>JAQPPZ010002224.1:0-5487500 GCA_028583015.1 Wollemia nobilis
GATTCTAGAAATAGCTTTTTGCCTATTATGAGGGGTATTAAGGAAAAATAGCTTGATTTTCAAAATATTAATATAACTTGGAATGATAACTCCAAATAGAGGAGGGAACTTCAAACCTTATTGGGAGGTACAAAGCTTTTGTATAAAATATCCACAATAATAATGTGTACCAAATCAATTTTCTAATCTTAAAGAAACAAATAAAATATTCTAATACACAATATAAATCAACAAAGATAACGAACTGGGTGCTTGTCTGTATTCCAATGTGTTCCCAACGACGTAAAATGTTCAACATGAATGTGGCTTAGTGGTTGTAGGGAAACACTGCGCGGATTATCATGGCGACTATCAATTCCACTAAGTAAATAAAAAAAAATCAACAAAGATAAAATGGATATAAAAACATATTGTTTAAAAAATAAATAAATAAAGATATATACATCAAAATCACAAGCAAAGCATAAGTTCAAAAATCAATAGTTATTAGAGTCCAATAACAAGAACTTTATATGTTTCTCTATTACCAAAAGGGAAGCATATTTGATTCTCTTTTTTTCAATATGACCAAATTAGTCTTTGCTCCATCCTTCCTTCAAGGGGCTTTATGTAGTGGGAAGCAGTTGTTCTATTTATGGGAAAATTGAGTGGTTATGGTGGTAGTAGAGATTTAAAGATTGTGCCATGTTGTAGGCAACACTAAAGAACAATAATTGAATAGAAAATCTTTAGCCAATCAACTAAAATGGATGAGAATATACTAATAATTTTTAAAGAAAAAATCAAAGAGAAAAAAATGGTTGATCCTCACTATTGAAAATGATTAACTGGTTAGGCATCATGGATATTGAGGTACTTGATCGATTTCCCTAGTATAATTACATGTATGAGGATTGTAACACATAGGAACCATTACAAATTTAGATATTCTCATAAAATATCCACAATTTATATTAGAATATAAAAATAAATAAAAAACAAAGTACATAAGCAAAACAATAACAACTTGGAATGATAACTCCAAAGGGAGGAGGGAAATTCAATGCCTTAGTGGGAGGTACAAGGATTTGTATAAAATATCCACAACAACAATGTGTACCAAATTAATGTTTTTATATTAAAAAATTAAATAAAATCAATTAATATACAAATATAAATCAACCAAAATAAAATGGATATAAAAACACACCATTTAAGAATTAAAAAATAAAAGTATGTTTCTCTTTTAGAAATCACAAGCGAAACATAAGTTTAAAAAACAACAGTTATTAATGTCCAATGACAAGAACTTTGTATGTTTCTCTTTTACCAAAAGGGATGAATATTTGATTCTCCTTTTTTTTTAATATGACCAAAATAGTCTTTTTTTTATCCTTCCATATAGGGACTATGCAGTTGGGACTAATTATTTTATTTATGGGGAAACAAGGTGGGTATGTTGGTAGTAGAGAAAAACTTTAGCTAATAAACTAAAATAGATGAAAACCTACCTATTGATTTTGAATAAAAAATCAAAGGGATGAAGATGGTTTATCCTCACTATTGAATATGATTAACTAGTTAGGCATCATAGATGTCGAGGTAATTTTCCTAATATAATCACATATATGAGTCTTGTAACATGCATGAACCATTGCAAATTTAAATATTCTTAGAAAATATTATTAGAAAATATCCACAATTTATTTTAGAATACAAAATAAAAAAAGAACAAACTACCTAAGCAAAACAATAACAACTTGGAATGATAACTCCAAAAAGAGGAGACAAATTCAAACCTTAGTGTGAGGTACAAAACTTTTGTATGAAATATCCACAAAAATAATGTGTAGCAAATCAATTTATTGACCTTAACGAAGCAAATAAAATTCTGTTAATATACAACGTAATCAACCAAGAGAAAATGGATATAAAAAAAAATACCAGTAAAAAAAAACATATAAACATCAAAATCATAAGCAAAGCATAAATTCATCAATCAATAGTTATTAGAGTCTAATAACAAAAACTTTGTATGGTTCTCTATTACCAAAAGGGATGCATATTTGATTCTTATATTTTTTTAATATGACCAAAACAATCTTTGCTTCATCCTTCCTTCTAAGGGCTCTAAGCAGTGGGAAGCAATTGTTTTATTTCTGGAGAAACAAGGTGGGTATGTTGGTAGCATATATTTAGAGAGTGTACCATATTATAGGAAACACTAGATAA
The DNA here is from genome assembly GCA_028583015.1 of Wollemia nobilis. NCBI lineage: Eukaryota > Viridiplantae > Streptophyta > Pinopsida > Araucariales > Araucariaceae > Wollemia > Wollemia nobilis. The sequence continues at coordinate 2,212 of JAQPPZ010002224.1, forward strand.
CAAAAAATGAATAAAAAATATTTAGCCAATCAACTAAAATAGATGAATATATACCTATTGATTTTGAAGAGAAATCAAAGGGAAGGAGATCGTTGATTCTCACTATTGAAGATGATTGACTGGTTAGGCATCATAGATGTTGAGGTACTTGACCAATATCCCTCGCATAATCACATGTATGAGGCCTCTAACATGCAAGAACCATTGCAAATTTATATATTCTTGTAAAATATCCACAATTCATTTTAGAATTCAAAAATAAAAAAGAGCAAACTACATAAGCAAAACAATAACAACTTGAAATGATAACTCCAAAGAGAGTGGGAAAATTCAAACCTTATTGGGAGGTACAAGGCTTTTGTATAAAATATCCACAACAAGAGTGTGTACCACATCAATTTGTAGATCTTAAAAAATAAATAAAATTTGTTAATATACAATGTAAATCAATTGAGGGAAAATGGAATTAAAAATGCACCATTTAAAAAAAATAAAAATAAATAAATATATAGACATCAAAATCATAAGCAAAGCATAAATTTAAAAATCAATGGTTATTAGAGTCCAATAACAAATTAAAGGAAGAAGAGCTCTAAACCTCACATATTATTTGCTAGTCGGCCTTTATGAATGCTAAACTAGTCAAGTAGTTGCCTTAGTATAATCACATACGAAATACTTTGTTATGTGCACGAACCATTATAAACTAAGTTATACAAGACAATGTCTGTAAAACTTTTGTAGGAAAAAATAAGTTTATAAAACTATAGAAAATTGGAAACATAAGAACAATGAAAGGAAAGAAATCCAAATCTTGGCAACAAAGGTAATTTTTCTTATAAAATCCAGATATTGCAAAACAATTTAAGGGGAAGTAGAGAGTTGAACCTTATGAATAGAAGATTATTTACTAATTAGTCATTGTGGATGCTAAACTAGTTAAATAGTTGCTTTTTTATGATCATATTTGGAATGCATGTATCGGCATGAACCATTATAAATTAAGTTAGATACAACAAGACAATACCTGTAAAAATTTTGGAGAAAAAAAAAAGTATATGCAATGATAATAAAGTGGAACGTAAGTGCAAATAAAGTAAAAAAATCAAACCTTGGAAACATAGGGAATGTTTCTTTGTTAAATCTACAATAAAAAGAGTAAATAAAAAATTATCTGATTTGGAACAAGATCAAATGAACTCTTTGATCTACAATAATCTTGATAACAGAAAAGAATAAATATAATTATCCAAATCACAAGAGCATAATAAAGTCAAAAAAACAACATGAAAAAGAATACAATACCAAGAACATTGCATAGTTTCTATTAGAGGTTGCAATACATATTCTATTCTCTATTTTGAAAAAGATGGACTGAAGTTTGCTCCTCTATCTTTTCTAGTGGCTATATTAAGTAAAAAAGTTTATCATTATAATCAGAAACAAATAGTCTTGGAATTTATAGGATTTAATGAATTATAAGTACCTAATATGCATAGTAGAACATTAAAAAGAAACAAGATACTAGTGCTATCTAGAGAACAATGGGAATTTTTTCCAACAATCATATCAACAAAAGCCAATATCTTATTCATCAAAGACAAATATGTGTAAAAGGTTTGAGATTATAATTGGGGAATTTTACTACCTCCCCCAAACTTGAATGCAATTATTTCTCTCCTTCCAAACTTTTGCTATGGGAAATTATTTTTGGTATTTGTAAACCTTGTATCAATAACTAGATCCATAAAATACTTATCATATAGTGCTATCAAGACACTACTTTGGATTAAAAATTCATCTTAGTTATCACCTATCATGCCTTGGACTTAAAAAATGCATCTTAGTTATCACCTATCATGCCTTGGATATTATTTTTTTAAGTGTGTCTCTCTAGGCCTCTACCTATTCTATTGTTATTGAAATTGACATTCTTGTTTAATGACGCCTTTCATAGAAAATAGAATAGGTAGAGGCCTAAAGATTCGGGGATATTACCGTTTAGTTGATTCGAGGAAAGATCAAGAAATTGAAGATGCGATAGATTTCCAAGAAGATGCGATAGATTTCCAAGACAGAGAGCAAGAGTACCTGTTAATTGATTGCGCGGTAATTCCACGTGTTCGATAGAACGGAGATCGCAAAAGCTATCGGATATGACACCACCGTCCAAAGCAAAGGTAATAGCGTGTAAAAGGCTATTTATAGAAGCTGAGTGCCCCTATTAGGAGATGGCGAATCCTAGTGGACACGCATTTTAGCCGGGACGTCATGCCTTTGACATTTGATAAAAAACCAAACTTGTGACTCATCACCCTTTTGACATTTGAAAGAAAAACCAAAATTGTATCCGCCTTCCTTCCCTTCTTTTCGCGGTGGGGATAGAAAATGTTAATAAACACAGTCAATTCCAGATAAGAAAAAAAACCAGTCAATTTCACTGCGAACCCAAAGCGCACGTTAGCACGCAATTCCACGGCGAACCCAAAGCGCACGTTAGCACGCAATTCCACGATAGCGGGGTCATCACGCAATTGACTTTTGAGTGAAAACCAAACATATGACTTGTGACATGGGTTTGTCTTTCGGATTATGGACTTAAAAATTGGTTTGTCTTTCGCGATATTGATGTGTTTTACAATGTTTAAAAAATAAATAGATAAAGAGTTGAATGGATATTTTTTAATACGTTTGAAAGATAAATGCTGAAAGAGGTGAAGGTTTTAGGCACTGTGAATGAGATTTAGATTTTTTTTTAATATAGTGGTTATATTCATATCAAAGGAAAAACAATAGTCATGTTGTTTAGGTAGGATGATGATGGCTATGATCTTATCAAGGGATTTTACAATTTTTTTGAAGTTTGATTTGATTTTAAAGGTGATTTTAACTTTTATAAATTTGACTTGACTATGTAATGATTTAAAATTATAGAAGTTTTTGTTTAGGTAGGATGATGATGGCCATGACCCTCTCAAGGGATTTTACAATATTTTTAAGCTTAACTTGATTTTAAAGGTGGCTTTAATTTTTCCAGGGTTTGACTTGATTTTAAGGGTTATTTTAACATTTTTAAATTTGACTTAACCATGTAATGATTTAAAATTATACAAGTTTTTGTTTAGGTAGGATAATGATGGCCATGACCCTAAAGGGATTCTACAAATTTTTTAAGCTTAACTTGATTTTAAAGGTGATTTTTAATTTTTCTAAGCTTGACTTGATTTTAAAGGTGATTTTAACTTTGTAATGACTTAAAATTATAGAATTTTTTGTTTAATTTTTCCCTAGTATTTTTCATTTTTAAACACATATTAGGGAGTCACCTAGAAGTGTTTTAGATAGTCCTGACCCATTTGCATGGTTGCACAAATGTGTTTTATGGACTTTTAAATAGTACCCTAGAAACAAAGTTGAATCTAATAATCAAAGACAAGAAACTAAAATATAAGCAAATTGAGTTTTTGAAAGAGTACTTAGAGTAGATATTGGATCTATATCTTTTGGTTCAAAGAAGATTGATTATGTAGATAAAAAAATTAATTGTAATGGTAAGATAAGGGGTTGTACCTTGTACTACATACCTCTTGCAAATGTCATAGATTTTCAACCATCTTCTTTTGCCATTAAGATATCATCTTAATGATAAAAGTAGATTGAGAATTCTCAAAAGAATATATTCCATGAGGAGTGTTGTAGAGTCAAACAATATGAAGTAACCTTATGGTAATGATGCTACATCAAGAGGAGAAAAACCTATGACAATGCAAATTCTTCTTGAAAAATGATCAAGAAATAGAAAAATCTTGTGAAAATGGTAAGAGAGATTTTTTGTAGAAGGAAGAGGTGTCAAGGGTCTCTATCAGGGTACAATTGAAGAAGCAATGTGGATGAATTCTTCTAAGGTTATTAAGTATGAAATATTGGTTGAGGATTTCATAAAATATTCATGAGTGAAATCTCATAAACTATTTCTCTTATTTGGCATTATGATGCAAAAGTATCCAAGATTACAAGCAATCCCGCATCAACCAACTAAAAAAAGTAATAAAAATTTATAAATAGTAGTAATAATAATAGTTATTATCATACAAAAAATTGTTCTCGTCCAAGTGTATGTCGTGCAATTAATTTTTGCCATACAAATGATTATTATCGTAGAAGTGTTGCTACTTTACAAATGTTGTTATTGTGCAAGTGTTATTGCTACCATACAAGTAATATTACTACCATACAAGTGTTTTTGTTGCCATACAAGTGTTGTTTTCGTACAAGTGTTGCTATTACACAAGTTTTATTATTGTACAAGAGTTACCTTGTTGCTATCATACAAGTGTTGTTGTTGGCAGTCACAAGAGATAAAACTAGAGAAGGATTTGAAGACAAAGAGGTTTGATTTTTAGCCTTCTATATTCCACCTTATTTTACATTGATGGAAAAGCATAAATAGGATGTATAGCACATTTTCCAAAAAATTACAAAAAATAATTTAACAACATATTATTTTTGTTGAGTTTTCTAGTTTGTAAGTTTACAATGAAATATTTATTTGCTAGAAGTGGTAGTCTTTCACTAAACCCCCTCCCTTATACTACATCAAACTCCTATTTTGCTTAGATCCCATGGTAACATGGTCATAATGTAATGTGGATGGGGTCTCTTTCAATTCTACATTTACAAAATAATGATTATAGAAAATAAGAAATGAATATGACCATAAAGGGTGAGAATGTGATACTTATGGTCTGACATTAGAAGATATTATGATATTAACAAATTTAGTTAGGATTCCGTATGAGCATCAAGGTCTAAGTTTACATTATTGTGGTGTCAAGATTCCTAAAGACTTAACCATGTTTTTTGAGGACGTGAGCAACCCCTATTTTAGTCAGATCACCATGATAACATGGTCACAATGTAATATGAATAGGACCGCTTTCAATCCCATATAACTAATTATAAAATAATGATTATATAAAATAAGAAATAAATAAAGGGTGAGAATGTGGTGCTTATGGTTTTTTATATGCTAAAATATCATATGAATTTCTTCATAATATATTATACTTTACAAATGGATCTTGGTTCAATGGTTGAGACATAGATGATGCAACCCACACCAAGTTTTAAATCCCGATGACACTAAATGGGCTATATCAATTGTTCCATTGTATTCACTTTATGTATATATATGCTCTAAAGGAATTTGATTGAGGAGTTGAAAAATAAAAACAACATATAATATAAAAAATAAAAATAAGTTGAGAGACAAAACTTTATCAAATAAGTAAAACTATTTAAGTGTTATTTGATGTCCATTAAAGTCAAAAGAAAAATTATTACTCACATATACACACATCAAGAAGGATTTCAGAAAATGTTTCATGCTCTAACTAATTTTGAATAAATTATTTCTTCAGCTAATTGCTCAAGCAATGCATGAATCTATGCAACTAAGACAAATTTATTTGATGCATGTATATCTAGTAATAGTTATGTCATGTGTTGTATTAGGCCTTTCTTTCATTCTAATTCCAAAAGCATGATGCACTGAATCTTAAGGTATAGTTTGGGCCTATGATGAAATCCTCTTTTACTACAAAGGTGACAATATCAAAGGGATTGTGAGAGTGCTTTAGTTTCTAGATTCAAGCAATAGAAGGCTCAAAAGAATTATTTGGTCTAATACAAATATCATTTGGTAGTGGAAAGTAATTATTCTATTTATGGGAAAACGGGGTGGGTATGTTGGTAGCAAATATTTAGAGATAGTACCTTATTGTAAGCAATACTAAATAACAACAATTGAATAGAAAATCTTTATCCAATAAATTAAAATGAATGAAAATATATTTATTAATTTTGAAAGGAAAATCAAAGGGAATGAGGTGGCTAACCTTCACTATTGAATATGATTAATTGGTTAGGCATAATAGATTGCAAGGTACTTGACTGGTTTCCCTAGCATAATCACATTTATGAGGCCTATAACATGTAGGAACCATTACAAATTAGATATTCTCAAAAAATATCCATAATTCATTTTAGAATATAAAAATGACAAAGAACAAACTACATAAGCAAAATAATAACAACTTGGAATGATAACTCCAAAGAGAATGAAGAAATTAAAACCTTAATGAGAGGTACAAGACTTTTGTCTATAATATCCACAATAAAAATGTGTACCAAATCAATTTTTTATCTTAAAGAAGAAAATAAAATATGTTAATACACAATTTAAATCAACCAAGGGAAAATGGATATAAAAATACATTGTTCAAAAATTAACAAAAAATAAAGATATAAACATCAAAATCACAAGCAAACCATATATTCAAAAATCAACAATTATTAAATTCCAATAACAAAAACTTTGTATGTTTCTCTATTATCAAAAGGGATGTGTATTCAGTTCTCTTTTTTTCCAATATCATCAAAATCATATTTACTCCATCCTTCCTTCTAAGGGCTTTATGTGGTGGGAAGCAGTTGTTCTATTTAAGGGAAAACAGAGTGGGTATATTGGTAGCAAAAATTTAGAGACTATACCATATTGTAGACAACATTAAATAACAATAGTTGAATAGAAAATTTGTAGCCAATCAACAAAAATTATGAAAATATACCTATTGATTTTGAAGGAAAAATCAAAGTGAAGGAAATGGTTGATCCTCACTATTGAGATGAATGAGTGACAAGTTAGGCATCATGGATGTTAAGGTACTTGACCAGTTTCCCTCGCATAATCACATGTATGACACCTCTAACATGTAGGAACCATTGCAAATTTAGATATTCTAAAAAAATACCCATAATTCATTTTAGAATACAAAAATAAAAAAGAAAAAACTATATAAGCAAAACAATAACAACTTGGAATGATAAATCCAAAGAGAGTGAGGAAATCCAAACCTTAGTGGGAGGTACAAGGTTTTTTTATGAAATACCTACAATAATGTGTACTAAATAAATTTGGTGATCTTAAAGAAGCAAATAAAATTTGTTAATACACAATATAAATCAACTATGGAAAAATGGATATAAAACAAACCATTTAAAAAAAATAAATATATAAACATCAAAACCACAAGCAAAGCATAAATTCAGATTTCAACAAAATTCCAATAACAAGAATTTTATATATTTTTCTATTACCAAAAGGGATGCATATTTGTTTCTCATTTTTCAGTATGACCATATTTTTCTATTACCAAAAGGGAAACATGGTGGGTATAGCAGAGATTTAGAGATTGTACCATATTATAGACAACACTAAATAATAAGAGTTGAATAGAAAATATTTAGCCAATCAACTAAAATGAATGAAAATATACCTATTGATTTTGAAGGGAAAATCAAAGTGAAGGAGATGGATTATCCCCATAATTGAAGATGATTGATTGATTAGAAATCATGGATGTCTAGGTACTTGACCAATTTTCCTAGCATAATCACATGTGTGAAACCTATAACATGCATGAACCATTGCAAATTTAGATATTTTTAGAAAATATCCACAATTCATTTTAGAATACAAAAATAAAAAAGAACAAATTAAATAAGAAAAACAATAACAACTTGGAATGATATTTCCAAAGAGAGGAGGGAAGTTCAAATCTTAGTGGGAGGTACAAGGCTTTTGTATGAAATATCCACAACAACAACATGTATCAAATCAATTTGTTGATATTAAAGAAGCAAATAAAATATGTTAATACACAATGTAAATCAACCAAGAGAAATGGATATAAAAAATAGATATTTTAAAAAATAAAATAAAAATAAAGATATAAACGTCAAAATCACAAGCAACACATAAATTCAAAAATCAATAGTTACTGGAGTTCAATAACAAGAACTTTGTATGTTTCTCTATTACCAAAAGAGAAGTTTATTTGATTCTCCTTTTTTTCAATATGAAAAAATAGTCTTTGCTCCATCCTTCCTTTTAGGGGCTCTATGTAGTCGGAAGCAGTTATTTTATTTATGGAAAACAAGGTGGGTATGTTGATAGCATATATTTAAATATTATACCATATTATATGCAACATTAAATAACAACAGTCCAATAAAATATCTTTAGCCAATTAACTAAAATTGATGAAAATCTACCTATTTATTTTGAAGGAAAAATCAAAGTGGAGGAGATGGTTGATCTGATTTACTGGTTAGTCATCATAGATGTCAAGGTACTTGACTAGTTTCCCTCATATAATCACATGTATGAGTCCTGTAACATGCAATAACCATTACAAATTTAGATATTCTAAGAAAATATCCACAATTCATTCTAGAATACAAAAATGAAAAAGAACAAACTACACAAGAAAAACAATAACAACTTCAAATAGAGGAGGGAAATTCAAACCTTAGTGGAAGGTACAAAGCTTTTGTATAAAAAATTTACAGTAATAATGTGTATCAAATCAATTTGTTGATCTTAAAGAATCAAATAAAATCTGTTAATACACAATATAAATAAGTTGAGAGAAAATGGATATAAAAACACATTATTTTTAAAATAAAAAACAAAGATATAAACAACAAAGCATAAATTCAAAAATTAATAGTTATTGGAGTCCAATAACAAGAGCTTTGTATGTTTCTCTATTATCAAAAGGGGTGTGTATTCATTTCTCATTTTTTTCATTATAACCAAAATAACCTTTGTTCCATCTGTCCTTCTAGGGGCTCTATGCAATGGGAAGTAGTTTTTCTATTTACGATAAAACGTGATGGATATATTGGTAGTAGATATTTAGACTATATCATATTTTAGGCAACACTAAATAACAAGAGTAGAATAGAAAATATTTAGCCAATCGACTAAAATGGATGAAAATATACCTATTGATTTTGAAGAAAAATAAAAGTGAAGGAGATGGATGATCCTCACTATTGAATATGATTGATTGATTAGGCATCATGGATGTCTATGTACTTGATCAATTTCCCTAGCATAAGCACATGTATGAGACCTGTAACATGCAAGAACCATTGCAAATTTAGGTATTCTTAGAAAATGTTCACAATTCCTTTTAGAACACAAAAGTAAAAAAAGAATAAATTAAATAAGCAAAACAATAACAACTTGGAATGATAACTCCAAATAGAGGAGGGAAAGTCAAACATTATTGGGAGGTACAAGGATTTTGTATAAAATATCCATAACAATGTGTATCATATCAAATTGTTGATCTTAAAGAAGTAAATAAAATTTGTTAATACACAATATAAATGTAAACCAATCGAGAAAAATGGATATAAAAACACATCATTTAAAAAATAAAAATATAAACATCAAAATCATAAACAAAGCATATATCTAGAAATCAATAGCTATTAGAGTCCAGTAACATGAAATTTTTATGTTAGTAGCAGAGATTTATAGACTGTACCATATTATAAGCAACACTAAATAACAATAGTTGAGTAAAAAATCTTTATCCAATCAACTAAAATGGATGAAAATATACCTATTGATTTTGGAGGGAAATCAAAGGGAAGGAGATGGTTTTTCCTTACTATAAAAGATGATTGATTGGTTGGGCATCATGGATGTCAAGGTACTTGATCAATTTCCCTAACATAATCACATGTATGAGGCCTATAACATGCAGGAACCATTGAAAATTTAGATGTTCTCACAAAAATATCCACAATTCATTTTAGAATACAAAAATGAAAAAGAACAAACTACATAAGAAAAACAATAACTTGGAATCGTAACTCCAAAGGGAGGAGAAAAATTCAAACCTTAATGGGAGGTACAAGGATTTTGTATGAAATATCCACAACAATTTGTACCAAATCAATTTGTTGTTCTTAAAGAAGCAAATAAAACTTGTTTATACACAATGTAAATCAATTGAGGGAAAATGGATATAAAAACACACCCTTTAAAATAAAAAATAAAACAAATATATAAACATAACAATCATAAGAAAAACATAAATTTAGAAATCAATAGTTATTATAGTCCAATAACAAGAACTTTGTATGCTTCTCTATTAACAAAAGGGATGTGTATTCGATTTTTTTTTAATATGATCAAAATAGTCTTTACTCCATCCTTCCTTCTAGGGGCTTTATGTAGTGGGAAGGAGTTGTTATATTTATGGGGAAATTGGGTGGGTGTGTTGGTAGTAGAGATTTAGAGACTATACCATATTGTACGAAATAGTAAAGAACAATAATTAAATATAAAATATTTAGCCAATCAACTAAATGGATGAGAATATACTTAATGATTTTTAAAAGAAAAATCAAAGGGAAATAAATGGTTGATCCTCATTATTGAAAATGATTAACTGGTTAGGCATCATGGATATCGAGGTACTTGAACAGTTTCCCTAGAATAATTAAATATATGAAGACTAACACGGAAGAACCATTACAAATTTAGACATTCTCATAAAATATCCATAATTTATTTTAGAATAAAAAAAAAAGTACATAAGCAAAACAATAACAACTTGAAATGATAACTCCAAAGAGAGGAGGGAAATTCAAACCTTAGTGGGACATACAAGGCTTTGTATGAAATATCCACAACAACAATGTATACCAAATCAATTTGTTGATATTTAAAAAGCAAATAAAATTAGTTAATACACAAATGTAAATCATCCAAAAGAAAATGGATATAAAAACATACCATTTAAAAAATAAAAAACAAAGGTATAAACATAAAAATCACAAGCAAAACATAAATTCAGAAATAAAGAGTTATTAATATCCAATAATAAGTAATTTGTATATTTCTCTTTTACCCAAAGGGATGCATATTTGATTCTCCTTTTTTTTCAATATGACCAAAATAGTCTTTGCTTTATCCTTCCTTCTAGGGACTATGCAATTGGAAGCAACTCTTTTATTTATGGGAAAACAGGGTGGGTATGTTGGTAGCAAAGAAAATCTTTAGCTAATTAGTTGAAATGGACAAAAATATACGTATTGATTTTAAAGGAAAAATCAAAGGGATGAAGATGGTTGATCCTCACTACTAAAGATGATTGACTGGTTAGGCATCAGAGATGTCGAGGTTCTTAACTAGTTTCCCTAATATAATCACATATATGAATCCCGCAACACACAAGAACCATTGCAAATTCAGATATTCTCAAAAAATATTCACAATTTATTTTAGAATACAAAAATGAAAAAGAACAAACTACCTAAGCAAAACAATAACAACTTGGAATGATCTCCAAAAAGAGGAGATAAATTTAAATCTTAGTGGGAGGTACAAGGCTTTTGTATGAAATATCCACAACAACAATGTGTAAATCAATTTGTTGACCTTAATGAAGCAAATAAAATGTGTTAATACATAACATACATCAACCAAGGGAAAATGGATATAAAAACACGCCATTTAAAAAAAAAAAAAAAATATATATATATATATATATATATATATAAACATCAAAATCGTAAGCAAAGCATTTATTCATAAATCAATAGTTATTAGAGTCTAATAACAATAACTTCATATGTTTTTCTATTACAAAAATGGATGCATATTCAATTTTTTTTCAATATGACCAAAATAGTCATTGCTTCATCCTTCCTTCTAGGGACTCTATGCAGTGGGAAGCAATTGTTCTATTTCTAGAGAAACAAGGTGGGTATGTTGGTAGCATAGACTTAGAGATTGTACCATATTATAGGCAACACTAAATAGCAACAATTGAATAAAAAATATTTAGCCAATCAAATAAAATGGATGAAGATATACCTATTGATTTTGAAGAGAAATCAAAGGGAAGGAGATGGTTGATCCTCACTATTGAAGATGATTTATTGGTTAGGCATCATAGATGTCACGGTATTTGACTAGTATCCCTCGTATAATCACATGTATGAGACTTGTAACATGTAGGAACCATTGCAAATTTAGATATTCTCAAAAAATATCCATAATTCATTTTAGAATACAAAAATGAAAAATAACAAACTACATAAGAAAAACAATAACAACTTGGAATGATAAATCCAAAGAAAGTGAGGAAATTCAAACCTTAGTGGGAGGTACAAGGCTTTTGTATGAAATACCTACAACAATGTGTACCAAATCAATTTGTTGATCTTAAAAAAATAAATAAAATTTATTAATGCACAATATAAATCATCTGAGGAAAAATGGATATAAAAATAAACCATTTAAAAAATGAAAAAATAAAGATAAAAACATCAAATTCACAAGCAAAACATAAATTCAAAAATCAACAATTATTAGAGTCCAATAACAAGAACTTTTTATGTTTTTCTATTACCAAAAGGGATGCATATTTGTTTCTCCTTTTTTTCAGTATGACCAAAATAACCTTTGCTCCATATTTCCCTCTAAGGGCTCTATGCAATGGGAAGTAGTTGTTCTATTTATGGGGAAACTAGGTGGGTATGTTAGTAGCAAAGATTTATAGACTGTATCATATTATAGGCAACACTAAATAAGAATATTTGAATAGAAAATCTTTAGCCAACCAACTAAAATAGATGAAAATATACCTATTGATTTTGAAGAGAAAATCAAAGTGAAGGAGATGGATGATCCTCAATACTAAAGATGATTGACTAGTTAGTCATCATGGATGTCAAGGTACTTGACTAGTTTCCCTTGCATAATCACATGTATGAGGCTTGTAACATGTAGGAACCATTGCAAATTTAGAAATTCTAAGAAAATGTTCACAATTCATTTTAGAATACAAAAATAAAAAAGAACAATCCACATAAGAAAAATAATAACAACTTAGAATAATTTTTTTATTAGGTAAAAAAGAAAATATTTTAAAAGGGTCTCGAACCTTTTATATATTTACAAACCGGACCAATAAAGTAGCCCTAACAACATCCAAGAAAAAAACACAGCATAGGGGAAGACCTAGCCCATAAGAGAAACATGGGAGAAACGACTAATAACAAACACACAAATAGAACAAGACAATAGAGAACCAGAGATAGAACCCACCAACACTAGATCCAACAAAAATAGAGTAAACTAAAAAACTGAGAACCAGAGCGCCTACTCTAGGTCCTCCTCAGTAAATATCTTGTTGTTCTTGATATATCTCATCATCTAGACCACTTGTAAACTTTCCCATCAAAAAAATAAGAATTCAAAAACCATAGAGGATATAGAGTCAAATATGGGTAAAGGAAGAATAAAAGAACAATTAAGTGAATAAAATTAGTTGTTGTCATTATTGAGAATAATATCACTACTCACCAAAGAAACATGGTCTTGTAGGAAGTTATCTATTCAGATAGATATACCTTCATTATGAGCCTCGATATTGGCAAGGAAATTTGTAACCTTGTTACCTTCCTTATAAATATGATTACTTTGGGGGTTCACAAATTTTCATAGGAATATTTTTTATTCATCCATGAGATTATCAATATTTCAACTGGATAAAGTATGTTTAGTGAGGATATTGATAATGTGTAAATAATCCCCTTCTATAATAACCTTATCAGCCCCCATTGAATCAAATAGTGATAAATATTAGAAGAGAGCCTTGGCCTCTGCAAAATTATTGGTTTGGTAACCAAGGTTCTCAACAAAGGCTAGAACAATTTCTCCATTGGAGTTTTTGATCACTCCTCCAGCTCCTACCATCCCCGAATTTCCTTTGGATGCTCCATAAAAATTTAATTTAAGCCAGTCCAAAGGGGAGAGCTCCATTTGATTTATAGCCTCCTCGAGCTAGCGAGAGGGGGATTAGGGACCCCAATGGGTAAACCTAGGCTAGAAGAGAGAGAAGCCTTAAGAGGAGGGATATTAGAAGAGGGGAAAGAGATAACTAAGACATTTTAAAATAAAGCACTAAGAATTTTAAAACCCACAAAGGAGGTGTTTGAAGAATGATCTTTAAAGGCCCTATAGTTATTTTATTTCCAAATTCCCCAAAATAAATGAGGGAGACTAAGCTTCCATAAGATACGATATTTGGGGATGGGGAAGAGAGAAAAGTACCAATGATCAAAAAAGCATTCTAAAGAATTTAAAACCACCCAACTGACTCCCAAGGTTGAAAAAAAAACGGAAAGGATATTCAACGGGAAGGAGCATTCTAAAAGGAGATACTAAGTATTTTTCTAATGAGCCCCACATATATAGCACTTGTTAGGAATGACCATTACTCTTTTCTTAATATTTTACAAAAAAATAATTTTGTTTTGGAGGGTAAGCCAAAGAAAAATTAACTTTAGAGGTAAGTTCTTTGAACCAGACTAGACTGCAAGGGAACTAGCATGCATTTTCATCAGTAGCTAGGTAGTAGGCAGACTTCAATGAAAAGGTGCCACTCCCTTTTTTTTCATATTAACGAGTTCACACAAACATAGTTCCTAACAACCTAATATTTTAATATGAGATCAAGGGATTTTAAGGGAATCTCCACTCCTTGAGCTAGGATAAACCTCATAATATCTTTCTATTTTTAGTACCTACGACTTCTTCAATATAGTCTACCACTTTGGGACCAAATTACTTAGAAAATTTGGGCCTTAAGATAGCAAAATAAGAAATGTCCATGACAGGTGCATCCTCAAGCCATGGGTCTTCCCAGAAGTCAATACTCTCTCCATTGCTTAATCTCCATTTAAGAAATTTTTGAAGAATATTTTTTGTTTTAACAATGTTGTTCCAAAAGGTCCAACCATGCAAGGGGTTTTGATCTTCCATGAAGCTTAATTCCCTGTGCAAGAATTTAGTAGAGATATTTTGGGCCTATCCATTATTTTCTTGAGAAACAAATCTCTAGCTCTGATTTGCCATTAAATATTTTTTCATATGCTTAATCTTTCTCAACCCAAGGCCTCATGCACTTTTCAAGAAGCACACGTGGTCCTAGAAAATGAAACAGAATCTCTTTTTATCCTCGATCGTTGACCAAAGAAAGGTTTTTTGAAATTGTTCAAGCTTTTGGGCAATTTTCCTAGGGATTTTAAAAATAGAAATAAAGTACACCAACTGGCTTTGAAGGGTAGATTTGACCATTTGGACATTGTTTGCTTGACTTAGAAGTGCTCCTTTCCATCCCCCCAACTTTTTATACACCCTTTCCAAAAGTGGATTCCATAGGTCTTTTTTTATCCTTCTTTCAAACAAAGGTAGCCCTAAATAAATAGAGGGGAATTTAGCAATGGTACATCCCATGATTCTAGAAATAGCTTTTTTCCTATTATGAGGGGTATTAAGGAAAAATAGCTTGATTTTCAAAATATTAATATAACTTTGAATGATAACTCCAAAGAGAGGAGGGAACTTCAAACATTATTGGGAGGTACAAAGCTTTTGTATAAAATATCCACAATAATAACGTGTACCAAATCAATTTTCTAATCTTAAAGAAACAAATAAAATATTCTAATACACAATATAAATCAACAAAGATAACATAATGGGTGCTTGTCTGTATTCCAATGTGTTCCCAATGGTGTAAAATGTTCAACATGAATGTGGTTTAGTGGTTGTAGGGAAATACTGCACGGATTATCATGGCGACTATCAATTCCACTAAGTAAATAAAAAAAAAATCAACAAAGATAAAATAGATATAAAAACATATTGTTTAAAAAATAAAGAAACAAAGATATATACATCAAAATCACAAGAAAAACATAAATTCAAAAATAAATAGTTATTAGAGTCCAATAACAAGAACTTTATATGTTTCTCTATTACCAAAAGGGAAGCATATTTGATTCTCTTTTTTTCAATATGACCAAATTAGTCTTTGCTCCATCCTTCCTTAAAGGGGCTCTATGTAGTGGGAAGCAGTTGTTCTATTTATGGTAAAATTGAGTGGTTATGGTGGTAGTAGAGATTTAAAGATTGTGCCATATTGTAGGCAACACTAAAGAACAATAATTGAATAGAAAATATTTAGCCAATCAACTAAAATGGATGAGAATATACTAATAATTTTTAAAGAGAAAAAAATGGTTGATCCTCACTATTGAAAATGATTAACTGGTTAGGCATCATGGATATTGAGGTACTTGATCGGTTTCCCTAGTATAATTACATATATGAGGATTGTAACACATAGAAACCATACAAATTTAGATATTCTCATAAAATATCCACAATTTATATTAGAATATAAATATGCCAAAAAAACAAAGTACATAAGAAAAACAATAACAACTTGGAAGGATAACTCCAAAGGGAGGAGGGAAATTCAAACCTTAGTGGGAGGTACAAGGATTTGTATAAAATATCCACAACAACAATGTGTACCAAATTAATTTTTTTATATTAAAAAAGTAAATAAAATCAATTAATATACAAATATAAATCAACCAAAATAAAATGGATATAAAAACACACCATTTAAGAAATTAAAAAATAAAAGTATGTTTCTCTTTTAGAAATCACAAGCGAAACATAAATTTAAAAAACAACAGTTATTAATGTCCAATGACAAGAACTTTGTATGTTTCTCTTTTACCAAAAGGGATGCATATTTGATTCTTCTTTTTTTTTAATATGACCAAAATAGTCTTTTTTTTATCCTTCCTTCTAGGGACTATGCAGTTGGAACTAATTATTTTATTTATGGGGAAACAAGGTGGGTATGTTGGTAGTAGAGAAAAACTTTAGCTAATGAACTAAAATAGATGAAAACGTACCTATTGATTTTGAATAAAAAATCAAAGGGATGAAGATGGTTTATCCTCACTATTGAATATGATTAACTAGTTAGGCATCATAGATGTCGAGGTAATTTTCCTAATATAATCACATATATGAGTCTTGTAACATGCATGAACCATTGCAAATTTAAATATTCTTAGAAAATATCCACAATTCATTTTAGAATACAAAATAAAAAAAGAACAAACTACCTAAGCAAAACAATAACAACTTGGAATGATAACTCCAAAGAGAGGAGACAAATTCAAACCTTAGTGTGAGGTACAAAAATTTTGTATGAAATATCCACAACAATAATGTGTAGCAAATCAATTTGTTGACCTTAACGAAGCAAATAAAATTTTGTTAATATACAACGTAAATCAACCAAGAGAAAATGGATATAAAAAAAAAATACCAGTAAAAAAAAACATATAAACATCAAAATCATAAGCAAAGCATAAATTCATCAATCAATAGTTATTAGAGTCTAATAACAAAAACTTTGTATAGTTCTCTATTACCAAAATGGATGCATATTTGATTATTATATTTTTTTAATATGACCAAAACAATCTTTGCTTCATCCTTCCTTCTAAGGGCTCTAAGCAGTGGGAAGCAATTGTTCTATTTCTAGAGAAACAAGGTGGGTATGTTGGTAGCATAGATTTAGAGAGTGTACCATATTATAGGAAACACTAAATAACAAAAAATGAATAAAAAATATTTAGCCAATCAACTAAAATGGATGAATATATACCTATTGATTTTGAAGAGAAATCAAAGGGAAGGAGATGGTTGATTCTCACTATTGAAGATGATTGATTGGTTAGGCATCATAGATGTTGAGGTACTTGACCAATATCCCTCGCATAATCACATGTATGAGGCCTCTAACATGCAAGAACCATTGCAAAATTATATATTCTTGTAAAATATCCACAATTCATTTTAGAATTCAAAAATAAAAAAGAGCAAACTACATAAGCAAAACAATAACAACTTGGAATGATAACTCCAAAGAGAGTGGGAAAATTCAAACCTTATTGGGAGGTACAAGGCTTTTGTATAAAATATCCACAACAAGAGTGTGTACCACATCAATTTGTAGATCTTAAAAAAATAAATAAAATTTGTTAATACACAATGTAAATCAATTGAGGGAAAATGTAATTAAAAATACACCATTTAAAAAAAATAAAAATAAATAAATATATAAACATCAAAATCATAAGCAAAGCATAAATTTAAAAATCAATGGTTATTAGAGTCCAATAACAAATTAAAGGAAGAAGAGCTCTAAACCTCACATAATATTAATAAAAGCATTATAAGGATTGCAAATTGCATATGAATAGAAGAGAGGTGCATGTTACACTGAAGTGTAATATGGGTTATGGGTTTAAAAATGGGTGGACACAAAGTTTAAAATGTTTAGAAGATATGATATATGTTATAAAGTTTAAAATATTTAAAATATTTAGAAGATTTGACTATGTAATGATTTAAAATTATAGAAGTTTTTGTTTAAGCAGGATGATGATGGCTATGATGACCCAAAGGGCACGTTAGCACGCAATTCTACTGCGAACCCACGTTAGCACACAATTCTACTGCGAACCCAAAGCACACGATAGCGGGGTCATCACGCAATTGACTTTTGAGAGAAAACCAAACTTGTACATATTAATAGAAAAGCGGGTGCAGGGTGCATTTTATGACATGGGTTTGTCTTTCGGGTTATGGACTTAAAAATTGGTGGAAATGAATATTTAGAAGATATGATGTGTGTTACAATGTTTAAAAAATAAATAGATAAAGAGTTAGAATGGATTTTTTTTAATGCGTTGAAAGATAAATCCAGAAAGAGGTGAAGGTTTTAGGCACTGTGAATAAGATTTTTTTCTAATATAGTGGTTATATTCATATCACATGCAAAACAATAGTCATGTTGTTTAGGTAGGATGATGATGGCTATGATCTTATCAAGGGATTTTACAATTTTTTTTAAGCTTGATTTGATTTTAAAGGTGATTTTAACTTTTATAAATTTGACTTGACTATGTAATGATTTAAAATTATAGAAGTTTTTGTTTAGGTGGGATGATGGTGGCCATGACCCTCTCAAGGGATTTTACAATATTTTTAAGCTTAACTTGATTTTAAAGGTGGCTTTAATTTGTCCAGGCTTGACTTGATTGATTTTAAGGGTTATTTTAACTTTTATAAATTTGACTTGACTATGTAATGATTTAAAATTATACAAGTTTTTGTTTAGGTAGGATGATGATGACCATGACCCTAAAGGATTCTACAAATTTTTTAAGCTTAACTTGATTTTAAAGGTGATTTTTAATTTTTCTAAGCTGGACTTGATTTTAAGGGTGATTTTAACTTTGTAATGATTTAAAATTATAAAAGTTTTTGTTTAATTTTTCCTTCCATGGGGCTTTACAATCACTTCAATTTTTTTGTTGAAATAATGTAAAGCACAACTTGGGGCCATCCTTCTCATGTATATAATGGGGAATGGGGTCACCCTTCCCGTGATTTTAACTTAGGTAACTTGGATGAGAGTCCAACTACATTACAATGGGGTGTGTTAACAAGGACAATGACTTCAATTTTTAAAGTTGGTTTAGTTCAAAAAGTAAAAATAAATAAATTTTTAAATTAACTATATAAAATTGAAATAAAGTTTATTTATATTATATATCTGACTAGATAGTAATATAGTGATTCAAGGAGGAGATCTGAGGGTCGAAACTTTCATGGAAGACAAAAGCCTCCTTTCAAACTTTCACAATGCCTTGGCTAAGGAAGAGTCCTACCGGAGGCAAAAATCCAGAAGCCTCTGGCTCAAAGAAGGAGACACCAACATGAAGTTTTTCCATGCTTCCACCATGCGTCACAGAGGCTCAAACAAAATCTATGAGTTGACCAAGGCTGATGGAACCATTGTCTCTAACATCCATGCTATCAGACAGGAAGTTGTGCGCCACTTCCAGGAAACCTTAGGTCCAAGCATTGACTGCCACCTCCGCACAGCAAGTTCTCTGCTTCAGAACATACCAAAGTTGGTGTCTAATGATGATAATGGAAAATTGCTTCAATTATTCACTGAAGAGGAGATCAAAGAAGCTCTGTTTGCAATGGAACCTGATAAGGCCCCTGGACCCGAAGGCTTCCCACCCCGATTTTTTCAACACTTTTGGGATATTGTGGGCCCTGATGTCGTTGCTACGGTTAAATTCTTCCAGAGAGCCAAAAATATGCCGAGAGAGGCCAATTCCACCATTGTTTTAATTCCCAAGTCCAATGATCATGCTTCTCTCTTTGAATTCAGACCTATTAGTCTCTGTAGTGTCATCTACAAAATTATCACCAAAGTTATGGCAAACAGGTTGAAATACATCCTTCCCTCCATCATTGACCAGTGCCAAGGGAGCTCGGTCAAAGGCAGATTCATTGTTTATGGAGTGATAACCGTCCACGAATTGGCCCACTTAGCATCTAAAAATAAAAAACCCAGTATGTTCCTTAAGCTTGACATGAACAAGGCTTTTGATCGGGTTTCCTGGAAATTCCTGTTCGAGGTCCTAGAGAAGTTTGGGTTTCACAAAGAATGGATCATGATAGTTCGTGAATGTATCTCGACTACTTGGTTCTCTGTTCTTATCAATGGTTCACCCGTAGGTTTCTTCCAAAGTTTCAAAGGCATCCGTCAAGGGGACCCTCTGTCCCCCTTCCTCTTCATCATTTTGGCCGAAACCCTTGGAAGAACCCTTACTACTGCTTGCAACAGTGGTCTCGTCTCTGGGATCAAACTAGCCTCAACAACCAATGCCATATCCCATCAATAGTTTGTGGATGATACTATTCTATCCTCTCATGCTTCCGTTCCCGAAGCAAAAATCATTAAGAACATTCTTGATTCTTATGAAGAGGCGGCTGGCTAGAAAGTCAATTACCGCAAAAGCAAGCTATACTTTCTCAATACTCCCATCCACAGGCAAAATAGGATTGCTGAGATCCTTGGGTGCATCATTGGGAGCCTTCCAACTACTTATCTTGGATTACCGCTTTTCCATGGCAAATTGGTCTCGGCTATGTGGAACCTTGTTTTAGATCGCCTCAACAAGAAACTTGCAGGTTGGAAAAGCTCAATGCTCATTCAGGCAGCCAAAGTCACTCTGGTCCAGGCTTGCCTGCAAAGTATTCATATTTTTTTCTTATCTATCTTCAAAGCTCCAACTTCCATCTGCCAAAGAATTGAGCAAATTCAATGCAGATTCCTTTGGGCGGGAAACGAAAACAAGAATAAATTTTCACTTGTTGCCTAGGATAGGGTCTTTTCCAAGAAAAAGGATGGAGGACTCGGATTCAGAGACATCAAGCGGATGAACATGGCCCTCATTGCCAAGCAGTCCTGGAGACTTACCATCAATGAAAAAGTCACTTGGATTGACATCATCAAAGCTAAGTACCTCCATCAGGTTTCCTTTCTTGGAGAGCACAACCTTCCTAGCGGATCCCATTTCTGGAATGGCGTCACCAAAACAAGGAAGATCATCATGGAAGGCTTAAGGTGGTGTCTTGGAACTGGAATGACCATTCATTTTTGGGACAACCCATGGATCCGTGACAAACCTCTCAGCCAAGATCCACATCTTGCAGTGCTCAAGACGGTTATCAAAGCCACCTTTGGAGATAAGGTGTGTCATTTCATTAACCCAGGTATCACAAGACCTGAATGGAAACACCTGGCTCTTAACGGGCCTAGGCATATCACCGAGGCGCTCAGGTGGTTACAAAACTTGCTGAGGACTTGCATCATCCCCGACTCACACAAAGATGATTCCATGGTCTGGAACCTTGAAGATTCAGGGAATTTCACCGTTAAATCAGCTTACTACAGTCAAGAAACTCCCAATGATGGTCGGGACTTATCTAATCAGGTCTGGGTTCCCAAGATCATTCCCAAGGTCAAATTCTTTTGTTGGTTGGCCATCCAAAACAGAATCCTCACCACTGACAACTTGATAATCAGAGGGTTACTCATTCCCAATTGGTGCATCCTGTGCAAAAATGCCTGTGAGTCAACTTCGCATGTTTTTTTGGAACGTCCCTTCTCTCTTGCAGTGCTCAACCAGGTTCTTAACACCTTCGATATCTCCGCAACCCTCCCTCATTCCATTCCCCTCCTTTTTTAGCAATGGCACCGACATTTCAAGAGCAATCAACTTAAATTCATGTGGCAAGCTTGCCTCCACCTTTTCCTATGGTAGATTTGGCTCGAGAGAAATGCCAAAATTTTCAAAAACCAAGCCACTGATAAGAAGATTATTGTTGCCAAAATCTTGGCCCTTGCTGCGAAGAATGCCTCTCTTGTTTCATCTTCCAAACCCCCCCTCCTAGCCTTGAATCGGACCTAACCAAACTTTTCAATCTTTCTAATTTCTCTGCCACACCTCGTACTTCTGTTGACAGGTCTGTCATCAAGTGGGTCTTACCACCTACCGGGTGGCACAAGCTCGAATTTCGATGGTGCGGCCAAAGGCAACCCAGGAGCGGCTGGCGGAGGAGGAATTCTCAGAAATCATAGAGGAGAAATAATTTTGGCCTTTGCCCAAAACCTGGGAATTCAATCTAACAATATGGCAGAGGCTCGGGCTCTGCTCCAAAGCTTGATCCTCTTGGAAGGTTTGACCATCAATAAACTTATCATAGAAGGAGAATCATTGCACTGTATCAACTGGCTCAATGGGACCTCTGTGCCTCCCTGGGCCCTTGTTTCGATTTTCCAAGAATGCAAGGCACTAATTGGCATTTACCCAGAATTAGTCATTAAGCATCAGTACCGGGAAGGAAACAAAGCTGTGGACTGGCTTGCTAACAAGGGAGTTGGAAAATCTGACATTCATGTTTGGAGAGACTCCTTCCCCATTGGCCTAAGGAACGATTCTATAAGTGCCAATGTCTGCACAATGTGAGTGGTTGGCAAGGGACCGGGTTTGTTTGCTCATGGAACTGGTCAAGTTTTCACGTCATTTCTTCCTTCTTCTCCCCCTTCGGCCACGTTTTGGCAACTTGTCATGATATCGTGACACCTTTCACCTTTGGCCATGAAATTACAGCATGTCGCGATATCGCGACATCCCTTTCCCCTCTGGCCGCGAGGTTGCAACTTGTCACGATATCGCGACACTTCTTTCTCCTTCGGATGCGGTCTTGCAACATGTCGCGATATTGCGACACTTTTTCTCTTCGGCCATGTTTTTGCAACATGTCGCGATATCGCGACACTTTTTCTCTTTGGCCGTGATTTTGCAACATGTCATGATATCACGACACTTTTCCTCTTTGGCCACGTTTTTGCAACATGTCGCGATATCACGACACTTCTTCTCTTCGGGCGCATTCTTGCAACATGTCGTGATATCGTGACACTTTTCTCCTTTGGCCGTGAATTTGCAACATGTCGCGATCTCGCGACACTTTTTCTCTTCGACTGCGGTCTTCCATCATGTCGCGATATCGTGACACTTTTTCTCTTTGGCAGCAGTTTTTCATCATGTCGCGATATCGCGACACTTTTTCTCTTCAGCTGCGGTCTTCCATCATGTCACGATATCGTGACACTTTTTCTCTTTGGTTGCAAATTTGCAACATGTCATGATTTCGCGACACTTTTTCTCTTCAGCCGTGATGATGCAGCCTATCATGATATTGCGACACTTTTTCTCTTTGGCCGCGGTCTTGCAACATGTCGCAATATCATGACACTTTTTCTCTTCGGCTGCGGTCTTCCATCATGTCGTGATATCGTGACACTTTTTCTCTTTGGTAGCGGTCTTCCATCATGTCGCGATATCGTGACACTTTTTCTCTTCGGCTGCGGTCTTCCATCATGTCACGATATCGTGACACTTTTTCTCTTTTGTAGCGGTCTTCCATCATGTCGCGATATCACGACACTTTTTCTCTTCGACTGTGGTCTTCCATCATGTCGCGATTTCGTGACACCTTTTCTCTTTGGCAGCGGTCTTCCATCTTGTCGCGATTTCGTGACACCTTTTCTCTTCGGCCGCGATGTCTCTTCTTGTCATGATTTCGCAACACCTTTTCTGTCTGGCTGTGGTTTTGCATCATGTCGCGATATCGCGACACTTCTTCTCTTCGGGCATGACTTTGCAACAGGTCGCGATATCACGACACTTCTTCTCTTCGGGCACGACTTTGCAACATGTCGCGATATCGCGACACTTCTTCTCTTCGGGCATGAATTTGCAACATGTCGCGATATCGCGACACCTTTTCCCGTCGATCGCTTTTTTGCAACCGATCACGATTTCGTGACACTTTTTCTTCTTTGGTCGCGATAACGCTGCTTGTCGCGATTTCGTGACTCTTCTTCTCTTCTGGCACCAACCTTGCAACATGTCACGATATCGCGACACTTCTTTTCTTTTGGCAGCAACCTTGCAACATGTCACGATATCGCGACACCTTCTCTCCTTCGGCTCCGATGGCGCTTCTTGTCACGATTTCGCGACTTCCCTTCCTCTCTTGGCTGCAATGGTGCAACATGTCACAATTTCACGACATCATTTCCAAACTGGTCACGATTTCGTGACACCTCTCCTCGTGTGGATTTTTTCTCGTTCTTTGATCTTTAGTTCTTGGACCACCTCGATCGATCTGGAATTCATGTAAAACCTCTTGTACAAGGTTCAGGGACCTTTCAACACCCTTTCAACCAATCAAAAAATATATATTATAATTTTTTTTGCTAGAGAACAAGGGGTTGTACTTGGGTCCCTCACCCTTAACAAATCAAAACTCTCTCCTTTAGAGCTTGAGACTCTACAAACAAATTCAATTCTTATCTCAATTGAGTTGCTATAGCTAGATACCTACATATTTTACAAAATGATTGAATTCTTGATTTTATTTTCTAGATCTTCTTCAATTTTTTTGTGTGAATACAAATATTTCAAAATTTTACATCCTTCTTAATATTTTCCTATAGCAACCTTCACAAAACTAAAAATCCATATCTATTGTTTATGTATTGTATCTTAGTAGATTAATATTTTTGAAACATCACACTATCATAGTTCGCTTTACCAAATTTGGATTGTTAGTTTCCTTCCTGAACCATAAGTGCAACTAAAAAAATTATAATAAATAGTTGATATGAAAATACATTACTATTATAAAATAAAGTAATTATTACCAATAGAATACATTAAATTAAATCTTAATCATTATTTGATTTAGGCATTCAATATTTTCTTGTTGGCTTCAACTAAACTTACTTCTTCTAACCATATAAAAGAGAATTTAACTTCATGAGCCTCAATTAAAACCCCTCTATTGGCTAGCCTATCTACACGTGTTTCCTTCCCTTAATGTATGTGTAAACATGATTTATTCAAACTCTATGGAAAGTTCTTGTATTTCCACAATTATCTCTTGTATGTTTCATGGAGCCTTTACTTTCTTCAAAATTACATCTATTACTATTAGTGAATCACCTTCCATCCATACTCTATTCCATTTAATTTGTTTGCATATTTTTAACTCATCCAAAGCCACCCAAGATTTAGTTTCATTATTTATATTAAACCCACTATTGAAAGCATAATGAGATAAAATATCTCCTCTATTATTTCTAATTATTCATCCTCCTCCTAATGGTCTTGTATTTTCTTTAGATGCTCCATCAAAATTTAATTTGACCAACTCCACATCTAATAGTTTCCACTTTATATTCTTTGCCTTCTTTTTGTTTTTCTTGTACCCAACATTATAATTCCATTTGATGACTTGACTCCATCTATCAAGGCTCTCTACTTCCAGATGAGTCATTAGATGAGTTGATACAGTTGGTTTAAACTCCTCTATGGCTAAAAGAATCTTCCTTTTCATTACCTCTAAACTACTTTCCTTTCCTTTAAATATTGTTCTATTTCTTTCTAGCTATACAGTCCAAAGTATTGTATCTTTTAACATGTTCCATATTGTTTGTAAAGCCTCTCTTTTAAAAGTGCTCTGCCATTGCTTTAATTATTCTTCAATTCTTCCATTCATCACCCTGCATTTACCAAACATATTAGGAATCCATTGTCATAGTTTCCAAACTATTGAGTAGTGTTCCAAGAGATGGTCTACTCTCCTCAAAGAACACATGGAGGACAACAAAACAACCAAAAATTTTTACACTCTCACTCAAGTTTCCAGTTTCTCAAATTAAAAAAAAACACCATTGTTTGAAGCATTAAATATAATCAAAAAATTACATCTATAATCTAATGAATAAAGGAAAAGCAATGAAACTATGAATATAGAAAGCAAACTGTAAAACTTAATGCATGAAACAGTCCAAAAATTTAAAGATGGATAAAGACGTAAACTAAAAACATAAACTCGCAAGCACACATATTAAAGACGTTCATGATTTCACCCACCATTTTCTTAGTCTCCATTTTCATCCTTCATAAAAACTAGTAAGTTTATATATATATATATATATATCTTAGGTAAATTGTGGTTAGATGGAAACCTCGAGAACCTAGTGTAGAGGTGGAAAACTTGCATTACGTATGATTCTCAACTGGATCCATTGGGAACCAAGATGACCATGATGGTTGTTATACTCTCTACACTCAACGGATAAAGGAAAGGGGTTCACCAAGAATAATTTTAGCACTCACTCCAAGTCTAGGGTGGAAGTTTTTAATATACCAATTAAGCAATCATCTATGTTTGACCTCTATAAACTAAACTACACAAATAAAAGAGTGGTGCAAGACACACAAGATGCAAGAAGACAATATTTAACCCTAGTTGATTCTTTGATTTAATGATCTCTAATCCTAAGTTGCAAGAAATGAAATTATTTCTTTTGAGCAAGGGCACAAGTGAAATGCACAGACAAGACTAAGCCCTAGATGCAAAACTATATGCCTTTCTCCTTTAAATGCCTAGAAAGTAATCAAATGTTTTTCTCTTTTTATTTATAACCTAGATTTTTTGGAAAATAATAATAGAAACAAACACACAACCAAAAAAATTAACTTAGGGTACTTATCTAATCTAATGTTTGATTCAAGCTTTTATCTTGCATGCAGAATATCCCACAACTTCAACCTAAAAAAATGTTTTACAAAAACTCTAGAAAATATGATTAGTATTAGGGGACTTCCATAGGCCGCTATGTAGTAGAGCTTGGAGGCACGTTAGTCAAGCCCCCTAGGTCCTTTTAATTGACCTTTAGAAATCAGAAGTAAATGTTGACATTTTTTGGAAATGGATAAACATAATGCAATGAAACAGAACAATGCAAAAAATAGAATGCAAACACCAGTATTATATCATAAATACAACATACAAACACAAACCTAGGGTTTAGGAGTGAACCTTACCCTCAAAATTGATGCATATTCCCTATATGGAGCATCTGTGATCTTGGATTTATAGAAATTGTACCCTGTAAATACGGGGTATGATTTTGTAATAGATCAATGAAAACAATAAATCAATGTGAAATAAGCAAAAAAAATGCATTTGACAATCTAAGAATGATAAAATGTATGAAACAACCTAGTGATATTGAAAGAGACAGAAAAATGGATGAAGACCTCCACAAAATGGTTGGCTCCTCCTCAAGGATCAAACCACTACACAAAAAAATGGCTTTAATGACAGCTAAAATAAGGTAGTTCTTTACAATGGTAAAAAACCAATCTAATAGATCCTAAGAGGGTGGTTTATAACTACCCTCTTAGGATAACCATCCTATTAGGGTTACCCTAAGATGGAAGTTATAAACCGTCCTCTTAGGACTAATATGATGGTTATAAACCGTTGTCTTAGGGGTCACCCTAAGATGGTGGTTATAAACCACCCTCGTAGGGTGACCTAAGAGGGTGGTTTATAACCGCCCACTTAGGGGAACCCAAAATATTTTTGGATGCCCCTATGAGGGCATTTTATAACCACCTTCTTAGAGGTGGTTTAGGTTTTTTTTATATAAATAAACTCATAATAGGTGAGCTTAAAACCTCCGTGTGCTGACATCATTGTTTCTTCAAAACTTTCATTTTTCTTTCAACAGACCATTTGGCTTAGCTATTGTGTGAATAGAATACAACCTCCATATCATGCGTTGACATTATTATTTTTTGAAGATTTTATTTTTCTTTCAACAGTCCATTGGCTTAGCTACCCGACACTATGCAAATAGATACAACCTCCACACCGCATGTTGATATTATTATTTCTTCGAAGCTTTCATTATTCTTTCAACATTCCATTGGCTTAGTTGGTCGATACTGCATGAATAGATACAACCTCCACACCGCTTGAAACAAACCTTATATCATCTATCATACTAGGGCTCCTAAGCTTCGATTCATGTTGTTCATTTTTTTGGTTGGGGTTTGCCCTAAAATTTATCTGGAACTTTTGCTACTTTACCCCTGGTTCTTCACTTTGTTGAATAAATCTGTAACCTGAAATGGTAAGAGATGAGGGCCGAAGCAAAATTTGAAGGTATAGAAAGGGGTATGAAGACAAATTTAATATTTGAAGAGATGAGGTTAGTTAGGTTAAGTGAATTTTGCATTATTTTAGGTATTTTTTGGATTAGGGTTTGGAATTTTTTAGTTTGTAAAGTTGTGTTTACGCATGAGATTTGTAAAATTTAAACCCTAGATTTGTAAAATTTAAACCTTAAATTTGTAAAATTTAAACCCTAGTTTGTAAAGTTGTGTTTACAAATTCTAGGTTCCTTTCTTTCTACTGCTAGTGTGGATTTCAACATCCAAATATACACCCACTCAAAGTCACATTTAGATTTAATTTTTAGCACCCTTCAAGATAGTAGCATTGGCCTTTTCACCAATGTGGCTCAGTCTAAAGTCAGACCTTGTATCAGTAAACAAAAGTGGTTGGCTATTGAATTGCTTGCTCTATGTTTTGCAGGCATGAGAATAACTACGTCCATCATTTTTTTAAAATTTGTTGATATTTTTTAGCCATTAAATAATATTTTTATTATAATATAAACTAGTTTCCAAGAATAAATGAAATTTACTAAACTTAACTCCATTTTATTTATGGTAAAAATGAGTGTAGCTTGCTAGAGGGTATGGTTGTTTTGTTCTTGTTGATCTTCCTTTCAAAAATATCAAAAATGGTTTATGTTTGATGGAAAGTTAAAGCTTTAAGTTGCGTTATATCCTCTCCAGGTCATCGTAATTCCATTTTTGGTTTCCATCAAGCTCACAACTTTCCATTCCATATGTGGACTCTAAAGAAAAAAAATTCACCTGTTCTTGTCAAGGTCATAACTTTGTACAAAGTATTACATTTTGTATGGAAAAAATAATCCATTGGGAAAGCTATAAAAATATCAAATAATCCAACAAAGTGAGTTATATATATATATATATGTGTGTGTGTGTGTGTGTGTGTGTGTGTATGTATGTATGTACGTATGTATGTATGTATGTATGTATGTATGTATGTATGTATGTATGTATGTAATATATAATATATAAAATTTTGTATATCAATATCAGTGTCCTTATAGAACTGTTATATTCAGAACAAATAATAGACTTGACATGTTGCTCCTTTCGTTGTTATTTCTACAAGATACCACTATCAACCTGTTGAAATATCCTCTATTATCCTATCATTGGAAGTAGAATTATATATATAATAATAATAATAATAATTGATAAAAATTATATAAAAATGTATAAAACTTTGTTTTTCAATATCAGCATCCTTTCAAAACTGTACTATATAGAACAAGGGGTAAACTTGATATGTTGCTCTTTTCATTGTTATTTCTACAAGATACTATTGTTAACCTATTGAAATATTCTCTGTTATCACTATCATTGGAAGCACACATAGAGCATTTCACTTATAGACTTGATAAGTTGCTCTTTTTATTATTATTTTTATAAGATACCATTGTTAAATTGATGAAATATCCTTTGTTATCATTGTTATTGGAAGTAGAACTAGAACTAGAGCATTCCACTTCATTCATGTCAGACTATCACATTGGATTAGAGTTTCATATTTTTTAAGTCAAACTGCAACGTTAACCAAATCCATATTGAAAGAGTAAACTTCAAGTACAACAAATGTGATTCCAAATAAGATTGTTTTTCTGAAGATGGTTGGGTCAGGATGCTTCCATTTGGTATTTATGCCCTTTTATTTTTTGGAATTGGTACTATTTGGAGGGAAGATATTGATCCCTATTAAAAAGTATGTGAATTCCTTTTTACTTTGTTCTAGTGCGATTGTGTCTTATATGTATTTTATGTATTCCTTTGTATCTGACATGTATGGGAAACAATTGCATATCTTTCAAAAATATAAGTTCTTTGTTTATTGACCTTTATTCATGTTATATGGAGTTATTTTGAAATTTACATTTATTTTAGTAGTTTGGTTATCTTTATAGTTTATTTATCGTAAATTTTCTTTTTGTCTATGTACTTGTAGTTTTCAAATAAAATGTAAGTTTTCTTCCTTTCAATAATGTGATTGTTACTGCTCCTAATTGGCAATGAGTCTTAGTATTTTTATAAAATTTTGGACTTTGTATTACTCTATGAAATACTCAGTTTTGGATGCATCTTGGTCTTCTTGTCTAGGATTTGTAAAATTTGTAAAGTTGTTTACAACAATGACTTGTCATCCTTCCAATTGTCATTTTACTCTACTTTTGGGCATTGTAACTATTGACTGTGATTTTTAAAATACAACTCTTTTGCTACAAACTTATGATTTAGAGTCCAATTCATTGAGTAAAACAGAGATAGAGATGTCATTTATAATAAAACCCTATGGAATCTCTCATTTTTTATGAGGTTTTCTATGGGAGTTATAAGGTTTTCTATTCTAATAGTTTTTGAAGTTTATTTTTGAAAATATTTAAATTTGTTTAATGTTAGAGCGTAAAGGATTTCTACTAGGATTTAATTGTTTTTTAATTTTAAATTATTTTATAGGATTTAAAAATTAGAATACTTATGTTATTTAAGTTTTTATTTGAAAAAGGAGTTAAAATTTTTTGAAGATTTAAATTTGGTTTAAATTTATTTGAAGCTTTTTAAAGTTTAAGTTTATTTTATTAGTTTAAAGTTATTTCAGATTAAAGCTTTTACATGTGCTCTTCTTCAAGAATACAACATAGTCATAGCTAAAACCAGACCTTTCAAATCAAATCAGGAAGGGCATTATCAAATTGAAATTAATCATAAACTACAACAAAGGAGGGTGTCTTCATTGTATTTGCTCTGACTAGGAGTTCCTGCAACAACATTTGATGCTCTATATTCACCAATACTATTACCATCAGTTTGTCTAAATAATTTTAACCTATTTGCAACACTCTTCTTGTACCTTATTACAATGAGAATTGTTGCAAGAAAATTTATTATGTTTCACTACTTGTTGGATTGTAACTTGCTAGATGCAACATGCTAGAAAAATTTTGTTATCTGTATGGATTCTCATATCTCTTCCCAAAGTATATTGTTGTTTGTGTTTAAAAACATCCATTATAGCATGCAACTCTCTCTGATGATTGGAACACTCTTAAATTGTTTGAAGGTATCAAAATGGAAGGTTACAATATGTTTACATTAGCAATTTTATAATGATATGCATGTGTTTCAATTCCAAAAAGTCGATGTGGATTTGGTATCATAAGTATTGTAGCTAAATAAAAATATTTTCTTTAGCTTCTCAGATCCTTGTAATCGTAGAAGAGTCCATGTGTGCCATTCCCCATTGTCAACTAGATGAAAGGTGATGATATGGCTAAAATCCAATAGAAATCTTTGAAAATTATTCACAAGGGTAAAAATAGTTTTGAGCCTGTGCTCATACATATGAATTTGCCAATATATTATTATTTGAATCTCTTCATAGTGGTGATATTGGGATATGATTGATTTTTAAGATCTAAAATCATTCAATGAAATGACTTGGTAACTGAGATACACATGGGATTTGAGATCAAGACTTAGGTTATACCAAAGACTTCTCATCTGTCAAATTGAATATATTTTATGATTTAGATCCATCTGTCCTCTGTCATTCTACTAGACCACATCCAAATTGTAAATTTAGATATTTTCAGTATTGGATAACAAATATCAAATGGAAAACTAAGACAGAATAGTGGAGGAATTCTTGCTTCATCATTCCAACAAACCTTGGAATGAAGTACATTTTTAAGTATAGCATGTTATGGAGTCTTGAAAAATAAACTATAAGACTTTGCATGATTTTGTACATTGTAATATGTTTTTAGGATGTTTAAAATATTTATTATCAGTTTTGATGAGTTGCGATGAAGGGGCAACAACTTGTTAGTTTAAGTTCTAGGTTTACCAATATAACACTTATATCTCAATTATCTGCAAAATTCATTATGTTAGTTTAATTCCTAGTTCTACCAATATAACACTTATATCTTAATTGTGTAAACAAATTTTTATCTTTAAAATTCTTTAAAATACAATATCAACTTCTATCATAATTATTTCTTCCTTTTCAAGTAAAGCATGGATAATAACATGAACTTTCTAATATCTAGATAATTTAAACTTGTAGGCATTATTTTGTAGTTGATTTTGGTTTATGTAGTTTTTAATTAGTGTTTTTTTCTTTCCTTTTCAAAAGGGTTTATATTCTATTTATGGATAAAATCACTTCTACTCTATATTTGATGTTACCTCTTTTAGTTGTTGAGATCTTTCTTTATAAGTGACTCATTCATAGGTTCTCTTATGTTACTTGAAGATGATTGAACATTTTCTAATAGAGGTTGTGACAAGATGGTGCTATATGGATTGAACAAAACCTGTAAGTGTATATTTTTTATCTTTTATGTTTTTGATAAACTTACCCGTGGACTTGTTACTATGTTCTCCAAAATATCCTAGAGAAATAATACATATAATCTTTTATGCAAATTGATATTTTCATTATTATTCAAATACATATATAATTTGTTCATCATGTTAACTTTATTTTAATATGTTATGGAGAATGCTTGGCAAGATGTTCAAGAACCGAGGATTTTGAACAAACAAGAATTTTCCATGTCTAAAAATTTTCACAGAGTAGACCTATAGCTTTGACCCACTAAGGAAATCACATACTGCATTGACTAGAATACCTTTTCTAAATAGTGATTGAAATTTGCTAAATGTGAAATTCTTGTTTGTATTTGCATTGTTTGTATTTGCATTGTTTTGGTTATTTGCATTCTTGTTGCTTGAATTTGTGAATTTGGAATTTACATGGAAATGGAAATCAAGATGCATTATTAATGGCTTTAAAGATTTATGACAAGATTCCTTCAGAGATGGGAAATTTATGCAAAATCTTAACATTTATTAACAGTTTGGGGGATCTGTTCATAACTGATCATATATTATTACTTGTTTCTTCATTGAAGGAATCATCTTTTTGTCATCCTCGAGTTCACTTTATCTGGTAAGCTTTATTAGATAATTTGTTTGTAGACCTAGAAAAGGTCACCAAGGTTGAATAACAATCCTTTTTTGCCTATATTTGGATGCTAAAAAATGGATCTACCACTCAAATTACAAGTTGAAATATGGTGTTGATTTTAGATGTGTTATAACCTGAGCCTATCTATTTAGAGACATCAAATCTTGACTTGAAGATCCATATAGTGCTTGTTGCTTGAATTTATGAATTTAGGATTTACATTGAAATGGAAATTCAGATGCATTATTGCTAGCTTTAAAGCTTTATGACAAGCTTCCTTCAAATATGGGAAATTAATGCAAAATCTTACCACCTATTAATAGTCTAGGGGATCTGTTCATAACTGATCATATACTATTGCTTGTTTTTGCATTGAATGAAGCATCCTTCTATCATCCTCGGGTTCACTCTATCTGGAAAGCTTTCTTAGATATTTTTTGTAGACCTAGAAAATATCACCAACTATACTTCGGTTATTGGAACATGGTTGAATGATAAATTTAAAAAATGTAAACTATTAAGCCCTCCAATTGGTATTATCTAAGTTTATGTGATATATTTCTTACCATATAAACAACCTGTACAATCTAAATTATCATGCACCTGGATGCATCTACATTCTTCAGTTAGATGTCCTTATATCTAGAATCGTCTCTCAAGTCGACCATTTTAAAAAAGATTTATCTTTTATTCTACTAGAAATTTAGAAGTTGAAAAATAAACAAACAATTTAATAGCTTCTAATTGAAATGCTTTGGACAAAGAGTTATTTTACTAATTGTATTTTTAATCAATAGATTGAATTTAACTTTTACATCAGTTTATACCATATTGCAGGAGTTAATATGAGAGATTACATTTGCACAAGTTTCATTTTTATTGCATATGTTATATGTAACTCTCCAAGCAATGCTTGCTCTATAACTCTCCAAGCACATCTGAGTTTGACTAATAAATCTAGTTTCTTAGGGTTGATAAGTTATAATAACAACCCTTTTCTATCTATATCTAGATGCTAAAAAAAATGGATCTATCACTCAACTGTTCAACTTACAAGTTGAAATATGGTGTTGGTTTTAGATGTGTTATAACCTGAGCCTATCTATTTAGAGACAACAAGGCTTGACATGAAGTTCAGGAGAGTAGAAACCTCCCCATCCATTTTTTGAAATGTGGTCATCGACACAAATTATAATTTCCAATTTTTGGATTCAACAACTATACACTAAACTAGTTTCAACTCTAGCAGCAACAACAACTATCCAACAATAGTAAATTCAAACATATACTTTATTCTTAGAGTTTAATTTTAAGAAGGGGAGTGCAAGGGGTTTGGTTTTTAGAGTAATCAGGAAGCTATGTTATATATGTCATACCTAGCTTAAAACATGCATTAAACATGTCATTACGTAGGTTAATAATTCATCAAAAATTATTTTATATTAAACATTGGATTAGATAGTTCTCAATTCTTATTACAACTAATGAACTTACCAACTTTTCTCTATTTATAGGGCTCCCTTGCATGTCTATGCTATGTGAATTACATATACATTATTATTTAGCAATTTCTTCCTTGAGCACTTGACATACTTATGTTTGTTTTGTTTATAGGTTGTGTAATTTGTAGATTGGAAAATCTAATAGTGTTCACTCTAATAAGCTACAATCAAGACTTCTAAAGTCCATCGGTGTTGGGGGGCTTGTATATTCTGGTTTGTGGAAAGACCAATCCATACAGGTGTTCCTCATGAATTCACATTATTGGTTTACTATTTATATTATAGAATTGAATCTTATTATACCAAATCTCTTTTTGCAACGTTCCTTAGAATTCTTCCCAATTTTTAGAAAAATATTTCTTAGACCAATTGCAAGCATGTGTTATTTTCTAAATTTTTGAAGAACTAATGTCTATGTTCCATTTCATCAAAATTTCTCATTTCTCCATTTGTAAATTTATTTTTGGTTATATTATTTGATAATAAAACCGGCATCTTTGATGCATGCATTTAAATCATTTGTAGTATAATTATAAATTACATTACTATTTGGTCTAACTTCTAGTCCCTCCAACATGGATCACCTCCTTTATATTTTATTTTTAGGGTGGGACCATAAGAGGGTGGTTTAAACCACCCTCTTAGGGCTAATAGGGTAGTTTAAAACCATCTTCTTAGGGTCTAAGAGGGTAGTTTAAAACTGCCCTCTTAGGGTCTAAGAGGGCAGTTATAAACCATCATGTTAGGCCTAAGAGGTCTTAACCCTAAGAGGGTGGTTAAAAACTACCCTATTAGGCCTAAGAGATCTTAACCCTAAGAGGACGATTAAAAATCACTCGCTTAGTCCTAAGATGGTATACCGGCCTCGTAGTCCTAAGAGGATGGTTTTCAACCACCCTCTTAGACCCTAAGAGGGCGGTTCTTTGAGGCAATTTTTAGCCATCATAATATGTTGCAAACTTTTTATGATGCCCTCATAGACAATGGTTGAATAACCACCTTTAAATGTCTTTAAGGGTGGTTTCTAAACATCATTAAATATTTTTTTAGTGTAGTGAATACTTATCCACCAAGGATAGCAAATCAACAATGCAATAGAATAACACCAAAAGAAACTTTCCAAAGATCACTTGAACACTTGGAGAACATGCAAATTTTAAAACTTGCCAAAGAGCTTGTGATTTTTATCTTAATTTGCTAGGTAAAATGCTAGTTGTCATGCCAGTTAGCAAAAGAAGATCTAAAACCCTCTATTTATAATAGATTGAAAACATAAATTGTGGAAAAACCCTAAGGGAGGACCAAACTTAAATAAATTGGCTTGAAAGTTAGGTTTTCTAAGATAAAATCCTAACATACCAAAATTGTACCTTGTAAGGGCTGACCATGATTTTGGAAAAACTTGGAGAAAAAGAGGAAAGAGGGGAGAAGAGAGACCCAAAATTGCATTTGGGAAAGTTGGAGGGTCTCTCTAAGGTTCTAGGGAAAATGACCCGCTTGGGTGGGTCAATTTTTCATGTCTACATTTTACCCCCTCGTTGATGCATTTATGGCATAATAAATGCATCAAAGAAATATGTAGACACCTACGAACAAATAACAACAAATAGAAAAGGGATAAATGGTTTAGAAGAAAGGGATGATGCAAAATGGTGTTATTATGGACACTTTCATATTTTTGCATGCAAATCAAGGCATTAGGGACATCAATGCATCTTAGGCTAGGGTGGCTCCTCGAGTTTTGGAAGGAATGTAAAATTTCTAATGAAACTTGAAATGGTAGATGCATAAGAAGAGAGATCAAAAGCAATGAAAATAAAGGAGAGAAAAAAAGATATGAAAAAGAAGAATAAAAGGGTAAAAGGGGTGAAAACCTTAATTCATTTTCATTGTGCAAAGAAGAATAAAAGGGCTTTGGAGAAAAGAAGAAAATGTTGCTACCCATACACCATTCAGCTATTGCAAGGGGTGAGGCCAATGTAGTAGAGAAGAAATCATGGGTAAGGGTTAAAATCCTCATTCTACATTAGGTTAGGTTAGATTTTAGTTCCATTTTTAGCAATTTTTCTTGTGTTTCTCTAGAATCACTGCATGTGACCCCAACACGATTTCATGTTCTAACCTTGATTTTGATTGGTTCATTGTAGTGATCAAAATTGTACCCCAATATTGTGGGGTATGATTTCACAAAATCATGCCCTATGAACTAGGGGTATGCTTTTGATGAAAATGGAAGAAAGAAAAAATCATACCTGAAACTAGAGGGGTATGATTTCACACAAAGAGAGAACAAAGGGAAGAACAAACAAGGAAGAAAAAACAAGGAAAAGAGAGAGAAGAGAGGAAGCCAACTATACTAGAAAATAAAAATTTATATTTTCAAGATTGATTGATTATTGTTAGGCATGTTGAACGAATTTAAACTTTTATTTTTATTTTTGGATGCAACATGATGTAATAGAGAGTCACGAGTGGCGATCGAGCTCCTTGGAGGTGGATATAGAGGGCCTCTCATAGGTGGAGTGGGGTACCCTAGAGGTATTGGGGCTACATCACTTAGTAGAGATACCTTGGGTGGAGGTAGACTAGATACTGCTTATAGTGTTGGTGGAGAGATGGTATCCGGAATCATCGATCTTCCAATTACCAACAGGGGAGATGATGGTCACACTGGAGGATGTATGGTGCATCTTGTGAATCCCCATTAGAGGGAGAGTATTTTGTAGAGTACAATAATAGAGACCTATGCTACAAATATTATCTAGAGGTTATGCCCACTAGGTGCAAGAGAGCTCGATCCTAGTCTATGAGATAGTAGGGCACTATGGGGTCGATGCTTCGACGATTGTGCTCTATGGGATAGTGGCAGGGTTGTTGGTATATCACATGAGTTGATGATACCTATCATGGGCATTGGTGAGGGTAGTGGTAGACATGCATTACCAGAGGGTTAGATTCATATGGGGTCCATATGTGTTGGTTTGGTTGTACAGGACATTGTACAATATCGTGTACAAATGACATACAAGGATGGTCTATATAACCTTGTTCCAAGTGTGGTGTTTGAAGCACATAGTAGTGTGAAGATCGTATGCACTTCTAGGGCCATTACCCAACCTAGAGTGGTCAAAAACATATATATGGACCAAGTGCTATGAGTAAGTCCAAAGGACATACATTGATATCCTACCACTAAGGAGGTAGGTGATAGATGAGATGTAGGAGCATAGGATTTTATGGCGACCATGGCATCTACACCCTAGGTGTATAGAGGATATAGAGGAGCTAGATAGGGTGAGGAGGATTGGGTGGGTCTCTACAAAAGGTGGAGCTAGATATTTTTGTGTTTGATCGAGTCTAGTGATAGTTTGGTATCTTCTAGGAGATACTAAACTTAGGGGACTACTAGTATAGATGGGTATAGAGAGACCCATTAAGAGTTAGAGGGGATCCTGATGTGGAGATATGGGAAGAGGGGGACCTAGATGACCCACTTTATATGGATATAGGGATGGACAACACTGGGTGGCTCTTAGATATCAAATATGGTACAGGGATATCATGCTCCCAAGGATTTTCCCACTAGTGTTGGTGCAAAGGCACTAGATTATGGGTCGATGGATGTAGTTGGTACTACAAGAGGCACTCAATGGTCCATAGAGTGGTAGGGGCAAGGCCATGGGACCTCATACATGAGTTTGATTATAGATAGTGGTAGAAACCACCACTACTACTAGGATTTGGGAGGTGAGAGCAATAGGAGTTACCCCCATGATGGCCAAAGTATGGCCAAGCAGAGTGGGGAGAGGTCTCTATATCAATAGCAACTGGTCCAAGCATAATCATGGGTTAGGAGGACCTAGGGATATTAATAGAGGCATTATAGACTCAAATAGAAACCCTACATAGGGAGATGAACCTACTCTAAGAGGATAGGGCCAAGAGGATTGAGGTTCTATGGAGTGTTCTAGGCACAACATAGACCAAGTAGGACATGACATGGGTGGAGGCAAATCACCTCAAGAGAGAGGTGATTTGGGTAGACTAGGAGTGACAATGAGCTCAGGTAGAGGGGATGGTTGTGACCAGTAACCAATAGGGCAAGGGGATCCACCTACTATAGGTGAAGTTTTAGAGGGTGGGAGAGAGGCTAGAGTTTGTCATGTAGAGGGTAACCTTCTACCAGATGATGTACTTTTAAGTAGTTCTAGCATAGCAGTGAATGCCACCACCTTCGTCCCTTTAGACACTAAACTAGTCTCAATCGAGATCATGAATGATCTCGTGGTCCATGAACATGCCCCCATTGGGACCACCTCTAATGGGTAAAGTAGAGGAGATAGTCTCCCAAATCTAGGTGTAGGATCAAGATGATATGCCAATTTTGAGTGTGGTATGCATCTCTAGGGATGGTTGAGTGTGCCAAGTTTGGACTATGGCACACCAACTCGACAAACCTATGTACCTCACTGCTTTGATCTTGAGTAATATCATATTACTTTTATGAAATGTGTGTGTTATGTGTTGATATTTTTATGTATTTTATGTTTGATTATGCATGAATGAATGCAACATGATCTTACTATAAAATGAACTAACCTAAAATACAAACATATGAATGCAATAAAGCTAATGGACGATGTGAAATGCATGGATCAAAGAAAATAAAGAAGAGAGAAAGAAGAGAGAAAAATAAGGAAAAACACTTCCCTAGCTAAAATCATGCCCCATAAATATGGATCGTGATATCAACATAGAGTGAAATTGTGACCCGTATGGACGAGGTGTGATTTTCGAAAAAGAAGAAAATAAGAAGAAGAAAACAAAGAAGAAGAAGAAGAAAAGGAAGAAGGAAAATGTCAACAATGAAGAAGGGGTATTGAAATATGGTGTTTGAGTCAGTGTAGATCGTACCCAAATCAGTGTGACCAAACAACATAGATCAAGTGAAAAGAAAAGAGTGGAGCGAAACCCTACAGGTATGTATGCTCACAAGATATGGTCAAGCATGGAGCAATATCTGCTATAGGTGTAGTGCTCACTAAGATGGCCAAAGAGAAAGAGATACCTGCTAGGATGTATGCTCTCAAATGACCAAGATGGAGGCTACCCATTGCATTTGGCCATGAAGCTATCCCATATGGGGTGAAGAATTGAGTGAAAGATGTGCCAAAATGAGTACTACCTGATAGGGGTATGGTGTGTGCAAGAAGACGTATGGAAAAAGAAAATGGAGCAAAAAAAGAGGTGAGTGTGTGCATCCAACTTAAAGTTTCAATGGTTAAGCAATATGTGTAATATAGTCAGTGTCCATGTGAACAACATTTATGATGTTTATGTGGTATCTACCCTATCCCACAAGGACTACTTAGCAAGGAAAAAAGTGTGATAGCAAAGAATATGTAGATAGAATAAGAATGCATATCCTTGTCTTGATGAAAGGAAGAAAGGAAAACATGCAAAGGACAAGGATATATAGAATAAGAATTATATCCCTTGACTTGAAGAGATAGAAGCAATAAAAAATTCAAGTTCAAGGGATACAAAAGAAGAAGAAAGAAGAGAAAAAATGGGATGGGTGAATGTAATGCTGAGAAAGCACGAAAATGGGCCCTAGCTTGGGGATTCTCTAGGCATTAGATTCCTAGTATGAGTGCAATACATGTGAGCTACAACCTAACTAGGTATCATAACTTGCCATTGTTGTGAATTCTCCAAGAATCTATATGATCAAGCAATCATGCAAGTATGAACAAGCAACAATGCATTTGTATGACAATAAAAATGCAAGATGAAACAAAATGTTAGGCAAAACATATAAATATGATAAGCAGTGATGCAATATGAATCAAGCAAACCGGATAAAATATGTGAACTAAACTAGATGAAAATACAAAGTGCATGCATAGTATTATTATTATTATTTTTTAATTAATGATTTAAGTCCTTGAAGTCAACACAAATTCTTATTATACCACCTATTTTAACAAAAATGATGGTATTGCAAGGAATTGACCTATCAAATAAAGAGCTATGATGTAGGAAACTTTAAAGACTCTTATCATAAAGAGGATCATCCACAACATGTTCTCTAGGAGTCGTTGCACAAAATTCATGGCAAACTCATATTGTGCCATCCTTTTTGATGAAAGAGGGAGAGATTCCCAACTTTGTAAGATCTCTATGAGATAGAGGAATAGGGTACTCTTGAGAACAAGAAGACTTGATATGCAAATCACAAGGGACAAATCCATCAGAAAATAAGTTATTCCAGATGATATCCTCATGATTCATATTATAAGGGGTATCCCCTTTAGCATACTCCTTTGGGATCACATCTAGCTCAATATGCACCAAAGTTACCATATTGCAAAACAAGATATCTTAGAGATAAGGGGAACCCTCATCCTCATCACTCCACTCCAAACCTTGATGATCTATATATTTGACATAAATAATAAGATAATCATCATTATCAAATGGAAAAGGTTGGTTTTTATTGGGTATGTAACCTATGCCACATCTCTTAGGCCAAATCTCAACATCTAATGGCTCTTGAATACCTCTATGTTGGGGATCCAAGCCTTTACCTATATATCCCATACTAGATAGGATATATTTGTGGAGTAGGTAATCATTGGATAAGTAACAATGGGTAAAATAACGCTCTATATGACAGATATTGCTACCACAAATATTTTCTTTAAAGGCTATACTTGTGAATATAAAGGTACACGTGCCAATGTGTACAACTTCACCCTTCTTAAGAGGTAAACCCATAGTCCTTGGTGAAGGTGGTAGATTAGAAATATCTAGAAGAGACTCTTGAAGAAACAGATTAACTTGACCCCATGATGGAACATTGATTATTGGTTCCTCACTCACCTTAAGATTTTCAAGTTGTTTAGGCATGTGAGACGAGGAAACTGATGGACATAAATTGATACTAGATTGAGCTTGCTCAACCATCAAATAATATTCAAATGGATGAGGGTCATCCAAAATAGTGACAAGTTGATTATTAAAATTGAACTTCAGATATTGATGAATATTGGAAGGGACAACCCTCATTGCATGAATCCAAGGGCATCCAAGAAGAAGATTAAAAGAGTTAGGGCACGACACCACATAGAACAAGGTATCTAAGATCTTAGGTCCAATCCTAATGGGGAGAGATATAACACCATAAGCCTCTTGGGACTCATTGTTGAAATAATTAATGATAATATCGTATTTGGTTAAGCCTTCCCATTTTAAT
Organism: Wollemia nobilis; assembly: GCA_028583015.1. Classification (NCBI taxonomy): domain Eukaryota; kingdom Viridiplantae; phylum Streptophyta; class Pinopsida; order Araucariales; family Araucariaceae; genus Wollemia; species Wollemia nobilis. The sequence continues at coordinate 44,189 of JAQPPZ010002224.1, forward strand.
CCAAAATTTTAGAAAAATTGATAAGTGCATAAATCAAAGGAAAAACCATTATCAATCAAGATGAATGCTATGATGTAGAGGGATGAATCCCCTCATAATTTTGAGGAAGGTGTATCATCGTTCAAAAATGTGATGTGATGTATTCCAAGAGAACTTACAACATTAACCACAACACTAGGAGAAATATCTAAAGGAACATATTATTGTCTTAGGAGCTCCAACAGGGCTTCCCTATGAATAGAAGTTTGTAAAATCTCTAATAGGGAGATCTTATTTGGGGTACTAGCTAATTTTTGGATTTCAAAGGAGACTTTAGGTTGTGGCTTCAACACTAAAGGTGTGTTTTCTACCCTTGTTCTCCTTCTTTGTGTATTCTTAAAAACTAAGGGAGGTTTTGAAGGTGGGTTGGATGAGGGACTTGTTTCCTACTGAGATCATTGAGTCGGTTGAATTTGTGATTGTTGCATTGTGATTGTTGTTATCATACCAATCATATTATCATATGGAGGGGGCACATTATGATATAAAACTTGATTAGCTACTTGTTATCCATGCTTAGGTAGGGGATCTTGGAAGATCTCCATATCTTGATTTGTTGTGGGTACTTGTGTAAGAGGTTGATTTTTTGTCATAGAATTGGGTGGAGAACCTTCTATACCAAGATGAACAACATCAATGAGGTCTTGAACCACATGTTTTAATCTCTTACAAGAGTTTATCAAGTGCCCCTCTACCTTATGGTACTCATAGTATTGACCAACTTTGTACCAATTAGTTGTGGTATCCGGTTGCCTTATGGGAGGTAACTCAATCATGTTGCATTCCAGAAGCTACTTTAGGACCACCGTCATAGGTATATTGAGTCTTGTAAAATTACTTTGTGGGGGTTTTTGGGATTGGTTAAGAACCATATTTTATAGGGTTTTAACAACACTATTAATATATATACTATCTATTTACCCATCACCAACCACATGCTTGTTCTTATACTGTGTTTTAGTGGTCCTATCTTATTTTACTTTAAGTTGACCTCTTTTGATAAGGGCTTGCTCTACCCTTCTTGCTAGATCTATTGCTTGGTCAAAAGATGTGATAGTTATTGTTTCCAATGCATAAGATATTTGTTCTTGTAAATTCCCAATGAATATCTCAAGCATATCTCAAGGAGGTAAGATATATTTCAAGCATCCAACTAGAATCCTCCAATGAGATGAAAACTCTGAAAAGCTTTCATTTTTACCTTGTTTTAACATATAGACAACTTTCATAATCACATTCTTTTCGACATAAGCTCCAAATTGTTGAACAAACAATTTAGTTGTCTCTTCACAATTCCTCAAAGAATGATTGGGCAACTGATAATACCACTCTAATGCCATGCCACCAAGAATTTTAGGGAACGTCTTAAGTAACAACTTATCATCATATATAATATCATGACATGTTGTCCTAAATATCCTTAAGTATTCAATTGCATATTTTGTTCCCTTATAGATAGACAAAACCAACATTAGAAAATGCTTAGGTTAGGGCCTAGAGGCAATAATAGGGTCTAAGGGCTGATTGCACATTTCTTTATAGTTTTAGGTGAAACTAGGAGGTTGAACCATATCCATGCTGGAAACCAATTATTTCACCACATTAGTTAAACTTTACATCTCCAGATTATTGTTGTTCAATACCCCTGGGTTCCCTAAGGGAGGGGTATAGATAGGTTTTTTAAAAGGAACTTGATCCATGTTGGAGGTATTGACACTATTATGGTATGGATTGTGATATGTGGTATTTTGTTGTGGAGGATAACTAACATTTGGTAGAACATAAGTATGCATGTTGAGATGAGTAGAATGAGGAGGAATATCATGACCCTCCCTGGAGGAGTTTTAGTACAAAGAAACAATGTATTAATCTATGATACTTTAATACCTAAGTTGGGAAATTGAACCAACTATGTGATGTTTAGTTGATTTAAAATCATGATACTGCTAACATATTGCCAAGATGTGCAGGATCAAGTACACTCATAGGTGGAAGAAGCATAATCCTCCATCAAAAGTGAGGGTACTTGAGGTTGGGGAAATGATTATTAAGGCAACTCGGGGGTAACATTGATGGATACCTTCATATAGGTATGCATTCAGTTATCTTCTTGATAGCCTAGTAGCTATCATAAATTCTCAAGGCTATTGTAAATTCTCAAGGCTGAGACAAGTGACTAGGTTGATGGAAATATTCTCTCTTTGTCACTGTGAGCCCTAGATTGATAGCCTAGTAGCTATCATAAATTCTCAAGGCTGAGACAGGTCACTAGGTTGATGGAAAAATTCCCTCTTTATCTGTTGCATATGTGTGATTGTCTTTTACTTCATCACTTGTTGCATCATTGGTTTGGGAAACGTGCATAAGCTGATTGTCTTGAAAATCCTTGTGATGCTTGACTATGATTGGTATGATGTTATACTCAAAAAAAGAATCCTTTGGAGTTTTGAGAAATTATATAGCAAGTCTTTATTCTAAAAAAAAATGATTAAGGAATTTCATTTTTAAATAAAAGTTTATTTTTAAATGTTAAAAGAATAACATTTTAAAATAAAAGTTAGTTTATTTTTAAATGTTAAAAGAATTGCAATTAAAAATAAATAAAAGTTAGTTTATTTTTTAATGTTAAAAGAATTACATTTAAAAAATAAAAATAATAGTTTATTTTTAAATGTTAAAAGAATTACATTTTTAAATAAAAGTTTGTTTTTTAAATGTCAAAAGAATTACATTTTTTTAGCTATTTCTAAATGTTTTTTTTTTTACATGGTGGAATCGGTAGCCGCCACGAATCCGGGTAGGCTGTCCAACTTTTATGGTCACCACAGTATTTTGCGTTGTCTACCCCATAAGCCGCCACATAGATCTTCGCGCAGTCCGCCCCTATAACCGCCATGCCACAATCATTTTAAACCTTTTACGTCGTTGAAAGCACCAGGAAAGGGATAAGCGTTCAGTCCGACGAGGCCCGAGATTTGAACCTTGGACCCCCGCCCCCCTTATGGGTTTTGGATGAACCAATTGGTCTACATATCGAACCTTCTATTTCTAAATGTTAATAGGGAATTCATTTTATAAGTTTATAGATAACTTATATAAAAAGAAGAGAATCCCATTCAAAAATATAATAAACCCTTTTTATTATAAGTCAATGGAGTTCTTAATGAAGTATGGGGTTTCTAGAACATGACAGATCATGCACTCATGGAGGCTCCTGACACTCTCTGCCAACCAAAATAAAGGAGAGCCTTTTTAGGTTAAATATGGGAAGAGAATGTTTTTAAAATGGAAAATATCCCATCTACCTCCAGGGAGTCATGAAGAATTGATGGTAGTAGATAAAATTTTAAAGAGATAAGACAAGAGATCAAAGATAGAGAAGAGGTTGAATATTTTGGGAGAAGAAGAAAAAAACTATGGACGTTGGGAGAAGAGAAGAAAGGAGAACTATTGGATTAAGAACTAGAGACATCAACGCTCATTGGGAAAGCAATAGCATTTTAGGTTGGTTAATGGATTAAGTCCCTTGCTTATGTATGCTTGTTGGAATTATTAAGAGCTATGCTCAATGTTTGGGTTTAATATTGTTAATATCGATTATACCTCCTTGTGGTATTGGTTTACCTAGATGGCAGTAGCTTGTGTTTAGAGTAGAACCTTTGTAAAGGCTCAATGGAGTTGTGTTGCTCCTTTTTCTCTATCTGAATTGTAGCTACATGAGTAGTGCATGTGTCTCCCTACCATGCCAAGAGCATAAACCTTGGATTGATTTATTTGACCTCATTATGGATGTCAAACTAGATTTGAGCACCTCGAGTAAGGGGACCTCCTCCTCGATAACAATTTTAACCTCTGTCATCTATGCATGAGTTGTTATACAAGCCCTCCTTGGTGTAGTCTTAGTGGTTGTTGGCCAATGGCTTAAACTAGGCTAGTACCTGATGTTGGAGTATTCTTACCTTCCCTATCCACGACGTTGTTCATGAGGGGGGATCGAGCGTAGTTATTCACTGGCGATCAGTTGGTAGAAAACCTTGTGCTATCCCTTGTCAACCACTATGTGGCCAATCAAACCTAGTTGGGAATTTTTATAGCTCCCTTGTGTCATTTGGATGCCACGTGTAGCTATTTGATAAGTCCCCTATGTCGTAGGACCATGACTATGTTTCCACCTTCAGGGTGTAGCTGAGTGTTACCTTTAACCCTAGAGAAGGGGCTCGACAAATCTTGGATTATGAGTCGTATAGGGTAGATGCTATAACTGTGCAACCGCGTATTCCTGGAAACCCTTACTGCATTGTTTTATATAAAGAACTTTTAAAGTTTACTAAATTAAGTAGAGGAAACTTAATTTAGGTAAAATATATAACTTTATCATGTTTTTATTTATTAATCGAGATGATTATGATTTATTTTTATTAATTAAAGATATGGGGCTTTAATTAATGAAAGTAATATGGTTTTGATTTATTTTTATTAATTAAAGATATGGGGCTTTAATTAGTGAAAGTAAGATGGTTTTGAATTATTTTTATTAATTAAAGATATGGGGCTTTAATTAATGAAAGTAAGATGGTTTTGATTTATTTTTATTAATTAAAGATATGGGGATTTAATTAGTGAAAGTAATATGGTTTTGTTTTATTTTTATTAATTAAAGATATGGGGCTTTAATTAGTGAAAGTAAGATGGTTTTGGTTTATTTTTATTAATTAAACATTTTGGGTTTTAATTAGTGAAAGTAAAGAACCTAACTATTTATGAAATGAAGTGAGTAACTTTGATTGTGAAAGTAAGTGAAATGGTTTGTTTTTATGAATTAAAGTAGGGTAACTTTTATTTGTGGAAATAAAGGGGGCCTAGCTTATTTAAATATTAATGGTATTTGACCTTAATTGTTTGAATAAAAGTTATAAAAAATATATCAAAGCAAAACCTGTGAAACTAGCGGTTTAGTTGAATAACTCTCTATGGCTAAGGAGAGGTGAAATTAAAAATGGTGATTTTTATGATATCAACTATGTAGTAAATGGTTAGATACTTTGATTGAATTTGTATAGTTGCAATTTGACAATAAATTAATTAAATGCATTTAGAAGCATGTCTATCATGGAACAATGAGTTCCCTTATCCCCTACTATCCTCAAATTATCAAGGAAAATTCGAGAAGGACCAAGGAGGCAGTTGGAACCAATGCATTGATTTGACTCTACTTATAATGATTTACTTATGCTAAAATATATTAACTATGTGGAAGATTTCCCTAATGAAATTGATGTAATATATTATTCTTTAAGAGTATGAAGGATTTACCATACTTTCTTATATGTAATAAATATTAATTGATGGAAGATGTGCATTTAATTACTGCTTTATTATCTATGTTTTGTATTGGTTTCTTTTCAAATAAATATTTATTTATTTTGAGTGTTGCCTTCCCTTTAGTATTTCATATGCTATGATTTATATTTTGTTAGATTTAGGATCTGATCTATTATTTTTTTTCTTGTTAAACATTAGAAACTTAATTAAAAAGTTCTAGGGTGAACTTAGAGGTGACCTAAGGGATTGAGACCCCTTAGGGTGAATGTAGTAGACCTAAGGGATTAATATCCCTTAGGGAGAATGATAATTGAGTTTAGGAAAGACTACACCTAAGTTAAGATAGCTCATCATGAATATGATATGAATAGCTTAACTTGTGATACATGTAGCATACCTACACAGATTGATTTGTGTATGGTATGGTGATGGGCGTATACCTTTGATTGATTGAAGGTGATAAGTTTATCTCATCAATAATGATGAGATGGTTAAACTTATTTGTAGCAAAAAATTGTATGCCTACATAGATGGACTTGTGTTAGGGTATCTAGTGAGGTGTAGCTCTTCGAGTAACTTAGGGGATTTAAACAACAGATCAGTTAGGAGCTATAGGGATTTGTGAATCCATTTCCTTATTAAAAAAAGAATCTTTCTATATGTTTTCTTGTAGGTGAATTTTTGGATAATTATATTTGGTATCAAAGCTCTAGGTACGAGGGTATAGAGCTTCTTGTGTACTAAAGGGATTTGGATGTCTCCAATGAAGGTTTGCTTAAAGTATAAGCTAAAGTTAGGATGACCTAGAACACCCTATTTTCTAGAATCTAATGGGAACTAATCCCAAGAGTGAATAAGTGTTGTGATACCTTAGTATAGTATTTGGTATTATTCATACATCGTAACCTTAGAATACTACCCTAGTTGGATTATTGATTCTTTTAGCAAGATAACTTTGTATTCTGGCTTGAATTAGAGATATATTTTAAGGTGAAACTGTAACCTAATATTTTCTTGGTTGCAACCAGATCAAACATGCCATTTAAGTCTAGAAGAGAGAGGTCTACACCTAGACAAACTCAACAAAATAATGTCAAATAAGAGATCCAATATGAGGATTCAGGGAATTCCAATAGAGAGGTGGAAGACCTCACTACTATGGTTGCTACTATGTAGGATCAGATGAGACAAGTGTTGGAAACCATTGAGAATAAGAACTCAGAAGCTAGAAGCTCAGAGATTGGCAAAGCTGATGGGCTAACTACATAGTAGTTGCAAGCTAGAACCCTTCTAGAAAAAGAAACAGCTAGGGATCTAAAAAACATTTGTATCTCCAAGTTTGATGGAGAAGGTAAAGGGGATGCAGCTAAAGCATGACTGAGAGAATTATAGGTTTACCTCAAGTTAAAAGGTTATTCCCCAAAAACCTGAATGGTTTGGACCACGATCAACCTAGAAGGAGCTGCTCTAGATTGGTGGGAAAACCACTATGAGAAGACTAATATTGAACATGTTGACATTCCATGGAAAGAATTCATAGTTATCTTCAAGAAAAGGTTCCTAATAGAGGCTTTTGAAGTGATGTTGGTAAATATCCTTGAGTTTAATTCCAAGTCTATGATGAATCAAACTCTTGAGCAATGTAAGGTCTAGTGGTACCAATTTTTTGAAGGAAATACCACTTGGAAAAAGTGGATGATATGCAAAAATATTTTCCATTTTTGTTTGAAAATATATAATGTAATAACTTTATTTTGTAAAAAATTGGAAACACTAAACGATGTTTAGTCCAAGGGGGTAGGATGTCATGATCATCCCTAATGGATTTTTTAGCACAAAAAACAATGTATTAGTCTATGATGCTTTAATACGTAAGTTGAGCAATTGAACCAACTATGCAATGTTTAATTGATTTAAAAAGTATGATATTGCTGACATATTACCAAGATGTGTAGGGTTAGGTACACTCGTAGGTGAAAGAAGCAAAATCCTCCACTAGAAGTGAGGGTACTTGAGGTTAGGGAAGTGGTGATTAAGGTAACTCGGGGGTAACATTGATGGATACCTTCATATAGGCATGCATTCGATTAGGGATAATCATCAAAAGACTAGCCACCTTGAGCCCTAGATTGATAGCCTAGTAACTATTATAAATTCTCAAGACTGATACATGTGACTAGGTTGATGGAAATATTCCCTCTTTGTCTATTGCATATGTGTGTGATTGTATTTTACTTCATCACTTGTTGCATCACTGGTTTGGGAAATGTGCATAAGCTGATTGTCTTGAAACTCCTTGTGATGCTAGACTATGATTGGTATGATGTTATACTCAAAAAAGGAATCCTTGGATATTTTGAGAACTTATATAGCATGTCTTTATTCTAAAAAAAATGATTAAGGAATTTCGTTTTTAAATAAAAGTTAGTTTATTTTTAAATGTTAAAATAATTACATTTAAAAAATAATAATAGTTAGTTTATTTTTAAATGTTAAAAGAATTACATTTTTAAATAAAAGTTAGTTTATTTTTAAATGTTAAAAGAATTACATTTTTAAATAAAAGTTAGTAAGTTTTTTTAAAATTTTTAAAGAATTACATTTTCTAGCTATTTATAAATGTTAAAAGGGAATTCATTTTATAAGTTTATAGATAACTTATATATAAAAAAAGAGAATTTCATTCGAAAATATAATAAACCTTTTTTATTATAAGTCAATGGAGTTATTAATGAAGCATGGGGCTTCTAGAACGCAATAGATCACACATACATGGAGGCTCCTGCCACTCACTATTGACCAAAGGATAGGAGAACCCTTTTAGATTAAATCTGGGAAGATAATATTTTTAAAAAGGAAAATATCCCATCTACCTCTAGAGAGTCAAAAAGAATTGATGGTGGTAGATAGACTTTTGAAGGGATAATACAAGAGATCAAATATAGATAAGGGGTTGATCATTCTAGGAGAAGGAAAAAACTACGGATGTTGGGAGAAGAGAATAAAGAAGAACTATTGGGAAAATACAAAACTTTATAATGTTTTCATTTATTAATCGAGATGATTATGACTTATTTTTATTAAATAAAGATATGGGGCTTTAATTAATGAAAGTAATATGGTTTGATTTATTTTATTAATTAAAGATATGGGGCTTTAATTAGTGAACGTAAGATGGTTTTGATTTATTTTTATTAATTAAATATATGGGGCTTTAATTAGTGAAAGTAAGATGGTTTTGATTTATTTTTATTAATTAAAGATACTAAGCTTTAATTAGTGAAAGTAAGGTAGTTTTAATTTATTTTTATTAATTAAAGATATAGGGCATTAACTAGTGAAAGTAAGATGGTTTTGATTTATTTTTATTGGTTAAAGATACAGGGCTTTAATTAGTGAAAGTAAAATGGTTTTGAATTATTTTTATTAATTAAAGATATGGGGCTTTAATTAGTGAAAGTAAGATGGTTTTGATTTAATTTTATTAATTAGAGATATGGGGCTTTAATTAGTGAAAGTAAGATGGTTTTGGTTTATTTTTAGTAATTAAACATATGGGGATTTAATTGGTGAAAGTAAGGAACCTAACTATTTATGAATTGAAGTGAGTAACTTTGATTGCGAAAGTAAGAGAAATGGTTTATTTTTATGAATTAAAGTAGGGTAACTTTTATTTGTGGAAATAAATGCGGTTTAGCTTATTTAAATATTAAGGGTACGTGACCTTAATTATTTGGATTAGATTATAAAAAATATCAAAGAAAAACCTATGAAACTAGCGGTTTAGTTGAATAACTCTCTATGGCTAAGGAGAGGTGAAAATAAAAATGGTGATTTTTATGATATCAACTATGCAGTAAATGGTTAGGTACTTTGATTGAATTTTTATAGTTGCAATTTGACAATGAATTAAGTAAATTAATTTAGAAGCATGTCTATCATGGAACCATGAGTACCCTCATCCCCTACTATCCTTAAATGATTGAGGAAAATCTGAGAAGGACCAAAGAGGTAGTTAGAACCAATGCATCAGTTTGATTCTACTTATAATTATTTACTTATGCTCAAGTATATTAATTATGTGGGAGATTTTCTTGATGAAATTGATGTAATATATTATTCTTTAAGAGTATGGAGGATTTACCATACTTGCTTATATGTAATAAATATTAATTTATGGAATATGTACCTTTAATTATTGTTTGATTATCTATGTTTTGTATTGGCTTTTTTTAGATAAATGTTTACTACTTTTGAGTGTTGCCTTCCCTTTAGTCATGTTGTGATTTATATTTTGTTAGATTTGGTATCTGATCTATTCTTATTTTTCTTTCTAAACATTAGAAATTTAACAAGTTCTAGGGTGAACTTAGAGGTGACCTAAGGGATTGAGACCCCTTAGGGTGAACATAGTAGACCTAAGGGATTAAGAACCCTTAAGGAGAATGATAATTGAGTTTAGGAAAGACTACACCTAAGTTAAGATAACTCATCGTGAAGATGAGATGGATAGCTTAACTCGCGATACGCGTAGCATACCTACATAGATTGACTTGTGTATGGTATGGTGATGGATGTATACCTTCGATTTATTGAAGGTGATAAGTTTAGGTCATCAAGAATGATGATATGGATAAACTTATTTGCAGAAACACATTGTATGCCTACACATATGGACTTGTGTTAGGGTATCTAGTGAGGTGTAGCTCTTCAAGTAAATTAAGGAATTTAAACAACAAATCAATTAGGAGTTGGATAGGGAGTTATGAATCTCTTTCCTTAGTAAAAAAAAATATTTTCTTTGTTTGTGTTTTCTTATAGCTAAATTTTTGGGTCATTATATTTGGTATCATTTCTCTAGGTACGAGGGTATAGAGATTCTTGTGTGCTAAAGGGATTTGCATGTCTCCAATGAAAGCTTGCTTAAAGTATAAGGTAAAGTTGGGATGACCTAGAATACCCTACTTGCTAGAATCTAATGGGAACCAATCCCAAGGGTGAATGAGTGTTGTGATACCTTAGTATGGGATTTGGTATTATTGATATATTATAACCTTGGAATACTACCCTAGTTGGATTATTGATGCTTTTAGCAAGATAAATTTGTATTATAGCTTGAATTAGAGATACAATTTAAGGTGAAACTATAACTTAATATTTTCTTGGTTGTAACCAAATAAAATGTGCCACCTAAGGCTAGAAGAGAAAGGCCTACATCTAGTAAAACTTGACAAAATAATTTTAAAGAAGAGATCCAAGATGAGGGTCCACAAAATTCCAATAGAGAGGTGGAATACCTCACTGCTACGATCGCTGTTGTGCAAGATCAGATGAGATAAGTGTTGGAAACCATTACGAATCAGAACTCACAAGCTAGAATCTCAAATATTGGCTAATGGGCTAACTGCGGAGGAGTTGCAAGCTAGAACCCTTCTAGAAAATGAAATGACTAGGGATCTGAAAAACATTTGTATCTCCAAGTTTGGTGGATAAGGTGAATGGGATGTAGCTAAAGCATGGATGAGAGAACTAGAGGTTTAATTTAAGGTAAAAGGCTATTCCCTAGGAACCCGAATGGTTTGGGCCATGATAAACCTAGAAGGAGCTGCTCTAGATTGGTGGGAAACCCACTATGAAAAGACTAAGATTGAACCTACTGATATTCCATGAAAAGAATTCATAGTTATCTTCAAGAAAAGGTTCTTAATAGAACATTTCTATGCGCTATAGTTTGAGGTGTTTTCTAGCCTACAACAAGGGACCAAAATAGTAGAGGTATACTATAAGAAGTTGGTTAGGTTACTCAAGTATGTACCTACCTATGATGAGAAGATGAGGGTTCACAAGTTTATCCATGGGTTGGAATCTAGAGTAAAGTATGATGTAAGCATGCATGAGCCTAAATAACTGCAAAAGGCGTATGAATTGGCAAAGAAGGTAGAATTGCACTTCCAATTTAACTATGTTGTCCTATCTGAGCAAGATCGACAAGCATTGAGTAAGGGGAATAGTCAAGGATTCTTGAAATAGGAAGAGAAAGAGGATCGAAAGACCAAGAACACCCAAATTTTTCCAAAATCTAAAAAAAAATAACAAAAATCAAAATTTCAAGAAAAACTTCTAGAAGAAGAAGAACCACAATCCCAATAATGCTAAATTTCACTCTCAAAAGCCACAAACCTCAACCCTAATGAGCAAGTTAGGGGAATAAAAATTGGAAAGAAAGTAAGAACCCAAGGATGGGTGTTACCATTATAGAGGTCCACATTATGCTAATTAGTGTCTGCACCAACTAGGGCTGAGTTCATTCAACACCAAATGAAATAAACTTGAGCATCATATCTATGCCATGATCGAAAAACAAAAGCTAGAGGGTCAATTCACCCTATTACTTGTGAAAGGTAAGATTTTCAATAAGCAAGTAAATATTCTAATAGACAGTGGAGCCACTGATAGTTTTATTTCTTCTATTTTAGCAAGGAATATGTCAAAAATTCTAGGATATTTTGCCTACAGATGGAAGGTGGAGTATGGTTTAGGATAAACCTACTTAGTTAACCAGTGTTATCCAATGGCAAAAATTACTTTGAATAGTGGAACCACTAAAGGTTACTTGTATATAGCTCAACTTCATGCCTTTGATATGATCCTAGGTATGTATTAGTTGCAAGTCCATAAAGCTTTGATCAATTTCCAAGACAAATGGATTGAATATTCAGAGAAAGGCAAGGGAAGACTAAGAATACATAGTGAATAGGGGGTATTAAAACCCTAGATGTTGTCGGCTATGCAACTTAAGAAGACACTCAAGAAAGGAGGAATAGTGTATGTCGTAAAACTTAATTAAGTTGGGGATGATCAAAAGAGAGAGGTGCTAGGAAAGCACCCAATTTTATAGGATTTAAGGATGTATTTACAGAGGATCTACTTGGACTCCCTCCTGTGTGGAAATTTAATTTCACAATTGATCTTATACCAGGATCAGAACCTATTCATAGATATCCATATAGGATAAATCCTATAGAGATGCAGGAACTAACGGTTCTACTACAAGGGTTATTGGAAAATGGATTGATAAAACCAAGTGTGTCACCTTCAGGTGCACCAATTTTAGTTGTGAAAAAGGATGGTTCACTAAGATTGTGCATTGATTACAGAATTCTAAATAAGGCTAAAATAAAGAACCGATATCCCCTACCTAGGATCTAAGATTTATTTGATCAATTGAGAGATGTCATAGTATTCACCAAGATTGACCTAATATCAGGGTATCATCAATTAAGAATATGTGAGGAGGATACTCACAAAATGATATTTAAGACTAGGTACGTGTATTATGAGTTTACAGTTCTACCCTTTGGATTGACTAATTCCCTAGATCCATTTATGAATCTAATGAACAGTGTATTCAGAAGACACCTATACCAGTTTTTCCCTGTATTCCTAGATGATATCTTAATATACTCACAAAATAAAGAAGAGCATGATAAACATCTCAAGATCGTTTTAAAATTTTTGAGGAAAAATCAACTCTATGGAAATATATCTAAAAGTGATTTCTATGTTTCATAGGTACAACATCTTGGACATATCATATCAGTAGAAGGAATTGTTGTGGATGTGAAGAAAATTGAGACCATTCTAAACTAGCCACCCTCTACTAATGTGACTGAAATGCGGAGTTTCATAGGGTTAACGGGTTACTATACACGTTACATAAAGGATTAATCTAAGATTTCTACAACAATAACTAACCTTTAGAAGAAGGCAAAGGAATTCAAGTAGTCAAAAAAGTGTGAAGTTGTCTTTGCATTACTAAAATATAAAATCACTACCACACTAGTACTAAGGATTCTTGACCTTTAAGGGGACTTTTCAATATGCATCGATGCATCATTAGAAGGGTTAGGAGGAGTACTCTCTCAAGAAGAGTCAAAGAAGCTCAAGAAGCATGAAGTTAATTATGCTACACATGATTTGGATCTAGATATAGTGGTGCATGCTCTAAAGGCCTGGTGCCACTACTTAGTGGGAAGGCCCTTTGAATTAAATATTAACCATCAAACTTTAAGGTATATATTATCCATCCAATACTCAATGCGAGATAGAGAAGATAGATCGAGTTCCTTGTTGAGTATGACTTTGAAATTAAGTACATAAAAGGGAAAGAGAATAAGATTGTTGATGCCTTGAGTAGAAGGTAACACATAGCAGCCATAGCTAGAAGTCACATGGATCTGATAGATCGGGTGAAATAGGAGCAATCTCATGATGAGTATTGCTATGAAATTCAAGCTAGGATGAATAGAGACCCTAAGGGTAATAAGAAATTTGGCATAAAGGATAACCTTTTGTGTTACAAAGGTAGAGTCATCATACCAAAAATGGATGATTTAAGAAAACTAATAATGTAGGAGGACCATAGATCTCCTTATTTTGCTCATCCTAGAGGAGCCAATATACATAAAATTATGAAAAGAATCTTATTCTAGGTAGGAATGAAGAGGGATATCACCAATTTTATCCCATAAAACATCAAGGATGATGCTCGGTAGTGGCTAACAAATTTTCCAGAGAGATATTTTGATTGCATTGATTTCTTGAGGTGATCATTTCAGATAGGGATTCCAAGTTCACTTTTGAATTCTGGAAGTCCCTGCATCTTGCAGTAGGTATAAAACTAAACATGAGCTTAGTGTACCATCCTAAAATAGATGGTAAAACTGAAGGGGTAAACCAAGTACTAGAAGACATGCTTTGCATGTACTTCATGGATCACAAGTCTCATTGGGAAGACTATTTGCACCTTATGGAATTTACCTACAACAATGGACATCACTCCTCTCTAGGAATGGTGCCTTTCAAGGCCTTGTATGGGCGAAAGTGTAGAATGCCATTGTATTGGGACAACCTAGAAGATCGATTTGTGATTGGACTAGATATGGTCAGAGAAATGGAAGATCAATTAAAGGTAATTAGGCAATGACTTAAAGAAGTTGTCGATAGGCATAAAAGTTATGTTGATCTAAAAAGGACTCCAAGAGAGTACTCAGTTGGAGACAAAGTGTTTTTAAGGGTTAAAATGATGAAGAATGCTATCAAATCCATGAATTTGGATCCTCGATTTGTAGGGTCCTTTGAGATCACTAAAATATTAGTTCGGTTGCATTCCAACTTGCCTTACCACCTAACCTGCCAAAAATCCATGATACCTTCCATATATATTTACTTAGGAAATATGTTGCTGACCCTGAATATGTGTGGGATGTTTCTAAATTGTAGATGGTAAATCTAGAGGCTATTGAAGTGATGTCAATAAATATCCATGATTTTTATTCCAAGTCTATGAGGAATCAGACTCTTGAGCAATGTAAGGTCCAGTGGTACCTATTTTCTGAAAGAAATACCACTTGGGAAAAAGGATGATATGAAAAAATATTTTTCCTTTTTGTTTGAAAATATATAATGTAATAATTTTATTTTGTAAAAAATTGGAAACACTCGATATGGTGTTTAGTCCAAGGGGGGTAGGATGTCATGACCCTCTCTAACAGAGTTTTTAGCACAAAGAAACAATGTATTAATCTATGATGCTTTAATATGTATGTTGAGCAATTGAACCAACTATGCGATGTTTAGTTGATTTAAAAAGCATGATACTATTGACATATTGCCAAGTTGTGCAAGATCAGGTACACTCGTAGGTGGAAGAAGCAAAATCCTCCACCAAAAGTTGGGGTACTTGAGGTTGGGAAGTGATGATTAAGGCAACTCGAGGGTAACATTGATGGATACCTTCATATAGGCATGCATTCAATTAGAGATAATCATCAAAATACTAGCCACCTTGAGCCCTATATTGATAGCCTAGTAGCTATCATAAATTCTCAAGGCTGAGACAACCCTCTTTATCTATTGTATATGTGTGATTGTATTTTACTTCATCACTTGCTGCATCATTCGTTTGGAAAACGTGCATAAGCTGATTGTCTTGAAACTCCTTGTGATGCTTGACTATGATTGGTATGATGTTATATTCAAAAAAAGAATCCTTTAGTGTTTTGAGAACTTATATAGCAAATATTTATTCTAAAAAAATGATTAAAGAATTTTATTTTTAAATAAAAGTTAGTTTATTTTTAAATGTTAAAAGAATAACATTTTTAAATAAAATTTAGTTTATTTTTAAATGTTAAAAGAATAACATTTAAAAAAATAAAAGTTAGTTTATTTTTAAATGTTAAAAGAATGACATTTTAAAATAAAAGTTAGATTATTTTTAAATGTTAAAAGAATTACATTTTTAAATAAAAGTTAGTTTGTTTTTTAATAATGTTAATTTTTTTTTTTTTTTAGCTATTTCTAAATGTTAAAAGGGAATTCATTTTATAAGTTTATAGATAACTTATATAAAAATAAGAGAATCCCATTTGAAAATATAACAAAACCTTTTTATTATAAGTCAATGGAGTTCTTAATGAAGCATGGGGTTTCTAGAACGTGATAGATTGTGCATTCATGGAGGCTCCTGCCACTCTCCATCGACCAAAGGAAAGGAGAGTCTTTTTAGGTTAAATCTGGGAAGGTAATATTTTTAAAATGGAAAATATCCCATCTACCTTGAGGGATTTAGAAATAATTGATGGCTGTATATATACTTTTGAAGGGATAAGACAAGAGATCAAATATAGAGAAGGGGTTGATCATTCTAGGAGAAGAAAAAAACTACAGATATTGGAAGAAGAGAAGAAAGGAAAACTGCTAGATTAAGAACTAGAGACCTCGACGTTCATTGGGAAAGCGATATTCAAGTTGATTAATGGATTAACTACCTTGCTTATGTACGCTCGTTGGAATTATTGAGAGCTATGCTCGATGTTTCGGTTTAAGCTTGTTAATATTGGTTATACCTCCCTGTGGTATCAATTTATCTGGATGGCAGTAGCTTGTGTTTAGAGTAGAACCTTTGTAAAGGCTCATTAGAGTTGTGTTGCTCCATTTTCTCTATCAAAATCATGGCTACGCGAGTAGTGCCTGTGTCTCCCTACCGCGCCAAGAGCATAAACCTTAGATTGCTTTCTTCGACCCTATTGTGGGTGTCAAACTAGATCTGAGTGTCTCAAGTAAGGGGACCTCCTCCTCAGCAGTATTTTTAACCTCTATCACCTATGCATGAGTTGTTAGACCAACCCTACTTGGTGTAGGCTTAGTGGTTGCTAGCCAATGGCTTAAACCAAGCCAGTAACCAGCGTCTGAGTATTCTTACCTTCCCTATCCATGATGTCGTCCATGGGGGCATTGAGCGTAGTTATTCGTTGGTGATCAATTGGTAGAAAACCTTGTGTTGTCCCTTGTCAACCATCGTGTGGCCAACTAAAATTGGTTGAGGATTTTCGTAGCTCCCTTGTGTCATTTGGATGCCACGTGTAGCTCTTTGATAAGTCCCCTATCGTAGAACCAACACTGTGTTTTTACCTTCAGGGTGTAGCTAAGTGTTACCTTTAACGTTGGAGAAGGGGCTCGATAAACCTTGGGTTGTGAGTCATATAGGGTAGATGTTATAGTTGTGCAGTCGCGTATTCCTGGAAATCCTTGCTACATTGTTTTATATAAAGAAATTTTAAAGTTTACTAAATTAAGTAGAGGAAACTTAATTTAGGGAAAATAGAGAACTTTATAATATTTTCATAAATTAAGTAGAGGGAACTTAATTTAGGGAAAATAGAGAACTTTATAATATTTACATAAATTAAGTAGAGAAAGCTTAATTTAGGGAAAATAGAGAACTTTATAATGTTTTCATTTATTAATAGAGAAAACAGGAATAAGCATAAGGCGAGAAATACTAAAGGACCTATGAGGTCAAGGCAAGGAAAGTTCAATGGAAGATGTTTTGCATGTTACAGGTTTGGACACATGGCTTCACAGTGCATGGCTCAAGCAAGACAGGTTAATGGAAATTTCAGAAATGATAATTTCTTTTAAGGGTATTGCTACTCTTGTAATCAGTTTGGGCACAAGGCAATTAATTGCAAGGTTAACAACAGGAACAAGTTTGGTCCAACAGAGAGGATTCAAAAAATAGGTACATCTCAAAGGAATAACATTGTCAAATGTTATAAGTGCAATAATGAAGGACATACAACCAGATGGTGTAGAGCAGAAGTTCCAAGGTATAGGTTCAGGGCTATGAACAGGAACAGGAATAATGGCAAGAACAGGAATAATGACAGGAATAGGAATAATGGCTTGGACAAAAATAGGGATGAGAATATGAACAAGAACAGGAACATGAACATGGACAAGGATATCAGGAAAAATCATGGAAAGGTAGCTATGGACACTGATGATGATCAGTGCCTAATGGGAGTTTTACTCCCACCCTAGAATTAATCACCTCAACAGGAGGTGGGGGAGGGGCTAAGCTAAGAGGCTCATTCTTAGCCCTGAGCCCCAAAGGTGACCCTTTGCCATTGATGACAAAGGGGGAGATATTTGAGTAAGGGGGAGAGCCTTGAGTCAGGGGGAGAAAAGCTTTAGAGGATGGTTTTTAGTTGGTTTCAGTTTTGACAGTTGGCAGTTGCTTGAAAAAAAAATTTAGCAGTGGTTTCAGTAGTGGTTTGCCATCAATGACAAAGGGGGAGATTGTTGGAAATTTTGGGTATGTTGCCTAGATTCATGTTTGTGAGTTGTCATTGATGTCAAAAGGAGTTTGTGTTGATGTCAAAAGGAATTTGTGCTGATGTCAAAAAGATTTTGGTGCCAAAAATATCTTGAAAGTTCCATGATGTTTGTTTAAGGAATTTTATTAAAACCATGGTGACAAGGTTAAAGGTTTTTCTTAAAACCATCTGGACTCATTAAGGGTTTTTATTAAAACCATCTTGGCTTAATGAAAAGGTTTTGCTCCTTGAAAAAACCTTAAAAGTCCATTTTGATTATTAATAAATAAATTAACTCAAACCTTTGAAAAGGTTTTAAGTTAAGTTTATTATTAATAAAATAATAATTATTAATTTAATAATTATTATTGAAAAGGTTTCTAAACCCTTAGTGGCGCTCATGTAAAAGACTTACAACACCGATGTCAACTTGCATGGGATGCAAAAGACTATTAAAGGGCATTAATTCCTAAGGTTCAATGCACCTCCGATTTGCGTAATTACCTTTGAATTTGTATTGCTCTATGACCTTCGATTTTGGATTGCTCTATGATTTTCGAGTTTCGTATTGCTCTGTGTTTAAGTTCCAATTTCGTACGCCTGTGAGAAAGACAAATCTGGTCTGTGTTAAATTCGGATTTCATGCGCCTGTGAGGAAGGAAATTTTGGTTGTCTTTTGCAAGCAAAGGGAAGGTAAAACGATGAGTAGCGCTTAATATTTTTATTGGGCACTTGTGCTCCAACGGTGAAGGCAGTGGAGCGAAGGCGCTCACTAAGCAAAGGTTTCGAGTTCGATTCGTGATAGGCATGTTTCAATTTTTTCTTGGTCGCGGTTATTGTGCACATGGTACGATGGTTTCTTTGGGCCACGAGTTTGGAGGAGGAAGCACTTTGGTGCTTATGTTGGTGTCTCCACACTTCTCCTAAGGTTGGAGAATTGATTTTTGGCCAAGGTATATCTTTTGTTGATAATGTGGAATATTTGATTTGACTTGGCAATTATTGTTGGTAATTGGATGGAGGTATAAGGTTAAATAGAAATATTGCTTTGACATTGTTATTATTGATGCTTAATGTTTATATGGTAAATGCATTTAGAAGTAAATGTATTTTAGGAGTTATAAGGGTTTAAGGAATAATTGTGCTTAATGTCATATTGGGGTTAGAGAGCCTTTGGAGTTATTGAGTGGATATTCTCTTGTAATTATTTTTTGAGGTTGAAGTTATTTTGTGATATATTAAGTAGGAGTTATAAGGTGTAAAGGAATATTGTTGATATGTATATTTGTGAGTTTTGATTATTGATGAGTTGGAGTGATAAGGTGTTATTAGGACTCTTATCATTGTGCAATATTCCATTGTTGCTAACTCTAATTTGTGGTAAATTGAGAGTTAGTGTTGTGACAGATTTTGAGTTCTCCTTCTTCATCAAAGTAAAGGTATGGGCACATTCTTCCATGGTTATTATTGATTGATGGTTTTTTGAAAATAAGTTTGGAGTGAAAAGGATTAAATTAAGTTTCCTTATTTGGAGTGGATCTTATTTTCTGAAAGTGGAAGTATTGATTATGCATTATGAGATCATGATGAGTTTATGAGTTATTGCATAATTCTGGTTTATGAGAGTGGAAGCATTTGAAGTTTGCTTTAGGGTTTTTGAGTGAGAAGAGTATGCCATTGCTATAAGTTGTTGAAACCCTAATTGAGTTGTTTGGTTGTTGAGAGTTTGGTTTTGAGATTGCTTCCATTGAGATTGAGTTGATCAAGTTATGCTTTACTTGATACATGAGTTGGGCTTGCTCCTTTGAGATTTGATTTTATCAAGTTGTACTTTGCTTGATAAACTTGATTGTGTGGTTAAGTTGAGCATTCCCATTTGAGATAAGTTGGAAATATCTTGAACCCCTTTTTGATGCTTAGAGAGAGATTGCTTTGAGTTCTTGAAAACTAACTTGGCTAGGGTTTGATAGCAAGTTATGGTTCTATGTTGGAGGAGTTGATTCCTTGATATTGCATTATTGGCAATTGTTGGGTTGTGGTTCAAGATCTTGTGAAAGTATACTACTCCTATGAGATTGATTTGAGTTGAGATTGAAAGTTAAAGGATAGAACATATTGAGTCTCTAAAAATTCTCTTTATGCTTCTATGAGACCGATTTGAGTTGAGATTGAGAGTTGAAGGATAGAACATATTGAGTCTCTAACAATTCTCTTTATGCTTCTATGAGATTGATTTGAGTTGAGATTGAAAGTTGAAGGATAGAACATATTGAGTCTCTAAAAATTCTCTTTATGCTTCTATGAGAATGATTTGTTATGATTGGATGAAACACATTGGGTCTCTAACAATTCTCTTTGTGTGTTCACATTGAGCAAGTTTCTTGGTAAACTTGCTTGAGCTGATTTGGGCAAGTTCTTGGTGAGCTTGCTAGGACATATTTGGATAGGTTCTTGTGGAGAACTTGTGGACTGATTTGGACAAGTTCTTGTGGAGAACTTGTGGACTTATTTGGACAGGTTCTTGTGGAGAACTTGTGGACTTATTTGGACAGGTTCTTGTGGAGAACTTGTGGACTGATTTGGATAGGTTCTTGTTGAAGAACTTGTGGATAGATTTGATGAAGTCTTGGTGAAGACTTGTGAGCAGTTGTGATTTATTTGTTCAAGATTTTGGCTTAAGCTTGGGATAGATCTGACAGAGATTTGAGAGCAAATTTGTGCTGGACCAGAGGACTGATTTTGGTGCAAATTTATGATAGAGTTTGAGAGGACTTGTGTTGGACCAACTGACTATGTTTAGTACATGTGTTGATGAGTAGCTGTGGAGGTGATTAGTGAGGAAAAATGTCTCTATAGCCAGAGCAAGGAGGACAGGACGTCTTCTGTGGAAAGGATTTCCACCTGCTAGAAGCAAAATAGATAGTGATAATTTGAAGTATCATTTCCAGATCTTTGGGGGATAGGACATCTCCTTTGGATAGGAGGCTCATAAATACTTCTTTGGGGGATAGGACATATCATTTGGGTAGGAGGCTCATAAAAATTTTATTAGGGAAAGGATTCTCCTTTGGACAAGAATTCCATAAACATTGTAATTGGGAAGGATTCCCAAAGGATTTGATTGAGAAAATTTAGTGAAATATTTTCTCTGTGGAGTAGCCCACCTTGGGTGAACCACGTTATATTGATGTCTCAATTGTGTGATGACTTGTACACTGGTTTGATTATTGCTTTGATTTTGCTATTGGTTCATTGCATTGCTTTTTGAAATAAAAGGAAAATTTTAAAAAGTGGTCTTATATTTTTCACCCCCCCTCTCAGTATAAGCTTGTGTTCTTCAGATTGGTGAATGGTTGTGAGAGCAATTGAGTGTGAAATTGAGAACTATCTTGAACTAGAGTTTGTGAAAGAACTGATAGGAAATCAAACAGTAATTTATTATTGAATCATTTATTAAATAATACACAACATTCCTGGATTAGCCCGAAGAGGGTGCACCTCAATAGGATGCCGCTGCAACAGTACCCTAATAATAATCAACGTATAATTGAAATAACTAATCTCTCCTTTAATGTAATATTTTTCTAACATCCCCCCTTATTACATTATTTGGATAATTGAAAGAATTATAGCTATTCTAACATCCCCCCATTACTTTGAAATACATAGAGAATTACAAAATAATTCAAATTTGACACGTGCAAGTGCCTTAGTGAATATGTCTACAACTTGAGCATTGGTGGAGATGTACTAAATCTGGATTCAGTTTTTTGGTACTTTATCTCAAATAAAGTGGCATTGTATATAAATGTATTTGGTTTTCTCATGATGTACTAGATTCTTAACAAGATTCAAAACACCCATGTTGTCGCAGAACAAGTGTATTAGAGATTTTAATGGAATACCCATACTTGTCAAGATGCGATGCAACCATATCACTTCACACACATCTTCACATGCGACACGATATTCTACCTCTGTTGATGAAATAGCAACCACCTGTGGATTCTTGCTATACCAAGAGACAGGACTAGATCCAAGATGAAACAAATATCTTGAAGTTGATTTACGATCATCATATGATCCGACATAGTCGAAGTTCATGTATCCTTGTAAGAAGAATTTGTTGTTCCTCTTGTATTCTAGGCCATATTCCATTGTGCCATGGACATAGTGAAGAACTCGCTTTGTTGCTTTCCAGTGTGTAGTCTTAGGTTCCTACATGAACCTCAAAATATAGTTGACAACAAATACGATATCTGGCCTAGTGTTGGTCAGATATATGAGACTCCCAATCAACTGACGATAGAGAGTAGCATCTACTTGAGGTGATTTGTCATATCACAATAACTAAAGACCTATTTCCATTGGTGTTGCCATCGGCTTGCAGTCAATCATGCAATATTTTTCTAGTAATGTCTTGGCATATTTTTTTTGAGACACTTTGATGTAGTGCTCTTTTTGGTTCACTTCCAGACCAAGACAGTAATGGAGAAGTCCGAGATCTGTCATTTCAAAATATTTTCTCAAATCCTGTTTGACAGTAGAGATCATTGTTTTTGAATTTCCTGTTATGAGTAGATCATCAACATAGAGTACAAGCAACACTATTTCAGAGCCTTGCTTCTTGAAATAGAGGTTTACATCCGACGAACATCTCTTAAATCCATGTTGCAGTAGGTGATTATCCATTTTTATGTACCAAACCCGAGGGGCTTGTTTCAAACCATATAAGGATTTGACCAATTTGCAAACTTTCTATTGTTGGCCTTCCACTTCAAATCCTTCTGGTTGAGTCATGTAGACTTCCTCTTGGAGATCACCATTTAGAAAAGCACTCTTGACATCCATTTGGTGTACTTTCCATACATACTATGCTACCATAGCACAAAGAACTCGAATGGTTGTCATCCGAGCAGTAGGTGCAAAAGTTTCCTCATAGTCAATGCCTTCTCTTTGAGCATAGCCCTTTGCAACAAGTCAGACTTTATGCTTATCTATTGTCCCATATGCCTTATACTTAAATTTATACATCCATTTACAGCCTATGGGCTTCTTTTCATATGGCATATCGACAAGCTTCCAAGTTTTGTTTTCATTAAAGACTTATACTCTGCATCCATAGCGGCCTTCCATTGAGGCTCACCAAGGACATCTTGCACTGATGCAAGTTCAAGATCATCTATTGAGGACATAAACACCTTGTCATCATCAATATCCATATCTTTTGTATCTCTCTCTGGATCTACAAAAAGTTCCTCAAAATATTGACACAGATCATCAACCCCATTATTCTTTGTTGCAACTTTCTCCTATCGATCCATGCTGTGAGTACGAGGCCTATCCAATGTCAAATCTGGTGGAGTGGATAGCTTAGAATCTTTGATTGTATTTGTATACCACTTTGGATTCTTCTTCTGAGGTGTTGAATAATATGAAGAAGGATCTCCAACCTTTGATGAATGAGACTTCTCAACCTTAGTTTCCACAAGGTCTAGGTATACATCTGATGTGTTTTCTAAAGTGAAAGCCTCATCAAAAACTACATCTCTACTAATGTGTATCTTCTTGGTTAAGGGATAAATCAATCGATAACCCTTAGAGTGTTCATCATACCCAAGAAGAATGCACCTCAATGTTTTCTCATCTAGATTTTTCCTCTTTTCTTTCGGTATATGCATGAATGATTTACAACCAAAAATGTGAAGATGAGAGATGGAGAGTTTTTTGCCACTCCATGCTTCCTCTGGAGTCATTCCTTGTAGGGCCTTAGTGGGTGCCCTATTCAACAGATATACTGATGTGGTGACTGCTTCGCCCAATATTGTTGCCCAATTCTAGCTCTCGTGAGCATGCAACGAACCATTTCCATAATGGAATGGTTTCTCCTTTCAGCAACTCCATTTTTCTAAGGAGTATAAGCAGTATTCAACTGTCGTGTGATCCTGTTTTCTTTCAAGAACTTAGATAATTATTTAGAGGTGAAATCCTCCCATCGATCTGAGCGGAGTGTCTTGATAGAAGTCCCTGACTCCTTTTCAACAGATATCTTTAATTGTTAAAAGAAGCCAAATGCTTCAGATTTCAGTTGAAGAAAGAATACCCACATATTTCATGAGTAATCATCCACAAATTACTAAAAATACCTCTTACCCCCACAACTGTTGGGTGTTAAATGACCACACAGATCGGTGTGAACCAACTCCAGAGGTTTCTTTGCTCTTGTAGAGCTCCTTTCAAAAGGTACTCTATGCTACTTTCCTACCAAGCAATCGGAGCAAACTGGTAATATGGTAGAAATGGAAGGACGACCCTTTACCATTTCATACTTAACTCAAGTAAGTAACCAGAACTCATATGTCCATATCTCTTGTGCCATAGGGAAGTTGCCTCTTTTGTAGAGATAATCATGGCTACATCTGGAGAAGAGATAGTATCTAGGGCAAGTAAGCCATGCTTATATGAAGCGGTTGCAATGTTCTTACCCCTCCAAGAAATAGAACAACACTTCTTGCCTCCCTCAACACTAAAGTTCACAACCATATCTTTGTCTAGAATTTGTGTGATGGACAAAAAATTGTTTGCCAATCCTGGAACATAGAGGACTTTTTCAATCTGACACTTGCCATCAGAAAGAGTAACTAAAATAGTACCTTCTCCCTGAACCTTATAGGTTTTATAATCAGCAATAGTGGCAGGTTTGCCCTCTAGTCATGTGCTTACTAGTGCCAAAATCGACATACCATATAGGATCCATCTGCTTGGAGGTTGTGGTAGTCATGAGCTTCACTTCACACACAGATTCACATGCGGCATGATATTCTGCCTCTATTGATGAAATAGCAACCACCTGTGGCTTCTTGCTATACCAAGAGACAGGACTAGATCCAAGATGAAACAAATATCTTGAAGTTGATTTACGATCATCATATGATCCGACATAGTCGAAGTCCATGTATCCTTGTAAGAAGAATTTGTTGTTCCTCTTGTATTCTAGGCCATATTCCATTGTGCCATGGACATAGTGAAGAACTCGCTTTGTCGCTTTCCAGTGTGTAGTCTTAGGTTCCTGCATGAACCTCAAAATATAGTTGACAAGCAAATACGATATCTGGCCTAGTGTTGGTCGGATATATGAGACTCCCAATCAACTGACGATAGAGAGTAGCATCTACCTGAGGTGATTTGTCATATCTCGATAATCGAAGACCTGTTTCCATTGGTATTGCCATCGACTTGCAGTCAATCATGCGATATTTTTCTAGTAATGTCTTGGCATATTTTTTCTGAGACACTTTGATGTAGTGCTCTTTTTGGTTCACTTCCAGACCAAGACAGTAATGGAGAAGTCCAAGATCTATCATTTCAAAATATTTGCTCAAATCCTGTTTGACAGTAGAGATCATTGTTTTTGAATTCCCTGTTATGAGTAGATCATCAACATAGAGTACAAGCAACACTATTTCAGAGCCTTGCTTCTTGAAATAGAGGTTTGCATCTGATGGACATCTCTTAAATCCATGTTGTAGTAGGTGATTATCCATTTTTATGTACCAAACCCGAGGGGCTTGTTTCAAACCATATAAGTATTTGACCAATTTGCAAACTTTCCACTGTTGGCCTTCCACTTCAAATCCTTCTGGTTGAGTCATGTAGACTTCCTCTTGGAGATCACCATTTAGAAAAGCACTCTTGACATCCATTTGGTGTACTTTCCATACATACTATGCTACCATAGCACAAAGAACTCGAATGGTTGTCATCCGAGCAGTAGGTGCAAAAGTTTCCTCGTAGTCAATGCCTTCTCTTTGAGCATAGCCCTTTGCAACAAGTCAAAATTTATGCTTATCTATTGTCCCATCTGCCTTATACTTAACTTTATACACCCATTTATAGCCTATGGGCTTCTTTTCGTATGGCAGATCGACAAGCTTCCAAGTTTTGTTTTCATCAAAGACTTATACTCTGCATCCATAGCGGCCTTCCATTGAGGCTCACCAAGGACATCTTGCACTGATGCAGGTTCAAGATCATCTATTGAGGACATAAACACCTTGTCATCATCAATATCCATATCTTTTGTATCTCTCTCTGGATCTACATAAAGTTCCTCAAAATATTGACACAGATCATCAACCCCATTATTCTTTGTTGCAACTTTCTCCTATCGATCCATGTTGTGAGTACGAGGCCTATCCAATGTCAAATCTGGTGGAGTGGATAGCTTAGAACCTTTGATTGTATTTGTATACCACTTTGGATTCTTCTTCTAAGGTGTTGAAGAACATGAAGAAGGACCTCCTACCTTTGATGAATGAGACTTCTCAACCTTAGTTTCCACAAGGTCTAGTTATACATCTGATGTGTTTTCTGAAGTGAAAGCCTCATCAAAAACTACATCTCTACTAATGTGTATCTTCTTGGTTAAGGGATAAATCAATCAATAACCCTTAGAGTGTTCATCATACCCAAGAAGAATGCACCTCAATGTTTTCTCATCTAGATTTTTCCTCTTTTCTTTCGATATATGCATGAATGATTTACAACCAAAAATGTGAAGATGAGAGATGGAGGGTTTTCTGCCACTCCATGCTTCCTGTGGAGTCATTCCTTGTAGGGCCTTAGTGGGTGCCCTATTCAATAGATATACTGATGTGGTGACTACTTCTGCCCAATATTGTTGCCCAATTCTAGCTCTTGTGAGCATGCAATGAACCATTTCCATGATGGAATGGTTTCTCCTTTCAGCAACTCCATTTTTCTAATGAGTATAAGCAGTAGTCAACTATCGTGTGATCCCATTTTATTTCAAGAACTTAGATAATTATTTAGAGGTGAACTCCTCCCCTCGATCTGAGTGGAGGGTCTTGATAGAAGTCCCTAACTCCTTTTCAACAGATTTCTTTAATTGCTGAAAGAAGCCAAATGCCTCAGATTTTAGTTGAAGAAAGAATACCCACATCTTTCGTGAGTAATCATCCATGAATAACTAAAAATACCTCTTACCCCCACAACTTTTGGGTGTTAAATGACCGCACAGATCGGTGTGAACCAACTCCAGAGGTTTCTTTGCTCTTGTAGAGCTCCTTTCAAAAGGTACTCTATGCTACTTTCCTGCCAAGCAGTCAGAGCAAACTGGTAATATGGTAGAAAGGGAAGGACGACCCTTTACCATTTCATACTTACTTAACTCAAGTAAGTAACCAGAACTCATATGTCCATATCTCTTGTGCCATAGGGAAGTTGCCTCTTTTGTAGA
Source organism: Wollemia nobilis (assembly GCA_028583015.1). Lineage (NCBI taxonomy): Eukaryota > Viridiplantae > Streptophyta > Pinopsida > Araucariales > Araucariaceae > Wollemia > Wollemia nobilis. The sequence goes on from JAQPPZ010002224.1 coordinate 71,471, forward strand.
GATATTCATGGCTACATCTGGAGAAGAGATAGTATCTAGGGAAAGTAAGCCATGCTTATATGAAGCGGTTGCAATGTTCTTACCCCTCCTGAAAATAGAACAACACTTCTTGCCTCCCTCAACACTAAAGTTCACAACCATATCTTTGTCTAGAATTTGTGTGATGGACAAAAAATTGTTTGCCAATCCTGGAACATAGAGGACTTTTTCAATCCGACACTTGCCATCAGAAAGAGTAACTAAAATAGTACCTTCTCCCTGAACCTTATAGGTTTTATCATCAACAATAGTGGCAGGTTTGCCCTCTTTGGCCTCAAAGGACTGAAACCATGATTTTTCTCCAGTCATGTGCTTACTAGTGCCAGAATCGACATACCATATAGGATCCGTCTGCTTGGAGGTTGTGGTAGTCATGAGCTTCACTTCACACATAGCTTCACGTGTGGCACGATATTCTACCTCTGTTGATGAAATAGCAACCACCTGTGGCTTCTTGTTGTACCAAGAGATAGGACTAGATCCAAGATGAAACAAATATCTTGAAGTTGATTTATGATCATTATATGATCCGACATAGTCAAAGTTCATGTATCCTTGTAAGAAGAATTTGTTGTTCCTCTTGTATTCTAGGCCATATTCCATTGTGCCATGGACATAGTGAAGAACTCGCTTTGCTGCTTTCCATTGTGTAGTCTTAGGTTCCTGCATGAACCTCAAAATATAGTTGACAACAAATACGATATTTGGCCTAGTGTTGGTCAGATATATGAGACTCCCAATCAATTGACGATAGAGAGTAGCATCTACCTAAGGTGATTTGTCATATCATGATAATTGAAGACCTGTTTCCATTGGTGTTGCCATCGGCTTGCAGTCAGTCATGTGGTATTTTTCTAGTAATGTCTTGGCATATTTTTTCTAAGACACTTTGATGTAGTGCTCTTTTTGGTTCACTTCCAGACCAAGACAGTAATGGAGAAGTTCGAGATCTGTCATTTCAAAATATTTTCTCAAATCTTGTTTGACAGTAGAGATCATTATTTTTGAATTCCCTGTTATGAGTAGATCATCAACATAGAGTACAAGCAACACTATTTCAGAGCCTTGCTTCTTGAAATAGAGGTTTGCATCTGACGGACATCTCTTAAATCCATGCTGTAGTAGGTGATTATCCATTTTTATGTACCAAACCCGAGGGGCTTGTTTCAAACCATATAAGGATTTGACCAATTTGCAAACTTTCTACTGTTGGCCTTCCACTTCAAATCCTTCCGGTTGAGTCATGTAGACTTCCTCTTGGAGATCACCATTTAGAAAAGCACTCTTGATATCCATTTGGTGTACTTTCCATACATACTATGCTACCATAGCACAAAGAACTCAAATGGTTGTCATCCGAGCAGTAGGTGCAAAAGTTTCCTTGTAGTCAATGCCTTCTCTTTGAGCATAGCCCTTTGCAACAAGTCAGACTTTATGCTTATCTATTGTCCCATCTACCTTATACTTAACTTTATACACCCATTTACAGCCTATGGGCTTCTTTTCGTATGGCAGATCGACAAGCTTCCAAGTTTTGTTTTCATCAAAGACTTATACTCTGCATCCATAGCGGCCTTCCATTGAGGCTCACCAAGGACATCTTGCACTGATGCAAGTTCAAGATCATCTATTGAGGACATAAACACCTTGTCATCATCAATATCCATATCTTTTGTATCTCTCTCTGGATCTACAAAAAGTTCCTCAAAATATTGACACAGATCATCAACCCCATTATTCTTTGTTGCAGCTTTCTCCTATCGATCCATGTTGTGAGTACGAGGCCTATCCAATGTCAAATCTAGTGGAGTGGATAGCTTAGAATCTTTGATTGTATTTGTATACCACTTTGGATTCTTCTTCTGAGGTGTTGAAGAAGATGAAGAAGGACCTCCAACCTTTGATGAATGAGACTTCTCAACCTTAGTTTCCACAAGGTCTAGGTATACATCTAATGTGTTTTCTTAAGTGAAAGCCTCATCAAAAACTACATCTCTACTAATGTGTATCTTCTTGGTTAAGGGATAAATCAATCGATAACCCTTAGAGTGTTCATCATACCCAAGAAGAATGCACCTCAATGTTTTCTCATCTAGATTTTTCCTCTTTTCTTTCGGTATATGCATGAATGATTTACAACCAAAAATACGAAGATGAGAGATGGAGGGTTTTCTGCCACTCCATGATTCCTGTGGAGTCATTCCTTGTAGGGCCTTAGTGGGTGCCCTATTCAACAGATCTACTGATGTGGTGACTACTTCTGCCCAATATTGTTGCCCAATTCTAGCTCCTGTGAGCATGCAATGAACCATTTCCATGATGGAATGGTTTCTCCTTTCAACAACTCCATTTTTCTAAGGAGTATAAGCAGTAGTCAACTATCGTGTGATCCCATTTTCTTTCAAGAACTTAGATAATTATTTAAAGGTGAACTCCTCCCCTCGATCTGAGTGGAGGGTCTTGATAGAAGTCCCTGACTCATTTTCAACATATTTCTTTAATTGCTGAAAGAAGCCAAATGCTTCAGATTTCAGTTGAAGAAAGAATACCCACATCTTTCGTGAGTAATCATCCACTGAATAACTAAAAATACCTCTTACCCCCACAACTGTTGGGTGTTAAATGACCGCACAGATCGGTGTGAACCAACTCTAGAGGTTTCTTTGCTCTTGTAGAGCTCCTTTCAAAAGGTACTCTATGCTACTTTCCTGCCAAGCAGTCAGAGCAAACTGGTAATATGGTAGAAAGGGAAGGACGACCCTTTACCATTTCATACTTACTTAACTCAAGTAAGTAACCAGAACTCATATGTCCATATCTCTTGTGCCATAGGGAAGTTGCCTCTTTTGTAGAGATAATCATGGCTACATTTGGAGAAGAGATAGTATCTAGGGCAAGTAATCCATGCTTATATGAAGCGGTTGCAATGTTCTTACCCCTCCTGGTAATAGAACAACACTTCTTGCCTCCCTCAACACTAAAGTTCACAACCATATCTTTGTCTAGAATTTGTGTGATGGACAAAAAATTGTTTGCCAATCCTGGAACATAGAGGACTTTTTCAATCTGACACTTGCCATCAGAAAGAGTAACTAAAATAGTACCTTCTCCCTGAACCTTATAGGTTTTATCATCAGCAATAGTGGCAATTTTGCCCTCTTTGGCCTCAAAGGACTCAAACCACGATTTTTCTCTAGTCATGTGCTTACTAGTGCCAGAATCGACATACCATATAGGATCCGTCTGCTTGGAGGTTGTGGTAGTCATGAGCTTCACTTCACACACAACTTCATGTGCGGCATGATATTTTGCCTCTATTGATGAAATAGCAACCACCTGTGGCTTCTTGCTGTACCAAGAGACAAGACTAGATCCAAGATGAAACAAATATCTTGAAGTTGATTTACGATCATCATATAATCCGACATAGTCGAAGTTCGTGTATCCTTGTAAGAAGAATTTGTTGTTCCTCTTGTATTCTAGGCCATATTCCATTGTGCCATGGACATAGTGAAGAACTCGCTTTGCTGCTTTCCAGTGTGTAGTCTTAGGTTCCTGCATGAACCTCAAAATATAGTTGACAACAAATACGATATCTGGCCTAGTGTTGGTCAGATATATGAGACTCCCAATCAACTGACGATAGAGAGTAGCATCTACCTGAGGTGATTTGTCATATCACGATAACTGAAGACCTGTTTCCATTGGTGTTGCCATCGGCTTGCAGTCAGTCATGCGGTATTTTTCTAGTAATGTCTTGGCATATTTTTTCTGAGACACTTTGATGTAGTGCTCTTTTTGGTTCACTTCTAGACCAAGACAGTAATGGAGAAGTCCGAGATCTGTCATTTCAAAATATTTGCTCAAATCCTGTTTGACAGTAGAGATCATTGTTTTTGAATTCCCTGTTATGAGTAGATCATCAACATAGAGTACAAGCAACACTATTTCAGAGCCTTGCTTCTTGAAATAGAGGTTTGCATCTAACGGACATCTCTTAAATCCATGCTGTAGTAGGTGATTATCCATTTTTATGTACCAAACCCGAGGGGCTTGTTTCAAACCATATAAGGATTTGACCAATTTGCAAACTTTCCACTGTTGGCCTTCCATTTCAAATCCTTCTGGTTGAGTCATGTAGACTTCCTCTTGGAGATCACCATTTAGAAAAGCACTCTTGACATCCATTTGGTGTACTTTCCATACATATTGTGCTACCATAGCACAAAGAACTCGAATGGTTGTCATCCGAGCAGTAGGTGCAAAATTTTCCTCGTAGTCAATGCCTTCTCTTTGAGCATAGCCCTTTGCAACAAGTCAGACTTTATGCTTATCTATTGTCCCATCTACCTTATACTTAACTTTATACACCCATTTATAGCCTATGGGCTTCTTTTCGTATGGCAGATCGACAAGCTTCCAAGTTTTGTTTTCATCAAAGACTTATACTCTGCATCCATAGCGGCCTTCCATTGAGGCTCACCAAGGACATCTTGCACTGATGCAGGTTCAAGATCATCTATTGAGGACATAAAAACCTTGTCATCATCAATATCCATATCTTTTGTATCTCTCTCTGGATCTACAGAAAGTTCCTCAAAATATTGACACAGATCATCAACCCCATTATTCTTTGTTGCAGCTTTCTCCTATCGATCCATGTTGTGAGTACGAGGCCTATCCAATGTCAAATCTGGTGGAGTGGATAGCTTAGAATCTTTGATTGTATTTGTATACCACTTTGGATTCTTCTTCTGAGGTGTTGAAGAACATGAAGAAGGACCTCCAACCTTTGATGAATGAGACTTCTCAACCTTAGTTTCCACAAGGTCTAGGTATACATCTGATGTGTTTTCTGAAGTGAAAGCCTCATCAAAAACTACATCTCTACTAATGTGTATCTTCTTGGTTAAGGGATAAATCAATCGATAACCCTTAGAGTGTTCATCATACCCAAGAAGAATGCACCTCAATGTTTTCTCATCTAGATTTTTCCTCTTTTCTTTCGGTATATGCATGAATGATTTACAACCAAAAATACGAAGATGAGAGATGGAGGGTTTTCTGCCACTCCATGATTCCTGTGGAGTCATTCCTCATAGGGCCTTAGTGGGTGCCCTATTCAACAGATATATTGATGTGGTGACTGCTTCTGCCCAATATTGTTGCCCAATTCTAGCTCCTGTGAGCATGCAATGAACCATTTCCATGATGGAATGGTTTCTCCTTTTAGTAACTCCATTTTTCTAAGGAGTATAAGCGATAGTCAACCTGTCGTGTGATCCCATTTTCTTTCAAGAACTTAGATAATTATTTAGAGGTGAACTCCTCCCCTTGATCTGAGCGAAGGGTCTTGATAGAAGTCCCTGACTCCTTTTCAACAGATTTCTTTAATTGCTGAAAGAAGCCAAATGCTTCAGATTTCAGTTGAAGAAAGAATACCCACATCTTTCGTGAGTAATCATCCACGAATAACTAAAAATACCTCTTACCCCCACAACTTTTGGGTGTTAAATGACCGCACAGATCGGTGTGAACCAACTCCAGAGGTTTCTTTGCTCTTGTAGAGCTCCTTTCAAAAGGTACTCTATGCTACTTTCCTACCAAGCAGTCAGAGCAAAATGGTAATATGGTAGAAAGGGAAGGACGACCCTTTACCATTTCATACTTACTTAACTCAAGTAAGTAACCAGAACTCATATGTCCATATCTCTTGTGCCATAGGGAAGTTGCCTCTTTTGTAGAGATAATCATGGCTACATCTGGAGAAGAGATAGTATCTAGGGCAAGTAAGCCATGCTTATATGAAGTGGTTGCAATGTTCTTACCCCTCCTGGTAATAGAACAACACTTCTTGCCTCCTTCAACACTAAAGTTCACAACCATATCTTTGTCTAGAATTTGTGTGATGGACAAAAAATTGTTTGCCAATCCTGGAACATAGAGGACTTTTTCAATCTGACACTTGCCATCAAAAAGAGTAACTAAAATAGTACCTTCTCCCTGAACCTTATAGGTTTTATCATCAACAATAGTGGCAGGTTTGCCCTCTTTGGCCTCAAAGGACTGAAACCACGATTTTTCTCTAGTCATGTGCTTACTAGTGCCAGAATCGACATACCATATAGGATTCGTCTTCTTGGAGGTTGTGGTAGTCATGAGCTTCACTTCACACATAGCTTCACGTGCGACATGATATTCTGCCTCTATTGATGAAATAGCAACCACCTGTGGCTTCTTGCTATACCAAGAGACAGGACTAGATCCAAGATGAAACAAATATCTTGAAGTTGATTTACGATCATCATATGATCCGACATAGTCAAAGTCCGTGTATCCTTGTAAGAAGAATTTGTTGTTCCTCTTGTATTCTAGGCCATATTCCATTGTGCCATGGACATAGTGAAGAACTCGCTTTGCTGCTTTCCAGTGTGTAGTCTTAGGTTCCTGCATGAACCTCAAAATATAGTTGACAACAAATACGATATCCGGCCTAGTGTTGGTCAGATATATGAGACTCCCAATCAACTGACGATAGAGAGTAGCATCTACCTGAGGTGATTTGTCATATCATGATAACTCGAAGACCTATTTCCACTGGTGTTGCCATCGGCTTGTAGTCAGTCATGCGGTATTTTTCTAGTAATGTCTTGGCATATTTTTTCTGAGACACTTTGATGTAGTGCTCTTTTTGGTTCACTTCTAGACCAAGACAATAATGGAGAAGTCCGAGATCTGTCATTTCAAAATATTTGCTCAAATCCTGTTTGACAATAGAGATCATTGTTTTTGAACTCCTTGTTATGAGTAGATCATCAACATAGAGTACAAGCAACACTATTTCAGAGCCTTGCTTCTTGAAATAGAGGTTTGCATCTAACGGACATCTCTTAAATCCATGTTGTAGTAGGTGATTATCCATTTTTATGTACCAAGCCCAAGGGGCTTGTTTCAAACCATATAAGGATTTGACCAATTTGCAAACTTTCTACTGTTGGCCTTCCACTTCAAATCCTTCCGGTTGAGTCATGTAGACTTCCTCTTGGAGATCACCATTTAGAAAAGCACTCTTGACATCCATTTGGTGTACTTTCCATACATACTGTGCTACCATAGCACAAAGAACTCGAATGGTTGTCATCCGAGCAGTAGGTACAAAAGTTTCCTCGTAGTCAATGCCTTCTCTTTGAGCATAGCCCTTTGCAACAAGTCAAACTTTATGCTTATCTATTGTCCCATCTGCCTTATACTTAACTTTATACACCCATTTATAGCCTATGGGCTTCTTTTCGTATGGCAGATCGACAAGCTTCCAAGTTTTGTTTTCATCAAAGACTTATACTCTGCATCCATAGCGGCCTTCCATTGAGGCTCACCAAGGACATATTGCATTGATGCAGGTTCAAGATCATCTATTGAGGACATAAACACCTTGTCATCATCAATATCCATATCTTTTATATCTCTCTCTGGATCTACAGAAAGTTCCTCAAAATATTGACACAGATCATCAACCCCATTATTCTTTGTTGCAGCTTTCTCCTATCGATCCATGCTGTGAGTACGAGGCCTATCCAATGTCAAATCTAGTGGAGTGGATAGCTTAGAATCTTTGATTGTATTTGTATACCACTTTGGATTCTTCTTCTGAGGTGTTGAAGAAGATGAAGAAGGACCTCCAACCTTTGATGAATGAGACTTCTCAACCTTAGTTTCCACAAGGTCTAGGTATACATCTGATGTGTTTTTCGAAGTGAAAGCCTCATCAAAAACTACATCTCTACTAATGTGTATCTTCTTGGTTAAGGGATAAATCAATCGATAACCCTTAGAGTGTTCATCATACCCAAGAAGAATGCACCTCAATGTTTTCTCATCTAGATTTTTCCTCTTTTCTTTCGGTATATGCATGAATGATTTACAACCAAAAATGTGAAGATGAGAGATGGAGGGTTTTCTACCACTCCATGCTTCCTGTGGAGTCATTCCTTGTAGGGCCTTAGTGGGTGCCCTATTCAACAGATATACTGATATGGTGACTGCTTCTGCCCAATATTGTTGCCCAATTCTAGCTCCTGTGAGCATGCAACGAACCATTTCCATGATGGAATGGTTTCTCCTTTTAGCAACTCCATTTTTCTAAGGAGTATAAGTAGTAGTCAACTGTCGTGTGATCCCATTTTCTTTCAAGAACTTAGATAATTATTTAGAGGTGAACTCCTCCCCTCGATCTGAGCGGAGGGTCTTGATAGAAGTCCCTGACTCCTTTTCAATAGATTTCTTTAATTGCTGAAAGAAGCCAAATGCTTCAGATTTCAGTTGAAGAAAGAATACCCACATCTTTCGTGAGTAATCATCCATGAATAACTGAAAATACCTCTTACCCCCACAACTGTTGGGTGTTAAATGACCGCACAGATCGGTGTGAACCAACTCTAGAGGTTTCTTTGCTCTTGTAGAGCTCCTTTCAAAAGGTACTCTATGCTACTTTCCTGCCAAGCAGTCAGAGCAAATTGGTAATATGGTAGAAAGGGAAGGAAGACCCTTTACCATTTCATACTTACTTAACTCAAGTAAGTAACCAGAACTCATATGTCCATATCTCTTGTGCCATAGGGAAGTTGCCTCTTTTGTAGAGATAATCATGGCTACATCTGGAGAAGAGATAGTATCTAGGGCAAGTAAGCCATGCTTATATGAAGCGGTTGCAATGTTCTTACCCCTCCTGGTAATAGAACAAAACTTCTTGCCTCCCTCAACACTAAAGTTCACAACCATATATTTTTCTAGAATTTGTGTGATGGACAAAAAATTGTTTGCGAATCCTGGAACATAGAGGACTTTTTCAATCTGACACTTGCCATCAAAAAGAGTAACTAAAATAGTACCTTCTCCCTGAACCTTATGGGTTTTATCATCAGCAATAGTGGCAGGTTTGCCCTCTTTGGCCTCAAAGGACTCAAACCACGATTTTTCTCCAGTCATGTGCTTACTAGTGCCAGAATCGACATACCATATAGGATCCGTCTGCTTGGAGGTTGTGGTAGTCATGAGCACCTTGTGTGCCCACTCAAAATATGAGTCATATTATTCAACAACAACATTCACCTTGGGTTGCTTATTCTTGTTGGGTGGTTTCTTCTGGCATTTCTTTTTAGGTTGTTTATTCTTATGCCAACATCTATTTGTATGATGACCCTCTTTGTCATAGATCTTGCAATATCATTTTGGTTGTTGAGGTTGTTTCCCTTTTGAATCCTTTTGAGAACCACCTCCTTTCAAAAAATTACCCTTCTTGTTTGGCCCCTTTCTGTTGGTGTAGAGGGCAGTTTTAGAAGAATCATCCCACTGTAGTTGGCGTGCCTCCTCTTCTTGAAGCATATTAACCAACTCTACAAAAGTAACTTTCCATTGTGACACCTAAAGGGAAGTGATCAATACCCTATAATAATCAGGTAAATATCTCAATACAATTGAGGTAAGGAGCTTGTCATCAACTGGTTCTCCCAAATAATTCAACTTTACCTTCAATTCAGACACTCTGCAAAGAAAAAAATCAACTGTCTCCCCCTGCTTCATGCTTAGACTATGTAATTGAGATTGAAGAAATAGAATAGTGGAATCATTATTTCCATCATATATAGTATTAAGGGCATCCCATGCCTCTTTACTATGTTCACAGTCAACAATATGGGGTTGAACTTCATTAGACACAACAAGCAAAATGAGCACTTTTGCTTTGCTATCTTTCTTGTCAAAATATTTCTGAATGGTAGATGAAGTTGTAGCTCTAGTTGTATATGAAGCTCTTACTGTTGCTCCAGAAACAACATCCCAAAGATCATCCGTATCTAGGATTGCCTTCATTTTGTTTTTCCATGGTGTATAGTTTGGACCTTTCAACAACTGATGAGAATCAGTCATTAGTTTTGCAGACATTGTGAAGGTTCCTTATAACACCAAATGGTCTCCCTTTCGATATACCTTAATTCCAAGTCATTATACCATACAAAATACCCGCCCTTACATGAGGGAGACTATAGGTATTTTGAAAAACCAAAAAAATTACCCGCCCTTACATGAGGGAGACTGTAGGTAATTTTAATGATTATACGATACGTGGTACTTAGGCGGTACTAAAAGGGAATCACCTCGTTGATTTCATCGATCTTAGAAATTATTCAATCCACATGCGTGTGGCGTAACTTCCCCTAAACACTTTGGATATCTGAACGTTCGTCTGGATTTAAGCCTAAACACGAGAGTGATTGGGGTAGTGGATGGAGTAAAAAAATAGCAAAATGGTAAACTTATCTCTCCCCGATGATTGATAGAGAACAAAATCAGACGTCATTATGGCAACTATATTATGCGGCAGATACAGTAGCACAAACACAAAAAATTTACCTGTAAGTGCTGGCCAGAGATATCTCAAATATCGAACGCTGTAGTGCAATAAATTGCACGGATGGGTTTTAATTATTTTAGGGATTTAGGGAGTGAATTTGATTTTAACTTAAATGATGTAGTGCAAATGAAGAAAAGAATGCATCATACAACATAAAAGTGCCCACAGAAAAGTGACCTTAGAAATAAACATGAGTATCATTGTTTGATAAGCATTGTTGGAAATATTTGAGTAAGATTTCATGTGCTTTATTAGGGTTTGTAAAATATCATGAGTATCATTGTTATGTGAATTTGGAATCATCTTGAGTCAAGGTTGAGTTTTAGAGTGAGAGTTGTTGGAAGCATTATGAAACATTTGGTTAGGGTTTGTAAGCAAGTTGTGTTTCATTGAGTGAATGGTTGAGTGAAATTGGATGAGCATTATTTATTGAAATAATTTGAGTGGTAGTTCAAGTTCTGTGAAACTAATTGTTCTCTATTCTAAATTGATTTTAAAAAGAGTTTGAAAGTGATAGAGTGATTTGTGAGTGTAAAACATATTGAGTCTCTTACCATTCTCTATATGTTTTTGTGGTTAAACAAAATTTTGAGTGAAATTTGTTTGTATGATTGAAGAGGTTTTCTACAAAATATTGAATTGAGTTGTGTATGCAAAGTTTACAATTGATTTGAATAAGCTTTTGTAAAAGCTAGTGGCTGATTTGAGTAAGTCCTAGAGTGGAATTGAGGACAGAGTGAAGCAAGCTTTTGTAAAATCTTATTGGCAGATTTGAGTAAGTCCTAGAGGGGACTTAAGGATAGAGTTGAGTAAGCTTTTGTAAAAGCTTAAGGATAGAATTGTGTGAGATTTTGTGGAATATTACAAGCAAATTTGAGATAAGTCTTAGTGAAGACTTAAGATCAGATTGACCAAGTTCTTGAAAGGAATTATGGACATATTTGAGGCAAGTATTTGAGAAGACTTGAGAGCAGAGTTGATTGATTTGTTCAAACCTTGAGTTAAGGTTTAGGCAGATCTAGTAGAGTTGATTAGAGATTGAATCAAGCTTTGTGTTAAGGCTTGAGGATAGATTTGAGGATAGATTTTGGTATAGATTTGAGGGTAGATTTGTACCAAATCAAAGATAAATATTGAGCATATTTGTGCTAGACTGAAGGATTGTATTTAGTGTAGATTTGAGATAGAGATTGAGCAGATTTGTGCTAGATCAAAGGACTATGTTTAGTATAGATTTGAGACAGAGATTGAGCAAAGCTGAGAGTAAGATTTTGAGGTGAGAGAGCAGAGGATAATAATAAACAGTGGATAGAGATCCATTATCCAGGATAGTGAGGACAGAGGATAAGTTAGACAATAGAAAGTTCAACAAAGAAATGAACAATACACAAGTAAGGAATAGATGGAACATAAAACATGACAGGGTAGAAGAGACTAAGAGATCAATGGGATCTAGGCAAGGTTTCTTCAATGGACGATGCTTCTCATGTCACAGATTTGGGTACATGGCTTCACAATGCAAGACACATGAAAGATAGGAAAATGGGAATTTCAAAAACAGGTAGCTTTTCCATGGGTATTGCTACTCATGTAATCAGTTTGGTCACAAGGCAATGAATTGCAGGGTTCATGACAGAAAAGGATATGGCTTCACTAGGATAAATCCTAAGACATTTACACCTCCAAGGAATAATAACATTAAGTGTTATAAGTGCAATAATGATGGACATATAACAAAGTGGTGTAGAGCAGACATTTCAGAATCAAGTATGGACATGGACAAGAACATGAACAGGAACAACAATATGGATATGGAAAGGAACAGGAATAGAAATATGGATATGGATATAAATAGGAATAAGAATGTGGACATGGACAAGAACAGGAACAATCAAAGAAATCAAAAGGATCAGATGAGAAGAAAAGAGGATAAAGGTAAAGACCAGTGTTTGCTGGGAGTAGAGATACTCCCACCCCAAAATTAACCACCTCAAGAGGAGGTGGGGGAGGGACTAAGCTAGGAGATTCATTCTTAGCCCCGAGCCCCAAAGGTGACCCTTTGCCATTGATGTCAAAGGGGGAGATATTTGAGTAAGGGGGAGATATTTGGTTTAAGGAGAAAGCATTGAGTCAGGGGGAGTAGAAGAGAAAAAAGGTCAAGATTTGGTAAAAAAAATTTGGGTTACCATCAATGACAAAGGGGGAGATTGTTGGACATTTTGAGTAGATGAGTTGTCATTGATGTCAAAGGAAAGCTAAAATTTTTATGACTACATGGGCAAGAAAAATAAAGGCACTCCTTATGCTTGAGCAAGAAAAAGAAAGACACCTTCCATGGTTGTGTGAGCAAAATACTGATCAAAGTTAAAAAAAAATGTTTGCCCAAAATAGCCTAAAGTTTAGTGATTTAAATATTTAATTAAAATTTATAACCTAAACCCATAAGCTCTAAGGTCTAACATTTTAATTTAAATATTTAAATATTCAAAATTGAGTAAAGGGCCAAAGAAATAATTAATTTGAAGTTTTAAATTATTTATATTTAAATAATTTAAAAATATATATTTAATTTTTTTGAGTAAATATTTAATATTTAAATTAAGTGGGCCATTGTTTTTAAATTAAGGTTGTTTTTGAAAACATTTATCAAAACTTTAAAACATGCACCGACGTCGTGTGTTAAAAACGTTTGGCCTCATGCGCCGACGCTCTCAAAAGATGGGCCAACCCTATATATAAAAGGGTTTTAAAAAGTTTTAGAAAATATACTTTTTGCTAGTGTGAAATAAAGACATTGAAGTGAATGAAATTTTAATCGTGCACACTCCGGAGAGGCAAAAAGATAATGTGCGTAAATTTAGGGAATGAAGAATGATTGCACAGACTTTGAGGAATTGCTCAAAAAACTAAAACCACATGACGAAAGAAACTATTTCTTCCCGACGCTTATCTCAGATGGTGAATTCTTCTTGTGTGGATTATAGAAGAAGATAGAGCGAGGGTTCAAATCACGTTACATTGGTTTGTATAATTTCTTTTTTTGGGGAGCGATCGGACAGCTAGAGTTTTATTGGTATGCGCACTGTGTGTGTTATAACTGCATGCAGCCCAAGTAGTTTTCTAAGTTGGAAAGAGGTCGAATGCGTAATACTGGATACATGGTTATTTAAACATATGACATCATCAACATTTTAAAAGGTATGCTCAAAATGGTTATTGAAGCTTATTATTTTATTTTGAGGTAGAAGGCTATATGAGGGTGGAGTAATAAGGTGTAGAAAGGTAAAAGGTGGTTATTGTAATATATGCATTATTTAAAGGGCCATATTTACCATTATATATAAAAGTAATATTTTATTTTATTTTATGAAAATTAAAAGGAAATATATTTATTTTAAAGCTTGGAGTAATAAGGGTGTAGAAGGTTTGTAAATATAATGTTTTTGTGTTGATATGAAAATGAAGTAAAAAGTATTTTGATAAGTGTGAGGATTAAGATTTGTTGTTTATGTGAAAAATAATTATTGGGAAAATATTTGCAAGGAGTTTTTGAGGATATCTAAAATAATTATTAAGATTTGTTGTTTCTAAAAGAGTGATTGAAAGTGACTGAGCATTGTGATGAGTATAGAGCATATTAAGTCTCTAACAATTCTCTTTATGTTTCTATGAGATTGGACAAGTTCGTGTGTGGACTTGTTGAGCAGATTTGAGGTAAGTATTTGAGAAGACTTGTGGACAAATTTGTGTAAGCATTTGAGGAAGATTATAATACAAATTGAGAGTAGATTTGGATAAGTTCTTGTGAGGACTTATTGAGTAGATTTGGACAAGTTCTAAAGAGAAATCGAGGATAAATTTATGTGAGCTTTTGTGGAAGTTTACAAGGCATATTTGAGATAAGTCTTTGAGGAGACTTGAGAGCAGAGTTGATTGATTTGTTCAAACCTTAAGTTAAGATTTGGAGCAGATCCAGTAGGGTTGATTTGAGATTGAGTCAAGCTTTGAGTTAAGGATTGAGGACAAAGATCGAGGATAGATTTGTGCTAGACCGTCGAACATTGCTTTGGTTATTGCTATTGATATTATCATTGATTATATTGGATAATACAAATTGGGAAAGAAAAGTAAAAAGTGGTCTTATATTGTTCATGGTCCCCTCTCACTATAATCTTGTGTTCTTCAGTCTACTAGAGGATCACTAGCTAGAGTAGAGGAGAAGGAGTTCTCGTGTGTATAGAGATCCACGAACCAGCTGAGGGGATTGGTGTCTCCTGTTGATAGGTATCCAAGAACTTGATTAGGGGATTTGTGTCTCCTTTGGACAAAGGTCCATAAACATTGTAATAGGGAAGGATTCCTAAGATATTTTTTGAGAAAATTTTAGTGAAATATTTTCTTCGTGGAGTAGCCCACATTGGGTGAACCACGTTAAATTGGTGTCTCTATTGTGTGTGGTGATTTGTGCATTACTTTGATTATTGATATTGATATTGCCATTGATATATTGGATAATATTTTTTGAGAAGATAAAAGTAAAAATTGGTCTTATACTGTTCGCCCCCCCTCTCAGTATAAACTTGTGTTCTTCAAAAATATGCTATTAATGGAAAGTGGCAAAAATGATACAATGCAATATGGAGGAAATGAACACTCCAGAACTAATACTAAAGAACTACATTGTACCCCATCACCAATCTATATGGTGATCCACATAGTATACCTACTACTACCTATAGTGATATATAATCACTCACTATGAGGCCCTTTATATAGAAAAATGGATTGTTTGGCCAACACTCTACCTAGTTGTACAAAGAGTCACCTTGCACATTTACAACTTACACATAGACACTTGTGTATTTATCATATTATTTGAAGTAACTATCTAACTACCCCCTAAAGTAATCTACTGCTCTAGTTATGTACTAAGGGTGATACATTTACATGATTCAAATGATGTAATATACTCTAACAATTTACTACATCATCAAAAATATTTTTATGTTCTATAGTCAATGTCATTATGAGTTCGATCTTATGATGGCTAAACCAATTAATTCCCACCTTTTGTTTACCTTCATCATGAATTAAAGGTAGATTTTTAGGCTTTAAAGTCATTATAGGGTGCTTCAATAAAATCTAGTTTGGGGTTTAGCATTGGTGGTGCCTAATACATGGAGGATGTCATGCCTTTCTACTTTGCTTAAGTTTTTTATTCCAAATTGGTCATAAAGAAAAATGCTTGCACCAGATAATTGATAGGAAGAAAATATTTTTATTAGCAAATGTGATAATAGATCCCATTAACAAATTTGAGAACTTGATCCTTCTCATTATTTTTAATGCAAGGACAATTAATTTTTTTTTTAAATAATTAATATATTATTTGAAAATTTTGATTTTAATTTTTTTGCAACTTCCAGAAACATATGTAGTTATATTTATGATTACGTAAAGGGTATAAGCAATGAGGAATCAATTTGATGAATGTTATTAAGGATGTTTTGGGATATCCATCATCTATGATCCTTTTGTTAATGATTTTTCGATAAGAAGTAACCTATCCTAATAATTTTAAAGGCTTGAAAGCAATCCTCTTAATGTTGGATAAATGGGTCATATAAGCATATGCTTCTAAGCTAGGTATCCAACCCTTCAATATTTTTTTTATTTGTGGAAAACATCCCAAAAGGGATGCCACTTTCGGGTAAGACCCAAGGAGGCAGGGGTATCCATTCTACCAAAAACGCCCAGGACTCGGACCTGGCCTACCACCTTTGACATACTCAAGGAGCAAACAAACACACAAAACCAATTTAAAAATAAGTAAATAACAACAAAAATAATAAAATAAAATAAAAAATATGCTCCTTGAGTGTGTCAAAAACAAAAGCACAACCAAACACGCACAATAAGATAAAAGAAACCACAACACAAACCACATAGAAAAACACAAGAACCACATAGAAAAACACAAACAAGACAAAAACAACAGAACACTACAAAGACATAACCCAAAAAAAACATGAAAAATAAACACAACCAAAACCTAAAAAAAAAAAAAAAATAAAATAAAAATAAAAATAAAAAACAACCAACAACAGACAATAAACAAAAACAAAAAACATAGAAAACACTCACACATAAAAACATGAAATAACACAAACAAAGAGAAACCCAAGAACAAGAACGAAAAAAACACAAGAAAAATAACAAAAAACATTAAAAAAAAAAAACAAAACAACAAAAACACAAGAACAACAAAAAACAACACAAAGAACACAAAAACAAAACAAAATGAAAGAACCCACCCACCTTAAAAAACTAAACAAAAAAAACAAAAAAAAAAAAAGAAAAAAAAATTGAACAAAACAATGACCTATCTAGACCAGAAGACTATTAAGGCAAGAATCAACAGAGGAAACAAAATAAAGAATAGAATGAGCTAGGGAACTAAAAAAAACTGAATGAACCAAAGAGAAGCAAAAAAAAAAACAAGAAGAAACTAGGTACCTTCAGAACTGGAGCCATCCAAAGAAATGATAGAAAGAAGAGCTTCCCTAATTTGAGAAGCCCACCATATAGGAGGGTGGCCATAACAAGTAAGATCACCTTTGTCCAAAGCCCAATTAGCTAAAGCATTAGCACTCTTGTTTTGATCTCTGACCACATGATTGTAATCAACTTTCAAAAATCCCATCCGGATTAACTGAATCTTCTCAATAATTCTTTTTATTCTCCAATCCACCTTATGATTCTTAGAAGGAGTCTTCAAGAGATTAATCATAAGTTGAGAGTCAGACTCAACTAACACCTTTTCCCATCCAACCTTAGTAGCCTCCTGAAGGCCTCTGAGGATACCATACCCCTCAGCAAGGTTATTGGAAAGAATACCCAAATTCTCAACAAAAGTAAAAACCAAGGAGCCATCTAAAAGTCTACCAATTCCTCCCACACTGGCTTTTCCAAGGTTCCCTCTAGAGGATCCATCAGTATTGACTTTTCCAAAATCCTTAGGAGGAGGTTGCCAATTTCTAGTCCTATCCATCTTACTAATACTCACATTCCCTTTAAGTTGGTTGCCCTTAGAAGATTTAATCTTCAATCTTTGCATCACTTGATCCCATCTTTGGTGGGAGTTTTGGGGGTGATTAAGGAGTTGATGGACTGATTCAACTAAGTTGGCTATGGTCTTTTGCCAAATATAGTGAATATCCTTCCTATCTTGATTAAAAATTTGGTTTTTTTCATTCCAAATATTCCAAAAATAAACCCATCCAACCCCCAACCCATTCAAAAGTAAAAAAATTGGACCACCGTAATCCAAGTAAAGTGGCCATTCTCCTCCATAGCTCAGAGGCTAAAGTACACTCAATAAAAATATGGTTGATATTTTCTACATTCTCTTCACACATTCCACATCTAAAAGGGCCATGAAAACCACGCTTCATAAGTTGCTCACCAGTAAGCACCCTACGATGCAATAAAAGCCAATTAAAGAACCTCACCTTAGGCTAGAGCTTTTGAGCCCACAATCGAGAAAGAATGGTTGGGATTATTATGGCATAAGGTCAAATAACCTTGAGCAATTGAATACTCACCCTTAGTAGTGTTGTTCCATCTAAAACAATATTTTTCATGGGACCAAGAGAGGGATATCATATGAAGGATGCCTTGGATATCTTGTCTTTGCCTTTCTGGGATTTGAATAGGCCAGTACTCAATAGGGATATAATATCTACCAACCTTTGAATTACCAGTATGGTACCGACAGTAATTAGCCACCTTTATCCAATTAGCTCGGTGAAGCTCCTCCATCCAAGGCCTCCAATCGGGAAACTGAGTTATCAAAGGCTTGTGACCATCCCAAGAATATGTCCAAAAATTTACATGTTGACCATTATGAATGATCCAAAATAATTTTTTCTTTATCAAATCCTCACCAGTCTTAAGAACTGCTAAAATGGGAGAACCTTTGGTAGGAAGTTGATAGCAAACAAGGTCTTCAGGACTTTTGTTCTCAACATATTTAGCATGGATATTATTTGCCCAAAGAGCATTGGGGTTATGCAAAATCCTCTAATATAATTTAGCAGCTAAAGCTTTTTTGTTATTAATAGAAGACCGAAATCCTAACCCCCCTTCACTCTTAGGAAGACATAAAGTATCCCATTTCACCAAGGCCCATTTTATTTTCTCCTTAGTACCACTCCAAAGGAAATGATGACTGATTTGATCCAATTCTCGAAGAACAACCTTTGGGATATTCAAAATGGAAGAAACATAAATAGGAATAGCTTGAAGGACTGATTTTACTAAGGTGATTATACCCCTAGAAGAAAGCCACCTGTTGGTCCACTTTCCAATTTTCTTCTTGACTTTGTCCAACAACCAATTCCAATATTTATTTTTCTGCCTTTGAATATTTATGGGAATACCTAAATAAGTGATTGGAAGGGAGGTCTTCTTGTATCTTAATTTATCCAAGACCATGGATTCCTGTCTAGCAAAGCAGTGAAATAAAATAACTTTAGATTTGTCTTCATTGATCAACTGCCCAGTAGCCTTAGAAAAACAACTAATGATTTGCTTAATATTAGAAGCTTCCTTAACTGTAGCTTTACCTAAAAGAGTAGAGTCATCCACAAATTGAAGATGAGAGATAGGTCTAGCTCCATGAGCAATGGTAACTCCCTCAAGGGTTTTGTTTTCCTTCTTTTTGGTTATAGTCCTACCTAGGCATTCAGCAAGAATGATGAATAAATAAGGGGATAGTGGGTCACCTTGCCTAATACCTCTGGAAGTTGGGAATGACTAAGAAGGCCTGCCATTGACAAGAACTAAGTAGGAAAATGAAGAGATACATCCCATAATCCAATCCATCCAATCCTTAGAGAAACCAAATTGCCTCAAAACTTTGATAAGGAAGTGCCAATCCACTCGGTCATAAGCTTTGGATAAGTCTAACTGAATGAACATGGAAGGAGATTTTTGCATATCCATGGAATGGATGGCTTCCTGAGCAAGAACTATCTCATCTACTATTTGACGTCCTTCCACATAACCCCCGTCCCCCCCGTCCTTCTCTCTGGGGCATAAATAAATTTTCTTATACAAAAAGAGGGCCTTCAACCTTTCTCGCCATGATTTTAGTAATGATTTTGAGAATAATATTACACTAAAGCAATAGGTCTAAAAGCTGAGATATCCGATCAACATCTTGAGCTTTTGGAACATGAGAGTAATATAAGTTTTATTGATAACCTTCAAAATTTCTTTGGCTTTCCTAGCTTCTTCCACCACCTCTAATAAATCAACATGAAGGATATCCCAAAACTCTTGGTAGAACTCAATGGGAAAACCATTAGGACCCGGGGTTTTCCATTTTTACATTTTAAAAACTACTTTTTGAAGCTCATTGATAGTAACAGGAGCAGTCAGAATAGAGTTCTCCTCAGAAGTGATAAGAGAAGGGATTGCTTGAATAACATTTTATTGTGAAGCTGAGTCAAGAGGAGTAGCAACAAAAATATTGGAAAAGTAATCAACAACAATAGAGTTCATGCCATCCCAAGTATAAACAACATCTCCAGAATCTGATTTTAAGGATGCACTAGGATATGTGTTGCTCCAAATGATATGAAAATTTGTGGAGACGTTCTAGGGTTTTTCAGGCATCTACCCTCAAAATTTTAGCTCAATCCGAGTCCAGATGAGTGAGATATGGCCAAAACGAGTTCGGAAGTTTGGGCAGTCCTGCGAAAAATGTCTAATCAATCCTCGTTCCACAAGGGTTCTCATTTGAACCTAGTCATTTTGATAAGAAGTAACCTATCCTAATAATTTTAAAGGCTTGAAAGCAATCCTCTTAATGTTGGATAAATGGGTCATATAAGCATATGCTTCTAAGCTAGGTATCCAACCCTTCAACATTAATATGGCTTGAGAAGACAATAATATCAATTTTGATTAGTGAGTTATGGCTTTGTAAGTATGTATAGTTGGCCCTATTAGATGATAGTCACATGTTGATCATTAGATCCTAGAACTACCCAATACAAATTTTATTTATTCCTCTAGGGCATCTCAAATGATTTTTTTGATGTCCAAAAGTTCCATCCTTGTCGATAATGACATATTCATTTTGAATATTTATCAATGAACATGGAGTTCTTTTGGATAGGAGGACATAAAACCATTGTAAACAATATAAGAAAGATAAAAAAGTTGTAAGATAAATTATAAATAAGCTATGGTATGAGTTTATCTATATATGAGAGTTTGATGTGGTAGCACAAAGGATAACTCTACAAAACCAACTTATAACATCAAGAGAGTTATGCTTTAGAGTTATCCATCAAATAGGGCACAATAAAATATCTCCAAAATAATAATGACTTTATTTAAAAATAATACAAATGTAAATATACTACAAAATAAAAGGCTCAAATAGTAGTATTGGCAACAATATGTAGATACTTAGTTGCATTAGCTATATTGTGAACAAGGCACATGTACAATCTATTTTTGTACAATGAAAGAATTGGTAGAACAAAAACTTAAGGACTCAAAGGATAACACAATCTATAGAAACGTAGGAGAGTAGGACAAAAATAGAAGATCAAAATAACCTTAGTCAAATGCAAGATTACAAGAATTTCTTACTCCTAATGACAAGACATGTATGTTGTCTCAAAACATTGAGTAAACAAATCAATTACACAACAGATCCTCAACAACCATAAATAAATATAGCACCCTATCAAAATTTAAAAATATATGTAAAAATAGAAGTCATGGATGAATAAGTGATCTACTATATTCCTAATCTATATATATATATATAACAATTACAAAATACTTGGAAGGAGAAATGAATCAACTTCCAACTAATCACTTAAAAATTTGAAAGATAGTGATAGAATTGTTTGTATATCTCTTTTGGATATGGCATATGTTAGAAATATGCCAAGTGGATAGACTAGGCAATTACAACCTTGTCTTTAATACCTAACACTAGGAATATTCTTCATATAGACTCTAGCATCTGGTTGTGATATAATATTAATATCATAAGTATTCCTATTTGAGTGCATGGGTTCCAAGATAAAGATAACCATGATATTGAAGGCTATGTTGACACCATGAACAAGTCTAACATCAAAAGACATTATGGCATTAGCTAGTTTAGTTAGGAGTCCATATGGGCACCAAGGTTTGTAAGATTATATTATTATGGTGTCATAATTCTTGAAGACTTAACCATATTTTTTGAGAACTTAAGAAACTCTAATGTAGTCTAGGAGAGAGGATCTAATGAAAGACTACCTGTTCTTGTAATTAAATATTTCATAGCAAAAATATAAACCATAAAACTAAGCAAAAAAAATATATTATTAAATTACTTCTTGCCAATTTTATGGTTTTTGAGTTTGCTGTGAAATATTTAGCTGCTATAAAAGGTAGTTTTTCATTAGACCCCCTCCCTTAGACTACATCATTTAGTATCAAAGGAGGTTTTCAAAGGTTTTTAATATGTGTTAGAGGAGAGATGACACATCGAGGAAGAGAAAGATCACATGATATTATACCCAAGAAAGCAAACATAGTTGAGATATTCAGGGGAATTATAGTTGGATTAGATGCAATTGAGACTACCCAAAGGATAGGTGTTTGTATTGAAAATGTTAGTGATAGTGAAGAGAAGACTGGTCATCCAGTTAAAGAACAAGAAGAAGAATAAGAGTAACAATTAACTCAGGTAATCTCTAGTATGGGAAGTAAACCAAATTAGGAGATCTCATGCTATAATTGAAGTCTGAATCTAGAGGAGCTCATAGACTAGATTTCAAACATTGATAAGTACTTTGAATTTAAATCAATAGAAGACCCTAAGAAGGTGAATTTTACCTTACTAGGCTGAAAGGGCATATATCTTTGTGTGGGATCATGTCCAAAAAAAGAGGCAAAGACAAAAAATAATCAAGCCTTAGGATAGAATGATTACCAAACTGAAGGTCAAGTTCCTTCCATTAGAATATCAATTGGGTCTTTTCAAGTTGTAAAATCTAAAGTAAAAGGATATGAATGTGAAGGATTGCATATAATAGTTTTACAAGCTTACCATTTAGACTAGCCATATAGAAGATAATGAATAAATGATTTTGAGGTACATCAATAGACTTTACATATTGATTCAAGATTAATTTAGTATGATTAGATTGAGGTCTATGGAAAAAGCCATGCGCTTTGAAAGCATAGGAGAATTTATCTCAAAGGTAAAAAAATAATTCTAGAGGAATTGGACAAACTGATAGTGGAAGAGAACAACAAAAGAAAGAGCGAGAAGCTAGTACTTCTCAAAGTAATTTCATCCAGAATACTAGATAAAATAGAGATTTCTCAAGAGGGAGAGTTGGTTATGGAAGAGGAAGGGTTAGAGTATTCCTAAGAAATTGTTTTAGATGTGGAGAAGCTCATCATAAAACATTTGAATGTCCAATAGTATAACAAGGTAGCAATAAAGGAAAGGAAGTTAGGAATCATATTGCACAAGTGGATGAAGAAAGTGTTGTCTCACCAAAAAGCATGAAGGAACCAAAACAAGGAGAATCTCTCATGATGAAGTGTTGTTGAAACCAACCAAAGAGAAGCATGGACCAACGTAAAGAAGTATTTTTAGAACATATGTAAATTGGTAGGCAAGTGTTGCAAAGTCATTATGGTTAGTGGGCGTATGGATAATTTAGTGTCTACAGAGATGGTAGAAAATCTTGGGTTGAAGAGGATCGAACATCCTAATCCATATAAGGTCTCATGGTTACAAAAGGGTAATAAAGTTTTGATAAGTAAATAATGTATGGTAAACATTCAAATTAATTCTTACAAAGATGAGATATTATATGATATTATGCATATGGATGCTTGCCATGTTTTGTTGGGAAGGCCTTGGCAGTTTGATAGAAAGGTAGCTTGGTAGGGTGAACACATATGCCATTGTGAATGATGGCAATAGATACACATTAAGTCCATTGAAGGACAAAGGAGAAGATGTGGATAATATTTCTAAAGTGTACTTGATCTTGGAAAAACAATTCTTGAAGGGGATGAAGAAGGAAGTATGTTTTTCTTTCATTGTTAAACCCACAGAAGATGGGATAGAGGACAAGATGGCTAAAGTTCCACATGAAGTAAAGGATTTGTTGAGGAATATGTATAGATTATTTTAAAAGAATTGTTGGATGGGTTTACACCTATGAGGAGCATTAGCCATTGTATAGAATTTATTTTTGGATTAATTTTACCTAATAAGTCAACTTATAGGATGGCACCTATGGATAATATAGAGAAAAAATGAGTATCAAAATGGATAAAATATGAAGAAAAAATATTCAAAGAAGAGAGGAGAATGCTAAGGAAATAAATTAAGAGTGAAGAATAAAACCTTCGTATAAGTATGAAGAAGCATAATTGCTTACCAAATTTTAGAGGGAAAGTGTAAATCTTTATCAAGATATTGAGTTGTAAATAAGTGAAATAGAAAATAGTATTGAGTCGAGATGAAAGAAGTTATAAAGGAATTATGAAGAAAGAGAGAACATTCTAGAAAGAGAAGCAAAAAAAATGCAATACATCAATGCACAAAAGGAATCATTAGATAAATAATTAGAATAAATAAAGTTGGAAACATAGAGGCTTGATAGAGAAAAGCAAGAAATTATTACAACTAGGGAAAATATAGAGGAGAGTATTTTGAGATGAAAAAGGATATTGAAGAACTTCAAAGCCAAAAAGAGAAGTTAAAGGAATAATGAGAATCACTACAGAATGAGAGAAAATAATTAGAGGGATAACTTGATTAGTTAAATAAATTGAAAGATGAACTAAAAATGATAAAAGATAACCTAAAGCTTTTTGAGCATCAAATATTACAAGCTAATGTGAATGACTATGAATGTATTTCTCCTAAGCATTTTGATAGGTATGGTATTTCCTAGGAAAAACTGAAGAGTATTTTTCATTTTGAAACATATATTAGGGAGTCACCTAGAAGTGTTCTAGATAGTCCTAACCCATTTGCATGGTTGCACAAATGTGCTTTATGGAATTTTAAATTTTCCCCTAGAAACAAAGCTGAATCTAATACTCAAAGACAAGAAACTAAAATACAAGCAAATTAAATTTTTGAAAGAGTACTTGGAGGAGGGTTGGACCTATATCTTTTGGTTCAAAGAAGATTGATTATGTAGATGAAAACTTAAATAGTAATGGTGAGATAAGGGGTGGTACCTTGTACTCCATACCTCTTGCAAATGTCACTAATTTTCAGCCATCTTCTTTTGCTATTAAGAGATCCTCTTAATGATAAAAGTAGATTGGGAATTTTCAAAAGAACACGTTCCATGAGGAGTTTTGTAGAGTCAAACAATATGAAGTAACCTTATGGTAATTATGCTACATCAAGAGGAGAAAAAATGTATGAAAATGCAAATTCTTTTCAAAAAATGATCAAGAAAGAGAAGAATCATGTGAAAATGGTAAGATAGATTTTTTTCTATAAGGAAGAGGTGTCAAGGATCTCTATCAAGGTGAAATTGAATAAGCAACGTGGATCTATGATTCTAAGATTATTAAGTAGGAAATCTTGGTTGAGGATTTCATAAAATGTTCATGAGTGAAATCTCATGAACTATTTTCTCTTATTTGAAATATATGATGCAAAAGTATTCAAGATTACAAGCAATCCCGCATCAACCAACTAAAAAAAGTAATAAAAAATATAAATAGTAGTAATAATAATAGTTATTGTCATACAAATGATTGTTCTCATCCAAGTGTATGTTGTGCAAATAATTGTTGCCATACAAATGATTATTATCGTAGAAGTGTTTCTACTTTGAAAATATTGTTGTTGTGCAAGTGTTATTGCTACCATACAAGTGTTGTTGTTGCCATACAAGTGTTGTTGTCGTACAAGTGTTGTTATTATACAAGCGTTATTGTCGTATAAGTGTTACCTTGTTGCTATCATACAAGTGTTATTGTTGGCAATCGTAAGAGAAAAAAATTGGTGAAGGATTTAAAGACAAAGAGGCTTGATTTTTAGCCTTCTTTTACATTGATGGAAAAGCATAAATAGGATTTATAGCACATTTTTCAAAAATTAACAAGAATTAATTTAATAATATTTTTTTTTGAGTTTTCTAGTTTGTGAGTTGCAATGAAATATTTAGTTGCTAGAAGAGGTAGTTTTTTATTAGATCCCCTCCCTTATACTACATCAAACTCCTATTTTGCTTAGATCAGCATGGTAACATGGTCATAATGTAATGTGGACCCCACTTACCACTTACAATTGAAGGGCCATTTTCAAAACTAACAATTCAAGAAATTTTTATGCACTAAAATGTTTGGCATAGAACTTCCTAGTGGTATAGTTGTTTGTAAGTTTATTGTTGTTTTCTAAAATATGAGAATATATAATTCTCCTTCTATTTAAGGTAGAGCATAACTTTACTATAGTGGTCCAAAATTAATTAGACAAGAAGTATTAAAAAATAAATTAACATTTTTTTCAAACATTTCTTGATCCAAATTCCTTTTTTTTTTAACTTTTTTACATGTGACCTTATTGCAGCTTTAAGGTTTTCTAAATTTTATAAATGACTTTTCAAAAGTATGACCATCTTATCAAGAAAGGTAAACCAAATTTCTCTCTCAATAAAAGTAGCAACATTTCTAAATGATGCACCATAGCTACAATTTCATGTGAACTTTACAACCTAATCAATAAATTGTATAAATCTATGTTCCTCATACCAAAACCTACAAAGTTGGTTAGCTTTACTTTGTGCATCTAACACATATCCTCCTTTGCAACCAAATTTTGTATGACATTGGGATTGTATCCTATGTATAATAACCAGTACACATTCTCCAATTTTGAATGAGTGGTGTTACTCTGTGTGCTCAATCAGCTGCAACCAAAGAGTAAAGCATGTCATTCAACAATAAAAAATAAAACACTCAAAATATAAAATATATAACTCCTAAAAAATAAAAATAAAATAACAAGTTACCTCCAAGAACCTATATGAAATTTAGGATATTGATACTATGAAGTTGCTTATCAATTCGACAATGTACCCATTGCATAATGGTACATTTTGGATGTTTGGTGTAGATGGGGAAGATCTCTCGTCCACCACAAGTATTTTGAGAACAATCTAAGAAATATAAATAGAAAAAAAAGTGAATTTATAGGTTTAAGTTTAGAGTGAAGCTGAAAATATATTTGAGCAATAATATTATAAGCTTATAAAAGTTTTAAGCAAAATATCAGGATACACTGAAATAGGAAGAAATAAAACAATCAAATAAACATGTACCATATATCCTAGTATACATCCAACATGTACAAATGCTTTGTAAGAGGATGTTATTACATGGCTGAGCAAGAGGAAAAAGAAAATAAATATTAGATGATGAAAAAAAATAAGAATATGAGAGAACAACAATAGAATCTAAAACTGACAATAAGGATGAGAAGCCTTGTAAGTGTGATGTCCATTTAAGTCAAAAGAAGAATTATTACTCACATCTACACCCATCAACAAGGAGTTCAAAAAAGGTTTCATGATCCAACTAATTTTGAATAAATTATTTCTTCAGCCAATTGCACAAGCGATGCATGAGTTTGTGCAGCTAAGACAACTTTGTTTGATGCATGTACATCCAGTAATAGTTATGTCATATGTTGTATCAGATATTTTCTTCATTGCTAATCCCAAAAGCATGATGCACTAAATATTAAGTTATAGTTTGGGCCTATGATGCAATCCTCTTTTAC
Organism: Wollemia nobilis; assembly: GCA_028583015.1. Classification (NCBI taxonomy): domain Eukaryota; kingdom Viridiplantae; phylum Streptophyta; class Pinopsida; order Araucariales; family Araucariaceae; genus Wollemia; species Wollemia nobilis. The sequence goes on from JAQPPZ010002224.1 coordinate 98,770, forward strand.
TACAAAGGTGATAATATCAAAGGGATTGTGAGAGTGCTTTAGTTTCTAGATTCAAGCAATAGAAAAATCAGAACAATGATTTGGTCTAATACAAATATCATTTGGAAGTGGGAAGCAATTATTCTATTTATGAGAAAACATGGTGGGTATGTTGGTAGAAAATATTTAGAGATAGTATTTTATTGTAGGCAATACTAAATAACAACAATTGAATAGAAAATATTTAGCCAAAAATGAATGAAAATATACTTAGTGATTTTGAATGGAAAATCAAAGGAAAGGAGATGGCTAACCCTCACTGTTGAACATGATTAATTGGTTAGGCATAATAGATGTCAAGATACTTGACTAGTTTCCCTAGCATAATCACATTTATGAGGCTTATAACATGTAGGAACCATTACAAATATAGATATTCTCAAAAAATATCCACAATTCATTTTAGAATACAAATATAGAAAAGAACAAACTACATAAGCAAAATAATAACTTGGAATGATAACTCCAAAGAGAATAGAGAAATTAAAACCTTAATCGAAGGTACAAGGCTTTTGTCTATAATATAAACAACAACAATGTGTACCAAATCAATTTGTTGATCTGAAAGAAGAAAATAAAATATGTTAATACACAATGTAAATCTACCAAGGGAAAATGGATATAAAAACACATTGTTCAAGAAAAAAAAAACACAAGATATAAACATCAAAATCACGAGCAAACCATAAATTCAGAAATCAACAATTATTAAAGTCCAATAACAAAACTTTGTATGTTTCTCGATTACCAAAATGGATGTGTATTCAATTCTCCTTTTTTTCAATATGACCAAAACCATGTTTGCTCCATCCTTCCTTCTAAGGGCTTTATGCGGTGGGAAGCAGTTGTTCTATTTATGGAGAAACAGGGTGGGTATGTTGGTAGAAAATATTTAGAGACTATACCATATTGTAGACAACATTAAATAATAATATTTGAATAGAAAATATTTAGCCAATCAACTAAAATGATGGAAATATACCTAATGATTTTAAAGAAAATCAAAGTGAAGGAAATGGTTGATCCTCACTATTGAAGATGAATGACAAACATGTTAGGCATCATGGATGTAAAGGTACTTGACCAGTTTCCCTTGCATAATCACATGTATGAGGCCTGTAACATGCAGGAACCATTGCAAATTTAGATATTCTCAAAAATATCCATAATTCCTTTTAGAATACAAAAATAAAAAAGAACAAAATACATAAGCAAAACAACAACAACTTGGAATGATAAATCCAAAGAGAGTGAGGAAATTCAAACCTTAGTGGGAGGTACAAGGCTTTTGTATGAAATACCTACAATAATGTGTACCAAATAGATTTTTTTATCTTAAAGAAGCAAATAAAATTTGGTAATACACAATATAAATCAAGTGAGAAAAATGGATATAAAACAAATCATTTAAAAAAAACAAATATATAAACATCAAAATCACAAGTAAAGCATAAATAAAAAATCAACAGTTATTGGAGTCCAATAAAAAGAATTTTGTATGTTTTTCTATTACCAAAAGAGATGCATATTTGTTTCTCCTTTTTCAATATGACCAAAATATTCTTTGCTCTATCCTTCCCTCTAAGGGCTCTATGCAATGGGAAGTAGTTATTTTATTTATAGGGAAACATGGTGGGTATGTTGGTAGAAGAGATTTAGAGATTGTACCATATTATAGACAACACTAAATAACAAGAGTTGAATATAAAATCTTTAGCCAATCAACTAAAATGGATGAAAATATACCTATTGATTTTGAATAGAAAATCAAAGTGAATGAGATGGACGAACCCCACTATTGAATATGATTGACTGGTTAGAAATCATGGATGTCTAGGTACTTGACCAATTTCCCTAGCATAATCACATGTATGAGGCCTGTAACATGCAAGAACCATTGCAAAATTATATATTTTTAAAAAATATCCACAATTCATTTTAGAATACAAAAATGAAAAAGAACAAATTAAATAAGCAAAACAATAACAACTTGGAATGATAACTCCAAAGAGAGGAGATAAGTTCAAACCTTAGTGGGAGGTACAGGGCTTTTGCATGGAATATCCACAACAACAATATGTATCAAATCAATTTGTTGATCTTAAAGAAGCAAATAAAATCTGTTAATACACAATGTAAATCAACCAAGAGAAAATGGATAGATCGTTTAAAAACTAATAAAAAATAAAGATAACATCAAAATCACAAGTAACACATAAATTCAAAAATCAATAGTTACTAGAGTCCAATAACAAGAACTTTATATGTTTATTTATTATGAAAAGGAAAGTGTATTTGATTCTCCTTTTTTTCAATATGAACAAAATAATATTTTGTTCCATCCTTCCTTTTAGGGGCTTTATGCAGTGGGAATTAGTTGTTTTATTTATGGAAAACAGGGTGGATATGTTGATAGCAGAGATTTATAGATTGTACCATATTATTTACAATATTAAATAACAACAGTTCAATAAAAAATATTTAGCCAATCAACTAATATTTATGAAAATATACCTATTGATTTTGAAGGAAAAATCAAAATGAAGGAGATGGTTGATCCTCATTATTGAAGATAATTGACTGGTTAGTCATCATAGATGTCAAGGTACTTGACCAGTTTCCCTCACATAATCACATGTATGAGTCCTGTAACATGCAAGAACCATTACAAATTTAGATATCCTAAGAAAATGTCCATAATTCATTTTAGAATACAAAAAAGAAAAAGAACAAATTAAATAAGCAAAACAATAACAACTTGGAATGATAACTCCAAAGAGAGGAGAGAAATTCAAACCTTAGTAGAAGGTATAAGGCTTTTATATGAAACATCCACAACAATAATATGTACCAAATCGATTTGTTGATCTTAAAGAAGCAAATAAAAACTGCTAATACACAATGTAAATCAACCAAGGAAAATGGATAAAAAAACACATCATTTAAATAAAAAAGCAAAGATATAAACATAAAAATCACAAGAAAAGCATAAATTCAAAAATCAATAGTTATTAGAGTCCAATAACAAGAACTTTGTATGTTTCTCTATTACCAAAAGGGATGTGTATTCGATTCTCTATTTTTTTCAATATGACCAAAAAATCCTTTGCTCCATCCTTCCTTTTAGGGGCTCTATGTAGTGGGAAGTTGTTATTCTATTTATGAGGAAACATGGTGGGTATGTTGGTAGCAGAGATTTAGAGACTGTACCATATTATAGACAACACTAAATAACAATAGTTGAATAGAAAATCTTTAGCCAATCAACTAAAATGGATGAAAATATACCTATTGATTTTGAAGGAAAAATCAAAGTGAAGGAGATGGTTGATCCTCACTATTGAAGATAATTGATTGGTTAGGCATCATGGATGTCTAGGTACTTGACCAATTTCCCTAGCATAATCACATGTATGAGGCCTGTAACATGCAAGAACCATTGCAAATTTAGATATTCTTAGAAAATGTCCACAATTTATTTTAGAATACAAAAAATAAAAAGAACAAACTACATAAGCAAAACAATAACAACTTGGAATGATAACTCCAAAGAGAGGAGGGAAATTCAAACCTTAGTAGGAGGTACAAGGCTTTTGTATAAAATATCCACAACAACAATATGTACCAAATCAATTTACAAATCTTAAAGAAGCAAATAAAATATGTTAATACACAATGTAAATCAACCAAGGGAAAATGGATATAAAAACACATCATTTAAAAAATAAAAATAAAAAACAAAGATATAAACATCAAAATCACAAGCAAAACATAAATTCAGAAATCAATAGTTATTAGAGTCCAATAACAAGAACTTTATATGTTTCTCTATTACCAAAAGGGATGTGTATTCGGTTCTCCTTTTTTTCAATATGACCAAAATAGTTTTTCCTCCATCATTCCTTGTAGGGGCTATATGTAGTGGGAAGCAATTGTTCTATTTATGGGAAAACAAGGTGGGTATGTTGGTAGCAGATATTTAGAGATTGTACCATATTGTAGGTGATACTAAATAACAAAAGTTGAATAAAAAATATTTAGCCAATCAACTAAAATGGATGAAAATATACCCATTGATTTTAAATGGAAAATCAAAGGGAAGGATATGGTTGATCCTCACTATTGAAGATGATTGATTGGTTAGGCATCATGGATGTTGAGGTACTTGACCAGTTTCCCTAGCATAATCACATATATGAGGCTTGTAACATGCAAGAACCATTACAATTTAGATATTCTAAGAAAATGTCCATAATTCTTTTTAGAATACAAAAATGAAAAAGAACAAACTACATAAGCAAAACAATAATAACTTGGAATGATAACTCCAAAGAGAGGAGAGAAATTCAAACCTTAGTAGGAGGTACAAGGCTTTTGTATGAAATATCCACAACAACAATGTGTACCAAATCAATTTTTTGATCTTAAAGAAGCAAATAAAATCTATCAATACACAATGTAAATCAACCAAGGGAAAATGGATATAAAAACACATCATTTAAAAATAATAAAAGATAAAGATAACATCAAAATCACAAGCAAACTTATAAATTCAAAAATCAACAATTATTAGAGTCCAATAACAATAACTTTGTATGTTTTTCTATTACCAAAAGGGATGTGTATTCAATTCTCATTTTTTTTAATATGACCAAAATAAACTTTGCTCCATCCTTCCTTCTAGGGGCTCTATGCGATGGGAACCAATTGTTCTATTTATGAGGAAACAGGGTGGGTATGTTGGTAGCAAGATATTTAGAGATTGTACCATATTGTAGGCAACACTAAATAATAATAGTTGAATAAAAAATATTTAGCCAATCAACTGAAATGGATGAAAATATACCTATTGATTTTGAAGGAAAAATCAAAGTGAAGGAGATGGTTGATCCTCACTATTGAAGATGATTGACTAGTTAGGCATCATGGATGTCAAGGTACTTGACCAATTTCCCTAGCATAATCACATATATGAGGCCTGTAACATGCAAGAACCATTATAAATTTAGATATTCTAAAAAAATATCCATAATTCATTTTAGAAGACAAAAATGAGAAAGAACAAACTACATAAGCAAAACAATAACAACTTGGAATGATAACTCCAAAGAGAGGAGAGAAATTCAAACCTTAGTAGGAGGTACAAGGCTTTTGTATGAAATATCCACAATAATGTGTACCAAATCAATTTGTTGATCTTAAAGAAGCAAATAAAATTTGTTAATACACAATGTAAATCAACCAAGGGAAAATGGATAGAAATAACCTTTAAAAAATAAAAAAAAACAAATATAAACATCAAAATCACAAGTAAAACATAAATTCAAAAATCAATAGTTATTAGAGTCCAATAACAAGAACTTTGTATGTTTATCTATTACCAAAAAGGATGTGTATTTGATTCTACGTTTTTTCAATATGACCAAAATAATCTTTGCTCCATCCTTCCTTCTAGGGGCTCTATGCAGTGGGAAGCAGTTGTTTTATTTGTGGGAAAACAAGGTGGGTATGTTGATAGAAGAGATTTAGAGACTGTACCATATTATATACAACACTAAATAACAATAGTTGAATATAAAATCTTTAGCCAATCAACTAAAATGGATGAAAATATACCTATTGATTTTGAAGAGAAAATCAAAGTGAAGGAGATGGTTGATCCTCACTATTGAATATGATTGACTGGTTAGGCATCATGGATGTCTAGGTACTTGACCAATTTCCCTAGCATAATCACATGTATGAGGCCTGTAACATGCAAGAACCATTGCAAATTTAGATATTCTCATAAAATATCCACAATTCATTTTAGAATACAAAAATGAAAAAGAACAAATTAAATAAGCAAAACAATAACAACTTGGAATGATAACTCCAAAGAGAGGAGATAAGTTCAAACCTTAGTGGGAGGTACAGGGCTTTTGCATGGAATATCCACAACAACAATATGTATCAAATCAATTTGTTGATCTTAAAGAAGCAAATAAAATCTGTTAATACACAATGTAAATCAACCAAGAGAAAATGGATAGATCGTTTAAAAACTAATAAAAAATAAAGATAACATCAAAATCACAAGTAACACATAAATTCAAAAATCAATAGTTACTAGAGTCCAATAACAAGAACTTTATATGTTTATTTATTATGAAAAGGAAAGTGTATTTGATTCTCCTTTTTTTCAATATGAACAAAATAATCTTTTGTTCCATCCTTCCTTTTAGGGGCTTTATGCAGTGGGAATTAGTTGTTTTATTTATGGAAAACAGGGTGGATATGTTGATAGCAGAGATTTATAGATTGTACCATATTATTTACAATATTAAATAACAACAATTCAATAAAAAATATTTAGCCAATCAACTAATATTTATGAAAATATACCTATTGATTTTGAAGGAAAAATCAAAATGAAGGAGATGGTTGATCCTCATTATTGAAGATAATTGACTGGTTAGTCATCATAGATGTCAAGGTACTTGACCAGTTTCCCTCACATAATCACATGTATGAGTCCTGTAACATGCAAGAACCATTACAAATTTAGATATCCTAAGAAAATGTCCATAATTCATTTTAGAATACAAAAATGAAAAAGAACAAACTACATAAGAAAAACATTAGCTCCAAAAAGAGGAGGGAAATTCAAACCTTAGTGGAAGGTACAAAGCTTTTGTATAAAACATCCACAACAATAATGTGTACCAAATCGATTTGTTGATCTTAAAGAAGTAAATAAAATCTGTTAATACACAATATAAATAAGTTGAGAGAAATGGATATATAAACACATTATTTTAAAAATATAAAAACAAAGATATAAACATCAAAATCAACAAAAAAACATAAATTCAAAAATCAATAGTTATTGGAATCCAATAACAAGAGCTTTGTATGTTTCTCTATTATCAAAATGGATGTGTATTCATTTCTCTATTTTTTCATTATAACCAAAACAACCTTTGCTCCATCCTTCCTTATAGGGGCTCTATGTAATGGGAAGTAATTATTCTATTTATGAGGAAACATGATGGATATATTGGTAGCAAATATTTAGAGACTATATCATATTGTAGGCAACACTAAATAACAAGAGTTGAATAGAAAATCTTTAGCCAATCAATTAAAATGGATGAAAATATACCTATTGATTTTGAAGGAAAAATCAAAGTGAAGGAAATGGATGATCCTCACTATTGAAGATGATTGATTGATTAGAAATCATGGATGTCTAAGTACTTGATCAATTTCCCTAGCATAATCACATGTATGAGGCCTGTAACATGCAAGAACCATTGCAAATTTAGATATTCTTAGAAAATGTTCACAATTCCTTTTAGAACACAAAAGATTAAAAAAGAACAAATTACATAAGCAAAACAATAACAACTTGGAATGATAACTCCAAATAGAGGAGGGAAATTCAAACCTTATTGGGAGGTACAAGGCTTTTATATAAAATATCCACAACAATATGTACCAAATCAAATTTTTTGATCTTAAAGAAGCAAATAAAATATATTAATACACAATATAAATGTAAACCAATCATGGGAAAATGGATATAAAAACACATCATTGAAAAAATAAAAATAAAAAACAAAAATATAAACATCAAAATCAGAAACAAAGCATAAATTCAAAAATCAATAGTTATTAGAGTCCAATAATAGAAACTTATTATGTTTCTCTATTACCAAAAGGGATGCATACTAGATTCTCCTCTTTTTTTCATTAAAACCAAAATAGTCTTTAGTCCATCCTTCCTTCTATGGGTTCTATATAGTGGGAAGCAATTGTTATATTTGTGTAAAAACCGAGAGGGTATGTCGGTAGCATACATTTAGAGATTGTACCATATTGTAAGCATCACTAAATAAAAAATATTTACCCAATCAACTAAAGTGGATGAAAATATACCTATTGATTTTAATGGGAAAATCAAAGGGAAGGACATGGTTGATCCTCACTATTGAAGATGATTGATAGGTTAGGCATAATTGATGTCAAGGTAATTGACCAGTTTCCCTAGCATAATCACATGTATGAGGACTGTAACATGCAATAACCATTGTAGATTTAGATATTCTTAGAAAATGTCCACAATTCATTTTAGAATACAAAAATGAAAAAGAACAAACTACATAAGCAAAACAATAATAACTTGGAATGATAACTCCAAAGAGAGGAGGGAAATTCAAACCTTAGTGGGAGGTACAAGGTTTTTGTATAAAATATCCACAACAAGAATGTGTACCAAATCAATTTGTTGATCTTAAAGAAGCAAATAAAATCTATTAATACACAATGTAAATTAACTAAGGAAAAATACATCTAAAAACACATCGTTTAAAAAAAATCAAAGATAAAAACATCAAAATCACAAGCAAATTATAAATTCAATTATCAACAATTATTAGAGTCTAATAACAATAACTTTGTATGTTTATTTAATACCAAAAGGGATGTGTATTCAATTCTCCTTTTTTTTAATATGACTAAAATAGTCTTTGCTCCATCCTTCCTTCTAGGGGCTTTATACAATGGGAACCAATTGTTCTATTTATTCGAAAAAAGGGTGGGTATGTTAGTAGCAAATATTTAGAGATTGTACCATATTATAAGCAACACTAAATAATAATACTTGAGTATAAATCTTTATCCAATCAACTGAAATGGATGAAAATATACCTATTGATTTTGAAGGGAAATCAAAGGGAAGGAGATGATTGATCCTCACTACTGAAGATGATTGATTGGTTGGGCATCATGGATGTTAAGGTACTTGACCAATTTCCCTAGCATAATCACATGTATGAGGCCTATAACATGTAGGAATCATTTTAAATTTAGATGTTCTCAAAAAAATATCCACAATTTATTTTAGAATACAAAAATGAAAAAGAACAAACTACATAAGAAAAATAATAACTTGGAATCGTAACTCCAAAGAGAGGAGGAAAATTCAAACCTTAATAGGAGGTACAAGGATTTTGTATGAAATATCCACAATAATTTATACCAAATCAATTTGTTGTTCTTAAAGAAGCAAATAAAACTTGTTAACACAATGTAAATCAACCGAGAGAAAATGGATATAAAAACACACCCTTTAAAAAAAAAAAAAAACAAATATGTAAACATCAAAATCATAAGAAAAACATAAATTCATAAATCAATAGTTATTATAGTTCAATAACAAGAACTTTGTATGCTTATCTATTAACAAAAGGGATGTGTATTTGATTTTTTTCAATATGACCAAAATAGTCTTTGCTCCATCCTTCCTTCTAGGGGCTCTGTGTAGTGGGAAACAATTGTTCTATTTATGGGAAAATTGGGTGGGTGTATTCATAGTAGAGATTTAAATATTGTGCCATATTGTACGCAACACTAAAGAACAATAGTTGAATATAAAATCTTTAGCCAATCAATTAAAATGGATGAGAATATACTTAATGATTTTTAAAGGAAAAATCAAAGGGAAATAAATGGTTGATCCTCATTATTGAAAATGATTAACTAGTTAGGCATCATGGATATCGAGGTACTTGACTAGTTTTCCTAGCATAATTACATGTATGAGGACTGTAACACGGAAGAACCATTGCAAATTTAGATATTCTCATAAAATATCCACAATTTATTTTAGAAAAAAATAATAATAAGCAAAACAATAACAACTTGGAATGATAAATCCAAAGAGAGGAGGGAAATTCAAACCTTAGTGGGAGGTACAAGGCTTTGTATAAAATATCCACAACAACAATGTATACCAAATCAATTTGTTGATATTAAAAAAACAAATAAAATCAATTAATACACAAATGTAAATCATCATAAAGAAAATGGATATAAAAGCACACCATTTTAAAAAACAAAAACAAAGGTATAAACATCAAAACACAAGCAAAACATAAATTCAAAAATCAAGAGTTATTAATGTCCAATAACAAGAATTTTGTATATTTCTCTTTAACCAAAAGGGATACATATTTGATTCTCCTTTTTTTCAATATGACCAAAATATTCTTTGCTTTGTCCTTCCTTCTAGGGACTATGCAATTGGAAGAAACTCTTTTATTTATGGGGAAACAGGTTGGGTATGTTGGTAGCAGAGAAAATCTTTAACTAATCAATTGAAATGGATGAAAATATACCTACTGATTTTAAAGGAAAAATCAAAGGGATGAAGATGGTTGATCCTCACTATTAAATATGATTGACTGGTTAGGCATTATAGATGTCGAGGTCCTTGACCAGCTTCCTTAATATAATAACATGTATGAGTCCTGTAACATACAATAACCATTGCAAATTCAAATATTCTCAAAAAATGTTCACAATTCATTTTAGAATACAAAAATAAAAAATAACAAACTACCTAAGCAAAAAAATAACAACTTGAAATGATAACTCCAAAGAGAGGAGACAAATTTAAACTTTAGAGGGAGGTACAAGGTTTTTGTATGAAATATCCACAACAACAATGTGTACCAAATAACTTTGTTGACTTTAACAAAGCAAATAAAATCTGTTAATACATAACGTAAATCAACCAAGGGAAAATGGATATAAAAACACACCATTAAAAAAAACATATAAACATCAAAATCACAAGAAAAGCATAAATTCATAAATCAATAGTTATTAGAGTCTAATAACAAGAATTTTGTATGTTTTTCTATTACCAAAAGGGATGCATATTCGATTCTTCTTCTATTTTTCAATATGACCAAAATAGTCTTTGTTTCATCCTTCCTTCTAAGGGCTCTATGCGGTGGGAAGCAATTATTCTATTTCTGGAGAAACAAGGTGGGTATATTGGTAGCATACATTTAGAGATTGCACTATATTATAGGCAATACTAAATAACAATAATTGAATAGAAAATATTTAGCCAATCAACTAAGAGAGGAGGGAAATTCAAACCTTAGTGGGAGGTACAAAGCTTTTATATAGAATATCCACAATAATAATGTGTACCAAATTAATTTGCTAATCTTAAAGAAGTAAATAAAATATGCTAATACACAATGTAAATCAACAAATATAAATGGATATAAAATAGATTGTTTAAAAAATAAAAAACAAAGAAATAAACATCAAAATCACAAGCAAAGCATAAATTAAAAAATCAATAGCTATTAGAGTCCAATAATAAGAACTTTGTATGTTTCTCTATTACCAAAAGGGAAACATATTTGATTCTCCTTTTATTTTTCCAATATGAATAGAATAGTCTTTGTTCCATCCTTCATTTTAGGGGCTCTATGCGGCGATAAGAAATTGTTCTATTTATGGGGAAACAAGGTGGGTATGTTGGTAGTAGAGATTTAGATATAGTACAATATTGTATGCAACATTAAATAACAATAGTTCAATAGAAAATATTTAGCCAATAACAATAACTTTGTATGTTTCTCTTTTACCAAAAGGGATGAATATTTGATTCTCCTTTTTTTTAATATGACTAAAATAGTCTTTGTTTTATCCTTCATTCTAGGGGCTATGCAGTTGGAAGCAACTCTTTTATTTATGGGGAAACATGGTGGGTATGTTGGTAGCAGAGAAAATATTTAGCTAATCAACTAAAATAGATGAAAATATACCTATTGATTTTGAAGGAAAAATCAAAGGGATGAATATGGTTGATCCTCACTATTGAAGATGATTTAACTGGTTATGCATCATAGATGTCGACGTACTTGACCAATTTTCCTAATATAATCACATGTATGAGTCTTGTAACATGCATGAACCATTGCAAATTTAGATATTCTTAGAAAATATCCACAATTCATTTTAGAATACAAAATTAAAAAAGAAAAACTACCTAAGCAAAACAATAACAACTTGAAATGATAACTCCAAAGAGAGGAGACAAACTCAAACCTTAGTGTGAGGTACAAAAATTTTGTATGAAATATCCACAACAATAATGTGTGCCAAATCAATTTGTTAACCTTAACGAAGCAAATAAAATCTGTTAATACACAACATAAATCAACCAAGGGAAAATGGATATGAAAAATACCATTAAAAAAAAACATATAAACATCAAAATCATAAGCAAAGCATAAATTCATCAATCAATAGTTATTAGAGTCTAATAACAAAAACTTTGTATGGTTCTCTATTACCAAAAGGGATTTGTATTTGATTCTTATTTTTTTAATATGACCAAAACAATCTTTGCTTCATCCTTTCTTCTAGGGGCTCTATGCAGTGGGAAGTAAATATTCTATTTATGGAGAAACAAGGTGGGTATATTGGTAGCATAGATTTAGAGATTGTACCATATTATAGGCAATACTAAATAACAACAATTGAATAATTTTTTTTTAGCCAATCAACTAAAATGGATGAAGATATATCTATTTATTTTGAAGAGAAATCAAAGAGAAGGAGATGGTTGATCCTTACTATTGAAGATAATTGACTGGTTAGGAATCATAGATATCAAGGTATTTTACCATTATCCCTCGCATAATCATATGTATGAGGCCTATAATATGCAGGAACCATTGCAAATTTAGATATTCTCAAAAAATATCCATAATTCATTTTAGAATACAAAAATGAAAAAGAACAAACTACATAAGCAAAACAATAACAAATTGGAATGATAACTCTAAAGAGAGGAGGAAAATTCAAACCTTAGTGGGAGGTACAAGGTTTTTGTATGAAATATCCACAACAACAATGCGTACCAAACCAATTTGTTGTTCTTAAAGAAGCAAATAATATATGTTAATACACAATGTAAATCAATTGAGGAAAAATGGATATAAAAACACATTGATTAAAAAAAATAAGGATATAAACATCAAAATCATAAGCAAAGCATAAATTTAAAAATCAACAGTTACTAGAGTTCAATAATAAGAAATTTGTGTGTTTCTCTATTAACAAAAGGGATGATTATTTTTTTTCCAATATGACCAAAATAGTCTTTGCTCTATCCTCCCTTCTAGAGGCTCTATGTAGTGGGAAGCAACTATTCTATTTATGGGGAAACTGGGTGGATATGTTGGTAACAAAGATTTAGAGAATATGACATATTGTAGGCAACACTAAATAACAAAAATAAAAATCTTTAGCCAATCAATTGAAATTGATGAAACTATACCTATTGATTTTGAAGGAAAAATAAAAGAGAAAGAAATGGCTCATCCTCATTATTGAAGATGATTGACTGGTTAGGCATCATGGATGTCGAGATATTTGACCAGTTTCCCTAGCATAATCACATGTATGAGACCTGTAACATGCAAGAACCATTGCAAATTTAGATATTCTTGTAAAATATCCACAATTCATTTTAGAATTCAAAATAAAAAAGAGCAAACTACATAAGCAAAACAATAACAACTTGGAATGATAACTCCAAAGAGAGTGGAAAAATTCATACCTTACTAGGAGGTACAAGAATTTTGTATAAAATATCCACAACAAGAGTGTGTACCACATCAATTTGTTGATCTTAAAAAAAAAAAATTGTTAATACACAATGTAAATCAATTGAGGGAAAATGGAAATAAAAATGCACCATTTAAAAAATAAAAAAATAAATATATAAACATCAAAATCATAAACAAAGCATAAATTCATAAATCAAGAGTTATTAGAGCCCAATAACAAATTAAAAGGAAGAAGAGCATTGAACCTCACATATTATTTGTTAGTCGGCCTTTGTAAATGCTAAATTAGTCAAGTAGTTATCTTAGTATAATTACATGCGAAATACTTGTTATGTGCACAAACCATTATAAACTATGTTAGATACAAGACAAGCTCTGTAAAACTTTTGTAGAAAAAATAAGTATATAAAACAATAGAAAATTAGAAAGGTAAGAACAATGAAAGGGAAGAAATCCAAACCTTGGCAACAAAGACAGTAACTTTTCCTATAAAATCTAGATATTGCAAAACAATTTATGGGGAAGTAGAGAGTTGAACCTTATGAATAGAAGATTATTTACTAAGTAGTCATTGTGGATGCGAAACTAGTTAAATAGTTGCCTTGTTATGATCACATTTGGAATGCATGTATTGTGCATGAACCATTTAACTTAAGTTAGATACAACAAGACAATACCTGTAAAACTTTTGGTGATAATAAAGTGGAACGTAAGTACAAAGAAAGTAAAGAAATTCAAACCTTAGCAACATAGGGAATGTTTCTTTGTGAAATCTACAATAAAAAAGAGTAAATAAAAATTATCTGATTTAGAACAACATCAAATGAACTCTTTGATCTACAATAACCTTGATAATAGAAAAGAATAAATATAAATATCCAATTCACAAGAGCATAATGAAGTCAAAAAAATAGCATGGAAAAGAATACAATATCAAGAACATTGCATAATTTCTATTAGAGGTTGTAATACATATTCTATTCTTTGTTTTGAAAAATATGGAGTGAAGTTTGCTCCTCTATCTTTTCTAGTGGCTATATTAAATACAAAAGTTTATCATTATAATTAGAAACAAATAGCCTTGGAATTTAGATGATTTAATGAATTTTAAGTACCTAATATGCATAGCACATTAAAAAGAAACAAGATACTAGTGCTATCTAGAGAACAATGAGAATTTTTTCCAACAAGCATATCAACAAAAGCCAATATCTTATTCATCAAAGATAAATATGTGTAAAACGTTTGAGATTATAACTGGGAAATTTTGCCACCTCCCCCAAACTTAAATGAAAATATTTCTCTCCATTCCAAACTTTCGCTATGATAAATTCTTTTTGGCATTCCTAAACCTTGTACCAATAACTAGATTTACAAAGTACATATCATATAGTGCTATCAAGGCACTACTTTGGATTAAAAAATCCATCTTAGTTATCACCTATCATGCCTTGGACTTAAAAAATGCATCTTAGTCATCACCTATCATACCTTGAACATTATTTTTTTAAGTACGTATCTTTAGGCCTCTACCTATTCTATTGTTATTCAAATTCGTATTCTTAATTATACCACTTTAATGACAGCTTTTACCTTGATTTCCATATTTTTAATTGTAAGAGTCCCCTTTAAAATTTACCATGATATTGTATATCATAGAAGAGAAGACTCATTCAAATAAGCAATAATGATAGGACTTTATCCAAAGATTTCAAAGTAGTGTGCCATGCTAACGTGAACTTGTGAAATTAGTTTGCAATTCTATCATTAAAATAACATCCTTATGGATCTCCAAACCATTTCAAGTTTAAAGGGAACAATCCATATAATCTGGATAATCTCATATGGAAAGATAACCAAAAATCTCTTTTTTAGAGTACATTATTCATCTTACATCCTCAAGCTTGATAAAACTAAGACCAAAAAACAATAGACCTTTCAAAAGAATTATTTTAGTCTTATTTTGTATGTCCATAGTAAATATTAATAAATTATTCAAAGAGTTGCATGTACTTTATTACCACAACCAAATGAATAAAATATAACAAGGCACCTTTACATTGAGTATGTGATGAAATTAAAAACTATGTCACACAAAAACTAGTTAAAAACCACTTAAAAACATACTCATATATTGCTTTAAAATTCAAAATAAATTCTAGAAAATTCATATATACCTTTTACACTTGAAGTGGAGAAAACTTGGTTTCATGTTGTCCATTTGTTGAGCCATTCATGTTGTCCACTTGTTAAGCCAAGGAAACAAAAACTTTATAGCAACATCAACCTTTTCAAAATACTTCTTCTTCCAACTCATTCTTACTACGATAAGAAATGTTGTGAGTCCAAAACCTCCTCCATATGACAATCCCAATGTGATCTCATACCATGGAATTTCTATACTCTTTTTTCTCTTGATAGGAGGAGGAGGAGGAGGAGCAGGAGCAAATTGTGGCCAGGAGCAATTTTTTGGAAGTGGACACCCCCATGAATTTGGGTTTCCTAAGTATGATGATTCTGGTCGTATATATAACTTTTGTCCTTGCGGTATACTTCCTGAAAGGTTATTGTTTGACAAGTTCAGCACCCCCAAATAGTCCAGAGATTCTAGCTCTACAGGGATTTTTCCAGAAAATCTGTTTGAAGAAAGGTCTAGTGACTCAAGCTGACTCAAATTTCCCAAACTATTTGGAATGCATCCATTGAAATAGTTCATAGATAAATTGAGAGAAATCAACCCCTTCAACTTTCCAAAATCAGAAGGAACTTTTCCTTCTAATTTATTATTTGAAAGATCTATGGATATTAAGTTGGAACGTATGTAAGGATATTGTAAATCTATGCCTTTGATAGTCATTTTCAATCCTTCAAAATGTATAGTGGTGATGTTGATGTTGATTGTCAACACAAAGCCATCTTCCTTTGCAATGGTCATAGCTTGTAAGGATAAAATATTTAATGGAATAAAGCCTGAAAGACTATTGGAAGAAAGATGCAATATGTGAAGCTCTGCTAGTTGGCTAATCTCTAAAGGAATGTTACCTGTAAAATCGTTCCCCTTCATCACCAACACTTTTAACAGTGAAAGATTCCCAATGAACTTAGGAATCTGACCTTTAAATGAGTTGTCTCCAATATCAAGAAGCTGTAAATTTGTACAATTTGTGATTGAGGGAGGGAATAATCCCTTTAGCATATTATTCCGGACAACCAATGATTGAAGATGGTCTAGTCTACCAAACTCATAAGGCATTTGTCCCTTTAAGCTATTATTTCCCAAATCTAAAATTATAAGCCAAGAACAATTGGCCAAACTTGAAGGGATGATTCCATTTAAATAGTTGTTTGCCAAATTTAACACTTGAAGTTCAGATAAAGTGCCCAAACTTGAAGGAATATTTCCTGTAAACAAATTGTCATTAAGCATCAAAACTGCTGTTTTCGGAGACCACAATGACGGGAGGTATCCACTCAATAGATTTTTAGACACATCTAAGACGACCAATTGCTTTGGCATTGAACTATTTGTAAAAAGACCCCCATTCAGATGATTTGCTGTCAAATTTATGGATACCAAGGAAGAGGAGGTTTCCCATAGCCAAGACGGAATTTCTCCATTGAGATCGTTGTCAACCAAAGTTAATCTCTCAAGGAAGAACTGAGTTGAGATCCAAAGCGGAATTTGGCCATTGATCTTACAAGATTCTAAATATAACTCTTGTAATTGAAATGAGGGAATCCAAGTTGTGCTAATGTTTAAAACACAATTGGACAGAGATAATAGCTCTAATTTTGTGAGGTAGTGAAAAAATGTTTCTGAAATTGTCTGGTTGTTGTTTAAGAATAGAGACAATTCCTTTAATTTCGTGAGGTGGTGGAAAAATGTTTCTGAAATTGTCTGGTTGCTGTTTAAAGAGAGGTGGAGATCTGTTATAGAAGATGGCAATGAAGACGAGGGAATTGTCAAGTTGAATGCATGTTGGTCGTCAGCATAGAGGACGATGAGAGAGGACAGCTTAGCAATTGACGATGGAAGTGTCCCACTTAGTAGGTTCTGCGAAACAATTAAGTAGGACAGCGAAGAAAGACTGCCTAGAGATTCGGGGATATTACCGTTTAGTTGGTTGGACGAAAGATCAAGAAGGAATTGTAGGGAAGAAAGATTGCCTAGAGAGCCGGGGATATTACCGTTTAGTTGGTTAGCCGAAAGATCAAGGTATTGTAGGGAAGAAAGATTGCCTAGAGATTCGGGGATATTACCGTTTAGTTGGTTGGACGAAAGATCAAGGTCTCGTAGGGAAGAAAGATTGCCTAGAGTTTCGGGGATATTACCGTTTAGTTGGTTGGACGAAAGATCAAGAAGGAATTGTAGGGAAGAAAGATTGCCTAGAGATTCGGGGATATTACCGTTTAGTTGGTTGGACGAAAGATAAAGGTATTGTAGGGAAGAAAGATTGCCTAGAGATTCCGGGATATTACCGTTTAGCTGGTTGGACGAAAGATCAAAATATTGAAGATGCCGTAGATTTCCAAGACAGAGAGGAAGAGTACCTGTTAATTGATTGCCCGGTAATACCAGTTTTTCGATAGAACGGAGATCGCACAAGCTATCGGATATGACACCACCGTCCAAGCTATCAAAGGCAATATCAAGTGTGAGCACGTGGTTGGTGAAGGGATCACAGGATATGCCAGACCACGTGCAACAGTCAGTTCCGTTCACCCAGGAAATGAGAGTGCCGTAGGAATCATTGAGGCGGGCTTTGAAGAGGAGGAGGGCTTGGGATTCCTGGTGATGGCAGTTATGCAGTCCATGGCAGGGACTTGCACAAATGCAAAGGAGAACAAACAGGAGTTTCTCAAGGGGGAGTGGGAGGGCCATTTTACTCACAAATTGGAAATGGGCAAGAAAGACGATAGTATCAGGGAGAATGAGAGATTGGTAGTGAAAATACATAGCGTGTAAAAGGCTATTTATAGAAGCTGAGTGCCCCGATTAGGAGAAGGCTAATCGCAGTGGAAACGCAAACCCAAAGCGCATTTTAGCGGGGTCGTCATGCTTTTGACATTTGAGAGAAAACCAAAATTGTATCCGCCTTCCTTCCCTTCTTTTCGCGGTGGGGATAGAAAATGTTAATAAACACAGTCAATTCCAGATAAGAAAAAAAACCAGTCAATTTCACTCCGAACCCAAAGCGCACGTTAGCACGCAATTCCGAAGCCAAAGCACACGATAGCGGGGTCATCACGCAATTGACTTTTGAGAGAAAACCAAACTTGTACATATGAATAGAAAAGCGGGTGCATGGGATTTTTTTAAGCTTGATTTGATTTCAAAGAAATTTGACTTGACTATGTAATGATTTAAAATTATAGAAGTTTTTATTTAGGTAGGATGATGATGGCCATGACCCTCTCAAGGGATTTTATAATATTTTTAAGCTTAACTTGATTTTAAAGGTGGCTTTAATTTTTCCAGGCTTGACTTGATTTTAAGGGTTATTTTAACTTTTCTAAATTTGACTTAACTATGTAATGATTTAAAATTATACAAGTTTTTGTTTAGGTAGGATAATGATGGCCATGACCTTAAAGGGATTCTACAAATTTTTTAAGCTTAACTTGATTTTAAAGGTGATTTTTAATTTTTCTAAGCTTGACTTGATTTTAAGGGTGATTTTAACTTTGTAATGATTTAAAATTATAAAAGTTTTTGTTTAATTTTTCCCTCTATGGGGATTTACAAACTTCATTTTTTTTTTTGTTGAAATAATGTAAAGCACAACTTGGGGCTATCCTTCTCATGTATATAACGGGGAATGGGGTCACCCTTCCCGTGATTTTAACTTAGGTAACTTGGATGAGAGTCCAACTATATTACAATGGGGTGTGTTTACAAGGACAATGACTTCAATTTTTAAAGTTGGTTTAGTTCATAAAGTAAAGAAAATTAAATTTTTAAATTAATTATATAAAATTGAAATAAAGTTTATTTATATTATATATCTGATTAGATAGTAATATTATAATTTTTTTTTGTACTTGGGTCCCTCACCCTTAACAAATCAAAACTCTCTCCTTTAGAGCTTGAGACTCTACAAACAAATTCAATTCTTATCTCAATTGAGTTGCTATAGCTAGATACCTACATATTTTACAAAATGATTGAATTCTTGATTTTCTTTTCTAGATCTTCTTCAATTTTTTTTGTGTGAATACAAATATTTCAAAATTTAACATCCTTCTTCTTGATATTTTTCTATAGCAACCTTCACAAAACTAAAACTCCATCTCTATTTTTTATGTAATGTATCTTAGTAGATTAATATTTTTGAAACATCATATTATCATAGTTCGCTTTACCAAATTTGGATTGTTAGTTTCCTTCCTAAACCATAAGTGCAACTACAAAAATTAAATTAAATAGTTTATATGAAAAGTGAAAACACATTACTGTTGTAAAATAAAGCAATTATTACCAATATAAAACATTAAAGTAAATCTTAATCATTATTTGATTTAGGCATTCAACATTTTCTTGTTGGTTTCAACTAAACTTACTTCTTCTAACCATAGAAAAGAGAATTTAACTTCATGATCCTCAATTAAAACCCCTCTATTGGCTAGCCTATCTACACATGTTTCCTTCCCTTAATGTATGTGTAAACATGATTTCTTTAAACTCTATAGAAAGGTTTTGTATTTCCACAATTATCTCTTGTATGTTCCATGGAGCCTTTACTTTCCTCAAAATTACATCTATTACTATTAGTGAATCACCTTTCATCCATACTCTATTCCATTTCATTTGTTTGTATATTTTTAACCCTTCCAAAGCCACCCAAGCTTTAGTTTCATTATTTATCTTAAACCCACTATTGAAAGCGTAATGAGATAAAATCTCGCCTCTATTATTTCTAATTATTCCTCCTAATGGTCCTGGATTTTCTTTAGATGCTCCATCAAAATTTAATTTGACCAACTCCACATCTAATAGTTTCCACTTTATATTCTTTGCCTTCTTTTTGTTTTTCTTGTACCCAACATCATAATTTCATTTGATGACTTGACTCCATCTATGAAGGCTCTCTACTTACAGATAAGGGATTGGATGAGTTAATACGGTTGGTTTAGACTATGGCTAAAAAAATATTCCCTTTCATTACCTCTAAACTGCTTTCCTTTCCTTTAAACATTGTTCTATTTATTTCTAGCTATACAGTCTAGAGTATTGTATCTTTTAATATATCCCATATTGTTTTAAAGCCTCACTTTTAAAAGTGCTCTACCATTGCATTAATCATTCTTCAATTCTTCCATTTATCACCCTGCATTTACCAAACATATTAAGAATCCATTGTCATAGTTTCCAAACTATTGAGTAGTGTCCCAAGAGACGGTCTATTCTCTCCTCTTTTTAACAAAGAACACATTGTGAGGGACCATGAAAACCCCTTTTATAAGGTTATCCCAAGATAAAATTCTTTTATGACCTACTAGCCAAACAAATATTTGGACTTTAAAAATGCTCGTGTTATCCCAAATACAAAGAGAATCCCCTTGTTATAGCTAGATACCTACATATTTTACAAAATGATTGAATTCTTGATTTTCTTTTCTAGATCTTCTTCAATTTTTTTGTGTGAATACAAATATTTCAAAATTTAACATCCTTCTTCTTGATATTTTTCTATAGCAACCTTCACAAAACTAAAACTCCATCTTTATTTTTTATGTATTGTATCTTAGTAGATTAATATTTTTGAAACATCACATTATCATAGTTCGCTTTACCAAATTTGGATTGTTAGTTTCCTTCCTAAACCATAAGTGCAACTACAAAAATTAAAATAAATAGTTTATATGAAAAGTGAAAACACATTACTGTTGTAAAATAAAACAATTATTACCAATATAAAACATTAAAGTAAATCTTAATCATTATTTGATTTAGGCATTCAACATTTTCTTGTTGGCTTCAACTAAACTTTCTTTTTCTAACCATAGAAAAGAGAATTTAACTTCATGATCCTCAATTAAAACCCCTCTATTGGCTAGCCTATCTACATGTGTTTCCTTCCCTTAATGTATGTGTAAAACATGATTTCTTTAAACTCTATAGAAAGGTTTTGTATTTCCACGATTATCTCTTGTATGTTCCATGGAGCCTTTACTTTCCTCAAAATTACATCTATTACTGTTAGTGAATCACATTCCATCCATACTCTATTCCATTTCATTTGTTTGTATATTTTTAAGCCATCCAAAGCCACCCAAGCTCCAGTTTCATTATTTATATTAAACCCACTATTGAAAGCGTAATGAGATAAAATCTCGCCTCTATTATTTCTAATTATTCCTCCTAATGGTCCTGGATTTTCTTTAGATGCTTCATCAAAATTTAATTTGACCAACTCCACATCTAATAGTTTCCACTTTATATTCTTTGCCTTCTTTTTATTTTTCTTGTACCCAACATCATAATTTCATTTGATGACTTGACTCCATCTATCAAGGCTCTTGTTGGCAATTTTGGGTTTGAGATCCTAGCTTCTTGTCTATGAGTTGTCATTGATGTCAAAAGGAAATGGCATTAATGTTAAGAGGATGTGTTGGCTTCAAAGGTGGAAGATTCCAAGAGAATATTTTTAAGAGAATCCGGAGAGATTCCATTGGCAAGGGTTTTTCATTAAAACCAAACCGGTTTTTATTAAAACCAAGTTGGATAGGGTTTTTATTAAAACCAAGTTAAATGGTTTTTATTAAAACCAATGGAGGTTCTCTTTATTATTTATTTAATTATTATTTAAAACCCTTCAAGGTTTTAATTAATTAATTATTTAATTAATTAAGGGAGAAATTATTTTTAATTTATTAAAAATACTTAAAGGTTTTTAAACCTTTTTTTATTCTTAATTTATTAAAATTATTTAAGGGTTTTTAAACCCTTTTTGAAAAGACTTTTGATTAATTTCGAAATGGTCTTTATTTTCGTCGACGTCAAGGTGTCTTCGAAGAGACTATTTATTCTCCAACTCCTAAGGTTGGAAGGCTAATTAATTCGAAATTCCTCGAATGCAATTTGCGGTGTTTGTGCTCTGTATTCGCTGCGATCGAAGGAAGACTTAGAAGCACGTGCGGTTGAAAAGTCTTCGGGAGTTTTTTTCGAGGGTGAAGTGGAGGGAAGTTCACTTGTGAACTTCGTAGCCCGCGTGGGCTAGTGGCAGCGAAGGCTGTTGTTGGGCGTTGCATTGGCGGAGGTCACCGTTTCGAGTCTCGCGGGGGTGCTTTGCTAGAGTAACACACGTTTTTATTAAAACGTCTTTATGCCATGAAATTCGAAGTTTCTTGGACAACGATTTATAAGGTGTGATTAAATTTTATGAGTTTTGGCTTTTGTGATTAGCATTGAATAAAAGCTTAGGAGAAATAAGGGCATATTTCTTTGGATGTATTTTTAAGATTATTCTTTGCTATGCTAAAATTAAAAATGGAGGTATAAGGTGTGAGTCTGTGATTGTTGATTTATTGGCATGTTATGGTGGTTGTGTTTAAAGAAGTGGAGCTAAAAGGTGTAATAAAGGAAGTTTATATTATTGCTCATTTCTTTTTATTCTAACCCTAACTTGGTTGGAAGTTTGAGAGTTGTGTGTGGTGACAGCTTGAAGGTTCAATTATCTTCTACTCCAATAAGGTATGGGCACATTCTTCTTATGAGTATGATTGGTGTATGTTTTCTGAAATAAGGTTGGAGTGAAAAGGTATTCTACTAGGTATCCTTTGGCTAGGTGTAAATCCTATTTTCTGGTTTGTTGAAGACTACTTATGCATTGTTATCCTTAAGGAGAGTTTTTGGTGAATGCATAATTTTTGGTTTGAGATAGTGGAAGCTTTGTGCACTAGGGTTTATATTTGTGAGTCTAGCTACTTGCATTGAGTTGGTGGAACCCTTGGTTGGCTGTTTTGAGTTTGATGGTTGAGTTGCTTCCATAGAGGTTGTTTGATCAAGTTATTGCTTTACTTGATTCATGATATTGGGCTTACTCCATTGAGTTGATTTGAGCAAGTTATTCTTTGCATTTGGTGATATTGTGTTGGTGGCTGTTTTGTTCAAATATCTTTGGAGGGAAAAGGATTTCTACTTGTTTCCTTTTCTTGTGATGATTGGTTGAATGCTTCAAGGTTGATGTTGAGTTGAATGGTGTTGGTTGACTAAACCTTGTTTGATGAGCATTGTTGTTGAAACCCTAATTGATGGTGAAAAGAACATGAGTATCATTGTTATGTGATTCTTTGCATAGTTGGCAATTGTTGGGGTTTCATGTTCTTGAAAGAAAACATTCTATCCTATCCATTTCAGATATTGAGTTGAGTTTTCAGATTTGAGATTGAGATTGAGCTGAGTTGATTTGAGTTGAGTTTTGAGATTGGGATTTGAGTATAGAACATATTGAGTCTCTAACAATTCTCTTTATGCTTCTATGAGTTTGAAAAATCACATTGGGTCTCTAACAATTCACTTTGTGATTTCCTACTAAGAAAGTTTTTCTTGGTGAGCTTGCTGAGTTTTTGGACAGGTTCTAGTGGGGACTTGTGAGCAGTTTTGGACAGGTTCCGGTGGGGACTTGTGAGCAGATTTGGACAGGTCCTAGCAGAGGACTTGTGAGCTGAGTTTGATAGTTCTATCAGAGAACTTGAGGACAGAGGTGCATTGGTTCTATGAGAAGAACCTGAGGACAGTTGGCAAGTCTTTGAGAAGGCTTGTATGTAGAGGATTGATTTGTTCAAGAGTTGGACAGATCTGAGAGACAGAGGAAGACTTGTACTAGACCGACTGACTATGTTTGGTATAGGTTGTTGAGCTACTGTGGACGTGATCATAGAAGGCAGAGGTCTCTTAGGCTAAGCATTGAGGACAGGAGGTCTTCGATGGAAAGGAGTTCCACATGTTGGCAAGAGGTAGAGGCAATTGATCTTCGAGGGATCATTTCCAGAGGAAAGGGGAAGGTATCTCCTTTGAGCAGAGGCTCATAAATTTTGATTGGGGAAGGTATCTCCTTTGAGAGAGGCTCATAAATTCTGATTGGGGAAGGTATCTCCTTTGGGCCGAGGCTCATAAACATTGTAATTGGGAAGGATTCCCAAAGAACTTTGAGATAACTTTTAGAGAAAAGTTTTGTGGACGTAGCCTAACCATTACGGGTGAACCACGTTAAAATTGGTGTCACTTTGTGGATGATATTGTGCATTGCTTTGATATTGCCTTGGGTATATTGCTTTACTATTTTGAAGTATAAAGGAAAAAGTAAAAAGAGGTCTTATACTTTTCACCCCCCTCTCAGTATAAGCTTGTGTTCTTCAATTGGTATCAGAGCAGGTGCCTTCGAAAAGTTTAACAACTTGAAGGAAAAGCTAGTAAAGAACACAATGGATCATTCAAGTGGCAATGCAACACCTATTCTTGATGGGTCAGATTTTGGTCTTTGGAGTGCAAGGATGAAGGTTCATCTAATGGCACTTGGGAATGAGGTTTGGGAAGTGATTGAAGATGAGTACACTATTCCTGAACATGGTCCTAATACTAAAGAAGAAAGGCTCCTACATCACAGCAATTCAAAAGCAATGAATGCAATCCTGAAAGGCTTACAGAAAGCAGATCTCACCAAAGTGATTCACTGCAAGACAACTAGTGAAATGTGGAAACGAGTTGAAGGTGGTTCATACGGGTGATACAAATGTCGAGAAAGGCCAAGTTGAGACACTTCAAAGGTATGTTTGAACAACTCAAGATGAATGATGATGAAAATATTAGTGACTACATGCTTCGTATGGATGAGGTTGTTAACTCCATGAAAGACTTAGGTCTTGAGCTTGCTGAAAATGATGTTTGTGATAAGATTTTAAGATCTCTTCCTAATAGATTTAGTGAAAATATTTTTGCTATTGAGGAAGCTAAAGATTTGGATAAGTTGAAAAAGGATGAGCTCCATAGTATACTTGCAGCATTTGAGTTGAGAACTCAAGTGAAGGTTGATGTCAAGAAAGAGGCGACTTTCAAGGCTACCAAGAATTCCAAGGGTAAACAACTTCAAGATAGTGATGAGTCTTCTAGTGATGAAGAGGCATATTACAACAAGAAAGGCAAGTTCTCTAGAAAGCACAAAAGTATGAAAAATATAAGATGTTTCAATTGTGGAAAGTTTGGTCATTATGCTACTGATTGTACTATTCCCAAGAATGAAAGTGATGAAGATAAACAGGATTCTAAGAGCAAGGATTCTGAAAAGCACAAGCATCACGGGAAAAACAAAGATGAGCACAACAATCAAGGAAAGAGGTATTCTCACAAGCACAAGAAGAGTTTCTACCTAGACAAAGCAAGTAAGTGTTCTAGTAGTGATAGTGAAAGTTCTTCAAGTGATAATGAAAATGAGATGTTGTTCATATGAGAAAAAGAGGAAGAACCGAAACATAGATTCATTATCATGAAATGTCTTAGATGTGGAAATTTTGGTCACCTTGAGGATGATTGCACAAATAATGATTTGGTTTCTAGTATGTATGAGGATGCTTCAGAAAACTATAAGGAAGATGCATGTATGGTTTTTGAAAAGGGTAGCACCTCTAGTGATAAGAAATCTGAAAAAGGCTTTGATGATTCAAAAAGCAAACAAATAGAGGAAGATATAGAGGAAGGTGAAGTAGATCTTGAAGGTGAACTTATTAGTGCTCTTAGTGCTTTGAAAAAGGAAAGAAAGAAGAATGCTAGACTCAAGGATAAGTTAGATGAATGTTGTATGGAGAGAGATGATCTTATAGAAAGTCTTGACTTCTCTATGGCTAAGACACAAGAACTCAAGGATGAGTTAGAGTCTAAGGTTCTTGAGTATAGTGAGTTAGAACAGAAAATGGCTTCTTTGAAAGAGGAAACTAAAGAGTACAAGGATAAGCTTTACGAGGTTTCAAGATAGCTCCAAAAAGGTTAAGTCACTCATCAAAGGTCAAAGAAAGACAACGAGATAAAACAGGCCTTGGTTTTGTTAAGCCACACAAGGAACAAGTTGGAGAGTCTAGTAAGAGACTCCAAAAGGAAGAGAGTTCCGATGAGAAAAGTATTTCAGAAAAGGAGTCCTTGAATGATAGATGCACAGAAACAGAAAACAGAATTCAGAATGAGAAGAAGAAGTTTTCAGAACCTAAGAGGTCAATTAAAGGAAAGTTTCAAGGCGAGATGTTTTGCTTGTCACGAGGTTTGGTCACATGGCTTCACATTGCATGGCTCAAGTGAAGGAGGTAAATGACAGTTTCAGAAGTGCTAGTTACTTTCAAGGGTATTGCTACTCTTGTCAATAGTTTGGGCACAAGGCGGTTTATTGCAAGGCAAATAACGAGAAGTTTGGTCTGAAGTTTGGCCGGAAAGTTTGGTCGGAACACGTTTGGTCGGAACTGGTGGATTCAAAGATCAGGTTTACCTCAGAGAAACAACATCGTCAAGTGTTTCAAGTGCAACAATGAAGGTCACACAATCGGACGGTGTAGAGCTGAAATTCCAGAATACGAGAACAGGAACAGTGGCATGATCAGGTCCAAGGATCAAGGCATGGACAAGAACAGGGATGAGAACAAGAACAAGAACGGTGACAGGAATAGGAATATGGACAAAGAGTTCAAGAGAAGGCCCGACAAGGAAGTTATAGACGCTGATGATGATCAGTGCCTAATGGGAGTTTTACTCCCACCCAAGAATTAATCACCTCATCAGGAGGTGGGGGAGGGACTAAGCTAAGAGGCTCATTCTTAGTCCCGAGCCCCAAAGGTGACCCTTTGCCATTGATGACAAAGGGGGAGAGATTTGAGTAAGGGGAGAGCCTCAAGACAGGGGGAGTTGTTTATGTTGAGTTTCTGTGTTGTTGAGAAGCATGGTTTGCCATCAATGACAAAGGGGGAGATTGTTGGCAATTTTGGGTTTGAGATCCTAGCTTCTTGTCTATGAGTTGTCATTGATGTCAAAAGGAAATGGCATTAATGTTAAGAGGATGTGTTGGCTTCAAAGGTGGAAGATTCCAAGAGAATATTTTTAAGAGAATCCGGAGAGATTCCATTGGCAAGGGTTTTTCATTAAAACCAAACCGTTTTTATTAAAACCAAGTTGGATAGGGTTTTATTAAAACCAAGTTAAATGGTTTTTATTAAAACCAATGGAGGTTCTCTTTATTATTTATTTAATTATTATTTAAAACCCTTCAAGGTTTTAATTAATTAATTATTTAATTAATTAAGGGAGAAATTATTTTTAATTTATTAAAAATACTTAAAGGTTTTTAAACCTTTTTTTATTCTTAATTTATTAAAATTATTTAAGGGTTTTTAAACCCTTTTTGAAAAGACTTTTGATTAATTTCGAAATGGTCTTTATTTTCGCCGACGTCAAGGTGTCTTCGAAGAGACTATTTATTCTCCAACTCCTAAGGTTGGAAGGCTAATTAATTCGAAATTCCTCGAATGCAATTTGCGGTGTTTGTGCTCTGTATTCGCTGCGATCGAAGGAAGACTTAGAAGCACGTGCGGTTGAAAAGTCTTCGGGAGTTTTTTCGAGGGTGAAGTGGAGGGAAGTTCACTTGTGAACTTCGTAGCCCGCGTGGGCTAGTGGCAGCGAAGGCTGTTGTTGGGCGCTGCATTGGCGGAGGTCACCGTTTCGAGTCTCGCGGGGGTGCTTTGCTAGAGTAACACACGTTTTTATTAAAACGTCTTTATGCCATGAAATTCGGAGTTTCTTGGACAACGATTTATAAGGTGTGATTAAATTTTATGAGTTTTGGCTTTTGTGATTAGCATTGAATAAAAGCTTAGGAGAAATAAGGGCATATTTCTTTGGATGTATTTTTAAGATTATTCTTTGCTATGCTAAAATTAAAAATGGAGGTATAAGGTGTGAGTCTGTGATTGTTGATTTATTGGCATGTTATGGTGGTTGTGTTTAAAGAAGTGGAGCTAAAAGGTGTAATAAAGGAAGTTTATATTATTGCTCATTTCTTTTTATTCTAACCCTAACTTGGTTGGAAGTTTGAGAGTTGTGTGTGGTGACGGCTTGAAGGTTCAATTATCTTCTACTCCAATAAGGTATGGGCACATTCTTCTTATGAGTATGATTGGTGTATGTTTTCTGAAATAAGGTTGGAGTGAAAAGGTATTCTACTAGGTATCCTTTGGCTAGGTGTAAATCCTATTTTCTGGTTTGTTGAAGACTACTTATGCATTGTTATCCTTAAGGAGAGTTTTTGGTGAATGCATAATTTTTGGTTTGAGATAGTGGAAGCTTTGTGCACTAGGGTTTATATTTGTGAGTCTAGCTACTTGCATTGAGTTGGTGGAACCCTTGGTTGGCTGTTTTGAGTTTGATGGTTGAGTTGCTTCCATAGAGGTTGTTTGATCAAGTTATTGCTTTACTTGATTCATGATATTGGGCTTACTCCATTGAGTTGATTTGAGCAAGTTATTCTTTGCATTTGGTGATATTGTGTTGGTGGCTGTTTTGTTCAAATATCTTTGGAGGGAAAAGGATTTCTACTTGTTTCCTTTTCTTGTGATGATTGGTTGAATGCTTCAAGGTTGATGTTGAGTTGAATGGTGTTGGTTGACTAAACCTTGTTTGATGAGCATTGTTGTTGAAACCCTAATTGATGGTGAAAAGAACATGAGTATCATTGTTATGTGATTCTTTGCATAGTTGGCAATTGTTGGGGTTTCATGTTCTTGAAAGAAAACATTCTATCCTATCCATTTCAGATATTGAGTTGAGTTTTCAGATTTGAGATTGAGATTGAGCTGAGTTGATTTGAGTTGAGTTTTGAGATTGGGATTTGAGTATAGAACATATTGAGTCTCTAACAATTCTCTTTATGCTTCTATGAGTTTGACAAATCACATTGGGTCTCTAACAATTCACTTTGTGATTTCCTACTAAGAAAGTTTTTCTTGGTGAGCTTGCTGAGTTTTTGGACGAGGTTCTGAGTGGGGACTTGTGAGCAGTTTTGGAGAGGTTCCGGTGGGGACTTGTGAGCAGATTTGGACAGGTCCTAGCAGAGGACTTGTGAGCTGAGTTTGATAGTTCTATCAGAGAACTTGAGGACAGAGGTGCATTGGTTCTATGAGAAGAACCTGAGGACAGTTGGCAAGTCTTTGAGAAGGCTTGTATGTAGAGGATTGATTTGTTCAAGAGTTGGACAGATCTGACAGACAGAGGAAGACTTGTACTAGACCGACTGACTATGTTTGGTACAGGTTGCTGAGCTACTATGGACGTGATCATAGAAGGAGAGGTCTCTTAGGCTAAGCATTGAGGACAGGAGGTCTTCGATGGAAAGGAGTTCCACGTGCTTGCAAGAGGTAGAGGCGAGTTGATCTTCTGAGGGATCATTTCCAGAGCGAGAGGGAAGGTATCTCCTTTGAGCGAGAGGCTCATAAATTTTGATTGGGGGAAGGTATCTCCTTTGAGCGAGAGGCTCATAAATTCTGATTGGGGGAAGGTATCTCCTTTGGGCCGAGGCTCATAAACATTGTAATTGGGAAGGATTCCCAAAGAACTTTGAGATAACTTTTAGAGAAAAGTTTTGTGGACGTAGCCTGACCATTCCGGGTGAACCACGTTAAAATTGGTGTCACTTTGTGGATGATATTGTGCATTGCTTTGATATTGATTTGGGTATATTGCTTTACTGTTTTGAAGTATAAAGGAAAAAGTAAAAAGAGGTCTTATACTGTTCACCCCCCCTCTCAGTATAAGCTTGTGTTCTTCAGATCTCTACTTACAGATAAGGGATTGGATGAGTTAATATGGTTGGTTTAGACTATGGCTAAAAAAATATTCCTTTTCATTACCTTTAAACTACTTTCCTTTCCTTTAAAAATTGTTCTATTTATCTAGCTATACAGTCTAGAGTATTGTATCTTTTAATATATCCCATATTGTTTTAAAGCCTCTCTTTTAAAAGTGCTCTGCCACTGCATTAATTATTCTTCAATTCTTCCATTTATCACCCTATATTTACCAAACATATTAAGAATCCATTGTCATAGTTTCCAAACTATTGAGTAGTGTCCCAAGAGACAGTCTATTCTCTCCTAAAGAACACATTGTGAGGGACCATGAAAACCCCTTTTATAAGGTTATCCCAAGATAAAATTCTTGTATGACCTACTAGCCAAAAAAATATTTGGACTTTAAAAATGCTCGTGTTATCCCAAATATCTCTTCATATTCTTATTATAATCCTCTTTTTTTGGTTCTTTACATTATATCCAACTCTTGTTGTGTATTATCCTAAGCTATTCAAATTCCAAATTAGCTTATCCTTAGCTTCCCTCAAAATAATCAATGTTATCTTTCTGCTCAACTACCTCCTAGCTTCAATATCTTGTATACTTTCCATTTACATCTTTCTTCCTGATCCTTGTACATAATGTTTGAAAACCTATCACCATATTTATCTTGAATTAGTTTCATCCATGGTTTCAAAAATTGGATCCAGATTAAGAGGTTTTTATCACACCAAAAATCCATCCAAATGGAATTTTTTTCTCTTGTTCCCACCACCGATCTTAGACCTTTAATCACCAAATCAATTAATTTTTTTAAACCATTCCATAGTGCAAAATCATTTGGTAGTGAGAATGTAGTAAATATCAAGCTTGGATCATTGGGTTCAACATATTTACTTAGAAGAATTATTTTTTATTGTACTTAACTCTCTTTGTACAATTGCCATGTTAATTTTTCCCCAAGAGCTAAGTTTGCATGTAAGAACTCTTAAATTGAGATCTTCCCTAGTTTTATCATCACACTTCTTGCTCCTGAAAACATAAAAACTTACACCATACAAAAGCAAACGTATAATTGAAACACAATAGATAACCGATAAAACTGATCTTTTAATAATTGATAGTTTCAAGGTGTTACAAGAGAATCCCCTTGAGGGATTTCATTCAGTGATATAATAAATACAATGAAGGGTGTTATTCTATTTTCTTACAAAAAGGATATTGGTGCAATGTGGGAGAGTCTCGTGCCAACACAGTCATTGGGGAGCGAGTTTTTGAGACCATCGCTTGAGGGAGTGTTTGTTCTACCTCACCATGTAGCAACTGCCATGCTCTCTTTAGTATTTTGGTAGTTATGAATGCAAATGTTTGCTTCTCATTTGGTTTTTGCAATTCCAATTGATCCTGTTATCTTATTTACATCCTTTCGACTTCCTCTCAGAGTCTCTTTGCCTACACACTTTCCTATGTGTATAGATGATGATTTAATGGCTCAAGATGGAGCTTCTGGTGGCTCCTCTGATGGCTGACTAAAATGATACTCCTCCTTGGCTTGTAATGTGATTTCACTTCTTAACTTGGTGGTTCTACCACTCCTTTGGTGGCTATTCATCACCAAAAACTTGATGGTAGTTTCTAATGCTCTTCGTTAGCCAAATGATAAAAATTGATATCTCCTTTAATATGGTGGTTTTACCACTTCTTTAGTACTTGGTGTTAGGACTGAAAATATGAGATGTATGATATTGATACAAAAGAGTACAATATATAGGCATAAACCTATATGAAAAACATGACAAGTGTCAAGAGAATAACAAGTGTCAAGAACAAGGCATAATGCACATTATATTCTAACATTCCCTCTTAATGTGCACTATCCTAACTATAGAAAAAATAAGTCAATATTAGATAAAATTTCCCCATTAATGTTGAATTCTCTAAAAGAACCTTGTCATCCTCCTTTATTACATGATTTGGTCTAGGCTCATGCTCTTTGTGCTTGGCTCTCCAATTGTGAATAATGCTAGATCAACGATGTATACATCTTGGTCTGTTGCCACAGGGTCAACCACTTCCTTAGATCTGTTACCTCTGGGTTAGACATCTAAGTGCCTTAGGGTCATCTTGGGTGCCTTAAGGTCAGTCACTTCTGGGTTTTTTGCCTCTACAGGTCATCCTCTATGTATGTTGCCTCTCATAGGCCACTGATTAGGTTCACCATGAATATCAATTCCCCCCTCATGGTGAAACACAATCTATAAGGTGTCGGTCTCTGCAAAAAATGCACCTTAATACAAAAGAAATACAAGCCATAAAATACAATAAAATGAGACATAGAATCCAAATGTGGAGGAGAAGAATAAATAAGAGAATAAAATTTTCAGAAGTGTCTTCATTTGTAGTCTTCAAAAGTTGATCTGAAAATATTCTCAGATAGATTCTAGGGTGTCTATGTCTATAGTTCTTAGAGTAGGTATCCTTATGGTGACCTCATCCCACTGGAATGTATGGGTAACCAGTCACTGCATTTACTAGGTGCTATAGAGAAGGTGATTAGGTACAAGGATCATATACCTACAAGAGGAAACATACCTAGAAGATGACCTACAAAGGCAATAGACCCATGGAAGTGACTGACCCTAAGGCACCCAGGATGACCTTGAGGCACTTAGACGACTGAACCAAAGGTAACAGATCCAAGGAAGTGGCTGACCTTGTGGTAACATATCGATATGTATACACTATTGATCTAGTATTATTCACAGTTGGAGAGCCAAGCGCAAAGAGCACGAGCCTAGAACAAATCATGTAATAAAGGAGGATGATAGGGTTCTTTTAGATAATTCAACATTAAGGAGGAAATTTTATCTAATGTTAAATTATTTTTTTCTATAGTTAGGATTGTGCACATTAAGGGGGAATGTTAGAATATAATGTGCACTATATCTTGTTCTTAATGGCATTTTAAGCATTAAATATAATCAATAATATACTTACAAATTCTATAATCTAATGACATAAAGGAAAGAGCAATGAAACTCATGAACTATTTTAGAAGATACATAGTTTGATAATCCTTGTATAAAATTTTACAATGCAATATGAAACCAAGAGTCCATAACATATAGATTTTACAAATGACATTTGGTCTACCTCAAATGACCTTTGATCTACCTCAAAATAACCTTTGACATACATAAAAAATAATCTAATATATTCTAGCAATGACTACCACATATTAAAGAGCGTTCATGATTTCACCCACCATTTTCTTAGTCCTCCATTTTCATCCTTCATAAAAATCCTAGTATTATGTATATATATATATCTTAGGTAAATTGTGGTTATATGGAAACCTCGAGAACCTAGTGTAGAGATGGAAAACTTGCATTACGTATGATTCTCAACTGGATCCATTGGGAACCAAGATGACCATGATGGTTGTTATACTCTCTACACTCAACGGATAAAGGAAAGGGGTTCACCAAGAATAATTTTAGCACTCACTCCAAGTCTAGGGTGGAAGTGTTTAATATACCAATTAAGCAATCATCTATGTTTGACCTCTATAAACTAAACTACACAAATAAAAGAGTGGTGCAAGACACACAAGATGCAAGAAGACAATATTTAACCCTAGTTGATTATTTTATTTAATTATCTCTAATCCTAAGTTGCAAGAAATGAAATTATTTCTTTTGAGCAAGGGCACAAGTGAAATGCACTGACAACACTAAACCCTAGATGCAAAACTATATGCCTTTCTCCTTTAAATGCCTATAAAGTAATCAAATAATTTTCTCTTTTTATTTATAACCTATATTTTTTGGACAATAATAATAGAAACAAACACACAACCAAAAAAATTAACTTAGGATACTTATCTAATCTGATGTTTGATTCAAGCTTTTATCTTGCATGCAAAATATCCCACAACTTCAACCTAAAAAATTGTTTTACAAAAACTGTAGAAAATATGATTAGTATTAGGGGACTTCCATAGGTTTCTATGTAGTAGAGCTTGGAGGCACGTTATTCAAGCCCCATAGGTCATTTTAATTGACCTTTAGAAATAAGAAGTAAATGTTGATCTTTTTTGGAAATGGATAAACAAAATGCAATGAAATAGAATAATGCAAAAAATAAAATGCAAACACTGGTATTATATCATAAATGCAACATACAAACACAAACCTAGGGTTTAGTAGTGAACCTTACCCTCAAAATTGATCCATATTCCCTATATGGAGCATTTGTGATTGGCTTTATAGAAATTGTACCCTGTAAATACGGGGTATGATTTTGTAATAGATCAATGAAAACAATAAATCAATGTGAAATAAGCAAAAAAAAAATGCATTTGATAATCTAAGAATGATAAAATGTATGAAACAACCTAGTGATAGCGAAAGAGACAGAAAAATGGATGAAGACCTCCACAAAATGGTTGACTCCTCCTCAAGGCTCCAACCACTACACCAAAAAAGGGCTTTAATGACAGCTAAAATAAGATAGTTCTTTACAGTGGTAACAAACCACCCTAATAGATCCTAAGAGGGTGGTTTATAACTACCCTCTTAGGATAACCATCCTCTTAGGGTTACCCTAAGATAGAAGTTATAAACCGTCCTCTTAGGACTAAGATGATGGTTCTAAACCATTGTCTTAGGGGTCACCCTAACATGGTGGTTATAAACCACCGTCATAGGGTGACCTAAGAGGGTGGTTTATAACCGCCCACTTAGGGGAACCCAAAAATTTTTTGGGTGCACCTATGAGGGTATTTTATAACCACCTTCTTAGAGG
Source organism: Wollemia nobilis (assembly GCA_028583015.1). Classification (NCBI taxonomy): domain Eukaryota; kingdom Viridiplantae; phylum Streptophyta; class Pinopsida; order Araucariales; family Araucariaceae; genus Wollemia; species Wollemia nobilis. The sequence goes on from JAQPPZ010002224.1 coordinate 133,857, forward strand.
TGGTTTAGATTTTTTTTATAAATAAAATCATAATAGGCGAGCTTAAAACCTCCGTGTGCTGACATCATTTTTTCTTCAAAACTTTCATTTTTCTTTCAGCGGACCATTTGGATTAGCTATTGTGTGAATAGAATACAACCTCCATATCATGCATTGACATTATTATTTTTTAAAGCTTTTATTTTTCTTTTAACAGTCCATTGGCTTAGCTACCCGACACTGCGCAAATAGATACAACCTCCACACCGCACATTCATATTATTATTTCTTCAAAGATTTCATTATTCTTTCAACATTCCATTGGCTTAGTTGGTCGATATTGCATGAATAGATACAACCTCCACACCGCTTGAACCAAACCTCATCTCATCTATCATACTAGGGCTCCTAAGCTTCGATTCATGTTGTTCATTTTTTGGTTGGGGTTTGCCCTAAAATTTATCTGGAACTTTTGCTACTTTACCCTTGGTTCTTCACTTTGTTGAATAAATATGTAACCTAAAATGGTAAGAGATGAGGGCCGAAGAAAAATTTGAAGGTATAGAAATGGGTATGAAGACAAATTTAATATTGGAAGAGATGAGGTTAGTTAGGTTAAGTGAATTTTACATTATTTTAGGTATTTTTGTGATTAGGGTTTGGAATTTTTAGTTTGTAAAGTTGTGTTTACACATGATATTTGTAAAATTTAAACCCTATATTTGTAAAATTTGAACCCTAGTTTTGTAAAATTTAAACCTTAAATTTGTAAAATTTAAACCCTAGTTTGTAAAGTTGTTTTTACAATTGCCAAGTTCCTTTCTTTCTACTGCTAGTGTGGATTTCAACATCCAAATATACACCCACTCAAAGTCACATTTAGATTTAATTTTTAGCACCCTTCAAGATAGTAGCATTGGCCTTTTCACCAATGTGGCTCGGTCTAAAGTCAAACCTTGTATCAGTAAACAAAAGTGGTTGGCTATTGAATTGCTTACTCTATGTTTTGCAGGCATGAGAATAACTACGTCCATCATTTTTTTTTAAATTTGTTGATATTTTTTAGCCATTAAATCATATTTTTATTATAATATAAACTAGTTTCCAAGAATAAATGAAATTTACTAAACTTAACTCTCTTTTATTTATGGTAAAAATGAGTGCATCTTGCTAGAGGGTATGGTTGTTTTGTTCTTGTTGATCTTCCTTTCAAAAAGATCAAAAATGGTTTATGTTTGATGGAAAGTTAAAGGTTTAAGTTGTGTTATATCCTCTCCAGGTCATCGTAATTCCATTTTTTATTTCCATCAAGCTCACAACTTTCCATTCCATATGTGGACTCTAAAGAAAAAAAAAATCACCTATTCTCGTCAAGGTCATAACTTTGTACAAAGTATTACATTTAGTATGGAAAAAATTATCCATTGGGAAAGCTATTAAATATCAAATAACCAACAAAGTGAGATATATATATATATATATATATATATATATATATATATATATATATATATATATATATATATATATATATATATATATATATATATATATATGTATGTATGTATGTATGTATGTATGTATGTATGTATGTATGTATGTATGTATGTACGTACGTACGTATGTATGTATGTATGTAATATATAATATATAAAATTTTGTATGTCAATATCAATGTCCTTATAGAACTGTTATATGCAGAACAAAGAATAGACTTGACATGTTGCTCTTTTCGTTGTTATTTTTACAAGATACCACTATCAAGCTATTGAAATATCCTCTGTTATCCTATCATTGGAAGTAGAATTATATATATATATATATATATATATATATATATATATATATATGGATATAATAATAACAATAATTGATAAAAATTATATAAAAATGTATAAAACTTTGTTTGTCAATATCAGCATCCTTTCAAAACTGTACTATATAGAACAAGGGGTAAACTTGATATGTTGCTCTTTTCATTGTTATTTCTACAAGATACCATTGTTAACCTGTTGAAATATTCTCTGTTATCACTATCATTGGAAGCACACTTAGAGCATTTCACTTCTTATAAGTTGCTCTTTTTATTATTATTTTTATAAGATACCATTGTTAAACTAATGAAATATCCTTTGTTATCATTGTTATTGGAAGTAGAAATAGAACTAGAGCATTCCACTTCATTCATGTCAGACTATCACTTTGGATTAGAGTTTCTAAGTCAAACTACAATGTTAACCAAATCCATATTAAAATAGTAAACTTCAAGTACAAAAAATGTGATTCCAAATAAGATTGTTTTTCTAAATATGGTTTAGTCAGGATGCTTCCATTTGGTATTTATGCCTTTTTTGTTTTTGGAATTGGTAGTATTTGGAGGGAAGATATTAATCCCTATTAAAAAGTATGTGAATTCCTTTTTACTTGGTTCTAGTGTGATTGTGTCTTATATGTATTTTATGTATTCCTTTCTATCTGACATGTATGGGAAACAATTGTATATCTTTCAAAAATATAAGTTTGTTGTTTATTGACATTTATTCATGTTATATGGAGTTATTTAGAAATTTACATTTTTTTTAGTAGTTTGGTTATCTTTATAGTTTACTTATCATAAATATTCTTTTTGTCTATGTACTTGTAGTTTTCAAATAAAATGTAAGTTTTCTTCCTTTCAATAATGTGATTGTTACTGCTCCTAAATGAGTCTTAGTATTTTTATAAAATTTTGGACTTTGTATTACTCTATGAAATACTCAGTTTTGGATGCATCTTGGTCTTCTTGTCTAGGATTTGTAAAATTTATAAATTTATTTACAACAATGACTTGTCATCCTTCCAATTGTCATTTTACTCTATTGTTGGGTATTGTAACTATTGACTGTGATTTTGAAAATACAACTCTTTTTATGCAAACTTATGATTTAGAGTCCAATTCATGGAGTAAAACAGAGATAGAGATGTCATTTAACATTTTGGCTGAAAACCAAATAATTACAGAGGAAAATCAGAATGAAGGGTCTAATGTTGAGGATACAATTCTTGGTCTCCCTGCTTACCTTGACTCCCCAACCAAATCTGGACCTTCCAATCCTCCTCCTGTTGGCCATAAAGAATGCCCTAATGATGAGTCCTTTTCTGTCCGAGAAAGAGAAAAAGTGCTTTCAGAGTTAATCAGCCCTTCCAAGCGACATTTTTCACCTTTGTCTTTGTCCCAATCCAGAGAAGGGGTTTCCAGTATTGTTATCCAACAGGTCACCCAAACCAAATTTAGCCCGAAACAGACTAGAAGCTCAATGAAATCCCCCATGATTGACTGTGGAGGTGAGAAAAAAAAGGGAAGAAAGTCAAATGCCCAGCAATGGAAAGAAGAGGTCCAAGATGAGATAGCTAATGGAATTCAGACTACTCTGTTTCCACCAACAGGAAATCTTCCCTTTGAAGAAAACAAAATTCTTAAGCCCCCTCAAGTCCAAGGCGGGGGAAGAGGAAAAAAACTTTAAAAGTTCCAAATGAAGATCATATCCTGGAATGTAAGGGGGCTCAATGGCCTTCCTAAACAAGCGGTTAGTCAAATATTTAAGAAGAGATTTTGATCCCACTATTCTTATTTTGCAAGAAACTAAAGTCGATGAAGTTTTGTCTAGAAAAATTGCCCTCAATATCTGGAAAAATGGAGAAGCAATTTTTTGCAAAGCCAATGGAACCTCAGGTGGTCTTCTTTGTATCCGGAATCCTGGGAAGGTGGAAGGCAAGGTTATTCAATTGGGGGAAAGGGTAATGAGCATTATTTTTAAGGATAAGGTTAATGACCTTTCTTGGATATTAACAAATGTGTACGCCCCTAATTCTATATCTGGGAGAGCTGATATATGGAATTTACTCAGTCATTTCAAGGAAGCTTTTCAGGATATCCCATGGATAGTGGCGGGGGACTTTAATACCCCTCTTTACCCCTCTGATAAAAAAGGGGGAGTAGGAATTCCAACAAGAAGTATGGAGGACTTTCAAGATTTCATCAACAACAACAATTTATTGGATGTCAAATTAAAAAATGCTAAATTTACTTGGAGCAATAGGAGGTTTGGAAATCAACTTATAATGGAAAAGCTTGATAGGTTTTTTTTGTCACGGGAAGCAATACAATCTTTTGGGGATGCAAATGCGTTGTCCTTGCCTCGCATTGGGTCTGACCACAACCCGATTTTACTTGAAATTGAAGAGACTCCAAAATTCAAAAGGCCTTTTAGGTTTGAATCTATGTGGATGCACCACCCCGATCTCGGAGACGAGAATTTCTCAATGGTGGCGACGATTCTTGTCGTGGCAGTGCCTTCATTCGATTAGCACAGAAACTTAAAGTGGTGAAAGAAAATCTAAGGATCTGGAATAAGGAAATTTTTGGAAATATTTTTGAAAACAAGAAAGCCATCTCTGAAAGGTTATCAACCATTGAGAAAAAACTTGAAGAGGGATTGCCAGACCCTTCCCTACAGGCGGATGAAAAGAAATCCCTTGCTGAGTACCATAATGTTCTAGCCTGCGAGGAGACTTTTGGCGGCAAAAGTCTAGAGCTACTTGGCTAAAAGAAGGTGATGCCAATACAAGATTTTTTCATGCATCTACCTTAAGGAACAGAAGCCACAATAGAATTAAAGAACTTGTTAGAGATGATGGATCACTCCTTTCTAGTCCTAATGAAATCAGAAATGAAGCAGTTTCCTATTTTCAGAATCTTTTAGGAGAAGAACATTTCGCTTCCGCCTTAGCTTCGAATCAATGCTTTACCATATTCCTCATTTAATTTTTGATGACTTGAATGGGAAGTTAATTAAGCCTTTCACGGATGAAGAAATCAAAGAGGCCCTCTTCTCAATGAACCCCGATAAATCTCCGAGTCCGGACGGGTTTTCACCTCGTTTTTTCAAGCTTTTTGGGATATTGTAGGTTTTGATGTATGTGCTACTATCAAGGAATTTCAGTCCACAAAGCATATTCCAAGAAGTTTTAACTCCACTTTTATTGCTTTAATCCCAAAGATTCCTACTCCTAGATCTATGATGGATTTTAGACCTATTAGCCTTTGTAATGTTGTTTATAAAATTTTGACCAAGGCAATTGCAAATAGAATGAGGAAGATCCTTCCTATGTTTATTGATGTTTGTCAAGGCAGTTCAGTCCCTGGAAGGTCCATCCTTGATGGGGTCATAACGGTTCATGAAGCCCTCCATTCGGTAGTCCAGACTAAAAAACCGCTTTTGCTCTCAAGTCGGATATGAACAAGGCTTATGACCGCATAAACTGGAGTTTTGTCTTTGCCATTCTTCAAAAATTTGGTTTTCATCATGAATGGATCAAGCTTTTGGAAGGATGTTTTATGAAACCTTGGTTTTCGATCCTTGTTAATGGTGCTCCTGCTGGATACTTTCAAAGTAAAAGGGGCCTAAGGCAAGGTGACCCTATCTCTCCCATGTTGTTTATCATTGTGGTTGAAGCCCTTGGGAGGACAATCAAAGTTGCCTGTAATATTGGTCTTATTTCAGGAATTAAAGCATCATCACAAACACGAGCGATTACACATGAACAGCTTTGTGGATGATACTTTGTTGTTAACTCTTGCATCGGTTTTTGAGGCTAAGGTCATAAAACATATTCTAGAGCTATATGAGGATCTTTATGGGCAAAAGGTAAATTTTTCAAAGAGTAAAATTTATTTCTTTAACACTCCCATTCAGAGGCAGATTAAGATTGCTAGGATTCTTGGATGCTCGGTGTCTACTCTTCCATCCACATACCTAGGCCTTCCTTTATTTACGAGGCGAGCTACCGATTCCATGTGGACTAATGTAATTGAAAGAATTCGGAGGAAGCTGGCTGGATGGAAAGGGAATTTGTTATCTCAAGCTGGTAAGGCGGTTCTCACCAAGTTTTCCATTCAAAGCATCCCTGTCTACTTTCTCTCTATTTTTAAAGCTCCTACAAGTGTCTACACTAAAATTGAACGAGATCCGGAAGAGGTTCCTATGGATCGGTTCACGAATCTAAGCAAGCGCTTTCACTTGGTGTCCTGGGATAGGGTTTGCAAACCAAGGGAGTTTGGAGGTATTGGGCTAAGGAGAATACAACATTTAAACATGGCCCTCCTGGCCAAACAAGCATGGCGTCTTTTGACAAATGCAAATGCGGAATGGATTACTATAATCGAAGAAAGTATTTGCAAGAAATTGAATTCTTAAGTTATTCCTTTCCTCCCGGGGGATCAATTTTTTGGAAATCAATCCTTCAAACTAAAAACTTGCTAAGCAAAGGGCTACGTTAGGAAACCGGGAAATGGAAGAAACATTGATTTTTGGGACCACAAATGGTTAAAGGACTATCCCCTCTCTGCAGACCCCATCATTTCAACCCTTAGAGCTTGGACAATTGAAGTTTTTGGTACCAAAGTTGCAGATTTTATTACTTTGTCAAACAATAGAAGGGTATGGAAGCCAATAATGAATAATGATCTACCAGGGGCATCAATAATACTTGAGAATGAATTAAAACAGTCTTTACTCCCCTTCCGGCATTCTTGAGGACCAGCTTATCCGGGAAGCTTCGGACAATGGGGAATTTTCTCGTCAAGATCGCTATCTGATGCTTATTGATAATGATGAACCTACTTTCCCTCACTTGGAAGTTTGGCCCAAAAGCATTGTTCCGAAGGTTGGGTTTTTTGCATGGCTGGCCATCCAAAATAAGATCCTCACCATGGATAACTTAATAAAAAGAGGTGTGATTGTTGTTAATAGGTGTTATCTTTGTATGTCTGAGTGGGAGTCTATTGATCATTTGTTTCTCTATTGTAATTTTTCTGTCTCAATCTTGTTAGGTCTCGTTACAAGTGTTTCATATTTATTGGGTCCATCCTCAGTCCATTTTTGACTTATTTGTCCAGTGGCCTTCCCCATTTTTGAATAGGCGTCTTAGGTATATGTGGAAGATCTGCCTTCATCACTACTTGTGGCAGATATGGTTGGAAAGGAATCGTCGGGCCTTCTTGGATAAGGTTTCTCAGTCATCCTCTGTCTGTCAAAAATTTTAGCATATGCTAATGAGAATACTTGTTTAGTGCTTGCAACATCTAGACCTCCAAATCCTTTTGAAGCTTCATTAGGCCGGTCATTAAACTTACCTCTCACTCATGGCCTCAATCATCCTCAAGTCTGTCCTAGAACCATGATCACATGGACCCCACCCCCCCCTAGGGTGGATTAAGTTAAATTTTGATGGGGCATCTAGGGGCAACCCAGTGAAGTCGGGCTGGTGGCTTACTTAGAGACCACAAGGGTGAGGTGCTTGTAGCTTTTGCGGAACATCTTGGAGCTCAAACTAACAATGTGGCTGAAGCAAGGGCAGTTTGGAGGAGCCTCAAGGTGGCAGAGAATTATCCAGGGAAACTGTTGGTGGAAGGTGATTCTCTTATTATTATAAATCTTCTAAAGAACACTAAGAGAGCTCCTTGGAGATTTGATGACTACATCCATGAAGCAAGGGCTCTAATTCATGATCGACTTGAGGCCATAATTTTGCATACCTTTCGGGAAGCAAACATGGCAGCTGATAGGTCGGCAAATGAAGGCATTGTAGCAGAAAATTTGATCACGTGGACTGAAAATCTTCCTCATGCGGTCTCGACGGTGATAGATAATGAAAAAATTTAGATTGGAAGGCTCAAAGTGGATCAATGACGAGAAAATGGGGGCATTTTTTTAAAAAAAAATTTGAACCTTATAATGGATTTTGTCATATTTGTTTTTTTTGTTCATGTGACTAGTGTTTTTTGCAGCTGGTGGGGCACTGATATAGGTTTTTTATCTACAAATTCATGCATGGGAAAAATCTGCTTTGGCCTCAAGTATTTCCCAAGGTGTGTTTGGATTCGATGTCTCAAAAAGGCCCTAGCAAGAAATAACAAAGTGTTGGAGATCCCTGACAATGAGGCACCAGACCCCACCATAATAGTCTTGGAGAAGATGACAATTTCATCAACCTCCAACAAGTATCAACCAGATTGAAGAGTCTGTCCGGCCTCATCGGTGCAGTATGTTGATTTGTGTGATTCCTTAAATCTTCTGTTTTATAGCCAGCAGCTCCAGGGGCACAAGGAGTCAAAGGCAAAATCTAAATATGATGGCAAGAACGATGATAAGAAGTTAGATGAGGACTACAAGGAAGACTGCTTGGCCTCTTGGCTGTCCATTCTATGGGATGTTTTTTTTTTTTTTTTTTTTTTTTTGACCATATTCTATTATTTTTATATGGGCACAAGCTACTCTGCATGGTGCTTGCATGATTAGTTTTTGTCTTTGTTAGTTATTTTTTGCGTCTTTCTTTTCTGATGGCCATAATATTAGGCTTCCATAGTTTAGTTTGGTCGTATTATAATGGAAGAGTAGGTCTTGGCCATTTTTGTTGTCAGTTTAAACTTTTAGGGCTTGGCCTTTGTCCAGTTGGTCAGTGGACCCTATTTTGTAAAATGGTTTTGGGTCAACCAGTTAAAACCCGGTGTTAATTATAATATTCTCTTACTTACCAAAAAAAAATAATAAAACCCTATGGAATCTCTCACTTGTTATAAGGTTTTCTATGGGAGTTATAAGGTTTTCTATTCTAATAGTTTTTGAAGTTTATTTTTGAAAAGATTTAAATTTGTTTAATGTTTAGAGCATAAAGGATTTCTACTAAGATTTAGTTTTTTTTTTTTATTATTATTATTATTTTATAGGATTTGAAAATTAGAATACTTATGTTATTTAAATTTTTATTAGAAAAAGGAGTTAAAATTTTTTGAAGATTTAAATTTGGTTTAAAGTTATTTGAAGCTTTTTAAAGTTTAAGTTTATTTTGTTAGTTTAAAGTTTTTTCAGATTAAAGCTTTTGTACGTTCTCTTCTTCAAGCATACAACATAGTCATAGCTAAAACCAGACCTTTCAAATCAAATCAGGAAGGGCATTACCAAATTGAAATTGATCATAAACTATAGCAAAGGAGGGTGTCTTCATTGTATTTGCTCTGACTTGGAGTTCCTGCAACAATATTTGATGCTCTTACTGTAAGTTTGTCTAAATAATTTTAACCTATTTGCAACACTCTTCTTGTGCCTTATTACAATGAGAATTGTTGCAAGAAAATTTATTATGTTTCACTACTTGTTGGATTGTAACTTGCTAGATGCAACATGCTAGAAAAAATTGTTATCAGTATGGATTCTCATATCTCTTCCCAAAGTATATTGTTGTTTGTGTTTAACAACTTCCATTATAGCATGCAACTCTCTCTGATGATTGGAACACTCTTAAATTGTTTGAAGGTATCAAAATGGAAGGTTACAATATGTTTACATTAGCAATTTTATAATGATATGCATGTGTTTCAATTCCAAAAAGGCGATCTGGATTTGGTATCCTAAGTATTTTAGCTAAATAAAAATCTTTTCTTTAGCTTCTCAGATCCTTGTAATCATAGAAGAGTCCATGTATGTCATTCCCCATTGTCAACTAGATGAAAGGTGATGATATGGCTAAAATCCAATAGAAATCTTTGAAAATTATTCACAAGGGTAAAAATAGTTTTGAGCCTATGCTCATACATACAAATTTGCCAATATCTGATTATTTGAATCTCTTCATAGTGGTGATATTGGGATATGATTGATTTTTAAGATCTAAAATAATTCAATGAAATGACTTCGTAACTGAGATACACATGGGATTTGAGATCAAGACTTAGGTTATACTAAAGACTTCTCATCAGTCAGATTGAATATATTTTATAATTTAGATCCATATGTCCTCTGTCATTCTACTAGACCACATCCAAATTATAAATTTAGATATTTTCAATATTGGATAACAAATATCAAATGGAGAACTAAGAAATAATAATGGAGGAATTCTTTCTTCTTCATTCCAACAAACCTTGGAATGAAGTACATTTTTAAGTATAGCACGTTATGGAGTCTTGAAAAATAAACTATAATACTTTGCATGATTTTGTACATTGTAATATGTTTTTAGGATGTTTAAAAGATTTATTATCAGTTTTGATGAGCTGCGATGCAGGGGCAACAACTTGTTAGTTTAAGTTCTAGGTTTACCAATATAACACTTATATCTCAATTATTTGCAAAATTCATTATGTTAGTTTAATTCCTCTTTCTACCAATATAACACTTATATCTTGTGTAAACAAATTTCTATCTTTAAAATTCTTTAAAATACAATATCAACTTCTATCATAATTATTTCTTTCTTTTCAAGTAAAGCAGGGATAATAACATGAACTTTCCAATATCTAGATAATTTAAACTTGTAGGCATTATTTGGTAGTTGATTTTGGTTTATGTAGTTTTTAATTAGTGTTTTTTTCTTCCCTTTTCAAAAGGGTTTATATTCTATTTATGGATAAAATCACTTCTACTCTATATTTGATGTTACCTCTTTTAGTTGTTGAGATATTTCTTTATAAGTGACTCCTTCATAGCCCTTGTGTTCTCTTATGTTACTTGAAGATGATGGAACTTTTTATAATAGAGGTTGTAACAAGATGGTGCTATATGGATTGAACAAACCCTGTAAGTGTGTATTTTTTATCTTTTATGTTTTTGATAAACTTACCCGTGGACTTGTTATTATGTTCTCCAAAATATCCTAGAGAAATAATACATATATTCTTTTATGCAAATTGATATTTGCATTATTATTCAAATACATACATAATTTGTTCATCATGTTAACTTTATTTTAATATGTTATGGAGAATGCTTGGAAAGATGTTCAAGAACCGAGGATTTTGAACAAACAAGAATTTCCATGTCTAAAAATTTTCATAGAGTAGACCTATAGCTTTGACCCACTAAGAAAATCAAATACTGCATTGACTAGAATACATTTTCTAAATAGTGATTGAAATTTGCTAAATGTGAAATTATTGTTTGTATTTGCATTATTTTGGTTATTTGCATTCTTGTTGCTTGAATTTGTGAATTTGGAATTTACATGGAAATGGAAATCAAGATGCATTATTAATGGCTTTAAATATTTATGACAAGATTCCTTCAGAAATGGGAAATTTATGCAAAATCTTAACATTTATTAATAGTTTGGGGGATCTTTTCATAACTGATCATATATTATTGCTTGTTTCTTCATTGAAGGAATCATATTTCTATCATCCTCGGGTTCACTTTATCTAGTAAGCTTTATTAGATAATTTGTTTGTAGACCTAGAAAATGTCACCAAGGTTGAATAACAATATTTTTCTGCCTATATTTGGATGCTAAAAAAATGGATCTACCACTCAAATTACAAGTTGAAATATGGTGTTGATTTTAGATGTGTTATAACCTGAGCCTATCTATTTAGAGACATCAAATCTTAACTTGAAGATCCATACAGTGCTTGTTGCTTGAATTTATGAGTTTAGGATTTACATTGAAATGGAAATCCAGATGCATTATTGCTAGCTTTAAAGCTTTATCACAAGCTTCCTTCAAAGATGGTAAATTTATGCAAAATCTTACCACCTATTAATAGTCTAGGGGATCTGTTCATAACTGATCATATACTATTGCTTGTTTCTGCATTGAATGAAGCATCCTTCTATCGTGCTCAGGTTCACTCTATATGGAAAGCTTTATTAGACATTTTTTGTAGACCTATAAAATATCACCAACCATACCTCGGTTATTGGAACATGGTTGAATGATAACTTTAAAAAAATGTAAACTATTAAGCCCTCCAATTGGTATTATTTAAGTTTATGTGATATATTTATTACCATATAAATAACCTGTACAATATAAATTATCATGCACTTGGATGCATCTACATTCTTTAGTTAGATTTCCTTATATCTGGAATCATCTCTAGTCAACCATTTTAAAAAATATATATATTTTATTCTACTAGAAATTTAGAAGTTGAAAAAATAAACAAACAATTTAATAGCTTCTAATTGAAATGCTTTGGACAAAGAGTTATTTTACTAATTGTATTTTTAATCAATAGATTGAATTTAAGTTTTACAGGAGTTTATACCATATTGCAGGATTTAATATGAGAGACTACATTTGCACAAGTTTCATTTTTATTGCATATGTTATATGTAACTCTCCAAGCAATGCTTGCTCTGTAACTCTCCAAGTAGATCTGAGTTTGACTAATAAATATGGTTTCTTAGGGTTGATAAGTTATAATAACAACCCTTTTCTATCTATATTTGGATGCTAAAAAAAATGGATCTATCACTCAACTGTTCAAATTACAAGTTAAAATATGGTGTTGGTTTTAGATGTGTTATAACCTGAGCCTATATATTTAGACAAAACAACGCTTGACATGAAGTTCAGGAGAGTAGAAACCTCCCCATCCATTTTTGGAAATGTGGTCATCGACACAAATTACAATTTCCAATTTTTGGATTCAACAACTATACACAAAACTAGTTTAAACTCTAGCAACAACAACAACTATCCAACAGTAGTAAATTCAAACATATACTTTATTCTTAGAGTTTTCTTTTAAGAATGGGAGTGCAGGGGGTTTGGTTTTTAGAGTAATCAAGAAGCTATGTTATATATATCATACCTAGATTACACATGCATTAAACATGTCATTACGTAGGTTAATCATTCATCAAAAATTATTTGATATTAAACATTGGACTAGATAGTTCTCAATTCTCATTACAACTAATGAACTTACCAAATTTTCTCTATTTATAGGGGTACCTTGCATGTATATGCTATGTGAATTATATATACACTATTATTTAGTTGTTTCTTCCTTGAGCACTTGACATACTTATGTGTGTTGTATTTATAGGTTGTTTACTTTGTAGATTGGAAAATCTAATAGTGTTCACTCTAACAAGCTACAATCAAGACTTCTAAAGTCTATCGGTGCTGGGGGGATTGTATATTATGGTTTGTGGAAAGACATCATACAGGTGTTCCTCATGAATTCACATTATTGGTTTACTATTTATATTATAGAATTGAATCTTATTATACCAAATCCCTTTTTGCAACGTTCCTTAGAATTCTTCCCAATTTTTAGAAAAATATTTCTTAGACCAATTGCAAGCATGTGTTATTTTATAAATTTTTGAAGAACTAATGTCTATGTTCCATTTCATCAAAATTTCTCATTTCTCCATTTGTAAATTTTTTTTTGGTTATATGATTTGATAATAAAATTGGCATCTTTGATGCATGCATTTAAATCATTTGTAGTATAATTATAAATGACATTACTGTTTGGTATAACTTCTAGTCCCTCCAACATGGATCACCTCCTTTAAATTTTGTTTTTAGGGTGGGACCATAAGAGGGTGGTTTAAACCACACTCTTAGGGCTAGTAGGGTATTTTAAAACCATCTTCTTAGGGTCTAAGAGAGCAATTATAAACCATCATGTTAGGCCTAAGAGGTCTTAACCCTAAGAGGGTGGTTAAAAACTGCCCTATTAGGCCTATTATATCTTAACCCTAAGAGGACGATTAAAAATCACTCGCTTAGTCCTAATATGGTATTTCACAACCGACCTCGTAGTCCTAAGAGTATGGTTTTCAACCGCCCTCTTAGACCATAAGAGGGCGGTTCTTTGAGGTAATTTTTAGCCATCATCATATGTTGCAACCTCATAGACAATGGTTGAATAACCACATTTAAAGGCCTTTAAGGGTGGTTTCTAAACATAATTAAAGCTCATTTTAGTGTAGTGAACACTTGGAGAGCATGCAAATTTTAAAACTTGCCAAAGAGCTTGTGATTTTTATCTTAATTTGCTAGGTAAAATGCTAGTTGTCATGCCAGTTAGCAAAAGAAGATCTAAAACCCTATATTTATAATAGATTGAAAACATAAATTATGGAAAAACCCTAAGGGAGGACAAAATTTAAATAAATTGGCTTGAAAGTTAGGTTTTCTAAGATAAAATCCTAACATACCAAAATTGTACCTTGTAAGGGCTGACCATGATTTTGGAAAAACTTGGAGAAAAAGAGGAAAGAGGGGAGAAGAGAGACCCAAAATTGCATTTGGGAAAGTTGGAGGGTCTCTCTAAGGTTCTAGGTAAAATGACCCGCTTGGGTAGGTCAATTTTTCATGTCTACATTTTACCCCCTCGTTGACGCATTTATGGCATAATAAATGCATCAAAGAAATATGTAGAAACCTACGAACAAAGAACAACAAATAGAAAAGGGATAAATGGTTTGGAAGAAATGGATGATGTAAAATGGTGTTATTATGGACACTTTCATATTTTTCCATGCAAATCAAGGCATTAGGGACATCAATGCATCTTAGGCTAGGATGGCTCCTCGAGTTTTGGAAGGAATGTAAAATTTCTAATAAAACTTGAAATGGTAGATGCATAAGAAGAGAGGGCAAAAGCAATGAAAATAAAGAAGAGAAAAAAAGAGATGAAAAATAAGAATAAAAGGGTAAAAGGGGTGAAAACCCTAATTCATTTTCATTGTGCAAATAAGAATAAAAGGGCTTTGGAGAAAAGAAGAAAATGTTGCTACCCATACACCATTCAGCTATTGCAAGGGGTGAGGCCAATGTAGTAGAGAGGAAAGCATGGGTAAGGGTTAAAATCCTCCTTCTAAATTAGGTTAGGTTAGATTTTAGTTCCCTTTTTAGCAATTTTTCTTGTGTTTCTCTAGAATCACTACATGTGACCCCAACACGATTTCAGGTTCTAACCTTGATTTTGATTGGTTCATTGTAGTGATCAAAATAGTACCCAATATTGTGGGGCATGATTTCACAAAATCATGCCCTATGAAATAGGGGTATGCTTTTGATGAAAATAGAAGAAAGATAAAATCATACCTGAAACTAGAGGGGTATGATTTCACACAAAGAGAGAACAAAGGGAAGAACAAACAAGGAAGAAAAAACAAGGAAAATAGAGAGAATAGGGAAAGCCAACTAGACTAGAAAACAAAAATTTATATTTTCAAGATTGATTGATTATTGTTAGGCATTTTGAACGAATTTAAACTTTTATTTTTATTTTTGGATGCAGCATGATGTAATAGAGAGTCACAAGTGGCGATTGAGCTCCTTGGAGATGGAGATATATGGCCTCTCATAGGTGGAGTGGGGTACCCTAGAGGTAGTGGGGCTACATCACTTAGTAGAGATACCTTGGGTGGAGGTAGACTAGATATTGCTTATAGTGTTGGTGGAGAGATGGTATCCAGAATCATCGATATTCCAATTACCAATAGGGGAGATGATGGTCACACTGGAGGATGTATGGTGCATCTTGTGAATCCCCATTAGAGGGAGTGTAGTTTGTAGAGTACAAGAATAGAGACATGTGCTACAAATATTATCTAGAGGTTATTCCCACTAGGTACAAGAGAGCTTGATCCTAGTTTATGAGATAGTAGGGCACTATGGGGTCGATGCTTTAATGATTGTGCTCTATGGGATAGTGGCAGGGTTGTTGGTATATCACATGAGTTGATGATACCTATCATGGGCATTGGTGAGGGTAGTGGTAGACATGCATTACCAGAGGGTTAGATTCATATGGGATCCATATGTGTTGGTTTGATTGTATAGGACATTGTACAATGTCATGTACAAATGACATACAAGGATGGTCTATATAACCTTGTTCCAAGTGTGGTGCTTGAAGCACATAGTAGTGTGAAGATTGTATAAACTTCTAGGGCCATTATCGAACCTAGAGTGGTCAAAAACATATATATGGACCAAGTTCTATGAGTGAGTCCAAAGGATATATGTTGATATCCTACCACTAAGGAGGCAGGTGATAGATGAGATGCAGGAGCATAGGATTTTATGGTGACCATGGCATCTACATATTAAGTGTATAGAGGATATAGAGGAGCTAGATAGGGTTAGGAGGATTGGGTGGGTCTCTACAAAAATGGGGAGCTAGATATTTTTAGTTTTGATCGATTCTAGCGATAGTTTGGTATATTCTAGGAGATACTAAACTTAGGGGACTACTAGTATAGACAGGTATAGAGAGACCCATTAAGAGTTAGAGGGGATCCTGATGTGGAGAGATGGGAAGAGGGGGACCTAGATGACCCACTCTATATGGATATAGGGGTGGACAACATTAGGTGGCTCTTAGATATCAAATATGGTATAGGGATATCATGCCCCCAAGGATTTTCCCACTAGTGTTGGTGCAAATGCACTAGATTATGGGTCGATGTATGTTTTTGGCACTACAAGAGGCACTCAATGGTCCATAGAGTGGTAGGGGCAAGGCCATGGGACCTCATACATGAGTTTGATTATAGATAGTGGTATAAACCACCACTACTACTAGGATTTGGGAGGTGAGAGCAATAGGAGTTACCCCCATGATGGCCAAAGTATGGCCAAGCAGAGTGGGGAGAGGTCTCTATATCAATAGTAAATGGTCCAAGCATAATCATGGGTTAGGAGGACCTAGGGATATTAACAGAGGTATTATAGGCTCAAATAGAAACCCTACAGAGGGAGATGGACCTACTCTAAGAGGATAGGGCCAAGAGGATTGAGGTTCTATGGAGTGTTCTAGGCACAACATAGACCAAGTAGGATATGACATGGGTGGAGGCAGATCGCCTCAAGAGAGAGGTGATTTGGGTAGACTAGGAGTGACAATGAGCTCAAGTAGAGGGGAAGGTTGTGACCAGTAACCAATAGGGCAATGGGATCCACCTACTATAGGTGAAGTTTTAGAGGGTGGCAGAGAGGCTAGATTTTATCATGTAGAGGGTAACCTTCTACCAGATGATGTACTTTTAAGTAGTTCTAGCAGAGCAGTGAATGCCACCATCTTCATCCCTTTAGACAATAAACTAGTCTCAATAGAGATCATGAATGATCTCGTGGTCCATGAACATACCCCCATTGGTACCACCTCTAATGGGTAAAGTAGAGGAGATAGTCTCCCAAAGCTAGGGGTAGGATCAAGATGATATGCCAATTGGTATGCATCTCTAGGGATGGTTGAGTATGCCATGTTTGGACTATGGCACACCAACTCGACAAACCTATGTACCTCACTGCTTTGATCTTGAGCAATATCATATTACTTTTATGAAATGTGTGTGTTATGTGTTGATGTTTTTATGTATTTTATGTTTGATTATGCATGAATGAATACAACATGATCTTACTATAAAATGAACGAACCTAAAATACAAACATATGAATGCAATAAAGCGAATGGACGATGTGAAATGCATGAATGGAAGAAAATAAAGAAGAGAGAAAGAAGAGAGAAAATTAAGGAAAAATACTTCCCTAGCTAAAATCATGCCCCATAAATATGGATCGTGATATCAACATAGAGTGAAATTATGACCCGTATGGACGAAGTGTGATTTCAAAAAAAGAAGAAAATAAGAAGAAAACAAAGAAGAAGAAGAAAAGGTAGAAGGAAAAAGTCAACAATGAAGAAGGGGTATTGAAATATGGTGTTTGAGTCAGTGTAGATCGTACCCAAATCAGTGTGACCAAACAACATAGATCAAGTGAAAATAAAAGAGTGGAGCGAAACCCTATAGGGATGTATGCTCACAAGAGATGATCAAGCATGGAGCAATATCTGCTATAGGTGTAGTGCTCACTAATATCACCAAAGAGAAAGAGATACCTGCTAGGATGTATGCTCTCAAATGACCAAGATGGAGGCTACCCATTGCATTTGGCCATGAAGCTATCCCATATGGGATGAAGAATTGAGTGAAAGATGTTCCAAAATGAGTACTACCTGATAGGGGTATGGTGTGTGCAAGAAGGGGTATGGACAAAGAAAATGGAGGAAAAAAAGAGGTGAGTGTGTGCATCCAACTTAAAGTTTCAATGGTTAAGCAATGTGTGTAATATAGTCAGTGTCCATGTGAACATCATTTATGATATTTATGCGGTATCTACCCTATCCCACAAGGACTACTTAGCCAAGAAAAAAGTGTGATAGCAAA
Source organism: Wollemia nobilis (assembly GCA_028583015.1). NCBI lineage: Eukaryota > Viridiplantae > Streptophyta > Pinopsida > Araucariales > Araucariaceae > Wollemia > Wollemia nobilis. Next base: position 151,853 of record JAQPPZ010002224.1, read on the forward strand.
GAATATGTAGATAGAATAAGAATGCATATCCTTGTCTTGATGAAAGGAAGAAAGGAAAACATGCAAAGGACAAGGATATATAGAAGAAGAATTATATCCCTTGACTTGAAGAGATAGAAGCAATAAAAAAATTCAAGTTCAAGGGATACAAAAGAAGAAGAAAGAAGAGAAAAATTGGGATGGGTGAATGTAATGCTGAGAAAGCACGAAAATGGGCCCTAGCTTGGGGATTCTCTAGGCATTATATTCCTAGTATGAGTGCAATACATGTGAGCTACAACCTAACTAGGTATCATCACTTGCCATTGTTGTGAATTCCCCAAGAATATATATGATCAAGAAATCATGCAAGTATGAACAAGCAACAATGCATTTGTATGACAAGAAAAATGCAAGATGAAACAAAATGTTAGGCAAAACATATAAATATGATAAGCAGTGATGCAATATGAATCAAGCAAACCGGATAAAATATGTGAATTAAACTAGATGAAAATACAAAGTGCATGCATATTATTATTATTATTATTTTTTAATTAATGTTTTAAGTCCTTGAAGTCAACACAAATTCTTATTATACCACCTATTTTAACAAAAATGATGGTATTGCAAGGAATTGACCCATCAAAGAAAGAGCTATGATGTAGGATACTTTAAAGACTCTTATCATAAAGAGGATCATCCACAACATGTTCTCTAGGAGTCGTTGCACAAAAATCATGGCAAACTCATATTGTGCCATCCTTTTTGATGAAAGAGGGAGAGATTCCAAACTTTGCAAGATCTCTATGAGATAGAGGAACAGGGTCCTCTTGAGAACAAGAAGACTTGATATGCAAATCACAAGGGACAAATCCATCAGAAAATAAGTTATTCCATATGATATCCTCATGATTCATATTATAAGGGGTATCCCCTTTAGCATACTCCTTTGGGATCACATCTAGCTCAATATGCACCAAAGTTACCATATTGCAAAACAAGATATCTTAGAGATAAGGGGAACCCTCATCCTCATCACTCCACTCCAAACCTTGATGATCTATATATTTGACATAAATAATAAGATAATCATCATTATCAAATGGAAAAGGTTGGTTTTTATTGGGTATGTATCCTATGCCACATCTCTTAGACCAAATATCAACATCTAATGGCTCTTGAATACCTCTATGTTGGGGATCCAAGCCTTTACCTATATATCCCATACTAGATAGGATATATTTGCGGAGTAGGTAATCATTGGATAAGTAACAATGGGTAAAATAACGCTCTATATGACATATATTTCTACCACAAATGTTTTTTTTAAAGGATATACTTGTAAATATAAAGGTACACGTGCCAATGTGTACAACTTCACCCTTCTTAAGAGGTAAACCCATAGTCCTTGGTGAAGGTGGTAGCTTAGAAATATCTAGAAGTGACTCTTGAAGAAACAGATTAACTTGACCCCATGATGGAACATTGATTATTGGTTCCTCACTCACCTTAAGATTTTAAGTTGTTTAGGTATGTGAGACGAGGAAACTGATGGGAATAAATTGATACTAGATTGAGCTTGCTCAACCATCAAAAAATATTCAAATGGATGAGGGTCACCAAAAATAGTGACAAGTTGATTATTAAAATTGAACTTAAGATATTGATGAATATTGGAAGGGACAACCCTCATTACATGAATCCAAGGGCATCCAAGAAGAAGATTAAAAGAGTTAGGGAAAGACACCACATAGAACAAGGTATCTAATATCTTAGGTTCAATCCTAATGGGGAGATATATAACACCATAAGCCTCTTGGGACTCATTGTTGAAATAATTAATGATAATATTGTATTTGGTTAAGCCTTCCTATTTTAATCCAAAATTTTAGAAAATTTGATAAGTGCATAAATCAAAGGAAAAACCATTATCAATCAAGATTCTCTTGATAATTTTGTCCCCAATGAATGCTATGATGTAGAGGGATGAATCCCCTCGTAATTTTGAGGAAGTTGTATCATCGTTCAAAAATGTGATGTGATGTATCCCAAGAGAACCTACAACATTAACCACAACACTAGGAGAAATATTTGAAGGAACATATTATTGTCTTAGGAGCTCCAACAGGGCTTCCCTATTAATAGGAGAAGTTTGTAAAATCTCTAATAGGGAGATCTTATTTGGGGTACTAGCTAATTTTTGGATGTCAAATGAGACTTTAGGTTGTGGCTTCAACAGTAAAGGTGTGTTTTCTACCCTTGTGCTCCTTCTTTGTGTATTCTTAAAAACTAAGGGAGGTTTTGAAGGTGGGTTGGATGAGGGTCTTGTTTCCTACTGAGATCATTGAGTTGGTTGAATTTGTGATTGTTGCATTGTGATTTTTGTTATCATACCAATCGTATTATCATAGAGAAGGGGAAAATTCTGATATAAAACTTTATTAGCTACTTGTTATCCATGCTTAGGTAGGGGATCTTGGAAGATCTCCATGTCTTGATTTGTTGTGGGTACTTGTGTAAGAGGTTGGTTTTTTGTCATAGAATTGGGTGGAGAACCTTCTATACCAAGATGAACAACATCAATGAGGTCTTAAACCACATGTTTCAATCTCTTACAACATTTTATCAAGTGCCCCTCTACCTTATGGTACTCATAGTATTGACCAACTTTGTACCAATTAGTTGTGGTATCTAGTTGCCTTATGGGAGGTAACTCAATCATGTTGCATTCCAGAAGCTACTTTAGGACCACCTTCATAGGTATATTGAGTCTTGTAAAATTACTTTGTGGGGGTTTTGGGATTGGTTAAGCACCATATTTTATAGGGTGTTAACAACACTATTAATATATATACTATCTATTTACCCATCACCAACCACATGCTTGTTCTTATACTGTGTTTTAGTGGTCCTATCTTCTTTTACTTTAAGTTGACCTCTTTTGATAAGGGCTTGCTTTACCCTTCTTGCTATATCTATTGCTTGGTCAAAATATGTGATAATTATTATTTCCAATGCATAAGATATTTGTTCTTGTAAATTCCAAATGAATATCTCAAGCATATCTCAAGGAGGTAAGATATATTTCAAGCATCCAACTAGAATCCTCCAATGAGATGAAAACTCTGAAAAGCTTTCATATTTACCTTGTTTTAACATATAGAAAACTTTCATAATCGCATTATTTTCGACATAAGCTCCAAAATGTTGAACAAACAATTCAGTTGTCTCTTCACAATTCCTCAAAGAATGATTGGGCAACTGATAATACCACTCTAATCCCATGCCACCAAGAATTTTAGAGAACGTATTAAGTAACAACTTATCGTCATATATAATATCATGACATGTTGTCCTAAATATCTTTAAGTATTCAATTGCATCTTTTGTTCCCTTATAGATAGACAAAATCAACATTAGGAAATGCTTAGGTTAGGGCCTAGAGGTAATAATAGGGTCTAAGGGCTGATTACACATTTCTTTATAGTTTTAGGTGAAACTAGGAGGTTGAACCATATCCACGCTGGAAACCAATTATTTCACCACATTAGTTAAACTTTGCATCTCCATATTATTGTTGTTCAATACCCCTGGGTTCCCTAAGGGAGGGGTATAGATAGGTTTTTTAAAAGGAACTTGATCCATTTTTGAGGTATTGACACTATTATGGTATGGATTGTGATATGGGGTATTTTGTTGTGGAGGATAACTAACATTTGGTAGAACATAAGAATGCATGTTGAGATGAGTATAATGAGGAGGAATATCATGACCCTCCTTGGAGGAGTTTTAGTACAAAGAAACAATGTATTAATCTATGATGCTTTAATACCTAAGTTGGGAAATTGAACCAACTATGTGATGTTTAGTTTATTTAAAAGCATGATACTGCTAACATATTGCCAAGATGTGTAGGATCAAGTACACTCATAGGTGGAAGAAGCATAATCCTCCATCAAAAGTGAGGGTACTTTAGGTTGGGTAAATGATTATTAAGGCAAATCGGGGGTAACATTGATGGATACCTTCATATAGGTATGCATTCTATTATTTTCTTGATAGCCTAGTAGTTATCATAAATTCTCAAGGCTGAGACAAGTGAGTAGGTTGATGGAAAGATTCTCTCTTTGTCACTGTGAGCCCCAGATTGATAGCCTAGTAGCTATCATAAATTCTCAAGGCTGAGATAGGTCACTAGGTTGATGGAAAAATTTCCTCTTTGTTTGTTGCATATGTGTGATTGTCTTTTACTTCATCACTTGCTGCATCATTGGTTTGGGAAACGTGCATAAGTTGATTGTCTTGAAAATCCTTGTGATGCTTGACTATGATTGGTATGATATTATACTCAAAAAAAGAATCCTTTTGAGTTTTGAGAAATTATGTAGCAAGTCTTTATTCTAAAAAAATTATTAAGGAATTTCATTTTTAAATAAAAGTTAGTTTATTTTTAAATGTTAAAAGAATTGCAATTAAAAAAAAAAAAGTTAGTTTATTTTTTAATGTTAAAAGAATTACATTTAAAAAAAATAAAAGTTTAGTTCATTTTTAAATGTTAAAAGAATTATATTTTTAAATAAAAGTTTGTTTTTTAAATTTCAAAAGAATTACATTCAAGTTTATCCATGGATTAGAATCTAGAGTAAAGCATGATGTAAATATGCATGAGCCTAAATAATTGCAAAAGGCATATGACTTGGAAAAGAAGGTAAAGTTGCACTTCTAATTTAACTATGCCACCTTATCCAAGCAAGATCGACAAGCACTGAGGAAGAGGAATAGTCAAGGATTCTTGAAATGGGAAGAGGAAGAGGATCAAAAGACCAAGAATCCCTAGAATTTTCCAAAATCTAAAAAAGGAAATAACAAAAATCAGAAGTTCAATAAAAATTTCAAAAATAAGAAGAACCACAACCCCAATAATGCTAAATTTCAATCACAAAAGTTGCAAACCTCAGCCCTAGTGAGTAAGTCCATAAAGCTTTGATCAATTTCCAAGATAGATAGATCGAGTATTCAGAGAAAGGCAAGCGAAGACTAAGGATACATAGCAAAGAGGAGGCATTCAAACCCTAGATATTGTTGGCTATGCAACTTAAGAAGGACCTCAAGAAAGGAGGTATAGTGTATGTCGTAAAACTTAATGAAGTTGGAGATGATCAAAAGAGAGTGGTGCTAGGAAACCTTCCAATTTTGCAGGATTTTAAGGATGTATTTCCAGAGGATCTACCTGGACTCCCTCCTGTGCGAGAATTTGATTTCAAAATTGATCTTATACTAGGAGAAAAACCTATTCATAGATCTCCATATAGGATGAATCCTATCGAGATGCAGGAACTAAAGGTTCAATTACAAGGGCTATTAGAAAATAGACTGATAAAACCAAGTGTGTCACCTTGGAGTGCACCAGTTTTATTTGTGAAAAAAATGATGGTTCACCAAGATTATGTATTGATTACAGAATACTAAATAAGGATACAATCAAGAACCAATATCCCCCACCAAGATTGACCTAAGATCAAGGTATCATCAGTTAAGAATACATGAGGAGGAAACTCACAAAATGATATTTAAGACTAGGTACAAATATTATGAGTTTATTGTTCTACCCTTTGGATTGACTAATACCCTAGATCCATTCATGAATCTAATGAATAGTGTGTTTAGAAGATACCTGGACCAGTTTTTCCTTGTATTCCTAGATGATATTTTAATATACTCACGAAACAAATAAGAGAATTATAAACATCTCAAGATCGTGTTAGAATTGTTGAGGGAAAATCAACTCTATGGGAATCTAGCTAAAAGTGATTTCTATGTTTCAAAGGTATGATATCTTGGACATATTATATGAGCAGAAGGAATTGCTATGGACCTAGAGAAAATTGAGGTTATTCTAAAATAGCCACCCCCTACTAATGTGACTAAAGTGCAAAGTTTCATGGGGTTAACGAGATACTATAGACATTACATAAAGGATTACTCCAAGATTTTTGTGGCAATAACTAACCTTCAGAAGAAGGGAAAGGAATTCAAATGGTTGGAAAAGTACAAAGCTACCTTTGCATTGCTGAAACATAAACTCACTACTACACAAATACTAAAGATTCCTGACCCTCAAAGGGACTTTTTAGTATGCACTGATGCATCACTTGAAGGGTTAGGAGGAGTACTCTCAAGAAGTGTTAGTAGTTGCATATACTTCAAGGAAGCTCAAGGAGCATGAAGTTAATTATGCTACAAATAATTTGGAGCTAGTTGTAGTGGTGCATGCTCTAAAGGCCTAGCACCACTACTTAGTGGGAAGGCCCTTTGAATTAAAGAATGACCATACAAGTTTGAGGTATATATTTACCCAACCAATACTCAATGTGAGATAGAGAAGATGGGTCGAGTTCCTTTCTGAGTATAACTTTGAAATTGAGTACATAAAAGGGAAAAAGAATATGGTTTTTGATGCCTTGAGTAGAAGGAAACATAGAGCAGCCATAACTAGAAGTCACATGGATATGATGGATCGGGTGATACTAGAGCAATCTCAAGATGAGTATTACTAGGAAATTCGAGCTAGAATGAACAGAGACCCTAAGGGTAATAAGGAATTTGGCATGAAGGATGAACTTTTATGTTACAAAGGTAGAGTCATCATACCAAAAATGGGTGATTTAAGAAAACTGATAATGTAGGAGGTCCATAGATCTCCTTATTTTGCTCATCTTGGAGGAGCCAAAATATGGAAAAATATAAAAAGAACCTTATTTTGGGTAGGAATGAAGAGGGATATCACCAATTTTATTTCTCGATACCTCAAATTTTAGAAAGTTAAGGCAGAACACAAGCATATTGTAGTAAAATTGTATTTGCATGATATACCTATGCAAAAATGGTAGGTTATATCTATGGATTTCATAGTAGGGTTGCCCAAGACCAGGTATCAACATGATGTAATCTTTGTGATAGTTGACAGATTGACTAAAGTTGTACATTTCATACCAAGAAACATCAAGGATGATGCTCAAGTAGTGGCTAACAGATTTTCTGAGGTGATCATTTCAAATAGGGATTTCAAATTCACTTCTAAATTTTGGAAGTCCCTACATCGTGCAGTAGGCACAAAACTGAACATGAACTCAATGTACCACCCTAAAATAGATGGTCAAACTAAATGGGTAAACCAAGTACTAGAAGATATGCTTCGTATGTATTGCATTGATTACAAGTCTCATTGAAAAGACTACTTGCACCTTGTAGAATTTACCTACAACAATGGACATCACTCCTCTATGGGAATGACATCTTTCAAGGCCTTGTATGGGCAAAAGTGTAGAATGCCATTGTCTTGGGACAACCTAGAAAATCAAGTTGTGATTGGGCCAGATATGGTTAGAGAAATAGAAGATCAGTTAAAGGTAATCATGCAATGACTTAAATAAGCTACTGATAGGTAAAAAAGTTATGTTGATCTAAAAAGGACTCTAAGAGAGTACTTAGTTGGAGATAAAGTATTTTTAAGGGTTAAACCAATGAAGAGTGCTATCAAATCCATGAAGTTGGATCCTCAGTTTGTAGGGCCCTTTGAGATCACTAAAAATATCAGTTTTACTGCATACCAACTTACCTTACCACCTAACCAGTAAAAAATCCATGATACCTTCCACATATCCTTAGGAAATATGTTGTTGAACCTAAACATGTATGGGATGTTTCTAAATTATAGATGGTGAATCTAGAGGCTTTTGAAGTGATGCTGATAAATATCCTTGAGTTTCATTCCAAGTCTATGAAGAATCAAACTCTTGAGCAATGTAAGGTCCAGTGGTACCGATTTTTTGAAGGAAATACCACTTGGAAAAAGTGGATGATATGCAAAAATATTTTCTATTTTTGTTTGAAAATATATAATGTAATAACTTTATTTTGTAAAAAATTGGAAACACTAAATGGTGTTTAGTCCAAGGGGGTAGGATGTCATGATCCTCCCTAATAGATTTTTTAGCACAAAAAACAATGTATTAGTCTATGATGCTTTAATACGTAAGTTGAGCAATTGAACCAACTATGCAATGTTTAGTTGATTTAAAAAGTATGATATTGCTGACATATTGCCAATATGTGCAGGGTTAGGTACACTCGTAGGTGAAAGAAGAAAAATACTCCACCAGAAGTGAGGGTACTTGAGATTAGGGAAGTGGTTATTAAGGTAACTCGGGAGTAACATTGATGGATACCTTCATATAGGCATCCATTCGATTAGGGATAATCATCAAAAGACTAGCCACCTTGAGCCCCAGATTGATATCCTAGTAGCTATCATAAATTCTCAAGACCAATACATGTGACTAGGTTGATGGAAAGATTCCCTCTTTGTCTATTGCATATGTGTGATTGTCTTTTACTTCATCACTTGTTGCATCATTGGTTTGGGAAATGTGCATAAGTTGATTGTCTTGAAACTCCTTGTGATGCTTGACTATGATTGGTATGATGTTATACTCAAAAAAAGAATCCTTGGGTATTTTGAGAACTTATATAGCATGTCTTTATTCTAAAAAAATGATTAAGGAATTTTGTTTTTAAATAAAAGTTAGTTTATTTTTAAATGTTAAAATAATTACATTTAAAAATAATAATAGTTAGTTTATTTTTAAATGTTAAAAGAATTACATTTAAAAAATAATAATAGTTAGTTTATTTTTAAATGTTAAAAGAATTACATTTTTAAATAAAAGTTAGATTATTATTAAATGTTAAAAGAATTACATTTTTAAATAAAAGTTAGTAAGTTTTTTTTAAATGTTTAAAGAATTACATTTTTTAGCTATTTATAAATGTTAAAAGGGAATTCATTTTATAAGTTTATAGATAACTTATATATTAAAAAAGAGAATTTCATTCGAAAATATAATAAACCTTTTTTATTATAAGTCAATGGAGTTCTTAATAAAGCATGGGGCTTCTAGAACGCGATAGATCACACATTCATGGAGGCTCCTGCCACTCACTGCTGACCAAAGGATAGGAGAGCCTGTTTAGGTTAAATCTGGGAAGATAATATTTTTAAAAAGGAAAATATCCCATCTACCTCTAGAGAGTAAAAAAGAATTGATGGTGGTAGATAGAATTTTGAAGGGATAATACAAGAGATCAAATATAGAGAAGGGGTTTATCATTCTGGGAGAAGGAAAAAACTACGGATGCTGGGAGAAGAGAAGAAAGAAGAACTATTGGATTAAGAACTAGAGACCTTGATGTTCATTGGAAAAGTAATAGAATTTCATGTTGGTTAATGTATTAACTCCCTTTATTATGTATGATCATTGAAATTATTAAGAGTTATGCTCGATGTTTGGGTTTAATCTTGTTAATACCGGTTATACCTCCCTGTAGCGTCGGTTTACCTGGATGGCAATAGCTTGTGTTTAGAGTAGAACCTTTGTAAAGGCTCAGTGGAGCTATGTTGCTCCCTTTTCTCTATCCAAATCATGGCTATGCGAGTAGCGCCTATGTCTCCCTATCATGCTAAGAGCGTAACCTTGGATTGCTATCTTTGACCTCAAAGTGGACATCAAACCAGATCTGAGCACCTCAAATGAGGGGACCTCCTCCTCGACGGTGGTTTTAACCTTTGTCACCTGCACATGAGTTGTTAGACCAACCCTCCTTGGTGTAGGTTTAGTGCTTGTTGGCTAGTGGCTTAAACCAGGCCAGTACCCAATATTTGAGTATTCTTACCTTCCCTATCTACGATGTCATTCATGGGGGGCATCGAGTGTAGTTATTCATTGGCGGTCGATTAGTAGAAAACCTTATGCTATCCTTTATCAACCACTATGTGGCCAGCCAAACTTAGTTGCAGATTTTCGTAGCTCCCTTATGTCATTTGGATGACACATGTAGCTCTTTGATAAGTCCCCTATGTCATAGAACCAACACTGTGTTTCCATCTTCAAGGTGTAGTTGAGTGTTACCTTTAACCCTGGATAAGGGGCTCGACAAACCTTGGGTTGTGAGTCGTATAGGGTAGACGCTATAGGTGTGCAACCGCATATTCCTGGAAATCCTTGTTGCATTGTTTTATATAAAGAACTTTTAAAGTTTACTAAATTAAGTAGAGGAAACTTAATTTAGGGAAAATAGAGAACTTTATAATATTTTCATAAATTAAGTAGAGGAAACTTAATTTAGGGAAAATAGAGAACTTTATAATATTTTCATAAATTAAGAAGAGAAAACTTAATCTAGGGGAAAATAGAGAACTTTATAATATTTTCATAAATTAAGTAGAGGAAACTTAATTTAGGGAAAATAGAGAACTTTATAATATTTTCATAAATTAAGTAGAAGAAACTTAATTTAGGGAAAATACAAAACTTTATAATGTTTTCATTTATTAATCGAGATGATTATGACTTATTTTTATTAAATAAAGATATGGGGCTTTAATTAATGAAAGTAATATGGTTTGATTTATTTTATTAATTAAAGATATGGGGCTCTAATTAGTGAACGTAAGATGGTTTTCATTTATTTTTATTAGTTAAAGATACGAGGCTTTAATTAGTGAAAGTAAGATGGTTTTGATTTATTTTTATTAATTAAAGATACTAAGCTTTAATTAGTGAAAGTAAGATAGTTTTAATTTATTTTTATTAATTAAAGATATAGGGCATTAACTAGTGAAAGTAAGATGGTTTTGATTTATTTTATTTTTTTGATATGTAACAATAATATTTATAGCGGGTTTTTTTGAAAGGGTCCCAAAACCTTAGGTACATAAGTAGTCATAGCTATATTTCGATGTTAGAGTAGACCGGGGCTGTGCCCTTGGGGACCAAGCCAGGGCCCATGGGTCCTAGTGCCTACAAATAGTCCATCCAATGATGTTGCCAACAAGACAAAATTTGGCCTGAGGCCACCAAACAGGAAGAAACCTCAAAATTGCCCAGCAGTTAACCCAAAAAATTATTGGTCGCCACCACTCCAGGTAGCCCTGCAGTCGGGCATGACTTGAACGGGGGCCCCGACCTAGCATATTAGGTCCCCTCCCTGTCAGGGCCGTCGCCCAACCTACGACGGAGTTCAAATAGGGCATTGGCCACTGTGGAAGTTGCTTTAGCAGAAGCGGTTAGGGAGCTGATCGTGATGTCTAGGAGGGCTCTGGTAAAAAAGTTCCACAACTTAATTTCAGAGTCAGAGCTAACTTCAGTGGCTTTCGGGGCCTCCACCTTGGCCTTCTTGGAGCTGCCAACAACCCTACTGCTACCAGGGACCGGGCCCTTATGAATCGAACTTACACCAGGAGTCGGGGCCTCGCCTGGGTCGTAATCTAGGGTTCTTCATTTTTGGGTGGGTCTGCACCATTTTGAGGAAGGGGAGGCATCATGGGATGGGGTCTCCTTAGATTTGGATGCTACAAGGGAAGCAACAGGGGAGCCAGCCTCTTTAGGGGGGAACAGAGGACAGGGGAGAGATACGATGTAGCTGGGGCTGGTTTGCTAGGGCGTGTCTATATAGAATAGCCATGAGCCCTTGATGGGAGGATCAGGACTGATTCCTATAGGTCTGGTCAATGGCAAGGCTTAGGGAATAAAAGAGAAATTGGGGGGTGCTTACCAGCGTGGCTCCATGAAGGTGATTATAGAAACTGAGGTGAAAGTTGTAGAGGCGCTGATCTAGCTCATCGCAAGTTATATATTGCATCACTAGGATGATGGCCTCATCAAAGGGGGCCGGGAGGTCAGCTTGAAAGAGGTTGGCCTTGTCCCATTGCTATTTCAAGAATCGGGAGAGCTCCTCCTCCTAGTTGTGCTTGTCCCATCGAACAAATCTTCCTTTCTCCTCACGGTGCAGGCCCGTCACTTCAGTCAAAAAATCCTTGGACACCTTGAAGTGAAGCCCTTTCACTTTGACCTCCCCGTCATTCCAGGAATCCAAAAATCCCTATGTGATTTCTTCGTCTGCCCCTGTGAACTTTTTGAATAATGGAGTGTAGTTCTTGGCATCAAAAAATATCCTAGCAGAATCGCTCAGGTCGAGAGTGGAGGGATCGAGGAAAAATGCCTTGGCAGCCATGGAAGGCAAACAGGAAGGCCAAGGGCAGGGGAACCAGAGTCGGCTTGAACTAAGATGGGAGACTCACAGGGACAGGGGAAGGGGAAAACACACAGGAATGCGAGTGGCCTCTGAACACAGTTGGGTTAAAAGCTTACAGGGAGGCACCAAGGAGGGGAAGGGTAGCAGGTGTCGAGAAGGGGCACTTAGGGTACAAGATGACACAAGCTGGGAGGAGCTGAGGGGGCAAGGCTGGTAGCAGCCACGTGAGGTAGGGAAGGGGAGCCAATGACAGCGCTCCAATTGGCACAATCTTGATGGGGAAGCAGTTTGGGGAAATATCTCGAGATAAAGGTGCGTGCGGTTTGACCCAGCATGAAGATCCATCGGAGTGGCACCCGAGGCAGGAAACTCAGATTGAGAAGCCACGTGCTTTAACTTGGGCTTGCCAGGTTTTCCAGTGAGGCTGTGGTTACCCAAATCAGGATAAGCTAAAAATTTGACATGGCCTCTAAAGCGGGGAGCACTTGGCGAGACATGATGGTGCTTGATTAGATTGGCCAGCCATCAGACAGGAGGGTCGTTGGGGCCAATCATCAAGGTGGAGCAGGAAGGAGTATCCCCTGTCCATGTGGGGAGGGCATGACGTCGCACCTTCAGGGCCTCGATTCAGGGCAATCTAAGCGCCTAAACTCTCATCAGGGCTTGAATTGTCTTAAGACGCTAATTGGACCAGGGAATCAAGGAAATTCATGGTCCAGGTAGTGAGATATTCCACTGTGGTGGCTTGATTGACCATGAAATTGACTGCCCTATTACCTTCTCTGTACACATGATGAAAGGAGTGATGAGTGAATCCTTGGAGGATGGTGAGAACTTCCCAAATGGTGTTATGGATACGCCATGAGCTATTTCCCAAGCTACGGGTGACCTTGATGATAACTAGAGAATCGCCCTCGATGATTACTTTTGGGGAGGTCTCCTTGAGGGCTATCAGCTCATGGAGTAGATTTGCTACTTTGGTGAAGTTGTTGGTCTGAATTCCAAGTAGTTCAGCGTATGCCAAGAACAGGGTCCCGTGACTATCTCGGATGACCCCGCCCGCTCCAGAGGGGCCAGGGTTTCCTTTAGAAGCTCCATCAAAGTTAAGTTTAACCCATCCGGGAGGGGGGGCAGTCCACCTTGTCATCGAACGATGGGAGGGGGCGGGAGGGGGACCAAGGGGGGAAGCTGGACTTCGAGGGAGGAGAGGAGGGTGGACTCGACTAGCCTTCGAGACACCTCACTCAAGGGGAGGGAGTGGGAGTTCTCAAGGGCGAAGGAAACCTCCTTGGCTGCCACCCATTGGGGGGAGCAAGTCGAGGAGGAGAAGGCTCTATTGTTTCTCTTAAGCAAGAGTTGTTAGAGTAGATGTGGGAGGCAGGAGCCCCATAGGAAGTGGATTAAGGGGTGGGCAAAGGGATTGGGCCACTGAGACAGGAGGTCAAAGATGGAATTGGGGGCCATCCACTAGATAGAAAATTGGGATAGGATGAGGCCCAGGGCTTCAAAATAGAAGGGGCATCTAAGGAAGAGGTGATTAGTAGACTCCCAGGTAGCACAATAAAGGAAGCATCTATTTGGGATCTGAAATCCCCTCCTGATTAGGTTCTCGATAGTCAAGATCTTATTTTGGATGGCCACCCAAACGAAGTGGCTAATTTTGGGGATCAGCTTCTTGGCCCATACCTGTTTGGCTAGGAATGGGGCATCATCAGGGACTCTTTGGAAGTTGTAGGCAGATTTGATAGAGAAGATTCCACTAGGGGTGTCGTACCAGATGCATCGGTCGTTCCCTCCAAAATACGAGATAACTTTCACCTCGATGAGACGCTGGAGCCTGGCATATTGAAGCGGGTGCCTGGGGTTCAGGATGGGCTTTCATGTTACCCATCCTTGGTTCTAGGTGAGATAGTTTGACACTTTGGGCCCTCTACCCACCAGGCCCTATTTTAGGATGAGGAGTTTGTTGTTAGCAATCAAGGCATCATCTTGGATCCACCTGTATTCCTAAAAGTCGATCTTGGTTTCGTCCCTAAGGATCCATCTGGTCCCCTTCTAAATGATGTCTTTAGTGGAGATCAGGGATTTTTAGAAGGTTGATCGATCTTTGGGCTGGGAGTCACTGAGGAATGGGTGATGGTGAATGTATTTCTTGCACATGATACTGACCCATTCATCAGGGGAGTTGATGAAGACCTTCCAGGTGTGCTTGGACAAGAGGGCCTTGTTCATGGGGGTCACCCGCCTAAACCCGATCCCTCCCTTGCCTTTGGGGTGGCAAACCAAGGGCCAAGAAACTAGAGGAATCCTCTTCTTATCTTCATTGCCCAACCATAGAAAGCATTTTTGGATTTGCTCGATGTGTGCTGTAATGGAGGCCAAAATTTTGAAGACCGACATGAAGTAGATCAAAATGCTTTGAAGAACTGTCGATAGGAGGGTGGTTGTACTTGCCTATGAGAGGAGGTGGCCTTTCCATGGGGCAAACTTCCTCTGGATCCGATCAATCATCCCACTCCAAAGGTTCTTGGAGGAAGATCTTGTAAATAGGGGGAGCCCGAGGTAAGAGGAGGGGAGGGAATCAAGGGTACAGCCAAGAATCTTCCTGATTCTAATTTGCCTTGCTGGGGGGGTATGGATAAAGAAAATTTTACTTTTTTAGAGGTTGATTTTCTACCCGGCCACCTCCTCATACAGGGTTAAGATGTGCTTGATGGTCTTGGCTTGAGGGATCAAATCTGAAGTAGCAAGGATGCAGTCATCCATGAACTCTTGATGGGACATAAGGGGTAGGCCCAGCGCAGGCCTGATGCCCGAGATAAGTCTGTGGGAGACAGCACTCGAAATGGTGTGTCCCAGGGCCTCAGCCAGGATGATGAAGAGGATCGGGGATAGGGGGTCACCTTGGTGAAGGCCTCTGGAGCTGGGGAAGAACCCGATGGGGGATCCATTAATGAGGATAGAGAACCAAGGGGAGGAAACACAGTTTCTAATGAGGCTGACCCAGGAGGGGTGGAACCCAAACTTGAGAAGAACCTTGGAAATGAAATCCTAGTCAACTCTATCGAAGGCCTTGTTCATATATAGTTTGAGCAGAAAGGAAGCCTTTTTGGATAGAAGGGCCGAGTGGATGGCCTCGTGCATGATGATAACTCTGTATATGATAAGTCTTCCTTTGATCGAGCTCCCCTGGTAGGGGGAAATGATCAGGGAAAGGATATCCTTAAGGCAAGAGGCCATGGATTTGGTCAGGATTTTGTATAAGACATTACACAAGCTTATGGGGAAAAATTCATAGAGGGATCTGGCTACCTGAGACTTGGGGATCAGAGCAATGAAGGTGGATTTTATACCTCTGGGAATAGAACTGGTAGACTGGAGGTCCTAGATGGCTGCACACACTTCTTGGCCAACAAGGTCCCAAAAGGATTAGAAGAACTAGGGGGGAAACCCATCCGAGACCGAGGCCACCTTGGCATTCATGGAAAACATAGCAGCATGGATTTTAGAGTCAGACAGGGGCTACAGGAGCATCTCGTTCGCTAGGGCCAAGATGAAAGTTAGGATATGCTCCAGCAAGGAGACTGTCACTTTTAGGGATATCTGGGTATTGTCACCAAGGAGCTCTTGGAAGAATTTTATGGCTTCAGTCTGAATGTCTTCTTCATCCTTGATTATTCTACCATCGCTACCCACCAACTCAAAAATTCTGTTAGAGCCCCTATTTCTAAGGGTCGACGTGTGAAAAAACTTGGTATTAGCATCACCATCTTGGAGCCATAGGGCTCTCAAATTCTACCTCCAAAATGTTTATTCCCTGGCCAGGATGTTGTGGTACTCGCTGAGGGCTGAACGTTCCTCTTCCCTAATCCCTAGATCTTGGAAGCCTTCCTGGAACCTGAGCTCAAGGTCTTCGAGCTTTTTCTTAATTGTTGCTTTATTTTTGAAGATGTTGCCAAACACCTCTCTGTTCCATACCTTGAGCTATTCTTTGAGACATCTCAATTTGTGGTAGACTTTCTCAACAGGGCACCCAAGGACTGGGAGAGCCCACCAACAACCAACCTAGGCCCTGAAGTTGGGGTGGTGCAGCCACATGGACTCGAATCGAAAGGGCAGTTTGAGGGAAGAGTGATGGTCGATTTCGAGGATGAGGGGGTTGTGGTCAGACCCAATTTTTAGTAGAGCCAGCAAGGTTGCATCAAAAAATAGGGGAATGGCTTCCTTAGAAATGAACACTCTGTCCAGCCTAACCTGGATATGGCTTGCTCCCGCTCTTCTTTTTGACCAGGTGAACCTGGCTCCTTTTAGGTTGACGTCCATGAGCTCATTGAGGTCGGTGAAGGCCCCAAAGTCTTCCATGATTTTGGATAGAGCCGTTGAACCCCTGCTTTTGTTAGAAAGGAAAAGGGGCTATTGAAATCCCCTGCTTGGATCCAGGGAAGGGGGGAAAAGGCCTCCCTCATCGAGCTGATTTCCTTCCACAAGGCAGCTTTCTCAACTGGGTTGTTGGGAGCGTAGACGTTAGACAATATCCACGAACACCTTAACTTCACACATTGGACTAGAATGTTGATTATTCTTGGGTAAGATGAAATGAGTCTCCCCTCAAAAGATCGGGGATCCCACATGCATAGGAGGCTTCCGGTTGTGCCAACCGCAGGGGTAGACAATGACTCGTAATTTTACCAAATAGCTTGGGTGACCCTCTGAGCAACCACTTCATATATTTTGGCCTCCTTGAGGAGGAGGAAGGATGGGCAGTGATCCTTGCAGAGTTGGTCGAGGATCCTCTTTTTTGGGGCACCATTGAGCCCCCTAACATTCCAGGTGATGAGCTTCATTTGACACCCTTGGGCGGTCACTTGCCCTCCTTTTCGAGCTGAGTGGGGGGTTTGGATCATAGGGCATTTGCTTTGGAGAAGCTCGTAGTGATGTCAGAGAGGGTTGCTTGTGATCCATTGGCTATGTCATCTTCGGTGATCCTCGATCATTGATCGCCCAGGGTGGGGCGACCTCTCTTAAGTTTACTGCCAAAGTCTATGGTGAATGTCCTACTTCGGGTCATCTTGGGGGTAATTTCATCAGGCCTGGACTAAGATATGCCCTCAACCTCATCGTCGAATCTCTCGAAGTTGCACTTTGGGGTGGATACTGGTAGGGAACATCGGTAGGGGCGAGAGGGGGTCGAGATGGGGATAGCGAGGAAGGGGAGGAAGAAGGAAACTTTGGCATCCAGGGAGGAGGAAGGGAAGGTGGAAGCCAGTGGGGGAGAGAGCCCGGGCATCTCACAGGGCTGAGAGGGGGTGCAAGAAAGGGCTTGTAGGGAGGGGGGGAGGGATCCACACCGGGTGAGGGGGGAGCTTGGGATCGGGGCCCCGAGAGGGAAACCAGGGAGAGGTTCAGGGGAAGGAAAAACCTGGGGAGGGCCATCCGTCAGGCAAGGGCCTACCTAGGATTCCTTTGGGATAGAAGGGGGAGCCTCCTTATTGTTCCAAGCCTAGGATCTACGTCTGTCATGGGAGGGCCCATGGGAAGGGGTCCTACCTGGTCAGGAAGGGGGTTTAGCAAGGAGAGAGGCATCAGCATTTTTGGATATGGGGCATTGGTAGGAAAGGTGCCCCTGAGTGCAGTAGAGAGGGCAGAAAGTAGGTTTGTTTTCGTAAATCAAGATTTAGTGCTAGAAGAAGGACCCAGAGGAGATGGACACAGAAGAGGGGAGTTTGGATTCTAGATTTGCATTGACACAAAATCTAGCATGGACCATTCGAGAGCCTGCCTTGGTAGCGAGATCAAAGGCCACCAGCTCACCGATCGATTGAGCAATGAGCCTTAGTACGTCTTCGTGCCACAAGTGAAAGGGAATATCGGGGAGCCAAACCCAAATCTAGGCGAAGTTGATACTTTGGGTGCTGGGATGGAAGTCAACTCCATATCACCTGAGGAAGAGGCTTTTGTGTCCCAGGAACCAGGGCCCGCCAGCCAGGATCTTTTTAGCATCATCGCTATTGTTTAGTTTGATAATGAAAAAGCCCTTGGTAAGGGCCACCAATCGAATATGTCCAAAAACTTTCCACTTGGAATCTGCCCATCTGCAGATGGTTTCCATGTATGGTCACCCTCCAAGGAACATCCCAACTAGGGAGACAGAGGGTCCAAAGACAAAGGATGAGTATACCTCCTCTTGAATGGAAATGTGGATTCCCTCGAGGGAAATCCCTATGCCCAGGTCCCGAGGTTGGGCCTTGGCACAAATTAGGATCTACTGGTAGGAGGGTTTGGGCCCTCCTGGGGTAGAACACTGCCCAGGATCTGGAGGCTTTTTCCCTAGACCTATAATTGCATCGAGGTTCGAAGGAGGCCTTGGGCCCCAGAAGATGTCTCTACCCTGACTGCTAGTCTGCTTAGCCTCTGAAACCTTCTCTAGTCCTGACGAGGGCCCTTTGGGCCCAAGCCCGGGCCCCGACGTGCCCAATCCCAATCCCATTCCTGCACCTGCCTTGGATCCTGTGCCTGCGTTTGAACTTGCTCCCGCTCCCGCTCCCATTTCTGCTTCTACTCCCGCCATAAAAAATGGCAACCGTCTATTTTGAGATATTTTCTAAACTTCTCCTTGATTTAATTTTATTAGTTAAAGATACAGGGCTTTAATTAGTGAAAGTAAAATGGTTTTGATTTATTTTTATTAATTAAATATATGGGGCTTTAATTAGTGAAAGTAAGATGATTTTTATTTAATTTTATTAATTAAAGATATGGGGCTTTAATTAGTGAAAGTAAGATGGTTTTGGTTTATTTTTAGTAATTAAACATATGGGGCTTTAATTAGTGAAAGTAAGGAACCTAACTATTTATGAATTGAAGTGAGTAACTTTGATTGCGAAAGTAAGAGAAATGGTTTATTTTTATGAATTAAAGTAGGGTAACTTTTATTTGTGGAAATAAAGGGGATTTAGCTTATTTAAATATTGAGGGTATGTGACCTTGATTATTTGGATTAGATAATAAAAAATATCAAAGAAAAACCTATGAAACTAGCGGTTTAGTTGAATAAATCTCTATGGCTAAGGAGAGGTGAAAATAAAAATGATGATTTTTATGATATCAATTATGCAGTAAATGGTTAGGTACTTTGATTGAATTTATATAGTTGCAATTTGAAAATGAATTAAGTAAATGCATTTAGAAGCATGTCTATCATGGAACCATGAGTACCCTGATCCCCTACTATCCTTAAATGATTGAGGAAAAGTTGAGAAGGACCAAAGAGGTAGTTAGAACCAATGCATCGGTTTGATTCTACTTATAATGATTTACTTATGCTCAAGTAGATTAATTATGTGGGAGATTTTCCTGATGAAATTTATGTAATATATTATTCTTTAAGAGTATGGAGGATTTACCATACTTGCTTATATGTAATAAATATTAATTGATGGAATATATACCTTTAATTATTGTTTGATTATCTATGTTTTGTATTGGTTTTTTTTAGATAAATGTTTACTACTTTTGAGTGTTTCCTTCCCTTTAGTCATGTTGTGATTTATATTTTGTTAGATTTGGTATCTAATCTATTCTTGGTTTTCTTGCTAAACATTAGAAATTTAACAAATTCTAGGGTGAACTTAGAGGTGACCTAAGGGATTGAGACCCCTTAGGGTGAACATAGTAGACCTAAGGGATTAAGAACCCTTAATGAGAATGATAATTGAGTTTAGGAAAGACTACACCTAAGTTAATATAACTCATCGTGAAGATGATATGGATAGCTTAACTCGCAATACGCGTAGCATACCTACATAGATTGACTTGTGTATGGTATGGTGATGTATGTATGCCTTCGATTTATTGAAGGTGATAAGTTTAGGTCATCAATAATGATGATATGGATAAACTTATTTGCAACAACACATTGTATGCCTACACAGATGGACTTGTGTTAGGGTATCTAGTGAGGTGTAGCTCTTCAAGTAAATTAAGGAATTTAAACAACAAATCAATTAGGAGTTGGATAGGGAGTTATGAATCTCTTTCCTTAGTAAAAAAATATTTTCTTTTTTTGTGTTTTATTATAGCTAAATTTTTGGGTCATTATATTTGGTATCATTTCTCTAGGTACGATGGTATAGATATTCTTGTGTGCTAAAGGGATTTGGATGTCTCCAATGAAAGCTTGCTTAAAGTATAAGGTAAAGTTGGTATGACCTACAATACCCTACTTGCTAGAATCTAATGGGAAATAATCCCAAGGGTGAATGAGTCTTGTGATACCTTAGTATGGGCTTTGGTATTATTGATATATTATAACTTTGGAATATTACCCTAGTTGGATTATTGATGCTTTTAAGAAGATAAATTTGAATTGTGGTTTGAATTAGAGATACAATTTAAGGTGAAACTATAACTTAATATTTTCTTTGTTGTAACCAAATAAAATGTTCCACCTAAGGCTAGAAGAGAAAGGCCTACATCTAGTAAAACTTGACAAAATAATTTTAAATAAGAGATCCAAGATGAGGGTCCACAAAATTCCAATAGAGAGGTGGACTACCTCACTGCTACGATCGCTGCTATGCAAGATCAGATGAGATAAGTGTTGAAAACCATTACGAATCAGAACTCGTAAGCTAGAAGCTCAAATATTGGATAATGGGCTAACTGCGGAGGAGTTGCAAGCTAGAACCCTTCTATAAAATGAAATGACAAGGGATTTGAAAAATATTTGTATCTCCAAGTTTGGTGGATAAGGTGAAGGGGATGTAGCTGAAGCATGGATGAGAGAACTAGAGGTTTAATTCAAGGTAAAAGGCTATTCCCCAGGAACTTGAATGGTTTAGGCCATGATAAACCTAGAAGGAGTTGCTCTAGATTGGTGGGACACCATTATGAAAATACTAAGATTGAACCTATTGATATTCCATGGAAAGAATTCATAGTTATCTTCAAGAAAAGGTTCTTAATAGAACATTTATATGCGCTATAGTTTGAGGTGTTTTCTAGCCTACAACAAGGGACCAAAATAGTAGAGGTATACTATAAGAAGTTGATTAGGTTACTCAAGTATGAACCTACCTATGATGAGAAGATGAGGGTTCACATGTTTATCCATGGATTGGAATCTAGAGTAAAGTATGATGTAAGCATGCATGAGCCTAAATAACTACAAAAGGTGTATGAATTGGCAAAGAAGGTAGAATTGCTCTTCCAATTTAACTATGTTGTCCTATCTAAGCAAGATCGACAAGCATTGAGGAAGGGGAATAGTCAAGGATTCTTGAAATAGGAAGAGAAATAGGATCGAAAGACCAAGAACACCCAAATTTTTCCAAAATCTAAAAAAAAATAACAAAAATCAAAAGTTCAAGAAAAAATTCTAGAAGAAGAAGAACCATAATCCCAATAATACTAAATTTCACTCTCAAATGCCACAAACCTCAACCCCAATGAGCAAGTTAGGGGAATAAAAATTGGAAAGAAATTAAGAACCCAAGGATGGGTGTTACCATTATAGAGGTCCACATTATGCTAATCAGTGTCTGCACCAACTAGGGTTGAGTTCATTCAACACCAAACAAAATAAACTTGAGCATTGGATCTATGCCATGATCGGAAAACAAAAGCTAGAGGGTCAATTCACCCTATTACTTGTGAAAGGTAAGATTTTCAATAAGCAAGTAAATATTCTAATAGACAATGGAGCCATTGATAGTTTTATTTATTCTAGTTTAGCAAGGAATATGTCAAAAATTCCATGATATTTGGCCTACAGATGGAAGGTGGAGTATGGTTTAGGATAAACCTACTCAGTTAACCAGTGTTATCCAATGGTAGAAATTACTTTGGATAGTGGAACCACTAAAGGTTACTTGTATATAGCTCAACTTCATGCCTTTGATATAATCCTAGGTATGTATTAGTTGCAATCCCATAAAGCTTTGATCAATTTCCAAGACAAATGGATTGAATATTCATATAAAGGCAAGGGAAGACTAAGAATACATAGTGAATAGGGGTTATTAAAACCCTAGATGTTGTTGGCTATGCAACTTAAGAAGACACTCAAGAAAGGAGGAATAGTGTATGTCGTAAAACTTAATTAAGTTGGGGATGATCAAAAGAGAGATGTGCTAGGAAAGCACCCAATTTTATAGGATTTAAGGATGTATTTATAGAGGATCTACTTGGACTTCCTCCTATGTGGAAATTTAATTTCACAATTGATCTTATACCAGGATCAGAACCTATTCATAGATATCCATATAGGATAAATCCTATAGAGATGCAGGAACTAAAGGTTCTACTACAAGGGTTATTGGAAAATGGACTAATAAAACCAAGTGTGTCACCTTCAGGTGCACCAATTTTATTTGTGAAAAAGGATGGTTCACTAAGATTGTGCATTGATTACAGAATGATAAATAAGGCTACAATAAAGAACCGATATCCCCTACCTAGGATCTAAGATTTATTTGATCAATTGAGAGATGTCATAGTATTCACCAAGATTAACCTAAGATTAGGGTATCATCAGTTAATAATATATGAGGAGGATACTCACAAAACGATATTTAAGACTAGGTACGTGTATTATGAGTTTACAGTTCTACCCTTTGGATTGACTAATGCCCTAGATCTATTTATGAATCTAATGAACAGTGTATTCAGAAGACACCTATACCAGTTTGTCCCTGTATTCCTAGATGATATCTTAATATACTCATAAAATAAAGAAGAGCACGATAAACATCTCAAGATCGTTTTAAAGTTTTTGAGGGAAAATCAACTCTATGGAAATCTATCTAAAAGTGATTTCTATG
Organism: Wollemia nobilis; assembly: GCA_028583015.1. Taxonomy (NCBI): domain Eukaryota; kingdom Viridiplantae; phylum Streptophyta; class Pinopsida; order Araucariales; family Araucariaceae; genus Wollemia; species Wollemia nobilis. Next base: position 174,748 of record JAQPPZ010002224.1, read on the forward strand.
TTTCATAGGTACAACATCATGGACATATCATATCAACAGAAGGAATTTTTGTGGATGTGAAGAAAATTGAGACCATTCTAAACTAGCCACCCTCTACTAATGTGATTGAAGTGCAGAGTTTCATAGGGTTAACGGGTTACTATACACATTACATAAAGGATTACTCTAAGATTTCTACAACAATAACTAACCTTCAGAAGAAGGCAAAGGAATTCAAGTAGTCAAAAAAGTGTGAAGTTGTCTTTGCATTACTAAAACATAAACTCACTACCACACCAGTACTAAGGATTCTTGACCTTTAAGGGGACTTTTAAATATGCATCGATGCATCATTAGAAGGGTTAGGAGGAGTACTCTCTCAAGAAGATTCAAAGAAGCTCAAGAAGCATGAAGTTAATTATGCTACACATGATTTGGATCTAGATATAGTGGTGCATTCTCTAAAGGCTTGGTGCCACTACTTAGTGGGAAGGCCCTTTGAATTAAATATTAACCATCAAACTTTAAGGTATATATTATCCATCCAATACTCAATGTGAGATAGAGAAGATAGATAAAGTTCCTTGTTGAGTATGACTTTGAAATTAAGTACATAAAAGGGAAAGAGAATAAGATTGTTGATGCCTTGAGTAGAAGGTAACACATAGCAGCCATAGCTAGAAGTCACATGGATTTGATAGATCGGGTGAAATAGGAGCAATCTCAGGATGAGTATTGCTATGAAATTCAAGCTAGGATGAATAGATACCCTAAGGGTAATAAGGACTTTGGCATAAAGGATAACATTTTATGTTACAAAGGTAGAGTCATAATACCAAAAATGAATGATTTAAGAAAACTAATAATGTAGGAGTCCCATAGATCTCCTTATTTTGATCATCCTAGAGGAGCCAATATACATAAAATTATGAAAATAACCTTATTCTAGGTAGGAATGAAGAGGGATATCACCAATTTTATCCCATAAAACATCAAGGATGATGCTCGGTAGTGGCTAACAGATTTTCCAGAGATATTCTGATTGGATTGATTTCTTGAGGTGATCATTTCAGATAGGGATTCCAAGTTCACTTTTGAATTCTGGAAGTCCCTGCATCATGCAGTAGGTATAAAACTAAACATGAGCTTAGTGTACCATCCTGAAATAGATGGTAAAACTGAAGGGGTAAAACAAGTACTAGAAGACATGCTTTGCATGTACTTCATGGATCACAAGTCTCATTGGGAAGACTATTTGCACCTTATGGAATTTACCTACAACAATGGACATCACTCCTCTCTAGGAATGGTGCCTTTCAAGGCCTTGTATGGGCGAAAGTGTAGAATGCCATTATCTTGGGACAACCTAGAAGATCAATTTGTGATTGGACTAGATATGGTCAGAGAAATGGAATATCAATTAAAGGTAATTAGGCAATGACTTAAAGAAGTTGTCGATAGGCATAAAAGTTATGTTGATCTAAAAAGGACTCCAAGAGAGTACTCAGTTGGAGATAAAGTATTTTTAAGGGTTAAACTGATGAAGAATGCTATCAAATCCATGAATTTGGATCCTCGATTTGTAGGGTCCTTTGAGATCACTAAAATATTAGTTTGGTTGCATGCCAACTTGCCTTACCACCTAACCTACCAAAAATCCATGATACCTTCCATATATATTTACTTAGGAAATATGTTTCTGACCCTGAACATGTGTGGGATGTTTCTAAATTGTAGATGGTAAATCTAGAGGCTATTGAAGTGATGTCAATAAATATGCATGATTTTTATTCCAAGTCTATGAGGAATCAGACTCTTGAGCAATGTAAGGTCCAGTGGTACCTATTTTCTGAAAGAAATACCACTTGGGAAAAAGGATGATATGAAAAAATATTTTTCCTTTTTGTTTGAAAATATATAATGTAATAATTTTATTTTGTAAAAAACTATAAACACTCAATATGGTGTTTAGTCCAAGTGGGGTAGGATTTCATGACCCTCTATAACCAACTTTTTAGCACAAAGAAACAATGTATTAATCTATGATGCTTTAATATGTATGTTGAGCAATTGAACAAACTATGCGATGTTTAGTTAATTTAAAAAGCATGATACTACTGACATATTGCCAAGTTGTGCAAGATCAGGTACACTCGTAGGTGGAAGAAGCAAAATCCTCCACCAAAAGCTGGGGTACTTGAGGTTGGGAAGTGATGATTAAGGCAACTTGAGGGTAACATTGATGGATACCTTCATATAGGCATGCATTCGGTTAGAGATAATCATCAAAAAAAGACTAGCCACCTTGAGCCCTAGATTGATAGCCTAGTAGCTATCATAAATTCTCAAGGCTAAGACAACCCTCTTTATCTATTGTATATGTGTGATTGTATTTTACTTCATCACTTGCTGCATCATTCTTTTGGAAAATGTGCATAAGCTGATTGTCTTGAAACTCCTTGTGATGCTTGACTATGATTGGTATGATATTATATTCAAAAAAAGAATCCTTTAGTGTTTTGAGAGCTTATATAGCAAATATATATTCTAAAAAAAATGATTAAAGAGTTTTATTTTTAAATAAAAGTTAGTTTATTTTTAAATGTTAAAAGAATAACATTTTTAAATAAAATTTAGTTTATTTTTAAATGTTAAAAGAATAACATTTAAAAAAAATAAAAGTTAGTTTATTTTTAAATGTTAAAAGAATAACATTTTTAAATAAAATTTAGTTTATTTTTAAATGTTAAAAGAATAACATTTTAAAAAAATAAAAGTTAGTTTATTTTTAAATGTTAAAAGAATGACATTTTAAAATAAAATTTAGATTATTTTTAAATGTTAAAAGAATTACATTTTTAAATAAAAGTTAGTTTGTTTTTTTTAAATGTTAAAAAATTAATTTTTTTTAGCTATTTCTAAATGTTAAAAGGGAATTCATTTTATAAGTTTATAGATAACTTATATAAAAATAATAGAATCCCATTTGAAAATATAACCAACCCTTTTTATTATAAGTCAATGGAGTTCTTAATGAAGCATGGGGTTTCTAGAACGTGATAGATTGTGCATTCATGGAGGCTCCTGCCACTCTCCATCGTCCAAAGGAAAGGAGAGTCTTTTTAGGTTAAATCTAGGAAGGTAATGTTTTTAAAATGGAAAATATCCCATCTACCTTGAGGAATTTAGAAAGAATTGATAGCGGTATATATAATTTTGAAGGGATAAGACAAGAGATCAAATATAGAGAAGGGGTAGATCATTCTAGGAGAAGAAAAAACTACAGATATTGGAAGAAGAGAAGAAAGGAAAACTGCTAGATTAAGAACTAGAGACCTCGACATTCATTGGGAAAGCGATATTCAGGTTGATTAATAGATTAACTACCTTGCTTATGTCTGCTCATTGAAATTATTGAGAGCTATGCTCGATGTTTGGGTTTAAGCTTGTTAATATTGGTTATACCTCCCTGTGGTATCAATTTATCTGGATGGCAGTAGCTTATGTTTAGAGTAGAACCTTTGTAAAGGCTCATTAGAGTTGTGTTGCTCCCTTTTCTCTATCAGAATCATGGCTACGCGAGTAGCTCCTGTGTCTCCCTACCGCACCAAGAGCATAAACCTTAGATTGATTTCTTTGACCCTGTTGTGGACGTCAAACTAGATCTGAGTGTCTTGAGTGAGGGGACCTCCTCCTCAAAAGTATTTTTAACCTCTATCACCTACGCATGAGTTGTTAGACCAACCCTACTTGGTGTAGGCTTAGTGGTTGCTAGCCAATGGCTTAAACCAAGCCAGTAACTAGCGTCTGAGTATTCTTACCTTCCCTATCCATGATATCGTCCATGGGGGCATCGAGCGTAGTTATTCATTGGTGATCAATTGGTAGAAAACCTTGTGTTGTCCCTTGTCAACCATCGTGTGGCCAACTAAACTTGGTTGAGGATTTTCGTAGCTCCCTTGTGTCATTTGGATGCCACGTGTAGCTCTTTGATAAGTCCCCTGTCGTAGAACTAGCACTGTGCTTTTGCCTTCAGGGTGTAGCTAAGTGTTACCTTTAACGTTGGAGAAGGGGCTCGATAAACCTTGGGTTGTGAGTCATATAGGGTAGATGTTATAGTTGTGTAGTCGCGTATTCCTAGAAATCCTTGCTGCGTTGTTTTATATAAAGAAATTTTAAAGTTTACTAAATTAAGTAGAGGAAACTTAATTTAGGGAAAATAGAGAACTTTATAATATTTTCATAAATTAAGTAGAGGGAACTTAATTTAGGGAAAATAGAGAACTTTATAATATTTACATAAATTAAGTAGAGAAAGCTTAATTTAGGGAAAATAGAGAACTTTATAATGTTTTCATTTATTAATAGAGATGATTATGATTTATTTTTATTAATTAAATATATGGGGCTTTAATTAATGAAAGTAAGATGGTTTTGATTTATTTTTTTATTAATTAAAGATATGGGGGTTTAATTAAAGAAAATAATATGGTTTTGATTTATTTTTATTAATTAAAGATACAAGACTTTATTTAGTGAAAGTAAGATGGTTTTGATTTATTTTTAGTAATTAAAGATACGGGTATATTTTTTTTGTTGTTAAGTAGTGTTTGTATTTACAACGGGTTTTAACTAGGATCCCAAAACCTGATTACATAAGAGTTGGTAATAACATGCCGAGAATAAGCCATTACAACAAAATTTTGGGCCCAAGGCACCAATACCCTGAAAATGAAAAACAAACAGAAATCCCGCCCAGTGGGAACAGGTAAATTTGAACAATCCCGCCCAGCGGGAAACTACCAAAGAGTTGGTAATAACATGCCGAGAATAAAATAAATTAGCAGGTGCTTTAAGTAGAAGAAGGCATAGCAATGCTATGTCACACTGTTAATTTGCTATAATTGATCAAATAAGAAAACTACAGATTCAAGATGAATATTCTCAGAAGTATCGGGAACTGGTTCAACAAGATTCTGATAAAGCAAAGGAATTTAGAATCTGGCAGGATACATTATTCTTCAAAAAGAGAATGGTAGTGCCTAATGATCATATTATGAGAAATATGATACTGCAGGAGCCACATATTGCTCCTTTTTCTTCTCATCCAGGCTATGTAAAGATGTATGAAAATTTGAAAAAAGAGTATTATTGGTCAAGAAATAAAAAAGGATATCGCTGAATTTATGGCTAGATGTTTAGAGTGTCAAAAGGTGAAGACAGAACATCTACATCCAGTTGGACGTTTATTTTTGCATGACATTCCACAATACAAATGGCAGGTTGTGACTATGGATTTTATTGTTGGATTGCCTAAAAATTGTTTTCAGCATGATGCCATTTTGGTAGTAGTGGATAAATTGACAAAAGTGGCATATTTTTTGCCTGGAAATATTAAATATGGAGCTCCCGATGTAGCCCAAAAATTTACCAAGGAAGTGGTATGGCTACACAGTTTTCTTGAAATAATTATATTGGATAAGTATTCTCGATTCACATCCCAGTTTTAGCAGATATTGCATCAGGCATGGGGAACAAAGCTCAATATTAGTACTACTTATCATCTTGAGATAGATGGACAAACATAAATAGTGAATCAATTTTTAGAGGATATGCTCCGCATGTATTGTATGGATCATCAAACAAAATAGGAAAATTACCTTTTTCTAGTTGAATTTGCTTATAATAATAGTTACCATACTTCTTTAGGTATGGCTCCATTTGAGGCTCTGTACAGGAGGAGGTGCATAACGCCATTATCATGGAGTAATTCGGAGGATCGGGTGATGATCGGGCCGGATATGGTTAGAGAAATGGAAGACCAACTCAATGAAATTCATTAGAGGCTCAAAGAAGCCTCAGATCGATAAAAGAGTTATGTGGATCTTAAGAGAACACCCAAGGAATTTTATGTGGGAGACAGAGTATTCCTAAGAGTTAAACCTACCAAAAGTTCTATTAAATCCTCTAAGCTTAGTCCATGATTTGTAGGGCCTTTCGAAATTATTGATAAACTAGACTCGATCACCTACAAATTAGACTTGCCACCCAATTTGTCAAAAAATCATGATACATTCTATGTGTCCCTTCTCAAGAAATATGTTTCTAACCCTTCACATGTTTGGAATGTTGATCAATTGTAGATGGACAATCCCTTGCGCATTGAAGTGCAACCAGTTAAGATCCTTGGTTATCAAACAAAATAACTGAGAAAGCAGAATATTGAACAGTGCAAGGTCCAATGGGACCATTTTTCTAAAAATAGTGCCATGTGGGAATATGTGGCCATCATGAAAAGATAATTTTTGTTTTTTTTAATAGTGTTTGAATAGTGTTATCTTCATGACATGGTTTTATTTTGTCTAAACAGTGATATTATCATATCTTGGTTTGTGAAGTATGATAAATATACTTGATGTTTGTGCATGTTTAATTTTAGCAATAAATGGTGAATCAGTTTTAAAAAATGTAAATTTGTTGATGAATTGAATTGATTTTCTATTATCATGGTAATGTTGTTTTTTTTTATGCTTCAATGGGAAATGCAAACACAGGGACTGTGTTTAATCTTAGGGGGAAGTATGTAACAACCCTCCAAAAATCTACTTTATTATATGCCTAATTTATCTGCAAGGATGAGATACTGCTAATGTGTCTATGGATGCAGGGGACAAGTATTGTTATTGGCAGAGACAATGCAAAGGAAGGAGGTCTCCTTAATGGGCAGAAGGATTATTTTGGTGCAAGGTAAGTCAAGGTAAATTATGAGCGGTGGTGTATTCGCCAGTTGATAGGGGCAAAGGACCCTATAGGCAATACATTCGCTAGTGATCCATGTAGAATGCATATCATGTAGTTGCATTTGTAGGAGTGTTTGATGTTTGTTAATTTGTGAATTTGTGATGTTTGGTTGGCAATGAAAATTCTTAAATGCACGGGAGCCATACTTTAAAATATTGGTTGGCAATGAAAATGCTTAAATGCATGGGAGCCATAGTTTTTAATTAATAGGATAAATGTGGAATAAAGATATGACTAATATTGTTCTAAGATCTAAAAGGGAAATGTGTGTTTTGAGAAACTTATTTATTTAAAACTAATATATTTAAATATATATATAACTAAATGTATAAACATCAATATATGAATGTATTGAAAACAAATAATATTTATTGTTTTATTGTTGTTTTAAGACAAGGTAAATAAAGTAATATAAACAATGGCATATTAAAATATATACTAATAAAATGATTATTAAGGAAAAATTGCTTTGCATTATTCGAATGGGATAATTAGGGAACAATCAGTATTTTTGGAGATTATTATTTTAATGGTTGTTGAACATGGAAGGAAGTCCACTTGGCATTTTTAGAATAGAAGGATTTTAAAACAAATGCCAGTTTTCATGCGAAAAAGGAGGAACCATCTTCTAGATTAGAGAAGAAGGGATGGAGAGGGAGGATGGTGGTTTGTGTGATTATAGGAATGCAAAGCGAGAGCAACGAAGAAGAACTTTGAGAGGCAAGAAGAGCAGATAGTGTTACTCAATAAGTCCGAACTAGCTAAATTTATAGAATAAAATGGGAATAATGGAAAAATGGAATGTCAATGAATTATTCGATTTTGTTCTGCGTATGAAATTAGTTTGATATTTGTCTTGTATATTGAAGAGGAAGTGAATTCTTTCAGTACATGTGTGGAAGAATTAATATGTGACGTATGTATGTGAATCTAGTTTAATATTGCTTTGCAAAACTATTGAGAAGTTGAATCTTTCCAATGCATGTGTGGATAAAATTGGAATGGGATGCATGTGTTCGAAAGGACTGTTGAAAAATAAAAAAACATTATGGTTGTTGTGAACCTAAGATGAATAGCTTCCACAATGAAATTCATTTTACCTCTGCGTGCTATGTTGGGAAAAATTATGTGACATTTGCATGTTGTATTGAAATCTTATGGTGTGTTAATGCTTTTGAATATCTGCATGTTGTGTTGGAAATGAAAATATTGTATGCATGCTAGGTTAGCTACATGTCAAGTTAGATTGGCCGCTCTGACCCTTGAGATGTTACTGGAAAACCGCATCAGGATACTAGAGCTCTGTGGAGGAAAATAACCAGAGCCATTAACTTGCTAATGGAAGTTTTAGTCCGCATCCAAACGTCAAGAATTGGAACTGGAAATGTTTTGTTGTAATCTATAGAGGCTTATGATATTCACTCAGTAGAATGATGAAATTTGAACTATTAGAAAATTAAAACAAATGCTGAAAGTTTATATATTTGTATTTCATATAACGTAGACCAGGAGGATTTGCATGGTAGTGCATTGAGAAACTTCTAATGTAATGAATCAATTCAGTCATTTATCTTCTAAAGTATAATGAAAAATAGACTTGCATATGGGGAGAAAGTCTTGTGTCTCTTATAAATGTTGTATTAAAATAATAAACCCTTTGACATGAAGAATGGTTTTGAATTAAAATTATTTTATAATTTTTCTTTCCCATATAATGTTTGTTTATTCTTATGTTTTTAAAACAATTTTGCATGTGTTCATAGAGCCGTTGAATATGGATGATATCTTTATTGGAAAACGTAGTTCTGATGAGTTGTCAAAGAAAATTTCAAAAATTAAGACGCTTGTATACCATTTTTTTTTGATTGATGAGAAGCATTTCAAATGGTATTTACAAATCTTAGATCCTGTAATAAACTTGAACCAACAATTGTACATAGTAGGGACCACCTATTCGAGTTACAAGATAGGAAAGGATATGACTTGTAATAAGAGGATTTATCAATCCAAATCGGTATGGTAGGACTGTTTAGTGCGTTAGTAGAGCATTCACGATGGTTAGAGAGAACTATCATCCACAGGGTAATAAACCAAGCATGAAATTAGAATACAATATAAGTTTTAGTATTATTTGGTTTAAATCTACCAACCAAACCTAATATTAGAGAAAATGCATTGCAAACTTTTGATAAAATAATGAAAAATCCTTTGCCAAGCAAACAATGGCAGTATTGTTTCTGAGAATAGAGGAGTCAGCAAAAATTTAGAACTAGAACTTGATTACTTAGAAGACTTGATACTATAATAATCCCCTATGTATAAATTGAATTAAATATAAATGAAAGAAGTCTTAAACATAAAGTCTTTAAAATGTAGTAGTGTAATTTTAGGATCATTTAAAATTAAGCATGTATGGTTGTATGATAGTGTAATTTTGAGATTATTTAAATTAAACCTGCATGATGGTTTAGGTAAATCGAAGTGAGGTTACTTATAGGAAATGTCAAGTGGTATTATTTACTTATGTTTTTAAGTAGTGAGAATCAAAATCTTTTATAAAAAAAAAAATTAGACTATATACTAAAATAAAAAAATAGTGTAGTTGCAACCTTATTTAACTTATAAGAGTAGTTTGCTCTATTTCAAGGTTACGTAGAGAAATTATATAGTATATAGTAGAAGAGAAATGATTTAAGATTCTTTGATATTGATTGCAATACTTTTCATAGTTTCTCTTCTTTTAATTTTTTTAATGAAAATATACATGTAGTCAAATGAAAACTAGTAATCTTACAATGTATATATAGTTAAAGCTTATGAACAATTGAGGAATTGTTTTCAGTTGCAAACCATTGCATAGATAAACTTTACTAAACAATAAAATCTTAGGTAAACCTATGGATAAGAGATTTCAATATTGTGGGAAGGACAATCTTAACTCGCAACCTAAGGTTGTGGACATGACAACCTTAATATTATTTTAGGATTGTGGGAAGGACAATCTTGTGAGTCAATTACTAGTGGTGTTTGCGGGTAGGCAATCATCATAAATCAGGGCTCTAACTATACTTTTGATGGGAAAATGTCAGATCAGGAGGTAACGAAGGGTTGTATGGGTATCTCTTCTAGGTTATCCCTACTAGTGATGAGTGGTGAATTGTGCTTGACTAGGTGCTACTAACAACACGATGGTATGGGACATCATGTTGGTTAATCAAAATAAGTCATCGGGTGGTTACCAGGGCATTGGTAAGATCCTAGATGATGCTCCATGGAGGATGGTTGATCATCTAGCTCAAGCATGTATGCGCTAAGTATTACATGACATAAGTACAAGATATAAGCTCATGAATTCATGTAGGACATGGGAAAGTTATGTGTCACACCTCTAGGTGTTATGGGCCCTAGAGGAAAAGAAACCCACTGCCTGAACTTGGAATCTTGGGTGGAGAGTGAAGTTCAAAATAGGAAACTATACGGGATTTGGCCAATCTCGATCTCATGATTATTTTTACTATAGTAGAATGGCACTCATGAAGATAGATTTAACATGCTCATACTAGAAAATGAAATAAATAAAAAATTTCTCATACTGAAACCTCTGATGTTGGACAACCAAGTGGGAAGACTAAGGGTGTTTAGACAACCAAGTGGGTAGAGCTTGGGGTGTTACACATTCATAGCATACTCATATTCTATTTGAATCCACTTCATTCAACACTTAGTCATATCTCAATTGTTGTATACTTCTTCAACACCAGCATACATCTCATAAACATTTACATTTCATATTCACATCATGCATTACATGTTAGCTCACATCTCATACATTACTAAATTTACACTCACTCATATTCATTCACATCCTTTATTTATGATTATCTTAATCTAAGTGATATCACATATCATACCTATTTTCACATTCATTTGCATACATACATACCATCATTCATATAAAGTACATCTATATCTACAACATCTAAAACATCTACACAAGAATTCATCATTAACACATTGATCCATCTATGCTACATCCATACATCCACATAATCATAACACACGTACATAACATCATCTATCAAAAATGCCCATGGGCTACAATACCATCTATGAGTACATAACATACCATCTCACATTTTAGTCATTCATATTAGCTCGCATCTCATACCATCTATCAAAAATACCCATGGGCTACAATACATGTCACCCCATGCATATCGACCTTGCTTCACATACATGTACATACAATACATCAAAAATACAAAATTATGGCATGACTACCACCCTAAAAAATATATCAACCTTACTATTTACTACGAGTCTTCCCACTCTCCTTGTATGGGCTCCACTACTTAAGGTGTCATCTCCTGGGCGTACAAGGCCTCTAGGTCATCTTGCTATCATTACAACCTCTGTATATTAGCACCGTGTGCCCTTAAAATCTCCATCTCTCTCAAATCTCACTTTGTCTCTCTCTAATACTAGATAAGCTCTATCCACCATCCATACTAAGGTCCAACTCTCCCAATCCATCCTTTAGTCCATCAATTCACCCTCTCTTATGCCATTGTTGATTGCTCTATGGTCCATACAATCCCTCTAACCATTCATACCAATTCCATTTCAAAAGGATTGAAATTGTGCATTCACCACCTTCAAAATAAGGGTCATTTTTATCCAAATTTTCACCTATTAAATCATCTCTAAATTTTCTAAAACAAAAACCATTGGATCGAGATCGAAAAGAGCTTTCCAATAGTATAAGTTTTATCCAATTTTGACATCATTTGGTCCTCTAAACTGTAGAAATATTACATAAGGGTAAAACAAAAATATTTGTATGGGCACGTGCAAATATTCAGGTCAAGAAAGATTCACACATGGGTGTGCAAATCTAGAATTTTCATCTTTCTTCTTCATAATATACTTGGTATTTCTCTGGTATATCATCCAATCTCATTTTTCATCATTTCCACCCCTCATTTCTCATTTTTTCAAATGTCTCATCATAATTTCTCACCTTCTCCATTGCTAATTCATTGTTCGAAGGGGTAGATATTCAATAAAAAATAGTCACCTTGTGCATGATCAATAATCAAACACTCCATATTGGAAATGATTTTTATCCAAGAACTTTGCCTAAGACTATCATCAGCCCTCATTTGTTGGGGCAAAGAAAAGTAAAACTTCTCTTCTCAACCAAATTCTAATCCACCCAAATTTGGTACATTGTTTTAGTAGTCACACCTTTACTCGGGTGTGTATTACTTCACTAGGTCCACCAATAAGCCCACTAAAGTAGTCATGAGTATGTCTATACATACTCACACTTTCACTTCAACAAGATGATCGAATTGATGTGAGAACACTTGCAGATGATTGGATGGTTTACCAAATTAAATCAAGCACATCAAATCTATCAAAGGAAAATTTTCAAAGATATTTATTCCTTTCAAAGTTAGGGCATCCTAAATTGATCATGATAGCAAGACCATCTTTCATGCATCTACTTCTTCAAAGAAATCATTATGGTTCAACACAAACGCCATAATCAACCACACTCATTCATCATGTTCATCATTCCTAATGACCACATATTCATCATTCATCATATTCATCCTCCAATTTCATTCTTTTCAAGTGATTCATCACTTTCAAAAATCCCTCTCATCCACCATCATCTGTTAGTGTGGCTATATTATTTCATTATTTTTTAGGTTATTGTTATGTTGTTATAACAATATCTAATTCTGCCTTGGTTGGTTTCGTAACCTCCGGGCTATTCTAGTCATTTGATGTATTATTTATTTGATTGAATCAATTTGATCTTTGTTCATTTGCCTAACATGGTATCAGAGCTTAACTCTGCCACTCTCATTTTTGAATGATCTTGTAGCAGCGGAGCTTTGATAGCGAAGCTTTGTAGCAGCGGAGCTTTGGCTTTGGAGATTTTTTTTTAATTCTTCATTTCATCAACAGAAGCTTTTTTGAGAATTTTTTAAATTCTCATTGGATCATTGGGATCTGTGCCCGAGTGGGCAATGTGAAGATTCGGGTGGAGCAATTATTCCCAATTATCATTGGGATCTATGCTTGAATTATCCCAAAATATTGGGATCGACCAACAGGTCGAAGGGCGGAATCAGAATCGACCAACAGGTCGAAAGGTGAAAGTAGAAGATCGGATCGAACGACAAAGCAAGGCAAAGGTCGGATCGAACAAAGCTAGGCACAGCGCATGGCAGCCAACAAGGTGACCAACACCGCATGGGAGGAGAGCCCATGCCCTCTTTGGAGAGCATCTCCCCGAGAGGAGATACTTCTAAGGAGGAGTATCGGGTGTTATAAACACCCTAACACCCCAAAGTCCCATCAATGTGGGACATTGGTCATTCAAATGCACACTCTGTCACCTGCGTAGTCTGCGAACAACCCATCAACGACGTCAACACAAAGAGCCACCTCCTATTTTTCCTTATCTCTGGGATCAATGAATATGGATTCTAAGTTTTTTCTTGGATAGAGGAGGCAAAACCGAGCAAATTTGCTAGATTGGAATTTTGTTTTCATCATCAGATCTCATCCTGCAATCATTTTTTTTTTGGACGGTGTCAAACGCACTATGAGAGGCAGTGTTTTTTGATGAGTTTTTGAGTTTTTTGGATGCCGAGTTGATCAAAATCGATAGCTGAAAGCACTAAGCACCTGAAGCGAGCAGTTTCGAGAGTTTTTGATTGAAAAAAACCATTTTTTTTTGTGCTCTATCATTCGCCACCCCATTGCCACCCGAGCTACGCCCGAGCGCCACCTAGACGTAGCCCGAGCACCATCGCCCGAGCACCACCCGAGCCACGGATGAGGTGGCGAAGTGGTCGCATCGAGCTTTGGGCTCGTGGCTCCTCTATTTAGAGGAGGGCACCCCGATCCTTTTTCGGATCAGCCCGTTGGCTCACGTGGTAGTGAGCCGAGCGGTAGGGCTCTGGGAGCCCTGAGGTCACGGGTTCAAAACCCGTCGACCCCCCCAAACAAAGGTAAAATTTTTCTTAAGTATTTCTTTTTAATTTTTTTTATTAAAGTTAATAATTAAAATTATAAATTATTTTTCTTATATAGATTAAAAAGGTTATTGTTTTAATAATTTTTTTTTCTATAGAAGATAATTTATTTATTTTTATTAACTTTAGTTATAAATTTTTTTTAAAAAGATGCTTTAAAGAGGAAATTTTTTAAGGGGGGAGCATTATTTTTTTTCAAAAATCAAGGGGGGAAAGAGAGTAATTTTTTGAAAAAAAGGTAATTTTGGCATTATTGTAAATGTGCATTTTCGGCAGTGCCCGACACCTAGTGGTTTATTTCTATGGGCACTTTTATGTTGTATGTTGCATTTTCCATTTTTTGCACTACTTCATTAAAAGTTAAAATCAAATACACTCCCTAAGTCCCCGAAATAATTAAAACCCATTCGTGCAATTTATTGCACTGCAACATTCGATATTTGTGATACCTCTGGCCAACACTTACAGGTAATGTTGTCGTGATTGTGCTATTGTATCCGCTGCCTAATATAGCTGCCACAATGACATCTGAGCTTGTTCTCTATTAATCGTCGGGGAGAGATAAGTTTGTCATTTTGCTATTTTTTTACTCCATCCACTACCCCAATCGTTCTTGTGTTTAGACGTAAACCCTGATGAATGTTCTGATTTTTGAAGTGTTTAGGGGAAGTTACGCCCCACGCATGAGGATTGATGACTTTCTATGGTAGGTGTCATCAACAAGATGATTCCCTTTTAGTACCGCCTAAGTACCACGTATCGTATAATCATTAAAATTACTTACAGTCTCCCTCACGTAAGGGCGGGTAATTTCTTTGATTTTTCAAAATACCTATAGTCTCCCTCATGTAAGGGCAGGTATTTTGTATGGTATAATGGCCTGGCATTATGGTATATAGAAAGGGGGACCATTTGGTGATATAAGGAACCTTCACAATGTCTACAAAATTAATGACTGATGCTCATCAGTTGTTGAAAGGTCCTAACTATACACCATGGAAAAATAAGATGAAGGTAATCCTTGAAATGGATGGCTTATGGGATGTTGTATCTGGTACAACAACAAGACCTTCATCTACTTCAGGTGCTACAACTCCATCTGCTGATCAGAAAGACTTTGACAAGATAGACAGCAAGGCAAAAGTGCTCATTTTGCTTGTTGTTTCTGATGAAGTTCAACCCCATATTGTTGACTATCAAAATAGTAAAGAGGCATGGAATGCCCTTAAAAATATATATGAAGGAAAGAATGATTCCACCATTCTATTTCTTCAATATCAATTACACATTCTAAGCATGAAATAGGGAGAGACTGTTGAACTCTTTCTTTGCAGAGTGTCTGAATTGAAAGCAAAGTTGAATTCTTTGGGAGAACCGGTTGATGACAAGCTTCTTACCTCCATTGTATTGAGAGCTTTACTTGATTCTTATAGGTTGTTGATCACTTCCCTTCAGGTGTCACAATGAAAAGTTACCTTTGTTGAGTTGGTCAATATGCTTCAAGAGGACGAGGTCCGCCAACTTCAGCGAGATGATTCTTCTAACATCGCCCTCTACACCAACAGGAAGGGCCCCAATAAGAAGGGTAATTTTTAGAAGGGAGGGAGTTCTCAAAAGGATTCAAAAGGGAAACAAACTCAATAGACTAAGAGATATTGCAAGATCTGTGACAAGGAAGGTCATGATACAAACAGATGTTGGCATAAGAATAAGCAACCAAAACAAAAAGGCCAGAACAAACCACAGAACAAGAACAAGCAACCCAAGGATAATGTTGTTGTTGAGGAATCTGACTCAAATTCTGAGTGGGCACACAAGGTGCTCATGACTACCATAGCCTCCAAGCAGACGGATCCTGTATGGTATGTCGATTCTGGCACTAGTAAGCACATGACTAGCGACAAATCATGGTTTGAGTCCTTTGAGGCCAAAGAGGGAAAACCTGTCACTATTACCGATGATAAAACCTACAAGGTTCAGGGAGAAGGTATAGTTTTAGTCACTCTTCCTGATGGCCAGTGTCAGATTGAAAAAGTTCTCTATGTTCCAGGATTGGCAAACAATTTGTTGTCAGTCACAAATTCTGGACAAGGATATGGTTGTAAACTTTAGTATTGAGGGAGGCAAGAAGTGTTGTTCTATTACCAGGAGGGGTAAGAACTTTGCAACCACTTCATATAAGCATGGCTTATTTGCCTTAGATGTTATCTCTTCTCCACATGTAGCCATGACAGTCTCTACAAAAGAGGCAACATCCCTATGGCACAAGAGATATGGGCATCTTAGTTCTGGCTACTTACTTGAGCTAAGTAAGTATGAGATGGTAAAGGGTCTTCCTTCCCTTTCTTCCATATTGCCAGTGTGCTCGACTGCTTGGCAGGAAAGCAACATAGAGTACCTTTTGAGAAAAGCTCTACAAGAGCAAAGAAACCTCTGGAGTTGATTCACACGGATCTGTGTGGTCCTTTCACACCCATTAGTAGTGGGGGTAAGAGGTATTTTCAATTTTTTGTGGATGATTACTCACGTAAAATGTGGGTGTTCTTTCTTCATCTAAAATCTGAAGCATTTGGTTTCTTCCAGCAATTCAAGAAATCTGTTGAGAAGGAGTCAGGGACTTCTATAAAGACCCTTCACTCAGATCGAGGGGGGAGTTTACCTCTAAATAATTTTTAGCATTCTTGACTGCACATGGGATCAAGAGATAGTTAACTACTGCTTATACTCCTCAAAAAAATGGTGTTGTTGAAAGGAGGAACCGTTCCATCATAGAAATGGTTCGTTGCATGCTCACAGGAGCTAGTCTTGAGCAACAATATTGGGTAGAAGTTGTCACCACAGTAGTATACCTATTGAATAGGGCACCCACAAAGGTCCTACAAGGAATGACTCCACAGGAATCTTGGAGTGGTCGAAAACCCTCCATATCTCATCTACGTATTTTTGGGTGTAATGCTTTCATGCACATACCGAAAGAGAAAAGGAAGAAGCTAGATGAGAAGACATTGAAGTGTATTCTTCTTGGCTATGATGAGCACTCTAAGGGTTATCATTTGATAGATCCCTTGACCAAGAAGATTCATGTCAGTAGAGATGTTATTTTTGATGAGGCTTTCACATCACAAAGCACATCAGATGTATACCTAGATCTTGTGGAAACTAAAGTTGAGAAGTCCCCTTCGTCACCAAATATTGGAGGTCCTTCGACTTCTTCATCTTCTTCATCACCACAGAAGAAGAATCCAAAATGGTATAAAAATACAATCAGAGACTCCAAACTATCCACTCCACCAGATTTGACTTTGGATAGACCTCATACTCGTAGCATGGCTCGACAACAAAGAGCAGCAGCAGAGACTACTGGGGTTGATGATCTTTGTCAATATTTTGAGGAACTTTCTATTGATCAAGAGAAACAAATAGAGGATATGGATATAGATGATGATAGGGTGTTTATGTCTTCAATGAATGAACATGAACCTGCTTCTATACAA
The DNA here is from genome assembly GCA_028583015.1 of Wollemia nobilis. Lineage (NCBI taxonomy): Eukaryota > Viridiplantae > Streptophyta > Pinopsida > Araucariales > Araucariaceae > Wollemia > Wollemia nobilis. The sequence continues at coordinate 192,077 of JAQPPZ010002224.1, forward strand.
TATGCCCTTAGTAAGCCAAAATGGAAGGCTGCTATGGATGTTGAGTATAAGTCTCTGATGAAAAACAAAACTTGGAAGCTTGTCGATCTGCCACACGAAAAGAAGCCCATAGGCTGCAAATGGGTGTACAAAATCAAGTACAAGGTATATGGGACAATTGATAAGCATAAGGCCCATCTTGTTGCAAATGGCTATGCTCAAAAGGAAGGCATTGACTACGAGGAAACTTTTGCACCTACTACTTGGATGACCACTATTCGAGTCCTTTGTGCTATGGCAGCATAGTATGGGTGGAAATTTCACCAAATGGATGTCAAGAGTGCTTTTCTGAATGGTGATATCCAAGAGGAAGTCTACATGACTCAACCTAAAGGATTTGAAGTGGAAGGCCAAGAGCAGAAAGTGTGCAAGTTGGTCAAATCCTTATATGGTTTAAAACAAGCTCCTCGAGCTTGGTATATAAAAATGGATAATCACCTCCTATAGCATGGATTTAAGAGATGTCCGTCAGATGCAAACCTCTATTTCAAGAAACAAGGTTTTGAGATAGTGTTTCTTGTACTCTATGTTGATGATCTGCTCATTACAGGGAGTTCAAAAACTATGATCTCTACTATCAAAAGAGACTTGTGTAAATATTTTGAGATGACAGATCTCGGACTTCTCCATTACTATCTTGGTCTAGAAGTGTACCAGAAGGAGCACTACATCAAAGTGTCTCAAAAAAAATATGCCAAGACACTATTAGAAAAATATCGCATGACTGATTGCAAGCCAATGGCAACACCGATGGAATCCGGGCTTCAATTATCATGATATGATGATTCACCTCAGGTAGATGGTACTCTCTATCGATAGCTGATTGGGAGTCTCATATATCTGACAAACACTAGGCCAGATATCATGTTTGCTGTCAACTATATTTCGAGGTTCATGTAGGAACCTAAGACTACTCACTGGAAAGCAACAAAATGTGTTCTTCACTATGTCCGTGGCACAATGGAATATGGCCTAGAATACAAGAGGAATAACAAATTCTTCTTGCAAGGATACATGGACTCTGACTATGTCGGGTCATATGATGATCGTAATTCAACTTCAGGATATATATTTCATCTTGGATCCGGTCCTGTCTCTTGGCACAACAAGAAGCAATAGGTGGTTGCTATCTCATCTACAGAGGCAGAGTATCACGCCACATGTGAAGCTGTGTACGAAGTGATATGGTTGCATTGCATTCTGACAAGTATGGGTCTTCCATAAAAATCTCCAATACACTTATTCTGCGACAACCAGGGTGTTTTGAACCTTGTTAAGAACCTAGTACATCATGAGAAAACCAAGCACATTGACACACAATGTCATTTAATTCAAGATGAAGTTCCAAAGCACCAAATTCAGCTTCAGTACATTCCCACCGATGCTCAACTTGCAGACATTTTCACTAAGGCACTTGCACGTGTCAAATTTGAATTGTTTCGCAGCTCTCTTTGTATTGCTAAATGATGTAATCAGGAGGGATGTTATTATAGCTAGTAGTTATCCTATTACCCAAATAATGTAATAAGGGGGGATGTTAGCGTGGCTATATTATTTCATTATTTTTTAGGTTATTGTTATGTTGTTATAACAATATCTAATTCTGCCTTGGTTGGTTTCATAACCTCCGGGCTATTCTAGTCATTTGATGTATTATTTATTTGATTGAATCAATTTGATCTTTGTTCGTTTGCCTAACATCATCATTATCCATCGAATCATGACAATTTTCCCTTTCAAAAGGCTTAAAATTGTGCATTCATCATCTTCAAAATAAGGGTAATATTTGATCCAAATTCTACCCCATAAAATCATATCCAAACTTCACAAAACTACCATCATTGGATCTGGCTCAAAAAGAGATTTCCAACGGTATAAGTTTTGTCCAATTTTGACATCATTTGGTCCTCTAAACTATAGAAACATTGAGCATGGTTCAAACAGTAATATCCGCATATGCATGTGCGAATATTTTGGTTCACACACCCATGTGCAAACCTAGATTTTTTATTTCTATTTCTCACATTATGCATGGCTATGGCCTTGTACACTATCCATTTCCACTTTTACCATGTTTTACCTCACATTTGTTATCTTTCAATCGACTCATCATTGTTTCCATCTCCTCCATCGTCAATTCATCGCTTGAGGGGGTAGTCACTCAACAAATCAAAACTTGTCTTGCACATGATCAATAAACCAAACATCCAACCATGGATATAATATTTACCTAAGATTTTTTTGTGCTGAAGATTATCTCAAATTCTCATTTGCTAGGATAGATACAAAAGCAGAATTTCTCTTCTCAATCAAAATTCTAATTCAAAATACATATTTGATAAATCCTAATACCTACGACTGTAGATAGCTCATGGATTCCCTTATTTATAGTGGTAGTTTTAATATCACTCTTGAACAAATCATGTGACTAATATCTACCTTACGACATAAATGGTTTGTCAAACATTATCAAGAGCTCATCAATCAATCAAAAGAAAAAATTTACAAAGGAATTTGTTCCTTCCACAATTGGAACATCTCACATTGATCACAAAACAAGGTAATCCTACATCTTCCTATAAAAGGTAATCATTGTGATGCTTCAAAGTATCGCATTCAATCATAAATCATTTTTTTATCAATGCGTCTCTCTCGCAATCATCCACAAATCACAAATCACAAATTCTTTGCCTTCCAAATCATTCCATCAATTCATGTCATCAATTCTTGTACTGAATTGTGTTTTCATACAACCTAGTACAAAATGAGCAAAATGTAGACACCCAAAAGTTGCACATTTTTGCTTTCCTCATCTTCACAACTGAACAATTTTCAAAACCCTTAAAAATTTGCATAAATTGGCTTCAAAACACTATTCATTTATTAAAATCACTATTCATAATCCTTAGCTCTCTTAGGCTAGTTAAGACCCTTCTTATGCTTAACTATGGGTCCTCATGTGATCTTAATCATAACTCAACTAAGGTTGAATTCCTCACCATGGTCAAAAAACACTTTATGATTAAAGATTGCTTTATGGTCAAAACCACATGGTTAATTAGGCTAATCAAGCTTAATCTTAACCCTACCACCTCATCTAGTCTAATTTGACTAGCCTAGCCTTTCCACCTCACCTAGTCTACTTTGACTAGCCTAGCCTAGTCTTACCATATCTCATCCAAATATTTCCTCCATCTCACATTCACCTGGGTAATAAATGAGGATTGGAGACTTTTGCACATAAAAAGGAATTTCAAATTCAAATCCAACTAATGTCATTTGGAGACTTTCCTCCATATCATCATGGCATGTATATGGGTGAGGGATTCTCTCACCCAATTCTATTTATGAGGTAGGACACCTCCGAGGATACCTCATAGGAGAACACCTCACAATAGATACCTCATAGGGGACACTTCATGGGACACCTCAACTCCTCTCCTCACCTTGGCTAAGTCTATAAATAGATGGCCATTTTCACCATTTTAGAGAGATCAAATTTAGCTTACAAAAACTCTACAAAAATCACTCTAGGCATACAACATCCATCATACATCAATCACATCCATTTAGTATTAGGATTTCCATCAGATCTACTATGCTCTTTGTGATTTAGATAGGTTATCGATAAAGAAGGTGACTTCTGAAGGTGACCCGATGAAATATCAAAGAAGCAACAGCATCAGGACAACATACACTTCATATTTGGAAAGTTCAACTAAAAATAGAAATATTTGCGCCCCCACGTGTGAACTTTTACATCCAAAAAAATTCACACCCCGACATGCAAATTTAGCTACAATAATTTTGAGGTTACCAGACAAGTAAGTATGACTTCTTTTAATATTTTTCATGGTTTTGTATAGTTTTAGTTATATTTTGAGTTCATTTTAGAGTCTTTTTATCTATATAAACATGGGGTTTGACCAAGGCAAGCCCCCAAATGCTCTAACCCCATTTTTTAGGTCCAGTAGGTACAAAGAACAGATCAAACCAATGGTGGCCCACATGCAAGAAGCCCACCTACATCAAGGAACATACAAAAGGTGAATCTAACTACTTGTGATCATATTGAATAGGGCTTCCCTTGGGGAAGATCCATTTGTAGCCTTAAGGGTAAAGTTGTAAATGAATTTTCTCCTGTAACCCCTTTTATATTCAATATAAAGTAGTGATTAATTAAATGTGGTCTTTTGAATGGTTTCAACTTAATGACACTAGGAGAAAATACAAAGTCTATGACTAGGAGTTCTATCTCATAGTATAAGCTCTCAAAAGTGGAGAAATTATTTGCTACCCAAGGAATTTTTCTTGTACATCAATCATCAACCCTTGTATATCAAGAGTAAAGGTAATTATCATCATATAAAGTGGATAGATTTTTTGTAAAGTTATTTTTTTATGATTAATCATAGGAGTGGCAAGTATAACAAGGTAGATGATGCATTAAATAGAAGAGTTCTCTTATTCATTTTATGCAAGATAGTTGGTTTTGAGCATTTGTATGAGTTGTACCAAGAAGATATAGATTTAAGTGAAGCATGGATAACATATAAAAATATTTTTGGCTTGGATAGAACTCCAAGATTGAACTACTTTCTATAAGATGGTTTGTTGTTTAGAGGACAACAATTATATGTTCCCCAAGGACCTATGAGGGAGAACTTGATAAAGAGGATGTATAGTGGATTGGTAGGATATTTTGGCATTGATAAGGCTCTTGCATAGTTGAATGAGAGATATTATGGGCCCAAGATGGAAATAAAGAAAACAATATTTGTAAAGTATTGTAGAATATGACTTGTAAAAGGGACTCAAAATAATGGTTTGTATAAATCATATTCCATTCCATAGAGGCCTTGGGAATATATCAACATTGACTTTATCTTAGGGTTCCCTAAGACATAAAACGGAAATGATTCTATTTTATGAAGGTTGATATATTTTTCAAAACTAACTCATTTTTATAGCTTTCAAAAAGACTAATGATGCTACGAATATAACAAATTTATTCTTTGGGAAAGTGGCCCATTTGCATGGATTACTAAGAACATAAATTTATCAAACAATTTTGGGGGACTTAATGGAATTAACTCAATACCAATTTGTAGTTGAGCTCAACCTACCACCCACAAATGGATGGTCAAATGAAAGTTGTGAATAGAATTCTTGGAAACATGTTGAGGCATTTCTAGACAGTAAATTAGGAGGTTGGAATCTAATCGTAGCACAAGCAAAGCTTGCTACAATAAATCAATCAATACAAGTACAAGTAGAAAATCATTTTAAATTGTATATGGGTATGTTTTGAGAGGGATTACAATGTTGAAAGACTTACAAGATATTAGCATGAGAAGTATTAAAGTAAAAAAAATTGCTAATTTCATGGAACAAGTGCATGAATAGTTAGAAAAGAGCATGACCAAATACAAGAAACATGTTGTTTTGAGGTATAAATAAGTGGATTTTCAAGTTGGGGATTAGTCCTTTGCTCATTTGATAAAGGAACAAGTTTCAAAGGGAGTTTACAACAAGCTCAATTGGAAAAATATGTCCATGTAGGATAGTAGGATGATTATCATCCAATGATTATGATATAGAATACTTCATGCACATACTAAAAATGTTTCTCCCATGTCTAGTTGAAGATGAATATATCATCTAAATATACAATGATAAAGGGCCCTATGAATGAACATACAACATCATTCAACGAGTGCATAAATATGGTAGGTGCATAGGTCAAATCAAAATATAAACAACCATTATGTAGCCCTTGTCTTGTCTCAAAGGTTATATTTTATATACTTTTAGGATTGACAAGGGGTTAATGATAACCTACTTTAAAGTTGATCTTAATGAAGTGTCAAGACTCCTAAGTTGATCTATCAAATCATTAATGCATGGTAATAAATACCTATCTTTCACTAGCTTAAGATATATGTTTAGGTGTTATGATCCATCCTTACTTAGCACTAAATAATAGCATTATCAGGGAGAAAATCTTAACTTGAGTAAATAGCTCTTGAATATATAATAGAATCTTGTCATTTTCTCAAACTAATGAATGATATAGTGTATTGTTAGGCGATGAAGATATTATAATTAAATAAAGTCAATAATTGACTAAATAGCATAGTGACACTCCATATGGATCTTGGAAGATGTTGAAAAATGGATGAATTAGACATTCATCTTTTGAGTCTATCCTAAGCAATATTTAACTAGTGTGATAAGGAAAAACTTTTTTGCACCATGGCTCTTAAATTAGAGCATAAGTAAAATAATTTTTTGAATATTAGAAATAAAACTCTTAAAAGTTCTTCACTAATGAAAGAGTCATCTTCTTTATGGGTATCCACTTTGGCATGCAGTAATCCATCCCTTGATGAACATAAACCATTATTATGGAAAATATTGGTAGGTCACTTGGAATTCAAAGAGATAAGTCTCTTGAGTAGAATATCATAAATTTTAATGGTGCCACATCTCATTTGACACTATTAGCCATAGATATTATACTATATTTAAAAGTGCACTAGTACCAAATTTCTACTCCTTTTTTGAGGTGAATCCAACCAATAGAGGAATATTGTGCATGCATCATCATCTATAAGTCAAGTCATTTGATAGTATTCATATGATTGTGATTTTGACTTCTAATGTCAATGATAATATCAAGGATGTTGCCTTCTATTGTAGGTGTGGAACACATGGTATTGTCCCTAAAAAATTCAAAGGTTGAGATCTTATCAATTTATTGAGCTTTGGTACTCAAACATGTGGGATCAACCTCCTCACTTATTGATGTTTGTAATATAGTATTTACTACATCATCAAAAATATTTTTATGTTATATAGTCAATGTCATTATGAGTTAGATCTTGTGATGGCTAAACCCTTTAATTTCCACCTTTTTTTTACCTTCATCATGAATTAAAGGTAGATTTTTAGGCTTTAAAGTCATTATAGGATGCTTAGGCTTTTATGTGATAGGTGCTTCAATAAATCTAGTTTGGGGTTTAGAATTGGTGGTGCCTAATACATGGAGGATGTCATGCCTTTCTACTTTACTTAAGATTTTTATTCCAAATTGGTCACAAAACAAAATGCTTGCATCAAATAATTGATAGGAAGAAAAAACTTTTATTAGCAGATGTGATAATAGAGCCCACTAAAAAATTTGAGAACTTGATGCTTCTCATTATCAATGCAAGGACAATTTAAAAGTTTGTTAAAATCATCAATATATTATTTGGATAAATTTATCTTGATGTTGTTGCAACTCCTAGAAACACATGTAGTTATATTTATGATTATGTAAAGGGTATAAGCAATGAGGAATCAATTTTATGAATGCTATCAAGGATTTGTTGGTATCTTCATCATCTATGATCCTTTTGTTAATGAGTTTTTGACAAGAAGTAACCTATCCTAACATTTTCAAGGCTTGAAAGTAATCCTCTTAATGTTGGATAAATGGGTCATATAAACATATTCTTATAATCTAGGTATCCAACCCTTCAACATTAATATGACTTGAGAAGACAATAATATCAATGTTGATTAGTGAGTTATGGCTTTGGAAGTGTGTATAATTGGCCCTGTTAGATTATAGTCGCATGTTGATCATTAGATCCTAGAAATACTCAAGATAAATTTTATTTATTCCTCTAGGGCATCTCAAATGATTTATTTGATGTCCTAAATTTCTATTCTTGACGATAATGACATCTCCACTTTGAACATTTATCAATAAGCATGGAGTTCTTCTAGCTACGAGGACATAAAACCATTGTAAAAAATATAATAAAGATAAAAAAGTTGTAATACAAATGATAAATAAGCTATGGTATAATTTTATCTATATATGAGAGTTATGATGTGGTGGCACAAAGGACAACTCTACAAAATAAACTTATAACATCAAGAGAGTTATGCTTTAGAGTTATCTATCAAATAGGGCACAATAAAATCTCTCCAAACTAATAATAAATTTATTTATAAATAATGCAAATGTAAATATACTATAAAATACAAGGCTCAAATAGTAGTATTGGCAACAATATGTATATAGTTAGTTGCATTAGTTATATTGTGAACAAGGCACATGTACAATCTATTTTGTACAATGAAAGAATTGGTAGAACAAAAACTTAAGGACTCAAAGGACAACACAATTTATAGAAATGTAGGAGAGTAGGATAAAAATAGAATATCAAACTAACCTTAGTCAAATGCAATAATACAAGAATTTCTTACTCCTAATGACAAGACATGTATGTTGTCTCAACGCATTGAACAAAAAAATTAATTGCATAATAGATCCTCAATAACCATAAATAAATATAGCACCCTATTAAAATTTAAAAACATATGAAAAATAGAATTCATGGATGAAGAAGTGATCTACTATATTCCTAATCTATATACATGACATGTAAAACAATTACAAAATACTTGGAAGGAGAAATAAATCAACTTCCAACTAATAAATTAAAAATTAAAAATATAGTAATAGAATTGTTTGTATGTCTATTTTGGATATGGCATATGTTAGCAATGTGCCAAGTGGATAGACTAGGCAATTACAACCTTATCTTAAATACCTAATACTAGGAAGATGCTTCATATAGACTGAAGCACCTGGTTGTGACAGGATATTGACATCATAAGTATTCCTATTTGAGTGCATGGGCTCCAAGATAAAGATAATGTCATAACAATAAAGACATCGAAGGTTGTGTTGATACCATAAACAAGTCTAACATCAAAAGCCATTATGGCATTAGCTAGTTTAGTTAGGAGTTCATATGAGCACCAAGGTTTGTAAGCTTATATTATTATGGTGTCATAATTCTTAAAGACTTAACCATATTTTTTTAGAACTTGAGCAGCTCTAATGTAGTCTAGGGGAGGGGGTCTAATGAAAGACTACCTATTCTTGTAACTAAATATTTCATAGAAAAAACATAAACCATAAAACTAAGCAAATATAATATGTTACTAAATTACTTGCCAATATTTTGGTTTGTGAGTTTATTGTGAAATATTTAGCTGCTAGAAAAGGTAGTCTTTCATTAGACCCCCTCCCTTAGACTACATCATTTAGTATCAAAGTAGATTTTTAAAGGTTTATAATGCATGTTAGAGGAGATATGACACATCGAGGAAGAGAAAGATCACATGGTCTATACCCAAGCAAGCAAACATAGTTGAGATATTGAGGGGAATTATAGTTGGATTAGATGCAATTGAGACTACCCAAAGGAGAGGTGTTTGTATTAAAAATATTAGTGATAGTGAAGAGAAGAATGGTCATCCAATTGAAGAGCAAGGATAAGAATTAGAGCAATAATTAATTCAGGTAATCTCTAGCATGGGAAGTAAGCCAAAGTAGGAGATCTCATACTATAACTGAAGTTTGAATCTAGAGGAACTCATAGACTAGATTTTAAACATTGATAAATACTTTGAATTTAAATCAATAGAAGACCCTAACAAGGTGAAGTTTACCTTACTAGGCTGAAAGGGCATATATCTTTGTGGTGGGATCATGTCCAAACAAAGAGGCAGAGAAAAAATAATAATCAAGCCTTAGGATAGAATGGTTACCAAATTGAAGGCCAAGTTCCTTCCATTAGATTATCAATTGGGTCTTTTCAAGTTGTAAAATCTAAAGCAAAAGGATATGAATGTGAATGATTGCATGCAATAGTTTTACAACCTTACCATTTAGGCTACCATATAGAAGATAATGAAGAAATTATTTTGAGGTATGTCAATAGACTTTGCATATTAATTCAAGATGAATTTAGTATGATTATATTGAGGTCTATGGGAAAATCCACATGCTTTGAAAGAAACGGAGAAATTGTCTCAAAGGTAACAAAATAAATCTAGAGGAAGGGGAGAAACTGATAGTGGAAGAGAACAACAAAAGAAAGAGAGAGAAGCTAGTACTTCTCAAAGTAATTTCATCCAAAACACTAGAGAAAATAGAGCTTTCTCAAGAGGGAGAGGTGGTTATGAAAGAGGAAGAGTTAGAGGATTCCTAATAAATTTCTTTATATGTGGAGAAGCTTTTCATCAAATATTTGAATGTCCAATAGTATAGCAAGGTAGCAATAAAGGAAAGGAAGTTAGGAATCATATTGCACAATTGGATGAAGAAAGTGTTGCCTCATAAAAAAGCATGAAGGAACCAAAACAAGTAGAATCGCTCATAATGAAGAAAGTGTTGTTGAAACCAGCCAAAGAGGAGCATGAACCAATGTAAAGAAGTATTCCTAGAACCATATGTAAATTGGTAGGTAAGTGTTGCAAAGTCATTATGGGTAGTGGATGTATAGATAATTTAGTATCTATAGAGATGGTAGAAAATCTTGGATTGAAGAGGATTGAACATTCCAATCCATACAAGGTCTCATGGTTGCAAAAGGGACATAAAGTTTTGGTAAGCAAACAATGTATGGTAAACATTCAATTTAGTTCTTAAAAATATGAGATACTTTATGATATTATGTGTATGGATGCTTGCCATATTTTGTTGGGAAGACCATGGCAGTTTGATAGAAAGGTAGCTTGGTAGGGTGAACACCTATACCATTGTGAATGATGTCAAGAGATACACATTAAGTCCATTGGAGGACAAAGGAGAAGAGGTATACAATATTTCTAAAATGTACTTGATCTTGGGAAAATAATTCTTGAAGGGGATGAATAAAGAAGCATGTTTTGCTTTCATTGCTAAACCCACAAAATATGGGATAGAGGACAATATGGCTAAAATTCCATATGAAGTGAAGGATTTTTTGGAGGAATATGTATAGATTATTTCAAAGAAATTGTTGGATGGGTTTCCACCTATGAGGAGCATTAGTCATTGTATTTTATTTTTGGATTGAGCTGACCTAATAAGCCAACTTATAGGATGGCACCTATGGAGAATGAAGAGAAAAAGAGGGTATCAAAATGGATAAAATATGAAGAAAAAATATTCAAAGAAGAGAGGAGAATGCTAAGGAAATAAATCAAGAGTGAAGAATAAAACCTTTGTATAAGTACGAAGAAGCATAATTGCATGTCAAAATTTAGAGGGAAACTGTAAATCTTTATCAAGAAATTGAGTTGCAAATAAGTGAAATATAAAATAGTATTGAGTCGAGATGAAAGAAGTTATAAAGGCATTATGAAGAAAGAGAGAACATTATAGAAAGAGAAGCAAAAAATAAATGCAATACATCAATGCACAAAAGGAATAATTAGGTAAAGAATTAGAATAAATAAAGTTGGAAACACAGAGGCTTGATAGAGAAAAATAAGACATTACTACAACTAAGGAAAATATAGAGGAGTACATTGAGATGAAAAACGATATTGAAGAACTTCAAAGCCAAAAAGAGAAGTTAAAGGAATAATGAGAATCACTACACAATGAGAGAAAATAATTAGAGGGGCAATGTGACTAGATAAATATATTGAAAGATGAACAAAAAATGATAAAAGATAACCTAAAGCTTTTTGAATATAAAATATTAGAAACTAATGTGAATGACTGTGAATGCATTTCTCCTAAGCATTTTGATAGGTATGTATTTCCTAGGAAAAACTTAAGAGTATTTTTCATTTTTAAACACATATTAGGGAGTCACCTAGAAGTGTTTTAGATAGTCCTGACCCATTTGCATGGTTGCACAAATGTGTTTTATGGACTTTTAAATAGTACCCTAGAAACAAAGTTGAATCTAATACTCAGAGACAAGAAACTAAAATACAAGCAAATTGAGTTTTTGAAAGAGTACTTGGAGTAGATATTGGACCTATATCTTTTGGTTCAAAGAAGATTGATTATGTAGATAAAAAATTTAATTGTAATGGTGAGATAAGGGGTTGTACCTTGTACTACATACCTCTTGCAAATGTCACAGATTTTCAACCATCTTCTTTTGCCATTAAGATATCATCTTAATGATAAAAGTAGATTGGGAATTCTCAAAAGAATATATTCCATGAGGAGTGTTGTAGAGTCAAACAATATGAAGTAACCTTATGGTAATGATGCTACATCAAGAGGAGAAAAACCTATGACAATGCAAATTCTTCTTGAAAAATGATCAAGAAATAGAAAAATCTTGTGAAAATGGTAAGAGAGATTTTTTCTAGAAGGAAGAGGTGTCAAGGGTCTCTATCAGGGTACAATTGAAGAAGCAATGTGGATGAATGCTTCTAAGGTTATTAAGTATGAAATATTGGTTGAGGATTTCATAAAATATTCATGAGTGAAATCTCATGAACTATTTTCTCTTATTTGGCATTATGATGCAAAAGTATCCAAGATTACAAGCAATCCCGCATCAACCAACTAAAAAAAGTAATAAAAATTTATAAATAGTAGTAATAATAATAGTTATTATCATACAAAAAATTGTTCTCGTCCAAGTGTATGTCGTGCAATTAATTTTTGCCATACAAATGATTATTATCGTAGAAGTGTTGCTACTTTACAAATGTTGTTGTTGTGCAAGTGTTATTGCTACCATACAAGTGTTATTACTACCATACAAGTGTTGTTGTTGCCATACAAGTGTTTTTGTCGTACAAGTGTTGCTATTATACAAGTTTTATTATTGTACAAGAGTTACCTTGTTGCTATCATACAAGTGTTGTTGTTGGCAGTCACAAGAGAAAAAATTAGAGAAGGATTTGAAGACAAAGAGGCTTGATTTTTAGCCTTCTATATTCCACCTTATTTTACATTGATGGAAAAGCATAAATAGGATGTATAGCACATTTTCCAAAAAATTACAAAAAATAATTTAACAACATATTATTTTTGTTGAGTTTTCTAGTTTGTGAGTTTACAATGAAATATTTATTTGCTAGAAGTGGTAGTCTTTCATTAAAACCCCTCCCTTATACTACATCAAACTCCTATTTTGCTTAGATCCCATGGTAACATGGTCATAATGTAATGTGGATGGGGTCTCTTTCAATTCTACATTTACAAAATAATGATTATAGAAAATAAGAAATGAATATGACCATAAAGGGTGAGAATGTGATACTTATGGTCTAACATTAGAAGATATTATGATATTAACAAATTTAGTTAGGAGTCCGTATGAGCATCAAGGTCTAAGTTTACATTATTGTGGTGTCAATATTCCTGAAGACTTAACCATGTTTTTTGAGGACGTGAGCAACCCCTATTTTAGTCAGATCACCATGATAACATGGTCACAATGTAATATGAATAGGGCCACTTTCAATCCCATATAACTAATTATAAAATAATGATTATATAAAATAAGAAATAAATAAAGGGTGAGAATGTGGTGCTTATGGTTTTGTATATGCTAAAACATCATATGAATTTCTTCATAATATATTATACTTTACAAATGGATCTTGGTTCAATGGTTGAGACATAGATGATGCAACCCACACCAAGTTTTAAATCCCGATGACACTAAATGGGCTATATCAATTGTTCCATTGTATTCACTTTATGTATATATATGCTCTAAAGGAATTTGATTGAGGAGTTGAAAATAAAAACAACATATAATATAAGAAACAAAAATAAGTTGAGAGACAAAACTTTATCAAATAAGTAAAACTATTTAAGTGTTATTTGATTGACCATCTATAAACTTGGAGAACAATTAACAAATACTTCCTCAAAAAATAAAAATAAACTTTTAAATTTATAGATTTGATATATCATATAACTCATTTACTATAAACTACTTTTAAAGGCTTGCAACATTTTTAAAAATAATATGAATATAATAAGAGGATAAATAATTTTTTTTGCTTATGAAACACCATTCAATAGAAGAAAATACTAAATTATATAACATTTCTAACTTATTAATATTTCATAAGTTTTGTTTACTAGAATTGAGGCAAGAAACAAGAATTAATCTTTTTATTTATTATAAACTAAGGTTTTAATCTCTTGAATAATCTTTATTATTTTATCATATGACATGAATTCAAGTCAAGGGGTTAAAAAGTATATTTTCACACAATCTCATCAGATATATGATACCATGATAATATAAATTCATACTATAAAAATACATAGATGATACAATATAATGACATTATTATATAAATAAAACCTTTAGTAATCCTATGCGACAATTTATATGTTTAAAAATGATCTCAATTTTTTAATTAATTCTTTAAAATAAATAATATAAAATTTAATATATTGGTTAAACCACTTACATGATGTGAACATTTTAAAAGTATGAAAAAACATAATCTATTTAGATCATGTTTTAGTTCCTATTTATACTTGCAAACTATATCAAAAAAATTACAAAATTTTCATCCAAATATAGTCCCATCAATAGATAATGCAAGCACAATATCATCTTAAATACCTTTAAAAAAATTCAGTAAATTAATATTTAAAACTTTTTCCTTTGTACAATAACTTAAATTAAATCTTACTTGTAAAATATTTAAATTTTATTAAAAGTTAAAGGTGTATGGCATGGATGATAAACAACTTATTGAAATAACATTATCATCATCTTAAATATTTAGATTCCAAAGAGATATTATAGTGTAGTCTAATATTTTAGTAATTTAAATCTAATATTTTAAAATAACATTCCACTCTTCGTATTATGATGTCTTTCCCTTTTAAAGGGGTTCAACTAAACACCCAATTGTTAAAATTAAAGTTTTTTTTTTCTAAATTTTGTTTTAAATGTTATTTATACAAAAATTTGAGACTATGAAGGACACTACTAAATGTTGAGGACATTGAACCCTTATCTTCTTTAGAGCAAACACCTGGGAACCCACTTACCACTTACAATTGAAGGGCCATTTTCAAAACTAACACTTCAAGAAATTTTTATGCACTAAAATGTTTGGCTTAGGACTTCTTGGTGGTATAGTTGTTTGTAAGTTTATTGTTGCTTTCTAAAAATATGAGAATATATAATTCTTCTTCTTTTTAAGGTAGAGCAGAACATTACTATAGTGGTCCAAAATTAATTAGACAAAAAGTATTAAAAAGTAAATTACCACTTTTTTCAAACATTTCTTGATCCGAATTCCATTTTTTTTTACTTTTTTACATGTGACCTCATTGCAGCTTTAAGGTTTTTTAAAATTTACAAATGACTTTTCAAAAGTAGGACCATCTTATCAAGAGAGGTAAACCAAGGTTCTCTCTCAAAAAAAAGTAGCAACATCCCTAAATTATGCACCATAGCTACAATGTCAAGTAAACTTTACAACCCAATCAATGAAGTGTATAAATCTATGTTCCTCATACCAAAACCTACAAAGCAAGTTAGCTTTAATTTGTGCATCTAACACATGTCCTCCTTTGCAACCAAATTTTGTATGACATTGGGATTATATCCTATGTATAATAACCAGTACATTTTGAATGAGTGGTGTTACTCTATGTGCTCAATCACCTATAACCAAAGAGTAAAGCATGTCATTTAGCAATGAGAAAAAAAACACTCAAAAAGATAAAATATATAACTTCTAAAAAATAAAAATAAAATAACAAGTTACCTCCAAGAACCTATATGCGATTTAAGATATTGATACTATGAAGTTGCTTATCAAAATCGACAATGTACCCATTGCATAATGGTACATTTTGGATGTTTGGTATAGATGGAAAAGATCTATCGTCCACCTCAAGTCTTTTTAAGAACGACCTAAGAAATATAAAAAGAAAAAAAGTGAATTTATAGGTTTAAGTTCAGAGTGAAGCTGAAAATACATTTTGAGCAATAATATTATAATCTTATAATACTTTTAAGCAATAGATTAGGATACAATGAAATAGGAATAAATAAAATAATCAAATAAATATGTACCATATATCCTAGTATACATCCAACATGTACAAAAGCATCGTAAGAGGATGTTATTACATGGACGAGCAAGAGGAAAAATAAAATCAATATTAGATGATGAAAAGAAAAATAAGAATACAAGAGAACAACAATAGAATCTAAAACTAATAATAAGTATGAGAAGCCTTGAAAGTGTGATGTCCATTAAAGTCAAAAGAAGAATTATTACTCACATATACACACATCAAGAAGGAGTTCAAAAAAGGTTTCATGCTCTAACTAATTTTGAATAAATTATTTCTTCAGCTAATTGCTCAAGAAATGCATGAATCTATGCAACTAAGACAACTTTATTTGATGCATGTACATCCAGTAATAGTTATGTCATGTGTTGTATTAGGCCTTTCTTTCATTCTAATTCCAAAAGCATGATGCACTAAATCTTAAGTTATAGTTTGGGCCTATGATGAAATCCTCTTTTACTACAAAGGTGACAATATCAAAGGGATTGTGAGAGTGCTTTAGTTTCTAGATTCAAGCAATAGAAGGCTCAAAAGAATTATTTGGTCTAATACAAATATCATTTGGCAGTGGAAAGTAATTATTCTATTTATGGGAAAACGGGGTGGGTATGTTGGTAGCAAATATTTAGAGATAGTACCTTATTGTAAGCAATACTAAATAACAACAATTGAATAGAAAATATTTAGCCAATAAATTAAAATGAATGAAAATATATTTATTAATTTTGAAAGGAAAATCAAAGGGAATGAGGTGGCTAACCTTCACTATTGAATATGATTAATTGGTTAGGCATAATAGATTGCAAGGTACTTGACTAGTTTCCCTAGCATAATCACATTTATGAGGCCTATAACATGTAGGAACCATTACAAATTTAGATATTCTCAAAAAATATCCACAATTCATTTTAGAATATAAAAATGACAAAGAACAAACTACATAAGCAAAATAATAACAACTTGGAATGATAACTCCAAAGAGAACGAAGAAATTAAAACCTTAATGGGAGGTACAAGACTTTTGTCTATAATATCCACAACAAAAATGTGTACCAAATCAATTTTTTGATCTTAAAGAAGAAAATAAAATATGTTAATACACAATTTAAATCAACCAAGGGAAAATGGATATAAAAATACATTGTTCAAAAATTAAAAAAAATAAAGATATAAACATCAAAATCACAAGCAAACCATAAATTCAAAAATCAACAATTATTAAAGTCCAATAACAAAAACTTTGTATGTTTCTCTATTATCAAAAGGGATGTGTATTCAGTTCTCTTTTTTTCCAATATGATCAAAATCATATTTGCTCCATCCTTCCTTCTAAGGGCTTTATGTGGTGGGAAGCAGATGTTCTATTTAAGGGAAAACAAAGTGGGTATATTGGTAGCAAAAATTTAGAGACTATACCATATTGTAGACAACATTAAATAACAATAGTTGAATAGAAAATCTTTAGCCAATCAACAGAAATTATGAAAATATACCTATTGATTTTGAAGGAAAAATCAAAGTGAAGGAAATGGTTGATCCTCACTATTGAGATGAATGAGTGACAAGTTAGGCATCATGGATGTTAAGGTACTTGACCAGTTTCCCTCGCATAATCACATGTATGACACCTCTAACATGCAGGAACCATTGCAAATTTAGATATTCTAAAAAAATACCCATAATTCATTTTAGAATACAAAAATGAAAAAGAAAAAACTATATAAGCAAAACAATAACAACTTGGAATGATAAATCCAAAGAGAGTGAGGAAATTCAAACCTTAGTGGGAGGTACAAGGTTTTTTTATGAAATACCTACAATAATGTGTACTAAATAAATTTGGTGATCTTAAAGAAGCAAATAAAATTTGTTAATACACAATATAAATCAACTAAGGAAAAATGGATATAAAACAAACCATTTAAATATATATATATATATATATATATATATATATATATATATATATATAAAATATATATATATAAACATCAAAACCACAAGCAAAGCATAAATTCAGATTTCAACAAAAGTCCAATAACAAGAATTTTATATATTTTTCTATTACCAAAAGGGATGCATATTTGTTTCTCCTTTTTCAGTATGACCAAAATAACCTTTGCTTCGTCCTTCTCTTTAAGGGCTCTATGCAATGGGAAGTAGTTCTATTTATAGGGAAACATGGTGGGTATAGCAGAGATTTAGAGATTGTACCATATTATAGACAACACTAAATAATAAGAGTTGAATAGAAAATCTTTAGCCAATCAACTAAAATGAATGAAAATATACCTATTGATTTTGAAGGGAAAATCAAAGTGAAGGAGATGGATTATCCCCATAATTGAAGATGATTGATTGATTAGAAATCATGGATGTCTAGGTACTTGACCAATTTTCCTAGCATAATCACATGTGTGAAACCTGTAACATGCATGAACCATTGCAAATTTAGATATTTTTAGAAAATATCCACAATTCATTTTAGAATACAAAAATAAAAAAGAACAAATTAAATAAGCAAAACAATAACAACTTGGAATGATATTTCCAAAGAGAGGAGGGAAGTTCAAATCTTAGTGGGAGGTACAAGGCTTTTGTATGAAATATCCACAACAACAACATGTATCAAATCAATTTGTTGATATTAAAGAAGCAAATAAAATATGTTAATACACAATGTAAATCAACCAAGAGAAATGGATATAAAAAATAGATCTTTTAAAAAATAATAAAAAAATAAAGATATAAACATCAAAATCACAAGCAACACATAAATTCAAAAATCAATAGTTACTGGAGTTCAATAACAAGAACTTTGTATGTTTCTCTATTACCAAAAGAGAAGTTTATTTGATTCTCCTTTTTTTCAATATGAACAAAACAGTCTTTGCTCCATCCTTCCTTTTAGGGGCTCTATGTTATGGGAAACAAGGTGGGTATGTTGATAGCATATATTTAAAGATTATACCATATTATATGCAACATTAAATAACAACAGTCCAATAAAATATCTTTAGCCAATTAACTAAAATTGATGAAAATCTACCTATTGATTTTGAAGGAAAAATCAAAGTGGAGGAGATGGTTGATCTGATTTACTGGTTAGTCATCATAGATGTCAAGGTACTTGACTAGTTTCCCTCACATAATCACATGTATGAGTCCTGTAACATGCAAGAACCATTACAAATTTAGATATTCTAAGAAAATATCCACAATTCATTCTAGAATACAAAAATGAAAAAGAACAAACTACACAAGAAAAACAATAACAACTTCAAATAGAGGAGGGAAATTCAAACCTTAGTGGAAGGTACAAAGCTTTTGTATAAAACATCCATAGTAATAATGTGTATCAAATCAATTTGTTGATCTTAAAGAAGCAAATAAAATATGTTAATACACAATATAAATAAGTTGAGAGAAAATGGATATAAAAACACATTATTTTAAAAATAAAAAAACAAAGATATAAACAACAAAGCATAAATTCAAAAATTAATAGTTATTGGAGTCCAATAACAAGAGCTTTGTATGTTTCTCTATTATCAAAAGGGATGTGTATTCATTTCTCCTTTTTTTCATTATAACCAAAACAACCTTTGTTCCATCTGTCCTTCTAGGGGCTCTATGCAATGGGAAGTAGTTGTTCTATTTACGAGAAAACGTGATGGATATATTGGTAGCAGATATTTAGAGACTATATCATATTTTAGGCAACACTAAATAACAAGAGTAGAATAGAAAATCTTTAGCCAATCGACTAAAATGGATGAAAATATACCTATTGATTTTGAAGAAAAATAAAAGTGAAGGAGATGGATGATCCTCACTATTGAATATGATTGATTGATTAGGCATCATGGATGTCTATGTACTTGATCAATTTCCCTAGCATAAGCACATGTATGAGACCTGTAACATGCAAGAACCATTGCAAATTTAGATATTCTTAGAAAATGTTCACAATTCCTTTTAGAACACAAAAGTAAAAAAAGAATAAATTAAATAAGCAAAACAATAACAACTTGGAATGATAACTCCAAATAGAGGAGGGAAAGTCAAACGTTATTGGGAGGTACAAGGATTTTGTATAAAATATCCATAACAATGTGTATCATATCAGATTGTTGATCTTAAAGAAGTAAATAAAATTTGTTAATACACAATATAAATGTAAACCAATCGAGAAAAAATGGATATAAAAACACATCATTTAAAAAATAAAAATATAAACAAAAATATAAACATCAAAATCATAAACAAAGCATATATCTAGAAATCAATAGTTATTAGAGTCCAATAACATGAACTTTTTATGTTAGTAGCAGAGATTTATAGACTGTACCATATTATAAGCAACACTAAATAACAATAGTTGAGTAAAAAATCTTTATCCAATCAACTAAAATGGATGAAAATATACCTATTGATTTTGTAGGGAAATCAAAGGGAAGGAGATGGTTTATCCTTACTATAAAAGATGATTGATTGGTTGGGCATCATGGATGTCAAGGTACTTGATCAATTTCCCTAACATAATCACATGTATGAGGCCTATAACATGCAGGAACCATTGTAAATTTAGATGTTCTCACAAAAATATCCACAATTCATTTTAGAATACAAAAATGAAAAAGAACAAACTACATAAGAAAAACAATAACAACTTGGAATCGTAACTCCAAAGGGAGGAGAAAAATTCAAACCTTAATGGGAGGTACAAGGATTTTGTATGAAATATCCACAACAATTTGTACCAAATCAATTTGTTGTTCTTAAAGAAGCAAATAAAACTTGTTTATACACAATGTAAATCAACTGAGGGAAAATGGATATAAAAACACACCCTTTAAAAATTTAAAAAAAAAAAAAACAAATATATAAACATAAAAATCATAAGAAAAACATAAATTTAGAAATCAATAGTTATTATAGTCCAATAACAAGAACTTTGTATGCTTCTCTATTAACAAAAGGGATGTGTATTCGATTTTTTTTTAATATGACCAAAATAGTCTTTGCTCCATCCTTCCTTCTAGGGGCTTTATGTAGTGGGAAGGAGTTGTTATATTTATGGGGAAATTGGGTGGGTGTGTTGGTAGTAGAGATTTAGAGATTGTACCATATTGTAGGAAACAGTAAAGAACAATAATTAAATATAAAATCTTTAGCCAATCAACTAAAATGGATGAGAATATACTTAATGATTTTTAAAAGAAAAATCAAAGGGAAATAAATGGTCGATCCTCATTATTGAAAATGATTAACTGGTTAGGCATCATGGATATCGAGGTACTTGACCAGTTTCCCTAGCATAATTACATGTATGAAGACTAACACGAAAGAACCATTACAAATTTAGACATTCTCATAAAATATCCACAATTTATTTTAGAATAAAAAAAAAGTACATAAGCAAAACAATAACAACTTGGAATGATAACTCCAAAGAGAGGAGGGAAATTCAAACCTTAGTGGGACGTACAAGGCTTTGTATGAAATATCCACAACAACAATGTATACCAAATCAATTTGTTGATATTTAAAAAGCAAATAAAATTAGTTAATACACAAATGTAAATCATCCAAAAGAAAATGGATATAAAAACGTACCATTTAAAAAATAAAAAACAAAGGTATAAACATAAAAATCACAAGCAAAACATAAATTCAGAAATAAAGAGTTATTAATATCCAATAATAAGTAATTTGTATATTTCTCTTTTACCCAAAGGGATGCATATTTGATTCTCCTTTTTTTCAATATGACCAAAATAGTCTTTGCTTTATCCTTCCTTCTAGGGACTATGCAATTGGAAGCAACTCTTTTATTTATGGGAAAACAGGGTGGGTATGTTGGTAGCAGAGAAAATCTTTAGCTAATTAGTTGAAATGGATGAAAATATACCTATTGATTTTAAAGGAAAAATCAAAGGGATGAAGATGGTTGATCCTCACTACTAAAGATGATTGACTGGTTAGGCATCAAAGATGTCGAGGTTCTTGACTAGTTTCCCTAATATAATCACATATATGAATCCTGCAACACACAAGAACCATTGTAAATTCAGATATTCTCAAAAAATATTCACAATTTATTTTAGAATACAAAAATGAAAAAGAACAAACTACCTAAGCAAAACAATAACAACTTGGAATGATCTCCAAAAAGAGGAGATAAATTTAAATCTTAGTGGGAGGTACAAGGCTTTTGTATGAAATATCCACAACAACAATGTGTAAATCAATTTGTTGACCTTAATGAAGCAAATAAAATGTGTTAATACATAACGTAAATCAACCAAGGGAAAATGGATATAAAAACACGCCATTATAATATATATATATATATATATATATATATAAACATCAAAATCGTAAGCAAAGCATTTATTCATAAATCAATAGTTATTAGAGTCTAATAACAATAACTTCATATGTTTTTCTATTACAAAAATGGATGCATATTCAATTTTTTTCAATATGACCAAAATAGTCATTGCTTCATCCTTCCTTCTAGGGACTCTATGCAGTGGGAAGCAATTGTTCTATTTCTAGAGAAACAAGGTGGGTATGTTGGTAGCATAGACTTAGAGATTGTACCATATTATAGGCAACACTAAATAGCAACAATTGAATAAAAAATCTTTAGCCAATCAAATAAAATGGATGAAGATATACCTATTGATTTTGAAGAGAAATCAAAGGGAAGGAGATGGTTGATCCTCACTATTGAAGATGATTTATTGGTTAGGCATCATAGATGTCACGGTATTTGACTAGTATCCCTCGTATAATCACATGTATGAGACTTGTAACATGTAGGAACCATTGCAAATTTAGATATTCTCAAAAAATATCCATAATTCATTTTAGAATACAAAAATGAAAAATAACAAACTACATAAGAAAAACAATAACAACTTGGAATGATAAATCCAAAGAAAGTGAGGAAATTCAAACCTTAGTGGGAGGTACAAGGCTTTTGTATGAAATACCTACAACAATGTGTACCAAATCAATTTGTTGATCTTAAAAAAACAAATAAAATTTATTAATGCACAATATAAATCATCTGAGGAAAAATGGATATAAAAATAAACCATTTAAAAAATGAAAAAATAAAGATAAAAACATCAAATTCACAAGCAAAACATAAATTCAAAAATCAACAATTATTAGAGTCCAATAACAAGAACTTTTTATGTTTTTCTATTACCAAAAGGGATGCATATTTGTTTCTCCTTTTTTTCAGTATGACCAAAATAACCTTTGCTCCATATTTCCCTCTAAGGGCTCTATGCAATGGGAAGTAGTTGTTCTATTTATGGGGAAACTAGGTGGGTATGTTAGTAGCAAAGATTTAGAGACTGTACCATATTATAGGCAACACTAAATAAGAATATTTGAATAGAAAATATTTAGCCAACCAACTAAAATAGATGAAAATATACCTATTGATTTTGAAGAGAAAATCAAAGTGAAGGAGATGGATGATCCTCAATACTAAAGATGATTGACTAGTTAGTCATCATGGATGTCAAGGTACTTGACTAGTTTCCCTCGCATAATCACATGTATGAGGCTTGTAACGTGCAAGAACCATTGCAAATTTAGAAATTCTAAGAAAATGTCCACAATTCATTTTAGAATACAAAAATAAAAAAGAACAATCTACATAAGCAAAACAATAACAACTTAGAATAATTTTTTTTATTAGGTAAAAAAGAAAATATTTTAAAAGGGTCTCGAACCTTTTATATATTTACAAACCGGACCAATAAAGTAGCCCTAACAACATCCAAGAAAAAAACACAGCATAGGGGAAGACCTAGCCCATAAGAGAAACATGGGAGAAACGACTAATAACAAACACACAAATAGAACAAGACAATAGAGAACCAGAGATAGAACCCACCAACACTAGATCCAACAAAAATAGAGTAAACTGAGAAACTGAGAACCAGAGCGCCTACTCTAGGTCCTCCTCAGTAAATATCTTTTTGTTCTTGATATATCTCATCATCTAGACCACTTGTAAACTTTCCCATAAAAAAAATAAGAATTCAAAAACCGTAGAGGATACAGAGGCAAATATGGGTAAAGGAAGAATAAAAGAACAATTAAGTGAATAAAATTAGTTGTCATTATTGAGAATAATATCACTACTCACCAAAGAAACAAGGTCTTGTAGGAAGTTATCTGTTCAGATAGATATACCTTCATTATGAGCCTCGATATTGGCAAGGAAATTTGTAACCTTGTTACCTTCCTTATAAATATGATTACTTTGGGGGTTCACAAATTTTCTTAGGAATATTTTTTATTCATCCATGAGATTATCAATATTTCAACTGGATAAAGCATGTTTAGTGAGGATATTGATAATGTATAAATAATCCCCTTCTATAATAACCTTATCAGCCCCCATTGAATCAAATAGTGATAAATCTTAGAAGAGGGCCTTGGCCTCTGCAAAATTATTGGTTTGGTAACCAAGGTTCTCAACAAAGGCTAGAACAATTTCTCCATTGGAGTTTTTGATCACTCCTTTAGCTCCTACCATCCCCAGATTTCCTTTGGATGCTCTATAAAAATTTAATTTAAGCCAGTCCAAAGGGGAGAGCTCCATTTGATTTACAGCCTCCTCGAGCTAGCGAGAGGGGGATTAGGGACCCCAATGGGTAAACCTAGGCTAGAAGAGAGAGAAGCCTTAAGAGGAGGGATATTAGAAGAGGGGAAAGAGATAACTGAGACATTTTAAAATAAAGCACTAAGAATTTTAAAACCCACAAAGGAGGTGTTTGAAGAATGATCTTTAAAGGCCCTATAGTTATTTTCTTTCCAAATTCCCCAAAATAAATGAGGGAGACTGAGCTTCCATAAGATACGACATTTGGGGATGGGGAAGAGAGAAAAGTATCAATGATCAAAAAAGCATTTCAGAGAATTTAAAACCACCCAACTGACTCCCAAGGTTGAAAAAAAAAAGGAAAGGATATTCAACGGGAAGGAGCATTCTAAAAGGAGATACTAAGTGTTTTTCTCATGAGCCCCACATAGATAGCACTGGTTAGGAATGACCATTACTCTTTTCTTAATATTTTGCAAAAAAATAATTTTGTTTTGGAGGGTAAGCCAAAGAAAAATTAACTTTAGAGGTAAGTTCTTTGAACCAGACTGGACTGCAAGGGAACTAGCATGCATTTTCATCAGTAGCTAGGTAGTAGGCAGACTTCACTGAAAAGGTGCCACTCCCTTTTTTTTTAGATTAACGAGTTCACACAAACATAGTTCCTAACAACCTAATATTTTAATGTGAGATCAAGGGATTTTAAGGGAATCTCCACTCCTTGAGCTAGGATAAACCTCATAATATCTTTCTATTTTTAGTACCTACGACTTCTTCAATATAGTCTACCACTTTGGGACCAAAGTACTTAGAAAATTTGGGCCTTAAGATAGCAAAAGAAGAAATGTCCATGACAGGCGCATCCTCAAGCCATGGGTCTTCCCAGAAGTCAATACTCTCTCCATTGCTTAATCTCCATTTAAGAACTTTTTGAAGAAGATTTTTTGTTTTAACAATGTTGTTCCAAAAGGTCCAACCATGCAAGGGGTTTTGATCTTCCATGAAGCTTAATTCCCTGTGCAAGTATTTAGTAGAGATAATTTGGGCCTATCCATTGTTTTCTTGAGAAACAAATCTCTAGCTCTGATTTGCCATTAAAGCTTTGTTCATATGCTTAATCTTTCTCAACCCAAGGCCTCATGCACTTTTCAAGAAGCACATGTGGTCCTAGAAAATGAAACAGAATCTCTTTTTATCCTCGATCGTTGACCAAAGAAAGGTTTTTTGAAATTGTTCAAGCTTTTGGGCAATTTTCCTAGGGATTTTAAAAATAAAAATAAAGTACACCAACTAGCTTTGAAGGGTAGATTTGACCATTTGGACATTGTTTGCTTGACTTAGAAGTGCTCCTTTCCATCCCCCCAACTTTTTATACACCCTTTCCAAAAGTGGATTCCATAGGTCTTTTTTTATCCTTCTTTTAAACAAAGGTAGCCCTAAATAAATAGAGGGGAATTTAGCAATGGTACATCCCATGATTCTAGAAATAGCTTTTTACCTATTATGAGGGGTATTAAGGAAAAATAGCTTGATTTTCAAAATATTAATATAACTTGGAATGATAACTCCAAAGAGAGGAGGGAACTTCAAACCTTATTGGGAGGTACAAAGCTTTTGTATAAAATATCCACAATAATAATGTGTACCAAATCAATTTTCTAATCTTAAAGAAACAAATAAAATATTCTAATACACAATATAAATCAACAAAGATAACTGACTGGGTGCTTGTATGTATTCCAATGTATTCCCAACGGTGTAAAATGTTCAACATGAATGTGGCTTAGTGGTTGGAGGGAAATACTACGCGGATTATCATGGCGACTATCAATTCCACTATGTAAATAAAAAAAAATCAACAAAGATAAAATGGATATAAAAACATATTGTTTAAAAAATAAAGAAACAAAGATATATACATCAAAATCACAAGCAAAACATAAATTCAAAAATCAATAGTTATTAGAGTCCAATAACAAGAACTTTATATGTTTCTCTATTACCAAAAGGGAAGCATATTTGATTCTCTTTTTTTCAATATGACCAAATTAGTCTTTGCTCCATCCTTCCTTCAAGGGGCTCTATGTAGTGGGAAGCAGTTGTTCTATTTATGGGAAAATTGAGTGGTTATGGTGGTAGTAGAGATTTAAATATTGTGCCATATTGTAGGCAACACTAAAGAACAATAATTGAATAGAAAATCTTTAGCCAATCAACTAAAATGGATGAGAATATACTAATAATTTTTAAAGAGAAAAAAATGGTTGATCCTCACTATTGAAAATGATTAACTAGTTAGGCATCATGGATATTGAGGTACTTGATCGGTTTCCCTAGTATAATTACATGTATGAGGGTTGTAACACATAGGAACCATTACAAATTTAAATATTCTCACAAAATATCCGCAATTTATATTAGAATATAAAAATGAAAAAAAAAACAAAGTACATAAACAAAACAATAACAACTTGGAATGATAACTCCAAAGGGAGGAGGGAAATTCAAACCTTAGTGGGAGGTACAAGGATTTGTATAAAATATCCACAACAATGTGTATCAAATTAATTTTTTTATATTAAAAAAGTAAATAAAATCAATTAATATACAAATATAAATCAACCAAAATAATATGAATCCTAGTGGACACGCATTTTAGCCGGGTCGTCATGCTTTTGACATTTGATAGAAAACCAAACTTGTGACTCATCACCCTTTTGACATTTGAAAGAAAACCAAAATTGTGTCCGCCTTCCTTCGCTTCTTTTCGCGGTGTCAATTCCACATAAGAAAAACAAACTGTCAATTTCACAGCGAACCCAAAGCGCACGTTAGCGGGGTCATCACGCAATTGACTTTTGAGAGAAAATCAAACTTGTACTAGGTGTAAAGTGGTAAGGTTTATTATTTATAAAAGCATTATACGGATTGCAAATTGCATATGAATAGAAGAGGGGGTGCATGTTACACTGAAGTGTAATGTGGGTTATGGGTTAAAAATGGATGGAAATGTATGTCACAAAGTTTAAAATGTTTAGAAGATATGATATATGTTATAAAGTTTAAAATATTTAAAAGATTTAGAAGATTTGATTATGTAATGATTTAAAATTATAGAAGTTTTTGTTTAGGCAGGATAATGATGGCCATGACCCTATCAAGGGATTTTACAATTTTTTTTAAAGCTTAACTTGATTTTAAAGGTGGCTTTAATTTTTCCAGGCTTGACTTGATTTTAAAGGTTATTTTAACTTTTCTAAATTTGACTTCATGATTTTAAAATTTATAGAAGTTTTTGTTTAGGTGGGATGATGATGGCCATGACCCTAAAGGGATTCTACAAATTTTTTAAGCTTAACTTGATTTTAAAGGTGATTTTTAATATTTCTAAGCTTGACTTGATTTTAAAGGTGATTTTAACTTTGTAATAATTTAAAATTATAGAAGTTTTTATTTATTTTTCTCTCTATGTGGCTTTGCAATCACTTCAATTTTTTTTTGTTGAAATAATGCAAAGTACAACTTGGGATCATCCTCCCATGTATATAATGGGGAATGGGGTTACCCCATGTGAAAATACATAAACTGAGTGCCCCGATTAGGAGAAGGCTAATCCCAGTGGAAACGCAAACCCAAAGCGCATTTTAGCGGGGTCGTCATGCTTTTGACATTTGAGAGAAAACCAAAATTGTATCCGCCTTGCTTCCCTTCTTTTCGCGGTGGGGATAGAAAATGTTAATAAACACAGTCAATTCCAGATAAGAAAAAAAAAACAGTCAATTTCACTTCGAACCCAAAGCACACGATAGCGGAGTCATCACGCAATTGACTTTTGAGAGAAAACCAAACTTGTACATATTAATAGAAAAGCGGGTGCATGTTACAGTGACTTGTCACATGGGTTTGTCTTTCGGGTTATGGACTTTAAAATTGGTGGAAATGGATATTTAGAAGATATGATGTGTGTTACAATGTTTAAAAAATAAATAGATAAAGAGTTGAATGGATTTTTTTTAATAAGTTTGAAAGATAAATACAAAAAGAGGTGAAGGTTTTAGGCACTGTGAATGAGATTTTTTTCTAATATAGTGGTTATATTCATATCAAAGGAAAAACAATAGTTATGTTGTTTAGGTAGGATGATGATGGCTATGATCTTATCAAGGGATTTTACAATTTTTTTAAGCTTGATTTGATTTTAAAGGTGATTTTAATTTTTATAAATTTGACTCGACTATGTAATGATTTAAAATTATAGAAGTTTTTGTTTAGGTAGGATGATGATGGCCATGACCCTCTCAAGGGATTTTACAATATTTTTAATCCTAACTTGATTTTAAAGGTGGCTTTAATTTTTCCAGGCTTGACTTGATTTTAAGGGTTATTTTAACTTTTCTAAATTTGATTTAACTATGTAATGATTTAAAATTATACAAGTTTTTGTTTAGGTAGGATAATGATGGCCATGACCCTAAAGGGATTCTACA
Organism: Wollemia nobilis; assembly: GCA_028583015.1. Taxonomy (NCBI): domain Eukaryota; kingdom Viridiplantae; phylum Streptophyta; class Pinopsida; order Araucariales; family Araucariaceae; genus Wollemia; species Wollemia nobilis. The sequence continues at coordinate 221,109 of JAQPPZ010002224.1, forward strand.
AATTTTTTAAGCTTAACTTGATTTTAAAGGTGATTTTTAATTTTTTTAAGCTTGACTTGATTTTAAAGGTGATTTTAACTTTGTAATGATTTAAAATTATAAAAGTTTTTGTTTAATTTTTCCCTGCATGGGGCTTTACAATCACTTCAATTTTTTTGTTGAAATAATGTAAAGCGTAACTTGGGGCCATCCTTCTCATGTATCTAATGGGGAATGAGGTCACCCTTCTCGTGATTTTAACTTAGGTAATTTGGATGAGAGTCCAACTACATTACAATGGGGTGTGTTAACAAGGACAATGACTTCAATTTTTAAAGTTGGTTTAGTTCAAAAAGTAAAGAAAATTAAATTTTTAAATTAACTATATAAAATTGAAATAAAGTTTATTTATATTATATATCTGATTAGATAGTAATATTATAATTTTTTTTGCTAGAGAACAAGGGGTTGTACTTGGGTCCCTCACCTTTAAAAAATCACAACTCTCTTCTTTAGAGTTTGAGAGTTACAAACAAATCCAATTCTTATCTCAATTGAGTTGTTATAGCTAGATACCTACATATTTTACAAAATGATTGAATTCTTGATTTTCTTTTCTAGATCTTCTTCAATTTTTTTGTGTGAATACAAATATTTCAAAATTTTACATCCTTCTTCTTAATATTTTCCTATAGCAACCTTCACAAAACTAAAACTCCATCTCCATTGTTTATGTATTGTATCGTAGTAGATTAATATTTTTGAAACATCACACTATCATAGTTCGCTTTACCAAATTTGGATTGTTAGTTTCCTTCCTGAACCATAAGTGCAACTAAAAAAATTATAATAAGTAGTTTATATGAAAACACATTATTGTTATAAAATAAAGTAATTATTACCAATAGAATACATTAAAGTAAATCTTAATCATTATTTGATTTAGGCATTCATTATTTTCTTGTTGGCTTCAACTAAACTTACTTCTAACCATAGAAAAGAGAATTTAACTTCATGATCCTCAATTAAAACCCCTCTATTGGCTAGCCTATCTACACGTGTTTCCTTCCCTTAATGTATGTGTAAACATGATTTCTTCAGACTCTATAGAAAGGTTTTGTATTTCCACAATTATCTCTTGTATGTTCCATGGAGCCTTTACTTTCCTCAAAATTACATCTATTACTATTAGTGAATCACCTTCCATCCATACTCTATTCCATTTCATTTGTTTGCATATTTTTAACTCATCCAAAGCCACCCAAGATTAAGTTTCATTATTTATATTAAACCCACTATTGAAAGCGTAATGAGATAAAATCTCTCCTCTATTATTTCTAATTATTCGTCCTCCTCCTAATGGTCTTGGATTTTCTTTAGATGCTCCATCAAAATTCAATTTTACCAACTCCACATATAATAGTTTCCATTTGCCTTCTTTTTGTTTTTCTTGTACCCAACATTATAATTCCATTTGATGACTTGACTCCATCTATCAAGGCTCTCTACTTCCATATGAGTGATTGGATGAGTTGATACAGTTGGTTTAAACTCCTCTATGGCTAAAAGAATCTTCCTTTTCATTACCTCTAAACTGCTTTCATCTCCTTTAAATATTGTTCTATTTCTTTCTAGATATGCAGTCCAAAGTATTGTATCTTTTAACATGTTCCATATTGTTTGTAAAGCCTGTCTTTTAAAAGTGCGCTGCCATTGCTTTAATCATTCTTCAATTCTTCCATTCATCACCCTGCATTTACCAAACATATTAGGAATCCATTGTCATAGTTTCCAAACTATTGAGTAGTGTTCCAAGAGATGGTCTACTCTCCTCAAAGAACACATTGTGAGGGACCATGAAAACCCTTTTTATAAGGTTCTCCCAAGATAAAATTATTTTATGACCTACTAGTCAAACAAACATTTTGAATTTAGAAATACTCATGCTATCCCAAGTATCTCTTCATATTCTTATGATAATCCTCTTTTGTTGGTTATTTACATTAGATTTAACTCTTAGTATATTCTCCTAAGCTATTCAAATTCAAAATTAGCTTATCCTCAACTTCCCTCAGAGTCTCTTTGCCTACACACTCTCCTATGTACATAGATGATGATTTAATGGCTCAATATGGATCTTCTAGTGGCTCCTCTGGTGGTTGACTAAAATGATACTTCTCCTTGGCTTGTAAGGTGATTTTACTTCTTAACTTTGTGGTTCTACCACTCCTTTGGTGGCTATTCTTCCCCAAAAACTTGATGGCATTTTTCAATGCTCTTCGTTAGCCAAATGATAAAAATTGCTCTCCTTTAATATGGTGGTTTTACCACTTCTTTAGTGGTTTCTTATTACCACTATATTCTATAATCTATAGTGTCTTACTTGGTATATTTAGACACCTTAAGCCTACTATTTTGAGCACTTATCAATCTTCTTTAATTCAACAGATTATGCACTTATATAAGGTTTTTCTTTCTTCTTATTACTTTCTTTTAACTCTATTTTTTATCGTATTATGTAGGTTTTGAGATGATAATGCTACCTCCTTTTTTTTCTTGAAGACTTGAAATATATTTTGTTTCCTTTAATAAATCTAATACGGTAAGTGCAAAAATTTTATAATAGGCTAATGTGAATATTTAAACTTTTATAGCACCAATATTGCATACCTTTTGACCTCCTCTTCTTGGTGATTTGATTCACCTTTTTTGCTATACCAAACTTATAAAATTTGTAGCTCTACTTTCTTTGACCAAATGTTATCCAATGCTTCTCCTAAATCTACCCTAAAATTCTCCAAAATGCAGTTCTATGTCACCTTCGATTTGTTATCCTATGACCTTTCAACTTTTGCTACAAAAAATCAGCAATCTCCTTTCTCCTCCTTAGCTCTCACTGAATTCTATCTTTAATTTTGACCTCTTTTGCTAGTCTCTTCCTCAACAATTTGAAATTCTTAAGATCTTCAAAAAAAAATTCAAAATTTGGCAAACTTCTTGCTAAATCCTTCTTCATTTTTGGGCTTGTTATCAGATGGTGATAATTGTCCCAAATTGTTCTTTTCATGAGCTTCTCCTGCTTGCAATATTCTACCTTGAGCTTTCTTCAAATCTCCTCCAATGAAAACTTCTTCAAATTCTATGCTATTGCCATAACTAATACCTTCACTAGTTATCCTCCAATCTAGTGGAAAGTAATCTTTGTTGAGTCCTAGTCCTCACAAGTTTTCTTTCAACCCTATGGAAATACTCTAGCCAAAAATTAATATTAAAAATTATGAAAGTGGGATATCCCTATCTCCTCTCAATCTCTCTTGTGGCTCTTCATATCTCCTATCAATATCCCTTGTGGATCTGATACCACTAATGGCATTTGAAGCATTAAATCTAATCAATAACATAATTACAAATTCTATAATCTAAGAAGATAAAGGAAAGAGCAATGAAAATCATGAACTATATTAGAAGATACATAGCTTGATAATCCTTATATGAACTTTTATAATGCAATATGGAACCAAGAGTCCATAATATATAGATTTTACAAATGACCTTTGGTCTACCTCAAATGACCTTTGATCTACCTCAAAATGACCTTTGACATACATAACAAATAATGTATGCATATATATATATATATATATATATATATATATATATATATATATATATATATATATATATTAAATTGTGGTTAGATAGAAACCTCGAGAACCTAGTGTAGAGGTGGAAAACTTGCATCTCGTATGATTCTCAACTGGATCCATTAGGAGCCAAGATGACCATGATGGTTGTTATACTCTCTACACTCGATGGAAAAAGGAAAGGGGTTCACCAAGAATTATTTTAGCACTCACTCCAAGTCTAGGGTGGAAGTGTTTAATATGCCAATTAAGCAATCATCTATGTCTGACCTCTATAAACTAAACTACACAAATAAAAGAGTGGTGCAAGACACACAAGATGCGAGAAGATAATATTTAACCCTAGTTTATTCTTTGATTTAATGATCTCTAATCCTAAGTTGTAAGAAATGAAATTCTTTCTTTTTAGCAAGGGCACAAGTGAAATGCATAGACAAGACTAAAACCTAGATGCAAAACTATATACCTTTTTTCTTTAAATGCCTAGAAAGTAATCAAATATTTTTCCCTTTTTATTTATAACCTATATTTTTTGGATAAAAATAATAGAAAAAAACACACAACCAAACAACTTAACTTAGTGTACTTATCTAATCGAATGTTTGACTCAAGCTTTTATCTTACATCTAGAATATCCCACAACTTCAACCTAAAAAATAGTTTTACAAAAACTCTAGAAAATATGATTAGTATTAGGGTACTTCCATAGGCCACTATGTAGTAGAGCTTGGAGGCACATTAGTCAAGCCCCTAGGTCCTTTTAATTGACCTTTAGAAATTAGAAGTAAATATTAATATTTTTTGGAAATGGATAAATAGAATGCAATGAAATAGAACAATGCAAAACATAGAATGTAAACACCAGTATTATATCCTAAATGCAACATATAAACACAAACCTAGGGTTTAGGATTGAATATTACCTCCAAAATTGAGGCAGATGCCCTGTATGGGGCATCCATGATCTTGGCTCTATAGAAATTATACCCTGTAAATACGGGGTATGGTTTTGTAAAAGATCAATAAAAACAACAAATCAATGTGAATTAAGTAAAAACAAATGCAATTGATAATCTCAGATTGATAAAATGTATGAAACAACCTAGTGGTAGCGAAAGAGATAGAAAAAATAAAAAAGACCACAAAATTTTTGAATCCTCCTCAAGGCTACAACATCTACACCACAAAAGGGCTTTAATGACAGCTAAAATAAGGTATTTTTTTACAGTGGTAAAAAACCACCCTAATAGATCCTAAGAGGGTGGTTTACAACCACTCTCTTAAGATAACTACCCTCTTAGGGTTACTCTAAGATGGAAGTTATAAATCGTCCTCTTAGGACTAAGATGATGGTTATAAATCATTGTCTTAGGGGTTACCCTAAGATGGTGGTTATAAACCATCGTCATAGGGTGACTTAAGAGGGTGTTTTATAACTGCAAACTTAGGGGAACCCAAATTATTTTGGGTGCCCCTATGAGGGTGATTTATAACCATCTTCTTAGAGGTGGTTTAGGTTTTTTATATAAAGAAACTCATAATATGTGGGATTAAAACCCCCACATGCTGACATTATTGTTTCTTTGAAACTTTCATTTTTCTTTCAGTGGTCCATTTGGCTTAGCTACTGTGCGAATAGAATACAACCTCCACATCATGCGTTGATATTATTATTTTTGTAAGCTTTTATTTTTCTTTCAACGGTCCATTGGCATAGCTACTCGGCACTGCACAAATAGATACAACCTCCACACCGCGTGTTGATATTACTGTTTCTTCGAAGCTTTCATTTTTCTTTCAACATTCCATTGGTTTAGTTGCTCATGTTGCGTGAATAGATACAACCTCCACACCACTCGAATTAAGCCTCATATCATCTACCATACTAGGGCTCCTAAGCTTCGATTCATGCTGTTCATTTTTTGGTTGGGGTTTGCCCTAAAATTTCTCTAGAACTTTTGCTACTTTACCCTTGGTTCTTGACTTTGTTGAATAAATTTGTAACCTGAAATGGTAAGAGATGAGAGCTAAAGAAAAATTCAAAGGCACATAATGGGGTATGAAGATAACTTTAATATTGGAAGAGATGAGGTTATTTAGGCTAAGTGAATTTTACATTGTTTTAGGTCTATTTGTGATTAGGGTTTGGAATTTTTTTTATTTGTAAAGTTGTGTTTATGCATGAGATTTGTAAAATTTAAACCCTAGATTTGTAAAATTTAAACCTTACATTTGTAAAATTTAAACCCTAGTTTGTAAAGTTGTGTTTACAAATGCTAGGTTCCTTTCTTTCTACTGCTAGTGTGAATTTTCACATCCAATTATACACCCACTCAAAGTCACATTTAGATTTAATTTTTAGCACCCTTCAAGATAGTAGCATTGGCCTTTTCACCAATGTGGCTCAATCTAAAGTCAGACCTTGTATCAGTAAACAAAAGTGGTTGGCTATTGAATTGCTTGCTCTATATTTTGCAAGCATGAGAATAACCACCTCCATCAATTTTTTTAAATTTTTTGATATTTGTTAGCCATTAAATCATATTTTTATTATAACATAAACTAGTTTCCAAGAAAAAATGGAATGTACTAAACTTAGTTCTCTCTTAGTTATGGTAAAAATAAGTGCATCTTGCTAGAGGACATGTTTATTTTGTTCTTGTTGATCTTCCTTTCGAAAGCTCAAAATGGTTTATTTTTTATGGACAGTTAAAGGTTTAAGTTGTGTTATAACCTCTCCATGTCATCGTAATTCCATTTTTGGTTTCCATGAAGCTCACAACTTTCCATTCCATATGTGGACTCTAAAGGAAAAAAATTCACTTGTTCTCGTCAAGGTCATAACTTTGTACAAAGCGTTACATTTAGTATGGAAAAAACAATCCATTGGAAAAGCTATAAAAATATCAAATAATCCAACAAAGTGAGTTATATATATATATACAATTTTGTATGTCAATATCAGTGTCCTTATAGAACTGTTATATTTAGAACAAATAATAGACTTGACATGTTGCTCCTTTTGTTGTTATTTCTACAAGATACCACTATCAACCTATTGAAATATCCTTTGTTATCCTATCATTGGAAGTAGAATTTATATATATATATATATATATATATATATATATATATAATAACAATAATTGATAAAAATTATATAAAAATGTATAAAACGATGTTTATCAATATCAGCATCCTTCCAAAAATTGTACTATACAGAACAAGGAAGAAACTTGATATGTTGCTCTTTTCATTGTTATTTCTACAAGATACCGTTGTTAACCTGTTAAAATATTCTTTGTTATCACTGTCATTGGAAGCACACTTAGAGAATTTCACTTCTTATAGACTTGATAAGTTACTCTTTTCATTGTTATTTTTATAAGATACCATTGTTAAACTGGTGAAATATCCTTTGTTATCATTGTTATTGGAAGCAAAACTAGAACTAGAGCATTCCACTTCATTCATGTCATACTATCACATTGGATTAGAGTTTCATATTTTTCTAAGTCAAACTACAACGTTAACCAAATCCATATTGAAAGAGTAAACTTTAAGTACAACAAATGTGATTCCAAATAAGATTGTATTTGATAACCATGGTTCCCATGCAACAAATTATTATTTTTTTTTCTGAAGATGGTTTGGTTAGGATGCTTCCATTTTGTATTTATGTCCTTTTATTTTTTGGAATTGGTACTATTTGGAGAGAAGATATTGATCCCTATTAAAAAGTATGTGAATTCCTTTTTACTTGGTTCTAGTGCTATTGTGTATTATATGTATTTTATGTATTCCTTTCTAGCTGACATCTATGGGAAACAATCGCATATCTTTCAGAAATAAAAGTTGTTGTTTATTGACCTTTATTCATGTTATATGGACTTATTTTAAATTTACATTTCTTTTAGTATTTTGGTTATATTTATATATATTTTCTTTTTGTCTGTGTACTTGTAGTTTTCAAATAAAATGCAAGTTTTCTTCCTTTCAATCATATGTTTGTTACTGCCCTTGATTGGCAATGAGACTTAGTATTTTTATTAAATTTTGGACTTTGTATTACTCTATGAAATACTCAATTTTGGATGCATCTTGGTCTTCTTATCTGGGATTTGTAAAATTTGTAAAGTTGTTTACAACAATGACTTATCATCCTTCCAATTGTCATTTTACTCTACTATTGGGCATTGTAATTGTTGATCGTGATTTTGAAAACACAACTCTTTTGCTATAAACTTATGATTTAGAGTCCAATTCATGGAGTAAAACAAAGATAGAGATATCATTTATAATAAAACCCTATGGAATCTCTCACTTGTTATAAGGTTTTCTACCCTAATAGTTTTTGAAGTTTATTTTTGAAAATATTTAAATTTGTTTAAGGTTTGGAGCGTAAAGGATTTCTACTAGGATTTAGTTGTTTTTTAATTTTAAATTATTTTTTAAGATTTGAATATTAGAAGACTTATGTTATTTAATTTTTTATTTGAAAAAGGAGTTAAAATATTTTGAAGATTTTAATTTGATTTAAATTTATTTGAAGCTTTTTAAAGTTTAATTTTATTTAATTAGTTTAAATTTATTTCATTTTAAAGCTTTTGCTTGTGATCTTCTTAAAGCATACAACATAGTCATAGCTAAAACCAGACCTTTCAAATCAAATCAGGAGAAACATTACCAAATTGAAATTGATCATAAACTACAACAAAGGAGGGTGTCTTCATTGTATTTGCTATGACTAGGAGTTCCTGCAACAACATTTGATGATCTATATTCACCAATACTATTACTATAAGTTTTTCTAAATAATTTTTACCTATTTGCAACTCTTCTTGTACCTTATTACAATGAGAGAACTGCTACAAGAAAATTTATTATGTTTCACTACTCGTTGGATTGTAACTTGCTATATGCAACATGCTAGAAAAAAATTGTTATCTGTATGGATTCTCATATCTATTCCCAAAGCATATTTTTGCTTGTGTTTAACAACTTCCATTATAGCATGCAACTTTCTCTAAATATTGGAACACTCTTGAATTATTTAAAGGTATCAAAATGAAAGGTTACAAGATGTTTATAATAGCAATTTTATAATTATATGCATGTGTTTCAATTTTAGAAAGTCGATGTGGATTTGGTATCCTAAGTATTGTAGCTAAAAAAAAAGATTCTCTTTAGCTTCTCAGATCCTTGTAATCGTAGAAGAGTCCATGTGTGCCATTCTCCATTGTCACGCAATATAAAATCAATGGTTATTAGAGTCCAATAACAAATTAAAGGAAGAAGAGCTCTAAACCTCACATATTATTTGCTAGTCGGCCTTTATGAATGCTAAACTAGTCAAGTAGTTGCCTTAGTATAATCACATGCGAAATACTTTGTTATATGCATGAACCATTATAAACTAAGTTATACAAGACAATGTTTGTAAAACTTTTGTAGGAAAAAATAAGTTTATAAAACTATAGAAAATTGGAAACATAAGAACAATGAAAGGAAAGAAATCCAAATCTTGGCAACAAAGGTAATTTTTCTTATAAAATCCAGATATTGCAAAACAATTTAAGGAGAAGTAAAGAGTTGAACCTTATGAATAGAAGATTATTTACTAATTAGTCATTGTGGATGCTAAACTAGTTAAATAGTTGATTTTTTAAGATCATATTTGGAATGCATGTATCGACATAAACCACTATAAATTAAGTTAGATACAACAAGACAATACCTATAAAATTTTTGGAGAAAAAAAAGTATATGCAATGATAATAAAGTGGAACTTTAGTGCAAATAAAGTAAAAAAATCAAACCCTGAAACATAGGGAATGTTTCTTTGTAAAATATTACCGTTTAGTTGATTCGAGGAAAGATCAAGAAATTGAAGATGCGATAGATTTTCAAGACAGACAGCAAGAGTACCTGTTAATTGATTGCGCGGTAATTCCACGTGTTCGATAGAACGGAGATCGCACAAGCTATCGGATATGACACCACCGTCCAAAGCAAAGGTAATAGCGTGTAAAAGGCTATTTATAGAAGCTGAGTGCCAATCCTAGTGGACACGCATTTTAGCCGGGTCGTCGTGCTTTTGACATTTGATAGAAAACCAAACTTGTGACTCATCACCCTTTTGACATTTGAAAGAAAACCAAAATTGTGTCCGCCTCCTTCCCTTCTTTTTGCGGTGTGGATGGAAAATGTTAATAATAACAGTCAATTCCACATAAGAAAAAGAACTGTCAATTCCACAGCGAACCCAAAGCGCACGTTAGCGGGCTTATCGCGCAATTGACTTTGGAGAGAAAATCAAACTTGTACTAGGTGTAAAGTGGTAAGGTTTATTATTTATAAAAGCATTATACGGATTGCAAATTACATATGAATAGAAGAGGGGGTGCATGTTACACTGAAGTGTAATATGGGTTATGGGTTTAAAAATGGGTGGAAATGTATGTAACAAAGTTTAAAATGTTTAGAAGATAAGATATATGTTATAAAGTTTAAAATATTTAAAAGATTTAGAAAATTTGACTATGTAATGATTAAAAATTATAGATGTTTTTGTTTAGGCAGGATGATGATGGCCATGACCCTATCAAGGGATTTTACAATTTTTTTTTGAAGCTTAACTTGATTTTAAATGTGGCTTTAATTTTTCGAGGCTTGACTTGATTTTAAAGGTTATTTTAACTTTTTTAAATTTGACTTCATGATTTTAAAATTTATAGAAGTTTTTGTTTAGGTAGGATGATGATGGCCATGACACAAAGGATTCTACAAATTTGTTAAGCTTAACTTAATTTTAAAGGTGATTTTTAATATTTCTAAGCTTGACTTGATTTTAAGGGTGATTTTAACTTTGTAATGATTTAAAATTATAAAAGTTTTTATTTAATTTTCCCTCCATATAACTTTGCAATCACTTCAATTATTTTTTGTTGAAGTAATGCAAAGTACAACTTGAGGTCATTCTCCCATGTTTATATATAATGGAGAATAGGGTGAAAATACATAGCGTGTAAAAGGCTATTTATAAAAGTTGAGTGCCCCGATTAGGAGAAGGCTAATCCCAGTGGAAACGCAAACCCAAAGCGCACGTTAGCACGCAATTCCACTGCGAACCCAAAGCGCACGTTAGCAACCCAAAGCACACGATAGCGGGGTCATCACGCAATTGACTTTTGAGAGAAAACCAAACTTGTACATATGAATTGACGTTTGAAAGATAAATACAAAAAAAAGGTGAAGGTTTTAGGCACCGTGAATGAGATTTTTTTTTTTCTAATATAGTGGTTTTTTTTTTTTTTTATATATAGAAGCAATGGTTACAATTACGATTTTGAGTACCTACCAGCACAGCTGGTAGGGTTCAAACTATCTACGAAGGCTCTTAGGACTTCCACCGTCTCGGTACATGGTAATCCGATGTGAGATGGGGACCGTCCGACGCACAGGGGTTGCACCGTCATCATCAATCTAGCGCACCACTCAGAGGAATCGGATCTGGGCTACTGTCTGTGCATGGGCAAACCCGTGGAATTGGAACCTAGGTCTCCTCTCGGTAAACACCCCAACTTACCAATCCACCTAGACCCACGGACATCAAAGGAAAAACAATAGTTATGTTGTTTAGGTAGGGTGATGATGGCTATGATCTTATCAAGGGATTTTACAATTTTTTTTAAGCTTGATTTGATTTTAAAGGTGATTTTAACTTTTATAAATTTGACTTGACTATGCAATGATTTAAAATTATAGAAGTTTTTGTTTAGGTAGGATGATGATGGCCATGACCCTAAAGGATTCTACAAATTTTTTAAGCTTAACTTGATTTTAAAGGTGATTTTTAATTTTTCTAAGCTTGACTTGATTTTAAGGGTGATTTTAACTTTGTAATGATTTAAAATTATAAAAAAAATTGTTTATTTTTTCCCTCCATGGGGCTTTACAATCACTTCAATTTTTTTGTTGAAATAATGTAAAGCACAACTTGGGGCCATCCTTCTCATGTATATAATGGGGAATGGGGTTACCCTTCCTGTGATTTTAACTTAGGTAACTTGGATGAGAGTCCAATTACATTACAATGGGGTGTGTTAACAAGGACAATGACTTCAATTTTTAAAGTTGGTTTAGTTCAAAAAGTAAAGAAAATTAAAATTTTAAATTAATTATATAAAATTGAAATAAAGTTTATTTATATTATATATCTGATTAGATAGTAATATTATAATTTTTTTTGCTAGAGAACAAGGGGTTGTACTTGGGTCCCTCACCCTTAACAAATCAAAACTCTCTCCTTTAGAGCTTGAGACTCTACAAACAAATTCAATTCTTATCTCAATTGAGTTGCTATAGCTAGATACCTACATATTTTACAAAATGATTGAATTCTTGATTTTCTTTTCTAGATCTTCTTCAATTTTTTTTGTGTGAATACAAATATTTCAAAATTTAACATCCTTCTTCTTGATATTTTTCTATAGCAACCTTCACAAAACTAAAACTCCATCTCTATTGTTTATGTATTGTATCTTAGTAGATTAATATTTTTGAAACATCACACTATCATAGTTCGCTTTACCAAATTTGGATTGTTAGTTTCCTTCCTGAACCATAAGTGCAACTACAAAAATTAAAATAAATAGTTTATATGAAAACACATTACTGTTGTAAAATAAAGCAATTATTACCAATATAAAACATTAAAGTAAATCTTAATCATTATTTGATTTAGGCATTCAACATTTTCTTGTTGGCTTCAACTAAACTTACTTCTTCTAACCATAGAAAAGAGAATTTAACTTCATGATCCTCAATTAAAACCCCTATATTGGCTAGCCTATCTACACGTGTTTCCTTCCCTTAATGTATGTGATGCAGGAGCATCCGGTGGGGATGAAGCAATCTTGCATTTTTCAAAAATGTTCTTAAAATTTTCTAAGTTCCTAGCACTTGTTTTATTTTCGGAGTTTTCCAAGGGGGAGGGAGAAGGATTTTGTAGAAGCATTGAAGGCAAGTTTCTTGAAGCTTTGGGAGAGGTCGCGAAATCGCGACCTCAAAAGGCTTGGCGGGGCGCAATCCAGTTTAGTCGCGATATTGCGACGTTGCGACGCGATATCGCGACCTTATTCCAATGCAGATATGGCAGTGAGTTTCCGTCACGATATCGCGACGTCACAATATCGCGACGTCACGATATCGCGACGTTTGCAACGCAAAGGTAGAGGGGAGATGTTACCGTCGCGATATCGCGACGTCGCGATATCGCGACGTTGGTTCAGCATAAGGGCAGAGAGGATGTTGACGTCGCGATATCACGACGATGGTACAATGCAAAGGCAAAGGAGATGTTACTGTCGCGATATCACGACAGGTCGCGATATCGCGGCCTGTCGCGATGTCACGGCCAGTCAAACGTCGACACATGGCACACATTGGTTAGCCACGAAAGTTAATGAATTTAGAAGGCTGGGCAAGACCCGAAGGGGAAAAGCAAGCAGACGGTCGCAAAGGACAGAGTTGACACGTGGACGGCCGCGTGTAACTTGACATTTGAGAAGGGCGCGTGTTTCAAATTTTTACGTAAAAGAGGAGGCGTGGCCAGTTCTACATAAAAAAAAAAAAACAGTTGCGTGTGTTGAAACCAGAGAAGGGCCACGACCACGTATATTTTATTGTTGGTAGAGTGACAGGTACGGACATTGAACCAGACACAGGCGATGGCCATTATGGAGGAGCTGACAGTGCAAGGACGGTCAGAACGACGCGGCCAAAGGAAGGCAGCCCGAGACAAACACGTAGACGGCCATACAAGGCCGGATTTGACACATGGCTGCCATGTGTAATGAGACAACTCAACCAGTGAAGAAAAGGGGACCAGAATGGGACACGAAAGCTGTCGCGTAAATTTAAGTGGAGTTGATGGCCACGTATGGTAAGGTTAAAAATCAATCAATACATCAGTTCGAAGGATGGAGATTTGAACAAAACATCGGTGCAGAAGAGCAGTCTAACCCAGGGCAGCGGTTGCAGAGTAAGGAAGACCATTAATGTAGGGCTCTTGGTAGATCGGGCAGATGGCCCATTTATGATCAAAATTTTGAAAACCTCGAAAAGGGGGGGAAAGTTCGAATTTGAATCTTGTTAGGCAGGCATTAATTGCCTAGAGGATTGGGGCCTCAATAAAACCCAAAATTTTGTAATAGGGACGGGTGGTGAAGTCGGGATTGGGGAAGAGAGACTGTAAGCCTGGAAAAATTATTGTATGACTATGTTAAGAAATTTAATGAAAGTTACTATGATTCTACTTTGAATTTGTGGTGTGAATCCCGGCTTGCCATCAAGTGGTATCAGAGCCCGTAGCTCCTGAGCGTACAACAGACCACCGAAAGAGAGAGGCAGTTGTACCAGGACGTGTGGGAGGGCTTGAGTTCAGGTGAAGATGCCTCCGAGAAGAAACCCGGTGGGTGGAAGAGGCATGGCAGCGGAAGATTTCCAAGCATTGCAAAGGCAGGTTCAAGCCCTGCAAGCAGAGTTACGTAGAAGGCACGAACCCGGAGGGGATGAGGAAAGTGAAGACAAAGTTGAAGAGGAAGAACAGTCGAGGGAAGAAGAAGTTGTGGATCTAGCTCAAGCCCGGTTGTATAAGGCCATCTCTCAGATTGGAAAGCAGCCTAAAATGGAGGTTTCTACATACTCGGGAAACCTAAATCCAGAAGAAGTGATTGACTGGATAAATGATTTAGAGGAATACTTCAAGTACGAGGAAGTTGAAGACCCTAACCAGGTCAGATTTGCTAAGACTAAGTTGAAGGGTCATGCCAGCATTTGGTGGAGAGGAATACATTTGGAGAGGAACAGAAAAGGGAAGGAGAGAATAACGAGATGGGACAGAATGGTGGAGAAGTTAAAAAGGTAGTTTATCCCTATTAACTATGAACTGGATCTACTACGAAAAATGCAAAGCTTAAGGCAGATGAACAGGAAAGTTCAAGAATACACGGAGGAATTTTATAAAATCTCCATCAGGACCGGGCATTTGGAAGCTAGCAAGGAAAAAGTGGCTCGTTACATCAATGGGTTGAGACCGAGTGTGCAGGAGGAGTTGATCTTGGTTCGGGTAAGCACCATCGAAGACGCTTACCAGTTTGCTTTAAAGGTTGAAGGAAAATTGAACCGAAGGTTTGAAAGCAAGCCAAAAGTGAAAGAACCGGGAGGAAAGAACGGTGGAAAGAAAGAAGGAAAGGAAGAGAAGAAGGAAGAAGAGAGCAGCATCCGGGATCAGAGAGAAGAGGAAGACCCAAAACCGCAAGTTCAGAATGATAACTACCCGAGAGGAAGGGGTAGATCTGGACGCGGGAATGAAAGGGGAGTATTCCGTGGAACATGTTTCCACTGTGGTGAAGAAGGGCATCGTGCATTCGAGTGTCCACAACACCGGGAAAAGACGAACAAGAAACCGGTGGGTCCCGCCAGAGCAGTTGTGGCAGTTGAAGATGCTGATTCAGAACATTCTGAAGAAGCTGAAAAGGGAGAAGCCATGATTGTGAGAAGGACCATGCTGGTGGAAGAAGACCAGTCTGAGCAAAGGAGAAGCCTGTTTCGCACCCGGTGCAAAAGTGCGGGCAAAGTCTGTAATGTCATTATTGACAATGGGAGTACAGACAACTTGGTTTTCGAGGAGATGGTTACTAAGTTGCAGCTGGAGAGAAGGAGACACCCGCATCCATACCGGATTGCATGGTTGCGGAAGGACCACCGAGCTTGGGTTCGGGAACAGTGTTTAGTCACGTTCCAGATTGGGAGATACCAGGATGAAGTCCTGTGTGATGTATTCCCTATGGATGCATGCCATTTGCTATTGGGCAGGCCATGGCAGTTTGATCGGAGTGCAGTGCATGATGGCCGTGCAAATACTTATTCCTTGGTGAAATATGGAATGCGGCACAAGTTGAAGTCATTGCAGACCGAAGATGAGAAGGTGTGCAGTAATGCCAGAATTTGCCTGGTAGAGGGCAGAAAACTTTGCCAAGAAGCAGGATTTGAGTCAAATATAAAGGTTGATGAATGTTCGGAGATATTGCAAGGGACGCAACCCGAACAACGTAGAAGTGAAGGTCACTTCTCCTTCTTACCCGGGGTGTCTGATGCAGGAGCATCCGGTGGGGATGAAGCAATCTTGCATTTTCCAAAAATGTTCTTAAAATTTTCTAAGTTCCTAGCACTTGTTTTATTTTCGGAGTTTTCCAAGGGGGAGGGAGAAGGATTTTGTAGAAGCATTGAAGGCAAGTTTCTTGAAGCTTTAGGAGAGGTCGCAAAATCGCGACCTCAAAAGGCTTGGCGGGGCGCAATCCAGTTTAGTCACGATATCGCGACCTTATTCCAATGCAGATATGGCAGTGAGTTTCCGTCGCGATATCGCGACGTACGCGACGTTTGCAATGCAAAGGTAGAGGGGAGATGTTACCGTCGCGATATCGCGACGTTGGTTCAGCATAAGGGCAGAGAGGATGTTGACGTCGCGATATCGCGACGTCGCGATATCGCGATGATGGTACAATGCAAAGGCAAAGGGGATGTTACTGTCGCGATATCGCGATAGGTCGTGATATCGCGGCCTGTCACGATGTCGCGGCCAGTCAAACGTCGACACGTGGCACACATTGGTTAGCCACGAAAGTTAATGAATTTAGAAGGCTGGGCAAGACCCGAAGGGGAAAAGCAAGCAGACGGTCGCAAAGGACAGAGTTGACACATGGACAACCGCGTGTAACTTGACATTTGAGAAGGGCGCCTGTTTCAAATTTTTTTACGTAAAAGAGGAGGCGTGGCCAGTTCTACATAAAAAAAATAAAAATAGTTGCGTGTGTTGAAACCAGAGAAGGGCCACGGACACATATATTTTATTGTTGGTAGAGTGACAGGTACGGACATTGAACCAGACACAGGCGATGGCCATTATGGAGGAGCTGACAGTGCAAGGACGGTCAGAACGACGTGGCCAAAGGAAGGCAGCCCGAGACAAACACGTAGACGGCCATACAAGGCCGGATTTGACACATGGCTGCCACGTGTAATGAGACAACTCAGCCAGTGAAGAAAAGGGGACCAGAATGGGACACGAAAGCTGTCGCATAAATTTAAGTGGAGTTGACGGCCACGTATGGTAAGGTTAAAATCAATCAATACAGCAGTTCGAAGGATGGAGATTTGAACAAAACATCGGTGCAGAAGAGCAGTCTAACCCAGGGCAGCGGTTGCAGAGTAAGGAAGACCATTAATGTAGGGCTCTTGGTAGATCGGGCAGATGGCCCATTTATGATCAAAATTTTGAAAACCCCAAAAAGGGGGGGAAAGTTCGAATTTGAATCTTGTTAGGCAGGCATTAATTGCCTAGAGGATCGGGGCCTCGATAAAACCCAAAATTTTGTAATAGGGACGAGTGGTGAAGTCAGGATTGGGGAAGAGAGACTATAAGCCTGGAAAAATTATTGTATGAATGTGTTAAGAAATTTAATGAAAGTTACTGTGATTCTACTTTGAATTTGTGGTGTGAATCCCGGCTTGCCATCAGTATGTGTAAACATGATTTCTTTAAACTCTATAGAAAGATTTTGTATTTCCACAATTATCTCTTGTATGTTCCATGGAGCCTTTACTTTCCTCAAAATTACATTTATTACTATTATTGAATCACCTTCCATCCATACTCTATTCCATTTCATTTGTTTGCATATTTTTAACCCATCCAAAGCCACCCAAGCTTCAGTTTCATTATTTATCTTAAACCCACTATTGAAAGCATAATGAGATAAAATCTCGCCTCTATTATTTCTAATTATTCCTCCTAATGGTCCTGGATTTTCTTTAGATGCTCCATCAAAATCTAATTTGATGAAATCCACATCTAATAGTTTCCACTTTATATTCTTTGCCTTCTTTTTGTTTTTCTTGTACCCAACATCATAATTTCATTTGATGACTTGACTCCATCTATCAAGGCTCTCTACTTACAGATAAGGGATTGGATGAGTTAATACGGTTGGTTTAGACTATGGCTAAAAAAATCTTCCTTTTCATTACCTCTAAACTACTTTCCTTTCCTTTAAACATTGTTCTATTTATTTCTAGCTATACAATCTAGAGTATTGTATCTTTTAATATATCCCATATTGTTTTAAAGCCTCACTTTTAAAAGTGCTCTGCCATTGCATTAAGCATTCTTCAATTCTTCCATTTATCACCCTGCATTTACCAAACATATTAAGAATCCATTGTCATAGTTTCCAAACTATTGAGTAGTGTCCCAAGAGATGATCTATTCTCTCCTATTTTTTACAAAGAACACATTGTGAGGGACCATGAAAACCCCTTTCATAAGGTTATCCCAAGATAAAATTCTTTTATGACCTACTAGCCAAACAAATATTTGGACTTTAAAAATGCTCGTGTTATCCCAAATATCTCTTCATATTCTTATTATAATCCTCTTTTGTTGGTTCTTTACATTATATCCAACTCTTGTTGTGTATTCTCCTAAGCTATTCAAATTCCAAATTAGCTTATCCTCAGCTTCCCTCAAAATAATCAATGTTATATTTCTGCTCAACTACCTTCTAGCTTCAATATCTTGTATACTTTCCATTGGCATCTTTCTTCCTTCTTCTAGTACATAATGTTTGAAAACCTATCACCATATTTATCTTGAATTAGTTTCATCCATGGTTTCAAAAATTGGATCTATATTGAGAGATTTTTATCATACCAAAAATCCATCCAAATGGAATTTTTTTCTCTTGTTCCCACCACCGATCTTAGACCTTTAATCACAAAATCAATTGATTTTTTTAAACCATTCCATAGTGCAAAATAATTTGGTAGTGAGAATGTAGTAAATATCAAGCTTGGATCATTGGGTTCAACATATTTACTTAGAAGAATTATTTTGTATTGTATTTAACTCTCTTTGTACAATTGCCATGTTAATTTTTCCCCAAGAGCTAAGTTTGCATTTGTAAGAACTCTTAAATTGAGATCTTCCCTAGTTTTATCATCACACATCTTGCTCCTGAAAACATAAAAACTTACACCATACAAAAGCAAACGTATAATTGAAACACAATAGATAATCAATAAAACAGATCTTTTATTAATTGATAGTTTCAAGGTGTTACAAGAGAATCCCCTCGAGGGATTTCATTCAGTGATATAATCAATACAATGAAGGGTGTTATTCTATTTTCTTACAAAAAGGATATTGGTGCAATGTGGGAGAGTCTTGTGCCAACACAGTCATTGGGGAGCAAGTTTTTGAGACCATCACTTGATGGAGTGTTTGTTCTACCTCACCATGTAGCAACTGCCACACTCTCTTTAGTATTTTTGCAGTTATGAATGCCAATGTTTGCTTCTCCTTTGGTTTTTGTAATTCCAATTGATCCTGTTATCTTATTTACATCCTTTCGACTTCCTCTCAGAGTCTCTTTGCCTACACACTTTCCTATGTATATAGATGATGATTTAATGGCTCAAGATGGAGCTTCTGGTGGCTCCTATGATGGCTGACTAAAATGATACTCCTCCTTGGCTTGTAATGTGATTTAACTTCTTAACTTGGTGGTTCTACCACTCCTTTGGTGGCTATTCTTCACCAAAAACTTGATGGTAGTTTCTAATGCTCTTCGTTAGCCAAATGATAAAAATTGATATCTCCTTTAATATGGTGGTTTTACCACTTCTTTAGTACTTGGTGTTAGGACTGAAAATATGAGATGTATGATATTGATACAAAAGAGTACAATATATAGGCATAAGCCTATATGAAAAACATGACAAGTGTCAAGAGAATAACAAGTGTCAAGAACAAGGCATAGTGCACATTATATTCTAACATTCCCTCTTAATGTGCACTATCCTAACTATAGAAAAAAATAAGTCAATATTAGATAACATTTCCCCCTTAATGTTGACTTCTCTAAAAGAACCCTATCATCCTCCTTTATTACATGATTTGGTCTAGGCTCATGCTCTTTGCGCTTGGCTCTCCAATTGTGAATAATGCTAGATCAACGGTGTATACATCTTGGTCTGTTGCCACAAGGTCAACCACTTCCTTAGATCTGTTACCTCTGGGTTAGCCATCTAAGTGCCTCAAGGTCATCTTGGGTGCCTCAGGGTCAGCCACTTTTGGGTTTGTTGCCTCTGCAGGTCATCCTCTAGGTATGTTGCCTCTCGTAGGTCACTGACTAGGTTCACCATGAATATCAATTCCCCCCTCATGGTGAAACACAATCTATAAGGTGTCGGTCTCTGCCAAAAATGCACCTTAATACAAAAGAAATACGAGCCATAAAATACAATAAAATGAGCCATAGAATCCAAATGTGGAGGAGAAGAAGAAATAAGAGAATAGAATCTTCAGAAGTGTCTTCGTCTGTAGTCTTCAAAAGTTGATCCAAAAATATTCTCAGATAGATTATAGGGTGTCTATGTCTATAGTTCTTAGAGTAGGTATCCTTATGGTGACCTCCTCATCCCACTGGAATGTATGGGTAACCAGTTGCTGCATTTGCTAGGTGCTATAGAGAAGGTGATTAGGTACAAGGATCATATACCTACGAGAGGCAACATACCTAGAAGATGACCTACAAAGGCAATAGACCCGTGGAAGTGACTGACCCTAAGGCACCCAGGATGACCTTGAGGCACTTAGACGATTGAACCAAAGGTAACAAATCCAAGGAAGTGGTTGACCTTGTGGTAACAGACCGATATGTATACACTATTGATCTAGTATTATTCACAGTTGGAGAGCCAAGCGCAAAGAGCATGAGCCTAGACCAAATCATGTAATAAAGGAGGATGATAGGGTTCTTTTAGAGAAGTCAACATTAAGGAGGAAATGTTATCTAATGTTAACTTATTTTTTTCTATAGTTAGGATAGTGCACATTAAGGGGGAATGTTAGAATATAATGTGCACTATATCTTGTTCTTAATACTTGTCTTATTTTTCATATAGGCTTATGCCTATATATTGTACTCTTTTCTATCAATATTATACATCTCATCTTTCCAGTCCTAACAACTGCTTCTTACCACTATCTTCTACAATCTATAGTATCTTACTTGGTATCTTTAGACACCTTAAGCCTGCTATTTTGAGCACTTATTCAGTATTATTTCATTCAATAGATTATGCACTTATATATGGTTTTTCTTTCTCCTTATTACTCCCTTTTTAAATCTATTTTTTATCGTATTGTGTAGAATCTGAGATGAGAATGCTACCTCTTTTTTTGGCTTGAAGACTTAAAATATATTTTGTTGCCTTTAATAACTCTAATATGGTAATTACAAAAACTTTATAATAGGTTAATGTGAATATTTGAACTTTTATAGCACCAATATTGCATACCTTTTGACCTCTTCTTGGTGATTTGATTCACCTTTTTGTTATCCCAAATTTATAAAATTTGTAGCTCTACTTTCTTTGACCAAATGTTATCCAATGCTTCTCCTAAATCTACCCCAAAATTATCCAAAATGCAGTTCTATGTCACCTTCAATTTGTTATCCTATGACCTTTCAACTTTTGCTACAAAAAATCAGCAATCTCCTTTCTCCTCTTTAGCTCTCACTGAATTCTATCTTCAAATTTGACCTCTTTTTCTAGTCTCTTCCTCAAGAATTTGAAGTTCTTAAGGTATTCAATAAACATTTTTAAAATTTGGCAAACTTCTTGCTAAATCCTTCTTCCTTTTTGGGCATGTTATCAGATGGTGATAATTATCCCAAATTCTTCTTTTCAGGAGCTTCTCCTGCTTGCAATATTTTACCTTGAGCTTTCTTCAAATCTCCTCTAATGGACACTTCTTCAATTTCTATGCTATTGCCATAACTAATCCCTTCACTGGTTATCCTCTAATCTAGTGGAAAGTAATATTTGTTGAGTCCTAGTTCTCACAAGTTTTCTTGCAATCCTATGAAAAGACTCTAGCTAGAAAGTAATTTTAAAAATTATGAAAATGGGATCTCCCTATTTCCTCTCAATATCTCTTGTGGCTCCTCATATCTCCTATCAATCTCCCTTGTGTCTCTGATACCACTGATGGAATTTGAAGCATTAAATATAATCAAGAATATACTTACAAATTCTATAATCTAATGAGATAAAGGAAAGAGCAATGAAACTCATGAACTATTTTAGAAGATACATAGCTTGATAATCCTTGTATAAACTTTTACAATGCAATATGAAACCAAGAGTCCATAATATATAGATTTTACAAATGACCTTTGGTCTACCTCAAATGACCTTTGATCTACCTCAAAATAACCTTTGACATACATAACAAATAATCTAATATATTCTAGCAATGGCTACCACATATTAAAGAGCGTTCATGATTTCACCCACCATTTTCTTAGTCCTCCATTTTCATCCTTCATAAAAATCCTAGTATATATATATATATATATATATATATATATATATATATCTTAGGTAAATTGTGGTTATATGGAAACCTCGAGAACCTAGTGTAGAGGTGGAAAACTTGCATTACGTATGATTCTCAACTGGATCCATTGGGAACCAAGATGACCATGATGGTTGTTATACTCTCTACACTCAACGGATAAAGGAAAGGGGTTCACCAAGAATAATTTTAGCACTCACTCCAAGTCTAGGGTGGAAGTGTTTAATATACCAATTAAGCAATCATCTATGTTTGACCTCTATAAACTAAACTACACAAATAAAAGAGTGGTGCAAGACACACAAGATGCAAGAAGACAATATTTAACCCTAGTTGATTCTTTGATTTAATGATCTCTAATCCTAAGTTGCAAGAAATGAAATTATTTCTTTTGAGCAAGGGCACAAGTGAAATGCACAGAAAAGACTAAGCCCTAGATGCAAAACTATATGCCTTTCTCCTTTAAATGCCTAGAAAGTAATCAAATGTTTTTCTCTTTTTATTTATAACCTAGATTTTTTGGACAATAATAATAGAAACAAACACACAACCAAAAAAATTAACTTAGGGTACTTATCTAATCTGATGTTTGATTCAAGCTTTTATCTTGCATGCAGAATATCCCACAACTTCAACCTAAAAAATTGTTTTACAAAAACTCTAGAAAATATGATTAGTATTAGGGGACTTCCATAGGTTGCTATGTAGTAGAGCTTGGAGGCACGTTAGTCAAGCCCCCTAGGTCCTTTTAATTGACCTTTAGAAATAAGAAGTAAATGTTGACCTTTTTTGGAAATGGATAAACAAAATGCAATGAAATAGAACAATGCAAAAAATAGAATGCAAACACCAGTATTATATCATAAATGCAACATACAAACACAAACCTAGGGTTTAGGAGTGAACCTTACCCTCAAAATTGATGCATATTCCCTATATGGAGCATCTATGATCTTGGCTTTATAGAAATTGTACCCTGTAAATACGGGGTATGATTTTGTAATAGATCAATGAAAACAATAAATCAATGTGAAATAAGCAAAAAAAAAATGCATTTGATAATCTAAGAATGATAAAATGTATGAAACAACCTAGTGATAGCGAAAGAGATAGAAAAAAATGATGAAGACCTCCACAAAATGGTTGAATCCTCCTCAAGGCTCCAACCACTACACCAAAAAAGGGCTTTAATGACGGCTAAAATAAGGTAGTTTTTTACAGTGGTAAAAAACCACCCTAATAGATCCTAAGAGGGTGGTTTATAACCACCCTCTTAGGATAACCATCCTCTTAGGGTTACCCTAAGAGGGAAGTTATAAATCGTCCTCTTAGGACTAAGATGATGGTTATAAACCGTTGTCTTAGGGGTCACCCTAATATGGTGGTTATAAACCACCGTCATAGGGTGACCTAAGAGGGTGGTTTATAACCGCCCTCTTAGGGGAACCCAAATTTTTTTGGGTGCCCCTATGAGGGCGATTTTATAACCACCTTCTTAGAGGTGGTTTAGGTTTTTTTATATAAAGAAACTCATAATAGGTGGGCTTAAAACCCCCACGTGCTGACATCATTGTTTCTTCGAAGCTTTCATTTTTCTTTCAGTAGTCCATTTGGCTTAGCTACTGTGTGAATAGAATACAACCTCCATATCATGCGTTGACATTATTATTTTTTGAAGCTTTTATTTTTCTTTTAACAGTCCATTGGCTTAGCTACTCGACATTGCATGAATAGATACAACCTCCACATCGCATGTTGATATTATTATTTCTTTGAAGCTTTCATTTTTCTTTCAACAGTCCATTGGCTTAGTTGCTTGACATTGCATGAATAGATACAACCTCCACACCACTTGAACCAAGCCTCATCTCATCTATCATACTAGGGCTCCTAAGCTTCGATTCATGTTGTTCATTTTTTGGTTGGGGTTTGCCCTAAAATTTCTCTGGAACTTCTGCTACTTTACCCTTGGTTCTTCACTTTGTTGAATAAATCTGTAACCTAAAATGGTAAGAGATGAGGGCTGAAGCAAAATTTGAAGGTATAGAAAGGGGTATGAAGATAAATTTAATATTGGAAGAGATGAGGTTAGTTAGGTTAAGTGAATTTTACATTATTTTAGGTATTTTTGTGATTAGGGTTTGGAATTTTTTAGTTTGTAAAGTTGTGTTTATGCATGATATTTGTAAAATTTAAACCCTATATTTGTAAAATTTAAACCCTAGATTTGTAAAATTTAAACCCTAAATTTGTAAAATTTAAACCCTAGTTTGTAAAGTTGTGTTTACAAATGCTAGGTTCCTTTCTTTCTACTGCTAGTGTGAATTTTCACATCCAATTATACACCCACTCAAAGTCACATTTAGATTTAATTTTTAGCACCCTTCAAGATAGTAGCATTGGCCTTTTCACCAATGTGGCTCAGTCTAAAGTCAGACCTTGTATCAGTAAACAAAAGTGGTTGGCTATTGAATTGCTTGCTCTATGTTTTGCAGGCATGAGAATGACCACCTCCATCAATTTTTTTAAATATGTTGATATTTTTTAGCCATTAAATAATATTTTTATTATAATATAAACTAGTTTCCAAGAATAAATGGAATGTACTAAACTCGACTCTCTTTTATTTATGGTAAAAATGAGTGCATCTTGCTAGAGGACATGGTTGTTTTGTTCTTGTTGATCTTCCTTTCCAAAAGCTCAAAAATGGTTTATGTTTGATGGAAAGTTAAAGGTTTAAGTTGTGTTATAACCTCTCCAGGTCATCGTAATTCCATTTTTGGTTTCCATCAAGCTCACAACTTTCCATTCCATATGTGGACTCTAAAGAAAAAAAATTCACCTGTTCTCGTCAAGGTCATAACTTTGTACAAAGTATTACATTTAGTATGGAAAAAATTATCCATTGGGAAAGCTATAAAAATATCAAATAATCCAACAAAGTGAGTTATATATATATATATTAAAAATATAATATTATAAAATTTTGTATGTCAATATCAATGTCCTTATAGAACTGTTATATTCAGAACAAAGAATAGACTTGACATGTTGCTCCTTTCGTTGTTATTTCTACAAGATACCACTATCAACCTGTTGAAATATCCTTTGTTATCCTATCATTGGAAGTAGAATTATATATATATATATATATATATAATAACAATAATTGATAAAAATTATATAAAAATGTATAAAACTTTGTTTGTCAATATCAACATCCTTCCAAAATTGTACTATACAGAACAAGGAAGAAACTTGATATGTTGCTCTTTTCATTGTTATTTCTACAAGATACCATTGTTAACCTGTTGAAATATTCTTTGTTATCACTATCATTGGAAGCACACTTAGAGCATTTCACTTCTTATAGACTTGATAAGTTACTCTTTTCATTGTTATTTTTACAAGATACCATTGTTAAACTGATGAAATATCCTTTGTTATCATTGTTATTGGAAGCAGAACTAGAACTAGAGCATTCCACTTCATTCATGTCAGACTATCACATTGGATTAGAGTTTCATATTTTTCTAAGTCAAACTACAACGTTAACCAAATCCATATTGAAAGAGTAAACTTCAAGTACAACAAATGTGATTCCAAATAAGATTGTATTTGATAACCATGGTTCCCATGCAAAAAATTATATTTTTTTTTTTTCGAAGATGGTTTGGTCAGGATGCTTCCATTTGGTATTTATGCCCTTTTCTTTTTTGGAATTGGTACTATTTGGAGGGGAGATATTGATCCCTATTAAAAAGTATGTGAATTCCTTTTTACTTGGTTCTAGTGCGATTGTGTCTTATATGTATTTCATGTATTCCTTTCTATCTGACATGTATGGGAAACAATTGCATGTCTTTCAAAAATAAAAGTTTGTTGTTTATTGACCTTTATTCATGTTATATGGACTTATTTTGAAATTTGCATTTCTTTTAGTAGTTTGGTTATCTTTATAGTTTATTTATGGTAAATTTTCTTTTTGTCTATGTACTTGTAGTTTTCAAATAAAATGCAAGTTTTCTTCCTTTCAATCATCTGATTGTTACTGCCCTTGATTGGCAATGAGACTTAGTATTTTTATAAAATTTTGGACTTTGTATTACTCTATGAAATACTCTGTTTTGGATGCATCTTGGTCTTCTTGTCTGGGATTTGTAAAATTTGTAAAGTTGTTTACAACAATGACTTGTCATCCTTCCAATTGTCATTTTACTCTACTATTGGGCATTGTAACTATTGACTGTGATTTTCAAGATACAACTCTTTTTATGCAAACTTATGATTTAGAGTCCAATTCATGGAGTAAAACAGAGATAGAGATGTCATTTATAATAAAACCCTATGGAATATCTCACTTGTTATAAGGTTTTCTATGGGAGTTATAAGGTTTTCTACCCTAATAGTTTTTGAAGTTTATTTTTGAAAAGATTTAAATTTGTTTAAGGTTTGGAGCGTAAAGGATTTCTACTAGGATTTAGTTTTTTTAAATTTTAAATTATTTTTTAAGATTTGAATATTAGAAGACTTATGTTATTTAAGTTTTTATTTGAAAGTAGAGGAGTTAAAAGGTTTTGAAGATTTAAATTTGGTTTAAAGTTATTTGAAGCTTTTTAAAGTTTAAGTTCATTTTGTTAGTTTAAAGTTATTTCAGATTAAAGCTTCTGCTTGTGCTCTTCTTCAAGCATACAACATAGTCATAGCTAAAATTAGACCTTTCAAATCAAATCAGGAGGGGCATTACCAAATTGAAATTGATCATAAACTACAACAAAGGAGGGTGTCTTCATTGTATTTGCTCTGACTTGGAGTTCCTGCAACAATATTTGATGCTCTATATTCACCAATACTATAAGTTCATCTAAATAATTTTGACCTATTTGCAACACTCTTCTTGTGCCTGATTACAATGAGAGAACTGTTGCAAGAAAATTTATTATGTTTCACTACTTGTTGGATTGTAACTTGCTAGATGCAACATGCTAGAAAAAAATTGTTATCTGTATGGATTCTCATATCTCTTCCCAAAGTATATTATTGCTTGTGTTTAACAACTTCCATTATAGCATGCAACTCTCTCTGATGATTGGAACACTCTTGAATTGTTTGAAGGTATCAAAATGGAAGGTTACAAGATGTTTACATTAGCAATTTTATAATGATATGCATGTGTCTCAATTTTAAAAAGTTGATGTGGATTTGGTATCCTAAGTATTGTAGCTAAATAAAAATCTTTTCTTTATCTTCTCATATCCTTGTAATCATAGAAGAGTCCATGTGTGCCATTCCCCATTGTCAACTAGATGAAAGGTGATGATATGGCTAAAATCCAATAGAAATCTTTGAAAATTATTCACAAGGGTAAAAATAGTTTTGAGCCTATGCTCATACATACAAATTTGCCAATATCTGATTATTTGAATCTTTTAATCTTTTCATAGTGGTGATATTGGGATATGATTGATTTTTTAGATCTAAAATCATTCAATGAAATGACTTGGTAACTGAGATACACATGGGATTTGAGATCAAGACTTAGGTTATACCAAAGACTTCTCATCTGTCAGATTGAATATATTTTATGATTTAGATCCATCTATCCTCTATCATTCTGCTAGACCACATCCAAATTATGAATTTAGATATTTTCAGTGTTGGATAACAAATATCAAATGGAGAACTAAGGTAGAATAGTGGAGGAATTCTTGCTTCATCATTCCAACAAACCTTGGAATGAAGTACATTTTTAAGTATAGCATGTTATGGAGTCTTGAAAAATAAACTATAATACTTTGCATGATTTTGTACATTGTAATATATTTTTAGGATGTTTAAAATATTTATTATCAGTTTTGATGAGTTGCGATGAAGGGGCAACAACTTGTTAGTTTAAGTTCTAGGTTTACCAATATAACACTTATATCTCAATTATCTGTAAAATTCATTTTGTTAGTTTAAGTTCTAGTTCTACCAATATAACACTTATATCTCAATTGTGTAAACAAATTTCTATCTTTAAAATTCTTTAAAATACAATATCAACTTCTATCATAATTATTTCTTCCTTTTCAAGTAAAGCAGGGATAATAACATGAACTTTCTAATATCTAGATAATTTAAACTTGTAGGCATTATTTTGTAGTTGATTTTGGTTTATGTAGTTTTTAATTAGTGTTTTTTTCTTCCCTTTTCAAAAGGGTTTATATTCTATTTATGGATAAAATCACTTCTACTCTATATTTGATGTTACCTCTTTTAGTTGTTGAGATCTTTCTTTATAAGTGACTCATTCATAGCCCTTGTGTTCTCTTATGTTACTTGAAGATGATGGAACTTTTTCTAATAGAGGTTGTGACAAGATGGTGCTATATGGATTGAACAAACCCTGTAAGTGTATCTTTTTTATCTTTTATGTTTTTGATAAACTTACCCATGGACTTGTTATTATGTTCTCCAAAATATCCTAGAGAAATAATACATATATTCTTTTATGCAAATTGATATTTGCATTATTATTCAAATACATATATAATTTGTTCATCATGTTAACTTTATTTTAATATGTTATGGAGAATGCTTGGCAAGATGTTCAAGAACCGAGGATTTTGAACAAACAAGAATTTTCCATGTCTAAAAATTTTCACAGAGTAGACCTATAGCTTTGACCCACTAAGAAAATCACATACTGCATTGACTAGAATACCTTTTCTAAATAGTGATTGAAATTTGCTAAATGTGAAATTGTTGTTTGTATTTGCATTATTTTGGTTATTTGCATTCTTGTTGCTTGAATTTGTGAATTTGGAATTTACATGGAAATGGAAATCAAGATGCATTATTAATGGCTTTAAATATTTATGACAAGATTCCTTCAGAGATGGGAAATTTATGCAAAATATTAACATTTATTAACAGTTTGGGGGATCTGTTCATAACTGATCATATGTTATTGCTTGTTTCTTCATTGAAGGAATCATCTTTCTGTCATCCTCGGGTTCACTTTATATGGTAAGCTTTATTAGATAATTTGTTTGTAGACCTAGAAAAGGTCACCAAGGTTGAATAACAATCTTTTTCTGCCTATATTTGGATGCTAAAAAAATGGATCTACCACTCAAATTACAAGTTGAAATATGGTGTTGATTTTAGATGTGTTATAACCTAAGCCTATCTATTTAGAGACATCAAATCTTGACTTGAAGATCCATACAGTGCTTGTTGCTTGAATTTATGAATTTAGGATTTACATTGAAATGGAAATCCAAAATGCATTATTGCTAGCTTTAAAGCTTTATGACAAGCTTCCTTCAAAGATGGGAAATTTATGCAAAATCTTACCACCTATTAATAGTCTAGGGATCTTTTCATAATTGATCATATACTATTGCTTGTTTCTTCATTGAATGAATCATCCTTCTATCATCCTTGGGTTCACTCTATCTGGAAATCTTTATTAGATATTTTTTTGTAGACCTAGAAAAGGTCACCAACCATACTTCAGTTATTGGAACATGGTTGAATGATAACTTTAAAAAAATGTAAACTATTAGGCCCTCCAATTGGTATTATTTAAGTTTATGTGATATATTTCTTACCATATAAACAACCTGTACAATATAAATTATCATGCACTTGGATGCATCTACATCCTTCAATTAGATGTCCTTATATCTGGAATCATCTCTCAAGTCAACCATTTTAAAAAAGATATATATTTTATTCTACTAGAAATTTAGAAGTTGAAAAAATAAACAAACAATTTAATAGCTTCTAATTGAAATGCTTTGGACAAAGAGTTATTTTACTAATTGTATTTTTAATCAATAGATTGAATTTAAGTTTTACATCAGTTTATACCATATTGCAGGAGTTAGTATGAGAGATTACATTTGCACAAGTTTCATTTTTATTGCATATGTTATATGTAACTCTCCAAGCAATGCTTGCTCTGTAACTCTCCAAGTAGATCTGAGTTTGACTAATAAATCTAGTTTCTTAGGGTTGATAAGTTATAATAACAATCCTTTTCTATCTATATCTGGATGCTAAAAAAATGGATCTACCACTCAACTATTCAAATTACAAGTTGAAATATGGTGTTGATTTTAGATGTGTTATAACCTGAGCCTATATATTTAGACACAACAAGGCTTGACATGAAGTTCAGGAGAGTAGAAACCTCCCCATCCATTTTTTGAAATGTGGTCATCGACACAAATTACAATTTCCAATTTTTGGATTCAACAACTATACACTAAACTAGTTTCAACTCTAGCAGCAACAAAAACTATCCAACAATAGTAAATTCAAACATATACTTTATTCTTAGAGTTTGCTTTTAAGAAGGGGAGTGCAGGGGGTTTGGTTTTTAGAGTAATCAGGAAGCTATGTTATATATGTCATACCTAGCTTACACATGCATTAAACATGTCATTACGTAGGTTAATCATTCATCAAAAATTATTTGATATTAAACATTGGATTAGATAGTTCTCAATTCTCATTACAACTAATGAACTTACCAACTTTTCTCTATTTATAGGGGTCCCTTGCATGTCTATGCTATGTGAATTACATATACACTATTATTTAGTTATTTCTTCCTTGAGCACTTGACATACTTATGTTTTTTGTATTTATGGATTGTGTACTTTGTAGATTGGAAAATCTAATAGTGTTCACTCTAATAAGCTACAATCAAGACTTCTAAAGTCCATCGGTGTTGGGGGGCTTGTATATTATGGTTTGTGGAAAGACCAATCCATATAGGTGTTCCTCATGAATTCACATTATTGGTTTACTATTTATATTATAGAATTGAATCTTATTATACCAAATCCCTTTTTGCAACGTTCCTTAGAATTCTTCCCAATTTTTAGAAAAATATTTCTTAGACCAATTGCAAGCATGTGTTATTTTCTAAATTTTTGAAGAACTAATGTCTATGTTCCATTTCATCAAAATTTCTCATTTCTCCATTTGTAAATTTATTTTTGGTTATATGATTTGATAATAAAACTGGCATCTTTGATGCATGCATTTAAATCATTTGTAGTATAATTATAAATTACATTACTATTTGGTCTAACTTCTAGTCCCTCCAACATGGATCACCTCCTTTATATATTTGTTTTTAGGGTGGGACCATAAGAGGGTGGTTTTAAACCACCCTCTTAGGGCTAAGAGGGTAGTTTAAAACCATCTTCTTAGGGTCTAAGAGGGTAGTTTAAAACTGCCCTCTTAGGGTCTAAGAGGGAAATTATAAACCATCATGTTAGGCCTAAGAGGTCTTAACCCTAAGAGGGTGGTTAAAAACTACCCTATTAGGCCTAAGAGATCTTAACCCTAAGAGGATGATTAAAAATCACTCTCTTAGTCCTAAGATGGTATTTCACAACTAACCTCGTAGTCCTAAGAAGATGGTTTTCAACCGCCCTCTTAGACCCTAATAGGGTTGTTCTTTGAGGTGATTTTTAGCCATCATCATATGTTGCAGACTTTTTATGATACCCTTATAGACAACGATTGAATAACCATATTTAAAGGTCTTTAAGGGCGATTCATAAACATTGTTAAAGACCTTTTTAGTGTAGTGAATACTTGTCCACCAAGGATAGCGAATCAATAATTTAGCAGAATAACACCAAAAGAAACTTACCAAAGATAAAAAAAACACTTGGAGAGCATGCAAATTTTAAAACTTGCCAAAGAGCTTATGATTTTTCTCTTAACTTGTTAGGTAGAATGCTAGTTTTCATACCAGTTAGCAAAAGAAGATCCAAAACCCTCTATTTATAATGGATTTGAAACACAAATGGTGGGAAAACCCTAAGGGAGGACCAAACTTAAAGAAGTTGGCTTGAAAGTTGGGTTTTCTAAGATAAAATCCTAACTTACCAAAATTGTGCCCTATAAGGGCTGACCATGATTTTGGCAAAACTAGGAGAAAAAGAGGGAAGAGGGGAGAAGAGAGGCCCAAACTTGCATTTGGGAAAGTTGGAGGGTCTCTCTAAGGTTCTAGGGAAAATGACTCACTTGGGTGGGTCAATTTTCCATGTCTACATTTTACCCCCTCTTTGATGCATTTATGGCCTAATAAATGTATCAAAGAAATATGTAGACACCTACGGGTAAAGAACAACAAATAAAAAAGGGGTAGCTAGTTTAGAAGAAAGGGATGGTGCAAAATGGTGTCATTCTAGACACTTTCATATTTTTGCATGTAAATCAAGGCATTAGGGACATTAATGCCTCTTAGGCTAGGGTGCCCCCTCGAGTTTTGGAAGGAATGTAAAATTTCTAATGAAACTTGAAATGGTAGATGCAGAAGAAGAGAGAGCAAAAGCAATGAAAATAAAGGAGAGAAAAAAATAGATGAAAAAGAAGAATAAAAGGGAAAAAGGGGTGAAAACCCTAATTCATTTTCATCATGCAAAGAAGAAGAAAAGGGCTTTGGAGAAAAGGAGAAAATGGTGCTACCCATACACCATTCAGCTATTGCAAGGGGTGAGGCCAATGTAGTAGAGGAGCGAGCATGGGTAAGGGCTAAAATCCTCCCTCTAGATTAGGTTAGGTTAGATTTTAGTTCCCTTTTTAGCAATTTTTCTTGTTTTTCTCTAGAATCACTGCATGTGACCCCAACATGATTTGAGGGTCTAACCATGATTTTGGTTGGTTTATTATAGTGATCAAAATCGTACCCTAGGATTGTGGGGCATGATTTCACAAAATCATACCCTATGAACTAGGGGCATGATTTTGATGAAAGGGGAAGAAGGATGAAATCATGCCCAAAACTAGAGGGGTATGATTTCACAGAGAGAGAGAACAAAGGGAAGAACAAACCAGGAAGAAAAATCGAGGAAAAGAGAGAGAAGAGAGGAAGCCAACTAGACTAGAAAGCAAAGATTTAAATTTGCAAGTTTGATTGATTATTGTTATGCATGTTGAACTAATTTAAAATTTTATTTTTATTTTTGGATGCAACATGATGTACTAGAGAGTCATGAGTGGCGATCGAGCTCCTTGGAGGTGGAGCTAGAGGGCCTCTCATAGGTAGAGTGGGGTACCCTAGAGGTAGTGGGGCTACATCACTTAGCAGAGATACCCTAGGTGGAGGTAGACTAGGTGCTACTTACAGTGTTGATAGAGATATGGTATCTAAAATCATCGATCTTTCAATTACCAATAGGGGAGATGATGGTCACACTAGAGGATGTGTGGTGCATCTTGTACATCCCCATTAGAGGGAGAGTAGTTTATAGAGCATGAGGATAGTGACCCATGCTATAAATATTATCTAGAGGTTGGGCCCACTAGGTGCGAGAGAGATTGATCCTAGTCGATGAGCTAGTAGGGTACTATGGGGTCGATGCTTTGATGATTATGCTTTATGGGATGGTGGTGGGGTTATTGGTATACCACATGAGTTGATGATACCTACCATGGGCATTGGTGAGGGTAGTGGTAGACATGCATGACTAGAGGGTTAGATTCACATGGGGTCCATATGTGTTGGTTTGGTTGTACAAGACATTGTACAATGTCATGTACAAATGATATACAAGGATGGTCTATACGACCTTGCTCCAGGTGTGGTGTTGGGAGCACATAGTAGTGTAAAGATCGTATGCACTTCTAGGGCCATTTACCAACCTAGAGTGGTCGACAACATATAGATGGACCAAGAGCTACGAGTGAGTCCAAAGGACATATGTTGGTATCCTACCACTAAGGAGGTAGGTGATAGATGAGATATAAGAGCATAGGATCATATGGTGACCATGGCATCTACACCCTAGGTGGATAGAGGATATAGAGGAGCTAGATAGGGTGAGGAGGATTAAGTGGGTCTCTATGAAGAAGGGGGAGCTAGAGCTATTTTTATTTGATCGGGTCTAGCGATAGTTTGATATCTTCCAGGAGATCCCAAACTTAGGAGACTACTAGTATAGAAGAGTATAGAGGGACCCATTAAGAGTTAGAGGGGATCTTGATGTGGGGATATGGGTAGAGGAGGACCTAGATGACCCACTCTATATGGATCTAGGGGTGGATGACATTAGGGTGGCTCTCAGATATCAAAGATGGTATAGGGGTATCATACCCCCAAGGATATCCCCACTAGTGTTGGTGTAGAGGCACCAGATTATGGGTTGATGGATGTAGTTGGTACTACAAGAGGCCACTCGATGGTCCATAGAGTGGCAAGAGCAAGGTCATGGGGCCCCATAGTAGAGATAAACATGAGTTTGAGTAGAGATAATGGTAGCAACCACCACTACTACTAGGACTAGGGAGGCGAGAGCAATAGGAGTTTCCCCCATGATGGCCAGAGTAGGGCCAAGTAGAGTGGCCAAAGAGGCCTCTACATCAATAGTAAACTATTAGCAATAGGACCATGGGTTAGGAGGACCTAAGGAGAGGAATAGAGGTACTATAGGCTCAAATAGCGACCCTATAGAGGGAGATGGACCTACTCCAAGAGGATAGGGCCAAGAGGATTGAGGGTCTATGGAGTGCCTTAGGCACAACAAAGACCAAGTAGGATATGACATGGGTGGAGGTAGATCACCTCAAGAGAGAGGTGAGTTGGCTATACTAGGAGTGACAATAAGCTCAAGTAGAGGGGATGGTTGTGACCAATAACCAATAGGGTGAGGGGATCCACCTACTATAGGTGAAGTTGTAGAGGGTAGGAGAGAGGTTAGAGGTTGTCATGTAGAGGGTAACCTTCTACTAGATGATGTACTTTTAAGTAGTTCTAGTAGAGCAATGAGTGCCACCACCTTCATCCCTTTAGACACTAAGCTAGTCTCAATTAAGATCACGAATGATCTCGTGGTCCATGAACATACCCCCATTGGGACCACCTCTAATGGGTAAAGTAGAGGAGATAGGCTCCCAGAGCTAGGGATAGGATCAGGTTGACATGCCAATTTTGAGTGTGGCATGCATCCCTAGGGATGGTCGAGTGTGCTAGGTTTAGACTATGGCACACCAATCAAGTAAACCTATGTACCTCACTGCTTTGATCTTGAGTAATATCATGTTACTTTTATGAAATGTGTGTGTTTATGTGTTGATGTTTTTATGTATTTTATGTTTGATTATGCATGAATAAATGTAACATGATCTAACTATGAAATGAACTAACCTAAAATGCAAATGTATGAATGCAATGAAGTGGATGGATGAGGTGAAATGCATGGATGGAAGAAAATAAAGAGAGAAAGAAGAGAGAAAAATAAGGAAAAAAACTTCTCTAGCTAAAATCATGCCCCATAAATATGGACCATGATATCAACACAGAGCGAAATCATGACCCGTATGGATGAGGTGTGATTTTGGAAAAAAAAAAAGAAGAAAAGAAGAAGAAGAAGAAGAAAAGGAAGAAGGAAAAGGTCAACAAAGGAGAAGGGGGCTTGAAATATGGTGTTTGAGTTAGTGTAGATCGTACCTAGATCAGTGTGACCAAACAACATAGATCAAGCAAAAGAAAAGAGTGGAGTGAAACCCTATAGGGATGTATGCTTGCAAGAGATGGTCAAGCATGGAGCGGTACCTACTATGGGTGTAGTGCTCACTAATATGGCCAGAGAGAAAGAGATACCCGCTAGGATGTATGCTCGCAAATGACCAAGATGGAGGCTACCCCTCACGTGTGGCCATGAAGCTATCCCGTATGGGGTGAAGAATTGAGTGAAAGATGTGCCAAAGTGAGTACTACCCGATAGGGGTGTGGTGTGTGCAAGAAGGTGTATGGACAAAGAAAATGGAGCAAAATAAGAGGTGAGTGTGTGCGTCCACCTTGAAGTTTCAATGGTTAAGCAATGTGTATAAGATAGTTAGTGGCCATGTGAACACCATATATGATATTCATGTGGTATCTACCCTATCCCACGAGGACTACTTAGCCATCAAAAATCAAGGAGGAAAAAGTGTGAAAGAAAATAATAGGTAGATAGAAGAAGAACGTATATCCTTGTCTTGATGAAAGGAAGAAAGGAAAACATGCAAAGGACAAGGATATATAGAAGAAGAACTATATCCCTTGACTTGGAGAGATAGAAGCAATGAAAAATTTCAAGGTCAAGGGATATAAAAGAAGAAGAAAGAAGAGAAAAAATGGGATGGGTGAATTCAATGATAAGAAAGCATGAAAATGGGCCCTAGGTTGGGGATTTGTTAGGCATCATAGTCCTAGTGTGAGTGCAATGCATGTGAGCTACGACCTAACTAGGTGTCATCACTTGCCATTATCGTGAAATCCCCAAGAATCTATATGATCAAGCAATCATGCAAGTATGAACAAGCAACAATGCAATTGTATGACAAGCAAAATGCAAGGTGGAACAAAATGTCAGGCAAAACATGTAAGATATGATAGGCAATCATGCAATATGAATCAAGCAAACCGGATGCAATATGTGAACTAAACTAGATGAAAATACAAAGTCATGCATAGTATTATTATTATTTATTTATTTATTATTAATGTTTTAAGTCCTTGAAGTCAGCACAAATTTTGATTGTACCACCTATTTTAACAAAAAGGATGGTAGTGCAAGGAACTGACCCATCAAAGAAAGGGCTATGATGTAGGATACTTTCATGACTCTTATCACAAAGAGGATCATCCACAACATGTTCTCTGGGAGTCATTGCATGAAATTCATGGCAAACTCAGATTGTGCCATCCTTTTTGATGAAAGAGGGAGAGATTCCCAACTTTGCAAGGTCTCTATGAGATAGAGGAATAGGGTCCTCTTGAGAACAAGAAGACTTGATATGCACAACACAAGGGACAAACCCATCAAAGAAGAAGTTATTCTAGAGGATATCCTCATGATTCATATCACAAGGGGTATCCCCTTTAGCATACTCCTTTGGGGTCACATCTAGCTCAAGATGCACCAAAGTTACCATATTGTAAAACAAGATATCTGAGGGATAAGGGGGACCCTCATCCTCATCACTCCACTCCAAGCCTTGATGATCTAAATATTTAACATAAGTAATAAGGTGATCATCATTATCAAATGGTAAAGGTTGGTTTTTATTGGGTATGTAACCTATGCCACATCTCCTAGGCCAAATATCAACATCTAAAGGCTCTTGAATACCTCTCTGTTGGGGCCCCAAACATTTACCTATATATCCCATACTAGATAGGATCTATTTGGGGAGTGGGTAATCATTGGACAAGTAACAATGGGTAAAAGAACGCTCTATAGGATAGAGGTTGCTACCATGAATATTTTCTTTAAAGGTTGTACCTATGAAGATAAAGGTACACATGCCAATGTGTACAACTTCACCCTTCTTATGAGGTAAACCCATAGTCCTTGGTGAAGGTGGTAGCTTGGCAAGATCTAGAAGAGGCTCTTGAAGAAATAGATTAACTTGATCCCATGATGAAACATTGATTATTGGTTCCTCACTCACTTTAAGATTTTCAAGTTGTTTAGTTATGTGAGATGAGGAAACTGATGGGCATAAATTGAGACTGGATTGAGCTTGCTCAACCATCGAATAATATTCAAATGGATGAGGGTCACCCAAAATAGTGACAAGTTGATTCTTAAATTTGAACTTCAGATATTGATGAAGAGTGGAAGGGACAACCCTCATTGCATGAATCCAAGGGCATCCAAGAAGAAGATTAAAAGATGCAGGGCAAGACACCACATAGAACAAGGTATCTAAGATCTTAGGTTCGACCCTAATGGGGAGAGATATAACACCACAAGCCTCTTGGGACTCATTGTTGAAAGATTTAATGATAATGTCGGATTTGGTTAAGTCTTCCTATTTTAATCCAAAATTTTGGAAAGAATTGATAAGTGCATAAATTAAGGGAAGAACCATTGTCAATCAAGATTCTCTTGACAAATTTTTCCCCAATGAATGCTGTGATGTAGAGGGAGGAATCCCCTCGTAAGTTTGAGGAAGGCATATCATCGTCCAAAAATGTGATGTGATGTATCCCAAGAGAACCTACAACATTAACCACAACACTAGGAGAAATGTCTGAAGGAACAAATTATTGTCTTAGGAGCTCCAATAGGGCTTCCCTATGAATAGGAGAAGTTTGTAAAAGCTCTAAGAGGGAGATCTTAGTTGGGGTACTAGCTAATTTTTGAATGTCAAAGGAGACTTTAGGTTGTGGCTTCAACACTAAAGGTGGGTTTTCTACCCTTGTGCTCCTTCTTTGTGTATTCTTCAAAACTAAGGGAGGTTTTGAAGGTGGGTTGGATGAAGAACTTGTCTCCTATTGATATCATTGAGTCGGTTGAATTCGTGCTTGTTGCCTTGTAGTTGTTGCTATCATACCAACCATATTATCATAGGGAGGGGGCACATTCTGATATGACACTTGATTAGCTACTTGTTACCCATGCTTAGGTAGGGGATCTTGGAAGATCCCCATATCTTGATTTGTTGTGGGTGTTTGTTGTGTAGGAGGTTGATTGTTTGTTGGAGGATTGGGTGGAGAACCTTCTATAACAAGATGACCAACATCAATGAGGTCTTGAACCACATGTTTCAACCTCTTACAAGAGTTTTTCAAGTGCCCCTCTACCCTATGGTACTCACAGTGTTGACCAAATTTATACCAATTAGTTGTGGTATCAGGTTGCCTTATGGGAGGTAACTCAATCATGTTAGCTTCT
Source organism: Wollemia nobilis (assembly GCA_028583015.1). Lineage (NCBI taxonomy): Eukaryota > Viridiplantae > Streptophyta > Pinopsida > Araucariales > Araucariaceae > Wollemia > Wollemia nobilis. Next base: position 259,901 of record JAQPPZ010002224.1, read on the forward strand.
AGAAGCTACTTTAGGACCACTATCATAGGTATGTTGAGTCTTGTGAAATTCCTTTGTGGGGGTTTTGGGGTTGGCTAAGCACCATATTTTGTAGGGTGTTAACAACACTATTAATAGGCCTACTATCCATTACCCCATAACCAACCACATGCTTGTTCCCTATATTTTTTAGTGGTCCTATCTTTTTTTACTTTAAGCTAGCCTCTTATGATAAGGGCTTGCTCTATGATAATCAGAGTTGACAGGGTCTTCTAAATGCATGCAATTATTAAAATATAATGCAGAGGACCAAGAAAATTCAAAAATTGAACACGCCTTCAATTATTTAACAGCACCACCTCTATCTATATATAAAACAAATAGAACATATATATATATATGTAGGAGATGTAGAAGGTTAGAGAAGAAAGAGGAGATGGTGGATAAGGGAGATAAGGAGGTTAGAGAATAATATGGAGGAAGTTGGTAAGGTGGAGAGATAAGGAGATGGATGAGAAGTGTGGAGGGATAAGGAGAGAATGTAGGAGATAGAGAAACCAAAAAAATATATTTTGTCGACAAACTATTGTTGACATTACAATCCTGTTCATACTAGGCTTAGAAATTATTGGGATATTTCTGAGCCTAAACCCCTTTCTCACTTGTAACATTCTCCCCCTTAAATTTGAGAGAACTGACTATACAGTCTCTCAGCTTTATAAATTGAGCTTTAGCCATCGCTTTGGCGAAGATATCTGCAACGTTCTCCAAAGTGCGACAAAATTTAAGCTCAACAATTTCTTGCTCCACCATGTCTCGGATGAAGTGATACTTCATATCAAAGTGTTTTGTTCTTCTATGGTGGATTGGATTATATGCCAACCGAATGGCACCGATGTTATCACAGTAGATTCCTCGGTCGGACCACTTTGTTGTTCTCCAATCTCTTCCAACACTTTTCTCAACCATAACACTTGAGTACTAGCATATGTGACTGCTATATACTCAGCTTCTATAGAGGACAAAGCTACTACAATATGCTTTTTGGAACTCCATGTTATTAGTCCTGACCCTAGACTAAAACAGTTCCTCGAAGTTGATTTCATGTTATCAATGTTGCTGCCCCAATCACTATCACTGAAGCCTACAAGCTTGATAGTGTTACATTTATGGTAATGGATTCCAAAATCCCATATACCCTTTACATATCTAAGAATTATCTTAGCTACCTTCAAATGCAACTCATATGGGCTAGCCATAAATCGAGAGACAAGAGAAAAAACATACTGAATATTAGGTCTAGTGTTGGAAAGAAACATCAAACTCCCAACCATGCTTCTGAAAGTGGTCACGTCAACTTTTGGTGCTCCATCATCTTTGCTTAATTGGATACCATGTCCAACTGGAGTTGCAACTGGTTTGCAATGCTCCATATCAAACTTCTTGATCATGTCCCGAGCATACTTATGTTGACAGATGAAAATCCCTCTATCTGACTGATGAACCTCCATTCCAAGGAATTAGTGCATTAAGCCAAGATCCTTCATCTCAAACTGCTTCATCATGGAGTATTTGAACTCCATATTCACGTTTTCATTACTACCCATGAATATGAGATCATCCACATACAAGCAAACTATGAGTATGTCATTACCTTACTTTAGGTAGTAAAGGATGGGTTCATTTATGCTTCTGGTGAACCCAAAATCTTTGAAATACCCATAAATGCGTGAGTACCAAGCTTGTGGTGCCTGCTTGAGGCCATAGAGTGTCTTTTTCAATCTGTAAACAAGGTGCTTCTTGCCTTTCTCTTCAAATCCTTGTGGTTGCCCAACATACACTTCTTCTGTTATGTAACCATTGAGAAATGCACTCTTTACATCCATGTGTTGGACTTTCCAACCTTTGTGAGCAGCTAAAGCAAGAACTATTCTGATGGTTTCCTATCTGGCTACATGAGCAAATGTCTCTTCATAATCAATACCATACTTCTGTATAAATCATTTTGCAACCAATCTTGCTTTGTGCCTTTCAATGCTTCCATCAGCATTGAATTTGGTATTGAAGACCCATTTTCATCCAACACATTTCTTGCCTTTAGGAAGCTTTACCAGCTCTCAAGTTTCGTTGTTTTTTATAGAGGTTATCTCCTCTTTCATGGCATCTTGCCAATTTTTTTGAGTACATGCCTTCTCATAACTAGAAGGTTCAAGTTGTGCACTAGTTAACAAGGCATAGTTAACTATATCTCCCCGAGGTTCTTGGGAGTCATCATCACCATACAAATGCATATTTTCAAGTCTTTGCAAGACTGAATTCATTTCACTAGCTTGACTTCTAGTATATCTTCTTTGAAATTTTTTATCCAACATCTGATAAGATGGATGATGCTGGAGTGTTCTTACCTCTGGATGGAGAATCAATATCCATTGGTGAGGAACTGACCGACCTTTGAGGAGAAGGACTTGGTGAAGAAGTTGAACTCAAAGATGAACTTGGGCTTGTTGGAGGAGACTTCTTACCTTTCTACGATGATTGTTGTTGCACCTGTTTAGAAACTTCATCATTGGATTCATCATCATTGAATATTTGGGGCTTACCCCATTCTCCCCCTTCATCAAAAATCACATCCCTAGAAAGCACAATCTTTCGAGTCCTAGGATTGTAGAGTCGGTAAGCTTTTGTGTTCTCACATTACCCTACAAATATGCAGGCCTGACTCTTTGGATCAAGTTTTTTTCTTAGCTCATCAAGAATATGAGAATATTCCAGTGAACCAAACACTCAAAAATGCTTGACATTTGGTTTCTTACCATACCATGCTTGGTAAGGAGTTTTCCATTTCAAACTTGAAGTAGGGATCCTATTCAAAATATACACACTAGTCCTGGCTGCATCTGCATAATACATATTACTCAAATTCTTCTTCTGAAGCATAGATCTTGCCATATCTACAATGGTGTGGTTCTTTCTCTCAGCCACACCATTCTGTTGTGGAGTGTAGGCAGCAGTGAACTGCATTTTTATTCCATGTTCTTTACAAAAATTCAAAAATTCATTAGAGGAGTATTCTCCTCCTTTATCTGATCTCAAAAACTTAACAAAATATCCACTCTCATTTTCAACTCTTGTTTTAAAATCTACAAAGCAATCAAATGCTTCATATTTATGCTTTAGAAAATATATCTAGCACATTCTTGAAAAATCATCAATGAATAGAAGAAAGTGAGAGTTTTTACCAATGCTTTTGGTCTGCATTGCACCACAGATGTCCGAATGCACTAGTTGGAGTGGATAATTGGCCCGCCATACTTGCCCTCATGGAAATTTGGCCCTGGCATGCTTACCCAAAGCACAACCTTCACATGCTTCTTTATTATCCTAAATTTTAGAAAGTCCGGTCACCATCACTTGAGAGGTTAACATCTTCAAACTAGTTGAATTCAGATGACCGTATCTCAAGTGCCACAACACACTTGGATTTGAAATAGCAACATTTGCTAATTTATCTCCCCCTGGCTAACCAAAATTTAGAGGGAATAGCCTGTTCTTTGTCATTGGCACTTGTGTAATGATTCTATTACTATTATTTTTATCAAAAATGGTGCATTTACCCTCATAAAAAAGCAACTTGTAGTTATTTTCTAAAATTTGACCAACACTTAAAATATTGTGTTGGAGATGAGGTGTGTAATATATATCACTTACTTTCTTAACACCTTCTTTAGTTGGAACCGCCATGGCTCCAATGCCTTCAAATGCCAATGACTTGTTGTCCCCCAACTTGATGCTGGATTTGTAGGAAGAATCCAGGGTAGTAAAGAGTTCTTCTTTGCCACTCATATGATTTGAACACCTAGTGTCCAAAATCTAGGTGTCATTCATGTTCTGATCTGACTGGCCATATGAGAGAAAGAGATTTGTGGTCCCTTCCTCTTCTCCAAAATTACCATACTGACTGCTTTGGCTGCTGCTGCTCCCTTGTGAAGGTTGCTTTGACCAAAAATCATGAGCATAATGGCCAAGTTTGCCACAATTGTAGCAAAATTGATTTGACTTGTCATTTCCTTTTCCTCGACCTAGATGCTTTCCTCTATTTTGTTTTCCACCTCTATTCTGACCTCCACCTCTGTTTGAAGATCCTCCTCTGCTTGGGGTTCCACCTCATGGACTATTCTTGCCTCTTCCTCTGTGCTAACCTTTGCCACGACCTCTACCTCTTCCTTATTATGAAGCAAATACTTTATCATCTCCTCCATGGCTGGTGGAAGGAGTGTCCTGCAATCTTTCTTCATGTGAAAAAGAGAACCAATTAGTGCTTCAAAAGAAAGAGTGGTCAAATCTTTTGACTCTTCAATAATTATTGCTACATGATTCCACTTCGGAAGAAGTGTTTGCAACACTTTCTTCACCATAACCTCAGGCTTAATATCTTCACCTAGAGTGACCATTTTATCTACTACGACTTTAACCCGCACGCAGTAGTCTCCTACTTTCTCATTTTCCTACATTCTGAGATTTTCAAAATCTCTCTTCAGTGTTTGAAGTCTAACCTGTTTTACTTGATCACTACCTTGAAAGCTTTCTTTCAAAACTTTCCAAGCATCTTGAGTTGTGACATAGGATGTTATTCTAGGAAAGATACTTATATCTAGGGCTACTTGCAAATAGTACAGGGTAGAGGAATTATTTTTCTAGGCTTCTTTTCTAGTTTTTTTATCTGCAGCACTCAAAGCTGCCCATTCACAGTTGTGGGTTCTATATACCCTTATGTTACAATATCCTATAAACCTTTATCTATTAATATATTTTTCATATTTATTGACCAATATTCATAATCACTACCATTAAACTCAGGAATTGGGAGACTTGTATTTGAGGCCATTTCTACTGCTTGAAATTAAACTTTGATTTGAATAATATAAGCAATAACAAAGAAAAATAATTACAAGTTCAAATCAAATCTGGTTTTTTTAATTCTCTCACTGATTTCTTGTTCTTCTTGTTGTGGATATCCCAGTACTGGATGCCCAAAATTGTCGGCAATGGAATCCTCATCGTCGCTAATGACAATGATTTCAGGGGCTGGTTTTGGCTCTAGCTCTGGCAAACGTGGGGTATAACTATCACTGGATTGTTCCTCATGTATGACTTCAACTAAATTGGACTCTTCCACTTGTTGTTCGAATATGTTGTCTTCTGAGTCAGCTTCGTAACCAGAATCCAGATTCCTTTGGTGGGCTATGACCGCATTTTTTAGTTGATTGAAAACTGTATGCAAACCATATCTCTAAATTTTTTTATCAAACCATTCAGAATTCTCTCTTTGTAAAAGATAACAAAGGGCATGATAGCATCTAATTGATCTGATCATCTACTCATCAATGCAAAAAACAACTTCATTAGAGCCTCTAAGGTTAAAATTTTCACCCTTTTACAGCTTGTCGAGGCTATTACAAAACAAATATTTAACCTTGAACGGGGTTCCAAGGTTTTGGGAGGTGCTAAACGGGCATTCCGGAAGACTTCCCATCACTTTTCCAGGTTCACAATATGCAAATTTTCACTTTCCACTTTTCACAAATTTTTCTCCAAAAAAAAGTTTTCAAATTTTTTATAAAGCCTTTTTTTTAAATTTAATAATCAATAATGCTTTTAATAAATTAAAAATAAGTATATTAATAAAATAATTAAAAGCATTTATTTGAAAATTAAATTCAATTTAAAAGAAACTTTAATTAAAAAAAAACTTTTTTTAAAACCTTTTATTATTCTGGTGATTCGAACTCGTGACGTCACGTATGCAGACAATCACCTTTGCCGCTACACCGCGTGACTCCTCTGAAAAATAATTCATCTGTTCTTCCTCTTAAGGCTCCTTCGTGGCGATAACCAAAAAAACTTTGATTTTCCTAACCCGGTGGGATTCGACCCCGAGTCTTCTCCTTTGCTGGCATAAGGTTTTAACCGCTAGCCCATGGCTGTCGGTTGAGACAATAGAGGCATGAGAGCCTCTATAATATCAAGCGACGACGATCTTTTTTAAAAAAAAATTGAACTTAATATCCCACATTCACCGTGTGTGGGGAAATTTGGGGTTTAAAAACCCCAACGCGACTATGAAAAATTGATTGCCTTTGGGCAATCGACGTCGCCTCCTTTTGTCGCTGCTTTAACCAATGACCGCCCTCCTTGCTGCCAACTGTGTCACCACCTCGATCCACATGCCACTGCCATGTGTCCTTCCACATCTGCCTCGAATCACATACCTGCCACATCAGTTTTGCCTATTTGCCTCAGTTGTCTACTTCCAGCTGTCCCTGATAGCTCCTTGGGATGTGTGTCATGTCCATTCTCGGTTCACATGCCATACTCTCTATCTCATCGAGCATGCCCATGGCCTCGGCTCTGATACCAATGATAATCAGAGTTGACAGGGGTCTTTGAAATGTGTGCAATTATTTAAATATAACACAGAGGACCAAGCAAATTCAAAAATTGAACATGCCTTCAATTATTTAACAGCACCACCTCTATCTATATATAAAAAAAATAGAACATATATATATATATATATGTAGGAGATGTAGAAGGTTATAGAAGAAAGAGGATATAGCGGATAAGGGAGATAAGGAGGCTAGAGAAGAATATGGAGGAAGTTGGTGAGGTGGAGAGATAAGGAGAAGGATGAGAAGCATGGAGGGATAAGGGAGAGAATGTAGGAGATATAGAAACCAAAAAAAAAAAAATTGTCGACAAACTATTACCGACATTACAATCCTGTTCATACTAGGTTTAGAATTATTGGGATATTTCTGAGCCTAAACCCCTTTCTCACTTGTAACATTCTCTATCCTTCTTGCTAGATATATTGCTTGGTCAAAAAATGTGATAGTTATTGTTTCCAATGCATAAGATATTTGTTCTTGTAAATTCCCAATAAATATCTCAAGCATATCTCAAGGAGGTAAGGTATATTTCAAACATCCAACTAGAATCCTCCAACGAGATCAAACTCTAAAAAGATTTCATCTTTGCCTTGTTTTAACATATAGACAACTTTCATAATCACATTCTTTTCGACATAAGCTCCAAATTGTTGAACAAACAATTCAGTTGTCTCTTCAAAATTCTTCAAAGAATGATTGGGCAATTGATAATACCACTCCAATGCCATGCCACCAAAATTTGTAGAAAACATCTTAAGTAACAACTTATCATCATATATAATATCATGGCATGTTGTCCTAAATATCCTTAAGTTTTCAATTAGATCTTTTGTTCCCTTATAGATAGGCAAAACCAACATTAGAAAATGCTTAGGGTAGGGCCTCGAGGCAACAATAGGTTCTAATGGCTGATTGCACATTTCTTTAAAGTTTTAGGTGAAACTATGAGGTTGAATCATATCCACTCTAAAAACCAATTGTTTCACCACATTAGTTAAAATTTGCATCTCAATATTATTGTTGTGCAATACCCCTAGGTTCCCTAAGGGAGGGGTATAGGTAGGTTGTTGAAAAGGAACTTGGCCCATGTTAGAGGTATTGACACTATTATGGTATGTATTGTGATATGTGGTATTTTGTTGTGGAGGATAACTAACATTTGGTAGAACATAAGCATAAATGTTGATATTAGTAGAATGAGGAGGAATATCATGACCCTCCCTGGAGGAGTTTTTAGCACAAAGAAACAATGTATTAATCTATGATGATTTAATACCTAAGTTGAGCAATTGAACCAACTATGTGATGTTTAGTTGATTTAAAAAGCATGATATTGTTGACGTATTGCTAAGATGTGTAGGATCAGGTACACTTCTAGGTGGAAGAAGTAGAATCCTCTACTAAAAGTGAGGGTACTTGAGGTTGGGGAAGTTATGATTAAGGCAAATTGGGGGTAACATTTATGGATACCTTCATATAGGTATGCATTCAGTTATCTTCTTGATAGCCTAGTAGCTATCATAAATTCTCAATTCTATCATAAATTCTCAAGGTTGAGAGAGGTGATTAGGTTGATGGAAATATTCTCTCTTTGTCACCATGAGCCCCAGATTGATAGCCTAGTAGCTATCATAAATTATCAAGGCTAAGATAGGTGATTAGGTTGATGGAAAAATTTCCTCTTTGTCTGTTGCATATGTGTGATTGTCTTTTACTTCATCACTTGTTGCATCATTTGTTTGGAAAATGTGCATAAGTTGATTGTCTTGAAACTCCTTGTGATGCTTGACTATGATTGGTATGATGTTATACTCAAAAAAATGAATCCTTTGGAGTTTTGAGAACTTATATAGCAAGTATTTATTCTAAAAGAAAAAATTATTAAGGAATTTCATTTTCAAATAAAAGTTAGTTTATTTTTAAATTTTAAAAGAATTACATTTTTAAATAAAAGTTTGTATTTTTAAAAAGTCAAAAGAATTACACTTTTTTAGCTATTTCTAAATGTTAAAAGGGAATTCATTTTATAAGTTTATAGATAAATTATATAAAAATAAGAGAATCCCATTCAAAAATATAATAAATCTTTTTTCTTATAAGTCAATGGAGTTCTTAATGAAGTATGGGATTTCTAGAACATGGCATATTATGCATTCATGGAGGTTCCTACCACTCTCTGCCAACCAAAGGAAAGGAGAGCCTTTTTAGGTTAAATCTAGGAAGATGATGTTTTTTAAAATGGAAAATATCCTATCTACCTCCAGGGAGTAAAAAAAAATTGATGGCAGTAGATAGAAATTTGAAGGGATAAGATAAGAGATCAAAGATAGAGAAGGGGTTGATCATTCTAGGAGAAAAAGAAAAAAACTACAGACGCTGGGAGAAAAGAAGAAAGGAGAACTACTGGATTAAGAACTAGAGACCTCAACGTTCATTGGGAAAGCAATAGCATTTCAGGTTGGTTAATGGATTAAGTCCCTTGCTTATGTATGCTCATTGGAATTATTGAGAGCTATGCTCAATGTTTGGGTTTAATATTGTTAAAACTGATTATACCTCCTTATGGCATCAATTTACCTAGATGGTAGTAGCTTGTGTTTAGAGTAGAACCTTTATAAAGGCTCAGTGGAGCTGTGTTGCTCCTTTTTCTCTATCTGAACTGTAGCTACGTGAGTAGTGCTTGTGTCTCCCTACCACACCAAGAGCAAAAAACCTTGGATTGATTTTTTTGACCTCACTGTGGACATCAAACCAGATTTGAGCACCTCGAGTAAGGGGACTTCCTCCTCAGTAGTGAATTTAACCTCTGTCACCTTTACATGAAATATTAGACTAGTCCTCCTTGGTGTAGGCTTAGTGGTTGCTGGCCAATAGCTTAAACTAGGCTAGTACCGATGTTTGAGTATTCTTACCTTCCCTATCCATGATATTATTTGTGGGGGGGTCAACCGTAGTTATTCACTAACGATCGATTCGTAGAAAACCTTGTGTTAACCCTTGTCAACCACTATGTGGCCAATCGAACCTAGTTGGGAATTTTTGTAGCTCCTTTGTGTCATTTGGATGCCACGTGTAGCTCTTTGATAAGTCCCTTATGTCGTAGGATCATCACTGTGTTTTTGCCTTTAGGGTGTAGCTGAGTGTTACCTTTAACCCTAGATAAGGTGCTCAACAAATCTTGGGTTGTGAGTCATATAGTGCGATGGTATAGTTGTGCAACCATGTATTCTTGGAAACCCCTGCTACGTTGTATAAAGAACTTTTAAATTTTACTTAATTAAGTAAAAGAAACTAAAGCTAGGGAAAATAGATAACTTTATAATGTTTTTATTAATTAATTGAGATGATTATGATTTGAATTTTATTAATTAAAGATATGGGGCTTTAATTAATGAAATTCAGATGGTTTTGAATTTTTTTTTATTAATTAAAGGTATGGGGCTTTAATTAGTGAAAGTAATATGGTTTTGACTTATTTTTATTAATTAAACATATGGGGCTTTAATTAATTAAAGTAAGATGGTTTTGATTTATTTTTATTAATTAAATATATAGGGCTTTAATTAGTGAAAGTAATATGGTTTTGATTTATTTTTATTAATTAAAGATATGGGGCTTTAATTAGTGAAATTAAGATGGTTTTGGTTTATTTTTACTAATTAAACATATTGGGTTTTAATTAGTGAAATTAAGGAACCTAACTATTTATGAATTGAAGTGAGTAACTTTGATTGTGAAAGTAAGTGAAATGGTTTGTTTTTATGAATTAAATTAGGGTAACTTTGATTTGTGGAAATAAAGGGAGCCTAGCTTATTTAAATATTAAGGGTATGGGACCTTAATTGTTTGAATAAAGGTTATAAAAAATATCAAAGCAAAACCTGTCAAACTAGCGGTTTAGTTTAATCACTCTCTATGGCTAAGGAGAGGTGAATATTAAATATTGATTTTTATGATATCAACTATGCAGTAAATTGTTAGATACTTTGATTGAATTTGTATAGTTCCAATTTGGCAATGAATTAAGTAAATGCATTTAGAAGAATTTCTATCATGGAACCATGAGTTCCCTTATCCCCTACTATCCTCAAATGATCAAGGAAATGCCGAGAAAGACCAAGGAGGTAGTTGGAACCAATGCATCGATTTTATTCTACTTATAATGATTTACTTATGCTCAAATATATTAACTATGTGGGATATTTCCCTAATGAAATTGATGTAATATATTATTCTTTAAGATTTTGAAGGATTTACCATACTTGCTTATATGTAATAAATATTAATTTATGGAAGATGTACATTTAATTATTACTTGATTATCTATATTTTGTATTGGTTTATTTTCAAATAAATATTTAATGCTTTTGAGTGTTGCATTTCCTTTAATCTTTCGTATGTTGTGATTTATATTTTTTTAGATTTAGTATTTGATCTATTCTTGTTTTTCTTGCTAAATATTAGAAACTTAATTAACAAGTTCTAGGGTGAACTTAGAGGTGACCTAAGGGATTGAGACCCCTTAGGGTGAATGTAGTAGACCTAAGGGATTAAGATCCCTTAGGGATAATGATATCTAATTTTAGGAAAGACTACACCTAAGTTAAGATAGCTCATCATGAATATGATATGGATAGCTTAACTCGCAATACGCATAGCATACCTACACAGATTGACTTGTGTATGGTATGGTGATGGGTGTATACCTTTGATTTATTGAAGATGATAAGTTTAGCTCATCAAGAATGATGAGATGGATAAACTTATTTGCAGAAAAATATTGTACGCCTACATAGATGGACTTGTGTTAGGGTATCTAGTGAGGTGTAGCTCTTCGAGTAACTTAGGGGATTTAAACAATAGATCAGTTAGGAGCTAGATAGGAATTTATGAATCCATTTCCTTAGTAAAAAATAATATTTCTATATGTTTTCTTGTAGCTAAATTTTTATTTCATTATATTTGGTATTAAAGCTCTAGGTATGAGGGTATAGAGCTTCTTGTGTGCTAAATGGATTTGGATGTCTCCAATGAAGGTTTGCTTAAATTATAAGCTAAATTTGGGATGACCTAGAATACGCTATTTGCTAGAACCTAATGGGAACTAATCCCAAGATTGAATGAGTGTTGTGATACCTTAGTATGGGCTTTGGTATTATTGATACATCGTAACCTTGGAATACTACCCTAGTTGGATTATTGATAATTTTAGCAAGAGAAGTTTGTATTATGGCTTGAATTAGAGATATATTTTAAGGTGAAATTGTAACCTAATATTTTCTTGGTTGTAACCAAATCAAACATGCCACTTAAGGCTAGAAGAGAGATGTCTACACCTAGACAAACTCAACAAAATAATATCGAAGAAGAGATCCAAGATGAGGGTCTAGGGAATTCCAATAGAGATGTGGAAGACCTCACTACTACGGTTGTTGTTGTGTAGGATCAGATGAGACAAGTGTTAGAAACCATTGATAATCAAAACTTTTAAGCTAGGGCTCATAGGTTGGCCAAGTTGATGGGCTAACTGCAGAGCAGTTGCAAGCTAGAACCCTTCTAAAAAAAAATGTATAGGGATCTAAAAATATTTGTATCTCCAAGTTTGGTGGAGAATGAGAAGGGGATGTAGCTGAAGCATGACTAAGAGAATTATAGGTTTACTTAAAGGTAAAAGGTTATTTCCTAGTAACCCAAATGGTTTGGACCACGATCAACCTAGAAGTATTTTATCTAGATTGGTGGGAAAACCACTATGAGAAGACTAAGATTGAACCTATTGAAATTCCATGAAAAGAATTCATAGTTATCTTCAAGAAAAGGTTCCTAATAGAACATTTCTATGTGTTGAATTGAGGAGTTTGCTAGCCTACGATAAGGGATAAAAATAGTAGAAGTATACTATAAGAATTTGGTTAGGTTACTCAAATATGTACTTGCCTATGATGAGAATATGAGGGTTCACAATTTTATCCATGGGTTGGAATCTAGAGTAAAGCATGATGTAAATATGCATGCTTAAAATATTGTAAAAAGCATATGACTTGGAAAAGAAGGAAAAATAACACTAATGTAAATATGCCACCCTATCCAAGCAATATCAACAAGCGCTGAGGAATAGGAATAGTCAAGGATTATTGAAATGGGAAGAGGAAGAGGATCGAAAGACCAAGAACCCCTAGAATATTCCAAAATCTAAAAAAGGAAATAACAAAAATTAGAAGAAGTTCAAGAAAAACTTCCAGAAGAAGAACCACAACCCCAATAATGATAAATTTCAATCGCAAAAGCTATAAACCTCAGTCCTAATGAGCAAGTCCATAAAGCTTTGATAAATTTCTAAGATAGATGGATCAAGTATTTAGAGAAATGCAAGGGAAGACTAAGGATACATAGCGAAGAGGAGGCATTCAAACCCTAGATGTTGTTGGCTATGCAACTTAAGAAGGCCCTTAAGAAAGGAGGAATAGTGTATGTCATAAAACTTAATGAAGTTAGAGATGATAAAAATAGAGTGGTGCTAGGAAACCACCCAATTTTACAAGATTTTAAGGATATATTTCTAGAGGATCTACTTGGACTTCCTCCTGTGCAAGAATTTGATTTCAAAATTGATATTATACCAAGAGTAGAACCTATTCATAGATCTCCATATAGGATGAATCCTATTGAGATGCAGGAACTAAAGGTTCAACTACAAGGGCTATTAGAAAAGGGATTGATAAAACCAAGTGTGTCACCTTGGGGTGTACTAGCTTTATTTGTGAAAAAATGATGGTTCACTAATATTGTGTATTGATTACAGAATGCTAAATAAGGCTACAATCAAGAACCGATATCCCCTACCTAGGATCAAAATTTATTTGATAAACTAAGATATGCCATGGTATTCACCAAGATTTACCTAAGATCAGGGTATCATCAGTTAAGAATACGTGAGGAGGATACTCATAAAATGATATTTAAGACTAGGTACAGGCATTATGATTTTACAGTTCTACCCTTTGGATTGACTAATACCCTAGCTGCATTCATGAATCTAATTAATAGTGTGTTTAGAATTTACCTGGACTAATTTATCCTTGTATTCCTAGATGATATCTTAATATACTCACGAAACAAAGAAGAGCATATAAACATATCAATATCGTGTTAGAATTGTTGAGGGAAAATTAACTCTATAGCAATCTAGCTAAAAGTTATTTCTATGTTTCAAAGGTACGGTATATTGGACATATTATATGAGCATAAGGAATTTTTGTGGACCCAGAGAAAATTGAGTCCATTCTAAACTAGTCATCCCCTACTAATGTAACTAAAGTACAAAGTTTAATGGGATTAATAGGATACTATAGACATTACATAAAGGATTACTCCAATATTATTGTGGTAATAAATAACCTTCAAAAGAAGGAAAAAAATTCAAATGGTTGGAAAAGTATAAATTTGTCTTTGCATTGTTGAAATATAAACTCACTACTGCACAAATACTAAATAAACCTGACCCTCAAGGGGACTTTTCAGTATGCACTGATGCATCACTGGAAGGGTTAGGAGGAATACTCTCTCAAGAAGAGTCAGTAGTGGCATATACTTAAAGGAATCTCAAGAAGAATGAAGTTAATTATGCTATAAATTATTTTGAGCTTGTTATAGTGGTGCATGCTCTAAAGGCCTAGCACCACTACTTAGTGGGAAGGCCCTTTGAATTAAATACTGACCATCAAAGTTTGAGGTATATATTTACCCAACCAATACTCAATGTGAGACATAGAAGATGGGTCAAGTTCCTTGTTGAGTATGAATTTGAAATTGAGTTCACAAATGGGAAAGAGAATAAGGTTATTAATGCATTGAGTAGAAGGAAATACATAGCAACCATAACTAGAAGTCACATGGATCTGATGGATCGGGTGATACATAAGCAATCTCAAGATGAGTATTACCAAGAAATTTGAGCTAGAATGAATAGAGACCCTAAGGCTAATAAGGAATTTGGCATGAAGGATGAACTTTTGTGTTACAAAGGTAGAGTCATCATACCAAAAATGGGTGATTTAAGAAAACTATAATGCAAGAGGCCCATAGATCTCCTTATTTTGCTCATCTTGGAGGAGCCAAAATGTGGAAAAATATGAAAAGAACCTTCTTTTGGGTAGGAATGAAGAGGGATATCACCAATTTTATCGCTTGATGCCTTGAATGTTAGAAATTTAAGGCAGAACGCAAGCATCTTGCAGGAAAATTATATTCGCATGATATACCTATGCAAAAATGGTAGGTCATATCTATGGATTTTATGGGAGGGTTGCCCAAGACCAGGTATCAACATGATGTAATATTTTTGATAGTCGACATATTGACTAAAATTGTACATTTCATACCAAGAAACATCAAGGATGATGCTCAAGTAGTGGTTAACATATTTTCTAGAGAGGTATTTTGATTGCATGGATTTCTTGAGGTGATCATTTTAGATAGGGATTCCAAATTCACTTCTAAATTTTGGAAGTCCCTACATCATGTAGTAGGCACAAAACTAAACATGAGCTCAATGTACCACCTTGAAATAGATGGTCAAACTGAATGGGTAAACCAAGTACTAGAATATATGCTTCGTATGTATTGCATGGATTACAAGTCTCATTGAAAAGACTACTTGCACCTTGTAGAATTTTCCTACAACAATGGACATCACTCATCTTTGGGAATGACACATTTCAAAGCCTTGTATGGGCAAAAGTTTAGAACATCATTATATTGGGACAACCTAGAAAATAAAGTTGTGATTGGGCTAGATATGGTTAGAGAAATAGAATATCGGTTTAAGATAATCTGACAATAACTTAAAGAAGCTACCAATAGGTAAAAAAGTTATGTTGATCTAAAAAGGACTTTAAGAGAGTACTTAGTTGGAGATAAAGTGTTTCTAAGGGTTAAACCAATGAAGAGTGCTATAAAATCCATGAAGTTGGATCCTCGGTTTGTAGGGCCCTTTGAGATCACTAAAAATATCATTTTGGTTGCATACCGACTTGCCTTACCACCTAATTAGTAAAAAATCCATGATACCTTCCTCATATCCTTAGAAAATATGTTGTGGAACCTGAACATGTATGGGATGTTTCTAAATTATAGATGGTAAATATAGAGGCTATTGAAGTGATGTTGATAAATATCCCTAAGTTTCATTCCAAGTCTATGAGGAATAAAACTCTTGAGCAATGTAAGGTCCAGTGGTACCGATTTTTTGAAGAAATGCCTTGGAAAAAAATCGATGATATGCAAAAATATTTTTCCTTTTTGTTTGAAAATATATAATGTAATAAATTTATTTTTTTAAATATTGAAAATATTGGACAATGTTTAGTCCAAGGGGGTAGAATGTCATGACCCTCCCTAATAGACTTTTTGGCACAAAGAAACAATGTATTAATCTATGATGCTTTAATACGTAAGTTGAGAAATTGAACCAATTATGTGATGTTTAGTTGATTTAAAAAGCAAGATATTGTTGACATATTTCCAATATGTGTAGGGTTAGGTACACTCGTAGGTGAAAGAAGCAAAATCCTCCACCATAAGTGAGGGTACTTGAGGTTGAGGAAGTGGTGATTAAGGTAACTCGGGGGTAACATTGATGGATACCTTCATATAGGCATGCATTCGATTAGGGATAATCATCAAAAGACTAGCCACCTTGAGTCCCAGATTGATAGCCTAGTAGCTATCATAAATTCTCAAGACTGAGACATGTGACTAGGTTTATGGAAATATTCCCTCTTTGTCTATTGCATATGTGTGATTATCTTTTACTTCATCACTTGTTGCATCATTGGTTTGGGAAACGTGCATAAGTTGATTATCTTGAAAATCCTTGTGATGCTTGACTATGATTATTATGATGTTATACTCAAAAAAGGAATCCTTGGGTATTTTGAAAACTTATATAGCAAGTATTTATTCTAAAAAAAATGATTAAGGAATTTCATTTTTAATAAAAGTTAATTTATTTTTAAATGTTTTTTTAATTTACATGGTCGGGACGGGTCCCCCCCCCCCCACAAAGATCTTCACGTAATATGCCCCTATAACCACCATGCCATAATCATTTTAAACCTTTTACATCATTGAAAGCACCAAGAAAGGGACAAGCGTTCAGTTTAATAATTTTATTTTTAAATGTTAAAAGAATTACATTTTTATAAAAATAAAAGTTAGTCTATTTTTAAATGTTAAAAGAATTACATTTTTTAATAAAATTTAGTTTGTTCTTTTTTTTAATTGTTTAAAGACTTACATTTTTTTAACTATTTCTAAATGTTAAAAGGGAATTCATTTTATAAGTTTATAGATAACTTCTATAAAAAAAATAGAATCCCATTCAAAAATATAATAAACCCCTTTTTATTATAAGTCAATGGAGTTCTTAATGAAGCATGGGGCTTCTAGAACACGATAGATTACACATTCATGGAGGCTCCTGCCACTCACTATCGACCAAAGGAAAGGAGATCCATTTTAGGTTAAATCTAGGAAGATAATATTTTTAAAATGGAAAATATCCCATCTACCTCTAGGGAGTCAAAAAGAATAAATATAGAGAAGGGGTAAGACGACAATAAATATAGAGAAGGGGTTGATCATTTTGGGAGAAGGAAAAAACTATGGTGTTGGGAGAAGAGAAGAAATGAGAACTACTGGATTAAGAACCAAAGACCTCAATGTTCATTGGAAAATCGATAGAATTGTAGGTTGGTCAATGGATTAACTCCCTTGCTTATGTACACTCATTGAAATTATTAAGAGCTATGCTCGATGTTTGGGTTTAATCTTGTTAATAGCGGTTATACCTCCCTATAGCATCGGTTTACCTGGATGGCAATAGCTTGTGTTTAGAGTAGAACCTTTGTAAAGGCTCAGTGGAGCTATGTTGCTCCCTTTTCTCTATCTAAATCATGGCTATGCGAGTAGTGCCTATGTCTCCCTATTGTGCTAAGAGCATAAAACTTGGATTTATTTCTTTGGCTATGTTGTGGATGTCAAACTAGATCTGAGCACCTCGAATAAGGGGAACTCCTCCTCGACAGTGGTTTTAACCTTTATCACCTACACATGATTTGTTAGACCAACCCTCCTTGGTATAGGTTTAGTGCTTATTGGCTAGTGGCTTAAACCAGGATAGTATTCGACGTCTGAGTATTCTTACCTTCCTTGTCCATGATGTCATTTATGAGGGGCATCGAGTGTAGTTATTCGCTAGCGATCGGTTGGTAGAGAACCATATGCTATCTTTTTTCAACCACTATGTGGCCAACCGAACTTGGTTGGGAATTTTTGTATCTCCCTTGTGTCATTTGGATGACACATGTAGATCTTTGATAAGTTCCCTATGTCATAGAACCAACACTGTATTTTCACCTTCAAGGTGTTGCTGAGTGTTACCTTTAACCCTAGATAAGGGGCTTGGAAAACCTTGGGTTTTGAGTCGTATATGGTAGACGCTATAGGTGTGCAACCGTGTATTCCTGGAAGTCCTTATTGCGTTGTTTTATATATATATTTTTTGGAAAACATCCCAGAAGGGATGCCACTTTTGGGTAAGACCCAAGGAGGTAGGGGTATCTATTTTGCCAAAAATTCCCAGGGCTCACACACAATAAGAACAAACAAACACAAACACTCAAAAAGCTAAAATAAATAAATCCTACTCCTTGAGTGTGTCAGCAAGAAAAGACACAAAGAAAAAAATAAAAACATGAACCACATAGAACAAACACACAAACAACATAGAAAAACACATTCAAAAATAAATAAATAAATAAAATTAAAAAACAACAAAAATAAACAACACCAAAACATGAAAAACATAGAAAAAACCACCAATGCAGCATAACAAACACTACCATAACAAAAACAAAAAAAAGAAACAAAAAACCACAAAACACACAAAAAATCCCCAAAAACAACATAATAAAACAAAACAAAAACAAAAACAACAAAAATAATAAAAAACACAAAAAATAAAATCAGGAAAAACAAATACAACAAAAACTAAGCCAAAGGAGCAATCGACAAATCAAACAAAATACGAAAACACTAAGAAAAAAAAAGCTTAACAAATTACCAAAAATGTCAGAAATTGCTTAGCAAAATAGCCAAAGCTTCCAACATTGCCATAACGACACTGACTATAAAACTTAGGATTATGGCATCCTTATCCTTTTATTCATATATTGCTTCATTCCAATTGGGACTATAGGCTAGTTACTTGGTACCACAACACTACTATTGGAATTTGTATGGTCTTTTTGAGGATCCGTTTTGTTTGTAGTTCGAACCTGCCCTTTTTTTTGCACTTGGGTTGGTTTTCTACATTGTCTTTTTTTTTCTTTACTATTATTTCGCAGCATCAAGGCAAGCTCTTTTAATTATTTCTCATCATGTAATCCTTCCTGTTCCCTCTCTTCATAAAATTGTGTCTCCATAATAATTGTTTCTATTTGATCATCCTCATCATCTACTTGCTCATCCATGGAGAGAATTTCAAAGGTGTTAGGAGAAATAATTGTTTTCTCTTTTGTTGCTATTTGTTTTGTGCTTTTTTGTTTAGGGATTTGAAACCTTACAAATTCTTCATCAACTTTCTATTTGTTAGGGACCTTATGTGGACAATCCTTGGCTAGATGATCGTATTCATGACAAATTTTGCATCTAAATGGAATATTTTCATAATCTACTACTTGGTCCCATATTTCTTCCCCATATTGTAAAGTAATATTCTCTGGAAGTGGTTTGTCAAAATCAATCAAAATACAAATCCTTAGATAAATCATATGCTCTAAGTGTTAGGTACAATCCGACATCATCATGTAAACTCCTAAAGAATTTCCAATTATTTAGAATATCTTTGGACGCCAATATTCTATCGAAAGATCAAATAAATGTACTCAAACAACGATTTATGGCATATCTTCCTCAAATTTGAACTTGGTATGTCAGGGCTTCATGAAGAGTCCTGCCCTACCAAAAGACCATTGCCCCCCTTGAAAAATGTTCTCCCTATCTTCTTCATTTTCAAAAAAAAAAAAAGTAGCCATTAGGGTATGTAAAAATTTGGAACTTACCTTTAGTGCTCTAGTTATTGGCAGCCCATTGCTTGAAGGTAGCAACAGTTGATCGGAATCCCATGAATCAAAAAATTAGAATTTTCCTCTCAATCGCATCTATTCCTTTTTGAACATCCGTTATTTCCAACTTCACTATTGGGGATCCATTAGTTGCTTTCATGCAACCCATCTCTATTTTTCTTGGATCGACCTTTGGCATCCTCAATGGTTTCCTTGGCAATCGTTGATTGTGTTCCCCTTCTATTTGAGGTGGTCCTTCATGGATTGCTTCTCTAAAATTCATTTTTGACTTAATGCATGCATCTCTATTGAAACCTTCCATCCCAATATCCAAAATATGAAATTGTAGGAAACCCTAAATTTTTAGTGTAAACCCTAATGCAGCCGCTTTCACCCTCAAACAGTTCTGCTATAAGAAGATTTATAAATCCATAATCTGTGTCTTTGATTCCCTGGCCTTCAAAAAAATCCGATAGCCACCATTTCATCACCATCGAGCGGTATTCCCGACTGCACCGTTTATGTGCAGTTGTTCGCCACAGTGAATAGAGCTCGAGAGTCATTCAAATTTCCTTTTCGATCCTCAAATCATCCTCTTCTGTGGATCAATCACACACAAAAACCGTCGCCTGCTCCTAATGTTTTTGCAATCTCATATTTGCCAAAGAAAATAACTTTTGGATCGCTTGATCCCGTTGTAGAGGAAACTTAAAGTTTACTAAATTAAGTAGAGGAAACTTAATTTAGAGAAAATAAAGAACTTTATAATATTTTCATAAATTAAGTAGAGGAAACTTAATTTAGGGAAAATAGAACTTTATAATATTTTCATAAATTAAGCAGAAGAAATTTAATTTAGGGAAAATACAAAACTTTATAATGTTTTCATTTATTAATCGAGATGATTATTATTAATTTTTATTAATTAAAGATGTGGGGCTTCAAATAATGAAAGTAAGATGGTTTTGATTTATTTTTATTAATTAAAGATATGGGGCTTTAATTAGTGAAAGTAATATGGTTTTGATTTATTTTTATTAATTAAAGATACGGGGTTTTAACTAGTGAAAGTAAGATGGTTTTGGTTCATTTTTATTAATTAAAGATACGGGGCTTTAACTAGTGAAAGTAAGATGGTTTTGGTTTATTTTTATTAATTAAATATACAAGGCTTTAACTAGTGAAAATAAGATGGTTTTGGTTTATTTTTATTAATTAAATATACGGGGCTTTAACTAGTTAAAGTAAGATGGTTTTGGTTTATTTTTATTAATTAAAGATACGGGGCTTTAACTAGTGAAAGTAAGATTGTTTTGGTTTATTTTTATTAATTAAAGATATGGGGCTTTAACTAGTGAAAGTAAGATTGTTTTGGTTTATTTTTATTAATTAATGATATAGGGCTTTAACTAGTGAAAGTAAGATCGTTTTGGTTTATTTTTATTAATTAATGATACGGAGCTTTAATTAGTGAAAGTAAGATGGTTTTGGTTTATTTTTATTAATTAAAGATAAAGAAATTTAATTAGTGAAAGTAATATGGTTTTGGATAATTTTTATTAATTAAATATACGGGGCGTTGATTAGTGAAAGTAAGATGGTTTTGGTTTATTTTTATTAATTAAAGATACGGGGTTTTAATTAGTGAAAGTAAGATGGTTTTGGTTTATTTTTTTAATTAAAGATATGCGGATTTAATTAGTGAAATTAATATGGTTTTGGTTTATTTTTATTAATTAAACATATGGGGCTTTAATTAATGAAAGTAAGGAACCTAACTATTTATGAATCGAAGTGAGTAACTTTGATTGTGAAAGTAAGAGAAATGGTTTATTTTTATGAATTAAAGTAGGGTAACTTTGGTTTATGGAAATAAAGGGGGTCTAGCTTATTTAAATATTAAGGGTATGGGACTTTAATTTTTTGAATAAAGGTTATAAAAAAATATCAAAGCAAAACCTATGAAACTAGCAGTTTAATTGAATAACTCTCTATGGTTAAGGAGGTGAAAATAAAAATGGTGATTTTTATGATATCAACTATGCAGTAAATGATTAGATACTTTGATTGAATTTATATAGTTGCAATTTGATAATGGATTAAGTAAATGCATTTAGAAGCATGTCTATCATGGAACCATAAGTGTCATGATCCCCTACTATCCTCAAATGATCAAGGAAAAGCTAAGAAGGACCAAAGAGATAGTTGGAACCAATGCATCAGTTTTATTCTACTTATAATGATTTACTTATTCTCAAATAGATTAACGATGTGGGAGATTTCCCTAATGAAATTGATGTAATATATTATTCTTTAAGAGTATGGAGGATTTACCATAATTGCTTATATGTAATAAATATTAATTGATTGAAGATGTACCTTTAATTATTGCTTATTTATCTATGTTTTGTATTGGTTTCTTTTTAGATAAATGTTTATTGTTTTTGAGTCTTGCCTTCCCTTTAGTCTTTCATATGCTATGATTTATATTTTGTTAGGTTTGGTATCTGATCTATTCTTATTTTTCTTGCTAAACATTAGAAATTTAATTAACAAGTACTAGGGTGAACTTAGAGGTGACCTAAGGGATTAAGACCCCTTAGGGTGAACGTAGTAGACCTAATGGATTAAGACCCCTTAGGGAGAATGATAACTGAGTTTAAGAAAGACTACACTTGAGTTAAGATAACTCATCGTGAAGATGAGATGGATAGCTTAACTCATGATACGCGTAGCATACTGACATAGATTAACTTGTGTATGGTATGGTGATGGACATATACCTTCGATCGATTGAATTGATAAGTATAGGTCATAAATAATGATGAGATGGATAAACTTATTTTCAGCAACACATTGTATGCCTACATAAATGGACTTGTGTTAGGGTATCTATTGAGGTGTAGATATTCGAGTAACTTAAGGGATTTAAACAATGGATCAATTAGGAGTTGGATAAGGATTTATGAATCTCTTTCCTTAGTAAAAAGAAAATCTTTTCTTTTTGTGTGTTTTCTTGTAGCTAAATTTTTGGGTCATTATATTTGGTATCGGAGCTCTAGGTACGAGGGTATAGAGCTTCTTGTGTGCTAAAGGGATTTGGATATCTTCAATAAAAGCTTACTTAAATTATAAGGTAAATTTGGGATGACCTAGAATACCCTATTTACTATAATCTAATGGGAACTAATCCCAAGAGTGAATGAGTGTTGTGATACCTTAGTATGGGCTTTGGTATTATTGATACATTGTAACCTTGGAATACTATCCTAGTTGGATTATTGATGCTTTTAGCAAGAGAAATTTGTATATGGCTTGAATTAGAGATATATTTTAAGGTGAAAATGTAACCAAATATTTTCTTTATTGTAACCAAATCAAACATGCCACTTAAGGCTAGAAGAGAGATGTCTACACCTAGACAAACTCAACAAAATAATATCGAAGAAGATATCCAAGATGAGGGTCCAAGGAATTCCAATAGAGATGTGGAATACCTCACTACTACAATTGTTGTTGTGTAGGATCAGACAAGACAAGTGTTAGAAACCATTGAGAATCATAACTTGTAAGCTTAAAGCTCAGAGGTTGGCCAAGTTGATGGGCTAACTGCAGAGCAGTTGCAAGCTAGAACCCTTCTAGAAAAAAATGGATAAGGATCTAAAAACATTTGTATCTCCAAGTTTGGTGGAGAAGGTGAAGGGGATGTAGCTGAAGCATGACTAAGAGAAGCTCAAATATTGGTTGATGGGCTAACTGTAGAGCAGTTACAAGCTAGAACCCTTCTAGAAAATGAAATGACTAGGTATCTGAAAAACATTTGTATCTCCAAGTTTTGTGGAGAAGGTGAAGGGGATGTAGTTGAAGCATGGATGAGAGAATTAGAGGTTACTTCTATAGCAACCCCGGGGAAGTGACTTGTGAATTAATT
The DNA here is from genome assembly GCA_028583015.1 of Wollemia nobilis. NCBI lineage: Eukaryota > Viridiplantae > Streptophyta > Pinopsida > Araucariales > Araucariaceae > Wollemia > Wollemia nobilis. The sequence continues at coordinate 283,387 of JAQPPZ010002224.1, forward strand.
GAATCCTTTAACGTTAAACATGCAATAAATGAAAGGCATAAAGCAGATATAACCAGAATGCAAAGAAATAAATGAATGAATGCTTTTTGTATTGATATTTCCAAGATCCGGTTACATATGAATCCCTCTAAGGGATACCCTTCGTTTGATACATGATTTTACACACAAAGAGGGCAGCAGGTGTATAAAATATCCCCTCACACAGGGGGTGCACTTTATCAAGCTTCTCGATGATGCACACGAAAATGTATGAGGGCTTATAGATGCCTCCTTCTCTAGGTCTGATTGCTAGAGGGATCCTCTTGCTCTCGTATGTTGTGGATTTTCCCGATGAACCTATAGCCCTATAAGCAATGAAACAACAACACACACTTAGATGTCCGAGATTGCCTCCTCGGATGAGGTTGTTAGCAATGAATGAGCTTAATGAAAATACAATGAACTAATGCTATGAAATCAAGTAAATCTATGCTAATAATATGAAGACATGAAGAAAGCAGAATAAAAGAAACTAGTGTCTACACCCTAAGTTAGGCCTACGGGCCACTGTCCAAGACAATGGCCGCTAAAGTGAAACTTGTCTTCTTTGCTCCAAGGCTATGGATCAAAGCTTGTATCCGATGTTGAAATGGTGGTTGATTTGCTCGATGTGTTGAATATCCTGTGTGTTAAACCCTTGATCGACTAGCACTTTGTTGCTCCTCAAGGATGCTCCAATATGCTCTCCAATCCGATAGGGCTTCACTGTAAAAGTGATCTCCAAGGGAAGCTCTCCAAATCTCAAAAGCTCTCCTCAATGACCTATTCTGTTCAATTCATGATCTCGGATATGTGATCTCCTCTTGGTGCTCTTAGGTTTGCACCTTTTAAAGTGTGTGAAGCCCTAGGTCTATGTTCAAAACCCTAGGATTGAATCCCTCATGCGTACTAGGTGTTAGCATGAGAAGATTTTTGTTTTTCTATGTTTAACTGAAGTCTAAATTTGGACTTAAGACTCCCATGTGAACTGGTCATGAAAGGGGAATGCAAAGTTGTCCCCGCTCACCTTTATTGCATGCAAACTGCCACTTCCACCCGTGAATGGGCTGATTTGTCAAAAATTTGCTTTTATGGCTTAGCCACTGTCGTCTATAGTGACTAAGGTTTGGTCGCTGTCATCTGCAGTGGCTAAGGTCTGGCCACTCTGAGCTTGAGCGGCCAGGATCTAGCCGCTCTGGTTTATAGCGGCCAAGCTTGGATGGGCTAAGACTGCCCCAGATGAGTGGTGAGAACCACTTTTGATACTTGGAAAGTCCAAGGTTTAGTCACATGGCCTATGAATGTGCCTATGTAAGTAGTTATCCTAAACATGACATGTTTTAGGTGTCTACAGATGCCCCTTTTTGCGATGTGCTGTGTGGAAAACACAACGTTGAGCAAAAATGTAGACTGATATGTCTATAAGGTGTATGATGATCATTGGTCTGATCAACATTGGATGTCCCAATCATGCAAGATGGTGCACATCCTTGAATCATTGCTTCAATGTTTGGAAGGCTTAACTTAGCATAGGGCTTGCTCATGTTCAATCACACTCATTCCTCAGACACAATCGGGTAGCTTCTACTGCTACAATCAGATCCGATCGATAGGAGAGCTATGAACTGATAATGTCACAGTTTGCTTATGACCCCAACAAACAAGGGAAACTTTGTAGTTGTTATCTACAATGATTCATAGGATGAATGCAATTTTGATATGATTGAGTGATCTTTTATTGATTTTGATTATGATGATTTGAATATTTGAACTACCCCCTCACACAATGAATTGGTGAGGGAAGGGCAATGAATGAAGCGACAAGTCGCTTGACCAAATATGACTGGTTTTGGTTTCTTTCTAGTATTTGTTCTCTTAATGGGCAAACCCCCATCCAAGTGTGATTTCAATTATTTATGATAATCATTCATCCCTATCCCGAGGAGCGGTCTAGCCATCAATAGCCTTCTTAGGGAATTGGGATGAGTGATTCTATTTATGCTTGTATTGCATCACTTGGCTCAGTGTTTTTGTGTCATGAAGGAATTAGGATGATTCTTTCATACCCATGGAGTAGTCCGACCATCTTGGTCTTCTTCAAGATTGAAGGAGGCACATCGTAATTCCAAAATGAATGTTTTACCCCAAGTAACCTTATGGTAACTTACTCATCTCACCGAGTTGCATGGAGTGCAAATCGTTGCAACCATTGAGTTGATAGAGTAAGTAACTTGATACGAGGCTTACTTGAGATTTGTCTTTATGTAATTTTTTTGTTATTTTGAACATTATGATAACCATGAGTCATCAAAATGTGTTTATTTAATGTTTTTGTTGCTTCTCATGGAGGGAATTCCTCCTGTTTTTGCTTAGGCTATTGGTCGCTGTCAGGTCCAACGACCCCCAAATGCCTGCTCGTGGTCGCTCTCGTCTTGAGCAGCCAAGAAATGTGGGTCACTGATGATAGCAGTGGCCAAGGCATAATTCAAAAATATAAAAAGCAACCCTAGGGTTTTTGACTTTTCACTTTTCTAGTTGGTGACTTGCTTTTCAGAGCTCTGTAGTGAAAGCGACTTCTACGATTTGGAGTGTTGTTGCGATTTGGAGGATCATGGCTACGCAGGGTGAGGCATCAACGAGCGGAGGAGCCAGAGCTTCTCGGGTACTCTTCGAAACCTTAACCCTATCTATTTCATTTTTGGGTAAAATGAACTACACTAAGTAATCGGTACAAGAACCTCATTAAACTTGTTGGCAATAAACCGAACCCATAGTTAGGTTTAGTTTAGGATTTGTTGTGGTGGGCTTGCCCCCATTTTATTTTTTATTATTTTTTGGTATTTTTGGCCTAGGGTAGATGTGTTTGTCATGTCGCCTATTGGCCGTTGCTGCTCAAAGTGGCTATCTTGGCCTGCATCTTGGCCGTTGTCGATGGCAGTGACCGATTTGAATCTCAATGGTCAAAAATCTGACCATTGGTGGCTTGGCCGCTCCCAGCTTCAGTGGTCGATTTTTGGCCATTGTGGGCGACAACGACTAAAAACACTTAGGCAATTTTTTTATTTTTTGAAGTGATTAATTGATTTTTTTGAGATTTTGAATTTCTTTTCTGAATTTTGTTGCATGATTAGGTGCATTTATTGCTCTTTCACCTAGACTTTAGAATAGCCTATCATTATTCGTACCATTTTTCATGCTTTATTTGTGATTCATGCCTTAGATGCATTGTAGTTATGCTTTGTTTTCTCTTTTGCTCTTAGATTCTCACTGCTCGGGCTTGGGACCCGAAGCTCATGAATGACCTTCTACCCCTTTTGAGTGCTACGGACTGGGCCTGGCTCAAGGCCCATGGGCTACAGTTTGTCACTAGGCTACCCAATATTATGTCAGATCAGGCTTACCTCATGGCCCTGGTACATCGATGGGATTCTCAAACTAATACCTTCCACCTTCCTATCGATGAGATGACTATCACATTGAAGGATGTGTATAGGATTTTTTGGATCCCTTTTGATGGAGTGGCCATTGTCTCTTCGGCCACTAATGATCATGATGTTGTCTTTCTTCAGGTGTTTGGAAGGCATGCTGCAGATGCCTTCAAGGACACCAAATCTAGTGGTGTATCTATTCTACGTTGGTACTAGGAGGAGGTCTTCTCCAAGAGGCATGCAGTGTTGCTGATGGTTATCAGTAACATTCTTATTCCAGATTCCTCAAGCCTGAGGTTCCCGTGGAACCTCCTTATGATGGTCTAGGATCTGATGGACAATGAGGAGCCCATCATCTATGCATGGGGGAGGTCCCTATTGGCCCAGTGTTATGATGAGTTGTATCACATCCATCGATGGGGTCACATCAGCATCACTTGCAGCTTGCTCCTATAGGTTTGGGGATGGGAGCACATCAAGGTAGATCATCCCAGAGGGCTTCCTACCAAGATTACAATCATCGAGGAGTGGATGTAGTGCTATGCTGCTAGATGGGCTCGAGGGTGCAAGGAGTGCAAGAGCCATCCTCATGCGGGGGAGCTCTCTCACTACACTACTACTTTTACTAGGCTGAAGGCCGGTGATATCATGTGGCATCTATATCATGAGTGCCCAGCTTGGGATGACCTAACTAGTTTCATAGCTAGGACATGGCATGAGCGATGGCTCATTGATCCGTAAGGTTGGCATCAAGGAGTATTTATTCTACTCTCGGGTTCTTCGTCAGTACAGTCTGTAGTAGGATGTGCCACTAGTTCTATTTTTGTACAGGCATCTCACAGTAGAGGGAGACCTTCCTCCTCTATGGATCATAGAGCTTTCTGATGAGGAGGATGCCCCAATAGTTGACCCAAGAGTCACTGGGGGAGTCATAGATGCATTTGTGTAGTGGTGGGGGGATCTGATGTGGCATGGTGATGGCATCTTGGGCCATGAGGATGATGGAGGGGATGATGGTGTAGCAAGATGCAGAGTCTAAGCCAAGACCGAGGTATGGGGCCAGCCAGTAGAGCAGGTGGCAGCAGAGGAGTAGGAGGCTCCTGAGGAGGATGAGGAGGAGCTAGATCCCAAGGAGAGAGATTCTCCTCTGAGAGCACAGTTGCATGAGGTCGAGGCTGAGCTTCAATCGACCAAGATCCAGGTACAGTAGTGAGATGCTACCATAGCCCAGTGAGATGCTACTATAGAGTAGCTCACACTATAGATCTAGGCTTTGTAGGCTACTTTCGAGGGCGGTGCTGCTAGGATGCAATTTGTTGTTCCTCCTTCTACACCATAGAGTGATACCAGGGCAGATCTTGGGGTAGACATAGGGGCAGAGGTTCTACGCCTACAAGTCATTGCTAGATGAGTATGAGGGGTAGATCCAGGGGTATGTCTCCCATATAGCCTCTCTCCAGATGCAACTTAGGAGGCATGGAGTTGTCCCTAGGGAGGCACCAGGTGCAGGTGGCTCATAGGTCAGCAGGTGCTCCACCTCAGGGTAGTCTTCCATTCATCCTAGCTAGAGGACTCAGACTCACACAGAGAGACCAGCAGGGTCACATCACTCTACGCATGACACAACCATAGGGGGAGGTGATGTCGGGGGTACAAGCCCCGTGTTTGACTGATGATGCACTTGGATTTCATTTTTGAGGTCTACTTGACCTATATGACTATAGCCTATGGGTAATTTTGTATACCCACGTACTTGATACACACATTTATATGATATCTTTGCATTATGACTCATTATGTGTATTGCTTATTGCTCATGTTTTTGTTTTATTTTATTTTATTATGTGATGTGATGATGGCATTATGATGATTTGATGTATGTGTTATATGATAGGTGATATTTTTGATGATGTGGATGTTTTAGATGGATGCTTATGTAGGTGCGATATGATTTAATTGTTGTGACATGATGTGATGCATCATGTGTTGACTTAATGATGGATTTATGGTTGTATGCATAGGTGGATTATGATGTGATTTTTGATGTAAATGGATGATTTATGAACTATGTATTTATGGATGTAATGTTTATTGTTATAATGCATGTTTGATTTTGATTTCAATGTGTGCATCTAACTCATGCTATGATATGGTGAATGCAGTATGTAATCTAATGTGAATGAACTTGTATGTTTTAATCACTTTAAAACATAATGGATGCATATGCTATGATGTTGAAAATCTACTGGGTGATACCACATAAAGTATAACAACCATGAATGTTTAATAATCATTCTAATCATAAGAAATAATTATTTAAACCATCCATATGTGCAATGTAATGGTGTGGAATGTATGTATTTTTTGGATAAGCTTCTATAATTTAAAAGATATAAAATAATCAGTGGCCATCTAAATATCATTTTTGACATATATCCGATATCTAATTTATTTTATTAATACCCCCTAATTTATAGAAGCTTATAAAGAAATTTGATGATGTGATTGATGATATGATTTGTTGCTATGTAGGATATTTTTTGAGGTTTTTCCTGAGACTTCAAACACTCTAGTTACCCTATCAACAACTATGTACTGACCATACAAGACTTTTGAAAAGAAAGGCTTTCACCATGTTCCTGGATATTCATTATCTCTATGTGTGCAAATGAATATATATTTTGAGATAGAACTCAAGCATTTCCTCCGATGTTAGGTGGGATTCTTTCAGCCCATTTCTAAGATCAGGGATCCTCAAGTGTTCATCTCATCCTTATGTTGGACTTAGTTGGACTATACCACTAGGAAATATTGGGTTACCTAAGCTAGCTCATCCACATTCAAACATTGGTCTATACAAATGCCAGAAGCTAATGTAATAGACATATCGTCATGCGTAAGGATTTATCCTTCCAATTTTGTGCAATGCTGAGAATTCCAAGGATTCAAGCTCCATTCCCTTCTTTTCTTTATTTTATTTGGGATACTTGCTCATGTGTAGTGATGAGAATCACTATTTATTTTGATTGACTTTTTTTTTTTCTTGAGCAAGGGACCTATGTAGTGATGATAATCACTATTTGCTTTGTTTTTGCATTCTTTGAACTATGACTTTGAAAACTGGGGTTTTGAATTTGTGCTTTGTTCGGGATTTTTCTTTTGTTTATGAAAGCAAGGGATTTATGCAATGATGATAATCACTCATTTTTGGGTAGGGAGGAACTTGTCCTTTTGCCAATTCTCAGCACCTTTAAACCGGTTGCATAGGGGGATAAGCAAGGAAGATCCTTTTTGCTCAAGGTAACCTAGACCACTTTTGTAGTTTTCATCTTTCCCTTGTACCAACTAGGATTTTAGTGTTTCAATTAGTGATGGGATCCTGAATATCCAAGGTATTATCACAACTAGACCTTGCTCTCTACTAATCAAGGTGGCTTTCTACAAAATCTGATAAGACCACTAGACATGGTTGAAAGACTAGGAAACCTTAGTATATTTCGTATAGCAACATGAAATGGTTGTGTTGAAAAACACAATTACACACATGGATGCATGGATGAGGATGAACTTGAATATTGTGATTGAGATACAAATTGTGGCATCGTTTGTAAGAATGTGATCATAACCTATGTGAATGCAATGGATATGTATGTCATAATGAAATGCAACTATGTGGATGTGGATGTAAGATGCAAATGTTTTTTGTATTTTTTATTTTTGCATTGTTTTTGTATTTTTGATTTTTGACCAAAGGGCTTTAAGATGCCTTTGGAGATTTTTGATTGATTTTGACCAAGCGGATTGGGTACCCTTGGAGCATTTTTGTGATTTGATTTGACCAAAGGGCTTTAAGATGCCTTTGGAGCTTTTTGTGATTTGATTTGACCAAAGGGCTTTAAGATGCCTTTGGAGCTTTTTGTGATTTGATTTGACCAAAGGGCTTTAAGATGCCTTTGGAGATTTTTGTGATTTGATTTGACCAAAGGGCTTTAAGATGCCTTTGGATATTTTTGTGATTTGATTTGACCAAAGGGCTTTAAGATGCCTTTGGAGGTTTTTGTGATTTGATTTGACCAAAGTGCTTTAAGATGCCTTTGGAGCTTTTTGTGATTTGATTTGACCAAAGGGCTTTAAGATGCCTTTGGAGTTTTTTCTGATGAAGGTGACCATGTTTTTGACATATTTGAATGTTTTTAATTTTTTGATATATTTGAATGTTTTTTATTTTTATGATATATTTGAATGTTTTTTATTTTTTGACATATTTGAATGTTTTTATTTTTATGAATGAAACATCTTCAAATGAATGATATTGAGAGGTTCAGGCTCTTAAACACCATCCAAAGATGTGAGGCGACATGCTCTAGGCCCAACCCTCTCTGAAATCATGTAGGGGCCTATCCAATTTGCCGTAAATTTGTCTTGTAAATGTGGCAACAGATTTGAGTTTTGTGGGTTTTCTTTGAGCACAAGATCTCCAACTTTGAATTCCCTAAAATGGACTTTTCTATTGTATGCTTGTGCAAGGCGATTTTGATAAATGCAGAGATGCTCCAAGGTATTGACTCAGTGTTCATCAAGAAGCATTAACTGATCAAGGCGGCCTTGTTGCATGGTGTCATCATCTATGAAGTCGTTCAATGCTACACGCAAGGTTGGAATATCCAACTCTAGGGGTATGATGGCCTTAGTGCCATATACAAATAAAAACGGTGTTGCCCCAGTGGACGTTCGCACACTAGTCCTATATGCTCATAATGCAAGAGGTAATTGCAAATGCCAATCCTTATGATTATCTTTAACCATATTCCTCAAGATGGAGATGATTGTTTTGTTTGAGGCTTCTGCTTGCCCATTTGCTTATGGATAATAGGGTGTTGAAAAACTATGCTGAATATGGTATTTGTTCATTAAAGCATGCACATTTTTGTTCTTGAAATATGGCCCATTATTCGATATAATCTTCGAAGGGACCCCAAAATGACTTATGATATTATGGAGTATAAACTCCGCAATCCTTGGTCTAGTTATCGATGTCAAGGGGATCGCTTCGACCCATTTGGTGAAATACTCAATGGTCGTTATAATTAACGTGTGTCGGATTGAAGATGGGGGAGAGATCTTCCTAATCAATTCTAATCCCCACTATGAGAAGGTTCATGATGTCTGGATGGGTTGGATGCATCTTCCTTAATTTTTGCTTGACTAGCTTCTTCATGGAATCCAATGAAAGGTTGTGAACAACTAACTTTGGATCGATCCCTAGCATGTCTTTGTAAGTCCAAGCAAAAATATTTGGTCTCTCCTTGAGGAGAGGGATAATGATGGCTTGTTCCTCTAGAGACAGACTTTCTATGAACTTGACTTTCTTTGGTTGAGTAGGATCATCACTGATGTCCACCTCGAAAGGCACTTCTATAGCCATATGACACCCATCCTCCAACTGGTGAGGCATGGGTATCAAGTGAATATCATCAGCAAGATTTATGGATCCTACTGACTTAGGATCCAAACAAGCATGGAACATGTCATAAAAATAGCCTAATGTAAAATGGAATGGTTATAACATCTCTTCATTAGATAAAACATCCTTAGGCTCTATGGGTGAATCAACGCAATCTCAATCAATAGCCTCTGTATCAAGACACAAATGTTTAGTGGGATTTGTTGGGTTATGAAGTGGAGTGGTCAAATCAATGGAGATTATGTTTATGGATGGAATGAAATCTCCAAAACCACATGGGTGAAATCTTGTCTCAGAGGTTTCCCTTCCATACTCACGATGAGGCTCTGGAGGAAAAGGAATCTCTGGATCTGGCCCATGAGCAGGTCGGATAATTGGATCGTTGGGCTCTAGTAGCTCTCTGAATTTTGATGGAGGGGGATTGACTGCATGATGATTTATGACTAAGTTGATAGGTCTTCCCATAAATCGTAAACTGATGTTTATGGTACAAAGTGCAGTCTCTCTTTCTACCAGTGCATTGACTTGCTGCAAGTGGTGTGGCCCAAGATAAGCCATTTCGGTTTCATATTCGAAGTCATAATCACTTATCCAAAAATTGTTAGCATTGGTATGTGGCCCTAAGACAAAAGGCTCATGTCTTGGCCCCAAGTAGGCCATCTTTGTTTCATCCTCATATTCTTCGTCACTTATAAAGAAGCCATTTACATTAGTTTCTTTCCCCAAGATATGGGGCCACTACCTTGGTTCTAGGTGGGCTTTCTCTATTGAGTCCTTTGACTCATAGATACTTTCATCCAATATGAATCCACTCTCGTTGTGGACGGACCAGATAAATCTATGTAAATAGCGAGGCCCATGATAGGCCAAGCCTGCTCGTGCTACATCATCACTTGCCACATATCCATTTTCTTCTTGTTCTTCATCCCATCAGTTGTAACCTATTGGGGTGGCATCAATTGTGGAGCTTGGATGATAAATTTTAGGTGATGGCATGTTCACCATGACCACTTGTCTATTGCTCAAATATCTTGTACTTGGTGGGTGATAAGGAATAAAATCGATGTCTTCTCCTAACCCCAAGCTTAATATATCCAAGGATACTACTAGATATTAATCCCAACCTCTTATGTGATAGCCTAACCCAAAACTATCAGTGGGAAGTTGGTATTGTGACTCGAATGGCCATATACACCCCTGCTCATATATAACAAGACCGTAACCATGCCAATGACAATGTTCAAAGTAGCTTAGAGCAAACTCAAGATTAGAGAGTTAATGAACATTAACAATGAATAGTTTGTCATTATCCTCTTCTTCATCAATAGACTTATGGGTGCAATCTAGTCCAACATAGATAAATTTTGTCTGGTTGGGAGGGATTCCAAGCGGAACCATTGTTCCTAATGGTGATCTTAAGTCTTTTGGTCGTCCCATGTCTTGTGCAGACTCTATGATGGGTGTGAATGTTATGTTCTATATACAATACTCTCCTATCCATGTACTTGCCAAGTGTATAGTCACATGTGATGTGGATGATCCTACAGATGACACTATAGAAATGGGCTCTAGTATCTCCTCAGCTTGATCCTGGAGATCTTCTTCTTCCATGGGACTTGGAATTTTCTCAATGGCTATGGTTAGCACTTCTTTGAGCTTTCTTCCCTCAACTAAGGGCACCTTTAGCTTCTAATTGTCTTTTGGTTTAGACATTGATGGTCTCTTAGAAGCATTAGTCAAATTGGATGCTAGATGAGGTGTTGATGTAAATGGGTCTTTTTGTACCCCTTTGTCTTTATCATTCAGTTGTGTAGCTAGAGATGAAGGTCCTACATACAAGTGGGCAGAAGGAATCACAAATTCTCCTATAAAATCCACCTAATGAACATATTTGAATAGCTCTTCATCAGCCAACACCATGTAGACTTTGTTATCATGCACATACTTGACACATTGGTGTAAGATCGAAGGAACACACCTTTTGTCCCTTATCCAAGGTCTCCCTAGGAGGGTGTTGTATTGCATGGCCCCTTCCAAGACATGACACGTCATGGGGATGGTCTTATGCTTCTCATTGATAGGTAGTACTATCATTCCCATAGTATTGCATAAAGCATCATTGAAATCCCTTAATGTATAGGCTCCCGAAATGATATTGGACTTGGGGATCTTAAGGTTTTCTATGGTTGTTGTGATGATGTTGATTGATGAACCTATATCTATCAAAACATGCTTAAAAGGTAAATCATTAACTGACGCTACAATGTACAGTGGAGGGTCTGGTAAGACAGTAGGTACTATATTAATCTCATAATCATAGAATTGAATTATAGGTTCTTGGTATTCTTGTACTTGTCCCACAAAATGGGTGAATGCATTTGGATCTTATGGTTGGATCTCAATCAACCTTAAAATCTCCATTAAGGTCTCCTTGTGCTTTGGGTACTATTGTATGAGCTCATAGATGGATAGCTTAGCCAGAGCCATTTGTAATTTTTGCTCAAGTCTACTCCGAATAGTTACCACAGGTCAGGTTGGTGGACCTAGAAGGTTGTTTTTCCCTTGCCTCTACCTAGGTGCAGCGGGGATGTTAATTGGAGTTGCAGGAGGTTGCGGTTGACCATATCGTCTACTCTTGGTTGCTATATTGACAATTTCAACCATCCCAATGCACCCATGGGTAGGCGTATCAATTCGGACTTGATTAACTTGTGCATCCTGCCCTCTAGGGACCTCATGGTTTAGGAGCAAGTTTTTTTAGATGCCCATGTCTCTATTATCAGGAGCTAGTGGTTTGTCAACTTTAAGTTATCTCACCTCAATCATGTTTTGCACCTGGTGCTTGAAACCAATGCAAATCTCAATATTATGCCCCAGTATCCTTTGATAAGGGTAAAATTGATCTTCCCTATATCCTTTTAGCTTAGGATGGTTGGGATCTATAATAGGTATATCAAGGAACCTGATCTTTCCCACCTTGATCAATTGGTTAAAGATTGATTGCATTTATTTTGTCAATGGTGTGAAATAGTGAGGGGGTTTTCGTTCTTTGTTTCACACTTGATTTTTCTTTTGATCATAATTGGCTTGTGGGGGTTGTGCTTGATAATTTTGGGTTTGATTCATAGCCCCGTCCTTAGTCGTAGCCAATACCACTTGATTAACTAGAGAAGGGTTTGCCTGCTTCTGCTTGTATTTGCCATTTTTGTCATTTTTTTTCCACTCCTTCTTGGTTCGGATTTTGATGGTTCCCTTATCTACTTTTATGTCCTTGATGATTTTGGCTTGTGCCAAGGCCTCCTTAAATGAGGGATATTGTTGAAGTTGTAGCAAGAGGAAATGTGTTTGGAACAACTCTTGGTGAACATCCGGACAATATCTTCTATGGGGACAAAGAATGATAATTTTACCATGACTTTTCTCCATCTATTCCCATAATCCATTATTGGCTCATCGCCATAATGTTTCAAATTGGCCAGGTCTGAAAGGTTCACCTTCCTCTTAGCACCAAAAGAGAAATGCTTCAGGAAAGCGTTCACTAGTTGTTCGAAATTGGATATGCTATGCTTGGGCAGTTGGTTGAACCATTGAGTGGTAGTGCCCTAAAATGTCATTATGAATGTCCTTAGCATAAGAGCATCGTTGTCTTCAAGATGAAAACATGAATTGATAAAATTGGTAACATGCTCTTTTGCATCCTCTTCACCCTTAAACGTTTCTAATCTAGCCATCTCAAAATGCTTAGGGTATGTGGGGCTAGGGACAGATGGACATAATGGTTGATTGTGTATTTTGCTCAATGTCGGTTGGTTCCCAACCATCTCTTGTTTTTCAAAGGACTTCATCTTTTCATTGAGTGCTTGGAATGCTTTTGAGGCGAGGATTTCCTCCTCTTGCAGACCCCCCATGGTGGTGGTGGAGGTAGCCCTCTATCCATTTTATTTGTTCTATTTTCTTCCCTCCTATGAAGGGATTCAGGATGTGTCTGATCCTGATCTATCAGGTTTACCCTTTCCCAACTAGTTGGATTTTGCTCATGATTTAGAGGGTGGTTTGTTGTGTGTTTCTTCTTGTCTAGTGCGCTCCTCTCTTAGTGAGTTAGTGCGTTGATCTCTTTGATGATCATTTCTATTTGCTTGTTGGTTTCTAAAAGATAGCTACAGCTTGCTCTCTTAACCATTGCTCATGTTGGTGCAAAAGCCTTTCTCTTTGTTTATCATGTTTGAGAGCTTCTACAAGCTCTCACTCTTTATGCAACGCATTTTCTAACTGTCACATGTGGTTACCTTGCATAGTCATAAAAGACGCATGCTTATCTGATCTTGCTCTAGTAGTTTTGATTCACAGATTTCTCTAAGAGGTTTATATTGTTTCTTTGATCTTACTAGCTAATGTGACTTGTTGAGTGTATTGTTGAGTGTCTCTATGATCAGACTCTGTATGTTTACTGTGGGGTTGCCTTGAGGTACCCCCAGTTTGAGAAGTGGGCTTAGAAGTTATGGTTCATGAACTTCCAAATGCATAATTCTCCATAGCTATGGTTTTGGGAGGTGGCCTCGAATAAATTCGATCCAACTCATCTAACTATCTTATTTTCCATGGCTGATCCCATGGGGTGCCATTTACTCTAATGAGTTAATATTCTATTGGAATCCTTCCTCTTGTGTGAAGGATATCTTTTGTTTGATGTCTATGACTAGATGTATCTCTAGTTTCATGTCCCTCAGTGGGCTGATCTGTTCTAAGTATCTCATGTGAATGTTGGGATGTTGTAATCCATGTGTGTCCTTTTGATGATGAAGGCTTTGTGGTCACCCCCCTTCTCCATGAGGATGGAGGCGTGGTTACCTCATCATATTTGTGTGAATAATGGGTTTTAGAACTTCTCTTATGTCCATCTGGGGAGGAAGCTCTTGAAGCCTCCTCATGTCTTTGAGAAGTTTCTATGTGTTTAGAGGAAGCCCTTGAGGTTTCCTCATGTCTCCTTGATGATGATGGTCATGAGGTATCTTTGTGTTTATGTGATGTAGTTTCATAATGTGGTTCCCTATTTGGGATTTCTAAAGGAGAACGCCCAAGGTTTGAGTCATCACCCCTTAGACTCATGGAACTACGTCTCAGGTCTTACGAGTAGGTATTTCAATGTTACTACGACTTCACCTAAGGGTATGTGTTGCTTCATATTCTTCCTCAGTATCAGACCGAGGATGTTTAATTCTTGTTTTACCATTTTTTTTGGGAATTTAGCTTTTGTGTTGCACTTAAATATAACCAAAAAATATCAAGAAAATGTTTATCTTGCTTACCAATTTAAGTGTGCCCTAAACTATTTGTTGTATTTTGATGTTTTGTTGTTTCTTGTTTCTTGTTATTGCTTTGGATTGAGAATGAGGAGACTTTTCCATAGTGATAATCAAGAAAACTCATGCCAAACATAATTTCTCAAAAGAGACTAGGGTACACCTCTTAAATCCTAGTGGGGGGTTCGCCTAGCTCTTCCACTCTAAACCAATGATTGTTCCAATAGTGGGAGACAATTTGAACACAAGTAACTTAGTACCACTATAAGTAAGTTCCTCAATCCATTTCTAGGAAGCTCTAGGGGGTAAACCAATGGAAGGAGATGAATGCCAAAATCATCGAACTTAATTGAGGTTTGGTGATGAAATCCAAATTCCCAATGTTTGAAAGATGAGTGTGTGTGGGGGGTTCATTTTTATTTTGCATGAATAATAATGCATCATACAGTAGTAATGAATCTTTTCTATATGCCTAATGCAAAATACGTTTCAATTTTTAGAAAGGTGCATAGCTGCTATGAGATTAATGGATGCACTCTATTAGGTGCAAGTATGGCCTTTAGAAATGCCTCAAAGCAATCAAACCAACACATAGTTTCAAGCACGTTGGATTCTAGGGTGAACTTTACAAACAGAAGTCGATGTTCCTAGCAATGCCTAATGGATAATCTAAAAAGAAACCTAAGATGTACAAGATGCAAGTTCTTTATTTTTCATTCTTTAGTTTTTCAAATCAAAATATGTCTTAATTATCACTATTTTTTAAGAAAATAGAAACATATAAAAAACCATAAAGCATCAGAAAAGTTTTACCAACCTTTAATCCAACTTAGAGAATCAATGTTTTGACCTCTATGGCACTCTAGTTTCAACCGTTGTCGACCATAGCGATTGATTTCTGGCCACTATAGGCCAGAGAAACTGACTCCTATCCGCTATAGACCAAAGTGGCTAATTTTTGGCCATTCTATATCAGAGCGGCTAAACCTGTACACAAAACCCGAGTTAGTAAAGTGGCAAAAAATGAAAGTAAACTAAAGAACTGGACAGGAGTCCCACCATGATCGCCATATGTAGTGACCTCGGGGAAGCGGTACGTCGTCCACTAACTACTCTACTTACGATTTAATTGAATCCTTTAATGTTAAACATGCAATAAATGAAAGGCATAAAGCAGATATAACCATAATGCAAAGAAATAAATAAATGAATACTTTTTGTATTGATATTTCCAAGATCCTGTTACATATGAATCCCTCTAAGGGATATCCTTCGTTTGATACATGATTTTACACACAAAGAGGGTAGCAGGTGTATAAACTATCCCCTCGCATAGGGGGCATGCTTTATCAGGCTTCTCGGTGACACACATGAAAATTTATGAGGACTTACAGATGCCTCCTTCTCTAGGTATAATTGCTATAGGGATCCTCTTGCTCTCGTATGTTGTGGATTTTCTCAATGAACCTGTAGCCCTATAAGCAATGAAACAACAACACACACTTAGATGTCCGAGATTGCCTCCTCGAATGAGGTTGTTAGCAATGAATGAGCTTAATGCAAATACAATGAACTAATGTTATGAAATCAAGTAAATCTATGCTAATAATATGAAGACATGAAGAAAGCATAATAAAAGAAACTAGTGTCTACACCCTAAGTTAGGCCTATGGGCCACTATCCAAGACAATGGCTACTAAAGTAAAACTTGTCTTCTTTGCTCCAAAGCTATGGATCAAATCTTGTATTCGATGTTGAAATGGTGGTTGATTTGCTCGATGTGTTGAATATCTTGTGTGTTAAACCCTTGATCATATATCACTTTGTTGCTCCTCAAGGATACTCCAATATGCTCTCCAATTCGTTATGGCTTCACTACAAAAGTGATCTCCAAGGGAAGCTTTCCAAATATCAAAAGCTCTCCTCAATGACCTGTTATGTTCAATTCATGATTTCGGATATGTGATCTCCTTAGTGCTCTTAGGTTTGCACCTTTTAAAGTGTGTGAAGCCCTAGGTCTATGTTCAAAACCCTAGGACTGAATCCCTCATGCGTACTAGGTGTTAGCATGAGAAGCTTTTTGTTTTTCTATGTTTAACTGAAGTCTAATTTTAGACTTAAGACTCCCATGTGAACTGGTCATGAAAGGGGAATGAAAAGTTGTCTCCGCTCACCTTTATTGCATGTGGAATGCCACTTCCACCCATGAATGGGCCGATTCATCGATGATTTGCTTTTATGGCTTAGTCGTTGTCATCTGCAATGACTAAGGTTTGGCCGATATCATCTACAGCAAATAAGGTCTGGCCACTCTGAGCTTGAACATCCAGGATCTAGCCACTCTGGTTTATAGTGGCCAATATTGGATGGACTAATACTACCCCAGAAGAGTGGTGAGAACCACTTTTGATACTTGGAAATTTTGAGGTTTAGTCACATGGCCTATGAATGTGCCTATGTAAGTAGTTATCCTAAACATGATATTTTTTAGGTGTCTACAACTTCAAGGTAAAAGGCTATTCCTTAAGAACTTGAATGGTTTGGGCCATGATCAACCTAGAAGGAGCTTCTCTAGATTGGTGGGAAACCCACTATGAGAAGACTAATATTGAACTTGTTGATATTCTATGGAAAGAATTCATAGTTATCTTCAATAAAAGGTTCCTAATAGAGCATTTCTATGCGCTAAAATTTGAGATGTTTGCTAGCCTACATCTAGGGACCAAAATAGTAGAGGTATACTATAATAATTTGGTCAGGTTACTCAAGTATGTACCTACCTATGATGAGAATATGAGGGTTCACAAGTTTATCCATGGGTTGGAATCTATATTAAAGCATGTTGTAAGCATGCATGAGCCTAAATCATTACAAAAGGCATATGAATTGGCAAAGAAGGTAGAATTACACTTCCAATTTAACTATGTCATCCTATCTGAGCAAGATCGACAAGCATTGAGGAAGAGGAATAGTCGAGGATTCTTGAAATAAGAAGAGGAAGAGGATCGATAGACCAAGAACCTTCAAAATTTTCCAAAATATAAAAAAGGAACTAACAAAAATTAGAATTTCAAGAAAAACTTCTAGAAGAAGAAGAACCACAATCCCAATAATGTTAAATTTCAATCGCAAAAGCCATAAACCTCAGCCCTAGTGAGTAAGTTAGGGAAACAAAAATTGGAAAGGAATCAAGAACCCAAGGATGGGTGTTACCATTTTAGAGGTCCACATAATACTAATTAGTGTTTGCACCAACGAGGACTGAGTTTATTCAACACCAAACAAAAGGAACCTGAGCATCGGATCTATGCCGCAACCAGAAAATAAAAGCTAGAGGGTCAAGTCACCCTATTACTTATGAAAGGTAATATTTTTAATAAGCAAGTAAATATTCTAAAAGTTAGTGGAGCCACTAATAGTTTTTCTTCTAGTTTAGCAAGGAATATATAAAAAAGGCCAAGATATTTGGCCCATATATGGAAGGTGGAGTATGGTTCAGGATAAACCTACTTAGTTAACTAGTGTTATCCAATGGCAAAAATTACTTTGGATAGTGGAACCACTGAAGGTTACTTGTATATAGCTCATCTTCATACCTTTAATATGATCTTAGGGATGTATTGGTTGCAAGTCCTTAAAGCTTTAATCAATTTCCAAGATAGATGGATCGATTATTCATAGAAAGGCAAGGGAAGACTAAGAATACATAGCAAACAAGGGTATTCAAACCCCAGATGTCAGCTATGCAACTTAAGAAGACCCTCAATAAAGGAGTAATAGTGTATGTCATAAAACTTAATGAAGTTGGGGATGATCAAAAGAGAGTGGTGCTAGGAAAGCACCCAATTTTATAGTATTTTAAGGATGTCTTTCCAGAGGATCTACTTGGACTCCCTCCTGTGTGGAAATTTGATTTCATAATTGATCTTATACTAGAAGTAGAGCCTATTTATATATATCCATATAGTATGAATCCTATCGAGATGTGGGAACTAAAGGTTCAACTACAAGGGCTATTGGAAAATGGACTGATAAAACCAAGTGTGTCACCTTCAGGTGCACTAGTTTTATTTGTGAAAACAAAAGATGGTTCACTAAGATTGTGTATTGATTATAGAATGCTAAATAAGGCTACAATCAAGAACTGATATCCCCTACCTATGATCGAAGATGTATTTGATAAATTGAGAGATACCATAGTATTCCCAAATATTGACCTAAGATCAAGGTATCATCAGTTAAGAATACGTGAGGAGGATACTCACAAAATGAAATTTAATACTAGGTACGGGTTTTATGATTTTATAGTTCTACCCTTTGGATTGACTAATGCCCTAGCTCCATTCATGAATCTAATGAATAATGTGTTCAGAAGACACCTAGATCAGTTTGTCCCTGTATTCTTAGATGATATCTTAATATACTCACAAAACAAAGAAGAGCACGATAAACATCTCAAGATCGTGTTAAAAGTGTTGAGGGAAACTCAACTCTATGGGAATCTATCTAAAAGTGATTTCTATATTTCATAGGTACGATATCTTGGACATATCATATCAGTAGAAGGAATTGTTGTGGATCTAGAGAAAATTGAGGCCATTCTGAACTGGCCACCCTCTACTAATGTGACTAAAGTGCACATTTTCATGGGGTTAATGGGCTACTATAGACATTACATAAAGTATTACTCCAACAGTTGTGCAGTAATAACTAACCTTCAGAAGAAGGTAAAGGAATTCAAGTGGTCAAAAAAGTGTGAAGTTGTCTTTGCATTACTAAAACATAAACTCACTACCACACCAATACTAAGGATTTCTGACCCTCAAGGGGGCTTTTCAATATGCATCGATGCATCATTAGAAGGGTTAGGAGGAGTACTCTCTCAAGAAGAATTAGTAGTGGAATATATTTCAAATAAGCTCAAGAAGCATGAATTTAATTATGCTACACATGATTTGGAGCTAGTTATAGTGGTGCATGCTCTAAATTCTTGGTACCACTACTTAGTAGGAGGGCCCTTTGAATTAAATATTAACCATCAAATTTTGAGGTATATATTATCCATCCAATACACAATGCAAGATAGATAATATGGGTCGAGTTCCTCATTGAGTATGACTTTGAAATTAAGTACATAAAAGGGAAAGAGAATAATATTGTTGATGCCTTGAGTAGAAGGAAACACATAGCAATCATAACTAGAAGTCACGTAGATCTGATAGATCGTGTGAAATAGGAGCAATATGAGAATAAGTATTGCTAGGAAATTCAAGCTAGGATGAATAGAGACCCTGAGGATAATAAGGAATTTGGCATAAAGGATGACCTTTTGTGTTACAAAGGTAGAGTCATCATATCAAAAATGGATGATTTAAGAAAACTAATAATGTAGGAAGTCCATAGATCTCCTTATTTTGCTCATCTTGGAGGAGCCAAAATACGGGAAAATATGAAAATAACCTTCTTCTAGGTAGGAATGAAGAGGGATATCACCAATTTTATCACTCGATACCTTGAATATTAGAAATTTGAGGCAAAACGTAAGCATACTGTAGGAAAATTGTATCTGCATGATATACCTATGCAAAAATGGTAGGTTATATCTATCGATTTTATAGTAGGGTTTCCCAAGAACAAGTATCAACATGATGTAATATTTGTGATAACCAAGAGATTGACTAAATTTGAACATTTCATACCAGAAAACATCAAGGATGATGCTCAGGTAGTGGCTAACATATTTTCTAGAGAGGTATTTTGATTGCATGGATTTCTTGAGATGATCATTTAAGATAGGGATTCCAAGTTAACTTTTGAATTCTGGAAGTCCCTACATCGTGTAGTAGGTATAAAACTAAACATGAGCTCAATGTACCACCCTCAAACATATGGTCAAACTGAATTGGTAAACCAAGTACTAGAATATATGCTTTGCATGTATTGCATGGATCACACATCTCATTGGGAATACCATTTGCACCTTGTGGAATATGCCTATAACAATGGACATTATTCCTTTCTAGGAATGGTGTATTTCAAGGCCTTGTATGGGTGAAAGTGTAGAATGCCATTGTCTTGGGATAACCTAGGAGATCAAGTTGTGATTGGGCCAGATATGGTCAAATAAATGGAAGATCAGTTAAATGTAATCAAGCAATGCCTTAAAGAAGCTACCCATAGGCATAAAAATTATGTTAATCTAAAAAGGACTCCAAGAGAGAACTCAATTGGATACAAAGTGTTTCTAAGGGTTAAACCGATGAAGAGTGGTATCAAATCCAAAAAGTTGGATCCTTGATTTGTAGAGCCCTTTGAGATCACTGAAAATATTAGTTTGGTTGCATACCGACTTGCCTTACCACCTAACCTGCCAAAAATCCATGTTATCTTCCACATATATTTACTTAGGAAATATGTTTTTGATCTTGAACATGTGTGGGATATTTCTAAATTGTAGATGGTAAATCTAGAGGCTATTGAAGTGATTTCGGTAAAGATACATGAGTTTTATTCCAATTCTATGAGGAATCAGACTCTTGAGCAATGTAAGGTCTAGTGGTACAGATTTTCTGAAAGAAATACCACTTGGGAAAATTTTGATGATATGCAAAAATATTTTTCCTTTTTTTTGAAAATATATATTGTAATAATATTATTTTATAAAAAATTGGAAACACTTGAGATGGTGTTTAGTCCAATGGGGGTAGGATGTCATGACCCTCCCTAACGGACTTTTTAGCACAAAGAAGCAATGTATTAATCTATGATGCTTTAATATGTAAGTCGAACAATTGAACCAACTATGTTATGTTTAGTTGATTTAAAAAGCATGATACTTCTGACATATTACCAAGTTGTGTAGGATCAGGTACACTCATAGGTGGAAGAAGCAGAATCCTCGACCAAAAATGGGGGTACTTGAGGTTGTGGAAGTGATGATTAAGGTAAATCGAGGGTAACATTGATGGATACCTTCATATAGGCATGCATTCGGTTAGAGGTAATCATCAAAAGACTAGCCACCTTGAGCCCTAGATTGATAGCCTAGTAGCTATCATAAATTATCAAGGCTGAGACAGGTGACTAGGTTGATGGACATATTTCCTCTTTCTCTGTTGCATATGTATGATTGTATTTTACTGCATCACTTGTTGCATCATTGGTTTGGAAAACGTGCATAAGTTGATTGTCTTGAAACTCCTTATGATGCTTGACTATGATTGGTATGATGTTATATTAAAAAAAAGAATCCTTGGATGTTTTGAGAATTTATATAGCAAGTCTTTATTCTAAAAATAATGATTAAGGAATTTTATTTTTAAATAAAAGTTAGTTTATTTTTAAATGTGTTAGTCTCACAATGACACTAAGAGGGGGGGTGAATCGGTGTAGCTCTTTAAAACTTAAATCTTCAACTCTTAAAGCCGAAACAATGAAAACTTAAAACCAAATAAAGCAAATATAACAAGAGAGCATCACACAACACAAGATGTACCGAGGTTCACCGATTTGGCTACTCCTCAAAAATTGACTGTTTGGACTCCCATCCAAATCCAGCCTTTGCAAAGCAACAACTTTACAATCAATTTACCAACACCCACTGGAAGGAGCACCAACCCCTGATTTATCTGCACCAATAGAAAGGAGCACCAACCCCTAATTTATCTACACCAACAAAAGGAGCACCAACCCCTGATTTACCACACCAACGGAAGGAGCACCAACCCCCGATTTACTAGCACCAACTGGAAGGAGCACCAACCCCGATGCCAAGCACCAACTTGGACTTCAATTTTGAAACTAGAAGATTGACATATAAATGCCTTCACTTTTACAAGACCCTGACTGGTCTATTGCTTACTCAACATCTCTCACACAACACACACCCTTCTCACTCGCCTCTCGTGCACTTCGCAAGATAAAATCTCCATGTCAATTCTCCAAGCAACGCTCCTTTTATAACCATCCTTTCTCTTTGTAACTCCAGTTGTAACTCCTTCTTTCATATTCTCATACGCCACTTGTCAATTGTAACGCCTTCTTTATGTAACTCCTTTTGTATATATAGAGTAGGCATTTCGTCAAACACGTTACATGCAAAGAATTAACACCATATTCTCCTACCATGACTGTTCGTCTTCTCGGTCATGACTGTTCGTCTTCTCCTTGCATGACTATTCATTTTCTCTTTGCATGTCTATTCTTTTTCTCTTTGCATGTCTATTCATTTTCTCCCTGCATGACTGTTCATTTTCTATTTTAACGACTGTTCATTTTCTCCTTCCATGACTGTTTGTTTTCTCCACATGGGCATGCGTCCGCTTCTTTCCACGTGTAACGACCATCTTAAATGATTTCAAATCATTAAAGATTCCTTATGGGTCCACGTCACTCTGCAGTCTTCAGTTTCACCATCCTGGTATTCATGTCGCGATATCGCGACACTTTTGTTTCTCTACCTGCCTGGCCTTTTTGAGTCACGAAAATGCGACATGTCGCGATATCGCGACACTTTTGTTACTCTCCTCCTGCCCTTCTTGAGTCGTGAAAATGCGACATGTCGCGATATCGCGACACTTTTGTTTCTCTTCTTGCCTGCCTTTTTGAGTCACGAAAATGCGACATGTCGCGATATCGTGACACTTTTCTTTCTTTTCCAGCCTGCCCTTCTTGAGTAGCAAAAACGACATGTCGCGATATCGCGACACTTTTATTTCTCTTCTTCTCCCTTTTTGAGTCGCGAAAATACGACATGTCGTGATATCGTGACACTTTTTCTTTCTCTCTTTCTCTTAGCTTTGGCCCATGAAAATACATGTCGCGATATCGTGACACTTTTTCTCCTTGCTCTTTCTCTTTGCTTTGGCCCTCAAAAATACAACATGTCGCGATATCACGACACTTTTTCTCCTTGCTCTTTCTCTTAGCTTTGGCCCGTAAAAATACAACATGTCGCGATATCGCGACACTTTTTCTCCTTGCTCTTTCTCTTAGCTTTGGCCCGCGAAAATACAACATGTCGCGATATCGCGACACTTTTTCTCCTTGCAATTTCTCTTACTTTGGCCACGAAAATACAACATGTCGCGATATCGCGACACTTTTTCTCCTTGCATTTTCTCTTCTCTTTTGGCCGCGAAAATGCAACATGTCGCGATATCGTGACACTTTTTCTCCTTGCATTTTCTCTTCTCTTTTGGCCACGAAAATGCAACATGTCGTGATATCGCGACACTTTTTCCTCTTTGCTTTTTCGCTTCTCTTTTGCATATGGGCCACTTCGGTCTTCTTGGACAACCTATAACAACTTCACCCAAACATCAAAAACATCCTCATAAGCATTTAACATCACTGTACATACTCTAAATAACCTCTGAACTCCTATCCACTGCATCAACCGATCTATCTGACTGTGTTGACAACAATGACAATACTGTCGCTGCACCTTGCTCAACAATCTCCCCCTTTGGAATTGTTGGCAACACACGTGCAATTTCTCCTATAACTCTTCTGCAATTTCCTGTAACTCTTCTCCCCCTTTGACAACAATACCAAAGGGCTGCTGTAAACTCCCCTGAGTCCATGCACAACATTCTCAAGAAAAAATTATTACACTTAGCAAAAATCACAAACATGAGCAAAAAGATAAACAAATACACAAATGCTCCCCCGAAGAATGTGGTCCCGATAGCTAGTCAATTCTTGGGAAGCGTGACCACTCCCAATTTATTGCGAAGGTACTCAAAGACTTCCTTGGGCAACGATTTTGTGAAGATATCCGCTACTTGCTCTGTTGTTGGAACAAAATCCAACTTAACCTCACCTTTCGCAACTTTCTCCTACGTACAACACGTTGTCGCTGCAATATATTCTGCCTCTGCTATGGATAAGGAGACTGACTCTTGTTTCTTACTGTTCCACGTGACCAACCTGTCTCCAAGATAGAATGCACCTCCACTGGTACTCTTTCTGTCATCTACACATCCTTGCTCAACTTGCAACCTGTCGTCATGGGAGTGCTAACTGGCTTACAATCCTCCATTGTGAACTTTTTTAGCATCTCTTTCACTAAACCAAATTATCAGAACCGTTATAATCCATAACTTTGAACAATGGCAGTAAGAACCATCAAAAGTACAACATTGACATATAGCAATACTACCAATGGTGACAACTCTCAATTTAATCACCACCCTTCACGGTACCTCCACAAACAACTACATGAACTGAAACACACTTTGACAACTATACGACAACTCCCCCGACTACTTTCCTTTCATCCTCAGATAACCAAACAAATACATAGGAGCATTAAAATAAAACTTTAAGATTGCTCCCCCTGAGGATGTGCTACCTGGAGTTGCTTAGTGCAATAGAGGAGTAGTCTCCTTCAGTCCAAGGAGACACGATTTCCTCTCTTCTTTCTTTCTCCAATCTTTCTTGAACTTAGGCTGAAGGTTTTCAACTGCATCCCTATTTTGAACCTTTTCGTGAACTTGAACATTTCTCTTGGGTGGTTGTCTCTTGTGCATCCTTGATGGATGATTATTTTCCTTTCTTTGATGCACATGATTTCTTCCTTGTCTGTGTTGCATTCTTTGTGTCTAATGAAATCTACTGTCTTGCCTTAGATTAGATACAAAAGTTCTTGGACAAGACCTTGCTATGTGCCCATGACCATTACATTTAAAACATTGCACATGGTGTTCAACCGGAATAACAGATGTATTTCTACCAAGCATAACTCTTTGATCTATTATTCAATCCACAATAAATTGCCTTGTGACCATAATGGTTGCATCTAAAACAATAGCCATTAAAAGCATTATTATGAATAAAGTGAGAGTGATAGAACCTCTTTTGTTGTGGTTGCTTTGTTGTAGATCTCCTTTGAGATTTTCTTCCTTTTGAGGATTCAGATTCAAGCTTTTCTTGCTTTGATCCTTCAGCAGTGGACTTCTTCTTCTCTGCAGATTTAGAAGATGAAGGTTGTTCAGCTTCACATCCAAGACCAAGCTTACACATGGGGCTTCTTTGTTGCCTTATCATTTTATCTAGCAACTCTATGCTCTTCTCAAATTTGAGATTTGTATTGGCCTCTTCTAGTTGTTTCCTCAATAAAACAATCTCCTCTTCTTGTTTGCAGCAAACAATCTCTTTCTCATTGATCCGTGACTTGAGAGTTTCTTCAATCCTTTTGGACTCTTCTACTTGTAGATTTAGATCATTAATAACTTTGTTAGATTCCTCTTCACGTTTGCTACATACATCGCCTTTATCATCCAGGTGTGACTTCAAGGCTTCTTCTATTTTCTTGGCTTTATGAATTTGTAAGAAGAGATCTTCAATATTATCCCCATATTCTTCCAACTTCTTGGACAGTCTTTTGTTCTTTTTCCTTTCTAAACCCAACTCTTCAAGTGCAGCGATCAACTCACCTTCTAGATCTACTTCAACCTCTAGGTTTTCATCACATACTTGTTCTTTTTCTATTTTTTCTTCTTTGAGTGCCATAAAAAGAGCTTCACCTGTTTCCTTTTCAGAATCCTCACTGCAACTGTCTTCTGATGAACTGACATTCTTGGAGATGAAACTTTTCTTCTTGAAGTTGCCTTTTCTGAAATTTGTTTTTTTCTTCCAGTCACTTCTTTCTTGGTGCGATCCTTCATCACTTTTGTTCTTCTCATTAAGTGGACATTTAGCCGCAAGATGCCCAACGCCTCCACAATTGAAACATTTAAACGGTAACTTTCCTCTCGTATTTTCCTTTTCCCATTTTTAGTTTTCGAACAAAGTTTGCTTCCATTTCATCCGATGTCTCTTCTTCCTCGGATTCTTGTTTTGCTTTCATATTTTTATGGGCTTTAAAAGCAGCTTCTCTGTCTGTGGGTTTAGATTTTCCTATTCTCATCTCATATGCAATCAAAGAACCATGCATCTCATCCATACTAAAAGAATTTAGATCTTTAGCTTCTTCTATAGCTGAAACTTTAGAATCAAATCTTTGGGGAAGAGATCTTAATACCTTTTTCACGATGATAGAATCTTCGATTTCCTCGCCGAGTCCTCTAATCGCATTAATGACTTCATTAACTCTCAGCATATATGCCTCTATGTTCTCATCGTCATTCATCTTTAATACTTCGAACTGAGCTCGATGTGTTTGTAACTTGGCCTCCTTGATCTTATCGTCTCCTTCATGAATGCTCCTCAGTTTGTCCCATATTTCTTTTGCCATTTTACAACTCATAATTTTTACTAGTTCACTGTCCACTAATCCGCACATGATAGCATTCTTTGCTTTTGAGTTATTCTCAAACAATTTCTTACCGATAGCATCGGTTGGAGAAGTGGTGGGTATTGTGTATCCACTATCTACTGAATCCCAAATGTCGTATCCCAAAGCACAAAGATATGTCTGCATCCTGAGTCTCCAAAATGTGTAATTAGTTCCGTCCAACAATGGTGCTTTGTTTGATGAGAAGCCTTCACCACCTGCCATTGTGTCACTTCCAAGATCACCCTAGCCGATTAAGCTTGTTCAGGAACTTGGCTCTGATACCAATTGTTAGTCTCACAATGACACTGAGAGGGGGGTGAATCAGTGTAGCTCTTTAAAACTTAAATCTTCAACTCTTAAAGCCGAAACAATGAAAACTTAAAACCAAATAAAGCAAATATAACAAGAGAGCATCACACAACACAAGATGTACCGAGGTTCACCGATTTGGCTACTCCTCAAAAATTGACTGTTTGGACTCCCATCCAAATCCAGCCTTTGCAAAGCAACAACTTTACAATCAATTTACCAGCACCCACTGGAAGGAGCACCAACCCCTGATTTATCTGCACCAACAGAAAGGAGCACCAACCCCTGATTTATCTGCACCAACAGAAAGGAGCACCAACCCCTGATTTACCAGCACCAACTGGAAGGAGCACCAACCCCTGATGCCAAGCACCAACTTGGACTTCAATTTTGAAACTAGAAGATTGACATATAAATGCCTTCACTTTTACAAGACCCTGACTGGTCTATTGCTTACTCAACATCTCTCACACAACACACACCCTTCTCGCTCGCCTCTCGCACACCTCTCGCTCTCCTCTCGTGCTCCTCTCGTGCACTTCACAAGATAAAATCCCCACTTCAATTCTCCAAGCAACACTCCTTTTATAACCATCCTTTCTCTTTGTAACTCCAGTTGTAACTCCTTTCATATTCTCATACGCCACTTGTCAATTGTAACGCCTTCTTTATGTAACTCCTTTTGTATATATAGAGTAGGCATTTCGTCAAACACGTTACATGCAAAGAATTAACACCATATTCTCCTACCATGACTGTTCGTCTTCTCGATCATGACTGTTCATCTTCTCCTTGCATGACTGTTCATTTTCTCTTTGCATGTATGTTCTTTTTCTCTTTGCATGTCTATTCATTTTCTCCTTGCATGACTATTCGTTTTCTATTTTAATGACTGTTCATTTTCTCCTTCCATGACTATTTGTTTTCTCCACATGGGCATGCGTCCATTTCTTTCCATGTGTAATGACCATCTTAAATGATTTCAAATCATTAAAGATTCCTTATGGGTCCACGTCACTCTGCAGTCTTCAGTTTCACCATCCTGGTATTCATGTCACGATATCACGACACTTTTGTTTCTCTGCCTGCCCTTTTTGAGTCGCGAAAATGCGACATGTCGCGATATCGTGACACTTTTGTTACTCTGCTCCTGCCCTTCTTGAGTCACGAAAATGCGACATGTCATGATATCGTGACACTTTTGTTTCTCTTCCTACCTAGCCTTTTCGAGTCGCAAAAATGCGACATGTCGCGATATCGTGACACTTTTGTTTCTCTGCCAGCCTGCCCTTCTTGAGTCGTGAAAATGTGACATGTCGCGATATCGCGACACTTTTCTTTCTCTTCCTGCCTGCCCTTTTTGAGTCACGAAAATACGACATGTCGCGATATCGCGACACTTTTTCTTTCTCTCTCTTTCTCCTTGCTTTGGCCCCAAAATACAACATGTCGCGATATCGTGACACTTTTTCTCCTTGCTCTTTCTCTTTGCTTTGGCCCCGAAAATACAACATGTCGCGATATCGCGACACTTTTTCTCCTTGCTCTTTCTCTTAGCTTTGGCCCGTGAAAATACAACATGTCGCGATATCGCGACACTTTTTCTCCTTGCTCTTTCTCTTAGCTTTGGCCCGCGAAAATACAACATGTCGCGATATCGTGACACTTTTTCTCCTTGCTCTTTCTCTTCTCTTTGGCCGCGAAAATGCAACATGTCGTGATATCGCGACACTTTTTCTCCTTGCATTTTCTCTTCTCTTTTGGCCACGAAAATGCAACATGTCGCGATATCGCGACACTTTTTCTCCTTGCATTTTCTCTTCTCTTTTGGCCGTGAAAATGCAACATGTCGTGATATCGCGACACTTTTTCCTCTTTGCTTTTTCGCTTCTCTTTTGCATATGGGCCACTTCGGTCTTCTTGGACAACTCTGTAACAACTTCACCCAAACATCAAAAACATCCTCATAAGCATTTAACATCACTTGTACATACTCTGAATAACCTCTGAACTCATGTCCATTTCATCAACCGATCTTTCTGACTGTGTTGACAACAATGACAATACTGTCGCTGCACCTTGCTCAACAAAATGTTAAAAGAATAACATTTTTAAATAAAAGTTAGTTTATTTTTAAATGTTAAAAGAAATACATTTTTAAAGAAAATTTATTTTATTTTTAAATGTTAAAATAATAACATTTTTTAAAAAATAAAAGTTAGTTTATTTTTAAATGTTAAAATAATTACATTTTTAAATAAAAGTTAGATTATTTTTAAATGTTAAAAGAATTACATTTAAAAAAAAAAATTAGTTTGTTTTTTTTAAATGTTAAAAGAATTATATATTTTTAGCTATTTTTAAATGTTAAAAGGGAATTCATTTTATAATTTTATAGATAACTTATATAAAAGAAGAGAATCCCATTTAAAAATATAACAAACCCTTTTTATTATAAGTCAATGGAGTTCTTAATGAAGAATGGGATTTCTAGAACGTGACAGATTGCATTCATGGAGGCTCCTGCCACCCTCCATTGACCAAAGGAAATGAGAGCCTTTTTAGGTTAAATATGGGAAGATAATGTTTTTAAAATGGAAAATATCCCATCTACTTCCAGGGAGTCAGAAATAATTGATGGTGGTATATATACTTGTGAAGGGATAAGACAAGAGATCAAATATAGAGAAGGGGTTGATCATTCTCGGAGAAGAAGGAAAAAACTACGGATACTAGAAGAAGATAAGAAAGGAGAACTGCTAGATTAGGAACTAGAGACTTTGACGTTAATTGGGAAAGCAATATTCAGGTTGGTTAATGGATTAACTCCCTTACTTATGTACGCTAGTTGGAATTATTGAGAGCTATGCTAGATATTTGGGTTTAAGCTTGTTAATATTGGTTATACCTCCATGTGGCATCGATTTATCTGGATGGCAGTAGCTTGTGTTTAGAGTAGAACCTTTGTAAAGACTCAGTAGAGTTGTGTTGCTCCCTTTTCTCTATCCAAATCATGGCTATGCGAGTAGCGCTTATGTCTCCCTACCACACCAAGAGCATAAACTTTGGATTGCTTTATTTGACTTTGATATGGACGTTAAACTAGATCTTAGTACCTCAAGTGAGGGGACCTCCTCCTCAATAGCGGTTTTAACCTCTATCACATGCTCATGAGTTGTTAGACCAGCCCTCCTTGGTGTAGGCTTAGTGGTTGTTGGCCAGTGGCTTAAACCAAACCAGTACCCAACGTTTGAGTATTCTTACCTTCCCTATCCACGATGTCATTCATGGGGGCATCGAGTGTAGTTATTCGCTGGTGGTCAGTTGGTAGAAAACATTGTGTTGTCCCTTTTCAACCATTGTATGGCCAACTGAACTTGGTTGGGGATTTTCGGAGCTACCTTGTATCATTTGGATGCCACGTGTAGCTCTTTGATAAGTCCCATGTAATAGAACTAGCACTGTGTTTTCACCTTTAGGGTGTAGCTAAGTGTTACCTTTAACGTTGGATAAGGGGCTCGATAAACCTTGGGTTAGAGAACTTTATAATATTTGGATAAATTAAGTAGAGGAAGCTTAATTTAGGGAAAATAGAGAACTTTATAATGTTTTCATTTATTAATCGAGATGATTATGATTTATTTTTATTAATTAAAGATATAGGTCTTTAATTAATGAAAGTAAGATGGTTTTGATTTATTTTTATTAATTAAATATATGGGGCTTTAATTAGTGAAAGTAAGATGGTTTTGATTTATTTTTATTAATTAAAGAAACAGGGTTTTAATTAGTGAGAGTAAGATGGTTTTGATTTATTTTTATTAATTAAAGAAACGGGGTTTTAATTAGTGAAAGTAAGATGGTTTTGATTTATTTTTATTAATTAAATATACACAGCTTTAATTAGTGAAAGTAAGATGGTTTTGATTAATTTTTATTAATTAAAGATACTGGGTTTTAATTATTGAAAGTAATATGGTTTTGATTTATTTTTATTTATTAAATATACGGGGCTTTAATTAGTGAAAATAAGATGGTTTTGATTTATTTTTATTAATTAAAGATACGGGGCTTTAATTAGTGAAAGTAAGATGGTTTTGATTTATTTTTATTAATTAAAGATATGGGGCTTTAATTAGTGAAAGTAAGATGGTTTTGGTTTATTTTTATTAATTAAACATATGGGGCTTTAATTAGTGAAAGTAAGGAACCTAACTATTTATGAATTGAAGTGAGTAACTTTGATTGTGAAAGTAAGAGAAATGGTTTATTTTTATGAATTAAAGTAGGGTAACTTTGATTTGTGTGATAAAGGGTACCTAGCTTATTTAAATATTAAGGGTATGGGACTTTAATTGTTTGAATAAAGGTTATAAAAAAATATCAAAGCAAAACCTGTGAAAATAGCGTTTAGTTGAATAACTCTCTATGGCTAAGGAGAGGTAAAATATAAATGGTAATTTTTATGATATCAACTATGTGGTAAATGGTTAGATACTTTGATTGAATTTGTATAGTTGCAATTTGGAAATGAATTAAGTAAATGCATTTAGAAGCATGTCTATCATGGAACCATGAGTGGCTTGATCCCCTACTATCCTTAAATGATCGAGGAAAAGTTGAGAAGGACCAAGGAGGCAGTTGGAACCAATGCATCGGTTTAATTCTACTTATAATGATTTACTTATGCTCAAATAGATTAACTATGTGGGATATTTTCCTAATGAAATTGATGTAATATATTATTCTTTAAGAGTATGGAGGATTTACCATACTTGCTTATATGTAATAAATATTAATTTATGGAAGATGTACCTTTAATTACTACTTGATTATCTATGTTTTGTATTGGTTTATTTTCAAATAAATATTTACTACTTTTGAGTGTTGCCTTCCCTTTAGTCTTTCGTATGTTGTGATTTATATTTTGTTAGATTTGGTATTTGGTCTATTCTTGTTTTTCTTGCTAAACATTAGAAACTCAATTAACAAGTTCTAGGGTGAACTTAGATGTGACCTAAGGGATTGAGACATTTTACGGTGAATGTAGTAGACCTAAGGGATTAAGACCCATTAGGGAGAATGATAACTGAGTTTAGGAAAGACTAAACCTGAGTTAAGATATCTCATCATGAAGATGAGATGGATAGCTTAACTCGTGATACTACCTACACAAATTGACTTGTGTATGATATGGTGATGGGTGTATACCTTTGATTGACTAAAGGTGATAATTTTAGGTCATCAAGAATGATGATATGGATAAACTTATTTGCAGCAACACATTGTACACCTACATAGATGGACTTGTGTTAGGGTATCTAGTGAGGTGTAGCTCTTCGAGTAACTTAAGGGATTTAAACAATAGATCAGTTAGGAGTTGGATAGGGATTTATGAATCCTTTTCCTTAGTAAAAAAAATATGTTTGTGTCTTCTTGTAGCTAAATTTTTGGATCATTACAAGGAAATTAAACATAATCTTGATATGCAGTACTAGTTGGATGGACTTTTAGAACCCTTCCAATATTGGTGGTTACAGTAGTGGCATATGTTAGTTTATGGTAAGGATTGCCATGATGTGAAGATTCAAACAAAGGGTTGTCATGAACAATTCTATGAGATATGGTTGGAGGAGGAGAAGTCTCACCTCTTTCAATTTGAGCTTCTTCCTCCATAGCTTTGAGCAAAACCACCTTATGGCATTTCATGAAACCCTAAACATGTTCAAATAATGTAAAATTGAATCCACCATTAGGTCCCTCAAGGAGATCATAGTTTGTATAAGTTTCAACATATTTATGCTCTTATGTATCAAGGTTAGGATTCTCTCTATCAACCTGATCATCTTCTTGAGGAATTTGATTAGATTCCAAATGCCTTTGTTGACTCCTAAGGAATAGAGCCATTAGGATAAGGGAAGGGATAGAAGAGAGAACTAAAGTGAAACACACACACACACACACACAAAATATTTAAAAGGTCTTTTAATTTATTATTATTATTATTATTCTAAGAAAACAAGTTAGTGGTCTTGTTTATAGTTTTCAAAATAAAAATCACCAAGGAAGAGGCTTCATAATTTGGCCATAAAGATATATTTTCATTTTGGGTTCACCAAATATGTAGAGGGGGAAAACTATGCATTGTGTGCGATTCTTGATTGGATCCGTTGGGAGATGTGGTGACCACGGTGATTGTTATATTATCTATACTTGATGAATAAAGGAAAGGGGTTCATAAAGAATGGTTTTAGGACTCACTCCAAGTTCAAGGTGGAATTGTTTAATGTTTCAATTAAGCAAATATCTATTTATGGCCTCTATAAACTAAATTACACAAATTAAAGAGTGATGCAAGGCACAAAAGATGCAAGAAAACAATATCTAACCCTTGTATTATTCTTTGATTCAATGATCTCTAGCCCTAAGTTGTAAGAAATTAAATTCTTTCTTTTGAGCAAGGACACAAGTGAAATGCACAAACAAGATTAAATCGTAGATGAAAAACTATATACCTTTTTCCTTTAAATGCCTAGAAAGCAATCAAATGTTTTTCCCTTTTTATTTATAACCTAGATTTTTTGGACAAAAATAATATAAATAAACAACACACAACCAAACAACTTAACTTAGGGTACTTATCTAATCTAATGTTTGATCTAGTATTTTATCTTACATCCAGAATATCCCACAACTTCAACCTAAAAAATATTTTCACAAAAACTCTAGAAAATATGATCAATGTTAGGGGGTCTTCTTAGGCCATTGTGCAGTAGAGCTTAGAGGTGCAATAGTCAAGCCTCCTAGGTCCTTTTAGTTGACATTTAGAAATTATAAGTGAATTTTGACCTTTTTTAGAAATGGATAAACATAATGCAATGAAACAAAACAATGCAAAAAATAGAATGTAAACACTAGTATTATATCCTAAATGCAACATATAAACATAGACCTAGGGTTTGGGAGTGATCCTTACCCCTAAACTTGATGTAGCAAAAATCATGCCCTATACGGGGTGTACATGATCTCAGCTTTACCAAAATTATGTCCTGTAAATATGGGGTATGATTTTGCAATAGATCAATGAAAACAATAGATCAATGTAAAATAAGCAAAAACAAGAATGGAATTGATAATCTAAGAATGATAAAATGCATGAAATAACCTAGTGGTAGTGAAAGAGGTAGACAAAAGGATGAATATCTCCATAATATGGTTGACTCATCCTCAACACCTCAACACTTGTCCACCAAGGGTAGCGAATCAATAATGCAGCAGAATAACACTAGAAGAAACTTGCCAAAGATCACTTGAATACTTGGAGAGCATGCAAATTTTAAAACTTGTCAAAGAGCTTGTGATTTTTCTCTTAACTTGCTAGGTAGAATGCTAGTTGTCATGCTAATTAGCAAAATAAGGTCCAAAACCCTCTATTTATAAGGGATTTGAAAAAAAAATGGGCAAGAAAACCCTAAGGGAGGACCAAACTTAAAGAAGTTGGCTTGAAATTTGGATTTTTTAATAGAAAACCCTAACTTGTCAAAATCGTGCCTTGTAAGGGCTGACCACAAATTTGGAAAAACTAGGAGAAAAGGAGGAAAGAGGGGAGAAGAGAGGCCCAAACTTGCATTTGGGCAAGTTGGAGGATCTCTCTAAGGTTCTAGGGAAAATGACCTACTTGGGTGGGTCAATTTTCCATGTCTACACCTAGCTCTATGGCTAGTCGTAGCTGTCCCATCTAGGTATACCACACGACATAAATCATAAGGGATTATTATTTGGGTATCCACAGGGTGGGTGTAAGAGGAATGGAGCTCGTGTTGGTCTCTACAAACATACATGACATTCACTAACTGTGCTACATATTCGTAAGTTGGACGTAGGGGGAATGGAGCCTAGGTCAGCCTCTACCAGCACAAAAGACATTCACCAACTGTGCTACACAAGGTGATTGTAAATAATATTTTGATATGTTCTACCCTATATCAATTAATAGAAGCCTAGTGATCATGTATTTCTAAAAATTAAAGGCATCTACAATTGTTTTTGATGCATTTATTAATTTTTAAATGCATAAAAAGGAGGTAAATGTAGATACCTAAAATCAAACCACTTTTTTTATGTCAATCATTAATACAAATCCAAAAAATGATCAATTCAACCATAACAATTGATTCAACTTCAAAAAATTAATCAAAACCCACAATAATAAATTTATCGCCTTAGGACAAATTCACTATAAAGTGAATATTATTTCTAGCTAGCATATTCACAACTAGTTCAAATTTTCTAGCTCCCTACCAGATTTGACCAATATTAGCCAAATTTATAAATTTGTCAAGATAACAAATACATTGGCAACATATTTTATAGGTGGTGTAGTCACATCCAATATGAGAAAACTATAATTGCACCTATAACAACTAGTTTAGGTGCAAATCATTGTTACCTACCCCTTTGTCATTGTAGGTAATTAAAAGGTAAGGAGGAAGGTGGCTAAAATTCCTCCATATTCCTCCACCTACACAAATAAATCAAGAGGTAATTGGTTGTAGGCAATCTCTTTAGCCCCATAAAAAACCAATCAACACCAATTAGGAGCTAATAAACTCATCTACCAAGCCATCTTGCCCCTCCCATTTGGGAAACCCCCATGAGGGCTAAGTTCTTAAATCAGCCTCTTGGGATGGCATTCAAAAGAAAGGGAGAATTCTCATGTTGAAACTCTATTGAAATCAAACACAAAGCTTGTATAATGAAGTGTTGCCAAAATTCTATTGCAAAGTCATCAAGCAATTTAGGCTTTGACGGAAGAAAAAAGGGGGCATCTTGCACTTAGAATTCAGTGATACTTTTTAAAGTTCATTGTGATTTAGTTTCAATTTCCATTAACATTTTCATGATATAACCCTTTACATGCATTTATATATTTCTTGTACCTTAATCTAATCATTACATTGTTAAAGTATTCTCTTTAAGTTTTGTAGGTACCTCAGGAAGCTTATAGGATAGAGAATTGCTCTCAGAATCCCTATAATACCAGTAAAGGACATCCATAACCCTTGATGATCTATTATTTTTATTTTATCTTTTTATGCAAATTCACCACCTATATCCAAACTAAGCATCAAAATAGGTAGGTACCCAAAATCCTATATTCTATAATAATTAGCATAGGTTGATTGTTGATTGTCTAATTGTTTATCTTTTAATTTATCTTTCAAAACACTTGTAAAAGGGAAAAATTAAAAGAACTATATCATAGCATTTTACTTTCATTTCCTTAGGCATTTAAATCAAAATTGTGTGTAGTTTGCATTAGGATAAGTTGTGTGTTTGCATCTCCCTTATACCCTTGCCTCTTATAAGGAATAAATAAAAGTTTATTTACATAACATAGGTAACAATCAAAGCTAAAATCACATATAGAATAGCATTTGTATTTTGCATTTGTATTCATATTGCATTGCATTATCATATCATGCATCAGTCCTTAGGATAGACGAGAACTTAGATGTTTACTAAATTAAATACAATAAACTAGATTAGGGAGATATATAAGCCCTTAGTGAACCCACTCTCTCCCCATCAAAGATAAAATACTACACAAAAGCATAGTCCCAATGATTTGGTTAGCAGCAACACCCTCACATTCGAGTGTGGATGACCCTTAAGGGAACGCATTCAAGGCTAGTGCCCCTATACACCTTTTGGCATCCTATAGTAGGAGGAATATTTTATGCATTAGAGGTCAATGGTGAGTACCAACATAATAGTGGAATGCAAAGAGTGGGTTTTTTGTGAGGTTATTCACATCAATATGTATTCTATAAAGAGGATTGGTTTATGTTAAGGTCGGAATTATATTAGACCAATTTTGATTAGCTAGAGTAGATGAATAACTTATTTGTTGGTCCAAGTAGCCAATTTGTGAGGGTGTGAACCCTTAATTTACTGGGTTGGCCATGGGAGTTTTACCTTCTAATGGGATGAGATTAGACATGAACCCTCTTCAAACTCATATTTTAGATTCTCCCATGTGAGGTTTGTTCTCTTTTTTTCCTTTGCATTTGTTTGATGGTATGCAACGATATCCACAAATTGATGTTCTTTCCCCTTTTGAGTCTTTTATAATGTATTTTATAATATTTCATGTATTTACATACATGGACAATGTTTTAGGGTCAAAATTTGCAAAAAAAATAAAAATTTCCAATGTAGCTATTCGCTCACAAATTGAAGTGATTCATCTGTAAATGGAAATAATTCATTCATAAATTGAAGCAATTTTCTTGTGGAGCGCTTTTCTTAAAATGGATCAATTCACCTATAATTTTAATTGGTCACTTGCTAATTATGAACTTAGAAAATTTTCAACAAGAAAGTATCCAATCAAATATCTTGAAGCGAATCATCTCAAAACTAGAACAAAGTACAATTCCATGAGGGAGGGAGGAATATTTTGTCTTTCCTAACAAATCACTTCTTAGATTCAAATAAAATCACTTATCAGATCTAACTCGGAGATATTTTAATATTTTTAGAGTGAATCATTCATTGAGTTGAGAAGATTGTTTGGTGATTTGACCTTTTGGTAGAATTACTTAGAATAACCTTAAGGGCTTTTTATCAGTGATAGATTCACATACAAGGTTAGACTCAAGTTTTTGTGGTGCTTATGTGCTAATTAAGTTGTTTTGTGATAATTTTAAAATTTTGGAGTTCATGTCAAAGTTGCAATTCATAAAGTACTTACAAAAATTGAGCATAAATAACAAAAATGATGAATTTCAAAGTCAATTTGGGACTAAAACTGATAAAACAAGTCTTTGGACTAAATAAATTGGTCCAAATTTAGCCTATGAAATGTAGAATTTTTAGATCAAATCACTCACTAAATAAAGTGAATCACTTGCACTATTTGAGTAAATAGCTTGCTTAATTGACTTAGTGGATTTTTAGATGCTTTGCTCAAAATAGAGCAAATAGCTCTAATTTTGGAGAAAGTCACTTCGTAAAACTAGGCTTGATTTTTTTCTCAATTTTGAACCATTCACTTCATCTATGTTGAATGTGATTTTGACACAAAAATTGAGGCATTAAGTGTAATTTGAGGATAATGAGGTTTGGTCCCACTAAGCTTGCCAGAAACTAGGTTGAACCAAGGAATTGTCCTAACTTCTAATTAATAATTGCATCCCAATTCTAGTTGCAAAAAAAATAGAAGGAATTTCCAATGAATTCTTCTAATCTCAAATTTTAGGCTAATTCCCTACTATTCCTCATAAAAAATCCTATGCTAACCTATACTAACTTGCATTGAAAGTAAAATGTGGAAAAATAAAGTGCATAAAATTTAAAAGATGGAAGTGATTCAATAAAATACGGGTTTAAATCGTAGAAATAAAATTGTATGATCAATAAATACATGAGATTTTGAATATATCAATATCCATTCATTCATTAGATTATAAAATCGATGATAAAATGACAAGATGGGCTAAAAGATCTTATGGTATAACTGCCACACACTTAGCAACAGGAGGGCAATTCCATTGATGGAATGCCTAGCGAATTGCCAATTTTTTACAGTCTCATGAGATCAAAGCACAATATGAATTTTATAGAGCATGGCTCTAAATTCTCATGGCCAAAGATGAATACAATGAAAGCCCTAGGCCCCTATTTATAGTAAAATTTTACCCCTAAATTACATGAGGTGAGAAATAATTATCCTAGTAAAAGTAAATATATGGGGTTATCTTTAGAAAAATGAACCACCAAATATTACATACCTTTAATTATACATCTAATAGGATTAGAAGGCTCCCAAAATGACTTAGTGCACCAATACATGCCAAAATATCACTTTCCAAAAGTTTTACCTTGAGATCCACACCTTCAAATTCATCCTTATGACCTTTCGAGTGGTTCACTCTAATTAGTGAATGAATCACTCACTTTTGAAAGCTAATCACTTGGTTCTACAAATTAATTGACACCTTATAGTAAGTGAATCACTCCCTTGAGCCAATCGACACCTTTTGGTAGTAGATTGTTGCTTAGAGTCAATCGACCTCTTTTACAAGCAAATAAATACCTATTCCATAGCCAATTTTTAGAAGTTTTGTGAGATATTTGCCTTCTAATTTCTCTACTTCATTCTCCTTCAAAGTTTCTAAATCCCAAGGTAGTGCCAAGGTGTTATAGGACCACTAAATAAATAAGATAAGATAAATGTAAATATAATTAATGTTTATTATACTAGGATTCTTCTTCCATTAAGTTAACGAAAAGTATATAAAAGAGAGGAGTTTATAGAATTATCATTATTATTTTTTCATCCTTTCCCTTAAAAAAATATTTATAAAATAATCAAAAAGAGCAAAAACTGAGGATCTTACAAGTACAATATGTTAGTCTTACAATGGCACTGAGAGGGGGGGTGAATCAGTGTAGCTATTTAAAACTTAAAACTTTAACTCTTAAAGCCAAAACAAATGAATGCTAAAACCAGAAACAACAAGTACCACAAGAGAGCATCACATAACACAAGATGTAACGAGGTTCACCAGTTTTGGCTACTCCTCAAACTAGACTGCTTGGACTTCCATCCAAATCCAGCCATTGCAAAGCACCAACTTTACAACCAATTTACTAGCATCCACTGGAAGGAGCACCAACCCCTAATTTACCAGCACCAACTAGAAGGAGCACCAACCCCTGATTCCAAGCACCAACTTGGATTTCTATTTTCAATTTTGATTGACATAAAAATGCCTTCTGTGTTACAAGACCCTCACTAGTCTAGCTTTAATCAAATCAATCTCAAGGAAGAATACACTCTTTTATAGTTCTACCTTTTGCACACTTACAGCCCTTTCATATGGCTTGCTCTTGCAGCTCTTCACAGCACTATTATATTCTCTTACAGCATACTTGCTTTCTTTTAACAGCCCACAGCACTATCCTTCTTACAGTATACTACAAGTTGTTTTACAGTCCACAGTACTAACTCTCTATATTCCCGTAGCACTCTTTCCTCACTACTCTTATCTCTTAGCAGTTCTCTCTCTCACTTGACCGACACTTTCTTTCTTTGGCTTTTTCTTATATATATATTTTTTTCACACATGAGCTAAAACCTTACGGTTCATTCTTACCGCTCTGCTTAATGCGTGCTCAGCCCGTCTTCTCTGCACCTTGACAACTTTTCTTTTTATTTCGGCTCTGACAGCCTTTTTGTTTATTTCGGCTCTGATAGCCTTATCTATTTATTTCGGCTCTGATAGCCTTATCTATTTATTTCGGCTCTGACAGCCTTTCTGTTCATTTTGGCATTCTCTCTTCCTTGTCAGCGACACCTTCCCTCTTTATGGCTACACGTCATTTTAAACAATATTTTTTCATCTTAAAACCCTAGTCTTTAGTAACTGCCATTAACATGCATGCAGCCTACTATCTACGCTTTCTCGGCTTTTGTCTTTTTACTGCAATATATTATATTTTATTATGGCCCATACTTTTTGTATTTCTCATTTCCCGTGCTCTTACCGCCGCACTGCGCACCCTACTACAGTTTTCTTATTATAATAATTCATTCTGCCTGATCTTCTTCAGATTTTATTCAACCACTGTAGATTTTGACAGTTTGTTACACGTGTAGCATTTCTATAACCCCACCTGTAACAGATCTTGTTTTGCTACAAGATTTTATTTTGCAACTGTCCCTATGTATGCTTCTTCGACTTGCTACCGTGAAAACCTTACATGTCGCGAAATCACGACATACTCTGCTTTCGTACACTCTACTTCGCAAGCACCAACGAAAACATGACATGTCGCAAAATCATGACACTTTTCGCCTTCTTGACCTCTTCTTGGCATGCACCCACGAAAATGGAACACGTCGCAAAATCATGACACTTTTCGGCATGCACCAGCGAAATCGAAACATGTCGCAAAATCGCGACATCTCTTTCTTTCTCCTCTTTCCTTCGCTTTCGCCTGCGAAAATGAAACATGTCGTGAAATCGTGACATCTTTTTCTCTCTCCTCTTTCCTTCGCTTTCGCCCATGAAAATGGAACATGTCACGAAATCACGACATCTTTTTCTTTCGTACACTTTTCTTCGCATGCCTCAGCGAAATCGCGACAACATTTTCATCCGTACAACTCTCTCTTCATGCACTAGCGAAATTCCAACATGTAGCGAAATCGCTACACTTTTGCTCCTTGGCATCTAAACTCTGCTTCGGCCCGTGAAAGTCCGACATGTAGCGAAATCGCTACACTTTTGCTCCTTGGTACTTTCTCTTTCTTTCTGCCTTCGAAAATCCTACATGTAGCGAAATCGCTACAACTTTGTGCCTTGCATTTTGACTTGTAGCAAAATTGCTACACCTTTGTGCCTTGCATTTCCAGCTGTGCTTTGGATCGTGAAACTTTGACATGTAGCAAAATCGCTACACTTTTGTTGTTGTACAATCTCTCTCCTCTTCGTGTCGCGAAAACCCGACATGTCGCGATATCATGACACTTTTCGTTGCAAGCTCCTTTCCTCCATTTATGTCAAAAAATCGTGACATCTTTTCCACTTGCTTCCTTCTCTGCCAACATGTCACGAAATCACGACAGTTTTTTCGCTTAGCTTCCTTGCCTCCAACATGTCGTGAAATCGCGACACATTTTCTCTCTCCTCCAGCGAAAACTCGACATGTCACGAAATCGCGACAGTTTTTTCGCTTAGCTTCTTTGCCTCCAACATGTCATGAAATCATGACACATTTTCTCTCTCCTCCAGTGAAAACTTGACATGTCACGAAATCACGACAGTTTTTCCGCTTAGCTTCTTTGCCTCCAACATGTCGTGAAAACGCGACACATTTTCTCTCTCCTCCAGCGAAAACTTGACATGTCATGAAATCGCGATAGTTTTTCCACTTAGCTTCTTTGCCTCCAACATGTCGTGAAATCGCGACACATTTTCTCTCTCCTCCAGCAAAAACTCGACATGTCGCGAAATCGCGACAGAAAACATGTCGCGATATCGCGACAGTTTTCTAACTTGTCTTTTTCTTTGATTTTCTGAAACTGGTCCACTTCTGTCTTCTTGGAAATTTACTGTACATGTTCTGATTGACCTCTGAACTCTTGTTCACTTCATCAACAAATCTATCTATTGACTTCTGCACTCCTGTCCATTGCATCAACCGATCCTCTGTCTATGTTGACAATAATGACAATAGTTTGGCTGCACCTTACTCATCAAACAACTTCTATCCATCACCTTGCTCATCAATCAACTCCAATCCATTGCATCAACTGATCAACTTGACTGTGTTGACAACAATGACAATACTTTGGTTGCACCTTGCACATCACAATAAATTTAAATATTTATCCATTAAGTTATATTTTATGAAGTTTTAAGATAGGAATAACAATACAAATTTTTGGGATGGTAGGACATGTTTCCAAAATGATGAGAAATATTTTTAGGACACTAGAACGTGTCTCCACGATGACCCCTAAATCCTAATACAATTCTCCATAGAATATATGAATTTTTCGTAAACAAATAAACTGCTACTCTAAAATACACTTTTTTTTTTAAATAAAAATGCCTAAGTTGCCTAGGATACTTAATGTATTACTTTTTAAAACATAAAAAGACGATTATCTATTTTTCTTTTTTCTTTTAAAAAACAAAAAATATAGCTAGGGTTTCTAAAAATGACTTACCCAAGAGTTTACATATTTTTTCCCTAGCTTTATAGAGGTGGTGCTGAATCTCCTAGATGAAATATTGAATCTCCTAGATATAATCTGGCATCTCCCAAATGCAGTATGGCATCCCCTGAATGTATTATGGTATTTACGCGAGCACAAATTGGACTCCAATAGCTTCTAGGAACCCTAGTTTTAGGTTTCACAATTTTTACGTAATCGAGTTTCTAA
Source organism: Wollemia nobilis (assembly GCA_028583015.1). NCBI lineage: Eukaryota > Viridiplantae > Streptophyta > Pinopsida > Araucariales > Araucariaceae > Wollemia > Wollemia nobilis. The sequence continues at coordinate 326,147 of JAQPPZ010002224.1, forward strand.
AAACTTGTAGTAAAAACAGAAAATATAGATCAACAAATCGAGATATGACGAGGTAAATCAAAATATGAATCCCTTTGGAGGTCCCACCATGATCACCATTTTGTAAAGAAAAAATGATCAACACTAGTAATAGCAATGAATCAAAACAAATAACAATATACACATGAAATGAATGCTCTCATATATTATTAAATCAAGGAGCCTTGATCTCCACTCTTATACATCAATATGCCCCAAATCAAGGGTTACAAAAATATTGCTTGCTTTGATACAATAATTACAACAAAGGGGTAAAACCCTCTTATTCAATCAAACAACTATGGTGTCTTTAGATCTTCTTCGCTCCAAACAAGGGTTGAGTGGGCTTGTGTATCCACTATGGGACCACTCCAAGCTACAATAACTACCAATGAAAATATCTATTGCACCTGCATATAAATAATCCATAAAATGGATGAGTAGTACATGCAAGGGCTCCACTGTGTGAGGTTCTCTAGAAAATACAGAGTTACAAAGATTCTAAATGCAATGCTTATAAAATGTAAACAAAATATGGGAAAATATAAATTAGAAGCAACCAATAATCTTGTCAAAACCTGAATAGTTGGATCTACGCTTCTGCTAGTTTGATCTAAGATTGCACAGACACCCAAAAGCATCTCAAGGTTTGATGGATGTAATGCAGTATCTAACGAATGCCCTGGAGCATTCACAGACTAATATGGATGTCCTGCAACATCCCAAATATGCTCTTCGAGGAATACCCTAAGGTTTTTTTGGGTTGGATCAGATGCTCTATAGTTTTTGGATTTGTTTCATAGAAGCTCTAGGGGTCAAACGGTGGATATGGTGATGGCTAAGGTTCGTGCGAGTGTAAAGGATGAATGTGATAATAGAATATTTGACCTCTCAAGATCTTATATCCTTATTCATGATAAGTGAATGAACTTGTATGATTATCCTTGATTCATTCTAGGGTTTTGACAACAACAAGTGATCAAGACTAAAACATAATGAGCGGCTGAGATTGAAATTTGATAAGTGACATGGATTGTATTGAATGAGCGACCAAGATCAAAACATAATGAGCGATTGATATTTATTCATATATATAATATTTATATTTATGTATATTTAAATAAATATATAAATAACTAATGATGAATGGCTATGATTTGATGGTGATGAGTGGATAATGAGTGGCTAGGATTTGGTGTCTACAATATTATATAACATTCAAAGCTTATTCAAGCAATTGATAAAAATGATTTTACAATACCTATTGATATAGTTAGTATAATATCTATGACGTCAGCCATTTAGAACAAGGGTAATGATATCATGAAAAAAAAATTGCAAAGTGCAAAGGATTACGGGTTTTTCCTAAAAAATTATCTCATCTTTTAGGAGCCATATCATCGCAAATAGTTATTTGATTTAGCTTATTCTTGGACCAACTTGTGTAGAATTTTAATAGCTTTAAAATGAGTGGTCATATGTAAAACTCGAAGTAATATTGAGGGAGATACGATCCTATGAATTCAACCATTCAGTTTAAGGGTAGTGACGATTTTTCAAATCACGAAAAACAAAATTGCAAAGTCAGAAGGATTAGGGTTTTTTTCTAAAAAATATCTCATCTTTTAGGAGTCATATCTTCATGAAGATTTATTTGATTCAGATTATTCTTGTACCAACTTGTGAATAATTTGAATAGCTTTAAAATGAGTGGTCATATGCAAAAATTCGAGCAATATTGAGGGAGATACAACCCTGTGAAGTCAACCATTCGAAACAAGGGCAGTGACAATTTTTCAAATTGCAAAAAACAAAATTGCAAATATTTGCCAACTAGGGTTCGAATTATGGGAAGAGCAATAAAGGGATAAGACTTCAACGAGGAAGACATTCTATTTGTACAAAGAATTTTTTAGCTAAGTTCTTTTTTCCCTCTCTTTATCTTAGAAATTATGCATGAAAATTTTATAAAGTTTTTATCAAATATTATATTTGTTATGGAACTTTCAGATAAATTTCATTAGATTTTGATTTTTATTTTCCTTTCTATGGAACTATTTATATTTAATTCCTTATAATCATCCCTAGTGGTAGAGGATAGTGAGTGCACCTTAGAGAGATTCTCATTGCTTCAAAATAGGGTTGTTTTTGGTAAATTTAACGGGTATTGGCCTAGGGCTTCAGCCTTGATAAAATGGAATGATAGGAGTTGGAAGTCTCCAAGAGTGATTCTATAATTTCTTCTTAGCCATTTTTTATTCTAGGGAAGAAAGATAAATAATCCTAAAAGGGGGTCCTTGGTTTATGGGAAGAGCAGGGCTCTTCCTTACCCGTTGGTATGAAGGCTTTTTACCTGAAAATGTAAATCTATCCCTAGTACCAGTCTGGGTTAGGATGTTTGGATTGCCCATTAAATTTTGGGAAATAGATATCTTCTTGGCAATATGCAACACTCGTTGAAAATTCCTTGAGATTTCATATACAACAAAAGATGGATTTTTGGTTATTTATGCTCGAATATTGGTCATGATTGATATAAGTAAAGCTTTACTAGAATAAATCATTCTTAAGTATGGGGTTAAGATGTGGACCCAAACTATAGACTATGGAAATATATCTTTTAGATGTAGAATATGTCATGAGGTGGGACATATTGAGAGATCATGCTCTAAGAAGAACCCAACATAATCATTTGTAGAAAATCGTAAGAAAATTACAAATGGTTATGGATAAATATGGTTTTCAACTTCTACTAAATAGATCTAGAAAAATAAAATAAAATTAATAGTATAAACCAATAAGAAAGGATACTAGAATAAATTCCAATTCTTTTGAGGCTTTAGCCTATGAAGAAAAAGTATATCAAAACTTAGAGGACATGGGACAACAATTTCAACATATTAGCAAGGAATTGCCTATTCAGTATGATCCTAATTTAAGGAAGAACATTCTCAATGAACCCAAGGAATGTGTTTCATCAGATTTTGAAGACTCTCTTGAAGTACCATGCACCATTCAAGAGAAAATAATTAGTAAATAAAATGCAATTTTAGAAGTTAATACCTCTACCATTAATAAGGAAATATCAAAAAATGAGCAGGATAAGTCAAAGGCTTCTATAATAGAGCCAGGAGAGGATAAATATATTGAAAAACAAAATGGTGAAAGAATATTGAGGAATAGAATAATTACACCTACTCCTAATATAGGTAAGGCAAAAAGAGGAAAACCCTCAAATTATCAAGCAAGATCCACGGAAGCAAGAGCTAACACAGATAAAGGAACACAAACTAAGTTGGTTGAACTTCTCTTTACCAAACAACAAAATGAAATCGGTGATACACAAGAGGGGCAAAAAGCCCCTAATGAGACATGATTATCATCTCATGGAATATAAGGGGTGCTAATGCCCCCTCAAAGCATAGGTGTATTAGGGACCTATGTTTAAGTAATAAACCTCATATTCTATGTATCCAAGAAACTAAAATGATAAAAGATTAAGTTTCAAAAACTATGAAAGCAGTTTGGGCAAGATGTGAATGGGATGCTATGGATTTTGAAGGAATAGTAGGGGGAATTCTAACTTGTTGGAATCCTTCTAGAACCTCTTGTGTAACCATTCATAAAACTAGGTATTGGATAGCCTCTTTAGTCACTTGCTACTTTGTTGATATTTGCTTCATCCTTATCAATGTGTATGGTCCTACAACTCGGTTAGGTATATTAGACGTTTAGAGTGAGATTGAGGCCTTTATGGGATGTAAATACCAAGAAATCCATTTCATGATAATTGGATATTTTAATGTCATTACCAAGCTAAATGAAAAATTTGGGGAAATTAGGAAATTGATCCAAAGTATGAAATATTTCTCAGCTTTTATTCAAAACAACAATCTATGGGAAGTTGAGCTAGAATAAGTCAACTATACTTGGACCAAAAATAGGAGAGGCCAAAACCTAATAGCAAAAAAATTAGATAGATGCATTCTCTCAAATCATTGGCTATATGAAGGAACTTGTGCTAAAATTAATACCTTAACAAGGATTGGTTCATATCACTAGCCAATAAAAGTTAAAATGGTGGTTAGTCAATTCAAAAAAAAGTAATTTTTTAAATATGAGCAGATGTGGGAAGACCATCCTCAATTTGTTGATATGATAGCTCAAACATGGAATTACTTAAGTAATGGTGGGTTGTATTCTCTTACAAACCAAATTAAAGCTATGACATCTAGATTAAAATAATGGAACAAGAACACCTTTGGAAATATTTTTGAGAAGAAAGAAGAACTAAAAGATAAACTTTCAAAATTCCAAAAAGGTGATGAAAATAATACAAGATTAGAGGAAAAGGAGTTGCTTAGTGAATATCATAATATTTTGATTAAGGAAGAGAAATTCTGAAGATTAAAATCAATATAGACTTGGTTAAAAGGAGATAAAAATACACAGTTTTTCAAAGGATGGCTATAGTACAAAGATCTTCTAGAATTGATAGAATTAAATAAATAGAAGGGGTTTGTATTGAAGATCAAAGAGAAATAAAAAAAGAGGCTAAGTCATTTTATCAAAATATTCTAGGTTTAGAGGAGATCGAATTTCTTAATGATAAACTTCTTCAAGATGTTCCTTCAGTTATGACAAATGAAGACAATAGGAAACTGATGGAGCCTATTACTCTAGAAGAAGTTCATTTAGCTCTTTTACTTTTAATAAGTATAAATCCCTTTGTCCATATTGGCTCTCTACATATTTTTACCAATATAATTGGGATATAGTGAATGATTCTTTATTGGTGTCAGTGGAACAGTCTAGGGTAAAACAGTACATTCCTTATAAAATAAATGCAACTTAGCTTACCCTAATTTCTAAAAAGAATGATGTTGAATTTTTTTATTCTTTTAGACCCATAAGCCTATGTAATATGGATTATAAGATTATTTCCAAAGTGATGGCGGATAGATTAAGTTCATTGTTAGACAAAATAATTTTAGAAGAGCATGGAGGTTTTGTGAAAGGGAGACAAATTTTGGATGGGATCAAAGTAGCTCATGACATTATACATTCAGCAGCTTCAAGAAAATAGAAAGCTATGATCTTAAAACTTGATATGAGTAAAGCCTATGATAGGGTTAAATGGATTTTTTTTTTGCAATTTTAGATAAGTTTAGTTTTGTGAAGAAATGGTTTAGATGGATTAAAGCTTGTGTATCTACAGTTTCTTATTCAAAGTTGGTCAATGGGTTAGTGAAAGAATATTTTAAAGCCAAGAGAGGCCTTAGACAAGGAGATCCTCTATCTCCTTATTTTATCATTATTATGGTAGAATTTTTGAGTAGGAATTTAAAGAAGGCTTACAAATATGGGTTTATAAGTGGACTTAATGTTAGTAATAACATTGATAACATCACCCATCAATAGTTTGTAGATGATACAACACTTTTTGGAAGAGCAAGGATAAATGAGGCCAGAGCTTTGAATAAATTTTTAAAAGAGTACGAAATAGCTTTAGGGCAAAAAATTAATAGGACTAAATCCAAATTTTACTTTCTTAACACTCATAATAATATCAAAGTAAGAATTTGTAGGCTGCTTCAAATGGAGGAGGCAAATTTACCAACAACTTATCTAGGGATGCCTTTATTTGAGGGGAAAATGAGGATAGATTTATGAAATCCAATTATTAGTAAAGTTTAAAATAAACTTCCAGCTTGGAAAGGTAGATGGTTATCATTAGCAGGAAGAGTGTAGTTAATTAAGTCAATATTACAAGCCATTCCAACATATTATGTCTTTGTATTCTATGCCAAAATCAGTTGAAAATTTTTTAATCTCTATTATGTGATCCTTTTTACGATCAGGTTTACATAATAAAAGAAAATTTTCTTTGGTGAAATGGAGCAAGTTGTGTGATGAGAAAAATAGGGGAGATCTTGGTTGAAGAGCTCTTACATATGCAAACTTAGCTCTTAGGGGAAATGTTATATGGAGATTGTACAAAGAGAGTCAAAGACAATGGGCAAGAATTCTTCTAAGTATGTTGATCCCAATGACCCAAGTTTAATATTTATTGCCATCTCTCTTGCAAATGGTTTGGCTCTTTGGAATGGTTTAAAAAAATCTATTGATATTATGATTAAAGGTTTAAGATTATTGGACATTTTGATTCAAAGTTGTCATTGATGTCAAGGAATGAAGTCATCATTGATGTCAAGGAATATATCAAGGAACAATGCAAAGGTTAATGGCAAAAGAGATTCATAATATTTTTAATATTATGTGGAAGCATATGAAGGTAGGTTTTTATTAAAACCATGGATGAGCAAAATAAAAGGTTTTTCATAAAAACCCAAGGAAGCATTTTGAAAAGTTAAAGGAGGTTTTAATATTTTTTATAAAATATTTAAATTCAATTTGAATTTAAATTTTATAAATAAATATTATCTATGCAAAGAGGTAAAATCAAAGAGGGCTTTAATAAGCCAAAAAGGGGTTTAAGAATTAATTTATAAAATTTAAATTCTAAAGAATTTAAATAATTTATAAATTAATTATTTGAATTTCGAAGGCACCGACGTTCAAAATTATTGGAGATAATATGTATAAAAACTATATGCCTAAAAGGCATAGAACTTACCCTTCGTTCGAAAGAAATAATTGTGGCATATGTTGTGTGAATACTCATGCGGAGAAGAAGACGAATCTTCATCTTAAGGCACCAGTGAAAGTGTTGAAAACAATTGAAGGCAAAACCCTCATATCCACCAAGGCACGTGGCCTAGTGGTAAGCGATCGCAAGTTAAGTCGTGTGGGTGTAGAGTGGTTCGCGTTCGATTCTCGACAAGGACATTTTGGCGTTGGAAGAAGTGACGCATTGATTTTTGGTTTCGGTGCATTGGGAAGAACATAGAGCACATTGTGCTCTTGGTTCTCCAAATGAGCGCCTAGCTCGTGTGGCATTGAAGCCACGACTAGGGCATGGGGAGAAGCTGCATCGAGGGTTCGATTCTCACCTAGGTGGAGGTAATAAATTTTGTATTAATTTTTAAATTGCCTAAGGTATAAACATAAGGTTTTAGGGAGTTATAAGGGGTTTTGAAAGGTGCTTATTTTGAGTGTTAGTTTTTGATTAAATGAAGGAATAAGGTGTTGAACTTTATTTTTAATAAATTTATTGTGATGTTTTTGATTTATCAAAAAGTGAATTGAAGAGTGATTAAATTTAAAAGGACTTCTTGCCATTGGGTTAGTTTGAAAAGGAGATTGTGTTGACAATATTTTTGATATTGAATATTGTTTTAATTGGGAGATCATAAGGTGTATTTGGTCAATCATTTTTTGTATATGTTGATGGATGCTTTCTTTAAGATGGAGTGATAAGGTGTATGTGTGTTTTGATATTTTGCATTGTATCATTGAGAGAATTTAGTATCTTCTAACTCCTTGAGCTTGGCAAAGAAGTGTTTGTGGTTATGGCAGATATTTGAGGTTCCTTCATCATCAAGAAAAAGGTATGAGCACATTCTTCCATAGTTGAGTTGATTGGTTGGTTTTCTAGAAAATAAGTTTGGAGTGAAAAGGAATTGATTAGGGTTTCCTTATTGAGAGTGTTGAGTTATTGCTTCAAGGTTTTCTGGAATAAAGAGTTGTTGTTAAAACCTTGTCTTATAAGCATTGTTGTTGAAGCCATTGATTGTGTGAAGAAATTGATCTAGGGTTTGAAAAGAACATGAGTATCATTGTTATGTGAGAGTTGTTTTATAAGCATTATTGTTGAAGTGAGTTGTTGAGTGAAGAACTTGAACTAGGGTTTGGAAAGAACATGAGTATCATTGTTATGTGAGATTGGTTGATAAGTATTGTTGGAAATATTTTGAGTGAGTGTTCATATGCTTGGACTAGGGTTTGTAAGCAAGGATTATTTCATTGAGTGATTGATTGAGTAGAGTTGGTTGAGCCTAGTCAAGTGGATGTGTGAAGTGATTTTTCAAGTTCCATAAAACAAACTATTCTATATTCTGAATTGAATTGAGAAAGTGATTGAGTTGAAGCATATTGAGTCTCTAACAATTCTCTATATATTTCTAAAAGAGTGATTGAAAGTAATTGAGCATTGTGATGAGTATAGGGCATATTGAGTCTCTAACAATTCTTTTTATGTTTCTATGAGATTGGACAAGTTCTAGTGTGGACTTGTTGAGCATATTTGAGGTAAGTCTTTAAAGCTAGGGTGGAGGGGAAGGCAGATTTGAGACAAGTCTTTGAGAAGGCTTGTGAGCAGAGGTGATTGATTGATTTGTTCAAACCTCGAGTTAAGGTTTGGGGAAAATCAAGTAGAGTTGATTTGAGATTTAGTCAAGCTTTGAGTTAAGGCTTGAAGATAGAGATTGAGGACAGATCAGAGGATAGAGTTTGGTGCAGATTTGAGGACAAATTTGTGCTAGAACAGAGATAGAGATTGAGGATAAATTTGTGCTAGATCGATGGACTATGTTTAGTACAGATTTTAGATAGAGCTTTGGAGGTGACAGAGTTGAGGATAGAGATCTCTAGCTAGAGCAGGGAAGACATGTGTCTTCTGTGGATAGAGTTCCATTTGCTAAGGGTAGTGGAGGCAGAGGTCTTCTAGAGGATCACTAGCCAGAGCAGAGATTATGAGATTGGTGTCTCCTATGGATAGAGATCCATGAACTTGATTTAGGAGATTGGTATCTCCTTTGGACAGAGGTCCATAAACATTGTAGGGAAAGGATTCCCAAGAGAATTTATTTGAGAAAAATTTATAAGAAATATTTTCTCCGTGGAGTAGCCCACATTGGGTGAACCACATAAAATCATGTCTCTCATGTGTGTGATTCTTTGTGTAATGTTTACTACTTTAATATTGTTGATGCTATTATTTGGATTGAAAAATAAAAAATTATATCTTATACTGTTCACCCCTCCTCTCAGTATAAGCACATGTTCTTCAATTGGTATCAGAGCGGGTCTCTCCGTGAAAAGACTAACAACTTGGAGGAGGATCCATCAAAAACACACATGACTTCAGAAAATGAAGAAGAGACCATGTTTGATATAAAAGAAGAATTCTTTGTTGCTCTCAAAAAATTGGAAAGGATCAGGGAAAAGAATTCAAGCTTGAAGGAACAGATTAAAGAGGAGGAAGAAACAAGGATAGAACTTCTACAAAATCTCACAGAACTCAAGGTAAAGGTAGAAGAAGGAAAGAAGATTGAGCAGGATATAACAGATCTATTAAGATCTAGAGAAATAGAATGTGAAATATTGGAAGCAAAAATTGTCTACCTAAGGAATGAAGTTGAAAGGATCAAGGCATTACAAGATGAAGAATATAAGAAATAGAAAGAGGAATCAAGTCTTCAAAAAGTAGAAACTTCAAACAAGGATAAGCAAGCAAAGGATATTAGAAAGGAAGAAAACAAAGAAGAACCTTGGATAAGATTTAATCATGAGAGAAATAATACTTCATCACAAAACCCAAGGCATCCAAACAGGTTACATAATTTCTTCCATGGTCATTGCTTTTCTTGTAATAAATATGGTCATAGAGTTGTACACTGTATTAATCATACAAGAAACAATGTCAATAGAAATTTCAATTCTTTTGCACCTCTTATGGATGATGATATTATATGTTACAAATGCAATAATTTTGGGCACAAGGCTAGATGGTGTAAAATGATACTTCCTGAGTCTAGAAAAATAATTTCAACAACTAGGAAAGATGAAAGGGAAAATGTTAAGGCCATATCAATGTTAGTTCAAACAGCCCTTCATGCTCAGGATAAAGAAGAACAATGGTATCTTGATAGTGGTTGTTCTAGTCACATGACAGGAGACAAAGACAAATTCATTGTTCTAAAAGAAACCAATAGAGGATCAATAAGTTTTGGTGATAATGGATCAACAAGAATTGGTGGAAGAGGAACTCTAAGTTTAGATAATGGGAAAACAAAAATAGAAAATGTGTTGTATGTCAAAGGGTTAAAACACAATCTGCTAAGTATAAGTCAACTTTGTGATCAAGGGTACATGGTTACTTTCCATCCATATAGATGTGAGATAAGAAAATCAGAAACTGGAAAAATCATTGCCAATGCAAGAAGAACTCCAAATAATTTATACATGCTCAATGAGATCAAAGGGGAAAAGTGCTTCCTATCACAAGAAGATGAGATTTGGTTATGGCATAGAATATTGGGTCACTTGAATTTTGACAACATAGTCAACATAAGCAATAAACAAGTAGTCAGAGATTTACCCAAAATAAGAAGACCTCAAAGCATAATTTGTGCACCCTATCAACATGGAAAGTAAACTAGGACAACATTTAAATCAAAAGGATATATGTCATCTGAGCCATTGATTCTAATACATACTGATCTATGTGGTCCTACCAGAACACAAAGTATTCAGGGTGATAGCTACTTTATATTGTTTATAGATGATTATTCCAGAATGGTTTGGGTAGCTTTCCTAAAAGAGAAGTTAGAGGCTTTTGAAAAATTCAAAGCATTTAAGGAATTAGTTGAGAATGAAACCAAAAAAAGGATTAAATGTCTGAGATCTAACAAAGGAGGAGAATTTACTTCAAATGAATTTATAGAGTTTTGTGAACAACATGGAATCAAAAGAGAATATTCAGTAGCAAGAACTCCTCAACAAAATGGAGTGGTTGAAAGGAAAAATAGGACTATTGAGAATATGGCTAGAGCTATGCTAAATGAGTCTAAGCTCTCAGATGATTTTTGGAGAGAAGCAGTCAACACAATAGTATACATAATCACTAGGGCTCAAATGAGAGTAAATCATCACAAGACTCCATATGAGCTTTGGAAAGGAAGAATTGCCACTATAAAACACTTCAGGATTTTTGGAAGCAAGTGTTACATAAGACGAGAAGATCAAAACTTAGGCAAGTTTGATCCAAGATGTGATGAGGGAATATTTCTTGGTTATTCCTCAAGGAGTAAAGCCTATAGATGCTTCAACAAGAGAACACGTACTATGGTGGAAAGCATAAATGTAACAATTGATGAGAAGATAGATTCAAGAGAACCAGTTCAACAAATTGTGTATCAAGAAGATGGATGTTGTCAAGAAGAGTTTTGTGAGGAATCAGATAGAGAAGAAGAAGAAACACAAAGACTTCTTCCCAAAACTCCATCTAGGTATGTACATAAGCATCATCTAAAAGAGAAAATAATTGGGAATCCATATGAAATACAGACAAGGAGAAGAATAATAACACCATCTCAACAAGAAAATTTTTCTTTGCTATCTAAGATTGAACCAAAATACTTCACTCAGGCAAGTGAGGATAAATTTTGGATTAAGGCAATGGATGAGGAATTAGATCAGATAGAGAAAAGCAAAACTTGGGAACTTGTTCCATGACCAAAGGACAAAAATGTGATCGACACAAAATGGGTATTCAAAAACAAGTTAAATGAAGATGGACAGGTGGTCAGGAATAAAGCAAGGTTAGTATGCAAAGGTTATGCACAGGTAGAAGGAATTGACTTTGATGAGACATTTTCTCCAGTTGCACGGCTTGAAGCCATAAGAATATTTTTAGCCTTCTCAAGTTTCAAAAACTTCAAGGTATATCAGATGGATGTTAAGTCAACATTTTTAAATGGTGTTCTAGAAGAAGAAGTCTATATTGAACAGCCAGAGGGATTCATATTAGAAGATAAACCATATTATGTATGCAAATTAAAAAAGGCATTGTATGGTCTAAAGCAGGATTCGAGAGCATGGTACTCCAGATTGGATAAGTATCTTCAGGAATAGGGATTCAAAAAGGAATAGCAGACAACAATTTATACATCAAAAATGAAGGGAATGATCTATTAATTGTGGTTGTTTATGTTGATGATATCATTTTTGGGGGAAACAATGATAGGATGTGTAAAGAATTTTCTAAGAACATGCAAAATGAATTTGAGATGTCTATGCTTGGTGAATTGTCCTTCTTTCTTGGACTTCAAATTTCACAATCAGAGAAAGGGGTATTTCTCTCACAAGCCAAGTATATAAAAGAAATGTTAAAGAAATTCAGGTTAGAATATTACAAACCGGTAAGTACCCCCATGGTCACAAGATGCAAGTTAAGTAAGGATGAAGAATCTCCAGAGGTAGATCAGAGGTTATACAGATCTATGATTGGTAGCTTATTGTATGTTACAACTACAAGACCAGACATAGTACAATCAGTGGGATTAGTGGTAAGGTTTCAAGTAGCACCTAAGGAAACACATGTGGCAATGGTAAAAAGAATTTTTAGGTATCTAAAAGGGACTATGGATTTTGGGCTTTGGTATCCCAAAAGTGATAGTTTCACACTGATAGCATATACAGATGCAGATTGGGCTGGTAGCATTTATGATAGAAAAAGAACAAGTGGAGGAGCATTCTTTCTTGGAGACTATTTAGTCTCTTGGCTAAGTAAGAAGCAGGTTTCAGTATCCTTATCTACAGTAGAAGCAGAATACATTGCAGCAGTAGCCAGTTGTACACAGGTGTTATGGATGAAGAGAACTCTAGAAGACTTCAAGATAAAACATGATCATCCTATTCCCATACTATGTGATAATACAAGTGCTATAAGTATCTCAAAAAATCTAGTGATGCACTCCAGGACAAAGCACATTCCGATTAAGTATCATTTTCTGAGAGAACAGGTGACAGATAAACATGTCAAGTTGGAGTATGTTTCTACAAAGGAACAGATAGCAGATATTTTTACTAAGCCACTTTCAAAGGAAACATTTGAGTATCTTCAAGTAATATTGGGAGTAAGACTCCCACCCCAGAATTAACCACCTCAAGAGGAGGTGGGGGAGGGGCTAAGCTAAGAGACTCATTCTTAGCCCCGAGCCCCAAAGGTGACCCTTTGCCATTGATGTCAAAGGGGGAGAGATTTGAGTAAGGGGGAGAGATTTGGTATTTGATTAAAGAGGAGAGAGCATTGAGCTAGGGAGAGCAATGTCCCAGGGGGAGAAGAATAAAGGAAATGCCAAGTTTTTGGTAAAAATAATTTGGGTTGCCATCAATGACAAAGGGGGAGATTGTTGGACATTTTGAGTCAAAGTTGTCATTGATGTCAAGGAATGAAGTCATCATTGATGTCAAGGAATATATCAAGGAACAATGCAAAGGTTAATGGCAAAAGAGCTTCATAATATTTTTAATATTATGTGGAAGCATATGAAGGCGGGTTTTTATTAAAACCATGGATGAGCAAAATAAAAGGTTTTTCATAAAAACCCAAGGAAGCATTTTGAAAAGTTAAAGGAGGTTTTAATATTTTTTATAAAATATTTAAATTCAATTTGAATTTAAATTTTATAAATAAATATTATCTATGCAAAGAGGTAAAATCAAAGAGGGCTTTAATAAGCCAAAAAAGGGTTTAAGAATTAATTTATAAAATTTAAATTCTAAAGAATTTAAATAATTTATAAATTAATTATTTGAATTTTGAAGGCACCGACGTTCAAAATTATTGGAGATAATATGTATAAAAACTATATGCCAAAAATGCATAGAACTTACCCTTCGTTCGAAAGAAATAATTGTGGCATATGTTGTGTGAATACTCATGCGGAGAAGAAGACGAATCTTTGTCTTAAGGCACCAATGAAAGTGTTGAAAATGATTGAAGGCAAAACCCTCATATCCACCAAGGCATGTGGCCTAGTGGCAAGCGATCACGAGTTAATTAGTGTGGGTGCAGAGTGGTTCACATTCAATTCTCAGCAAGGATGTTTTGGCGTTGGAAGAAGTGACGCATTGATTTTTGGTTTCGGTGCATTGGGAAGAACATAGAGCACGTTGTGCTCTTGGTTCTCCAAACGAGTGCCTAGCTCGTGCGGCGGTTGAAGCCACGGCTAGGGCATGGGGAGAAGCTGCGTCAAGGGTTCGATTCTCACCTAGGCGGAGGTAATAATTTTTGCATTAATTTTTAATTGCCTAAGGTATAAACATAAGGTTTTAGGGAGTTATAAGGGGTTTTGAAAGGTGCTTATTTTAAGTGTTAGTTTTTTATTAAATGAAGGAATAAGGTGTTGAACTTTATTTTTAATAAAGTTATTGTGATGTTTTTGATTTATCAAAAAGTGAATTGAAGAGTGATTAAATTTAAAAGGACTTATTGCCATTGGGTTAGTTTGAAAAGGAGATTGTGTTGACAATATTTTTGATATTGAATATTGTTTTAATTGGGAGATCATAAGGTGTATTTGGTCAATCATTTTTTGTATATGTTTATGGATGCTTTCTTTAATATGGAGTGATAAGGTGTATGTGTGTTTTGATATTTTGCATTGTATCATTGAGAGAGTTTAGTATCTTCTAACTCCTTGAGCTTGGAAAAGAAGTGTTTGTGGTTGTAGATATTTGAGGTTCCTTCATCGTCAAGAAAAAGGTATGAGCACATTCTTCCATAGTTGAATTAATTGGTTGATTTTCTATGAAAATAAGTTTGGAGTGAAAAGGAATTGATTAGGGTTTCCTTATTGAGAGTGTTGAGTTAATGCTTCAAGGTTTTCTGGAATAAAGAGTTGTTAAAACCTTATCTTATAAGCATTGTTGTTGAAGCCATTGATTGTATGAAGAACTTATCTACAAAGAACAACATTTTATTTTTTATAACATTTTGTTGAAGTGAGTTTTTGAGTGAAGAACTTGAACTAGGGTTTGGAAAGAACATGAGTATCATTGTTATGTGAGATTGGTTGATAAGTATTGTTAGAAACATTTTGAGTGAGTGTTCATATGCTTGGACTAGGGTTTGTAAGCAAGGATTATTTCATTGAGTGATTGATTGAGTAGATTTGGTTGAGCCTAGTCAAGTGGATGTGTGAAGTGATTGTTCAAGTTCCATAAAACAAACTATTCTATATTCTGAATTGAATTGAGAAAATAATTCAAAAAAAACTTGTTGGATGGAAAGGTCATATTCTATCTCAAGCACGAAAGCTAACCCTCACTAAGGCCTCTCTTCAGAGCATTCCAGTCTATTTCCTTTCCGTTTTCAAAGCCCTTGTGAAGGTTTTCCAGAAAATTGAAAAACTCCAAAAAGAATTTTTATGGACTGGATCAGAGGAGAAAAAAAGGATACACCTTGTAGGATGGACCAAAGTGTGTAGACCCAGGGAAAATGGGGGCTTAGGTCTGAGGAGAATTGCTCATATGAATTTAGCTTTACTAGCTAAGTAGGCGTGGTGCCTCATTTTTGGTGAAGAAAATGAATGGACAGCTATCATCAAACAAAATTATCTTCAAAATATGGAATTTCTAAGTGACTTAGTTCCAATTAGAGGTTCTGCTTTTTGGAAAGCAATTCTCAATTGTAAGGAAATCATCAAAAAAGGTTTAAGATGGTTTTTAGGCAATGGTGAGAGGATAAATTGTTACAATGACAAGTGGTCTAAGGATGAACCACTGATGCAATATCCTAACTTAGCCCGAATTAGAGATATCACGAAAGAACTCATTGACAAAAAATTCTTCGATTATATGGTTGAGGACAGAGGCAGAATGAAGTGGAAACAAATAAGGATTCAAGGATTTCAAGGAGAATCAAATGATATTTGTAACATTCTTGGGAAACATTTTATCCCCATGAAACCCAAGGAAGATCAAGTGACCTAGGCTCCTACGAAAAATGGGCAGTTCACTGTTAAATCAGCTTACAAGCTTCTGCTTGATGACGAGGATTTTGTCATCCAAAAGGACTTATTTTGGATAAAAAATTTAATTCCAAAAATTGTAGTCTTTTCATGGCTGGTTATCCAAGGAAAAATTTTAACCATTGATAATATGGTGCGTAAAGGTATTTGTATCACTAATCATTGTTATCCATGCAAGGCTAATTGGAAGACCATTTATCACATTTTCCTTGAGTGCCCTTTTTCCTTTATTGTCCTAAGTGGGGTTTTTCCAGCCTTCAATATTTCTTGGGTTAAAATAGCCATCGTACTTGATTTGTTCTTCCAATGGCCTTGCCCATTTTTAAGCCAAAGACTTAGTTACATGTGGAAAATTTGTCTCAATCACTATCTTGGGTAGGTGTGGTTGGAAATGAACCATAGAGTCTTTAATAAGTCTATCCATGATCATCAAACTATCATTGACAGGATCCTATCCTTTACCAATGAGAATGTGAACCTTATCCCTTTTTATAGTCGTAAACCTCATCTACAGGAGACCACGATTGCTCAATATTTAAGCTTAACCTTGTTATATGAGTCTGTGCCTAGGGTAGTCAACCCCAGACCCAATGTTAAGTGGTCCCCACCTCCTACGGGTTGGTTTAAGCTTAATTTTGATGGAGTGGCTAAGGAAAATCTTGGCAGAGCAGGCATTGGCGATATTTTGCAAGATCATAATGGGAATATGATGCTTGTGTTTTCTGAATATTTGGGAACAAGGACGAACAATGAAGCTGAAGCTAGAGCTATGTGGAGAGGCCTTGAAATGACTCAAGACTTAGAAGGCAATTTGATCATAGAAGGAGACTCTATGCATGTTATAAATCTCCTTAATAATTGGAAAACACCTCCTTGGAGGATTAAAACAATTGTTGAAGAGGCTAGGATCCTTTTCTAGGGAATACAAGATAGAAAAACCCAACATGTCTTTTGGGAAGCTAACAAAGTTGTTGATAAGCTAGCCAATTTGGGTGTCGATGGTGATGGACTTTTCAAATGGGAACACAGTGTCCCGAGTGAAGTAGAGGAGCTTATTCAACAAGAATGCCAAGAATTATAGTCAAATTTACCAATAGGGAAGGCACTGTAAGTTTGAAGGCTATGAGTATTCCCGTCTCTTTTTTGAAATGGATTCACAATAAAAATTATCCGAGTTGTCAGTCTTGGTGGATGCTGCTTGGAAATACCACAAAGACTAATTGGGACAGTCACATGTTAGATAACATGGCTCCTAGTCATATTAGTAATTTTATGTTGGTTGATAATCATAGGGTAGGAAAAAAATGGCTATATAAGACTTCGAACCAGAGCCACGTAGACCACCAGATAGCCACTGCCATAAATCTAGCCAACAAGTTCACTTCTCCAAGGCTGATTGGACAAGACGAGATGTGGTCCCAAAGCATGTCATATACGGAAGAAAGCAATTACCAAAGAATTATTAAGAGTAATTGTCAATACAGAGCTTGTGGGATTTTTTTTCAGTACTCTGCTATGTGTGTCTACAGCTTTTTGTTTCTCCACTATTTCAAGGAAGGGATCTGTGTTTGTTTATTTTTTTGTAATTATGATGCAGGTGTGTTTTCTTAGGGTATACCCAAAATGTTGTATGGGAATTTTCTTTTTGATAATAGACTATGTTCCTTACCGGATGTAATGGCTTTTGTGGCATGTAGATTTTACATATATAGGATCCTTAGTAAGGACATGTTCATCAATAGCCTTGGGCTAATTTTTGTAAAATATTTTGGGTCAACCTATAAAACATGATATTAATGCTATAGTATCTTATCTACCAAAAAAAATAGAAAGTGATTGAGTTGAAGCATATTGAGTCTCTAACAATTCTCTGTATGTTTCTAAAAGAGTTATTTAAATTAATTGAGCATTATGATGAGTATAGGGCATATTGAGTCTAACAATTCTCTTTATTTTTCTATGAAATTGGACAAGTTCTAGTGTGGACTTGTTGAGCATATTTGAGGTTGTGGACATATTTGGGTAAGCTTTTGTGGAAGCTTACAATACAAATTTAGAGTAGATTTGGATAAGTTCTTGAGAGGACTTATTGAGCAGATTTGGATAAGTTCTTGAGAGGACTTATTGAGCAGATTGGACAAAGTTCTAGAGAGAACTTGTGGACATATTGGTGTAAGATTTTGAGGAAGCTTACAAGCCAAATTTGAGACAAGTCTTTGAGAATACTTGTGAGCAGATTTTACTGATTGGTTTGTTCAAAACTTGAGTTAAGGTTTGGAGCAAATCAAGTAGATTTGATTTGAGATTTAGTCAAGATTTGAGTTAAGGCTTGAAGATAAAGATTGAGGATATATCAGAAGACAGAGTTTGGTGTAGATTTGAAGACAAATTTGTACCATAATAGAGACAAATATTGAGGATAGATTTGTTCTAGACTGACAGATTATGTTTAGTATAGATTTCATATAGATTTTTGGAGGTGACAGAGTTGAGGACAGATATCTCCAACCAGAGCAGGGAAGATAGGTGTCTTCTATGTATATATTTCCATTTTCTAAGGGTAGTGAGACATAGGTCTTCTAGATGGTCACCAGCCAGAGCAGATATTAGGATATTGGTGTCTCCTATGGATAGATATCCACAAACTTGATTTAGAATATTGGTATCTCCTTTGGATAGAGGTCCATAAATATTGTAGGGAAAGGATTCCCAAGAGAATTTATTTGAGAAAAAATTATAAGAAATATTTTCTCCGTGGAGTAGCCCATATTGGGTGAACCATGTAAAATCATGTATCTCATGTGTGTGATGCTTTGTGTAATGTTTAATGCTTTAATATTGTTGATGCTATTATTTGGATTGAAAAGAAAAAAGTTTTATATTATACTGTTCACCCCCCCTCTCAGTATAAGCACATGTTCTTCAAATATGGGTGGTGGGAAATAGAGAAAAAAATTCTATTTGGATGGATACTTTGTGTGGTAAAAAACCACTCAATTTAGATCCAGTTTTGAAACCTTGGATGAGATTGCTTCAATACAAATATGGTGATAGAGTTTCAAACATTTTGTACAAATATTGAGAAGGAATATACAAATGGAAAGAATATATTTTTACAAGTATACACGACATTAATGCTATGAGGCAATTGATTAGAAAGATAACAACTGTAATTATTCCAAGGGGTGCCAAGGATAAATTGATTTTGGAGTTGAATAACTCAGGAGAATACACAATAAGAAGTGGATATAATGTTCAACACCAACATAATAATAATATCACTAGAATTTTGAGAGATATTTGGGATAGTCCAAGCATTCCTAAAGTCAAAATATTTGTTTGGCTAGTAGGTCATAGAAGAATTTTATCCTAGGATAACCTTATGAAAAGGGATTTTCATGGCCCCTCTAAATATGTTTTTTATAATAAGGAGGAGGAGAGTATTGACCATTTCTTGGGACATTGCTCAATAGTCTGGAATCTATGGCAATGGATTCTTAATATGTTTGGTAAATACATGGTGATGAATAGCATAATTGAAGATTGGTTAAAGAAATGGTAGAGCACTTGTAAAAGTGAGGCTTTATAGACAATATGGGATATATCAAAAGATACAATACTTTGGACTATATGGCTAGAAGGGAATAGAAGAATATTTAAAGGAAATGAAAGTAATTTAGAGATAATAAAAAAGAAGATATATTTAGCTATAGAGGAGTCTAAACCAACCCTATCAATTCACCCAAGACCTATTTTGAAATCAGAGAGTCTTGATAGATGGAGTCAAGTCATTAAATGGAATTATGATATTGGGTACAAGAGAAGCAAAAATAAGGTAAAGTATATAAAGTGGAAACCACCAGATGTGGAGTGGGTTAAATTTAATTTTATGGAGCATCTAAAGGAAACCCAAGACCAGCAGGAGGAGGAGGAATAATTAGAAATAATAGGGGAGATATTTTATCTCATTATGCTTTCAATTATGGATTTAAGACAAATAATGAAGTTGAAGCTTAGGCAGCTTTAGAAGGATTAAAAAAAAAGTAAACAAATAAAATGGAATAGAGTTTGGATGGAAGGTGGTTCTCTCATAGTAATAAATACAATTTTAAGGAAAGCAAAGGCTCCATGGAACATACAAGAGATAATTGTGGAAATTTGAAGAAATCAAGTTTACACATATATTAAGGGAAGGAAACAAATGTGCAGATAAGCTAGCCAATATAGGGATTTTGATTGAGGATCGTGAAGTTAACATCTCCTTTCCATGGTTAGAGGAAGTAGAAATTTTATTTGAAGCTGACAAAAATTGTTGATTGCCTAAATCAATTAATGATTAAGATTTACTTTAATGTTTTCCATTGGTAATATTTGTTTTATTTTATAACAATAATGTGTGTTCTTTTAGACTATTTATTATAATTTTTGTGGTTGCACTTGTATTTCGGGAAGGAAACTAGCAATCCAAATTTGGTAAAGTGAACTATATTTTTTTTTTGAATTTACATGGTGGAATTGGTAGCCGCCACGAATCAGGCAGTCTGTCTAGCTTTTTATGGCTGCCATAGTATTCTGTGTTGTCCACCCCGAAAGCCACCACACAAATATTTGCACAGTCCACCCCTATAACCACCATTCCATAATCATTTTAAACATTTTACACCGCTGAAAGCACCAAGAAAGGGACAAGCGTTTAGTCCGATGAGGCCCGAGATTTGAACCTTGGACCTTTGCCCCCCTTATGGGGTTTGGATGAACAAATTGGTCTACACCTCGAACCTGTAAAGTGAAATATATTAGTGCGATGTTTTGGAAATATTACTCTACTAAGATGCAATGCATATATAGTAGAGGTGAATTTTTTGGCATTGTAAAGGCTTCTATAGGAAAAAATCAAGAAAGATGCTAAATTCTAGAGTAATTGTATTCATACAAATATTTGAAAAGATTCAAAAAATGAAAATCAAGAATTTAGACATTTTATGTAAAATGATGCAGGTTTCTAACTATAGCATCTCAATTGAGATGAGAAGTGTATCTATTTGTAAATTCTCAAGCTCTAAAGAAGAGATATATAATTTGTTAAGGGTGGGGGAACCCAAGTACAACCCCTTTTTATCAAGCAAAAAAAAATATAGGTAGTATAATGTATATGGCATTAATTTTATATGAAATTCATAAAGATGAAATTCAAAAGTAAAAATAGTTGATGAAACTCTAAAAGGAAAAATAGTGATTGATCATACGAGTGATTCAAGTGAATCATCTCTAAAAACATTGTTTCACTTTGCATGCAATATTGACATTTCAAGCTCATCAAATTCAAGAAATTATTATGATGCTCTAAGTGAATTTTCTAAGAATATATGACAACATCAAGATTGCAAGAAAGAAAAAATAAAATCACATGAACCAGAGGTCAAATATGAAGAAGAACTTTAAATCATTCATGAACATCCATCATGAGGGAACAACAAAGAAGCATAACTACATGAATCAAAAATCAATAACAAAGAAGAAGCTCAATCATTTCATGAACAAGATAGCAAAGAAGAAAGGACTAAAGAACCAAAATAATCTGAAGAAGAATCTCAAACAAAGGTTCATAGACAATGCAAGATTACATGAAGACACAAGTTTGAATATGATGCCAAATATTGAAGACTAAAGTTTTCAATAACCAAACAATGTAATATAGGGGGGTGTTGGTTAATATTACATTATTTGGTAAATGCAAATGTACACCATGGTACCTTTATGGCACAAATGTAAATATGTAATAGATTAGGGTTTGAGTCTATAGTTTAGGATATCATGCATATTAATGTGCAAGTGTGTAATGAGAGAAAGTGCACAAGTTTCATGTATGTAAGTGTGCAAATAAGTAATGTGAGGATGTGCACAAGTATCATGTATTAGGAGTGCATGTATAATAGTAAGTTTCATGTAGAAGTATGCAAGTGTCATGAAGTTAAGAGTGCATGTAAGTAGTGAGTGAAGAATCTTGTATACAAGTGGTAAGATGAGAAGCCAAAGGACAATAATAGAAAAATTTGCGAATCCTAGATGTATGAGGAGTGCATTAGTCAAGTATTAGAAGAGTCATATTTCTATGTCTATATTATGGTATTGGAAGTCATATTTCTATTTCTATATTATGGATACAAAGCTTCATACAATGTGTAGGAAAAATGGTCTATAATGGTCACCATAGCAAGAATTTATAATATTGAAGCTTGTATACAAATTTTGAGCAATTTTATTGTAAGTATATTTCATGTTATTACATGATTGATTTTGGCCATTTACATTCATATTTGATATTATAATGAATGTTATTTTAATTATATTGACCCATATATATTTTTATTTCTCTTATATATAATTCTACTCTTGATTAATTATATTTGGACCTAAGATATTGTGGCTTAATTATACTAGGACTTGAGATAGTTTGGCTTAAAAACCAACATGTTATTCATAGTGATGTTATTTAAATATTTGTGGTCAATACAAATTCTCTATGTTCCATATTTCTTTGGAGCCATGATAATTAAACTACCACATCGTAAAGCACTTGGTTTGATGTGCCCTTTTGAATCAATTCTTAGATTTACCTCTTGATTTTATAAATTTCTAGGACTTTTCTATGATAAATAGTGCATTAAGCAAATCACTATCAAGAACTAAATAAATGGAATGCTTCAAATCATAATGAAGTGGAATATTAATTGGTGACATGAACAAGTCATCATATTTTGCTACAATGTAGCCCATCTACTTCTACTATGTAGAGCTTGTGATAGATGTAGCAATGGTCCTCCTACATTATGGCTTGATCATCAACAAGATGAACTTTCTTGTTTGGAACATCATCTGCCTACATTGCTTATAGATTATTAATGAAACAAAGGTAGGAGGTGATGCATCTAGTCTCATTTAGAATTGACCTTAAATAGTGATGATGACACTTTAGGACCTAGAATTATAAACAAAATTTCTCTTTTGGATAAATTATTGGCCCAAAATGACATCATAGACATTCTAGGGCACAACATGATACAAAAATTTATCTTTGAAGGTTTTAATGAAATAAGAGAGCATACATTATTGAGATATATGAATATCTCTTCCCAATTGTATTTGTTCAACATTATATGGTTATGGATGTGGTGTGATAGACAAATTTAAATCCTTATCCATATGAGCAAAAATCAATTTTTAGCTCCCACTATCAATAATGGAATGTAATAGATTACCCTTGATCTATATTTTTGAGTTAAATATGTATTCCTTGTCTTGTGACTCCAATGGTGTAGCAGGTTCGACTTTTATGAACCACTTTCCTCTATCCCCAGTCTATGAATGTGGAGGCTATGGTGTAGTGGGGTAAAACTTAGTAGACAATTATTTAATTGCTCGATACTACTCCCTTAAATATTGGTTGCTCTTCTAATAACTATACCATTTACTAGTATTGGCCTTTGGGTGATTCTTTTCTTGGGAGTCCTTTTCTAGTTGCAATTTTTATTTTGGGGATAAATCCCTTTGTCTTGATTCCATGGAGAGTCACTCTTGCCTTTCTTTGGTTGGTACTTAGTGTTATTTTTGTTTTTATTCTTCTCCTCCAATTTGACAAGTTTGTATGCCTCTCTTAATATCTTGAACTCAAAGAGGTCCATGTCCTCTCAAATGTAACATTGTAGCCCATAATAGTACTTGAGAATTCAATACCTTTTGATATCTTGAATACTTAATTTTTATTCCATGGAATGGAAAACATTAGTATAATCTTGAATATATTGGTATTTACCTTTATACAATTGCTTCCATCACATGTTTTAGTCTTCATATGCTCCCATGGTATAGTATTTTTCCTTGATGACCTCCATGAAATAATACCATGTGAACACTACTTCATCCTCATTGTACTTTGTAACCCTATTACAATATAATTCCCACTAAGCTACAAGCTTACCGGAATGGTAAGGGCTTTGGCTTCTCTTTGAGAGGTCTAACTTGGTATGATGGGACTAGAACCCCTCATAAAAACCTATGTAAACTCATTGAAAGTTGCAATATTACGATAGTGGTAAGGTATTTAGCCTCTCTTTAGGGAGGTTCAAGGTTCAAACCCCACTCAGTAGGAGGGGACCAGGATCCCTCATAAAAACTTATATATACTCATTGAAAAAAATATGCTTCCCACTAAGTTTCTATAAGTAATAAATCTTTGAGTAGGGCAAAAGTGATTTTCTCAATGTTGGTGAATTTATTTATGAAGAAGTATGTAGATAACTAATCTAACCAATTTTCTAGGGCATTAGCATTAAATTTTTCTATAAAAGTAGGAATATCAAATTTTACATACAAACTAAAATGTTTGGAATTATTGAATGGTGTTAGGGTAGTGATAGGTTGTGTAGAGGAGGTTATGGAATTTGTAGCAAGAAGCCATTGAAAATTTTGAGTAAATTGATTCATCATCTCATTCCTCTATTTTACAAAGGCTTTGTTCAACATCTTACTAAAAATATTGACTATGTTGATATTATCCATTCTAGTTCTCATTTGACATCATTTGGAACAACAAGAAAGATAGTTAGAGGGATCTCACATTTGATACCTAAAATTTTAATATCTTGATATTGTGTTTATAAACATACACTCAAAATATAGACTACTCTTATACCATTGGTCCAAAACTCAAAATTTGAATTGAATTAAAGAAGATTGAAAATGAGTGCACTTTAGAAATGACAAATTATAACAAACTAGAACACATAAACATATTAAAAAAGTAGCATAATGATTTTATTTCTTATAAAATAAAATATAATACAAGCAATATTTGAGAAGATATGTGTCTATAGAATTGTATTCATTACTCATATTTTTTAGTTTGGGGTGCATCTATATTTATACAATATTCTTGATGTGTGGGAAACCCACCATATTGAATATGGAAGGTCACATGGATGGAAATATGATGATTCACCTTCAATGAATTAGAAGATCACCCATATGAAAATGTGGTGATTCACCGTCCATGAGTTATAAAGTTTCTATTAACTGAAATTTACATACATATGACTCGCCTTTTTATGTTTTGTCTTCTACTAATGTGTCAACATGGTTAGAGATGCAAATTTATCTATGAAAATCTAAAAATATAAAATTACTATTTTTAGAAAATATTTGTTTAGCATTTTTTGTGGTGATTCACCTTCCATGAGTTATTTGCTAATTTTGTTATTTTCCCTCGTCCAATACTTCTTGAATAGATAAAAACAAAATCTCGGGCATAAAGTTATGCTTCTAAAAGTGTGGTTAGGATATAATTATAAATTTTGAATTGTTTTTTTGCATAAATACATGCTCCAAAATGGCCACATGCTTGGATCAAGTTTGTAGAATTCATCACCTTGATTCATATAGATTGAATAGATCCTATACTTGTACAACATTTGATGAGATTAAATTAATCCTTTTTCTACAATGAATTTTTGAAGTTGACTTCTTGATCTTGTCGTGCCTATTCATATAACTTGTACTTGCATATTCCTTAATGCATTTTTTAGCCTTACCTTGAAAAGCCACATGTATATATTTTTAACAAACATAAGGGTTATGCTCAAAATTTTATTTACAATTGTGTTGACTTTTGTTTCTAAATTACAAAGGTTAATATTACTACAAGTACCTATTTATTTTTATATTGTAAAAGCAATTTTAAAGAAATTTTATAACTATAGCAATACACATATTAGTATTTTTATTGATTTGAGGAGTGGGTTTTGAAAGGTCCCCAAACCTTATTTACAATACAGAGACCAAAATGGACAGGTCAAAAATACCAAATACATCAAAGGGTAAACAGAAGTGCCACAAAGACAATAAACCTAAAAAGGAAAATAGGTCATTAAGACCTTTTATAGCAAAACCAAAAAACGGATCCATGGAGGTCATCCCGACAAAAATTAAGAATAGAACAACAAAACCAGCATCAAAGATGATCACAAAGGCCGCAGCCATCCCAACGAAAAGGAAGAACAAAACAAAAAAACCAACAATAAATATGATCATAAAGGTTGTGGGGATAATCCTAAGAACGTGAAAGAAGGTCCCCAACTCATTCATAATTAGTGTTGTTGGCAGGCTTCACATACTTGTGTTTTTGAAGCTCCTTAAGCAATACACATATTAGTATTTATTGCAATAACTATATCATTATTATGAACATTTATCATAGACCCCACAAAGTTTAAAAATACACAATGACTTATATACCATCACTTAATAAACCTAATTTATCATCTATCAACTACACTTGCTTTTCAACCAATTGTGAGAGACAATTCTTATTAGCATTATATTGGATTTTCTATTGATGACATCAACATCAAACTTCCACAATCAATGTATATATATTGACAAACTTCTTTCTCATATTTGCATTCTTTATTGCTTCCTCAAGAACCTCCCTAGTAAGCAAAGATATCTATAATAGGATGCTAGATTAAAACTAAAGAGCACTTGCTCCAAAGAATAATTGAGAAGAGCTAAAAAATTCTTGTATCTAATAAACTAGATAAGATACAATACATTCTACCTAAAGTCTCAACAATCTAATTGGAGGAGGAAGATAAACCTTAAACAATAAATTTTCAAGAAAGCAACTCTTTAAAGATAGTTGGACACTTATTAACTACATGTTGTTAATCCTTTTTTTGCTATCCTACATGACCAAAAGATATATTTCATGATTTTAGGTCTATTATAGGTTACACGAGAGGAAGTATCCGAACTTGATTAAGCAAGGGTATCATTAGCTTAGGGTTTATGATGAAGGATATAATAGGTAAGAATTTTACCCATTATTATATCTTTAGACTTATAAATTTTAATACTTAGCTACTACCATGCCAACATTTTAAATCTATAATGTTATTTCCCATGAAAACTAGGTATAATTATAAAATATGGAATGAAATACCTAAAATGACCCTAACATAAAAGTGATAAAGGCAATATCCTTTCAACCAGTGTCAATCCTTGATAAAATTATAGGATAGATTTGTTGACAACTTCACCTACTCTTTATTACCATACTCTAAAGATGCATTATGTAGTCGATAAATGGTATTGTAAAATAAAACTATGTTCTAAGTTTATTTTGATATGTCTATATTTTTTCACCTAGTTTCTAAAGAGAAGTAACCAATGAGCATCATTTTAAACAAAATCTTAGACTTTAAACTATCAAAGGCAAGTGGATCCATTAGTGATGATCAATTAATTCCACTTAATGGATGTAGTTATAGAACCATGATGTAGTGAATATTTATCCCAAGATATATTAGGTACCATGGTTCAAAATGCCCTCCACATTATAATTATAAGTACAAAAGCCTTAGCAATTAATTATTTAGAATAAATAGGCATGTTAAAGACCAACATAAATTATGAATCGACAAAGCTAGTGTAAATTTTTCTTGAAACTGATCTTTTAGGATCTTTATATCTGCATAGAGTTATCTAATTTAGATGACTTTTATGCCATTTTATGTGGAATTTGAAGATTTGAAATGAGTGGTCATACAAAAGAATACAAGCAATATTAAGGGAGATACGACCATGTGAAGATAATTACCCAAAACAAGGGTAGTGTTAGGTCAATATTTTCCAAAATAATATCTCATATTTCAAGAGCCATATCTTTGTGAAAGGTTATCTGATTCAAATGACTCTTGGACCATTTTGTGTATAATTTGATGATCTTTATAATGGAGTGGTTATATGAAGGAATCTAAGTAGAATTGAGGGATATATTATTCTATAAAGTCATCCATCTAGAACAAGGGTGATGATGATTTTTCAAGTCATAAGAAATGAACTAAGGTTCAAATTATGGGAGGAGAAATGAAGGGCTACACCATCAATGAGGTAGGAAATTCGATATGGACACAAACTTTTGTAGATAAATTTCATTTATCCATCATTAACTTAAAATTTTTGAATGTAAATTATAATATGTTTATTTTTAAATAATATAATTACTATAGGATATACTAGTAAATTTTAGTTGATATTGAGTTATAGTTTCCTTCCCGTGGATAAATTTATAGTTAAATACTTAGAGTCATCCTCACAAAGAAATGATCCTCATTACTCAAAGATAAGGTACCTTTGGTAAATTTAATGGGTCCTGGCCAAGGGCTTTGACTTTGAGAAAATGGTTTGATGGGAGATGGACGTCTCTAAGAGTGATTATATTCTTTCTTCCAAAATTTTTCTTCATAACTATTTTAGATTCTAAGGAGAAAAGATATAAAATTATAAAAAGGGGTCCTTGGTTTATCATAAGAGTAGGACTCTTCCTTACCCGTTGGTATGAAGGATTTGCAACTAAAAACATAAATATATCCCTATTACTACTCTAGATCAAGTTGTATGGAATATCCATTGAATTATAGGGATATCTTCAAGTCAATAGGCAAAACTCCAATAGAATTCCTTGATATTTTAGAAACTACAAAATATGGAGTCTTGGCTTTTTCTACCAGATATTGGTCATGATTGATATCAATAAACCTTTATCAAAATCAATATTTCTTAAGTATGGGGGTAAGTTGTGGATCCACACTATGGATTATGAAAACATATATTTCAGATGTAGAATATGTCATAAGGTGGAGCATATTGGTAGATCATTTCCTAAGAAGAGTCCAACATAAGCATATCTAGAAAACCACAAGAGAAACATACAAATGGATATGGATGAGGAAGTTTTTTAACTTCTAAAAAATAGGTCTAGATAGATGAAAATAAATAATTAGTGGAGACCAGCAAGGATATTGGAAGAAATACCAATTCTTTTTATTCTTTTGCCTACGAAGAAACAGTATATAAGAGCTTAGAAGACATGGTACAACAAGACTAGAATATTTACAAGGAACCATCTACTCAGTATGATCTTAATTTAGGAATAAACATTCTTGCTAAACCTAAGGAATGTGCCTCATTATATTTTGAATACTCTCTTGGAGTACCATGCACCATTCAAGAGAAGGAAATTGGTATATAAAATGTAGTGTTAGATGTTAATACCTCTACTATTAACAAGGAAGCACCATAAAATGAGTAGGATAAGTCAAAATATTTCTTAGTAGAGCTAGGAGAGGATAATCTAATGAAAATTAAAGCAATGAAATAATATTGAGAAATTGAATAATAAGACCTACTTCCAATACTAGCAAGGAAAAAGTAGGAAAACCTTCAAATTATCAAGAGAGAACCAACAAAGCAAGAGCAAACATATTGAAAAGAACATGATTTAAGTTGGTTGAACTTCACTTTACCAAAAAATAAAATAATATTGGTAATTCATAGGAGGGACCAGAAGCCCCTAATTAGACATGATTACCATCTCATGGAATATAAAGGGTTCTAATGCCCTCTCAAATTAGAGGCGTATAAGGTACCTTTTATTAAGTAATAAGCATGATATTCTTTGTATCTAGGAAACTAAAATGATAAAGGAAAAAGAAATTAAAACTATGAAAGTAGTATGAGCAATATGGGAATGGGGTGTTGCAGGTTCAAAATGTTAGAGAATATTACATTATTTGGTACATGCTAATGTACCCCCATGGTACCTATGGTACAATGTAAATATTAGAATAGAGTTTGAGTCTATAGTTTAGGAGAGTGATTTATATTTCCCCTTTTATGTAAGTGTCTATGTGTAGGATATGCACAAGTGTCATGTAATTAAGTGTGCAAATATGTAATATAAGAAAGTGCACAAGTGTCATGTATTAGGAGTGCATGTAGAAGTATAAGTATCATGTAAAAAAGTGCAAGTGTCATAAAGTTAAGTATGCATGTAATTAGAGAGTCAAATGTCATGTATACAAGTGGCAAGATGGAAAGCCAAAGGACATATGAGAATTTTTATATGGAGATTAATAGTCAAGTACTTGAATCATCTGGTATGGCTATATTATGGAGACAAAACTCCATGTATTGTATCGAAGAGTATCTAGAAATGTATGACAATTTCAAGCATATTGAAGCTTGTATCCATATTTAGAGAAATTATACTATAAGTATTCTTCATGTTATTGCATGAATTATTTTATCCATTTTACATTCATATTTAATATTATCTTAAATGTTATTATTATTTATATTGGGAAAATTATATTTTAATTTCTCTTATATTTAAGTCTACTCTAGATCAATGATATTGGGACCTAATATAATTTGGCTTAAAATCCAATAGTGGTATTAGATCCATTGTCATATTTAGAGCTACTTCAAGTAGTCTCTATTTCTACCATCAAAGGAAGTCTTCAATGTGATTGCTATAAATTTTGAATTTGCAAATTGATATACGTCCTTAGTCAAAGTCTTTCCACTTTAAAGTAAGTGAGGACTAGGACTCCATTCAAAGGCTTTAAGAGTAATTAAAGGGGACAAATAAAAGGCATTCTGATTTGTATGCTATGGTCTATCCATTTGGTTCTAAAACCAATGAAGACAAGGACTCAACCAAAAATAATATTAAAGCCAACTCTAAATAAAGTTGGATGCGAGGAACATTCAAATTCACCCTGATACTAATTGGATTCTCTAGAAAAAATGAGAATCATAATAGTGGTTCAAAACCACCATTGAAGGATAAACAAAAGTCCTTATATATTGCATTGGACAAAGTGTCCAACAACTATTAAGTTATTGGAGGACAAAATAATCCTCACATATATTTTAAAAAGAGTTCATGATCAAGTGGACAAAGAGATTAAAGCACAAAAATGTGTTATATGATCCAAAGCATCAAAGGCTAAGAGGAAGAATATTCAAATCATCATTCAGGAAGAATCAAGTGCCATTCAGGAGAGCTACAGTGCTATTCGAAAGAGTTATGCAAACAGTGAGTAAATTCAAACAATTCAAATTGAAGCACCATTTAGACCATTCATTCTTGATTACATGAAGTGTCTCCTATTACAATATCATAGCCAAAGTGCCTTGAGAAAAGGAACTGATTGCACCATAGTCGAAGTGCCTCCTATTACAACACCATAGTCAAAGTTCCTCCAAGAAAGGAACCAGTTACACCATAGTCAAAGTGCCTCTAAGAAAGAAACCAATTGCAACATAGTCGAAGCACCTCCAGGAAAGGAACCTATTGCAACATCATAGCCAAAGTGCCTTTTATTGCAACACCATAGTCGAAGTGCCTCCAAGAAAGGAACCTATTATAGCACCATAAACAAACCATATCTAGTTGTAATACCATAGCCGAAGGACCATTGTAGACATTTAGATATTTTTGGTAACACCAAAATAATAGCTAACTGAAGTAACATTCACAATAATAAAGAAAGAAAAATATCAGGTGGAGTAAGGTATTGAAATGTTTGCATAGTTTAATGTTACAAAGAATAATGTTTCATTAATTTGTTGTAGTGAAGCATAACATGTCAGAGCATAGCATAGCATGTTGAACGTATAAAGTGAAAATTTTGTATCTTATGCACACCTTGGTTAACGTATTCAGTGGAGCAAAGATAAGGTAAGGAGTGTTACCTTTATATTCAGAATTTAACTTTTAAAAAAGTCTGAAGTTAAAGCTTATTTTTCGAGAATTGGATAACTTAGGAACTTTAATTATTTTTAGAGAGGGAGTTAAAAGGTTTTCAACTAAATTGAAATTTATATTAAGGTGGGAGTTATAAGGACTTCAACCTTATTTTGAAATATTGAAAAATATTTGATATTTTATTATTTACAATTAATTATTGCAATATATTTCAAAATTTTAATTTTTGAAAATTTGATAAATTTATTAAATTTTGGAGAGATAAGGATTTCTACTTCAAATTGGAATATTTTAAAAATTTTGATTTTTCAAATTTAGTTATTAGTGAGATAAAAGGTTTGCTACTTCAAAATTTGAAATTTTTAAAAATTTCAATTTGTAAATTTATTTTTGAAAGATTTTGGAAAAAGGGATTTTTTGAAAATTTTTGAAGTTATTATTGCAATCAATTAAATTTGAAAAAGGATAAATGGAAAATAAGAATAGGAGCATTACATCATAGGATAAATTCTCAAAGTGAATATAAAGAACCATACTTCATGAGATGAAGATTTCAAAATCAAATTTTTTATAAAAAACAATCTTTTGAATTTAAAAGATCAAACTATAGAAGAAATTTTCACAATTCTAATAAAAAATATTCATTTGAAACTCACCAAAACAAACAAAGGAAAAATGATGTATGGTATATAGATTTAGGAATCAATTATCATATGACTAGAAATTTGCATTGGTTTGAATATTTAGATGTCAGATCAAATGATCCTCTAATATTTGGAGATGCTCAAGGATCTGGACAAATTATACCTAGCATGCCTTATTCAAATTTTATGCTAGATGATGTTTTATATGTCCCAAGGTTATCTATTAATCTTATATCTATTGCTTAATTAGTTGGATTAGAGAGAACTAATGAATTAGAATTCATAAATGGAAACAAGAAATGTGTCATATACACCCATGTGTTGTAGGTGAGTTGGAGAGGAGATGGCAATCCTCCAAGGGAGGTCCCAGGTTCGAATCTCCACCCTACCAAAAAGTTGAATTGGGTAAACAAAATCCAATTGATAATGTTGGTACAGTAAGGGTCGAGCATGACTCTAGGGTGACTTTGATGGTGTAGAACCCCTTGGTCGTGGTCTCTTAGACCAAAGCAGCCCTCATAAAGAAATAAGGCAAAATTAAAGCTATGGGTTCAATCAAAGATGAAATATTTACTCTTGACACTATGGGTTTCTTAGAAGGAATATTATATGATCTTTGTCATCAAAATAAATTAAAGATGATTTGTTTGATTTCTTCAAAATATAGAAAATAGGAAGATGGATCATGCATAGTCCAATATTATCATGAAGAAGGAGCTCAAATGGTAGATCATTCTCAATGCAACGCTACCGAACAATAGATGAAGACAAATATTGAAGACTAAAGTCTTCAATAACCAAATAATGTAGTACAAGGGGGTTTTTTTGATATTACATTATTTGGTACATGCTATTGTACCCTCATGGTACCTATGTGTACGATCCAAAAAGGCTCACACCTAATGGTTCCTATTGCAAGAATTGACAAGAAATACAAAATGCATACAAGAACAAGAAAATGACAACAAATTGACAAGGAAAATACACTTTATTCCATTATATTTGAAGCCAAACTCAAATTACAAGTACATCCCTCTTAGGGATAATCCTTTCGATACAATAGTTACAATAGGATGTAATGTTTCCCTCTCAAGGGTAGGTGTGATTTCCAAGTGCCTTTGAGGATGACACGAACTGCTCTAGGGTGTCGATGACCCTCTTCTCCATGATTAGAGGTATTTGTTGCCTTGCATCCCAAAACCCTGTTAGTCCTGTGTGCAATAAACAACAAGAAACATTAGAAACAAAGGAGGCCTCTCTTGATGAGGCTTTTAAGAGTCATTGTGCCAAAAGATAACATGATAACAAGAAATCAAGAAACTGATTAAATGCATGTAAATTGATCTAAATCATGATAATATACCATTAGAAACATAAAAGAAACTAAAATGTATCTATCTAAGCTTCTAATTAATCAATTAAAGACATGAAAGCATGAAAAAGATTCATTATACCTACACTACAATAATGAAAGGAAATTGCAATTAACTCCTAATCTGTCGGTCAAAAATATCTAGAATACTAAATTGAACCTACAATATGATTAATCTAACCTAATTAAACAAATTGCAAAATAGAAAACAAAGATATCAGGGATTACCCTCTAACCATGGGTCCTTCAAGCGAAGAGCACTATTCACCATGGTTGATAGTCACAACTGAGCCTGAAGTATGTTTGCCCTCCAAATCAGGGCTAAATCTCTGATTCTCCTTGCCAAATTGATGGTCAAGGGTCACCTCTGTGTCCTTTGATAGATTTGGCGGTTGAATTATTCAATGAGTGCATGAATTGCATGGATTAGCATTTCTTGAATCTCCTAGCCTCCTAGGATCTCCATGGCAAGTGATCTCCAATTGGGTAGCAAAAGTGTCCCTCTCAATGCACCTAGGTGAGTATGCAATTCGACAGGGCTTCGTTGCATTTCAATTCGAGATGCATCTATATATTTTCCCAATTTGGAGGGGGGTTAAATAGCATTTGCCAAGGGCTAGGGGTAGCTTCATGAGGAAGCCAAGAACAAGATTGGGCAGTTGAGTTTGTTGGATGGAAGGATCCAGAACCTTCCTCACTCAAACTACTCCAATCTACAACCAATTGGCCGTTGCAACCAACTTTGGGTCGGATGAAGGCCAACTGATTCTGAGTCCTGACCATGGTTGACAAGCGCGGTCAGCTCTGCTAACCGTGGGTGTCAGCAATGGCTAGAACTGACTAGGAAAAGGTGCCCAAATGAGTGGTAAAAACCATTGCTATACCTTGGAATCTATCCAAGGTCTTCCATATGGTCTTCTAGCATGTCCCATATGAGTAGTCGCCTCGACATGACACGTTTTAGGTGTCTACAGATGCCCCTTTTGAGATGCATTGTGATATCGAACAACGCTGAGAAAAAATAGACCTCCTAAAATGATGTCATAGGTTGGATGATGATCATTAGTCTGATCAACATTAGATGCCCTAGGTCCTGCAAAAGGATGCGCATCCTAGAATCATTGCTTCCAACTGGATGGAAGGCTTAAATTTGAAAGAGTTTGCACTCATCATCAGACATTCGGGTAGCTTTGGTGCTACAATAGGAGTTAGGCCTATATAAACGAAAGGAGGAGAGCTACAAACAAACTATCATATATGCTATTTTCCCCAGTAGAAGGGTAAGCTTATGATAGTCTTTGGCAATGATTCGTAAGATGAACGCAATTTTGACAAGATCAAGGGATCTACGATCAAGGGATCTTCTGTTGACTTTGATTATGATTATGATATTATGACTACCCCCTCAAGTGATGAGTCAATGAGGGTAATGACAATTAAATGAAGCGACGAGGTCGCTTGACCACTATGAATGATCTTGAACAACTTAAGATTTAGCATTTGAATACTTGGCAAGGCCTAATCAGCTATGATTGCAACTATTAATGATAATTGTCTATCTCTATCCCATGGAGCGGTCCAGCCACGAAGGCCTTCTTAGGGAATCAAAATGAGGACAATTCCAATTAGGCTTATGTTGAATCATATTGTCGATGATATGCTAAAAATATCATAGGAGAATTGGCATGGATATCTCGTTCCCCTGGAGCAGTCCGGCCATTTGGGCCTTCTTAGGGATTGAAATGAAGCATAGCAATTCTACGATGATGAATTTTCCCCAAATGTCCTTATGGTAATTTACTCATCTTATCGGATTGCATGGATCGCAAGTCGCTGCAACCGCCAAGTGTATAGGGTAAATAACTAGATACAAGGTGCATTTGGATTTTGAATTTATCTGATTTTTTTGTTAATTTTGTAGATTTTGAATTATCTGGTCTGGTGGGTATTTTTAATTTGTTATTTTACAACTCTCCATGGTGGGAATTGGGAGAATTTATTATAGTTTGCTAACCGTGCCTATCATATGTGGTCAATTTCCTTGACCACGGCTCGAAACCATGGGTGCAAAACCCTAATTCGGGGACCACGGTTGTCAGCCTCAGCTCGAACTGAATTCGAAAAGGTATATAAAGTTTTGCCTTTTTGAAAAATTTCATTATTTACCTAACATTGACAATGAAACTTGAGAGCTCTGAGAGGTAAAAAGTAACATTTGACACGGAACGCTGTCACAAACTTCACTGATTCTCTCCTATCCACACCGATGGTCGACCAACCAGAAGCTTCGACTAGCGATGGAGTTGGTGCATCCAAGGTAACACACAAACCAAGACCACGCTTGAAAATTACCGGATTAAAAATTAACCACACTAAATAATGGGTTAAACGAACCACATTAAACTATCGGTAATGAACCTCACCCTAGCTAGATTTAGCATAGGTTAGATTAGAAGGGGGAGTTTTAATTTTAGGGTTAATTTTGGAAGGACGTGACCCTAAAAGGGTCATGCTCCTTAGCCATGGGTGGCAGACGCGGTCCCCAATTGGAAAATTGGGGGCCACGGCTGTCAGCCATGACGGGATTTAAATCCCAACGGTCACTTCTTTTTTGACCATCGCGTCGACCGCGGTTCCGACTCGCGATGTACAAAATTTTAGAAAAACATTTCAAAAATTTTATTTATTTTTGGGTTTTTAGGGCAATTAATGCCATTTAATGCATTTTTGAAGTGCTTTTTTTTATTTTTTTTGAAATTTTTGATCATGTGTGTGCATGTTTTTGCTTTTTCATGATATTTTTTTATTTGTTTGTCATTTTTTAGTTATTTTTAATTGTTTTTTGTATTTATTTGATTGCTTTTACTCAAGCCTTGACTAACAGAGAGAGGGAGACTGATCTCCTTTGCAACTTATGCCGCACTCTCACTGACGTGGAGTGAGAAGTGGTTTGCTGCCATGGGGTTTGGTTACGTCCTGGACCTCCCCACCATCAAAGTGGATCAGTCATACATGACTGCCTTGGCCCATCGCTGGGATGCATGGACCAACACATTTCACCTATTGATGGGTGAAATGACTGTTACTTTGGAGGATGTCTACCACATATTCCACCTACCTATTGATGGTGAGCCCATCACCTCTTCTCCTACCATGGCGAGGAAGGTCGTGTTTGATTCGATCTTTGGTAGACGGAGCATTGAGGCACAAGGCCGCATTGACCATGGAGGCATCCATGTTGAGGAGTGGTTCCAGGCTGGATTCTTTTCATAGTGGGAGGTAGTATTCATGCACCTGATCATCCAGATAGTCCTCCCAGACTCATCAGGCGTGAGGTTCCCCTAGAACCTCTTGGCTAGGACCAAGGAGGTTATGGTTAGCTTGACCGAGTGACCTCTCATTTTGGCATGGGGGAGTACTCTTCTAGCATAGCTCTACCACGAGTTGTATCATATCACACACCGTAGTAGAGTGGGCATCGATTGTAGCATACTTCTATAGATTTGGGGCTGGCAGCACATTTTGATAGAGCACCCTATTGATTTACCCCTAGAGATTACTACTATCCCTATGGATTCTTAGTGCTATGCAACCTGCTGGCCCTGGGAGTAGGAGGGTTTCAAGAGTAGGTCTCATGTAGGAGACCTGGACCACTATATCTCCCAATTTGCATAGCTCCACCCTCAGCACATACGATGGTGACCATACATGGGCTACCCAACCTGGATAGATGTGGATAGATACCTACACCAGGTGCACCAAGATAGGTGGATTATCGGCTGAAAGGCCGACATACATGAGTATCAGTTCTTCTCTCATGTCTTGAGGTAGTTTGGGATTCGATAGGATGTCCTAGAGGTGCCTACTATCTATAGATGCTTGGTCCTAGAGAGGGACCTGACCTAGCCCTAGGTGACTCCACTAGGGGATGTTGATGATGACTTTCAAGAGTCGGGCCTGGTGGACATAGGCACTACTACTGATTATGATACATGGTGGTCTAGCTTACAATGGCACGAAGAGGGACCTCTAGGCCGACCAGTAGATGGCTTTGCAATAGAGGGTGTAGAGGGCACAGAGGTGGACCCTCATGGGTGCAGGACCCATCAGAGGACAAAGGGCACATGGGGCATAGGGGCTACTATAGAGGAGGGCCCATAGGTAGAGGCAGAGGAGGAGGCATCCAAGGAGGGTGAGGCACCTCCTGACAGCGAGGTAGGGTAGTTGAGGGCATAGGTTGCCGACCTCCAGAGCCAGGTTGGGAGACTTCGAACTCAACTCCTACATAGGGATACTACTATCACCACTTTAGAGGTGAAGTTATCTCATGACCAGAGCTAGTGGCATGACTATGAGGGGGAGAGGTCCACTCTACAGGTGAGGATTGCCATGATGGATGTAGAGATACAAAAGCTCACAGGGTAGCACACTCTTTTGTAGTCCTAGGTAGATGCTTTTGTAGTACTACTCATCGCTTACCAGGTTGGGGGATCAGCTCCCTCATCTTCACAAGTTGCTTTAGCACCCCCAGATGCTCCAGTAGTACCAGTAGTGCCGATGGCTCAGGGATTGGCAGGGTTGGATCAAGGGGCTGAGATTGGGAGGCTTTAGGCTCTGGTTGAGAAGCACATTGAGGATACCTCCACAAATTTGCCTACATTACCACTCTAAGAGGGTGGATTGGACTACTCAAGGGTGAGATTCTAGAGATGCCCATAGCTTTAAGGTCTCAGAGGACTCGCACTCGGGAGACAGGACAGTCATCATCTAGCTCGAGTCGTAGGACTCACAGGTCTGAGAGATCTTCTGGTTCTAGCTCATGGAGGACCCATCGGGAGGGTGGAGGTGATGGTGGAGCCTCACATACTGGAGGTGCATAGGCTAGTACTGATCTTTGAGATATTTCATTGTACCATTTTTTAGTGTAAGGTCGAGGACCTACACATATGTAGCCTGCGGGTATTTTTGACCATGCCAATGTACTACACATTATTATTATTTTTGTACACACACACACACACACACACACACACACACACACACACATATATATATATATATATATATATATATATGATCGACATTGAGACTCATTATATGTGTAGATTTTATGTGTTTTATTGTTTATGTTTTATGAGATGCACATGGATGCAATGCTGATATGTTATGTTGATTTGATGTTATATGATGTGATGTATGGATGACATGCACTAGATAGATATGTGATAGATGATTATATGCTATGAGTTATGTATGTAGATGGACTACTTATGATGGATGTATATGAATGCAATATTTTGATGTTAAATGCATGTATACTTTGCTTCACTTGTATGCATTTAATTTATACTGCTATGACATAATCTATGCCATGTATGTACTGCATGTATTTATTTGTTTCTTTGATAATGTGTTTGTGAAATGGACATGTATGCTTTAATCACTTAAAACATAATGTATGCAATATGAGTTTTAACAAATCTAATGGATGACACCATCGAATGTATAACAATCATGGATTATAGTTGCTTTATCTTTTTATGAAAGATAGTACACCCATATGTGAGATGCAATTATATATGGTTTCTATTCATGAGATTTTGTAAATTAAAATAATATGGATAACATAGTCAGTGGCCATATAAATATCATTTTTGACATCCATCCGGTATCTAACATATATTATGAATAATTCTAATAAACAAACTCTCATAAAATAAATTGATGTTTTGATGATTGCATTGAAAATTGGTTGTTGCTATTTGGGAATTTTTGAGGTTTTCCATGAGACTCAAACACCCTAGTTGACTTATCAAAATTTGTATACTAACCATACTAGACTTTTGAAACATAAGGCTTTCACTAGGATAGGCCCTAACTGTTCATTATCCCTGTGTGTGCAAATGAGTATATTGAGATAAGGCATAAGCATACCCCGATGTCAGGTGGGATTCTTTTAGCCCATTGCTAAGATTGGGGATCCGCATATGTCTATCCAATCCTAGGTTTAGATTTCAACTGGACTAGACCACTAGGCGATACAGGACACCTGAAGCTAGCTCTTCCACATTCAAACATTGGTCTGTACACAAGAAAAATGCTAATGTATCAGACATATCATCATGCGTAAGGTACAGTAGTGTTGACAATTCTAGGGATTCAGGTTCGCTCCCTTATTTTCTTCAATTTTTTGGGATACTTGCTCATATATAGTGATGAAAATCACTGTTTATTTTGTATATACTCTCTTTTCTTTTCTTTTTTTTTCTTTTTTTTTTTTTCTTTCTTTCTTTCTTTTTTTCTTTTTTTCTTGAGCAAGGGATTTGATACTGATTTGATTTTCTTTGTACAACTTGATCTTCATTTGATTTGAATTTCTAGGATTTACATTTTGTAATTTGATTCAGAAACTTCCTTTGGGGATTTTGCTTTGGGGAACTATTTTTGGGATATCGATCTAGGATATCGATCTTAGGGTATCAATCTAGAGGATTGATCTAGGATATCACTCTGGGATATTGCTCATTTTAACGTAAGCAAGGGATTTTGGGTAGGGAATAAACCTATCCTTTTTCCAATTACCAATATTTCTCGAACCATCCACATAGGGGGATAAGCAAGAATAAACTTTTCACCTCAGGATACCTGGTCCTGCTTCGTAGCTTTCATATTCCCCTAGTCCTTATTAGGATTATTTAATTTGTTGATTAGTGATAGAATTATGATATGCTAAGGGCTATACAAACTAGACCTCATCTACAAAAGCAAAGTAAGCTTTCTATCAACTCTTGAGAAGACCTCTAGGTATGGTTGAATGACCAAAAAACCCTAGTATATTCTTCATAGCAACAATTGGGGTTGTGTTGAAAAACATAGTTACTCACAAGGGTGATAAATGGATGAAAAAGATAATGCATAGATGCATGATTGAAACACACAAGTGGCGTCATTTGTAAGATTGTAAACACAATTTATTCTAATGCAAGTGCAACGGATGGATATACCTAATGCAATGCAAAGATGAAATGCATGTGGAAAATGAGAATGCAATGATGCAAAATGCAATGCAAAGATGCTAATGAAATGCAAGTGTTTTTTATTTTTGATATTTTTCCAATTTTTTTGGATTTTATTGCTTTTTATATTTTTTATGGATTTTAAAAATTTGGATTGACCAAAGGGCTTACAGATGCCTTTGGAGCCTTTTGGGATGACCAAAGGGCTTAGATGCCTTTTTTAGAAACCCTTGGAGCCTTTGGGATTGACCAAGCGGTTTAGAAACCCTTGGAGCCTTTGGGATTGACCAAGGATTTAAGAAACCCTGGAGCCTTTGGGATGACAATTTTGTGACTAATGAGCCTTTGGGATTGACCAAGGTTTGAGAAACCCTTGGAGCCTTTGGGATGACCAAGCAGTTTTGAGAAGCCCTTGGAGCCTTTTGGGATTGACCAAGTGGTTTTGAGAAACCCTTGGAGCCTTTTGTTGGTTTTAGGCATAGAACGCTTTAAGATGAAGGATATTGAGAGGTTCAAGCTCTTCAATTCCTTCGAGCGATGTCAAGCGATATGTCCCAGGTCCAATCTTCTCAGAGATGATATAAGGACCTAACCAATTAGCCACAAATTTATCTCACATTTTTGGCGGTAAATTCGAGTTCTATTGGTTCTCTTTTAGCATAAGATCACCAACCTCAAAGTCTCTCAGATGGACTTTGTCATTGTAAGCTCATTTTAAGCGCTCCTGATAAACGTGGAGATGCTCAAGGGCATTCACGTGATGTTCATCAAGTAGCATCAATTGATCTAGGTGAGCTTGTCATGTAGTGTCATCATCGATGAACTCTTTCAATGCGACGCGCAACATTGGAATCTCCAACTCTAGGGGCATAATGGCCTCAATGCCATATACTAGTGAAAATGGAGTTGCCCTAGTGGGTGTCCGAATACTAGTCCTGTAAGCCCATAATGCAAGGGGTAGCTGGATGTGCCAATATTTGTGGTGCTCTTGTACCATATTTTTCAATATGGAGACCACTATCTTATTTGAAGCCTCAACTTACTCATTTTCCTGTGGATAATATGGAGTCACAAAACTGTGTTTGATTCTATACTTAGACGTCAAAGCTCTCACAATTTTATTTTTGAATGACGTTCCATTATCCAAAATTATCTTGGATGGTATCCCAAAATGACTTATGATATTAGTGAGTATGAACTCAACAATACATGCTCCAATTGTCATTGTTAAGGGAATGGCTTCCACCCACTTTGTAAAATACTTAGTAGCCATAATAATGAAAGTATGCTAGCTCGATGATGGAGGAGAGATCTTATCGATGAGATCCAAACCCCACTGAGCAAATGGCCAAGTTGCTTGAATGGGCTGTAAGGCCTATGATGGTAGGTGCATAATATTAGCATGATGCTGACATTTAACGCATTTCCTGACATACACATTGTAATCCTTCTCCATAGTGGGCCAATAATAACCCATGTGAAGGATGTGCTTGATGATAGCCATGCCACTGAAATGGCCACCGCACGTACCATCATGAGCTTGCAAAATTGCCCAAGATGACTCTTGGGGCTCAAGACAATGAAGGAGAACTCCATCATAGCTTCTATGGTACAAAATGTCTCCTAGCAAGACATACTTTGTCACTTTCTATTTAAATGTGCATTTTGTGACATGCGATAATCCTTGAGGGATTATACCAAGCTTTAGGAAGTCATGTATCTATGACATCCAGTTCTAGTAATTCTTAGCCTCAATTGACAAGACAACATGTTCCCCCTATGGTTCGACATTTGTAAATGCAGACTAGGAAATAACCTTATGGTGAATGGTAGTACCACTCCCCATTGGACCTTGCGAGATCAATGACCCCCAAGGTGCTCTCTTGAGAAAGTCTCTAGCTCTGTAGAACCACTCATGATTTGGTTCTATATGGATCATGTTGATTGACTCTTTGTTATCCAAAGCTTCATGCTGCATAGCAGAATGTGACAACGTTTTGACATGGATGGTAGTAAAATCGGTAGAAGTATTCTGAGGGATTAAAGATCCCAAATATGCCATAGTATCTACAAATCTATTTGATGAACGAGGGATTGCCTCGATGTCATACCACTCCAACTGATCTAGATAAGTATCAACAAGATCTTTGTAGGCCTTCAAAATAGGACACCTACATTGAAAAAGTCCCTTCACTTGGTTGACAATGAGAAGGGAATCACCAAAGATGTTTAACCTTTTAATCTTCATGGTGACAGCTATTTGGAGACCCAAAATTAGGGCTTCGTATTCAGCATTATTGTTAGTGCAAGGAAAATTCAACTTGAATGACAAGGGCATTGGAGCACCTTGTGGTATGAACAACACTATTCCTGCACCACCCCCTTGCTCACACTTTGAACCATCAAAGAACAAGGTCATATCAGCTTTATTATCTGGCTCTTTGGGTCTAGGTGCTTATGATAAGGCAAATATTGCATCATCAGGAAGCTCTATGGTGAGAGGTCTACTATTCTCAAGAGGTACCTCAACCAGTTGATCAACTATGACTTGTCCCTTGATGGAATTTTGGCTAATGAATTCCAAATCAAATTCTATCAATAGCATGATCCACTTTGTAGTACGTGTATTATGATATATCTTGCTCATCATATACTACAAAGGATTTTGTTTTGATATGACATACGTCATATGAATTAACATATAGTGCCACAATTTCTTGGTAGCAAACACTACTGCTAAACACAACTTCTCCACATATGCATATCCTAGCTCGTAACTCACCAAGGTTTGGCTAATGTAATATATGGCTTGCTCTTTGTCTTGCACATTCTTTTGGGCTAACATGGTTCCCAATGCAAATTTAGTTGCCAATATATATAGCATAAATGGTATATCTGGTCTTGGTGGAGCTAGCATTGGTGATGTCACCAAGTATTGCTTAATCTCAACAAAGGCTGCTTGGTAGTCTTCATCCCAATTGAATGGGACCCCCTTGTGTAGCAGTCGATTCATGGGTCGAAATTTATCCGATAACTATGCGATAAATCACTTTATGGATGCTACTTTGCCCTGAAGGCTTCTTAATTCCTTGATATTTATGGGGGGATGCATTTCTAAAATAGCCTTGACCTTTGCTGGGTCAACTTTGATGCCTCACTTTGAAATGATGAATCCTAAGATCTTTCCTAAAGTTATGCCAAATACGCACTTCTTAGGATTCAACCTAACATTATGCTCTATCAGGCGATCGAAGACCTTCCTCAAGACCTCTGCATGCTCTGAACGCAATAATGACTTTGCCAATAAGTCATCGATATAATCTTCTAAGATCTTATGCATGTAGTCATGGAAGATATATGTCATAGCCCATTGATATGTAGCACCAACATTTTTAAGACCGAATGGCATAACCTTATAGTAAAATATTCCCCATGGCATTATAAACATGGTTTTATGTTGGTC
This sequence comes from Wollemia nobilis, assembly GCA_028583015.1. Classification (NCBI taxonomy): domain Eukaryota; kingdom Viridiplantae; phylum Streptophyta; class Pinopsida; order Araucariales; family Araucariaceae; genus Wollemia; species Wollemia nobilis. Next base: position 369,989 of record JAQPPZ010002224.1, read on the forward strand.
TTCGGGCTTAATCTAAATTTGGTTGTAACCAAAAAAACCATCCATTAAGGAGAGCATTTCATGACCTGTAGTTGCATCTACAAGAGCATCAATGTTCGGCAATAGAAATGAATCCTTTGGTGTTGCCTTATTTAGGTCTCTAAAATCCGTACAAATACGGATCCTTCCATCAGGTTTTCCTATAGGCACCATGTTTGATACCCATTTTGGATAGTCGATGGAAATGACAAATTCTACATCTAGTAGCTTCTACAATTCATATTTAACCATTAAGGCTACTGTTGGATGCATCTTCCTAAGATTCTACTTGATTGGCTTCTTTGATAGATCTAGTGAAAGGTTATGAGTAACCAATTTTGGATCTAGACCTAGCATGTCTTTGTAAGTCCAAGAAAAGAGATTAGGTCTCTCTCTTAGTAGAGGGATGAGGTTGGCACGCTCATCAGGAGTCAAAATTTCTCCAAATTTAACCTTCCTTGGATTGATGGGATCATCACTAATATCCACTTCAAAGGTTTCCTCTACTGACATATGGGATCCCTCCTCAAGATGGTGAGGTGTAGGGATCAAGTGGATGTCATATGTTGGGTTTATGGGTTCCACATTGGAAGCATCCTCAGCATGATAAACATCATGTGCATAGCCTAGCACAAAATGAAAAGGTTGCAACATTTCTTCATTGGGGAAGAAATCCTCAGGCTCTAGGGGTGAATCAACATGATCCCAGTCGATAGCATCTACATTAAGACACAATGGCTTGGATGGATCAGTTGGATTGCAGAAGTGGAGTGGTCAAATAAATGGAGATCATATTGATGGAATGGATCATATCTCCAGGACCACGTGCATGTGACTCTACATGTGTGAAACTTCCATCCTCGAGATGTGGTTTTGGGGGTATGGGGATCTCTGGATCCGGTCCATGAACAGACTATCAGATGGGATCATTGGGCTCAAGGAGCTCCATGTATGTTGGTGGATCGAGAAACACCATATGATAAATCACATTAATATTAGGTGGTCTTCCTCTAAGGTGAGGATGGAGATTGATATCTCTATACATATCCTCCATAGTGTAAGGTGCATTACGATGACATAAGTAGGGAGGTCCCAAATAGGCTCTCTCTATTTCATCTTCATCGTCACTGTCATAATAGAAACCTTCACCGCTACCTACTAGAATCGAGAGATTAGGAATATGGGGTCCCATGTACGCCCACACCCGATAACTACTATCACTCGTGAAGGATTGATCATCCTCGATGATTGTTTCCTCTAGTAATAGATGACATAAATTAAGAGGGCCCAGATAGGCCAACTCAGTATCATCCTCATATTACTCATTGTTTGAGGACTCATCGTCATCATCACTCTCATGTATGCAACTTGGTCCACCTATCTCATAGATGGACTCTACTGTATCCTCATTAGAATGATCTTCTAACTCAAAATTTATCACTAAATTAGCATTATGAACCTACATGCCTGTGTCATCAACTACCTCACAGATTTGTTGATCCAAGTTTTCTCTTGGTATATGATCTGGACCAGTACCCACCAAGATATCCTCGTGATATGTCTCGGGTGGTTCTATAGTGACATAAGACACTATCCGATTATCCCTCCAAAAAGTGGAAGGATTAGGGTGATAAGGATTGAAATCAGCTTCACACCCTAGAGTGAGGTACAAGTGATCTAACGATGTCGCGAAGAGGTCGTCCTGTCCTCCGTTGTAAAATCCCAATCCAAACCTATTAATAGGTAACTGATATTGCAATTTTATAGGGCTCTTGCACCCCTTCTCGAATAATTCAAGATCGTAACCATGCCAATGGTTGCATTCGAAATATCACAAGGCATACTCCAGGTTGGAAAGATAATGAATATTTACAACAAATGGTTCATCATCATCTATATCCATGGGGGTGCGAGATGCAAGCTGGTCGAGCCCTCCATAGATAAAATTTGTTTGGTTAGGGGGCACCCCTAGAGGTACCACTATCCCTATGGGAAGGTTATGGGCATTTGGTCGACCCATGTCTTGTGTAGTCTCAATGATAGGCGTAAACATCACATTTTGCACAATGTATTCCCTGTTAGAGTAATATTCCATTCTTTGGGATATTTACCTTTTACTCCACTAGGTAAAATAGGTAGTATATTGCATTACACTACATAGGTAGATTATTACATTTACTTTTTACTACTTACCATAGAGATATTTACTGTGCTAAATATCTACTGATAAACCTAGGTTAGTATATAAAATATCCTAGGTTAGATATTTTAGATTAGTAGTTAGTTCATACTTCTCTACCTAGGTTAGTTGTTAGCACACTACTCTCGGGACGTGTTATGTTAGCGTTATTTGTGCTAATATAGTTTGTTTGTAAACTATATAATGCTTAGACCTTTCTAAGCTAATGTTAATGCATATTTTATTTATCAAATCATTTATCTTACCTTTCCCTTACTAACATTGGCATCAGAGCCAGGGAGGAGGCGCTCGTTCCAAGTGGAGAAGACGAGAGCAGATCTCGTTCCACTGGAGAAGGCGACACATAGGGTTTGGTTTGATTTATTATGCACTTCATTATTTAATCATTTCCTAAGGTTGGTGATGATTTTTTTTGCCTCACCTAACTTGGGCCCATAGACACCGAGCAGGAAGGCAAACAGGGCCCACAGGCCCACAGACCTGTGTGGGGTAGATCCCACATCATTGGGTGGCCATGAGAGAGGGCCTACAGGCCCATAGACCTATGTGGGGTAGACCCCACATCACCGATCAGCCACAAGAGGACAGGCGGTCCTCCGAACACCGCCATGGGCATTCACACCCGTTCGCCCATTCGATGACTAGAGTTAAGTCTTTGATGACCAGACGTGGCCACTGGCGATCGACCTACACAAGAGGGTAGGAGCACCCTCCGTGCGGTGATCGACCTCCATGTGAGGGTAGGAGTGCCCTCCATGGGAGGCCATGTGGCAACCAGGCTGCCCTACACATGAGGGTAGGAGCACCCTCCGTGAGGCAACCGAATACCATGCGAGGGTAGGAGCGCCCTCCATGGCAGACACATTGGACATGAAAATTGAGAAACTTATACTGCCACCTAGACCCTAGATTTGACATAGCTAACATCAACAAATCTAATGCAGGCATGTGGCACTGCCACCTAGACCCTAGATCTGACACAGCTGACTAGGACAGGGGGGCTGACCTAGATTGGACATGTGGACACTGACTGGACCTGACACATGGCAAAGAGCCATAGGGATTGGACTAGGTACAAGGCGACACATGGCAGACTGTCCATGTGGTACCTAAGCCAGACCTGACACATGGGTGACATGTGGTGGACTGCCATGTGCCACCCGACTCAACCTAACCGTGACATGTGGCAGCTTGACAACCGCCACCCATGGCGGGGACCAAAAGGTGGGCGAGGGTGACTGCCCGAAGACATTCAATAAGCTAAGGGCTTGAAAGACCTTTTATTTCCCACAAAAGCCCCCACATGGGCAATGTGGGATAATTCCCACATTTTTCCCTGCCCGTGCGAGGAAAGAAGGGAAAGGGAAATTAATTCCCTTCCCTTCACGTCGGGCCCTGTAGCCCGACCGGCCAAGGGGGTCGGGCTAAGGCCTTGGGCAGCGGGGAGTCACGAGTTCGACTCCCACCGACCCTACAAAGGCATTCTTTTGCCTTATAAAACAAAGCGGCACCCCATTTGGCAGGTAATGATTTTTTTTTGCATTTTTTAATTAAAAATTTTTTTTAATTTTTTTTAATAATTTAAATATTAAATAAGTGTTTTATTTAAATCAATTTTTCTTTTTTTTTCAATTTTACATTGATTTGATTAAAATATTTGTTTTATTTTTATTATTAATTAAAATTATTTTAATCAACTTTATTTTAATTTGCAAATTCAAAATCAACTTTAAAGGACCTAATTTTTATTGCAAATTAGAAAGCCTTACACTCTTCTCAAAAGACTTGTTCATTTAGCAAACCATAAAGAATCAAACTTGAATTTTTTTTGCCAAATTGGAAAACAAGGAGACGGAGAAATTTGCAAAACATCAAAATTGAAAGTGTGCATTTGTTTTCTCAAAAAGGGGGATATAAGACATAAAATTGCACATATTTTTTTTGCAAACTTGAGAAGAACTTGAAGCCTTGGGTCCATCAAAACCAAGTCGTTTGTCGATTGGTCTGGAAGCCTTTCAAACGCGGGTCGTGTGTCGACTTGTCTTGAAAGGAGTGCTCATATTGTTAATTTTGCAAAATAAAAGGGGAAGACAACATTATACTTCTTTTGCAAAATTGTAAAACAAAGTAGGAGACATAAAAATATCAATTTTTTTGCACAACACACATTAATATTTTGTTGCAAAAATTAAAAAGGTGCATTTTCGATTTTACTCGACACCTTCATTGGCAAATTAGGTGCATTTTCGGTTGCATCCGACACCTAGGTGATAAGAATTTTGTGGGCATTCTTGTTTGATTATTGCATTATTTTTTTTGCAATTATAAGTCATAGAATCAAGAACACACTAAACCCCAAAATTTCACAAATTTGTGTAAATCCTTACACAGATTTAAAGCCAAAATTCACTTGATATTCTCTCCTAAATCAACAAAACCCCTAATTCACTCTTATTTGTTTGGCTTAATTTCCTCAAACTTTTCATCCTTCTTGAAGGGTGTTAAGGAAGGTGCCATTAAATATATGTTTGAGTGAATTATCTTTGGGTACTCTTTTAGGGTAATCAAAAAGAAAGAACAAGTTTTTGAAAATAAGGAACCTTAAAAAGTTGCAATCCTTTGTACTAAGGGGGGATAATTCCTTTCTTCCTTCAAAACACAGATTTTTGACAAGAGGGAAATAAAACTTGTAAAGGCAATCATAAAAATAGAAGTCATAAAAATTATACCTTTTCTTTTAGACTTCATAATAGCAATCATGCTTGAAGTTCTTACAATAAGGAAGGATGATTTGGTGAACTTTTTGATAAAATTGCCTAGAAAGCATAGTTTTGCACAAATTGTAAAAATGACAACCATGACACCATTCAGTGTTGGTTTCAAAACAAGCAAAACTAAAATGGCAAAGGCACATCACAAAAGCCATCTTTCTAGTGAAGTGTCTCATTCGGATTCTGATTCTGGTTCAAAGAGAGCAAACAGAGTGCTCATTGCTAAGATAGTATTGTAGAGGGAAAACACATTTTGTCACCTTAAGCAAAGCACCATTTCCTCTCTCTTTTTTAGGCTTCATAAATAGCATAAGTTTTTGTTTGAAGTACTTGTAATAAAGGGGTGTTTGTACCTCTTTTAGGCTTCATAAATAGCAAACTCTCATTGTTTGAAGTTCTTGTAACAAAAGGAGGGAATTTTCTGGTGTACAATTGCCTAGGATGCAATATTTGTAAAATCCTTCACAAAGCTTCTTAAGTTGCACATCTTTTGTAATTAAGGGGGATATACATTTCTTTTCTTCACAATTTTTTGTAAAAAGAGAAGAAGACTTATAAGGGTGCATTTTTGGCATCGTCCGACACCTTAGTCATGCTTCTTTCAGAAATTAAATACATGTTTTGCAACGAGAAGGGGGGAACTTATAAGGGTGCATTTTCTGTTGTGACCGACACCTTAGCAACCTAATCTTTTGCAAACTCATATTGTAAAATGAATGAATCTCGTATGAAGTGATCTACTCTACTACACCTAGTGATTGCAGTGGCTGGTTACCCATGCAATTCGGTTGGATGATGTGATTACTATAAGGACATTCATTGGTGTGAAGACAAAGTGAGGAATGACCCATTTTTTTGCTTAGGAGCAGCCAGAGCATTGTGACAGAGCAAGAACCAACAGATCGACATTTTGTTTACTGTATTGGGACAGTTATATACATTACCCAAATAATGTAATAAGGGGGGATGTTAGAGTAATATTCCATTCTTTGGGATATTTACCCTTTACTCCACTAGGTAAAATAGGTAGTATATTGCATTATACTACATAGGTAGATTATTACATTTACTTTTTACTACTTACCATAGTGATATTTACTGTGCTAAATATCTACTGGTAAACCTAGGTTAGTATATAAAATATCCTAGGTTAGATATTTTAGATTAGTAGTTAGTTCATACTTCTCTACCTAGGTTAGTTGTTAGCACACTACTCTCTTGATGCGTTATGTTAGCGTTATTTGTTATAATATAGTTTGTTTGTAAACTATATAATGCTTAGACCTTTCTAAGCTAATGTTAATGCATATTTTATTTATCAAATCATTTATCTTACCTTTCCCTTACTAACATTCCCCCAAGTTGGGGTTAACCAAGTGAATGGTCACTTGCGATGCAGATGACCCTGTTGAAGATGTAGGTGGAGCAGGCTTAGGTGCCTCCTCAACTTCCTTTTGAGCATTCTCTACCTCCATGGGAGTAGGAACCTCAATCACAACTAGTTTAGGTGCATGCTTTATCTCTTTTTTGCCCATCTTTACTTTTAGCTTCTCATCATCGTGACGCATCATGGATGTAGGAGATCTAGTGGAAGCAGTTGTCGTGTGCTCCAATCGTTGATATGCGAATGTTGTTGGTTTAGCACACACTTCTTTCTTCTTGCCTCTTGGCTCTTTGATTGACGATGCAGGTTGTATGTTCATGTGCATTGAGGTGAGCACAAAATCCCTCGATAAATCTGCTTGATTCACGTATTTAAATGGCTCCTTTTCTGAAGGGACCACGTGAACCTATCCGTTATGTACATATTTGATACATTGATGCAGTATAGAAGGGATGCAATGCATTTCTCTAATCCAAGGTCTTCCTAGAAGTATGTTGTATTGCATAGCACCTTCGATGACATGATACATCATAGGGATGGTCTTCAGTCCTACCTGAATAGGTAACACTATGGTACTGACAGTCGAGCATAATGCATCCTTAAATGCTATCAATGTCAAGGTAGAAGGTATGATATGCATCTTTGGTAACTTCAAATAAGTTAACACCTTGGTTGTGATAATATTGATCAATGATCCTGTATCGATCAAAACCCGCTTAAACAGTATGTGATTCACACATACGATAATATGGATATGCGGGTCCACTATAATAGTGGAAATCATATTGACTTCATGATCATAAAATTTTATGACCGACTCTTGGCACTGTTGCACATGTCCCACGAAGTGTGTGAATGTTGATGGATCTTGGTACTGCACCTCGATGGACCTTAAAATATCCATAAGCATCTCCTTGTGCTTAGAAGACTATTGAATAAGCTCATAGATCAATAAATTCGCTCGAGTTGTCTGTAGGTTTTGAACCAACCTACTTCTGATGGTCACCATCGGTCTAGTTGGTGGGCCTGGCATATTCTGGGCTGGCCTTGGAGGAGGTGCATCTTGGACTCTAATAGGGATCGGAGGTTGATTGGGTCTTTCATACCTCATGTTCCTTGAGACAACATTGACCATTCTGACAAACCCATGGATTTGTGGTTCTATGCGTACTTGGTTGACCTGGCCAACATTATTCCTCGATGCCTCATGGTTAGGTAAAGGATTTTTATGAATCCCCATATTTTGATTATCAAGCGATTGCAAGTTGTCTACAAGAAGCCTACCTCTTTTGATCATATTTTGCACTAAGTGTTTGAAATACCAACATACTTCGATGTCATGGCCCTTCATTTGATGAAATATCCAATATTGATCATTTATGTACCCCTTAGGCTTGGATTGATTAGGATCCATTAATTTTACTTCAGGTAAATTTATGGTCTTGGCCTCGCATAACTGATGAAAAATTGAAGCCAATGACTTTGATAACTGAGTGAATATGCGAGGTAGGCACTATTACTTATTTTTACCCTTGTAATTATTGTTGCACTTTTAATACTATATAGGAGGAGGTTGGGCTTGATAATTGCACTGTTATTACCCTTTATCCCATTTTTTAAGGTTTAACACCACCTGATTAACATGAGCTGGCTTGGTCGGTTGTTTCTCAGTACTTTTCTTGTTCCATTCCTTCTTATTCTTGAGCTTTAAGTTACCCTTCTATAAATTGATATTCTCAATCACCTTGGCTTGCACCAAAGCCTCCTCGAAAGTTTGGTACTGCTGCAATTGTAATAATAACGAAATGTGCTTGGCACAACTTTTCATAAATATTCTAGTCAATTCAGAAGCAGGGATGGAGAACGATAACTTGGCCATCATCTTCCTCCATAATTTCCCATAATCCATAACTAGCTTGTCATCATGTTGCGCTAAAGCAGCCAGATCGGATAAGTTTACTTTTTTCTTGATGCTAAAGGAGAAGCGTTCAAGAAATACATCATCCAATTGCTCAAAATTGGTGATACTGTACCTCTTGAGTTGGTTGAACCACTCTCGGGCTGGGCCTGAGAGGGTCGTAATGAAGATCCGTAGGAGCAAGGCATCGTTGCTTTCAATATGAAAGCATATTTCTAGAAAACTCATCACATGCTCCTGAGCATCCTCCTCTCCTTTAAACTTATCCAGCCTAGGCATCTCAAAATGTTTGGGATAGGCCAGAATAGGCACATATGGGCATAAATATTCATTGTGAATTTTGTTCAAAGTAGGCTTTTGATAAGTTGTCCCTTGTTTCTCAATGGCTTTGACCTTTTCTGCCAAGGCCTTATAGGCCTGCGAAGATAGGAACTCCTCTTCTCTGTATTTCCTTGTAGGAACCTTCGAAGGTAGATTCCTCTTTGATCGAAGTGATGAATTAGGCTCATCCACCTCTTTGACTAGGGAGATATTAGGATATTCTTAATATAATTCCTCTCCCACTTCATTTTCATGCTGCCTATGCCCACGATGTTCAGATGCAGGGCATCGATCTCTATGTTGGATCATAAGGCCAGTATGAGTGTCTATGTGCTCAGAGTGCAAATTTGGTTGTGAAGCAGCTTTTCTATTAACAAGCTCCATATGCTCACTAGGGAGATGTAATCTGAAACCAGCTAATCGATCCTCCCTCTCAACACACTCCTAATAAATGATGCATTGTTCACGCATTCGATGTTCGTATAAACATTGTCTTATGAACCTTTTCCTTTGAGTGTTCTCATTTTTGAGGTGTTCCTTCTTTGCATGAACATCCTCCAATTGGCCTTGGAGGATTTGATGTCTCTACTCAAACACCAGTCTATGATATCTATCTATATGGTCAGTCATTTTAGGTCTTTGTTATGTGCACTCTATTTGAGAGAACTTGTAGGTATATCCCCCATTGGACTAATTTTCTACGCTCTTGCCCTTATCTGTGAAGATGGCATTCACATCTAGTTATCACTCATACTCTGTTCCTGCACGAGATGCAGGAGCATGCACATCTCAAGAGTGCTTGGAGCCCTCTCCAATATCTTTGACAGTCCTAATAGTGCTACCGCTATGCACGCTCATAGGATGATACGGTGTAGGGGTAGGCTTATAGCCTAACTATCCTAGGACTCTATATAGACCATACAATTGTCTACTATGCCATGGCTCACAAGGTTGTGTACCATTAGCTCCCACTTTAGATATATCGATGGTGATCTTGTAAGGATCACTTTTGGTGGGAGTGTGTATGGTCCTATGCTCGGAAGTGACCTGTCCACTTGCCCTTGAATGGGCAGATCTTGGACCTATCTATACTAAGAAGGTGGGGATCTCAATCCTCCCTTAAACATAGGATGGAGGGGTACCAATCTGGATCCCTCAATGACATACTCCTCAACAAATCTCATAGATGCATGTGGAATGTGATCATGGTAAATGTTGGTATATTTAGAACTCCCATGCTGGGAAGTTCCATGCTCTAATCTATGCCTAGAAGAGTGTATGGTAGCTCCTCTAATAGGGGTATTCTCAACAGAATCCCCATGCATAGAATTATCCCCTCTAATGCTCGTCAAACAATGTTTGGGAGGATTTTGTGATTGAGGGTTTTGCGCAAGTTGTTGTGTGTTGGGTGGAGCTTTGGCTTCGATCGTGAGTCTATGCCCGGATCAACCTCTCCATGTAACCACCATGATGTGTATCCTATGTCTAGATTTAAATTTTATTAGCATACAAAGAATACAATGATGATTATCTCTTTTAAGTTTTAAAATGAGCCCTAAATTGTTTGATGTGTTTTTCAAATTTGTTGTATTAGTAAAGTAACTCTCATCGTGTTTTGTAATATGTTGATGATTTTACCAATTGTTAAAGGGCTTTCACCTGTATACTTGCATCTCGAAAACCTGGTGATGAACTCCAAACCGCTTAATCCAACCTATAATATGTGGTAATGAAGCCCACACACGGTCAAGGAGCACAAGTCCTCACAGATCCTCACCCGTTTTCATCCAGTCAGCATCATACCCTTTGAAGAGGAGTATATGCCAATTTTCCAAGCTATGATAGGTTCTCGAATCTGATATTGGTCTAGTAACAAAAGGTTCGAGGGAGTTAGGAAAACAAATGGAAATCACTGCCACCATAATTGAAACCCTAATAGTGGTTGGATGTGACTTCCAACTCACTAGCATTTAAATGTGTCATGGTGTGTGTGGTTCCTTTTAATTTGCATGAAATAAAAATGCATAAAACAACACTCAAATGATTCTACATGCTTTTCAAAAGAATGTTTGCTTTTCAGATAATGCACGACTATGCTAGATGATATTCAGAGAATGCAACTATCTATGATATAAATGGCCACTGATTGGGCCTCATACATACAAAATCTAAACAATCAATGTCCTAAATCGTTGGAGACTAGGGCGGACTGCAATCAGAGATCTGCTATTCCTAGCAGCGACTAGTAGAAACTAAGAAAACATCTAGGATTTTTCCATTTTTACATTTTGCTATGTTTTCCTAATTAACATATGTATATTGCATTCTGCTTTTGTAAAAACATAGATAGGAAAATACAGAGAGGATAAAATGACCCTACCTTAGATCCAAGTATGCTAATGGTGTCTGATATCTATTTTATATTTTCTCTGTTGACCACGTCTGTCAAGTGTGGTGGCGACTGTTGTTTGCAGATGTCAATCGTGGTGACAAATTTTTAACCGCGACTATCAACCATGGTGAGCACCTGTCATAAGAAACTCACATAATTTAGTTATATGTGGCATGAAATGCGGAGGTCCCATTGCGATCACCTTCTGTATGATCCAAAAAGGCTCACACCTATTGGTTCCTATTGCAATAATTAACAAGAAATACAAAATGCATACAAGAATGAGAAAATGATAACAAATTGACAAGGAAAATGCACTTTATTCCATTATATTTTAAGCCAAACTTAAATTACAAGTACATCCCTCTTAGGGATAATCCTTTCGATACAATAGTTACAATAGGATGTAATGTTTCCCTCTCAAGGGTATGTGTGATTTCCAAGTGCCTTTGAGGATAACACGAACTACTCTAGGGTGTCGATGATCCTCTTCTCCATGATTAAAGGTATTTTTTGCCTTGCATCCCAAAACCCTGTTAGTCATGCGTGCAATAAACAACAAGATACATTAGAAACAAAGGAGGCCTATCTTGATGAGGCTTTTAAGAGTCATTGTGCCAAAAGATAACATGATAACAAGAAATCAAGAAACTAATTAAATGCATGTAAATTGATATAAATCATGTTAATATACCATTAGAAATGTAAAATAAACTCAAATGTATCTATATAAGCTTCTAATTAATCAATTAATGACATGAAAGTATGAAAAAGATTCATTATACCTACACTACAATAATGAAAGGACATTGCAATTAACTCCTAATCTGTTGGTCAAAAATCTCTAGAATACTGAATTGAGCCTACAACATGATTGATCCATCCTAATTAAATAGATTACAAAATAGAAAACAAAGATATCAGAAATTACCCTCTAACCACGGGTTATTAAAGAGAGGAGCACTGTTCACCATGGTTGACAGCCACGGCTAAGCCTGAAGTATGTTTGCCCTCCAAATTAGGATCAAAAATATGATTCTCCTTGCCAAATTGATGGTCAATGGTCACCTCTGTGTCCATTGATTTAGTGGTTGAATTGTTCAATGAGTGCACATTTTGAACGAATTAGTGTTTCTTGAATCTCATAGCCTCCTAAGATCTCCATGGCAAGTGATCTCCAATTGGGTAGCAAAAGTGTCCCTCTCAATGCACCTAAGTGAGTATGAAATTCGACAGAGCTTCGTTGTGTTTCAATTCAAGATGCATCTATATCTTTTCCCAATTAGAAGGGGTTTAAATAGCATTTGCCAAGGGCTAGGGGTAGCTTCATGAGGAAGCCAAGAACAATATTGGGCAGTTGCTTTTGTTGGATGGAAGGATCTGGAACCTTCCTCATTCTAACTGCTCCAATCCGTAACCAATTGGCCATTGCAACCAACTTTGGGTCAGATGAAGGCCAACTGACTCTAAGTATTGACCGTGGTTGACAAGCATGGTCAACTCTTCTAACCACGAGTGTCAGCAATGGCTAGCACTAACTAGGCAAAGATGCCCAAATGAGTGGTTAAAACCATTGCTATACCTTGGAATCTGTCCAAGGTCTTCCATATGGTCTTAGAACATGTCCCATATGAGTAGTCACCTCAGCATGACGCATTTTAGGTGTCTACACTATGGTACAAAGTAAATATTAGAATAGAGTTTGAGTCTATCGTTTAGGAGAGTGATTTATATTTCCTCTTTTATGTAAGTGTCTATGTGCAAGATATGAACAAGTGTCATGTATGTAAGAGTGCAAATGTGTAATGAGATAAAGTGCACAAGTATCATGTAATTAAGTGTCCAAATATGTAATATGAGTAAGCACACAAGTTTTATGTATTAGAAGTGCAGGTAGAAGTATAAGTGTCATGTAAAAGAATGAAAGTGTCATACAATCAAGTATGCATGTAAGTAGAGAGTCAAGAGTCATGTATACAAGTGGTAATATGGGAAGCCAAAGGACATATGAGAGTTGTCATATGGAGAGCAATATTCAAGTACTTGAAGAGTCATCTTGTATGGCTATATTATGGATATAAAGCTTCATGTATTGTATTGAAGAGTATTTAGAAATGTATGACACATTTAAGAATATTTAAGCTTGTATGCTTCTTTAAATAATTTATACTGTAAGTGCTCTTCATATCATTGCATGAATGATTTTGGTCATTTTACATTCATATTTGATATTATCTTGAATGTTATTATTATTTATATTGGCCAACTTATATTTTGATTGCTCTTATATTTAATTCTACTCTTGATCAATAATATTGGGACCTAATATAATTTGGATTAAAATCCAATATAGGAGTGATAGGGTAAATCTAACATGCTATAATCTAGTTAGAACCTCCTATGAAATCATTTGTAAAACTAGGTATTGGATAGCCTTATTAGTCACATGAAACTTTGTAGATATTCATTTCATCCTTATCAATGTCTATGGACCTACAACTTAGTCAAACAAATTAGAAGTATAGAGTGGAATTGAAGCCTTTATGAGAAGTAAAGAACAAGAAACTTGATTCATGATAATAGGAGATTTTAATGTCATAACCAATATGGATGAAAATTTTGGGGGAATTATAAAAATAACCCAAAGTATGAGAGATTTCTTAGCTTTTATTCAAAACAATAATCTATACGAGGTTGAATTTGAAGAGGAAAACTATATACCAATAGTAGGATAGGCTAGAATCTAATAGAAAAGAATTAGATAGATGCATACTCTCATGTCATTGTCCAGATGAAGACACTTGTGCTAAAATTAATATTATGACAAGGATTGGTTCAAATTATTGTCTAGTAAGAGTTAAAATGATGGTTAGTGAATCCAAAAAACTATCATATTTTAAATATGAGTAGGTGTGGGAATACCATCCTCAATTTTTAATATGATATCATTGATATGAAATTCTTCAAGAAATGGTGGGCTATATACACTTGCAAAACAAATTAGATCAATGACATCTACATTAAAAGAATGGAACAAGAACACTTTTAGAGACATTTTTTAGAAGAAAGAAGAATTAAAAGATAAAATTTTAAAATTTCCAAAAGGTGAGCACTAAAATTTTAAAATTTAGTGAATATCATAATATTTTGAGTAAGGAAGAGAAATTTTGAGTTTAAAATCAAGACATACTTGATTAAAATAAGAAGATAAAAACACAAATTTTTTTCATAGGATGTAAATAGCACAGAGATTAACATCCAAAAATAGTAGAATAAAATCAATAGGAGTTTGGATTGAAGACCAGAGTGAAATTAGAAATGAGGTAAGGATTTTTTACCAAAATATTCTAGGATCAAAGGAGATTGAAGTTCTTTATGATAAACTACTGCAAGAAGTACCTTTAGTTATAACATATGAAGACAACAACAAATTTATGAAGCCTATTAATCTATAAGAAGTTTGTTAAATTCTTCTCTCTTTTGATAAGGATAAATACCTAGGTCTAGATGGACTCTTTGCAACATTCTATCAACATAATTGGGAAATAGTAAAGGATTCTTTATTGGTGGTAGTAGAACACTCTACAGTAGACTAGTATATATATTTTAAAAATATATATCTTACCCTAATTTTGAAAATGAAGGATACAAAATTGTTTGATTCATTTAGGCCCATAATCCTATGTAATATGGCATATAAGATAATCTTCAAAGTGATTGCAAACCGGTTAAGATATCTATTAGACAAAATTATTTCAAAAGAGCAAAGAGGATTTGTGAAAGAGATATAAATTCTAGATAAAATCATAGTAGCTCATAAAGTAATGCATTCAACAATTTCTAGAAAATAGATAAATAATATTAAAACTTGATATGAATAAAGCCTATGATAGGGTTAAATAGGATTTTCTTTTTGGAGTATTAGAAAAGTTCATATTTGGGAAGAAATGGGTCAGATGGATTAAAGCTTGTGTCTCTATAGTATCATATTCAGTGTTGGTCAATGGGATAGTAATAAAATCATTTAAATCCAAGAGGGGTCTTAGATAGGAAGATCCTCTATCACCATATTTGTTCATTATTATGGCAAAGGTATTGGAAAGGAACTTGAAAAGTACATACAAATATGGGCTAATAAGCAAAATTAAGGCTAGTAATAACATGATATCATCCATAAATAGTTTGTAGATGATACAACCATTTTTGGGAGAGCATTAAAAAGTGGGGCTAAATCTTTGAATAACTTATTAAAGGAATATGAAAGAGTGTCAAGGAAAAAATTTAATAGGACAAAATTCAAAATTTACTTCCTAAAAAATCTAGCTAGAATCAAAGCAAGGATATGTAGGTTACTTCAAATGGAGGAGGCAAATTTACTAGCAACATATCTAGGGATGCCCTTATTTGAGGGGAGAATGAGGATATAATTGTGGAATCCAGTTATAACTAAAGTTAAGAATAAACTACCAACATGGAAAGGTGGATGATTATCGTTAGTAGGAAGTGTGCAACTAGTAATATTAGTTGTACAAACCATTTTAACATATTATATGTCCTTGTATATTATGCCAAAATTGGTAGAAAAAGGTTAATCTATATCATGTGGTCATTTTTATTGTTAGAATTACATGATAAAAGGAAATTTTCTTTGGTGTAATGGATCAAGGTGTATGTTAATAAAACTAGGGGAGGTCTTAGTTTAAGAGTTCTTATGGATGAAGACTTAAATATAAGGGGAAAAGTAATTTGAAGATTGTACAAAGAGAGTCAAAGACAATGGACAAAAAAATTTCTAAGTATGTTGAGCCCAATAACCCAAGCTTAATATTTACTACATTCTCACTACCAAATGGTTCAACACTATGGAACAATTTAAAAAACCAATTGATCTAGTGATTAAAGGTCCAATATGAGTGGTGGGAACTACAAAAAACATCTATTTGTATGGATACTTGGTGTGATAAAAAACCACTCAATCTAAATCCAAGTTTGAAACCAAGGATGAGATTACTTTAGGATAAACATGGTGATAGGGTTTCAAACTGTAACAACCCCCAATTGTTACCCCTTCTATCCACACAATTTTTTTTTACATATACAAATGTTCATCTTCATATGGCAAAATACCTAATCATGTCCTAGGATAAACATATTCCATTTGGATTGTAACTTTCAAGGTAGATAGCTTCAAGAGCTATAGAGACTTGATCACTCTTTAAGTAGAAGTGATCAGCTAATACAAAACCCTCATACCCCACTTGGTATGATTCCATTGGCCAAGTGTTAGGTTTCATCCCACAAAAGGAAAAATCACCAAATGATCCACCAATACCAAGTGAATGCCTTGAATATGGAGAACCACACCAATGGTTATTCATAGATATTAGATTCAATCCACTCCATCTATAAGGGAGATCTAAGACAACAATATCACTAACATGATAAAAATCCATGGAATGTCCTCTTAAACTTTATTATCTATCTTAAAACATCTTAGAGCATATGGGGACACTTTTTGTTTAGGCAACCCTCTTATTGTTCACAAACGGACATTGCTTGACCCATACGGGTGTTTTCCTCCACATGTAAACTTAATTCTTTAGAGTGGAGTGTAGGATCTTTCTTATTTTGTAGATCAAGAGAATTTTGCCATAATGATCTATATTAAACTATCTTGAGTGTTTTTGAGGTGATTTTAACTCCATGAGGCCCTTTTATGGTAAAATTCTTTACATCATATCCTTAGGTTTGAAGCATTCCATTCAAGAATAAGTGTATAATGTTTAGATCAGCATAAATCCAGTTATCCCACAATGTTATAGAAAGTTAAACAAATCCCAATGATTCATTAACACATTTAAGTAAGCATACATCCTTCACATGAGATTAATACTTGAGCAGCTTTTTTTTTTTTTTTTTGGAAACATCCCAAAAGGGATGCCACTTTCGGGTAAGACTCAATGACCCATAATATCCCAAGAGTAAATGACTCAATTGCATTACACTAAATTATCAATATATTAGAAATTGAGCATGCATTTCTAGCATCCATACATCATTTACCTACTAAAAATTTAGCATACATTCTATCATGTCTTGGTTGTACTCAATTATAGTGCATGAAAATAATCATTACATTAAGCATCTAACACCTCATTAACATATATCACTTTCATTTTGGAAATAAATGCAACACCCACGAGATATAATAAAGCAAACCACAAAATAGAGTGACACCAAGATTTATCCTGGGAACCCTCATGGGGAAGAAACCCAACCTCCAAAATATGCTTGTTCCTCATATTCATAAACTTGAGATGTGCAACATTACAAGTAAATATGGGAATTTAACAAATCCCTTTTAATCAATATAAAAATTCAGGAATACTACTGTTCCTGTTAAATACATGATGCAATTAAGGAATTATCTAACTCCTCTCTCTAAGACATCATGACATCATTAGGGTGTTTTCCATGTCGAGAAGGTATCCATCGGTTTCTATATGATTTAAGATGCAATTAAGGATTCTACTGATTCCTTTTTCTAAGCCATCTTAGAATTTGTAACATCTTGTTTAAGTTTATGATAATCATTGATCCATATTTTGGAGAAGTTTTGTCGACTATTGTAGGGAACTTTGTAAATTCCTTCAATAATGAAATCTAATTTCATTCTTATAATTGGTCTATCAAACAACTTTCTATTCATGACTTAAAGTCCCATACCCTTAATTCATGAAACCATTATTTTTGTAAGCATTCTATAATGCTTACTTATATATAATCTTTCCACCCATAATTACCTTACTTTAATGTGAACATTTTTAAGCCTTTAAATCCATAAACATATTTATCTTTTATTTGGAGTTAACACTAATCCTTTAATACAACACCTACTAACCCGAACCTTAGGGTATTCTGATTAGGTGATCACTCGACCTCATGGTGTCTTTCGAGGAGGAACCAATGATTGTTTTGGGAGATCAACTAACCTTCTATTTAGATGGATCCATCCCTTAAGGGAGTACTTATTTCATGTCAAAACCGGTTGTCTTTGACCGAGACATCTTAAAATCCTATTGATTGGTATAGACCCACCGATGAGTCATGTGACAAACCTACCAAGCGTCCAATTGAATAGCCGATGAGTCTACCTAAGAATTCATTCCAAGGATCCAATATGCCTCATTCAAACCAGTGTCCTCTCTTGGTGATTATAGTTTTAATTTTGGGCTATTATACCTTTGGTTGGAAAGCATCCTGTCAGACATGATCACTTCCTCTTTGTTGGCCAACATTCTATGTAGTCAATCGAAGATCATTCAGAAGGTTACACTGTCTGAGTTTGAACAAATAGGAGCTCGTTTTTTATCAATATCATTAACTTGTAATCGAGGAAACTAAATACAGTCGTTGTAGGCTATCCTGAGTATATAGAGGATCTAACACGACATCCTATTATCAAGATCTGTATGTATAGGTGATACATCAAAACTTCAACCATTCATCGTATTATGAAAAGGAATATTTATATTGAAATTAGGATCCTAAGCATCATTGAAGTAAAATATATGAGGACACAAGCGAATGAAACCAATTGCTCCATGATTCTGATAGCAGTGACTGAAGTAGAGTTCCTAGTGGTAATTGAATCACTCGTAGACTTAATATACTATGAATTGCAACCCTAACCTAGAGCTATAATGTTATAATTCTTTGAGTCTTCCAAGGAAATCCCTTATTAACCTTACTCAATTAAGGATGCATACAGGTGGTTATCTTTTTAGGAGGAAGGCAGTAGGTTGGATGGTTGCATCCCCAACCTAGACCATGTTGAGTAGAAATTGAAGACTCCCATTTGTTGGCCAAGATGAATTTTGGATCTAATTCATGCGTTGTGTTTTAGTCAAATTTGGTGACTTCTCCAAGAGTTCATTCCTCTATACATACCCACGGACAACACTATCAACACCTGCACTGACATCTATTCAAATGGTACAAATCATGAAGGTAATGTTGCCATAATAGAGGTGTCAATCTATCAGCATCTAGATAGAAAGCGTATTAGGAAAATCTTGAAAACCCCTATCTATGTTGTCCCTCCTACTGATCTTTGTATCACGGTTTTGAACCAACAACGCATGTCAATGATAGTCCTTGGCATACAGGTGTTGGGTAACTCGAGCATTTATGGACAAGGGAAATGTATCCCACATATATTGCATTGTGGTATAACGATGATACAAGATCATGCCCACACAAAAGGAGTAACCCCCATATGGGTGTTGAGAAGGTATAGTGAATTACTATAATAGTGGGTTGTTTTCTTACCCTAAGGTCATCTAATTCAAGTAATAATTTTGTAAGATAGTAAGATAGGATATAAAAGAAATCATCATATTTAAAAAAAAATCTTAGAATTCATCGAATATAAAAGATACGATGTATTAGATTCACAAACAGGGAGGTGGGACCATTCGAACCAATTACATTTACCTTAATCGAGATTCATTCAAGACAAATATAATTATCTTTAAACAAGATAAAAATTAGAAAGGAAATTCACTGAGTCGTAACCTAGGGATATTCATAAAGAATCAAAAGAAGATAATCCCTTACCTAACACTCCAATAAGGTAAAGTGCTTCTTGCTCGTATTCCATCTTCTCCTTCCTTCCTAGAATTTTGCTCCTTCTAATATCCAAGATTGCTCTTTCTATAACTAAGAAATCTTTCAAACCTTCTAGTTTTTGATCCACCCAAAGGTGGAGAGCATACTCCCTAGGCCCTCCAAGATTTCCTAGCTCCTACCTTTTCTTCACAAGATGTCCTCTATTTATAGGGAAATTTCTCCACTTATGGGCCAAATAGTGGCCTTATTATTTTATTATTAAAAATATGCCTTGGACCCATTATGACTTATCATGTCATGTGCAGAAGTAGAGAAAAGGGTCCTACTAAAGATAAGGTGAGTGTCCTTATTTTTGTCTTGTATCCTTTCCCATGGGGACAAATATAAAACCAATACTATTAAGGCATAGAATGGGTACAAAGTTAGAACTATTATTGATAGGGTAAGGGATCTCCCTTTTAATTTCCACCAATATAGGGAAGCCATATGGGTATTTCCCAATAGATAGGATAACCCATATGCTATTTTAAAAATCCTCTAGTCCTTTTAAGTCCCATCTAAGTTGGGTCCACTAAATTTACACCTAATTTATCATATTGTTATAATTTTGCAAGAGATAATTCCTCAAATTTATCTTTCACAAAACCTCATTAATTTCTAATTAATTATCTTCTCCAAAAGATAATTAATATTTTCCTATCCTTCATAAAATTCTTTTATTAGAATTTTTGTAGGATTCTTTAGGGTCTATGCCCCTTTTATCAGGCATTAATTGATCCCCAAGATCAATTAATATTCTTTAAATAAGGTAGGAGGGTAACGGGTCATGACATACACCCCCCTTAGATTAAACACAGTCCTCTGTGTTTGGACATCTACCTTACAAAAGCACATTTGTCTAGCAAACGCTAGCCTTTATCCTGCTGTTTTACAATCAGATTCTTCTTTCATCCAACACTTCAATCTTGATGGCAAGCTTCATCTTCCATCCATGAGAGTACCTGGACCTACAAAAATGCAAAATATCAGTAGTACCATGTCCTTATAAACAATATAACATCCATTTTGCATATCAACAAGTATTGAAAGCATCATCAATACACAATATCATCACAAAACTACAGTTTCAACTCATTTCAAATTGCACAAACAATTGATCTAGAGAACTGTAGTATTAGAATTTGCAAAATGATGTTACAAAGATATCATGAAATTATGCATTTGTACCTTATTAGACATAAAAAGTCTTGTTAATTTTATCAAAACTCCCACCAAGGAGTATCACAGTATAATTTGGTTAACCTTTGGCATGAATTAACCTGATAAAACCAAGTGCTAACAAAGATACAACATAATTTTAGAATCTCAATTTAGGATATTCACATATATCCTAATATGCATTTTAATACCAGAGCATCCACCCAGATGTCTCCTGGTTTATATCATCATAAAATCATAGAGAAGTCCCATACCTTCTCCAAGAATGGACACCAATCCATTCCTCATATTCATTTAATCAGACAAAATTCAATATTCATGCATTCTTTTGTATCACATATTAACTAATTAAATCTATCATAAACAATAATATTCATATAGCATTCAAACAAAAATATAAAATTCAAAAGTTGCTAATGTTTATGCCTCATCCTTGGCATTAATAGACTACTACAAAATGGTGGTCTACAGAGTGGGTGTCCAATGGACCTTAAGGTTGATGCTCCTGGGTCCATTCTTCTCCTCGTACTGTGTTGGTACTTATGGCTGGGGATGGCGGTGGAGCTACTATTCTAGTAGTTGCTTGATCATTACCTCCTCTTCTCCCATGTTGTGTATTAACAGTTGGTTGTGATGGAAGAAGCATACCATGATTTAACAAGGCAACCAAACAAGATTCCAAGAATGCAGCATTAAATTCCTCCCTTAGTTGACGAAATTGAGGATTTTCTATGAGCATGGCTGCCATCGTTGTTGCTCTCCAATTATTTCTTTGTAGATTTTTAGATCTAAGTCGATCCCGCTCTGCTATGGCAGCATCTCTCTATTATTAACCTTAATATTTCATATGCCCAAGCATCTTCTTGAGCATGTTGCACTAGAGATTTCCTCTTTGTTGCATTGATGGGTTTCCTAATTCTTACCATGATTATTCCACCTACTAAATCTGGCGTTGCTTCAGATCAACTTCTACTCTTCAGGGTATGTGCAACAATAGATCGGTAATCAGAAGCAAAAGAATCATAAAGCATATAATGGGGTTCACTCCACTTAAAACCAATATCATCCAGGTGAATCCCACCATAAATATGATCGCATTGAATGTCATGGGCATAAAACTTCTCCAATACTCAAATGACCGTTAGGTCCATCCATATCGATTTTGTCCACACATTTACCGATCGTATCCTGACAATCCCGAGGTGAATCATTCATCTTCCATGATACACCCTTTTCTTTGGCTTGATTGTCCTATAGATGATTTTTGTGTTGACTCGTTAGGCTCATTGCTCCTCTTTAATTTTTTGAGGTAACACGTGTTCTCTTATCACAACTATTAACTTTACACCTAGTCACATCATTGTTCCTTCAATGGCTTCGAAGGTCGATCTCATGCACACTTATTTGTGAATCATATCATCGGTACTATTTTTCAAATCTGTAATGAGTATTTGTTGACATCAAACACCTTATCAAAAAGGGAGAGAAAAATTCTCTTAACTTTCCTTTCGGTAGGAAATCGGTTCAGTAATTAGCCACCATGTTTTGTTATGAGGAAGAGCAACACGAATTTTATGAGTCTTTTGTTTGGGCTCCTCAAAATTTGCTTCAACAAAGGGAAATATTGTAGGGCTTCTTACGAAGTCAAGCTATCGAAGCTCGTAATGCCCTTATATCCATGGAACAGATATATTGCAATACCTTTTACCAAAATGCACTTTGTGATGTGTGGCTAAGAAATAATTCCCATAATTATTTAGCTTTTGAAAGTCCTTTAAGTCATTTCGAGTGGTTCGACCGATTCTTCAGTTGGCCTAACTAGACTTTCCATGTCCGATTTGGGGATTTCTGGTTACCTCCCATAGGTGATCCTCTAAATATTCCATTTCAATTTCTACCAACCTACTATTTGGATGTGGTCAAAAAATATGTTCCCACTAGAAAGGTTACTTTTGATAGTGAGCTTTATCAAAGTCTTCTATATCAGAGGTACGTGCAATCTCACTTACTCTAGGAAATTCAGAATAGACTCTCTCAGACTCGGTGTCTGACGAAAATGGATCTTGTGTTGTGTGGACGTCGTGGCACTCCTTGGCCATATTATGTGTTTGATAGATATATTGTAATTCGCTACAATATTCCTCTTCCAATCATCTATTTTGATCATAGCTCATCTTCAGTCAAAGATTATGATAGCTCAGATTCTGACTAAGACTATGTTGTTTTTCATCTTACCATTGCTATTATGTCAAATTTCTAGTTCTGGCATATTTGTATGCAATAAAAAGAATCATTTTAATAATATTCTATGTTTTGTCCAACTATTCTATGCTCTAGTTTTCTTTGGAAAATAATACCACATGCATGGTATAATGAGTAGTTTCAGATTTAAATAATGTAGTACACCTCCATACATTCGACCACCACCCGAGTGGTCGGGTGGCATACTTTACTACTGAGCTGGGATACATGGATTAACGGAGCTGATTGGTGGAGTTCTGACATAGTTCACCCCAAAATTTCATATCAAGAAAAGTATGAAATTTTTGGTGAAATTTGGGATGATTTCCATACCTAAATGTGTCCTTGCTTTCTTTCATTTTATTCCATTTCCTACACCTACCTCTTGGAAAACCCCAAAGTGTATTGTAACATTGATCAAAAATCAAAACAAAGAAAACATTGTTTTGTTTATTTCTTGTTCTTAAATTTCCAATAGTTAGTTTTCAATGACTAACTTATATTCACACATGGTGATAATTCCCAAACTGAATTTAGTCATTTTCAACAAGATTTTTATTTTTTTTTTACCATCGGGTTCTCATGTAGAGGTTAATACCACATGCATCACTTCATGTCTCATTTTAGTGCTTAAATAGTGTGAAGCACATCTATTAGATTACAACAAGGAGAGTGGTATCTCTAACCGTGGTAAAGGTTCAGTGACTATCTCTAGGTGAACTGTTACTAATTAGAATAGTAATCCACTAGAGTTCATTGTATTTGATATGTTCAGTCTCATGGCCTAAGGCCAAAATGTAACAAAAATTAATTAAAGAAAACATTCTTTTGATTATTCCACTAACTCAAGTTGTTAGACACACTTGAAGATAAGGAGTAGGCAGCCAAAAGACATAGATGTCGAGTGATTTCCCAAAAGAGTCTAAGGTACACCACTTAAAACCCATACAGGAGGGTTCACTTAGCTCTTCCACTTTCAAACGACTATGGATCTACTCATGGGGGATAAGAACTCAGACATCATCATCTCAAGCACTAACCTTGACCTTACCAAGTGTGCATTTTAAAATTGTGGAATTTTCTCTCGAGTTTAGTTTCATGCCCCAAGTCTTTGCTAACCTAGACTTTAACTAGAGCCTATCAGTTAGCCTGGGCTCTGATACCAACTGTAACAACCCCAATTGTTACCCCTTCTTATCCATAATTTTTTTACATATATAAATGTTCATCTTCATATGGCAAAAGACCTAATCATGTCCTAGGATAGACATATTCCATTTGGATTGTAAATTTCAAGGCAAATAGCTTCAAGAGCTATAGAGACTTGATCAGAGTCTCTTTAAGTAGAAGTGATCAGCTTCTACGAAACCCTCATACCCCACTTGGTATGAGTACGTTGGCCAAGCATTAGGTTTCATCCCCATAAAAGGAGAAATCACCAAATGGTCCACCAAGACCAGGTGAATGCCTTGAAGATGGAGAACCACACCAATGGTAAACCATCATAGATGAAATAACCACACCAATGGTTATTCATAGATCTTAGATCCGATCCACTCCATCTAGAAGGGAGTTCTAAGACAACAATATCACTATCATGATAAGAATCCATGGAATGTCCTCTTAAACATGATTACCTATCTTTAAACCTCTTAGAGCATATTGGTACACTCTTTGTTTAGGCAACCCTCTTGTTGTTCACAAATGGACATTACTTGTCCCATACGGGTGTTTTCCTCCACATGTAAACTTAATTCTTTAGTGTAGAGTGTAGGGTCTATCTTGGTTTGTAGATCAAGATCATTTTGCCATCTTGAGAGTTTCATTCCACATAGTGTTCTATATTAAACTATCTTGAGTGTTTTTGAGGTGAATTTAACTCCATGAGGCCCTTTTATGGTAAAATTCTTTACATCATATCCTTAGGTTTGAAGCATCCATTCAAGAATAAGTGTATAATGTTTAGATCAGCATAAATCCAATTATCCCTTAAGAATTAGCTTCTAATAAATAATATTTTTTAAAAAAAAAAATATAAACAAAAAATATTCATAAATAGTTATCCCACAACATTATAGAAAGTTAAACAAATCCCATTGATTCATTAACACATTTAAGTAAGCATACATCCTTCACATGAGATTAATATTTGAGCAACTCTACCTAACTATATCATTCATCATTACCCATCATATTCCAAAAGTAAATGACACAATTGCATTACATTAAATTATCAACATATTAGAAATTGAGCATACATTTCTAGCATCCATACATCATTAACCTACTAAAAATTTAGCATACAATCTATCATGTTTTGGTTATACTCAATTATAGTGCATGAAAATAAACATTACATCAAGCATCTAACATCTCATTAACATATATCATTTTCATTTTGGAAATAAATGCAACATCCACAAGATATAATAAAGCAAACCACAAAATAGAGTGACACAAAGATTTATCCTGGGAACCCTCATGGGGAATAAACCCAACCTCCAAAATATGATCTTTCCTCATATTCATAAACTCTTGAGATGTTAAATATTACAAGTATATAAGGGCATCAACGGATCCCTTTTACTCAATATACAATTCAAGGAATGCTACTATTCCTATTCACATACATGATGCAATTAAGGAATTATCTTAATTCCTTTCTCTAAGTCATCATGATAATATTAAAATATTTTCCATACCAAGAAGGAATCCATTTGTTCCTCTAATTTAAGATGCAATTAAGGAATCTATTGATTCCTTTCTCTAAGTCATCTTAGAATTTATAACATCTTGTGTAAGTTTATGATAATCATTGGGTCCATATTTTGGAGATGATTT
This sequence comes from Wollemia nobilis, assembly GCA_028583015.1. NCBI lineage: Eukaryota > Viridiplantae > Streptophyta > Pinopsida > Araucariales > Araucariaceae > Wollemia > Wollemia nobilis. Next base: position 395,924 of record JAQPPZ010002224.1, read on the forward strand.
GTCGATTGTTGGAGGGAATTCCATAAATTCCCTCAAGGATGAATTCAAAATTCATTCTTAGGGTTGATAAACAATCAACCTTCTATTCATAAATTAAGGTCCCATACCCTTAATTTATGAACCCATTATTTTGTAAGCATTCCATAATGCTTACCTACAAATAATCTTTCCACCCATAATTATCTTACTTTAATGTGAACATTTTTAAGCTTTTAAATCCATAAATAGATTTATCTTTTATTTGGAGTTAACACTAATCCTTCAATACAACACCTACTAACCCGAACCTTAGGGTATTCTAATTAGGTGATCACTCAACCTCATGGTGTCTTTCAAGGAGGAACCAATGATTGTTTCGGGAGATCAACTAACCTTTCGTTTAGATGGATCCATCCCTTAAGGGAGTACTTTCATGTCAAAGTCGTTCATCTTAACATCGATCGAGACATCTTAAAGCCCTATTTATTGGTATAGACCCACCGATGAGTCATGCGACAGACCTACCAAGCGTCCAATTGAATAGTCAATGAGTCTACCTAAGAATTCATTCCAAGGATCCAATATGCCTTATCCAAACTAGTGTCCCCTCTTGGCAATTATAGTTTTAATTTGGGGCTATATACCTTTGGTTGGAAAGTGTCCTATCGAACACGATCACTTCCTCTTTGTTGGCCAACATTCTGCATAGTCGATCGAAGATCATTCAATAGGTTACATTGTCTAAGTTTGAATATATAGGAGCCCGATTTTGATCGATATCATTGACTTGTAATCAAGGAAACTAAATACATCCATTATAGGCTATCCTGAGTATACATAGGATCTAACCTGACATCCTATTATCAATATCTGCATGTATAGGCAATACATCAAAACTTCAACCATTCACCATCTACGAAAAGAAACATTTATATCAAAATTAGGATCCTAAGAATCATTGAAGTAAAATAGATGAGGACACAGGCAAATGAAGCCAATTGCTCCATAATTTTGATAGTAGTGACTGAAGTAGAGTTCCTAGTGGTAATAGAATAACTCATAGACTTAATATACTATGAATTACAACCCTAAACCAGAGCTATAATGTTATAATTCTTTGAGTCTTCCAAGGAAATCCCTTATTAGCCTTACTCAATTAAGGATGCATACAGGAGGTTATTTGTTTAGGAGGAAGGCAGTAGGGCGGATGGTTGCATCCTCAACATAGACCATGCTGAGTAGAAATCGAATACTCCCATTTGTTGGCCAAGATAAATTTTGGATCTAATTCATGCGTTGTGTTTTAGTCGAATTCGATGACTTCTCCGAGAGTTCATTCCTCTATACATACCCACGAACAACATCATCAATACCTGCATCGATATCTATTCAAATGATACAAATCGTGAAGGTAATTCTTCCACAATGGAGGTATCAATCTATTATCTCTAGATAGAAAGCGTATCAGGAAAATATTGAAAACCCCTATCTACGTGGTTCCTCCTACTGATCTTTGTGTCACATTTTTTAACCAACAATGCATGTCAATGATAGCCCTTGGCATGTAGGTGTGGGGTAACTCGAGCATTTACATACAAGGTAAATGTATCCCATATATATTGCATTGTGGTATAACGACGATACAATATTGTGCCCACATAAGAGAAGGAGTAACCCCCATATGGGTGTCGAGAAGGCACGAAGAATTATTGTGGTAGTGGGTTGTTTTCTTACCCTAAGGTCGTCTAATTTGAGTAATAATTTTTGTAAGATAGAAAGATAGGATATACAAGAAATCATCATATTTTAAAATTAAATCTTAGGAGTCGTCGAATATAAAATATACGATGTATTAGATTCACAAACATGGAGGTGGGACCATTCGATCAAATTACATTTACCTTAATTGAGATTCATTCAAGACAAATATTATTATCTTTAAACAAGATAAAAATTAGAAAGGAAATTCACTGAGTCGTAACCTAGGGACATTCATAAAGAATCAAAAGAAGAGAATCCCTTACCTAACACTCCAATAAGGTAAAGTGCTTCTTTCTCATATTCCAATTTCTCCTTCCTTCCCAGAATTCTGCTCCTTCTAATATCCAAGATTGCTCTTTCTATAATTAAGAAATATTTTTAAACCTTCTGGTTTTTTATCCACCAAAGGTGGAGAGCATACTCCCTATGTTTTCCCATGATGTCCTAGCTCCCTCCTCTTTTTTCACAATTTGCCCTATAATTTATAGGGAAAATTCTCCACTTGTGACCAAATAGTGGTCTCATTATTTAATTATTAAAAATATACCTTGGGCCCCTTAAGACTTATCATGTCTTGTATAGTAGAAGAAGGGTCCTACTAAGGATGAGGTAAGTGGTCCTTTTTTTGTTTTGTGTCCCTTTTCATGGGGAACAAATACAAAACCAATACTATTAAGGCATAGCATGGATACAAAGTTAGAACTATTGTTGATAAGGTAACGGATTTCCCTTTTAATTTCCATCAAATAAGGGTATTTCCCAATAGATAGGATAGCTTATATAATTTTTTAAAAATCTTATAGTCCTTTTAAGTCCCATCTAAATTGGGTCCACCTAATTTATCATATTGTTCTAATTTTGCAAGATACAATTCCTCAATTTTACCTTTCACAAAACCTCATAATTAATTATCTTCTTTAAAAGATAATTAATATTTTTCTATCCTTCATAAAATTATTTTATTAGAATTTTTGTAGGAATCTTTAGGGTCATGCCCCCTTCTATCAGGCACTAATTTATCCCCAAGATCAATTAATATTCTTTAAATAAGGTATGAGGGTGACGAGTCATGACACAAATATTATGTATAAGGATCAAGAAGGAAGATACAATCAGAAAGAAGTTTTTTACAAGTATACTAGACATTGTTGCTAGGAAGAAATTGAGCAGAAATATAACAACAATGATTTTTTTGAGGGATCGATAAACTATTTTGGGATTTGAATAGCTCAAGATAATACATATCAAGAAGCAAATATTATGCAAAGCACCAACAAAATATGAATACGAAAGGAATATGGAGATATATTTAGGATAGCTCAAGCATTCCCAAAGTCAAAATGTTTATTAGGATATATTTATTACATTATTATGATAATGAACATCAAAGTGCATATCTAATAATATAGCATATTATTTTTAGCTGCAACTATGTGAAAGGCTATTGTTAGTTTTAGTTAGCATTTGATTAGCATATTGTTTCAGGCTATTTATAGCCTTGTACATTGTATTTATATGATTGATATTAATGAAATATGTTAATATTTCTCCTACATTGGTATTAGAGCATGCATCGGTCCTTTGGGTATTTGGGTGAAAATTTTTCTACCAACATTAATTTTTGTCTTCAATTTCAATATAATGCAGCAATATTGGTTATTGCTTCTGATTCTCTGATTTTAAAAAAACAATAGGGTCCATCCCTTGTTTTTATCTATAATCCACACTGCGTGACTCTCCACTGGACTACATCCCTGTTGTAGTATCAAGTGCATGGATAAGCTACGCATCTGCTTGCAACCTCATCACGTAGCTAGAAGGTTGTTGTCATTGAGATTTGTGATCACTACACTCAGGCTATTCTATCCTTATCTCCATAAAAAAAAGATCTATGCCACACAAGATTGCACCAATGCTCGATCTCGCAAACCTAAAGATCACGTTGCAACAAAAAAATTATTTTTGCCTCGCTTTGATCCCTATCCGCCAACTTTGATAAGAAGAAGAAGCAATTTTTGGTGAAGTTGAGAGTCTAAAATTGAACTTGGAGGATCAAAATGCCATGTGGAAGCATTTTCTGGTGTAGTCCATCATCTGGGAAGTATTCATCAAAGTAGAAGTGATGACAGAGTTGTTGATGAGGGCTTTGACCCACCTATGAATCCCCAGTGCATACCGCTATGGAGTAGCCAAATCGATGGTAGTCCCATGTGGCCATATCGGCCACATCAAGCCCGATCCAAAGTAGCAAAATAGGGATGCATAGTCTTTGTATTTTTTTAGCTTCATATCGAGGCCCAAACGATAGCCAATCGAATCATGTAGGCCAAAAACATTGCTGCTCTTGAGAGGAAGATGTAGGAACGTAGCCTGATTCGATGCTTGCAAACGAAATTGGGACCAGTGTTGCACTATTGTAGCATCTACAGCTAGGAGATCAACTCGAGAGAGATAGCACACTGCTCCTCAACAAAAATTAGAGATCTTGCAAAAGAAAAAAATCACATCAAACTGAAATGATTTTTTACAAAATCTAAAGAAAAACTTAAAAAGGAGCTACAAAACAAAATTTGCACAAACCTTTTTATTTGCACACCTGCTTAAAAAACCTTCTGCATATGTAGGGTGTCAAGTCCCTTAAATACTTGGAATATGATTTAGTTTGAGGATTTATGCCAAGGAATAGTAGTGAGGGGTAAAAATGGAGTGAATATAAAACAAAATTGGCTTGCCTTATTTCTCCTTGACGATTTATAGAGAATAATATCTTAGACATCATTGTTGCAGCTATATTAGGTGTTAGATACAGTAGCCCAGAGCATTACAACATCACCTGTAAGTGTGGGCCAGAGGTACTGTAAATATTGAATGCTATATCAGGTAAATCAGGTCTATTGATCTAGCAGTATATAGAAATGGGGATCAATTTGGTGATATAAGGAACCTTCACAATGGCCATTGCTAAAGCATACTTGACAGATTCACAACTTCTCAAAGGTCTAAATTTTTCTCCATAGAAAACAAATATGAGAGTAATACCCCACGATGGATGTGTATAAGAAGTATTACTCAAAAAAAATATGAGAGTAATACTGCAGGTTGAAAAGATATAGGATGTTGTGACTGGAAAAATAAAATTTCCAACTATAGTAGATGATACACAAGAAGCATATTATGATGTTTATGCGAGAGCACCGATGATCATAATTCTTGCCACTGTTGATGAAGTTCAACCCCACATTTATAACAAAAAGCACACAAAATATGCATGGGATACATTGTGCACCATATATGAAGGAAGAAATCAAGCCATGATCCTTAACCTTCAATCCCAACTTCACACTCTTAGCATGAAAAATGGAGAAAGTGTAGAAGTGTTTCTTTACAAAGTTGCAAAACTGAGAGCCAAGATGAATGCACTGGGTGAGAAAGTAGAATATGCTCTTAACCTCAATTATTTTGAGAGCTTTACCATATTCCTTTAGAATGATGGTCACTTCACTTCAAGTGTCTAATAGAGCAGTCACTTTTGAAGAGTTAGTTAATTTGCTTCAACAAAACGAAGTAGATAACAACCATAGAGATGAAGTGTCCAACATTGCATTGTTTTCAAAGAAATCTAGAAATAAGGAGAAAGACCATTTTCATAAGGGGTTTTCCTCGAAGGGTTCCAACACCAATTGCTCACAAAAGACATCTCAAAATAGAAGAGGTACTACAAAATTTGTGAGATGTACAATCATGACACCAACCAATGTTAGTTCAAGAACAAGCAACCACAATAGAACAAGGGCAAAAACAAACCACAAATAAATAATAGATAACATAAGAGAAATATTGTTATAGAAAATTTAGATTTAGATTTTGAGAGAGCACACAAGGTGCTCATGACTCAAATGAATCCCAAATAGAAAGATAATTTTTGGTACATTGATTCTAGAGCCAACAAACACATGACTGGTGACAAAAGGTGGTTTGACTCATTTGAGGTAAAAGAAGGTAAACTAGTAACAATTATCAATGATAAGACCTACAAATTCCAAGGGGAAGGTAATGTTTCAGTAACTCTGCCTGATAGAAAATATCAAATTTAGAAGATCCTATATGTCCCAAAATTGACCAACAACTTGTTGTTCGTGCCTCAAATTTTGGATAAATATATGGTGGTTGACTTCGAAGTTGTAAATGGAAAAATATCAAGAAGGGTAAAAATATTGCAATAACTTCCTATAAACATGGTTTGTTTGTATTATATGCTATCTATACTCATCATGTTTCCATGGCTACAAACACAAAATAAGCTACTTCCTTATGGCACAAAAGATATGGGCATCTAATTTTAGGCTATCTACTCGAATTGAGTAAGCATGAGATGGTGTTAGGTCTGTCAAATCTTTCCTATACTTTGCCTATTTGTTGGGATTGCTTAGCAGAAAAGCAACACTGAGTACCTTTTGAATTGAGCTCTTCGAGAGCCAAAATATCATTGGAGTTGTTACACATTGATCTGTGTGGACCAATTCCAAAAAGTTATGGTGGAAAGAATTATTTTTAGTTGTTTGTCAATGACTACTCACAGAAGATGTGGTTTTTTGTTCTATAGCTGAAGTTAGATGTATTCTTGTATTTTTAGAAGTTTAATAAGATTTTTGAAAAATAATTGGGATGTTCAATAAAGGTCCTCTGCTCAGATTAAGGGTGAAATTTACCTCCAATTATTTTTCCAAATATCTCACTCAACATGGGATAAAAATACAACTTACTACTGCTTACACCCCTCAAAAAAATGGAGTTACTGAAATGAGGAATCATTACATCATGGATATGGTTTGATGTATGCTCACAGGTGCACATCTTGGGCAACAATATTGGGCATAAGCTATCACTACTATTGTGTATCTCCTGAATAGAGCACCCATAAAAGCTCTTCAAGGAGTCACACCATAAGAAGCAGGGAGTGGAAGAAAGCCCTCCATTTCTCATTTCAAAATATTTGGGTGCAAATCCTTCATGCACATTCCAAAGGTAAAAAGGCACAAGTTATATGAGAAGACCCTACAATGTATCTTTCTTGGTTATAATGAAGAATCCAAGGGGTGTAAATTGATTAACCCTAAAACCAAGAAGATTCATATAAGTCAAGATGTGGTATTTGACAAAGCTCCCAAGTTGGATACATCTAAAATAAGTAAAGACACATCTCCAGCTATATACTTGGATTTTGAGAAGCCTAAGGCAAAGACTCCTCCAAAATAGAAGAAAACTCCAAAATGGTATACTAGTACCATGAGAATCACAAATTTGGATGCACCACCTAATCTCACTTCAAATCAGCCACGTACTCAAAGTATGTCTCATCAAGAAAGAGAAGAGGTCGAAGATGCAGCAAATTGATGGGGACACAAAAATTGCTCACCCCAAACTCTCAAAATTCTCATTCATTAAATCTAGAAAAATCTACAAAAATGGCTGACTCTGCCAAATAAACTACTTTATCCCACAAGATAGTTTATTTTCTCTTTTATTTTACAGCATTTCCAACTCTGGAAGAAAAATAGCCTACACAGGTCCAGAATGGCCCTCTTGCCTTCACGTCTGCAACTCTATCTCAACAGTTCTTCGACTGCAGCTCTATCTCTGTTGTTTTCCGACCTTGGAAGAAAATAGCTCAAACAGGTCCAGAATGGCCCTCTGGCCTTCATGTCTGCAACTCTGTCTTAGCCATTTCCAACCCCTTGTGCATGCCATCGCTTCCCCTTTTAAAATCTCTGGCATGACTCTTCGTCTCCCTTTTCTGATGCTTCATTTCATTTCTCGTGCCTCTTCGTTGGCTTGGCTTTCAAAACGTCTTTCTTTTTTACTCTTGATCTTCGTCTACTTTCACTGTACCTTAGTGCCACATGCTTGTCCAATGCTGCCACTGTAGACTCTATCCGCCTATCAACCCATGATGACGTTTGGTACACCCACTGCTCGATAATTTCCTCTGTAGCAGCCCTTGTAACCGCCTGTCGTTTCTTTTCTTTTGTTTGGTCACGAAAATGCGACATGTCGCGATATCACGACATTTTTGCTTCTCTGCCTTCTTGCCCCTTTTCGAGTCACGAAAATGCGACATGTCACGATATCGCGACACTTTTTCTCTCCTACGCCTCCTCTCGCCTTTTGGTCATGAAAATGCGACATGTCATGATATCGCGACACTTTTTCTCCTTTGCGCTTTCTCTCGTCCTTTGGTCACGAAAATGTGACATGTCACGATATCGCGACATTTTTTTCTCCTTGCATTTTCTCTTCTCTTCTAGTCACGAAAATGCAACATGTCGCGATATCGTGACACTTTTTATCCTTGCATTTTCTCTTCTCTTCTGGCCGTGAAAATGCAACATGTCACGATATCGTGACACTTTTTCTCCTTGCATTTTCTCTTCTCTTCGGTTGCAAAAATGCAACATGTCGTGATATCGCGACACTTTTTCTCCTTGTATTTTCTCTTCTCTTCTCACCACGAAAATGCAACATGTCGCGATATCGCGACACTTTTTCTCCTTGCATTTTCTCTTCTCTTCTAGCCGCAAAAATGCAACATGTCATGATATCACGACACTTTCCTTCCTTGCTTTCTTTCTGCTCCTTCGGTCGCGATTTCGTGACATGTCATGAAATCGTGACATTTTCTTCTTCGCGCCTTTCTCTCCTTCTTGAGCCGCGATAACGTGACATGTCACGATATCACGACATTTTTCCTCTGTGCCTTCTCTCTCCTTCCTGAGCTGTGATAACACGACATGTCACGATATCGTGACATTTTTGCTCTGTGCCTTCTCTCTCCTTCCTAAGTCGTGATAACGTGACATGTCGCGATATCACGACATTTTTGCTCCATGCCTTCTCTCTCCTTCTTGAGCCGTGATAATACGACATGTGATTTTGTGACATTTTTGCTTCGTGCCTTCTCTCTCCTTCTTGAGTCACGAAAATGTGACATGTCGCGATATCGCGACACTTTTCTCTATCACGATATCGTGACATCAAGGCAAACACTTAAAAAAATTTCTATTGAGGCAAGATTGCTCTGCTGCCACCGGATGCTCCTGCATCAGACAACCGGGGTGGATTGAGAAGTGACCTTCACTTCTGTACTATTTTGTCACCTTATTTTTCAACATCTTAGTACTTGCAAAATCTTCAGCCTCAGCACTGCTCTTTTCTCCTTTATCCATCATTCTCAACTCAGAAGCATTCCTTGGACTACTCCTCTTTGCAACTCCTCTTGCAGGGCTTGCACTTGCCTCTGCAAAGCTCTGAAATATTTCTTTAGGTACCACATTTCTCCCACCACCATGGTTTCTTCGTGGAGGCATTCTTCCTCACTCTCTTCTCACAAACCTTGACCATAGATTCTGGTGTAAACTGCCTCACGTCCGGTGATCTATTTACACACTCAAGAACCCTACGCTCTTCCACAGATCCTGGTGCAAACTACCTCACTTTCGACGATCTGTTCACAAACTCAGGCACTCATGTTCTTCCATAGATCCTGGTTCAAACTGCCTCACGATCGGCGATCTGCTCACACGCTCAGGAACTTCCACTCTTCCACAGATCCTGGTGCAAACTACCTCACTTTCAACGATCTGCTCACACACTTAGGAACTTTCGCTCTTCCACAGATCCTGGTGCAAACTGCCTCACTTTCGGTGATCTGTTTACACACTCAGAAACTTCTGCTCTTCCACAGATCCTAGTGCAAATTGTCTCACTTTCAATGATCTTTTTACACACTCAAAAACTCTAAGCTCTTCCACAGATCCTGGTGTAAACTACCTCACTTTCGACGATCTATTTACACACTCAAGAACTCTCGCTCTTCCATAGATCCTGGTGCAAACTGCCTCACATTTTGTGATCTGTTTACACACTCAAGAACTCTTGCTCTGATACCACTTGATGGGGACACGAAAATCGCTCACCCCAAACTCTCAAAATTCTCATTCATTAAATCTAAAAAAATTTACAAAAATGGCAGACTCTGCCAGATAAACTACTTTATCTTGAAAGATAGTTTATTTTTTTTCTATTACAACATCTTTCGCCCTGGAAGAAAAAATAGCCTACACAGGTCCAGAATGGCCCTCTCGCCTTCACTTCTGCAACTCTGTCTCAGCAGTTCTCTGATTGCAACTCTATCTCTACTGTTTTTTGACCTTGGAAGAAAACAGCTCAAACAGGTCCAGAATGGCCCTTTGGCCTTCACATCTGCAACTCTATCTTAGCCATTTCCAACCCCTTGTGCATGCCATCGCTTCCCATTTTAAAATCTCTGGCGTGACTCTTCGTCTCCCTTTTCTGACGCTTCGTTTCATTTCCCATGCCTCTTTGTTGGCTTGGCTTTCGAAACGTCTTTCTTTTCGACTCTTGATCTTCGTTTGCTTTCACTGCACCTTGGTGCCACGTGCTTGTCCAATGCTGCCACTGTAGACTCTGTCCGCCTGTCAACCCATGATGACGTTCGGTATACCCACCGCTCGATAATTTCCTTTGTAACGGCCCTTGTAACCGCCTATCATTTCTTTTCTTTTGTTTGGTCACGAAAATGCGACATGTCGTGATATCACGACATTTTTGCTTCACTGCCTTCCTGCCCCTTTTCGAGTCGCGAAAATGCGACATGTCGCGATATCGCGACACTTTTTCTCTCCTGCACCTCCTCTCGCCTTTTGGTCGTGAAAATGTGACATGTCGCGATATCGTGACACTTTTTCTCCTTTGCGCTTTCTCTCATCCCTTGGTCGCGAAAATGCGACATGTCGCGATATCGCAACATTTTTTTCTCCTTGCATTTTCTCTTCTCTTCTGGCCACGAAAATGCAACATGTCGCAATATCGTGACACTTTTTATCCTTGCATTTTCTCTTCTCTCCTGGATGTGAAAATGCAACATGTCGCGATATCGCGACACTTTTTCTCCTTGCATTTCTCTCCTCTTTCGGCCATGAAAATGCAACATGTCGCGATATCGCGACACTTTTTCTCCTTGCATTTTCTCTTCTCTTTTGGCCGCGAAAATGCAACATGTCACGATATCGCGACACTTTTTCTCCTTGCATTTTCTCTTCTCTCTTGGACGCGAAAATGCAACATGTCGTGATATCGCAACACTTTTTCTCCTTGCATTTTCTCTTCTCTCCTGGCCACGAAAATGCAACATGTCGCGATATCACGACACTTTCCTTCCTTGCTTTCTTTTTGCTCCTTCGGTCGCGATTTCGTGACATGTCACGAAATCATGACATTTTCTTCTCTACGCCTCTCTCCTTCCTTAGCCACGATAACGTGACATGTCACGATATCGCGACATTTTTCCTCTGTGCCTTCTCTCTCCTTCTTGAGCTACGATAACGTGACATGTCATGATATCGCGACATTTTTGCTCCATGCCTTCTCTCTCCTTCTTGAGCCGTGATAACACGACATGTCACGATATCGTGACATTTTTGCTCCATGCCTTCTCTCTCCTTCTTGAGCTGCGATAATGTGACATGTCGTGATTTCATGACATTTTTGCTCCATGCCTTCTCTCTCCTTCCTGAGTCGCGAAAATGTGACATGTCGCTATATCGTGAAACTTTTCTCTGTCACGATATCGCGACATCAAGGCAAACACTTAGAAATTTTTTTGTTGAGGCAAGATTGCTCTGCTGCCACCGGATGCTCCTGCATCAGACAACCAAGGTGGATTGAGAAGTGACCTTCACTTCTGTACTGTTATGTCACCTTCTTTTTCAACATCTCAGTACTTGCAAAATCTTCAACCTCAGCACTACTCTTTTCTCCTTTATCCATCGTTCTCAACTCAGAAGCATTCCTTGGACTACTCCTCTTCGCAACTCCTCTTGTAGGGCTTGCACTTGCCTCTGCAAAGCTCTAAAATATTTCTTCAGGTACCACATTTCTCCCACCACCATGGTTTCTTCATGGAGGCATTCTTCCTCACTCTCTTCTCACAAACCTTGACCATAGATTTTAGTGTAAACTGCCTCACGTCTGGCGATCTGTTTACATACTCAGGAACCCTATGCTCTTCCACAAATCTTGGTGCAAACTGCCTCACTTTCGATGATCTACTCACACACTCAGGCACTCCCGTTCTTCCACAGATCCTAGTGTAAACTACCTCATGATCAGTGATCTGCTCACACACTCAAGAACTTCCACTCTTCCACAGATCCTAGTGCAAACTACCTCACTTTCGACGATCTGCTCACACACTCAGGAACTTTCGCTCTTCCATAGATCTTGGTGCAAACTGCCTCACTTTCGACGATCTGTTTACACACTCAAGAACTCTCGCTCTTCCATAGATCCTGGTGCAAACTGCCTCACTTTCGATGATCTGTTTACACACTCAGGAACTCTAAGCTCTTCCACAGATCCTTATGCAAACTGCCTCACTTTCGGCGATCTGTTTACACACTCAAGAACTCTTGCTCTTCCACAGATCCTGGTGCAAACTGCCTCATGTTCGGTGATCTATTTACACACTCAGGAACTCCTTCTCTGATACCACTTTATGGGGACACGAAAATCGCTCACCCCAAACTCTCAAAATTCTCATTCATTAAATCTGGAAAAATTTACAAAAATGGTAGACTCTACCAGATAAACTACTTTATCTTGAAAGACAGTTTATTTTTTTTCTATTACAACATCTTCCACCCTGGAAGAAAATATAGCCTACACAGGTCCAGAATGGCCCTCTCGCCTTCACATCTACAACTCTGTCTCAACAGTTCTCCTACTGCAACTCTATCTCTGCTATTTTTCGACCTTGGAAGAAAACAGCTCAAACAGGTCCAGAATGGCCCTCTTGCCTTCATGTCTGCAACTCTGTCTCAGCCGTTTCCAACCCCTTGTGCATGCCATCGCTTCCCCTTTTAAAATCTCTGGTGTGACTCTTCGTCTCCCTTTTTTGACGCTTCGTTTCATTTCCCGTGCCTCTTCGTTGGCTTGGCTTTTGAAACGTCTTTCTTTCTAACTCTTGATCTTCGTCTGCTTTCACTGCACCTTGGTGCCACGTGCTTGTCTAGTGCTGCCACTATAGACTTTGTCCGCTTGTCAACCCATGATGACGTTCGGTATACCCATCGCTCGATAATTTCCTCTGTAATGGCCCTTGTAACCGCCTGTCATTTCTTTTCTTTTGTTTGGTCGCGAAAATGCGACATGTCGTGATATCGCAACATTTTTGCTTCACTGCCTTCCTACCCCTTTTCGAGTCGCAAAAATGTGACATGTCGCGATATCACGACACTTTTTCTCTCCTGCACCTCCTCTCGCCTTTTGGTCGTGAAAATGCGACATGTTGCGATATCATGACACTTTTTCTCCTTTGTGCTTTCTCTCATCCTTTGGTCACGAAAATGCGACATGTCGCGATATCGCGACATTTTTTTCTCCTTGCATTTTCTCTTCTCTTCTGACCGCAAAAATGCAACATGTTGTGATATCGCGACACTCTTTCTCCTTACATTTTCTCTTCTCTCCTGGCCACGAAAATGCAACATATCGCGATATCGTGACACTTTTTCTCCTTGCATTTTATCTTCTCTTCTGGCCGCGAAAATACAACATGTCGCGATATCATGACACTTTTTCTCCTTGCATTTTCTCTTCTCTTTTGGCCACGAAAATGCAACATGTCGCGATATCGCGACACTTTTTCTCCTTGCATTTTCTCTTCTCTTATGGCCGCAAAAATGCAACATGTCACGATATCGCGACACTTTCCTTCCTTGCTTTTTTTTTGCTCCTTCGATCGTGATTTCATGACATGTCATGAAATCGCGACATTTTCTTCTTCATGCCTTTCTCTCCTTCTTGAGCCGCGATAACGTGACATGTTGCGATATCGTGACATTTTTCCTCCGTGCCTTCTCTCTCCTTCCTGAGCCATGATAACGCGACATGTCATGATATCGTGATATTTTTGCTCCATGCCTTCTCTCTCCTTCCTGAGCCACGATAACGTGACATGTCACGATATCGTGACATTTTTGCTCTGTGCCTTCTCTCTCCTTCTTGAGTCGCGATAATGTGACATGTCACGATTTCGTGACATTTTTGCTTCGTGCCTTCTCTCTCCTTCTTGAGTCGCGAAAATGTGACATGTCGTGATATCGCAACACTTTTCTCTGTCGTGATATCACGACATCAAGGCAAACACTTAGAAATTTTTTTGTTGAGGCAAGATTGCTCTGCTGCCACCGGATGCTCCTGCATCACAAATACAGATGATGAAGAAGAAGATAGAAGTGAATCAAAAGACTACAGTTCCATAACTACAATTGTGGAGCATGAACCCACTTTAGTGCAATAAGCTCTTAGTATACCTCAATGAAAGGTAGCTATGGATGCTAAAAATATGTCTCTTATGAAGAATAAAACATAGAAGTTAGTTGATCCACTTATTGGTAAGAAACCAATTGGCTGCAAATGGGTATACAAATTCAAGTAAAAGATATATGGAACTATTGATAAGCATAAATCCTGCCTTGTTGCAAAGGGCCATGTTCAAAAAGAAGGTATTGACTATGAATATTCACACCAAATGCTAAAATGACTACTATTTGTGTACTATATGCAATGGCAGCATAGTTTGGGTGGAAGCTTCATCAGATGGATGTAAATAGTGCTTTATTAAATGGTGATTTAAAATAATAAGTGTACATGAATTAACCTGAAGGTTTTGTTGTACAATGACAAGAAAAAAAAGTTTACAAACTAATAAATTCCTTGTATGGATTGAAACAAGCTCCGAGAGCTTGGTACATAAAGATAGATAATCACCTTTTGCAGCATGGATTCAAGAGAAGTCCATAAAATGTCAATCTCTACTTCAATAACGTTGGTTCTAAAATTGTGATCCTTGTGCTCTATGTAGATGATTTGATCATCACTGGCGGTTTAGAAGAGATGATTGCAGCAGTGAAGGGTGACTTGAAAAATTTATTTGAGATGATAGATCTAGTACTTATCCATTATTATCTTGGCTTAGAAATTATGCAGAAAAAGAACCACATTAGGGTTACACAAATGAAGTATGCCAAGGTATTCATTGAAAAATAATGAACGACAAATTATAAGCCAAAAGAAACTCCCATGGAAACAAGGCTACAATTGTCTCGATACGATACCTCTCCTCAGGTATATGGAATGCTCTATCGAGAGTTGATTGGGATTCTCATATATCAAACAAATACTAGGTTGGATATCATATTTGTTGTAAGCTATATTTAGAGGTTCATGCAGGAACATAAGGTGAAAGTAACAAAGTGAGTTCTTCACTATGTTCATGGCACACCAAAATATGGCCTAGATTATAAGAAGAATGATAAGTTCTTCTTGCAATGATACACAAACTCAGATTATGTTGGATCTCTAAATGATAGAAAATCAACGTCAGGATATGTATTTCATCTTGGATCTGGTCCTATTTCTTGGTACAACAAGAAGCAATAAGATGTTGCACTTTCATATAAAGAGGCATAGTATCACGCAACACGAGGAGCAGTGTGTGAGGTGACATGGTTATGTCACATTCTTTCAAGTATGGTCCTTCCAAAGAATCTTCCAATCCACTTGAATTTCGATAACCAAGGTGTTTTGAAACTTGTCAAGAATATAGTGTTCCATGAACGCATGAAACATATTGACACACAATGTCACTTTATTCGAGATGAAGTTTCGAAGCACAAGATTCAGCTCTAGTACATTCTCATCGATGAATAGGTTACAAATATTTTTCACTAAGGAACTCGCACGTGTCAAATTCGAGTTGTTTTGCAACTCTCTATGTACATCAAATAATGTAATAAGGGGAGGATGTTAGGATATATTTATTACATTATTATGATAATGCACACCAATGTGCTGATATAATTATATAGCATATTATTATTAGCTGCAACTATGCAGAAGGTTGTGTTAGTTTCAGTTAGCATTTGATTAGCATACTGTTTCAGGCTATTCATAACCTTGTGCATTGTATTTATATGATTGATATTAATAAAATATGTTAATGTTTCTCCTACAATGTTTATATGGCTAATAGGTTATAGGAAAATTTTATCCTAGGATAACCTAATGAAAAGGGGTTTTCATGGCACTTCATAGTCTATGTAAAAGGGAGGAAGATAATATATACCATCTTTTGGGACATTGTTCGATTGTTTGGGAACTATGACAATGGATTCTTAATATTTTTGGTAAATGCATGGTAGAACTAAAGAATGGTTAAAACAATGGTAAATCATTTTTAAAAGTTGGGCATTATAGACAATTTGGGATACATCAAAAGATACAATACATTGGGTTGTATGGCTATAAAGGAACATAACAATATCTAAATAAAAGGAAATAATTTTAGAGATAATAAAAATGAAGATTTTTTTAGCCATAGAGGAGTCTAAACTAACCCTATTAACTCACCTAATCCCTAATCTTGAAGTAGATTGCCTTGATATATGGATTCAAGTCATCAAATGGAATTATGATATTGGGTATAGAAGAAACAAAGGAAGGCAAAGAATATAATTTGAAAACCATCGAAAGTGAAGTTGGTCAAATTGAATTTTGATGGAGCATTTAAAGGAAATCCATGACCAACAATAGGAGGAATAACTAGAAAAAATAGGGATGCAATTTTGTCACCTTATATTTTCAATAGTGTATTTAAGACAAATAATGAAGTTGAAACTTGAGTGGCTTTAGAAGGGTTAAAAGTATGTAGACAAACAAAATGGAATAGAGTATGGATGGAAGGCAATTCACTAATAGTAATAAATATAATTTTCAGAAAAGCAAAGGCTCCATGCAACATACAAGAGATCATTATGGAAATACAAAACCTTGCTACATAGTTTGAAAAACTTAGGTTTACATATATGTTAAGGGAAGGGAACAAATGTTTAGATAGGCTAGGAAATAGAGGGGTTTTAATAGAGGATCATAAAGTTAAATTCTCTTTTCCATTGTTAGAAGAAGTAGTAAGTTAGTTGAACTGACAAGAAAATTTTGATTGTCTAAATCAAATAATGATTAATATTTTCCATTGGTAATATTTGTTGTATTTGACAACATTAGTGTGTTTTCATATAAAGTATTTATTACAGTTCTTGTGGTTGCACTTATGCTTCAAGAAGGAAACTAATAGTCTATATTTGATAAAGTGGACTATGATAGCACACAATTTTGGAAATATTACTCTATGAAGATGTAGTACGTAGATAATAGAGGTGGAGTTTTGGTATTGTGAAGACTACTGCAAAAAATGTCAAGAAGAAGGATGCTAAAATTTGAAATATTAGAATATTTCAAACTTTAGCAACTCGAGTTATCTAGGAAATAAAATCATGAATTCAAACTTATTATGAAAAAATATTTAGGTATCTAGGTATAGAAACTCAATTGAGATGATAATTGAATCTATTTATAAACTCTCAAGCTCTAAAGAAGAGAGTTGTGATTTATCAAGGGTGGTGGACTTGAGTACAACCCCTTTTTATGTATCAAAAAAAAGTATTTAGCATAAAGAAACTTATTAAATATAGATAGTTTGAGTCATCTTGTGGACTCACTATCTCCTTATCTATTTATTATTCTTGCAGAGGTATTAGGGAGAGATTTCTCAAAGTAAAAATTAGAAGGAAAAATCAAAGGTATTTAGATTGCAATAAATGGTCCCTTTGGATCTCATCTTCAATTAGTTGATGGTACTTTTCTTTTGGATCATTGCTCAGTTAGTAAGGCATTGGAGTTTAAATTATTATTATCATACTTTGAGAAGGTTTATGGATGGATGGTTAATACTATAAAATCCATATTTTTCATTAACATTGTCATAGATTTACAATGGATTATTATGGATATTTTAGGGTTTAAAAAAATTCCATCAAGATATTTGTGAATTCCTTAGTATCATAAAGGAAAGAAGAAGAAGCTTTAGGACTCGGTTATCAATAGAATAAAATTTTATTTGGCATATTGGAAAGGTAAGTTCTTAACCATAAAGACTACCTTGCAATCCATCCCTATTTATATGATGTCACTTTTAAGTTTTTCAATACATATAACATCCAATTTTAAAAAATTTAAAGAGAGTTTCTTTGGAAAGGATATAAGAAAAACTTAATTTTTCTCTTTACACATGGGATATGATTTGTAAAGGAAATAATATTAGAGGGGCAAGCTTGAGGTATTATAGATTTGAAATGTTATAGAACTTTATTTTCATTAATAGAAATAATTCAACAATATGCAAAAATATTAAATCATTTATCCATAAATAATTGTCCACAATAACAACCCACACAATAAGACAAAGATAGATAATACCCTTAGGCTAGGAAAACATCAATAATACTCATTCATGAAGGAAAACTCCTCAAAATATCCCAATATGAGAGTGCCACTTCTCGATAAAATATGATTACAAGCAATATTTCATATGAATGATGATCTTCATGATGATTACAATGACCATATCCCTTATTTATATACTCATATTATTATCCCTCATCCCAGTCATTGTTATAATATAATATAATAATACAATCAACCCTAGGTTATGTGTGGTTTGTGCCAACTATCTATAATACCCATATATAATATAATATCATATCCCCTTTTACCTATTCCTAGATACCATGGCATTCCATCCTTCTTACAAATATTTTATCCTCAAAATATGAGAAGAAACTAAATAATATAATCTTCTAAGCAATACTAACAATTGATACTAGTCTTAAGCATCCATTCATCCTAGTGAAATTTTGATAGTTGGTGGTCTTCAATGATGTCAAACTACCATTGTGTTGCTTGAATATCCATAACTCCTCTATTGGCTCCATTCTTCTATTGTTATACTTAGATATTTCAAATGATTGGTTATATTATTCCTTGATGCTACTACACCACTCTAAAATAGAATCAATATGTTTTTTTAGCCAAACACTGCCATACTTCATGACTTTTTAACTTCATGTAGATCCATAATAATATTGATGCACTAAGCCATACCTCCAATATTATTGTTGCTCATGGTAATGTGAGTAGTGATATGCTACAACCTTAAGTTGACATTATATTTTCTTTTATTCTTTAGCATTTTGTTTCTCTATTTTAAATTATTCCTCATGCTCTATTTTGTGTCTTTCTTATGGTGTGTCTTTATGCTCTTATTCCATGGAGTTTTTTGTTTCTAACATAGATTCAAATTTTGATTCTTTTGTTGGTTCCTTAACTTATTGCTTTACCATAACTACTTCTTGCTTCTCCTTAGATCCTTGCTCCTTAAGCTAAGAAATGTCCTACAATGTTATCTTCTTTTTTTTTTACCATAACTTCATAAACTTCTTTTGCAAATTAATGTTAATAATACCCAAAGAATCCAACCAAGGATAACCAAGAACAATATTCACATCATCCATCTTAGTAGCATTAAAATATGAATGTAAAATATATATACTAATGGCATCTTCAAATCTTCAAAAATATAAACATTCTCACCCTCAACCTATATGTCCTTAATTTTTGTTGCTTGAACTTGCAACCTCTTAGCTAAAGCACTATTAATGAAATTATTTCTACTGTTAGAGTTAAAGGAAATAATAGCCTTTTCCTTTTAAATTCATCTATGAACCTACAAAATAGAATTTTTTGATTCAAATAATTTATTTGTTCATTTTTTAGCTTCTCTACCACCAAAGGTGTGGTTCCCTCAATCTGCACACTGACATCTTTTTTCTTTTATCACTTTGAAATTTGCTAGCTCTCTTTTTAATAAGCCACTTTGTGAGTAAATATGATTACAAGGAATACTTCATATTTTTTGGCTGGATAATAAGGGGTTGTACTCGGGTCCCCCACCCTTGACAAATTATAACTCTCTTCTTTAGAGCTTGAGAGTTTTACAAATAGATACACTTCTCATCTCAATTGAGATGCTATAGCTAGAAACCTACATCATTTTACATAAAATGTCTGAATTCTTGATTTTCATTTTTTGGATCTTTTCAATTTTTTGTATGAATACAAATATTCCAGAATTCAGCATCCTTCTTGACATTTTTCTATAGCAGCCTTCACAATACCAAAACTTCACCTCTACTATCTATGCATTGCATCTTAGTAGAGTAATATTTCCAAAACATCGCACTATCATAGTCCACTTTACGAAATCTGGATTGCTAGTTTCCTTCCTGAAACACAAGTGCAACCACAAAAATTATAATAAATAGTTTATATGAAAACACATTATTGTTATAAAATAAAGCATATATTACCAATGGAAAACATTAAAGTAAATCTTAATCATTATTTGATTCAGGCAATCAACATTTTCTTGTCAGCTTCAGCTAAACTTACTACTTCCTCTAACCATGGAAAGGAGAATTTAACTTCACGATCCTCAATCAAAACCCCTCTATTGGCTAGCCTATCTGCACATTTGTTTCCTTCCCTTAAAGTATGTGTAAACCTGATTTCTTCAAACTCTTTAGCAAGATCTTGAATTTCCATAATTATCTCTTGTATGTTCCATGGAGCCTTTGCTTTCCTCAAAATTGCATTTATTACTATGAGAGAATCACCTTCCATCCATACTCTATTCCATTTTATTTGTTTGCATATTTTTAACCCTTCTAAAGCCGCCCAAGCTTCAACTTCATTATTTGTCTTAAATCCACTATTGAAAGCGTAATGAGACAAAATATCTCCTCTATTATTTCTAATTATTCCTCCTCCTCCTGGTCCTAGATTTCCTTTAGATGCTCCATCAAAATTCAATTTAACCCACTCCACATCTGGTGGTTTCCACTTTATATTCTTTGCCTTCTTTTTGCTTCTCTTGTACCCAACATCATAATTCCATTTAATGACTTGACTCCATCTATCAAGGCTCTCTGCTTCCAGATTAGGGATTGGGTGAGTTGATAGGGTTGGTTTAGACTCCTCTATGGCTAAACATATCTTCCTTTTCATTACCTCTAAACTGCTTTCCTTTCCTTTAAATATTCTTCTATTCCTTTCTAGCCATACAATCCAAAGTATTGTATCTTTTGATATATCCCATATTGTCTGTAAAGCCTCACTTTTATAAGTGCTTTGCCATTGCTTTAACCAATCTTCAATTCTGCTATTCATCACCATGCATTTACCAAACATATTAAGAATCCATTGCCATAGTTTCTAGACTATTGAGCAATGTCCCAAGAGATGGTCTATACTCTCCTCCTTTTTACAAAGAACACATTGAGAGGGGCCATGAAAACCCCTTTTCATAAGGTTATCCCAAGATAAAATTCTTCTATGACCTACTAGCCAAACAAACATTTTAACTTTAGGAATGCTTGGGCTATCCCAAATATCTCTCCATATTCTAGTGATATTACTATTTTGTTGGTGTTGTACATTATATCCACTTCTTGTTGTGTATTCTCCTGAGCTATTCAACTCCCAAATCAATTTATCCTTGGCTCCCTTCGGAATAATCACAGTTGTTATCTTTCTACTCAATTGCCTCCTAGCATCAATGTCTTGTATACTTGTAAAAAAATCTTCTTTCCATTTGTATCTTCCTTCCTGATCCTTGTACAAAATGTTTGAAACCCTATCACCATATTTATCTTGAAGCAATCTCATCCAAGGTTTCAAAATTGGATCTAAATTGAGTGGTTTTTTATCACACCAAGTATCCATCCAAATAGAATTTTTTCTCCAGTTCCCACCACCCATCTTAAACCTTTAATCATTAGATCAATAGATTTTTTTAAACCATTCCAAAGAGCAGAACCATTTGGTAGAGAGAATGCAGTAAATATTAAACTTGGGTCATTGGGCTCAACATACTTAGAAGAATTCTTGCCCATTGTCTTTGACTCTCTTTGTACAATCTCCATATTACTTTTCTCCTAAGAGCTAAGTTTGCATCTGTAAGAACTCTTAAACCAAGACCTCCCCTAGTTTTATCATCACACACCTTGCTCCATTTCACCAAAGGAAATTTTCTTTTATCATGTAAACCTGACCATAAAAAGGATCGCATAATATAGATTAAACTTTTTTCAACTGATTTTGGCATAGAATACAATGACATATAATATGTTGGAATGGCCTGTAAGACTGACTTAATTAACTGCACTCTTCCTGCTAATGATAACCATCTACCTTTCCAAGCTGGAAGTTTATTCTAAACTTTACTAATAACTAGATTCCATAATTCTATCCTCATTCTCCCCTCAAATAAAGGCATCCCTAGATAAGTTGTTGGTAAATTTACCTCCTCCATTTGAAGTAACCTACAAATTCTTGCTTTGATATTAGTTGGAGTGTTAAGGAAGTAAATTTTGGATTTTTTCCTATTAACTTTTTGCCCTGATGCTCTTTTGTATTCCTTTAAAAATTTATTCAAAGCTCTGGCCTCATTTATCCTTACCCTTCCAAAAGGGTTGTATCATCTACAAACTGTTGATGGGTGATGTTGTTAATGTTATTACTAACCTTAAGTCCACTTATAAGCCCATATTTGTAAAAACCCATATTTATAAGTCTTTTTTAACTTCCTGGTCAAAACCTTTGCCATAATAATGAACAAATAAGGAGATAGAGGATCTCCTTGTCTAAGGCCTCTCTTGACTTTAAAAGATTTTGTTACTAACCCATTGACCAACAATGAATAAGAAATTGTAGAGACACAAGCTTTAATCCATCTAACCTATTTCTTCTCGAATCCAAAATTTTCTAAAATTGCAAAAATAAAATCCCATTTAACCCTATCATAGGCTTTACTCATATCAAGTTTTAAGATCATTGCTTTCTCTTTTCTTGAAGCTATTGAATGTATAACTTCATGAGCTACTATGATCCCATCCATAATTTGTCTCCCTTTCACAAATCCTCCTTGCTCTTCTAAAATAATTTTGTCTAACAATGGCCTTAATCGATTCACCATCACTTTGGAGATAATATTATATGTCATATTACATAGGCTTATGGGTCTAAAAGAATCAAACAATTCAACATCCTTATTTTTTGGAATTAGGGTAAGATATTTTGCATTTATTTTATAAGGTATGTATTATTTTACCCTAGATTGTTCCACTGCCACCAATAAAGAATCCTTCACTATATCCCAATTATGTTGGTAAAAAGTTGTAGAGATCCCATTTGGACCTTGGTATTTATACTTATTAAAAGTAAAAAGATCTAAATGAACTTCATCTAGAGTAATAGGCTCCATCAATTTCCTATTGTCTTCATTTGTTATAATTGAAGGATCATCTTGAAGAAGTTTATCATTAAGAACTTCAATCTCCTATGATCCTAGAATATTCTAATAAAAAAAATTTACCTCTATCCTAATTTTACTTTAATATTTAATCTAAACCCCTTCTATTGATTTAATTGTACTAATTCTAGATGTAGATCTTTGTACTATAGCCTCCTATGAAAAACTTTGTATTTATATCTCCTTCTTTTAACCAATTTTGTTTTGATTTTAATCTCCAGAATTTCTCTTCCTTTCTTAAAATATTATGATATTCACTAAGCAAATCCCTTTCCTTTTAGCTTAGATTATTATGATCACACTTTTGGAATTTTAAAAATTTATTTTTTAGTTCTTCTTTTTTCTCAAAAATATTTCCAAAAGTGTTATTGTTCCATTCTTTTAATCTATATGTCTTTGATTTGGAAGAGCATACAACCTACCATTACCTAAAGAATTCCATGTTTGAGATATCATATCAACAAATTGAGGATGATCTTCCCACATCTACTCATATTTAAAATATGATCTTTTTTAATTCTCTTACCACCATTTTATCTCTTATTGGCCAGTGATCTAAACCAATCCTTGTTAAGGTATTAATTTTAGAACAATTTCCTTCATCTAGCCAATGATATAAGAGAATGCATTTGTCTATTTTTATTTCTAGTAGGTTCTAGCCTCTTTTGTTGTTGGTCCAAGTATAGTTTTCTTCTTCAAGCTCAACCTCCCATAGATTACTGTTTCGAATAAAAGCTGATAAATCTCTCGTACTTTGGGTTAATTTCTTAATTCCCCTAATTTTTTCATCCAATTTGGTTATGGCATTAAAATCTCCTATGATCGTGAATCAGTTTTCTTGGTCTTTACTTCTCATAAAGGCTTCAATCCCACTCTAAAATTCTAATATACCTGATTGAGTTGTAGGTCCATAGATATTGATAAGGATGAAACAAATATCTACAAAGTAGCAAGTGACTAAAGAGGCTATCCAATGCCTAGTTTATGAATAGTTACACAAGAGATTCTAGAAGGATTCCAACAAGTTAGAATTCCCCCTGCCACTCCTTCAAAATCCATAGCATCCCATTCACATCTTGTCCATACTTCTTTCATAGTTTTTGAAACTTCTTTTGTCATTCTAGTTTCCTAGATACAAAGAATACCAAGCTTATTATTTAAACATATATCACTGATACACCTCTACTTTGAGGAGGTTTTAGCACCCCTAATATTCCATGAGATGATAACCATGTCTCATTAGGGGATTTTGGCCCCGCCTGCATATTATCAATATCATTTTGTTGTTTGGTAAAGAGAAGTTCAACCAACTTAGTTTGTGTTCCTTTTTCTATGTTTGTTCTTGCTTCCCTAGATCTTGCTTGATAATTTGAAAGTTTTCCTCTTTTTGCCTTGCCTATATCAGAAGTAGATCTTATTATTCAATTCCTCAATATTCTTTCACAATTTTATTTTTCATAATATTTATCCTCTCCTGGCTCTATTACAGAAGCTTTTTAACTTGTCCTGCTCATTTTCTAGTTTTTTCTTATTAATGGCAGAGGTATTAACTTCTAAAACTAAATTTTCTTTACCAATTTTTTTCTCTTGAATGGTGCATGGTACTTCAAGAGATTATTCAAAATATGATGAGACACATTTCTTAGGTTCATCAAGAATGTTCTTCCTTAAATCAAAGATCATATTAAATAAATGATTCCTTGTTAATATGTTAAAACTATTGTACTGTCTCCTCTAATTTTTGATCTACTATTTCTTAATAGGCTAAAGCCTCAAAAAAGTTCGTATTTTTTCCAATATCCTTCCTTACTAGTCTCCACTGTTGATTTTCTTTCATTTTTCTAGATCTATTTTTTTGAATTTGAAAACCATCTTCATCCATAACCATTTGTAAGTTTTTCTTGCAATTTTCTACATATGATTATGATGGGCTCTTCTTAGGGCATGATCACTCAATATGTCCCATCTCATGACATATTCTATATCTAAAATATATATTTTCATAATATATGGTTTGGATCCACATGTTATCCCCATACTTAAGAATGATTGATTATGGTAAAGCTTTACTTATATCAATCATGACCAATATCCAAGCATAAATAGCCAAGAATCCATATTTCATAGTATTTGAAATCTCAAGTAATTCTCTTAGAGTGTTGCCTATTTCCTTGAAGTTATCTATTTTTCAAAATTCAATGGTCAACCTAAAAATCCTAACCCATATGGGTACTAGGGATAGATTTACATTTTTAGGTGAAAAGCCTTCATACCGTGGGTAAGGAAGAGTCTTGCTCTTCGTATAGATCTAGTACCACCTTTTAGGATTTTTTGTCTTTCTTTCTTAAAAATAAAAAATGGTTAGGAAAAACCTTTGGGAATAAATGATAGAATCACTCCCAGAGACTTCCAACTCCTATCAATCCATTTTCTCAAGGCTAAAGCCCTTGGCCAATAACTATTAAATTTACCAAAAAGTACCCTATCTTGGAGCAACAAGGATCTCTCTAAGGTACGATCACTAACCTCTGCCATAGAGATGACTCTAAGTGTTAAACTATAAATCGATCTATGGAAAGAAAACTAAAACTTAAAATCTATTAAAATTTATCAAAATATCCTTTAGCAAATATAATATTTGATAAAAAATTTATAATAATTTGCATGCAAAATTTCTAAGATAAAGAAGGTAAAAAAAACATAGCTAAAAAATTCTATCTAGATAGAATGTCTTGCCTCATTGAAGTCTTATCCCTTCATTGCTCTTCCCATCATCCAAACCCTAGCTGAAAAATATTTACAATTTTGTTTTTCACAACTTGAAAAATTGTCATTGCCCTTGTTTTGAATGGTTGGCTTCATAGGGTCATATATCTCTCAATATTTCTTGGATTATTTTATATGACCACTCATTTTAAAGCTAATCAAATTATGTACAAGTTGGTCTAAGAATTGACTGAATTAGATAACCCTTCATGGAGATATGGCTCCTAAAATATTAGATGTTTTAAAAAATGCTAATCCTTCACAAAGTGACTGTAAGTTCAAGGAATACTTCATATGAATGATGATCTCCATGATGATTACAATGAAAATACCCCTTCTTTATATACCCATCTTAAAAACCCTCATCCCACTCATTATTATAATATAATAATATAATCAACACCAGGTTATGTGTGTCCCGTGCCAACTATCCATAACACCCATATACAATATAATAT
The DNA here is from genome assembly GCA_028583015.1 of Wollemia nobilis. NCBI lineage: Eukaryota > Viridiplantae > Streptophyta > Pinopsida > Araucariales > Araucariaceae > Wollemia > Wollemia nobilis. The sequence goes on from JAQPPZ010002224.1 coordinate 422,234, forward strand.
CATACCCACATATACCTATTCCTAGATACCATTGCATTATGTCCTTACATTTTTTATCCTTAAAACATGAGAAGAAACTAAATAGTACGATCTTCTAAGCAAAGTTGAAAATTGGTACCAATATTGAGCATCCATCCATCCTAGTAAAATCTTAATTGGTGGTGGTCTTTGATGATGCCAAGCTACCATTGTACCACTTGAATATCTATAACTACTCTAATGGATCTATGCTTATGTTGTTCTACTCTGATATTTCAAATAATTGGTTCTATCATTCCTTGATGTTGCTGCACCACTTTGAAATCCATAATCAATATGTTTTTTCTGCCAAACATTGTCATACTTCATACCTTTTTTACTCCATTTAGATCCTTAATAATATCGATGCCCTAAGTCATACCCCCAAGATTATTTTTGCTTAGGGTAGTGTGGGTGGTGATATGCTACAACCTTAACTTGAAATTATGTTTCCTTTGATTCTTTAACATTTTATTTATTTATTTTAAATTCTTCCTCATGATCTTCTCTCTTATGCCCTTCTTTTGGTGTGTCTTTATGCACTTCTTCCATGGACTCTGTTGTTGTTGTTGCTACTATAGATTTAAATTTTGATTCTTATATTGATTCCTTTATTATTACTTCTTGCTTCTTCTTGGATTCTTGCTCCTTAAGCTAAGAAATATCGTGTAGTGTTATCTCCTTTTTCTTGTACCATAAATTCATAAACTTCTTTTTCACATTAATGTTAATAGTACCCAAAGAACCCAACCAATAATAACCAAGAACAATATCTACATCATCCATCTTAGTAGCATGACAATATGAATGCAAACCATATTTATCAATTGTGATATTTAAATCTTTAAAAAATTGAACATTCTCATCCTTAACATGTATGTTCTTAATTTTTGTTGCTTGAACCTATAACCTCTTAGCTAAAACAGTACTAATAAAATTATATCTACTGTTAGTGTTAATAAAAATAATAACCTTCTCATTTATAATGCATCTATGAACCTACAAAATAGAATTTTTATATTCAAACAATTTCTTTATTCATTTTTTAGCTTATCTTCCACTAAACATGTGGTTCATCGGTCTGCACACTAACATCTTTTTTCCTTCTACTTCTTTGAAATTTGCTAGATCTCTTTTTAATTTCATTTTTTCATCTTGTAGCCTACTTATTTTTTCTTTGTATCCTTTGATGGAGACTTTCAAACTAGTTATCTTTTTATGTGGGTCCCATTGACTCAAGAATGCATGCTCCATTTCATCTTAATTTAGTTCATAATTATGGGCCATAACAAAAATTTGAAACCAAGAGAGAGCTTCTCCTCCAAAATAAAAATTAAGCCTAATACCCCAATAATTAGTAGAATGCAAGGATTTAAATTATTTCCACCATTCTCTAACATCAATATCATCTTCTCTAGAAAAATTTTATAGCTCCATAAGTTCATGCCCCAACAAAAAAATAATGCAAACAAGGGTTTCATGAACTAGGATTTCATAAAAATATATCTCCCTACTATTTTGAAGCTAAAATTCCACATAAATAATTAGACCTAAAAAATAGCAGATGATTTGCTTACCCCAACTGACAAATACGTCAAATGTTGTTTTTAAAAAACACAATTTGAAAAATTATCATTGCCCTTATTCCAAATGGTTTATTTCACAAGGTTATATGTCTCTCAATATTGCTCGAATTCCTTCCTATGACCACTCACTTTAAAGATCTTCAAATTTTGCACAAAATGGTCCAAGATTTATCTGAATTGAATAACCTCACAAAGATATAGCTCTTGAAGCATAAGATATTTTTCTAGAAAATTTTACCCTAATATTGTCCTTGTTTTGAATGGTTGTCTTCACATGGTCGTATATCCCTCAAGACTAATCAAATTCTTTTGTATGACCACTCATTTCAAATATCTTCAATAAATTGGTACAAGGAATGTTTGAAATGGACAACTTTACATAAAGATATGATTTTTGCAAGATGAGATGTTTTTTGGATTTTTTTTCTAATTTTGCAATCCAAAAAAAACGCAATTCCTACTTTACCAAAAATTTTGCTTTAATACCACTTGTTATGAAACTTTATTCTCATTACCATATATCATTCATCCACAATAAAAATCCACACAATGAGTCAAATATAGATAATAACCTTAGGGTAGGGCAACACCAATAATACTCCTTAAGGAAGGAAAACTACACAAGATCTCTCAAGATGAGAGCACCACTTAGAAAGAGAAAAGTATCATAAGCCACTTTGTGGGCAAAGACGATTACAAGAAATACTTTATATGAATGATGATCTCCATGATGATTATAATGACATTATCCCTTCTTTGTATACTCATAATATAATATAATAATATAATAAACCCTGGGTTATGTATGGCCCATGCCAACTATCCTTAATACCCATATACAATTAATATCATACACCCATATACCTATTCCTAGGTACCATAGCATGTGAATTTGGCCTTAGGAGCAAAACTTCGCTAGAGATTATTCAAAGATCAAGAAAAGAGTTGGGCAGAATTGTTACTTAAAAAATATACAAGTTCTCTTGATGCAAATAAATTTTTCAAGAAATGAACCCTACCTAAAGGATTGCCAACATGGAACTTCATATTAGATAGTTTACAATTGATTCAGAAATATATTATATGGTTAATCAATGAGGAATATTACACAAATTTTTGCTTTACTGCATGGGTGAAGCCTTATCATGTTTTCTCTGACTCAAAAATGATAACCATTTGCTTGGGCATATCTAGCTTGTAAAGGTCCAAAGGTTATAAACTATATTCATGTGAGCGACAACTCTCATGAATTCTTTCGAGTAACTTGGCTAAAGGAGATAAACTCAAATAAACAGTAGATGAGCTTCAAAATATGCTTCAAGAGTTTTATTTTTCTATTTTTAGACGAAAGGATGAGTTGGTTTGGAATCTACTAAAGATGGTGGATACTCAATCAAGCTAGTATATGATGATTTAGAGCAATTAGATTTTTTTACTAATGATTTCCCTTGGAAAAATGTTTGGTCACTAGAGGCCCTTCCAAAGGCCTTAGATTTCCTTTAGTTATTAATTCAAAGCAAGATTCTTATAGGAGTGAGTCTACAATGAAGAGGATATCATGGACCTTTCAAGTGTACCTTGCATGAGAAGGGTCTAGAAACATTAAACCATTTACTTCTTCCTTGTCCCTTTACTTACGCCATTGGAGATTGCCTTTTCAAAAATGTAATACTATATTGGGTAGCTTCATCAATGTTGAAAGAGATATTAAAATATTGGATTAATTATTTCAAAGCTAAAGCATTATATGTTTTGTGGAGAATTGGTCTTTGTCATTATTCATTGGAATTTATGGCTTGAAGGGAATAATAGGTTTTTTAAAAATAAATCTTAAAATCATGCCTAAGTTTGAAACCATAAAATTGCCTCTCTTAGATAATGTTTATAGACTTGGTGTTCATAATTAGATGTCTCAAGTGTGGAAAAAGAGGTTCTAGCCTCTTTGTTACAAGAATTAATATACAAGGAAGAGTCATCTATGACAATGGAATTAACACAAAAGATTTATTTTTATCTATGATAAAATGAAAGTATCTAGAATTGGGTTTATCCAAATTAATTTTAATGGTGCTTCCAAAGGAAATCTAAGAAAAACCAGTCGAGGTGGTGTTTTTTTGAAATAATGAAAGTAAAATTCTCCTCACTTATTCATAATCATATAAAAACATAATGTTAAGAAGTTGATTGCAAAACATAACAAATTAAAGGAGATGAAGAATATATTTGATAGAAAAGGAAATGAATAATATTTTTATAAAAGAACAAGCTAGATATGGTTTAACTAATCTAACAACAAATATAATAATTTATTATTTTGATAAAAATGGCCCCCAATAGAAGCCACATATAAGTTATTAAAAAAATGTAATACAAATGAAACACAATTCAATCACATATAACATATTAAAAAATATCAAATTTTAATTAAATTTTTTTGTTTAATTAGTTATATGGGATTGAGAGAGATCCTACCCATATTACAAAACACTTTTTAATTAGTTATATGGGATTGAAATAGATCTTACCCATATTACAAAACACTTTTTAATTAGTTATATGGATTGAAATAGATCCTACCCATATTACAAAACACTTTTTAATTAGTTATATGGGATTGAAACATATCCTACCCATATTAGGAAACACTTTTTAATTAGTTATATAGGATTGAAACAGATCCTACCCATATTACAAAACACTTTTTAATTACTTATATGGAATTGAAACAAATCCTACCCATATTAGGAAACACTTTTTAATTAATTATATGGGATTGAAATAGATTTTCCCATATTACAAAATCGCCACGTAGTGGTATTACAATAGCTTAGATATATCCATGTATCCCTTGGCAAGATTCGAACCTAGATCTCTCCTTGAATGTTGAGGAATCTAATCGATTGAGCTAAGGTCATTTGATTAATTAAAATTTTATTTTATATATATATATATATATGGTTATGAGATGGATGTGTATGTTTAAATAAGTGAAAACACGTCCTTGCAAAAATACCTTGTATTAAATTAAAAAAAAAAACAAATCAATAAAATATATGAACTTTTAATAAGCTATATGTGGTTTCTATTGAGGTTACTTCCATCAAAATACAAAAATATTATAAAGTAAATCATATCCAACTTGTCTTTTTATCAAATATATTCTTTGCTTTCTTTTTTATTAAATATATTCTTTGTCTTCCTCAAATTACTATGTTTTCGCAATAAACTCCTTGCAATCATTTTAATCAAGATATGAAATCTCACTTGACTACCCCCAAGGGCTAGGTGGATTGGTAAGTGCATGTGTGGTTGGGAACTTACCAAGAGGAGACCTAGGTTCAAACCTTAGGGGAAGCCAACCCTTTGCAAAGGTAGTAGCCTGCTTCGAATCCTTTGAGTGCGTACCAGACCGACGATAATGGTACAAACCCCGAGCAATTGGTGGTGTTCCCATCTTATGTTGGGTCAATAAGAACGAGATGGATAGGTTTGTCGGGAGCAGTCCCTATGGTTTGAACCCTGCGTTGTTCAGTTATTAAAAATAGTGGTTGTAACCAACTCTCTTATGTAATCAAAAAAAAATCACTTTGGACTAATTGTTTTCTCAAATTTGAATTTCACCAAGACAAATATTTGCTACATGATTTCCTTTTTTTTATAGATATGATCATATTTTTAAGAGATTGCCTCCAACAGTAGTTGATGAACATAAATTATACTTTTTATTCCATCTCAGTATCCTTTTTTCTCAATAACATTATTGATAATTTGTGAAATCTCCCCAATTGAAATATATTTTCATCATTTTCCAATTGTAAGTTTGAAATATATTTTCATCATTTTCCAACTGGAAGTTTGATCTTTATAAGAAGTACCCTAGCCTTTACATTGTTATTAGTTGAAGTTTTATATGATTTTAAGTGAGGAGAATTTTGCTTTCCCTATTTAAAAAAACATCATCTCTACTAACTTTTCCTAAATTTCTTTTAGAAATCACTATCAAAAATAATTTTAATAAACCCAATTTTTAATATTTCCATTTTATCATGAAAATGTTGATTACATTATTGTGGATAACTCTTCCATGTATATTCCATATATATTCAAATCTTATAATTAAAAGGTTAATAATTTTTTTTTGCACTTCACATTTTCCACAATAAAAATCATATTTATAAATATTCTTAAAAAGAAGTAACTAGCTTATATATATATATATATATATATATATATATATATATAAACACCGAGAGTTATGAGGGTGGGGGGTGGGGAGTAAGTACAGTGCAAGCGAGGGTGGGGGGTGGGGAGTAAGTACAGTGCGCCGTTGTACTTACTCCCTATAGCAATTTGAGGGTGGGGGTGGGGGAGTAAGTACAGCGTAGCGCTATACTTACTCCCCACCCCTATGCGTTGTACTTACTCGCTGTACTTACTCCCCACCAATTTGAGGGTGGGGGTGGGGAGTAAGTATAGCACAGCGCTGTACTTACTCCCCACCCTCGTGCGTTGTACTTACTTCCCACGGCGATTTGAGGGTGGGGGGTGGAAAGTAAGTACAACAATTTGAGGGTGGGGGTGGGGAGTAAGTACAACTATTTGAGGGTGGGGGTGGGGAGTAAGTACAACGCAACGTTGTACTTACTCCCCACAACTATTTGAGGGTGGGGGTGGGGGAGTAAGTACAGCGATTTGAGGGTGAGGGTGGGGGTGGGGGTGGGGGGAGTAAGTACAGTCTTTGCCACGACGATTTGAGGGTGGGGGTGGGGAGTAAGTACAGCGCTGCAATCTCAAGGCACCTATCTCATTTCTTAATGTAAAATATTAATATTATTTATGGCGTGGCTGACCTTCCTGGCTGCCATTGTAGGACGCCTGTAATAATACAACTCCAAAATATGATTTTTACAAATATTATACTTTAATAATTAATCAAAAGTAAATATCACTGATTTGCTAAGCTAACATAAATATCATGTCTATATGTTTTATTGTATTATTAAACAAATAAAGTCAAGGCAGTTGCCTTAGTGGCTAAAGATGGTGGTTGTTTCTTAAGTGGTCCTGTGTTCAAACCCCTTGAAGGTGGTTGTTAATATAATTTGTAAATGTTCTAAAAAACAAATAAGACACTAGGTAAAATAAGTACCTAGTTGATTTAGTCCGACAATAACATATAATAATAGTCCATAATAATTATTTTTCAAGCCCATGTGGCCATATATTTGACTTCCTTTTTAATGCTTTTACATTTAACTATTTCTAACTATAATATTATAAATCTAATAAGGCACTTGTCATAGTTATGTGCACAATTTAGCATCATCTCCAATCTTGTTCACTACTCCAAACATCTTGTACAAATAAAATTATATAAAAATAAAAATATATTAAAAATATAGAATCTTGTAATAATTTATCATTACTACGAGAAGTTATAAAATTTGTATCTTTTATTTTAACATTAGATTTTACATTGTACTGGGGTGCAACACAACGGTTTGGGCTTTGGCTCTTTTTTAGGAGGTCCAAGGTTCAAACCGTGGCATGGGTGAGTGTGTGAGTATGTGTCTCCCTGGTAGAGTTGTTGCAACAGGTTGGGGTATTCCTGGTCAAAACCCCCACTTCTTAATATTAAAAAAAAAACATTAAAAATTGATTAAGGTAGTGCTTTTGGAAATAACAAAGGCAAAATTCTTTTAAATTAGAATCACATAGGTCCTGATTGGTAAGATGTCGGGCACTTACCACAAGATACTTAGGTTTGGGCATGTCTACTCTAGGGCAAAGGTAGTAGTCTAACTAAAATTCGAGTGTGCACCAGTTTGATGACGGCAGTACCAACCTCGGGCCACCGAAGGTCTCCCTCACTTCGTACAATGCAAGGTAGGGGTTATAGTGGTAGCTCCATGATTTGACGCTACGACCAGAGGCAATGTGATTTGACCCTGTGACCAATTGTTCAAAAAGAAAAGGCAGTTGTCAATGTATCAAAAAAAAAAAAAATCATATAGGTCCTAGGGGAACAACGCAACGGTTCGAGCTTTGGCTCTTCTTCAAGAGGTCCAAGATTCAAACCGTGGCATAGGTGAGTGTGTGAGGGGGTGGGTGTGGGTGTGGGTGTGTGGTGGCTTGTGTGTTAAATTTCATATTGATAAGTTTAGCTCTCGGCTTTACGAGGGGTCATAGTTGAGAGGAGACTGCTCAGCCTTGTGCTTGTAGTAGGGGTTTCTCACACTAACCAAATCAAAAAAAAAAATTAGAATCACATAGAACTTCGACTTACAATTATATAGAGGCTAAAAGAATATAAATTGAGGGGATTCATAAACTTTAATTAATGCTATCAAGAAAATGAATGTAAGATTGGATTAAAAAATAATGATTATCTACCATCAAATTTTGTTGGAGGTATAATCTTAAAAATATCAAACATTTCTAAAAATAAATACATAGGATAAAAGTTGGTTAAGTAAAAAACCACACATAACACCAAGTGGCATTAGCTCAGTTGGTTAGATTTCTTAATATTTAAAGAGGAGACCAAAGTTCAAATCTTGTCAAGCGATATATGGATAATATCTAAGTTTTTTTTTGTAATACTACTACGTGGTGACGATGTAATACGGGTGAAGCCCATTTCAATGAAAAAATAAATTATTAAATTTATAATTAAAATAAAAAAACTTATATCATTTTAGTCTTAGTTCTAGTTGCATAGTTATGGTTTTTTTCAAAAAGAGTTGTTTGCTTATTGAATAAACATTCTTTATGAGGATTGTCTCATATAAAGTATGGTCTTTTGTGCATTAAAAATTACTCTACTTTACTTTTTAGTTAAAATTATAAAAGCTTCAATGATTGTAATTTCAAAAGCATTTTGTCATAATAAATATGTGTCTTTGTTCCAAGGAGACAACGCAAACACAATTGTTCAGGCTTTGGCTCTTTTTCAAGAAGTCCAAAGTTCAAACCACAACACATGCATGACTGTGTGTTAAATTCCCCATTGATAAGCTCAACTCTCCCCCTTATGAGAGGTCATGGTGGGATGGGATGCCTAGACACATGTGTGATTGTGTGTTAAATTCCCTATTGATAAGCTCAACTCTCCCCTTACGAGAGGTCATGGTGGGATGGGAAGCCTAGCCTTGAGTGTCGGTCTTAGGGGTTTCTCACATTAATCAAATCTCCACACAAAAAACAAAAATGTGTCGTTTGCATTATATGGGATAGTGAAGATCAAAAAGCATTTTGTTGTGGAATGCAAAACCTACAAGGATACCAAGATTGAATAAGGACACTTTAAAAGTGAACTCACTAATGAAACATTTTGAAGAATTAAGAATTAAAAACACGAAAAATTCTCATCAAAATCTACAACAAAAATAACACACTTCAAAATATGATAAGAGGATGTTTAGTGTCGGTCTTAAGGGTTTCTCACACTAACCAAATCCCCATACAAAAAACAAATATGTGTCTTTTGCACTATATAAGGTAGTGAAGATCAAAAAGTATTTTATCGTGGACTGTAAAACCTACAAGGATTTCAAGATTGAATATAAGCACACTTTAAAAGTGAACTCACTAATGAAACACTTTGAATAATTAAAAATTAAAAAACACGAAAACTTCTCATTAAAATCTACAATAAAAATAACACACTTCAAAAGATGATAAGAGGATGTTGAACTTTTTAATTTTGATGAACAAGAAAGCAAGCAAGGTTAAAAAAAGAAAGCAAGGTTGTACATTATACCTTGTTTTGTATTAAAGTTCTATTCCATAAATTGTTTTGGTCTTGTAGATGCAATTAAAACCATTTCATTTTTTTTTTTTTTTTTATTGTGAGAAACCTCTATGACCCTATGACCGATGCACAGGGCTAAGCAATCTCCTCTTAACTATGACCCTTCGTAAAAAGTCGAGAGTTATACTTATCAATAGAGAATTTAACACAAATCCACCACACACCCGCCCTCTCACACACTCGCCCACGCCGCGGTTTGAACCTTGGACCTCCCGAAAAAGAGCTAAAGCCCAGAGCGTTGCGCTGCACCCTCAGGTGCAAAACCATTTCATTTTAAAACAAAACAAAAGATTGGAAAAAAATTAATATCATAATAATATCCCTCTCATTGATAGTCATAAGTGTATGTAGAAGTGACTAATAAACAATTGTTTCTTTCTTTTTAAGCAATTAAGTTTTTGTCTCATTAGGAACACTCCAATGACAAAAGGCATTAGACTCTCCCATTAAAGACCCAAATTCAATTCACGCGAAAAATAACTCTCAATATACTTTATTTTTCAACCTCTTAAAAAACATAAATAAATATAATTTAAAGTAATTAAGTTTTTTTTTTTTTTTTTTTGGTCTCGATAAGACACTTCAATGACAAAAGGCGTTGGGCTCTCCCAGCAAAAACCCAAATTCAATTCAAGTGAAAAATAACTCTCAATTCATTTAAAAAACAAAAAAAAAAACATGAAAGAGTTGCATAGGTGAAAGAATACATGGATGAAACAAAATCATAACTGGATGAAACGCTGGGAAATCAACATAAATGAATGCCCAAATGTCAACAAAGACATAAAAATTATGTGAATGAAAAGTTCAGAAGTGGAAAAATGCAAGCACGAAAAGATAATATTATATTGCAATTTAACCTGATGTATGACCACAAGGAAAAAACGTATATAGGCGCTGAAATCAAGTGGAAGGAAAAAACCCTCATTGCTCAGATAAGGACTAGCTCTCATAGGCTTAGATGTGAAACAGGGAGATGGAAAACGCCCAAAGAACAATGAGAAGAAAGGATATGTACTCTATGCAGCACTGGGGCAGTAGAGATAGAGGAACACTTCATCTATAAATGCCCGAGTTTTTCATATATCCATGACAAATGCAAAGAAACACTTGGGAACGGGTTTATGACAGATTTATTTAAAGACAGTAAAATAAAAAGAGTTGGATTTTTCATATATCCATGACAAATGCAAAGAAACACTTGGGAACGGGTTATGGCAGATTTATTTAAAGACAGTAAAATAAAAAGAGTTGGAGAATTGCCAACCCAAATCAGCAGGAGAAGGAACAACCTTCTCAAAGATATTAAAGATCATATGATATGATTTGAGTAATTGTACTTCCATATTTGAGCTCTCATAGACCATATTTAGGTCTCGTCGACGTAATTAAAATCTTTCATCTCATTTCAATATACTTTATTTTTCAGCCTCTTAAAAAAACATAAATAAATATAAGTTAAAGAAAAAAAAAACAATTCAAAGTTCCATTCTTCGTTTAAAAACAACCTTAACCATATCTTAGTTCTTAACATTTCTCATATTTTTTTTTTTTAATACTTATTTTTTTCTTGAGAGTTGGATGAAATTAGATTTCACCTTAAATTTATTTCATTTTTGTTTATTAATTTTTTTAAAAATTATATATATACAAACATAAAAATATATATTTTATTTTAAAAAATAAATTTATAAAACATAAAATATATTTATAAAAATATAATATTTATAAATAAATTTGAATTTAAAATTGATAATATGAAATTGAAATCACATAGTCATATTATAATAAAACTTATAAAAATATATTCCATTTAAAAAATAAATTCATAAAATATATAATTTAAATATATTTATAAATAAATTTGAATTTAAAATTGATTATATGAAATTAAAGCAAGACATTATCATTGTAATAAAATTTAAATAATTTTTTTTTAAATATTAAATATTAAAAAATTTAACTAATTAAACTAATACTATTTAATATCATTAAGGTAACGCATCATATCTGCCTTCAATGTTAAATACTACTTATATCCAACAATATTATGGTCTCTGCCTTCAATGTTAAATACTACTTATATCCAACAATATTTTGATGTAGAAGGGAAACCATGGCCAGACGCTTTGGAGGCCCTCTGCTGTGCGTGGGAGATTTGCTGTCTGATCTCTCCCATGAAGAGGAGGACGATCAGCATTACCACGATGCCCAAAAACCCCCTCCCTCAACGTTATCGCAATCACCGCAAAGTCTGCATGAAATTTTTCAGGTAACACTCGTCTTGTTTTTCTTTTGCCAAATCTTATTGGAATTTTGCCTGATCTATGTTAAATATCATGCCATCCGATCAGAAAAGAATCTGTTTAAAAAGCAAAATGTTCTTTGTGTTGGGATGTGGTTTTTATGGTGGATTCCTGGGTTGTTTGGGCAATGGAAATTTGAAAAAATGACACCATCTTAGGGTTTCGACTCTTTTCAGTGAAAGAAACGGATTCATCGAATACGTTCCTTTGCCCACGTAATAGGGTTATGGGACGTCCTGCCGTTAGGTTTCTTTCAATTGCATTTGCTACTGCTATATAAATTATGACAGATTCAATTGACATCTGATTAATGTAACGAGCAGGTTTGACTTACTTTACTGAAATAAAATTGATTGAATTGAATTTGATTGATCTTTTACTTCTTTAAAAAATCTCATAGTGGTCTTTCAATTTTTTTAAGTACAGACGTCTAACTAAAGTTATTCTATTAAGTGTGTTTGGCTGTGCTCTACTGGTATGATGGGTGGGTGTGCTGACCCATGTGCTAAACAATGTGTGCATGAGTTCATGGTAAAGAGGCCCTGCTGTAATAGGATAAGGCATTTATATGTTCAACATGATAAAGGGGTTTGTCGAGAGGGAGTTGGATCTCAATGAATTTGGGCTCCCATGGCAGGATGACGAGTTCGCTGGCTTCTCAGCTTCATGAAAAATATTAAATAGTGTAAGATATAGAAGGAGAGCAGCCTGCTTCCTAACGATTGATGGGATTGTTTACTTACCAAAAGGATTACTCTGTTCCACTATTAGAGTTTTGGACCCTCTGGTATTCAACTTTAAATAACAAATATGCTTGATAGTTTAAGATAGTTGGAACGGATTGGATAATGACCAAACTCCAACCTGTTTCATGGAGGTCCTGATTATTTTGAGGTTTTGACTCCATATCACAAGTAAAAGAACAATAGTAGTTTGAGCCACGGCTTATGTTATCCTGCGTATTCAGGTGAATTTTCAATATAATTACATACTCTGGCATTCCTTTCATTCTTTGATGAAAATTAAAATAGATGTTATTAGCTTCATTTATTAACAGGAATCCCCAATTAATATGGCAGTCTAGAGAGGCTGCACACACTCTAGAATAAGTCTTCCTTTGCTAGCTAGTCATCACATAGGCTACAAGTAAATAATCATATGCAAAGGCATCATTAAATGCTGCTACAATGATGACAGCAAGGTTCCCTAGGAGGGTCCATGTTAGAATTACTAGTATCCAGGTTGACATTGATGAATAATTACCACCCTTACAAAATGAAACATATGTGTAGATATTTACCTCATAGTTTGATCATCAAAATTGGTGGACATTTTCTCAATGAGAGTTGTGGAATATCACTTGAAGTTTTTACTGTAAAATGCGGAGTTTAGCTGGTGTTCATGGGGATGATCAAATAGGAGCCTGCTTATGCCTGATTGCAAGAGTAATTGGTTACTTTATATCATGGTAGCTGCATTATGGACGATTTTCTGTTAAAAAAAGGACCCACATGTGCATTTTCTGTTTTCTCCTGCATTAATGTTCAGTGGAAGACCAGTCACCTGTTTTTACAAATTTCAGTTGTAACATTTCTAATAGGAAGACAACCTATCATAGAAGTTAAAATCTCCTACAGGAAAGATTTTCATGAGACGAGGTTGATCTTGAACAATGGTATTAGTGCAAGGAAAAAGGTTTCCCCTTGAAGGAGATGTAACACTTATGAGTAGTTTTAAATAGTGAGAATGGTAACTCTTATTAATGGAATTAAAACAGAAAAAGAGGAGAGAATGCAGAGGAAAACAAAAATATCTGATGCAGAGCAGAAACAGTAAGAAACCTGTAACAATGTGAAACACAAAACTATTTCTTGAGAAAAATAAAGCTAGCTTACAACCAAATACAGAATACACTCTGCAAGAAATAAAAAAGAGAAGAACAATTCTGAGCAAACTCTGGTGGAAACCCACAAAATAATCTGACGCATTCTTAACTCTTTTTCGCTAGCCTTCCTATGCTCCAATTAACTAAATTTAAATAGCTATTCAGAGCCTTTGATTCGCTAAATGTTAGCAATCAGTTTGTAAATATTTGACAGCATGACGTTGATTATCATTTGTCATGCAAAGGAGACAGACATGTCTTCTTCCACCTGATCACCTCATAAGTAATGGTGCACATTTTACTTGAACTAGTATTGCAAATTGTAAATGCTTCACTTCTTTCTTTGAAAATGACTCTACGTCATCCCCTCTTGCTAAAAGAATCCTTGATCTCCTGTTTCAGAGCCTTTACATTTATTTAATTATTATTTTCTTTCTTATTCAACTTTCCCCCTCTATAACTGATTCCTTTAGAACAATCCATTCTTGTTACTGTCTTTTCAAATATGTTATTTGTAATGACCCATTTTTCGAATTCTCCTTGTACATAGGTGTGGTGTGGTGTGGTGTGCATTATAAATAATTATATTTTTATTAAAGTTTGGTATGGTATGAGTGAAAAATAAATAAAAAATAATAAAAAGGAGGAATAAGGGGTGAACGTGGCATTAAGAGTAATAATATAATTTTATTATATTATTATTATTAGATAAATTAAAAAAGAGCTCCTCAACAAAGAATTAGGGTTTTGGATTATATAAGGAGACTTGGGCTTCATTTTACACGTCCATTGTTATAGAATTTGATCTCACTCTCTTGTATGTGGCTGAAAGGTCATCTGCAATTCTTCTGTGGATGAAACCCTGCAGAAGTTGAACTCTTGTGGACGAAAACCCGCAAGAGAATTCCTCAGAGGACGAAAACCCTCTAGGAGTTGAGGCAGAGGACGAAAACCCTTTTGTCTCTAAGGGGCAAATCCATCCAGGGTTTGCTAAGGAGCTTCATTGATCAGTATTTTCAGAGCAGGAATTGAGGATATCAGCTATTGAGCAGATTGCAGCAGAATTTGACATCAGATTTGGCTTTTGAGACCTTCAGGAGAGGGACGTCCCATTCTGGGAGTCTCAGATTGTTGATTCGACTTCAGGAACAGATAGAGAATTTCGTGGCATTTGTTTTGACAGGTTACACGATAGGGTTTCGTTAAAAAAAGGAGTTATGGCATTTTGAAGTTCGCCTGTCGAGCCAGATTTCCAATATCGCGCGCGCGGGATTCCGTAATTCTACTCCAATTTTGGCATGCTTGAAGAAATTTTTGTTTTGCAGTAGTCTTAGAGTTATCTTTGGTGACTGGCAGCTGGGCTACATCAGATCAGAATTAATACTATTCATTCCATGTTGGGCACATTTACTATTTGATGTTTTGTGAGTTGTTTCTGGAGTCATTTTCAGTATTGTCTATGTAATTGTCATTATATTCAGAATTAATGCAAAGTTGTTGTTGTTGGGTGTTGTCTGGAGGAATTTTATGTAATCTTGTGATTTGACATATATAAATCAGAATTTCATTTGGAAAGAAATTTTGCATTTTGCTAGGGTTTGTCAAATTTTCAAAATTAGGTCATTACATTATTTTCAACAAATGCCCACTTAATTCCGTTTTCTTTGTCTTTTGTTATAAAAATTATCTTGCTCACTGGTTCATATTCTTTTACATGTGTTGTGCTAATTTTCTTACCTCCTTATGTGCGAGTATCTCATTCATTAATTGCTTTACCTTTATTCTTACTCTCTGTTGTGTTCATAACAGCTTTCTTTCCATTTCTTTTTGCCAATGCATTTCAACTATTTCCTGTAATCAATATATGAAACTCTGTTACAGTACTTAATTCTTTACAATCTATATCATTTTCTGCCTGCTGATATTGTCTCCACTTTGCATTGGTTCTGCTTTTACATCATTAGTTGACGTTGAAATTAGGCAAATTCACAACAAGAAATTCATGCACACCTCTATAGTTTTTGTTGCAACTATATCAACACCTTCAATGGCCATGCTTTGTTCCTTTTTAAGCTGCAATCTCTTCTGTATTTTCTGCAGTTATACCTTCATGCTCAACTTTTACCACTTCATCATTTCCTGCTATAGATTTCACATTGTCTTCTGTTAGCCAGTGGCAATCACCTGATCTTCTGCTACATATTTTTCAAGATTCAAGGCTGTAATTGCCTTTTCATTTTCCACTGCAACATACTGTTTATCTTCTTTACCTTATCACTGCAACTGCTGAATTTTGATCTATTTTCAACTGCAGTTGTGCAATCATCAGATTTCATGAGGATATCAATATCAAGATTTATCATTCTTTGCCCATAGTACCTCTTCTATAGCTGCATTTCCTCTAGCACTGCTTTTTGTTTGTTCCATGTTGCAATTTTTTTAAACTGAACTCATCCTTCACCTTATTTTGCAAATTGAATTTCACCCTCCCCTGCTTCTTCAGTTTCTGTGATATGTTCGTTTGTCTGAATCTTATACTTTCCTTGATTGCCCTCTTCAACTCTTCAACTAATGGTTGCGTTCTTTGTTGACTGGATGGCTACCAATTTTACTAATTGTGGATCTTGTATCTTGAAGCAATATGTCTCGATAACCCACTCATTCAAGTTTTCAACTTTTGTTCAAAGGACACTTTTTGACTTAAGAGAGAATTGCACCTGACCAGTTTTCCAATCTAGCCTGCTAGAAGCCAACTTTTCCTGCCTATGCCATGGCTTCCCAAATGTTTCTAATGGTTGCTTCAGCTCCTATTTTTTTGCAGAGATTAGTGCTATGATTCTGTTAGCCAGTTCATCATGGATGGCTCATTAGTCAACGCTTGTGTTGGCCTTGAACATATGAGTCATCCATATAATCTGTGATCATTTATCTGTCCACTATGTAATTGACTTCTGCATTAGTCTGATTATCTGGTTGTGCTGTTGCTATAAGCCATCGCATGAAGTATAATCTATTCTTCCTTGGGCATTTCTTTTCTAAACAACTTCTAGTCTTTTATAATGCATGCCTGGGCTATTGAGAAATGTTTGGAGTAATTAATGGATGTTTATGTCTTGCATGCAGAGAAATTACGATGATTTAAATGTGGCTTTGACAAATTCTGGTCATTCATGGACAGGTTTAACTCAGAAGGTAATAGCATTGACATTTCTTCTATACTTGTTGCTAGGTTGTGAATACTTCCATTTTATGATGAAAAATACTTTTCGATAATACAAATACTTGAAGTGTTCAATAGATTCTACTATATTAACGAGCCTTACAAGAGTGGATATGGATATTAGCCAATTGTCTAGAGAATGATCTGTGATATTTGGATTTTTCATTTGCTTGAACTGCACATGTAACTCTCTTGATCTCTACAGGTGTGCACAGCACTGAAAGCAGCAGATAAGCTGGTTCAGACATCTCATGAAGAACTTGGACAGCTTGCAGAGAAGGTGCATACTCTGGAAAGCATACTAAAAAGAGGAGAGGAAGCTTGTCAAAGATTTAAAGTAGTGAATGAGGAACAAAAAGGTCTTTCTTAGACACCAAATTGTCTTTTCTAAAGAGGATTAATATCTTGACGTGCTGCTCTGTTCTGAGATTTTGTAAAGATTGAGAAAATGAAAAGAAAATCTCCAACAGTGCAAATACTGCTTTTCATGAAGCATACAGACCTGAAAATGGAAAAGATGAACAACCAATTTCATTACTTGGACTATTTGCAATAGCAAGGGGAGAATGGTATTGTTTGGTAGGAACTTTTATTTGCTTTTCTCCAATTTTGACAGGCATGAGTCTGCACAGCTGCTTATTTAGTCTACTAATACTTGCTTTTGTACTTGAGCAAATACTGCAGTTCATGACACATACTTATTCCAAATGTGAATCACAAATGAGTGCTAATACATTATTATGCACTAATGTTGAATATCAGATAAAAGCCACTCCGATTTATGATCAAAGACCCCCTACATTTAAGATATATTGAAAAAAGGACCTAGGGCCAAAAAGTAAAATCAAATCAAGTCCTAGAACTTGCAATACCATACCTTCTGAATGACTTGACTTTGTGGTATTGTCCATGCAACATGCATTAAGCTATAGTTTTCAGCTAAACATGTACTAACTAGGAGTTCAAGAGCGAATGGGCCATCCAAAGGATTTGGATAATGATATTTTTGATAATGGTTTGTTCAGGTTGTTTAGGAGCATAGCCATCTAACATGGCTCAGCATTAGTGAACGTGAAAAATGGGCATTTTCAGGGAACATATTTTAAGAGCAGCTTAACTTTGAAGCTATGGCAATGTTTTTAAATGATTATACTAATTAAAGTCATAAATTTTTGCCATTAATGTATGGCAGCCAAAAGCAAGATGTCTTGAGGTAGTTGTGGAGATGCTATTGGTGTGGAATCTCAAAACTTTGACTGGATATGGAACAAAAGCAAGATGTCTTCAGATAGGTGTGGGGTGCTATTGGAGTGGAATCTCAAAACTTACACTGCATATGGAACAAGGTTGCATGGCAATTGAGTCCTTGTCATGAGGATGTATATTGCAAATTTGTCTACGCTTTTGCATTTTTCATATTTGTACATTGGAATTTAGCTTGGAGTGTTTGGTTGTATCCTTTTTTTGCGTTTGAGAGCTGATTTATTGATTAGTGGTTTTAAATATATGTAAGTAAATTGGATGATACATATTGCTAAAATGAGAAGATACAATGTAGGAGAGTTCAACAACATTCATACTCTTGAAAGAAGAGTTTGTAAATATGAAATATATGAAGATCTGATTCGAGGAAGCAAAATCTCAATACATAGATTTGAAAATTTTGCTAATTCTCATGTCATGAATCCATAAACATTTACTTGATAGCATTAGTCAGGAGCTAATTGCACTCTTATGCGATAGAAGGTTCAATTTCAAATATACCCTCTTGACAAGAGAGCATGATAAAATTCCATATTAGTACTGATAGTGAGCTAAGTTGCAAACCAGAACAAGAAACGAGAGCATCAAGAACAATTGTGTAGTGAGAATGCTTTTTAAATGAGCATGAACCCTCCTTGCACCTTAAAATTGTACATTTAGATGACAATAGAGTTGTCATTCGAGTAGTACACCATTTGTGCAAGTGCAAGCCTTAGTAAGGGCATTGCCTGAAGATGACAATAGAGTTGTCATTCGAGTAGTACACCATTTGTGCAAGTGCAAGCCTTAGTAAGGGCATTGTCTGAGGACACATTGTAAGGTCATTTCATTTCTAGTTGTGAAGGTTCAAGTGAGCCATGTTGGAGGTATTACATTATTTGGTACCTTTGTAAATATTCAGATTAGAGTGTGTGTTTAATATTTGTGTCTATAGTATATATCAAGATATTTGTGTCTATAGTATATATCAAGTTCTTAAGTGTGAGTATGTGTCATGTAAATAAATGTGGAGTTATGTGTGAGGTGTCTTGTTAGTAAGTTTGAGTTATTTGAGTGATGTGTCAAGTTTAGAAGTAGGGAGTTATGTGCAATCATGAGAGACTATCTTTATGTAATATATGAGATTTATTATGTAAAAGGGAAATATGAAGAGTTGGTTCTCCTGTGAGTTTGAGGAGAGCAAAGGTCAAGAGTCATGTAATATGAAGAGTCTCATGTATGTATATATTGAAGACAAAGCCATGTAATATGTAACTCGAAGAAGCTTTGCATTTATGCATTGCTTGAGTAGCTTTGAGATTATTGTTCATTGTTGGGGTTTGACATATATGCATGTTATTGAGTTATTTTATGATCCTAGAGACTGTTTAACCTGTGAGCATAGTAATATTTTGCTAACAAACCAATGGGTGTGGTATATAAAGATGTTAGTTGGCAATTAATGTATTGGTTGATTGTGCCTTGATCTTTTTGAAGACTATTGTAGTATTGTAGTTTGTGTGGATGAGTTGGAAAGGCTTTGTATATACATCCACTACTATCAACATGTCTTGCATGTAAGGAAATTTGTTTGAAATTGTTGTTAGTCCTCATGGATTTGTGATGCATGTGTAGTTAGTATGTGCCTTTAATGTCGATGTGAGCAAAGGTTTGAAGTCCTCTAGCACCCTCTTATTGTTTAGGGAAGTGGGAAGTGGGAAGTGATGAATGTCAAATGACACACAATGTCTTGAAATCATTGGCATTTCATAAATATAAATTTGAATAACATGGTTCATATTTTCTTGGGATGGAATTGTTGGATCAAAGTGAACAAGGAGGCAAATGTGGAGCATAATTGTAGTTGAATTTGTAAAATATGATAAGTTGTATGCAAAATCAAGCAAGATGAGAAATGGTAGTAGAGATAAATGGAAGGAAAGTTGTTGAGGTGGAGTTAGTATTGCATGGATGAGGTTCATGTAGTTGTCCATAATTTCTAGTGTTGGATCGCATTTGTGACAATGGAAACAATGGTCTTGGCTGCATTTAGTTAATGGAAAATATATTTTTTCTTGATATTTGTGCTTATTATGGAGTTACATTATAAATGTTTTTCTATAATGGTCATTTGGTTGGCCATTAGAATGCAATTACAATCACCTCAAATTTGGCTTCAGGTGCTATTATGAGGCTTCAAGTTGTGTTCGTTGTAACTTTTGTCCTTTTGTTTGTATTAAATCAAGGGGCATAATGAGTGTTATTGTCATGCCCCTTTCTTGTCTTTTATGTCAACACAAGGTATTATCTTTTCTTGTACCTTGTCTAGCATTCCCTCATAGATGATTATGACATCTCCATAGAAGTCTTTGCTTGTTTTATGACTCATTAGGTACTTTATGGAGATGCATTCTTCTATCAAGTTATTTTATTATAGTGACAAGTCACTACCTTGGGAATTTTTCCATTTTGGAAGGTTACAAAATAGTTGGAATTAGTCAATTAAAACCTTCCAAAACCCCTCGGATTTTGCTAAGTGAATGTTAGCTTTTGATGCTATATATTTAATGTAAAAACTACCACAAGGTCTAAAATGAGCATGCAATATTAAATATATGATAATGGCAATATACTAAGCAAGTAAAACTCATAAGAAACTTCTATAATAACTCATAAAACTACCATTAATGAAAGCTCACAAAAATAGGATCTTCATACAAAATATGGAGATCTCAAATACTCCATGCTCTACATTGTAACTACCTTGTGCTACTCTAATGTACTACTCTCATATCCTTCTCTCTTACATTCTCACTACTACAAATGCCAATATATGATGGGATGTGACTCTTGGCCTTCCATCTTCCTATGAATTTTCATCTTCCTATTCTATGGACTCGTGTGCACATGGACAACATGCACATTTACATCTTTAAGTACTATGCACATTCTAACAACACTTTTGCATTTATTACATTGTATAAAGTAAATACTTAAACTCTAATCTAAAACACTCCTAATCTAAAGATGTACCAAATAACGTAATATATTCCAACACCCCCTTGTATTACATTATTTAGTTATTGAAGATGATCTTCATTTTCTTCAACTGGATCAGGTTTTTGATCTTCTTTTGATTTAGTCTTTGTGCTTTCATGAGCTATCATGCTATCATCAATTCTTGCAAAAATATTTTCTCTTTGACTTTGTCCTTCTTATCACAAGTCTTCTTTAGTATACAATCTTTTGAACAATCACTTAAAGCATCATGATAAGATCTTGAGTTAGAAGAACTTGAAGTATCAATACTGCATGAAGAATGAAATATATTTTCTAAAAAAGATTCATCTATTTTTGTTTTCTCTTTAAGTGACTCAATCAATTCTTTTTGCTCCATATTTTCTTCTTTGTAATACTTGAATGTTAGTAATGCCATAAATAATATGCTACCAATGTCCAAAGGAATTAGAATAATCTTTTCCATTATCAATTGCTTCAATGTTTCTAGCATGTAGATAATATTTCAGAGTTCTAAAGTTTTCTTCTATAGCTTCACTATAGGTCAATTTTAAAGTAAGATGTAAGTTTCCTTCAGTATTTATAAGTAAATTCCTAATTTATGACATTTGCCCTTTCCTTTCTAATGATGTTTTCCATAGCATTATCCATTGTATTCTTTGGAATAGACATTCTTATTTGTCCTTAGTTTTTCGACAGACAAAAGACACTTGTAAACCTTATATCTCCCTAACTTTTTTAATTTCTAAATTCCAAGTTGAATTTGAGTATATGATCAAAATCTAATTTTCAATTCTTCAACCTTTGTAGAATACCTTGTATCTCTCAAGTGTTTTTGAATGGCTTTGATAAAATACTTAGCTTTCTAAGTTTCCTTTGAGTTGAAACCCTTTTGTCTCCCTATATATGAATAGAAAGCTAAAGACTATTTTGATGTAATTTCAATTTTGATAAGATTCTCTAATTTCAAGACTTTTAAGTTGGATTCCTTATGTCTCGTTAATTTGAGCATGAGACTAATACCAATATAATTTTCCAACTTTTCAACAACTCTATGTTGTGTTTCTTATAGCTTTCAATTTTCAATAATGTAGTTTCTAAATTTCAAGAACTTAAATTGATGTTGAATCCCTTATAACTCCTTAATTAGAAATTTAGAAAACTAAGGAATTTGCAAATTTAATATTTCTATTTTGATGTAGAAATCCTTATTTCTCCAAGTTAAACTATTTGCAAATGTTTCTATGCAATTTGAATTTCAAAGTAATTTCAAATGCTTTCAAATTGAATTCTCCTTGCTTCAAAAATCTTATATATCATTCAATAAGTCTTCTAAGATTTTAATTCAGTAATTCATTACCTTATAACTCCATTTATTTAAATCACCTTTGAGTATAAAAGAGTAATTAATCGTAATCTCAATAATATACCTTATACCTCCTTTAATCTTTGCAAAGGTTATAAATTAAATCAGATATTTCATACCTCCTTGTATATGGTGTGCTAAACTTGACTTGATTTTGCAACCTACGCTCTTAAGCGATCTTTCTTCTCTACAAAATATTTAATGCTCCTTCTGGACGCTCATTAAACTTAGTCTTCAAAAGGTTTGACTCTTTATTGCATTATTTTTTCCCTTATTGCAGTGCTTATGCAATATTCTTACACGCCTCCCTTAATTGATGTCAAGTGGCACTCTGACCCATGCCTTTATTGCATGTAAGAAGTTGTTACTAGTTAATAGTTTTTGTTGTATTCAATCTAATCAAGAAACATAATTGCTAAGAAGAAATGAGAAAGTAAAAGAACTACATGAGGAAGAATAAGCATCACTTCATATTACTTGAATAAAATTGTACAATGAGATATGGAACTAAGAGCCCATAATATAGGTTTACAAAATGACCTTTGGTCTACCTCATATGACACTTGGTCTACTTCACATGACACTTGGCATGTATAGCAAATAATGGAATATATTCTAACACCCCCTTGTATTACATTATTTGGTATGAACTTCCCTTGACTTGCATAGATGATCTTTGAATGTTTGAAACTTGTTTCGCCCAAGAGCTTTTGTAAATATATCTGCCAACTGTTCTTCTATAGGAATATGCTTTAAATAGATATGATGATTCTAAAAGTGATCTCTAATGAAATGGTATTGTGCTTCAATATGCTTAGTTTGTTCATGTACAATTGGATTTTTGATCAGATTGAGTACTCCTTGATTGTCACAAAATATCAGAGTTGGAGTTCGTTTGATACCCATGTCAGATAATATATATTGTAACCATAAAGCTTCACAAGTTGTATCTCTTGCTGCACGATATTCTGCTTCAGTAGATGATTGTACCACTGTATGTTGTTTCTTACTGTGCCAAGATATTGGTCCTGACCCAAGATAAAAAATATATCCTAAAGTAGACTTTCTATCATCAATAGAACCTGCATAATCAGAATCTGAGTAACCCTGTAGACAAAAATATTTAACATTCTTCATATAAGTTAGTCCATAATCAATAGTCTTCTTAATATATTGCAATATTCTTTTTGTAGCTTTCCAATGACTCTCTCTTGGCTCTTGCATGAAACGTGAAAGATAATTTACAACAAAGACTAGATCAGGTTGACTATTTGTTAAGTACAAAAGACTTCCAATTAATTGATGATACATTGTAGCTGAAACTAAAGGTGTTCCATCATTTTTGGATAATTGAATTCCTTGTTCCATAGGTGTGTCTTTTGGCTTACAATTCTTCATTTTATATTTTTCAAGTAGGGCCTCTGCATATTTTGATTGAGTAATTGTAATATTGTCTCCATTTTGATGAATTTCTAAACCAAGACAATAATTCATTAGTCCCAAATCTATCATTTCAAATGCCTTCTCAAGATCCTTTTTTATATCACCTATTAGTTTTTTAGAACTTCCAATAATCACTATATCATCAACATATACTATAAGAATTAGTATATCATTTCCAATTTTCTTTGAATACAGGCTAGGATCGGATGTACTTCATCTAAAATTATGTTGTAACAAGTGATTATTAATTTTTATATTCCATGCTCTGGGTGCTTGCTTTAGACCATATAAGGATTTGTTTAATTTGCAAACCTTATATTCTTGTCCTTTAATAACAAATCCTTCTAGTTGTGATATATAGACCTCCTCTTCTAAGTCACCATTAAGAAATGCACTTTTCACATCCATTTGATGAAGTTTCCAACCCTGATGAGCTGCTAGAGCACATACTGTTCTGATAGTAGTCATTCTAGTTGTTGGTGCAAATGTTTCTTCATAGTCAATTCCCTCTATTTGAGTGTATCCTTTGGCTACTAACCGAGCTTTGTACTTGTCAAGTGTCCCATCTGCTTTATACTTAATCTTGTAAATCCATTTGCAACCCACAACTTTCTTTCCTAGAGGTAATTCCACTAGATTCCATGTTTTATTTTTTTGTAGTGATGAATATTTAGATTCCATAGCTGCCTTCCAATGTGAGTGATTTAAATCTTGAAGTGTTGATGTTGGCTCTATTGTAGTGCTTAGTAATCCTCTGTTTATTCTACTTTGACTACGAGTTTGAGGTCTTGTAGTAGTAAGATCTGGCATTTGTTCTAAGTTTGATTCCCTGAGTGTGTCTCTAAGCCATATTGGTTCCTTCCTTTGAGGAATTGTGGATGTTTTTGTATATTCACTATCTTCATCTTGAGATTTTGACTCTGTCTCTTCATTTACAACATCTTCCTCTAAGAAATTTAGAAAAACTTCCACATCATTACTTTGTTTTTTAGTGTCAATCTTGACTTTTTCATCAAAAACTACATCTCTGCTTATGTATATCTTCTTTGTACTCGGATCTATTATTTTGTACCCTGCAGATTCATCATCATAGCCAACAAATATTCCAGCCATAGTTTTGTCATCTAATTTTGTCCTTTTTTGTTTTGGAATATGCATATAAGCTTTGCATCCAAAAATCCTTAGTTTTTCTATATTTGGTTTTTGTCCTAACCATGCTTCTTATAGTGTAACATGCTTGAGTATTCTTGTAGGTAATCTATTTTGTAAGTATACTATTGTTTTAACTGCTTCTGCCTAATATTGATGATCAAGATGAGCTTCTTTTAACATACACCTCACCATTTTCATTATAGACCTATTTATTCTTTCTACAATTTCATTTTGTTGTGGTGAATATGTTGTAGTGAGTTGTCTTTTAATTCCATTTTCTTCTAGAAAAGAATCAAATTATTTTGATACAAATTCACCTCCTCTATCTGAATGAAGAGTTTTGATAGTCTTTCCTGATTCTTTCTCAACTTGAAGTTTGAATTGTTTAAAATGACTAAATGCTTCTGATTTATACTTCATGAAGTACACCCACATTTTTTTGGTGTGATCATCGACAAATAATTGAAAATACTTATGTCCTCCAATACTAGTGACATTCATTGGACCACATAAATCTGTATATATTAATTCTAATGGTTGTTGAGTCCTATATTGACGAAGTTCAAAAGGAATTCTATGTTGTTTTCCTGCTAAGCATTCTGGACAAACAGTAGATTCTAACGATAGATTTGGTATTCCTTCAACCATTTGATATTTGAGCATTTCATTTAAAGAGGATACATTGGTATGTCCTAGTCGTTTGTGTCATAGATCTAAAGCCTTAACTGAAAAATTTGAATGTGTAGTAGTATCTAGAACAAATAGACCACTTTTATAGGAACCTAAAGCTATATTTTTCCCTTGTTTGAGAATATGACATTGTTTTCTTCCAATGGAAACTTTGAATTCTACTATCATATTTTGATCCATGAGTTGAGAAACTGAAAGAAGATTGGTAATCAATCCAGGAACATATAATACATTGTTAATTATCCCTTTTTCCATTTATTAGATTTACTAGAACATTTCCTATCCCTTTACTTCATAAGTTTTACTATCCGCTATAGCAATTGGTTTCTCATTTTTCCTTTGTAGAGAATCAAACCATTGTTTGTTTCCAGTCATATGTTTGCTTGCTCTTGAATCTATATACCAATGGTCCATAGCTATAAAGCTTTCAATTTTCTAGTATGAAGTTGTCTACCTTATGACTCCCTAGTGTTTTTGAGTATATGATCAAATACTACCTTTCAATTCTTGAGTTTTGTGGAATCCCTTGTCTCTACCAAATATTTTGAATATGTCTTGATAGTAGGCTTAGATTTCTTTATATTTCCTTTGAGTTGAATCCCTTTTATCTCCCTAATGTTCAACTACTATTTTTCACCTTATTTCTCCCTAAAGATATTTTAATGCACTTTCAATTTTGATAATGTTCTCTATTTTCAAGACCCTATAGTTGGATTCCTTTTGTCCCTTCAATTTGTATAGGAGACTAGTATCAACAATAATTTTCCAACTTTCAAGCAATTCTATGTTTTGCTTCCTATATCCTTTAATTCTCAATGATATGGTTTCTAAATTTCAAGATATTTAATTTGGTGTTGAACTCCTTATATCTCCCTAATTAGAAATTTAGAAAATGAGGATATTTGCAAAAATAATGCTTCAATTTCAAGGTAGAAAACCTTATATCTCCTAGTTTAATTATTTGCAAATATTTTGATACTTGAATCTCAAATAATGCAATTTTGAAAAAGCTCTTAAGTTATAATTTCCTTACTTCAATTGCTTTTCTAATCCATAAATGAATTATCTAAGGTTGTAATTTCCTTATATCTCCATGTATTAATTAGTTAAACTTAAACTTAGAAATAATAGACCTTATACCTCCTTAAACTTGATGGAATGCAAATAATAATTTAATGTCAATATACCTTTCTTTTTGGTGAGGTGCTACATATTGATTGGCTCCTCCTTTGACTGCACTTTCCAAGCTATTTAGGTATTGTTCTCTCCTCAGACTTCAAGGCATGATAATACTGCATTTATTGCTCCTCTTTCTATGGCACACTCTTCCACTTTAGACTATCCTCCTTATCTTATTCAATGTTCTCTGACCTTGGAAGCTTGATATACATGCTCTCTTTAGGTTTGGGCTATTAATACTTGACTATCTCCTTTGCATTGCATGCCACATGGTATTTAACATAGTCTTTGGACGTAGTTCTTCCCTATTAGGTATCATAGATGTTATAATCTTTGGATGTTGCTATTAGGCGGCGTAGGCATTACAATCTTTGGATGTTGCTATTAGGTGGCACATGCATTACAGTCTTTGGACGTTGCTATTAGGTAGTGTAGGCATTATTTCAATCTTTGGACATTGGGTTTATGATGATATATTCCCTCCTTGCTTGTTTAAGGCATTACTAAGGACTTGTTGGCACTCTTCTCCTTTGTGCCAAGTGGTATATGATTACTTTATTCATTGTGACAAATGGTGGCTTCTTCTCTTGCATGTAACCTAACCTTAGCACTCAAGGTTCCCTTCTTTTTTATTAATGTATTTTCCAACTCCTTGCAAGTTTTTTGGTCTTCTTTTGCAACTATTGAGTGCTTCTTGATTTCCAATGTATGGTGGTGGCTCCTCTCCAATGAAGGTGGTGGCTCCTCCTTTGGTAGTGTTTCAATGCTTCTCTCGTTTGTGGCTATTCTGCCAAATATTCGATTCTCTTCTACTTGAGTAACACCTTGTTATTTGCTCTTTTATTCTTGTTGTCCCTACTTTATATTTATCTTCTTTCTCTTGCTACAGGTTTCTATCCACTATGGATATTTTCTTCTTGGAATTATGATGCCCTATCTAGTGTCTTTAGACACCTCAACTCTTGTATTTATTTTGCTACTTTAGAAAAGAAAAATATGATGTTATCATAAACCAGAAATTAGTATGTTATAAGCTAAGATAAAATACCTTTATTGCACCACAACTTTGAGACCTTTTAGTCTCATTGCCTTCTTGTCTATATTCCTTTTTGGGCTTGTTGTCGGATGGCGACAATTATTCCAAATTCTTCTTTCTTAGGTGCTTCTCTTTGCTAGCACTCTTCTTGCTTAAGCTATCTTCAAATCTCCTCCAATAGCCACTTCTGAAACTTTTTGGTAGGGCTTCTCTAGCATTCTTCTTCTTCTTCTCTAAGCTTTCTTCAATCTTCTATCAGGTCCCCTTGTAGCTCTGATACCAATGATAGTTTTTGTTGTATTCAATCTAATCAAGAAACATAATTTCTAAGAAGAAATGAGAAAGTAAAAGAACTACATGAGGAAGAATAAGCATCACTTCATATTACTTGAATAAAATTGTACAATGAGATATAGAACTAAGAGCCCATAATATAGGTTTACAAAATGACCTTTGGTCTACCTTATATGACATTTGGTCTATTTCACATGATACTTGGCATGTATAACAAATAATGGAATATATTCTAACACTAATATTAGTGGTTGACGCTTCTTTTACTAGGTGACAATTGTCTCTAACAACCTTCAACTTCTTTACCATACGTAACACTTGACAATGGTGTACGCAGGTGGGCTAAAACATAAAAACTTTATTTAATTAACTTCAAAAAATTACATGCTACACACACAACGCTTAGGTATTTATAGGGAAGAAGGAGGAAGAAGGAGGAAGGGAGAGATAAGGGAAAATAGTGGGATGTGGAGGGATAAGGGATAAGGAAGGAGGTGGAGGAATAAGGAGGATGAGGAGGAGCGGGAAATAGGGAGCGGAAGATATGGAGAGATAAGGAGGAAATGGTGGCGGGAGGAAAGGAGGAAAAAATGGAGAGAATGTAGGAGAGGGAGTTTAGAAGATTTTTAAAAATTTGCCGACAAAACTATGTCGACCATTACAACCATGTTCACACTAAGCCTAGAAAGATCTAGATATTTTTGGGCCTAAACCCTCTTCATATTTGCAACATTCTCCCCCTTAAAGTTGAGAGAACTGACTACACAGTCTCTCAGCTTTATAAATTGAGCTTTAGCCATCGCTTTGGTGAAGATGTCTGCGACGTTCTCCAACGTGCGGCAAAATTTAAGCTCAACAATTTCATGCTCCACCATGTCTCGGATGAAGTGGTACTTCATATCAAAATGTTTCGTTCTACTATGGTGGATCGGATTGTATGCCAACTGAATGGCACTGATGTTGTCACAGTAAATCCTGGTCGGACCACTTTGTTGCTCTCCAATCTCTTCCAACACTTTTCTTAGCCATAGGGCTTGAGTACTAGCATAGGTGACTGCTATATACTCAGCTTCTGTAGAAGACAAAGCTACCACAGTTTGCTTTTTGGAACTCCATGTTATTAGCCCTGATCCCAGACTAAAACAGTTCCCTGAAGTTGATTTTCTGTCATCAATATTGCTGCCCCAATCACTATCATTGAAGCCTACAAGCTTGATAGTGTTACATTTATGGTACTGGATTCCAAAATCTAATGTACCCTTCACATATCTGAGAATTCTCTTAGCTGCCTGCAAATGCAGCTCAAATGGGCTAGCCATAAATCGAGAGACAAGAGAAACAACATACCGAATATCAGGTATGGTGTTGGTGAGAAACATCAAACTCCCATCCATGCTCCTGAAAGTGGTCACATCAAATTTTGGTCCTCCATCATCTTTGCTTAATTGGATTCCATGTCCAACTGGAGTTGCAACTGGTTTGCAATGCTCCATAGCAAACTTCTTGATCATGTCCGAAGCATACTTATGTTGACAGATGAAGATCCCCGTATCTGATTGATGAACTTCCAATCCAAGGAAGTAGTGCATTAAGCCGAGATCCTTCATCTCAAACTGCTTCATCATGGAGCGCTTGAACTCCATATTCACTTTTCTATTACTACCCATGAATATGAGATCATCCACATACAAGCAAACTATGAGGATGTCGTTACCTTGCTTCAGGTAGTAAAGGGTGGGTTCATTTCTACTTCTGGTGAACCCAAAATCTTTGAAGTACCCATCAATGCGTGAGTACCAAGCTCGTGGTGCCTGCTTGAGGCCATAGAGTGCCTTTTTCAGTTTGTAAACAAGGTGCTCCTTACCTTGCTCTTGAAATCCTTGAGGTTGCTCAACATACACTTCCTCTGTTAAGTACCCATTGAGAAAGGCACTTTTCACATCCATGTGTTGGACTTTCCATCCCTTGTGAGCAGCTAAAGCAAGAACTGTTCTGATGGTCTCCTGTCGAGCTACAGGAGCAAATGTCTCTTCATAATCAATACCATACTTTTGTGTAAATCCTTTTGCAACCAATCTTGCTTTGTGCCTTTCAATGCTTCCATCAGCATTGAATTTGGTCTTGAAGACCCATTTACATCCAACACACTTCTTTCCTTTAGGAAGCTCTACCAACTCCCAAGTATCATTGTTTTTTATAGAGGTTATCTCCTCTTTCATGGCATCCTGCCATATCTTTTGAGTACAAGCCTTCTCATAACTAGAAGGTTCAAGTTGTGCACTAGTTAACAAGGCATAGTTAACTACATCTCCCCGAGGTTCTTGGGAGTCATCATCTCCATACAAATGCATATTTTCAAGTCTTTGCAAAACTGAACCCATTTCACTTGCTTGACTTCTAGTATATCGTCTTTGAAAATTTGTATCCAACATCTGATAAGATGGATGATGTTGGAGAGTTCTCTTACCTCTAGATGGAGAATCAATATCCATTGGTGAGGAACTGACTGACCTTTGTGGAGAAGGACTTGGTGATGATGATGATGAACTGGAAGTCGAATGTCTACTTGGGCTTGGAGGAGGAGGAGACTTCTTGCCTTTCTTTGGTGCTCTGTTGAATTTGTGAAGAACCTGCATCATGAGATTCAACATCACTATAAATTTGGGGATTTCCCCATTCTCCCCCTTCATCAAAAATCACATCCCTGGAAAGTATTATCTTTCGAGTCCTAGGATTGTAGAGTCTGTAAGCTTTTGTGTTCTCACAGTACCCTACAAAAATGCATGCTTGACTCTTAGGATCGAGCTTCTTCCTCTGTTCATCAGGAATGTGTGAGTAAGCCAGTGAACCAAACACTCTGAAATGCTTGACATTCGGTTTCTTACCATACCATGCTTGGTAAGGAGTTTTCCCTTTCAAACTTGAAGTAGGGCTCCTATTCAAAATATACACACTGGTCCTGGCTGCATCTGCCCAATACATATTGCTTAAATGCTTCGTCTGAAGCATAGATCTTGCCATCTCTACAATGGTGTGGTTTTTCCTTTCAGCCACACCATTCTGCTGTGGAGTATAGGTAGTAGTGAACTGCCTCTTTATTCCATGTTTTTTACAAAAATTCAAAAATTCATTAGAGGAGTATTCTCCTCCTTTATCTGATCTGAGACACTTAACAAAATATCCACTCTCATTTTCAACTCTTGCTTTAAAATCTACGAAGCAATCAAATGCCTCATCTTTATGCTTCAAAAAATATATCCAACACATTCTTGAAAAATCATCAATGAAAAGAAGAAAGTAAGAGTTGTTACCAATGCTCTTGGTCTGCATCGGACCACAGATGTCCGAATGCACTAGCTGGAGTGGATAACTAGCTCGCCATGCTTGTCCATGAGGAAATTTGGTTCTAGCATGCTTGCCCAAGGCACAACCTTCACAGACTTCCTTATTGTCCTGAACTTTAGGAAGTCCGGTCACCATCGCTTGAGAAGTTAACATCTTCAAACCGGCTGAATTCAAATGACCGTATCTCAAGTGCCACAACACACTTGGATTTGCAATAGCAACATTTACTAATTGATCTCCTCCTCGCTGGCCAAAATTTAAAGGAAATAACCTGTTCCTTGTCATTGGCACTTGAGTAATGACTCTATCACTATTACTCTTATCAAAAATGGTACATTTACCCTCATCAAACAGTAACTTATAGTTCTTCTCTAACATTTGACCAACACTTAAAATATTGTGTTGGAGATGAGGTGTGTAATAGATATCACTTACTTGTTTCATGCCCTCTTTTGTTGGAACCTCCATGGCTCCAATGCCTTCAACTGCCAATGACTTGTCATCTCCCAATTTGATGTTGGATTTGTAGGAAGAATCCAGAGTAGCAAAGAGTTCTTCTTTGCCACTCATATGATTTGAACACCCAGTGTCCAAGATCCAGGTATCATTCAAGTTCTGATCTGACTTGCCATATGAGAGAAAGAGATTTGAGGTCCCTTCCTCTTCTCCAAAATTGCCATACTGACTGCTCTGGCTGCTGCTCCCTTGTGAAGATTTTGACCAGCAGTCACGAGCAAAGTGGCCAAGTTTGCCACAATTGTAGCAAGCTTGTTTTGACTTGTCACTTCCTTTTCCTCATCCTGGATGCTTCCCTCTGTTCTATTGTCCACCTCTATTCTGACCTCCACCTCTGTTTGAAGATCCTCCTCTGTTAGGAGTTCCACCTCGTGGACTATTCCTACCTCTACCTCTGTGCTGACCTCTACCTCGACCTCTACCTTGTCTTTTTCCTTCTTGTGAAGCGAAGGCTTTGTCATCGCCTCCATGGCTAGTGGAAGGAGATTCCTGTAATCTCTCTTCATGTGAAAGAAGAGAACCAATTAGTGCATCAAAGGAAAGTGTAGTCAAATATTTTGACTCTTCAATAATGATTGCTACATGATTCCACTTAGGAAGAAGTGTTCGCAACACTTTCTTCACCACAACCTCTGGTTTAACTTCTTCACCTAGAGTGACCATTTTATCTACTACGGCTTTGACTCGCACGCAGTAGTCTCCTACTTTCTCATTCTCCTGCATTCTGAGATTTTCAAAATCTCTTTTCAGAGTTTGAAGCCTGACCTGCTTCACTTGATCACTCCCTTGAAAACTTTCCTTTAAAGCCTTCCAAGCATCTTGAGCTGTTATACAAGATGCTATTCTAGGAAATATGCTTTTATCTAGGGCTGCTTGTAAATGATATAGGGCAAAGGAATTGTTTTTTTGGGCTTCTTTCTTGGCTTTTCTATCGGCAACACTTAAGGTAGACCAGTCAGTAGGAGAGGGTTCTGTGTAACCCTCTTCAACTATTTCCCATAAACCTTTACCAATCAACATAGTTTTCATCTTTATTGACCAAGTATTCATAATCACTACCATTAAATTCAGGAATTGGGAGATTTGAATTTGAAGCCATTTCTACTACTTGAAAGCAAACTTTGATTTGACTAAAAATAGGAAGTACAAAGCAATTACAAGTTCAAATCAAATCTAGATTTCTTAACTCTCTCACTGATTTCTTCTTCTTCTTGTGGATTGTCCAGTACTGGAGGTCCAAAATTATCTGCAATGGAATCCTCGTCATCACTGATGACAACTATTTCAAGAGTTGCCACTAGCTCGGCTTGTGCTGGCTCAGCTCTCGCTAGCTCAGGTATAACTTTCACTAGATAGTTCCTTGGCTCAGGCTCTCGAGAGCGGGAATAGCTATCACTGGCTTGATCTACAAGTTCATATTCAATTGTATCGGACTCCTCCACTCATTGTCCAAAAATATTATCCTCTGAGTCAGCCTCGTATCCAGAATCAGGCTTCCTCAGGTGGGCTATCACTGAATTCTACAGTTGACTGAATACAGTTTGTATTCCGTCTCGTCGGACCCTCTCATCAAATGATTCAGCAGATTCTCTCCTCAATAGAGAGCACAAAGCATGGTAACATCCAGTAGATCTGATCATCTACTCATCAAGGCAAAAAGAAAACTTCGTTAGAGCTTCTGAGGTTACAATTTTCGCTCTTTTACAACCACTGAGGCTATTACACAAAATTTTTAGCCTTGAACGGGGTTCCAAGGGGCGCTCCGAAAGGCTCCCGTCACTATTATGTTCCCCCTTTTTACAAAGATAGCCCTTTTAAAGTTTTCAAATTTTATAAAGGTTTTTTAAGAAAATTTAATAATATTCTTTTATATTTTTAATTATATTTTAAATAAAAGTTTATTTAAAACTAATTAAAAAATATAAAATTAGAAAAATTATTAAATTTATTAAAACCTTAATAAAAAATTAAAACCTAATTTTTTTTTTTAAAAACCTTTTCTCAAGCCGATTTGAACTCGTGACCACTCCTTCAACGACGACCAACTCAACCGCTACGCCACGCAGCTTCCATGAAAGCAAATGGGGCCAAGGATTTATTTAAATCCTTCAATCGGTGCTAAAAACAAAAACAAAAAAAATTCCTTTTGAGCGATTCGAACTCAGGACCTCTCCCCGACCAACAAACAACTCTGCCAATGCGCTACGCGCTTCGGATGAGATCAACGGTGAGCATAAACATTTTTATATTGATGCGGCGGCTGAAAATTAAAAAAAAAAAGGTTTATCCCACATGCAGCGGGAGGAGGGCAAACCAATTGTTTTTAAATGCCCGCGAGCCACAGTAATATCGATTGCCTTCGGGCAATCACCAGCAACCTATTTTGCCGCTTCGAGCCACGTGTCGCACTCGTACATGCCAACTGCTCTCGCCACGTGTTGCCTTGCCAGCTCAACTCGCCTAGTCAGCACCTACGTGTCACCTCGAGATTCATGCCCGATTGCCACCTTAGCCAGTGCCTGCCACCTCGAACTGTGTGTCTCTACCCAGTCAGCGTCCACGTCAACACCTGCCTCAGGATCCATGCCCCCGACCTCGGCTCTCGTGCCTCCATGCTTGTGCCTAAAAAAGTGTGCCCTGCTCTGATACCAGTGTACGCAGGTGGGCTAAAACATAAAAACTTTATTTAATTAACTTCAAAAAATTACATGCTACACACACAACGCTTAGGTATTTATAGGGAAGAAGGAGGAAGAAGGAGGAAGGGAGAGATAAGGGAAAATAGTGGGATGTGGAGGGATAAGGGATAAGGAAGGAGGTGGAGGAATAAGGAGGATGAGGAGGAGCGGGAAATAGGGAGCGGAAGATATGGAGAGATAAGGAGGAAATGGTGGCGGGAGGAAAGGAGGAAAAAATGGAGAGAATGTAGGAGAGGGAGTTTAGAAGATTTTTAAAAATTTGCCGACAAAACTATGCCGACCATTACAACCATGTTCACACTAAGCCTAGAAAGATCTAGATATTTCTGGGCCTAAACCCTCTTCATATTTGCAACAAATGGACGTTACAAACTCCTTCCTCCTTGGTAACATTTGAAATTCCATAGCGTTGGACTTGTTTGTCTCCTTTGCAATGATGGTTTAGCTTTCTTGGTGCTCATACTATGTTTTAGTTCTCTTCACGATGATTGGTGCTTTGTTTCAGACTTGCCAAGTGGCAAACAATACCTTTTCCTCTTCACCTTACATGCTTTGATTCTCCAATGCTCTTTTCTATTATGTAACGTTTGACAATGAGTGGAATGCAACATTTTTCAAGATGTTACAGTTGATTGAGCATTTTAGTCAACAAGTGGTATCCTCCAACGTCCACTTGTGTGATGAATAGTTTCTTGGTGCTCTCCTTGCCATTATTCCACCTTCTTCAACATTCTAACTTCTCAATGCCTGTTATTTTACGTTTGATGATTGTTGTATGTTCGTATGCCATAGCCTATGATGCTATTGGTGGTGATGAGACTATGCTCCTCCTCCTCAAGCTAGTGGTGCAACCTTGGTGGCTCAACCTTGCTAATTTTTCTCACCTCTTGCTTTGATGTTTGATGACTTCCATGGTAGCTCCTCCTCTATGTTCTACCACTCCTTTGGTGGTTATCCTTCACCAAAATTTTTGCAATATTTTGTGCCTTCTTTGGTGTTTTTAAACACTACAAATTTGCCTTGCCTTTGTTCACTATTGAATCTCTTTCTTTTACTCAATAGGACTTAGAAAAATCTACACTTCAATTATAAAAACAACATATGCTACTTCTACTTATTAGTCCTGTTGTGGCTGATCCACAACACACCCCAAAATTGGGGACCCACCTTTTTTGCATGCTTTCAAAGAAAACTGCAGTAGCCCAGATGCTAAAAAAATCAAGAAAAAGCAAAAATTTCACTAAGTTGAAAAAGTGTCGTGATATCGCGACATGTCGCTCTGTCGCGGTCGAAAGTTGTTGCGATATCGCGACATGTCGCTCCGTCGCTGTCGAAATGAAAAAGTGTCGCGATATCACGACATGTTGCTCCGTCGCTGGCAAAAATGAAAAAGTGTCGCGATATCGCGACATGTCGCGTTTTCGCGGCCCAGGCAAGCAGGAAGAGGCTTTGATGAAAAAGTGTCGCGATTTTGCAACGTGTTGTGAAATCGCGGTCCAGGGAGGAGAGAGAAAGACAGAATGGAAAATTATAGCGAAATCGTGACATGTCACAAAATCGCGGTCAACATAGTCAACGGCAGCAGGTGGGCGAAACCGTCGCGAAATCATGACGTGTTTGATTTTTGCGGCTTGCAAACAGGTAGAAGGCATAAAATATAAAATGGTCACGAAATCGCGACAAAACTGAGCCAAAGGTGATAAGGCCCAGCAGTGTAGCGAAATCGTGACGAGAATTGACTCAAAGCGGATAAGTCGAAAGGCATTGCGAAATCGCAACGCGTCGCGTTTTTGCGGTGCGGGTGGATTAAAAGGCCTAAGTGGTAAAATGGTAGTGATTTCGCTACAGTCAGAAAATGAAGCCAAACAAAGCAAAGGCGTAGCGATATCGCGCAACTTTTGAGGAAACGTTCCAGCCAGACAAAGACGTCGCGAAATCGTGATAGAAAGTGAAGACCATGCAGAGGGCAGAAAATGGTAACGATTTCGTGACACTTTATTGAAAAGAGACTAAGTGCGAAAAAACTTGTAGCGAAATCGCGACATGTCGGATTTTCACTGTGCATGAAGGCAAAAAAGGCTGCTGACAGAAAAATGTCACGATATCGCGACATGTCTCATTTTCGTTGTGCATGAAAGCGGATAGGGTTATTGGTAGGAAAATGTCGCGATATCGCGACATGTCGCGTTTTCGTGGTGAAAGCAAGGAAGCAAAGCTGCATGCATAAAAGCGTCGTGATTTACATGGGGCCATTACAGAACATGCAGGAAAGCGCAGAACACGTGGCACATAGGCATGAGGGTCATGATAACGCTTCAGATCGACAGTTACAGTTCACAGAGAAGATCTCGAGCATAAAATCAAAAAGCAATGGAAAGGCGGGGAAGGTGAAACGAAGCAATCTGGAAGATGAAACGATATAATCTGGGAGGTGAAACGAAGCATCGCAGAACGAAGCAGAGAACCGTACCAGCAAGTATAAAACGCAGAGGCACAGATTGATACGGGGTCAGAAATCGCTGCGAGCGGGTTGCAGAGTTGATGGTGATTAGCCGTTCTGAGCCTGCTATGGAGTGCTTTTCTTCCACTTTTGCTGGTTTTGAGAAAAACCAGAGATTTTGCTGTTGTAACAGGACATATTTTATTAATGCAGAATTGTTCAAAAATTTGCATTTTATGGGCAAGAAAGGATGAGAAATTTTTTGCATGCTTCATTTTAACTGTTCTATTTTTCTCCTTTCAGATTTCAGATTTATAAATGAAATACATGCCATTGTTTTGGGTTATTTCATGTGAATGTCTCGCAATCTGAAAATTATTTTAAACCCTTGGAGCTAGCACCTAGTTTACTTTGATTGTGTTTGTTTTGCAGGTCAAATAGGCTAGGTTGCATGTACGAAACTCTCACGTATTCGGTTTTGTCGGAATAGGATAGCATCAGACTGAACGTGTTCTATTTTCAATTTTTTGCATTTCTTTTCATTTTATTTTATTTT
Source organism: Wollemia nobilis (assembly GCA_028583015.1). Taxonomy (NCBI): domain Eukaryota; kingdom Viridiplantae; phylum Streptophyta; class Pinopsida; order Araucariales; family Araucariaceae; genus Wollemia; species Wollemia nobilis. Next base: position 460,038 of record JAQPPZ010002224.1, read on the forward strand.
CCAGAAGGTTCAACTTAGTTAAAATAAATATTTAAAAATTATAAAATCTAAAAAAAATAAAATAATGAACAATCACTAAAGTTGCATGATGGAATAAACCAACATTGCCCCTTGTTTACAGTTACTTGCAATCACTAAGGTGTTCCAAGCATTTTAATTGAATATCTTTATTTGAGATTACTAATACACGATTGCAAATGCTAATACAACGGAGACCTTGGAGAAGTTGGTTGTTTGACTTCTTTGCAAGAGGGGATTTGGAACCCAAATCCTAAGGAAGAGTGTAATTTCACAAGTGTGTGAAAATACCACTCAACATTTTGGCGCTAGAAGGAGGGCCTGAACCGGTTTATTTTAGATTGATTTAAATGCTATAGGGATTTAAATTTTGAATATTTCATGCCCTATTAATTATTATCTTTAGCCCTCTTTTAATATTACAACTTTGTACTGTTAAAAGGAGGACATGAATTGCTATGCATTGTTCTAACGCTTTGATTGTTCATACAGGAATAATGTGATTTAATTTAATTTAAAAAAATAATAATAATAAAATAAATAATTTTGATATTAAAGTTATATTCTTTAAGATTCACTAATGGCTATGTTTTCACCGTGGATGACAGGTAGCCCATTGAACATACCAGGAGTTCAACATTATTTGCCCGTTGGTTTTGAGAGATGTCTTCCTCGATTTTTGTCTAACGGGACAAATACTATAGGAGAACACATTCAAGCATTCAAATTTGTTGTGAATCACTTAACAATTTGGCATGATGATGTTGTTTGTAAAATGTTCCCTTACACCTTGGACAAAGTGGCATTTGATTGGTTTACAAGTCTGCCTTTAGGATCTATCACTTCTTGGGCTCAACTAGAGGCAACATTTCTTAATCAATTCAACAAAAAGCAAGTTGACCCAATCCGCATGTATGAGCAGTTTCTCACTATTAAAAAAGGACCAAGTGAAAATGTGAAGTCATTTTCTGAAAGATTCTTTGGATTATATGCTCAATTAGTGACATTTTATGCTCTTCAAGAAGAAATGGCTCTCCAAATATATGTAAATGCTCTTGACCCACTCATTTCCACATATTTGCGAGGGATGCCTCAAATCACATCTTTGTCACAAGCCTATACTCAAGCAATGGCAATTGAGCAACAATTGAGTTGTCAAAATTATGGTGTGGGTTTTGGATCATGTAATCTTCAATCATTTAATACCTCCTTTACCCATCCAATGATTTATCCACCTCAACCAAGTTCAAGTGTGAATCAATTTCAGAATCAACAATCATTCCCAAGCTTCAATCAATTTCAAAATCCTCAACCTACTATGCAAGATCAACCATCTTTCTTAAGTATGAATCAACTTCAAAATACTCATCTTGATTCAAAGGATATTTCTAAAATCAATTTTAATGATTTTCATAAGAATATGATTTTAGGCAAGGGAGGAGTACTAGATCCAACTAGTATTGAAACATGTGACAAATTGGAAACCCTTGACTCACCAAAAGATGAATTCTATGAGGATGAATCTGTTTCGGATGACATTGTTGAAAATGATGACCAAGAAGATCCACACCTTCCAAATTGTGATAAAATTGAATCATGGGTTACACATGTGGATTATGATAGCCTTATCAATTTGAATACAAGCAATAACCCAATTTTGGAAGTAATTGAACCATCTAAGGAAGGTGAAGATAAATTTGATGAGAAACATGTTGATGAATTAAAATATGAAGAAGAAATAGTTGAGCATCACAATTTGATTTTGAAAGATGATCATTATGATTCTTGGGAAGAGTATGCTCACTCCAAAACTGCTAATGAAATTTGTGTGCCTATTGATATGCAGGATGATACAATTGCCCTTTCACATGAGGATATTACAAGTCCTGTACAATCTAAGAATGTTTTGGAAGAAGGGTTGGAATCTCATCAAAGGTTGGAGAAGGATAATGATTTTACTACCATGGATGAAGAAGGAGAATCAATTGTTTTTGTTCCCCTTGAGGGGCAAGAAATCAAAAATCTTGATCCACCTATTGATTCTACAATGTCTATGCCATCTCAAAATGATGAAATTACAAAGCCTAAGTGGTGTGGGTTTGATACTATTGATGATCCTAATGAAAATATGGATTTTGAGGCAACTCAAGCCATTGATCATGGAAAGGTGTCACGTGACACATATCTTGAAAAATTAGGCTCTTGTTTTGAAAAAGATGGATGCATGTTTGATTGGGTGCCTAACTTTGGTGTTTTTGAACAGGTGTTGGATGATGAAGAAGACAATGAAGAAAAAGAAAAAGCTACTAACACTCATCAAGTTGTGATAAATTCTAATCATGATGGGTTGAGTATGGGTGACAAGGTGAAATCTTTACCTTTGGTAGTAGCCACAAAAATTTTAAGTGATGGGTTACATGATGTCCCTTTGGATGCTAATGTCATTGATGATGAAATGTCAAATCTTGGTGATGTTTGTCAAGTTTTGATTGATTTTGATTGCTTCAAAATCTCGAAAAATAATTTGAATTCAAGACTTTTAGAAATAGGCTCTTGTTTGCAATATCTCACATTTGAAAAGGAGAGCCTACTTCTAAATCATGAGTGGAATGATGAAACTTGCATTTTAGAGAATAGACATGATAAAATTGAAAATCAATCATTGTCTAATCAATTTGAAAATTTGAATCTCACCTATGAGAATACTAATGGAACTAAATTTTATTGGTGGGGTGAGAGAAGAAAGTTGAAGTGGGTTGCATTGTTTGGTCTAGTCTTGTTTTTGTTGGATGCCCACAACATTTGGCAGGCATATCATGTTATATTTTTGTGGAAATGTTCTAATCATGTTTGGGATCCAGGAAAGTAATAGTCCAAGCTTGGCATCATCTTGTACTATATTGTATATAAATTTTGATTTTGGTTTGAGTTTGTGTTTTCAAGTTTCATTTTGGGATTGCTATTTGGATTAGGATTTAAGTTGTGTGTTTGATTTCATTTGACATGTTTGGTTTGTTTTGATAAAAAAAAAAATGAAGAAAAGTTTGAGATGTCAACTTATGCCTAAAATCAGGAGAATATGAAACATTGGAATTGTGTTGTAGAAAGCTCCACAAGTAACACAAACATTTAAATAATATCGTTTGAATCTTGTGATGCATGAAGTTGTCAGCTTTGCACATTATGGTAAAATAGATGATATATTCCAAAAGAAGTAGTGCATTCATATCTCATGTCATATTCCACATTGCATATACATGTCATCTCAATTACATTTTCATTCCATGGGCAATTATTGAGAAGGTGTTGAATCCTCTTAGGATTATTACATAACATATATTAAAAGGATCCTAAGGTTGGGAACTGCTGCCCAAGCTATCTTGAACCAAGCACATTCCATGCACATTAAAAGAGAGTCTTGAGCAAAATGGTTAAAACCATACTTGGATGAAAAGGTGAGGTGAAAAGAATATTTCATGTTTGTCCTATCATGCAACATAATCCTTAAAACAGTGGTTTTTACCATTTCCATCAAGCTTAAAGCCTAAAACCAGAGTAGTAAGGATAGGGTTAAATCCTCATCGAACTTAGGTTGAGGATCCAACTCCCCAAAGCTCTGATTTGACCTACATGGAGTAGTAAGGATAGGACTTAATTCTCATCTCGCTTAGGTTGAGAATCCGATTCCCCAAAGCTTCCATTTTTCCCATTTCATCATAAAGCTTGGATTGGAAGGATCGTACTACATGTCCTCTCGCAAAGGATGGGTAGTCATCCCAAAGGTCCAAGCAATAAAAGTAAAACTAATTTTTTCCATTTCATCTTCATCTTGGATTGGAGGGGTTGTACTACATGTCCCTAGCAAAGGATGGGTAGTCATCCCAAAGGTCCAAGTAATAAAAAATTAATATTTCCCATTTCATAAATCTTGGATTGGAAGGATCGTACTACATGTCCCTAGCAAGGATGGGTAGTCATCCCAAAGGTCCAAGAAATAAAAGAAAAAGAATGAATGAAGCCAAGTCATGGATTATGGGGTTAAGTATGCTCATGCGTGGCAACATGTCTTGCCTAAAAGCAAGACCACTGATTGCTCATATGGATAGACTAGCCTGACCATTTCATCCATAACAGGTTAAATTATTTTGTTCAAGATGAGGTAATGAACTCCAAATCAGAATAGTAAGGATAGGGTTAAATTCCCATCTCGCTTAGGTTGGGAATCCTATTCCCCAAAGTTCTGATTTCACTCACACTTGCACATGGGTTCAAGATGGTAGTGACACATAACCAACTTTGGGATCTAGTAAATTTAATTCAATATACATATATTTGGTCCTAAGAGGGTTTGACATCTTTAATATGTTTGTCCATGATATAAGAAGGTTTGAGCATTTATAAAGCGGGTTGTTACATCTCTAGCATCTTCATCATGCATCAAATCCTGCACAAATCATTCATAGCCTTGCATACAAATCATAAGTGAAACTGACAATGGAATGTTGAACAAGTTCAAATGATAGGGAATGAAACACATTGCACACACCGAGCTGATACTTAATGATTCCGATGTTTCATGTATTTCTGATCTGTCGGTATTTGTTTATCTTCTATGTGTTGACGCTTGTATCTAAGCTTGTATGTTTCAGGTTGGGTTCTCACCAAAATGCTCAAGAGCATTTGACAGTAGAGTCGCCATTTGTTGTGGCTGATCCACAACACACCCCAAAATTGGGGACCCACCTTTTTTGCATGCTTTCAAAGAAAACTGCAGTAGCCCAGATGCTAAAAAAATCAAGAAAAAAGCAAAAATTTCACTAAGGAGAAAAAGTGTCGCGATATCGCGACATGTCGCTCTGTCACGGTCGAAAGTTGTCGCGATATCGCGACATGTCGCTCCGTCGCTGCCGAAATGAAAAAGTGTCGCGATATCGCGACATGTTGCTCCGTCGCTGGCAGAAATGAAAAAGTGTCGCGATATCGCGACATGTCACGTTTTGCAGCCCAGGCAAGTAGGAAGAGGCATTGATGAAAAAGTGTCGCGATTTCGCGACACTGTATTGAAAACGAGACTAAGTGCGAAAAACTGTAGCGAAATCGCGACATGTCACATTTTCGTGCTTGAAAGCAAGAAAGGTCGCTAACGAAAAACGTCGCGATATCATGACATGTCTCGATTTTTCGTGCATGAAAGCGGATAGGTTAGGCAAGAAAATGGTCACGATATCGTGACATGTCGCGATTTCGCGATGATAGTAAAGGAGCAAAGCTACATGCTATTTTTGGTCACGATTTACATGGGGCCGTTACAGAACATGTAGGAAAGCGCATAACACGTGGCACATAGGCATGAGGGTCATGATAATGCTTTAGATCGACAGTTACAGTTCACAGAGAAGATCTCGAGCATAAAATCAAAAGCAATGGAAAGGCGGGGAAGGTGAAACGAAGCAATCTGGAAGATGAAACGATATAATCTGGGAGGTGAAACGAAGCATCGAGAATGAAGCAGAGAACCGTACCAGCAAGTATAAAACGCAGAGGCACAGATTGATACGGGGGTCAAAAACCGCTGCAAGCGAGGTTGTAGAGTTGATGGTGATTAGCCGTTCTGAGCCTGCTGTGGAGTGCTTTTCTTCCACTTTTGCTGGTTTTGAGAAAAACCAGAGATTCTGCTATTGTAACAGGACATATTTTTTAATGCAGAATTGTTCAAAAATTTGCATTTTATGGGCAAGAAAGGATGAGAAATTTTTTGCATGCTTCATTTTAACTGTTCTATTTTTCTCCTTTCAGATTTTAGATTTATAAATGAAATACATGCCATTGTTTTGGGTTATTTCATGTGAATGTCTACAATCTGAAAATTATTTTAAACCCTTGGAGCTAGCACCTAGTTTACTTTGATTGTGTTTGTTTTGCAGGTCAAATAGGCTAGGTTGCATGTACGAAACTCTCACGTATTCGGTTTTGTCGAAATAGGATAGCATCAGACTGAACGTGTTCATTTTTTTAATTTTCTGCATTTCTTTTCATTAAATATTTATTTTCCAGAAGGTTCAACTTAGTTAAAATAAATATTTAAAAATTATAAAATCTAAAAAAAGTAAAATAATGAACAATCACTAAAGTTTCATGATGAAATAAACCAACATTGCCCCTTGTTTACAGTTACTTGCAATCACTAAGGTGTTCCAAGCATTTTAATTGAATATCTTTATTTGAGATTACTAATACATAGTTGCAAATGCTAATACAATGGAGACCTTGGAGAAGTTGTTAGTTTGACTTCTTTGCAAGAGGGGATTTGGAACCCAAATCCTAAGGAAGAGTGTAATTTCACAAGTGTGTGAAAATACCACTCAACAAGTCCCTTTCAAGCAGGTTTTAACTTCAATATTTGTTGTTGTGTTTTTGCAAATTTCAAGATAATAATGATGTCTCCTTCCTTGGCTTGGAGATACTTAACTTAAACTATCTTTTTCTCCTTAAAAGACTCTAATATGGTGCTTTCAAAAACCTTATAATGAAATAATTTTAATGCTTAAATAATGAACTTTCATAGCACCACTTATACACACCTTTTGACCTCCTTTTGTAGCTAGTCTTCTTGGTGATTTGGTTCACCTATTGCTGCCTCGAATTTGTAAAATTTGTAGCTCTCCTTTCTACTCAATTGCTGCCTCAAACTTATCAATCTTGTAGCTTCAATTCCTTTTGCTTTTCTTCCTTTAAATTATCAATCTCGTAGCTCTAATTGTTGCATTCTTGTTGTCCAAAACTTCTTTAATTTGCAAATTCAATGCTACTTTAAAATTCTAAAATTTTTAGCATCTTTCTTTGACCAAATGGTATCCAATGCTTCTCAGAAATCTGCCCTTAAATTCTCCAAAATGAAGCTCTCTAATTTCTACTTAATGTTGCCTTAATTTTGCAGTCCAATTTTTTTAATTTTCTGCTCCAATATTCTGATTTCTTATCCTTTATCTTACTATCCAAAAACAACATTCAATTCCTCCAAATTGCTATCTTCTTTTGTTGTCAAGCCTTCCTTCAATTGATTGTTCAAGGGCTCTTCAAAATTTACCCAATTCTTCTTCAATTTGCAACACTATGTCACCTTCAACTTGTTGTCCTATGACTCTTCAATTTCTACTGCAAAACCAATAATCTTCTTCTCCATAAATCAACCTTCAAATCCTTTATGGTTGTCTTCAAACTTCTCAAATCTGGTGGCCTCTTCTATCTTCTTTCTCCTCCAATTTTTTTGTTGAATTCTGAATTCAAACCTCTTTCATTGGCCTCTTTCTCAAGAATCCAAATGTCTTGAGATCTTCAAGAATCCTTTCCAAAATTTGACAAACTTCTTACCAAATCCTTTTTCCTTTTGGGCTTGTTGTCGGATGGTGATAATTATCCCAAATTCTTCTTTTTCAGGAGCTACTCCTTGCAATATTCTACCTTGAGTTTTTTTTCAAATATTCTCTAATGGCCACTTCTTCAATTTCTTCAATAGGGCTTCTTTCTCCTTCAAATTTTGCTTGAGACTTCTTTCCTTAGGTCTTCAAATTCTACAGCTTATCTAATTTGCAATAGGACCTTTCCTAGACCTTCTCTATCTTCAATCTTCAATATTCTATCTTCCAAATATGGAAATTCTTTAATGAGATCTCTTCTCTTGGATCTCCTCTTTCCCCAATCTTCAATAGGGCTTCTCTTGGCCTCTTTCTCTCTTCTCAATCTTCAATAAAGTTTCTTTATTCTTTCTTCAATCTAGAGTCTTCAATCTTCAAGCTTCTATGGGAACCTCCTTCTTGGGTCTCCTCAGTCTTCAATATTCTCTTTCACTGCAACTAGAAACTAATCTCCTACAATAAAATTAGATAGCTGCAAGCAAATGCATCTAAATCTCCAGATATCTAAAAAGCAATAAACTTCACTAGTTATCCTTCAATCTAGAGGAAAAAGATATATGTTGAGTCCTAATCTTCTCGAGTTTTCCTTCAACCCTATGGAAAGACTCTAGCCAAAAAGCAATTCTAAAATTCTAAAAATAAGATCTCCCTATCTTCTATCAACATCTCTTGTGGCTCTCCTTATCTCCTATCAATCTTCCTTGTGGCTCTGATACCACAATTAGTGTTTAATGCTATATATTTATTGTAAAAACTACCACAAGGTCTAAAATAAGCATGCAATATTAAATATTTGATAATGGCAATATACTAAGCAAGTAAAACTCAAGAAACTTCTACAACAACTCATAAAACTGCCATTAATGAAAGCTCACAAAAATAGGATCTTCATACAAAATATGGAGATCTCAAATACTCCATGCTCTACATTGTAACTACCTTGTGCTACTCTAATGTACTACTCTCATATCCTTCTCTCTTACATTCTCACTACTACAAATGCCAATATATAATGGGATGTGACTCTTGGCCTTCCATATTCCTATGACTCTTCATCTTCCTATTCTATGGACTCATGTGCATATGGACAACATGCACATTTACATCATTAAGTACTATGCACATTCTAACAACACTTGTGCATTTATTACATTACATAAAGTAAATACCCAAACTCTAATCTAAGACATACTCATGATCTAAAGATGCACCCAAGATGGTACATTAGCATGTACCAAATAATGTAATATATTACAATAATGAAGGATAAGGACCGATTTGCTTTAGAAGGGCCAACTTATTTTAGGAATGTTTCGCTAGCAAGGAGGAACCATTAGCTTGTAGGAGCAAAGCATCTATAAACATTAGTAAAGCGCTAGTAGACCAAAGCAATTTGCTCATCTCTTAAAGCAAATTGCACATGGATAGACATAGGAATAAAAAAGAGAAACTCATTTTAGAAGGTGTTTAAACCCTTTAGGGGTATAATTAAAAGCATGTAATATTTGAAGTTGCATCATTTTGTTAGAGATACCTCCATATCTTTACTTTTGCTAGAAGTAAGATTTTCTTACCCAAGGTAACTTAAGGGTAAAATATTCCTATAAATAGGAGCTATGGGCTTCAATGTAAATGTCTTTGTCCTTAAGGAATTTAGAGCTATACTTTATGTAGCCCACATTATGCTATTGTGATTCATGAGATTGATGAGAAATTGATAAGTATTTTGCTTTCCATCAATGGCACTGCCCTCCTAGATTATGAAATGTATGGTGATTGTGACAATGCTTTTATCCATCTTATCATTCCTCTCACATTTTAATTCATATGGATGGGAATGCATTATTGTTATTCAAATTATTCATGTGTTGGTTGATTGCAAAACCTCCTTGTTACTGTTGGGGATCAGATTCGGTCCCTACATCCTAAGTGCCACTACCATCCATGGATATGGTTTTCTTTAAGTGCATTCGATGCTTGCACCGCATTGGGGGTGCTAGTCTTGGGAAGTTTGGGGAGCATGGAACATAAATCCTTCAGATGACCTCCAAAAGTTTGTTACCAAGGTCAAATCCTCGTTTGGGTGTAATCTTTGATGCTTTTTATCCTAATCTAACCTAACTTATCAGGTTCTTTCTAGGGAAAAGTAGTAGAATGAAATCTCACTAGCCTAAGCTACAGGTGGTGATACATCAAATATTACAATTGCCATTCCACACACCAGTGGGATTAGTAAACACATGAATCAAACATGACAACAAAATTTAGCATGGTCCCAATCACATACAATTGCAAATTAGAAGACTTCCAATGAAAAATAGGACAAATGCTAGTCACAACCCTCCATAGAAAGATACATGAACACTTAGACCAAGACAAAAATACTAAAATAGTCACATCTCATTGTATTCATGTTAAAAAGCACATTACATTCATACATAATTGAAAGAGGCTCAATGAATTGTACATGCAATTGACCCAAGGCTCAAGTCTAGACTAAAATAAAAAATGGAAAGGGGAAAAAAATTTGCTCAAGGTCAAATACTAGTTACGACAATTTTCAACTGCTTTTCCTACCTTGAAGATGGTTATTTATAATATTTACATCAAAATTTGAAATTCAAAATTCCCCCTAAAATGGCTATGGCCAGGAGTGCCTATGTCATTCTTGGTTATTGAATCAGAGGGACTGAGCTACATTTATTTCTAGGAGGTTTGAACTTGATTGGGTGGTCAAATAACCATAAATGCCTTCATGGGTGGGATAGTATCTTTTTAGAGGTTTCATTAATGATTTCACCTTCTCCCTTGGAAACTCGAGCTTGGGTGGTGGTTTTTGTTGATGGAGTTCCACTTTGGTGGTCGAGGTATCATCCTTAATTTTCAACTTGTCTCATTGTGTTTCCTCCCCTTTTGTTGGTCCATTGGGTTTTGGCAATGGTTTAGTCATGAATATTTATCCTAGTGATCCATTTGCTCTAGTCTTCCCTTTTTTGCATTCTTGGTTGACCTCCTAGCCTAATCGGTGTTGCCTTTGTTGTTGCCCTACTCCTCTTGATTGTTGATCATATGAAAACTTCTCTGCTTGGGGTTTCACTAGACCTTGTTTTATGGGCATGCTTTTGTTTTGGTGTGACTTTTACATGCTCTTCTCACCCCTCTTTGTCACTATGCCTCTAGGGGATATGCATGTGGATTAACAAGTTCAAGCAACCTTGTTGAATTATATCTTGATTTATCCCACTACCTTCTCTGCTTCCCTCCAAGGTCCTTGGGTTTCCTTTTATGGATATATCTGCCAAATGGATCTTAGCAAACCAAGGTAATAGAGGCCCTACCATCAATAGAACCCTTTTAGTTACAATTAGAAGGGTTTATAGGTTATTATTCATGGTGGGATGTGGCTTAGTCACTATAAAAAGGCTTTGATCCTTTATTGGTTTGATCAGGGCTCAAGGAGCTTCAAGCATACTAGTCGTCTTTGACACAAACTACCCTTTTCTAGTTTCTTATTCAAATTAGCTACTTGGTATGTGGATGGAGCCTTAGGGTTTCTCATTTGCTTAGCTTCAGGTGGCTATTTGGTTTATCTTCAAGGTGGAGGTTTACCCCCTTGTAGTGAAATTTTCACTACAATTTGGTGACTGATAAGGGACTACTGTTTGTAGGAATTAAAGAACCCAACAAGTCGTAGCCTTATCCTTTGCACATAGAGTTGTAGGCACAGATCTTGGAGGCTTGGGGATTTGCAAGAGAAGTGGTTTCATATGATATGTCAAGGGAAGCCCTCATTTTATAGAGCCTCTACTTGAAGAAACAATAACACATTTTGTCCTTGTGGTCCTCCTTCTCAATCTTCCCCATGTAGCTGAGTCAATGATGGTATGGTTATCCACTATGTTACCATATGCTTGGCCATGACAGGTGTCTTTTCATTGATTTGACGACCACCTCATGTAACACATGGAATTATTATCTCAAGCCATTCTCATCGATCATCAACCCTTTTGATCCATGCAATATTTCTTAATTCATACAAATTGACCTGGTGGCACATTCTCCAAAATTACTTTGCATGAGCACTTTGAATTTTTGCCCCCTACGTTCCACCTATTTACATCAACTAATAACTATAGTACTTGGATTTTACTATCATTATATAAAAGTTACCTATTTACAATATAGTACATGATCCAACATATTTTCACATGTTGACCGCTATGTGTAGATTTCCTCATCAAAATCTACAATACCTAGACCATAATGATATGAAATTTTATCCTTCTTGATTGTATTCAAATATGGGGAAGAGTGGTGGATCTTTGTAGAATTAGTGGCCTTCAGTGTGGCAAGCTCTTCTTAGATTAGATATGTGTCTACTTGGATTGACCTGAGTTCCCCATAGAGGTATGCTCCCATGTGGTGTCGACCCATTCATCCATCTGATCATCTGCTACCTGGGTATGCATTTTATCCCTTAGCATATTAGGTTCTACCCCTTCTTCTATGACTAGGAAATCCCATTCTCCTTCAACCTCGATTGCTAGAATATGCCCCACATGATGCATGTGAAAGGGATCAAAAGGAACTTTCATCTTGGCACTATAACGGGTCTTGAGAAACATGTGAGTCCAATCCAAGGAGAGATACCCTCCAAATTTTACAATGAAGTTGTGGGAGAGGAATAAGCCAAATGATGTGGGTAAATCAATTACCACTACCTCTTGAACAATGATCACATTGGAGCATACATATAGTGATAGTTGTAGGTACTTGACAAGGTCAAGGATAAGAATTGGAATTCCATATATCTGCACCATCCATTGCTTAACTAGTTTGTATATTAACTCTAGGGTGTCGACCACCCTCTTAGGCATGATTGAGGTACTTACTCTAGAATCCACCAAGTAATTATAGATGAGTTTGTCCTTGCACATGAGCATTAGGTAGAATGGTTGTGGTTTGGGCCTACTAGGATCAGGATCATATATCTATAAAATAACTTGCTCTTTCTATTTTTCAATGATCTTTTGCTTCTAGGTCTTCTTCCATCTGCTTCATCTATTCTAGTAGGATGAGGACATCCCATAGTGGCATGGGTATTATGGACCTATTTAGGTGCTCAACCACATTGAAAGATTAAAGGGGTTGAGTTTTCAGCATGTTGCTTGGGATCCACTAGGGCTTGGGTCTCTCAATGCCAAGGTTGGGCCCTCAAGTTGGCTATGGAAGAAGTTGCTTTAGCACCAACCATTATGGTTCTTGTGGCCTTGGCTCCTCTCAATTTGATCCCCAAGTTTGATTGGTTTTCAATTTTTTGACCTTTGATGCTAGGATCTATCAATTTTGAGCTTCTTCAACCCCTCTCCTTTGCGCCCTTGTGAGAACACTAGATTGCATTTGGTCCTAGTTGTCTGGTAGAGCGCTTGTTCTTCCAAGGATGGCATAGACTTTGTTAGGATTAAATAATAAAACACAAACAACAAATAAATGCAAAAATATAACACAAAAAATAAAGCATAATAAGAGATACATATTTGTGTGGTTCACCCAATATGGGTTATGTCCATGGAGAAAATAACCAGGTATTTTTATTTCATCCAAAAAAATCGAAGGGATACAACCTACATCAGATCCGTTGTAACTTCCTCTTCGCTCTATCACCATCAATTATAATTACACACACTATACATTACCATACATTATAAATACCACACATCATCCGATTATAAAAGCATGTTAAAATTTAGGGTAAAAATGCTTGCATAAAATCCATCGTTTGATCTATGACCGAATAATAAATGGTCCAGATTTACATAGAGAATTTTTGGCTTCGAGGGATAAATGGCTCTCACTGCCCCCTCTTGGACCCCCTCAATGACACAAGTAGGGGGCGTGTTGCCCCCCCTACACCCCCCTTTGTGGAGTGGGTCCTAGTACAGTTGAAAATAAGACCTTCAAATTAGAGAGAGAATCAGGTTCCAAAACCAACAATCTCCCACTTGGAGGTTGATCACAGTAACTCCACCGCTACTACACTCGTTGAACTATGCTTCAACTTTGGACTTGGAAATTTTCTCACCTTTACTATCATGCTTGAAGACCAACTAAAACTAAGCAAGAGCTCAGTTTCTCCTTGGTTACTACCTTTGTTAACATGTCTACAAGATTTTGGCTAGTGTGTATCTTTTCCAGCTTCAATTGTCCATCTTCCAAAACTGATCGTATGAAATGGTACTTGGTCTGTATATGTTTAGTCTTGGAATGGAAGACTAAGTTCTTTGCAAGATGAATGACACTCTGAGTGTCACTATATAACCTGCTATTCTCCTACTTCTTACCCAATTCCTCCATAAACCTCTATAACTAAATCATCTCTTTATTGGCCTCTATAACAATAACATACTATGCTTTCATTGTTGAAAGTGCAACAACCTTTTGTAATTTTGAAATCCAACTTACTGTAGTTCCACCTATAGTAAAGACATACCCTATGGTGCTCCTTCTACTATTTATATCACCTGCCATGTTTGGATCAACATATCCCTGTAAAATAGTGTTAGAACCTCCAAAACATAATGCTTGAGTGACAATACTTCTCAAATATCTGAGAATCCACTTCACTGCATTCCAATGCTCTTTTCCTAGGTTGTTCAAAAACCTGCTCACAACTCCAACAACATGTGATATATCTAGCCTTGTGCACACCATCACATACATCAAGTTGCCAATTGCTAATGAATAAGGAACCTTGGGCATGTAGTCCATCTCCTCCTATGTCTTAGAACACATCTCTTTAGTCAGTTAGAAATTATTGGCCAAAGGTGTACTAACAGGTTTTGCATCCTGCATATTAAATCTTTTCAACACCTTCTCAATGTACTCAACCTAAGATAATGTTAATTTATGATTTTTCCTATCTCTTGTTATTCTCATACCAAGGATTTTCTTTGCAACACCCAAATCCTTCATTGCTAATTTTCTTTTGAGCACATTTATATCCTACATGTTAGACCCTACAAAAAGCATGTCATCTACATACAATAACAAGATAATTTAGTTACCATTGTCTAATCTCTTAAAATAAACATAGTGGTTAGAACATCTACTATATCCTTGTTATGTCATAAACCTATCAAATTTCAGATACCACTGTCTTGGAGCTTGCTTCGGTTCATACAAGCTATTTTTCAACCTGCATACTAATTCCTCATTCTCTTTGACCTCATACCCTTGTGCCTGATACATATATATCTCTTCCTCCAAATCCCCATCGAGAAATGTTGTTTTTACATCTAATTGTTCAAGATGCAAATATTCTACAACCACTAGACTTAAAATAGTTCTAATTGAAGTCACTTTAACAACAGGAGTAAAAAATTCATAATAATCTATACCTTTATTCTGTGCAAAACCCTTTACAACAAGTCTAGCTTTATACCTCTTTTTACCTTCGTCTTCTTCCTTCACCCTGTAAACCCACTTATTCTGCAATACTCTTTTTCCTGCAAGCAACCGAACCAAATCCCAAATCTAGTTATGTAATAAAGAGTCCATCTCCTCTTTCATGCCTTGCTCCCACTTCTTTCTGGTTTCTACCTACATTGCTTCTTCATATGTTTCTGGTTCACCAAAATTAGTCAATTATACAACCCCTTCTGCTGATTTAATTTTACTCATTTTAGATGTTGATATCTATACTATTGCCATTTTTTTTGCTTGATAATAAAGGGGTTGTACTCGGTCCCCCACCCTTGACAAATTACATCTCTCTTATTTAGAGCTTTAGAGTTTACAAATAGATACACTTCTCATCTCAATTGAGATGTTATAGCTAGAAACCTACATCATTTTACATAAAATGTCTGAATTCTTGTTTTTCATTTTTTGGATCTTTTCAAATCTCTATTTGAATACAATTACTCTAGAATTTAGCATATTTCTTAATATTTTCCTATAACAGCCTTCACAATCCCCAAAATTCACCTCTACTATTTATGCCTTACATCTTAGTAGAGTAAAGTCTTCTTTACCAAATCTGGATTGCTAGTTTCCTTCCTGAAACATAAGTGCAACCACAAAAATTATAATAAACAGTATAAATGAAAACACATTATTGTTACAAAATAAAACAAATATTACCAATGGAAAACATTAAAGTAAAACTTAATCATTAATTGATTTAAGCAATCAACATTTTTTTTCAGTTTCAACTAAACTTTCTACTTCCTCTAACCATGGAAAGGAGAATTTAACTTCACGATCCTCATTTGAAACCCCTCTATTGGCTAGCTTATCTGCACATTTGTTTCCTTCCCTTAATATATGAGTAAACCTGATTTCTTCAAACTCTTTAGCAAGATCTTGAATTTCCACAATTATCTCTTGTATGTTACATGGAGTCTTTACTTTCCTCAAATTGCATTTAGTACTATGAGAGTATCACCTTCCATCCATACTCTATTCCATTTCATTTGTTTACATATTTTTAACCCTTCTAAAGCTGCCCAAGCCTCAACTTCATTATTTGTCTTAAATCCACTATTGAAAGCATAATGAGATAAAATCTCTCCTCTATTATTTCTAATTATTCCTCCTCCTCCTAGTCCTGGATTTCTTTTAGATGCTCCATAAAAATTCAATTTAACCCACTCCATATCTGGTGGTTTCCACTTTATATTCTTTACCTTATTTTTGCTTCTCTTGTACCCAACATCATAATTCCATTTAATGACTTGACTCCATCTATCAAGACTCTTTGCTTCCAATTTGGGAATTGGGTAAGTTGATAGAGTTGGTTTAAACTCTATGGCTAAACATATCTTCTTTTTCATTACCTCTAAACTGTTTTCCTTTCCTTTAAATAATCTTCTATTCCTTTCTAGCCATATAGTCCAAAGTATTGTATCTTTTGATATATCCCATATTGTCTGTAAAGCCTCACTTTTATAAGTGCTCTTCCATTGCTTTAACCAATCTTCGATTTTTCTATTCATCACCATGCATTTACCAAACATATTAAGAATCCATTGCCATAGATTCCACATACTATTGCCATCCTATGAAAAAAAATTGCGCTTTTATCTCCTTTTAACCAAGTCTATCTCGATTTTAATCTCCAAAATGTCTCTTACTCAGAATATTATGCTAATCACTAGGCAAATCCCTTTCCTCTAAGCTTGGATTATTATGCTCACTTTTTTGGAAATTTAAATGTTTCTCTTTTAGTTCTTTTTTCTAAAAAAATGTTTCTAAAATTGTTCTTGTTCCATTCTTTTAATCTAGATATCATTTGTTTTATAAGTATATACAACCCACCATTTCTTGTATAATTCCACGTCTACACTATCATATCAACAAGTTGAGGATGGTCTTCCCACATCTGCTCATATTTAAAATACAAAATATATTTTTAATTCACTTACCACCATTTTTTATTTTATTGGCTAGTGATCTGAACCAATCCCTATCAAGGTATTAATTTTAGCACAAGTCCTTTCATCTAGCTAATGATCTAAGAGTATGCATCTATCTAATTGTTTTGTTGTCAAGTTTTGGCATTTCCTATTGTTGGTCCATGTATAGTTGTCCTCTTCAAACTCAAACTTCTTTGAGGGAGCATTAACATCCCTTATATTCCATGAGATGGTAATCATGTCTCATTAGGGGTTACTAGCCCCTCTTACGATTTACCAATATCATTTTACTATTTGATAAAGAGAAGTTCAACCAACTTAGATTGTGTTCCTTTCTCTATGTTTGCTCTTGTTTCCTTGGCTCTCACTTGATAATTTGAAGGTTTTTCTCTTTTTTTCTTGCTAGTATCAAGAGTAGGTCTTATTATTATATTCCTCAATATTCTTTCACAAATTTCCTTTTCATTAGATTTATCCTCTCTTGGCTCTACTAAATAAGCTTTTGACTTATCCTGTTCATTTTGTGGTATTTCCTTGTTAATGGTAGAGGTATTAACATCTAACACTACATTTTTCCTCTACTTTCCTTCTCTTGAATGGTGCATGTTACTTCAAGAGAGTCTTCGAAATTTAACGAGGCACGTTCCTTAGGTTCATTAGGAGTGCTAATTTATAAGTGAAGATTATACTTAGTAGATTTTTCCTTGTTAATATTTTGATCTTGTTGTACCATGTCCTCTAAGCTTTGATCTACTTTTTCTTCATATGCTAAAGCCTCAAAAGAATTGGTATTTCTTCCAATATCCTTACTGGTCTCCACTATTTATTTATTTTCATCTATTTGGACCTATTTTTTAGAAGTTGAAACCATCACCATCCATATCCATTTGTAAGTTTCTCTTGCGGTTTTCTACATATGTTTCTACTGGACTCTTCTTAGGGCATGATCTCTCAATATTACCCACTTCATGTCATCTTCTATATCTGAAAGATATGTTTTAATAATCCATGGTTTAGGTCCACAACTTACCCCAATACTTAAGAATGATTGATTCTAGTAAAGGTTTACTAATATCAATCATGGCCAATATCTGTGCATATATAGCCAAGACTTCGTCTTTTGTAGTTTTTGAAATCTCAAGGAATTCTTCGAGAGTGTTACTTATTTCTTTAAAGGTATTCATTTCCTAAAGTTCAATAGGCAATCCATACATCCTAACCCAAACTGGTACTAGGGATAAATTTACATTTTCAAGTGCAAAAACTTTGGATAAGAAAGATTCCTACTCTTCCTATAAACCAAGGACCCCCTTTTATGATTATATCTCTTTCCTCCCTAGAATAGAAAATGGCTAGAAAAATACCTTTGGAAAGAAATGATAGACTCACTCTTGGAGACTTCCATCTCCTAGTAATCAATTTTATTAGAGTCGAAGCCCTTGGCCAAGACCCATTAAATTTACCAATGACTACCTTATCTTTGAGCAACGAGGATTGTTGCTCTATGAGGTCCTCCCTAACCTCTACTACTAGAGATGATTCTAAGAATTTAGCTGTAAATTGGTCTATAAGAAGGAAACTGTAACTCAATATCTACTAAAATTTATTAGTATATCATATAGCGATTATATTATTTGAAAATAAACCTACAATAATTTGCATGCAAAACTTCTAAGATAATGAAGAGATAAATGAAACTTAGCTAAGAATATCTATGTCCAGACAAAATTTTATGATTTGCTAATGCCCTAGCTCTTCATTGCTCCTCCCATCATCTGCTTCCCTAGCTAACAAATATTAACAATTTTGTAGTTCAAGACTTGAAAAATCGTCATTGCCCTTATTTTGGATGGCTAACTTTACAGGGTCGTATCTCCCTCAATATTGATCAAATTTCTTCATATGACTACTAATTTTAAAGCTCTTTAAACTCCACACAAATTGTTTCAAGAACCATCTGAATCAAACAATCTTTTGCAAAGATATGACTATGAAAGATGAAATATTTTTTTGAAAAAAGTTGCCTTAATGTTGTCCTTGTTCTAGACAATTATCTTAACATGGTCATATCTCCCTCAATGCTGCTTGAATTCTTTCCTATGCCCACTCATTTCAAAGCTCCTAAAATTCCATACAAAATGACTTAGGAGTTTTAAATAAATATTTATATTTATAAATATAATAATACTTTTTTTCGGTATACAACAAATAAAGCATTTATTTCACATGGTGTTTATTCTCTACTAAACTAACTCTTACAAAGCATTATCATGCTAATTTATTTGGAAGATGAACAATTTCAAATAAATAAGTTCAACTTAAAGTTTTTTTTGAATTTAGCGAAAAATCCGTTGCGGGCTGCTTTAGCCTGAGAAACCACAACCAAGGGGTTCTACACCATCAAAATCACTCGAGAGTCGTGCTTGGTCCTAACCGTACCAACATTATCAACTAGATTTTAGATACTCAATGTGCGTTTGATAAGGTGGAGATTCGAACCAAGGACCTCTCTTGGAGAATTGCCCTACCCTTTCCAACTCACCTAAAATACGTGGGTAGTTCAACTTAAAGTTACATATTTATTAATAAATAATAAATGATAACATCGACCACATGATCCACAATAACATAACAATTAAAACTAAATTCATTGTTTCGTTATTTCTTTTATAAAGATATATAACCTTTATAATTATACAACACTTCATATTGCATTAAAAATGTTCACTTAATAAAACTAAATTATATTACCATCTCAATAACTGCATATCCAGTTAAAATCCATTAACCCCTTTTTTAAACCTCCTAAAGCAAGTCTATCAATGATAATGAAGAGTTGAAATGAAATGAAACGAAAGATTTTAATTATGTCCGCGAGACCCAAATATGGTCTATGGGACCTCAAATATGGAAGTACAATTACTCAAATCATATCATATGATCTTTAATATCTTTGAGAAGGTTGTTCCTTCTCCTGCTTGATTTGTGTTAGCAATTCTCCAAACTTTTTTATTTTCTTGTCTTCAAATAAATCTGCCATAAACTCGTTCCCAAGTGTTTCTTTGTATTTGTCACGGATATCTGAAAAACTTGGGCATTTATAGATGAAGTGTTCCTCTGTCTCTACTGCCCCTGTGCTGCATAGAGTACATATCCTTTCTTTCCATTGTTCTTTGGGCGTTGTCCATCTCCCTGTTTCACATCTAAGCCTATGAGAGCTAGTCCTTATCTGAGCAATGAGTATTTTTTCCTTCCACTTGATTTCAACGCATATATACGCTTTTTCCTTGTGGTCATACGTTGGGTTAAAATTTGCAATATAATATTGTCTTTTCCTGCTTGCATTTTTCCACATTCCACTTCTGAACTTTTCATTCACATAATTTTTTATGTCTTTGTTGACATTTGGGCATTCATTTATGTTGATTTCCCAACATTTCATCCATTTCTGATTTTGTTTCATCCACGTATTCTTTCGCCTATGCAACTCTTCGTCCCTAGCTGCCCTAGGCCATCTATCATTTGTCATGTTTTCTGTTTTTTCAAGTAACATAACAACTTGGTCATAGCAATTGCTTCTAAAGGGAACATTCCAGTTTCAGCGAGAATAATTTCATAAGGGGTTGTGGCCTTAATTTTGAGGAAGTTTGTGATTAGATATTTTTGAATCCTTTCTATTTGCCTCCATTTTGCATTTCTTGATATCTGAAAAACTTGGGCATTTATAGATGAAGTGTTCCTCTGTCTCTACAGCCCCTATGCTGCATAGAGTACATATCCTTTCTTCCCATTGTTCTTTGGGCGTTGTCCATCTCCTTGTTTCACATCTAAGCCTATGAGAGCTATCCTTATCTGAGCAATGAGTATTTTTTCCTTCCACTTGATTTCAGCGCCTATATACGCTTTTTCCTTGTGGTCATACGTTGGGTTAAAATTTGCAATATAATATTGTCTTTTCCTCGCTTGCATTTTTCCACATTCCACTTCCGAACTTTTCATTCACATAATTTTTTATGTCTTTGTTGACATTTGGGCATTCATTTATGTTGATTTCTCAACGTTTCATCCATTTCTGATTTTGTTTCATCCACGTATTCTTTCGCCTATGCAACTCTTTGTCCCTAGCTGCCCTAGTCCATCTATCATTTGTCATGTTTTCTATTTTTTCAAGTAACATAACAACTTGGTCATAGCAATTGCTTCTAAAGGGAACATTCCAGTTTCAGCGAGAATAATTTCATAAGGGGTTGTGGCCTTAATTTTGAGAAAGTTTGTGATTAGATATTTTTGAATCCTTTCTATTTGCCTCCATTTTGCATTTCTTGATATCTGAAAAACTTGGGCATTTATAGATGAAGTGTTCCTCTGTCTCTACAGCCCCTGTGCTGCATAGAGTACATATCCTTTCTTCCCATTGTTCTTTGGGCGTTGTCCATCTCCCTGTTTCACATCTAAGCCTATGAGAACTAGTCCTTATCTGAGCAATGAGTATTTTTTCCTTCCACTTGATTTCAGCGCCTATATAAGCTTTTTCCTTGTGGTCATACGTTGGGTTAAAATTTGCAATATAATATTGTCTTTTCCTGCTTGCATTTTTCCACATTCCACTTCTGAACTTTTCATTCACATAATTTTTTATGTCTTTGTTGACATTTGGGCATTCATTTATGTTGATTTCCCAACGTTTCATCCATTTCTGATTTTGTTTCATCCACACAACTCTTCGTCCCTAGCTGCCCTAGGCCATCTATCATTTGTCATGTTTTCTGTTTTTTCAAGTAACATAACAACTTGGTCATAGCAATTGCTTCTAAAGGGAACATTCCAGTTTCAACTAGAATAATTTCATAAGGGGTTGTGGCCTTAATTTTGAGAAAGTTTGTGATTAGATATTTTTGAATCCTTTCTATTTGCCTCCATTTTGCATTTCTTGTGCCACTAGCCCACACCTCGCAACCAAACAACATAACAGGTGTAACAAGTAGGCCAAATAAGACCTTGGTGGTCTTCTAGTCCCACAACTCGGCATTCCTACACCTGTTTTGAAGTGCATATAGTGCTCTCCAGCCACTTTGAGTTCTTTTCATCCTACATGTATTCCAATTAAGTTTGTCATGAAAGTCTATGCCTAGGTATTTGTATTCTACTACTACATCAAGCGGTTCTCCTGCAAACTAAAATTTGAGTTGTTGCTTCTTTTTTGCTGAAAAAATCATAATTTTTGTTTTGCTTGTGTTCACCTGCATCCCAACTTCTTTACAAAAGAGTTCTAGAGCTTGAAGGTGATCTTCTAGATCTTTGGCTGTTTTGGCCACAAGAATTACATCATCTGCATACATGAGGAGTTTTACCACATATTTGGCTAAATGCACACCCTCTCCCCCCAAATTTGTTTATCCATTCTTCTAACTTGTCAATGTACAACCCAAATAAGGTCGGAGATAGAGGGCAACCTTGTTTGACACCTATGTCACTACCAAAACATTCAGTTAACCCTTCCTGTGTTCTGATTCTAGCCTTTACATGCTCATATAGTCTGTGAACTCGCTGCCTGTAGTGAATTGGAACCTCTAGCTCTTCTATTCTGCTCCATAATTTTTTCCTTGGCACTATGTCAAATGCTTTTTTGAAGTCTACAAAACAGCAAAAAGCCTCCTCTTTTTTGTCCCATATTTTTTCCATTGTGTCTGAGCGTGATATAGTGATCAATAGTTGAGTGCTTGGGCCTAAAACCTGCTTGCCCATTTGCTCTCTTTCCCTTTTCTTCTGCCCATATGTTGATCCTACGCTCTATCATACTCCCAAACAACTTTACAAAGAGAGGGTTGATCATGATAGTTCGATAGTTTGAGGGATTATTTACATCTCCACTTTTAAACAAAGGAATGGTCAAGCTAGTTGTCCACTCAGTAGGGAAGCCATTTTGTATGACCTCATTGAATTTTTTTTTGATTTGCGGTGCCAAGATATCTACCCCCCATTTTATATGCTCTGCTTGAAGATTGTCTATGTCACGGGCTTTACCAGTTGCTAACTTTTTTATCCCTTGAATAATGTCTTCAATTGTGAAAAGTTCTTTCTTGACAATGATAGTAGAGGGTGTCTTCTACTGGTTACTACGTTGATACAGTTGTTTTGAATACTCCAACCACTGATTAATTGTTATGTTATTTTCAGTTTGCATCCTTTTCATGCTTAGTTCCTTCCAAAATTTATTTGGTTCATGCTTCCCTAAATAAATCAATTCTTTTCTCCTTGTTCTAGTGTATTCTTCTTTTTTGCCCTTACCAGTTTCTCATATGCTTTTTTGTTTGCTCTTGTTTTACCCGTTGGTTCCTTTAGTAATCTTCGCATTTTTTTGCAATCTTCATCGAACCATAGGTTGGTTGGGAAGCTATTCCTTTCCTTCTTTTTAGGTTTAGCTCTCTTGCATTTGTTTAGAGCTTCTTGAATAACGTGCATTAACCATTCACTCTTACTGTAATCTCTACTACTATGATGTAGTTCTTCCCTTTCCTGTAACTTATTATTTAATACTGCTCTAAAATTTTGCCGATTTTCATCTGTTAAGAGTGTTTCCCTTGTGAGGATATTTATTTTGATTGCCGTGCAAGTGTTTTTTCCTTGGTTTGTCTCCATGCATTCGAAGTTTCATAACAATTGGGTTGTGATCTGACTTAAGTTCCACTGGAGAATCTTCCACTTCTAGCTCCTCTATTTTTGGTATGTAATTTTGTGGGCATATTACATAGTCTATTACACTTTGTCCCTTATATGTTTTGCATGTATACTTTCCTGAATTTTTCCATTTGTTCATCCCATTGCAAATAATCAAATTGCATATGCTGCAAAGACCTAACAACTCTTCTCCATATTGCGTGATAGCCCCATGCTCATCTTCTGAAGTCCTGGTCCACTGTTGATTTTCCTCTTCTGGCATCCAAAGAGGACTAATCTCAATATCTTCGTTACCTTCTAGAATGTTAGCTTGCTTATTTGTTGTCCTTGCATTGAAATCTCCAATTAATATAATCTCCCCCAACTTACTGTATATTGAAATGTCTCTTTTTAGGGAGGAGTATGGGTCTTCTTTGTTAAGGTCATGTTTCTTATAGAATTTAGAATTCTTGGGAGCAAAATAACATGCTTCTATGCTAATAACTGACTTATTTTCTAGGATCTTTATCCAGATGTACTGTTTGTTTTCATCTTGTTTTCCAATTTTAATGATCCTATCCCATTCCTCTTTTATTAAAACCATAATACCCCATGCCCTTTGCCATTTTCTACTGCTTTATTCCATATTGCTATTTTTTTGTATCAGATTATTTTTTTGAATAGGGTCAAGATTATTTTTAATGTGATACTAAATAGAACAAAAGTCTTAAATAAAAAATATATTTTGTTTGCTTAAAAAGTTTATCATAGCATGCGAATAGAATAATACATGCAATATTGATATGACGCAGAAGCGTCATAGAGAAGCAATGCTATTGAAATTGGCGCGAAGCAAATCAAATCTAAATCTATATAATCCATGACAAGTCCCAATTCACAACTTCCCTCAATGAAATTTGAACCTTACAGACAACAACATCGTCATGGCAAAATCCAAATCTAAATCATTCTTTACAATCGGTAATCTTGAATTTTAAGCTTCCCTTTCTGCAAGTAATCTCTAGTCTCTGATGGGTATTGAAAGGATTTAGTATTGCAGGCAATTGCAAGGTTGAAATTGAAGGAAAACTGGAGTATGAACAAGGCAGAGACGAGCTGCATATATCCTTTCCGGCTGCAGCTAAACTGAAAATTTCAGGTGCACCCAGAAAAATTGTCATCATTCAAGTGCGTTGAGTTGCATTTTTGCTGTATGTGATGAACTGTTTGTTGCTTTTTATTTAATAGTAGACAAGCCTAAGAGATATGCAACAAGAAGATCCCACAAGGATGCTTTGCTAAATCTGCAAATCAAAGGTATTTATTCTCTATTTGCTCCATTAAACTTGTTTTTGGACCATACTACCATAGGATTGGATGAGTTTGTTCATAAGCTTTGTTTTGTGTGCTTGAAGAGGGAGAGGGACTACCGGCTGAATGCTCCTTTGTGTGTCTAAATCCCAAGGAGACTAATGCCCAAACCAAACTGCTCCTGGAGGTATGCTTATAAATCCTAAAATTGACACCATGAATGTAATTTGACTTCAAGTTTTTTAATATGAGTTAAAAAGGGTGGAAAAATTTGACTGAGTTTTCATTAACAATGGATAGGGCAGTAAATGCACTGGAATATGCTCTGATATAAGTTGGAATGAAAAATGAACCCCTTTTATTTGGAGCTCCGATTCTTGACACTTTTTGTGTGGTCATCTTTGGGCTGATATCCCCTGATCTCCACTTAGAGAGGGCAAATTCTATTATATGCTATGCAGAGGTGAGATTATTGGGGTCATAGGACTGGGGTATTCCTTCTGCGGGAGAATGTGTCTGCAGACTGAGCTTTGAGCATGGGCATCTTATAAGGCTTGGATAACCCCGAGCCTTGAGCTTCACCAGCTCAAAATCAAAATCTGTGGTGCATAGTCAAGAATCATATTTTTGATGACACTGAAAATGGGTGTATGCAGAAGAGGGATGGGAAGACTCAGGAAGTAAAGAAGACAAAAACTCAGGTTATATTTCTATAGCACACGACAGGAATTGAAAAATAATAAGGACCATCGGAAAACTATAAGGTGACAGTAGGAAACGCCATAAAAATGTTAGATACATTCAACTAAGTGTGCTGCACAGTTGTATCTTTTCCTCTCAGCCAACTGCACCGCAATTAGTTTCACTTTGCTCCTCTATATGTGTAAAAATCCAAGTAATCACTGCGGGGATGCTTATATGTACTAGTTTTACAGGACATGGCCTTCTTCTTGTCCCCATTCCAGTTTTTGTACTAACAAATCGTAACGATATGCCAGGGTCTTTGTTGGGTCACACACCCTATGTGATTCATACTGACACGAACCTGCAGTAAAATTATAACAGCAAAATACATTACCTGGAATGCAGATAGCGAAGAACACGGGCTTTGGAGCAAATGAGAGAAAATAGCCACCAAAACCGATGATGTACTCTCTTTATTAGTGAGGTATAAATAGATTTACAAGGACGAGGTTGAAGGGTTGCAAACTGCTTGTGAACTAGGCATGCATAGACACCTCAATTAGTCTAACTTGTATGCAGTTAGTGATGTGTACATGTGCATGGACACCACATTCAGTTCAACCAAAATGAACTGGACATGCAAGCTAAGACTTCAGCTAGTAAATGCGATGAACTGGATATGCAGACTAGAACTTTAGTTAGTAATTGAAATGAACTAGCCATGCAAACTATGACTTTAGTTACTAACTGAAATAATTACAAGGAAGCAGGAGATGCTTAAGAAGAGAGACAACTATAAATGTCATGAATTCCATAGATCTTTTGAGTTTTATTAACATTTCAAATCAATTCATTATTGAAAACTAGTTTTGTCTTACTTACCAAGCTACTTAAATTTGAATGTATTCATGACTTCTATGCTATCTACCTGAACATGAACACCTCAAAAAATGATTCATCCATCATACAAACATGCATGACAAAGTATATAGTTTGGAGAAATCCTCTTGGTGAATAAAACTTCTTAGATAAAATCAGAGAGCTCTATTACAGAACTTGGAATGAAATATGTGGCGTATCCATATCTCTATTGCTGTGAACTTCCTTCTGAAGTACCTGTTGCTTTCTTGGACCTTCACTGGTATCTTCGTTTCTGCTCAACATATGTCTCCAGTGCCTCCTGCATATACTTTTTAACCTTTGTGACAGAGATAATTATAATAATGTATTTGGAAACAATCTTTGACAATGAATTGTAGCTGTGGAAAAAAAGAAAAAATAGCAAAGTTACTAACAAGCTAAAGCAAAGTTGATGAAACAAACAAAACAAAACTACACTAAAGTAAAATTACTGTACGACACCAGATCTCAACATCCTGTGGTGGGTCCCACAAAAGAGTAAACCCTAAATATGTTACATGTAGAGAAGAAATGAGGGCCAGCAATAATGGGAGGAGAGTCCAAATGGCAGTAATGAACTGTGAAATAGAAGCAGAGTCCTCCTCCTTACCAGCTGTTCTGAAAGGGCCAACACAAGATCTAATGATGCTTCCAGGAGCATGACGAAGACTTGGGAGGCATGGTTGGAGAATTTTGGGAGGGCATAGAATGTAACCCCTCAAAACTTTATTAACATCCATGGCGGAGGAGCCAATAAAAGAAGGCAAGAAACTGGTAAGCTGTGTCTGTGGAAAGTGAGAAGTGGCCAATACTTGGCATTGGAGAGCCACAATCCTATTCAACCACATGCAAGAAGATGATGTCAAAGCCCTAGGAGCAACTCTTGTACATGGACAAGAATGCATAGATCTATGATTATCATTTTGGTAAGTTGTAGTCTTAATGAACGTAGGGTGGGAAAACAAGGTGATTGACCGAGTGGTATTGGATCTCTCTTGTAATATTTGATGGCAAAGAGTAATAACTTCTTGAAAGTACATAGCCAGGCATCTTTTGATAAGTTAATGGAAAAGAGTGGGAGGCAACTTGCTTTGAATCTCTATACAACCAGTAGTACCTCCTTGAATTTCATAAGAGACATGTGGTGCTCTTCGGTCTCTACCTCCCAACGGGAGCAAACTTGATAAAGCTTATCCTCTCAAGGAATACAATTGTTTGTCTTCACTTGCAAATGATGTGATCAGACTTTGAGTTGATTAAGAGGGTTCCTAAGGCCATGTGTTTAATGTCACTAGATATAGTTAGGGCAAGTGATAGTGCCATCTTCAATACTCATGACATTCTTCACGAAGAAAGATAACTTGGGACTAAGGGGTTGGGCCGAAGTGATTCAAGTGATTTAAATATCACCCTCGACTACTTGGTTAATCCATCACTAAGAATGTCTAGTTCCTTGTTTTAGTTTCTCTTGGTCTTCCAAGAAATCATTTTGGTTTGGGAATGTAATGGAGCATCTTGATCTTTTTGAGTGTGTTTTGAACTTCATTTTCATCTTGAATGCAAAGTTCTTTGCTCATTTTTAATTTGACACTTATCTCCTCAAATTGGAAGCTATCTTGAGGTAGGGGTGAACTCACCAATCCATGAAGGTAACTTTGTATGTGCTGAATAGGAACTCCATAGTTTTTGTAGGAGTATCTTACTTGTCCTTTGCAATTGGTAGGGTTGAATTTTTGGACAAAATCTCCATTTTGGAGTTCTAGAAGTTGTTGGTCCATGCTGTAGTTGTGCCCTTACAAGCACAACATGGTCTCCCATCATTTGGCTATGTTTTGAGGCTTGAAAATGCCTCCTTATAGTACCCAGAAATGGATGAATAAAATATTTTTGACCATCTTTAGGTTTGTTTGATCAATTTTGAAATTGAAAATTTCCTTCAGACGAGCCTTACGCTAGCCTATTCTCACATGCCCAAGGCGCTCTCTACATTTGGCCATGTGATCTATAAACTTGATAGGTGATCCCCTCAATGGCTCATATAATACTCATGCTTCTAATGTGGTCTCCATGCTAGGGTCATGTGTCAACTTCTAACTATTAGGATGTGAAGTGAATATCTAGATCTCCAATGTTCTTCAGCAGAGAGGTGCATGGTGGTGCAGTTTATAGTGATCCTTTGGGAGAGGAAACAAACAGTTTTTTGGAGTCTTCCTTTGGGAGAGGAAACAAACAGTTTTTTGGAGTCTTCCTTTGGGAGAGGAAACAAACAGTTTTTGGAGTCTTCCTTTGTTTTTCTATAAAAGGGGAATGACCCCTTGCATGTAACAGTTTAGTGAATGTAAAAGTTTGCCGAAATCAATAAAATAACGAAGCTGCCATTGCCTCGTGGTTTTACCTGCACATTGTAGGGTTTCCACGTAAAAATCTGTGTTAATGTTTTGTTTCTGCGTTATTGTTTTGCTTGCTTGTAATATTTGTTTTCTAACACTAACGATGTAGTGTCTATGATCCTTTTGGATCAAAGTCTTAGTTGAAATTGACAACCCTTCAATAATGGCAAAGTTAGGAGTTCAATGTGCAAAGTTATAGCTTTTCCAACAAATTGGTGAACTTTGTTTGGACTTTTGACTTCCTTCTTACGAAAACTATTGTAAAACACTTCTTCTTTAGGAAGAAAAAAAGATGTTCCTTAGACAATTAAGATGCATAGGCCCTAAATAAAATGCTCTTATGAATTCAGGGTTTGCCTTAGACTTAGTTGCTAAGGAGTAATCTTTCTCCCTCTCTCTGAGTGGGCCTAACAGTGGAGACTTTGGAATTCTGAATAGAGGTCCAAGGTTTGAATCGTACGGGGGGTAGGGTTGTACACCATGGTTTGGTAACCAAAATATGGATGGATAACGATATATTGGGTAAACCATATCCTCCATGAGGGTTGTCTCATATGGCCTATGGCCTTGCAGACGTTAAAAACTATGTTACCTTTACCTTGTACCTTTGCTATCTCTTTTATATTGATTTTAGTCAAAATATGGTTTTGAGTAGTATCCATTGGCACATGCATATTGCTTTATCCAACTTTGCTAAATCTTCTTGATGCATCTATAAAGATTTATCTTCATTTGATTGCTGTCTCGCCTTTGAGCTGTATCCATTGGCACATGCATATTGCTTTATCCAACTTTGCTAAATGTTCTTGATGCATTTATAAAGATTATTCTCTCTCTCTCACACACACACACATGCATGCATATTGCTTTATCCAACTTTGCTAAATCTTCTTGATGCATTTGTAAAGATTTATCTTCATTTGATTGAAGATGAAATGAATACAAGCAGGATGGAGGGCACTCTACTCATTGCTAAATAGGTGCAGAAAAGCAGAGTTGTGGGATTGGGAAACCATTAGGGTCCTCTTTGAGTTATTAGATATTCTAGTGGTGCTATATGGGCGTGAGGTGTGGGCCAGTAATACATTAAATTTTAAATGGAGACAAATAAAAAGAATTCAAAAGCAACTAAATACAAATAATTTCAAAATTAAAGCATCAGTCCCATATGAGATTTTATTTGCCGAAATAGGGACTTTTTCATTAGAAGCAGAAGCTATGATAAGGCTATTGGGATACCTAAAGAAAACACAAGAATTCAAAAGCAACTAATTACAAATAATTTTAGAATTAAAGCATCAGTCCCATATGAGATTTTACTTGTTGAAATAGGGACTTTTCCACTAGAAGCAGAAGCTATGATAATGCTATTGGGATACCTAAATAAAATACAAAGAATGGAAGATAGCAGGTTGCCAAAACAGGTAATCAAAGAAACACTGAATAGAAGAAAAAACACATGGATGAAACAGAACAACAAATTGATGGACAAATGGATCATTAAATTTCATGAGGTCCCAAACTCCAACAAATCAATGGACAAATGGATCATTAAATTTTACAGCCATACATGAGCATATCCTATTTTGATATCCTAATGAGGGATTTGTTATATATGAATACATCTAATAATCCTCTGGCTTTTGAAGTCATCCTTAATTTGAAATTATGCCAGTTCATTTGAGTTTTGTAAGCTTCTTTGAGAGCAATTTCTTCAGTTTTGACAACTTGCATGTGACCTTTTTATTTTGGTGGTTTAACTTGCTTTAAATAGAATGTTTTTGGTTTGTTTGCTTGCTTCCTTTCTTATACAAAAAAGTGGGGCATATCTAGAATGTGATTTAGACATGAGATTTTTTTAATCTGCCATAGCATTCACCATAGTTCTATGTGACTATATCATCCTATACCTTGTTTATGGTCTTAAAACCGTAATGGTACTGGCTTGGAAATAGGTACAGGCCATTTTTGTCATAACAATCTCATTTATTCCTAGTTGCAACTTTTATAATTCAGAATGAGCTGAATGAATATATGCTTTTTAATAATTTTTGGATTGGTAATGAAAACAATTTAACCTTACATGCAAACATAGAGATTTATTGTCTGAGGTTTACTGATTGACATGCAGGTCCCAGTTCCCTTGACTTTGTTTCTAATAACAAATATTCTTACTTTTAAAAACTTGCTTTCCTAATAAAGACTGTCACATATTCCTACTTTTCCGAAAATAATTACTTTCTTAATAGAAACTATCCCTTGTTTTTTGTTTTTTCTATGTACCCATACTTTCCCATAGTAGGAAAATTTTCTAACTTTCTATTTCCACACATGCAAAAATGTTTTTTTTCTAATGCATGCATGCTTTTTCAGTGCATTTATGCTTCTTATATTACATGCATGTTTTTCAATGCCTGCATGTGCTGTGCAATTATCGATGGGATTATTGTTTCTAATTTTATCTCTGTTTCAATTGTTACCATAGGAAGTGCTCAAACTGTATAATAAGGAACTCCCAGAAATGAGCTATGCTGCAAATACAGGGAAGGAATCTCCATTTGTTGAAAGATGTGTCACAGGCGTGTAAGTCTTATATATATATATATATATATATATATATATATATTTATTCAATCTGTTATATGGGATTGAAACAGGCACCACCCATATAACATCATGATCACATAATGGTATTAAACATCTTGGAAATTATACATGTATTGTGCTTGGCAAGATTTTGAACCTGGGTCTTCTCCTTGAAAGTCAAGGAATTCAACCAGCTGAGCTCATGCCATTTTATTTTTTGATTAAATTATTACCATACCAAGTGTATATCAGTTTTTTGGATTGCAATTTGTTTTGGAGATTGTGTTTTGCATTTCTCCAAAAGATATCGTCAGGTTACCCATCAAAGATGTTTATTTCCCTAAGTTTCACCTTCCTTCAGTTCTTTAAAGTTTTTGACACTTAACATTGAAGTAGACTTTGTTTGGTAAAGCATTTTCTGCATTATTCTGTTACATAAGTTAATGGTCAATGCAATTGATGTTAGTGTTTTCTAATTAACAGGAAGTATTGTTCATTGCTACTGAAGTCTGATGCAATTGTGGGAACTGAAGAGGTAAATTTATCATTAAAATTTTATATCTTTAAAATCTGAGTGGTCTACTACAACTCTAATGAGAAATTTTCATGAACTGTGAATCTGTTTTGTTTTATTATGATGTATCTTATCAGCAAAAGGAGAAAAAAAAGAATTTCATATTTATTCTGTAGCAATTCATAATACTTGGATTTCTATCTCTGAACTATTCCCATTACAACATAAACTAAAATTTACTCAAGTGGTGATATATCATATGATATGGATTTGTCATGATTTATTGCATCTCAAAAGAAGAAAATATTTTATGAAGCAAGGAAAATAGAAAATGGACTTGGGTTCTCATATCAGATAACCCTTTTTCTGTTTGTAGGTGATAGCTGTGATAACTTATCAAATACTTCCTCCTGACACACAATATGCAGAGATTCCTCTTGCTGCTGTTAGTAAACGATACCAGCGCAAGGTAAGTCTATGTGGTAACCATGTCATCTATAAAACATGTCCTTCAAGATAATTGCCATTTTTGATGAAAATAATTTCAACTACCCAACTTATCCTTCTCTACAAAAGAGAGTTTTTATTGATGTTCTTTTTCCTGCATTTTGGTATTCTCAGTATTAGTTGTCATGAGCACATGCATGCACAAACAAGTACCTTGTGGATTGATACATCAATAAACCTTCGTGAAGGAATTTGAAAAGCTTGAATGTTAATCAATATTTTTTTGTTCAGTTTTACTTAATAGAATAGTTGTTCTAGAGGGAGATAAATTACATTTCATGTGTTAAATTTGAGCCATATACAATAGCTACTCTATTTCTACTATTTCATATAACTGCTTTTGTCTGAAGTTACTTTTATCAGCTTCAAAAAGATATGGGTAAAATTGTGTAGGGTTTTGTTTTGGATACATTCAAAAAGATACATATGAAGCTGTATTAGATGTTGACTTAGCCTTCTATGGACTAGTGTGCATCCTTTTGATGATCCTGTTATGGTACATTCTTTCCCCAGTTTGCACTTGGCATTTTACCTATGCTCATTCTGCACTATTGTATGTTCTATTTGTACACCTTCCTTTGTTGACTTGACCACCCACCTCATTGTTGTTAGGAGGTGAAGTCAATATCCAGATCTCCAATGTTCTTCAGCAGAGAGGTGCATGGTGGTGCAGCTTATAAAGAGGAAACAAACAGTATTCTGTAGTCTTCCTTTGGGAGAGGAAACAAACAGTTTTTTGGACTCTTCCTTTGGAAGAGGAAACAAACAGTTTTTGGACTCTTCCTTTGGAAGAGGAAACGAACAGTTTTTGTTTTTTCTATAAAAGGGGAATGACCCCTTGCATGTAAATTATGATTGAATGTAATTCTGCCGAAATCAATAAAAGATCAAGCTGCCATTGCCCCGTGGTTTTTCCTGCACATTGCAGGTTTTCCACGTAAAATCTGTGTTCTTGTTTTTTCTGTGTTATTGTGTTTTTCTGCTTGCACATAATTTTGCTATATTTTCTAACATCTGGTATCAGAGCCTAGGGTTTTGTGCGAGTGGGAGCTGCAACAATGACTGGAAGTGTAACCAAGTTTGAGATTGAAAAGTTTGATGGCGGGAACTTCGCCCTATGGAAGATGAAGGTGGAGGATTTGTTGGTTCAAAATGACCAAGCCCTAGCCTTGAAAGGGGTCGCGAGTAAACCAAGCAGCATGAAAGATGAGGAGTGGGCAACGCTGGATAGGAAGGCGGTTTCTACAATCCGTCTATGCCTAGCGGACTCCGTCTTGTTCAATGTTGTTGAAGAAAAAACCGCGGAAGCCCTTTGGAAGAAGCTTGAAAAGTTGTATGAGACGAAATCTGCAACAAATAAGGTTTTTATGAAAAAACAGCTTTACAGCCTAAGGATGAAGGAGGGCTCATCTGTGGCAGATCACTTGAATGAGTTTAATACC
This sequence comes from Wollemia nobilis, assembly GCA_028583015.1. NCBI lineage: Eukaryota > Viridiplantae > Streptophyta > Pinopsida > Araucariales > Araucariaceae > Wollemia > Wollemia nobilis. The sequence continues at coordinate 493,878 of JAQPPZ010002224.1, forward strand.
CTTATCGGTAAACTGGTTTCAATTAATGTGAAGATGGAGGATGAGGACAGAGCTATCACCCTACTTTGTTCCCTCCCGGAGACTTGGGATCATTTGGTGATGACCATCAGCAATTCATCATCAGGAGCTCTAACTTTTGATGATGTGGTAGCCGCTTTGTTGGCGAGAAGAGTTGAGGCGGAAAACGTCTTTGGAACCCTCAACCAATGAAGCCCTAGTTGTGAGAGGTCGATCTTTCGAGAAGAGTCAACAAAGTAGATCACGGTCCAGATCTAAGTCTAAAGGATGCAAGTTGAAAGGGAAGTGTTGGCATTGCGGGAAGCCAGGGCACTCAAAGAAGGATTGTTGGCAGTTAAAAAAGGAAAAAAATGGTGAAAACCAATTTCAGCCTTCGAGTGAAGCCGATACGATAAATTACGGAGAGACGGCAACATGTGAGGCTTTCTGTATCGGCAACAATAGATCTGTTTTATATACCTGGGTTTTGGACTCGGGTGCATCTTTCCACATGTCTCCTCACTGACAAATATCAGCCATATAGTGGTGGGAAGGCCTACTTGGGTGATGATCACCCTTTAGAAATTGTGGGAAGAGGGGACATAAGGATCAGGCTGGACGATGGTAGAGAAAGGATGTTATGTGATGTGCGACATGTGCCAGTTTGCGGAAGAATTTGCTCTCAATCAAGATGATGGATAAGCTAGGGTATTCTGTCACTTTCGGTAACAACTATTGCAAAATTACCAGAGGTGCTATTGTAGTAGCAAAGGGAGAATCTTATGGGACCCTATATCGTTTATGCGGTGATACGGTGACAAACCATGCAGCAGCAGCAACTTCGGTTCAGGATGCGGTAATGCTATGGCATCAACGCCTAGGCCATATGAGTGAAAAAGGTCTGAAAATTCTGCATGACGGAGGTATGCTTTACGGGATTAAGTCTTGCAATTTAGACTTGTGTGAGCACCTTGTATTTTTGGTAAACAAAAGAGGGTTCGGTTCTACTGCAAGCCCTGGTAAGAGTTCTGATTTTCTGCAACTTATACATTCGGATATATTTGGACCGGTCCCCACTCGGTCCTTAAATGGTGCCATCTATTTTCTGACATTTATAGATGATTATTCTAGGAGAGTGTGGGTTTATTTTCTGAAGAAGAAGTCGGAAGCTTTGCAGAAATTTAAAGAGTTCAAAACTCGAGTAGAGAAAAGTTTGGGCAAGCCTGTTTTATGTCTTAGGTCGGATAATGGGGGTGAATATTGCTCCAAGGAATTTGATAAATTTTGTACGCGAGGAAGGAATTAAGCACCGGAAGATCGTACCATATACTCCACAACAAAATGGTGTGGCTGAGCGGATGAATCGCACAATCATGGAACGTGCAAGAAGCATGCTCGACGCATCCATGTTGGATAAAAGGTTTAGGCGAGAGGCTGTTAATACAGTTGTTTACCTCATTAACGGGTCACCTACAGCTGCGTTGGATGGACAGATTCCTAGAGGAGGTTTGGTGTGGTAAGCCATTTGATTACTCTCATTTGCGTACCTTTGGCTGTGATGCATTTGCCCATGTGCCTAAAGAAAAAAGGTCCAAACTTGACCCGAAGTCAAGCAAATGTGTTTTTCTCGGCTATGGAGATGCAATAAAGGGGTATAGGCTGTGGGATCCTACTGCCCACAAGGTAATTATTAGCCGAGATGTTATTTTTGATGAAAAATCCATGCAAAGGAAGGAGGTACAGCAAACACCTAATGTTGTACCAGTTGAAGTAGACATGAACGAAGATGAAAATGAAAATCAGCATGCTGAAATTTTTGACCAGCATGCTGAATTTTTTGACCAGCATGCAGAACAGCAAGTAGAACAGCAAGTAGAGCAGCCACAACAGTCACAAGACCAAGAGCCACAATCAACAGATCATTGGGTTAGAAGATCTACACGTCCACAAAAGTGTCCGGAAAGGTATTCTCATGTTTATCAGTCCTCTTTTGCTTTGTTAAGTGATGATGGTGAGCCTAGTTCATTTCGGGAAGCTAGAGAGTCTGAGAATGCAGAAAAGTGGAGGAAATCCATGGAGGAGGAAATCGAGGCACTTCGCAAGAATAAAACGTGGGAACTTGTGGATCTCCCACTTGGAAGAAAGACTGTTGGAAACAAGTGGGTGTACAAAGTGAAGAAGAACAGCGATGGGCTGTTGGAACGCTATAAAGCTCGCTTGGTGGCAAAAGGCTATGTGCAGAAGTCAGGTATTGACTTTAATGAAATTTTCTCTCCAGTTGTGAAGATGACTACTATTAGAGTTCTACTTGCACTTGTAGCTGCACGGGATTTAGAACTGGAGCAGCTTGATGTAAAGACTGCTTTCTTGCATGGTGATCTCGAGGAGGAGATTTATATGGATCAGCCTGAGGGCTATGAGGAAAGAGGCAAAGAGCATTTGGTTTGCAGACTGAAGAAATCTCTGTACGGGTTGAAACAGGCGCCAAGGATGTGGTACAGGAAATTTGACACCTTCATGAAGAGCCAAGGTTTCAGCGGGAGTGAAGCTGACCATTGTGGATACTATAAGAGGTTTGATGATGGCAGTTTTATTATTTTGTTGTTGTATGTTGATGATATGCTGGTTGCGAGGCCCCGACATGAAGAAAATCATTGATCTTAAGGCTCGAGTTGGCTAGGATGTTTGAAATGAAGGATTTAGGAGCAGCAGACCAAATTTTAGGGATGAAGATACATGGGGACAGAAAAGGAAGAAAGATCTGGTTAAGTCAAAAGTCATATATAGAAAAGATTCTGCAGCGCTTCAATATGCGAGAATGCAAAACCGGTTAGTACCCCACTTCTTTCAAACTTAAAATTGTCTTCCAACCGGTGTCCTAGAACAGAAGCGAGAGAAGACAAGCATGTCTCGTGTACCGTATTCATCGGCAGTAGGAAGCCTCATGTATGCCATGGTGAGCACCAGACCGGATATTGCCCAAGCAGTGGGAGTAGTTAGCCGGTACATGGCAAATCCTGGTAAGGAGCATTGGAATGCGGTGAAGTGGATATTTAGATATTTAAGAGGCACTTTAGATGCTGCTATTTACTACGGATCGGATAGTTTGCAAGTTAAAGGTTTTGTGGATTCTGATTATGGTGGAGATAGAGATGGGAGAAAGTCCACTACGGGATATACTTTCACTCTTGCTTGGTGGAGTTGTGAGTTGGGCTTCTAAGTTGCAATCTGTGGTGGCTTTATCAACCATTGAAGCGAGAATATATTGCAGCGACTCATGCCGGCAAAGAGGCAATTTGGCTAGAGCGACTGTTGGGTGACTTCAAGGTAATGCGGGGGAAAATTACGTTGCATTGTGATAGCCAAAGTGCTATTCAGCTAGTGAAGAACCCAACATTCCATGATCGCACGAAACACATTGATGTCAAGTACCACTTTATAAGAAATGTGGTGGAAGAAGGTAGGATCCTGTTGCGAGAAAATCGACACTGAAGTGAATCCTGCAGATATGCTTACTAAGCCGGTCAAGACAGAGAAGTTTGAGTGGTGCAGAACTTCTCCGGGCTTGCTGAAAATGTGATAAGGGCAGCATTGGGCAATTGGCACTTGGATGGAAAAACATAGGCAAAGAATTCCTGTATATCGACTTCAAGTGGGAGAATGTTAGGAGGTGAAGTCAATATCCAGATCTCCAATGTTCTTCAGCGAAGAGGTGCATGGTGGTGCAGCTTATAAAGAGGAAACAAACAGTATTCTGTAGTCTTCCTTTGGGAGAGGAAACGAACAGTTTTTGGACTCTTCCTTTGGAAGAGGAAACAAACAGTTTTTGGACTCTTCCTTTGGAAGAGGAAACGAACAGTTTTTGTTTTTTCTATAAAAGGGGAATGACCCCTTGCATGTAAATTATGATTGAATGTAATTCTGCCGAAATCAATAAAAGATCAAGCTGCCATTGCCCCGTGGTTTTCCTGCACATTGCAGGTTTTCCACGTAAAATCTGTGTTACTTGTTTTTCCTGTGTTATTGTGTTTTTCTGCTTGCACATAATTTTGCTATATTTTCTAACAATTGTATTCATACCTCTATCATCTTTCCTGTCCTAGACATTATGTTTACCTTCTGTGATACTCCCATCCTTTGCCCTTCTCAAATACATTGTTGACAAATCATGAATTAAATCAGAAACATGCCTTACAATGTTGTGACGTTTTAAAAAGGAATCTCAAGTAACCTTCAAATAATTATTAACATGGGGTCATCAAATGGCATGAGTTGAAGTGGTTAAAAATGCGGATTTCCAAGGTGGATATCATCTTTCAAATCTTGCCAAGTGATGTATTGGATAAGTGTAAAAGTATTATTATACTAATACCACTATGTAGTTGATTGAATACTGTGGTAAAATGGTCATGATGTAATATGGGTGGGCCCCATTTCAATCACATATAACCAATTTAAAAAAATGTTTAACATGGATTCTTCAACAGTCCCAGACTTTAGTTCAAAAGGTGCTAATGTCAATAACATTTTATCCATCGAAAAAAGAAAGATAAATTAAACATGGAGTAAATACAGGAGGAAAATCAAGCAATTAGCTGAAAAGCATAACAAATGTAAACATCATAACTAGAAGAGATTACAATTGGTAGAGGACAAATTTAGATGGCTACTAAACCATTTTTTATTTACCAATATTGGAACTTTGAGAAAGGTGATCCGCATACCAAAGTAGAAGATAGTGTGCTTTTGCCATTAAATAAGCGATCTTTTTACATAGAAAGTCATGATATAATTGAAGGCATGCAATAAGTTGGAGTTTGCCTAGTAAGCGATCCAAATGAATAAATGAGGATCACTATTATATTTTCTTGAAAGGATCTGTCAAATTTCATAAAAGTTTCCAGAAATGAACAGAAGCAAATACATCCACTCAAATCTTATGCAAGAGAAAAATAAGGAGAAGCAAAATAACAAGTAATAGACAAAAAACTAGATGGGTGCCCTTGCACCCCAACACAAGAAATCAGATGAGATCACAACGATGCAATGAATCAAGTGGTTGAGGGGTAATTATACCAAATCCTCAACAATAATAATTATATAACCCATGTTGACATAACATGAGGCATGGAGGTTAATTACAAGTTACTAAATCCTTACCTATTATGCATTAGGTGTTAAAGAGGTTTAGTGATGGTTAACAATAACAGTGGTTTAACCAATGCACAAAGGGCTAATTACATCATATCATAGTAAAGTGCATTGCATCATGATTGCTTGTAGGCTTACACATGATCTCATCATGCAATGTTAACCTTTGCCAATGAGGTCAAATTACGCATATTCCAACCCCCCCCCCCGAAAAAAAAAAGGAAGAAGAAAATTAAAAATGCATGCTTTAATAATCCTGAACAATTTTTATCTCCCTCATCATATGGAAGATTGCAATTTCCCCCCCAATACTGGATCATCCGAATCTCCCTCATCTTCTAGACGACTGCAATTCCCCCCATTTTAAATGAGTTTTATAGGTCTTGAAGACCATCATAGAATGAGGCATCCTTCCACCTACAAAATCTTTGAACACATACCACTGATGAAAAGAGCTTAAAAGACTGTGGTTTGAAAAAAGGGCTTAAAACACTTCCTTACACAGATGTTATGGCCTCCAACATATTTGCCTATTAGCAATATATATGATACAAAAATCAAATGCATCAAACCTTAGGAACAAATTGGCGAACTAAAACCTGCTACTTGTTGCGCATTGATAGGAATTTTGCCATTGTATGTCTACTTGTCTGCCATTGTGCAAGCTTAGGGAGTATGTGGATGCCACTTGGAACAATTTGATTGGTCGAATGCCTTTATATATAATTTTATTTTTATTTTTGTCATTGGGAATACACATCAATTGCCACGTCATCATTGGTATCACCAAGAACAAACAAAGAAACAAGGAGCATGAGAATTGAACTTGTGCCAACCTATAGTTGCTTTGATGTCGGGCTCCCATTGTGTGCACTATACGCCATTAAACTCACAATCTTGCAGTTGCTCCAGTGTCAGATTCTCGTCCTGTTCACTATTGAACAGAGCAACTTGTATTTGCTCCAATGTTGGACTTTTGACACATGCATTGTTGGTCATGGCATCCTGCATTTGCTCCAACGTTGAATTTTGTGTTGTTCACCTTTGAACATGCCAACCTATATTGCTCCAATGTTGGATTCTCGTCACATGCATTGTCTAAAGCACAACTTGCTTCAATCACTATCGACCTTTCTTTTGAAACCAGGTTTTCTTCTTTATTAGACTCATCACTTTGCCCTTTTTCGTACCTTGCATTGTTATGCATGCCTTCATTGTGCCTTGCATTATTGGGTAGGCCTTCGTTGTGCCTTGCATCGTCATGAATGCCTTCATTGCACCTTGCTTCGTGATGTACATCTTCATTGTGCCTTACGTTGTCATAAATGCCTTTGTCATGCCTTGCAAATTCCGATCTTCCCTCCTCTTGATGGGGAAAGGAATCTCTTGGACTATGCCGCTTATAGACCATGCTGTAATTGTCCTATTGTTCTCGTTGCGTACCTTCCTGAGCAAGATGCTTATCACAACTCCATGTCATCTAGATTGACTTGACATCCTATAGGCAATGACACCAAAATGTAGAAATAGAATACAACATACTATGATATCATTCCATTATATCTAAATAAACAAAGATACACAATGGAAAAAACTTACAAATACATATGGACTTGACAACCTAGTAATCTGCAATACATCATGGTTTGATCAAGTTACAATACACATAGACTTGCCTTGATCAACATCTACCAACACCATACTTCGATAAACAACATCAATGACTTTACCTTCACAAAGGTAAATGGTGTAATTGTACATATAGGTACTAGTAGTTCAGTAGGTAGTTGGTGAAGAAATAGAATACATCACATTACAATATAATTCCATTATATTATATAAACAAAGATACACAATGGAGTAACTTAAGATACATATGGATACACTTCGCACACAAAATGTATCCAACACAACTATCTGTAATACATATTTGCTAAATTTAGAACTCATAGATTTGCCTTGACTAGCATTGACCAACATGATACTTACACGAACAACATCCACCAAGAGCATCCACCATATCTCCCACATAGATGTGTACTTATAAGTACGTCAGGATTGGTAGGCTGTTGGCAGCTGCCTAACTACCGCCAAACTACCTGTATACACAAAAATATTAAAATAACCCAATAACATTACATTACATTTGTACAAAAACTTATATTGCCACTTACACACTAAAACACTAACATATGACAAGTCTTATTTACATGTATCGCCAACACGTGCACATGCTCATGCATCCATCTGTGTATATGTCCATACACATGCACGTTCAAGCACATGTGCACCCATGCAGATGTAACATTTATGCATCAATTCATTTGCCTACTGTGGGCAACAACCTAACTACCACTGAACTACCTATATACATCAAACCATTAAAATATATCCCATAACATTTTACATACTATTTATTACAAACATTGATTACCACGTACACTCATGACAATGCTATGAGCCTATGACATTACATACAACCCTATTTACACATATCATCAACATAGGCACATGCATCCATGCGCTCGTGCTCATACATTCGTCTGTTCCTTCATGTGTTAAATCATCTGCGTATAGATGCATTGTGGGCTTATATGTTGATTGGTATTTGATCAGTCAATGGGTATTTATGCAAACTTTAGCTGTGTAATCACATCCTCAAGTGATCTACCATTACATATTTCTACTGTTTCTACATTGAAATGTCATGCTCTTACTCTGGGGGTAAGAGACTTTGCTCTAATGGTGCAGAAATGAGTTGCATAAAAAACAAGAGACTTTAAGGAGTCTCTCTCTCTCTCACACACACACACACACACACACGGAAAAAAAAAGGAACCAAATGGAAACACCATATTTCACCTATAGAAAACCTCATGGGGGAGAAAATTCCACCGATTAAGTGTAAACGACTCCTTTATATATATGTATTTGCTTATAGGAGAATTGGTAACTTCCTGCCTTTGTATCCCTCTAGTCTGGAGTTCAATTCTGGCTGTTGTCCACTCTTGACAAATGCGTGACGACTAACCCACCTCCCCTAAGGGAATCAGAGTGAGGTGAATCCCTGGCCTTCAAGGGAATCAAACTGTTGTTGCATGCTGGCTAACACTCAGTTCGATTGGTCTACCCTTTTGGGCTTAAACAACTCCTCTCTTAGTAAGACAGTAGTTCTCCATGCAAGGGAATTAGATACTTTGTTTTGGCCAATGACAACAATTAACATAACTACAACCCATGAAAACATGTTATCTGACTTCATTCTTTCAGTGTGTCATTATAGATTTTATAGAGGTGTTGCTCAACTTTGGAGCTCATGGAACTGTGCTACGCCCTTCCTACAATGTGCTACAGTATCTATGTTTTAATACACTTTGCTTCTTTCTTTTGTTACATACTCTATTATTTAAAATACGGACCTCTCGACAGTGCCCTCTTTTTTTTTTGCATAATAAGCCATATATAGGACTCAAGTTTCTCTTGGAGTGTGACTCACTTTCTTGTATCTTGGACATTATGTGGTCTTCATAGATCCTCTGCAGGTGAGATCATACCAAATTCTTGTGGTGCCACATGTCAATTTTCATTTAAATCATGTGCTTGTTTGTATGTGTCAGTCCCATCGGTTTGAGAAGGGAATCCCACTTACGGCTGAGTGATACTCTGCCTTTTCATCTGGTTTCTCAGGCAAATTCTGCATGTTGCAGGGTAATCCTTCATCTGCAACTGGGGGGATTAACTGCTCAAAAACATCACTTTCGGAGATTCGGATGGTCCCAATCAGAGCCTTATTCATGCACCTAAAAAGCTGGTCTGTTCCACATCATTTACTGTTGTTTTGAATACCCAAAGCTCCTAATCTGTTGAAAATTGGTGAAAAGTGGAGGAAATTTCTTGATCTCCGTTAAAGGTGGTTAGTCATCTTTGACCTCCTGATGTCACTGTTTTGGACTATTCTGGACATCCCTAGTCCATTACAGAAACAGTTCTCATTTTCATGTTGTGTCAAGCTGTTGAAGAATCACATGATTCATTGTCCTTCTTTGCTTTTAGATGTCTCTTGTGGTGATTAGATTGATGATATGGCTCAGGGATCGTAATAGAATTAGATGAATGATACATGTTATGCAAAAGTTTACAGAAGTATATAACAAGTCTATGCTTGATGAGACATGCTATGCGAAATTAGTGGGCTACCTTGTCACTGCATAACGGAAATCTAAGATCCTCAAAACCTAAGGTAAAATGGAACTTAGAGACTTAATTTTGATTGATCCTTTGTTTACTCTTCAGAGCTTTCTTTTAGTAAGTGCAAAAAATTGAAGATACTTAAAATTGAACTCTTATAATGTGTTGTAGATTTTGATGTAATTTGATCGGATCAGTATGCTGGTGGTTTCATGACATGCTGAATTTTGTAGTATATACTACTGGTCCTTAGTGTGTGATAAAAATACCAAGTACTCTTCAAACTTATTGAGTGACAAACATAGTGGCATATCTAAAGATTATGCCTTTCATCAACCTTGTACTTTACCATGTTATGTATCAAAAAAATGGGTTATTGCATGAGATTACAGTTTATCCCGCATTTTTTTTTTAATCAAATGAGATTACAGTGTGTGACTACAGTGACATGGCCAACAGTTATCAGATCTTGCCTCAACTTGATCACTGGCTTATGTATATTGTAAATGCTTTGATTAGGGATTTGGTAGGCTTCTGTATGAAGAAGTTAAGAAAAGATTGCAGGATGTTGGAGTCTTAACATTATTTTGCTGGGGTGATCAGGAATCAGAAGGCTTTTGGCTTAAACAGGTATTCTGATTGATTTTAGGTAAGCAACTAATTGTTCTGTCTTCTAACAGATGAATGTGGCACACGAAGTTTATTACCTGGGTATCAAGGTCCTTTGCTTATTGTTTGCCTCTACTGTAGGGATTTTCTACAGTTGCTGAGGTGGATGGTAAGGGGAAAGCTCGAAAGCTTCCAATTAAAAATGATGTACGTAGGGCAATGGCCATGCCAGGTAGTTCCACACTATTGGTTGTTCACTTAAATGGAGATAATGGCACTTATGGAAACACCGAAAACTTAACTCCTTCAAGGCGTATGAGGCCATGCAGGTTCTTAGCATCCGACTTTGACAATTCAAAGTCTAATACAAAAGCATCTCCACTTTTGCATATAACGACTCCAATAGTAACTGAATCAAAGACAACTTATGTTAAGATTTCACCTATAAAGTGCTGTTTTGACGAAAGCATGCAGACAGACCGTAGAAGTACAACTCTGATGGACATTGATCAGTCTCATCTTCATGAAAATGCAAACACTATGAATAGAAGTCTAGTAAATTCATTTGCTGCAGAAGATCGTTTTAAGGATGATGGAATAGACATTCCTATGATTCCCTCTGATATTTCTCTCAGAGTTGAAGATAGTGAACCGGATAGCACTGCAGGTAGGCATTGCATGCATCCTTCAATTTTTAGCTGTCCTACATGTTCTCAATTGTTCAGCTCCTTGAAGTCCGCACCGTTAATTTTGGACTATGTCATATATGTTGTTTGCAGAAGTGGAAAATATAAGTAGAGTGGAAAATTGCAATGGTTCAGTACCGCATTTTTGTGAGGAACAGGAAATCTTTGATACCAAAGCTGCTGATTCAGAAGAAGCAATGCTAGAAAACTCCAAGCATATTCAAAAGGTGAATACAGAATATTTTCCTCAAAGACGAGGAATAAAGCGGAATGGCCCTGATGAACTGTCCTATTCCAAGTCAATAAAAATCACTGAAGATTATCAAAATCATGATATTGCTTTTGCAGAATATGAGCATAATGTCCTTCCTGCATGTGATAATAAGAGTGGAAGTATGTGGGCTTTCTCTACCTCATGCATAATGCGAGAACCATTGGTGGAAATAGTTCCCTCCCAAACTCAAGTTCCAAATTTACAAGAACTTCTGAATGCGAAGAAAGCCTCCTCAGGCAAGCTTTTGGGAGCATCAACAGCTGGCTCACAACAGCCTGTCATAATGCTTATGAATATGGCTGATGACAGGAAAAGGATGCAGCTTATAAAGGTAGTTTTTCTATATGCCTGAATTTTCTATATTCAATAAGATTTTTGTTTACTTCTTTTTCCATAGGAAATGAAAACATTTAAGCCTAAGAGTATTACAAGAAATATTCAATCATGTCATGTTCATATGTAAGAGTAATTTAGCACATAAAAGCCATACACAATGAGTTTTTTAGGTTAACAGAGATGTAGAGTTTTGTCACATCTTCCAAATGCATCAAAGAACAATTCAGAGGGGGGCTGCTATTAGAGCCAGATTGATGATTGTAATGGTCATTCTTATTTGCATTTGGAAAATAACACATAGGACTGCTACATAGATTGCCCAATGGCTGTGGCTGAAGAAACTAAGCTGTCTTGAATTCCCTATATGTTATGAATATGGATAAGCATTGCATATAATAAACCTGTGTTAAAACAATTTTATGGGTATTTTAAAAAGTAGTAAATCAATTTGAAAAAGATACAGTGCTTTCATTGATCAAAACTAATGACTTGAGTTTGTTACATGATCTAGTTGTGGTGGTAGTTTTTATCTCCTACATTTCAGTTCCTCCCCTTTGCATTTTTGATTTTTCCTCTCGTTTGGTGGCAGAGAGCCTTTTCTTTTATTTTCCTCTTTGATACTTAAATTGAGAACATGGCAATTTACTCCTGTGATTTTGTTGAGGCTTGAGTGGTTTTGCAGATCTGGAGGTGTTTTTCTTGTTAAACTTTGTTGGCTTATTTGGGATCTTTATAATAACGTTTCCTGAAGAAAAATGTGGGTTTATTGTCAGAGAAGAAAGATATTTTATCCATTTTACTGTTGTATTTATTCCTGTGATGGTTTGCTCTCTTTGTTTGGGTTTCAGCCTTAAAATTAAGCGCCCTTTTTAGCAGTGTAAGTGCTTTCATTTAATTATTTTGCAAGAGTTTCTTCCAAGTTTGTAGCAAGTATTTCATGGGAAAGTGATTCATTTGCAGCTCTTGTTGCAGTTTATGGAAGATGGTAATCTTATTATTCATTATGCAGAAAGGTGTTTATGTTAAATTGATGACACAAGGTTCTTTTGGTTTTGGTGGAGCTTTTATAATGAATGGTTGACATTGAGAATATAGTATATGAATTGCCATGTTTTTTTCTATCTTTTATTGCTAAGAAACTTAATTTCCTATCAATTTTTTTGGCCCCCCAAATTCCAATGCAGACCCGAACCCGGTAAAGATGAATTAAGTTGTGAACATTATACATTGATCTTGATCTCTCTTTGTTTCTGAGTATAAATTGTTTCAATGGACATTTCTTCCATATGTTTGTTTCTTTTACTTACATTGGAAAGTTTCGATCAATGTGGTATGGCCAAGCTACATTTGTTGACTTCGTCAAATTGCAAAATTTATTTCTCTTCCATATGGTGTGTTTAGAAAGCAGATGAATCATTGTACAGTACCAATTATAAAGAACATTTATTGCTTTTCATGTTTTGAGCATATCCTACCATAATGTTAGGAAGGGTAAAAATTAGTTCATATATAAATAGGGAGCCATGAGTCAAAAAATAAAGATCCTACAGTCATAGGCCTGACAAAGAGCACTTGAAATGTCCATGCAACTAATGTTTTTTTTTTTTTTTTAAAAGCGAAAAACCCCTTGCGGGGCCACCTTGGTCTGAGAGACCACGACCAGGGGGTTCTACACCGTCAAAGTCACCCGGGAGTCGCGCCCGGCCCTGCCCGCACCAACATTATCAATTGGATTTTGGGTACCCAATTCAAATTTTTGGTAGGGTGGAGATTCGAACCTAGGACCTCCCTTGAAGGATTGCCCTCTCCTCTCCAACTCACCTACAACACCTGGGTTATGCAACTAATGTTTAGCATTGATGAGGAAACATGAATTTTTCTCTAGAAGTATGTTGTTTAGTCTTATTCCTTCCAAATTGGATATAATTCTATCTGAAATGCCAGTTGTGGCAAGCCTATGTTCTTGAATAGCTCCTGAAAAAAGAAACTACCAATCAAGTGCTGAAAAACCTAAAGCATGATTGGGTGATCCCGATGTTATCATGACTTTTCACCCATTTTGTTTCATCATCTCTAAATAGCATAAGTTCAACAACATGAAAATCAGGTCCAAATACATGATGGAGTGCATGTGAATTAAAATTGTACAATGTTTGACAGCTCTATGCACTCCATGTAGACCCACTTCAAATCTATCATCAGAGTTGATTCCCCGTTATTACCAAGGCAGGCAGGCTTATGTTTTTTTATTTTTATTGATAACCAGCTTGCTAGAAATGTCCTTTGAGAAAAACCTTTCCTATGGACCCTAACAGTATTTCAAATGTAGTGCCATTGTACATATCCTGAGAATTTTGAAATACAAATTACAACTGCAACCAAGGTTCTGTCTATGCCAATCATGTTAGAACTCCCATATCAGAAGAGTGGAGCTAACTTGCCAATCTCCAAGTTCTTTTGAAAAATTAGAAATCTTGCAAGAAGTCTGATGCACTAAAAATTACATCATCCACAGAAAAAGGATGTTTAACCCCAAAATTTATTTTGGGTGACAAATGTATGCTGTCTTCTCAGTATTTCTATGTCCCATCCCAATTGATTCTGATAATGCATTTGGCTGATAACACCAAAACTTGAAAGTATTATCGACTACCCCCAAGCCACCCTTGTCTCTATGTAGTGTATACATATGGAACACCAAAGGGTGGAAGCCCTATCTATCTCCTAGTTTCTCCTACAGATAACTGCAAAGAATATCTTAAAATTTGCATTTAGAAGCATATGTGAGAAGCAATTCTTAACTTAACAAGAGCAATGCCTTTGTTATATGCCATTTTGGTGCCAACCTTAGAGACTGGTAAGTCCTGTGTGTCTTTAGTGGATCCATGATATCAGAAGGTATCCTGAGATATCAGACAATAGTTTCTTGCTAAACATTTTCCTACGTAGAATTAATACCACCAACTTCATCTAAACCAACAAGCCAATATGGGCCTGTGATTGTTGGAAGTGATGCCTATTTTTCATTATACGCGAATCAAGATGGATTTCAACTCCCACATGTTTATCTTTTCTTAGTAAGTGAGGTTGTAATTCCCATATAATGATGTTTTGTGATCAGAGAGGATTAAAATTCCAACATAATTTACAAGATCCCACCTAAGACAGAGATTAGTCTACTGTATAGCATAATTTAAGATACATACTTGTAAATATGCAAAAGAGAAAACATTCTGCTCCTGTGACTTAAATAGCATATTGGAGTAGACTTTTTCCAATGTTTATAAGGTCCTTATTGTATGTTATAACTTTTGTGAGCATGTTGTTTTTTGCTAACCTTGCTTTGAGGACAATATAATAACTTGGTATCACAGTGGCTTATATTTTATTTTTATGGCATCAAAATTCATAGTTATGGCCTAAGTGAGATGGTACGGAGTCAAAGATTGCAAGCAATAAACTGGGGAACTCGTCTAATAAAAGTCGTAGAGGATGGAGTAAGTTTCAATTGGTTAGTGAAAAATTAAAATACTTGTCAAGAAAGGCAAGTTAAACTGCAGTATTTGGAAGAACTCCTAGGAAATGTAGGAATAGTGCAAGGAGTGATAGTGCTTGATACTTACAAGTTGGACTGAGAATTTTGCTATATGGAAGTGAAAGATGCTGTTAGAAGCAAAGCACTGGTATATGCTTTGAATGCAAGGAAACAGTCTTGATTGAACAAGATGGGAGAGAGAATTCTAATGATAGAGACAAAAGCTTTGATAATTATGGGTAGGGCAGTTGTTGATGACATCATTTTGCAGATTCAGGACACTGACATATAAAAAGTATTAGAACATTTTCAAGGATATCTATGTGACATTGAGACATGGGTAATCTATTTGAGACCTCAATCATACAGTCTTAGAAGAGCTGAAGGCTATGTTGCTCTGTTGGAGTTTGTGTTTGAGTTCGATAGAACAATAGAAATCGCCACCTAGAAAATCAGCTATAAAATTCGTTTATTAAGTCTTAAATTATTTACATATATATATTAAACATAAATATGCATAAAGAACTTTAAAATTTCATAAAAGAATGAGGTTTAGTTGCAAATGCCTATATGAATGATTTGCCTTGAGATCATTTTAACTTTTTCAGTTTCCCTAGTTTTGCTTGAGCCTTAAGATGTTGTTGATGCAAGAGGGAGTCAAGCAAAAGGGAATGAACTGATTAGGTAGCAAGACATCACGGTTTAGGTCTAATTTTTTATTTATATATTTTTATATCATTTGCCATTGTTGACTGCTGTTTATCTGATTATGTTTCCTGAATTTGGTTGTGTATGGAAAAGATCGACAACATTTGAATACTTTAGCAGGCAACATGTCTGAAGGTGATTCTTTTATAGATTTTTTTTTTTCTTTTTTTAAATAATAGTAAGCAGAAGAAAAATCACATCCACTGAACATAATGATTAAATGGAAAGTCTCCTAGTAGATAATTAAGGAGAGAGCACCAGGATTTTCGCTACTGCTGGTAAAGAATCAATATTCTTATGTATGTATTTCACTTCTGCTTTCACCAAAACTGCCAAATCTTCCCAAAATAGCCTAAACTTATGTAGGCTTAGTGGAAAGATATACCCTTGAAGCACTGCTTGGCAATGCATCTTCCACAATAAGAAAATGCCAGCGTGACAAATCATATGGCATAGTTTTGTGTTAGTCTCTTTATTATTCAAGAGTCCCCAATGAGCATTCGCTTCTAGAGTGGTGGAAGAAAAGACTTTGGGATTTTAACAAGACATAAAGACCAGATTGAATATTGGAGAAAATTTGAGAGTGCCGTAAATAATTTATTGACACCATTTCAAGTATTTGTAACAAATCTGAATCTGTTGTGAAGAACCACATTCCTTGACATTCAATGAGCTGAGTTAACTACTGGTACAAGAAAAACAGAGGAACAACCTATGATTAGGGTGGTTGTAAATTTTCTGCAAAGAAAAAAGACAACGAGGTAACCAACAAAGAACAGTCACCAAAAGAACCAATATCACCAGTAGACTGAAATTTAGGAACAGGGGGTAACAGTTCAGGAACGGGAAGCGTGTGTTTTAATTCTAGGAAAGTAAGACATTAGAGAAGATACTATGCCACCCCCCACAAAAAAAGAAAGGAAGCATAATATTTTCCATGCAAAGCCAAAACTGCAAGAAAAATTTGTTTCTTATGTCATTAATGGATAAGAAGTTATCTCAAGATGGCTAGTATATTGATTCTGGTGGCAAATTGATAGAAGATAGTTTCGTTTGAATCCTTAAATGGAGATTAAAAAGCAGGGGATTCATAAGCTGGGCAAAGAAAAGCTAACGTTATAATGAAAACATCTAAATACAATGTGGAACAACATAGTGAATGTGAATCCAACTGTTATTCAATGTGGAACAACATAGTGAATGTGAATCCAACTGTGTTATAATGACGGAAGCAGAGTAATCTATCACTGGAATCACAAATAATAAATATGATTTTTATTTTTATTAATCATAGTGCATATAAAGGATGAGACAAATGAAATAAAGAAATATTCACAACTATTTCATTAAATTGATGACACTTCTTCATGGTAATTTCTGAGATGAGATGTTAAGTCCCTTGTAGGAGGAAAGAATTTCAAACTGATAAACACTGAATTGAAAGTAATGGTGTATATCTCGTAATATAATACATGTGTTACGGATTGAGACATGGATGTTTGAGAAGTTGAAGCATTTTGATTTCCAACTGCAACTAGAATCTATATGTAAGTTCAATGGCATCATAAAGTCATGAAGTTATGCATTGGCTGGAACTTTATTCTGAGTCTTAATGTTGAAGAATTATAGAGAAATGGCACTCGATGACTGCACAAACTGCTGAAGTGGGATTGAAGTTTGTGCAGGCTGGAACTTGGCATGGAGTCTTGGTGCGGAAAATTTACAGAGAATCAGTAGTAATTGGCTGGCACAAAGAGCTGGAGGATCAATGTTGGCTAATGTAGAGTGTTGGTGCTGTTGGCATTTGTGCAGGGCATATCTTGGTGCATATTTTGGTGGAAGGTTGAGCTTACTGCTGGGGTTGAGGTGGGTGCATCTTGCACAAAAGTGAATATTGATGCCTAGAAGGGTCCTTGTTCAATCTTAAAGCATTCTGGATTCGTTTGAATATACAACAGACTATCTATCAATTACATGCACCTCTGTGAGGTGGTAATTATCTGTCAATAATTAACCATCCAACCAATTTAGAGGCTTGTTGACCCAACTGTTGACTACATAACCTATCTTCTTCGTCTCTTAACGTAGACACAAATTGTATTATTGTCTTATAAATGGTTAAAAATATGTTTGACTGTGGAATGAGACAAATGTAGAAAGAAGCAAATACTTGGGAAGGAATATTACACAGAAGAATGAGCCTTCTGCAGTTGAGTGTTCAATCATCAAATTGCATAAAACAGCAAACAAAAAGATCAACAATAGAATAGAAGCTAAACAAAATAAAGAGTGTTGTTGGAAGTCGAAGAAAGTGAAAACATCTTATATATGCACAAACTATAAGAATCACTAGAATATAATTAAAACATGAAGAACATTGAAAGGAATGTAATGCTAATCTGAAACCCCAAAACAGTATTGTCATATATTTGTTTCTTTTACAACAAAGTTGTAACATGCAGAGCAGTTGAAAACGCCTGCTGAGGAGCCTGTGGCTACCATTCAGTAAAAATCTGTATATCATCATTACCTACAGAAACACTAAAACGGGCCAATGCAGGTTTAGAGTCTGTACATCTTATATATGTAAACTAGAACTAGGTTTATTTACATTTGTACCTTAGACCTGGCCACATTATCTCATCTTCTGATCTCACTTGCTGTTGCACATTTTCAACATATAGATTGTGCAGAATCTGGGAGCTGCTGTTTCTTCTGTTGGAAATATCTGTACACATGTTGTCACAGGGAAAGTTAGGCGGACGTTGAATTTCTCTACTGCACTCTGTGCGGGGTAATGTCTAACGTCTTTGGAGGTTACAAATTCATTGTCACTGGTATTATTTGCTTTGGATGATATTGTAAGTCACTTAAAGGTTGCAATTTGTCATATATTTCTAATTTATGGGGTTTATTGTGCAGTGCGTGGGTAGTATCTCCAGACTGGTTGAAAGCTAGCTTTAGGGAAAATAAATTTGTAGGTAAGTTGTACAGCTTGATATCACATTTGGCATATCTTATATGAATGTATAAGCATAACCTTGTTAGGTGATCACTCCAAATCTTATGTTGTGCTCAATTTTAAATGCATAGCAGATGAGATGCCATTTATCTTGAAGGACAAAGATTTTGAGTCTAAATATGGAGTAAAGGTAGAAGATGTGGTTCTGCGAGCTCGTGCTAATCCACATAAACTACTTGATGGATTTGATGTGTATATCACACCCAATGTTCAACCACCAATGGAGGCACTTTCAGCTATTGTTAAGTCTGCAGGTGGCAAGGTGAGAAATATATTTAATAATGTAATTTTGTACAACAAATGGGTGTAGCATCAGTTCGTGCTAACTCGGAACTTGTTTATGAATGTGGTTGTGCACAGGTTGTGGTAAGCCTGGAAAATGTGCAGGACCCTTCACATACTTTTGCACTAACGTGTGGAGAAGATATGTCAGAAGCTTTAGCAGCAGCGATGACAGGGATGCCAACTTTCACCAGTGATTGGTTCATGTGTTGCATTATGAAACAAAAGTTTGACTTCAATGCTCCACAATTCACAGAATCCTTAGAATAACATAAGTTCCTTGCTTCGCATGGTGCTAAATGTAGTGTTTTTTTCCACTATCTTGATTTTTATGTGGGCATGCATTTATTCTCTTTTCACATAACAAATATAAACCCATGTTTGTCCTTTCCTTGTAATACACTGTTCAGTTCATGGGCAGAATATGTAGAAAAATCTGTCATTCTGTTTTACAGTTCACCCATTACAATATTTACAAGCATAAACTCTAATTCATGTTTGGAGGGGTGCTTAGCATTTTTTAATGCCTCAAATGCTTGAGTTACCCTTCAGTCCAAACAAAGGAGTTTAAGATGTGTTGTAAAGGGAGTTGCAATCGTACCATAGTCCTTGACAAACTTCTTGTAATACCCCTAAGGCCTAGAAATCCTCTCAAGTCTTTGAGATTTTCAGGTAAGGCCATTCAAGTCTTTAAGATTTTCAGGTAAGGCCATTCAAGTCTTTGAGATTTTCTATATTTAAAGTTTCATAAACCATATTTGGGTTTCCCAAACTTAATTAAAATCTTTCATTTCAGTTCCATGAGGACACCTCCCCCGAGGGACGCGTTCCTCCGTTCCCCGCATCCCCGGAACGCTAGAGGCCGTGCCTAAGACATCCCCTATTTTGAAGCGTCCCTGGCGCCTACAGCCAACATTAAATCATTATAAAACACATGAAAAATTATATTAAAAAAAAACAAAAACATATTCCCTTCTAACCAAGCAGCGGACCTCGAACCTGGATTAAAACAGATAACATTTCACAATTATCTGTTAGTTCCGCATTCTAAAAGTAGTATATCCAAACTCAATCTGTTAGTTCCACATTCTAAAAAGTAGTATATCCAAACTCAATAACGGTTTGAAAAGTATTAGCAGCGTCATTAAAGTGATATTATATACAGGTTTAGCATAAAATCCTTACCATGCAAAATATTCTCTAAAAAGTATTCATTTCAGAGAATTTATATTCTATTGGATAGATTTGTTTTTCAGTATTACATATCTACACTGTCCATGATATTTCTCAGAACTACTCTTATTATTTCTAAAGTTTGGTGCTTAACCTCTCGAACTATAAGGAAAATTCACGCCAGTGACCGTAAAATACATCTCGAATCATTAAAAACGTCCAAAACGAATGTCAAATCGCAGTCTTTCTTCGGAGATTAGCCGGAAAGGCACGTTATGACCTTCATAACGAATGAATGAAAGAAAGAATGTTTTTAATTATGTCCACAAGACCCAAAACATGGTCTATGGGACCTTCAAATATGGAAATACAGTTTTTCAAATCATATGACCATTACTATCCTTGAGAAGGCTGTTCCTTCTCCTACTGATTTGGGTAAGCAACTCATCAACTTTTTTTATTTTACTGTCTTCAAATAACTTTGTCATAGACCCTTTTCGAGGCGTTTCTTTGTATTTGCCACGGATGTCCGAAAAACTCGGACATTTATAGATGAAATGTTCCTCTGTCTCTATTGCCCCTGTGCTGCATAGAGTACATATCCTTTCTTCCCATTGTTCCTTGGGCGTTGTCCATCTCCCTATTTCACATCTAAACCTATGAGAGCTAGTCCTTATCTGAGCAATGAGGATTTTTTCCTTCCACTTAATTTCAACGCCTATATATGCTTTTTCCTTGTGGTCATATGTTGGGTTAAACTTTGCAATATAGTATTGTTTTTTCTTGCTTGCATTTTTTCACATTCCACTTCTAAACTTTTCGTTCACATAGTTTTTTATGTCTTTATTGAAATTTGGACATTCATTTATGTTGATTTCCCAACGTTTCATCCATTTCTGATTTTGTTTCATCCATGTGTTCTTCCGCCTGTGTAGCTCTTCATCCCTAACTACCCTAAGCCATTTGTTGTTTTTCATGTTTTTTGTTTTTTTCAAGTAACATAACAGCTTGGTCATAGCAATTGCCTCTAAAGGGAACATTCCAGTTTCAGCTAGAATAATTTCATAAAGGACTGTGGTCTTAATTCTAAGAAAATTTGTAATTAGACGTTTTTGAATCCTTTCTATTTGCCTCCATTTTGTATTTGTCGTGCCATTGGCCCACACCTTGCAACCATACAACACAATCGGGGTGACAAGTAGACCAAATAAGACCCTGGTGGTCTTCCAGTCCCACAATTCGGCATTCCTACACTAGACCAAATAAGACCCTGGTGGTCTTCCAGTCCCACAATTCGGCATTCCTACACCGATTTTGAAGTGCATATAGTGCTCTCCAACCACTTAGAGTTCTTTTCATCCTACATGTATTCCAATTGAGTTTGTCATGAAAGTCTATGCCTAGGTATTTGTATTCTACCACTACCTCAAGAGGTTCTCCTGCAAACTAAAACTCGAGATATTGCTTCTTTTGTTTTGCTGAAAAAATCATGATTTTGGTTTTGCTCGTGTTCACCTGCATCCCAACTTCCTTACAGAAGAGTTCTAGAGCCCAAAAGTGATCTTCTAGATCTTTAGCTGTTTCGGCCACAAGAATTACATCATTTGCATACATGAGGAGTTTTACCACATATTTGGCTAAGTGCACACCCTCTCCCCCAAATTTGTTTATCCATTCTTCTAACTTGTCAATGTACAACCCAAATAATGTCGGAGATAGAGGGCAACCTTGTTTGACGCCTATGTCACTCCTAAAACATTAAGATAACCCTTCTTGCGTTTTGATTCTAGCCTTTACATGCTCATATAACCTGTGAACTGCTGCCCTGTAGTGAATTGGAACCTCTAGCTCTTCCATTCTGCTCCATAATTTTTCCTTGGCATGTGTCAAATGCCTTTTTGAAGTCTATAAAACAACAAAAAGCCTCCTTTTTTTTGTCCCATATTTTTTCCACTATGTGTCTTAAGTGTGATACAATGATCATTAGTTGAGTGCTTGGGCCTAAAACCCGCTTGCCCCTTTGCTCTATTTTCCTTTTTTTTCCGCCCATCTGCTAATCCTACGCTCTATCGTACTCCCAAACAGCTTTCCAAAGAGAGGGTTGATCATAATAGTTCGATAGTTTGAGGGATTATTTACATCTCCACTTTTAAACAAAGGAATGGTCAAGCTAGTTGTCTTTTCTGTAGGGAAGTCATTTTGTATGACCTCATTGAATATCTCTTTAATCTGCGGTGCAAGAAAATCTACCCCATTTTATATGCTTTGCTTGAAGATTGTCTATGGGCTTTACCAGTTACGAACTTTTTTATCCCTTGAATAATATCTTTAAGATTGCATACGAGGTATGCAATGATATTTTAAAAAATCACCTTTCAAAAAGATTGAAAGAGGCAAAGGATTTCTAAAATTGTTATACCTACACCTGGTACGTATGGCTCGACACACCATAAACTAGGAGATGACAACACCAATGTTAAGAGTGTGCAAATACAGGCAAGCATGTTGCCATAGACAAAGTAAACCCTAATTGATCTCAATGATGATAAATAGGCACCACGGCACCCGGACCAATGTCAGAATTTTGGCATCCTTCTGGCCACAATGAGATATTAACGGCTATCGATGCGTGTTTACTTGTTTAGATGATTGTTGGCTATCGAAGCGTGTTTACTTGTTTAGATGATTGTTCGTATAGGTATCCAATTTTAAACTGAATTCCCCAAGCTTTATTTCACAGTAAGATTTTGTCTGCTTGCAATTATATTTAAAATTTCGTGCGAGTGCAAATACGCCTGCAGTCATGATAATACTCTTATACAGCAGATAAGTTGAAAGAGAGAGCGGCATATTTTCTCTCTCAAAGTGCAAAAACAATGATCTGAGCATCCTGCAAAAAATCTGTTTTCCACTTTTCATTAATATCTACACGTCCATTTACAAGAAGTCCGTTGTTGTCCACGTGTCCGTTTACGCCAATTCCACAATTCCCAAAATTGAAATAAGGGTTTAAACTGAAACTTCCTAAAAAGCAAGAGCATTTTAACTTATACTCGTATTTCATGAGCTGAAATTTTACATATCGAAACAGCTTCGGTCTCAGAGCAATGCAGAAGCAAATACTACCTGAAAGATGAGGCGAACGCCGTCTCTTGTATCGACCGTAACAGGTGAAATAGACCAAAAATATCCGCTCTGAAAGATGCGATAACAATCTTCCTGCACTTCTTGCAAAGTTAAAGCTCTGAATGACCCAATGCTCCGGATTTTACTGACGTTAACTTAGTATACGAAATGAAATGAAAGATTTTAATTACGTCCGCGAGACCCAAATATGGTCTATGGGACCTCAAATATGGAAGTACAATTACTCAAATCATATCATATGATCTTTAATATCTCTGAGAAGGTTGTTCCTTCTCATGCTGATTTGTGTTAGCAATTCTCTAACTTTTTTTATTTTACTGTCTTCAAATAAATTTGTAATAAACTCGTTCCCAAGTGTTTCTTTGTATTTGTCACGGATATCTGAAAAACTCGGGCATTTATAGATGAAGTGTTCCTCTGTCTCTACTGCTCTTGTGCTGCATAGAGTACATATCCTTTCTTCCCATTGTTCTTTGGGCGTTGTCCATCTCCCTGTTTCACATCTAAGCCTATGAAAGCTAGTCCTTATCTGAGCAATGAGTATTTTTTCCTTCCACTTGATTTCAGCGCCTATATATGCTTTTTCCTTGTGGTCATACGTTGGGTTAAAATTTGCAATATAATATTGTCTTTTCCTGCTTGCATTTTTCCACATTCCACTTTTGAACTTTTCATTCACATATTTTTTTATGTCTTTGTTGACATTTGGGCATTCAATTATGTTGATTTCCCAATGTTTCATCAATTTCTGATTTTTGTTTCATCCACGTATTCTTTCGCCTATGCAACTGTTCGTCCCTAGCTGCTCTAGGCCATCTATCATTTGTCATGTTTTCTGTTTTTTTCAAGTAACATAACGGCTTGGTCATAGCAATTGCTTCTAAAGGGAACATTCCAGTTTCAACTAGAATAATTTCATAAGGGGTTGTGGCCTTAATTTTGAGAAAGTTTGTGATTAGATATTTTTGAATCCTTTCTATTTGCCTCCATTTTGCATTTGTTGTGCCACTAGCCCACACCTCGCAACCATACAACAGAACCGGTGTAACAAGTAGGCCAAATAAGACCTTGGTGGTCTTCCAGTCCCACAACTCGACATTCCTACACTTGTTTTGAAGTGCATATAGTGCTCTCTAGCCACTTTGAGTTCTTTTCATCCTACATGTATTCCAATTAAGTTTGTCATGAAAGTCTATGCCCAAGTATTTGTATTCTACTACTACATCAAGCGATTCTCCTGCAAACTGAAATTTGAGTTGTTGCTTTTTCTTTTTTCTGAAAAAATCATAATTTTTGTTTTGCTCGTGTTCACTTGCATCCCAACTTCTTTACAAAAGAGTTCTAGAGCTTGAAGGTGATCTTCTAGATCTTTGGTTGTTTTGGCCACAAGAATTACATCATCTGCATACATGAGGAGTTTTACCACATATTTGGCTAAATGCACACCCTCTCCCCCAAATTTGTTTATCCATTCTTCTAACTTGTCAATGTACAACCCAAATAAGGTCGGAGATAGAGGGCAACCTTGTTTGACACCTATGTCACTACCAAAACATTCAGATAACCCTTCCCGTGTTATGATTCTAGCCTTTACATGCTCATATAGTCTGTGAACTGTTGCCCTGTAGTGAATTGGAACCTCTAGCTCTTCCATTCTGCTCCATAATTTTTTCCTTGGCACTGTGTCAAATGCATTTTTGAAGTCTACAAAACAACAAAAAGCCTCCTCTTTTTTGTCCCATATTTTTTCCACTATGTGTCCGAGCGTGATACGATGATCAATAGTTGAGTGCTTGGGCCTAAAACCTGTTTGTCCCTTTGCTCTCTTTCCCTTTTCTTTTGCCCATATGCTGATCCTATGCTCTATCATACTCCCAAACAACTTTGCAAAGAGAGGGTTGATCATGATAGTTCGATAGTTTGAGGGATTATTTACATCTCCACTTTTAAACAAAGGAATGGTCAAGCTAGTTGTCCACTCGGTAGGGAAGCCATTTTGTATGACCTCATTGAAAATTTTTTTGATTTGCGGTGCCAAGATATCTACCCCCCATTTTATATGCTCTGCTTGAAGATTGTCTATGTCACGGGCTTTACCGATTGCTAACTTTTTTATCACTTGAATAATGTCTTCAATTGTGAAAAGTTCTTTCTTGACAATGATAGTAGGGGGTGTCTCTTGCTGGTTACTACGCTGATTCAGTTGTTTTGAATACTCCAACCACTGATTAACTGTTATGTTATTTTCAGTTTGCATCCTTTTCACGCTTAGTTCCTTCCAAAATTTCTTTGGTTCATGCTTCCCTAAATAAATAAATCATACGAAGAAGGGGTAGAGTATTTGTCACACTATTTGAGGTATACTTTAGATTTAGTTTAAAACTTTTTATTTCTTAATCGTTGGAAATTTTATATTCATAAATATTATTATAAAATATTATTTTTTAAAATTAAATTTAAAATTTTAAAACTAATTATAATATTTTGCTTATATTTAAAAAATTGAAAAAATTATCATAGTTAGTGACTGGAAAAAAATAAAGAATGATAGTCTTTGCTTGAACATTGGTGGCTGAAAAAATGACGACTGTTATTGTTTGAATGTTAAAACTTAAAAGCTGAACAATGTTTGAATGTTAAAACTTAAAACTGAACAATGTGGCATTCATTACTTGAGCAATAACAACTAATTTGGTTAACTGTTAGAGGTTGCACTTGATATCCTTGGCTGAACCTTCAAGTTAAATTTGTTGAAACAATGAAATGGCTGCACTTAGTAATATCAATATGAATATTCAATATCCTATATGATTCTAAGAACATGCATACTTTTTATGTTACTAGTATTACTATTTTTCATTTTCGTTTTGTAGAATTTATAGATTATTCTAAATTTTTAAAATTTTTAAAAATTTCGTAGTATTATAACAACCGTCTCCCAACCGTCCCCTAAATCGGCTTGCCATCCCTTGCCGTCCTTGAAACCTCTCCCCTCATCCCTCCGTCCCCTAGGCTCGTGGAACCTTTCCATTCAATCATTGCCTTTACCTTGTTTGGGCCACTTTCATTCCTTTGCTTGATACAATGTGGCCCAAACACTCTATCTCTTGGACCTTGAAAGAATATTTGGAGGAGTTTCGCATAAAACTGATTTACTTCCAAGAACTGATTTATCCATTTAATCTAAATGTTGCATTCATGTTTTGTTGGATACCAAAATATCATTGCAGAAAACAAGCACAAATTCATGAAGAAAGGGTCAAAGTTCAGAGTTCATTTGCTCCATTCAACGTAACCAATTTTGACTTTTTGCTTGTTGAGATCTTGATGAACATTCTTCATGACAAGTTCTTGCATAACATCATGATTGGGGCCAAGTAGGGGATTTGTTTGGGTTGGTTGGTTCCCACATCTAGCATTTCCTGAACCATGTGTTCTATCTATGTCTTTTCCTAATGTAGGTAGTAGCATGCTTGGATATTTGAAGTTGACCCTTGAAACAAAGTGTATAGCATTGTAATGTTCTCTTGAATGAGGAAGGACCTTAGGATTGCCTTGAAAAACTTTTGCATTCTTATCAATTATGGTTGGACTACCACTCCATGTGCCTTCCTTTTTAACATTTTTTTCAATTCTATGAGAAAAAATTACTTGACTAGGAGGAGATTGCATTCTTTTAAGCACACATTTCTTTCTATCCAATTTGAAGCTTATATACAGATTTATCTCCTCAAACTTGATAACAATTGATAATAATAACCATTAAACACCTAAGACAATATCCACTACTCCTATTGGAAGGACAAACATTGATGCATTGCCATCCATTATGAGATAAATTTTGAGACTTTTTTGGGAATATGAAATAGATCAACTATTGGCGATAGGTTCCTTGTCCATAGATGAAGGATACAAAAAACATCTGGACGTTTTCTTAATGAAGTTATGATTGTTGCCAAAATCAATGACAACTACACTCTTTGCTTCTTGAAATAGTACATTGCATTGATGAGTTGTGTTGTTACCACAACTAATGCATGCTTGGATAGTTGAGGTGTATTCTTGGAAACCTTGAGCCCATCTATTTGCAACAAGAAGGATCTCATCACTTTTCATATTCTTCTTCACATCTCATCCATTTGATCTATCTTTTAAAACTGTGATTTTTGTTCCACTTGTTGTCACAATTCAAGCAAAGCCTTATAACATTATTGCCTAGCTATTGTGCAGATAACTTTTGTTGTGATGATCATCGCTTTACAAAGTCTAGTGAGTTGCTTTTGCTGGTTTATGACCTTGCACCATTCTTTTGCCATACTGAACAACCTTGTATGCTTGTTGAATTGCAGCATTCAAATTAGGTAGGTGAAAAGTTATTCAAATTAAGTAGGTAGAAAAGTAGTACCCCTTCCCGGATGCATGATTTCAAATTAGTTATGAAGAGCTCTATGATTTTGTCATTTGAAATGTCATCTATTTTAAGGGTTAGTCTTTAAAAGTTCTCAGTGTGAGATTGTACGGAGCTTGTTTGAATCGGTTTGCTTAGCTTTGCAAAGATGGAACCATTATGTTTATCTTCAAATCTATTGAATTGCTACATTGTGAAGGTATCCCATGAATATGTGGAGTTTGCCAAGCATTTTTGCACCTTCAGTAACTTGTATTAAGTGGTCTCCATGTTGAAAGAGGCCTAGTGCATCCAATTGGGTTTTGCCAATTATTGAAGTTGAAAATAGCACTCCATTTGAGTAGCCCATACCAAGGACTTCTTTCAATCAAACTATTGAAGCTTTACTTTTCGAAGTGTAGGATGATTATTATGAGTGTCCATGTTCTCATGCCTCATCATTTTGCTATCCACACTCCTTTTCTATTGTGTTGTGTGGAGGGTTATGTGCCTTATTTTTATCATCCAATGTTTGTTTATTTGATTGCAAATCTATATTATATTAGTTATATTGGCCTCTTGTTCTTGTAGAGAGCTAGTAGATTTGAATGTTTTTTAAGTTGAGTGGGAGCATCACTTAGGCTCCATATTTGATTTGCATATGATCTTGCTATATTCATTAAGGATTTGGCCTTTGATGGCTTCTAATTTGCTCCTTTGTTTTCTTTTTCTTAGCCTAGTTACTTACTCATCCCATGGGTTCTTGCCTTCCACATGTTGGGAAGAATGCCTATTACTTAGTTCTTTCTTCCTTTACTCATTGTACCTTTGAGGTCCTCAATTTTGGATGATGAAAATAGGCTTGTGGAGGGTTAGTATCGATGCAAATGTTTTTGAGACATTTAATACCGGATATCATATTTAATCCCTAAAATAGTGAATTTGATTGGTTGTGGTTGGGGCTACAAAATTCAACTAATGGATGGATGATAGTAATTCAATTGCCTTGACAAGATAGTTTCTAACGAGAAATATTTTGCACGACCCCATAATATCTTGATTTCAGATTTTATATATATATATATTAAAAAAAAAGTATAGAAAAAATTCAATCTTAGTTTAGAAGATCAAATCATTTGAATTCCTCAAATATCCCTAATATTTGATTAATTCTTTTGAATTCCTCAATTATCCCTAATAGTTGATCCTCCAAACCTTAGAAATCAAAATGTAAGACTTACAAACAAATAAATTATAGGGCGAACCATATTTGTTCCTTGTTGTAATAAGTTGACTAACATGCATACTATTTTTTTTAAAGATTGTCACTTTAATACCACTTGTGAAACCAAATATATACAACTTGTTATGACACAAAATAGACAATAACTAAAAGAACCATCCAATATGCAAAAATAACAAAACACATCCATCATGGATTTGATCTACATATGACATAAAATACATTGAATACACTTTCAAGGAAAGAATCACCTCAAAATATTGTAGGCAAACAAATGACAAGTTGGCACATGAATGCCACACATCACATCTACACAAATGCATGAGTGTATGAACATGTGTGCCCATTGATGCATGTGCCATGGGTGGTCGTGTTTAAATAGAGTTGTCATATTAAAGTGGTGTCATATGGTGTTGTGTGTGTATGTGGCACTATGTGTTTGTAATGAACATAATGTAATGTTATGGGATATTTTAATATTTGATTGATATGGGTAGTTTGGTGTTAGATTGCAATTTGCCAACCACCTATCAGGTTTGGTGATACCTATATGTATGTCATCTACTATTTTGTGGAGATATTAGGTAGAGGTGGAGATGTTTGTTGAGGTCTAATGTTGGTTGATGAAGACATGCTTGTCTTGTATGTTTGACCAAACCATGATGTATTTTATATAATTGGTTGCAAAGTATACATGTTGTCTATGTATTATATCTGCATGTATTTATAAGTCCCTTTTTGTTTGTTTCTATATAATGGACTTATATTGTAATATGTTGTATTCTATTTTCTACAAAGATCTCCAAATAGGAGAATGCCACTTTGAGGGAGCCTACCTCCAAAACCAATTACAATGTCCATTCAATGATCTCTATGCCCTTGTATACTATCTCACCTATTAACGTTAGGGGGAGGAAAGCCCTTCATCTACCAATTAACTTTTGACTATTTGACTAATACAATGAACCAACAAAATAGACCTACTGATATACATGTCCCATGCTATGTACTCTATAGTGCCAATATAAATATAATGGAATATCCCTTAGTGCATATGATTCGAGTGAAGTAGGGGTTGCTTGAGTCCTCGTTAACATTGACTCCAATCTTGTCTTAACATCTAGACAAAGACAAGCCTATACATCTTGGCGCCCGTCTACACATACCACAAAACAACATAACACCAAAATGTTTTTTATACACCAACATTTTGCTTGTCAACATCAATAGCGACATCAATGTCAACATGAGCATGAGACTAAATAGTGACAATGCCCAAATGGAGTCAGTTCCAAGTGCGATACACATAAACATGTTTGGTGCTACATGGTGCCAAGCAAGAAGATAGTTGAATAGTTTTTAATTGTTCTCTTTCAACTACCACTAGAGTCGGTTAAAAAAGGAATAGTTCTAGCTTCCTCTTGGATTAATAATTGATTGTATATAATGTACATATACCATAGACTAGCCTAGTCTTGACTATTTTTGTATGTATGCTTCCTATAAGGCTTCTTGGTTCAAAATCTACTACTTTGTGGCCAATGCATCTTACACCCTAGTGTTGTACACTATAACTAAAGCTTAAGGCGGTTGCCAACATTGCTACATGCGGGCTTTGTATTTTGCTCTTCATTCATATTTGCATTATCTATGAATAAAGTGTGTCATTTATTTACATGCTTTCATATTTTCTTATATTCAATGTAGATTGTGCCCTATTTTGCTGCATAATTCCAAAACATAACTCATATAGCCTCACTAGTTAGGATGAAGAGTTGTCCTTTATGCCACCCTTTTATTAATGGTGAAAATAAGGGTTTTTGGAAATGCCCCAACCCTTTTATAAAGGCCAACGAAACTTCCAGCAAGGAAAAAAGCCCAAGGTTGAAAATGAACAACCAACAAAAAAGATCAGATCAAAGAACAACATGAAAAACCAACACAAGAGACCAACAATAAAAGACTGCAAACAAAACAAGAGATCAGAATGATAACTAAGATTTGGAGAGGGTGACATTGACTTCCAAGTCTTCCTTCTTAATATGCACCTAGACCTTCAGCATCTCCAAGGAGTCCTTCAACACCTGAGTATCCCGAAGAGGATGATTCTTATGGTAGAGGGTATATTGAAACAAGAGGTCCTCCTCAACATGGGCCCCCCTATCTATTACAATGTACAAATTTTGGGTATCCCTCTCCGTATAATTGGCTCCCATTTGGGTATTGACAATCTTCTTCCTGCCAATAGGTTGGTTGCCCCTAGAGAGTCATCCACAGTAAGACCTACCTTCCACAGTAAATTCGAATAAACTGATACAATTGAAATTTAGCCTTGGTCACAAAAGCAACGAGAATCTACAAGCACTTCCAAAATCACAAATCTTGCTCTTGAAGCTCCATTCCTTTTCTTGTGTGTGTGTGTGTGTTTTTAATTTATAGGCAAATGTGTGCACACCAAACCGTGTGCACAAAACCACGTGCATAAGGCTGGGTATCCCTCTCCGATAATTAGCTCCCATCTGGGTATTGACAATCTTATTCTTGGCAATAGGCTAGCTGCCCCCTCAAGAATCATCCATAGTAAGACCTGCCTTCCACAGTAAATTTGAGTAAACTGATGCAACTGAAATTTAGCCTTAGTCACAAAATTACCGGGACTGTTCCATTTCCATACCCCATAACTAGCACTAAGAACACTACTTAGGGAAATAGAAATTGTTAGGAACCTAATATTAAAAATAACACTCTCACACAAATACTTGAAAATAAACACACATGCTCACAACACACTTGGAAATAAAATGCACAATACGAAAGTAAATTGCAGAAAAAGAACAATCTCACAATAGCACTGAATCGCAAGCCTCTTCGAGGGGGCAACCTCCTTCAATACTTCATTCAATTATGCAAAAAGATACATACAATATTGCCTCTCGCAGATTTAAGGAATTCCTCTAGCACCTAACTCCCAAGGTTGGCTTACATGCAAAATGCCACCCGGGCTAGAATCTCCTACCTACAATCAGTTACATTCTTGAAAAAATGGTTACATAGAAGGGCGCCATTTGGCATAGGTGCTTCTTAATCCAAAACTATAATAAAACATTACAAAATATTAACATGGGTACTACCCACGTTCTACAAGGACTATTACATCAAGTGTTAGGATGGGGTCCTAACATGCCCTTCCCCTTCAAAAAGCTTTGTCCTCAAAGCTGAAGGTGAGGAAACTGTTGTTGGATTTGGTGAAGAGGTTCCCATGTCGCATCTTCTAGTTGTAAGCCATGCCACTAGACCAAGACATCTATGATAACTCATCGATGAAGGGTACGTGATCTTCGATCAAGAATGCATTCAGGTTCAAGAATGATGGACCCTTCCTCGTCCAACTCTGGAAGTGTAGACTGCACCTGCACCTTGTTGCCAATAACCTACTTGAGAGAGGACACATGGAAGACTGGATGAAGTTTGGAACTAGCCGAAAGGGCTAGTTTGTACGCCATCACCCCGAGCCTCTACAACACCTAGTAAGGACCATAGTATTTGGGAGCAAGTTTTTGACAACCACGCAACTGGAGAGATGATTGTTTGTATGGTTGTAAGTGAAGGAAGACCATGTCACCAATGACAAAGTTGCGTTCAGTACGATGTTGATCTGCTTGTTATTTCATACGATTTTGAGCCATGTCCAAATTGAGCTTGAGTTGGCGAAGAATGGAGTCACGCTGATGGAGAGTGGAATCCATGGCTTGAACCTTGGAGCTACCTGGAATGTAAGAAGTTGGAGCTAGTGGAAGCTGACCATAAACTGCTTCAAATGGAGTCACCTTAGTGGTAGAGTGATAGGTGGTGTTGTACCACCATTCAGCCAAAGGAAGCCACTTAGCCCAATGAGTAGGATGTTCAGAAGTGAAGCAACGAAGGTAGGTTTCCAAGCATTTATTGATAATTTTAGTTTGACCATCAGTTTGAGGATGGTAGGCTAAACTCATCTTGAGTTGTGTCCCTTGCAACTTGAATAGTTCCTACCAAAAGTGACTGGTGAAGGTAGGATCTTGATCAGAGACAATGGATTTAGGTATTCCATGGAGGTAAAATATGGAGTCAAGGAAGATTTGGGTGACAATGGATGCAGTATAAGGGTGGGATAGGGAACATAAGTGAGCATACTTTGAGAGATGATCCACTATCACCAAAATAACTGATTTACCTCTTGATTTTGGTAGCCCTTCGATGAAGTCCATAGATATATCTATCCAAACCTGCTCAAGAATGGGCAAAGGTTGAAGTGTGTCTGGAGAACACACAATCTCACCTTTCATGCATTGGCACCGATCACATTCAACAACAAATATTTTGATATCTTTTTTCATGCCCTTCCAAAAAAAGGTACGCTTGGCTCGGGTATATATTTTGAGAAAACCCGAATGACCAGTTGTGGGGGATGCATGCATTTCATGAAGGAGGAGGTCCTTGATTTGAGACTCAGATGGAATAACCAATCGGTCATGAAATCGTAAATCCTGACCATCCCAAACATAACTAGGGTGTGATTGAGGATCCTCTTGGAGATGGCAGAGGAGAGTTTGTAATGATGAATCCTTGGCCAGATCTTCTCGAAGTTAATGAAGCCATTGTGGAAGAGGAGTAGAGATGGCATGTAGCATGGTCTGATCTTCATGTAGGTGAGACAAAGCATCAACCACCACATTCTCTTTACCTTTCTTATAAGAAATGTCATAGTCATATCCCAACAATTTGGAGACCCATTTTTGTTGTTCTGGAGTAGCCACCCATTGCTCTAAAAAATATTTTAGACTCTGATGATCAGTCTTGATGGAAAAATGTCGACCAATGAGATATGGATGCCAATGAGTGACCGCATGTAAAATGGTAAGCATTTCCTTCTCATATGTGGACTTGCCCAAATTTTGAGGGGAAAGTGCCTTGCTAGTAAAAGCCAATGGTCGACCCTCCTACATTAAAACTGCTCCAATGCCTGTACCTGATGCATCACTCTCGATGACAAAGGGTTTAGAAAAATTTGGCATTGCCAAAATAGGGGTGGTGGTCATAGCATACTTCAAATCGACAAAAGCCTTCTCAGCCGATTCAGTCCACACAAAAGAATTTTTTTTGCAACATGGTTGTGAGGGGAGCTGCTATCTTGCCATAGTTTTTTACAAATTTTTTGTAATATCCTGTAAGACCCAAGAATCCATGAAGTCCCTTCAAGGTATGAGGTTTGGGCCATTCTTGCATTGCCTGAATTTTCTTAGGGTCTACCTGAACTCCTTCCTTAGTGACTATATGCCCCAAATATTCAACCTCCTATTGACCAAAGGAATATTTTGATTGCTTTGCATAAAGCTGATGGTCAGACAAAAGTTTGAGAGTTGCTTCTAAGTGGTGAAGATGATCCTCCCATGTGCGACTATAAATCAAGATGTCATCAAAGAAGACTAGAATGAATTTGTGAAGATGAGGGTGAAAAATAGAATTCATCAAACTCTGGAAGGTGGAAGGTGCATTGGTTAACCCAAAAGGCATAACTAAAAATTCATAATGCCCTTCATGAGTTCTAAAGGCTGTTTTGGGAATATCTTCATTCTTAATACGGATTTGGTGATAACCCGATCATAAATCCAACTTGGAAAAATATTGAGCCCCATGCAACTCATCTAAGAGTTCATCAATAACAGGAATAGGGAACTTATCCTTGATGGTAATTTTATTAAGATCCTGATAATCCACACACAAGCACCAAGTGCCATCCTTCTTTTTGACTAACAACACTGGTGAAGAATAGGGGCTAACACTTGAATGGATAATTCTAGAAGCTCGAAGTTCCTGTATAATTTTCTCAATTTCAATTTTCTGAGCATAAGCATACCGGTATGGGTGAACATTAGGAGGTAAACTGCCAGGAACAAGTTGTATTGCATGATCATGTGAGCGTTGAGGAGGAAGTCCCTTGGGTTCCTCAAAGACATGAGAATACCTGTTTAATATATGTTGTAATTATTGTGGATGACTAGACTCCCTTTGCTCGGGAGCGGTGATAGCAAAAAGTTGAGCTACCATGCCATGGGAAGATTTCTTTAACAAATTTTCCATCTTATGAGAAGAAATAAATTGAACTGCTCCTGCCTTTGTGCCATGAAAGGTATATTCTTGCCCATCCTGACTAAATTTCATCCATAATTCTACAAAATCCCATATGACTGGTCCTAACATTCGTAACCATTGTGCTCCCAGAACCATATCACACCCTCCTAAGGGTAAAGCAAACATGTCAGACTTGAGATTATAGTCCCCAATTTTTAGCTTAACATTACGACATTTTCCTTTACATGGTAGGGTGCCACCATTAGCAATCATAACTTCAAAGGAATTGCATGTGGTAATGTAATAGTTTCCTTGTTTGGTGATACGTGGATCAATAAAATTATGTGTGCTACCAGAGTCAATCAAAATGATGATCCTTTATCCCTTGAAATGGCCAATCACCTTCATGGTTTGGGGTGTGGATACTCCTGCTAGAGCATGTACAAAAATTTTTGGTTGGGATTCCTCTTGATCGATCGGTTGATCTGTGGTTTCTATTTCTTGAGGATCCTCCTCATCCTCAGAAGAGTCTGAAGTGGGAACTTCATCCATATCTAGCAAGTACAATTTTTGTTGCACACACCTATGCCCTCGGGTATATTTTTCATCACAATTGTAACATAATCCTTGTGCCTTCCTATGCTCCATCTCCTCATGACTCAATTTTTTATAGGTGGAGATTTATTAGTCGAACTTGGCATTGGCTTGTTCAAAAAAGATGACTTAGATGGAGGAAATTTAGAAGTTCGACCAAGAGCCTTGAATTTTTCCTCTACCAATTTGGCCAATTGTATGGCCTGTGGTAGCGATTGAGGTCGCAACAATTTAACCTCAGCCCTGATGTCATCCTTCAATCCACTCACAAAACAACTCTAGAAAGAATCAACACTTAGTCATGTTGTTCGATTGGCAAGTTTTTCAAACTGAGTTTGGTATTCTCGAACAGTTGAAGTTTGTTTGAGTTTAAAAAGGGCTCCTGTAAAATCTTCAAACTCGCTAGGACCAAAGCGAGTGAGTAGGCGTTGACCAAAATCAGACCATGAAAGGTCAGGTTCAACCTTTCTAAGCCACAAAAACCAATGGAGTGCATCTGATTCAAAATTAAAAGAAGCAATGGTCAACCATAGGAAACGATCAACATTATGAAGAGTGAAATATTGTTTTGCCTTACAAATCCACCCCTCAGGATCTTTTCCATCAAACTTGGGAAAGTCTAATTTGGGTAACCTCATCCCATTGTGGTTGGGTATAGCTCATTGGTGGTGGCTTGTACCAATTTTTGCTTGGTCATGTGGAGCTACAGAATCAGTAGAGGCTCTACTTTCCAATTCAACCTTCATTGCTTTTTGTGCATGGGTGAGATCAGCTATAGATTCTTGGAAAGATTGGATTTGTGACTACAATTCCTATATGCTTTTGTTAAACCTAGACATTAATTGGTTGCCCATATTGTCCACTTTGTTTTGAAGTTCCCTCTCCATTAATTGTTGGCGAGTTCCCTCAACCATAATTGAAGGTTTGGATGCTTTTTGTGGGACTTACTAAAAATAGATAGGTAGCTTTTAGGAGTTACTATTTTTAGTAAGGGTCCAAAAATTAATTTGGGAAATAGGTTGCAACACTGATTTTAGGATAGGGTCCACTTCGATGGCCACTTGATCTGAGCACTCAATGAGGAGATATACTGACTTCTTTGACTTTTTGTGATCTCTTGGTTGGTTGCAAGTCGATGTCAGGGTAATTTCTTCAACTTGGACTTAAAATTTCACAAGTGAGTCCTTGAGGGTCTTTGGTGTAGAATAACAAGTAGCTTCTATTCCCAAAATTTTGGATCAATTTGATTGACCATTGAGAAGTTATGGCCTTAACAAGAAAAATAAAAAATTGCCAATTTTGGAAAATCGGTGCAAAATTTGACTAGGGGCTGCCAAGGACAATTTTATCTAGAATAGAATGTAGAATTATCTACTAAATTTTTGAGTCAATATGAGCTCTAAGTGAAGAGATATCCCTATTTTAGTAAAAATTTAATTTTTTTTACTGGTGAGGTCGATTTTGCCTTCGAAGATTGGTTCCAAGAACTCTGTCAACTCTTTGCCATGTATGTTATGATTACTAACACTATTATGTTCCCTTTTCGAACTATCTGACCACTGACTAATTCTTGACACTATTCTATTCCCTATCTAATTCTAACTGTCACAGATATTCCCTGACTATTCTGACTGGCACAGGTAACTATTTTGACTGTGTAGGTGACTGTTATGACACTGTTATCCTGACCACCCTATATTCACTATTACTGATGGAATTTTTCTGACTATAACTGACTCTAACCCTATTTTAGACTTTGAAGATTCTTGTCTGCCTATTATTCTTTGGGAGTTTGTATTGCCTATTGTGCATGCAAGAATTCTAGAATAGGGATGTCTTCTTTGTATGCTCAACTTATGTGTAGGATACAATAACAGGTTTGGAATTTTGGTTGTAGGTTAAGCAGAACATAAGACTTGAAGAACAAACCTTGTTTGTAAGTTTAAACAGAACTAAGGTACTCTAGGCAAGGGTGTATGTAATATCCATAGGCCCTCTGTTATACCGTAGTGATGAACAATAGTGCTCGGACCAATATTTTAGGCCACTACTCAAGGAGGATTCCACACATACCCTTGAGCACACTATCTACCTCTCTGACAATACGGGAGGGTAGTCTTCCGGGATGTTGTGTCCCATGCACTATGGACAATACAAGGCCAAAAAATCTTCCTAGGGATAAAATTTTGTTAAAGCCTAGATGGTCTCCCGATACACCCGAAGATGCGTGGGAGCTCAATTCCGTGCGTGAGTGCTGTCTGAGGCCTAGGTATTGGAGCCTGATCACCCCTCACTTCACTAGATGCTGTATGGGCTATCTAGCTTAGCCAATAATGATAGCTCCTTCACGATATTTTAAAACCCTCAGCATAGGGTTTCTAACCTACTCAACTACTATAAAAATGACTGTAATTTTTTTGGCCTTTTGTTGAATATATATATATATATATATATATATATTGTATTTTTTAATAAGGAAAATTGGCAAACAAAAAAAATAAACTCGAAAATCGTATACCTAATAGTCGAATTGGCAGAATCCATCATAGTCACAATAGAACATGGCCTTGGAAAGAGCTTTGATACCACTTGTTAGGAACCTAATATTAAAAATAACACTCTCACACAAATACTTGAAAATAAACACACATGCTCACAACACACTTGGAAATAAAATGCACAATACGAAAGTAAATTGCAGAAAAAGAACAATCTCACAATAGCACTGAATCGCAAGCCTCTTCGAGGGGGCAACCTCCTTCAATACTTCATTCAATTATGCAAAAAGATACATACAATATTGCCTCTCATAGATTTAAGGAATTCCTCTAGCACCTAACTCCCAAGGTTGGCTTACATGCAAAATGCCACCCGGGCTAGAATCTCCTACCTACAATCAGTTACATTCTTGAAAAAATGGTTACATAGAAGGGCACCATTTGGCATAGGCACTTCTTAATCCAAAACTATAATAAAACATTACAAAATATTAACATGGGTACTACCCATGTTCTACAAGGACTATTACATCAAGTGTTAGGAT
Source organism: Wollemia nobilis (assembly GCA_028583015.1). Lineage (NCBI taxonomy): Eukaryota > Viridiplantae > Streptophyta > Pinopsida > Araucariales > Araucariaceae > Wollemia > Wollemia nobilis. Next base: position 532,361 of record JAQPPZ010002224.1, read on the forward strand.
GGGGTCCTAATAGGTCCTCGGAGGAAACATATCCATGACAGAGCACAACCTACAAAATTTCCACATTACCAGAGCTAGAATGACCATCAAGACCTAAAGAGGAGATCACGTGAGGAGGAAATGAGTCCATCCAAATATTGTTTGAGCTGCTACTAACTCCTTGGTTGGCCATGAAGTCAACAAATTTGTTTCCTTCTCTTAACGTGTGCATGATTTTCACCTCTTGGAAGGACTGTAGCAAGGACTTGCTATCCCTTAAGATTTCTTCCATTATCCAACTTGGTTCTCCCTTCCCAATTAAGTAGTTAATGATGTTCTAGGAGTCCCCTTCCACTACAATATTTAGAGAATTAAGCAAGGATAGGAGCTTTATTCTAGAAAGAAGAGCCCTCACTTCTGCCACATGGCTGGTTTGTATACCATAATGCTTTGAGTAGGCACCAATCAAAACCCCTTTTGAAGTTCTAACTACACCTCCACCCCTAGAATTTCTTGGGTTGCCTTTCGAGGCCCCATCAAAGTTAAGTTTCACCCAACCTTCCTCAGGAGCCTTCCATTTGGTGTTCTTTCTAATATCCTCCTTCGAGATGGGGTCAACACCAACATGAGCTTCCAAGTTCCAACATTTAGCTATCTCCTTTTTTGCCCCCTTCTCAGCCCCATCCCAGTGTTTGGTAATTGAGATATTCTCACGAGCAACAAGCTTTATTCTAAGGAAAACCCCCTTTTCATCTCTATTGATGCCTCTAAAGATCCCCTGGTTGCATTCCAGCCATATACCCCAGAAGAAATGAGCAAGGGAAAAAATTCCATAAACATGTGAGTCTATCACTTTTAAAGGGGGAGTACCATTGTTCCACAAAACCAAGGATCGAATGAGGCACCACCCATGAACAACCAAAGGCTTGAAGTAGCAAGTAGAGAACCTTTCTTGAGAAAGGACAAAGAATAAATAGGTGCAAGACTGATTCCTCATCTACCTTGCACAACGGGCACATATTTGGGATACAAAATCCTTTCTTCCTGAGATTGTCTATCATTAAGATTCTATCTTGAAGGGCAAGCCAGAGGAAGATAACAACTTTTGGAGAGATGTATTTTAGCCACACTCTACTAATAGGAAACCCAGGAATAGACTCATCCTTAGATACCATATAGCCCGATCTAGCCGAGTAGACTCCAGAAGAAGAAGGGGCCCAAATGAGGGAGTCTTGAGAGGGGCTTAAGGGAATGTAATAAGAGAGGAGTAAACTTTTCACAAATGATACCTGATGTTGGGCCTCCTCAGTCGAGGCAGAAAGGGAGATATCCTTCCATCTTCTTAGGGGTCCTTCACCTTCAAGATAATTGCAAACCCTGCTATCGAATCTATCCTTCAAGGGAACCAAAATCTGACTGCATTCTCTCAAAGCACAGAGGGGCTTGTCTGTAATCCAAGTGTCTTCCCAAAACATAATGGAGTTACCATCCCCAAGCTTCCATTTTAAACCTTTCATCAGCAGATATCTGGAATTAACAAGCCCATTCCAGAAAGCAGAACCCTTAGGAGGGTTCTCACATCTGAAGAAGGGTATGGAAGAATCTAAGTACTTGGCCCTGATGACTTTGACCCAAGGAGTTTCACCTTCTTTGATTATTCTCCAGCCAAGCTTAGACAATAGAGCTTCATTAAATTGTTGAATTCGCTTTATGCCCAACCCTCCTTCTCTCTTAGGTCTACACACTTTATCCCAAGCCACAAGAGGGAGCCTCTGGCTATCCTCAGCCCCTGACCACAAAAAATATCTCTGGATTTTCTCCAATAGTGAGGCCACTTTTACAAGGATTTTTAGCATCAAAAGAAAATAAACTGGTAAATATTGAAGAGTAGATTGCAAGAGTTGCACTTTACCTGCCTGGGACAACAGAACCCCCTTCCACCCCGCTAACTTACGTTGAAATATTTCTATCACAGTATTCCAAAGCACATATTTAACTCTTCCTTTAAACAGGGGTAAGCCCAGATAGGTTGAGGGGAAATCAACAATATCACAATAAAAAATTCTAGAGATTCTGACCTGTCTAAGGGCTAGAGTGTTAACAAAGAACAACTTGCTTTTGTTAAAATTGATGCATTGACCTGAAGCTTGTTCATACTCCTGTAGCACCTTCTTTATATTAGTGGCTTCTCTAACGGAAGCCTCCCCAATAATAATAGTATCATCCACAAACTGATGATGAGTAATCGGTTCAACTGAAGTAGTTGGTCTGATCCCCTGAATCTGACCTTCCCTTCTAGCTGAATCCATGGCCCTACCAAGCACCTCAACCATTAAAATGAATAGGTAAGGGGATAGAGGGTCTCCCTATCTTAATCCTCTATGGTTGGGAAAGAATCTTGATGCTTGGCCATTTACTAACACTGAGAACATAGGGGAAGATATACATCGAGAGACCCAGATTCTCCAAACTGAACTAAAACCAAAGCTTTCCAAAACCTTGTCCAGAAAGGTCCAAGACACCCTATCGTAGGCCTTGCTCATATCTAATTTTAAAATCATACCTGTTGATCCTCTTTGGTCCATGGAGTGCAACACTTCATGAATGGATATAACACCATCCACAATCTACCTCTTAGCCACAAAACCCCCTTGACTGTGAGAAATTAACCTGGGAAGAAGTATCTTCAGTCTGTTAGCTAAGGCTTTGGTAAGAATTTTATATATGGTGTTGCAAAGGCTGATCGGTCTGAAGTCCTTGAACATGTTGGCTCCTTGCTTTTTAGGGATTAGGACTAAAAAGGTAGAGTTCCATTCCTTCAGTAAAGCATTGTGAGCTTGGAACTCTCGAAGAGCATCCCCTATGTCTTGTTGAACTATGTGCCAACACTCTTGGAAAAAACCTGGGGGAAAACCATCAGGGCCTAGAGCTTTGTCCCTCTGCATACCGAACACTGCTTCTTTGATTTCATCATCAGTGAAGGGTTGGATTAAGTACTCATTTAATTCAGCAGAAACCAACCTAGGGATGTTTGAAAGAATGGAACGAGATGAATCCTCATTTCCATCCGACCTAACATTTAATAAGTCACTGAAAAATGTAATGGTTGCATCTTTAATTTCGTCCTCTTTCCGGATCATCGAACCATCTTCCAACTTTATCTCCCTGATTTTGTTCGAACTCCTGTGTTTGAGAGTGGATAAGTGGAAGAACCTAGTGTTACGGTCTCCCTCCCTTAGCCAAAGCGATCTAGACTTCTACCTCTAGAAAACCTCTTCCTTTGCCAGCACACTATGGTAATCACTGAGAAGAGACTTTTCCTTCTCATCAAGGAGAATAGATCTCCCATGAGTTTGCATCATTGACTCCAAGTCTTGGATCTGGTCCCAAAGATATTTTTTTTGCTTGAAAATATTGCCAAAGACCTCTCTGTTCCACAACCTCAGCTTCATTTTTAGAAGTTTCAATTTTTTTGCCACAATAAACATTTTGGTCCCCCTAACGTCAACACTCCACCATTCCTTTACTTTCTCCTTCAATTGGGGGTGATGCAACCACATTAGTTCAAATCTGAAAGGAGGGTTTTTTGGTTTAGAGCCAAGGACCATATCCAAGCTCAAAGGGTTGTGGTCGGAGGTAATCTTAGGGAGGGAAGAAAGAACAGATTTGCTGAACTTAGCAAACCACTTTGGAGAGGCTAGAAACATATCCATCCTTATCTGTATAAGCCTCTCCCCAATTCTCCTATTCGACCATGTATATTTACTTCCCTTTAGATCAATATCAATCAAACCAATCTCTGAGATGAAATCTATGAGGTCTTCCATCCCAACGTTGAAACTCTGAGAGCCTCCTTTCTTCTCACTAGGCAAAAGGGGAGAGTTAAAGTCCCTAACCACCACCCATGGGAAGGTGAAGGATTTATGTAGCTCTATGAGGTCCCTCCATAACCTCCTTCTTCTATAACAGAGTTGGGGGCATAGATATTAGTGATGATCCATCTAAAATCTAAATTTTTTCATAAAAAATAACTAAAACATACCTATCTGATTGGTGGATGCAAGAACCTTCCACTCTATCTGGATCCCAGAGAGTCCAAACACCCCTTGAAGCTCCATCAGCCACACTAGATGCAACTTCTGCCTTTCTCCACACATTATTTTTGGTACTCAAAATATTATTTGAATCTATCTTCGTCTCCTGAAGAAGCAAAATATTAGGATTATTCAATTTTCTTAAGCTTTTAATGGCTCTCTGCTTACTAGGGGTATTCATCCCTCAAACATTCCAACATATAATCTTCATTTACTACTACGATTGGAGTTGTGGCCTCCATTTAAATTTAGGACTTTTTGAGTGCCATTGGCAATCTCCTTTGAAGTTTCCTTAGCTCTTGCCTCAGCTAGCGAAGGTCTCCCCACCTTGGTTTCACTACCTAGGTCAGCATTCTTCCTTGAATATCATGTCTTCCTCATCGAAGGAGTTTCCTCTATACTGCCTACCTGTGTAGCTTTGCCCTTGGGATGAAGTGCTTCCTCTAATGGAAGAATCTCCTTGCCTAAGATCTGGATCTCAAGAGCTAACTCTGGTTCATGCTCAAAACTCTGAGCCAAAAGCAACTCGCCCCTTGAAAGGTCTTCCACCCTACTGGCCTGCTAAATCCCCTGGGATTCTCTTCTCTGATGAAGTTTCTTATACTCAGAAAGAGTCAAACCTTCAAAATCCATTGATTCCTCTCTAGAATCATAGATGTCTTCTATACCCTGATCCTGATTACCCTCCACTAGGTGCTCCTTTCCTTGGACAACCAGTATATCCTCTATTGGACATCCCTCCTGAGTATTACTCTCTAAAACTAGATGGGGATCCGTTTGCTTCTCCTTGATAGGCACCTCCTTGGTATTTGTATCTACTTCTAGCCCTTTAGATTTATTCTTATGGGTATCACAACCAGAGCTCTCCCCTTTCTCCATTTGGGATTTCTTGGACTTTTGGTCTTGATCTTTCGATTGGGGATGAGAAGCCTTCTTTTTCCAGACTTTCACAGAGTCCCTCGCTTCAGGGCAGGATTTCCCCACATGGCCAAACTTCTTGCATATGGAGCATGAAGTAGGAGGGTTTTCATATTGGATCTTCTGGTCCCATGACCTCAAATCTGAGATTGGCCTTATAAAGGATAGAAGCGGCCTGTCTAGGTTAACATTCACACAAAATCTTGTGTGAGTCAACCTAGTTCCTACTTTGGTAGCAGAATCCATCGCTATGGGAGATCCAATGGCCCTAGCAATTCTTACCAAAATGTTTGTGTCCCAAAAATCAAGCGGTAAACCCAGAAGCCTTACCCAAACAGGGGTCGTATTCATGACTTCTTTGAAAGGGTCAAAAGAGATATCCCATTTCTTAAGTGCTAGACCTCTTCTCCCATAAAACCATGACCCTTGAAGCATGATGTGCATAAGATCCTCAGGGTTTTGGAAAGAAAACAACACAAATCCATTTTGCATGGCCACCACCTCAATAGGGTTTCTGGGTTTCCATTTCTCAACCACCCACTTCTTGATTGAATCCACATCCGGTCTAGGCCCAACAAATCTACCAACTAGACTATTCTACCTTTTCTCAATCGGTCTCATGGCTAATGGATATGGGATGCGCAAGCAGACCATATCACCCTCTTCAATAGGAAAAATGGAAAATTTCTCCTATTGGGGGCCCAGGCCCTAGACAACGTTCTTCCAAGATCGATCCCTCCCCATAGGTTGGGTCCCCCGATCGGCCCCCCAATCATAGGTGGGGATTCTCATTTTCTTGCCACAACATAATTTGAAAAAATCCCTAGGTCAAATTGGCTTCCCTGCCACACACCAATAAGATTTGAATATATAATTGAGGTACCCATACAGTCGCAGATCCAAAAATCTTAGCTCTCCGCAGTCGTAGCTCTGAAAACCCTAACTCTAAAAATACCTTCATAGTTGTAGCTTCGAAAGCTCTCCATAGTTGCAGCTTCTAAATATCTCCACAATTGCAACTTTGAAAACCCTAGCTCTCCATAGTCTCAACCTTGAAAACCCTAGCTTTGAAAAAACTTCATAGTTGTAGCTTCGAAAGCTCTCCACAGTCGCAGCTTCAAAAACCCTAGCTCTAAAAAATCCTTCACAGTTGTAGCTCCTAAAACTCTTCAAAGTTGCAACTTTGAAAGCTCTCCACAGTTGTAGCTCCGAAAACCCTAGCTCTCCACAGTCGTAACTTTGAAATCCTAGCTTTGAAAAAATATTCACAATTGCAGTTGCTCTTTTTTTTTTTCTGTTTTTCCATGATTTTGTAGTCCCTTTCATTTATTTGCAAATATTTCTACCCAGGTTGAGCCTTTAGTATGTTCTATTGATGAATTTTTGCTCATACATGCTCATGGTATTGAAATCACAATAGCAATATTAGTGGTTCAATCATATGTTAGACATTGCATGTCAATGCCAAAATTGATGAAGCAAATGTCACATCCCTTAGCACCAATGCTTACAGGGTTGATGAGGTCTTGATTATTTATGGTTTAAAATAATGATATTTGTTTCATACATATTTTTGGGTTAGTGGCGAGCCTATTGATATTATTGATATGGGAAGTCAAAACAACATTGTTGCCCAAGACACACTCAAGTGACTAGGCTTTCAAACATCAATGAAACCTTAGTCTTACTCCCTTGGTTTTGTTTATGAATATGAATTAATATTAAGTGTCTATTCATGACAATATCCTTTTTTATGTTGTATTACTTGATATTTGTGATATATTACTTGGAAGGCCTTATATTTTTGATCACTAAGCAACTTACCAAGCTTGTCCCTAACAATGGTCAATGTGCATCAAAAGTATGACATCATATACCAAAGTGCCTACCTCAAAAAAATTTAACCTGTACTTCAACTAAGTAATGTAATATTATTGTTTTAATGCAAAAAAAAATTATTCTTCTCATGGTCCACCCATAGACTTCCAATGCCAAGGAATTGTCTCTTGTAACAAAGAACTCAGTCATTCTTGTGTAGTCCTAACTGTACATAATATTTAAGCCATACTTTGATGTGCTTTAGGATCCATAGGAAGTTCAACTTTATTTCTTTCTCAAGAATTATTCAATATAATTTCAAGAGTTGATCAACCAAGGCAAGATTTGACCCAACTCTTCTCATTACAATAACCCCAATGTCTTAGTGCGAAAGAGCTCATTATGCCTATGTATCGGCTATCAAGCTCTCCACAAGATATCAATATGTATCCATAGCCTTGTATCAATGATCTTGTGGATCAACTCTAGGGAGCCCAATACTTCACCAAGATTTATTTTAATTCAAGCTATCATTAGGTTCCTATCAATTCTTTAGACATTTGGAGGACAACTTTCAAGACTAGAGAGGGATTGTTTGAGTGACTAGTTATGCATTTTGACTTATCAATTCCCTTGCAAACTTCATGCATTTGATGAACAATGTGCTCATAACATTCACATTTTTCTTCATGGTTGTTTACGTATATGATATTTTCATCTTTAGTAACACCTAAAAGGAACACATAGAACATGTGCACTAATTTTTGGACACTCTACACTAACATAAATTTTCAAGCTAGCATATTTAGGTGTATTTTTAGTGTCATAGAGATTTATTATTTGGGCTACATCATTGAACATGAATGTATACATATCACCTTGGCTATGAGATACATCATTTAAGAATGACCTGCTCATACATATTTGATTGAATTGCAAAGCTTTTTGGGCTTTACAAACTTTTATCATGGTTTGTTCTAGAATTCTCATATTTCCTAGCCACTTAACTAGATCATGCATGGTTGGTTTGCATTCCGATTGACTCCTCTCCACCAATAGGCACTTGAACAACTAAATAAATGCCTTTGTTCAACACCAATGCTTACTATGGATGACATCACCAAACATTTTAAGATTGAGATCAATGCATCAAACTATTCACTCAAAACCATCTTGATCCACTATGGGCACATTTTTGCTTACAATTTAGAGCCTTTTAATTACAATTTGATGCAATTCGACCTTTAAGAAGGAATTGTATACCATTGTGCAAGATATTTGACAATCACACCAATACATAAGTAAATAATCATTCATTATTCTAATTATAAGACTTTGTAATTTTTGCATATTTAAAGTAAGTTAGAAAATTGTGTAACACACAAATTTGATGATATTTCCAATAATTTTAGTTGATGATCAAGCATCACAAGGGTAAGGAGAACTAAGCAACTTACTGTTTAAGTTGTCATTTGGTCCAAAAATTTTTGTTAGTCATGGATGTGTAAGGTCACAATTCCATTGACTAGGAGATATATTCGAGTGAAATTGATTTTGCTTAGATACACCACCAATTGGTATAACATCAGTTAGTGCTTGAGCATTATCTAAGTGAATAAATTATCTATTATCTAGGTAAACTTTATGTACTATCTAGAACACATCACTAATGTTTGGTCTAGAAAGCATATTATTCTAAGTAAATAAGATACTTTGGCATCATAAAGGACTTGGCAACACTACACCATATTCACTTCACCTCACATACATAAAGAGGTAGAGCTCAACATCAAATCTTGTTTACCCTTAAACATTAACATGCCAAAAAGTAGAAAATTAGGGTTTTAATCACCTTTATCCATTCCTTCTAGACCTTAGGAATTCATCAACATGGATTATTTGTCAAGTTTTGGCTTATTTCAAGCATAAAAATAAATTCATCTTTGTCAAGTTGGACAAATTTTTGAAGAATATTGATGTAGCTCATATTGCTTGATTGTTATTTCAACATGTATGGATATACTTCTTCATCCTAGGCTCCATTGTTATAGATTTAGATTTCAAAAATTTTAGCTTACTTTGGGGGTATTTTTGAAATCTAATTTTGGCGTTGCTTGATAAATTTTCATCCTTAGATTGATGGAATGATTGAAGCTTGTGCATTTGGTCAAGATGTACAATCACAATAATCCATGTACATGGGATAAATATATGTCTTACATCCAAAATTTCTATAATAGGCATTACATATTTGCACTACATATATCCCCTTTTAAATATACCTTGGTCTTCAACCCAACACTCCCTTGGATATTGCTTTTCATGCATTGTCAACATTCAAACATTAATATAGGCTAAGCAAGTGAATAAAATAGAATTCTTCTTGTTAGTTCTTCGTGTCAATCATATTGCTAACAAATGTCAACATTCATACATAAACTAGCTAGATGATTGTCATATTTTTACTTGACACCAAGTAGGAAGAGACCTAAATAGTTCCAAAAGTATTCTCTTTGAACTTCTCAAGTTAGTAGAAAGGAAAATATTTTTAGTTTCCAACGATATTTGTAATTGAATATATATAATGTACAAATGATATCAAATATAAACCTAGTTGTTGACTACTTATATCTCTAATTTTGATTTCTAGAGTCTTCTTAGTTCAACATCTAACACTCTATGTCCAATGTACATTGTAGCCTACTGCCTACACTTTGTAACCAAAGTTTAAGATTGTTGCCCACATTGTAACATGAGGCATTTGTATCATGTTCTTCATTTACATCTTGCATTACTTGGAAATAAAAACTATTCTCTGTTTTTATACTTATTGATATGCTTGTAATTGAAGAAATAACTTGTGTCATGTTTTGCTTCTTGAAGCATAACTTATCCATATTTGCTAGTTGAGTCGAGGAATTGTCCTCCATTCCACATTCTAGGACCTCTTCAATGGTATTGACATATCATGGTATATTTCCTTAATATGTTTCACCTCCCAAAAATGGGAAAAAACTAATGAATAGTATTTTGATCAATGTAAAATATTGGTATCAATTTCAATCATCTAACCATCCCTATGAAAGCTTTACTATAGAAGGTATTCAAAATCCCTATCTTTTCATTTTACCATTTGATTTTCTCTATACAATATTGTAGTACCTATAGTTCTATTAGGAATTATTACATCATAGTAGGTATTTATATAATGTAAATAACCACTCAACACATGGTTTGTATGCTCTACTATAGGATAAATTTATAACCACTATCATAGTCCATGTGATATGGCATGAGATCTAACCATTCGTCACAAGGTCTATGCATGTGGTATAGGATAAAAGCAGTTGCAATTTTGTCATGCTTACATAAAGCATCCTATGTACTTTAAATACCTATCATTGTATAATGCAAAACATTTGAAGCTTAAGTTCTAACATGTGGTATCAAAGCAAATATAAGAAAGAAATAATTCTCCTTCTGATCCTCCTTTAGATTTTTTAGATTTTGAGGTTAAATACTCAAGATAAAATAACTACAAGATCTAAAATAAAGTTGCAATATGAAATATATGATAATGGCAAACTAATAAGCATATAAAACTCATGAAAAAATTCAAAAATAACTCATATAAATGCCATTAACAAATGCTCACAAAAATTGAATCTCAATTGAATAAAGATCTCAAATACACCATACTTCCATCCTCTCCATTACAATTGTATATGTCACTCACTATTTCTCCATCTCTCTCAATAGCCACATATATAATGGAATGTGATTCTTCATATGGAGCACTCTTGGCGTTAACTCTTCTAGAGACTCTTCACTTCCTATTCTATGGACTCATGTGCACATGGACAATTATGCACATTTACAATAGCAAAATACTTTGCACACTTGTGCATTTATTATATTGCATAAAGTAAATACTCAAACTCTAATCTAGGACTCTATTTCCTAATCTAAAGATGTACCCAAGGTGGTACATTAGCATGTACTAAATAATGTAATATATTCGAAACCCCCCTTGTATTACATTATTTTTTTATTGAAAACTTTAGCCTTCAATATGGTCTTTGTCTCTTATCTTCAATATTTCATCAAGATCAATTTCTGAATTTGCATAAAATGGTTCCATGTTTAACCTTTCTAATGTGTCTCCTTTTTTTTTTCTTTTGCTTTTGTATCTTAATTGATGATATTCCTTCTACGCATTGTTTGAACATATCATAATAGTAATATAACTTTGGTTCTTGTCTTGAATTCTTCAAACAAACATCTTTTTTAGTTTTAGCCTTCACCTCGTCTTTCTTGATCTGATTCCTTTTCTTATTTCTTCTCTTTATTTGTTCTTGCACTTCTACCAGTGATATATCTTCAATGTGATGAGTTAGTAGATCATCACAATAAAAATGACTTGGATTCAAAGATTCATTACTAGCATTATTTACTTTCTTCTATTTCATTCTTTGAAAGCACTCAAAAGTGATTAATGACAAATAAACCATTAAACACTCTTATGATGAAAGAACAATCATATTTTGAGCATTCCACCAAGTCTTGAATAGTGTTTCATGAAGATATCCAATTAGTGTCATAAATTTCTCTTCCTTTGCTTCCTTCAAAAATAAAGAGAATATTTATTTCAAATCTATAGGCAAGTGTTTGAATCCATCAAAGGTATCTATTAGGTTTTGTGAATAAATTTTAAATGTAATATATTACCTCCAAAATTTGAGGCACTCCTTCTTTGATGCTATAATCTGACTTGCTTTGAAAAATGGATGCTCTTTCTCCTCTTTTATTGGTCAACTATGCTTCAAACTATTCTTAGGCACTTCAAACTCTAATGTATATCCTCCTTGCTATAGTAAATGAGCCTATGCAAGTTTATTTTTGTCCCATGCAATAAATGAGCACTCCAAGATGTTTTATCTCCCTTGGTAATGATTGGCTTCTTGGATGACAAGTGATAAATGGTGTGAAAAATCTTCCTTGATATTTCTAATGTAACTTACAACTATTCTCCTACTTCCAATGACTTATGGAACTCATCCTTCCTTATGACAATTGGCATAAGCAATTTTATAATATTACTCAATCTTACAAATGATTTTTTAATGCTTCATGCTTCAAAATAATATTTTGTTCTCCTTGGCTGTATTATTTTTCTTCTCTAGACACTTGGTTGTGTGTGTAACATTATCAACCAACCAATATAACATTCCAAGAAACATTATGAATGCCTATTCTTCGCTTTATTTATTGGTAGCTGTAAAACCCTAGAATTTTAGTCTTTCCTTATGCCTTTTCAATATCCAAAAACTTGTCTTCTTTTGTTGTTTACATTTTTGAGCTTGCAAACAATGCTTCCTCTTCTCCAATGGTGGCTCTTCTCCACTTAGGCACTCCTATACAAGTGGATATTCTCCTATAGGTGGTGGTTATTATTCTAGACAATATTTTGATGTTTGCCCCTTTGTGCTTCAATTTCACCTTGGATCCTCTTCTATGACTCAACCTTTGCTATTCGGTGGTGCTTTACTTGGTGAATCTACCACTTTTTTTGATGGCTTTTCTTCACCAACGTTTTTTGCAATTTTAATACTCTTATTGGTGTCTTTAGACACCTTAAATGTGCCTTAGATTTGAGCACTATTAAACATTTATTTTATTCAATAGAGCTTAGAATAAATTTGTACTTTTTGTTATGAAAAACAACATATAATACTTTTTCTTATCACTTCCTTTTAGCACTTTTTAACTCTAATTCTTGTTGTTATATTTTATAGATTTTAGAATGATAATAATGTATCCTTACTTGGCTTGGAGACACTTAACTTAGACTTCCTTTTGCTAGCTTTTAACAACTCTAATATGGCACTTTTAAAAAATTGAAATAACTACTTTTAATACTTGTATAAGAATATTTTATAGAACCAATATTACACACCTCTTATGACCTTCGTTGTGGCTAGTCTTCTTGATAATTTGTTGTCTCAAATTTATGTATTTTTGTAGCTCCACTCCCTTTTATTTTGCTACTCAAGAATCATCAAGTTGCAGTTCTAGTTACAACCCGAAAAATCAGCTCTCTTGCTTTCAAATTTTCTCCTTATTTTTCCTTCAAATGTATGCTTTCAACTTCTAAAATTTGCAGTTACAAAGGATACCCTCTTGTTATCCAAATTTGCAATAATTATCCTCCTTCAAGTGCTGGTAGATCCTCCTCTACTTTGCTGCCCTAAGATCTTCCAAAATTATCCCTAAACTCCTTCAAAATGTAGGTCATTTTTCTCTTTCTAATGTTGCCCAAATTCGTAGCTCAAACATCTCAAATTGTTGCTTACAAAATATGATTCTTTGATGTCCAAGAATATTTCAATTTGCTACCTTATTTTATTGTCAAGCCTTCCTTCAATTGGCTATCCAAGAGTACTTAAAAAACTTCCATAACTTCTCCAAATTGTAGCTCTAAGCTTTCTTCAATTTCCTGTCCCGTTACCTTTCAAATTCTACCTCAAAAATAAGCAACCTTATTTTACAAATAAGCCTTCAAAACCTTCGTGGTTGTCCTAAAACTTCTCAAAACTGTGGCCTCTTCAATTCTCCTTCCTTATTCAATCTTCTTGTCAAATTTTGACTCCAAATATAATGTCTTTTGCTATCCTATTCCTCAAGAATATGAATGTCTTGAGGTCTTTAAAAACCTTCTCAAAATTTGGTAAAATTCTTGCCAAATCCTTATTCCCTTTGGGATTGTTGTTGGATGGCAACAATTGTCCCAAATTCTTTTTTTTAGGACCTTCTCTTGTTTGCAATATTCTATCATTACCTTTATGAAGAACACAAGCTTATACTAAGAGGAGGGGTGAACAGTGTAAGACCACTTTTTACTTTTCTTTTCCAATCAATATTATGCAATGTATAGATAGCAATATCAATAGTAGTAATCAAAGCAATGTACAAATCATAAAACACAATAGAGACACCAATTTAACGTGGTTCACCCAATGTGGGGTACTCCACGGAGAAAACCTTTCACTAAAATTTTCTCAATCAATATCTTGGGAATCCTTTCCCTATTACAATGTTTATGGACCTTTGTCCAAAGGAGATACCAATCCCCTCATCAATTTCATGGATATCTATCCATAGGAGAACTTTCTCATTAGCTCTGGCTGGTGATATTTTAGAAGAACTGCTGCCTCCACTACACTAGGTAATGGATCTCTATTCACTAAAGAATCCTGTCCTCACTGCCTTGGCAAATGGATCTCTATCCACTAGAGACTGTCGTCCTCTATAATCTGTCACTTCAAAAGCTTATTCTTTGCTCCTTCTCAAATCTACACTAAACACAATCCTTCTAGTTAGCACAAATCTTCTCAATCTCTATTTTTGGTCTGGCACAAACCTATATTCAAATCTGCACCAAAATCTGTCCTCAAATCTGCACTAAACACAGTACTTCTGTCTAGCACAAACTATCCTCAATCTATGTCCTCTAATCTGCACTAAACATAGTCCTTCGATCTAGCACAAATCTGTCCTCAATATCTATACTCAAGCCTTAACACAAAGCTTGATCCAATCACAAATCAACTCTACTGGATCTGCCCCAAACCTTAGCTCAAGGTTTGAACAAATCAATCAATCAACTCTGCTCACAAGTCTTCCCAAATACTTGTCTCAAATTTGCCTTTTAAGCTTCCATAAAAGCTCACACTGATCTATCCACAAGTTCTCTCTAGAACTTGTCAAATATGCTCAATAAGTCCTCACTAGAACTTGTCCAATCTACTCAACAAGTCCTCACTAGAACTTGTCCAATCTGCTCAACAAGTCCTCACTAGAACTTGTCCAATATGCTCAACACTCTCTATCCTCAAACTCTGTATTGTAAGCTTCTACAAAATCTCACAAATATGTTCACAAGTCTTCTCAAATACTTACTTCAAATCTACTCAACAAGTCCTCACTAGATCTTGTCCAATCTCATAGAAAAATATAGACAATTGTTAGAGACTCAATATGCTTCACATTTACCACAATGCTCAATTACTTTCAATTTATCTTACCATAGAAACATATAGAGAATTGTTAGAGACTCAATATGCTTCACACTCACAAACTCTCAATCACTTTCAATCTCTATTTTAAAATATAAATATATAGAGAATTGTTAGAGACTCAATATGTTTCACATTCATCAACACTCAAACTCTTTCACAAATCAATTCAGAATATGGAACAATTTGTTTCACCGAAATTGAACTATCACATCAACACATTCACTTGAATAGGCTCAACCAACTCTACTCAACCAATCACTCAATGAAATAATCCTTGCTCACAAACCCTAGTCCAAACTTATGAACATTTACTCAAATGTTTCCAACAATGCTTATCAACCAATATCACATAATAATGATACTCATGATCTTTGCAAACCCTAGTTCAAGTTCCTCACTCAATAAATTTCTTCAACAACAATGCTAATATCACACAACAATGATACTCATGATATTTGACAAAAACTCTAGTTCAAGTTCCTCACTCAACTAATCACTTCAACAATAATGCTTATTAAACAAGATTTTATCAACAACTCTTTATTCTAGAAAAACCCTTTTCACTGCAACTTAGCATTCACAACATTCAACAATATTTCATTAGGAAGATGTGCCCATACATTTTGTTTGATGTAGAAGTGCCCTTAGAAAACATGCCTCAATCACAATTTCCTTCTTTCTAATTTTAATGGTTAGATGACAAAATATCACTCTTAACACTTTTCTCAAAATATTCCTTAGTCACAAAAATAATCAAAGCTCAACTACACCTTATTGCTCCTCCTTAAAAATAGCATTCATAAAATCATACATAAAAAATAATTATTTAGATACACCTTATAATCTCCAACTTAAAATAATATCCAACACCACACTAAAGCAAATATCACCAAAAAATATTTTGAATCAGCCTTATAACTCCCCTTAAAACATTACAAACCAAAAAAATTATGCAAAAATTAATTTTAATGATTCATTTATAGTCTTTCCAAAAATTCTAGTGCCCAACTAATGCATACCTTTATCTTTTACCCAAAAAGGGTTTCGACATGATTCAAACCGTTGTATCCTCAAGCGCCAAGCGCCTTAGCACTTTGGTGCCCACCGCATGGGCTATAGGAACCCATGAGAAGGAAGGGAAGCTTCCTTCCTCTTTGTGCCTTCAATCATCGTCGATGCCTTCAAAATAAAACACTTTACCGTGGATTCGAACCTCCGCCACGCATTGCCACAACGACTTGCCTTCACCGAAGTTGCCAACTACGCTACTTGTGCTTGGTGACCAAGATGCCTTCTAAGGTGGGTAATAAATCCTCACCTGCCACTTGGTCCTTTAAACACCAATTAAACCCTTCTCTATCTCACCGAATGATTCACATGATTTGCAATTTCTTGGAGATTAAATCGAATGCATAAAATTATCTTGGCTAAGGTGTTGGAGTCCCCTTTATATACACGTTGATTAATTTTCTCCCCACATCGACGCTCGATGGTTGAATTCAAATTTTGAATTTCAAATTAATAACCCACCTTAGGGTTATTTAAAATTAACATAAATTAATAATTAATTTAAATAACATAAAGTTAAGTAAATTAATTAATAAATTAATTTAATAAAATTATATTAATTAATTTATAATTAATTTAATCTTCCTTGTATAATATTATAAAGAATTATTATAATATTATTTGCTTGGGCTTCTTCTCTGCACTTTGGACCTCATATGACTACCTGAAATTGGGTCTTGACCAACTGAAAATAGACTCTCCTTTTGCACTGATTGGAGAACCTGAAATTGATGTTGCCCACTGAAATTGCCATTCACTGGTGCTACAAGCTTGATATCGATGACCACTCACTCTTGACATCAATGAAAACTCATCTACTCAAAATATCCAACACTTTCTTCAAATATCCTTCAATGACCACTTCTTCAACTTTGCAATGAGGCTTTCTCTAGATTTCTCTTCTCTAAATTCTCTTGAGACCTCTTCTTTTGGGTCTTCTAAAAAAATAGCTACTCAAATATCTTTATTAAAAATTTAATGAGACATTTCCTTGATCTTTTTAATCTTCCAACTATGGGAATTCTACAATAAGATCTCTTTCTTGGATCTTCAAATTCTACTGCTTCTCAACTTTGCAATAGGATCTTTTTGTAGTCCTTATTCAGTCCTCAATATTCAGTCTTCAATCTTCCAAATCTATAAGTTCTTCAATGTGACCTCTTTATTGGGTCTCTTCTAGCTTCAATCTGTAGTCTTCAATCTTCAATGAGGCCTCTTTTTGGACCTTCTTAATCTGTAATGTCAACTCTTTTACTGCAACTCAAAAACTAATCCTCGCACAAGGAAAGCACATAGAATTTTAGGCAACCGAAGGTGAATTATTATCTATTTGTTGTTGGAAGCTTCTCAACTTCTAAGAACTATTATTTTGCAAAAAAAACTTAGATAATAGTAACCAAATACATTCAAATTTCTAGAATTCTAAAAGCAATAAACTTCACTAGCTATTCTTAAAACTAGTGGAAAGAAATTCTATTATGAGTCCTAGTCTTTAGGAGTTTTCCTTCAACCCTATGGAAAGACTCTAGCCAAATATTAATCTGGAATATTCTTCTCTCTATCAAAATTTTCAATGGGATCTCCTCCTAGGGTCTCTTAATCTCCTCAATGTCAAGGTATATCTTCAAGAACTGTAAACTTCTTTCTATTCTGAATTTGCTCTTGGAATAGGTAAATCTTCAACCTTCACTGGTTTTCCTTCAACACAACGAGAAATATTATATTATTTGGTTTTCTTTTATAGAGGTAATTTATTCAACTTCACTGGTTTCTCCTTAACCAATGGAAATCTCCTTTGCAAATTAAAAACTTGTGCAAGACAAAAACCTTGCTGTAGCCTGATACCACTGTTAGCTTTTGAGGCTAAATACTCAAGATAAAATAACCACAAGATGTAAAATAAAGTTACAATAAGAAATATATTATAATAAAAAACTACTAAGCATATAAAACTCATAAACAACTTCAAAAATAACTCATATAAATTCCATTAACAAATGCTCACAAAAATTGGATC
Organism: Wollemia nobilis; assembly: GCA_028583015.1. Taxonomy (NCBI): domain Eukaryota; kingdom Viridiplantae; phylum Streptophyta; class Pinopsida; order Araucariales; family Araucariaceae; genus Wollemia; species Wollemia nobilis. The sequence continues at coordinate 550,333 of JAQPPZ010002224.1, forward strand.
TAAAGATCTCAAATACACCATACTTCCATCCTCTCCATTACAATTGTATATGTCACTCACTATTTCTCTATCTCTCTCAATAGCCACATATATAATGGAATGTGACTCTTCATATGGAGCACTCTTGGCCTTCACTCTTCCAGAGACTCTTCACTTCCTATTCTATGGAATCATATGCACATGAGCTATTATGCACATTTACAATACCAAAATACTTTGCACACTTGTGCATTTATTACATTGCATAAAGTAAATACTCAAACTCTAATCTATGACTCTATTTCCTAATATAAATATGTACCCAAGGTGGTACATTAGCATGTACCAAATAATGTAATATATTCCAACAAGCTTCAAAACATAGATAGCCAAAAGTGCACTCTGTTAGAGAAAGAAAATTTTTAAGGTTGAGATAAGAAGTCTCAAGGGTGGAATTACCCTGCATAAATTTGTGATCATGAAGGAAAATTCCATAGCAGATTCAAAGGAAGTTTAGGGTGGAAAACCCTGCCAATGGAAAAAACATTTCTAAAATTCAAAAGGATTTCAACCCCTTTCAAGTCCAAAGGTCATAAATCCTGATACAACCAAGCAAAACTCAACAAGAAAAGAAGTCATTACCATTGAACAAGCAATAAAGGAAGTTGTTGAAAACTCCACATAAAATTGCAAGGAATCTATTAAAGCTCCATACAATATTAGAAGGAAGCTATTGAAAGCTCCATAAAATAAAGGTTAAGAAACATTTTTTGAAAGGCATTAAAAAAAGAAAATTTGAAAAAGAAGGCTCATATAATTGAAACCATTTGAAAGCTTTTTAAATGTCGCAAGGAGCATGTGTTAAGGCATAGAGAAGCTTAAGGATTTTGAGTTGCATATTAAAAATTTAAGGAGAAATTACAAAGGTCTTGAAGAGAAATTGTGTCAAAGGTGCATCAACAAATTTTATAGATAAGAAAGAATGAAATCAAGAAAGCAAATCACTTTCTCAAGGCATACAATATTACAACTAGAATGACTATTTTTTTCTATTGAAATTGCTGCCAAATTCATATTATCCAAAATATTAAGGGAAAAAATACAATATAAATACTAACCATGGTTTGGGTGCCTACATCAAGGCCTAAACACCCAACAACCATCAAAGCCACGATAGACTTCCCTCTAACGGGGAAAAAGCAAACACAGGTGCATTCACAGAGCCACGTAGGTCACCCTTCACTAAAAATAAGTACAATAAAAACCAAACCTAGGCCCCCACTACTGTATTACAACATGATTCAATGAAGGACCAACATAGAGAAGAATTGAGAAATATTATGACACTCAAGACACCCAACTACAAGCATTGGAAGTGAACAACTACACAAGTGATATCCTGGTGACTCTATCAAAAACTGAGATATCCCCAGTGGCTATCATGGGGATGAAAAATCATGCCATAACCAAGAATATAAAAAGACATACTGATATAAAATTGAATGACTAGAGACTATTGGGTTGTATCCTCTAATGGGCGACCTACAAACTATTTGCTAAGAAGAGACTACTGAACTCTATCAAAACAAAAACTTCAAGAGAGTAGCCATGCTGGGAAACATCTACTAAGGACAAGAGTCTAAGTGACCTTTCTCCAACCCATGTTGTGATGGGAGCCTAATCTAAGGATTGGAATGAGTGTTGCTGGCTTCTAATTCCACTTGACCCAAATGCTTCATCAAGTGTGCCTGATTATGCATCATCGAGCTATGTTGCTTGGTTAATTTACCTACCACATTCTTTAATCTATATAGTCCATCTGAGATATGAGTTGAGGTCTCACAAATATGCCTTTTTAGAGCTATGATTTCTTCTTGTAGTACTTTCTTCTTACGGGTGCAACCTGCTAACTCAACTTACAATTGACATTTTACAATAGCAAATATGTTAGCTACTAAGAGATTAGAGATATCTTCTTTATCAATATCAAAAAAATATTTGCATCGAGTCTTCCAAATATGAAAGGTGATGGTTGCCCTAGTAATGGAGAGAAGAAGTTTTTTATTGGGAATCAGATTGATCCCTAATAAGGCTTGATCCTTTATCATAGGCAGTGGTAAGGGATAAATTAAATGCAATTAGAATGCCTATTGAAGCTTATAGTATGAACAAACATAAGAAACTTATGTTTTTTAGAAAACAAGACACTTGTTGATCATCTCAAAGAGGAAGAAGACAAAAAACTTGATGAAATGACCAAGGGATAAATAATTTTGAATTGTAGAAAACTAAGCTATATTTGGAAAAAATGAAAGCAAGTAAAAGTCTCGTGAGACAAGATGTGCACAAGGAAAAATCCATTATTACAATGACCATTTGAAGGAGCCTTATGTTAATTAAAGAGTCATCGTTGATACAACTATAAAGAGTTCAAAATCTTCAATACTTCATGGCAGAAGAATATTGAAACATAAAGGTCTTAAAAGGGCTTCGAGAATACTTAGTTAGTGCTTTTACAGATTGCTTTGAGAGCATTTTTGAGAGTTATTTGAGTGCTTCAAGATGTTATAAAGGGAGAACGACATGAGTTTTTTGTGAAACTATGCAAAGGAACTTCATCAAGAATCTATTACTTAGAATGATAGTAGAGACATGTTTGTAAAACCATATTACCTATAAAATGAGCTAACACCAAGAATAGGTGAAACCTGTGCGATGACTAGGCAATAAAAAGGAAGGAGATAAAATATCCAAAGCAGAAGAAGAATGAGAAATAAAAAAATGGGTACTTGAGTGACTTGAAACATCTCCTTTAAATACAAAAAAATAATTCTTAAAAGACAATAAGGAAAACTTGCAAGAAAAGAGGATACCCACTATAGTTGTCTCTCGAATGCCACCAAATTAGGTTGTTGCATCTTGGAGAAGCACCTAGTGATAAGGAGAATAACATCAAGAAATAAAAGGGAAAATTACACCTGAACGTCTGAGAAAATAATAAACTTCTCACCTACTTAGTCATAAAGCAAAAGGTTCATTCATATTAATTTTGACATGTTTTGATAAAATATTAAGGTTCAAATTTTGGCAAAAATTTTAGCTGACCTAGTTGAAAAAGGACCACATATTAAATTAAAAGTCTTTCTGAGTGAAGACAATAACAAAAAAATATGAAATAGTTTATTCCTTTAAAATTGAAAAGTAGAAAAGTATTTTTTGAAAGTGAAGAATAATTATATAGAAGGGAATATTATAGGCATATATATACTCATCTAAAAGAGTATTTTGAGGCAGACTTGTTAAAATAAGGAAATTTAAATTTTGTGAAATTCTACCATGACTAGTGGAGCATCAAAGTTTTTGTTTCCATATTCCCAATTGTTGAGAGGAAATAATTATTTTGCATGGAAGAAAAAACTTATGACACAACTTGAGTTTGAGAAAGTTTGGCAAGTAGTAGATGGAAGCATTACCCGTCATCATATAGAAGGAGAAGATCAAGAAAAGTTTGATAAGGTAGACAAAAAGGCAAGATTAATTATCATATTTGGAGTAGCAAATGATATCCAAGCATATATGAGGGATACAACAACAACCAAGGGTGCATGGATAAAGTTGAAGACAATAATTGAAGCTAATAATCAAAATCAGATTCTATTCCTCCAAAGCTAACTCCATTGTCTAAGATGAAGAATGGAGAAAAACTAGAAGCATCCATGACGATAGTAGTAGAATTGCAAGCATCATTGCAAGCTCTAGGAACTCATGTATCTAATGAAATGCTAATTCATATTATTTTGAGATCACAATCATTCAAGTAAAATATTTTTGTGATTACACTAAATGTTATCGAGAAAACATCAATTTTGAGAAGCTGGTGAACCTACTTTAGAAAGCAGAGGCCTCACATACTACAAAAGAAGAAGAGCAAGTACTTATCTCAAATAAAAAATAGAAGCAACAACTCAAGAGAGACACAATTCCTTGATTATAATATCAAAAGAACAATTTATGCATGTAAAGAAAGTTCAAGTTATGTGTCAAAATTGGCCGTAGAGTGAATGAATGTTGACATAATCTATTCCATAATAGGACTTCTTCTCAAGTTAGATATTGTTAGAAAACGAAGCCTCTAGTGGAAAAATATCCAAGTTGGAGTAGTAGCACAACGATGTTTTAGAAGATAAAAATCCCAGAGGTGAAGAAAAATATCATCTAGAAGAAGAAGAATATACATTTTCTGCTTATGCTTAATTAAGTTAGCATAATGACAAATGACATATCAATTTTGGAGTAACAAATCATATGACAAGTATGAAGGATTGGTTTTAGAATTAGACTATTCCAGTCATACAAGAAGGGTCTCTCTAGGAGATGACACATCCTATGATATTAAAGGTAAAGGAGATATTAGATTGTGACTTTTATCTCACACATGCATGTTAATAGGAGTTTTGTATGTCCCAAGACTCACTAAGAATCTACTTTCTATCAATCAATTACTTGACCATAATTTAAAGGTTGAATTTGATAAACAAGAGGGATCTAAAGTAGATCTAAGATTATTTTGAAAATTAAACAACAGGGAACTACTTTAGATTTTGGATTCTTTTGACTAAAGTAGAAAATCCAATATTATTGTATTTGGTAAATAAATGGGAAAAATGTTTGAACTTCACATAGTACATCATGACAATATCTGCTATATAAAGCATACTCACAAACAACATGACACCTATTTATTCATCAAAGGCACAAAAAAGAAGGAATTTCAGTTATGGAGGAAGAACCCATCATTTTTTCCCACAAGTATATTGAACACTCAACAATTACTATACAAGCAATAAGTGTAGATACTAGAATTGGAACTTGTCTAACTCTTGTAGGTGATAGTAAGAAAAATACCATTATCAAATATGCATTAGTCAATCATCTTAAATCACTATAATCCCACAATAAGGATCAATAATTCTCGCATAAGGGACTCAAACTAAATTTATTAGTAGCACAACAAGAAGTGATTAACCTCACCAAACATTGGTTAAGAAAATATTTGGCAATAAAACTACATGGAAGGAAAGTATTTGGTCTCATCAACAATTGATTTACTTGATAGAGATCATCTACATGAAGACTTTAAAGAAGGAACATATTTTATACATTGAAAATATTTGTAGTAATTGTGTTTTTGGAGTGCATGATCGGTATTACCTGACACCCCTTAAACTTGTGTAGAATTCATAGTTGGGAGGGGGAAGGACGACTAACTCTTGCCAATGTTCAATAATTCACTAGAACCATATTTGGATCATGTTGATTAAGAGAGAAAATTTTACCTTGTTCCAAAAACATGGAGATAAAAGTTAGAGCAAGAAGACAAGAATAAGAACTAGAAGTTAGAACAAGAATCAAACATCTTTATCAAGCGATATGGACAAAGCAAATTTTAAAGCATTCAAAAATCTATTTCTAAGGAATTTTCAACTATGATGTAATAAAGGGGAGGATGTTAGGAATTATCACATCGTAATAGGTATTTATATAAGTTGAGTAACCACTCAACACATGATCTATTGGTCTACTATAGAACAAAGGTATAACCACCATCATAGTCTATGTGATAGGGAATGTGATATAACCATCCTTCACAAGTCCATGCATGTGGTATAGGACATAAGTAGTTGCAAGTTTATTATACCTAAATAATGTATCTATGTATTAGAAATACCTAAAATTGTATAATGCAAAACATTCAAAGCTTAAGTTCTAATAGGTTCCATATTCAATCATAGTCATATATGTGGTCATTTTTATCTAAGTAAAAGAATATTGATGCTTAAGCATTTTATAATGTTATCCTTTTAATTATGTAAATAAAATATGTAATAATGACATGATACATGTATATCATTGTTATATTTATTTGGTTGTACACTTAATCTTGTTATTAGAAGCAAGTAATTAAATAAGCGAGGTCATTGTCTTCTACAACCCTCAACTCTTCAAACCATGTATCCTAGCTTACACAACTTGAGTGTGTGATGTTTGAATATTGTAATTCTCCCTGATTGTGTTATATATATTTGAAAATAGAAAGAGTAAGTCTTGACATATTTTGGTTGCATACTTTTTCCTATGCATGTAAGTTGATCTTTCCATTACATCCTCTTTCATTGTCTTTACTATATTTACATTGTTTTTGTTAATTGCTTGATTAGAATACTCCCATGTAATACAAGTTGTTTCTCCTCTAGTTCCATGCAAGGCCATAACAATTGCTTCTTTTATTCTATGAAAGTCCATAGTGTTTATGTTGTAGAAACAAAAAGTGAAGCTGGTATATTATTCCAATGCATAGAATATATAGGAAATACAAAGAATCTCACATGGTTAAGTGGTTGTAACAAGTTGCCAAACATGGCCAACCACTTAACATATAACAAATCTACTAAATATGAATGCAACTAACTGCTAGAGGACAAATGACAACATGGGTGTCAACTAAAAAATAACTAAACATCTAACAACATAACAACTTATTTCTTATGTGGGCATACTATGCCTCACGTGCATACAAAGTGCAAAAATAAGAAATAATAATAAATAATGAAATATTAACTTAGGCTTAAGTGGATAAGCTTAAGTGGATAAGCTTAAGTATCCTCAACACTCCTACCAACCATATAAGCATTGGACCCCAATGCTCTCAACATATGTGGAAAGTAAAGGGCCATCTCATGGTGAGAAATCCAGTGAGCAATGTGTGGAAAATGATCATGACAAGTGACAAGGTATGAAGTGGAAGAACCCTATCTAGTGTGATGAGTCTTCATATCGAAAACTCTATCTGAAATGAATGGAAGCTGATGATCAGGTGCCACTGCTGTTGTAGGGCTAAAAACATGATCAGGTACTAAAAGAGAATGCTAAAATGGTGTCTCTAGAAAGTGGTGCTTATCCAAGGGAACCCAAACTTTGTCTTCATCCTGTGATAAGTGAGGATTGTGATGCTTACGCACCACTCCCTACGAAGTCTCCTGCAAGTCTTGTGGTATTTGCCTAGAAGGCTCTATCGGTGGTCAGTGAATGAAGTAACCTTAGCTTGCTCCTCCATGTGTGCAATGGTGGGAGTGGGCAAAGCCAAAGGTAACTTCTATGGAACAAGTGGTTGTGTATCTAGAGGTGTACCTAAAATGATACCAATGGAGTGAATGACATATTTCTCATGAGTGAGAATGATGGATTCCTTAACCACTTGCTCTTGTGATTGTTCATTAGGTGGGAGTGAAACTTCTTCATTTTCCTGTGCCTTAGATGGTGCTTGTTCTTCATTTTGTGTGGAATTGATGCTAGTAGGAGCTAAAATGAGTGCTTGACTTAGTGGCTTCCTTACTTGCCTACAACTTAACATCAAATTAGAAGTAGGTGTAGTGCTTTGTATCAAGTAGGTTTTATCATGCAACTCCAATGTGTAGGTGTTCATTTTAGCATGATAAATAATATTCCTATCAAATTGATAAGGTTTACCTAGAAATAGCCCACAACAATCCATATCTGTGAAATCACACCTTACTTTATCCACAAACTTGTCATCAAAAGTAAAAGTCAAGGTGCAAGTGTGGGTGATGTTAGATGTGGAGTCTACATGTTTCCATCCAAGTGCATATGGTTGGTGATGTGGCTTTATGAGAAGTTTCAACTTCTCCACAACAGAATTTGCAATGAGGTTCTTTTGCAATCCGTTACCTATGATACAATCAACATAGTAATAATGTGTAAGGTGGGCTCTAGTGACAAAAAAATGGTCACGATCAATGAGGTTCTTAATTTTTTCAAAAGTAAAGCATTTGGATTTTACATGACCATGCTTTTTACAAAATTTACAATACAATGAAGAAGAAGGATATTTAGAATGAAAAGAAGAAGAATGTGCTTTAGGAGAAATGGGAGGAGAAGAAGAATGAGGGGAAGATTGAGAATTATTCTTCACCTTCTGTTGATGCTGATTCCCACCTCTGGAAGAGCTCTCCTGTGATGAACGAGATTTGTGATATGCACCAAATTTCTCCTCTACAAGAATGGCATGATTGAATGTCATATCCAAGGTGAGGAAAACATTAAACTTTATTTCCCTAAAAAATTGATCTTGCAAGCCACGAGTGAATTTATTAATCAATTCCTCTTTTAAATATTTCACACCAAGTAGTACCCTTAGCCTATTAAATTGGAAAATGTAGTCAGAAACATATATACTATAGTCTTACCTCAATCTATACCACTTGGTAGTGAGGTCACTTTGGTAGTTTGGTGGAAAGAATATGTTTTTCAGAATTTGGATTAATTCTTTCTAAGTCATTATGGCATTATGAATTTGTCCTTCTATAATTAAAATTTTTGCTAGGCCTGTAAGTTTGACTGTAGAAAATGCAACTTGTTCATCCTCAAGAATTTCAGCATAAGCAAACCAAGTTTGCATATCCAAAATCCATGTAGATAAGACATCCGGATCCCTAGATCTGTCATATAATTTGACCTCACATTTGGCTTTAATTGCACGATTGTGATGAATTTTTATATATCCTGGGTTTAATTGCACCACAATGTCTTTAACCTTCTCTGTTAAAATATCTACTGCAATAGATGTTTTATTTGAGGTCTGAAGCCATATGTTCCCTAGTATATGCCAGACTAGGAGGATTACAAAATGGATGCAAGAAGTAATCTAGGATTTAGAAATTTTGACAATTTTCCTAATGCAAGAATTACCTAGATTTTATTTTACAATAATTTTGCTCTCCAAAATTACAAACATAGGGCTATTTTAAAGTTCTTTTTACAACAATTAAATCAAATTTTGTAAAAATGAGCACTTAAAAATTATAAAATTAACCCTTTTACATGCAAAAATTAGTTATGAGGCAAAAATAATGGATGAAATTGCAGAACTTTGTAAAACATTGTAAAAAATTTGGCTGAAATTGACCAAAAATGGATATTTTCACCTTGCTTTGCTGTTTTTCTGCTTTTGGTGCCAAAAATTTGAATTTAAAAATTCAAATTTGAAATTCTTCCTCCAGTTCGAATTTCCCGTCAGAATATGAATTGGCAGCCAATAAAAAAAATTGGTTTTGGTTGATTATTTGTCGGTCAACTACGGAGTCAATCGATGCCCATAACCGGTGTGATGGTCAAAAAATCTCAACGGTCTGTGCCCCAAACTGGTAATAATTATCACCAAATGACTGCACAGTTAAAGGCTAGCCTATCAACTATTCACAATCGCTAACATGTGTGAATGCGGTCTTAAAGCACCTTTCATCCCCTGCAGGGACGATGTGGGCATTTGTCCCAATTTTTTTTTTAAACTTTTCGTCGTCTCATCCGTCGGAAGTGCCGATCTGACGGAAAGTTGGTGCCAAAAAATAAATGGAGATTTAAACCTTTGGAGACACCTTTTGTTTGGTTGCCAAAAAAATCAAACCTTACTGGAAATTGTTTTCATTCACCGAAAATGGTTGTATTCATCGCGAAAAATCGAAATCATGTCGTGATGCGATTTTATTCACCATGAAACTCCATTTGTTGCCAAATTTTATTGTCGAATCCTTAAAAAAACCGATTATGCAACCAGATTTTTTTGTAAAACTCATCGATCCCTACCAAAGTTTTGCCTGTGATCTGTGCTACATCGATGTGATCGCCTGTCAAACCTGCGCTACAATCCTGCACTGCAATGATCACCAGGGATTCTCAACGAGCGTCACCTCAATTCGGGTGATGCGATGAGGGTGTTTCATCCTTCGTTCAACATCAAAAACTATCGTGGGGGTATCTGATCGTCTTCTAGTCATGGCATCTGTCGGTAGCTAGGTGGACTGCAAGCTGCGATCCGTCTGTAAAAAGGCTATCCCGTAGCCTATAACAAAATGAGTGGAGGTTGGTGGAAAGGGGTTTTGGGAAGGACGCCGATGGGAGGTACAAGGGAAGTGCAAGGTGGTGGAGTAATCTCCAACAATGGAGGCCGGTGTGGGTCATCGGGTGGTGACTATCGGTGATCTGCGATGGGCTGTCGTATGCCAGTCGGGTGCCACCCATCGAGTAGGCGAAGCTCATTAAAAATGGAGGATGTCCGATTAATTGACGCTGATCCCTTTAATATGCTGTAAGGGCTAAATCCCACCGTGCGTATGGAAAGAGGTCGAACATGCTCCGTAAATAGGCAAGGCCTATTTTTATCCTTACAACAAAATATAATATTAATAAAAAAATCAATATTAATATTAATTATTCTTCTTTTACTTGAGTAAAAAACCTCAACAATTGCTCCAATTTTCTTAATTGTCATGCACACAAGAGTCCAACTTAGCAAGTTACTCTTAGCAAGTTATTTTGCATGCACAACTGCTTATCAAGCTTATCGTCGGTAATATTTTTTGGCAACTTGGTGCTTTCACGACAAGGAGTACAAATGATTCCTTTTGGGAAAATCTTTGCCTCAAACTTCGAAACTTACCCTCAAATATTTTCTTCAGATCTGATCTTTAATATTCAAAGTAGACATACAATTTTTCTTGACAAGAAAACATTTTCTTACCCTTTGGTTTCTACCAGGGATAATTGGTGCAAGGGTAATTTCTTCCCTCTACTACCTCAGCTTCACCTGATGTTGTGGGTGGCCTCAAACCACTTTCCACTAACACCTTCCTAGGATCTGATGCACTAGCAATCTCACTAGGCACCTCACAAAGAAGTGGCAGTTTGCCTTCCTTCCTGCAAAAACATCCTATGGCTTTGAAGTGTTTTAGAAACCAAACATGAAGTTGGTATATTATTCCAATGCATAGAATATATAGGAAATACAAATAATATCACGTGGTTAAGTGGTTGTAACAAGTTGCCAAACATGGCCAACCACTTAACTAAAATATAACAAATTTGCTAACTATGAATGCAACTAACTGCTAGAGGACAAATGACAAAATGGGTGTCAACTAACAACTAACTAAACATCTAATAACATAACAACTTATTTCTTATGTGGGCATACTATGCCTCATGTGCATACAAAGTGCAAAAATAAGAATTAATAATAAATAATGAAATATTAACTTAGGATTAAGTGGATAAGCCTAAGTATAATCAACAATTTATACCTTGTGTTCCTTGTACAACTATTCTTGTTCCTCTTATGATTCCTCATAACATGCTTCCATGACCGTTACATCTAATGGTGATGTAAATACCAATATATATCAATCACAACTACTAGTTTATCTTTTTTATTTTTTAAATTTATCCTCATGCCTATCTTTAGTAACTTCATGTTAAAAATTTGTATTTCTCAACCTTGATTGGTTCTTCATGCTAAGAAATATCTTGCAGAGTTGTATTATTTTTCCCTCAAGAATTTTATATACTTTTTCAATATTAATGCTAATAATTAACCAAAGGTATCTAACAACAACACACAAATCATTTATAACATTAAAATTAGAATGTAAATATATTTACCTAGTAAATTTTTAATATAAAAAAATATAAAAATTCTCACCTTGAACTTGTCTCCTTGATGTTTTTTTCTAGAGTCTATAATCTTTAAATTAGGTACGTGTTAATGAGGTCATATTTGATTAGGGTTCATGAACATAGTAACCACCTTTTGAATGCATTTAGAAAAACATGACTATAATTCTTATAGAAGGTCAATTTCTTAATGTCATAACTCTTTCAATATTGTTATAGTTTTGTATTATGACAAATCATTTTTGAAGTTCTCAATATATTGGAAAAGATGATGCAAAAATTGTATATCTTGTCCACATTTTGCTTTGATACTACTTGTTATGAAATTAATTAATCAATATATAAATAAAAATCCAATATATAAAAATAACAAAAAAAGTAACATATAATAGATACATATAAAATATATAATTAGGAAAATTTTAAATCTAGGATATCAACAGTTGATACTCCTAAAAAATAAATAAACCACATGATCATCAATATTAGAGCACCAATTTGAGTGGGTTACCTTTTGAATCAATTACAATGTGAAGATACTTGATATCTCACAACTCATGATGCTAATACAATGATATTAATACTTCATATATAATATTATCTAATAGTATTATGAGAAGGTGAAATATTCATTAAGGCATAAACCTTTAAATTGTTTGATCCATACAATGATCCAATACAAATAAAAGGTTATGCATATCCCATGCCAAATACTACATAACTTTGATACACATTAATATATAGTACATATCATATTATATATGTTTGTGTATACATATATTGTATACTAAGTAAAGAACAAAAGAATAATATTATGTGTTTCTCCCTATAAAAACAATGAAATCAAACACATGAACATATGCCCAATGGACTAAGAATTAATATATTTATGAGAGCATACAAAATTAACCTTGAAAAGCAAAGTCAAGTCTTGTTTGGAAGCTGAATATATGCTTTATGTATCCTTATACTATCTTATATGGAAAAATTTTATTGTTAATAAGCAAATTTTCATAGGGAGGGATGGCTCCAGCTCCAGGTTCCCTTGGACTGACCAGTCCCACTTCTCCTTTTCCCTGCCCCCCTCTCGGGTCTGCTCTCAGGCCTAGTTTCTAGGTTCCCCTATTTTCTCAGGTTTCCCTCTTGACGAGGTTGCTGGTCTGCAAGGAGGGTTTGGTGGTTTCTTGCCCTGAGTTTCCTGGTTTGACGGGTTTCTAGTGTGCTTTCAAGGTTGTTGGAAGAGGGTTGGCTCTGGTTTTTTGGTTGCTGCTCGGGATCTTCATCTGCGTTCTTTTGGCTTCGGGGGGTGCCTTTTCCCGTAGATGGTTTTCCCAGTCGCCCCATGAAACCCTTGTCTTCGGGATCTCCTTGTAGATCCGAGGTTTGTTTGTTCTTATGGATGGATCTCAGGGATCTTTCTGTAGTTTGCTTTTTGGGTCTTAGGGGGTGCCCATGCATGCAGCTACATCTCTCCTTGGATCCATTCCCTGACAGACAATGGTGGGGCTAGAAGTTTTCTTGATGGTGGTTTTAATGGCTTGTTTCCTTGCAAGGTTTGATCTTGGGATGGGGGCTCAAGTTCTTACAATGCAATGGCTTCCGCTATTTTTTCTACCCGTCAAAATCCTTCTCAGTCATGGACGCTCATGGGACAGCTTCCCTATCTCTCCTCTGCAACTTGCATCCCAGATCGAGGTTCCTGTTAGGCAGGGGTTGTGTTCTTCTGGACATGCTGCTGGTTTTCCTGCTGGGTGGGATCCATGAGTTCGTAGGTTTTTTTGCAGGTTCAGGGCGTGCTGGTTTTCCCCGATGGGGGGTCATGGGTTTGTCTGCAGGTCTTGGGCATACTACTGGTTTTTCTCGCTGGGCGGGTTTTCCTTCTCTTGCTGGTTTCTCTGAAGGCGGGATTTTGGGCATGCTGCTATTTTTTTCTGCAAGGCGAGATTTCCTGTTGTTGTTGGGTTTCCCGCGAGGCGGGACCTTCCCTTGCTGCTGGTTTTTTTCCTCGCTGGGCGGGACCCTTCACACCCGATTTAGGGTTGGTTTGGTGGTTTTCCCATAGGCGGGATCTTCCAATTTTGTTGGTTTTCTCACTAGGTGGGATTTCTCAAACATGCTAGTTTAGGGTTTGTGTGCCTTTATTGCTTGGCGGTATTCCTAAACATGCTTGTTTTCCCCACCTGGAAGGATTTCCAGATTGTGCGGTTTTTTCCCCATGAGGCGGGATTGTAATTTTTTGCTCTTGTTTTCCCTACTGGGACGGTTTTTAAATTTGCTAGGGTCCCCGCTGGGCGGGATTTTCCCTTTTTGACTGCCGGTTTTTCCCGTTGGGTGGGATTTCCTTTGTGGTGGTCTTCGGATGTTTCCCGCTAGATGGGATTTTATCTTCATCCTTGTAATGAGTCTCCCACTGGGTGGGATGTGTCATTTGGGTTTTAACCCTCGGTTTGGTCTTTTGACCTGTTGTAAGAAGGTTTTTGGGATCCTTTCAAAACCCGCTTGTAATATAATTCCAACTTACCAAAAAAATAAGCAAATTTCCATAACTTCTCAACCTTTACAATATCATATTTTAAGAAAATGAAGACTTATGTACTTTAATATAATTTTCTATATTACATGGGTATTTTACATATCTATTAATAACAACATATAGCTTTCATCTTTCTTATAATTGAATTTCATTTTATTATTTATTTATGTCAAAGGGTTGGATTCAAGCCATCAATATAAGTAACTATTGGGGATTTTTCTTGCATCTTTAAGATAAGCTATCATGCTATAGGAAAACCTACTACCAACGAGCAATTACAGGCTTTGGTCAACCTACCTCTTTAACTTGGGAATAGAGTTCTTTTAATATTTTATAGACAGACCAAGTATGGTAAGGATACCCTTGAGGTGAGCTTAAGTTTCTTTAAGTTCATGCTCTTCCAGATTTATGGTGATGAATTAACAATTATAAATTATGACCGAGCTAAAACAATAATAGTTTTGATATACCTTATGTATGCTCGGTACCTTAATCCTTTGGGCTATTTTAGCAAGATTTAATAACAATTCAATAAAAATAGAAAAAAAGAGAGAAGAGATAATCGATGCAATTACATTCATTTGAATATCATAATAAACATAATAATTGACCAATGAAGTTCACTATGTGTTCAAATAATGTAACCCATAATGAAGACACACACAAAACTAAATACAAAAAAATAATAGGAAAGAAGCCCAAAATTGTATTAATATTGAATGAGATTACATGAAGAGTTGGCTTAGAATTGCCATTTAAATCTTAGAATGATTAATACAATAAAGATCCTCATTCAAATATCATAACAAGGACCTTTCACTCTCCCATTTGAATATTGTAACAGTTGAGTTTCTAGACCTCTGGCTCAATAGTCTAGAAATAATCTCAGTTTCTTGGGCACTTTTCTATCAAAACCTGCACAGTAATGGGAAGAATGAGGGGATGGAAAAGAAGAAAGGAATCAAAGGGAATCAAATAGAAAATAAAGGGCACTCGAGCATACCTCTTAGAAAAAATATGCTATGTCAAATCTTAATCCTTATTCTGGTCATAGACATCCTTCTTATAGTTGTGGTGGCTCTGTAACTGCCTAAACTGCTTTTATTTATGCTGTCCACTTGGCACCATCTCCTATCTTGTCATCGGTTGGGTACTATACAATTTGTTATTTTAAAATGACTCAAAAATATGTCATTAAAATTGGCCAAAGCCCTGCTTTCATTTGGACTATCCACAAAATCCATCATGAAACTCTTCTATTACTTCTAATATTTCTTTTTCAAATAGGAACAATAATAATATTCCATATGGATGTCTCCAATAGAGTTTACCTTCTTGAGTATAGTACTTCTAAGATTGTTGTTTGAATGACCTCATTTTATTTGTAGACATACCCCTTGGAAATTATAGGGTTTATAAATACAACATAATATCATCATAACATTTACATTCAACATTGTTTGTTATTTTGATATCATGCATGTCATCAATTGTGGCAATGTTCTGCATGTCTTCTCCTTATTTGCTAGCTAGATATTTAGCTGGGCCTTGTATTATGATTATTTTCACAAATTTAAACTCTACATCATACTACAACAATTTGACCATCCACTTGGTAGGACTACCTATTGGTTCAGTTTGGGTGAAAATATATTTCACAATAGTGAAAGGGATACAACACATAATCTTGTTCGAACCAAAGATGCATTTAAAATATTCCAATGCTTGAATCATAACATAAGCCTATTTTTTAATAATTTTGAATCCCATTTTGGGCTCCTTTGAGTCTTGCACTTATGAAAGCTATAGGTCTCTCATTCTCTTCATCATCCTTTTGGGAAAGGACTACAACAATGGTATGTTCAGAAGCGAATGAATATATATTAAAAATCTTTGAGTAGTTAGGGCAATTCCATATTGAGGTAGTGGTTATAGCATCTTTGATTTTTTTAAAAGCTTCAATGTTATCTTTTGTCCATTTGATATCAACATTATTTTTAATCATGTTATTAATAGGTTGAGCTATTTCTACAAAATTTGACACAAACCTTCTTCCAAAATTAATCTTATCAAAGAATGATTTGATTTCTTTTAGATTTTTTGGAGGGGGTATCTTGGAAATGACCTCTATCCTTGATGAGTCAATTATAATTCCTTTTTCAGATACTATGTGGCCTAAAATTTTTCCTTGTGTTGCTCCGAATATACATTTTTTTTAGATTCAAGGATATTCCATATTCTTTACATCTGGAAAAAACAATAGCTAAATTTTCAAAATGATCTACAAGATTTTTCAAAAATATTGTTATGTCATCCAAATAGACAACCACTATTTTGAACATCAAACATTTAAAAGTAAATTCCATGGCCCTTTGGGAGGTGGACTTGTATTCATTAATCCAAATGACATTCTCAGGTATTCAAAGGTACCCCAAGGGGTAGTGAAAGCAATTTTATATCTATCTTCAAGATTTACTTGAATTTTATTTATCTTAAGCATCCAGTAAAGACATTCTGGATGAGCCTACTATAGCCTATATCAATTGTTCCATATTGGATAAGGGGTAATTATCCTTGAGAGAAATTTTATTCAGATTTTTAAAGTCAACACAAAGTCTGATTTCTCCATTTTTCTTTCTTACTGGTACTAAGTTTGCTATCTAGGAAGAAAACCTCACTAGTCTTACTATCTTGACATCCAGTAATTTCTAAACTTCTTTCTGCATAAATGGATGCAATGTGGGATTAAATTTCCTTTGCTTCTGCCTGAAAGGCTTAGCATCTTCCTTAAGAGGAATTATGTGAGTCATTGTTGAGCAAAGTGCAGCAAACAGTATTGTCATTGTTGTCAACACAGTCAGACAGATTTATTGATGCAATGGACAAGAGTTTATTGAACAACAAGGTGCAGCCAAAGTACAATTGATAGGGTTCAGTGTTGAGCAAGGTGTTGCAGGAGGATTGTCATTGTTGTCAATACAGTCAGTTAGATCTAATGATGCAATGGACAGGCAGTTCAAACAAGAAGCGGAAAGGATTTTTGTGAAAACCAAGGCAGTCAAAATAAAAAGTTTTATTTAAAATCATGGATAACAGATTTGAAATGGGTTTTTCTTAAAACCCAAGTTGGCTCTTCGTTTCATTGAAAAAGATGCCCCGGTGATGAAGATATTTAATTTTAAATATTTGGTTTAAATTTTAAAGGTTTTTTTGTGAAAACCAAGGCAGTCAAAATAAAAGGTTTATTTAAAACCATGGATAACAGATTTGAAATGGGTTTTTCCTAAAACCCAAGTTGGCTCTTCGTTTCGTTGAAAAAGATGCCCCGGTGATGAAGATATTTAATTTTAAATATTTAGTTTAAATTTTATTTTATTTAAAATTTAAATTAAAATATTAAATTAAATTAAAAAGGGCCGACGTGTTACTATTTCACGGCAATAAGCTACAAGAAGGTGACGAAGGTGGTAGAAGGGTTTTGCAGCCGACATTCTTAGGGTTACAGCTGACGGATTTTAGGGTTTGGCAGTTGACAAATTCTAGGGTTTCTTAGCCGACGTTCTTCTAGGGTTTGTTTCTAAAATTTCTTCTATAAAAGCAAGGGTTCTTCGAGTTTGTAAGAGGGGGTGTTAAGATAAAGTGAAAAAGCGAGCATAGTGTTTGTGAAAGTGAAGATCGTGTTGAGCAGAGAGCAGAATGTGAAATGACACAGAGTGTGCAGAGAAGCAGAGTGTGCAGAGAAGCACGAAGGGCAAAGTTGATTACAAAGTCTGGTTGTAGCAGTGCAGCAGACTGTGTGAAGTGATTGCGCAAGAGAGAGCAGAGTGCGGAAAAATAGCAGACCATGAGAAATGAGGTGAAAGTTCTATTTTGTAATTTTTATTATTATCTTCCAAGTTGTAGCTTGGCATAAGGGGTTGGTGCCTCTTTCCAGTAGGTGCTGGTAAAATAGGAGTTGGTGCTCCATTCTGTTGAAGCAGATAAAGTTAAGGGGTTGGTGCTCCTTCCAGTTGGTGCTGGTAAAGATTTATGTAAATTTGTAGCTTTGCATTGACTGGATTTGGATGGTAGTCCAAGCAGTCTTTTTGAGGAGTAGCCACATTGGTGAACCTCGTTAAAATGTTGTGTCATGTGTGATGCTTTCTTGATGCATTTAGTATTTCTTTTATCTGCTTTAAACTGCTGCTGGTTTTAAAATCATATGTTTTAGATATTTTAAAGAACACACTGATTCACCCCCCCTCTCAGTGTCATTGTGATTACAACAATTGGTATCAGAGCCAAGTTCCCAATTTTGGCTAAATCGATCGAGGTTGATCTTGGATTAGTACACAATGGCTAAGAAGAATAGATCCTCATCCAAAAAGGCATCCCGATCGGTTTGATTCCTGTAGAAGAGAAATTTGAACCAAAAAAGGTAGAAGAAGTGAATCCTGAAGTTTGTGATGAAAATCTTGAGGCTGAAGTAGATTTTGAAGGAGAGTTGATATCTGCTCTTGAAGAGTGGAGAATAGAAAAGAAAAAGAACAAAATACTGTCCAAGAAATTAGAAGAATATGAGGATGAGATTGAAGATCTCTTCCTACAAGTTCAAAAGGCCAAGAAATAAGAAGAAGCCTTGAAGACATAGCTGGATAATAAGAATGATGTATACAGCACAAGTGAAGAGGAATATAAACAAGTTATTGTTGATCTAAAGCTGCAAGTAGAACAGAACAAAAGGATTGAAGATATTCTTAGGTCTCAGATCAATGAGAAAGAGATTGTATGCTGCCAACAAGAAGAAGATATTGTTTCATTGAAGAAACAACTAAAAGAGGCCAATATAAATCTCAAATTTGAGAAGAGCACAGAGTTGCTAGATACAATGATAAATCAACAAAGAAGCTCCACGACTAAGTTTGGTCTTGGATATGAAGCTGAACAACCTTCATCCTCCAAATATGCAGAGAAGAAGAAGTCCTCGGTTGAAGGATTGAAACAAGAAAAGTCTGAAGCTGAATCCTCAAAAGGAAGAAAATATCAAAGAAGATCTATAGCAAAGCAACCACAACAAAAGAGGTTCTCTCACTCTCACTCTTTTAATAATAATGCTTTTTATGGCTATTGTTCTAAATGCAACCACTTTGGTCACAAGGCAATTTATTGTGGACTAAACAATAGATCAAAGAGTTATCTTGATAAAAATACTTCTATTTTTTTGAGTGAACACCCTGTGCAATGTTTTAAATGTAATGGCCATGGGCACATAGCAAGGTTTTGTTCAAGCACTTACGTATCCAATCTAAGGCAATACCATAGATTTCATCATACACATAGAATGCAATACGGACAGGGAATAAAACATGTGCAATGTTTTAAATGCAACGGTCAAGGGCACATAGCAAGGTTCTCTCCAAGCACTTCTATATCTAATCTAAGGCAAAACCCTAGATTTCATCGGACACAAAGAGGACAACACCGACAAGGAACATATCATGTGCATAAAAGAAAAGAAAATAATCATCCATCAAGAATGCACAAGAGACAACCCCACAAGAGAAATGTTCAAGTTCACGAACAGGAGCAAAATAGGGATGTTGTTGAAAAACCCAAGCCCAAGTTCAGGAAAGTCTGGAGAAAGACATAAGAAAGGAAATTGTGTCTCCTTGGACTGAAGGAGGCTACTCTGCCATTGCTCTAAGCAACTCCAGGTGGCACATCCTCAGGAGGAGCAATATTAAAGTTTTATTTTAATGCTCCTATGTATTTGTCTAGGTATCTGAGGATGAAAGGTAAGCAGTCGGGTTAATGTTGTATAGTTGTTAAAGTGTGTTTTTTAGTTTATATAGTGGTTTGTGGAAATGTCGTGAAGTGTGGTGTTTAATTTGAGAGCTGTCACCATTGGTAGTTTTGAGATATGTCACTGTTGTACTGTTGATGATTCTTAATACCATTGTTCAAAATTATGAATCATAATAGTCCAGATAATTTGCTCAACGAAAGAATGCTTGCCCTAGTTGTGTATTTGTGTTTCGAGCAGCATGTATTTGTTTTTACTCTTTGATGTGAAGATTGCCAGATCTTTCATGACACCTTGGTGAATATATTTAATTCACAGACAGTTTTGTTTTAACTATTGATTTAATGCCAGTCCAAGGATAAGAAGCTTGAGGCTGAGTAAGGTGCACTACGGTTGGCCATAAAGTGTTTGACAAAATGTCTTCTTTCGACATGCATAGTTGAAAGTAAGAGTTGGCAATAAAATTGCAAGTCTTTGGACAAAAATTGGTATAGATGTGAGTCACTTGTCAATTCCGTTGACAAAAGTGAAATCGAGCATGTTAAATGGGAAGATTGAAGAAAAAGTTTTTTAATGAGCAGACAGATGATTTCCAGCCTGGTGATGAATAGTTGAGTTGCTTTCATAGTGGTTGTTTTGATCAAGTTAATACTTTTCTTGATACATGATTTAGGCTTACTCCATTGAGTTTGATTTGAGCAAGTTATTCTTTGCCTTGGTGATTTATGTTGGTGGTTGTCTTGTTCAAATACCTTTGGAAGGAAAAGGATGTCTACTAGTTTCCTTTTCATGTAGTGATTGGTTGAATGCTTCAAGGTTAATCTTGAGTTGAATGATGTTGGTTAAACCTTGTCTATAAGCATTGTTGCTAAAGCCCTAATTGGTTGAGAAAAGATGTTGGTTGTCCTATGGTACAGTGTTTGGTACTTGCACAAAGTTGAAAGTGGATTGAGGTAGCCTCTTTGGATTCTCACTGCAGAGAGAGACAAGCAGTTGTCATTGGGTTCAAGCTTGTTGAGAATATATCCAAGATGCATGGTGAAGTTGTATGCAGATGTTGTTGGCATTGCAAAACAAAAAGTTGGCTATATAAGATTATTGTATGCCTTCACTAACAGTGGACAAGTTTGAGTTTGCAAGGTAACAGAGGGTAGCTGCATAGAAGATAGTGGTTCGGTCATGTTCTTACACATGTTATATTGGTGAAGTTGACGGTGATGGTGTCATTCACTGGTTATTGTTGCTATTCACATTGTTGATTTTATTGATGCCTATTATGCTTATCATGATGTTGTCAATCAGTGAAATGAAGTGGTCTTGGACTCAGGGGGAGCATTTGTGTATTTGTTTTTCTTCTTGTTCATGCTTGGAATATTTGCTAATTGTAATAATTTGTGTCTAAGAATGTTGTGCATAGACTCAGGGGGAGTCTGCAGCAGCCCTTTGGTATTATTGTCAAAGGGGGAGAAGATTTACAAGAAAATTGCACATGTGTTGCCAACAATTCCAAAGGGGGAGATTGTTGAGCAAAGTGCAACAAATAGTATTGTCATTGTTGTCAACACGATCAGACAGATTTATTGATGCAATGGACAAGAGTTTATTGAACGACAAGGTGCAGCCAAAGTACAATTGATAGGGTTCAGTGTTGAGCAAGGTGTTGTAGGAGGATTGTCATTGTTGTCAATACAGTCAGTTAGATCTAATGATGCAATGGACAGGCAGTTCAAACAAGAAGCGAAAAGGATTTTTGTGAAAACCAAGACAGTCAAAATAAAAAGTTTTATTTAAAATCATGGATAACATATTTGAAATGGGTTTTTCTTAAAACCCAAGTTGGCTCTTCGTTTCGTTGAAAAAGATGCCCCGGTGATGAAGATATTTAATTTTAAATATTTGGTTTAAATTTTAAAGGTTTTTTTGTGAAAACCAAGGCAGTCAAAATAAAAGGTTTATTTAAAACCATGGATAACAGATTTGAAATGGGTTTTTCCTAAAACCCAAGTTGGCTCTTCGTTTCGTTGAAAAAGATGCCCCGGTGATGAAGATATTTAATTTTAAATATTTAGTTTAAATTTTATTTTATTTAAAATTTAAATTAAAATATTAAATTAAATTAAAAAGGGCCGACGTGTTACTATTTCACGACAATAAGCTACAGGAAGGTGACGAAGGTGGTAGAAGGGTTTTGCAGCCGACATTCTTAGGGTTACAGCCGACGGATTTTAGGGTTTGGCAGCTGACAAATTCTAGGGTTTCTTAGCCGACGTTCTTCTAGGGTTTGTTTCTAAAATTTCTTCTATAAAAGCAAGGGTTCTTCGAGTTTGTAAGAGGGGGTGTTAAGATAAAGTGAAAAAGCGAGCATAGTGTTTGTGAAAGTGAAGATCGTGTTGAGCAGAGAGCAGAATGTGAAATGACACAGAGTGTGCAGAGAGCAGAATGTGAAATGACACAGAGTGTGCAGAGAAGCAGAGTGTGCAGAGAAGCACGAAGGGCAAAGTTGATTACAAAGTCTGGCTGTAGCAGTGCAGCAGACTGTGTGAAGTGATTGCGCAAGAGAGAGCAGAGTGCGGAAAAATAGCAGACCATGAGAAATGAGGTGAAAGTTCTATTTTGTAATTTTTATTATTATCTTCCAAGTTGTAGCTTGGCATAAGGGGTTGGTGCCTCTTTCCGGTAGGTGCTGGTAAAATAGGAGTTGGTGCTCCATTCTGTTGAAGCGGATAAAGTTAAGGGGTTGGTGCTCCTTCCGGTTGGTCTTGGTAAAGATTTATGTAAAGTTGTAGCTTTGCATTGACTGGATTTGGATGGTAGTCCAAGCAGTATTTTTGAGGAGTAGCCACATTGGTGAACCTCGTTAAAATGTTGTGTCATGTGTGATGCTTTCTTGATGCATTTAGTATTTCTTTTATCTGCTTTAAACTACTGCTGGTTTTAAAATCATATGTTTTAGATATTTTAAAGAACACACTGATTCACCCCCCCTCTCAGTGTCATTGTGATTACAACATCATGACATCTATTTCAAATGTTTTCAGGTCTTCATAACTCTAGGTAAAAGATTCTTTATTTTTCTTAAAAAAGCTAATGTATTATTCTTTTTCTTCTTTTGGTAAAGCCTTATCAATTTTGACAAACTTGAGATCCTCTTTTTTTCTAATGTTCACATCATCAGTTTCTTTTTCTTTGAGGAGTGGTTTGTAGCTTTATCAAAATCATAAAATAAACTTTCTAAAGAAACCAACCCTTTAGGGATATTATTGGTTTTGAGTAGAATTACTTCAACTGGCTCTCCAATAATGTTTTTCAAAATTTCTTCATATTCCTCCTCACATATAACATCTAAATACATATTTTGGAGGGTCATGAAGTCTTTGGTATCCACATCGTCTTGAAAAATTATAGATGTACAATATTGTCGGACACATAAGATTTGTATACAGACATAGTTGAGAACCTATCCATGTACTCAGTGTCAATTTCTAGACAATCTACACCTAAAGCATTGATAACTAACAGGTTGGTAATGTGATTCTATTCTCTAGGAATGTATGAGATGTTAAAGGCTAGGAATTTATCAATTTCAGCTAGACTTGTAGATTTATATTATTTTAATCTAGGATATTTTGTCTGATACTTACCATTGATCTGTTGTATAATCAATTCAGCATCTCTAGTAACAGTTAAGAAAATTTTCCCCAGTTCTTTAGATTTTCTTAGGCCTAATAGTAAGGATTCATACTTAGCTATATTATTGGTGCATGAAAATTCTAATCTATAAGGGATGCCTAGATAGTTTCCCTTAATATTTGTTAAATTCACATCGATACCTGCTCCTGTTTGAGACTTAGCCCCATCAAAGGACATGGTCCACATTTCTTGAGTAATAATCCTATCAGATTTTGCATCTACTAGTTCTCTGCTTTCAGGGTCCATATCTTTTGCTTCACGAAATTCGGCTAGGAAAGGGTTATGCCAAACTGAGTATACTTGCTACGTTCCAAACATAGCTGTCGACTATGTTTTCCAAGAAGAAGATTTTAATATATATATTACTTGATTTAATTTAATTTATGATCTATCTTATCATCAATTTACTTATCTTCACTTGCGACTTCACATAGTGCCTTCACGACGGGGATCTGCCCTCCTTGAGCGGCATTTGATTTGATTTAATAATTTTTGATTTATTGTTATTCATTCGGTTGCATTACTGTGTATTATCCATTGAAGTTCTGGTTGATGTTTGCACTGTTAATTATAATTGCATCTTGGTTACAAGGGCAAGAGGGACCCTTGCATGTGGTATCAGGTTCTAGGCCATTCATATTAAAAAAAATACCCACACAAACCAGTTGCTAGCAACGGGTTTTGCCACACAGTAGCTGGTAAAATTATGCAAACAAACATATTTCCAAGTTTCTCTTATTGTGCATTCGCCAAGGACCCACGTGTTGTCTAAGTTATATTATTTCTAGGATTCCATTCGGCGTGTTAATGATGATGTCAAAACCAGCGTATACTGGATAAGGTTATGAAACACGAACCATTGCCACATCTCCTTCTCAAGACAAAGCATAAACATATGCCAGGGAGGATAAGCAAGGTCCGATCATTTTGTTCACCAAATCTAAGTGAAATCCACGCAAAAAACCATCGAAAACATTCTCCACACAACACTCCACTATCGCGAGGGAACGAACCAATCAAACGATGCAAAATAAATTATTAAACATTCAAAAGCTAAGGTACAAAATTTTTAATTATTGTTTGCGTAGGACATTTATCCCACATTGGGTGTGTGCAAGCAAACTACGGGTTTATAGGTATATTACGACATCTCCAAGGTTGTGACTTTGGTCACACATCGTAAACCTTACTCACGTGCATCAGAAAGCCCTACATCGTGTCACTCATTGGTTGGTTGTCTGGTAGTGAGGTGTCTTGCTTCATGTCTATTCTCACTTCATCCCTAATTCATTTTGCATCCACGTCAGTCCCTCCACGTCCTTACCTACTATCATGTCCCTTAGTCTCGTCTTCCTCATGCAACGGGTTTCATGTTTAGGTCAGTCTGATGTTGGTCTTTCATGTCCTTCTACGTGTCTTGGCTGCTTAGCCGTTCCCCCATCATGTAGCTATATCGTGGGTCTCAATTTCTTAGTGGGTCTAGTGTCTCGTAGTTGTAGTCCAACTGTGTCCTTGTTGTCATTCTCTGTGAGTCCTATCATGTAGAGTCACTATTCCAGCTATCCTATCATGTTTTCCCATTCTCGCTATCTTGTAGTGTCTACTTCTAGTTGAGGTAGTCTTGAGGTGTCCAAAAGTCATCAAAAAGTTATCCAAAAGTTGTCAAAAAGTTGTCAAAATATTTCTAATCAAAAGTTGCACGGAGACCCATCACATCCGTGTCGCAGTTGGAGCGAAATTCAGAGCAAAAATTAAACCAAATTTTTACCCAAAGTCATCAGCATTTTGCAGAATCAAAGGTGAAACAAGGTCAAAGCGACTACTAGCGCATGAGCAGAAAGTGGACAAAAGGATCAAACGGGTGACTATCAAGTTTGGATAACTCCAACCAAGAGAGCCTCAAATCACCAAGAAGGCCCTCTAGAAGCAAAGGTACACAAAATTCTTCTTCTCCTTTAGGAATTGTTAGCTATAACCCGGGTCATCCATTGTTTAAGAAAATGGCATCCAATACCTCCCCAAACTCCTCCCATGAGAACATCACTCAAGTGGAAACAGGAAGCCCCAAGGTCACTGACGAAACCTTACTTAAATTAGTAGAGGGTATTCACAACATGAATGCCAACATAACCCAACTACTCACCAAACAATCCCAACCAAATCTCCCTAGCCCAAACCACTGGAGTACGGAGCATCAGTATGAAGACTATACACACCACAGAGGTCATAATGGTCATTCCCCAAATCTCAATGGCCAAAGAAATAATGAGGATAGGGGAAACGAAGCAGTTTTTGAGCAACAAGGGGATTTTGGTAGACCTACCCAAAATCGCCTCCAGAGACAGAGGAATAATGAGGACCAAGAGAGACACGAAGTTTACCACCAACCAAGAGGTCCTACTGGAGTCAATTTTCCATGCATTGACATGCCCACCTTTGAGGGTCATGATCCACGTGGGTGGATAGCCAAAATGGAAGGCATTTTGGAATTATACCAATTTCGTGATGCGAAAAAAGTTCCTTTTGCTGCAACCAAATTGGGCACTAAAGCTTATCAATGGTTTACATGGTACAAACGTAAGATGGACAAAAAGTCTCTATACTGGGATGATTTTAGTGATGCCTTTCTTCATAGATTTGATGAAGGTCCCACAACTTCCTACACGGTGTGGTTGTTGTCACTTAAGCAGACCGGATTGGTAGGGGACTATATCTCAGAATTTACTAGTATGCTTCACTATGCAAAACACTTAGAACAAGATGTGGTGGTAGCCGCTTTTAGAAATGGGTTGAAAGAGAATATTAAAGTCGAAGTGGACTTACAAAATCCATCCAAGATAGATGAGTGTATAAGGATTGCCAAGTTGGCAGAGAAGAAGGTGCAACTGGGAACATCCACACGACGTGATTCATATGGTCGACCTCAATTCTGCAACAACTATTTTCGTAGAAATGATCAACCATCAAGATACTTCTGCTATAAATGTCACAATCATCATCCAAAATATCAAGCATGTATACCATGACAGAACTTTCAAATTGAATATGCTGACAAGGAAGATGAAGAAATAGAGGAACACAGCTCACCTGAGGATCCCATAGTCGATGACCAAAGTGAACACGAGGAGGTTGTAGCTGAAGAAGATACCATGACTATTTTAGTACATGCTCTTATGGGGTTATCCTCTCACCATACAATCAAGGTAGCAGGATTCATTTGAAAAAGGAAGGTAACAATATTAATTGATTCAGGAAGTACTCACAATTTTATTGATGCAAAACTTGCAAGGGCATTAAATTTGCACATCTACTCTTCTAGTCAAGACAGATTTCAAGTTAGAACTGCAAGCAGGGAAACTTCTCAATGCCTAGGTAAGACATCTTCAATTTCATTACAAATGGGTAGTTATATTTGGCATGGTCCCCTTTTTGTCATGGAACTAGGGAATTCAGAAGTTATTTTGGGTGTTGCATGGATGGAACAAATGGAAACCACGGTTGGTTTTAATTACAAGCATCGCTATGTGGAATGGCAAGAGAATGGGAAGACCATTCGCCTTCAAGGAATGCCAACACCTCCATCAAAAATAGTAAGTTCACATAGCATGGAAAAGATATTAAGAAAATATGGCTATGGATTCATAGCCCAAATTAATTGCATGGAAAAATTAGCACAAGATATGCCAGAAATCCAAGCAGAAGATCTCCAAAACATTGTTGCCAACTATGAGGAGGTTTTTCAAGAACCAAAAGGACTACCACCCAAAATATCCCATGACCATGCCATACACCTTGTTCCAGGAAGTCTTCCACCTAATGGTCATCCTTATCGATATCCCCAACCCCAAAAAATAGAAATTGAGAAGATTTTCCAAGAACTATTAGAACATGGTGTCATCCGTCATAGCACTAGCCCCTATTCTTCACCAGTAGTTTTGGCTCATCGAAAAGACAATTCTTGGCGTATGTGTCCGGACTTTCGTCCTCTCAACAAAATCACCATCAAAGATAAATTTCCTATACCTATCATTGATGATTTATTAGATGAACTACATGGTGCAAAATTTTTTACCAAATTGGACTTACGTTCAGGGTTTCACCAAATCAGAGTTAGGGAGGAGGATATTCCCAAAATAACTTTTCGTACTCATGAAGGTCATTATGAATTCTTGGTCATGCCCTTTGGTCTCACTAATGCCCCATCTACATTCCAAAGTCTCATGAACCATGTGTTTCATCCATTCCTCCACAAATTTGTCCTAGTCTTCTTCGATGACATACTCATCTATAGTAAATCTTGGAAGGATCATTTATCACATGTGGGAAGAGTTCTTCATATCTTACATAGGGAAAAGTTGTTTGTCAAGCGATCTAAATGCTCTTTTGGTGTACAAGAAGTTGAGTACCTAGGTCATATAGTATCTCAGGAAGGTGTTAAAGTGGATCCCAATAAGATTAAGGTAATTCAGGATTGGCCTTTACCTAAAACCATCAAGAAACTTCATGGTTTTTTGGGTCTCACTGGCTACTATCACAAATTTATGCGTAACTATGGTAAAATTGTAGCTCCTCTCACAACACTCACAAAGAAGGATGCTTTTCATTGGTCCAAAGTAGCCACTCAAGCCTTCGAGGCTCTCAAAAAAGCAATGTGTACTACCCCAATTTTGGCAACTCCAAATTTCCATAAACCATTTGTCATTGAATGTGATGCTTCAGGAATAGGTATTGGGGTAGTATTAATGTAGGAAGGTCATCCCTTGGCATTCGAAAGTAAACAACTTTTGGGAAATAATTTGGGAAGATCCACATATGAAAAATAAATGTTGGCTATTCTACATGCAGTGGAGAAATGGAGACACTACTTAATCAATAGTCGTTTCATTATAAAAATAGATCATAGTAGTCTCAAGCATTTTCTAGAACAAAGGTTCTCTTATCTAGAACAAAACAAGTGGTTGACTAAATTATTGGGATATGACTTCATTATTGAGTATAAGAAAGGGAAAGAAAATGTGGCAGCTGATGCATTATCCAGAAAATACGAAGATGAAGTGGTCATCAATGCTATTTCTGGTCCTTGTTCTCAATGGGTGTCTCAGTTATAGGAAGAATGGTTGTCCAATAGTGAAACAACTCAAATAATTCAGGAATTGTCAGTGGGTTCATCCAAGCACCCTCTTTTCTCCTATGACGACAATATATTATGAAAGAAGAATCACATTTACATTCCACACAATTCGACAATCAAATCAAGGATTCTAGATGAGTCACATGCTTCTCCATCAGCAGGACATTCAGGTTTTTTGAAAACTTATATGCGGGTTAAACAATCCTTCTGTTGGAAAGGATTAAAAGTAGAGGTCAAGCAATGGGTAGCTGAATGTGAAGTATGCCAATGCAATAAGGGTGAAACAGTCAAATCGCCAGGATTACTTCAACCCTTACCCATTCCAGATCGTCAATGGGAACATATTTCCATGGATTTTATTGAAGGTCTTCCTAAGTCAGAAGGTAAAACAATAATTTTCGTGGTAGTTGATCGCCTCTCCAAATATGCTCACTTTCAAGCTTTACAACATCCATTTTCAGCAAGCAAAGTGGCTAAGGTATTTATGGATTCAATTTTCAAATTGCATGGAATGCCCAAAAATATTGTAAGTGATCGAGATCCCATATTTACTAGCAATTTTTGGAGAGAATTATTTCGACTTAGTGGTACCAAATTAAATATGTCTTCTGCATACCATCCACAAACATATGGTCAAACGGAGGTAGTTAACAAATGTTTGGGTACCTACCTAAGATGTTTTGTTCAGGATAAACAATATCAATGGAGTCAGTGGTTATCATTGGCAGAATGGTGGTACAACACTTCTTACCATTATTCCATCAAGATGTCTCCTTTTGAAGCATTGTATGGAACTAAGCCACCAACAATAGCAGATTATGTACCAGGATCTTCCAAAGTGGCCCAAGTAGATGATTGGTTTCAACAACATCAATCAATGCTCACCATTCTCAAAGACAATTTGATCCATGCATAGAATCGTATGAAGCAACAATAGGACACACACCATTCGGAAAGAGAATTCAATATTGGTGATATGGTGTTCTTGCATTTACAACCCTACAAACAATTGTCACTGAAGATCAAGTCAAGTCAGAAGTTGGCTCCACGATTTTATGGTCCTTACAAAATTGTGCGTCGCATTGGGGAAGTAGCATATCAACTGGAGTTACCTCATTCCTCATGCATACATCCAGTATTTCATGTTTCCTATCTCAAGAAGGTGATTGGCCAGAAAGTACAATCTCAGTCTGAATTACTAGTGCTTGATGAAGAAGGGCGTATATATCTCCAATCGAAAGCAATTTTACAAACCAGAACACGCACACTGAGATCTCGTCACATCCAAGAATTTCTCATCAAATGGTAGGACTTACCCAAAGAAGACGCTACATGGGAACCTAAAAGTATTTTCCAGACATTTCCAGCTTTGAGGACAAAGCTTTCCGAGGAGGGGAGTCATGCTACATTCCAAACATAGCCATCGGCTATGTTTTCCAAGAAGAAGATTTTAATATATATATGACTTGATTTACATTTAATTTATCATCTATCTTATTATCGATTTACTTATCTTCACTTGTGACTTCGCATAGTGCCTTCACGGTGGGGATCTACCCTCCTTGAGTGGAATTTGATTTGATTTAATAATTTCTTATTTATTGTTATTCGTTCGGTTGCATTACTATGTATTATCCATTGAAGTTCTGGTTGATGTTTGCACTGTTAATTATAATTGTGTCTTGGTTACAAGGGCAAGAGGGACCCTTGCAATAATCCTATTAATTTATCTTCTACGGAGCTAACCAAATTAACCATGATGTCATATGGTCTCACCAGTTCCACAGAGTACTTGTTAAATGGTTATCTCCTTAAGGTCACATTTTCTTTTCCTGAAATAGGGATTGTGGCATAAGGCCAATCCAATTGTATGGAGCCACCTAACTATTTTTTTCATTATATTTATATAATTAGACTAATAAGCTAGTGATAATACCTATTCAGGGTATCTACCTATTATCCATTACTGATACAGTGGGAGACTCCCTAGTGTAAATCAACCCTAGTTGGTCTGCTATCTGTTTGGGCATGATGTTATGGGATGCAGTACTATCTAGCATGCAGTTTTGAATGACATTGC
The DNA here is from genome assembly GCA_028583015.1 of Wollemia nobilis. Lineage (NCBI taxonomy): Eukaryota > Viridiplantae > Streptophyta > Pinopsida > Araucariales > Araucariaceae > Wollemia > Wollemia nobilis. The sequence continues at coordinate 581,051 of JAQPPZ010002224.1, forward strand.
TTTCTCCTTCATATTAATTATATCTTAGTGATACATAAAATGGTCTGATAGATGAGGGGGTTCTGATTTCATGATTAGAAGGTTTGACATCATTATAGGACTGAGTTCCTTTTTATTCAATTAAGCCAAAAATCTTATAGACTTGTTCTCTGTACTTTTGAATATTCATTAATTTACCCAAGGTAATATTGACCTTCTATTTACTCAACTCTGAACCAACATCAAATTCCATATTCTTAACATCTAAAGTCTTACACCATTCCTCATGAGGTGATTGTTCATTTATTCCTATATTTTTAGGAACATTTTTGTTTTGATTTTTTTCTATTTTTTCTTTTTGTAAATTATTATTTACAATGGGCTATTCTCTAATCTCTTTGTTTAAAATCTTATCAATTTTGTTAGGAATAATCCTATTTATCAAATTCAGGGCATTTGCTTCTAGTTCTTCCACCTCTTGTGCTGTTGGAACTAGTTTTCCTTGTTTCATTTTATTATACCTAATTTCTTGTCCTCTTTGCAAGATTTTTATGTTTTTTGCAACTAGGATTTTTGGGTGATGATTCGAAGCATATAAATCCATGTCTTCTTCAAATAACCTTTCTATAGATTCATCTTCAACGGTCAAACAAGCATTAATTCTGATATCATCTTCAGATTCTTCTTCTAATTCTATAGGATGGTGGATACCTAGGTAGATACCACAACAATTTGAATTATGAGAAGCATCACACGTTGAAAAGTAGTAAGGAAAGTTTTATGCCAAGTTGACAGTAGGTATAGGATTTGGAACTAATTCTAGGTTCTTCTCAAATTCTTTCTTTTTCCAATTATTCCCATTATTTCTATTTCTTTCATCAGGATTATTATTATTCCAATTTCTATTAAAATTTCTCTTGAAAGGTGTTCTGTTGTCACCTTGTTGTCTGTCAACCTGAGGGTGAGAAGTTTCACTGTTGCTCTCTTTATTTCTTTCTATCCTAGCCAACCTATTGTTCATTGTGTTAAACATTTCTATCATTTTAATAGCCAACTTTTCCATGGTATCGTGTTCAACTCTCTTATGTAGGTTAAATCCTACCTTCTTAGGCTTCTTATTAGGATGATTATCCTCTAGAGAGTATGATTTTATTTTTCCACCATTTAACATATTCCTTTCAATATCTATAGCTTTATCCATGCACTCAACTATTATGTTAACTTGTTCTTGTATTAATTCATAGTTAAATTCTCCAGGGAATGCATGTTTATAAAATTAGATGGACGGTGGACCAGATGACGAAAACATAACATAACTTAAAAAATAACACTGTGAAAAGTTTCAAAGTATGCTGCAACAAAAAGGATTAGATTTGATTTATCGAAAAGATGGCAGGAGCAGCAGGAGCGGCAGCAGGCACGGCAACAGGAGCTCAGCTTGGCGCAGATGCCGATGCAGGGCTGGAATCGAATCCAGTGCAGAGCGCTGGATTTTGGGCGGGCCCGGATCCTGGGGGCTCAGGCACGCCCGGGCCCGGGCCCGGGCCGGGCCCAGGCGGATCCGCAGCATGGTCGGCCGAAGGCCTAGTGTGCGATGGGTTCGGTGGGGTCGGGATTTTGGGCCCGCGGCCCATTCTCGGCGCTACCGTCTCGGAAGGCCTTGGGAAGGCCCCCCCCGCTCCAGGTCAAGGGCGGGCCCCGGGCGGGCATAAACCCTCTTATCAACAGGTTCTGGCGGGCAACAGATCCCCTGGTCGGGCCCTGGGAGTCGGGCTTTCCCTCCAAGGTACTCACATTTCCATCCAGGAGGAGGTTTACTCTTCCCTGGTTTTCGATTCTTCATCATCCCTGGTTGGGAAGTTCCTGGGCGGGCGCCCAGACATGGAGACGATCCGCAGATGGGCGGCCACCAAATGGAAGGTCTCTGGTCATATCCAGCTGGTTGCCCTGTCCAGAGGCTTTTTCATTATCAAACTCAACAACAGCGAGGATGCTGAGAAGATCCTGTCGGGCGGGCCCTGGTTCTTGGGTCGCAAAAGCCTTTTTCTCAGACGTTATGGTGCAGACTTCCACCCCAAGACCCAAAGCATCAACTTCGCCCCGATCTGGGTCCGCCTCCCAGACCTCCCCTTCCATTTATGGCATGAAGATGTCCTTAAGCTCATCGCCCAGTCGGTTGGAGATCTGGTGGCTTTTGATCCTATGACCAAGGCCGGTTCTCACATGGTGCATGCAAGGTTCTGTGCCAACGCCAACCTCGAATTTGAGCTCCCCTCCTCGGTGACCATCTCTTCTGGGTCCTTCTTCTGGCGCCAAACCCTGATCTACGAAAACAAACCTACCTTCTGCACCTCTTGCAGTTCTCAAGGCCACCTCCCTCATCAGTGCCCGGCTTCCAGGAAGGCGGCAGGCCCTATTCCCAACCCCCCGCCCAGTTCTGGTCGGGCCCCCTCCCAGGATCCTTCCCGTCCTACCCCTAGCACTCCCCCCAAGGAGGTCTCCCCTTCGGGCCCCCAGGCCCTCGGGCCCAGCTCGGAGAACCCTAGCGACCCCTCCGGGGCCCCGATCCCCGATCCTCCCCCGCAGGTCATTCTGGCTCCGCAAGCCCCGGCTCCTTCCGAGATCCAACCTTCCCCCCCAACCCCTTCTGACCCCGGCCCCCCAGCCCTTCCCGGAACCTACCCCTTTGGTTTGTGGGTCCGAACAATCTAATGATGAGACCGAAGGCAGCTCTCCGTCTGAGTCAGATGAAGTCAGCCCCAAGAGGACCCGGAGCAGATCCTTTGCCACAGATTTTGGCTCCAAAGGTAAACGAGGACGGCCCACCCGGTGTGAGCAACGATCAAGGATCACCGAGGATGATATCGCCAGCGGGTCCCAGACTACGCTTCCTGATGCTGTCTCGAATCTTCGCAAGGCGGATGACGCCCGATCCAAACCTCCCACCCAGGCTGGAAAGGGGGGCAGGCGACCCCAAAAGGGTGCCAAATGAAGCTAATCTCCTGGAACATTAGGGGACTTAATGGAGTCCCCAAGAAAAGGATCCTCGGCCAACTCCGAAGGGATCACCGCCCGTCCTTCATCCTCCTCCAGGAGACCAAGATTGATGACGCCGCTGCTCGGCGAATAGCCCTTTCTACCTGGCGCAACTGCGAACTTCTCTCCACCCCCGCGGCTGGTTCAGCCGGGGGCCTCATGTGCATGTGGGACCCTCGATCTTTCGAGGGAAGGCTCATTTCTTCTTCGCCCAGAATCATGAACATCCTGATCCATTGCCTCAACTCTAAGCATTCGTGGATCCTTTCCAACGTCTACGCTCCCAACAGTCCCGTTGAGAAAGCAAGGCTCTGGCAGGAGATCAGCTCGATGAGAGAAGCCTTCGCTCCCCTGCCCTGGATCCTGGCCGGGGATTTCAACAGCCCCCTATTTTCCTCTGACAAATGCGGGGGCTCAGAGGCCAGAACCAAAAGCATGGATGATTTTGGGGCCTTCACTGCCCACAATGAGCTCATGGATGTCAGTCTGAAGGGAGCCCGGTTCACGTGGTCCAACAAGAGAGCGGGTCCCAATCACATCCAGGTTAGGTTGGATAGAGTGTTCTTGTCCAAGGAAGCACTCCCCACCTTTGCTGACGCCTCCCTCTTGGCCCTCCCCAAAATCGGATCCGATCATTGCCCCCTCCTCCTCGAGACTGATCATCGGCCCCCCCCAAGAGACCCTTCCGGTTTGAGTCCATGTGGCTTCACCATCCTGACCTCCGGGCCCAGGTCGGCTGCTGGTGGGCTCCCCCTACCCCTGGCCGCCCCGCCGAGCAGGTCTCCCATAAGCTGAGACGCCTCAAGGAGCACCTCAAGACTTGGAACAAAGAAGTGTTCGGCAATATCTTCGAAAGCAAAGCGGCTATCAAAAATAAACTTGAGGACATTGAATCCAGATTCCAAGCTGGGTCTCAAGAGCCTGGCCTCAGGGAGGAGGAACGCACTGCCCTTTCCGAGTACCACAATGTCCTAGCCAGGGAAGAAACCTTCTGGAGGCAGAAGTCGCGTGCTCTTTGGATCCAAGATGGCGATGCAAACACCAAGTTCTTTCATGCTTCGACCCTTCGCAACAGGGGCTCCAACAGAATAGCCGAGCTGGTCGACAATAATGGCAGCATCATCAACAAGGAAGCGGACATCCAAGCCGAGGCAGTCCGCTTCTTCCAAGAGCTCCTGGGCGATGGACCTCCTATGTCCCCTGAGGCGGCCGACTCCCTCCTGGCCCACATCCCGACGTCCGTCCCAGCCGCGGCTAATGCTAAACTGGTCCAGGCCCTGTCGGACTCAGAAATCCATGCTGCCACCTTTTCCATGAAGGCTGAGGCGGCTCCGGGCCCGGACGGGTTTCCTCCCCGCTTTTTCCAGACTTTCTGGGATATCGTGGGCCTTGACGTTTGCGCTGCCATCCGGGACCTGCAGTTTGCCAGATCCATCCCCAGGGGCATCAACTCTACATTCATAGCCCTGATCCCGAAGACCCAGGGCCGCTAGGTCCCTGTCAGACTTCCGCCCCATCAGCCTGTGCAACGTCCTCTATAAAATTCTGACCAAAGCCATGACAACCCGCCTCAAAGACATCCTTCCCCTGATCATTTCCCCCTGCCAGGGAAGCTCCGTCAAAGGCAGGCTGATCACCGACGGGGTCATCATCATGCATGAGGCCATTCACTCAGCTGTCCTATCCAGAAAGGCCCATTTCCTGCTCAAGCTCGATATGAATAAAGCCTTTGACAGGGTCGACTGGAGCTTCCTGTCCAAAGTCCTCCTCAAATTTGGGTTTCACCCCTCCTGGGTCCATCTCATCGCCAAGTGCGTGTCCTCCCCCTGGTTCTCTATCCTGGTCAATGGGTCCCCGACCGGGTTCTTCCCAGTTCCAGAGGTCTCCGCCAAGGTGATCCCCTATCCCCGATCCTCTTCATTATCCTGGCCGAGGCCCTGGGTCGCACCATTTCGAACGCTGTAACCCGCGGCCTTATCTCGGGCATCAGGCCGGCGCAGGATCTCCCCCCCGTGTCCCATCAGCAATTTGTGGACGACACCATTCTGGCCTCCTCGGCCTCGGTCCCTCAAGCTAAGGCCCTCAAGAGAATCCTTACCTTGTATGAGGAGGCGGCTGGGCAAAAGATCAACCTGCGCAAGAGCAAGATTTACTTCATCAACACCCCTGTGGCTAGGCAACTCAAAATCGGGCGGATCCTAGGCTGCTCCCCCGGCTCCCTCCCTTCCTCCTACCTCGGGCTTCCACTGTTCACAGGGGCGTCTTCCAAAGGGTTGTGGAGTGGGTTGATCGAGCGGATCCAAAGAAAACTCGCCCCCTGGAAAGGCCACCTTCTTTCTCAGGCCGCAGAGCCACTCTCTTGGCATCCGTTCTCCAAAGCATTCCAATATACTTCATGTCGGTCTTCAGAATTCCGGCCTCCATTGCTAATCTCATCGAGCAAATCCAGAAACGGTTTCTCTGGTCGGGAGGCGAAGACAAAAAAAGGCTTCCCCTGGTCTCCTGGCCCCTAGTCTGCCGCCCCAAGGCTGAGGGAGGAATCGGGCTCAGACGGGTGGTCCCCATGAATCAGGCCCTTCTGTCCAAACATGCCTGGAAGGTCCATACCAATACCCCTGACGAATGGGTTGGCATTGTTCGAAGGAAATACTGTCACAGTCACCCCTTCCTCGGGGATTCCCAGCCCCATGACGGATCTGCCTTCTGGAAGGCCCTGCTCTCCACCAGAGACATCGTTCAGCTTGGGACCAGATGGCTCCTTGGGGACGGCGCCAAGATCGACTTCTGGGAGGACAGATGGATCCTCGACGAGGCCCTGAGCTCCGACAGAGATCTCCTTCTTCTCAGGCCTGGGCTAGCGGGCCGCGGGCCCAGAGTGTCTGAATACATGGCCCTGTGCCAAGGGCAGATCACCTGGAAACCCATCCTGAACCCTAGGTTCCCGCTTCAAGCTGCCAGACTTCAGCGCATCCTCAGTGCGACAGTCATTCCTTCTTTTGGCGCCAGCGACAGAATCGTGTGGCATGGCTCTCCTAGCGGCATCTTCTCTGTCAAGTCTGCCTACCATATTCAGAGAACCCCCGGGGCTACCACCTTCCCGACCCAGATGGTCTGGGCCAAGAAATTAATCCCCAAAATTAGCCATTTCGTCTGGGCGGCCGCCCAAAACAAAATCCTCACGATCGAAAATCTGATCAAGCGTGGCTTCCAAATCCCCAACAGATGTTTCCTCTGCTGCGCCGCGTGGGAGTCTACCAACCACCTCTTCTTAAACTGTGCCTTCTCTTCCGTGATGATTACACAATGACACTGAGAGGGGGGGTGAATCAGTGTAGCTATTAATTTTTATATCTACAACATTTAATATGAAATAAAGAGAACTTGACAACTGAAAAACAACTTGAACAAGAGAGCACACCACAACACTCAATATACCGAGGTTCACCAATTTGGCTACTCCTCAAAAATGACAGCTTGGACTCCAATCCAAATCCAGTCTTTGCAAAATCAATTTTACAAACACTTTACCAAAGACCAACTCGGAAGGAGCACCAACCCCCGTAATTTTCTCGTCGCAACGGATGGAGCACCAACTCCTAGTACCAAGCACCAACTTGGACTGCAATTCGGATCAATTTAGAATGACATAAAAATGTTTTCACTTCATGCACGACCCTGACTGGTCCGTAATTAACCCAACTCTACACACTCTCACGACTCTGCTTATTTTTCTCTTGATTATTTTCTAACCCTACTTTTACAGCAATTTCTCTCTAACAACAACAACATCTTCTCTCGTACGATTATTCTTTTATAACCTTTCAATCCTGGCATGCAATCGAATGACCTTCTCCAACCTGTTCGAATCCATGATACCTTTCGGTTCCATGAATGTGACTGTTCAACCTGCAATGCGTCTTTGAATCCATGCACATACGGCTATTTTGTTTCAGTGCACTTTTCTTTTCATCCATATGCAATAGTCTTTTGAAAGCTTTTTCGATTCTTCATGTTCGGATTGTTCTGTATGCTTCAAATACGTCTGTTAGAATGCATGCAAATACGACCTTTCGAATGCTCTTATTATCCTTCATATTCGGCTTTTCGAATGCGTTTCAATTATGCATGTTTGGCTGTTGCATTGCATGTCCAACACCTGTCAACGTTTAACTGTCTGTCTGACTTCAGTTACTTCTTATGTGACAGACTGCATGATGCTTTTCTTGCCACGTGTCACCTTTCATGTTGCTTCGGCATTTTCCGCCTAATCAGTTTCCTATCGCGATATCGCGACACTTTTAACTTATGCTGACGTCACCCTGAAGGTTGTCGCGAAATCGTGACCATTTTGGCCTTGAAAGCTTTTCCCCCGCTCATGTCGCGATATCGCGACACTTAGAACTTTTGCTGACGTCATCCTTAAGCATGTCGCGAAATCGCGACCGTTTTGGCTCTTGGAAGCTTTCCCTGCATCTTGTCGCGATATCGCGACACTTTGAACTTTTGCTGACGTCATCATCAATGCTGTCGCGAAATCGCGACGCTTCCGGCTTCCAACTTTCCTTTCATCCTGTCGTGAAATCGCGACACTTTTCAACTTTGTCGACGTCATCATCCATCTTGTCGCGAAATCGCGACTTTCATTTCCACTTTCTCCTGTCGCGAAATCGTGACACTTTCTTCAGACACTCTTCTTTGCCATACAAAAGGAACATGTCGTGAAATCGCGACACTTTTTCTTCCTACAACTCTCCTTGCCAATCAAAATGGAACATGTCGCGAAATCGCGACACTTTGCTCTTCCGTACAACTCTCCTTGCCAACCCCTAAAAATGGAACATGTCACGAAATCTGACACTTTGCTCTTCCGTACAACTCTCCTTGCCAACTCAAATGGAACATGTCGCGAAATCGCGACACTTTGCTCTTCCGTACAACTCTCCTTGCCAACTAAAATGGAACATGTCACGAAATCGCGACACTTGCTTCTCCAATTACATCTTTTCCTTTTTTTCACCTCCTCTTTTCATAAATTTTACTTTAATATCTTCGCATCTTTCGTCTACACTTTTGACTAGTAGCGAAATCGCTACACCTTAGTTTCCTTTGTTTCAACCAACTTGTTATCTCTTTGTTTCAACATGTAGCGAAATCGCTACACCTTCTTCTTGTGAATTTTTACTTGTAGCGAAATCGCTACATCTTTGTTTTCTGCACTTCCTAATTGTAGCGAAATCGCTACACCTTTGTGCCATGTATTTTCATCATGCAGCGATATCGCTACACCTTTGTTTCCATTCATTTCAACATGTAGCGATATCGCTACACCTTTGTTGCCGAGCATTCTCTCTCCTCTTCGGGTCGCGAAACCCGACGTGTCGCGATATCGCGACACTTTTCGTTGCTAGCTCCTTTTCTCCATTTATGTCGCGAAATCGCGACATCTTTTCACCTTGCTTCCTCTCTCCCCCAATGTCAGCGAAATCGCGACAGTTTACCTTTCACTTTCTCTCTCTCCGCCATGTCGCGATATCGCGACAATTGGCATGCATCTTCTCTCCCATTTCTCTCTTTTTGTCGCGAAATCGCGACACATTTTCTCTCTCCTCAACGAAAACTCGACATGTCGCGAAATCGCGACATTTTCGGTTGCGCCTTCTCTCTCCTCGACCATGTCGCGAAATCGCGACAGAAAACATGTCGCGATATCGCGACAATTTTCTTCCTTGTCTCTTTTTCGCCTTTTGAATCTGGGTCACCTCTCGTTTTCCTTGAAACTTTCTCGCACTTGATCCGATCGACCTCTGAACCGCATCAATCGCATCAATCTGTCCGTGTTGACAACAATGACAATACTTTTGCAATTCTTTTGCTGCACCTTGCTCAACAATCTCCCCTTTGGAATTGTTGGCAACACACTCGCAACCTTGCTTAATTTCTTCTCCCCCTTTGCCAATAATACCAAAGGGTCTGTCGTAGACTCCCCCGAGTCTATGCACAACATTCTCAGACTTAAAAAGTTTGAATGCTCCCCCTGAGAATGTGTTTCCCATAGCTAGTCAATGCTTGGGTGGTGTGACTACTCCCAACTTCTTCCGAAGGTATTCAAATACTTCCTTTGGCAAAGGTTTTGTGAATATATCAGCTACTTGCTCTGTAGTTGGAACAAAATCCAATTTAACCTCTCCTTCTCGCAACTTTATCCTTCAAGAAATGATATCGGATTGCAATATGTTTGGTTCTTGAATGCATTACTGGATTCTTGGATATGTTGATAGCACTAGTGTTATCACATTTAATTGAAATTGGTTCATTGAAATGAATACCAAGATCTTTCAACGTTTGTCTCATCCATAATATCTGAGTACAGCATGTTGTTGCTGCAATGTATTCTGCCTCCGCAGTGGATAGAGATACTCGATTCTTGTTTCTTGCCGTGCCATGCTACCACTCGTCACCAAGATAAAATGCTCCTCCACTTGTGCTCTTTCCGTCATCAATACATCCCCGCCCAATCTGCATCGAATATGCAATCAAAGTGAAATCTTTACCTTTTGGGTACCACAACCCATAATCCATAGTGCACTTGAGATATCTCGAAGATCCTCTTTACAGCTGTTACATGAGTTTCTTTGGGACCGGCTCGAAATCTTGCAACCATACATACCGCTTGTAATATATCTCGGTCTAGTGGTCGTTAAATACAGCAGAGCTTCCAATCATAGACCCGTACATTGTTTGATCTACATCCGGGGATTTATCATCCTTGCTCAACTTGGCACTCGTTGTCATGGGAGTGTCGACCGGTTTACTCGTCTTCCATTGTGAACTTTTTCAGCATTTCTTTTACATATTTAACTTGAGAAATAAAAATGCCTTTTTCATTTTGATTGACCTGCAATCCTAAGAAATAAGAAAGTTCACCAATCATTGACATCTCAAATTCTTTTTTCATTTTAATTGATATGTCTTTGCAATATTCATCCATGCAGCCCCCAAATATTATGTCATCTACATACACAACAAGAACAATAAGATGACCCTTCTCTCGCTTTGACATATAAGTTGCTATCCACCAAACCTTTCTTAAACCCTTGTTTAATTAGATAATTATCCAAACCTTGCATACCATGCTCGGGTGCCTGCTTTAATCCATATAAAGCTTTCTTTAACCTCGCAAACAAAATCTGGATTTTCACCAAGTTGGAAGCCATCCGGTTGTTCAATGTAAACCTCTTCTTCCAGCTTTTCCATTCAAAAATGCTGATTTTACATCCATTTGATATACTTTGAAGTTTTTATGAACTCGCTAATGCCGTAAACATTCTCGATTGCCTCTAGTCCTGCCACCGGTGCAAAAGTTTCTTCAAAATCAATGCCTTCAACCCGAGCATAGCCTTTACATACCAATCTTGCCTTATTTCCGACAACCTCGCCCATCTTCATTCAATTTATTTCTAAAAACCCATTTAGTGCCAATTATGTTTTTATTTGTTGGTCTAGGTACTAATTCCGAGGTATTGTTTTTCTCTATCTGATCTAGTTCTTCATTGATTGCCTTCATCCAACTTTCATCGCTGCTTGCTTCAAGCAACATTTTTAGGTTCAATACTAGATAACAGAGAATAGTTCCTCACCGCTGTTCTTCTTGTCTGAATACCATCCGTGGGATCCCCAATAATCTGCTCACTTGGATGATTTTTCTCGCCAATTGCTCTGCTTTAAATTTCCCTCGTTTTCTTCTTCTTCGATTCAGCTTTTACACCATCTCGGATCAATTTTCTGATTCTTCTCTGCTTCTTTTTCATCATCACCTTCAATGACTTCTTCATACATAGGATAGTTTTCTTGATAAGTAGTTTCTTGTTCTCTACCTTCATCAACTTTCACATCAAGCACTTTCAACAATTTTCTTCAACCTCTTGTTGTAACATGTGTATGCCTTGCTTTTTGTTGAGTAACCGAGAAAGATACCTTCATCACTCTATCTTCAAATTTACCGAGGTTATCTTCATTCCGTTTTATGTAGCACTTGCTCGCCAAATACTTTGAAATGTCTTGTTGTTGCCTTTCTCGCCAAACCACAACTCATAAGTTGTTTTGCTTTCATGTGGTCTCAAAGATGCACCTGTTTTGAATGTAAACCGCAGTATGAACCGCCTCTTTCCAAAATCTGTCGCCTATTTTGTTTTCTCGCCAAGCATTGTCCTTGCCATTTCCTCGCACCGTTCTATTCTTCCTTTCTACAACACCATTCTCGCTGAGGTGTCCTAGCCGCTGAAAACCTGTCTTCTTATCCCATGTTTTTGACAGTATTCTGCAAATTCTTCGGAGATAAACTCTCCTCCCCCGTCTGATCTTAGGCATTTAATTATTTTTCCCGATTGATTCTCAACAAGATTTTTGAAGGTTTTAAACATCTCAAAGGCTTCTGACTTGAGTTTCATAAATAGTACCCATGTCATTCTTGAGTAGTCATCTATACACAGCATAAAATATTTGTGTCCATTTATGCTTTCAGTTCTCATGGGTCCACATAGATCAGAGTGAATTAGTTCTAATGGCTTGCTAGTGAAGTATTCTTTTGCTTTGAAAGTGGCTCTGGTTTGTTTTCCCTTTTGGCATGACTCACAGATGCTATTTACAGGTTTGCCAATGTTTGGTATATCTCTAATCGCTTTTTTGAACCGATTTTTGCCAGATTGTCAAAACTAATATGCCCAAGCCTCTTGTGCCATAGCCAGTTTTCATCTTCCTGTCCCATCAAGCATGTTCCTTCTGCAGTTTCTGAAAGTGTATACAGATTTCCTGAAGTTCTCAGTCCAGTGGCTATTAACTTTCCATTTTTTGTCTTTCTTACTTCACAGCCCTCCTTCTTGAAGATTACATCATGACCTCTTGTCACATATTTGACTTACACTTAGCAAGTTATGCTTCAGGCCAATTACAAACAAGACTTCTTTTGATTTTATATTGCCATCACTGATCTTGACTGATCCCTTTCCAACAATCTTTGCTCCATCATTATTTCCAAATTTCACGGAACCACCTTCATAATTCTGTAAATTCTCAAACTTTTGCTTGTCACCTGTCATGTGACTGGAACAACCACTGTCAAGTATCCAAGGTGCTGATTTGTTCTGAGCTTTAAAAGCAATCTGGACAATCAAAGATTCCTTTTCTTTCCATTCTGGTTTGATAGCAGATTTTGCTACTTGTTTTGCCTTTGTCCTTTCATTAGCATGTGCCTACTTTTCAAGAAATTTCTGGTTTTGTTTCAACCCACTTGGCCGAGATTTTCTACCCCGATAATTATTTGATGCAAAAGTGCTTCTCAGCTTTCTAGCAATATGTCCAAAATTATGACAATTATAACATTCAACCGCATAATTCATTAAAGGAGAAAAAACATTTCTGCTGGTAAAATTCCTTTGAGATACATTATGCCTCGCAATCTGAAATCTTATGGCCATAAGCATTGCATTTAAAACAATAACCGTAAAATGCATGATTAAACCTGGGTGCCGGTCTTTGCCGGTTTGAAGTAGGAGCCATGACTCTTCTCCTCCTCGGATGTGTGACTTTTGTGAATCCATCTTTGTCAGTATTCTTCTTGAATCTGGCATTATTGTTTTCTTTTGCATGATTTTGTTTTTCCTGGTTCAACCCTGATCTTTTCTTCTTTCTTTATGGGTTCTATATTCAAGTTCTTTGAATCCTTTGAAGATTCTCCTTCATCAAAGCCTAAACCAAATTTGATGCTCGAAGGCCTTTGGTTATTTAACATTTTATCCAGCTTTACAGTACTTTCTTCAAACTTATGAAAACAGCTTAATTTTCTATTCATCTCCTCTAACCGCATCCTTAACATAACAATGTCTTCCTCTAGCTTGCCGCATTCAACCTGTCTTTACAGCTTAATTGTTCATCAAGAACTTCGGACATTTTCTTGAATTCCTCCGTCTCGTATTTTCAAATTGTTTATTATGTCTCGTGGCATTCTCTAATTTCTTTGAAAATTTTTTATTCTTCTTCCTTTCGCACTCAACTCTTCAAGTGCAAGCAACCAATTCTCCTTCCAAATACACTTCAGCTTCATCCTTGGAATTTTCATCACCTTCCCCGATTTTCCTCTCGTTCTTTCTTCTTCAAGTGCCATGAACAGAGCTTCACCTCCTTCTTCTTCGACTCCTCATCCGTGCTTTCTTCGAATCGCCGACATTCTTGGTTATGAAGCTTTTCTTCTTGAAGTTGTTCTTTCTGAAATTTTGTTTCTTCTTCCAGCTACCTTTTTCTTGGTGTGAACCTTCACCATTTTTGGTTCTCTCCCGCATTGGACATTTGGCCGCAAAATGACCGACTCCTCCACAATTGAAGCATTTAAAAGGTAGCTTCCCTCTATATTTTCCTTTTCCTTTTGTGAGTTTTCGAACAAAATTGGCTTCTGTTTCATCCAAGTGTTCCTTCATCCTCGGATTCATGTTCGACTTTTACATTCTTGTGTGCTTTAAAAGTTGCTTCTCTGTCTGTAGACTTGGTTTGTCCTATTCTCATTTCATATGTCTGTCAGGGAACCATGCAACTCATCCATGCTGAAGTTGTTTAGATCTTTTGCCTCTTCTATTGCAGAGACTTTGGAGTTAAATCTTTTGTGAAGTGTTCTGAGAACCTTTTTCACAACAACCGCATCATCAATTTCTTCACCGAGTCCTCTCGATTGCATTAATAATTCCGTTGACTCTCAAGGATATAAGTCTCTATGTTTTCATCTTCATTCATTTGCAGTGCTTCGAACCGTGCTCGATGAGTTTGCAGCTTTGCTTCCTTAATCTTACCTGTCTCCTTCATGGATGCTCTTCGCTTTATCCCACATGTCTTTTGCTGATTTACAACTCATGACTCTTATCGCTCACCGTCAACAAGCCCACACATTATGGCATTCTTAGCTTTGGAGTTGTTTTCAAATTTCTTTTTCTCACGTAGATTCCGTTGGAGGGGTAGTGGGTGCCGTGTATCCACTATCTACGTAATCCCAAATATCGTATCCCAATGCACTCGGATATGTTTGCATTCCGAGTTTCCGTAAGGTGTAATTTGTTCCATCAAATAAGGGAGCTTTGTTGGATGAAAATCCTTCACCACCTCGCCATTGTTTCTTCCAAGATCTCCTTAGCCGATTAAGCTTGTACAAGGAACCTTGCTCCGATACCAATTGATGATTACACAATGACACCGAGAGGGGGGGTGAATCAGCTGTAGCTATTAATTTTTATATCTACAACATTTAATATGAAATAAAGAGAACTTGACAACCGAAAAACAACTTGAACAAGAGAGCACACCACAACACTCAATATACCGAGGTTCACCAATTTGGCTACTCCTCAAAAATGACCGCTTGGACTCCAATCCAAATCCAGCCTTTGCAAAATCAATTTTACAAATACTTTACCAAGGACCAACCGGAAGGAGCACCAACCCCCGTAATTTTCTCATCGCAACGGATGGAGCACCAACTCCTAGTACCAAGCACCAACTTGGACTGCAATTCGGATCAATTTAGAATGACATAAAAATGTCTTCACTTCATGCACGACCCTGACTGGTCTGCAATTAACCCAACTCTACACACTCTCACGGCTCTGCTTATTTTTCTCTTGATTCTTTTCTAACCCTCCTTTTACAACAATTTCTCTCTAACAGCAGCAATATCTTCTCTGTACGATTATTCTTTTATAACCTTTCAATCTGGCATGCAGTCGAATGACCTTCTCCAACCTGTTCGAATCCATGCATACTGTTCGATTCCATGCAATGACTGTTCGAAACCCTGCAATACGTATTTTGAATCCATGCAATACGACTATTTTGTTTCATGCACTTTTCTTTCCTCCCTATGCAATCTCTTTGAAAGATTTTCGATTCTTCATGTTTGGCTTTTCTGTATGCTTCAAATACGTCTGTTAGAATGCTTGCAAATACGACCTTTCGAATGCTTTTATTATCCTTCATATTCGGCTTTTCGAATGCGTTTCAATTATGCATGTTTGGTCGTTGCATTGCATGTCCAACACCGTCAACGTTTAACCGTCTCCGACTTGCTTTTATTTGATTGTTTTCTCACGTGTCACCTTGCATGCTGCTGCGGCATTTTCCGCCTAATTGTTACCTATCGCGATATCGCGACACTTTTAACTTATGCTGACGTCACCCTAAAGGTTGTCACGAAATCGTGACCATTTTGGCCTTGAAAGCTTTTCCCCCGCTCATGTCACGATATCGCGACACTTAGAACTTTTGCTGACGTCATCCTTAAGCATGTCGCGAAATCGTGACCGTTTTGGCTCTTGAAAGCTTTCCCTGCATCTTGTCGCGATATCGCGACACTTTGAACTTTTGCTGACGTCATCATCAATGCTGTCGTGAAATCGTGACGCTTCGGCTTCCAGTAGCTTTCCTTTCATCCTGTCGTGAAATCGTGACACTTTTCAACTTTGCTGACGTCATCATCCTGCTTGTCGCGAAATCCGCGACCTTTACTTTAGTCATCATCCCGCTTGTCGATGAAATCGTGACACTTTCTCTACACTCTTCTTTGCCAAGAATAAAAGGAACATGTCGCGAAATCGGACACTTTGCTCTTCCGTACAACTCTCCTTGCCAACTAAAAATGGAACATGTCGCGAAATCGTGACACTTTGCTCTTCCGTACAACTCTCCTTGCCACCACAAATGGAACATGTCACGAAATCGCGACACTTTGCTCTTCCGTACAACTCTCCTTGCCAACTCCAACAAAAATGGAACATGTCACGAAATCGCGACACTTTGCTCCCTCTAGAACTGTCCAATCGCCCTTGCTCCCTTCACCTTGCCTCTTCAAAATTTGACTGTATCATTCCCCACACTTTTGCTAGTAGCGAAATCGCTACACCTTAGTTTCCCTTTCCAACACCCATCCCCCCTTTTCCCTCCTCTTTTTTTCAACATGTAGCGAAATCGCTACACTCTTCTTGTGAATTTTTTACTTGTAGCGAAATCGCTACATCTTTGTTTTCTGCACTTCCTAATTGTAGCGAAATCGCTACACCTTTGTGCCATGTATTTTCATCATGCAGCGATATCGCTACACCTTTGTTTCCATTCATTTCAACATGTAGCGATATCGCTACACCTTTGTTGCTGAGCATTCTCTCTCCTCTTCGGGTCGCGAAAACCCGACGTGTCGCGATATCGCGACACTTTTCTTTGCTAGCTCCTTTTCTCCGTTTATGTCCGGAAATCGTGACATCTTTTCACCTTGCTTCCTCTCTCGAAGATGTCGCGAAATCGCGACGCTTACCTTTCACTTTCTCTCTCTCGCCATGTCGCGATATCGCGACAAATTGGCATGCACTTCTCTCTCTCTCCATGTCGCGAAATCGCGATCATTTGGCGTGCATTTTCTCTCTCCTACTTTTTGTCGCGAAATCGCGACACATTTTCTCTCTCCTCAACGAAAACTCGACATGTCACGAAATCGCGACATTTTCGGTTGCGCCTTCTCTCTCCTCGACCATGTCGCGAAATCGTGACAGAAAACATGTCGCGATATCGCGACAGTTTTCTTCCTTATCTCTTTCTCGCCTTTTGAATCGGGTCACCTCTCGTTTTCCTTGAAACTTCTTTGCACTTGATCCGACCGACCTCCGAATCGCATCAATCGCATCAATCTGATCGTGTTGACAACAATGACAATACTTTTGCAATTCTTTTGCTGCACCTTGCTCAACATTCCGTAGCTCTGGGCCTCATCCTTTCCCAGTTTTCCATTCAGTGGGTGGCCCCCAATTCCATTTCCGACCTGCTACCCCAGTGGCCCACCCCCTTTGCCCATCCCCTCCTCCGCTTCCTCTGGAAGGCCTGCCTTCCCCATTTGCTCTGGCAGCTTTGGCTCGAGCGCAACCGGCGAGCCTTTTCCGCCCCGGCCTGCTCCCCCCAGAGGTTGGCCATCAAAGCGGTTTCCTTCGCCTCCGAGAATTCCCGCTTCATCCCCTTTTTTGCGGAGCCCAGGCGCTCGAGCGAAGCCTCCCTCCTCTCCTCCCTCGGCTTCCAGATCACCCCCCCTGTTTCCCCTCCCGCCCCTTCCCCCCGATCCCTGATCAGATGGACTCCCCCCCTCGGGTGGCTCAAGCTCAACTTCGACGGCGCGTCCAAAGGCAACCCCGGACCCTCTGGGGCCGGTGGGGTTATCAGAGACAGCTCCGAGAATCTGGTCTCTGCCTTCGCGGTCCCGCTGGGCAGACAAACTAACAACTTTGCTGAAGCTGCTGGCATGCTCAATGGCCTGTCGGCTCTCAGGGGCCCCTCCCCAATTATTATCGAAGGGGACTCTCAAGTCATTATTAGAGGTGCCAGGCAGCCCGAGTCCTGCTCATGGCGATTTCAGAACTCCATCCGGGAGGCCCTCTTCCTGCTCCAGGGTTTTCCTGATCACACCTTCCAACATGTTCTCAGAGAAGGCAACAGGGCGACTGACTTCATGGCGAACCTTGGCATCACCGTTGGAGAATTCACCAACTGGACCTCGCACTTCCCTGCAGGCCTAGTTCAAATTGCGCTGCAGGACCATCCCGATCATGTCGTTCGACCAGGTGTCTAATCTCCCCCGCGGCTGGGCGACGTTGTCCTCCCGGTCTGTGCCCCCGCTGTTCAGTACTTCCCGCCCCCGTGGCAGGCCTCCGACTCGCGGCCCTGGCAGCGCAAGGATCCTCCCCGCAGCGGCCCGCGTCACCGGTCTAGTCAGCTACCCTCGTCGGCCAGCTGGCAGCCCCGACAGTCTTTTTGCTCCATTTTTTGGGATTGGTTTTGTGGAGGTTCGCGGCTGCGCCCGGTTTTGTTGGGGTTTTTGTTGTTTGTAGGCTCCAGGGCCCCGTGGCAAGGCCCTTATTGCTTTTGTCTGTTTCCTGGGCCCCGGTTTGGGGCAGTCAAGTCTGGTTATACAGCTTACTGCTTCGGCTTATATTGTAAATAAGGTTTTGGGATCCTTTTAAAAAACCCGCTGTAAATATTTCGTTAACTATCAAAAAAAAAAAAAATTAGATGGACTGGATATCATTTGACCTTAGAGCAATGGCAATATTATTTTTGGATTTAGAAAACCCTCTATTTAAATCACTCACTGATTTGTTTTTTTTATTTTTCATTGTTGCCAGGTTTGTCAACAATGATTGTCCATTCTTCCTTTCACAAAATTTCTTTAAAAATATAGTTTCCATTTTGGCAAAATTGATGATATCATTGTTAGGAAGAGTATTAAACCATTCCCTAACATCTTTCTCTAGATTCTGTAAAAAGGTTTTTAATACTACATCTTCATGTTTTACTTCTAGACTGTCTAAAGCATACAAGAAGCTTTTAATGTGATATTCCTAAGTAACTGCATTATTTCCTTGAAATTTAGGTAAATACTTGTGAGCCTTGCTTGGGATATCATGTAACGACTTGGTAATTGAAAAGTTCTATATCTAATAGTCCTCCAAAACTGAACAAGTTGTGGGTTAGCCATGTTAACTAACAAAAGTTTTTGGATTACAATAGGAGGTGTAGTACTAATTCCACTGGGGACAATGGGAGGCATTTCAAATAAACTCTCTACTATAAAAATATTTGTGTTAGAACATTTTGGAGATGAACTAGAAGGATTGGTTCTGAAAAATACCTCTAGATCTGATAATTCTGGATACAACTCCTTAGTGGTTCTTCTCGTTCACGCTAGAACATTCTTCTTCTTCTTTTAATCTTTGTGAAATTCTTGGATTTTTCTAGTTAGAGTCACCAACACAATGTGTACAAAATGAATGAATGTCTGGTCGAGATTGCTTGAATTTTAACACTCTCAATCACTTAGGGTATAATATTTTTCAAGAATCAAGAAACAAGAAAACCAAGAAATTTAAGAAAATAAAGAAAATGATGCAATTGTTCGTTCTTGAAAAAGAAGAATTGAAAACTATGAGCATTGGCAGGAAACAAACTCAAAAAAATAAAAGTGACACTTAAGTACATTGGTTCTCTCTAGGCTAACTGTTTTCAATAATATTTTTCGTTAGGTTCCAAACTATAATAAAAATTACAAGTTTGTTCCCTGACAACGATACCAATAAACTGTTGGGGATTTTTACTGCATCCTTAAGATAAGTTGTCATGCTACAAGAAAAACTACAACCAATGAGCAATTATAGTCTCTAGTAAACCTACCACTTTAACTTGGGAATATTTCTTTTAATATTTTCTAGACAGACCAAGTATGGTAAGGATACCCTTGAGGTGAGCTTAAGTTTCTTTAAGTTCATGCTCTTCCAGATTTATGGTGATGAATTAAAAATTATAAATTGTGATCGAGCTAAAATAATAACAATTTTGATATACCTTATGTATGACCGATGCCTTAGTCCTTTGGGCTATTGTAACAAGATTTAATAACAATTCAATAAAAATAGAAAGAAAGAGAGAAGAGATAATCGATGCAATTACATTCATTCGAATATCATAATAAACATAACAATTGACCAATGAAAGAAGCGTTCACTATGCATTCAAATAATATAACCCATAATGAAGACACACACAAAACTAAACACAAAAAAATAATAGGAAAGAAGCCCAAAATTGTATTAATATTGAATGATATTACATGAAGAGTTGGCTTGGAATTGCCATTTAACTCTTAGAATGATTAATACAATAAAGATCCTCGTTTGAATATCGTAACAAAGACCTTTCACTCTCCTGTTCAAATATCATAACAATTGATTCTCTAGACCTCTAGCTCAATAGTCTGGAAATAATCTCAGCTTCTTAGGTACTTTCCTATCAAAAACTGCACAGTAATAGGAAGAATGATGGGATGGAAAAGAAGAAAGGAAATAAAGGGAATGCAATAACAAAGAATGGGCACTCGAGTATACCTCTTAGAAAAAATATGCTATGTCAATGCTTGATCCTTATTCTGGTTGTAGATGTCCTTCTAGTTGTGGCAGCTCTATAACTACATAAAATGCTTTCATCTGGACTATCCACTTGGTGTCATCTCATGCCGTGTCATCAACTAGGTATTGTACAATTTATTATTTTGACTGCCTCAAAAATATGTCATTAAAATTGGTCGAAGCCCTACCTAGTTGTCATCCACCTTCTATTTACTACTTTGTAGCTTTATTTATTAATTTTGAAGTGAACTCTCGAGTATTTTCTTGTATATTCATCACTATGGCCTGATGCGTCACCACTGCACATATTGATCTTTTTGATCGAGAAGGTTACTAGAATTTAGGTGTATTATCTTGGAGTAGGGACTTTCTTCAACCACACCATGCTTGCCTTGGGATGCAGAAGCCTGATGTATCAGCTCCCCTGTGACAATAGTGAAGAGCAAGGAATTGAAAGTACACAAAGTTAAGGAAACTACCAACAACATGGTACTTCCATAACTATACTCCATCGGGGTGACAATACTCTAACTATATTCCATTGGGGTGTGAGAGCTCTTTGTAGATATTCTTCTATTTTTTTTCTCTTGCTTCTTCTATAGTCGGTGACACGAGAATTTTTAAAATGTAGAACTCTCTCTCTGTAGCTCACTAGTAACACAATTCGATCCATATCTGAGATATCACTTGGACTTTAGAATGGGTGTCATTCTATTTAAATAATGAGTTGATGTGGGTTATTCTATCAGCTAACGACAAGTGAACATGTCCTATTGATATGGAAATAATTTAGTTTGCTCTAACTTGATGATTTTGCCTTGATTTGATCATCTGTTATCATCAGGTGATTCTGACTTCATTCATGTGGTATGCAGAGTTTAGAGATTCTGACTCAACCAGATCTATCCATTAACCGGTTTACTTATTTTGTCTTGCTACCCCACTATTTTTTAGTGAATCATCCTATCATGGTTTGTTTCCCTCTTCGATGTTTATGCATAATATAGATGTAGGAATATGAAGTAGAGTCTGCACTCGTGTGACCTTCCAATTGACCTTCAATTGTATTTAGTCATGGTCACTTTTGACATAACACTGATCTTATTTAGGTTAGAGATCCATCAGGTGCACTTGCTATCAATTGGTTGACATGTGTCATTTGGTACCATGTTGCATAGGTACTCATAACTACTAATCATTGTGCAATCAACAGATGCTTTTTTCTATTTTCTCTAGTTCAAACAATTTTTCAATGATCCTTCTGGTGATCAGGATAGTATTGTATTTTGTTGAGACTCAATCAACAGATTTGGTGTTTCTCCCTTTGGTCGATTGGTTCTCACTATGTGTTTTTGGTCACAAATCCTTTTAATATTGCATGAATGAAGATTTCGGTCACTAGATGCTATTATTCGACCGATTGGCTTAGAGTACTATTGCATGTGCTATATTTATAAAACTTGTGATAGCCTTTATCGAGGATGTCAGTTCATGAAAATAATTTTTTAATTAAGACTTTATTCATGCGAAATCAAATGCTAGTGTACCTTAATATTCATTGATTTTACCTTTATTTGGCCTAATAGATCTCCACCATTGATTTTGTTTGACCGATTGAGGTGTGTTTGGTCGATCCTCATAAATATTCGACTGATCAATACTTTTCTTCAGGCTAATGATATTTTTGCTTGGTGCTAGGCGACCGACCTGTGTTATTCATCAGTCGAAGAATTTGTTTGACCATTGAATTTTAGTTGACCCTTTACTTGTTTCGATCAATGACATGATTTTATTTGAGTGAAATCCTTTAAGTTTGATTGATAGAGCTTTTAGTTGATTTGTTACTGCAGTTGGCCAAAAAATTTATTACATTTGCAGTCGATCAACCGATTAGTCGACTGTTGTTCATTTCTTTTCGCTCAAAATTTTTTTGTCCTCGACTATTATTTTATGCTCGTTGGCCAAATTACAGGTGTCAATGAGTAGAATTTTATCGGCCAATAATTTTGATGGGTGGGTCATTTTGTTTTCGTTGGTTGAAAACTTTCAGTGACAATTTTCTCTTTGTCGGCCGATTTACTATTTTTTCCTTTTAGTTTTGATTGTTTAGACTGAGTGGTCAACCAAAGCTTCCTTACTGGTGACCAAAAAATTTTCTTTCTTCAATTTTTTTTTGACCATTTGTTATGGTCATCGATTGAAAACTTTATTTACCTTGGCACGAACAATTATTGGTTGGTCAATATTTCTTTACTATCGGTTGAAAAATTTCTTGCTCAATCTTTGACGTTTTTGATTGTAGTAGTGATTTTATGATAGTCGGTCAAAGCAAGAATTTACACTATTTTTTTGTTCGGCCAATTGTGTCAAAAAGTCATGATCCTTTAAAAGAGCAGGTGGGGAACCCCTTAAGTTTTTAAAAGGAAGGAAATCTTAAGCTGCTTAAGGGTCAAAGCTTTCCATGGTGACAAAAAAGTTATCTTAGGCATTTTGAAAGCATTGGTTCCATGAAAAATATTTGAGGTGATTAATTACTTTTTTAAAATTGACTTCCATATCATCATATCACAAAACATGTACCTTATTCAAGACCTTCAAATTTTTTGAATTATGGGTACATTCATGTTGTATCAATTTTGGCTACAACAGTAACATAAGCACTTAGATGACATAATAGATGTAATAAATATTAGCATATAACTTAAAAAAATCAAAAGGTGTTTTATATACATCTCCATGTAATATTATTAATGATGTATAGTTGTGAATATGGAAAATTGACCTATCAAAATAAGTAATTTTTCCTTTAGATCCCTAGAAAACCCCTCAAAATTGTTAAGTGCAAGTTTGAACCTCTTTCTCCCTTTTTTCCTTGTTTTTTCTCTTGGCCTTGCTAAATTCGTGGTCGTCCAAGACGGGGCACAAATTCGACAAATTTGGGTTTTTTCTCTTTAAAAGCCCAAGTTTTGGGCTATCCTCTATGACGTCGACTCTTGGCCAAGTTTGTTTTTTTCCCTACCTATCCCCCTCCAAACCTCCTATAAATAGAAGGATTGGATCCCCTTTTTCTCCTGGTAAGCATTTGGAACCATACACATACTCTTAAGATTTTATGCTTTTGGAATGCTCTGGTGCTATGATTTTGGTGTGTTTTCTATGATTTGTTGCTAAGGATAAAAAAGTGGATTGGATCTTCCACTTTGGTTGCTACCTCTACTCTTGCTTCCTCTACAAGCTTATTAGGTTTTATCTATGGATTTGTTAGTTCTTAGATCATTAATTCTTAGTGTTAAATTATATTTTGCATTCTTAAATTAGCTCTTAAGCATTCTTGCACAAATTTATGCCCTATTCTTATGGGTCATGAATTCAACAAAACCATTGGTTTTGCCACCACCTTATTTGTTTTTGAATTCATGACCTCTAATTATAGGTTGCAAATTTGATCATAGTAGCTTGGGGGTAAATTTCTACTCCCAAAACCCTAGGTTCTCATTTGTATACTTGTTTTCCATTGTATCAATTTTGTTTGCACTTTGTTTTCATTGTTTCATACTACTATATCTTTTTTTTCTTGTTCCCAAAGGTCGATAATCATTTTATTTTTGAACAGTTAGCTAAAAGGATGAAGGGGGCTTGAATGCTATACCTCCAAGCTCAGTCATATAGTGGCCTAAGCAGATTCCCAAATACTAATTAATTTTCCAATATTTTGAAGTTGTTTCATAGGTTTGATCAAATTTGTGGTCAAGATTTACAAGGAAAAAATTTATCTAGGATCAACTATCAGGTCAAGTAAGTGCTTTGTTAGATCTTTTAGACTATTTTCTAAGTGTCTCTGATAATTTTGCTTTTTGTAGTTGAAAAAAAATATAAATTTGATAGATTAGAAAATTATATTTTGGTTTTTAGATCTAGGCATCAAACAAAGAAAAACATATAGTTTACATTTAGGTTAATTATGTTTGTGCACTCTCTTGGACCTTTGCTTGAAAAGAAAATATTTACTTTCTCGTAAGATTAGGGATAGTCCTCATTGAAGCAAAGAATCATTCTAGGAATAGTCCTTTGCTCACATCATTAATTCCATTTCATTGTTCTTTAATTATTTATGATTTAGATATTAGTCAAGACTAAAGTTAGGTGCTTTCTCAATAAACACATCAAACCTTCCATATAGGACTTGGAGAGAGTCCTTATATCACTTTTTGTGAACCCTTCGATCCTGAAACCCTTGAGTTTAGAGAACCATAATAGCCCCATGATCACCTTGGCTCCTAGTAGATCTGTTGAGAATTATACACAGTGGGATATTTTACCCCTCTACAATAGCCTAGCACATAGCAACATTAGTAATAGTATCCAAAATTGTATTCCACCCTAAATTTATGTTGTTAGAATTCATGAATTATTTACCATTTAATATCAAATAATATTAAAGGTCGAAGGGTCTAATCCATTGGTTAAAGCACTCCCTTGGGAGGGTGGAGACCTTAGTTCAAATCCCTTAGGCCTCATAGAACATAAGGGTATGTCATACCAGCATCGTCGACTACATTTAAAAGTTTATTCGACCCAACTAGAGGTTATAGTGGCAGCAATGAGCAGGATTCAAACCCAAAATGAGGTGATAAAAAAATGTTACGAGTTATCGATTCCTCTAGTATATATAAAAAAATATTAAACAATGTTAAAAGCTATTTATGAGAAAATTTTGTATAGTAAAATTACAAAAAAACATATAAAAATTGTTAAGAGCATAATAAATGAGAAACTAAACTGTTACTGTATACTAATTATCATTCACTTATTAATACTTGAGCTCACTAATTAAGGATGTCAGTTAAGTTGTTTTTTGGTAAGGTTATGCATGCACAAAAAGACTTGAGACCACAAGGGGCACTATTGAGTATTGAGGGGAATGCCAATTGACGTGTTACATACAATGATTCTTTTTATATTATTTACATTTGAAATTAGATTGTCAAGATAATATGCATGATAACCTTGACTATAGATTGTAGCCTATCAAAGGTACTATTGAATTAGGGAATTTTCTAACTTCTTATGTGTTGTTAATTCTAGTTTTAACAAAGATGGATGTAAGGGTTTAGGGCATCTTCCAAGCTTTGGATTTAGGTCAACTTTTCACTATCCTTTCTAAATTATAACTAACCTAATATAGTTGTATGAAATTAAATGCAAGAAAGTAAAATATGGAAAGCAAATGCAATAATTAAAATGCATGAAAGTCAATTATGAAATTTAGGGTGTGAGGGACTAAAATTAAATACGACCAAAATAGTATTAAGGAAAGTGTGTGATCAATCAACACATGAATAATTTTAATAAGCAATGGGAAATCCAATCAAAGTCAAATATAGAATATGGACATGATTCATGGTACATTGATTTAGGGGTAAACCATCATATGATAATAAATATTTATTGGTTTGATTCAATTCAAGTTAAAACAAATATACCAATGAAGATAGCATATGATAAGATTTATCATGTACATAAATCGAGAAATGTTACTCTTAGCCTACCATATTCTGAATGAACATTAGAATATGTACAACCTCTCCTTGGAAGAACTCATTATGGGTTGTGAGCTATGTGTCGATATGTTTATATAATGGTATAGCTGTATTTTATGACGTCTTTTAATAAGTTGATTTCATTCGTTTGAATTTGGAATATGGTATTGCTGACACATTTGTGGGTGAAGGACTAGGTGCTGTATTTGGTGGGACATATGGGTAAACCATCTACAAAGAGAGATATTTAGGGAAATGATGATGATGCCTTGTTCATCAACAACTCAAGATAATATGAGAAATTACCTTCATGTAGATGCATTGGATTTTTCTTGTTTTTGTGTTCACACCATTGGGCCAGAAAGTTGCTTGCGTAATGAGTCTCCTTAATAGGTTGATGATAGAAATAGGCTCTATTAAAAATAGACTGCCTACATAGGGATAAAACAATGGTGTGGACATAATTGGTGCAAATCCATGATTATCTATGCTATGCATAGTTTTGTTGAAAAATGTTAATAAGTATTTATTGGTAACTTTAATACTTTTTAATTAATAAATTACCTTAATACTTTAGATAGGTAAAGTATTATTGGAAAGCTTTAAATGGAAACAATTAATTAAGCAATTGTTTGGCTTGATCAATAATTAAGGCCACATTATTTGGATCGTTATGGCGAGCTTCAATTTCAATAAAAGGTTAAAGTAATTGTTTTTTTAGTGCTTCTCTTAAAGGTGGGGTGAGTAACACTCTTTTGGGACATTTCTCTCTCATGGCTCCCATGCAAGGTTGGGCCATCATAAGGGAGGTAGGCGATAGGAGGTTAATGGTTTTTGAATAGAAAATGAAGGCAATGGAAGGGAGCTCAGGCTAAGAGGAAGAGGAGTAGTGGTGCTCTGTGAGTGGTAGGCAATTTTAGAACTTTTCAAATGCTCTTCCAAGTCCTATTTGGTATTTTCTATTATTTTCCTTCATGTTTTATCTGGCTTTGTCGTGCTGTATGGATTTGTTGCCTTAACTAGAATTTTTATGATCTGCTTGGTGAGGCGATGCCCATGGTTGGATGTAAGTCCGAGTCCATGCTTTATGTTTGTTTTATTGTATAAATGTCTCCATTTTATGTTAATATTGGAAACCTTAGAGTGTAGGTCCTTGTGTTGTCTTGTGATATGTCTTATTCTCATGTATTTTGAAGTTCTTTAGAGCCATAGTTAAACTAGTTATGACCTGTGAAGTGCAACTCCAAACCTATTATGTAAGAGATATATGCATGTCCTTTTATTCATAACCTGTGTGGGCTCTTAGGTTGTAGAATGGGAGCTAAGCTACCTAAGCTCAATGGTTGTAGTTTATTTTAATGCTCAAATCGTGTTGTTCCTTGTTAGCTTTTGGTGGATGCATGTTGGCTTTAACACACCCATGTTTAGCTTTGCATTGAATTTAGGGTTTCAAATGCATGGCTGACCATTTTTGTTGTGTGCAGTCAAAGCATTTAACCTTGGTTTTAAGCCATTGCATCCTTTTAGAGTCTAAGTGTGAGATAGTTTTTGGTAGGGTTTTAGCTTTTATTTTTATTTTGGTTTGCATTGAAAATTCTTTAACACTCTTTTTTTGTTTTGGATTGATGTATTCTATCTCTTCAATTTGATTAGTTAGCTTTCCTTGTGATAGTTAGGGAATGTTGCATTATATTATTATAGCTAGCAAATATTACATTATAATATGAAAATTTTAGTACTTTGTATGATAGAAAATGAATGTAGCATGTTTATAATTGAAAGATAAAGCTATATTTATTTTAGATAGACGATTGCATATTTATAATTGAAAGATAAAACTATATTTATTTTAGGTAGAGCATTTTATGAAGAACACAAGCTTATACTGAGAGGGGGGGTGAACAGTATAAGACCTCTTTTTACTTTTTCCTTTATACTTCAAAACAGTAAAGCAATATACCCAAAGCAATATCAAAACAATGCACAATATCATCCACAAAGTGACACCAATTTTAACGTGGTTCACCCGAATGGCTGGGCTACGTCCACAAAACTTTTCTCTAAAAGTTATCTCAAAGTTCTTTGGGAATCCTTCCCAATTACAATGTTTATGAGCCTCGACCCAAAGGAGATACCTTCCCCCAATCCGAATTTATGAGCCTCTGCTCAAAGGAGATACCTTCCCCTCTGGCTCTGGAAATGATCCCTTAGAAGATCAACTGCCTCTACCTCTTGCCAAGCACGTGGAACTCCTTTCCACCGAAGACCTCCTGTCCTCAATGCTTAGCCTAAGAGACCTCTACATTCTATGATCACGTCCACAACAGCTCAACAACCTATACCAAACACAGTCAGTTGGTCTAGTACAAGTCTTCCTCTGTATGTTAGATTTGTCCAACACTTGAACAAATCAATCCTCTACATACAAGCCTTCTCAAAGACTTTCCAAATATGTCCTCAGGTTCTTCTCAAAGAACCAGTGCTCCTCTGTCCTCAAGTTCTATGATAGAACTATCAAACTTAGCTCACAAGTCCTCTGCTAGGACCTGTCCAAATCTGCTCACAAGTCCCCATCGAAACCTGTCCAAAATTGCTCACAAGTCCCCACCGGAACCTATCCAAAACTGCTCACAAGTCCCCACCGAAACCTGTCCAAAACCTCAACAAGCTCACCAAGAAAAACTTTCTTAGTAGGAAATCACAAGGTGAATTGTTAGAGACCCAATGTGATTTTTCAAACTCATAGAAGCATAAAGAGAATTGTTAGAGACTCAATATGTTCTATACTCAACTCCCAATCTCAAAATTCAACTCAAATCAACTCAGCTCAAACTCAATCTCAAATCTGAAAACTCAACTCAATATCTGAAATGGATAGGATAGAATGCTTTCTTTCAAGAACATGAAACCCCAAAAATTGCCAACTATGCAAAGAAACACATAACAATGATACTCATATTATTTTCACCATCAATAAGGGCTTCAACAATAATGCTCATCAAACAAGGTTCAATCAACACCATTCAACTCAAAACACAACCTTGAAGCATTTTCACAATCAATATCAGAAAAAGGAAACAAGTAGAACTCCTTTTCTCTCCAATATTGTTTGAACAAAAAGCATCCACCAACTCAACTCACAATAGCATAAAACAACTTTTCAATTCATCAACAAAGGAGTAAGCCCAACACTTTAACCAAGTAAAGAATAGCTTGATTATAACCAACTTAATGAAAGCAAATGTCAATCTCAAAGCTGCCCACTTAAGGTTTCATACTTTCACACAAGAAGCAATTAACCTTAACACATCATGCTTTCATTTCCATAATCAACCAAAAGCACTCTCAACATTACAAGAAAAATTTATCCATTATACACCTTATTTCTCCCTTATAGTCTTATCAAAAAATAAAATTTATCTCTCATAAGAATGCAAAAAGATATTTCAACAACACTTTCAAAATAATCTTTTATCAAAATAACAACAAGCTTTGAAACTCCTTATAACTCCTAAGTTGTTTTTCTTTTAACAAACTTCCTCCATCCGCAACATACACTTAGCAAAAGATTAATTTCGAAAATACCTTAGCCAACATCAAAAATCACTTTGGAGAAATTTGCGCCCGAAATCTAACACCACCCGCTGTGTCCACGATGAAAAACCCTTCTACGTGATTCGAACGTGGAACCTCTCGTTCGGGTAGCGTGCCAACAGCCTAGCCGCTACCGGTGTGCCAAAGGCACCCGGTGAGGTTAAAACCTCACGTTGTTACACTTGTCCCTTCTATGTCAGGAAAAATAAAACACAGTCCTCCCTTCCTTCTAACGTGAACTCCTAGACGACAAGCTATACGACGGATTCGATAAACGGTGAGACAAACGAACGAACAACGGATTACAAAAAATGGTGAAGACACAAAAATGATCAGCGAGTTACGAAAACCGGCGAAGACACAAAAGCGATCAGCGAGCAACTCTTCAAAAATCGGATGGGATTCATCTTTGTTTTCACCGAGGGGTATTAATATGAATCCTTGCCATGAGCTCTTTGACGTCGACGGGAGTTTACTACATCGACGAAGGTCTTGGGCTAGCGCCCACCGAGTTTAAAACATAGTGCCCACTTAGACATTTGCGCCATGGATTAGGAGAATCCATTGTAAACCATAAATTAATATTTATTTAAAAATAATTAAAGGGAACCTTAACAAGGTTTTTAATTATTTAAATAAATATTTCCTCCTAGACCCAATTGCATTAAATTAATGCATCCACCTGAAATCTTTAAACCTGCCAACTTGGGGTTAATAAAAGACCTTTGAAACTGTCATGTCGAACCTTTATCAAAACAAGTTATTTGACATCAAACCAAATTCCTTCAAGAGCTTCTTGACATCAATGACAACTTATACACTTGAGCAAAGGCAATGTACCCAAAGTACCCAAAATTGCCAACAATCTCCCCCTTTGTCATTGATGGCAAACCTTTATTGAAAACACTTCTCAAGAGCCAAAACTGAAACCAACTATGCTAACAACTCGACCAATTGTGCCCACAATCGAGAATATTCCTTTGAAGTTTTGCTCCCCTGACTTGAAGCTTTCCTCTTCACTTTGAAGCTCTCCCCCTTACTCATATCTCTCCCCCTTTGTCATCAATGGCAAAGGGCCATCTTTGGGGCTCGGGACTAAGAATGAGCCTCTTAGCTTAGTCCCTCCTCCACCTCCTGATGAGGTGATTAATTTTGGGGTGGGAGTAAAACTCCCATTAGGCACTGATCATCATCGACGTCTATAATTTCTTTGTTGGGCCTTCTCTTGAACTCTTTGTCCATATTCCTGTTCTTGTCACTGTTCTTGTTCTTGTTCTCATCCCTGTTCTTGTCCATGCCTTGATCCTTGGACCTGATCATGCCACTATTCCTGTTCTTGTATTTTGGAATTTTAGCTCTACACTGTCTGATTGTGTGACCTTCATTGTTGCACTTGAAACACTTGACGATGTTGTTTCTCTGAGGTAAACCTGATCTTTGAATCCACCTATTCTGACCAAACCTGTTCCGCCAATCTCGTTCAGCCAAACCTATTCGACAAAACCTGTTTCGACCAAACTTGTTCTGGCCAAACCTGTTCTGACAAAACCTGTTCTGACCAAACCTGTTCCTGTTATTTACCTTGCAAAAGACTGCCTTGTGCCCAAACTATTGACAAGAGTAGCAATACCCTTGAAAGAAACTAGCACTTCTAAAATTGTCATTTACCTTCTTCACTTGAGCCATGCAATGTGAAGCCATGTGACCAAACCTATGACAAGCAAAACATCCGCCTTGAAACTTTCCTTTATTTGACCTCTTAGGTTCTGAAAACTCTTCTTCTCATTCTGAATTCTATTTTCTATTTCTGTGCATCTATCATTCAAGGACTCATGATCTGAAATACTTTCCTCATAAGAACTCTCTTCCTTTTGGAGTCTCTTACTAGACTCTCCAACTTGTTCCTTGTGTGGCTTAACAAAACCAAGGCCTATTTTATCTCGTTGTCTTTCTTTGACCTTTAATGAGTGACTTAACATTTTTGGAGCTATCTTGAAACCTGTAAAGCTTATCCTTGTACTCTTTAGTTTCCTCTTTCAAAGAAGCCATTTTTTGTTCTAACTCACTATACTCAAGAACCTTAGACTTTAACTCGTCCTTGAGTTCTTGTGTCTTAGCTATAGAGAAATCAAGATTTTCTATAAGATCATCTCTCTCCATACAACATTCATCTAACTTATCCTTGAGTCTAGCATTCTTCTTTCTTTCCTTTTTCAAAGCACTAAGAGCACTAATAAGTTCACTTTCAAGATCCTTTATTTTTTTGCTTTCTGAATCATCAAAGCCTTTTTCAGATTTCTTATCACTAGAGGTGCTACCCTTTTTCAAAAACCATACATGCATCTTCCTTATAGTTTTCTGAAGCATCCTCATACATACTAGAAACCAAATCATTATTTGTGCAATCATCCTCAAGATGACAAAAATTTCCACATCTAAGACATTTCATGATAATGAATCTATGTTTCAGTTCTTCCTATTTTTCTGATATGAACAACATCTCATTTTCATTATCACTTGAAGAACTTTCACTATCACTACTAGAACACTTACTTGCTTTGTCTAGGTAGAAACTCTTCTTGTGCTTGTGAGAATACCTCTTTCCTTGATTGTTGTGCTCATCTTTGATCTTCCTGTGATGCTTGTGCTTTTCGGAATCCTTGCTCTTAGAATCCTGTTTATCTTCATCACTTTCACTCTTGGGAACAATACAGTCAGTAGCATAATGACCAAACTTTCCACAATTGAAACATCTTATATTTTTCATACTTTTGTGTTTTCTAGAGAACTTGCCTTTCTTGCTATAATATGCCTCTTCATCACTAGAAAACTCATCACTATCTTGAAGTTGTTTACCCTTGGATTCCTTGGTAGCCTTGAAAGTTGCCTCTTTCTTGACATCAACCTTCACTTGAGTTCTCAACTCAAATGCTACAAGTATACTATGGAGCTCATCCTTTTTTAACTTATCCAAATATTTAGCTTCCTCAATAGCAAAAATATTTTCACTAAATATATTAGGAAGATATCTTAAAATCTTATCACAAACATCATTTTTAGCAAGCTCAAGACCTAAGTCTTTCATGGAGTTAACAACCTCATCCATACGAAGCATGTAGTCACTAATATTTTCATCATCATTCATCTTGAGTTGTTCAAACATACCTTTGAAGTGTCTCAACTTGGCCTTTCTGACATTTGTATCACCTGTATGAACCACCTTCAACTGTTTCCACATTTCACTAGCTGTCTTGTAGTGAATCACTTTGGTGAGATCTGCTTTCTGTAAGCCTTTCAGGATTGCATTCATTGCTTTTGAATTGCTGTGATGTAGGAGCCTTTCTTCTTTAGTATTAGGACCATGTACAGGAATAGTGTACTCATCTTCAATCACTTCCCATACCTCATTACCATGTGCCATTAGATGAACCTTCATCCTTGCACTCCAAAGACCAAAATCTGACCCATCAAGAATAGGTGTTGCATTGCCACTTGAATGATCCATTGTGTTCTTTACTAGCTTTTCCTTCAAGATGTTAAACTTTTTGAAGGCACCTGCTCTGATACCAATTGAAGAACACAAGCTTATACTGAGAGGGGGGGGTGAATAGTATAAGACCTCTTTTTACTTTTTCCTTTATACTTCAAAATAGTAAAGCAATATACCCAAAGCAATATCAAAAAAATGCACAATATCATCCACAAAGTGACACCAATTTTAACGTGGTTCACCCGTAATGGTCGGGCTACGTCCACAAAACTTTTCTCTAAAAGTTATCTCAAAGTTCTTTGGGAATCCTTCCCAATTACAATGTTTATGAGCCTCGGCCCAAAGGAGATACCTTCCCCCAATTAGAATTTATGAGCCTCTGATCAAAGGAGATACCTTCCCCTCAATCTAAATTTATGAGCCTCCGCTCAAAGGAGATACCTTCCCCTCTGCTTTGGAAATGATCCCTTAGAATATCAACTGCCTCTACCTCTTGCCAGCATGTGGAACTCCTTTCCACCGAAGACCTCCTGTCCTCAATGCTTAGCCTAAGAGACCTCTACCTTCTATGATCACGTCCACAACAGCTCATCAACCTATACCAAACACAGTCAGTCGGTCTAGTACAAGTCTTCCTCTGTCTGTCAGATCTGTCCAACACTTGAACAAATCAATCCTCTACATACAAGCCTTCTCAAAGACTTGCCAAATCTGTCCTCAGGTTCTTCTCAAAGAACCAGTGCTCTTCTATCCTCAAGTTCTCTCGATAGAACTATCAAACTCAGCTCATAAGTCCTCTCGCTAGGACCTGTCCAAATCTGCTCACAAGTCCCCACCGAAACCTGTCCAAAATTGCTCACAAGTCCCCACCGGAACCTGTCCAAAACTGCTCACAAGTCCCCACCGGAACCTGTCCAAAACCTCAGCAAGCTCACCAAGAAAAACTTTCTTAGTAGGAAATCACAAGGTGAATTGTTAGAGACCCAATGTGATGTCAAACTCATAGAAGCATAAAGAGAATTTTTAGAGACTCAATATGTTCTATACTCAACTCAAATCAACTCAGCTCAAACTCAATCTCAAATCTGAAAACTCAACTCAATATCTGAAATGGATAGGATATAATGCTTTCTTTCAAGAACATGAAACCCCAACAATTGCCAACTATGCAAAGAAACACATAACAATGATACTCATGTTCTTTTCACCATCAATAAAGGCTTCAACAATAATGCTCATCAAACAAGGTTCAATCAACACCATTCAACTCAAAACACAACCTTTGAAGCATTTCACAATCAATATCAGAAAAAGGAAACAAGTAGAACTCCTTTTCTCTCCAATATTGTTTGAACAAAAAGCATCCACCAACTCAACTCACAATAGCATAAAACAACTTTTCAATTCATCAACAAAGGAGTAAGCCCAACACTTTAACCAAGTAAAGAATAGCTTGATTATAACCAACTTAATGAAAGCAAATGTCAATCTCAAAGCTGCCCACTTAAGGTTTCATACTTTCACACAAGAAGCAATTAACCTTAACACATCATGCTTTCATTTCCATAATCAACCAAAAGCACTCTCAACATTACAAGAAAAAATTATCCATTATACACCTTATTTCTCCCTTATAGTCTTATAAAAAATAAAATTTATCTCTCATAAGAATGCAAAAAGATATTTCAACAACACTTTCAAAATAATATTTTATCAAAATAACAACAAGCTTTGAAACTCCTTATAACTCCTAAGCTGTTTTTCTTTTAACAAACTTCCTAAGCTGTTTTTCTTTTAATAATCTTTTATCAAGAGGATTGTATCTTTATATTTGAAATATAAGGTTGTCTTTATTTTATATAGAGGATTGTATGTTTATAATTAAAACATAAAGCTATCTTTATTTTACATGTAGACATGCATGTATAGACATGACATGTGTTGACATCACTTGCATAGATGGATATGGGAACTCGTAGGCATGCATTTAAATTTATTAGTTTCCATCTATATCCCAAGATGAGCCTTGGGGATGATAGCTAGTAATGTTCATCTTAAGACTTTACACATGGTAGGTCCTTGGTTATAAATCCCATAGTACTAATTACTTTTGAGAATTAGTGATATAAGCATGATGCAATGTGATGACATGGAGTCTAATGATGTAACCCTTTCTAGAATGTGGCACCTAATGATGTCACACTTTGTGTTATCTATATAGTTGATAGGGTAGATGACGTAGTGCAATAGTGGTGGTCCATATAGCTAATATGGAAATTTGTACAACGGACCTAGTAGGTCAAGCAATGTGACACATGGCAAGTGAGTTGGTTGTTTGTACAATTGACATGAAAGTCTATAAACTAATGTGGTGAGAGAGATGGATTCATGCACATGTGATGCTTGATCTAATTTTTGTACACTCATCAAAGTAAGAAGTAGATATCCTAACCAAGATCTTTTCCAAGGTTACTCATCTACGCATGAAGGAGATACTTGGTATAGGAGAGTGTCCTTAAGGGACATGTAAAGTAAGGGTCTCTCTTTGTGTTTTCATTAATATTAGGAGGGATATTGGAATATGTGGTGGTTAAGCTTATCTTGAGATCATGACCAAATTTTGTATTGTACTCTTGGATCTTGTAAACCTTTATTTTATTTTTAAATATTTTATTATTTTAATCCTTAAGGTTGGTCTCTGAAACTTGATCTAAAGGTAACTTGTTTTGGGGTATAAATACCCCATCCTACCAACCATTTCATATTTGGTTGGAGTGTAATTCTATTATTTTGTGTCCATGGACATCCCTACATACTATGTTATTTTGCTTTGAGTGTATTTTTTTAGTAATACTAGGTAATGTGTTGATTCCATTAATTTTTAGAAACTACTTTGAAGTCTATTTATTGATATAGAGAATTGTGTCAAATTCTAAAAAATCCAATTCTATTTTTAATAAAATTTGAAGGAATTACCCATGAGTTCTCCCAACCTATAGATTTAGGATGGCTCCCCACTACTCCTCAAGGAATATTACTATACCAACCTACACTAACTTGAATTGAAAGTAAAATACAAAAAGAAAAATGTGGAAAACTAAAGTGTAAAAATAAAAATACATAAAAGTTTAATAGTGTCAGAGATTTAAGTAAATATGAGTCTAAATCATAACAAGGAAAGTGTGTGATTAATCAACACATGAGGAGTCAAATAACGTCAATGTTCACACATTAATTAGATTATGAAATTGATAAATAAATGACAAGATGAACTAGAAGGGCTATGCCACAACTACCATGCACTTAGCAAACTAGGAGGGCAATGCCACTAATGGATGCCTAAGAAATTATCTTTTTTTACAATATCATAAAGGAAAAGCATAATTTGGATTTCATAGAATATAAATTTGAATTTTCATGGTCAAAATATGAATAGAATGAGGGCCCTAGGATACTATTTATAGTAACTGTTTATCCCTAAGTTACTTGGGATGAGAAAAATTACTCATAGTAAAAGTAAATATTTGGGCACCAATTTTAGAAAAATGATGCACCACCAGATGCTGCATGCCTTAAATTATGCCTTGAATAGGCTTAGAAGGTTTCCAAAATGACTTAGTGTTCCACTACATGCTAAATATAACTTTGTATAAGGTTTGCATAGGATTTTTACCTTAAATTTACCTTTGTGATCATCTAAGTGGTTCACTCCAGATTAGTAAGTAAATCACTTGCTTTTCATGATCAAATTGATCACATTATAAAATAAATTGATACCTTTATCTAAGTGAATCATTCATTGGATCCAATCAATCATCTTTAGCAAGTGAATTCGTACTTGGAGCTAATTGGTCATATTTTACAAGCAAATCAATACTTATTCTATATTTATCAAATTTTATTTGATATGTTTATCACATGCTCCTTCAAAATTTATAAAAGTAACAAGGTAGTCCTAAGGTACTATATTTTTGGTGTGTTCATGGATCATAAAGCTTTATTGGTGATCCCACATCTTGACTTTATCCTTGGGTACAAAGTATACAAAATTAGGACCTCCAAGGCAAAATTTTCAAAATTATTTGTTCTTCTTATTTAGTCTTTTATGGCAGCAATGCTAGCAACTTTTGCCACTCAGTTCCACTTGGCAATTATACTGATGCAAGGTGTTTTAATTCCTCTATGAGGTTTTCAAAAGTATTCTAAGACAATTTTCCTTGCTTCATTACTAGATATTGTAGCTGGGCATATATTATATCTAGATTATTAAAGGTTTCACTTGCATCCTCTTTTTTGTCTTGGTTTTTTCCTTCCTTGAGCATAGTACTTATGGTGTCATCATCAAGGATATGCTTTTGTTCATTAAATATATTAGGCATTACTATAATAACTAACCCTTGAATATCCTTGTCAATTTCTTGAACTTGAGTTCTCAATGATGCTAGATTATCTTTGCAAGTTTGGAGGTTTCTCTAGGATCCAAGATTTTTATTAATTTTTTAACTAGGTCCTTACGATCTATATGTTGCTATGCTTAAACTATTATCAATGAGACAAGGAGTTTAAAGATATCCTAATATTACTACTTATATATAGCTACCATTCTATGTGTTTGATTAATTTATTTGCTTGTTCTAATTTTTCTTCTATGAAGGAGGTCAATCAAAAGTACTCATAAGTGTCTTCATCTCCTTTTTGATCTTGTCCTAGAGAGACTTAACATTTTGGATATTATGAGCCATATTATATCTATAGCTTTGGCTTTAAGGATGTCAACTTTATAATTTGTTGGCATTTCACTTTCAAGCTCTCTTGAAATTGAATTTGATCCTAGGTTAGCCACTGTGTCAAGTATTCAAGTCATTTTTGGTTTTCCTTAGCTTTAGAAAGACATGTTTAAGGTCCTTGAATTGCTTATTTAGATGATAATTTTCTAAAACTTACTTCTTAAGGATCTTCTTATCTTACTAGATTTGATTCCTTTGTTCCTTTAGCTAAGCCACTTCTATCATAATCTCTCTATTCCTTATCTACATTATCCTTGACCACAAGGTGCCATATTTCATAAGTGGATCAAGTGTAAGATGGTTGCTAGTTGGACCATTTGGTATGAGTTCATATTATTTAATTCTATCTTAGACACTTTGGTAATCAAGTCAAAAAGAGCTATTACTAAGTTGGAAGGATTGGTCTAAGTAGCCTCAATTATATACACTTTATCTCATTGAGTCTTTTGTATTCTCTCTTCCACTTATTTTATTTAAAGGAAATGACATCAAATACCTTATTTATGTTTATCTATATAGCTTTACAAGCAAAGAAAAATCTCAATCTAACAATCATGTTAGTTTATGGTGGTTCCATAGACTCATCTCCCTGGGTTGGGGCAGTGGATATCATTTTCTATAGAAGAATTTACCGATCCTAGGATGGAAAAGTGAGTGGAGAAAATTGTAGTGATGGTGATAAATATAGTGGAATTTGTGGGAGTGGGTTGCAATGCCAACTATACTAGAGTGTTGATAAGAGGTGAAATGGTTGGTGATGGTAGGCTGATAGAGGTAATGTAGTGTATGGGACCAATGGTTGCATAATAACTAGTATGGTAGATGAAAATGATGTGATAGGTATGGTCTCAACTGTGATAGATATTGCTAGGGGTGATATTCCCCTTGGATAACTATAGGTAGCATTGGTGGAGGATGAGATAAGTGTAGCAGAAGAATGGAAATATAGAGAAGTAGGAGTAGAAGAAGAAATGATAGAAATATAAGGAGTAATTGATGGTACAAGATAGGTGGAAGTGGTTATAATGGTGGACATAGGGCTGGTCATTCCCAAATTAGGAGGGGAGCCTCCTTGAGGAAGTTTTACATCCTCAACTTGTGTTTGTTGTTATTGCTTTCGTTCCTTCACTATAACAACCTCCCCAAACATAAAATCATATCTATCTCACCATCAAATTGACTATTACCATATTCATTGGTGAAGAAATACTAACTTTGGATGCCATATTATTCTTGGATTTTGAGGTTGAGGCATGTATTATCACTTCACAGATTCCCTTAGCCCTTTTATTTCTCTTTAGATGTATTCTATGCTATATGGTAGAGAACTCAACATTAAATAGGTCTTCTCTAGTGGACTTGGTGATTGTGCTTGTCTTATACCTCATCCTTGTTCACATGAGAGTTTTTTGGTTTGTATCTTCCATTTTTTGAGCACCCCCAACCTTTGATAATTCATATTGATATAAAGTTTAAATTCATTTTTCACCTTGATGTAGAAGGTATTCCATTCTAGTGTGTTGGTATACTAACTAAATATTTTAAACTTATACCTATGATCATTTTCTAGAGTGGCAAGGGTTTTTTCTTCATCTAAGATAGACCAATTCTACACATTATACCTCTTATTATGAGAAATAAAAGCTATCAAACTTCTTTCCTCTTGGGTCTTCTCAAATACTCATAATTGATCTTATGACCAATGATATTTTAATTTCTCCAAACTCATTTTTCTCAATCATATCTTTACCACTTGGTGGAACCCATGCAGATTTAGGGTAATTCTCATGATTGGATACTTGAGTGGGTAGAAAGATATATTATTATACCCATTGAAATAATTTAGGTCCATGCATTTGAGTTATAATACATATTATGAACTGAACATGTTATCTAGCACATGTGAAGGCAACTCAAAAGATATGGCTAAAACGATATAGAGGTGGATAAAAAATTGGGTCCTCCCTAAATAGAGTTTCTTCCTTACTATTTCCCATCACTTAGAAATTATCATACCTCATATAAAAAACTTGGAACCTTTCCTCTAAACTTATCTATGATTTCCTCATACACCTTGTCATAAAAGTGGTAGGAGGTCTTGCCCACTTTTTGATAGGGTATGTTAGTACAAGCCATAAGTAAGAGGGTTTATCCATCCAATTTTACTTGGTCTAGCTATAATATTAGGAACCAATACTACTTCTAATACAAGATTAGATAGAATAGGTAGGAGGTGTAATTGAACTTCCTCTCATCCTAGAATTATTATTTTTATCTATCCATCTAGTCTACAATGTACTTGGCATAGTAAATCATCTATGAATGACTAGGATAAGTTTTTATAGTATGGAGTAAGAAAATATGTTCTTCATAGATCGTTCGGTCACTCTATTCCCAATATAGTGGCTATGCTAGATATCTCAATATAAACATATTATTTGAACAAATTTAGCCATAGTGGGATAATAAAATAGATTGGCAAGTTAGGGGTTTTTAGATATGATACTAATGTTGGAATATATTACATTATTTGGTACATGCCAATGTACCACCTTGGGTACTTAGATTATGATTTGAGTAGTTACTTCATGCAATGTAATAAATGCACAAGTGTTAGAATGTGCAATGATATAAATGTGCATGTGGTCCACATGTACATGAGTCATAGGTTAGGTAGATGAAGAGTCATGGGTAGATGAAAGGCCAGGGGATATATACTTATATATAGGCCTTTGAGAGAGTGTACTAGATGCTAGAAGATCTATACTAGATGCTTGATTCTAGATAGAGGTTATTTAGATAGAGTAAGTATAGTGAGTACAATGTAGATCATTCATACATTTTGGAGTGTTCATGTCCTCCATCATATTACATTGTACTATTTTTATGAGATTTTATTAATGGTTATTTTTGAGTTATTGCAGAAGTTTCTCATATACTTTTCCTGCATTTTATATTACCATTATCATATAGTTATCATTGCTTGCTCATTTTACATCTTGTGGTTGCATTTCCTTAAATATAGATCATCAAAAGCTAATAGTGGTATTAGATCACAAGGTAGATTAGAAGGAAATAGAGAGATCCACAAGAGAGATTGAGAGGAGATAGAGAGAATTCTAATTTAGAATTTCTAAAATTGTATTTGGCTAGAGTCTTTCCACAAAGTTGTAGAAAAACTCGTGAAGACTAGGACTCAACATTGATTCCACTAGATTGATAAATCAACTAGTGAAGATTCATTATCTCTAGATTTAAAGTTTTCTCTATTACAATTTTTTCTAATACTTTGTTGCAAAAAAAAGAGATTCAAAGAAAGTTGGGAAGCTTCCTACAAGAGCTAGGAAGAATATATTCTTTAGAATCAATCCAGTACTTGAAGCAACAAGTTGAAGATTGAATATTTTGGAGGCCTAAGAAAAAGGTCCCATTGCAAGAGTTGTAGATTGAAAATTGAGAAGAGAGAAAAAGCCAAAGGAGCCTTATTGAAGATTGAAGAAAGAAGAGACTCAAGGAAAAGAGTCTTGGAGAATATTGGAGATTGGAGATCTCCATTGAAGATTGAAGACTTCACATTGAAGAAGTTGAAGAGACCCACAAGAGGTCCCATTGAAGAAATTCTAGTTTTGGAAGATTGAAGATAAAGAAGGACTAGCAAAGGTCCTATTGCATATTTCAGAAGCAAAAAAATTAGGAGATCCAAGAAAGATATCTCATTGCAAAACTTCCATAGTTGAATATTGGAGAGATCAAGGAAAGGTCTCATTGAAGTTTTAAGAAGAAGAGAAGCTACATAAATTAAATACCCAAGAGAAGAGGTCTCAAGGAAGGATTGAAAGGAGAAAGAAGGAGAAGGCTAGGAAATCCTCATTGAAGATTTTGAAGAAGGCCATTGGAGGAGATTTCAGGAGAACTCAAGGGAGAATATTTCTAGCAAGGAGAAGTACCTGATAGTGAAGGATTTGGGACAATTGTCACCATTCAACAACAAGCCCAAAAGGGAGAAGGATTTGGCAAGAAGTTTGCCAAATTTTGAAGGAGATTTTATGAAGACCTCAAGACATTCAGATTCTTGAGAAGAAGGCCACTAAATAGGCCAATATTGAAGTTAGAATTCAACAAGGAGGTTGAAGGAGAAAGGAGTTAGAAGAAGCCACCAAATCTGAGAGATTTGAATATTTCCATTGAAGGATTGAAGGCTAATTTGGAGGAAGGAGTTTGCTGATTTTTATAGAAAAAAATTGAAGGTTTCTAAAAGATAAGTTTCAGTTACAATTTGGAGGAATTTCATACCAAATATGAGAGGAGTGAGGACAAAATATCAAAGGATAAATTGACTACATTAGAATATAAAATTTTTAGAGTTAAGGGTAGCTAATAAATTTTAGTATCCTGGAATAACAAGTTGAAGGAAAATAGGCAACATTGGAAGTTGCAAGATAGAGGAGTTTAGGACACAACTACAAGGAGAAATATTCAAGCATTTACAACAAGTTTTAAGGCAGTAAATACCAAGGAGTTTAAGATACATAAATTACAAAACCAAGGCAAAAAACAGGTGAACCAAATCACCAAGCAAGATTGCTACAAGGAGGTCAAAATAAGGTTTGATAGTTGGTGTTATTAAAGTTTCTTATTTAGTATTATTTAAGTTCATTTAAAACACCATTTTAAGAGTTATTAAAAGTAGCAATAAGGAGGTTGAGTTTAAAGGTTTTCAAGTTGAGTAAGGAGGTAGCACTATTATCTTGAAACCTGCAAAATATATTAACACAAGTCAGTGTTAGAAAGTTGATTAAAAGGAGCAATAAGGAGAAATTGATAGTGCATAATACAAGTTATTTTTAAAGAGATATTAAAGTGCATTTAGTATTAAGCAAGTAAGTAATATTAGTGCACAAAACAAGGTTGAGTTGGAGTGTCAAAAGACACCATTGAGCATAGGTAAAACTGTAGCAAGTCTTGGTGAAGAGAAGCCACCAAAAGGAGTATTATAACCACCAAGGAATAGAGTGGGTGTTGCCATACTAGAGTCAAGAAAGAAAGCTACATAAAGAGACTAAGAAGGTCTCAAAAATCCAGGTGCAACTAAGGTATTCTATCTTAGTTTATAATAAATTTATTTCAAGTCCATAATAGCACCATATTTGTCTTTTATAAAGTAGCAAAAGGAAGACAAAGTTCAAGTGTCTTAAGACACCAAAGTAGCATAAAGTTACAATCATCAAGCGATAATATTAACTAGGTTAAAGCACAAGCTACGAAGAAAAGGAGATAGATCCATCTAAGGGCTCAATATCATCCCATTCAAGGTGTCTAAAGACACCAAATTTGGTGCCATAGTCTCATGAAGGCAGCACTCACAGTGCACAAGGAACCTACAGTAAGAAAGAGACTAAGGACAACATAGCACCAATAGAAAGGATAACATAAAGCAACAAATTGCAAGTTGCAAGAAGGATAACACAAGGAGAATAACGTAACACAAGGAGAATAATATCAAATATTTACCCAAGTAGAAGAGGAGAGAAGCTTGGATGAATGACCACCTTGAAGAAAGCATTGAAACACCATAGGAGGAGCCACCTTCATTGGAGAGGAGCCACCATACATTGAAGTTCAAGAAAGCACATTTCAAGAGAAGCGAAACAACTTGCAAGAAATTGGAAGAGCATTAAGGAGATAAGGAACATTGAAGAGTTTGGTTGCAATCAAGGGAAGAAGCCTCCACTTGCCTCACCAACCAAAGGAATCTTGTGCCACTTGGCACAAAGAAAGAAGAGCACCTATGAATCCTCAATAACACCTCAAGAATATAATGCTTGCACAAAGGAGAAGAGTGCATCCAGGTCTGAAGTAACACTCCATTCAAGCCAAGAAGGAATCAATAATCATTATTTCAACATTTGAAGCATAATATAAGGCCTATACCACCTAAATTAATGCCTTCAAAATATTGTAACCTCCCAATGCCACCTAACAAGAAGACCTACATTCTAGTGCAACATAAAGTGCCATGTGGCTTGCATTCCAAAGGGAGAAAGAGGAGTATTAATAGCCCTATCCAAAGAGAGTGACACATCAAGCTTACATAGGTCAAAGTGCATTGAAGGGAGAAGAAGATAATCTTAAGAGCACCATAGAACATAGAGCATTTAATGCTCACTATTATACTTTGAAGAAAAAGAGAGTACAAAATTGGAAGCCTTGAAAGTGCAATCAAGGAAGGAGCTAATCAATGTGTAGCACATCACATTACAAGGAAGGTATATTTACATTGAAATTAATACTTGCTTTCCATTAAAGTGCAAGGAGATATAAGGTGCATTATATCTAAGGTTAAGTTTATTTAATTATTGCATTGGAGATATAAGGAAATTACAACCTTAGTGGATTAGAAAGCAATTAAAACAAGGAGATTATATCTTTAAGTGCTATTTCAAATTGCATTAGTTGAGATTCAAAAATCA
Source organism: Wollemia nobilis (assembly GCA_028583015.1). NCBI lineage: Eukaryota > Viridiplantae > Streptophyta > Pinopsida > Araucariales > Araucariaceae > Wollemia > Wollemia nobilis. Next base: position 624,917 of record JAQPPZ010002224.1, read on the forward strand.
AAGTATTTGCAAATAATTAAACTAGGAGATATAAGGTTTTCTACCTTGGAAAATTGAAGCATTATTTTTTGCAAATATTATCATTTTCTAAATTTCCAAATAGGGAGATATAAGGAGTACTACACCAAAATTTAGATCATTGAAATTTAGAAAACTAAACCATTGAGAATTAAAGGATAAAGGAAGCAAAATCATTAATTGCTTGAAAGTTGGAATTTATTGTTTATACTTGTCTCTTATACAAATTAAAGGGACAAAAGAAATCCAACTATAGGGTCTTGAAAAATAGAGAACTTTATCAAATTGAAAGTGCATATATCAATAGGGAGAAATAAGGTGAAATTAGGAGTTGAACATTATATTAAAATTGGCATCAAAACATTAGGGAATCAACTCAAAAAGAAATCTAAAGGAAGCTAAGCACTTTATCAAGATCTTAGTATATTCTAATTACTTGGGAGATATAAGGGCTTCTACAAAACTTAATATTTGAAAAGATTTTATCAAGTTTGTTCACATATTCTTAACTAGGGAGTCATAAGGTAGACAACTACAAAGGTTTTGAAATACAAAACTTCCATAAAAATTGTTCTAAATACTTGGGAATTAAAAGGTATTCTACCTAGAGATTTGGAAAACTAAATTCTTATCAAAACCATTGATTGAACATTAAGATTCTCAAGGTATTATCAAAATACTAAGGAGCAAAAAGGATGTCTACTTCAAAGAATACAATGAATAAAGATATGGAAAACATCATCAGAAAGGAAAGGGAAAATGTCATAAAAATTAGAATCAAGAATTTACTTATAAAGTCTGAAGGAAACTTAGATCTTACTTCAAAAGTGATCTATAGTGAAGCCTTAGAAGAAAACTTTAAAACTCTAGAATATTATCTACATGCTAGAATCACTGAAGCAATTGATAATGGAAAGGATGATATTCAAATTCCTTTAGACATTGGTAGCATATTATATATGGCATTACTTACATTCAAATATTACAAATATGAGAATGTAGAACAAAAAGGATTGATTGAATCACTTAAAGAGAAAACAACAATAGATGAATCCTTCTTAGAGAAGATATTTCAATCCTCATGCAGTATTGATACTTCAAGTTCTACTAACTCAAGATCTTATCATGATGCCTTAAGTGATTGTTCATAAGATTCTATACTAAAGAAGAATAGTGATAAGAAGGACAAAGGCAAAGGAGAAATACTTTTGTAGGAATTTGGTGATAGCACGACCACTCATGAAAGCACAAAAACTGACTCCAAAGATAAGGACAAAGAATAAGAAGAAGAGGAACCTGATCAAGGAGGAATACAATGCAAAGTAAATTGAAGATAATACAAAGAACCTGACCAAGCCAAAAGAATATTTGAAAGATGAAGACCCATATTGAAGACTAAAGTCTTCAATAACCAAATAATGTAATACAGGGGGTGTTGGAATATATTACATTATTTGGTACATGCCAATGTACCACCTTGGGTACATATTTAGATTAGGATTTTGTCTTAGATTAAGGTTTGAGTAGTTACTTCATGCAATGTAATAAATGCACAAGTGTTAGAATGTGCAATGATGTAAATGTGCATGTAGTCCACATGTACATGAGTCATAGGTTAGGTAGATGAAGAGTCATGGGTAGATGAAATGCCAAGGGACATATCTCCCTATATATAGGCCTTTGAGAGAGTGAGCTAGATGCTAGATGCTAGATGCTAGATAGTTAGTAAGTATAGTGAGTACAATGTAGATCATTCATAAATTTTGGAGTGTTCATGTCCTCCATCATATTACATTGTACTATTTTTGTGAGCTTTCATTAATGGCTATTTTTTGAGTTATTGTAGAAGTTTCTCATATACTTTTCCTGCATTTTATATTGCCATTATCATATAGTTATCATTGCTTGCTCATTTTACATCTTGTGGTTGCATTTCCTTAAATATAGATCATCAAAAACTAACAATTAAGAAATCCCGCTAGTAGGTATTGGGAGCCTATACTAAAGTACTTTTAAATATTTAGGTTGTAAGAAACCCATGTAGCTAGGTAATAAACTATATTTAGCATCCTCCTTATGATTCCTTCCCTTACATATAATACATACCTCATTAATTATGGAGCCTAATGATCTTGGTTAAGGGATCATATATTTCCACCATTGTCTCTACCAACTATGGACAACTTTAAACCTAGGGCACTAGGTTCATAGAGAATATGGATGTCTTGATTTTATTGATACTTCAAAATTTAGTCTATAGGCCTAGGTTATATCTTTTGACAACTTCCCTTCTTCCTTGTACAATGGGGTATGCGTAAATTTCCTCATCTATTCTTTGATATGGGTCAACATATAACTTGTATTTATATGAGGATAGAATCCTTGTTGGAATACATTATATTATTTGGTACATGCTAATGTACCACCTTGGGTACATATTTATATTAGGAAATAGAGTCCTAGATTAGAGTTTGAGTATTTACTTTTTGCAATGTAATAAATGCACAAGTGTGCAAAGTATTTTTGTATTGTAAATGTGCATAATAGTCCATATGGACATGAGTTCATAGAATAGGAAGTGAAGAGTCTTTAAAAGAGTGAAGGCCAAGAGTGCTCCATATGAAGAGTCACATTCCATTATATATGTGTCTATTGAGAGAGATAGACATATAGTGAATGACATATACAATTGTAATGGAGAGGATGAAAGTATGGTGTATTTGAGATATTTATTCAATTGAGATCCAATTTTCATGAGCATTTGTTAATGGAATTTATATGAGTTATTTATGAATTTGTTTATGAGTTTTATATGCTTAGTAGTTTGCCATTATCATATATTTTATATTTCAAATTTATTTTAGATCTTTTGGTTATTTTATCTCGAGTATTTAGCTTTAAAATCTAATAGTGGTATTAGAGCTGCAACAGGATTTTGTCTTGCACAAGTTTTTAAGTTGCAAAGGATATTTCCATTGGTTGAGAAGAAACCAATGAAGTTTAAGACATTACCTATAGAAAATAAAACTAGAGAAGATAGTATTTATCATTGTGTTGAAGAAAAACCAATGAAGGTTGAATATTTACCTATTCCAATAGTAAATTTGGAATAGAAGGAAATTTACAGGTCTTGAAAATAAACCTTGACATCGAGGAGATTAAGAGACCCTAGAAGGAGGTCCTATTGAAAATTTCTATAGAGAAAAAATATTCCAAATTAATATTTGGTTAGATTATTTCCACAAGGTTGAAGGAAAACTCGTGAAGACTGAGACTCAACATAGTTTTCTTTCCAGTAGTATTGAGAATAACTAGTGAAGTTTATTGCTTTTAGAATTTTATAAATCTGAATTTATTTTGTTACTATTTTCTAAGTTTTTGTTGCAAAAAATTAGTTCTTAGAATTTGAGAAGCTTCCTACAATAGATAGAAAATAATTTCACCTTCGATTGCATAAAAGTCTATGTGCTTTCCTAGTTGCAGCAAAAGAGCTGACATTGTAGATTAAGAAGGTTCAAGAAGAGGCCTCATTAAAGATTGAAGACTATAGATTGAATATAGAAGAGACCCAAGAAAGAGGTCACATTGAAGAATTTCTATATTTGGAAGATTGAATATTGAGGAAGGACTATGAAAAGGTCCTATTGCAAAGTTGAGAAGCAGTAGAATTTGGAGATCCAAGAAAGGGATCTCATTGCAAAATTCCTATAGTTGGAAGATTAAAGATATCAAGGAAAGGTCTCATTGAATTTTTGACAAAAAGAGTTGAGTAGCTATTGAATTAGAAGACCCAAGAGAAAATGTCTCAAGAGAATTTGGAGAAGAAGAAGGCTAGAGAAAGTCTCATTGCAAAGTTGAAGAAGTGGCCATTGAAGGAGATTTGAAAAAAAGTTGACAGAAGATTGCAAGCAGGAGAAGCTATTGAAAAGAATAATTTGGGACAATTATCACCATCTAACAACAATCTAAAATGTTTGCTAAATTTTGATAAGGTTTTTGAATATCTCAAGGCATTCATATTCTTGAGGAAGAAGACAATGAAAGAGATCAGATTTAGAGTTAGAATTTGACAAGAAGATTGAAGAAGGAAAGAGAATTGAAGAGGCCATATTTTGGGAAGTTTTTGAAGTACTCTTGGACAACCAATTGAAGTAAGGCTTGATAGCAAAAGAAGGCAGCAAATTGGAAGATTCTTGGACATCAAAGAACCAGTTTTTGTAAGAAACAATTTGAGAGGTTTGAGCTACGAATTTGGGTAGCATTAGAAAGAGAAAAGTGAGCTGCATTTTGAAGGAGTTTAGGGACAGATTTGGAAGAGCTTTGGGAAGAAAAGCATAGGAGGATTTAGCAACATTTGAAGGAGGATAATGATGGGACTGAACAAAATGCAATACTTTATTTACAAAATCTCTTACAATATATAAGCATCAAGCTTAGGAGGGAGATATAACAAGTGTCATAAGCTCCACTCCAAGTGTCTTTCAGAAGACACCACTCCAACTCAAACTGAAGACAGGGACAAGTGGAAGAAGACAAATGTCAACTTGTCAATTATAGGCATAGTGCACATTATAATAATAATATTCTAACATTCCCCCTTAATGTGCACTATCCTAAAAAATAAGTCAACATTAGATAACATTCCCCCTTAATGTTGACTTCTTTTACATAGATATAGCAAATTGCTAAACTAAGAAAACTTGTCTTTCCCAAGTGACTTGGTGAAGATGTCTACTACTTGATATTGAGTTGGTACATACTTCATGTGTATAATGTCTTCTTGGACCATTTCTCTAATGAAGTGATGATGGATCTCAATGTGCTTTGTTCTAGCATGGAAAACTGGATTCTTGGTCATCTTGATGGTACTTTGATTGTCACAATATATATATGTTGGACCATGTATGAATAGCCCAATATCCTAAATTAATTGCCTCAACCATATTGCCTCCTTAGTTGCCTCAACTCGTTGCTCTATATTATGCTTCTGCTGAAGATAGTGAAACTGTGTGCTGCTTTTTTGTGCTCCATGAAATAGAGCCTTGGCCTAATTGAAAGCAATAACCTAATGTAGATCTTCCGGTTTCGGGACAATCGGCCCAATCTGAATCTGTATCCAATCAAAGAAAAATTATCACTTGATTTATACATAATGTCATGATGAGGTGTGGCCTTTAGGAATCTCACAATCCTCTTAGCTGCTATCCAATGGCTCTTCTTAGGATCCTGCATGAATCTGGAAATAAGGCCAACCGAATAGCAAATATCTGGTCTAGTTGAAGTTAAGTAGATAAAAATTCCAACTAGTTGCCTGTAAAGTGTACCATCAACCCTTTCTTCTTCATCATTATTTAGAAATTTCAATCTAGTTTCCATGGGATTTAGAGAGGATTTACACTCCTCCATGCAAAACCTCTCTAAAATAGACTGAATGTACTTAGCCTGTGAGATAAAAATCTTACCAAGCTGTTGCCATACCTCTATTCCTAAGCAATAGTGGAGGAAGCCTAAATCTGTCATCTCAAAGTTCTTGCATAAGTGCTCCTTGAGCAACTTTATTCCTTCTATATCATCACCTGTAATGATAAGATCATCCACATACAATGTAACCAAAATGATGCGGTTCCTCCAATGTTTCACATAGAGAGTAGATTCTGCTACAGATCTAGTGAAACCAAGGTTGAGAAAATAGGAGTCAATCTTTGCATACCAAGCTCGGGGTGCTTGCTTCAACCCATATAAAGCTTTATTTAATCTAAGGACTTTGTTGTCTTGGCCTTCAACTATGTACCCTGGTGGTTGTTTCACATACACTTCCTCCTTCAAATGACCATTTAGAAATGCACTTTTGACATCCATTTGATATATTGGCCAATGTTTTTGAGCCGCCATAGCAATAACTGTCTTGATTGTAGTCATCTTAGCCATAGGAGCAAAGGTCTCCTCATAATCAATTCCCTCTTGTTTCTTATAGCCTTGAGCTACTAGGCGAGCCTTGTAGCGATCTAGTGAGCCATCTACTTTATATTTTGCTTTGTATACCCATTTTGTGCCTATGGTATATTTTCCTTTGGGTAAATCAACTAACTCCCAAGTGTGATTCCTTTCAATGGAATCCAATTCCTGATCCATGGCATGAACCCATTTAGGATCACCAAGTGCTTCTTTGACATTAGAAGGTTTAGGTTGGCTAAGGACTTTGGCCATTAGGGCATAATTCACTTGGTGTCTTAGGGCTGAAGGCCTTTTACTTGTATAGGTGGGCAAATGATTTTGGGCTTCATCTATTGTGGCTTGAACCCACTTGGGTAAAGGATTGGATGTTGTTACTTGATCATTATGAGGAGGAGATGGAGGACATGGATTATTTGTAGGAAGTTCTTATTGTTGATGAATTTCTTGATTTATGATTGAAGGAGAAGAACTAGATGATATTGTATGCATGAATGGAGCAACTATTTTATTAGTTATTTCTAAAGTGGAGGCTTTTGGAGGATTAGATGTGGGATACTCATGAAAGGTAACATATCTAGATAAAATGATTTTCTTGGAAATAGGATCATATAATTTATATGCATTGGCACTATCACTATAGCCAAAAAATATGCATTTTTGGCTCTTATCATCAAACTTCTTCCTTTTCTTATGAGGAATATGAGCATAGGCATCACATCCAAATATTCTCAAATGGCCCACATAGGGGTTCTTCCACTCCATGCTTCTTCAGGTGTTCTTTCATGTAAGGCCTTTGTGTATGACCTATTAGTCAAGTATGCAGCAGTAAGAACAACTTCTCCCCAAAATGAGGTAGGTAATATAGCAGCATGTAACATTGATTTTTCCCTATTTGTGATTGTTTGATTCATCCTCTTAGTAACTCCATTTTTTTGCGGGGTATAAGGGGTTGTGAATTGCCTCCTTATCCCATGATACTTACAAAAATTAAAGAATTCATTGGAGACATATTCTCCACCATTATCTAATCTTAAGGTGGAGATTTGATAGCCACTTTCTCTTTCAACAAGTGCGATGAATTCTTTGAACTTATCAAGGGCTTGCCACTTATATTGAATTAGGTAGATCCATACCTTTCTACTGTAATCATCAATGAAAGTGATGTAGTATTTTGCCCCAGTATAAGATTGAACATACATTGGCCCATAAATGTCTAAATGAATCAATTGCAAAGGTCTATTAGCTCTCCATGACTTTCCTGTTTCAAATGGTTGCCTATGGTGTTTGGCTATTACACATGGCTCACGAAAACATTTTGACTCCTTAAGATGTGAGAGTCCTTTAACTAATCCTTTTGTAGCCATAATTTGAAGATTATTAAAATTTAAATGTCCCAATCTTTCATGCCACATGTACTCCAAAGAGAAAGTAGTTGTTGTATGCAAAGATGTTTGTGTTACAAATTTTGTAAGGAGGTAGTAAACACCATCCTTTTTCACTCCCATGGCCTTGACATTGCCATTGGGTTCCTTAATGTAGCATTTTTCTTTTTCAAAATAGACATTATAGCCCTTATTTTTAAGTTGTCCAATAGAAAGAAGACTCCTTTTAAGACCAGGCACATACAAAACATCTATTGCAGGAACATTATTACCATCATGCAAAGTAAGTGGTTCCTCCCAAACATCTTCAATGGGTAGAGCACTTTCATCACCAAAAGTAATGAATTGATTTGATGTGGGCTGAACCTTGGTCAACCAATATTGCCTTCCTGTCATGTGCTTTGCTGCTCCAGAATCAATATACCAACATTCTTTATCTTCAACATTAACTTGGTTGGCTGCATACAATGTGTTCATATTATTATTTTGTGGTTCTCCCTGTTATCTTTGGCTTTGATAGAAATTAGCAATATTATGATTCCATTTTCCACAATATTCACACCCTTGTTAATTGTTGTTTTGACCCCCTTGAGGTCTTGTTTGCCATCTTTGCTGTTGCTGGTACTGCTGCTGTTGTGGTTGCTGCTGGTACTGTGTGTATCTCTGGTGTTGTCTACCCCTTTGATTTTGATTATGCTAATTTTGACCTTTGTTTTGTTTAGGCTATAAAGTTGCCTTAGTGGCAAAAGCTGCTGATGTGGCTTCAATTTCTTCATCTTTGATTAGGGCTTGCTCATGCTCCTTAAGTAGGATCTCAATATCCTCGAGTGTTGAATTCATTGTTTTACCACTCAAGTCTAAAATGGTAGCATAGGAGTGAAACTTTGAAGGAAGACCATGCAACATTATTGGAATTAATTCATTATCATCTAGTGTTTTACCAGCAGCTAAGAAATCATTTTTGATAGACTTCACTTCCATAAGATAATCGGTAAGTGAGCCTTTCATACATAGATTGTGCAATTTTTGTTTGAGATACAAAATATTATCTTGAATTGGCCTATCAAACAATATATTGAGAGCATCCCATGCTTGTTTAGGTGTTTTTGCAGCCCTTACAATTTCTCTGCATTGAATTCCTATAGCTAGCTTGATTAAACTTAAAGCTATGTTGGAATTCTTCTCAAATTGTGCTTTTTCTTTAGGGTCTCGTAGGTGCAGTGAGTGGGTCTTCATTAGCCTCGCCTATCTCTCACAAAGTCCCACATGTCATTCATCATTAATATTGACTCCATATCATACTTCCAATTTGCAAAAGTCTGTGCTCCTTCAAGTTTCTTTGTAAGTTCACTTAATAGATTTGTAGTAGCCATGATTTAGAAAAGGATCAAAAGAAAAAGGAGCTCAAAAAAGTATGAAGTAATTACGACAAATGCCAAATTAGAGCCCTAAAAAAAAATCTAGGGTACACCGCTGAAGATCCAGAGGAGGGTTCGCCTAGTTTTTCCACTCTGAATCTTCAAGAGATTCCAACAGTGGGAGGGTTAAGTTGAACATAAGTGCCTTTTTCTATCCAAAGAGAGTAAGAATTAGAATTTTGCCAGACCTTTATACCAACTTCTCAATATACCCACCCTTACGTGAGGGAGACTAAGTATCTGAGTAGTTGATACTTGGAACATAGGCGATTCTGAAAGGGAATAACCTGCCAGACCTTTATACCAAACTACTCAATATACCCGCCCTTACGTGAGGGAGACTATAAGTATTTGAGCAGTTGATACGTGGAACATAGGTGGTTATAAAAGTGTGATTCTTGCTTTTTGTAGAATTATTACAATAATTGTGCCAATGTATTATTGCTGAAAATGCCTGTATGTGTTTGCTTGCTTGTATATGGCTTAGTGTCAAGTGTGTATGAACTACACTTGATTACAATTATAACACCCAAAGTTATGCAAGGGTAATAACAAGCATAAAATGTAGACAAAGCCCAAAATAGAATATGCAAGCAACAAACACCTCGTGGCCAAGAGAGTGCCACAAAATGAATCCATCGACAAGGGACAAGGGGCCCTAAATCACCCCTTAAGTTGATGATCTGTATTGAAAACTTGGCTAAAAAACAAATTAGCCCTAAATGTGCTTCCAAAATTATGAGACAATATCAATGTCTCCTTTTACAATATTGCCCCAAATTCAATAAATGACTTGGCATAATGTCCTCCCTAAAGACTTAGAAATTGATCCCTCACAATTTTTACCAAATTATCAACCAAGAGTGTCGGATGCAACCAAAAATTCACTCTGTTTACAATATCAACTTCAAGTCAAAATTCAGTTGAGTAAAAGGTCTCAAAACTAAAAAATAATTGCACCAATGGATCCCCCTCGAAATTCTCTTTCCAACGACTACAAATAAGCCTATAGTTAGATACAAGTTGATGCTTCAAATTGGCAAAAAAAACAATGACCTTCAAAAAATGTGTGCAACTCTGGGACTTCCCAATTTTTCACCCATCCGAGTTCTTCTCTGAGAAAAATATGCTTAATTGCGGAGTTTTTTTACACCATTAGAACTTTACAATAAATCATGCTCATTTTTCATATCTCACTCAAATTAATGTTTTTCTAAAGCACTACTTTGAAATTCACATTGAAATTATGGTATGGCACGTGGACGCATCCAATGCCACTTGTGATGGTGGGGTGATCTTTCTGGACCACCACCACCAGTGATTGATGAGTGTAGGGTGAGTTTTCCACCACCACTTTGAACTCCTCCGCAACGAATAGCAGCGTTGTGTGGTCACGATCTAGCGCACTGGAGGTGGGCCAACTCGGCAGCGATCGAGTCTCTTAGCTTCGGCAACAGTAACAATAGGGGTGCCATGGATTGCTTCGAAGTGCTGTAGCTATCTTCGTTAACTGTGTCGTCACTACCAGTAGGGAAAATTTTGAAATTTTTTGCAGTCCAAAAACTATGCCGACAGTTACACTCCAACGGGTTCACTTCCAAAGTGCACCTCTAATGGTAGCAGGATGTTGTAGATTTGGTGGCAGCGATCACGTTGCATCGAAGGAATTGAATGAGCATCAGAAAGATAACTTATAATGCACCAAACCTGCTCGCAATAAAATACACCGCTCTGCACTAAAAAAAAAATCAGACTGCAATAAAAAAAAATTAGATCTGCAGCTAGATGACAAACCCGCAGTGGTATACCATTGAACAGCAAACTGAGAGCTCTAAAAAAATTAATTTTTAACTTGGATTCGCATTGGTGGGTAAATCAATCTTCAACGGTCATCCGCCCATGTAGAGGAGTTGGAGAGCAAGTGGGTAGTTAAACCTCTCTAGTTGCTGAGAGGCCCAGGTTCAAATCTCTCGCCTCACATGTTGCGGATATGTTATGTAATGGTTCCCTCGTGGTCAGAGTCTGTTTACCCCTTGTGGCCACCACCAAAAAAAAAAAAAGAGTCTGTTTACCCCTTGTGGCCACCACCAAAAAAAAAAAAAAAATCAATCTTCAGATCCTCGATTATTTAGATCTTCGGATCTTCAAATCTATGATATATAGGAATCAACGCATCGCAAATCCGATAAATGTGCTCCTCTTTTCTATCAGAAGGTCGACGTCTGCCTTACAAAATTCTTCAGGATGAGTCCACGTTTCACAATAGCAGAGCTCTCCATCTTCGGATCTTCAAATCTATGATATATAGGAATCAACGCATCGCAAATCCGATAAATGTGCTCCTCTTTTCTATCAGAAGGTCGACGTCTGCCTTACAAAATTCTTCAGGATGAGTCCACGTTTCACAATAGCAGAGCTCTCCATCTTCGGATCTTCAAATCTATGATATATAGGAATCAACGCATCGCAAATCCGATAAATGTGCTCCTCTTTTCTATCAGAAGGTCGACGTCTGCCTTACAAAATTCTTCAGGATGAGTCCACGTTTCACAATAGCAGAGCTCTCCACCATGTGCGTTGTGTCTTCTAAATAGATTTTTGATATCACAAAATCAACACCACGACTATCTTTTGAAATGATTTTTGTTCACCCCTGGATGACCGAAAATGTGGCGCAGGTTGCTGTTACTTGACCTGTTTGAATGGAGGGCCGTGTCTACTTTCAGGTATAGGAGTGTGAGATGTGCTCCTTGAGATTCAACTACACAAAAAAAAAATCCATCATCTTAGATCCGAGCGCTCTTCTCGACCCTATTAGCTCAGGATGCAACGTGATGAAAAAATACAGTGAACTAGGAGGTCCAGGAAAGCTTGTAGTGGCTCAAGAGACAACACATCGGTATTTTTAGCACATCAAGGGGTAGGATAACCACTGCAAACATTAAGAACGACACTAAAAAAAAAAATCCCATGAGCTCTATAAATCTCGGAAGCAACTCAAGCTCTTATAATGGAGTTCTGGTTTCTAGACTCTAAAAAATTTGAGGCTTGTCCTCGGATGGCGAGGATTGTCCTCTAAATTAGGGAAACTAAAAAACCAAAAAACAAATAGGGAGATTCTGGTTTCTGATCCACTCAACGAGTGGAGAGCATACTCCCTAACTCCATAAACCAGACTCCTAAAAACTAAGGTCCCTCAGGCGGATCTCACCGCTCTGATACCAAATGTTGGGACTGAAACTCATGAGATAATTTTATTGTGAATAATGCTAGAATCACTGTGTATACATATCGGTCTGTTGCCTCAGGGTCAGCCACTTCCATGGGTTTGTTGCCACTAGGTCAACCGTCTAAGTGCCTTAGGGTCATCATGGGTGCCTCAGGGTCAGCCACTTCTGGGTCTGTTGCCTCTGCAGGTCATCCTCAAAGGATGTTGCCTCTCGTAGGTCACTGACTAGATTCACCACGAATATCAAATCCCTCCTCATGGTGAAATCAATCTAGAAGGTGTCGGTCTCTGCCGAAAATGCACCTTAATACATAAAATAAAACGAACAATGAAATACAATAAAAGGAGCCATAGAATCCTAGTGTGGAGGAGAAGAAAGAAGAATAAAAGAGAATCTTCTGAAGTGTCTTCGTCTGTAGTCTTCAGAAGTAGATCCAAAAAAAAAAACATTGAATAGAGTCTAGGGTGTCTATGTCTGTAGTCCCTAGAATAAGTGTCCTTATGGTAGTCACCTCATCTTATCGGAATGCATGGGTAACCAGCCGCTGCATCCGCCAAGTAGATAGAGGTGAATACTAGATACTAGGTTCACTTACAAGTACCTTGGGAGTGTCGGGTACAACCGAAAGTGCACTCCAAGATAGAAAAACTTTGAGGCTAAAAAATCAATTAAAATAGCCTCAAAAGTACAAATGGACACTACCAATGTGTTCGTCGTGGAAAAACGTTTCCAACGACTATAAATACCCTTATACTTGGGTTTGAATGGGGCCTTCAACTTGCTGAAAAAACAATAGCATGCCTCTCTAAGCAGCAAAATAAACAAACTTGCTCAATGGCGGCATCACTTTGTAGCAGAATAAAAAAATAGACTTCACAATTTTTCCTCGCAGGGAATTACATGACAAAGTTTTCACAATACTGAGCTACACCCCAGCTTATACATGAATCATCGACACCACATACGTTGTGTGAATAACCGGATACATCCAATTATCACCAATTTGCTTTACTCTACCCCACATGTATAGTTGGCCACCACCTGTCGTGCAGGCAGAATCAACAGTACCAGCTATAGCTTCTGAAGATGCTGGGAAGACTGAAGAGAAACCATATATGTCCACGTGCCCCACCGAAACATCAGATTGAACTGGCCCATTAACAATGAGCATATCATCATAACAAAAAATCATAATCTACTGAAATATCCCTAGCATGGCGGTGTGGTCGAGGAAATCGTTGAGTAATGATGGACTGCAAAATGAACATTTAGACAAAATTGCGATTCTACCAAAGGCAAGTGCAGACTCCACTAAGAAGGCCCTGCTAGAAACTCCTGCGAAACATGTGCTGCCTATTGTGGACTTCACCTCAAGGAGTAAACTTAGACAAGAAGCAGTAGTGCCTTTGCAGCAGGCTGCACAAGATACACAATCTACTGGAAACACAAAGCAACGCCCTTCAGCCTCTTCAACTGCACCTCAAAGGTCATCATTTCCAATCATCTCAAAAGCATTGGGCCCTGGAAGATGCTCATCTCCATAGAGTGCTCGCAGATCTCGTCCATTGGATGAAAATAAAGTGGTATCTGATAAGGATGAAGTCTTTAATGAAGGAAGAGTTCATGTATCACATCCTAAAGCCAAGAAGGTGTCAAAAGAGTCATTTCCACAAGTTTCAAGTCCAGATTTTGAAGAAATTCCAGATGTTCAGAAGGTGCCATGCATGGACAGAGCTGTGCAGCAAGATCCACAAGCCAACTTCTATTCTCCCAAGTCCCAGGGAATGTCAAAACATATTAATTCTCTTGTGAAGGATTCTGATTATCAGAGAAAAACTTCTCAGGTTATATCTGCTCGAAGTCCATTACCTAAGGAAACATTAGTTCAGAGAGAAACAGATACTGATCCACATCTTTTTGAAATTCAGGTAATGCTAAGGCAGCCTTCTTCTGCATCTACCACTACATTGGGCCATGATATGCCTGATTTACAGCAAATGACCTGTAATAACGTCTCTCCACAAACAAGAAAAGGAACGTCTACGCATTTTCTCAAATCTCAGGCAGTGTTGAATGGTTCGAGTGCCTCTGCTCTCTCTGCAAATGCCAATATAAGGCCTTGTGTACAAACACAGATGGAATCTGTACAATCACATCCTGCTTTTTGCACTCAAAATGGTCAAGTAGCACCTGATGTACAAAGGGCAACATGTAATGATGTGTTCAATAATACATCAAAGGAAAATGTTTGTCATAGAGGTCATGGAATGCTTCGTCCTGCTTTTTTTGAAATTGCTCCAGGAAGGCTCCAACATGTTTTGAAAGTGCCAAAATAGTTCCCGGTTTAGTAAGGTTGTCAGAAGATGCATTAGTGCAAATGGAGGAAAATGACTTCACTTCTGCATTGCAGAGTATTTCCGAACAGTTTCCTTCTATGTGTGACATTACAACAGCTCAAACAGTATCTGTTACACAATGTGATCCAGATCCCCCTTTGACAGGAGGCAAAGAGAGGAACCTACATCCTAAAAGTCTTGTTCCATCTAGACAATCTGGTCCTATACTTGCTTGTGCAAAGCCATCTGTCACTCATGATGGTGAAGGACATCTATCAAAGGATATGCAAAACAATTGTTTAAGACCTCCTGAAATTACAGATCCTGCATCTCAATCTTGGTCTTCTTCGACTGTTAAGAATTGTCTAGGAGATTTTAATTTACAAGAACTAACTAGGACCACATCTGCCACAAAAGGGCAAGAAACTAGTCAGCATATGCATGAACATGATAATACAAATGCTTGTACTGTTGCTTTTGAGCAAGTGGTGCAGAAACATAGTCTAAAAACTTCAGAGATTTCAAATTTGAAAATTCCTCACATATGGGATCCCCAACAGAATCAGGCGTTGATAGCATGAGCAGAACACTGAATGCAATGCCTGCTGGTAATGGAAGCCGCAATTCTCGGCCCACTGGAAGTTCTTCCCAAGGCGGTCCCCAGCTATCCTCTACTCAACAGTTGAATCATAATACAAAGCAAATTTCATCACGCTGCATGGATTTTGCCCCGAAGACACCATTTTGACTTGGGATAACACTGCTACCAAAATAAAACACCACCAGGATGAGAGTGCCATTGGAACCGGGACGTTTTCCTGTGGAACCGTTATTGTGTAGGGACACGATTTCATAGCCGAGGGGATCACATTTGAAAACTCTACAGTAGCAACAACAAGGTGGAAGATGCCGGTAGCACTCGATCAAGATCGACACGGCGCCCGCCTCAATAGCCTTAATTCTGCTGCTCCTCCTAGATTAAGCCTGTTGGCCTTCCAATTGATCGCACAAACTCGCCCTGTCACCTTCGGATAAAGAACAAATAAAAACAAAATCATGGATCTAAAGACAAAGCTTTCCCTCACGGACGACCCAAATCACGAAAGCAAAACAAACAGAATTTAGCAGAAACAAAGTCTGCCACTCCTATATATTTTTTTTTCTCTTCTTGTGCTGAAAGGCCTTGGCGCCAAAGAAAAACACCATAAGAAGGAGGATTAGTCCCTTTATGTGTAGAATGCTCATAAGGAAACTCTTCTCAGAGACCACAATGCTTGACTCCAGACAAATTAGGAAAAACCAAAAAATGTTGCAACAAGACCAGATCTGAGAGCTCTGTCAAGATCCACCATTCTGCAAAGAAAAATATAAACTTTAAAATTCTTACCATCTGGTTTCTGATCCATCAAATGATGGAGAGCATACTCCCTCGGTAAAAAATAAAAAAAAAATAGTAAAAAAAATCGGGGGGAGGGAGGATTTCCATGAGGGAAATCCCCCCTCAAGGGGTTTCACAGGGCAGGGAAAGCTCTGATACCAAATGATGGACTGAACAAAATGCAATACTGTATTTATAAGATCTCTTACAATATATAAGCATCAAGCTTAGGAGGGAGATATGACAAGTGTCATAAGCTCCACTCCAAGTGTCTTTCAGAAGACACCACTCCAACTCAAACTGAAGACAGGGACAAGTGGCAGAAGACAAATGTCAACCTGTCAATTATAGGCATAGTGCACATTATAATAATAATATTCTAACAGATAATTGCTATAAATTTGGACAGCAAGAGAGCAACATTTATAGCTGTAAATTTTAGAAGTTGAAAGCATACATTTGAAGGAAATATAAGGATAAAATTTGACAATAAGAGAGATGATTTTAGGGCAACAACTAGAGCTGAAAATTGATGATTCTAGAGCAAAAAAAGAAAAGGGAGTGGAGCTGCAAAAATACATACACTCGAGACAATAAATTATCAAGAAGACTAGCCGCAATGGAGGGTATAAGAGGTGTGTAATATTGGTGCTATAAAGTGTTCTTATACAAGTATTAAAAGTAGTTATTCAAGTTTTTAAAAGCACCATATTAGAGTTGTTAAAATCTAGCAAAAATAAATCTAAGTTAAGTGTCTCCAAGTGATAGGAATTAATGTATTCATATTACTTGTTTTGTAATAAGCCGATAAATAATATTTTATTTATAGCCATTTATTTTATTTAATATTTGTTGGCAAGTAGTTGTATCATATAAGCCTTGTAACTATCATCATTAATGTAATCTTATCTTATGGCACCTATCCAAAAGCTTTGTAATCCCTATTTATAGTTGTTATTGGCAATACAAACATCAAATTTTCATCATCTCATATTTAATGTCTTCTTGTGGGTGAATACCATATCATTTTGGTATCAGATTTGAGTACTCGATTTGGAGACTATCCTCTTCCTTAGACTAGGTTTGGTTCATAAAGGAATGAAAATTTTTCCTAGTACATATTGGTAATTTTTGGTTTCACATAGTTGGTTTCTGTGGTCGCTCTCTTTGGCTATTGAAATCATGTCATTTGTAGAAAACTAGTGTGGCCTTTCACAGATCCATTCATTTACACTATGATATTCATGGTGATCCTTTTTCTATGATTATTATTTGCTCTGTGTAGCACTCTACTGGCGTTCACCAATCATGTGGTGTTTTTCTCATGGTGATTACACCTCTTTTATGATGTTCATGGACCTTTACAATATGATCATCATTGCAAAGTATTGGTGTTTGCTCTCATGCTGTTGCAACCCTAGCTACCGTACGCCTCTTGATTCCCTTTGTTTGTTACTCACATCTTGCATGAAATTGAGCTTCTCCACCAGTGCTTGATGCCACACCATAATTTTTCTTTTGACACACCAACTTGCTTGCCACTTTCCATGATCACCAATAGTTTGCATCGCTCAGCTGGAAACACTATCCAAATCATAGTTTGATCATCATTTAGATTGCATAACTCTAACATTTTCTCAACCTCACTCGACATCTTCATGGCCTTGGAGCTTTTTGTCCTCTACTTGATCGGTGTTCTTTCGCCCTAATCTCACACTGCCAGTATATTTCTACCACTTTTCGATGATTCTATAGACCTTCACACGTAGATTTAAATGATCCTAATATTTTTAGCAAAGACCTATAGTTTTTGGGAATTGATCCATTTCCAAACACACAACACATGCATTCCATCCTATTTTCAGTGATAATATACAAGAAAACTAGCTGCTCTAACCTTTTTTGGCGTCCTATATATTTAGGTGACTGGTTGAAAAAAATTAAAAATTTTCTAAGGTTTTTGCTATTTTTTGACGACCTCCGATGAAGATTTGATATTTTCAGCAAAGTTCTATTGTTTTTCGGTGTTAGGCTATTTTTTGGCAATCATTTTGGTATATGGGTTTTTTTTCCCAATCGGCCATGTGAGACTATTTTCAAAATTTTTTCTATGGGTATAATACCATATCAACTGTGTAAATATCTTTTTGGCCTTTATATTGGGAGCATATCCTATCAAGAAATAGCCAGCTTTTATCAGCTATTCCTGACCTCTACCACCTATCACCACTAACCATTGTCGTGTCTCCCTTCTACCTTATTTCCTACCACCTATTGATACTAACCATTGTCGTGTCTTCCTGCTGATCTATCCCTCCCAAAATTATTGTACACTATCCATGTCTTGCCTTCCATGTCAATCGATCATTACCTCACCCTTGCATTCTATGCTGCTACACCTTGGTCAATCATTACCTCATGGATCATTGCCTCACCTTGCATGTTAGCCGAATGTTACCTCATAGATCATTGAATCGCCTTCTATGTTAGTCGACGTCACCTATATATTACCTTTTACAATCTACTGATACATTCCACTAGTTGTTGATGTTGACATCATACAAACTAGCCATTGAAGCTGAAAAACAAACCCACATTTTTGGCATTTACTCCTTTCGAGGGACCCTTTGCAAAAATTGATTTTCCAAGGCATTTATTTTTGCAAGTATACCCTTATATATACTCATTGGAAAGCTCATTTTGAGCCCTATCCATTAACTATGGTCATTTTTCCATTTGAACTTGTTTGATCTCTCTCATTGTGTCTCAAATATTTCATTGTCAAACATCTTTGCCTTTTTGTATTGTGATCACCACTTCTTGCATTTTTTTATTCCTGGCTCAAACCAGATATATGGTTGCCAACATGGGCTTGCTGATAAATTGGTTGAAGTCACAACCCATATCAATTCTTTGGTTAAAACCATTAAGGACATCAAACTTAAGTCCTTATCCTCTCATACTTCTCATGCCAAGTGTCAAGTTAAAATTTACAAAGGCTCTCGATATCTTGCCATACTCAATAGTTGGATCCTCTATATGGAGACTTAGTTTGAATTTAGTCAAACCTTAGATGATGATAAGGTTCCTTTTTCCAAACTCAAAATTTTTGGTATGGCTATGGTTCTCATTACCGAACACCATGAAACCCAAAACTCCATTCTCATGTGGGATGATTTGGTCAAAGCTTTGAAGGCCATTTTTTATCTGTCTAATTATGATGATGACTTGCTAAATCCATCAATCTGTACAGGATTATGTTCATCAATTTAACCATCTACATGTCTTTCTTTGCGTATCTAATACTACAACTTCCCTCATTGCTAAGTTTAAAAGTGGGCTTCTTGCACACTTTTATCATGAGTTAAAATAAATTATTTTACTACAATTGATGATGTCTTTAATCATGCACAACTTGTGGAGGAGAAGTTCGTTATACAACATCGAGGATCTCACTATTCTTCTGGTGGTTCAACATAATCATCCCGTCCACAACAATAGGCACAATGACAACCTTCTCATTTCTATCCTTCTTCTTCTACTCCCACTTCTACTCAATCCGTTGCTTCTAAGAATACATTTCATGCTTCTTCTTCTACTTCTCAAGCTAAGTCTCAAATATTTTGTAATTACTGTAAAATAAAAGGGTATGATAAATCTAAATTTAGACAATTACAAAACTCTAAGAAGAAGAATTTACTTGTAGAGTCTGATGAGGGAACATGTGATAACCCCATAAAGACTACTGGTGAGGGATAAATTTATGAGGAGTTAAGGGGACAACTCAATTATGTAACATTGATGAATCATCATTTTACCACAGGTGACCATGATAATCTATTCCTCATGCATGCCCATTTATTTCATAATTTTATGGTTGATTGTATCATTGACAATGGCTCACAAAAGAATTTGATTGTGAAGTTCATTGTTGATAGGCTCAAGCTTCCTATAGCACCACATCCTCATCCTTACTCTCTTGGGTGGAAGGATAGTAACACCACTTCAAATATCACACACACATGCACCATTACATTTGCTTTTGATCCTAAGTTTAAATATAAGATCACTTGTGATGTGACACGCATGGATTAATGTAAGTTATTGCTTGGTAAGACTTATCAATATGATAGGTGTGCTACATATGATGCTTATAAAAACACTTACACACTTTAGCAAGATAATAAGCACTATCTCATTGAATCTACCAAGCACACCACTAATCTCTTGCTTACTTGCCATAAAGACAAAAAAGCCATAAATAAAGCACAAGCACTTGCACTCATATTTATTCATCCACAATATATCTGATATTTAGCACAAGCTTCTAAGTCCACTCACCCCACAACACTTAATAAAATATTACAAAAATATACCTCTATTTTTTAGGATCCCACTTCTTTACCTCCTAAGAGGGCCATTAATCACAACATTGATATGATTCCAACAACACCTCTACCTAATGCACCCATGTATAGGCAATCAATTTTGTAATATGATGAAACTAAAAAACAACTTTATGACTTGTTAACTAAGGGGTTCATAAAATCCAAAATTTCTCCTTGTGCCTCTCCTATTCTTCTTGTTCTAAAAGAGGACATCACTTAGTGTTTTTGTATTGATTTTTAGGCACTCAACAAAATTACTATAAAAAATAGATATCCACTCCCTCACATTGATGATCTCTTAGATCAACTTTAGGGTGCTAATTTTTTCAGTAAGATTGATCTTAAGTGTGGATACCATTAAGTCCACATTCAGGATGAAGATACATGAAAAACTGCTTTCACTACTAAGATGGGTTTATTCGAGTGGCTTGTTATGCCCTTTGGCCTCATTAATGCTCCTGTTACTTTTATGAGGCTAATGAATGAAGTTTTTTGTGAGTGCTTGGATAGATATATCATTATCTATCTTGATGATATTCTTATATTTTATCCTACATGTCAAGCACATTTGGAGCATATTGAGCATGTTATTTCCATTCTAAAACAAAATTAGTTGTATGCCAATTTGCCAAAGTGTTATTTTGGGAAAACATTCATTTTTTACCTTGGCTTCATCATCAATTCCAAAGGTATTCAGGTAGATCCTATAAAAGTAGAAATTATCCTCAATTGGCCTCCTCCCACAAATCTCATTGAATTAAAAATTTTTATTGGCCTATCAAACTTCTACCGTAAATTTATACCAGGATATTCCACTATTTTTTCTCCCTTGCATCTCTTGACTAAGGCAAATACTATTTTTCATTAGACTCTTGATCATACCCATGCTTTTTCCACTCTGAAAGATAAGCTTTTTTTTCTCCTATTTTAGCCATTCCTAACCTTAGACAACCTTTTGAAATTGAAATTGATGCTTCTTAGTTTACCCTTGGTGTTGTTCTCAAACAAAATGGTCATCCCATAGCTTATCATTTTGAGTCATTTTCCACAACCAAGAAAAAATATTCCACATATGATATATAACTTTATGCCTTAGTTCAAGTTATCCAATATTGACATCATTACCTCATAGGCAAAGAAACTATTGTCCACACTGATCATTTACCTTTATAGTTTCTTCAATCCCAAACTAAGAACCAAGAAGCACGACACATAAAATGGTCTTCCTACCTTCAACAATTTCACCTAGTCATCAAGTACAAAAAGGGTAGTTAAAATTCTATTGCTTATTGTCTTAGTCAACCTCCTTCCACACATTCCTTAACCATTGTCACTACCTCTCACTTGGGTTTTTAGTTTTGGCCTTCTGAGTATCCTCATGACCCTAACTTTGCACAAGTTTATCAACATCTCCAACATCCTTCCTCCTCAAACTTGATCCCTTTTTAGGACTATCATATTAAGGAGGGTTTGCTTTACCATCTTGATAAACTTTGTGTCCCTCATGAGCATAGACAATCCCTTCTTAAGGAGGCTCATTCTACCCTCTATGGTGGTCATTTTGGCAAACACAAGACTCTCCATCATTTGTAGAGATTATTCTATTCATCCCACATGCAACATGATGTTTTGAGGTACTTAAGATAGTGTACCCTTTATAGTCATTCTAAACTAGCAAACCTCAAGTTAGGTCTTAGTATGCCTTTGCCCATTCCTTCACGTCCTTGAAAAACTATTTATATAGATATTGTTAGTGGTTTTCCTATGACTATCCATCAAAATCACTATGTTTTTTCATAGTTGATCATTTTAGTAAGATGACTAAGTTAATTCCTTGTCATAAAATCAATTTTATTTCCGACTTAGCCCAACTGTTCTTTGATATCGTTTGGTGTTATTTTGGTCTTCCCACAAGTATTGTGTCTGATCATGATTCTCATTTTGTTGGTTATTTTTGGTATTATTTGTGGAAACTCTTAGGTGTATCTCTTAAATTTTCCATTGCTTTTCATCTATAGTCTGATGGTCGAACATAATTCGTCAACCATACTCTTGTCCAAAGTCTTTACATATTCCATAATTTGTCTCCATCTAAGTGGGTTTTGAGTCTAACCCATATTGAGTATGCATACAATCAGACTATCCATTCATCCACAGGTTATTCACCCTTTGAAGTATGTCTAGGTTTTTAGCCTCTCACCCTGTATGAGTTACCATTGTCACTTCTATCCCCTATCATAGTCCATATGCACAAAGAACAAGATAAATATCACTCTTTTATTCAATATTTGCAACAACTCCAGTAAAAGGTTGTTCACATTTTGTAGAAAAATTAGCAGCATTAGAAGCATACTATGGACCACCATCATGTTCCATATTCCTTCCATGTTGGAGACAGAGTTTGGTTGTATCTTGACTACCACATGTTTCTGGAGAAGGCACATAACAAGTGTTAGAAATAGATTATATTACATAATTTGGATCATGTAAATGTACTTTTCTTGGTACATACTCAGGGTATTAGGTTATTTTAGGGGGAAGATATCTAGTTACTTAATGTAATATAATAAATACATAAGTATCAATGTGCAAGTTGTATATGTGCAAGTTATCCCTTGCACAACTAGGTAGAGTGTTGGCCAAGGAACCTATTTTCCTATATAAAGGGCCATAGACATAGAACATTATATAACAGTAGGAAGTAGTGTAGAACAATGTGATGTTATGTAGTAGAAAGTGATGTAATGTGATGGAGTGTGATATGCTCAAAGCTCATTCTTGAGCAGTAAATTTATTCATGGAGTGTTCATTTTCTCCATAGCTACTTTGTAAACATTTCCATAATTTCTATTTATAGTATATTTTCAATCATCTCACAAATTTACTTTATTTCATATTATTCTACATCTTGTGATTGATATATCTAACTAAATGCTACATCAAAACTAGCAGTGGTATTAGAGCTACGATAAATTAATAGGAAGAGCACCATTATCATTGACCCTAAGTTTTTGTCAACCTGACGTGCCATTGGACTAGTCACTATAAAAAATTTTGTGAAGAGTCTAGGTGGTAGAAATAGAGAGAGTCACAAGTAAGGACTAAAATAAATCTTAGTTTTTGAAATACTAATATTGCATATGGCTAGATTCTTTCCACAGAGTTACAAGGGAAAACTCATGACAACTAGGACTCATCATTTGATCCACTAGGTTGATGAATCAACTAGTGAAGCTCATCTAAGATATATGGATAAATTTACCTAAAGTTTATTTTATTGTAGGGAAATAATTATTAGATGATTGGGACACCTTATACAATGAAAAATTAGGATATTTCCACTTCATTTCCTGAAGGTTGAAGTGCCTTCATAGTGTAGAAATTAGTTGTTGTAAGAGAATAATACTACAGAAGAGACTTTTGGATAAGAATTATGGTGAATTTGGGAGATAGGATATCTCCATTGCTAGATTGATAACTTCACAAAGAAAAATTCCACAAAAGCCTTTATCTAGAAGAAAATGCCATAGTAGCCTTGATCCAGAAGAAAAGGCCACAATAGCCTTGATATTGAAGAAAAGGCCATAACAACCTTGATACCAAAAAGGCTTTAGAATCCTTAATTCTGAAGAAGACTCCATAAGAGAGTATCTAATTCAGAAGAAAATTTTAGTACTAATACTTTTTTGCAAGAACAGGGAGATTCAGTGGATTGGGAAATCTTCCTACAAGTGAGTTAGGAAGAGTATCTTATTAAGAATAAATTCAACACATGAAGCAAAAGAGATCAGGAGAAGATCTCATTAAAGAACTTTCAAACTTGGAAGAAGAAGGACTAGAAGAGTCTTGCTCGAATCCAGAATTAGCAGAATCAGATATCCAGTAGAATATATCACCACCAACACTTCCAAAAATAGAAGGTTAAAGATAAGGTCAAAAGGAAGACCAAAATAAGCTACAAGATCAAAGGCCTTGGAGAGGTCTCTACGAGCATCCAGTAAAAGGCTTGGAGAGCCTTACTAAAGATATCATCAAAGGAGTTTCAAGGATAACTCATTGGAGAAATTCACTATTTGAGATGGGATAATTGTTGCCATCTGATAACAAGCCCAAGAAGACGAATTTGGCAAGGAGTGCCAAATATCAAAAGACCTCAAGACATTCATAATCTTGAGAAGAATATTTTTTTTAAGTTAGAATTCAACAAGAATATTGAAGGAAGATTCAGATAGAAGAAGCCTACCAAATCAAGGAGATTTAGAGATTACCTCTCATAGCAAAAACACACCGCTTCAAAAACAAATATATCTTCAAATCTACAGTGAAAGGAGGAGACTACAAGAGGAGAACAAGCCACAAAAATTCTAGGTTCATGAAGGAGAGTTCGAAACTATCCTTTGGTGAAGATGAAGCTATTCAAGGCAACCTACAAAGAGCTGCAAGATCTTACTCAAGGTAGAAACTTGGTGATCTTAGACACCAAGATCTACATCCTCTATAGAAGCAACAAAAAGGGCTTTCAAAAAAAGGTAAGCAACTACTAGTGCAAGTAGATTCATTAAAGTGGATTACTTATAAAATTTGTTTAAGAACCTTGATTTGAATTATAGTTGCAATAAGGAGAATTCAATTACAGTCTTCAAAAGTGCAAAAAGAGAAATATTTCTTTAAGGTTCATTTGCACTTTAGGAGTCAATTAGATTTCAGAACTTTAAACTATCTATCAACTACCTATCATCTACTTTGGAAAGAAAAATAAGACTATCTTCTACTACCTTGTTTATAAGATAATTGTAGAATAATTCTTGAAGATTCATTTCAAATTATTCTTGATTATTTGTTGTAAATTGATTAAGTGCATTATTCTTGAGAGTTGAATTGGAGTGATATGGTGAAATTGTTAGTGCATTAAAAAGTGAGAATTGTTAGATTCATTTGCACTATTATTAATCTCAAAATAAATTATTTTTGTGCTTTTGTGAAGGGTACAAAATCTACTTTGCATCAAGTATCTAAAGACACTATTAAAGCACAAAAATCTACAACTCATAGTGACCAATAGAAGCCAAAAAAATTGGTTAGTACAAGTGGATAAAAACTAACCAAAAGAAGCTTCAAATATTAAGACTTGTTTAGTCTCAAATACAAAGCACTACAGGGTTAAGTTCAACAAAAAAAAGCTTCTATATAAAACATATGTGAATATTGGATCTATCATTAAATATCCAAGCAAAGAGGGCAAGGAGTCTATCCAAAGAGACGTCCTCAAAATTCTCATTTGTGCTTTTAAAATCTGCTACAAAATTATATTACAAGACCTACAAGGAGTGCAAAAAGGGTGCAATAAGAACATATTATTCTCATAGTAGAATACAAAATATTGCCCTACATTGTTCACAGGTAAAGGGTAGATTAAAGGTGTAACTAAAGGCATAAAATCTATAGGGAAATCCAACTGACAAAGGCCAAACGTCAAGCAAAGTTGAACATTGACAAAAGCTAAACGTCAAGCAAAGTTGAATTTCAACAAATGCAAAATGTCAAGTGAAGCCGAACATCAAGCACTCCTCATCCATGACACAAGGAGCCATTTAAAGGGGTCACACTTCATGGATGAACCTACAAAATAAATGCACATATCAGTCGATCATCAATCTACATTTACGTAGATAGAAAGAGAGCATTCTTTTACAAGCACAAATGTGGTATATTCTACCTTAATCAATGTGGATGAATAGTGGAGCAAGTTTAAGAGAATAGGGAACAAGGAGAACATGTGAAATACTCAGAGTTAGCTAGCTTGGTGAATACTGTTCATCAAAGGGATCATCTACAATGCCATTCGAAGCTCCAAAAATTACCTCAACAATCAACCAGCAATAAAAGAGATTGCTTGCACTCCAAGAAACATAGCAAGCAAATAAGAGGCATATGCAAAGGAGTTATACTCTCCTTGGAAGCATTACAATGAAATAACTCCATGCAGAAAGGTTGAAATCCACTTGGCATGGATTATCTAGGGCACCATCCATTATTTAACATCCAATAAAACTCATAAAGGAGTTACAAGCATCCACACAAGTTTTCATGCATTACAAGGTGACCAAGAAGAAGTGTTACAAGGTGACCAAGAAGCTAGTAAAACATTACAAGGTGACCAAGAAGCTAGAAAAGTGTTACAAGGTGACCAAGAAGCTAGAAAAGCATTACAAGATGATGAAGAAGCTAGCAAAGTGTTACCAAAGGACCGATACATTACAAAGGAGAGAGCTTGTACATAACACTCAGTGACACTTGTCAAAACCTACACTACCTTAAAATACATCTAAGCACGAAGCGACAAAGTGTGGAGAAGATAGAATTGCACAATCAAAGGGACTCATATAGGAATAGTGTAGTAAAATCCATATGAAGCACAACATGGATGATAGGCAAGAGAAACATTAAAGGCTCCTAGAAAATAAGGTCAAACCTTCTCAAATTTGTAGTGCTCTTCACTCCAGCATTGAAGGCAAGGCTGACCCAATCCACACTCATCATCTCAAGCATAGAAGTTATGTATTGCAACTGTTATATCCAACCAAATTCAGAGTCGTTCAAGTGTGGTGATAAAGAAGCTAAGGTAAGTAATTTATATCATTTAATATTGCTTTCAAATAAAGGAGATATAAGGTTTAAAATAAAGGATAAAATTTGATATTATGAAATTAAAAGATATAGGAGATAACTTACCAAACTAAAATAATATTTTACAAATTAACCTAGGAGATAAGGGATTCTACTTGGGTTAGATTATTTAATATTTTGCAAATATTATTGTGGTCTAATTTTTCCAAAAATTAGGGAGTCATAAGGGCTACTACATCAAATTAATTTATTGAAAATTAGATACACTTAAATTAATTTCCAAAGGGTTATTTATAAGAGAGGTTTATCATTCCTTCTCAAAGGTTGGAAATTTATAAAATTATTGTCTTATATTTCTCATAAGGAGACAAAAATATCCAACATTATAACCTCTTTAAAAATTGGGAAAAGTGCTTAGTTCAATAGGAGTGACAAAGGATAATAGAAGTTGATTTTTTGGAAAACTTTACAAAATCAACCATACATTGAACTATAATTTACAAAAGCACTATATCTTATCCTGAGCATACTAGGGAGTCATAAGGCATTCTACATAACTTGGTAATATCATAATTTATCAAATATTATCAAGTTACAAAATATAAGCTTTCCTCAAAACCCAAAAATCCTTAAGAGTATAGACTCACATTACTTGGGAGTCATAAGGAAGCCTAAAAAACTAAGGATTAATAAAGGTTTTATCAAATCAGGATTATATAGGGATTCATAAGGTAGACTTCTAAGATTCCTACAAATTCAAAGAAGGATCTATCATGGATGATATCTTGAGAAATGCTTTCAATAATGAAGAACTACTACATGAAGTAGAATACTAATCTCAAAATTTAATAGATACTCTAGAAGGATACGAGTATCTATCTAATAGTGACAAAGAAAAATCCTCCTTGTTTATTAAAGAATCTAGATAAGGTTACTTTACAACATTGATTGGTTATATTCATGATATTCTATTCACAACATGGTGGAATTCACATATATTGGTTATATTTTCACCAAAATAATGTCTGATAGTGTATCTATCACTGATTATGTTTTTACTTACTCAACACAAGGAACAAGATAAAGAATAATATTATTGTTATGATAAACTAACTTGTCATGAAGCAAAAATTCTACCAACACCAATGCAGAATCACAAGAGAAGAAGAAGAAGGAAAAGGAAGAAAATATATGCTAAAAAGAAACATGACATCATGAAGACTGAACCAGTTGAACACATACAACAGTTAGAAGAACCTCCAACTACAAATTAATTTGCATCATATGAAGACACAAATTATCTACTAAAATTGATCATAGTAAGCAATGAAGGAGAATAAAAATTCCTTTATCCAATGGAATAAGATCCACATTGAAGACTAAAGTCTTCAAATTCCAAATAATGTAATACATGGGGTGTTAGAAATAGATTATATTACATCATTTGGATCATGTAAATGTACCTTTCTTGGTACATACTCAGGACATTAGATTACTTTAGGGAAAAGTTATCTAGTTACTTCATGCAATGTAATAAATGCACAAGTGTCAATGTGCAAGTTGTCCCTTGCACAACTAGGTAGAGTGTTGACCAAGGAACCTATTTTCCTATATAAAGGGCCATAGACATAGAACATTATATAGCAATAGGAAGTAGTGTAGAACAATGTGATGTGATGTAATGTGATGGAGTGTGATATGCTCAAAGCTCATTCTTGAGCAATAGATTTATTCATGGAGTGTTCCTTTACTTTATAGCTACTTTGTAAACATTTCCATAATTTCTATTTATAGTATATTTTTAGTCATCTCTTATATTTATGTTATTTCATATTATTCTGCATCTCATGATTGCTATCTCTAATTACATGTTACATCAAAATCTAACAACAAGATCAAACCTCTTTGTTATGGGCCTTAAACTATCATTCAATAGGTTATCAAGAATGCTTTTCATCTTGATCTACCAACACACTTCGGCATCCATGATGTCATCAATGTTGACTTACTCTGGCTGTACCACGACTCCACCTTGGAGATCTCACTAGTCATCATTCATCCTATAGATATTGTACCTAATTTTTAGCTTCCATTGGAGGATGATTGTCTTTTTGACACCAGGACATGCCACACACGTCAAAGATCTTCCACTTCCTACCTTGTTGGCTGTTGCAGATAACTTCCACATTAGGCTCATTGGATCTCTCATAGCCATATGGTTCACAATTTTCCTTCTCTTTTGAATGCATTGGATTCCAATGCTTCTATGGTGGGGAGGAATGATAGGGATTAATGTATTCACATTACTTGTTTTGTAATAAGCCGATAAATAATGTTTTATTTATGACCATTTATTTTATTTAATATTTATTTATGAGTAGTTATAATGGACAAGCCTTGTAACCATCATCATTTAATGTAATCTTATCCGATGGCACCTATCCAAAAGCTTTGTAATCCCTATTTATAGTTGTTGTTGGCAATACAAACATCAGTTTTTCATCATCTCATATTTCATGTATGCTTGTGGATGAATACCATATCACCAAGCCAAGGAAGGAGATATTATTATCATTAAAATCTGCAAAATATAACAACAATAATTAAAGTTAAAAAATGTTAAAAGGGAGTGATAAGAAAAAATATTATATGTTGTTTTTTATAACAAAAAGTGTAGATTTATTCTAAGCTTTATTGAATAAAATAAAGGTCAAATAGTGCTCAAAGATAAGGTATATTTAAGGTGTATAAATACACCAAGAGGAGCACCAAAACTGTAGAAAATGTTGGTGAAGAAAATCCACCAAAAATAGTGGTAGATCCACCAAGTAAAGCACTACCGAATAGCAAAGATTGAGTGCCATAGAAGAGGATCCAAGATGAAATTGAAGCATAGTGGGGTAAGCATCCAAACACTACCTAGAAGAAGATCCATCATACACCACCTATAGGAGAAGATCCACGATGAATATCCACCCATAAAGGAGAGCCTAAGTGGAGAACAGCCACCATTAGAGAAGAGGAAGCGCTATTTGCAAGCTAAAAAATGTAAAAAATAAAAGAAGACAAATTTTGGATATTGAAAAGGTATAAAGAGAGACCAAAGGTCTAGGGTTTTACAACTACCAAGAAAAGAAGCAAAGAATAGGTATTCATAATGTTTCTTGCAATTTTGCATTGGTTTGTTGAGAATGTTACAAACAACCAAGTGTTAGAAGAAAAAGGAACACAACAAAGGAGAACAAAATATTATTTGAAGCATGAAACGTTAAAAAATCATGTGTAAGGTTGAATAAAATTATAAACTTACTTATACCACTTTTCACAAGGAATGAGGAGTGCCATAAGTCATTGGAAGTAGGAGAATAGTTGCAAGTTACGTTAGAAAGAGCAAGGAAGAGTTTTAGCACCATTTTTCACTTGTCATCCAAGAAGTCAATTGTTTACCAAGGGAGATAAAACATCTTGGAGCATCCATTTATTGCATGGGATGAAAATATACTTACATAGGCTCATTTAATACAACATGGGGGACATACATTAGAGTTTGAAGCACCTAAGAATAGTTTGAAGCATAGTTGACTAGTCAAAGAGGAGAAAGAGTGACTATTTTCCAAAGTAATTCAGAACATAGCATCAAAGAAGCACCTCAAATTTTGGAGGTAATATATTATATTTTAAATTTATTTTATGCCAAGATAGGAGTTATAAGGCTAAAAGAGATTATTATTGTCTAAGGTTAAGATTGAAATTATTTTTGGAGAGATAAGACCTTATAGTATTATTTTGAAACCTTAAAAATCTGATTATTGCAATTTGAAAGCTTTTAGAAATTTTTGAGGATTTATTTAAAGATTGAAGTGATTATTTTTGAAGTTTTGTAATTTGAACATTTATTTTAACAAAACCATTTGAAGTATTTTTAATTTGATAAGTTTAGAAAAATAAGGTATCCTAAATCAAATTAGGAATACAAAACTTGCAAATATTCTTTCATAGAGTTTCTAAATTTCTAGATTTTAAGTTACAAGGATTTCAACATCAAAATTAGTTTTTGGAAATTTAGAAATGAGAAATTATATTTTTGAAATTTGGGAGATAAAAGGAATTTAACATAGAACTTTTGACAAAGGAAAATTGCATTGATAGTTTAGTCTCTAATTCAAAATTGAAAGAGACATAAATTTGAAGACTTAAAAGATTGAAATTGCATTCAATTTATTGATTGACAAGAGGAAAATAAAAGTAGTTATTTTGAATAATAGAAGTTGAAAATTATATTATCATTCAATTACTAGGGAGATACAAGATATTCTACAAAAGATAACATTGAAGAATTATATTAAAACTAGGGAGATAAAATATTGTCAACATAGAGTCAAGCATTGAAAATTATCCTTAGTCTATCATTTGAAACTAAGGAGAAATAAAGAATAGAGAATTTGAGATTGTATCAAATAATAGTTTGATAAACTAAAACTAGGGAGATATAAGGTAGTCTACTCATGACAACAAATAAATTCTTTCTCTCAGAATCTCAACTACTCAAAGGTCCTAACTACACCTCATGGAAAAACAAAGTAAGATCAATATTGATAGTAGAAAATATTAGGGACATTGTTAAAGAATCAAATACTAAACCTACTAAAGATGCAAAGGAAATTAAAAAATATGAGGAAGATGAAGCAAAAGCACTCATGATAATAACATTTGCAATTACATATGATATAAAACCACACATTAGTTTAGCAATCACTTCTACAGAAGCATGAAATACTTTATCTAAAATATTTAAAGGAAAGAATAAATCCACTATCTTGAATCTTAAAACTCAATTGCATTATTTGAAAGTCAATAGAGGTGAAAGTTTAGAATTGTTTCGAAGAAAAGTAGAAAATATAAAAGGAAAATTATTGACCTTAGAAGAGAAGGTAGAAGATAAGTTTCTTGTTAAAGTAATTTTGAGAGCACTTCCAAAAAGCTATAAGCATATAGTCACATCTTTACAAATTCTAAGTAAAGTTACATCGTTTGATGAGTTAGTCAATATACTACAAGAATATGAAGTGGATAATTTAATAAAAGATGAAATTACTATCAATGCCTTAGTCTCAAAAGATAATCCACAAGGAAATATTGTTTCTTTCTAAAGGAACAAAATAAAATAGAATGTTAAATATTGTCAAGTTTGCTGAAAAAGAGGTCATAGTACAAATTATTGTAGATTCAATCCAAGGAATTAGTATCAAGGGAATCAAAAAAATTTAGGAAACCAATAAATAGGTTATTTTAAATAAGACAATATTAGAATCAATATAGACCACATCAAAAACAATTTCAATGTTAGTACAATCAACCTCAGGTACAATATCGAGAAGGAAATCAAAAGGGTTACTTAGCTTAAGAGATATAGGAAATTTAAGAACTAGAATAAACTACAAAAGGACATGAAGGTAAAGTACTTTCAATAAATATAGTATTTAATGAAGATATTAATCATTTACTTGATCAGGATACAAACAAGGAGGAGGATGAAGAAAGCAAAAAAGAGTATAAGTTCTAGAAATAACATGAAGATCATAGTGAAGACTAAAGTCTTCAATAACCAAATAATGTAATATAGGGGGTGTTGGAATATATTACATTATTTGGTACATGCTAATGTACCACCTTGGGTACATATTTAGATTAGAAAAGAGAGTCCTAGATTAGAGTTTGAGTATTTACTTTATTTAATGTAATAAATGCACAAGTGTGCAAAATATTTTGGTATTTTAAATGTGCATAATAGTCCATGTGCACATTAGTCCATAAAATAGAAAGTGAAGAGTCTATAGAAGCGTGAAGGCCAAGAGTGCTCCATATGAAGAGTCACATTCCATTAAATATGTGTCTATTGAGAGAGATAGACATATAGTGAGTGACATGTACAATTATAATGGAGAGGATGGAAGTATGGTGTATTTGAGATATTTATTCAATTGAGACCCAATTTTCATGAGCATTTTTTAATGGCATTTATGAGTTATTTATGAGTTTTATATGCTTAGTAGTTTGCCATTATCATATATTTTATATTGCAACTTTATTTTATTTTATCTTGAGTATTTAACTTCAAAATCTAACAAGTCGTACCTCTTCATCTCCCCCTTGTCTTCATTTGTGACTACCCCTCTAATGGTCATACCGTCCCTACTAAAGAAATGGTTGAAGGTGGAAAAGAAGTGGGTAAGGTGGAAATAATAGAAGGTGGTACAAAGAGGTGTGCTTCAAGTAATGAGGGGTTGGTAGATGTTTAAGTAGCATCCATGGCAATTTAAAATGGAAATATTTGACAAAATAGAATGATAGTAAAAGTTATTGGAAAAAATATTAAAAAATTCTTTTTTTGGAAAATGGAGTAATTCACTCATAATTTTAGATTGATTCACTCTCTTTTGGTGCTTAGATTTTTTTATGAATGAGATGAATTCACTCTAAAAACACACGTTATTTTCTTGGAATAATTAAGTGATTCACTTGCCATGGAAGACTTAGGTGAGTTGGGGTAGTTTGAGTGATTTTCTTGCAACAATTGAGTGATTCACTTGTTATGGAAGGCTTAGGTGAGTTGGGATAGTTTAAGTGATTTGCTTGCTAAACTAAAGCGGTTTTATCATGAAGGAAAGACCTAAAAAATTCAAGTGTGTTTTATGGTTTGAGTAGTTTGCTAAGCATGAGCAGGTCCCAAAATGGGAATGATTGCTCAACGTAGAGAAAAAGAGAGTCAAATTTTTGATGGGATCCTACATAGAGCTCAATCTAGCTGGCTAGGGGTACTTGCTACTGTCTACATGACTTAGGCACTAGGTTGTAGGAGGGTGTATTATGCTCTAATTATTTGATGGG
Organism: Wollemia nobilis; assembly: GCA_028583015.1. NCBI lineage: Eukaryota > Viridiplantae > Streptophyta > Pinopsida > Araucariales > Araucariaceae > Wollemia > Wollemia nobilis. The sequence continues at coordinate 658,537 of JAQPPZ010002224.1, forward strand.
AGTAAAGGGCAAAGTGGGGCCTTCCCACTTTAGTGTGGGGTTTTATAACCCTGTGTTGCATACCTATGCCCTGCTATGCTTCATGTAGGTCCATCCAAGTGGAAAAAATGACTCAATAGGGCTTGTTTTGCTCACTTATGTGATTTGATAATTTAGGTGGAGGGTATATTGCTTTTAGAGAGTGACTCACTCCCTAATTTTTTTGAAATGTATAATGGATCATCAATGGAAACCAAGGTGACTTGATAATGTAAGTTAATTTTAACATGACAATAAAGGAAGAAAGAGAAAATCAAGGAAGTGTTAAGGATAAATTAGAGAAAGGACAATGAAATAAAGGGATTTGTAGGATCAAGAAAAAATAATATCTACGAAAATAATAGCTATTACTATATACACATATTTACATACTTTTTTGGGCTAGACTTATTGTTTCTAAATTGGGTGAAGGTGCTACCCATTCATAGAAATAGGTAGTGTTACTCCTTACATTGAGGTAACTTTGTATGCATTTGAACTTGCTATCTTAACAATCATGTAGGGCTTACTCCATAAGGAATAAAAATCTTGGTTTTGCTTAGTCCTCATACCTACTTGAATATGAGGTCTCCTTATTTGTACTCCACTTCCATGGTTCTTTTGTTGAACCATATTTTGATAGCTTCCTGATGTTGCACTATTATTTTAAAAGAATTTTCTCTTTATTCTTCTAGGGTAAACAATGTATTCAAATTTTCTTGCATGGTCTCAATGTTGGTGTCCTCCAATTTGAGCTATTGGAATATTTGGAGGGAAGGGAGATCTATATTGATTTCTAGTATAGCCTCCTTCCCATAGACTGGTTTGTAAGGGAATGATAAAATGGATTATTTTTATGTCACTATATCTACCATATAATAAATTATATAGCTTGGAATTCCCTTCTCTTTATGAATCTAAAATGGTTATTTTCAAGATCCTTTTGATATTTTTGCTGGTTAATTAAACTAAACCATTGACCTAGAGATAGTAATTGGATGACATTTTGAGCAAGAATTCATATTTTAAGATATATATAATTACTTTAGTCCCATTTATGTAGGTGTAATTATCTATAACTATGGTGATAGGTGCTTCACATTTGGTGATGGTATTTTCTAACAACTAAACCACTATTTCCTGATTATCTACTTTGAATGTGACCACTTCAACCCATTTAGTAAAATAAATCTATAGTAGTGAGGATCCATTCATGTTATACACTCTTGATAATGGATTGATTTTCCCTATGAAGTCTAGGCCCTATTAATGAAAAGGCTTAGTCACAATATTGGGCTTTAGGGGAATTGGAGATATTTTTCTTCCCTTGAACATGTAACATGATTTACAATATTTTAATCACTAGTACCAATCAATGAAAATGGTAGGCCAACTATATCTAGCTCTCAAGATCTTGTGAGCTATTATGGGTGTAGAGAAATTCCCTCCTCCATAATGGTATTTCTTGATTAAGGTCCTTGTATTTTCTTCTTCTATGTAGTGCAATAAGACATCATAATATCCTTTCCTAAACAAGACACTATCTAACTAGTGAGAATGCATTACTTTTTATCTAAATTGGGATCTCTCTTTGGCTATCAATACTTTTGTTACCTATATTATATCCATATATCTACACATATTTCCCATCCAACTAGCATCACCATCCATATTTATTTATTATATTAGAGCAACCTGATATTTAGATATTGTCCTTGATAACCTCTCACATAAATCTCTTTGCCTAATTAGTTTGGTGAGTTTGATCTCTTTTTAAATTTTTTAAATCATATTGATCCACATGATCCTTTTTTCTACTAATTTGCCATGTAATATAAGAGAGCAAACATTAGGTGTACTACAAAGAAAATAGTCTTATTCTATGATAGATAATGCTTGAACATTTTAAGAGCCTTCATGATGGTGAACACCTATTTATTAATAAGGATTTTTATTTCTTCATAGTTATGGAGGACTTGGATCATTAACAAGATGGGATATTTCTCATATCCATCATTCTTTTGGGTCAGGATAATAATGATGATTTCATCTATATAAAATACTTATAACCTAAAATATTTGAAGAAGTATAGGTTTATCAAGAATAGAGCTTTGGTGATGGCGTATTTAACAACCTAGAAGGATTTATTTCCTTCATCATTCCACCCTAGGGAGGTGTCTCTTTTCAACATCTTGGTTATAAGATTGGTCATTTGGGGAAAAAGTATAAAAATGTAAGCTACAAATTGGATTTTGCCTATTGATTATTGAGGGTAATTGTAGGTCTTGGATGGATTTTATTTAGTTAGGGTCTATAGCTAAACCTTCTTTTGATACCACATGGCCTAAACATTTACCTTCTTAGACCAATAAAGTAGACTTATTAGGGTTAAGAGAGCTACCAAATTCTCTACACCTCTAGAATACTGATTTTGATATAGTTAATGTGCTTAATATTATCTTTGGATAATATCATTAAATCATCAAGCTATATGAAAATAGTCTCACCTACAAGCCCAAAAAAGGCTATGTTCATAGCCCTTTGGAAAAGAGCCTCTATGTTCGATAGACCAAATGACATCCAATAATATGTGAAGGTCCCCCACTTAGTGGTCATTGCTATTTTATGTTGGTCTTCATATTTAACCCATCTTTGGATGTATCTTGACAAGCCATTGAGAAAATATAACATCTCTGACCCAACTACCTTATGCCAAATATGATTGTTGGTCAAATATATGCCTAATAAATAAACACTACGTTTATATGCCCTAGATACGACCAAAATTGAAAGGCCGAAGGAAAGAGATGTCCTCCGTGCCAATCTCCAGAGAGGGTTGGTTCCCAACTAATTCTAAAACTAGTTGAAGACTAGAGATACAACAAATAAATTATAAATTGTGGAAAGAAATGGGAAATATGGCCATAGGCCAAAGTGCAGGTTTTGGGGCAGACTAAGAACATCAAATAGAAGGAAAGGCAGTAGAATAAACCCACAATATTGCAATAATAACTTTTAAACTAACACCTCGATACTCACTCTCCCACTGGCAATATTTAAATCCAAATGTAGAATTTAAACTAGATAGCAAATAAAAAGAGAGAATGTTAAAGGAAGTGCAGTACACAGAAAGAAATTATACGTAGAATCACTTATCAATTCAGAATCCTGATGTCTTTCATTAATGAAGAGAACTTAGAGAATATTCTTGCAAAGTGTCTAACCCCCATTTTACAACAAGATTTGCTTATTATTTATAGAGGTTTTCGCATCTTTCATTTAATACATGTAAGAGAAGAATATCTTGGGATCAAAGACAAAAACCAAAAAAAATCTCCTTGATTTCTTGAAAATCCATGCACTTGAGAAACAAATTCCAGAAAATTTGAAATTTGGACGTAGATGTGCATGACAGGAGAAATCATTAAATTCTTTAAAACACCTTTGGTACATTGGAGATCATGAAAACTTATTTCTCCTCGCCTTTGTCCTTGAAATTCACAAAATAGAGTTACTGAGGGCGCCCTTCATTAAATACATGTAATTCAACATTTGACCAATTCCTTGTTCGCTTGAAATTCATCTTCGCCACATCAAACGTGCTTGTGATCTTCATTAAGCAGGTTCACCCTATGAAAGGGTGAACGGGATGTTCATCCCTAAGGAAAGGTGAACGGAACTCTTCATTGTTGAAAGTAAGTTCGCCTTGGGATGGGTGAACATCATGTTCGCCCCTCGACCAGGGCGCACAACATTTTTCAGGCGCGTGGGTGACCAAGTACCCCAAGGCACGTTTGCACCAAGAAAGAGCAAACAGAACGTTCGCCCCTAAGAAAGGGCGAACACGATTTCATACTTAGATATTTTTGCCAATATATTTTCAAAATAGGTTTTCCCCAGGAAAGGGCAAATGAGGCATTCACCCTTCCTTAAGGGCGAACGTAAATATTCATAGATACATAAAGATTTTTTCAAAGTGTCTTCAGGAATTTTCTTCATTCTTTCTGGAATACAACATATCAGACTTCTAAATATTGAATGGAAAGTATATTATCGCTTCATATAGAAATTAATACAAAATTTTCCCAAAAATCCCAATGAAATATAAAATGGCCAACATTTCTTTGCGACTCCCGGGGTATCCAATTTACATGGATGCAAGGGATCCCAGGCATTTATCCATTGGGTGTAGAGTCTATACAAGAGATGCAAACATCTTATATTTTGGGGGCCACTTGTGCATGCTCTTCTTCCTCTGCTTCAACTGCGACCCTAAGCACTTCAGCATGTTCAGCTTCTTCCACCGCCTTTTCTACTGCTTCACGTTCTGCTATCGCCTTCACCTCCTATTCTACAATAACCTTCGAAAGGGCCTCGTACGTGTGAACATCATCATACCAAGCTTTAGTTGTAAACAAACAATGAGTACTGAGAGACTCATAAATGAAGTGAAGACTTTGTACATCTGTCAAGCTGAGGCACTTTGAACACTGAGCCAACATGTAAAAGGAAAGCTCCATACCTGTGCTTGACTAAGGGGCTAAGCCAAGGCATCAATGTCTGTAGCATATTCAATAAACGCACTCAAGAGCTCTTCCAACTACTCCATTGGAAGAGGCTCACCCCAGTCATCTAGGAAGGTGGTGAAACCCAGCTGGTCGATAGTGTCAAAATGAGACATCAAAATAGTATGCTCTCGATCAATAGTATTGAGGATGGCCCGCCCCTCATTTACAAGGTCCATACGCTAAAAATAGCTTCGCAGAGTTACCCGTGCTCGGGACCAAGCATAGGCCATCTCGCTGAGAGGGCAAATATACAAAGACATATTCAACAAAGCTTGTATCTTCACAACCATCTCCATATGGGATGATAGTAACTCCTCCACTGAATAAATCATTTGTTGCCCAAGGTGGATTTGTATCCCTGCTTTCCATAAGTACTATAACACCTTAACTACATGTGTGGCCAACTTTGTAGAATTTCATACAGAGCGAAGGTGAAGGTCTCTTATGCTATCACATGAAAACCCTGCAATAGGCACAACATTAGCTTCAAGATGCTTTTTGAGTTCTTCAACCTATTGCTAAAGGTTATGCATCTCAATTCGAGCGACATCACACTCCTTCAAGTAAACCTTGACTTTATTGCAAAAATATTCTCTTTCAGTGGTCATTTTTTCTTCTATTGCCTTGCTCTTAGCCATTGCACTCTCCAGCTCAAGTACCCTATCTTGCAGCTCAAAATATTTTTCTTTATAATGATCCCCATGCAAATACAAGGAGCTCATATCTACTTGCATATTGCCAATTTTTTCAATGGGATTAATCCACGTCAGATCTTCAGTTGTAGTCTTAGAAAAATTGTACTCAGGCTACAACTCGTCTTGAGGCTTCTGAACCATCAGAGTGAATGTTGTCACATGAGCCTCCTTGGAAATTGGATCAAAGGCCACCTTCTTGATCGGTCGTGCTGGTGCCAAATCTTCTTTCCACCACATACTCTTCAACCATTGAGAGGAGCTCAAGTGCGTCTGATTTAATTTTTCAACATCCGGCTACTTGCGAGCCACCTACACATATGGAACAATCTATAGCTCCAAAATGGGGTAAATGTAACAAAAAACTCTGAGCGACTGGGCCCAGTGGACACGGATGACACAGATTGAAGTGGAGGAACAGAAACAGGGATGGTGGAAGGGAGGGAAAGAGTGTATGAGATGGAGGACACAGATGTAGTTGTGGTTATGCTAAGCCTAGATGGAGCTTGCATACTAATAGCCATAATTATGGAAGAAGTGACGATTAAGGGTAGGGGACATGAAAAATGATTAGTCCCTGCTGCATAAGAACTAAAATAAACGGAGGACGAAGAAGTGAGAATGAAAGGAACAACAGTGATTTCAAAAATGGAAGTAGCAGAAGCGAAAGAGAGAACCATACAAAGAGAAACTGAAGGAAGACTAAAGTGTGAGAAGGTAGAAAATGGAGGGGATAAAAATGAAACTGATGGGACCGAAGAAATCATTGTGTTCCCGATGAGGGAAAGGGAAGAAGAAGGAAGAGATGACATACCTTGGGGCACAAGTGCCACTGGTTCTATGTATGGAGGAGGTTGTGCAACTACCTCATTTCCTCGCTTTACCTCCTATTCACCAATATTGAGGGCTACTTCTTCATACAGAATATCAACATAAGAATCTTCTGAAAGTTGCTCCTCCTCTTGCTGCTCCATCGAAAATATTTATGCTACTGATGTAGGGCGCTCACCATTAAGGGCAAGGTTCACTGTTGGTATAGAAGCGACTATAGAACTCGATGTAATAGGAATAATAGTACCTGAATACATGGATGCTGTAATAGTTGAAGTAGTGGTCATGCCAGTTCGGGGCCGCTTAGCTGCTCTAGGAAAAGGAGGCACCACCGACTATTTTTTTTGCTTAGGCGAGGGAACCTCTTTCTAAAGGCACTTCGCTCTTTGAGCCCACCTTTGAAAATTATATGATTTTTCTTCTTCTTCCTCTTCTTCTTTAGTATTGTCCTCAACCATAGGACTCTCCTCCTCGGGTTCTCTTTCACCACTTTTGGACTGCTGAAAACTTTGTGGCAAAATGGTGGCAAAGGTGACAGGTTGATAGGAATCCACAAACCTATCATAAAATTTAGAGAACTGGGTATCAAGATTCAATCCATAAGCAACATGGGGCTTCCTTCCAACAAGGATTTGCCTCTTGAATAGTATTAAATAAGCCTAGAGGAGGAATATGCATTTTATTCTTTCCTGGATTATACTCTGCTTCTTGCTCATAATAATCGTGCCATGGAGGAAGGGAGGACATTTTTTCCACATGCTAGTTCATGTCTGGCCCATCAAAATTGTTTTAGCACTTCTAAATATCTAGGCATGGGCAGCAATGAAAAGTCTTCACCTTAATAAATGCTAAAAATTTTCCAAGTGGATTATACCGCCAGCGTTGCGGCAACTCAATTAGTCCCAGGTCTTGAAGCACCACCGTCAACGTGTGATTTTGCCCAACCTAGTTCACTTCTATACTCCTGAAATTAAGAGGCATAGTACAGGTCATCTTATTCCCTCATTTGAAGCCATATATATCGTTAATATAATCCATCTGGCGCACAACTTCCATAGCAAAAACACACGTAGTGGCAAAATAAGGCAACAAAAAAGGTTTACCTGTATATCCAAAAATTTGAACAACCACGCCCTGAGTGAACAAAAATATGTCGCCCTTCTCCTTGGAAAAAACGACATCTCTCAGGTCACGAGGCACTTGATCACAACTACCACAAATTAACTCAATTGCCAGGCCCAAAAACTAGCTATTAAAGCTATATACAAGCTCCTTCTTAGTCAATACTTGAGTCCACTTATAAACTGGCAAAGGTTCGTTCTTTTTGCCTATCTACATAACAGTAATGAAAGAAAAATGTCGCTGCATCTAAAAAAGAAAAACCATACCAGAAGTGAAGTGTACCTAAATACCCTAGTCTTTCCTTCTTGTAACCTTTGCAACTGTGAATTAATTCTTCGAGAAATAAATTCGACCCAGCCAAAATAAAATGGATTTCCCCCTGCCTCATAGCCGTGGGAGAATAAAATTCTACCTTGCAAATACATTGGGCCATAGCTACCTTCCATTTGTGCATAGTTTCATCTGAAGGCAACCCAAAAACCTAGGCAATCATGGAATAAATATCCTAGCACTTAAATTTTGAAAGGGTTTTAGATAAACTCGATAGCTGCCCTATTTATGGCTCCTTAACGAGCTGCATCTCCATAAATTACCTCATAACAACAGTGGAAACATACTTTTCATCTTTCTCATCCATATGAATTTTCTTATTTATTGTATAGCTCGATGCGCTCACCCCACAGACAAAAGCCTCTCGGACCTCGTCTATTGTAATCATAAAAAGAATCTCATTCTAGGCATTTCAGACGACTCTAGTGGAGGAGTCATAAAATTGTACAATTAATCAGATTAGTTCGGGGCGTGGATGCATAGACGAGCAAAGATACCATGAAAGCTGTGCATGGTGAGGTGTCGTGAGCCAAATATTATGGGAAACCCCTTGATCGACTGCAGCTTCAACTTCTTGCCTTAATATATCAATTCCCTTATGTGTGATCAAACAATCACCAATTTTGACCATTTCATCTCCATAGGGATCCAAATCAACATAATCATTCTATTGGGCCTTTTTAGCCCTCAAACTTATCTCTCATTTATTAGTTGGCTATACTTCAACACCCTTCGGTGCCTCTATCTATTCTTTGCTATGTCTTCCCATTTTGTCGGATAAAAACTATAACTTTCTACAATTCCCTGCTTTGCAACTTCTAAAAATTCTTCTACACCTTGGAAAGCAGGATACAATACAGCAAGAAAAGAAAAAAAAATAAGGGAAAACAAAACTTACCTTTTTTCTTCAGAATTTTATAGGAGCATTACCAACTACCATAGTAATTACAGAATTAAATGCAGATATGCCTTCGAAAATAAATATTCTTCGAAAATCGCTCAGACTCCCTTCTCGAAGCGCAAAAAACCTTCCCTTTGGTTCATTACGGGATTCTCCTTGAAAAATGTGCCCACTGTATAGTGCAATCTCATAGAACAACGTGCCCTGGTGCTAGAAGCTTACTAGGAAGACCAAACTAGTCATTAATCATCAATCATTAATTCTGTCAGCTGCCTTGAAAAGCTTAATCTGAGCGCCTCCCATGTTTGAACATCATCACTTAAAGTTGGCATCGGCTACTTTCGATGACCACCACGTAACCTTTGGGCGAATTTAATTGCTCCGAATGTGCATCTTGGGAAAGATCCACCTATGAATGTGTCCTTTAAAAATCCATGGCGTGCCTTATTTTCTAAAAATAGGGAAAGACTTAAAGCAATCTTTACTATGTTTTTCTTCCTTTTTGTTTTGTGTTTTCTCTTCCTCTTTTTTTTTTAGAAAAAGCGCCATGCACAATGTTGTTTTTTTTTCTTTTTTTTTGTGACATCAACAAGATGCATTCACCTTAAAAATGGGTGAACGTAATGTTCACCCCTTCCAAGGGATGTGCGCGACCCTGTATTATCACTTTGCCATCCTTGAATTTTTTTTTTTTAGCAACATGCATATTTACACGAAACTATTTACACATGTACAAGGTACTACCTTTGATTTAAAATTATGAAATATAGGCCTTCAAATGAAGTCCATTCACTGAAATAAGGAGCTCGCACCCTTCCATATCACAGATTTGAAATGCATTAGAAGTGACAGCCGAAATTCGAAAAGGTCCCTCCCAAATTGCATCAAACTTATGATGTTTCCTAGGCTTAGATTTTTTTTTGTTCCATTTTAATACTAAGTCACCCACCTGGAAGCTTCGATCAATGGTTTTACTCTGGAACCACTTCTTCATATCCATAGCATGTTCTGCAAAAGTGTGATAAGCTCACTCCCTTTCTTCTTCTAATTGTAGCAACTGTGCCAACCTTACCTCCATGGGATTATTTTCTTCGTTTTCATCTTGAAACATTTGCAAAGTCTGGAGCATAGGAAGCTCAATATGGATAGGAAGGACATCTTATTTTCCATAAACCAAAGCATACAAGAATGTTTTAATGAATTTATTTACTGAAATGCGATCAGCCCAAAGCATCGAATTTAACAGCAAATGCCAATTTCTCTTATTCTCACCCATTATTCTCTTCAGAATCCGAAGCAATTTTTTGTTGGTTGACTCAGCCAATCCATTTCCCTATGGGTAATAATTGGAATATATCTTCAAATAAATACCATACCTACTAGAAAATTCGATAATTTTGGCTCCAATGAAAGGAGTACCATTATCGGTAACTAAGGAATCGGGTATACCGAAACGGGTGATGAGGCTCTCCAAAAAAGAAATAACAGTCGCCTGATCAACCTTTTTAGTGGATAAAGCTTTTTCCCATCTTGTGAAGTAATTTTTTTTAGTCAGAATATACTTATGCTCTATAGAGGAGTGCAGATCAATAACACCTATAAAATCAAGACCCCACTGTTGAAAGGGCACCTCTACCTGAATCAGATGCAATAGTGATGCTTCTTTTCTCACTCGACCCACATATCTTTGATAACTGTCACACTATTGAATTATCTTGTGCAAATCAGCAAATAGAGTAGGCCAATAATAGCCTCCCCAAATAATTTTTAGAGCCATAGGTCTACCGACATAGTACCCTCTTGATAACCCAAAGTGGAACTCCTCTAGAATTTTTATTTTCTTAGAATCTGTCACACATCTAAGGAGTATACCATCAATGTTCTTATAATATAGGTCATTAGGCAACAACACATACCTTAGTTCCTGCAATATGAACCTTCGATGCTGTGAGGGGTTAAAGCAACTAGGACACCTTCCAGAAGTAAAATACTCAATGAGTTCCTCGATCTATTCTTTGTCATCCACTGCATTATTCACACAAATTACATCTTCATGATTTGCATTAACATCGCTTTTGGCCAACTCTTGACACAGAGTGCACCCACGAACCTACTTTTTTGGCTTGATCTCTACATCATACTCTTGGATCTTTGAAACCCATCTGAATATCCTATCATCCAACTCTCCTTGAATTATAAAATTTTGAACATCAGGGTGAATGACGTAAACCACAATTCTACTATGAGAAATGAAGTGGTGAAACTTCTTCAAGGCTTTCATAACTGCATAAACCTGCTTCTCAATAAAATTGTACTTCTCCTAGTGTGGTGCAATAACTTGACTTAGAAAAGCGATAGGCTTTTCTTCGCCATCATCTTGTTTTTGTGTGAGCACGACAGCATAGCTCTCCTGCTCACCTACTACATATAGTATGAAATCTTTGGAGTAGTTAGGGTTGATCAATATTGGCGCCTGAGTTGTCCTCTCTTTGATTTCTTGAAAAGCTCGCTTCCTGGACTCCGTCCACTTAAACTCAACATTCTTTTTCAAGAGCTCTATCATTGGTTTGACAACTTGGGTAAAAATAGCAATTAACTTGTGAATGAAGTTTATTTGTATGAAGAAGGACTGCAAGTCTTTCTTATTTTCAGGTAGCGACAATTTCATTAGTGCTTCAGCTTGCATAGGATCTATGGCCAATCCTTCTTGTGAGATCACATGGCCTAGTATCTTCCCTTCCTTGATCACAAAAATTGACTTCTTCATATTTATGGAAATCTTGAATTCTCAACACTTCTCAAATATTTGCCTTAGATGGGAAACATGATTTGTTCTGCAATGTGAAAACACCGTCATATCATCAAGATAAATCACAATGATTTTATTTAGCAACTCACTGCAGGTGATGTCCATGGCTCTCTAAAAAGTTGCACCAGCATTTGAAAGCCTGAAAGGCATTCAATGATAAGTGAATGTACCCCACTTAGTTGTAAACTTCGTCTTGTATTGATCCTCATCCTTAACCCAAATTTGATTGTACCCAGAGAAACCATCTAACAAGGAAAATATCTGATCACTAGCCACAACATGAAGAATCTGATCTATCTAGGGAAGAGGATAATGATCCTTAAGTGATGCCTGATTTAAATTTTGAAAATCAACACACAAACGTATATCTCCATTATTCTTTCTTATAGGAACCAGGTTCACTACCCATGTGGAATTCTTAATAGGATAAATGATCTTTGCTTCAAGCATCTTCAATAACTTTGCTTTCATGAGGACTTCGATCTTGGGATTGACAAGATGCTACTTCTACCAAAAATGCATAACCCCTTCTTGAAGCTTTATGGTGTGCTGGATCACGTTCTTGTTGTACCCTTTCAATTCTTGATAACTCCATGCTACAATATATGGGTATTCATAGTAAAAAATTCTAATGCCCTCAATTTCATTCGATTTGCAATCAGTACCAACCTTAATGACCTTTCCTGGATCCAATTGCAATTCTCTATATTCCTTGGCATCCACCTTAATCCTATGCTTATCAGCTCTATCACTTTGATCAAACAGGCTTTCTAGTGAAACCAAACCTCTAGGAATATGATTATTCCTTAACTGGATCATCTCTTCTTTTTCTTCTTCCACAAGAACTTTATTTTATGTGCTGGCAGCCTCTTTGAGGAGAAAATTTATTATTTTCTTATCATTATTGAACACCTACCAATAGAGGCCCTTATCTAGAATGGAAGGTCTGTAGATTACCCTCATTGTCTTGGGTTTTCAAACCACTTGCTCAGTAGGAGAATAATTAGCACCCAGGGAAGCTAAAATGTCAACGTGTCTATTTTGCTCCCTAGGAATTGCTTGAATATTCAAAGCTTTAAATACTTTAAAAAGATCCCACAAACTATTGCGATAAGCCTTCAAGTAATGTTGCTTCGACACACTTATGTTTGTAACTTTATTGACTATAATATCGAAATCACCAAAAATTTACAACTGCTAAATTCCCAATTTCTTGACCTTTTTCAAGCCAAGGCATAATGCTTCATATTCAATGGCATTATTTGTAAAAATTCTAGTCAATATGTAGGAGTACATTTTTTGTATGCCTCCAGGAGAAACCAACACAATACCTACTCCTGCACCATTCTTACATCGAGTGCCATCAAAGAACAACTTCCATAACTGATGCAAAACAGGTTCTGGGGGCTTAAGGGCTTGTTCTCGGGGATTTTCTACCTTATGAATGGAATAAAAACCAATGTCCATTCTGATCATAGCATTAAATTCTATCAATAAAAACTCATATTCTAGGTGAAGCTCCTTAGGTACTTCTTCAATCGAACCAACTTCTTCCAATTCTTTGGTCATCATATTTATCGTGCATGGGGCTTGATCTACCTCCTCTATCTTCTTGATATGAAAAGGGGAAGGTTTCTCATTATGAATGCAAATTCGCCTACATTTGAATGAAATATCCAAATGTGAATAATCTAAGGACAGATAACCTCCCAAATTAGCTATGAATTCCCTTGAAAAGTACATGCTAAAATGAGGTTCTAAATCAACAACCACAACCTCCTAAATGACAGTGATCTGTGGGATGCTATGAAGCACAATTGGAATATCCTTGATTACTCCAACCATTTTAACTGAGGTACCATCCAATTGTAACACTCTTGGACTGCTCCTTGTATAATCCATTCCCATCACTTCGCATACCGCCTTGGAAATAATAGTAATGGCAGCACCAAATTCGATCATGCAATTATGCACAATCCACCCTTCCATTCTCAAAGATAAATAAAACAGAGGAGGATGATTTTTACCTATCACCAAAGTGGGGAGCGCTTGAGCCAAGACTATTTGCAAACAATATTTCTTTTGGTCTTTGGTGCTCTTCAGGGATTCTTGCAACAAATCAATCTACCCTGGCAGCTGCAATGCATCATACAAGCTAATCCTAGCTAGGATTTTCTTCATTTCCTCCATGATACTATAGCTATGAGCAGGTGGGACATTTTCTTCTAAGGATCGTTCATACTTATCTCAATACTGCTACGTAGCTTCTACTCTTTGCCTTTTAGTCAACGAAGGATATTTGAGTTTTTCCTTAGCTTGATATTTCATCTCACCGGAGGCTAGGGCAATGGCCATGTATTGCGAAGTTGAAGGCTGAGCTTGCACTTTACCTTGTGATTGCCCAGGTGGTGAATATTTTAAATTGACAGCATCAAGAGTCTTTATCTGGGATGTTCACTTTTCTTTTGGAGATTTTGGAACCATGGGTACTTTCAATGGTTGCAATTCCATGGGATCCACGGTCACTGGCCAGTTTCCAGACTTGGTAAGAACTGAAACTTGCTTAGGAGATGACACCATACAATAATGTTTCGCTTCTCGAATCATGTTAACTTACGCACCCGAAGCACTTTTTGCCAGTGTCTGAACATAGTTCAGATGGAATATACGTGTATCTTCACCATGAGGATCATTACAAGTAGAACACAAATATGTTCTTTCAGATGCATTAATATCATCATTTACCTGCACCATATTGTTCTTCTCAGGTCCCCTGTTGGTGGATGCTTGATCTCAGGTGATCGGTGGAGTCTGGAACCTTTTTGATCAGAACTCAGCTTCAACTTTCTTCTTCCTCACAGTTGTCAGCTCATTGGATATTGTCCTCAAAGCCGCATTATTATATTTTACTTCTTGTAACAAAATTGTGAGGGGGTCCGTACTAGATGATGGAATGGGTGCTGGCAATGGCAAGGGTGATTGCGGTGTAGGAAAAGGTAAAGGGGCTAGAAGTACTGGCAATGTTGGAAAATAAATGGATGAAGGCTGTGATGATACTATTGGAGAAAAAAAATGTGGAAAGCTTAAAGCAGATGACTATGGGGTAGGGATAGGAGCTACTTGAGGGGAGCCTAAATTCCAAGGGGGAACATGATACATCGACGACATGGGCTATGAAAATTCATTGGAATGAATATATTGTGGCAGATCTAGAAGAATAGGTATTATCGCCTTCGGAGAAAGCCTTCCTACAACAATAAAATCTGATTCAACTTTTTGAGCTTATGTATAGAGATCCAAGAAGGTGGTCACATTCGCCTGGCACACCGCCATACCAATATCAGTACTGAGCACACAAAGATAATAAAATGTTGATTGCTCGTGGGTCGACCATAAACGATCTAGAACCCTCTGTCAGCTTCCTGCAAATCACACATTGAAATCTACAAGCTCCTCTTGAGGATGTATTTGAATAGAGGTGAACTGATGTAGCAGTGAATACAAATTAGCTTGCTCATGAAAATTCTTAATCAGCAATTCCGCCAATTGATCCTATGAAGTAATTATGCCAGGATGCAAATATCGGTACCAATAGAGAAATTTTCCTCTTAATGACAAAACCAAAAGCTTTATCATCACATCTTCATCAGTTATATCATGAATATTTGCAAGAGATGCTACATCTTGGATATGTTCATACACAGACTTTCCAATACCATCGTACGTTGGCAAAGCCTTCAGAGCAGCTTGAGGTATTGGGTTCTGCGCTTGCAAATTCAGCGTGCCTGAGCTATTCCAAGCCAAAAACTATCTAGGAAGTTGTTGATGTGGTGGGGGATTCTGAGCCATATGCATCAAAATATGAGGAATAGGTCACGAAGCGTTAGTGGTTGTAGTAGACGAAGGCTGGGGAAAACTAGTGGTGGTACTTACAAGACTTACGGGAGTGGAAAACACATCGGCTAATTGAGAAGATGAAATGGTTGGTATGGATGGAATTTAAGAAAGTGAGGATGTTCTTCGAAAAGTGGCTACTTGAGGATGCTCTCCTAGCCTTTGAATTTCTAACTTGTAAAAAAATTTATTATCAAGATTCTTGGATTTTGATCTTATATTCATGAGAGACAACTTTCACCGTTCTCATGCTTACGAAGTTTTGGGTAACAATTGAGTCACTAGATGTTCTATTCTCAAGCAGGAAGGCCAACAACAAACCTAGCGCTACTAAAGGTGGAACCTTGGAAAAGTCCCACTGGGCGTGCCAAAAACTATTGGTCAAATATCTGCCTAATCAATAAACATTGTATTTATGCGTCCTAGATACGACCAACATTGAAAGGTTGGAGGAAAGAGATGTCCTCCATGCCAATATCCATAGAGGGCTGGTTCCCAAACTAATTCTAAAAATGGTTGAAGACTAGAGATATAGGAAATAAATTACAAATTATGAAAAGAAATGGGAAATATGGCCACAGGCCAAAGTGCATGTTTCGGGGCAGACTAAGAACAAGAAAATCTCAAGCACAAAACAACATCAAATAGAAGGAAAGACAACATAATAAACTTGCAATCTTGCAATAATAACTTTTAAACTAACACCTCAGTACTCACTCTCCCACTGGCAATATTTAAATCCAAATATAGAATTTAAACTAGATAACAAATAAAAAGAGTGAATGTTAAAGGAAGTGCGGTACACAGAAAGAAATTATATGCAAAATTACTTATCAATTTAGAAGTTTGATGTATTTTATTAATGTAGAGAACTTAGAGAGTATTCTCACAAAGTGTCTAACCCCCCTTTTACATCAAGATTTGCGTAGTATTTATAGAAGTTTTTACCTCTTTCATTTAATACATGTAAGAGAAGAATGTCCTGGGATCAAAGACAAAAACCAGAAAAAATCTCTTCGATTTCTTGGAAAATCTGTGCACTTGAGAAACAAATTGCAGAAAATCTGAAATTCGAACGTAGATGCGCATGACAGGAGAAATCATTAAATTCTTTAAAACACCTTTGATACATTGGAAATCATGAAAACTTATTTCTCCTCGCCTTTGTCCTTGCGACTCACAAAACAAAGTTACTGAGGGTGCCCTTAATTAAATACATACAATTCAACATTTGACCAATTTCTTGTTCGCCTTAAATTCATCTTCGCCACATCAAACATGCGCGTGATATTCATTAAGTAGGTTCACCCCATGAAAAGGTGAACAGGATGTTCACCCCTAAGGAAAGGCGAATAGAAATCTTCATTGTTGAAAGAAAGTTCACCTCTGGGATGGACGAATGTCATGTTTGCCCCTCGACCAGGGCACAAAACATTTTTCAGGCATGCAGGCGACCAAGTACCCCAAGGCGCATTCACCCCAAAAAAGAGTGGACCCGTTCACCCCTAAGAAAGGGTGAACGTGATTTCATACTTAGATATTTTTGCCAATATATTTTCAAAACAGGTTCACCCCAGGAAAGGGTGAATGAGGCGTTCACCCTTCCTTAAGGGTGAACGTAAATATTCATAAATACATAAAGATTTTTTCAAAGTGTCTTCGGGACTTTTCTTCATTATTTCTGGAATACAACATATTAGACTTCTACATACTGAATGGAAAGTATATTATCACTTCATATAGAAATTAATACAAAATTTTCCCAAAAATCCCAATGAAATATAAAATGGCCAAGAATGATCAATGATGGGCTATGGATAGTAATCTTTTAAAGAGACCTAGTTTTAAGTTACTAAAATTAACACATAGTCTTGTATTATCATTTTATTGTGTACTAGAAATAAATTGATAACCCAAGTGGTATTCTTAATTGGAAATATTATACAAGCCTACAAGAACCTTAATAATTGTGTCTTCATTACTACCTCTATTTTTGGATTCACTAGTTGATATTTTTGTTTGAAATATTTACCATCAAGATCAAATTTGATAGTATGGCCTATTATTTTTTGATCTTAGGCCTTAAGATATTCATATTGCTAAGAAAAAGTATCTCTATACTTGCCACAAAGTTCTTTGAAAAGGTACCTTTTCTTCCTAAGTGCAATATTTTTCAAGCAGTAGATTATTCCCTTTAGCCACTTCAACAAGATGATATGAAGAGGATTTTACTCTAAGGCTCATCTTCTTATCCTAACATTAGCATTAAATAGGATTTCTAAAGTTATTAGACCCTTGGGTAACTAATTTAACTTTAGTTCTATGACTCCATCCTTGATGTTGTCTTTATAGTAATTCTTTTATTTTTTGTACTGGACCTCCATAATAAGAAACTCTATGATCTAATCATCATTGTTAAAGACTTGCCAATGGATAGAGTTGTTAGGGATAATTGGCTTGAAGACCACCTCTATTTATTTAGGCTTATCCCATATATCATTGGTGGGGTTAAATTAGACTTCCATTCCTGCCAACTCATATACTTTTATGTTTAACTCTATGGGTATTGCTTTGATATCATATTTATTAAACCTTCTAGCAAGTCCCAGATCTGATGCTTATATGACTTTAGGTGTTTGTTCTTTCTAGCTCACTAAGAATCAACCTTATTTACAATTATTTTGGAGCCACCATATATTTCTAGATTTTTAATTCCCATCTTCTCAACCTTTGTCAAACTAGTATAGAGTGACTTGTCTACCACAATATTATTGGTACAATTGAGTAGTAGCTTATAGAAAAATGATTCTATGCACCTTGTCTATTGATGGACTATACATTGATGACTATCACATTCCTATTTTTAGTCCCATTAAAGTATATTATCCATGTTTTATCATTCCTTTACTCATCAAAGAGGTAGGAAAGGCTTTCTAGTAATGATATAGTTTTCTAATTTAGTCTCTTTGTATTCATATTCAGGATACCCTTTGTCTCATAATACACCAATTATCATATAAACCTATGGATCCTAGTCACCCTCAAGATATCCATCATCCTCTTTGAATTCTAGTAGCTCATTCTAGTTTATTGTACTCTCATAATTGAACTTATGTAGAATATAATTGCAAGGTGGTTCATTTTCAATCCTATCCACCTTCTCATCATTGGGTACATTCATATGAGTGTCATTCATTGCTAGGTATCCATATATTTGTAACTTACATGTCCACTCTCTAGACAATAGCATACTAAAGTATGAAGATATATCCATGATCATCACTTCATACATTACTATAAACTCTAGATGCCTAGATCTAGTTATGACGAGGTTTTTGAGTATCCTTACCACATTGAACCTTGTGGCATCCATTTGGATTGGGTGTCTATCTATCTTGGTGTAATTACGACCCATTTTTCATAAATAATATAAGGCATAATTGTGACCAAGACACCTAAATCAACTATGTAAATTCTGAGTAAGTAATTTTTAATCTTGAATACCACATCAAATGGGTGTGGCTTTAGAATCTTTGGTTTTATGTCATTTAGTATATCTAAGGCAAACCTAAATGATTAGAGGATGCTCTAGCATCAATTTTTTTTATTGATTATATTGGTTAGTGTGGGTTCTAGTTGCTTACCTCTAGCAAACTATTTTATTAGTCTTTTTGAACCTCTTGGAGTAGATCCTATTGTCATATTAGGGGTAACACTTCTACCACGCTGACCCGTTGTTGCCATTGCACAACTCACCCCAATTAGGGATCCACTTGAAATTTTAAGTTTTTTACTAAGATTTTAAATTTGTTTGCACCCATGTATTGCATTTGCTTACATTAAATAAGTTTTTAAAACTTGATGGCATTGAATATTTTAGAATGGATTAGATTTCAATTGCTCTTCAGAGTTTGGAAGATTTTTTTTTCGAAGCTGCTTTTAGTTTTTTTTTTTTTTGCCATTTTTTATATCTACAAACCTAAAATGACCATAACTTTGGCTGGAAATCTCAATTTTATCTGATTCAAATCCTGATAGAAAGGTATTAAAATTATCTTTACAATGGTACCAAGCTTACATACACACCATTAACACAAAGAAATTTGATGAAAATACCATTCAACATGTATCATTTCTCTGTAGTAGTCCACGAATCTCAAGAGTCCATATATTTTGATCAATAGAATTTTTATTTGTTTATTTCAACTATTTTGGATACCCACTTGGTCTATTTAAAAATGTACAAATATTCATGAAATTTTGGGCACTTTGAAATTTTACCCTATTTTTACACAATGGGATAATTATGAGCTCTTGATCATGCATGGCTTCAACAAAATAAGATCCATTCTCTATTAAATCAGGTTTAAAATCAGATTTTAGATAAACATAAACATTCTCATGTTCATGGTATACAATTACCTCCTTTTTCTAGCTAAACTATCCATTTTAAATGGGTCATGATGCTAAAATTCATTTAAATTCATAGTATTCCACATCGCCAAGAGATGATGTTATTCATAAATGGTAAATTACCACCAAAATTAATCCAACGAATGCTCCTTTGTCTATGGACCTCATTGTTTTATTTGATATTAATGTTTAGAAACTAAGGTTTAATTAATCAAATCGTACCCATTTTAATCCTTTGCTTTCGCTAAAATTAAAAGGACTAAGGTTTAAAAGGATTTTATATACCCCCAAGAGCTTAACAAGCATGCAACTACCAAGTATATAGATGATCCATGGTAGAGAGTTTGCCAACACCTAAATAAAAATTCAACACATACAATGCTCAAGTTGTCCACTTTGAATTTTAACCCTAAGTTTTTGCATGTTGATCAAGCAAATCATGTGGACCAAAGGTTTCCTATTCATCCATTGCTCCAACCAATAAGAAAAGAGCACTCATATTTCCTACTTTATTCCAAGAGCACTCATTTTCCTTGCTCTATTCCTAGAGTGCTCATTTTCCCCATTGGTTTCCTATTCAACCATCACTCCAACCAAATAAGAAATAAGCACTCATTTTCTCTACTAATTTTCTATTCGACCATCACTCCAATTAATAGGAAACGAGTGCTCATTTTCCTTGCTCTATTCCTAGAGCACTAATTTTCCTTGTTGGTTTCCTATTCATCCATCACTCCAACCAATAGGAAACGACCACTCCTTTTCACCGCTCTATTCTTAGCATGCTCAAATTCCTTATTGCTTTCCTATTTGTCCATTGCTCCAATCAATAGGAAACTAGTGCTCATTTTCCTCGCTAGTTTCCTATTTACCCATCGCTCCACCCAATAAGAAGGCCAATGCTCTTTTTTGTTTCTTTACGCTAATTTTTTCTCTTCATTCCTTCTCCATTCCCATTCATCCATTGCTTCAACCAATAAAATGTAGTGCTCATATTTCTCCGCTCTACTCTACTCTATTTGATTCCCCACTACATTCTTAGCCATGGATTATGAAGCTTAGCGAATGTAAAATTTAAGCAAAAAAGGTGAAATATTTTTCCACCATAACCTAACCCTAACATGGGGGTGTTGAATGAATCGTGAAAATCTTAGTATTGATTTTAATACTTTGGTATACAAAATTAAAATGGAAGTTTAATGTTAAATTTAATACTTCGTTCATGAAATTCTTAGTATTAATTCTAATACTTTCGTATTAAAATTAAAACATGAACCTTAGTGTTAAATTTAATACTTTAGCCCTAAAATTAAAAGCAAAGACATTTAGCATGGAAAAAAAATTAAAAGACTTTGGACCTTAGGAAATAAACTTAACATTTTATTTAATACTTTGACATTGAAATTAAAATGGAGCTTTAACTGTTAAACCTAATACTTTGGATTTAAAATTAAAGGGAATTAAAGCTTATAAAATCAATTAATAAAATTTGAATAAATGATAGGAACACACATTTCACATTATTAATCCGATAACCTAAGGTAAATTTATAAGGGCAATTTAAATCGTTAAAATAGAAATCAATAAATAAAATTATAACTTTAATATTAAAAAATTTAAAATGTATAATCAACAACCTTCATAATAATAAAAAATATATAATAATAATAATAAATGCCCTGGGTGCTGGTAGAGGCCGACCCAAGTTCCATTCCCCTTCTCTCCATCCTACAAATATATGGTATAGTTAGGAATGTCCTATGTTCTAGTAGAGGCCGACAAGGCTCCATTCCTCCTATGCCCAACCTGTTGAAAGTGACACCTCGAAAGGGGTGTTTTCCACTTTAAATTAGAATATCCAGGTGTTGTAGGTGAGTTGAAGAGGAGAGGGAAATCCTCCAAGAGAGGTCCTAGGTTCAAATCTCCACCCTATCAAAAAGCAAAATTGGGTATCCTAAATCCAATTGATAATGTTGGTGTGGGTAGGGTCGGGTGTGACTCCTGGGTGTCTTTGACGGTGTAGAACCCCCTGTTTGTGGTCTCCCAGACCAAGGCGGCCCTGCAAGGGTTTTTTTTCTTAAAAAAAAATAAAGAAAATAATATTTTAAAACGTCCATATTAAAAATAAATTTCTCGCCAAATATAAATTTGAACTAATATGTGCTTCTCTTCTATGTTGCAGGTAAACCAGAAACAAAGAAGCATAAAGGAATGCCCTGATAAATTTAGAGGCCAACTAAGAACCTAGAAGAAATACAACGAACCTAGACCTAATCTTAACCAGCTAGTGCATGACAACTCAACTCACTTAGCTTCAAGGAGAAGCTACCAAAGTAGTTAAAAGAATCAATGGCTAAAACTAAATATCTAGACCAAGAGGAACCACAAATTGACACATCATCTAGGAGACAACTCATCAGTCCAACTATAAACCATTGAATTCCAACTATAAACCACTAGAATACAACTGTAAAGCACTAAAAATTTCAAATTTGTAAGGCTATAAATAGCCACTAAGACCCCATTTCAAAGGGTCATCAGATTCCACCATAGTGATAGGTAATTTTAGGATTTTCTTTCTTCTTTGGTATTTGGTGGATGTTCACACCCCTGGCATTGTACTTGAAGAGTTGTATTTGCAATCACCTATAGCAAGCAATTTTGAGATTGTAATTATTGAACATATTTATTAATGCAAAGTATTGTGATTCTTGGTGTAATCTACGCATGATGATGGTGGTTGCATTTGAGTTAATTCTAGTATTTTGTACCCTTTCCCTTTGAAGATGGCACCATCTTAGTTTAGATTATGTGAAATTTGATCAAACTAAGACTGGTTTATTCAGAGTTGGTTACTGCAATAGATTCCTTGCAAGGCTTCAAGATCACAATGGCTTGTTTTCTTTCTTTTCCTAACCCTTCCTTTTGATTTTCTTTGATAATTGATTAGATTAGAGTAGTTTAGCTTGATATTCTAAAGCTTCTCTTTCATGAATATGTACTTCATTGCTTTAAGTTTCAGAATATATCTTTGAAGTTCTTTCAAGATCATAATCATAAGGTAACAAGCCTAGAATCTTGTTTTATATACATTTTACTATGACATATATAAATAATAGGATAATTGAATTGATAATTGTAGTAGATTGAGCTTAAATCAAACCCTAATAACATGAATCAACACTCACCCTTGTAACAGTCACATGTGACCTTGAATATTCTATATATTTTCCTTAATGTTTTATAAATTACCAATCTATTAGGTTATACCCACCTTACCAAAACCTTGGAGGAATCAATATTATCTTTCACAAGAGGACATCTTATCCTGACTGTTGGTGTATGTTTGCAACTAGGTAGATATATCACTCAATATGACCTTAGCTAGTGTTATTTTTATTTTTTCTATGATGTTGAATTTAAACTTCACAATGGCACCCTCACTTTGTTTTATGAACTTTGATAATGCTTTTTAGTTGTTGGGGAATTTCATTCATAATTTAACCTTTTTTCTAGAATCAACCTCTTTCTTTACTGTCCTCCCTTTTGGTGGATTTATCAATCACTCCATCTAATTTATCTATTATAGGTTCTTTTTTTTTTTACCTATGATATTTTTGCATCATTTTGTGTTTCTTTCTTTCCATTCTATGGTGTACCCATTAAATTCCTTTTTTAACTCTCCTTCCTCTTCTATTTCTCTTATTGTGTCGCAATAGGCACTTTGTCTTTCAAATACAAGGGAAATATCCCTCTTTTAAGGGCTATTGTACCATTTCTAGTTTTAATTTATTTCCTAATGGATTGCTCTTCATAATATTTTCTCTTGCCCTTGGTATCAACCTATTTCTAATTAGTGCATGCAACAATTTATTCAAATAATGACTCTTCATATATTTCCATAGTGCTAAAATTTTCTAGGATAATATTATTGAGTTCGAGAAGGAAGGTATTGATTATGGAGCCTATGATTATTGGTACATGATTTTATTGGTTATGGTGACTAATTGGCCCATGACAATGGCCTATTGAAATTGACATTCCTGATTATATTGAATGGTCTAAAAATGTCTAATGGATCCAACACATTCTATTGTATCATGTTTATCATTACAAGGAAGACACCATACTTGCTCTACTTTTGCATTGGTGTTAATGATATGATTATGAGTTTGATTTTATCCTTGGTTAATGTCATAACCCCAAGTGTCGCATCAATATTATATATATATATATATATATATATATATATATATATATAGATATATTACCCTAATATACTTATCAAGAACTCATCATAGAGTTGACTTGAATTTAATTAATCTTAACAACTTATTCACCCAAAATTCTTTAACAAGGTACACCCATCTTTAATATTTGCATATATCATTTAATACAAGAGTACTGGGTGACTCATATGATAGTTGTCATTTTCATTTGATCCATGGTCTAGACCATTCCCATTTCTATCCCTTGAAAAGGTTACGCTTATCCCATCACCTACATATATCCTTCTATGTAAATGAACTAAGAAAGAGAATTCGATACTATTCCTACCATCTCCCCTATGAGCTAGTATTTTAGTAGTAAGTTGTTTCATTCCTTAGTTCAATCCATTAGTGTACCTTATTACATAACTAAGTTTGTAGCATCTAACCTTAAGTAGCCCTATTAACAATATACCTTTAGTGGATTGTCCACTCTCAAGCTATATCATGAAGCACCAAAACTCTATCTCACTCTATTTCATTTAAGCTAGCTAAATCCTATACACCATAATAATTCCCTACTCTTGCATTGTATAATGTTTACCCCAAATCATTTCCATTGTAAATTGGGAAGTAACCAAGTTTAAATAAAATCATCCAATTAGATAAGTTTTAACCATTTCCACCAACATAAATAAACCATGATGGAGCATTCATTTATTAAAGGTATCTAATGCCAAAATAACATCTCCAAATATTGATTCCATTCAACAAGTTTGAATTGCAACAATACCACATGTGCTAGCACAATAATATATACAAAACTCATAGTCTTTCAATAGTTTCCATGTCATATTCTTAGAAGATAATTAGCTAACAATAAATTGTAGCCATTTACTTTATTTAAGTGAGAAAGAACATATGAAAGCCCATTAATTTTACCACATTCAGCCATGAGGAGAACACACAATAATTCACATAGCAAATGTTTACCCTGGGAGAAAACCTCGAAGGGAAAACCCAAATTAAATTCATTTGATTCTCATTCATGAAAGGTAAATAAAAATACATTATTTCAAGGCTTCCATCAAAGCATTTAATCCTAGATTGAGAGGTCCATTCCCCTAAAAAATTTACATTCCAAAATTATATGTCAGTGCGTAATCATAAAGGCAATATGCTTTTGATGTTCCCTTTTATTTCCATAAATTACATTGATTGCTCCAATGAAATCTAGAAGGAATACAAACCATTGCTCACTAATAATCATAAGTTCATTCCCTTGAATATTCCATACCAAAATGTTGTTACTTAATATTTTATGTAGGTCCATCATAAATTATTCTACCTAGTATCATTACTGCCCAAATTTGCCCTTCTAGAAGCATAACAACTATACAATCCGTTATTTACAAAATATTGACCCAGTTTTGAATTACCTCTAATAAATCAAATAAAAAACTTTGTGTTTAATAACATTAGACATGACAATCCTATGCCTTTACCTTAAGCCTAAATTATCCCTCATCAAGGCCTATATTGCACATAGTCTATGAGTTTACATATCAACAAGGCTCATACATTAACCTAATTTCTCAATTACACAACAATAAATACAATGTGAAGGACCCACTTACTTGTTTAATACACTATCAAGGCCTATGAACTTGCAATAGATATTTGAAATTCCTTAGACTAACCAATGAGGCATTTAGTTCACTTTACCATGCTCACCTAAACATTCACCATTTGTAGTAGTGAACCTCTATTATCTAGAGGCGTTCATTTGCCACAACTATAACAAGAAAGGGTTTGGTCAATGTTATTAATGAACATATACAAATTTTCCATCCATTATGGGTCCCATATGCTCACATGCACAATAGGATGTTTAATTTGTAGGTTCTCAAAAGAAAATAGACTGAACAACTACAACAATATTACCATATAAATTCATGTAGTGACGTCCCTATCTGATGAAGCATTTAGGTATACATAAATTATTTTAGATTCAACACTACCTAGAGTCATTCCATTATGCTAAAAGTCACCTCAATCATAAATACTATGAAATTATGGATACACAAAACTCAATATTATCCAAAATATATAGTTCATGCCTCTAAACCAAAACTACTTCATTATCTCAATTTAAAACAACAATTCTAAACCATCTCCTCAAAATGATAATGTAGCATTGGAAAGCTTCTTCAATCCATGATAAAGCTAAAACTATTATTCTAAAAAGCCATTATAATAAAATTCCTAGAATTTCTCTCCTAATTCTAGTGATCATGTAAAATTAGGAATGCATAGTCTCACTCACAAATGAGTCTAATTCTTTTTAAAATATATTTCAATCTTGTTCATGTCATAGATAAAGCATGCAACCTACCTAAAATTAAATCAAATAACAACATATTCAACTTCAATCAACTTCTCTATCAAACATCCCAGAAAATTCTCAGACTCTTCTCAACTGATATCAACATGGACTTAACTATAAGTTCCTACCCCATGTTTATTTCCCAACAAGAACAAGCGTCTAGTTTACCTCCAAACACATGAACTTCAGTCGTAAAACTTCAACAAGGAAAATTACTATTCTTTGGGGTGAGAGCTTATCATTGCTATCCTCTTGAATCTTCATCCTCTAGATTTTCTTTGTTTCCTTTCTTCCAACGAGCTCATGCACTCATCTTCTCTCTAACCCCTCCAACAAAACTTCTCCTTCTTTTTCTTTGGTGATCATTGAGACTATTCCACTCTCCTCTTCCATATTTTTCTTACCAAAACCAACTCTTCTACCACCACTTATTCCACCTCCAAAGTATTTATTTTGCACATTCTTTTCTATGTTGCAATGAGAACTCGTCTCTTAGTCTGATATCCAATAGACCCTTTTAGAAATAGAAGTTTGGGTTAGTATCACCCTAGCTACTAAACACTCCATAATGAGATGAATAAATGATGGTTTTATTTTTATATTTTTACATAATTACCATGTGGATGCTTATAAAAAGATGTTAATCCATCCTCAAAGTCTTCATGACCTGAGTAGTCACAAGGAAAATCATTAGTCAACTATTTAAAATATGTATAAAAAGGTTAGCACAAGTCCTCTCCTTAATTACAAATATCCAGCAAAAACCAAATGATAAAATCATTTCCTTAATTCATATGTATAATATAACTTGATAGATGAAATAATTAGTCATTCCATCAATAAAATATCACATTTACCATAAAATATATATTTTTGCACAACTAGACATAACACATTCAGTTCATCTGTCATCATGATAGCATAACTAACCATAAATTCATAAAACCAAAATATTTTCCAAGGGATGGTCCTGACATTCTCCCCCCTTAGGCTTAACATAATCCTCTATGTTTTAAATAATCCATCAAAAAAACAATTACATATTATTCTCAAACAAGAAATAAAAATATCTCTACATGTCTACCACTTTCTCCTAAGGAGCATTTCTCTCGGAGTAGCAGTCCCAGTAGACCTTGCATTGCTCTAGAGTCCCTTTTCTCATTGATTTGGAATGAAACTCAAGGATTTTTATTGGTCAAACCTCTATAGCCTTCATATCCACCATCTGCAAATTGGATAAATTCCACACATGATCAAGATTAGTTATATATTTTCTAAGTAAATAAATATGAAAGTTGTGAATATTTGATAGATTGGGTGGTAAGGCAAATTGATATGCCACATGAACAATTTTATCTATAATTTGGAAGGGTTCCACAAAACATAGATCAAGTTTTATGGACTTATTAGCACTCTTCTTTGGTCTCACCCTCAAAAACACTCTATCACCCACTGTAAACTCAACAACCTTTTAAGGCTGACATAATTTTTTTGATGATTTGTAGCTTCTTTAAGCCTTTTTCTAATCGTCTTTAATTGTTTCTCCATTTTTTGACCATATTTGGTCCAAGCACAACCCTATCCTCTGGATTGTCCCAATATAATGGTGTCCTACACCTCCTACCATACAGAGCCTCAAATGGTGCCATGCCTAAGGTTGAATAGTGATCATTGTTGTAGACAAACTCTACTAAGTGTAGGTAGTCTTCCCATCATGTTTTTTGATCTATACAATACATGCAAAGCATATCCTCTAAAACCTAGTTCACCCTTTCAATTTACCCATAGGTTTTTTGATCATATGAAGAACTGATGTTTAACCTAGTGCCAATGGCTTGATGTAAAGCTTACCAAAAATTGAATGTAAATCTTGAGTCCCTATTTGAAATGATCATGGGTTGCATTATTGACCTCGTGTCATTTTATTTTCCTGAGGCTATAGGTTATTACTACGTCATCTTGTGAGAGCACTCCCAAACCTTCCAATGATGCATCTATACACAAAAAAAAAACTACCCTAAGGGTCTGGTATCTTTAGTATGGGAGATGTAGTGAGTCTTTGTTTGAGAAGATCAAATGTTCCCTCACATTTATCCATCATTTTGAATTATTTTCCCTTCCTTTTAAGGTTAGTTATTGGAGCGGTTATCTTGGTGTATTCCTTTATATAACACCTATAATATCCAATCAAACCCATGAAAATTTGAACTTTCATCACATTTGTTGGTGGCAACCAATTCAATATAGCTTCTATTTTCTTAGGATCCACTATGATCCCTTTTGTTGATACAATATACCCTAAGTATTGCACCTTTGATACATAAAATTTATATTTTGATAAATTCCAGTACAACTGATTCTTTCTTAGTAGTTCTAGAATGATCTTAAGGTGGTTTTCATGCTCTGACTTATTATGAGAATATATCAAAATATCATCCAAGAACACAAGAACAAATTGGTCTAAAAGCTTCTTGAAAATGTTATTCATCAAGTTTATAAATGTTGTTGGAGCATTTGATAGACCAAAAATGTAATATAGTAAACTCATAATGTTCATAGCAAGTTTTAAAGGTTGTCTTATGAGTATCCTCTTCTTAGATCCTCAATTGGTGGTATCCTAACTTTAGATCAATCTTTGAGAAAATAGTAGCATCCTTGAGCTAATCAAAGAGATTTTTTATTTTGGGTAGAGGATATTTGTTCTTGATGGTTGCCTTATTTAGCATTTTGTAATGTATGCACAATCGTAAGGAACCATCCTTATTTTTAACAAATAGTATTGGTGCACCCCACGGTGATACACTCAATATAATTAACCCCTTTTCTAATAATCCTTACAATTAAACCTTTAGCTCTTCCATATCAATAGGTTTCATTATATAAGGAGCCCTATGTATAGGCTCTATTCTAAGTTGAAGCTCAATTGTGAAATAAAATTCATGTTTTAGAGGTAATAAAGGTAACTCTTCTAGAAATACATCCCTGAACTCCTATAGTATTGGGTGTTTTCCAAACACCTCCTCCTCTTCCTTTTCAAAATCATTTAACAGAACTACATATATTGTTCCTCCTCTCTTGATGGCTTTCTTAAGTTGTATTTTTGAGAGGATCTGGGGTTGAAAATCCCTTTGTAGGTTGCACACCATATATACTTTCCCACCATATTCCAAATATTCAATTCATCTATCTTGGAAATTGATTACAGCCTTATGGGATTGTAACCAATCCATTCCTAGGACTACATTGAAAGCATGGAGGAGTGCTACATAAAGATAACCTACAGTTGTACCACTAGGTAATATGATTTCCATAATAGGGTAACATTGATCTACAAAGTAGGTCTATTTTGAGCCATACTCGATATTCCACCCATGTGCTAATATTCTTGGCCTTTCTAGTATATTTTTATTTAGGCTACTAGAAACAAAACTATCAGTTGCACCACTATCAATCAAAATTCTAACATCTCTACCAAATATCTTAACTTTTATTAGTAGTGTAGGGGCTTGTGCTTCCATATTCTAACTTCTCTTTGTTGAATAAATATTGTGTGCTAGTTATTTATAAGTAGGTTCTTTTCCTTTAAACACGATCTTACTTTGAGTGGATATTTGTTGATGTAATGTGAACCGCCACATTCATAACATCCTACTTTAGGTCTTGGACGTGTTTTCTACTTCTACCCATATTCTTCTTTCATCACTAGTGAGGGATTGGCCTGACCCGATTCTGGTGGTCTATTATAATCGTTGTTGCGATTATTAGTATTTTAGTTCTTACCTTTGAACCTTTTCTTAAACTTTCCTTATTTCTTGCCATTCCTTTTGTATTTTCTAGGGGACTCTTGTTTGTCTGTTCACTTTCCCATTTTATGAACCTTGCACTATTTATTTTTCTCAGTGCCTCTCTGTCTTGCTTAGATGCCCCTTCATAGTTGAAGTAGGGCTTGAGATAAGTTTCAAATTTCCTGGCTAGATCATAAGCCTTCTAAAGGGTATTAGGTTCTCACATGTTCACCTCATGCCCTATTCTAGGATCCACCCCTAGAATAAATTTATGGACTTTCATTTTCTCATTATACATGGGCACATATTTTAATAGCTTAACAAATTTTTGATAATATACCTCCACAGTCCTAGTGCCTTGTCTAAGTTTGGTGAATTCCTCAAATTTATTGGTATAAAAATGTTTAGTGAGGAATATTTCTTTGAAAGCTACTACAAATTCTTCCCATTTCAAATCAATTACCAATGCAATTCCTTTTTCCTCACTGAAAGTTTCCTACCAATCCAAGCCAACACCCTATAGGTGTAGAGTGGCATAAGGTGTTTGGGTTCTAGTGGAATAGTTATTCATGTTACATAAATTCTTTATCTCCTTCAACCAAGCTTTGAATTCATCATCATCTTCCTCTCTACTGAAATTGGAGTATTTTAGGTGTTTCATGTCCTTGCCCAATTTTATCTCAAGTTGAATTTTTTCTTGTTGTGCCTCTGATTGGGTCTTGTTCACTCATTCTGCTCTAGGATTTCCAACTTGTGAATCTTGATTCACTATAGCCTCCAATAGTTATTTTTGTGTTTCCATATACTCCCTTAGCAAGGCAAATGTGGTAGTAATATCCTCCCTCTCATTATTAGGAGCATCCATACCTATATCTACTGTCCCAACCTCTATATTATTTTATCATATCTACCTCGTCAATGGGTCAACACTCCCTCTCCTTCTCTTGGATAACATTATCCCTGGACACACACAAGAGGGATAGTAGGAATCATTTCATAATTTTATCCTTGTATTATTTCTCCTACTGGCAACTATATTCCTAGTTATCCTAACTAGACAATAAGATATACTATTAACAGATACACTTTCCTTATAGGTATCATATCTACATGGTGTATTATCCTAATACACTTATCTATTCCTGCACAAGGAAACTTGTACCCTTACAAACCAAGCACTCTGATACCAAATGTCATAACCCCAAATCTTGCATCAATATTTTTTTTTACCCTAATCTACTTATTAAGAACTCATTATAGAGTTGACTTGAATTTAATTAATCTTAACACTTATTCACCCAAAATTATTTAACAAGGTACATCCATATTTACTCTTTGTATATATCATTTAATGCAAGAGTACTAGGTGACTCATATGATAGCTATCATTTTCATTTGATCCATGGTCTAGACCATTCCCATTTCTAGCCCTTGAAAATTTTATGCTTATCCCTTCACCTACATAGGTCATTCTATCTAAATGAACTAAGAAAGAGAATTCTAGACTATCCCTCTCATCTCCTTGATGAGCTAGTCTTTCAGTAGTAAGTTTTTTCATTCCTTAGTTCAATCTATTAGTGTACCTTATTATAAAACTAAATTCATAGCATCTACCCTTAAGTAGCCCTATTAATAATATACCTTTAGTGGATTGTTTGCTCTCAAGCTATATCATGAAGCACCAAAAATCTATATCACTCTATTTCATTTAAGCTATATAAATCCTATACACCACAAGAATTTCCTACTCTTGCATTGTATAATATGTACCCCAAAGCATTTCCATTATAAATTGGGAAGTAACCAACTTTACAAAAATCATCCAATTAGATAAGTTTTAACCCTTTCAACCAACATAAATAAACCATGATGGAGCATTCATTAATTAAAGGTCTCTAATACCTAACTAACATCTCCAAATATTGATTCTATTTAACAAGTTTGAAATGCAACAATACCACATGTGCTAACATAGTAATATATACAAAACCCATAGTCTTTCCATAGTTTCCATATCATATTCTTAGAATATAATTAGCTAGCAATAAATCGTAGTCATTTACTTTATTTGAGTGAGTAAGAAAATATTAAATCCCATTACTTTTACCACATTCAAACATGAGGAGAACACACAATAATTCACACAACACATGTATACCCTACAAGAAAACCCTAAAGGGAAAATCTACCTTAAATTTATTTGATTCTCATTCATGAAAGGTAAATAAAAATACATACTTTCAAGGCTTCCATTCAAGCATTTAATCCCAGATTGATAGGCCCATACCTCTGCAACATTTACATTTCAAATTTATCCATCGGTTCATAATAATAAAGGCAATATGCTTTGGATGTTACCTTTTATTTCATGAATTACATTGACTGCTCCAATGCAATCTAGAAGGAATACAAACCATTACTCACAAATAATCATAAGAAGTTCATTTCCTTGAATATTATATACAAACCTATTGTTCCTTAATCTCTTACACAGTTCCATCATAAAGGAATTTACCTAATATCATTGCTACCTAAATTTGCCCTTCCAGAAGCATAACAACATTGACCCAATTTTGACTTAACCCCAATAAATAAAATAAATACCTTTCTATTTAATAACCTTAGCCATGATGATCCTATGCCTTACCTTAAGCCTAAATGTTCCCTCATTGGATCCTATATTGAATATAGTCTATGAGTTTATAAATCAACAAGGATCATACATTAACCTAATTTCTCAATTACACAATAATACATATCTATTTTAAACAATGTGAAGGACTCACTTACTTCTTTAATACACTATCAAGGTCTGTGAACTTACGATAGAGTATTTAATATTCCTTAGACTAACCAATGAGGCATTTAGTTCACTTTACCATGCTCACCTAAATATTTACCATCTATGACAGTGAATCTCTATTATCCAAAGGCGTTCATTTTCCACAACTTCGACAAGAAAGGGTTAGATCAACATGCTTAATGAACATACACAATTTCCTCAACCATTGTGTGTGAGGATCCCTTGATGGACCCCATCCACTCACACACACAACATGAGGTTTAATTTGTAGGTTCTCAAAAGAAAAAAACACTGAATAACTATAATAGCATCACCATATAAATTCATGTAGTGATGTCCCTCTTTGATGAAGAAATTAGGCATACATAAATCATTCCAGAGTCAAAACTATCCGAGGTCATTCTGTTGAGCAAGGTGCAGTAACAGTATTGTCATTGTTGTCAACACAGACAGTTAGATCAGTTGATGTAGTGAACACAGTCATGATGCAATGAACAGGAAGTTCAGAAGCTAGTCATGATACAATGAACAGGAAGTTCAGAAGCTATTCAGAATATGCAACAGTATTGTCATTGTTGTCAACACAGTCAGATAGATCAGTTGATACAATGGACAGGAAGTTTAGATGCTTAGAAGTGATTCAGATACAGTGGACAAGAAATTCAGAAGCAACTCAAAGTATGTACAGTGTTTTTCCAAGAAGATTGAAGTGGCCCATTTGCAAAAGATCAAAGAAAAAGACAAGTAAGAAAAGTGTCACGATTTCACGACATATACAGCAGGCAAGAAAAACTATTATGATTTCGCGACATGTTAGAGAGTGAAAAATCTATAAAAATTGTCATGATTTCATGACATATTGGAAGAGAGAGAAGCAATAGGTAAAAGTGTCACGATTTCGCGACATACTAGAGGAGAGATAAACAGCAGAGAAAACTGTCACGACTTCACGACATGTTGGAAGAGAAGAAGGCAAGTAGAAAAACTGTCATGATTTCGTGAAATGTTGGAAGCAAAGAAGCCAAGTAGAAAAACTGTCACGATTTCATGACATGTTGGAAGTAAAGAAGCCAAGTAGAAAAATTGTCATGATTTCACGACATGTTGGAAGCAAAGAAGCCAAGTAGAAAAATTGTCATGATTTTGCGACAAGTTGGAAGCAAAGAAGGCAAAGGGAAAAACTGTCATGATTTTGCGACATGTTCAGAGAGAAGGTGCAAGCAAAGAAAACTGTCACGATTTCACGACATGCAGTAGAAGAAAGAGTTTCGAATGAGAACTGTCACGATTTCGTGACATGCAACAGAACAAAGAGTTCGAAGTAAGAACTATGACGATTTCACGACATGTAGCAGAAGAAAATGTTCCAAGTGAGAACTGTCGTGATTTCGTGACATGCAGCAGAAGAAATATTTTGGAAGTTGAAAGCATCACGATTTTGCAACAGGTTGAAAAGAAAGCATACGGATGCAGAAAGGGTTGCGATTTCATGACAAATTGAGATGGCAGCGTACGGTTGCAGAAAGTGTCACGATTTCATGACAGAAATAGAAAGCAGGTCTTCAACAGCAGAAGTGTCATGATTTCACGACAAAAGCAGAGAGCAAGTCTTCGAAAGCAGAACTGTCATGATTTCGTGACAGGATCAGAAAGCAAGTCTTCAACGACAGAAGCATCATGATTTCATGACAAAAGCAGAGAGCAAGTCTTCGAAAGTAGAACTGTCATGATTTCATGATAGGATCATAAAGCAAGTCTTCAATGGTAGAAGCGTCATGATTTTATGACAAAAGCAGAGAGCAAGTCTTCAGAAGTAGAACTGTCACGATTTTGTGATAGGATCAGAAAACAAGTCTTCAATGATAGAAGCGTTGCGATTTTGTGACAAGAGCAGAAAGGAAGTCGACGAAGGCAGAAGTGTCATGATTTTGTGACAAAAGCAAAAGGCTACGTACAAAAATAAAAAGTTTCACAATTTTGTGACAAAAGCGAAGACGAAGTCTATGAATGCAGAGTGTCGCGATATCGTGACAGAAGTGAAGACGAAGTTTGCAGAGGCAGAAGTGTCACGATTTCACGACAAAAGATCAAATGAAGTCTACAGAGGCAGAAGTGTCACGATATCATGACAGAAGCAAAAAGTGAAGCCTATGAAGGAAGAAGTGTCACGATATCATGACATGTTGCATTTTTGTGGCTACAACAACAAAGGAAGCTTTAGAGACAAAAATGTCACGATTTCATGATAGGTCATTTTAGCGCACAACAAGAAGAACCCGACTATAGTAAGAATCATAATAGTGGACTGACTTCACCACAACATTTACAAAGGTAGATACAGAGTGAATTCATGCAGCCAAATAAGAAGAGTGATCAAAAGGCAGTATGGCGATTATAGGGATTGACCAAAATGAATTCATTGAGCGATGGGTAGAAGCCGACAAAGATCAATGACAATCGACTCAGAATAGGGTTTAACAGTCGACTGAGTTTAGGGTTTGCATTAGCATAATCAGTCGACTACAATAAGGGTTTTCATCATGAAATCTCTATTATATAAGGAGGGTTGTTTAGAGATTTAGTAGTTGAACAATGCAAGTATCGAAGTGTGCGATATGCAGCCGTAAGAGCGCAGATAGCATAGAAGCAACGAGATGATGGCAAAGTGCACAAAGTGAGCAAGTCGTGTCGAATCAAGCTAAGTGTAGAATTCACTAATAGAGGAGAGTACACAAAAGGAAGAAGATGATCATGAAAGTTGACTGTAGATCACAAAAGTGTGTGAAGTGATTACGTAGAAAAAAAATAGAAGGTGCAATGCGGCTGTAGATTTGGTATGCTTTAGACCAATCAGGGTCTTGTGAAAAGGAAGGTATTTTCCTATCAAAACATTTACATTCAAATTGAAGTCTAGGTTGCAGCTTGGCATTAGGGGTTGGTGCTCCTTTCTATTGGTGCAGATAAATAAGGGGTTGGTGCTCCTTCCAGTTGGTGCTGGTAAACTGATTGTAAAGTTGTTGCTTTGCAAGGGGCTAGATTTGGATGGTAGTCCAAGCAACCATTCTTTTTGAGGAGTAGCCATATTGGTGAACCTCATTAAATCTTGTGTTGTGTGATGTTCTCTTGTTGTTCTTGCTATATTTGTTTATAAGTTTTAACTATTGCTATTTTTAGAGTTGTTAATTCATTGTTAAAGAGCTACACTGATTCACCCCCCCTCTCAATGCCATACTAAGTACAACAATTGGTATCAGAGCCAAGTTTCCTTCAAAGGCTAAATTAGCTAAGGTTGATCTTGGATTAGTATGCAATGGGTAAGAAGAATAGACCTTCCTTCAAAAGGGCATCTCAGTCAGTTATAGTTCCTGTAGAAGAGAAAATTGAACCAGAAGAGGTTGAAGGTTGTTTATCAAATAAAGCACCTTTGTTTGATGGAACAAATTACATCACCTAGAGAATCAGGATGCAGGCACATCTTTATGCTTTGGGGTACTATGTTTGGGATTCAGTAATCAATGAATGCACAATACCCATCACATCTTCAATCGATGCTACTGGTAAGGATCTAGTTGAGAATAACTCAAAAGCAATGAATGCTCTCATGTGCGAATTAGTGGATAATGAACAGGTAAAGATTAAGAGTTGTAAAACTGCAAAGGAAATATGGGACAAAATGAGGAGCATTCATGAAGGAAACAATGAGAACATAGAGATATATATGCTGAAAGCTAATGAAGTCTTAGAGAATGATTCTAAAAGAGAAACATAAAAGGAATAGAAATGTGATGAAGAAGAAATTAATGCAGAAATAAATTTGAAAGAGGAACTAATTGCAGCTCTGGATGAATTAAAGATAGAAAGAAAAAGGAACAAGGAAATCTCAAGAAAGCTTGAGGATGCAAATGAAATAATAATCAGTTTGAAAGTACAGGTGGAAGAATTCAAAAGGATTGAAGAAACTCTCAGGTCATAGATCAATGAGAAAGAGATTGGTTGCTATAAACAAGAGGAAGAGATTGTTTTATTGAAGAAACAACTAGAAGAGGCCAATACAAATCTCAAATTCGAGAAGAGCACAAAGTTGCTAGATAAAATGATAAGCCAACAAAGAAGCTCCACGGATAAGCATGGTCTTGGATATGAAGCTAAACAACCTTCATCTTCCAACTCAGCAGAGAACAAGAAGTTCACTGCTGAAGAATCAAAACAAGAAAAGTTTGAAGCTGAATCTTCAAAAGAAAGGAAATATCAAAGGAGATCTATAGCAAAGCAGCCACAACAAAAGAAGTTCTATCACTCTCACTCTATTCATACTAATACTTTTAATGGCTATTGTTTCAGATGCAACCAGTATGGTCACAAGGCAACTTATTATGGATTGAATAATAAATCAAAGAGTTATGCTGGTAGAAATACTTCTACGTATCTGAGTGAACACTATGTACAGTGTTTTCAATGCAATGGTCATGGGCACATAGCAAGGTTTTGTCCAAGTACGTTTGTTTCTATTCTAAGGCAAAATAGTAGATTTCATCAGACACAAAGAACACATCTAAGACAGAGAATAAATCATGTGCATAAAAGAAAGGAAAATAATCATTCTTCAAGGATGCACAAGAGACAACCTCACATGAGAAATGTTCGAGTTCACGAAAAGGTGCAAAATAGGGATATAGTTGAAGAACCCAAGCCCGTGGTCAAGAAAGTCTGGAGAAAGAAAGAAGAGAGGAAATCATGTCTCCTTGGACTGAAGGAGACTACTCCTCTACTGCACTAAGCAACTCCAGGTAACACATCCTCAGGGGGAGCAATCTGAAAAGTTTTTATTTTTATGCTCCTATGTGTTTGTTGGGTTTTTCTAAGGATGAAAAGGCAAGTAGTAAGGGGGAATTGCACTATATGTTTCAGTTCATTGTTTGTGGAAGTGCCGTGAAGGATGGAGTTTAAATTGAGAGTTATTACCATTGGTAGTATTGCTATATGTCATTGTTGCACTGTTGATGGTTCTTACTGTCACTGTTCAAAGCTATGGATTAATAACAGTTCAGATAAATTTGATTAGTGGAAGAATGTTTGCCCTAGCTGCATATTTGTGTTTCGATAAAAGCAGCGTGTATCTGTTCTACACATTGATGTAAAGATTGTTAGAACTTTCATGACGCCTTGGTGAAATTATTTAATTCTCAGACAGTTTCATTTTAACTGTTGATAAAATGACCAATCCGAGGTTAAGAAGTATGAGGTTGAGTAAAGTGCACTATGGTTGGTCGTGAAGTGTTTGACAGAATGTCTTCTCCAGATTTGCAAAGTTGAAAGTAAGGTGTGACCAGCGGTGACTGCAGAAAACATAGACCAAGCTAAAAATGTAAAAAGGATCTGGTTGGTGTTGTGATACTGTGTTTGATGCTTGCACAGTGTTGACAAGAAATTGCAGTGTTGGTACAGTTGTTGGAAAAAATTTGGTACAAGTATTCTGTTGACAGTTGTAAAATTAGCATTTTTGAAATGGGAAACTTGAAGAACAGGTTTATATTGAGCATCTAGATGGTTCCCAGCTTGGTGATAATCCCCACTTGTTTAGAAAAGAACATGAGTATCATTGTTATATGATATTTGTGGGTGAGCATTGTTGGAATCATGTGAGTTGATTGATACATACTTGGACTAGGGTTGTGTGAGAGAGAGTTGTCCCTTGTGATGATTGGTTGAGGTGATTTTATTGAGCTTAGTCAAGTTATGTGTGAAGTGAGTTTTACAGTTCTATAAAGTGGTTTTGGTTTAAGACTGTCTTTCATTGTTGAGTTCATTATGAGTACTACTTGAGCATGATTGATTGAGCCTTTGAAGAAGGCATTTGGGAAATTTTTGAGGACAATGTTGGGATAGATTGCTAGAGAAGATTCAGACAAGTTTTTAGAGAGCTTGGTAGAGCAGATTTAGACAAGTTCTATGTGAGCTTGTTAAGCAGGTTCTATGTGAGCCTATTGAGCAGGTTCTTAGTGATCCTATTGACTAAGCTTTGGAGGTGACATAGTACAAAGGATAGAGTCTCAATGGATAGAGATTCAACAGCCAACACAGTTGAAGATATTCTCAAGGGGAGCATTTGTGATTTTGTCTATCTTTTGCTCATGTTTTTAATTTTTACTAAGTGTAAATTTTTTTGCCTGAGAATGTTGTGCATGGACTCAGGGGAGTCTGCAGCAGCCCTTTGGTATTATTGTCAAATGGGGAGAAGAGTTACAGGTAATTTCATGTGTGTTAACAAAAATTCCAAAGGGGGAGATTATTGAGTAAGGTGCAGTAACAGTATTGTCATTGTTGTCAACACAGACAGTTAGATCAGTTGATGCAGTGAACACAGCCATGATGTAGTGAACATAAAGTTCAAAAGCTAGTCATGATACAGTGAATAGGAAGTTCAGAAGTTGTTCAAAATATGCAATAGTATTGTCATTGTTGTCAACACAGTCAAATAGATCAGTTGATACAATGGACAGGAAGTTCAGATGCTCAGAAGTGATTCAAATACAGTGGATAGGAAATTCAGAAGCAATTCAAAGTATGTACAGTGTTTTTCCAATAAGATTGAAGTGGCCCATTTGCAAAAGATCAAAGAAAAAGACAAGTAAGAAAAGTGTCACGATTTAGCGACATATACAGCAGGCAAGAAAAACTATCACGATTTCGCGACATGTTAGAGGAGAGAGAAAAATCTGGAAAAACTGTCATGATTTCATGACATATTGGAAGAGAGAGAAGCAGCAAGTAAAAGTGTCGTAATTTCATGACATACTAGAGGAGAGAGAAACAATAGAGAAAACTGAGAAAACTGTCACAATTTTGTGACATGTTGGAAGAGAAGAAGGCAAGTAGAAAAACTATCACGATTTCGTGACATGTTGGAAGCAAAGAAGCCAAGTAGAAAAACTATCACAATTTCACGACATGTTGGAAGCAAAGAAGCCAAGTAGAAAAATTGTCGTGATTTCGCGACATGTTGGAAGCAAAGAAACCAAGTAGAAAAACTGTCACGATTTTGCGACAAGTTGGAAGCAAAGAAGGCAAAGGGAAAAACTGTCGCGATTTTGTGACATGTTCAAAGAGAAGGTGCAAGCAAAGAAAACTATCATGATTTCACAGCATGCAGCAGAAGAAAGAGTTTCGAATGAGAACTGTCACGATTTCATGACATGCAACAGAAGAAAGAGTTTGAAGTAAGAACTGTCGTGATTTCATGACATGCAACAGAAGAAAATGTTCCAAGTGAGAACTGTCATGATTTTGCAACATGCAGCAGAAGAAAGAGTTTGGAAGTTGAAAGCATTGCGATTTCATGACAGGTTGAAAAGAAAGCATACGAATGCAGAAAGGGTCATGATTTTGTGACAGATTAATATGGCAGCATACGATTGCAGAAAGTGTCATGATTTCATGGTCTTCAACAACAAAAGTGTCACGATTTTGCGACAAAAGCAGAGAGCAAGTCTTCGAAAGCAAAATTGTCACGATTTCACGACAGGATCAGAAAGCAAGTCTTCAACGGCAGAAGCGTCATAATTTCATGACAAAAGAAGAGAGCAAGTCTTCGAAAGCAGAACTGTCATGATTTCATGATAGGATCAGAAAGCAAGTCTTCAATGATAGAAGCGTCATGATTTCGTGACAAAAGCAGAGAGCAAGTCTTCGAAAGCAAAACTATCATGATTTCATGATAGGATCATAAAATATGTCTTCAATGGTAGAAGCATCATGATTTCGCGACAAGAGCAGAAAGTAAGTCGACGAAGGCAGAAGTGTCACGATTTCGTGATAAAAGCAAAAGGCTAGGTACAAAAACAGAAAGTGTCACAATTTCGTGACAAAAGCAAAGATGAAGTCTATGAAGGCAGAAGTGTCGCAATATCACGACAGAAGTGAAGACGAAGTCTGTAGAGGCAGAAGTGTCACGATTTCGTGACAAAATATCAAATGAAGTCTATAGAGGCAGAAGTGTCACGATATCGCGATAAAAGCAAAAAGTGAAGCTTGCAAAGGAAGAAGTGTCGTGATATCACGACATGTTGCATTTTCATGGCTACAGCAACAAAGGAAGCTTCAAAGATAGAAATTTCACAATTTTGCGATAGGCCGTTTTAGCGCACAACAATAAGAAGAACTCGACTATAGTAAGAAGCATAATAGTGGACTGACTTCACCATAGCATTTACAGAGGCAAATACAGAGTGAATTCATGCAGCAAAATATGAAGAGTGATCAAAATGCAGTATGGTGGTTACAAGGACCGACAAGAATGAATTCATTGAGCGATGGGTAGAAGCCGACAAAGATCAATGACAACCGACTCAGAATAGGGTTTAACAGTCGACTGAGTTTAGGGTTTGCATTAGCATAATCAACCGACTACAATTAGGGTTTTCATCATGAAATCTCTATTATATAAGGAGGGTTGTTTGGAGATTTAGTAGTTGAACAGTGCAAGTATCGAAGTGTGCAATATGTGGTCGTAAGAGCGCAGATAGCACAGAAGCGACGAGATGATGGCGAAGTGCACAAAGTGAGCAAGTCATGTCGAATCAAGCTAAGTGCAGAATTCGCTAATAGAGGAGAGTGCACGAAAGGAAGAAGATGATTGTGAAAGTTGACTGTAGATCGCAGAAGTGTGCGAAGTGATTACACAAAAAAAAATAAAAGGTGCAGTGCAGCTGTAGATCTGGTATGCTTTAGACCAATCAGGGTCTTGTGAAAAGGAAGGTATTTTCCTATCAAAACATTTACAATCAAATTGAAGTCCAGGTTGCAGCTTGGCATTAGGGGTTGGTGCTACTTTTTTTTGGTGCAGATAAATAAGGGGTTGGTTCTCCTTCCAGTTGGTGCTGGTAAACTGATTGTAAAGTTGTTGCTTTGCAAGGGGGTGGATTTGGATGGTAGTCCAAGCAGCCATTCTTTTTGAGGAGTAGCCATATTGGTGAACCTCGTTAAATCTTGTGTTGTGTGATGTTCTCTTGTTGTTCTTGCTATATCTATTTATAAGTTTTAACTGCTACTATTTTTAGAGCTATTAATTCATTGTTAAAGAGCTACACTGATTCACCCCCCATCTCAGTGCCATACTAAGTACAACAATCCACTATGATAATTTTCATCTCAATCATAACTCCTATGAAGTTTTGGATACATAAAACTCAAGATTAACCAAAATATCTAGTTCATATCCCTAAACTAAAACTACTCTAATA
This sequence comes from Wollemia nobilis, assembly GCA_028583015.1. Taxonomy (NCBI): domain Eukaryota; kingdom Viridiplantae; phylum Streptophyta; class Pinopsida; order Araucariales; family Araucariaceae; genus Wollemia; species Wollemia nobilis. The sequence continues at coordinate 700,537 of JAQPPZ010002224.1, forward strand.
TCTCAATTTAAAACAACAGTTCTAAGCCATCTCCTCGAAATGATAATGTAGCTTCGAAAATCTTATTCAATCCATGATCAAGCTAACACTATTATTCTAAAAATCCATAATGATAAAATTCCTAGAATTTCTCTCCTAATTCCAGTGATCATGTAAAATAAAGAATACATAGTCTCACTCACAAATGATGTATAATTATTTTTAAAATATATTTCACTCTTGTTTGTGTTATAAAGAAAGCATGCAACCTACCCAAAATAAAATTGAATAACAACATATTCAACTACATCAAATTCTCTATCAAACATCCTAGAAAATTATTTCTCTTATCAACCAATATCAATAAGGTGTTAATTATAAGTTCCTACCCCATGCTTATTTTCCAACAAGAACGAGCATCTAGTTTACCTCCAAACACATGAACTTCAGTAGTAAAACTATAGCAATGAAAAGTTATTGTTCTTTGGGGTGAGAGATTATCACTGCTATCCTCTTGAATCTTCCTCATCTAAATTTCCTTGATGCCCTTTCTTCCAATGAGCTCATGCACCCGTCTTCTCTCTAACCCCTCCAACAAAACTTTTCTCTTTTCTCTGGAGATCACCGATACTACTCCATTCTCCTTTGCCATCTTCATCTTACCAAAACAATTCTGCTACCACCACTCAATCCACCTCCTGAGTATTAATTTTGCATATTCTTTTCTATGCGGCAACAAGAACTCATATCTTAGTCTAAGATCCAATAGACCCATTTAGAAATAGAAGTTTGGGTTAGTCTCACCCTATCTAATAAACACTCCATCATGAGATGAATAAATGATGGTTTTATTTTTATATTTTTTGATCATTAGCATGTGGATGCTTATAAAAAGACATTATTCCATCCTCAAAGTCTTCATGACCTGAGTAGTCACAAGGCAAAATATTACTCTACTATTTAAAATATACATAAAAAAGGTTAGCCCAAGTCCATAAGATAAGTCCTCCCCTTAATTACAAGTACCCTTCAAAAACCCAATGAAAAAATCATTTCCTTAAGTCATATGTCTTACATAACCTGACACAAAAATAATAAGTCATTCCATCAATAAAATATCACATTTACCATAAAATATATATTTTTGCACAACTAGAGATAACAATCTGATTTCATCTATCATCATGATAGCATAACTAACAATAAATCCATCAAACCAAAATATCTACCAAGGGAGGGTTATGACAGTTAACACCTTGCCAAGGCACTTTATCTTTTGTGATATACGGAGTCTTTCAGGGCTGTTAATTCTATGATTGTTTGCATTATTGCTTTACAACATTATTTTATTTTACCAATATTTTGATCACTTCTAACATTTTATTCATTATAAAATTGTTATTTGACTCATTGTCTGAGTTGTATGGAGTATGGAGGTCTAGAATTTATGGTTGGAAAGCTATAGTGGATGATGATTTTTGGCTAGGGTGAGTAATGATGTATCATGATGTATAAGTATGAGTGAGGCATTTGATTGGGGGTTAGGAATAAGTGACATGGTGGGTGTGCAATTGGATGTAGGCATATTCTAGGAAATTTGGGTTGCATAGGCCATTGTTGTAGGGGTATTTTCCCTACTCATATAAGATGATATTTACCTCTAGCCATCTCTTTGAAAGTTATAGCTAGAATTTTATGGTTAGCATTACAAACCATTGAAACTAAGATTATAAATCTTTAATATAATATTCTTCATTTGGCCAAATGTTTTGCGGGATTAGGCTCAAGGTTCTTAGGAATGTAGTATTGAAATGATCTATATTTATTTGAAAATGTCTATGTATTGTCTTTAATTGAAATAAAAATCTATTTCTCATGCTATCAAATCTATGCATAAATGGTTCCATTAGTAACCTTATCATGAAGATATTATATTAGTAGACAGATAGTTATGTCCTCCTACAAGATGTGGTGGAGTATCTTTACCGTTGATAGTTTTCTTAGATGATCTAGTGCTATATTATTCTCATTCATGTTCAAGGTAGGTAATTCTTTTATAGCTTCTAGGCAAATGGGATAATAGGATATTGAATTTAGTGGTCTTTGGTAGGTATAAATTAGTAAGTTTGTTTTGTGTCCTAGGAGGTACCCTTGGACTATTTTGTGGAGGAAGATATTGACCATTTTACTTTTGATGAGGTCGATACATTGCATAGTCATGAGGTGGGTACAAAGGATATGGTGGATAATAAGGTGAAGTGTATTTAGGTGGTGAATTCTGGTAAACACTCACTATTTATTTTGAGATGACTGAAAATTCTATTACTAAGGATGGTAGCTCAAACCTATTTCAAGACTTGCTCATTTTAGAAATGTGGTCCAAGCACATTCCACTATGCTTGACTAGTTAAATCTAATGTTAGTTCCTCAATATTTGTCTAGGATACCTATTAACCCATTTTTCTAGCCATTTCTTGTATTTTGAGAAAGGTTTTGGTTTAGATTCATCCTTGAAGAGCCTATATTAGGAGTTGCATAATGTATTGGAGGGATTTTATATGTATTTAAAAAACTAGATCCAGGTGGAATTAGGGTTGGAAAAGCACTTGTAGGAGGAATGTCTATGTGCTATAGGTTAGTGATGGGTTACAAGCATAGAATCAACTTGCAAAGAGGGTTATTCATGAGGTTATTTACATCGATAGGTATCTCATAAAGAGGATTGGTATGTATAAAGGTAAAATCCATATAAGACCAAGTATGATAAGCCAAAGTAGATGAGTAACTCATTTTTTGGCTCAATCAACTAATTCGTGGTGGTATAAAGCATTAACTAACTAGGATGGCCATAGGGATTTACCTTTTGATAGATAGGATTAGAAACTATAATCTCTTCAAACTCATATTCTAGATGTACTCATCTAATGGCTTGTTCTCTTCTCTTTCTTTTTATGTTTCTTCCATGGTATGCAATAATATTCACCCTATGATGTTATTCCTCTATTTTCTAAGCCTTTGGCCACATATTCATAAGATTTAGTATATGTACTTATTTGCAAATATTTTTGGGGTTAAAATTTATAAAAATTCAAAATTTTACTTGAGGACCAATTCATTCACAAAATTCGAGTGATTCACTCATAATTTTGGATTGATTTATTGATAGAACATGGCTTTAAATAACTTGTATGCAAAGTGCTTTGCTTGGAATATTTAGGAGATTTGCTTGTTAATTATAGGCTTAGAATTATTTTTAGTGAAAAGGGATCCAAGCAAATTTCTTGGAGAAAATAATTCTTAAAATTAGAGATAATATCCTTCCTATGAGTGAGAGAGGAAGAAAACTATATTTTTTAGCGAATCTCTTCTTATATTTAGAGTGAACCACTTGTTAGATTTGTCTTGAAGGTATTTTACTATTTTAGAGTGAGTTCCTTGTTGATTTAATGCTTTTGATAAAAGGAATTAAAATCTACCCTAAGTGATTTCTACTAGTGATAGATGCACACATGAGATTATATTTGATTTTTGTTGATGATGCTCATATACTACTGAAGTCATCATCATTGTGAAAATTATAAAATTCTATAGTTTGTGTTGGAGTTGCCATTTTGCAAAGTACCTACAAAATTGAGCATAAATAATGAGAAATGATAATTTTCAAAGTTAATTTGAGTCTAGAATTGAAAATTCAAGTCCTTGGCTTTGATGGATCACTATGGATTCAAGTTATTCAAGTGTGGAATTTTGTAATTGAATCACTTGCTTAAACAAAGTGGATTATTTACAAATTTTGAATGAATTGCTTGCTTAATTAACTTAGTGGATATCTAGATACCACTCAAAATGGAGTTAATCACTCCAAATTTTAAATAAAAATTGTTTCTTCTAACTAGACTTCATAAATATTTTCTCAATTTTGAATGAATTGCTTTACTAGTGTTAAATGCAATATTAGTGCAAAAATTGAGGTATTAAGTGTAATTTAAGGGAAAATGAGGGTTTTTCCCATAGGGTATCCCAAAAACTATGTTGAATTAAAGAACTATATTGACTTCTAATTAAGATTTGCATCCCAAGTCAAGTTTCAAAGAAGTTGGAAGGGATTACCAATGGCTTCTCTCAAGCTCTAGATTTAGGCTATTCCTCATAGAATAATCATGTGCTAACTAATACTAACTTGCATTGAAAGTAAATTACAAAAAGTAAAAATGAAGAATAGTAAAATGGAGATATAAAAATACATGAAAGTTTAAGGGTGTGAGAGATTCAAGCAAATACATATTTAAACCATAACAATAAAAGTGTGTGATCAATAAATACATGAGAAGTAAAATAACATCAATGTCCACCTATTAATTAGTTTATAAAATTGATGAGTGAATTATAATATGGGCTAGAATTTCTATGCCAAATTGTCATGCACTTAGCAAACTAGGAGGTTAGTGCTACTAATGGAGTGCCTAAGTTCTTAATAATTACTTATAATCTCATGAGTTCAAAGCACAATGTGGGTTGTATATCTCTGAATTCTCATGGCCAAAATATGAATACAATGAGGATCCTAGGCTCCTATTTATAGTAAAATTTTACTCCTAAGTTACCTAGGGTGAGAAACAATTACTCCTAGTAAAAGTAAATAATTAGGGGCATATTTTTTTTTTTGGTAAGTAGATTAATTTATATACAAAATGGGTTTTTTAAGAGGATCCCAAAACCTTATAACATGAGAGGTCGAAGCCTTTACCAATAGAAGGAGCCCCTTGGGCTAATACATTAGGTACCATATGAAAACTTTCCAAAAAAAACAAACCCCAAAGTGATGCCCATGAGGGCTACATCAAACCCTCCCAACGGGGGTCAAAACAACTAAAAAAACCATAAAAAAACACATAAGCATCCATTATATAGATCGTTGCCATGAGACAACAAAAAGGATCACATCCTAGGAACCTCCCTTACACGTCTGGATCCTCCTGATCCTCCTGTTGGACCACCTTCCGAGGACCTTTGGGAAAGGATCGTTCTCGTTATGCCTGCCATGAACCATCATGATGGAAGTGCCAATTGGACCTGGTGGCACAGGTGTCGTGGCTCTCCCCAATCCTATCCACCTAGGCCCAGTCATTTCATCACTCTTATGTGGAGACATTAATAATGTCCTGGCTAGCAATCTTTGCAATACTGATGCCACACCACAAGACATGTGGACTTTAAACATTTGTTTGCTAAGTGGTCAGCTAGACCATTACCCTCCCTATAGGTATGCTTGATCTGGACCTAGTTCCTCCAAAGTAGGATGCTCCTAGCCTCAGTGATGATATTTTAAACCTTCCACGTCGGATCCTTGGAAGTCGTCATGTATTTGATGATGTTCAAAGCGTCCCCTTCTACAACCAAGGGATAGGGATCCTCTGTCATGAGCTCAAGTACTCTCAATAGTCCTCTAGCCTCTGTGACATGATTGGTTTTATGCCCTAAGTTTTCATAGAAAGCCATAACAAGCTTTCCATTATGATCTCGAACTGACCCCCTTGTAGCGACCGCCCCTAGGTTGCCACGAGATGCCTCATAAAAATTTAGCTTCAACCACCCGTGAGGAGGCCTGACCCACCTGAAATTCTTCCTGGAGACCCATGGATCCTCCTGCTCCTTACTCTCTTTGGATAGCTTCAATTATTTGAAAAATCCTTCTTCAAACACATGTTTGGGCCAAGGGCTGAGGATAAGCTTGGAATTCTCAATGGCAAAGGTGATGGCCCTATGAGCGACTGAGGGAGGATCCTTGAGGGGTGATCGAAGACCCTACCATTGCGTTCCAACCATACCTACCATAGAAAGTGGTGGAAGCAAGCATTCCATAGGAAATGAAGCTTAGGGTTTTTAAAAGGATTGACCCATTGGAAGAAAGCCTCCTTGATGTTCTTGGGGGAGACCCATTGGATATGTAAGGTGGATAGGATGGTGCCAAGGACTGAACCAGTGTAGCCGTAGTGTAGGAAGAGATAGTCAGAGGACTCATAGGCAGACTTGCACAAGTATCATCTATTGGCCAAAGCAAAGCCCCTCTTATGAAGATTGTCAATAGTGAGGGATTTGTTTTGAAAAGTAATCCAAGAAAAGAAATTTACCTTTGGGATCACTCCTTTCCTCCAGACCATGTTGAAAGGAAATTCCAAATTTATCACTTTGCACTGAAAACCATAGGCAATTTTCACAGAGAAACCCCTGTCATCGGTCCCCCTCCAAATCAATCTGTCTGGTCCTCTCCTAGTGGGGATGATGATGTCCTTGAGGATGGAGGACAAAAAGCTAACCGCTGTCTCTAGCCCTTTTGCATTGATGAATTTCCACTATAGGGAGCCATTTCTCCATTCAATGAAATTGGCCACTTTCTACCCAACATTGTTATCCAAGAAACTTTTAAGTTGAACTAGCCCGGTCTATTTTGATAGAGGATCCTCTAGAGCCCACCTGTCCTTCCAAAATTCTATACTTTGACCATCCCCAAGGATCCACCTGATGCCATTTTGGATCAACTGTCTGGATTGGCCAATGGATTTCCAAAAAGTTGACCCCCCATTGGGTATTCCACCCTCAAAAAGGAAAGTGTTGTTGAGGTATTTCCTCCTGACAATCCTAACCCATTCAATCAGTTCTTCGACTAGGATCCTCCAAGTGTTTTTGGCTATGAACGCTAGTTTCATCATGGCCATTATTCTGAGCCCTAATCCACCTTGTTTTTTGCTTTTGCACACTTTATCCTAGGCTACCAGAGGAATCCTGGACTTATTTTTCATTGTCTGACCAAAAGAAATTCTGTTGAGCCTGCTTGATATTGAGAAGAACTGAGGCAGGCAATCTGAAAATAGATAATTAGGGGTATATCTAGAAAAATTATGCACCATAAAATATTGCATACCTCAAACTATGCTCTAATAGGATTAAAAGGCTTCCAAAATGACACTTTCCAAAAAATTTTTTTAGGATTTCTGCCTTTAATTTTACCATTGCCACCATTTGAGTGGTTTACTCCAATCTAATAAGTGAATCACTCACTTTTTTCAAGTAAACTACTTGTGTTATTAAGTAGATCAATACCTATTATTGAGTGAATCATTTCTTGGAACCAATATATCCTCTTTAAAAATCAAATTAGTACTTGGAGCCAATATATCATCATTTGAAAGTGAATCAGTATCTATTCCATACTTGGTCAAATTTTAAGAATTTTTGCAAGGCATATTCTATTTGATTTTATATCATATATTCCTTCAAAATTTGTAAAAATCACAAGGTATTGTTGAGGTTCTACAATAACATTATGGTATATTCCCCATATTGTCATTATCCATACATAATATTGCTTGTTTCAATTTGGCAGCATCCTCATGGTTTTATGTAATTTGGCCAACAAGTGATAAAACAAGATAGGGACTTCTCTCTTTTTAGGTTTCAATAATAGTGGAAATTTATCAGTTAACTCTTAATTAGGTGGATTAATAACATCCATAGTAGGTTGGTCATATTTTGATTCATACCTGTATTAGGGAATTGTAACTGAAATTTAGGGTATCCCTTGTGTCATTATGGTTCGTTTTCATAGATTGTAACCTTTTGTGTCTCATACATAGAAGGAATAAATAAAATTTAATGGTTTGGAGGATGATGAACCCAAGGATATACGTATCCTTCCATAATGGACACTTGATAAACATAGGCATATTTAGCCACTTGACAAGCATAAGAAGCCATGGTTTTCATCTTACTAATCAAAGGTCTACCTAACAACATAATATAGTTGGTCTTGAAATTAAAAACCATAAAAGTATATCTAAATTCTTTAGGCCTAGCTAAAATTAGCAACCAAATTCAATGCTTAGGATCATGTGGTTTGCTATTATAAGCATAACATTGGTTTCTATAGGAGAATATTTTCTATAGGGATATTTAGCTTATCTATCGAGGACAATGACATAACACATGTGCAACTCCTTTAATCAACCAAATTCCTATGAACTATCATATCATTAAGAGATATATGTAGGGTTCAAACCTACAACATATTCTCCATATTAAATTCCTAGTCATTAATTTCAATAACACCATTTCATTATGCAACCCGTCCAAATAATATGCAATAAAATTATCAATAATTGTTTGGGCTTTATTTTTCCATCATAAAATAATTTAGGGATGTACCTAGACAAATCTATGGCTTCCATATTAGGGGATAGAGATTGATTTTGATAATATTAATGTATGGTCTATCGACATAGGCATGGTCACCCTAAGGTTAGTTGAGGTATGTGGAGGAGGAGAATTAGAGTTTAGGATTTAAGGAGGGATAACAACTTGTACTACATGGTATCTCTTGACATTCATGATTTTATTATGATTATCCATAATATTTTAGACAATATCCTATATTTTTTTATCTATCTATCTCCTGATAATATTATGGTGAAAATTCATGACACCGAGTGAATCCTATTAAAGAGGTAATTTTAAGTAAGATACCATCTAGAGTTGACTAAGAAAGAGCATGATGAGATCTTATACCCCCACCATATACCAAAAAACCAATGATAAAAGATTGTCTATAGTGCCATCATAGAAGGGCCTCCATTGTAAGCTAAGAATAGGTCTCAAGATCCTCCCACCACGAATTCAAGTTGACCGATTATAATAGATATCCACACCCCTTGAGCCTATTCAATGGTAGATAAGACAAAACCTACCATGTGTTTTATTCCTAGATCTTTTTGATGATAGCTAAAGGGACTCCACTCTTAGAAGGATTTTATCCCATACAATATCTACAAACTTTCTTTCTCCTTATGGAGAATAAATTTTAGACCTATATACCCTCCATGACTACTTAGGTTGAATATGGCTATCCAATTGGAGATCATTCCTTGATGTGATTTCAAGTCAACACTAGTTAGAATCCTTAGGGATTGAAACCTAGTGACCATGGAGGAATAAGGAAGACTTGAGATGATATAATAAAAAACCAACAAGGCAAGATCCTATTCCTCTCTCAAGAGAATATTAACACCCATTTGCCTATAAAATATGAATCTTCTTGGAGATTTCAAGTTGTGAAATATGTGCAAGCCATCCAAGCTTACTGATCCATATATAGGTCACCTTGAAGATTCATAGAAAGGGAGCAAAATAAAATCTAATTGGCTAAAACTAAAAGGGGAGAACATCATAGATGCACTAGCTAGAGCAAAATATCTAGTCTTGATCACCACTGAAACATCAATGAAGAGCGATAGCTAGGATGATGAAGGGCATACCTCCTAACTAAAAATACCCAGAAGTGTGGAAACCTAGAACTTTGTTAGTTCAAGAAAAAATAACAATCTAGAACATCAAACAACCCTAAAACAATTGTATGCAAGAGAGTGGATGGTAATTTGGTTATGGATTTGTCACCTCCAACAATTGGGCACAACATCCAAAGTGACAATTGGTATAATTAAAGCAACAACATGGAGGCTACTCAAGGGGTGATACTAGGCTCGAGGACATTAATGGAATAAGATCTAAGGGGTCTAATCATAATGTATCTATAACATTAGAGACTATAATAATTACAAGAAAGAATATGTCCTATAAAAACAACCCACCTACAATATTTATGGCTATGGATCTAGAGACCTTAGGATTACCCAAAATCCTGAGTAAAGTTTGAACTGGATCATTTTGAATTCTTGCACAAGTTTTGGGGGGAAAATTTCTCTGCTTATAATTATCTGCTTTCTCATTGGTAGGCATAAAAAACCTATTATATTCATGCATAGTATCTAGCCTTACACATGGTTCTTTAACTTTTTCTCTCTGTGATAGTTTGGCTTGAGCCTTGAATCAATCTATTGATATGCTTCAAGCCTCTTCCTTGGGTATGAATGTAATCCAATTATGTAGTATATATGAATTTGTGACTATTTTCATTCTATTCTATTTCTTGTGCATGCATATCTATGGTGCTTTATGTTTGGCAATACCATATTCCTTATGTGCTATTGGCAATGATGCATGTGTTTATTAATTCCATTATCACATGGAAGAGCTTTACTATCTTGGAACATTGCCTTCTTTAGGATAGTCTTTTACTTTAATGTATATTTATTTACATTTATTGCTTCCCTCCATCCCTTTTCCCAATATAAGACCTAGTAGACTAGGCTAGCCTATTAAGAGAGCATCAATATCACATTAAGATAAGGAGTTGGCATTGATAAAAACCCTATAGGTCATCCCCAAATCCATATCCCATGTTCCCTAGAGATCCTAACTATTCAATCCATGCAAGGCACAAGCACCAAATGCACTTGATAATCATAGAAAGTGGCCATTTTTCCTAGAGCATGTGACTTTAATAGGTCCTCAACCAATTTTGGCCACCTAATAGTTAAAGGGCATGCCTAGTGGGACCAATCAAATCAAGAAAGCTTAATTTAATACTCTTATGAAGGTTTTGTTTTTACACTTATTGAAACACTACAAAAGAATTTACTTGAGTGTGGCAACACCACCATTTCACCTAGAAACTCCATTCAAAGGGTCCTAGAAAACATAAACACAAGAGCGATGGAAAATTTCCCAACTGGGACATGGTCTCTCATAAAAATCTACTAATAATAAGGTTCCTAGCATGGAATGACATATAACCCCTAATCCCTCCTATTGTACCTAAAGTTTGGGATCCAATTGTTGGAGTATATTACATTATTGGGTACATGCTAATATAACACCTTGGGTACATAACTAGAGTAGGAGTTTACCTTAGAGTAAGGTTTGAGTAGTTACTTCATGCAATGTAATAAATGCACAAGTTTTAGAATGTGCAATGATGTAAATGCGCATGTATTCCACATGTACATGATTCATAGGGTAGACGAAAGGCCTAAGGGACTTATCTCCCTATATATATGCCTTTGAGGTAGAATATTAAGTGAGGAAAATAGAGAGGTGAGAGAAGATACAATAGTGACTAGTTGCATCAGTTAGAGTGAGTACTATGTAGTTCCTTCATGTATTTATGGAGTGTTCATGTTCTCCATTATATCACATTATACTATTTTTGTAATCTTTTATTAATGGCATATTTTTGAGTTATTGCAAAAGTTTCTCTTATAATTTTCCTACATATTATAGTGTCATTATCATATAGTTATTATTGCTTACTCATTTTACATATTGTGGTTGCAGTTACTTTAATATATATCATCAAAATCTAATAGTGGTATCAGAGAACATGATAGATCAATAGGAAATAGAGAGAGCCGCAAGAGAGATTGAGAGGAGATCATAAATCTCAATTTCAAAATTTTTAAAAATTGTATTTGGCTAGAGTCTTTCGACAAGGTTGCAAAAAAACTTGTGAAGACTAAGACTCAACATTGTTTCCACTAGATTGAAAAACCAACTAGTGAAGTTTATTCTATCTAGATTTAAATATTTCTCCACTATAGTTTCTAATACTTTGTTGCAAAAAAAGTTGATTCAAAGAAAGTTGGGAAGATTCCTACAAAGATCTAGGAATAATATCTTCTTTGGAATTAATCCAGTACCTAAAGTAACAAGTTGGATATTGAATATTTAGAGGCCTTAAGAAAAAGGCCCCATTGCAATAGTTGGAGACCTGCAGATTGCATAGTGAGAGAAGGATAAAATATCTCAAGAAGCTAAAGATACCTATAAGATGTCCCATTGAAGAACTTTCAGCTTTGGAATATTGAAGATAGAGAAGGATTAGAAAAATTCCTATTGCATGTTTTAGAAGCAACAGATTTCAAAGATCCAAGAAATAGATCTCATTGAAAAAATTCCTAGTTGAAATATTAAAGAGATCAAGGGAAGGTCTCATTGAATTTTTGAGAAGACTAGAGAAGTTGAAAAAATTAGATACCCAAGAGAAGAGGTCTCAAGGAAGGATTGAAATAAGAAAGAAGGAGAAGGCTAGGAAATCCTCAATGCAAATTCTAGTGAAGGCCATTTAAGGAGATTTGGAGAAGGCCATTGTAAATTTTTTTAGGAGAACTCAAGAGGGAAGAGTTCTAGCAAAGAGAAACACCTAATATAGAACAAAATTTGGGAAAATTATCACCATCTGACAACAAGCCCAAAAAGGAGAAATATTTGGCAAGGAGCTAGCCAAATTTTAGAGGATAATAGTGAAGACCTCAAGATATTTATATTCTTGAGAAGAAGGCCACTAGATAGGCCAAGTTTTGTGTCACAATTTGACAAGGAGGCTGAAGGAGAAAGGAGTTAGAAGAAGCCACCAAATATGAGATATTTAGAGATTGCCATTGAAGGCTATTTCAGAGAAAGGAGTTTGCTAATTTTATAGCAAAAACTAGGTCTCTAGGAGACAAGTCTCAGTTACGATTTGGAGGAGTTTCCTACCAAATTTAAGAGATTCAAGGATAGCATATCGGAGAATACATTGACTATATTACAATCTAAAAAAATTATATTTGAGGATAGCAAAAGGGCAGCATCAAGAGTTTCTAACTTTTAGAGTTTAAGGGAGTATTCTAAAGGAGAATTAAAGCCACCAAACCATATTTTTGGGCAGCAATTTAGAGGAATTTCAAAGATAAAAATTGGTGAGTTAAAAAGTTGTTTTGGACATCAAAGAAAGAGCTACAATTTCATCTAAAAAAGGGAATAAATTAGGTGATTAAAATCACCAAGATATACATAATCTGTGGAGATTAAAAAGGTATGCAACTTAGTTGCAAAAGGTTCATTATTTGAACATTTATTTTAAGTTCATTATTAAGTTTCATTAAGCACCAAATTAGAGTTTAAAGTTGCAAAGAAGAAGGGTTCATATTTAAGTCTTTAAGGAATTGCAAAATTAGTTATTACAAGGTTAAAACCTGCACATAAGAAAGAGGAGTTACATATATTTTGAAAGAAAGAAAAATATCAACATCCTACCTTCTATTGAAAGCAAAGAAGATATTATTCTAAAGTGAAGGTTGAATAGACTTTAGTGCTTAATACAAGTTAATTTTCCAAGAGTTATTAAAGTGCATTATATATTTAGCAAAGGAATAAAGATTAATGCACAAGTAGGGTTGATTTGGAGTGTCAAAATACACCACTAAGCATAGATGAACACCAACAAATCTTGGTGAAGAGAATCCATTAAAAGGTGTAAGTTAACCAAGAAAATGTAATAAAATCATGAAGCACATTCATTGATATTGCATTCAGAATTAGAGGAGTGAGTTGTCTAGTAGTAGAAGGTAACATTAAACTATCAAAGTATAGACAAGAAGCAGCCATATTAAGGAAGAAAGAAAGCTTCAAAAAAAAGACTTAAAGGTCTCAAAGTGAAGGTGCAAATTAAGATATCTTATATTAATTAATACAACATTATTTACATTATAAAATTACACCGACATTGTCCTTTCCAACATTAAAAAGGAGGAAAAAAGTTGACGTATTCTAAAACACTTAAATAGTAGTATACTATAGTCTCTGAGTGATCGTACCATCAAGTTTGAAGAGAAAAATTCGAAGTGGAAGAAGATAGCCAACTAAGGGCTCAATAACATAGTTTCCAAGGTGTCTAAAGACACCATATTCATAGTTGTAGATCTTATGAAAGCAACTCTCAAGGGGAAATAAGAACCTACAATAGATAAGAGACCAAGTTCGGTAACATAACGACATTAGCAAGGTAGTATAACACATCTCTAGTTGCAAGAAGAACAACCTTAAGGAATAATGTAAAAACTAAGGTGTAAGCAACAAGGCATGTTACCCAATCAAATAACCATAATAGCTTGGATGAAATTGCCACCTAGACAACAATGTTGAAGCACCTTATATCCACCATCACTAAAGTAGAACCACCTTCGTGGGAGAAGAGCACCACCATTCACTAGAGAAAGCACATTGCAAGCCAAAACAACTTGCAATAGTTGTCAAGAATGTTGAAGAAATAAGATGTTGAAAGTGTAGTTACATGCAAGGAAAATACCTTCCACTTGCCACCTCAAGTAAAGGAATATCATTCCACTTAGAACAAGGGAGAAGAGCATCTTCATATAGAAAAAAACACATTTGCAATTTAACACCTTCTCATAGAAAAGAGCGCTCATCCTAAAGTAATGCTCAGTCATTATTCAAGGCCCAATATAATGCTTATGTTATTAAAATACCTACACTAGTATAACACTGTCTATCATTCACACCACCTAGCAATAAATATAAGGCTTGAGATAATGAATTTTCCACTTGTCATACCTTTCAAGGAGGACAAAGGTATTAATAACAACTGCACAAGAAGAGCATGAAGAGATAGCTTTCATAGAGGTCAACAACATTGAAAGAGTTGGTAATACAGTCCAATATGCACAAGATAACAAAGCTTTTTTAATGCGTAGAATCATACATCGTATACTAGAATAGATATAGCACTCAAAACTTAAATAAAGGAGTCAAAATAGAAGCCAATTAGTGCACACATTTCACATTGCAAGGAAGGTATAGTTTTTACATGATTTAATACTTGCTTTTTTTAAGTATAAGGAGTTATAAGGTGCATGATATAAGGTTGAGTTTATTCAATTATCGCATTGAGAAATTATAATCTTAGTTGATTAGAAAGCAATTAAACGAGAAGATTATATCTTTAATAGAAATTTCAAATTGCATTAGATTGAGAATCAAATATCATAGTATTTTCAAATAATTAAACTAGGAGATATAAGGTTTTCTACCTTTGAAAAATTGAAATATTATTTTGCAAATATTATCATTTTCTAAATTTCCAAATTAGGGAGATATAAGGAGTACTACATCAAACTTTAGATCATTGGAATTTAGAAAAATTGAACCATTGAAAGTTAAGGATAAAATAAGCAAAATAATTGATTGTTTTAAAGTTGGAATTTATTGCTTATACTTGTCTCATATATGAATTAAAGGGACAAAAGGAATTCAACCATAGAGTCTTAAAAAAATAGAGAACTTCATCAAATTGAAAGTGCAAATATAAAAAAGGAGAAATAAGAAAAAATAGGAGTTGAACAAAACATTAGAGAGTCAACTCAAAAAGAAATTTAAATCAAGCACTTAATCAAGACCATAATTTCAATCACTTGGGAGATATAAGGGATTCTACAAAACCTAATATTTGAAAAGGTTTTATCAAGTTAGTTCACATACTCTAAACTAGGGAGTCACAAGGCAGACTACTTCAAAGGTTCTATCAATAATGTTCTCAAAATACTAAAGAGCTAAAATAACTATATTGATTGATCATATACTACAATATTTGAAGGTTAGAATCTAGACGTCAAAAGGATTGGAAGACATAATAAATACTACAATTTCTTAATATAATGGAAAAATTAGCAAGAGGGACATATCATCACAAGGCATACTACAAAAGGATTCAAGATCAAGATATATACAATATTAAAGATGCAAAATTACTTCCAACACAAACAATTCTACAAGTCAAATTGAAAATAATATTTGGTGTATTGATTCCAGTGTTAGTCAACACATAATAGGAAATTTACAATGGTTTGATTGTCTTGAAATCACTAATAATTATAGGCTGAAAATTACATATGGCAAAACCTATATTATACATGGATATGGGTGTGTAACACCTAGTAAATTATTTCCTAATTTTCTGTTACATAATGTGATGTATATTCCTAGATTAACATCTAATCTTATTTTAGTAGCCAAGCTAGTGGAAAGCAAAAGGATGGTTGATTTCAGATACTTAAATGGAGTCAATATGTGTCTCATCATAAATCAAAATGAGATAGAATTTACTACATCAATCCACAAATAGATATATGCTATAGATTGGATTAAGAATTCATAACATATTGTTGTACTTAAAAACAATACTAATGCATTTTTAAAGGAGCAAATTGTAGAAAACAAAGAACCTATATATCATAAAAGCAAACGAGAGAATACAAGATTCAAAATTAAAAGGATGAGAGGACAACAAAACTATGTACTGCTTGGCCATATACAAACTAAATAAGAAGAAATATAACCTGATTAGGTTGAAGAATATTCAAAAGACGAAGACCCATATTGAATACTAAAGTCTTCAATACCCAAATATTGTAATACAAGGGGGTGTTGGAGTATATTACATTATTGGGTACATAACTAGTAGGATTTTACCTTAGAGTAATATTTGAGTAGTTACTTCATACACTGTAATAAATGCACAAGTGTTAGAATGTGCAATAATGTAAATGTGTATGTAGTCCACATGTACATGAGTCATAGGGTAGATGAAAGGCCAAGGGAATTATCTCCCTATATATGCATTTGAGGTAGAAGAGTGAGTGAGGGAAATAGAGAGGTGATAGAAGATACAATAGTGACTAGTTGCATTAGTTAGAGTGAGTAAAATGTAGTTCCTTCATGTATTTATGGAGTGTTTATGTCCTCCATTATATCACATTGTACACTATTTTCATAAGCTTCCATTAATGACATATTTATAAGTTATTGCAAAAGTTTCTATTATAATTTTCTTGCATATTATAGTGCCATTATCATATAACTATCATTGACTACTAATTTTACATCTTGTGGTTGCATTTATTTTAATATATATCATAAAAATCTAACACCAATCCCAATCTCACATCTAGAGGCATTATTGACTACACTAGAGAATATGTGATCGCACCAAATAAACACCTACATCATGTGGTGAGCCTATGTATAGTACATAAAATCGATGTGTAAAATGTGGTGCTAAGACTACTGGTGGAATACTTCAAAGGAAAAGAATAGGAATGGTATAAAACTCTTCCCTCACACTCAATCAACAGTTGGGACTAGTTGGATGATCAATTGCTGAATAAATTTGAGAAGGCAAATGAAGCATTCTTATTGGAGTAGTTGATGACTATCAAATAAGCTCCCATGGAGGTGATAGATTATTTTTATACAAATTATAGGATCCCAAATGACATCTAACTCCCTAGGCATGGCATTCATATACTATCTCAAATATTTTTACTAAGAGATTGCAATTATGATCAAGATAAAAGGAGGAAACTCCTTTCAAATAGCCTATTGAATAACCATCGAAACAGAGAATGACCTCATCTAGATATGAAGGCTACAACATAGGACCTTAATGCCACTATTTCCAAATACCCATCCCACCACTTTCCAATCCACCCCAACCATAATCCTATTTTTGGTTATACCTCCTTTCATATAGTACTAGGTTCCCAACCTATAACCGAGATAGCTGGAATAAAGAGAAGGCTCCATGCACTCTAGGAAGATGTCCTAGATCTAAGGAGGTAACTAAATATCTAGAGGTTTCAACATAAAAGCTATCCAAAACCTCCATACCAAAACAATAGCCAAGGCTAAGCCCCCTTGCCAATGGATATCAATAACCTCAATCCCCAACCTATAATATTGGTAACCCATCCTAGTGACATATTCAATAGATGGTGTCAATTCCTACCCTATTATAATAGGCCCCTCTAAATCACACCAAGGAATTTACCCCTATGTAAATTTTTTACACAAAATAGCTTGCCACATAGTATTTCCTAAACCCCCACAACACCCATCCTAGAGGGATATTTTAGCTACTTATAGCTACACAAAGTGAAGAGATACCCATTTGGACACTACCCCTCTTCTTTAGGTAGATAAACTAACACAAAGTCAACCATCCTACTCCTCAATCACCCATGACCTAAGTACTACTTTTCTAGAGCATGTTTTAGTTACTTAGGAGAAGGAGGAACCATATGTGGGGGCCAACCAAACAATCTTACCAAAAATCAATAAGCATTAAAACCAATCATACTATGAGGATTCAACTAGACTTGAGGCAACCAAAATTTTTTTGGGGGATGTACTAACTAGACTAGGAATGACTATCACTACCATGAGCTTATTGAGCCTAGACCTACCAAAATTTTCAATAGTATCTAAGCTCAACACTTGAGAGATTTTGAAGGCTCCCTAATTAGCTTAAGACAAGCATGAATCACAATTATTATTGGGCACCCTACCAGAGTAGAATTTGAACTAAATTCTGGTAGATTAGGGGGGACTAAAACAACAAAAAATAATGAAAATTGCAAATTTGATAGGGCCAAAACATTTTAATTTGAATCTGGTCTACGATGATGGGATGGTACACAATTGTGTGATCAATCCTAGGGCTAATTCCTTAGTGATGCCAAAAGTGATGGTGGATGCAATCAGGCTAGATTTCCAACCAGATGGTAAAAGAGTAGTGAAGTTTTATGGGGGGTTAGTCCAAGCTGATGGGATGGTAAATGGCCTCAAAATCACTTTAAAATATTTGCCTTGCCTCACTCTTTCCCATGATATCATGGTGATCAAACTTCCAATATTGTTCAACATATGTCCCTCAGGAGACTTCACCATCATACTAAGAGGCTAATAATAGGTGGATGAGACATGAGCATTCTTGAGGATAAATGATAAAGGACAAAGCTAATATGGATATTATAGCTAAACCTCTCCATGGATACCTATTTAAGAACTATTGGTGGGCATACCTAACACTAGATGAAGCTACAAAAAGGGGGATGAATAGCTCAAGTTAGAAGGATCCCCTATTAAGGTAAACCTGATAAAAAGGAGAAAGTGTTGGGTCACCAAAGATTAGGATCTTGATCCAAGCAAAGCCTTCAATTCCATAGGAATGGGGTAGCACTTGAGCAAAGGTCATACCACTAGCCCTTCCTAGGGCCTTTGTACTAAAAAAATGTATTTTTCTCTTAACATATTTGCCTAGATTTTATAGGATTGAACAAGTTTAGAATCACAACAAGGGGATTAAATTATTGGTATATTTCAAGGATAGCTCACATGAAGCATGACACAAGGGGAGACCTTGGGATTAGCACTTGCAACCATATGATCAATGAAGACACAACCACCATGATTGAATGGGAAGAAAAGTGAAGAATGATGACATTCTCACTTACTATGCATGTAGAAAGAAGTCCTTCCATATCACCTCTCCAAGAGAAAAGATAAATAGAATAATGGGTGGAAGGGGGTGAACCTCAATGAATTTCCAAGTGGAAATGGTGTATAAAAGAAAGAATTTATCCCTTAAATCTCCATAAAGTCCTGAGTAGATCTACCCACAAAAGCATATCCTTCTACATTTCATCCAAGTTATAGAAAAACCTCAAGATTTTCCTCTCAAGACTCTACATACAATAGACAAGGATCCTTTTTTAGGTCCCTTATGTCCTACTAGTAGGAGATCCCATGTGAGTCACCAAAGCTATGGTAATATTTTACCACATTGGGAAAATCCTGTTAAGGAGGTAAATTTGAGTAAGTCGCTATCCAAAGCTAAGGAAGAGCAAGATGAGAATATGTAAGACCCTTTCCATATATCAAGTAGCCAATACTAGAAGACCATCTATAGTATCATCATGGAAGGGACTCCATCATAAGCTAAGGATAATTCTTAAGCTCCTTCCTCCATGAATTCAAGATGATTGATCAGACTGGATATCCATGCCCCATGAGCCTTTTTGGTGGAATATAAGATGAAACTCACCATGTATTGAATTTTTAGAGCATTTTTAGTAAATGCTAAAGGGAATCCATACATAAATTCCAAGACCCATATTTCTTACAAACCAAAAGTACTAAGGAATAATCTGAATTGACACTCATTTAGATGGCCCTTGCTACTAATAAATATTATACCATCTTCTCAATTTTATTCTTTCACACATATGGATAACACTAGGGACAAATGTTTAGTGGTAAGCTTCCTAAGATAAGCTTGTTGGCATGATCATGGGTGCACCATTGTGGTAAACCTTATGTTTATACAAATATGGGTGCATGTTTATTAACAATTTCTTGTAATTTATCTAGTTGAATTGTATCATTGATATTTAGGACCTATAGTACAAACAATTGTGCCACAATCCTTTGAGATTATTTATATAAAAAAAATTCCATTTGATGTGAGTTGATGAATTGGGTAGGACCCATAGACATTGTTGGAAATATTGAGTAGTTGAGTTGTCATTGATGTCAAGGTGTTAGTAGCTATCATGGTTGCCAAATTTTGTTGAGGTGGTAAGCAAATTATAATGTGATATGTTAGAGCAATCTACAAAGATAAAGTGGTGAATGAGGAAAAAGTGTGAAGATATTAATTGAAGATATAGTGTGAAGATTAATATTTAATATTAAGTGAGATCTAAAGATAAAGACATTGATCTGCTTGAACGTTGGAAGGTGGAGTTATTGAAGGTTGAACATTGAATTCAGAATTGAACATTATTGACCAGAAGAGCTGCACTGTAAAACAAAACCAAAATATTGTAGATTTTCTTTTGAATAAATTTATGATAAGGTTGTCTCAATCGTGCAACAAGAAGGCTTGTGATGTCATAGAAAGTGATAGACCAGTGAGAAGGTTGTCTAAAAATAAGGAGTAAAAGTTAAATCTATGTAACGATCACCAAGTGTGTCCTTTTGAATCATGAACATCTGCTTCTTCTACCGTATTCGAAACTTGGAAGATCGTGTAGCAATGAAAGTCTTGTGCAAAATATAAAATATACATAGATCAAACTGCATTTATATAGTTAGGAAATTTGGAAGAATTTATTTAGTTGAGATTGTTTTGAGAAGATAAGAGGGTAGACTTGTTGTACTTAGTATGGCACTGAGAGGGGGGGTGAATCAGTGTGGCATTCCAAAACATGAATTAACAGCTCTAAAAACCACAACAATTAAAACTTATAAACAAATATAATAAGTACAGTAAGAGAACATCACACAACATATATTTTTAACGAGGTTCACCAAAATGGCTACTCCTCAAAAAGAACGGCTGCTTGGACTACCATCCAAATCCAAGCCTCTTGCAAAGCACCAACTTTATAATTTGTTTACCAAGACCAACCTGGAAGGAGCACCAACCCCTTATTTATCCGCACCAACGTGAAAGGACCACCAACCCCTAATTTTCCAAAGCACCAACCG
Organism: Wollemia nobilis; assembly: GCA_028583015.1. Classification (NCBI taxonomy): domain Eukaryota; kingdom Viridiplantae; phylum Streptophyta; class Pinopsida; order Araucariales; family Araucariaceae; genus Wollemia; species Wollemia nobilis. The sequence goes on from JAQPPZ010002224.1 coordinate 721,573, forward strand.
GACTTCAATTTTGAATGAAAATGTTTGACAAATACATTTGTTATTGCAAGACTCTAACTGATCTACTTCACCTTTGCAATATCTACACACTCTGCTCTTTCTTGCGCAATCTCTTCACACAATCTGCTACACTGCTACAGCCAAACTTTGCAATCAACTTTGCCCTTTGCGCTCTTTACACATTCTGCTTTCTCTTCTCACATGCTTCGCACACTCTATGTCATTCCACACTCTACTTTCTGTGCACATTCATAATCGCACTTCGAACAACTCGACACAACTAGCTCACATTATGCACTTCGCTATCATCTCATGGATTCTACGCTATCTGCACTTTTACGACCGCATCTCACACTTCAACATTCACCCGATGGATGCCTAAATCTCCAAATAGCCCCGCTTATATACTTGATATTTCAATATGAAAACCCTAATAGTAGTCGATTGATTATGCAAATGCAAACCCTAATATTGGTCTACTGCAAACCCTAAACATGGTCGGCTACAAACCCTAAATATGGTCAATTGCAAACCCTAAAATTTGTCAGCCTGCATTGAATGACTTCTGAACTACCTGTCCACTACATTATTAGATCTAACTGCCTGAGTTGACAACAATGACAAAACTCTTACATCACCTTGCTCAACAATCTCCCCCTTTGAAATTGTTGGCAACACCTGTGTACATTCCTATAACTCTTCTCCCCCTTTGTCAATAATACCAAAGGGCTGCTGCAGACTCCCCCTAAGTCCATACACACCATTCTCAGAACCACATTGAAATAGTTAGCAAAAATCATGGATATGATCAACAAGATGAACAAATGCACAAATGCCCCCCCTGAGAATTTTATCCCGATGGCTAGTCAAATCTTAGACTATTCTTGGGAAAATGTGGCCACTTTAATTCACGCTGTCTTCTGAGCCTCAACCCTCTGTTTCTCTTCATTCTCAAAATTGTCCACTGATTTTAGTGAAAGCATACATTGATCGTTTAAATATCCAACTTTTTTCTCCGTAATGCAAACAACATCTGCATATACATCATGAATATTCTCAATAGGCTTGAACCTACTGACAGCTGTTTGTCTTTCTCTGCAGTGAGAATCTAGCAGACTACCTCAATTCTTTATAAAAGCACCTCAAACATTCATCACCAGGCTGAAAATCATCTGGTTGCACATTATAAACTTTTTCTTCAATCTTCCCATTCAACATGCTGATTTCACTTCTATCAACAGAATTGACAAGTGACTCACATCTGTACCAATTTTTGTCCAGCACTACAATTTTACTTCCAACTCTTACTTTCAACTATGCATGTCGAAAGAAGACATTTTGTCAAACACTTTATGGCCAACCGTAGTGCACCTTACTCAGCCTCAAACTTATTATCCTTGAATTGGCATTATATTAAAAGTTAAAACAAAACTGTCTGTGAATTAAATATATTCACCAAGGTGTAATGAAAGATCTAACAATCTTCACATCAAGCATCGAACAAAAACATGTTGCTATTATCGAAACACAAATACGCAGCTGGGGCAAGCATTCTTTCAATAAACAAAAACAATCTAAACTTTTATAATCCATAGCTATAATCAGTGGCAGTAAGAACCATCAACAAAACAACAATGACATAAGCAATACTACCAATGGTGAAGATTCTCAATGCAAACACTACCCTTCATGGCACTTCCACACACAACTAAATGAACAACCAACACACTTGACAATTATACCACAAAAGCCCAACTGCTAGTCTTTCATCCTCAGATACCCAGACAAATATACAGAAGCATTAAAATAAAACCTTTTTCAAAATGCTCCCCTTGAGGATGTGTTACCTGGAGTTGCTTAGTGCAGTAGAAGAGCAGTCTCCTTTAGTTCAAGGAGACATGATTTCCTCTCTTCTTTCTTTCTCCAAACTTTCTTGACCTCGAGCTTGGATTTTTCACCTGCATCCCTATTTTGCATCATTGCATGAACTTGAATATCTCTCTGGTGTGGTTGTCTCTTATGCATCCATGATGAATGATTATTTTCCTTTCTTCTATGAACCTGATTTATTTCTTGTCTGTGTTGTGTTCTTTGCATCTTATGAAATCTACTGTTTTGCCTTAGATTTGATACATAAGCACTTGGACAAAACCTTGTTATGTGCCCATGACCATTGCATTGAAAACATTGTACATAGTGTTCACTCAGATATGCAGAAGTATTTCTACCAGCATAATTCTTTGATTTATTATTCAATCCACAATAAGTTGCCTTGTGACCATATTGGTTACATCTGAAACAATAGCTAGAAAAAGTGTTAGTATGAAAAGAGTGAGAGTGGTAGAACCTCTTTTGTTGTGGCTGCTTTGCTGTAAATCTCCTTTGATATTTTCTTTCTTTTGAAGATACAGCTTTAATATTTTCTTGCTCCGACCCTTCAATAGTGAAATTTTTCTTCTCTGTAGAGTTGGATGATGAAGGTTGTTCAGCTTCAAACTTTTTATGCTTTGATCCTTCAACGGTGAGCTCCTTTTTCTCTGCATATTTGGACGATGGGGGTTGTTCAGCTTCATACCCAAGACCATGCTTATCCGTGGAGCTTCTCTGATAATTTATCATTTTATCTAGCAATTCTGTGCTCTTCTCGAATTTAAGATTTGTATTGGCCTCTTCCAGTTGTTTCTTCAAAGAGATAATCTTTTCTTCTTGTTTGTAGCAAATAGTCTCTTTCTCATTGATCTGAGACCTGAGAGTTTCTTCAATCCTTTTGAACTCTTCTATTTGTAGCTTCAGATTGCTAACTATTTTGTTGGAATCTTCTTCATGTTTGCTACATACATTAACTTTCTTATTCATCTCTTATGTCTGTATTCTTAGACCGTCTATCTCTTCTTCTAGCTTACTACAATACTCTGATTTCATGGTTAACTACATTTTGAGATTTTTAGAAATTTTCTTGTAATCTTCTGTCTGTACTTTCAAACTGGTGATTATATCTTCTCGCATCCTCAACCTTTTTAACCCAGAGCTAAAATTAGTTTATGTTCTCAATTTGCTTCTGCATCACTTTCTTCTTCATCATATTCTTGTTCTAAATCAGTTTCTTTACCAATTTTGAATGGATCATCTTCAACTTCATTGCTATTAGAACCATGGCATTGACATTCATTATGACCGAGTTGACCACAAATAAAACATTATGTACCTAGAGAACCTGCATCATGATCGAGTTGTCTCTTGGCATTTTCTCCACTATTTTATTCATATTCATTTTCTTTCATGACCCTGTGTGTTCTTTTCTTCTTGTGTCTCATGGTTCCACTTTTGCCTTTCTTTGCCATTTGTGTAATAATCTAAGATCAACCCAGACTGATTAAGCCTGAACTGGGAACTTGGCTCTGATACCAATTGTTGTACTTAGTATGGCACTGAGAGGGGGGGTGAATCAGTGTGGCATTCCAAAACATGAATTAACAGCTCTAAAAACCACAATAATTAAAACTTATAAAAAAATATAATAAGTATAGCAAGAGAACATCACACAACATAGATTTTTAATGAGGTTCACCAAAATGGCTACTCCTCAAAAAGAACGGCTGCTTGGACTACCATCCAAATCCAGCCTCTTGCAAAGCACCAACTTTACAATTTGTTTACTAGCACCAACTGGAAGGAGCACCAACCCCTTATTTATTTGCACCAACAGAAAAGAGCACCAACCCCTAATTTGCCAGCACCAACTAGACTTCAATTTTGAATGAAAATGTTTGACAAATACCTTTGTTATTGCAAGACTCTAACTGATCTACTTCACCTTTGCAATCTCTGCACACTCGCTCTTTCTTGTGCAATCTCTTCACACAATCCATTGCACCGCTACAGACTAAACTTTGCAATCAACTTTGCCCTTTGCACTCTTTGCACATTTTGCTTTCTCTGCTCACACGCTTCGCACACTCTGTGTCGTTCCACACTCTGCTCTCTGTGCACATTCACAATTGCACTTCAAACAACTCGACACAACTAGATCACATTATGCACTTCGCTATCATCTCGCCGATTCTATGCTATCTGTGCTTTTACGGCCACATCTCGCACTTCAACATTCACCCGATGGATGCCTAAATCTCCAAATAGCCTCGCTTATATACTTGAGATTTCAAGATGAAAACCCTAATAGTAGTCGGTTGATTATGCAAATGCAAACCCTAATCTTGGTCGGCTGTAAACCCTAAACATGGTCGACTGCAAACCCTAAATGTGGTCAATTGCAAACCCTAAAATCTATCAACCTGCATTGAATGACTTCTGAACTGCCTGTCCACTACATTATTAGATCTAACTGCCTGAGTTGACAACAATGAAAAAACTCTTGCATCACCTGAGATTGTTTTGAGAAGATAAGAGGGTATACTTGGTGCAAAATGAATGAGATAGTATGATTTGAAAACGTGAGACCATGGCCTTCATCGTTTCAAAAATAATAAACATCTTGTTTAAAAGTTATTTCAAATTACACAAAAATTAGGGCAGATTTTTGTGTGTTATATTGTGATGATTTAAGAAGTTAAAAGGGCATATTTTGTGATTGGTTTGAGAAGTTAACAGGTGCAACTATGATTGATTTGAGAAATTAAAGGGCAGAATACTACATTGTTTAATAATAGTTGCACATTATGTTGAATGTAAGTTTGGATAGATGAGTTTTGTTTTAGGGAAGATTTATGTTGCATGAAAGTGGATAAATAAAAGGATAAAATCTATGCTTGATATTTTATTGATTTTAGAGTAAACCAAAGGACATAATTTGTGTGCATTGTTGGAAATATATGAGCTAGTGTTAGGGAGTTTTTGTACATCATTGTTGGGCAGATTTTGTGCATCATTGTTGGCCAGATTTTGTACATCATTTTTGGCCATATTCTATGCAACTTGTTGGGGCATATTTAGTGTATTATTGTACATTAATTTGAGAGTGAAACAAAGGGCAGAAGTTGTGCATAAATTTCAAAATAAATTGAAATATAAGTGCTAGGGTTTAAGAGAAATTTTGACCATAACCTAGCTTGATGCTGAAATAAATTTTGAAAAGTCATAGAGCATATTTTTGAAGTAATTTGTGCATTGATTGTGAGTAGAAGGACACATTGTGAAATTATATTGCATATCATTTTTATGTGTACTTGAAGAGAATTCTGGATAGAATATGTCTGAAGTATTATGATCAAAGCAAGTGTTATGAGCAGTGTTGAGCAAATGTTATGAGCAATTTTGAGCATGTGTTGAAGCAAAGTTAAGCAGAGATAGTGAGCAGATTAGTATATGATTATGATCTATTTTGAACAGGCCTTTTGATAAGGCTTGTGAGTAATTTCTAAGCAGGGTTTGTGAACAGAGTTGAGACAAATTTATGCATATAATATGTGCAGATTTGGGACAGAGTTGAGATAGATTTGGGCATGTAATGTGTGTATATTTGGGACAGAGTTGAGACAGATTTATGCATGTAATATGTGTAGATTTGGGACAGAGTTGATATAGATTTGTGCATGTAATATGTGCAGATTTGGGATAGAGTTAAGACAAATTTGTGCATGTAATGTATACAGATTTGGGATAGAGTTGAGATAGATTTGTGCATGTAATGTGTGCATATTTGGGATAGACTTGATACATATTTGTGCATGCAATGTTTGCAAATTTAGGACATAGTTGAGATATATTTGTACATGTAATGTGTGTAGATTTGGGATAGAGTTGAGACAGATTTGTGCATGTAATGTGTGTAGATTTAGGATAGATTTGAGATATATTTGTGCATGTAATATGTGTAGATTTGGGATAGAGTTGAGACAAATTTGTGCATGTAATGTGTGCAGATTTGAGATAGAGTTGAGAGCATATTTGTGAGAAGACTTGAAGTAGGTTTTGGATATATTTGTGAGAAGACCTGAGTAAGCCTCATGAGTAGGCTTGGAGTAGAGCTAAGTAGAGTTGTGTACCAGCTTTGGAGGTGACCAAAGCAAGGGGATAGAATTATCTTGTGGATAGAGTTCCAAAAACCATACTAGCAAGGGGATAGAGTTCTCCTATGGATAGAGTTCCACAAACTAGAGTAAGGGGATATATTTCTCTTGTGGATAGAGTTCCGTGAACCAGACTAGCAAGGGGATAGAGTTCTCCTGTGGATAGAGTTCCATGAACTAGAGTAAGAGGATAGAGTTCTCCTATGGATAGAGTTCCATAAGCCAGAACAACAAGGGGATAGATTTCTCCTATGGATAGAGTTCCATGAACCAGATTTAAGGGGAATAGAGTTCTCCTATGGATAGAGTTCCACAAATATGAGCATAGGGTATTGAGATCTCCTTTGGATAGAGGTACATAAACATTGTAATAGGGAATTTGTTCCCAAGAGAGTTGTTGAGAAAATTTAGAAGAAATATTTTCTCTATGGACGTAACCCACATTGGATGAACCATGTTAAATCTGTGTCTCTCATTGTGTGTGATGATATGTGCATTTATTTGTTGCTGCTATTAATCATATTGGTTAATACTGCTTTGGAAATATTTTGCAATTGGTAACATTGGATAATATTATTTGGGAAATAAAAGTAAAATTTTATCATATATTGTTCATCCCCCCTCTAAGTATAATCATGCGTTCTTCAATTGGTATCAGAGTGGGTTCCTTCGTGAAAGTCTAAACAACTTGAAGGAAGATCTTATAGGAACACACATGGGTAGGAAAGGCAAAAGAAGAACCATGAGATCATATCCTCCTAAGAAGGAAGGAGCACACATGGCCATGAAAGAAAAGGAAGATGCTATGGTGGACATGGAAGAAGAATTTGATCTTGTTCTCAAAAATATTGTTATCAAAAGGAGGGAAGAGGAAAACTTTGTGAAATGTGTGGAATGTAGTAAACTTGGTCACATGGCACTTTATTGTCCATAAAATGGGTATAGTAGAAGTAAATAGGAAAAGGAATTTGATTTTACTCGCAAAGAAATTGTTACTCAAAAGGGGGAAGTGAAAATAGATTCAAGTGATGAATCAAGCAGTGAAAAGGAAGCTAACTTTGTAAAAGGGAATAAGAAGGAACTAAGAATACTCAAATGTTTTATTTGTGGTAACTTTGGTCACCTTGCAGATCATTGTTCAAAATTTATGTATAGTAGCAATGAAGAAGAAGAAGAATGTTTTGTTTGTGGTATCCTTGGTCATGATGCAACTTATTGTAATGGGTTCAGAAGCAGTGAAGAGAAGTCACTATTGATATGGAAAAGGAAATTGTTTTTGAAAAGTTAAAAAATGAGAACTCAATATTGAAGGCTCAAGTACAAGAATATGAGAAAAAAAGGTAAATCTTCTACAAGATCTCATTGACTTAAAAGTCAAGGTTGAAGAGGCAAAGAAAATTGAAGAAGGTATGACTGAACAATTAAAGGCAAAAGAGTTAGAATGTGAAAGATTAGAACATGAAGTGGTTTATCTAAGGATGGAAGTGAAATATTCTAAGGATAAGTTGCACATATTTGGGAAAAGTTCAAAAGCTTTGAATAACATTATCAAAGCGTAAATATCTTCATATATCAAAACAAGACTAGGTTTTGAAAAAGGACAAGAGGTACAAAAAGAGGAGTCAAGCTCAAAAGAAAAAGAAGTTTCAGAGGAAGATATTGAAGAAGAAGCTAAGACCTATGCTGATAAGTAGAAAAGTGGAAGCTTCATTGAGAAAGAAAACAATGCACAAAAAATAAATAGGGATCATCATAGTGAAGGCAAAGAAAGGACTAAGAGACCAAATTTTTTAAGACAAGATGAATATTTCTTCCAAGGGCACTATTTCTAATGTAATTATTTTGGTCACAAAGCTATGCATTGCAGGGTTCTTGGAAAGAAGGATTATGGCTTCACTAAGAGGAACTTCAACTCATTCAAAGATGGATATTTCTTTCAATTTTATTGCTACTCATGTAATCGCTTTGGTCATAAAGCTATACATTGCAGGGTTCATGACAGAAATGATTATGGCTTCACCAAGAGGAACTTCAAATAATTCACACCTTCTAAGAACTACAACATCTAGTTTTACAATTGCAATAATTTTGGGCATAAGGCTAAGTGGTATAGAATAATTTTCCAGGAACTACCAAGAATAAGCAAGAAGAAAGAAAGCCAAAAGGTTCAAAAAAGTATGACTAAAAAGGTGTGGAGGAAGGTTGATAAAGGAGAAGAGCATTGTAAGTTGGGAGTATATTTACTCCCACCCTAAAATTTATCACCTCAAGGAAAGGAGGTGGTGAGGAGGCTGAGCTAAGAGTCTTATTTTTAGCCCCAAAGGAGCCCTTTGCCATTGATGTCAAAGGGGGAGAGTTTTAGTAAGGGGGAGAGAAATCAATAAGGGGGAGTAGCTTCTTAGGGGGAGCAGATTTGGAATCCAATGGTAGTAAAAGAATTATTTTGTGAAAGGGTTACTATCAGTGACAAAGGGGAATATTGTTGGAAATATTGATTAGTTAAATTTTCATTGATGTCAAGGTGTTAGCATCTATCATGGTTGCAAAATTTTGTTGAGGTGGTAAGAAAATTATAATATATGTTAGAGCAATATACAAAGACAAAGTGGTCAATGAGGACAAAGTGTGAAGATATTAACTGAAGATAAAGTGTGAAGATTAATATTTAATATTAAGTGAGCTCTAAAGACAAAGACATTGTTGATCTGCTTGAATGCTTGAAGGTGAAGTTATTAAAGGTCAAAAATTGAATTCATAATTGAATATTATTGACCAGAAGAGCTGCATTGCAAAACAAAGCCAAAACATTGCAGATTTTTGTTTGAAGAAATTTATGGTAAGGTTGTCTCGGTCGTGCAACAAGAAGGCTTGTGATGACATGGAAATTGATAGACCAGTGAGAAGGTTGAAGACGTCTAAAAGGAAGTAAAATTTAAAGTTATGTAACGATCATCAAGTGTATGATTTTGAATCATGAATATATGCTTCTTCTATCATATTCAAAACTTGGAAGATCATGCAACAACGAAAGTCTTGCGCAAAACATAAAAGGTACATAAATCAAACTGCATTTATATAGTTAGGAAATTTAGAAGAAGTTATCTAGTTGAGATTGTTTTGAGAAGATAAGAGGGTAGACTTGGTGCAAAATGAATGAGATAGTATGATTTGAAAACGTTATACCATGGCCTTCACCATTTCAAAAATAATAAACATCATGTTTAAAAGCTATTTTTGATTACACAAAAATTAGGGCAGATTTTTGTGTGTTATATTGTGATGGTTTGAGAAGTTAAAATGGTTGATTCTATGATTGGTTTGAGAAGTTAACAGGTGTAGACTCTATGACTGATTTGAGAAATTAAAGGGTAGAATACTGCATTGTTTAATAATAGTTGCACATTATGTTGAATGTAAGTTTGGATAGATGATTTTTGTTTTAGGGCAGATTTATGTTGTATGAAATTGGATAAACAAAATGACAGAATCTATTCTTGATCTTTGATTGATTTTCGATTAAACCAAAAAATACAATTTGTGTGCATTGTTGGAAGTATATGAGCTAGTGTTGGGGAGTTTTTGTACATCATTTTTGGGCAGATTGTGTACATCATTGTTGGGCAGATTTTGTGCATCCTATTAGGGCAAATTTAGTGTATCATTGTACATTACTTTTAGAGTGAAACAAAGGGCAAAATTTGTGCATTATTGTCAAAATAAATTGAAATATAAGTGCTAGGGTTTAAGAGAAATTTTGAGCATAACCTAGCTTGATGCTGAAATAAATTTTGAAAAGTCATCGAGCAGATTTGTGAAGTAATTTTTGCATTGATCGTTAGTAAAAGGACACATTGTGAAATTGTATTGCATATCATTTTTATGTGTACTTGAAGATAATTTTGGGTAGAATATGTCTAAAGTATTATGATCAAAGCATGTGTTATGAGTAGTGTTGAGAAAATGTTATGAGCAGTTTTGAGCATGTGTTAGGGCAGAGTTAAGCAGATATGGTGAGCAAATTAGTACAGGATTGTGAGCTATTTTGAGCAAGCCTTTTGAGAAGGCTTGTGAGCAATTTCTAAGCATGGTGTGTGAACAGAGTTGAGACAGATTTGTGCATGTAATATGTGCAGATTTGGGATAGAGTTGAGACAAATTTATGCATGTAATGTGTGCAGATTTGGGATAGAGTTGAGACAAATATGTGCATATAATGTGTGCAGATTTGAGACAAAGTTGAGACATATTTGTGCGTGTAATGTGTGTAGATTTTGGACATATTTGATATAGATTTTTTTATGTAATGTGTGCAAATTTAGGACATATTTGAGATAGATTTGTGCATGCAATGTGTGCAAATTTGGTATAGAGTTGAGACAAATTTTTGCATGTAATGTGTGTATATTTAGGACATAGTTGAGACAAATTTGTGCATGTAATGTATGAAAATATGGGATAGAGTTGAGATAGATTTGTGCATGTAATGTGTGCAGATTTGGGATAGATTTGAGATAGATTTGTGCACGTAATTTGTGCAAATTTAGGACAAAGTTGAGAGCATATTTGTGCGAAGACTTGAAGTAGGTTTTGGATAGATCTATCAACAAACCTGAGTAAGCCTCATGAGTAGGCTTGCAACAAAGCTAAGCAAAGGTGTGTACTAGCTTTAGAGGTGACTAGAGCAAGGGGATAGAGTTCTCTTGTTGATAGAGTTCCACGAACCAGACCAATAAGGGGATAGAGTTCTCTTATGGATAGAGTTCCACAAACCAGAGCAAGGGGATAGATTTCTGTGGATAGAGTTCCACAAACTAGACCAACAAGGGGATAGATTTCTCCTGTGGATAGATTTCCATGAACTAGAGTAAGGGGAGAGAGTTATCCTATGGATAGAGTTCCACGAACCAAAATAGAAAGGAGATAGATTTTTCCTATGGATAGAGTTCCATGAATAAGAGTTAAGAGGATAGACTTCTCCTATGGATAGAGGTCCATGAACCTGAGCATAGGGTATTGATATCTACTTTAGATAGAGGTTCATAAACATTGTAATAGGGAATTGGTTTCCAAGATATTTGTTGAGAAAATTTAGAAGAAATATTTTCTCCGTAGACGTAACTCACATTGGGTGAATCACATTAAATATGTGTCTCTCATTGTGTGTGATGATATGTGCATTGATTTTTGCTACTATTGATGATATTGGTTAACACTACTTTGGAAAGATATTATAATTGATAACATTGGATAATATTTTTTGGGAAAGAAAAGTAAAATTTTATCGTATACTATTCACCCCCCTCTTAGTATAATCTTGTGTTCTTCAGTCATGCCATGGAGAGTATATTACTTCTCATGTTCAGTGAATTACATCTATAGCTAAGAAAATCCCATATTATTGAGCCCAAGGTATGAAGCCATTAAGTTCCCAATGCAATGTTGCAACCCATCAAAGGAAGGATAAACATGTTCTCCTTGAGTTTGTAGTCACTCATTATCACTTTTAAATTTTTGTATTTTACTTTGCATGGTAGAGTACCCCTTTTAGCAACCATGATTTCAAATGCATTGCAATAGTATATGTAACACTATTTTTTTAGCTACCCAAGGATCAATAAAATTATGGGTATTACTAGAATCAATGAGGATGATGAGTCCTTGGCCCTCAAAATGCCCTACCACTTTCATAGTCTAGGAAGTAGAAATCCTAACTAATGCATGTACTAAAATTTTAGGTGATTGGTCTTCTAGCAGTTACAACTCTTTAGATTGACCCTCCTCTCTATGGCCCTCCCCTTCATCATGTGGTTCCTTGATGGAAGGTTTGTTGACATCGAGTAAATATAGTTTCTATTGTACACACTTGTGGCCTAGAGAATATTTATCATCATAGTTGTAACATAGTCCCTATGCCCTACATGCCTCCATTTCTTCTTGGGTGAGACATTTGACCTAGGGTGGTTTGTTTCTTGATTTTTATGATGTCTACGATGGAAATAGAGTTTAATATTTTGGAGGTTTAAAAGTATGCTTTTATGCTATAAATTTATCTTCAATAAGCCTAGTCAATCCTACAACTACCATCATGTTGTTCGGATTGAATATTTTAATTTCAACATGGATATCTTCCTTTAATCCACTAATGAAATAACTTTGGAAAAACTCGGCACTCAATCCCCTAATATGATTTACTAGCTTTTCAAACTATGTTTGGTAATCATGAATAAATATCATCTATTTTAACTTGGTTAGGGCTCTAGTGAAATCTTCATACTCACTAGGTCCAAAATGGACAAGTAATTATATATCAAATTTAGTCTTAGTGAGTCATGGATGTATATTCTCTAACCATTGGTATCATTGAACTGCTTCATATTCTAGGATGAGAGATGCACTTGCAATCCTTTAATTATGAGGAGTCGCATGAAGAGAAAAAATATTTTTTGGTCTAATACAACCAATTACTTGGATCCTCTCCATTAAATTTCACAAGTTCTAGCATGGGAATTTTTTAAATTGTATTTAGCAGAAAGGTATTTCATGCTCTGACCTCCAAACTATCATCTTGAGTCCCTAGTGATTGTCTAACTAGAATGTTCTATTTTATATTTAGTCTTGTCAAAAAAATCTTGAGGTCCTCAATTTTATCTAATTTGTTTTTTTGGATAATACCTAAAGGACGTGTGATAGAGGGTTTTCAATTTGTTTCATCTGGTTTCCCAATAATTCTAGCTCTTAGGTAGCTCTAGTACCACCATCCATTTTTAACCACTTTAGGACCTCCAAAATTTTTTATCAAATTTATATGTCAAAATGATTAGCTCAAAGAGAGAATCAGAATGGACTATACCACAAAATGATATTTTTTATAGGTAGGGTTCTAAAAATAGGTTTTTGGAGTTAGGTCTAAAAATGATCAACTCAAAGAGGGGATTATAATGAGCTATCATAAAATGGAAAATTTTAGAATTTTGTACTCTTTTATGAATACTAACAACTGAGTACTATGTTGCTAGGCTATTGAAAATTATCTATTAAACTGTTAGAATGTATATTCTCTGTACTATAAAACTATATATTCTTTATACTATCACACCAAATATTCTATACACTATCAAACTATGACAAGAGTAGTCTCTTTTATAGTATGCTTAGATCTAGTTTTGGTTTTAATTGGGAAAGGACTTAAAACAAGGTTTTAATAGGGAAAACTTAATTTAAGGTGTGTATGATTTTGTGGGTTCTATGATATACAATCTCATTCATGATTAGTGATCAATGCAATATTTTAGAGCTCTAACTATAGAGGGTTCCACCGTACCCATATCCACACTATCCATTTTTTATGGAATTGTGATAGTAACTTCCCAAGGCTAACGACTTACTAATGTACCACAAAATCAAATGGTTGATATCTTCCTATGTGTGAAGGCTTCTCCTATTCCTAGGGGGTCTCACTATATACCTAAGGGTACATGGGAACTTGTAGTCATATACAAGTGTTGTCTAAGGCCTAGGTATTAGAGTTTGAGTACCCCGCACTTTAATAGACACTTTATGGCTAATCTAGCTTAGCAAAAAATGACAAATCCTTCATGATATTTTAAAACCCCCAACATGGGGCTTATAACCTAATCCACTAAAAACATAAAAAAGATATATTTTTTTGAAAAGATACTTTAATGGGAAATGAACAAAATAAAAAAATTAATAGAATAAAAAAATGGACAGAAGGACAAGAACTATTGTTGTTGTTGTGGAACATGACCTTGAAAAGAGCTTTGATACCACTTTTTAAGAACCTTCATATAAAAATAAGCATAGCAATGCATGAATTAATGGAGATGATTATATACTAAATGAGCATGAAAATAAAATAACATGTGTTCAAGAAAATAACTATTTGAAAATACAACAAACTTATATTAATTAGACAAAACATATATTACATGCACCAAATTAGAGTTTAAAGTTGCAAAGAAGAAGGGTTCATATTTAAGTCTATAAGGAATTGCAAAATATAGTTATTACAAGGTTAAAACCTGCACATAAGAAAGAGGAGTTAGATATATTTTGAAAGAAAGAAAAATATCAACATCCTACCTTCTATTGAAAGCAAAGAAGATATTATTCTAAAGTGAAGGTTGAATAGAATTTAGTGCTTAATACAAGTTAATTTTCCAAGAGTTATTAAAGTGCATTAAGTATTTAGCAAAGGAAGAAATATTAGTGCACAAGTAGGGTTGAGTTGGAGTGTCAAAAGACACCACTAAGCACAGGTGAACAACAACAAATCTTGGTGAAGAGAAGCCATTAAAAGGTGTAAGTTAACCAAGAAAATGTAATAAAATCACGAAGCACATTCAGTGATATTGCATTCAGAATTAGAGGAGTGAGTTGTCTAGTATTAGAAGGTAACATTAAACTATCAAAGTATAGACAAGAAGCAGCCATATTAAGGAAGAAATAAAGCTTCAAAAAGAAGACTTAAAGGTCTCAAAGTGAAGGTGCAAATTAAGATATCTTATCTTAATTATTACAACATTATTTACATTATAAAATTACACCAATATTGTCCTTTCCAACATTAAAAATGAGGACAAAATTTGAAGTATTCTAAAACACTTAAATAGTAGTATACTATAGTCTCTGAGTGATCGTACCATCAAGTTTGAAGAGAAAAATTCGAAGTGGAAGAATATAGCCAACCAAAGGCTCAATAACATAGTTTCCAAGGTGTCTAAAGACACCATATTCATAGTTGTAGATCTTATGAAAGCAACTCTCAAGGGGAAATAATAACCTACAATAGATAAGAGACCAATTTCGGTAACATGACGACATTAGCAAGGTAGTATAACACATCTCTAGTTGCAAGAAGAACAACCTTAAGGAATAATGTAAAAAACAAGGTGTAAGCAACAAGACATGTTACCCAATCAAATAACCATAATAGGTTGGATGAAATCGCCACCTAGACAACAGCGTTGAAGCACCTTAGATCCACCATCACTAAAGTAGAACCACCTTCATGGGAGAAGAGCGCCACCATTCACTAGAGAAAGCACATTGTAAGCCAAAACAACTTGCAATAGTTGTCAAGAATGTTGAAGAAATAAGATGTTGAAAGTGTAGTTACATGCAAGGGAAATACCTTCCACTTGCCACATCAAGCAAAGGAATATCATTCCACTTAGAACAAGGGAGAAGAGCATATTCATATACAAAAAAACACATTTGCAATTTAACACCTTCTCATAGAAAAGAGCGCTCATCCTAAAGTAATGCTCAGTCATTATTCAAGGCCCAGTATAATGCTTATGTTATTAAAATACCTACACTAGTATAACATTGTCTATCATTCACACCACCTAGCAAGAAATATCAGGCTTGAGATAATAAATGTTCCACTTGTCACACCTTTCAAGGAGGACAAAGGTATTAATAACAACTGCACAAGAAGAGCATGAAGAGATAGCTTTCATAGAGGTCAACAACTTTGAAAGAGGAGGTAATACAGTCCAATATGCACAAGATAACAAAGCTCGTTTAATGCATAGAATAATACATCGTATATTGGAATAGATATAGCACTCAAAACTTGAATAAAGGAGTCAAAATAGAAGCCAATTAGTGCACACTTTTCACATTGCAAGGAAGGTATAGTTTTTACATGATTTAATACTTGCTTTTTTTAAGTATAAGGAGTTAAAAGGTGCATGATATAAGGTTGAGTTTATTCAATTATCACATTGAGAAATTACAATCTTAGTTAATTAGAAAGCAATTAAACAAGGAGATTATATCTTTAATAGAAATTTCAAATTGCATTAGATTGAGAATCAAATATCATAGTATTTTCAAATAATTAAACTAGGAGATATAAGTCTTTCTACCTTTAAAAATTTGAAATTTTAATAATATAAATATTATCATTTTCTAAATTTCCAAATTAGGAAGATATAAGGAGTACTACATCAAACATTATATCATTGGAATTTAGAAAATTTGAACCTTTGAAAGTTAAGGTTAAAATAAGCAAAATAATTGATTGTTTTAAAGTTGGAATTTATTGCTTATACTTGTCTCATATATGAATTAAAGGGACAAAATAATCCAACCATAGAGTCCTGAAAAAAATAGAGAACTTCATCAAATTGAAAGTGCAAAAATGCAACATGTCTTGATATCGCGACACCTTTCTTCTTGTGGTGTTTGACTTTTTCTCTGATCTTTAGCTCTTGGGCCTCTTCGGTCGGTTTGAATAACATGTAAAATTATACTTGTACAAGTTTTAGGGACCTTTCAACACCCTTTCAACCAATCAAAAAAAAAAAGTGCAAATATAAAAAAGAAGAAATAAGAAAAAAAAGGAGTTGAACAAAACATTAGAGAGTCAACTCAAAAAGAAATTTAAATCAAGCACTTAATAAAGACCATAATTTCAATCACTTGGGAGATATATAAGAGATTCTACAAAACCTAATATTTGAAAAGGTTTTATCAAGTTAGTTCACATACTCTAAACTAGGGAGTCACAAGGTAGACTACTTCAAAGGTTCTATCAAAAGTGTTCTCAAAATACTAAAGAGCTAAAAGAACTATATTGATTGATCATATACTACAAGATTTGAAGTTTAGAATCTAGAAGTCAAAAGGATTGGAAGAAATAAGAAATACTAAAATTTCTTAATATAATGGAAAAATTAGCAAGAGGGACATATCATCACAAGGCATACTACAAAAGGATTCAAGTTCAAGATACATACAATATACAATATTAAAGATGCAAAAGTACTTAGAACAAAAACAATTCTACAAGTCAAATTGAAAATAATATTTGGTGTATTGATTCCAATGTTATTCAACACATGATAGGAAATTTACAATGGTTTTATTGTCTTGAAATCACTAATAATTATAGGCTGAAATTTACATATGGTAAAACCTATATTATACATGGATATGGGTGTGTAACACCTAGTAAATTATTTTCTAATTTTATGTTACATAATGTGATGTATATTCCTGGATTAACATCTAATCTTATTTCGGTAGCCAAGCTAATGGGAAGCAAAAGGATGTTTGATTTCAGATACTTAAATGGAGTCAATATGTGTCTCATCATTAATCAAAATGATATAGAAGTTACTGCATCAATTCAAAAATAGATATATGCTATAGATTGGATTAAGAATTCATAAGATATTATTGTACTTCAAAACAATACTAATGCATTTTTTAAGGAGCAAATTTTAGAAAATAAAGAACCTATATATCATAAAAGCAAACAAGAGAATACAAGATTCAAAATTAAAAGGATGAGAGGGCAACAAAAATGAGGAACTTCTTGGCCATCTACAAACTAACGAAGAAGAAATATAACCTGATTAGGTTGAAGAATATTCAAAATATGAAGACCCATATTGAATACTAAAGTCTTCAATACCCAAATAATGTAATACAAGGGGGTGTTGGAGTATATAACATTATTGGGTACATGCTAATGTACCACCTTGGGTACATAACTAGTAGGATTTTACCTTAGAGTAAGATTTGAGTAGTTACTTCATACAATGTAATAAATGCACAAGTGTTAGAATGTGCAATGATGTAAATGTGCATGTAGTCCACATGTACATGAGTCATAGGGTAGATGAAAGGCCAAGGGACTTATCTCCCTATATATGCCTTTGAGGTAGAAGAGTGAGTGAGGGAAATAGAGAGGTGATAGAAGATACAATAGTGACTAGTTGCATTAGTTAGAGTGAGTACAATGTAGTTCCTTCATGTATTTATGGAGTGTTTATGTCCTCCATTATATCACATTGTACACTATTTTCATAAGCTTCCATTAATGGCATATTTATAAGTTATTGTAAAAGTTTCTATTATAATTTTCTTGCATATTATAGTGCCATTATCATATAACTATCATTGACTACTCATTTTACATCTTGTGGTTGCATTTCCTTTAATATATATCATAAAAATCTAACACCAATCCCAATCTTAGATCTAGAGGCATTTCTTGACTACACTAGAGAAGATGTGATCGCACCAAATAAAAACCTACATCATGTGGTGAGCCTATGCATAATACATAAAATTGATGTGTAAAATGTGGTGCTAAGACTACTGGTGGAATCCTTCAAAGGAAAAGAATAGGAATGGTATAAAACTCTTGCCTCGCACTCAATCAAATGTTGGAACTAGTTGGATGATCAATTGCTGAATAAATTTGAGAATGCAAATGAAGCATTCTTATTGGAGTAGTTTATGACTACCAAATAAGCTCCCATGGAGGTGATAGATTATTTTTATACAAAGTATAGGATCCCAAGTGACATCTAACTCCCTAGGCATGGCATTCATATACTATCTCAAATATTTTCACTAAGAGATTGCAATTATGATCAAGATAAGAGGAGGAAACTCCTTTCCAATAGCCTATTGAATAACCATCAAAACATAGAATGGCCTCATCTAGATAGGAAGGCTACCACATAGGCCCTTAATGCCACTATTTCCAAATACCCATCCCCCACTTTCCAATCCACCCCAACCATAAGCCTAGTTTTGGTCATACCTCCTTTCATATAGTCCTAGATTCCCAACCTATAACCGAGATAGCTGGAATAAAGAGAAGGCTCCATGCACTCTAGGAAGAGGTCCTAGATCTAAGGAGGTAACTAAATATCTAGATTTTTCAACAACAAAGCTATCCAAAACCTCCATGCCAAAACAATAGCCAAGGTTAAGCCCCCTTGCCAATGGATATCAATAACCTCAATCCCCAACCTATAAGATTGCTAACCCATCCTAGTGACATATTCAATAGATGGTGTCAATTCCTACCCTACTATAATAGGCCCCTCTAAATCACACCAAGGAATTTACCCCTATGTAAATTTTTTACACAAAATATCTTGCCACATAGTATTTCCTAAACCCCCACAACACCCATCTAAGAGGGATTTTTTAGCTACTTATAGCTACACAAAGTGAAGAGATACCCATTTGGACACTACCCCTCTTCTTGAGGTAGATACACAAACACAAATTCAACCATCCTACTCCTCAATCACCCATGACCTAAGTACTAATTTTCTTGAGCATATTTTAGTTACTTAGGAGAAGGAGGAACCATATGTGGGGGCCAACCAAACAATCTTACCAAAAATCAATAAGCATTGAAACCAATCATACTATGAGGAGTCAACCAGACTTGAGGCAACCAAAATTTTTTGGGGGGATGTACTAACTAGACTTGGAATGACTATCACTACCATGATCTTGTTGAGCCTAGACCTACCAAAATTTCCAATAGTATCTAAGCTCAACACTTGAGAGATCTTGAAGGCTCCCTAATTAGCCAAGGACAAGCATGAATCACAATTGTTATTGGGCACCCTACTAGAGTAGAATTTGAACTAAATTTTGGTATATTATGGGGGACTAAAACAACAAAAAATAATGAAAATTCACAATCCAATAGCAAATTAGATAGGGCCAAAACATTTTGATTTGAATCTTGTCTACGATGATGAGATGGTACACAATTGTGTGATCAATCCTAAGGCTAATTCCTTAGTGATGCCAAAAGTTATGGTGGATGCAATCAGGCTAGATTTCCAACCAGATGGTAAAAGAGTAGTGAATTTTTATGGGGGGTTAGACCAAGCTCATCGGATGGTAAATGGCCTCAAAATCACTTTAAAATATTTGCCTTTCCTCACTCTTTCCCATGATATCATGGTGATCAAACTCCCAATATTGTTCAACATATGTCCCTCAGGAGACTTCAACATCATACTAAGAGGCTACTAATAGATGGATGAGACATGAGCATTCTTGAGGATAAATGATAAAGGACAAAGCTAACATGGAGATTATAGCTAAACCTCTCCACGGATACCTATTGAAGAACTATTGGTGGGCATACCTGACACTAGATGAAGCTACAAAAAGGGGGATGAATAGCTCGAGTTAGAAGGATCCCCTATTAAGGTAAACCTGATAAAAAGGAGAAAGTTTTGGGTCACCAAATATTAGGATCTTGATCCAAGAAGAGCCTTCAATTCCATAGGAATAGGGTAGCACTTGAGAAAAGGTCATACCACTAGCCCTTCCTAGAGCCTTCGTACTAAAAAAATGTATTTTTCTCTTAATATATTTGCCTAGATTTTATAGGATTGAACAAGTTTAGAATCACAACAAGGGGATTAAATTATTGGTATATTTCAAGGATAGCTCACATGAAGCATGACACAAGGGGAGACCTTGGGATTAGCACCTAGAACCATATGATCAATGAAGACACAACCACCATGATTGAATAGGAAGCAAAGTGAAGAATGATGACATCCTCACTGACTAGGCATGTAGAAAGGAGTCCTTCCATATCACCTCTCCAAGAGAAAAGATAAATAGAATAATGGGTGGAAGGGGGTGAACCTCAATGAATTTCCAAGTGGAAATTTTGTATAAAAGAAAAAATATATCCCTTAAATCTCCATAAAGTCCTGAGTAGATCTACCCACAATAGCATATCCTTCTCCATTTCGTCCAAGCTATAGAAAAACCTCAATATTTTCTCTCAGGAATCTACATACAATAGACAAGGATCCTTTTTTATGTCCCTTATCTCCTACTAGTAGGAGATCCCATGTGAGTCACCAAAGCTATGGTAATATTTCACCACATTGGGAAAATCCTATTAAAGAGGTAAATTTGAGTAAGTCACTATCCAAAGCTAAGGAAGAGCAAGATGAGAATATGTAAGACCCTTTCCATCTATCAAGTAGCCAATACCAGAAGACCATCTATAGTATCATCATGGAAGGGACTCCATCACAAGCTAAGGATAATTCTTAAGCTCCTTCCTCCATGAATTCAATATGATTTATCAGACTGGATATATATGCCCCATGAGCCTTTTTGGTGGCATATAAGATGAAACTCACCATGTATTGAATTTTTAGAGCCTTTTTAGTAAATGCTAAAGGGAATCCATACATAACTTCCAAGACCCATATTTCTTACAAACAAAAAGTACTAAGGAATAATCTGAATTGACACTCATTTAGATGGCCCTTGCTACTAATAAATCTTACACCATCTTCTCAATTTTATTCTTTCGTACATATGGATAACACTAGGGACAAATGTTTAATGGTAAGCTTCTTAAGATAAGCTTGTTGGCATGGTCATGGATGCACCACTGTGGTAATCCTTATGTTTATACAAATATGGGTGCATGTTTATTAACAATTTCTTGTAATTTATTTAGTTGAATTGTATCATTGATATTTAGGACTATAGTACAAACAATTGTGCCACCACCCCTTGAGATTATTTATTTAAAAAAAATCCATTTGATGTGAGTTGATGAATTGGGTAGGACCCATAGACATTGTTGGAAATATTGAGTAGTTGAGTTATCATTGATGTCAATGTGTTAGTAGCTATCATGGTTGCAAAAAATTGTTGAGGTGGTAAGCAAATTATAATGTGATATGTTAGAGCAATCTACAAAGATAAAGTGGTGAATGAGGAAAAAGTGTGAAGATATTAATTGAAGATATAGTGTGAAGATTAATATTTAATATTAAGTGAGATCTGAAGATAAATACATTGATCTGCTTGAACGTTGGAAGGTGGAGTTATTGAAGGTCGAACATTGAATTCAAAATTGAACATTATTGACCAGAAGAGCCGCACTGCAAAACAAAGCCAAAATATTGTAGATTTTATTTTGAATAAATTTATGATAAGGTTGTCTCAGTCATGCAACAAGAAGGCTTGTGATGTCATAGAAAGTGATAGACCAGTGAGAAGGTTTTCTAAAAGTAAGGAGTAAAAGTTAAATCTATGTAATGATCACCAAGTGTGTGCTTTTGAATCACGAACATCTGCTTCTTCTACCGTATTCGAAACTTGGAAGATCATGTAGCAATGAAAGTCTTGTGCAAAACATAAAAGGTACATAAATCAAACTGCATTTATATAGTTAGGAAATTTAGAAGAAGTTATTTAGTTGAGATTGTTTTGAGAAGATAAGAGAGTAAACTTGGTGCAAAATGAATGAGATAGTATGATTTGAAAACGTGAGACCATGGCTTTCATCATTTCAAAAATAATAAACATCTTGTTTAAAAGCTATTTCAAATTACACAGAAATTAGGGCAGATTTTTTTATGTTATATTGTGATGATTTAAGAAGTTAAAAGGGCAGATTTTGTGATTGGTTTGAGAAGTTAACAGGTGCAACTATGATTGATTTGAGAAATTAAAGGGTAGAATACTACATTGTTTAATAATAGTTGCACATTATGTTGAATGTAAGTTTGGATAGATGAGTTTTGTTTTAGGGAAGATTTATGTTGTATGAAAGTGGATAAATAAAAGGATAGAATCTATGCTTGATCTTTGATTGATTTTAGAGTAAACCAAAGGACATAATTTGTGTGCATTGTTGGAAATATATGAGCTAGTGTTAGGGAGTTTTTGTACATCATTGTTGGGCAGATTTTGTACATCATTGTTGGGCAAATTTTGTGCATCTTGTTGGGGCAGATTTAGTGTATCATTGTACATTAATTTGAGAGTGAAACAAAGGGCAGAAGTTGTGCATTACTGTCAAAATAAATTGAAAAATAAGTGCTAGGGTTTAAGAGAAATTTTGAGCATAACCTAGCTTGATGCTGAAATAAATTTTTAAAAGTCATAGAGCATATTTGTAAAGTAATTTGTGCATTGACTGTGATTAGAAGGACACATTGTGAAATTGTATTGCATATCATTTTTATGTGTACTTGAAGAGAATTCTGGATAGAATATGTCTGAAGTATTATGATCAAAGCAAGTGTTATGAGCAGTGTTGAGCAAATGTTATGAGCAATTTTGAGCATGTGTTGGAGCAAATTTAAGCAAAGATAGTGAGCAGATTAGTATATGATTGTGATCTATTTTGAGTAGGCCTTTTGAGAAGGCTTGTGAGCAATTTCTAAGCAGGGTGTGTGAACAGAGTTGAGACAAATTTGTGCATATAATATGTGCAGATTTGGGATAAAGTTGAGATATATTTGGGTATGTAATGTGTATATATTTGGGACAGAGTTGAGATAGATTTATGCATGTAATATGTATATATTTGGGACAGAGTTGAGATAGATTTGTGCATGTAATATGTGCAGATTTGGGACAAAGTTAAGACAGATTTGTGCATGTAATGTATGCAGATTTGGGATAGAGTTGATATAGATTTGTGCATGTAATGTGTGCATATTTGGGATAGACTTGAGACATATTTGTGCATGCAATGTGTGCAAATTTAGGACATAGTTGAGATATATTTGTACATACAATGTGTGTAGATTTGGGATAGATTTGAGACAGATTTGTGCATGTAATGTGTGTAGATTTAGGATAGATTTGAGATATATTTGTGCATGTCATATGTGCAGATTTGGGATAGAGTTGAGATGTAATGTGTGCAGATATGAGATAGAGTTCTCCTATGGATAGAGTTCCACAAACCAGAGTAAGGGGATAGATTTCTCTTGTGGATAGAGTTCCATGAACCAGACCAGCAAGGGCATAGAGTTCTCCTATGGATAGTGTTCCACGAACTAGAGTAAGAGGATAGAGTTCTCCTATGGATAGAGTTCCATAAACCATACCAACAAGGGAATAGATTTCTCCTATGGATAGAGTTCCATGAACCAAATTTAAGGGGATAGAGTTCTCCTATGGATAGAGGTCCACAAACCTAAGCATAGGGGATTGATATCTCCTTTGGACAGAGGTCCATAAACATTGTAATAGGGAATTGGTTCCTAAGATATTTGTTGAGAAAATTTAGAAGAAATATTTTCTCTGTGGACGTAACCCACATTGGATGAACCATGTTAAACCTGTGTCTCTCATTGTGTGTGATGATATGTGCATCTCTTTGTTGTTGCTATTAATGATATTGGTTAATACTGCTTTGGAAATATTTTTCAATTGATAACATTGGATAATATTATTTGGGAAAGAAAAATAAAATTGTATCGTATATTGTTCATCCCCCCTCTCAGTATAAGCTTGTGTTCTTCAATTGGTATCAGAGTGGGTTCCTTCGTGAAAGTCTAAACAACTTGAAGGAAGATATTAAAGGAACACACATGGGTAGGAAAGGCAAAAGGAGAACCATGAGATCATATCCTCCTAAGAAGGAAGGAGTACACATGGCCATGGAAGAAAAATAAGATTCTATGGTGGAAATGGAAGAAGAATTTGATCTTGTTCTCAAAAATATTGTTATCAAAAGGAGGTAAGAGGAAAACTTTGTGAAATGTGTGGAATGTAGTAAACTTGGTCACATGGCACTTTATTGTCCACAAAATGGGTATAGTAGAAGTAAATAGGAAAAGGAATTTGATTTTACTCGCAAAGAAATTGTTACTCAAAAGGGGGAAGTGAAAATAGATTCAAGTGATGAATCAAGCAGTGAAAAGGAAGCTAACTTTGTAAAAGGGAATAAGAAGGAACTAAGAATACTCAAATGTTTTATTTGTGGTAACTTTGGTCACCTTGCAGATCATTGTTCAAAAGTTGGGTATAGTAGCAGTGAAGAAGAAGAAGAATGTTTTGTTTGTGGTATCCTTGGTCATGATGCAACTCATTGTAATGGGTTCAGTAGCAGTGAAGAGAAATAAGATGATCCTAAAATTGAAAACCAAGAAGAAGAGAAAGTTTCAGAAAGGGAAGTCACTGTTGATATGGAAAAGGAAATTGTTTTTGAAATTTTAAAAAATGAGAACTCAAGATTGAATGCTCAAGTACAAGAATATGAGAAAAAAAAGGTAAATCTTCTACAAGATCTCATTGACTTAAAATTCAAGCTTGAAGAGGCAAATAAAATTGAAGAAGGTATGACTGAACAGTTAAAGGCAAAAGAGTTAGAATGTGAAATATTAGAACATGAAGTGGTTTCTCTAAGGATGGAAGTGAAATATTATAAGGATAACCTGCACAGATTTGGGAAAATTTCAAAATCTTTGAATAACATTATCAAAGCATAAATATCTTCATATATCAAAACAAGACTAGGTTTTGAAAAAGGACAAGAGGTACAAAAAGAGGAGTCAAGCTCAAAAGAAAAGGAAGTTTCAGAGGAAGATATTAAAGAAGAACCTAAGACCTATGCTGATAAGTAGAAGAGTGGAAGCTTCATTAATAAATAAAACAATGCACAAACAAGAAACAGTGATCATCATAGTGAAGGCAAAGAAAGGACTAAGAGACCAGATTTTTAAGACAAGATGAATATTTCTTCCAAGGGCATTTTTTCTAATGTAATCATTTTGGTCACAAAGCTATGCATTGCAGGGTTCTTGGAAAGAAGGATTATGGTTTCACTAAGAGGAACTTCAACTCATTCAAATATGGATATTTCTTTCAATGTTATTGCTACTCATGTAATTGCTTTGGTCATAAAGCTATACATTGCAGGGTTCATGATAGAAATGATTATGGCTTCACCAAGAGGAACTTCAAATCATTCACACCTTCTAAGAACTACAACATCTAGTTTTACAATTGCAATAATTTTGGGCATAAGGCTAAGTGGTGTAGAATAATTTTCCAGGAACTACCAAGAATAAGCAAGAAGCAAGAAATCCAAAAGGTTCAAAAAAATATGACTAAAAAGGTGTGGAGGAAAGTTGAGAAAGGATAAGAGCATTGTAATTTGGGAGTATATTTACTCCCACACTAAAATTTATCACCTCAAGGAAAGGAGGTGGTGAGGAGGCTGAGCTAAGAGTCTTATTTTTAGCCTCAAAGGAGCCCTTTGCCATTTATGTCAAATGGTGAGAGTTTTAGTAAGGGGGAGAGAAATCAATAAAGGGGAGTAGCTTCTTGGGGGGAGCATATTTGGAATCCAGTGGTAGTAAAAGAATTATTTTGTGAAAGGGTTACCATCAGTGACAAAGGGGAATATTTTTGGAAATATTGATTAGTTAAGTTTTCATTGATGTCAAGGTGTTAGCATCTATCATGGTTGCGAAATTTTGTTGAGGTGGTAAGAAAATTATAATATGATGTGTTAGAGCAATATACAAAGACAAAGTGGTCAATGAGGACAAAGTGTGAAGATATTAACTGAAGATAAAGTGTGAAGATTAATATTTAATATTAAGTGAGCTCTAAAGACAAAGACATTGTTGATCTGCTTGAATGCTTGAAGGTGGAGTTATTGAAGGTCAAAAATTGAATTCAGAATTGAATATTATTGACCAGAAGAGCTGCACTACAAAACAAAGCCAAAACATTGCATATTTTTGTTTGAAGAAATTTATGGTAAGGTTGTCTCAATCGTGCAACAAGAAGGCTTGTGATGACATAGAAATTGATAGACCAGTGAGAAGGTTGAGGACGTCTAAAAGAGAGTAAAAGTTAAAGAATGATCATCAAGTTTGTGCTTTTGAATCATGAACCTATGCTTCTTCTATCGTATTCAAAACTTGGAATATCATGCAACAACGAAAGTCTTGTGCAAAACATAAAAGGTACATAAATCAAACTGCATTTATATAGTTAGGAAATCTAGAAGAAGTTATCTAGTTGAGATTGTTTTGAGAAGATAAGAGGGTAGACTTGGTGCAAAATGAATGAGATAGTATGATTTGAAAATGTGATACCATGGCCTTCACCATTTCAAAAATAATAAACATCATGTTTAAAATCTATTTCTGATTACACAAAAATTAGGGCAAATTTTTGTGTGTTATATTGTGATGATTTGAGAAGTTAAAATGGCAGATTCTATGATTGGTTTGAGAATTTAACAGGTGCAGACTTTATGATTTATTTGAGAAATTAAACAGTAGAATACTGCATTGTTTAATAATAGTTGCACATTATGTTGAATGTAAGTTTGGATAGATGAGTTTTGTTTCAGGGTAGATTTATGTTGTATGAAAGTGGATAAACAAAATGACAGAATCTATGCTTGATCTTTGATTGATTTTCGAGTAAACCAAAAAATACAATTTGTGTGCATTGTTGGAAATATATGAGCTAGTGTTGGGGATTTTTTGTACATCATTGTTGGGCAGATTGTGTACATCATTGTTGGGAAGATTTTGTGCATCTTGTTGGGGTAAATTTAGTGTATCATTGTACATTAATTTAAGAGTGAAACAAAGGGCATAAGTTGTGCATTATTGTCAAAATAAATTGAAAGATAAGTGCTAGGGTTTAAGAGAAAGTTTGAGCATAACCTAGCTTGATGCTGAAATAAATTTTGAAAAGTCATCGAGCAGATTTGTGAAGTAATTTTTGCATTGATCGTGAGTAAAAGGACACATTGTGAAATTGTATTGCATATCATTTTTATGTGTTCTTGAAGAGAATTTTGGGTAGAATATGTCTAAAGTATTATGATCAAAGCATGTGTTATGAGCAGTGTTGAAAAAATGTTATGAGCAGTTTTGAGCATGTGTTAGGGCAGAGTTAAGCAGAGATGGTGAGCAGATTAGTACAGGATTGTGATCTATTTTGAGCAAGCCTTTTGAGAATGCTTGTGAGCAATTTCTAAGTATGGTGTGTGAACAGAGTTGAGACAGATTTGTGCATGTAATATGTGCAGATTTGGGATAGATTTGAGACAAATTTGTGCATGTAATGTGTGCAGATTTGGGATAGAGTTGAGACAAATTTGTGCATATAATGTGTGCAGATTTGAGACAGAGTTGAGAAAAATTTGTGCATGTAATGTGTGCAGATTTGGGATAGATTTGATACAGATTTGTGTATGTAATGTGTGCAAATTTAGGACAAATTTGAGATATATTTGTGCATGCAATGTGTTCAAATTTGGTACAGAGTTGAGAAAAATTTGTGCATGTAATGTGTGTAGATTTAGGACAGAGTTGAGACAAATTTGTGCATGTAATGTATGAAAATATGGGATAGAGTTGAGATAGATTTGTGCATGTAATGTGTGCAGATTTGGGATAGATTTGAGATAGATTTGTGCACATAATTTGTGCAAATTTAGGACAAATTTGAGAGCATATTTGTGAGAAGACTTGAAGTAGGTTTTGGATAGATCTATCAGCAAACCTAGGCAAGCCTCGTGAGTAGGCTTGCAACAAAGCTAAGCAAAGGTGTGTACTAGCTTTAGAGGTGACTAGAGCAAGGGGATAGAGTTATCTTTTTGATAGAGTTCCACGAACTAGACCAGTAAGGGGATAGAGTTCTCCTATGGATAGAGTTCCACGAACCAGAGCAAGGGGATAGAGTTCAACGAACCAGAGCAAGGGGATAGAGTTATGTGGCTAGAGTTCCATGAACTAGACCAACAAGGGGATATATTTCTCTTGTGGATAAATTTCCATGAACTAGAGTAAGAGGATAGAGTTCTCCTATGGATAGAGTTCCATGAACCAAACCAGAAAGGAGATAGATTTTTCCTATGGATAGAGTTCCACAAATAAGAGTTAAGGGGATAGACTTCTCCTATGGATATAGGTCCATGAACCTGAGCATAGGGTATTGATATCTACTTTGGATAGAGGTCCATAAACATTGTAATAGGGAATTGGTTTCCAAGAGATTTGTTGAGAAAATTTAGAAGAAATATTTTCTCTGTAGATGTAACCCACATTGGGTGAATCACATTAAATTTTTATCTCTCATTGTATGTGATGATATGTGCATTGCTTTTTGCTGCTATTGATTATATTGGTTAACATTACTTTGGAAAGATATTGTAATTGATAACATTGGATAATATTGTTTGGGAAATAAAAGTAAAAGTTTATATTATACTATTCACCCCCCTCTTAGTATAAGCTTGTGTTCTTCAGTCATGCCAAGGAGAGTATATTACTTCTCATGTTCAATGAATTACATCTATAGCTAGGAAAAATTCCATATTATTGAGCCCAAGGTCTGAAGCCATTAAGTTCCCAATGCAATGTCACAACCCACCAAAGGAAGGATAAACATGTTCTCCTTAAGATTGTAGTCACTCATTATCACTTTTAAATTTTTGTATTTTACTTTGCATGGTAGAGTGCCCCTTTTAGCAACCATAATTTCAAATGCATTGCAATAGTAGATGTAACACAATATTTTTTAGCTACCCAAGGATTAATAAAATTATGGGTATTACTAGAATCAATGAGGATGATGAGTCCTTGGCCCTCAAAATGCCCTACCACTTTCATAGTCTAGGAAGTAGAAATCCTAACTAATGCATGTACTAAAATTTTAGGTGATTGGTCCTCTAGTAGTGTGAAATCTTTAGATTGACCCTCCTCTCTATGGCCCTCCCCTTCATCATGTGGTTCCTTGATGGAAGGTTTGTTGACATCGAGTAAATATAGTTTCTATTGTAAACACTTGTGGCCTAGAGAATATTTATCATCATAGTTGTAACATAGTCCATATACCCTACATGCCTCCATTTCTTCTCGGGTGTGACATTTGACCTAGGGTGGTTAGTTTATTGAGTTTGATGATGTCTACGATGGAAATAGAGTTTAATATTTTGGAGGTTTAAAAGTACGCTTTTATGCTATAAATTTATCTTCAATAAGCCTAGTCAATCCTACAACTACCATCATGTTGTTCGGATTGAATATTTTAATTTCAACATGGATATCTTCCTTTAATCCACTAATGAAATAACTTTGGAAAAACTTGGCACTCAATCCCCTAATATGATTTACTAGATTTTCAAACTATGTTTGGTAATCATGAATAAATATCATCTATTTTAACTTGGTTAGGGCTCTAGTGAAATCTTCATACTCACTAGGTCCAAAATGGACAAGTAATTATATATCAAATTTAGTCTTAGTGAGTCATGGATGTATATTCTCTAACCATTGGTATCATTGAATTGCTTCATATTCTAGGATGAGAGATGCACTTGCAATCCTTTAATTATGAGGAGTCGCATGAAGAGAAAAAATATTTTTTGGTCTAATACAACCAATTACTTGGATCCTCTCCATTAAATTTTGCAAGTTCTAGAATGGGAATTTTTTAAATTGTATTTAGCGAAAAGGTATTTCATGCTCTGACCTCCAAACTATCATCTTGAGTCCCTAGTGATTGTCTAACTATAATGTTCTATTTTATATTTAGTCTTTTCAAAAAACTCTTGAGGTCCTCAATTTTATCTAATTTATTTTTTTGGATAATACCTAAAGGACGTGTGATAGAGGGTTTTCAATTTGTTTCATCTGGTTTCCCAATCATTCTAGCTCTTAGGTAGCTCTAGTACCACCATCCATTTTTAACCACTTTAGGACCTCCAAAAAAGTTTATCAAATTTATGTCAAAATGATTAGCTCAAAGAGAGAATCAGAATGGACTATACCACAAAATGATGTTTTTATAGGTAGGGTTCTAAAAATAGGTTTTTGGAGTTAGGTCTAAAAATGATCAACTCAAAGATGGGAATATAATGAGCTATCATAAAATGGAAAATTTTAGAATTTTGTACTCTTTTATGAAAACTAACAACTGAGTACTATGTTGCTAGGCTATTGAAAATTATCTATTAAACTGTTAGAATGTATATTATTTGTATTATAAAACTATATATTCTTTATACTATCACACCAAATATTTTGTACACTATCAAACTATGACTAGAGTAGTCTCCTTTATAGTATGCTTATATCTAGTTTTGGTTTTAATTGGGAAAGGACTTAAAACAAGGTTTTAATAGGGAAAACTTAAGTTAAGGTGTGTATGATTTTGTGGGTTCTATGATATACAATTTCATTCATGATTAGTGATCAACGCAATATTTTAGAGGTCTAACTATGGAGGGTTCCACCATACCCATATCCACACTATCCATTTTTTATGGAATTGTGATAGTAACTTCCCAAGGCTAACTACTTACTAATGCACCACAAAATCAAATGATTGATATCTTCCTATGTGTGAAGGCTTCTACTATTCCTAGGGGTCTCACTATAGACCTAAGGATACATGGGAACTTGTTGTCATATACAGGTGTTGTCTAAGGCCTAGGTATTAGAGTTTGAGTACCCTCCACTTTAATAGACACTTTATGGCTAATCTAGCTTAGCCAAAAATGACAACTCCTTCATGATATTTTAAAACCCCCAACACGGGGCTTATAACCTAATCCACTAAAAACATAAAAAAAATGTATTTATTTGAAAAGATACTTTAATGGGAAATGAAAAAAATAAAAAAATTAATAGAATAAAAAAATGGACAGAAGGACAAGAACTATTGTTGTTGTTGTGGAACATGACCTTGGAAAGAGCTTTGATACCACTTTTTAAGAACCTTCATATAAAAATAAGCATAGCAATGCACGAATTAATGGAAATGATTATATACTAAATGACCATGAAAATAAAATAACATGTGTTCAAGAAAATAACTATTTGAAAATACAACAAACTTATATTAATTAGACAAAACATATATCACATGCCTCTTTGAGGGGCAACTTCCTTGTAAGTAGAGCTTTGATACAATTTGAGAAAAATATGAGATAAGTTCTACTCCAAACCCATGTCCTTATAGACTCTTATTTACCCTAACCCTAGTTTTTAAGGGTTGGACCACATGAAGGAGGGGACTTGAGCTATTAACTCGTATTTATAATCAAAGTAAAGGTTGCATTATAATGGTATTATATACACTAGGTGCTTAAGGTGTAAATATACACCAACACTAGACAAGTACATAACAATGGTTGTGTTAATATAGGGTCCTAATAGACTATATTAATAGATCTACCAAGTTCGTCCAAATGAAGAAACATGGGGTGGGGATGAGCCCTAATGGGAGCAAGGAGACCAAAATAATATATCCCTACATCATTTATCATTTTTTTGGTGCTTGTAAGTGGGCATAGCTCCATCCCCTACATAGATTCCATTCATTGCCTAAGCCCTAATGGTGGAAGCCCCACCAATAGAAGTGAAAATTAAAACACCATAAAAGATCCATAACCTAGCAAGGCTTCACTTATAGATGCATTGTCAACTAATGTAATTATGCCAACATTATAGGATCCAAAAACCATCAACCCTATTGTATCCAATATAGCCACCATTGCTTGTATACCTCTAATACAATAAGCTCCATGGAGGGGGAATAAGACATTTATAAGCCTTTGTCAAATTTTTTGGTTTTAGAAAATACCACTAATGGTTATGGTTTTGAAGTATATCATTGGCTATGACACAAACCATCTTCATGCATGATTTTATAAAATATCATTCGTAGCCTTGGGGGTTGTACATCATAAAACTAAGTTTTTTAAAACTTTTGAAAATTTTGATTTTAAATCAAAAATTATGATTGCTCAATAAAACTTATAGCTCAACCACCATTCTAATATTCTTCTAGCTCATCACTATATTTTCAGCTTCACAATATTTTCTAGAAACATTTATCTTGCCTTGGGGGTTGTATATCATAAAACTAAGTTTTTTAAAAGTTTTGAAAATTTTGATTTTCAATAAAAATTTATGATTGTTGAATAACATCTAACACCTTTCTAATATTCTTCTATCTCATCACTATATGTTCAAATTCACAATATTTTCTAGAAATATTTCAAAACATGCATTCACCACAATCGTATGTAGAAAAGAAGAAGTGATTAAAAGATAGCAATATCAAATGAAGTAAAGAGATGAAGGGAGATGACAAGAAGTAGAAGGTGAATTCTCATGGACACCCTAATATCATATTATTCATACTTATGATACAAATGGATGCTCATTGAGGAGTATTTATAGTTATGACAAAACCCAAATAAGACATTAACCTCAAGCTGACATTGACTTGACGTTGAGGTTAACTTTATAATATAATAATAATAAATTACCCTTTAAGCAAGATTATCTAAAAATATGGATTAACTGATACCACTAAGGGTGAAACATGAAAGGGACCTTTAGGATTACATGAACATGATCGTAGTCTTACATAAGTGAATAATGCATATATGCTTACATAGTCACATTACCATAGGTTACATTAGTAGTGCTCATAAGAACTTTTTCATACTTTTGGACTTGGCTTAAACAGGATTAGATTACACATATTTCAACACACTTCCATAATATAAGTTGAGAGGGCCAAGAAGAGAAGGTATCAAAGGTAACACCTCTCTCCATAATGGATGATCTAGTGGGCCTCCGCTATATCATCGACATCCTCATATTCATCATAAAAATGATTGTGTCTAGCCCTCATGACTTTTATCTCAATCTTCTTCAACTTTATAATACAATTTTGGATGGAGTGTCCTTCCATTTTATAATAATTGCAAGTATTTGAATTTTTTGAAACCTTAGAATTATTATTAGACAACTAATCTACAAATTCCACTAATTTTAATACTTTTGGATGAGCTTGTGTATGAGAAAGAGCTTCATAATTCTTCATTACAACTTAATAATGGATTAGAAGTTTTAAAGTCCTTTAAGAGAGATGGGTTGTGTCTCTTTGATAGTCATAACTTTCACATAAAGAACCAATACAACTATATGAAAGGGAGGAGACAGATTGGAAGTAATAAATTTGATATGCTCTTCATCACTCTTTACCTTACCTCTTGCCATAGCTAGATCAACTTTTAGATATTTAAAGCAAGAAATGTAATCTTTAGTATTATACTAAAATCTAAAATTTTGAGATTGGAAAGCTCTATCTCTATTTTGTTAACTTCACTAGCACTTACTTTTCCATAGATATATTTCAAAGTAGACCATACCTCAATAGGATCAATTTTCTCTTTGATGTGTAAAAGTACATTTAGTTCCACTAACATGAAAAATAATCCAAGAGATTCCTCTCTAAATTGAGAGTTCATGATCACTAAGACCACCTTCTAATTAATTATAAAAAATGAACTAGGGATCTTTGCTTATGAGTAATCCTACCATTTGAATTAACCAAGTGCTATAGTTTCATCTATTGATGTGAGTAACATACCCTAAGGAATATATTTTTAAGTCAACATCCTAAGTAAAATTATAATAGGTCCATAAACTTATACCTCTATTGTGTAGATATCAAAAATCAAGATATCTTGAAAATAAATGGGCTTTAAATGCTTCCATATACAAAAGCTATGGACTTCGAAATATTTGGTATATTTGAACTTAAATAAGATAAGAATCAAACTACCAAAACTTATCATTTTTTTCAAATTAAAAACAACCACTTGATGCCATTGGATTGGATGTTGTCCTTCCACTTAGTGAATCATAATTTAACAAATAGATGAATATTGGCTAGAATCCTTATACATGCACACGCATAGATACAGATACACACACACACACATATGTGTGTGTGTGTGTGTATGTGTGTGTATGTGTGTGTATGTGTGTGTGTGTGTGTGTGTATGTGTGTGATGGATTTGGAGCCAATGGGGCTCAAACCCTAGACTATCCACTAAGAGAAAGAGTAGACCAATGCATAATAAACACTACCTTAATCAAAGTAGAGAGTAAATTATTATTTAACCATTTCACATAGTACCTTGGAGCTAAAATAAAATGTTTACATTGAGTTTTGAAATTGAAACCTACCCTCAACAAGCACACTATCCAACCACTATGCCACATAGTTAGTTGGATCAAAGCACTAAACTATTTTATATGGCATATATACCATCAACCAAAATGAGAAAGGGGCTTCTTCAAAAACACCTACAAGGATTTAACCGATAATTTGACATTGAGCTAAAAGAGTCCTGATAATATCCTTTATGAGAAATTCCTATGCACTCAATAGGTTTTTTGTTAGAATTTGAACCAACAACCTTCATCCTACAATTAACTATTCTTGTTGTTGCACCAATCACTTCGAGCATAACCAAGAGAAGGGGTTTCTCCTAAAGAGCATATGTAACAATAAACAAATTGGGAATCAAATGCATCTCCTCTTGGATACAAGCATGTGAACTTTTGACCATGTCATCCACCACAACACATTCACTATTGAGCCTAAGATATATGAACATGTGATGACAAAGTCATGTGGCTAGAATGCAAAATAAACAATGTCCATTTTCAACACCAAAACAATTGGGTAAGAATAAAATTTGAATTTTAAATTTTTGAATAATAGAAAAATGACTTGTTTTGGACATGTGACACCTTTGATTGCTTGTGAAGCAATTATCCTCCACCAATGAGTGACATAGCTTCAAACCTTGCTTTGATAGCATGTTCAAATTCATAATATTTTTTAGAAATATTTCAAACCATGCATTCACCATAATTGTATGTGGAAAAGAAGAAGAAGAGATTAAAAGATAGCATTAGCAAACACAATAAAGGGATAAAGGGGGATGATAATAAGTAGAAGGTGAGTGCCCATGGACACCTTAATATATCATATTTTATTCACACTTATACAAATGGGTGCTCATTGAGGGCCTAGGGGTATTTATAGTGATACTAAGACCCCAATTAGAAGTTAACCTCAAGTTGATATTGACTTAACCTTGAGGTTAACTTTATAATAAATAAAATAAATCACCCTTTAATCAAGGTTATCCAAAAATATGGATTAACCAATACTACTAAGGATGAAATATGAAAGGGGATCTTAGGTTACATGAACATGTTTGTAGTCTTACATAAATGGAGAGTGCTTGTAGGCTTACATAGTCACATGCTTGTAGACGCTCAAAAGCACTTCTTCACACTTTTTACCTTAGCCTAAACAAGATAAAATTACACATATTTCAATATTCTCCCATAATCTGAGTTGAGGAGGCTAAGGAGAGAAGGTATAAGAGGTAACAAATCCTCCCATAATGGATACTTTGGTGGGACTCCACTATACTATCTTCTTCCTTATCTTGATGATCAAAAAGCTTGTGTCCACCCCTCATGAGTTTTGTCTCAATTATCTTTAGCCTTATAATTCAATGTTTGATTAAGTGTCATTCCATTTTATAATACTCACAAGTATTTGACTTCTTTGAAGCCTTAGAATTACCCTTAGGCAACTAATCCATATTTTCCATTTATTTGAAGTCTTTTGGATGAGCTTGTGTATGAGAAAGAGCTCCATAATTTTTCATTGCAGCTTCATAATGGATGAGATGCTTGAAAAGTCCTTCAAGAGAGATGGTTTGTGGCTCTTTGATAGTCATAGCATTCACATAAATAACCAAGTCAATTGTATGAAAGAGAGAAGACACATTGGAAGTTGACATAATCTTCATCACTCTTTAGCTTACCTCTTGTTGTATCTAGATCAAATTTTAGAGCTTTAAAGTGAGATATATAGTCTTTAACATTACTAAAATTTGAAATTTAAGATTGGAAAGCTCTATCTTATTCTATTAACTTCACCAACACTTAATTTTTAATAGAGATATTTCAAAGTAGACCTTACCTTAATAGGAATGGTTCTCTCTAATGTGGAAAAGTACATCTAGTTCCACTTTCATGAAAAAAATTTCAAGAGCTTCCTCATTTCTCTTATCACATTGATGATCACCAAGACCTTCATCTGATTCATTATTAAAGATAAATTGAAGATTATTTATTCTAAGTAATCCTACCATTTGAATTGATGAAGTGCTATAATTGTTTCCATTGAGGTTAGTAACATAACATGAAGAATCTATTTTACACTCAAATCCCTAAGCAGAACTATAATAAGTCCACAAGCTAAAGTCACTACTATGTAGAGCTCAAAAAATTATGCAATCTAAAAAACAAATGGGCTTAAAATGTTTTTCATACAAAATTTATGGCCTATGAAATATTTAGTATAGTAGCACTTAAATTAGAGAAAAATCAATCTACCAAACCTTGGCACCACTGGATTGCTTTCAACTAGGAAATCCAAATTTAACAAATTTATAAATATGATTTGTTGGAATCCTCACACACATGTGCGCACACACATGCATAGATATGTACATACATATAGAGAAAAAAATGGGTTTCGAATACTTATGTATGTAAAAGTTATGACATATGAAATATATAGTATAGTAGCACTTAAATCAGAGAAAAAATAAACTACCAAAACTTAATTTTTTTCGAAATTAAAAGTTGTCACTTGGTGCCACTAGATTGGATATTATGCTTTCAACTAGGGAATCTAAATTTTAAAAATTGATGAATATGATTGGTTGAAATCCTCATACACGTGCATGCGCGCACACACACACACACATATAGATATATATGTGATGAGTTTATAGTAGATGGAGCTCGAACTCTAGACTATCCAATTACAAGAGAAAGAGTAGAGCAATTTGTGACACACACTACCTTAATCAGAACACATAAAAAATTAACATTTAACCATTGCACATAAACATACTTACACTGAGTTTAAAACATGAAACCTACCTTTAGCAAACACACTATCCAATCACTATGTCATAACCATTAGTTGGATCAAAGCACTAACCTTTTTCATATGACATGTATGATGTCAATCAAAATAAGAGAGGAACTTCTTAAAAATATCTATAGGGACTAAACCACTGACTTGACCTTTGCAAGGATATAGTCTGACCACTATGTCATGGAGATGACCACTATGTCATGAAGATGGATGTGACTGAGATAAGGGAGGTTGCTAATTTCCATTATTAGCAATACCTATGCACTCAAAATATTTGTTATCAGGATTTCAACTAACAACCTTCATCCCACAATGAACTATCCTTGTTGTTGCATCAGTCCCTTCTAGCATAACTAAGATGAGGGGCTTCCCTATAGAATAGATGTGACAATAAATAAACCAAGAATAAAATGTTTTTCCTCTTAGCTACAAGTGTGTGACTTTACAACCATACCCTCTACTCCAACACATTTATTGCTAGACAAGGATATGCAAACGTGTGAAGATGAAGTCATGCATCTAGCATACAAAATATACAATGTCCATTTTGACCCCAAATTGATAGGGAAAGAAAAATATTTGAATTTTAAATTTTTTGATAATAGAAAAATGATTTATTTTGGATAAGTGACACCTTTGATTGCTTATGAAGTAATCCTCCTCCACCGATGAGTAATGTAGCTTTGAACCTCACTTTGATAAATGTTTGAATTCATAATATTTTTTAGAAACATTTAGAAACATGCATTCACTATGTGAAAAAGAATAAGAAATGATTAAATGATAACAGTAGCAAATAAATTAAAGATATGAAAGGATATGATAAGAAGTAGAAGGTGGATGCCCTTGAGCATTGTAATATATCATATTTTATTCACACATGATACAAATGGATCCTCATTAAGGGGTATTTATAGTGATACCAAAACCCCAATAAGAGGTTAACCTCAAGTTGATATTGACCTGACATTGAGGTTAATGTTATAATAAAATAATTCTAGATTACCCTTTAAGTAAGGTTATATAGAAAGGTGGATTAATCAATACCACTAAAGGTAAAATATAAAAGATACCCTTAGGCTTATATGAACCATGCCTACAGACTTACAAAAATGAATAATGCTTACATAAATGAAAAATGCTTGTAGACTTACATAGCACATACTCATAGGCTATATTAATGGGGTTCATAATCACTTCTTCACACTTTTAGCCTTGGCTTAGAAAAGATTAGATTACAGATATTTCAACACTATAGTCCTATGAGGGATTAATAATTGACAGATCAAAATTATAAATAACAATAAAAGGAAGTAATTAAACATTTTTAAGTGAGAGATTAATAATTGACACATCAAAATCCTAATTAACAATAAAAAGAAGTGATTAAACATTTTAAAGTGTCAAAATTATGAACAAGGGGCGAGGGTTTCTGGAACTTCGAAAAATCTAGGGCATTAGCTAGATTGCAGAAGTGCTTTCGGGGTACGGTGGATTTGAAGGCTAGATTAGTGCCCTAGGAGGGTCCAACGGGGACTTCTCCGACTCCTTTTCCAGGGAGTAGCAGCTCATACGTAGATTTTTTTAAAGAAAAATCTCCTCCAAAGAACGACGAAGCTCAAAAAACGGCATATAAAATGGTCTTCACGGCTGCTGGGAATAGGTCGACAGCACATCGTGTGAATGGATGTTTGCCGTAGACCGAAACTATGCCAAAAATTGTCATCGAGCCAAGTATGGTTGAAGAATCAGTCATTTACATAGCTAATCACGATTTAATCTGCAAGTTCATGGGTATACATCCTTCCCTGAATTTTTTGCACTCTTGGATCCGCCAAAACTGGGAGCCTCATAGTGAGTATTCATTGTGGTTTATTAGCAATGGATATTTTATTGTTAGCTTTTCGTCTTTAGCCGATAGAAATAGGGCTTTCGAGTCAAAGAATAAAAATCATGGCCCGACAGGGCTATTTGTTCAACCATGGAGAGTGGGATTCGATCCCCGAGTTGAACCTACTATTGTCCCAGTATGGATCCGACTATATGCTCTTCCAATGGAATTCGGAGTGAGCAGGTGTTGGCAAGGATTGACAATTCTATTGGAAGACATATGGGTGTTGCCAGAGACACAATTGAAGGAAGCATGGCGGTGTATGCAAGAATATGTGTGGAGATGGATCTCGACCGACCTTTGTCGTGAGATATGGAAATTGAATTGGCAGGACTCTCCTGGATTCAACAACTGGACTATGAGGCCCTACCCTTTAGATGTAGGGTTTGTCACAAACATGGACATTTGGCCCGCTTCTTCCCTAATAATATGAATGCTAAAATGGAGGCCCATTTAGGAATGCCAAACCTGCCTAAAGAGGATAAGGCAACACTTAATAAAGATCCTAATAGCACCATTCAGGGCCAAGAAGCTCAGAGAGAGGGTTTTGAACGACCCGGAAGAAAAATACGGACAAAGAAAAAAGAGGGAAAGGAGCAATCCCATATCAGACATGCCAATAGGTATGAGATATTTAAGTCACTGGTTGACGAAGAGGAACAATTTATGGAGGGCATGGAGGGTAATAAGGAAAATTCTAATATTACCGTGCAACTCCCCCTCTCATCTCCTCTCGTCATACAGCAGGTAGTTGAACTCTGTGAGGTATCACAGTCGGTGTGTTTAGGGGCTTTAGTAGTGCATAACCGGGGAGCGGACGAGTATCTCGGGATGTCAGCATGGGAATAGCAGAGAAGAACAGGGAAAGGCCAACTTTGGGGATTACCCAGGTAGAAAAAAGATCAAAAAACAACAATTCTCAGGGAGTAGGTAGAAGATCCAATAAGGAGTTGCTAGCAGTCCAAGGAGACAAACTGATCACGGGAGGATCGGTGAGGCCAATAGACTCTTATTGCTCCCAGGGTAACCAATGATTATACAATCATGGAATGTGAGGGGTTTAAACAACAAAACCCATCAATATGTTGTTCGAAGACTTTTAGAGAATCGTAATACTAATTTTTTGCTTTTACAGGAGACTAAGATGTCATTAGATCTTATGTCCAAAATAGTCAACATAATTTGGAGGGGTGCTGGTCATATGGATGTGGTTGCCCAAGGTGCCTCAGGGGGGATTGTTACTCTGTGGAACTCTCTTGAATGGTCTGCAATAGAACATCTTGCCTGGAGGGGTGTTCTCACTTCTCTTTTTAGGAATAATGTCACTATGGAACACGTTCTAATCACAAACTTTTATGGGTCTCAAAACCTAGATGGTTAGAGGTGGCAGTGGAAGGCTGTGCATAACATGCGAACCTCAAGGGAAGATCTAGACTGGATTATAGCGGGGGGAATTTAACGCTAAATTATCTTCTAGAGATCAGGAAGGGGGAACACCATTTTTGGACCCAGGGGACCGTTTCATGATTGCCCAAGTCCAAGCTTTGCACTTAGTGGACATTAAATGTCTTGGCATTAACTACACTTGGACTAATAAAAGGCGGGAGCCACATAGCAGGAAGGTTAAGCTAGATCGTTTTCTGGTTGTAGAGGAGGCATTTGTAAAATGAAATATAAATTTTCAGATTTTAGAAGGCCCAGTTTCAGATCACTATCCCATTCTGTTGGAAGGTGGGACTAGGATGGGGCAGCATCACAAACCTTTCAGATTTGAGAATTTTTGGCTTCGAGAAGAAGAACTTCGGGATAAAATTCCACAGTGGTGGGAAGAAGGTCGCCCAGCTTATGGGAGAGCAATGTTCAGAATCCACAAACAACTACAATATGTCAAAACTTAGTTGAAGTATTGGAGGCATGTTAATAAAACAGACTTCCAAGCCCAAAGAACTCCATTGGTGGCCAAATGGGATGAGGTCCAAAAACAGTTTAGAGAAGGAGTAATTACAAACCAGCTCAAAGCTGAGGATGATGCCCTGCGTACAGTGGTTGAGGACATTGACAACCAGGAGGAGACCTATTGGAAGTAGAGAGCAAGGACCACCTGGTTATTAGAAGGGGACATAAATACAAAATTCTTTCATCGAACTGCTTGTGCTTGAAGACAGATGAACAAGATGGAGGCCCTTCAAGATGAGAACGGTCATTCCTTTGATACACTTCCAGGTATGCATTCCCATGCTATGGATTATTTTTCTAAGCTTTTTAAGGAAAGTGTGGTACAAGATGTAGAGGCCCAAAAATGAAGTTATTTCGTCATACACGGTGTTATTTCGAGGATGAAAATCGAGGCCCTCCTCAAACCCATTGATAGAGATGAATTGAAAACTATGGTCTTTGGAATGAGCATCGGTAAAACTCTAGGTCCAGACGGCTTCCCAATTGAGTTTTTTCAGGCTTTCTGGGACTACTTAGAGGAACATGTAATGGTTGTTGTAGAAGAGTCCAAAGAAAATAAGAGAATGCTTAAAGCTATAAACCACACATTCATTACCTTAATTCCAAAAGGGGACGAGGGGGTTCATATTTCAGATTATAGGCCTTTTGCCTTATGTAATGTGTTGTACAAAATAATCACAAAGGTAATGGCTGAGCGCCTAAAACCTCTTCTTCACAACATTGTCTCCTCTGAGCAAGGGGGTTTTGTTGAGGGACGACAAATTCTGGATGGGGTGGTTGTGGCCTAGGAAGCAATCCATTCAATGCACACTTCTGGTAATAAATGGATGTTCATAAAACTGGACATGTCAAAGGCTTATGACAGGGTTGAATGGAGTTTTCTGGTAAAATGATGGCAGCCTTTGGTTTCTCTCGGGATCTGGATAGAGTGGGTCATGAGTCGTGTCTCTACCCCGACTTACTCGTGTTAATCAAGGGCCTTCCTTCGCAACCATTTGGAGCTTCTCGAGAAGCTGCGCCGAGGGGATCCATGTTCTCCTTATCTTTTTCTCATTTTGGATGAAGGTCTTGGCAGGATTTTCTTGAGGAGAAGACAGTAAGGTAGATTATTGGGTATTAGGGTGGGTGACGAAGTTTTAACACACCTGCAGTTTGTGGATGACACTTGTTTTGGTGGGAGTGGCCAGCTTCGGGGAAGCTAGAATGATTAGGGATACTCTTAATGTCTATCTCGGGGCTACTCAACGAGGTCATTAATGACAAGAAATCCAAAGTGGTTTTTTTTAATCTAGAGCAAAGGCTTCGAACAGAATTTTAGAAATCCTGGGATTCACAAGGACTTCTCTCCTAGTGGTTTACTTGGGGGTCCCCTTGCACTTTAAGAAGCTGAAATTAGACACATGGAGGAATCTATGGAGTGTATCAAGGACGAGAATTAATCACTTGGTCTCACAAGTGGTTAAGTTATGGTGGCAGATTAGCGTTCTTACAGTCAGTCATTCAAGCCATGCCAATTTACAAATTATCTATCTTGGCTGCCCCGATTACAATATGGAAAGAGTTGGACAAGATGGCTAGAAAGTTTTTATGGGAAGGAGCAAAGGGAGAGAGAAAGTGGGCCTTAGTGGGCTGGGACAAAGTTACCCAGCCCAAGGTTAAATGAGGTCTGGGTTTGAGAAAATCTAAGCTGCATAATAAAGCTTTGGCTAGAAAGTTGTACTGGAGATGGATCTCCCAACCCACCTCCCTTTTCAATAGAATCCTAACTAGCAAATACCTAGGACAGGCCAACCCAAATGATGTAGCTCGCATCCCCTTGGATGGTACTAGGTCCCTATTTTGGCAGGCTCTCAAGTTAGGGTCTCAGGTTGTTAAAGACCGCTTATTTTGGAAAGTGGGAAGAGGGGAGAAGGCTCGTTTCTAGGTAGATTCTTGGGATCAGTTCCCACCCATCATTGCTGAATTTCTAGAATTACCTCCAATAAAAGCAGCCATTGAAGCCAAGGGATGGATCCGTATTGAAAGTTATTTCACAACTACTCAGCTGGGGGAGTGTAATTTTAAGCAGTTCAAAAATTTGGATGAGTGGCCCATTTCAATCCCTCCGGATTTGACTCCCATCATGACTAAAATTCTGACGAGAAAGATTTCTTACGGGGGAGACGTGGAGGATGAATTAGCTTGGGACTTTGGGAGTCTTGGCGTCTATACGATGAAAGGACGGATATGACAGACATTCTCCCGAGCCCCCCCTCATACTTTTCGAGGTTGAGGACTGGAGGAAAATCGGACACTCTAAAGGCTGGCCGAAAGTTAACTTTTTTGCTCGGCAGTGCATGCACAATGGAATCCTCACTTTTGATAATCTCATATCAAAAGGTATCATCGGCCCTTCTTG
Organism: Wollemia nobilis; assembly: GCA_028583015.1. Classification (NCBI taxonomy): domain Eukaryota; kingdom Viridiplantae; phylum Streptophyta; class Pinopsida; order Araucariales; family Araucariaceae; genus Wollemia; species Wollemia nobilis. The sequence continues at coordinate 765,242 of JAQPPZ010002224.1, forward strand.
ATGTGTACTATGCTACAAGAGTGAGGAAACTGCTGACCATTTGTTGTTTGGTTGCCCTTTTACCCGACAGATTTGGCTGTGTTGGTTTGCATACTTTAAAATTCAAGTAAGTGGCGACCTGAACCGGATGAATATCTGGACAAAATGGCAGAAAGGTAGATTCAAATCTAAAGCTCTTCGTATTGGTGGGAGCTCGGTTTAAGCTTTATCCGGTGGCAAGTATGGCTGGAAAGAAATGCTAATATTTTTAGAGAAACTTTTCTTGCTCTAGACGAGGTTTGGCGGACCATTTGGAGCAAGGTTACCGAAACCGTGGTCTGTTCATGCTGAGGAGGAAGCTCAAATTGACATTGGAGCTATGGAAGAACACGTTGAACCGCAAGAGGGACAGACAGAAATTGTTGGAAACCTCCCCTTGAAGGTTGGATTAAAATCAATACTGATGGAGCTGCAAAAGGCAATCCGGGTAGAGCCAAAATTGGAGTGGTGTGTCGGAACCATGTTGGGACTGTGCTCTATTGGGAATTGCAAGGCCTGGGAAGAACTACTAACAATGAAGCCGAAGCCATTGCCATCAAGTCTGCTTCTGTTTGGGCGATGAAACATGGCCACCGCAGGATTATTCTTGAATCGGACTCGCAAATAATGGTTGGAGCTCTAGACCGCATGAGGAACTTTAATCTGAAAGCTTGGAGGTTGAGGGCTCTTGTTACCCAAATTAAAGAATTATGGAAGGAATTGGAGGACGTGATCCCGGTTTATGCGAGTAGATATTTGAACAAAGCGGCTGACTTTCCGGCTAAGATGGGTGCGGAAAAGGAGGTTGGAGTTCAGTTGCACAATGGCATGGTTATTGAGGATGAGGTGATTAGACAGGGTCTTGAAAGGTCCTTGAGCTAATGACCTTCGAAAAAACAGAGTATGATGGGGGACCCCTTGGCAGCTAGTTTTTGGTTCACGAAAATTGGCTCCGATGCAGTTCTTCCTTTACTATTGTGACTGTGTCCTCTCGGACCTCGGCTGAGAAGAGGCTCTTCCCACATTGTAATTGTTCTATGTCTTAATACAAGTTTTTTTCAAAATTGTCAAAAAAAAAAAAATGTCAAAATTATAAAATATGTACGAATGACATATAGAAAACATCCGATTTGAACTTAAGTCTTCTTGAAAATTAAAATTTTTTATTGATTAAACTAACACCATTTAATATTGTTATACCATATTATTAATTTAATTTAATTTTTTTTTTTTTTTTTTTTTAATAAAGTTATCTTAATACCACTCTATGAGTTGTACAAAACACTTCTAAAATACTACACAACCGACCAGGGTCAAGTGATCCCATGCACATACCGAAGTTTAGTTCCAAGTCTCAAACTTGAATCCTCGTCTCGATAAACACCTTGAACTTTTCAATTGAACCAACATACAACCCACTTAAAATAACTTTATTGGAGTACCTTAGGAATAAAATATTTGCTCACTATTATTAAAAAAAAACAATTGGTCTTTACTAGTTTATAGTACTTGTTTTATGAAATGTATTGTGTTTAACAAAAGTTAATTAGAAGCTTAATCCTGTTGTGCAATGTGTAGTAGAAATTTCTTCTTTAAATATGTGTATAATTTATTAGTTTGCTTTGATATGCTTGTATTAAGAAAATCTTTAATATGAATTATGCTTAATAATTGACTAAAAATTAATAAAAACGAATTTCAAAGTATAATATCTTTCATTAAAATTTCATGTAAATATTAATTTATAAATTTAATGTGTGAGAAAAATATTAATGCATTATATTAGTAATAATATTTGCAGAGCCGTACTTCTTTGGCAGAAGCGAAGAAGGTGTCGACGAATGAGGGTCGTCACAATGCCTGTGAGGAGAGGGGCATATTGGACCACAGTGATTGGGATATTCCATGTTTAGAAGAGTGTGGGAAACATATTAATTATTTGATTGGATATTAGTTGGAATTTATGTCAAATAGATTTTTACAGGACAAATAACTAACAATAATGTAAGGTTGAAAGTTATATTTCAAAATCATGTATTTACTAGTGATTTATCATGCAAAGGGGACACGTTCTTTGATGCTCATTCCAAACATAAAAGTAGAGGATTTCCTTTATAAATTTGTTATGTTTTTTTTTTTTAATATTTTATCAAATATAAAATATGTGATATTATATTAGTATATTAATAAATTAAATTTATAGGTAAAAAAACAAAAGTTAAATTTAAAATAAAGGAAAAAAAAAAAAATGAAAAAGAGGTAAAAATTTATTAACTCAACAAAACATCCAAGATACAAAGAAATAGAAAAAAGAAGAAGGTATTCAGACATATCAGCTCTCAATAAAGAAGAGAGAGATTGAGAGCAATCAGAAGAAAGTTAAGACCAATTTTGAACATCCCAACCATCTTAAAACTCAGAAGTCCATTTAGCTAACAAATCCGCTATCCCATTCCACTCTCGGGGAATATGCTCAAAAGAAATAAACTCCAAGTGAGCAAAGATATTGAGAATTTTTTGAGCAATCGAACTCAACCGTCAACTCGCATGAAGACTATCCCCAGAATTCAACAAATTTATAACAATCTGAGAGTCGGAATCATAAACAATCTGACGCCAACCTAAAGCATATCCTTGCTCCAAAGCATATAAAATCTCAAGGGCTTCCATGAAGTTATTAGAATAATATCCTTTAAAGCAAGAGAAAAAAACGGACAGTACCACTACTGTCCCACCCCACACCACCAATGCATATAATTTAGTAATAATAATTAAGTTAATACTCGGGAGAATAAGGAGAGAATACTAGTACAAGTGGGGATAGGGTGTTAGGGAGAGTGTGAGTAAGCCTCACCTTCAAAGTTTTTGCTTTATTTTTTTGGAGAAATTAAAAAAACAGGTATATCATAAGGAAACTATGAGTGATAAGAAAGAATTATCATTTAAATAATTCTTAGCTTAAAATAATTACATCCTAGCTAGGGGATGTAATATTTTAGGGTTCAAGAACAAAATGAAGAATACATATATAACAATCCCTATATAATGCAAGATGATACATCTAAGTGATTACCAATGATGAAATGATGAAGCATGACATAATGGTTTTTAAAAGGAGATGGTTAATATGCAAGTTCAATAGGTGCTGGCTAGGGTTTTTTATAGATTTAAAAGTTGATTAAATGAAAGCACAATTTATGTTCAAATTATTCAATGACTTTACTTCTCAAAGGATTTTTTCCCTCATCATCTTAACTAGTAAGGAAATATTAGGTGATGGCCCATGGCTTAAAGGAAGAGACAACTTGTATTTAAGGCCATGAAGTGAGGATTTTTTTATGGAAAAAACTCTTTAAAGCCTTCCAATAGGGATTAGGATTTTTGAACTCTTGTTTTAACTAGTTAATAATTTTGAAGAATATTAATAACACTCTAAGGGATTCATCTAGGAGGGGTCAACTACTAAGTCTAAATATGTTTTGCCATGGATATTTTAAAATCTTTATAAAATAGTAAAGGTAAAAAGTAAATTAGTTTTTAACATCCACGAGACCATAAGCCATATGAGATGATCCTCATAGAGGATATTATCTACCCAATAAATGTTTATCCAACCAAATTCTGGTTACTAAAGTACCGTGTACAACTCTTCTCTCCATTGAATCCGAACCTCGAACCTCCTATTTGAAGTTCCAAAGTCTTACTATTAGATCCACTCAAGTTGTTAAAATCCATTAAGATTAAATATGAATGAAATAATGGGATCAAAAAATACATTTTGAATATATTGCATTTTGATGTCATAAATATTATGAAATTAAATACATTGCAAAGGATTTCAAAGTAAAACTAATCAAGAAAGTTATGAAAAGTGTCAAATGTTAGCTTTTGATGGTTTATATTAAAGGAAATGCAACCACAAGATGTAGAATGAGCAAGCTATGATAACTATATGATAATGCCACTATAATATGCAGGAAAACTATAAGATAAATTTCTACAATAACTTAGAAATATGTCACTAATGGATGCTCACAAAAATAGTACATTGTATTATAATGGAGGACATGAACACGTCATAATTTTAATGAAAGAACTATATTGCACTCTAACTATAAATCACTATAGTAACTCTCTATATGTCTTCACTCTCACTCACACTTACACTACCTCAAGGCATATATATATATATATATATATAGGAGGATATGTGCCTTGGTCTTTACTCTACCCATGACTCTTCATCTACCTATCCTATGACTCATGTACATGTAGACTACATGCAGATTTACATCATTGCACACTCTAACACTTGTGTATTTATTACATTACTTGAAGTAAGTACTCAAATATTAATTTATGATTAACTCCTAATCTAATAATGTACCCAAGGTGGTACATTGACATGTACCAAATAATTTAATATACTCTAACACCCCTTTGTATTACATTATTTGGGTATTGAAGACTTTAGTCTTCAATATTTATCTTTATATTTCAAATATTCTTCATCTTGATCTGGTTCTTCTTCTTCTTTAGTTTGTAGATGGTCAAGTAGTCCATAGTTTTATTGTCCTCTCATATTTTTATTTTTGCATCTTCTATTTCCTCGTTTGCTTTTATGATATATGGGTTCTTCATTTTATGCAATTTGTTCCTCAGAAAATGCATTAGTATTATTTTGAAATACAACAATATCTTGTGAGGTCTCAATTGAATCTAGAGCATATATATCGCTGTGGATTTATCTAGTTGCTTCTATCTCAATTTGATTTATGACGAGGTACATATTGGCTCTATTTATGTATCTGAAATCTACTATCTTTTTGCTTTCAACTAGCTTGGCTATTGAAATAAGATTAAATGTTAATCCAGGAACATACATCACATTATGTAGCAAAAAAATTGAAAAATATTTACTAGGTGTTACACACTCATATCCATGTATAAGATAGGTTTTCCCATCTACAATTTTCAACCTATAATTATTAGTGATTTCAAGACAATAAAACCATTGTAGATTTCCTATCATGTGATGACTAGCACTAGAATCAATATACCAAATGTCCTTTTCAATTTGACTTGTAGAATTGTTTGAGCTAGAAGTAATTTTACATCTTTGAGATGGTATATTGTATGTGTTTTGACCTTGAATATTTTTGTAGTGTGCCTTGTGATGATATGTCCCTCTTGCTAATTTATCCATTAAGAGTATATGATCAATCAATAAAATTCTTTTAGCTCTTTAGTATTTTGAGAATACTTGTGATAGAATATTTGTAGTAGTCTACCTTATGACTCCCTAGTGATTATAGTATGCTATGATTTTGATAAAGTGCTTAGAATCTATTAGAATTTATTTTGAGTTTATTCCCTAATGTTTTGAAGATAATGGTAATATAATGATCAACTCCTATTTCACCTTATTTCTCCCTATTGATATATGCACTTTTTAATTAGATGAAGTTCTCTAACTTCAAGACTCTATAGTTGGATTCCTTAGTTCCTTTAATTTGTATAAGAGACTAGTGTAAGCAATAATTTCCAACTCTTTTAATCAATGCTATGAAGAGCTTATTTCAATTCTCTAAATTTTAATGGTTTAATTTTTCTAAATTCCAATGATCTAAATTTTGGTGTAGTATTCCTTATATCTCCCTAATTTTGAAACTTTAGAAAATAATAATATTTGCAAAATATTATTTTAATTATCCAAGGTAGAAACCCTTATATCTCCTAATTTGATTATTTGCAAATATTATGATGTTGGAATTTAAAGCAATATAACTTGAAAAACTCTTAATATAAGCTTATCCCTTTAATTGGATTTCTAAACAATAATAATATATCTGAGGTTTCAGCTCCTTATTTCTCCTATTAATTAATTATCCAACCTTAGAAAATAGATTACCTTATAACTCCTTTGTATTATAGAAAGCAACTAATAACGTAATGCACTTATACCTCTTAATAATGTGTTGTGTGCTGCTCAAATTAGGCTTTTGATTGTGCTTTCAAACTTTTGAGTGATGTGTCTTTATGGTCCATGAGGTATACTACTTAGCATTAATTTAACTATGTTCTCAGTGCACTTAGACTATAATCACCTCCTCATTAATGTTTATTGACCTGAATACGCCAATCTCTCCTTATTTGGACAAAAGTATTAATATGACTTTACCTCTCTATAAAATGTATACCAAATGGCATATATGTTATTGTTGAGCTTGTAACTCCTTGCTAGGTGGCAACTGGTAGGTGAGATGTGTTGTATGATGCAAATATTGATAATGTAGATGTTTTTATAGCCAGAGCGTTGGTTAATTGATTATGGATCCCTATCATCTTGAATAGGGCATTATTCAAACGTTCAGTTCCCTGTGCAAACATATTTTAGAGACATTACATAGAAATTGTAAGCGCTCTTTTTGTTCTTCTCCTTTGTGCCAAGTGACACGATATTCCTTCTCTTAGGGTGGCAAGTGAAAGCTCTTCTCTTGCATGTAACTTATGCTCTTCAACTCCCGTATACCTCAACGCTTCTTGCCAAAAATTGCAAGTTGTATTACTTAGTTTTATCCAATGAATAGTTGCGCTCTCCAATGATGGTGGTTCTACTCTCCAACAATGGTGGTTTGCTTTAGTGACGGTGGCTTAGGGTGCTTCAACGCTGGTTATTCATCCAAGATTCTAACACTATTCACTTGGGTAATGCACCTCAAATTTTACGTGACACTATGAGTTGTAGTCTCTTATCTAGTGATGTGTTATACTACTTGTTGATGTTTTTATGCTACCCAACTTGATCTCTTTGTTGTTGCAGGTTCTTCTTGCACCTTGAGTGATGCTTAATTGAGACCTACAACACTGAATCTGATGTCTTTAAACACCTTAATGACTATGTTAATGAGTCGTTAGTTGGCTCTCTACCTCCACTTTGAATTTTACTCTTCAAACCGAATATATGGCCACTTGAAGACTATAATATACCCATTGTTTTTGAGTGTTTAGAACACTCAACTTTTATCCTCTTTCTTTACGTTGGAGAGGACAAGTATGGTGCAATTATGTAAACCAATTGTTACTATAATAATTAAGATAGACTATCTTAATTTACACCTTCTTCAAGTCTCCTTTTGAAGCTTTCTAACTTCTTTGATATGGTGGCTTCTTACTCTACTCCTTGGTAGTTTCTTTACACCAAGATATGTTGCAGGTTTCCTGCACTCAATAGTATCTTTTGATACTTTACTTTTGCTTCATTTTGTGCACTTAATCTTCCTCCTAAACTTAATACTAAATGCACTTTTAATAACTCTTAAGAATAACTATTATGAAGCACTATTAATTTCACCTTATTACTCCTTTAAATGAACTCTTAAAAATACCTTAAATCATGCACTATAATCTATGCAACTTTCACTAATGTCTTATTTGTTTCCAAATAGATAATGTAGGTATGAACCTTGTAGAAATTAACTTTTGCACTACCTTAAAGACTTAAACTTGAAACTCACTCCCTTGCAACTTTAACTTCTAGTATGGTGCTTAATGCAACTTAATAATGAACCCAATAACTAATGTTGAACTAATGAAGATTTTGCACCAATGTTGCTTACCTTAATGGCATATGTAATGATGTAGATATTGGTGATTAGATTTACCAAATTACTACCCTGTATTAGATGAAATTGCAACTCTTCCTTATTTTTCTAAGCAACTATTTAACTCACCAAATTTGCAGCTCTAAAAATTTTGTAACTTACTACATGAAAATGTACTTTGGTGGTTTTGACTATCCTTCATGAAGCTCCCTTAAATTATGTAAATAAGTAGCTAGTAATGCTACCCTAATTATTGCTTTCTTCCTATCTTCAAATATAAAAAAATTATATTGCAAAGAAGTCAATTTCTCCTATGAAGTGTTGATCTTGAATCACACAAATTTGGTAGGAAACTCCTTCAAATCGCATATGAGATTTTCCTTCAAGAAACCTTCACTTTTCCATTGTAAAACCATCAATATCCTTTCTATGAATGAGCCTTTTAGCATTTAATGGTAATCTTCAAATATCTAATATTTGGTGGCTTCTTCTAACTCCTTTCTTTTTCTTTCTCCTTATCGAATTCTAACTTCAACCTTGGCCTATCTAGTGGCCTTCTTCTCAAGATTCTAAATGTCTTGAGATCTTCACTATTCTACTCCAAAATTTGGCAAACTCCTTGCAAAATCCTTCTTCTTTTGGGCTTGTTATCGAATGGTGATAATTGTCTCAAAATCTTCACTATCATGAACTTCTTCTTGCTAGTAAATTTATCCAATGAGTTCTCCTAAAATTTTCTCCAATGGGCTTCTTCAAGTCTCCTTAAATGAGGCTTTCCTAGCCTTCTTCTTGTTTTTCTTTTCAAGTAGCATGAGGCCTTATCATAGGGCCTTCAAATTTTTGTAGCTTCTTAAGTCTTCTCAATGAGACCTTTTCTTCAATATTCAATTATGGAAGTTTTATAGTGAGATCTCCTCACAGATCTCTAAAATCTATTGCTTCTGGAATGGTACCTTTGCTAGTCCTTCTCTATATTTATTCTTCCAAAACTAGAATTTCTTCAATGGGACATATTGTGGGTCTCTTTAATTTATTTAGTTGCTTTCCTCCTTCTCCTTCAATCTACAATCTATAGTTTCCAATATTCAATGGAGATCACCAACCTCCAATCTTCTCCTGGACTCTTTTCTAGAGTCTCTTCTTCCTCCAATCCGTAGTAAGGCTTCTCTGGCATTTGTTTTCTCTTTTGCAATCTACGGGTTTGTAATATTACAATGGGATATTTTCTTTAAGGCCTCCAAGTATTCAATCTCCTACTTGTTGCTTCAGGTACTAGATTGATTCCAAATAAGATATTCTTTCTAGATTTTTGTAGGAAGCTTCCCAATTTTTTTTTAATCTCTTTTTCTTCCAATAAAGTATTAGAAACTGAAATGCTAAATATTTAACTCTAGATATTAATGAATCTTCACTACTTGATTTGCTAATCTAGTGTAATTAATGTTGATTCCTAGTCTTCACGATTTTTTCTGCAACTCTGTGGAAAGAAACTAGCCAAATATATTTTCAAAAATTCTAAAAATGAGATTTTTGATCTCCTCTCAATCTCTCTTGTGGCTCTCCCTATTTCCTATCGATCTATCATGTGCTTTGATACCACTGTTAGCTTTTGATAATTTATATTAAATAAAATGCAACCACAAGATGTATAATGAGCAATTTATGATAACTATATGATAATGGTACTTTATTATGCAGGAAACTTATAAGATAAACTTTTGTAGTAACTCAAAAATATGCGATTAACGGATGCTCATGAAAATAGTACAATGCATTATAATGGAGAACATGAACAATTATTTCAATGAAAGAAATACATTGCACTCTAACTAGAAATCACTATAGTAACTCTCTATATGTCTTCACTCTCATTCACACATCCACTACCTCAAGGTATATCTATAGGAGGATATGTACCTTGGTCTTTACTCTACCCATGACTCTTCATATACCTATCCTATGACTCATGTAAATGTGGACTACATGCACATTTACATCATTGCACATTCTAACACTTGTGCATTTATTATATTGCTTGAAGTAACTCCTCAAATATTAGTCTATGATTAACTCCTAATCTAATAATGTACCCAAGGTGGTACATTGACATGTACCAAATAATGTAATATACTCTAACATCAAGGTCATAAGACAATATTTAATATGAAGAAATGGGATCATATTGTTGTAGAAGATGGATTCAATCAAGTATTTTCTAAACCTAAAATAAGTGGTAAATAAAACTCCTTCTAACACATTAGATGATGAAAACCATCATGGTCCATTTAGAGCAAATATTTTATTTGTAAGTTCAAATATAAAAGGAATTAAAGTTTCAAAGGAAGGTGCATAATTAATTTTCATAGCAAAGAAGGTAGAAGAGGTTTTGATCTAATAATTCATGTTAAATCTCCTCAAATATTAAAATTATATTCTTATAATGAAAATGGAAGTAATCTAGAGGTTATCCCTTCCACTTTAGGATTTTTAGGGAAATATAATGTAGAAATCAATATGGAAAATATTCGTTTTACTTTAGGGCCTTATGGAAGCATGAGAAAGTAAGCACTATGGAGCTTGCTCCTTACAATTTAGGGTTTCTAAGGTATCATAAAAATAAGGTATTTTCAAGGTCATGCCTTGCATTTCAAGTTCTATAGGGTAGCATAAATATATAGATGATAAGTTAAATAGAAGAAATCGATGATAGTGAGAAAGCATACAAGTCACAAATTTCGTTATGCAAAACCATCTAACAAAATTGTAAATACTACTATCACTGATATCCATGCAAGTTATAGGATTCATCAATACAAGGAAGACTAATATCATTGATATCCATATAAGTCATACTATTCATTGTATAAATCCATTCATCAAAATAGGGAACATACTACCACTAATATCCATGTAAGTCATAGAGTTCATCAATATAAGGAATACTATTATGTTTGATATCCATGTAAGTATAGAATTCATCATACAAATCCATACATAAAAATATGTAATACTACTATCATCGATACCCATGCAAGTCATTGAGTTCATCAATATAGGGTAAAATACTATCATTGATATCATGCAAGTTATAAAGTTCATGAAAATAGTGGAACTACTATCATCAATATTCATGCAAGTCATAGAGTTAATAAAAATAGGAAGACTATATCATTGATATCCATGCAAGTCACGAAGTTCATCAAATAACGAAGACTAGTGTCATTGATATCCATACAGGTCACAAAGTTCATGAAAACAAGGGAACTATCGTCATTGATATCCATGCAAGCCACCCATGTATCAAGGAAATTCATAAATACAACATTACAATTTTACTTTAACTATCCTCTATCATATCAGGAAATAGAACACGATTGTCTTTATATTTAGTCTTTGCATAGGGCTACATTGCAATTGAGTCAAAAAATCCATATGATGGACTTTAACAAGCAAGAAAAGGGATTTAAAAATCTCCCTCATTTGTGTTTTTCCTAATATTTAAAATGTTCGAACTATCTTTCTAGATACATAAAACATAGGTTCAAAGTTTATCATACTCATTTTAGGGTTTCATCTGAACCACACATGAAATAAATATTAATAATGTACACACTTTAGGTTTTAAAAGAAAACCCTACTATAAAATATCTATTATATATCAAGCTTAATATGTACTAAATACCTACGTCAAGTTAAGACACAAAATATCCAACATAGATTTTCAAATACTTGTTCAAAGCAAAAAATATAATATAAAATACCCATTTCAATTGTAGGCATTGTATACATAAATGCATGACATCAATCTAGGTTCAAGCTAATGTAGCATAAATTTTCATTTGAAAGGAAAAGTAAGTAGGTAATTACTAAATTTAAGTGAAAAACCTACAATAAAAAAAATGTGTACATAACCTACAATATTCTCTCTTACTATGTTAGGGTCTCCTTTACATTCCTTCTCCTTCAATGCCCATGAGATAGATTAGAAGTCCTTTATAAAACCGATTATAGGTAAACAACTCCAAAATTATTTTCTTCAAGGCTCATCATCTATATATATGGACTCCAAAGGATTCTTAGTTACAAAACCCACATGTACTATTTAATGCATTGAATGGAGGAATAACCCCAAGCCTCCTCTCTTCCTCTAATTCTCACCCACATTTTGCTCAAATACCAAGAAAAAAAAGAAACCATAGTTCCTTAAGGAGGGTTATATGTAATAACATGGGAGAACAAATTCTTGGTTCCAAGGTAAGTGAAACATTATTTTTTTTTCAAAAGTTGAGTGGTTTATAGCTAAGTTGCATGATTCGAGTTTGACAAGGATAATTTTAAAAAACTTTACCATTTAAAATTATGGCATAAAATGTGCCTTTATGTTTGATGAATAGAAATATATTATTTTTATTGATATTAGTGTCTATATATATATATATATATATATTCTTTCAATTGGTTATATGGGATTGAAATGGGTCCCACCCATATTACATCATCACCACATGGTGATATTATGACAAAGCTTGGATATTATCCATGTATTACTTGGCGAGATTCAAACATGGGTCTCCTCAATTATTGAGGAATTTAATCGGTTGAGCTAATGCCACTTGAAAATAAGGTATATATATATATACTTGACATTTTATTTTTAAAACCATTTAAAACTACATATTGCACATTCACTAGACCTTAAAAAGCCATGTAAACATATAAGCTAAAAATATATTCAATTCTAAAATCATATAAAAACATATCAAACAACGTACTAGATCTAGTGAAAATTGGGAAAAAACACTTAAGATCATGTTCACAAAAATCCTATGAGCTAAATAGTTATATATCATCTAAAGCACTTGACTCTATATCATCATAGCTAGATATGCCATCAAGTTCAACAGTATCGATGTTCAAATCAAATTTGTCTTATATTGCCTCTAGATCAGACAAGAGGAAGAGGTAGGTGAGGCTTTTGCAACCTTGCATATAAACTATCACAAATTACTATGGATGTACACAAGATACTCCAATTTTTCTAAAAGTAGGTGAGGCTTTTTTTGATTGAATATGGTCAAATTTGCTTCCAGTTATTCTCACATTAAAATGCACTCCCCTTGACTTAAGATTCTAAGTGCAAAGTGTAGACTAGGTACACCTACTCCATTAAATTTCTTCCACACTGCTCCATCAAGATGAGACCTATCATCCTTTGCTAAAGCACATCTAAATATACCTTTTTATAATTTGTAGGATTTAAGCTAGCATCTAATTTTTCTTGAAATATCAGGTATCTAGAACAATCTTATTAATGGCATCATAAATCCCGCTCATGACCTTATTTTCACTATATCTATCTAACTCAAATAACCTAGGCTACAATAGTATGTCATTACATACAAAGGAGTGTGCATTGTCCTTCACCTTATATTAACCGTTTCCTAAATTTATTTGTGCTCGTCATCTATATTATTTAATACAACTTGAGTTGATTTTTTATAGAGGTCCATGCCCTTATATATCATGCCAATACAAGGGGTATCACCCTTAACCATTCAAAGCATATTCATAATAAGCTCACATATTTTTAAAACCTTTGGTATAATTTTCTAAAATTAAGAAGTCATAATAATTTGCTCTATGTTCCTTCCTTTAGACCCTTTTATAAGAATGTAATCCTCTCATTACGTGTTATAGACAACACTTCATAGATCTCCTTTATCCTTAATAATTCTCTTCAAAATGATGTAAAAGTAGGTGAATGTTGTTTTATAAGGTCTCAATAATTCTTTAAATACATGCTTCCTATAAATACTCAATGCAAGGTGATAGTTTCTGATGAATATTGAAATTATTCTTCCTCTTTTTATTGCCTCATGTACCCATGGAAATATTCCCAAATAATGGAGAAGTAAATCTAAAAAATGAGTTGCATAAGAGATCCAAAAAACTAACAATAGTTATCTATAATCATTTTTCTACATCCATAACATTTATGGCATTTTTAGTAACACCTTGGATAACATTCTGTACCTCAACTTCAAGAATTGCTTCCTTAAAAATTTTAAATATATATTATTTAAGTTTTCTTATTGTTCATGGTGTTGATGACCTTTAAAAATAATACTCCTAGTGGGCAATAAAATAAAGTATCTATCAATAGTATTTGACACATATCTGACCACACATCATTCAAAACAATGCAGCCTATTATCTTCCCCGATTATTTGACCTTCGCATTTTTTTTAATTATCCTTTCCTTTGATCTTGTCAAAAGGGTTATTATGAAAGCCTCAAAGCCTAGGTGTTGTGTATAGTCTATCAAAATCAATTATTTTTTGCATTGTATTTTTAAAATGAGGATTTAAAACAACACAAAATGGAATGACATTTTCATAAAAAATCTACCCAATAATTATTGACTTGTTTCTCTACTTACTTCCAAAGGGAATTCAGTTTTTTGGGGTATTAGCTTTGGATGGAATTGATGAGCTAGTGGACTATTGAATCAGGAAATTTTATTGACTTCTAATTGAGATTTTGTGCCCTAAATTCAAGTTTCACAAAAGTCGAAAGGGATTGCCAATAGCTTCTCCCGACCTCTAGATTTAGTTTGGCTTCCTAATTCCTCGTAAAAAACTCCACTAACGGTAACTTACTCTAACATGCATTAAAATTAAAGTGTGGAAAGAAAAATGCTAAAAAGTAATATTAAAAATAAAATATATGAAATTTTTAGGGTGTGAGAGATTTAAGCAAATGCAAGTTTTAAACCATAGCAAGGAATGTGTGTGGTCAATCAAAGCATGATAAGTTAAACAAAAGCAATGTCTACCCATTTACTAAATTTTGAATTTGATAAGCAAATGACAAGATGGGCTAGAAGTGTCATGTCACAACCACCATGCACTTCACAAACCAAAAGGCAATACAACTGATGGAATGCCTAAGGACTTGCAAATTTCTTATAATCTCATGAGAATAAAGCATAATATAGGTTTCAAATAGTGTAGCTCTAAATTCTCATTGCCAAAAGATGAAGACAATGAGGGCCCTAGGATCCTATTTATAGTAAACTTTTACCTTGAGTTACTTGGGGTGAGAAGCAATTACTCCTAGTAAAAGTAAATATTTGGGGGTAGTTTTAGCAAAATGTTACACTACCAAATGCTACATACCTCTAATTAGGTCTCTAATAGACTTAGAATCTTCCAGAATGACTTAGTATATCACCACATGATAAAATATCACTTTATAGAATATTGACCTCAGGATTTGTTCCTTTCATTTGCCTTTGTGAGTATCTAAGTGGTTTGCTCTGGTTTGGTGAGTGAATTGCTTGTATCTTGTGAGAAAATAGCTTCCATTTAAGAAAATTATTCCCTCTGTCTAATCAATCCTCTTTAAAAATAAAATTGGTACTTGGAGCCATTCGATCAATTATTACAAGCAGATTGATCCTTGTCTATACTTAGTCAAATTCTGAGAATTTTAGTGAAGTTTCTACTACTTGATTTCTTTTTTGCATTATCCTTTAAATTTTATAATAATTATAAGGTAATGCTAAGATACTACATTGATGGTGATCTCATGGGATGCCAAGCTCTATTGGAATAAGATCCTATATTTTGCATTAATCCTTGGGCATAGAGTCTACAAAATTAGGACCTTCATAGAAAAATATCAAATTTATTGGTTCTCCTTAGTATTTTGTGGCATAAATCCCATCAAACTCTACCACTCAATGTCACTTGAAAATTACATTAATGTGAGGTCTTCTGTCTCCAATATGAGATATTTGAAAGGATCTTTTGATAATTCCTCTTATTTAACAACTAGCTCCTGTAGCTTGATGTATACTTACTCTAGCCTCTCGTAAGTCTTAGCTAGATCCACTTAGTTAGCTTGGATTTTTTCTTCCTCCAACACATTGCTTATAATGTTATCATCTAGGAAGTGCTTTCATTCATCAAAAATATTGGGCATCCTTGTAACAATCAATCCTTGAATCTCTTTATCCAATTCCTAAAATAGGGGTCTCAATGATGCCAAGTTACCTCTATAAGACTAAATATTCCTATGGATATCTCAATTTTTTCTTACTTTGTTGACAAAACCCTTGTGATCTATTCTATATTTTCAATGTTGAGGAGAGAAGTTTAAGGAGCTGATATTTACTCTTTGCACATAAATGAGTCCAAAAAGTGTTACCGAGGTTATATGTCAAAATGATTAGCTTGAAGATATGATCGTAATAAAATATTTGCCAAAATTCACTAAAAATAAATAAAAATGCCTAAAAAAAAAGGTTTCTATTGATTTTGGGGAAATGGATATTTTGAAACTTTTTCTAAATTTATGGAATGAGGAAAGGAAAATGTTTTTCTAAAGTGGGAAATGAGAGGATTAGGTAGAATTTGTAATTTCAAAAAAACATTTTTTCAATTTTTTATTTTTTTCTCCAAATGGCACAAAAATTGCATCAAAGTGCACCAATCTTAAAACTGCAATGTTTTACTAAAAAATTATCATAATTCTAAAATTATTTTTGCATTGGGTTCAACAAGAAAAAATAGAATTTTTTCTCTTTTTTTGGCATGTGGGATGCACTGTTCTAAAAATAAAAGAGTTGATTTTCCAACATTATTTGAAACTCCAACTTATGAGATATTGTTTAGCCCTAGATGCTTATAGATTGGAAGAATTTCACCATGCACAATCTTGAAACCCTAGCCTATATAATTTTTTTTATTAGATTTGCATGGCTGAAGAAAATATGCCAAACAAATTGGATGCTCTGATATGTCTATAATTGCTTTGAGTTAAAGATATCAAGAACTAAGTAACGGGCCCTAGTATATGGTTTCCTACGGTTAAGTAAAAAACCTCACCAACCATAGATGCTATCTAAGTGATTACCACTCTTTGGATACCAAAAAATTACCAAATTTGGGTAGTTTTGTTGATAATCTAGCCATGGATTTATCTCAAAATGATAACTCTTTACATACACTAAAAAAAACTACAAACAAGATAAAGGGTCATTGACCCTTTTCATTAATGATACATTTAGATCCATCTACTTAGAGGTTCTTGGAGTACTCAAAATAATTTTTTGGTATATTTTGACCCAATTACTTCCCCTAGTTGAGTGGTCGATACTTAAATCCAATCCTACAAAAGGGTATTAACTTATTATAAGCATTATTTAAGCACCATAATGAGTTTATTTTTTAAATATATGGTTGTTATTGCTGTAAAAATTGATTGTTTGATGTTATGAAAAGTGACATTAGAAAGCACTTTGATGCTAGATGAAATGAATATGCCTATAACAATAAAATTAACATAGAAAATATGCACCAAAATAGAAATGAAATTCAAATTTTATTAATTACTTTGAAAATTACACTATCATAGGCCACTTTAAAAGGGTTATCTCTTTTAGAACTCTTAATACAAAAATGTCATTTTATTTTTTTCTCTTATTATAATCTAATACATAATAAGAAACTATACAATTTCTTACAAACCTTAACCTTAACCCTAAATAAACTTTAAATCCCACTAAAAAATAATTACACTAACTACTGACTAATTATAACAATTAAATAGTTAATACATAAAAAAAATTAACACTAATAGTTGGGATAGAATGCCCAACCTGAACGTTGCTAGTAGGAGTTTCTTATAATAACCTAATAATATATATATATATATATATATGAAAAATAACTTTAAAACAATGTATAATGTGTATTTTTCCTTAATGAAATAACCTGATTAAATATCTTCAACATTGATGGACGCACATGTTTCAGTAATGGCTACAGCACGATAGGGTCTTCAAGAGCAGTGAAAAATCCAAAGCAACGATCTACAACGGCTGGAGTTAGAAAGCATACATAGGATGTAGGTGTGTAGGGTTGCACAACAAAAACCCTTGTGTACAACAGGTAAAAAAAACAAACGAAGCTGGAAGTAGTGATGGCAGCAAGCAACAACAATGAAAAATATTCTGCTTGGACCTAATTGACGGAAGTAGTAGGCAAGGCAAATAACCAGTGAGGGATAGAAACCTGAAAAGGAGAAAAAAGGAAAACCCAAAAAATAGGGTTTTTAATTATTTTCAACCCATAAATGGGTGTTTGAGTTAAAAAATAGAATGAGCAATAAAATGAGCGAATGAACCAGGGTTTGGAGTTGTTAAATACGGACGAGGAGTGGTTGGTGCAAGAATAGGAGTAGGGTAGAGCCATACTAGGGCCTTGGAAGGTACGTCAATGGATGGGGCCTTGGATGAAGAGCTGGAGAATGGATTTCTGGGAAGAAAAATCCAAGAAACTTCTAACAAAGCGATCCCAAAGAAGCGGTAGGTTGAATCAGAGGTAGACAAAAACCAGGAGAATCGGGCCCCATAAGTAGGACAAAATCGCTCTTGGACCCAAGTGGTACATGGATCCAAACCTGCTACTACTCTTCCTCTGTTGGTAAGCCACTTAAACTTGAGAGTTAAAGATGACATTCTCAACATTCCCTCGGAGATAATTTTGAACATGAAGGCGGAAGGGGAACACAGTTTGATGGGCAAGTTTTTTGGGGTAAGGCCAGATATAGACTCTATTCGAAGGTGGACCTTCCCTATTTGGAAACCAACGGGCTACGTGGAGATTGTAGCACTCCCAAATGGGTTCTTCATGATAAAACTTACTGAGGTAAGTGATATGCATAAAATTCTAGGTGGAGGACCATGGTCGATGGGGAAGCGTAGTCTGTTTCTCATAAAATGGGATGTGCATTTTAATCCTCACACCCAAAGTCTCAATACAGCTATTGTTTGGGTAAAACTACCTCACCTTCTCTTTCAATATTGGCACGATAAAGTTTTAATGGCTATTACAAATGGTATTGATACCTTTGTTACAATTGATAGGGTAATCAGGCTAAATTCCCATATGGTGTTTGTCAAAATTTATGTTAATGTTGATATGGATAGCAAGCTTCCAAAAAAAATAGATCTAATGTCCCTAGTGGGTACCTGGACTCAGAGGTTGGAGTATGAAAATATTTCACTCCTTTGTAATATTTGTAAATGGAGAGGTCATATCTCAATATTTTTCCCGAAGAAGAAGAAAGATCCCAATAAGAAAGTCTGGCAGAGGAAGGAGAGTAAAGATGCATAGTAGGGTAAAGGTACAAATCTTGTGGTGGATAATCAAAAGGAAGCAAGCACTTCACACCAAATAATTATGGTGGTTGAGGAGGAACACATGGAAGATCCCTCTTATGAATTTGTGGTAGTTTAGCCCCCCTGGAGTTGTTGAACCCCTTGACTTTGCAGAACCTAACTATTTTTCTTGCTTGAGAGGAGCTGAAGAGGATGAAATGGGAGACCCAACCAAAGTTGTGGAATTTATGGAGGAGACACAATGGGTGAATCATGAGGAGGTACAACAAGAGAGTGTAAAACCTATAGAAGTGGATGTAGAGATTAACCCTATTGATATGATTCTTACAAATTGGTACAGGTAGGATGAATATAGAAAAGCGTTAAGGGAAGATAAGAAAATCCTAAAAAAGATAGAGGTAAAGCCTGTAGTTCCAATACAGGAGGATTTCAGTTTAGAAAAATATTTTGATGATGCCCTGAAGGGTGACTAAGAATCAAGCAAAGAGAACTCCCCTAGATGTTGGTAAGGAATACACTATAGGTAGACCCCCTTTAACAGAGGTAAGGAAGAGGGAAACAATGACAAAGATAGCTAGAGGAACACAAACCATCATCAATATGGGTAGGGGAGGGAAGAAATCAGCTAAATCTAAAAAATGAAGGTTTTGTCATGGAATGTACGAGGTCTCAACGAGACTAGAATACATAGATCAGTATAAATTTTGAGAAGAGATAATCACCTAGACATTTTGCTATTACAAAATACAAAGGTGGTAGAAGCAAAATTAACAATAATTAAAGACAAGATTTGGAGAGGAGGGTACCTTGTTGCTCAATCCTCAATGAGCTTCTTAGGAGGAATGATGTATATTTGGGACCCAAATAAATTGGAAGGACAAAAAATTACCTCAAATGATAGATTTTGTGTTACCTACTTCTTTTTGAAGAAGGATAATTCCCACTGGATCATTATAAATGTCTATGCACCCACTACTGTGGCTAGAATATGAAGGTTATAGAGGGAATTGAGTGAACTTAGGCATGTCTTTGTAGGCATCCCATGGATCATTGTAGGGGATTTCAATACCCCTCTATATCTGTCTGATAAGAAGGGAGGCGTTGAAGGATATTTAGAGAAAATGACTGAGTTTGGTGATTTTATAAATTCAAATTCTTTGATGGACTTGGAGCTTAGACAAACAAAGTTTACCTGGACTAATAGGCGATCAGGGAGTCAACTGATTCAAATCAGAATGGACATGGTGTTGATTTCTCAGGATAGCTTAGTGTTGTTTGGGGATACTACTCTCACGGCCCTCCCAAAAACTAGCTTATACCATAATCCTTTGATTTGGGAAACAACGAACAAGAGAAGGCTCTTTGCTACCCCTTTCGATTTGAAAAGATGTGGATCCTTCATTTTGATTTAAAGAGCAGGATTTAATCTTGGTGGTAGCAAGATTTTTTTAGAGATAGATTGACTCAAGTAGAAAATAAATTGAGACTTGTTAAGCGAAACTTAAAACTATGGAATAAAGAGATGTTTGGAGATATTATGATTAAAAAGGAAGCTTTACAACAACTCATGGAGTTAGAAAACTCTTTGTGTTTGGGGGAGTATTTGAAGGAAGTCCATACTAGAGAAAGGGATATTCTATGTGATTGGCACAATACTCTGGCGTGTGAGGAGGCTTTTTGGTGGTAGATATCAAGAGCTTTGTAGTTAAAGGAAGGGGACATGAATACGAGGTTCTTCCATGTTTCAACTCTCAGGCACATAAGTTTTAATAAAATCTGGGAGATCAAAATTGCTGATGGTTCTTCTACAAGGAATCCTTTCCAAATTAGAGGGGAAGTTGTTCAATTTTTTCAATACATGTTAGGAGTGGATTCAGAGCTGGATGAAGAGGCGATGAACCTGTTGTTAGGCTATATTCCCTTAAATATTACAAACTGGATAAATAAATATCTCCTCAACCCTTTATGAACAAGAAAATTAAAGAGGTGATCGTCTCCATGAAGGGAGATAAATATCTTGGTCCAAATGGATATTCGGTGCTCTTCTATCACAACTTTTGGTACATCATTGGAAATGAGGTCACCTTGGCAGTTAAGGAGTTTTAGACCTCTAAGAGGATCCTTTCTGATGTGAACTATACATTCTTAGCCCTCATACCGAAGATTGCAGGTGCTAAATATTTTGTAAATTACTGCCAAATTAGCATGTGTAATACTCTCTACAAAATGTATCCAAAGTCCTTGCAAACCGAATGAAGATGGATCTCCCTTTTGTCATTGACAAACACCAAAGGGGTTTTTTTCAGGAATGATAGATTCTTGATGGGATTATTTTGATCCATGAGATCCTGCACTTTGTCTCTAAATCAAAAAAGGAAGGTATGTTTCTTAAATTGGATATGAATAAAGCGTATGATAGAGTTTCTTGGGATTTCTTGATCAAAGAGCTTCAACATTTTGGTTTTCATGAGGATTGGATCTCTTTAATGAAAAATTGCATCTCCACAGTGATGATATCCATCTTAGCTAATGGGTCTGCAGTGGGTTATTTTCCTAGCAAGAGGGGGTTGAGACAAGGGGACCCTTATTCCCTTATCTTTTTATAATTTTAGATGAAGCTATGGGTAGAGCCTTCACAGTAGCCACAGATAGAGGAGACATAGAAGGTATCAGGATAGGTTCCACTCTAGAATTGGTCTCTTTTCAACAATTTGTGGATGATACTCTAATTTTGACAAGATCACCTCTTCCACAAGCAAGATATATTAATATGATTTTGTATTTCTACGAGCTTAAAACAAACCAAAAGGTAAATTTTAATAAAAGTAAGCTTTTTTTCTTGAATACCTCTAGAGCTCTCCAACTGCAGATAGCAATAATCTTCAATTGTGGCATAGGTGATTTTCCAGCATCTATCTAGGGATACCTTTATTCTATGGGAGTATGAAGGAAGCCTTGTGGGATCTGGTTATTGAATGTGTTACAAAAACATTGTCTTCCTGGAAAGACTCTCTTCTTAGTCAGGCAAGAAAGGCCCAACTTGTGAAATCCCACCTTCAAAGTATACCTATTTACTTCATGTCAATTTTTAAAATGCCAATATCGGTTTGCAAAAATATTGAACAGATCCAAAGGATTTTTTTGTGATCTGGGGTTGATAAAACGAAGAAGATATCTTTACTTGCTTGGAACAAAGTATATACCTCTAAAAAATATGGGGGATTGGGACTGAGAACTCTTCCCAAAATGAACAAAGCTCTAATGGGAAATTTGGGTTGGAAGTTGGCGAAGGAAGAAGACACTCCCTGGGTCAAAATTGTAAAAGCTAAGTATTTACGTAATTCCTCCTTCCTGGAAAATCTCAACCCCCTAAGGGGTCTAGTTTTTGGAATAGCCTTCAACAAGTAAGATATCTGATCCAACATGGTTGTATATGGCAAATTGGAGATGGTGTTAACGTGATATTTTGGCAAGATACTTGGCTCTTTAACTCTCCCCTTTGTGAGATCCCAAGGTTTACAAACTTAAGAACAATCTTGACTCCTATTTATGGACTGTTGGTTTGAGATTATATGGTGGAATAAAATGGCATCAAGAGGTGGAAGCGACTTTATGTTGAGAACATCAATGAGGACTTGCATCCACACCTAGAAATTCTTAATATATGCCTTAATACCTATATCCTCAGTCATTGGTGACCAAATAACATATTTATTTGGATGAGAATGAAGAGTGGAGATTATTCTGTGAATATTGGTTATAACTTGGCTGAAGGTGTAGGGGTAGTGTGGCCCCATGTTAAGGTTTGGGACAAAGATCTCATCCCTAAGATTACTATTTTTTAGTGGTTGGTTATGCATAATAAAATTATGACCCAGGATAATTTAAAAAAACATAGTTTCTCCTTACCAAATAGATGTGTTTTGTGTGAAAAAACAAGGAGGAAAGCATTGATCATCTACTTCTTAAGTGCTCATTTACCAAAAACTTGTTTGATCAGCTCTATAGTGAATTTCAAGTTTAGTGGGTTTTCCCTAGAACTATCTCATACTTGAACTTGCAGTGGGAGTCTCCTTTTAAAGGTAGAAAAATCAGGAAGTTGTGGCTTCTAAGAATTCCACATAATTTGTGGAGAGTTTGGAATGAAAGAAACCACAAAATATTTGAGGACTTAAATATGGACTGAGAAATGGTTTAGAATCGAGCAAGAAGTCTCTTGATGAAGAATTGTAACACTATCCGCTTCAATGAGGGATGGAAATTAGAATAGGAAAGATAGATATTGGAATGTTGGGGAATCAGAGAGAAATTACCAATACCTCGAGTTCATCCTAGAACTCACGCAAAATGGATACCACCATTGGTTGTATGGTTCAAATTAAATTTTTATAAGGCCTTGAAAGGTAATCCCGAACTGGCGGGAGCTGGAGGGGTGATTCGAAATCATCTGGGTAAGGTAATAATTTTTTGAACCACTAGGTGAACATACAAGTCATTTTATTGAAGGAAGAGCAGTTTATATGGGAATTTCTCTAACTATCAATTGTAATCTAGATAAGCTCATAGTTAAAGGAGACTCACAAAATATTGAGATCATCTTAAAGGGAGGACAACCAACCACCTAGACTATTGACTTAATGATGGTGAAAGCTCGAGCACTTTTGGATGGACTCAAGAATGTGTCTATCAATCATATTTATAGAGAAGCCAACAGGATAGCATATGATCTTGCTAACGAAGGAGTTATGGTAGATGCCAGAAAGGAATGAGGGAATGATATCCCAACACACATAAATAATTTAGTTGACAATGATAATGCCACAAGAATTGACAATCGAAGGATCAGTAGGAAGAGGATACCAAGAAAGCATAAAGTATATGATATTTAGATATGTATGGTGTATGTCGGTTTTCTAGTTTTGGATATGGCTAGTGAAGTGTGTTTGTTGTTACACGAATGGTATAGGTTTTATATCAGTGAAAAATCCTTTTTGATGAAATAGATAGTAATTAACCATATCTATTGATATAAAAGATTAACATTCCTTTCAAAAATACATTTTTCTAACTTAACAAAAAAATAACTTAATTAAATAATAAAAACAACTTAAAATGACTTTTCCAGGGAATGGTTGAACATCTACCATTTTAAAGTGGAACTATTGATTTTCAAGACAAGTATTAGCCAACTACCATTTTACAATGGAACTATTGATTAGCTAGACAAGTATAAGCCCACTAGTTTGAATGTTTGGAATACTTTTATCTTATTGTATAGGTTAATCATTAACCCTTAATAAATTATAAACTACTTTGTTTGATGGCTATATTGTATGGTGTGATTATCAACTCATTTCCTTTTGACTTTTAGAATACATGCTTCTCCCATTGGCTAACATGTACTAAATACAAGGCAACATTAGGTGCTGGTGTGAAAGGGGTACTCAATTGTCCTGATGTGTACTAAATACAAGGCAACATTAGGTGCTGGTGTGAAAGGGGTACTCAATTGTCCTGATGTGTACTAAACATTAGGTGCTGGTCTGAAAGGGGTACCCAATTGTCCTGATGGCTATATTGTATGGTGTGGTTATCAACTCATTTCCTTTTGACTTTTAGAATACATGCTTCTCCCATTGGCTAACATGTACTAAATACAAGGCAACATTAGGTGCTGGTGTGAAAGGGGTACTCAATTGTCCTGATGTGTACTAAATACAAGGCAACATTAGGTGCTGGTGTGAAAGGGGTACTCAATTGTCCTGATGTATACTAAACATTAGGTGCTGGTGTGAAAGGGTACTCAATTGTCCTGATGTGAAAGGATACTCAATTGTCCATTGATAATGATGTGAAAGAATACTCTATTGTCCATCGACAATGGCACGTCAAGTCTCCTTTGAAACCCAATGTGACACCGTTTTACCAACCTTATAGTTGGTTATGTATCTTATTCTTAAGGATTAGTGGGGCACGTCAAAGTCTCCTTTGAAACCCAATGTGACACCGTTTTACCAACCTTATAGTTGGTTATGTATCTTATTCCTAAGGATTAGTGGATTGTTAAGATATTAGATATTTAGTGAGAAGATATTTAGCTTTAAATTTAAATTTAATGTAGGTTTAGTTAAATGTAGTCTAATTTGAGTCTAGTGAGTGTGGGTCAACTTGATGAAGGCGGTACCAACTTCAAACTAGTCAACTTAATGAGGGCGGTACCACCCCAAACTACTACAGATCTCCCTCACTCCAAGTCATATTTATCGAGGCAAGATAGGGATTATAATACTAATACCATGATTTGTACCATAATTTCAACTTAACCTTGTAACCAATTATTTAAAAAATAAAAGTAATTGTGCTAAGAGATTAACCCTTATGCACCCTTCTCTTGAAGATCTAATGTGAAAGGGGTGTTCAGCATTCAAAAGACTATGCCCTCGAAAATGATGGCTACGAAACGATTGGCCCCACCTCATGTGGGAATGACGTAAGTGAGCCCAAAGACGCGTCCCTTTCACCGTCAAGGTTAGCTCTTAAATTAATATACAGAAGGTCGCCCTCGTTCTTTATATAACAGGTCCCCAGTTGAGAATATCAACAACGTTTATGAACGGTTCGTTCTGCTGAGGCTTCAACTTGACATCTCTCTGAAATTTATATCTTTTGTTTGTCGTGTTGGATTTCATGTCACTCAGGTGCTGGATCTTAGGGATACACAGATGCAATGAAGGGTTGCAGATTATATTTTAATCAGGAATTAAAGGAGTAGTAAGGACTTGAAATTAGTATCATTGGAATTATAGAATTGGAGAGAAGTTGGGTTTAATCAGGAAGTGGACCTGCATGCAGCTCATGAAAATTTAAGTGAAAAAGTTCAGATCTCAACTATCTGAGTTTTTTTTGTTTTTGTTTTTTCCTTCTACTCCATCAAAATTGTGTGTCTATCAGATCCAGCACCTTGAGAGATATGAATTTCGACATTCTGTGGGGAAAGGGTGGTATCAAAGTGCAGTCCAATTGGGGATCTGATTTTCTGAATGATTTTATAACAATAATAAGCTTTCCTGGTTGCCAAGTGGGTAACGTACTTTGTCTGGTTTTCCATGGTCTTTTCTTGCATAACATTCAATAACTTCTCTGTGTATTTTTGCAGGCCAATTCTGCCAACAATACTATACTGTCTATACGCTTTGAAGGCATAGCAGATTGTGAGATCTTCTATCGTAGGTAGTATTTTTTTTTTTTTAAAAAAACCAAGTAACTATCAGTTGCTTGAATGCCATCCCTCTCTCTTTTAAGGAAGATAAGTCATGTGAAAATTATCGATCAAAGTTTTAAAGAGGTGAAGAATCTTATGGTGTTCTTACCTCATTGGAAGGCCTAATTAAGGCCATTGCTTTGTGCCTTGTTTATCTCTGGGTCTATGGATAACTCTTCAATTTTTTCTCTTTGGGTCTATGGATCCCTCTTCAATTGTTGGCATTTGTCCAGTAGAGCGTTAATAAATTTTTATAATATTATGGATCCCTCTTCAATTGTTGGCATTTGTCCAGCAGAGCGTTAATAAATTTTTAGAACATTATGGATCCCTCTTTAATTGTTGGCATTTGTCCAGTACAGCGTTAATAAATTTTTATAACATTATGGATCCCTCTTCAATTGTTGGCATTTGTCCAGTACAGCGTTAATAAATTTTTATAACATTTTGTACGTGTTTTTTTTGTTTTTTTAAGATTTAAATATGGTCTTTATTGGGTTTAATAACTTTCTGTATTATATTTATTTATTATTTTTATAAATTATCATTAGATTCTTTAAGCTTAAAAAAATATTAAAATTAAATAAAGGATCATTCACAGACAGGGATTAACAGGATTAACGTGGAACTAAAATTCCATCATGAAATATATCACAGATTAAAAATAATAATTAAAAAAATATTTTTTTATAAATATATTAAAAATTATTAATTATTAATTATTATTTTTATTTTATATTATATTATTATAGGGACAATTCATTACTTTGAGAATTTTGTAATTTTGGAAGGTAGCAAAACAATGAAATAATCAATTAAAACCTTTCAAAACCACTTAAAGTTTGCTAAGTCAAGAACAAGGGCTCATTTGCTCTAAGAGCTATTGGTTTGTAATAACAAAGCACTAGCAAAACATTAGTGAAGCTTTAGGAGATCACCTTATAGAGAAAACCACTCGTGAACTAAGGAAGGGGTAAAAAAGAGAAGCATAGATTTTAAGGAAAATTTTGGAAAAGTGATATTTTGGCATGTAGTGGCATCATAACTTATTTTTGAAGTCATTTAAGCGTAAGTCTATTAGAGACATGTAACATTTAGAGGTACATCATTTTGTTAGAAATACCTCCAACTCCTTACTTTTACTAGAAGTAATAGTTTCTCACCTTAGATAACTCGGGGATAAATTCCTTCTATAAATAAGAATTGCGAGCTCCATTATAAACATCTTGGATAAAGGTTGAAAAAGTCATAAATACATCTTGGTAAAATGTTGAGAAAGTCATAAACACTTTTTTTGCTAGAAGAACTCAAGGTTAAAGTTCAAACTTTTTATACAATGATATTAGCAAAAATAGAAGGGTAAATGAGTAGTTGGGTAAGTGTGAGGCTATCAGTTAAGGTCTACGATCCATATCGTGGGTTCATTCAACTTCGGTTCAAATCACATTGGCTGCCATAAGCTCTTTTGTCCCCAAGGGCTAGGTGGATTGGCAAAGACTCGATTGACTAAGTACTTGCCAAGAAGAGACCTAGGTTCAAACCTTGGGGGCACGTTGTCAACTTTAGCAAAGTTAGTAGTTCGTGTTGAATCCTCTGAGTGCGCGCCAGATCGACAACAACGATACGAACCTCGTGGTCTCCATCTCACACCGGATCAACAACAACAAGACGAATAGGTTTTTGGGAGCAGTCCCTGTGATTTGAACCTTGCGCTTGTTAGTTACTAAAAATAGTGGTTGTAACCAACTCCCCTATGTAACAAAAAAAAAAGATATTAGCAAAAATAAAATGTTAACAATAGAAAAAAAACATTATGCTAATTATAATTATATATATATATATATATAATAACTTAAGAGAAGAGTTGGTAGTAGGATGACAAAAATTAACTTAAAAACAAAGAATTAATAAAAATGATTTATGAAGAGACTCATTAGAAAATCAAGACTTAAAAAAAGTTTAGATAGATTTTCTTTGACAAGATCCTAGTGATAAGATGGGAATTTATAAATATGAATTAGATGACCATCTACAAAAAGAAAAAACACCTCTAAGAGAAGATATTAATAAAAAAATATACATTATTAACAACTACATATTAAGTTATCATCATCTTTTAATTGGAATAGGAATGTTAGGAACCTCCTTTTCTCGTCCACATAATTAAGACAAATATGGAAATTACTGCAATGTATTCAAAACATAAGCAAACCCTTGAGGTAGGACAATACCATACAATACTCATTTTGGAAGGAAGTCACTCCACAAAATCTTCAACTCCACGAGCCAAGACTTCTACAATATAATTCTCTTCATGATCCTTACAATGACCAATCTCTCTTATTTATATACTCGTCTTCTAATTCTACTTTAGAGAACCCACTATTAATATAATATTATAATATAATCAACCTTAGGTTATGTGTGGCCCATGCCAACCCTTATACAATATAATAATATATACCCATATATCTATTTCTAGATACCCCAACATCACAATAATATAATATTAAATACTTATATTGGGTGCTTAACAAGGAAAGTAGAAAAAAATAATTAACAAGATTGTCTTTATTTATTTACTTTGCATGTAGTGAAGTTGACAGACAGATAAGTATTAACTTGAAACGAAATTCCAATCATAGAATATGGCACTAGACTTGCATCATCACATTAACAAATTAGAAAGCAAGAGGGCCAACCCCCACACACATGCCCAAACTCAAGGGGAAGAGGGGTGAGGAATCCCAGAGAAATGAAATGAAAGATTTTAATTATGTCCACAAGACCCAAACATGGCCTATGGGACCTCCAAATATGAAAACACAGTTATTTAAGTCATACGACTATGTTCCTTCTCTTGCTGATTTGGGTTAGCAACTCCCCAAATTTTTTATTTTACTGTCTTCAAATAACTCTATTATAGACCCTTTTCCAAGCATTTTTTGTATTTGTCACATATATCCGAAAAACTCAAGCATTCATAGATGAAATGTTCTTTTGTCTCTATTGCCCCTGTGCTCCATAGAGTACATATTCTTTCTTCTCATTGTTCCTTGGGTGTTGTTCATCTCCATGTTTCACATCTAAGCCTATGAGAGCTAGTCCTTATCTGAGCAATGAGGATTTTTTCCCTCCACTTGATTTCAGCATCTGTATATGCTTTTTCTTTGTGGTCGTACATTGGATTAAACTTTACAATATAGTATTGTCTTTTCTTGCTTGCATTTTTCCACATTCAACTTCTAAACTTTTCGTTCACATAGTTTTTTGTCTTTATTGAAATTTGGGCATTCATTTATGTAGATTTCCCAATGTTTCATCTATGTGTTTTTTCGCCTATGCAGCTCTTCATCCCTAACTACCTTAAGCCATCTGTTGTTTTTCATGTTTTCAATTTTTTTCAAGTAACATATCAACTCTAAAGGGAACATTCCAGTTTCAGCTAGAATAATTTCATAAGGGAATATGGCCTTAATTCTAAGAAAATTTGTAATTAGACGTTTTTGAATCCTTTCTATTTGTCTTCATTTTGTATTTGTCATGCCACTGGCCCCCGCCTCGCAACTATACAACACAATCGGTGTGACAAGTAGGCCAAATAATACCTTGGTGGTCTTCCAGTCCCACAACTTGGCATTCCTACACCAATTTTGAACTACTGGCCCACACCTCGCAACCATACAACACAATCGGTGTGACAAGTAGGCCAAATAAGACCTTGGTGGTCTTCCAGTCCCACAACTTGGCATTCCTACACCAATTTTGAAGTGCATATAGCACTCTCCAACCACTTAGAGTTCTTTTCATCCTACATGTATTCCAATTGAGCTTGTCATGAAAGTCTATGCCTAGGTATTTGTATTCTACCACTACCTCAAGAGGTTCTCATGCAAACTGAAATTCAAGATGTTGCTTCTTCTTTTTTGCTTAAAAAATCATGATTTTTGTTTTGCTCGTGTTCACCTGTATTCCAACTTCCTTACAAAAGAGTTCTAAAATCCGAAGGTGATCTTCGTGTTCACCTATATTCCAACTTCCTTACAAAAGAGTTCTAAAATCCGAAGGTGATCTTCTAGATCTTTACTTGTTTAGGCCACAAAAATTACATCATCTCCGTATATATAAGAAGTTTTATCACATATTTGGCTAAATGCACACCCTCTTCCCCAAATTTATTTATCCAAAAATAAAAAAATGTGTAATATTATATTATCATGAATATTAACATTTTTATAATAACTTGAATTATTATTAAATGCACCATTTACAGGAATGACTGAAAATCTCAGGGATGTTTTGATTATAGAATGAACACAAATAAGACGTACACGAAAAAATGAAAAATTAATATTAAAATGAATTGTAGCTAAGGTCCACGGGATGGAAAAATCTTGTTTATGTAAACTTATTTTATCTTGTTTATGTATTCCATCGATCTTATAAAGTTTGATATAAAACAAGGAAAAAAAATTCTTATTTTATATGTTTTTGTTATAAAAGCATGAAAAAAATTCTATCACTCATACAATCTTTTATAGAGATTTTAGTGAAAAAGTAAATATTTATTTATAAGACAAATTTAAGTTTGTGATATATTTTGGAATGAGAGCTTTAAAATCAAATCTAATTTAATTTATTAAAATCTAGAAATCATGAGGTTCGAGAGGAAATAAATAATTATTTTTACTACAAGTTTTATCAATATAATTTTTTTATAATTAATTATAAATTTTTAATTATATTTAGGTTAGTTAATTTTTATTTAGATATAATTTTTTTTTAAATTATTGTTATATATCAAATGTCATGAGTTTAATCGATTAGATTTCTCAACTTTCAAAGAGACCCAAGTTTAAATATTGTCAAGCAATATATGCGTAATTATCAAGTTATTATTATTATTTAAACACACCTACATACACCTCACCATGGTTTGAATTAGGTCTCCCAAATGAGAGCCCAAAGCCATACCTCTACGGTGTCCCACAAGGACATTGTCAAGTTATTATAATATCTTTATGTAATCATTATGTTATATAATAAAGACTTGTTTCAATCACATATAAATAAAAAACTATGATATATAATAGAGACTTGTTTGAATCATATATAAATAAAAAATTATTGTTGTAAATGATTATAATGAATCTCTTTTGTTGAAAACTTATAACTTTGAACATAATGCTAAAATGATATTGAATATTAAAATAGAGAGTTTTGAATCTCAAGGTTAGACTGCCATATATAGTTCAAATGAGCAATCCAAGTATAGGAGGTAGAGTGAGTTTGCCATCTCTCATTAAGTTTATCAACACCAGGGGAAATAGGACTAAGAAGTTGATAAAGCAAGGAAGAAGAGTAGTCCTTAAAAGGAGTATCCACATTCCAGTGACAATCCCTCCACTAGGCACTTGGGGGTCGAAGGTCGAGTTTATGAAGCATGACATCAAGTATGAGCTATTGAATCTTAAGAATATAAGGAAGATCTAAATTCTGAAGATTAAATTTTTGTTTGAGATCAGGCCAAGAAATCCAATCTCGAGAGTGCACTAAATCATTAATATAGCAGATGCCATTACAAAACAAACTCAAAGCTTTAATCCCTAGCATGTCAGTAAGAAAAGCTGAAGAGTTAGACAGAATAGGAGACCATCAGATATTCTAAGAATTGAATGAAAGACCATTACGAAAACCATCACCAATCCAACAAAGATGAGGTTTCACCACCTCAAAATCTTGCCAAATACTTTTAACAAAAAAGGAACCCTCAATTTTAACTAGAGTAGAAGTAATAATGAGAGTATGGAGGTCAATATTAGCCCAAACTTTGTGCCCATAAGGTAGCCCTGAAGAAATACAATAACGAATCAAAACCTTCCAAGCTTCAAGGCCTTCAATAGCTTTAACCACCCACTTAGCACACAGAGAAATGCTTTACTTGTAAATGTCAATGATGCCCATCCCATCCTTATTAGTAGGAGTGCAACAAATATCTCAAGCAACTCGATGAAAACCATGTGATTTCTTCCCCTTGGCCCAAAGAAAATCCCTAAGGAGTCTAGCCAACTTATTATAAGAATTATTAGAAGGGGCCCAACAGGAGGAGTAATAGACATTGGTGGCAACAAGAATATTTGTGTAAACTTGAAACTTATTGGCAAGAGAAAGGGGACGCGAGGCCCAAAAAGAAATCTTCTTTTCAATTCTTTCAATGACATACTGCTAGAGTTCAAAGGGCGAGTTGTCAAAAGAAAAGGAGATTCCTTAAGAACTTAAAACACTCACCCCTTTGAAGCCAATGCCATGAAAAATATCTAAGCCAAGCAGGCACAAAAGAAGAAGCAAAGCGAAAACAAAGGGAATTAGACCATTTGATGTTGGATCCCGAGGCCTTACAAAAAGTTTCCAAACAAACCAAAGTAGTTGAAACTGAAACATCATCCTCATTGATAGTGAGAAAAGAAAATACAAATAACATAAAAATATTTAAGAATGTTTTTTAATTGCTTACGTCGACTTAAAAAATGTTTATACTTTTTTAAAATAAATTGATGGAACATTTGACTTGCTAAAATATACATAGAAGGATTTGTAATACTAATTGTGAGATGTTTTGAGATAGGTTGATCTATAATATATAACATGTATTAAAAGCTTTGTAAATATAAAAATGATATTAAAAATAAAAAATTTAAGTATTTGTATGATTATAAATATATGTACTAAAATATTATAAATATTCCTCAATTTTTAACGAAGAAATTTAAGTTGATGACTCTTAGGGCTAGGCATCCCCATCCCACCATGACCTATCATAAGGGGGAGATTTGAGTTCATCAATAGGGAATTTAACATACACATGTTGTATTTTGGACCTAGGACCTCCTAAATAAGAGTCAAAGCTCGAACCATTGTGTTGTCCCTGTCGAGACATGTAAGTTCAAATCTTACCAAGCTATATATGTGAATTGTCAAGTTGTTTTTTGTTTGTGGAAAATACCCTAATCGTGATGCTACTTTGGGGTAAGTCCCAAGGAGGCAGGGGTATCGATTTTGTCAAAAATACCCAGGGCTCGCACCTGGCCTGCCCCCTTTGGCACACTCAAAGAGCATACCTAAAACATAAATAAACAAACACAACAACAACAACAACAACAACAACAACAAAAAAACAAACACAAAAACAACAAAAACCATAAAAACAACAAACAACAAAACACACAAAAAAACCACAAAAAAACAAACCAACACACACACACAAAAACAAAAACACACAAAAATACAAAACATAAAAAAGCACCAAAAACATAAAAATAAAACATAATTAAAACAACGCACACTAGAAAACTAAAAGGAAGGAGAAAAAAAATAGAATACAACTTTGGCCTTTCTAGGCTAAAAGGGTATTCAGGCAAGATTCAACAGAGGAGACATAAGAATAATCAATCTAAGCAAGGGAACTAAAATACCTTGATCAAACCAAAGAGAAGCAAAAACAAAGAAAAAAGGAACTAGGTACCTCTAGTATTGGATCCATCTAGAGAAAGGATAGAAAGAAGAGCTTCCATTATTTATGAATCCCACCATCTGGGAGGGTGGTCATAGTAAGTAAGATCACCTTTGTCCAATACCCAATTAACTAAAGCATCAACACTCATGTTCTATTCTTTGACCACATGATTGTATTCAACTTTCAAAAATCCCATTTGGATTAATTGAATCTTCTCAACAATTATTTTTATTCTCCAATCAATCTTATGATTCTTAAAATGAGTCTTCAATAGATTAATTATGACTTGAGAGTTGGATTCAACCAACACCTTTTTCCATTCGACCTTAGCAACCTCTTGAAGACCTCTAAGGATACCATACCCCTCAACAAGGTTATTGGAAAGGATACCCAAATTCTTAGCAAAAGTGAAAACCAGGGAACTATTTGAAAGTCTACCTATTCCTCCTGCACTAGCTTTTCCAGGGTTCCCCCTAGAGGCTCCATTGGTATTGAATTTCCATAATCCTTAGGAGGAGGTTGTCAATTCCTTGTTCTATCCATATTTTGATTGCTCACATTTCCTTTAAGATGGTTTCCCTTAAAAGAGTTAATCTTAAATCTTTGCATCACTTGATCCCATCTTTGGTGGGATTTTTGGGGGTGTTTAAGGAGTTGTTGGGCTAATTCAACTAAGTTGGCAATGGTATTTTGTAAAATATAATGAATGTATTTCCTTTCTTGATTGAAAATCTAATTGTTTCTTTCCTTCCAGATATTCCTAGGTAGAATGGTAGAACCCATCCAAACTAGTTGCCTAATAAAATTATTAACACCCTCCTGATTAGGCCAATCCCTCCAAAGCTGTTCAAAAGTAAAAAAATTGGACCATTGTAAGCTAAGTAAGATGTCCATTCTCCTCCATAGCTCAAAGGCTAAGGTACACTCAATAAAAATATGGTTGAGAGTTTCCACATTCTCTCCATATATTTCACATCTAAACAGGCCATGAAAACCACATTTCATGAAATGCTCACCAATAAGCACCCTACAATGCAATAAAAGCCATGTAAAGAACCTCACCTTAGGCTAGAGCTTTTGAGCCCACAATTGAGTAAATATATCATATGATTGGTTGGGATTATTATGGCATAAGGTCAAATAACCTTGAGCAACTGAATACTCACCCTTAGTAGTGGTGTTCCATCCAAAATAGTATTTATCATGGGACCAAGAAAGAGATCTCATATGAAGGATGCTTTGGATATATTTTATTTACCTTTCTACATTTGAATAGGCTAGTCCTCAACAAGGATCCAATATCTACCAACCTTTGAATTACCAGTATGGTACCGACAATAATTAGCAACCTTTATCCAGTTAGCTTGATGAAGCTCCTCCATACAAGACCTCCAATCAAGAAACTGAGTTATCAAAGGTTGGTGACCATCCTAAGAATCTATCCAAAAAATTACCTAGTTGATCATTATGAATGATCTAAAATAAATTTTACTTAATAAAATCCTCACTAGTCTTAAGAACCGCTAAAATGGGATAACCTTTGGTAGGCAATTGATAGCGAACAAGGTCTTCAGGACTTTTGTTCTCAACATATTTAGCATGAATATTCTTGACCCAAAGAGCATTGGGGTTATGCAAAATCCTCCAATATAGTTTAGCAACTAAAGCCTTATTGTTATTAATAGAACATCAAAAACCTAAGCCCCTTAATTCTTGGGAAGGCATAAATGTATCCCATTTTACCAAGGCCCATTTTATTTTCTCCTTAGTACCAATACAGAGGAACCGATGATTGATTTGATCAAATTCTCAAAGAACTGCCTTTGGGATATTCAACACAATAGAAATATAAATAGGTATAGCTTGAAGGACTGATTTTACCAAGGTAATTCTACCCCCAAATGAAAGCCACATATTGGTCCACTTTCTAATTTTCTTATCAACTCTATGCAACAACCAATTCTAATCTCTTTTTTTTCATCTTTGAATATTGATAAGAATGCCTAAATATGTGATCGGAAGGGATGTCTTCTTATATCTTAACTTATTCATGACCATGGATTCCTATATGGGAGAGCAGTGAAAGAAAATAACCTTAGATTTATCTTCATTAATCAATTGCCCAGTAGCATTATAAAAATAGTTAATGAATTGCTTAATTTTAGAAGCTTTCTTAACTTGAGCTTTAGCTAATAGAGTAGAGTAATCAACAAATTGAAGATGAGAAATAGTTCTGGCTCCATGAGCAATGGTAACCCCCTCAAGGGTTCTATTATCTATATTTTTGGTTATAGTCCTGCCCAAGCATTCAACAAGAATGATGAATAAATAATGCGAGAAGGGGTCACCTTGTCTAATACCTCTGGAAGCAAGGAATAGTTGAGAAGGCTTGCCATTGATAAGAACAGAGTAGGATATCTAAGAGATACATCCCACAATCCAATCCATCCAATCTTGAGAGAATCCAATTTGCCTTAAAACTTTGACAAGGAATTGCCAATCCACTTTATCATAAGCTTTAGATAAGTATAAACGAATGAACATAGATGGAGATTTTTACATTTCCAAGGAATGGATGGCTTCCTAAGCAAGAAATTTCACATCCACTATTTTACGCCCTTCCACATAACCCCCTTGTTCAGGGGAAATAATCTTATGTAAAAGAGGCTTTAGCTTTTCTACCATGATCTTTGTAATAATTTTGAGAATATTACATAAAGCTATAGTTCTAAAAGTTGAGATATGATTTACCTCTTGATATTTTGGGACAAGAGTTATATAAGTATTATTGATAACCTTCAAAATATCTTTGGATTTCCTGGCTTCTTCCACCACCTCTAATAAATAAACATGAAGGATATCCCAAAAATCTTGATAGAACTCAATGGGGAAACCATTAGGGCCTGGTCCTTTTTGCATTTTAAAAAACACTTGTTGAAGTTCATTGATAGTAACTAGAGCAGTCAAAATAGAGTTCTCCTCAGAAGTGATAAGAGTAGGGATCTCTTAAAAAATATTTTTTTGAGAAGCTTATTCAAGAGGTGCAACAACAAATAGATTGGAAAAGTAATTGACAACAATAGAATTCATGCCATCCGAAGTGTAGACAACATCTCTAGAATCATATTTCAGGGAAGAAAATAAAGCTGTGAGATCTTCGAGCTAGAAGAGATTTGTGGAAGAAATATGTGTTTCGATATCCTTATTTGAGCCACTGAATCCTAGATTTTTGCTTCCATAAGAGTTCTCTTTTTTCCTATTTCTCTAACTGAGTTGTGAGTCTAATTTCATTTGTACTTCTACTCTCTGTGAGGCCATCTAAATGGATTTTATTATTCAAATTTTCAAGCTAAGCAATAACTTCATGTTTTTTTGTTGGACATCTCCAAACTCCTTGCAGTTCCAAATCTTGATTTGGATTTAATGTATTGCAACCTTTTAGCAAAAAAAAATATCTTAGTTCCATACCTTGGTTTACCTTACTTCCACCATTATTGCACTCAAGGTCTAAAGGAACTATCTCTAAGCCACATTAACTAAAATAAAAAGGCGAGAAACTCACATTGGTTTTCCAAATTTCCACCATGTCTGGCCAGTGATCTGAACCAATATTTTTAAGAGTCTTTACCATAGAAATGTGACCATGGATTAAAAAATTATCAAAGCACAAGAACCTATCCAATATCTAAATTATATAAGCTAATCCTTACCTTCTGTTAGACCAAGTCATAAGGCCATTATTTGGTTGGATGTCCACAAGATGAAGGTTTACAATATATTCACTCATGAGGTCAGAGCTTTTGTCCAAATTTCTTTTTTCCCCTATTTTCTCATCCAAAGAGAGGATGGTATTGAAGTCTCCTTTGATCAATATCTAAGCTTCAGGAAAATGAGAGATAATATAAGTTATATCCTTCCACTATCTTCTCTTTTCCTCCAAAGTAGTCATAGCATAAACAATTATGCAAAGCATAATTTTGTTAGAATGTCTACTTTGAATAGTTATAGTCAAAAGACCCCAATTTCCAACCATATGGTGAATAAGTACCTCTTTTGGGTCCCACAAGTAAGCAATGCCACCAGAAGTCCCATGGGAACTAAGGGAAGCAACTTTTACAGCTAGGCAAATTTTACTAGCAATTGAATCCATTTCCTGTATTGACATCTTCCTTTCCTGAAGGAAAACAAGATGTGGATGGTTTGTTTAAATAATTCTTCTAATTTTATTTTGTTTTGAAAGACTCCATTTGAGTCCTTTAATATTCCAAGTGATGATCTTCATTAATACCAAGGCTAAAATAATTGGTAAGGGCATTAATCTTACCTTCCTCTACAAGATTTTCACATTCTTTTACCATATGATGTTGATTGGTCTTGCGACCTACCTTTTGGTTGGAATACATCTTTAGTTTTTTTCCTGTTTCTTGACTTACCCCAATTGAATCTGGGATTGCTTCTAACCTCAAAGAATGCGTGTACAAAGCCAAAGTGTTACTGGAAGGTTCAACAGAGTCTATCTTAGAACATGTATTATTTGAAGTCTCAACATTTAAAAGATTATATTTCTTGTGTATACTTCCTCATTTTTTCCTATTGAAAACCTTTAATTTGTTGGTTTGTCTGTGAGTCCTTCCTTGCATCAAAAATTGCATTTCTAAGATTTTTATCTCCATTATTTCCTCTTCCTCACATGAGGCGTTATTTGTGTAAAGAATTTCCAACATATTAGCTGATAACTTTGATTGATCCTTCATATATGGTTTTTCTTAGTGTTGTTCTTCTTAGGCATTTGGAAACCTGCTAAGTTTATATTCTTTTTCTTTTGATATGGAATTCTATTTGGGCAGACACTAGCCAAATGACCATATTCATGGTAAATTTTGCAACGAAAAGGAATATTCTCATAGTCCACCATTTTCTCCTAAGTGTCCTCCCCAAATTGTAATGAGATTTTTTTAAGTAGGGGTTTGTCAAAATCCATTAAAACACACATCTGAGCATAAATAATATGTTCAAATTCTTTAGTACAATTAGCAGTCATCATAAAATATCCCAAAGAGTTTTCAATTGAAGAAAAATAATTAGATTCTAAAATTCAACTAGGAAGCTAAAGAGTCTAACCCACACAGGACCTATAGAAGCCATCTCTTCTTCAGATTCAAATTTAATATGCCAAGGCTTCATGAAAAGCCCCGCCCTTCCAAAGAACCAGGAACCCCCTAGAAATATTTTCTCTCTATCTTCATTATTAGCAAATAAAATAAGAAGGATAGAGAGAGATTTGTAATTCACCTTTTATTTTCTAGTTTTTTGCAGCCTAAACTTTGAAAGCATATAGTCTCAGGCGAAAACCCAAGAAATGATAAATTAGTCCTCTTTTTTTCTAGATTTTCTATGCTTGTTTGAATGACACCCATATCAAGCTTAACAATCAAAGTTCCATCAATTGCCCTAAGACATCCCGACTTAGTTTTCCTAAGATCAGTCTTAGGAATTCTCAAAGGTTTACGAGAAACCCTAAGATTAATGTTAGCATTAGGTTGAGGTTGTCCACCATGGAGGGCATCCCTAAAATTTATTTTTGGGGCCGAGTCTTTGAAATTCTTTCCCTTGAAAGGGGTTTCCATAGTGGATTTTTTTGGGGATGCTCCTTAGTGTCGGATTCGCTTGAGATCTGAACCATTTTTTGATTAGTTGCTTGAAACTTGTTTTGATATCTCTTTAATCCATGCCTTGGATGTCGAGAAAAGGTATGATTTTCACTTTTGTTTTGTGTAGAAAATTGGAAGCCATTTTCAATCAAGTTCATAGCATGAAGATCTATTGAAAGACATATTTCTAACTCATCTTGGCTCCCTTGCAACATATCTCGCTAAAATATTGAGCAAAAACCACAAAAATGTTGGTCGCTAGGGTCTGAAGGTCTCGAAAAACAACCTTTGGAGCCGCTCACACTCAACACAGATGAAAGCCTCGCACAGTCGCTTGCTTTTAGAAAACAAAACAAAACTCAATCGACACTATTCACAAATTGTCAAGTTGTAATAACATTATGTGGTTAATAATGTAATATGGGTAAAATATGTTTCAATCTCATATAATCAATTAAAAAAGATCAATAATATTTTTATCAAATGACATTAATTCAATCAGTTTTGACTTTCAAGGAGGAACATCAAAGTTTGAATCTTGCCAAGTAATGCATGCATAATTGTCAAACTTTAGGCCATTTCAATCCCATATAACCCACAAAAAATTAATAATTTTTTTATTTTAGTCGTCATTTTTAAAAAAAGAATATGTCATTATGAATAGTGTTTTATAAAATTATCTTTTATATAATGTAAAATCAAAATGAATTTTTAATATTTAATATGTGATATATATATATATATTGGAAGACTTAAAAATTCCAAACAAGAGGTTTAAGATATGAATCCAATAGGAGAATGGGAGTAGAGACCATACTATGAGGGTAGTCTCATATGGCTTTTGACCTTGTGGATGTTAAAAATTTACTTAAAAATACTTTACATAATATAATTATACTCAAATCAACCTAATATATCTTTCAATATTTTTAAATTGATTATATGGGATTGAAACATGCTCCACCTTTATTATATTTTGACCATATAATGGTATTATAACAACATGAACTAATGCTAAGACTTTGGAACTCAAGGTTAGAATCCAATGGGGAAGAGAGTTAGTTCGTGTTGAGGTATATCACATTATTTAATACATGATAAAGTACCCCCATGGTACCTTCATTGTAAAAATATAAAAATGTAATAGATTAGGATTGAGTCTTTAGTTTAGGTGAATGATTTATATTTCCCTTTCATGTAAGAGTGTAATTTGTAAGAAATGAATAAACGTCATGTAAGTTAGAGTGCAAGTGTGTATTGAAAGGATGTGCACAAGTGTTATGTATGTAAGTGTCTTATGTGTATTATGAGGATGTGCATAAGTGTCTTAGATTAGGAGTGCATGTAGAAGTGTGCAAGTGTCATAGAGTCAAGTGTGCATGTAAGAAGAAAATGAAGAGTCTAGTATGCAAGTGGCAAGATGATAAGCCAAAGGTCATAGGACTTGTCATATGGAGAGAAATAGTCAAGTACATGAAGGGTCGTCTTCTATGTCTATATTATGGAGATAAATCTCCATGAAAAGTTACCCGATTATCTAAATGTTTGATTATTTGATTGTAAGAGGAAGAAAAGTGAATAAAAGTTGTATATAGATTTTGAGCAATTAATATTGTAAGTTTTCTTCATGCATAGTTCATGAATGATTTAGGCCATTTACATTCATATTTGATTATATAAGTGAATGTTATTTTCAGTATTATATTGGCCTTGATATACATATTAGATTGTTCATATATAATTCTACTCTACATTATTGATATTTTGACCTTTAATATTGTGGCTTCTTTATATTGATATTTGTGATATATTATGGTAGTAAGGCTTTAAAGCCAATAGTGGTATCAGAGCTACAATCTAACTTTGTTTATTTTTTATAGAATTTATTTTAATAGCCACCATTATTAATTTTTAATTCTATCTATTTTTGATAG
Organism: Wollemia nobilis; assembly: GCA_028583015.1. Classification (NCBI taxonomy): domain Eukaryota; kingdom Viridiplantae; phylum Streptophyta; class Pinopsida; order Araucariales; family Araucariaceae; genus Wollemia; species Wollemia nobilis. The sequence continues at coordinate 806,411 of JAQPPZ010002224.1, forward strand.
GGTTAATTTAGAGTCTATCCACTTTGAAAGTAGTGAAGAGTACTTGGGCTCTATTTTATAAAGGTTTGATTAAGTAGAAATTGAGGGGAAAAGGATAAGTCACCTTGATTTGGATGCTAGGGTATTTCCACTTAATTGGAGAAAAACCAGTGAAGACTAAAACTCAGTTAAGATAGATTAAGAGCTAACTCAAGAGATAGTTGGACATTGATAGATTTATAACCAAATTAGAAGAAAGTTGGACATTTGGGGACACTCAAAGTCACCCTGGTATATATTTTGGATTATCTAGAGAAGAAGAGGAGAACCACTATTGAAGATTGCAAGAAAGTGAACTTAAAAAAACTTGATCATTTAGGGACATTTATAGTCACCTTGACATTGATATTGGGTTCTCTAGAAAAGAGGAAAATCATATTTTTGGTTCTTAGGCGTGACCTAAGACATTGAAGAATTTTTTAGATATTGAAAATAGAGAAGCATTCAAGCCTCTAGGGATAAAGAAGCATTCAAGCTTCTAGGGTATAGAGATAAAAAACAATATACAAAGATTAGAGTTGTACTATAGAGAACAAGCCTATAGAGATAGAGGCATTGAGGAGTTCTAGTTATTTAGAAAATCGGAAACATTAGGCTCTTGGCCTTCACATATTTGAAGAAGTTTTATTATTCTATAAAAAGCAGACAATAGTGCTAAGCGAGAAAAAAATAGCATTGTATAAGCATCCCATAAGAGATAGCAAGCAAAGGATATTGAGCTACATTGAGTGTTTATCTTGTGGAGTCATTGTCCACATAGAGAGGATGCAACCAGCACTCAAGCAACCAACTGTTGAAGAAGCAACCTAAGTGGTTAGCATAAGAAGACAAAGCCTAAAAAAGATAAGGTCCTATTGATCAACATAGAAGGTAGAGATAAAAAAGTTTAATATAAAATGAAAGGCTATCAAAGCGGCCAGACCAGCATAAGAAACAAAGTAGCCAACATAGTGTAAGGAGAAAAGTGACTAGACTAGGAGCAGATACTTAAGTGCTATAAAAGTGCTATATGAACCATCAATAGTTGAGCAGTGATTAACATGAAGCCATCCAAGCAGGGATTAACGTGCTACTATAGCACTATCACAAAAGTGCCATACAAAGTTCTACCAACCAAGGTAGACATGAAGTCATCCAAGTGTCATTCTGCATCAACAGTGTAGTGGTAAAGGTACTTGTAGTGAAGCATTGCTATCTTGGACAAAGGAACCAAAGCATTGTTGCCTATGGAATTGAAGAGTTACTACCTAGGATAAATGAACCAAAGTGTTGTTGCCTGATTCAAATAAAATCAATTAGTTGTCTAAAATGTCTTCTCTCGAGATAAAGGAATTGCTATCCAAGACGTCTCCACTAGAAGAAGCCTAAGTGTTGCACCTATGAACGTAGAGCAGTTACAAAAAAGAATGTTGAATAGATGAGTAAGCAATAATTGAGGAAGGCTAGAGGAGAACACATAGAACAATGAAATTGAAACACTTGACCTAACACGTCAAGGCTTGCATGAGAATTCCAACGAGTAACAACAAAAATCATGTGAATGTTGGATAGGTAATGTCTTATGCGTTACTCTTATGCACCATTTATTTTTGGAGGGAAAAAAGGTTGAATAAATTTGAAAATATATTAAGGAGTTATAAGGTTGTGTTATGTTTTTAATTTAAAATTTGAATATAAGGTATGGAGAGATAAGGAGTGCTACTAGGGTTTAGAAGTTTTTAGAATCTTATTATAGATTTGATTAAATATTTGAAGACTTAGATTTAAAGCATTAGAGTGATTTTAATTTTTTGAAGAGTGTGAAGATTTCAAAGTAGGGAGTTAAAAGGTTTTAAAGTTTTTGAATTTTGAAGTTTTTTTTTTATATATTTTAAATTTTAGAAAATTTTAAAGTTCATGAAATTTAAAATTTGAAAATTTACAAATTTAATATATTATGGAGAAAATGATTTTTACATCAAAAGTTCAGATAAATCTAAAATTTGTAAATTTCATATTTTTTGAGTGCCTATTTGAACTTGGGAGATATAAGGTTTACTACTTTAGAAGTATTGAATTTCAAACTTTGATCATTATGGAAGGAAATATAAAGTCCATAATCAGAAAGGAAAGATTAGAAGTTATAAAATATGGCATTGGAAAATTGATTGAAAAATCTAAGGGTAAGCTAGATATGGCAATACAATTCATCTATAGAGAAGCTATGGATGAAAGTTTTAAGACATTTGAATACTATTTACATTCAAAACTTGTTGAAGCAATTGATAATTCGAGAATGATATTATAATACCTATTTACATAGGTAGTATAATATATATGACATTGCTTTCACTTTAACTTTATAAAGATGAAAATTTAAAATAAAAGGAACTGAAGGACACTCTAAAAAGGAAAGTAGAGATTGATACAAAAGAATAAAGTGAATCATCTCTAAAAACAATGTTTCATTCTACATGCAATATTGACATTCCAAGCTCATCTAATTCAAAAAATTATTATGATGCTCTAAGTGAATGTTCAGAAGATATAGATTATAAGAAAACTAGATCAAATGAAGCACATTATCTAAAGGTCAAACACACAAAAAAATTTCAAGTTGTTTATGCACATGAACTTGAGGTCAAAGAAGAAGCTCAAGCAATTTGTGATCAAGATCATGAAAATACAAAGATTGAGAACCTAAATAATGAAGAAGAACTCATAACAAAATTCAAAGAATATGAAGACAAATCACAAACAGAGGTTCATAAACAATGCAAGGTCAATTGAAGATTGAAGATAAAGACAAAGACTAAGACTAAGACTAAAGTCTTCAATAGCCAAATAATGTAATATAGGGGGGTGTTAAGGTATATTACATTATTTGGTGCATGTTAATGTACTGGTACCTTCATAATTCAAAAGTAAATATGTAATAGATTAGGATTAAGTCTTTAGTTTAAGTGAATGATTTATATTTTCCTTTCATGTAAGGGTGTAATTTGTAGAAAATGCACAAGTATCATGTGTGAGTGTAGTGTGCAGAAAAATGCACGTGTTATGTAAGTTAGAGTGCATGCGTGTATTGAGATAATGTGCACAAGTGTTATGTATGCATTTTATATGTAATATGAATATGTGCACAAGTATCTTAGATTATGAGTGCATGTAGAAGTGTGCAAGTGTGTATGTAAGAAGAAAGTGAAGAGTCTAGTATGCAAGTGGCAAGATGATAAGCCAAAGGTCATGGGACTTGTCATATGGAGAGCAATAGTCAAGTACATGAAGATTCATCTTCTATGTCTATATTATGGAGATAAAGCTCCATGAAAAGATATTTGATTATTTGAATATCTAATTGTAAGAGGAAGAAAAGTGAATAAAATTTGTATATAGATTTTGGACAATTAATATTGTAAGTTTTTTTCATGCATAGTTAATGAATGATTTAGGCTATTTACATTCATATTTGATTATATAAATGAATATTATTTTTAGTAATATATTGGCCTTGATGTACATATTAGATTGCTCATAAACAATTCTACTCTATATTATTGACATTTGACCTTTAATATTGTGGCTTGCTTATATTGGGATCTATGATATATTGTGGTAGGAAGGCTTAAAAGCCAACAATTTGAATCCAATGAAAGTAGAATTGTATATCATATTATAGTAACTAAATTTTGGTTGAATAAATACATAATGGGTAAGCAACATCAACATCATCTATGATGATTGACTCATATAACCTATGGAAACTACTTTACTTTTTATCTTTTTTTAATCATGCATGTATAACATGTATAAGTTGACAAGATTTGAACCTGGGTCTCAAGGTCTCATCCTTGAAAATTGAAGAATTTAAACAATTGAGCTAATGCCATTTGATTAAATGTTAAATCTACCTATTTAGTTAAACAACATCCTTTATGACGATCTTCTCATATAACCTATGAAAACTACATTACTTTTTATTTTATTTTAATCATATATATAAGTTGACAAGTTTTCAAAGTCTCTTCCTTGAAAGTTGAGAAATTTAACTATTTAGCTAATGTCATTAACATTAAGTTAACTATTTAGTTAAACAACATCCTTTATGAGGATCTTCTCATGTGACCTATGAAAACTACATTACTTTTTATTTATTTTTAATCATATATATTTAGGTTAACAAGACTTCAAAGTTAACTATTGAGCTAATGTCATTAAGTTACCTATTTAGTTAAGCATCATCCTTTATGAGGATCTTCTCATGTGACCTATGAAAACTACTTTACTTTTTATTTATTTATAATCATATATATAGGTTAACAAGTCTTCAAAATCTCCTCTTTGAAAGTTGAGAAATTTAACTATTGAACTAATGTCATTAATCGTCAAGTTACTTAATTAGTTAAGCAACATATTTTATTAGGATCTTCTCATATGACCTATGAAAACTACTTTACTTTTTATTAATTTTAATCATATATGTATAGTTGACAAGTCTTCAAAGTCTCTCCTTAAATTTTGAGAAATTTAACTATTGAGCTAATGTCATTAACATTAAGTTTACCTATAAAATTAGAACCTCTATCTATAAATATAAAACTTAGCCCTCAACCAATTATCCATCCTAAACCTCTTGGATATTATTTATTTATTGTAATTTAAAAGTAGAATTTTGAAAAGGTTGTACTTTCCCTTTTACATAAACTTAGTCATATTGAACTATTTGGTGTTTGCCAAGATTTGAACCTTGATGTGAGCTACATCAACTATTTGTCCCAAATATTTGAACCAAAAACTTGTTGATGATATATTTCATTTATTTTTCTAAAATATATAACAACAACAATTTTATATTAAATTTTTGTATCTCTATTAATATTATATAATAAAATCCTTAAAAAAAAATTATATAATAAAATAAGATATTTTTTAATCAAAATTTGTTGTGACTTATTTATATGAAATTGAAACTAATCCATTATAACAAAATTTTAAATTAAATTTATAAAAAATCAAAAAATTAATATATCAAATTAAATATCATCTAATAAAATAAAATTTACAAGAACAATTATGTACCAATAATTATAGAAACTTTATATAAACAAATTACATATACCTTTTCTAATGTAAATAGTGATGGACAAGCTAAAATAAATAATTCTTCTAAAATAAATAAATAAAATGTATGCTGCAAAGTTTAGTTAGTAGTAAAGGTTATGATTTTTCTTTTAAAAATTTAAGATTCAAACCTGAAACCTATTAAAATATTTATAATAAGAAAATTACATGCAAAGTAGTAGTTTGATCTTAATCATTTGAGTGTGTTGTCATCAAAGGTACTTACGAACCTTGAGCAACTGGTGGTCCTCAAGTAGTGGTCCCTTGGTCTCAAGTAGTGGTCCCTTGGTCCCTAGGTAGTAGTCTGAATCTGAATCATTTGAGTGGCGTTAGTGTGCGTCAGATCGAAGGTAAGAATCACAAGCGACTGGTCCCCTTCATGCCAGATCAACAAAAACAAAGTGGAATAGGTTTGATAAGAGCAACCCTGAACCCTAAGAGCAACTGGTGGTCCTCAAATAGTGGTCCCTTGGTCCCTAGGTAGTAATCTGAATCTGAATCATTTGAGTGGCGTTAGTGGGCATCAGATCGAAGGTAAGAATCACAAGCGACTGGTCCCCTTCACGCCAGGTCAACAATAACAAAGTGGAATAGGTTTGATAGAAACAACCCTCAACCCTAAGCTTATCAGTTATTATGGTTGTAACAAACTCTAACAAAAAAAAAAATTACATTAATTAAAGCACGTGGTTTGAAACTATTCAGGGTAAAGAACCTTGTGTCCCCCTCAAACCCGTTTATGTTCTCCACAGATAGCACACAACGCGGACTTCCTGATAACATATTCGAACATTTTAACCGTCATACTCCAAATCCGAACCTGCAAAAACAATTAGCTTCTGCCACATTGAAACCTCGGCAAGAGCACAAGGCTCTTCTGCTGGGCACGCGACTGCCATACCATTCCACGGGAAAGGCCCATCTCCCCTCCACGTATGATATTTGAACACCGTTCCTGCCACGTATATCCCAAATCCTTCAAAATAAAGACCAGGGGCACCGATTACAGGGTAATGGATGGATGCGAGAAGAAAAGAGAAGAGAAGAAAGAAAGAAATGACGGGAATAGAGGATTGGCACCTGCTGTTGCAGGTTTTTTCGCGGCTTGACGGCCGAAGCCTCGCTAGGGCCGCCTGCGCCTGCAAAATCTGGTCTGCCGTGGCACTCCAGGAAGACCTGTGGAAACAAATCTGCCGCGCCAAATGGCCTTCCCTCGACTCGAACGCGGGACATGCCGTGTTAAAACAAGCCGGCGGCTACCGCCAATTCTTCGCCCGGCGGTTCCAGGCCCCGCGCGCCCGATCCGCTGAAGCAGAGCCGTCGATCTCGCTGCAAGATCTTATCTTTCTGGTCGACGTGGCTGCCGGAGATGATGTGGCGTGCTCCTTCATCCGGTGCGGGGTCGAGCTCGGCGACGGCGGGGATGAGACGTTCCGTTTCACGGTGGGTTTGGGCGAAAGAGAGGTGAAAGGCACGGGCGCGGGTGTGTCTGACGTGGAGGCGGCGAAGGAGCTGAGGGTGAGCTGGGCGGCCATGCTGGCGGGAGGCGGCGGCGGGAGGGTTTTTCAGGTGATGGAGTCGGGGAAGCACGGGCAGGTCGTGGGGGACACGTGTACGTTTTCTGAGGGGTTGAGGGACCTCGGGTGCTGCCCGCCCGGTCTGAGTGAACACGTGGCGGAGATGGCGTTGAGGTTCGGTGTGACGGGGCTGACGGAGGTGCAGTTGAGCTTCATGAATACGATGACGTGGAGATATTTCTCGCGGAAGGAAGCTCTCCGTTACTTTCAGCACGCCTTTTCTGAAGATTGGGAGACTTGAAACCCCTTTTTTTTTTTAAATTTTGTTTTTTGGTTTTTTGGGTTCTCCGAGCATTATCGGAAATTTAATTGATAGAAGCGGAATGTTCCTGTAAATATACTCTTTTTCAAGATACTGCTTTCAACAACTATCTTGACATTTTCTTTCGACTCCTATCTTTTGACATTTTTAAGAGACTCCCTTCAACAAAAGTTATAGTGTAGTGTAAATTTTTATTTATTTTTAAATTAATATTAATTATAATCTGTAAATTTTTCAGCTAAACTATATTGTCATTATATTTGAACGATAATTTTAACCTCAAATTATCTTCTTTTAATTGAAGATTTATCTGAGAGAAACTTTCAAATTTTTCTCTAAAATATTTTTTCAGGAATTTTTTTTATTTAAAAGCTTCTTTTAAAATTATTTTGACAAACTCAAATTTTGAACATTTTTATTTTACTACAGATTGAAGATTGAAGATTGAAGCAGATCTTGTGTCTTAACACCATTGCCTCGTATAAGACCCTTATCTAACAATAGTAAGATAATGCCTTATTTTTATTCAATTATTAAGACAAATAATATTTGTGAACCTTTATTAAGACAAATAATATTTTTGAATCCTTAAAATCGTTCGAGTTAGTGTTTGACACACTCGAATTTCGAAATAAATTCAACACATATCCTGCCTATCAATTTATAGCACACATGGAATTACAGACAATGTTTAATTAATGTCATTCGGTTGTCACACATGTAATTCCAATCACAGCCATAACCAATGTCTAATTAATGTCATTCGGTTAGTTACAGCACCCAATTAGTTTGGGTTGTTCCTCTATCAATCCAATTAAATTCATTTACTAATTTACTCAGACAAGAATAACAAATGTCTAATTAATGTCATTGGGTTAGTTACGGCACCCAATTAGTTGGGTTAGTTACGGCACCCAATTAGTTTGGGTTGCTTCTCTATCAATCCAATTACCCGGAATTAAATTCATACCAATTTACTCACACAAGAATTGTATAAATGAATGGGTATAAATCTGCGATTGATATGTTTCTTTACTAATTGTGGCATTTACTGTGTGGGTTTGCGCCAATCATAATCTTTTCAAACCTAGGTGTTCTACAGCAGGCTTGAAGTGCGATTGATGTGTTTCTTTACTAATGGGTTTGCGCCAATCATAATCTTTTCAAACCTAGGTGTTCTACTGCAGGCTTGTCACTACATCTGTGGATCAAACCTAGGTGTTCTACTGCAGGCTTGTCACTACATCTGTGGATCAAATTTGTCACATTTAACTTTATTTTATTTTTGTCACTTTTAATATTTTTTTTTTTTTTAAAGTTTGGTGTCACTAGATCTCTGGATCACATTTGTCACTTTAACATTATTTTATTTTTAAAAGTAACTTTAACATTATTTTATTTTTAAAAGTAATAGTTTAGTTTTGTGTTTGTCACTTTAACTTTATTTTATTTTTAAAAGTAATAACGGTTTAGTTTTGTGTTTGGTGTCACCTTAACTTTATTTTATTTTTAAAACTTTATTTTTAAAACTTTATTTTATTTTTAAAAGTAGTAACGGATTAGTTTAGTTTTGGGTATCTTTGGTGTCACTAGATCTGTGGATCAAATTTGTCACCTTAACTTTATTTTATTTTTAAAAGTAGTAACGGTTTAACTTTATTTTATTTTTAAAAGTAATAACGGTTTAGTTTTGGGTATCCAAACTACCAATACACAAATCAAAGTAAACTTTTTTAATTTTTTAATTAATATTAAATATTATTTATACATAAAACTTGATACACAAATCAAAGTAAACTTCTTTAATTTTTTAATTAATATTAAATATTATTTATACATAAAACTTAATATTATAAAAGTAGTAACGGGTATCAAACTACCAATACACAAATCAAAGTAACTTCTTTAATTTTTTTAATTAATATTAAATATTATTTAAACATAAAACTTAATATTATGTGGTTAGGGTTGGTTTACCAATACACAAATCAAAGTAAATTTGTTTAATTAATATTAAATATTATTTATACATAAAACTTAATATTATGTGGTTAGGGTTGGTTTTTTTCAAAAATTAATATTAAATATTATTTATACATAATATTAGGTTAGGGTTGGTTTACCAATACACAAATCAAGGTAAATTTGTTTAATTTTTTAATTAATATTAAATATTATTTATACATAAAACTTAATATTATGTGGTTAGGGTTGATTTTTTTTGACTAGTGAAAAAATATGTATATGTATGGGAATTCTTCGAGGTCCTGCATTCTGGATCATTTGCAGTTAATAAAGTCTACAGCGACAAATGTGACCTGACCGGGTTGTTTTAACGAGCGATACACGAAATACACCTTTTGACCCGCTGAAATTAGCTTTACATACAAATTTTCTGCAATTGGTTTTACATACAAATTTTTATTCGTGTCCGACACGAATAAATGAAGATGCTTCACACCACGGTTCGTGACCGTAAATTCATATGGCTCCTTTTTTCGCCCTTGTAATGTGACGAATTTTATCTTCGAATTTGATAACAACTAAGAACAAGATGATGTTTAATTTTTTTTGGTTTTGGACCCAGGCTTACACTTATATTTTATGTTTTCCAATTTTAATATCTTTGAATGTTTATTTTTCTATTATTATTTTAAAAATCATCTTCAAATTTTTTTTTTCCGATTTTATTTAGAAGCACCCTATAAACTTCTTTAAGTTGAACTAAATATTTAAAAGTATATCCTTGGTGTTAACTCAATTGTCTTTCAAGATATTTGAAGATAGAAAAGCCAAATCATATTAAAGAGCTAAACCATACAAAATTGGGTGGGTGGAATTATCACACCTCAAAGTTCACACTAATTGATACGGTTAGGAGCAAAAATCAACATACATGCCAACAAAAAAAACACTAAAGAATCACATTGGATAGGACCACTCCTCAAATAGAAGAAGGACAGATGAAACAGGCCAACCTGTGGGGGGACAATATCCTCCCTATCAACAGAACTCCAGCCATCATCATTAATTGCAGTGAGCTGACCAACACCTTCCTTGTCGGAAAATGCAAGAACAACAGGTTGAGGAAGTACAACACGAGTACCCCAACCCTCAACATGTGCTAAGGGTTCAGGAACCACATCCCAAACAAAATGGCGTGAAGAACTCCTACCAATAGAATGGAGCCAATTTCGAGTTGGTGGAGATGGAGATTGGTGGTGCTCCGAAAACGCAGAAGGACACAAAGGCCGAGAAATTGGCCTAAGACAAGTCCTAGAAGAGGAAGGGTTGCTAGGAGATCGAGGCGAAACGCGACTGACAGTGCAAGGAGCATTGCCTGAATGGGCCATCGGATTCTGTAGATGTTGAAGCTCAACATTCACCTTATCAACCTGAACAAAAATATGTAACCAACAGTCATAAAAAATGGAATATTTGTCAGCAAGAGAAAATGCAGGGGATACATCTTGTGTAGAAAAAATAGCACAATTGCAAGTCTTCCACAAGTGAAAAAGAGTGATGATTATGAAAATATTCCAAATTGCATGTGTATTATCAGCAAAATCAATATGATCTCCCAGAAGAGCATGAGACCAAGAGAAAGAGCTCAACATAAACGGTCTGAAAAGGAAAGAAGCTAGTCCCAATCCTACTACGCACGTAAACAATGCCAAGAAAAAAGATGTAAAAACTCCCCAGGTTGATGGCAAAAGATGCAAGTAGGATTGTCCACCTCAAGATAAAGAAGACGCGCTCCAACTGGTAACCCTTGATGCAAAATACTCCATGCAAAAATTGTTGTTTAGGTTCAACATAGGAGGACCATGCCATGTTAAATATCTACTTCCAGCAGGTATGTGTAGAAAGTAAATCCCATCTAGCATGCAACATGTCCCACATGGGAACATGTGGCATCAACCAACTGTATCCCAACTTCGCCCGATATTGCAATAATGGCCAATGGTTTGGCCAAAACCAGTCAACCCCCCAGGGTTTTTGAAAATGCCTATTAATTTTTCTCCAAATAAAGAAAGGAATCTGTTCAATCACCATTTCATAAGTGGATTTGTCTGTCTGTTGAAGATTATAATATTGCTTAAAAGAAGCCCAGGGTAGCCAATCTCTGGTGTGATTCGAAAAAAGCAGACAAGCAAACAATACCTTTTTTATAAAAACATTTAGCTCTAACCCACTGAACTTGATCCAAAGGCAAACCTTGATAGGTAATAGCAGGAGACCACTAAACGTTAATAGAGGAGATTGAAGCACCAGCTCTTGAGGCAGAGCCATTCTAGGATAACCAAGGCTTCAAATCCTCCCAGGATTTCCAAATACTCTTAATGACAAAAGATCCAGGAGTGTGAATATGAATAGGATCAGTAAGAACAGCTTGAAGACTAAGCCTCTTCCATACCTTTTTGCCATAAGGTAAACCATGAGACAAACAATGTCTGATAAGAACTTTCCAAGTTGCATCACCTGTAAGAGCTCGAATAATCCACTTGGCACAAAGAGAGAACCCTTGTTTTTGACAATCAAATAACCTCATGCCACCACTTGCTTTAGGAAATCAACAAAACTCCCAGGCTACTCTATGAAAGCCTTTTGTACCCTTATCCTTGGCCCACAAAAATACCATAATAGCTTTTCTAATTTGTGATAACAGGCCTTAGAAGGAACCCAACAAGAAGAATAATACACATGAGTAGAAGAAAGAATTTTAGAACAAATCTAAAATTTCCCAGCTAAGGATAATTGCTTAGACAACCAGTAGGATGATTTTTTTCAACCTTGTGCACAACATATTGTCATAACTGAGAAGGAGAGCCTTGAAAAGCAAAAGGGATACCCAAAAACTTAAAAACTTCCCCAGGTTGGATCCAATACCAAGGGATGTGACAAAGCCAGGGAGGAATAGGATGAACATATTGTCTATAGGAGGAAGTTTTGTGCCATTGAACATTGGATCCAGAAGCAAGACAAAATGTATCCAAACACTAAATAGCAGTGGAAAAGGATTGTTCATCCTCCGTAATAGTCAAAAAATAATCATCGTCAAAATGGCCATTAACAAGCTGCTGAGTGGAATTAGGAAGGGTGATGCTACGAATCAAGCCTTGAGAAAATTTATTGGCTAACAGATATCCAAAAGCGTCAGTAGCCAAAATAAAAAAATATGGAGCAAGAGGACAACCTTGGCGAACTGACCTACCAAGGTCAATTTGTTCAGAATTACATCTATTCAATGTAAGAATAGTTGATGCATCATTGAAAAGCATAAGAACAGAGTTAATGAAATAAAGACCGAAACCCAAACCTGGAGCATAGAAGTGATAAAATACCATTCAATTCAGTCATATGCTTTTTCAAAGTCGACTTTGATGAATAAAGTATCTTGAGTGAAAGTTCGAGCCCACTCCATACCTTCCCAAACTACGAAAACATTATCAAGAATGTATCTGCTCTATACAAAACCAGTTTGTTCAGACCTAATGATCAAAGGCAAAAGAGGCCTGAGTTTTAAATCTAATGCTTTAGCAATAATCTTATAACTGACAATGATAAGAGTAATAGGTCGCCAATTTTTGATGACTTCAAGATCCCCTGTTTTAGGAATAAATTTAACATTACCCTGATTGATAATAGAGCCAAGAGATCCACCATGCATTACCTCATGATATACCTGAAGAAGATCAGGCCCTAGCATATCCCAAAATGCTTTATAAAACTCACAAGGGTAACCATATTATCCAGGAGCCTTATCATTTGCCATGTGAGAAAGAGCATCAGAAAGATCTTCCAAAGATAAAGGTGTATCACAAAAAGCATGCTGGTATGAGTTAAGTTTGACACAACAGAACAACATTCTTCCAATGCTTGGCAGTGGACAGGTGAAAGATATTGGGAAGTAAAGACTTTCTGATAATGGACAATAAAATCTTGTATAATATTCGGAAGAGCAGTAACTCTTGCATCTTCTGTTTGAATGGCTTGAAATTCAGAATAGTGAGAAGGAGGGCGAAGTCTGTGGAAAAATTCCTTAGACACCTTATCTCCAACTTGAAGCCAATGCATCCAAGATCAAATTTGAGCACCTTTAGCTTCATAAATTTTAGATTTCTTAATTTCATGGTGTATGGTAGCAACATGAGCTTGCAGAACAACATTAAAGGGAGAAGCTTCAAGGTAAATTGAAGCTCGAGCTAATTCAGTTCATAGAGCAGAATTAGAATGATGCTTGCGCTTAGCAACTTCAACTTCCAGACTTCGCAATAAAGTGGTATTACGATGAATAGCCAAATTCCACTAGGCTATCCAACCAACATCTCCAAAAAGGTCTGAGGAGGAGATGGAACAATATGGGCATTCTTGGAAAGACTATGCAAAAATGAGACATTTAAATAAAATTACGAAGGAAAAGAAGGGGGCTTTATCCGCGGAGAATCAAGTTGAAAAAGAATGGGAGAATGATCACACAAGGTAGTATTGACAACAACAACAACATGAGGAAGATAATTCTTGAGACAAGAGACATGAAAATGATCACAATCATAAATCATAGCCCAATCAAGGCGTTCAAAAATTCTAGCTGATCCAACTTGAAAATTAGTCTAGGTAAACCACAAATCCCAAGGAAAGTCAAAAGGAGAATAAAGGGAGTTGGGATCAAAAAGCTTAAGTTTACTTTTCATGAAATACCAAGGTGCACGCTCCCCAACACACCATCGCATACAGGTTTGACTCAGCTTATCAACATGTTTTTCCACCAAATTAAAATCACCACATAAAATCCATGTGGCAAAAGGTAAATTTAAAGTAAGCCAACGCTAAAGAGAACACCTTTGGGGAGGGTCATTAGAAGCATAAATATTTACAATCCCTAGCGGTTTACCATCGATCTTAAGCAAAGTCCAAACCACTTGGTTTGAAGGGTCAACCCCCCAAGAGACCACATGATCATGCCACTGAGGAGAAAAAACAGTGACTGCACCTCCTTTACCAAAAGAGTGATTGGTGGCATAAAAGATACTACGAGGCCACAAAAAGTTACAAGTATACTACATAAGGAAATCATTAATTTTAACTTATTGCAAACATATCACATCCAAACTACCAAATAGGTGAGAAATACGACCCAACTCATTGTGGACCAGGTATTTTCAGACTAGATCTGTCAGTACTTGAACATTCCAAGAGAAGAAAAGCATTAAGACCCATCAGTCAGCAACCCCACCATGACATTCTCTATGTTGTCCAGTTGTCTTAAAGAGTCAAAGGAATTAGACTCAGTTGGTTGGTGCCAAACAAAGGAGGGGCTCCGATCATCATGCAAAGGACTACGAGAACGACGAGATTTAAAAACAGGACCAACATCAGAGGGTGTAGTTTGATTAGGTTCAGGGGAAGGCCTATTGGTGAGAACTAACACAAAAGAAGGGCCAGACCATAGAGAAACAATGGGGGGTTGAGATGGAGAAGTAGCGGGGGCTTGGGAAGGCTGCAGGGCAACTAACGATAGAGGGGAAACCATATGGGATGAATTTGTGGTAACAGGAACGAAAAAAGGAGGCTGCATGATAGGCATAGTGGCTGAGAGAGGTTGTTGTGAAGAACTAGCAGGAACAAGAGGACGATTAGCACGGTATTTATTGTTACAAACCTTCACCTAGTATTCATGTCCACCAGAAGCACCATTAGCCAAAGCTGTAGGAGCCAGAGGAATAATAGAAGAGAAAGTGGTGGTAGAAATAGAAGAAGAAGGTGGGGTCTGGTTAAATATCCCTACCATTAAGGGACAATCCTTAATCTTATGAGCAAATGAATGACATCAATAACAGGTGTTCAACACATTGATATACAGAATACGTTGCTGATAGGTAACATCCCCCACTGTGATATTCATGTATTCTTGCAAATCTTGAGTCAAATCTACTTTCACACAAACCCTATGGGAAGGGTGATCAAAAAACCATTTTCAGGTTCAAGACAAACAAACTAGCCCAAGTGGGCACCAATTTGATGTAAATAACCCCACAAAGGAATAGGTAAACCAGGAAATTCCACCCAAATTGGCACTTCCAAGGAGGCATGTTCACTGACAACAAAATTTTGAGAATAAGGTTGAAGGACCAACAAGGAATTACGAACAGACCAAGGACCTTTGAAAAGAACTTTGTGGGCTTGAGAGGGGTCAGAAAAATGAAACAAAAAATAACCCTTGGTTAAATTCTGAATGTTTTCCACCTTCACTCCATGCGGACTCTAGACTTGGTGAACTTAGGTATGAATAACATAATCATTGGGAATACGACCCAGAAAGTACCCCACTAAAGTATGACTTTCAAACCAAGCACATGTAGTCTCATAATATGGTAATGGAATAAAGTATTCAAGGACATAACCTTTACCTCATGGTATACTTTCTGGACGAACTTGCGAGGATGTTTCCTTGGTGCCATTAGATGCTCCAGTCGACTCCGTAGAAACTGAGTTGGGCGGAAGAACAATGGCCATTAAAACAGGGGGCGAAGAACACCACCCAAGGCGATGTTAAGGCAAGGACAGGACAAAATGGAACCCCACCCAAAAAAGGTGAATGGAACCAAACCCTAGGTGGAGGAAACAACATGGATACATCGCAAGCATGCAAGATCAGTGAAGGTTGCAGAGCGTCACTTTGTAAGACAAATTGATATTTCCTCTCTTGCTCTTCAATGAGCATAAAATATCATCTTTTATTCGATCTCCGATCTCCACAAGTAAATGTAGTATATTTTGATCTTGGTATTAACCCAATTGTCCCATTTTCAATATATGCTCTCCAATATCGTTTTTTATTCAATAGTATTATTTTTATTCAATATTATGGTTTTTTATTCAATAGTATTATTTTTATTCAATATTATTAATAATAAATAACCTGACTGTTATTTTAAGAGGTTGAGAGCTTGAAAAGCAGGGCATATCATGATTGTTAGTGAATTGATTGTTCATATTTTTCGTGAATTGAATTTAGGTCTAAGGTTATTTAAATAAATCACGAGCTTTGGTTCACCCTGGGTCTAGGTATTTAAAAAAGTCATGAGCTCTCTATCCTGCCTTCTATTCTAAAAATGCTAACTTGGCTCTCCATACAATTGAATCCCTTTGTCAAGAGAACCCAATAATTTTTTCCAAGCTCTCATCGTAGTGTTTCTATCAAGATATATGGGATTTGAACTTGGTTAAGAGCCAATGATTTTTTGCCAAACTCAATGAATTTTGTTATTGTGGTGTTCTTGTGAATTCAACCTGGGTCTCCATTAAGAGAGCCTAATGACTTTTGTCACTGTGATGTTCTTGTCGAGACATATGTGAATTGAACTTAGGTATTTGTTGATAGACCCCAATTACTTTTGGGAAGCTCAATGATTTTTGTTATTATAGTGTCAAGACAACCCAATGAATTTTGTCATTGTGGTGTTCCTGTCGAGACATATGTGAATTGAACTTGGGTCTTTGTTGAGAGAGCCCAATGACTTTTGGGAAGCTCAATGATTTTTGTCATTATGGTGTCAAGACATATGTGAATTGAACTTAGGTCTATGTTGAGAGAGCCCAATGAATTTTGGGAAGCTCAATGATTTTTGTCATTGTGGTGTTCTTGTCGAGACATATATGAATTCAACTTAGGTCTTCATTAGGAGAACCCAATGATTTTTGTCAAGCTTAATTGTTTTTGTTATTGTGGTGTTTCTGTCGAGAGATATGTTAATTGAAATTGGGCCTCTGTTAAAAGAGCCCAATGATTTTTTCCAAGCTTAATGACCTTTTTTTTTCATTATGGTGTTCCTATATACACATATGTGAATTGAACTTGGGTCTCGATTAAGAGAGCCCAATGATTTTGTCTAAACTCAATGAATTTTGTCATTGTGGTGTTCCTATCAAGACATATGTGAATTGACTTGGGTCTTCATTAAGAGAGCGCAATGATTTTTACCAAGCTCTTTGGGAAGCTTAATGATTTTTGTCATTGTGGTGTTCCTGTCAAGACGTATGTGAATTGAACTTGGGTCTTTGTTAAGAGAGCCTAATGATTTTTGTCAAGCTTAATAAATTTTGTCATTGTAGCGTTCATGTCGAAACATATGTTAATTGAACTTGGGTCTGCGTTAAGAGAGCCCAATGAATTTTTCCAAGATCAATGACTTTTTCATTGTGGTGTTTCTATCGAGACATGTGAATTAAACTTGGGTCATCGATGGGAGATCCCAATAACTTTTGGGAAGCTCAATGATTTTTGTCATTATGGTGTTCTTGTCAAGACATATGTGAATTAAAATTGGGTCTTCATTAAGAGAGCCCAATGATTTTTGTCAAGCTTAATGACTTCTCATTGTGGTGTTCTTGTCGAGACTTATGTGAATTGAACTTGGGTCTCCGTTAAGAGAGCCCAATGACTTTTTCCAAGCTCAATGACCTTTATCATTGTGGCGTTCCTGTCTTGACCTTTGTCATTACAGTGTTCTTATCGATACATGTGAATTGAACTTGGGTCTCAGTTAAGAGAGCCCAATGAATTTTGTCATTGTGGTGTTCCTATTGAGACATATGTGAATTGAACTTAGGTCTCCATTAAGAGAGCCCAATGAATTTTTCCAAGCTCAATGACCTTTGTCATTGTGGTGTTTCTGTCGAGACATATGTGAATTGAACTTGGGTCTCAGTTAAAAGAGCCCAATTACTTTTACCAAATTCAATTACTTTTGTCATTGTAGTGTTCCTATTGAGATATATGTGAATTGAACTTGGGTCTCCATTAAGAGAGCACAATGACTTTTGCCAATCTCAATGAATTTTATCGTTGTGGTGTTCCTATCGATACAAATGTGAATTGAACTTGGATCTCCATTAAGAGAGCCCTATTGAGATATATGTGAATTGAACTTGGGTCTCCATTAAGAGAGCACAATGAATTTTGCCAAGCTCAATGAATTTTATCATTGTGGTGTTCCTATAGAGATAGATGTGAATTGAACTTGGATATCCATTGAAAGAGACCAATGACTTTTGGGAAGCTTGATGATTTTTTTCATTGTAGTGTTCCTGTCGAGACATATGTGAATTGAACTTGGGTCTTCGTTAAGAGAGCCCAATGATTTTTGTCAAGCTTAATAAATTTTTTTATTGTGGTGTTCCTATTGAGACATATGTGAATTGAACTTAGGTCTCCGTTAAGAGAGCCCAATGAATTTTGCCAAGATCAATGAATTTTGTCATTGTGGTGTTCCTGTCAAGACATATGTGAACTAAAATTGGGTCTTCGATGAGAGAGCCCCATGAATTTTGGGAAGCTCAATGATTTTTGTCATTGTGGTGTTCCTGTCAAGACATATGTGAATTGAACTTGGGTCTTTGTTAAGAGAGCCCAATGATTTTTATCAAGCTTAATGACTTGTCATTGTGGTGTTCTTGTCGAGACTTATGTGAATTGAACTTGGGTCTCCGTTAAGAGAGCCCAATGACTTTTTCCAAGCTCAATGACCTTTATCATTGTGGCATTCCTGTCTTGACCTTTGTCATTACAATGTTCTTATCGATACATGTGAATTGAACTTGGGTCTCAGTTAAGAGAGCCCAATGAATTTTATCATTGTGGTGTTCCTATCAAGACATATGTGAATTGAACTTAGGTCTCCATTAAGAAATCCCAATGAATTTTTCCAAGCTCAATGAACTTTGTCATTGTGGTGTTCTTGTCGAGACATATGTGAATTGAACTTGGGTCTCAGTTAAAAGAGCCCAATTACTTTTACAAAATTCAATGACTTTTGTCATTGTAGTGTTCCTATCGAGATATATGTGAATTGAACTTGGGTCTCCATTAAGAGAGCACAATGACTTTTGCCAATCTCAATGAATTTTATCATTATGGTGTTCCTATCGAGATCGATGTGAATTGAACTTGGATCTCTATTGAGAGAGCCCTATCGAGATATATGTGAATTGAACTTGGGTCTCCATTAAGAGAGCACAATGAATTTTTCCAAGCTCAATGAATTTTATCATTGTGGTATTCCTATAGAGATAGATGTGAATTGAACTTGGATATCCATTGAAAGAGACCAATGACTTTTGGGAAGCTTGATGATTTTTTTCATTGTAGTGTTCCTGTCGAGACATATGTGAATTGAACTTGGGTCTTATTTATAAGAGCCCAATGATTTTTTTCAAGCTTAGTAACTTTTTTTATTGTGGTGTTCCTATCGAGACATATGTGAATTGAACTTAGGTTTTCGTTAAGAGAGCCCAATGACTTTTGCCAAGCTCAATGAATTTTGTCATTGTGGTGTTCCTGTCGAGACATGTGAACTAAACTTGGGTCTTCGATGAGAGAGCCCAATGAATTTTGGGAAGCTCAATGATTTTTGTCATTGTGGTGTTCCTGTCAAGACATATGTGAATTGAACTTGGGTCTTTTTTAAGAGAGCCTAATGATTTTTGTCAAGCTTAATGACTTTTGTCATTGTGGTGTTCCTGTCAAGACATGTAAATTGAACTTGGGTCTCTGTTAAGAGATCCCAATATCTTTTTCTAAGCTCAACGACCTTTGTAATTGTGGTGTTCTTGTATTGACCTTTGTTATTGTTGTGCTCTTATCGAGACATATGTGAATTGAACTTGGATCTCAGTTAAGAGAGCCCAATGACTTTTGTCATTGCGGTGTTCCTATCAAAATATATGTGGATTGAACTTGGGTCTCTGTTAAGAGAGCTCAATGACTTTTGGCAAGCCCAATGACCTTTTTCATTATGGTGTTCCTATCTTGACCTTTGTCATTGTGGTGTTCCAATCAAGACATATGTGAATTGAACTTGGGTCTCAGTTGAAAGAGCCCAATGAATTTTACCAAACTCAATGAATTTTGTCATTGTAGTGTTCCTATCGAGACATGTGAATTGAACTTGGGTCTCTGTTAAGAGAGCCCAATGACTTTTTGCAAGCTCAATTAATTTTATCATTGTGGTGTCCCTATCGAGATATGTGTAAATTTGAACTTGGATCTCCGTTGAGAGAGCCCAATGAATTTTGGGAAGCTCAATAATTTTTTTCATTGTGGTGTTCTTGTTGAGATATGTGAATTGAACTTGGGTCTTCGTTAAGAGAGCCTGATGATTTTTGTCAAACTTAATGACTTTTATCATTGTGGTGTTCCTGTCGAGACATATGTTAATTAAATTTGGGTCTCCATTAAGAGAGCCCGATGAATTTTTCCAAGCTCAATGACTTTTGTCATTGTGATGTTCCTCTCGAGACATATGTGAATTGAATTTGGGTCTCCGTTGAGAGAGCCCAATGAATTTTGGGAAGCTCAATGATTTTTGTCATTGTGGTGTTCCTATCAAGATATATGTGAATTGAACTTGGGTCTCTGTTAAGAGAGCCCAATGATTTTTGTCAAGCTTAATGAATTTTGTCATTGTGGTGTCCCTATCGAGACATAAATAACTCAAGTATTAATGAACATATAAATGATAATATTTTTTTATCAGGGTAAAAATAGGATTTTGAAAGGGCCCAAAACCTTTTACAATGTAAATTCATCCCATCAATTAGCTACCAAGGGAAAATAGCCAGAGATCCCTTGGATGCACGATAAAAATTATCCATCCTAGATCCCAATTAGTTGTAGTCCTCCATTGTGAACTTTTCTAAGTCCTCATGGACCACCCTAAGGGGGATCCATCTCGTATCCTCTTCTTTAATGGCACCAAAGTTCGCCATCCAGTCTACTAGTTTGTTACCTTCTATATAGACATGAACAAAGTCAACTTCTTCAAAATGCTTTACAATATCTTTGATATCTTGCACAATGTAATCAATTTGCCAATTAGCTTCTCCCTCCTTTTTAAAAAGATTGATAATATTCAAGGAGTCTCCTTCAAAGATAAATTTTCTAGCACCTAGATCCTTGGCGAGCTTTGCACCCAAATATGAAGCATTAAATTTAGCTTTATGGCTAGTAGTAATTCCCAAAAACTTGTAGGATACCCCCACCAATCTACCTTGATTGTCCCTCAAAATTGCTCCTACTCTGGCCTTACCTGGGTTACCTTTGGATGCCCCATAAAAATTTAACTTCAACCAATCATCTCGAGGTGGTTGCCATTTTACATCAGTTCTAACCTGAAATCCACCACTAATAGGTTTCAAATTACATACCTTAGCTATCATAGTCTCTTCAGTTTTATCTGGCTTGATAGGGTACTTGATAGATTTAACATTTTCCTCTAAAAAGTGGGTGATACTTCCAAAAATTCTCATTGCAGACCTTTATTCCCCTCTAAACATTCTCTTTTTCCTCTCTAACCATACTCCCCACACAAAATGAAATGGAATCAAGTTCCAAATTAAATTAAGATGACGACTGAGAAGGAGTTCTCCCATTGTTGTAACCACAAAACCATATTAGAAGACATCACCCAAGAGATGCCCATCCTATTGATGAGGAGTTGGAAATATTTAGAGCATAGAGATATTCCAAGAAGATGTGTTCCACTAATTCTTATACCTTTTCACATAAGTTCATCTATTAAGAAACTTAAAACCTCTCTTCTTAAGATTATCCACTGTTAGGATCTTATTCTGGACTACTTACCAAAGAAAAATATCTAGTTTAGGAATAGCTTTCTTACCCCAAATTATATTCCAAGGGAAACCATTATCTATAGCAAAATCCAAAATATCATAGGTTGTCTTCATGTTGAATTCCCCATTCTTAGTTCTGCTCCAAACCACAAAGTCTCTATACCTAAAAACACCTAAGTAATAAGCCTTTACTTTAGATTTAAGGAGTTTTAAAGCCTCCAAATTCTCAGGGTCTGCCTCTAAATATTTCCAACTCAATTGGATATCCAATAAATTCATGTAATCACAAACATTTTTACCATATCTATCTTCTAGATCCTCTTTCAGATTAGATAAAATATCATTGTTGGCTAAAGGGTTGTCATATAACTAGGCATCTTCCCAAAAACTTATGAAGGCCCCATCTCCAACACACCATTTCACACCCTTCCACAAGGCCTCCCTAGCCTCCACAAAGTGGTTCCATAAAGAAGAGCCACGACAAGGGTCCTAAATTGTGAGAAATTTGGTATCCTCATGGCTATCAAGATATTTTTCTTTAAGAATCCTTACCCAAAGAGTCTGACCATCCCTTAGAACTCTCCATCCCACATTGTTTGCCATAGCACTATTAACTAGGTTGAATATCCTCAAACCAACGCCACCATGCTCTTTTGATGGCATATTTTTTTCCAAGCTACAAGATGAATCCTCCTCATCTCTTTAGATCTTGACCATAATAATTGTTTTTGCATTTCTTCTATTATTTTTGAAACTTTAGAAGGGATCTTGAAAATGGAGAGAAGATAAATGGGGATAGCCTGCAAAACACTCTTAACAAACAATACTTTACCTGCTTGAGACAAGAGATTACCTTTCCATCCTACAAGTTTGGATTTAACTATCAACTAAACCATTCTAAAGAGGTGCCTTATATTTTCTCACAAACATAAACATACCAAGGTAAGAAGAAGGTAGGATTGACATAGGACACCCTATCACTCTAGCCACCCTTCTCTGGAGAGCTACTTTAGCGTTAATGAATAATATCTTGCTCTTGTCCAAATTGATATTTTGGTGAGAGACACAATTATAGAGGTCTAAGATTCTTATAAATTCAATCACCTTTGACATAGTAGATTTACCAAGTAAAATGGTATCATCCACAAATTGTAAACGAGTAATACCCTCAATAGTATGAGCTGGTTTAAGGCCCCCTATCCAGCCAAAATCCTTGGAATCATGGATGTATCTTCTGAGCATTTCAACTATAATAATGAAATGATAAGGAGAGAGAGGGTCACCTTGTCTCAGATCTCTACTACCATTGAAAAAACCTGTTGGTTTATTATGGATCAAAATAGAGTACCTTGCATTCTTAGAACAAATTCCAACCCATATTCTCCACTGTATACAAAAACCAAATGCAACTAAAACTTTATCCAAAAAACTCCATGAAACTATATCATAAGCCTTACTCATGTCTAACTTCAAGAACATACATTTTATTTCACCAATCTTGACAAAATGCATGGATTCATGAAGGGATATAATCCCATCCAAAATCTATTTACCCTTAACAAAGCCTCCTTTCTCATCGGAGATAATGGAGGGGAGAAAGATCTTTAATATGAGGGCTATCACTTTAGAGATAATCTTATAAATAGTGTTGCAAAGACTTCAAATTCTGAAACCTTTGAAGGTTTTTAACTCTTTCTTCTTAGAAACTAGAAAAAGGAAGGTATTGTTAAATTCCTTTAGGATTTGACCCGACTTTAAAGATTCCTTTACTACTTCAATAACATCATTTTTAACTATATTCCAGAAGGTTTGAAAAAACCTTCTTGGAACTTGTTCGGGATTGGAGCTTTATCTCTATCGAGGGAGAAAATGGCTATCCTTATCTCGTCTTCCTCAATTTCCTTTAGAAGCTAAGCATTGATATTCTTGGATATCAACCTAGGAATGTGATTAGTCATATCCTTAATCATAGTTTCATCCTATTCCATATCTTTAGCTAGAAATTTTGATAGAAGTCCACAACCTCACACTCAATTTCTTCACTCTCTCTAATAACTTGGCCATTGTCCTTTAGAATTTCATCAATGCGGTCAAAAACTTTGTTTTTGATAGTGGAGACATGGAAAAACTTAGAATTTTTGTCACCTTCTTACAACAACTGGATCTTGGACTTTTGCGTCCAATAGGTTTCTTCCTTGGCTATTATGGTGTGCAATTCAACATTAAGCTCCTTTTATCTTTAGAATTGGGTTTGATTCATACCCAACCTATTAATATCTTCTTCTAACATATCTAAATCTAACCAAATAGCTTTCTTCTTTTGAAGGATATTTCCAAATATCTTCATGTTCCACTTCTTGAATTATTTTTTCATAGTTTTAAGCTTGTTTGTGAGAATTTGCATCTTAGTACCTTGGGAAGGAATACTCCACCATTTTTCCATTTCTTTATAAAACTTTGGGTGTTGCAGCCACATAAATTCACACTTGAAAGGGCCATTATGCTTCTGATCTTCCACACTACACCAAAATATTAGAGGATTGTGATTAGATACAGATTTAGGAAGAGATTTCATAGTAAACATGAATTTATTTTGAAACCAATCCTCTAAAAGAACTCTATCCAACCAAACCTGACTCAAGTTTTGTCCAAGTAAACTTGTTACCATCTAAATCCACATCAAATAGACCACCATCAATTAAAAGCTTCCCTAGATCCTGCATGCTTTCTGAGAACTCAACCAATCGCCCTTGCTTCTCACATGAATATAAGGGGTTGTTAAAATATCCTGCCACAATATGTTTTAAGCCTATAAACTGCTTACCCATTTCACCTCATGAAATCCATAGTTCTCTATGAGCTTTACTTGATTTGGGGGCATAGATATTGGTAATCACAAAGGAAAATTTAGAAGATTTAGTTGTGAGAAGTACTGTGACCTGTACCCAAGTTTTGTAGGTGAGTTGGAGAGGAGAGGGTAATCCTCCAAGGGAGGTCCCATGTTCAAATCTCCACCCTACCAAAAATCTAAATTGGGTATCCAAAATCCAATTGATAATGTTGGTGCGGGCAGAATCGGGTGCGACTCCCGAGTGACTTTGATGGTGTAGAACCCCTGTTCATGGTCTCTTAGACCAAGGTGGCCCCGCAAGGGGTTTTTCGCTTAAAAAAAAGTACTATGACCTGATATTCAATTTTAGCTAGCAAGTCTCCCTCATAAAGATTGGAATTCCAAAGATATATAATACCTCTAAAGGCCCCTTTAGATTCCTCTTGAAAGCTATCAGCATTTTGCCAAATACCTTTATGAAATTTTAGCCAATTTGTAAGATTCAATTTAGTTTTTTGAAGAAGAAATAAATCTGGTTGGTAAGAATAGACAAAGTCCTTAACCAACCTATGTTTTCTAGGGGCATTCATACCCCTAACATTCCATCTTAGGAGTTTCATTACTTCTAAGGTTCAGGTTTTTTCATACCTACAAGAATTTCCTTAATAGTAGGCTGAGACCCCATAACTTTCTCTTTTTTTGCTTCCTTGTACCTTTTCTCCTTGAGAGACTTCCTACCTACTTTGCTAGACTCTTCTATAATTTTGATAGCTTTAGTTATAATAATAAATAATACGCAAAATATTTTCAATTGAAAAGCTTTAGTTATAATAACAAATAACATAATCCTTTTCAATAAAAATATATTTTTATCCTATTGAATGATAATTTTGATTCCAATAAAAATTGTCTTAGCCTTTCAAAAATTTTGTTGAACTTTTTTATAATTTTTATATAAGGAGAAATTTTCCTTTATTATTTGGAAAAACATTTTCAAATGTTTTTTCATATTTTTAGAAGCACCCTCATAATTATTAGTTTGATAGAATTGATTTTTTTTACCGCATGTCAAGTAAATCCTTCATGTTAACACAATTGATATGCATCTAGACATGATAAAAATAATGTCATTTTTTATTCAATATCTACTTCTATATCTTCATGTTTAATAATATTAATAAGTAAATCATATATTTAATGAGTTTACATAGGATTATCATTTTGCTTCGCAAAGAATTAAGATTTTTTTTTGAAAAATATCTCATCTTTTAGGAGCCATATCTTTGTGAAGGGTTATTCGATTCAACTAATTATTAGACCTACTTGTGTGGAATTTGAATAGATTTAAAATGAGTGGTCATATTAAGGAATTCAAATAATGTTGAGGTAGATACGACCCTATGAAGTCAACCATCCAAAACAAGAGAAGTGACAAATTTTCAAGTTGTGAAAAATGAAATTGCAAATATTTGTGTGCTAGGGTTCGAATGATGGAAAGAGAAATGATGAGCTAGGAATTTAGTGAGGCAATACATTCTATATAGACATATAATTTTTTAGCTAAGTTTCTATTACCTTCTTTATCTTAGAAATTTTGCATGCCAATTATTATTAATTTTTTATCTAATATTATATTTGTTATAGGACATTGTGATAAATTTTAATAGACTTTGAGTTTTAGTTTCCTCTCCATGGATTGGTTTATAGTTAAATCCTTAGAATCATATTTAGTAGTAGATATAAGTGAGAACACCTCAAAGAGATCCTTGTTGCTCCAAGATAGGGAGATTTTTGGTAAATTTAATGGGTATTGGCCAGGGGCTTCAGCCTTGAGAAAATGGATTGGTAGGAGTTGGAATTCTCCAAGAGCAATTCTATCATTTCTTCCCAAAGGTTTCTTCTTAGCTATTTTTTTCCTAGGTAATAAAGAGAAAAATCCTAAAAGGGGTCCTTGGTTTATGGGAAAATCAAGACTCTTCCTTACTTGCTGGTTTGAAGACTTTTCACTTGAAAATATAAATCTATCGCTAGTACCAGTTTGGGTTAAGATGTTTAGATTTCCCATTGAAGTTTTTGAAATATATACCTTCAAGGCAATAGGCAACACTCTAGGAGAATTCCTTTATATTTTATGCTTGGATATTAGTTATGATTGATATAAGTAAAGCTTTACCAGAATCAATCATTCTTCAGTATGGGATAAGATGTGGAACCAAACCATAGATTATGAAAACATATATTTTAGATGTAGAAGATGTCATGAGGTGGGGTATATTGAGAGATCATGCCCTAAGAATATCCCAATGTAATCATATGTAGAAAACCACAATAGAAGCTTACAAATGGTTATGGATGAAGATGGTTTTCAACTTCCAAAAAATATATCTAGAAAAATGAAAGAAAATAAATAGTGGAGACTAGTAAGAAAGGATATTAGAAGAAATACCAAATATTTTGAGGCTTTAGCGTATGAAGAAAAAATATATCAAAACTTAGAGGACACAATACAATAGGTTCAACATATTAACAAGGAACCGCCTATTCAGTATGATCTTGATTTAAGAAAGAACATTCTCGATGAACCTAAGGAATGTGTCTCATCATATTTTTAATACTCTCTTGAAGTACCATGCACCATTCAAGATAAAAAATTGGTAAAAAAAATGAAACTTTAGAAGTTAATACCTCTTGCATTAATAAGGAAATACCCAAAAATGAGCAAGACAAGTTAAAAGCTTTTGTAGTAGAGCTATGAGAGGATAAATATGATGAAAAACAAAATTATGAAAGAATATTGAGGAATATAATAATAAGACCTACTCCTAATATAGGTAAGGCAAAAAGAGGAAAACCCTAATATTATAAAGCAATATCTAGGGAAGAAAGAACAAACATAGAGAAAGGAACACAAACTAAGTTGGTTGAACTTTTCTTTACCAAACAATAAAATGATATTGGTAATATGCAAGCAAGGCCAATATCCCCTAATGAGACATGATTATTATATCATGGAATATAAGGGGTGCTAATGTCCCCTCAAAGAAGAGGTGTATTAGGGACCTATATTTAAGTAATAAGATTGATATTCTTTGTATCTAGGAAACTAAAATGACAAAAGAAGAAGCTTCAAAAAATATGAAAGTAGTATGGACCAGATGTGAATGGGATGCTATGGATTCTAAAGGAGTGACAGAGGGAACTCTAACTTATTGGAATACTTCTAGAACCTCCTATATAACCATTCATAAAACTAGACATTGGATAACCTCTTTAATCACTTGCTATTTTGCAAATATTCATTTCATCCTTATCAATGTCTATGGATCTAAAACTTAGTTACGTATATTAGAAGTTTAGAGTGGGATTGAAGCCTTTATGATAGGTAAATACCAAGAAACGTGATTCATGATCATAGGATATTTTAGTGCCATAACCAAGCTGGATCAAAATTTTAGGGGAATTAAGAAATTAACCCAAAGTATGAGAGATTTCTTAGGTTTTATTCAAAACAATACTCTATGGGAGGTTGAGTTTGGAGAAGAGAACTATACATGGGCCAACAATAGGAGAGGCCAAAACCTAATAGAAAAAAAATTAAATAGATGCATACTCTCAGATCATTGGCTATATGAAGGAATTTGTGCTAAAATTAATACATTAACAAGGATTGGTTCAAATCACTAGCCAATAAGAGTTAAACTGGTGGTAAGTGAATTAAAAAATATCATATTTTAAATATGAGAACGGAAGACCATCCTCAATTTTTTGATATGATAGCACAAACATAAAATTCTTCAAGAAATGGTGGGATGTATGCTCTTCCAAATCAAATAAATTCTATGATATCTAGATTAAAAGAATGGAACAAGAACACTTTTGGAAACATTTTTTAGAAGAAATAACTAAAAGATAAAATTTCAAAATTCCAAAAAGGTGATCATAATAATCCAAAATCAAAGGAAAGGAAGTTGCTTAGTGAATATCATAATATTTTGAGTAAGGAAGAGAAATTTTGGAGATTAAAATCAAGACAGACTTGGTTAAAAGGAGATAAAAATACAATTTTTTTCATAGGATGGCTATAGTATAGAGATCAACATCTAGAATTAGTAGAATTAAATCAATAGAAGGGGTTTGGATTGAAGATCAAAGTGAAATTATAAAAGAGGTAAAGTATTTTTATCAAAATATTCTAGGATTAGAGGATACTGAAGTTCTTAATGATAAACTTCTTCAAGATGTACCTTCAGTTATAATAAAAGAAGAAAATAGAAAAATTATAAATCCTATTACTATAGAAGAAGTTTATTTAACTCTTTTATCTTTTAATAAGGGTAGATCCCCAGGTCCAAATGGGCTCTCTACATATTTTTACCAACATAATTGGGATATAGTGAAGGATTCTTTGTTGGTGGCAGTGGATCAATCTAGGGTAAAAAAATACATACCTTATAAAATAAATGTAACATATTTTATCCTAATTCCAAAAAAGAAGGATGTTGAATTATTTGATTATTTTAGACCCATAAGCCTATGTAATATGGCATATAATATTATCTCCAAAGTGATGGCAAATCAATTAAGGTCATTGTTAGAAAAAAATATTTTAGAAGAGCAAGGAGGATTTGTGAAAGGGAGACAAATTCTATATGAGATCATAGTAGCTCATGAATTTATACATTCAACAACTTCTAGAAAAGAGAAAGTAATGATCTTAAAACTTAATATGAGTAAAGTCTATGATAAGGTTAAATGGGATTTTATTTTTGCAGTTTTAGAAAAGTTTGGATTCGGGAAGAAATGGGTTAGATGGATTAAAGATTGTGTCTCTACAATTTCTTATATAATGTTGGTCAATGGGTTAGTAACAGAATCTTTTAAATCCAAGAGAGGCCTTAGACAAGGAGATCCTCTATCTCCTTATTTGTTCATTATTATGGCAAATATTTTGAGTAGGAACTTAAAGAAGGCTTACAAATATGAGCTTATAAGTGGATTTAAGGTTAGTAATAACATCAACAACATCACTTATCAACAATTTGTAGATGATACAACATTTTTGGAAGGGCAAGGATAAATGAGGCTAGGGATTTGGATAAATTTTTAAAGGAATACGAAAGAGCATTAGGGAAAAAAGTTAATAGGACAAAATCCAAAATTTACTTAACACTCCAACTAATATTAAAGCAATAATTTACAGGTTACTTAAAATGGAAGTAAATTTACCAGCAACTTATCAAGGGATGCCTTTATTTGAGGGGAGAATAAGGATATAATTATGGAATCCAATCATTAGTAAATTTTAGAATAAACTACCAACTTGGAAAAGTAGATGGTTATTGTTAGTAGGAAGAGTGCAGTTAATTAAGTTAGTCTTACAAGCCATTTCAACATATTATATGTCATTGTATACTATGCCAAAATCAGTTGAAATTTTTTTAATCTATATTATGCAATCCATTTTATGGTCAGGTTTACATGATAATTTTTTTTTTTTTTGTGAAATGAAGCAAGGTGTGTGATGATAAAACTAGGGGAGGTCTTGGTTTAAGAGTTCTTACAGATGCAAACTTAGCTCATAGGGGAAAAGTAATCTAGGTATGGTACAAATAGATTCAAAGAAAATGGGAAAAACTTATTTTAAGCATGTTGAGCCCAATGAACCAAGTTTAATATTTACTGTATTCTCTCCACCAAATGGTTTAAAAAAATATATTCATTTAATGATTAAAGGTTTAAGATGGGTGGTGGAAATTGGAGAAATTTTTTCTATTTGGATGGATACTTGGTGTGATAAAAAAACCACTCAATTTAGATCTAATTTTGAAACCTTAGATGAGATTGCTCGAGTACAAATATAGTGATAGGGTTTCAAACATTTTTTACAAGGATCGGGAAGGAATATACAAATGGAAAGAAGATTTTTTTATAAGTATACAAGACATTTATACTTGGAGGCAATTGAGTAGAAATATAACAACTGTGATTATTCCAAGGGGAGACAAGGATAAATTGATTTGGAATTTGAATATCTCAGGAGAATACACAAAAATAAGTGGATATAATGTAAATCACCAATAAAATAGTAATATCATTAGAATATGAAGAGATATTTGGGATAGCCCAGGCATTCCTAAAGTCAAAATGTTTGTTTGGCTAGTAAGTCATAGGAGAATTTTATCCTAGGATAACCTTATGAAAAGGGGTTTTCATGGCCCTTCTCAATGTGTTCTTTGTAAAAAGGAGGAGGAGAATATAGACCATCTATTGGGACATTGTTCAATAGTATGGAAACTACGACAATGGATTCTTAATATGTTTGGTAAATGCATGGTGATGAATAGTAGAATTGAAGATTGCTTAAAGTAATGGCAGGGAAATTGTAAAAGTGAGGCTTTATAGACAATATGGTATATATCAAAAGATACAATACTTTGGACTATATGGATAGAAATAAATATAGGAATATTTAAAGGAAAGAAGGTGGTTTAGAGGTAATAAAAAGGAAGATTTGTTTAGCCATAAAGAAATTTAAACCAACCCTATCAACTCACCCAGTCCCTAATCCAAAAGTAGAGAGCATTGATAGATGGAGTCAAGTCATTAAATGAAATTATGATTTTGGATTCAAGATAAGAATAAAGAAGGTAAAGAATATAAAGTGAAAACCACTACATGTGGAATTGGTTAAATTGAATTTTTATGGAGCATCTAAAGGAAATCCAAGACCAGGAGGAGGAGGAATAATTAGAAATAATAGAGGAGAGATTTTGTTTCATTATGCTTTCAATAGTGGATTTAAGATCAATAATGAAGCTAAAGCTTGTACGACTTTAGAAGGGTTAAAAATATGTAAAAAAATTAAATGGAACAAAGTATGGATGGAAGGTTATTCTCTCATAGTAATAAATACAATTTTGAGGAAAGCAAAGGCTCCATGGGACATACACGAGATAATTGTGGAAATTCAAGATCTTGCTAAAGAGTTTGAAGAAATTAGGTTTACACATACATTAAGAGAAGGAAACAAATTTGCAGATAGGATAACCAATAGAGGGATTTTGATTGATAATCATGAAGTTAAATTCTCCTTTCTATGGTTAGAGGAAATAGGAAGTTTAGCTAAAGTTGATAAGCAAATGTTGACTACTTGAATCAAATATTGATTAAGATTTACTTTAATGTTTTTCATTGGTAATACTTGCTTTATTTTATAACAATAATGTGTTTTTATATAAACTATTTCTAATAATTCTTGTGGTTGCACTGTGTTTTAGGAAGACAACTAGCAATCTAGATTTGGTAAAGCAGACTATGATAGTGTGGTGTTTTGGAAATATTACTCTACTAAGATGCAATGCATAGATAGTAGAGGTGAAGTTTTGGTATTGTGAAGGCTGCTATAGAAAATTGAAAATATACAAAAAATAAAAATCATGAATTCAAACATTTTATGTAAGATGATGTAGGTTTCTAGCTATAGCATATCAATTGAGATGATAAGTGTATCTATTTATAAAATCTCAAGCTCTAAAGAAGAGTGTTATAATTTTTCAAGGGTGGGGGACTCGATTACAACCCCTTATTATCTAACCCCCCAAAAAAAATATCCTTTGTGCTAACATAATATGACCCTTTCAAGATATGCATCCAATCCAATGAACATAAAAATAATATAATTTATAATTTAATCTCTACTTCCATTTTACTTTTGAATCCCCTCACTTAAAATATGTTATATTTATTTAAATGATAATTTTGACCTAATAAGAGGTGTCTTAGCCTTAGCGTTTGCATAGTTGTTACAATTGCCACATATGATCCTTCCAAGATATGCCTGTAGTGGACATAAAAATAAAATCATTTTTTATTCAACCTCTACTTCCATTTTCCTTAATAGTATTAATAATAATTTTTTATTCAGCCTCTATGTCTATTTTCCTTAATAGTATTAATAATAACTTATGAATTTATTTAGGAGGACACGAGGATGGAACAAAGTGAAAGGGGTGCAAACCCTAGGTGCAATCAAGCATTGCGGGAAGTGGGTTGTTTGTAGTCCATTGGCTATACTCAAGAGGACATAAGGATGGAACAAAGAAAAAAGGGTGCAAAACCTAGGTGTAATCAAACATTGTAGTAGGGTTGTTTGTAGCCCGCTCATTGTACTCAGAAGGATATTAGTTGCTCTTCAGTCTATGAGAAATCCTCTTAAGTAAGAAGAAATATCTCTCAAGGATATTTGGGTTCACGGGTGGAGCTTTTTGATGAACCTCTACCCTCTATCAAGATTTTGGAGGATGAATTTGGGTTGGATATGATTGATCATGAAGCCCAAAAAATTATCTGCAAACTTGGGTAAAGGACCAGGGTTGAAGGAGCTCAAAGGATACATTAAACTTTGGTGGTCTAGTAAATTCCAAGTAACTCTACTACCAATATATATATATATATATATTTGATTTAGAAAATAGAGATAGAGTAATCAATTATAAATACAATTGATTTTTTGGACAAAGGGGTGTCTATATATGACCTTGGACTCCTGATTTCAACCACCTTATAGAAGAATTTGATGGCTTTCCAATTTGGGTGAATCTATATGCTCTCCCTATGGAGTTTTGGGGATAAAAGATATTCGCCAAAATTGGTAATACCATTGGTGCATTCTTGTATATGGATGCCCAAACAGAGGAAAATTTGTCTTGTAAAATTAATGAGTAAAGCAAGATTGACTATTTGGATGGATGTTTCAGTTCCTTGGAATTAATCCATTACTATCTCCTCAAGTAAAGGGGAATGAATCCAAAACATTGAATATGAAAATTTCTCCCTGAGATGTTATGGATGTCAGCAATATGACTACCTTAAGAAATGCACAGTCATATGATCATGCTTTAAATCCTCCTTGGTGAAGGAGAAGGCCCTACACGTAAATGATCCAGAGCCTTCAAATATTCTAGTTCACAAAAAATAAGCTCATCGTCCAATTGCGCCAATTGTCTAGTACTAATAAAGCAAGCAACAAAAGAATCAACCTCAAAAAGAGAATTCAAATCAGATCATTGATAAAAGCCAAATGGTTACTAAAGACCATCCAATCAGTTCCATGGAAAATATTAGCACCTTAGATAGTATTCTTGAATATAATTATGAAACAATCAATGATAGTCAATTTTTTAAAAATGAAGATCATATAGAATGTGTTACAACTAGATATTATCTTATAAGCTTAAAGTGCAAAAATGCATTCTCAAATATAGACTATTACTACTCTGAAGGAGGCAGAACCTATGCTACAAAAGAAAAACAATCAAAAGACTCATCAGCTATGAACTCTATAATAGCCCCAATGATTCTAGACTATTTTTTTTTGTTATGAATGGGTGGTAGTTATAGTTTTTTTTAGTTTCTATTTTGGGAGTGGTCTACTAATCTATTATGTTTTGGATCTTAAAACCCTTTTTTACCCTAATTAAAAAAAGTTAATATTTTTTTATAATTCCAACAGGGACACCACAATGGCAAAAGAAATTTGGATCTCTAAGTAGAGACCCAATTTCAATTCACGGGAGGGTGGGCCTAGATGTGCCCCCAACTTTCAACCTATTCAAAATAAACTTGTGAATCCCTTCAATTGAAATATACTTTTATTTATTTAAATGATAAATTTCACCCAATAAAAGATGTATTTGCTTTAGCTTTTGTATTGTTATTAGTTGAAGTTTTATATAAGAAAGATAAATTTTATTTTATTATTTTGAAAAACATCATTTCCAATTTTTTTTTTCATATTTTATTTAAAAGCACCCTCAAAATTATTTTCATAAATTCAACTTTTGGACTTTTTTATTTTAATGTAAAGTGAAGTAGATCCTTCGTATTAATGACATTGTCAAATATGACCTTTAGCTATGTTAATATTTTCAAGATACTACCTCTAACAATAGTTGATGGGTGTAAAAATAAAGTATTTTTATTTAATTTCTATGTCCATTTTCATTGACAACATTAATAATAATTTGTGAATCTTACTAAATTGAAATATATTTCCATCTCATTTGAATGAAATTTTTGACCCCAATAAAAGTGTCTTAGCATTTGTATAGTTGTTAGTTGAAGTTTTATATAAGTTAGAAAATTTTCTCCTTTATTATTTTGAAAAATACCATCTCCAAAAGCGTTTCTAATATTTTCTTTAGAAGAATCATCAAAATTATTTTGATAAACTCAACTTTGGACATTTTTGTAATTATTTTTATAAACTCAAATTTTAAACATTTTTGTTTTACTATAGATTGAAGTATATCCTTTGTGTTAATGTCATTTCCACATAAAACTGTCAACTATGTTGACATTTCCAATATACTATCTCCAGCAATAGTTAACATACATTTCCATGACACTGTCTCCAACAATAGGTAAATGAAGAGCCTCCTCTTCTCCTTTGGATTTTTGTCGTTGTTCTTCCTTTATCCTTTGGTTGGTGAGCACTCTGAGCTCTAGAGTTTCTCCTCTTAGTTGGTTTATGGGCTCCCTATCTCTGGAGGTCCCCTTTGTTGTTGGTTCCCTAGGCCTTTCCTCTAGAAACAATCTCCCTCATGACCTCTTAGCGAGGTCCTCTCTTTTTGTCTCATGGAGACTATCTCTTCTACTCCCTTTGATTGTTCCTCTTCTTTATTTCAACTTATTGTAAAGGGTTCGAGGACCCTTTCAAAACCACTTCCTTCAATCAATCAAAACAAAAAGTTAACAAACATAATAATAATCTCATTTTTATTCAATCATTACTTTTATTTTTCTTGGCAACATTAATAATAATATGTGAATCCTCCTCAATTAAAATATATTTCCATCCTATTTGAATGAAAATCTTGACCCTAGTAAGAAGTGCCTTAGCCTTTGCATAGTTGTTGGTTGAAGATTTATATAAGCGAGGAGAATTTTTCCCTTATTATTTTGAAAAACAATCTCCAAAATATTTTCTTGAATTTTCTTTAAAAGCACCATCAAAATTATTTTGGTAAACTCAACTTTTGGACATTTTTATTTACCATAGATTGATGCAAATATTTTGTGTTAACGACATTACCACATATGACCCTTAACTATGTTGACATTTTGACATTTGCAACCACCTCCAACAATAGTTGATGGACATAAAAATAATGTCATTTTTATTCAAATTCACACTTATATTTTACTTGACAACATTAATAACAATTTGTAAATTACCCTCAATTGAAATATATTTCCATCATATTTGAATGATATTTTGACCCCAATAAAAAGTGTCTTAGCCTTTGCACAATTTTTATTTGAATTTTTATTTAAGCAAGGAGAAGTTTTCCTTTATTATTTTGAAAAATACGCTCTCCAAAAGTTTTTATTATATTTTTTAGGAGCACCATCAAAATTATTTTAATAAACTCAACTTTTGGATATTTTTATTGTACTATATATTGAAGGAGATCCTGTGTGTTATAGCTATTTTCACATATGACCCTTAAATTTGTTGACATTTCTAATATCCTTTGTGTTATAGCTATTTTCACATATGACCCTTAACTTTGTTGACATTTCTAAGATCCTTTGTGTTATAGCTATTTCCACATATGATCCTTAACTATGTTGACATTTCTAAGATAGTGCCTCTAACAATAGATGATGGGCATAAAAATAATGTTATTTTTTATTTGATCGTCACTTCCATTTTTTTTTTACAACATTCATAATAATTTGTGAATCTCTCTCAATTGAAATATATTTCCATAACAATTTCACCTTGGTAAGAAGTGTCTTAGCCTTTACATAGTTGTTAGTTAAAGTTTTATATAAATGAAAATACAATTTCTTTTATTATTTTGAAAAACACCATCTCAAAAAGATTTTATCATACTTTGTTAGAAGCACCATAAAAATATTTTGATTTAGGATAATTTTATTTTAATGTAGATTGAAACAAATCCCTTGTGTTAATTACACTGCCACATATGACCCTTAACTATGTCAACGTATCCAAGATATTGCTTTCAACAATAGTTTCTTTTTTGGTAGGTAAAAACAAATTTTATTTACTGATCGGGTTGAAGGGGCCCGTCCCTGTTACATAGGGCATAAACACTGCCGATATTACAAAGACAAACCAGTTATGAACATAAAGTCTGAGGGTCCAACCCTTCCAATCAAGACAAAGCAAAAAGCGTACATCCAACACAAAACTAAACATACTCTAATGCAAAAACCAACACTCCATCTACCAGAAACTAACTTCCCATGGCTACTGGGATGCCTCCTTCCCATTCTGGTTATCCATATCATTCTTGATAGGGCCAAGGAGGGCCTCGAGGACATCGGGAAGCTCTTGAACTTCATTGATGATGTTGGACAGGCTGGAGCCGACCTCCCTGATGATGTTGGCTGCTGACTTCAGGAGGTCCACAGTTCTGTTGATGCGAGAAAGGGTGGCCACTCGCAACACATCTTCGGCCTTTCTGGATTCCTCGTCATCCTCATCGATGATGACCTCGAGGATCTGATCCTGATTGCTCACTTTCTTGGACTGAAGTCGATAGGATTTCCTGCTCTTCTGGGAGGGGCGGACTGATTTTCGCTTGCTTCTCAGGGGCTTTCCAGGAGGGTGGCACTCAGACGGGGCACGGGCTTGGGAGAGGGAGTCGAAGGAAAGGGCTTCTTGCCACTGGAGTGAGCGGGGGTGGGCGAGGATGAGGGGAATCGATGGGGGAGGCCGACTACTGAGGGGAATCTATAGAGGCTGGGGAGTGGGGGGCTGGCCTTCTCCTTTCGAAGGGATGCAGATGAGGGCTCAGGACTGGGCGTGCGATCAGGGATGCCACCAGAGACCTAGTGCTAAAGGGTATGCTTATAGAGGACAAGGAACAAGCCCTGGTGGCGAGGGGGTTTGGAGGACATGCTCACTCTGAGATTGGTGATGGTGATGCGGATGGACCGGAGAAGGAAATCGAGGAAATTCATGGGTTTGACATCACGAAGGTGGTTTACAAAGGCAAGGTGGTAAGCACGTAGGGGGCGATTAGGGTTGTCGACTGAGATGTACTGGATGACAGGGATGATAGCAGCATCCTAGGGCTTGGGGAGAGACGAACGAAGCACACCCCCCTTTTCCCATTCCAAATATTTCCCCTTATCTGGGAAGTGCTCTAATTCTTCCTTGAAATTGTGCCTGTCCCTTCGAACACTTCTACCCCCAGGAGATAAACCAAAAATTTTAGCGATGGAGTGGACGCTTACCTCAAAATGGAGGCCACAGACCTGAACTTCGCCTTCGTTCCATGTGTTGATGAAATCCCTGGTCACTTGTTCGTCCGCACCTGTAAAAATCTTGAAGAAGGGGGTGAATTTCTTAGCTGCAAGTAAAGCTTCGACCCCTACCTCTAGCTGGAGTTTTGTGGGCTCCATGAAAGTCACCGTTATGGGAGAACTGGATTCGAACGAACTACTGCGATGTCTACTGCCAAGCA
This sequence comes from Wollemia nobilis, assembly GCA_028583015.1. Taxonomy (NCBI): domain Eukaryota; kingdom Viridiplantae; phylum Streptophyta; class Pinopsida; order Araucariales; family Araucariaceae; genus Wollemia; species Wollemia nobilis. Next base: position 844,355 of record JAQPPZ010002224.1, read on the forward strand.
AGATGATGGTTCTCAAGTGAATGTGCCTAGAAAAAGTTGGGCTCAGACTAAAAAGCCTGAGATTAAAGCGAGCGTGGCAAGAAATCGCTCCATAGATTCCGAAAAGAAAAGGGGGGAAACGACCATGAAAAGTGGTGATACCAGAGAACGAGGGTGGCAAATAGCCAGACCAGAAGGGAGAGAGGGACGAGCGGGGGAGGCGACACAAAAAGTGGGCAAGGGAGGAAAATGATGGGGGTGGCAAATAAGCACTGTGGGGAGGGGGAAAACGAGGCAGAGGCATGATGAAAGTGGAGGCAGCGAGTGGTGTCTGGTCAGGTTGGCACGGACTTGGCTAGCCACACGACTGGTCATATTGGTGAAAATTCAGGAGGTGAAGGATAGTAATGAGTTCCCGATGCGCGTGGTGTTGAGGAAACACCTTTTTGGCATTGAAAAAATGCCTTTGTGGCTACAAGAGCTATCATTTGAGACAATCCTTAGATTTATTCTGGTGTTGAGAAAAAACACCCTAGGTGTTGATGAAACACCATTGTGGCAGCTAGTGCTGCTTCTTACGAATGTACCTTGCATCATGATTGGCTACCATGCTGACTTCCTGGGGGAAGACATCTTCCCAAATGATTAGGTTATCTTGATTGGTCGCTATGTTGGCCAGGAGATCAACTACTTTATTAGCTTCTCTAAAAACATGGGTGGTCACATTTTGGGGGTGCTATCGAAGAGAAATCTGGCAGTCTTGAATAATGTTGTGGATGTTCCAACCCCCGTTGCTCTTGCGGTTGACATGGTTAACCACAATGAGAGAGTCACCCTCAAAAATGATTGGATTGACCATGTTTTTGTTGAACTGAATACATCTCCAAAGAGCCCGAGCTTTCGCGTAGTTGTTGGTTTGAATCCCCACATTTTTTGCGAAAGCCAAAATGATATTGCCCTCATGGTCCCTGATAACTCCTCCAACCCCTGCCTCTCCCGGATTACCTTTGGAGGACCCATCAAAGTTGGCCTTGAGCCAACCGGGGGGGGGGAATCCATTTGGCGTTAGCCCTAGAACTGGGAGGATTTTGAGGTTTGGAACACTCAGTGGAGATCCCCAAGCTCTTTATCACTACAAACTCCCTTTCACAAGAAGGGGGATCTGTGCACGGGATGATGCTAGCATTTTCTAGGGCAAAAGACAAGGCTTTGATGGCAACAACTTCAGGGGTCCTAGGCTTGTCGTTGAAGATACGATTGTTTCGCTCCAACCAAATTTGCCAGAAAACATGATGCAACAGGGTTTTCTAGAGAAACCTGAGTCTTGGGTATCTAAATACATTGGGCCACTGAGTGATCAAGTCAGGGATGGACTTGGGCCAAGCCCAGCTAACTTGGAACCTACTTGTCAGGGAGGAAAAGACCTCAATGGTGAAGGGATAGTCAATGAAGATGTGTTGAGTGGACTCCTAGGCCTGGGTGCAGAGATAACATCTATTGGGGACTATGACCCCCCTCTTAATCAGGTTGTCTGTGGTCAAAACTCTATTGTGGACCGCAAGCCAATAGAAGTGGGTAATTTTTGGGATCAAATGTTTGAGCCAAATAGACCTGGCAATGGTGGGACTATTGATGGAGCTCAATCACTTGGGGGGGTGACAACCAGCTGGTAGGCTGACTTCACAGAGAACTACCCGTCATTGGTGCCTTTCCAATAGAGTTTGTCATCCATCTGAGTCTGAGGGATGAAGTTCACCCTGAGAATGGATTGAAGGGCGATCTTGGCTCTGTCTAAAATAACATTCCTGACCCTGAGCTGGATCGTCTTCCACCTACGGATATCTTGAGTGGTTGTTATGAAATCAGTGACTCTGTGACCAAATCTATTATCGATGAGGTGTTTAATTGCTGTGATATTAGGGTCTTTGATGAGAGGCTCATCCCTGGCCCATGGATCATGCCAAAAGTTGATGTCCATTCCGTTCCCAAGCTGCCATCTTGTTCCCTGTTGGATGAGGTGCTTTGTTTGGGATATGGATCGCCAGAAGTGAGACCCGTTGCTAGGAATCCCTTCATCCCTGAAAGAGTGTTGTTGGAGGTATTTCCTTTGAATGATGGAGACCCAGTCCAAATTGGCTTTGGTAGCCACCTTCCATGCCTGCTTGGCCAGGAGGGCCTGGTTCATGAGGCTTATTCTACGTAGGCCGAGCCCACCTTTGTCTTTAGGGGTGCATACTTTATCCTAGGCCATCAAATGAAACTTTTGTTGATTATCCATCCCTGCCCAAAGAAAGTGCTTCTGGATATTTTCTATGCTTTCTCCCATAGCATTTGGAATTTTGAAGACAGAAAGGAAAAAACATCAGGATACTTTGGAGAACAGACTTAACTAAAGTGGCTTTACCTGCTTGCGAAAGGAGTGCCCCTTTCCACCCTGTCAGCTTCTTGTGGATTCTCTCAGTGACACTGTTCCACATGGTCTTGACTGGCCTCCCTTGAAACATTGGGAGCCCAAGATAGGTGGTTGGGAGATCAACGATCGTGCAACCCAAAATGCTTGCAATTTTAACTTGCCTCCTTGCCGGGGTATTGATGAAGTAAAGCTTGCTTTTGCTAAAATTGACCTTCTAGCCAGCAACTTCCTCATACAGATTGAGGATAGACTTGATGACCTTGGATTCTGAGACAAAGGCTGAAGTGGCCAGCAAGGTATCATCCACGAACTATTGGTGTGTCGAGGGTTGAAGGTTGGAAGTAGCCTTGATACCAAAAATCAATCTTTTTGAGCAGGCATATTTGACAACTCTTCCCAAGATTTCTGCCAAGATGATAAAGAGAATGGGGGATAGGGGGTCCCCTTGTCTCAATCCTCTAGAGCTAGGGAAGTACCCTGCAGTTGAACCATTGACCATGACAGAAAACCGGGGGGAGGAGATACAATTATAGATCAACTTGACCCAATTCTCATGAAACCCGAACTTGAGGAGGATTCTGGTTAGAAAATCTCGATCTACTCTATCAAAAGCCTTGTTCATGTCAAGCTTCAGGAAGAAGGCTGACTTGTTGGACAATTGAGCTGAATGGATGAGCTCATGGATAGTGATGACTCCATCGATAATGTTTTGACCTTTGATAGTACTACCTTGGCAAGGATCAATGATGGACGAGAGGATGTTGGTCAGTCTGTTAGCCATGGCTTTGGACAAGATTTTGTAAATGACGTTGCAAAGACTGATGGGGTGGTAATCAGACAGGGATTGGGAATTCACCCCCTTGGGAATGAGAGCTAGGAAAGTGGAGTTGACATCCCTGGGAATGAATCTGGATGCTTGCATTTTGGAAATGGCTAGGCAGACGTCATGTCCTATGATGTCCCAATAGGTCTGGAAGAACCTAGGAGAGAAATCGTCAGGACTGAGATATTTGTCTGGCTGCATTGAGAAGAGGGCCTGATGAATCTCTTTAGGGGTAAGGGGGCTGAGAAGGTAGGTATTGGTGGCCTCAGGGATGGAATTGGGGATGTTTTCAAGGAGGGATTCCATAGCCTAGCTAGGGGGAGGAAGGGACATCGAGGAGGGTTTTGAAATGATTAACAACTTCTTCCCAAATCTGGTGGATATCAGTGGTGCAGGAACCGTCTTGCTTGATGAGGGATTTTATCTTGTTGGCTCCTCTATGCTTAAGGGTGGAGATGTGGAAAAATTTGGAGTTGGAATCTCCTTCCTTAAGCCACAACTAACGAGATTTCTGGTGCCAGAACATTTCTTCCTTTCGTAGAGTATTATGGTATTCTGATAGCAGTAGTCTCTCCTCTATTCTCAGATTGTCGTCCCCCTGCCCTTGTTGGAAACTGTCCTCAATCTGATTCAGTCTATTTTTGATGATATTTTTGTTTTCAAAGATGTTTTCGAAAGTCTCTTTGTTCCAAACCCTCAACTTGCTCTTGATTGATCGAAGTTTCTGCATAACCTGGTTTATGGTCGTCCCTGGAATCTTTTCCCCCCACCATTCAGCAATCCGATTTTTGAGGTCTTGATGTTGTGTCCACATCGATTCAAAATGAAAAGGGGTTTTAAACTGGGGTCTATTGGCTATTTCAAACATCAAGGGGCTGTGATCCGATCCAATTTTTGGGAGGGCCTACAAACTGGCATCCCCAAAGAGAGGGAGCGCTTCTTGGGATAGCAGGAAATGATCTAGTCTCTCTTGAATAAGGTTTTTGCCAACCCTTCTGTTGCTCCAGGTGAACTGGGCCCCTTTTAGTTGGACGTCCATAAGTTCATTTGAGTCAACAAAGTGAGCAAAGTCCTCTATGGCTCTGGAGGTAATTGCATTCCTACCTCTCTTCTCAGATGGATGCAAGGGAGTATTGAAGTCCCCTGCTAAGATCCATGAGATTTCACTGAACGCTTGTCTCATCTGGGAAAGGTTGTTCCACAAGATTATTCTATCCTGTGAGGTGTTGGGAGCATACACATTGGTTAGGACCCAGGAGAGCTGGGTGTTAGAATCATGAAAAAGAATGTTGGCCAGGCGCCCATCACCTGAAATAACTCGCCCTTCAACCTTGGCTGGATTCCAGAGGTACACGAGTCCACCTGAGGTACCTTGTGTTGGAGTGTAGACAAACTCACACTTTCTCCATATGGTTTTGGCAATTCTTGGTGACCATTGTTCACCTAATTTGGTTTCTTGGATGAGAAAAATCGTAGGATTCATTTCCTTCCACATGGCAGCAACCAATCTCTATTTGACTACCCCATTTAGTCCTCTCGCATTCCAAGAGAGGACTTTCATTTGGAACTCTTGGAGGGTTTTCTGCCCCCTTTGCCTTGTTGTGCGGGGGTTTTGGATCTTTTAGTTTCTTCTTTGCTTGTTATCCCTAGGTCCTGGAGCAAAGTTTTTTGGGTGTCATTGGCTATATCCTCAACTGCATCTCTATTTCTCAAGTCTACCCCAGAGGGCCTTCCCTTATTTTTGTCGCCTCCCACATCAATTTGGGTCTTTTTGTAACTTCGGGTTTGTTTTGGGCTCCAAGGTTCTAGGGACTCTTGGCCAGAATATTCGTTGTCGCTTTCGGCTATAGGGGATGTGGATGGGGAATGGGGTGACCCAGTTTTACTGGGTGGGGAGAATGATGGTGGGGGGATGGGGGGTTGGGGTGGTTTGGGGAGGGGATTCGAAGACACCTGACTGTTGTCAAGTGTGGGGGAAGAGTATCGGGGTGGGGATGGGGGGGGTTTTGTGAGATGGTCTCAATGGCATCCGGTTGGAAGATAGGGTTTGAAATAGGGGCTTCCTCACAGAGGATTTTTGCATATTGGAATTTAGCATTGCGACCAGAGTTGCTAAGTAAATCAAATTTGTTGGAAGTGGAGAACAAGTTACTTGCCTTTTGTTTGTCACCGCTTGGAGGGGGAAAGGCCTACTGCTTGCCTTTATGATTCTGGTTTTGTCTCATCCTACCCTTTGTCTTTGGATTTTCCCCCTGAACTGGGTGGGCCACTATCTGCGACTCTGTCTTCAAGTTTTTGCGGTTTAGGCACTGAGACGAAAGGTTTCCTTGTAACTGGCACTCTGAGCAGAAAGCTGGTTTGTTTTCAAACTCCAGCGGCTAACTTCGCTTGTATTTCCCGTAAATTAGGTTAACCTGGCTAGGAAGCTGCGTTTCAATATTGACATTGACACAAATGCGCGCCTGCGTCAATTGAGTCCGAGCACAGGTTGCTGGATCGATGGCTACCAGTTCTCCTATTGCTTGGGCTATCGCTTGGAGTGCATCTTCGTAGAAGAAGTGTGGTGGCAAGTTTGGGAGCCGCACCCATATGGGGGCGTAGTTTATGCTCTATGACTCAGGATCAAAGTCTTCTCCCCACTTTCGGAGGAAGAGACTTCACCTCCCAAAAAACCATGGGCCTCCTGATAAGATACGGTCCGCATCTTCCTGTGTGTTAAGGTGGACCATGAAAAACCCTCGGGACATGGTTGACAGCTCTAGGCACCCTCTAGTTTTCCACTTGATCGTCGCCCATCGCCTAAGTGAGTCCATGTTCGGCCTCCCTCCAACAAATTTCCCTACCAGGGAAAATGCGTCTCTGTTGGCGTATTCCATCATGACTTGCTTAGGACAAAGGATATTACAGCCTTGGGTTATGAAGGCATTCACTGTCGAGGACCTAGGTTTAGGTTTTCCCTATAGTGCTTCTAAGAAAGAAGATTGATTAGTCTTCTTGTTGGTTGTTTCATGTTTGTCAGGTGGGTCTTTGCCTCTGCGGCCTTCTTTCCCGTCTCCTCCCGCGCCTGGGTTGGCTTCACTTTCTGGTTCATCCTCTACCTTTTGGGAGTTGGAATCGTCACTTTGTCGTGAGCTGGTCCCATGATTTCTATTTCCACCTTTCTGTTTCTCAGTCACTAGTGCTTCGCTCCCCGAGTGATCATTTTTACTTCCATCCTTCTACCTCCCACTCGTCGAGGGCTTGGTCACCGCATATTCACTCATCTCTGCCTACCTTTTGCTCACCATCGCTCAAGAGAAGCAATGTTTGTTGACAATCATAAAATATGTTTATCCTTAGCTTGGCTTCCATTTCAACAATAGTTGATGGGCATGCAAATAATTTCATTTTTTATTCAATCCCCACTTCCATTTTTCTTGATAGTATTAATAATAATTTGTGAACACCCCTTAATTGAAAAAGTATTTTCATTCTATTTAAATGACAATTTTGACTCCAATAAGAAGTGTCTTAGCCTTTGTATTTCCATTTGTTAGTTGAAGTTTTATATGAGGAGAAATTTTCCATTATTATTTTGAAAAACACAAACTCTAAAAGCTTTTCTCAAATTTATTTAGAGGCACAATCCAAATTATTTTGATAAAATCAATTTTTGGATAGTTTTATTTTATCACAGATTAAAGTAAATCCTTTGTATTAAAGAAATTGCCACATCTGAATCTTAACTACATCGACATTTCTAATATATCGTCTCCAACAATAGTTAATGGACATAAAGATAATGCCATTATTCATTTAATCCCCACGTACATTTTCCTTGATAGTATTAATAATAATTTGTGAATCCCATTCAATTGAAATATATTTCCATCCTACTTGAATGACAATTCTTACCCTAGTAATATGTGTCTTTGCATTTGCATAGTTGTTGAATTTTTATATAAGTGAAGAGAAATTTTCCTCTGTTACTTTGGAAAACACCATCTACAAAAGCTTTTCTTATATTTTTTTAGAAGCACCATCTAGATTATTTTGATAAACTTAATCTCTGGATATTTTTATTTTATTGTAGATTGAGCGGATCCTTTGTTCTAACCCAATTGCCACATATGACCCTTAACTATGTTGAAATTTCCAAGATATTGCCTCTAACAATATTTGATGGGCATAAAAATAATGTCATTTTTAATTGAATCCCTAATTCCATTTTTTTTTCGAAGAATAAGGGGTTGTACTTGGGTCCCCCACCCTTGAAAATCATAACTCTCTCCTTTAGAGATTGAGTGTTTACAAATAGATTTAATTCTCATATGAAGTGAGTTGCTATAACTAGTTACCTTTATCATTTTCATAAAAAGTCTAAGTTTTTTATTTTCATTGTCTATATCTTCTTTAATTTTCTATGTGAATACAAATATTTTAAAATTTAGCACCCTTCTTTTTGATATTTTCTTGTAGAAACCTTCACAATACCAAAACTCCATCCTTACTGTCTACACATTGCATATTAGTAGAGTAATATTTCCAAAAAATCATGCTATAATAGTCCACTTTACCAGATTTGGATTACTAGTTTCCTTCCTAAAGCATAAGTGCAACCATAACAATTGTAATAAATAGTTTATATGAAAACACATTAATGTTGTAAAATACAATAAATTTTACCAATGGAAAATATTAAAGTAAATCTTAATCATTATATGATTTAGGAAGTCAACATTTTCTTGTTAGCTAAACTTACTACTTCTAACCATGGAAAATAGAATCTAACTTCATGATCCTCAATTAAAACCCTTCTATTGGCTAGTATTGGTGTGAAAACCGATACCAGATGAGTGAGAGGTGCGCTCGGTGGTCCTTGAATAGCATTGAATGACCACCTGACCTTAAAGAGGAAGAGGTGGTTGATCTCTAGAGAAGGTCAACTTCTTTAGTTCCAACTACCTACGCCGCAAAGGGGAAGAGGGGGAAAAGGGAATGAGAAAGAACGCAAAGGAGTTCATAGTAAAAAATAACAAGGATAGGGTATGGTCACATCAAGACACATTCATTCATCATCATCGATGCAAATAATAGCAAACCACCTAACAAACCATCCTATCCCGTCTTCACTCCTCATTTGGTGCAGCAGGTATAGGTGAATTCTAGAACTAGTGATAAGGTGTATGAAATATAGGTAGCAGAATTAGAGAACTCCCACTTGACTAGATTTAGAAAAAATAAACTTGATTCCCAAGGATGGATGCGAATTCTAGAACTACCTAGCTAGACCCAAGAAATCCAGATAGCAGAATTAAGTGAACCAACTCAGGCAGCCATCGCAGATTCAAAAATCCATAGACAAGAAAAATATAGAAGTGAAGACAGAGTGAGAGACCAAACAATGATACACTATTATTTACAAACAATGAAGAATTACATATGAATTGTAAAGGCCACAAAGCCACTCTTTGGAATGTCAAGCATTCTACTATTTATAGAGGATTTTACATTGAATTCAAATTCAAGCATTAATAGCGATCAATGGGAAGAATCATGTTGGAATGGTTGGAAGATCTACTGATGCTCTGTTCTAGGAATATGATGATCATCCAAAAGGATTTAGGTGCTTTTGCATCAATCCAGTCCTTTGATCATTTTGACATTCCTATTAGGCCACAAATTGCCTTACCCCTTCGTGTCATACAAATATCAATGATCGGTTGCCTCTAAAGTTGTGCATTTCAATTTTTTTCTCATTCCCATCGATTATATGCATTAGGTAGGTGAGGTTATTAATATTATCTTCTAAGGATTCAAAGCTTCTCCCTTGAAGTGTGATGACCTCATATTTGGATAGGATTTTGGGCACACCTCTTTATTTTCCATCATCTTAATATTTTGCTTCGTGGACCGATGATCAGGTTTTTACCTTTTGATATTACTTTACCAAAGCTCCATCCACTTGGAGAAAAAAACTTGGGACTTATAACCATTATACTATGGTCCAATTATTTCACCCAGGGACTTGGGATCCTAATATTCCACCTGATGGTCAAGACGGGCATTTTGGATCTTCCTTTGAGCACACCCCTACCCATTCTTCCATCCAACTTTGATCTTGGTGATTTATCTCGATGTTCATCCATCTAGTTTTAGACATCTACTTCCATCAATGCTTCAAAAATTGGCTGGCTCTAAGACATCATCATCTTCAAAAAAAGGAGAGTGGATGAAGAGGTACAAAATTTCACCCACACTCTTGGTAACTTACATGGGTTTTTTATCTTGTGAAAAAAATAACCCAACAAGCCATTGATTATCAAAAGCACTTTTGAACAAGGATAAGAAAAAAGAAAGGACAAAGAAGGTACAATGAAAGAAAACAAGGGGAGGCAGGTAATGGGGGAGATACATGGAAAATAATAGAGTGGGGCATTAGCAAAAAGGGAAGAAATAAGGAAAGCATGAGGGGGAGAAAACTTTGAAGGGAAGAAAGGAGGAGAAGGGATGGTCGTAGGATGATTGTGAAATTCAATAGCCATCAGAACAATAGCAGCCAAAAAAGGAGAATAGGATGGAAGGGAAGAACAAGAGGGGATACAATACTGAGGAAACCTTAAGAAAAAGAGAAATAAAACTAATGGATCCATGGGATACTCCCCTAGAGCCACATACTAAATATCTTGATTCGCCATATATCCCCAAGCATTTTACACCTATAAATATACTTCGCTGTAGCCCAAATCTGATTTAAGAATAGACATGTTGCAAAATATCATGATCCCTAAGATTAAAAACTATTTTTGATAATCTATCTATTCTTGAATTGGCTTTCCACCATGTAGGTTTTGGCAGTAACTGACTCCACCATGAGCATGCCATAAGGCCCCTTAGTTGCTTTTATGCATTCATCCTTCTTTTAGATTACTGCTTGGAATGCATAAGGAGGGGGTTTGGTGGAATAGGCACCCTTTTCAAAAGGATTATCTAAGTGTGAGTTGTTGGCTCGTGCCACCTTTTGTACTATCTTATATTTATCCATTGGGTTGTGGAGTCAGAGATATGAAATCCAAAAAAAGAAACAAAGGAAGAAAACAACATTGGAGGGGGAAGTGCTTAAGGCCTATTGGAAATTTCTCTTTTATATTGAGTTTTACCACCCTGTCATACCTTTATTTAACTGTCAGCTTATATGCAAAATATTTCTATGAGATTGGTACACCACCACCAACTAACTTATCTTGGGAATTCTAGTAAATCTACAATAGCCAAACTAGATTATATTATACTTTAAGCATTCTTCATGGTCTAGCTGGTACTTTCCCATGGTTCACTAAGCTATACTGAGGATACAACTTGATGAATCATCACTTTTGCTAGTACCTATGCAATCTATGATTATTATGACAATGGATTTTGCCATGCAAAAGCCCCTTTTAGGTACTGGATTTTCTAGCAATAGGCTGAAGTATCACCATTTCTTGGGATATGCCTATTGTAGGATCCTTACTGCATGTACCTCTGCTACATATGCATGTACGTGCTGGCAAAAGCCATCGATTTGATCCCTTGAAGACTGCATCTTTTTAGGACCTTCCTCCTAATCAATTCAATTATTATTAATATAGTTTAACCCTTTCTCAGAGGTCTCTATTTGGTTTGGGTCCTTTGTCTTCTATGATAAGTTACAAGCAATGAGATTGTTTACTGTAGAAATAGTGCTTGCATCTCCTGTGCATGAGCCCGAGAAGAGATCTATACTTTTTGTCCTATATAGCTAAAACCTTGGACCATACACAACTTTAGATGACATCTGTGGTGGGTATTGTGTGGTTGAAAAAGCAATATCAACTAAAGAACATATGAGTGAAAAGGTAAAATTTCTTAAATATATATTTCCTACTTGAAGCAGGAGTCACTCTACCCATATGCCATCTTATAAGATTTGAGTAAATTTGGTTTCCCTTGACTGATACAACAAGAGGCCTATGTTTGAGCTAAAATTCCATAGTATAGGTAAGCGTGGGTGTGTGATGACTAGTATTCGAAGGGGATCATCTCCCAACTCCTTTTGAATCATATATTAAAATCTATGATTGATTAAAAATATGTTCTCTTGATGAGAGAGGCTCGTCAAGAGGTGGATGGGGTCCATAGAGCCATCAAATGCATCAACAAGAGATCTCACCAAATTTGTACAAGAGTAAATGGTTCTTCACTCCAAAGTACGCTACCACCATAATACCCTCCCTTTGAGAGACAAGACTAGGAGCCTGATCATGATGTCTTCATGTGTTATACCATGGAGGGATACTAGTGCAACAACATCTTTGAGGTGCTCTTGAGAAATTCCTAAGGTGTCATTATATTTTGTTGGAGCTTCCAGGGCACCTTCAAGAATCTCATGCTAGCATTGAAGGTTGAGCAGGCCAAGATCATTCCATTGTGGGCAACTCAGATAGGTCATTAAGGCAATGATCTTTAGAGGTCCTTGTTCATGCATTAGAGTCGAAGTCGCCAAATGAATATATCATCTCTACTGATGAGGTCAAGGTTTTTCATCAAACCTTGGATCCTCCAAGAAATAAAATATTTAGCACAAAAAGGCATTTGATCTCATGTTTTGGAGATTTCATGCAGTCGGAGTCACCAGGTTATTTGAACTGGATATGGGTAAACCAAAGTATCACCAAAATCTAATTTTCGTAAACATAGAAACTCATTGAGTTACCTAATAGAATCGCAAAACCCGTTGGTGCAAAAATTGGTAGTGGATGAGTGGGAGGTACACTCAGTGGTCCTCGACTAGTATTGAATGGCCACCCAACCCGAGAGAGATAGAGATGATCAATCTTTGGAGAAGACCAACTCATTCAATTTTAGCTACCTACATCACAAAGGGGAATAGGGGGAAAGGGGAATGAGAAAGAAAGCAAAGGAGGTCACAACCAAAACTAATAAGGATGGTGTATGGCCGCATCAAGACACATTCATTCAACATTACTAGTGTAAAAAATAGTGGACCACCTAACAGATCAGATCATCTCATATTTACTCCTCATCTAGTGCAGCGGACAGAGGTGAATTCGAGAACTAGAAGGAAGGTGCATGAAATCCAAGTAGCAAAATTATAGCACTCCCACTTGATCAACTTTAATATAAATAAAACTTGATGCCTAGGGGTGGATGCAAATTCTATAACTACCTAGCTAGACCCATGAAATATAGATAGCAGAATTAAGCAAACCAACTTAGGAAGCCATCGCAAAAATAAACATCCATAGACAAGTAAAATATAGAAGCAAAGATAGATTGAGATACCAAAAAGTGGTATGCTATTATTTACAAACAATGAAGAATTGCATATAAATGCCATAGAGCTGCCCCTTAGAATGTCACACATTCCATAATTTATAAAGGATTTTACATTGAATTTAAATTTGAGCATTAATGGTGATCGACAGGAAGAATCACGTTGGAATGGTTGGAAGATCTGCTAACTCTCTATTCTAGTGATATGGTGGCCATACGAAAGGAGTTAGGTACTTCTACATCAATCCAAGACTTTGATTGTTGCAGGCAAAACAAGGTGAATGGTTTCCTATTTTTGTCACATGCTCGTGCATTTAATTATCAACCTAGGGAGATTCGTAAACTTGCGAAGAGTCGAAATTAGGTTACTACAATACCACTGGAGGTGAATTTGCTAATCCTACATTTTGGGGGGTGTTCTTGAAATGGTTGTCAATCATTCCCACACTCCTCAATAAATTATGTAAGAAGAACATAATTAAATCTACAGAAATAAATCATGTACATATTCCTAAAAATAAATCTATTGCAAATACTAGAACTAGCAAACTAATGAACATTATTATGAAAGCAATAAACTAATTAAAATAAATAAACAGAAATACTGGCTTGGAGTAGGCCTAGGCTCCAATAGCTTCTTCTCGATCGAACACGCGCTTAGAACTTCTGGAACTATAATATATTTATCAACGTATTACAATCTATCTTCTGTAACTCTAAATGGATCTTTATTAATTATTTCTATATATTTTCAGAACGATCTACGTGTGTTTATATAACACACCCGCAGAACTTCTGTTACAGAAGTAGTTACAACAGTCGATCCATCCGAGACTAAATTGGGACAGTCTGGTAAATGCAATCAACATCTGGAATTCTGTTCTAATGGCGATGTGTTCATTGTTTGGTTCATGCTTTGCCTAGCATTAGTAGGATGTTTTGATACGTTGGTGCAATCTCTAATTTAGCTCTACATGATGCAGAGCTGGAACTACATCAGTCGTTGTCATCCACGTCGTTCAAGTCTGGTCAACGGGCAAAGAATCAATAGCGCCTTCTGGTTGTGGGGAGGTGCTTGCATTTTGCTAGCGCCTTTTGACTGTGGGGAGGTGCTTGCCTTTGGTTGGTGCCTTTCGATTGCAGGGAGACGCTCATATTTGGTTGGTGCCTTCTGACTGCAGGGAGGTGCTCGTGTTCAGTTGGTGCCTTTCGACTACAGGGAGGTGCTGGCATTCAGTTGGCGCCTTTCGACTGCAGGGAGGCGCTCATCTTTAGTTGGTGCCTTTCGACTGTAGGGAGGCACTCATATTCTGTTGGCACCTTCCGACTGTAGGGAGGCACTTATATTTAGTTGGAACCTTCCGACTGTAGGGAGGTGCTTGCATTTCGTTGGTGCCTTCTGACTGTAGGGAGGCGCTTATATTCAGTTGGCACCTTTCGACTGCAGGGAGGCGCTCGCATTCCGTTGGCACCTTCTGACTATAGGGAGGCGCTTATATTCAGTTGGTGCCTTTTGACTGTAGGGAGGCACTCACATTCCATTGGTGCCTTCTGACTGCAGGGAGGCGCTTATGTTCTCTTCATTATCCTCGATGAAATAAAGTGCCAGGTCCATCAAACGAACCTCGACTATTCCAAATCTAACTAAATCAACTGCAATTCCACAAAACATACTAAAAACACACAAATTAGATAACACGCATAATTATATCAAATATCTATATAATCATTCATAAAAGTATGCAATCCTTATTATACAGCCACATATTGATCAAAGAAATATGTACAAAATATGAGCATTTCTGGTGCTCATCATCCCCCCACGCCTAACATATGCCACGCCCTCATGGCATCCAAGCTATAGGTAGCCCTATGAATTTTCATCGTCGCCATCTCTTGGAGGATTCGGCTGCCCCTACAGCCTGAGTCTGTCTTTTTGTGTCAACATGTGAGGGTGTGGTTCGCCTTTGCCTATGGGAAACTACGACTGTCAATTGTCCTCTTTTTGTTCTGGCCGCTACTGGTGGTGGTCTAGCCAGTGTTGTTCCTACTGATTGAAATGTAGCTTTGAAAACTTTCTAGAGGTCAGTGTTTGGAGGTTTGACCACTGCCAGAGGGATATCTGAGTTATCCCCTCTGGAAGGCACCACTTGGGCCTTATATAATCCAGTCGCTTCAGGGGTAAGCCATGCATTCTCCTTTGCAATTGCAATGGCCTCCAATTGTGGGCCATATACTCCCCACCATTCCAAGTACCTCTTCATCATGGAAGGTCACCCTCGGGATGAACCATAGATGTCCCAAGACTAGCTGTCTTCTGCTGGATTGACGCAAATGCTAGAATCTCCTTTTATCCTTGAGGATGCCTTCCTAGCCTCCTTGGCTGCTTTTATTTCGTTGCATCACTGCTCAAAATATTTTTGGCTTTTGACGACCGGCTGTATGTCCCATTCATCCTCCTCTGACTCGGCTTTTGCCTTCTATCGAGCCATCCTGGGTCTCTTTGCCTTGGCCTCTACATAAAATGTGGTGGCTTGAATAGGGCTCTCTTTTCTCTCCTTTGGGGACTTCTCTTTACTCCGAAGGATCGGCTATGCTACTATCTTTGAGGGTGATCCTTCGTTCGCCTGTCTACCCGGTGTTGACCCCTCAGGCTCTTCTCCTTCTTCAGGCCTGGGGAGGTCCTCCTTATCCTCTGGTCCTATCTGTTGCTGAAGACCTTTGTCCTGCTCTGTGTCACTTAGGACAATGATAGGGGGCATCGTAGGACTTCTTTCCATTTCATCCCTGAAAACAAAGGAATATTCCCCTAGCTCCGGGCTGCTTTGTTGGGTGTCCGATCGAACCTCCCCCAAAGAGAATACTCGTTCGATGAATGTGGGAGAGTTCGTCGGAACTTCTTCTACCAAATTAGTCTGAGTGGATGCCTCTTGTCTTGCTATTCCTCTGTCCTAGGGCATTTGATATTCCTCCTACAACTACCAGACCAGCTACTCGAGCTGAGCGATTCGCCTATCCCTTTTTGCCAATTCCCTTTTATGCTAGTTCTAGTAATCTTCCAAAAGCTGCTGTGCCATCCAGCAATTGGTTTGCCCTTTGAGTGCCTCCTCCAAGGCCACATTGATCTGGTAGTTACTCTCAGAAGTTCCTTCATTCCGTGCGCTCTGGTTTGTTATTTCTTGGAGGGTTTGGGCGGCAACGTCTATCTCTGGGTCACTCTATCCTTCCTCTATCGAGAGGAATCATCGTAGATGTTTCCTCCTAGGGATTGGTTTGTCCTCACCACCAGCGAGTGGTGCTCCTTCCTCCTCATACTCGGGCACTAGGGAATGCCCTTTGTCCTCTATGTATTCGGGCACCGGTGACTGCTCTACTCCTAGAAAATAGGGTATTTCCAATTGCTCGATGTTTGTTATCTCCTCTATAGGGGATGCTTCATTTTGCCCTAATTTGACAACCGCATTGTGTAGCTCTATTTGGCCGCCATCTCCCTCTATTTCATGGTTCTGTCCTTGTGCTTTCGTGTGGCGAACCAATGTCGATATCAGCCCATGGTGGGCTAAGGCAGACACTGCCCCATTTTGGTATCGAGCTGCTTCATATTTTAAGCATTCACCAGGTAAAAAGGTATGTTTAATTTCCTCCCACGCACTAGGTGATTGAGGAAGTGCACATGATTAATGTGCAAATGGGTATACTTCCCTGTGCATGTGAAGAATTTAGCAATCTATTCAAACATCTTCTACATATTCATGGGGAGACTATTTTTGAGTAACCCCTCCCTGTCTATCTGCACATTTTCTCCTGGAAATAGTATGCGGCGCATAATTTTAACACTCCGCCCCTGTATACACATTCCCCCGTGAGAGGAAATCTAGTTGCCTGTGAGATGAACTTAGGGGTGACTGGAATTTCTACCTCTCGTACTTGGGCCGCATCGCCCATCAAAGAGGTGACAAATTCTCTAGCTGCCTCCACATCCTATCCCTGACTGAATAGGGTGCAGTATTCAAGCCATCCCTTTGCTTCAAATTGGGTCTTCACTATCCCTTTGATCCCGTCAGTGTCACTGGGTTCGTTCTTCTTGACCGCGTGGTTCTTGGACCTTCCTCCCATGGCACCTTCTATTGCTGTATTTTTTTGTCCTTCCTTCTTTAGGAAGGCACCTTCTTATAGAAAAGACGCCTAACCCTAGCAATTGTTTTTGGAAGATGCCCTATCTGAAGAACATGGACTTATATTGAGAGGGGGGGTGAACAGTATAAGACTTAACAAATTAATAATTTTAATTTTAGATAGCAGTGGCATCAACACAACATTAAACAAGACAGAAAACATCACACATTGAAGACCCATTTTTAACGTGGTTCACCCAGAAAGTCTGGGCTACGTCCACACAACTTTTCTCTAAAAGTTTATCTCAAATTCTTTGGGAAACCTTCCCAATTACAATTTTTATGATCCTCGACTCAAAGGAGATACCTTACCCTAGTTTTGCTCTTACTGGTGATCCTCTAGAAGACCTCTGCCTCCATTGCCATTAGCAAATGGAACTCTATCCACAGAAGACACCTCTCTTCCCTGCTCTGGTTGGAGACCTCTGTCCTCAACTCTATCACCTCCAAAGTTGGTCTTTAAATTTACACTAAACATAGTCCTTCGGTCTAGCACAAATGTCCTCGATATCTTTCTCTGATCTACACCAAACATAATCCTTCGGTCTGGCACAAATGTCCTCAAATCTACATCAATATTTGTCCTCAACTAGTCCTCAAATCTGGTTCACAAGCTTTCACTAAAGCTCGCTTGATCTTCACCCAAGTCTTCACCAAGACTTGTCTCAGATTTGCTTTGCAAGTTCTCACAGCCGCTTCTGCTCCTTTGTGCTTTTCTACTCTCTGTGAGCTCTTGCTTCGCACTTAGCTCATTTCGACACGACTCGCTCTCTACGCCCCACGGACTTAACTTGCGCACATTCGACACTTATTCGATACTCAAAATATCAAAATAGCCCTCATTTTATAGCATAAATTTCAAGATCAAAACTCTCAATCTTAGTTGGCTATAATCCTAAACTCCGTCGGCTACAAGCCCTAATCTTCGTTGGCTAAAATTTAACTTTATCGGCTTCACTACCTTTGTAACCCTTCTGAGCTTCTACCACGAAAATAAAACATGTCGTGATATCGCGACACTTTTCACTTTCTTAACCCCTTCTCGGCTTGCACCCGTGAAAGCAGAACATGTCACGAAATCGTGACACTTTCGCTTCCTTGCACTTTGCTCTACTTGCACTAGCAAAAATGGAACATGTCACGAAATCACGACACTTTCGCTGCCTTGTGCTTTTATCTCCTTTACGCCCGTAAAAACAGAACATGTCACAAAATCATGACACTTCTGTCTCTATCAGCAACAACTTTGCTTATGTCATGAAATGGTGACACTTCTCCCTTCGTCGACCACCTTTCTGCCTTTGTCGCAAAATCATGACACTTCTGCCTCTGCAGACTTCATCTTCACTTCTGTCATGAAATCGTGACACTTCTGCCTCTGCAGACTTCGTCTTCACTTCTATCGCAAAATCATGACACTTTTGTCTTCATAGCCTTCCTCTCTACTTTTGTCATGAAATCGTGACACTTCACCTATGGAAGACATGCTTTTAGTTTTTGTCGCAAAATCATGACACTTCTACTGTTGAAGCCCTACTTACTGTTTTTGTCATGAAATCGTGACACTTTTGCTTTTGTCTGCTTTCTTTTCTACTCATCATGAAATCATGACACTTTTTGCATCTGTACACTTTTCTTTCATCCTATCATGAAATCATGACGCTTTCAGCTTTCGAATGCTTCCTTTGCTGCCTGTCATGAAATCGTGACTCTTTCAACTTCCGTACATCTTCTTTGCAACCTATCACGAAATCACGACGCTTCTCATTTCAGACTCTTCCCTTTGTTGCATGTCATGAAATCGCAATAGTTCTCACTTCGAGTTCTACAGCATGTCGCAAAATCATGACAATACTCACTTCGACTTCTGTAGCATGTCATGAAATCGTGACACTTTATCTTGCTACTTTCTCTCTTTTCAAACTTGTCACGAAATCGCGACAATTCACACTGCGGACTCTTTCTTCTACATCATGTCCCGAAATCGTGACACTTTTTTGTCCATACAACCTTCCTTGCAATATGTCGCAAAAATGCGACATGTCGCAAAATCGTGACACTTTCCACCTAACTCTCCTTCTCTGCCAACATGTCGCGAAATCACGATAGTTTTTCCACTTGCCTTTTTTCTTTTCCAACATGTCACGAAATCGCGACAGTTTTGCCAGCTTCTTCTCTCTCTCTAACATGTCACGAAATCGTGACAGTTTTTCCAGCACTTTCTCTCTCCTCTAACATTTCGTGAAATCACGACTATTTTTTTTGCCTGCTGAAAACACTTTTCTTACTTGTCTTTTTCTTTGATCTTTTGCAAATGGGCCACTATGGTTTTCTTGGAAACTCACTGTCCATGCTTTGTAACCTTCAACAAAACAAATTGTTTGACATCAAATCAAATTCAATCAAAAGCTTCTTGACATCAATGACAACGTCTATACTTGAGCAAAGGCAATGTACCCAAGGTACCAAAAATTGCCAACAATCTCCCCCTTTGTCATTGATGGCAACCCTTTACTGAAAACACTTCTCAAGAGCCAAAACTAAAACCAACTATGCTTAACAACTGAGAATCTTCTTTTGATGTTTTGCTCCCCCTGACTTGAAGCTTTTCTCTTCACTTGAAACTCTCCCCCTTACTCATATCTCTCCCCCTTTGTCATCAATGGTAAAGGGTCACCTTTGGGGCTCGGGACTAAGAAAGAGCCTCTTAGCTTGGTCCCTCCCCCACCTCCTGAAGAGGTGATTAATTCTGGGGTGGGAGTACAACTCCCAATTTCTCCCTTAGATACTCAAATGTATCTCTTGGAAGAGGTTTGGTGAAGATATCTACAATCTGCTCTTTAGTAGACACATACTCTAGCTTGACCTACTTGTCTTGCACTTTCTCTCTTAGAAAGTGATACTTGATGGAAATATGCTTTGTTCTTGAGTGCATTACCCGATTTTTGGAAATACTTATGGCACTTGTATTATCACAAAGTATGGAGATGGGTTGTTCATGCTTGACTTTGAAATCCTCCAAGGTGGTTTTCATCCATAAAACCTGTGTGCACCCAGCCACTGCTGCTATGTATTCAGCCTCTACTGTAGATAAGGAAACTAAAGGTTGTTTCTTACTTAGCCAAGAGACCAAAATATTTCCCAAAAAGAATGCTCCACCACTAGTGCTTTTCCTATCATCAATAATGCCTACCCAATCTGCATCTGTATAAGCTATGAGGGTGAAATCATCACCTTTGGGATACCAAAGCCCAAAGTCCATAGTGCCCTTCAAATATCTGAATATCCTTTTAACTATTGTAACATGAGATTCTCTTGGAGCTGCCTAAAATCTTGCTACTAACCCAATGACCTGCATGATATCTGGTCTGGTAGTTGTACTATATAGTAAACTGCCAATCATAGATCTGTATAGCCTCTGATCTGCCACTAGAGATTCATCATCTTTACTCATATTGCACCTTGTAATCATTGGAGTACACACTGGTTTGCTGTCCATCATCCAAAATTTTTTCAACATTTCTTTGATATACTTTCCTTGAGAGAGAAATATACCATATTTTGATTGAGCAATCTGAAGACCTAAAACGAATGACAACTCTCCAATCATAGACATCTCGAATTCCTTCTGCATGGTGTTAGCAAAAACTTTGCACATTTGAGTATTATTTCCCCCAAAAATAATATCATCAACATAGACAACTATAATCAACATATCATCATCTTCATCCTTAATATACAAATTGCTATCTGCCATGCCTTTCCTGAAGCCTTGCTCATGAAGATACCCGTCAAGTCTTGAGTACCAAGCCCTAGGTGTTTGTTTTAACCCATACAAGGCTTTTTTCAGTTTACACACATAGTATGACTATTCTGAGAGAGACACTCATTATGGTTGTTCTATGTAGACTTCTTCATCCAACACCCCATTTAGAAAAGCTGACTTTACATCCATTTGATATACCTTGAATGATTTGAAGCTAGAAAGGGCCAAAAACATTCTGATCACTTCAAGACGAGCAACAGGCGCAAACGTCTCTTCGAAATCAACACCTTCTACTTGAGCATAACCTTTATAGACTAACCTAGCTTTGTTTCTGACAATATTTCCATCCTCATTGAGTTTATTTTTGAATATCCATTTTGTGCCAATGACATTCTTGTCCTTAGGTCTTGGAACCAAATCCCAAGTTTCACTTTTCTCTATTTGATTTAGCTCTTCATCCATCGCTTTAACCCAAAACTTATCTGCACAAGCTTCACTGAAATCTTTTGGCTCAATCTGAGATAATAATGAAACATTTGCAGAATCATGTGAAGGGATGACTCTTCTTCTTGTTTGCCTACTATTTGGATCACCAATGATCAAATCTTTGGGATGATGTTTCTAAACATACCGTGAAGGAGTTTTGGGAAGCAGTTGTTGTCTTTCCTCTTCTTCATCTGAAACCTCTTTGAATTCTTCTTGACAAATTTCATCACTAAGTTCCTTTACTAGTTCTCTTATCCCTGTCTTTTCATCAACTATTACATTTATGCTCTCTACAACAATATGAGTTCTTTTTTTGAAGCATCTATAGGCCTTGCTTCTGCTGGAATATCCAAGAAAAATTCCCTCATCACACCTAGGATCAAACTTACCCAAATTTTGATCTTCCCTTCTGATGAAGCACTTACTCCCGAACACTTTGAAGTATTTTATTGTAGCTGGTCTTCCTTTCCATAACTCATAGGGAGTTTTATGATGATTGACTCTAAGTTGAGCCCTAGTGATGATGTAGACCGCTGTACTGACTGCTTCTCTCCAAAAGCCATCTAAAAGTTTTGACTCATTTAACATTGCTCTAGCCATATTTTCAACAGTTATGTTTTTCCTTTCAACTACTCCATTTTGTTGAGGAGTTCTTGCTGCTGAATATTCTATTTTAATTTCGTGTTGCTCATAGTATTCCACAAATTCATTTGAAGTGAAATCTCCTCCTCTATCTGATCTTAAGCATTTGATTCTCTTGTCAGTCTCATTTTCAATCATTTCTTTAAAAGCTTTAAATCTTTCAAAAGCTTTAGATTTTTCTTTGAGAAAAGTAACCCAAGTCATTCTAGAATAATCATCTATAAAAAACATGAAGTAGCTATCTCCTTGAATGCTCTGAGTTCTGGTAGGGCCACATAAATCAGTATGAATAAGATCCAATGGTTTTGAAGAGGTATACCCTTTTGATTTGAAGCTGGTTCTAGTCTGTTTTCCATGTTGACAAGGACATCAAATGATGTTATGGGGCCTTTTTATTTTGGGCAAGTCTCTAACTGCTATCTTGTTACTAATATTGATAAGATTATCGAAGCTCAAATGCCCCAATATTTTATGTCATAACCAGCTCTCATCTCTATTTTTTCTTTTTTATCTCACTTAGCATGTAAATATTGTTTGGAGTCCTTGTAGCACTAGCAATGAGTTTTCCATTTTTTTCTTTACTTATCTCACATCTATCTGAAAATAAAGATACTATGTGCCCTTGATAACAAAGTTGACTCACACTAAGCAAATTATGTCTTAGGCCTTCTAAATAAAGCACATTTTCTGTTTTGGATTTCCCATCCAAACTAAGAGTCCCTTTACCACAGATTTTAGCTGACCTATTATCTCCAAAACTGACTGTTCCTCTGTTTGTTTCTTTTAAGACCAAAAACTTTTCCTTTTCACCAGTCATATGTTTTGAACAACCACTATTAAGATACCATTTTTCTACTTTGTCTTGAGCATGAAAAGAAGTTTGAACTATCATTGACTTAGATTTGATCTCATTCCTCTTTTTAGTGAACTCAAGGCTAAATCTATCCAAACTGCACATCCTTGCTATATGCCCAAAATTCTTGCACTTGTAACTGTTGACACTTTTTGTCACATTATACAAGGGGTAGAAGAATAGTAGAATTTTCGTATAATATTTTTCTTTTTGATTGAAAGTTTTTCTTTTAAGTTACAACAATTTTGACTCTCCCTATCATAGAATGAAGAAGAAAGAGCTTCGCTACCAAACAGGCCGAGGAAAATAGCTTCGCCGAAAGAAAAGAAGGAGAATGTGAAAAGAGCTTCGGGCCCGAAGCACTTCAAATCACCACTTCGGGCGAAAACCTTGCGAAGTAATTTCGTCGAAGAAAATACAAAGATAACGCTTCGCACCCGAGGCATTTTCAGCAGCCGCTTCGGGCGGAAGTTTTGCGAAGCAACATCCAAACGACTTCGCCGAAGGAGGAGAGCATAATCCAAATCAGCCAAGGTAAGGAAACTACTTCGGGCCCGAAGTATTTCCGACACCTACTTCGGCCAGTTTTCACCCGAAGCAGTGGTGCCCGAAGCAAAATGACAATGTGTCGAAAACAGAGAAATGCCTCGGGAGGATATTCCCCGAACCACAGTTTTGAGAAAGAATCGGGCCGAAACATTTTCCAACCGAAGCAGTTTTGCCAGCAAAGGACAAAGAGCCCCATTTCAAAGATGAAATCCGCTCGGCACTCAACATCCCCGAAGTAGTTTCTGCGAAGCATTATTTTGCGAAGAACAAATCAAGGAGAATCTACTTCGGCCCAAGGCTTTGGCGAGGCGGATATGTAGCGAAGCACTTTCGGGCCCACGTTCCAAGGCGGGCAGCTTCCCAAGGTGATCGAAGGCCCCTTACAAGTACCCCCTTTCTTGCCCGATAAGTCCGCTGACCATTCTTGGCAAACGAAAGGGACGTAACAATCCTCGAAGTAAAACCCGACGGGCGTAACGATCACTCGAGCACAACATCCAGAAGCCAGGGACACTCGGGCGGCGCATTAAATGAATATTTCCATGGTTGACCCGGTCACAGTTGCCAGTTTCGGCAACCGATTTGAAAACTCAGTCGCAGCAGTCGCGAGGAGCCGATTTCTCAGGGCCCGAGGGTGTACTCCACCATTTTTGTAATAATGACTCAGAGGGTCGGGTCCTCTATAAAAACCCAGGCTTTGCAATGTAAAAGGGGGGAACTTTCTGCTAGAAAGCTGCTGTAACTTGATGTCCTGCGTCTAATACTAAAGATCTTTTGTGCTCCATTTCTCTCTTTTATGCTGCCTTTTGTGCTTAATTCTTTTGTCTTTTCTCATTCGCATACCGAGACTCTGAATCCTGAATCCGGTGTGCGATTGGGGACTGTACCCTAAAATTTGCCCTGAAGGATACATAGGAGAGGAAAAACGTCCCTGTTGCTTTCTTTTATGCTGCTTGGTGGATCGAGGTTTCTGTTATTCCCTCGTCTTAATCGTTGTTACTCTGAACCCTGAATTCCAGCGAGAGAGAGAGGAGAACCCTGCGAACCCGTCCAGAGGATACATAGGAAGGTCGACACTGCGTTTCTTTCATTTCATTCTTGGTATTTCTTGCTGCTATTCGAGTTGTTAGTGAGTGATCGTGCTTCCTGTTCTCTCCCACCTTAAATCATCAATCTTCTAACCCTTACCCCTTTTTATTTCTTTCTCTAACCCTACTCCTTTTATCTCTTTCCTGCACTCTTATCTCAAACCCCAAAAGTAGATTAGTATAGGAGCCGGCCTTTCTCCGGAGATCGGCACGAGGGGCATCTCTTCCCCTCGGCCTTTCAATGTTGGTCGCAGGTCCAGGGCACGCAAACCCACCGAAAGTCCTTTCCTGTGCGGATTTGATGACCAACAGTTTTTGGCACGCCCGGTGGGACCCAAGGTCCCATATTTGAGAAAATTTCTAGCCCGTCTTCACCGGAGCCAGTAGTTCTAACAAGTTCCCGGTGAGATCCGGTCAGTCTCATCTTCTGAGTAGTAGTGAGAATCGATGCCCTCATTACCGAAAGACTCTTAGCATCTGGCGACTCTGTTTTAACTGAGAATCTCTGAAGTCGTGGAGACCAATGTACCTAAGCCTGGTTTTCGTAACCAGGAGCCCCCATGTCTTGAGAAGGTCCGAGTTCGGTGAATCTCTGGCCTGTCTTCATCTGATAAAATCACCTGGCGACTCGATTGAGCTGAAGATCCAGATTTCTTGGTCGTAGGCGCCTTTCAAATCTGAAAGAAGATATCCCAGAGGAATCAAGGTTCGGTGAGCAGCCTTGACCTCATTTGCGGAGAAAGAATGTCCACCTAACGACTCCGACTCAGCGGTGACAACCACGATTTCCATAAGTTGTCATAATGGCTAGGAGAAGCTTTCCTAGCTGGAACGATCCAGGCCCCCTGAATATCCAAAGCTACCACGAGATTCCCAAAAGTGCCTTGAAGTCATTGACGAAATACAACGGCACCATGGGAATGGCCCGAGAGCACCTTGAAGATGTTGTCGATTTAGCGACCCTCCATGACATTATCCATGAAGATGTCATGATCAGACTTCTTGTTCTATCTCTGGAAGGAAGGGCGCTGCGGTGGTACAGATTGCTCAAGCCCAAAAGCATCTCCTCATGGGATGACTTAGCGGGGGCATTGATCGAAACGTTCGATGGCTCTCAAGACCCCTTCCATCTCTTCGCATACCTCTCCACCATCAAGAGAGCACCTTCGGAAGGTATCACGGACTTCAACGTTCGATTCTACAGAAGTTGGAAGAGAATCCCGTTGGAGATCCAACCGACGCCCGCCCAAGCCCATCTCTTCTATGTTCGGGCCTTCCATCCGGACGTAAGCCTCATTCTACTGCAATCAGGGGAACGAAGGTTCCCTCAAATATTCGAAGAGGCAATACGAGCGGAACAGCTTCTGCTCCTATCGAGAAAGTGGCAGTGGAGAGAAACTCCATCGCTTCTTCCGATAATTACTGCTCCTGTCCAGCCGACGCAGTATTCATCTTGGGGCATTCCTCACTCTGAGCCGAGGCCCGAGATGCAGTCATTTGGAGCTCAGGAGGCAGACCTCATACTAGCCCAACAATGGGAGTACGCAAGCATGGCCCACCTAATGAACAACATGGCTGCTCGCGATCTCCATCAAGAGGTGAACCGAGGAGAGGAGCAGACTCGAGTGGTAGAACCCGAGAACAAAGAGGGCACATTTTTGCACCCTTTTTGTGTCCCAAGAGATGGCATGCAAGAGTTCAGCCAAAGCTCATCAAGCCTGTCCGATTCAGAGGATGAGCCCGAAGAGCTCCTGGAAGACTACTCTTCGTCGGAGGAACCTTGTTACCATATCAGTGGGATGGAAGAACCTGTACCCGACCTTTATTTCGAAGAATCCAGAGAATTCTGGCATTGGGTCTGGTATTGGTTTCGGCTATCCCTAAGACCAATGCCCCAAGAAGGCTTTCAAGTGGCGAACTTCTTCGCCAATAATCTGGGCACTGGCAGAAATGAAAATCGGTTGCGTTGCTTCCTATTCACAGCATGGACAACTTCAGGAAGAAATGATCCGAACTCCGAAGGTCAGCTAAAGTTCAATCTGATCTGGTCGGGTCACTGCAGGTTTACCGGATAATTCCTCGAAGCTGAGTTCATGGTGGCGGCAGGCCTATTATGCCGCAAGCTTGTGAATAGTGTAAATAGCTCGGCTGATAAATAAAATGTTGCAAAAGCTCAAGTCGAGTTTTACTTTGGCAACTCCAAAAAAAAAAAAAAACTCCTTCGGGAACTTGGTTCGTGAAGTAGTGGATGCAAAGTGGTTCGCAGCGAAGTACGATTAGCCGAGCAGGGTCCCGACTAAGGTATGAAAGATGCTCGCCTAAGGAAGTCTGAGCGAGCTACTTTTTAAAAGGGAAACAAGCTTCGGGCCCGAAGCATAAAAGGGTTCACCATGAAGTATGTCAGCTCCGATTTTGGCTTCGCTGACCCAAAGATGCACAAGGCAGAAGCATTTATTGCATGCCTAGAGGAGCGTGCCGATAGCCACCCGCAAAAGGCATCCAAAATAGGCGAAGTAAATGAAAAAGGCATCGGGTACATCCTCAGGGGATTCGGCTGAGAGAAAAGTTTGCCCTCAGGTACCAGGTGGCGGTCGGCTACATTCCCAAAGCAGCCACAATCGTCATAACGCATGGCCCTGTGTACTACGCCACCGTGGGGCCAATCCGACGAACCGATGATCTCTCAGGTGAGAAGTGCAGGATTAATTGTGGCATAGGCCATAAATGCGGGTAGTTGTCTTTGGCGGCTATATAACGCAGACTCCAAGCAGCCGAGAGGATTACCCACTCAACGACTCATACAGACCCCACTGCCAACCTGCAAATTTTTTCCCACTTCGCACTCTGAAGCTTCAGCGCCAAGTTTTCTCCATACTGCAAATCCCGTCGCCCTAAGTATCAACAATGGGCAAGGAAAGTTCCAAGGAAAAGGGAAAAGAGCCAGAAGTAGTGGCCCCCGAGAAGCCAAGGGTAAAAGGCCATGAGAAGAGGCCGAAGCCAAAGCCCGTTGATTCGGGCCTCCACCCAGATAAGCGCATCTTGGAAGAAAGGGAGGATCCTGAGGACGAGCAGCCTCTAGAACCACCAGTCGACAGGTGGGAAAGAATCAGGGATACAGAGCTGTCCAGGAGCGTAGCTGAGCTCAGAAGCACCATTGAGCTCATGAGAAGCAGGCTCTCGGTAGAGAGCATACAAGCTGCAACCTATTACTCCCAGATATACTGGTATCTGGCGCCCCCCACGCACCATTGCCCTGAGCTGGTCAATGCCATCGCAGAATTACCAGCCCGCCACCAGACAGGTGTTAGACGCATCTGGCCAAAAGTTATTTTCAATTTTGAAAGAAGATGTACAGGCAGCTTTTGCGCCACAGCAGGGCCCACCCGAAGGATGTATGGTTCGCAACATCGTTTTGAGCGAACAAACGGAGAGGTTCACGTCTGCTGGCTACATGATCAATTTTTTGTAGCAGAGCCTCAAAAGCGGGCTTCCTTCGGGCAAACTGCCCCAAATGCCCCTTCCCTTGGAAGCTTTTAAAAATGCCGACCTCTTCTCCATCATTGCATGGGTGGCAGGCCTATCTACCGACGCTTCGGTATACCCATGGCAGGTGTCCCTGGCCGAATGCATTTCCAGAGGGGAGTTCAATGCCCCCGATAATTCGAGACCCGGTTCCAACCCAGTCTTTGTCGACTGGGCAGAATGGGTGGCCAGGGGCTTGCATGCGCAACTCACCAGCATGAAGAATGCTGGGACCAGCCAGCGCTTCGCGCCCTGCTCCTTTCTTGTTTGGTTACTTTTCTTTCATGTACATAATAATTTTCCTCATGTTGCCATTGCGGCAAGTGGCAAGGATGGAAGTCCTTTGCCCGTATATCAGTGGACTCCCCTACTTTTGAGATCGGAGTCCTACTATTCCTTTAATCAACAATTCTTGGGACCCGCCATGCACATGTTGACAGGATCCTCCCCGCGAGTTCCCCTTGGCTTGAGAAACAAAGTGGTCCGGGAGAAAAGGGGAGATATTTTTCGACTAACGCAGGGGCTAGTGATTCGCATCTTCGGCTTCATAGGGAAGCCCTTTTTACTGCCAGTTTACCCCTCTGAGTATCAATTCACGTTGGAAGTCGCTAGGCAGAGCGATGCGACTAATGCCATCTATGGTAAGGGTCGAAAATGGGCTCACACTTGTGACTTCCCTCTCAGGATAGGAGTTATCGAAGTGTTCGCCCTGAATCAGAACGTCTTCTTGGAAGAGAAGCTTGCCAAGTTCGGCCTTCTCCAAATTCCCCAACAATGGCTTTATGATCCTTTGGGAGTAATGAGGGACCATATACGGGTCAAGAGCTTCCATGTTTGCCCCTATCCAAAAATTGTGAAACAAAGGAATAATCCTCGGGGAAAGGATCTGGAATGGCATCTGGAGAGGATGGAAGCCTTACCTCCCTGGCACGAATTCTACCCAATGGAGGTCGCATATGACCCAGATCGGCATTCACTCCCGAGCCCCAACTCCACCTTCTGGAGGAAAGCGAAAGATGACTTGAAGGAGGGAGTAA
Organism: Wollemia nobilis; assembly: GCA_028583015.1. Classification (NCBI taxonomy): domain Eukaryota; kingdom Viridiplantae; phylum Streptophyta; class Pinopsida; order Araucariales; family Araucariaceae; genus Wollemia; species Wollemia nobilis. The sequence goes on from JAQPPZ010002224.1 coordinate 872,982, forward strand.
AGGATTGGGACGTGGCTCAACTGAGAGAATGGTGGATAATGAGGGTCCACCGGCAGCAAATGAGCTCTTATGGATTCTTGGCAACGGACAAGGACTTCGCAGAAATTTATGAAGCCAACGTTGGAAAGTGGAAGCCTTCGTCCTTCGCCACCCTCATCCCTCCAACTATCCCAGGTTCGGGCGAAAGCCCAAAAAGAGATGATACTACTTCGAGGAAGGAAAAAGAGGAAAGGGCCCAAGCTTCACCTCCAAGATCACCTCAGGGGCCTGTAGGAGGCCACGACTCGGGCACTGAAGGGTCGGAACAACCGCTGGTAAGGAGGAAAAGGAAGAAGCAAGAATAGACCCTGGCACCCCCAAAGCACCCAAAGCGACCTCGCACAGGACTTGTAAGCCCCTCCACTGGGCGACTAATATCAGACCCATCCAAAGCAAGTGTCGAGGTCGCAGCCCTGCCAAGCGCCGAAATCGAGAAAGAACAAGATGCGGCTGCACCAGAAGTCGCCACTGCCACAATGCCAGGAGGGCACGTAGGTACGCATTCTCCACCCCTTGCCCTAGCCTCACACATTTTTGTCGTAACCACGGCTGAGAGTTCTCACCAGTCTCCCCTGCCTAGCCCATCGCTCCATCACACGTCACCTACCACTGGTCCGGCCTCACCTCACGATCGTGACGGGGGTAAGACCATTGATCCCACTTCAATGTCGAGTCCCACCCTCCAATCCCTTGTTTCATGTGAGGAAGCCTCGATTGCCAAAATTCCCACCACATCTGTCGTCGAGCCTTCTGGTGAGGCATCCCCCACACATTCTTTATATTTGTTTACTCCCTCGGCTGGAGATCTAGCCTTGTCTAAATCAGAGATGTCCTTAATTAAGGACCGCCCCCTTGCTGAGAAGCTATTCCAAGCACGGCAAAACACTGAGCAAATACTAAAGGAGGCAAGGAAAAGAAGAGGGCGCTCGACGACATCAGTTGAGAAATGCGTCATTTTTTATCTAGAGGCCGGAAAGGTGCATAAAATCAAGAAGGTCCCCAAGGTACAAAAGCCTCTGGATGAAATGACTCCAGTAGACTACGATTATCAAGAGACACCTAAGGACCTGGAGCACCTGAATGTTGATAATGAATCGGCATCCATGCATGTCCGAATTGAGACCTTTAGGGCTCATGCAGTTATCGCCAACCAGCACAGGATTGAGGCCGAGGCCGCCAATGTTAAGCTGGAGGAAGATTTGGCAAGGGTCCGCTCCAAGTTGGCAGAGGCCGAGGAGCAGTGCAAGGCCATGAAGAAGGAGACGTTCGACCTAAAGCAACAGGTTCAACAGCTCCAGTCTACAGCCGAGAGCCAAGCGCAGAAGCAGACCGAGAGTGATCTGAAGGCCAGGAAGCTTGAGGACGAAATCGTGCAGATGCAAGCTCCGCTGTATGCAAAAGAGGATCTAACACTGTTTGACAGGGCCAGAATTAAGGAGATTCATGCACACCTGCTAAGAAATTTTTGGCCTCGGTGCGCCAGTGCTTTTTCAATTTTGGCGTATGTCACCGAAGCACGGTGGGCTATTGCCGAGGGAGGGTCAGTCATAGACGAGGTCACGCAGAAAGCCAGGAGCCGACTCAAGCTAGCGTTCGACGTCCAGAATGCTAGATATCAAGACCTACAGGTCACTGCAATGACCCGGACAGCTAGGGATTGGTCCACAGCCCAAGCCACGGTTCGCACCTTTTTCTCCAAGGTGCGAAAAGCTCAGAAAGCCAGAAGCCTCCAGGACATTTTTGACAATGAGCAGTGCACCTCAATGAATTATTTTTAGGACCTTTCTTCCTTGGGTTTCCCGAGTTTCACGGACGATGACGGAAATCTTCTCAGCAAGGATGACCTCAAACCAGTCTGGCTGCAGTTCGAGAACGATGTCTCGGAGATCGATGGCTAGGAAGAACCAATCACAGAAGGGCAGGTGACAGATTTCATCTTGAGATACTGTAAGATCAAGGCTTGCCTAGATGATCTGTTCACCAGGGCCAAACATGCTGACATCGGGCAAATTGATCGGTTTCGCATCTTAGTAAAGGCATTACAGGATCAAGAACCATTTCAAAAGAGTGCCTGGACTCATGTCCGAAAAATGATGAAACGCATCCGTGAGCGCCTCGAACCATCTCCACAGCCAGAGGCCGCACCCGAAGAAGAAGAAGGAGAAGAACAAGAAGAGGAACAGACTGCAGAAGCAGGGTCTGGGGAAGACCAGTGACTCCGTAGCCCAATGAATCAGGACTAAAGGGTTCTTTTGCCAAGACAAGCTCGTCACCCCGCGAGCCGCCAAGAATGTTGACACTTTTTGTCACATTATACAAGGGGTAGAAGAATAGTAGAATTTTCGTATAATATTCTTTCTTTTTGATTGAAAGTTTTTCTTTTAAGTTACAGCAATTTTGACTCTCCCTATCATAGAATGAAGAAGAAAGAGCTTCGCTACCAAACAGGCCGAGGAAAATAGCTTCGCCGAAAGAAAAGAAGGAGAATGTGAAAAGAGCTTCGGGCCCGAAGCACTTCAAATCACCACTTCGGGCGAAAACCTTGCGAAGTAATTTCGTCGAAGAAAATACAAAGATAACGCTTCGCACCCGAAACATTTTCAGCAGCCGCTTCGAGCGGAAGTCTTGCGAAGCAGCATCCAAACGACTTCGTCGAAGGAGGAGAGCATAATCCAAAATCAGCCAAGGTAAGGAAACTACTTTGGGCCCGAAGTATTTCCGACACCTACTTCGGCCAGTTTTCACCCGAAGCAGTGGTGCCCGAAGCAAAATGACAATGTGTCAAAAACAGAGAAATGCCTCGGGAGGATATTCCCCGAACCGCAGTTTTGAGAAAGAATCGGGCCGAAACATTTTCCAACCGAAGCAGTTTTGCCACAAAAGGACAAAGAGCCCCATTTCAAAGATGAAATCCGCTCGGCACTCAACATCCCCGAAGTAGTTTCTGCGAAGCATTATTTTGCGAAGAACAAATCAAGGAGAATCTACTTCGGCCCAAGGCTTTGGCGAGGCGGATATGTAGCGAAGCACTTTCGGGCCCACGTTCCAAGGCGGGCAGCTTCCCAAGGTGATCAAAAGCCCCTTACAAGTACCCCCTTTCTTGCCCGATAAGTCCGCTGACCATTCTTGGCAAACGAAAGGGACGTAACAGTCCTCGAAGTAAAACCCGACGGGCGTAACGATCACTCGAGCACAGCATCCAGAAGCCAGGGACACTCGGGCGGCGCATTAAATGAATATTTCCATGGTTGACCCGGTCACAGTTGCCAGTTTTGGCAACCGATTTGAAAACTCAGTCGCAATAGCCACGAGGAGCCGATTTCTCAAGGCCCGAGGGTGTACTCCGCCATTTTTGTAATAATGACTCAGAGGGTCGGGTCCTCTATAAAAACCCAGGCTTTGCAATGTAAAAGGGGGGGAAATTTCTGCTAGAAAGCTGTTGTAACTTGATGTCCTGCGTCTAATACTAAAGATCTTTTGTGCTCCATTTCTCTCTTTTATGCTGCCTTCTGTGCTTAATTCTTTTGTCTTTTCTGCATTCGTATACTGAGACTCTGAATCCTGAATCCGATGTGCGATCGGGGACTGAACCCCTAAAATTCGCCCTGAAGGATACATAGGAGAGGAAAAACGTCCTTGTTGCTTTCTTTTATGCTGCCTGGTGGATCGAGGTTTTTGTTATTCCCTCGTCTTAATCGTTGTTACTCTGAACCCTGAATTCCAGCGAGAGAGAGAGGAGAACCCTGCGAACCCGTCCAGAGGATACATAGGAAGGTCGGCACTATGCATTTCTTTCATTTCATTCTTGGTATTCTTTGTTGCTATTCGAGTTATTAGTGAGTGATCGTGCTTCCTGTTCTTCCCCACCTCAAATCATCAATCTCTAACCCTTACCCCTTTTTATTTCTTTCTCTAACCCTTACTCCTTTTATCTCTTTCCTGCACTCTTATCTCAAACCCCAAAAGTAGATTAGTATAGGAGCCGGCCTTTCTCCGGAGATCGGCACGAGGGGCATCTCTTCCCTTCGGCCTTTCAATGTTGGTCGCAGGTCCAGGGCACGCAAACCCACCGAAAGTCCTTTCCTGTGCGGATTTGATGACCAACAGTAACACATGATATATTTATTCATAAGAGGTGCAAACAAGTTAACATTTTCCTTACTATGGCTATTTAGAGACTTATTGCAATGCATAGCTATGTGACCAAATTTCTTACAGGAAAAACAATAGCCATGGAAGGTATTATGTAACCTGTTTTGATGCCTTGGATGATTGTTCTTCTTGTGATCAACTGGAATCCACTCGCTCTTCAGGATGAATATTGATCTTGCTCGAAGACCCTGTTTCATGAATGGTGATACCATCCTTCTTTTGCTTTTCACACGGAGTATTATGTCTGAGAGTCAACTGTTCCAACTTCACTCTAAGAGACATAACCTCTTCTTTTAGTTTCTCACAATCAGCTTCCTTTCCTTTTAGAGCCTCTGTCGAACCTCGTTCAACCTTCTTCCCTTCTTCAGCTAGAATTTTGAAGTCTATAACACTTTGAGACAATTCTGATCTTGCTATCTCTTCTTCCTGACATAGATGCTTGAGAATAGAATTTTCTTCCTTGAATTTTTCAAGCTTTCTCAAAGCCAAGAAGAATTCACCTTTGAGATCGAACTCAACCTCTTCATCTCTTTCTGAATTTGTATGTTCCTTTGATAGATCCTTCTCTAAGCTGTTAGGCTCTTTCTGGAGTGACCCGCTCTGATACCAATTGAAGAACATGGACTTATATTGAGAGGGGGGGTGAAAAGTATAAGACTTAACCAATTAATAATTTTAATTTTAGATAGCAGTGGCATCAACACAACATTAAACAAGACAAAAAACATCATACATTGAAGACCCATTTTTAACGTGGTTCACCCATAAATTCTGGGCTACGTCCACAAATTTTTTTTCTAAAATTTTATCTCAAATTCTTTGGGAAACCTTCCCAATTACAATGTTTATTAGCCTTGGCTCAAAGGAGATACCTTCCCCTAGTTCTGCTCTGACTAGTGATCCTCTAGAAGACCTCTGCCTCCACTGCCCTTAGCAAATGGAACTCTATCCACAGAAGACACCTGTCTTCCCCGCTCTCGTCGGAGACCTCTGTCCTCAACTCTGTCACCTCCAAAGCTAGTCCTCGAATTTGCACTAAACATAGTCCTTCGATCTAGCACAAATGTCCTCGATCTCTTTCTCTGATCTGCACCAAACACAATCCTTTGGTCTGGCACAAATGTCCTCAAATCTGCATCAATCTCTGTCCTCAACTAGTCCTCAAATATGGTTCACAAAAGTGGTTCACAAGCTTTCACTAAAGCATGCTTGATCTTCACCCAAGTCTTCACCAAGACTTGTCTTAGATCTGCTTTGCAAGTTCTCACAGCCACTTCTGCTCCTTTACGCTTTTCTGCTCTCTGTGCGCTCTTGCTTCGCACTTAGCTTGTTTCGACACGACTCACTCTCTATGCCCCGCAGACTTAACTTGCACACATTCGACACTTATTCGATACTCAAAATCTTAAAACAACCCTCCTTTTATAGCATAAATTTCAAGATCAAAACTCTCAATCTTAGTCGGTTGTAATCCTAAACTCTGTCGACTGCAAGCCCTAATCTTCATCAGCTAAAATTTGACTCTATCAGCTTCACTGCCTCTGTAACCCTTCTGATATTTTGCCATAAAAATACAACATGTCGCGATATCGCAACACTTTTAAATTTCTTAACCCCTTCTCGGATTGCACCCGCAAAAGTAGAACATGTCACGAAATCGTGACACTTTCGCTTCCTTGCACTTTGCTCTGCTTGCACTAGCAAAAATGGAACATGTTGCGAAATCATGACACTTTCGCTGCCTTGTGCTTTTCTCTCCTTTACACCCACAAAAATGAAACATGTCACAAAATCATGACACTTCTGTCTCTGTCAGCAACAACTTTGCTTATGTCGCAAAATCGTGACACTTCTCCCTTCGTCGACCACCTTTCTGCCTTTGATGCGAAATCGTGACACTTCTGCCTCTACAAACTTCGTCTTCACTTTTGTCGCAAAATCATGACACTTCTCCCTCTATAGACTTCATCTTCACTTCTGTCATGAAATCGTGACACTTTTGTCTTCATAGCCTTCCTCTCTGCTTTTGTCACAAAATCGTGACACTTCACCTATGGAAGACATGCTTTCAGTTTCTGTCATGAAATCATGACACTTCTGCTGTTGAAGCCCTACTTACTATTTCTATTATGAAATCGTGACACTTTTGCTTCCGTCTGCTTTCTTTTCTGCCTATCACGAAATCATGACACTTTCTGCATCCGTACGCTTTTCTTTCATCCTATCACGAAATCACGATGCTTTTAGCTTCTGAATGCTTTCTTTGCTTCCTATCGTGAAATCATGACTCTTTCAATTTCCATACATCTTCTTTACAACCTATTGCAAAATCATGACAGTTCTCATTTCAGACTCTTCCCTTTGCTGCATGTCGCAAAATCACGATAGTTCTCACTTTGATTTTTGTAGCATGTCGCAAAATCACGACAGTACTCACTTCGACTTCTGTAGCATGTCGCGAAATCGTGACACTTTATCTTGCTACTTTCTCTCTCTTTGAACTTGTCGTGAAATCATGACAGTTCACACTACGAACTCTTTCTTCTGCATCATGTCGCAAAATCGTGACACTTTTTCATCCGTACAGCATTCCTTGCAATATGTCATGAAAATGCGACATGTCACGAAATCGCGACACTTTCCACCTAACTCTCCTTCTCTGCCAACATGTCGTAAAATCGTGACGGTTTTTCCACTTGCCTTTTTTCTCTGCCAACATGTCCCGAAATCGCAACAGTTTTGCTAGCTTCTTCTCTCTCCTCTAACATGTCACGAAATCGCGATAGTTTTTCTAGCACTTTCTCTCTCCTCTAACATGTCGTGAAATCGCGATTGTTTTTCTTTCTTGCTGAAAACACTTTTCTTACTTGTCTTTTTATTTAATCTTTTGCAAATGGGCCACTATGGTTTTCTTGGAAACTCACTGTCCAGGCTCTGTAACCTTCAATAAAACAAATTGTTTGACATCAAATAAAATTCAATCAAAAGCTTCTTGACATCAATGACAACTTCTATACTTGAGCAAAGGCAATGTACCCAAAATTGCCAACACTATCATTGACACGTGATTCTGGCTATGGGGGTATACGATCTCTATGATGGTTGTATCTTTTTTGGTACTGCGTATTTATAAATAATTATATAAACGATTTGATTTAGTATGCGCATACCTGATTCGGCATTCCAATCATCGTGGCAGCCGCTGATTTGCTGATTTGTGACATAAGGGAGGGGTATGGTCATTTGATGCCGCTCATTCATGTAATGTTTCATTCTGCTCGAGCCGTCCGGTAGATGTAAATGTTGCACACGAGAGGCATTCTGTGGTACCTTCCCCATGTGGATGGTGCCCTTGTAGCGCCTTTCCAACATTGTCGGTGCTCTTCTTCGAACGAATGCGCCTTTCGGTGTTACGAGGTGTCTTTGTTTGGTGGGAGGCACTTTTGCTTGCATGCGTCTTCCCAATGTGGGAGGTGCCTCCTTTCAGTTTGCGCCTTCCCAATGTTTGAATGCGTTTGTCTGGATGAATGCGCCTTCCTGATGTTGGAAGGCATTTGTCTGTATGAATGCGCCTTCCCAATGTTGGAAGGCATCTTGGTTGGATGAATGAGCCTTCCCGATGTTGGAAGGCGTATTTGGTTGGCGATGTTTTTTTTTTTCTTTTTTTTAAGCGGGTGCCTTCCTGCCATGGAAGGCGCCTATATTATTATTATTATTATTTTTAGAATGGATGGAAGGCGTTGTCTCCCGATTTGGCGCCTTTCGGATGCAGTAAGGTGCCTTCTTCTGGATGGGTGCCTTTCGGGTGTAGTAAGGCGCCTTCTTCTGGACTGGGCATCTTCTGGATGTAGTAAGGCGCCTTCTTCTGGACTTGGCACCTTCTGTATGTAGTAAGGCACCTTCTTTTGGGCCCGGCACCTTCTGGATGTAGTAAGGCGCCTTCTTGTGGACTTGGCACCTACTTCTGGATGCAGTAAGGTGCCTTCTTTTGGGCTTGGTAGCTTCTGGATGTAGTAAGGTGCCTCTTTCTGGATGGTGATTTGACTGGAAAAAGGGTGATCAAGCCTTCCTAGTCTTTTTCACGCTGCCCAGATTCTACCTACGAGCCGGTGTCAGAATGCTGAGCCGAATCAGGCCTGGTTTCCCAGATACCTATCCCTTGTGCCTGTCGGGTCCTCCACCCGCAAAAAGCAACCAAAAAAGAAAGGAAAATAAAGGCAGTTAGACATGTTCTATGCCTGTTAGGCCTTGGATTAGGATGCCTGCAGCTTGCATGCGGGCTTCGTCCCTACAAAAAATACAGATTACAAAAAAAACTATATTAACTAAAAAAATTTTGGGTGAGCACTTTCATGCCCACCATTTCATCTGTGAGAGTTTGGTCCAGATCTAGCAAGATGGGGTCTCCCCCACGCCTACTCTAGATTCCACCTGTATCATTTCGAACGTATTATAGGGGCATAGTCGGTGTCCATTGACTGTGAACATGGTGTTGTTGTCGTCAATTATCTTGATGCGCACCGCCCCATTCCTAATGAGCTCTGTCACCTCATACGGCCCCATCCACCTCTACATAAGTTTGCCCTTACTTTCTTGGAATCGAGAATCATACAACGGTACCCATTCCCCTATCTGGAACTTCTTCAGCTTGATGTGGTTATCATGCCTCTTCTTTCTCTACTTCTGTATAATATTTGTCCTCTGCAAAGCATCCAACTGGATTTCATCCAGCTGATCTAGCTGGCGAATCCTTTGTTTTTGAGCTTTGTCCAAGCTCAAATTTAATTCTAAAGCCGTCCTTAGAGTTTTGATTTCAAACTCGATGGGCATCATCGCATTTTTCCCATAGACCAGTTGGAAAGGTGTGCATCCTATGGTGGATTTCCACGTGGTGTTGTATGCCCAAACTGCCTCCGACAACTGTGTGGCCCAATATTTCTTGTGTTGCTGCACGGTTTTGGTCAAGATGTTTTCTATCTCCCTATTTGTCACTTCTACTTTCCCGTTCGCCTGTGAATGATAGGGCATGGTTTTATTGTGCCAAACTCTATACTGCTCCATCAACTCCTCAATCAATTTAGAGGTGAATTGGGACCCTTAGTCTATTGTTATCTCCCGAGGAACCCCAAATCATGTGAAAATATGGGCAAATAAAAAATTGGTGACCGTTCTTTCCTTTGAGTCCCTTAATGCCTGCACTTCCACCCATTTGGTGACGTAATCCGTGCAGACCAGAATAAACCTCCTTCCAATTAAAGGTGGATTAAATGGTCCCACAAAGTCCATGCCCCATTTATCAAAAGGTTCCAAGTGTATTTGGGGCTGCAGGGGCATTTCATCTCGGTGGGTTGGTCATCCTTGAGCACTTCTGAAAACTCCTGTTCTGCTACACATCTTCTTATAATTTGGTCCCGTCCTATTTTAAATAGGAGACCATCCATCCAAAGGAATGATGCACTCTTCTCTATGACTGCCTGCTTTTCTCGATAGGAGAGAGCAGGTGAGGTCCTTCCGATGGCCAAGTAATTGGCTATGTCTACATACCATGGAGTTTGTTCACTAATAGTGAACAGATGTTCGTTCAAAAACTGATATTCCACTGTTTGATGATCTGCTGGTATCAATTTGGATAGAAAATCTGCCATAACATTGTCCTTGCTCAATTTATCGACTATAGTGATGTTAAATTCCTGCAATAGCAACAACCATCTGATAATTTTGCCACCAATGGTCGGCTTCTCATCAAATACCTGATAGCTGCGTGGTTTGTATGGACAAAGACCTTGTATCCCGTTATATAGTGGCAAAATTTGTTTATTGCATGGACAACTATGAGGAATTCTTTTTCTATCACTGTATAGTTGAGCTCTACTCCCACCAAGTTTTTACTGACATAATAGATGGCGTAAAATTCTTTGCCATATTTCTGCTCGAGGACTGCTCCGATCGCACCGTTTGATGCATCACAGTAAATATGGAATGGTATGGCCCAATTTGGTCCTCTCAAAACCGATGTAGATATCAATTTTTCTTTTAGAAATTGTAACTCTTCTTCATAATCTCCTGTCCAATTGAACTCTACGTCCTTAGAAAGTAGGGTGTGTAGTGGTTTGGCAATCTTACTAAATTCGACGATAAATCGTCGATAGTACTCGGCTGATCCAAGGAAACTTCTTACCTCCTTCTGCGTTCTGGGGCTAGTTAGGTCTCTGATGACCTCGATCTTCCTCTTGTCTACTTTTATTTCTTCTGTAGATAGGTGGTGTCCCAACACAATGCCTTCCTGCATCATCATAAAACATTTTTCATTACTTAGGGACAAATGATTTTCCTTGCTCCTGTCGAGCACTCTTTCCAGATTTGTCATTGCCTCCTCGAAGGTTTCTCCATAGGTGATGAAGTCGTCCATGTATACTTCCACCCTATCTCCTATCATATCAGAGAATATGCTAAGCACCACCCTTTGAAAGGTGGCCGATGCATTGCACAGTCCAAAAGACAATACCTTATAGGCAAATGTTCCCCATGGACAGGTGAACGTTGTTTTATCTTGATCTTCTTCCCCTATCTGGATCTGGTTGTAACCACTAAAACCGTCCAAAAAGGAGAAGTATTTTCTTCCTGAGAGTGTGTCTAAGACCTGATCGATGAACAGGAGTGGGAAGTGGTCTTTCTTAGTCACCTTTTTCAATGCCCGATAGTCCATGCAGATCTGCCATTTCTCATTCTTTTTGGGGACCACCACTAATGGTGATACCCATTCACTATCAGAAATTGGATATATGAATTCGGCAACCAGAAGTTTGTGCAATTCTTCTTTGAAAATGTCTTTCATTGCTGGGTTCATCCTTCTTTGTGGCTGCCGACTAGGAGTTGCCTGGTCATCTAAATAAATCCGATGGGTACATATTTTTAGGCTGATGTCGTGCATATCTACGTGGTCCCATGCAAATGCTTGCTGGTGTTTTACTAGAAGATCTTCCAATTTTTCTAGCTGTGTGGGCGTCAACTTGCTGTTGACATTTAATATCCTCCCTAGCCCAATGTGTATTTTTTGGATGTGTTGATCTTGGGCGCCAGTCAACAACGATCAAGGTGTAGGGGTGGACGATTCTCCATGGAGAAACTCCACGATAACACCATCCTCGTCTTCTTCTGCCACCTCCTCCAAGGTCATCACTGGCTAGATTATGGAAAACTCCATAGTTTCATGCTCGGTGATCCTGGGTTCTTCTCCTAAGTCAATAGACTGAGCTGGAGGTGAAATAGTCAGTCTTTTGACATTTTGCCCATTGGAGATGGTCATTAGCCCATCCTGACAGCTGATGTAAGCGTCAGCTGTTGCCAGCCATGGCCTCCCCAAAATGAGTGGGTAACCGCCTAGCCTGGTCTTGGTTTGCAAAACTAGAAAATTAGTTGGATATTCCATGCACTGACTGTTACGATCACATATTCTAGCATCCCTTTCGACGACACGGTTGATCGATCAGCTAACTGTAGCACTGTCATGGTTGGCTTCAGGTTCGTGAGTTGTAGCCTCTGCATGGTCTCTTGGGGCATCACATTGATGGCTGCTCCGAGGTCAACCAATGTGTTGGACAGGGAATGTCCTCCAATTTTTATGGTCAGCATTGGGCTGCCTGGATCTGTATACTTCGGATGATGTGTTCCACCCATCATTAGATCTGCCAGTTTACCCATGACGTTGATAGTCTGGGTAGCTTTTCATCCCGGTATCCTGAGACACATTTCTCTAATTGCCTTGGTGTAAATGGGGACATCTCGAATTACTTAAAATAATGGGATTGTTACCGTGAGATTCTTCAAGCTCGACAAGATGTCAAATTATGGCTATGTTGTTTTTCTTTGTTCCTATAGCCGGCTAGGAAATGGAGCCTCCACTCTCTCAAGTGCTTTTCCTTCTTCTACTAGAGGTGTCTCCTCTATTTTTTCCTCCTCTTCTACTAGTGGAGGTGTCTCTACTATTTCTTCCTCCTCTTCTACCAGAGGAGGTGTATCTACTCCTAGCTGCCTACCTAATCTAAGCTGAATATTATACATATGATACATCTCACTTTCTACGTTGTATGCTGGCTGGTTTAATCTGTTGTTCGGGTTTGTTGTCAGTTGTGCTAGTAGCTGTGTAGGTATCACTACTGGAAATGTTGGTAAGTTCTGTTGGATGTGAGTAGGCACTGCACTCTATGGAGTCTGATTCCATGCATTGTGGCCTCTCCACTACTGCTCAGGATATGGATATGGCATCCATGGCTGCTGATTCGAGAATGTTGTTTGGGGTACATTGGTCTAGGGTGATGGCCCCCACCACCCCATATTAGGTGGTTGAGGGGGTCCTTGGTGCAAGTATGGCCCTCCCCAATATGATGGCATTCCTGTTGATATATTCCCTATGGGGGCTATGGCCAACTCTTCCTATTTCCTATGAAGTAGGCCTCTGTGCTCTCAGTCGCTTCCTGGTTACTGGGAAGTTGTGGGCATAATCGAGTTTTATGATTCAGCCTATAGACTGTGCATACTCTGACCTTGTTTTTTGGACATGCATTCTTTGCATGCCTTCCTCTACATTTTGGGCAGAAATAGGCTAATGCTGCATCATTTTCTTGTTTCTTCTTTTCTAACAGCAGCGTATCCATCTGCAGTGCTAGAGATGAGAGCATTTCGCTCTTCAGATCCTCCAACATGTTGCCTATTTCTATTTTGGTGACTGAAGCAATAGCCTTCATGGTCTTGGCGGTGATTTTGCCTTGCCTTCTCGAGTAGTTATGGCATAATTGCTAGATGTTGTCCATAGCATGCTGATAGACATCACCTCCAGAGATCATGTTGAGAGCCTCCAGTGACTCATTGGTAAGTCCCCTCAAGAAGATGCTTTTGAGGGACTTATCAGATAGCTCGAGTGAGGGGACCATTGAATATTAAAGCTGAATCTCTCCCAATACCCCTCGAGAGACTCATCTTCTCTCTGTGTCATGCTCAGGACCTCCTCCCTGGAGTCTCTTGCTCTCTCAAAATCTTGATATTGCTCTAGAAAGAGCTTCTTCATCTGGTCCCAGGTGGTGATGTGTTTGTCTCCCAAACCGATGAACCATCACAGAGCTACATCGTCTAATGTAGAAGGAAATAATTTCAACTTCTGTGTGTTTGATTTGTAATCCACAGACCTGCACAAAACATCAAACTTGAATAAAAATAGGTCAGGGTCCTCAGTCGGGTGTCCTCTGAAGGACGGAAGGTGAGCAAGGAATATGTTTTTCATTTTGGTATCTCCTACTCCCTCCTCTATTGGGAAACTAAATCCAAATGAGACTTCATCGTTATATGCCATTTTTTCAGGGAATGTGGTTTCTAATGCAACGTTTATGGCCTTTCGGTCATTTAAAACTTTTTGAGTCAATGCTCTAAGGTTGTCTGGTGAGATCATCTGATCCTCCATAGCCTTCCACAACAGGGCTTCCTCTAGAGGAGTCCTATTAAACAGGGGATTTATGATGATTTGTTCATCCCCTTGTTGATGGGATGAGGCGACACTTTGCACAAAGTGCGGTTCCTCACTCCAATGGACTGCTGGTAGGTTGGGCGAATCTAACTCAAACCCAAAATGCTCGGCTGACTCAGGTCCTGATGGATTAGTTCTTATAAAGCGACCGTCAGGTCCTCTTCTTCTCGAAGAACTCATACAAGGTCATATGGAAGGTTTTAGGGTATTGTAAGTAATCTAATTAAGATGCTTCCTTGACAATGACGCCAAAATGTTGCGGGCCAAACAAGGTGAATGGTTTCATATTTTTGTCACATGCCCATGCATTTAATTATCAACCCAGGGAGCTTCGTAAACTTGCGAAGAGTCGAAATTAGGTTACTACAATACCATTGGGGGTGAATCTGCTAATCCTACATTTTGGGGGGTGTTCTTGAAATGGTTGTCAATCATTCCCGCACTCAATAAATTACATAAGAAGAACAAAATTAAATCTATAGAAATAAATCATGTACATATTCCTGAAAATAAATCTACTGCAAATATTGGAACTAGCAAACTAATGAACATTCTTATGAAAGCAATAAACTAATTAAAATAAATAAACATAAAGGAAATGGGGAAGAAATGCTGGCTTGGAGTGGGCCCAGGATCCAGCAACTTCTTCCCGATTGAACATGTGCTTAGAACTTCTAGAACTGTAATATATTTATCAACGTATTACAATCTATCTCTAGTAACTCTAAATGGATCTTTATTAATTATTTCTATATATTTTCATAATGATATGCATGTGTTTATATAACACACCCGCAGAACTTTTGTTACAGAAGTAGTTACAACAGTTGATCAATCCCAGACTAAATTGGGACAGTCTAGTAAATGCAATCGACATCTAGCATTCTGTTTTAATGGCAACGTGTTCGTTGTTCGGTTCGTGCTTTGCCTGACATCAGTAAGATGTTTTGATACATTGGTGCAATCTCTAATTTAGCTCTACATGAGGGAGGTGCTCATATTTGGTTGGTGCCTTCTAATTGCAGGGAGATTCTCGTGTTTAGTTGGCACCTTTCGACTGTAGGGAGGCGCTGGCATTCAGTTGGTGCCTTTTGACTACAGGGAGGCGCTCATCTTTAGTTTGCGCCTTTCGACTGCAAGGAGGCGCTCGTATTTCGTTGGCACCTTTTGACTGTAGAGAGGCACTTATATTCAGTTTGTGCCTTCTGAATGCAAGGAGGCGCTTATATTTAGTTGGCACCTTTCGACTGCAGGGAGGCGCTTGCATTCCGTTGGTGCCTTTCGACTGTAGGGAGGCGCTCGCATTCCGTTGGCGCCTTCCAACTGCAGGGAGGTGCTTATATTCAGTTGGTGCCTTTCGAGTGCAGGGAGGTGCTCGCATTCCATTGACGCCTTTTGACTGTAGGGAGGCGCTTATGTTCTCTTCATTACCCCTGATGAAATAAAGTGCCAGGTCCATCAAACGGACCTCGACTGTTTCAAATCTAACTAAATCAACTGCAATTCCACAAAACATACTAAAAACACACAAATTAGATAACACGCATAATTATATCAAATATCTATATAATCATTCATAAAAGTACACAATCCTTATTATACAGCCGCATATTGATCAAAGAAATATGTATAAAATATGAGCATTTCTAGTGCTCATCATTGATCATTATAACATTCCTTTTGGGCCATAAATTGCCTTGCCCCTTCATGTCGTAGAAATATTTGACATCAGTTGCGTCTAAAGCTGTGCATTTCAAATTTCTTTCTTACGTCCATCAACTATCTACATTAGGTAGCTAAGGTCATTAATATTCGCTTCTTAGGATTCAAATATTCTCTCTTGAAGTGTGATGACATAAGATTTGGATGGGGGTTTGAGCACACTTCTTTATTTTCTATCATCCCAATATTTTGCTCCATGGATGGGCGATCAGGTTTTTGCATTTTGATATTACTTTCCGAAAGCTCCATCCATTTGAGGATGGAAACTTGGGACTTATAACCATTATGCAGTGGTTTGACTCTTTCGCTTGGGGACTTGGGGTCCCAATATTCTACTCAATAGTTAGGGAAAGAATTTCAAATCTTCCTTTGAGCACACCCCTTCCCATTCTTCCGTATGACTCCAAACTTGGTAATTTATCTTGATGTTCGTCCATCCGATTTTAGACATCTACTTCTTCCATCAATGCTTCAAAAATTGGCTAGCTCTAAGATGTCATCATATTCAAAAAAATAAGAGTGGGTGAAGAGGCAAAAAATGTCACCCACATCTAGCCTATCTATAAATTTATTTCCTTCCCTTAACATATGTGTAAATATGATTGTTCAAACTTTGTAGCAAGGTATTATATTTCCACAATTATCTATTTTATGTTATGTAGAGATTTTTCTTCCCTCAAAATTACATTTATTCCTATTAGTGAATCACCTTACATCCATACTCTTTTAACCCTTCCAAAGCCCCCCAAGCTTCAACTTCATTATTTGTCTTAAATCCACTATTAAAAGCATAATGGGACAAAATATCTCTCTTATTATTTTTAATTATTCCTCTTCCTCCTACTACTCATAGAATTCCTTTAGATGCTCCATTAAAATTCTATTTGACCAACTCCATTTTTGGTGATTTCTATTTTATATTCTTTGCCTTATTTTTGTTTCTCCTATACCCAACATCATAATCCCATTGATAATTTGACTCCATCTATTAAGGATCTCTACTTCAATATTAGGAATTGGGTGATTTGATAGGGTTGGTTTAGACTTCTCTATGACTAAACAAATCTTCATTTTTATTACCTCCAAATTTGCATCCCCACTTCCATTTTTCTAAGAGCATTAATAATAATTTATGAATACCCCTTAATTGATATATATTTCAAACCTATTTGAATGATTATTTTTACCCTAATAAGTAGTGTCTTAGCCTTTGCATAGTTGTTAGTTAAAGTTTTATATAATTAAGGAGAACTTTTCCTATATTATTTTGGAAAAAGCCATCTCTAAAAGTTTTTCTCAGATTTTCCTTAAAAAGCACCATCAAAATTATTTTGATAAACTCAACTTCTGGACATGTTACTTTACTATAGATTGGAGATCCTATATGTTAATGATATTGCCACATATGAACTTTAGCTATGTTGACATTTCCAATATACTACCTCCAAAAATAGTTGATTTGCATAAAAATATCATCATTTTTTATTCAATCTCCACTTTCATTTTCCTTGATAGCATTAATAATGATTTATGATCCCCCTTAATTGCAATAGATTCCCATCTTATTTGAAAGACAATTTCGACCCCAATAAGAAATATCTTAAACTTTGTATAGTTGTTAGTTGAAGTTTTATATAAGTTAGAAGAAAATTTTTCTTAATTAATTTTAAAAACACCATCTCTTAGATCTTCTTTAGAAGCACCGTTAATTGAAATAAGAAAGTGTTTAGAGCTAGATGATTTTCGTAGGACTGCCCAAACTTCCGAACTCGTTTCGGCCATATCTCACTCATCCGAACTCGGATTGAGCTAAAATTTTGAGGGTAGATGCCTGAAAAACCCTAGAACATCTCCACCAATTTTCATATCATTTGGAGCAACACATATCCTAGCACAGCCCTATGTGTGAACGATATATTTGGCAAGCGGCTATGCGAGGGTTTCATCTGGGTTGAGTGCAAGCAGCTCCAGAGGTTGGTTTTTAGGGCCTTCGGGCCCTAGCGGCCAATATTTTTGTGGTTTATGCTCAATATTTTAGCAGGAAATGTTGCAGGGGATACAAGATGGGTTAGAAATTTGTCTTTCAATAGATCATACTATGAACTTGAGTGACAACGACTTCCAATTTGCTGCTCAAAAGAAAAGTGAAAACCATACCTTTCCACGGCGTCTAGGGCAAGGATTAAAGAGATCTCGAAACAAGTTTCAAGCAGTTGATCAAAAAATGGCTCATATCTCAAATGAATCTGGTGCTAAGGTGCACCCACAAAATAATTCTACTATGAAAACCCCTGTCAAGGGTAAGAATTTTGAAGACTCGGTCCCAAAAATGAATTTTAGGGATGCCCTTCATGGTGGACAGCCTCAGCCCAATGCTAATATCAATATTAGGGCTTCCCATAAACCTCTAAGAATGCCTAAGATTGATCCCAGGAAAATAGAGTCAGGATGTCTTAAAGCAGCTGATGGAACTCCTATTGTTAAGCTTGATATGGGGAACATTTAGACTGGCATTGAAGATTTGGAAAAAAGAGGACTAATTTGTCGGTTCGTGGGTTTTCATTCGAGTCTATCTGCTTTCAAAGTCTGGGCTACAAAAAGCTGGAAAACTAAAGGTGAGTTACAAATCTCTATTTATCCAAATGGTTATTTTCTTGTTTTATTTGCTAATAATGAAGATAGAGAGAAAACTTTTCAAGGGGGTCCTTGGTTTTTTGGAAGGGCAGGGCTTTTCATGAAGCCCTGGCATACTAAATTTAAAGCCAAAGAAGAGATGCCTTCTATAGCTCCCGTGTGGGTTAGACTCTTTGGCCTCCCTATTGAATTTTGGAATCCTACTATTTTTTCTTCAATTGGAAACTCTTTAGGAACTTTTATGATGTCTGTTGATTGTACTCAAAATTTTGAACATATTATTTATGCTCGAATTTGTGTTTTAATGGATTTTGACAAACCCCTTCCTAAAAATATCACATTACAATTTGGGGAAGACACTTGGGAGCAAGTAGTGGACTATGAGAACATTCCTTTTCGTTGTAGAATTTGCCATGAATATGGTCATTTGGCCAGTGCTTGCCCAAATAAAATTCCTGATCAAAAGAAAGAAGATATAAACTCAACAGGTTTCCAAATACCTAAGAAGAAGAACACTAAAAAAAAATAGTTATGAAGGATCAATCAAAGTCATTTGCTAATATGTTTGAAATACTTTCCACAAATGATGTCCCAAGTGAGGAAGAGGAAATAATGGAAACTGAAATCTTAGAAACACAATTTAAATATGAAGGGAAGAACTCAGAGACAAACCAACAAATCAAAGGTTTTCAACAAAAAAAAAAGGAGAAAATTTACACAAGAAAAACAATATTTCAAATGTCAAAACTTCAAATAATGCGAGTCCCAATATAGACTCCATTGAACCATCTAGTAAAATTTTGGCAGTGTATGAGCATTCTTCAAGGTTAGAAGCCATCTCGAGATTCAATTGGAATAAGTCAAGAAATAGGGAAAAAAAAATTGAAGATGGATTCCAATCAAAAAATAGGTCGCAAGACCAATCAATATCATATGGTAAAAGAAGGTGAAAAGCTTGTAGAGGAAGGTAAGATTAATGCCCTTCCCAACTTTTTTAGCCCTGGTATTAATGAAGATCATCACTTGGAATATTAGAGGACTCAAAGGGAGTCTTTCAAAACAAAATGAAATTAGAAGAATGATTCAGATAAATCATCCACATCTTGTTTTCCTTCAAGAAACAAAGATGTCAATGGAGGATATGGACTTAATTGCCGGTAAAATTTGGCCAGCTGGAAAAGTGGTTTCCCTCGGTTCCCAAGGGACTTCGGGTGGCATTGCTTGTCTTTGGGACCCAAAAGAGGTAGTTATTCACCATATGGTTGGCAGTTGGGGTTTGTTGGCTATAGCTATTCAAAGTAGACATTCCAACCAGATTATGCTCTGCATTACTATTTATGCCCCGACTTCTTTAGAGGAAAAAAGAAGACAGTGGAAGGATATTACTCATATTATCTCTCATTTTCCTAAATCTTGGATCTTGATCGGAGGAGATTTCAATACCATCCTCTCTCTGGATGAGAAAAGGGGGGAAATAGAAATTTGGACAAAAGCACTGACCTCATGAGCGAATATATTGCAAACCTCCATCTTGTGGATATCCAACTAGATAATGGCCTTATGACTTGGTCTAATAGAAGGCAAGGCTTAGCTTGTATAATGGAGAGATTGGATAGGTTTTTGCTCTCTAAAAATTTCTTAATCCATGGTCACATTCCTAAAGTGAAGACTCTTAATAATGTTGGTTCGGATCATTGGCCGGTCATGGTGGAAATGTGGAAAACCAATGTGAGTTTCTCTCCTTTTCATTTTCAATTAATGTGGCTTAGAGACATTTCCTTCAGACCTCGTGTGCAACAATGGTGGAAGGAAGGTAAACCTAGGCATGGGACTAAGATGTTCTGTTTTGCCAAAAGACTGCAATACATTAAATCCAAAATCAAGACTTGGAACTGGAAAGAGTTTGGGGATGTTCATAAAAAAAAACATGAAGTTATTGCTCATCTTGAAAATTTGAATAAGAAAATCCATTTAGATGGCCTCACAGAGAAGAGAAGTGCGAATGAAATTAAACTCACAACTCAGTTAGAGGAATGGGAAAAAAGAGAAGAAATCTTATGGAAGCAAAAATCTAGAATTCAATGGCTCAAAGAAGGAGATCGAAACACAAATTTCTTTCACAAATCTCTTCTAGCTCGAAGATCTCACAACTTTATTTCTTCCTTAAACTCAGATACTGGAGATGTTGTTTATACTTGGGATGGCATGAACTCTATTGTTGTTGATTACTTTTCCAATATTTTTGTTGCTACTCCTCTTGACTCAGCTTCTCAACAAAATGTTCTTCAAGCAATCCCTTCTCTTATCACTTCTGAGGAGAACTCTATTTTGACTGCTCCTGTTACTATCAATGAGCTTCAACAAGTAGTTTTTAAAATGCAAAAAGGGAAAACCCCAGGTCCTGATGGTTTTCCTATTGAGTTCTACCAAGAGTTTTGGGATATCCTTCATGTTGATTTATTAGAGGTGGTGGAAGAAGCCGGGAAAGCCAAAGAAATTTTGAAGGTTATCAATAAAACTTATATTACTCTTGTTCCAAAAGCTCAAGAGGTTGATCATATCTCAGCTTTTAGACCTATTGCTTTATGTAATGTTCTTCTCAAAATCATTACTAAAATCATGGCAGAAAGGTTGAAGCCTCTTTTGCATAAGATTATTTCCCCAGAGCAAGGGGGATATGTGGAAGGACGTCAAATAGTAGATGAGATAGTTCTTGCTCAGGAAGCCATCCATTCCATGGATATGCAAAATTCTCCTTCTATGTTCATTCGGTTAGACTTATCCAAAGCTTATGACAGAGTGGATTGGCACTTCCTTATCAAAGTTTTGAGGCAATTTGGTTTCTCTAAGGATTGGATGGATTGGATTATGGGATGTATCTCTTTAGTTTCCTACTTAGTTCTTATCAATGGCAGGCCTTCTCGGTATTTCCCAGCTTCCAGAGGTATTAGGCAAGGTGACCCGCTATCCCCTTATTTATTCATCATTCTTGCTGAATTCTTACTATAACCAAAAAGAGGGAAAACAAAACCCTTGAGGGAGTTACCATTGCTCATGGAGCTAGACCTATCTCTCATCTTCAATTTGTGGATGACTCTACTCTTTTAGGTAAAGCTACAGTTAAGGAAGCTTCTAATATTAAGCAAATAATTAGCTATTTTTCTAAGGCTATTGGGCAGTTGATCAATGAAGACAAATCTAAAGTTATTTTCTTTCATTGCTCTGCTAGACAGGAATCCATGGTCTTGGATAAATTAAGATATAAGAAGACCTCTCTTCCAATCACTTATTTAGGTATTCCCATAAATATTCAAAGGCAAAAAAATAAATATTGGAATTGGTTGTTGGACAAAGTCAAGAAGAAAATTGGAAAGTGGACCAACAAGTGGCTTTCTTCTAGGGGTAGAATCACCTTGGTAAAATCAGTCCTTCAAGCTATTCCTATTTATGTTTCTTCCATTTTGAATATCCCAAAGGTTGTTCTTCGAGAATTGGATCAAATCGAGTCATCGTTTCCTTTGGAGTGGTACTAAGGAGAAAAGAAAATGGGCCTTGGTGAAATGGGATACTTTATGTCTTCCTAAGAGTGAAGGGGGGTTAGGATTCCGGTCTTCAATTAATAACAACAAAGCTTTAGCTGCTAAATTATATTGGAGGATGTTGCATAACCCCAATGCTCTTTGGGCCAATAATCTCCGTGCTAAATATGCTTGAGAACAAAAGTCCTGAAGACCTTGTTCGCTATCAACTTCCTACCAAAGGTTCTCCCATTTTAGCAGTTCTTAAGACTGGTGAGGATTTGATAAAGAAAAAATTATTTTGGATCATTCATAATGGTCAACATGCAAATTTTTGGACAGATTCTTGGGATGGTCACAAGCCTTTGATAACTCAGTTTCCCGATTGGAGGCCTTTGATGGAGGAGCTTCACCGAGCTAATTGGATAAAGGTGGCTAATTACTTGTCGGTACCATACTTGGTAATTCAAAGGTTGGTAGATATTGGATCCCTATTGAGGACTGGCCTATTCAAATCCTAGAAAGGCAAAGACAAGATATCCAAGGCATCCTTCATATGAGATCCCTCTCTTGGTCCCATGAAAAAGATTGTTTTGGATGGAACAACACTACTAAGGGTGAGTATTCCGTTGCTCAAGGTTATTTGACCTTATGCCATAATAATCCCAACCATTCTTCTGACATATTTTCTCAATTGTGGGCTCAAAAGCTTTGGCCTAAGGTGAGGTTCTTTAATTGGCTTTTATTGCATCGTAGGGTGCTTACTTGGTGAGCAACTTATGAAGCGTGGTTTTCATGGCCCTTTTAGATGTGAAATGTGTGAAGAGAATGTAGAAAATATCAACCATATTTTTATTGAGTGTACTTTAGCCTCTGAGCTATGGAGGAGAATGGCCACTTTACTTGGCTTACAGTGGTCCAATTTTTTTACTTTTGAACAACTTTGGAGGGATTGGCCTAATCAAGAGGGTGTTGATCATTTTATTAGGCAGTTAGTTTGGATGGGTTCTACCATTCTTCTTTGGAATATTTGGAATGAAAGGAACAACCAAATTTTTAATCAAGATAGGAAGGATATTCACTATATTTGGCAAAAGACCATAGCCAACTTAGTTGAATCAGTCCATCAACTCCTTAATCACCCCCAAAACTCCCACCAAAGATGGGATCAAGTGATGCAAATATTGAATATTAAACCTTCTAAGGGCAACCAACTTAAAGGGAATGTGAGTATTAGTAAGATGGATAGGACTAGAAATTGGCAACCTCCTCCTAAGGATTTTGGAAAAGTCAATACTGATGGAGCCTCTAGAGGGAACCCTGGAAAAGCCAGTGTGGGAGGAATTGGTAGACTTTTAGATGGCTCCCTGGTTTTTACTTTTGCTGAGAATTTGGGTATTCTTTCCAATAACCTTGTTGAGGGGTATGGTATCCTCAGAGGCCTTCAGGAGGCTACTAAGGTTGGATGGGAAAAGGTGTTAGTTGAGTCTGACTCTCAACTTATGATTAATCTCTTGAAGACTCCTTCTAAGAATCATAAGGTGGATTGGAGAATAAAAAGAATTATTGAGAAGATTCGGTTAATCCAGATGGGATTTTTGAAAGTTGATTACAATCATGTGGTCGAGAGATCAAAACAAGAGTGTTGATGCTTTAGCTAATTGGGCTTTGGAAAAAGGTGATCTTACTTGTTATGGCCACCCTCCTATATGGTGGGCTTCTCAAATTAGGGAAGCTCTTCTTTCTATCATTTCTTTGGATGGCTCCGAGTTCTGAAGGTACCTAGTTTCTTCTTGTTTTTTTTTTTTGCTTCTCTTTGGTTCATTCAGTTTTTTTAGTTCCCTAGCTCATTCTATTCTTTATTTTGTTTCCTCTGTTGATTCTTGCCTTAATAGTCTTCTGGTCTAGATAGGTCATTGTTTTGTTCATTGTTTTTTTTTTTTTTTTTTTTGTTTAGTTTTTTAAGGTGGGTGGGTTCTTTTGTTTTGTTTTGTTTTTGTGTTCTTTGTGTTGTTTTTCGTTGTTCTTGTGTTTTTGTTGTTTTGTTTTTTTTTTGTTTTTTGTTATTGTTCTTGTGTTTTTTTCGTTCTTGTTCTTGGGTTTCTCTTTGTTTGTGTTATTTCGTGTTTTTATGTGTGAGTGTCTTCTATGTTTTTTGTTTTTGTTTATTGTCTGTTGTTGGTTGTTTTTTATTTTTATTTTTATTTTATTTTTTTTTTTTAGGTTTTGGTTGTGTTTATTTTTCATGTTTTTTTTGGGTTATGTCTTTGTAGTGTTCTGTTGTTTTTGTCTTGTTTGTGTTTTGTTATGTGGTTCTTGTGTTTTTCTATGTGGTTTGTGTTGTGGTTTCTTTTTTCTTATTGTGCGTGTTTGGTTGTGCTTTTGTTTTTGACACACTCAAGGAGCATGTTTTTTATTTTATTTTATTATTTTTGTTGTTATTTACTTATTTTTAAATTGGTTTTGTGTGTTTGTTTGCTCCTTGAGTATGTCAAAGGTGGTAGGCCAAGTCCGAGTCCTGGGCATTTTTGGCGGAATGGATACCCCTGCCTCCTTGGGTCTTACCCGAAAGTGGCATCCCTTTTGGGATGTTTTCCACAAAAAAAAAAAAGCACCGTTAATTATTTTTGATAAACTTATATTTTGAATATTTTATTTTATCATAGATTGAAATAGATACTTTGGGTTAATGCCATTATCATATATGACCCATATTTATGTTGACGTTTTCAAGATACAACCTCCAATAACAGTTTATGGTATACAAATAATGTCATTTTTAATTTAATCTCCATTACCATTTTTATTGATAGCATTAATAATAATTTGTGAATCCCCCTCAATTGAAATATATTTTCATCCTATTTGAATGACAATTTTGACCCCACTAAGGAATGTCTTATCCTTTGTATAGTTGTTAGTTGAAGTTATGTATAAGTGAGGAGAAATTTTGCTTTATTATTTTGAAAACACCTTATCCAAAAGCTTTCCTTAGGTTTTATTTATAAGCACCATCAAAATTATTTTGATAAAATAAAAATTTAGAAATTTTTGTTTTATTGTAGATTGAATAAGATCCTTTGTGTGAATGTAATTGCCATATATGACCCTTAACTATGTTGACATCTCCAAGATATTACCTCCAACAATAGTTGATGAGCATTAAAATAATATAATTTTTTATTGAATCCCCACTTCCATTGTTCTTGAGAGCATTAATAATAATTTGTGAATCCCCCTCAATTGAAATATATTTCTATCCTTTTCGAATGACATTTTTGACCCTAGTAACAAGTGCCTTAGCCTTTTCATAGTGTTGGAGAATATCACATTATTTGGTACATGTTAATGTATCCCCAAGGTACCTTTATGGTACAAATGTAATTATGTAATAGATTAGTGTTTGTGTCTATAGTTTATATGAGTGATTTATATTTTTATTTTATGTAAGTTTCTATGTATAGGAAATGCACAAGTTTCATATAAGAGTGCAATGTGCAAGAGATGCACAAGTTCCTTGTAAGTAAGAGTGCAAGTGTGTATTGAGATAATGTGCACAAATGTCATGTATATAAGTATGCAATTATGTAATGTGAGGATGTGCACAAGTGTCTTGTATTAGGAGTGTTTGTAGGAGAGTAAAAGTCATGTAGAAGTGTGCAAGTACCAAGTATGCATGTAATAAGAGAGTGAAGAGTCTAGTATACAAGTTGTAAGATGAGAAGCCAAAAGTCAAGAATAGGAAAGGTTGCAACTCCTATATATGTAAAGAATGCAATATTCATGTATTGAAGAGTTACATTCCTATGTCTATATTATGGAGATAAAGCTCCATATAATGCAAGTGGAAAAATGGTATGTAGTGATCACCATAACAAGCATTCATAATAAAGCTTGTATAAAAATTTTGAGCAATATTATTGTAAGTATTCTTCATGCTTGTACATGAATGATTTTGGCCATTTACATTCATATTTGATATTATAGTGAATGTTATTATATTTATATTATACAATTTATATATTTTATTGCTCATATATAATTCTACTCTTTATTATTAATATTTTGACATAAGATATTATGGCTTAATTATATTAGGACCTATGATATTTTGAGATAGTTAGGCTTAAAAGCCAATAGTGGTATCAAAGATACCACTTAAATTTATCCATTTTTGATAGAGTTATATATTAGAGCCCCTATAATATTGGAATCTATCCACTTTAAAAGCAGTGAAGAATTGGGCTCTATTTTTAAAGGTCTGGTTGAGTAGATATTGAGGGGACAAGTAAAAGTCACTCTGATTTGGATGCTAAAGTCTTTCCACTTGGTTCAAGGAAAACTAGTGAATACAATGACTTAAATAGAATAGATTAAGGGCTAAATCATAAGAAAGTTGGACATGATGGGACATTCAAATTCAACCTAATAATAGTTGGACAATCTAGAAAAGAGGAGAATCATTTTGCTCTTAGGTTTAACCTAATACATTGGAGATATATTACAAAATATTGAGAAGTATTATTGGTCAAATATCTGCCTAAAATACAAAACATTCATTTGTGCACCCTGGATACGACCAACATTGAAAGGTCGAAGGAAAGGAATGTCCTTCAGGTCAATCTCCAGAGAGGGTTGGCTCCCTTACTAATTCTACACTGGTTCTAAGTTTAGAGTTGCAGGAAAGAAATAGAAATAATGGAAAGAAATGGGAAATATAGCCATAGGTCAAAAGATGTAGGATTGGGGACATACTAGTAGTAGGAATTCCAACCAAGCATTATAGCAGCATAGAATAGAAATAAGGCAAAATAATCCACTTATAATTTCATGGATACAACTTCAAAAATTGCATTCCAGGACTCACTCCCTCACTAGCAGTGCTCAAATCTAGGTGCAGAATTTGAACTTATTAGTAGATAACATATATGAATATAAAATAATAATGTTCAAAGTAGAAAGAAATCACACATAGAAATTTCTAGCAAAAATTAAAAGCCAAATTTATTCTATTTACGTAGAAAACTTGAAAAGTTTTTGTGCAGAGTTTCTATCCTCCTTTTACATTGAAAATATCTAGTATTTATAGAGGTTTTTGCTTCTGTCCATTTAATACACAAAAGACAAAATGCTCTTGGATCGGAATCTTTGTGAAGAAATTATTCCTTGAAATTATTTAAAATCTTTATCCTGAGACAACGATCCATTTTTTAAGGAAAAATCTCTAGGAAATCAACATATTCGGGTGTTGGTGCACAAAAAAATGTAAAGTTGGTCGTTGAATTGATACCTCCATTGTTCCTTTGAGATTTACCCCTATCAAAAATGTCTTGGAACTCATGAAAATTATCCTATGATATTAAATCCTGTAGTGCTCTTAGCATGAAATTAGTAATGGTAGTCATTATTTGCCTCAATCATTAAGTTCCCATCACTCGTTTGACCTGAGCACCTTTAAAAAAAATTCGTTGACGCTTAAAATCAATTTCACCCAAAACAGAGCAATGAGCGAAAGTGTTTCCCTAAAATACCATCGTATTCTCCTTATTCACACTTCCTAGTGGAGAGGGCACCCATAAAGCAACAATATTTGTAATTTCCATTTATCCGCAACTTTGAATTACACCTTTCATTATTTCTTAATTTTACCTAGGAAGGAAGCGAAAATACTTCGTTCAACCACTAGAATACCTCTTGCAACTTTTACATCATTGAGCTTATGGTACAACCTCCGAATTTACTCACTCAAATTAAACTTCTTTAGGTTGCATTCATATCCTTATCATGGTAGTAGTCCCTGGAAGAAAATAGCTTATTATAATACTTTGAACCATCTCTGTATCATTTCACCCCTAGAAGAGGCAATTGAGAGCTTCTCATTTCTCCTAGGTTGAAAGGACCTCACATAACATGTCTCTCTTCTTAAATTATACATTCACCCCCAAAATAGGTAAAAGGCACTATCCCATTTCACCCTAGGTGAACGGAGCTTCAACTCCTCTTTTGATACTTGCTTGAAGTGAAACTCTTAACGCAACTTGTAGGGCCAGCTTCATGTAGCTTCACCCTCAGGAGGGGCAAATGGGACTTTCACCCCTCACATAGAGTAAAATTTCTACCACCTTTACTCTTATTAATACACTCTAAGGTGGGGTCCATAGCCCATGTTTTATATATGCATTTTCCCGAAGGGAGGGTGAAAGGTATGTTCACACTTCTCTTGGGACGAACGAAACGTTGACCTTCCAATGCATTGATTGGGCATGCCATCTTTAGAACTTGATGACGTTTGCCCCAAAGTGGGGTGAACGATGCTTTCAACCCAACTTTGGGGTGAACGCACTTCTTTATATTGCCATCGTGCTTCAACCTTGGGCCCGCATAAAACTTAGTCACTTGAATGTATTTTCGTCCCAATGAGGGACAAAAGGGACTTGCACCCCTCACTTGGGGAAAAAGCACTTTTGCTCAACTTAACACGCTTCCTTCTCTTTTAAAATCCACATTTATCCTGAAGTGGAACAAATGCATCCATTGCCTCATTTTTGAGGTGAACACACTTTTTCTCTTCCCACTGCTCAACATTTAAGCGCTATTTTTTTTATGTTGTTAGGTGATATTTACTGATTTTTCACAGCATTCTCCATAGAAAATCTACCTTGTAGCACTCATTCTTCCCAAGCATAAAATTTATAAAAATTTTAAAATAAGATTAACACATAAAAACTATAGACTAGACTATGGAAGTAACTACGTAGCGTGACCTTGGCGGTAGACCAGGCTCGGTCCATCTCACTCATGGGGTGAATGCACATATTGGACTGAGCCAGGGCTTGAATTTTTACAGCCATCTCCAGATGAGGCTCCAACATCTCCTCAATACTATCTATCACTTGTTGGCTCAATTGAATCTGTATTCGAGCCTCGTAGAGATACTGCAGAACCTGAACTGCTCTTACCGCCAACTTCTCACAACTTTGAGCCAACCGAAGGTGAGCCTCCTTAACTATTTTTTGAGAGAAGCCTGCAGCTTGTGTGGCCTTCTCTACCAGTTGATTCTGTATGGACTCAAGCTGTGCCTTCAATGTCTGCACCTATTGCTCCATCGCATCTTTTGCCTTTTGATGAGCCCCTGCTTGTTGATGCCATTGTTCAACCTCCTTCGCCATCTTCTCCTATTGCGCTCTACTTGTTGCCAAGGCATCCTCAAGTTCGACAATTTTTGTCTCGACATCATAAAATCTCTGCTTATAATACTCATCGTGCAAATAAACTGAGCTCATATCAACTTGGATATTCCCCATTTTCTTAGTAGGATCAATCTTCATCAGGTCCTCCATCACGATCTCATAAGCGTAATCACTCGGTGTCATCTCTCCTCATGGCTTTTGGACCAGGGGAATTATCTTAGTAGTGTGAGCCTCCATAGCAACTGGATCGAAGGTGACTTTCTTGAGCGGCCTAGCTGGAGCAAGTGCCTCCTTTCTCCTATGGCTCTTCAGCCACTATGATGAACTGAGATGAGCATGATTAATATTTTCTACATCGGGTTGCTTGGGCATCACCTCGGTTTTGGGTAGCACCTGCATCTCCAAAAATGGCGTGAAAGGAACCAGAACCTGTGCACGATCTAGCTCAAAGGAAGAAGAGGAGACAAAAATGAGAGGGGGGACCAAAATAGTAGAATGGATGGAAGAACCAGGTTCGGTTGTAGTTACGCTCACTCTTGGAGGAGCTTGCGTACTTACAACTATAGTGGAAGTAGTGGTAGAAATGGAAGGTGAGGGATGCAAAAATGGGTTCGGACCTGATGCAAATGAACTAAAAGAAAGGGAGGCCAAAGAGAGGGGAAGAGAAGAAGGAGCAGTAGTGACTTGTGGATGAGAGGAAGGGAGCAAAATGGAAATGGAAGGTATACCAAATGGAGGAGCGAAAGATGTAGGGACTGAAGGAAATTGATAGCCACTACTTGCTCCTGAGTAGAAGAAGAAGAGGGAAGGGGAGATGTACCTTTGAGCATGGGTACCATGTAATCCTAGTGATGGAGGTGATTGCATAATAGGTTCTTCTTGTTGATGCTCTGCTCCCACCTCAAGGTCTACGATCTCCACCTATTGGTCCAATGGTTACTCATGAATTAATGGAAACTCTTGGGCAACTTCAACCTAAGCAACTGACATCGATAGAGGTGGATTAATAGTAGCTACAACAACTACAACTATGGAAACTATAATAGCTAAAACTACAATAGTGGATGAAGAAATAGTGCTAGTTCTTGGCCTCTTTGTAGCCTTCGAAAAAGGAAGTGCCTCTCCAACACTTTGCTTCTCCAAAGGAGGCGCCTCATCTATATTTTACTTTACCCATTGTGACCTCCTTTTAAATATGAACTATTGCTCTTCTTCCTCATGTGTCACCTCCTCAACTATTGAGCGCTCTTCTTTAGCCATGCTTCCTTCACTATCAAACTTTTGAAAACTTTGAGGCATGACCTTGGTGAAAGTGATAGGTTGATAGATATTAAAAAATTCATCATACGCCTTCAAAAATGCCTCATCCATATTCAACCCATAAGGTGATGTAATTTTTCCCCTATGGACCCGCATAATCCACCAATTCATAATCTTCTCTTTAGACCACATGGGCAATTGTTCTTTCATCTAGCCAAATAGTCCTGATAGAGGAATATGATCTCTATGCACTATGGGGTTATATTCGACCTCTTGCTCATAGAAGTCATGCCATGATGGAAGTGACATCATGGCTTCAACATGCCACTCTAAATCATGCCCATCAAAATTATTATGATTTTCCTAAATATCCAGTCATGGGCAGCAATGAAAATGTTTGGCCTTGATTATTTCCAAAAATTTACCCAATGGGTCATATCTCCATCATTGTGGTAGTTCTACCAGACCCAGGTCTTGAAGAGCCTCCATGAGTAACCTATTCTAGCCAACCTGGTTCACTTCTATACTACCGAACTTAAATGACATCGTGCAAGTTGTTCTTTTACCATACCCTACTCCATAAACATCATTAGTATAATCAATATGGTGCACCACCTCCATGGAAAAAACATGCTCAGTGGTAAAATATGGAAGCAGGAATGGCTTACCCATGAAGCCATAAATTCTCACAACCACACCTTGAGTTAGCAAAAATATGTCACCCTTCTCGGCTATGACAACCACTTCCTTCATTTCCCATGGTACTCTTTCACTCTTGCCACAAATCAACTCAATTATGGGCCCCAAAAATAAGTGGTTAAAATTATAGAATGACTCCCATCTTGATAGAGTGGGAGTCCACATATAAACTAGCAAAAGCTCATCCTCCTCATCAACTTGTTTTACTACAATAAATGAAAAATGTTGATGTAAATGAAAGAAGAAATACCAGACGAGGAAGGAGGTATGCTTGAATGAAGTTGCCTCTTCGGTATTCAATTTATCCAACTGAATATGCATTTTTTGATATATGAAATCGGCCTAATCAAAATAAATCAGGTTTGTCCCCTTTCTCATTATCATTGGAGCATAAAACTCCACCTGAGATATACATTGCACTAGTACCACCTACCACTTATGAACTATAGAATCCATAGAAAGACCAGCAACCCATGCCAACATCAAAAATAAATCTAGGCTCTTGAAATTTGATAATGGCTTCAATAGATTTGGCAACTGCCCTAGCTACGGCTCCTTAATCAATTGTGCCTCCATGAACTAGTGCATCATCACAGTAGACACATATCTCTCCTCCTACTCATTAATATGCAACTTCTTGAAAATCATGTCGAGAGGAGGTTTTAACCCATAGGAAAATGCTTCCCTCACTTCATCGAAGGAGATAGAGAAAAGCACCTCCCCATTCACATTTCGAACTACCCTGGTAGCTAGGTTATAAAATCTAGCAATCAATTTTACCAACTCTAGGTAAGGGTGTATGAGTGTACACAAATACCAAAATAACTATGCATAAAATGACATAGTCAAAGGGCTCTTCGACATCAATCCTTGCTTAACTATGAATTCCACATCTTGTCAAAGCTTCACCATGCCCTTATTGGTAATCAAGCAGTCCCCGACCTCTACCATGGTGTTAGAGTATGGGTCCAAATCCACATTTTCATTTCTACAGGCTTTCTTGGATTTTATCCCACCTTCTACCCTCTTCTTCGACTATTTGGGCTCTACAATATCTTTCACTTCTTTGCTTTTCTTACCCATTTTAAATTCTAGCAATCCTGAAGACACTCTACAAGTTCTGCAACCAAAAGCTCGAAAATGCACCGGTAAAAATTTAAAATTTTAATCTCTGAGCAAGTTTACCTGTGCTCTATTTATAGATGGAGCTCTCAACCACTAGAGTAAATGCGACACTTCATCTTGGCGAATTTGAGAGGGCGCACCTCATTTCACTCGACTAGCACTATTCCTGATGCTTTAACGACAACTGACTATTATTCACCACAAAATCATTTTTGAAAAGTGTGCCCTTCTTGCCATTATACCTTCGAACAACATGCCTTGGCTACTAAAACTACTTTGAAAAAATAAATCTACCACCTACGGACCAATGGGCATCCTTGCTTTTGACGTTGTGAGATTTCGGTCCTTGGGAATGCCAAAACGCCTCCCAACGCAAATCTAGGTGCACATTTTAAATTAAATGCTCGAAAATGCATCTTAATGTCCATGAACACTTTCCAAAATTCAACACATGTCGGTGGGTGAAATCACCTTGAGAGGGCGCTCTAGAAAAACTCGTCACATGCCCAAAAAGCAATGGAGGGGCAAAAGCACTTTGATGGCACACTTGATCTCTTCTTCTCTTGCTCTAAAAATACCTTCAATCTATTTGATTTAATTCATGGCAAACCCTCCTTTTAAAACAATTTTATGCTTTTCTTTTCGCCCCATATTTAGAAAAGCGCCTTTTAAAAGCTTTTTTTTTTAACTAGAGATTTTTTTATTTTCTTTTTGTTCTATTTTCATGCCATATTAAAAAAGAAAATCAATTTAAAAAACTTTAATCTTTGTTTTTTTCCAAAGCTTTTAATAATAGAGCTATGAAACTCTTGCTTTTCTTCCCCTTTTTTTTTATTTCCCTTAATTTACCTTATATATTTTAAAACGCCCCATCTTTTAAATTTTCATATACCTTTCTTCATGAGAGGAATGGAGTTTCAAAATTTAGGGAAAGACTTTAAATATTTCCTTTAATGAAGGAAAAAATTATCTTAAATTTTCCATGATATGCTTTCACCCCAACAAGGGGCGAACGGGAGATTCGTCCCCTCCTTTGGGGTGAAAGCCCTTTTTGGATTTTTTACCCAGAAGACTTGATGTCTTTTGTATGCATTTTCCCCATAGTGAGGCAAATGGGGTTTTCACCTGTGCCTTGGGGTGAAAGCACTTTTTATTTGCTGCACTCCATGATTTCAGAATCAGGCCCCATAAAATTTTACGTGTTGCACTTTGATTTTTCAATTAAGGCATTTGCCTCTCCACTATTTCTACTTTCTCTAGGTGCCCCTAGACATTTTCCCTAAAATATTTTCTTTTTAACTCGAAGACTTGCAAAGTAAAGCAAATTTTAACTTTGAAGCTTTCAAACCTACTAAAACTTTTCAATACAACAATTAATTCTGCATGAAACTCATAATATGTCCTCAGGGAAATGTTTTGGGGTGAAATTGATTTTCAAAGAGAAAACATTTTTCAAAGCAAATTTTTCTTTGAGGAAAGCCTGGCATCTTCTAGTAGAGTCCACCTCATACTTCTTTTTTATATATATTTTATAAAGCAATAAAATACTTGTAAATGAAATATGTACATATTTACACACTTGTACCTCTTGATTACATCATTGAAAATAGGCCTTCAGATGAAGACCATTAACTGGAATCGATAGATCCCAACCATCCATATCTTGAAGATGATACGCATTCACCGAATTTACTATAGAAACTTGAAATGGACCTTCCCAGATCACATCAAACTTGTGGTGCTTCCCTAGCTTAGCTTTGTTCTCATTCCACTTGAGGACTAGATCTCCCACCTAAAACTTGCATTCTATTGTCTTTTTACCAAACCACTTTTGCATCATTTTTGCATGTTCGATGAAAGCCTCATATACCTTTTCTCTCTCCTCTTCCAACTGTAGCAATTGAGCCAACCTTGCACTCATGGGATCAAATTCATCATCTTCATATTTGAACAACTGCAATATCTGGAGGATAGGTAGCTCGATATGAGTGGGTAAAACTACCTCTTTTCCATACACCAAGGAGTAAGGAGAGGCTTTGATAGACTTCTTAACTGATATACGATCTACCCATAGAGCCTAATTCAACAATAGATGCCAACTCCTTTTATTGCTGCCAAGTATCCTTTTCAAGATCCGAAGCAAATTTTTGTTTGTGGATTCGGCCAGACCATTTCCTTATGGGTAATAATTGGAAGAAGTCTTCAGATAAATCCCATACCTGCTTGCAAATTCGATGATCTTTGCCCCAATAAATGGAGTCCCATTATCTATTACAATGGCATCTGGTACATCAAAATGGGTAATCAACCCTTCAAGGAAGGAGATGACTGTAGCCTGATCTACCTTCTTGGTCGGAATGGCCTCTGCCCACCTGGTAAAATAATCGATCACTATCAAGATATATTTATGCTCGATGGAGGAATGAGGATCAATAACTCCAATGAAATCCAAGCCCCACTACTGAAATAGAGCTTCTACCTGAATCGGATGCAGAGGTAGAGATGCTTTCTTATTCCTGCCAACATACCATTGATAGTTATCACAACTTTGGCTCACCTTGTGTGCATCTACGAAAAGAGTAGGCCAGAAATACCCAGCTCGGATGATCTTCAAGGCCATAGGCCTTCCTGCATAATGCCCACTGGATAAGCCAGAGTGGAACTCCTCCAAGATTTTTTGCTTTTTAGACTCTTTCACACATCTGAGGAGTACTCCATCTATGTTTTTATGGAATAGCCCACTTGGCAACAGGACATACCTAAGTGCCTGTAGTCTGAATCTTCACCATTGTGAGGCATCAAGATGTGATGGACATCTTCTAGATGTGAAGAATTCGACAAGGTCCTCTATCCAATCATGATCACTTGTTACTTGATTGGCAAGATTACTCTCATTAATGACCTCATCCTGTACTAGGGGTAGTGATCCAGAAGCTACGCTTTTGGCCAATTCTTGACAGAGTGCTCGACCATGAACCAACTTAGTAGGCCGAATCTCCACATCATATTCCTAAATATTTGAAACCCAACCTACTCTTTTATCACCCATATCTCCTTGAATGATGAAATTTCTGACATCTGGATGGATAACGTAGACGATTGTCTTACTCTATGAAATAAAATGTTGAAATTTCTTCAAGGATTTCATGACTGCATATACCTACTTCTCGATGAAGTTATATTTCTCCTGGTGTGGCGCAATGACTTGACTCAGGAAAGCAATCGGTTTCTCATCCCCATCATCTTGCTTTTGAGTGAGGACAATAACATAACTCTCATATTCTCCTACTACATAAAGGATGAAATATTTTGAATAATCTAGATTAATCAATACTAGCGCTTGGGTGATTCTCTCCTTGATTTCCTTAAAATGCCTATCTCCTTACTTCTATCCACTTAAAGTCTACATTCTTCTTTAGAAGTTCAGTCATTGGCTTGACTACTTGAGCAAAATCGGCAATGAATTTCTGAATGAAATTGATCTAGCCAAAGAATGACTATAGATCCTTCTTGTTAACTAGTAGTGGTAATTTCAAAAGAGCTTCAGCTCTCGTAGGATCAATCGCCAGTCCTTCTTGTGAAATCACATGTCCCAAGAGTTTTCCCTCTTTGACAATGAAAATGGATTTCTTTGGGTTAATGGAAATTCCAAATTCTTAATACTTTTTGAACACTTGCCTCAGATGAGAGACGTGCTCTTCCCTACGATGTGAGAAAATAGTCATGTCATCAAGGTAAATTACAATAATCTGATTCAACAACTCACCGAAAGTGACATCCATAGCTCTCTGAAAGGTGGCACCAGTATTGGAAAGACCAAATGGCATCCTATGATAGGTGAAAGTGCCCCATTTTGTAGTAAATGTCATTTTGTGTTGGTCCTCATCTTTCACCCAGATCTGGTTGTAGCCAGAAAAACCATCAAGCAATGAAAATATCTGAGCTCCAGTGACTACGTGCAAGATCTGGTCAATCTATGGTAAAGGATAGTGATCTTTCAAGGATGCTTGGTTCAGATTATGAAAGTCCACACATAGGTGAATATCTCCATTTTTATTTCGAACTAGAACCAAGTTTGCCACCCATGTCGAGTGCTTGATAGGATAAATTATTTTTACCTCCAACATTTTTAGCAACTCTGCTTTCATAAGCACTTCAATTTTTGGATTGATAGGCCATTGTTTCTACCAAAAAGGCTTCACCCCTTCCTACAATTCAATGGTGTGTTGGATCACGTTCTTGTCATATCCTTTCAGATCATGATAGCTCCAAGCGATGATGTCTAGAAACTCATAACACAAATTTTTAATATCTTCAAGCTCTTCTGACGTACAATCTATTCCAACTTTGATAATCTTTTTAGGCTCCAACTGCATTTCCTTGTATTCCTTTGCATCCACCTTGATCTTATGTTTCTCTACCCTATCATTTTGATCAAACAAACTCTCAAGAAAAATCAGTCCCCTAGGAATGTGATTATTCTTCAATTGAATCATTCCTTCCATCTCCTCTTCGACCAGTATTCTATCCTCTACGCTCGTAACTTCCTTAATCAAAAAATTGATTATTTTTTCATCACTATCGAACACTTGCCAATAAAGGTTTTTATCAGGGACCGAAGGTCTATAAATTACCCTCATAGTCTTTGGTCTCCTGACTACTTGCTCTACAGGAGAGAAATTAGCACCAAGGGAAGCTAAGATATCTGCATGTTTGTTTTGCTCCCATGAAATCGCCTGAATATTCAATGTTGTAAAGGACTCAAACAAATCCCATACCTTGTTATGGTAGGCCTTCAAATAGTGCTACTTTGACACACATTTGTTTGTAGTCTGATTGACGATGAGCTCAGAATCTCCAAAAATTTGTAATTATTTTATTCCCAAATTTTTAGCTTTCTTCAAACCAAGGCACAATGCTTCATATTCAATGGCATTATTCGTGCAGCTCCAAGTTAACCGATATGAATAGGTTTTTTATAACCCTATAGGAGAAACAAGAACAATTCTAGCTCCTGCACCATTCTTACATCTTGCACCATCAAAATATAGCTTCCATAGCTGATCAAAGATAGGTTCTAGGGAATCAGAAACTTCTTCAATCTATTCAAGTTTAGTTATGGTATAACAACCGATATCAGTTTCTACCATTGCATTGAAATCCATTAGTGAAAACTCATCCTCCAGGTGAAGCTCATCAAGAGCTTCCTCCATCAAGTCCACTTCTTGCACTTCCTCTATCATCATATTAACTGCACTAGTGGGCTTTTCTTCTTCTTCAAATTTTTCTATATGAAAAGTGGATGGCTTTTCATTATAGATCTGGATTCTTCTTCCCTTGAAAGGGATCTCCAAATGTGAATAATCCAAGGAAATATATCCTCCTAGTTTCATTGTGAATTCCCTCGAAAGACACATGCTAAAGTATGGTTCCAAGTCAACCACCACTACTTCTTGGATGACAATGATCTACGACATGCTATGCAGAACGATAGGAATATCCTTAATTACTCCCACTATTTTGACTAGGGTCCCATCCAACTGCAAGACACCTAGACTACTCCTTATATACTCCATCCCCATTACTTCACATACTACCTTTGGCATGATAGTAGTCACAGCACCAGAGTCAATCATACAATTATGCATGATCCACCCTTCCATTCTGAGAGACAAATAGAATGAAGGTGGTCTATTCTTACCAATGGTAGAAGTCGACAACGTCTATGCTAACACTATTTGGGAAAGGCTTTTCTTTTGATCTTTCGTAGACTTGAGAGACTCCTACAATAGGTCAACTTGCCCAGGTAACTGTAGTGCATCATATAAACTCACCTTTGTAGGGATCTTCTTCATTTCCTCAACAATATTATAATCAGAAGTACCTAGAGACCTTTTCTTCACTAGCTGACTCATATTTATTTCGGTATTATTGAGTAGCTTCCACCCTTTATCACTTAGTCAATGATGGGTACTTGAGGTGCTCTTTAGCTTGTTCTTTTACCTCAGTTTGTACTTGAGCGATTATAGGTTATGAAGTTGATGCCTTCATCTGCAACTTCTCTTGAGATTGCTTGGGCAATAGATCCTTCAACAAGATAGAATCTTACTATTTAGTTGTTGCACCAGGTACTTTCACTTATGGTTGTACCTTTTCATTTTGTACCTTTTGTTCAGTAGGAACTTTCAGAGGCTCCATTTCTATTGGATCAATAATCACCGACTTCTTTCCAACCCTCGTAAGGACTGAAACTTGCTCCAAGGAAGGGACCATAAAATTATGATCAACTTCTATTATCATATTGATTTTTCCACCAACAAAACTTTCTGCTAATGTCTGTACATAGTTCAAATGAACCATGCATGTATCTTCACCATGAGGATCATTACAAGTGGAACACCAATATGCTCACTTCGATGTACTAGCTTCTTCATTTTCCAACATAATAGTATTTCTTTTAGGACCTTTGCTAGTAGTCGGTTGCTCTCTAGTAATTGGTGGTGTTTGAAACCTTCTTGACCAAAAGTCAGCTTCAGCTTGCTTCTTCTTAATACATGATTTCATTCGACATTGTCCTTAAATTAATAGATTGCATTTCTTATAATAATTTCATATAGGGATCAGGATTTGAGGGCATAGGAGGTGCTGGTAAAGGTAGAGGTATTGGTGGAGTAGGCAACTGTAATGAAATAGGTGGCTAGTAACCTAGGAATGAACTAGTGCTAGCAACTATGGTATAACTAGCATAGGTAATTATGGAATACTTGGAGTGAGGAGTTGTGGAACTAGAATTAGAGCAATTTGAGGTGGACCCGAGCTCCATGAGGGAACAGGGTACATAGAAGGCATAGGCTATGAAAATGCACTTGAATATAGATGTTGTGGAAGATCAAGAAGAATGGGCATAGTTACCTTTGGAGGCAACTTACCTATAGCAATCAGATCTACCTCAACCTTTTGCGCCTACGTGTACAGATCTAGAAATATGTTGACATTGGCTTGTCGGACAACCATACCAATATCAGAGTTAAAGGCTCTAAGGTAGTAAAACATAGCTTGCTCATGAGTGGGCCGAAGGCCATCAGGAACTCTCTACCAACTTCGAGTGAATCTGACATTGAAGTCCACTATTTCCTCCTATGGATGTCTTTGGATATTTATGAATTGATGCAGCAAGGAAAAAGGATCAACTTGCTCATGAAAGTTCTTAATTAACAATTCTACCAACTGGTCCCATGTGGTAATAGTAGTGGGTGGCAAGGATCGATACCAATACAACAACTTCCCTCTAAGTGACAACACCAATAATCTTACCATAATATCTTCATCTATAATGCCATGGATTATCACCAAAGAAGCCACATCTTGGATATGCTCATAAGAAGTTTTACCAGTACCATCATAGGTAGGCAAAGCCTTCAATGCTGCTTGAGGGACTAGATTTTATGCTTGTAAATTCAAAGCTCCTGAGCTATTCCATGCTGGGAACTACCTTGGTGGTTGTGGTTGTTGTGGTGGTGGATTTTGAGCCATATGAACTAGTGTGTGAGGTTGAGGAGGTGGGATGCTAGTAGCAGTACTAGCTAGACTTGAAGGAACGGAAAACACACCAGCTAACTATGAAGATGTTGTGACTGACGTATGAGGTGGAGTGATTAATCTGGGATGTTCTCCTAATTTTTGGGTGTCAAGTTCAAAAAACTCAATGGGATTTTCAGGATTTTTGGCCTTCGATCTTGTGATCATGAAGTACAACTTTCATCGACTTCATATTCGAAGGCTTCTAGGTATAGCTGAGTCGCCAGATGTTCTAACTTAACAATATGAAGGTGAACATCAAACCTTAATACTATTGAAAGTGGAACTTTTGAATGTCCCATCAGGCGTGCCAAAAACTATTGGTCAAATATCTACCTAAAATACAAACATACATTTGTGCACCCTAGACATGACCAACATTGAAAGGTCGAAGGAAAGAAATGTCCTCCATGCCAATCTCCAGAGAGGGTTGGCTCCCTTACTAATCCTACACTAGTTTAAGTCTAGAGTTGTAGGAAAGAAATTAGAAATAATAGAAAGAAATGGGAAATATAGCCACAGGCAAAAGATGTAGGATTGGGGATAGACTAGCAGCAGGAATTCCAACCAAGTGTCATAGCAGCATAGAATAGAAAGGAGGCAAGAGAATCCACTTACAATTTCATGGAGACAACTTCCAGAATCGCATTCCAGTACTCACTCCCTCACCAGCAATGCTCAAATCCAGATGCAGAATTTGAACTTAGCAATAGATAATAGACATGAATATAAAATAGAAATGCTTAGAATAGAAAGAAATCACACATAGAAATTGCTTGCAAGAATCAGAAGCCAAATTCCTTCTATTTACGTAGAAAACTTGAATAGTTTTTCTGTAGAGTGTCTATCCTCCCTTTTACATTGAAAATATCTAGTATTTATAGAGGTTTTCACCTCTATCTATTTAATACACAAAAGACAAAATGTTTATAGATCAGGAACCTTTGTGAAGAAATTCCTCCTTGAAATTCTTGAAAATCTTCCTCCTGAGACAATGATCCAATTTTTAAGGAAAAATCTCTAGGAAATCAGCACATTCGGGCATCGATGCATGGAAAACTACAAAGATGGTCAATGACTTGATACATCCATTATTCCTTGGAAATTTACCCCTATTCAGAATATCTTGGAACTCATGAAAATCACCCTATGATTTTAATCTTATAGCTCTTTTAGCATGAAATCAACAATTGTAGTCACTCTTTACCTCAATCATTAAATTCCCATCACTCATCTAACCTGAGCACCTTTGAAAAGTCTCCGTTGATGCTTAAAATCAAATTCACCCAAAATAGAGCGATGAGCGAAAGTGCTTCCTTTAACTTCCATCATCTTCTCCTTATTCATACTTCCTGGTGGAGAGGGCACCCACAAAGTGGCAATATTCATAATTTCATTTGATCCACAACTTTGAATTACACCTTTCATTATTCCTTATAATTTCACCTAAGAGAGAAGCAAAAATACTTTATTCAACCATTGGATCACCTCTTGCAACTCTCACATCATTGCGCTCAATGTACAACCCCCAAATTTACTCAAATTAAAATTCTTTGCATTGCATTCATCTCCTTATCATAGTAGTAGTCAACCTAGAAGGTGAAAATAGCTTATTATAATGCTTTGAACCATATTTGTATCATTTCACCCCTAAAAGAGGTGATTGAGAGCTTCACCTTCCTCCCAGGGTGAAAGCGCCTCACATAAGACATCTCTCTTCTTAAAATATACATTCACCTCCAAAAGAGGTGAAAGGCACTATCGCCTTTCACCTTGGGTGAACGTAGCTTCGACTCCTCTTTTAATACTCACCCAAAGCAAAAATAAACTCTTGATGCAACTCGTGGGGCCATCTTCATGTAGCTTCACCCTCGAGAGGGGTAAATGGGACTTTCACCCCTCACCTGGGGTGAAAGCGCTACCACCTTTACTCTTCTCAATGCACTCTGAGGTGGGGTCCACACCCTATATTTTATATATGCGTTCACCCAAAGGGAGGGTGAAAGGTATGTTCACCCTTCTCTTGGGGTGAATGAAGCGTTGACCTTTCAATGTGTTGATTGGGCATACCATCTTTAAAACTTGATGATGTTCACCCCAAAGTGGGGTGAACGATGCTTTCACCCCAACTTTGGGGTGAACGCACTTCTTTATATTGCCATCGTGCTTCAACCTCGGGCCCACCTCGAACTTAGTCACTTGAATGTATTTTTGCCCCAATGAGGGGCGAAAGGGACTTTCACCCCTCACTTGGGGTGAAAGTGCTTTTGCCCAACTTAACACGTTTTCTTCTCTTTTAAAATCCACATTCACCCCGAAGTGGAGCGAATGCGTCTGTCACCTCATTTTTGGGGTGAACGCACTTTTGCTCTTCCCACTGCTCGACGACACGATTTTGAATAAATGAAGACGTCTTCACCCCGGGTTTTTTTTTGGTTTTTTTTTTACCTTGAACATTTAAGCATTGTTTGTTTTGACGTCTTCAGGTGATATTTACTGATTTTTCACACCATTCTCCATAGACAATTTGCCTTGTAGCACTCATTCTTCCCAAGCATAAAATTTATGAAAATTTAAAAAGAAGCTTAACACACAAAAACTGTAACACATTATACTAGCCAAAATACTGCAACATAGATTTAATATATTTTGCCGCTTTTACAATCAATAATATTCAACAAAATTCCATCAAAATTTCAATGTGGCATAATGTCAAAATTGCCAGCAAGTATCAAAGCTTCTAGATATTGAAAACCATCATAAATTTTAGGATATAGAGAAGCATTATAATTTCTAGATATTAATAAACATCATAACTTCTAGGGAATAGATAAGAATTAAAGATTTCTTAAAATAATACTGAGAAGTAAAGAGACGAAGTCTCCATAGATAAGGAAATATAGATATAGATAAGTTAATTTTTTTTTCATTCAAATATATATACCAAAAGGATCAGGCTGACTGAAAACTCTTCATAGCATTTTAGTATTGGCCTTGAATATTTTAAAGTAATTTTTAAGAAGCTTTCAAGAGCATTATCCTACAACAAGCAAGGAATATAAGCAACAAAAAGTACGAGAAAAAAGAGAATATAAGCGCTACCAGAGCACAGTCTAGAGTCTCATAGAAGACAACAACACGACAGTATCTAGTATTATAGAAGACAACAACAAAGTGCCATTAGAAGCGCTATCTACATACAAAGGATAATAGCAAAGTGCTATTGATATGGACAACAATGAAGCATTATCTACATACAAAGGATAGTAGCAAAGTGTTATCGAGAGGATAACAAGAGAACACTATAAATGATAGTAGTGAAGCATTATCAAAGCATAATAGATAGCAACAAAGTGCTATCAATAGGAAAATATTAAATCACTATCCAAAAAAAGATGAGAAAACAACAAAGTGCTATTGGAAATAAATCCAAGCAATGCTATTAATGTGCATTCATTATGTAGCAACCTTAGCACATTAAAAACACTACCAAGTAGAGAGTAAACAACAAATGAGCAATGTGTGAGCAACAAAAGTACAAAAAGTAAGCTACAGTCAAGAAAATTTTGTAGTATAGCCAAGCACCTGAGAATCCCTATACAAAGTGCTAGAGTGCTATCTTATTGAAGATAAGCTACCTTAAGCACCGTCTATCAAAGTACCCTCTTTAGGATAGTTGAACACCTAAGAAAAATTGTTTTAGGGAGCTTTAACAATGCAAAATAACATATTTTATTTAGAGAAACCTAAATCCAAGCACCTTGACTACAACATGCAAAATGAAATATTGAAACATTGCATATAGGAGGTAGGAAAAATTATTTCTAGCCATTTGAGAGGATAGTAGTAACACCTCAATGTTACACTTGGTGAAGTAGTAATAAGGAGAGGTTACAACAGACTAAATTTAGAATCAACACGTCTTAAGGAAGGTAAGGTTTAAAAATATTTATATAGAATTTTGATTATTATTGAAGGATGATTTTAGAAAGATTAAAATCAAAGATGGAGTTATAAGGTTGTCTACATTATTTGATTTTCAAATTTTAAAAATATAATATTAATTAAACTATGGAGTGAAAAATATTGCTTCTAGGATTTAGATTTTTAATTTGGTTTTTAATATTTTTTTGATAAGTTGATTGTATTTACAAAATGGGTTTTTAAAGGGACCCAAAACCTTCTTACTTGATAGCCTTGGTGGCTATGCAATAGAAAAAAGTCAAGACAACGGGTCTACCCATAGAAATAAAAATCCTCCTATCACCAGAGAAGGGATCCCGACCCCACTTTACACCCATACACCGTGACCTGCAAGGGAGAACACCCACTCTAGTATCCATGTGCCTGACTAGACCTACTACCCCATACTAAAATGAACTGACATAAAGTTTTCCAGTCCACAAAAATACTAAAATATATGCAAACTAGAAAAAACCCCTCCCACTAGGGGTCCACCCCTATTAGTTCTTATATTTATACTTCCTAGAAGTTGTGGCCTTCCCTAGAATATGGGAAACTTCCTGCAGCTGCTTAACTATAGTGTTGATAATAGATGCCACCAACTGCAACACTAACTGGGACTTTGAATCTTCCTTGTCGCTCTCAGACTTTGATGCATCTTGGGTTGAGAAGGGGGATACCTCCATCTTGGGCTTCTTTAGTCTAGCAAAGGATCTACCTCCT
The DNA here is from genome assembly GCA_028583015.1 of Wollemia nobilis. NCBI lineage: Eukaryota > Viridiplantae > Streptophyta > Pinopsida > Araucariales > Araucariaceae > Wollemia > Wollemia nobilis. The sequence goes on from JAQPPZ010002224.1 coordinate 917,102, forward strand.
AGGGGAGTTTGAGATGAAGCCCCCTTCTTCTTTTGTTCACTACGTTTGGGTATTCCTGGTTAGGGTAGGCTTGGGATACCTGACAGCTTGGCTGGGATCTCTAGGGGACTCACAATGGGGGGAAGGTGGATTCTCCATGGAGGATGGGCAGCCATGGGTTGGATGTTCTGCATCGAAGGTTGGTGAATCAACACATGCTTATATAATATTGCTATAAGCCCTTGGTTCCTGGGATGCCTGCCCATATTTTGACACTTTTCCAGGGTGATTTTGAGGGAATACATGAGGTATTCGAGGATGCAAATATGTCTCCCATCGTGAAGGTGATTAAGGAAAGCCAAATGAAAGTTGCACAGGGGTTTGGCTATATCATAGTAGGTGATATATTGCATGATGGGTACTATGGCATGATTACACGAGGTTGATAGGGTAGATGCATGCAGTGATGTTTTGTCCCAGCTAAGGCTCTTCCCCTTGTTAGGGAATTGATCAAGTTCCTCCTCCCAGTTATGTCTATCGCACTTAATAAGGCACCCAAATAGGGAGAGACCAATGAATACCACTAGCATATTAGGGGTGACCATAAATTATAAAACTTGGACAATAACCTCACCTTGGTTCCAAGAATGCACAAAGTTGTCAGTGACAGGGTCTTCGGCTCCAACAAATTTCTCCAGGTTTAGAGTAAACCTTTTGGCATCCATCAAAGTTTTGGCATTGGGGTCCAATTGTAGAAGGGTTGGTTCAATATATGTCATTCTGGGAGCTAGGTATTTGAGGTGGATGACTTTGTATGGGGAATTATAGAGCCCAGTACTGAGAAACATCATAGCATATGGGAAGAAGGTAATCCAATCAACTAGTAGATGGAATTGGGACTTCAACTTATGAAGGGGAGTGGACGTGATGAGGAAGCTAGATGGGACATGCTGGAAGTGGCTATTGAAATGGTAAGAGGCCAGTTATATGAGCTCATGTAGAAGGTGGAAAATGAGTAAGCTGGAAATGATGATAGCAAGTGAGTTGGCGGTGCCACGCTTCCCATTGGGCTCTTTAAGAAACATCTGATAATCCAAGTCACTACTCAGCATTGTGCGGAGGGAGATCGGGAGGTGAGGGGAAGGGGTGTGTACTGCCTAAGTCAAAATTCATGGTAGGTGCCACACATTAGGGATAATGGCAAACCAAACCTGCTTTGCCCTGCAGGTTTCTACGTCACTTGGATAGATTTTGGTCATGATGATATGGATCATCGCATTTTGGTTGGTGCACATTCAAAAATGTTATTCTTGGAAAGCCATCATGACTTGTTGTTACTTGGGTGTTGGGCCAGATCTCTCAATTTGCCTTTCATGTGCCTACTACTTTTTATTGACATATCCATAGGTGAGAGAAGAACAAATTATGATGGAGAGCTTACAAAAGCCCTAGTACCATGGTGAGTATTCCTAGAATGACCTAATTAAATATTAGGTCCTCGAAGTCCAATAGGTTGACTTGCCTCCCTTTCTTGATTTGATACATTAACAATGACCTTGGGATAATCCTCCCTCCAAATTTTGAGCCCACTATCCGAAGTAGCCAAGTTGGTTACGAGGTCGGCTACCTGATTGGCTTCCCTAAATATATGGTGAATGGTTGACCCCAGGCAACTGTGGAGAATCCTCTTAGATTTGAGGATGGAGTTGTAGACCTTCGATGATGGGATATTTTCGTTAGATATATATTTTATGATATTTTGAGAGTCCCCTTCAATAATCACCTCCCTGGGATCCTCTCTAAGCAGCAACAACCCCTTCTCAAAATTCAAGGCTTCTACTTAATTATTTTATTGGTGACCTAGAAACTCCACATAGGCAAGGATGATGTTGCTTAGGTGGTCTTTGATGACCCCTCCTACCCTGCCCTTGCCTGGATTTACTTTGTATGCCCCATAAAAATTCAACTTGATCCATCCTTCAGGAGGTGGACTCCATCTGGATTTGTCCTTGGGATTTGCTTGAGGAAGCACCTCAGATTCCTCCGGGGAGGCTCTGAGGAGTCGAAGGATGGCTAGCTCAATGATAGACAAGGGAGATGCAGATAAGGATATAAGACAAGAGTTATCGATGGTGAAAGAAATGGCCTTGGATGCCATCAATAGGGGATCCTTGGGTGGCCTCGAAAAGACCCTCCTATTCCACTCTAACCATATCTACCACACCAGGTGGGAAAGACAAAGGGACCACAGGGATATAAGCTTGGGATTGAAGAATGGATTTGGCCATTGGGTAAAGAGGTTGATAATTGACTGGCATTGGACCCACTGTATGTGGAATTTGTTGAGGATGTTCCCAAAATCTTCAAAGGAAAATATATAGGAGAAAACAATATGATTAGTGTTTTTCCATATAGATAGGCATATATAGCAGTGATTGGGGCTCATGAATCCTCTCTTGGCTAGATTCTCGATCGTGAGGATCTTGTTTTGGATGGCTGTACAAACAAAGAAACTAATATTGGGGATGAGCTTAGCTTTCCAGACTAGGTTAAAGGGGAGGCTCTATGCTGGGACCATACTGAGGACAAAATAGGTTGACTTGATTGTGAAGGATCCACTGTCGATTTTTCTTCTAGATAGGTTTATCCTCGACTTATTCTGATGGGATAGTGATAGCTTGAAGAAGTCTAGATAGGGTGGCAGCTTGCTTAAGGATATTCTCCACTTCAATGTTCCTCCATCTCGATCAACCTGATACACAACTTATGAAGCCTCCCACTTTGCTTCCCAGGGTATTTGTGGTAAAAGGCTTCAGTCCCACTAACTCTCTGCTCTGGCTCAACGGGTTCTCTTGCATACATCGGTCTTGCCAAAATTCAATAGTGTTATTATTTCCCAAGATCCATCCAGTCTCCTTCTAAATGAGGTTTTTGGTCTGGATGACGGACTTCCAAAATACCGACCCATTCTAGGGTCCTTTGTTATCTAAGAGCTCGTGGTTCTATAAATACTTCCCTCAGATAATCTCGATCCAATCTGAGCTGCTGTTGGAGAAAATATTCCACGCATGCTTGGCCATGAGGGCCAGGTTCGTGATATCAACTCTTCTAAGTTTGATACATCCATTGGTATTACTATGGCACACCTTATCCTAGGCCACAAGTGGGATCCTCTTTTTGTCTTCACTTCCTGACCACATGAATCATTTTTGGATCTACTCAATCTTAGAGCTAACCACTACTGGGATCCTGAAGACAGACATAAAGTAAATTGGGATATTTTAGAGGTAAGCCAAAGTAAGGGTGGATTTTTATACCTAGGAAATGATAGGGCCTTTCCAGGAGGCTAAATTTTTGCTAATTTTGTCTATGAAATTATTTCGCATGGGGGCGGTGGGTCTTCCAAAAAATAGAGGGAGTCCTAGGTAAGTTGTGGGTAGCAACTCAGAGGAGCACCCTAGGATTCTTATGATCTTGACTTGGTGGGATAGGGGAGTGAAGAGGAAATATATTTTTATTTTGATGAAATTGATCTTCTGATCGACTTCTTATTTATAGAGGTACAAAATAAGCTTGATGGTTCTCGCTTGAGGGATTGAGGCTGAGGTCGTGAGGATGGTGTCATCGACAAACTATTGGTGAGTGACTGGGGGGAGCCTAGAATCAGTCCTGATCTCCAAAATGAACCCTATTTTGGTAGCATCTTTAATGGACCTTACCAACACTTTAGCCAAAATTATCAACAAAATTGGGGACATGGGGTCTCCTTGCCGAAGTCCCCTTGAGCTGGGGAATAACCCTATGGGGGATCTGTTGACCAATATAGAGAACCACGTTGAAGATATACATTTTTGGATGATCTCAAACCATCTCAAATGAAAACCAAACTTGAGAAGGATGTTTGAAAGGAATAGGACCCTATAAAAGGCTTTGTTCATGTCCAACTTGAGGAGAAGAGTTGGCTTCTTGGCTAGGGTGGCGAAATGGATAGCTTCGAGGACAGTGATAACCCCATCAGTGATGATCCTCCCTTTGATTGAACTCCCCTAGCATGGGTCAATGATGAGGGGGAGGATTTATTTGAGTCTGTTAGCAAGAGCTTTGGTCAATATTTTGTAAAGGACATTTCAAAGGCTGATTGGATGGTAATCGTATAACGACTTGCAGGCTAGGATTTTGGGGACCAGAGCTATGAAGGTTGAGTTAATACCTAAGGGGATGGATTTGGACCTCTGGAGATACCTGAGTTAAAAGTTTTGAAGAATTTATTTTTTTAGTTTTTGAAGTGTTTAAAATTTGAAGAGTTTTTTGAAGTTTTTAAAATTTGAAGAAATTTGGTTTGAAGATATTTAAAGTTTTTTGAAGATTTAAAATTTAGAGAAAATTTAAAATTTGAAGTTATTTGAAATTTTGTAAATTTAATTTAGTAGGGAGTTACAAGGATTTCAACTTCAAATTTTTATAAAAAAAGATTTTAAATTTGTAGGTTTCTTATTTGAGTAGTTATTTGAAGGTTTTTGAAATTGCAAGTTATTATCAATGTTAGAGATATAAGGTTTTTATCAAGTTTGGAATTGAATCATTGAATTGCAAACTTTGATTATTATTTAATAAAATATGAAATCTATAACCAGAAATAAAATACTTGACGTTATATTGTATGGCATTGGTAAATTGATTGAAAAATCTAAGGGTAAGCTAAATATGGTAATACAAATCATCTATAGAGAAACAATGAATGAAATTTTTGAGATATTTGAATATTATTTATATTCAAATATTATTGAAGCAATCTCGGGCCTCGTCGGACTGAACACTTGTCCCTTTCTTGGTGCTTTCAGCAACGTAAAAGGTTTAAAATGATTGTGGCATGGTGGTTATAGGAGCGGATTTGTGTGAAGATCTGTGTGGCGGCTTCTAGGGCGGACAACGCAGAATATTATGGCGGCCATAAAAAGCTGGACAGCCTGCCTGGATTCATGGAGGCTACTGATTTCACCATGTAAATTATAATTAAAAAAAAAAAAAAAGCTTATTGAAGCAATTGATAATTCAAAATAAGATATTTCAATACCTATTGATATAGGTAGTATAATGTATATAGCATTACTTTCACTTGAAATTCATAAGGATGAAAATCAAAATAGTTGGTTGTAACTCTAAAAAGAAAAATAGTGATTGATCATACAAGTGATTCATGTACATCATCTCTAAAAACAACATTTCATTCTTCAACCAATACTGACATTCCAAGCACATCTAATTCAAAAATTACTATGATGTTCTAAGTGAATATTCTGAATTTATAGGGTAACATCAAGATTGCAGGAAAGAAGAAATAAATGAAGCACATGATCCAAAAGTTGAAGACAAAGAATAATCTCAAGCAATTCATAAATAATATAATGAATATGTAAAGTCTTAAGAACCAAAGAATGAAGATGAAGGATAATTCATATCAAAAATCAAGAATGAAGCTGAAGATGAATCTAAAATAGAGGTTCTTGAACAATGCAATGTCATATGAATATTAGAGATTGAATATGAAGGTAAATTATGAAGACTAAAGTCTTCAATAACTAAATAATGCAATACAAGTGGGTGTTGGAGAATATTACATTATTTAGTACATGCTAATGTACCCCCTGGTACCATTATGGTATAAATGTAAATATGTAATATAAAAATGGAAATGCACCATTTACATTAATGAAAAAGAGTTTTATTACAAAGCTTTATCTTTTATTACAAGGCTTATAATAGGGTCCTCAAGATGGAGGAGATCCCTTTATACAACATGCAAGACAAATGGTGCCTTCACTAGTCTCCTCTTGTCACCCTCAAAAGTGGATGGGTTTGGTAGCCATGATAGAGCTATACCATCCTAAGTTGCATGTTTCTCTATATAACCTACACACAAACAAAATTAAATGACTAACAAAATCAAGTGGGCCCACCTTGGTTGGGCCCAAGTCTAAAAAATATAAAACAAAAAGCTTCAAAACCTTGATTGAAGGAACAAAAATGCATGCATTTGTAAAAAAATTTTATAAGAATACCTTTCTTATCTTTATTACCTATTTGTAGTTAGTTTGGTATTTGTAACTGGCCTCACACTACAATCGCCTAGGTGTAGATAGTTGGCTCTACTAACTAACCATCTAGGGGTAGGTGATTGGATCTACTAACTTCTTAGGTGTAGGAAGTTGGATCTATGGTACTCCAAATGCTGTAAAATTTGGTGGAGATATTCTATGGGTTTTTAAGAACCTACCCTCAAAATTTGGTGATGATCAAAGTTTGGATGAGTGAGTTATGATCAAAATAATTCAGGTCATTCTACCTGAAAATCTAGTCTCTACTGACCACTTAGGGGTAGGTGGTTGGGTTTTCTAACCATCTATGGGCAAGTGGTTGGATCCCTTTTGCTTTGTAGGTGTTAACATTTTTTTGAATATTATGTGACTTTCAACAAAGCTCTAGTGCTAGTCTAACTTTATTTTTGGGAGCAACTTCAATAAGGAATGTTGTTGTAAGCTTTAAGAGACCTTCAATCCATGGTGGTTTTATGGACTCCAAAGAGGGGTTATCACCTTTATAGACTTGAACACACACACAAAGAAGCAAAAGAGGGGATGGGAAAATTTTGATGGATTTTTTTTAAGGAAACTCAAACTTCTTATTCAAATGAAGAAATGAGGGGGGTAATTATAGAAATTTGCAAGGGGGAGCGGGTGGTGACTATGAGGTGAGGTGGTAATTATGTGACAGGTGTGGAGAAAAAAATAATTTTGGAGATTTATTCATGGAGGAATGTGCACCTTCCAACATTAATGAACTTGGGTTGGGAGAGTCCTCACCCATCCAAGTGTCATATATATGCATTGGGATTAGGAAGCCTAGGATGATGTGGAGGAATTTTAAATTCCCAAAATGTGCAAGGTGGATTTTGGGAGGATTTTGGAATTTATGATGGATATTCATTAGGAGGCTTTTCTATGGATTTGGGAGAATTTTAAATTCCTAGAAAAGTTCAAGGTTGATATGGGAGTAGTTACAACAGACAAAACAAGATACGAAGACACTCCAAAACTGAGTTTCCATTGACAACACATGCCTATAAATAGGTAATACATCATATATTTTAGATAAGGTTGAATTCAATGTTTACGGTGCATGGGGGTTATCAAATATTACCTCATCAAAATTTACAAATAGATTCTTCTTGTTAGAATTTTGTAACTTGGGACATGTAGATTTGTCATGCCCAACTCTTTTACAATATCAACAGAATTACTGAGAAGGAGAAGAATAATGAAACGTTTTCTTAAAAGCATGGGAGTTATAAGAAGTGAGATTATTAGAAGGGGAGAAATAAGAAGAGTGCCTTGGTGCTTGTGGTTATTGATGAAACTTTTTTGTGGATCTACCAGACGAGTAACGAGGACCTCAACGTTGTGCAATGAACTTCTCCTCTGCAAGCTGAGCATGGTTGAACACATCATCAAGTGTGGTGTATGAAGTATATTTCAACTCATGAAACAAATGTGCAAGAAGCCCACTTTTAAACTTTAGAATCATAGAATCTATAGGATCAACAATGCGTAGCAAAACACGCAACCTGTTTAACTAATACATATAATTTTGAACTAATTGATTTTGTCCCTTGTGAATACAAAATCGATGAATCTACAAATCGACATCATAATGAGATGGATAAAATACGGTCTTTAAATATTTGACCAAGTCATCCCATGTGACAATGTGGTGTTCAGTTACCAAGACTTTAGCCATACCAAAAAGTTTCATCTTGGCAAATGGAACTTTGTCATCCTCTGTTGTTTGACTATAGTCAAACCAGGTCTCCATGTAGAGTATCCAAGTATTCAAAATAGTAGGATCTTGGGAGCCTTCATAAATACATACTTCATATTTAGCATGAGATGATGAGGACATGAATGTGACGTCTTGAAGTTTATCTATTATAGAATTGACTACAATGGCCAATGTAGCAGACTGTTTGGCCAATATTTTGGTCATTTTTTTGGCTAAGGCCATTTTAGCGGCCATATGCCTAGTGCGAGCCAGGAATAAAATAGAAAAGTGACAATATAGAAATTATAATGCAAAGAGGAACCCAATAAAGTGATTCTTTGGGATAAAATTCGGAAGACAAAACATGAGCAAATGGAAAAAGTACCTATTGGTCATGAATATGCCTAAGTACAAAATTTAATATGTGTACCCTAGACCCGACCAACATTGAAATAATGGAGGAAAGAAATGTCCTCTAGGCCAATCTCTAGAGAGGTTTGGTTCCCGTACTAAAATTAATGATTGATTTAAATATTAGGGTAACAGGAAAGAAACGGGAAATAAAAGAAAGAAACAGGAATTATGGCTATAAGCCAGAAATATAAGTTGGGGATAAACTAATAGAAAAAATTCACAAGTATTAATTAGCATATAATAGAAATAAAGGCACAGGAACCATGCCCAATTTGCCAAGATAACCTCCAAGACGACATCCTAGTGTTCACTCCCTCACAAGTAGTAATTAAATCTAGATGCAAAATTTAAAATCAACAAATGATGGACATGAATGTAATTGGAAATGACAAACATAAGGAGATCAAACACAATGCTACTCAAGGAACCAAAAGCCAAACATCTTTCAATTTATGCAAAAAACTTAAAGTATTTTTTTTAGAGTGTCTATCCTCTTATTTTACATTAAAATACTTAGTATTTATAGAGGATTTTGCCTCTATCATTAAATGCACAACACAACAAAATATCGGTTGGTCAAAAATTAGTAGCAACAATTCTCTCCTTGGTAATGGTGATGCTTGAATCAAATTATTCTTTAGGGAGCAACGATCTGATTTTCATGGAGTGCACCTAGAAAATCGACAAATATGGACGATGGAAAAAACATCCCAAGCATCGGTGCATCAAAAATCAACAATATCATGCGACAAACAGGAGCTTAAATTTTGGGTGCCATTCCTTTCCTTTATGCCTTGGAATTTTATCCTTACCAGTGGAGATCAAAAAAATTTAATTCTACTTAGAAAAGGAATAGGACTTATGGGGAGGCCTTGAAAATAACTGACATCGCATCGGATTTGAGGGCGTAGCATTTAATCTTGGCATCTCCTTGGTAGGAATTCTAGAAAAATTGATCTCATCGCTTCAAACATTAAATACTGCCAGTATTTGATTTTTCTTGAGAGGTATTATCAATGGGGTGCTTTGGAAGCAAACGTTTGTTTGAAAGAAGAGGCAAGAATTGATTTTACCTGCACAATTTGAGGTTTCGCTCTTTAACATGCTTTCGCCCCTTTCTCAATAATTGTTGGCAATTTTGGGTACCTTGGGTACATTGCCTTTGCTCAAGTGTAGAAGTTGTCATTGATGTCAAGAAGCTCTTGAAGGAATTTGATTTAATGTCAAATAATTTGTTTTGATGAAGGTTACGGCATGACAAGTTCAAAGGTTATTCAGAGCATGGACAATGAGTTTCCAAGAAGACCATAGTGGCCCATTTGCAAAAGATCAAAGAAAAAGACAAGTAAGAAAAGTGTCGCGATATCGCGACATATACAGCAGGCAAGAAAAATAGTCACGATTTCGCGACATGTTAGAGGAGAGAGAAAGAGCTGGAAAAACTATCACGATTTCGCGACATGTTAGAGGAGAGAGAAGAAGCAAGGAAAACTGTCGTGATTTCGTGACATGTTAGAAGAGAGAGAAGAAGCAGGGAAAACTATCATGATTTCGTGACATGTTGGAAGAGAGAGAAGAAGCAGGAAAAACTGTCACGATTTCGTGACATGTTGGTAGAGAAAAAGGCAAGTGGAAAAACTGTCACGATTTCGCGACATGTTGGCAGAGAAGGAGAGCAAGGTGGAAAGTGTCGCGATTTCGCGACATGTCGCATTTTCGCGACTTGAAAAGAGCAGGAAGGCAGAGAAGGAAAAGTGTCACGATTTCGTGACATATTGCAAGGAAGGTTGTACGGACAAAAAAGTGTCATGATTTCGTGACATAATGCAGAAGAGAGAGTCCGCAGTATGAACTATCATGATTTCATGACAAGTTCGAAGAGAGAGAAAGTAACTCGAAAAGTGTCATGATTTCGTGACATGCTACAAAGTTCAAAGTGAGAACTATCATGATTTTATGACATGCTAGAGTTCAAAGTGAGAACCGTCACGATTTCATGACATGCTGCAGATGAAAATGTTCCAAGTGAGAACTATCACGATTTCATGACATGCAGCAAAGGAAAGGTTTTGAAGTGAGAACTGTCATGATTTCATGACAGGTTGTGGAGAAAACGTACGGATGAAGAAAGTGTCACGATTTGGCAACAAATTTCACGATGAAGGAAAGCGTACGGATGCAGAAAGTGTCACGATTTCACGACAGTGAAGAGAAAGCATATGGAAGCAGAAGTGTCACGATTTCATGACGAGAAAAAGAAAGCGGGTTCATGGAAGAGAAGTGTCATGATTTCACGACAAAAGCGAGAGGAGGGCTTCAAGATAGAAGTGTCACGATTTCATGATAAAAATAGAAAGCGGGTCTTCAATAGGAGAAGTGTCATGATTTCATGACAAAAGTAGAAAGGAGGTCGATGAAGGGAGAAGTGTCATGATATCATGACAAAAGCAAAGTTGAAGTTCGCGAAGGCAGAAGTGTCGCGATATCACGACAAGAGCTAAGTTGAAGTCGACAAAGGCTGAAGTGTCGCGATATCATGACAAAAGCCAAAAGAAAGTGTACGGAGGCAAAGGTGTCGCGATATCATGACATGTTGTAGTTTCATGGGAAAAGCTACAGAACTACAGAAGCAGTTGAAGTCGACAAAGTTAAATGTGAGCCGATGAAGTTTAGGGTTTTGTAGTCGACGAAGTTTAGGGTTACAACCGACTAAGATTAAGGTTTTGATCTTGAGAATTTTTGTTATAAAAGGAGGGATGTTTGGAGATTTGGAGGTATCGAATGTGTGCAAGTTAAGTCCACGGTGCGCAGAGAGCGAGTCGTGTCGAATCGAGCTAAGTGCGAAGCAAGAGTGCACAGAGAGCAGAAAAGCACAAAGCTATTGGGTGCATCATTTTTGACGTTGAAGATAGTGGGAGTGAGAAGTTCGATCGAGAAAGTAAATTATCGAAGTGTGCAGAGTGAGCGAAGAGTCATGGTGAATTGTTCTAAGTGCCGCTATGATTGTGCAGACAGTGCAAAGGTTGGAGTTCGACCAAGTGCGGCTGTGATTGCGCAGAGAGAACTTAAGGACAGATTTGTGTGAGCTTTTCTAAGAGCTTACAAGCAGATTTGAGACAAGTCTTTGTGAAGACTTGTGGACAGCCTTGGGCAAGCTTTGTGAGAGCTTGTGAGCAGGTTTTGGACAAGTCATTGAGAGGGCTTGTTGGACAGATTTGAGCAAGCTTTTGTTGAGCTTGTGGAGCAGTTTGGGTAGGTTCTAGTGAGAACTTGCAAAGCAGATCTGAGACAAGTCTTGGTGAAGACTTGGGTGAAGATCAAGCAAGCTTTAGTGAAAGCTTGTGAACCAGATTTGAGGACCAGTTGAGGACAGAGATTGGTGCAGATTTGAGGACAGATTTGTACCCAGACCAGAGAAAGAGGACGAGGACATTTGTGCCAGACCGAAGGACTGTGTTTGGTGTAGATCAGAGAAAGAGAATGAGGACATTTGTGCTAGACCGAAGGACTGTGTTTAGTGCAAATTCGAGGACCAGCTTTGGAGGTGATAGAGTTGAGGATAGAGGTCTCCAACCAGAGCAGGGAGGATAGGTGTCTTCTATGGATAGAGTTCCATTTGCTAAGGGCAGCGGAGGCAGAGGTCTTCTAGAGGATCACCAGTCAGAGCAGAGCTAGGGGATTGGTGTCTCCTGTGGGTTGGTGCCCATGAACTCGAGATTGGGGAAGGTATCTCCTTTGAAAATAAAGATTAGGGGAAGGTATCTCCTTTGGGCCGAGGCTCATAAACATTGTAATTGGGAAGGATTCCCAAAGAACTTTGAGATAAATTTTAGAGAAAAGTTTTGTGGACGTAGCCTCGACCATTCCGGGTGAACCACGTTAAAATTGGTGTCACTTTGTGGATGATATTGTGCATTGTTTTGATATTGCTTTGGGTATATTGCTTTACTATTTTGAAGTATAAAGGAAAAAGTAAAAAGAGGTCTTATCCTGTTCACCCCCCTCTCAGTATAAGCTTGTGTTCTTCAATTGGTATCAGAGCGGGTGCCTTCGAAAAGTTTAACAACTTGAAGGAAAAGCTAGCAAAGAACACAATGGATTATTCAAGTGGCAATGCAGCACCTATTCTTGATGGATCAGATTTTGGTCTTTGGAGTGCAAGGATGAAGGTTCATCTAATGGCACTTGGGAATGAGGTTTGGGAAGTGATTGAAGATGAGTACACTATTCCTGAACATGGTCCTTATACTAAAGAAGACAGGCTCCTACATCACAGCAATTCAAAAGCAATGAATGCAATCCTGAAAGGCTTACAGAAAGCAGATCTCACCAAAGTGATTCACTGCAAGACAGCTAGTGAAATGTGGAAACAGTTGAAGGTGGTTCATACAGGTGATGCAAATGTCAGAAAGGCCAAGTTGAGACACTTCAAAGGTATGTTTGAACAACTCCATGAAACTTGAATGATGATGAAAATATTAGTGACTACATGCTTCGTATGGATGAGGTTGTTAACTCCATGAAAGACTTAGGTCTTGAGCTTGCTGAAAATGATGTTTGTGATAAGATTTTAAGATCTCTTCCTAATAGATTTAGTGAAAATATTTTTGCTATTGAGGAAGCTAAAGATTTGGATAAGTTGAAAAAGGATGAGCTCCATAGTATACTTGCAGAATTTGAGTTGAGAACTCAAGTGAAGGTTGATGTCAAGAAAGAGGCGACTTTCAAGGCTACCAAGAAATCCAAGGGTAAACAGCTTCAAGAGAGTGATGAGTCTTCTAGTGATGAAGAGGCATATTACAGCAAGAAAGGCAAGTTCTCTAGAAAGCACAAAAGCATGAAAAATATAAGATGTTTCAATTGTGGAAAGTTTGGTCATTATGCTACTGATTGTACTATTTCCAAGAATGAAAGTGATGAAGATAAACAGGATTCTAAGAGCAAGGATTCTGAAAAGCACAAGCATCACAGGAAGAACAAAGATGAGCACAACAATCAAGGAAAGAGGTATTCTCACAAGCACAAGAAGAGTTTCTACCTAGACAAAGCAAGTAAGTGTTCTAGTAGTGATAGTGAAAGTTCTTCAAGTGATGATGAAAATGAGATGTTGTTCATATCAAAAAAAGAGGAAGAACCGAAACATAGATTCATTATCATGAAATGTCTTAGATGTGGAAATTTTGGTCACCTTGAGGATGATTGTACAAATAATGATTTGGTTTCTAGTATGTATGAGGATGCTTCAGAAAACTATAAGGAAGATGCTTGTATGGTTTTTGAAAAAGGTAGCACCTCTAGTGATAAGAAATCCGAAAAAGGCTTTGATGATTCAGAAAGCAAACAAATAAAGGATGTTGAAAGTGAACTTATTAATGCTCTTAGTGCTTTGAAAAAGGAAAGAAAGAAGAATGCTAGACTCAAGGATAAGTTAGATGAATGTTATATGGAGAGAGATGATCTTATAGAAAATCTTGATTTCTCTATAGCTAAGACACAAGAACTCAAGGATGAGTTAGAGTCTAAGGTTCTTGAGTATAGTGAGTTAGAACAGAAAATGGCTTCTTTGAAAGAGGAAACTAAAGAGTACAAGGATAAGCTTTAGAGGTTTCAAGATAGCTCCAAAAAGGTTAAGTCACTCATCAAAGGTCAAAGAAAGACAACAGATAAAACAGGCCTTGGTTTTGTTAAGCCGCACAAGGAACAGGTTGGGGAATCTAGTAAGAGATTCCAAAAGGAAGAGAGTTCTGATGAGGAGAGTATTTCAGAGAAAGAGTCCATGAGTGATAGATGCGCAGAAACAGAAAATAGAATTCAGAATGAGAAGAAGAAGTTTTCGGGACCCATGAGGTCAAATAAAAGAAAATTTCAATGGCAGATGTTTTGCATGTCACAGGTTTGGTCACATGGCTTCACATTGCATGGCTCAAATGAAGAAGGTAAACAACAATTTCAGAAGTGCTAGTTTCTTTCAAGGGTATTGCTACTCTTGTCAATAGTTTGGGCACAAGGCAGTTTATTGCAAGGCAAATAACAGGAACAGGTTTGGTCAAAACAGGTGGATTCAAAGAACAGGTATGCCTAAAAGAAATAACATTGTTACTTGTTATAAGTGCAACAATGAAGGTCACACAACTAGACAGTGTAGAGCTGAACTTCCAAGGTACAAGAACAGGAATAGTGGTATGAACAGGTCCAAGGATCAAGGCATGGACAAGAATAGGGATGAGAACAAGAACAAGAACAGTGAAAAGAACAGGAATATGGACAAAGAGTTCAAGAGAAGGCCCGACAAGGAAGTTATAGACGCCGATGATGATCGAGTGCCTAATGGGAGTTTTACTCCCACCCTAGAATTAATCACCTCATCAGGAGGTGGGGGAGGGACTAAGCTAAGAGGCTCATTCTTAGTCCCGAGCCCCAAAGGTGACCCTTTGCCATTGATGACAAAGGGGGAGAGATATGAGTAAGGGGGAGAGCTTCAAGTGAAGAGGAAAGCTTCAAGTCGGGGGAGCAAAACTTCAAAGGAAGATTCTCAGTTGTTAGCACAGTTGGTTTCAGTTTTGGCTCTTGAGAAGTGTTTTCGATAAAGGTTTGCCATCAATGACAAAGGGGGAGATTGTTGGCAATTTTGGGTACCTTGGGTACATTGCCTTTGCTCAAGTGTAGAAGTTGTCATTGATGTCAAGAAGCTCTTGAAGGAATTTGATTTAATGTCAAATAATTTGTTTTGTTGAAGGTTACGACATGACAAGTTCGAAGGTTATTCAGAGTATGGACAGTGAGTTTCCAAGAAGACCATAGTGGCCCATTTGCAAAAGATCAAAGAAAAAGACAAGTAAGAAAAGTGTCGCGATATCGCGACATATACAGTAGGCAAGAAAAATAGTCACGATTTCGTGACATGTTAGAGGAGAGAGAAAGAGCTGGAAAAACTATCATGATTTCACGACATGTTAGAAGAGAGAGAAGAAGTAGGAAAAACTGTCACGATTTCATGACATGTTAGAAGAGAGAGAAGAAGCAGGGAAAACTATCACGATTTCACGACATGTTGGAAGAGAGAGAAGAAGCAGGAAAAACTATCACGATTTCGTGACATGTTGGCAGAGAAAAAGGCAAGTGGAAAAACTGTCACGATTTCATGACATGTTGGCAGAGAAGGAGAGCAAGGTGGAAAGTGTCACGATTTCGTGACATGTCGCATTTTCGTGACTTGAAAAGAGCAGGAAGGCAGAGAAGGAAAAGTGTCACGATTTCATGACATATTGCAAGGAAGGTTGTACGGACGAAAAAGTGTCACGATTTCGTGACATAATGTAGAAGAGAGAGTCCAGTATGAACTATCATGATTTCGTGACAAGTTCGAAGAGAGAGAAAGTAACACGAAAAGTGTCATGATTTCGTGACATGCTATAGAGTTCAAAGTGAGAACTGTCATGATTTCATGACATGCTGTAGAGTTCAAAGTGAGAACCGTCATGATTTCATGACATGCTGTAGATGAAAATGTTCCAAGTGAGAACTATCATGATTTCGTGACATGCAGCAAAGGAAAGGTTTTGAAGTGAGAACTGTCATGATTTCATGACAGGTTGTGGAGAAAACGTACGGATGAAGAAAGTGTCATGATTTTGTGAAGGAAAGAAAAGATGAAAGAAGCGTACGGATGCAGAAAGTGTCATGATTTCATGACGAGAAAAGAAAAGGAGGATGAGAAGTGTCACGATTTTGCAAAAAAAGAAAGAGTCGATAGGAGAAGTGTCATGATTTCATGACAAAAGTAGAAAGAAGGCTTGAAGATAGAAGTGTCATGATTTCATGATAGAAATGAAAGGCAGGTCTTCAATAGGAGAAGTGTCATGATTTCATGACAAAAGTAGAAAGGAGGTCGATGAAGGGAGAAGTGTCATGATATCATGACCAGAAGTGAAGATGAAGTCTACAGAGGCTAGAAGTGTCATGATATCGTGACAGAAGCAGAAAGTTGAAGTCGACAAAGGCTGAAGTGTCGCGATATCATGACAAAAGCCAAAAGAAAGTGTACGGAGGCAAAGGTGTCGCGATATCGCGACATGTTGTAGTTTCGCGGCAAAAGCTACAGAACTACAGAGGCATTTGAAGCCGACAAAGTTAAATGTGAGCCGACGAAGTTTAGGGTTTGCAGCCGACGAAGTTTAGGGTTACAGCCGACTAAGATTAAGGTTTTGATCTTGAGAATTTTTGTTATAAAAGGAGGGATGTTTGGAGATTTGGATGTATCGAATGTGCGCAAGTTAAGTCCGCGGTGCATAGAGAGCGAGTCGTGTCGAATCGAGCTAAGTGCGAAGCAAGAGCGCATAGAGAGCAGAAAAGTGCAAAGTGTTGGGTGCATCATTTTTGTGACGTTCGGAGATAGTGCATAGAGTGAGAAGTTCGATGAGAGAAGTGAAATGATCGAAGTGTGTAGAGTGAGCGAAGAGTCATGGTGAATTGTTCTAAGTGCCGCTGTGATTGTGCAGACAGTGCAAAGGTTGGAGTTCGACCAAGTGCGGCTGTGATTGCGCAGAGAGAACTTAAGGACAGATTTGTGTGAGCTTTTCTAAGAGCTTACAAGCAGATTTGAGACAAGTCTTTGTGAAGACTTGTGGACAGCCTTGGGCAAGCTTTGTGAGAGCTTGTGAGCAGGTTTTGGACAAGTCATTGAGAGGGCTTGTTGGACAGATTTGAGCAAGCTTTTGTTGAGCTTGTGGAGCGGTTTGGGCAGGTTCTAGTGAGAACTTGCAAAGCGGATCTGAGACAAGTCTTGGTGAAGACTTGGGTGAAGATCAAGCAAGCTTTAGTGAAAGCTTGTGAACCACTTTTGTGAACCAGATTTGAGGACCAGTTGAGGACAGATATTGGTGCAGATTTGAGGACAGATTTGTACCCAGACCAGAGAAAGAGGACGAGGACATTTGTGCCAGACCGAAGGACTGTGTTTGGTGCAGATCAGAGAAAGAGAATGAGGACATTTGTGCTAGACCGAAGGACTGTGTTTAGTGCAAATTCGAGGACCAGCTTTGGAGGTGATAGAGTTGAGGACAGAGGTCTCCAACAGAGTAGGGAGGACAGGTGTCTTCTATGGATAGAGTTCCATTTGCTAAGGGCAATGGAGGCAGAGGTCTTCTAGAGGATCACCAGTCAGAGCAGAGCTAGGGGATTGGTGTCTCCTGTGGGTTGGTGCCCACGAACTCGAGATTGGGGGAAGGTATCTCCGAGAAGAGGCTCATAAATTTTGTTTGGGGGAAGGTATCTCCTTTGGGCCGAGGCTCATAAACATTGTAATTGGGAAGGATTCCCAAAGAACTTTGAGATAACTTTTAGAGAAAAGTTTTGTGGACGTAGCCTGACCATTCCGGGTGAACCACGTTAAAATTGGTGTCACTTTGTGGATGATATTGTGCATTGTTTTGATATTGCTTTGGGTATATTGCTTTACTATTTTGAAGTATAAAGGAAAAAGTAAAAAGAGGTCTTATACTTTTCACCCCCCCTCTCAGTATAAGCTTATGTTCTTCAAAAATTTCACTCAAAAATGATAAAAAACATCTTCTACAAGGAAAAGAGGTAAAAATAATTGATTTCACCCCTAAGAGATGCAAAAATGAATTTCACCCCACCCCAGGGGTGATGTTGACTTTGACCGGTAGGAAAAGCTGCCTTTTCCAAGACTTTTGCTTCAAGACATTTTCATTTGGAAATTCGACCCGAAAGAGGGCGAAAATGATTTTCATCCCTCCTGAGGGGCACCTTTGACTTTGAATTTTCAATATTCACCTGGATGACATGATTATAATATTTGCGCTCTGAAAAACATCTTTCACTAGGGTTTTGCCCCAAGGATGGGCGAAAGAGATTTTTGCCCCCCTTGAGGGGCAACTTTGACTTTGACTGCGCCAAGCATGTTCTTCATTCTATTTTCGCTCCCAAGATGCTTTTAAATATTATTTCACCTCGAAGAGTGGTGAAAAATATTTTCACCCCCTTACAGGGATGCTTTTGATTATGAATTTTTCATCACTTACTAAATTTTCTCTCATTTTTCTCTATTTAGACGAAATCTCCCATCAAGGTAGTTTCACCCCAAAGGAAGGATGCAAAGGATTTTTACTCCTTCCTAAGGCAAAAACATTTTTCCTTTCATTTTAATGGCACCTTCACTTTCAATAAAAATGCCAAAGTCATAGCTGATTTTCCATTTATTCTTCTATCCCAAAACATCTATTGTCGTCGATTTTCCCTCTTACGTTTTGCTCATGACTTTCATTAAAATTTTTTTACCAGAAAAATGTAATGTATATCTCTAAAAATAAAATAATATGGCTTACAGGAAGAGACCAAAAATTAAAATAGTAAAACCAACACAATTGCATCATTTATCTTCTTTTTTTTTCAAAATTTTACAAATAAAATTTAGTGTGGCAAAACTACCAACACTTTTGATGGCTCTCGAGGTATTCACTAAATGCAATCAATCCTAGGTCTTCATCCAGTTTTCAACCTTCTCTTACCAGATCTAAATTGGAAAAGAAGTTTCACAACATCATCCTAGCCTTGGCCCAACCGTGATCCATCCCGTTCATTGGATTAACCTGTAAGTAAGACTAAGCCAACACCTAAATATTTAGCGCCAGTTCAAGTTTTGGTTCCATTTGTTCCTCAACATACTCCAAGGTCTGCTCTCCAAGAAAAATCACTATTTGAGCCTCATGAATATACAATAAAACCTTGAGAGCATATGTCACAACTTTCACACAATATTTCATCAGATGGTAGTAATTTTCTTTGATTTTCTCCTTGGATAAGCCTACTTATTGCGTGGCTTTCTCGACCAATTGTTTCTACACAACCTCAAACTGGGTTGTTAATGCTTGTACTTGCTTCTCCGCTTCTGCCCAAGCTACCTGGTAACCCTTGGCTTCTTTCTCCAACTCTTCTACCCTCTTTTGCCAATGCTCTGACTCTAATTTTGTTATTTCAAGCTGATCCCTATTTTCTGCCAAAGCATCATTCAACTCAATAATCTTTGCCTCAACCTTAAAGAAGATTTTCTTGTAATGCTCACCTTGTAGGTAAAGAGAGCTCATATCCACATTCATATTCCCTAACTTCTCCATGGTGTCAATATTTTTCAGGTCCTCTATAATGACTTCATAAGTGTAATCACTTGGAGCCATTTCTCCTTGAGGCTTCTAGACCCAGGGAATCATTTTTACAGTATGAGACTCCATAGTTTCAAGGTCAAAAGTGACCTTCTTAAACATATTTTCTAGAGCCTGAGCTTCTTTTTGCTTATGCATTTTCAATCACTATGAGGAACTTAGTCGGGCTTGGCTCATCTTCGCTGCAATAGGATGCTCTGGTACAATATCTATCTCCAACTCTAGCAGCATCTACAACTCAAGAAAAATAGTAGGGGGAAAATGAACCTATTGAGGTTTTAACTTGGGAAGGGAAGTTGTAATGGGAACGGTTGGTGGAACGAAAGTGGTTAAGGGGATGAAAGTGAGGTTTTATGCTATAGTTACACTCACTCAAGGAGGAGCTTGTATACTTACAACCATGGTAGAAATTACTAGAATGGAGGATGAAGGGAGCAAAAATGGATTGGAATGAGATGCAAAAAAAAATGAAATAAAGGGAAACAATAGAAGCGATAATAGAAGAAAAGGGAGCATTGGTGATTGGGGAATCAGAAATAGGAAGCAAATTAGAGGTGGTGGGTATACTGAATATATGTGAAACAAAAATAAAAACTATAGAATGGGATGCAACAATCACCGAATGCTCAAGAGAAAGGAAATAAGGTGTAGATTATGTACCTTTGGTCTAGAATACCTTTTGAGCCAATGATGAGGGTGACTATGGTATTGGTTCACCCTTGTATTGCTCCTCCACTTTTGTCTCCAGATATATGCCTTCCATATGCTGGCCAATATATTATGCCTAAATCGAAGGAGGATCTTTCAAAATGTTAACTTGTGTGATTTCGTTCGTAGGATGAGGATTTGCATCTAATGAAGGAATTGCGCCTATTCTTGGATTTTTGGATATCTTTGAGAAGGGGAGCGCATCACGCTTATTCTTCTTCTTCCATTGGAGTTGCACCTTTGGCGATGGTTGTCTTTATTCTTCCACAAGTGGTGCTTCCTCGACCACATACTGCTCATGTTTGACCATAATATCTTCACCATCAAATCTTTGAAAATTTTAATACATAATCTTAGCAAAAGAGAATGGTTGATAGTCATAATAGTATTCATCATAGACATCTAAAAATATTTCATCCATTTCCAGACCATAAACTGACTCGATTTTCCCTTTGTAGGTCCTCATAACCCACCAGTTAGTAATTTTTTCCTCAGTCCAAGTTGGCAACTGTTCTTTCATTCTATCAAATAATATCGGGGGAGTAATTTGATGCTTGTGAACTGCATGGTTGTATTCAACCTCCATATCATAAAAATCATGCCATGGTGGAGGTGGCATCATCTTCTCAACATACCATTTGAGATCATGCTCTTCTAGATTTTTTTTGTTTTGTTGATATCAGGTTTGGAACAAAAATGAAAACTTTTGAATTTAATGAAATTAGTGAACCAACCCAAAGGGTCATACTTCCATCACTGAGGTAACTCCACAATACCCATATCATAAATTACTTCATAAAGCAATTTATTATGGTCAACCTAGTCAATCTCAATGTTGTCGAAGTGAAATGGCATGGTACATGTGGTCTTCTTGCCTCATCCTATCCCATAGACTTCATTGATGTAGTCAGTCTGATAGACAACCTCCATTGTGAATAGGTGCTCGATAGTAAAATATGGAAGGAGAAACAACTTTCTAGTGAATTCAAAAATTCACACCATGATGCCCTATGTCAACAAGAAAATATCTCCTTTCTCCTTAGTGATGATTTCTTTCCTCATTTCCCTTGGCACTCTCTCACTTTTGCAAAAAATAATTTTGAGGGCAGGGTCCAAAAACATGCGGTTAAAATTGTAGAATTACTCCCTCCTAGACAAGCTTGGAGTTCATAAATATACTGACAGCTTATTGTCTGTCTCGTTGGCTTGCTTAACTGCTATAAAAGAAAAATGTTGGTGCATATAAAAGAAGAAATACTAGGCCAAAAATGAAGCATGTCTGAATAAAAATACTTATTTGTTCTGTATCCTCTCTAACTAGGTGTGCATTTCTTGAGCTATTTAATCTACCCAATCAAAGAAAATGGGATTTGTGCTTACTTGCATTACTATCGAGGCATAAAATTCTACCTACAAAATGCATTGCACCAGTGTTGCTTACCATTTGTAAGTTGTGGTATCGAGAGGAAGATAGAACACCCAAGCCAACATGGAATACATATCTAGAATTTTAAAACCTGTTAAAGGCTTTGGCAAAGTCAATAATTATCTGAACTAGGGTGCCTTTATCTGCTGGTTCTTCATGAACTGGTGCAATGTTACAGTTGATTGGTACCTTTCCTCTTGCTCCTTGAGATTCACCTTTTTGAACATGACATCAAATAAGGTTTCACCCCACAAGAAAATACCTCTCTAACTACATCAGGTAAAATGGTAAACAATTTATCTCCCTTTGCATTACGGACAACCCTTGTTGCAGGCTGATAAAACTTTGCAATTGCCATCACTAGATCAGGGTAAGGATGCACAGGTGTACATAAGTACTAGGAAAGTTGTACATGATAAACAACGATTAATGGGCTTTCTGACTTCATACCTTGCCTTAGCATAGTCTCCACATCTTGGCATAATTTCTCTACATCTTTGTTCAAAATAGAACAATCTCCAATATTAGCCATATTATATATTTTTTTTGAATTTACATGGTGGAATCGATAGCCGCCATGAATCCGGGCAGGCTTTCCAGCTTTTTATGGCTGCTACAGTATTATGTGTTGTCCGCCCCAGAAGCCGCCACATAGATCTTCGCGCAGTCTACCCCTATAACCACCATGCCACAATCATTTTAAACCTTTTACGCTGTTGAAAGCACCAAGAAATGGACAAGCGTTCAATCCGACGAGGCCCGAGATTTGAACCTTGGACCTTCGCCCCTTATGGGGTTTCGATGAACCAATTGATCTACACCTCGGACCTTTATTAGCCATATTATTAGAATATGGGTCCAACTCAATATTTTCATACCACCTAGATTTTTTAGCTTTTTTACCTCCTTGCATTTTTTTGGTTCTATAGATTTCTTCGAATCAACAAATTTCTTTTCCATATTCATACCACAACTCTCACTACAACAGTCTACAATAAAGCAACAATTCAAGGTGATGAAGGATAACCTAGAAATGCTTAGAAAAATAATAATCTTCGACTTTCTTACTTTGCAAGCTTTTGAATTGCCCCTTTTATAACTTTCACCCCTAACTACCAGATTTAATGCAAGTGTGGCACCTGAGGAATTTTGGTGAACATGCTCCTTAATTCTCTCACCTGACATACTTTTTAATGAACACTTAACTGCCCATTAAATTCCAATAACGCCTTTGCGCTATGAATCTTCCTTGGATGTAGAACTCAACCACTTTTTTCCTTGGAGGACATAATTTGGATGTTAACAGCTTATCTTGGGAAAAGCAAATGCCACATGTGAGAGATGAGGTGAAAATAATTATTTTTGTTGTATAGATATGCTGAAACGTCTTTTGGAGCTTTTCTAGTGAAATAAATTCGATTTCATGTATTAACTTCAAAATCTTTTTCGAGATTAGCGTTGTCTAAAAAAACATCAAAAGAAAGCATTTACTTTGCTAAAAATGTCCAAGGGTGAAAATATTCACAAAACTTGTGCTTCAAAACTGCTTCTTCTGTTTGCTTTGTGAATTTTATGCCTCATAGCCCCTTTTAAAATAATTTATTTCCTTAATTTGCCCAAAAAACTTATTGCTAAAAGCAACTTTAATTGATAGCGCTTTGCATGAAAAAGCAGGGCAAAATTATTTTCACCTCCTTTACCGAACTTAGCGCTACCAACTGAAGTTTTTAAAAGCATGCATCTATTTTTTTATTTTTTCCTTGGAGATTTGCTTCGAAAATACCTTATTGAGGGGCGCCAAGAGATTTCACCCCGAAAATAGAAAAAAACATGACAAATCTGCTTTGGGGAGCAAAAATGCAAGTTTTAATATTTTGCTTTTGCCTTTTATTTATTTATTTATTTATTTTATCTCCCCCTTTTTTGACAATTTAAAAAAGTGGGATACCCTTTTTTTTTTAATCCTTTTACTCTTGCTTTTTCTTTTCTCATATTTTTTTAATTTCTTATGGCAAAAATAGGAGCGCTCTTTTAATGAAAAAGCAAAACTTCGAGGTCCAAGTGAGCCAAGAAAATAGCCTGTTTTCTTTTCCTCTTTTTCACTCGAAAATAATACAAAAGCCTTAAAAAAAAAAAATTGGGGTGAAAACAATTTTCTGCTGTTAGCAAGGTGCTTTTAGGGCAAAATCACTTGCCTTGGGGGCGAAAATGAATTTTCAAAAAAATCAACTTACTCTTTCCTCCTTATATATATATATATATATATATATATATATATATATATATATATATATATATATATATATATATATATTTCTCTTCTTATCTATATTATCATATCACTTTAAACTTATTCAACTAAAAAAACAACATAATAACTTATGTACATATATACATACTTGAACAAAATTCTGTCACTGATGGTAGGCCTTCAAATGAAGATCATTTATGAGAATTGGTAGCATAAATATATCCATATCCTACAAATAAAACAAATTGACCTGATTGAAATCCAAAATCTAGAACGGGCCCTCCCATATTGCTTCAAACATATGATGCTTGTTGGGCTTAGCCTTGTTTTCATTCTATTTTAGCACTAGATCACCTACGTTGAATGACCTTTCGAAACTTTGCTTGCCAAACCATTTCTACATTACTTGGGCATGTTCCATGAAGGCATTGTATGATTTCTCCCTCTCTTCTTCCAACTGTAAAATTTGTGCCAATCTCATGCTCATGGGATCAAAATCATCATCTTTACCATAAAACAAGTGCCATGACTAAAGAGTGGGTAATTCAATATGAATGGGCAATACTACTTCTTTACAATATACCAAGGAATAAGGAGACGTTTTAATGGATTTATTCACAGAGATACGGCTGGTCCATAATGCTTGGTTCAACAGTAAGTGCCAACTACGCTTATTATCACCTAGGATCCTCTTTAGAATTCTCAGTAAATTCTTGTTTGTGGACTCAACCAAGCCGCTCCCTTGCGAATAATAGTTAGATGATATATTCAAATAAATTCTATACTTACCCATAAATTTTTTGATCCTAGCACTGATGAAAGAAGTCTCATTATCTGTTATGATTGCATCAGGTATACCAAAATGGATGATTAATCCCTCAAGAAAAGTGATAATTGTTGCTTGATCTACCTTCTTGATTAGAATTACTTCTGACCATCAGGTAAAATAGTCAATTATAGTCAGGATGTATTTATGTTTGGCATAGGAATTGGTATCAATGACCCCAATAAATTCTAAGCTCCATTGCTAAAATGGTACTTCTACTTGAATTGGATGAAGAGACAACGATGCATTCTTGCTTTTGCTGATATATCTCTGGCACTTATCGTAATTCTAACTAACTTTGAAGGTATATACAAAGAGAGTAGGCCAAAAATATCCTAGTTTGATGATCTTTATTGCCATTGGCCTCCCTGCATAATGACATTTTGATAGACCAGAGTGAAACTCCTATAGGATTATTTATTTTTTTGATTATCAGACACACCTAAGATGTACTCCATAAATGTTTTTATGGAATAGTCTATTTGATAGAATCACGTGCCTAAGGGGTTGAAGTATGAATCTCCTTCTCTACGAGGTATTAAGGTGTGGAGGACATCTTCCTTATTGGAAATATTCAACAAGGTCCTCTGTACAATCATTATCACCTATAGAGTGGTTAGCAAGATTACCTTCTAAACCTTCAAGTTGAAAAACCATAGATTTGGATGTTGCACTATTTGCAAGCTCTTGACACAACACTCATCCTCATACTAGCTTGGTTGGATGGATTTCAATGCCATACTCTTAGATTTTAGAGACCCATCCAAATCTCTTGTCACCAAGATCTCCTTGAATGATAAAACTTCAAACATTTGGATGAACAACATAAACTATCATCTTTCTTTGAGAAACAAAATGTCAAAATTTCTTCAAGGATATCATCATTGCATATACCTGCTTCTCAATAAAATTATATTTTTCTTCATGTGGTTGGATTACCTAACTCAAGAAAGTAATCGGTCACTCATCTCCATCATTTCCCTTCTATGTAAGCACTGCTACATAAATCTCCTATTCACCAATGACATACAAGATAAAATATTATGAGTAATCAGGATTCACTAGTACCAGGGCTTGAGAAATTCTCTTTTTTTATTTCCTTGAATGTCTGCCTCCTCTGCTCTATCCATTTAAAGTCAGCATTCTTCTTTAACAGCTTCATCATCAGCTTTACCACTTGGAAAAAATCTACCACAAAATTTCAAACAAAGTTTATTTATCCAAAACATTATTGCAAATCCTTCTTGCTAGTTGGAAATGAAATCTTCAAGAGGACTTCTACTCTAGCTAGGCCAATCACCAAATATTCCTCCAAAATAACGTGGCCTAGGATCTTTCATTATTTTATCACGAAGATGGATTTTTTGGGTTGATCGATATTCCAAACTCCCGACACTTTTCAAACACTTATCTCAAATGTAGACTATGTTCCTCCCTGTTGTGAGATAAAATGGTCATGTCATCCAAATAAATCACATAACATGATTTAATAACTCAATAAAAGCTAATTCCATTGCTCTATGAAAAGTTGTGCTAATATTTGAAAGACAAAATGGCATACGTTGATAAGCAAAAGTTCCCCATTATGTGGTGAATGCTATTTTGTACTCGTCTTCATCTTTGATGCAAATTTGGTTATAACCGAAGAATCCATCCAACAAAGAGAATCTTTGAGCACCAGCAACCATATATAGAATATGATCAATTTACGATAGTGGATAGTGATCCTTCAGAGATGCTTGGTTTAAATTTTTGAAATCCACGCATAGGTAGGTATCTCCATTCTTATTTATCACGGGAATCATATTTTCTATCTAGGTAGAGTACTTAATCGGGTAGATGATTTTGGTTTCCAATATATTCAGCAGTTCTACTTTCATCAAAGTTTCAATATTGGGATTAATCGATCTATAATTTTTTCTAAAGGATTTCACTCCTTCCTGCAACTCAATGGTATGTTGTATCACACACTTATTGTAGCCTTTCAAATTCTTGGTAGCTCCAAGCAACAATGTCTGGGTACTCATGGCATAATTCTTTTATTTGCTCTAGTTCTTCTTGAGTGCAATCAATGTTGACTTTGATCAAATTCTTGGGCCCCAAATGCAGTTTAGTATACTCTTTTTCATACACCATGATCTTGTGCTTTTTTGCTCTATTATTTTGATCAAAGAGGCTCTCAAGTGTAATCAACCCCTTTGGGATATGATTATTCTGCAACTAGATCAACCCCTCGACTCCTTCCTCATCTAGTGTTCTTTATTTCACATTACTAGATTCTCTTATCAAAAAATTAATATTCTGCTCATCACTTTCGAACACTTGCCAATGGATATTTTTTTTAGGGACTGGAGGTTTATAAATTAATCTCACAGTCTTGGGATTTCTCACCACATGCTCCACTAGAGAAAATTAGCATCAAGGAATGCCAAGAGATCAGCGTGCTTGTTTTGCTCTCATGATATTTCTTGGATGTTCAACGCTGTATAAGCCTCAAAAATATCTCACACTTTATTACGGTATGACTTCAAGTAGTTTTTCTTGGAAACACACTTACTCGATACTTGGTTGACAATTAGCTCGAAATCTCCAAAAATCTATAGTTGTTTGATCCTGAGATTTTCTACCTTTTTTAGACCTAAGCCAAGTGATTCATAATAAACGATATTTTTTGTACAGATATAGGTCAACCGATAATAGTACGTCTTCTATATGCCAGAGGGAGAAATGAGAACAATTCTAGCTCCTGTGCCATTCTTACACCTTGTGCCATCAAAGTACAACTTCCATAACCGATATGGAGCCAGATCTTCATCATCAGATGCCCTTGCTTCAAAATTTTTGAGCTTAGTGATGGTGTAGCAAAAAAATTTGGTCTCCATCATGGCATTAAAATTTAGCATTGAAAACACATCTTCTATCCAAATCTCGTCCATAAATTCTTCCATAAAATCTAACTCCTCCAATTATTCGGTCATCAAGTTTATATAATTCATAGGTGTGTCTTCTTCTTCAATATTTTATATGTGGTATGTTGAAGGCTCCTCGTTATAAATTTAGGTTATCCTCCCTTTGATAGGAATATTCAAATGGGAATGATCCAAAGAAAGGTAACCTCCCAACTTGGTAGTAAATTCTCGTGACAAGCACATGCTAAAACATGGCTCTAGATCAACCACAACTACCTCTTGGATCACTGTGATCTAGGGTATTTTATGCAATACAATGGGAATGTCTTTGATGATCCCCATTGTACTAATTGGGGTTCCATCTAATTGTAATTTTTTGAGGCTTCTCCTTGTATATTCCATACCCATAACATCACAAACTGCCTTTGGCATGATAGTCGTTGTAGTGCTAGAGCTGATCATGCAATTGTGTATAATCAAACCTTCCATCCTAAGAGACAAGTAGAAATGGGATGGTCTATTCTTTCCAGTGGAAAAAGTGGTTAGCATTTGAGCTAATACTATCTAAGTCAGATTCTTACCCTTATCTTTGACAAATTTCAACGATTCTTGCAACAAGTCCACTTGTCTATGGAATTGCAGTGCATCATAGAGATTCACCTTGGCTGGAATCCTCTTCAACTCTTCGTCAATGTTATATATGGATTCACATGACTCCTTTCCTTAATTTGTAGTCTCATATGTGCTTTTATACTATTGTGTAGCTTCTACCCTCTAACATTTTTTCAAGAATGGGTACTTGAGCTTTTCTCTAGCTTGCTCTTTTGTTTCTTTGAAGTTGAAGCATTTTATTGCACTCTTTCTTTTGCTCATGGAGGAAAAATATCTTTCAACAGGATAGGTGCATCTGATTTGGGTGTTGGAACATCTGCCTTTTCTTGTGCTTATTTTTTCTCACTTTGCATCTTTGATTCAGTGGGTACCTTCAAGGGTTCCATCTCAACTGGGTCCACAGTAATGGGTCCTCTTCCAGCTCTTGTGAGAACTGAAACTTGTTCTTTAGAAAGGACCATGAAATTATGATCGATCTTTGTGATCATGTTGATTTTATTAGCAAATGAACTTTCTATCAATGTTTTCACGTAGTTTAAGTGAACCATGCAAGTCTCCTCACCATGCAAATTGTTGCACGTAGAGCACTAGTATGATTTTTTAGATGTACTAGCTTCTTTGTTTGTTAGCACCGTCATATTTCTCTAAGGCACCTTGTTGGTCAGTGCTACTTGCTATTTGGTGATCGATGATGGTTGAAATATCATAGGCTAGAAATATCTTTTGGACTAATTCCTTTTAATAACTGTGATCTCATTACCCATCACTCTTATGGTCGAGTTCATGGACTGCAACTATTTCAGCACCTTGTCTTATGGATCAAGATTTGAGGGCATTAGCAGAGCTGGTAATGGAAGAGGTACAAGTGGAGATGGGAGTGTTGGGAATGGAACTAGAGTGGGTAACTACGGAATGGTTGGAGCAAGAAGTTGAGGGATAGAAACTATCATCGTGGTCTAAGATGTACTCAGATTCCATGAAGGTATTGGGTACACAGGAGACATGGCTAAAGGTTGAGAAGATGCATTAGTATACAATTACTGTGAAAGATCAAGAAAAATAGGCATGGCCATTTTTGGTGGAAGCTTAACGATAGCAATCAATTTATCCTTGGTATTTTTTGCAATAGAGTATAGATCAAGAAATGTGTTAACATTGGACTATCAGATGGCCATACTAATATCGAAGTTAAAATATTGGAGGTAATAAAATGATGCTTGGTCAGGAGTCGATCGGAGACCATCAAGAACTCTATGCCAAGTTTGGATGAACTTGAAATTAAAGCCCACAATTTTCTCCTATGGATGCCTATGAATGGTAGTAAACTGATGCAATAGAGAGAATGGAACTGCTTGTTCATTGAAGCCTTTGATCAATAATTCAGCCAACTAGTCCCAAGTAGCAATGGTGGTAGGCTATAATGACCGATACCAGTAAAAAAAACTTACCTCTGAGAGAGAGAATAATAAATCTTACTATTATATCCTCATTTGTGATGCTATGGATTATTGCCAAGGTAGCTACATCTTGTACATGCTCATAAGTCGTCTTCCCTGTACCATTATAGGTAGGAAAAGCCTTCATCACTGCTTGCGGAATCAAGTTTTGAGCTTGCATATTCAGAGGTCCAGAGTGGTTCCATGCTGGTAATTACCTTGGTTGTAACATCCCAATTTTTACCCCCTACTTTGTGTTTGCATTATATAGCTTAAGGTTTGATTTCATAGAGGTGATTATGAAATAGAAATGGTTAGTATGCTTTGCTAAATTAGGAGAGTTTGATGCTAAACATGAATTGTTAGTGGCATTTAAAGCATTTATTTGGAATGTTTCTTTGTCTCCTTAGTTAGTTGGGAAATTAGTTGTTAAGATTGGTTTATTTGGTTAACCATGGTCTTTAACTTGTGTTAAGCTTGATTAATGGACAACATTGAAGAGGCATTAAATCTAGTGCTATTTTATCCCTAGATTAGTTACAAGCTAATTGTGATTAACTAGGCTAATTAATTAGTTGCTTAGAAATGAAGTAAATATTAGTTGAAGAGTTGGTATGTGTTTGATTGTGATTGGACCACCCTGGGCACAAAGTCAAAGATAACTCCAATTTCTAGATAGCATTTATGATGGGCTCATCTCCAACAATTTTTAATAATAAAAAAATGGTTATGGGGGAGGGTGAGTTCCATTATAAATAGAGGCATTTGGGAAGGCAAAGACATAGTGATATTTGTAGAGTGAGATCAGGGATTATGCTCTCCAACAGAGTTGGATCAGAAACCAGAAATCTCGCATTCTTTGCAAGTTTGGCATTGGAAATCTAGAGGTTCCTAGGGAGTATGCTCTTCGGGATTTGCTCGGATCAGAAACTAGATGGGCCTTGTGATTTGCCATAGTTTTCTTCACCTCATTGCTTTGCTGAGAAAAAGAGTCACATGTAAGTCGAAGTATTGGAAGACTTTTCGGAGCTTGGATCGGAGAAAGTCTACAAAAAATTCAGGTTAGGGTTAAGATCCCAACTATAGTATGAATGATGAGTATGCTTGTTTGGTGATTGAGTTAATGATATAGTAATAGCCTTTCTTGTTGTTAAGGTTAAAGGTTTTAATGTGGTATAAAGAAAATATCTGTGTGTTGGAAAGTTATTGATCTACAATTTGTGAGGTTCTTCCCTTGGAAATCTTGCTTGTATTAGCAATATATAGAAAAAGCCCTTTTGAGTAAGTTGTAGGTCTCAAACTTGATAGATCACTTTCTGAGAAATTTACGTAAGCTAGCATGGCTTGTTGTTGAGCTTGCATGGGCAAGGTAGAAGTTTACATATGTCTGGTATAGGGGCTAACGTATCCTTATATGAAATGTTTAGAGATTTAAAAAAATATTGACCCTTGACTTTATTAGAGAAAGAATGATCTCAAGATTTCTATAGATGAAGCCTTGCTATATGATCTTGAGCATAGGTTTACCTTTGGTAAGAGTGCTCAAGACTCCTTATAGGGTCTTTGTGTTAGATGAAGAATGATCTGGGTAGCCGATGGTAACCAATGCATAGATCAAACGGTCTTGCTGTGAGATGTAGGATGGAAACCTCTCTACTTGCAGATGTGAAGGTTTTTTTGGTTTACATTTTGAGTATTGTATTTTGAATGTGAAGCTTGAGGTTATGTAGCATCGTTTTCCATCTAGAAGAAGTGCCATGAAAAATGTAGACATCCTTGAGCCCTCAAAATGGTGTTATAGCCCGACATCTACAAAGAATATCAATGACTAATCCCGGACGTCATCCTCCGAAGGTGAAACGATGTGTTCACTAGGTGTACATCGAAGCCCATGGTCCTCTTCGATGTGCGTAGGAGTCCTCCAATAAGCCTTAGGTCATCAAAGTTATCTACGCGATGCAGATCATGTTTGGTGAGAAGTGCAGACGTTGCTCTATGAAAGCTCGAGACGATGATTATTTTTTGATAAATTAATTTAGGGTTATTTCCCTAATGTTTTAAAACATCCATAATAACCATTGATGAAACTCGTTAGTTGCTTAGATCATGCCATGTGTCTCAATATGGTTAGATGTTTCTTAAGTAGGGTTTGGAAGTCATGTTGTTTTGGATAACCCATACATGATGAAACATGCATAGGGCATGATTTTCATTTCACGAAGAGCGTGGGTCTAGGGTTTAAGACTCCTACGGGGTCCAAGGAGGCAAACACCTCGAATGATGTGCTAAGTGCTTAGCCATTAGGCTAAGGTGCTAGCACCTAACGTAGGCCCTCCCTTGTGACATTTAAAATGTTAGGGAGGAATTCCCTAATTATAATGTTACAATGTTACTTTTATTTAATGAAAAACTAAAAAGTTAAAGCTAGACGTAGGTATGGATGGTGAAATAAAGTGTAGTGGTATTTTGGAAAATATGACAAGGTTTATGGATAAAAACCATAGATCTAGGATTTATGGTTTGGATTAATAAGTTATCTCACGATAACAACTTTGGGTCTTAAATTTATATTGAAATAAATATAAAAGGGTAAAAGGGTCTAAATAGTAATATTAGATAATTATCCTAAAAAGACTCAGATTAAGACTTTAGCTAAAAGTTAAAGTCCAACAAAGGAAAATTTGTATTTGAACCATATCCATCTATTGAATAGGGCTTGAAATATTTAAGGGGTTATAAATATCCCTAGCCTAGTACAATAATGTTATGACTCAAACTTGTTTGATGGAATCTAATGCTATATGTCTCAATGAAGAAGTTAAATCTATAGTGGAAACTTAGATTGACTTGTTCTAAATAGTGTAGACTATTATAGGTTTGATTATATGTGTACAAGGCAAAAATAGATTAGCCTATTCATAGAAGGTTTTGGTTGTTATGATGAATGCTCTTTGACAAACTAAGTAAGATGCTAGTATCTTAAAAAAAAAATCTCTTAAGGATTGTGGTCACACTTAAGGGGTTGAATGAAAGAATGTTCTCCTTTGATATTGTGATTTTGAGTTGTGTACAAGTTTGTTTAAATGCTATTTTTGGGTGCTTTTATCTTAAAGTTTTGATAACCTAGAAGAAGAAAAGAATAGCATATTTGCAATGTTGTGATTACAATGCATTGAACAAATAGAATCATGTATATGCAATCATGCATGCTAAAATGAGGAATGAAATATTATGATGGCATAATCTAATGTGGGAGAAAGGGTAACTGGGTTGCATTTCTTGGGAACTTATGGGGGTTCTCCATGGCCATGTCAATGGATGCAGTTAGTATAGATTCAAGAGCATGTTTCCTGTGTGATGGGATATGGGATGAAAGGAATGGGAAAAGTTTCATTCTTAGGAAAGTATGGGATTTCCTACTCTTGAATTGAGTTGAATGCTTGTTTATTTACAAATGCGTAAGGTGTTTGTTAGAAAACTATTTTGCATTCTATGGATTACTGTTGCATGGCATTATGTGATTAGTTATGCATGTTCATAAATTGGATTGTCCTGATCCCGAGTAACCATTCACTTAGTATTGGTGGAACTGAGACAACTAGTACCTGAAGTACCTATTGAACCTGAAAGAGAGTTGAATATTAGAGGAAGTTGATGTTGTATTCAACTTTATGAGACTATTGTTGTAACATAAAAAGCTTTCTTGTGGAAGAAATAATGTAATAGCTTGTAGGAGTTTATGATTTATTGATGGAAGTATCAAAAATGTAACTCCCAAGTATCTGATTGTATTGGATATGAACAATGTAATCTCTTTGAAGTTTTATGTTCTTGAAAAACAAGTTGTTTACATGATCTATTATGTTACTTGAATTCTCAAGTGGATGCTTTGTTTATAAATGGCTAAATTAGATCTTTACTTTCTATAAGTAAAAATGTGGAAACATAGAATGAACATAAACATATCAAAGAATACATAAATGAGAGATCTAAAGAGTAGTAGTCAATGAGACATAGTGGTAGGCAACAATATGCCTATGAGAATCTGTTGGATGATTCCCTTAACAAACCATATGTAGTATGGTTAGCTGGTTAAGCATTGCACCTAAAATATTACCTTATTGGAAAACAATGAGTAATCAACAAGGCACACACTTAAGGTTAGGTTGAAAGACACCTATGGTTGAAACAAGTTTAACATGGGGTTAAACAATAAGGGAAATGTGCATTCTGGTTGAAACAAATTGGAAAATTCTCGCTGATCATTATGGGACACTGGCCACTCCCATGCACATGGATAGACTCTGATCAAGTTGATTCCTGTGTGGTGCATAGCCTTGGAAACTCATGTGACTACTTGCTCAATGGAAACTATATAAATGACTCTCATAAAAATGTAAGTAAAAAAAAATATGGGTGTAATGGTTGGTTTTTGGTTGGGTAATTTGGGGTTATTACAGTTGGTATCAGAGCCTAGGTTAGATAGGTGCATAACTCTCAATCTTGATGACTCTAAAACAAACACATGCAAGTAAGGAAAGAGAAATGGTACGGATGTGGAAAATGAGCAAGTCTTGCCCCCCATGTTGAACCCCTGGTGAATCAGATTGGAAGAGCTAGATGAACCCTCCACTAACGTGGGTTTTAAGCGGTGTACTTGATGCTCTTTTGGGGATCGTACTTGCCATTTGAAGCTCTAAACCAAGACTCTTCCTTATTTAGTCATGGTGTTTATATTCAACTTAAGTCATCATATAGAAAGGTGAAGGTTGATGAAAAACTTTAGCAAACTTAGTTAAACCATCAAGAAACTTAACTAGCTAGATGAGAGTAAGTGCATATTAGGAAAAGACTCTGGTGTAAGATTGTGAACTAACGCATTTATTAAAACTAGGGAATATGCCACCCAAGCTAGGAAGTGGGTCGAAGATGCCTCCCCGAAGGACTCGGTTAGCTAGCATTGAAAACCTTGGAGAGGGTCATGTTGGAGAAAGCTCAGGGAACCCCGATGGTGTGGAAAATCTCACAAATATGGTTCAAAATATGCAGGGTGAAATGTCCACCTATCGAGAGCAGATGATGCAATAGAATAATCTATTGGAGGCCCTTAGAGATGAGATTAGGAGAAATGATAGGGCACCAAAAGTTCCTACTGAGGCAATAGTGGAGGAACCAAATGATCCTGATCAGGTAGCTAAGGCACGAATCAATGCTGAATTGGAAAAAGACCTAAAGCATGTTAAGGTTAGAAAATTTTTAGGAAAGGAAAGTGGAGATTCTATCGAATCATGGTTGAATGAGTTAGCAATTTACTTTTCCATGAGAAATTACTCTTCAACCACAAAGATAGTCTTCGTCACCGGACTATTGACTGAAGTTGGACTGGAATGGTGGGAAACTTACTACAAGGACAAAAAGATAAATATAATCCATTGTGAATGGGAGGTGTTTGAAAAGGCTTTTAGAAAGAGATTCCTTACTAAGAAATATTATGCCAGGAAGCTAGATGAGTTCACTCAGCTAAGGCAAAGAGAGCAGTCAGTGGATGTATACTATAGGAACTTCACTAGACTTCTCAAGTACATTTTGACCTACGAAAATGATGATAAAATGAAGGTGCATCAATTCCTTTCAGGGTTAGATCATCAGCTCAGGATCTCTGTCAACATGTTCAAACCCACTAATTTAGAAGTTGCATATGATCTGGCTTGTCAAGCAGAGTATAATCACAAAAAGAGCAACAATCCCATCCAAGGACCCAAGAAGAACTACCAAAATCCATAGAAAAGAAAGTGGAATAATGAGCCAACTCAAAAGAATAAAGAAGGGTTTAAGTTTGGTAAGAGAAATGATGGGTCAACAAAAATATTTAAGAAGTTTCAGTCTAAGGATAGAAACTCTACTAATGCGAAGAAGGCCAAACCCGTGAATCAAGTAGAACCAACTCCTACTGAAGGCAAGGAAAAATTAGTTCAAGGTTTGACTCAGAATTCGAAGGTTGGGTGCTATGAGTGTGGGGGTCCTCACTATGCAAGAAATTATCCACATCGTACAGGAGCTAACCAAAGGGTAAGCGAAAAAGGACACAAGATTTATGTTGCTACTGGAAATCAGAATCTTGATGGATAGGCAACCCCTATGCTTTTATAGGGTAAGGTTTTTGATAAAAATATTAGAGTTTTGATAGACAGTGGTGCTACTGATAGTTTTATCTCTAGTAGCTTGGTCAGGGACATGCCATAGAATCCAAAGTCTTTGGAAAAGGGTGGAAAGTCGAGTATGGGTCTGGATAGACCTACTCCATAGACCAATATTACCCCTTGATAGAAATCTCCCTACCCACAAATTCTATCACTTGGTAAACTCTATGTAGCTCCATTACATGCCTTCGACATAATTCTAGGGGTTGATTGGTTGAAGGACCATAAGGCCTTGATCAAATTTTAGGAGAGATGGGTCAAATTCACTGATGATAAGGAGAAGAGAATTAGGTTGTACAGTGAGCAAAAGATGTTCGAACCCATATTAATCTTTGCTATGCAACTTAAGAAGGTGATTAGGAAAAGAGGGATGGTGTATGTGGTCAAAGTAAAGGAGGTTAAGGATGATAAAAAGGATGAAATATTTGAGAAATTTCCCATCCTTCAAGATTTCAAGGATGTCTTTACATCTGAATTGCTAGGAATACCCCTAAGCGAGAATTCGATTTTACTATCGATCTATTACCCGGTATAAAACCTATACATAGAGCACCATATAGGATGAACCCTATAGAGATGCAGGAGCTGAAAGTGCAACTACAAGAGTTGTTGGATAAAGGGCTAATTAAGCCGAGTGTGTCTCCTTGGGGTGCACCAATTTTATTTGTCAAGAAGAAGGATGGATCCTTGAGACTATGCATCGATTATAGGATGTTGAATAAAGCAACAGTTAAAAATAGATATCCTTTACCACGGATAGAGGATTTGTTTGATCAACTGAAAGGGGCTACTATTTTCTCAAAGATAGACTTGAAGTCTGGTTACCATCAGTTGAGAATCAAAGAAGAGGATACACATAAGACAACATTTAAAACTCGATACGGACACTATGAGTTCACAGTTTTACCATTTGGGTTAACAAATGCACCCACTACCTTTATGAACTTAATGAATAGTGTGTTCAGAGAGCAGTTGGATAGGTTTATCTTGGTGTTTTTAGATGATATCTTGGTCTATTCTCACAACAAGGAGGAGCATGACAAACATCTGAGGATAGTACTAAGGGTGTTGAGGGAAAATCAGCTATATGGAAATTTGTCAAAATGTGAATTTTATGTGTCACAAGTACATTACTTGGGACATGTCATTTCTACAGATGGAATTGTAGTTGACCCTAAGAAGATTGAAGCTATTTTAGATTGGCCAACCCCTACAAATGTAACAGAGGTTCGAATATTTATGGGTCTATCTGGATATTATAGGAGGTTTGTGAAAGATTATGCCAAAATAGCTTGTCCTATAACCAATATTCAAAGAAAAGGGAAGTCATTCAAATGGATGGAAAAATGTGAAACTGCTTTCCAATTGCTAAAACAAATATTGACTACCACTCCCATATTAAATATTCTAGATCCTCAAGGTGAATTTTTAGTATGTACCGATGCTTCCTTAGAAGGTTTGGGTGGTGTTTTATCACAAGATAGAGCGGTGGTGGCCTATGAGTCCAGGAAACTAAAGAAGCATGAAGGAAACTACGCCACACATGACTTAGAATTGGCCGTAGTCATGCATGCCTTGAAAATTTGGTGGCATTATTTTCTAGGAAGACCCTTTGAACTAAGAACAGATCACCAAATTTTGAAGTATATCTTCACTCAACCTTTGCTAAATGCACGTCAAAGGAGGTGGATTGAATTTTTAGCAGAGTATGACTTTGGGATAGAATACATAAAGGGTAAAGAGAATAA
Organism: Wollemia nobilis; assembly: GCA_028583015.1. Lineage (NCBI taxonomy): Eukaryota > Viridiplantae > Streptophyta > Pinopsida > Araucariales > Araucariaceae > Wollemia > Wollemia nobilis. Next base: position 954,606 of record JAQPPZ010002224.1, read on the forward strand.
GGTGGTAGATGCACTAAGTAGAAGAAGGCATATCACTACTTTAACTAGAAGTCATGTAGACCTGATGGACCAGGTTAAAAGAGCTCAACTTCAGGATCCATATTGTAGGGAAGTGCAAGAGAAAATAAGGAAGGATCCAAAGATAGCTCAAGATTTTGGCTTCAAATATGGCTTCTTATGTTTCAAAGAGTGGGTTGTGATTTCAAAAAAAAATGATTTGCGTAGACTTATCATGAGATAAGCTCATAGATCTCCTTATTTTGCTCATCCTGGAGGAGCTAAGATGAGGGAGAATATGAAGAAAATATTTTATTGGCCTGGAATGAAGAAAGATATTACTAATTTTGTGGCTAAGTGTCTAGAATGTCAGAAGGTGAAAGTAGAACATAAGCATCCTACTGGTCTACTATATCCTCATGATGTGCCCACAAAAAAATGGCAAGTGATATCTATGGACTTTATTGTGGGATTACCAAAGACTAGGTATCAACATGATGCCATAATGGTAATAGTTGACAAATTGACCAAAGTCGCACACTTCATTCCTGGTAGTACTACTGATGATGTAGTAGTTGTTGCTAATAGGTTCACTAGGGACATCTTCAGATTATATGGATTTCTAGAAATGATCATCTCGGATAGAGACTCAAGGTTTACATCAGATTTTTGGTAAGCTCTCCATCGAGAAATTGGTACTTCACTGAACATAAGTTTTGCATATCATCCTGAGATGGATGGATAGACTGAGAGAGTCAATCAGGTGTTAGAGGATATGCTTCGCATGTACTGCATGGACCAAAAGTCTCATTGGGAAGACTTCTTGCATCTAGTTGAGTTTGCATATAATAATGGGTACCATGCCTCTCTAAAAATGGCTCCTTTTGAGGCTTTGTATGGTCGTAGGTGCATAACTCCATTATCATGGGATAATATTGAATATCGGGTCAATGTTGGACCAGAATATTTGAAGGATATGGAAGAGCAACTAAATATAATCCATCAGAGGCTTAGAGAAGCTTCGGACCGCTAGAAGAAATATGCAAACTTGAGAAGGACTCCTTTGGAATTTTTCGTGGGAGACAAGGTGTTCCTAAGAGTCAAACCTATGAAAAGTGCAATTAAGTCCACTAAGTTGGATCCCAGATATGTAGGACCATTTACCATACTGGAAAATATCAGTCTTGTTGCTTACAGACTTGACTTGCCACCTAACTTGGCAAAGATCCATGATTCTTTCCATGTGTCCCTGCTTAGGAAGTGTTGGACATTTTTAGTAAATGAGTTGTCATTGATGTAAAAGTTTTAGCACAAGTGAATGACAGGCTCAGTAAGCAGCAGACAATGGGCTTCCAGGTGGTTAGATGTGGTTTAAAGACCAATTGAATGGCCCAAGCAAAATAATATTATAATATTAAATGGCCAAAGTTATGTATCCAAAGCATTTAAATATTGTTTAAGCCACCAAAATAAAGTAACATCATTTCCGATGTCATATATCGAAGTCTATTAAAAAGGGGAGGTCCAAAGCTTTATAATAAAAAATTAAATAGTGCACCGACAAGCACATAAGGAAAAGGTTAAGTGCCTATGATTTAAATAATGCACAAGGTACTCGTTAAATACCCACCGACGTAATTTTAAATGGTGCCAAAATACTATATAAAATAGCTCCATTGAAGGTTTTAAAAATTAATGGAGTGTGCTCAATAAAAAGAAAAATCTATCGGCGATCAAAAGTTTTCGATAGGACATGATTCATTCACATAAAAATGGGTTATTCATAGATTTGAGATCGTGATTTATATACCCTACGATGCAGCAACGAAGCACACAAAAATCAAGAGAGTTCTATTGGAGGACATTTTTGAGTTGTTTTCAGTCGGTGCGCATTTCGAAAGATACAAGGAAGCTTGTCTATCCTTTCAATACCATCCGTCGAGGCAGAGCAACTGGTAGATAATCTAAGTATAAGATCTAGTGCATCAGAGATCAAACCCGACGATGACTGAGTATTTTTTTCGTTTTATCAAAATCCATGACGAGTATTTTATTGAGAGACACACCATATGTGCCAATCATCCCGGTAGCACGAGTGGCTAGAGCACCTGTGACAAATGCTGTCGTAGCAGAGGTACACGGTTTGAATCACTTGGGTAGCTGTAAGATAAAGTTTTTGTCTACAAGGATGAGGGTGTCACAACATCGTTTTATTTAAGGTATGCTCCAATACTTTAATATTTATATAATTGCAAGTCGGGAGATATAAGGTAGATTATTTGTTTTAAAATTTAAGACATAAAGGGTTGCTTTATTTACTATTGAATTGTAATAATAATAATAATAATAAATGTGGATATAAGCGAAGGGGATATAAGGTAGAGAGGAATTACAGTGTTAAGTATTTAAGTGGGGTGCTAAAGTGTTGAAGCAACTTAATAATTTACGGGTGATTTAATTCGGAGTTATAAGTTTGTTTTGGGGAATTCAAAATATTCTTTTGAAATATAGAAGGTTGTGGTTAAGTGAAAATTAAAAGAATATATATTCTTAAAAGGAGTGATAAGGATTATGTACATTTGTTTTAAATTGGTTTGAAAATTATTTGATTAAAGCGTGGAGATTATAAGGTGTATTTAAAAAGTATTATTTTTGTGTGAAAAATAGTTGTAAGGGGATTTTGAGAAAGGTTGTTGCTACTTAACCTTTGAAATTGAAAAGAGTAATTGTGATTTAGACAGGTTTTTCAAGAGCACTTCCACAACAAACAAAAGGTATGGGCATATTCTTCCTAGTGAGTGATTTTTGAAAGTTGTGAATGAAAAGTTGGAGTGAAAAGGATTGTTTGGTTAAGCATTGTTGAGTGTGTTTTGAATTAATGCTTCAAGGTTTTCTGGAATTGAGAGTTATTGATAAAACCTTGTTTTATAAGCATTGTTGTTGAAGTGATTGATTGAGTGAGGAACTTGAATTAGGGTTTGAAAAGAACATGAGTATCATTGTTATGTGAGATTGGCATTGTTGGAAATATTTGAGTGATTGTTCATATGCTTGGACTAGGGTTTGTGAGCAAATATTATTTCATTGAGTGATTGATTGAGTATTGAGGTGAATGTGAAACATATTGAGTCTCTAACAATTATCTATATGTTTCTAGGAGAGTGATTGAAAGTGATTGAGTATTGAGATGAATGTGAAGAATATTGAGTCTCTAACAATTCTCTATATGTTTCTAAGAGAGTGATTTAAAGTGATTGAGCATTGTGATGAATGTAGAGCATATTGAGTCTCTAACAATTCTCTTTATGTTTCTATGAGATTGGACAAGTTCTAGTGAGGACTTGTTGAACATATTTGAGGTAAGTCTTTGAGAAGACTTGTGGACAAATTTGTGTGAGCTTTTATGGAAGCTTAAAATATAGATTGAGAGTAGATTTGGATAAATTCTAGAGAGGAATTGTGGACATATTAGTGTGAGCTTTTGTGGAAGATTACAAGGTATATTTGAGATAAGTATTTGAGAAGACTTGAGAGCAGATTTGATTGATTGATTTGTTCAAATCTTGAGTTAGGGTTTGGGGCAGATCCAATAGATTTGAGTTGAGATTCAGTTAAGCTTTGTTTTAAGGCTTGAGGACAGAGATTAAGGACATGTTTGTGCTAGACCAAAGGGTTGTGTTTAGTGCAAATTAGAGGATAGATATTGAGGAATGATTTATGCTAGACTAAAGGATTGTGTTTAGTGTGGATTAGAGGACAGATTTATGCTAGACAGAAGGACTGTGTTTAGTGTAGATTTGAGATACATATTTGAAGGTGATAAAGTATAGAGGATGATAGTCTCCAGTGGATAGAGATCCAATGGCCAGGGTAATGAGGATAGGATTCTTCAGTGGATAGAGATCCATTAGCCAAAGCAGTGGGGGCAACTGTTCTTCTAGAAGGTCACCAGTCAGAGCTAAGGAGAAAGGAGTTCTCCTATGGATAGAGATACATAAAATTTATTATGGAATTGGTGTCTCCTTTGGACATAGGTCCATAAATATTTTAATAGGGAAAGGATTTCCAAGAGATTTATTGAGAAAATATTAGTGAAATATTTTTTTTGTGGAGTAGCCCACATTGGGTGAACCACGTTAAATTGGTGTCTCTATTGTGTGTGATGATTTACGCATTGCTTTGGTTATTGCTATTGATATTTCCATTTATTATATTGGATATTACTATTTGGGAAATAAAAGTAAAAAGTGGTTTTATATTGTTCACCCTCCCCTCTCAGTATAAGCTTGTGTTCTTCAATTGGTATCAGAGTTGGTTCCTTCGAAAAAGGTTTAACAACATGAAAGAAGATCCTGCAAGAACACAAATGGCAAAGAAAGGCAAAGGTAGGACCATGAGACACAAGAAGAAAAAAATACACATGGTCATGAAAGAAAAATAAGAATTTAATGTTGTTGTTTTGGGAGGTAAAATGGAGATATATTCAAGAGATGAATCAAGCAATGGAGAAATAACCAGACTGATAAAGTTTTGTACTAGATGTAGGAATACAAGTCACCATGCAACTTATTGTCCATAAGAAGGTGAAGAATATTTTATCTGTGGTCAACTCGATCATGATTTTGGTTATTGCAATGGGTTTAGTAATGGTGAGGATGAAGATGATACTCTTAGAATTGAAGTCCTAAAGGATGGTTTAAAAAGGGATAACAAGGGCAGTCAAAATAGGTATCAAGAAGAAACTCCACTTTGGACGATAGAAGAAATTGAAGATCAAAGAAAAGAAAAAGAAAATGAGGAAGCTACTCTTAAGGAACTTGTTGAGTTAAAAAGGGAGAACTTAGAATTAAAGGCTCAAATACAAGAGGATGAGAAATGTAAGATAAAGCTTCTACAATATCTCTCTGACGTGAAAAAAAAGTTGAAAAGGTAAGGAGAGCTAAAAAGGATAATGTTAAACAATAAAAGGTAAAATAGCAAGAATGTAAAAGACTTAGTGTTTATTTCGAAGAATTAAAAATGGAGAACTCAGGATTAAGGGTTCAAGCTTAAGAAGATGAGAAAACAAAAGCAAAGTTTCTATAGGAAATCACTAACTTCAAAATCAAAGTTGAATAGGCAAGAAAAATTGAAGAAGGTATGGCCAAAAAATTAAAGATAAAAGATCTAGAGTGTGAAATATTAGAGCATGAGATAGTTTCACTAAGGATTATCAAAACTACACAAAAACTACAGAATATTGAGAAAAACTCAAAAAATTTGGACAGGATTATCAATGCACAAAGATCATCAGTCACCAAAATAGCAATTAGTTTTAAATAAGAACAAGGAAAACAAGAAGCAGAAAAAGGAGAGTCAAGCACTAAAAAGGAAGAAGCTGTAGAAAATAACAATGAAAGAGAAAGTGAGATTTCTAAGGATAAGTTGGAAAATATAAATATCAATAGGGAAAGTAACAATACACAAATGGGAAATAGATGGAATAGAAAACAACATAGGGAAGAAGAGACTAAGAGACCAATAAAGTCAAGACAAGTTTTCTTCAATGGACGATGCTTCTCATATCACAGGTTTGGGCACAAGGATTCATAGTGCAGGACACATGGAAGATAGGAATATGGGAATTTCAAAAATGGATATCTCTTTCAAGGGTATTGTTACTCTTATAAACAGTTTGGTCATAAGGTAGTTAATTGTAGGGTTAATGACAAGAAAGGATTTGGCTTCACCAGGAGGAACTTCAAGATATTTGCACCTTCAAGGAATCACAAAATTCAATGTTATAAGTGCAACAATGATGGACATACAACAAAGTGGTGTAGAGCATACATTCCAGAACCAATCAGAAATATGGATATGAACAAGGACAGGAACAGGAACAGGTACATGAACATAAAAAAAATAAGAGCATGGACATGAACAGAAATAGGGACATAAAAAAAAATAGGGGCATGGATATGAATAGAAACAGGGACATAAGAAGAGGATTTTCAAAAGGTTCAAAAAGGTATGATTTCAAAAGTATGGAAAAAGAAAGCTGAAAAAGGAAAGGAACATTGCATGATGGGAGTAGATTTACTCCCACCCCAGAACTAACCACCTCAAGAGGAGGTGGGGGAGGGGCTAAGCTAAGAGACTCATTCTTAGCCCCGAGCCCCAAAGGTGACCCTTTGGCATTGATGTCAAATGGGGAGAGATTAGAGTAAGGGGAGAGATTTGTGTTAGAAGGAAATCATTCAGTCAGGGGGAGCAGTTTCCCAAGGGAAGCAGAAAAGAAAAAGATCAAGGAAGTGGTAAAGAGTTATTGGGTTGCCATCAATGACAAAGGGGGAGATTGTTGGACATTTTGAGTAAATGAGTTGTCATTGATGTCAAAGTTTTAGCACAAGTGAATGGCAGGTTCAGTGAGCAGTAGATAAATGGCTTCTAGGTGATCATATGTGGTTTAAATACCAATTGAATAGCCCAAGAAAAATAATATTATAATATTTTATTATAATATTAAATGGCAAAAATTATGTATCCAAAGTATTTAAATATCATTTAAGCCACCAACACAAAGTAACCATTGCCGATGTCATATATCAAAGTCTATTAAAAAGGGGAGGTCCAAAGCTTTCTAATAAAAAAATAAATAGTGCATCGAAAAAGCGCATTAGGAAAACGTTAAGTGCCTATGATTTAAATAAGTCACAAGGTACTCGTTAAATACCCGTCGACATCGTTTTAAATGGAGCTCAAATACTATATAAAATAACTCCATTGAAGGTTTTAAAAATTAATGGAGTGTGCTCAATAAAAAGAAAAATCTATCGACGATCAAAAGTTTTCGATAGGACATGATTCGTTCACATAAAAAGGGGTTATTCATCAATTTGAGCTCGTGATTTATATCCCCTACGATGCAGCAACAAAGCACACTAAAATCGAGAGAGTTCTATTGGAGGGAATTTTTGAGTAGTTTTCAGTTGATGCACATTTTCAAAGATACAGGGAAGCTTGTCTATCCTTTCAATCCCATACGTCGAGGCAGAGCAACTGGTATATAATCTATGGATAAGGTCTAGTGCATAAGAGGTTCAAGGATCAAACCCGACGGTGATCGAGTATTTTTTGGTTTTATCAAAATCCATGATGAGTATTTGATTGAGAGAAACACTATATGTTCCAATCATCCCAATATCACTGTCTAGGGCACCTATGACAAACGCTGCCATAGCAGAGGTACACAGTTCGAATCACTTGGGCAGCTTGAAGATAAAGTTTTTGTGTACAAGGATGAGGGTGTCACAACATTGTTTTCTTTAAGGTATGCTTCAATACTTTAATATTTGTATAATTGCAATTCAGGAATTATAAGGTAGATTGTTCGTTTTAAAATTTGATTTACTCAATATTAAAGTCGGGAGACATAAAGGGTTGCTTTATTTACTATTGAATTATAAAATAATAATAATAATAAATGTGGATATAAGCGAAGGGATATAAGGTAGAGAGGAATTATAGAGTGTTAAGTATTTAAGTGGGGTACTAAAGTATTGAAGCAACTTAATAATTTGTGGATGCTTAAATTGGGAGTTACAAGTTTATTTTGGGAATTCAAAATAATCTTTTGTGGTTAAGTGGAAATTAAAAGAATATATATATTCTTAAAAGGACTGATAAGGATTAGGTACATTTGTTTTAAATTGGTTTGAAAATTATTTGATTAAAGTGTGGAGATTATAAGGTGTATTTAAGGATTATTATTTTTGTGTGAAAAATATTTGTAAGGGGATTTTGAGAAAGTTTGTTGCTACCTAACCTTTGAAATTGAAAAGAGTAATTGTGATTTGTTTTCTAAGAGCACTTTCACATCAAACAAAAGGTATGGGCATATTCTTCCTAGTGAGTGATTTTTGAAAGTTGTGAATGAAAAGTTAGAGTGAAAAGGATTGTTTAGTTAAGCATTGTTGAGTGTGTTTTGAATTAATGCTTCAAGGTTTTCTGGAATTGAGAGTTGTTGATAAAACCTTATTTTATAAGCATTGTTGTTGAAGTGATTGGTTGAGTGAGGAACTTGAATTAGGGTTTGCAAAGAACATGAGTCTCATTGTTATGTGAGATTGGCATTGTTGGAAATATTTAATTGAGTTTTCATATGCTTTGGACTAGGGTTTGTGAGCAAGGATTATTTCATTGAGTGATTGATTGAGTATTGAGGTGAATATAAAATATATTGAGTCTCTAAAAATTATCTATATGTTTCTAAGAGAGCGATTGAAAGTGATTGAGTATTGAGGTGAATGTGAAGCATATTGAGTCTCTAAAAATTCTCTATACGTTTCTAAGAGAGTAATTGAAAGTGATTGAGCATTGTGATGAATGTAGAGCATATTGAGTCTATAGCAATTATCTTTATGTTTCTATGAGATTGAAAAAGTTCTATTGAGGACTTGTTGAGTATATTTGAGGTAAGTCTTTGAGAAAACTTGTGGAAATATTTGTGTGAGATTTTGTGGAAGCTTACAATATAGATTGAGAGTAGATTTGGACAAGTTATGGAGAGGACTTGTGGACAGATTAGTGCGAGCTTTGTGGTAGCTTACAAGGCATATTTGAGATAAGTCTTTGAGAAGACTTGAGAGTAGATTTGATTGATTGATTTGTTCAAACCTTGAGGTAAGTTTTGGGGTAGATCCAGCAGAGTTGAGTTGAGATTGAGTCAAGCTTTGTGTTAATAAAAATGGTTATGGGGGGATGGTGATTTACATTATAAATAAATGCATTTAGGTAGGCAAAGACATAGCAAGATTTGTGAAGTGAGATAAGGGATTATGCTCTCCAAATAAGTTGGATCAGAAACTAGAAATCTCATTTTCTTCACAAGTTTGGCATTGGAAATCTAGAGGTTCCTAGGGAGTATGCTCTCTAGGCTTTGCTCAGTTCATAAACTAGATGGGCCTTGTGATTTGCCATAGTTTTCTTTACCTTGTTGCTTTGCTGAGAAAAAGAGTCGCATGTATGTCGAAGTATTGGAAGACTTTCTGGAGCTTGGATTAGACAAAGTCTGCAAATAATTCAGGTTAGGGTGAAGATCCCAACTATAGTATGAATGATGAGTATGCTTATTTGGTGATTGATCTAATGATATAGTAATAGCCTTTCTTGTTATTAAGGTTAAAGGTTTTAATGTGGTATAAAGAAAAGATCTATGTGTTGGAAAGTTATTGATCTACAATTATAAGGTTCTTCCCTTGAAAACATTGCTTGTATTAGCAATATATAGAAAAATCCCTTTTGAGTAAGTTGTAGGTCTCAAACTTGATAGATCATTTTTTGAGAAATTTACGTAAGCTAGCATGTCTTGTTGTTGAGCTTGTATGGGCAAGGTAGAAGTTTACATATGTAATGTATAAGGGCTAACGTATCCTTATATGAAATGTTTAGAGAATTAAAAAAAATATTGACCCTTGACTTTATTAGAGAAAGAATGATCTCAAGCTTTCTATAGATGAAGCCTTGCTATATTCTATGATAATAAGAGAGATCTTGAGTGTAGGTTTACCTTTTGTAGGAGCATTCAAGACTTATTATAGGGTCTTTGTGTTAGATGAAGAACGATTTGGGTAGCCGATGGTGACCAATACGTATATCAAATGGTCTTGCTATGAGACGTAGGATGGAATCCTCTCTACTTGCAGATGTGAAGGTTTTTTTGGTTTACATTTTGAGTATTGTGTTTTGAATATGAAGTTTGAGGTTATGTAGCATTGTTTACCATCTATAATAAGTGCTATGAAAACAATAGACATCCTTGAGCCCTCAAAATGGTGTTATAGATCAGCCTATGCAAAGAATATCAATGACTAATCCCGGATGTCGTTCTTTGAAGGTAAAATGATGTGTTCATTAGGCATGGTCCTCTTTGATGTGCACATGAGTCCTCCAGTAAGCCTTAGGTCATAAAAGTTATGTATGTGATGTAGATTGCATTTGGTGAGAAGCACAGATGTTGCTCTGCAAAAGCTAAGATGATTATTTTTTGATAAATAGGGTTATTTCCCTAATGTTTTAAAACATCCATAATAACCATTGATGAAACCCGTTAGTTGCTTAGATCATGCCATGTTTCTTAATTTGGTTAGACGTTTGCCTAGTAAGCTAGGGTTTGGAAGTCACGTTGTTTTGGATAACCCATACGCGATGAAATGCACGTAGGATGTGAATTTCATTTCACGAAGAGCGTGCGTCTAGGGTGTAAGACTCTTGTGAGGTCTAAGGAGGCAAATACCTTGAATGACATGCTAAGCACATAACTATTATGCTAAGGTACTAGCACCTAATGTAGGCCCTCCCTCGTGACATTTAAACGTTAGGGATGAATTCCCTACTTATAATGTTACAATGTTACTTTTATTTAATAAAAAAATTGAAAAGTTAAAGCTAGACGTAGGTATGGATGGTGAAATAAAGTGTAGTGGTATTTTGGCAAATATGACAGGGTTTATGGATAAAAACCATAGATCTATGATTTATGGTTTGGATTAATAAGTTATCTCATGATAACAACTTTGGGTCTTAAATTTATATTGAAATAAATATAAAAGGGTAAAAGGGTCTAAATAGTAATATTAGATAATTATACTAAAAATACTTAGATTAAGACTTTAGCTAAAAGCTATAGTTCAACAAAGGAAAACTTGTATTTGAACCATATCCATCTATTGAATAGGGCTTGAGATATTTAAGAGGTTATAAATATCCCTAGCCTAGTACAATAATGTTACGACTCAATATTTTTTGATAGAATCTAATGCTATATGTATCAATGAAGAAGTTAAATCTATAGTGGAAACTTAGATTGACTTATTCTAAATGGTTTAGACTACTATAGGTTTGATTATATGTGTACAAGTTAAAAATAGAATAGACTATTCATAGAAGGTTTTGGTTGTTATGATGAATGCTCTTAGACAAACTAAGTAAGATGCTAGTATCTTAAAAAATCTCTTAAGGATTGTGGTCACACTTAAGGGGTTGAATGAAATAATTTTCTCCTTTGATATTGTGATTTTGAGCTGTGTACAAGTTTGTTTAAATGCTATTTTTGGTGCTTTTATCTTAAAGTTTTGATAACCTAGAAGAAGAAAATAATAGCATATTTGCAATGTTGTGATTACAATGCATTGAAAAAATAGAATAATGTATATGCAATCATGCATGCTAAAATGAGGAATGAAATATTATGATGGCAATCATGTTGTGATTATTATTTGAAGTCCACTAACCCTCATTGATATTGGAAAGGAAAGTTGTGTTGAGTGTGGCAGATTTTGTGGACAACTTCTTGGTATTAATAAGGTATGGGTAATATTCTCTATTGATTGTTTATGGTGGTTGATTTCTGAAATATCATTGGAGAGAAAAGGATTGATTGTGGTTTCTTTTCGAAAGTGTTGGTTTAAATGCTTCAAGGTTTTATGGTTTGAGAGTTGTGATTAAACCTTGTTTTATAAGCATTGTTGTTGAAGACCATTGGTTGTGCAAAGAACTTGAACTTGAGTTAGAAAAGAACACGAGTATCATTGTTATGTGAAATTTTTGGCTGAGCAATTGTTGGAAACATTTTGAGTTGAGTGATACATGCTTGGACTAGGGTTTGTGAGAAAGAGTTTTTCCTTGTGGTGATTGGTTGAGTAGAGTTGTTTGAGCCTAGTCAAGTGAATGTGTGAAGTGGTTGTTCAAGTTCCATAAAACAAACTATTCTATATTATGATTTGAGTTTAGATTTATTTGATAAAGAAATTGAGTTTGTGAATAAAACATATTGAGTCTCTAACAATTCTCTTTATGCTTCTATAATATTGAGCTGAGTTGATTTGAGTTGAGTTGAGATTGATTTGAGTTAAGATTGGGATTTGAGTATAGACATATTGAGTCTCTAACAATTCTCTTTATGCTTCTATGAGGTTGAATTGATATATCGATTGAGCATTGAGTTTAGAAAATATTGAGTCTCTAACAATTCTCTTTATGATTCTATGTGATTGGACAAGTTTTGTGTGAGCTTGTTAAGCTGATTTGAGGTAAGTCTTTGAGAAGGCTTGTGGATTGATTTTGAGTAAGCTTAAAGATAAAAGGAATCTAGTTATTCTCAAATGTTTTAGATGTGGTAAATTTGGACATCATGAAGATGGTTGCACTAGAGATGGCTATAATTTCAGTGATGATGGTTTTGAAGATGCACTTGAAATACCAGATGAGAATCTTCTAATGGATTTAGAAGATGAAGTGATCCTATAGAATATAATCCAAAAGGAAGTAATGATAAGGAAAAAGGTAAACAAATAGAGGATTACTCAATAGATAATGGTTATGATCTCAAGGGAGAACCTATATATGCCCTTGACACAGTAAAGAAGATAAGAAAACAACACTCTAAGCTTGAAAATCAGTTTCAAGAATGTGATGAAGAAATATTATTGCTCATAGAGAGAAGTCAAAGGCTAAGGAAAGTAAGTTCAAAGAAAAGTTAGAAGCAAATATTTTGAAATGTTTCACAAGAAGTGGCTACTATAAAAAATATTTAAAGGGCACCTAGATCAAGATGAAGAGTTTCACAAATAGCTCTAAGAACTTGGATAAGTTCATTTGAGGACAACAAAGAACATCATGTTCAACAGGTCTTGCCTTTGAAAAGAAACAGGAAAAATAATCTACTTCAAGTCTTGATGAAGAAGAAACTTCAGAAGAAGATACTTCAGAAGATGATAGTGTAAGTGGGAATGAGACATTAGAAGATTAGTTGGACAACAGAGAGTTTAAAAAAGATAGGAACAATGCACAAAGAAGATACAAATGGAACAATAATCAGAACAAAAGACCAATGAGGTCTAGGCAAGGAAGCTTCAATGGGTTCTCATGTCACAGGTTTGGGCACATGGCTTCACAATGCAGGTCATATGAAAGACATGAATATGGAAAAGGATAGCTTTTTCAAGGATATTGCTACTCATGCAATGGTTTTGGTCACAAGGCAATGAATTATAGGGTTCATCGTAGAAGAAGATTTAACTTCACTAGGAGGTATCCTAAGACATTTGCACCTCAAAGGAATAATAACATTAAGTGTTATAAGTGTAATAATTATGGTCACACAACAATATGGTGTAGAGAAAATATTCCAGAAGCAAGTATGAATAGGAAAAGGAACATGGATGAGAACAAGAACAGGAATAAGAACTTGGATGAGAACAAAAATAGGAACAAGAACATGGATGAGAACAAGAACAGGAAAAGGAACAAAAGTGATGATTACTTCGAAAGAAACAGTGAGAGGATTTAGAAAACTCAGAAAGGAAGAGAGAAAGATAAAGGTAAAGAGCAGTGCTTTCGGGGAGTAGAAATACTCCCACCCCAAAATTAACCACCTCATGAGGATGTGGGGGAGGGGCTAAGCTAAGAGGCTCATTCTTAGCCCTGAGCCCCATAGGTGAACCTTTGCCATTGATGTCAAAGGGTAGAGATTTGTGTATATTAAGGAAAATTTTGATATGGGGAGAGATTTAATATTTGAGAGAGCATTGAGCCAAAGGGAGCAAAGTCCCAGGGGGAGCAGAAAAGAAGGTCAGATTTTAGTAAATGAATATGGGTTGCCATCAATGACAAAGGGGGAGATTGTTGGACATTTTGAGTCCCTAAGCTAAAATGTTGTCATTGATGTCAAAAGGATCTATGATGGCATGCACTATGTTTTGTGAAAAGTGCAAGGAAAGTATTTTTGTGAAAACCAAGGCAAGCAAAATAAAAGGTTTTATTTAAAACCATGGATGGCAGATCTGAAATGGGTTTTTCTTAAAACCCAAGTTGGCTTTTCGTTTCATCGAAAAAGGTGCCCTGGTGATGGAGATATTTAATTTTAAATATTTAGTTTAAATTTTAAAATAAAAATAAAAGTAGTTCATCGACATCATCGAATATGAGGGAGAAGACTATATAAAAGGATGACTAAGGTTTATTATTCCTCATATTTGCTCTTGTGGTTAATGCAATAATTAAAAAGCGAAAATAACTTGTGTGAAAAATATTTAAAGGCAAAGGAAGCGAATAAATCGAGGTGTGGTCGGATTCCAAGACATTATGGGCAGTGTGGCCTGTTGGAACCTTGAGCAGTGCAAAGGCATTGGGAAGTGTAGCACCCTAAAATTGGCACAGTAAAACCTTAAATAATTACAATTACTCTAGTAAATATTCAAATTCAAATTTCAACCCCCAAAACCGCTTCCAAACCATCATTTAACCCATTTACTCCTTTCTCGTGCCATTTTTAGAGTTTGTTTTGACCGTTTGACGATATCGTCGTCGATCAGACGATATCACCTCAGATCGAACGATTTCGTCTAGACTAGGACATCCAGACGATCTTGTCCCAAAACTGATTTTTCTCAATTAGCCTCTGTTCCAACGGTGTCTCTAATCCGGGCAGAAGTGTGTCTACGTCATTAGAGACCCTCCCCGTTGGAGATCTCCCAAATTGGGATGATCTCCAACCTCCTAACCTCCCTCCTAAGCCTATTTAAACTTAGGACTCCCCCTTGGCATCCCCATAGCTGATATTTCCTATAACTTGAATTTACACGCATTAAAACATCCTGAATTACCATCTGCACTTGTCCTATCCAAATTTTGTTGCAGGAACCTTAGTATTTTTCAGTCGGAGCAAGCTCAGTTCGTCGTGGACGATCCTATTCAATTCGAGACAATTTCATACCAATTCGAGATGATTTCAACTGTAATAAATGTTGGGGGCAATCAATGCCTAGAGTTTGCATTTTTCTCTTCTCATCTGCTATTTTATTCTGCATCTAGTCAGTTTGTTCATTATTTTCTGTTATTCTGCATCTTGGAGTTCACCCATGTAGTTGTTGGCATTTTTGCCACATTGATTCTCATTGATTAATGCATTAGTGTATTGTTGGAAATATGACCTTTGATATCAGCTTTGATGCAGCTTGGGCGAAAAAAGGAGAAAAATTGAGCAAAAAATGGTTAAGTCAAAAAGCTGACGACGACGCGACGACATGTTGCAGAATCGTGGTCAATGCAGTCAACGCAGGCAGGTTGGGCGGAACTGTCGCGATATCGCGACGTGTTCCGGAATCGCGGGTCGGCCGGCGTCAAAAGCATTAAGTCGCAAACTTGCAGCGATTCGCTGACATGTCAGCGAATCACGACTCTGGCAGCTTCGAAGGCAAAGTTGAAAACTTGCAGCGTGTCGCTGACATGTCAGCGAATCGCGACGAAAAATGGTGATTGGTACGGTGAGAAGAAACATGTAGCGAAATCGCTACATGTTCCATTTTTGTGGGGTAGAGTGCAGGGAGGAGCCAACGACGGAAACATGTAGCGAAATCGCTACATGTTCCGTTTTCGCGGAGCAAGCTTGCGATGAAGAAGAGGGAGCCGGAGACGTAGCGAAATCGCTACATGTGCCATTTTCGTGGGTCAAAGATGGTCAACGCGTACGACATTATAAGATGTCACGATTTCGCGACCCGTCGCGATTTTGCGACCCGTCGCGTTTTCGCGACCTGCGCAGTTTCCCGCCAAAACACAAGTATGAACGGCCGAGAAGGTTTTTTGGGTTTTCGATGATTAAATGCTGCCCCGAATTTAATGCTTTGTGGATTTCCAAGGCATTCAAGGTCGAAGAAGCGCCCAGGCCACCAAAATTAAAGGGTTTATTGGTTCGAGGTTGTTGTTCGTGGATTGAGCTAACAATTGCATGCACATGTTTAAAAGAAACGAATTTAATGAAGGGCCGCGAACGTTTCATGGTATTTAATTTTTATTTCTTCGAGACTGCAATTAAGGGGATCATGTTCCTCGTTTCCTTCGCATAATTGTAGATCTCAAGAAGGTCGGTTTAAAATATTTAATGCTGCAAAGAGGACGGACCTCTATAAAAACCAATGTAATTCGCATTTCAAAAGGTTGGAAGTTTTGCTAAAAATTGGAAGTGCATTTGCAAGAATAAATTATTTGGATTTGGATTTTTCAAGCAGTTGTTTGGGTGATTGTCTTTTCTGTTCTTTGCATTTCTAATCGAATTTATATTCCTTGAGTCTTTGTTACATTCAAATTCTGCATATTGGATTTGAATCTTGCTTGTAAGGATATGATTCCTGGAGTGTAATCTTGGAGAGATTTTCTGCATACAGTTGTGTGAGAGATGAGTCATTATATTCCCGTTGCTTCGTTGTTCTTGCATTTTAAGTTTTCTCTTTGTTGTTCTCCCGATCCCATAACTCCGGCCTGTGGCCATATTTCCATTTCTTTCTGCAACTTTTAATTTCTTTCAAGCAACCCTTATCTTCAAACAAAAATTTAGATTAGTAAAGGGAACCACCCCACTGGAGATTGGTCTGGGAGCCATTTCTTGCTTCCAGCCTTTCAATGTTGGCCAGGTCTAGGGTGCATTTATAAAATCCTTTCCTGTGGCATATTTTGGACCAACAGTAGTTTAATTGCATAATGAAATCATGATTAACTATTAAAACATTGTAATTTGCTTGCATTCCTATTTAGGATTATCTGTTAACATCTTTATTGTCATTTTACATCTTTATCCTCTATTAGCATTGCTGTATTTTTTGTATTTTGTGTCTATTTCTCTGTTTGCAGGTCTCTGACGAATTCGTCAGATCTCAGACGATCCTGCAGGTCGGAGACGATCCTGTCAAATTCCAGATGATCTGGACTGCTTCAAAAATTAGAATCTCCATCAGACATCCGGATCAGGTATGGCTCTGTAATTTAGCTTTTTCCCTCTGTTTTCTGTTTAAAATCTATTTTTTGTATTTCATTTAGCTTGCATTTTCATAATAGAACAACTTAGATTCATTTGGCCAAACCTAGGACTCGAATGTTTAAAGATAAAACTGAACACATTAAACACATTCCCAACCTAGGCATGGAAACTGCCATTCAAACGTTTCCTGGTGAACCCACCATCCGTCGAAAAATCACCATAATACACCTCCCCGAGAGGCGGGACCTTCGCAAGGCCTCTCAGTCCGAGGTACCATGCCATCCTTTTCCCATCCTCCTTTCGGGCACGGATCCTATAGCTCTGAAGGTAAGGATGCAAAAAATTTGGAGCGATACATTTTGGTGAACCCGACGTGAATGCATTTAAAACCTTTTGAAAACAAAAAAAAAACAAAAAAAAACAAAAACATAGATGCATTTAAAATCATTTAAAACTAATAAGTTGCATATCATGTCTAGATGGTAGCTCCTAAGAAAATATTAGCGAGTTACTATAAATGTTGAAAACCAATTAGCAGCCATAGAAATCAATTATGTGCTTAGTGTGCCCGAAGCAGGATAGAAACCAACTTTTGTGGGACGAACTTGATAGAAGACTAGGTGTCATTTCATCTAGGTCAACAAAACTTAAACAAATCAAAAGGCTTGTCCTAGATAGAATCCTGGATCCTCATCAACTCGTCTTTTATCATGAACTTCAGAGAGCCTGCCATAGATGGTTAGCTTATAGGAGAGCTCTTGTGTCTTCAGAATTGTTCACCTTCGAGGAATACCTCGAGAACGCAGCCACTATACACCAGTTCCTAGGTCATGTAGAAGACCAAGAGGTCATTCTTACGGATAGGGAAAGATGGAATAGAGTTCCTCGAGCTGTGTTATATCGAGAGTATTGCCATGAGCTTTACTTCTATCAACCAGAATCCGAGATAGATAATATCACTATAGCCCTTTTCATTAAATTCTTGAAAGAAAATTTTCAATTTGAAGAAGAACACTTCATGACTCCTGAAGAACTTGAGCCCATTAATGACATTTATAAATTATTTATAGAAAACTAGATCATTACTTTCAGTATTATTTCTTGCATTTATTGTGTTGTTTGTTATCTTTACAATATTATTACAAAAACAAGAAAAACTAAAAAACATAACAAAAACCAAAACATTTCATTTTAAATATTGTAGTAGGTATATAATTAATATATACCTCTTAAGCTTATAGCATATATATATATATATATATATATATATTTGCTGAAATCTAAGTTAAGCACAATGCCTAAACTTAGGAATGGTAAACAAACTGAAGGAGAAGAAGAAGATTGGTTAGGAGACAAAACTAGAAACCCAAATGTCCTTCCTGAGGATCCAATCCCGGAAGGAGAAACTCTAGACCAGCAAGACGATGAGCTTGCTGTAGATGAACAAGAAGAAAATGTTAAAGAGGATGGATCCTCATCCCCTAGAGTAGCTCTAGATGGAACTATTGCTTTTGATAACTTAGATCATTTCTGGAAATTTTTCAATAATAACATTGGCGCTCTTAATATGGCGGTTCGTATTGATAAAGGGCAAATTAGTGACACTCAAGCAGCCATGGAACATATGTTTGATGTGCACACTAATCCCTTGTCTTTTATTGATCAAGAAAGTGATAAGGTTGGACCATCCAATAGAGATATGGTCACTATGATTCAAAACATGCCAAAACAACGGGTTACCCAACCTCCTAAGGAACCTGTTATTGAGCCTAAAATCATTCCCACACAAAAGAAAACTTCCTTCACTGCTTTACTTCGCCAAACTATTGATCAATATGCTTCAAGTAAACAAAAACCTAAAATGAAGCCAAACACCAATTTTCAACAATCAGGGATACAACATAATACAACTTCAAAATTCCTTCATAACACCTTTCCTACCAACAATTTACACAATAGCAACATAGCATCTAATCTTCATGTCCCTCCATCATATGTTCACAAATCCCATATTAATGCCCTACCGAACCAATATGGTGGGCAAACTAGTAATCTGGAAGCCATGGTGAAACAGTTAGCTTCGCGTATGGACCAGATAGATCCCTACCATCCCTCGTACAATTATCGAGAGATATGTAGTCAACCTTTGGATCCCATAGTTGTAGCACAACCGTACCCTAAGCATTTTCCCATGCCCATCCTGCCTATATATAAAGGAACCGAAGATCCCATAGAGCATCTTCGCATGTTTAGGATAGCATGTCATGATATATCACATGATGACTTGCTATTACTAAAAATGTTCCCGAAAAGTTTAGGTGGAATGGCATTAGAGTGGTACTATCAACTACCCACTCATTCTTTGAGAAATTTTGAAGAAACAGCTGAATCTTTTGTCCATCAATTTAGTGCCTACATCGAGAGGCATGTAACCATTAAAGATTTATACAACTTAAAACAAGACAAAGATGAATGTTTTGCTGATTTCTTAGCTAGATGGAGGCAGTTGATAGGAAAACTGCACTTTGTGCTACCTTATAGGGAAATGTTGGACATTTTTATCAATAATTTGCAAGAACAAATATCTTATGAGTTATCAACTGCTACTTTAACTACCTTCGATCAAGCTATAGATTTAGCTCGAAGAGTAGAAGATGCCCTCATTAGGAGAGGCCAACTTAGGAAGAAGGATGATGAGAAAACCTCCAAAAATCAATATAAAAACAAACAAGTCGTAGGTGACGGAGTCACTGACAGTAGAAATGTTGCTAATATCAATGCAACGAAGACAACAAAAAAATTTATATTGAAACCTCCTGATAAACCTCCTCGAGAATTTACTAGATTGAATCAACCATTATCAACTATTTTACCTCAATTACTCGAAAGAGGTTTGATTCAATTACCAGCTATCCAGGAACACTGATCCAACCATACCCGGATACAGAGTGACTTACACTGTGATTTCCATAGAGGACCTGGACACTCTACCAATGCTTGTAAAAGGTTGAAGCATAAAATACAAGATCTGATTGATAATAATGAAATGGAGGTGCAAGCCTTCCAACCTAAACAAAATGCTCCTAATAATCCTCAAAAGAACATTCCCCAAAATCAAAATCAAAATGCTAATCAATCATTAGACATATTTCAACATCCTTTACCAAGACATGGTAAAGAGGTGGCCAATCAAATCGAGCATCATAATGTTCCTCCTCCTACCCGATATGTAGGGACTATTAGCGGACAATTACCTATTCAGGATCCTCAAACATTTGACACAACCTTATCCCTGGTCACGACCAGGCCCCTACATAATTTTCAAACTCCAGATCCTAGTGATGTAGAATCAGATACTGAAAGTGAAATAGACATCACCTCAAACCAATCGAATAGTTCTGAAAATGAATCAGATCCTATTCAACCCATCACAGATGCTATGGTTCCGAGAAGAACCATTTCCTAGAAGAGTTACTACTCGACCCTCTTCTAATCAATTCCTCCCTAATGAACAAGCCATAAACGCTCAACCGAGACCTATTCAGCGTCTTCAATATAACATTGTAGGTACCATTGGAGTCGTTACCAGACAACAAGCTCAAAATTCTCAACAAGAACCAAACCAGAATGATGGATCAACTCCATTTGTTTTGAAAAATCCCAATAAAGGGAATCATGCTCCTAATGTTCAACCTAAACCCCCTTACAATATTAATGAGCAATTATCCAATACTACAGCCAGAATTTCCCTTTTGGATTTATTAAGATCTTCTCCTACCCATAGGGATGAGTTGATGCTTACATTAAGCCAAATGATGGTACCTCAAAATATTCAACTTGAAGCCATGGCCAATACTATCATCACTAGAGAAGTCGATTGTATTGACTTTCGGGATAAAGATATCCCACAACACAGTTTACATAAGGATAATCCCTTATATATTACTTGCTCTAATTGGAGATGTAGCTGTTAAAAGAGTCCTGATTGATAATGGTTCATCTCTAAACATTTGCACTTTTGACTTCTACCAACGATTTGGCTTTAGAAGTGATGAAATGAAGAAAAGCGACATGATTATAAAAGCTTTCAATGACGAAACACAAGAAACATGTGGAGTTATTACCATCCCATTGCAAGTTGGTCCTAGAACCTTAGATACGACCGTGTTTATTGTACATTGCCCCGCATCGTACAATATACTCTTGGGTCATCCTTGGATCAATGCAATGCGGGCTGTCCCATCAACTTTACACCAATGTGTTAAATTCGAATTTAAAAATCAGTTGGTCACTATCCATGGTGATCCTAGACCCTTTGATATGTGTGCTTTGGCAGAACCTGTTGGAGTGCAATTTTGCCCTGCTCTGTCATCCACACATCCTAATTCTTATTTTTCATCTAAAACTATGAAACACACACCCATAGCTTCACCTATTTCTCCTCCATTCATTTCACCCTCATATATAGATCAACAATCTTCTAAACAAACCACTCTAGAACCTCAAAAAGATCTTCAATCCACAACCAATCCTTCATGTTCTATCCCTATAATTTCAAAACCTATAGACCCATTCATTAACACTTCCACATTATCAACATCTATCATACCTTCCACATCTAAAGATATAGGGAATGATCCTTCTACATCTTATGCTCTTTACGATGAACTTTTACCAGATTTATCCACAATCTTAATATCAGAAAAAACAAATGCTTTCATGCAAGATTCAATTCTTTTAAATAACTTGCCGCCATCTCCTCGTACTTTGGGCCTCCCACAACCTATGGGAAGTACTTACCAAGTCGGGAGTTGTGCCTTCATTTATAAAGGATATGATTGGGGAAGAATACCTCGAAATATCAAAACTCATCATGATGGATATGCTCGATGTTATTTTACTAATGAGTATATTAAAGCTAAACCCATAATGCTTAAAATGGGATATAAAGGGAAAGGCTTGGGACCTTTCCAAAATGGCATGAAAGAACCTTTCGAGGTAGAACCGTGGCCTGCCCGTTGTGGTGTGGGCCTATTTCCTAGTAAGGGTCAACCCTTTCCTTTTGAAGATGATGATCAACTCATATGTTATCAAGATTATTTGGATAGGCGTGATGATTTGCCTCTAAAAAATCAGCCATTTACATGTAACATGCTATCCATAGCTTACCCTGAAATGATTGCTGACTCCGATGAGGAGTTGGAAGGAGATATCTTCCACGATGTCTCCGTTGAAGAGATGTTACACAATGGATTTTATTTTGATGGTTCTATACCAACTATAGCCCAACTTGAGGCCACTAATCCTCAAGATGAATTATCCAACTTAACCTTAAAATAATTACAAGAATTGGGCGTCTCACCCGCCCCACCTAATTTTGAAAGAGATCTACACATGGAAGTAGAAAACGTCATTAAAGTTAACATTGGAACGAAGGATAATCCTCACATAATCAATATTGGGTCAGAATTAAGTCAAGAAAAACAAGAGCAATACATTGCATTCCTTAAAGAATATGAAGATGTCTTCGCTTGGACATACGAAGATATGCCAGGTCTGGACCCTTTCGTAGTCATGCATCATCTAGTAGTCCATCCGGATGCTAAACTTGTTAAACAAAAACTTAGAAAAATGCATCCCAAAGTGGCCCTGCTAGTCAAAGGGGAGTTAGAAAAACTCCTGAATGTTGTTTTTATACAAGCTATTGATTATCGTTGAATGGATCTCAAATGTAGTTCCAGTCACCAAGAAAGAAGCCACCAAAGTTAGGGTTTGCACAGATTTTAGAGATATTAACGTTGCATGCCCTAAAGATGATTTTCCTCTTCCAAACATGGATCAAATCATTGACTTTACTGTCGGGAGTGGGATGATGTCCTTAATGGATGGATTCTCTGGTTATAATCAGATCAGGATAGCTCCTGAAGATCAGGCTAAAACAGCCTTTATTACCCCTTGGGGTACCTTTTGTTGGAAAGTGATGCCATTCGGCTTAAAGAACGTAGGTGCAACCTATCAACGAGCTATGACTTATATTTTTCATGATATGATGCATGATATCCTACATGATTATGTAGATGATATTATAGCTCGCTCTATTAATGAAGATAATCATTTAGATGATTTGAGAAAAGTTTTTAATCGATTAAGAGAATATCTTATTCGATTAAATCCAGCCAAATGCATATTTGGAGTTAAGTCCGGTAAACTATTAGGGGTTATAGTTTCTTTACGTGGTATCAAAATTGACCCTCTCAAGATTGCGGCTATCAGCGATATGCCCGCACCTACCAATATATCTGAGTTACGAAGTTTACAAGGTAAGCTTCAAGCTATCCAGTCGCTTCATCGATAAGTTGGCGGACAAAACCGGTCCCTTTCTTAAGCTCCTTAAGAAGGATGTCCCTTTTAATTGGGACGACGAATGTAAAGAAGCTTTTGAACTTCTCAAACAATACCTCCTTAACCCACCTGTGCTTTCACCACCTAGACCTGATCGCCCATTTCTCCTGTATATTTTAGCTTCAGATTCTGCCTTAGGAGCTATGTTAGCTCGGCTTGATGATGCGAAGAGAGAACGTGCTAATTATTATATTAGCCGAACCTTCATCAGTTATGAAACCCGCTACACAGCATTAGAAAAACTATGTCTAGCAGTCATGTTTTCTATGCAAAAATTATGCCATTATATGCTTAGTCAAAAAACTTATGTCATTGCTAAATATGATCCCTTGAGGTATCTCATGAGTCGACCTTATTTATCGGGTCGTACAGCCAAGTGGGTTCTTGCTCTAAGCGAGTTTGACCTCACATTCATAGGACAGAAGTTTGTTAAGGGTCAAATCATAGCGAGATCAATTAGCTGCTTGCACCCTTAGAGTCTACCCATCCCCTCATCATTGAGTTTCCTGATGAATGCCTTCAATTAGAGGCGAACCATATTGAACAATGGTCCTTATACTTTGATGGAGCCCGATGCATGAGTGGGGCTGGTGCGGGTATTATTTTAATATCCCCACAAAAACATCTTATTCCTCTGTCCTTCAAATTAACATTTGCTTGCACCAATAATACTGCTGAATATGAAGCTCTAATCCTTGGATTACGAGCTGCCTTAGCGCTAAAAATTAAACATCTGTTAGTTTTTGGTGATTCTCAACTTGTCATAAACCAAATTAATGAAGTTTATCAGACCAGAGATGATAAACTGCGCCCATATAAAGCCTATGTTTTACAATTAATGTCTCTATTTGATCAAGTTACCTTGGAAGCTATTCCTCGAACTTGCAACCGTGCAGTTGATGCTATGGCCGCAGTTGCATCTCTCCTGCCCTTGGAGTTAGATGACGAATATGCCACTATCATTATTCGTCGACTCCAGGAACCCGCTTCAAATAAGTCATGCTTAGAACCTTTGGATGTGTTTCTAATCAATGAAACTACTCCTGAACCTTGGTATACGAATATATTTGATTTTCTTCAAAATGGGACTTTCCCTGCCAATTCTAATAGAAACCAGCGTCGGTTATTACGTAGACGAGCAAGTCGATTTGTAATAATTGGCAATACTTTATATAGGAGATCTTTTGAAGGTATCCTATTAAGATGTTTGAATTTAGAAGAATCCAAATCAGCCTTGAGTGAAGCCCACGATGGATCTTGTGGAGGACACTTCAGTGGTAGTGTCATTGCTAAAAAGCTCCTTAGGATAGGATACTTTTGGCCTACCATGGAGAATGATGCACATGAGTATGTGCGCCATTGCGACAAGTGCCAGAAACATGCTGACCTTGTCCATGCACCTGCACAAGAACTGCAGGCTATTTCATCTCCTTGGCCCTTTTCAAAATGGGGCTTAGACATTATTGGCAAAATCAATCCTGTGTCATCTGATGGACACAAATTCATCATAACCGCCATCGAGTATTTCACGAAGTGGGTTGAAGCTATGCCTTTAGCTTCCTGCCTTGGCACACAAGTCTCTAAATTTATTTTTAATCAAATCATTTGTAGGTTCGGAATTCTTGCAAATCTCATCTCTGATAATGGAACTTGTTTCAAAAATAAAGATGTCAAGAAATTATGCCAAAAATATAAGATTCAACATCGCTGGTCCACTCCCTATTATCCTCGGGGTAATGGTCAAGCAGAAGCATCTAACAAAACCTTAATCAAAATTCTCAAAATATTGGTCAATAAAGCTGGCCGTGACTGGCACATTCGGTTATATCCGACCTTGTGGGCCTATCGAACTAGTGTTCGAACTCCCACTTGAACTTCACCTTTTGTTTTGGTTTATGGTGTTGAAGCCATTTTTCCCTTTGAATTAGAAGTTCCTTCTTTGGCTCTACTACTTCAAGATACCGAAGTAGGAGATGAATATCGAGTTGTGGAGACTCAGTCAGTTGGAACTCCTAGATGAAAAATGCATCAATGCTTTGGAGCATCTCCGTGCCTACCAAAACAAGCTTAAAAGATCATATGCTAAAAAAGTTCGTCATCGATCCTTTGAGATCGGCGACCTTGTTTTAAAAGAAAATCAAAAAAATACTAATGCAACTAAAGACCTTAAAGGTAAATTTGAGCCCAAATGGCTTGGACCATACATTATCACTGCTAAATTTGAATCAGGAGCATATAAATTATCTACCTTAGATGGTAAAGAACTTAAAGAACCCATGAACATTTTGCATCTTAAACGTTACTATGCGTAACAAAAATTAGTCATTTCATCATTTGTACATATTTTGCATGTTGTCTTATTTTAAAAATATATCAAATTGTTTACACAAAAACAAAAACAAACAAAAATAATAAAAATAAAAACAACAATATTCTTGACTCTTTCGAAACCAAAACAAAATAAAGAAGAAAGAGAGAGTCAACATTCTCAAACTTCTCAAAAAAGTATTTGTATATATTTCTTCTTACAAATGTTGCAGTTATATATTTCAAATTATTTTGGATAAATTAGCATTTATTTGGAATCCCTCACTTTCACAAACACAAAATAAATATCTTGATTTTTATATGGCATGATTACTAATCTCTCTTATATCAAAGTCCACAAAATTCAATTAAATAAAGTTTGAGCACGAGAGAATTGATCTTGTTATTTACTTAAACCAAGCACATCCTTTCACAATAAAATGATTATATTTGTAATATCCTTGCTATGCTACATAGTAGAAGTGGTTTCTTGAGCGAAAAGTTTCCCCTGCTATCCTATCATGCACATGGTCTAGAATCTTTGAGAATTGGCAAAAGGACAAGCTCACCCCTACCCAGAATAAAAATCCCTTGCTCTACAGCTAATCCGAGCAAGTATCCCTAGCATAGGAAGAAAAGCAAAGTTCAAGAAAAAGAGAAAAAAGAAAAATGTTATTTTATATCATTACAACAATGTTTCAAGCATTATCTCAAAAATCAAGCAAAAATACAAAAGAAAAGCAAAGAAAGCAAAAGAAAGCAAAAGCAAAAGCAATAAAATCCCTCTCCCTACCCTTTGAAAAGAAAAGAAGGGTTGATGAGCTTGAATCCCTGGAATTCTCAATTATTCAAAAACTGTGAGGTAAGCCCCATAACAGGTGGTTTGTGCCCAACTCTGCTTGGCCTTGGGTAACTCCTAGCGTGGCGATATGTCCGTCACATTAGCGACCTTCTTTTGTACAGACCTATGTCTGCTTATGGATTAGCTAGCTCTTGATAATCCGACTTACATAGTAGTCTGGTATGGTTATATGCATCTAAATCATGGTTAATGAACACTTATTTGGTTCATTCAAATCACTTGTATCATATTATCTTGCTCAAACTGGTAAATGAACAATGCAATTGCACACACATTTGTATTTGAGAGATTTTGTGTATCATTATGATAAATCAAGATTGGAAATGAACTCACATATGCACATGGGATTCCTTATAAATCTAACTTTTGTCTTTAAGATACTTTGAAATATTTCTGCAAATTGTTTGGAATAAATTCATTTTCTTCTTTAAAGTACAGTTGTTTAGTATAAAGACAACTACATGCATTATCAAAAATCAAAATTTCTTTCAAACCATACAATAAAAACACATATTTATATATTGTCGACTTTCGCGACGATGGTATACTTCCAGAACTTAAATAGGAGTCTTATGCCTAGCGCAAGTCCTCCTCTTCATATTTTCTGTTTATTTTCAAAAATTAAAAATCAACCATGCAATAAAACAATCTATTTTCTTCTTTGATTTTCGCGATGATGGTATAAGTCTATACCTACATATTCTATGCCTAGCGCAAACCATTGTATCAATTTTATTCCCCATTTATTTAAAAATCATAAAAACCATATGACTTAAATCATTTCGTTATACAATTATGCTTTAAAACAAGCATGCACATTATCACTATTTCATGTCATTATGTCAACCTTCAAATTTGCAATGATGGTATAATTCCTAGGGAATTATCCAAAAAATTTATCACACTTAGGAATTTATGCCTAGCAAAAATCATTTTAAAATATTTCATGCATAATATTTTCATGAAAAGTCTGAAAACAAATCATCATCATCATCATCATTTGCATCATCACACCAAAGTCTTAAGGCAGTCTCTTAAGCACTCTTTTACTTTTTAGCAATATTTCTATACTGGGATTAGCTTGACGACCGAGTGAGCGGCGACTCCATGAAATGGTCTATAATAGCGACAATGTCCTTTGAAATTATTGTTAAAAGTCCCTTTTATTTTTTATCAAATTATCACATCACCAACAACCAATTTGTTACATCAGATTATTTCATTTAAATTTTTAAAGCATGACATTTCAACCATAATATTTTCCAACGACATAATTACATGAATCATCAAATCAATCACACTTCAAACATTAAAGCATCATAAAAACATATAAACAAGTCATATCATCATAAGACAAGTCATATGATCAAAAAATATCTCATCTATATATATATCAAATATATGTACATCATCTCAAAAATAGATTGGTATGCCACAATCTACATCTTGGCATACTCAATCCTCTCAATCATATATCCTCTGTGCGAGCTAGTCTCGAGAACCCCTCGAGCTCTCAGCCTCATCTCCTCCCCCGCCCTGAGGTGGACGAGGTGGCCCCATCGTAGTATGTGTGGTACTACGAGTCCTAGTCGTCGATCGAGATGAAGTCCTCGATGACCCAATCCTGATCGGGTCAGCAATGTCGGTTGGCAGCTGTACCCTCTGACCCTCTGGCACCATCTGGAAGTAGATACCCTGGTAGAACGTGGTCTGAGCAATCGACCGTGCCAGCTCCTGAGTGCTCGCTCCTCCGCTCCGTGCTCTGAGGCGTGCAACCTCATCTCTGAGCTGTGTAGCCTCCGCTCGGTGTCGTGCAGCCTCCTCCTGCAAAGTCTGCACCTATGCCTAGAGACGGACAGTCTTCGCCCAGAGAGTAGCCATCTCACTACTCTCTCCTATGTCCACACCCTTGCCCTTATCAGGCGATGGTGGTCTCTCTCTCTATGGAGAAGGGGGTCTCTCCTCCCTCCTCTCCCATTGTCGTGGCCTCTGCTGAGCCTGTGGCCTCCTCTGCTCTCTCCCGTCGTGACCCTGTGCTGCCTCAATGGCTGCCTGCCGCCTCCCCATCCGATGCACAACTACATGAATCGGACCCTGAGCCCTCGTCATCCGAGGAGGGTGGATGCCTATGTACCAGGCATCATAGCCGTCGGCTACCCCAGCGTCGTCCCCATCCATTGGCTGAATGGGGGCATCATCTACGTCTTGACTCTAGAATCGTTGCATATCTGGAGCCCCGCTAACTGTAGTGTTATCCCGGATAGTCCGAGAAAACTCGTAGTCTCTCAGAGATGGGATCCCCTGCTGTAGACCGAACTGCCTCAAAACTCGGTCATACCGGTGGAGCTCCACCTCTCCCCTCTCCATCCTCAGCCAGCAGACTCACCTGATGCGAGCCAGCTCCTGTCCATCCTCGGCCCACCCTGGATGATCTCTCCAAGGCCTCCAGGTGATCTGGTCGGAGACAAGGTCATCTAGTAGTCTCCAGGACATTGGTAGATCTATCCACCATTGTGCCCCTCTTCGGAGCCACCAGTAGAAAACTCGGGGCCTCTCCCCATCAATCCCTATCAGTGGGAGCCCTATCGGCCTCTGCACCGCAATGTGCTCCCAGCACCAAACCTATAGTAGTGATGTCATAACCAGACATCGACCGCCCTTGTATACGACCCCATGAAGGATCCTATACAATCGACAGAGTACAAAGCTCCCCCAAGCAAACCTGTATCCATGGTCTCTCATGTCATAGACCACATCTGTTAGTACCCATGGTACCCTGCATCCGCTCTGGTGGCACAGCAGAAGTCCACCTACCACCCCAGCCAAAACCCGTGTGAGTCTAGATGCCCCAGGCATCTGGTGTAGTGACTCGATATTCACTCCGCCCTTCTCCAGGGTGAAGCTCGGATCGCCACATAGTCGCATCATCGCGTGGCCCTGATTGGCCATGGGAGTGATCAACCGTCCTTGTATGGGGATCCTCAAAATCCTCCATACATCCTCTAGTGTGGGAGTCATCTCCCTGTCGATAACCAAAAATAGGAAGAACCCGGATACCACCTCTCTGCTAGGGCTGTCAATAGCCCCATATCTATAGAAACTTGTGGCATCTCTGCCACATGCTTGCAAGCCGACTGAGCCAGTGATCTCGCTCTGCCGAGATAGGGCGGCCAAGTCATCCCTTAGTCCATCATATTTCCATTCTCTGCTCTTTAGTAATCCTCTCTACAAAATAAACAAAATCAACAATAAAAATCATTAATAAATCATTAATTAAAAATGCAAGTCAAAATAAGTTCAATTTCATAAATGATGATATCGTCCACAATTGGACGATATCGTCCCCAATTTGAGCAAATTCGTCTCCGATTTCGCCAGCGAAATCATCCCCTTTTGACGAAATCGTCCCCATTTCACCGATTTCGCCTCTAGACGAAATCGAAATCGAGACGATTTCGTCTCGATGACGTCGACGGCCCAAAAATGGCCGTGATGCTAAAAAATCAATCAAATCTAATCTAAAAAGCATGAAATTCTAAAGTAAAGCATTCTAAATTCAGTTTAGACCCTTACCCGTAGCCGCGCCGGACCTCTGTTGATCTATGCGTTGTCTCGACCATCTTGTCTCTAGAGCTCTAAAAACTAGGAAAATGAACAGTAACAATGAATTAGGGTTTTACCCTATTTTTCTTAATTTTATTCAAAAACAATTAACAACTTTTTTAAAATTTTGCTTTTTCGTGTTTTTACCTCAAACGTTCGATTTGGGTAAAAACACGGAGGGGGCACCATAGTAAGCTGTCGTACGATTCGACCTAGAATCGTCGCCTAAAAATGGGAATAATTTTTGCTTTCTCGTAGATCGAGAAGAACTCATCTTTAACGCATTTTCTTGAAAAATTCGCTAAAGAGGGGGCAAAATGTAGCACCCTAAAATTGGCGTAGTAAAACCTTAAATAATTACAATTACTCTAGTAAATATTCAAATTCAAATTTCAACCCCCAAAACCGCTCCCAAACCATCGTTTAACCCGTTTCCTCCTTTCTCGTGCCATTTTTAGAGTTTGTTTTGACCGTTTGACGATATCGTCGTCGATCAGACGATATCGCCTCAGATCGGACGATTTCGTCTGGACTAGGACGTCCAGACGATCTTGTCCCAAAACTGATTTTTCTCAATTAGCCTCTGTTCCAACGGCGTCTCTAATCCGGGCAGAAGCGTGTCTACGTCGTTAGAGACCCTCCCCGTTGGAGATCTCCCAAATTGGGATGATCTCCAACCTCCTAACCTCCCTCCTAAGCCTATTTAAACTTAGGCCCTCCCCTTAACCTACCCTGGCTGATATTTCCTGTAACTTGACTTTACACGCATTAAAACATCCTGAATTACCATCTGCACTTGTCCTATCCAAATTTTGTTGCAGGAACCTTAGTATTTTTCAGTCGGAGCAAGCTCAGTTCGTCGTGGATGATCCTATTCAATTCGAGATGATTTCGTACCAATCCGAGATGATTTCGATTGCAATCAACGTTGGGGGCAATCAGTGCCCAGAGTTTGCATTTTTCTCTTCTCATCTGCTGTTTTATTCTGCATCTAGTCAGTTTATTTATTATTTTTTGTTATTCTGCATCTTGGAGTTCACCCATGTAGTTTAATTGCATAATGAAATCATGATTAACTATTAAAACATTGTAATTTGCTTGCATTCCTATTTAGGATTATCTGTTAACATCTTTATTGTCATTTTACATCTTTATCCTCTATTAGCATTGTTGTATTTTTTGTATTTTGTGTCTATTTCTCTGTTTGTAGGTCTCTGACGAATTCGTCTGACGAATTCGTCAGATCTCAGACGATCCTGCAGGTCGGAGACGATCCTGTCAAATTCCAGATGATCTGGACTGCTTCAAAAATCAGAATCTCCATCAGACATCCGGATCAGGTATGGCTCTGTAATTTAGCTTTTTCCCTCTGTTTTCTGTTTAAAATCTATTTTCTGTATTTCATTTAGCCTGCATTTTCATAATAGAACAACTTAGATTCATTTGGCCAAACCTAGGACTCGAATGTTTAAAGATAAAACTGAACACATTAAACACATTCCCAACCTAGGCGTGGAAGCTGCCATTCAAACGTTTCCTGGTGAACCCACCATCCATCAAAAAATCACCATAATACACCTCCCCCGAGAGGCGGGACCTTCGCAAGGCCTCTCAGTCCGAGGTACCATGCCATCCTTTTCCCATCCTCCTTTCGGGCACGGATCCTATAGCCTGAAGGTAAGGATGCAAAAAATTTGGAGCGATACAGGAAGCAAGTGGTTGAGTGTTTGAATCACATGCACTGGATTTTGTTTGAGAAAGGACAAATCTGTTTTATGTTGGCTATTGCATGGAGGATAAAGGAGAGTGAGGCACCTTTGGTCTTGTGTGGAGCGCTAGCTCACATGGTGCGCAAGCACTATTAGGATGCAAGAGCCGCAAAACTCATGTTCGAATCCTGTGTACTCCCTTTTGCTATGTAAAAAGGAAATAGTGCGCTGGTTGTGGTTTTCATGTGCATGCTACCAATATTTATATGCGGTGTTTGATATTCTGAAATTCGTGCCAAGGTATGCATTAAAGTTGTAAAAGAAAATTAAAACAAATTTTTTGTTTTATTGGGTGCTAAAAGTTAGTTTAAAATGTGTGCATAAATTTTATAGTAAAAGTGGTTTTTGGAGAGATAAGTAGGTAGGCATAGATTTTAATTTCATTAGGGTATAAGTGGTTTGAGGAGTAATAAGGATTATTACTTATTTGGCACATTGTTGAGATGTTATTTGGAAAGTGCTTTTAATTATTGAAACATTCTTGAGAAAAATATTTTGCTTGACGGTTATTGAATATATCTTTGGTGGATGTCATTATTGAGTTGGAGTAAAAATAGGTAAATTGAGTTATGCTTTATTTTGTGATTATTATTTGAAGTCCACTAACCCTCATTGAGATTGGAAAGGAAAGTTTTGTTGAGTGTGGAAGATTTTGTGGACAACTTCTTGGCATTAATAAGGTATGGGTAATATTCTCTATTGATTGTTTATGGTGTTTGATTTATGAAATATCATTGGAGAGAAAATGATTGATTGTGGTTTCTTTTTCGAAAGTGTTTTTTTAAATGCTTCAAGATTTTTCTAGTTTGAGAGTTGTGATTAAACCTTGTTTTATAAGCATTGTTATTGAAGCCCATTGGTTGTGCAAAGAACTTGAGCTTGAGTTAGAAAAGAACATGAGTATCATTGTTATGTGAAATTTTTGGTTGAGCAATTGTTGGAAACATTTTGAGTTGAGTGATACATGTTTGGACTAGGGTTTGTGAGAAAGAGTTGTTCCTTGTGGTGATTGGTTGAGTAGATTTGTTTGAGCCTAGTCAAGTGAATGTGTGAAGTGGTTGTTCAAGTTCCATAAAACAAACTATTCTATATTCTGATTTGAGTTGAGAAAGAAATTGAGTTTGTGAATAGAACATATTGAGTCTCTAACAATTCTCTTTATGCTTCTATAAGATTGAGCTGAGTTGATTTGAGTTGAGTTGAGATTGATTTGTGTTAGTATTTGGATTTGAGTATAGAACATATTGAGTCTTTAACAATTATCTTTATGCTTCTATGAGGTTGAATTGATATATTGGTTGATGATGCACCTTTTCGAAGCCATAACTTGTGAACCGTATGCCTGTTTGTCTTGAAATTTAATAGGTGGTTCCACGTGTGTGTTATGCATTAAGATGATCTTTGATCCTCCTGACCCTCCAAAAATCATGTTTTTGGGACCTAACTCCGACATCTAGTGCCCCAAAATTAGCTTTTAGAATAGGTTCTCGAATTTTTTGGGTTTTTTTTGCTATTAGAAGTTTATTATATTTTGTTATACCTTAAGTTGAGACCTAATATTTTAAATTAAGGTTCATTATTGTAAGAGGGATGTGTACACCGAATTTTGGCCCAATCAGACTCATTTCTATTTTTAGCAGTTTTTAGAAAAAAGATTTATTTTTAGCAGTTTTAGAAAAAATATATTTTTAGGGTTTCTTTAGGGTTTCTTTGGTTTTCGGTTGCTATATGATGGATTGTAATATTTTGTAGAAGGGGTGTGAATTTAGGAATGAGAAGAATATCAATTTGCAGTTTTCTTCCATTATTGCATTTGTGTTATGTGATTGGAGTCCATTTTGTTGGTCTCTTGTAGCTGAGTTTACACCATTTGGTATCAGAGCGGGTGTGATCTCATTAGTTAAGGGAAGATGCCACCTAGAATATATGCCCAGATGAATAGGCAGATCTAGGATCTAAATGCAAAAATAGCATGACTAACTGGTGTGATTGATCGCATGGGAGAGAGACATCCCGGGGCACGTGCAGATCAAGGATCTGATGATGGAAACATACCTGAGAAATGTGGATCTGAGGTCCACGTAGAAATAGAACCAGAGGGCCCAAAGGAAGAAGGGCATGGTTTTGAAAATTGACTGATATGAGCTCTAGATGGGCTTAAGGGGAATCTATATGGGATCAAGATCGAGGTTCTCGAGTATGCTTGTGGGTTGAAACCAGAGGAGTTGATCGATTGGATCAATAGCCTAGAAAAATATTTTCAATGGAGTAACCTCGCTAAAGAGAAGAAGGTTAAGCTCGCATGCACAAATTTGAAGGGGCATGCATTGATTTGGTGGGATCATTTATAGACTACACAATAGAGGAATGGAAAGGAAAATATCAAGGATTAGACAAAGATAAAGAAGAAGTTACAGGAACAGTTTATACCTGTAGACTACTCCCAAACCCTATTTTGTAGATTTCATAATCTTTGACAGAAGGATAAAAGAATTGAGGACTATACTAATGAATTCTACAAGCTATCCATTCGATTGGAGCACAATGAGATGGAGGACCAAAAGGCTGCCAGGTATGTAAATGGCCTACATTTTGCTGTTCAAGATGAGATGAGCATGCGTCGCACTCTTACAGTGGAGGATGCGTATCAAATGGCCCTCAAGGTAGAGGATAAATTGAAAAGGATTAATAGAATAGGTAATAAGGGATTCACACCCTCTTCAGGTCGAGGTCGAAGTGGATCTAATTTTCTCAAGTGATAATCCTTAATACCTGCTAAACAAGAAGAATATGGGTAAAATATGAGAGGAAGAGGATACCAACGAGGTAGAGGTTACGGTGGTGGACAAAATGGGAATGATATGAGGAGGTCATATACCTATTATGGATGTGGTGAGGAGGGGCACAGAGCATTTGAGTGTCCCAAACATGATGTCCAAGAAAGGGGTCAAGAAGGACAAGGAAGAGTCAATCTGGTTGATATGGAAGAGCATGATGAGGATGAAGTTGTTGCTGACATGGGGGAAGCACTTATGATAAGGAGGATGTTGATTGCTCCTAATAAAGAGATGGTGCAAAGCAAAGCAAAGGGGCAGACCATATATGGTGAATATTATTGGCTATGAATGAACATATTTCAAACAAGGTGTACATCAAGAGGGAAGGTATGTAACATTGTCATTGATGGTGGTAGCTGTGAGAATATGGTGTCAAATGTCATGGTTGATAAAATGCACCTAAAATGTGAAAAACATCGTTATCCATATCGCATCTCATGGGTTAAGAAGGGGAATGAGGTAACAGTAGATCAAAGGTGTTTAATTAAATTTTCAATTGGGAGCACTTACAAGGATGAAGTGTGGTGTGATGTGATCTCGATGGATGCATGTCACATTCTATTGGGAAGACCTTGGAAGTATGATAGGGATACTAACCATAATGGGAGAAAGAATACTTACACATTCTGGAAGGATGGTGTAAAGGTAGTTCTTGTACCTCTGAAGGAGGATGGGTCGAGTGAGAGTTTGTTGACAATGAACAAGTTTCTTGTAGATATCAGGGATGCTAGCTTCTGTTATGCCTTAACAGCTAGGAAGCTAGAAATAGAGGAAGTGGTTATGCCTACAGCAGTAGCTAAGTTGCTAAGTGAATATAAATATATCATACCAGAGGAGTTACTAGATGGGCTACCACCAAAAAGAGATATCCAACATCACATGGATTTGATTCCAGGATCAGTGCTCCCAAATCAGGCAGCTTATCGGTTGAACCCGACACATAATGCAGAGTTGAGTAGGCAAGTGAAAGATTTGATAAATAAGGGATTAGTTAGGGAGAGTATGAGTCCATGTGCGACTCTAGCATTGCTGACCTTGAAGAAAGTGTATGTCCCGAAGGTAAGTTCACAAAATAATCATGAAATTAAATAACCTATGCTATAGTTTAGTCTATGCTTAAATAATAGACTAACTAACATTTTGTAGGATATAGCGCTAGCTACCCTCTAACAATAGAATATGGAGGGAGTTGCGTGATGCTAACCACTAACCTAGGTAGAGAGTTCTAACCATAACACTAACTTAAATATCTAACATAGCATATTTAGGTACTTACCTAGTTTAACCATGAGGAAAATATCTCATGGTAATTACATAATTACATAGAAAAGTAAATGTAATAACCCCACATAGTGTAATGCAATACACTACCTTATTTTACCCTAACATCCCCCCTTTATTACATTACTTTGATATACAAATTTTGCTCTGAAATAGTTGAAATTTGACACGTCCAAGTGCCTTTGTAAAAATTTCTACAACCTATTCATCGATGGGAATGTGTTGGAGCTTGATTATGTGCTTAGGAACTTCATCACGAATGAAATGACAATCTGTATCAATATGCTTAGTTCGTTCATGATGCACTGGATTCTTGACCAAGTTCAAAACACCTAAGTTGTCGCAAAACATGTGAATGGGAAGTTTCTTTGGTAGGCCCATGGTAGCCAAGATGTGACTTAGCCATATCGTTTCACACACAGCTCCACATGCAACGCGATATTCTGCCTCAGTTGAAGATAAATCAACCACCTGTTGCTTTTTACTATGCCATGATATAGGATCAGATCCAAGATGAAAAGCATAGCCTGATGTTGATTTTCTATCATCTATGGATCCAGCATAATCAGAGTCAGTGTAACTCTGTAAGAAGAATGAGTTATTCTTCTTATACTCTAGACCATAATCAGCACTACCTTGTATGTAGTGTAGGACTCTCTTAGCTGCTTTCCAATGGGAGACCTTTGGTTCTTGCATGAACCATGAGAGATAGTTTACAATATAAGTAATATATGGTCTAGTATTAGTCAGATAGATGAGGCTTCCAATCATCTGTCTATAAATTTTTCCATCTACCTGTGGTGAGTCTTCATATCGTGATAAATGTAGCCCTGATTCCATCGATGTTGCTTTGGGTTTACAATCAATCATACGATATTTTTCTACTAAAGTCTTGGCATAATTTGTCTGAGTCACCCTTAGATGATCCTTTTTATGTTCTATCTCAAGGCCAAGACAGTAGTGGAGAAGTCCTAGATTTGTCATATCAAACGACTCTTTCAAGTCATCTTTCACGACGTTAATCAAGTTCTCTGAATTTCCAATGATGATAATATCATCTACATATAATACAAGAATCACTATCTCAGAACCTGTGTTCTTGATATAGAGATTTGCATTAGATGGACTTCTCTTAAATCCATGCTGCAGTAGGTGACTATCCATTTTTATATACCATGCTCTTGGGGATTTTTTTAGCTCGTATAATGATTTGACCAATTTGCAAACATGTTGCTCATGGCCTACCTTTGCAAATCCAGGAGGTTGAGTCATGTACACTTCTTCTTTTAACTCACCATTAAGAAAGACACTTTTTACATCCATCTGATGTAATTTCCATCCGAACTATGCTGCCATAGCACAAAGCACTCAAATGGTGGTTATCCTTGCTATAGGAGCAAAGGTTTCCTCATAGTCAAGTCCTTCCTTTTGAGCATAGACCTTTGCCACAAGATAAGATTTATGCATATATATAGTGCCATCTACCTTATATTTTACTTTGTAAATCCATTTGTAGCCTATGGGTTTCTTTTCTTTAGGCAAATCCACTAGTTTCCATGTTTTATTCTCTATGAGGGAGTTATATTCTGCATCCATAGCTGCATTCCACTGAGGCAGTCTAAGTGCTTCATCAAATGTAGAAGGTTCATTATCATCACATACTGATAAGTAAACCCTCTCCTCATATATTTCCATCTCATCTTCCCTTGGTAACTCTCTATCAACAAAAATATCTTGAAAATCTGCACAAAGATCATCAACTAAAGTGGATTCTTCATTCTTTTCTTTCTGTGACATGCTTCTTATCTTTGGATGATTGAGAGTAATATCAGGTGGGGAAGTGAGTTTAGAGTCTTTCACTATGTTTTTATACCATTTGGGTGGCTTTTTATGTTGTGAAGAAGGAATTTGATGTTCCTCCTCGTCATCTAGGTATACTGATGTAGTGTTGGGTGTGAAAGCTTCATCAAACACTACATATCTACGTACATGTATCTTCTTGGTAAATGGGTCTATCAACCGATAGCATTTTGAAAATTCATCATATCCAAGAAATATACAAGGTAGGGACTTCTCATCTAATTTATTTCTTTTCTCCTTAGGTATATGAATAAATGCCTTACACCCAAATACTATTAGATGAGTTATGGAGGGTTTCCTACCACTCCATGATTCCTGAGGAGTCATACCTTCAAGAGCCCTTGTGGGAGCCCTATTTAGAAGATATACTGCAGTTTTAATAACTTCATCCCAGTAAGTTTGCTCAAGGTTGGCCCCCTTAAGTATACATCAAACCATTTCCATTATGGACCAATTTCTTCTCTCAACAACCCCATTGGATTGAGGAGTATAGGTTGTTGTTAACTGTATCTTTATCCCATGTGTCTGTAAAAATGAGGAAATTTTTTTTGATGTGTATTCCCCCCCTCGATCTGAACGGAGGGTCTTAATAAAGCATCCTGATTCCTTCTCAACAAGAGTTTTGAACTATTGAAAATAGGAAAATGCTTCAGACTTCAACTGCAAGAAGAAGACCCACATTTTTTGTGAGTGATCGTTGAAAAACAATTGAAAATACCATTTTCCTCCACAACTTGTAGACATGGGACCACACAAATCTATGTGAACCAACTCTAAAGGTACCTTAGCTCGAAAAGAGCTAGGTTCAAAAGGTACTCTATGTTGCTTTCCTGACAAGCAATCAGAGCACACTGGCAAAGTAGATGAAAGAGTAGGCAGTCCTTTCACCATTTGATATTTACTCAACTCTAGTAAATATCCTAAACTCAAATGCCCAAATATCTTATGCCAAAGAGAAGTGGCCTCTTTTATGGTTACTGCCATTGCAATATGGGTAGAGGTAATTGCATCTAAGACAAACAAACCATGTTTAAATGAATCGGTTGCTATCTGTCTTTCCTTCTTAGTGATAAATCAACGTTTCTTTTCTTTGTCCACTGTGAAATTGACATTCATGTTATTGTCCAAGATTTGTGGAACTGATAAGATATTATTTTTCAATCCTAGTACATAAAGAAATTTTTGAATATTACATTCTCCAGCTGGAAGGGAGACAGAAACACTTCCTTCTCCCTAAACTTGATAGGTCTGATCATTAACAATGGTGACCGGTCTACCTTCTCAAGCCTCAAATGTTGCAAACCAAGATTTATCGCCAGTCATATGTTTACTAGCGCTTGAATCTATGTACCACATAGAGTCCTTATGGGAGGAATCTATATGTGTCATGAGCACTTTGTGTGCTCTCTCAGAATCTAAACTAGAATCTTCAGCTGCTATGTGTCCCTTCTACTGTTTATT
This sequence comes from Wollemia nobilis, assembly GCA_028583015.1. Classification (NCBI taxonomy): domain Eukaryota; kingdom Viridiplantae; phylum Streptophyta; class Pinopsida; order Araucariales; family Araucariaceae; genus Wollemia; species Wollemia nobilis. The sequence continues at coordinate 993,777 of JAQPPZ010002224.1, forward strand.
CTTGTTCTTAGGTTTGCCTTGGCCCTTTTTGTTTCCTTGTTCATTGGGCGATTTGTTCTTAAACCAACATCTTTTGGTTTCATGAGTGTCTTTGTCGCAAATTTTACAATACTGCTTCTTCTTTGAAATCTCTTTGGCTTTACCCTTTTCTTGATTAGAAGAAGAACCTTTCTATTGATTCCACTTTTTCTTACCACCTTGTATTTTTGAGAAAAGAGCATTGTTGGATGCCTCATCTCTTTGGAGTTGATTAGCTTCTTTTGTTTGAAGCATGTTTACCAACTCAACAAAAGTTACTGTCTTGCCAGAAACTTGTAGTGAAGTGATCGTTTGGTAGGAGTCAGGAAGAGCTCTCAAAATGATAGAGTTCAAGACTTGGTCTTCCACTTTCTCTCCTAAGGATTGTAGTTTTGTTTTCAATTCTGCGACTCTACAGAGGAATAGCTCTCTCTGTTTCTCCTGATTTCATATGTAGAGTATGAAGTTGTGTTTGAAGGTTAAGAATCATTGATTGATTCTTTCCCTTATAGATGGTATTTAAGGCATCCCATGCTACCTTACCAGTCGTAGCTTCACTGATATGAGGTTGGATATCATCAGTAATAGCAAGCAAGATCATTAAGGATAGTTTTTTATCCTTTTTATCAAAGTCTCTTTGATCTACTCCAGGTGATTGAGGTTTAGTGACACTTCCATCCACTATTGACCACAAATCCTCTACAGTTAAGATAGCTTTCATCTTAGTCTTCCAAGATGAATAATTTGAACCTTTGAGTAGTTGGCTCTCAGTGAGATACTTGTGTATCATGGCCATGGTTTAGGTTTCAAATTTGATAGGACTAAGAGGGTTTTATCTTGCACTATACCCTCAAAAGAGTATATGGAAGTTGTTTTCAATTTGCCTCTATAAGATATTTAATGGCACCTGCATTAACACCCTTACCAAGGGATGAAAAGTTGGAGGAATTTTAAGCCAAACAAAATAGAGCAAATGAAAAAAAAAGGGTAGGTTTTGTGTAAAACTTTTGATTTTGCCCTCTAGGATATTTAATGGCACCTGCTTTAACACCCTTTAAGAAGGATGAAAAATTTGAGGATATTAAGACAAAAAAAGAGAGTGAATCAAGGTGATTTGGATTTTTGACCTTTTGATGGGAGTAAAAAAATGATTTGTTTTAACCTATGCAAAGTTTAGCATGGTGTTTTGAGTGAATTTTGGGTTTTGTGAAATGCTTATTTTAATGTTGTATTTGACTTTTTTTAATTGCACACAAAAACATGAGTGTAAGTGCAATAATCAAAACATGAGAGCAACCCAAATTTGTATCACTCTAGGTGTCGGATGCAACCGAAAATGCACCTAGGTATCAAGTAAAATCGAGAATGCACCTTTCTTACTCTGAAATATCCCCCATTTTTTGTTACAATTTTGCAAACTATAGAATCCAAAAAAAAAAAAGAATTCTATCCCCCCTTAATGTTTACAAAATGTAGAATTTAGAGCACTCCTTTCAAGACAAGTCGACACACGACCCACGTTTGAAAGGCTTCCAGACTAGTCGACAAACGAATTTGGTATTGACTTCAACAATGTATCATGTAGGAGCAAAAAAAAACGGTTTTGGATCTCAAGTTTTGACAACAAAAATATTGCTAGTTTATGTTTTTATGTCCCCTTTCTTGAAGGAGAGAACAAAAGCAATATGTGTTGTTTTGGGAAAAAAAAATTGAGAGGACCTTTTATGCTCCCTAAATCACTTCAAGCTTTGTGTTTTGCAATAGAAATTTGAATGCCTATGTCTCTTTATCTCCAAAATTGTGGGAGAAAACTATAGGACCTTTGAGGATTTTATTGCAAAAAAAATATGTGCATTTCTATGTTTTATATCTCCCCCTTTTTGAGAAAACAAAGGCACATTTTCTAGTTGTTGAAGATTTCTTCTATGGTGCAAAAATTGGCAAAGAAGTATTTTGAGGATCCTAATTTTGCAAAACAAATTGGGCTCATATGTCTTATATCTCCCTTTTTGAGAAAACAAATCCACAATTTATAGTATTTTGCAAAAAAAATTCCTTAAGATCAAATATAGTGTATATTGCAATTTAGTTTAGATAGAGTTTCAAATAATAATAAAAGAAATTTTGATTAATAAAAATCACCTTAAAAAAAATGATTTTCTATAACAAAAGTTCTAAAATTATTAAAAGAAAAAAAAAAAACTAAATACAAAAAATACAAAACATAAGAAATACCTTTGTCGCATCAAAAGAAAACACCATTTGTTGGGAATCAAACCACGGTCTCCTTGGTTTGAGCAGCCATCTGTGACCACTCCAGCTACGCGGCTGGATGAGAGAGAAGATTAGCTTCTCTTCTTTAGAGCGGGCAATATATTTTTTTTTTTGTGCAAAAAAAAATATTAAAAAAAAATTAGAGTAGCTCCTTTTACAGGTCGACTGTGTCCCCTTTTTTTTTTTGAAAATCTTTGGGACTTTAGTCCCACATCGCTCGTACGAGCGATGCAAGAGATGTTTTTAAACACTAAACGATGTAGGATTTTTTGACTGCCTTCGAGAAGTCAATCCGACCTATGTTTTTCTAGAGTGCCAAATGAATGGACGAGCACCACGTCAGATGTAGTCGTCAGATGCCACGTTGAATGCAAATTGTCCATGTCAGATTCTGTAACGCCGTTCGCAAAGTCAATAGAAGTTGCCATGTCTGCTCCATGTTAGGTAACTCAAATCATGCCAGGTGGCTGCCCGCCATGTGTCCAGTCTTGGTCTAGTCCAATTAGCACCTCGAAGTGCATGCAGGGTCAATCCACATGTCCGTCGGGGTGCATGCAAGTTAGTCCATGTGTCATTCAGGGATTGGAGGGCCGCCTGCCCTCTCAGATCTTGAGGTTTGGTGTCCGTGGGGAGGGGAGGACACTCCTACCCTCTTTGCTCTCCCATGAATGGGCCACGTGGACTACTTGGCCTACGTGGCTCTGCAAGCCCTGGGTCGATGCGGGAGCCGAGGATTTGTGGCCTCGGGATGTCGATCGTGGTCAATCTAGGGGATTGCAGACCCTTGGCCTGCATTTAATGTGTCGACTAGGTTTATGGGCCAACATGCGGGCCCTGATAGGCATCCAAGGCATCGACCGTGTCGGGCCTGACTAGGAATACTACGACTGCTCTGTTGGAGAGAGTCCGCGTTGAGCACCACAGTTGCTCTGTGAGGGACTCCCCGTGTCGAGCACCTCAGTTGCTCCGTGGAAGTCCATCCAGTTGATGGGGAATGAGCGAAGCTCGTATTCTCCTCCTACGAGTGATACCAATGTAGGTCCCAAAGGTAAGTTCATGAAATATCATGAAACTAATTAACCTATGCTAAATTTTAGTCTATTCTTAAATAATAGACTAACTAACAGTTTGTAGGATATAGTGCTAACTACCCTCTAACAATAGAATAGGGAGGGAGTTGCATGATGCTAACCACTAACCTAGGTAGAGAGTTCTAACCATAACACTAACCTAAATATCTAACATAGGATATTTAGGTACTTACCTAGTTTAACCATGAGGAAAATATCTCATGGTAATTACATAATTACATAGAAAAGTAAATGTAATAACCCCACGTAGTGTAATGTAATACACTACCTTATTTTACCCTAATAGAAAGATGGTCACTGGCAAATGTCTGTAGACAATAGAGCCATAAAAAAAATGACAATAAAGTATCGGTATCCTATGCCGAGAGTGGATGCCATGATGGATGGATTGGCTGGAGCTAAATACTTCAGTAAAATTGATCTGCAAAGTGGCTACTACCAAATCAGAATTCAAGAAGGGGATGAATGGAAGACAACTTTTAAGACAAAATATGGATTGTACGAGTGGATGGTGATGCCATTTGGGTTGTATAATGCACCCAGTACATTTATGTGGTTGATGAACAGAGTACTACGAGAATATAATGGTAAGTTTGTGGTTGTGTATTTTGATGATATTTTGATTTATAGTAAAAGTGAAGAAGACCATTTGTTACATCTGAAATTAGTGTTAGACGTGCTTAGGAAGGAGAAATTGAATGTCAACCTGAAGAAATGTATATTTCTTCAAGATAGTTTAGTGTTTTTGGGATTTGTAATCTCGCGAGATGGCATGAGGATGGATGATGAGAAAAGTGAGGGTGATTCTGGAATGGCCTCTTCCACGATCTATAACAGAAGTAAGGAGCTTTCATGGACTAGCTATCTTTTATAGGAAGTTCATCAGGAACTTCAATAGTATAATTGTCCCTATAACTGAGTGCATGAAGGGGAAAGAGTTTGTATGGACTACGATAGCAATAGAGACTTTTGAACTCTTGAAGAAGAAGGTGTCAGAAGCCCCTATTCTAGTGTTACCAGATTTCAGTAAGGTGTTTGAGGTTGATTGTGATACCTCATTTTTTGGAATTGGTGTTGTCTTAAGTCAAGAGGGCTGACCTGTAGCATTTTTTAGTGAGAAGCTGAATGATGCAAGGAAGAATTATTCTGCATATGATGTGGATTTTTATGCAATTGTGCAAGCATTGCAACATTGGAGGCACTACTTAATCTCAAAGGAGTTTGTGTTGTTTACTAATCATGAAGCATTGAGGTATGTCAATTCTCAAAAAAAGTTAAATAACAGGCATGCCAAATGGGTTTCATTTTTGCAACAATATACATTTGTCCTGAAATACAAGTTAGGAAAACAAAATAAGGTTGCTGATGCATTGAGTAGGAGATTCTTTTTGTTGACCACTATGGAGAATGAAGTGGTAGGATTTGAGGGGATTAAAGATATGTATGAATCTGATGCGTATTTTGGGAATATTGTGCAACAGTGCAAAAGTGTGGTAGGGGGTGAGTCCCATACTATTTTTGAAGAGTATTTTTTATAGAATGGTTACTTGTTTAAGGGTAATCGATTATGCATTCCCAATGGCTCTATGAGAGAGAACATCTTGATGGAATTACATAGTGGGGGTTTGAATGGTCATTTTGGAGTCGCCAAAACTACCACTCTTGTAGAGGAGAAGTACCATTGGCCAAAAATGAAGAGAGATATAATCAAGTTTATCTTTAGATGCAGAGTATGTCAAATGGCTAAGGGCCATGTGCAAAATACAGGGTTGTATATGCCAATGCCAGTTCCTATAGGACCATGGACTGATCTGAGTATGGATTTTGTGTTGGGATTGCCCAAGAAACATAGGGGTAAGGATTCAATTTTTGTTGTGGTAGACAAATTTTCAAAAATGGTGCATTTCATTGCTTGTCAAAAAACTAATGATGCAACTAGGACTGCAGTCTTATTCTTTGAGATTGTGCGGTTGCATGGTGTTCCAAAGACTATTACTTCTGATCAGGATACTAAGTTCTTGAGTCACTTTTGGAGGATATTATGGAAAAAGTTTAATACCAAGTTGCAGTTCAATAGTGCTTACCATCCATAGACCTATGGGCAAACAGAGGTAGTGAACAGAAGCTTGGAAAACCTCTTACGATGCATAGTTGGAGAAAAACCAAAACAATGGGATTTAGCCTTGTCACAAGCCAAATTTGCATACAATAGTTCAGTGAACAAGTCAATAGGTAAATCTCCTTTTCAAATTATTTATGGTCAAAATCCTAGAGGTGTATTAGATTTGGTTGAGTTACCAATTGGGGAACAAGTTAGTGATGATGCAGAAACATTTGTTGAGCATATCTCGAAAGTGCAAGAGTCAGTGAGGTAAAAATTGTATTGTAGTAATGCTCACTACAAAGAGTCTGTTGATGCACACAGAAGGGTGAAAGTGTCTGAAGAGGGTGATATGGTCATGGTTCATCTAAGGAAATAAATATTTCCTAAGGGGATGTATAACAAACTAGAACTTAAGAAAATTGGGCCATGCAGGATTTTGAAGAAGATCAATGATAATGCCTATAAAGTGGAGCTGCCCGATGAATTAGATATTTCACCCACTTTTAATGTTTCTGATTTATTTTAGTATCCTAGTACTACCGAGGATGGCTAATTATTGGAGAAAGTAAATTGGGCACGACAGATGCCTAAGAAGAAAAAAGTTAGAGTTACATAGGTGCTCGATAAGATGGTGATCACTACCAGACACGGGAGCTACAATAAATTCTTGGTTCAGTGGGAAGGATTACCATAGTCAGATAACACTTGGGTTTTAAGCTATAGGATTTCAATTCAGCCGAACTCACAGGAGCTGAGTTCTTTTTCACTAGAGGAGAATGATGCACCTTTCCGGAGCCATAACTTGTGAACTGTACGTCCGTTTGCCTTGAAATTTAACAGGTGGTTCCACATGCGTGTTCTACATAAGGATGATATTTGATCCTCTTGACCCTCCAAAAATCATGTTTTCGAGACCTACTTCCAACATCTAGTGCCCCAAAATTAGCTTTTAGAATAGGTTCCCAGGTTTTTTAGGTTTTTTTGGTTGTTAGAAGCTTATTATCTTTTGTTATACCTTAAGTTGAGACCTAATATTTTAAATTAAGGTTCATTATTGTAAGAGGGATGTGTACACTAAATTTGGGCGCAATCTGACTCATTTCTATTTTTAACAGTTTTTAGGAAAAAGATATTTTTTTAGTAGTTTTAGAAAAAGACATTTTTAGGGTTTCTTTAGGGTTTCTTTGTTTTTTGGTTGCTATATGATGGATTGTAATATTTTGTAGAAGGGGTGTGAATTCAGGAATGAAAAGAATATCAATTGGCAGTTTTCTTCCATTATTGCATTTGTGTTATGTGATTGGAGTCCATTTTGTTGGTCTCTTGTAGCTGAGTTTACACCAGTTGAGCATTGAGTTTAGAACATATTGAGTCTCTAACAATTCTCTTTATGATTCTATATGATTGGAAAAGTTTTGTGTGAGCTTGTTAAGATGATTTGAGGTAAGTCTTTGAGAAGGCTTGTGGTCTGATTTTGAGTAAGCTTTTGTGAAAGCTTCCTATGCAGATTTGAGCAAGTCCTAGAGAGGACTTATTGAGTAGATTTGAGCAGGTTCTAAGTGAGTCTATTGAGCAGATTTAAGTAGGTTTTAAGTGAGCCTATTGAGCAGGTTCTGAGTGAGCCTATTGAGCAAATTTGAGTAGGTTTTGAGTGAGCCTATTGAGCAGATTTGAGTAGGTTCTAAGTGAATCTATTGAGAAAATTTGAGGAGGTTCTAAGTGAACCTATTGACTAAGCTTTGGAGGTGACAGAGTACAGAGGATAGAGTCTCAATGGATAGAGATCCAGTAGCCAGGACAATTGAAGATAGATCTGAGTGAGGAGTCTTCAAGTGGAGAGAGACCACAAGTTAGAGCAATAGAGAGAGAATCTTCTAGAAGATCACTTGCCATAGTAGAAGGGAAAATAATTCTCATGTGGAAGAGATCCACGAACTTTAGATAAGGGGATCACCATCTCCTTTGGATAGAGATCCATAAACATTGTAATTGGGAAGGATTCCCAAAGATATTGATTGAGAAAGTTTTAGTAAAATATTTTCTCCATGGAGTAACCCACATTGGGTGAACCAAGTAAATTGTGGTGTCTCTATTGTGTATGGTGTTTTGTGCATTGCTTTGAATACTGCTATTGATACTGCTATCTATACATTGCATAATATTGAATTGAAATTTGACTTGAAGGAAAAAGAAAAAAGTGATCTTATACTATTCACCCCTCCCTCAATATAATCTTGTGTTCTTGGGATGCAGTGGAACTTTGATATGATTCTATAGTCAATCATCCGATAGATAAGGAAGGTAAGCTTCTAATGCATGTACATTCAATAGCTATGAATGCAATTATAAAAGGATTGAGTAGATCAGAATCCATGAAGGTTATGGATTGTAAAACAGTAAAATATATGTGGGATCTACTGCATGATATATATTAGGGTGATAAAGGTGCCAGGAAAGCAAAGATCAAAAATCTCAAAGGAGAATTTGAGAACTTAAGAATGAGAGATGATGAAAATATTCATGATTATCTCAGTAATATTGATGAACTTGTGCATGAGATGAGAGGTCTTGGAATGAAGGTTGATGAATCAGATGCTTGTGATAAGATCTTGAGAACTCTTCCAAAAAGGTATAGTGAAAAGGTTTATGGTATAGAAACATCAATTGATAGTGATTCTTTGACAAGGAATTCTTTGCTTGGTATGCGTACTACTTTTGAGATAATAACAAAAGATCATATTTCTTCGAAAGAAGTTGCTTTCAAATTAGATAAAAATAAAAAGGGAAAACAAATAGAATCGAGCAGTGAGTCATATAGTGATGAAGAAGCTAACTATGGTAGGAGAGATAAAGGTTCCAAAAGATTCATAGATGTTAGATCTATTAAGTGCTTCAATTGTGGAAAGTATGGACATTATGCAACACAAGATCAAGATGAATAGTTTCAAAAATAGCTCCAAGAACTTGGATAATTTCATTTGTGGACAACAAAGAACATCATGTTCAACAGGTCTTGGCTTTGGAAAGAAATAGGAAAAAGAATCTACTTCAAGTCCTGATGAAGAAGAAACTTCAAAAGAAGATACTTCAGAAGATGATAGTGTAAGTAGGAATGAGACATCATAGGATGATTTGGACAATAGAGAGTTCAAAAAATATAGGAACAATGCATAAAGAAGATACATATGGAACAACAATCATAATAGAAGATCAATGAGGTCTAGGCAAGGAAGCTTCAATGGGAGATTCTTCTCATGTCACAGGTTTGGGCACATGGCTTCACAATGCAGGTCATATTAAAGAAAGGAATATGGAAAAGGACAACTTTTTAAAGGATATTGCTACTCATGCAATGGTTTTGGTCACAAGGCAATGAATTGCAGGGTTCATGGTAGAAGAAGATTTAGCTTCACTAGGAGATATCCTAAGACATTTGCACCTTCAATGAATAATAATATTAAGTGTTATAAGTGCAATAATGATGGTCACACAAAAAGATGGTGTAGAGAAAATATTCCAGAAGTAGGCATGAACATGAACAGGAACATGGATGAGAACAGGAACTGGAATAGGAACTTGGATGAGAAAAAAAATAGGAACAAGAATATGGATGAGAATAAGAACAGGAAAAGGAATAGAAGTGATGATTACTTGGAAAGAAATAGTGAGAGGATTCAGAAAACTCAAAAAGGAAGAGAGAAAGATAAAGGTAAAGAGCAGTGCTTTCGAGGAGTATAAATACTCCCACCCCAGAATTAACCACCTCATGAGGAGGTGGGGGAGGGGCTAAGTTAAGAGGCTCATTCTTAGCCCAGAGACCCAAAGGTGACCCTTTGCCATTGATGTCAAAGGGGGAGAGATTTATGTATATTAAGGAAATTTTTGATATAGGGAGGGATTTAATATTTGAGAGAGCATTGAGCCAAGGGGAGCAGAAAAGGTCAAATTTTAGTAAATAAATATGGGTTGCCATAAATGACAAAGGGGGAGATTGTTGGGCATTTTGAGTCCTATTATGGCTGCTCCACAACGTACCCCAAAATTGGGGACCCACCTTTTTTGCATGTGTTCCAAGAAGACCGAAGTGGCCCATATGCTAAAGATCAAAGAAAAAAGCAAAACACCACAAGGAGAAAAAGTGTCGCGATATCGCGACATGTTGCACTATCATGGCCAAAAGAGAAAAAGTGTCGCGATATCGCGACATGTTGCAGTTTCATGGCCAAAAGAGAAAAAGTGTCACGATATCGCGACATGTTGCACTGTCGCGGCCAAAAGAGAAAAAGTGTCGCGATATCGCGACATGTTGCAGTTTCATAGCCAAAAGAGAAAAAGTGTCGCGATATCGTGACATGTTGCATCGTCACGACCAAAAGAGAAAAAGTGTCACGATATCGCGACATGTTGCATCGTCGCGGCCAAAAGAGAAAAAGTGTCGTGATATCGCGACATGTTGCACTATCGCGGCCAAAAGAGAAAAAGTGTCGCGATATCGCGACATGTTGCACTATCGCGGCCAAAAGAGAAAAAGTGTCACGATATCGCGACATGTTGCATCGTCACGGCCAAAAGAGGAAAAAGTGTCGCGATATCGCGACATGTTGCATCGTCACGGCCAAAAGAGAAAAAGTGTCGCGATATCGCGACATGTTGCATTTTTGCAGCCAAAATAGGAGAAAGAAAAAGTGTCGCGATATCGCGACATGTTGCATTTTCGCGGCCAAATGAGAAGAGAAAGAACAAGAAAGAAAAGTGTCGCGATATCGCGACATGTTGCATTTTCATGGCTAAAAGCAACAAAAGAGAGCAAGGAGGCAAAAGTGTCGCGATATCGCGACATGTTCCATTTTCGCCAAGGTAACAGACCTACATAGTGACGTGGACATAAGGACAAAATCCAATGAATAAGACAAAGCATTACATAAGGAATCTTTAATGATTTGAAATCATTTAAGATGGTCGTTACACACGGAGGGAAACAGACGCAAGCCCATGTGGAGAAAATGAAACGAAGGGCCACAAAATAGAAATGAAAAGTTTTTTGGAAACCAAAACGCACGCATGCACAAGGGAAGGTGAAACGAACAGTTAGGGAAGGTGAAACGAACAGCCATTGGAAAATGAAACGAACAGTCATGGAAGGAGAAACAATTTTTTTTAGAAGTTTAAATACGCCATTCAAAGAGGCCAGAAGGGGTTGGAAATTTCTGCGAGCAGAGTTGCAGATTTGAAGGCGAGAGGGCCATTCTGGACCTGTTTGAGTCATTTTTCTTCCATGGACTGGTTTGGGAAAACCAGAAATTTTGCTATTGTAAAATGACACATTTTTAATGCAGAAGTTTTCAGAAATTTGCATCTTGTGGGCAAGAAAGAAGGAGATTCTCTTTGCATGCTATGGATTTAATGTCTATTTCTTTTCTCTTTTTCAGATTTCGAGTTTGTAGATGGAGTTAATGCAAGTTTGCTTGGTTGCTTCATGTGAATGCTTGAACCTGAAATTTATTTTAAACCCTAGGAACCAACACTTAGTCTATGGGGATTGTGCTTGTTTTGCAAGTCCAATAGGTTAGGTTGCATGCATGGAGACCTCACATCTTTGGTTTTGTCGAAATAGGATAGCATCATACTGAATGCATTTTATTTTCAGTTTTCTGCATTTCATTTTCATTTTTCTGCATTTTATTTTTTCCAGAAATTTTAACTTATTTTAAATTTTCAAGCATTAAAATAAACATTTAAAAATTTTCAAAATCCAAAAAAACAATGAACAATCACTAAAGTTTCATGGTGAAATAAACCAACATTGCCCCTTGTTTACAGTTACTTGCAATCACTAAGGTGTTCCAAGCATTTAAATTGAATATCTTTATTTGAGATTACTAATACACATATGCAAATGCTAATACAACGGAGACCTTGGAGAAGTTGTTTGTTTAACTTCTTTGCAAGAGGGGATTTGGAACCCAAATCCTAAAGGAGAGTGTACTTTCACAATCGGGTGAAAATACCACTCAACAGATTGGCGCTAGAAGGAGGGCCTGAATTGTTTTATTTTAGAGTGATTTAAATGCTATAGGGATTTAAATTTTGAATATTTCATGCCCTATTGATTATTATCTTTAGCCCTCTTTTAACAATACAACCTTGTAGTGTTAAAAGGAGGACATGAATCGCTATGCATTGTTCTAATGCTTTTGATTGTTCATACAAGAATAATGTGTTTTGATTTGATTTTGAAAAATTTTGGTCTTGACTAACGAGGTTGTCTCCATGCAATTACTTTCATTTGATTTTAATGGATACATCTCTTGGTTGATGCTGACATGATTATTAATACGTTACATGTTTGATATTTGCTAGTCAATTTCATGCTTATTTGTAAGGAATTATTTTTTGTCTAAAATGTATTTGTTGTTGGTATTATGCTCTTCACTTGCGTGTAATGCGATCTTGTGAATCAGAAAGCCTACAACACTAGGAGTATGCTCTTCACTTGCGCATATGCGATCTGGTGAATCAGAAACTTACATTTTTAGAATACTGCTTTGTCATGGTTCCTTCTTTCATTCACGACTAACAAATTGATTTTGAAGTTATTCTTTGAATTTCATTAATTGTAGGATTTTTTGTGTGTCACAGGTTTTCTTTGAGGTATTGAGAGTTTTGTCAAGTTTTGTAGGGTAGTTTCATTTACAAGCTGGACCCACCGCATCGCATCGCAACTAGGTCCAAAAAAACTGAGGAAACCATATTCCAAAGCCTCTCACTCACTCATAGGAATCCAAGGAATAAAACCGAGCAAATTGTGGTCCCACCAGATATTCTTGTTACGGAAGATCCTTCTGTTTTAGGCGCATCTAGCGGACTTGCACCGGTGGTGTCATTTGCCACTAGTGTACCAATTATCAGTACCATTTCCACGGTTCTTGTAGGGTTATCATCATCGATTTTGAATCAAATGGCCCAACCTCCACCACCTCCTTGGTACGGAGCCCATAACATTCCTTTGAATATTGTAGGGGATATTCACGAGATCCCTAAGAATATAGAGATATTTTTGCCCAAATACAAACCGGATGGCCCAAGGACCGTAGAAGAACATATTCAGGCCTATAGGGATGTTTTGATAAGATTGCAAGTTCAACATGAAGATGTGGCTTGTAGACTCTTCCCCATGAGCCTAGACCAAGTGGCTTACGAATGGTATATTTGCTTACCTACTGGTTCCATTACGTCATGGATGCAAATGGAGGATGCTTTTGTCAACCAATTCAGGTCACCATTAGATCCCACAATCATCTATAATCAGTTCATTACATGCAAAAGAGGCCAGGGTGAGCCAATCCAAACTTTTAATCAGAGATTTCAAAAGTGCTATAATAGAGCAATTCGGCATTTTGCCATTGATCCTACAGTAGCTTTGCAAATATATTTTGGGGCATTGGATCCTATGATGGCAATGTTTGCAAGGTGAAATCCTCAAGTTACCATGCTTGCTCTAGCCTACAATGAAGCTATGACCATTGAACAACAAATGACACCACGGGGTTATGGGTTTTCCTAGATGCCTATGGTAGGACAATATGGTCCATATGGTCAAGCTCCTATGATGAATCAGATCATGGCACCACAAATATCAGGCATAAATGCTTTGCCTTATCAACAACCATATTCATCAACACCCGCTTACGCACCCAATCCAATTCTGATTCAAAGTGTGAATCCCTACGCAAATCAAGTGGCTCAAAATCCAACTCAAATGTTAAGTCAAGATCTCACCAATTACGCAAACCCTACTTGGAACTATCAATAACATAGCTCAACCAAAAGAGATTTATTCAGAGGTTGAAGAACTCAAAAAGATAGTTCACAAATTGAGTAATGATTTGGTTCAAAAATAGAAGTATGAATCCCATGCCCCTCACCCAAATCGAAATTTCAACAATAGAGGGAGACAGTGGAATACGAAGCCAAACAATGGGGGTGTGCCTTCCCCTATTGCTAATCAGATAGATACTTATGCAGGACCAAGTCACTCTAGTTCCATTCTTAATCTTTTTGATTTTGCGTGGGAAAAGGGGTGTAGATTGCATAATACAAAGGAGCATAATGAAAGGAATTGTCCCAAAATTGCTAGGTATACCCATTGTCTCCAAGCTCAAGTGGATGATTTGGAACTTGTGCCAAATAAGGGTCCACCCCAACATCAACAAGGAGAGGACAACATTTTGGTGGTGGAAACTCTATATCATCAAGAGAGTGAGAATGAGGAAGGTGAAGATGAATGGGGTGAGAAACATGTTGATGAATCAGAAGATGAAGAAGAAGTACTTGAGCGTCACAACTTGAACTTGGAGGATGATTACTATGATTCGTGGAAGAAATGGGAAGAATATTATCAATCTAAATCTTCTAATAAACTTGTTGTGTCAATTAATATGCTAGGATAACTCAATTGCTTCCTCGCATGAGGATACTATAAATCCTGTACAATTTGAGAAAGTTTTGGAAGAGGAATTCGAATCTCATCAAATTTTGGAACATGATAAGGATTCTACAACCATGAATCAAGAAAGAGAGTCATTTGCTTTAGATTCCTTTGAAGGAAAAGAAATTGAAAATCTTGATCCACTTACTTGTGCTACAATGATTATGCCATTTCAAAATGAGAAAATTACAAAACCTAAATCATTTGGGTTTGATATCATTGATGATCCAATTGAAAATCTCACGTTACCCAAAACAACCCAAGTGATTGATCACAGAAATGTGTTAGTTAACCCACCCCTAGATAGACAAGACTTATGGTTTGAAAGGGATGGACATATTTTCAATTGGGTACCTAAGTTTGGTGCCTTTGATAAACGAGTCATGGAGAAAGAACAAGTGCTACATGATGATGAATGTCATGAGAGAAAAGAGGAATTTTCAAATCCTCTTCAAGTAAGGTCAAATGAAAACATGCCAAAGGTAAAATCTCACCTTTTTGGTTTCACCATGCAAAATTCGAATGAAGATTTGCCTAATGAATGGTTTGATTCAAATATTATTAATGTTATGGCTTTATTGAATGAAAATGAAAGCTTATTTCTACACCATGAATCAAAGTGCGGAATGGACATCTTAAAGAATAGACATAAAGGAATTGAATATCAATCATTGTCTAATCAATTTGAAAACTTGAAACTCCACCATAGGATTATTAATGAAACTAAATCAAATTGGTATGGTGAGAGGGGCAAGTGGAAGTTTGTTTCTTTGTTTGGTTTGATCTTGTTTTTGTTGGATTCCTACAAAACTTGGTATGTGTATCACGTCATACGTCTTTTAAAGAATTCCAATTAGGTTTGGGATCCGGGAAAATGATAATCCAAACTTTTGCACCATCTTGCATTATATTGTACATTTGTATATACTTTTGGTTTTCGTGTTTTGGTTTTGGATTGGATCTCACTTTGGTTTTAAGTTTTGTGTGTTGGTCCTTTGGACACTTTTGGTTTGTTTAAAAAAAAAAAGAAAAAAAAAGCAAGATGTCAACTTAGGTCCTTATGAATGTTGACTAAGACTAGGAGAATATGAAACATCGAAATTGTATTGCAGAAAGCTCCATGAATATCGCAAACACATTAAAGAATATCGTTTGGAACTTGTGATGCATGAAGTTGTCAGTTTTATAAATTATGGCAAAGTAGGTGGTATACTCCATCCGCATTTCAAAGGGAGCAATGCATTCATATCTCATGTACATTCCGCATTGCATATACATTTCATCTCAGTTGCATCTTCATTTCATGTACAATCATTGAAAAGGTGTCGAATCCTCTTAGGGTTATTACATAACATATATTAAAAGGATCCTAAGGTTGGGAACCGATGCCCGAACTATCTTGAACCAAGCACGTTCTACGCATATTAAAGAGGATCTTGAGCAAAATGGTCAAAACCATACTTGGAAGAAAAGGTGAGGCGAAAGGAGTATTTCGTGTCTGTCCTATTATGCAACATAATCCTTAAAACAGTGGTTTTTACCACTCCCATAGTGCTTAAAGCCTAAAATCAGAGTAGTAAGGATAGGGTTAAATCCCCATCGAACTTAGGTTGAGGATCCAACTCCCCAAAGCTCTGATTTGACCTTCATGGAGTAGTAAGGATAGGGTCTAATTCTCATCTCGCTTAGGTTGAGAATCCGATTCCCCAAAGCTTCTATTTTTCCCACTCAAGAACTTGAAATTCCAAAGCAAATATTTTTCATTTCATCATTAATATTGGATTGGAAGGATCGTACTACATGTCCCTTGCAAGGATGGGTAGTCATCCCCAAGGTCCAAGAAATCAAAAGTAAAGCCAAACCATGGATTATGGGGTTAATCTCCATCGGGGCTATAGACGCTTGGTCGGGCAAGTGGAGTATGCTCATGCGTGGCAACACGTCTTGTCTAAAAGCAAGACCACTGACTGCTCAAACGGACAGAGCTAGCACTGACAGTTTCATCCATAACGAGGTTAAATCATTTTGTTTAAGATGAGGTAATGAACTCCGGATCAGAGTAGTAAGGATAGGGTTAAATTCCCATCTCGCTTAGGTTGGGAATCCTATTCCCCAAAGCTCTGATTTCACTTACACTTGCACATGGGTTCAAGATGGTAGGGGCACATAACCAACTTTGGGATCTAGTAAATTAATTTAGTATACATATATTTGGTCCTAAGAGGGTTTGACAGTTTTAATATGTTTGTTCATGATACTAGAAAGTTTGAGCCTTTGCAAAGTAGGTTGTTATATCTCTAACATAGTTGTCATACATCAAATCCTGCACAAATCATTCATAGCCTTGCATACGAATCATAAGTGAAACTGACAATGGAAAGTTGAACGAGTTTCAAACGATAGGGAATGAAGCACATTGCACACACCAAGCTGATGCTTAATAATTCTAATGCTTCATGTATTTCTCGTCTAGTTTTATTCTTGGGATATTTGCTGACGCTTGTATTTGAGTCTGTGTGTTTTCAGGTTGAGTTCTCACCGAAATGCTCGGGAGCATTTTCCAGTAGAGTCACCATTTGTTGTGGTTGCTCCACAACATACCCCAAAATTGGGGACCCACCTTTTTTGCATGTGTTCCAAGAAGACCGAAGTGGCCCATATGCTAAAGATCAAAGAAAAAAGCAAAACACCACAAGGAGAAAAAGTGTCGCGATATCGCGACATGTTGCACTATCGCGGCCAAAAGAGAAAAAGTGTCACGATATCGCGACATGTTGCAGTTTCGCGGCCAAAAGAGAAAAAGTGTCGCGATATCGTGACATGTTGCACTGTCACGGCCAAAAGAGAAAAAGTGTCGCGATATCGCGACATGTTGCAGTTTCATGGCCAAAAGAGAAAAAGTGTCGCGACCAAAAGAGAAAAAGTGTCGCGATATCGTGACATGTTGCATCATCGCGGCCAAAAGAGAAAAAGTGTCGCGATATCGCGACATGTTGCATCGTCACGGCCAAAAGAGAAAAAGTGTCGCGATATCGCGACATGTTGCACTGTCACGGCCAAAAGAGAAAAAGTGTCGCGATATCGCGACATGTTGCATCATCGCGGCCAAAAGAGAAAAAGTGTCGCGATATCGTGACATGTTGCATCGTCGTGGCCAAAAGAGAAAAAGTGTCGCGATATCGCGACATGTTGCATCTTCATGGCCAAAACAAGAGAAAGAAAAAGTGTCACGATATCGTGACATGTTGCACTTTCGTGGCCAAATGAGAAGAGAAAGAACAAGAAATAAAAGAGAGCAAGGAGGAAAAAGTGTCGCGATATCGCGACATGTTGCATTTTCGCGGCCAAAAGCAACAAAAGAGAGCAAGAGAGAAAAGTGTCGCGATATCGCGACATGTTACATTTTCGCGGCTAAAAGCAACAAAAGAGAGCAAGGAGGCAAAAGTGTCGCGATATCACGACATGTTCCATTTTTGCCAAGGTAACGAACTTGCATAGTGACGTGGACATAAGGACAAAATCCAATGAATAAGACAAAGTGTTACATAAGGAATCTTTAATGATTTGAAATCATTTAAGATGGTCGTTACACACGGAGGGAAACGGACGCAAGCCCATGTGGAGAAAATGAAACGAAGGGCCACAAAATAGAAACGAAAAGTTTTTTGGAAACCAAAACGCACGCATGCACAAGGGAAGGTGAAATGAACAGTCAGGAAAGGTGAAACGAACAGTCAGGGAAGGTGAAACGAACAACCATTGGAAAATGAAACGAACAGTCATGGAAGGAGAAACAATTTTTTTAGAAGTTTAAATACGCCATTCAAAGAGGCCAGAAGGGGTTGGAAATTGCTGCGAGCAGAGTTGCAGATTTGAAGGCGAGAGGGCCATTCTGGACCTGTTTGAGTCATTTTTCTTCCATGGACTGGTTTGGGAAAACCAGAAATTTTGCTATTGTAAAATGACACATTTTTAATGCAGAAGTTTTCAGAAATTTGCATCTTGTGGGCAAGAAAGAAGGATATTCTCTTTGCATGCTATGGATTTAATGTCTATTTCTTTTCTCTTTTTCAGATTTCGAGTTTGTAGATGGAGTTAATGCAAGTTTGCTTGGTTGCTTCATGTGAATGCTTGAACCTGAAATTTATTTTAAACCCTAGGAACCAACACTTAGTCTATGGGTATTGTGCTTGTTTTGCAAGTCCAATAGGTTAGGTTGCATGCATGGAGACCTCACATCTTCGGTTTTGTCGAAATAGGATAGCATCATACTGAATGCATTTTATTTTCAGTTTTCTGCATTTCATTTTCATTTTTCTGCATTTTATTTTTTCCAGAAATTTTAACTTATTTTAAATTTTCAAGCATTAAAATAAACATTTAAAAAATTTCAAAATCCAAAAAAACAATGAACAATCACTAAAGTTTCATGGTGAAATAAACCAACATTGCCCCTTGTTTACAGTTACTTGCAATCACTAAGGTGTTCCAAGCATTTAAATTGAATATCTTTATTTGAGATTACTAATACACATATGCAAATGCTAATACAGCGGAGACCTTGGAGAAGTTGTTTGTTTAACTTCTTTGCAAGAGGGGATTTGGAACCCAAATCCTAAAGGAGAGTGTACTTTCACAACTGGGTGAAAATACCACTCAACAAGTCCCTAAGCTAAAATTTTATCATTGATGTCAAAAGGTCATTTGATGTCAAAAGGATCTATGATGGCATGCACTATGTTTTGTGAAAAGTGCAAGGAAAGTCTTTTTGTGAAAACCAAGGCAGGCAAAATAAAAGATTTTATTTAAAACTATGGATGGTAGATCTGAAATGGATTTTTCTTAAAATCCAAGTTGGCTTTTTGATTCATCGAAAAAGGTGCCCCGGTGATGGAAATATTTAGTTTAAATTTTAAATTATTTAAAATATAAATTTAAATTTTAAAATTAAAATAAAAGTAATCCGTTGACATCGTCGAAAATGAAGGGGAAGACTATATAAAAGGATGACTAAGGTTTATTATTCCTCATCCTTGCTCTTATGGTTAATGTGATTATTGAAGAGTGAAAAGAGCTCGTGTGAAAAACGTTTAAAGGCAAAGGCAGTGAATAAATTGAGGTGTGGTCGGATTCCAAGACATCATGGGTAGTGTGGCTTGTTCGAAACTCGAGCAACGCAAAGGCATTGGGATGCAAGTGGTTGAGTGTTCAAATTGTATGCACTTTGTTTTGTTTGAGAAAGGACAAATCTGTTTTGTGTTGGTTGTTGCATGGAGGATAAAGAAGGGTGAGGCACCTTTGGTCTTGTGTGGAGCGCTAGCTCACGTGGTGCGCAAGCACCATTAGGATCCAGGAGCCGCAGGACTCAGGTTCGAATCCTGCAAACTTCCTTTTGCTATGTAAAAGGGAAATAGTGCACTGGTTGTGGTTTTTCGTGCACATGTTACCAAGATTTATATGCTGTGTTTGATATTCCGAAATTCATGCCAAGGTATGCATTAAAGTTGTAAAATAAAATTAAAACAATTTTTTTGTTTTATTGGGTGCTAAAAGTTAGTTTAAAATGTGTGCATAAATTTTATAGTAAAAGTGGTTTTTGGAGAGATAAGTAGGTAGGCATAGATTTTAATTTCTTTAGGGTATAAGTGGTTTGAGGAGTAATAAGGATTATTACTTATTTGGCACATTGTTGAGATGTTATTTGGAGAGTGCTTTTAATTATTGAAACATTCTTGAGAAAAATATTTTGCTTGAGGGTTATAGAATATATCTTTGGTGGATGTGATTATTGAGTTGGAGTAAAAAGGTGTAAATTGAGTTATGCTTTATTTTGTTTTGTGATTATTATTTGAAGTCCAATAAACCTCATTGATATTGGAAAGGAAAGTTATGTTGAGTGTGGCAGATTTTGTGGACAACTTCTTGGCATTAATAAGGTATGGGCAATATTATCTATTGATTGTTTATGTTGGTTGATTTCTGAAATATCATTGGAGAGAAAAGGATTGATTGTGGTTTCCTTTTATAAAGTGTTGGTTTAAATGCTTCTATGTTTTCTGGTTTGAGAGTTGTGATTAAACCTTGTTTTACAAGCATTGTTGTTGAAGCCCATTGGTTGTGCAAAGAACTTGAACTTGAGTTAGAAAAGAACATGAGTATCATTGTTATGTGAAATTTTTGGTTGAGCAATTGTTGGAAACATTTTGAGTTGAGTGATACATTCTTGGACTAGGGTTTGTGAGAAAGAGTTGTTCCTTATGGTGATTGGTTCAGTAGAGTTGTTTGAGCCTAGTCAAGTGAATTTGTGAAGTGGTTGTTCAATTTCCATAAAATAAACTATTCTATATTCTGATTTGAGTTGATATTGAGTTGAGAAAGAAATTGAGTTTGTGAATAGAACATATTGAGTCTCTAACAATTCTTTTTATGCTTCTATAAGATTAAGCAGAGTTGATTTGAGTTGAGTTGAGATTGATTCGAGTTACGATTGGGATTTAAGTATAGAACATATTGAGTCTCTAAAAATTCTCTTTATGCTTATATAAGGTTGAATTGATATATTGATTGAGCATTGAGTTTAGAACATATCGAGTCTCTAACAATTCTCTTTATGATTCTATGTGATTGAACAAGTTCTATGTGAGCTTGTTAAGCTGATTTGAGGTAAGTCTTTGAGAAGGCTTGTGGACTGATTTTGAGTAAGATTTTGTGAAAGCTTGCTATGCATATTTGAGCAAGTCCTAGAGAGAAATTATTGAGCAGATTTGAGCAGGTTCTGAGTGAGCCTATTGAGCAGGTTTTGAGTGAACCTATTGAGCAGACTTGAGCAGGTTCTGAGTGAGCCTATTGAGAAGATTTGAGCAGGTTCTGAGTGAGCCTATTGAGCATATTTGAGCAGGTTCTGAGTGAGCCTATTGAGCAGATTTTAGGAGGTTCTAAGTGAACCTATTAAGAAGATTTGAGGAGGTTCTACGTGAACCTATTGATAGAGCTTTGGAGGTGACAGAGCATAGATGACAGAGTCTCAATGGATATAGATCCAGCATCCAGAACAATTGGAGATAGATTTGAGTGAGGAGTCTTCAAGTGGAGATAAATCCACAAGGCAGAGCAACAAAGATATAGAGTCTTCTAGAAGATCACTTGCCAGAGTAGAAGGTGAAAGATTTTTCCTATGGAAGAGATCCATGAACTTGAGATTAGGGGATCAACATCTCCTTTGGACAAAGCTCCATAAACATTGTAATTGGGAAGGATTCCCAAAGATATTGATTGAGAAAGTTTTAGTAAACTATTTTCTCCGTGGAGTAGCCCACATTGGGTGAACCACGTAAATTATGGCGTCTCTATTATGTATGGTGTTTTGTGCATTTCTTTGAATACTGCTATTGATACTGCTATCCATACACTGCATAATATTGAATTGAAAGTTGAATTGAAGGAAAAAGTAAAAAGTGGTCTTATACTGTTCACCTCCCCTCTCAGTATAAGCTTGTGTTCTTCAATTGGTATCAAAGTGGGTTCCTTCAGAAGAGTTTGATAGCTTGAAGGAAAAACGGTCTAAGAACACAATGGATCAAAAGGATCAAAGATACAAACCCTTCAATAATGCGATACCAGTATTTGATGGAAGTGACTTATTGTATTGGTGTATGCTGATGAGATTTCACCTGATGACACTTGGAAATGAAGTTTGGGATGCAATGGAACTTGGATATAATTCTATAGTCAATCCTCTGAAAGATAAGGAAGGCAAGCTTCTAATGCATGTAAATTCAAGAGTTATGAATACAATTATAAAAGGACTAGGTAGATTAGAATCCATGAAGGTTATGGATTGTAAAATAACAAAAGATATGTGGGATCTACTGCATGATATATATGAGGGTGATAAAGGTGTTAGGAAAGCTTAGATAAGAAATATCAAATGAGAATTTGAGAACTTAAGAATGAGAGATGATGAAAATATTCATGATTATCTCAGTAAAATTGATGAACTTGTGCATGATATGAGAGGTCTTGGAATGAAGGTTGACGAATCAGATGCTTGTGATAATATCTTGAGAACTCTTCCAAAAAGGTATAGTGAAAATGTTTATGCTATAGAAACATCAATTGATAGTGATTCTTTGACAAAGAATTCTTTGCTTGGCATGCTTACTACTTTTGATATAAGAACAAAAGATCCTATTCCTCTGAAAGAAGTTGCTTTCAAAGTGGATAAAAAGAAAAAGGGAAAGCAAATAGAATCAAGCAGTGAGTCATCTAGTTATGAAGAAGCTAACAATGGTAGGAGAGATAAAGGTTTCAAAATATTCATAGATGTTAGATCTATTAAGTGCTTCAATTGTGGAAAGTATGGACATTACACAATAGAGTGCAAAAAGTCAAAGTACAACAGTGATGAAGAAAAATAGGATCACAAGTATAGGGAATAATAAAGACACAGGTACCAGAAGAAAGGTAAGGATGGACAGAACAAACAAGGAAAGAAGTTCTTCCAAAGACAAAATAAAAGCTACTATGCAGATAATGCAAGTAAGTACTCATTTTATAGTGATGCTAGTTTTTCAGACAATGATAGATATGAAGTCCTATTTATGTTTAAAGAGAAAAGGAATCCAGTTATTCTCAAATGTTTTAGATGTGGTAAATTTGGATATCTTGAAGATGATTGCACTAGAGATGGCTATAGTTTCAGTGATGATGGTTTTGAAGATGCACTTGAAAGACCAAATGAGAATATTCTGATGGCTTTAGAAGATGACGTAAGTGATCCTATAGAAGATAATCCAAAAGGAAGTAATGATAAGGACAAAGGCAAACAAATAGAGGATTAATCAATAGAGAATGGTTATGATCTCAAGGGAGAATTTATCTATGACCTTGACACAGTAAAGAAGGTAAGAAAACAACACTCTAAGCTTGAAAATCAGTTTCAAGAATGTGATGAAGAAATATTATTGCTCATGGAAGACTTAGAGAAGTCAAAGGCTAAGGCAAGTAAGTTCAAAGAAAAGTTAGAAGCAAATATTTTGGAATGTGAGAAGTTAGAACAAGAAGTGGCTACTCTAAAGAAATATTTAAAGGACTCCAAGATCAAGATGAATAGTTTCACAAATAGCTCCAAGAACTTGGATAAGTTCATTTGTGGACAACAAAGAACATCATGTTCAACAGGTCTTGGCTTTGGAAAGAAACAGGAAAAAGAATCTACTTCAAGTCTTGATGAAGAAGAAACTTCATAATAAGATACTTTCAAAGATGATAGTGTAAGTGGGAATGAGACATCAGAGGATGAGCTAGAAAATAGAAAGATCAACAAAGATAGGAACAATGCACAAAGAAGATACAGGTGGAACATCAATTAGAATAGAAGAACAATGAGGTCTAGGTAAGGAAGCTTCAATGGAAGATGCTTATCATGTCATAGGTTTGGGCACATGGCTTCACAATGTAGGTCATATGCAATATAGGAATATGGAAAATGATAACTTTTTCAAGGATCTTGCTACTCATGCAATGGTTTTGGTCACAAGGCAATGAATTGTAGGGTTCACGATAGAAGAAGATTTGGCTTCACTAGGAGGTATCCTAAGACATTTGCACCTCCAAGGAATAATAATATTAAGTGTTATAAGTGCAATAATGATGGTCACACATAAATATGGTGTAGAGAAAATATTCTAGAAGTAGCTATGAACAGGAACAGGAATAAGAACTTGGATGAGAAAAAAAACAAGAACAAGAACATGGATGAGAACAATAACAAGAACAAGAACAAAAGTCATGATTACTTGGAAAGAAATAGTGAGAGGATTCAGAAAACTCAAAAAGGAAGAGAGAAAGATAAAGGTAAAGAGCAATGCTTTCGGGGAGTAGAAATACTCCCACCCCAAAATTAACCACCTCACGAGGAGGTGGGGGAGGGGCTAAGCTAAGAGGCTCATTCTTAGCCCCGAGCCCCAAAGGTGAACCTTTTCCATTGATGTCAAAGGGGGAGAGATTTTTTTATATTAAGGAAAGTTTTGATATGGGGAGAGATTTAATATTTGAGAGAGAATTGAGCCAAGGGGAGCAAAAAATAAGGTCAGATTTAAGTAAATAAATATGGGTTGCCATCAATGACAAAGGGGGAGAGTGTTAGATATTTTGAGTCCCTAAGCTAAAATGTTGTCATTGATTTCAAAAGGTCATTTGATGTCAAAAGGATCTATGGTGGCATGCACTATGTTTTGTGAAAAGTGCAAGGAAAGTCTTTTTGTGAAAACCAAGGTAGGAAAAATAAAAGGTTTTATTTAAAACCATGGATGGCAGATCTGAAATGGGTTTTTCTTAAAACCCAAGTTGACTTTTTGTTTCATCAAAAAAGGTGCCCCGGTGATGGAGGTATTTAATTTTAAATATTTAGTTTAAATTTTAAATAATTTAAATTTTAAAATTAAAATAAAAGTAATCCGTCGACGTCATCGAATATGAGGGAGAAGACTATATAAAAAGATGACTAAGGTTTATTATTCCTCATCCTTTCTCTTGTGGTTAATGTGATTATTGAAAAGAAAAAATAGCTCATGTGAAAAACGTTTAAGGGCATAGGCAAACAATAATTCGAGGTATGGTCGAATTCCAAGACATCGTGGGCAGTGTGGCCTATTGGCAACTTGAGCAGTGCAAAGACATTGGGAGGCAAGTGGTTGAGTGTTCAAATCGTGTGCACTTCATTTTGTTTGAGAAAGGACAAATCTGTTTTGCATTGGATGTTGCATGGAGGATAAAGGAGAGTGAGGCGCCTTTGGTCTTGTGTGGAGTGCTAGGTCATGTAGTGCGCAAGCACCGTTAGGATGCAGGAGCCGCAGGACTCAGGTTCGAATCCTGTGAACTCCCTTTTGCTGTGAAAAAGAGAAATAGTGCGCTGGTTGTGGTTTTTCATACGCATGCTACCAAGATTTATATGTTGTGTTTGATATACCAAAATTCATGCCAAGGTATGCATTAAAGTTGTAAAAGAAAATTAAAACAATTTTTTTGTTTTATTGGGTGCTAAAAGTTAGTTTAAAATCAGTGCATAAATTTTATAGTAAAAGTGGTTTTTGGAGAGATAAGTAGGTAGGCATAGATTTTAATTTCTTTAGGGTATAAGTGGTTTGAGGAGTAATAAGGATTATTACTTATATGGCACATTGTTGAGATGTTATTTGGAGAGTGCTTTTAATTATTGAAACATTCTTGAGAAAAATATTTTGCTTGAGGGTTATTGAATATATATTTGGTGGATGTGATTATTGAGTTGGAGTAAAAAGGTGTAAATTGAATTATGCTTTATTTTGTGATTATTATTTGAAGTCCACTAACCCTCATTGATATTGGAAAGGAAAGTTATGTTGAGTGTGGAAAATTTTGTGGATAATTTCTTGGAATTAATAAGGTATGGGTAATATTCTCTATTGATTGTTTATGGTGGTTGATTTTTGAAATATCATTGGAGAGAAAAGGATTGATTGTGGTTTCCTTTTTGAAAGTGTTGGTTTAAATGCTTCAAGGTTTTTTCTCGGTTTAATCCTTGTTTTATAAGCATTGTTGTTGAATCCCATTGGTTGTGCAAAGAAATTGAACTTGAGTTAGAAAAGAACATGAGTATCATTGTTATGTGAAATTTATGGTTGAGCAATTGTTGGAAACATTTTGAGTTGAGTGATACATTCCTGGAATAGGGTTTGTGAGAAAGAGTTGTTCCTTGTGGTGATTGGTTGAGTAGAGTTGTTTGAGCCTAGTCAAGTGAATGTGTGAAGTGGTTGTTCAAGTTCCATAAAACAAACTATTCTATATTCTGATTTGAGTTGAGATTGAGTTGAGAAAGAATTTGAGTTTGTGCATAGAACGTATTGAGTCTCTAACAATTCTCTTTATGCTTCTATAAGATTGAGCTGAGTTGATTTGAGTTTAGTTGAGATTGATATGAGTTAAGTTTAGGATTTGAGTATATAACATATTGAGTCTCTAGAAATTCTCTTTATGCTTCTATGAGGTTGAATTGATATATTGATTGAGCATTGAGTTTAGAACATATTGAGTCTCTAACAATTATCTTTATGATTCTATGTGATTGGACAAGTTCTATGTGAGCTTGTTAAGCTAATTTGAGGTAAGTCTTTGAGAAGGCTTGTGGACTGATTTTGAGTAAGATTTTATGAAAGCTTGCTATACAGATTTGAGCAAGTCCTAGAGAGGACTTATTAAGCAGATTTGAGCAGGTTCTGAGTGAGCCTATTGAATAGAGTTGAGCAGGTTTTGAGTGAACTTATTGAGCAGATTTGAGCAGGTCCTGAGTGAGTCTACTAAGCAGATTTGAGCAGGTTTTGAGTGAGCCTATTGAGCATATTTGAGCAGGTTTTGAGTGAGCATATTGAACATATTTGAAGTGGTTATGAGTGAACCTATTGAGCAGATTTGAGGAGGTTCTAAGTGAACCTATTGATAGAGCTTTGGAGGTGATAGAGTACAAAGGACATAGTCTTAGTGGATAGAGATTCAACAATCAGGACAATTGAAGATAGATCTAAGTGAGGAGTCTTCAAGTTGAGAGAGATCCACAAGTTAGAGCAGTAGAGAGATAGAGTCTTCTAGAAGATCACTTGCCAGAGCAGAAGGGGAAAGAGTTCTCCTGTGGAAGAGATCCATGAACTTGATATTAGGGGATCAACATACCCTTTGGATAGAGCTCCAGAAACATTGTAATTGGGAAGGATTCCAAAAGATATTGATTGAGAAAGTTTTAGTAAAATATTTTCTCCGTGGAGTAGCCCACATTTGGTGAAAAATTGTGGTGTCTCTATTGTGTATGGTGTTTTGTAAATTGCTTTGAATACTACTATTGATAATGCTATCTATACACTTCTGTATATTGAATTGAAGGAAAAAGTAAAAAATGGTCTTATACTGTTCACCCCCCTCTCAATTTAAGCTTGTGTTCTTCATTTCCTACTCTTGAATTGAGTTGAATGTTTGTTTATTTACAAAGGCGTAAGGTGTTTGTTAGAAAAATATTTTGCATTCAATGGATTACTGTTGCTTGACATTATGTGATTAGTTATGCATGTTCATAAATTAGATTTTCCTAATCCTAAGTAACCATTCACTTAGTATTGGTGGAACTGAGACAACTAGTACCTGAAGTACCTGTTGAACCTAAAAGAGAGTTGAAATTAGAGGAAGTTGATGCTGTATTCAACTTTATGAGACTGTTGTTGTAACATAACAAGTTTTATTGTGGAAGAAATGATGTAATATCTTGTAGGCATTTATGATTTATTGATGGAAGTATAAAAAATGTAACTCCAAAGTATTTGATTGCATTGGATATAAACAATGTAATATCTTTGAAGTTTTATGTTCTTGAAAAACAAGTTTACATGATATATTATGTTACTTGAATTCTCAAGTGGATGCTTTGTTTATAAATGGCTAAATTAGATCTTTACTTTATATAAGTAAAAATGTGGAAACATAGAATGAACATAAACATATCAAAGAATACATAAATGAGAGATCTAAAGAGTAGTAGTCAATGAGACATAGTGGTAGGCAACAATATGCCTATGAGAATATGTTGGATGATTCCCTTAACAAACCATATGTAGTATGGTTAGCTGGTTAAGCATTGCACCTAAAATATTACCTTATTCGAAAATAATGAGTAATCAATAAGGCACATGCTTAAGGTTAGGTTGAAAGACACCTATGGTTGTAAAAAGTTTAACATGAGGTTAAACAATAAGGGAAATGTACATTTTGGTTGAAATAGACTGGAAAATTCTCGTTGATCATTATGGGATAATGGCCACTCCCATGCACATGGATAGACTCTGATCAAGTTGATTCCTGTGTGGTGCATAGCCTTAGAAACTCATGTGATTACTTGCTCAATGGAAACTATATAAATGACTCATAAAAATGTAAGTAAAAAAAAATATGGGTGTAATGGTTGGTTTTTGGTTAGGTAATTTGGGGTTATTACATTGGTGGCAGATTTTGGGTCATGTGGACTAGAGTGTGTGGTTGGTGAGGTGGAAAACTGGTGGTTGTGCTAGCAGGACTCGAAGGAATAGAAAATACACAAGCTAACTGTGAATTTTTTACACTTGAATGGCCAACTGGAGTGACTAACCTAGGGTGTTCTCCTAGCACTTGTGTGTCAAGCTCATAAAAATCAACAAGATATTCTAGATTTTTGGCCTTCAATCTTGTGATCATGAAGAAAGCTTTCACTCACTTCACGTTAGGAGGATTTTGGGTAAATCAGAGTCACCAGATGTTCTTATCAAATATTACAAAGACGAACATCAAACCTTAATATTGTTGAAAGTGACACGTTTTTAGGGTCCCACCGGGTGTGCCAAAAACTGTTGGTCATGAATCTACCTAAGTACAAAATTTAATTTGTGTACCCTAGACCCAACCAACATTGAAAGGCCAAAGGAAAGAAATGTCCTCCAGGTGAATCTCTAGAGAGGGTTGTTTCCCGTACTAAAACTAATGATCGATTTAAATATTAGGGTAGTAGGAAATAAATGGTAAATAATAAAAAGAAACAAGAAATATGGCTATAAGCCAAAAATATAAGGTGGGGATAACCTTACAATAAAAATTCACAAGTATTAATTAGCATATAACATAAAGAAAGGCACAAGAACCATGCACAGTTTGCCAAGATAACCTCCAAGACAACATTCCAGTGTTCACTCCCTCACAATCAGTAATTAAATCCAGATGTAGAATTTAAAATCAGCAAATGATGGACATGAACGTAATCATAAATGACAAACAAAAGGAGATTAAACACAATGCTACTCGAGGAACCAGAAGCCGAATGTATTTCTATTTATGCAAAAAACTTAAAGTGTTTTTCTATAGAGTGTCTATCCTTTTCTTTTATATCAAAATGCTTAGTATTTATAGAGGATTGTGCCTCTATCATTAAATGCACACCACAAAAAAATATCGACTGGTCAATAATTAGTAGAAATTCTCTCCTCGATAATGGTGATACTTGAATCAGATTATTATTTAGGGAACAACAATCCGATCCGGTTTTCATGGAGTACACCTGGAAAATTGACAAATATGGATGATGGATAAAACATCCCAAGTGTCGGTGCATCAAAACTCAACAATGTCACGTGATAAATAGGATCTTAAATTATGGATGTCATTCCTTTCCTTTATGCCTTGGAATCTGATCCTTGCTAGTGGAGATCAATGAAATTTATTCTACTTCAAAAAGAAATGGGACGTATGGGGTCATATTGAAAATAACTAGGATCACATCATATTTGAGGGCGTAGCATTTTATATTGGCATCTCCTCGATAGAAATTCTGGAAAAATCGATCTCATTAATTCAAACATTCAATGCTCTCATTCTTTGAATTTTCTTGAGAGGTATTATCAATGGGGTGCTTTGGAAGTAAAATTTTGCTAGAAAGAAGAGGCAAGAATTGATTTCGCTTGCACAAGTTGAGGTTTCACTCTTTAACATGCTTTTTCCCCTTTCCCAGGTGATTTCACCCAAAAATGATAAAAAAGTATCTTATGCAAGGAAAAAAGGCAAAAATAATTGATTTCACCCCTGAGAGGGGCAACAATGACTTTCGCCCCACCCCAAGGGCGGCGTTGACTTTGATCGGCAGGAAAATATATTTTTCAAGACTTTCACCTCAAGACGTTTTCATTTGGAAATTCACCTTAAAGGAGGGTGAAAATAATTTTCGCCCCTCTTGAGGGGCACCTTTGACTTTGAATTTTTAATCTTTGCCTGGATGACATCATT
Source organism: Wollemia nobilis (assembly GCA_028583015.1). NCBI lineage: Eukaryota > Viridiplantae > Streptophyta > Pinopsida > Araucariales > Araucariaceae > Wollemia > Wollemia nobilis. The sequence goes on from JAQPPZ010002224.1 coordinate 1,023,577, forward strand.
GTAACATTTACGCTTTGAAAATTGTCTTTCACTGGGTTTCGATCCAAGGGTGGGTGAAAGGAATTTTCACCCCCCTTGAGGGGCGACTTTGAATTTGATCATGCGAAGCATGTTCTTCATTCTAATTTCACTCCTAAGATGCTTTTAACTGGAATTTCACTCCTTTCCAAGGACACTTTTGACTTTGACTTTTTCATCACTTGCAAAATTTTCTCTCCTTTTTCTCTATTTAGATGAAATCTCCCATCAAGGTAGTTTCGCCCCAAAGGAAGGGCGCAAAGTATTTTTGCCTCCTCTTGAGGCAAAAATATTTTTCCTTTAATGTTAATGGCACCTTCACTTTCAATAAAAATGCCAAAGTCATAGATGATTTTCTATTAATTCTTCTATCCTAAAACGTCCATTGCTGCTAATTTTTCCTCTTACGTTTTGCTCACAACTTTCATTAAAAACAAAATTTACTAGCAAAAATTAATGTATATCTCCGAAAAAAAAATGATATTGCTTATAGGAAGAGAACAAAAATTAAAATAGTAAAACCAGCACAACTGCATCATGTATATTTTTCAAAATTTTACAAAACAATTTAGTGTGGCAAAACTTCCAACAAACCATGGTAGATGGGTAGGGATTGAAACGAGTTTTCCAATGAGTATATGCAAAGGTATACTCGAACAAATAATGGTCCTATAAAAAAAAATTACAAGAGGATTGCCAGAATAAGAAAATGGTAAAAATTTAGTTTTCAACTATCAATTGAATTGGCAAGTATCCACGACATTAAATAATGGAAATTGGACAACCTTCAATGACAATGACATTAAATATTTTTCAATGGCTATCAGTGGGCAACAACGTCCAATGACTATGGCATTAATTAGTGGTAGGCCAATGACTATTTTAGAATGGCATTAATGATTGGCAACTCCAATGGCAGATAGCAACAATAATGATAATTAATGGCCAAGGAGCAAGTAATGAAGGAGTTATACGTCCAATGGCTACGACAATTCAATAGAGGAGGGCAACACAAATTACAGGGTGATAGCCCGAAGATGTACGAAAAACTGACCAGGACACCGACTAGGTGGACCGGTGACGGGAAGGTGGGGGACACATGGAGCAGAGCACAAACATCAACATCTTAGCAACGACGAGCGGTGGCAACATCAACATTAGAAACACGGGGTAGTAGTGATATCGCTAGAGCACAGGTGTATGGGTAAAAAGACGACGCGATCGAATGCAAGATGTCAGAAGAAAGCATGGATTATGCTAGGAAGTGGCCATGCTCTATCGAAAGTTTTGCGCTTAGGATGCTGGAAAATCAACGTGCAACAAATACCCCAAAATTGGTGTAGAATTTACGTGCGGGTAAGCTGGTGGTACAATGCTGCCAAAGATGCCACATGAGGATGCAAATAGCATCGAATTTAATAGTTGATCAACAAAAATACTATCAAAGAGAGGCAATGATAAAGATTGGGCTAGCTAGAACATGATGGAAATACCAAAAAACATCCAAAAATAATGTCGTAAATGGGAAGCTCCAAAATACGAACTCGTGCGAAAATGAAAGCGGAATAGAACAGAGTTTTGCGATTGTCAAAAATTGCATGGCAAAAATAGGATGAAATCGTATATGAAAGCCTACAATAAAATGTCTAAGATGAATGTAACCATTCCGTAAAAAAATCTACGAAGGCATTCTCATTCCCCATCTGAACCGATCTCAACCTAGGGGAAGAGGATACTAGCCTTGTTTCTGCAACCCGCTCTGATACCAATGATATAGGAGTAGTTGCAACAGACAAAAAAAGATACAAAGACAATCCAAAACTGAGTTTCCATTGACAACATAGGCCTATAAATAGGCAATACATCACATATTTTGGATAAGGTTTCATTCAATATTTACGGTGCACCTTATCCGTTACAACAACCATAATTAAAATATACAACCATTAAAAGATAACGATTTATTACATAAAATAAACCACACCTAACACACTTAATCCCTATCAAAGGTGGATGTAGGAGGATTTGTGAATTTATTAGAGGTATTTAATATAAGGGTTTGACTAAGGGTTTGGGAATTTTAAATTCATTCAAAAATTGGAGGGAGGATTTTGGAGAGATTTAAAAATTTATTGAAGGCATTTATTAGGAGATTTGATGGGGATTTTGGGGAATGATTAAGATTTTTAAGGATTTGCATTAGGATTTAAAAATTTATTGCGGGTCTTATCAAGGGTTTGACTAAGGGTTTGGGGTATTTTTAAATTCACAAAAATTATTGAGGGTTTGGGAGGACTTGAGGAATTAATGTGGGTATTTCCTAGGATATTTGGTGGGGATATTGAGGGCTGATTAGGATTTTTGGGAATTTGATTTAGGATGTGGGAATTTATTGTGCATTTTACTTGGGATTTGACTAGGGGTTAGGAAATGATTAGGGCTTAATTAAAGGTTTGATTAGGGAATCTGAAATTAATTAGGATTTTAGAAATTTTGAGGAGGGTTTAGGGAATTAAAGAGGAACCTAGGAAAATTAAGAGAATTATAAGAATTAAAAAGGGATTAAAGGGGGATTAGAGGAAATTGGAAGCATCTAGAGAGAATTAGGGGAAATTTAATGAATTAGGGAGAAATTAGAAGGGTTTAGAGAGGAATTAGAAGAATTAGAGGAGAATTAGGAAGATTAAGAGGAAATTAGAGGAATTGAAAAAGAACTAAAGGAGTATTAAAGGAAATTAGAGAGGATTAGAGGGAAATTAGAGAAATTAGATGAGTAAAAAAAGGGAATTGGAAGAATTAGAGAAGCTAGAAAGGGAATTGGAGATTTATAGATGACTTATAGAAATTAGAGAAGGAATTAAGAAAAATAGATGATTTAGAGGAGGAATTAGAAGATTTGGAAGAATGGAGAGAAATGAGAGAGAATTAGGGATTTTGGAGGAAATTAGGAGAATTTAAGAGGGGATTTGTAGATTTGGAGGAATTTAGAGAAATTAGGAGAATTAGAAAGAAAATTTAATATTTAGATGAAATTTAGAGAGGTTAGAGAAGAAATAAAAGGAACAAGATGGATTAAAGAGGGAATTAAGGAATTATAGAACAAATTAGAGAATTAAGAGAAATTAGAAGAATTTAAGAGAGAATAGAATAATTTAGAGAGAGAATTAAAAGACTTGAAGGGATTTAGAGAAATGAGAGAGGAAATAGAGGAATTGAGAGGGAATAAGAATTTAGAAGGGAAATTAGAAGAATTTGGTGGGATTAGAGAGAAAATTGAAATATTTGAAGGAATTTAAATCAATTTGAAGGAGAGAGTTGCATTTTGGAGAAATTTAGAGGAACTAAAGAGAGAATTAGAGAATTTGGATGAATTAAGTAGAATTAGAGAGGAATTAGGGGATTTTTGAGGAATCAGGAAAGATTTGGAGGAAATTTGGGGATTTTGGAGGGATTAAGAAGGACTTGGAGGAAATTTGCATATTTTGGAGGGATTGAGAAGGATTTGGAGGAAATTTGCAGATTTTGGAGGAAATTGGGAAATTTAAGAGAAATTAGAAGAAATTGGGGACTTCGATGAATTGATTGCAAAATGGGTTTAGATGGCTAGAAAATTGACATGTTTTGGGTGTCTACATGTAATAGATTGGGATTTGTATCTATAGTTTAGATGAGTGATTTATATTTTCCTTTTATGTAAGTTTCTTTGTGTAGGATATGCACAAGTGTCATGTAAGAGTGCAAGTTGCAAGAGATGCACAAGTTTCAAGTAAGTATAAATGTAAGTGTGTTTTAAAAGAATATGCACAAGTGTCATGTATGTAAGTGTGCAAGTATGTAATATGAGGATGTGCACAAGTGCATTGTATTAGAAGTGCATGTAGGAGAGTAAGAGTCATGTAGAAATGTGCAAGTGTCAAGTATACATGTAAGAAGAGAGTGAAGAGTCTAGTATATAAGTGGTAATATGAGAAGCCAAAGGTCAATAATGGAAAATATTGCAACTATCGGATATGTGAGGAGTGTAATAGTCATGTATTGAAGAGTTACATTCCTATGTCTATATTATGGAGATAAAGCTCCCTACAATACAAGTGGGAAAACATTTTGTAGCGAACACCATATCAAGCATTCATAATAAACCTTGTATACAAATTTTGAGCAATATTATTGTAAGTATTATTCATGCTTATAAATGAATGATTTTGGCCATTTACATTCATATTTGATAGTATAGTGAATGTTATTATATTTATATTGGCTAGTTTATATATATATATATATATATATATATATATATATATATATATATATATATGTGTGTGTGTGTGTGTGTGTGTGTGTGTGTGTGTGTGTTTTTGAATTTACATGGTGGAATCGATAGCCGCCACGAATCCGGATAGGCTATCCGATTTTTATGGCCACCATAGTATTCTGCATTGTCCGCCCCAAAAGCCGCCACATAGATCTTCATGCAGTCCACCCCTATAACCACCATGCCAAAATCATTTTAAACCTTTTACACCGTTGAAAGCACCAAGAAAGGGAAAAGATTTTAGTTTAGCAAATTGGCTAGTTTATATATTTGATTGCTCATATATAAAATTCTACTTTTTTTATTTGTGGAAAACATCCCAAAAGGGATGCCACTTTCGGGTAAGACCCAAGGAGGCAGGGGTATCCATTCCACCAAAAACGCCCAGGACTCGGACCTGGCCTACCACCTTTGACATACTCAAGGAGCAAACAAACACACAAAACCAATTTAAAAATAAGTAAATAACAACAAAAATAATAAAATAAAATAAAAAACATGCTCCTTGAGTGTGTCAAAAACAAAAGCACAACCAAACACGCACAATAAGATAAAAGAAACCACAACACGAACCACATAGAAAAACACAAGAACCACATAACAAAACACAAACAAGACAAAAACAACAGAACACTACAAAGACATAACCCAAAAAAAAACATGAAAAATAAACACAACCAAAACCTAAAAAATTAAAAAAATAAAAATAAAAATAAAAAACAACCAACAACAGACAATAAACAAAAACAAAAAACATAGAAAACACTCACACATAAAAACACGAATTAACACAAACAAAGAGAAACCCAAGAACAAGAACGAAAAAAACACAAGAACAATAACAAAAAACATAAAAAAAACAACAACAACAACAAAAACACAAGAACAACAAAAAACAACACAAAGAACACAAAAACAAAACAAAACAAAAGAACCCACCCACCTTAAAAAACTAAACAAAAAAACAAAAAAGAAAAAAGAAAAAAAAATTGAACATAACAATGACCTATCTAGACCAGAAGACTATTAAGGCAAGAATCAACAGAGGAAACAAAATAAAGAATAGAATGAGCTAGGGAACTAAAAAAAACTGAATGAACCAAAGAGAAGCAAAAAAAAAAAGCAAGAAGAAACTAGGTACCTTCATAACTGGAGCCATCCAAAGAAATGATAGAAAGAAGAGCTTCCCTAATTTGAGAAGCCCACCATCTAGGAGGGTGGCCATAACAAGTAAGATCACCTTTGTCCAAAGCCCAATTAGCTAAAGCATCAACACTCTTGTTTTGATCTCTCGACCACATGATTGTAATCAACTTTCAAAAATCCCATCTGGATTAATTGAATCTTCTCAATAATTCTTTTTATTCTCCAATCCACCTTATGATTCTTAGAAGGAGTCTTCAAGAGATTAATCATAAGTTGAGAGTCAGACTCAACTAACACCTTTTCCCATCCAACCTTAGTAGCCTCCTGAAGGCCTCTCGAGGATACCATACCCCTCAACAAGGTTATTGGAAAGAATACCCAAATTCTCAGCAAAAGTAAAAACCAGGGAGCCATCTGAAAGTCTACCAATTCCTCCCACACTCGGCTTTTCCAGGGTTCCCTCTAGAGGCTCCATCAGTATTGACTTTTCCAAAATCCTTAGGAGGAGGTTGCCAATTTCTTGTCCTATCCATCTTACTAATACTCACATTCCCTTTAAGTTGGTTGCCCTTAGAATATTTAATCTTCAATCTTTGCATCACTTGATCCCATCTTTGGTGGGAGTTTTGGGGGTGATTAAGGAGTTGATGGACTCATTCAACTAAGTTGGCTATGGTCTTTTGCCAAATATAGTGAATATCCTTCCTATCTTGATTAAAAATTTGGTTGTTCCTTTCATTCCAAATATTCCAAAGAAGAATGGTAGAACCCATCCAAACTAACTCGCCTAATAAAATGATCAACACCCTCTTGATTAGGCCAATCCCTCCAAAGCTGTTCAAAAGTAAAAAAATTGGACCACTGTAAGCCAAGTAAAGTGGCCATTCTCCTCCATAGCTCGGAGGCTAAAGTACACTCAATAAAAATATGGTTGAGATTTTCTACATTCTCTTCACACATTTCACATCTAAAAGGGCCATGAAAACCACGCTTCATAATTTGCTCACCAAGTAGCACCCTACGATGCAATAAAATCCAATTAAAGAACCTCACCTTAGGCCAGAGCTTTTGAGCCCACAATCGAGAAAATATGTCAGAAGAATGGTTGGGATTATTATGGCATAAGGTCAAATAACCTTGAGCAACCGAATACTCACCCTTAGTAGTGTTGTTCCATCCAAAACAATCTTTTTCATGGGACCAAGAGAGGGATCTCATATGAAGGATGCCTTGGATATCTTGTCTTTGCCTTTCTGGGATTTGAATAGGCCAGTCCTCAATAGGGATCCAATATCTACCAACCTTTGAATTACCAGTATGGTACCGACAGTAATTAGCCACCTTTATCCAATTAGCTCGGTGAAGCTCCTCCATCCAAGGCCTCCAATCGGGAAACTGAGTTATCAAAGGCTTGTGACCATCCCAAGAATCTGTCCAAAAATTTGCCTGTTGACCATTATGAATGATCCAAAATAATTTTTTCTTTATCAAATCCTCACCAATCTTAAGAACTGCTAAAATGGGAGAACCTTTGGTAGGAAGTTGATAGCGAACAAGGTCTTCAGGACTTTTGTTCTCAGCATATTTAGCACGGAGATTATTGGCCCAAAGAGCATTGGGGTTATGCAACATCCTCCAATATAATTTAGCAGCTAAAGCTTTGTTGTTATTAATAGAAGACCGGAATCCTAACCCCCTTCACTCTTAGGAAGACATAAAGTATCCCATTTCACCAAGGCCCATTTTCTTTTCTCCTTAGTACCACTCCAAAGGAAACGATGACTGATTTGATCCAATTCTCGAAGAACAACCTTTGGGATATTCAAAATGGAAGAAACATAAATAGGAATAGCTTGAAGGACTGATTTTACCAAGGTGATTCTACCCCCGAAGAAAGCCACCTGTTGGTCCACTTTCCAATTTTCTTCTTGACTTTGTCCAACAACCAATTCCAATCTTTATTTTTTTGCCTTTGAATATTTATGGGAATACCTAAATAAGTGATTGGAAGGGAGGTCTTCTTATATCTTAATTTATCCAAGACCATGGATTCCTGTCTAGTAGAGCTAAAAAAGAAAATAACTTTAGATTTGTCTTCATTGATCAACTGCCCAAGTAGCCTTAGAAAAACAGCTAATGATTTGCTTAATATTAGAAGCTTCCTTAACTGTAGCTTTACCTAAAAGAGTAGAGTCATCCACAAATTGAAGATGAGAGATAGGTCTAGCTCCATGAGCAATGGTAACTCCCTCAAGGGTTTTGTTTTCCCTCTTTTTGGTTATAGTCCTACCCAAGCATTCAACAAGAATGATGAATAAATAAGGGGATAGCGGGTCACCTTGCCTAATACCTCTGGAAGCTGGGAATGACCGAGAAGGCCTGCCATTGATAAGAACTAAGTAGGAAACTGAAGAGATACATCCCATAATCCAATCCATCCAATCCTTAGAGAAACCAAATTGCCTCAAAACTTTGATAAGGAAGTGCCAATCCACTCTGTCATAAGCTTTGGATAAGTCTAACCGAATGAACATGGAAGGAGATTTTTGCATATCCATGGAATGGATGGCTTCCTGAGCAAGAACTATCTCATCTACTATTTGACGTCCTTCCACATAACCCCCTTGCTCTCGGGGAAATAATCTTATGCAAAAGAGGCTTCAACCTTTCTCGCCATGATTTTAGTAATGATTTTGAGAAGAACATTACATAAAGCAATAGGTCTAAAAGCTGAGATATGATCAACCTCTTGAGCTTTTGGAACAAGAGTAATATAAGTTTTATTGATAACCTTCAAAATTTCTTTGGCTTTCCTGGCTTCTTCCACCACCTCTAATAAATCAACATGAAGGATATCCCATAACTCTTGGTAGAACTCAATGGGAAAACCATCAGGACCTGGGGTTTTCCATTTTTGCATTTTAAAAACTACTTGTTGAAGCTCATTGATAGTAACAGGAGCAGTCAAAATAGAGTTCTCCTCAGAAGTGATAAGAGAAGGGATTGCTTGAAGAACATTTTGTTGTGAAGCCGAGTCAAGAGGAGTAGCAACAAAAATATTGGAAAAGTAATCAACAACAATAGAGTTCATGCCATCCCAAGTATAAACAACATCTCCAGAATCTGATTTTAAGGAAGAAATAAAGTTGTGAGATCTTCGAGCTAGAAGAGATTTGTGGAAGAAATTTGTGTTTCGATCTCCTTCTTTGAGCCATTGAATTCTAGATTTTTGCTTCCATAAGATTTCTTCTCTTTTTTCCCATTCCTCTAACCGAGTTGTGAGTTTAATTTCATCTCGCACTTCTCTTCTCTCGTGAGGCCATCTAAACGGATTTTCTTATTCAAATTTTCAAGATGAGCAATAACTTCATGTTTTTTTTATGAACATCCCCAAACTCTTTCCAGCTTCCAAGTCTTGATTTTGGATTTAATGTATTGCGATATTTTGGCAAAATAGAACATCTTGGTCCCATGCCTAGGTTTACATTCCTTCTACCATTGTTGCACACGATTCTTGAATGAAATGTCTCTAAGCCACATTAATTGAAAATGAAAAGGAGAGAAACTCACATTGGTTTTCCACATTTCCACCATGATCGGCCAATGATCCGAACCAACATTATTAAGAGTCTTCACTTTAGGAATGTGACCATGGATTAAGAAATTTTCAGAGAGCAAAAACCTATCCAATCTCTCCATTATACAAGCTAAGCCTTGCCTTCTGTTAGACCAAGTCATAAGGCCATTATCTGGTTGGATATCCACAAGATGGAGGTTTGCAATATATTCGCTCATGAGGTCGGTGCTTTTGTCCAAATTTCTATTTCCCCCCTTTTCTCATCCAGAGAGAGGATGGTATTGAAATCTCCTCCAATAAAGATCCAAGCTTCAGGAAAATGAGAGATAATATGAGTAATATCCTTCCACCGTCTTCTTTTTTCCTCCAAAGAAGTCAGAGCATAAACAAGAATGCAGAGCATAATTTGGTTGGAATGTCTACTTTGAATAGCTATAGCCAACAAACCCCAACTGCCAACCATATGGTGAATAACTACCTCTTTTGGGTCCCAAAGACAAGCAATGCCACCGTAAGTCCCTTGGGAACTGAGGGAAACCACTTTTCCAGCTGGCCAAATTTTATCGGCAATTGAGTCCATATCCTCCATTGACATCTTTGTTTCTTGAAGGAAAACAAGATGTGGATGATTTATCTGAATCATTCTTCTAATTTCATTTTGTTTTGAAAGACTCCCTTTGAGTCCTCTAATATTCCAAGTGATGATCTTCATTAATACCGGGGCTAAAAAAGTTGGGAAGGGCATTAATCTTACCTTCCTCTACAAGCTTTTCACCTTCTTTTACCATATGATATTGATTGGTCTTGCGACCTACTTTTTGATTAGAATCCATCTTCAATTTTTTTTCCCTGTTTCTTGACTTATTCCAATTGAATCCGAGATGGCTTCTAACCTTGAAGAATGCTCGTACACAACCAAAATTTTACTAGATGGTTCAACGGAGTCTATATTGGGACCTGCATTATTTGAAGTTTTGACATTTGAAAGATTGTTTTTCTTGTGTAAATTTTCTCCCTTTTTTTCTCGTTGAAAACCTTTGATTTGTTGGTTTGTCTCTCGAGTTCTTCCCTTCATATTTAAATTGTGTTTCTAAGATTTTAGTTTCCATTATTTCCTCTTCCTCACTTGGGACATCATTTGTGGAAAGGATTTCAAACATATTAGCAGATGACTTTGATTGATCCTTCATAACTGGTTTTTTCTGAGTGTTCTTCTTCTTAGGTATTTGGAAACCTGCTGAGTTTATATCTTCTTTCTTTTGATCAGGAATTTTATTTGGGCAAGCACTGGCCAAATGACCATATTCATGGCAAATTCTACAACGAAAAGGAATGTTCTCATAGTCCACTACTTGCTCCCAAGTGTCTTCCCCAAATTGTAATGTGATATTTTTAGGTAGGGGTTTGTCAAAATCCATTAAAACACAAATTCGAGCATAAATAATATGTTCAAAATTTTGAGTACAATCAACAATCATCATAAAAGTTCCTAAAGAGTTTCCAATTGAAGAAAAAATAGTAGGATTCCAAAATTCAATAGGGAGGCCAAAGAGTCTAACCCACACGGGAGCTATAGAAGGCATCTCTTCTTCGGCTTTAAATTTAGTATGCCAGGGCTTCATGAAAAGCCCTGCCCTTCCAAAAAACCAAGGACCCCCTTGAAAAGTTTTCTCTCTATCTTCATTATTAGCAAATAAAACAAGAAAATAACCATTTGGATAAATAGAGATTTGTAACTCACCTTTAGTTTTCCAGCTTTTTGCAGCCCAGACTTTGAAAGCAGATAGACTCGGACGAAAACCCACGAACCGACAAATTAGTCCTCTTTTTTCCAAATCTTCAATGCCAGCTTGAATGTTACCCATATCAAGCTTAACAATAGGAGTTCCATCACTCGCTTTAAGACACCCTGACTCCGTTTTCCTGGGATCAATCTTAGGCATTCTTAGAGGTTTATGGGAAGCCCTAAGATTGATATTAGCATTGGGCTGAGGCTGTCCACCACGAAGGGCATCCCTAAAATTCATTTTTGGGGCTGAGTCTTCGAAATTCTTACCCTTGACAGGGGTTTTCACAATAGAATTATTTTGTGGGTGCACCTTAGCACCATATTCACTTGAGATATGAGCCATTTTTTGATCAACTACTTGAAACTTGTTTCGTGATCTCTTTAATCCTTGCCCTAGACATCGTGGAAAGGTATGGTTTTCACTTTTCTTTTGTGCAACAAATTGGAAGCCGTTGTCACTCAAGTTCACAGTATGATCTATTGAAAGATAAATTTCTAACCCATCTTGGATCCCCTGCAACATTTCCTGCTAAAATATTGAGCATAAACCACAAAAATATTGGCCGCTAGGGCCCGAAGGCCCTAAAAACCAACCTCTGGAGCCGCTTGCACTCAACCCAGATGAAACCCTCGCATAGCCGCTTGCCAAATATCTCGTTCACACATAGGGATGTGCTAGGATCTGTGTTGCTCCAAATGATATGAAAATTGGTGGAGACGTTCTAGGGTTTTTCAGGCATCTACCCTCAAAATTTTAGCTCAATCCGAGTCCGGATGAGTGAGATATGGCCGAAACGAGTTTGATAGTTTGGGCAGTCCTGCGAAAAACGTCCCTCCACCGAATTCCAATTCTAGTCTTTATTATTAATATTTTGACCTAAGATATTATGGCTTAATTATATTGGGACATGTGATATTTTGAGATAGTTAGAATTAAAAGCCAACACATGTTTTATATAAGCGAGGATAAATTTTCATTTATTATTTCTAAAAATACCATCTCCAAATTTTTTTCTCAAATTTTGTTTTACAAGCCCCATCAAAATTATTTTGATAAAATCAACTTTTGGATATTAATATTTTATTGTAGATTGAAACAAATCCTTTGTGTTAACAACATTGTCACATATGACCCTTAAATATGTTGATATTTCCAAGATACTACCTCCAACAATAGTTCATGGGCATAAAAATAATAACATTTTTTATTCAATCCCTAGTTCCCTTTTCGTTTATAGCATTCTAATAAAAATTTGTGAATCCCCCTCAATTGAAATATATTTCCATCTTATTTGAATGATAATTTTGACCCCAATAAGAAGTGTCTTAGAATTTGCATAGTTTCTAGTTGAATTTTTATGTAAGGAGAAAATTTCCTTTACTATTTTGAAAAACACTATCTCCACAAGATTTTCATTAGAAGTACCATCAAAATTATTTTGATAAACTCATCTTTTGGATATTTTTATTTTCCCATAGATTTGAGTAGATCCTTTGTGTTAATTCCATTGCCACATATGACCCTTAACTAAGTTGACTTTTCTAAGATATTGCCTCCAACAATAGTTTATGGGCATAAGAGAAATGCCAGTTTTATTCAATCCCCACTTTCATTTTTCTTGATGGTATCACCAATAATTTATGAATGCCCATTAATTGAAATATATTTCCATCCTATTTGAATGACAATTTTGACCCCAATAAGAAGTAGCTCAGCCTTTGCATAGTTGTTAGTTGAATTTTTATATAAGCGAGGAGAAATTTTCCATTATTATTTTTAAAAGCACCATCTCTACAATATTTTCTTAGATTTTCTTTAGAAGCACCATCAAAACTATCTTGATAAACTCAACTTTTGGATATTTTATTTTACCATATATTGAAGTAGGTCCTTTATGTTAACATCGTTGCCACAAAATATCTTTTCATGTATATTCAAATATTTTAACAAGAGGCTAGCACCTCTATTTCTAAACTTGAAACCTCTTATGATGAGCACCATGTTGTAAAAATTCTATAGTAGAAACAATAATATATATACAAAATTGAACATGCTTTTGGGATTTATTTTCAAAATTTTTATTAATTCTTAAAAATCATAAATTCCAATAAATATTAGGACCAATCCTTCATAAAATTCATAACACTTTAGCTTTGAAATAATTAATAAAAAAAATTCATCAACTATTTTAATGTTAATGAAGCTATCGAATATATTCTCATATTTTTTAAAATTCAACCCTAAATAGTGTAAGCAAAGTGACAAAGAGGAATTAAATTATCTGATCTCTTATTTTTAAGAATTTTACTTTAGATGCTAACCAAATGAATATTAAGGCCTTAGGGAGAGCCTCAAGTGATAAAACCTTCTTCTAAGAGAAATCATTGGGAGTATGAAAATCATATTGCTCCTAATCCTTATATCCCTACTTAACTAAGTATCCAGTATATTTTGTTATATTCTAAATTAACTCATCCTTTTGTGTAAGAATAGATACATAGAAATATTTAAACATCTTTTAAAGCTTATCCATTGTTTATTTGAGGTATTCTCATTTAATTAGGTTGTTAATATAAACCCATGATCTAGAATTGTTGCTCATAGTTAAATATATTTTGTCCTTTGGACCTTTACAATCTAAACACACCTAAGCCAAAAAAATTCCATTTTGGATTAAAAAATAAGAGGATAAAGATTAAGCATCAGATCAAAGTTTTTGTAGAACCCCCCTTATTTATTGAATATCTAATATATTTAATAATCAATTGCAAACTATCTAATATGAAGTTCCATGTTGTCGAGCCTTTTGATAAGATTCATCTTCTAAAGAAGTTTATTGTATTGGCATAAACTATATTTTTAAAGTAATATTTTTGCCTAACTCTTTCCTTGATCTTTGAATATTCTTGAACATTTTTTCCCTAATTTCAAACACATAAATCTACAATTTTGTAAGCTTACCCCTCTAATAATTTTTCTTTGCAAACATATTCCACTTACAAATAGAAAACCTAATTTTTCCTCACATCCTTTCCAAAGAAAATCTCTTTGACTTTAATCAAATATGGATGTTTATATTGTTTTATTAAAATTTTGAAATTGCTATACTAATATAACAAATATAATGTAAAAAAGAAATAAAGGAATCTATCTTGGATAAAATAAGTGTTTAAATCAACATCTAATCTAGTATAGAAGAAGATGAAATAAAATAAACTTTTTGCACTAGCTTATAATACAGATCAAAACACTAGAGACTAATGTAGAAAGTAAAAGCATATAACACTAGTCCTCTAAGATTTTTGTTTGAGGGAATAATGAAGTAGAAATTAGCTCATAATCAAATAGCAAAGCATAAAAGTAAAGCATACATATTTAGACATTTAAGTTTTATCCTTGAGGCACTAGTGAAATAGTAATTAGATTTAAAAACAACAAATAAAATAGACCATAAAACTACTCTTAACAACAAACCTTGGCTTGCATTGAAACCATATAAAATGGAATATATCACTAAGAGTCCCATAGAGGGATAGGCATAGTATTTGGCTACAACATCTTTGTGGATTTCCTTACCCTCCTTTATTTGTCACACTAAACTAGTGGTCAAACAATCTTAAAGGTGCAAAAATTAATTAATATGATGTATTAATTATTGATTTTTTCTTTATTTTTTATCTATAAAACAAGAAATACTTTTGAGAATTTATAATCATGAAGAGGATTAATAAGCTTTACATTTAACCCAATGATTGGATTACTCAACGCTATATACTAGTGACCTTTGGTCAAGGTTATGTGTTGTTTCAACTTCAAATGCATAACGTGTTAGGATTTATGATGCAATATCCAAAACTTGAAGTTGTGATCAATGAACTATTATCTATTAAATAGGTGATGACAACATCATTAATTTTTTTAGACTAGTGCATTAGACAACACTTGAAATAATGTGTACTCATTTATGCTTATGTCCAAACTTAGTGTGTATAATATCATTTGCATGCATAATGATTAGAAAATGTGACACATTTAGTTATGTTACGGGGGAAATGTTCCAAGGAAGGTAAGGATGCTTCTTGACCAACTAATTTATGATTATCCTACCTAAGGACTAACAAAGTTAGTCTACCTATGTCTTATGATTATGAGGACAAAGCTCTCCACCACCTACAAATTAGTTATTATTGTTCTTTTTCCAATTTCATGTAGCCCCTTCCTAAGGACCTCATGTGACATCGTATAAGATAACAAGTGACTAGTATTTATAAATAGAAAGAAAACGAGTAATATGTAATAGAAAGAGCAAAAAAAGAGTCTATCTAAAAGAGGTATTTTATTTATTTATTTTAACTCTATTGTTTATGAAAAATACAAACTTTTTGAAACAAGAAGTAAAATAATACAAAAGTGAATAAATACATATTTAATAGTTACCTTGATGTGATCCTTGATTTTTTTGATAGTTGAAAATTTTGATTTTTTGCCCCATGTGACGACATGTGAATTGTACTCGTAAAATCCTATAAAGGAACAAAAATATCATCGAGATGTAAAATGGACAAAAACAATGTGCATGAATGAATTTAGAGCAAGCCAATTCCCCTATAAGAATTGCCTTTGCAATGTTCCTAAAAATTCAATAGAAAAATTACATTAAAAACTTTAATATGGAATTAATAATTCAAACAATATAAATGAGGGTGTAAATTTTTGTTTTTCAATTTCATTTTCATGCTCACACCTAGCTTTCCTAAGGATACTATGCACATATTATAGCTCTATTTTTATCACAATGAGAGACAATGGACAACAAATGAGGAGGTAGTGTGGATAGGATATCCCTATGTCTCATTTCTATGTTTTTTTACTAAAATAAACCTTCACTTAAAATATCTCAAAAAGAATAATCACATAGTTACACTAGTTAAAGGTAGGTGATCAAGGTGTAAAAAACACTATTAGGACTACCATGTCACACTAGTGGGGTGAAGTCTATGGAAATGGCCAAAATGGACTTAGAAATATATTAAAAATCTATTTTAAGATCATCAATGCCAAAATCACCATTTTTAGTGATGTTGCACACTTATGTGTGATGGTGGTCCACAAGCAAAAATATAGGTGATAGAAACCCATCAATTGAAGAATGAGTGATAGCAGCCCATCAATAGAAAAATGGATGATAGCAACCCAAATGCAAAAGAAATGGGTAATAAAAATCCAAAGAGAAATAATTGGATCGTATAAACCCAAAGAAAAAAATAGGGTGATAACAATCCAAAGATAAAAAACTAGACAATAGATACTTAGTAAGAGAATTTTTTGGGTGATACTAGAATAATGATTGTTTTTTGAAGGGGTGATATTTAGTATGTTCAAGACTGGATATGTAGGGTGGCTTCGGATGTAGGAGAGGATGAGTCTAGGTTGAGGATGTGGTTGTAGGTGTCATATCATAGACCCAAGTATAAGTGATACTACCTAGGATGAGAGACTATAGAGGCAATAAGAGTCATGGTGGCCTCAATTATGGTTATAGTATCATTTGATAATATAGGATTGGGGTCTAATCGTGAAGATTGGACTAAGATAATCGGTGGATGTAGCATATGTATGGCTACATATGCCACTATGCTATAATTTTAGGTTGTACTTAAAAACTTGTTTCAATACATTTTTATGGAGGATAACACTAGATGAGATGATTATGATGATGATCACCTTGGAGGATGTACCGTATTTTATTTGTTTTTCATTTTGGGTATGATTATAATTATGGTGCTACACAAGGTGACCAATATTATACTAGAAAAGTGGATGATAAGGGAATAACACCTTGGCTTCTAGACCATTGTACAACTCCTCAGTGTATGAGATTTAGAGGATATTCTTGTTGTGCACTAAGTTGGGATTTTCTCTTATTCTCCTTTATATACTATGAAAAAAGGATGAAAAAGGTCATTGTATCACTCATATATCCCTTGTATTTGGATCTAGAGAAGGAATATAAGCAACTTGAGAGGGTATTTACCTAGGGTTGCATGTTCTTAGTCCTCCTATGTTATGATATGTACAAGATACAAGAAACACAACAAGCAATTTAGGACTACTGATCCCATAATTCTATTGGAGGCCTAGATTTTTGAGTAATTGGTTATATATAGGCCATCGATACTCCTCCAATAGGTTTATATAAGAGATTTTTATATTTGAAAATTGGAGCATATGTGTAAAGTGCTTTATACATATATACATCCTTTATCATGAATTTGTAGGAAGATGAACATATGGACTCTCTACCACCATCTAAACAATATTAGACTCTAATATTGGTGGGAGATTGATGCAAAAGCATCCAACATATAAAATTTTATTAAATTAAAGATAATAGTTGGACGAGCCATTTGGATAACTACCTATCTTGCATATAAAGGGAGAGAATAGAAAGATAATAATGTGTGCATATAGAAATAGAGAGAGAAGTATGGATCGACATCCAATTGTAATATGTTATGTATATCTAACAAGCATATTAGTAATAAGATTAACTTTCCACCTTGAATTTTTTCTCATATATGTTTGAATGGTGATTGCATTATATGTTGTATATTGCATAGGCTGGTATTTGCACAGGACTATAGGTGAAGAGCACTCATAGTCTAAGCAAAGGCATCATGGAGTGTGTTGTTCAAGTCTAGTGTCATGACCATCCCTTGGCAGACTTTTCATGTTGATATATTTTTGTTTTACTATGTTATTATGTGAATGAAATAATTGACTATTTCAGATTTGTTATGCAAGATACTTATTACTTATGGAAAAAATATGAAATATGAATCTTATTATGGAATGTAGGATAATTTCATGCTTGGTTTTATGAAACATGTGTTTTATGTGAGAATATGATGCTACTAATGGAAGTGCACTTTTGTAGGCATAGGTTCCTTTATGGTGGTAGAAAGGATTAACCACTCAGAAAATGATACCTTGGGGAAATTATGTGATGGGTTATTTGTCAAAATATATTGGAAGGCAACATGGATGAATGCCTCCTTTCATGAAGATGCATATCATAAAATTGCATATGATAAAGAAATTTCAAATTCGAGTTGTGCATGTATGATTGCAAAATAATTTGACTTATGATGGAAGTTATTAGGAATTAAAGTATGGTTGCATGGATGCTAAATGCTTTATTATTTCTTCATTGTCTTATTTAATAAAAAGAGAAAAAGTATTTGAAGAATCTATTTTATTTGGTAATATTATTGTTGTGAAAAATAGGGAATAGTAATCAAGTATAATTAGGCAAATGAAATGAAATTTCATTACTAATGATGAGATACGCTTTGTACTTGGCTTACTTTTAAAAAAGATTCATTGCATTAATAAGAGATAATTTTAGAAGTTTGGTAATTGAGAGTATTTTTTTGAGTTAAGCATCTTGATTGGATATGGACTCTTTATTACAATTGAGTGGGTCTTTGAAGTATTGGTTGGGAAGTGATTGTATACCAAGAGTCTTATAATAAACCTGGATGGTGGAAGGATGGTCGGATGCTCTTCGAGGAAAACTAAACAAAATAGAGAAGAAAATCATACGAGGAGTTTGGGAGAGAGGTTCCTTCATTTGTAAAAGAGAACGAAACAACCAAGAGAACTCGCAAAAGTTAAGAGCTCATATTCAATGGTAAGAGTAAGTGAAACTATCTATTGTTATGTTTTCCTATAGTTTTATTTAAGCTTAAATATATGTATAGTTAAGGTATTTCCTGGCTTGTGTTTTCGATATTTAGATGAATGGATGTCTTAGTTCAGCTTTGTGGTTATCGCAAGAAAACATATAGATTACAAAATTGGTATTGAGGTAGACTTTTGTTTGTTCAGCGTGTTTTTAAAAGGAATGAGTGGTTGAGTTTATAGCTTAACAAAAAGGAACCAGAAACTTGTTGAATATAGGTTCATTGGAGTTTGACTCAAAAATGTAAAGGTAATCCTTATACTCTATCTACCACTGTTGAGTTTATCAGATGGTTTTCAACCACTTAGTACTGAAGAATTATACCTTTAATATTCCTGTTATTAGTTTGTCGGTAGACGTAAGTTTTGCTCAATGACGTTATGAGACATCTAAATGAATTTTTCCTTTATATTTTTTAACAAAAAAATTATAAAAAGTGTGTAATATGGAAATGCATTCTCTGTATTATTTGTAATTATGATTTTAGAGTGCGTTGGGAATGCTGGAAATTGATCTATCGATAGATGCAAAATGATTTGTGCCTGTCAAATTAGTGAAATAGTTATTGTTATGACAGAATGAACATTATTTCTTATTGCATGAAAGCTATGTGTTATTTTTTATTTTGAGAAGTGGAACTTGCACTTTAGGAATGACGGTGTGTGAATAGTTTTAAGAATAAATTAATGATTCTTTCTTTTACCACTTGCTATCTTGTATGTAGATTTTTGTTGAAATTAAGAGAATTCTTTAGACGCTTAGAGAATTTTTAGTAATACCTGATAGGAACTCAAATGATGAGTTTGGAATGTGTATTTTATCATTGATGATAGTGGAATTCCTTAAGAAATATTTTGGACTAGATGGATTGTTGAATGTATTTTAAAAGGATAATGATATGAATTTTGAAATAAAATAGACTGTAGTTATTTGAAATGTTTGGTGTGCAAATTGAAATGCTTCACTAAAATTGATATTGCATGTTAATTGAAATGCATCATAGAATGTTATTGGGTGCAAATAGAAAAGCATCAAATAAGTGCAATAGAAATGCAATATATGATTTGGGAGTCATCTTTGATCCCTGACCAAAGGTAATCCCATTCTATGTGGTTCTTGAGGAGGATTCAGAAGTAGTGGACGTCGATTATAGGTATGTGGTGATGGAAGAATGATCATCGACTATAAAAATTTTGCAAACGTATTTATAAGGAATTTAGAAACGGCCAAGATATATTTATTGGATTGTATAAGTGTAAAACAATACTATTGAACTGTTGATTATTCATCCTCTAGGAGGAATATTAGAGGTGAAGACTCTATTGTATACGTATGATAATCTAGCAGATTAGCAACTCAATAGTTTGTATAAAAAACTCTTGTAAATATGAAGCTTGTTTGTTGAAACATCTTGCTAAATTGGACTACTATCAAATAGAAGAATTATATTGAAGATGGTTCAATTGATATCTGGAATTCTAGTGACCATATTTGTTAAAGATGTTTTTTAATGAAGATGTGTTGAGTTTGTATCTCATAAATGTATAGTAGGATATCAGTTATTTATATAAAAGTGAATTGTTATATAATATGGATTTTTTTATGTGAATTTTTAAAATTTCACATTTAAAATAGAGCTTTTAATGGTGCTTGAAGAGCTACGAAGTGGTAGTTGGCTTATTAACTACCAAAAGTATCTTTTAAAATGTGATTCTTTAATTTAGTTAGTTTGAGTAAATCAAGAAGTGAAATACTTGGTTTGGTAGTAGACTGTAAAGATAATTAAGGAATGAATGAAATGTGAGTTTGTAACGAACCCCAATTCGTTACTCCTTAACCATAGAATTTTTTTTTAACATAAGTACATGCTCATTTACATATGGTAGGACCAACCCATATCCTATAATAGGTGAATTCCATTTGGATCATAAATTTCAAGGCAAATAGCTTGAGAGCTATAGAGACTTGATCATAGTCTCTTTAAGTAGAAGTGATCATCTTCTACGAAACCTTCATATCCCTCTTGGTATGAGTATGCTGGCCAAGCATACTGGTTTCATCCCTTTAGAAGGATAAATCACCTTTTGGCCCACCAAGACCAGGTGAATGCCTTTAGGATGGAGAACCCCACCAAGGATAAACCATCATGGATAGAATAACCACACCCATGGTCATTCTCCAGTCTAATCTACTTAGAAAGGATTTCTAAGACTACTATATCACTATCGTGATTAGAATCTATGAAACATCTATCTTTAATCCTCCTTGCACAATATTACACCTTTAATTAGACAATCCCTCTAATGAACTCCTTTTAAATGGAAAATACTAGTCCCATGTAATTTTATTCATTTTGTGTAGAGAGGAGGATCTGTCTTGGATGGTAAGTCAAGGTCATAGTGTTCTTTGGAGAGTTTCATTCCACAACATATTTTAAATTAAACCATCTTGAGAGCACTTAATCCATTACAACATATCCTTAGTTTTAAAGCATTATACGAAATCTTATTTTTAGACAGATAGGTGTGCCCTACAAGAATAAGGATATAATGCATAAATCCATTCTTCCTTTAAGGATTGTTTTCTATAACATAAGCATAAATGGGGTTGCATATCATTTATTACCGTTCAATGTTACAGTGAAAAATTAGATAAATGCTATTGAACCATTGACATATTTAAATATCATTCATCCATCACCTGGGATTGTTCTTCTAACATAAATTATTACAAAGAGAATGAAATAATTGCATTGCATTAAATTAACAACATAATGGAACTTGAACATACTTTCTATCATCTAACATATTTAACCCAATGAAAATTTAGCATATATCATAGTGCATGAAATAAACATTACATCTTGAATCATTTTCATTTGAACATAAAACAACATCCAGGAAATATAATAAATCAAACCACAAAATTAGAGTAACACCAAGATTTATCCTAGGAAACCCTTCCGGGAAAAACCCAGCCTCCAAAATATAATCTTCCTCATATTCATAAACTTGAATGGTGATATTACAATTATAGAAGGAATCTATAGATTAGATATAGGCGAAGGGATACATCTGCCATGTACTAAACTCTTGATGCAATTAAGGAATCACCTGATTCCTTTCTCTAAGACATCAATGTAATGCTAAGGTATTACATGAACCAGTAAGGAATTCTATCATTTCTTAATAAATAAGAGGCCATTAAGGACTTGAATGGTTTTATTTCTAGGTCATCTTGGACTTGTAATAATTGTTAAGTTTATGAAGATCATTGGATTTACATTTTGGAGATGAATCTTTAACAATGGAGGGAATTTTTATAAAATTTCCCTAAAAAACAAAGTCCTAATTCATTCTTCCAAGTTGATGAAGAATCAACTTCCATTTCTTAAATTAAGGTCCCATACCCTTAATTTATGAGGCATATAACCTTTCACTAAAACAATAATAGCAATTTATTTTCTTTTCTTTTCGTTTAACTTTAGCCTAAGAAACTTAATCATAATAAGATCATATTTTATTTTTCTTCAATCTATTCTAGAATGATTATAGGATTATTATCTTAATTTTAAATAGAATCCTGTGTGGCTATCTTATAGTATCCATTTCCTAAAGTGATCGCACCCATTTAAAAGATCCTAATTTAGCTATGTTAATAAGGTATCTTAACTCTTAACATTATAGTATTCCCATTCCCAAGTGGTCAAGGCACCACCCACCGGTGCTTGTCGTCTGATCGATCCCCTTGAAAGACTTGAACATTAATATTACCTTCTATATTCTACTCACAAGGTGAGGAATAACCAATATTTTTTCTTAGAAACAAAATCTACTCTACACAAAATAGACAAATCATGGGATAACGTGCTATGGTGTTACGAAAACAATGTGAACCAGCATTGGTACAATGGTTAAACAAGTGGTATCATTCCTAAGTCATTGATTAGCAAGTGGCTATGTTTATTCTTTGTCTTGCGTGACTTCAAACAGCTCTACGATGGCCCTCAGGGATTGGTTATAGGATCACCACTTAGGGTTGATATCCATAAGGATGTTTTGGCTCCTATTATCTTCCAATCTTGGTTCGAACATGCCCCTTTATGGATCTAATCTCATGGGTGACTCGGTCTTCCTATCCAGCATACAGGTGTACCACAAGATTCAATATTGTATTACTTGTCGATAGTGTCTAGTAGTAGGCATGGAGGGGTTTACTTTTGCTACAGACCTATTATTGGTCTTCTCAAGGGATGTGAACATTTTAGCCTACAAGTCATGTCGCCAGGTAAATCTTCTATGGTATGCAAACAACTAATAGTCTCAGTAAGCACCTTAGTCCAAGAGTCATTGTCATATCAAGTAATACCCCCTTTCATTTCTTAGGATGAGTTGAACAGGAATATTACCATAGCTTGGTTTCTAGACAAGACAAAGGAGTCACCAAAACTCCTATTACTCCTGATAAAATATGCAGTGGGTCTGAGGATTATAACATTTATTCTTTCAAGTTGAAGTGGGCATATGAAACTTCAGTTTATCAGGACAATCTAATGGCTTCAGGGTTTGGGGATATCATAGTATTTTTGAAGGACGTGGCTTTTGGAAATCTTTTTCTAAGATTGAACCTTATTTGACCCCTTTTTTTTAAATCGTTGTAGTTTTGATTTCAGTTTAGAGTGTACAGGTCCTGAGAGTCCTCGGGAATGTGTACACTAATTAGTTCACATGTCAAAAGTAGTAAAGCATCATTTTTTAGTAGTGGCAAACGGTATATCAATCACCTACTATTGAATATCCCTTATACACTTCAATGTAAAGGTAAAGGGGAGGAATCCCTTATTGAATCATGTTGAGCAAGGTGCAATAACAGTATTGTCATTGTTGTCAACACAGTCAGACAGAGCAGTGAACAGGAGTTAAGAGGTTCTTCAGAGTATGTACAGTGAGACAGATCGGTTGATGCAGTGAACAGGAGTTAAGAGGTTCTTCAGAGTATGTACAATGATTTTCCAAAAGATCGAAGTGGCCCATATGCTAAAAATCAAAAGAAAATCACAAGGAAGAAAACTGTCACGATATCATGACATGTTGAGCAAGAAGGAAAAACTATCGCGATATCGCGACATGTTGAGAAGAAAGAGAAATTGTCACGATTTCGTGACATGTTCAAAAATAAAGCGCAAGAAGGAAAATCTGTCGCGATTTCATGACATGTTCAAAGAGAAAGCGCAAGTAGGAAAAACTGTCGCGATTTCGCGACATGTTGGAAGAGAAAAAGGCAAGTAGAAAAAGTGTCACGATTTCGCGACATATTGCAAGAGAGATAGTATGGAAGAAAAAGTGTCATGATTTCACGACATGTTGGAAGAGAAAAAGACAAGTAGAAAAAGTTTCGCGATTTCGTGACATATTGCAAGAGAGATTGTACGGAAGAAAAAGTGTCGCAATTTCGTGACATATTGCAAGAGAGATTGTACGAAAGAAAAAGTGTCACGATTTTGCAACATATTGCAAGAGAGAGAGTCCGAGAGAAAAAGTGTCACGATATCATGACATGTCGCGTTTTTGCGACCTTAAGGCAAGAGAAAGAGCAAAGGAGAAAAAATGTCGCGATATCATGACATGTCGCATTTTCGTGACTAAAGGAGGAGAAAGAAAGTAAGAAGGCAGAAGTGTCGTGATATCGCGACAAAAGCAAAGAGGAAAAGTATGGAGGCGAAAGTGTCATGATATCGCGACATGTGTTTTTGCAGGTACAAGCCAAGAAAAGAAGCAAGGAGGTGAAAGTGTCGCGACATCGCGGCACGTTGTATTTTCATGGGCCGAAGCAAAGAGAAAATGCAAGGAGGAAAAAGTGTCACGATATCGCGACATGTTGTATTTTTGGGGGCCGAAGCAAAGAGAAAGCGCAAGGAGAAAAAGTGTCGCGATATCATGACATGTAGCATTTTCACGGTTCGATGCAAAGAGAAATATAGAGAAAGAAAAAGTGTTGCGATATCAAGACATGTCGCATAATTGCGACTCAAAAGGGTAGCCAGGCAGAGAAAGAAAAAGTGTCGTGATATCGCGACATGTCGCATAATCGCAACTCAAAAGGACAGCCAGGCAGAGAAAAAAAAGTGTCACGATATCGCGACATGTCGCATTTTTGCGACTCAAAAAGGCCATGCTAGCAGATAAACAAAAGTGTCGTGATATCGCGATATGTCACATTTTCGTGACTCAAAAAGGAAAGGCAGGCAGAGAAACAAAAGTTTCATGATATCGCGACATGAACACCGGGATGGTGAAATTGAAGACTGCATAGTGACATGGACCCATAAGGAATCTTTAATGTTTTGAAATCATTTAAGATGGTCATTACACATGGAAAGAAGAGGATGCATGCCCATGTGGAGAAAATGAACGGTCATGGAAAGAAACGGACGCATGCCCATGTGGAGAAAATGAACAGTCAAAGAAGGAGAAAACGAACAGTCGTTAAAATAGAAAATGAACAGACATGCAAAGAGAAAAAGAATAGACATGCAAAGAGAAAAAGAACAGACATGCAAAGAGAAAATGAACAGTCATGCAAGGAGAAGATGAACAGTCATGATCGAGAAGACGAACAGTCATGGTAGGAGAATATGGTGTCAATTCATTACATGTAACGTGTTTGATGAAATGCCTACTCTATATATACAAAAGGAGTTACTTAAATTAGGCGTTACAATTGACAAGTGGCATATGAGAAATGAAAGGAGTTACGACTGGAGTTACAAAGAGAAAGGAATGTTATAAAAGGAGTGTTGCTTGGAGAATTAAAGTGCAGATTATTTTGTGAATAGTGCCAAAAGAGAGTGGGGATTTTATCTTGCAAAGATTGCGAGAGGAGAGCGAGAGGTACACGACAGGCGACTGAGAAGGGTGTGTGTTTTGTGAAGCATGAGCAATGTTGATTAAGCAATAGACTAGTCAGGGTCTTGTAAAAGAGAAGGCATTTTTATGTCAATCTTTTAATTTTGAATTGAAGTCCAAGTTGGTGCTTGGAATTAGGGGTTGGTGCTCCTTCCAGTTGGTGCTAGTAAATCAGGGGTTGGTGCTCCTTCCAGTTGGTGCTAGTAAATCATGGGTTGGTGCTCCTTTCTGTTGGTGCAGATAAATCAAGGGTTGGTGCTCCTTCCAGTTGGTGCTGGTAAATTAGGGGTTGGTGCTCCTTCCTGTTGGTGTAGATAAATCAAGGGCTGGTGCTCATTTTTATTAGTGTAGATAAATCAGGGGTTGGTGCTCCTTCCAGTAGGTGCTGGTAAATTGATTGTAAAGTTGTTACTTTGCAAAGGCTAGATTTGGATGGGAGTCCAAACAGTCAATTTTTGAGGAGTAGCCAAAACTGATGAACCTCAGTACATCTTTTGTTGTGTGATGCTCTCTTGTTATATTTTCTTTATGTGGTTTTAAGTTCTCATTGTTTCAGCTTTAAGAGTTTAAGATTTAAGTTTTAAAGAGCTACACTGATTCATCCCCCCTCTCAGTGTCATTGTGAGACTAACAATTGGTATCAGAGCCAAAATCCCTTGTCAAGCTAAATCAGCTAGGGTTGATCTTGGATTAGTACGCAATGGGTAAGAAGAATAGATCTTCCTCTAATAAGGCATCTCAATCAGTTTCAGTTCCTATGGAAGAAAAAATTGAACTAGAAAAGATAGGAGTGAATTCTGAAGTATATGATGAAAACCTTGAGGCTGAAGTAGATCTAGAAGGTGATTTGATCGTTGCACTTGAAGAATTGGGTATAGAAAGGAAAAAGAACAAAATACTATCCAAGAAGTTGGAAGAATATGGAGATAATATTGAAGATCTCTTCTTACAAATTCAGAAAACCAAGAAAATAGAAGAAGCCTTGAAGTCACGCCTGGATGATAAGGGTGATGTATGTAGCAAACGTGAAGAGGAATCTAACAAACTTATTAGTGATCTAAAGCTGCAAGTAGAAGATTCCAAAAGGACTGAAGAAACTCTCAGGTCACATATCAATGAGAAAGAGATTGTTTGTTGCAAACAAGAAGAGGAGATTGTTTCATTGAGGAAACAACTAGAAGAGGTCAATACAAATCTCAAATTTGAGAAGAGCACAGAGTTGCTAGATAAAATGATAAAGAAACAAAGAAGCCCAATGGTGAAGCTTGGTCTTGGATATGAAGCTGAACAACCTTCATCTTCTAAATTTGCAGAGAAGAAGAAGTCCAATGCTGAAGGATCAAAGCAAGAAAAGCTTGAAGCTGAATCTTCAAAAGGAAGAAAATCTCAAAGGAGATCTACAGCAAAGCAACCACAACAAAAGAGGTTCTATCACTCTCACTTTATTCATAATAATGATTTTAATGGCTATTGTTTTAGATGCAACCATTATGGTCTCAAGGCAATTTATTGTGGATTGAATAATAGATCAAAGAGTTATGCTGGTAGAAATACATCTGTTATTTCGGTTGAACACCATGTGAAATGTTTTAAATGTAATGGTCATGGGCACATAGCAAGGTTTTGTACAAGAACTTCTATATCTAATCTAAGGCAAGACAGTAGATTTCATCGGACACAAAGAATGCAACACAGACAAGGAAGAAATCATGTGCATCAAAGAAAGGAAAATAATCATCCATCAAGGATGC
Organism: Wollemia nobilis; assembly: GCA_028583015.1. Taxonomy (NCBI): domain Eukaryota; kingdom Viridiplantae; phylum Streptophyta; class Pinopsida; order Araucariales; family Araucariaceae; genus Wollemia; species Wollemia nobilis. Next base: position 1,050,820 of record JAQPPZ010002224.1, read on the forward strand.
ATAAGAGACAACCACCCAGTAGAAATGGTTTTTCACCTTTGATGGATTATGCAGTAGAATGTTATAACTGTCATAATTTTGGGCACACTACAAGAAATTGTTGAAGTACATTTGCATCAAATCAATTTCAGGGAAGACAATTTCAACCAAATGGAATGAGACAAAATAGAAGATTTCCTGTAAAACATGCACAAGCTATTGAAAAAGAAAAGTCAAAACTCAAGCCCAAGTTCAAGAAAGGTTGGAGAAAGAAAGAAGAGAGGAAATCGTGTCTCCTTGGACTGAAGGAGACTACTCCTCTATTGCACTAAGCAGCTTCAGGTAGCACATCCTCAGGGGAAGCAATGTTAAAGTTTTATTTTAATGCTCCTATGTATTTGCGTGGTTATCTGAGGATAAAAGAAAAGTAGTCGAGGAGTTGTCGTATAGTTGTCAAAGTGTGGTTCAGTTCATGTAGTTGTTTGTAGCGGTACCGTGAAGGGTGGTGATCAAATTGAGAGTTTTCACCATTGGTAGTATTGCTCTATGTCAGTGTTGTACTTTTGATGGTTCTTACTGCCATTGTTCAAAGTTACGAAAAATAACAGTTCTGATAATTTGGTTTAGTGAAAGAGATGCTAAAAAGTTCATAATAGAGGATTGTAAGCCAGTTAGCACTCCCATGATGACAGGTTGCAAGTTGAGCAAGGATGTGTAGATGACAGAAAGAGTACCAGTGGAGGTGCATTCTATCTTGGAGATAGGTTGGTCGCATGGAATAGTAAGAAACAAGAGTCAGTATCCTTATCCATAGCAGAGGCAAAATATATTACAACGACAACGTGTTGAATGCAGGAGAAAGTTGCAATAGGTGAGGTTAAGTTGGATTTTGCTCCAACAACAGAGCAAGTAGTGGATATCTTCACAAAACAATTTCCAAAGGAAGTCTTTGTGTATCTTCGCAATAATTTGGGATTGGTCACACTTCCCAAGAACTGACTAGCTATCGAGACCACATTCTCAAGGGGAGCATTTATATATTTGATTATCTTTTTGCTCATGTTTGTCATTTTTGCTAACTGTAATAATTTGTGCCTAAGAATGTTATGCATGGACTCAGGGGGGTCTATAGCAGCCCTTTGGTATTATTGTCAAAGGGGGAGAAGAATTATAGGAAATTGCACGTGTGTTGCCAACAATTCCAAATGGGGAGATTGTTGAGCAAGGTGTAGCAACAGTATTGTCATTATTGTCAACACAGTCAGACAGATCGGTTGATGTAGTGAACATGAGTTAAGAGGTTCTTCAGAGTATGTATAGTGAGACAGATCGGTTGATGCAGTGAACAGGAATTAAGAGGTTCTTCAAAGTATGTATAGTGATTTTCCAAAAGATCGAAGTGGCCCATATGCTAAAAATCAAAAGAAAATCACAAGGAAGAAAACTGTCGCGATATCACGACATGTTGAGCAAGAAGGAAAAACTGTCATGATATCGCGACATGTTGAGAAGAAAGAAAAACTGTGACGATTTCGCGACATGTTCAAAAAGAAAGCGCAAGCAGGAAAAACTATCACGATTTTGTGACATGTTTGAAGAGAAAGCGCAAGCAGGAAAAACTGTCGCAATTTCGCGACATGTTGGAAGAGAAAAAGGCAAGTAGAAAAAGTGTCACGATTTCGCGACATGTTGGAAGAGAAAAAGACAAGTAGAAAAAGTGTCACGATTTCGTGACATATTGCAAGAGAGATTGTATAGAAGAAAAAGTGTCGCGATTTCACGACATATTGCAAGAGAGATTGTACAGAAGAAAAAGTGTCATGATTTTGTGACATATTGCAAGAGAGAGAGTCTGAGAGAAAAAGTGTTGCGATATCACGACATGTCACGTTTTCATGACCTGAAGGCAAGAGAAAGAGCAAAGGAAAAAAAGTGTCGCGATATCGTGACATGTTGCATTTTCGCGACTAAAGGAGGAGAGAGAAAGTAAGAAGGCAGAAGTGTCACGATATCGTGACAAAAGTAAAGAGGAAGAGTACGGAGGGGAAAGTGTCGCAATATCGTGACATGTTGTGGTTTCGCGAGTACAAGCCAAGAAAAGAAGCAAGGAGGCGAAAGTGTCGCGATATCGTGACACGTTGTATTTTTGTGGGCCGAAGCAAAGAGAAAATGTGAGGAAAAAGTGTCGCGATATCGTGACATGTATTTTTGGGGGCCGAAGCAAAGAGAAAGCGCAAGGAGAAAAAGTGTCGCGATATCGCGACATGTAGCATTTTCACGGTCCGATGCAAAGAGAAAGAGAGAGAAAGAAAAAGTGTCACGATATCGTGACATGTTGCATAATCGTGACTCAAAAGGGTAGCCAGGCAGAGAAAGAAAAAGTGTCACGATATTGCAACATGTCGCATAATCATGACTCAAAAGGCAGCCAGGTAGAGAAATAAAAAGTGTCGCGATATCGCGACATGTCGTATTTTTGCGACTCAAAAAGACCATGCTGGTAGATAAACAAAAGTGTCGTGATATTGTGACATGTCGCATTTTTGTGACTCAAAAAGGAAAGGCAGGCAGAGAAACAAAAGTGTCACGATATCGCGACATGAACACCAGGATGGTGAAACTGAAGACTGCATAGTGACGTGGACCCATAAGGAATATTTAATGTTTTGAAATCATTTAAGATGGTCATTACATGTGGAAAGAAGCGGACGCATGCCCATGTGGAGAAAACGAACAGTCATGGAAAGAAATGGACACATGCCCATTTGGAGAAAATTAACAGTCAAAGAAGGAGAAAATGAACAGTTGTTAAAATAGAAAATGAACAGACATGCAAAGAGAAAAAGAACAGACATGCAAAGAGAAAAAGAACAAACATGCAAAGAGAAAATGAATAGTCATGCAAGGAGAAGACGAACAGTCATGGTAGGAGAATATGGTGTCAATTCATTGCATGTAACGTGTTTGACGAAATGCCTACTCTATATATACAAAAGGAGTTACTTAAAGTAGGTGTTACAATTGACAAGTGGCATATGAGAAATGAAAGAAGGAGTTACGACTAGAGTTACAAAGAGAAAGGAATGTTATAAAAGGAGTGTTGCTTGGAGAATTAAAGTGTGGATTATTTTGTGAATAGCGCCGAAAGAGAGTGGGGATTTTATCTTGCGAAGAGTGTGAGAGGAGAGTGAGAGGTGTGCGACAGGTGATCGAGAAGGGTGTGTGTTTTGTGAAGCATGAGCAATGTTGAGTAAGCAATAGACCAGTCAGGGTATTGTAAAAGAGAAGGCATTTTTATGTCAATATTCTAATTCAGAATCGAATTCCAAGTTGGTGCTTGGCATTAGGGGTTGGTGCTCCTTCTATTTGGTGCTAGTAAATCAGGGGTTGGTGCTCCTTCCAGTTGGTGCTAGTAAATCATGGGTTGGTGCTCCTTTCTGTTGGTGCAGATAAATCAGGGGTTGGTGCTCCTTCCAGTTGGTGCTAGTAAATCAGGGGTTGGTGCTCCTTTCTATTGGTGCAGATAAATTAGGGGTTGGTGCTCCTTTTTGTTAGTGTAGATAAATCAAGGGTTGGTGCTCCTTCCAGTGGGTGCTAGTAAATTGATTGTAAAGTTGTTACTTTGCAAAGGCTAGATTTGGATGGGAGTCCAAACAGTCAATTTTTGAGGAGTAGCCAAAACTAGTGAACCTTGGTACATCTTGTGTTGTGTGATGCTCTCTTGTTATATTTGCTTTATGTGGTTTTAATTTCTCATTGTTTTGGCTTTAAGAGTTTAAGATTTAAGTTTTAAAGAGCTACACTAATTCACCCCCCCTCTCAGTGTCATTGTGAGACTAACAAAAATTGCCCCCAAATGTTGGTCTACGTCGGTTGGTTGCCATTGAGGGTTTTAGAATGGTCTGAATCACATAGTATGTTGTTCGTAGTTGATGGTGACTTGTAACTTGGGGTTGGTTACCATAGTCAAATTAGCTTCATCGATCGACGGTTTGCATTATCAAGTGGCCTACTCAGGCCCTCCAAAAGTAATCACTACTAGGTAATCGAAATGCATACTTAAATGTATAACAAATACAGTATGGTTCCTAATTGTAATAGCAACTTTTATTTATATTACCAAAGTAACTCCTAGCTTGTTTTGTCCGCTAAGACTTCATTTATTCAAACTTAGTTACAGATCACCAATGATATAAATACTAGTGTTACCTAGATACATAGAAAGGACAAGATCTTATAAAAGTAAAACATCATGGTCATTTTATCTTTAACTTTAATATTTCACAAAAAGCATATTCATAAATACATGATAAAGGAGAGATCCCACCAGGCAGCATAGGCAATCTATTCAAACTCGTAGGTGGATGAGCTTATCGTATTGGAGTCACTTTAAAATATCCCATTACATGAGTTTAACATAGTCTAGGGCTTAATCATATCTAGACTATTAACAAAGATTCCTACTTTTATAACGCATGCTAATAATCAAACAAAGCTAACTGTACTTTAGAGGAAAGAATAGGGGTTAGAAAGATCCAACCTGGAATGTCTCTTAGTGCCTTCATGTTTCCCCCTGATCCATCTCTTCTCCGACTATACAATCCTTCTAACCTTATGTATTGCCTTTTTATTATATCTAGGAAATATTTTAGGCCTTCTAGTTTCTAATTCACTCCCATGGGTGAAGAGCATACTCCCTAGACCATTAAGACTCCTAGAACCTAGATAGCCATTTCTTCCCAAAATGCCTTCTATTTATAGGGAAATTTTCCACTCATGGGCCAAATAGTGGCCATATTATAATAATACTAAAAAGATGCCTAGGACCAATATGACTTCATCATGTCCTTCAAGGGTCCTCTAGGGATGAGATGAATGTCAAAGTTCCTACTATTGAGGCATAAGATAGTTACAAGGGTGGAACTATTCTTGATAAGCCATGGACTTCCTTGCATAACTCCCACCAATGTCAAGTATCCACATGAGTACTTCCCAAAATATAGGGGTGACCCATGAGTTATTTAAAAATTCATTGGTCCTTTTTAGGCCCATCCACATAGGGTCCACTAAATCTGCACAAGATTTATTATATGGTTTCAATTTTTTTGTAAAAGATAACTCTTTAAATATATCTTTTACTAGACCTCATAGATAGCCTTTAAATAATTAATATTTCCTTATCCTTATAAAATTCTTCTATTATATTTTTGTAGGATTCTTTAGGGTCATGCCCCTTCTATCAGGCATTAATTGATCCCCCAAGATCAATTAATATTATTTAAATAAGGTAGGAGGGTAACGGGTCATGACATACACCCCCCTTAGATTAAACACAATCCTCTGTGTTTGAACACCTACCTTACAAAAACACATTTGCATAGGAAAACTAGCATTTATCCTGCTATTTTAGAATCAAATTTTTCTATCATCCAACACTTCAATCTCGATGGCAAGCTCCATCTTCCATCCAAGCGAGTACCTGGACCTGCAAAAATGTAAAATATTAGCAGTACCATGTTCTTGTAAACAATATAACATCCATATTGCATATCAACAAGTATTGAAAGCATTATTAATACAAAACTACAGTTTTAACTCATTTCAAATTGCACCAACAATTGATCTAGAGAACTGTAGTATTAGAATTTTGCAGAAGGATATTTCAAGGATATCATGAAATTATGCATTTGTACCCTACTAGACATAAAAAGTCTTGTTAGTTTTATCAAAACTCCCACCAAGGAGTTTCATAGTATAATTTGGTTAATCTTTGGTTCGAATTAACCTGATAAAATTAAATGCTAACAAAGATACAACATAATTTTAGAATGTCAATTCAAGATATTTGCATGTATCCTAATATGCATTTTAATACCAGAGCATCCACCCAGATGTCTCCTGGTTTATATCATCATAAAATCATGGAGAAGTCCCATAACCTCTCCAAGAATGGACACCAATCCATTCCTCATATTCATTTTAGTCCAACAAAATTCAAGATTCATGCATTCTCTCGTATCACAAATTTACCATAAACAATAATATTCAAATAACCTTCAAACAAAAATATAAAATCCAAAAGTTGCTAATGTTTATGCCTCATCCTTGGCATTAATATATTAATACAACATTATGGCCTATAGAGTGGTGGTCTAAAGGACCTTAAGGTTGAGGTTCCTGGGTCTATTTTCCTCCTTGTACTGTGCTAGTACTTATGGCTAGAGATGGTGGTGGAGCTACTGCTCCAGCAGCTACCTGATCACTGCCTCCCCTTCTCCCATGTTGAGTACCAACAACTGGTTGTGGTGGGAGAAGCATACCATGATTCATCAAGGCAACCAAATAGGATTCCAGGAATGCCGCAGTGAATTCCTCCCTTTGTTGGTGAAATTGGGGGTTTTCTGTGAGCATAGCTGCCATCGTCGTTGCTCTCCAATTATTTCTTTGTAATCTCTCCAATCTAAGCTGATCCCGCTCCGTGATGGCCTTGTCTCTTTCTGCTATCAACCTTAATATTTCTCGTACCCAAGCATCCTCCTAAACATGTTGTACTGGAGACTTCCTCTTGGCTGACTTAAGGTGTTTCCTAATTCTTACCATGTTTATTGCACCTACTATAAATTGGTGCCGATTCGGATCAGCTTCCCCTCTTCAGGGTGTGTGCAGTAGTAGATCAATAATCAAGAGCAAAAGGATCATAAAGCATATTATAGGATTTACCCCACTTAAAACTAATATCATCCAGGCGATTCCTGCCATAAATACAACCGTATTGGATGTCATGGCGAGAAACTTCTCCAATACTCAAATGATCGTAAAGTCAACCAATATCTATTTCGCTTGTACTCTTACCAATCGTATCCTGATAATTTCAAGGTGAATCATTCTCTTTCCCATGATACACCTTTTTCTTCGGCTTGATTGTCCTATGGATGATTTCATGCTGACTAAACAAGGTGCACCATGCCTATCACAGTTTTTGAAATGGCACGTGTCCTCTTATATCTATGTAAAGTCTTATCATTGTCCTTTTTTCCGTAGTTTCATTAATTTTTATCACAACTTGATATTTTCATACATAAACTTTTTCATGACTAAAAACACATTGAACCAAATATATTTCAACTAATAATTACAATTGACCAACCGTATCGACACACTTTTACATTTAGTTTTTCGGTTAGTGGTCACGGTTGGATCTATCATCTGTCAGTCCCCTAACTAAGTTCCTAGTTTGAGAGTCTATTGGAGAAACCACTTGAGGAGTAGCTTGACCAATTGTCTGAGTTGCATTTTCCTGATCATGTTGTCCCGCAGTAATTGGTTGTATTGGAAGAAGTAAACCATATCTTATTAGTGCGTCCATACAAGAAGTTAATAATGCAGTCCCGTATATATCCCTTCTGTCGCGTAATTGTGTGTTTTCTACTTGCAAGGTTGTCCCCTCGGTATCTCTCCAGTGCTGCATTTGTGTTAACTCCTATCAAAGTTTCTTCCATTCAGAGATGACGACTTCTTTCTCAGACTCCAAATTGAACCTTTGTTGTGCCCATTTGTCTACCAACTTTAGCTGTTGAACCTCTAACAGATGAATTTGTTTCTTCAGTGCATCTATCTCCAGGTGCACTTCCTTCATTGGTTCCTTCTCTCTTAGGTTGGATGGTTTGGCTCCTATATCCAACCATTGGCGTACACATATTTTGGAAGGTTCTTCCTCATTTTCCTTCCTAAGTGAATGCTCTTCTTCTAAATATTTGGTTATTTTTCTACAACCGCTATCTTCACTGGAATCTTCCTCTTGAAGTTGTCGCTACACGGACCACCAAATATCATAGTTTGGTGTCGTGCCTACGTCATCCTCATCGAGCATCCATATAGCCTCATCAGGTTCAAAAGCTAGTGGTTCTATGAGTGGAGGTATTACTACCTTTCGTCCCTTCCTTGTATAAACCATGAACGGTTCTGGTATCTGTTGTGTGATACCGAATTATCGCAATACCTGAGTATATTGAAAATACTCATATTGCATACTGGTACGTCTGATCAACCATCTTGCTCATCTTACTCGAGCGAGTTGAACACTATCTTCTACCCAAATTGGGCCCAATCTCCAAGGTCTCCAAATGACATCACGGGATTGTAGGTTCTCCCAAATGGAGCGAAATCGCTCTTTATTTCCTTCAAGGGGTCTACAATTTGACCATTCCTTTTTCTATTGCCATCTCAATGCGTAGGGTATTTTTGGCCCCATAATTTGGTGTGCATCATAAGGTAGTCCTTGAGGTTTGGCTACCGCTATGTGCTCCCATGCCCAGACTTGTAGCAAAGTGCTACAATTTAATCTTATTTTCATCGTTGTTCTTAAATCGAACAACTCTCTGTAGGTTTGGGCCAATAATGTTGGTGCCCATGCATATTTTACTGATTCTTCCACTAGGTCTTGCACTATTCCCAATAAATTCCAAGGAAAATGTGCACTTCTGGATTCGAGCAGAATGACACCCGATATGAGCTCCATTATAATCGCATGCTTATGTGTCAGTCTACCCTCCACATAAAGAAGTTTATGCTCTATACACCCCCTATCAGTGTTCACTTTTCTCCAATATGCTCTGAATACTCTTTCCAGAATATGTCCCATTTCTGCTTCATTAGTAGTAATGACTGCACGTCCTTCTACCGGTACTCGATATATCCTGTATACGTCTTCCAACGTAACAGTCATTTCTCCAGTGGGTAATTGAAAAGTTCCCCTATCGGGATCCCATATTTCTACTAGAGCTGACAGATAACATCTGTCTATATGTATTGGCTCTAATCGAGCTGCTCCCTCAAATCCTACTTCTTTCAACCATTGCCAGTCGCTCACTTCCAGTCTATTCCTGGCATTCTAGAAGAGCATCCTCAGAGAATGCCTTGCCCTAATAATTTTTAATGGCCGAATTTTCTGATCTATTTGTGGGATTATCATTGTCTGTTCTGACTTTTTCAGTGGCCATAGCTCAAAGAGTATGTATCGACAGATCGGCTAGTAGGAGTAAAATGATTATAAGACACACTATGATCTTGTCTCCGAGATCACTAGTATTAATAAGATAACTTGAATACGAGTGGTACGATATCCACTATCACTAATAGTGCTTAGGGTATTTCTATTTTTTGAAACTAGAGTAAACTTTGCACTATTTATAGTTTTGTTGGATAGTATTTCGAGGCCTATTTAATTTTTGTGGATTCGCAGATCCATCAAATTGAATTATTGGGTTCTTTTCCAATTCTCGAGGGGGTAATCATATCCCACACATTCTTTCAAGTCCTATCATCGACCTTTCGATGGTTCCAATGGATGATTTCGTACCTAGCTTCTCTGTTGGCAAAACATGTCTCCCTCACGATACTACTGTTGTAAAGTGTTCCTTTATGATTTTTAGAGTCCCAAGGTATCGTACCATCTGGGTTTAATTTACTTTTATCTTCGATGTGTGGTCTACTACCGGTTTTGTGTATGCAATTTATCCGTACCTTAAACCACAACACTATAAACTTCTTTCGAGTTTAGTACCACATGTGTGGCATAGCAGATAATTTTTGGTTTAAATAATTTATCACCCCATACTACTTTCAACCACCAGTAGATCTTAGAGATATAGACACCGAGTTATTTCCAGAGAGAGTCTAAGGTACACCGCTTAAAATCCATGCAGGAGGGTTCGCTTAGCTCTTCCACTTTCGAACGACTGAGGATCTACTCATGGGGAATAAGAACTCAGACATCATTATCCCAAGCACTTACCAAGTGTATATTTTAGAGTTGTGGAATTTCCTCTCAAGTTTAGTCTCATGCCCCAAGTCTTTGCTAACCTAGAATTTCACTAGAGCCTACCAGTTAGCCTAGGCTCTGATACCAACTGTAATGAACCCCAATTCGTTACTCCTTAACCATAGAATTTTTTTTTTTAACATAAGTAAATGCTCATTTACATATGGTAGGACCAACCCATATCCTAGAATAGGCGAATTCCATTTGGATCATAACTTTCAAGGCAAATAGCTTGAGAGCTATAGAGACTTGATCAGAGTCTCTTTAAGTAGAAGTGATCAGCTTCTACGAAACCTTCATACCCCTCTTGGTATGAGTACACTGGCCAAGCGTACTGGTTTCATCCCCTTAAAAGGAGAAATCACCTTTTGGCCCACCAAGACCAGGTGAATGCCTTGAGGATGGAGAACCCCACCAAGGATAAACCATCATGGATAGAATAACCACACCCATGGTCATTCCTAAATCTTAGCTCCAGTCTAATCCATTTAGAAAGGAGTTCTAAGACTACTATATCACTATCGTGATAAGAATCCATGGAACATCTATCTTTAATCCTCCTTGCACAGTATTACACCTTTAATTAGACAATCCCTCTAATGAACTCCTTTTAAATGGACAATACTAGTCCCATGTAATTTTATTCATTTGGTGTAGAGAGGAGGATCTGTCTTGGATGGTAAGTCAAGGTCATAGTGTCCTCTAGAGAGTTTCATTCCACAACATATTTTCAATTAAACCATCTTGAGAGCACTTAATCCATTACAACATATCCTTAGTTTTAAAGCATTATACGAAATCTTATTTTTAGACGGATTGGTGTGCCCTACAAGAATAAGGATATAATGCATAAATCCAATTTTCCTTTAAGGATCGGTTTCTATAACATAAGCATAAATGGGGTTGCGTATCATTTATTACCCTTCAATGTTATAGTGAAAAATTAGATAAATGCTATTGAACCATTGACATATTTAAATATCATTCATCCATCACCTGGGATTGTTCTTCTAACATAAATTATTACAAAGAGAATGAAATAATTGCATTGCATTAAATTAACAACATAATGGAACTTGAACATACTTTCTAGCATCTAACATATTTAACCCAATGAAAATTTAGCATATATCATAGTGCATGAAATAAACATTACATCTTGAATCATTTTCATTTGAACATAAAACAACATCCAGGAAATATAATAAATCAAACCACAAAATTAGAGTAACACCAAGATTTATCCTGGGAAACCCTTTCGGGAAAAACCCAACCTCCAAAATATAATCTTCCTCATATTCATAAACTTGAATGGTGATATTACAATTATAGAAGGCATCTATAGATTAGATACAGGCCAAGGGATACATCTGCCATGTACTAAACTCTTGATGCAATTAAGGAATCACCCGATTCCTTTCTCTAAGACATCAATGTAATGCTAAGGTATTACATGAACCAGTAAGGAATTCTCTCATTCCTTAATAAATAAGAGGCCATTAAGGACTTGAATGGTTTTATTTCTAGGCCATCTTGGATTTATAATAATTTTTAAGTTTATGAAGATCATTGGATTTACATTTTGGAGATGAATCTTTAACAATGGAGGGAATTTTTATAAAATTTCCCTCAAGAATGAAGTCCTACTTCATTCTTCCAAGTTGATGAAGAATCAACTTCCACTTCATAAATTAAGGTCCCATACCCTTAATTTATGAGGCATATAACCTTTCGCTAAAACAATAATAGCAATTTCTTTTATTTTATTTTCTTTTAACTTTAGCCTAAGAAACTTAATCATAACAAGATCATATTTTATTTTTCTTCAATCTATTCTAGAATGATTACAGGATTATTACCTTAATTTTAAATAGAATCCTATGTGGCTATCTTATAGTATCCATTTCCTAAAGTGATCGCACCCATTTAAAAGATCCTAATTTAGCTATGTTAATAAGGTATCTTAACCCTTAACATTATAGTATTCCCCTTCCCAAGTGGTCAAGGCACCACCCACCGGTGCTTGCCATCTGATCGATCCCCTCGAAAGGCTTGACCATTAAGAGTACCTTCTATCTTCTACTCACAAGGTGAGGAATAACCAATATTTTTGCTTAGCAACAAAATCTACCCTGCATGGAATAGACAAATCGTGGGATAACATGTGTTATGGTGTTACGAACACAATGTGAACCAGCATTGGTACAATGGTTAAACAAGTGGTATCATTCCTAAGTCATTGATTAGCAAGTGGCTATGTTCAGTCTTTGTCTCCTGTGACTTCAAACGGCTCTGCGACGGTCCCGAGGGATTGGTTATAGGATCACCACTTAGGGTTGATATCCATAAGGACATTTTGGCTCCTATTATCTTCCAATCTTGGTTCAAACATGCCCCTTGTGGATCTAAGCTCATGGGTGACTCGGTCTCCCTATCCAGCATATAGGCATCCCGTAGGGTTCGATACTATATTACTTGTCGATAGTGTCTAGCAGTAGGCATGGAGGGGTTTACTTCTGCTACAGACCTATTATTGGTCTTCTCAAGGGATGTGAATATTCTAGCCTACCAGTCATACCGCCAGGTAAATATTCTATGGTATGCAAACAACTAACGGTCTCAGGAAGCACCTCAGTCCAAGAGTCATTGTCGTATCAAGGAATGCCCCCTTTCATTTCTTAGGATGAGTTGAATAGGAATATTACCATAGCTTGGTTTCTAGACGAGACAAAGGAGTCACCAAAACTCCTATTACTCCTGATCAAAGTTGCAGTGGGTCTGAGGGTTATAACCTTGATTCTTTCAAGTTGAAGTGGGCATCTAAAACTTTTGTCTGTCAGGACAATCTAATGGCTTCAGGGTTTGGGGATATCATAGTATTTTCGAAGGACGTGGCTTCTAGAAATATCTTTCTAAGCTTGAACCTTATTTGACCCCTTTTTTTAAATCGTTGTAGTTTTGATTTTAGTTCAGAGTGTACAGGTCTCTGAGAGTCCCCGGGAATGCGTATGCTAATTAGTTCACATGGCAAAAGTAGTAAAGCATCATTGTTTAGTAGTGGCAAATGGTCTATCAATCACCTACTATTGAATATCCCTTATACACTTCAATGTAAAGGTAAAGGGGAGGAATCCCCTATCAAAAATTGCCCCCAAATGTTGGCCTGCATCGGTTGGTTGCCATTGAGGGTTTTAGAATGGCCTGAATCACATAGTATGTTGTTCGTAGTTGATGGTGACTTGTAACTTGGGGTTGGTTACCATAGTCAAATTAGCTTCATCGATCGGCGGTTCGCATTATCAAGTGGCCTACTCAGGCCCTCCAAAAGTAATCACTACTAGGTAATCGAAATGCATACTTAAATGTATAACAAATACAGTATGGTTCCTAACTGTAATAGCAACTTTTATTTATATTACCAAAGTAACTCCTAGCTTGTTTTGTCCGCTAAGACTTCATTTATTCAAACTTAGTTATAGATCACCAATGATATAAATACTAGTGTTACCTAGATACATAGAAAGGACAGGATCTTATAAAAGTAAAACATCGTGGTCATTTTATCTTTAACTTTAATATTTCACAAAAAGCATATTCATAAATACATGATAAAGGAGAGATCCCGCCGAGCAGCATAGGCAATCTATTCAAACTCGTAGGTGGATGAGCTTATCGTATTGGAGTCACTTTAAAATATCCCATTACATGAGTTTAACATAGTCTAGGGCTTAATCATATCTAGACTATTAACAAAGATTCCTACTTTTATAACGCATGCTAATAATCAAACAAAGCTAACTGTACTTTAGAGGAAATAATAGGGGTTAGAAAGATCCAACCTAGAATGTCTCTTAGTGCCTTCATGTTTCCCCTGATCCATCTCTTCTCCGACTATACAATCCTTCTAACCTTATGTATTGCCTTTTTATTATATCTAGGAAATATTTTAGGCCTTCTAGTTTTTGATTCACCCCCATGGGTGAAGAGCATACTCCCTAGACCATTAAGACTCCTAGAACCTAGATAGCCATTTCTTCCCAAAATGCCTTCTATTTATAGGGAAATTTTCCACTCATGGGCCAAATAGTGGCCATATTATAATAATACTAAAAATATGCCTAGGACCAATATGACTTCATCATGTCCTTCAAGGGTCCTCTAGGGATGAGATGAATGTCAAAGTTCCTACTGTTGAGGCATAAGATAGTTACAAGGGTGGAACTATTCTTGATAAGCCATGGACTTCCTTGCATAACTCCCACCAATGTCAGGTATCCACATGAGTACTTCCCAAAAGATAGGGGTGACCCATGAGTTATTTAAAAATTCATTGGTCCTTTTTAGGCCCATCCACATAGGGTCCACTAAATCTGCACCATATTTATTATATGGTTTCAATTTTTTGTAAAAGATAACTCTTTAAATATATCTTTTACTAGACCTCATAGATAGCCTTTAAATAATTAATATTTCCTTATCCTTATAAAATTCTTCTATTATATTTTTGTAGGATTCTTTAGGGTCATGCCCCTTCTATCAGGCATTAATTGATCCCCCAAGATCAATTAATATTCTTTAAATAAGGTAGGAGGGTAACGGGTCATGACAGAGTTAGCTCTATGTTATGGCAACAATCATTCTAAGAGTTAGATGCTGAATGATCATTTTAAACGAGAAGGGATTCATATTTCTTTATGCGTATTAAATTTTAGTCAATTTTGTTAGAGGCTTTGAAAATTAATAAAATCGTAGGTTTTGCCTTAAATCTACAAAAGAATTACTTGCATGAACTCATGAACTAGAACGACCAACTACTTTAAAGGACGATAAATAAATTTGAGGTGCTAAACAAGTACATAGATGGATATGTGTGGAGTGTGGTTATTAGCATCTAGATTTTCAAATGACTCAAAAGGAATAACCTTTCAATTGACTAAAAAGGAAAAACCTTTCAAATTACTTAAAGGGGATGACTCTTTTGATTGACTAAAAAAGAATAACCTTTAGAATAACTAAAAGGGGATCACTGTTCCAATTGAATGGAAAGGATTGACCTTTTTTATTGATTGAAAAGGGAATGAGTTTTCCATGGAGTGATGAATTTAAAGAATAACCTAGGAAATTGATTGGTAAAGTTGGTCTACCTAGTTGTAATAACTAAAGAAATTCTCTATTGACTAAAGGAAGAGTGTGAGCTAGATTTTAATAAAACAACACTAGATTTCAAAAAAAAACTCTTAAATAAGGATAGAAAAATTGGGTTATGACATTTGATATCAGAGCCAAGTTCATAGTGGAATATATTCACTATGCAAAATTATATGGTGGTATGTAATAGAAAATATACCTATGTAAGGATAATACCTTGCTCAAAAAAATACTCCTGAAAGTAAAACCCATCTGATTATTTATGATAACTAGGAATATAGTTGCTGGTAGGAGAATCAACCCAAAGAAGTAATGGTAAAATGAATCCTACTAACAGTCCTATGTGGCCAAGGACAATGCCACCAAAGAGAAGTAGAGGAAGTGTTTTCCCATAGACAAGGTAAACATGACAAACTAATGAAGAGGATATTAAACCATATGTAGGTTCAGAGAACCCTATAAATGAAAGAGAAAATCCTAGTAATGAAAGTGAGAATCTCATTTCCACGGTAGCCCTACTTTGTGAGTAGGTAGAAACACAAAAGCAGTTACTGGATGCCATGTTGAATCGAGAAGAACATGCTGCAAACTCTAGAATGGGACAAGTAAATGAACCCCTTACTGAGGTACAATAGCTAGGGTTCAACTTGAGGCCAAGTTTGGCAAGGAAATAAAACATTTAAAGTCTTCCAAGTTTAATGGAGAGGAAGATGGTGATAAAGCCAAAGCTTGGTTGAAGGAGATAGAAACCTATTGTAATATGAAGAACATTTCCTTTGGAACTCAAACATCCTATGCCACACTACATTTGCAAGGTGATGGCTTGGATTGGTGGGAAACTTATAGTGAGGATAAGAAACTTGCAATAGCAGTTGACCTAAAATGGGAAGAATTTATAGTAGCCTTTAAAGAGAGATTCCTCATAGAGCACTTTTATTCCTATAAGTTTGAGGAGTTCACTAAACTTCGATAGGGAACTAGGATAGTGGAAAAATATTATCAAATATTTGTCAAGTTGTTGAAGTATGTGCCTACATACAATGAGAAAATGAAGATTCATAAGTTCATATTAGGAGCAATGCCTAGAATAGGATAAGAGGTAGATATGAGGTAATCTATTACTTTGCATAAGGCCTTTGATTTAGCTAGAAAATATGAAACATATCTCAAACACTATTTTGATTATCAAGGTTTAGATGAGCAACATAGAGAAGCTCTAAGGAAAAGAAAAGCATAGGTTTTGTAAAGTGGAAAAAAGAATAGGCAAATAAAAGTGTCCCTAGGCAAGATAAAAGGAATGATAAAAAGTAAGAAAAGTTCAAGAAAAGGTTCCAAGGAAAAAAATGTAATTCCAATAATCACAACAATGGTAACAATAGACCATCGTAGGGACAGGCTAATTCTCCACTTGCAAAAAAAAGCAGAAGGATAAAAGCAAAAAGTACACCCAGGACCGAAAGAAGGGTGTTTTCTTTGTAGAGGACCGGATTATACCAATAATTATCCACACAAAGTAGAAATGAGTTCAAAGGGAAAGGAACCAATGTTCAAAGAACCTGCACCTAAGGAACTCGCACACAAGATTTATGTTACAATAGGCAATTAGAATCTAGAAGTTCAAGCCACACTACTATTGATTAAGGTAAAAAAATTGGTAATAATGATAAAATATTGTTTGATAGTGGTGATACAGATAGCTTTATTTCCACCAGTTTAGTTAAAGATATTTCATAAAGCCCAGGAATCTTGGAACATGGGTGGAAGGTCGAGTATGGTTTAGGATAAACCTACTTTGTAAATCAATGTTATCCTATGGCAGAAATTGTCTTACCTAGTGGAATGATAATGAGATGCCTACATGTTGCGCCATTGCATGCCTTTGATGTAATCCTAGAAATGGATTGGATGCAAGCATATAAAACAATATTTAATTTTTAGGATAGATGGATTGAGTACACGGAAGATGGAGGGGATGTACAAAGGGTGTATAACTTACAAGGGACTTTTCAACTCCAAATCCTATCGATAATGCAACTCAAGAAAGACATTAAAAAATGGAGGAATAGTTTATGTAGTTAAGATAAATGAAATCGAGGAAGAAAAGAAGGAAGAGGTTTTTGAGAAACATCTAGTTCTTCAAGATTTTAGGGATGTTTTTCTAGAAGATTTACCTGGATTAACCCCAAAACATGAATTTGATTTCACAAATAAGGTTCAACCTGGAACTAAGACTATACATCGATCTCTTTATAGAATGAATCCCATAGAAATGCAAAAGCTAAAAGTGTAGCTACAAGGGTTGCTAGAAAAAGGATTAATTAGAACAATTGTGTCACCATAGGGTGCACATGTGCTATTCATAAAGAAAAGGATGGTTACTTAATATTATGTATAGATTATATAATGTTAAACAAGGCAACTTTCAAAACATATATCCTTTACCCAGGATCAAAGATCTCTTCAATTAGCTTAAAGATGCCACTATCTTTTGAAGGTCGATCTGAAGTTTATATATCATTAGTTGTGAATCCACGAGGAGGATAATCATAGGATAGCATTCAAAACTCATTACGGTCATTACAAGTTCATTGTCTTACCTTTGGTCTAACGAATGCTCTAGCTACATTCATGAACTTAATGAATAGTATCTTCAAAAAGCATTTGGATAAATTTATTTTGGTGTTCTTGGATGACATTTTGATATATTTTCAAAATAGGGTAGAGCATGACAGACACCTTAGGATCATGCTAGAGCTATTAAGGAAGAACCAATTGTATGGGAATTTATCCAAGTGTGAATTTTATATGTCATAAGTGCAGTACTTAGGGCATGTTGTATCGATAAAAGGAGTCACAGTAGATCCTGTTGATAAGCAACACACCCCCACTGAAAAATGAGATTCCATCCTTAGAAAATTTTGAACTTCCATTTTTGCAGCAGGGACCCTCTAGATGTTTTTCAGGTTTTAAATCCAAATTTGCTTGCCTCCTTTTTAAAGTTGTGCTTTTTCTTGCATTCCAGCTGTGTTATCCAAGAATTCACTTTTTACATGCTAGAATCATTCATGCACAAGCAAAATATTGCACCGATACCGAGAAAATCCAAAAAAAAGTTGCATAAATTCATGAAAAATCAAACTTTCCATTTTTGGTAGTGTCGCGATATCGCGACACTTCCATTTTCGAAAATGTCGCGATATCGCGACAGGTAAATAAAAATGCAGCTAAGTCGAAAAAGTGTAGCGAAATCGCGACACTTTCCATTTTTGGAAGTGTCGTGATATCGCGACGTTTCCATTTTTGGAAACTGTCGCAAAATCGCTGCCGGCCGGAGGAGAGAGAAAGAAAGCGTACGGAGGGCGCGATTTTGCGACATGTCGCGAAATCGCAACATGTCGCGAAATCGTGACATGTCGCATTTTCGCGATAGGAGAGAGAAAGTGGGCTGCAGAATGAAAAATCGGCTAAGTCGCAAACATGTTCCAAAATCGCGGTCAACGCGGTCAACGCATGCAGGTAAGGGAACTGTCGCGATATCGCGACGTGTTCTATTTTCGCGGCTGAAAATCAAGAAAGCGTACGGAGGCCAGGAAGGTCGCGATTTCGCGACATGTCGCGAAATCGCGACATGTCGCGTTTTCGCGGCCGACAGAAGAGAAGTTGCCGATGCGCTGGGGACGTCGCGATTTCGCGACATGTCACGAAATCGCGACATGTCGTAGAATCGCGGTAGGAGAGAGAAAGTCATAAGTTGACCTAAAAATGCATTCCGGCGGGAAACAGAAGGCTTCCTGGGGTAGCGACACGTGTCAAAGCGTGAGGCAGACATGCAGAGGCCGACATGCAAGCTTATTTTGCGGATTTTAATCTGTTTTTAATGTTTTAAGCTTGGATTTAATGTTTATTAAAGTGCTAATATAATCTTTTGTCTTTCATGCAGGATTCCACCTGGCACTTGCGGGACAACCGGGAAAGACCATAAAGGCAAAGATAAAGTGTGGATTTAGTCAAGGACCGCCATGCTAGAAGAGAAGCTGCCGGTGAGAGCATTCAATGACAAATTTATTGCAGACTTAATAGCATGAAGACCATTTCAACTCAGGGATGGCTTTGCGGAGATCAAATTGATGGAGAAGTGGTGACTCATCCGGCTCACCAGCAGAATTAATGAAAGCATTTATTTGCAGCTGCGGATGAATGCAAGTGGCTTTAGATTTTATCTTCTCCATTTATGGCGACTAACCGCATGATTTGCCGAAGGGTTAAGTTCTATCCGGACTTTGATTTT
The DNA here is from genome assembly GCA_028583015.1 of Wollemia nobilis. NCBI lineage: Eukaryota > Viridiplantae > Streptophyta > Pinopsida > Araucariales > Araucariaceae > Wollemia > Wollemia nobilis. The sequence continues at coordinate 1,070,055 of JAQPPZ010002224.1, forward strand.
AAATGGATTTTTATTGTAAAACCTGGGTCCTAGGGTTTAAGTGCGATAAGATTTAGGGTTTGAGAAAGATATTTTGAAAAGATCAGGGTCTGTCCTGAGTCTATAAATACGGATTCTAAATGTAATCGCGAGAGGCGGAGACTTAGAAATAAAAGGCTTATAAGCAATTTCTTGCAAATTTTGTGAAATCCTTTGTTTCCGGACTTGGAGTTGATGTGCTTTAGCTTTTCTGCGATAGCATGGCCGGGAGCCTAATATTTTGCGAGTGTGATAAGTGTATCTTCTTTTTTTATCCGTTCCATTTAAATTTTGTTAGATATATGCTGTAAATCTGACATTATGAAGTTTAAATATCTCTGTTAGGCTTCAGTTGTTCTCTTGTCTGCTAGGGGAAATTATAGATTTGAGGTTAAGTTTGTTCTAATTGCTCTGTCTTCAATGTGTGAGCTAGGCTACCGGTGAAAGATACCAGTTTTAACCAGTTGCCCTTGGATTTATAATTTTCTGCTAGATCTGTTTCACTCTGCCTTGTGCTCTTAGTTGAAAGTGATATTAGACTGACTGGACACTTTCTTCTTTGATTTGTTCTGTTTTGAAGCTGATAGCATAGATAAGATTGATAGTTTAAAGTTTTACAGTTGATTTCTGATGAGCTTCTCTTTTCTGCCTTACCCTACCCTCTCTTTGTTTTCGATGAATGATCCATTTTTATTTTCTTTGTTTGTCTTTTATTTAAATTTGCTGACCCATGAAAGCTAGATCAAGAATTCAAGTTAAATCTGATTATCAACAACTTTTGCAACTACTGAACAAGTTCAAGAACCCCCTGTAAGGTAACAGAGCAGTCCATATTGAAATCTATTCTAGAAGTGGAAAAGAGTGAATTGCCATTCGACCCAACTTTGTAACTCGCACCTTGGATAACCAGCTAGATCCTAAAGATGAGTGGGATCCGTCTCGTGGGTGTCTCCGAAGCTTTCCTTGCTTCATCCTTTCCCGGGGTGTGCATGAAAGCCAAACCAACAGATCCTACGAAAATAGAATCTATTCTGATTTGGCCACCGCCAAAAAATATAATAAAAGTTTGAATTTTCATGGGTTTGACTGGTTACAATAGGAAATATTTGAAGGATTACACCAAGATAACATCACTAATAACTAACCTTCAGAGGAAAGGAAAATAATTGAGGTGGACAGATAAATGTAAAGCTGCTTTTTATTTTCTTAAGCAAAAGCTTACTACACCTCCTACATTAAAGATACTCAATCCTCATGGTAGTTTTTATATTTGTATAGATGCATCAATGGAAGGTTTGGGAGGAGTGCTCTCTCAGGAAGGATCAGTGGTAGCATATGGATCAGGGAAGCTGAAATAACATGAGGTAAATTATACAACCCATGATCTGAAATTGGTAGTAGTATATTTGTTCTCAAGTGTTAGCAATATTATTTGGTAGGGAGACCCTTTAAGTTGAGGATAGATCATTAGAGTCTACAATACATATTTACTCAACCTTTTCTAAATGCTAGGAAGAGAATATGGATGTAATTTTTTGTCGAGTATGATTGTGGCATTGAGTATATAAAGGGAAAGGAGAATAAAGTCGTTGACGCACTAAGTAGAAGGAGACACATAGCTATTTTTTTTTGCATCCACATTGAATTGATGGAACAAGTCAAGGAAATGCAACATCAAAATTCTTACTACAATCAAATTTTATAAATAATGGAAATGAAATCAAATGAAAACAAAAAAATTAGCATCAAAGACTATTTATTATGTTTTAAGGACAAGGTAGTAATCCTTGAGATTAGAAATTTAAGAAAAATAATCATGAATTAAGTGCACAAATATTCATATTCTTCCCACCTAGGAGGATAAAAATGAGGGAGAATATGAATAAAATATTCTTTTGGTCAGGTATGAAGAGGAACATAACTGAGTTTGTCGCTCAATGCTTGGAATGTTAGAAAGTAAAAGCAAAACATATACATCCTATTGGGTTGTTGTATCCATATGATGTGCCCATTCAAAAATAATAGGTTATTTCGATATATTTCATCATAGGATTACCTAAAAGTAGGTTTCAACATGATGCAATATTATTAGTGGTTGATAGATTGACCAAGGTTGCACACTTTATACTCGGGAATACCAAGGATGATGCCATCATTGTGGCTAACAGATTTGCCAAAGAAATATTTTGACTTCATGATTTTTTGCAAGTAATTATATCATATAGGGACTCGAGATTTACATCTGAGTTTTGGTAAGCCTTGCATCATGCCATTGGTACTAGGCTAAACATCAGTTCTGCCTATCACCCAAAAATCGACGGGCAAACAAAAAGAGTGAATTAGGTGTTAGAAGATATGTTTCACATGTAATATATGGATTAGAAAACCTAATTGGAGGATTACTTGCATTTGGTAGAATTTATCTATAATAATGGTCACCATTCGACTCTAGGCATGGCTCCATTCGAAGCTTTATATGGTATAAGGTGCAGGACACCACTATCATGGGATAATCCAAAGGATCATATTGTGATAGGACCAAACATGGTCAAAGAAATGAAACAATAGATAAGGATAATCAGGTAAAGACTAAAAGAAACCTTGAATCATCAAAAAAGTTATGCCGATCTTAAGAGATCACCAAGAGAATTTGTTGTAAGTGACATGGTATTTCTATGGGTGAGATCAAAAAATAATGCTATTAAGTCCACAAAATTAGATCCTCACTTTATTGGACCCTTTGAAATTATAGAGAATATTAGTCCTATGGCATATCAACTTGTCTTGCCACCTAGATTGTCCAATATTCATGACATCTTTCACATCTCTTTGCTTAGAAAGTACATACCTAATCCTGAGAATGTAAGGTATTTTTTATTTTATAGATGGAAAATATATAGGCTATAGAGGATTTATAAGTAAATATCCTTGAATTTTGATCCAAATCAATGAGGAAAGTAGCCTTGAACCAGTGCAAGGTTTAATGGTATCGTTACTTTGAAAGAAATGCTACTTGGAAAAAATTAGCAGATGTGCAAAAATATTTATCATTCCTATTTGATGATGCAATGTAAATATTAGTTTTATGTTTACCTTTGATGATACACAGAGGACTATGCTAAGCCTAAGGGGGGAGGATGTCATGACCCTCCCTTGGAAGACTTTTAATGCTGATAGATTTATGTTTTACTATGTTGTTATGTGAATGAAATGATTGACTATTTTGGATTTGTTATGCAAAATACTTATTACTTATGGAAAAATATGAAATATGAATCTTATTATGGAATGTAGGATAATTTCATGCTTGGTTTTATGAAACATGCATTTTATGTGAGAATATGATGTTTCTAATGAAAGTGCACTTTTGTAGGAACAAGTTCCTTTATGGTGGCAGAAAGAATTAACCACCAAGAAAAGGATACCTTGGGGAAATGATGTGATGGGTTATTTGTTAGAATATATGGGAAGGCAACATGGATGAATTCTCCCTTTCATGAAGGTGCATATCATAGAATTGCATATGATAAAGAAATTTCAAATTCGATTTGTGCATGTATGATTGCATAATAATTTGACTTATTATGGAAATTATTAGGAATTAAAGTATGGTTGCATGGATGCTAAATGATTTATTATTTCTTCATTGTCTTATTTAAAAAAAAAGAGAAATAGTATTTGAAAAATCTATTTTTATTTGGTAATATTATTGCAGTGAAAAATAGGGAATAGTAATCAAGTATAATTAGGTAAATGAAATGAAATTTCATTACTAATGATGGGATATAATTTGGTAATTGAGAGTGTTTTTTTGAGTTAAGCGTCTTGATTGAATATATAATTTATATTACAATTGAGTGGTTCTTCGAAGTATCAATTGGGAATTTATTGTATACCAAGAGTCTTTCGATAAACCTAGATGGTTGAAGGATGTTCGGATGCTCTTCGAGGAAAACTAAAAAAAATAGAGAAGAAAAGTGAACAGGGAGTTTGGGAGAGAGGTTCCTTCATTTGGAAAAGAGAATGAAACAAATATGAGAACTTGCAGAAGTTAATATCTCATCTTCAGCGCTAAGAGTAAGTGAAACTATCTATTGTTTCGTTTTCTTGTAGTTTTGTTTAAGCTTAAAGATATGTACAATTAAGGTATTTCCTAGCTTGTGTTTTCAATATTTGCATGAATAGATGTCTTAGTTCAGATTTGTGGTTATCACAAGAAAAACATATAGATTATAAAATTGGTATTGAGGTAGAGTTTCGTTTGTTCAATGTGCTTTTAAAATGAATGAGTAGTTGAGTTTATATCTTAACAAAAAGAAACCAGAAACTCATTGAATATAGGTTCATAGGAGTTTACCTCAGAAACATAAAGGAAATACTTATCCTCTCTCTGCAACTATTGAGTTTATCAAATGGTCTTCAACCACTTAGTATTGAATAACTATGCCTTTAATGTTCCTGTTATTAGTTCGTTGGCAGACGTAAGTTTGCTTAGTGACGTTATGAGACATATAAATGAATTTTTTATTTTTAAATTAAAACTAGAAAAATTATAGAAAGTGTATAATCCAGAAATGCATTCTATGTATTCTTTGTAATTATGATTTTAGAGTGCATTGGGAATATTTGAAATTGATCTATCGATAGATGCAAAACGATTTGTGTCTATCAAATCAGTAAAATAGTTGTTATGATAGAATGAACACTAGTTCTTATTGCCTGAAAGTTATGTATTATCGCTTATTTTGAGAAGTGGAACCTGCACTATAGGAATTATTGTGTGTGAATGGTTTTAAGAATAAATTGACGATTCTTTATTTTACCACTTGCTAACTTGTATGTAACGTTTTGTTGAAAATAAGAGAATTCTTTAGATGCTTATTGAATTTTTAGTAATGCTTGATAGGAACTCAAATGATGAGTTTGAAATGTGTGTTTTATCATTGATGATAGTGTAATTCCTTAAGAAATGTTTTGGACTAGATGGATTGCTAAATATATTTTAAAAGGGTAATGATATGAATTTTGAAATGAAATAGACTATAGTTGCCTGAAATGTTTGGTGTGCAAATTGAAATGCTACACTAAAATTGATATTGCATGTTAATTGAAATGCATCATAGAATATTATTTTGTGCAAATAGAAAAATATCAAATAATGGTTAATGAGTGCAATATAAATGCAATATATGATTTGAGATCCATCTCTGATCCCTGGCCAAAGGCAGCTCCATTCTCGATGGTTCCTAAGGAGGACTTGGAAGTAGTGGACGTCGATTGCAGGTCTATGATGATGGAAGAATAATCACCTATTACCAAAATTCTATGAATGTGTGTATAAGGAATTTGGAAATGGCCAAGATATATTTATTGGATTGTATAAGTGTAAAACAATCCTATTGAACTAATGATTTTTCATCATCTAGGAGGAATATTAGAGGTGAAGACTTTGTTGTAGATATATACGTATGATACTTCAGCAGATTAGTGACTCAATAGTTTGTAAACAAAACTCTTGTAAATATGAAGCTTGTTAGTTTAAACGTCTTGCTATATTGGACTATTGTCAAATAGAAGAATTATATTGAAGATGGTTCTATTGATATCTCGAATTCTAGTGACTAGATTTGCTAAAGATATTGTTTAATGAAGATTTGTTGAGTTTGTATCACATAATTGTATAGTAAGAAATTAGTTATTTATATAAATGTGAATTTTTATATAATATGAATTTTGTTTGATGTGAATTCTAAAAGGTTCACATTTGGAATAGAGCTTTTAAAGGTGCTTGAAGAGCCACGAAGTGGTAGTTGGCTTATTAACTATCAGAAGTAGCTTCGGAAATGTGATTCTTTAATTTAGTTAGTCTAAGTAAATCAAGAAGTGAAATACTTGGTTTGGTATAGACTATAAAGATAATTAAGGAATGAATGAAATGTGAGTTAGCTCTATGTTATGGCAACAATCATATTAAGAGTTAGATGTTGAGTGACCATTTTAAAAGATAAGGGATTCATATCTCTTTATGTGTCTTAAATTTTAGTCAACTACATTCGAGGTGTTGAAAATTAATAAAACCGTAAGTGGTGCCTTAAACCTACAAAATAATTACTTTCATGAACTCATGAACTAGAACGACCAACTCCTTTAAAGAATGAGAAAGAAAGCCAAGGTGCTAAGAAATCACACAGATGGATACGTGTGGAGTGCGGTGATTAGCACTTGCTTTTTTCAAATTAGTGAAAAGGAATAACATTTCGATTGACTAAAATGAAATAACCTTTTGAATGACTGAAAGGGTATGACTCTTTCTATTATCTGGAAAGGAATAACCTTTTGATTGACTGGAAAAGAATAAAATTTCAAATGACTGAGAGGGGATGAATCTTTACTAGAAAGGATTGACCTTTTCGATTGACTGAAAAGAGAATGAGTTTTTCATGGAGTGATGACTTTAAAGAATAACCTAGGAAACTAATTGGTACAGTCAGTCTACCTAGTTTTAAGAATTAAAGAATTCTCTATTGACTAATGGAAGATTGTGAGCCAGACTTTAATAAAACAACACTAGCTTTAAAAATACTCTTAAATAAGGATAGGAAAATTGGGTTAGGACATCTAGTAATTGTAGTAAATTGCTATTTTGAGGGTCGATAGTGTAGAGAGTTGGACAACATTCTATAATTCAAGTGGGAAATATGAATACCATTAAAGTGGAAATTTTATTATCGTTCGAGTGGAGAATGATCAAGTAAGCACCATTCAAGTGGAGAGGAGAACAATAAATCATTCATATAAGAGTGTTATTCATATGGACAGGACACCTTTCAAGTGATCATGGCCATTGCCATTCAAGTTATTTTTTTGATTAGAAACTAACCATTCAAGTATATATTATCATGCACATGATCATTATTATTGTCATTCAAATTGAGTGAAGACCTAGGTGCTATTTGAGCTAAGAACTAGACAATCATTCAAGCAAAAGAGACATTTTCATTCAAGTTGTTGTACATTAATATAGTCTACCATTTGAATGTGGTACCATTTAAGATATGGCTACAGAATGTTCCAATAATTTTTTTTTGTAAAATTAAATTGTAAAGGTTGTTGCTAAAGGATATTTTGTTTAAAAAAACTCCTTTCTTTTCACTAAATTCTTTTGGTATTAGAGCCAAGTTTTTCAAAGGTCTACAATATGTGTTGGAGGAGATATGGCACAACAAGGAAGAGGAAGACCATGTGGTCTTGTACCCTTGCCATTAGATATAGTTGAAATGTTAAGAGGAATCATAGCTATATTGGATGCAATTGAGACTATCCAAAGGATAGGTGTTCATATTAAGGAAGTTAGTGATAGTAAAGAGGATACTGGTCACCAAAAAGCTCAATATGAGAAGTAAGAAGATCAATTATAGCAACAGTTGATTCAAAAAATATCTAGCATGGAAAATAAGCCGATGATGGATAATGTAAGTTTAGACACAGAAGATTTGATTGAATGGATAATGGACATGGAGATATTCTTTGACTATGAATCTATGGAGGATCTAAAGTAGGTCAAAATTGCATGCACAAAATTGAAGGAACATGCTTCGATTTGGTGGGATCATGTCCAAACAGATAGACAGTGAAAGGTAAGGATAAAATTCAAACTTGGGACAAGTTTGTAACCAAATTAAAATCTAAAATTTTACTTGTTGATTGTCAAATTGGATTGTTTTGATGATTTAAAAATATCAAGCAAAAAGAGTTGGTATTGAAAGAGTAACAAAAGAATTCTACAAATTGACCATAAGAGTAGGTAATATTTAAGATGATAAGGAGAAGGTGACAAGATACATAAATAGACTAAGGTTGTCCATACAAGATGAAAATGATATGATTTGAATCAACACCATTGAATAAGCATATCAATATGCACTCAAGGTAGAAGACAAATTGACATGCAAGCAATAAAATAACTCCAAAAGGAGAGGATGGTATTTAAGATAAGAGGATAGTTCCATGGAGGAAGAGGGCAACAAGATCATGATGCAAGAGAAAATCTATCATAAATGAATAGTTTCAACCAAAGTACTTAAGAAAAATGTAAATCATACAAAGGACGAGGTGGATTTAGCAAAGGTAGAGGACATGGTTTTATTGACAAGTGTTATAGGTGCTTGGAAGAAGGACATAGAACATATAATTGTTCTCAAATGAAATAGATCAATGGTCATGAAAATGAAGCCCATAACCATATTATAGATGAGGTGTTGCCTCACCAAAGCACATCGAGGAACCAAAACAAAGAGGATCCCTTATGATGAAAAGGGTATAGTTAAAACTAGCCAAAGAGGTGCATAAACGAGAGCAAAGGAGTATATTTAGAACAATTTATAAATTAGAAGGTAAATGTTGTAAGGTGACTATGGATAGCAAAATCATAAAAAACTTAATATCATAAAATATGGTAGAGAAACTTGTCTTGAAGATAATTGAGCATTTGAATTCATACAAAGTATCATGGTTACAAATGGACATCTAATTTTGGTAACTAAACAATGTATGGTGAATTTTTATATTGGTTCTTATATGTGACATCATGCCAATGGATGTTTGTCATATTCTATTAGGTAAACCATAGAAATTGAAAGAAAGAAATACATATTGGTAGGATGAACACTTATTCAATTGTCAAGGATGGCAAATATTATACATTAAGTCCATTGAAGGAAAAAGGAAAAGAGGTAGGAAGTTATTCTAAAGTTTACCCAATATCTAAAAATTATTCTTGAAGGATATAAATAAGGAGGAAGTGTGATTTTCCTTCATTAACAAGTCTACAAAAGTTAAGACGATTGATGAAATGGATGAAATTCCTCATGAAGTAGTTTATAAGTTAGAGGAATTTTTAGATATAATTTCTAAGGTGTTATAAAATGTATTACCACCTATAAGGAGCATTAGTCATAACATCAACTTCATATCTAGAGCGAGTTTACCAAACAAGGCATCATATAGGATGACACCCATGGAGAATGAAAAAATGAAGAGATAAGTCCAAGATCTATTGAAAAAGGGGTTGGTTAGGTAAAATTTGAGTCCATGTATAGTACCAACCATAATAGCACTCAATAAAGGTGGAGAATGATGTATGTGCATGGACTCGGGGCTATCGATAAGATTACAATAAAATATAGATTTTCATTACCTTGTACAGGTGATTTGATGGATTGTTTGAGTGAAGCAAAGTACTTCACAAATATTGATTCAAAAAATGGTTATCATAAAATCTAAATCAGTGTAGGAGATGAGTGGAAGACTATGTTTAAGACCAAATAATTCTTGTATGAATGGTTGGTCATGCCATTTGAATTGACAAATATACCTAGTGATTTTATGCTATTAATGAATGAAGACTTGAATCCTTGGTAAGTTTATGGTGGTTTATTTAGATAATATTTTAGTATTTAGCAAGACAAAGGAAGAACATCTAATACAAAAGTTGAAAGAGGAACAATTGTTGATTAATTTTAAGAAATGTAGTTTTATGAAGAGGGAGTGGGTATATTTGGGATATTCCATCTCAAAGTATGGTTTGTGGATGGATACAACAAATTTAAAGGCTATTGTGGATTGGCCATCACCAAGAAGTATGTTTGATGATGCGTAGTCGTTATACCATCATTAATTCTCAATGAATCTGTCAATCCAGGGCAGTGTACAAGGCTATCTACGAGAGAAGAAGTGAAACAACTATAACTTAGGTCAATCTAGGACAACAAGTCTTATTGGTGGAACCGGTTGTGTGGGGGGTTTTGGAACATTACTATCTCTAAATTGCATGAATTAAATCTTAATCTAAGTTGCATAATTGGAAACTAATCACTAACTGTAGAAATGAAGTCCTAATTACAATTGCAGAATGAGACCTAATTATATTACAGAATTAACAGTTGCAGAATTGAATGTCTGATCCTAATTGCGGAAAGGAAATCTAATTACTTTTGCAGTAATGAAAGTCTAGATCTAATGTGGAAATAAAAACTATCAAAATTCAGTAAGAGAAGGTTGTCAATCTTCCGTTCGATTTTGACAAACAAAACATAAAAATGCGGAAATTGCTGAAAAACAGTAAATTCTGGAAATAACAATCTAAAAAATAAAATGGAAACTTTTCTAAAAGTAAGATTGCAACTAAAAGCTTTAAGCACAAGATTAATCTTAGCATAAATAAACTAATACTGCAAATATTGTCAACTATTTACAAGCAATTGACATAACAAGTTCTATAACTCATTCTGCTGTAGCAAAATCAGAATAAAAACCTACTTTGTTAGTCCTCCTCCTAGGTCTAGAAGTGGCCAGCCTCTTTGTCTAGAAGAAGGTGTAAGTCTCTCTATTTTTCTAAATCTTAATCACACTCATTTACAAGTAATTTGAAATAGAACTGGTGCACTTTATTGATCAAAAGACATAATTACAAGAATTTTCTTTGAAAAACTGTTACAGGACTGTAACAGTCAATTTCTAGTTATACTCTGTATTTTTTGCTAGCTTCCCTACTCTATTTTCTACCTCCTTTTCTATATATCTCTCGCTCAACCTGAATGGGAGAAATATTTATAGCTATCCTATGATCTAATTACAAACAAAGAATATCAAAAAGATCTAATCCTACAATGCTGCAACAAATTCTGGTTTTATCCTAGAAGAGGACTAAAACCTGATCTTTCCCTTAATGATGGCTTTGGTAGGAAATGACGGCAAAGACAGATGGAAGATATTTCTCTTTACTTTTTCCAACCTTTATTTCCCTTTTTTCGTCTTCAAAAATTGGTCAAAAGGTCAAAAACACATTCTATTCTTCATTTTGAAGATAAGTGGCTTCATTCCGAAGACAATGCAGTTTTCATTTCGAAGATCTCTCATTTCGAAGATACTGCATTCTCATTCTGAATATCGCTCATTCCGAAGATACTGCATGCTTCATTCCGAATATCCACTCATTTCGAAGACGCTGCATTCTTCATTCCGAAGATCCGCTCATTTCGAAGATGCTGTGTTTCGAAGATATCTGTTCATTCCGAAGATATCTTGGTATGAACAAATATATGCTTTTCCATTGATTTCTTCTGCATCTCTTAGGTGGGTTATCTCCTAAGATCAAATTATAATGGTCTTCATCCCTTTCCTCATGTGAATTCCATGCCTTGCTATTTATGGACAGTTGGCTGTTATTTACATGGGAAAGACCGATTTTGTTGCATAGCAACGAGTTTGCTTGCACTTGTTGCGATTTAGGTGAAGTAAATTCTTGAGACAAATCAAAATATGATTAGTGAAATGCTGCTATTATTCTAAGCATATCCCATTGTAGCAAATCATAGCAAAAAGAACACAAAACTATGCAAAAAGCTATAAAATCAACATATAATATTTCAAATACATTGATCATGCAAAATGGTTAATATATAGCATATTAAATCAACTTAAATAACATATCAGATAAAACATAAGAGTTTATAGGCATTTTTAGTGTACAAAACATGTTATGATTGAGGCATTTCCAGGCCTCATCATTTTCCCCCCAACTTATATTAATGCATGCCCTCATGCATTCTATTGGGCTATGGAATCACATATGTCCATGTTTAGATTCCATGACCTGTAGAATAACTTCTTGCCTATGTAATACCCCCTATTTTCTTGAATGTTTCTGAGCCAATATTTAAATTGTTCATCAGTCTGGGCATCTTCCTCAAAGTAGAATGGAACTAGAGTAATGATGGTTGGAGGCTTGAACCTAAGACCTATCCAGTTATGTTGCATGATCTAGATCAGTTGGACTACACTTTTTCTCTTCTTCTGGACCATTCTAGATTGATGGGAGAGATAGGTTCTCTTTTCCTCAAAGACATGGAAAGTTCATTCCATCTGTCTCTGCATACTGACAATGCTGGAAAGAAATTATGATCACAAAAATTGTTAAATCTGGTCACACAGTCCCTCAAATTGTTCAAGTACATTCTCTTAATATCATCCCTGTTCATCATTGAGAAGTGCTCTTTGAGTGATATTTAGGTGATTTGGCTGGATTGCTCTGACTAACAACTCAGCCCTTGTTTCAATCACTTTATTCTGCATTTTCTCGTGATCCCAATAAAGCTAATTTTGCAAAGTAGACATAAATGCTCTCAACTAAACATCTCCAATGTAGATTTGAGGATGAGAGTCAACTTCTTCTAGAATGAAGAAACTGTGCAAAAATAGTTCACACAAGAGATTTTTCTGCTCAAAAGGACTGTCAAAATATGCCTCCAAAAAATCTTCAATAGTGTCCAATTTATATGGAAGGTTTGAAGTAATCATCATGACCTGCCATCTAAGGTATTTTTCCTTCAAAATAAGGCTGTAAAATCTGGTTGGCCGTCTTAATTGGACTAAAAACTCAGCAATTTGGCACAAGTCAGATACCTTTTCTTTCAATGCCTAAATTTCTATGTCCTTGGCTTCTAGATGTTTTGCTTTCAGTTTGAATTTTTCAGTTTTATTGGCAAGCTGTTCATATCTAATCATCCAGCTAGCTATGTCTGCATTGTACTGCTCTAGGGACACAGTATTAGGTGGTCTTACTATAGGGGGGATCCTAGGTAACAGATTTATCTGAACTCCTTTTTCTACCACTTCCACTGGCTGTTCATCTATCAATAACTCTACTTGCACCCCCTTATTTGCTATTTCTATGGGGTTGTCATCAGATAATATTTCTACTTGTACCCCCTTATCTGTTGTTTCTACTGGAAGTGTAACAAGTTGAAATGCAGGGACCTTAGTAGGAGTACTTACTTGAGCATTTTCTTGTTGTTGGGACTGTTCCTATGTTGGTGGCTCATTTTCAACATCCTCTGCAATATTTCTCACCATTTCTAAAGCATCTTCAGAACAAGAAGGCACTACTTCAGAATGAACAGGCACTTCTTCAGAATGAAGGAGTCCTATTTTAGGATGAACTTCTATGTCTCCCTCAACAAAGTCATCTGCTCGTGATAAACCCAGAAACAATTGAGCCAAATTATCTTCATCATGGGATATAGCTGGCTGTTTTTCAGATTGTGACAATAACTTTTTTAGTTCTGCCACTTCCTACTAAAGTTCTGCAATTTTTCTTTCTTGCATCTCAATGATGCTTTCTTTCTCTGTGATCCATTTGGTATGTGTCTTGACAACACTTCTTGCTGCCCTCAGCTGCTCTGTGATTTCTTCCACTTATGTTTCTGCTTCAGAAGCTGATGTAGACAAATCAGTTGCAGTTGGATGCTCAACCAATATTTCCTCTTCTTCTGCAACAATTTGTTCTTGTTCAGGAGGCTCTGTGAGACTGTCTATAAGGATATCTACCATATCTATAGCATGTTGAATTGTAGCCTCTTCCAAACCAACTTGTTCAGTTTCTGTCTCAGCTATCTGTTCAGGGTATTCTGGAAAGTTGTCAGATGCTGGTTGTATCTATGTGACATATGGGCTACTTGGTCTATCTTCTTCCTCCATGACCTGTTCTACAGTTTCTTTCAAATGGATTCTTGTAGACCTCCTAGTTCTAGATGCAAACTTCTTCTTTTTGCTCTATTTTCTGGTGACAACAGGGGTCATGGGGTCAATTTTTGATGCCTCTGTTTCCCTTGTTTCACTTCTCTGTTCTGATAAGTCAGTTGCAGCTTCAGCAAACCGAAATTTCTTTTGTTTTTTTGCTCTGCTGCTAGTTCCAGATCCTCTTCTCTTTTGTCTCTTAGCCTGTGAAGTTGAAGGTTCAGGAGCAAGGTTTTCTGCTGCTGCTGTGGAGTGTAGTTCTGTAACAGCTTCAGGGGCATCTTCTGCAGCTTCTTCTGTAGCATCCTCTGCAACATTTTTTGTAGCAGCTTCTGCAATATTTTCTACAGCAACTATTTCCTCTTCTGCAGCAACATCAGCAGTATTTGGTTCTTCTTCTTCCTCACTTTCATCCCCAAAAATGACATCATTTAGGTTAGAGTAAAACCTGTCAAAACTCCTAGGGTTTCCTCTAAAATGATGTTGGCAAATTAATTTGATAAGGCCATGATGGCGAAGGCTTCCTTTACCCTCCTGATATCTTTTTGCCATGTTCTTTAACTCTTGATACAGATACAGGGGAAGATTTACCCTAACTTCTAGTTGTTGTCTACCATGTCTAAGATGGTTCAAAATTCGTAGATGATGCCCTGACAATAGCATATACTGCCCTTCATAGGTCAAAAACTTAATCACCCGGTGGCTACTTCATCCCGGGGTTCCTGCAGTCGGCCCTTTTTAACCCTTTGCATGTGTTGTTATGGGTTAAGTATTCGGGTTCTCTATCATTTTCTTCTACGAACTGATTAACTACATTTGCCAATGTGTTCTTGCCAGATCTAGTAATTGAAATCCCTTCTAATGGCAGCTCTGTAATCTGACTTAAAATTTCATGGCTTACCTCAATAGACATGTCGTTGAAATGTGCTCGGTTGTTTCTGAACGTATGGGCAAACATGCTAGCTAAATCTTCAGAAGACCCATTGAATTTATCCAAAAATGTCATAAACCCTCCGTCTTCAAAAATTTGCACAACTGTCAGATTTTCTCGGAGGTAATTGGTATCTGCAGGCTCTGTTCTGATCTTTCGCCCCATTTTTCTCTGTTTAAAAATCGTACACTGCGGCTGCTGTTCTACTACAGGATTTTTGGCTGTTTTCTATTGCAAATTTGCAGAGTTTTAAGTTGAAACCTTCGTTGCCCTGTTTCTCGTCTTCTTCTTCAGAATGAGTCGTATTCTGTGCACTATACCTCGCAACACGTCTTCGAAAAGAAAGATGGCACACATTTCTACTTTTACACTGTACACCTGTTCGTTGATAATTGCATGGATGTCCTTGCCGTTAGATCCACCTCATTAGTTTTGCAGATTCTCACGTGCATGTTAATTGACATTAAAAACTGGTGGCATATGGTTGCAGATTCTCCGTATTTCCAATGAGTGCAAAAATAGACCATGTGCTGATTGACATGTGTCCCTTATTTGCATGTAACTAAAAAAAATCTTGATTTTGTTGTACCTTGTCTTCTTGGCTGCCACGTGGAAATGCTCTTTCCAAAGATGCAAACAAAATTTCATTCCGAAGATTATGACCTCATTCCGAAGACAAGTCTTCATTCCGAAGAAAAATCCTCATTCCGAAGATTATGACCTCATTCCGAAGACAGGTCTTCATTCCGAAGATAGATCTTCTTTGCAAAATTTTCATTCCGAAGATAGATCTTCATTCCAAAGATCAATCCTTATTCCGAAGATCAATCCTCATTCCGAAGATCAGGTTGTATTGTGAAGGTAAATCGTCATTCCGAAGATAGATCTTCATTCCGAAGACAGATCCTCATTCCGAAGATAGATCTTCGTTCCGAATACAAAGTTTCTTTCTGAAGACAAAGTGCAACATTCCTTTTGCTGTCATTCTGAAGACAATTTTATTTCTGAAGATAATACAGCAGGCATTGTTTTTGGCATTCTTGTTCCAAAGATTAGGCAGAAATCAATATTTTCATTCTTAAAACATGTTTTTAAGTATGCCAACTCTTATGAATACCTTTTATGCTAATGGTTAATTGTCACATACTATATACCAATCATTTTACAATGAAGAAATGTAAGAAACATATACCTGATAAAAACAGTTAATGCCGGTTTTGAAGAATGACTGCTTTTGTTGATATTCTACTGAGATTTTCTGCAACATTTCAAAACAAGTGCACTAGGTGAATTTGTACAATGATGGTTCAAAAATTTCTCAAGGTTATGCATGCCAAAAACCGGTTTTCATGCACACCAACTCAGTAGTGCCTTAAGAAAAGTTTTTCACTGCTGGGTTATTCATTTTTTTCTCTTTTTTTTTTTCTTGATTTTCCCCAGTTTTTTTTTTTTTTTTACCTCTCCTTTTCTCTCTTTTTCTCTTTTTTTTTTTCTTGATCCTGACTATGCCCATGAAGGAATTTCATGATTTCCCTTGAAACCATGCCCATGAAGGAATTCATACTCAGAATTTATTCATCTTTTTGTTTTCTATTTTTTTGATTTTTTTGTATTTTCTATTTTTTCTTGAAATCCACTGATCATGTTGATTGTTTTGAAGTGGAAGAAGGAATCTCTTCCACCTGCTGTGTATCCAAACTATCAAGTTGCTTTAAGAATTATTCTTTAGTCAGAGGTGTATGGTATACCCTGAGGCGATGTCCATTCACTACCAACTTTCTTCGTGACCCATCAATGGGGGATAAACGAGCTGCTTCGTTGTTAAATACCTCTTCAATCTAGTAAGGTCCCAACCATCTAGTTTTCAGTTTTCCAGGGAAGTCTTCATATTGAGAATCGAATAGTAAAGCCCAATCTCCTTGTTGAGGTTTCCTCTACTGAATGTTACTGTCATGCCACAGCTTCCTCTGCTCCTGAATTACCTCAGTTTGGTGCAGAGCATCCAATCTAAGTTCATCCAATGCATTCAACTGCAGAATCCTGTTTGTCTGTGCCTGCGACAAGTCAATTCCAATTTCCAGTGCTATGCGCAATGTTAGTAGCTCAAATTCAATAGATAAGAGAGGCTTTTTACCAAAGACTAGTTCATAAGGTGTGAATCCAGTAGTGGACTTCCAAGTAGTATTGTAGGCCCAAACCGCTTCAGGTAATTTGTCTAGCCAATTTTTCCTATGAAAAGCTACTATTTTTGTCAAGATGCGTTCTAGTTCCCTGTTTGTTACTTCAACCTGGCCATTTGCTTGTGGGTGGTAAGGTGATGATTTCCTATGTTTGATTTCATACAATTCTTTAAATGCTTTTATGACTTTGGATGCAAATTTGGGTCCTTGGTCTGTGGTGATAGACCGTGGAGCTCCAAATCTCTAAAAAATCCGAGTATACAAGAAATCAGCGACCTCTTCATGAGCATGTTTGAAAGCACGCACCTCTACCCACTTTGTCAGGTAATCAGTGCATACTAGAATATGCACCTTTCCTTGAGAAGGTGGATCAAAAGGTCCTACAAAATCAAGCCCCCACCTCTCAAATGGTTCTAAAACCATTTGAGGCTGCAGTGGCATCTCATTTGTATGAGTGGGTTTCCCCATTCTTTGGCATGCATCACAATGCCTGATGTACTTTTTCACATCCTTGTGAAGAGATAGCCAATAATATCCTATCCCCAAGTTTTTTCTAACTGTGCTTTTTACAGAATAGTGTCCACCTGAGGGTTCATCATGACAAGCTCTAAGGATATCATACACTTCATCCTTTCGGATGCACCTATGTAACACATGGTCAGGACTGCACTTAAAAAGCATACCCTTAATCCATTCAAAATAAGAACTCTGTTTGATCAATTGTTTTTTCTGTTTTGAAGTAAAATGTGGAGGAACTTTCCCTGTGACCAAATAATTGGCTATATCTACAAACCAAGGTGATTGAACTGATATAGCAAATATTTTTTCATCAGGAAAAGTGTCATCAACTAATTCCCCTTCATCTGTGTTCTGCAACCTAGACAAGAAATCTGCCACAACATTAGCTTTTCCTGGTTTTTTGATTATGGTGATATCAAATTCTTGCAGCAACAGAAACCAACGAATAATTCTTGCACTTACCATAGGTTTATTCATCAAATACTTAATGGCTGTATGATCTGTGTGAATAAATATTTGATAACCTGTGATATAATGCCTGAATTTGTTGATGGCATAAATTACTGCTAGGAATTCTTTCTTAGTTGTTGTATAATTTTTCTCTGCTCCTGTCAAGTTCTTGCTAATGTTGTAGATGGTATAATGTTCACCATTATAAATTTGTCCTAATGCGGCTCCAATTGCTGTATTGGAGGCATCAGTCTGAATGTGAAATGGTAATGTCCAATTAGGTCCTCTGAGCACAGGTGGAGTTATCAATTTTTCTTTTAGATCTTCAAATGCTTCCTGACACTTTGCAGTCCAGGAGAATTCAGAATCTTTAGTCAATAAGGCAAACATAGGACTGGCTATTGTACTAAATTTGGGAATAAACCTGCGGTAAAAACTAATGTGTCCTAGGAAACTTCTGACATTAGTCTGAGTTTTAGGAGGAAGGAGATTCTTGATAATTTCAACTTTCTTTGGATCAACTTGGATCCCTTCAGGAGAGATGTGATGACCAAGAACTATCCCTTCCTTCATCATCATGAAGCATTTATCTCGGATTTAAGGATAAGTGGTATGTTTCACAGGGTGTTAAGACTTTATCAAGATTTTCCAATGTAAAATCAAAAGTTTGTCCACATACTGTGAAATCATCCATGTATATTTCAACGCTTTTGGTGGTCAGATCAACAAAAATTGCTAGGACTGCTCGCTAAAAAGTTGTTGGGGCATTAACCAAAAGGTAAAACCCTATAGGCAAATGTTCCCCATGGACATGTAAAAGTTGTCTTTTCTTGATCTTTAGGTGCAATCTGAATTTGATTATATCCACTAAATCCATCAAGAAAACAAAAGTATCTTTTTCCAGCAAGAGTATCTAACACTTGATCTATGAAAGGTAATGGAAAATGGTCTTTGTATGTCACCTTATTCAACTCTCTATAGTCTACACATACTCTCATTTTTCCATTTTTTTAGGAACTATTACCAATGGAGAAACCCATTGGCTATCAAAAATTGGGTAAATGAATCCTACTTCCAAGAGTTTTTCAATTTCTTCTTTCACAATATCTCTTAAGGCAGGATTCAATCTTCTTTGAGGTTGTCTAACTGGCTTGACTTCTTCAAGATAGATTCTATGGGTACATATATCGGGATGAACTCCCGACATATCTTTGTAGTTCCAAGCAAAAGCATGAACATGCTTCGCAAAACAACTATCAAATTTTCTTCCTCTTCCCTAGTAAGTCGGTCGTAGATGTTCAAAAATTTGCCTGGCTGGACTTCTATTTGTTTTGTATTTAGAAGGACTGAATTCACTCCTTCATACTTGGTGTTTAAGGGATTAAGAGGACATTGCTGAGATGGGAGAAACGAAGCAGTTTCTATTTCATTGCTGCTTGAGGTAAGCATATCTTGTATGGAACAGTGAGAAGGAAAAATCAGATGATGGTGCCATCCATGTGGTAGTGAAACAGAGTTTCCATGTGATAGCACAGATGATTCATCTTCAGATTTTTGATTCTCCTCATTACTTATCAATTGTTGGATATTTGTTGCTTCCCCTTCTAAACCTTGTTCATGCAGAACATTCATCAGGATCGTTTCATTTTCTAAGTTTTCTCGTGTCACTGAGGTCTTTTGTGTGTTCTCTTACTACTAAGGTAGCTAGTGTAGAAATGACCTCTTCTGGTTCCTCATCTGAGTCAGAAAACCATAACTGACCTGAAAATTTGCTAGATGGTTTTGCAGGAGGATATAAAGAAATTTTTTTCAGCTCAATACCATTTGAAATAGTCATATTTCCAGATCTGCAGTCTATGAAGGCTGCTGCAGTTGCAAGCCAAGGTCTTCCCAAAATAATGGGATATCCATGTGCTAAATTTCTTGGCTGTAAAACCAAAAAATCTGCAGGAAATTCCCAAGAAGAAACTTCTATAGGAACATCTTCAATGATTCCTTCAGGTTTTGCAACTGACCTATCAGCCATTTCTAAAACTGTAAATGTGGGGCTGAGATGTTTGAGCTATAATTGTTCCATTGTATCTTTAGTCATGACATTTATTGCAGCTCCTAGATCCACTAAAACATTTGATATTGGTACCGAACCTATGGTGACTTGTGATAACTGGGCTTCCTGGATCACTATACTTTGGAGGTAGTAGTTTTCCGGATAAGAGATCGGCTATCTTCCCTTCAACCTCGCACGTCTTGGGGAATGCTTTCTTCTTTCTTCCTCGCTCTTTTAATGCACAAATTTTAGACAAGATCTTGTTAATTTATGGTATTTCCTTAATGGCTTGCAATAAGGGTAATGAGATAGTCAACTTTTTGAGTTCTTTGACCAATTTTGACTCAAAAAATTTTGGTATTGCATTAAGTCTTTCAGGATATGGAACTATCCTTGGTAATTGTTCTGCTTGTGTCTCTTTTTATATTGTTGGTTGGATTCTCTCTGGTTCTAATGATTCTTGCTTTTCATTATATTTGATTTCCATTAAAACTGGTTCAGGTACAACTTTCCCTGAACAGAGTTGGATATCGCTACAATCAAGAACATTAATTTCAATATTTTCTTCGACTTCGACCACATAGACAGGAGGTGTCCTGTCTTACATTGTTTGGATTAGTGATCGGCTGAGCTGGCAATTGAGGTTGCTTCACTTGCTGTGTTTGCTATTGTTTTTCTTGAAAATTCTGATTAGGTGCAGGCAACAAATGCTGAGTTTGACCTTGATTCCTTTGCTGCCTTAGATAGGACTAGTATTGCTGATTCCACTATGGTTGGTTTTACACCCAATGTGGATTAGTCTGATTCTAATTCCAAGCTGGATTGTTTTGATTCCATGAGGGGTTGTTTTGATTCTGATTCCAGGCTGGGTTACTCCAATTTGATTATGGCCATTCTTGGGAATTTGTCCATTGAGGATAATTCCAAGGATGTTGGGGTGGTTCTGATTGTCCCCAAGGCATAGTACCAGGATTATGCCCCCAATTTGTAGAAAAACGAGGGGGATTTTGATATTGAGAGAAATTCCCCCCTTGTTTTGGTCCAATATAGTTGAGTTCCTTAGTCTGGTTTTCTAACATAGTTTTGAGTTGTGGTAGCAGGTGGCATTGATCAGTTGAATGCATTTTTGAACATATACTACAAATGGCTGAGATAGATGTTTTATTCAAAGGACATTCTTGCAAAGCATGTTTACTTCTACATCTTGGGCAATAAATTGCCAAAGGTTCTATGTTTTTAGCTTTTGCAGAGATTTCCCCTAAAGTAGTGTTTAGATGCACTAGGATATCAGTTTTGAAATTTGCAAGTTCCTCTATTAGGTCCTTTACATCAGTGCCATTTGTGTGGCTTTTTCTTCTTCTCTACTTAGTGCGAGAGTAATTCCTGTAGAGATCCATAATTTCCTCATTATTGAGAGTGGTTACATCCCCTTTTCCCATTAAATCTAGAACTTCTCTGGATTCATCTTGCAATCCTCTCAAAAAGATAGTTTTACACAATTCTAGTTCTACTAGTCCACATCTCCTTTGAACAAAGGAGAACCTATCAAGATAATCTTCCAAGGTCTCATCATCTTCCTGCTTGATTCTAAATAACTCATCTTTTCTATTCCTTACACGGTAGTATTCCTAATATTTGTCTAAAAAGACAGTCTCCATTTGATCCTAGGTTCTTATGGAATTTGGCTCTAAGCTCATGAACCAGCATAATGCTGAATCCTTGAGAGTTGAGGGAAAAACCTTAAGTTTTTTATTGTCATTTATATAATCATAGGTCTGACACACTACCTTGAATTCAAACAAAAACTGGTCAGGATCTTCAGATACAACACCTCGAAAGGTGGGAAGTACTAAAGGTGAAATGGTCTTCATGGGAGAGTTTTGTGTTGGATTCAGATGAATAGGATATTCAAATGTTTTGAATGGTTGGAGTATATCCTGATCATCCCCTTCATTATGAACATAGCCATGCTGGCCATCTACATTGCCTCCTTCTGCCATAGTTTCTTGTTTCCTAGGAGAAGTTAAAGCTTCCCAAATTGTTCTCTCAAGAGGTCCAAGCTTTTTTTTTTATGAGTCTGATGAATTATCTTCCTTAAGATATTCTGTTGATAAAATTGGTGATTTTCCTTTCTCAAAATGTTCTACTGATGGTGAGACTGGTGATTTTTATTTCAATATTTCAGGTAGTTCAAACACAGGTGATTCACCCCTTAGGCATGAAGATATCCTTAATGGGACAAGCCAAGGATCCTTTGGGGTCTCCCTAGACTTACTCATTCATGTTTACTCCTAAATTACATAAATTAAGTCAATAGTTGTTATCTTACTCTGTTGTTATATTCAGATTTTAACCTGAATGTTCATAGTTTAGTCTGATTACAGCTATTGGACTATTTGTTTTCTTCTGACAACACTATTCCCTGGAAATGATGCCAAAATGATGCATAGTCGTTATACCATCATTAATTCTCAATGAATCTGTCAATACAGGGCAGTGTACAAGGCTATCTACGAGAGAAGAAGTGAAACAACTATAACTTAGGTCAATCTAGGATAAGTATTATTGGTGGAACCGGTTGTGTGGGGGGTTTTGGAACATTCCTATCTCTAAGTTGCATGAATTAAATCTTAATATAAGTTACAGAATTGGAAACTAATCACTAACTGCAAAAATGAAGTCCTAATTACAATTGCAGAATGAGACCTAATTATATTGCAGAATTAACAGTTACAGAATTGAAAGTCTGATCCTAATTGCAGAAAGGAAATCTAATTACTTTTGCAGTAATGAAAGTCTAGATCTAATGTGGAAATAAAAACTATCAAAATTCTGTAATAGAAGGTTGTCAATCTTCTGTTCAGATTTTGACAGCAAAACATAAAAATGCAGGAAATTGCTGAAAAACAGTAAATTTTGGAAATAACAATCTAAAAAATAAAATGGAAACTTTTCTGAAAGTAAGATTACAACTAAAATATTTAAGCACGAGATTAATCTTAGCATAAATAAACTAATACTGCAAATATTTTCAACTATTTACAAGCAATTGACATAACAAGTTCTATAACTCATTTTCTTTACAGCAAAATCAGAATAAAAACCTGCTTTGTTAGTCCTCCTCCTAGGTCTGGAAGTGGCCAACCTCTTTGTCCAGAAGAAGGTGTAACTCTCTCTATTTTTTTAAATCTTAATCACACTCATTTACAAGTAATTTGAAATAAAACTGGTGCACTTTATTGATCAAAAGACATGATTACAATAATTCTGCTGAAAAACTGTTACAGGACTGTAACAGTCAATTTCTAGTTATACTCTGTATTTTCTGCTAGCTTCCCTACTCTATTTTCTACCTCCTTTTCTATATATCTCTCGCTCAACCTAAATGGGAGCAATATTTATAGCTATCCTATGATCTAATTACAAACAAAGAATATCAAAAAGATCTAATCCTACAATGCTGCAACAAATTCTGGTTTTATCCTAGAAAGGACTAAAACCTGATCTTTCCATTAATGATGGCTTTGGTTAGCAATGACGACAAAGACAGATGGAAGATATTTCTCTTTACTTCTTACAACCTTTATTTCCCTTTTTTCGTCTTCAAAAATTTGTCAAAAGGTCAAAAACACATTTTGTTCTTCATTCCGAAGATAAGTGGCTTCATTCGACAATGCAATTTTCATTTCGAAGATCGCTCATTCCGAAGATACTACATTCTCATTTCGAAGATCGCTCATTCCGAAGATACTGCATGCTTCATTCCGAAGATCCGCTCATTTTGAAGACGTTGCATTCTTCATTCCGAAGATCCGCTCATTCCGAAGATGTTGTGTTCCGAAGATATCTGTTCATTTCGAAGATATCTTGGTATGAACAAATATATGTTTTTCCATTTATTTCTTCTGCATATCTCAGGTGGGTTATCTCCTAAGATCAAATTATAATGGTCTTCATCCCTTTCCTCATGTGAATTCCATGCCTTGCTATTTATGGACAGCTGGCTGGAATTTACATGGGAAAGACCAGTTTTTTGCTGCACAACAATAGCTTGCTTGCATCTGTTGCCAGATTTAGGTGAAGTAAATGCTTGAGACAAATCAAAATATGATTAGTGAAATGCTGCTATTATTCTAAGCATATCCCATTATAGCAAATCATAGCAAAAAGAACACAAAACTATGCAAAAAGCTATAAAATCAACATATAATATTTCAAATACATTGATCATGCAAAATGGTTAATATACAACATATTAAATCAACTTAAATAACATATCAGATAAAACATAAGAGTTTATAGGCATTTTTAGTGTACAAAACATGTTATGATTGAGGCATTTCCAGGCCTCATCATTTGAGGCAAGAAGATTCCATGGTTTGACAAGTTTTTATACGAATTTTATTAGAAAATTTAGTATAATTTGTGCTTCAATCATGGAAAAAATGAGGGGCCATAGATATGAGTTTAAATGGATTATTGTAGAGGAAAGGAACTTTCAAATTAAAAGAGAAATCGATAGATCAAATAGTTTTGGCACTGCAATACTTTAACAAGGTTTTCCAAGTAGATTATGATGATAACAAGACAAACTTTGGAGGAGTTTTGAGCCAAGAAGGTAATCCCATTATTTCAGTAGAAATTTAATTGAAGCCAAGATAAAATATTTAGTTTATGATCAAGATTTTTATGCTATTGTGTAAGCAATCAAGAAGTGGTGGTTTACTTATTACAAAAAGATTTTATGTTGTTTATGGATCATCATGCTTTGCAATTCATTAACAACCAAGGAAAATTAAACCAAAGCCACATGAAATAGGTGGAGTATCTTCAAAATTGCTCATTTATTTTGAAACATAGAAGTGGTAGTTCAAATTAGATATCCAATGTCTTGAGTAGAAGTTTTTTGATGAATGCAATGAGTATTTAAGTTGCTAGTTTTGATACTATAAAAGAACTTTATGTCAATGATTTAGATTTCAAATAATCTTGGACAATGTGTAAGAATCCTACTATAGGGGATATGACTATGTGTTATGACCCTCCCTGGCAGAAATTTTAGCATGAAAAACTATATGTTGATCAATGATGCTTTAACACTTAGTTTTGTTGCAAATGAATGACTATATGATGTTTAGATTGATTCATCTTTAAATATAATGGTTCTGTTAGCTTGTTGTCAATGAGCAGTGTTAGGTGCACCAATGGGTGAATTAGTTAGAATTAAACCCAAGGATAGGGGAATATTCAAAAATGGGTTTTCTTGGGATTGGTATATAATATTTCTTAAATAAAAGAATAATTTTAATAAAAGAATATTTATAATAATAAAATATTATATTAAATAAAAGAAATTTTATATTTTAATAATTATATGTTCATTCAAATAATAAAAAAGAGAGACATTTATTTGGATGGAAGGATATTTTATTGATTTTGAAATTTAATATAATATTCTAGATATTTTAAAAATCCATCCCACTACCGTCACGAGGATTTATGGGAGAAGTAATTTTAGGATTAGAATGAAGAACCCAATATTATACTAAGGGGGGTGAACAGTATAAAACCAAATCTCACTTTTCTTTCCTAAATATCCAATATTATCAATGGAAATATCAATAGCAGTAATAAATCAATGCACAAATCATCACACACAATAGAGACACCAATTTAATGTGGTTCACCCAATGTGGGCTACTCCACGAAGAAAATATTTCTACTAATTTTTCTCAATAAATCTTCTTGGGAATCAATTCCCTATTACAATATTTATGAACCTCTATCCAAAGGAGACACCAATCCTCTATAATCTGATTTGTAGATATCTCTCCATAGGAGAACTCCTTCCCCTTTTCTCTGGTTCATGGAACTTGATCCAAGAGAACTATTTCTCCTTAATTAGTTTATGGATCTCTCTCCATAGAAGAAATCTATCTTCCTAGCTGGTTCACGGATCACACTCCATAGGATAAATATTTCCCCTTGCTCTGGTTCATGGATATCTATCCATAGGAGAACTCTTTTGCCTCTGCTCTGGCTGATGATCTTCTAGAAGACTTCTACCCCCACTACTCTAGCTTGTGGATATCTCTCCACATAAAACCTCTATTCTCATTGCCCTAGCTAATGGATCTCTATCCGTTGGAGACTGCTATCCTCTACTATATCATCTCCAAATCTTACTCTCAACTCTGTCTCAGATCTGCACCAAACTCTATCCCAAGTGTAGTACAAATTTTCTCTGCTCACAAATCTACTCACAGATCTGTCTCAAATTTTTCCCCAAGCCTTAACACAAATCTTGATCAACTATGCTTAGATATATCCCAAGCCTTAACACAAATCTTGAACAAATAAATCCTACCTTAATTCTATCTCAAGTCTTCACAATACTTGCTCAAATATGTCTTCAAGTATTTCACCAAGACTTTCTCAAATCTGCTCTCAAGTCTTCACCAAGACTTGCTCAAATCTGCCTTCAAGCCTTCACCAAGACTTGCTTAGATTTGCTCTCAAGTCTTCGCCAACACTTGCTTAAATCTGCCTTCAAGTCTTCACCAAGACTTGCTTAGATCTGCTCTCAATTCTTCACCAAGACTTTCTCAAATCTGCCTTCAAGTATTCACCAATACTTGCTCAAATATACTCTCAAGACTTCACCAATACTTGCTCAGATATACCTTAAAGTCTTCACTAAGACTTGCTCAAATATACCTTCAAGTCTTCACCAAGACTTACTCAAATCTACCTTCAAGTCTTCACCAAGACTTTCTCAAGTCTACATTCAAGTATTCACCAAGACTTGCTCAAATATGCTCTCAAGCCTTCACCAAGGCTTGCTCAAATTTACCTTTAACACATGCT
Organism: Wollemia nobilis; assembly: GCA_028583015.1. NCBI lineage: Eukaryota > Viridiplantae > Streptophyta > Pinopsida > Araucariales > Araucariaceae > Wollemia > Wollemia nobilis. The sequence goes on from JAQPPZ010002224.1 coordinate 1,096,642, forward strand.
AAAAATAGCTCACAAGAATTTCTCAATCAATATCAAATCTTACACACAATGCTATAAAATGCTTTATCTAATATTCAAAGTAATTCCTTTAACTTGAAGCAGTTTAGACATACTCTATTTAGAATTCTTTTAACCTTTGGAACATATAGAGTATGTTGTACTCTATCAAAAACTCAATATGTCCTACTCAATAATTAAGTATGTTGATTTCACAAATCTGATTTCTAATATTTGCACATTCACTTTCAATATCACTCAAAACCAATGCTCAAGAGTTTCACTCAATCATTCAACCAATGAAGCACAACTTGCTTATAAACCCTAACCAAGTGTTTCACACTACTTCCAACAAAGAGCACAATGTAGATCTCAAACCCTAACTCAAATATTTCATAATATCTATCTCAAATATTCTCCAAACATTCCACAATGAAGCACATAAAACTCACTCAACTATTTCCAACAATGCTCATCAAACAATACTTTTCACTCCATCTTATGTTTCACAACATTCAATCCAACAACCACTTCAAAAAAAAGATGATGTGCCCATACCTTTTTGCTTTTATGGAGATATATATTCAAAACCTATCTCACTCACAACCAATTCCTTTTGTGCCACTTCACAAGTTAGATAGCAAATTTCTATTTCAAAATATCCTCATAAATTTTCTTCAATTATCTCTAAAAATAATACTTCTAGGGCACTTTCTTAGTTCTCAAAGACACTACATTAAAGTTCTCAAAATTCTCTCAATAATTTCTCTTTCTTAAAGCACAATTTACAATCAAATAAAATCTCTTTTACACCTTTTATCTCCACACTTTCAAAACAAATTTTCACTCCGATTTTATATCGAAACAAATACATTACATTCATAAATCCTTCACAAATTTATCACTCCAAGCTCAACAGATTTAAATAAATGATGTTTAAACCCTAAAAATATTGTAAAAATATTTTACCTTATATCTCCTAAGTTTTCAAACCATAGGTCAAATTAACATTCGCCAAATATACTATAGCCAACAATCAATAATGAAGTTCTTACCTTGTAAACCAAACCAAAGCGCATACCTTTAAAAAATATTTCATTTGCTTTGTTGTAGATGGGAATCGATCCTTTGACCTCATCCACCAAGAGCAACATATTGAACACTTACGCTAGCCAAGCGGTTGAGGCTAAGTGTTAGCCTCCCACACCAAATACTTGCTATCTTCGCAAATCTCAAAACAAAACCTTTAAATCGGTGTTGGGAGGATTCGAACCTTGTACCTCTATTCTGCCAATGACTTAACGTATGACCCACCTTCCACTTGGGCTACCAACCCTTGGTGCACAAAAATATTCATCGCCCTCTCTTTATTCCTTGCACTCATCCAATAAATAAGAAACGTCCACATTTCTCCTCTCTCCTCCATTCGATTTCATTCGCATGGACTTCAACGCTTAGAATTCAAATTTTTTTGTATGTGCTTATTTCCCTAAGCCTTTTAATCACTTTCATTTTGATTTTTATTACCTCCTTTTATATGCTCCAAGGTAATGTTTAAAATGTCGGCAGAATATATACCTCCAATATTAAATTTGAATTTTTGGTGCCTTAGCCAAATTCAAAATTTAATTATAATATTAATATAATATTTTAACCTTATGTTAAATATTATATTATTTAATCTAGTATTAAATAATACTTTTGCATGGGATTTTCACCAATTATTTTTCTTCCTTTTATTAAGCCCTCATGGATTAATTATTACAATATTTAAAATATTATAATATCTCCCTTTCTCTTTAAAACCATGGACATAATCTTTTGTCTTCAACCATGTTAGCCAACCTTCTTAGCTTATAATATAAAATATTATAGCCAATTATTTTACCACTTTGCTTGTACCAAAATGGACTTTTCCTTGCACCAAACACTTTACATCAATGACAACCTTATTACTCAAAATTTCCAACACAGAAGGATGGGGTCCTTCAAGTAGAGTTGGTGTGCATTTATTATAAAAAAGACTTTTGAGTCTCAATGGAAGGAAGTGGATGGCATATTTTAAAAGAAAATATTATATAAGTATGATTGCTCGCATTGGAAAATGGGGAGGGAAAGAACGAAAGGAAATTGGAGAGGATTCTGGAAGAGAAAGGTCTTAGAAAGGTTTGTGATAATATTGGAATAAAGGAGGATCAATAGAACTGGGATTAACAGCTAGGGGACTTTCACAATCGTAGTAAATGCTTTAATATTATAAAATGATTAAGTATTATTTTCTTTGCTTTATAGAGACCTATTGTTGCTTGGCTTTGAGGTTTGGTTGGTGTAAATTCCTTTTTAGCCCCTTGTAATTTCTTCTTATTTACTCTTGCAACCGTTAGGGGATTTATTGATTGGAGAAGTTGTATTTCTTCAATCACCCAAACATGCAGTCAACCCACCGCAGTTAAGAAAGTTTAATAATTTAAAAGACCTAAGGTTTTAATTATTGAAATATCTTTATTTTTGACACCGATCGACACGCAATATTCATGCTCAGGCGAAAATGAAATACTTTTAGCTTTTAAATTCATTGGATCCAAATCCCGTCGCTGGTTCGCGTAAGGCATGGCATCGAAATGACCTAAGTGATCTCCTAACTTTTGAAAACACTACTATGACATGTGTGATGGTTGTTGGCCTACATGGTCGGTAGTTTTCTTTTGCTGAGCATCTTGTTTTCCATTTTGTTCGTATAGTAGACCTTGTGCATCGTTGACGCAGCACTATCGCTATAGCATACATTCCTTAGTATCATTGAATACATCCCAAGATTTAGGAGACTGATGGATTAGTTTTCCCTATCACCACCATGTTTTGTATCCACATGTGCATGCAATTTATCCATCCTCTACCTGTCAATGGCTTTCCCACTGCATGATTAAAAGGAGTTTCAATGAATGAGTTATATTTTTTAATAAATATAGAATTGATTGAATAATGAAAGTATATTCCATTGAATGATTTATATTTAAATAAATATAGAACCAACTAAATAATGAAAGTATGTTTCATTGAATGATTTATATTTAAATAAATATAGAACCAACTAAATAATGAAAGTATGTTTCATTGAATGATTTATATTTAAATGAATAGAGAACTGACTTAATAATGAAAGTATGTTTAATTGACTGATTTATATTTTTAAATAAACATAGAACTAGTTGAATAATAAAAGTATGTTTCATTGAATGATTTATATTTTAATGAATACAAAACCGACTAAATAATGAAAGTATGTTTCATTGAATGATTTATATTTTAATGAATATAGAACTGGTTAAATACTGAAAGTATGTTTCATTGAATGATTTATATATTAATGAATATAGAACCGACTAAATAATAAAAGTATGTTTCATTGAATGATTTATATTTTAAAATAAATATAGAACCGGTTGAAAATTGAAAGTATGTTTCATTGAATGATTTTTTTTTTTAAATAAATATAGAACCGATTGAGTAATGAAAGTATGTTTCATTGAATGATTTATATTTTAATGAATATAGAACCATCTGAATAATGAAAGTATGTTTTATTGAATGATTTATATTTTTAAATAAATATAGAACTGGTTGAATAATGAAAGTATGTTTCATTGAATAATTTATATTTTAACGAATATAGAACTGGTTGGATAATGAAAGCATGTTTTATTGAATGATTTATATTTTTAAATAAATATAGAACCGATTGAATAATTAAAGTATGTTTCATTGAATGGATTATGCTAAATGAGATGGTATAGTTTATATTTGAAAGGAAAAGGATATGGATTATGATAAATAAGATAGTATAGTTTGTATTTGAAAGAAAAAGGAAATGTATTATGCTAAATTAGATAGTATAGTTTGTATTGAAATGAAAGGATATGGATTATGCTAAATGAGATAGTATAGTTTATCTTTCAAATGAAAATATATGTATTATGCTAAATGAGATAGTTTAGTTTATCTTTCAAATGAAAAGGATATGGATTATTCTAAATGAGATAGTATAGTTTATCTTTGAAATGAAAAGTTATGGATTATGCTAAATGAGATAGTATAGTTTGTATTGAAATGAAAGGATATGTATTATGCTAAATGAGATAGTATAGTTTGTATTGAAATGAAAGGATATGGATTATGCTAAATGAGATAGTATAGTTTGTATTGAAATGAAAGGATATGGATTATGCTAAATGAGATAGTATAGTTTGTCTTTGAAATGAAAAGTTATGGATTATGATAAATGAGATAGTATAGTTTTTCTTTGAAAGAAAATGATATGGATTATGTTAAATAAAATAGTATAGTTTGTATTGAAATGAAAGGATATGGATTATGTTAAATGAGATAGTATAGTTTATCTTTGAAATGAAAAGTTATGAATAATGCTAAATGAGATAGTATAGTTTGTATTTGAAAGGAAATAATATGGATTATGCTAAATGAGATAGTATAGTTTGTATTGAAATGAAAGAATATGGATTATGCTAAATAAAATAGTGTAGTCTATATTGAAATGAAAGAATATAGGTTATACTTATATATTGAAGAGTAGAATTATCTTTTAAGGTTAAGAGTATGGGCTCTTAGTGGAAATATAATCAATAAGTACTTAATTGATTAAGAGAGTGGTCTCTTAGTTAATTAAGGAAATATGGTTTGAGATGTGGTTGCTTGGTTAAGAGTATGGGCTCTTAGCTGAAACCAATGGAATGATTCTTATGTAAAAATTGGTATTAATGTTATGAATACATTAGACCTTTAGGGAGGTACTACTCCTCTAATAGACTAGGAGGAAGGAGCTACTCCTAGAGAAGCAATTGTAGAATATGTTATGTGGATTAAAAGAGCAATTCATGGTAAATACGTGAGAACTATGAGTTCTTATGCATTGTATTGACATATGTTTGGGAGAAAGGATTATGGGATTCCTTGTATTAGTGAAGACCAAACTTATGCAATAAATAAAACATTTGAGGTTGGTTTTTCCATAAGGGTTTTCCCTAGGATACATACTACTTTTAATGTATCTCTTACTAGTTATTTCCTTGTTTGATCTAATTAGATAAACTTTATGGTTGTTAAGTATGTGTTAGCATTTTATATTGTTAATTAAAAAAATTATGCAACCCCTTATTTAATTTTTAGGTTGTTACACTATGAATTGATTATTTTATCCAAGGAAAAACAATTATGCATACCATAAAACTCAATGAGAGAGAACTTGATAAAATAAAAATATAATGGAGGACTTGCTAGATATTTTGGAGTAGATAAAACCACAAGATAACTTTGTGCAAGTTATTATTTTCTAGGAAGGAATGTAGATGTAAGAAAATTTGTGCAATGTTGTTAAGTTTGTAAACATAGAAAGGAAAGAATCCGAAACATTAGGTTATACCAACCATTATTGATACCAAAAATACCATGGGAGGACATAAGTATGGAATTTGTCCTTAGATTAACTTAAACAAAAAGAGGTAATATTTCATTTTTTCTTTTGATAGAGTTTTAAAGATGGTATATTTCATACCTTCAAGAAAATTAATGATGTTACTCATATTGTTGATTTGTTCTTTAGAGAAGTTGTAAGATTACATGGCTTACCAAAAATTATTGTGTCAACTAGTGACACTAAAATTGTAAGTCACATTTGGCACACTTTGTCAAAGAATTTAGACACAATATTGAGTTTTATTCCAAATTATCACCTACAAATGGATGGACAAACCAAAGTTGTGAACATAACCCTTGGAAATGTGTTGAGGTGTTTAGTTGGAAAGAAGCCAATGTTATGCGATACCATTTTGGCATAGGCATAATTTGCATATAACAATTCAGTTAGTAGAAGTAAATCCAAAATTTGTTCTGAATTGTTTATAAACTCCACCCAAGAGGAGCGGATGAGTTGTGAAGAACAACTAATTTATAGAGATCTAGTGACGTAGAAGAGGACATTATTGATTACATGCATGATTTACATTGGGATGTAAAAGTTGATTTGGAAAAGAGTGCTATGAGATACAAGCAATATGTTGATCTCAAGAATCAAACACAAGAATTCTAGGTAGGAAACTTGGTTATGGCACATTTATAGAAGGAAATATTATTAAAAGTCATTTACAAAAAGCTAATTGGAAAAATATCGGATCTTGTAAGGTCTTGCAGAAGTTTGCAATAAATGACTATGAAATTGAATTCCCAAAAGGAGTAGACATCTCACTAATTTTTAATGTGGTATTTTTGTACCCATACTATGATAAACCTATGGATAATACCAAAGATATCACATCTATTTTTTTGTTAAAAGAATAGGTAGCATATTTGTCAAAAATGAAATGGAATAAAATTGAGGCAATGATAGATTCTAGAGTGGTCAAGAGGACAAGAGGTAAAGGTATGTTATGACTATCTAATAAAGTGGAAGGACCAGACAACTTAAGCAGTGACATGGATGAATGCTTCTAAAATTGCTAAGTACAAAGTCTTAAGAATTTTAAAAAAATCATGAGCTTTTGTCCATGAACCATTTTTTCTTAATCAGTGAGTAGGATGTGAAAACATCCAACATATAATTTTTTATTAAATTAAAGATAACGATTGGGAAAGCTATTTGGATAACTACCAATATTGTGTATAAAAAGAGAGAAGACAAAGAGAAAATTATGTATGTATGTGTGTATAAATAAATTTAAGAGAGAGAGAGAGAGAGAGAGAGAGAGAGAAGAGGAATGGAGAGGCTTGTGGATAGACATTTAGTCACAATATGTTATGTACAACCAATAGGCATATTGGCAATGACATTAACTTTCCACCTTGAATTTATTTGATGTATATGTTTGAATGGTGATAGGATTATATTGTAGATTATATACGTTGGTGTTTGTGCATGATTGTAGGTGACGAGTAGTTATAGTCCAAGAAGAGACATCATTGAGAGTGGTGTTTGAGTCTAGTAATTGTATTCAATTTCCATTTTGAGGATTGATAGTGTAGATATTTGGCCGACATTCTATAATTCAAGTGGAAAAATATGAATATTGTTTAAGTAGAAATTTTTGTATTGCTCAAGTATAATGTTTGGGTAAGCACCATTCAAGTGGAGCTAATAGCGAGGTCCCATTCACATAGAAGTACCATTTAGATGAAGGACATGTCACCATTCAAGTGATCATAGCCATTGCTATTCAATTCAAGTAATTATCAATTTTCTAATTAGTAATTGATCGTTCAAGTGTATATTTTTGTGCACATGATTATTTTTACCGCCATTCAAGTTGAATGAATACTTAGGTGTCATTTGAGCTAGGAATCAAAACATTGTTGGAGGATATATTTTCATTCTATTAGTTTTCGTTTGAGTTTTGGCCATTCAGATAAATCTACGATTCAAACATGGTGTCGTTCAAGATATGGCTAGAGAACTATTCATATGAAAAATATATTGTCATATGAGTCAAGTATAAATGTTGTTTCTAAATAAGGCATTTTTCAATAAACTCATTTAATTTGACTACATCTATAACTACGTGATTCATAATGGTGCTTCAAAACCATTAGCCAAAGGTAGTAGAGCCTCATAAAATTAAGAGAGTACTGGGTTAGTTTGGGGAGCCTCATCCAAAGTACTAATTAGATATGCCTAAGTATAACAATATCACCAAAGAAATAGAGTGGTAGATAGGGCAAGGCGAACTCCACTATTTTAAGCACCAAGGCCACCACCTCTCTCTATATATATAATTCCTCTTTCACGAAGGGAGAGAATAATAAAAAAACCTAAAAGGTGACTTCAATAAAATAAGTATGTTACCCTCATGATGCTACGGATGAGACCCCCAACTATAGAGGTCAAAGGGATGAGGTGTGACCATTGCGATGGCCTTAATGTGTTATATGCCTACTATGACGGTATTATTAATATAAAGATAGATTATCCCTTATCCCACTCATGTGGTAGGCCAAGGAGATCTCACATTATATGGCCACTAGTAGTGCAAGGGTCAATGAGGAGGAGGAGATTAAGGATAAGGTGATATTTAAGGAGAAGGGAGCTATCAAGGTTTAGGATGTTATTAAGAAGGGATCATAGGAGAGAGAGAGAGAGAGAGAGAGAGAGAGAGAGAACGATAAAACCAATGGAAGGAAGAATCATAAATGGAGGAAACACCTATGGTAAAACCTCCAAGGTTTTTAATAAATGTTGGATCCTTTTTTAATCTAAGTTCTTGATGCATAGTGACCACAAATTGAGGTCGAGGAAAGAATTACAATGAAAGTAAAAGATAAGAAATTAAATGCTTGAAAAAATTAAAGTCCTAAGCTATGGGGGTAATGTACCAAATAATTAGGACCCCCAATTTTTGGCTACAACAATTCATAATTGAACATGAAGAATTTACTTATGGCTAGTGAACACAACCAAGCAAATACACCTCCAGGAATTGAGACAACTCAAGAGGATGATAGAGTAAAATTTGTCATGACTTCCATTAACATGCTTAAAGTTATTACAAGATAATGAGACCCAAATGGTTTGATGCTCCCTAGGTATGAGAAAAGGTTTGAGATCTCCTTGTTAGAATAGGAAAGAAGGGTGAAAGGAAGAGCCTATAAGGCTAGGTATCAATCATGAGTAAACAACTTCCAATACCTTTTACAATGAAATTGGGCCTATTTATAAGCTAAGAGAAGGGTGTCTTCCCTCAAAAGTTCTATGCAAAATGAATACAAAATATTTTATTCCTCTAGTCAATAAATACTTCTACAACTTGCATGACAACAACTTTGAGGTCTCTAGATCCAGGGCCATAAATATTGAAAGCTTTTGAACCTTTAGATAATCACATGTGGCTAACTTGGCTCTTTGTTGATGCATTGGGATGGTTTCACCATTACTCTTCCACCATGTTTCTCCTAGGGTGTATCACTTTTTTGCCATGATAGACATGGCCTTTGTGACTAGTGTAGAAATAGGATAGGCTCATGTGTATGGTGTGTGATGGCCATGGTTGATGTGTGATTGGATCTAATAGGCTTAGCTACAAAAGTCAAGCTTTATGGCCACTAGAAGATATCCTCTTTAATGTATTTTTTACTACTTTTATTCTTACATGTATAGATACCACATGTCCTTGGATGAGGTGAAACCTCCTTTGGAAAATTTTAGGCCTTATCTATAAAGCATAGGTACTTTCCTTTCTTGGGCTTCTGAGTGGTTGCCACATGTCCTGCTTCAGCTTTGGTCAAAGCCTGTCCTTCTTGTATGTTCTTTCTTTCATTGAAAGGGCCATTTGGTTCATTGGATTGAAAATAAATGATCTACAAGCCTTTCCACCCTTGATGTGGTTGGGTCAAGTGAAAGATAAGCACCAAAAATAGATGGAAGATATAATATTGTTAGCATATTTTGAGCTTATCTACCTTTCCTTAGAGCTCCTCTATTTCAACCGAAAGAGAGAAATGCATTTTGATAGTTTAGCCTTGGCCCATCCCACTTTTCATTGGTCTAGCTTGGAGTGAAGTAGGAATGTAGGAAAAATATTTCTATAAATTTGTTGAATCCTAGGGCTCCTCAGTCTATTGAAGGAGCAAATATAGGCTTCTTGTCTTGTCCATTGGACATGGAATCAAAATTTGGAAAACCATATCTCCTTGGGATTTTGGGTTTTTTTTTACAAAATTTGGTTCTATTTAGGATGATCAAGGCCTTCCTCTTAATTACCTCTATAAGGTGCAAGGATTTCTAGCTGCACTTCTTCTAATGATCCTCATTTTAGCATAATTTTATCCCTGTTGTTGTCCTACCCTTTGCTTAATTTCTAATGCTATGTTGATGCTCTTAATGTAGGATTCCTCAACCTTTACCTTCATAAATTATGCCTTAAACACAAATATCTAGGGATTCCTACTTTTATTCCTTCTTCCTCCCCCATTGCTCCTGAGCTTCACATTCTCAAGAAAATTATTTATGATCTTTTGTTAATAAACCCGATGCGTTCATTATTGATGATTTAGTAGCTTTGAAGTCAGTCACTTATGGAAGAAAACTTGGTTTTCACACTTACCCCTATGGATGATGGGAAATTTCTAGGTCAATTTTGAAGTAAGGGTCCTATCAAATATATGAGTCTTAGAGCCTTTTTGGTGTAGCTAAGAGGATTCTTCATTTTACAAGGTCAAGCTTAAATGACACCAAAATGGTTGTCTCCTTTTTTCTAGTTTAGTGGGTCATCTTGCCCTCGTGGTAGGAGAGTTTCAAGATTTTTTTTTGGAAGCCTTCCTTTAACAAAATCTTGAGCACCTTCCTAGTATCAACTACTAGGAAAATTGAAGGGGCTCTTGGTCCTCTCATCATATTTTTGCTCAAAGTTCCTTTCATTTAGCTATACATAAGGGCAACTATTAGGAAGACATAATTTGTTAGAAATACCACTCTATTTAGGAACTCATGGAACGACAAGGGAAAACCATCCTGTTGAGTGGTATTTTCACCCATTTGTGAAAGTACACTCTCCTTTAGGATTTTGGTTCCAAATCCCCTCTTGCAAAGAAGTTAAACAAACAACTTCTCCAAGGTCTCCGCTGTATTAGCATTTGCATATGTGTATTAGTAATCTCAAATAAAGATATTCAATTTAAATTCTTGGAACACCTTAGTGATTGCAAGTAACTGTAAACAAGGGGCAATGTTGATTTATTTCACCATGAAACTTTAGTGATTGTTCATTGTTTTTTAGATTTTGATATTTTTTTAAATGTCTATTTTAATGCCTTGAAAAGTTAAAACTTATGGAAAAATATAAAATGCAAAAAATGAAAAATGAAATGCAGGAACTGAAAATAAAATGCATTCAATATGATGCTATCCTATTTCGACAAAACCGAAGATGTGAGGTTTTCATGCATGCAACCTAGCCTATTGGACTTGCAAAACAAGCACAATCCCCATAGACTAAGTGCTGGTTCCTAGGGTACGAAATAAAATTCAGATTTCAAATATTCGCCTAATGTAACCCAAAAACATGGCATTAAAATTATCTATAAATTCGAAATATAAAAGAATGAAAGAATAAACATTAAATCCATAGCATGCAAAGAAAATATCCTTCTTTATTTCCCATAAGATGCAAATTTCTAAAAACTTTTGCATTAAAAATATGTCATTTTACAATAGCAGAACTTCTGGTTTTCCCAAACCAGTCTGTGGAAGAAAAACAACTCAAACAGGTCCAGAAAGGTCTTCTCACCTTCCACTCTGCAACTCTGCTTGCAGCGATTTTCAATCCTCATCCATGAAGAAGAAAACCAATCTACGAAAGAAAAACAGCCTAACTAGGTCCAAAATGGCCTTATCGCCTTCAAATCTGCAACGCTACTTGTATCAGTTTTCCACCTCCTTTTCTAGCCTCTTTGAATGGCGTATTTAAACTTTTTGAAAGAATTGTTTCTCCTTCCATGATGGTTCGCTTTCATTTTACGATGGCTATTCATTTCACCTTCCCTGACTGTTCGTTTCACCTTCCCTGCATGCGTGTGCTTCGGTTTCCATTTTGTGGCCCTTTGCTGCGTTTTCTCCACATAGGCTTGCATCCATTTCCTTCCCTGTGTAACGACCATCTTAAATGATTTCCAATCATTAAATATTTCTTATGTAACGCTTGGTCTTATTTACTAGATTTTGTCCTTATGTCCGCGTCATTATGCAGGTTTGTTACCTTGGCGAAAATGGGACATGTCGCGATATCGCGACACTTCTTGCTCCTCAGCCTGCCTACCCCTTTTGAACCACGAAAACGCAACATGTCGCGATATCATGACACTTTTTCCTGTATGGCCATGAAAACGCAACATGTCACGATATCGCGACACTTTTTCCTGTACAGCCGCGAAAATGCAACATGTCACGATATCGCGACACTTTTTCCTGTACGGCCGTGAAAACACAACATGTCGCGATATCGCGACACTTTTTCCTGTACGGTCATGAAAATGCAACATGTCGCGATATCGCGACACTTTTTCCTGTATGGCCGCAAAAATGCAACATGTCACGATATCGTGACACTTTTTCCTATACGGTCACAAAAATGCAACATGTCATGATATCGTGACACTTTTTCTTTCTAGCTCTTCCTCTTTGCTTTGAATCACGAAAATGCAACATGTCGCGATATCGTGACACTTTTTCTTTCTAGCTCTTTCTCTTTGCTTTGAATCATGAAAATGCAACATGTCGCGATATCACGACACTTTTCTTTCTTCTCTTTTCCTTTGCTTTTGGCCGCGATGGAGCAACATGTCGCGATATCGTGACACTTTTTCATTTTTGGCCGCGATGGAGCAACATGTCGCGATATCACGACACTTTTTCATTTTTGGCCGCGATGGAGCAACATGTCGCGATATCGCAACACTTTTTCATTTTTGGCTGCGATGGAGCAACATGTCGCAATATCGTGACACTTTTTTGTATTTGGCCGCGATGGAGCAACATGTCGCGATATCATGACACTTTTTCATTTTCTACCATGATGGAGCAACATGTCGCGATATCGCGACACTTTTTCATTTTTGGCCGCGATGGAGCAACATGTCGTGATATCGTGACACTTTTCCTTTTGGGCCGCGATGGTGCAACATGTCTCGATATCACGACCCTTTTTCATTTTTGGCCGTGATGGAGCAACATGTGGCGATATCATGACACTTTTTCATTTTCTGCCACGATGGAGCAGCATGTTGCAATATTGTGACACCTTTTTCTCCTTGTGGTGTTTTGATTTTTTTTTTTTTGAACTTTAGCCTCTGGGCCACTTCGGTCTTCTTGGAACACATGCAAAAGGTGGGTCCCCAATTTTGGGGTACGTTGTGGATCAGCCATAATAAATGGTGACTCTGCTGGGAAATGCTCCTGAGCATTTTGGTGAGAACTCAACCTGAAAACACACAGACTCAAATACAAGCATTAGCAAATATCCCAAGAATGAAACTAGACAAAAAATACATGAAACATTAGAATTATTAAGCATCAGCTCAGTTTGTGCAATTTGCTTCATTCCCTATCGTTTGAAATTGATCACATTCCATTGTCAGTTTCACTTATGATTCGTATGCAAGGCTATGAATGATTTATGTAGGATTTGATGTATGATGAAGATGTTATAGCAACCTGTGTTGTAAAGGATCGGACCTTATAGCATCATGAACAAACATATTAAAACTGTTGAACCCTCTTAAGACCAAATATATGTATACTTAATTAATTTACTAGATCCCAAAGTTGGTTATGAGTCACTACCATATTGAACCCATATGCAGGTGTAAGTGAAATCAGAGCTTTGGGGAATCAGATTCCCAACATAAGCAAGATGGGAATTTAACCCTATCATTACTACTCTGATCTGGAGTTCATTATCTCATCTTGAACAAAATGATTTAACCTATTATGGATAAAACTGTCAGGCTAGCCTGTCCGTTTGAGCAATCAGTGGTCTTGCTTTTAGACAAGACATGTTGCCACGCATGAGCATACTCCACTGCCAGCAAGGCATCTATAGCCCCGATGGAGATTAACCCCATAATCTAGGATTTGATTTTACTATGATTTCTTGGACCTTGGTGATGACTACCCATCCTTGCAAGGGACATGTAGTACGATCCTTCCAGTCCAGTATTAATAAAGAAATGAAAAATATTTTCTTTTGAATTTCAAGTTCTTGAGTGGGAAAAATGGAAGCTTTGGGGAATCAGATTGATGGCGAGGTCAAGATTCAAAACACAACAGTCTCACAAATTGCAGTAAATTTCATTAATATGGTCTCTGTTACATTTTTTCTCAGCACACTTCCTCCTCCCCAAATCTTGAACTCACCATCCCCCATCCTTACAGCATTTCGAGTTTTTAACGAGGCCCTCGATCCTCTCGGCCATCAATGCCCTGCCTAACAAATTAAAATTCTAATTTTCCCTCCCTCGGTCAAACTTCCCAAATTTTGTCATAAATGGCCACTGCCTTACCCACCATGAAAACCTCATTAAAGATCTTCTCTGACCTGCAAACGCCGCCTTGGTCAGATCGTCCTTTCGTGCCTCTGTTTCGCCCATAATGTCCATGCTCTATACTGTTGTGAAGACCATTCCCATCTTAATACACGCGGTCGCCAATTTCAATTTCAATCTTCGTGGCAGCCCGTGCGTTTAATTAATTAATTTTTTTTTTCTCGCTTTGTCTTCGACTGACCGTGTCACTTTAACACACGTGGAGGTCGCGTGTCACTATGGCTTTCCTTCTCATTTGAACGTGTGTCCACAAGCTTGTCTTCATACTTTTCACGATACCGCGACATGTCACGATATCGTGACATGTCGCGATATCGCGACCCACTGTCCCTTTGCTTTCACCTTGGCGGAAAAAGTCACGATATCGCAACATGTCGCGATATCGCGACCCAACGGTCACCTCTCTTCAATTTGCAAATGATGTCGCGATATCGCGACATCGCGATATCGCGACCAAAACCTTCTCCCCTTCTTCGTCTGCACCGAGCCTTTGATTTTAATTGCCAACTGTAGTCGCGATAACGCGACAAAAATTCAACGCTGTTGAAGTCGAAACAAGAGTCGCGATATCGTGACGTCGCGATATCGTGACTCAAACTGGCCATTGCCCTTTCGAAGCTTTGGGGTCGCGATTTCGTGACATGTCACGATTTCATGACCCCAACGCAACTTGTGCCTTTACTCTAAAACTTCCTCTTCTTTTTACAAAACCTCCCTCTTGGGCCAAGATTTGAAACAAACCCAACACAAGTACTTAGAAAATAAAAGCAAACAATAAAATGATTTGGAGGATGCAAGATTGCTCCTTGACCACTGGATGCTCCTGCATCAAACACGTCACGATATCTCGACTCAAACTGGCCATTGCCCTTCCGAAGCTTTGGGGTCACGATTTCGTGACATGTCACGATTTCGTGACCCCAATGCAACTTGTGCCTTTACTCTAAAACTTCCTCTTCTTTTTACAAAACCTCCCTCTTGGGCCAAGATTTGAAACAAACCCAACACAAGTACTTAGAAAATAAAAGCAAACAATAAAATGATTTGGAGGATGCAAGATTGCTCCTTGACCACCGGATGCTCCTGCATCAGACACCCGGGGTAGATAAAAAAAAGTGACCCTCACTTTTGTTTGGCTAAGGGGAGACCCAAGCGGTCAACCTCCGTCTTCGACAACCAAGTCACATCTGCAGTTGGTCTGCCCCTCCACTTGATCAAATACTCAGTATACTGCCTGTTTTGGGTGCTCCGGCCTTCACGGGTATCTAATACTTCCTCGGCCTCATCTGTGCTTGGAGTAGAGGCTGGAAATTGCCATGGTTCTGGACTTTGCATGTCTATACTTTCTCCCTCATGATATTCCACGAGATCTGAAATATTAAAAATAGGTGAAATATCGAGCCAACTCGGCAATTTCACTTCATACGCATTTCCTGACTCTCGCTTTCTCAGTATTTTGCATGGCCCAAACTTTTTCATCTTCAATTTATTGTAAGTCTTGGTAGGAAATCTCTCCTTCTAGCGCCAATCTGTTGAGTGGTATTTTCACCCATTTGTGAAAGTACACTCTCCTTTAGGATTTTGGTTCCAAATCCCCTCTTGCAAAGAAGTTAAACAAACAACTTCTCCAAGGTCTCCACTATATTAGCATTTGCATATGTGTATTAGTAATCTCAAATAAAGATATTCAATTTAAATGCTTGGAACACCTTAGTGATTGCAAGTAACTGTAAACAAGGGGCAATGTTGATTTATTTCACCATGAAACTTTAGTGATTGTTCATTGTTTTTTAGATTTTGATATTTTTTTAAATGTCTATTTTAATGCCTTGAAAAGTTAAAACTTATGGAAAAATATAAAATGCAAAAAATGAAAAATGAAATGCAGGAACTGAAAATAAAATGCATTCAGTATGATGCTATCATATTTCGACAAAACAAAGATGTGAGGTTTCCGTGCATGCAACCTAGCCTATTGGACTTGCAAAACAAGCACAATCCCCATAGACTAAGTGTTGGTTCCTAGGGTACGAAATAAAATTCAGATTTCAAATATTCGCCTAATGTAACCCAAAAACATGGCATTAACATTATCTATAAATTTGAAATCTGAAAGAATGAAAGAATAAACATTAAATCCATAGCATGCAAAGAAAATCTCCTTCTTTCTTGCCCATAAGATGCAAATTTATGAAAACTTCTGCATTAAAAATATGTCATTTTACAATAGCAAAACTTCTGGTTTTCCCAAACCAGACTGTGGAAGAAAAACAACTCAAACAGGTCCAGAAAGGTCTTCTCGCCTTCCACTCTGCAACTCTGCTTGCAATGGTTTTCAATCCTCGTCCATGAAGAAGAAAAACCAGTCTATGGAAGAAAAATAGCCTAACTAGGTCTAGAATGGCCTTATCGCCTTCAAATTTGCAACGCTACTTGCAGCAGTTTTCCACCTCCTTTTCTGGCCTCTTTGAATGGCGTATTTAAATTTTTTGAAAGAATTGTTTCTCCTTCCATGACGGTTCGCTTTCGTTTTTCGATGGTTGTTCGTTTCACCTTCCTTGCATGCATGTGCTTCGGTTTCCATTTTGTGGCCCTTTGCTACATTTTCTCCACATAGGCTTGCATCCATTTCCTTCCCTTTGTAACGACCCTCTTAAATGATTTCCAATCATTAAATATTTTTTATGTAACTCTTGGTCTTATTTACTAGATTTTTTCCTGATGTCCGCGTCATTATGTAGGTATGTTACCTTGGAGAAAATGGGACATGTCGTGATATCGTGACACTTCTTGCTCCTCAGCCTGCCTACCCCTTTTGAATTGTGAAAATGCAACATGTCACGATATCGCAACACTTTTTCCTGTACGACCATGAAAACGCAACATGTCGCGATATCACGACACTTTTTCCTGTACGACCGTGAAAATGCAACATGTCACGATATCGCGACACTTTTTCCTGTACGGCCATGAAAACACAACATGTCGCGATATCGTGACACTTTTTCCTGTACGACCGTGAAAATGCAACATGTCATGATATCGTGACACTTTTTTCTGTACAACCGTGAAAACGCAACATGTCGCGATATTGCAACACTTTTTCTTGTACGATCGTGAAAATGCAACATGTCACGATATCGTGACACTTTTTCTTTCTAGATCTTCCTCTTTGCTTTGAATCACGAAAATGCAACATGTCGTGATATCGTGACACTTTTTCTTTCTAGCTCTTTCTCTTTGCTTTGAATCGCGAAAATGCAACATGTCGCGATATCGCGACACTTTTCTTTCTTCTCTTTTCCTTTGCTTTTGGCTGCGATGGAGCAACATGTCACGATATTGTGACACTTTTTCATTTTTGGCCGCGATGGAGCAGCATGTCGCGATATCATGACACTTTTTCGTTTTTGGCCGCGATGGAGCAGCATGTCCCGATATCGCGACACTTTTTCATTTTTGGCCGCGATGGAGCAACATGTCGCGATATCGTGACACTTTTTCGTATTTGGCCACGATGGAGCAACATGTTGCGATATCGTGACACTTTTTCATTTTTTGCTGCGATGGAGCAACATGTCACGATATCGCGACACTTTTTCATTTTTGGCCGCGATGGAGCAACATATTGCGATATCGTGACACTTCTCCTTTTGGGCCGCGATGGTGCAACATGTTGCGATATCGTGACACTTTTTCATTTTTGGACGTGATGGAGCAACATGTGGCGATATCGTGCCACTTTTTCATTTTTTTCCGCGATGGAGCAACATGTCGTGATATTGCGACACCTTTTTCTCCTTGTGGTGTTTTGCTTTTTTTTTTTGAACTTTAGCCTATGGGCCACTTCGGTCTTCTTGGAACACATGCAAAAGGTGGGTCCCCAATTCTGGGGTACATTGTGGATCAGCCACAACACATCCTTATATATAAACCTCCTCAATTGGGCATGTCATAATCCTTTTCTACTCTAGTCCTACTTGGTAAGTTGTACGGTGACCTTTGCTACAAGTGAATTAGTAACAATACATATTTTCAAACATTCTTAGATATTTCATTGATGCTCTAGCCTCTATAATCTATGCCAATTTATTCCTCATGAACTCCTTATCATACCTCTAAACATTTACTTCATGCATTTGCCTTAACCCATTTCCCCTTTTTTACAAGTCACCATTTGGGTTAGCTAATGCATGAATGATTCTTGGCATTATTATATTTATTCATAAATGCTAACTATTTATATTATAATATGAAAAATTTTGGTACCTCTTCATCATGCGTGGTACCTTCATCAAAAACTCTGGTATCAGACTAGAACAACCTAAATGTCTATCTATTTTTGGGCATGTTGGGGATCCCCATGCAACATAGAATATTGGTTTTGTGGTAAGGTTATATATAACATAAAGCATTTTATATTACTTGCATTTAATACCAACCATTAGATTTTATACTTGTTGCAAAGAAATTGACCATCATTTTTTGGGCTTGACACTTGCCTCCCAGGTGTTGATCTTACTCCTCAAAAAATCATCCTCAAGTTTCTAGTTTGGGCATGCCTCCCTATGTGCACTGGGAAATTACCAATTGTGGTTGGTTCATGTGCCATCATTTATATTGGGATGGTGCATTTTCGGCCATGAATAAGATGCAATCGGATGGTGTGGAATCCTTCTTAATATTTTGTTTCCAAATATCACCACGAAGATACCATACTCCAATAGGATGTGTAGTCAAGATTGTTTGAAAGTTCTATTCTTCTAAAACCTCCCCTTGGCATTAAAAAATTCTCGATCATTCTTCCCAAAGTCTTATTTTATATATCTTTATATTTATTTATTTATTTATTGCTATATACATTATGTATAGGGGAAAATACCTAGTGATGAATCATCCCATTTCAACTAGCTTGAATGCTTCATCGAGATCTAATCTCCATGTTTCAAATATCCACTGCTCTAGGTAGTTGTTGAGAATGTATGGTGCACCTCATCGATGAAGTAGTCAAAGTTTGAAAACTCTTCTTCTTCTAAGTATACCTACTCCTTCCTCCTCTTTTGAAAAGGATTTTCTCTATGTTGTATGCATGGAGGTATTTTGACGAGATATTAAAATTGATCCTGTATTTGGTTTGAAGTAGCATGTGGGTCCATTCAAGTGACAGGTATCCTATAATATTAGTGGTGAAGTCTCTTGAAAGACATATTTTGAATGAGGCCAAGAGATCGATCATTGCTATGTCTTGAGAAATAATTAAGTTGGGGTATGCTTGGAGTACCAAAGGAAGGTCATAAATGATATTGAATACTAACACTAGAGTGCCATCTACCTACGCCATCTTGTTTTTGGTATGTTCTAGCGGTAGACCAAGTGCTTCCACCAGCTTTTTTGTTTTACCAATGCGTTGGACCTCAAGTCATCTATACAATTGTGTATCATTTTATCTCTACAAATTATGGTTAGGTATAATGGTGTAGGCTTGGGCCTAAAATCTATAGCATGACATGCATTCCTTGTACATTCAACTCCTTATACTTCTTTAGGACCTCTTCTAAGTTCTTCATCTATTTTAGAATAGAGAGGACCTCCCAAAGAGACATGACTATAGTAAACTTTCTTAGGTGCTCCACCATGTTGAAGGTTTTGATATAAGGGGCCTTAAAATGGTTGATATTATTGGAATCTTTGTCCTTTCTATCATTGGAAGTGGTCTTGATGGATCCATAACAATCTAACTTGGTGGTTCAGAGGTAGCTCTCATAACTATCAGGACTACTCTACCTTGAATTATTAGTGCAACTTGCACTGGAGGGATCCTTCGATTATCCTCTTCTCTCCTTTGAGGTCTAGACTTAGTTGGGATAGGTGTTACCTACTATTCAATAACCCTTATTTTGGCCCATGTATTATACTTTGATCAAACTTGTAGCCTCCCACTTGAGGGGTCTACTTCATCTAACACAACATATACTTCTACTTCATCCCAGTGGACAAAGGTTTGCTTTGAGGTTGACAAGTTATCAATTGATGGCACAATCGAATACTGGGCAATAGTTTCCTAACTTGGTATAATTTATTTTGACTGAGAAGGATGAATATCATTATGGTCAAAAGAGGAAATCTCAATAGCCTAAGATTTTATTTTAACATAACAATTAAAGAGAGGATATTCAGGGGCAGGATAGTACCAACCTCTAGGATCTTTGATATAGTTGTTCTATGAACTTGATGTGTTGGGACTAAAATGGGTACTATCTATTGAGTAAGGGTTTGCGGATGACTAGGATTCTTGTTAGCCAAAAATGGAGGCTTATGATATCCACTTAAGGGAAATTGAAAGACTGGGTTTCCCTATTGGAAAGAAGGATTTGGATAACTTTGGTAGGGAATCCTTTGCATGTTATACGTGCTTTTGAAGGATATAACATCATTAGTGAGGGTCCTCATAGTTTAAATTTTTTTATCCATTTTGGCTTTTAGAGGGAAGGAAGGTTGATTTTGCTTTGGGTATGGAGGAGGACAAGTTGGATTAGTGGCGATTGTATGGTTTAAGAGTAATTGTAAGTGTATTGAATGGAGGGAAATAATTGTGGAGGTGGTCTATGAGATAGCCTTCCTATTTGTATTAGGTATTTCTCAGCTTGGATAACTATCCCATAGGCCTTCGATAGTAAATTTACAACCTTAGACTTGACCATCATGGCAATCATAGAATTTAAAAGCTTTTAGATAGTAAATAAATGCCATACCCAAAGGTGATTGGATCTCTTCGGGGGTATTTTTCCAAATCTTATGGAATAAAACATTGAAATAATCCATTGCATCTATAGGTACCCTCTTGATAGTTATGAGTTGTTCTAGGAGGGATGATCCATACACCTCTTTGAATTGCTTTACCAAGAGCTCCGTCAATTGGTCATAGCTTCTACCTAATCATGGGTTGATATTGAGGTACCATTCATGAGATATCCCTTGAAAGTAATATTCCAATAGTCTAAGGTCTATATCTTGCTTTTCAATAAAATGCACGACACATAAGCTTACCAAGTGTTGCAAATGTTATGTTAGAGTGATATCTTCTTCTAAGAAGTAGGGTAAGGATTTGAGCACCAACATGGGAATCAAATACCACGTGTTTGGTGCAATTAGGAGATCTCTATCATTCCATGTTGGAAAGTTTCTAGAAGGTTGATGTAACATGGATTCCATGTTGTGCCATTGGTTATTTCTTATTTATCCCTAATTTAGAGGTGCTACTAGCTCTTCTTGATTAGCTCTGGCAAAGGCTCTAGTTATAGGTCATCCACTTGTATAACTTTGGGCCTTCCATTTGAGAAAAAAATTTACCAAATGGGTATATTTTGCTTTAATATATTGATGAGACAAAGACCCCATCGAAATCTTGATCTATATTTTTGTTGGATGACTTATTCAAAATCTATCTTTTCAATTTGAGTTATCAAGCAGAGTCACTAGATGAATTGTGCAAGTGTTTCTCTTAAAATAGAAATACTATAACCTTCATCAAAGTGATATTTGTACCTGTTCAAATATTATTGGGACAAATATAGAATCTCATCCCTCCAATTATGTCAAACAAACTATTTTCAAAATGCACCCATCAAACATAGATTAGGGATGCTTGACAAGATGAATGTGATTGTGTCTTGCATAACACAAAAAATAGGAAGTATCACGAATAGGGGAACCACCTACAGGTAAATCTCCCTGGTTTTTAATCAGAGCTAATTCCTCATTGGATATAAGTCTTGAATCATAGTGACCTCCACAATCTAAGGTCGAGGAAAGAATCACAATGAAAATAAAAAATAATAAATTAAATGCTTGTATAAAAGTAAAGTTTTAATTTATGGGGGTGATGTGCCAAAGAATTAGGGACCCTAATTTTTTACTGAAAAAAGTGGTAATTGAACACAAAAAATATCAACTATGGCTAGTAAACACAACCAAGCAAATGCATCACCAAGAATCTAGACAATTCAAAAATATAACCAAGCAAAATTAGTCATGACTTACATTAACATGCTTAAAGTAATTACAAGACAATGAGGCCTAGAGGGTTTGATACTCTCTAGGTATGAGAAAATATTTGGTCTCCTCTTATTCTAGTGAGAAATAAGGGTGAAAGAGCCTACAAATTTTGGTACCAGTCATGAGCAAACAACTTCCAATGTCTTTTACAATGAAATCAGTCATATTTAAAAGCCAAGAGGAGGGTGTGGTCCCTTTAAAATTATGTGTAGAAGGATTGAAAATATTTCCTATTCCTATAGCTGATAAATACTTTTACAACTTACACAATAATAACTTCAAGGTTTGTAGATCCAAACTCATAAATGCTAAAAAAAATTGGACCTTTGAATGATCAAATGTGGCTAACTTATCTCTTTGTTGTTGCATAGGGGTGGCTATACCATTACTCTTCCACCATGTTTCTCTTGGGGTGAATCACTTTGCTAACATGGTGGATATTACCTACTTGAATGGTGTAGCTGGATAGGGTAGGCTCATGCATATGGTAGGTGATGGTCAATACTGATGCATTGATTGACTTTGACAAGCTTGGCCATGAAAGTCAAACTTTATGGCATTGGCATATTTCCTCTTTAATGCTCCTTTTCCTACTTTTTTTCTTGCATACATGGCTACCACATGTTCTTGGATGATGTGGAACCTCCTTTAGCCAATGGCAGACCTTATCCGTAAAGCACTAGTGCTTTCCTTTCTTGGGCTCTCGATTGATCATGATATATCCTGCTTTGGCTTCAATCAAAGTCTCCCTTACTTGTATGCACTTTATTTTGTTAGAAGGACCATGGGTGCCATTGGATTAAAAATCAATGATCCACAACACTTATCACCCTTGATGTGGTTGGGTTATGTAGAAGATGAGTGTCAACTATAGATGTAATATCTAATGGTTGATATGACTCCTAAGATTTTTTGTCTTTCTTTGAAGCTCCTTTCTTTTTATTGAAAGTGGGAAGCACCTTCTCATAGTGTGGCCTTGGACTATCCCACTTTCAATTAGTCTAGC
This sequence comes from Wollemia nobilis, assembly GCA_028583015.1. Lineage (NCBI taxonomy): Eukaryota > Viridiplantae > Streptophyta > Pinopsida > Araucariales > Araucariaceae > Wollemia > Wollemia nobilis. The sequence continues at coordinate 1,119,797 of JAQPPZ010002224.1, forward strand.
TTGGAATTAAGCAGGGTTGTAGAGAAAATTCCTTATAGGTATATGCATAATATTGTAAAGCATGAGCCACCATCACTAGCCAACATGTGTGATCAATTGCCATGGAATTTCATATAAATTTTAAAAGTATTTATAAGATATATTCATAATCTATGATAGGAAAAAAGGAGCATGATGCTACTAAAATATGGAAATACAATGCCTACCCCTCAAATAGTCATTGGATTCTACTAGGAGAATGAATTCTTATAAGAAAGAACAAGGCATGCTCACATTGAAAGCAGAAAGGAATATACACTTCAATGTACCTAAAGCTCGAACTTCATGTATAAAAAAATAAGGTATGCCTCCACTATAGTGGATAAAATCATACACTACAATATACATGGAGTATGAAGTTCCCATAAGAGATAACAAGACACATTGCCACTACAAAGTGAGGCTTCCATCTAGGAAAATAGCATATTTTGAAAATATGTGTTGTTATATAGTCAAATCCACAAAAATGGTGATCTTAGAAGGGCATATTTCTCCCAAAAGATGAAACCAAAAGACATGCAAATTATGCACTATAGCATACCAAGAGCAAATAGTTTCTATAATAAGTAACAAGGTATTCCCTCACCTTAGTGGACAAAATTATGCATTATAGTATAAATAGAGCATAAAGTTACCATAAGAGAGAACAAGACATGACCCATAAAGAGAGGGTTCTATAAAGGAAAATAAGTTATGCTTTTTATATATATATATAACAATATTTGTTTAAATACAATCATTTTTTTTGTGGGTTTTGGTTTTTTGTTCAAGGAATGATATTTTTGTGATATTTTGAGATGTTTACTTGGTGTTTGTGTTGCATACCATATGGAAGATAATACAATCATGAATTAAGGTGGCTTGAATTAATAAAATTAAAGTAGTTTATACTATTATCTAAGATAAAAAAGTAAATATGAATGAAGATATGGGAGATTGTGATGCCCCTTTCTAGCAAAGGGAATAATAACAAAAGGAAAAGAAAACTATAAAGGAAATTTTGATAATAACAATTGCTATAAAAATAGGCAAAGACACTAGACAATATATAATAAAGCAATCATAAGATCAAAAGAATCAAGTTTTGAGATTTTTAGCAAAATCGCCATTTTTTTAAGATGAAATTTCCTATTTTACCACTATTAGTACTTAAAGATATGACATTGACAATGGAGGAATTTTTTAGCAAGTAAATTGATAAACTTACAAAAATTATACCCTAGGCTGATACAATATGTATTGAATATTAGAAAATCAACAAGCAAACAAAAACAAAGGCAAGTAATGAACTACACAGAATCATTTTACATAAATAGAGTTAGTAGGTTCCTTCATGTCATGTCCCAAATTTCCAACCTACTCATGAGATTTTTTCTTTGATTTCAAATGTTTCACATAATATTACTATGTAAATTGATTCCAACCTTTCCTATCAAGGGCTTTATCTAAGGTTTTGGTTGAAGTCTTTAGTGACTATTACCCCAAAATTGCTTACCCTAATCTTCACTTAGTTCCAAATTAACCTTATTAGATCCATCATGATATACACCCATCCCTAAAGCTCACATAATTTTATATATGTAAGTGTACTAGATGTATTACAAACTTAATCTATCAATCTCATAATTTCTTTGATGAGCTAGCTTACCCCTTTTGAATTTGTCAAAAAGAGGATGCACAAATATCTACTTCATACATTTTTCCTTCTATGTATGTGTACTAAGCGTGAGGGTAACAAAATTACCCTCTCATACCCTTGATGAGTTGGCTTTTCCATCTCTAAATCTCACTTCCAAACCATATAACATAATTCCTCATTATTTAAATTTTACTAGGGTCTATCATGAAGCTACTAATATAAGCATGATAAGATTTTGTACCTCTCTCAATTACTTTTTAGGTATAGCTAATATGAATCTAAAGCTCTTAGGAATTACGTATTCTAAATACAACCTTAGGGAGTTGAATCCTTAAACATATTTAATATATAAACTAGGTCTCTTTCAACCTAAACATATCCTTTCCAAAGGATACTTAGAAAGAAGAAACACTTTTCAATTATCCAACCAATCCTTTTGAGTTATTTACATTACATACGTTAGATAAAGTCGTCATGATCACCTCTAACACTTATTTGAAAATAATATAGCACTATGGTTTATTTTAAAAGGAATAAACAACATTTTTATCATAAGATAATAAAGTACATTTATTCCATCCCATAATAATATGCCTCTTTTAAGTAAGTAAGATTCTACATTTAACCAACAAAGAAATCATCTCTTTCCCACTTAATTTTGAATACAAATACCATTAAATATTTTTAAATAATACAATCAATTCATGGTACATAGTTGACTGGGTCATATCTAATGACCAATGTAGTCACTCTTAGAAGTAAATTCAACAGCTAGATAGTCTCAAGGCTTTTTTCTCCTCAAGAGAATTTTTACAAAATTATTTGTTACATTATATATATATATATATTAATTCAAATATCTCATATACAATTAATCTTTCAGCATTTACAATATTGACTCCAACCATGAATTGAGAATGGCAGTTACGAGCTCTCTCCACTGTCTTGTGTTCATAAACACCCTAGTCCCAATAGCTCCAAGCTCTTCATTGAACCACTGAGAGAGATGCTTTTCAGGGATCAAAACAATTTCTAGAATGAATGTGCATACCTATATGCAAACATATTTCTTTACAATGTATGTTGTAAATAGTCTAATATATTCTTCTATTTAATTTTGAGTTGAAAGAATACATATACAAGCCATACATAAGTAAGTATTACACAACACAACATGTTGAGAGGTATGAACAGATCGAACTCACTTATCTTTGAAAATTAAAAACTAAGTTCACAATATAGCGCAATATACAGACAAGGATTTTCTTAAATCAAGAAGCTAAAAGGTCATCATCTCAGGTTTTCAAACCAACCAGTTCATTTTCTAGAGTTTACCTAGAAATTTCACTGTTAGACTTCTGCAATTTCACAAGCAACCTGATCTGCTCTTCCGATTTTTTGCTATATTTTTTTCCTTCTTCCTTTCTTCTCCCAAAATAATACCCTTTTTTTCAATTATCTGATTCTTTGGGCATATTTCATGCATGGTGATTTATCACAAGTTACCCTACGCAAGTCCCCCTCTAATCAGAGTGTGATGGAGTAATTTCCAACAACATACATTAATAATATTGTTTTTTCAAAATTCACTCCGCAGTTATAAATGAAGTCTTAAATCATCATTTTCTCTAATTTATAATTTAGCAACTAACACATCATAAAGAAAAATAGTATTTATACATACCAATGTAAGATCATTATGTTCCCTCTTAACTACCTGTTTTCTTAAAAGAACTATTTTTTTTCATGTAGTCAAAGATAAGAACCATGGACACAAAATAACAATGAAAATTCTCAAGCATGCATTATAATTCTCCCTTATTATTGCTAAAGCAAATATGCTACTCAAAATATAATTTGTTTGTATCTTTTTTTTTTAAAACGAGAAAGAAGAAACAATAAAATCATATTTAAAAGAAGATTTTCAAGAAACAAATAAATTTCATCCAAAACTTGGTATATTTCACTCATGCAAATCATGATATGAAACTACATAAAAAGAGCAGTTTTTCATGTTCCAAACTATTCAATGAATAGATCACCACATAATTTCCCTTTCTTATGGCATCTTTTTCTCGGTGGTTAATTATTTCTTCCACCCACGAGGAAGCCTATTACTGCAAAAGCGCAAATCTATTAACAACATCATATTCTTCCATAAATTATATGTTTTGAAAAAACTAAACATGAAATAACCAATCATTCCATCGACAAGATACATCATATTCTTCTATAAAATATTTACCTTGCAAAATTAAAACATGAAATAGTCAATCATTCCATCAACAAGATATTATATCAGTTTACAAATCCATTACATGAATAAGGTTGCCAAAGGAGGGTCATGAGATTTCAACTCAACACCATCCATTAATTGCAATTTTATGACTTTGGATCCATAGTTTTCCTTGATGGTGTATAGGTCAACCCACTTCCAGATAATTTTTTATATATTTTTCATGCATATTATCAATCTTGAGTACAAGGTCCTTGAGTTAAAAATCATGATAATGAACATTATTATTATACTATTTAGCAATTTGGTTCTTATAAACTTGGTTGTGTCTAAGGGTATGGATATTCTTCTCATCAAGTGTAATGAGTATGATAAGGTAATCCTCATGATACTCTTGATGGTATTCATCATCACTTAAAGATAAACACAACAAAGACCATTCAATTTCAAGGAATAGGTTTGAGGTGTAGACCAATTGGTTTGGCCAAACCTTGTAAGGGGGGCGGATGTCCAGGGTTCAAATCTCAGGCCTCTCCAAACTGAACGCTAATCCCTTTCTTGGTGCTTTCAACAATGTAAAAGTTTTAAAATTATTGTGGCATGTTGGTTATAAGGTCAGACTACACGAAAAATTGTGTGGTGGCTTTTGGGGTGGATAGTGTAAAATACTATGACAGCCATAAAATATGTATAGTGTACCTGGATCATTGTGGTGGCTACCGATTCTACCATGTAAAATTAAAAAAAACTTTAACAGATAACATGGATTCAATACCATACACCAAAGAAAAATGAGTTGTCCCTATGGATGTTCAAATACTAGAATGGTATGCCCATAATGTAGAATAAAACTTTGATTCCAATCTCTTTTAGATTCTTTAAAAAAAAATCTTTAAAATACTAACAAAATATTTTTATTTGCTTTAGCTTGACCATTCCATTGTGGGTAGTAAGCATTAAAAATAGTGTTGGATTTTAAGTTCCCTAGTTAATTCTCTTATTTATTTATTCTTAAAATGTGTTCTGTTATCAGATATTATTGTTAAGGGAATGCCAAAGCAATACATAATATGATAAAAAATATATTTTAAAAAATAGGTTGTTTGGTCAGTTAAAGACATGGCCTCCACACAATTGATGAAATTTTCTATGATTGTGATGATATATTTATTCCCATTAGTGGACACTGGAAAAATAATATTGACAAGATCAAGGTCATTGGTGGAGAAAGTCCCAGGAGGCTCGATGGGATTAAGAACCTAGGAAAGTGCATTAATTTCATCTTTATGGAATTAACATTTATCACATTATTTGACATATATTTTTGTAGTAATTTGCATTATGTGACAAAAATATCACATTTTAAAAAACTTATGGGCCATGGAGTGAGCACTAAAGTGCCCACTATAGTTCCTTTTATGTACTTTTAATAATTTTGACTCTACAAGACTATGTAGGAAAACACCATCAATGTTTCTTAAGTATAAGACACCTCATACTAGCACATGTTTAATTACTCTCTTTAGCATTTTGGCCCTATGCTTGGCTTTGGAAATTGATAATTAGGTCATATTATCTATAAATAATGAAATTCTCCATACCAAGGATCATTAAGGGGAACATGACAATCTATTATACCAATATCAATGGTGTTCATACCCATTGAACCCTTAAAAACAAAAATAATAGGTTCATCATGATTTTTTACCATAAATTTTATTCCATTAATATTATTATATGATATATTTACTAGCTAAGGTATCCAAGGAGTTGGGTCCAACATTTTTTCCTCTTAGAGAATGTCAAATCCTAAACTTCTCAAAGGCATTGTTGAGGTTCTTAGCAAATTTATGATAAGGGAACTAGTGTGATGCTTTGAATTGCATATTATCCTATAATATTAGACCACAAATATAAAATCATCTTGTTTAATGTGATAAACATTCATATTCCACCATATTATTAGTAATGGAAAAAAAGAGTGACATAGGAATCATAAGGCCAAAAAATGCTTTAAGGAATATTCTTACTTATGCCTTCTCATTTTTAGTCCTATCAAAGTGAAGGATCTAGGTTTTGGGATGGAGGTTCTCTTAAGGTTCTAATTCATTTGATATGGTGGGTTTTTTCCTTTGGTATTGGACTCATACCTAGTGTTAGAAGCTTAATGACATTAAAGGATGGATTTCTTTTATTTGGTAAAGGCATAAGTACTAGATTCTTGGATAAATTTAGGTGCATTGGATAAGTGAAGTACTATAAAATTATGTAAGGCATAAGATATAGCCATTATAACTTCATCCTCCAAATCTAAACTTAAAAGTTGTTGGGAAAGCTCAAGTGTGGTGGCAAGCTGATCAATGTTCACCTATGCCTTGATTGCCTATTGGGAATGATAAAAAGATCATATTTTAGCATCATGGCTATCCATTTACCATATCAGATATCACTAGGAATGTAAGAATTTTGAGGACAACATATTAGAGGATTTATTTTAATGACCACATAAGTTATTTACTATAACATATAATTTCTTAACTTTTCACATATAAACTAAATGGCCAAAAAAACTTTTTCCATGAAAGTGTATCTAGTTTTTTATAAAAGCAATACTTAACTTATGTAGCACATGACATACTACCTATTATTTTTACTTTCTTATACAATAAAAACTCCCAAGAATGCTTGAGTAGCTAAAGTGTATAAGATAAATGACTTATCAAGATTAGGTATTTGTAAAATTGAAGGCTTTAAGAGAAACTTCTTGAATTCATCTAAAACCTTATAATAACCCTAATTCCACTTGATGTCTATATATTTCTTAAGTAATTCATTAAAGGGGTAAGCCTTGAAAGCTAACTTATATGAATCTTTGAATTTTCCAATTTTTCCAAAAAATGATTTTATTCCTTTAATAGTGTGTGGGGGAGGTAGAGAACCAATGACCTTGAATTTGTCATAATCCACATCTATTCCTCATTGAGATACCATAAATCCTATAATTTTTCACTTAAGACATCAAAAATACTTTTTTTTTGAGTTGAACTAAATCTTGTAGTGATGTAATTAGACGAATACAATTTTAAAGTCAGCTAGATGGTCAGTCTATTTTTTTTATTTATCCAAAAGGTCATCTACATAGGGTTCTACTATTATTTTAATAATATCATGAAACAACATAATAACATTTTCAATCCAAACGGTATAACAACCTTACAAAATTTTCCCCAAGGTGTGTGAATTTTTGTAGTTTAGTTATAAGGGTTAGTTTGAATTAGATTATATCCAGAATAGTTGTCCATAAAATATGATGTATCATATACTATAGTGGAATCAACAATATCATATATTGAAGGTAGAGGGAAGTTATCCTTTGGAAAATCTATGTTAATGTTTCAAAAGTCACAATGAATATGGATAACAAGTATTTTTCTTAATTAAAACTATGTTTGATACCTATCATAAATAATCAATAGGTCTAATAAAGTTAGAATCTAACAACTTTTAAATTTCTATAATGTACAAGTCCTACGTGAGAGAGTAGAACATTCACTTTTTGTGAGACATGGGTGACATCATCATATGTTAAAATATTATGGACTATAAGATCTTCATCCATACCAGACATATCTAAGTACTCCTAGGCAATAACATATTTATAATTTTTAAGGAGGTTTTTAAAAATGAATTTTTCTTTAAGTAATAGATTTTCCCCTCTTTTCATTATGCATGGGGGATTAAGAGTACCCATATCAAAATTAAGAATGAGATTAGCATTCATGATATTTAATTCTTTAAAATGGTCAAGTGTAGTTGGAAGGCTTTCACTATCAGAATTTATCTCAAATTGAATATATAGTCTAACCATTTATTATGACCCCACTTAATATTAGGTTCTTTGGAAAATTTCTTCTTATGATGTTTTCAAGGGATTTTCTCCTATCTAGTATAAAGGAAGTCAATGTTAGCCTCATCATTAGGTAATGTAGGGATAAAAATCATATTATCCAATATTTCTATGCTTGGCTCATCATATATTTCTTACCCTTTAACCTAGATAGAGCTTCAAATTTCATTGTTTAAACATGTTTTGTAAAGAGGCTATGATTACCCTACCTTTAAAATCTAGAGAAAATTCAATGTCATTAATGTGCCTTACTAGACAAGAAGGGGTAGGGTCTATTACAATTGGCTTGTATAAATATTTGAATAGACAAACACTTCATGGTAAGTAGAAAAATATTTGGCTTTAAATACACTTTTAAAATTTTGTGTTATTTTGATTCTTGTGCACCAATATTGCCTCTTTAAGCGGTGATAGTGATGTTTGAGATTTTATTTTGAATTTTTTGATGTATGTAATTTGGTACTAATATTTAGGAGAAACCAAATATCAAGGACATGAATAGTAATACAAGTAGGCTTAGGTTTGATATGAAAACTAGTTTTAACTTCCATACAATAGTTTTATAATGAGAATTTTCTAGATTGTGTTATGTGCTTTGGTAATTTGACTATTTTTATTCTAAAATTATTGATGGATTTTCCACTATTAAAACAATTATGATGTTTGCATTAATTTTTATTATTTAAAATAAATATACATTTGAGATATCCATAAAATTTTAACATATAATATGCATAAATATTTTTAAGATTACTACTAGAAACTGAAGAACACAAGCTTATACTAAGAGCGGGGTGAACAGTATAAGACCACTTTTTACTTTTCTTTCCCGATCAATATTATGCAATTTAAATATAGCAATATCAACAGTAGTAATTAAAGTAATGCATAAATCACCACACACAATAGAGACACCATAATTTACGTGGTTCATCCAATGTGGGCTACTCCACAAAGAAAATATTTCACTAAAATTTTCTCAATCAATATCTTGGGAATCCTTTCCCTAATATAATGTTGATGGACCTCTATCCAAAGGAGACACTAATCCCCTAAATCAAGTTCAATGGATCTCTATCCACAGGAGGACTCCTCCTTTTCTTTGGTTGGTGATCCTCTAGAAGACTACAACCTCCACTGCACTAGATTGTGGATCTCTCTCCACTGAAGACTCTTGTCCCCACTCAGAAGACCTATCCTCATTGCCCTGGCTGATGGATCTCTATCCAATGGAGACTACTATCCTCTCTGCTCTGTCACCTCCAAAGCTCTGTCTCAAAACTGCACTAAACATAGTCCTTCGATCTAGTACAACTCTGCTCAAACTCTATTCTCAAATATGCACTAAACACAGTCCTTCGGTCTAGCACAAATATACTCAATCTCTATCTCTGGTCTGGTACAAATCTATTCTCAAATCTACACCAACTCTGTTCTCAAATCTACACTAAACATAGTCCTTCGGTCTAGCACAAATCTGTCCTTGATCTCTGTCCTCAAGCCTTAACTTAAGGTTTGTCTTAACTCTACTGGATCTGCCCTAAACCTTAACTCAAGTTTTGAACAAATCAATCAACTTTGCTCTCAAGTATTCTCAAATACTTGTCTCAAATTTTCCTTGTAAGCTTCCAAAAAATCTCACACTAATATTTCCACAAGTCCTCTCTAGAACTTGCTCAAATATTCTCTACAAGTCCTCTCTAGAACTTGCTCAAATCTGCTCTACAATTCCTCTCTATAACTTGCTCAAATATGCTCTACAAGTCCTCTCTAGAACTTGCCCAATATGCTCAATAAGTCCTCTCAAGAACTTATCCAAATCTGCTCTACAAGTCCTCTCAATAACTTGCCCAATCTGCTCAATAAGTCCTCTCAATAAATTATCCAAATTTGCTCAATATTTGTATTGTAAGCTTTCACAAAAGCTCACACCAAATATGTCCATAAGTCTTCTCAAAGACTAATCTCATAGACACATAAATATAATTGTTAGAGATCAATATGTTCTACACTTATCACAATGCTCAATCACTTACAATCACTCTCTTAGAAACATAAGGATAATTTTTAGAGACTCAATATGCTTCAATTTCAACTCAATGCTCAATCACTTTCTCAACTCAATTCAAAATATAGAATAGTTTGTTTTATGTAACTTGAACAATCACTTCACACTCCCACTTGACTAGGCTAAATCAACTCTACTCAACCAATCACTCAATGAAATAATCCTCTCTCAAACCCTAGTCCAAGCTTATAAACACCAACTCAAAATATTTCCAACAATTCTCAACAACAAATCTCATATAATAATAATACTCATGATCTTTGCAAACCCTAATTCAAGTTCTTCACTCAATAACTCACTTCAACAACAATGCTTATAAAACAACTCTCACATAACAATGATACTTATACCCTAGTTAAAGTTCTTCACACAACCAATGGCTTCAACAACAATGCTTATAAAATAGGGTTTTAACAACAATTCTTTATTCTAGAAAACCTTGAAGCATTCACTCAACACACTCAATATGAAAACCCTAATCAAGTCCTTTTCACTCCAAACTTATTTTCCAGAAAACCAATCAATCAACTCAACTATGGAAGAATGTGTTCATACCTTTTTCTTGATGATGAAAGGTTCTCATAAATCTGCCACAACCACAAACACTTCTATGTCAATCTCAAGGAGGTTAGAGAAAAAATTTCTCACAATGTAATGCAAAAAATCAATTACACCTTATCACTCCAACTATAAAAACAACCATCATCATACATAAAATATTTTTCCAATTAACACCTTATAATTTTCCAACTAAAATAAATTTATCATCCACCAAAAATTAACTCAAAACCTCTTTAATTAAATTTGATGGCAAGAAAGACTTAGACAAAAATTAAATTAACTTTCCTTATGAATCCAACAACATGAACCAAGAAAACAACCTTTCACATACCCTTATAACTCCAAATGATACTTTAGGAAAAACTTTAGGCAAATAAAATTTATTTTAATCAAAAATACCTTTGCAACTTATGGGATTCGAACTCCCAATAACTGCCTCGTCGTGTGCCCTAGCTATGATCTTGCCCACTGAGTGCACTAGATGTACGTTTGAAACCTTAAGAGCACTTCGTGCTCTTTCTCCTAAGTCTGGCACTCAAAACGAGTGCATGCCAAAAACCTTTCCTCTTGGAGCTCAAGATAAACACGCCAACTCCATACGAATCGATTGTGGACTCTTCCACTCCCAACGCTCTTGTAAAACGTGCACTGCCAATGGACCACTCTATCCAATGTGGGTTAGATCTTTCGCTCTCACTTTTTGTCTTCTTCCTGGCACTAAAATATAAACGAACTCTTTGTCTTCTTCCTCAACGATCAACGATTGCACAAATTACTTTTAGCTCGGTCGCATGAAAATTAAATCAAAGAGGGGTAAGTTTGAATGCCCCTTTGGCATATTATTTATACACAAATTCACCATATGGCTTAGATATCGGTGCTCCATAATATTCGATGACATCGGTGCTTCTTACAACCTTTATAATTTATAAATTATCTAAATTCTAAAAGAATTTAAATTTTATATATTATATTTATAAACCTTAGACTTTAATAAAAATTAAATCCTCCTTTAGGTAAAATTTAAACCTTCATTTGTTCTTCACTGATTTGATGAAAATTATTTTGCCACCATGGTTTTTAATAAAAACCTTAATTCTGCCATTATGATGTTTAATGAAGCCTTTATATCCTCATAATGGTTTTAATAAAAACCTTTTAATTCGCCACCATGGTTTTAACAAAAACCCTTATAAAACAATATTTTGACAACTTTTCTTCAACTCTTTGCATTTCTCCTGGCTTCAATTATGGTGTACTCCATGGTGTTAATGACAACTTCATGTGTTCACTTGACATCAATGACAACTTCTCACCTTGACATTAATGACAACTAAATGAGCTCAAAATGTCCAACAAGCTCCCCCTTTGTCATTTACGGCAACCCAACTTCTTTTTACTAAAAACTTGACCTTTCCTTTGTTCTTCTCCCCCTGGGACATTGCTCCCCCTAGCTCAATAATCTTTCCTCTTTTCTCAAATACCAAATCTCTCCCCCTTACTCAAATCTCTCCTCCTTTGACATCAATGGCAAAGGGTCACCTTTGGGGCTTGGGGCTAAAAATTAGCCTCTTAGCTTAGCCCCTCCCCCACCTCCTTTTGAGGTGGTTAATTTCAGGGTGGGAGTATTTCTACTCCCAGAAATCATTGTTCTTTACCTTTATCCTCTCTTCTTTTTATTTTATCCTTCTGATTTCTCTGACTATTACTTTCCATATCCATGTTCTTGTCCATGTCCACATTCTTGTCCATGTTCCTGTTCCTGTTCATATCCATATTCATGTTCCTATTTCTGTTCCTATTCATATCCATGTTCATGTTCCTATTCCTGTTCCTGTTCCTGTTCCTGCTCGATTCTAGAATGTCTGCTCTACATCACTTTGTTGTGTGACCATTAGGATTGCACTTATAACACTTAATGTTATTATTCCTTGGAGGTGCAAATGTCTTAGGATTTCTCCTAGTGAAGCCATACCTTCTTCTATCATGAACCCTGAATTCATTGCCTTGTGACCAAACTGATTACATGAGTAGTGTTGTGACTCCTTCACAATGACCCCAAAATTGGGGACCCACCTTAAATTTTGTGATTTCGGGGAATTTTTTTTATCCAATTTTGCTCACATCAAGGTCTTTGAAAATTTGCTTTCACTTTGGAATTGTTGACATATTTGTATTTTGAAGGTTTGAATGTAGTTGCAATGCTTCAAACTGAATATTTTGATTAGTTGCATATTAATTGCATTATTTCAAATCAAATAATTTGATTAAAATCATTTTCAAAGGTTTAAATGATTAATTTTCATTTAAATAATTAAATTCTATTTTAGGGTTAGCCCTAAAATTAATGCAAAATTGAAATGGACATATCTTGAGGTAGGAAAATTCGTTTGATCTCATTCAAAACTAGGTAAAAAGATATGGATTTTCTCTTTCTAATGATACCAAACTTGCAATATTTAAAATGTCAATGTCACCAAAAAAATAACAAGTTAATTTAGCAATATGAGAACTTTGAAATAATTTTGGAAAAAAAAGGAAAGTTACGGGAAAGTAAAGTTTGGTTTTGTTTTAATATTATGATTATTATTTCATTATGCAGGTAATACAAGGGAAAGGGTTGAAGAATATAGTTATAAAATTTGTTCTCGGTGATGAAACAGAATAACTAAACTTTTCAAATTATAAATAAATCATTGAGATTCATGGAAAAGAACGAATATTTTATAGAGATAATGAGAGGAATTATTGGGAGGAGCAAAGCTACATCTTCATTGGAGGAAAACAGAGAAAGCCATTTGCATAACAGTGGAAATTATTGTAAGATTTTATAAATTGTTTTAAGCATTTTGGATCCAGATTTGTGCACAGATTGTATTTGGAATTAATAAAGTGTTTATTACAATTTCTTAATAGTTTGTATACCTTAGAAGATTGCATCAATTCATTTGATTTCATTGTGTGAATACTGGTGAACATTGGATTGGTTTTAGAATTCTGTAGATGGAAATTTGTTCTGTTGAATTTGTTCGAGAGATTAGTTTAATTTCTAAAGCTTAAATATTTTATTATTTTATTTTCATTTTGAAAACTATATATTATAACCTAGTATAATTTTTATAAAGTGAAATTATATGGCTAGGTTATAATTAAATTTATTATTCGAATATTACATTAATTAATATTCGAATTAATAAATTTAGGAATGGATAAATGAATATTCTAATTCTCACCTTAATCTCATAAGGTTGAGGAATTAGAATTAATATCTTTAGAATTCAATTTGGATTTGATTTTAATATAATTCCATTTATTTTAGAAATCCAAATTTCATATCAGAGATCACATTTACTCTTTTAAATATTTAATTTCATAAATATTATAAAAGGTAAATATTACATGTAAATCTAATTTATAAACTTTATTTTATCATAAAATCCAAAGTTTATAGATTATTTCCATATCAAGCCCTGTGTTTTAATCATTAATAAATGTTTTAATACCTTTTGAAATTGGGCAAGACATTATAGCAATTTGTTTACCTCTTTGATATTTTGGACATTATTTCATAAGGAGATACGAACAAATAGTTGCTTTATCAAATAGACATTGGAAGTTGAATCATAATAACTTGTGCTATTTAAAGGTCTATTTAATTTCCTTAACTTTGATCTTGTTAAAGTTAGGTGAAGTTTGTTTTAAAATGCTAAATTTATTTAAAAGACAATTTATTGAGATATTGTATCCAGATAATGAAGTAAATGTTGCATACGTAAATTTAACATCATAAAGTAAAATTTATTTCATTATTGGATAAATAAATGGGTATGAAAGACATGTTTTACATGATGAACTTGAAATCATTTACCTAATTCCCAGGCCCCTTGTTAACAGTAACTTACAAACCATAGAGAGTTTTTCAAGCACTTATTTACATGCATACACAATATATAAAACATTAAGTGAGAACCTTGGAGACACTTTATTTTCTTTGCAAGAGAGAATTGTAAATTTCGAGTTGTCGAGTGGTTTCGTAACCTGACAAAATCACACCTCAACAAGTAGCAATACCCATGAAAAGGTTGTTTGTTCCCATATTCCTATATTTTATGTGTTCTGCACTGTGAAGCCATGTGCCCAAACCTGTGACATGAAAAACATATTCCATTGAAGTTTCCTTGCCTTGACCTCATTGGTCTCTTAGTCTCTCTTAACCTATTTTGAAAGTTGTTCCATTTGTATCTTCTTTGTGCATTGTTCATGTTCTTGTTGAACTCTCTATTGTCCAACTCATCCTCAGATGTCTCACTTTATTTTACAATGTCTTCTTCTAAAGTATCTTCATGTGAAGTTTCTTCTCCTTCAAAACTTGAGGTTGACTCTCCTTCCCATTTATTTTGATCCTGTCCAAATCCAAGACCTGTTTTGCTTGATGTAGGCTTTTGTATCTTGATGAACTTATCTAAGTTATTTGAGTTGTTTTTGAAACCTTTTAGCTTGAATTTGGAGTCTTCCAAATCTTCTTTTAGAAGTGCCACTTCTTGTGCTAACTTTTCACATTCTAATATCTTTGCTTCCAACTTATCCTTGAACCTTTTTGTCTTAGCCTTTGATTTTTCTAAATCCTCTATAAGCAGTCTTCTCTCTTCATCACATTCTTGAAACTGAATTTCAAGTTTAGAATTTTTCTTTCTTACCTTCTTTACTATTTCAAGAGCATAAATAAGTTCTCCCTTGAGATCATATCCATATTTCTCTGAATATTCCTCTATTTGTTTACCTTTGTCCACATATTTATTTTCTATTGACTTGTCTTCTATAGGATCATTTTTTCCTTCTTCTAGTGCCATTAGAATATTCTTTTCTGGTCCTTCAAGTATATCTTCATATTCATCATAACTGAAACTATAACCATTCCTTGTACAACTATCTTCAAGATGTCCAAAGTTACCACATCTAAAACACTTGAGAATTACTAGAGTCCTTTTCTTAACTTGTTCTTTTTCTTCAATCATAAATAGGACTTCATCTCTATCATTATCTGAAAAACTAGCATCACTATCACTTGAGTACTTACTTGCATTATCCACATAGTAGCTCCTCTTTTGCCTTTGGAAGAACTTCTTTCCTTGTATGCTTTGTTTATCCTTGCTTTTCTTTTGGTGCCTATATATTTTTAATTCCATGTTCTTGTGATCATGTTTCTCTTCATCATTGCTATTCTTAGCCTCTTGACAGTCAGTTGGATAATGACCATACCTTCCACAATTGAAACATTTAGAATATCTTGTATTTCTAGATATTCTTGAATCCTTATTCCTTCTACCATAATTTGCTTCTTCATCATTGGATGACTCATTGCTTGATTCTGACTTCTTACCCTTAGTATTTTTTATTGCTTTGAATGATATTTTTTTCTAGAGAATAGGATATTTTGTTCTTATCTCATGTGATGTAATAATACCAAGCAACATATCTCTTCTCAAATTATCACCATCCATTGACTCTTCTATAGCATAAAAATTTTCACTAAATATTTTTGGAAGAGTTCTTAAGACTTTATCACAAACATCCGATTCATCAATATTCATTCCAAGTCCTTGCATAGCATTAACAACCTCATCAATTCAAAGTAGATAAGTACTAATGTCTTCCTCATACTTCATTCTTAATTCTTCAAATTGTACTTTGATATTTCACATATTTGATTTCTTGACACATTTATCTCCTTCATATATATTTTGCAATTTATCCCACATTTCTTTTGCAGTTTGACAATGCATAACTTTCATAGACTCTGTTCTATGCAAACCTCTCAAAAGTACATTCATTTATTTTGAATTGTAATGTTTTAGGAGCTTACCTTCCTTATATGTAGGAGGATTAATTAAGGGATCGTATCTAAATTCAACTGCTTCCCAAATTTCATTGTCAAGTTCCATCAGGTAGATCTTCATTCTCAAAATCCAATATATATAGTCACTTCCATCAAATACTGGTGTTGAATTATTTGAGGACACATTATTAGAATCCATTGTGTTCTTGGTAGCTTTTCCTTAAAGTTTTTAAACTCTTCTGAATAAATCCACTCTGATACCAATTGAAGAACACAAGCTTATACTAAGAGGGGGGTAAACAGTATAAGACCACTTTTTACTTTTATTTCCCAATCAATATTATGCAATATAAAGATAGCAATATCAACAACAGTAATCAAAGTAATGCATAAATCACCACATACAATAGAGACACCATAATTTACATGGTTCACCCAATGTGGGCTACTCCATGGAGAAAATATTTCACTAAAATTTTCTCAATCAATCTCTTGGGAATCCTTTCCCTATTACAATGTTTATGGACCTTTGTCCAAAGGAGACACCAATCCCCTATATCAATTTCATGGATATCTATCCACAAGAGAACTTCTCCTATGCTCTAGCTGGTGATCCTCTAGAAGACTACTACCTCTACTGTAGTGGCTTGTGGATATCTCTCCACTGAAGACTCTTGTCCCCACTCAAAAAACCTATTCTCACTATCCTGGATTATGGATCTCTATCCACTGGAGACTACTGTCCTCTCTGCTCTGTCACCTCCAAAGCTCTATCTCAAAAGTAAACTAAACATAGTACTTTAGTCTAGTATAACTCTGCTCAAAATTTGTCCTCAAATATGTACTAAACACAATCTTTCAATCTAGCACAAATCTGCTCAATCTCTGTCTCTAGTCTGGTAAAAATATATTCTCAAATCTGCACCAACTTTGTTCTCAAATCTACACTAAATATAGTCCTTCGATATAGTACAAATCTATCCTTAATCTCTATCCTCAAGTCTTAACTTAAGGCTTGACTCAAATATGATGGATCTGCCCTAAACCTTAACTCAAGGTTTGAACAAATCAATCAACTATGCTCTCAAGTCTTCTCAAATACTTGTCTCATATCTGCCTTGTAAACTTCCACAAAAGCTCACACCAATATATCCATAAGTCCTCTCTAGAACTTTCTCAAATCTGCTCTACAAGTCCTCTCTAGAACTTGCTCAAATTTGCTCTACAAGTCCTCTCTAGAACTTGCCCAATCTACTCAATAAATCCTCTCAAGAACTTATCCAAATTTTCTCTACAAGTTCTCTCAATAACTTGACCAATCTTCTCAATAAGTCCTCTCAAGAACTTATTCAAATTTGCTCAATATATGTATTGTAAGCTTTCACAAAATCTCACACCAAATTTGTCCACAAGTCTTCTCAAAGACTTACCTCAAATCAGCTCAACAAGTCCACACAGAACTTGTCCAATATCATAGACACTATTGGAACTGATTCTTGCATCCGTAGGAAATCAATTGTCATGCTACAAGAACCCGTTTGAAACCAATGAGCTGTTACAGGCTCTGGTCGACCTGCCTCATGTTTTTTTAAACCTGAATATTACTATAAAAGATGGCAGAATGGGTAAGGAAACCCCAACGACAATTCTACAATTGAATTTCTAATTTCCACGCTCCAGATTTATATTAAACTATAGTATTTTTATTAAAATGACCAAGCATGAAAATAACCAACTATTATGCCTTATGTAGACTAGTGCCTAGATTCATTGGGATGTTATAGCAATTTAAAAACGATTTTAATATGACACAGAGAGAAAAGGAGAGGGAAATTGACATTCTTAATCTCATTTGAATATCGTAATAAAATCAATATTTAACCAATGAAATAAACGTATATAATTAGTTCAAATAATCTAACCCATCAAACAGATACACACAATATTGAGACAAAGAAATGATAGGAATAAAACCCAAAATTGTATTGATTTCATAAAATATTACATGCAGAGTGGGCGGGATGCCTTTTAACTCTATTTTTCTTAAAGAAATACATCAATACAATGAAGAGGAATCTGTTCAAATAATGTAACAGGTCTCTCCAACTCTCCTTGTTTCAATCTAGTAACAAAAGAATCTCTGAATCCTAGGATCAATCAGGTTGGAAATATTCTCAACTTCTTGAATGCTTTCCTATCATACAATCTTGCATAGCAAGGGGAGGAAGAAGGAATGAATAAAATAAAATAGACACAAATAAATACAACAACACAACTAATAGGGCACTCAAGTATACCTCTTAGTAAAAATGCTATTCTCTAATTGCTTGATGCAGAATCCAGACCTGCTTGCCTCATTTTATAATTGTCGGTTCTTGATTATGTTATTATTGATTTATTTTTTACTGTACACTTGAGAACTTCTGATTGAATCTCCAAAATTGATGTTGTCCAGCTGCTTTTGTTCTAAACTGACTGTGCTCTTTTATTTGACTTATTCAAACATATTCCCACTTAACTGGTGATTTAAGTATGATGAGAACTTTGATCTGATTCAGCTACTTCTTGGTGTGTTTAGTTGTTGCTTTCTGAACTGGCCTCTCTTGAGTTGCCTTTCCTTGGTCCTTTGCTCCTTTAACCACCCCATAGATATCTCATATTTTTGCAATTTTTTGTGGTGCAAGATCTACTTTTTGTTGAGTGCAGGTATTGACCCTTTTTCCCTTTAAACTCCTTTGCAACCCTTTAATATTCACATCAATCAACTTCTATATTTCTATGTCAAAAGTGGCTACAATCCTGAGCATATTCATTTCTTGTAGAATTTGGTTTTTTAGTATAACAATAACATGCATGTTTTTGTCATACTAAAGTAGTAAGGCTTATGTAGCATTCACCATGAGTGTAGTTTGTTTAATCATATCCTCCTCATCACCTTGTTCATAGTAAAATATCTCAAGGGTTTCTTTGAATATTCCTTCTATGTCTGATTCTTCCAGGCATTGATCTAAGGATAGGCCAATATCTGTCAGTTTATCTGTAGCATCCTTTATCAGATCATTCATCTTAGTCACAGAATTTGTCCATTTTTCTTGGTTTGATCCAAACAGGGCTGCTTTAAAAAATTCAAAATTGATTTGAATCTTATTTCCTTCAGGTGTTGTTATTTCTTGTCCTTGCAGTTCTTCAAAATTATCCCCTGTGTAGTCCAGGGTTGGGTGAATGAATTTAAAATCGTTTTCTCTTTCCTACATCAAGGTCATGATTTATTGAGCAGTTATTTGAATCACCCTTATTTTCCTGGACATTTCAGTAAAACCTTTGGCCTGAGTTTTTATTTTTTTGTACATGTATTTCCTCATTACATTCAGATAATATACATGATCTTGAACTTTGGTCACTATAGGGGGCTGGGAAATTGAAGCATTTTTCTTATTTAATTCTTCTTGTTGCTTACTTATCACAACTTTCAATTCTAATTTTTCTTCCTCATCTTGACTCAATCGCTTTTTGAGTGTTTCAATTTTTTCAACAAATTGGCCTATGACTTTATTACTCATAGTTTTGGCAAGCTTTTCCATATCAGCTTCTTTACCTAGTAGTGATGATCCTCATGTTTCCTCATTGGTACTGAAGACTAGTGGGTTTTGCAGGGGAGGGAGATCAACCTTAGCAATATCTGACATAGTTGTCCCCATTTCTGCCTTTTCTAAATATTTTTCTTCTCTACTTCCCATTCTTGCTACTAACTGTAACTCTTGTTTATCTGTAGCAGTAAAGGCTACATGTTCATCTGTTCTTTCCAAAACAACCTTGGCAACAGGTAGAGCTAATCTGGGTTTCTTAGCTTCTACTAGAGCTATTTCTATTTGAATTTTTACTGAGTAGCTTCGAAAGAGGCCATCCAGTCCACCTTTTACTTATATTACTATTGGAATTTTTATCTCCTATCCCTTTATGTTTATAGAAGTTGGGACGGCCATGGGTGCAATTTATTCACACTAGTCACAACTAAAATATTATCAGGTATAGGAACTACAACTTGCTTTGTTGATGGTGCTTTTGGAGAGGATGAAGTTACTATTTCTTTGCCCTTATCTGTATAGGTTTTTTGAGGAGCTTATTTTGGTGCTGCCTCTATTCTGGGTTGGTCATTCATTGGGATTTTAACATGTTGTTCTACTATATCAACGGTTCTAATAGTGACCTCAATTAATTCTATGTCCTACTCCTCTATCAATTACAACAAATGGTCTTATTTAATTGCTAGGTGTGTCCTTGGCATAACAGGTGTTGTAGTATCCACTAAAATCTCCCGAAGCCTTCTTAGTTCGATTGGGTTGTCATAGGCTTCACAAAATTGTGTGCTACCTCTCTTTTTTGGAGGGAAATTATCCCATACTATTTGTAAATATGATTTTTGCTCTATATCTTCTAATAAGCTCTCTTCAAAAGCATCTTCTCGATGCTTTATTCGAGCATACTCTCTTCTTCATCATCTTGCTGTAAATTCCTTTTGGGTCATAAAACCTCCATGACACTTCATCGAATCCCATATTGTCTAGTTCAAACATTCCCTTGAGTAGGGAAGGATATCCAACAAATACATAATCTCCAAAATGACAAGGAACATCAAGTCATGGGACTTTCCCATGCTTCTTAACCAGTCTCATTTTAGCCTCTTCTGCCACTTGTCTACATAATTCTAGGGCTGCTATGGACAGTGGGCGATACTGGGGTAACACATTAGGAGGGATTTTAGCTCCATATAATCTGATGTAAGTAAAATCCTCTGTGAAGAAGAAATCTCCTATATCTTTTTCTTTAATGAATGCTCTTACCCCTAGCCCTAATATTTCTAGAATTAGCCCAGTTAAGGCCCAATGGATTTCTACCAGGAAGCGATCATAAAACCAACCCATGTGAGTTCGTCCTTCATGTAGTCTCTAGAAGCTATTCTATACATAGGGTCTATTTATGGATTTTAATCTCTTAAGGGTTTCTTCCCCCAATTGGCTAGCTATTAAGTGAGTGAGAAAAGAATATTGTGAAAAGTGAGGCATCTCTTGCCTCTGTTCGAATATTTCTCTCTTTAATTCTACCATTTCTCTGTGTATTTATGAGCTCAATTCCAGTTCCCAAATGTAGATAGGGGTGTTATGTCCTCTATTACATTGAGTAGCTAAATACAAAACTCTTTTCATTATTCTACTCATATCCTGTACTCCCAATACTATGTTTATCATGTCACAAAAGTCTTGTACCCAGGGTTTAAAAGCATTTTTATTAATTGGGAATTTTTTATTTATTTTTGCATATGTATCAAACAATTTTTTAAAAATTTCCATATCAGTGAACATGCGATATTGGTGTTCGATTACCTGGTCCACAAGAAATGTGGTATACTTCATCAGATTGAACACTTCTTGAATATATTTGACTTTGGCACTAAACACCTTCTGATTATTGTGGTCTCGAAAGGTCCTTGTTCTTTCATCATATGCCACTACTAACCAAGCCATCAAATTTGAGGAGAAATACACTTTTGGGCATATCAGCTTTCCAAGGTTACTGTTCCATCTGTTGTCTCTAGGGAAACCCTTGTACTACCAGTTTTGAGCTTTATGGAACAAATCTACCATTATCCATGGGTTTTGTTGTCGCCTTCCATTACTTAGGAAAAAATCTTAATGCAAGCATTGTCTATCTCGTATAGTTGAGCTGAGTTGGGTTTTTTTATCTGCCCCACATTTCTAGGTAAAATCATACATAGTGGTACCAGGAACAGGCGGTCCAGAAATCATAGAATAGGGTGATTTATCTATGATAAACTTTACGACTTCTCGTGTATCTTTAGGTACGAACACATCTCCCCACAATGCCATTGCCCTCATGATTGCTGGTCAAGTTATTCTTCAAGTTATCAAAAAAGGAATACTATCTTCCTTTTGTGCTTCTAATGTATCAATTCCAATTCTTGGTATACCAATGGAGTGGCCTTGACTAGTTTCGTAAGTTCATATACAGGGTGGTGGAGTGAACTTGATAAATTTGCACATTTCGTTAGTGACCTAATGCCACCAACTGCTATTCAAAAATGGCCAACGAAATCATTCCAACTCAGTATTTTATAGAGTTTTGTGCTTTATTATGGGCGATATCTGTTGACTTGCGAGCTTGGGTCCCTTTCATATGTGGGCCTACAATCATTCATGCTTTCTATTCATTCATCAATGGGGATATTTTAATCTGATGTGGAATGGTATGTTTTGGACCTCGTGCCATCTCGGATTTGAGTGATAACTACATCTTTGGGATCCATTATGTCTCCCTCGAGGTCTTCGTGATATTCGACTCGTGGTGTGAGTGTAGGTTTTACCTATGATGTCTCTTTTTCCCTAAGTCAACTGTGATTAATCGTAACCGTCGGATTGATCTGAGATGAAGCACATTCGTTGATCTCCTAAAACCTGTGTGATAGTTAGTGTACCTATTCTCATGTAAACACTTGAAATAACATATTTTATTGGTCTTCAATAAATCATATTTATTCGATGTTAATCCTTATATTGTTAAACCTTAATAACTTATTTTAATCGATGGTAATCATAAAGTACACTTACTTTTCTTTTGTGATCATCATTGGATCTTATGGTGGTGAGGCGCAACCATTGGATCATACATATGCATGTATTCTTTAATAAATGGGAAAAATTCATATGTACCTCAACTAAATTAACCGACCCAATGCTTAGATTAACCTTTGATTATCTTCCTATATGTGCACTGTTGGATCTGGGTGGTCAATGTCTGTCGTCGTTCGATTCATGTGTTATAAAGAGGTTTTTATTTACCCTTTGGATCTTTGTCACCAATTACAGGCCTTCGCATCCGTTGATTCTCGATTTAGTTTGTGAGCTGCCATTGGATTACTGACAAGATGCATGCTAGATAATGATGTTATAGACATTTGATTTTCTATTAATCATGATTAAGGCAAAAAGGGGGAAGATTAGTCAATGTATAAACCCTTACTAAACATGATTAATGTCAATTAATTTCATCCTTACCCATGCCTTTTACCTTCCATCCTAAGATTTTGGCATGGTCGTCAGATCTGAGTGGAGACAAGTGCAGTCGTTGGATCTAATCAACCTGCAAGTTGGTTTAATCAAGCATTTATAATATTAATCATGATTAGGGCAAAATGGGGAAAATTAGCCGATGTATTAAACCCTTTCTAATCATGATTAACTTTAATTAATTTCTCATAATCCTTAACCATTTTTAAATCATCTTTAATTAGTGCGTCACCGTTAGATTTAAGATCGATCGAGTGTGGCCATCTGATATTGGTAACAAGCCCGATGATTAATTGAATGGGGCACATACTTTTTAATATTAATTTTAAAGTTTTTTTTAATCAAAGCAGTCACAACCATTGATCTAAGCTTCATTCAGCACGATCATCCGATCTATCAGACTTGCTCAAATTTTAACTTGAAATTTGACTTATGACGACTTTACTTTAAACCTTTGACTCTTTAGACGACGTGCAACCATTGATTTTATGGATGATTGAGTGCTACCATATGATTCTTTAGACTTACTCACTACTTAATCAGAACCTTTGACCATCATGACTCATGCTTAAATTTTTGACTTTTCGGATAGCGTGCGACCATTGATTTGATCCTCGACGAAGCACTATCATTGATCTTGTTAAAGGTGTGAGGATTTTAACTTTATTTGAGACTTAGGTTTAACCTTTGGAGTCTTTAGTGAGTGCGCGTTCATTGGATTTGGTCCTTGACAAAGCACTGCCATTATATTGAAGACAACTTGCTCGATTTTTAAATCTTAGGTTAAGCTTTATTGACCTTTTGACTTATCTTTCAAACTATTTCGTGAGTGCACATCCATCAAATTTTCTTAGGTGATGAGCTTCTGTCCGATTAATTCTAAGGTGCAACCTTTTTACTTATTGACTACGCTTTACTTCTGACTTATCTTTGGTTTGATTTTATTAAAGCGCTATCGTCTGATTTCTTTGGATCGTGCGCGACCCTTGGATTAAATCTGAGGTGCTCACCAGTTAGCTTCGCGGAGTGCATACCATTAAGCTTTTAGTCAATTAATATTTATTTTAACCTTAGGTTTTTCAAACTTTGAGACCATGGTAAAATGACTTAACCGACTTTGGATTAGAATATTTATTTGTCGGTTTAGGGCCAAGGAAAATATTTAGGAAGGTCGAAATTTGACTTGGCAATTTAATTTGAAATTTTCTTCCCTAACTATTCGAGGTACTTTGATTTATACAATGAATCCCACATTATTAAAAAGGCTAAGGTTAGACTTTATCAAACAACCAATGAAAAATTGAATTACTCACAACAACTTTAAGTAATGACCAACAGTATAAGTAGTTTGATTGAAACCAAAAATTTAAATTTGGGGGTTTCAAAGTTGAGTCAAATTTGGCTCCAATAGACACATAAAGATAATGGTTAGAGACTCAATATGTTCTACACTTATCACAATGCTCAATAACTTATAATCACTCTCTTCGAAACATAAGGAGAATTGTTAGAGACTCAATATGCTTTAATTTCAACTCAATGCTCAATCACTTTCTCAACTCAATTCAGAATATAGAATAGTTTGTTTTATGGAACTTGAACAATCACTTCACACTCCCACTTGACTAGGCTAAATCAACTCTACTCAACCAATCACTCAATAAAATAATCCTCTCTCTCAAACCCTAGTCCAAGCTTATAAACACCAACTCAAAATGTTTCCAACAATGCTCAACAATAAATCTCACATAACAATGATACTCATGATATTTACAAATCCTAGTTCAAGTTCTTCACTCAATAACTCACTTCAACAACAATGCTTATAAAATAACTCTCACATAACAATGATACTTATGCCCTAGTTAAAGTTCTTCACATAACCAATGGCTTCAAAAACAATGCTTATAAAATAAGGTTTTAACAATAATTCTTTATTCTAGAAAACCTTGAAGCATTCACTCAATACACTCAATAGGAAAACCCTAATCAAATCCTTTTCACTCCAAACTTATTTTTCAGAAAACCAATCAATCAACTCAACTATGGAAGAATGTGCTCATACCTTTTTCTTGATGATGAAAGGATCTCATAAATTTTCCACAACCATAAACACTTCTATGCCAATATCAAGGAGGTTAGATAATAAATATTTCTCACAATATAATGCAAAAACTCAATTACACCTTATCACTCCAATAATAAAAACAACCATCATCATACATAAAATATTTTTCCAATTAACACCTTATAATTTCCCAACTAAAATAAATTTATATCCACAAAAAATTAACTCAAAACCTCTTTAATTAAAGTTAATTAAATTAACTTTCCTTATAAATCCAACAACATGAACCAAGCAAACAACATTTCACATACCCTTATAACTCCAAATAATACTTTAGGAAAAACTTTAGGCAAATGAAATTTCTTTTAATCAAAAATACCTTTACCACTTATGGGATTTGAACTCCTAATCACTTCCTCCTTGTGCACCCTAGCAGCGAGCTTGCCCACCACATGCACTAGATGCACGTTTGAAACCTTAAGAGCACTTCATGCTCTTTCTCCTAAGTTTGGCGCTCAAAACGAACGCATGCCAAAAACCTTTCCCCTTGGCACTCAAGACAAACACGCCAACTCAACGCGAATCGATCGTGGACTCTTCCACTCCCAATGCTCTCGTAAAATGTGCACTACCAATGTACCACTCTGCCCAATGTGGGTTAAACCTTTCACTCTCCTTTTTCATCTTCTTCCTAGTTCTAAAATACAAACAAACTCTTTGTCTTCTTTCTCAATGATCAACAATTGCACAAATTACTTTTAGCTCGGTCGCATGAAAATTAAATCGAAGAGAGGTAAGTTTGAATGCCCCTTTGGCATATTATTTATACACGAATTCATCATATGGCTTAGACGTTGATGCTCCATAATATTCGATGACATCGGTGCTTCTTACAACCTTTATAATTTATAAATTATTTAAATTCTAAAAGAATTTAAATTTTATAAATTATATTTATAAACCTTTGACTTTAATAAAAATTAAAGCCTCCTTTAGGTAAAATTTAAACCTTCATTTGTTCTTCACTAATTTGATAAAAATTATTCTGCCACCATGGTTTTTAATAAAAACCTTAATTCTGCCATTATGATTTTTAATGAAGCCTATATCCTCATAATGGTTTTAAAAAAAGTCTTTTAATTTGCCACCATGGTTTTAAAAAAAACCCTTATAAAATAATATTCTGACAATTTTTCTTCAACTCTTTGCATTTCTCTTGGCTTCAATGATGGTGTACTCCATGGTGTTAATGACAGCTTCATGTGTTCACTTGACATCAATGACAACTAAATGAGCTCAAAATATCCAATAGAAACATTATAATCATTAATGTGTAAAAATTATTTATTGTTAGTTAAAATTAGAACTTCTAAAGAACCTACTTTATAATGTCCCATACCAACATTATAAACTTGACTATCAGATGAGATATACTTTGTTTCTATTTTACAATCTACATTTCCTTTATTTTTATTTTCAGTATCACTCTCCTTAACCATATTCTCATAATCTTGGTAATAAGTAACTTGCTTATTTTTGTCAACATCCATATATTTTTAATGTAATTTAGTCAAACTTTAATAAAATAAAGTTGGGTCTTTTATCTTCGTAGGATTTAACAAGTGTGAAAATTAACTATCCATATTTATCTAGTTATCCTTCAATTCATACTTATATTCAACTTATTTTAAATGAAATGTAATATGTCCCTCATACAATATTCTCCTAGAGGTTGCTTTTAATTCATGCTCATATATAAGGAATAATTGGATTTTGTTCATAAAAGAAATGGAATAATACCCATTTTTTAGAGAAGAAGGGTCCCAAGGGTCTAAATCACCCTTTATAGTGAAGATACTAATTCCATATGCAAATTTTATAATATAGTAAGTTGAAGAGGTTACTGGTCTCATTTTTCTTATTAAAGATCTACCTAACAACTTGTCATAACTAGTTTTGAAACCAAATACCATGAAATTTTCACCTCATCTCTTTTGTACCTATAGAAATAGGGATCCAAATACAACATATAGGGCCATAATAGAATCCATTGAAGGAATAACATTTATTTCTAGTGGATAATACATGTTCATGGGGGATTTTTAAACAATCTATCCAAGAAAAAGGTGCTACATACATATCACTTCTTCATCTACTAAGGCCCTATGGATAACCAAGTATTTATAAACCATAGTAATAATTAAAGGTAGATCATCATCCCTATCCAAATAATTGACATTCAAAAAATCTTTTAATAGAGATTAATTGGGCTGATAAGAATTTATTTGTGTTTGGATGTCTACACAACTATCATCATTTTAAGTGGAAAGAGTGGTAAGGTGGAAATTCCCTTGGAAGACTCTATAATAGACTCAAATAGTAATTTTTTAGGAATATTTTCTACTTTGGAATAACCTCCAACAATATTACTTAGTTCTTCAATAATAAAAGTAGGGTTTGGTATATTTTTAGTAATGGCTAGATTAACCTTAGCTTAGGCATATTTTATTAACTTATTTTTTTATTACTTAGTGGACTATTTCATTTATATTGAGACATACTTCTAGTGACAACAACAATCTATTATTCAAAATATTCTATATATTCATATTGTACCTCAATATGGTAATTAATTTATAAACATTAGGTGTATTATAAATGTACTCTCTATTTTCTCCCTTATGTTGAGCATGGATATGATTCATCTATTGATTATTTTGAATCTAATTAGGTTTAGGTTCAATTTGTTTTTAATTATAATTTTGGGGAGATCCATAACTTTGATTCTAATTACTTCAACCTCCCCAATAATTATACACTTAAGCTTGGTTGGATTGATTTGGATTAGGTAAAGGTTGTATATTAAAAGTTGAATCCCCTTGTTGCTTTTAATTTAGGAATTGAGTGTTATAGATAAACAACCCCTAATTCTGACGGTGTTTACAATTATTTTATAAATATATGTATAACCAATGACTTAATTCTAGAATGCTATATTTTATCCATATGAAAGTTAGAACCAAATGTTTATTTTAAAACATAACCTTCTAAGTTCACCCATCCCCATGTTAAAAATAAAATTTAGAGTGATCATACCATTATAGAAGTTCAAAACTATTATTGTAATAATATTTTTTTTATACATTTTAAGGCATGTGCAAATTTTAAGAACATTTTCATAAATCTACTAATACACAATGTTCTTAGGTGTTGGTACACTTTTAGCATCAATCAATACGTTTATAGACATCCCAATAATTTCTAGCTTGTGTGAATACGATTTTATGGTGATATTACACACCCAATCCATTGTAATATTCTCATTGGAATTTTTAATCTTTGAAGCTTTTTGATGACCTCTACATTCCCAAAAAATTCTAAAAGGTACCAAACTCTATGCATATATAATTTCATCTGCCTATTCTTGGTGGCACAAGCTAAATTTATTTGACTTTTAACTAGCTCTGAATCATTGAAAATATTCAAAATATTTACATCCATATTTTTGGACTTCCTTAACGAAGTATATAGAGCTCCATACTTTACAATATTTTTAGTACAAGTGAAAAAAAGTTGACAAGCATGGTTCATTGATTTACCCTAAGGGTTAATAATTCGAATACTAGCA
Source organism: Wollemia nobilis (assembly GCA_028583015.1). Classification (NCBI taxonomy): domain Eukaryota; kingdom Viridiplantae; phylum Streptophyta; class Pinopsida; order Araucariales; family Araucariaceae; genus Wollemia; species Wollemia nobilis. The sequence continues at coordinate 1,148,861 of JAQPPZ010002224.1, forward strand.
CTTGCTCTGTTTCTTGTTCTAAGAATATAAAAGTACATAGTCAAGGTTAGATTGAGACCCTAGAACTTCTAGCTTGTTAATTTTAGGACCTTGGTAGGCTCTTCCAACACTAGGTAATTACTTAGATTAGTTCCTCATATAACTCATCTATCTCTTGACTATCTTCTTCCTATAGTATGTTGATCATATCTAGTTTTGAAATAGGATCATCTTTGACTAATTTGTCATTAAAAATTTAGGAAGATCATTCTAGTTGACATACACATCATTACCCAACTTATACAAAATATAATCACATGAAGGTCCATTCTCTATCATAATTATTTTTCCATCTCAAGGTGCCTTCATATGAGTGTAATCCATTGCTAAATATCTATCTTCTAACAATTTTTTAGTCTACTCTCTAGACAACAACATACCAAAATAGGGTGGGATATCAACCATAAACACTTCCTAAACCATCACTAATTCTAGGTGCTTAGTTATGGTCATAAAAATATCATTAAATATGCCAACAATATTGAACAATAGCCCATCCATATAAATAGGCTTGCAAGATCTCTAAATACAGTAGCTTTATTTCTTCATAAACAACCTTTGGTATCATGATTATAGCTTCTCCCAAATCAATAATGTAACTTAAAAGGCAATTTTTAGTCTTCAGAGTGATGTAGAAAGGAGATGGTATTGTGAAAACTACCAAAACCAACCCAAGGGAGAGAGATTTTTTTTCATAAGGAATAAATATAAAATAAGTCCCAATATTTGTTTTAGCATTGTAAGGCATAACCACATTTTGAGTTAAATATCACTATAGACGTCACTCAAGTGGATAGGAGTGGCCAACATATCGTACTTTAGGGGTTCACTTTTCTAAAACTCACCATTTAGAAAATATGGTAATAGTTGTCCCTCCACTTTTATATACCCTCCACTACTATAGGACAACTTGACCATGGCATATGGATTATTCTTTAAGGCCCATAATGCTTAGAATGGGATGCCATTTCACTAACCCTACATAATTATACCTATGTAGGATTATTATAGCGTAATGCCTTAGTGCTTAATTACCACACCTCTATAGGCTAACTAATATTATTACCACTCACTTGGTAATAAGCATGGTCACTTGATCCTCACTGTTCAAGGTACCACCACTATACTATCTTGTGAATAATTCCAAAATCCTCACCTCTCTGTAACACCCGAGTCTCATTGTTCAAGGTGTATCATTCATAATTATTTGGTTATTGCATCACCACAAATCCTCCCATATTTGTGAATACTTGGTTATTGCACCATTGCAACTCCTCCTAGGATTCACAACTACTTGGTTATTGCATCATTGCAACTCCTCTTAGGATTCACAACTACTTGGTTATTGCATCATTGCAACTCCTCCTAGGATTCACAACTACTTGGTTATTGCATCACCGTAACTCCTCCTAGGATTGGGTTATCTTCTTGACTCAAGGGTTTCTCTAATATGGCTCTAGATTCATGCCCAAAACCCTATACAAAGCCCAAGAATTATATATAAAACAAAACAATAACATCTCTCCCAAAAGGAAATAAAGTGCTATTACATTTATAAATTCAACATAACACATTGCTAATCTAGTAAATTCAAATACTTTTCAATTCATAATACTAGAATTTAGCAATTCATTTACTAATAATGGAAAGAATGTAACAACATATAAAAGAATTATAACCATAATCTAGGAATTATATTCTACCATTCTTTTTGATAACTTATACTTTCCATTTGACACATAATAATCATTCCAAGATCTTACATAAAAAATTGCAACATATAATATTTCATCTTTGCACAAGTCTTGAAATGCTATACAAGTATATTTACCAAACATCCTTTCCTTCAATGAAACTTTACATAAAATCAATACATTTACTTTCAAGTTTTAAACTCTTATTCAATATCATTATTACATAACAAAAATCAATGGTCCATAGTTTCTTTTGTTTCTTTCAAGTTCCTATGTTTGAAAGATTCTTCCCGTGAGCTTGAATAGAAGTCTTTAGGGATCATGATATCTCATTAAATGCATATGCAAGCCTAACATGCACTATGTAAAAATACATGTAGTCATGCAACAAACAACAACATGCATGAATACTGAGAGAATCCCATACTTCTCTCAAAACATGGATTCCAAGCCTCATCCATATTTTGCTATATAATTTACCAAAGCAACTTCCTTTTCTTTAATTAGGCAATTTTTGAACATAACTCTATTTGTTTTTTGAAATAATAAATTCCCCCAAAAAAAACATAATCCTCTTTTATCCACAATCTAATATTGACTAATCAACATTACTTTTATTAATCAAATTCAATTAAATAACCATTCTCATATAAATTATTGGCTCCTTCCAAACATTTACTAATCCAACTAGCATATAGCATGGACCATTAACATTCACATTGCTTAATAAAACTAAAAGCCATCAATGTAAATAAAAACATGTTTAATAAAAATGACTAAACAAATATTTAATCAATAAAAGCAAGGTCCATCTATCTGCGTAACTAAGAAGGATACTTAATATTTATTTACAAAATGAAACCAAAAAATAAAATAATTAAACCATACATCACCCATGCAGAGCATGAACCCTAACATGTGGTAACAAATTAAGTAAGCATAAATGAATATATCCTTATGCTATCCGTAGATCGCTAAACAACAAAACCTAAACCTTCATTCACTAGGAAGCCCAAGAGATCCAATCTAGCTTCTAAAGCTACAACCAACACACCTTGCATGATTAAGCTCATAAAGTAAAGGGTCAAACTCTACAAAACAATTATACACTATAGATGTAGCTCTTAACAATGCAAGATCACTTGGAACCCACATAAGCCAACCATATTGATCCATACACATTAGGACAATGCATAATAGAATGTTCCCAAAGATCAAGGTGTTTCTAACTAAGCCTAAAACCATAAGGATGATATAAACAATGGCAAAAATTGAAGAAAAATAGGTTTGGGGAAGATGAGCAAGTTAGAATTGGATATACCAACTCCATTTAACATGCAGTGGTAAGCAACCATCAACATTGGAAAGAGCCAACCAGTATTCCCCCTGACTGCTAAGATCACAAATAAAAACCAGAAGTAGAACAACATCCTACTACTTCCTATAGGATTTCTAGAGTTTAAAACTAGAAGATTGAACTCCAACGCTTTTCTAGAGACTATGCTCATTTAGAACTAACAACTTTAAAGGGCTTCAAAATTCAAGCAAAATATAAAAAACTAACTGAAAGAAGATAGAAGCAAATATAGCTAAGTACATAAAGAGTAATTATAAATGTGCTACCTCAATGCAGTTACCAACACTCTTTCTTCCTTTTGGTTTGTCACATTGTGCTCCTATTTCCACCAACCTCTGTGCTTCTCCTTTCATTAACCCTAAAAACTTGGTAGATCTCTCTATATAATCCTAGAAAAAACCAAAATATCCATGAAGAGGTAATCTTTCTCAATGCCAAACTGTTATGCTCAAGCAGTAACATTTCTAAGAATGGTGAATTATTTTATTATAGCCATAATGCCAATTTTCTAAATTCAAGCTCGATATTTAAATCAAATCTTACTATTGTTTGCATTACTTAAATTAATGCCCTTTGATCACATTAGAATAATTAAATTAACTACTCACCTAATTAATTTAATCACTATTGAATGCTAATATTAACCATTAGCATCAATATCAAATAATTCCACATACAACAATTCAAGGGCTCTTGCTAAGTCATCCATGCTCAACCATTTTTTCCTTGAGTAGGAGGTTTTATGATAATTGTAACACTATCTCTCATCTACTAAGGATGAATCTTTTGCTTAAATAGCAACCTCCTTTCCAAATGGTGCATTTAATCAACATACCCATATGTAATGCACCTATATAAAAGGTTTTCTTTTTACCCTTGAGTTGTCGATGAGAATGTCATCCATAATTTCCCTTTTTCTCTCAACTCTAGTGGTTGTCCCATACCAATCCACCTGTGAGAGTACCTAGTCCTACAACCACAAATTTCATTAGTAGTACCATATTCCAAAAGTAGTATAATAAAATTATAAAATGCATATATCAACACATCTTGATAACATAAAATGATATTATGCATTAGATATCCACACATCAATACATAAATAAAGTATCAAGAACAAGTCCTACCAAGGAGGGTCGTTACATACTCCCCTCCTTGGACTAAACGTAGTCCTCTATGTTTCCTAAAAATAAAATATATATATTTCATTCAAATAAATATGGAAATTGCTTCCTCATTTCCTCAACATATTCCCAAGTTGCACAATTTTTAGAATATTGGTCATATTGGACCTTACATTTATCTAGGGTTCATTTTCTCAATTTCTTCAAACAAAACCCTAGAATCCTTATTGATCACACCTCAATGGTTGAGATATCTATCATATATAATTTTAAAATATTCCAAACATGAGAAGGATCAACAAAATACTTTCTAAGTAGGGATATATGGAAAGTATCATGGATATTTAACAGGTTGGGTGGCAAGGCAAGCCTATAGACTACTAGACTAATTTTATAAATGATATCAAAAGGCCCAACAAAATGAGAATCCAACTTAGTTGAATTGATGGTCCTTTTCATTGGTTTCACCCTCAAGAAAACTCTATCGCCCATAGAGAATTCTCTTGGTGATATTTTTAGATTACCATAGATTTTTTTATAATCGATTGCTTCCTTAAGCCTCTACTAAATCGCTCTAACTTGCTCCTCCACCTCTCTAATAGTTTTTGGTTCGATCACCACTCGATTTTTTGGATTATCCCATGATATAGGTATTCTTCATATTTTTCCATACAAGGCCTCAAATAGAGCCATTCCCAAGGATGCACAATATCCATTATTAAATGTAAACTCAACTAGATTCAAATAGTCTTCCCACTTAGACTTTTGATCAATGCAATACATGCAAAGCATATATTCTAGGACTTGGTTCACCCTCTCCATTTTCCCATCTATTTTTGGATGGTAAGCATAAATGATATTCAACTTAGTGCCCACTACATGATGAAGAGCCTACCAAAATTCCATAATAAACCTAGAATCTCTATTTGATATGATCACCTTAAGAAAACCATGTCACCTAAATATTTCCCTAGCAAATTTATTTTACACAAGCGGTGCATCATCCTTGATGTTCCTTGATATAAAATGTGCAACTTTAGTCAACTTGTCTACCACCACAAGTATTGCATCATATTGGTACCTTGTCTTAGGTAAACCCACAATAAAATCCATATATATAACTTGCAACTTTTGAGTAGGTATACCATGTGGGTATAATTTTCCTACTAGATGCTAATGTTCTGCCTTAACCTTATGGAATTCTAAACATCTAGCAATGAAACTAGTAATATCCTATTTCATTTCAGACCAATAAAAGGTCTTTTTCATATTTTCTCTCATCTTTGCACTTCTCGAATGTGTAGAATAAGGAGAACTATGCATCTCTTGCATAATAATTCTCCTTAAATCACCAGTATTGGGTATGACAACCCTATCCTTGAAACATAAAAGTTTTAAAATCCTTATATTCCTCAATTTTAGCCTAGATTTCAATGCAATACTAATCATGTAGCTACATTTCCCTAGCTTTGTCCATCATGTCTACATGAATCTAGGTCAATATTGCTATATTTCTTCTCCTACTTAAGGCATCAACAACCTTGTTTTCCTTCCCTTTGATATACTCAATACCAAATTTATATTCAGCTAGGAACTCGATCCACCTTCTTTACCTTGTGTTTAGCATAGGTTGGGTAAAGATATACCTTAGAATTTGGTGGTATGTCCTTAGCTCGAAAGGTTTCCCAACAAATAGTGCCTCATGTGTAGCATAATTCAACTCATTCTTCTTGAGTTTCTTGGATTCATATGCTATTGTAGCTTCATTTTGGGATAACACCCCTCCAAAACCTTCCAAGGAAGCATCTATACATAATAGAAAATTCCTAAGAGGATCTGATATCCTAAGAATCAACATTGTAGTCAGCTTATTCTTCATAGTTTTAAAGATGACCTCACACTTATCTGTCCATTTGAGGTCTTTCCTTTTTCTCTAAAGATTGGTAATAGAGTAGGCAATTTTTGAATAGTCCTTCACAACATGTGATATTTTTCTTCTTATTATTTAATTCATCTCTCCAACTTTAATTTTACCTTTTTTAAGATGAACTTTCTTATTGTTGGTTCATTTATCATGAAGGAAATCCATTTTTAATGTATTGTGCCAATATTCCCTCATGGTGTGACCATCGTTTCCATAATGTTCACACATATTTTGCATGTGGAAAGTACTTATTTGAGAATCATTTCTTTTATTTTGATATCTTTGAAAATTATTTCTTTGTTGGAAGCACTATGGAGGTCTCATGCCTCTTCTGAATGGTTGCTTTCCTCTTTGACTTGTAAGTAGTAACTATTCTTCTTCATATACTTTATGTGAGACCTCTACTTTTTGCAGTAGGTTCACCAAATTTTCAAATCTTGGTTTATTCTTATTGATATTTAATATTGTCACAAAAGCATTGTACTTTGATGGGAGAGATCTCAAAATAATTGGAGCTCAAATATTTCATCAAATGCTTGAGTTCCTAATGCTTGTAAATATGCTCATAACTCTAAAATTATCCTCATGAATGAGTCCACCTTTCATCATTAAACAATGGAGTTGGATATAGAGGAATAAAATCTAATTTTGGTTCTTTGATTCAAAGACCATCTTCAACTTCTCACATGCATATTTGGTTGTGGTTGAATCCTAAATGTATGCTTGGACATAATATACTACTCTAAACATGATTATTAGTATTGCCTTTATGTATGCCTTATCAAACTTTGTTTGGTATTCATTTACTTCTTCTAGATGGGTAGTGATTTTATCTACTAATTTCCAAACTTCTTCAAATTCAAGCTCCATTCTGAGTTTGGTTTTCCATGTAACATAATTATTTTTGTTCAACAATTCAAAATTTGGCAATAAAAAATTTGATGCTCTACTATCTATATTAAAATTTTACAAAATTTGAATATTCTTCTTTCATTGATTCTACCTCGGAAAATACTTTCCAATGAGTGTACATATGTCTCTAATCAAATTTCAATTGATGCTTCAAAAACACAAGAAAGAATTATGGTGTGTTGAATAAAGGTAGAGGGAAGGCTTCTTCCTCTACAAAAAAATTCCCTTCATTTAAATATTATATTTACTTTTTTCTTTTGTTTAGAAATTTTTCCATGTGTGAAATTCTCCTTTGTCCATGCATTGCTATCTAAATTTATTTTTTAACCTTTAAAATATATGGTGGAAAATTTATATGTGGCTCCTTTCCTGAATGTTGAATGTTGTTGGTCATTTTTCTTGATGCAATATTCCTTCGAGATGATATGAATGTGATTATCTCTTTTTCATAGGCTCCTTTTAGAAATAAAGTAGCATCAAATTTTGTTACAGCTATACTCTTAAAGTTTTTATGATTTTTGACAACCAGTATTTGGCTTTAACAATGTCCTTGGTGCTATTTTCCTTATGCCCAGAGCTTTTATCTCTTGTTAATCATCTTCTACTTGGGATTTATTTTTCGGATGTCTCTAATGATGTTCCAATTTGATGCAATTGGCTTCTTCTTATATGTATTTATTTTCTTGACTAGTGTAGTCGTCTCCTCAAATATCTTGATTGGTGTAGCCTTCTCCAAATCACTAGTGCACTCATCTTTCCTTTATACGGCTGGTGAAATCTTCTCTCCTCTAGATAGATGGTACAATTATCTTATCCTTAAATTTTCTTGTTTTCCCATTTGGTGTAGTCATCTCCTTAGATGTCCTAGCTGGTGCAATTGTTTCTCCTTAAAATCACTAGTGCAATCATATTTCCTTTGGATGGTTGGTGCAATCAGATCTCCTTTGGATATAGTATTTTATGAAGTATTGATTTGGTATCTTTATCCAAAAACTTTTAAACTAGACTATCACTTTCTATTTTAACATATTCCTTTACATTATCTCAACTTTCTTTCTTAATATTATTCTTGGTTTCTTGCTCTAGATGTCAAGCTCTTATATCTTATTTTATTTAAAGCTTGTGCACTTCGTGGATCTCTTGTGAGCATTATGGCCACTTTCAACATGGGGTCCTTCTTTGGTAAAATTTCTTCAACCTTTTCTAACGATATTTTTTAACTATGTGCCCTACTTCCAAACATAGGCTCTTTGAAGTTTCTAATTAAATTTCATGAGTGATGTTTTATTTTCATGCATATTCTTGTTCTTAAAAGACTTGAGTACTTCTTTGAGAGTAGTTTCTAGTTCTTATCCTCTATGAATATCCTAAACTTTTCATTTATCCTTTTTTGAGAGATATTTTATTAATCTTTTTAGACTTGTATTTTTACAAATTTCACTAACTTTTTTGCTTCTTGGTAGTTCATGTTGGAAATTTTGAGTTAGTTGTGTTGCCATTGATGTCAAGAGTCAGTGTCAAAAATCAATGCAGGACTTGGCAAAAGAAGGGTTAAAATATTTATATTTTAAGCCCAAGATATTTGGTCTAAGATGGTCAAAAGGACGGTTAAATACCCTAAATAAAATGCCTAAAGGAAATAATATTATAATATTTATTATTATAATATTAAAGGCGGTCAGAAAATGTCTAAGGGCTAAAGAGGAAAACACCTAGGCCCAATGGAAATAATATTATAATACTTTATTATAATACTAAAAGTTTAATTATACCTAAGGTAGTTTTAAATAATTTATACTATTTATATTATAAATTTATTATAAAAATAATATGTTCATAACCCAAAGTTGGGTTGGGCGCCAAAATGAATTTAAATTTTATATTCTCCGCCAACATTGGAAAAAGGAAGGCATGTGATATAAATACCATAGCACTTACCCCTAAAAGGTAAGTCTCCAAAATTATTAATGCATGCAATTTTGAGTGAACTCAAATATTTTGTGAGCAAGCAAAGGACAAAGATTATAATGTTGATTTATCCTCTAAATCCGCAGAAGACAAAGCGACCAAGGCAAAAATTCAAACACCAACTAGCGGTTGGGCTAGCGGTGAATCCGAGGTGTGTAAAGCATTGGGAACACAAAGGTGTTGTGTTTGAGTCTCGACGGCGACGCGGGACAAAGCATTTTGGCTTTTGGCACAGGAGGAGGATTCAAAGCACTCTAGGAACTTTTACCTCCCACATGAGCACTTAGCTCATGCAGTAGGGGATTCGCAGCTAAGGTGCAGACGATGCTTCAACCAGGGATCGAGTCCCACGAAGAGCGTGCACTAAGGTATTTGATTTTTGGTTAAATTGCACATATACTAAGGTTGTTGTGGCACTTAAAGCGCATGCTTTAATTTTTGCACTTGGGTTAAAGTGTGAAGTGGGAAAGTTATTAGCACATGGTTATTTGGTTTTTTTTAGTCCTTAGGGAGTTAAAATGGGTAAGGTAATTAATTTTTACCTTAGATAAAGTGAAATATTTTATTGAAGATTAAAAATATATTGCATTGTTTTATAAATTTAATTATTTGAAAAATGCAATATTGAGTAGGGAGACATAAGTAGTGTTTGGATTGCTTCATGCATTAAATTTTTGAAAGGGGTTATTGTGAAATTGAGTGGGTGAAAATATTTATTTGATAAAGTTGGAGATTATAAGGTGTAATTGATAATTAATAATTTTTGTATGGTGAAATATTTGAAGGAAATAATTGAGGATAGATTTTTGATATCTAACCATTAAGACTGGCAAAGAGGTTGATTATGTTGAGACAGTTTTTGAGGTCATTTCTCCATCAAGAAAAAGGTATGGGCATATCTTCCTTGTGAGTGAAATATTGTTGGGTTGAATGTTATGAATGCTAAGTTGGTGTGAAAATATTTGTTTGATAAGCATTGCTGATTAAGCTTTCATGTGCATGATTGGTGAATATTTGTGAGAACATTTGAGTGAGAGATTGAGAACTATCTTGAACTAGGGTTTGTGAAAGATCATGAGTATCATTGTTATGTGAGGTTGTTTTATTATTGGAAATATTTGAGTAAACCTTCATGTGCATGATTAGGGTTTGTGAAAATAACATGAGTATCATTTTTATGTGAATGAGGAATCATCTTGAGTCAAGGATTGAGATTCATAGTGTGAGCTATTGAAAGTGGAGTGAAATACATGTTTAGATTTTGTAAACAAGTTGTGTTTCATTAAGTGATTGATTGAGTGGAGTTGGTTGAGCATAGTTGATTGAGAGTGTTGGAGTGATAGTTCAAGTTCTGTGAAATAAATTGTTCTTTATTTTTAATTGATTTGAAGAGAGTTTGAAAGTGATTGAGTGTTGTGTGAGAGTGAAATATATTGAGTCTCTAACTATTCTCCATATGTTTCTATGGTTAAACAAGAGATTTTAAAAGTGATTAAATATTTTTGTGAGTGTGAAACATATTGAGTCTCTAACTATTCTCTATATGTTTTTGTGAGATTAAAACAAGATTATGTGTGAAAATTGTTTATGTAATTGAAGAGGTTTTCTGTGATAGATTGAGTTGAGTTGAATAAGCTTTTGTGAAAGCTAGTGGACAGATTTGAGTAAGTTCTAGAGTGGACTTAAGGACAGAGTTGAGTAAGCTTTTGTGGAATCTTACAATGCAGATTTGAGGTGAGTCTTGGTGAAGACTTGTTGAGCAGTTTGAGCAAGTTCTAGAAAGAACTTATGAACAGATTTGAGGTAAGTCTTTGAGAAGACTTGAGAGCAGAGTTGATTGATTGATTGATTTTTTCAAACCTTGAGTTAAGGTTTGGGGTAGATCTAGAAACTTTTATTAGTGATTGGGTAAAGCTTTGTGTTAAGGCTTGAGGAAAAAATTGAGGATAGAGTTTGGTACATATTTGAGGACAGGTTTGTGTTAGACTAGAAAAAAATATTGAGCAAATTTGTGCTAGACCGAAGGAATATTTTTAGTGCATATTTGAGACAGAGATTGAACAAATTTGTGCTAGACCGAAGGACTTTGTTTAGGGTAGAATTGAGACAAAGTTTGAGCAGATTTGTGCTAGACTGAAGGACAATGTTTAGTGTAGATTTGAGCATAGTTTAAAGCAAGCTTTGGAGATGACAGAGCAAAGGATAATAGTCTCTAGTGGATAGATATCCATTAGCCAGGACAGAGAGGATAGAGGTCTTCAATGGAGAGAAATCCATAAGCCAGATCAGTGGAGGTAGTAGTATTCTAGAGGATAACCAACTAAAGCAAAGGAGAAGGAGTTCTCCTGTGGATAGAGATCCATGAACCAAATAAGGATATTGGTGTCTCCTATGGGTTGGTGCCCATAAACCATATTAGGGGATTGGTGTCTCCTTTGGATAGAGGTCCATAAACATTGTAATAGGGAAAGGATTCCCAAGATATTTTTTGAAAAAATTTAGTGAAATATTTTCTCCGTGGAGTAGCCCACATTGGGTGAACCACGTTAAATTGGTGTCTCTATTGTGTGTGGTGATTTGTGCATTGCTTTTATTACTATTGTTGACATTGTATTAATATATTGGATAATATTGTTTGAGTAAAGAAAAGTAAAAGGTGATCTTATACTATTCACACCCCCTCTCAGTATAAGCTTGTGTTCTTCAGTTCTTAAAGGCTTGTGCCTTTAAAATTATATAAACCAGATCTCTTATGTTCCATTGGAACATAGTAATTGTTTTTATTGGAATAAGCTTCAACCCTTTGAAGGAGAGTTATTCTTCTTGCATGGCTTCTTTATTTTCTTTAATTTTTGAGGAGCTTCATATGGTTTCCTTTTTTTAAGGAGCTTATTAGGGTTTCCTTTCTTACCTCAATTGGACTGGTTGTTTACTTGTGTGATTTTTTCTTTAGAAGATATTTTTCACCCTAAAAATTTAAATCTATCATGGAATTTTGCTTCGTTGAGACAATTTTCTATAGGGTAATTTTACCCTCAAAACCACTTTTCTCAAACTTGATTTTTTTTCAAATAGATTTATCATATGGATTATTTGTGTCGAAGCTAGAGGAGGATTAGAAGGAGAATTATTTCTTCCTTCTACCTACTCTAATACCACATGTTAGAACTCAATGCTTTGATGATTGTATTGTGAAAATATGGATATTTAAGTACGTAAATGCCTATTTTAGGTATAATAAACTCTCAAATAAACTTGCAACTATCTCAATACTATACTACATGCATATACCTTGTGAGGGGTGGTTATACCACTTGACTTCTCACATGGTTTATGATGTAATAAATCCTAACACTAGATAACATACTTTTCCAAAATATGGGGTAACAGAGTTCTATTGTTGTATGTTAAGAAGTAAAACAAAATCCTTAACCATAGAGTATCATAATGAGGGAGAACATTATTCTACACAAATTAAAAATAATAAAATCCTAAGGATAATATATTACTAACCTACCATATTTTTTGACTACTTTTAGTGGGTTAAGGAATGTAAATCTTGTTGATCTTTCATGGGAAGGAGAAAATAAGTGTCAATACCTTTAAGGAATATTTTTGTTACTAAACCCTTCCAACATTGGAACCTAAATTTTATCAACAAAATTAGTCCCTTATCAAGCATAGGACATGGGTGGATTTTAAGCACCAACATTTCTTCACTAGGGGGATAGAAGTAGTAATAGTCAAGGTACTTATCCAACTTTTGAGGGACATCATCACTAGGTTTGAAACTCCTTCCATGGTAATTAATAATAACACCATGACCATAATAGATTTAAGTTAATGGATTTTGCATTGGAATATGTATTTGTGTTGAAAATTACATCCAATTACTACCCCTAGCAAAATAATTTGGCAATATCCATAAGAAAAATATTGTAAGAGACTTGAAAAGGACAATAGTTGAGTTATAGAGGGATTGGAACACCAAAATTAAAATGGAATTATGGTTAGATAGAGTAACACCTAAGGCTTCTATAGGATCATCACCTTACAAACTTGTCTTTGAAAAGAAAGTATTACTATTTGTCAACCACTGACTCCCTTCTCTCAAAATATCTCAACACTTAGAGCTTGAGGATATTTATATTGATCCAATACAAGCATCACTAATTTCTTTGTTAGTTCAAGAGGTAAAAATAGAGAATATCTTTAAACTATTGGTGCAAAATTATATGGATAGTAAAGAGATGATGTGACAAGAGAACCATCAAAAATGGATTATAAAGAAGGTGATATAGTATTCAAGTAAAACAAGGATAGAGAAAAACCTAGAATCTATAAAAAAGTTATTTCACTCTAGAGTGGATCATACCAGATCCTTTGAGTCACAGGTCCAAACACATGTAGACTTATGATGATGGATGGAAAACATTTACCAATTTTAATTAATGGGTTGAACCTAAAACCCATATAAAAATGGGGTCTAAAATAAAAGGAATATGTAAGTATATACATAGTAATTCTATATTTTTTCTTGGCTATTATTTCCTACTTCTATTTTCATTTTTTATAGAAAAAACATAAAATAATAATAATAAATAAATAATACAATGAGAAAGAAAAAGAAAATAAATTGATTTTTCAAGTTCAAGTGAAACCCCTAAAAAGGGTGCTTGAACATTCCTTTTTCTTCCTTCATTTTCTTCCCATTACTCCAAATTTACCTTGTAAAAGATTCAAAAAAATTCCGAAGTTCAAATCAAGGAGCAAAGCCCTTTTACTTCCTAAGTAAAATCCTTCATAAGGCAAAAGGAAGCAAAATTAAATTCCCACAAACAAATTACTCAAAAAATCAAGCTAACCATCTATCAAGGGTATTTATTATAAGTCACATAGGTAAAAGAGGGGTTAAAAATGTGGATAGTTATTGCTACTCTCATCTTATCAAACTAATTTACCTAATAACTCAAATTTTATGCCTTTTATAAACTCTTATTCTCTCTTAATCTACCTTTCACACCCTACCCACTATTACTAAAGGATAGTTAGCTTACCTTATTTCCCAATACCAACTACTCTCATCCGTGTATTAACATTTATGGTATAAAACACTTTCCCCTACTCTGTATTGCAACCATTGTATGTCTATTATCAACCCTTCCTTGTGATAAATTTGGCCCCCTGTTCTCATGCATTTGTTAAACATGTTGCACTAGAGGCTTCAAAAAATACCAAAATTTTAATGAATTCATCATTTGGGTAGCAATATGATCCATATGAGTAAATCATGCTTTGCCCAATCAAGAAAAGTTTACAAATCCTTGTGGATCAATTCACTCCTTTAAGATTTGGTGATTCACCCACTTTGATAAGAAATTAAAACTTGATAAAATTATTTTTATTGAGTGATTCCGTTGATCTTACCAAGCAATTTGCTATAGCTCTTTAAGAAAATTGCTCCCCTTCCAATAACATATAAAAACAAAATAATTTTTTTCCAAAAGTAACCATATCCCCAAGAACATCATCGATACCACTTCTATATATGTAATCCCTTCCATGCCTAAAGTAAACCTAATGATGCAACCTACTACCACTACCACTTCACTTTCCACCACCCCCATCCATTCCATCCAAGTTCAAATACCAAACACATAGCTAGATCATCTAATGGAAAGGGAAAGGGAAACGATAAGAAGAAGATTCCTCTTCCATTAAATATATGAAAGAAAATATTTGATAATCCTTATAAGCGAGTAGAGGAATGAAGATACAAACATTCTCCTACTTAAGTGAGAAAAGATGTATTAAGGAGGTTTAACTTGGAACCAGACACAGATTACTAAAGCATCGACCAATTTTGAACATCAAGCATGACGATGAATTTAGTACCCCAAGTTTAAAATTGCTCATAAATAATTGAATCATGTGCCTAAAGGTACGATTATGAATGAAGGATCATAAGGCTTCCATAATGGGAGGAAGAATCCTTTTACATTAGAAAAGATAATATCAAGGGCATTTTGAACACAATAAATGATATAACTATATGGATAATGTAAAATATCAATACCTCTAGGTTCTTGGGAGTGCATTGGCCTATGTGCCTCAACCCCGTGATTAGTCGATTTTAAAATTTTATCACCAAGAAGTGACTAGTCTTTAATGTTAAATTGTTATGTGGGAAATTTTCCAATCTAGTCCCTTGGAGGCTTGATTAAACAACTCATTTTTATCTATTGATCATAGAGTTCTAACTAGACATACAGGATTCTTGATGTCTTTTTAGAGTGCTCTTCCCAGTAGTGGCAATATTTCTTAAACTTCCTTCTTTTGTAATCAAACTAACCATTAATTATAGCACCTTCTTCTGCAATTTTCTTCTCTAGTAATCGGTAACTAGGGAGAAACCCTTGTTTGTGCTTGTCACAAGGTATAAAAAATCCCTATAATTTTATGTCATGTAAGTTCATACCAATCACATGGCTTTGAACAATATAAAATCTAAAAAAAATTATTTATCAGGAAGGAGGAATAGAAATAGTTTTTGCTTGCCTTGGAAGATCTTTGGTACACATTGGCCTTCCATCTCATGTGCATTGTTGATGGAACTTATGCCTAAACTACCTTGTATCCCTCTCACAACATGTGAAGCCTCCCTAGTCTTGCTGTAAAAGGGATGACTAAGCTTCAAGAGTGTATTAAGCAAGATTGGGCCCTTCTACTCTTAGAAGTCTTCAATGTCTTATTCTTACTGTAGTTAGCAGATAATCGAATTCATAAATGTAATATTTGTCTAAAGCTTACTTTTCTTGTAGAAGCAATACACATTGTGTGGTCTTTGTACCTCATGAGGTCAGTGTTTTTGCATTTTAGGAAAGCTCTGTCAAGGCCTATCCGATAAAGTCTTCCAATTTTTATACTAGGGGCTCTATAGATCCACAACTTTTTTATCCTTCTCTTCCTCTCTCTTTATTTTTTTTAGTGTAAGTCATTATGGGAAACCTTCTCAAGTACGTACCATTGATTGGGATTGGATATGGTTGTTCATCTGGTTAGAGAGCTCACCTGCATTCTTGGCTTCTGTCTTATGGGCTAAATGACCTCATTCATATTTTTTGTGTATTGCATGTTCTCCTTGTCATATTCTAGGCCTTTGTAATTCCATGCTATCACTTTGGGGTACTTTTAGCATAGATTAGTTGTGGTTTTGAATTCTTCCAGAGTAGCCACTTCCCCCAATTGTAAGGTATTTGGTATCAATTTTTATTTTAAGGTAGTCCCTTTTATTTATCATAATGTATTTTTTCTTTGGAAAATGGTCATTGGAATCAAATGAGGGTTAGAATGTGACTGACTCATTGAGGGGTTTGTTGTATTTAAGTTAAATTATTTAGTCTTTATAATATTCTTGTATCTCTAGATTTGATTCCTCTACAAATTATGGTCCTTTTGGGAAAAATGGACAACATGTTTATCATTGTCAAAAACTAACCAATAAGTGTCGATGTTTGGTATGGTTGGTGTGATAAAAATCTTGTTAAGCTAAAAGTTTCCCAATAAGTCTTTTGCTAGGTTGTGTTGGGATTTTTTGACTACCATCTGGTTGGCATCCACATTTTAACTCTAGGGAATTGTAGAAAGGTTGATTACTTCAAAATTCTCAAGTGAATCCTAGACTTGATCTTACATGATTTTCATGACCTTGGGGATGAAAAGTATCTTTTCTTGTATTAGGTATGTGCCTATTCTAGCTTACTCAAGAGTATCATATTTGTATAATTCCCACATTTTAGTCGACCACTCACCCATCCTATCATTTAGAACTAAAGTGTGAACTTCATCCATTTATAGCTCAAATTCTTACTAGCTTTCTTTTGCCGATATTGTAGGTTTTGTCTCATCTTTGATTGTTAGTACATGCTCTACATAGTGTATGTGAGGTAGTTCAAATAGAATTTTTACCTTGGTACCATAGAAAGTTCCTTGAAATATATATGTGTAGTCGAATATTAGGTGTCCTTAATCTTGGTTATGAAGTCATGAGATAGGAATATACCAAAGGAGGTTGGCAATTCAATCACTGCTATACCTTGGGTGGAAATCATGGTTGGATAGGTGTGAAGCATGGATGAGATATCCTTTATAATACTAAGAATTAGCACTGGATTTCTATCCAATTGCACAAATCCTTGACTGATTGACTTGTAAGACAGTCCCAATGCATCACCCACTCTCCTTAGCATAACTTAAGTGCTCAACCCAAAATCTATAAGGCAATTGTGAATGAGCTTATCCTTGCATGTGAGTGTCAAATAGAATGGTAGGGGTTTAGGCCTACTAGTACCAAGGCTATATATTTGTAGGATGGTCAATGTCTTCTTTTTGGTAATCCATTATTTTCCAAGGCTTCTTCTAGTTGCTTCATGTATTTGGATAGAATGAGAATATCCCAAAGTGGTATGGAAACAATGTATTTCTTTAGGTGCTCAATTACATTAAAGTATTCCAATAGCTAGACTTTTGATACATTTTTTGTAATCCACTAGGACCTCAACCACTCAACAATGATATTGGGTGTTCTAACTAGTTTTGGCATAGGTCCCTATAGTAGCATTGGGTTGTATTTCTAGGGCTCTTAGTTCTAAGGCACTAGCTTTTAGTGTTGGGTTTGGGGTTTCCTAATTTGAGTCCTAGTTCTCCTTTATAGCTCTCCATTTTCCTCTAGTGAGGACATCAGATTGTACCTAAGTCCAATTATTTAGTGAGGCATTTGTTTATCCATAGGTGACATATGATTTTCCTTCATTCCATGTTACCAATATCTATTTTGATGGCCTAGTGTTGGGACTCAGAGTAACCTCTAGGGGTAATATTTGAGGATTCATCCCATTGTTTGCACCATTGGTTTAGATTATATAGCCTTAGGTATGATGCATTGAACTAATATATTTCCTCATAATTAGGAAAGTAGGTATTAGAATAGGCACATTACCAAGAATATGGATCCTCTATGTAATTTTTTTGAGTTAGAACCACATCTCTTACTAGGTTTGGGGGAAGCTACTACATAGGGACTGATACAAGAACTATCTAGTGCCTAAAATTATGAGTTTGATACGAATATCTATTGGATTAGGGTGGATATCTTTGATACTAATTTGAAGGTTGATACCCTTGATTACCCATATGGAAGGGAGGCTTAGGATAGTTCTTATAATTAAACCTCTACAAATTTTATTGTCACTTAAGGTCCACTATTTTATTAGACATCATATTTATGGTGTTCTTCAAATTGTTGATTTTTTAGGATTGGAAATTCATGGTAGGATGACTTTTAATACGTAAATTATTTTTACTAAATCTTGGTAAAAAACTAGGGTTTGCTAAAAATTTGTGGGTTGCATAGATGATGGTAGTTGATAGGGTGGTTAGACATTAGGAAATAGAGGTATGAGAGTCCTAGGAGCTAATATCCCAATATGGATGAGATCTTTCTCAGCATAAATGGAAATCCCATATGCCTCTAGAAGTGTATTCCCTCATATTAACTTTATCATCATCGCTATTTTTTTTTCAAATACTTTCACATAATAGATGGACATACATGGTGGGGTTTGTATGTCATCAATAATTTTGTACCAAGTCTTGTGTAATTTGGCTTTAAAATCATCCATGACCTCCATAGGATCTCTTTTTATGGTTATTAATTGCTCTAGGAGGGACACCATGTCTACCCTTTCTTCAAATATATCTACAAATAAATTGGCAAGCTAGTCCCAATAAATGATAGAATATGGGTTGAGTAAGATGTACCATTCTCTTACCTTCCCCTTGAAAGAAGTATCTAGTAACCTTAGTGCCACATTTTGTTGATCAATGTTGTATAGTTTGCATACGTTGACCATGTGCTAGAGGTTCTCTATTGGGATTATTACATATTCATCAATGAAGAACAACAAAGAATCCATTGCCAAGACTAAAATCTCATCTCATATAGCTAGTGAGATTGGTGGTTACAATAGGCCTCTAACATTCCATATCACTAGCCTTCATTTTTGCATATTCTATGTTGTAGCCATATTTTATTGTCAACCTCTCCTTCTATGACCATGGTTTAGCGATGGAAACAATAACTATAGGTTTACCCTTGTATTGGACCTTGTGATAGGTCTAAATATCATAAATTACTAGGTTCACTGTCACACAACAAATTCATAACTCAATGAGTACTTCAAACAATGGAGTTACCAGGTGAACTTTGAATATGCTTCAACAAGCCAATAAACTAAGGTTTTCACCAGAACCTTAGCTAAAAATATTTAATTAGCAAGACAAAAGTTGGGATACATCCTATTGGGTATGTCAATTACATGGGATAATATTCTAGTGTTGGCATTGAAGTCTTTACCATTCTTCACCAGTGAATATGCAATAACCTAAACAAAGCACCTCCAGCACATGGTCAACCTATGCTCACTAACAAAATTGATTAGAAAATTATAGTGCTAATGTTTCTAGATTATTCTTTAAATGGAAAGGCAATAAAATGGTATATTTCACTCACCCCACATTCCATCACTGACTGGGACTGATAATATCCATAATTTTATATGGCATAAAAGGTAAAGAAACGATCCCTTTTTACTATTCTTCATTAGCTTTTTTAAATCTTTTGAATAATTTATGTCTACTCCATCATTTAATTTATTGTCATCATATTATTATTTGACTACTTAAATACAAGTTTAAATCTAGATTGACACCATTCTCTTCATCCTTCATAAGTAATACATGACATTCTCATTGGTTGGGAGAAAAATGTTTGGCACCAACTAATTTTTAAATTTGAATTTGTTTTTCATGCTAACTTTTGGATCTCTTTTTTCAAGAGTGATGTGATTCCTTCTTCCAAGAAAAATGTGTGTAGCTAATAATGTTTAAATATGATGGTGTAATAGTTATATGTGTAATTTATAAGGAGTTTTTTTTTTGGTCATGGATTCAAAACCATGCAGACTAGATTTGATGTGTTTTACATAACACAATAGGGAATATGGACAAAGGTTGTTTGTTTCATCCCTAATTGAGCACATAATATATTGGTTAGTAGGACTAAGATGTGATTGTAGAATAATAGAGGTTCCAAGATAAAACCATGATAAATTTACTTTTGTTTTACCATGATGAGTAGTCCAAACAATATTATCCATGGAAGCATCAATGGATTGAACATCATAAAATTATTTGGCAAGATGATCATGTGAGATTTGTGAATGTATTTATAACTTGTTCAATGTGGTTTGAATACTCCCATGGACTCTTTTTACAAGAATGGCCTTTGTGTTGAGGCATCATGCCACATCATGTTATATGAAGTGCCTTAATTGCCTTAATAGGTGTGTTACTACTTTGGCTAGTGCAAGATATTTAGGACATGTAAGGTTTGAGTTTGAACCTCACGTAATATTGTTTTGGCTTATTTGAAAAGTGATAAAACTTTGAACAATGTTGTCACTTTTGGTACCATGTGTTACCCATTTTTTACTATTTACACTATCACCAATTATATGAAAGCAAGTGTTACAATAATATCCAATCCAATAGTCTAGTGGCATTCATGTGGTAAAAGTTTAGTGGCATACACTAGCAAATAAATGAATACCAAGTGGTAGCATATGATTGTATACTACTTCTCTAAGGTTTGGGGATTTAATTTTTCATTTTTTAGGTCCATTAGGAAAAACTTCCAAAGGCAATAACTTATGCATATGAAATTATTTTGATCCCATTTTTTAAATCACATGATTTTTTTGAGCTCTATGCATTGATAATGTTCGTTTAATTATCTATTATAGTGTTAGAAGCTATATTGTATAAGATGAATTCTAAAACCTAGGTTACACATCTCAAAGGAAGAAATTAAAGCATATGGTCAACTCAAATGACCACTTTACTTTGCAATAATATCTTATGGTGCATCTTATCAGAGAAGAAAGTAGTGGCCCTTGCTAAAGAAACTCACTAGAATAAGTAAGGAGAAGCTCTTGGCCTATTCTTCTTTCTAATTGAACTATAATTACTTTTCCATATCAAGGAAGAGAATGAACCTATCAAGGTATGGGTAAAATTACATAAGTTATTTGGAAAGTAAACACAATTAAAGTCACTTCAAATTAGATCTCTTTCTCTCAAATTGGCTAAGTTTTAGGACTATATTGCAAGATTTAAGACATTATGAGCAGATTTTGCATCTTCTAGAGGCAAAAAGAAAGATGCATAATGTGTGAAAATTATTCTTTCCAATATCCCTCATTTTCAAAAGTTAAACCCCATGTTTCTTGAAAATATAAATAACTCCTCTTGATTAGTTTTCCTCTCCTACTTCATTTTTAGGTAGTAATGAGGAACTATGGTGGTACTTCACAAGTATATGCTCATGCAAAGGAATTTAAACCTAACAATACAAATACCTTAGGGCCCAATGGCTATATAAGTCTTTTAGAGAAGTCAAATACCATTTACAAATATTAGAATAAGGAATTATAACCAACCAATGCTTACTAAATTATAAATAATTGAAGTTGATTTCCTAAAGATGGATGATCATCTTCTAGATGATTAGTAGGACTGAAAAGGATCTTCCTCAACTATAGAAGCCCACTAGAGCATATATTATTGGGGTGAAGATATTATTATCACCAATGACTTCTTTTTATATCCCCATGGTTAAAATTATGAGAGGGTGTTGAAAATATAATCTAACTTATGGCCAAGGATAACATTGTATGATGCAATGTTGTATAGGCCTATAGAAAATTATTGTAAAAACATATTTTATTTATTATATTATTTTATTATGTAATACCTACGGGTCATGGTTAACCTTGTTATTGTTAAATCCTTCTTATAAATTGTAATTAACATAAGTCCCTCTTATTATGTTGGCTTAGGTTAGCTTTATTTATGTAATTAGGGTTTTCGTATTGGTATAAATACCCCCACCACTCCATCCAATATATTGAATTATTATGATCCTCCTCCAAGAATAATACAATTATTATTTATAATGTCTAAGGATGCCTATCAATTTCCATGTCTCTTTACTTTCTTTTCATCCTTTTACACTTTTTGTATAAGATTTGATTAGATGGAATTATTTTGTTTATTTTTGGATATAGGTGTAAATTACAAGACGAATGGTATCTATTTGGGCTCTGTAAGTAGTTATAGTGCTAGAATTTAATATAGATGTAAGAGTTTATAAATAATTAATAGTTCTCTTACATGTAACCAACAACTGCCTTGACCACTCCCAAATGATAGATTTTTCCAAGTACATAGTTGACCAAATGATCAAAAAACTAAGGGACTCCAAGGAAACAAATAAGTTTACTTACACATCTTATCTGGTTTAAAATAAGTTTACTTACACATCTTATATTATCTAGTTTGTGCCAAACTATCTATTTAGTTTGAAATGCATGTGACAAATATATTATATTGACATGAAATATTTCAAGGGCTAAATGAATACAACCTTATACCCCATCAAGCAATAGATAATGAATTCCAATTTATTAGATTTCAACCACATTATAGAGGAAAAACCTAGAAGCATGCATTTCAAGTAGTTGAAGGATGTGTAGTCATATGATCCCTAGGGGTACTTTAGGAGGCAACTAGAAAAAAGAGTTGCACATATTTTATGCACATGAGAAAATATATAAGACCAACAAGGAGAACAACCCATTATAATAGGTATCCATGGCCAAACTAGGAAAATCACATGGGTATAAATATTAATTTCAACAATGGTATACTAACAACAAGAATACTTTTCCTCCTATGCAAAGGCCAAAGTGAAACACAACTTCAACCCAGATTGTAAAATTAACCATTAGGCAAGAAAGGCCTTAGAAAATTTGGGTTACTCAAGAAAGAAGATATTTTCCTACAAAAAATACAATATGGAATAGGCACTATAAAAATTTCATTTCATCAAGATCCATTTGATGAGCACTTCTTGACCATCTAAAATGAAAAATATAATTCAACAAAAAATGCCAAGGATCATAGAAGAATTTATAGCTAGTAGTCTAGATGTAAGAAGATCTCTCATTACAACCCCTAAATTATAATTTGTATGACACTATAAAACCTAGCAATAGTTAGTGCTACAATTGAAGAAACAACCAAGAAGTGACTAGAAAAGCAACATGGAGATCCCATGGGTCACTTTTTGAAAAAGTGGCTATGCACATTGAAGTAGTACCAAGTGTAGACATAGATTAGGATATAATGCTAGATCTATAATACATTGAAGTAGCATTAGGATATAAACCTATACAATATTTACCACCAATTAAATAAGGGATATCCTTTAGGAAGACACTTTTCTCGAGTTAGCAATCATTTAAGAACAATGATTGGCACTTGCCTATTTTTATTGAGAGTTTGAGTGATGAAAAAATCAAAGCACTTGATGACACTTAAAGAAAAAAATAAGAAATGATTTAAAATCTATTATATCCTTTATAGATTATCAAAAAGAAAAAATGATTAAAAGAGTCATCTTAGAGCTTTTCGTCATTAAAACCTCTATCATTCCTTATCTAGTCCCTTCCACATCTTTTATTTCTATTTCTCTTTCCACTATTTATATCATCCTCACTTATTTTATTTTTCCTACTTTTATTTCATTTCCTTCTCCCATAATAGGTGTAACCATTAATTCTCTAGGAGGCATACCACCTCCCACAACTAGTCAAAATCTTAGTAAGACACCCATCACCTCCTTTCAATCTCCTATTATTGAGGTTACCACTACATGCCTATTGGTATCTTACACTAAGATTCCATCACCAATATAATGTCACCATTAGCTACCACACTAACATAGATACTAATTAATGTATCAAACACCACACCTCCATTCACCATGATATCCACCTAGCGTTCTCTATCCACTATCTCATCCCATATATCAAATTTATTAGGTACCTCTACTCCATAACCCTTATTAGGGATAATGATATCATAGGAATGAGATCAAGTGATTGATTCCATCAATATAACCTCAAGGCTATAAATAGTAGTAATAAAAATTTAAAATTATGTTTATGATATTACTAAGTCTTTCCAAGTGATAGATGCATGGGAGGCATTGGATTCCCTAAGAGAGGAAGAAAGATAAACCAAGAGGGGGTACAAATACCTAAAAGATCAATATTTGAGAGTGCTAGTGAACATGTGGTTATAGTTATATATAGGTTGGGATAAGATCATAATCACAAAAATCCCTTTACAATGACCCATCTAGACCATCAACCTTTTCTATGAACTTCATCACTAGAGTCTTAGAGCTAGACCTATTAAGAACAAATCCATACCAAATGATCGATCTTTCTAACTAGTTTTCAATATAAGTGGCTATGCAATATGGTTAGTTTACAAAGGACAATAACAAACAAGAAGGCCTAGTATAACACTTTTATAGTAACACAAATTGCAATTGAAAACTACAACTTCAACAATAAGTAGAAACCCTTAGGCAAAATGCTACTGAATAATCCTAGCTACAACAAGTAGAACAATTATGGAATAAAAATTATCAAGAGTGAGAAGAAAATGGAACAAATACAATTTGATCAACAAGTAAGCAATAAAGAAGTGAAAATTATTCATAAAGAGATTAATAAATTGAAAAAGAGAGTAGTGATAGATCCAATACAAATGGTAAGAGGTATTTTTCATTCATGGCTATTATTGAATCCATCCTTGACCACAGCAAATAATATTCAACAAACTAAGGATGATGGCTAATAAGGTAAGGTAACAAGAGGTTTTGAAGCAATTGATGACAATGATGGCATATTAGGCATAACAACTAGGGGTGGATCACAAAGAAATAGTTAGAAGATAAAATAGGATTCCAAATTTTCCATCTAGCAAATTTGCTTCTCAGTTAGCGGATTCACACCCTGTCCAAATTATCAACCTGCCCAAATTTAAATTATAATGGTTAAATCCATGTATTCTTTGGCTAAGACAATTTATTTTTAGTGGATTCACAGGTAACATATTCACATTTGACATACAGTCAACATTCCAACCTTACTTGCAGTATAAGGGCACAATTAGCTCTGCCCATCCCTTCTATCATGACAAGTAATAAGCAGGCCAGAGGAAGGTTGTCAACTTTCCTCCACCTTATCAAAGAAGCCCCAATCATGAAGATAGCTAATTCCTCTCCTCTTAGTCAACCCAGTTAGCCCTAAGTTAGCACTAATCAACAAGACACCTCAACCCTCCTCTTTGTAAACCTACTAAGTGGGCCTTTTCTATAAACTGACCCCTTGGGATGGTATTTGAACAATAGTATCTTAGTCATTGAAATTATATAGAAATTTTAATCAATCTCTCTCAAAAGCATCAAAATATTGTTGAATTTCCTCCAAATTTGTTGTTGAGTTTCAAGTATTAAAATTATGTTGTGTTTGTTGTTCTCGAGATCTTTGGTCACCCATACTCAAGTGATTGGATGATATTTGAAGGGAGAGAGAAGACATCCAATATTCATGATTTTTGTGATATCATCCTCATATCACTTATCTCAGCTCTTATTTATCATCAATTTTTTAGAATAGTTATGTATGCATTCATCTATGTTTTCATGTATATCTAACACATCTTGTATTATCAAGCATCTAATCAGTTTTTAAGTCATTTTGGAAGGCCCGTGAGACAATAGAACATCTATAAGTCCCTTTGATAATCCTTAGCAGTGTTCTACAACCTCTACTGGCCTGCTCCTTTCATTTTCCCTTGGAAAAAATGAATTTACCACCTATATTCTATTTCACCCAAGGTCATCAAAATCCGAGGATTTTGATCTAAAACCTCTCTATCTATTTTTGTCATAAAAGCAAATTCATCACCTTAAACCAGTTTAGGTGGAAAATTCATCCTCTATATACCTAGCATCAAATCCCTTAACAATCCAATATTTTTCTTATATAACTTACCCCCTTGTACAACTTTCGGTCACTTCTTATAATCCCTATATTTTTTTATCCTCCTGTTAATCCATTTTGTTAATCTTAACAAATACTTTCAAGTGATAGATTTATCAAGTATTGTAGCATCCATTTCCAAGGTTAATTTTAATTTTGTTTACAAAACAAGAGGCCTGACTGTGCCAAACAAGAAGTTTCACCTTTCCAACTATTTGGCAAGCCCCCAAAAGTTGATTCTTAGTTTGATTAATTTTGTAGTTTTAGCAAATTCTCCAATTGAAAAGATTCTAGATAGTGTATTTGTCAGGCAACGGATTCAAACATAGGTATCATATTTGCTATAGACACTAGAACAAATAAGTACAACATCTTCCTCCTATTTTCTAGTAGCATAGGTTTTTTGTTGTTTCTTATGTGTATATTCCTCTATTTTTGTCTTTAGATAGAACATATAAAGGAAGAATACAAAAATATTTCCAGTTTTGTTTAGCATTTTTATTTTTATCCCTTAGGTATTTAATCATAAATGCATGTAGCTTATGCATTAGGGTAGTTTGTGTGATTTGCATCCTTCTTACAACCTTTATTTTTAAGAAAGAAAAATAAAATATTCATTTTTTGTAACATCTATTTTAGTTATAATTCATCAAAATAAATGTGTACATAGGCTAGCTTATTGTCTTATGCATTATTGTCTTCATTTGCATTGCACCTTCATATTACATATTAAACACTAGGATAAAACCAAACTTTAGGCGTTTTTCAAATTGAACACATAAACTAGATTTAGGGAAATATTTGAGCCCTTGGTGAACCTAAAACCTCTCACCAAAGATAAAATATCTAAGTATAAAGTGACGAGTTAGCAATAAGTTCTCTCATCTGAGTGTGGGCCAACCCTTGAGGGATAAATTTAAATTCTAACGCCTCCAAGAGGAATTCCTTTTTGTTACCCCATGGGTAGAAAAAATATAGGCATTGATAAATGAAGTATTTACTAACATGTTCAATGAACAAAGGAGACTCCTAGATGATGACATTGTGCAAATACTATTTGAGGAGGAAAAATACTACACAAAAGTTGCATTAGAGCGAATAAGAAAGTTAAATGTATTATTAGGCTAGTTAAAGAAACTAGTGAAGCATGAGGATGGGTTATCCAAAAACCCATATGAGGATCTTGTAGGGGATGTGGAAAATATAATAAACTTTAAGCTACCCAAATATGAGGAATGATAGAAGTTGTTGAAGCTACTATCGAGAAGACTAATGAGAACTATATTTTTTTATTTAATGGAAATCAAGTACTAATTTTGTAGACTTTATTCCCAAGGATAAAGGTAGGAATTAGGATTTCTTATCAATCGCTCTTGGTACCTCATGATATTTTCAAAAATGTAATAACCCAATTACTACCTTAGGTTACCCAACATTTTGAATATTAGAAAACCAAAGAGCCAAGTAATTTGAGTCTCCAAGAAGCTAGTTTTACAAAGTCAACTTTAGAGGTGCAATCCACTTTAAGTGATGCAATTTGTTCAAGTGGATCAAAGCACTCCATATACAATATTAGAGTTCTCCCACATAAGCATAAATTGTTCTCCTTCCTATAGAAATTTTTTCATTGAAACATAAAAGTGGGCAAGAAGTGTGAGGATCCTAAGGAAGATTTTTTAAAAGCAACATTTTTTTTTATTCTGATTAGATATAGAAGGGGTTTTGAAAGGGTACCTAAACATTTTTACAATAGTATAAGTCCTAAAAAACTTGGCCTAAGACTAGAAATATAGGGACAAGAATAGCTATAAAGCACTACGACTGGACACCCATCACCAAGTGGACCAGTTACAACTTGATACAAGAAACAAAAAATTAGAACACAACCAAGGGCTACCCATAAGCAAACCATAAATAATCCAGTAACACCACATGACAAATCTAATCCTTCTCCACATGATCCACCTAAGGGAAGGCAACACATGCAATCCCACCACTTCAACACAAAAACTAGTCCCAAACACAATGATAAACAAATTCAAAAGGCCACCAACCAACCTCACCTTAGACAAGTCTGGTGATCCCCCTAGCCAATCAACACTCCCACTTGGCTAAGCCACAAAACCTTTCTTCATAAATATTAAAATCTTACAGAGCATAAATAAGCATGCATCACTAAATCCAATTGAAGAAGGCCTTCGGGAAAATTATCTCTCCAAATAAACAGACCATTGAGACTTATACCTAGGTTTACCATCAAGTCAACATGGCAGTTTCCTTATTTGAAGATATGCTTTATCTCCTATCATATCTAGCTTGAATAATCCACCTAGACTCCATAATAATAGTCTCAATGCTCCAATCCATGACTAAATTATCTTTGACCAAGTTTATAATATTAAGTGAGTCTCCTCCAATGCAAAAATTTTAGTACCCCATCTTCTCCACAAGAAAGAGACCCTAGTAAAGGGATCTGGACTTTATACATGGCAATTCTGGATATCTAAGAATTCAACATATGCTAGCAGAATCCCACCTCTATCATCCCTAAGCACCCTACCAATGTCAATATTATCGGGATTACCCTTTGAAGCTCCATCAAAGTTCAGTTTAACCTAACCTAGAGAAGGAGGTTCCCACCTCACAAGGGCTCGGGGATTAGGACCAGGAAGACCAAAAACCCTATTGCTCTATTGAAATCCAATTTTCCTTTCGAGCTCAACCTCCTCAAAACTACTCTCCTCCAAATACATAGAGGACACATTCTCCAAGGTGGAGGCCAAGGCTTTAGTGCAAAAAAAAAAGCAACATTCTAGAATATAATGATACCACCAATTATTTTGGAAGGCTTCTAATATATTTAGGGGTATATTGTAGACACGTAACATTTGGAGGTATATCATTTTGCTAAAGAAACCCCCAAATATTTAATTTTATTAGGAGTAGAAATTTCTTGCCCAAGGTAACTCGAGGGTGAATCCCTTCTATAACTATAAATAGGAGTTAGGGATTCATTGTAAACATATTTTGGCCTTGATAGATTCATAGCTACACTTTATGAGTCCCATATTATAATTTTTCTTACTTCTTTTGGAATAATAATATTATGCAATACTTTTTACTTTTTGTCAATAGCACTACCCTCCTATATTATAGGATGCGTGATAATTATGGCACTATCCTTTTGTCTCCTTGTCATTCCTTTTTTATTCAATTTCATACACATGGGAGAAATTATTGTTATTCAATTTTATCATGTGTTGATTGATCACACACTCTCCTTGCTATGGTTGTGACTATAATTTTCTTTCAAACTCTTGCACCCTAAACTTCTAAAATTTACTTTAATGCATTTCAATTTCTACATTTAATTTTCATATTTAGCTTATATTAGATTAGATTTAGTGAGGATATTTGGGATTCAACTTTAATTTAGATTATGAAAGTGGTAGATTCCCCTTTCTTTTGATCCGTTAAAGCAAAATTACGAGTGCATAAGAAGTTAAAATTTTTTACTTTTCAACATGAGTCAAGCTAGGGATAAAATGTATGATCATTGACCATCTATCCTAATTTATTTAGGAGAACCAACAAAGGTTGGGTAGATGAATTTTTTGATACACATATTTTACATGGCTCCACTACCATCATGGGATGAGGATATTGGTAGCACTTTATAATAAGAAACTTGCCAAGGGAGTTGTCAACAACTAAGAGGAAGGATTTTATATTCAAATTAGATCCATTTTAATTGATTGATATATTGTTATATAAAATGGGACCTGATATGGTAGTCCAAAAATGTGTGATAAAGGGATAAGTACATAGTAATATTAAAGAGATACATGAAGTATTAGAAATATGACACATAGGATTGGATGTAATAGTAAGGAAAGTCCTTGAAGGACTATGGTGGTTGAATTTATTTCATGATGTATAGGATTACCATATCTTGTGATACTTGTCACTGAATAAAAAAGAGATTTCTACATGAATTCATGCATCTACATCCATAAAAACCTCAAGAATTATTTGAAATATAGGTATTAATTTTGTTGGATCCTTGAGTACGAGTCAAATATGAAAATGTAGATGCATTATTGTCACTATAGAGTACTTGATAAAGTGGTTGAGGAAATAGTGTTTCCTCACAATTTGGAAATGAGTATGTCAAAATTCTAGTCACAATAGATCATTACAAGGTTTAGAATCTCATTACAAATTAGAGTGATTATATAGGTCACTTTCTGAATGAAGTCATATATAAATTGATGTTGGAGTTTCACATATTTTACTTATTGTTAAGTGTGTATTACCCCTGATCCAATGAGCAAGTAGAGACAACAAATAAAGTACTAGTCTCTATCATTCACAAGTCATGCAACACTGAGATTGTGGGCTAGGAAGAGAGAATGCTAATATTTTTATATGCATATATCATTATATATAAGCAACAATTGGTCATCATCTGATTTAACTAATATATGAGCAAGAGGTTCTAGTGAATTTTTTTATTCTAGTACAATGCTAACTCAAGGATCAAGATATTTTTGAAGAGAGGTTATTTTCACTAACTTGGTTGTAGCAAAAGAGCATAATGACACATAGCAAACCACTAAAGTATCCCAAGAATGAAGGAAATATTGTCATGATAAACATATATGTTGCATGTAGTTCAAAAATGGGGACCTTGTTTTACAGTATAATGGGAAGCAAAAGTTAAATTTAGGAAAGATAAATACCTTATGTTTGATATTCTTCCTAGTGGACTAGATGATGAAGAATAGATCAATAAATTTATTGAAATTGTACAAAACACAATGTGTACATCCTTTCAATGGATCCAAGGTAAAACCTTACAAGGAATGTGTATAATTGAAGTTCCTCAATTATGAGATAAATATAGGTATTTTAGATGGACTACTAGAGGTGTTGAGTTAGTCTAAAGACTCATTCAAAGGATTAATAATTTTTAGGTTGGAAAATTTAGCTAGCTAGAGGACAAGACATCACCAACTTAGACCAGGTCTAACAATAGTGTAGTGGTTGGTAATGCAATAAGGGAAGAGATAAATAAAATCCAACTACTAGAACCTAATCCAATGGTCAAATGAGAATATCTAGATTCAACTTACCCTACAATCATACTTTTTGAATACATGTCCAGTTTCTATAAGAATTTCATATATTGTGATATGAAGGGTATGCCATCAATGCACAACCCTAAAGAAGTGAGTGAAAAAAAAATAGGAAGTGGACAATAGATAGATGAAAATTAATTTTTTCTTAGAAATACAAATATATGGCATATGTTAGGTTACTTATGGTATTATGAGACCATGAGAGGGTGTAAGACCCTGAGTGGAGTAGAGGTAATGAATGGAGAAGACATCAACACAATAAGTTAAATGTAAAGTAATATCAAGGAAAATTAACCTAGCATACTTGCATAAATTAAATGTATATAAATAGATATGTGATGTAAAACTAAGCAATTATAGTAGGAAGGTGAGTGATTGTAACATTAAAGTGGTAACTATGTAATTACAAACAAGCATAGTGGAACTACATAAAATCATTATGTATCAAGAGGAGAAACCTATATAAAAGCACTTGATTTGAGCCAAAATGTAATGATGTAATTGAATTTTGTTGGAGATAAAATGAAAGTTTCATAATTTTAATGCCAAAAAAAATTAAAATTTCAAGTCAAAAATTTTAGTCAACAACGATTGACACTGCTCAATGAATTGAAATGTGACATTGGTTATATCATGATGAGGCCTAAGAAAAGAGGATGTGAATGTATATGAATTAACATAATGGCCATAATTGAACTAATTGCTTTTTGAAGAAAGGGGAAGTAGGGACTAGGAGAAACCTTTCTTACAAAAGGAAAAAACATAAATATAAATTTCCAATTAATGGAAG
The DNA here is from genome assembly GCA_028583015.1 of Wollemia nobilis. NCBI lineage: Eukaryota > Viridiplantae > Streptophyta > Pinopsida > Araucariales > Araucariaceae > Wollemia > Wollemia nobilis. The sequence continues at coordinate 1,180,828 of JAQPPZ010002224.1, forward strand.
AAGAATCAAAAGGTGGAAGGGATATGATTGTAGTTTGATAAACCACTAGTAGAGTACAAGTTCCATTGTAAGAAGAATCTAAAGAGGTGGAAATGCATCAACTAAAGTGTAGAGGTGGATAAGAGGAAATTATAGTTTGAATTGAGACCAAATACAAAGGAGAACTCAAAGCAGCCATTTCCCTTTATGGTTAGGACAGTGATGTTATTTTATATAATGGACATAATAGATATTGAATTGTGATAAAAAAATAATCATGACCAAGATATTATCATCCACTTGTGTCTCATCACACCCTTCTAAAAATACAAGTGCATTAACAATTATAAAAGTTTCATCTATTTGAGAGGCAATTGTGTGGATATTATTCACTTACTCTTTGTCCTTATATTAGTTGTATGTAAAATATTGCCAAAGAAATTATCATCAACCATTTTTTTACTCATCCTTTACACATTCAAAACTCTCATCTATCATCAACCACAAAATTATCTTCAAGCTCTTTGAGATCTATACGTGCCTAAGAATTTGGAAGATCATCGTTACTTTCTACCTAGTGTGCAAATTTATTGATAGACCATTTATCCATTTTATCAATGACCAACATCATGCTTAGTATTTCATCATTGGTTAGCATAAACAAATGTTGATCCATTTAGTTACCTTATCATCATCATTGAAATCCTTCAATAAATTGGAGCTACCACAAGGTTCATTTTTTTCTTCAAAATAATCATTTCAATCATCATCGATAGGGCATTTGAATCACTATTGATATAGGTTCTTTACTATCATAGTTAGAAATCGCATCCTCATCATCATCAACATGCATTATCAACATATTTTTCTCTATCATTGTTAGTATAATTCTTTTAACTATCATCAATTTTATTCCCTTTGTCATCAATAGAGACCTATTCTTCATAGTCAACTCATTGTTTTAATATTATATTAGAATTCTCTATGATGTTCCCAATTATCCACAACATAATTGTCATAAACATGGTGATTTTCATCATCCTTGTCAAGATCATTGTTCAGGTCCTTATTGACAATGTTTTTGTTTGATTTTTTGTCGGCACTATGTGTGTGCACTTGCCATCACCCACCAATACCTCCTTGTCAATAGATATCTAATTTGTGTAATTGATAGCTAATCTAGTATGATTACTACCATATGAAACTGAGTCTTGTTCATTATTATGATATTATTATTGTCATAATTATTAGAAATGCCCTCAACATCATTGTCAACAAAATTGTTTTCATAATTTTTTAATTCACCGCTCTTGTTGTTGGCACTTGTTTTGTTGATGGTGTTCCCTTAGCATCATTCAACTTATCATGATCATCCTAACCTTTTGGTATTCCATTATCATTATATCACTCATGCCATGGGTCTACATCATCTAGTAAGTTTCAGTTATCATCATCATCTATGTCCATCAAGTTGGCATTCTATACAACATTATCATCAATGGCCTTTCCTATTGTACTTTTAACAAAAGAATTTTTCATCCCTACAATTTCCACTTTTTATCAGATTGAAAGTATAATATCATTGTTATTATTTGGAGTAAGAATATTATATTTCTATGCAAAGTAGACACAAAGAAGTACATTGTGTGTTATGGTGAATTCTAGTGACCCATGCAAATGAGCATTCAAAAAACATAGGACATGTAGAAGAGGGCAACCTAGGAGGTAAATAGGAGTTGAGCCTTACATACAAGGTAGAAGACTAGACCCTCACTTGTGTTATGTCTACAAAAGTAATTTATTTTCCATATTATTGGCCAAGATGAGAAAAACAAAAGAGGAGACCAAGTTTGAAAATCCTCAATGATGATACGATGAGTGTTGAACAAGTAATTATTTTCTAAACAATTGAGATAAGTAGTTACAACAAACAGTTGCCAAGATACTTGTAACTACATAATTGTTACTTGGATTAGTTGGATATTTAATTCATTGGGAAAATTTTGGATTACTTATATTGAAAGCTTTATATTTTAGGAAGTAATGGTATGATATCAAACAGCGATGAAATAGAGATAAATACCCAATATTGTAGTGTGTGCCATCATAAATAAGACAATCATCACAAATTAGACAACCACTAGCTATTTTCATCTAATTTATGATTACAAGAATGGGCATGGGCCACACTTGTCACCTAGTCCACCAACATCAAGGATATGGATTCTATAGTAGTTCTATATTGGCTCAAGGACATAAATAGGCCACCATATCCATGATTTCCACCTATATAAGAGAAATAAAAAGACAAAGGGCACTAATGAAGAGAAATTAAGGATAAGTTGAAGGAGGTGACATGGACTTCGACTGCTAGTGAGTTGCATTGATACTGGTGGGATGCACATAACACTAACCATAGCTTGAAGGAAGTATTTAAAAGAGTGTTAGTTTCTTTCATTTTATAGGTAGTTGCCTTTTATTAGAAGATAGTCATTATGAGATTGTTTGGATAACTGTATCAACCTTATATTCCTAAAATCCCATGGGAATATGTAATAAATTTACAATAGAACCTAACGTGCTCACCTATTATTTGATCCCTAGGAGTGTGTTTGTATATTGAGGTTACCTAGTCCTGAACATAAAAATAAATTAGCGATAAAATATGATGTCAAACAAATTGTGATTCAATACTATGAGAGTAATTCCATGCACTTGGATGACATGGAAAGTATATATTCATAGAAAATTCATAGGTTAAATTTAAACCCACTAAATAATGAAAAGTGTACAATGTGTTTGATCATATCGACATTGTTAATAGTGGTATCTACATTAGAGATCCCAATGTGGTTGGTTCATTACATGTAGTGTATAATGAATGAGTGAGGTACAATTGCCCATCATAATTGTTGGAACGGATCAATTATTTCCTATACAGAGGAAACAAAAACATCTTGTGGATTTCCACTAGATTTGATTGTTTTGAGATGAAATAAAGATTAAAGAAATACTAATTCTTGAGTGGAAGGAGCCATAACTAGTACTAGTCAATGTGCCAACTATTTTTTGTTGGATTTAATTAATACCACCAACACATCAAGGAGGAACAAGTGGAAAAAGAGAATCATGCTACACGAGTAGGTAGCTAAAGGAGAGGAATACTTAGGAGGAACATGAGGAGGAGTTAAGTAGCCCTAACAAGCTCTCAAAGAGGCATAAAAACTCTTTGGTAGTGATATTTCCATATTTTATGTAACATCATGATGATAAAGTATTTTGTGTAACATCATGATGATAAAGAGGATACACTTATGCTAGAAGAGTAAGGATTTTGGCCACACAACTCTAATGACCATACTTTTAAGATGGATTTTGAGGCTAAATGAGGATAATCCTCAAAGAAATCAATCAAAAGAGAATCCATAGATTGAAGAGGAGGTTGGTCAAACCTCACATAAAGCATTAGTAAGGCACAAATTCATAAATAGAGAGGATTCCAAATCCATTGGATTAAAACTAGGACTCGCTCAATTTCCACCATGAGTAAGATTCAAGTTTATAACAACACATTTTACACTGATTAAAAATTCTAGAGTAGAGGAAAAGCCCTTGTACTAATAGGAGGAATCTATATAGGATAAGACAAAAGGATATCTATAGGAACAAAGTGACATAGGAGGGGAAAAAACCTAACCCAAGGAGGTAGGATGTGATGAGATGTAGGAGGAGTAGGTTCCCTTGTAACATTATTTTCACAAAGGGAAAATTATTATAGAATATGAAGGGGGCTCATATTTGAAATAACAACCTCAGGCTAAGTAGTTTGATGCATCAAAGCTTCTTATATACAAAGTGATAATTGAGTTTCCCAAGCTAGAAAAAAGAATGCATTGCAAGGTACATAAGAGGGCAATATTGTAGGGTTTTTATTATACATCATGGATATATTCACAAAGGCATGAGAGAGCTTTTGTGTATGACCATTATAGTGAGTATTATATATGGAAAAAATGATGTTTTTCCAATATTCATAGTGTGTCAACAATATCAATAGCAACTTTATGAGATCTCCAACCTACAACAATGGGAGAAGACACATGAATTACTATTGTCATGAGAGTTACTAATAGGTACAATAATTTTCTATAGGGACCTACCCATGATGTATTTGACACCAAAATAGAAAAACAATTTTGTGATAGCACCAAATATAAAAACGTTTGCATAGCCCAATTAGTTGGAGGCATATTTATGTCACCTAAAATATTGGCCATGACAATTCAACTTCTTATAACGTGAAATGATATTTGTGAGTAGACATACATGATATATCACTTCTTAATTATTATAAGGAAGAGACATATCATCTTGAGTAGGAGTTGAGGCATCCACAACTTCAAGTGAGTGGCAACAAGTCAACATAGAGAATAATTGGAAGGAATTTGCCACTAACATTGAGAGAAGATCTAGGAGTGAGACTAGAATATTGTTAATCTTGAGATCAAGCTTAATGTAGCTAATTCCAAGATTAACATAACAAAATTGGAGTTTAGCACAATAAAGGAGATGTTGAGCACTACAAAAAAATTTGATTGACTATATTTCATTAGTCGTAGGAGTTGTGACTTCAACCAGATGAAGTTGATTGATAATTGGTGTGATATAATAACTTTGAAAAGAGGATATAGAAGAGAAAAAATACAAAGATTTTATCATAAAATTCAGCAAATGGAATCCTTGTTTGATCAATAGTATCACTAGTCACAATCACTTATTCTTATTAAATAGTCTACTAGTCTAGAGGTTCCAGTGGTACAATTGAAGGATGACAACTAATCTACCGGAGGGGGTAGATGTATATGACCAAACACATTAATAGATAGATTCGGTACCATATTACGTGACATATATTTAAGTTAAAAATATTTACTTTATTTATACATGAATATTTATAAAGCATTATCAATTGTTTTTCATTTTGTACATGTCATGAGTTATCACATATGCATGATGCCCAAATTTAATAAGAAATAGTATTGTGTAATGTCTTAAGTAATTAGTTCTAAATTTTATACATAGTTATGTATGAGGGTGTGATGGTTGGCAATTCTACCTATTCACACACCCCTCTTTTCACTTCTATATAATCAATATGAGAGTAGTGGATTGTCATTGTTTTATCTTTATTGTGTAATTATACTATTATTGGTAAATATGAGATCGTCTTAATGTGTTGTGACATTAACTATGTTGTTATGAGTAATATGTGTCATTTGCATATAATGAAATGATTATGTTGTTCATGTCTTGTTGCATGGTCTTGTGAAATATTTTCTTTTATTATTTGGGAATAAACAATTTATAAATATAAGCCAACTCTCTTTGTAAACTATGTGTTTCAACCTATTATTTTATCCCTAAATCCTAAACTCGATAAGATGATTTCAAAAAATATTAAAAAAAAAACATTGAATAATATGAACTCAATTTCAACTTTTATTTAATACAATTTTGAATCTCCCAAAATCTTGGCTAATATCCACTAAACTTGAGAATCAACATGATATGCTTGATCACTTCATTCTTGATAATAGATTTTGACATATCATGTGTAGCTTCAATGGGGATTAACATAGATTCATTATATTTTGGTTCCTGATCGATAAAAAAAAACTTCCTAACTAGGGCATCCCTACTTCTATATTCTAACTAGGCATATTGTAGTGAATTCTCACTCACTTGGGTGGACTAAGCCCTCTCAACCAATTTTGAAGGTTGGTTTCAATAGAAGAGCAAGCCACTTAAATTCCGAGTGAAAGCCAAGGTAAAACCAGAGGAACCAGACCCTTGAAGAAAATCATAGGCAAAGGTAAGTGCAAAATCCTAGTTACTGGACCCCCAAAGGTTGAGCTGAAAGCAAGAAGATCACTAGAATTTTGGTAAAATCCCTAGACATAATTACACGCTAAAAATTTCAACTGAAAGAAGGAATTTGAACTAGGGACATCTGACCAAGTCTAATGCCCCGTAATTTATGTTAGAATAATAAATTATATCCTAATTTGTTACTAGGATAATCTATGTGGTTGAGATTAGCTCAGTTGGTTATGATCCAATGGATTAGATTGTATGCCTTTGTTATTTAAGCAAGGCTCATTTCATTCAATAACATCAAGTATTTCATTATTCCAACATGGTATTAGAGCGGACCTTCCTTCCTTGTGAGCCTGAGGAGTTTTTCCTCGTGGGGGGGTCTCCCTCATGGAAATCCCCCCCCATTTTTTTCGTTTTTTTCTCCAATATTTTTTTACCGAGGGAGTATGCTCTCCATATTTTGATGGATCAAAAACCATATGGTTAAATTTTTTTTGAGGTCATTTTTTATTTTTTTAAAGTTTGCAGAACGGTGCCATGCTGCTGAGGGTTTCAACTTCCATTGTCTTTTTGGATCTAATCTATTGTTATAGAGCACCATACAAGCTTTTTCGATGGATTGATGTTCGCTAGGATTTTTTCTCTATGGATAGGTTCACGGGAGCACTCCTTTTATAATGTTGAAAAAAAAATTGGTTTCAATTTCATGCATGTGAAGGCGAAAACTCTTGGGCCACCTAGTTTTTTTCCAGTGCCCACTCCCTTGTTGACTTCAGGATCGTTGGCTTGGAAGCGGCCAAAGAAACCCCCAACTATGTCTCATGTGGCTCAATTGAATATTAATCCAGAGACTATTAAATACCATGAATCAAGATGCATTTATAAAGCTTTAACCTTTTTGTTATGGGAAGCAATGTTGTTTTTATAGCAGTGAGAGAAATATTATGGGCGGTACTGGAGGTTTTTTTGGCGTGTTATTTTTTGGCCATTGAATACACTTTGGAGAGCACCTGGTCTTCGGTGGGATTTGACTTCATGTTAGCGATAAGAGGAAATAGATCATTACACTCGACATTGATCGGATTTATGTCCTCAATTTTTGGAGGATGAGGCCACCGACGATGGAGAAAGGAGATTGTTGCATGGTCAATGCGACATCAAAATTTCATGGAAAAATGATACAATCGAAACTAGTATTGATAAATGTGTAGATTAGATGACAGCACAGCAGCAATTCATCTCTACATGTTCAACAGTGGAAGCGTGACAATTTTTTTTTGGCTCCTATTTTTTTTGCGAACCTGGCGGTCGTACAGTTGCATGCTGAATATGGAGGTGACATATCTCCTGCAATTGAGGTGATGTTTCCTTTTGTATTTTTTTGTAACCTCCCAAATTTTTTGATGATTGAATATCGTGCTTAGGTTTCAAGCTATTATTGATCATTGTAGTGTTTTTCCTATGATCAGGGAGTGTCACACGAGAGCTACAATTCAAATCCATTTTTTGAAATAAATCTAAGCCTGGCACCTTGGCATGCGCTTTCATAGAAATTCAGGCAGAGGTTTACTTCTTCGATGGTTATTAATGGCATAGAAAGAAATCCTTTGAGTACGATGAGATCATGAGGTCGATTATTTATGAAAGAATATGTTTGAGTTTGTGGATATAATGAGCTTTATCTTCAATTATCAAATGCTTAACTGTTGTTTATATCTTTCTAGAGAACCGGATTTGTAGACATCATGCGTTTGAGCTCTCTTCAATCAAAAATATATATTTAGATGTTGATGCGATGCATCCTCTCTGTCCTCGCCATATGTTCAGATGGATTAGAGGCCATTGAAATCAATAGCGTGTCCTATGTAATGTTTTTAAATATTGTAAGTAGTCTGCAATACCGTCTAGAGCGTGTGCACTATACTCGAGGATATTTGGTGGTTGCAAATTATAGATGAGGATGAGCTCTTCATATTTTCTATTTAAGCTCATGAATCTGACAAAGCAGCTCGGGAGGTTGCTAGTTCTTATATTCACTACTGGCGAGATTACTAGGGGGTTTTTTTGATGCAGCTCGATGGTGATTTCTCTAAAAAATTATTCACACACAGTGTAGTTGTGAGATCATTAGCACTGCTATTTGTTCTATAAAATTGGTGCAGTTTTTATTGTCGTTGAAATGCTATGGGAGGAGATTTCTTTAGATGGTATCATCACCAGTGGTATCGAATAGCCACATCACTTTAGATGGCATCATCACCAGTGGCGTTGAATAGTTCTAGTTTTGAGAAGCGTAGAATCTGAAATCATGACCAATAATATCATCAAGATATCTCCCTCACGATCCACCAGATTGACTGCGCGTTGATTGTGGATGTGGAGGAAACCTTGAGCGCAGAGATGTAGTCTTCAATTCGTTTAAAAATTTTCTACGATGGAGGTCGATGGATTCAAATATGAGTTCAGTTGGATGCGGTTTCCTATAATGGCTCAAAGCCCACAGTGGGCATTTCTTGCCTTGAAACGTACAACCTGGCATTTCTAGTGAAGTCATGGTGGGGTGAGGTTCAATATTCATGGATAGCACTCAGAATAATTTTTTTGAAGCGTGATGGGCCTATAATATTTTTTATAATATTTAATTTCTATAGTAGCGATTTTTTTTTTCAATTGGATGCATGCATATATGTTGGTTCTAGATGGCAGTGCAAGAAACAAGTTGAGCAAAGTGGAAAGAATCATGGCGTGAAGTTTTAGAATTGATGACAATGGAAGTGCCCCTGTTAGTGCAATTTTCCACGACGTCCTATTTTCGAGATGTCTGAGCAACTTGAGTGGAGATAGCCCGAAGTTGTAGATGGATATAGTAACCCGTATGGATGAATTGTTCTTTTTTTGTCCAATGTTGATTGACGGTGATGTTATCCATGACAAAATTGATGCCCATTTGGAGTGTGGCAGTGAATTTTTCATCAGCATGGTCATGCAGTACCTGCCACTCGAATCACCCATGGTGCTCACTTTATTTTTTATTGCCACCTTTTTAAAATTTTCATTAGAAGGCATTTTAAAGTGGAGGGACCCACTTTAATAATATGGGCTTTAAAATGTTTTTAAGGAATAACTTCAATTTGTGGTGAACAATAAGCTATTTTTTTAGCTTATTTGAAAATTTTCTTGAATTCAAAAAATGGTGGCCCATGTATTTTCTCCTGCTAAAGAAAATTTGTATCCTAATTTATTTAGAGTCATTTCCGAAATTTTTTTTGTAAGGGAAGGAGACTTGTTTTTCCTATAGATAAAGGACATTTGACACCCGATCATAGGGGTGTTTATAGTCATCGAAAAGGTTTTTTCGAGAAGGACACATTGGTGGTGTCTATTTTTTTATTTTGAGGCACTTTAACATCTATTTTTGGCCTCAAATATATTGTAATGCTAGAGTGCATTCTCGATTGAACCCGACACTCCTAAATATTTGTTAGAGTAATCCTAGTATCTAGTCATCTCCTCTATATCACCTAGAGGTTGCAGTGGTTGGTTACCCATGCATTTCGGTAGGATGAGGAGGTCACCATAAGGACACGTTCGAGAGCTACATTGGTGCCCTTTCTTTTTCAAATTCCCTTGAAGTAAGTTATTTGTCCATTTTTTTGGACCTTGTTATCATCCCATTGTGTTCATATAGGTGGAAACCACTAATTATGCTTGTGGAGTCGATTTGGACATCCCTTGCGATCCTTGTGGTTCTTTCCATACTATCTTCACACTCTTCTTTTTGTGAGACACTTTGGTTTAAGGGGGTTTTCTTTAGTGACCTTTTTTCATGGCTCAAAGCCTTGATCTGTGTCACAAGCACCAGTCTAGGAGTATGGTTTCATTCATTCCAATGACAAGTCTCTACTTTTTTGTAGGCTTATTAATGGAATTTTTCCTAGGAGGGGTTGAAGAGGACATCTTCCTTCTTCTTATTCTATTATAGCAGGTGGTTTTTTCTTCATCTCTCCAGCAAAGTTTTCTTATGCATATATTGTACATGAGTACCTTATCAGGCCTTGTTACTGGGACTCATACTTGTGGATATGCCACTTGTTTAGTTTTATTGTTTTTTGCTACCTCCTAGTATCACTTAAGGGGGGTGTTAGTATATCCTAGTACCACTTAAGGGGGGTGTTAGAATAATAAATTATATCCTAAGTTGTTACTAGGATAATCTATGTGGTTGAGATTAGCTTATTTGGTTATGATCCAATGGATCATATTGTATACCTTTGCTATTTAAGCAAGGCTCCTTTCATTAAATAACATCAAGTATTTCATTATTCCAACAATTTCAAGACAAATAGTGGTAAACAAAACATCGAACGAGATTAAATGATGACTTAGCCGTAAGAAGTGCCAACAAAACCATGTAAGTGCATGAAGGAGCTAGTCAGTAGGACATGAGCAAGTTGAAACCACCGAAGCCCTAGATCCCACACATTATACCAAGGAATTTATATCCCTTGAACATATAGTCCTACCTTTACATGCAATTGTAGCATTAAAAGTACCATCATTAAACTTGCTTTGGGATAGCCATGGATCTGGTAACATTAATGGTAGAAAGTACCTACAAAATATCTCTAGCATGGACAAAAATATCTCACCTGAAGTGGCTCAAGATCTAAAAACCTTGAGATTACACACCATCAATATAGAAGACCCTTAGGCAGGAAATTTTGAAGCGAGAATATTAAATTTTAGAAAATGGAAAGTCTTTAATTTTTGTTTATAAATATTAGTATATTTATCATTATAAAGGAGGTTGAATTATTATTGTGTCCAACATCTAGCCTGTAGCAGCTCTCCCTCCCTTTTCTATTTTATATTTTAGTCTGGACTCAAGCCTTGGGCTAATTTATGTATAGGTCGTTGAGCCTCTTCTAATTATATATGGATGAAATGTGCTTAAATATAAATACAAGGAGATGTGACTATTCATGAAATACCTGTCTTTGTATGAATGTTTATCTTTCTGTGTAAGGTTGTGACTCTCTTGTACTTTTATCCTAGCTTCCATAGGAGATTATTTGGTTTATAATCTTATGCAATTGGGACCATGTTCAATTTATCTATCATGTTGGTTCATGTGTTCACTCATCCCATTGAGACATAGAATGGGAATTGCAATCTTTTGGTGCATCACCACCCATAAATTAGGCTAGCTAGATAGATTTATTTTTTACAATTTCATTTCCAATCATTTATTGTTTTTCTCCTTTCCAGTTTCCTTGGAAAAACACCCAGTAGAATAGGCTAGCATAGAAATGACGAAGCAACAAAAGATTACATCAATTCAAGGATTCGACCTTGGTAAAAAATCTCAAAGGTCATCTAAAGGAGTCAAATCCCATGCTTCCTAAACTTCCTAGGATTGGTGCCCCAAGCGAGGTGCAGGTCACTAGACACACCCACTCGAAAGAGAAAACACTACAACCGTGAGGGGTCATGGTGCCCTAGGTGCAAGGGTTGTTTTAGGTCCCCAAAAAATTTCTTATTTTAATAAGCTAATGTGGATCCTATTAGGATTCACTCCCATAAAAATATCATGATATTACATTTGTTTTGAGATCAATTAGACCATATCCATATTGCATTTTTATCAAAGATATTCTTCAACTTATTTAAATTATTGTGTTTCCTCTATGAACTCCTTGATATCCTAATCATTAAAAGGTAAAATATATCTCATCTAGTTACATGCTAAAAATTGAATTTCATTAAGACAAAGATCAACATTGTGATTGACTAAATTATCTACTAACCTATTTTCTTCTTTATAAGTATGCTAAAATTTCCAAAATAGTACCTCCATACATAGTTGAGAATCATAAAAAAATAATGCTATTGCTGATATAATCCCTATATCTATTCTTCTTAATGGCATTAATAATAGTTTGTAAATCCCCTTTAATTGAAATAATCTATTTTTCAATAATATTCTTGATCTCTATAAGAAGTGACCTTGTATCTACATAGTTGTCAATTGAAGTCCCATATGATTCTAAGTGATGAAAAAAATTCCTTCATTATTCCAAGAAAAACCTCCTCCACCGTATTCCCCTTGATTTCATGAGGAAGCACCCTCAAAATTAGTTTTAATTGAATTCAAATTCTAGAATCAACATATATCCTTTGTGTTAATTTCATTATCACAAATAACATTTTTTATATATTAAAATATTATAACCAAGAGGTAAACACCACTTTTCCACACTTGAGACTTCCCATGATGAGCACCATTCTTGTAAACAATCTACAAGAGAGGCAATAATATGATTCCAAACTTGGGCATGATTTTGAGATTTGTTAAAAAAATATATTATTCTTTCTATCCATAGATTCTAAAAAATACAATTCATAATAGAATGTATAATGCTTTAGCTTTGAAAAAATCAATCCAATATTTCATTAACTCTTTCAATGTTGGTGGAGATATCCAGTATATTATAATTTTTAAAATGTGCCCCCAAATAGTATAAGCAATGGGACAATGAATAAGTAAATAAGATGATGTTTCTAGATATTTTTAATCAAAGGCACACATAAAAGTTCTATGATGTTATATTCTTTGTGGAATCTCACTTATAATAATTTTGCTTTAGTGTTAACCAAAAAATATTGAGATCTTAGGGAGGGCCTCAAGGGACCAAACATTCTTCCAATAGAAATCTTTGGGAATAGGAAATTTTGATTCCTCTAAAGCCTTATATCCCAAATAAACCAAGTATACACCATATTTTGATAGAGTTCAAACCAACTCTTCTTTCAACATAAATTGGGCAAATAAATCTCTTGAAGCATAATTTAAAACTCATCCATTATATGTTTGAGGTATTTTTTCTCAATTAGGTAGTTAATAAAAATCCATGATTTGAAATTGTTTCTCTCATCAATATATTATTTCACCTTTAATATCTTCAAGCTAAATATTCCTGAGCCAAAGATTATTATTTTTTATCAAAAATAAAAGGATAGGGCTTTAACCAAGAGTCGGGTCAAAAATTTATAGAATTTGCCTCATTGGATAACTACTTAATTATGTTTCTTGATCAATTATAAATACTATGATATAAAGTCTCATGTTGTCAAGACCATATATAGGGTTCATTTATTGAATAATTTTATTACCTCAATAGAACTTATATATTTCTAGAACATTTTTTCCCAAGTCTTTTCTTGATCTTTGAATAATCTTCAACCAAGTTTTCCCCTATGCCAAACTAATAAGCCTACAATTTGAAATCTTGACCCTCCAATATTCTTTCCTTTCCAAACCCTATCCCACTTATTATAAGGAAACCTAAATTCTTCCTCACATCCTTTCCATAAAACTTTATTTTTTATCAAAATTAGACGCTATACTTGTCAATGGTCCTTGAAAGTAACATCATGTATATAAAGATAAGTTACAATGTGGTCTTTATGAGTTGTAGTAATATAGCCATGGTCAAGAACTTACCTTTCCAACATGGTAAACAAGATTTCATTCTATCAAATACTCCTTTCCTTTATCAAACAAAGAAAACCCTACATATATAGAAGGTAACTTTCCAAAGTCAAACCCTAAAATATTCATAATAATCCATTGAAAACATACGAAAATGTTAGTAAAATATTTTTGGTTTATAGTATTAACCAAATGCCCAACAATCTTCTCAAAACATGATGATATTGGTTTAAACTCCATGGCCTTGTTGATTAAGGGATGACCTGAAAAAATTATTATCAACAAATTAAAGATGATATTTTAAGATACCATTTATTGCAACATGAATTCCTTTGATGTTTTCTTCCATTTTTACCTTTAAATCTCTATCCAATGCTCCAGCATGTGTAATGAAGAAATAATGAGACAATTGGTCATCGTCGCAAATCCCACAAGATGATTCAAAGTCTCCAAAAAGGGACCCATGATCAAAATAAAATATTTCATAGTGCTCTAACATCTAATTCACCTACACCAATCTTGATAAGAATCAAATATTTTAAGAATATCATGTAGAAAATTCCACCAAACCCTATCACGTGCTTTCTTCATATTTAATTTTAGAAACATAATTAGATATTTTGTGGAATGGAGAAAATATCCTTTTGTACAATAATTATGCCATCAAGAATTTTTGGCCCACGAATAAAACACCTTGTTCCTCCAAAATAACACAATCTAGAATGCATTTCAATCGATTTGCCATAATTCTTGAAATTATCTTATACATCATATTAAGGCTTATTGGATTCAAAATACTTTGTTTCGTATTTCGTGCATATTTACAAAGGCTTATAATATGATATTAATGTCACTTATTATAGCTTTGTTTTACCTAACCTCTTCAATTATAGCCAATATATTGCTCTTTAAGAATACCTTTTTTTTTAATACAAGAAATCCATTAGGGTCAAGTATCTTATTAGGGTGGAAAGAGAAAATGACCTCATATAGCTCCTCTACAGATATCTTTCTCATCACGCTTTCATTTTATCTTTGATAATTGATGGAATATTTTGCAAAAGCTTATCTCAAACCTCCTGTATCATACCCAAATTTTGTTTGAAATAATTAATTATTTTCTCATATCCTTTCCTTCCTCAATAATTTTTCCATATGGAGTTCAAATGGTAATGATTTTATGAAAAGACAAATCTATTTTGGTTGTAGCATGAAAAATATGGTATTTCTATCCCCTTCCTTAAGTCATATCTCCTTAGATTTTTGGGCCTAATATGATTCTTCCTTTTATAATAAATTATGATATTTAAAAAAATAGTGTTTTTCTTACACAAGTATATATCTTCATTATATTGATTTCTACTATCTTTTGTAAATTGTTGAGCTTAGATTTGATTTCCTCTGTCACTTGATATGTTACCAAAAGATCTGACAGTTTAAATCTTTGTTTAACTCTTTAGAGATTTCATCGATTGAGCAAATTTATATACATGATCCTTCAAACCTTACTTCTTCCCACCATTACATAACCATTTGGAAGAAATAATCGATCTTTGAGTCACATAGACTAAAAGTAAAATGGCTTTGGATGACCATTATTGGGTATATCACATCTCAAGAGAATGGTTTTGTGATATAGTCCTACGTAAAATAAAATGTCTAATCAAATTGTGCAATCTGTTTGTAATCGTTTATTACTTAATAAAAATATATTCAATTATTTTATTATATGAGTTTGTCCAAGACATCTATTATCCCATGTATATTGAAAGCTTGAAGGAATAACATCTCAAGGGTCATTTGAATTAATAAATAAAGAAAACTCCTTAATTGATAAATAGTATCTACAAGTACCACTCTTTTTTCCAAAGGAGACAATTATGTTGAAGTCCCTCCAAGAATCCATACCATAGATCACAATTGAATTTGACATAAATAAACTAAGGTCCTTTCAACATCTCTAGTGAAGAATAATTGTAGTTGGAGCATATATATTTATAACTTCAAATTTGATCATTTTCACTTTTCTACAAAAAGACTAGCATCCCAATTACTTCTTGTTTTTAGCAATTATACATCATATTTATTTTTTGTCATATTATTGTAATACCTCTCAAAACTCTTATAGAAAAAACCATTAGACAATCCACCCTCTTCCAAATATTTTTGAATCATCCTTACATTCCCCACTAATTATTTCTATTTCCCGTATTAAAATAAACTAATACTATAACAACCTATTTATTCTCGTCTCTTATTTTAGGGGTCTTATTCATACCCCTAATATTCCAAAATACCATATTTATAATTACCTTTTATTCTTATGTATGGGCTTATCCCCACTTCTTGTTGACACTTGTGCTATTTTTTTTGTTTTCCAAACCAATATCCCTCTGAGTTTCCTTTTCTCTTTGTTCTTGCTTTGAGTTTCTTCCTCTCCTTTTTCCATTCCCACTAACACTTTCATCCTCATCAATCTCTTCCATTTTCCATATATGCTCATAATGTGAGTTATCATCTATAGGTTTATGTTGCCATGGAGAACCTAAGGTGCATAGAATAGCCTTCAAAACACTTTCTTTATGGTTCCCTAGAAATCCTAAAGTGCAAAGTCCTCCATAGTACTTTCTTTATTTGCTCTAAAAACCCAAAATTTCCATAGATATCCTCCATACTCCTTTCTTTGTTATGTTGTTCTTAGAATCCTAAATTGCAATAAATAAATTCTATAATATTTTAATTTCTATTGTAAGGAGATGATTTTCGACTACTAAAATGAAGGCCATTTGCTCACATTAAACTTGATCTATTCCACCTTTGTCTTAAAATTTGCCTCCACATATTTCTTCAGACCATTAACTCCATAATATGGACTTGCTCATTTTAATTCCTCATCACTTGCATTGTTTTTAGTTTTTGAATGAGTGAGTTGTGATGGCCTTCACCCACTAATGATTCAAAGGGGCTTTGCCACTTTTTTAGAAGTGGAATTCCTCAATCTAAGCTAGCTTCTACTATAGTATAATTATTTTGATTTATCTTGAAGTATGTCTTATTAAAAAGTTTCCATATATCTTAATCATTTGCATAATGTAATCTCTTGTTGTATCTAGCCACATGCAATTTGTGACATCAAAATGCAATATTTTCATAATCCACTTATTGATCACATTCTCTTTATTCAAATTTAATCTTGATAGATTTTGGAAAAGATCTTCAAATATCTACAACAATAAATATATGGGCATACATAACATGCTTTCACTCGCTGGTAGTTGGTCCCTTCTACATGAAATCCCCTAGAGTATTGCTAATATTCTTCAAAACCTCCTTAGTAATAAGCTAATATGGAAGTCCAAAAAGCCTAATTGACATAGAAAGTGTTTTAATAGTTTATCTTCATTCCTTGGTATTAAATATAAACCATTTCTCCCTCTAAGCCATGGGCCACTATCCATTCATGGAGAATATGATAAGGAAAAATCTTCTTTAAAGGAAATTCATGGAATAATTTGAATTCAGTCTCCACTTCCATTTTATCCAATTTAGTATTAGTATCTATGGAACTTACATAGTAACCCTCTACTTTGACAAACCATTTAGTCATGCTCGATCATCTCATCCTTAAGAATTACTTCTAATGAAACATCTATTGCTTGAATAGGGATTCTCATAGATTCACTCTTCTTATTGTCACCAACTGGGGCATCATTACTTACATCTAGAAGATGTTACTTCTAGCTCGGGCTTCTATTAATGACTTTCCCTCCTTGTTACAAAGTTTTCCCTCATAAGAATCCTTTAAATTATCCCAAATATCTAGAACTAGAAAAATGTGTGGTTTGCTCCTTGCTCAAAATCACTCTATTTTACATTTTAGACATCATTTTGCTCATTATTTGTTGTTCTCTTTGTTGTAGGTGAAATGGCCAAAATATTGCATTTGATCTAACAACACATTAAAGACACATGCTATTTAGAACAATGTATTTTATTCATGATAAGATTTGCATAGGTTACAAATAGGGAGAATTCCCCTTTTTCCTTTCTTTTCACAAACGTTACAATAGGCCTGATGCCTTCTTTTCATGTTCCTCAATGTAGATGGGCTTGCATACCATCGCGGGGTTGTAGTTTGTAGTTGTTTCCCTCCTTGGTTCTAGGATAAACCTACAAAAAGGGGTTAGTTCATTGGGGGGCTTGCCTTAGTCAGGCCCCATAGTAAGAAAGACAAATCAACTGTAAAAACATGATAAAAACTGAAATAAATGATGTAGAAGTTCATAAAATTACAAAATGAAGCTTACCTCCCAAATTTGAGTTGATTTAGGACCTGTAGATCCAATTCGCCACCCAAGAGACGAACTGGTGTCGGATTCATGGGGCAGGGGGTGAATCAGACTCTGAGTATAGTTCTGCAAAAACCTTTCGATGGAGAGGTTCCTTTGGGGTAGTATGGTTGTTATGCAGGTTCAAATCTGCTTTGTCATGCTTCTATATGTATTTTGGTAGAGTTTTTGTACTTTGGACATAAGTGGAGATATAGATAAATGAGGGTTTGGGCCCACTATTTATAAGAAAACCCAAGGTGTAGGGGGGGTAGTTAGGAAAACTAAGCCCTAGGGTGAGATCCCATGAAGGTTAGGTTAGGGTTTGTGAGGTGGCTTCCTCACATTCCCTCTAGGAAATATCTCATCCTCACACATGTGTGAGGAGAGATTAGGGTTAACTAGGGTTGGTCAACTCTAGGTTAGATGTGGGGTTAGGTTAGGGCTTCCTAAGAAATATCCTAACTAACCTAGTACACACACATGTGGGAGGGAGTAAATAGGGATAATTAGGGATTAAGGAACTAATTTACCTTTTTAGCCCTAAAAGTGAATTTTAAGTGAAGTCAACTTAAAATTAGATTTTGGAATTGACTTAATAATTACTTTTGCCAAGTAATAGCCTCGTGGGGGCCTCAATTAAGTGCAACAAGGCTTTATATCTCCTTGGGAAGCTGATGGAAGGTATCCCAATGCATGGGAAATGTTTATGATGTGATTTTGCTAACTTATTAGGGTTTTAGATCTAAAAACTAGCAAAGTGGTGTGTGGAAGTCTACATAATGCTACGATAATCTACGGTGATCTACGCTAGTCTACGCATGTCTACAAAAGTCTACGTATGTCTATGCATATCTACAATAGTCTACGTAGGCCTATGAGGATCTACGATAGTCTACGTTGGTCTACGATAGCCTAGGGGTATATAGGATCACCTATGTAAACCTATAAGTCTCCAAAAGGATTTACAAGTACGTAGGTATAGCAATGTGCAACTTTTAGGTGTCTACATTTTACCCCTTTTTGTACTATATTGTGTGAAGTACAGTTTAATACAAAAATGTGAAGGGTTTGTGTAGAGAAAAAGGGATAGAAGGAGAATGGAATCCAACCAAAGGTATGTAGCCGCTTGAAGCGTGACCATACAACATTGACTAGAAATCCAGGGAAGAAAAGGAAAAGAATGAAATCTAATCAAAGGTATGTAGCCGCTCGAAGCGTGACCATACAACATTGATCGATAGCCAAGAAGGAGGAAGGAGAATAAGAGAAGAGGAAAGAGATAAAATGGAATGAAAATAATACCGATAAATGGAAATGGATGATTGCGGATGCAATGCGGTGGTTTTGTTGAGTCCGTATGACATTTTCGATGTCATACTAGTTGCTTGGGGTAGGCAACTTTTGATTGCTTTGATTTTATGACCAGTTCAGCGTGGTCCAAAAGTACGAATAGAACAAATGTCTATTAAAATATTTGTTGTTAATTGATTGATGAGCACATGGCGACAAATTTCAAACCATTTGAGTTAGTTAACATTTGGATTATTCAAATGTGTCATTCATCATGTACCATGAATTTCAGAGTGAAGTCCTCCAAATGTTATGCTAAATTAGTCAACCGTGTCATTCATTGTGTACCATGAATGCCAAAGTGACCTCTCCATTGTTATGCACAACTCTCTTGATTTAATAAATATCTAGTTGGAATTGAGATTATAATCGTAAGATAATCTTCAACAAAAAAATTCGTAGACAGATGCGATATCCACGCTTTTGGATTTTTAGTTTGTTGGTTACATGCAAAGCTGACTTTGGATATGAATACCCCCTCAAACGAGGAATCAACAATGAGATGAATGAAATGCAGTGATTTGGTGATGCATCAATTGATAGAATACCAATGCATGATGAAAAATGGTGAACAAGCAGATGAGAGGATAGTTTAGGAGGGTTCCTAGGGTTTTGGAAGAAAGTTGCATGATTTCCTAGGGTTTTGGAATGAATTTGATTGGATTTGGGGTTCATATGCTCAATTCGTCGGGCGGGGGAAAATTGGATCTTGATTCATGGGGCGGGGGGTGAATTGGGCGTAAATCATGGGATGGGGGGCGAATTAGGGGTTTAGGTCTTTTTAAGGCAATTTGGGGTTGAGGGGACTCATTTTGACAATGACGAGTTGTGGAGAGCATTTGGAAGGAGTATTCGATGATGCGTGGACACGATGGTTGACGAGTTCGGATGAGAATATGGTGAGAGGATGACCTAGAACCGATAAAAAGCACGAGAATCCATTGGTAAGTGCTCCTACTTACCTCGATTTTTGCTTTTAATTTTCTAGAGAAAAGTGAATTAGGGTGGAGGTTTTCGTCTCGTTCTAAAAAAAATTGCAAGTTTTGATTAACATTTGAACACATAGTGTTAAAATAGCCAAATGGGTACCCAAAAACGTAACTTGTTTTTAGGTTTGACTTGTTTTAGCGCCAGTTTGACCAGGTAATGAGTAGAGTGGTCGTAGAGTTTGACCGTTCATTTTTTGAGCAATGGTGTACTATTTTTAGAATGTTATTGAATTTTATTTGTAAAAGTAGGAAATGGGTATCCAGTTGTGTGACTGTTATTTTTTTCTGCCTTCGTTTGGCATGTTTTCTGAATGTGTTGTTTTTGGGTGTAAGTTGGTAAACTTTGACTATTAAGTTTTCCATCATGGGTATAGAATTTTTAGAAACTGATGATACTTTCATTGTAGAAGGGCAAAATGGGTATCCGAAAATATTATTTGTTTTTGTAGATGATTTCATTTGGCCTATGTTTGATTTGCGTGCCAAGATGTAAGTAATGTTAAATTTGAAATTAGCTATTGGGAGCCCAATTTGCACTATTTTCAACATCTATTTGAAATTTCACCGTGAAGTGGGCAAATGGGTGTTTAAAAATGTGACTGTTATTTTGATATTGTGTGTTTTGACGTATGTTATGTTTGGATGTGTGTGGTAAGATTGATCTTGAACTCTGCCCTTATTTGTATACTGTTTTTGAATTTTGTTGATATTTTTACCGTTAAGTGGGTAAATGGGTATTCAAAAATGTATTTTATTTTTGTATGTCTAAGAGGTTGACTTAGTTTTGAATTTCGTGCCATAGTGGGTATGTGGGTAATTTTATATTTGACTGTTGGAAGCCAAATATGTATTGTTTTTCGCATATGTTCAAAATTTTACCATGAAATGGCAAAATGGGTATCCAAACATATGACTATTTTGTTGATATGTTCGAATATGTGAATTGTGCACTGTTTAATGTATCGAAGTGCATGTCAAATTAAATAGTTTAATTTGTATATTTGATTCATGGATTTTTATTGGATTGCATCATTGGATTGATGACTAATGTATATTTTGTTGTGTTTGTTTGTGGATGAACAGGTGAAGATGCTCAAGCCCCATCATCGTGTTCGAAATATGAAGGGTGATTTTGACAAGTTGATGAACAATACCGTTGATCTTAAGTGGTTGGATGATATATGGTTTAGAGGAGTATGGGAATGTAAGAGTATACATGCTAACAGGGCATATGTATCCGCATTATGTGAGCGATGGGACATGGATAGGAACACTTTTCATTTTCCCACTAGGGAAATGACAATCACATTAGAGGATATGTATCGGATTTATAAGTTATCGATTGAGGGTGTTTCGGTTAGAGCAGCACCGGATAATAGTAAGGATGTTGTGTTGGAGCACTTCTTTGGTGAGGGGTGGAGGGACATAGATGTCTCAAAGATGGATTATGAGTGGTTGTGGTTGAAGAATAATATATCTAATCGTTAGTGTGCGGCGATGATGATGATATATACCTATGTTTTGCCAAACACTTTTGAGGTACTGTTCACCTGGAAGATGTTGGATATAGTGAGTGACATGGTGAAGCGCAGGGTTGTGTTTGCATGGGCATCTGTATTGTTAGCCCAAGTGTACCGAGAGTTGCACAATGTTGTGTATTTTAGACGAAAGGGTTTGAGGTGGACTCCCTTGCTACATGTATGGGTATGGGAACACATATCTATTGAGAGGTCATCATTATTACCTCACCCTACCCATGTTGAGGGTAAGGAGTATTTACCCTATGCATTGAGGTGGAGGACTGATGAGGAGAAGGGCATCAAGAGGCCTCACAAGGGTGACCCTTTGTTGTGGAGGGTAAATTTTGGGGACTTGACATCTAATGATATTAGGTGGAGGCCTTGGTTGGGTGGGGTGACCTGGGAGGAGGACGATGAGCAGTTGCGGACCATTCGCCAGGGCAGATGGCTAATAGGGAGATAAACTCGGTAGGTTGAGTATTTTTAGTTTGATTGAGTGAGACGACAGTTTCGATTAGAGAAGGATGTTCTAGGGGCTCCTATTATATATTATAGATGACAGGGTGACATAGGAGAGCATCCTGTGGTGTTGCCTTGGGTTGGTGAGAGTGACCCATCTGTGGTTATCCTGGATGTGGATAAAGTCGGGACTACACCAGAGTTTGAGACCTGGTGGTCTATGCAGAGTTGGGAGCCTGGCAGAGGTGTTATTGATTGATAGGTGCCACCTGATGGTGGGGTACCTCCACCAGAGAGAAGAGCATGTGAATGGACTCGAGCGAGGTCAAAGGAGGTAGCTGGTGGCGAATGAGAGGTTCCTCTATGACGGTCTTGGTGAAGCTTGGGTGGTGCATCGAGTACATAGGGAGTGGGAGTGGGAGAGGTTCTTGTGACCATTGGGGAGGATCCTGTGGAGGGTGGTATGGCCATGGGATAGGCAGTTGGGGCAGTAGAGGAGGGAGGTGGTTTTGC
Organism: Wollemia nobilis; assembly: GCA_028583015.1. Classification (NCBI taxonomy): domain Eukaryota; kingdom Viridiplantae; phylum Streptophyta; class Pinopsida; order Araucariales; family Araucariaceae; genus Wollemia; species Wollemia nobilis. Next base: position 1,203,338 of record JAQPPZ010002224.1, read on the forward strand.
TGCTATGGGTGGTGTAGAGGAGGTAGGTAGATCTACTGCTAGGCATGGTGTGGATGATACCATTGATATTGGTATTTTTACGGATATGGAGGATATTCCCTTTGAGGTCCAGGAGAGGCAAGATGTGGATGAGGAGGCTCGAGGGTTGCAAGATAAAGTTTGTTAGTTGGAGGCTAAGCTTCACCAGTAGGAGGAGAGGCATAGGGTAGAGGTATAGCAAGCATGGGATGAGGTTTCACAGGCTATTGAGAGATTGACTGGTCTATTGGTTGTCGATTTTGTGAATAAGTCCTTGTATGAGGCTTCTTTAATGGTGCATGGGATCGTACTTCTTGATTATAGTCAGTTGGTGTCCCAAGATGAGTCACGATCGCAAGTACATGCACCTACTAATCATAGCTAGTGTAGTGCTACTTCGGTAGAGCAGGTGGGTGCCAGGCCTGAGGTGAGAGATCCAGTTGCTGGGGTTCAAGTTCCAAAGATCAGGACAAAGTCGAGCAGAGCTGCAGAGATGCGGGCAAGCTATGAAGGATGTGGGTGAGACTCTGAGTGGTAGTTAGGATTACTATTGATTGTAGCCTGCGGGTATTTTGGATGGTGGATTATGGGCATGGTCCCAGTTTGTAGCCCACGGGTTTTTTTGATGGATGATATATATACATTTTGATTTTTGCTGTTATATATACGTGTTATGGTTTTGCAGTGTGTTCTCTTTATGTTTGCATAGATATCATAACATAATTTGTAGGCATGTATGATGAATGGATATGCATGTGTGTTGTGGTTTAGATATATTATCGTTCTATAGTATGAATATACTATAGACTAGATTTGCATGATTGTATTTCGAATGCAATGTGATGTGATATAATATGAAATGCAGTTTGTAGTGAATGCATGTAAAAAAAATGTGATGATGTAGTGTGAGATAGTGTATATAGTATAACTACATTGATGTAATGTTTTATGTGAAGCATGTAATGTAAATGCAATGATGTGATCTTTGTTAATAAATCTGTGTAACATAAGATGCATGGATGCATGTATGGGAGTGCTAAAATACGCAGACGAAGCACTTGTATCATTACATGTACCTATGTGGATGTTATCCATTCCATTATCTCAAAGATGTAGGATGGTATAGGGGATATGTAATGGCTTTGACTAATGTAGTTTTTGCAATCAAATATCGAACTCAAAATTGTGCAAGTTTATGTGGCAAATCATAACTAGTTGGACTGGTTCAAAATTTGTCATGGACCTATGTGTGTAAATGAGTGAGGTTCATTTATCCATTTTGATGGAGGTAGGATTAACCCATTGTAGACACGACCGAACTAGCTAGCTCATCCATACGTGAACAATGATCTATACAAAATTGGGTAGCTAATGTAATAGATATGTCACCACTTGTAAGACTATTCCACTGGTAGGCAGGCTCTTGGAGCCTATTGCTAGCGATGTAAATCATCCCATGGTGTTATGTTAAACCTAAGGGCCAAAGGCGATGAAGCATAACATGGGTGATATCAGGAGGCTTTTCCTTTTGTTTCATATCCCTCATCTATTGTTGACCTATTTATTGTGGTGCTCTTTTTCTTTTCTTTATATTTTTTTTTTGTTTTTCTATTATTTATGCCCTGTTCTTTTACTTTTTTTATGCTTATCCCTTTGTTTATCCCCAAGTCGTATGTTGACCATGCAAGTGATAGGACGAGAAGGGGAGACTGTTCGCTAGATGGTGACATCTACTCAAGGTGTCATCTTTCCTAGGCTCAAAATTCATTTAATGTGTAACCTATTGTGAATGGTCCGTGAGAGAAGTTGAACCAGCCTAAAGAACCATAAGAAGAATGTAAAACCTGACATCTAGGGCTGACATTTGATTGATATAACTAATAAGTAGTCAAAGCATAGCATGAAACCTATGTATACCCTAATCCTTAAAAGGGGATGGGATGTTTCCTCCTTTTCATCAAAATAGGATAGGGTGACCTAGCTATCTCCCGAATAAGGTGAGGAAGATGAACCTTAATGGTGAGAGAAAAATGCATCGAGGTGGAGTGTTATGGTCTAACTGTGAGGAATGTGAGGACCGCCTAGTATGAAGGGTTACTGGTGGTCAGTCTAGGTCAGCCGACGTGATCAGTATAGGTGGTGGTGGTGGAGAGTCCTGCATGATGATGTTTGTAGATGTTGTTGTATCTTGTTGATGGTGTGGTTGTAGATGATATAGATCCTGCAAAAAGGAAAACAGATACCAATAGCATAAAAATGACATAAAGGAGAAAGTACATGTAAAATATTTAAAGTAAAAAGATATGCATTTATCATGATGTGCTTAGTGAGTGATGTGTTTGTGTGTAGTGGTGTTTACTACTTATGATAGTGAGCGTCTATATGTGTTAGGTGTTGAATGTACAAAGGTGCAAAATATTAATAGGCTCAGGGTCATCGAGGCCTTCAAGATTAGCCAAGTGATAGACATTTGAACCATATTTGTATGTGATGATGAATGGGCCCAACCATTTTGGGGTAAACTTGTCTCATTGTTGACGAGGCTGACTTGTGATCTGTTAGTTTTTTTTAATAACCAAATTGTCAATTTTGAATTTGTGTTGATGTACCTTACTGTTGTAGGCACGAAAAAGGTGATCTTGGTAAACTCATGTGTGCTCAATGGCATGGATGCGACGTTCATTGAGGAGTGTGAGCTAATCTAAGCGGTCTTGATGGGCGATGTTGTCATCAATGAATTCTTTCATGGATAGCCTTAGGGAAGGTATCTCAAGCTCAAGGGGTATAATAGCTTTTGCTTTATAGACAAGTGAAAATAGGGTTACCCCAGTAGGGGTATGAATGCTTGTACGGTATGCCCACAAGGCTAGGGATATTTGGTTATGCCAATCACGGTGTGACTCTACTACTGTTTTGCGTAGGATGGAGCAAATATTTTTGTTTGTGGCTTTTGCTTGGCCATTACCTTATGGGTAGTATGGGGTAGAGAAACTATGTTGAATAATGAAATTGTTGCAAAGAGCTCAGATGGTTTTGTTTTTAAAGGATTTCCCATTGTTAGAAATGATTTGGGAAGGAATTCTAAATCGACATATGATATGGTTTGTTATGAATGTTGTTATCTTTGCTCCTATGGTTTGGACAAGTGGGATGGCTTCGACCCACTTTGTGAAATATTCTGTAGCAGTGATGATGAATTATGATTGCTTGAGGAAGCAGGTGTAATTTTTCCAATAAGATCTAGGTCCCATTGGGAGAAATACCACATGGATTGAATTGGTTAAAGTGCTTGAGATGGAAGATGTGTGAGTTTTACGTGTTTTTGGCACTTGATACAATATTTCACATACTTACAATAGTCATGTTCCATTTTTGGCCAATAGTATCTCATGTGAAGGATGCATTTTGTGATTGCCATACCACTAAAGTGACCACCACAAGTACCATTGTGGGTTTCTTATACAACCCGCTGAGATTCATGTGGTTCTAAGCAACACAAGAGCATGCCATTGTAGTTGCGGTGATATAGGATGTCCCCAAGCAATGTGTAGCGGGTTGCTCTTTGTTTGAATGCTCGATGCTGAGCATCGGGTAAATCGTATGGTAGAAATCCCAATTTAATATAATCTTTGATCTAGGTAAACCATGGATCATTTCGTTCGGTATTGACCACATGAATGCCACCATCAACTTTAGGAGATGGTGATATGACAGATTAAGTGAGTGTATGAATTGTTATGGATGTGGTTGTTGATGTTGGATTTTGTGGTATTAATGATCCTAAAGAGTCCATTGTATCCGCCAAATGGTTTGAGGATCATGGAGCAGCTTCGATGTCATACCATTCGAATTGGTAGAGGAGTTGTTATGCAATGTGATTGTATTTTTGGAGGATTGGGCAGTTGCATTACCAGATATCTTGCACTTGGTTTACTATTAAAAGGGAATCACCTATGATGTGGAGGCATTTAATATGCATAGAATGCGTCTATTTCAATCCAAGTATTAGGGCTTTATATTTCCCATTGTTCGTACAAGGGAAATCCAAATTGAATGAAAAGGGGAGTGGTTCACCTTAAGGTGTGAAAAATACAATGCCTACACCCCCAACATGCATGCATCGAGAGTCGTCAAAGAATAGTATCAAGTCGACGGTCATTTCTGGTTACACATATTCTTCGTCTTTCGTTATGTGAAAGATGAAGTCATTTGGGAGCTGAATGAGGAGAGGTTGGTCATCGAAAAAGGGAGCTTTTGCAAGTTGGTTCGCTATGACTTACCCTTTGATGGATTTTTGTGAAATAAATTTGAGGTCAAATTCAGTTAGAAGCATGATCCACTTAGTTGTGTAGGATTTGTGGTAGCTTTTGTTCATCATGTAATAGAGGGGATTGTCTCGGGCGATGACAAAGGTTGTATGGTTGAGCATGTAGTGGCATAACTTCTGGGTGGTGAATACTACAACTAGGCATAGTTTCTCCATGTATCCGTATCTAGCTTCATAGCTAACTAATGTGCGACTTATGTAGTAAATGGCTTGCTCCTTTTCGAGTGTGTTCTTTTACGCTAGAAGTGTACCTAGCGTAAAATCTATAGCAAAAATGTATAGGATGAGTGGTAGTTGTGGATGTGAGGGTGACATAACTGGCGATAAAGTAAGATAAGTTTTGATATCATCAAAAGATTATTGGTAGTTATTATCCCATTTGAATTTTACTCCCTTTTGTAGGAGGTGGTTTAAGGGTTTGCACTTGTATGACAGTTGTGCTATGAATCGACGAATAGAATTTTGCCTTGGAGGCTGCACACTTGTTTCAAGGTAGTAGGTGGAGGCATCTCAGTGATGGATTTTACTTTGTTAGGGTCGACTTCAATGCCTCGTTGTGTGATAATAAATCCTAGGATTTTGCCTGAGGTAACACCAAAGACACATATTTGGGTTGAGGTAGACGTGTTCTAACAAGTGGTCAAAGATCCGACGGAGATCCTCGAGATGTTCTGAGTGTTTCTTGGATTTAGCAATGAGGTCGTCTACATAATATTCCACAATTTTATGCATGTAATCATGGAAGAAGTATATCATGGTGTACTAGTAGGTTACCCCAACGTTTTTAAGACCAAATTGTATGACCTTGTAGCAGAAGGTCCCCTAGGGGGTTTTGAATGACATCTTGTGTTGATCAGTAGGGTTGATTCTGATTTGGTTATAGCCTGAGAATCCATCCATGAGGGATATCATCTTGTGGCCTGCAATGGAATCGACGAGGGATTTGATGTTAGGTAGGGGAAATTTATCTTTGGGATAAGCTTTTTTTAATCACGAAAGTCTATGCAAATGCAAATTTCACTGGATTACTTGGGTACAAGGACCATGTTAGAGAACCATTCAGGATAGATATGGGTGCTATGAAGTCTACATACAAAATATTTTGGAGCTCAATTTTTCCTAGTAATGCAACGGTTGGGTGCATGCGGTGTAACTTTTGCCTTACTAGTTTACCATTTTGATCTATTGTGAGATTGTGGACTACTAGGGCGGGATCGAGTCCTGGTATATCCTTGTATGACCATGTGAAGAGTTGAATATACTTGCAAAGGAAATTTGTGAATAAGATGCACTCCTCGGGTGAGAGGCTAGCAACTAATTTAACTATCTGAGGGGTTTCAGGATCGTCACCTATGTCAACGTCAATGGTTTCCTCAATGAGCATGTGGGAACCATCACATAGCTACTCTGAAATTGGAATAATATGGAGGTCATCGGTGGCCTTGGTAAGTTTGTATTCATCATCTAGGTAAATATCTGTATGGTGCACATGTGGTATGTGAGGTGGTATGGTGATGGAGCATTCACAACACGCAAGACGTGTGGTGAGAGTAGGAAATCTTGAGGTATCGATATGGGTGAAATATGGGCGAGATCGATGAAGTTGGGGTTTGGTGTATCATTTTTTGTTGGCTGGTGTGTGTATTTTAGTAGAGAGAAGAGATCCACTTCAACCATATTAATTGACATTGTGGGGGATGTCGGCGGTGAAGAGTTTGGTGATGACAACTCAACAACCTATGAGCATCCTAAAAGGCTTAAAGGAGGGTGCAGGATGACTAGTAGAGATCGTCGTTGAGTGGCAGCTCGTTTAATTTGTTGATGTATTAGTGGGAACAGAGCTAAGTATGTAGATGATGGTGGTGGGGATGCCATATCGTGCTCTGGGTAGCACGTGTTTAAGGATAGCGCAACAAATTGGTTTGTCAACTCATCGACACAACAGGATGATGTGGTATCGAACATGGGGGCTCTTGAAAGAAATCGTAGGGAATTGTAATGGTGGAGTTAGGTGAGGAGGTATCCTCTAGAATTTTCATATCAATATATTCTTCCAAGGTGTATTTCGTAAGCGGGAAAGGATGCAGGGACAAATCTTGAAGCTTGTCTTCTAATGTATGGACGATGGTTGCACGATAACCTAAGCCAGATTTGTCGATAGGTGATTGGACATGAGGTTTAATGGGTGCACATAACCCTTGCTCGTAATGGCTTAGCCCAAACCCATGCCAATGGAAGCACCGAAGGTAGTGTAAGGCAAAGTAGGGATTAGCCAAGTGATCAATTGTACCACACAAGTTGGATTGTGGTGGTGGAGATACTATAGGTGGGAGTGAGGAATCAACTCCAGCATAGACAAAATTGGTATGATTCTCAAGGGATCCTAATTGTACGACTATTTTGATAGTCAATACTAAAGCTGAAGGGTGGCCAAAGTCTTGTGTGGATTGGATAATAGGTGGGTTTACGTGGGTGTCACGCATATTATAATCCCATGGACCTAATTTTATCATAAAAATAGAAATACGTGGTGTCACGTATTCTGGTGAACATGGTGGTGAATTGGAATAAGATGACAATGGTGAAGTCTGAGAATCTCTAATAGTAGCACTAGAGGGGTGTAGCAATTGATCATCTAAGCAAGATGCTCGTTGCTCCCACTCATGACATTCGACTACGGTAGCTGGTATGGGATGATTGGCTTATGAGAATTATGAAGGTGTCGAAGTGGATACTAGACGACATGGGGAAGTGAATGACCTAGGTCATGTACAAAAAAGGAAGAGGAGGTGTGCATGGTGTAGGGATAATAGGTGCTTCCATTGAGGAGGATGATTGGGGTGAAGCGACAGGGTGTGATATGGGTGGTGACGACAGTTGCAATATCGAGGATGATTTTGTAGAGGATGAAGGTTGGGACGATGATGTTGGCCATAATACGGGAGGCGATAATGGTATGGTAGTGGGATTAGGTGCTACTAATGATGGCGTTAAGGGTGTTGACACTGAAGCATGTGTCCTTGATGAGGATTGGGGTAACAAGGTAGATGTAGGAGCAAATGTCGATGCTCTGACTAACTGATGGGAAAAAATGGGGAAGATTTGCATGGATGAGAAGGAAGGTGAAGGCGAGAGATCTACGATGTAGAATTTAAAGGGGCCCCCATCAACTGGGACACAATGAACAAGTCCATTGTGGACGTATTTGAGGTAATGGTGTAGCGTGGAAGGGATACATTGCATATCCCTAATCCATAGGCGACCAAGGAGGATGTTGTACTGCATCTCCCCTTGGATAATATGGAAGAGGATGGAAATGGTAAGGACACCTACTCAGATAGGTAGTACTATGGATCCTATCATAGGTCTCATAGAACCATCGAATTCTCGTAGATCGAGGGAATAAGTGGTAAAATAGGTTGGTAGTATATGTAATGATGTAGGGTTGTTGTAGATATAATACTAATGGATGAGCTTGTATCAATGAGGACCCGCTTGTAGGTGATGTCATTGATATTGGCTTGTATGTGGAGAGGGGGATCCGCTCCTCCTAAAAGTTCTGTTATCTCATGGTCGTGGAAACTAATGGATGGTTGGAGGCATCGCAGGATGTTTCCTATAAAGTTTACAAATGTATTTGTATCGTGTGTTTCTAAATCTAAAGATCGTAGAATGTCATTAAATGCTTCGCGATGAGGTTGAGATTGTTGTAAGAGGTCAAAAATGGACAATTGCGCTAGAGCATTATGTAATTGATGGGTGAGGCTACCACAGATGGTAATCACATTTTGGGGTGGAGGTGGTACAACACTAGGAGTTTAGGAGACCTGTGGCGATGTAAATTGGGTAGATGGAGAGACAATAGGTGTGGTCTGATGCGACGGGTATCGTTGGTTCTGCGTGGTAAGGTTTATCATGCCTACTATTCCACGTGATGGAGGATCACGTTGGACACTGTTCACTTGGTGAGGTGGTCCTGGCGGATTGGTTGGAGGTCTTTGGAGATTGGTTTCTCTGTGGTCTAGTAGAGGATTTTGGAAGATCCCTAGGTTTTGGTTTTGCAGGGCTAAAGGGTTCGATACCTGAATGGTACTCCTATCGATTAGATTTTGTAATTGAGCAGGGAAGGAGTGATACGACCCGATGTCATGATCGCGTTGTCTATGGTATGGAAAATAAATTTGCTCGTATCCATGAGGCTTAGGTATGTTTGGATCTAACGATCAAATTTTGGGTAGAAGAAGATGTCCACCATCTTGTAACCTATGAAAGAGGGCTGGTAAGAATTCAGACAGTGGTATAAGGTTACGTTGTGGACCCTACGGGTGCATACCATGGGACTGTTGAGGCTTGGGTGGGGGAGGCACATTGGTTTGGAATACTTGTTGTTGTGGAACATAAGGTGGTGGGCTTGGTGTTGGTGCTAAGGTAGCAGCTGCCACTTGGTTGGTTTGTGGAGGTCGAGGATACGATTTTTTGGATGTGTTTATGTTAAAATGAAAGTTTGAATTGTAGTTAGGCTTCGATCTTAACTTAATTTTTTTGGATTGGACTTTAATGTCTTCGATAACCTTTGCTTGTGAAATGGCTTCCTCGAAGGTGCGACTTTGGTGAAGTTGTAGAGAGGTAGATATGTGTTTGTGGCAACTTTTGAAAAAGAGTGTCACTATCTCCGTGGTAGGGAGGCTACGGACGAGGTCATGGATGATCGCTCTCCATATAGATACAAACTCGGTGATAGGTTCATCGTCATCTTGTCGTAAGGCATAGACATATGAAAAGGTTGTCTTCTTCTTGATGTTAATTGAGAAGTATTCTAAGAAGGTGTTTGCTAATTTCTCAAAGGTATAAAGGCTATACCGTGGTAGCATGTTATACCAATCTAAGGCTTGTCCTACAAGGGGGAGGGAGAAGGTATGCAACATAAGGGGGTTGCTACTATGAAGCTGGTATCAAGTTGAGAGATAGTTACCAACATGTTCTCTAGGGTCCTCCTTACCTTTATACTTATCAAACTTTGGGATCTCAAAGCGGTAGGGGTAAGGTGGGATAGGGACGGATGGATGAATTGGCTCATTATAGAGTTCATCATAGGATAGTTTTTGTGGCCCATAGCTTGCAGTGCATAGGTTTAACATCTTGAATTCATCTTGTAGGAGTTGAATTTCAGATGTTAAGGGTGTTGGCGATTGATCTAGGGTTGGTTGAGCCTAGGACTACAGTGGATAGTGAGGTTGTTGTTTTTCTTCCCCGTATTGTGAAGGTAATTGTTCCAACTAGTCTTGGTATGTTGGGTATTAGGTGGCATATGATGTAGGAACTAGTGGGATACTAGGCTATGAAACAGATGTTTGTGGAGAAAGTAATAATGTGATTGGGATGTGTGTTGTTGTGGCATGGGTTCCTACTGGGTAGGAGCATATTGTAATGGTTGGGCCAAAGGAGGGGATGACCATGAAGGAGAAGGTGTGAAAAATGTAACTCCAGTAGGTGAGATTGGAGTTATCGATGCTACTGGTGCTAGGGACGATCGAGGTAAGGTGTCAAAAGTTGGGACTTGTCTCTGTCCTAAAGGATGGGCAGTAGTGAAACTAATTTTTTTGGAATAGCTTGAGGAAGTGGGTGTATAAGCTATGTATTTTGACTCATATGTGGGAGGAATATTAGCAATCGATGCTTGGAAAAGAGGAGGAGATATCCTAAATGTCGATGAAGGTGAAGGTAGAATGAAGGATTGGGTATTGTATACTCCAGGTCCCTGAGATGTAGGTGGCAATGCAGCAAAAAAATATGGGTAAGCTTCTGAAGTAGGATCTTGGGGATGGAAGGTGGTGCATGTGTCCCCTCCTAAATGAATTTGGGTTGTTGGTTGTTTTTGTTGACATTGAGTGGTTTGGTTTTGGAGATGCTCTTGTGATAAGTCCTCCAACATTGTGAAGAATGGTTGCTGAGATGATGATGGTTGGGACTCTTGGGAAGAGCATGGGGATGATGTTTGAGGGGGTGTTTTTTGTTCCTATAGAGGAGGTTATTGTTGCACAGTTTGGAATGCTAGCCTTTGGGTACCTGTGGAAGAAGAGGAAAGATCAGAAATCATTCCTACTGTAGGGGTGAATGATGTGACCTTTGGGTGAGTACGATTCAAGAGAGAGGAATCATTCTCAAAAAAGGATTGAGATAGACTCTGGAAAAATGGGTGTGCAAATGCAGGGAAAGTAGGTATGACCTCCTCATCTATGGTAAAGAATGGATGAGGCTATCCTGGTTTTGTGTAGATCACATGGTCACAGAACGTGGCCAATGGATTAGGTAAGTATAGGGATGAAAGAAGCGGATAATCCTCTATAAGTGAAGTAGCGAGGGCTTCACTCAAAGTGGACATCTTGTCCTGAGGCATCGTGTGTGTGAACTATAGGTCGGATCTTGTGAGTAAATCAGATGTGTCTATGGTCTCCCCCTTCATGATCGAAGGAGTAGGAGAAGACTGACTAGAAGAAGTGGCAGGTACTTCCTCTATAAGGCATGCTTGCTCGCATGCTCGACTGTGGGTGACAACATGCATGACGACATGTGTGGTGTCACAAGGGTTTAGAACTATGTGGGAGTTAAATCCTGTAATTCTATGTGTGTTGTTTGAAAGGGTTTAGGAATAACCCTCTATGGTGTAGACTCGACTGTGCCTAATATAAGCGTAACGAAATGCAGTGTTGTGTATAGCTAACCAGTATGTGGTGTTTTGTGTTGAAACCAGTCTGTGTTCATGCAAACAACGGTAAACTGGAATCGGTTCTAAATGCTGAAAATAAAAGTGTTTTGTTCGTTTATGTGTATTTCGATGTTGGTACCTCCTAGATAATATCATGGGTAGTGGAATGAATACTCTAGTAGATCAGGAATGTCATCGGTATAGAACCTCCTACAACACCCAAAGAAATTTGACAGGTTTTGTAATTACAACGATACTTAAACTAAATGGAAATGCGAAGAAAGGGAAAATTTGTTACTAGCTATTGTGCCTTAACTAGTAAACATTTTACACACCCAAAAATTAGTAAACAGAACAAATACAGAAGAATACCTAGACTTTGATGTTGTGGATGGTTTGGTTAGGTCTTGTACTACTCACCCCTATAATTTTAGGGGCTTTTGAGGCTGGTAGGTTGACTTTGCCACCTAGGGGGTGAATTGAGATCTGGTTTGCGGGGCGGGGGGCGAATTGGGTTTGGAGACCCCAAATCTCTGTTCTGAAGTCCTAAGGTGGTTCCCAAGGCTTTGAATATCTCTATGACAGATAGATTTAGTGCCTAGAAAACACAGAAACAGAGGATAATATCAAATTTGTAAAAACTAGTTAACCCGACACTATCTGTTGTGGGGGTCCCACTGGGCGTGCCAAAATGAAATGGCCAAAAGATTACATTTGATATAACAACACATTAAAGACACATGCTAGTCAGAACAATGTATTTTATTCATGATAAGATTTGCATAGGATACAAATAGGTAGAATTCCCCTTTTTCCTTTCTTTTCATAAACGTTATAATAGGCCTGATGCCTTCTTTTCATGTTCCTTAGTGTAGATGGGCTTGCGTACCACCGCAGGGTTGTAGTTTGTAGTTGTTTCCCTTGGTTCTAGGATAAATCTACAAAAAGGGGTTAGTTCATTGGGGGGCTTGCCTTAGTCAGGCCCCATAGTAAGAAAGACAAATATATTGTAAAACATGATAAAAACTAAAATAAATGATGTAGAAGCTCATAAAATTACAAAATGAAGCTTACCTCCGAAATCTGAGTTGATTTGGGACCTGTAGACCGAATTCGCCATCCGGGAGACAAACTGGTGCCAGATTCGTGGGGCAGGGGGTGAATCAGACTCTGAGTGTTGTTCTACAAAAACCTTTCGGTGGAGAGGTTCCTTTGGGGTAGTATGGCTGTTGTGCAGGTTCAGATCTGCATTGTCATGCTTCTATACGTATTTTGGCAAATTTTATGTACTTTGGACATAAGTTGAGAGATAGATAAATGAGGGTTTGGGCCCACTATTTATAAGAAAACCCAAGGTGTAGGGGGGTAGTTAGGAGAACTAAGCCCTAGGGTGAGATACCATGAAGGTTAGGTTAGGGTTTGTGAGGTGGCTTCCTCACATCCTCACATGTGTGAGGAGAGATTAGGGTTAACTAGGGTTAGTCAACTCTAGGTTAGATGTGGGATTAGGTTAGGGCTTCCTAAGAAATATCCTAACCTAGTTCACACACATGTGGAAGGGAGTAATTAGAGATAATTAGGGATTAAGGACCTAATTTACTTTTTTAGCCCTAAAAGTGAACTTTGAGTGAAGTCAACTTAAAATTAGATTTATGAATTGACTTAATAATTACTTTTGCTAAGTAATAGCCCCATGGGGGCTTCAATTAAGTGCAACGAGGCTTTGTATCACCTTGGGAAGCTGATGGAAGGTATCCCGATGCATGGGAAATGTTTGTGATGTGATTTTGCTAACTTATTAGGGTTTTGGACCTAAAAACTAGCAAAGTGGTGTGTGGAAGTCTACGCAATGCTACGATAATCTACACTAGTCTACGCATGTCTACAGAAGTCTACGTATGTCTACGCATATCTACAACAGTCTACGCAGGTCTATGAGGATCTACACTAGTCTACATTGGTCTACGATAGCCTAGGGATATCTAGGGCTGCCTATGTAAATCTACAAGTGTCTAAAAGGATATACAAGTACATAGGTATAGCAATGTGCAACTTTTAGGTGTCTACAGTAGGATCCAACAATCCCACAAAGGTTGAATTGTAAATTTTGCTATATGATATCCTATTTCCTCTACGATCCAACAATTTTGCACGATGTCCTTTTCTATTTAGGCTCCAAAAATTATACTAAGGTTATGTTGGTCACGAATCTGCCTAAGTATAAAAATATGCGCCCTAGACCCGACCAACATTGAAAGGCCGAAGGAAAGAGATGTCCTTCGGGCCAATCTCCAGAGAGGGCTGGTTCCCTTACTAATCTAAAAATTGGTGTAAAGCTTAGGGAGAGAAATTAATAGAAAGAGATGGGAAATATGGTTGTAAGCCAGAAAAATAGAGTGGGGATGAACTAACAACTAAATAACCAAATCAAGTTCTAACCAACATTTAAAGAAAGAACAACACAGGAACCAATCACAGATTGCAAATATGACTTCCAATTAACATTTCAACATTCATTTCTTCATCAAAAATTAAATTCAAATGCAGAATTTTAACTTATCTAACAAAGGCAATGAATATAACGTAGAAATGATAGGGCAAAAGTAATCACATACACAACTGATCCAGGAACCAGAGCCAAAAGTCTTTCAATTGATGCAGAAATTAAAACTCAAAGAGTTTTTTAGCAAAATGTTCCTCCTCTTTTTACATCAAGTTTCTTAGTTTTTATAGAGGATTTCACCTCCAAAATTTAATAAGCATTAAATAAAATGTCGACCAGTCAAATATTGATCAACAACAATTTTCTCTTTGGGAACAACAATGAACAAATCAACGAACATCTTGGGAAGCAGTGATCCTTCTTCAGTGGAGAGTGCCTTGGAACCTAGCAAGAATTATTGATAGAATTTTCACCTTCATGTCGGTGCCTCAAAAATGAGCATCTATCATAGTGGATGGTGCCTTGAAATCAACAGGATCACACCAGCGTCAAAGGTGCAACATTTAATTTTGGCCACTCTTCAGCAATAATTTTGGAGATGTTACTTTCTTTGCCCCACGAATTGAATTCACCAATCCTTGCACTTTTCCAAAAATGATCTGCACTGAAAGCAAGAAGGAAATATTTTCTTTGAAATGGACTTTCACTCAATCTTGCCGAAATGAGATTTTCGCTCGAGTTATGCCCAAAATATTTTGCCAAGGCATTTCGGTTGAAAAATTCTTTCATTGAGGAATTGAGCGAAAATAGAATTTTGCTGTAAAAAAGGGCAAAAATGAATTTCGCTCCAACTTGGGGCAAAAATAGAATTTCATTGTGCATGGGGCAAAAATGATTTCGCTGTGCATGGGGAAAAATGATTTTGCTAGCAAATTTGAAAATGATTTCATGGAAAAATGCTAGAAAATGATTTCTTGGAAAAAATGCGAAAATGATTTGTGGCAAAAATAAGAAATTTGCAGCATGATTTCTTTGAGAAAGTGAAATTGACTTTGACCATTGAAAAATGCATAAATTTTGGCAAAAACATCTTTACTTATTTTCGCTAGCAAAAGCATTGAGCCAAAACAAATCAATGAAAACATCAAAAGTTAAAGAGACCAACGAAAATGCACAATTTATATTTTATACTTAGAAGTTTTTACAAAAAGTTCTAGTGTGGCAAAACTACCAACACTTTTGGTGGCTCTAGGGTATTCAGCTTGTCTAGATGCAATCGACCCCAGGCCTTTATCCATTGGGCTCAACTCTCACTTTCACTTGCTGCATCAGATGGTTCATTTCATTCAACAGCTTCCTCTTGTTCTCTTTTCGCTTGTGCCCATTCCTCTTGCTCCTTGAGATGTGCATTGGTGGTCTCATATACTACAACTACCTCAGCCCAAGAATCTAAATCAAGCATCAAAGGATAATGGAGTGAATCAATAATGAAGTGCAATATCTGGATCTGGTCCAAGCTGATGTGATTGGCTCTCTGGCTCAGCTCTAGCAAGGATGACTCAATGTGGGTGAGCTTCTTCATGAATGACAATACCTGCTCTTCTATAATTGGTTCTATCCAGCTATCAATCTCTGAGGTATCCTCTACGAAATCTCTCCAGACTACCTCCAACTCTCGCTTCGAAAAAATATCCCCATGATCATCAGTGAAACTCGAGAATCCGGCATCAGCTACAACCTCAAAATAAATGAGTGAAATACAATGCTCCTTCTCATACATATCAAGCAGCTTACGACCTTCTCTAGCCAGATCCAATCTGGAAAAATAATTATGCAATGTTATCCAAGCTTTAGACCAAGCTCGGTCCATCCCACTCATTGGTTTACATCGGAGGTCAGAATGAGCTAATGATTGAATCTTTAGTGCCATCTCCAATTTTGGTTCTAGCTGCTCCTCGACATATTGTAATGATTCCTCACCAAATATAATTACTATTCGAGCCTCTTGAAGATACAACAGAACCAAGAGTGCTTTCACTGCCCATTTTGCGTAGTCTTCAGTCAAAATACGGTGAGCCTCCTTGATTTTCTCCTTGGAGAAACCCACTGATTGTACTACCTTTTCAGCCAGCTGATTCTGTAAAGTTTTGAGTTGGGCAGACAATGCTTGCACTTGTTGTTCCGCTCCTTCCCGAGCTTTTTGGTGTTCCTCGACCGCTTGCCTATATCTTGCAATTTCTTTCTCCAAGCCATCTACCTTCTGCTGCCAATGCTCTACCTCTGATTTCATTATTTCCAGCTGTGCCTTATGTTCGGCTAGAGCACCTTCCAACTCGATGATCTTTGCTTCAGCTTCAAAAAAGTTCTTCTTGAAATGCTCGTCGTGCAAATAGATTGAGCTCATCTCCACCTGAATATTCCCCATATTTTTTGCAGCATCAATCTGTGTAAGGTCCTCTGTAATGACTTCATAAGCATAGTCGCTTGGAGCCATCTCTCCTTGGGGCTTCTGGACCTATGGAATCATTTTCACAGTGTGGGACTCCATAGCTTCAGGGTCAAAAGAGACCTTCTTCAATGTTTTCGCTGGAGCTTGAGCCTCCTTTCACTTACGATTTTTTAGCCATCATGATGAACTTTATTGGGCTCGACTGATATTTTCTGCAATAGGGTGCTCCAACACAACTTCCATCTCTGACTCTAGCAGTGCCTGCAACTCAAGAAATGGGGAAAA
Source organism: Wollemia nobilis (assembly GCA_028583015.1). Lineage (NCBI taxonomy): Eukaryota > Viridiplantae > Streptophyta > Pinopsida > Araucariales > Araucariaceae > Wollemia > Wollemia nobilis. Next base: position 1,219,566 of record JAQPPZ010002224.1, read on the forward strand.
GGGAAAAAGAGCCTATTGAGGGTTTGGCTCACAAAGGGAAACAAAAATGGGAGTGGTTGATGGAATGGAAACATAGGATTCAGCTATAGTTACACTTACTCGAGAAGGGGTTGGTGTACTTATAGCCATGGGAGAACTAACCGGAATGGAATATGAAGGGAGTGAAAATGGATGTGAAAATGGGTTGGGTGCGGATGCAAAAGAACTAAAAGAAAGGGAAATAGAAGGAAAGGGAATAGAAGAAGGAGCATTGGTGATCGATGACTGAGAAACGGGGAGTGAAACTGAAGTGGAAGGTATGCTAGATGGGGGTGAAATGGAAGTGAAAACTATTGAATGGGACTCGATGGTCACCAAATGCTCATGATCAAGGGAAGAAGATAGAGAAAATGTACCTGTAGGCTCCGACACCATTTGAGCCGATGATGAAGGTGGTTGTGATACTGATTCTTTCTTGACCTGATCTTCCTCCCTCCTCCTCAATATTAATGACCTCAACCTTCTGGCCAAGCTGCTCTTCCTAGACCAAAGGAACAGTCTTTGAAATGTCAACCTGTGTGGCTGAAACTATAGGAGGAGGATTTGTGCCAGATGAAGAGACTGCACCAGTTCTCGACTTCTTAGAGATGTTTGGAAAAGGAAGTGCCTCACCCACACTCCTTTTCTTGCATTGAAGCTGCTCTTTGATGATGACTATTTTTCTTCTTCTACAAGTGGTGCTTCTTCAATTGCTATCACTCTTTTCCAGCCATAATCTCTTCACTATCAGATATTTGAAAGCTTTGAGGTACAACTTCAATGAAAGTGATCAATTGGTACTTGTCACAATGCTCATCATATATATCTAAAAATACCTCATCCATCACCAAGCCATAGGCTGACCCGATATTTCCTCGATGGGCCCTCATAATCCACCAGTTGGTGATTTTCTCCTCAGACCAATCGGGCAACTGATTCTTCATTTTACTAAATAGGTTCAAAGGAGGAATCTGGTGCTTGTGGACTCCAGGATTATATTCGACTTCCATATCATAGAAGTCATGCCATGGAGGGAGTGACATCATCTTCTCAATGTGCCACTCAAGATCATGCCCTTCTAGATTGTTCCTTTGTTACATAATATCTTCCCTAGGGTAGCAATGAAAACTCTTCGCTTTAATAAACTTCATGAAATGACCCAAAGGGTCATATTTCCACCGTTGGGGCAATTCGACCAAACCAAGGTCATAGAGGGTTTCAAAAATTAGCTCATTCTACCCCACTTGGTTTACTTCAATGTCATCAAAGTGAAATGGCATGTCACACGTAGCCCGCTTTCCCCTGCCCGACCCATATGTGTCATTGGTGAAGTCACTCTATCGGGCAACCTCCAACATGAAAATACATTCCAAAGTGAAGTATGGAAGGAGGAACGACTTGCCGATAAAGCCAAAAATCTATACCATGATACCTTGCATCAACAGGAAGATATCACCTTTCTCATTCATGATGATATCCTCCTTCATCACCCTCGAAACTCTCTCACATGCACCAAAAATAAGCTCAAGGGTGGGGCCCAGGAATATGTGGTTGAAATTGTAATAGGACTCCCTTCTCAACAACCTTTGAGTCCATAAATAAATAAGTAATTTTTTGTCTACTTCATCGATCTGCTTCACGGCTATAAATGAAAAATATTGGTGCATGTGAAAAAATAAATACCACACCAAGAACGAACAATGTCTGAACACCACCTCTTCTCCACTTTGCACCTTCTCCAACTATGTGTGCATTCTTCGAGCCACGTAATCCACCCAATCAAAGAAAACTAGATTAGTGCTCACCTTCATAGTCATCGAGGCATAAAACTCCACCTACGAAATACACTACGCAAGTGATGCTTACCATTTATGCACCATGGAATCTGAGGGCAGCCCAACAATCCATGCCAACATCGAATACAAATCTAGGCTCTTAAAATCTATCAGAGGCTTTGGCAAAGCTAAAAACTACCCAAACTATGGAGTCTTTATCAATTGACTCTCCATAAACTAGTGCAACGACACAGTTGATTGGTATCTTTCCTCTTGCTCCTTAAGATTGAGCTTTCTAAACATTACATCCGAAGGAGGTCTGACCCCACAAGTGAATGCTTCTCTGACTACATTGGTTGAAATGTTGAACAACTTCTCTCCATTCGCATTTTGAATGGCTCTCGTAGCAGGATGATAAAATTTTGAAATTGCCAAAATAAGTTCTGGGTAGGCATGAACTGGTGTACACAAGAACCAAAAAATATGTGCATGATACGCTATAGTTCATGAGCTCTCAGGTGTTAATCCTTGCTTCACTACAAACTCCACATCTTGATGCAATTCCTCCATGCCCTTGTTCAAAATGGTGCAATCACCAATTTTTTCCAACGCATCATAATATGGTTCTAATTCCTCATCTTCATTCCTCCTTGCTTTCTTGGATTTTTTCTACATCTTCTTTGATTCTATGGCTTTCTTACCCATTTTTACCCTTGAGCAACTCCTCTACAATATTCTAATAGTTCTACAATTAAGCAACAATTCCAATAGCAATTTTTCCAACACACCTAGAGAATACTCTGATTTTTCTTGGTTTACAAGCTTCACAGGTTCACCCTTTTTATAACGCTCAACCTCAAAAACCTGATTTAATGCATGTGATGCACACACCAAATTTGGGTGAACGTGCTCCTTGGTTCCCTCACTCGACATACTTTTTCATAATTTTTAATGGTTCATAACGACTTGCACTACAAATATTCTTTGAATATCATGCCCAACCACTTTTAATTTTGAGGTGCATAAGTTGTCAACAATTGACCTCGGGAATGTGATTCACTACTTTTTTACCTTGAACTACATAACTAGAGTGCTTTTCGGTGAACTCATCCTTTTTCACTAATTTTAGGCATCGAAAACACCTTTGGGAATTTTCACTATGAAATTACCTTTAACTTGTACACATAACTAGAGTTTCACTCCAAAGAAATCATCAAACTAAAACTTTTTGGTTGAACTTGTTCTTTTGCTTTTCTTTAAAAATCAACTGCAAAAGCATGTGAAATATTTTTCCCCTTTTAAAATTATATTTTTAATCAAACTGAGTCTTCCTAAAAAGCTAAAACTTTCTTATGCTTTCACTAAAAAAAACTAGGAGTTCACTAGAAAAGCAAGGCAAAAAGCAATTTCACCAACTTTCGCTCCAAAATAGCTTTCAACTTGAATGCTCAAAACATCAACTTGTCATCCTAAATATCCTTCATAAAAAAATTTTAAACCTCATTTTTTTCCTATTTACCCTTTAATATTTTCTTAAAAACAAGGCATGTAAAAAAAAATTTTCTCTTTTGGCGAATTTTCCAATTTGAGCAAAAATCGGAAAGTTCTTGTTTTGCTCCAAGAAGGGAAAAGGATTTCTTGGCAAAAATTATTTTCGCCAACGAAAATACCCTTGCCTAGCAAAAATGACTTTCGCTCCTAAGACTTTTTTTTATTTTTAACATAAAAATCAAATTGGCAAACTATGTACATATTTACATTCTTGATCCCAAATTTTTATTGATAGTAGGCCTTCAAATGAAGACCATTCACTAGAATCGGCAACACACGACCATCCATATCCTACAAATAATATGAATTAAATTGATTCACACTGGAAATCTAAAATGGGCCCTCCCAAATTACCTCAAACTTGTGATGTTTGCCTGGCTTCACCTTGTTCTCATTCCATTTTAACACAAGATCACCAACCTTAAATGCCTTCTCTGAAGTCTTCTTGCTAAACCAATTTTTTGTCATCTGAGCATGCTCCATGAAAGCATTATATGCTTTCTCCCTTTCTTCTTCCAACTGTAATAGTTGAGCCAACCTTGCACTCATGGGATCAAATTCATCATCTTCATCATCAAGCAATTGCAAATATTGAAGAGTCGATAACTCAATGTGAATGGGCAAGACTACTTCCTTACCATACACCAAAGAATAGGGGGATATCTTGATAGAATTTTTAATTGAGATGCGATCAACCCATAAAGCTTGGTTCAAGAGCAAATGCCAACTTCGCTTGTTGTCACCAAGAGTCCTCTTCAAAATCCTAAGCAGATTCTTGTTCGTAGATTCAGCCAAACCATTTCCCTACGGATAGTAATTTGATGAAGTTTTCAAATAAATACCATACTTACCCATAAACTCACTAATTTTGGCACCGATGAATGGAGTTCCATTATCTATTACAATCGCATCTGGTATGCCAAAGTGAGTGATCAATCCTTCAAGGAAAGTGATGACTACCTCCTGGTCTACCTTCTTAGTTGGGACTACTTCAGCCCATCGGGTGAAATAATCAGTTGTAGTCAGAATGTATTTATGTCCGATAGATGAATTAGGATCAATGACCCCAATAAAATCTACACCCCATTGTTGAAATGGTGCTTCTACTTGGATCGGGTGAAGAGGCAAAGATGCATTTCTGCTCCTACCGACATACCTTTGGCATTTATCACAACTTTGACTGACCTTAAATGCATCTGAAAAAGGGTGGGCCAGAAATAACCTGCTTTGATAATTTTTAATGCCATGGGTCTTCCTGCATAGTGGTCTCCTGACAATCTAGAATGAAATTCTTCCAAGATTTTTTACTTTTTTGATTCTTTGACACACCTGAGAAGCACTCCATCAATGTTCTTATGAAACAATCCATTTGGTAACATAACATACCTGAGGGCCTATAGTCTAAATCTTCTTCTTTGTGAAGCATTGAGATGTGAAGGACACTTTCCTGAATTGAAGTATTCGACAAGGTCCTCTATCCAATCATTGTCAACTAAGGAATGATTAGCAAGATTACTTTCACTTATTGAATCTTCATACTAGTAAACCATTGATTCGGAAGCAACGCTCTTTGCAAGCTCTTGACATAATGCTCGACCATGAACCAGCTTGGTTGGTCAAATTTCAATATCATATTCTTAGATTTTAGAAACCCAACCAACTCTCTTATCTCCAAGCTCACCCTAGATAATGAAACTTTGGACATCCGGATGAACAACATAAACTATTATTTTACTTTAGGAAACAAAATGCCAAAACTTCTTCAAGGACTTCATCACTGCATACACTTGCTTCTCTATGAAATTGTACTTTTCCTCATGTGGTTGGATGACTTGGCTTAAAAATGTGATTGGCCACTCATTTCCATCTTCTCCCTTCTATGTGAGCACAATTGCGTAACTCTCTTGTTCACCAACAACATAAAGGATAAAATCCTTTGAATAATCGAGGTTTATCAAAATAGGGGCTTGAGAAATTCTTTCCTTGATTTCCCTGAATGCTTGCTTCCTTTGCTCAGTCCATTTGAACTCAACATCTTTCTTCAAGAGTTCAGTCATTGGTTTCACAACTTGGGAAAAATCTACAATAAAATTTTGAACAAAATTAATCTGACCAAAAAATGACTGCAAACCTTTCTTATTAGCTGGCAATGGAAGCTTCAAAAGAGCCTCAACTCTAGCTGGATCAATAGCTAAACCCTTTTCTGAGATTACATGGCCCAGGAGCTTTCCCTCCTTCACCGCAAAGATAGACTTCTTTGGGTTGATGGATATTCTGAACTCTCGATATTTTTCAAACACTTGTCTTAAATGCAAGTTGTGCTCCTCCCTATTATGAGAGAAGATAGTCATATCATCCAAATAAATAACAATGACTCAATTTAATAACTCACCGAAAGCCACATCCATCGCTCTCTGAAAGGTTGCTCCAGCATTCGAGAGACCAAAAGGTATTCATTGATAAGAAAATGTACCCCATTTTGTGGTGAATGTCATTTTGTATTGGTCTTCATCCTTGACCCATATCTGATTGTAGCCAGAGAATCCATCTAACAGAGAAAATATTTGAGCTCCTACAACTATGTGAAGAATCTGATCAATCTATGGCAAAGGATAATGATCCTTCAGAGAAGCCTGATTTAAATTTTGAAAATCAACACATAGGTGAATATCTCCATTCTTTTTCCTCATAGGGACCAAATTAGCTACCCAGGTAGAATGCTTGATTGGGTAAATAATTTTAGCTTCCAGTATTTTCAATAGTTCAGCTTTCATCAGAACTTCAATTTTGGGATTGATTGGTCTTTGTTTCTACCTAAAGGGTTTCACTCCTTGTAGTTCAATAGTATGTTGGATCACATTCTTGTTGTAACCTTTGAGGTCCTGATAACTCCAGGTGACAATGTCTAGAAATTCATGGTATAGCTCCTTGATTTGCTCAAGTTCTTCTAGAGTGCAATCAGTTCCAACCTTGATTGACTTTTTAGGTTCCAATTGTAGCTCGGTGTACTCCTTCTCATCTACTTTGATCTTATGTTTTTCAGCTCTATCATTCTGATCAAAGAGACTTTTGAGCATAATCAATCCTTTTGGGATATGATTATTTCTTAACTGGATCAGTCCCTCAACTTCTTCTTCATCAAGTGTTCTTCCTTCCACACTACTAGCTTCTTTTATCAGGAAGTTCATGATCTGCTCATCACTTTCAAACACTTGCCAATAGATATTCTTATCAGGAACTGAAGGCCTATAAACCAACCTCACGGTCTTTGGTTTCTTCACCATGTGCTCAATTGGAGAAAAGTTGGTGCCAAGGGATGCCAAAATATCAGCATGTTTATTTTATTCTCATGAAATCGCTTGAATATTTAATGTCATGTAGGCTTCAAACAGATCCCAAAATTTGTTGTGATATACCTTCAAATAGTGCTGCTTGGAGACACACTTGTTAGTCACTTGATTGACAATCAGCTCTAAATCTCCAAAAATTTAGAGTTGTTTGATCCCAAGCTTCTCTACTTTCTTCAAGCCTAAGCACAATGCTTCATACTCAATAACATTATTGGTACAACTCCAGGTCAACCGGTATGAATATATCTTCTATATTCCAGAAGGGGAGATGAGGACAATTCCTACTCTGACACCATTTTTGCATCTTGCACCATCAAAGTAGAGCTTCCACAACTGATCTGGAACAGGATCTTGATCATCAGACACCTTCACTTCAGCCTTTTTAGGCTTAGTAATGGAGTAACAACCAATCTCAGTTTCCATCATCGCATTAAAATCATTCATTGAAAATTCATCTTCTATATGAAGCTCATCCAAAGTCTCTTCCATTAAATCCAATTCTTCTAGTTCTTCAGTCACCATGTTGATAGAATCCATGGACTTTTCTTCTTCTTCGATCCTCTCTACATGAAATGTGGAAGGCTTCTCATTGTAGATTCAGATTCTTTTCCCTTTGAAAGGAACTTCCAGGTGAGAGTAATCCAAGGAGAGATAACCTCCCAATTTAGCAGTAAACTCTCTTGAGAGGCACATACTGAAATATGGCTCTAGGTCAACTACAACCACCTCTTGGATCATAGTGATTTGAGGTATCTTATGCAGGACAATGGGGATATCTTTGATGACACCTACTATTCTTATAGGAGTACCATCCAACTGCAAAACTCCTAGGCTACTCCTGGTATACTCCATGCCCATAACGTCACAAACCACCTTTGGCATGATAGTTGTCGCAGCACCAGAGTCAATCATGCAGTTATGCATAATCCAACCCTCCATCCTGAGAGACAAATAAAATGGTGGTGGTCTATTCTTTCTAGTAGCCAAAGTTGTAAGTGTCTGAGCTAACACAGTCTGAGTGGGATTCTTCTTTTTATATTTAACAGACTTCAAATATTCTTGCAACAAATCAACTTGTCCAAGCAATTGCAATGCATCATAGAGACTAACCTTGGTAGGAATCTTCTTTAATTCTTCAACAATATTATACGTGGATGAACTGGACTCTCTTCCTTCATCAGCAACCTCATACTTGCTTTGATATTGCTGTATGGCTTCCACCCTCTGATGCTTGGTCAAATATGGGTATTTAAGGTATTCTTTTGCCTATTCCTTCATCTCAGCTTGCGCTTGTGAAGTTGATGCCTTCGCTTGAGATATTTCTTTCGCTTGTGTGAGCAAGAGATACTTTAAAAGAATAGGTTCTTCTGACTTAGATGTTGAGCCAGGTGCCTTCACTTGTGCTTGTTTTTTTCATTCTGCACCTTCGGCTCAGTAGGTACCTTCAATGGCTCCATCTCAATTGGATCTACTATAATCAATTTTTTCCAGCTCTCATGAGAATTGAAACTTGTTCTATGAAAGGGACCATAAAATTATGATCAACTTCTCTAATCATGTTGATCTGACCATCGAAAGAGCTATCTACCAATGTCTACACATAGTTCAGATGAACCATGCAAGTTTCTTCACCATGCAGATCATTGCAGGTAGAACACCAATACATTTTATCTGATGGACCAACTTCTTCATTTGTCAACATTATTGGATTCCTTTCAAGCATCTTGTTGGTCGAAGTTGCTTGCTCTCTAGTGATTGGTGGAGGTTGAAATATCCTAGGTTAGAAATATCTCTCTTACCTTTTCTTAATAGTTGTGATCTCATTTCTCATCGCTCTCATTATTGAGTTCATTGATTGCATCTCTTGCAACAACTTCTCTTGAGGATCAAGATTTGAGGGTGTTAGAGGAGCTAGTAATGGAAGTGGTACAAGTAGAGATGATAGTGCTAGGAATGGAACTAGAGTGGGTAGTTATGGAATGGAAGGAGTAGGTAATTATGAGATAGAAACTATCGAGGTTTGAGATGAACTTGGATTCCATGAAGGGACCAGATACATGGGGGACATTGGTAAAGACTAAGAAGATGCATTGGAATATAAATGTTGTGGGAGATCAGGAAAGATAGGCATCATCATATTTGATGGGAGCTTACCAATAGCAATTAAATCAGCTTCAGCCTTTTGCGCAGTAGAGTACAAGGCCAGAAATGTATCAAAATTGGACTAATGGATGGCCATGCTAATGTCAAAATTGAAGGCTTGGAGATAATAAAATATAGCTTGTTCGAGAGTCGATCAGAGACCATCAAGGACTCTCTACCAAGTTTGAGTGAACCTAACATTGAAGTCAATGATTTCCTCCTATGGATACCTCTAAATATTAGTAAATTGATGCAATAGAGAAAAAGGATCCGCTTGTTCATTGAAGCCTTTTATCATTAACTCAACCAACTGGTCCCATGTGGTAATAGTGGTAGGTGGTAAGGATCGATACCAGTAAAGCAACTTCCCTCTAAGAGAGAGCACGAGCAATCTGACCATGACATCTTCATCTGTGATGCTATGAATAGTCGCCAAAGAAGCCACATCTTGAACATGCTCATAAGTTATTTTTCTCATACCATCGTAAGTAGGCAAAGCCTTCAATGCTGCTGGTAGGATCGGGTTCTGAGCTTGCAGATTCAAAGCTCCAAAATGGTTCCAGGCTAGAAACTATCTTGGTGGTGGTGGATTTTGGGCCATTTGGACTAGAGTGTTTGCTTGGGGAGGAAAGCTAGTGGTAGTACTAGAGGGACTTGAAGGAACGAAAAACACACCAACTACCTGTGAAGATGTTACAATTGATGGGATAGTTGGAGTGACTAATCTAGGATGCTCTCCTAAAACTTGGGTGTCAAGCTCAAAGAACTCAATAGGATTTTCTAAATTTTTGGCCTTCGATCTTGTGATCATGAAGTAAAGCTTTCACCAACTTCACGTTCGGAGGCTTCTGGGTAAAACTGAGTCGCCAGATGTTCTAATCAAATAGTAAAATATGAACATCAAACCTTAATACTACTTAAGGTGGAACTTTCGGGGTCCCATCGGGCGTGCCAAAAACTATTGGTCACGAATCTGCCTAAGTGTAAAAATATGCGCCCTAGACCCGACCAACATTGAAAGGCCGAAGGAAAGAGATGTCCTTCGGGCCAATCTCCAGAGAGGGTTGGTTCCCTTACTAATCTAAAAATTGGTGTAAAGCTTAGGGATAGAAATTAATAGAAAGAGATGGGAAATATGGTTGTAAGCTAGAAAAATAGAGTGGGGATGAACTAACAACTAAATCACAAATCAAGTTCTAACTAGCATTTAATCAAAAACACAACATAGGAACCAATCACAGATTGCAAATATGATTTCCAGTTAACATTTCAACATTCATTTCTTCATCAAAAATTAAATTCAAATGCAGAATTTTAACTTATCTAACAAAGGCAATGAATATAGCAGAAATAATAGGCAGAAAGTAATCACATACACAACTGATCCAGGAACCAGAGTCCAAAGTCTTTCAATTGATGCAGAAGATTAAACTCAAAGAGTTTTTTAGCAAAATGTTCCTCCTCTTTCTTACATCAAGTTTCTTAGTTTTTATAGAGGATTTCACCTCCAAAATTTAATAAGCATTAAATAAAATATCGACCAGTCAAAGTGGTGGAGAACAGATCTTGCATAATACAAAAAACCAGAGAAACAAGAGCCCAAAATTTGTATTCAATACTTCGGAAGAATTTTACAAGAATATACAGCCAAACTGCCGTTTGCCAACCCCCTCTCATTACAATCCATGGGTTTTTATCGAGGTCCCGATCCTCTGTGCTTTCAAACTTCCCACGATCTACAATTGCCACCTGGGACAATTCTGGAAAGTTGCATTGATGAGACTCTAGGTGAGGTGCGCGACTGGCTGCCATATCCAACGGAATCTTCTTCTCGATCTGCTGCTTGCTGTTAGTTGCTTTAAACGCGTCTTCCAGATATCCTGCGCGAGTGGCCAACATGCCCGTTGAAATCCTTCTTTGGAACTGCTGCTTCACTGCCGCTAACTTGCCGCGCACGAAGGGCCGCCTTTAAGAAAGCTGGGAGTGCGTGTTTTCCTGTTTGGTCGCGATATCGCGACATGTCGCGATATCGCGACCATTTCCTTCCTACGCTTTCTCTCTCCTACTCGTGACATGTCGCGATATCGCGACATTTCCTCCGTCAAGCCTTCTCTCTCCGTTTTGGCCGCGATATCGCGACCTGTCGCGATATCGCGCCATTTTTGTCTGTCGGCCTCCGTTCTCCTGCTTTGGTCGCGAAATCGTGACATGTCACGATTTCGTGACCATTTGTCTTCCGTGCCTTGCCTTCCCTGCTTTGGTCATGATTTCGCGACGTGTCGCGAAATCGTGACCTTTGTTCCTCCGTGCCTTTGTTCTCCGGCTTTGGTCGCGATTTCGTGACCTTTGGTCTCCCGCCTTTGTTTCCCTACGGTGGTCACGATTTCGCGACCTTTGGTCTCCGCGCCTTTGTTTCCCTGGTGGTCGCGATTTGGATGTCACGATTTCGTGACCTTTGGTCTCCGCACCTTTGTTTTCCCTACGGTGGTCTTTTCACATGTCACGATTTCGTGACCTTTGGTCTCCGCGCCTTTGTTTTCCCTACGGTGGTCGCGATTTCGTGACCTTGTGTCCGCTGCTCCCCTATCTTCCGTTTTGGTCGTGATATCACGACACTTTTTGTGTCGCGATATCGCGACACATATTTTTCTTGCAACACTTAGAAAAAAATAACATTGCAACACTTAGAAAAAAATAACAACAAAAAGTTTGGTTGATGCTCGATTGCTTTGCTGCCCTCGGATGCTCCTGGCATCGTACACCCGGGGTGGATTGAGAAGTGATCCTCACTTTCGATCTTTGGGAGGAAGACCCGGGCGGTCAACCTCTATTTTTGATAACCAAGTTGCATCTTCTACAGGTCTGCCCTTCCACTTGATCAAATACTCGGAATATTGTTTGTTCCTTGTGCTTCTGCCTTCACGAGTATCTAATATTTCCTCGATCTCGTCTTTGGTTGGGTTAGACGCTGGAATGCTCCACAATTCTGTGCTTGGTGCCTCTGTACTATCTCCTTCATGGTATTCCACTAAATCAGATATGTTAAAAATAGGTGAAATGTCAAGCCCACTTGGCAATTCCACTTCATATGCATTGCCTGAATCCCGTTTTTCCAAGTATTCTCGCATGGCCCAAACTTCTTCATCTTCAACTTGTTATAAGTTTTGGCTGGAAATATTTCTTTTCGGAGATGGACCATGACTTCATCCCCCACTTCGAACTCTTTGAACCGCCGCTTTTGGTCTCCTCTTGCTTTATACTGAGTATTCATTTTTGTAATTTGTTTCTTCACTTCTTCATGCAGGCTTTTCATCTGTTTCGCGAATTCCTCAACCTCTGCACTGCACTTTTCTCCTTTATCTAATTTTCTCAGCTCAAAAACGTTTCTTGGACTGTTTCCATATATGATTTGGAATGGAGATTTGTTTGTACTCTTATTGACAGAATTGTTGTATGCAAATTCCGCCCGCGGCAAAACTAAATCCCATCCCTTGGGTTTATCTCGCTATCAAGCATCTTAATAAATTACCCGGACTTCTATTTACCACCTTCGTCTGTCCATCAGCTTGTGGGTGGTATGCGGAACCGAACTTCAGATCTGTCTTCACCTTCTTCCACAATGTTCTCCAGAAATACCCAACAAACTTTGTATCTCTCGTCGTAAACTATGCTTCTTGGTAGACCGTGAAGTCGTACTACTTCCTTGAAGAATAACCCTGCAATGTGAACTGCATCACTTGTTTTCTGGCAGGGAATAAAATGTGCCATCTTGGAGAATCGGTCAACCACCACAAATACAGAGTCATTTCCCTCTCGTGTTCTCGGCAATCCAAGAATAAAATCCATGCTGATGTCCTCCCATGGCCTCTCAGGTACAAGTAACGGCTGGTATAATCCTGTGTTTTGCCTTACGCCTTTTGCCATCTGGCATATTCTGCAACTTTGCACAAACTTTTTCACATCTTGCTGAAGTTGCGGCCAGTAGTAATTTTCATTCACCAGGGCAATGGTCTTATCCCGACCAAAATGCCCAACCTAGTCCTCCGCTGTGCTTTTCCTTGATTAAGTTCTCCCGCATGGAACTCCTTGGAATGCATAATTTACTTCCCTTGAACAACATTCCATCTTGGATTAGGAAATCTAACCATTTTGTCCTGTCCACAGTAATAGGTGCCAAGCAAGCCGTCCAGGCTTCTGCAAAATCAGGATCTTCAGGATAAAGACCCTTCAGTTCTTCGAATCCTACCACTTCCACTGTCATTTCAATCAGCAGATTCTGCCTTCTACTTAAGGCATCTGCAACTCTGTTTGATTTCCCGCTTCTGTGCTTTAACACAAAGGTATAGCTTTGGAGAAACTCAACCCACTTCATGTGCCTCTGATTCAGTTTTGTTTGGCTGTTGATGTACTGCAATGCCTGATGATCCGTAAATAGAACAAACTCTTTTGGCAACAAATAATGCCTCCACTTCTTCAGAGCCCGAACTATAGCATAAAATTCTTGGTCATAAACTGAATACTTTTTTCGAGCATCATTGAGCTTTTCACTAAAATAAGCAACAGGTCTGCCTTCTTGACTCAAGACAACCCCTATTGCACTCGCCACCGGCATCACAAGTATACCCGAAATACTTTGTTAAAGTCTGGGAGTGCCAAAACAGGCTGTTCTGTGACCCTTTTCTTTAATGCATCAAAGCTCCTTTCAGCCCCTAAGGTCCACTTGAATTCTTTCTTATCCCCTCTCATTGTTTTCGTGAGGGGTGCACAAATGCTGCTGAAGTTTCTTATGAACTTTCTGTAAAAGCTGGCTAGACCATGAAATGATCTTACCTCTATTGTGCTTCTTGGGGTAGGCCATTCGATGATAGCTCTCACCTTCTCTGGGTCCATTTTCAGACCTTCTGCTGAGATTACAAATCCCGGGTATACTAACTCTTTCTTGACAAAATTACACTTTTTTAGATTTATTAATAACTCGCTCCTCCCGCAGCTTTTCAAAAACCCTCCCGATGTGCATCAAGTGTTCCTCCGGGGTTCTGCTGAATATTAATATATCATCTAAATAAACAATGACAAATTTTCCTAAAAACTCTTTCAGTACCTCATTCATCAGCCGCATGAAGGTACTTGGTGCATTGGACAGCCCAAATGGCATGACCAACCACTCATACAAGCCCTCTCTTGTCTTGAAGGCTGTCTTCCACTCATCTCCTTCCCTGACACGGATCTGGTGGTAACCACTCTTGAGGTCAATTTTGGTGAAGTACTTGGCTCCACTCAAACAAGTCCATTATGTCATCCATCCTTGGCAGTGGAAATCTGTATTTTATTGTGATCTTGTTGATGGCTCGAGAGTCTGTGCACATTCTCCACTCTCCATCCTTCTTGGGTGCTAGTACTGCAGGTACCGCACACGGGCTAAGACTCTCCCTAATCAATCCCTTCTCCAAAAACTCCTGGACCTGCCTGTTTAGTTCTTCCGTTTCTACATGCGTCATTCTATGTGCAGCTTTATTGGGCAAGCTTGACCCCGGCACCAAATCAATATGGTGACTCGATTTTTCTTATCGGGGGTAAACCCTCGTGCACATTATCAGATATGATATCTAGAAATTCCTTCAACAGATCTTGGACTTCGCTGGGGCATCTTTGCATTCTCGTATCCCTGACTCTAGGAATTAATGCATAACACATATGTTCATGCTTTAAATCATCTAAAAATTTTCTTTCGTCAACCAAGCAAATTCTTGCACTGCCACATACCTTTTCTTCCACCTCCTTCAGGGGTTTCAACTTATGACGCATTCCATTCTTGGTCACGGAATAGGTGTTGGCTCGGCCATCATGAACCGCACACTTGTCAAACTGCCATGGCCTTCCCAAGCAGCAAATGGCACGCATCCATGGGCAGAATGTCGCACATAACCTCATCACGGTAATTCCCAATACCGAATTTTACCAGGCACTCGTTCATTGACCAAAACCTTATGGTCTTTCTCGCAACCACGTGATCTGATATGGATGCAGGTGTTTCTTTCTCTCCAGTTGTAGCTTTGTAACCATTCCCTCCGAAACTAGGTTATCCGTGCTACCGTTGTCAATGATAATGTTGCAAATCTTACCCACGCATTTACACCTTGTGCGGAATAAGCTTTTCCTCTGATCTGTAGCTCCCTCTTCATTCAACAAGACTCTCCTTGCAATCATTACTTCTCCTCTCTCAGCCTTCTTCGTAATGCTCGGATCCAAGATCTTCATCAGCGATCGCTACTCTGGCATTTCCTTTCGGCCTCCGATTATTTCTTTCTCATTGCTATGGGCACTCATATTGGTGATGTCCCTCTTCCCCACACTGGAAGCAAGTCCCTCAGAATCTTCCTCTTCCTTGTCCACGTCCAGCTCTACCTCTTCCCCCTCGGTAACCATTATTCTGATTACGGGGCGGTCTGTATTTTCTCTCCTTTGTTCTTGATTGCTGCTACCTTCTCCATTTTTTTGAGAATCTTCATTTCTTCTTCCACTGTTCCTTCCGCCGGTTCTTCCGCCACGACCTCTTCCTCTTTGCTTGTTTTCAAACCTCCTATTGAGCTTCTCTTCAACCTTTAAAGCAAATTGGTAAGCGTCCTCTATGGTGGTCATCCGGACTAGACTTAGTTCTTCCTGAATACTTGCTCGTAACCCATTAATGTAACGGGCTACCTTCTCCTTGTTGGCCTCTGAGTGGCCTCGTTCTAATCATTATTTTATGAAATTCTTCTCGTGTATTCTTTCACGGACTTGCTTGATTGCCTCAATCCTTGCATTTTCTTTAGTAGGTCTAACTCATAATCACCAGGGATGAACCGCCTCTTTAGCTTTTCTGCCATCCGTTCCCACTTAGTTATTCTCTCTTTCCCTCTTTTATTTCGCTCCAGCTGCACTCCCTTCCACCAAATGCTAGCATGACCTTTCAGCTTGGTCTTTGCGAATCTAACCCTATCAAGATCCTCAACCTCTTCGTACTCAAAGTACTCTTCCAGGTCGTTGATCTAGTCGATCAATTCCTCTAGATCAAGGTTCCTGAAATATGTGGAAACCTCCATCTTCGGCCTCTTCCCAATCTGGGATATGGCTTTGTATAGTCCGGCCCGAGCCGGATCTACCGCTTCTTCTTCTTCCTCAAGGTTGGTCTTCTTCTTCATCATCTTCCTCTTCACTACCTTCGTCTCTTCTTGGCTCCAATCTTCTACGCATTTCTTCTTGCAGAGCTTGCATTTGCCGCTGCAAAGCTCGAACATCTTCCGCCGCTGCCATGCCTCTCCCACCAACAGGATTTCTCCTTGGAGGCATTCTGCTCACCCAATTCCAAGCCCTTCCACAGATCCTGGTGTAACTGCCTCTCCTCCGACGATCTTGCTACACACTCAGGAACTACTGGCTCTGATACCACTTGGTGGAGAACAGATCTTGCATAATATAGAAAACCAGAGAAACAAGAGCCCAAAATTTGTATTCAATACTTCGAAAGAATTTTACAAGAATATACAGCCAAACTGCCATTTGCCAACCCCCTCTCATTACAATCCATGGGTTTTTATCGAGGTCCCGATCCTCTGTGCTTTCAAACTTCCCACGATCTACAATTGCCACCTGGGACAATTTTGGAAAGTTGCATTGATGAGACTCTAGGTGAGGTGCGCGACTGGTTGCCATATCCAACGAAATCTTCTTCTCGATCTACTGCTTGCTATTAGTTGCTTTAAACGCGTCTTCCAGATATCCTGCGCGAGTGGCCAACATGCCCGTTGAAATCCTTCTTTGGAACTGTCGCTTCACTGCCGCTAACTTGCCGCGCACGAAGGGCCGCCTTTAAGAAAGCTGGGAGTGCGTGTTTTCCTGTTTGGTCGCGATATCGCGACATGTCGCGATATCGCGACCATTTCCTTCCTACGCTTTCTCTCTCCTGCTCCCGTCGCGATATCGCGACATTTCCTCCGTCAAGCCTTCTCTCTCCGTTTTGGCCGCGATATCGCGACCTGTCGCGATATCGCGTCGTTTTTGTCTGTCGGCCTCCGTTCTCCTGCTTTGGTCGCGAAATCGTGACATGTCACGATTTCGTGACCATTTGTCTTCCGCGCCTTGCCTTCCCTGCTTTGGTCGTGATTTCGCGACGTGTCGCGAAATCGCGACCTTTGTTCCTCCGCGCCTTTGTTCTCCGGCTTTGGTCACGATTTCGTGACCTTTGGTCTCCGCGCCTTTGTTTCCCCTGCGGTGGTCGCGATTTCGCGACCTTTGGTCTCCGCGCCTTTGTTTCCCCTGCGGTGGTCGCGAAATCGTGACATGTCACGATTTCGTGACCTTTGGTCTCCGCGCCTTTGTTTCCCCTGCGGTGGTCGCGATTTCGCGACCTTTGGTCTCTGCGCCTTTGTTTTCCCTGCGGTGGTCGCGATTTCGCGACCTTGTGTCCGCTGCTCCCCTATCTTCCGTTTTGGTCGCGATATCGCGACACATATTTTTCTTGCAACACTTAGAAAAAAATAACATTGCAACACTTAGAAAAAAATAACAACAAAAAGTTTGGTTGATGCTCGATTGCTTTGCTGCCCTCGGATGCTCCCTGCATCACAAAGATTGATCAGCAGCAATTTCCTCCTCGGCAACAATGACGAACAAATCAGTGAACGTCTTGGGAAGTAGGGATCCTTCTTCAGTGGAGAGCACCTTGGAACCTAGCAAGAATTGTTGACAGAATTTTCACCTTCATGTCGGTGTCTCGAAAATGAGCACCCATCGCAGTGGACGGCGCCTCGAAAATGAATATACCAGAGTCAAAGGCAAAGTGAATCAATCATTTAATATTGGCAATTCTTCAGCAATAATTTTGGAAATATCAGCTTCTTTACCCCAAGAATTAAATTTACCCATCCTTGCACTTTTCCAAAAATGATCTGCACTGAAAGCACGGAGGAAACGCTTTTCGCTTTTGAAATGGACTTTCGCCCAACCTTACGCCCGAAATGAGCTTTCGCTCGAGTTACACCTAAAATGTTTCCGCCAAGACATTTCACCTAAAAAATTCTTTCGTTGAGGAATTGGGCGAAAATAGAATTTCGCAGTAAAAAAGGGACGAAAATGAATTTCGCTTCAACTTGGGGCAAAATTGGCATTTCGCTAGCAAAACTGCTTGGAAGTGTGATTTCGTTGGCGAAAATGCTAGAAAATGAGTATGCTGGCGAAAATGCCTAGAAGACGTTTTCGCTGAACCTGGGGGTTTTGCTGGCGAAACTGCTATAAGAGGATTTTGACCATTGAAAAATGCATAAATCTTGGCGAAAACATTTTTTTTTATTTTCGCCAGCAAAAGAATTGAGCCAAAACAAATCAGCAAAAACATCAAAAGTTAAAGAGGCCAACGTCAATGCAAAATTTATGTTTAAATTTGGAAATTTTTACAAAAACGTTTCAGTGTGGCAAAACTACCAACAGGTTAATTTAGAAAATTTGCTTTCTAGTCTTTTTCACTCTAGGCCTTAACAATTACATGAAGTTTAGATTTTAATCAAGCATCTTTATTTCCCTTACTATCCCACTTTTTCTCATAAAACCCTTCATTCTTTGAATTTCTTTAAAGACCTAGAAGAACTACGAAGGCAAAGGTCATTCCCTACTTTCAAGTAAACGGAGGAAAGTTTATTTTATTTATTTATTTTTACGGGTTATATGGGATTGCAATGGGTCCTAATGTATTGCATAAAGTTAGAATTTTAATCAAGCATCGTTACTTTACTTTCTATCCAACTTTTTCTCATAAAATCCTTCATTCTTTGAATTTCTTTAAAACCCTAAAAGAACTATGAAGGTGAGTGTCATTCTCTATTTACAAGTAATGAACGAAAGTTTCTTTATTTTCTTAATGGATTATATGGGATTGAAATGAGTCTTACCTATATTACATCATGACTACATATTGGTATTACAACTTGGCACTTGTGTATGTATTGCTTGGCAAGATTCGAACCTTAGTCTTCTTCCTAAAAGTATAGGAATTTTAATGATTGAACTACAATGTCATTTAATATTATTACAAAAAAGTTATTTCATTCAAAATTTATAATAGAAAGGAAGGGTTTGACAACATTGAATTTAGACTCAACTTGAAAGGGGAAAAAGGGATGGCGATCGAATATTCAGGTGGCGGTGCAGAGGCAGGCAGGAAGCAGAAGGATGGAACTATGTGGTCGGGGAGCGGTGCACAATCGTGCGGAAAAACCACTTACCACCCATCGAAGAACGAAACAACAAGAAAGCTTCTCATCGGTGCAGGGGGTAGTCAAAATGGAAACATTAAAGGGAAAGACCCCCTAGACAAACCAGACAACAGTAACAAGAAAAGCGGGTAAATCTCCTTCGCAGAGCTTCTCCAAGGGAAACCTAGACAGTCTATTACGGCTTCGTAACCCAAGGCTACGACGTTCTGTGCCCTAAACAGGTCATGGATGGATATGCCTCTCGAGACTCATTCTCCTTGGTAGGGAAGTTCATTGGTGGGCGATCGGATATGGACTCAATCCGGCGTTAGGCGACAACCAAATGGAAGACCCTAGGAAGTCTGGAGCTATCCACAATGTCCAGGGGATTTTTTATGATATAACTCAACACGAGGAATGACACAAAACGTATCTTGTTGGGGGGCCATGGTTCTTCGGAAGGAGAAGTCTGTTCCTTCGCAAATGGGAACCAGAGTTCGACCCAGAGTCCTAGAGCATAAACTATGCCCCCATTTGGGTACGACTCCCAAACCTCCTCGTCCACTTTTTTTATGAAGATGCACTTCGAGGGATAGCCCAAGCATTCAGGGAACTGGTTGCCATCGACCCTGCTACCCGCGTCGGGTCTCGCTTCACATAAGCTCGAATTTGTGTCAACGTAAACCTGGAATCACAGCTTCCTGATCATCTAAACCTAATCTATGGTGACTACCATCGAAGGCAAGCATTGGAATTTGAGAACAAACCCGCATTCTACTCAGAGTGCCAAACCCAAGGGCATCTCCCGCCCCAATGCCCGAAATGCAAAGCCACGAAGACTATTATCCAGACCGAGGGCCGCCCAACTCAAGATGATATCCAAAATATGAATACCAAAATAGGACAGAGGTTGTATCACTCAAGCAGGAAACACACCCAACCCCCTCCAAGTGGGCAAGCACAAAATGCAAGTAATATGTTCTCTACCTCAAATAAATTCAATTTACTTTACAGTTTTGATATCACTGAGGTGTTAGAGGAAGGGGAGCTTCCTTTCGAAGCTATCCCTATTCCAAATTCAGTCTCCCAGCCCTTCCCTAACACCAGCTCTCCCTTGGAATATACCTTTCCCCACCACCCTCGTGCCCTTCGGCCCCCCACCACTATTTTTTTTCCTCGAATCCCTCCCCCCAATCACCCATCATCCCCCAAACCCCCATCCTCATCGTCCCCACCTATAGGGAATGTGTCTCCCACTTCTTTGACTAAATCCTACAATGTCAAAATCGACAGTGATGATTCTTCCCAAGAGTCCCCCGAACCTTGGAGCCCAAAACAAACCCAAAGCTTCAAAAAGTCCTAGATCGATGTAGGATGTGAAAGGAAGAAGGGCAAGTCGTCTGGCGCAGACCGTAGAAGCCGTGACATAGCCGAGGACATAGCTAACGGCACCAAAAAACCCTATTTCAAGAACTTGGTAATGTCAATGGAGAAGAAAATAAGAAACCCAAACCCCCTGCACAACAAGGCAAAGGGGGCAGAAAGCCATCCAAAAGTTCCAAATGAAAGTCCTCTCCTAGAATGTGAGAGGACTAAATGGGGCAGCCAAGCAAATATTGGCTGCCACCATGAGGAAAGACTCAAACCCCACTATCTTCCTTATCCAAGAAACCAAATTAGATGATCACTGGTCTCCGAGGGTTGCCAAGATCATCTGGAGAAAGTCTGAATTCGTTTGCACACCGGCTTCTGGCTCCTCAGGTGGTCTCCTCTGCCTATGGGACCCATCCAAAGTCGAGGGCAAATTTATCTCAGGCGAAGGATGCCTGGCCAATATTTTCTTTCATGATCGTTGCTCCCAGCACTCATGGGTTATGACCAATGTCTATGCCCCAAACACACCGCAGGGTAGAGTGGCTTTGTGGAATGATCTCACTCAGATGAGACAAGCATTTGACAACATCCCCTGGGTCCTAGCAAGGGATTTCAACTCCCCTTTACACTATTCAAAAAAGAGAGGGGGGACCAGCATAACTCCCAGAACCATAAGTGACTTGGCACAGTTTGTGGATTCAAATGCTCTTATGGATGTGCAGCTAAGGGGATCTCAATTCACATGGAGCAATAGAAGGAAGGGAGATCACCTTATTCAAGAGCGCCTAGATCACTTCTTACTGTCTCAAGAGGCGCTCCCCCTCTTTGGAGATGCCAACCTCCAGGCTCTCCCAAAGATAGGGTCAGACCACAACCCTCTCATTTTTGAAACTATGAGCAGGTCCCAGTTCAAGACTCCCTTCAGGTTTGAGTCAATGTGGACTCAACACCCTGATCTCAAAAACCAGATTGCTGAATGGTGGAAGGAAAAATTCCCTGGGACTGTCACAAATCAGGTAACGCAAAAACTTTGGCTAATCAAAGCAAACTTGAAGGTCTGGAACGGGGAGGTTTTCGATAATATATTTGAAAATAAGACCGGCATCAAAAGTAGACTTGAGTAGATTGAGGACAGGTTTCAGCAAGGCCATGGGGATGACAACCTCAGGGAAGAAGAAAGGATTTTGCTTTCAGAATACCACAATACCCTACACAAAGAAGAGATTTTCTGGCACCAAAAGTCGAGACACCTTTGGCTCAAGGAGGGTGATTCTAACTCCAAATTCTTCCACATCTCTACCCTCAGGCACAAGGGTGCTAACAGGATCAAAGGTCTCACCAAACAGGATGGGTCTTTCACTTCCGACATCCACCAAATTTGGGATGAAGTCATGTGCCACTTCAAAAATCTCCTTGCCCCCCCTCCACCGCTGACCAGGCCATGGACACTCTTCTTGAGAACATTCCCAGATCCATTATCGAGGCTATGAACAATCTTCTCACTAGCCCGCTTACCCATAAGGAAATCCACCAGGCCCTGTTCTCCATGCAACCAGATAAAGCTCTAGGTCCCGATGGGTTTTCCCCTAGGTTTTTCCAAACCTACTGGGACATCGTGGGCCCTGATCTATGCCTTGCCATTTCTGAAATGCAGCTCACCAAAACCATTCCCAGGGATGTCAACTCCACTTTCCTTGCTCTCATCCCCAAAGGACCCAACTCCCAGTCCCTGTCTGACTACCGCCCCATCAGTTTATGCAATGTCATCTACAAAATTTTGTCCAAAGCCATGGCCAGCAGACTTACTAACATCCTCCCTTCCATCATCGACCCTTGCCAAGGAAGTATCGTTAAAGGGTGGAATATTGTAGATAGTGTCATTACTGTTCATGAGCTTATCCACTCTGCCCACCACTCCAACACCTCTATCTTTTTCCTCAAACTGGATATGAACAAAGCCTTCGATAGAGTAAACCGTGATTTTCTGACCAAAATTCTTCTCAAGTTTGGCTTTCATGAAAATTGGGTGAGTCTGATCTCAAACTACATCTCCTCTTCTTGGTTCTCCATCCTAGTTAATGGGTCAGCAGCTGGTTATTTCCCAAGCACCAGAGGACTCAGACAAGGAGACCCACTCTCCCCCATTCTCTTCATCATTTTGGCTGAGAGTCTGGGAAGAGCCATCAAGTCTACGTGCGTTAAAAACTGATCTCAAGAATAAAGGCAGCCACCTGTCTCCCGTCATCCACCCATCAACAGTTTGTTGATGACACTCTTCTGGCCACGACTGCCTCTGTCTCTGAGGCCAGGATCATCAAGTCTATCCTCAACTTGTACGAAGAAGCTGTTGGGCAGAAAATCAACTTCACCAAGAGTAAACTCTACTTCATCAACACTCCAACCAAGAGATAGGTTAAAATTATAGGCATCCTGGGATGCACCATTGCGGATCTCCCGACCACATACCTGGGGCTCCCAATGTTCAGGGGAAGGCCATCCAAGACTATGTGGAACAATATCACAGAGAAAATTCAAAAAAACTGGCAGGCTGGAAAGGGATGCTCCTGTCCCAAGCAGGCAAGGCAACTTTGGTCAAGTTTGTTCTCCAAAGTATCCCCGTTTACTTTCTATCAGTCTTCAAAATCCTAGTGGTTGTGAGTGAAGCAATAGAAAAGGTCCAAAAGCATTTCCTGTGGGCAGGGAGTGATAGCCAATGGAAGCTCCACTTGGTGGCCTGGGACAAGGTCTACACACCAAAAAATAGAGGAGGGCTAGGCCTGCGGTGGGTGGGTATCATGAACCAAGCCCTTCTGGCCAAGCAGGCATGGAAAGTTGTCACCAACGCAAATCTGGAGTGGGTGTCTATTGTCAAAAGAAAGTACCTGCAAAATCACTCTCTCAGAGACAAGGAAATCCCCCGCAATGGTTCCCACTTCTGGCAATCCATAATCCACACCAAGCACCTCCTCCAACGAGGAGCAAGATGGCAGTTGGGTGATGGTCGTAGCATCGACTTCTGGCAGGACTCATGGGCAAGGGATGACCCCCTTATCAATGACCCCGACATTGTTGCAATCAAACATATCATGGACAACAAATACGGTACCAAGGTAGCTGACTTCATCACCACCGATCAAGGGAACCGCAGATGGAAATAGATTCAGTTCAGAGTTAGAAATGCTCCCATCAACAAAGCCCTGGCAACCCTCCAGGATGTCTTCAGGGTGAACTTCATCCCTCAGTCCCAGAAGGAAGATGAACTATGCTGGAAAGGTACCAACGATGGGTGGTTCTCGATTAGATCTGAGCGCGGTTGGCAGAATGCCCTCCCAAGCATCTCAGAAGCAGTGACAGCCCGACCATAGCCAGAATTATCTAGCTCAAGCACTTGATCCCAAAAGTGGCACATTTTTGTTGGCTCATAGTGCACAACATAATTCTGACCACGGACAACCTGATCCGAAGGGGCGTCATAGTTCCCAACAGGTGTTACCTCTGCCAACAAGCATGGGAATCCACCCAGCACATCCTCCTTGAGTGCCCCTTCGCATGGGATGTCTTCTCCTCCCTGATCAGCAGGTTCCACATCACTTGGGTTTGGCCCAAGTCTATTCTGGACATGTTCACCCAGTGGCCCTGTGTCTTCAAAAATTCGAGACTCAGTTTCCTCTAGAAAGCCATGCTTCACCATGCGATCTAGAAAATCTGGCTGGAGTGAAATAACCGCATCTTCAACGAGAACCCCCGACCCCTGAGTCAGTGGCCAACAAGGCCCTATCCTTTGCCATTGAGAATTCCAGTCTCATCCCGTGCACTGATATTCCAACTTCTGGGATAGAGTCCCTCCTGTTCATGGCCCTTGGGATCTCCTCAGATTGCACCAAGCCTCAAAACCCCCCAGTTCTAGGAACAATGTCAAATGGACCCCCCCACCCCAGGGATGGCTCAAAGCCAACTTTAATGGTGCATCTACAGGCAACCCGGGGAACGGTGCTGGTGGCATCATCAAAGACCACAACGGCAATATCATCGTGGCCTTTGCCAAAAATTTGGGGATCCAAACAAACAATTATGTAGAAGCCCGAGCACTTTGGAGAATCATCGAGATTAGCAGATCTCTATCCAAACCAATCATGTTCGAAGGTGATTCGGCCGTAGTGATTGGTCACATCAACAACAACAGCAAAGGTGGATGGAATATTCACAACATCATCCAGGAGTGCCAAGCCTCCCTTAGTCATCTCACTCGAAGCATGATCAGTCATGTTTTTAGAGAAGCGAACAAGGTGGCAGACCTCCTGGCCAACAGAGCGGTCAACTAAACCACCCTGATCATTTGGGAAGCTGACTTCCCATAGGACATCATCATGGAAGCCAATCATGATGTGGCTCGCAGTCGCAACATGCAGTGTTAGCTACCACGATGGTATTATGTCAATACCAATGGTGTTTTCGTTTAACACCAGATCCATTTGGGGAAATATTACAAAAGGTGGCTCTTGCCACCACGATGGTGTTTCATCAACACCAACGATGATTTCACTAATCATCACAAAGCCTTGGAACTCCTCTCATTCCATATTTTTTGGAAGGCTATCAGTTTGATCTTCCATGCGGATTGCTTGGCCCATGTCATCATCCCTCATCATCCGATTGTGCCTCCATCGTCTTCGCCCCCCGCTCATTCGGTCTCGTTTTCCCCACTCCCTGTGTCGACTTCTCCCCCATTTCCTTCTATTCTGGCCCTCTTGTCATGAGCCCTGCTAAGGCCATTTTTCTCGCCTACTCAGTGCTCCTCAGGGTATTTAGGTGTCGCTCCTTTTGCCTTCCCCTTACTGTTTTTTCCCCCTTGTGTTCTCGCCTAGCTTTCAAAGGAACCATTTCGTAGGCACTACCAAAAATTTTCACATAAGCACTGCTTACCCTCGACTTAGCGACTCGATGGCTCTCTTAGAACCTGCTAATTTGCAGCTCGATGCAGGGACTCAGGCCCTACTCGATGCCAAAAATTTCATCCCCTTTTTCAAGCTCTTCTCTGGGATGGATGATGAAGTCACCCATGATTTCATCAATTCATGGAACGAAGGCGAGGTTCAAGTTTGAGGGATGCGCTTCGAGGTAAGTATCCACACTATCGCTCAAGTTTTTGGATTACCTCCTATTGGTAGAGCAGTTCGTAGAGATAAACACAATTTTAAGGAAGAGATAGACCATTTCCCCGACAAAGGGAAGGACCTAGTATGGGAGAAAAAGGGTGTCCATCGATCATCTCTACCCAAGCCTTGGGACACAGCCATTGTCCCTGTTATCCAATACGTCTCTGTCGACAACCCCAACAGCCCCCTCTGTGCTTACAATCTTGCCTTTGTCAACCACCTTCGAGATGTTCGGCCCATTAACGTCCCCGACTTCCTTTTTCGTTCCATCACCATTTCTATTGCCAATTACAAGGAACGCAAGTCCTCGAAGCCTCCCCGTCATCAAGGTCTCTTCCTTGTGTTGTACAAGCACGCCCTAGCTCATCAAGTGTCTGGCGGAATCCCATCCCGATCCCCCAGCCCCGAGCGCTCTTCGACCTCCACCCCCAGCATTGAGGTCAATCCTCCCCCATCTACCAATCTCGCTGATCCCCCCCAAGTTTCTGAGTCCCTCGCTGGTTCCCCATCAACCAAAACCACCCAATCCCAAGCCTCTGGCGAGAAAGTTGCATCCCCGGCTCCCTCCCCCAAGGTCGAAGTTCGCCCTGGCAAGCGGCTGAGAAGCAAGCAAAAGGCGGTACGCCCCTCCTAGAAAAGCAAAAAATCTTGAAGACTTCAGTCCCAAAAAACGAGTGGCCAACGCCCGTCCGGAAAGGTCATTAGCGACGAAGGCGAAGACCAGACTAGCAATGTCGAAGCTCAGCTTCGCTCGGTTGCTCTCAACCGCATCCGCGAAGTGACAGACCATTTGAAGGCAGCCGCCAACATCATCCGTGAAGGCGGTGTCATCCTTTCCAGCGTGATTGGCGAATTGCAAGACCTCCCGGCTATGCTCCAAGCCCTCCTGTATCCCGAGCAGAAAGACAATGTGCAGCAAGAGGAAGGAAAGGAGTCCCAGTAGATCGGGGAAGTTGATTTTAGGCAGTTGGATTGCCTATGTTGTTAATGAATACTTCTCAGCTTTGTTTTTTATTTTGGCCATGAATGGCCTAGGTAATAGGGGGTTAAGCCCTTAGTTGGTTTTTGTCAGTCTGCACCAGTTTTGTACTAATGGCACTTTGCATGCCCACTGTAATAGGGACGGGACCCTTTAACCCGAGCTGTAAATAAACTTTTTACCTACCAAAAAAAAAATTATAATAGAATAAGTTATTACAAAGTTAAATTCAATTATTAAGTAATAATTTTTATATTTTTAATACTTCTAGTTTTCATTTTAATTCCAACTTGATAAAGCATAGCATTTATTATATAAAATAACTGAAAACTTCATATATAATATAATAAATTATTTAGTAAATTCATTCATAGTGATTTGGAATTGAATTAGTTGGTGTATATATAATTTTGCTTATAAATATGATCTTTTTTATTTTATGTATTTTTTTTAATATTTGGGATATAGATATATACATATTTTGGCGTAGAAGAAAGAGATGTAACTATACAAGAACATCCCTTGGGATGAAGTGGAGCATAAATTTGAGAAAATGAATTCCAGATGCAAGATAGGACTCCACTTTTTTTTTTCAAACTAAAGAAGTGCATAACATTTTTTATGTGTGATTTTGATTTTGAACTACTTTGAACTGAAAAAGGAAAAACTTGGGGAAGAGGGACAAAGACGGAAATTAAATTATTTCCTTAAAATTAAATACAATATAGGCAAGGCTGTTGTGTGCACCGCACCCAAATTTCTCACTACGTATTTTATATTTATAGCACCATATAGGGAGTATAATAGTTTGATCCCCTAACCACTAAAGTATCCTTAACTGTTATCTTGATCAGATGGCAAAATTCTTTGTTACTATTTACATATAAGTGTTCTTCATATTTTCATTCCATTCTACAAACATAACCATCAAAGTGAAAACAAAATGAAAAGAAAATATTACAACTTCAATAATTCAGTGAAAACAAAATCAAAAGAAAGTATTACAACTTCAATAATAGAATTAGAAAACAATGAGCTTCCCTTTAAGGACAAGGTTAGTACCTTGAGAAGCACAATATGTAAATAACTAAGAAAACATCCCTGATATTATCAAGTGGAGATAAGCAGGATACATACAGGCGAGAGTTGTGCAATTGCAACTAGGGGATGGACTCTGATTTCATTTTTTTTACCTTTTGTTCATGTATTGTCAAAGTTTCAAACAGGCTAACTATAGTCTAGAACCCAATCCATTGAAACCTTTCGTGACATCGACCAAAGTAGAGCTATCCTGTCCACTGGAGTGGCTCAGCTGCAAGTGACCATTAAATCATCATGGGCACTATCATGAGAATCTGATTCATTCTCATTACCAATAATAGGACTATCAACGGGTCAAAAGCAATAAGAAGTCTGCAAATGTCCACTTTGTTGTCAGCTGCTCTTGAAGGTTGCCAATGCCTCTTTTGTTGCAGCAGATATTACTGCATCGGATGCATTAGGTAAGTAGTAATATCTGCCTGCCATTTCACATATGTCACACAAGTTATTCATGGAACTTGGTTTCCAACTTGGATATATGTGACTTGAACAAATAACCAGATTAAGGATAATCATCAAAGCCATTCCAAAAAGAACTAAAAGTAAAGGGCATTAGGAGAATTTACCCTGAGCAACTCTGGCAATCTCCTTTGCAAAGCCTGTGGATACAAACTTATTTTCTGTGTCAATAACAAGAAGGGACATTCCTGCCTTATAAATCTTCCCTGCTATTTCCAAGATCTCCTCCTAAGCACAAAGGTTAACAGTATCATCTTTCCAAATATCAAAACAATTAAGATACCAAAATTTAGATTTCATAAAAAAGATAATAATTCAGACACAGAGAAGAGATAACTTACCACTACAATCTATGGACGTAAGTACTAGATTAGCTGACTGCTGTATCATTATTAATTAGACAATCCTTTTCACTTGTTTTAAATTTATTTCACACCATTAGGCAGAAGTAGTTCAGTAAAAGTATTTGTCACTGTCGACGTTGAAACTGCCTGCAGCCTTAAAGGAGTACCATGTGACTAGCAAGTCAATATAATAAGGCCAATTATGTAAACTTAATACTGGGAATGTGTTTATGAGGGACTGGTGTGCATACCAGGTACAGGTATTAATCTCCGATACCTGAGAAGGCTGAAAGACACAAGAATACACCTGCTGGCATCTCAGACTTCCCTCAACATCTTCTAAGACTCTTGCAGGCTAAACCAAAAAGATATTTCTCAACCCATTAAGATACTAATGTACTCCACATCACACTGTTAAGAACACAAATTTGAAAAATTAAGTGTTAACAGAGAATGTGGAATTGCAATTTCTCTCTGAAAAACACGAAAGTAGGAAAACCTTGCAGGTTTAGCCTTCATATTTTGGCCATAAATTTCAAGGTTATAATTGTTTGTTGCGCATTTTGAATAACAGTTATCTACCTGTGGCTAGAGTATGATTAGTTGTTGTCAAGTTAATCATGTCCTTAATTTATGGTACTAATTGTGATGATAGTATATACAGCATTTTCCCATCAGATACATATGACTACATGTCATGATTTTCTATAACATGCGTACAAATTTTCATTATCATAACCAATAGAAAATTATGCCTAGGATGATATATTAACTGGAATAATTTTCTGGACATAGGTCCATCTGTTCCTGCATAGACACCAAAACTAATTGCAAGCAGTATGTAGATACTTTTTTATGTGTGTTATTCTTCCACTATAACATACATGTAACATATAGACAGATGTATCTCATAGATAGCAATACCAGAATTTGAAAATGATATATATGTACCTGTGCCTGCATTTATAATCTTATAGTACAGTTCATCTCTCCTTCCCCTCCACCTCAACATTGAGTTATAAATACATAAAATCCAATGCATTCTGGCATCTTCTCTTCTGCAACCAGCATTTCTGTGCTAATTGTTTTCATGCACTCTCAAACTGTAATTGCTTTCCCCATTGTCTGTTGTTTTCCTTTCAGTCTGCAAGTCAATTTTCTTGCTTGCATCAACATTTTCAATAGCTCTTCTTTAAACAAATTCTTCCCTGACATCTGGTCAATGGTCTTAATAGCAATGAAATCACATTAAATTGTTTGCAATTTCCTTTCAACTGGAATCATCCATAAGAATGGTTCTGTCAGCTAAAAATAAAATCAACTCCCATGGGCTCAATGGCTCATGTTGGCTTTTATATTATAGTTTCATTTTGGCTCTGCCATTATCTGAAAGTAACATAAATAGAATACGAATCACTGTTAGTTTTCACAACTCTCTATTTTCTCATAGTAACCTTCAAAACGATTTGACAGCTTAAATCCTCGAAAGAGTTACTATGAGGAAAACAAGAAAAGGAAAAGGCACCAATAAGGGCTCACTATGTACCCCAAACACTCAAATAAAAGTCAGCTTAATTAAACAGAACCAACCCTCAACAACCTTATACAAGCCAACCTGAATTTGGTTATCTAGGCAAATAGAATATGGCTAATCATGTTGGAAATGGTAATATTTCTGCATGAGCTTGTAAAATCACCAGATCAGATATGTCAGAAATCAGCCCACAACAAAGATGAATTCTCATTCAAAATGTACCACATTTTACATTTCTTAATCTGAAGGATCAAAATACAAAATGCAGAAAGTTCTCATGTAGAGATGCAGGTGAGAGACACGGTTTTGGCTATGAATTTAAACAAGAACTCTCTTGATTATAAAGTCCTTCCAAATCGAGCTTAACAGCTTTTTTGATTTTCTGGCTTAACAACAAACTTGGTTGAAATTAATTTTGTTCATACATAAACCTCTGAATCTTGAGGTTACAACAAGAATACGAGGAGTACAAGATGACAAAAATAAGTACACCAACATCCCTCATGCTTAACTTGGAAGAAAGGAGAAACTTGAAGGCAGGGAATGGAAGGAGT
The DNA here is from genome assembly GCA_028583015.1 of Wollemia nobilis. Lineage (NCBI taxonomy): Eukaryota > Viridiplantae > Streptophyta > Pinopsida > Araucariales > Araucariaceae > Wollemia > Wollemia nobilis. The sequence goes on from JAQPPZ010002224.1 coordinate 1,250,129, forward strand.
AATTACACATCATCCCCTTGGATTACAACTTTCTTCACTCAGTAAGAGAACATAGATGAAAAGATTGGAACACTGTTCAAATCAGCTATCCTATCAAAATAATTGCTGATCCAAAATAGGCATAAGAGGCCTGCAAAGTACATCGTAAGTTCTGCCGCAACCCAAAATTGTGGATCAAACCATCGACAAGAAACCTCAATTACAGGAATGGAACTTGCTAATCTCCACCTTTGGTTTTGGTGCTGAAAAGGTGAAAAGATATGCCACCATGAATAAAAACTACAACATCGAGTCTGTGAATGAAAGGATAAATGCCCGTCTACATTGAATTTGGAAGGTTTTCTATCTCCTGGAATGCTGGATGGTGTAGGAGAAACTGTTGACTCAAACAATTGATATGAAGTACAATAACCATCATATTGTAAGATGGTTATATTTTTGTAACCAATGCCTATTCCAAAGGCATAAAAAGCAGGTCGAATTGGTGTAACAAAGCCTTGCCCACATTTGCCAAGAGAACCACCACTATAAGCTATTTTGTGAAGCAACTTGGATCCAATCTTTGTTGCATATTTCTCAAAGGAACCAATTCCAAAATTAGTCTTTGAGAGAAAAGATACCTGAGACAATGTGTCAGAATTGAATGAAGCTAAATCATGTGCATCAGGTGCAAGCATTGGACTTCAAACATAGACATTGTAGAAGTAGTACAAGGAGACGGATCCATTTAACCCAAAAATGGAGCACTTGAACATTTTTGGATGCAGGTTTAGAAACTGTAGTTGCAAAGAAAGCATGTCCTCTATTGGCTTTCGTGGAAGAAGGGGATTCCAATATGATGTTGTGCCTCTTCAATGCAGCTTCCAGTGCTTCTGTCTTCTTATGGCAACAAATTTCTCATTACTTGGAATACCACAGCAAGAACAAGAGAACTTATTTCCTTTGAAAGAACCAACATGTCATTTCTTCCCCTATTGTGAATGCGATCCTTGATTTTGATGCTGTTGCTTGGAATGTTTTGTGGGATGCTGCTTGGCTACTTTCTCTTACTTGGATATCAAGGCTATATTCCTTGCACTTGGATTCTCAAGGGCACCAATGTACAGGATCTTATCTTATTTACAAGTTAATTATTCATAGAAATGATCAAAAAGAGGAATCTTACAAGCATCACTAAAGGCATCATGAGTAGAGTAAAAATTGGAGATAAATACAGAATAAGATCCTTTCGATTTGGAAAAAACAAGATAGATTAGCTCTCACAGTCCTTTTGATTTTGCAATAGCTGAATTGGAGATGCAATTGCTTAATTATATTAACGAAATGTTCAATTTGAGGAAAATCCTCTGCATCAAGAGCAATTAGCTGGCTCTCCAACTGCTGTCCACAGATGACAATCTGCTTGGCAAACAGTTCCTTGGACCGTTTCCAAGCTTCCTGTGGACTGTCAATGCCTTCAAGATGAAACTTGAGGTCATTGGAGATTGACATATCAATCAAACCTCGAGCTTCATCTGCTCAGTTGAGCCATTTGCCCCTATCATTTTTGGTATCTTCATCGCTTTAGGTCTAGTCTTCGTCTCCACTGTGATGAGATACAACCTTCTACACTGTTAAAATTCCTCCATATAGGATTTCCACAAGTGGAAACTCTATCTGGTCAATCCTACATCCTTGGAATGATGATTGACGAGGTCCTTTCTCCTTTTCAAAACTTGGCAATGACACAAACACCTATTGGTTTCAAACTATGAAAACCTTCAAATGGATGAGAACAAATTGAAAATTAAACTTTTGGATATCTTTAATACATTATGCTCATCCTTTAGAATGCATACATGGGGTCATAGAATAGGATTTATGAAAACTCAGATTAGATGGTTTCACACATTGTTTTCAACCTTATTTAATAAGTGTGAACGGTGGGGAAAAACCTGTAAAATAAGTGGGCATAGAAGAAATCTGTTACCAGATGACCAAGTTACAACTATTTAATGTTTCCAACTGCATTCACAGTGAATTACAGAGTTACAAATTGAAATTCTAAAAACACTATGTGATGTTCAACAATTAAAAACACCCACAAAAGTTTAATGAAATAGAAGATGCAGCATATTGTTGGAAATATCTTGGAATCTACTTTCCAAACATGCAGAAATCATAAATAATATGCCAGTATGTAAGCATTAGAGCACAAAACTCCTTCAGAGGTAAGAGCAGACCTCGTTTTTGGCAGAAAATTAACTTACTTTTATCCCAGTGACAAAAACTTCAGAAATGTTGATTTGACATCATGATCACCAAAAACAAAATATTTGGAGGATTTATCACCTGCCAGACTGGGCTTATTGCCAATAGGATATAATAGCAATCACCAGCAAGATTTTTACCATGCAAAGTTGTTCCTCCTGCCCAAAAACATCAAGCTTGTCTGATGGCTGTGAGCAAAGCTTAAAAAACAAGAGGCATAACCGCATCTGTACTCGTATCAGCTTCCATTCATCAATGGCTAACGATAACTACTCCTTTGAAAGATCTGGAGATTCTTGTAAAATGAGTTGCTGATGATGACAAGCTGATTTTCTGCGCTTGCAAATGCTAGTGCCAATTTGCTTGCCTAATTGTTTTTGGCACTGACCATGTGAGTGCTACCCCATAGAGCTTGTTAAACAACCCTCCACTTTTGCAAATAAACCATCATGGGACCAGTATACCACATTTATTGAGTTGCACAAACAGCTTGAATTCCACGTGATGTGAAATTCGTAGTATTGTGGCTCACTCGTATTTTGTTGGCATCAATTGTTGGAATGTTCCATGTCTCCAATAAGTTGTGCCATGTTTTATGTTCCTTTGTCCATGCAAAGAGAACAAATTAAAATCAAAGCTTACAACAACACGTTGGATCTCATAGAAAGAGGCTTTGATGCCCTGAACAAATTGATAATAATTTTTGCTGTTCGGACCAACCATTGCAGTGTAATTTGGGTGGCAGAGCAGACATTTTTGGCATGAAACTTTATATGTTAGAATGATGTGATTAATTTATGAAATTTTTAGCCAATGAGCCCTTGGTTCAATGGTTGAGACATATGAATGATGTAGCCCACACCATAATAATTTTTTATGCTCGGACCAACCATTGCAGTGTAGTTTGGGTGGCAGAGCAGACATTTTTGGCATGAAGCTTTATATGTTTGAATGATGTGATTAATTTATGAAATTATTTAGCCAATGAGCCCTTGGTTCAATGGTTGAGACATATGAATGATGTAGCCCACACCAAGGTTCAAATCTCAGTGGCACCAAATAGGCTATATAGCTTAATGTGACTAATTTAATATAAAAGGGAAAAGGGCAACCCTTTCAAAACCCTACTTTTTATTTTAAAAAAAAAATTATGAAATTATTTAATGTTTTGGATGTATGCTATCATATGATTCTCTATATCTTTGCACTTGACCATGGTTTCATTTATGTTAGATGAGATGTTGGGGAGGATGCTTCATGAGAGCTATGACATCCAAATCTTGTCAGTGTAACTGATTTTTCATGTATGTTTCACTGCTTTGCATCTAAAAATTGGTTGGCAACCAATTCTATTTTTCATAATCTAATAGAATTGATCACCAACTAATTCTATCTTATTCATTTGGTTGTATGCCAATCTGAGTAAGCTGTTAAGCTTAACATGGAAAGGCAGTTCTTGCTCTTGCTTTATAAGTGCATCTCTACACTTGTATATCCATCCCAAAGTTCTTAACACATTATCATCCTGGAGGAAATAACTAATAAGCTTCAGCATTTTTGCATTCTATTGAATTTGAAATCATGAGCTAGTATTTCTGTTGTTAGATCCTCCATAAGAGTTGATTTACAGAAAAATATACTCAGCTCAAACATGGTATCAGAACAAGAAACACAAGCACTAGCTTCGACATAACTCATAGAGCTTTTGGGCCTTTTTGGTGCAAATTGAGAAGATATTTTGCCATGCTTTTGCTGTACGTGATCTCTTTGGTTTTCAGAATATATCCCTAGGAGGTTATCAGCTCCAGATAAAGCTGTTGACAGCATTCAATTTGCACTGACTAAATATTTAGACAAAAAAAAAAAATTTCATTGATGTTTTCCCTGTTGTTTTGCTTTCTCAGCTGATTTTTGTCTGACAAACACATTTCTGTCTTGGATTTTTGACCTGTAATTTCTTGATTCCAGGCAATCAAGGAATTTGTGTACTGCCACCATGATTTTGAATCATGTCCATGTCAGCCTGAATAATGATTTTGCATTGCTGGATCTAGGGACTGCAAGGCGGCCTTCTTAAGTCACTTGGGGCATGCCACGCCACCGTGGATGGTGACGTTCAGAAACCCATTCTCATACAGGCACCAGAAGGACTTCTTCATGGCTACCAAGGGTATATACACTCCCCAGTTCATCTTTGTGGGAAGAAAGTCATCTTCACCATCGACAACATGTTGCTGCTCCAATCTATTCCTCTATAGGAGAGCTCGCAGGCTTCAACATGAGATTTGACATCGCAAATTTCTTGCCTTGCTTCGTTGCTTGAAATAGTGTTGTTTAGGCAACAACATCAATTTTAAGACGAGAAAACTGATAGGCTCAAATGTGAGTGGAATATTCCACGAATATCTCCAGGTTCCGTTGAGGGTTGACCAACACATCAGCTAGAACCTGCACACGCAAGTAATTGTTCCATGCCTTAGTTATTAGAGAATTTTGTGGTGTGCTCTCCAATAGACTCTTCTGTGGAGACTTCTCCCTTCTCCGTGCTTCCAAAAAACAAGAAGATACGGATAAGTAGGAGGCAAATGTGGATGTTGTTGGGATATATGTCCCAAAATATATGGATCACCAAAACGTGGACATTGTTGGGATATATCTACCACAAAATATCTAGATGAGGAAAACGAGGATGCCATAAAGTACTTTCAAAACATGGCTTGTTCCAAATAAGAATACTTTCAACAGATCCAATCAACGTCTTGCATGAAGGTTGGAGATATTGATTGCAAAGGCCATATGTATGCAAGAAAAGGTACGTAAGGATATGTTTACTCAATCACCACACGCATGTTTGTACCTATGTTCATGGAACTACAATGATAAGAAGTGCAACCACAAACCTCTCTATAGCCCGAATCATGGTTTTAAAATCATATTTTAGCAAAAACTTGCCAAGCAAATTTTGGAGAGTTCTCGACAATTCAGCAAAAAGACATCAAAAAAAATAATCAATTCACAAAATATATATATATATATATATATATATACACAAAAAAAAATTAGAGATCCTCTGTTAGATTTTCATAAAAAAAAAAGTACAATTACAATTCATGATCATGAATGATCATCAAATTCCAAGAAAATACAAATACCTAAGCAGTTTAAGCAGCTTTAAATAACTTTTTGCTTTCCCTTCCTTGCCCTCAAATTAGCTGCTTGGATAGGGGTTGAGGCTCCTTAGGCATAGGACCTTCTAGGTCCTCCAATCCTCGGGTACGTTTTGCTTCCATCTCCAATGTCACGACGTCCTCCTCAGTGAACACAATATCCTCCGCACCTTCAGCAATCCAATCTGAATTTGGATCCATGTCATCCACGTCAATCGAATCATAGGATTCAGTCCTCTCCACTTATTTGACGTGAAGCCAAAGATTGTACAAAGATGATATCCTTGAGGGGCTCCTGGATCAACTTGTTGCGCTTTTTGGGGCATACAACCTCGTATAGAGACCAATTGTGCTCACACCCAGAAGCGATAGAAGGCTTACTAAAAATGCGAATGGCAATCCTTTGATGATTTGGTGTTCTAGCACCATAATCGTTCCACCATAAATCTACAAAAACAAATTTTAACAAGTTATAAATTTAAAGTTGTAATTTCGCAAATTGCAAGTTCAGTTCAACTAAAAAACTTTACAAGTTCAAAATTTTAACTTAGTTGCAAGGTCATCCTTGATTGAAACCAAAGAGGGTATTTGATGCATCATCCCTTGAGCCGTTTTGAAGGCTTGCAACTCGACAAGGATCAAGCAATGTTTCTCCAGGTCATCTATCTTCTTAGGGCAAGCATAGAAGCCCTTGTGACCTCTTAATCATTAAATGGGACTAAAGAAGAATTTGGGGTTCAAGAAGTACCCAACTGTATGAAGAGATTGATCAAGTTGCCTCGTCCATATTTATCAATAGTTCACCAAATAGGATCATATTTGCACCTATTGCCTCCATAACAGTGTTCAATGACCTCTTTAGCCCTATCCAAGGCCTCATACAAATATTCCATTGGCAATTGATCTCCATCCACAAGGCAAAAGAACCATGACCGAACACTTGAAATTGAACAATGAAAATTAATCATTATAACTAATAAAATAAAAAATTACAATCTGAATTTTTAATTTTTAATTAAATTAAGAAAAAAGATACTAAAACCAAAAATTTAGATTCCAAAAAACCAAATAATTAGAGTGTTTTCTGCATGCTCACCCAAAATACATAATCACTGATTTGCTTGATGACCCTCGTTGCCACCTCCTTTGTAGAATATGACGAGGAATACTATCGCTCACCGACAAACATTCTTTTAAGAAAAGCAAATATAGCTAGAAGCCTCTGCTTTGTAGATAAATGAATTTGGAGGCAAATCAGGTGACACCTAGGCAAAAAATGTCCTTCCCCTTAGTCTGCTTTCTCATCAAGTTTAGAACCAACATGATTGTAAATGTATCTGGCGATATTTTTCACCTCTTTTACCCTAGTCTTCATCCATGATAGTTTGCCAATGTCCTTAAGGATGAGCTCAATGTAATGGGCAACATATGGACCCCAAAAAATAGAGTACTTCTCCTTGAGAAGTCTGCCCACAGATACATAGTCCACTGCGTTGTCCATCACTACTTGGACAACTTTCTCTACTACCACTTTGAACACAACCTCCTCCATCAAACGGAACAACAATTGCATGCTCTCAACTTCTTGAGAAGCATCAATTGGCTTCAAGAAGACCATGGATCCACCTAAAGCCACTAAGAAATTGAGGGTATGGTTCCTCACATCACTCCATCCATTTGATAAAATGTTACACCTTTTCTTACTCCACAACCACCTTTGCTCTTCTACAAGAGCACGTGTGTTTGTGACACACTCCTCCAATAAAGGCCCATTTAAATCCTATGTAGTAGGGGGTTTCATCCCTCTAACAACATTGCCTAGTGCTCTCACTAAATTATCCCAATAAGGTTTGGTCGCAAAATTAAAAGGAATGTTGCAATAGTACTAAAATTTCCTGTTGTTGTTTGGGCTTCCTTCATCTTCTCCTTCCCTTATGAGGTAGTCTCATGGGTTTTCTATCTTGTATTTGACCAAGGAAACAAAAAACCTTCTCTACTTGTACCCTAAATCTCCCTAGAAAAGCATCGGATGTGAGGGCCAAGGTTGGACTCTAATGTAGCGGCAATGACATCCTCATATTTGGCCTCATACTCATAAATAGAGCTCTAAAGCCCTACCCCAGCTCCAACTAAAATCGTAGTTTTTTTGGCCTCTTATCTTCTTTTGCTCTTTGGTGGTCATCCAAGCCTTGACCTTACTTTCTAATTGTATCGTCTGTTAATGGGCACTAAAATCATAGTTTTTTTTGGCCTCTATCTTCTTTTGCTCTTTGGTGGTCATCCAAGCCTTGACCTTATTTTCACTCCCTGGACTTGAAGATGGGGCTGTTGAATTTGGGTCAATTTTGTCAATTCCTTGTCCCTCACTTGAAGAATCCATCTATTCCTTCCCCCCACTCTTCCAACCCAATATATATATATATAAGAAAAAAAGGAAAGCAAATATTAAGAGTCTAAGACATGGACTTAAAGGCATTAGGAACAGTAAAGAAGAGAAAAAAAACAAGGGGAAAACCCCTAAAAATGCTTTAAAAACACAACCCTACCTTCGAAACCTTGTCCGAAGGTGCAAAATATTTAAAACCAGCTATTAAATCCATCAAATGGTTTGCCTTTACAAATTTGCAATTAGGAGCAAGAGAGAAGAGAAAAAATGCAAAAATGATCAATTTTCCCCTCTTAAAGCTGTTTCTGCGTTTCCTTGGCCATGCATGAGATTTCATGAAAAAACGGTGATTTTGTCACCAAAAAAAATGCAATTTCTCAGCACCAAGAAAACAACACGGTTTTCTCATGGAGCGCATTTTCTCACGAGTTTTGCAATTAATCATGATTTTTCCGCGATTTTTCCAACTATGGCCCAAATTATCTCTCAATAAAATCTGGTTTGTTTTTACTGATAATAAGACTTTTCAGTCCTCCTACCATTTTAGTTTTTAGTGATTTTGATGTTAAAACAGCCATTCCAAAGTCTGTTCGTCGTGTTAGATACAAATAGTAAAGCCTATTTGTTGTTTTCTCATGGAGCGCATTTTCTCACGAGTTTTGCAATTAATCATGATTTTTCCGCGATTTTTCCAACTATGGCCCAAATTATCTCTCAATAAAATCTGGTTTGTTTTTACTGATAATAAGACTTTTCAGTCCTCCTACCATTTTAGTTTTTAGTGATTTTGATGTTAAAACAGCCATTCCAAAGTCTGTTCGTCGTGTTAGATACAAATAGTAAAGCCTATTTTTTTCTGAAAACAAGGCCTGATCATACTTCTGAATCTACTTTCCGCCATATTTCTTATATTATTGCATATCTTTTATAATTTCTCCACTTTGAAAAGTAGATTCAGTGGTCTTTCTGATGGTATACAGTATGAGCCATCCGTATTAAATGCACATGCGTTTTTCAATCCTTGAGAGTTAAATAGCGTTTTCAGAAATGCAATCTGTTACAGTCTTTTGATCCTGACTACATCTCAGACCTTTAAAAAGTTGTTTTATTGTCTGGTCGCCAAAACTGTCATACAACGACTCATTTTAGAGGTTTACCCCCCATTTCAGATGCACCTATAGGATCAAAACAGCATTTTCAGAAATGCAATCTGTAAGAGTCTTTTGACCCTGACTGCATCTAGACCTTTAAACAGTTGATGTTTTATTGTCTGGTTGCCAAAACTGTCAGACAACCACTCATTTAAGAGGTTTATCCCCCATTTTGGATGCATCTAAAGGGTCCAAAAGTGCATTTTACTCAATCTAGTTGGTGTTTTGAGAAAGTTCAAGTGTCTTCAATATATGTGTGTCATAAGGGCTTAGCATAATTGCTTTAAAGCCAATCCAAGTCATTTTTCCAATTGTTCTCATGTTGGAAACCAATAGATGTTTATATTCATGTTGGTATCCAAAAAGAAAAATGACCTCTCCAATTATCATTCCAAAAGAAGTTTGCCTTCATAGCTCCGACTATTATGATTGGCAAGTCTACATGTGTAGCACAACAGTGGTATTCCACAATTGAAGGAACAAAGAATAATGAATGACAGGAAAAATCAGCAATACACAACATTTCACCAAGTACGAGAAAGAAATATTGGAACTGAAATGGAATAAAACAACACTAAATAACTTGTATTATGTTCAAACGACCATTTACATTTATCTACAACAACATTATACGATACCACTTGTTAGAAACCTTCCAATTAAAATAAGCACATTTACATAATTATTGCAATAAATACAAAAAATCATGAATGAATAGAAATATTGCAATACTAAATGGAAAGGCAGCAACTATATTAATCACACAGAATCACAATACAAAATTATGGGCCTCTTTGAAGGGGCAACCTCCTAAACAGAACTTCGATAAAATATGCAAAAGAGATACATCCATCTATGCCCCCTTGCCTTTTTAAAGACTCTTCATAACCCTAACCCTAACACTCAAGGGTCGGCTTCACATGCAAGTGGAGACCCGATCTAGAATCTTCTACTAAAGAAACAGTTACATTCTTGATAACGGTTACATTAAATGGCCCCATTTGTCTAGGCACCTCAAGTGCCACATGCACGTTACAAACATTACATAATAACATTAGGATGGGGTCCCCACGTTAGAAAGGGGGTGATTACATAGTAATGTTAGGATGGGATCCTAACATTCAATAGCATATGCAATTACAAGCACAACACAACCATACACTCAGACACACACAATGGTTGAATGGATGTTGTACAACAAAGTAGATTATATTAAGGGGTATACCTCACTATGTGAAATCGAATGAAGGGATATACCAAACATAATGGCGTAAACTAGGTGTCGTTTAGTACGCCTAGTACTAGTCAGGAGAGTAGTGTTAGAAAATATAGCAAAATTACGTGCAAGCAGAAAAACACAATAACACAGGAAAAAACAGTAACACAGATTTTACGTGGCAAACCTGCAATGTGCAAGAAAAACCACGGGGCAATGGCAGCTTGATCTTTTATTGACTTCGGCAGAATTACATTCAATCAACGTTTACATGCAAGGGGTCATTCCCCTTTTATAGAAAAAATAAAAACTATTCGTTTCCTCTTCCAAAGGAAGAGTCCAAAAACTGTTCGTTTCCTCTTCCAAAGGAAGAGTCCAAAAACTGTTCGTTTCCTCTTCCAAAGGAAGAGTCCAAAAAATTGTTTGTTTCCTCTCCCAAAGGAAGACTACATAATACTGTTTGTTTCCTCTTTATAAGCTGCACCACCATGCACCTCTCTCGCTGAAGAACATTGGAGATCCGGATATTGACTTCACCTCCTAACATTCTCCCACTTGAAGTCGATATACGAGAATTCTTTGCCTATGTTTTTCCATCCAAGTGCCAATTGCTCAATGCTGCCCTTATCACATTTTCAGCAAGACCAGAGAAGTTCTGCACCACACAAACTTCTTTGTCTTGACCGGCTTAGTAAGCATATCTACAAGATTCACTTCAGTGTCGATTTTTTGCAACAAGATCCTACCTTCTTCCATCACATTTCTTATAACGTGGTACTTGACATCATTGTGTTTCGTGCGATCATGGGATGTTGAGTTCTTCATTAGCTGAATAGCACTTTGGCTATCACAACGTAATTTTCCCCTGCATTACCTTGAAGTCACCCAACAGTCGCTCTAGCCAAATTGCCTCTTTGTTGGCATGAGTCGCTGCAATATATTCTGCTTCAATGGTTGATAAAGCCACCACAGACTACAACTTAGAAGCCCAACTCATAGCTCCACCAGCAAGAGTGAAAGTATATCCTGTAGTGGACTTTCTCCCATCTCTATCTCCACCATAATCAGAATCCACAAAACCTTTAACTTGCAAACTATTCGATCCGTAGTAAATAGCAGCATCTGAAGTGCCTCTTAAATATCTAAATATCCACTTCACCGCATTCCAATGCTCCTTACCAAGATTTGCCATGTATCGGCTAACTACTCCCACTGCTTGGGCAATATCCGGTCTGGTGCTCACCATGGCATACATGAGGCTTCCTACTGTTGATGAATACAGTACACGAGACATGCTTGTCTTCTCTACTTTTGTTCTAGGACACTGATTGGAAGACAATTTTAAGTGTGAAAGAAGTGGGGTACGAACTGGTTTTGCATTCTGCATATTGAAGCGCTGCAGAATCTTTTCTATATATGACGTTTGACTTAACCAGATCTTTCTTCCTTTTTTGTCCCTGTGTATCTTCATCCCTAAAATTTGGTTTGCTGCTCCTAAATCCTTCATTTCAAATGTCCTAGCCAACTGAGCCTTAAGATCAATGATTTTCTTCATGCTGGGACCTGCAACCAGCATATCACCAACATACAACAGCAAAATAATAAAACTGCCATCATCAAACCTCTCATAGTATCCACAATGGTCAACTTCACTCCTGCTGAAACCTTGGCTCTTCATGAAGGTGTCAAATTTCCAGTACCACATCCTTGGCACCTGTTTCAACCCGTACAGAGATTTCTTCAGTCTGCAAACCAGATGCTCTTTGCCTCTTTCCTCATAGCCCTCAGGATGATCCATATAAATCTCCTCCTCAAGATCACCATGCAAGAAAGCAGTCTTTACATCAAGCTGCTCCAATTCTAAATATTGTGCAGCTACAAGTGCAAGTAGAACTCTAATAGTTGTCAACTTCACAACTAGAGAGAAAATTTCATTAAAGTCAATACCTGACTTCTGCACATAGCCTTTTGCCACCAAGCGAGCTTTATAGCGTTCCAACAGCCCATCGTTGTTCTTCTTCACTTTGTACACCCACTTGTTGCCAACAGTATTTCTTCCAGGTGGGAGATCCACAAGTTCCCACGTTTTATTCTTGCGAAGTGCCTCAATTTCCTCCTCCATGGATTTCCTCCACTTTTTTGCATTCTCAGACTCTCTAGCTTCCTAAAATGAACTAGGCTCACCATCATCAGTTAACAAAGCAAAAGAGGACCGATAAACATGAGAGTACCTTTTCGGACACTTTTGTGGACGTGTAGATCTTCTAACCCAATGATCTGTTGATTGTGGCTCTTGGTGTTGTGACTGTTGTTACTATTGCCACATTTTGCACGGGGTGCCATGTCTTCATTTTTCTTGTAAGGATGTTGCTCTCCCTTCCCTCCTCCTCCTTTCCCTTTCTCCACTATCCCCTTTCTCCCCTTCCATCAGTTTCATTCCCTTCATTTCCCCCTTTTTTCCTCTTTTACTTTCTTCTGTCATTTTCCCCAAAAAGAGCAAAAGGCCCCTAAAAATTCTAAGTATAAGAGCGCAACCCGACTTCGCAGCGAAGTCGGGGTGCGCCCTTAAGATTGAGCGCACTTGGGAAGCCGAAGTGCGGAGAAATGATCAAAATTTTGCTAAGTACAAGAGCGCAACCCGACTTCGCAGCGAAGTCGGGGTGCGCTCTCATCTTCATGCACAGTCGGAGCGGTATGAGCAAAATTGCGAAGTCGGGGTGCGCTCTCATCTTCATGCACAGTCGGAGCGGTATGAGCAAAATTGGCTAAGTGTTGGGTGCGCGACCCGACTTCGCAACGAAGTCGGGCTGCGCCCGCTTACTTGTGCACACTCGGGCAAGATGTTGAAGGCAGCCCGAAAATTGTCTAAGGCACGGAGGCCTCCCCAACTGCGCTACTTCCCCCTTGCGCTGTCTAATTGCGCTCCAATTCCGAGCGAAGTCGGGCATGAAAGAGAGACGAGATTCCAAGGCAGATTCGTCCCTCATCAGATTTTGACAGGTGTCCAACCTCGGGATTCGAGTCAGAGATGTGATGGGTGGTGTACAAGCGTGAACCAAATTATTGTACCGTAGCTACCCTCATTCAAGCTGACTCGAAGTTTCATCTACCGCACTGCCACGTAGCTGCCAAGTTTTCAGGTGGACCTTGCTGCAAGTACAGTCCATATCTGCAGAGGTCAACATCAGCCGCTTTTTTGCCGCTTTTGTCAGCTTTGTCAGCTATTGTCAGGTCTGGGATCCTGTGCCCGAAGTTGTAATTGGGGGGAAAATTGCGCTATAAATAGCTGCGCCATATCATTGTAAAGTGGTGGAAGGGGGATATATTGCTAGGGAACCATTGTAGCTATGCATTTGCTTCTGAATACAAAATACACTTGGCTCTATTGACTGTTCTTGTTCTTTATGCTGCCTCTATTTAGCATTTCTGCCTCATGTTGCTTATGTTATTGCTTACTTGTTATTACGCTATCTGGATATCGATATTTGATAGTTAAGTATTCCTGGAATGCATAGTTAGAGGATACATAGAATGAATGACATTGGTAGTTTATGTGATGTATTCTGTGTTTAGTTGTTGTTAGTAGTGATGATTGATAGTTGTTGTGCTGCTTATCCTCCCCACCCAATACAAATACATTTATATTTCTTTCTACATTCATAATTTCTTTCCTGCACTCTGAGCTGATAGACAACCGATAAAACATAGGAAGCCGGCCTCCTCCGGAGATTGGCACGGAAGGCATTCCTTCCTTCCGGCCTTTCAATCTGTTGGGCGAATCTAGGGCGCATTACACTAAATCCTATCCTAGTGGCGGATTCGTAACCAACAATTTCTCTGGCACGCCCGGTGGGATACGAAAGTTTCCCACCCAAAACAGAATCGAAGCATTGGTGTTCGCTTCATTGTTGTTAAATCAGAACACCTGGTGACTCTGCAAGTACCTGAATATCTTCTAAGTCTGTGAGACCGGTCCAAGCGCCTTCATGCATACAAGAAGGTGGAGAGCAAAGAATCCGGGAAACCAGCCTGATCTCTACGAAATTGACATCAACGCTCCTGGAGAGCGCGTAAGGCTGGCTGACTACCAAGCTCACATAGACGAATCCAAAACCGAAGTCGAAGAGGCCGAAGTTGAAGAGCAACCTACAACTTCGGACAACACCGATACCGAGTACACGACCGGAGGGGAAGAAGACATGGCTGCCCAGCAAAATGATGACGACCTCTTCCCAGCGGTTGACTCCACAGGGCCCTTGGCTCTAGTCGGACAAGAGGCTGTGCCCCCCGCTGCCTTGAAGTCCATCCCTACTTACGATGGCTACGGCAAAACGGCATATGAGCACATCCAAGACATTCTGGCCTTGGCTGCGCTACACTCTATTACAAATGAGAGTGTCAAGACCCGTCTATTGGCTCTTTCTCTGAGGGGGAAGCTTCTCTATTGGTGGAGATCTTTGCCAGAAGGATCTATCACGGGGTGGCCTCAGTTGGCAGGCAGGCTCGTAAAAGGATGCAACGAGTCTGCCGACCCCTCTTCATTGTTGCATCAGTTTCAGAGTATCCAACGCCACCCACAAGAGGAGATATCAGACTTCAACATAAGGTTTGCGAGGTCCTAGAAAAGAGTACCTCGTGAACTGCGACCTTCGACGGGTCAAGCTGCACACTATTACCTAAGGTCTTTCAATTCGGATATTTGCCTACTTCTTAAGATAGCCCGAGTCGATACCTTCCCTGCCCTATACGAAGCTGCCCAACAAGCAAAATTAGACATAATCTCTATAGGCAGACTTCCGCATAGAGTGCAGCCCCCCATTTATCCTGATTTTCCTCAGTCCCAGTATCCATCGGCGTCTGGTGTAATGCCATCCTCCTCAAATCAGCACCCCCAACAGCCATGGAATCCAGCACCGATTATAAACCCCTACGGTCAGCCTCAGATTCATTATCCTAATCCGCCACCTCCACCTCCGCAGTATCCCGCACTCCCAGCTCCCCCTCATTACGCGGCGTATTCTGCACCTCCGCCATTACCTGCAATACCTCCGCCGGCCCGGCTGGCGCCTGCAGATAACGATATTCAGAATAAAATCCTTCAAGAGGTACGAGCTCTAGCCTCTGGGTATCATACTATTTCCAACGATATGATAATAATGAAGAAGAAGCAAGCCCAGATGGAGTTCCTTCCAAGGAGACCATATCCTCCCCTGGCGCTAACAAAAGATCAAGCTACACAAGCTCAAAGACACCCCCCGGCAAGGAATGTTGCCAATGAGGTTCAACCTGGCACTTCTGACCAGGTTAACTGGTGCTCCACATGCAACGATCCACACTCAGAGGAGAGTTGCACGTTGCATCAGCATTATCTTCAAACCCTTGCGAGCAGCGCCATGGAGGACGAAGCATACATGATCCTGGACGATGAAGGCAACTTTGCAGTCCCAGAAGAAGATCCTACGTTGCTCTTGACCAAGGAAGGCAGAAAGCCCATTGAGGCTGCCACGACCCAAACAAAGCCGTTGAAGGTATACGCTGAGGTATCCGTCGCTGACGAAGATACAGAGAGTCGAAGCCACACAGCAATACCGGACCAGGTATGAGCCAGCGAAAGAAATAGAGGGAGCCGGCACTTCAACCTACAATATAGTTGATGAGCTAAAAAGGACCCCGGCGAAGATAAGTATGTACGAAGCTCTTCTGCTCCCAGGGCAAGTTGATCTGTTGCAGGAATCCTTGAAAAGCATAAAATATGGAAAGCCGACGCAGCCTGCTGTGTTAGCTCAGCCCTTGACAGTTTCTGCTACCGGGAAAAACAGGCCACCTCCTTTCTATCTGTCATTGCGGATGGAAGGCTATATAGTACACAACTGCATGGTGGATTCTAGTGCTTCCACTACTGTCATGCCGAGAGCCGTTTGCGAGGAGATCGGTATGGAATATACAAGGAGCAGCCAAGGTGTCTTTGCAGCTAGACGGCACCCCTGTCAAGACAGTTGGTGTCATCAAGGATATTCCGATCCGACTGCATAAAACCCTCGACATAGTGGTCATCCAAGAAGTCGTTGTGGTCGACTTGGAACCCTACTTCGGCATGTGTCTCTCCAGGGAGTTCACTACGAAGCTGGGTGGATATCTGTCTCTGGATTACTCACATATGGAAGTGCCCTTCAAAGGAAGGAGATTAAAGATCTATAATGAAAAGCCTTCCACATTTCTAGTAGAGAAGATACCCGGAGAAGAGCCACAGAATGGCATGGTTCAGCTAACAACTGAAGAACTGGTAGAGGTTGATATGACAGAAGAGGCCCTTGAGCTGTTACAAGTGGAGGATGAGTTCTCCTTGCTAGACTTCAACGCCATGATTGAGACCGAGCAAGGCTGTTACTCCGTCACCCAGCCTGAAAGACTTGACCAGTCAGCAAGAAAGGAGGTTGGACCCGCACCAGAAAAGCTATGGAAGTTGTTCTTTGATGGCGCCCGATGCAAAAATGGCGCCGGTGCGGGTGTACTTCTGGTTTCCCCGTCCGGAGTCCAGAAGGACTACACTTACAGGCTGGCTTGGAGCTGCACTAACAACGCGGCGGAGTATGAAGCCTTGTGCTTGGGTTTGAGAAAGGCAGAGAGGCTGGGGGTGAAACATTTGCAGATCTTTGGCGACTCAGAGCTGGTGTGCAACCAGATTACAAATAAGTGCGCCTCCAAGAAGCATTACCTCAAGGCGTACCGTAACCGTGTCTGGGACCTGATGGAGTCATTCGACTCTTTGAATGTCAAAGCCATATCACGTGAGAAGAATAAGCATGCTGACATTCTGGCGTCTGTTGGAGCCAAGTACATTCCGGCTGATGACACTGTCCAGAAGCCGAAGCCGGTTTGTACCATCTACAGGCCTTCTGTGCCTGATAAAGACACCCACTGGCGAGTGTTCGACTGTGACGAGGATATCGTCACTTTTTTGATAAACGAAGCAAGTACGATAGAAGGTAGAGACCACGATGACGAGCAATACGAGGGGTTAATACGGTTAAAAAACAATCATGTCCCGAAAGGACTGATTACCCTAGAAAGCCTGTTTGATCGAACGATAGGGCAATATCCCGACGTAATCAAAGTGGACCCCAAGCGATACATGGACACTGGAACTAGAACCTGGAAAAACGATCAAGGTCGGAACAGATCGCACCGAAAAGGAACTGGAGCGAGATCAGATCTTTATGCGGAGAGTTCCCCGATATAGTGGCTCTGGTGCTACCGGGACTTGAAGGAGTATGACGAGAGAGATGATCCGAGCATACTATAGAGCTGGAAGATAATGCAAGACCTTTTCGGCAGAAGCAAAGGGCGATGAACCCAAAAATTGAAGCTATGATGAAAGCAGAGCTCTTAAAGATGCTGGAGGCCAAAATCATCTACCCCATCAAGCACTCATCTTGGGTCGCGAATCTGGTCCCTGTAAGGAAAAAGAATGGAGACATCCACCTCTGCGTGGATTTCAGAAATCTCAATCAAGCTTCACTGAAGGATCATTATCCACTTCCCCAAATTGATCAGATCCTCCACATAGTTGCTGGAGCACAGAGGTTCTCTCTCTTGGACGAATTCTCTGGATACAACCAAATATGGGTAAAGGACGAAGATCAGCACAAGACAGCGTTCACCACCAAATGGGGAACGTTTGCATATCAGCGCATGACCTTCGGCCTGTCTAACGCTGGCGCTACATTTCAAAGAGCTATGGACTTGGCGTTCGGGAGCTGCTCAACAAGGTCATTGTCATCTACTTGGACGATATGACTATGTTTTCACATAAGAGAGAGGACCATGCTTCCCACTTGCGGCAAATATTTGAGAGATGTCGTGAATTCGGCATTTCCATCAACCCGAAGAAGTCAGTCTTCGCGGTAAAGGAAGGTAAGCTGCTAGGACATGTCATTTCTGAGAAAGGCCTTGCAGTGGATCCTGACAGAGCAGAAGCCCTTCTTCGCTTATCCATCCCAGTTGACAAGAAGGGGCTACAATCATTTTTTGGCCAAATCAACTTCATGAGGAAGTTCATACCGGACTTCACACAAGTAATTAAGCCCATGGCCGAACTCCTAAAAAATGATGCCGAATTCTTGTGGACTGACGAAAGGAAGCAGGCCTTCGAAGAGATCAAGGCCAGAATCGCGCAAGCTCCAGTATTGATAAATCCAGATTATTCCAAGGATTTCATCCTGTACACGGTGGGAGAGCCCGAGAGTTACGCCGCAATCCTGACTCAGAAGGGAGATGATGGCGAAGAACGCCCCATAGCGTTCTTAAGCCAGGTGATTCAGCCGCATGAAGAAAAGTATAATTTTATTGAGCGGCAGGTGCACGCAGTCATGAGATCCCTCAGGAAGTTCAGGCACAACATCTCCCAGAGTCGGATAACTATCTTCGTGATACATTCGGACGTCAGGAATTTTATTGTACAAGGGGAGCCAGGTCACAAGAGGGCAGGATGGATAGCCAAAATCCAAGAATTTGACATCGAGGTACGGCCAACGAAGTTGATCAGAGGCCGAGCCCTGTGCCAATAGATGGCCCGAAGTGCTGCAGCTGAAATCTTTGCCTGCCAGTGGGAAGATCCAATGGCGGAAACTAACCTTGCCAACTCCTTATCAGAGGAGAGTGATTGGACGAATGACCTGGTGTGGTATTTTAGCACAGGGAGATGTCCAGATCACCTCAATGCCTCACAAAGAAGGAGGTTTAGGCTGAATGCCTTGAGATATGTACTGCGCCCCGAGGGGTTGTATTTCAAAAATATTGACGGCATCCTGTTGCGATGCGTCAGAGAATCAGATAAACCAAAGGTCCTCGGAGAATTCCACTCCGGAATGCCTGGAGGACATCATTCAGGGAGGCCTACGGCCTTAAAAATTATCAGAGCCGGGTATTATTGGCCCACTCTCTTCACAGACGCACATGCGGTCTGTGTAAAATGTGAAAAATGCTAGAGGTTCGCCGGCAGGAATAGGAAGGCACCCTTGCCCCTCCAGCCAATTCAAGCCGAGACTCCGTTTCAGCAGTGGGGTCTGGACTTCGTCGGAACCATCACGCCTAACTCTGCAGCGGGACATAAGTTCATCCTTACAGCCACCAATTATTTCACTCGGTGGGCGGAGGAGATCCCCACTAAGCACGCAGACCAAGAAACGGTCATTGGGTTCCTTGAGAGCCTCATCACCCGTTTCGGGGTCCCAGAGGCAATAGTTACAGACAACGGTCCGGGGTTCGCAAGTGCTGTACTCACGGAGTTCACCAGCAAATACGGCATCTATCACAAGATGTCCTCAAACTACTACCCGCAGGGGAATGGCCTGGCCGAGTCCACTAACAAGAATCTACTGAAGATTGTTAAAAAAATAGTAGAAAGGAACAAGAGGACGTGGCACCTACTTCTGAACCGGGCATTATGGGCGGATCGCATATCTTTCAAGAAATCTATCAAGACATCCCCCTACGCGCTTGTATATGGCAAGGAGGCAGTTCTGCCTACCCACATAGAAATGCCCGCACTCTGGATGTTAGATGAAGAAAAAGGCGACGGGGATCCAGTGGACGCCAGACTTTGTCAACTATTGCGGTTAGAAGAGGAAAGGGAGAAGGCATACCAGGCCTTTACCAAACATGCCGAGGTAACCCAGAGCTGGTTTGCAAAAGGCACCACCACCCGGGTTTTCAAAATCGGGGACCTAGTGCTCAAGTGGGACTCACTCAAAGCAAAGCCGGGCAACCATGACAAATTTGATGCCCTCTGGGAAGGCCCCTATCAGATCGCTCGGGTAAACCAATTCAATGCGTTCATGCTCAGGGACATGGAGGGACAGCTTCTCCCAATTCCTGTCAACGGTTTCCACCTAAAAACCTATCACCACTGAAGGTGCCCAAGAGATCCTTCCTTGTACATATTCTTTTCCTGCATTTCAGTTTATCTCAGAATGTAAATATTTCTTTCAGTTATTCAGTTTTCAGTTTTCAAAGCCGAAGTAGGCTAAGTGTGAGGAAAGGGGAAAAATTTTGCGCCGCTTAAAAATCTGACCAAGCAGAGAGCGAACCCCGACTTCGCAACGAAATCAGGCATCGCTTCATGAATTGTGCGATGTCGGGAGTTTGACAAAAAACAGCAAATGAGAAGCCTCAGAAAATTTCGAAGTGCTGGGTGCGCAACCCGACTTCGCAGCGAAGTCGGCCTGCGCACAATCTTGGGAGCGCAGTCGGGCAGCAGAGGAAGCAAAAATTGGCTAAGTGTGGAATCCCTACTGCGCAACAATTTTCGGGCGAATTCGGATTGCGCACGTTTTTTGAGCGAAGCCCGAGTGCGCTCTTGATTTCGAGCTGACTATGAACATCGGGTCAAGGAGAAGAATTTTGATGACATAAGCGAAGAATACGAAATCAACGGTATTCGCCGCAAAACTGACAATCTCCTTGTTAAGCGACTCGAGAATCAAGAGAAGCTGTTTCAGTTTCAGAATAACTCGAGACATCTGGAGGAAGATCTGGCCAAGGCCACCACGCGGCTGGAGTCTACCCAGCAGGAAATTGAGGACTTGAAAGCTCAGCTCACCGCCTCTCAACAGGAGGCTACAGCACAGAGAAGGACGGCCGAGCAGCTGTCGGAAGAGAAGAGGGCGACACTGGAACATGTATCTCAGCTGCAGGATTTGTTGAGGCAGGCCCAATCTCAACTGAAGGAGAAGGCGTCCCAGGCGGCGGCCTTTTCGAAAAACAAGGTCAAAGAGATGCGGGCTGGTTTGCTGCAAGGATGTAGGGCTAATGTGGTCAGGTCCCTGTCCGTCCTGGATTTCGCATCCAGGATTCAAGAAGTATCTGCCCAGGGAAAGCCTATGGTAGAGGAGGCCGAACGCCAAGCGAAGCAGTGGCTGGACTTGGCAATAAAAATTGAAGAGTTCGCGCGCAAGGGCCTCCGATTTTCCCCCATGTCTCGAATTGCCCTAGATTGGGCAGATGCAAGGGTAACCTTGCATAATCACTTTGAAAAAACAAAAAAAACAAGGGCTGCCAGGAAGATGCTGGACGCATTGAATCATGAAATGAATATTTGCCTGGCTCCCTTCAACACTCTTTCTGAGCTCGGATGCCCGAGCTTCGTCAAGGCTGGGGAGTTCCTGCCCCTTGAACAAGTAAAGCTGGATTGGTTGTCTTTCGAGGCAGATACATCAGAAATTGGCAGCTAGGCCGAGCCAGTCCAGGAGACACAGGTAACTCAAATGGTGTCAAGATATTGCAAGATCAACACCTCCCTTCAGGAGTTGGGAGAGAGATATGACACCGTCAACGTACACATGGTTGCGGCATTCAGAGTGGCACTGAAGGATGTCAGCGATTTAGGGCCCTTCCAGGCAGCAGCTTGGGACCAGGCCAAGACTACGTACAATCACGTTCGCGAGCGGGAGCAACCTGCCGAGCGAGAAGGTGACAGTGGTGAGCATTCGAATTCAGAAGAGGAGAATCAGAAGAAGAGACCGCTGAGAGTGAATCCGAAAAAGAGCAGTTACCCAAGAAGGGGACTCAGCAGCAGCAGGAGCAGCGGGATGCAGGGGAAGGGAGTTCCTATGCGTCCAAAGGATAAAGGCCTGGTTCGTTGCGTCGAGGCAAGCTCGACACCCCGCGAGCCGCCAGGAATGTTGCCACATTTTGCACGGGGTGCCATGTCTTCATTTTTCTTGTAAGGATGCTGCTCTCCCTTCCCTCCTCCTCCTTTCCCTTTCTCCACTATCTCCTTTCTCCCCTTCCATCAGTTTCATTCCCTTCATTTCCCCCCTTTTTTCCTCTTTTACTTTCTTCTATCATTTTCCCCAAAAAGAGCAAAAGGCCCCTAAAAATTCTAAGTATAAGAGCGCAACCCGACTTCGCAGCGAAGTCGAGGTGCGCCCTTAAGATTGAGCACACTTGGGGAGCCGAAGTGCGGAGAAATGATCAAAATTTTGCTAAGTACAAGAGCGCAACCCGACTTCGCAACAGCACACTTGGGGAGCCGAAGTGCGGAGAAATGATCAAAATTTGGCTAAGTACAAGAGCGCAACCCGACTTCGCAGCGAAGTTGGGGTGCGCTCTCATTTCTGTGCGCACCTGGGAAGCAGCGGACCCCTGAAAATTTCTAAGTGTTGAGTGCGCAACCCGACTTCGCAGCGAAGTCGGGATGCGCTCTCATCTTCATGCGCAGTTGGAGCGGTATGAGCAAAATTGGCTAAGTGTTGGGTGCGCAACCCGACTTCGCAGCGAAGTCGGGCTGCGCCCGCTTACTTGTGCGCACTCGGGCAGGATGTTGAAGGCAGCCCGAAAATTGTCTTAGGCACGGAGGCCTCCCCAACTGCGCTACTTCCCCCTTGCGCTGTCTAATTGCGCTCCAATTCCGAGCAAAGTCGGGCATGAAAGAGAGACGAGATTCCAAGGCAAATTCGTCCCCTATCAGATTTTGACAGGTGTCCAGCCTCGGGATTCGAGTCAGAGATGTGACGGGTGGTGTGCAAGCGTGAACCGAATTATTGTACCGCAGCTACCCTCATTCAAGCTGACCCGAAGTTTCATCTACCGCACTGCCACGTAGCTGCCAAGTTTTCAGGTGGACCTTGCTGCAAGTACAGTCCATATCTGCAGAGGTCAACATCAGCCGCTTTTTTGCCGCTTTTGTCAGCTTTGTCAGCTATTGTCAGGTCTGGGATCCTATGCCCGAAGTTGTAATTGGGGGGGAAAATTGCACTATAAATAGCTGCGCCATATCATTGTAAAGTGGTGGAAGGTGGGTATATTGCTAGGGAACCATTGTAGCTGTGCATTTGCTTCTGAATACAAAATACACTTGGCTCTATTGACTGTTCTTGTTCTTTATGCTGCCTCTATTTAGCATTTCTGCCTCATGTTGCTTATGTTATTGCTTACTGTTATTCTGCTATCTGGATATCGGTATTTGATAGTTAAGTATTCCTGGAATGCATAGTTAGAGGATACATAGAATGAATGACATTGGTAGTTTCTATAATGTATTATGTGTTTAGTTGCTGTTAGTAGTGGTGATTGATAGTTGTTGTGCTGCTTATCCTCCCCACCCAATACAAATACATTTATATTTCTTTTTGCATTCATAATTTCTTTCTTGCACTCTGAGCTGATAGACAACCGAGAAAACATAGGAAGCCGGCCTCCTCCGGAGATTGGCACGGAAGGCATTCCTTCCTTCTAGCCTTTCAATCTGCTGGGCGAATCTAGGGCGCATTACACTAAATCCTATCCTAGTGGCAGATTCGTAACCAACAGATTCACTGCTCTACTTGTTGTTCTACTTGTTGTTCTGCATGCTGGTCAAAAAATTCAGCATGCTGATTTTCATCTTCGTTCATGTCTACTTCAACTGGTACAACATTAGGTGTTTGCTGTACCTCCTTGCTTTGCATGGATTTTTCATCAAAAATAACATCTCGGCTAATAATTACCTTGTGGGTAGTAGGATCCCACAGTCTATACCCCTTTACTACATCTCCATAGCCGAGAAAAACGCATTTGCTTGACTTCGGGTCAAGTTTGGACCTTTTTTCTTTAGGCACATGGGCAAATGCATCACAACCAAAGGTACGCAAATGAGAGTAATCAAATGGCTTACCACACCAAACCTCCTCTAGAATATGTCCATCCAACGCAGTTGTAGGTGACCTGTTAATGAGGTAAACAGCTGTATTAACAGCCTCTGCCCATAACCTTTTATCCAACATGGATGCGCTGAGCATGCTTCTTGCACGTTCCATGATTGTGTGATTCATCCGCTCAGCCACACCATTTTGTTGTGGAGTATATGGTATAGTCTTCTGGTGCTTAATTCCTTCCTGCGTACAAAATTTATCAAATTCCTTGGAGCAATATTCACCCCCATTATCTGACCTAAGACATAAAACAGGCTTGCCCAAACTTTTCTCTACTCGAGTTTTGAACTCTTTAAATTTTTGCAAAGCTTCCGACTTCTTCTTCAGAAAATAAACCCACACTCTCCTATAATAATCATCTATAAATATCAGAAAATAGATGGCACCATTTAAGGACTGAGTGGGGACTGGTCCAAATATATCCGAATGTATAAGTTGCAAAAAATCAGAACTCTTACCAGGGCTTGCAGTAAACCAAACCCTCTTTTGTTTACCAAAAATACAGTGCTCACACAAGTGTAAATTGCAAGATTTGATCCCAGAAAGCATACCTTTGTCATGCAGAATTTTCAGACCTTTTTCACTCGTATGGCCTAGCCGTTGATGCCATAACATTACTGCATCTTGAACTGAAGTTGCTCCTGCTGCATGGTTTGTCATCGTATCACCGCATAAACGATATAGGGTCCCATAAGATTCTCCCTTTGCTACTACAATAGCACCTCTGGTAATTTTCCAATAGTTGTTACCGAAAGTGATAGAATACCCTATCTTATCCATCATCTTGATTGAGAGCAAATTCTTCCGCAAATCTGGCACATGTCGCACATCACATAACATCCTTTCTCTACCATCGTCCGACTCGATCCTTATGTCCCCTCTTCCCACAATTTCTAAAGGGTGATCATCACCCAAGTAGACCTTCCCACCACTATATGGTTGATATTTGTCAAACCAATCTCTGTGAGGAGACATGTGGAAAGATGCACCCGAGTCCAAAACCCAGGTATATAAAACAGATCTGCTGTTGCTGATACAGAAAGCCTCACATGTTGTCGTCTCTCCAGAATTTACTGTACTGGCCTTAGCTGAAGGTTGAAATTGGTTTTCACCATTTTTTCCTTTTTTAACTGCCAACAGTCCTTCTTTGAGTGCCCTGGCTTCCCGCAATGCCAGCACTTCCCTTTCAGCTTGTGTCCTTTAGACTTAGATCTGGACTGTGATCTACTTTGTTGACTCTTCTCGAACGATCGACCTCTCACAGCTAGGGCTTCATTGGTTGAGGGTACCAAAGATATTTTCCGCCTCAACTCTTCTGCCAACAAAGCGGCTACCACATCATCAAAAGTTAGAGCTCCTAATGATGAATTGTTGATGGTCATCACCAAATGATCCCAAGTCTCCGGGAGGGAACAAAGTAGGGTGATAGCTCTGTCCTCATCTTCTATATTCACATTAACTGAAACCAGTTTACTGATAAGGGTATTAAACTCATTCAAGTGATCTCGCCACGGATGAACCCTCCTTCATCCTTAGGTCAGTAAAGTCGCTTTTCAGAAAAACCTTATTTGTTGCAGATTTTGTCTCATACAACTTTTCAAGCTTCTTCCAAAGGGCTTCCACGGTCTTTTCTTCAACAACATTGAACAAGACGGAGTCCGCTAGGCATAGACGGATTGTAGAAACCACCTTCCTATCCAGCGTTGCCAACTCCTCATCTTTCATGCTGCTTGGTTTACTCGCGACCCCTTTCAAGGCTAGGGCTTGGTCATTTTGAACCAACACATCCTCCACCTTCATCTTCCATAGGGCGAAATTCCTGCCATCAAACTTTTCAATCTCAAACTTGGTTACACTTCCAATCATTGTTGCAGCTCCCACTCGCACAAATCCCTAGGCTCGATACCGGATGTTAGAAAATATAGCAAAATTATGTGCAAGCGAGAAAAACACAATAACACAGGAAAAAACAGTAACACAGATTTTACGTGGAAAATCTGCAATGTGCAGGAAAAACCACGGGGCAATGGCAGCTTGATCTTTTATTGATTTCGGCATAATTACATACAATCAATGTTTACATGCAAGGGGTCATTCCCCTTTTATAGAAAAAAAAAAAACTATTCGTTT
Source organism: Wollemia nobilis (assembly GCA_028583015.1). Taxonomy (NCBI): domain Eukaryota; kingdom Viridiplantae; phylum Streptophyta; class Pinopsida; order Araucariales; family Araucariaceae; genus Wollemia; species Wollemia nobilis. The sequence goes on from JAQPPZ010002224.1 coordinate 1,276,120, forward strand.
CCTCTTCCAAAGGAAGGGTCCAAAAACTGTTTGTTTCCTCTTCCAAAGGAAGAGTCCAAAAAATTGTTCGCTTCCTCTTCCAAAGGAAGAGTCCAAAAAACTGTTTGTTTCCTCTCCCAAAGGAAGACTACAGAATACTGTTTGTTTCCTCTTTATAAGTTGCACCACCATGCACCTCTCTACTGAAGAACATTGGAGATCTGGATATTGACTTCACCTCCTAACAAGTAGTACTAGCCCTACCTCACTCTCTTTGCTCTCGTGCACTTTATTCGGTATTCTAGTTTTTATCCCTATACTGAACAAAGAGATGCCAGACAAGTATAAATAGACCACCTACATTTCAAATTGTATCCATTGCATTGAGAAGCAAGTCCATGTATGAGGGAGAGATGCCAAACTGTTACAGCGTAAGGCTGGTCGTAGTATTGTCGCAGTCACAGACTGCAACTGTACATGATTCCAATGATAATGCAAAACATTCACTTGTGCCAATTGTGTCTCCATTGAAGGTGGTATTAGTTGAGATTTCTATCTCTGTGTCATAGTTGTTGCAGGTAGGATTGCTTAGACGGATTCGCACCAAATTTCGGCGAGCGAGTCAAGTTGTAGGAACCGACACCGTCATAAACCAAGTGCCAACATATTGCTGATGCCATCTAGACTAGACTACCGACATTAGGGAGAGACAACATGCTGATCGTCGTCAGATGCAATTCCGTCATGTGGAGAGTCGTCATGCCGACACGTTGACCGTCGTCATGCTATCAACCATCTATCATCATGTCGTCAAACCTTTGTTGTCATGCCGACATGTTGACCATCATCATGCTATCAGCCATCTGTCATAATGTCGTCAACCCTTTGCCGTCATGCTAAGCGTTGTCTTGGAGGATGCCATCAAGACTAAAGTTGTCATAGGAAGCTGCCATCTGAGGCTAGGCCAACATACCAATTGTCATCAGTTCACTATCGCCTAAGTTGCACTACAGTCATTGAATTCATGTCATCATAGATGTAATCCTCTGAGAAACCTTGCCAATTCTCCTTCCACTAACTATCATTCCCTCGTCTCGGGAATCCTCATCGCTATCTACAAAGGAGTAAACTAGATGTCATTCGGTAGGGTTGGACCTCATTCTCTTTGCTTCGTGCACTTTCGTTCATTATTCTAGTCGCTATCCCAACTAGGGATAGCGACTAGAATACTGAACGAAAGTGCACTCAAGACCCATGCCACTGATATTCATCTGTACGCATTGATTCAGTGTTTAAGGTTATTGTTTTTCGCATACTTAGATCAATTTCTTATTTTTCAGCTTAATTAGAATGGAACCGGCCCAAGATCCGGAGGTTTGGGAGAGGAAAACCCTCTCCATCCATTTGTTGAACTACGATCACAAGCGCAAATCGCACTTGTCGATTTCCATGTTCAACAATTCAGGCATGCCCGTTGGGACGAATCTGGTTTGCCCCGCAAAGAAACACCCACCGCACATGTTCAACAATTCTAGCATGCCCAATGGGACGAATCCTATTCACCCCACAAAGAAACACTCATTGTCCATGGGTTTAACAGTTTTGGCATGCCTGATGGTACACACAAGTGCGATTGCAGTACAAAATCGATCTTTCCCACTCGCACATAATTTTGTAGATCTACACATGTATACTTCATATCCTTTCATATCTACAAAAGGGTTGTGTGTAACACTAACACGCACAAAACCCACAAATATTTTTTGTATCATAAATTTAAGAGTTGCTTTTTAATTCAATGTTCATAATCTCATCCATAATTTTTATGCAAATGATGGCTCCACTTGTATTGATCCAAAATCTTGCCTAGCTTTGCAATTTGTGAATCTCATTTTTTCAAGAAGGAACAAAAGCAACGACAAGCGAAGACAAGAGTGAACAAGAACAAAACTGTGTGAAAAAACACCAAGTGTTCGCTCCATAGTGCCTCACTCTGGTGCACCTTGTGTGGAGCGCTCGCTTCGGTGCACTTCATATGAAGCACCCCGCTTCATTGCACCTCATATGGAGCGCCCCACTTCAATGCACCTCATATGGAGCGCCCTACTCAAAGCACATCACTCCAATGCACCTTGTTTTACATTTGCTTATCACTTTGACCAATGCACTTCATTTTTCATTCTCTTTCTTCAATGCAATTTTCGACGTTTCGCCCCATTTTTATTCAAGAAAACCAAAATGCCCTGATAATGTCAGCGATGTCCTGGTTACTAGAATATCCAATCTTTCAACAACACTCTTATGCCCCTATAGGACCACCTATATACCAAGTATCACATGAGCAGGTGCAATATGGCCAACCTGTACAATAAGGGCAAGTATCTCAACCATACCCATTCATTCATCCACAAAACCTTGCAACATTTCCTCAACAAGGATATTGTACCCATACAACCTAATCGCGCATCCCATAGTTCCAACATTTTTCTCCACAACAGTTGCCCCAATATCCACTGTTTCCTCAAAATCCTCGATATCAATCAATCCCTTCAGACTAGCAAGGATTGCAAATGCAACTAAATGAACTCAAGTATATGGTTTCGGCTCTTTAGTCACTCTATACATAGGATTATGAACTCGATAAAGGTAATGTGTCAAGGGAATGTGTCAAATCCTCGACATAGACAATTTCAGATGGCTGATCAAGGGAACTAGTCAATGCCCAAGTAGAAAAAATTTCAACTGACTAATAAGGCATACAACTATATGGTAAATTAGCCCACCGTATTTAGTCAACCCATGATGAGATCACAAGCATTTGTAAATAAAGTTGCACAATGCAAGTCCATGATGATACCTAAAACATCCTCAATGAGTGGAAATTGTTCATTTTTCCAAGGCATTATCACGTATAGTAACCACTTTGATGGATTGATAATTCCTACAGGAGATTCCTTGCCTAAGAATCGAGAGTCATGCCTCCCTTCACCAATGATAGAGCCCATAATAGTAAAGGAAGATTCCGAAGAGGAAGGGTTAGAAGTGATAGAGAAGTGTAAAGTATTTGTCCTCTCGTATAGAAGACGAGAATTTGTAGAAGTGAAGGAGGGAGATCCACAACCAAAATATGAGACCATTATATTAGTCCTTATTGAAATGATACAGAAGAAAGGAAAACCGAGACAGGAAGAGTCATCACGTGAGTCCCCAGTGGTGGAACCGTTTCCCTTACTAGAAACAAAATCCTAGAAGAAGGCTTCCAATTTCCCTGAACATCTTTTGAACCAGAAAGGGAATCTGACGCGGAGAGCAAAGATTTGGAGGATGGGGATTGAGAAGTCGAAGGGGAATATGTGGCATCTAGAACAAGAAGATCCTATAGGGAGCAATGGAAGCAAATTTTCCTCCGAAAGATGAAACATTCAATTTTATCCTAGAGGGGAAAGAATCTTTAAGTGTCAGAGTTTACAACAGGACTTATTGCAGAAAAATTCTATCCCTAAGGAGAATATCTCGGAAAAAGACATTGTTCAACCAATAGGTATGGATCCACTTGCAAGTCTCCATAGTGTCCAAAAGAATTCACACGAAGGAACCGTGCCAAGAGTGGGAGCAAGTTCTAATGTGCCTAAGCTGAAGCAATAAGTGCGCTGAAGTCAAAGTGCACACAAATACAATTTTGTGTCAATATAATTTTGTAATCAATTGATATGACGTCATAAGTGATGACGTAAGCATTTTTTATATTTCAAAGTTGTAATGTAAATAAATGATGTATGGTATAATGCATGTAATTAAGTGTATGCATGAACGTAGGGTAGTTATCACCCAATTAGAGGTGATGTGTCCCGGGTGGTAGTTGTTGTTAACTACCAGCCCACAATGATAAATAGGACCCCTCATTCATTCAAGCAGGTAATGTACCGTAGACCATAGACTCAAAGAGAGAGAGAGAGAGAGAGTATTAATTTTGGATTTGTTTAATGTTAATTAATTGTGATATGCATGAAAAATTATTTTTTTCCAATAAAATTTTGCATTTTCTTTGGATTTTTATGCCAAGTTTTACCAAGTTTTTTTGTAGAGTCCGAGTCCAAGTCCCAAGTTGGCCACGCCGAGTCCACGCCGAGTCCGAGTTTCTCAACTATAATCCATGCTACATTCTATGCTTGGATTAGTGAATGTGGGGTCCTCTTAGATGGGAAAACATAACAAAGAAACACAATGAAACCTTTAAAAGAATAAATTTTAAGAATGCTCATCTCAAACAAGGGGGAACTCACCAAAGCCATAATTAAGAAATGCGCTCCTCATGCGCTCAGTGTGGTGGGAATTCATGACTCTAGGTTCAAGCTCTGCACCAGTCCTATCACAGGCTATTGTTAAAGACCAGGAAGCTACACTGCAACAAGAATACTCAAGGGTCCTCCCATCATTTCTCAAACAGGGGAATTTACCAAAGGCATAATTAAGAAATGCTCTCCTCATTGCTCTCAATGAGGTGGAGATTCAATTCTTGGTTCAAGCTCTGCATCATTCCTATCACAGGCTATTGTTAAAGACCAGGAAGCTACACTGCAACAAGAATACTCAAGAATCCTCCCATCATTTTTTTTTGTCTTCCCATGATATACATTTCGATACAGATGAATAACACTATGCAGAAGCCACAGATATGAGGAAACAAAGAGGAGGGTACACATAGAAAATGTCAACAATGATTTCACCCCAGAGAAATTGATCACTGGAAAGCCTCCAGATTCCCATATCACCAACATCAACCAGCCTCCCTGGTTTGTATTAGATTCTTCTATTATATAATTTTTTAAGGAGTGTCCATCTACCTCTCAGGTCTCAAGTATATATTTGTTTATTAATTACTTTGAACATCTGTGTTCTTTATAGTTTATACCATTTGTTCATAATGCTCAAAGGCCTAGTGGATTTCATTTGCAATTTTGCTCTGTTTTTTTTTAACCAGCTTTTTCAAATTTAGATCATTTTGTAAAACGCTCTCTTTATCAGTTATGTCAGTCCCTCTTAATTCTACATTTTAAACAATCTGGCCCTAAATATATTGCAACGGAAACACCTGTTGATTTTTTAGATATTTACAAGAAGCTTTATCTACTGAACTCTGGCAGAGATGCAGCACTGTTCCATGTTCAAATAGATTACCTTCAACTCTTGGGGGGAAGGTCTTGTTGCATCTGTATTGGCAGTAGATTCTGGATCTGTAGACCTTTTCAATGAAATATTAGCCCTACCATCTGTGATGGCAACTATCATCACACGTCCAACATCTCCGCTCTTCTCAGCATTTAGGCCAACACGAACTGCCTGGTAGATGACATCTTAAGATGCAATTATAAGTTAGAAAGCTCGTTGAATATTCTATGAAAAGAAATATGTAAATGTTGTCCATATGACATAAGAAGCACATCACTGACAACAAATATTCCATGAAACTTTAAAACATACCGTGCTAAGGCCATGTGCCAAGGGAGAGCCACCACCACAAGGTAGCCGCTCTAGCCGTTTTCTTGCCATTGCTATTGACCGAGATGGTGGTAGGAGGACTTCTGCTGCATCTCCACGAAAGGGAATGATTGACACCTGTCCATGTTGTATTTTCCTCCTCTTAGAATACCAGCATTTACCATTTATGTTTATCCTTTTTCTTCAATCCATGATAGCATTTGTGGAACATAATGGAAATCTTGAGCATAGCCATATTACGCCCATAATGATTTTGTTAAAGTATAGAAAACATCTTGTTTGCAGGACTACCAATCAAAATATGCTACGGTGACAATATTTTTTAAGCTTGCTTGATGAGATCTCTTACATAAACCAGTGACACATAATAACACACCTGGTCCCTGCTTGTGTAGCTTTCAGCAAGAAGTTGCATGGCTGCACCTTTTGCATTCTGCATGCGATTCAATGCCATACTTCCACTAGCATCAACAACAAATATCACCTGCCAATCATCTGCAAACTCTATCAAAATAAAATAGATGTACTTAAAAGAAGCAAAAATTGGAAACAAACATAGGCTTACATGTGAGAAGATAATATAATTGCACTTGCTTGCATAAGTTAGACAATGCATAAAACCATATAACATAGAAGGCAAAGGCCAAGATTCCCCTCATTCTTGAACATTCCCACCTCCTGACACTCTTTCTAGGTTGTCTTCCAACATCCCATCAAAGTCTAGCTTAAAATTGCCAGGATTTGCGAGACTTTAGCATTTAACATGTTATTGCAAACATGAAAAAAGCAAGACAGAGGAAAACAAAGGAACACAGAACCATTAGACACACATTAAGAACACCATAAAAATAATAAAAGCTAGATCCCAAATCAATATAGAAACGTGGAACCCAAGCCTTTGGTCCCACCAGGCATGCCAAAAATGATGAGATCGTGCCTATTCCCGATTTGAACTTTAATTTAGCATATTTTTCAATTTTTGTGTCCGATTTTGCAAGCACTTTGCGAATGGCCACTCCATTACGAAGTTTAGAATTCTAATCTTCACAATGCAAACAAGCAAGGTGGGCCTCGATTGGCAGGATTTCTCAATTTTTTGGCTCCAAATTTGCATATTTGCCATTGCCAAAAAGAAGTTGGTCTGATCATTGGGAAGTTTTTGCCAAGTCCTTATTTAGGAAGCAATTTGCTCCAAAATTGGAGTGATTTGCCCCATTTGAGGCCAACCGCCTATAAAATCAAGAAGAGTCTAAGTCAAATTTGGGAAGCAACTCACTTCACATCAACTAGCGATTCAGTCCAAAAGAGTAAAATTGAGTAAAATTTCTTCAAGTTGAATCGAAAGAGCGATTTCCTACAATCTGAGGAACGATTTGCTCAAGAAAATCAAGAATTTTACTAACTCGTCTCAAGGGGGCAATTTGTCCTACAATTGAAGCTCAAAGCTCGCCTGGCCTTTTTTTTTACAAATTTTTTCCTAATTTATAGTTCTTAAAGCAATTTGCTCCACTGTTCAAAATTTCTTTGAGTCACAGTTTTGGAGCAATTTGCTCCTTTGTCCGACCCCGAAACTTTGTCCGTGCAAGTGCTTACAAGGAAGTAGGCTTATGCTTTGTGGGATGGTGACTCCTTTATGAACTTTAGCAAAATCATGAATCCAATTTCTCACGAAGCAAGAACCAAGGTTGATTAAAATTACTAGATCACTTCATCTTTGGCATACAATTGTGAAAAGTTATTGGCAAAGAGCAATTTGTCGAATTTGAAGAATCTTTTCTAACTTTTTCTTAAACAAGTGATCCGCTTCATCTGCCAAGCGATTCACCTGCTTTCAAGAAAGGTGAAAATCTCGCTAAGTATTGGAGTAGCGCATCACTAGATTTCAAGAAACCAATCGCCCGATCCTTGAAAAAAAGCAATTTGCCAAACTCAAAGAAATTTTTGCTAAGATGTAGAAGGAGCGATTTGCTCCCCCTCATGGAGTAATTTGCTAGTCAATAAGCAAATCGATCTTAGGCAAAGTCAAATGAGATATTTGTTCCCCCTAACAAAGCGATTCACTAGCCAATGAGCGAATTGCTCTCAGGAAAAAGAGAGTTAGTAATTTGCTCCTATCTTCGACATATTCGGGCTTTGAGCAGTGTTAGGGCAGCTCAACTACAGGGGAATCCTCAAATGGTGTAAAATATGTCACGGAATCAACTACCCCAATACATGCAAATTCCCCAAGGTCAACAACAGTTTCTATAGAACTCATAGCCAAATACGCAGCCTCATTAGACAACGCAAAATTTTGGGCCACAACAAGTGTATTAAAGCCAACAACGAACAAAACAATTCATGAAACAGCAGATGGTGGCTTAAAGTTCCCAAGTTGTGCAAAATCAACAACTGCCTCAATATCCTCAACAGCAACCAACATATGGTCCAACAACACAACCAACATATGGTCCAACAACACAACCTACATACCAAATGTTGTGTGGGCAGATGCAATATGGACAAGCGCCTCAATAGCTCCAATTGATTCAACAACAAAATCCAACGGTGTCTATGCAGCAAAACTACTTGGCTTACTCGGACCAAACCCATTGGCAACAAGTGGCCCCACAACATTCCCCAGGTTCAGCAGGACATACAATAGTTTCAAAGGGAATTGGACTAGTTCAAAGGCATGTTTGCAGTCAAATGGTTAAAGGAACAAGATTATTAACTTGAAGAGGAAAATTGGCAAATTCATCAAGAAGAAAACATGCAAGAGTCTCAGTGGTCAGAACTCAACAACAAGACCTACCCACCCCCACTCCTGAGGAAGTTTTGGCCTAGTATGAGTCCCTTTGGGGTAGAGCGCTACAGCAGGGAAACATGGCGATGATTAATCAAGTGCACCATGGCATGGGTAATATGAATTCAAATTTTTGGTGCTTTACCTATAAAATGGATTATGATCTGGCACATTGTGCTATGGCAATCCACCATGCCTAGGCAATGAGTCAACAAGTGTGAAGTCAACCTACAATAGCAAATCAACCCATTGTCGCCAATCCACTACTAGTTGGCCAATCCATGGTAAGCCAACCAATGGTAAATCAGGTTACTGCACCCCAAGTCAATTTGACCCAAGCCTATGCAATGCCTAGAGCACTTAAGTGGGTTGTTATTGCCTCCCTACCCAAAGTGCAGGAGTGAACATTCCTTTAGAAATAGGTATTAAAGTGGAACGATTCCATCATAGCAATATGCTGCTCAAAATTACAGCTTGTAGAAAGAAGACCATCCTCAGCCTACTTCACATGAACCATACTCCCTTTAGACAAAAAGAGAACCTAAGGTAATAAGGGAAGACTTAGATTTATGGATCAACGATTGCTATGGAGGAACCCCCATCATCCTTCCATCAAGGGGCATGTCCCTATGGATTTAGGAAAGATTTAAAAGTGAAAACAAGGATTTTGAAAGTAAAGAATCAAAGAATGAAGAAAATTGAGAATCTTTTAGTTCTTACTCAGATGAAGAGAAAAAGGCCATAGAAGAATTCAAGAATGTGAGGTGCTTAGTTTTCCCTGGAAGGAGAAAAGTTTGTGATGCGAGCAAAAATCGAGTCAAAATACAAGGGATTCGGGTTCTCCTTTGAGGATGTCCTACCTATGGAGATAACAAAGGCAAATATATAAACAGATAATGAAACATTGGTGCTTCCCTCAAATGAGGAATTGGAGCATCCAAGGGCAATGGAAAGAGGACCTAGGCCAAAATATGAAGGAGAAGGAAACACTACAAAGCCTGAAAAATTGACATGTGAATCCCCTTTCATGAAGGCATTTTACTTCTTTGAAGAGAAAACTTCAAAACAAAATTATCAAGATCTTGGGATTCCATGTGAGATTCAAACTAATGCAATACCTGAAGCACCTGAGGGTAGCAAATGTGATTTTCCTATCCAAAATGTTATCATGTGCAATCCTTATAAATTATCAAAGGAGTTTGAAATATTTCCTCTCCCTAAATATGAAACCTTTGAATTCTCCTTAGAGGAAGCAAGTCCTATAGAAGTAGAGGCAAATCTATAACTAGAAAATGAAGCATTTATACCAAAGCCGACATTAATATTGGAGACTGTAGATGAAATAGAGAAATAAACTAAGCTAGCGTATGAAACATACAACTTCATCTTGAAGAAAGCTAAGTTCGCAAGGTTTGGAGAAATCTCATGGGGGCCCTTTTTTGAAGAAGTATTCCTCTTTGAAGATAAAAGCCTAGAAACAAACATTACTCAACAGATAGAGAAGGATTCACCTGTAACTTTTGAGATTGTTCAAGTGATTCCAGATAAATGGGCTAGATTGAGCAACAAAGAGGCCATGATTCTAAAAAATGGGGCATTTTCCCACAATTTTTGGGAGTACAGCTAGAGTAAAATTTGTATTACAAAAGTTTGATGCTTTGATGGGTGACATTGAATTAACAACAAAAGGAGCCATTATTGTTGAGTAATGCTATGTTGCCTGGTTACATAAAGGTGGAGACCCAAACTGGTAGTCAACATCAAAGTCCATGTAATGAGATAATAAACTAAGAGGCTATCATAGTGTAGAAATTCCAGCACCCACCCATACTTCCGACCACTTCAGAGTTAAAGGAAGGTATCAGTTTCAAGATAGTTTGCATCAAGAGGCAGATCAAAAGGGAAATGATAAGAGAAAAGATTGTTCTAACTTACTAGACCATGACACCCACTCAAGGTTCTAATTATTTTGGTGAAGAAATATACTATCTCCCAAAATGCATCCATGAAGCTCCAAATTAGGGAAACCCCCCTAGCAAAGAACCACCACATGCACCATTGATGCTATCCGACTTAATATGTTTACATAGGTGTTGAAAAGTTTTGAGCTGAAATGTCGACATCATAAGGGTGGGCAACTATTTTCTTGGGCCTGTGAATGGAACTATCTTTTGCTTAGTGAAATAGTTGTTTGTTTCTGTAAATCCTTCTTCTCATTTCCCCTTATTCGGTTTATTTTTCCACACAAAAAAAAAAAAGGGAGAGAGAAAGAAGAAAAGAGAAGAAAGGGAAAATCCCCATCTCATCTGGGAAAAAATCTCAAAAGAGGCACTCGGGTTCCCATTTCTTTACATCCCTTTCTTCCAAATTGGTTTTAGATGTCTCTAAAAATCAATGGTTTCTTTCCTAAGGTTGATAAGACAAGATGCCAACTCAATAATGAAATGATGGGAAGGCAATGCCCAAGATAAAGACCAAGGCTGGAACTTTCTTCGTTCTTGATTACATAGCCCAATGAACAAAGCAGAATCTAAGAACGGCTTTGCTAACAAAGTAGTCACAAAATGATTGTCAATATGAAGGTTGGTGAAAATGACTCAGTCCATGAGACCTTTGATGCCTAAGGGAAAAGAGGGATAAAAGCATCAAGAGAAATGATAGATAACCATGAAGAGAAAAGCTTTGAAAGAGAAAAAACATTCACACAAATAAAAAAGTGGCAAGAATGGAAATCACTAATCTAGCAACACAAATTGCTTCCACCATCATCCCCACAACCATCTTCACTTCACTTCTACCCCATGTTTCCTCTATTCCCATCTCTATTTTGCCTTTCCCTCTTATTTCTTCTACTCCCGCTTCTCTAATCCCCCTAACTTCTTTTGTTGCACCCATGCCACTTCAAATAAATGCAGCCCAAGTCTTAAGGTCACTAGCAGGTTTAAACATTCAAGATGTAGAGTCATCCCACACATCATTTCCACTCTAGTTTATCCTATCATCATTCACACCACCATCACCAACTATTCCATCCCCCTTACCCATCCTTTGGTCCCCCACACTACAAGTGTTGTTGTGTTGCACCATGTGTCCTCATCTCAACCCCTCCCATTATCCATCACCACCCAGTTAACACATCATCCTTGTCATTGCTCATATTGTTATCCTCACCTTCATTGGTCCAATGTTCACTACAGGTATGATGATATTGTTCCCTCCAATTGCATCAAAATTATCCAAGGTACCCCACATTATGAAGAAGCACCTAATCCTTGATGTCAATCAGTCATTCCCTCTTTAGATGAGGAGCTCCTGAGAGGAAAGACAGAGAGGAAATATCAAGCATCGTGCAGGTGGCAAGAAAGCAGATTGATCAAGACAACACCAGTGAAAAGAGCTTTAGCATTTGCTACACCCATGATCCACCAATCCTGGCTAATGAAAGGAAGAAGAGAGCAATTGGTCATCAAGGCACTTTCAATACAAAATATGAAAATCAAGATCTTAGTGGTGGGGTAGGTCAAATTCCTTTAGGGCCAAGTGTGCTAAGGCACACCTCGCATATCTCAGGCAAAGTCCCTTTGGGACCAACTATGGTAAGGCGCACCCCGCATACCTCAACAAGTACGAGACCTTGCTCGACCAAACTTCAATAGCAATTGAGAAGGTGGAATATGAGCTAACAACCAAGGCAAGATACACCAAAGTACTCCCCATCCAATGAATAGGTGAAGTAGATGGGTAGGTCAAATAAGAAGATGGTAATCACACAATTGAAGGACATACCCTACAAGCAAGGGAGACTCCAGTGATGTAACTTGCCTATGATGCTCTCTAAATGGCCATTAAGGAAGCAAGAAAGGAGATACAGTAGTGGCTAAATGAAAGATTGCCTTAAGATATTCTTCAATTAAGACAACCCCATATGTCGAAAGATGCTACCAATGCCATTTATGAAGAGAAAGCCAAAGTGGAGGTGCCCATAGATAATGTTGCCTAATGACTTCAAAGAAGATCATTGAACTAGAAAGCCTACTAGGGAAGTCAATAAATTAAAGAGGATCAAGGGAAGGGCCTCCCAAGGGATCAATATGAGGAGTTGGTGTCGAATGCCAAATTGTTGACACTCGAGATGTATCCTCACGCACTAATTGGCAAGCAAATTTGTACTTGTTACCCCAAATCTAGACAAAAGTGGCCCATGATTTTGCAATTTTGAGTTGGCTTCAATTTTGACTCTGTGCCCAAGGATAAAGGCAGAATCTAGGATCTCTAGCCAATCAAGCTTGGCACCCCAAGAAATTGCCAAAAATGTAATAGCTTGGCTACTACCTTCTAATTTCTGTAAGGAATTAGCCATGAAAGATGAACGAAAATGAATTTTGTAGGCCTCAAGGCAACTCCCAAAACATCAAAGTTTACAAAATTGATAAAAATTTGGCTAAGTCTCCAAAGAGAGCAATTCACTCCAAGGAGAAGCGATGTGTTAAGTCTCCAAAGAGGAGCGATTTGTTAAGTCTCCAAGAAGAGTGATTCGCCCCAAAATAGGAGCGATTCACTCCAAAATAGGAACAATTCATTCCAAGAGGAGCGATTCGCTCATCAGTAGGCCAAGCATGACAAGTGTGCATGGATGCCGAGGAGGATCTCCTAGAAAGTGACATTTTGGCACATAGTGGCACCACCAAGCATTCTAGAGGCCTTCTAAGTTATATAGAGAATGAATTTAGAGACCTATTACATTTGGAGGTGCATCATTTTGCTAAATATGCCTCCAAATCTTTACTTTTACTAGGAAGTAAGAATTTTTCACCCAAAGTATCTCATGGGTGAATTTTTCCTATAAATAGGAGCATGGGCTCCATTGTAAACATTTTTTCGCCTTCAGGAAGTCAAAGCTACACTTTGTGAGACCCACATTGGATTGCCTCCTTCTCGATATTAGTGAACAATTGATGAGACTTTGCTTTCCATCAATGGCATTGCCCTCCTGGATTGTGCGATGTGTGATGATTGTGGCACTGACCTATTGGCCTCTTGTCATTCCTTATTAATTTCATTTCATATGCATGGGATTTTGTTGTTGTTATTCAATTTCCTCATGATTTGATTGATCACACACTCTCCTTGCTATGGTTATGACCATATTTACTTTTTAATCTCTCGCAACATACTTCACCAACTCCGACGGACCAGGTGACTTCGACAGGAAACGCCCCACACCATCCAGTTTGAACAGAAGCAGGGTCACTAGACAGCGCACCCACAGTTTGTCAGGGTTCCGAACTAGCAATGGACAAAGACATATCATGGACTTCTTCAGCTCCGGTACTTCGGCCTTGACTGTTAGGAGAGATTATTTTTTGGGGGATTCTCGGAGCTTGCCCCTCCTGGGCTGCTCCCTCCCCCCTCCTCTCTCTCCATTCTTCTTGGCATGCACTTCTCTCTGTTGGACTGCAGCCCTCCCCCCCTCTGCTCTCCCTTTTCTTTTCTTTTCCTTTTCTCTTTGGCCGTTTGTCGGGTTTGATCTTGTATTTTTCTTAGTTCTTTTCTTTGTTGGGCTTTTTAGCCTGCTAGCTAGCAGTCATTATTGTACTTCTTATAGTCCCTTGGGTCTTATTTTGGCCCACCGCGGACATTAATAATATTTCATTTCATTTCTATGATAATATCTAGGAAATTAATTGGTTGTTTGGCACATTTGGGCACATTGTTTTATAGCAACATTTAGCAAGAATTGAAATCTCTACAAATAGGAAATGAAACAATTTACCTTGGAATTCAAGGAGAGATGCAAAATGTTTTTCCAAGAAGTGGAAAAAATGAAACTCACAAAAATACAAAATTTTAGTTTTTAATTTCAAGATTTTCTTGTGCTTTTGTATTTTGCAAGTTTGAAGTCCTCCAGAGATTTTTTGGTGAAATATTTGTAGTTGGCCAAATGTAGACCTTCAACAACCATTTGGCCTGTTACCTATGGAGAAGATCCTAAGATTTCAAATGCAAAATGAATGTACCAAATTGAAGATCCAAGTGCGATGTTATGCTACAAGCAAGTCACCTGCCCTTTTTTGTGAATCATTTTTAACTTCCTCTTGGATTATTCACCCCTCTTTAAAAGCAATAGCCTCCCCTGCATCAAGTTCTCGGACAAGACATGGAAAAATCTTTTTATTTGTTTTTTGGTGTACCATCTTACCAAATGAATAAGTTGACCCACTTTGACAACCTGATTGAGAGGTATTTTCTAGTTTCGGAAGCTCTTGACCTAAGTATCTACTATTTGATCTGTTACAATTAAGGTTCAGATTTGAAAAGTCTAATTGCTCTGCTACAGCCAATGTGTCCAATATAGGTGGAAAAGATATTCAAAAAAGCTCCAGATTCAATACAGATTTGAATCCAAAGCAGGGTGGAAGATTAAGCTTGAAGGCAGTCTCTCCCACCTATATATTGATGGTATAGGGCTCATAACAGAGGCATCTGATCATTTTTATGGGCTCCTTAGGTCTCTCTAACAACAAGTGAAGCCACACCTTATCCCATTCTTGTATTCATGCGGTACTCAATGACTGTCATATTGTTTGTACTTGGCATTGGTTTTCTCCATATGTCATGAACCTGATGTTGAAAGTGTTGAATCCATTTGACAAACTTGGTTGCTTTATCTACTTCTGAGAATGGATGGAGTTCTCTATTGCTTGATAGGTTAATCTCCATCCACTGGAGCCAATGGGGTAAACCCATGCAGACTCAAAGTTGTTTGGGCCTAGTGGAGCTACTAAGAGCCCTATAGTAGCTACATAGGCCACGGCCATTAATTTCAGTCCAAGGGTGGGCCTGCAAAAGGCTAAGAGAAAGTTAATGTTTATGAACTTATGAGTAGATGTCCAATGTAAATTGAGGCAGGGAGCATCCTAGTAAGAAGTATCTGAAGAGATATGACAAAACTTATTCCAGAATAATAATGCAGAAATAACTAATACAGAAGAAAAATAACAACGCACGAAATACATGCACATAGAACACAAGAGATTTACCCTGGTTCACCCAATATGGGCTAATCCAGCAAACAAGAGCCACACCTCCTTTGATATTATTTTTCTCTCCTTGCCCGTAATGGGACATTACAATAAATATAAAGGAAACTCTTACAACCCTAAAACACAATGTGGTATTAGAATACCGTGGGCACAATACCATGGGCTAAAACCGCCCATACCCACCAACCACGGGAATCCCGGAAACCGCTCCGCAAATCGCTTCGGAAAAAGGGGAAAATTTGCGAGTTCCTGACACAATGCCCGACCACGGATCAGCTTGGTGGGTCGGACCTCAATGTCGAACTCCTGGATTTTAGTGACAGCCAGCCCTTTTGTTGCCCATCTCTCCTTGAATGATAAAATTCCTTACGTCTAGATAAACAACATATACCATCGTCTTGCTCTGGGAGACGAAGTGTCGGAATTTTTTAAGGGACCTCATCACCGCGTGTACTTGCCTTTCAATAAATTTGTACCTTTCTTTATGCGGCTGGATCACCTGGCTCAAGAATACGATAGGGCGCTCCTCGCCATCCTCTCCCTTCTGCGTTAGTACTGCGGCATAGCTCTCAGGCTCCCCGACTGCGTAAAGAATGAAGTCTTTTTAGTAGTCAGGGTTGACCAAAACAGGGGCTTGGACAATCCGAGCCTTGATTTCTTCGAACGCCTTCTTCCTTTCTTCTGTCCAAGTGAACTCGGCATTTTTGTTCAGCAGTTCGGTCATCGGCTTGATGACCTGGGCGAAATCAGGCACGAAGTTGATCTGGCCGAAGGACTGCAGGCCCTTCTTGTTCGCCGGTAGTGGGAGTTTGAGGAGGGCCTCTGCCCTATCAGGGTCTACGGTAAGCCCCTTTTCTGAGATGACATGGCCCAACAATTTCCCTTCCTTTACCGCGAAGACAGACTTCTTCGGGTTTATAGATATGTCGAACTTCCAACATCTCTCGAATACTTGCCGCAGGTGCGAGGCATGCTATTCTCTTTTGTGTGAAAACACGGTCATATCATCCAAATAGATGACAATAATCTTGTTCAGCAACTCATCGAACGCCAGGTCCATGGCTCTCTGGAAAGTGGCCCCCGCATTTGAGAGGCCAAAGGGCATACGTTGATAGGCAAACGTCCCCCATTTGGTGGTGAACGTTGTCTAATGTTGATCCTCGTCTCTTACCCAAATCTGGTTATATCCGGAGAAACCGTCCAGGAGGGAGAAGCGTTGTGCTCCTACCACTACGTGGAGGATCTGGTCAATCTGCGGGAGTGGGTAGTGATCCTTCAAGGAAGCCTGGTTCAGATTTCGAAAATCAACGCACAAGCGAATGTCTCCATTCTTCTTTCTGATAGGAACCAAGTTGGCAACGCAGGAAGAATGCTTTATTGGGTAAATGATTTTTGCTTCGAGCATCTTGAGGAGCTCTGCCCTCATCAACACTTCAATCCTGGGGTTAACCGGCCTCTGCTTCTGTCTGCAGGGTCTGACCCCCTCTTGCAATTCAATGGTGTGTTGTATGACCTCCCGGTCGTACCCCTTCAGGTCCTGATAGGACCATGCAACAATATCTGGATATTCTCGGCACAAGGCCCGAATCTGCTCCAGCTCTTCAGGGGTACAGTCTGCCCCAACTCTGATGACCTTCCCGGGCTCTAATTCGAGCTCTCTATATTGCTTTTCATCAACCTTGATTCTGTGGGCAATTGCTCGGTCATTCTGGTCGAACAGACTCTCCAAAGTGATTAGTCCTTTTGGGACATGGTTATTTTTCAATTGTATCAACCCCTCGTACTCCTCGTCATCAGGGCTTCTACTTTCGATTGTACTTGCTTGATGAATTAAAAAATTGACGATTTGCTCGTCACTGTCGAACACCTGCCAATGGGTGTCCCTATCAGGCACAAAAGGCCTGTAAATGGTTCTTACCGCCTTAGGCTTCTGCATCATGTCATCAGTCGGGGAGTATCTGGCTCCGATAGACGCTAAGACGTCTACGTGCTTGTTCTTTTCCCGCGAGATTGCTTGGACATTTAGTGCCTCGAAAGATTCCAGTAGGTCCCATACCCTATTGCGGTACGCCTTGAGGTGGTGTTGCTTCGAGACGCACTTGTTGGTGATTTGTTTGCAAACTAACTCTGAGTCTCCAAAAATCTGCAACTGCTTGATCCCCAGCTTCTCAGCCTTTTTCAACCCTAGGCACAGGGCTTCATACTTCACCGCATTGTTGGTGCAACTCCAAGCGAGCCTGTAGCAGTAATCCTTTTGTTCTCCAAAGGGCGAAACCAAGACAACTCCTGCCCCAGCGCCGTTTTTGCATCGGGCACCGTCAAAGAAAAGCTTCCATAGTTCGCCCGGGGTTGAGTCCTTGCTCTCCTGCACTGCCTCCTTCGCCTTCTCGAGCTTAGTGATAGAGTAACACCCTATCTCTGACTCGATCATGGCATTAAAGTCAGTCAGGGAGAACTCGTCTTCCGTCCAAAGTTCCTCTAGGGACTCTTCTATCAGATCCACCTCCTTCAGCTCTTTTGTCATCAGGTGGACTGATTCATCCTGCTGCCCTTCTTCGGCTATCTTCTCAATGAGGAAGGTGGAGGGTTTCTCATTGTAGATTTTCACTTTTCTTCCCTTGAATGGGACCTCCATGTGCGAGTAGTCCAGAGAGAGATAACCTCCCAGCTTAGCAATGAACTCCCTTGAGAGGCACATGCTGAAGTATGGTTCCAGATCGACGACTATGACCTCCTGGATCACAACAATCTGAGGCACCTTATGCAACTGGATGGGGATATCTTTGATGACGCCTACTGTCTTCACAGGAGTACCATCAAGTTGAAGAACACCTGGACTGCTCCGCGTATATTCCATGCCCATCTCCTCGCAAACCACTCTCGGCATGACGGTGGTTGCTGCACTGGAATCAATCATGCAATTGTGCACGACCCACCCTTCCATCCGAAGAGACAGATAGAACGGTGGTGGCCTGTTCTTTCCTGTGGCCGAGGCGGTCAGAGTTTGAGCTAGCACAGGCTGCGTCGGCTTTCCTCCCTTGGCAGATTTCAGTGATTCTTGTAACAAGTCAACCTATCCAGGAAGCTGCAGAGCATCATAGAGACTAACCTTGGCGGGAGTCTTCTTCAGCTCCTCAACTATGTTGTAAGTCGACGTAGCGGGTACTTCTGGCTCTTTTGCGGCTTCGTACTTAGTGCAATACTGCTGCGTAGCTTCGACCCTCTGTCGTTTAGTCAGTGATGGGTACTTGAGCTTCTCCCTAGCTTGCTCCCTGGTTTCACCTTGAGGTTGCAGCACTAGAGCTTTTGCCGGCAGGGGTTTTTCTTTCGCCGGCGGGGGCAAGGGAACTTTATCTGGAGCTTTTGTTGGAGGTTGCTCCTTCTCGCGGCGAGTGTACACCTTCAGAGGCTCCATCTGGGCCGCGTCCACCTCAATAGGTTTCTTCCCATTTCTGGTAAGAATTGAGACTTGTTCATCTGCGGGGATCATGAGGTTACGGTCCGCCTCTCTAATCATATTAACTTGCTTGCTGGGGACGCTGCCTGCCAACGTTTGGACGTAGTTCTGATGGACCATGCAAGTGTCCTCCCCATGCGGGTCATTGCAAGTGGAGCACCAGTACACATGGTCTGACGTGCTTGGCTCCTCACCGCTTAAGATGGCATCGTTTCTCCTAGGAGGCCTACCAACCGAAGCTACTTGGTCTCTTGTGATCGCTGGAGGAGGGTATCTCCTTGGCAGGAACTCTTGTTGAGCCTGCTTCTTTCTCATAACGGCCATCTCATTGGACAACGTCCTCACGGTAGAGTTAAGAGACTGCACCTCTTGCAAAAGCTTTGCTTGCGGGTCAACACTCGGGGGAGCCGGTAACGGTAATGGTGCCATGGGTGGAGGCAAGGCCGGATATTGTGGGGGCGGAGGAAGTTGTGGAGTTGTGGGAGCAGGAAGCTGCGGAAAACTGGGCGTCAGACTTGGATTCCACGAGGGAATCGGGTACATGGAAGTTGTGGGAGGGAACTGAGTGGCCCTATTGGGGTATTGGTACTAAGGCAAATCGGGGAAGATTGGCATTGTCGGCTTTGGCGAGAGTTTGCCAATGGCGATCAAGTCGGCCTCTGCCTTCTGCCTGTGTATACAAATCCGGGAAAGTATTGACACCAGAGTACCGGATATTCATACTGATATCAGAATTGAAGGCTCTGAGGAAATAAAACGTTGCTTGCTCAGAGGTCGGGCGAAGGCCATCAGGGACTCTCTGCCAGGTCCGAGCAAATCTGACGTTGAAATCGGGGACCTCTTCCTGCGGATGCCTCTAGATGGTTGTGAATTGGTGGAGCAAGGAGTAAGGGTCCGCCGATTCATTGAACCCTTTTATCAACCTTTCTGCCAGTTGATCCCAGGTGGCGATAGTGTCGGGCGGCAAAGATCGGTACCAGTACAAGAGCTTCCCTCTGAGGGACAAGACTAGCAATCTCACCATAATGTTTTCTTCCGTGATGTCGTGGATGGTAGCCAGAGCAGCAACGTCCTGGACGTGCTCGTACGTCGTTTTCCCAGTACCATCGTAGGTAGGAATGGCTTTCAGCGCTGCGGCTGGGATAGCGGCCTGTGCTGCCAAATTCAACGGCCCTGAATGGTTCCAGGCCGGGAACAGCCTAGGCGGGTTCGGCTGCTGATTTTGTTGTTGTGCCATATTCGCGTTCGGATTTGGCGGGTTAGGAGGCGACAACGACGGCTGCAACGGCTGGTTCGGTTGAACAGGAACACCCAAAGCTCCTAACTGAACGTCAAGTGGAACCGGAACGCCCTGATGATCTGGAGAGTTTGGAGGATTTGGAGGGCAGCTAGTTGCTATGTTGTCTGAAGTCGGATCTTGTTCAGCAACGACAGCTTCTTGCGATGATGCCTCGTCCAGCAAGATGTTTGGCCTGACTAGCCTAGGATGCTCTCCCAAAGCGTTAATGTCAAGCTCATAGAACTCGGTTTCTTCTTCTGCGTTCCTAGCTCTCCATCTCGTACGCATGAAGACGTGATTTTCTTTAGACTGGTCTTCGAGACTTGGAGGTATCCGAGTTTAGCAGAGTCGCCAGATGTTCAGATTTAACAGTACCGAGACGAACATCACTTCTCAATACTGTTTACAAGGTGGAACGATTGTGTCCCACAGGGCGTGCCAGAAAAAACTGTTGGTTACGAATCCGCCACTGGGAAAGGGTTTGGTCTATAAATTTGCGCCCTAGAACCGCCCAACAGATTGAAAGGCCGGAAGGAAGGAATGCCTTTCGTGCCAATATCTAGAGAAGGTTGGCTCCTTAAGAGAACTAGAAAAAAATTGGGAAAGTGCTGAAAGAAATGTAAATAACTGAAAGGAACGGAAATGTAGATAGTTCCAAGGGGAAGAACAGGCAACACAATTACTAACTTCTACTTAAACCAGCAGCAATCAATATTATGAGTATAACAGAAACTAAAACTGAAACACATCCTGATATGTATCCTTCAACAATTCCAGATTTCGTTCTTTATCACACACTTAAATCCAGATTGCAGAATTCAAAGTATGCATATAAAAGAACAGAATTGACAGAAATAACAGAAGGCATCATACACAGGAAAAGAGTCCAGAATCAGAACCAGGAGTCTTAATATTGAAGCAGAGTCAAGTACAACAACTTTCTAGCAAAATGTTCCCCCCCGATTACATTACATTGGGTTGGCTTTTATAGAGGGATTTACCCCCATAATCATTAATGCCAAAACCCTAAAACCGCTGGGGCAGCTGAGATTTGACCCCTGTCAGATGACAGAGAATCCATGGGATTCGGCCCACTCGTGTTTACAGCGGCTCCGGACGGGCGTTGTAGTCGGGACAACATGTCTCATTAATAGGGTTGGTGCAACTTGCCTTCAGGAATTTTTCCAGGACCTGACATGGTCGTCTTGATGGGATGGGCTGGAGACCCAAACTCGTGCGCCATGGATGCGCCTTAAATGCCCACCTACCTTCTTTCCCTGCTAGAGTGCCCCTTCGGTTGCTGCCTTAGCGTTTAAAAACGCTTTTGTTGGAGTTCGCCCGAAATAGGACCTGAAGTTCGCTTGATTTGAGCTCGAAGCTGGGGGAGTTAAACTAGAAATTCTGCTAAGTCCAAAACAGACTCCGAGGATCGCTCAGGTTTGGCACGAAGCCGAGGATCGCTGGAGAAGAGGAGCGAGGCTGAGGGTCGCCTGAGGATGGGGCGAAGTTGAGCTCCTCCCATGCCTTAAACCTTTCTTCACTGCCTAAGTTGCACTTCGCCCAGAAGCTTGAGCGACGCTGAGGTTCGCAGTTTTTTGGAGCGAAATTGAGCATGCCGAAGCTGAGGTTCGCCGCGCCTGGGGCCCGAAGCTGGGCCTCGCTGGCGATTCGGGCGAACTTGGGATCAACCTTGCCTTAGTCGTTTTTTGGAGCCAGCTGACCCCGAAGCCGAGGTTCGCTGGAGAAGGGGAGCGAGGCTGAGTTTCGCTGCCTTTTGGAGCGAAGTTGAGGATCTTCATGCCTTAGCCATTTTTTGCTAACCCCGAAGCTTGCTTCTGTCAATCGCTGAAAATGATGCCGAAGCCTAGGTTCGCCGTGCCTGGGGCCCGAAGCTGGGGTTCGCTGGGGATTTGGGCGAACTTGAGGCCCACTTGCCTTAGCAATTTTTTGGCCTCCAAAGTGATTTTTTGTTGTCGCTCGAGCTGTCCTTCGCCCCGAAATTGAGCGGAACTGAGGTTCGGCCTGATTCTTGAGCGAAGCTGATCTTGGAGGAGAGAAAGAGAGGGGAGAAAGAATCTAAGCATGAAAACAATGCAGCAGTTTTTCAAAACCTTACCCCTTAGACAAAATGTGGCAAAATTGACAACAACTCCACTTTTGGTGCCATCTACCTTATCTCTTCATACAGTTCTTCAAGCCTGCTTATAACCTCTTGCAAGTCATCTGATTGAACGTCCTTTTCTTTTTGTTCTTCGATGATCCCGACAAACTGCTCTGTTGTGAGAATATTAAGATTTAGTCATCCCTTTTTAATCTGGCCGATTTTCTTATGTGCCTCACTAACCGCCTCTTGTAACTTGGCAAGGTTCTCTTCACAATTGTCCAACCTACTTATATTATAGGGGATGATCTTAAGCTTCCCAATAAGGATAACTTAATTTGTCAAACCTTGTTGCTTCACCTGTTGAACAATCATCTTTCAAACCTATTACATGATCTCATTGAAGAGAAATTATACCTCGATAAATGAAATCTAGGAAAGTAGTAAGTGCAGAATCAAAGGAAAAATAGAGAAAAAGAAACACATTACACAAGAATTTATCCTGGGAAACCCTTTCGGGAAAAAAACCCAGCAAAAATATTTCCTTATTGTATAAACTTGACCGTCTCCAATACAATAATATCCTTATCCATGTTTCGCTTGCGATTACATTGCTTGCACATTTCACACTCACATACAAAACCCTCATTCAAGTGTTGTTTTATATACCAACAACACAAGAAGGGGAATTACAATACCATGGGCGCAAATCCATGGGCCGACTATACATTAACCCAAAACCACCCATATGGGTCTAAAAAATAGCTTAAACCCCCCAAAAATATTCTTGGGGGCTACCACCCCCGTACCCCCACTCGAGGCCAAGCCCAGCCCCGAACCCCGATGAGTATAGGGGCAGAGTGTCCAGTCCTCTCAAAGTTAACCCCACCTGAATAACATGGAAAATACTCAACACAATTCCAACACTCATTATGATACTTCCTTGCTTCCAATTGTATCCTATTTTGTTTTATAGTAGGGGTCACTTGGTCTATCAGCTCCTCACACTCCTTAAAGTAAGAGAAATACCCCTTGGTGCGTTGAATCTCTCCGCTGATTTTGTCCCAAATGAATCATACTCGCTCAAGCGTTGATGTTTTAAACTTAAATTCTGCTATTGTTGCTTCTGCCTCAATCCATGCTTGTGTGAGCCATGTGATTCCTTTATCTTTTTGTTCTTCCAGCTCGTGGATAGTGGCCTTCAAATGTTTTATCTGTTCTTGCAGAACATGCTCGTTTTCCTCTTGCCTCTATCTCCTTTGATTCCATTCCTCCTCTCCCTGTTCTCATGTGGTGGTTATCTATTGTTCCATCTGCTCTTCCCTTGCCTTCTATTGTTCTCTCAAAGCTTGAATCTGCTGCTCTACTTCCTACCACCCCTAATTTTTCTCAATTTCCAGCTGCTTCTCAAGTTCTTTCTCTTGTTTAAGCAGTTGCACCTATTCCTCCTATGGCCATTTTGCTTGCTCTACCTGATTTTTAATCTCTTCCTTTTCTATTAGGACGATCTGTAATTGGTCCCATAGTTGAGCCACTACCTCTCGCTCATGTTCAATGACCATCTGCAACTGGCGAACTTCAATTTTCTCTTCGGACTGCCCCTTATAATGTTGAGCTTCTTGATTTTCCTGCAGTAGTCTAAATTTAAAGATATTTAGGATGCCCACGGTTGAGATTTGGTCAAAATTTGAACAAGCAGTGGGTGTTTCTAGTTCAGGTTGATGTGCCTGGGCATCCGAGTTTACGTCAATAGGCAAAGGGGTTGTGGTGTGATGATCGGATGAGGGAGGTACTGTGGCAAAGGTGGAGGGACAAATGACTTGTTTAAGCTGCATGAAAATCCATCCAATGTTAACATCAATGGCAATCACTATAGATTGTGGGAGAACAAACCTTTGTTTCCATGTTTTTTATTTAGAGGATGATGGTCGTACAACTGATCCGGGTCTATGTGGAGAGGCATTTGGTCTATGTGCTTCAATTGTAGAAGTGGATATGCTTATTGCTAATGGATGGAGTGCAGCAAAAGAATTAAGACGAATATTAGAAGAGGGAATTGAAGAAGGTGGGAAAGAAGTGTGGGGAATAGAAGAAGTGTGTGGAGTAGAAGTGAGGGGCTTGTGAGAAAAGAGGTCAGAATGATTCTAAGCATCTAAAACAACTATTCCTACTTCAGCCATTTCTTCATTGGCAAAACATTGTATAATTGTTTCTAAGTCAAGAGGATCCATACCTTGAAAGTCCACATTATCTTTGTTTTCTATGATAGCTCCTTGGTTTATTTTAGCATGTGCCTGTTGGGGTCCCTGAGGTATTTCCTATTCTTCATGGACTTGCTCTTCTTGTGTCTCTGATGGCTTTTCAAGTCGTTTCTCCTTTCCTTTTCCTTGATTCTTATGTTCATGTACACCCTGTTGATCCTTTTGCTCCTAGGACGGGTTGAACTTTACTTTTACCCTTGTCAGAGCAACATCTCCCTTTGTCCTTTTGGATGTACCACCTTTCCTTGTTATGGGTGTACTCTTTGTTGCTTTTTCAGGCAAATATCCCCCTTATGTCCCCTTCTCATTGGGATGACACTGGTCCCAAATTATAGAGAAAGCTTGATCTTCTTCACGTTTATCTACAAGAGTATGAACTGCATCAAGCTTGAAACGCATACGTCTTCATGCGAGCATTTTCTCCAAGCTCCATTTGCATTTCTCTAGGACCTTAAAAACATCAAGTTGATTTTCACATCTGGGTCAAAACCAATTCTAACCCTCACCTCATATAGACAACATGCCATTCTAGTGGCTCTCTATACCATTTTTCTAATTCATCCTCTTATGCCCTTTGAGCATTGATTATGGCCCTCGCAAGTTCTTCGTCCAAGTATCTTTCGGCCTCCAGGTCTGGCCTCTTTTCGTGGGTGTACTTTCTATTGACCTTACAACTCGCCAATACTTGCCTCAGTCGTAAGACCAGAAGTCAGACATTTGCTTCAATTTCAACTACGTTATTCTCACTTCCAACTACAGATTACAGTTTTTATGCTTTGCCTTGATTAATAGAAACTTTCTCGACATTGTACATGTTGGCCCCTCTCTATTTGCTGAAAAACTTCTGATCAACAAAATCGATTTGTCAGACCACCTCGAGGCTGCAAATATAATCGAATACTTAAATTGGTAACTCAGAACAGTTGTCCCAAGTATCCATATATCCAAAAAATAGAACTGTATCTCCCCAAGTAAAAATCACCCAACGGTTTCTCCCCTTGGGATCTAAGTAAAGCCTTGGTAAATCTTGACATCCTACGCACTTCCCCTTCCAATTCCTACAATATGGGGTCGTAGAATTTGTTGTGGAATTCATAGCAATCTCGGTCTTCGTTCCTGATAGGAATGCTAGTCTAGTCGCACACTATTCATGGCCTCCTGGAACCATTCCTTTTTTGGCATATGACTAGCCAAAACAAATCAGATGAGTATCCAGAGGTGAACCATTCCTTTTTTGGCATATGACTAGCCAAAACAAATCAGATGAGTATCCAGAGGTGAACAACTCATGGAAGTTCTCCAACTATGCTCTTAGTTGCTTCGCAATATACTTCATGCAGTCTGTAGTATAAGGTAGACCAGAGTATTCCTGGACCGTGCTTAGGAAGACTCCATGATACTACCACACCCTTTTGTCATCATATTGCCCCAATAGCATAGCCATCCTAGACAAGGTCATTTGTGTATTGACCTTGAACTAGCCAATCTTCATTGGGAATTCAAAGTTTACAACCTGCTCAAGTTTTTCCAATTGTGTCTTAAAAACTCAACCCACTTCTCCCTTCCGTAACCTTTGTAGTACATAATATTTGATTTGGGGTTGAAAGGCATCCGTTCTCCATCTCTGGCTTTGACACACATCATCTCTCTAATGACTTCTATGGAAATATGAATTGGTGCCTTGCTCTCATCTCCTAGTATTCGGATCATCTTATTTTCACTATCATACATCTGGGTACAAAATTCTATGATCTCTAGCCACTCCCACACTTGAAGCACTAGAAACTTTGCCAATCCAAAGGATCACAGTTTGTTGGTAGACTATATCGTTTGAGGGTTTCTTCCCTAACTACCCTAGGAAGATACAGATATTTACCTTGACGCCTTGGTCAAGCCAACTACTACTTATGGGTCGGTAGTTTGGGGTCCTACTCTTGGTCGGACTGAGTGGTCTCAGGTTGAACGAGTACAGACACTCTTTCTTCGACAATTCATTCGTTGCAAGGGCACAATCCCCTGCTCTATTATTCTAGCAAAGTTTGGGGCCTCTCCTCTCCAGCTTGATTATCTTCTTGATTATTGATTATCTTCACAGGATTCGTACATTCAAAGATACCCTTGCAGGCTGCAAGAGGTACCCTTACCTCGCCCTTCGCTCCTCGATGGAACTCTCTCCAGGTTCTCGAGGAGGTCGAAGGAGCTGGTACTTTCAGGTCTCTGGCCTCTTGGCCAGCATTCAGATACGGATAGACAAGCTCCCCCCTTATTCCTTGGGTGTTCTCCCCCTTTCTCAGCTTAGTATGGTGAAAATGCTCCACAAGATCTGAAGGATGTTATTCTCCAATACACTAGATGCACATGGATCTCTCTTGTTGCCCCTCTTTCCCCCAAGTTGTCTTTCTACCATGAGCACTTGTTACAGATTCAAGAGGGCAGAATAGTTCCTCCACAATACCTTCAACAGCACACAATGTATAGTCTTTGGATCCCGATTGGGCAACTCAAGGTGTGTTCTCACCAACTCCGAATTGAGTCAGATCACCATCTTCCAATAGAGTGGGTTTGCTTGTTTTGCTCTTTGGGTGAAGTTGAAACCCTGCATCACTTTATTTTTTGCTGTCCCATTTATTACGAGATCCGTGGCAGATTCCATCACCTTTTCAGGGACAACTCTCAATTTGTTTTTACCTTCTTCAGATACCCGAACCAGCAGTGTCTCGCACTCTTTCTTAGGGAGATAACTCAGTTTCGTCACCATAAAAGCTCTCCTCCAGATGGATCTCACCCCCCTCAACATTGGCTCATCACAACATACTTCACTAGCTCCGATAGACCAAGCAACACCGGATAGAAACACCCCACATCATCTGGTTCAGACGGAAGCAGGGTCACTAGACAGCGCACCCTCAGTTTGTTAAGGTCTTGAACTAGCGATGGACAGAGACATCATTGACTTCTTCAGCTCTAATACTTTCACCTCAACTGTTAGGAGAGATTGGTTTCTGGGGGGTTCTTGGAGCTTGCCCCTCCTGGGCTACTCCCTCCCCCTCCCTCTCTCTCTCCGTTCTTCTTGGCATGCACTCCACTCTTCTTGTCTGCAGCCCTCCCCCCTCTTCTCTCCCTTCTTTTTTTCCTTTCTCTTTGGCCCGTTTGTCGGGTTTCGTCTTGTATTTATCTTAGTTCTTTTCTTTGTTGGGCTTTTTAGCCTGCTAGCTGGCAGTGATTATTGTCCTTCTTATAGTCCCTTGGGTCCTTTTTGGCCCACCGCAAACATTAATAATATTTCATTTCATTTCATTTCTTCACGGACACCAGAGTATGGATCATGATACATGACTCTATGAGGTTTTCTATTGGCTTTCTTTTTTTGCAAATGTTCCTTTCTTTTCTTGCTCTTCTAGGGCTAACATGGCCACAGTGGCTTGCACTCTTCATCCCCATCATCAATCTCCAATTTTGTATTTTCTACCTCTAACATACTTTCTAGTGCCTATTCAATATCTTCGGCCAAGAAGTCATAACTTGTCACAAAATCCATATCACAAAATAGGATATTCTTCCCGGCAAGGTATGCTTTAGCATATCGGACAATTTCACCACCAAAGTGAGGCACACAAACGCAAGCAGCACGCTCAACGAACAGGGCGCTCAAGGAGCAAGGCGCTCATCAAGCAAGTCACTTCGACAACAAGTCGCTCCAACGAGTGGGGAACTCAACGAGTGGGGCCCTTTGGTAGCAAGGCGCTCCGACGATTGGGGGGTTTAGAAAGCAGGGTGCTCTACTTTGTTGTGCCCTTAGAGAATTCTTTTGCTTTGAAGATGATTGCTCTAAATGGCAAGAAACCCTTACACTGCCAAAAACTTTTGAGTCCTCTTCCAAAAACAAAACAGTGGGTTGAGTTCTTTTTGCATGTACTCAAATGGGTCCCTCACGGAATTGGAATCCGTTGGGTGGATTGTTGGTGGCAAAATAACGTCCCCAAACCCTTGTGCTACTGAAAACTGCATTGCGAACAATGTTCTTGAAGTCTAAAGTCGTGTGTTGTATCTCCTCCCCTTGTGCTCAAATGGGTCTTTCACAGAATCTGAATCTGTTGAGGATGGTCACAAAAGAACTTCTCAAAACCCTTGGCCTACAAAAAAATTGTAGCACATTCTTGAAATCTGATATTTTTCTCCTTTGTGCTCAAATGGGGCTTTCACGGAATCTGAATCTATTGAGCGGATTGATGGTAGCGGAAGAACTCTTCTGAGTGAAGTTGGGAGCCCTTGCAGGATGAAAAGTAAAAAGTGAATTCTGAAATTCACTTTACCCCTTTTTATAGTTAGTGGCACTTTTTGTTTTTTTGTTTTTTTTTTTTTTTAATTCGAAAAACGGGAACCAAAATGGATTGATGAAGAAGAGGGACATCAAACCCCTCAATTTGGAATTTTCGCTTGAACAAGATTATATATATATATATATATATATATACACAATTTATTTTTTGGGAGGGGGGCCCACATTCCACCATACAGGGCGCTTCAAGAGTGGGGCACCTTGAAGCAGGGCACTCCTAAATTTGAATAATTTTTCTCTCTTGAATTGGACCAACCACTTATCTTGGATTTGTTGGTGACTATTCTTGTTGAGCGGGTCACTTCCGTTGACCAGCTCCAAAAGGTAGCTGCCTTCCTCTTGATGCCATCATTCAAACTCATTATTTTTCGACACCTACGAAGACAGAGTATGTCAAATCACATTAAAAGCATACTACCAAGAAGTCTTCTCCAACTCGGAACTTCATAGACTCTAGCGAACAATATCAGAAGAGGGTGTAGATCTGAAAACGAAAATCAATGTCTTGGAAGCTAGGGCTGAATTTGCCCATTTGAGCTCTCCCTAGTCTGAAGCTCGATACTAGACGTATAGAAAAGAATATTCCCTTTCAACCCCAAATTGGTTGGCAACAAGGGTGGACGCATGAACTCCTATAATCGTTTCCATATTCCCTATCTCATTCTGTGGTGGGCTTTGGTATTGGAAGCTAGTCCAAACTTTTGTTCCTGTGTGATTAAATAACGGGTTGTTATTTAGTAGGGCAATCCCTCTTGATTTCATTCTTCAACAAACCTACTATTGTCCTCCATAGCCTTACCTCAGCCTTACTCCCCAAAATCATGGGAAACCACATCATTCTTAGAATTATGATCTCCCTATTGCTTAGCATGGTTCCCTCACATGAACTCTCCTGGGCACTCTTGGAACTTGCAGATGTATCCATACCTATTGCTCGGACAATGTTTATATCCAAGGGTAGAACTACATGTTTCATACTTTGGAGGAAAATTTGTTTCCATTTCTGCTACAAGCTCTTCCTCTTCTAATGAAAACATGCATGTCATGTACTCTGCTTCAACCTCTAAATCCTCATTGTTCACCTCTGGTTCCGTCTGTCATTCACAATATATTCCACTAATTTGGTAGCCTTCTTCTAGGATTTCTTCTTTGAGGAAGGGAAACACTTCCACCAATGGGGACTCGTCTAATGACTCTTCCAATCTCTCTAGTTTTCCTTCCTTCTATATCATTTCAATAGTGCCCAGTATAACGGTCTCATGTTTTGGTTGTGGAAATTCCTCCATCACTTCTACAAATTCTCCTCTTCTATCCGAGGACAGATACTTCACCCTCCTCTATCAGTTCTAGCCCTTCAACTTTAGAATATTCATTTATTATCTCAAGCTCTCTCACTAGTAAAGAGAAGCCTGACTCACGATCCTCAAGCAAGGAATCTCTTGCAGGAATTATCGACCCATCAAAGTGCTTACTATACATGAGAACACTTTGAGAAAATGTGCACTTTCCACCAAGAATGTTCTGGGTATCACATGCACTTGTCTTGCATCAGCTTGAGGTACAAACACTTGAATCATTGTTGGTTGGTTCATCAAGGGTTTGATAAGCAATTGGTTGACTGAATACAGTGGGCTGATTCATCATATAGTTTTGTGCATAATCAGTCATCTTAAAATTTTCCTATTGGGGTACAGGCCAATTCCTGTAATCAGTCATTTGAAAATACCCTATTATGGAATCAACATGTTCCCCTCATCAAGTTCATACTCTTGTGTATAGAGTGACTAAAGAGTTGAAACCATATGCTTGAGTTCGTTTAGCTGCATTTGCAATTCTTGTTGTTCCTGAGGGACTAGATGACACCGGGGATTTTTGGGAAACAATGGATATTGGGCAAATGTTGTGGGGAAGGGTGTTGGATCTGTGACGTGGGCGTCTAGATTTTATGGGTAGGGCACCTTTTCTGGGCAAATGTTGCAAGGTTTTGTTGGTGAACAAACGGGTATGGCTGATGTACCTACCCGTAAAGTACAAGTTGGTCATACTATCCCTGTTCATGTGACACTTGGTATATAGGTGGTCCTATAGGGACATAAGTGGGTTGTTGAAGGATTTGATGATTTGGTAACTAGGACATCCCTAACATTATTTGGGTGTTTTGATATTCATGAACGAAAGGGAAGAAACCTCTAAAATCACATCGAAGAATGGGAATGAAAAACAAGGCGCATTGGTCAAAGCAAGAAACAAAGGGAAAACAAGGCACACCAGAGCGACGCACTTCCAAGCGAGGCACTCAACGAGTTGGGCGCTCCATGAGCAAAGCACTCTGCACGCGGGGTGCTCCAGAGTGAACACTTAGCGTTTTCTTTCTTTTTTAACGTAGGCTTATTCATGCTCACCCCTATCTTTGCTTGTTGCCACTTTTGTCCTTTCCTGAAAAAGCAAGATTCACAAATCACTAGGCAAAATTCTGGATTAAAAACGAAATCACCATTTACATGTAAATTACGAAGTATGAAATGTGAAATAGAAAACAACTCGTAAATTTTAATGCAAAAATATTTGTCGATTTCATGTGTTCTAGTGTAGCACACAAAACTTTTTGCAAATCTAAAAGGTTATGAAGTACACTTGTGCAAATCTGCAAAGTCATGTGCGAGTAGGGTAAGACCGATGTTGTGTTGAAATTTTAAATATGTTTCCCACTGTGCACGCCAGAACTGTTGAACTCACGCATGGTAAGTGTTTCTTTGTGAGGCAAATCGGATTCATGCGGAATTCGGCAAGTGTGATTTGCGCTCGTGACCACAATTCAACAAATGGATGGGGAGGTTTCTACTTTCCCCAACCTTCGGATCTCAGGTCAGTTCCCTTTATCTTCTATCTAAGCTGAAAAATAAAGAGATAAAGCTAATCTAAGATATGCAAAAAACAAATAAAGTGAGAACAAGGAAAGCAAATTGATCTAAAATGCAGAAAATAAATCTGATCTACTTTTGTTTTGGGAGGAAAGGGGCGAAACTGAAAGAAAATAAAAAATACGGCCGAAGTCGTACGAGGTGCAAGGTTTTGGTGCAAATGACTTGTTCAGCAAAGACCAAATAACTGCAACGTGTAAGATTCTTTGAATAACCTGCAATATCAACCAAAGAGAAGAACTAATAGTGGAAAAGGAGGGTAGAGCCACTAATTCCACACACTCATAAACAAAAAGTCGGAGAAAATTGAATTAAATGTCACGCACAACTTTTTATTGATTTTGTAGCTTAGGTGTTTTTACAATCTTACTTCGAAGAGTAGCACCGGTATTGCTTCAAAGGCCAAAAGACCATTACAATGAGCATTCAGCTCTTATTTATACTTGAAATTGTAGCCACGAAATGGACTACATACAATGTACCTCGATGATAATTACAAGGTGATTACATCATCCTTATCCTGTCGCTAAAAATAGACACGAAACGAGGCACTCATAGGGCGGGTTGCTCCGATGAGAGGGGGTGGTCAACGAGCGGGTCTCTTCGATGAGGGGGAGTGGCTCTGGTAAGCTGGCAACCAGCAAGCGGGACACTCCAACAGTGAGACACTCCAACAAAGAG
Organism: Wollemia nobilis; assembly: GCA_028583015.1. Classification (NCBI taxonomy): domain Eukaryota; kingdom Viridiplantae; phylum Streptophyta; class Pinopsida; order Araucariales; family Araucariaceae; genus Wollemia; species Wollemia nobilis. The sequence continues at coordinate 1,308,465 of JAQPPZ010002224.1, forward strand.
GCGCTCAACAAGCAGGTCACTCCTACAAGTGAGGAGCTCTGACATTGTGGAAAATGCTTGAAGCGAAGCGTTTATAAAGTCTTGACTTGATCCCTTCACATCTTTCATATTGTTTGCATGACAAAACTCATTCTGGAAGCGATGGTAGTAGTCAACTACTACAGTACCTCAACACAGCAGGTGCATTAGAGGCACAACAAGTAAATTTGGACAATGCACAAGCACTTTTTAAAATGCACCTCATTCTTTAATCCAAGGTTATATGACTTTTTATGCAAAGAATAACACACACGCATATAATACATAGCCACACCTGCATACCCAACTTTGAAGGTCTGCACCAGGTGCTTTATACCTCCATATATCTGTGCACCCATTTAACCTTGTGTACAAAACATGCCATTATTACTTTTGTGGCTCATGTTGACCAACTTATCCACCTATAATGTCTACAAAAGAAGAATCTTTGACTGGCAAACCAGTAAAACCCACAAAGCCTAGGGATGGTGAATTATAGGAAATATCAATGGTTTACCAAAGACAAGGTGACAAAGATGGTTATGCCTCTAAAAATGGTTTTGTATCATTATATGAAGTCCACTGCTATTGAATTCTTTAATCGATGAAATGTGAATGGCAATAAAGCCCATATTTTAGACTCAGTGTATGCTCATAACTTTTAAAGCAGCTTCAGATGTTGCTTAAATACACTCCATATTAGTATGAAGTTGTCAGAGAAGAAGCACAACTAGAATTGAAATACTTAACGACATTTCATTCTACATCATAAAACTAGCATCAAGATTTCAATATTATGAAGATTTTTTTTCTATTAGATGGAAAAGAAGGGGTTTTGAAAGGGTCCCCGAACCTTTTACAGAGAAACAACAAGGACTACCAGAAGAGTCCTAACATGGACCAACAAGCAAAACAACAAGACAAAAAGGGCCTAGCCCTCAGACACCAAAGAGAAGAGTTACAAAAAGATGAAACAGAGAGGACCCCAGCAACACTGAAATAAATCAAAGCTACCTAATCCACTTCCTCCCCGGAACTGTTACAATTGCCTTTGAAATAATTCATCATCCAAGATACTTCTTCCACGTAAATGGCAGACATTTTAACCGACCTGCTGAGAGAGCAGAAAAGATCATTAGTAATTTTCCATGCATTCTCAGGAATTTTCAGAGGATCTCGAGCCTTCAGCGGATCTTCTCCTTTCCCGGATGGACTACCAGCTTCAATCCTAGGCTTATTTCTGAGTTTAGGCCCAGGCTTTCTGAGTATGAAGATTGACAAGCATGCTTCCATTCTGAGTATTACACAGATCTACTTATATGATATCTTCTTGTAACCTAGTGTTTGAATCCTTTAGCGACAAATGTGAAAGTGAAACAAACTATATGGGGATATAACCTATGTACTACTCTCATCTCTGTTTTACAAGTGAAACAAATGGTAAGATAAGGGCACCAATGAAATGGGTTTTCCATCATTGATGGATAACATACAGGAAGTTTCATGACTGGATGTTTGGTTTAAACCTGCGTTTGTTTGGGACAGAATGCTTGCTTACTACACTACAACCAGATAGAAAGGAAGATCATCCAATTGAACTGGAGACTGCAACAAATAGTGCTTGCAAAACATCTTTTTGATTCATCAATGTAGAAAGAAAAGTGAAGCAGTTCTAAGAATTCTAGATTAAGTGTTCATTGAACCTCCCAGCCTTGTTTTGAGGTATCAATCCCACTAATTAAAATAAAGGATCAAACAATGCAGATGTTTCTTGACTAGAGAACACTCGATAGAAAACACCAGAAAATTTAAGTATCTCCTTTGCTACTTGTGACTTGTTTGACAGATTTGATGGGCAAATTGTGTTTTATAAAAGAGAAACACATATAATTACCTACAGACACATTTAAAACAAAATGTATCCAAAATAATGTTTTACAAGCAGTCAACCCACAATTGATTCTTGATCATGTGCTTTGAACTTCATATTGCCCTGCCCACCTTTACATGCATGATGAATAATCTTTTTATAAATTATTCTGAAGAATCTGAAGTTGCTTTTTTTTGCAATGATATTTGATTTTTGGCAAGAATAAGCAGGTCGTGCACAGCACTGCCAATTGGTGTCAACTCACTACAAATGTTGAATTTCCTACGTAGCACATTGAACATAATTCTAACATATCTGACAAAAGATTTGAGTTTATAAAATGCCAGAGTTTTCTAGAACGTCTAAAGTTAATTACCAGAGCTCCGGCTTTGCGGGCCATTCGCTTGGCTCTCATGTCTGTCTTTTCCACAAAAACACGCCTCAACTCTCCCTTTTCCAGAGCTCTCTGCCTCCGCAATTTCTGGTATGGTGCGGCAGCTCGTAGGGTTGCATCAACAGCTAACCTGCGTACAGGTCCCTGCTTAAATAATATCTGGTCAGAATACACATGAATGAAACTTCAAGAATTAGATAAGTTTGTAAGAAATAATGCAGATCCACTTCAAGAAATTAGCCCTAGAAAATGCAATAAAGAAAACAAAAATGACCTTGATGCTTTTATCCTCCTTTGAAATTTCGATGCTCTTCTCCATCATTTGACCATTTAAAGCAACTAGATATAATTTTAACATGTAATCAGGTTAAGGTTTTAAGAGCTCTAGATCAGAAGTTCAATGTAATTTGCCTCATGACTTCCTGTAGTGCAATGGTTTTTTTCTCGCTTTATTTCATAATTACAGATAAAAGAAAAATTCCTGCAAAAGCAAAATCCCCATCATAATAAATATCTAAATATATAATGCAGAAAACTTTGCTTTTAGATGGAATCCTGATTCTAAAGTGTCCTGGAAGTAGACATTCTCAAGAACATCAATGTGGCTAGAGCCATTACAGAACCTTTGGGGCTGTCAATCTTTTTTGATGGTTGTTTCTCCGAAAATCACTTAAAAAAATACCTCTTGATCGCGACATCTTACTCCAATTTGCCACTGTTGATTTTATTTTTCTTTTTTCGCTCCCTTTTCCAAAACAGTGAACAATAACTCTTGGTTTTTGAATATCTTTATCGAATTTGGCAATGTTATATTATTTTTTTTCCCACTTCCCCTACCTGAAACACTGAACCGTTAATTTGCCACTTCTGCCTTCTCTGTGTTGTTCTCTTTCCAACTTAAACTTAGCTTAGAAATAGCTTCAAATGCAAGCCAAAACTTTATAAAGGAATACAAACCTTTGGAAGCATAGGCTTAATGTACCGTCCTCTATCCTCAGAAAATATAACATTTTTGGCACGACCAGCTTTGCCTTTGCGTCTTTGTGCTTGTTGTGCAAAGAAAAGTAGTTTTGGGTCCACTAAACCGCCTTCTGCATCAAATATAAACTCATCTGGTATTTGCTCTTCTTGTTGTTGATCGTCTTCACTGTCATCTTCCTCCTGAATTGCAGTCACATGAACAAAGATTGAAGTTAATAGCATGCATATAACAACCTAACTGGTATTTCCTTTTCTCATCCTACAAAATAGAAAAAAATTACAATAAATAAATATAACACTAACAAATTAACCCTTGCATCTTACATCATCCTGACATGGCATAACAGCAGAACCAGGCCTGTTACTATAGTATAGAAAACAGAATGACAAAACATAAAGACAATTAGAAAATTCCAGGAGCCTCTTACCTCTTCTTTCTCTTCTTCACTTTCATCTTCTGCAGGGTCCTGATTTTGAGATGGCGGTGGAGGTGGAGGTGGAGGAGGAGATTGGTTCTGTTTTTCTTGTGGGTTATCAATTATAATGGAACGAGGTAGTATCACCAACTCTACCTGCATTAAAATCAACACTAATGTAATATGCATGTGAAAGACTTTAAGAGTTGATATCATCAAACAAAACAACATTTTCAATCCAGATCCAAAAAAGAAAGTGAAAGGAGGGACATAGAGAAAGAAAAGTGAGTAAAACAAGCTCATCCAATAGTGTTCTCAAGTTACACTCAACCTAGCTAACTTGACTTCAAATTCTAAATTTAAAAAAAAAAAAAAAAACCAGAAACCCATCCTTTAACCACCACAACCTATAATCTTGTCCATCTTATAAGTGCTTCAATTACCCGCTACACTCTCTCTTATAGCATAATAGATCAGAATGTTAAATCATAAACAATCTTCGGTGTCATTGTGACAATTCACCATTTGCATCCAGTTATTTTACTGCTTGAACCATCATATTAGAGAATTCAAGAATACTCTTCAGTAAATTAAAGATGCCAACATCCTGTTAGGAACATGTGAGGCTTCCCTATTTAAATGCAACCAAAGTTGTAAAAAGACATCATCACAAAAACTTCACTTGCAATAGCAAAAGTCACTAGAACTATCTCTTATGCAAGGTTAGATTACATGCTATGATTAAACATGACCTTGAATTCTAATTCTTATTAGGAATATCAGATTAGATAAACTTGAAACTAACTAATCAATATGTATATATGGAATAATGTATTTTAGGTAAAGTGAAATGTTTCCTCTTGTTACCTGCCACAAGGAGGTCTCATATGCCAGTTAGGCATGCTAGCTATCCTAGGAAAAATCAATCTCTCTCTCTCCGCCTTAGATCCATAGGTGGCCACGCTGAGAAAGAGACCCATATTCTGCTCCTTATAATGGATTTCCTCTAGGAGCTCTTCTGGTCATCATTGTGGATGGTACTCAGAAGTTATTTTTCTTCAATATATTGGCATCTCCATAGATCAATTACCTCCATTCAAGTACTCTTTAAATGCTGCTCCCCACCTTCTTCCTAATAAGAAGGTGATTAATCAAGCAGTCAGAGATGATGTTTATTGACAATATATTCAGATCACATGTGTTGCTCCACCATAGTCTCTTAGTCTTAAGTTGGCATTCTACACTAAACATTTTACAAGGATTGAGTGGTGTTATTACTGTCTTGATTATATCCTGCTACATTGGACACACAGCCTCAGGATTCCTCTTGATCAACTCAGAGTGTGCTCACATCAGTTGCGAGTGGAGACATACCACCATATAGCGTATGTCATCTTTGCTCTCTCTGGGAGGAGACTGAAGAACATTTTATCTTCAGCTGTCTTGTTTATTACGAGATTCTTGGGAGGTACTAATGCTTATATAGAGATTTCAAGTGGATCACCTTTTCCCACTATTCTGACTAAACATGCTTAGCTTTGTACCTTCGGGAAGCTATAACTCTTTGACATCAATGATTACAGGAGAGATCTACTACTCAATTAATCACCTCATTCTTTCACCCTATCTTTGCTACTGAGGGTAACAAGCGTTCACTTGAAGCTACAACTCTATAGATATTAATGTCAAATCTGTGCACCCTTCTCTGCATATGCGACTGGCTACTAGGGCTTCTGTGCTTTCTTCTTCTTGCATTGGTAAGACAAGACTGCAATTCCCTGATATCAGGTTTCGCACACCCTTTATGGACCCAAGAGTTGCATAGAGATGTATATTACTAGTTTTCCATCTTCTTTAAATGGTTCTATGGCCATGGATCCTAGAAAAATCTTGAGGGTCAAATTCCATGTCCTCCCAGAACTATCAAAACAGACACCCTTAGTCCTGACCATTCTCCTAGGAACATTATTAGATCTGGTGTTACCCTTTTGGGATGGTTGGCAATGATTATGACTGTGCTTCTACTTTACATCACTCTACAGATTAGTGTTGGCACTAGGATCAATTGGAGCTCTTTTCCATCTCTTCTTTAGCTTGACTGTTGACTCTCTTTTCATCATTACTTTTAGCGTGTTATAGTTTACCCATATTGGGTCCAACCCTCGAGGCCATATTTTAATTCCATACAGTCATTTTACTTTAGTGTAGTATACCTAGTTTCTTTACTCTAGATTTGCTTATTCTAGTACTACGTTTTGATCACTATAATGCATTGCAACAACTCTTTCGACAAGTCCCATTGGCCTACTTTGGTCATCTGTGGACATTAATAGAATTTTTTTTTTGTGTGTGTGTCTATATATATTTGATATTGCCCTAGGCCAAATGCTTTCCTTAAAAGAAATGAAGTGGCATGCTATTCCATAGGAGAGGTTTAATGGGCAGCTCAGACTGGCTCACCAGGTAATTTTTAGTGCTTGCGAGAAGTTTCTCTATATTCTTTCCTTCTTTTTTTCCTCTTCAAACACAATTTCCTCAAATTTGAGCTGCAATGGATTCTATATTTCCCTCCTAGGCCCTTTTGAAGTCATTCACCAAGCCCACATGGAGTCATTTGCAGAGGTGGAAATACATTGTGGCAAGCTGACAAGTTTGTATGCTAAGCCTAGTGGTGCCAGATGAGTCAAGTGTTGTCATTGCCGAGCATGAGTATGTTTTTTTATTCATTAGGGTTAATTCCCCACTTACTAAATTTTTATTATGGGGACGCAAGGGATGCAAAGGCATCCCCAACAGGAATGATAAAGGGAGGGATTCAATGGGCACATTCCCCAAGCATCCTCTCTCAAAGGGGACATCTATGGCATGTCCCCATCATTGCCCCCTGGGGGATGCATGCCCTCGCAAATCAAAGATTGGGGATGCATCCCTATGGAACCTTGAATGGAAGACATAATTTCAAACCAACCTTCTTTCCAAGTAAGGTGTTGATTAGAGATGACAACCCCTTGCACAATTGTTCACAATCCTTTACAGCTTAGGTCTATGGTTGTATGTGCCCTCGTGTTTTACGGCATGAAACCACTTTTAAGATTTGGGAACATAGATTTCAGTTGTAGCAATAAATAAAACATTAAATAGAGGTTGCTCATTAATTACAATAATGATTCCTATGAAATACAGATATGGCTCAAAGGAAAAGTTCTATATTTCAAAATACATAAAGATCCAATAGGGCACTACACTAAACAATAGGATTGAGCATCTGAACTAGTTAGATGAACCAAACGAGACCCCGAGGACGGTAAATCATTTTTTATATCCATAAATCTGACTTCTTTTTTGGTTGGCAGAAAACCCTTTTACACGTCAACTGTCTATGATTGAAGTTGAACCCAAGTCACACCCAAGAGAGTGAAACCCTTTTACAACTAGACCACATAAAACTTGACCAAGAATAGTTAGTCATTGAAGAAATGATATAAGTATATCATTGCAGCAGTTTATACATGACTTTTTTTTAGCTGACCTGTTTATAACAATAGTTTGCCAAACGACTCATAAACCCAGATAAAATCGCCAGTTACGTTTTCAAGAACCTTAATGGTGGACCAAAGAACATTCTACGGTAATATATGTAGTTAAGATGTTTTCTAAATCTGGTACTGAAGCAGATATAGCAGGTCATGTATATAATCAAACCTGCACTATCAGACATTGCAAGCATATATTAATTGGAAATTTTGAAGTTGTAATCATCTCAACTCATTATGACTCTTAACTAATACTTCGTTTTTTTTTACTTCATTTGCAAACTCTATGTTAACAACGCCTACATCCCAGCTACAATGTGATGTTCTCAAAAACATACCATGGGTTCATTTTATCCACTCAATAACCGAAGCCTCAACCTTTTCACTAGCAATATAGTCAAGATGAAAAAGTAGATTCAATCTACTTTATGGGTCAGATATTGCAATGCAGTTCCCAAACTGAGCATTTGTCTAATGTTAACCCCAATACGTCTGGGCCACTTCTGGAAAAAGGAAAAAAAAAAGACAATTTAAAAAGAAATTGATAGATAGATTTATGGCCATGCACAGATATTTTTATAGCTTTAGGAAGAGTACTAGATTTTCCCAAACAAATAGTTAAGAAAATCTTAAATGAAAGCTAGTTTAGGTTTTGGATTCCAAAGCTCAGAGTCTTGATTTTTTATCCACAGCCCTGTCTGCTAAAGTGCGGAAATCATCGGACGAGATTTGTGCCTGCAGTTGCCGTTCAACGAATGGAGGGGAAGGAAATTGTAATGTCCCAAAAATAAATATTTTTTGTAAATGTCTCCTACACTTAATTATAAAAGTGAAAAAGGGGTTCATGTGACTAGGAGACATAACTTAAGTTGTGTTTATTTATGTTTTATGTTTTTATGTTGTAATAAGGCACTTTAAGTGATTTTAGGGTTGGGAGATGTCAACTCCAAATTAGAACCTCACCCTATATAAGGGAGTGAGACGTCCCATTTTGGGCATGTTATGTTGATATCAGAATTGAATATTGAAACCCTAGAGGTTCCATGAGTTGAGATTGCAGGTCTTGCTCATTCCCATAGTGCATTGGAGGTGCATGGTTGGGGTCTTGGCAATATCATTGCAGGTGTTATTGCCCTAAAATATCAAAAATACAAAAAGAGGCATCTGTGAGGAGTTCGTGGCATTTTTGGGAGCATTTGTGTCATGTGTTTCAGATCTGTTGGCAGCCCCAAACCCTACGCTTGTATTTGGGGTCATTTTTGAGGAGTTTTTGCATCTGTTCAGCCTTGGGGTTAGTTCGTCCCACTTGTGGGAGTTTGTATCTGCATTTTGAGTTCCTTGAGGACCCATTTGTCCATTCCAGCTGTTATATTGGTTTGGCAATATTTAATATATGATACTGGCTGATTTCTCCTCATACTTGTGTTATTTTATGAGCAATTTCTGAGTTATTTCCTTGCTGTACTTAATTTCTGCATTTTCGTAGTAAGGGTTTGTTGTTCCTAAAAAAGGGACATTACAAGTGGTATCAGAGCTGGAATCTTGCCAGCCTGTGATTCGTGGTGATAAGTGTGTTTCTGTGGTGAAAAGTTGTGCCCTAGTGAAAATCGCGGATTTTTAGGGGATTCGCGGATTTTTAGGGATTTTTTTTCAGAAAATAAAAATTGCAGATTTGGATACCCTTTTGACCAATTTGCAGTTCTGTGGTTTCAGAAAATTTTTTTGGGTGGTCAGAATTTTCAGAATTTCAGATTTCCATCTTTTTAGGGTTTGATAGGGTTTTATGCATCGTCCTCCTGTTCATCAATATTTTACTAGGAGAAACAGACTCGCTTTGGAAATGTCAAACAGGGAAGAGGTTGAGGAGCCCCAAAGGCCAGTTGATAGGACTGAGCAAAAATTCGATGCCCTACTTGACATGCTCCAAAGAATGGTGTCCTTACAAGAGACAAATCAGCAAGAATTGAGGGCAGCTTTGGGCAACCCAAATGGCACAAGGAGGGAAGGAGAAAGGGGAGGCAACAACAATGGGCATGAGTCATCATCTAACTCACACACTCCCTTGCCTAGGCCGTCCAAGCCTATGTTCCTTGTTCCACCACCTCCACCGGAGGAAAATGAGGTAACTGATGAATTAGATGAATGGTTTGCTTCTTATAGTAATAAATCTGAGGGTTTTAGGGCAGCAGTTTCTTTTGATAAATATTTGAAGATTGTGGGTAAATCTGTTGTTGAGGCTAAAAAAGAGAAAAAGAAGCCCTTTTTGCATCAAAAGGTGACCATTCCCTCATTTAATGGTCAAGATGGTCTTACAGATAGGGCATGGCTTCAAAAATTGCAGACTTATTTTACCTTGGAGCCTATTTCTGAAGCTGATGCAGTTCAGATTGCTACACTCCACCTTGAGGGTAGTGCTTACTCATGGTGGCATCATGGGTTAGTAACCCAAGGGCATGGTGATATTGATACATTTGATGAATTTTGTACCAGGGTTTTGAACAGGTTTGAAAGGAGGAATGTGGAAGAGTATTTCAAGGAGCTTGCCACTTTGAAGCAAACTTCATCCATTCATGCCTATGTGGAGGAGTTTGAACAACTTTCAGTTCAGGTACAAAATATTTCACCCAAGAGGGTAATTTTTCTTTTTATGGATGGTTTGTTGGAACCCGTGAAGGGATTAGTTAAAGCTTTTGAACCAGCCACTCTTGAAGATGCCATTAAGAGAGCTTTAAGCTTAGAATCTGTTTTACCTCCTAGACAGAAATATTTTGCACATAATCCACTTGCTAGACCACCTTTTGCAGCCAGAAAAACAGTTTTTGGACAGCAGTATGGGCAGCAAGGTGGAAATGAGAGAAATTTTTATGGCAGGAATCCCACGCATGGAGAAGGTTTCAGATCTGGTTTTCAGCCACCTAATAAGCCCCCAAATGGCCCACGCTTGACACAAGAAGAGAAAGATGAGCTAAGGAAACAAAACAAGTGTTTCATTTGCAAGTCTCCTTGGCAAAGAGGTCATAAATGCGAAGAAGGAGGTATGAAAATCATTGAATTACATTCTGATTCTGATTCTGATAATCCTGATTTTTATGAGGCAGATGAGACACCCTTGGAAGAGGAAGCACAAAGGGAGTATGAGGAAGTTCCTGAAGGTTCCCTAGCCACTTTAAGTGGGCTGAATCAGTTTCGCACTATTAAGGTACCAGGTAGATCTTTTGATGAAAAGGTTATTGTTTTAATAGATGGTGGTGCTACTTACAATTTTGTTGATGAGAAGTTTGCCACTAGAAAGAATCTTCCTACAGCTATCATTCCTGGTTTTAGTGTTGCTATTGGCAATGGTGATCTTATCACATGCAACAAAGTGGTAAGAAACATAAAAATTAATTTTGGCAACATGGAAGTAGATGAGCAATTCTTTGTTTTTCCCTTAGGAGGTATTCCACATATGGTTTTGGGTGTGCAATGGTTGTATTCACTTGGTGATTATGTTACTAATTATCAGAAATTAGAACTGAAATTTGTGCTTGAAGGGAAAGATGTGGTGTTGCAAGGAATCAAGGAAAATGGGTCAAAAGATTCTTGCAAAATTTTGGAGGTTTCATACAAAAGAATGGAGAAGATGATAAGGCATAAGGACGTTGAGTGGGCAGCTGTAATTTTCAGTTCAGAAGGGAAAAAATCAGCCACCTATCATCCTCAAATTCAAGGTTTACTACAAAAACATCTTAAGGTATTTTCTGACCTACCTAAAGGTTTGCCACCTAGTAGAGGTTTTCAGCATGTTATTGAATTGGAAGCAAATAGTAAACCTGTCATAATTAAACCTTATAGGCATCCTAAGGTTTTCAAAGATGAGATTGAAAAGACCATTGCTGATTTACTTGAGAGTGGGCACATTATTTGCAAAGATGGGGTGAAGGTTGATCAAACTAAAGTTTCAGCTGTACAAAGATGGCCTATACCATCCAACCTAACGGAATTGAGGGGTTTTGTGGGTTTATGCAGTTACTACAGGAGGTTCATTAAGGGGTTTTCTTCTTTGGCTGCCCCCTTACTGAATTAACTAAGAAAGGGGCCTTTTCATGGTCCAATGAGGCTCTTTTAGCTTTTCTAAAGCTGAAAGATGTAATGACTTCCACTCCTTTACTTGCTATTCCTGATTTTTCTGTTGCTTTTACTATTGCTTGTGATGCTTCAGGTGTTGGAGTTGGAGCTGTACTTATGCAACAAGGACGCCCCATTGCTTATGAGAGTAGAAAGCTCTCAAATGTGGAGAAAACTTTCAGCATCTATGATAAAGAGATGCTAGCTATCATGCATGCCTCGACCAAATTCAAGCAATACTTAGTGTGTGGCAAGTTTGTGGTCAAAACTGATCATAACAGTTTGAAATACTTCTTGGGGCAAGTTGAACTGAATGAAAGACAGCAGAAATGGGTAACAAAGTTGCAATCATATGATTTTGAAATTGAGTTTGTAAAGGGTAAGAAGAATTCAGCTGCTGATGCACTTTCTAGGCACCCTACTTTTCATTCTCTTTCCATTATTTCTGCTGATTGGAAGGTGAAAATTATGGCTGAATATGCAAAGAATGATTTTTGTTCTAAACTAATAAATGGGCAAGTTGAAGATGACAGGTTCAGCCATAAAGAAGGACTGATTTTTTGCAAGGGAAGAGTGTTTTTAGTACCTGAATCAAAGCTGAAACAAGCTTTAATTACAGCCATGCATGATGCTCCACTTGTAGGCCATCCAGGTTTCTACAAGACTTACAAACAGGTTAGAGAAAGATTCTATTGGAAGGGTTTGAAAAGGGATGTCTTCTTGCATGTTCAGGAATGTGTTATTTGCCAAGAAAACAAGGGGGAACATGAATTTGCAGCTGGTTTACTTCAGCCACTTCCTATTCCCAATCAGAAATGGGAAAGTATCTCCATGGACTTCATTACTGGTTTGCCCAAGGTATACATGAAGGATTGCATATTTGTTGTTGTTGATAGATTGACAAAATTTGCTCATTTCTATGCCATTTCAACAACTTGTACAGCCATACAAGTTGCTGATTTGTTTTTTAAAGAAGTTTTCAGATTGCATGGTTTGCCTAAATCCATTGTGAGTGATAGGGACAGCAGATTTTTGAGCATGTTTTGGCAAGAATTGTTTAAGCTATGTGGTACTAAATTGACTCCTAGTACTAGCTACCATCCCCAAACTGATGGGCAAACTGAAATTGTTAACAAATGGCTTGAAGGATATTTGAGAAATTATGTTTCAGGTCAACAAAAGGCATGGGTTAAATGGCTGCACCTTGGTGAATATTGCTACAATTCTACTTATCATATGTCCATAAAAATGTCTCCATTCAAGGCACTTTATGGTTATGATGCCCCACACTTTTCAGATCTGATTTTTGGTGATTCAAGGGTCCAAAAAGCTAGAGACTTTGCAGCAGAAAATCAAGATATTCTTAATGCTTTGAAGGACAATATTCTTACGGCACAAAATCAGCAGAAGAAGTATGCAGATCAGCAGCGTAGTGAGCGCTCATTTGAGGTGGGAAACTTGGTTTATGTTAGGTTGCAGCCCTACAAACAGTCTACATTGAAAAGAAGTGGAGCAGAAAAACTCAAACCCAAATTTTATGGACCTTACAAGGTGTTGAGTAAGGTTGGACAGGTTGCATATGCTTTGGAACTTCCAAGTGGAAGTAAAATACATAATGTCTTCCATGTTTCTTGTTTGAAGAAGGCCTTGGGCCAACATATTCAGCCATCTTCAGATTTGCCACCCCTTGATGATGAAGGAAAGCTCATTCTTGAACCTGAATTGATCCTTGAGACAAGGGAGAGAAAGCTTAGGAGTAGGACTGTCAAAGAATATCTTGTGAAGTGGAAGGACTTGCCTATGGAGGATGCTACTTGGGAAGGTGCAGAAATTTTAGATGCTCCAGCTTTGACTTTGCTTGAGGACAAGCAATTTGAGGAGGGTGGACTTGTAATGTCCCAAAAATAAATATTTTTTGTAAATGTCTCCTACACTTAATTATAAAAGTGAAAAAGGGGTTCATGTGACTAGGAGACATAACTTAAGTTGTGTTTATTTATGTTTTATGTTTTTATGTTGTAATAAGGCACTTTAAGTGATTTTAGGGTTGGGAGATGTCAACTCCAAATTAGAACCTCACCCTATATAAGGGAGTGAGACGTCCCATTTTGGGCATGTTATGTTGATATCAGAATTGAATATTGAAACCCTAGAGGTTCCATGAGTTGAGATTGCAGGTCTTGCTCATTCCCATAGTGCATTGGAGGTGCATGGTTGGGGTCTTGGCAATATCATTGCAGGTGTTATTGCCCTAAAATATCAAAAATACAAAAAGAGGCATCTGTGAGGAGTTCGTGGCATTTTTGGGAGCATTTGTGTCATGTGTTTCAGATCTCTTGGCAGCCCCAAACCCTACGCTTGTATTTGGGGTCATTTTTGAGGAGTTTTTGCATCTGTTCAGCCTTGGGGTTAGTTCGTCCCACTTGTGGGAGTTTGTATCTGCATTTTGAGTTCCTTGAGGACCCATTTGTCCATTCCAGCTGTTATATTGGTTTGGCAATATTTAATATATGATACTGGCTGATTTCTCCTCATACTTGTGTTATTTTATGAGCAATTTCTGAGTTATTTCCTTGTTGTACTTAATTTCTGCATTTTCGTAGTAAGGGTTTGTTGTTCCTAAAAAAGGGACATTACAGAAATACTCTTCCCAACCTCCAGATTTTGGCCAGTTCCCTGCCAGCCTAACTAAAACAACATACATCTAAAATAAGTAAAGCAAATCTAGTCTACTTTTGCAAGAAAAGGGATGTGAGAGTGTTAGCTTTTGATGGTGTATGCCAAGGGAGAATGCAATCACAGGATATAAAATATGCAAAAATGTAAGATGCTGAAATATGCTATTAATGGAAAGTGACGAAAATGATACAATGCAATATGGAGGAAGTGAACACTCCAGAACTGATGCTAATGAACTACATTGTATTCCATCACCAATCTATATGGTGATCTACCCAGTATACCTACTGTTGGTCACAAATCTGCCACAGGAAAGGATTTTGGTATGTATACGCGCCCTAGACCTGGACAAACATTGAAATGCCGGGGGGAAGAGATGCCCTCCGTGCCAATCTCCGGAGAAAGGCCGGCTCCTTTACTAAACTACTTGGGGTTTTAAGTTAAGGGTGCAGGAAAGAAATAAAAAGTACAGAAAGAAATGTAAATGGCTGATTTAAAGGGGAAGAACCAGCAGCACCATCACTAACTTGTAATAACCCTCCCTATCTAGTTCTCTAGGGGTTTGCCAATTCTTAACCTTTTTCGTGAATTTTTAATATACAAAATCACAAACACAGAGCAATCCAGAATTCTCGAAAATATTGTTTTATTCTTATATTAAAACTAGGGCACAAATTACAATGTAAATACCTCAAATGCTGATGAAACCCTAGCTGCTCCGTACTCTATAAATGATGATGAAGGCTCAGCCCTTCCGATGTGAATACTCGTGTGGTGTCCCGACTCCAAATATTCCCTGTATAATCTCTGAATGACCCTATGTGGTAACCCAACTCCATAAGTCTTTAAAACTGAAGTCCAACTGCAATCCCCGTGTGGAAATGCCTAGATTGACCCGAGGGTAATCTTGCAACCCCGAAGCCAATGTCCTTGTAAGAGGTTGTCGTCTCTCACAAGCTCCAGAATCTCTGTAAATGGCTCTACCAGAGAGTCCTCCAAAAAACCAAAGAAAAATAATAATCTTCGCATGAGCCCAAACGACCATCAATCAATAGCTCTCTGGGTACTGACAAAGATTTTGATATCTCCAATGGCTCCCCTCCATCCGACTTAGCCTACGGGAGCTCGTGTATAGGCTAATCTGCTCTGCACCTGACAGCGTAGAAAAGGGGACATTACAGTCCGCCCTTTCCAAAGATTGCTTGTCCTCAAGCAATACATATACATACTCCAGTCAGATGCTACATCCCGATTGAGATCACATCAAATCCCCTGGATCCCATAGCAACCTCAAAAAGGAACCGCCACGCTGACGCTGCGCCACTCTGATCATCACTACCCCTCTGACATGGTTAAGTGGCAGAAGTCTCAACTGCAATAGCATGATGAAATCTCTCTCCGATCTGGCACTGACATGTTTGTCTGAGCTGAGATGTAATATCATGTACCACGACATACCGAAGGAAACAACATCATAGATTACTGCAAACACAATGCTAGAAGTGCCTCCATAGTCATCACCTAACCAGCTCAACTCGGCGTTCACACTCCCCGGAATCTCCCGGATAATCCCATGTAGCCCAATCTATTGCAGTCAATGTAATATCCTCCAGAAATATGATGTCCCTCATCATACTCAACCAAGTAGGGTGTAAATGTATCTCGTATAATTCCTTAAAGATCAACCACACTCCACTCTGGCAACTCAATAGGAAGCTCAGCCTCACCATCAAAACCGGTATGCCCATTATGACTGCACCCTGTGCCAAGTAACATCTCATGCATACGTGACTCAACCAGGCCTATCTCTGCACTTTCACGGATTAAATTGACCCCTTGAGAGGGCACTATGTTCAAATAAGAAGTAAGATACTCCATGTAATGCCAACCAAATTGCTGACCAACCTCCATCAAGTAAATGTTATGGCTGCCCAAAAAGCGAACAGCGACATCTCTCATACCCATGATCAACTATCACCCATATAAAGCTCCTACCATCGCCCTCGATGCTCATCAATGCAAGCATACGATCCTGGGTAAGAGAACTCAATCCCCGATCATCATGATTAGGCTGGAAAATGCTCATGAAATCACTCTCAGACTCATGTCGAAATAGACACCCTGTCTCAAACAATGTATCCTCATGATCTATCACAGGAAAAGAATCAACACTCTTCATCTCAAAAAGAGGATTATCAAAAGATGTATCATAATCCATCTCATACAGCGGATTGTCAGTCCATGAGAAATTATTATCACTCTCGTGCTTATCACAACCAATCCACTGATCCGAAATTGTGTAATCTAATCTCATGGGACAATGTGTTAAGTTATAGTCCTCCCGAATGCAATCTAGTTCGACAACAATCCGCCCAATCTCCCTGGCTCTCTCCTGATTCAGTTGTTCAGTGGATTCTAAAACAAAATTGAGTTTCAACTCTGTCTCATGCAATGAAAGACGAGCCTCCGACAAAGAGCTTCTAGTCTGCTCAAGCTCTTCAGTTAGCTGACTAACTTCTTCTTTGCTCCTGTATGCACTAGGGGTCTCTTCAACAAGCTTGGCATAGTGATCTCTGTCTGCAAGAGTGCTCATGAAGTCTGACTTCATAGTTTCTAAGGCTGCCTTCAAATTTTGTAAATCAGCACTAGACTCATCATGCATTGAATTTTGATGGCTGTCCTGGTGAGATGAAATATCATCATAAGCTGATTTAAAATCAGCAACAACCTCAACTGTGTTATGATCTGAAAAATCATTTTTGTCTTCTTTTTCCTTCAATGTAATAAGAGTCCTTTCTGCAATCTTGATGGAATGATCTTTGTCTGTAAGTAACTCCAAGAAACCTGATTTCAAATTTTCTAAAGCTTCTATGACTGTCTGCAACTCAACAATAGAGGTTACTCCTTCAACACCCTTCTGTCTCTTCTCAATTTGAGCCTTCCAACAAAGTTTTTCAATGACCTTGTAGGTGTTATCAAAATGTGTAAAGGCAGCAACAATCTTATCTTCACTAAGCATTTGATAAAAATCAGCTTCATGTAATAAATTTACTAATTTGCCTTGTAAATCTTGACTCATAAAATCAGCTTCTTCTATGTTATCCACTTTGCATATTTCATGTTTTGAAGTTTGGGCAGCAACTATTTCAAAAGGAAATTCATCTCCACTTCCCAAAACTATAATAGTCTCGGGTTGATTTTCTAGGCCAGCACTCTGCTCAAGAGGAAAAACATCATCAATTGCAGCTTCATCTTTTAAATCTGTAATAGTCTCCATCACATTGGAAAAATCTCCTTCCAAAAACCTATTGATTTTGTCTACTTCAGATTTCAGCTGAGACTCATCCTCAACAACATTGATTCTTTCATCAACTTTGGGGTTTATAGAAACTTCATCATGAAAAACATCAACATGCATTAATGAACCGATGCTAGGAGATTCATCATACCTCATATCAAAAATCTCACAATCCTCACTGCATTGTTCTGAATCCATTTCCAAAACTGTTGTTCTGTCTTTTTCATCATCACTAAAATCATCCTGGTTCCCTATTATGCATGATTCCTGCAAAAAGGCATTTTTTCCAAACTCAAGGGTCTCAACTTCACGACTGTCCTCAACTTGATTTGGCTGCAACAAGTCATTGTGTTTGTTGTTTCCATAGATGTGACCAAGAGTCCAAGCCTCTTGACATGTGAAACAATGTTGCTCTTTCCTAAGCTGATTCTTGCTGATTCGCGGAAGACCTGCAACCTGTGAACCATAAGAATCAACTTTCTTTTCTGTCAAATGCTTTTTCAACCTTTCTGGGCAGCAAGCTCATTTGTTCCAGATTTTACTTCAGTTGATGAGTGTGGTCTCAACCACTCAGGATGCTCTAACAAAGTTGTTAGATTTTTGTGGTATGCCATAAAATTTTGCTTAAATTCATTCAGAGATTTTTCAATTTTCACACTGAACTCATCATCAAGTGACCTCACAAGTACCTTCGGAAGGAAAGTAGGAAACTGCTTGTACATCCCTAAACGTGGGCAATATGTTATTTTACTATTCATCTCTGCACTCTGAACTGATCACAAGCCTTAAGTGTAATATCCCCTACTGGATTTAACCCAACACATGCAATCTCGCACTCAGATTCAATTTTTCAAACAGTTTGCTGCTGATGGTAATCTGTAAAATCTGTTCTATTGTTTCCAGAAATTCTGATCTCTTATAGAGATTTTTCCCAAATACTTCCCTTACTATTCAAGGTTTTATTATATTGCAGCAGTAAGGTTCGGATATTTGCTTAAGCATTTGACTATCAGCTCATATAATTATTTATTTCATACATAATACCAGAACAGCAGACATTTTTATCAAATAATGAAATTTATATGCAAATATACAAGGAGGCAAAGTCTAAATTATATTGCAGCGGTAACAATGCTGACCTGTGATTTGAGGGTGTTGAATGATACATCTAATTTCATAGATCCGTAGCTTCAATCCTGAGATTACATAACTCTATCAATTGCTGGAAATGGATGCTCAGGGAATTTATATGATAAATATTCCCAATTTATCCCGTGACAATCTATATTTATTACATGCAGCTGTATGAATGAAAATTGCGATGCCGTTATGTTTCCTTCAACTGGCGTTGCTCTGTTTCGTAAACAATCCACAAAATCCCTCTCTTCGTCATCAATTAATAATCCTTAATATCCATGTCGTTGAATGAGCTTCTGCCAGAAAAATAACATTTGCGGCTCCTGAATGTTCTAATGAAATATACGATGCCAAGGACAAATGTTATTATGTGAAATCCGAAATCCAACTTTAAACTTGGATTTAACTTAACAGACTAACCTCCTTTGCATAACATAAACTAAAAAGCTACAATCCCAACATGACAAAAAATAGTGCTTAAAACAACATAAAACTTCAGCTAAAACATAGAAAGTCTCAGCCAAGAAGGATTTCTAAAGGGGAGATGCTCGCCTTGCATTCCTCCTCTGGTGAGGTCTTTGCACTACTCTTGAGACCAGCCCAAAGAACTCATGCGCATGCTTTGTTGATGTTGTGCTCCATTTTGCAGTTGAAAAGTTGGCCAAGGCTCCAACAAGATGCTCTTCCCGTAAGAGAGAGACACCTAGTCTTCCTTCGATGGTGGAGGTTCGCCATTGTTCGCAAGAAAGTACCTAAGACCTTGCTCACTTGCTCACCCATTTTTACGGCACACTGTACAGCAAAACCTCTTCAACCGTTGCACACTTCATACTATCCTTCTCGACACTCAAGTAACTAATTAGTTTACTGTCTAAACCATAGTTGAGAAAATCTGGAAAAAATCCCGATTTTGCCGATTTTTTCCCGAAAATTTTTAATTTGCATGAAAAAGTTTTTTTCAAAGAAAAAAAATTGCATTTTTCTTCGTTTTTTTCAATAAAAAATGCCGATTTTTTCCCCGATTTTTTGCCGATTCCGATTCTTTGCCGATTTTTAAACCAGCCGATTTACTACCCGATTTCGATTTTCTCAACTATGGTCTAAACTACGATCTTCTCTCCAATATTTTTCGTTTGTTGTTTTATTTTTCCTTTACTTGTTAAAGATTCTTGGAATAATCCAATCTCTCTTGGCTCTTCGCAATTATCTTGCTTACTACTTTTGGGAGTGGTTCACTTGGTCTCCAAGACCAGTCTGCTTCCTCGCTCAGTCCTTTATTTGACAATGTGTCCACCAGACTGTTTCCCTGACTAAAAATGTGTTGTACCCTGTAGTCATCTAGGCTCCACGCTTGGTGCCTAATTTCCTGTATAACATCCTTTATTTGTTAGTTACACTCATACTTTCGAGTGACCTAGTTAAGCAAAACCTGAGAATCACACTCTATTTCAAGTTTTCTAGCTCCCATTTTCTTTGCCAAAGCCATCCCGATGACCAAGGCCTTGGCATATGCCACTCTTCTCGTTATGTGGAAATTTTCTGAAAATATCCCCACCACCTCACCTTTTTCATTTCTTATAACTCCTCCCTCGCCCACCAGACTTGGCTTCCCTTTTGAAGCACCATCAATGTTCAATTTGAGTCACCCCTATTGCGAACAGCTCCACCTGACAATAGACCTATCAAAGGTGGATTTGGTAGGCTCCCCTACACAATTTGATACCCTAATTATTCAAGGACTGGTGCTTATAGGCAAGTGGTGTATTCTCCTCAATACTACCTAATTTTTCAACCATTGTTGCTTTAATTTTATTGTAGATTCTAATTGTATTGTTTTTTTCTCCTTGGAAGGTGTGACGGTTCCTTTCCATCCACACATTCCACATGAAGACCAACAACATCATTCTTCACAAACTTCAACTTGGCATTTGTAAAGGGACTTCTCCATTAAGTCCTTGACCCCCTAGGGTCGGACCCACTTGACCTAGAAGTTTCTGAGTAGACTATTCCAGATTTCTAAATTGAAAACACAATGCATAAATAGATGTTTCTCATCTTCCTCTGCCTCTTCACATAATGGGCTTCGTGATGGACCCTGAAACCCCCGACTCTTAAGGTTTTCCACTGTTAACATTTTGTTATGTGCCACTAACCATCCAAAGGCCTTGATGTTGGGTATGGCCAAACTTCCCCAAATCCTCGCCTAGACCTCATCTTTGTTGCCCAACTCTATAAGATACTCATACCCTGTCTTCACAACACTTGGAAACTCACCCGGTGCAAGGTATCTTCTCCTTTCAGCGTGAGGAAAGAGGATTTCAGCCTCATGAGGACTTGGCCGGTTTGGTGAGACCACTAAGTTCCAATCCATTCTTCAAGCACACACCTATATTGCTTTCATCATCCTTATACACAATATTTTACCTTTGACCCATAGATTTTTTATTTTTGAATTTACATGGTGGAATCGATAGCCGCCACGAATCCGGGCAGGCTGTCCAGCTTTTATGGCCACCACAATATTCTGCGTTGTCCGCCCTAGAAGCCGCCACACAAATCTTCGCACAGTCCGCCCCTATAACCACCATGCCACAATCATTTTAAACCTTTTACGCCACTGAAAGCACCAAGAAAGGGACAAGCGTTTAGTCCGGCGAGGCCCGGGATTTGAACCTTGGACCTCCGCCCCCTTACGGGGTTTGGTCGAACCAATTGCTCTACTCCTCGGACCTGACCCATAGATTTGTTGTATAACATCTACTAACATATTCTGTGTATCATCTTATCTTAGAGGGTTGTTCCCTAACCAAAGGTCATGCCAAAAATTGATGGTCTCCCCTAAACCCAATTTCCATCTAATCCCTTTCTTGATCACCTCTCTGCTGTCCAACATATGGTTCCATACAACAGAGCCTTACATTGCTCCTCCTCCTTAAGGATGTAACCTAGTTCCTCCCCACCTAAGTACTTGTGTCTTAAGATCTTCGCCCACAGGCTGGTGGGTTTTCTAAGAAAACTCCAAGTGAGTTCCCCCCTCCCCCAAAGCTCTCCCCATTTGATTTATCCTTTCTAAGCCTGCACCTCCCCATGCTTTTGATTCACAAACTGTCTCCCATCGGATAAGGGGTACTCTTTTCTTTTCCTCTATACCAATCCATAAAAACTATCTTTGCATGCTCTCTAGATGAGTTGCTATTGCTTTCGGAATTTTAAACAATGATAAAATGTACATGGGTAAGGATTGAAGAGTTGCTAGCAGAAGTTGCATCTTCCCATCTTGGCTCAACCACTTCCCCTTCCATCCGATCAGCTTTTCTCAAAATCGTTCAAACACTAGGTTCCAATGCACCTTACTGTTGGGGCCAACAAACAATGGCATTCCTAGATAAAGAGAGGGAAGAGTTCCTATTTTGCACCCAAGGATTCTTTTCACTTTTCCTTGAGTCCTGGCTAGGGTGTATAGGAAATATCGAAGACTCTTATCCTTGTATATTTTTTCCCAGCCACTTCTTCACAATCTTCCAATATCCTTGCCCATACTTTGGCCTCCACTACACTTGTTGGCCTTAATAGAACCATATCATCAACAAAAAGTTGATGCGATAAGGCCTCCATTGAGTTGGTTGCCTTTAGACCTTGGGTCTAGCGGGTGTCTAGATTTTTTAACAAAGTCCTGCTCAAGGCTTCAGCCAGAATGATAAAGAGGTTGGGGGAAAGCTAGTCCCCATGCCTGCAAACCCTTTAAGTACTAAAAAAACCTTTCGGCATCCCATTCATCAAAATTGAGTACCATGGTGTTTGAACACATTCCATAGTCAAATCTGTCCATTTCTCCCCAAAACCAAGCCTCTTTAAAACCTTATGCAAGAAGCTCCAAGAGACCCTATCATAGGCCTTATTCATGTCGAGCTTTAAAACCATTCCTCTTCGTTTACTTTTAAGGAAAGAGTGTAACATTTCATGAACTGCTACTATCCCATCAAGGATCTATCTCCTTTTAAAAAATCCCTTTTGGTTCTCTGAGATGAGATCAGGGAAAAGGGTTTTTAGGCGTAAAGCCAGAGCCTTGGTTAGAATCTTATAATTTGTGTTACATAGGTTAATCGGTCAAAAGTCCGAAAAGGCCTCTATTTTCTACTTCTTGGGGAATAGAGCGATGAAGGTGTTGTTCCATACCTTGAGCAGCTAGCTTTTGCGTTGTGCCTCCCTAATAGCCGCCACCACTTCTATTTTAACAAGGCCAAAACAATTGGAAAAACCTACCTGGAAGCCATCTAGCCCTAGTGCCTTTCCTTACCGAAAGTGAACACCGCCTTTTCAATTTCTTCCTCCAAAAACAGTTTGGTTAAGAAATCCTGTTGCTCTTCTATTATCAGCTCGGGGATGTTACTTGGAAAAAAATTCCTCTACTTCTGCTATCCCTTGACCTTCTTTTGAGAGGAGATTTCTGAAATAATTCACTGTTTCCTCTGCAATCCTCTCCTCTTCCTCCAAAATTAGACCCTAAGAATATCTGATACGTTGTATCTTGTTCTGTGCTCTGTGGATCATGGTTGATACATGGAAGAACTTACCCTATTCTCCAAGTCTAGATGCTTTGTCCACATCATCTCAAAACAGAATGGAAATATTTTCCTATCTTGATCTCTGCCTATCCTCATGATCAATTGAGTATGGTCTGAACCTATTATGCTGCCAGATTTTAATCTAGGTTGGAAGCCCTCCATGAACTAGGCCGGGGTCACCAGGATTCTATCCAATCAAGACTGGATCCCCTAGTTTCCCAATCTTTTATTATTCTAGGTAAATTGACTGCCCTCTAGGACAAGGTCAATTAAACCCCCTTTTGTAACAAAATCTGCTAAATCCCCCATGGCTTGAGTGAAACCTTGGTTTCTCCCTTTCTTTTCAATAGGGCTTAAAGGGGTATTGAAGTCACCTTGCTATTAACCATTTATGCTCCAAGAGAGTTTGACTACTATCTCTAATATAATCCCAAAGTATCCTCTTTTGATCTACACTATTTGGAGAGTAAAAGTTGGACAAAAAATACCGATGATCTTGTGTTCAAGGTGAACGGTAAGGATGTGTAGATGTTGTTCCACCAAAACACCATCGAAGATTTCCAGGTTCCATAGTGTTAGAAGGCCTCCAGAAGCTCCTTCCACCAGCATCCCTACACTCTCTCCTCTACTCCAAATCTTTTTGTTGATTTTCTTCATTTCTTTTACTCCTAACTTAGTCTCTTGCAACATTACTATTTCTACCCCCAGGTAACTTATATATAATTTAAGCAGCCTGTGTTTCCCAGGAACATTCAAGCCCCTGACATTCCATGAGAGCAAAATCATTTTTGCCCTCTAATCAAGGGTTTTGATGCCTCCATAAACGCTTCCTCGATACGGGCTTATTTTTCATCCACTACTTCCCTTTTTGCATTGATGGTCCGTGTTGTATGCCTTGAGGTTCCACCTCAGCCCCAACCCATGCCTCCCATGTTTGCTAGCTTCTTGTTCCATGTTCCGTGTTGAACTTGCTCCCAATTGCCTTCATCCACCAATGAATCTTCAACCTGTTGATGGTGCTCTTTTCCTTTTATTTTGGTTGTGTTGTTACCCTCTCCTTTTTTGCTTGATTTTATCTATGTTTTTTGAACGATTTCACCCTCCTCAAAAATTTCTGTTTCCTCCTCTTCCTCAGCATCCTCATACCACTCTTCATGCCATTCTTCCTTTTCCTGCGCTTTGTCTTGGTGTGCTATTTCCTCACTTGCCACTTCATCCTCCTTCCTTGCTATCTGTTTCTCCTGCAAGGGAACTGAATGCTACATGGAGGCTAACTCAATCTCTGTATCATTCGACTATTGTTTGTCTGTGACGTCTTGTTCAGCTGCTTTTTCTTTTCCTTTTGCCTCCTTTTGTTGTTGTTGCTTCATTTCTTTGTTTCCCTGCACCTTAGAAGGGCAGTAATTTGCCAAATATCCGCATGCATGACAAAAATGACAGTGGAAAGGTAGATTTGTATAGTCAATATCTTCTCTATACTTCTCAAAGACAGAATCCAGCGTCACCATCTTTACTAGGGGACGTTGAAGATCTACCTACCTTAACGCATATTCATGCATAAATTGCTTGAGATTTTTTCTCCGTTTCTCCATTGTATTGGTGTGATCTCATGTGATTTTTTGTTTGGATGCCCAAGGGAACCCTTCTACTCTTTTGTCCATTACTCTTTCTATTTCACCTCTCCTTACTTTCCCTTGCATAAGATTTTAGTGGATGTATTGCTTCTATTCATCTTTGGGAATATTATGAAATCTGAAATCGTGGAGATCATTACATATGTAGACACCTACTCTCCTAGTATTGAAGAGATTTATGAGACTTTTGACAGCATGCTCGACCTCATGAGGGAAGCCATTCAATAGAGGGATCCCACGCTCTCATTCTATGACCAGCACATTCAGCCTAATGTTTAAAAGTAGGATAAGATGAACACTCCATTGCACATGGTAACATATGTTGTCAATTCTAAGTGGTAAATAGCGAGGCCTGGAGAGTAGCTCCTATTCTGAAGCCTGAGTTGAAGAAGGGTTTTATAAAGGATATAAGAGAAGAAACACAGACGATACAGGAACAGTGGGTCAGATTTGCACAGCTTACATATTGCTTCAATACACGTGAGGCCAGATTTGCACAGCTTACATATGGCTTCAATACACGTGAGGCTAGAGAAGATAGACTCGCCCTTATGTAGCATGACCCCATTGGATAGTGGATTGCATATGGGGAAGTAGCTCCATTCCTACAGATGCTTGCCCAATGGCTCCTTTTGCAATTTTCTAGATCCTTTGTTACTAAGAGGAATTGGTCAAATTATAGCTTCATCCACTCTATCAACAGGAATAGACTTACCTCTAGAAAAGTGGAGAAGCTAGTTGCAATGCACAGTGCCTTGCGTCTTCAAGGTCAAAAGACACCTGAATATTGTGATAGTCCTCTAGCCCAATGGAATGTTGACTCTACAAATGTAAGACAAGATTGCTTAGGGTTCTCCTGCATGAGCCCCTTATTTCGAAGAGCAGTGATAATGAGGGCACCCTTGACATTGCAGATGACCTCGAGGATAATTGAAGACATTCACATTTCATTGTTTTAAGGGTCTTTGGTTTCATTTCAGCATCGGTTGGAACTTGGACTATAGTTGAAATTCCAACTTGTAATGTTTTATGTTGTAAATTCTTTACTCTAATTCCTATGGTTTCCATTTATTGTTACATGGATGATGGATGATGGATGTTTGATGTTTGACCCTTTCCAGATGTATAATTTTAATATTTTTGCCCTTATACTGTTATGTTGCATATTCGTGCTTAAAAAATTCAATTTAGGGCTTAAATTTATTTTATATATATTTATTTATTTACGTCGTCGTCCGACCACC
This sequence comes from Wollemia nobilis, assembly GCA_028583015.1. Lineage (NCBI taxonomy): Eukaryota > Viridiplantae > Streptophyta > Pinopsida > Araucariales > Araucariaceae > Wollemia > Wollemia nobilis. The sequence goes on from JAQPPZ010002224.1 coordinate 1,334,341, forward strand.
ATATTGAATTTTGGGACCAAACCTCTATCGTCTCAAAAACACATCTCATCATTCCAAGTCGTCCTTGTCCCAAAAACTCCGTGGAACATATTATAAATTTTACTACATTATATTTCTAGAAATGCTTCTTTTTTATCTTCCATGAAACATATAATAGTGTTCTCTACTACATTTGAAACTGCTACACAGGTTCAATTTGATGTGTGGCTAGAATATTGAAAGTTGTTTTTGCTCTTTCTTTTAGAATTCAGGATTAGCAGCATATGCTCTAATCTGATTTCTACTTAATCATGGACTTGCATTTTAGTGTCTTAATTGTGCTTGGATGGAATTTACTTTACAACTATCATCTTTTTAAACCTGGATAATCTCTGATCTTGTTCAAACACTTTAAATTGTAAAACCCTGTGAAAAATCTCTGCACTGAATTATATACTTTTATTGACTTTTTTTAATGTTTTCATTTTAAATTTTAAGCTTTCAAAAGTTTACATATTTTATTATCACCTTGTGAAGAGTCTGTGTACTCAATTGCACATCTTAATTTTTAAAATCGAATGCTGCTTTAAATTCAATTCTTTTTAGAAGTTTGTTTAATTTGATAGGAGGATTTTGCGTCTTTGAGAACTTAATCATTTTTAGTACCCAATACCTACCTCAAGTTCGAAGGAATCCTTTGTTTGTATAGGTGTGTTCATGGGCACAAGAAACCTGAACCTACAATTGAACCCGTCAAGGATCTGCAACAATCCATAAAACCCACCATGTATCCAAGTCTGGCTAAATTATATCAACAAAGTTACCAATCCAACCTTCTGGCCCAACTCCTAAAAATTCTGTCTGCCTGTCCTCTGACCTATCCACAAGGTTGCATTTGTGCCTTCCTTGTGTATGTGCATCTTCTCTCAATGTAGCTCTCCTCAAAAATGCATTATGCTGATACTATGTTTGCAATTGAGTTTGAACTTGATCTGGACCAACATCAGTAACCAAAATCACTATCACTGCAATATATTCCACCTGTTGATCATGTATATGTTCCAACAATATCACTAGCATGGCCCTTTGTCTGTGCACTCTCACACTGTACATCAACTCCTTAGCCAGAACTTTGCACCATCACAAAAGCAACCTTCCCATTGAACAAAAAGAAGATTCCTATCCTCAAGTCCAATCACAATAGCCCTGCAGCCAATATTAATCCAGTTGGTACAACACATTCCATCTCTGACAGAATTTACATTCTCTTTTCATTTGAATGATCAAAAGAAGCCAAGAAAACCAAGAAGGTATATATAGGACCTCCTCAAGAAAACCAAATCTTTTCTTCTAAAGTCTGAATTCTGACTTTGCCAACACCTGTGGCTAAATGAGATTTACCATCTCCCAAGCAAACTCTTCTCTGTTTAGCATCATTGCAGTCCAAAAGAAATGTCATCTGAATGTCAGATATCATCTGGCAACTATGCCTATGAACTACACATACTTCACTCCAGAGTTGGAAGTGTATTTTCACATCACCTTGTCACTCCACTCCTGCATACTACACATTATTTTTCTTTTACATCTGTTCAAAAGGCATTATAGAAAAATAATTACCTGTGCACCTACACTCAACAATTATTCTTCTCCCCTTCGCTGAGTTGAGGGAGCAAGCAAGGCACCAGTGAGGACCTCTATGATGAACTAGGTTGTTATATCTTTGACTGGCAACACTCTGTGACTGCACTGGACTAAAGAGGAAATGTTCTGCAACAAGCTTCTTCTAGAACACAAGTGAGGTCTTCTATAGTGAGTGACCTTGGAATGGTTAGGCTCTGGTGATACAAACTAATACAAGCTTGAATAAGACAAATCAAGATCTGGAACAAAGTATGACTGTGTTGCATAGTCATCGCACCAAATGCCCAGTGTCTCCAACTCTATGCAAGTCCTCTGCAAACATTTACAGTTTTGTACATACAGAATGACATTGTACACCATTTATCTTCGATACGACAAGATGAACAAAGTGTCTTGTAACCACATTACATGAGTTTATAAAACCAAAGGAGAATAATATCAGTGACATGATTTGTACAATTCAAAATAGCTAAATTTGAAGTGGTATCTAGCAAATATCTTTGGGCTTGACACAGCCTGTATAACTCAATGGGCCACTTCCTGCAGGCAGCCAAATTGATATGTCTGAGTTTAGTGAATAAGTTTCGTCATTCTGTGTCATTTAGGAGTTTGTATGCAAAGTGTTTGATGAAATGTCCATTCGTATAATAATAATGTTATAAAGTGGCAATGTAATATTGTACGTGATAATATGTAATGTTTAAGTGAAGTATTAGTATGTCGGCAAAGTCATACTATTCCATTGGCCTTTGGGACCAGAGTAATGATTAATAGGGACTGTCCGGGGCATTCGTATTTCATTATCAGAGGTGAAATTCTTGGATTTATGGGAGATAAACCATTGTGAAAGCATTTGCCAAGGATGTTTTCATTAATCAAGAATGGAAGTTGGGGGCTCGAAGACGATCAGATACCGTCCTAGACTCAACCATAAACGATGAGTGAGTCATAAGCTAGTTTGTCTTGTAGTGAGTTAGGAAATGATATGTAAATGTAAGACACATGAAAGTGAAATGCAATTTAAGGAAATGATGAGGTGTCAGGTAGTTGGAGGGTGCACTTAACCTTTAGTTGTATAAATATGACCCTTCCCTCATTCGTTTATTCGCATAGGTGGCGTGCATATGAGTGTATGGTGGTGGCCAACGCATAGGGTAAGATGCAGTCGGGTCATGTATGCAGTCATGTAATTGTGTAGTTGGCTGACGTGTGTGTGACGGCTGTAATGTGAGGGCCGCAGCGCGTGGATGTTGCTGTTGGCTGTAGATGACTGTGGGCACAAAGAGTATTCTGCATAGGTTTTGTAGACTGTAATGCTATATCTGTTATTCTAGGTCACTAGTAGAAAACTGTAGCAAAATAAGTAATAAACAAACAATTACATGATATATTTTAAACATAATGCAATCAACAGTTAACATTCATCTAATGCTTCATATGATGATGTAGTGCTCCAAGAGAGAGGTTCCTTTTGCTCTGAACAGACTTCAGTTCATAATCATTAAGATGCAGTTAATAACCTAAGTATTAAGCATAGGCCTTCACTATGCTATATCCTATTGTGCATTGATAACTCTCAGGACAATAAACATAGACTTTCCAGGCAAGCCCTCCAATGCGGGCTACTAAAACATCAACCTATATCTTATATTGACCTGCTGAGGCTTTAGAGCTCAAGGACGAACCCACACATAAAAAGACCCCTCAGCTTGAGCTCACCTGCAGAGAAATTCTCCATAATGGATTTGCACCTGATGCCAATGACAAGCAATCTCAATGATTCATGATTTACACCATCAGCAGCACCTCCAGAAGGCTTCAGGTCCCAGAACTATTACTAGTTTGTCTATCCAAATGTTAGGACTGCTTTCCATAACACCTTCCTGATTGGTTACAGGTTGGAACATCTTGCTGCAACTGAGGATTACTTCCCAAGGTTATGTCAGTTTAGGCCATTCTGTAGCAATCATTCTAGGAAGGGGCAATTGGTCCTACGTCCTAACTTCACAGTTCTTACTTTTGAGAATGAAAATTGTTCTTCCCTCTTGCAACTAGATGTAAAAGTACATCTTTGCTCTTCTATAGCACTGCTGGTTGGGTTTTATATTGTACTCCTCTTGTAATTGTACCTTTTGCATAGTTTGTGTTTCTTGTAAACTTTTCTCTCTTCTTTTCTTCCTATTCTTGAGGAGCTGCCTACTGTTTGAGTGCTCCTACCAGTTGTTCCAAGCCATGTACTTCGATCATCTATGAAGATTAATATAATTTCCAGTTAATATGAAATTTTTTCAATACTTGAGCAGATGGTATGAAGGCCCAGATGGTCTGTAATGGATACCATGCACAGAATGTATCCTCACATGACAATATATCCAAGGACAGTGTATATACAGAATTACGTTGATATTTTATGATCCATAATGAAAAAAAGGTTCAGAAAGAACAATGAATAATCAAAGAATTTCTTATGTATGACAAGGTGGTATGAAGGCCCAGATGGTCTGTAATGGATACCATGCACAGAATGTATCCTCACATGACAATATATCCAAGGACAGTGTATATACAGAATTACGTTCATATTTTATGATCCATAATGAAAAAAGGTTCAGAAAGAACAATGAATAATCAAAGAATTTCTTATGTATGACAAGGTAATACGCAGGACACAAACAAGAACTAAAACACACCTTGCAATAGAAATTATTTTGAAATATCCTTCATAAGCAGATAGTAATCCCAATACTAAATTCTTTTTTATTTTCTTCTGAATACAAGAAGCATGCTGTTGTAGGCAACCAGGATGAAGTTGAAAACAATGCTTACTGCTTTCTTGAGGTCATCCACTCCAACTTTCTCACGTCCCTCCAGAGCAGCCAATGATCTTGCAACTCTAGCAGCATATAGTTCAGCTCTATGACCCTACAACAATAAATGCAAAAGTAATCACTGTTCATTATGAAGTGGAACATAGATATCTTGTAATAATCTCTTAAAATCAAAGACATCAAAATTACTGAGATCAGCTTTGGCAGAACCAAACATTATTTGGGACAGAAAAAAGGCTCTTTCTCTTCAAAGAGTTGCTAAATACTTTATTTGTACCTTCTGAGAAATTTCTTGCCTTTTCTTTCTTATGGTTTTGCTATAAAACTAATGCACTGCTGTCAACCAACTAGTTGCAGGACAAAATTTTACTATAGTATCATACAAGATCTGTGCAGAAATATCTCTGCATAAAGATATATTCATAATTTTGCTTGACCTACAGAATTTATGGCTCCTTCTTCAAGCTGTCATATACATTTATTGTGGTTGGGATACAGCATTCTTTGATAGTTCAGCTCTATGACCCTACAACAATAAATGCAAAAGTAATCACTGTTCATTATGAAGTGGAACATAGATATCTTGTAATAATCTCTTAAAATCAAAGACATCAAAATTATTGAGATCAGCTTTGGCAGAACCAAACATTATTTGGGACAGAAAAAGGCTCTTTCTCTTCAAAGAGTTGCTAAATACTTTATTTGTACCTTCTGAGAAATTTCTTGCCTTTTCTTTCTTATGGTTTTGCTATAAAACTAATGCACTGCTGTCAACCAACTAGTTGCAGGACAAAATTTTACTATAGTATCATACAAGATCTGTGCAGAAATATCTCTGCATAAAGATATATTCATAATTTTGCTTGACCTACAGAATTTATGGCTCCTTCTTCAAGCTGTCATATACATTTATTGTGGTTCGGATACAGCATTCTTTGCATCCTTTTAAAATTGACTGCATAAAATATGTTTAGAATACACCCGAACATGTTTTGCATGGAAAACAAATGAATGCATAATGATGGAGAGTGGAAAAAGAAACTAAGATGATTAACAAATATTCTTACATGAACACAAAAAGCTGTTAAAGTTTATTTGATGTTGAGTTCTTCCCACAGAGGGCGTACTACAGGATCTGAAGAAGACCTAATATGGTGTTACAATTCTCCAAGAAGTGGAATGAATGATTGGATGGCAGAACATTTAATGTTAGAAGCACTCTGCTTGTAGATCATTTTGGAAGAACAAAAGGGTGCCCACATAGTAGGCACCAGATCAACAGAATATTCCCCACAGTCAATATTCATAAACCATGATTAACATTTAGTTAAATTTGTGGATCAAAGCTTTAACCACAAAGATAGCATATTCAGCTTTTCTGCTGCCTGGATACCGGTATTTGCCTATCAAGTATAGATATGGATACAATATTAAGGATACAGCGTCCAAACGTATCCAATACATGGATATTGTATCTGGATATATACAAATATGTGCCCTTCTGTGGGCTGTATCTGATACATCTGGGTATGGCTTGGACATGTCTGATCCATATCCACAACATGAGATATTTTTCAAAAGAATACGTTTCTATATAAATAATCTATAACTATTTAATTGGGAAAAACATTGAAAAAAACACTCCTAACAAATGAAAATATCCTGTTTACAACTCTTGAATATGCAAGATATATATGCTTTTTATGATGTTTCATATACATATTGGCTACCATATCTGTTTCCATTTAATACTACTTTATCAATAAGAGTTTTATTGGTGTTTACCTATATGTGATTAAAAGGGGATTTATTTCAGAATGATTAGCTGGGATTGTTATAAATAGTTGTATAAGGTGGCAACCATGCCCATGCAAACACATAACTCTACTTCTTCAATGTTATCCACATGTAAACCCAAGGATTGCAACCAAAACAGCTGATATTATTGCTTGTCCAAGTAGAGTATAAACCTGCCCAGACCTGATTAGTGTGAGCCATTAAAACATTGGTCAATAGAGGGAAGTTCACAAACTTGTGTACAAAACAAGAAACAAGTTATTTCCTGATTAATAAATCCCGATCAAAGTTCATCAATATGAAAAAAGAAAAGATGTACCCAATGTTGGAAGTGAGACTTGCCCTTGGGAAAGGTCATCAGAAGTACACTATAAATCTGAAGAATCAATTGGGACGTGAGGATGTTGCATCCTCCTATGACTGTGTGCACTAAAAGTTGGACAAAGACAAGTCATCTGTGAGGAAGCCATCAACAGAACTTGTATGGATCCCATAGAAGACAACTTTTTTGAACTGGAAAAATGTTCTGAGGACAAAAGGAATCCCAAAACATGGCTTTTTCACTGGCAATTGGAAGATTATGCAATTTTCACTACAGGGTACCTTTGTCTACAAGTCAAAGATAAGGTGAAACAAGTAACCCATCTCGGTTAATAATTGTGGATGAGAAAGAGGAAGAAGAGAGAAACTTTCGCCTCAATTTTTTGTAGTGTTCCTAAAATTAACAGAAGAGTTTGCTGCAACTGAAAGACTTATTTTTTATTAATTTCTGCAAAATGACAGCTCCAAACAGGTACCAGAAAAAGTGACCTCAAAATAGTCCCAAGAAGATTGTCGCTTTCTCGAAACTAAACCATGGGTGCACACCCAACCTCTTTGAATCGTGATAGGAGTTTGTAATAATGCCCAAGATGTTCTCCTTAAGGGAGAGTAGTGTGCGTTATACAAGTGACTCACTAAAGTGTAATTCTCGCAACCCATTTGGGACAAATACAGAAATAATAGAAACTGAAATGCTAAATTATTGACTTCCTAATACCACATAGGTACTTTTATAGTACAAACACCCCTTTTCTTATAATTTTTATTACATTTTTTTGACTCAAAGTAAAATTATTCTAAATATTAAAATATGTAAAACAGGAACATTACATTTTTTATAGTACAAGGTGGGACACACACAACTAAATATGGATCTGAAGGCAAAAGATTCACCAAAAGAGATTAAAAACAAACAGCCAAAAATGATCCAAGTGGATCTTGGAGGGAAGTCCAAAGCTCATCAACATGGGTGATGACTGGGATCCTATTTTGAAGGCAACAACTGTCAATATTATTATGAAGCACAACAAGATATGTGCATGGACCTACAAGAATTTGAAGTGGGTGCTGCCAGAATGGTGTGTCCATCAAATACTGCTACTTCCTAAAGCATAGCTTGTGTAGCAGAGACCCCTTTCGTAAGTTCCAAGTACAAAGAGATCAACAAGATGTTGAGCATCAGAATCATATTCAAAATTATAATAAGCAAGTCAGTCTCTCTCATCAACATTAACCTGAAGAAGACCATGCAGATCAAAGTAGGTGTTGATTTCCGAAGCTTGCCTGTGATGACAATCAGGGACCCATTCGTGATACAACTAATTGATTCCATCACGTAGGAAATTGTGAAACCTCAGATAATATATACTCATTTTGGATACCTTCTCAAGAAGTTATCAGATTGGCATCGTCAAGGAAGATAAATTGAAGACCACTTCTGCTGTGAGGAATGGCATCTATGCATATCACAGGACGATGTTCAGTTCATGCAATGCAACAACAACATTCCAACAAATCATTCTATACAACTTTGAGCAAAATTCCATTGGTGAGTAAAAAGTAATTTGATTGCTCTCTCTATGGTAGGAAGGAAGAGCACTTGAGAGCTCTCGAAGAATGCATAGAGTTGTGAATACATGCCAAAATCTTATTAAAAATTAAAATAGAAGCTGTCCAATTTTTTGGTCCTTATGGAGAATTATTGGGACACATTGTGTGCAGAACATGTTGTAGGCAAACTCCTACAAGGTCCAAGTCATTGTGTAGATGGAGGCACCACACAATGTGAGTTCCCAACGGTCATTCTTGGGGAAACATGGGATGCTATTGTAAATTCATTACGAATTTTGTACAATCGTTACACCCACATGATGTTCTTCCACAAAAGATGTTACACTGCACAAAATAACACAAAAGGGCCTTCAAGGATCCAAGCATCTGCTTGATAAATTCACCAACCTTGGTCAACCCATATAATGAGGAGGAATTCAACATACATATAGATGCATCAAACCTTGCAATTGGGTACACATTGGATCAAGAAGAAAGCCACTGGTTGATTTACCTAATCTATTTTGCTAGTCAATTGATGTCAAGAACTAAAATAAATTATCATACACTAGAACAAGCATTAGGAATGGTTTACACACCAGAATTTCAGTCATCATCTACTAGCCAATCCATTTATATTTTATGTGGACCACCAAGCCTGAGATTCATGGTTGAGTGAGCAAATGCTTCATGTTGATGTATAAACTTATGTTCAAGACATTGGTTAGACCAAGCAGAAGCCATGTGGTTAAGGACCTCCTTTCAAGGATACAATCGTGAACGCCTACAATGTTTTCTAAATGCACAATTGTTTCACAATGTCGTGCTGCCATCATGGTGCAAGCACTTTGGAAACTTTTGTCAACGAACCCTTCCTCAAAGATACAGCAACCATGCAAAGGAAAAAGATATTGCTAAAGATACAGCAACAAAGATATTGAAAAAGGACCGGATGCCACAATTAGCACAGTGTTATTGATAGGTTTGTGATGACCAACACTTTCATGATGTGAAAGAACGGATTCAATCATGAAACATGTCTCAAAGAATCATTGAATCGACAAGCCACTTAAACGAGATTTCATGCCTTGTAACTGTCACAACCACAAGAACTGTTCAGGCAATTGAGGTTAAATTTCATAATACCTTTAAATCCAAGCTAGTTGTGGAGATGCACATACATTTTATTAGCACCTAAATACTTGAGAAAGTGGGTAGAAGCATGAGTCTTTCTTAACAACTCTGCAAACAATACAACACAATTCATCTCGAATGGACCATAAAATGCTTTGGGATTCCTTTACAAATCACCAATGACCTCGGACACTTTGGAATGAAGTAATCCAACAAATGAGAACAAAATTTAAGATATATCATACCCTATTTGGCCCTTGCTACTCGCAATCAAAGAAGCAAATGGAGGCGATAAATAAGGTCCTGATTTTTGCGATCAAAAGTCTTGTAGTGTTGAAGAAGTGGACTAGGATGAAAGATTGCAAACACTATTGTGGGCTTATAGGATGAACTATAAGGTTACCACTAGCAACATGTCATTCTATTTGATACACAGGAAGGCAAGAGTGGTGCCAATGGAATTCTTGTTGCCTAGCTTGAGGAATCATTATAACCTTTATGTTTAGCGATGCATGCCCACATATACACGCCAATTATAAGCTAGCTTAGCTAGCTCATTTAACCAAGTCCTTAAGTCCTCATAAACATGTTTTTTCTTTGTCCCCATCCACATGTTGGATGTACGCATCTACACCTATAAGTTTGTACAGTTAGGAAGCTTCATTTTTCAATTATAAAAAATCAATATACATTGGTGATGGTTGATTCTACTCTGCATCAACACTATCCTGCACTCAAACTCTGAGATTGGGATCAATCTTTCTCCATTAAAAAGTGAAGGCCCCATGTTTTTTGTTGCAAAAGAGGAAACTGTTTCTATAATTATTTTTGAGAGAACCATTTTCCCCCATAAGGGATTTGATTTTCTTTCACCACCTTGACCAATGAAACTATTTTATCCTGTTTTATATGTGTGTTGTGTGTGTATGTGGCAAAGTCTTTGCAGCAATGTAATGAGGTATTTTAATTTTAATTTATACGGGTAGTTTGGTGTTATGAACTTTATTCTCACAAACATTAATCATTCACCTTTATGCAGAAATATCAACTCATTCATCCACAAATAATTATCCACAATAACAATCCACATAATGAGACAAAGATAGATAATACCTTTAGGGCAGGGCAACACCAATAATACTCCTCAAGGAAGGAATAACTCCACAAGATCTCGCAAGATGAGAGCACCACTTAAAGAGAGCAAAGTCTCATCAGCCACTTCATGGGCAAAGACGATTACAAGTAATACACGATATGAATGATAATTACAATGACAATAAGCCTTCTTTATATACCCATCTTTTAATTCTACTTTGGGGAGCTGACTACTAAACCTTCATCCCACTCATTATTATAATATAATATAATAATATAATCAACCTTTGGTTATGTGTGGCCCATGCCAACTATCCATAATACCCTTATACAATATAATATCATATCCCCCTATATCTATTCCTAGGTACCATAGCATTCCACCCTCCTTACAAATGTTTTGTCCTTGAAACATGAGAAGAAACTAAATAATATGATATTCTAAGCAATGTTGACAACTGGTAACAATCTTGATCATCCATCCATCCAAGTGAAATCTTGATTGGTGGTGGTCTTCGATGATACCAATCTACCATTGTGCCACTTGAATATCCATAATTGCTCTCTTGGCTCCATGCTTTTGCTACTCCACTTTGATATTTCGAACGATTGCTCCTATTGTTCCGTACATTTGTTGTACCACTTTGAAATCCAAAATCACTATGTTGTTTCTGCCAAGCATTGCATTACTTGATATCTTTCTGACTCCATGTAGATCCATAATAATATTGATGCCCTAAGCCATGCCTTCAAGATTGTTGTTGCTCATGGTAGCGTGAGTGGCAATATGTTACAACCTTAACCTGCAACATTATGCTTTTCTATTTTAAATTTTTCCTCATGCTCTTCTCTCTTGTGCCCTTCTTTTGGTGCGTCCTTGTGTGCTTCTAACAAAGCTTCCTTGGACTTTGTTGTTGCTTCTTCCATGGACTCTACTACTGCTGCTACTATAGATTCAACTTTTGATTCTTTTGTTGGTTCCTTAACTTGTTCCCCTACCATGACTGCTTCTTGTTTCTCCTTGGATCTTTGCTCCTTAAGCTGAGAAATATCCTACAGTGTTATCTTCTTTTTCCTATGCCATAACTTCATAAACTTCTTTTGCACATTAATGTTAACAATATCCAAAGAATCCAACCAAGGATAACCCAAAATAATATCCACATCATCCATGTCAATAGCATGAAAATATGAATTTAAAACATATTTATCCATGGTGATCTTCAAATATTCAAAAATCTGAACATTCTCGCTCTCAATTTCTATGTCCTAACCTGCAACCTCTTAGCCAAGGCAATATATTTAAAATTAATGGAAATGATAACCTTCTCCTTCTAAATGCAACCATGAACTCGCAAAATAGAATTTTTAGACTCAAACAAATCCCTTTGCCCATTTTTTAGCTTATATGCCACCAAAGATGTGGTTCCCTCAGTCTACACACTGACATCTTTTTTCCCTTCTACCACTTCTTTGAAATTTGCTAGCTCTCTTTTTAATTCCTTTTGTTCTTTCTGAAGCATGTTTATTTCTTTTGCATAGCCTTTGAGTGTATCCTTCAAACTAGCTATCTTTTTATATGGGTCCCAATGACTTAAGAATGCATGCTCCAATTCTCCCCAAGTGTAGCTATTATTCTTTTCAGTCATAAAACTTAACAACCATATTTTAGCTTCCTTTTCTAAAAATGTATTAAGGTGGAATTTCCAATAAGGATCAACAAAATATAAAGACTTAAAATATGTCCACCATTTTCTAGCATCAATATCATCCACTCTAGAAAACTTTTGAAGTGCCATGAGATCACTTCCACAAAAATGATAATGCAAACTAGGATTTTACAAAAATATATATCTCCCCATAGATTTTGAAGCTAAAATTCCACATAAACAATTAGACCCAAAAAAACAGCAGATAATTTGCTTGTACCCCAACTGATAGATATCTCAAATTTCGTTTTTTTGAAAGAAACAAACGCAACTTAAAAATCCGCCATTGCCCTTGTTCCAAGTGGTTGACTTCACAAGGTCGTATCTCCCTCAAAACTGCTCGGATTCCTTCCTATGACCACTCATTTTAAAGCTCTTCAAATTTAGAACAAAATGGCACAAGAATCGCTGAATCGGACAGCTTTAAACCAAGATATGGCTCCCAAAAATGAGATGTTTTCTGGAAAAAAAATTGCCAGAATTCTGAAATCCACAAACCAATCCCACTCGGCCAGAATTATTGCTTTGATACAACTTGTTATGAACATTATTCTCACAAACATAAATCATTCCACTTTATGCAAAAATATCAAATCATTCATTTGCAAATAATTATTCACAATAACAACCACACAATGAGACAAAGATAGATAATACTCTTAGCGTTGAGCAACACCAATAATACTCCTTAAGGAAAGAATAACTCTACAATATCTCCCAAGATGACAACACCACTTAGAGAGGGCAAAGTCTCATAAGCCACTTTGTGGGCAAAGACGATTACAAGTAATACTCAATATGAATGATGATTACAATGACAATATCCCTTCTTTATATACCCATCTTTTAATTCTACTTCAGGAAGCCGACTACCTGACCCTCATCCCACTCATTATTATACTATAATATAATAATATAATCAACCTTGGATTGTCCGACCTTTTGGTCAAAGCGCTCCTTTGGGAGGATGGAGACCACAGTTCAAATACCTCAGGCCTCATAGAACCAGAGGGTGTGCGCCAACAACACCGACTAAGTTAAAAAGTTTACCCGGTGCAACCGAAGGTTATAGTGGCAACAAGGTGCAAGATTCGAACCCACGACGAGGCGATGGAAAAATGTAACAAGTTACCGATTCCTCTAGTATATGCAAAAAAAAAAAAAAAAGTCAACCTTGGGTTATGTGTGGCCCATGCCAACCATCCATAATACCCCTATATAATATAATATCATATCCCCCTATACCTGTTCCTAGGTACCATAGCATTTGGAGGCAATTAGGCAATTGCTAATCGCTATCCAGTCCCTTTGTACCTATATGTACGTATCTAACTTGTCAGTAGAGTGGTTCGTTGATGTAGGTTGTTGGCCATGCATGCTTGTTGGTATATTTGTTTGTCAAGAAACATATTGTATTGCAAATTGTTGTTGTGTAGGATACATAGTTTGTGCAGTGTATCCATTTATCTTTAGAAGTTATTACTGTTGTGTTTTCAAGGTGATATAAAATGTGGCAAATCTAGTATAAGGAGACCAAATATGGACGAATGCTTCTTGTAGATACTCAATATAAGGCGATGGTTAACTTTCAAATTTGTTATTGATTTTGCCCATCGAATTGCCTCATTAACTCATGGAAGCCTTCCTATATCATGCAACAGCAAATCAATGCAATGTGCAGCACATGGGGTCCAATAAATTGTTGGGAACCTCTCCATGATCATCTTTCCAGCACCCACATAATTTGTAGCATTGTTTGTCACAACTTGAACATGATTTTCTTCTCCAACAGTCAAGTACTGCTTCTAAAATTTTGAAAATGTATACAGCTGTCTTTGTGACATTCATTGTGTCCAAGACTTTCAAGGGCATCACATCTTGAGGACATGAAACTAGTACATTAATTAAGGTCATGTGATCCCTATCTGATCAGCCATTGCTAAGGATAGTACATATTGTTTCTACCCAAGAAGCTTTGATTGAAGCCAACTTATCCGTCACCCTTTTCTTTGATCTTTGAAGAAGATTGGTCCTCAATGAAACAAAACTAGGAAGCTCATACCTCTTACCAAATTCAATAGCCCTATTAAATGCACTGATGAAATATGGATTCCTAGAAAAGATGAATGGGAGTGCACAAACATAAAACATATCATCCACGGCATCATCAACTTTTTGTTTTTCCACCGGTTTCCAGAAGGCATTTAAAGGTCCTTTTCCACCTGATTTTGTGCCAAAGTTTGAGGAAGAGGAAGTTGAAAGACAAATGGAAGAAGTTCCATATGTCTGATCTTTAACCTTAAATATTTTATTTTTTTTTGTCTTTCTTTGCCTTGCTTTGAGTATTGATTGACCTCAATCATTTCTTTTATTTTAGGAAGATATTTTTTACACCCTTCCACACCACCTCCACGACCATTACTGGTCAAAGGAAGATGATCTACTGCCCTCGTCAAGCTGCTTTTAAATTGGTGCCCACAGATAGTGCAAATTAGCTTGGTCTGTTATCAAAATGGCATTACCTCAACTGGATATATTCCTCAACTTTAAAGGAGGAGACCCAGGTTCGAATCATGCCAAGCGATACATGCATAATTGCCAAATTGTTGTAATACCACTGTGGTTATGATGTAATGCAGGTGGGGGCCGTTTCAATTACATATAACCAATTACTAATAATAATAATAATAATCCAGGAAGAGCAAGTATGGGGGGAATAGGCCGCCTTTCAAATGACGCCCTTGCTTTTATCTTCGCAAAAAACCTTGGTATCTTATCCAATAACCTAGCAGAGGGATATGCCATCTTCAGGGGATTATAGGAGGCTCTAAAGGTGGGGTGGAGGAAAATTCAAGTGGAATCAAACTCCCAAATTATGATTAACCACTTAAAAGGACCAAGCAAGCAAAAGAATAAAGATTGGAGAATACAAAGAATACTTGAACAAATATAGATGACCCAACAATGCTTTGAGGCAATGGAGTTCATACACATCTTTAGAGATCAGAACAAGGTGGCAAATGCAATGGCTAACTGGGATTTTGATCAAGGAGACTTCACTTGCTATGGATATCCTCCTAGATGGTGGCCTTAATGGACCGGGAAATCTCTTTTTTCCTTTCTTACCATTGATAATAGTATTGCTTGTTGTATATAGATTTATATATCCTTGCTTTACATGGTTACTTTTCTTTTTTGTATAAATAGTTGTAGTAGATTAGATGTGAGGGAGAATAGTTCCACATCCTTTGTTAAAACTTGGCTTAAAAGCCTTCAATCCTGGAAAGGTAGGAAATGTAATCTAATTTTGAACTAATTTAATTTATTAGTCCTTTTTACCAAAACAAATAAATAATAATAATAATTAGCTTATTCTGTTGTTCTTTTTGAAAATAATCTCATGCCTTCATCGTTTATTTTGGAGGTGCCATTTCATTACAATCTGGATTGAACTCTACAATACATGATTTATTATTAAAAATAATTAAGAAATAAGGCCCATTAATTAAAATAAAAATATACATACCCCAAGTATAAAAATACATTTTTAATTTAAAAATCAAACTAAATAAAAATAAAAAACAAAAATGGAAATATTTTTTTTTAAAAAAGTCACTAGGCTAGCCAAAGAACTTGTAAAATATCATGCTAAAAAATTAAAAAATATATATTTTATTATATCTAAATTTCTAATTTAAAAATTTTTAAAATTAATATATTTAGAAGGCCTTGCAGCCCTTTGCCTTTATAATTTATCTGCCTTTGGCAGCGTTGTCCCTGGCTCCTCTGCATCATCCCCTCGGCTTTTCAGCAACTCTACAAACGGCATCACCCTTGGCTGATCTATAAACAGTGGCTCCCCATTGGCCACTATGCACATGGCCTTGATTCCTTCCCGCAGAAACAATACAAACGGTGGCTGCACTCCTTACTGGAACACTGCACTGAGCACAGCACAGATGCCCCTCTCCTTTGAAACACAACACGTCATCTTCGTTGAAACAAGTCTTCCTATGGATTAGGGTTTTAGCTCTGCACCAGCCAATGGCTTTTTTAAGTCTGTCGCTGCCATTCAGGGGCGACCAAGGTTTTAGCTTTGCAACAGCCCAAGGATTTCCAAATCTGCTGCTGCCATGTAAAGACATACAATGTTGTAAGGGTTTTTTTTAACTCTGCTACAACCGAGTTCTATCACTGCCATCCAGGGACAAATAGTGCTACAAGTGTTCTTTCTTTTTTTTTCTTTTTTTTGGGACTTGTGAGAAGCAATGTGGGGGCCATGCACATTCCCATGTTTTAGAGAAATTTCCAACTAATATTTCCTCCACATATGCTTAGTAGACGCTATTAAATTTCCTGCATAAAATTCCTGCGCTTTACGGGTGACTCAGCAACTCAGAGATGCGATTTAATTTGCTGAAAATCAATGATTTTTTTGGGAGATTGATGTTTGCACTTGAGGTGAACTTAGTCAGTGAACATCAACAATTTTAATCGCCCATCTTTGAAAATCAACGAATTTTGAACAAAATGGATTAAGTTCACCAAATATTGTAACATATGTTCTTATCAACTCAAAACTAACGCCACGAAAGACCTATTAATTATTTTTTTAAATCTCTCTCTCATTACATGTCCCTAATCAAAAATTTAAAACAATGGAATGCATGAGAAATGAAACAAGATGCACACACATTACATCACGACTTCCATTATATTGAAATCAAAAGAAAAATGTGGCGTTGTTAAGTGAGAATACTTACAAGTAATCAATCCATCACAAGAGAATATAAGTATACTAACATGACAAATGCACATGTTGACACATTACTCGGTAATTATTTATATTAAAACCTTGTGAGAAGGAATGGCAAGTTCACATACTAACAAGCAAACCACGTTTTACAGCATCCCCATCATCAACAAAATAGTTGTACATTGATTACACACCCAAATTTAATATTACTAAATTTCTAATCTAACCTATCATAAAGGTGGTAGTGGCTCCCACTCATTTAATTATTCAAAGGTATGTGGGCAAACCACAAAGACAATGAAATATTACCAATGCTAATGACAAAAGGCAGAAAAATTTTAAAAAAGGAAAGCAATATCAAAGATTATGTGCATAGAACCAAGAACCGATGAAAATATATTGCATACCGTTTAAAGTAATTCCTTTACACTAACCTGACAACCACCACGCAGAGCTTCCATAACAAGGTACTTTATTTGATCCCTACTAATGGAGACATCTTTTAGGTATTCCCTGGCCAGAATGATCTGCATACCAGCAAATAAAATATAATAAAAATCAACTCTTCACTAGCAATTCATAAATAAGAGTCAATACATACTGTACTATAATCCATTATTTTATGGTAAATTTATTTCCTCAATGAACAAAAGAAGCCCTCTAAAAGAAGAGATGAGACATGTTAATACTCGTGCAAAATTGTCTTTTAGCTTCAGCATCCTCACAACTCATGGCATTGCTGCACAATATAATAGTGAAAGGTAAAATTGGTTTTTTGGGTCACAACCAAGCCAGCACACCTCCTAGGCATATGAGGCCCCTTGTGTGACCAAAGGAAAGCGTTCACTTTACCTTACATTATGAGTTCAATCGTGTAACTGTTTGGCTTTCAACCCTTTGATCAAGCTCATGATAAGTCATCTTGCCAATCCATATAAGATCATCATAAGTATGTCTTTTGTATTTTGTAGATGTGGATATCCGTGTAAGGATGTGGAAATCCAACTACATGTCAATGTCTATGTGGATGCTATTTCAAATTTGCAAACTGGAAGGAAAACCTATAGGAAAAATGTCCTGCAATGGCTCGTTATGATACTTAAATTGGAGATGAAACAAAGAATAGAGTCTCTTGACCATTAGGATATGACAAACTAGATCATCTAATAACCTTTCCCTAATAAGATTATAAAATAGTATTATGCTGGGTTGGCAACAGAACAATATTTAATAAAGTATCTCATATTAAATAAGCCATGTTACAAGTGAAATTTGCACCAGTCAAAATTACAAAGAAACTTGGGTTACAGAGATAATAATCCCATCCTTATACCTGTATCCACACATATGTACATGCATACGCATGCAGCACATGCACTTCCATATCCCAATTGAAATGGCATCCAGTTCATCACCATGCCCTGCCTCTTTGGTAACTATTTTGATGAAAAAGTTAAAGATCAACTTGGCCTTGAGTTATTGTGATATTTGCCACTTCTCATCTCTAAAATCCATAATTTAATAAGCATCCATCAGTTCCTTATCCAGAAAAATGGATAGAGAAAGAAGTGCCCATTCGTTGGCTACACAAACATCAAGGTTCATAGGTCATCAGCATTGACCAACAGCACAGCATAAGAAAAACAAATTAGTGTTCTTCAGAGGCTTACAGCCAATTTACATGCCAATCATGATAGTCTTACAACAATTCATCCCTTATCATAAATGCATTTACCCCAAAAGTCTCAATAAAAACTTATTATCACTAGCTGGCATCAACAATTAAGTTCTGAAATAGAATCAAGACAGTATTAAGCATTCAACCTTAGCTCGCATTATAGGATAGAGAGAAGTAGCACACAGAATAAAGCAGTTTAGTAAAATGACCCTCTATTCACCAAAATCCATAAGAATCTGGCATGTCTATTTGGGCATAGAATTAAAGTCATAGTTACTAATTTTGATGAAGAAAGCAGGCTATATCCTCAAAACCTCAAAGATCCATAGGAAAGTTCTTTACTATGGGCATGTGGGTCCTTAACAAAGGGATAGTGGTGTCTCAGCTGTCTCATCCATGATGAAGATGATATCCTTGCTACATATAATATAAGCCGACAAGCCTGTAGCATTCAAGAAAGTATTCTCAACCAAACCAATACAATGGAAAGAACTTTTTACAAAAAGAAACACACATAGGTAGACATGCAAAGAACATAACAAGGCACAAATGTTTATCATATCATTCTCCAATCAGATACAACTATCACAGCGGGGAGAATACAAAATAGAGCACTTCCAATAAAATGTCATATAGGGTACATATAGAAAATGAAGTAATGGCAAAGGCTAAATGTCGTACAGCCTTACCAACTAACATACACAAACAAAAATGTACCCCCACTAACAAACATCACCAGTCAAACTATATACATCATGCCATTTATTTCTTCATTTTTTCTAAAGACAATGGATAACAAAAGAACATGATCAAACTAAGACTCATGACCAGATATTGTTCTACATCCACACCTCCTCAACAGTCATCAACGTCCCCAGCAACAGACCAACAAGATCACCCTATAGGATTGGAAAGGTGTGATTGAAGTGGATGTTGAAATGACAGAAATGGGAGCAGTGGCAACCATTAATGTGGGAGTAGATGGTACTCCACTTGAGAAGCCCACTTTGCTGAGCTTTCTTAATCTCTAACAATCTCCATTGAATCAATCACCTATGAAGGTTACTACCAGTCTTGTGACACTCTCCCCAAGATCTTTGCACTGCATGCACCTTCTTGGTGCAAAACAGAACCTCCAGCTCAGAAATTTGTTGCTTGAAGTGTATCAACCTGTTGTTCCCGCTAGCCAATAAGCTCCTCTACTTGTTGCCTCTTGGAATTAACTTGTCTCTATATCTCCTCCACTATACACATCTTGCTCAACATACTGAACTTCCACCACATGTCTTTGCTTCTCATCCTTGGCCTACTACACCTTTGTTTTCTCTTTCTTTGCCTCATTTCTAGACTCCTGCTCCTCCAGCTGTCTATAATCCCTTGCATGACCTCAACATTTGATCTCAATCCAAACATAGTAACTTTGGCCCTCATGTGCTAGATAAACGAAGTAGCAAACAAACTGTACAAACTCAAGAGCAATTGTTGGGCTTGTACTCCTAGCACAATACAAAATGGGAATACCCTCTTTAAGGGCCCCTACAAAACCTATACACATACCCTATAGCCAACCCAAGGCATTGTTTGCCTCACCCAACCTATTCAAATGGGATGTCCTGCTAGTTTGTGCCACCCCATTAAATACATTGATAAGTTTGGTGGCCCTTATCCTCCACTCCAAAGGATCATTTTCATCGAGTCATCACAAGCTCAACTAAGAACATAAATAAGCTGATTGAAAAATGTTTCTGTGAGATCATACTCCACAATGCAACATGTAGCAATAACACTCAACCTAGCAAGTACACTAAGATAGTCCAACCTAGCCTACAATGCCTCGTCCCTAGTATGTTCTTGACTTTGCTCCTCATCAATACTCAAAACCCTCATTAGAAGCTCCATCCTCATCTTCCTTATCGTTGTCACTCCCATCAGCAACCTCCTAATCATCCTAACCTAGCACCTCATCCTAAGTAGTCTCCATGTCTCTAAGCCATATCTGTCCTCTAAGCAACCTCTATAGGCTATGCCTACTCTACCAAACCCTCATCTACGAGAAATGTCTCCTCCACCCATTCTGCTCCAACACTTTTGCACAGTGGTAGCAACATAGACGACATCTCTTGCTCTAGAGGTAAGGCATTGTCATCCAATTGCAAGCTCCCCTTATCCATCTAAAAGTGTTGAGATCATGGGTCACTCTCCCCCTCCTAATGTCCCTCAAAACAAAAAGCATGCAAATCCCTTCTATGACACTAAATATGGATCCTCATCAACCTATCTACCACTATGTATAGGAGTCGGTATGAGGTAGGCAAGAGTAGGTTA
The DNA here is from genome assembly GCA_028583015.1 of Wollemia nobilis. Lineage (NCBI taxonomy): Eukaryota > Viridiplantae > Streptophyta > Pinopsida > Araucariales > Araucariaceae > Wollemia > Wollemia nobilis. The sequence continues at coordinate 1,355,158 of JAQPPZ010002224.1, forward strand.
AGCGGTTTGGGTCTAGGATTTCTCACCCTGACTAGGCCCCTATGTTAGTGGAAGGGACATCATATAAGAATATAATAAGTTTATCATCCAAAGAAGAAGGGGATTTACCTTGAGGAGAAAAAGTCCTCAAAGGGGCACTTAAGTTGCAAACACCACTCATCATTGCTACTTCTATCACTAGTAATGTCACTAGTGCTAGCCGCCTTTGAAGACTTGTAGTCTCCTCTTCAGAACCTATAGATCCGCTTCAAGCTGGCAATGCCTTCATTCACAACACTCTTGAGTTAAGAGACGTTACTCTTGAGAAAGCATGGGTCTCTCCCGATTCCACATTGGTCATACGCTTCAAGAATGCGGAAGAGCGTATGAAGGCGTTGAGGGCTAAACGGAAATTATTTAATCTTCAGGACAAGATCTACCTTGATGAGGACCTTACACGACTCCAAGTTGAAGAATTGAAGAAAGCCAGGGAACAGGTAGCCGCAACTAGGAAAGCCAACAAATGGGCAGTTATTCGTAATCTGCGTGCAGTGATCAGGGACTCTCCCCCACCAGGGTGGTCCAAACCCTTGCCTAATAAATGACTCCATCGGCATGGAAGGGGGGTGACAGATAAGCTAGTTGTAGCCTGCTGGAACTGCAATGGTATGATATGGTCTGCCCCAGGGTCCCTTTCTGATGTGATTGACGGACATGACATCATTCTTATTTGTGAGACACACGAGAGTCCTGAGCGGGCCCTACCAGTTATCTCTGGTTACTTTTGGTGGTCCAGTTGTCGGCAACTCACTCGGCGCTCTGGGGGGTTCGAGGATCAGGAGGTGTTGTTGCTCTCATCAGGGATAGGCTCCAGGGTTCGGTATCCCTGGTTTCGACTGATCCCCACTCCAGGTTTTTATGGATTAAAATCCATCGTCACCCACCTCTTTGGGATATCTACATTGCCACCTGTTACTTTCCCCCCACCACGTCCAATTTTGCTATTCACACGGATGGGGACCCTTTCCAGGATCTCTATGAGGACATTACTAGATACTCGGCTTCAGGGGAGATACTTTTGTTGGGAGACTTCAATGCTCGGACCGGATCTATGCAGGTTTCTCTTCACGACCTCACAACAGATGAGATGCAGACTCGGGAATTGGATCCTGATGACCTTGGTTTTGCTCGAACCTCCATCGACACACAAGTTACTGCTTATGGTAAGCATCTCCTCGAGTTGGGTGAATCCAACAGGCTAGTTCTTCTCAACGGTATATCTTGCTTTCCAGATTCCAATGGATTTACTTGTTTTCCTCACAGTGGTGGTGCCAGTGTTGTGGACTATGCTATTTCCTCCACCACCCTCATCCCATTCATTTCCTGGTTCAACGTCTCTGATAACCCTCCCCCCTTACCGATCATTCAGTTCTTTCTTTCACTTTATCCGTTGTTTCCCTTCCTGTTATTCCTCCACCTCCTCCCTCCACTCCGGCCCCTCGAGTCATCATAGACTTTGACTATTATTATTCCTTTACCTACATGGACCGGTTGCGTCAGGTTCTCCCCAATATGTCTTCTCTCCCCGATGTTTCCGATCGTTTTGCTTCCTTGGTCCAAGCTATTTGGAAGGCTGCTTTGGACTCGTACCCCCACACTATTTGCCCCCCCCACCCTCGTCCCCCTGGTCATTGCCCCATGAACATCTGGTACGATGAGGAATGTAAGTCTGCCCACCGAAGGTTGAAATATGCCATTCGGAATCCTTCCCAGCCCTATGCCATTTCTCACAAAGATTACAGGATGCTTCTTCGAAAGAAGAAGCGTCTCTTCCTCTCTCGGCATAGACTTGATCTTATTCACTCCCTTCAACAGTCTCCTAAATCCTTCTGGCGCCTTATCCTCCCCCGTGATCGGATTACTCATGGGATCAATCTCTCCTCTTGGACCAATCACGCCTCATCCCTCTATACCATCCCAAATCAGCCTCCTATTACTGTTCCCTCCCCCCTTCTTCATGCCACCTCTTTTCTACTGGGCTTGTCAGACAGGCTATTAGGAAACTTTGTACGAGCAAAGCAACAGATTTGGATGGGCTACAGGTGGAATTTCTGAAGCATGGCATTGACCCTCTTGTTGGGCCCCTCACTGATCTCTTTAATCTCTCTGTTTGCTCTGGTTTTCCTGACTCCTGGACTCAGCATATCATTCACCCCATCCATAAGGCAGGTGATCCCCATGAACCCAATAATTACAGGACTATCATGATTGGGCATATCTTTGCCAAGCTCTATGCCACAACATTGGATGTGCTTCTCTCCCGTAGGTTGGAGGAGGAAGGTCACAGGGCTATTGGCCAAGCTGGTTTTCGGCAAGATCACCAGACCACAGATCACATCCTAGTCCTCAGAGCTATTATTGAGGAGGCGCGTTCCAAGTCCTCGAAGGTCTATTGTTGCTTTGTGGACTTCAAGAAAGCTTTCGACACGGTGCCTCGACATTTACTTCTTGAGAGACTTCGGTCAGTTGGCATCTTTGGGCAACTTTTGACAACGGTTTCACGGTTATATGAGACTGTGAAGGGTCGGTTTCGCTCCCCTCAGGGGCTTTCAGCCAGTATTCTTAGCACCATAGGAGTGAAACAGGGTTGCCCCCTTTCCCCGACACTTTTTGGGATCTTCATCGACGAGCTTGAGACTTTTATTAGGGAGAACGCTCATGCAGAGGATGGTTGCCTTCTCCACTATGTGCTGATTTCTATTCTCCTCTTTGTTGATGACGTTGTTCTTTTAGCCTCATCCCCTGAGGGGCTTCAACGTCATCTGGACACACTTGCTGCTTTTTGTGACTCGAGACAGTTGACGGTGAATCTTTCTAAGACCAAGGTTATGGTGTTCAATACTACCAAGGAGGCTCTATCCCATCTCCACTTCTTTTTTCAAGGTCAGGAGGTTGAGATCGCCACCTCATATGTGTACTTGGGGGTTCTCTTCACTGGTCCCACTTTTGGTATGAAGCCCGCCGCCCAGGCCCGAGTGTGTAAGGGGTATGCAACTCTGTCTTTGCTCGAGAGGAATTGCTTCAAAGCACATTTTCAGGATATCTCTGTGAAGATGAGGATCTTTGACGCCTTGGTCAAGCCAACTATTACTTATGGGTCAGTGGTTTGGGGTCCTAGTCTTGGCCCGACTGAGTGGGCACGGGTTGAACGAGTACAGACACTCTTTCTTCGATGGTTCATTCGTTGCAAGGGCACAATCCCCCGCTCTATTATTCTGGCAGAGTTTGGGGCCTCTCCTCTCCAACTTGAGATTATCTTCTTGATTATTGGTTATCTTCACAGGATCCGTACTCTAGGAGATACCCCTACGGGTTGCAGGCGGTACCCTTACCTCGCCCTTCGCTCCTCGATGGAACTCTCTCCGAGTTCTCGAGGAGGTCGGAGGAGCTGGTATTTTCAGGTCTCTGCCCTCCTGGCCAGCATTCAGATACGGATAGACAGGCTCCCCCCTTATTCCTTGAGTGTTCTCCCCCCCTCTCGGCTTAGTAAGGAGAAGATGCTCCACGAGATCCGAAAGGATGTTAGTCTCCAGTACACTAGATGCACATGGATCTCTCCTGTTGCCCCTCTTTCCCCCAAGCTGTCTTTCTACCGTGAGCACTTCTTACAGCTTCAAGAGGGCAGAGTAGTTCCTCCGCAATACCTTCAACAACACACAATGCATAGTCTTCGGATCCCGATTGGGCAACTCAGGGTGTGTTCTCACCAACTCCGGATTGAGTCAGATCACCATCTTCCGACGGAGGAGCGGGTTTGCTTGTTTTGCTCCTTGGGGGAAGCTGAAACCCTGCATCACTTTATTTTTTGTTGTCCCATTTATTACGAGATCCGAGGCAGATTCCATTGCCTTTTCAGGGACAACTCTCGATCTGTTTCTACCTTCTTCAGATACCCGGACCAGCGGTGTCTCGCACTCTTTCTTAGGGAGATAACTCAGTTTCGTCGCCATAAAAGCTCTCCTCCAGATGGATCTCACCCCCCTCAACATCGGCTCATCACAACTTACTTCACCAGCTCCGACGGACCAGGTGACACCGGTCGGAAACGCTCCGCTTCATCCAGTTCGGACGGCAGCAGGGTCACTAGGCAGCGCACCCACAGCTTGTTAGGGTCCCGAACTAGCGATGGACAGAGACATATCATGGACTTCTTCAGCTCGAATACTTCGGCCACGACTGTTAGGAGAGATTAGTTTCTAGGGGTTCTTGGAGCTTGCCCTTCCTGGGCTGCTCCCTCCCCCCTCCCTCTCTCTCTTCGTTCTTCTTGGCGTGCACTCCACTCCTCTGGACTGCAGCCCTCCCCCTCTCTTCTCTATTCCCCTTCTCTTTGGCCCGATTGTCGGGTTACGTCTTGTATTTAACTTAGTTTCTTTTCTTTGTTGGGCTTTTTAGCCCGCTAGCTGGCAGTCATTATTGTCCTTCTTATAGTCCCTTGGGTCTTTTTTTGGCCCACCGCGGACATTAATAATATTTCATTTCATTTCATTTCTAAGTCATCCCTTGTCATTTTTGTTGAGAAATGTAGCTTGGACAGGAACTTCTTCCACGGGCTTCAGTATGAACGTGCTAGAAGTGGTTCGAGACATTTCTAATTCTATTTTGAAATTCACTTAAGTGATTTTCTATTTTTAAGTTCACTTAAGTGATTCTATTTTGTAATTCACTTAAGTGATTTTCTATTTTTAAGTTCACTTAAGTGATTCTATTTTGTAATTCACTTAAGTGATTCTATTTTGAAATTCACTAATGTGCCCAATCTATAATTACAAGCATCATATATACTATTCTTTATGGCTAGTGTAGGGCTTCTACTTAAAACCTATAGAATAAGCTCATATTGAGAGGGTGCAAATTCATAAGCTTCAATGTATAAGTTTGTGTAAATAGATAGTTCACCAAAGTATTGTTCAAGCCGAGATTGTTGCCCAACTCCTTTGAGATAAGACCATCTTTAAGCTTTTCTTCTACATTTATAGGCTCCCATCTATAGGTGATTCAGTTTTTTAATACAAGCAGTAACTATGCTTGGCACTTTGGTCTTCAGATAAAAATGCTACTTTGGGTCTCACTACACCTATTGTTGTTGATAATCCAAGGTATGCTTGCTCCTTTAAACCACTAGTATTTCTATTGAGGATCTTCCCCCTTCAGCTATTCTCTAAATGCCCTCATCGCCTCTAGCTACTCTCTAAATGCCCTCATCACCTCCTTCCTTCAAAGGAAATGATCCATAAAGCATTCAATGTTGATATATTCCAACAATACATCTAGGCTAGTTGGATCTTTCTCCGTTAGCTGCTCAACCTTAAGTTGGATTTCTATGCTACACACTTCTAACAGATTGTCAATCATGTGATTTCTCAACCAAATTACCTCCAACATCACTGGTCACATGGTCTTCAGATCCCTCTAGATCAATTGAGGGTTTGTGCTCACTAGCTTCACATTAAAACTAACCATCGTTTACCTCAAGACAATAGGATTTGTTGTTATTGTTCTCTCCGCAAAGTAGTGGAGTCAAAGCGTTCAATCTTTCAATGCCTTCTCTATTATGAGAACCAAAGGAGTTGTTCTATGTATAAAAACCAATGGATCACTCTAACTTCTTCCACTATTTGTATTAGGGATTGCTTCTCTTTCTCTAGGTGGTTGTCCCTTTCCAATGAAGGGCACTACAAAAGATGTCTAGGCCTGCTATATTGATTCCCTCTTTCTTCTAGTTTGCTTCAAACTCTAGTGGTACCAAATGCCCCCTTGATATATTGCATACTAAGGTAGAAAAATCGGTGAGAGAATGCTCTTCCTTGTGAGCGGCCAATACAATAGGCCATGACTCACTCCCATACAATAGGCCAACACAATGGGCAATGTAAGACCTATGTCATAGGATTTGGCAAATTTCAAAGTTGAGCTCGAACTTCACTAAATTTACTAAAACTACGAATTAATTCAAAAAAATGACAATGAGATTTGACACAATACCAGTTACAAATCAGGTATCATACAGGTTACAAGGCAGTGCTTGCAGAAAATCTGTCATGTCTCTACTATAGAAGATCCTAGTCTTTGCTGAATAGTAGAGGCCGTCGTTCTTTGTTGAATCACCCACAACCCGTTGATGGCAGTTGCGAGCACATAGTACTTTCTTGAATGTTCAATGCTGGTCCTCCTTGCCACCTCCCACATCAGCAACATCCATGGCCTGCCTTTCAAGCAGAATGTCTAAGATAGGCGACATGTAGGGCCATCGTTGTCACATTTCGTAGGTTTAGTTATGTCTTTTCTCTCACTTTCCCTCCATTTGATTTATATTCTGCCTCTAGCTTTCCCTCCATTCGACTTAGGAATGAGTAGACATGCTTTTATGGATTAGGAATAGGATAGGATCGCTTTCAGAGATTAGGAATAGGGTAGGATATATTATAAGATTAGGAATAAAATAGAATACAAGAATTTTAACTTTTGTAAGAAAAAAATTAATTGTCTTAGTTTTTATAATATTTTTAGTCTTAACTTTTAAGTATTTAGTTTGAAAGTTTTTTATTGATTAATTTATTTAATATTTTTTAAATAATGAAATTACAAATATATTTAAATTTTTATATATGTCAAATTTTACACTGAATTTTATTCCGAATGTTTCCTCGTGTTGAATTTGTTTGGAATTTCATCCTTGCCGAACTCGAACTTGAAACCAAACCCTCGGACACTGCATAAGACTATCCCCCTTTCACACCTTCAAACCTTCACAAGGAAAGGCATGCATGTAACCAATTTCACTTCTCTGGTGCTCTAGGCTCATTTACCTTGGATATTATTCTTCCATTTGTAAAATTAGGGGTACCTTCTTGTCTTTGTCCAAGAAGTTGTCATCTTCCAACAGAGGGCACTACAAAAGACATCTATGCCCACCAGATTGATTACCTCTTTCTTCTAGCTAACTTCAACTTTTGGCCATATGAAATGCCCCTTTGATATTTCAATGTTGCATAATAAGGGAGACAAATCAGCAAGACAATGCCATTTCTTGCAAGACATCAACACAACAGGCCATAACTCTTACTCCCATTCCGGACAACATTAGACAGCCACCATTTGACACTATGGGACCATCTCAATCAAAAGCATGCATGTAGCCAGTTTCCTCTATGGCCCTCTAGGCTCATTGACCTTGGATGTGATGTGAGACGGGAGGAGGGAGTACTTTGCAAGCCCCCTTCCCCCCCCAACCCAACCTTGAGGATCACCTAGCATCACACCCTAGCCTTTGGCACTCTCCAACAAAGATTATAAAATCTTGCAGTGAGCATTTTACTATGGTTGAAGATAAGAATAATCTCTAGATTTTTCACCTAACCGAAGTACTTGTTATTGTATCATGTTATACTTTGGAGTCCAATTAATACTTTGATCGTTTGTGGACATTAATTTCTTTTCATTCCTATACGAATGTTTATGCTTATATATAAGAGTAAAATATGCAATCTTTTGGTGAAGATTGCTTAATTATAAAGTTTTAGCTGTCAAAAAAAGAGAAGGCATTTTAGTGCAACAATAAAGGGGATGTGACCCAAGTAATGGATAGTGATGGACAAGAGAGCCCATGATAATACGGTTTGTTGTAATACAACAATAGTGGTTTGATGAAATATATGTAATATAGATGGGGCCCATTTCAAACCCATATATCTATTTAACAAATAAAATATATAAAGGATGAAAACTATAGGAAATCAAACAAGTAATTAATAAGTTAATACTAATGCCTAACAGATTCGGGGCAAGTGGCACGGAACAATGAGTTTCACACCATTGACCAATGTTCCATTTCCACGAGCTCCTGTTCACTATGGCTGTAGAGATACTTGGGAGTAAGGGTTGACTTATGGTTGCATTGCCCCCTCTACTACAGATCCAATTCACACCCATCTACATTTTGAGCTCTTCCCTAAGGTTTACCTTAACCTTTTGAACCCAACAGGTTTGAGACAGGCATTGTGGAACTAAGAGTTTCACACCATAAGCCAAGGTTCCATTCCCACAAATGGTCCCCTTATAATAGCCATGGGATCCCTAGAGATATGGATCAAATTTACGACAATGCATGGACCTATGACCACTCCTTTGTGTTTCCAAGTGATCACCTAAAGGCCTCCATATTCTCTACAAGCTCTGCCTCAAGTTTATCTTAGCTTTATTAGCAAATCCAGGTTCAAATCCCCATGCTACAATAAGATGGCCTATAATCTAGAGGACATATCATTGAGCTTGTTGTGTAAAGAAAATAGGGTACATTTGTAAAAGGGTGACCCAAGTTTAGCCCCACATGTGGGAAAATTCATGATGTTTGTATTCACTTTCAGACTAGTTTATGATGCCTTATGACCCGTTTGTATGATTTGAAAACATATAAAACAATATGCCACCAATTTACATTCCAAAATATTTTTATGTGTCCAATCTATGAATACTAAGGAGATATTACACTGCACCTTTTCTGATTATATTTAGTTTCTTTGAAGTTTCATATTCACTTTGACTTTCTAGAAATTGAAAAAGGATGTGGAGATAAAGGAAAATATAAATACAGAAACACACTTCCTTCACTATAATTACAAGCTTGAAGCTATGCTAAATTCTTCTTGAAAAGACTTCTAAAAACTTGATATGTTGAAATTTTAATTTTGTTAGGCTAGTCACTTCTTCCATCAAATGGCCATTTATTTAGACATGCCATTAGTTCATTCTGGGTAATATTTAAATGTCTACAAACTCAGCATATTTGATAATATCTAGATGTTATTTGCAATTTTTCTGTTTCTTCTTTTTTCCTATTTTTTTTGTCATCGCTCCAATTGTGCTTCACTTTGGGAAATACCGAGTTTGGGTTCAAGTTACAATGTCCCTAATCCATTCATTGCATAATGATTACAAACTGAATCGGCAACCACTTATAGTCAATGCAAAAGTTCACTGCCTGTGTTTTTCAATAAGAAACAGGGAAAACGGCCTAAGTTTTAAATTTTAAAATTACTGCTCATTACAAAGTCAGAAACAGTTTTGAGAAAATCGTGAAAAAATCATCTGCATCGCGATTCAATCGCGACTCATTGCCCAAACAAGTCAATCGGCATCGTATCGCTGCATTGCCGATTCATTGGCGATTTTTTGCCAATTTTTTGAAAAAATCAGAATCAGCGATTCATTGACGATTTTTTCAAAAAATCGTCAATAAATCGGCCGCAGTCGCGCAGGTAGAGGCTGTGGCTGATTAAATGAAAAACTGATTCTTTTTTCTTCATTCTTTCTTCTAAGCTGAGCAGAGACAAAAAAAAACCCTCCCACCTTGCTACCACCCTGACCAACTACGCCAAGGCATCCTCGGAGCGCGATCAAATGCGGTGTGAAGGAATCCAACAGCCAACAACATCCTCCCAAAAGATTCATTCAAGGTCAGAAATTTTTTGAAAACTCTTTTTTTTTTTAAATAGATTAGGGCTTGTTTGAAATTAGATTAGGGTTGTTTGAAATTAGGTTAGGGCTGTTCTCAAATTTAAAACCCTAAACCCAAAACCCTAGTCGGGTTTTTTTTTTCTCCTCCTTTTGAAAATAGATTAGGGCTTGTTTGAAAATAGATTAGGGCTGTTTGAAATTAGGTTAAGGCTATTCTCAAATTTAAAACCCAAAACCCTAGTGTAGGGTTTTGGATTTAGGGTTTTTTTTTCTCCTCCTTTTGAAAATAGATTAGCGCTTGTTTGAAAATAGATAAGGGTTGTTTGAAATTAGGTTAGGGCTGTTCTCAAATTTAAAACCCAAAACCCTAAACCCAAAAGGGTTTTGGGTTTAGGGTTTAGGTTTTTTTTCTCCTCCTTTTGAAAATAGATTAGGGCTTGTTTGAAAATAGATTAGGGTTGTTTGAAATTAGGTTAGGGTTGTTCTCAAATTTAAAAGCCAAAACCCAAAACCCTTAGGTTTTTTTTTTTTACTCCTTTTAAATAGATACTAGATTGATATATGCAAGCCAAATTATTAGCTATCTTAATTCCTATCAATATTTGTTAAACATTAAACGGGTTTAGGGTTTTTTTTAGGGTTTAGGATTTTTTTTTCCTTTTCTTTTTAAGTAAATATTGCTGCCTAATAACTATGTATGCAAGCCTATTTTTCAGCTGTCAATGACTCAATGTTTCAATTTTAAACCCTAAAGGGCCTAAACCCTAGCCTTTTGGTTTAGGGTTTAGTTTTTTCTTTTCCTTTTTTTTCAAGTGATTGTAACTTTGTTGTTGCTTGTTACTAACTTGTTTCAATGTGCAGGCATATAAAAAATGAAACCATTGGATCCAGCATGGGCGTATGCAACGCAATTGCAACCAAGAGGGCATTGTGGCAATAATTATAATGGAGGCGTTTATCGCCTCAAATACCATTCGGCACAGATAGCAAGAAATAATATAGCAGTATGTGATAAGGTGCCAGATGATATTAAAAATAAATTAAATGCCATGATTACTGTGGCAGATGAAATCGCAAGTAACAAAAGAAGTTTTAGCGAAGCCATTTCATCCCCCCCCTCCCGACGTGGCAACATTAAACGACACTTTCAACAGAGTAGTTTAAGTCCTTCAAGTGCACAAGCAGCTAGTGGGATGGGAGAGTCCTCTTTTGTAGACCATTCTAGGCCAGGGGCACAACCCACGCTTGAGGGTATGGCCGCTTGGAACCAAAAGAAGCACAATGATGCGAGGACAGCCACTGCCACTTTTTGGTATTATTCTGACATTCCCTTCAATGTGGCAAGGCCTCCATACTGGAAGCGCATGATAGATGTCGTTGCAAGCTACGGCGCAAGATTTAAGGCACCAATATATGATGACCTTAGGGGCCATCTACTTCAAAAATCTGTGGACAACATTCAGGTTGTATCATTGTGCTTGATTAAATTTATATTTATATGGCATGACTATTTTTTTATATATATATTAATATGATAAAATCAATATGCAATGTACGTGACTAAATGTTTTTTTAATACTTCAGGCTGTGCTTGACAACCAGCGTATGGTGTGGAGGACCAAGGGTTGCACCATAATGTCTGATGGTTGGACAGATGGGAGGGGAAGAACCCTGATTAATTTTTTGGTTGCATCTGCAGCGGGAACTGCATTCCTTAAGTCCGTAGATGCATCGGCACATGTTAAGAGTGTTGAAATGCTTGCAGGATTGTTGGAGGAGGTTGTCTTGGAGGTTGCGAAGGAGAATGTTGTCCAAATCATCACGGACAACGCAACAACATATAAGGAAGTTGGGAGGATTTTGAAGGAGAAATTCCCCACCATTTTTTGGACCCCATGTGCAGCCCATTGTCTCGATTTGCTCCTCGAGGACATTGGAAAATTACCTTGGGTGGAAGAGGTTGTAAGGGGGGCTAAGGTCATCACAAAATTAATTTACAACCGTTCATGGGTCCTTAGCCTCATGAGACGATTTACCAATGGGAGGGAGCTAGTGTGGTCTGGCATTACACGCTTCACCACAAACTTTGTGACATTGCAGAGCATTTATGATGCAAGAGGGTCACTAAAACAAATGTTTGTGAGTGATGAGTGGAATTCTGAAGTAGCTGCAAGATATCAAACATCATCTAGGGGGCAAAATGTTTATACTTATTTGTTTGAGGAGGACTTCTGGATGGCCATGGATGAGGCCATCAAGGTACAAGACTACGCTTATTCATTTGTTTTATTTTATTTATGTTGCAAAATATTTTTCTTTATTTTTTTCAAGTCTCAGAGCCATTGGTGAAGATTCTTCGTCTTGTTGATGGACAACAATTTCCAATGGGATATGTATATGAGGCTATGGATAGGGCGAAAGAGGCCATTTCTGCATTTGATGAACCTAACCGCGCCAAATATGATGCCATTTGCACTATCATTGATAACAGATGGACATCACAACTCCATAGCCCTCTTCATGCAGCGGGTTACTATTTGAACCCCAAATTCTTTTTGATTATGAGGTCAAGATTGGCCTTCAAGATTGCATTGACCGCGTGTACTTCGCGAGTCAACAATTGCGCAATAAAAAGCATGCCAAGATACAAGATTATAAGGCATGCACTGGTCGCCAATTCCCATCTCAGCAATGCATTGATGCTATTGAGTATATGAGGCCAGGTAAACCTCATCGAATTATTATTTATTGTCTTTTGATTTTGTTTTAAATTTAAACTTTTGACATTGATCCATCATCTAAATGGATCACAGGAGCAGCAGGTAGGGCAAGAGCCTCTATTTAGCATGGAAGAATTACAAACCTATGAGAACCTAGCGGAGTAGATGGCAGCAAGGGACCAAGAAGAGGCCTTAGCATGAGAAGCGGCACAAGCAACTACAAGCACACATCAACAAAAAGAGACTAGGGCTTATGCTAGGACAAGGGGCAAAGGAGTTGCAAGACATTAGTGTGTGGGCCTATTAAGGCATTTGGACACATTTTGTAATTTGTACCTTTTCATATTATAAGCAATACAGGATGTGTTTTGTCACTTTCATGTGTACTTAAAGCTTGAGCCTTGTATGATGTCTTGATTTGAATTGTTGTTTTTATTGCAATATTTGATTTACATAATGTTAATTCATTGTAAATTGCATGAAAAAAAAAAAATCGTTTTCTTTGGTTTTTTTTTTTGCCGATTCATTGCCCAATTTTTTGCTGATTCTGATTCATTGCCAAATTTTAAGCCAGCCGATTTACTATCCGATTCCGATTTTCTCAACTATGGTCAGAAATACATAAAAAACCTAAGATGCCCTAAATTTACCTGAGTCTTTACTGAATCTGTTGCCTCTTCAACCGATTTAAACACTTCCTTGGACCTTTCCTGGAATTGTGTTGCAATCTCAACAGCTGAAACACGGTCATCAAATTCCATAGGAACATCGGCACTGTCAAAGTAAAGCAGGTTTGTAAGCAAGAATAGACAGGATCAAAATGAAACTCACAGATCATGCTTCCCCACTGTGACATTCAATATTAACTTCCAAAGTATTAGTCTTCTTGATATTCAAATTTGATGTGCATTTCCTGTAGTATGAAATTATTACATAGTAACAAAGAACAAGTAGAGGTATAGACAAAAGCACAGTGCAAACTGCAAACATAACTTAAATTCAGGGCTTATCCCACACCTCAGTTCAAGTAAAGAATGCTGAGCAAAGTTCCTTCTTTGATCACATAAAACAGATATGTACCTGAGGTTGATTGCAATACGATCAAGTAAATGTTCTCGCACGGTGCCTTCTTCTGGATTGTAAGTAGCAATAAGAAGTGGCTTGCAGGGGTGCCGAAAACTAACTCCTTCTCTTTCCACAACGTTCACACCTTCCGTGAGAACATTTAGAAGCAAATTGCTTATACCTTCATCAAGGAGATTTATCTCATCAACATATAGAACTCCTCTGTGAGCTTCAGCAAGAAGACCCGGCTGGAATACTGTTGTTCCAGTTTTAATTGATTCCTCAACATCCACCGATCCTAGAAGCCTATCCTCTGTTATACCAAGTGGGATCTGTTTTCCAAAGCAGTAAGAACTAACCAGTCAACCAGTTCAAGGAAATTTAAAAGACAAGTCCAAGCTTAAAAGGCCTAACAGCAAACTACCTGCACAAATGGAGTTTTGATTATCTTTGTCTTCAATGTACCATCAACATTGTATTTAAGCTGGTTAAATAAACCTTCTTCCCACCTGGAGATAAATCACAAAATTTTAACTTGTGACAACAAAGAACTCATCTGAGTATGTCTAAGTTTATAGGAGGTAGGAGCAATTCTCCTTATCAAATTGTGACTGGCACTGAGAACACTGGTACTAAAACTAGTGTTGCATGCCCATATCAGTTGGCTTTCATTTTGAATTATTCTAATATTCTTTAAGCTTCCCAGACATTAACAGTAAAAAAGTGCTATGTTTAACATAGAACTGAGAAATGTCCATACCATAAATGCAAAACGAAAGAATGACATAAAATTTTATGACATTTCTTAGAAAAGAATTACTAATAGTTAAATCATCCCAAACTATGTTCTCAAAAAGGAGAAACTATAAAAGAACCTATATAAAAGACAAAAATATTGCATGCAGTCACATACATAGAATTCATCATTATTTACGGTTAATTTAGATTGATGAGACTTTTGTAAACAAAGCATTGTTCAGCCAGGTTTTGGAGCTACATACAACTAAACAAGAAATCAACATGAGAGAATGAACATTAATCATATGGCCGAGATGAACCAAACACAACAAAGATTTATCCATTTTGTGAAGATCAGACAGTTTGATGAACAAAGGTCAAATAGCAAGTTATGACATTTACAAATCATTGCAATTACAATCAAAACATATTTTTGTCGGAGTATTCAAACATAATCATAATTGTTAGATGGTGATTGTAGCAGTGCTGGTAACTTTCTATTTGTTCCAATAAAATATAGTCATAATCTGTGCATAAGAACGATACTAATTTTGCAAGTTATTTTTGAAGGACGGTTCAAGATGCAAGCGACATTAAGGAGCAGTGACATTAAAATTGGTTGTTTCAATACAGTAAGAAAATGCCTCTTAGGCGAAAGGAAATGTTTTCAGCTTACTAATAATGCATAGCAGAAGATAAAGACACATAGAAAAGGAAATCTTTGAAACATGAATAATCAAATGAATATTTAGATTGACCAGCTCAAGGTATAATTCCCTCTTAATGGTCCCAATTATTCCTTCTGCTGAGTATATTCATCAAGTTTTCCATTTCAATGCACAAGTTCCCTTGAAGCCCATAATTCAACAGAACAGGTATTAAATTCAAATGAAATTCCATAAGAAATTTCAAAAAATTAGCTTACTCTTCAGGACATAATGGGTCAGCGTTAGCAACAGATCCTTCAACAACTTCAATAGGCGGAAGCATAGCATGCAATCCACGTGCCATTACTGTCTTTGCAGTTCCCCTTTTTCCTGAAATTGCAATGCCACCTATGGAATTATCAATGGCTCCAAGTAGCAATGCTGTCTTAATTGCATCCTGTAAATGCAACAAATAAAATGGTAAAAACAAAGAAGCTATGAACTACCACTCTTATAAGAAAAACACGTTATGAAATTTTATTTAATTTTCTTTTGCGCAATAATAGCAATACCGGTACCACTGTGCACAGGTACATAAATCATTAAAGATGAGCTTCCGTAGTTGTTTCTATTCACAAAAGATTTTCTTGAAACTCAAGCTGCTCTGTTAAAGATAACATGTCCAAAGCGCCATTTAGCACAGGATTAAACAGAAACTAGAATAAAGTTTCACATTTGCTATATTTGAACACCACCAAGAGATTTCTGTTTGACCGTACATTCAATAAATTTTGGTTCAAAGTTGAAGCGCATCACAGGAACTCACAGATTAGGTGTCGATTAAATCCAACTCACAGACCATTCTGTTAGAGAAACACATATAAGATTTCAAAAATAATTATTAGATTAATGATGTTTAATAGTCTTGTCTCTCATAAGGCATTTAGTATTTTTCTTCTTTTTTTTCCTTTGGAAATAGTCTCAGTAAATTTGTACTATTTAACGATTCATAAATTTGTAACATTTAACGATTCATATTGTGTCTCTTATCTTGTTATCTACTGGAAGAAAGCTTTACTTTGTTCCAAAAAATAAATAATCTTCAGAGGTTAGTTCACTGTCACCGAGTAAGCTAGGGTAAGTAAAATACTGCCAGACTAAAGCAAACTAGGCCATATTGGCAAAATCACGAGATTGAGTAAAATTTACTTTGAAGAAACAAAAATCGTTAAAAGAAAATCTGTCAGAAACTAAAAAATTCCAACACAAATCTTCCTTTCACTAATAGCAGAGTAACGACGCCAGTATTTACATATTGGAAAATGTAGGTCTCGAAAATAAAAATAAAAGCTTTTTTCTTTGGCAAATATAATTTTTAAATTACTTCAGCAGTAAAGCCAACCAGAAAAACTCTCAAATGATCAAAGAATAACGGGTTTCAGTGAAATTTAATTCCACTTCACAACAATTCTTTTAACTAAAACTTCTCCGAAAGTGAAAGAAATTCCTATAAAGCTTCCTTCACCGTACTGCGAGCCTCATTTTGCAGGTTACGAACATTTAGATGCAGAAAATCAAACGCGTCCACTGTTTAAGGACATTCGTTTTCCATGCATTTTCCCCTCCATGTTCATGAAATATGTTGAATTTCAGATCATCTTAGAACCGGTCGGAGTTGGATTTAATAGAATTAATCTTCCCTTGTCTCTCAATACTTTTACGAATCTCTAAATATTGTCATTTAAAGTTTAAAAAAAACAATTATACCGTTGTTTAGCAGTGACATATTTTCTAAAGAAAATTTCCAAACCTGACCGACAACTGCGGCGAGGGGAAAGTATTGACGTCCATACTCGAACTTTTCAAATTCTTTGGGAGGAGAAGAGAGAACAGCTCCATTGGTGGCGTTCGAGCAAGTAAGACGAAGTGGAGGACGAAAACGAACGGCACGTAAATGTCGATTAATTGCAAGTCGATGTCCTGTGAACGAGGAAAGAAACAGGGTTTCTCTTCGAATTGAGGATCCGCACGTTAGTGAAGCTGAAGCTGAGGCCGAGGCCGAGGCCGAGGCTGCCATGGTCGCTCTCTGCCACTCTATTTCCTCGCTTCAAAGAGTTACTGCCTTATCCGATTTATTTTCATGTGTTGATGACATATCTTTGGTAAAGCTTTTAAATTGCCTTAACGACGAAATAAAGAAAATACTTTGCAAAGTTGTAATTTTCTAGTACATAATATCATTTGCAAATGAATTCAGTAAACTCGGCCTAAAGCTGGCTTTCTCTCTACTCTCATCGAGTATACCGTTCTTTAAAAGATCATGTGGACTACAAAGTTGAGGGTTTGCTATCTCAATTTTATTTTATCTCTATTCATCGAGATACCGTTCTTTATAACATTCTCTTAACAGATGAAAATCGGTAGAATTTTAGAGCAGTATTAAATAACAAGTTATAGGAAATGGAAGAACTACCTCACAGTAGCAGAGATTACAGTAAGAGTGAATGGTTAATGCACGTTATTCAAGAAGCTTTAAATAAATGCAAGAGAGCTAAACCTAAAAAGAAAGAAAAAAATAACTTCCCAACCAACCCATGGGTCAACAAAGATTGCAAAAAAATGAGAAGATTACTAAAGGAACCAACGGGTAAAACAAGAGCAATCAAAAAAGCATATGAGAAACTGGTAAGGACAAAAAAAAAGAATACACTAGAACAAGGAGGAAAGAATTGATTTACTTAGGGAAGCATGAACCCAAAAAATTTTGGAAGGAACTAAGCGTGAAAAAGATACAAACTGAAAATAACATAACAGTTAATCAGTGGTTGGAGTATTCAAGACAAGTATTCAAAACAACTGTATTAGCGTAGTAACCAACAGGAGACACCCTCTACTATCATTGTCAAGAAAGAACTTTTCACAAACTTTTCACAATTGAAGACATTATTCAAGGGATAAAAAAGTTAGCAACTGGTAAAGCTCGTGACATAGACAATCTTCAAGCAGAACATATAAAATGGGGGTAGATATCCTGACACCACCGCAGATCAAAGAAATTTTCAATGAGGTCATACAAAATGGCTTCCCTACCGAGTGGACAACTAGCTTGACCATTCATTTGTTTAAAAGTGGAGATGTAAATAATCCCTCAAACTATTGAACTATCATGATCAACCCTCTCTTTGCAAATTTGTTTGGGAGTTTGATAGAGCGTAGGATTAGCATATGGGCAGAAGAAAAGCGAAAGAGAGCAAAGGGGTAAGCAAGTTTTAGGCCCAAGCACTCAACTATTGATCATTGTATCGCGCTCAGACACAATGGAAAAAATATGGGACAAAAAAGGGGAGGCTTTTTGTTGTTTTGTAGACTTCAAAAAGGCATTTGACACAATGCCAAGAAAAAAATTATGGAGCAGAATGGAAGAGCTAAAGGTTCCAATTCACTACAGGGTAGCAGTTCACAGACTATATGAGCATGTAAAGGCAAGAATCAGAACAAAGGAAGGGTTATCTGAATGTTTTGGTAGTGACATAGGTGTCAAACAAGGTTCCCCTCTATCTTCGACCTTATTTGGGTTGTACATTAACAAGTTAGAAGAATGGATAAACAAATTTGGGGGAAATGGTGTGCATTTAGCCAAATATGTGGTAAAACTCCTCATGTATGCAGATGATGTAATTCTTGTGGCCAAAAAAACCAAAGATCTAGAAGATCACCTTCAAGCTCTAGAACTCTTTTGTAAAGAAGTTGGGATGCAGGTGAACACGAACAAAACAAAAATTATGATTTTTTCAACAAAAAAGAAGCAACAACTCGAATTTTAGTTTGCAAGAGAACCACTTGATGTAGTAGTAGAATACAAATACCTGGGCATAGACTTTCATGACAAACTTAATTGGAATACATATAGGATGAAAAGAACTCAAAGTGGTTGGAGAGCACTATATGCACTTCAAAACAGGTGTAGGAATGCCGAGTTGTGGGATTGGAAGACCACCAAGGGCTAGTGGCACAACAAATACAAAATGGAGGCAAATAGAAAGGATTCAAAAATATCTAATCACAAATTTTCTCAAAATTAAGGCCACAACCCCTTATGAAATTATTCTAGCTAAAACTGGAATGTTCCCTTTAGAAGCAATTGCTATGACCAAGTTGTTATGTTACTTGAAAAAAACAAAAAACATGAAAGATGATAGATGGCCTAGGGCAACTAGGGACAAAGAGTTGCATAGGCGAAAGAATACATGGATGAAACAAAATCAAAAATAGATGAAACACTGGGAAATCAACATAAATGAATGCCCAAATGTCAACAAAAACATAAAAAAATATGTGAATGAAAAGTTCAAAAGTGGAATGTGGAAAAATGCAAGCAAGAAAAGACAATATTATATTGCAAATTTTAACCCAACGTATGACCACAAGGAAAAAGCGTATATAGGCGTCAAAATCAAGTGGAAGGAAAAAATACTCATTGCTTAGATAATGACTAGCTCTCATAGGCTTAGATGTGAAACAGGGAAATGGACAACACCCAAAGAACAATGGGAAGAAAGGATATGTACTCTATGCAGCATAGGGGTAGTAGAGATAGAGGAACACTTCATCTATAAATGCTCCAGTTTTTCAGATATCCGTGACAAATACAAATAAAAACTTGGGAAAGGGTTTATGGTAGATTTATTTGAATACAATAAAAGAAAAAAAGTTGAAGAATTGCTAACACAAATCAGCAGGAGAAGGAACAACCTTCTCAAAGATATTAAAGATCATATAATATGATTTGAGTAATTATACTTCCATATTTGAGGTCCCATAGACCATATTTGGGTCTTGCGGACGTAATTAAAATCTTTCATTCATTCATTTTTGAGAGAGTTAAGCTTATCAATAAGGAATTTAACATGTAAATTTAATCTATAGTTACACATAGGGCAGTTTGAACCTTGGACCTCCTTAGCTTATCAATAGGGAATTTAACATGCAAATTTAACCTATAGTCCCACATAGGCCGGTTTGAACCTTGGACCTCCTAAAGAAGAGCCAAACCCCACACAGGTGTCCTCTGGACAAAACTTAGCTTGATTATAGAGGTGAAGTTTCTGTTTTATTTTTTTTAATTTAATATAAAATTAGTTATACAGAATTGAACAGACCCCATCACAAAGGACTTACCACTATGGTATCCTTCATGAAGTTTTATAGAGGTGAAGGTAATCAAATAGTATTAGCTCAATAACTTATATTTTTTAAATTTTGTTAAACAATACATATGTAATTGTCACACACGTTAAGTTGTAATTTTTTTTTGTTACATAGAAGAGTTGGTCACAACCACACTATTTTTAGTAATGGAAAAAGGCAGGGTTCAAATCACAGGATTGCTCCCACCAAACCTATTCCACCTCGTTATTGTTGATTTGGTATGAAGATTCAGATCAGACTACTATCTTTGCAAACAGGTTGCCCCTGAAGTTTGAACCTAGGTGTCCTCTTGGTAAGTATCTAACT
This sequence comes from Wollemia nobilis, assembly GCA_028583015.1. Lineage (NCBI taxonomy): Eukaryota > Viridiplantae > Streptophyta > Pinopsida > Araucariales > Araucariaceae > Wollemia > Wollemia nobilis. The sequence goes on from JAQPPZ010002224.1 coordinate 1,375,334, forward strand.
AGACAAGCAATTACCTATCCACCTAGCCCTTGGGGACTACATTAAGTTATAATATAATTGTATGGTTACGATAGGGCTAGTTTCAATCCCGTGTAATCTATTAAAAAAAAAATTTTAATATTTCATTAGAAAAATATTTTAGGAAAATACACTATTATCAATTAACATATATTGTATTGTCTGAGGGGGTGAGGGGGACAGTGCAACGATTCTAGCTGTAGCTCTTCTTTGGGAATTCCAAGGTTCAAACTGCAGTGCGGGTGAGTGTGTGAGGGGGTAGCTCTCGCCCTTATGAGAGGTCATGGTAGGGATGGGGATGCCCTGCTTGAGCGTGTCAGTCATAAGAGTTTCTCACACTTACAGGATTAAAAAAATAACATATACTATATATATTTTTAATTATTTTTAATAATGTTTTTTTTAATTTTTTATTGGAACCAACAATTATATTTAATAAAAATAAGAGAAGTTACAATAAAAAGGGAGTTGAAAAAATCACAACTCGGGGCGCAAGGCCACCCAAATAATCGACATCATAAAGACAAGGCCCAAGACCAAAAACAAAACCAACCCCTAAAAGGGTGAATAAACATAATAACGAAACCACTTCAAGAGGAGACCGAACCCTAATGAAGGCATTGACAAAACAACCTGATGTTGGATAATGTTACCCCCTTAACCTACTACACTGAGGCATAAAAGAAACAAAGGGACCTTAAGGTGGAGGGAGGTTAAGCGAAGCCACGTTGATAGTGCACAGAGCCTCACGTCAGAACCTGACAATATTTATCAAATGTGCCAACTCATGAGTCAACTTGGAAGCTTGCAAATGGAGCTGAACAGTAATAACAAAAAATACTATAATTTTTTCATGCAAGGAAAACTAACTAGAAATTGAATCTCTATAATAGACAACAACATTCCTAGCTTTCCAAATTTGAAACCAAATAATAGCATGGAAGAAATTCCACAAAGCAACAATATAGGCAGACCAACAACTGTTATCTCCAAAAAAGATCATCTACCATCTAAAAAATTCAAGATGAAAGGGCTTGAACAATGAGTGAATCCAGGACCAAGCAGACTAAGCACGAGGGCAGAACCAAAACAGATATTTGAAAATATCAAAATGACCACAAGTTGGACACTTAGGATTAGGAAGACCAACCCTACTAAGTCTCTCTTCCATAGGAAGCCCTTAATAAATAAGAGACCAAAGAAAAAAGGTAATATTGGGTTCAAGGTAAGATTACCAAATATGGTTCAGACGAGCAATCCAAGTATAAGAGGTAGAGTGGGTCTACCATCTCTCATTAAGTTTATCAACACTAGGGGAAACAGGACTAAGAAGCTCATAAAGCAATGAAGAAGAGTAGTTTTTGAAAGGAGTATCCATATTCCAATGCTAATACCTCCATCAGGAACTTGGGGGTTGAAGGTCGAGCTTATGAAGCATGACATCAAGTATGAGCTCTTAAATCTTAAGAATAGAAGGAAGATCTAATTCTGAAGATTAAATTTTTGTTTGAGATTAGGCCAAGGAATCCAGTCTTGAGAGTGCACTAAATCATTAATATAGCAGATGCTCTTGTGAAACAACCTCAAAGATTTAATCCTTGGCATATCAGCAAAAAGAACTGAAAAGTTAGACGAAATAGGAGACCATCAGATATTCTGAGAATTGAATGAAAGACTATTATGAAAACCAACACCAATCCAACGAAGATGAGGTTTCACCACCTCAAAAGCTCACCAAATACTTTTAACAACAAAGGAACCTTGAATCTTAACTGGAGCAGAAGTAATGATGAGAGTATGAAGGCCAATATTAGCCCAAGCTTTGTGCCCATAAGGTAGCCCTAAAGAAATACAATGACGAATCAAAACCTTCTAGGCTTCAAGGCCTTCAATAACTTTAACCACCCACTTAGCACATAGATAAATGCTTTGCTTGTAAATGTCAACGATGCCCATCCCACACTTATCCATAGGCGTGCAACAAATATCCTAAGCAACTCAATGAAAACCACGCGATTTCTTCCTTGGCCCAAATAAAATCCCTAAGGAGTTAGATCAACTTATTATAATAATTCTTAGAAGGGGCCCAACAGGAGGAGTAATAAACATGGGTGGTAGCAAGAATCTTTGTGCAAACCTAAAACTTGTCGGCAAGAGAAAGGGGATGCGAGGCCCAACAAGAAATATTTTTTTCAATTTTGTCAATGAGATACTACCAAAGTTCGGAGGACGAGATATCAAAAGCAAAAGGGATTCCTAAGAACTTAAAACGCTCACCCCTTTGAAGCCAATGCCATGAAAAATATCTAAGCCAAGCAGGCACAAAAGAAGAAGCTAGGCGGAAACAAAGGGACTTAGACCATTTGATGTTGGATCTCGAGGTCTTACAAAAAGTGTCCAAACAAACCAAAGTAGTTGAAACTAAAATCTCATTCTCATTGATAGTGAGAAAATAATCATCCACAAAGTGCCCATTAATAAGTTGGGTGGACATTTTAGGCAAAAGAATGCCTTTGATCAACCCCTTAGATGCTTGATTGACAAGAAGATAACCAAAAGCTTCAGCAGTAAGGATGTAAAGCGAGGGGGCCAAAGGACAACCCTGGCAAATAGAATGAAATAAATCAAAATCCTCTTACCTAAGTCCATTAATAGTAAGACAAGCTGAAGCATCAACAAACAACATATTGACAACCTTGATAAAAAAGGGGCCAAAGCTTAGATCTTGGAGCATGGCAAGAAAGAATTGCCACTCAATACGGTCATAAGCTTTCTCAAAGTCTAGTTTAAAGAAAAGGGGCTTTTGGCCAAAGATAAAGCCCATTCTAAACCTTCCTAGACAACAATAAGATTATCCAAGATGTAACACCCTTTAATGAAGCATGTTTGCTCTGGTTTGATAATCACATGGAGAATGTTGTGAATACGAAGAGCTAAAGCTTTAGCCAAAATCTTGTAAGAGACATTAAGCAAAGTAATAGGTTGCCAACTGGTGATAAGCTCAAGATTGCCTACTTTAGGAATAAATTTAATGTTTCCATGATTGATAATATTGTCCAGAGAAATAGGCTAATGCTTCATTGTAGACATTGAGCAGATCAGACCCAATTAACTTCCAAGTGGCTTTATAAAATTTACATGGAAAACCATCAAGACTAGAGGACTTGTCATCTGACATAGTCATAAGAGCATTATGAATCTCATCAAGTGAAAGAGGAGCCTCACAAAGAAGTTTTTCATAAGCATACAACTTAGCAAGAACAACATAAAAACATTGTTGGAGCACCATCTAACGTTCTAGAGAATCCTGTTGTGATTGAAAAACAAGCTTATAATGATCCACAAAGGCTAAAGCAATATCAGAAAGAGAAGTTAGCCTACCATGAGAGACTTGAATAGCCTTGATATGAATCTTGGCCTACCTGGAATGAAGAGACTTGAAAAAGGCTTTGGACGGGCGATCACCAACCCTCATCCAATGCAGATGAGCTCGAATCTGAGCCCCCTGGCTTCATGTCATTCATGGACTATAAGATGGTGGTGAAGACCAGCAACCCTAGTTTGCAACTGTCGATCATATGAATCATTTTCTAGTAACCATAATTTTTTTTGACACTCCTTTGAAATAACCAAATGAGCACGCTTTCTGACATGTGCCACTTGTTTGCCAAAATACCGAATGAAAGATGTAGTACAGACAATTGCTTCATTCCACTAAGAAATCCAAATAACAGAGTGAGGAGGCCAAGGTAATAAATTTTAGATTTTCTCAATCGTAGTAATGGTGCTAGGGTGTTGCAATAAATAAGTATTTAAATAAAATTGATTGCATAGAAAATTAAATTGATGACCACTCCACTCAATCTAAAAGGAAATTGGAAAATGATTGATAACAAGAATTGATCCCAAACCATCACAATCTTGTTATTGATAAAGGAGAATAAAAAATTGTTGCTCTGACATCATAACTTTTACAAGGTGCTTGCAGACTCTGTCATTACTCATACAAACATTGGACCATGTGAACCAGGGTGGAGGTGTGCAATTACGTTGGTAAAAAAGGGGATCAAAAAGACCCTATCTACATTTAATAAAAACCAGGCCTCATGCTCTCCAACACACCAGCACATCGGGGGGCAACCAACTTTGTCTTCAACATGCTCAACCATATTAAAATCACCACAAAATATCAAATATGGCATCGACAAGTGATCAATCAGGTACCACCAAAGGGCAGAGCGACTAGGCCCATCATTAGGTGCATAAATGTTGGCAATGCCCAGGGTGTTCTTGTTAATATTCAACAAAATCCAAACCACATGATGAGAAGGATCCTCGCTAGATCCAAGAAGACAATCCTCAAGTTTGGAGGAGATAGAAATAGAAGCACCACCCCGACCATATTCATGGTGAGTAGTGAAGTGCATAAAAGAACCTACAATACAACTGAGAGAAACATCTAACAAAAAACCAAAAATCTTAACTTCTTGTAAACAAATAACATCAACATGACCAATACTTTGTAGAGGAGTGTTGAGTGGTATTTTCACCCATTTGTGAAAGTACACTTTCCCTTGGGATTTGGGTTCCAAATCCCCTCTTGCAAAGAAGTTAAATAAACAACTTCTCCAAGGTCTCCACTATATTTAGCATTTGTATATGTGTATTAGTAATCTCAAATAAAGATATTCAATTTAAATGCTTGGAACACCTTAGTGATTGCAAGTAACTATAAACAAGGGGCAATGTTGGTTTATTTTACCATGAAACTTTAGTGATTGTTCATTGAACCAAAATAAAGCAAATGTGAGTTGGCCCTCATATGACCACGATGTAGTGCCTTAATTCATTTTATCTTGAGAGTTTTAAGGTAGATTTTATCTTCTTTATTAAGTCCAAATATGGCTTCTTATCATGAAGATGAAGATAGCTTTCAATGTGATCGATAAACTATCCCTCTTTGGTGAAATTGGTTTTCACAAAGAAGCAATAATTTATGGCCTTAAAGTAAGGGCTTTAAATGTCACCTCAATTTATCTCTCTTAAATGAAATCAAATTTTCATAAAGATGAACAATTAAGTGCCTTGAATCAATGACCTTCAATGTGATGCTCAAATTACCCTTCTTTCGTAAAATCAGAATTTTTATGAAGAGTGGGCGATTTTAGGCTCCAAAAATGGAAATTTGTAAAATGCCATAAAACATAAAACCTTTAATGAAATTGGAATTTTCATGAAGGTAATGTCATCATAGGCTCATGAGTGCAAAACAAAACTGAAAAAATGAAATTTGACCTTAAAATGAAAATTTTCTATTTTCGGATTTTTTAAAATGTGCAGTAAAACAACAATTTCGATGAATTTTTAAAAATACTAAACAACTCCAAAAATGAAATTTCAAAGTGCGTATTGGAAGTTTGAAGTATAATCTACGCAATGGTGGAATTATTTTTGGATTTTGAAAATTTTTAAATGTTTATTTTAATGCCTAAAAATAAAAATAAAAAGTTAAAATTTTTGGAAAATAAAATGCAGAAAAAGTTGAAAGAAAATGCAGAAAACTGAAAATAAAATGCATTCAGTATGATGCTATCCTATTTCGACAAAACCAAAGATGTGAGGTTTCCATGCATGCAACCTAACCTATTGGACTTGCAAAACAAGCACAATCCCCATAGACTAAGTGCTGGTTCCTAGGGTTTAAAATAAATTTCAGGTTCAAGCATTCACATGAAGCAACCAAGCAAACTTGCATTAACTCCATCTACAAACTCGAAATCTGAAAAAAAAAGAAAAATAGACATTAAATCCATAGCATGCAAAGAGAATCTTCTTCTTTCTTGCTCACAAGATGCAAATTTCTGAAAACTCTTACATTAAAAAAAAATATCATTTTACAATAGCAAAATTTCTGGTTTTCCCAAACCAGTCCATGGAAGAAAAACAACCCCAAACAAGTCCAGAATAACCCTCTTGCCTTCAAATCTGCAACTTTGCTTGCAGCAGTATCCAACCCTTGCGCATGCCTCTTTTCCAGTTTTTAAAATTTTTGGAAAGCTCTTTTCATTTTCCGTCCTTTGGCTTTTCCTTTCTCTCCGTTTTCGTTTGATTCCCTTTCACTTCCCTTCGACAAGTTTCGTTTTACTTTCTCCTAATGGCTTTTCGTTTCATACGGTAACGTTTTGACCCCTGGTTTTCTCTGTCTTTATTCTCCATAATGCGTTTTTTTTTCATGCTTTCGTTGGTTTGGCTTTGAAACCCTTCATTAGTTGTTTGTTCATTTATCTTGTAACGCTTGTCCTCAATGGATTATATCCTAATGATAAAACATGGCCTACTTCATTCGTTCTTGTTTATAACAATGGCCTTACATAATTAATTTTCAATTTATTTTGGCTCTTCCTTTTGGATTTCATGCACAAATTTCTGGCCACCGCCATAGCTACCAATCGTGCTGCTTCCCGACGTGTACATAGCGCCATCCACGTCGTTGACCTGTACAGTATGTCGGATATTCCACTTTTGCCTAGTTCATCAGTGGTATATCTCCTTCAGGGGTCTGACTGTATCAGACTGTCCCAGTGGTCATAGTGCCATTTGTTTCATGTTTAAAAACCTCCAGCCTCTACACTATCACCATCCCCACCGTTGGGAGTATCTTTTATACTGCTGTCAATATTTCGCTTCGAACCGCTTTCGTTCACATTTTATATTTTCTTAGTTTGTCCTGGCTTGTGGTAATAATGATGAAGGCTTCTACTTCCATAACGTCTCCCCTTTGCATGCGTATAGACCGAATCTCTTTCTACCCGATGCTGGGTTGCCCACGCGTCGTCGCTTTCCCGGGCGTCCACCATGATGTCGTCCATGTATTTGGCGCTGCTATATTTGGTATTCATCTCAGCATTGTGTGGTGTGAAGAATCCATCTCATCATGTGGGCTAACCAAAATCCACTGCTCTCCCTGCACTAGCTCTCCCTGCACTATAACTGTCATTTACTTGGCTCGTTATTCAAATCTGACGGCATCCATGGCCAACACTATGGGAGGAAACCTTTGGTGGACTTTACATCATCTGTATCTTACTATGGATAAAAATGTTCACAACATTCAGCCTAGCCTCCATGTTTTCCTCGGCGATGAAATATTGTGCTATACCCGACGCTGTACATCCACCGCCGGCATTCCACACACATCCCATCGCAGTGCTCAGGCCCGGTAAGCCAACGCTCTTCGAAAACTGTGACTCGCTGCTGGATTATTCTGTGAATTGCAGCCGACATCCCTCTTTCCATGTCTACCAAGTTTGCTGCTGCTACATGTTTGACTCTGCCGACGAAACGTCCGCTGTGATGAGAACGTAGTGAGCATACCTCACTGACATTGGTCTAACATCATCAATCGACTGCAGAGATAGTCTACATAGACTCCATTCGATTCACTTCTTCTACTACTAAATATCATATCGACCGCTGCCAGCACTCCCCACTGCACCGTCGAGCATCCACTGTGTGGTGTGCATCTTCATTTTGTCCAATCACCGGCTATTCCCTGGTCCTTGCTGTAGATGGGCATATCAATGCCGCCGCGTATGATTTTAGGCTTTCACATTTATTTCGAAAGCTCTTAACCCTTATCACTCGAATCTTCAATGAGGATGATGGAACCATTTTCATCCAATCTTCCTACCTCGGCTTTGGACTCGTGTTTATCTATTTTCTCGAGAGACCTTCACTACATGGAGTCACGACGAAATCTTGACCAATACCGTGTACGTATTTCACCTGAATCGCTGGCCAATGCATGTCCTCCACCTGATGAAAGATTCAATCTTCCCCATCCACGTAATCGCTCGTCGGTGTGTACCATTGGTCTTCATCTACACCCGGTTCAACTCCTTACCCAGCATGGTCCACGTAGGCTCCAAAATCTGCACATTAGACAAACTTTAAACCTTTAGTTTTAGTAAAATCTTATGCATATATAACAAACAGAAAGGTAAAGCCTTTCATAAAAAAAATACCTTTTATTATGAAAGGTGAAAGCATATCCCTATGCTTGTTTTATATATTTTCATTTTTTTTTTTAATTCTTTTCATTGTATATAAATATTAATGCTATGTCTTTTTTATTAATATATTATTATTACTATTATGTATAAAATATATAATAGTAATAATAATATATATTTTTATTTTTATCTTTTTTTAATTTTTTTATTTTATTTATATACATAATATATTAAAACATATTACATATATAAATGATTGAATTTTTATGTTTTATTTAAAAATACTCAACTTTAATGTCTTATTAAACTCCACACCCAACAATGACGATTAAAAATTGTCAACAATAAATTGATGATAAAAGTTGTCGATAATAAAATATCGTCGACAAGAAAAAGTCGTTGACAATAAAATATCGTCAACAAAACATTACTGACAAAAACTAACGACAAATGCAAATTCAAAACAAAATGATCATTAGACACTCGAAACCAATACGCAAACACCCAAACACCAAAAATAAAAAGGTGGGTCCCCAATTTTGGGGTACGTTGTGGAGCAACCACAACAAATGGCGACTCTGCTGGGAAATGCTCCTGAGCATTTCGATGAGAACCCAACCTGAAAAACCTTCAAAACTCAAACACAAGCGTCAGTCAATATCCAAAGAATGAAACTAGACGAGAAATACATGAAGCATCAGAATCGTTAAGCATCAACTCGGTGTGTGCAGTGTGCTTCATTCCCTATCGTTTGAAACTCGTTCAACTTTGCATTGTCAGTTTTACTTGAATGCATATGCGAGGTCATGAATGATTTGTTTCAGGATTTAATATATGGCAAATATGCTAGAGATATAACAACCTGCTTTGCAAAGGTTCAAACTTTCTAGTATCATGAACAAGCATATTAAAACTGTTAAACCCTCTTAGGACCAAATATGTGTATACTGAATTAATTTACTAGATCCCAAAGTTGGTTATGTGTCACTACCATCTTGAACCCATGTGCAAGTGTAAGTGAAATCAAAGCTTTGGTAATAGGATTCCCAACCTAAGCAAGATGGGAATTTAACCCTATCCTTACTACTCTAATTTGGAGTTCATTACCTCATCTTGAACAAAATGATTTAACCTGTTATAGATGAAACTGTCAGGCTAGCCTGTCCGTTTGAGCAGTCAGTGGTCTTGCTTTTAGACAAGACATGTTGCCGCACATGAGCATACTCCATTGCCAGTCGGGCATCTATAGCCCTGGTGGAGATTAACCCCATAATCCAGGATTTGGCTTTACTTTTGATTTCTTGAACCTTGGGGATGACTACCCATCCTTGCAAGGGACCTATAGTACGATCCTTCCAATCCAATATTAATGATGAAATGAAAGTAGAATGAAAATATTTGCTTTGGAATTTCAAGCTCTTGAGTGGGCAAAATAGAAGCTTTGGGGAATCAGATTCTCAACCTAAGCGAGATGAGAATTAGACCCTATCCTTACTACTTCATGAAGGTCAAATCAGAGTTTTGGGGAGTTGGATCCTCAACCTAAGTTCGATGGGGATTTAACCGTATCCTTACTACTCTGATTTTAGGCTTTAAGCACTATGGGAGTGGTAAAAACCACTATTTTAAGGATTATGTTGCATGATAGGACAGACACGAAATACTCATTTCGCCTCACCTTTTCTTCCAAGTATGGTTTTGACCATTTTGCTCAGGATCCTCTCTAATATGTGTAGAACGTGTTTGGTTCAAGATAGTTCGAGCATTAGTTCCCAACCGTAGGATCCTTTTAATATATGTTATGTAATAACCCTAAGAGGATTTGACACCTTTTCAATGATTGTATTTGAAATGAAGATGCAATTGAGATGAAATGTATATGCAATGTGGAATGTAACATGAGATATGGATGAATGCATTGCTCTTTTTGAAATGCGGATGGAGTATACCACCTACTTTGCCCTAATTTGTAAAACTGACAACTTCATGCATCACAAGTTCCAAACGATATTGTTTAATGTGTTTGTGATACTCGTGGAGCTTCCTGCAATACAATTTCGATGTTTCATATTCTCTTAGTCTTAGTCAACATTCATAAGGACATAAATTGACATCTCGCTTTTCCTTTTTTTTTTCAAGACAAACAAAAAGTGTCCAAAGGACTAACACACAACTTAAAACCAAAATGAGGTCCAATCCAAAACCAACATCAAAACCAAAATTATATACAAATGTACAATATGGTACAAATCTCACATGACTTAAGGGCTAAAATAATGCTTTAGAACTTGCCCATTAATCGGTAACATCAAATATTTCCCATCCAAAGTTCTTAATCTGAAAGTATTTTCCCCTAGGATTTCAAAAATTTGATAAGGGCCTAACCAAAGACAATCAAACTTTTTGTGATCCCCTTTCTCCTCATGTTTTTTATCCCACAATAAAACCAAGTCAGAGATCCTAAAAGACTTAATTTTGGCTCTTTTATCAAACCATATTTTGACCACATCTTGATGTTTGCTCATGTGGAGCATGGTTTCTTCTCTTTTTTCATCAAGGTGCATTAGATGACTTAATCTAGCCTTAATGTGATTATCAGTCCCAAGGTATTCTTGTGTGAAACGAAGGGTTTGAAGCTTCAAATTTGCAGGAAAAATTGGGTCTTGCCCATAAACTAGATGATAAGGTGTATTCCTTATTGATTCTTTTTCTCTAGTCCTATCTGCCCAAAGAGCAAATTTTAATTGGTTGTGCCAATCCCTAGAATTCTTTTCCAATAACTTCTTAATGATGGTTAAAAAAAAATTATTTGAAGATTTTGCCAAACCATTACCTTAATGGTAGTAGTTAGATGAAAACTTTAAACTCGCCTTATTATCATATGCCTAATTTGCAAATTGAGTGGAAACAAAAGCCTTACCATTATCACTTACAATAGAATTGGGCATTCCAAACCTTGTTATGATGTGATCTTTGAGGAACTTTATTACCACATCCGTGGTGGAATGCTTCGTAGGAATTGCTTCTGCCCACCTAGTGCAATAATCTGTAGTTGTGAGTATGAATTTATGGGAAACTGAAGAATTTGGGTTAATAACCCCAATGAAGTCTAATCCCCATTGTGCAAATGGTCTCATCTCAACTACAAGGTTGCAATGGCATAGCCGCATTCCTTTCTCTATTGGCGGCCACTTGACAAATATGGCAAGATCGCACGTGTGCATGTGTATATTTAAAAATGTGGGGCCAATAATATCTCGCTCTTAAGATTTGATGTGCTGTTGAATTTGTCGAACCATGGCCAGTTTCGTATTTACCATGAAACTCTTGCCAAAACATTGGTAGCTTCTTCTTGATTTAAGCATCGTAGGTAAATTCCCTCGTTATTTTTCCTATAAAGAGCACCAGACCTAATAAGATAATTGGCAGATTTAAGTCTCAAGGCTCTTCTTTGAGTAGAATTAAGATGTGATGGACACTTACCATTTAACAGAAAATACACAATATCAACATACCAATCATCTTTGGAAATGTGCTCTACATTTGAATATTGGCACGTGATTTGGGGATTGTTCTCAGCAATTGTTTTCACAAGTCCTTGTCCACGAACTAGTTTCATGGGTTGAATTTCAAGATCAAATTCTTGAATGGTATAAATCCATTTACCTCTTCTCTCACCTAGCTCGTTTTGCACAAACATGGTTTTGACAGCAGGGTCAGGCATGATGGCAAAGACCCTACTATGCACAATGTAATGTCTGAATTTTTTACTGTTTTGAAAAGTGCATACATTTGCTTATCGAGAATGGAATACCTCAATTGAGCATCCTTCAAAGGAGCACTTAGAAAATCTATGGGATTTTATTTATTATCTTCACCTTTTTGAGTCAAGACACTCACAAAAGAGTGTTCAGATGCAAAAGCATAAATAAAGAAAGGCTTAGAATAATATGGACTTATAAGGACAGGGGCTCTAGAAATAGCATCCTCGATTCTTTGAAAGGCAACCCTACTTTCTTCATTCCATCTGACATTCACATCCTTTTTAAGCATCTCGTTCAGTGGTTTAGCTATCTCAGCGAAGCCAGAAATAAACTTCCTCACAAAATTGATTTTCCCAAAGAAAGATCTCAATTCTTTTTTGCTACTTGGGAGAGGCAAGTTTTGGATAGCTTCTATCCTCTCCGGATCAATGGAAATACCTTCTTTTGAAATGATATGGCCAAGCAATCTTCCTTTTGTCACTCCAAAGATGCATTTTTTTGGATTTAAAGAAATTTCGTGCTCTCTACACCTTTGGAGAACTTTCCTCAAATCTTTCACATGGTCTTCTCTTTCCTTTGAAAACATAGGAATGTCATCTACATACACAATGATACATTTACCTATGAGCCCTTTGAACGCATAATCCATGGCACGTTGAAATGTTGCGCCTGCATTTAATAATCCGAAAGGAATTCTTCTATAGGCAAATGTTCCCCATTTGGTTGTGAAGGTTGTCTTCATCCTGTCATTGGGATGAATAAGAATCTGATTGTATCCAAAATACCCATTGAGAAAAGACATCATTTCAGACCCATTCACCGTTTGCAAGATTTCATCAATTGATGGCAGTGGGTAATTATCCTTTTGTGAGGCTTTGTTGAGATTTCTAAAATCTATGCATAGCCTTATCTCTCCATTCTTATTTCTCACCGAAACAAGATTAGCAACCCAAGTTGAGTGCCTAACGGGAAAGATTATCTTTGCGTCCAACAATCGCTTGACCTCTTTCTCTATCAAGGGCTCAAGTAATGGGTTAACAGGTCGTTGTATTTGTCTGAAGGGTTTGGAATCCGATTTTAGAGGGATGGTGTGTATAATAACATTTTGATCATACGTTTTCAACTCATTGTAATTCCAAGCAATGCAATCCATGTAATACTTTAGTGCACGTATTATATTTTCCCTCTCATCGGCTGTGCATGCCTTTGCAATGTACACTTCACATGGATTATCCACACTCCCTATATTGATCAGGTCACAAACATCTTTAGGAAGTGGAACCCTTTTTCCTTTTTCTAGCTTTATATCCCATATCAAACATCTTCTCCAACGAAACAATGTTCTTAGGTATCTTGTTGGATTGAAATGTAGCTTCACTTTCTCCTTCTGTTTCTTCTTGCCACCTTTGATCTTCATCAATCACTTGGTCCTCAAAAATACCCGAATTGGTGACAAATTTGAAAATGTGTCTATCATTCTCAAAAACTTGGAAGTTTTTGACGTTATCAGGTATCGATGGACAAGGGACTAACTCAATGGAAAACTTCTTGCATTTTTTTATGTCAACTAGGTTTAGCATGCCTGCAATGACTATAAGAGAATCAACTATACGATTTCCTTTCCTAGAAATAAGGGATATATTAAAAGCATCAAATTCCTTAATGAGGTCCCTCACCCTAGTTCTATAAAGGCTCAATATCTTGTTACGGTAAGTATATTGTCCTTTAACTTTTTTGACCACCAACTATGAATCTCCCAATACTTTCAAACACTTAACTTTCTTGCTCAAAGCCAATTGTAATCCAAAGATAAGAGCTTCATATTCTCCCACGTTGTTAGTGCAAGGAAATTGTAATCTATAGGCAGCAAACAATGGTTTACTTCCTGGACAAGTGAGTTCAACCCCAACTCCTGCCCCTTTTTTTGACTTAGATCCATCAAACTTGAGTAACCACACGAGATTATCTTCTTCAAAAGAGCTACAAGAAAATGTTTCTTTTTGAGGTTCTTCTGTAGCTCTTTTAACATCAAAAGCATAGACTCCTAACTCAGGTTTAGAAAATTGATCTTCATTTGGCTTGTTGAATTCTGTGATGATTTCCTTAAGCCTTGGCTCATTTTCCACTCTAATTTGATTAGCAATCCCTTTCCAGGGTAGCCACATGTGTGAGCAATCAGTGGAGAAATAACCATTCAAAATTTTCAATTTTTTTTTGAGGACTTTGTAAGTCCTCGAACATTCCACAAAAGGAAATTCATGGAGGAATATCCATGGAGTTGTCTCCCATAGGGCTACCCCCACTATCAATCAGTGTCAAAGAATTATTAAATGCAGAAGTTTGAGAAGGTTGAAGTAAATCACCAACAATCAAGGGACTACCACATTGTCGGCCAGTACCAAAAACCTATTAAATAAAGAGGTCTAAGAAGGTTGAAATATGTCACCAACAATCGAAAGATGATGCTTAGCCTCCCGGCTTCCCATCAACAATGATGAGCCATCCCAAAATGGACTATGTGAATACTTGGAGGTTGGAGGTATTGTCAGTGAATTCCCTTCTTCTAAGGTTGATTTATGCTTGAGAGGTTTCTCAATAGGTGGAGTCTTAGGAGCCAAAAAAGGATGAACATGAGCAATAGGAGGCTGAGATGGTGGCTTCACAACCTTATCTCCATTATAAAGCATTGAATTAGGGTTGGTTGCCCCCTTCTTATTAGAAACTGTAATCCAATCACCCTCAATAGAGGGTTTTGAAGGTGTAGGCACATTATGAGGAGCAGGAGCAACTATCAAAGGTTTTCAAGCAACCAACGGACAATCCTTGATACGATGCATGGTGGACTAACACTAAAAACAAGTATTAGGTAAATTATAGTAAACAATTTTTTGCATAAAATACTTTGTACCAATCTGAATGTCAATAAATTATCTGAGATCCTATGTGAGGTCAACCTCAACAAAGGCTCTCTTATTAGGTCATGCTAAGAAGAACTGCTCTTGTTCCCAACAAACCACCCGACCAATGGGTTTAACAATATTGTCAATAAACTCCCATAAGGGCAGTGAAAGACCAAGGAGTTCAAGCCAAACCGACACTTTCAAGGCAACTTGATCTGATACTAAAAAAGGAGTCCAAGGAGAGAGTACCATCAAAGTATTGCAAAGAAACCAACAACTAGACTTAGCAACCATAGTTTGCACTTGTGAGGGTTATTTAAAGGAAAGAAAAAAACCCTTAGTAAGATAATGAATACCCGCAACCACAACGCCATAAGCTTCCTAGTGAAGTTTCATCCAATTTTGAAAATATTCTTGTGATGGAATTCGACCAACAAAATAAGCTATAAGACAATGATTCCCATACCATTTTACAGCTGGAGAAACATCAAAAGAGAACACAACATTTGGAGAATAATCATTACCTCGTCCACCACTTTTAGAACAAACTTTCGAGCTCACTTTGATGCCATGAGTTCCACTATCTGTAACAATTGTTACATCTATGGATGGTGAAGCCATAAAAAGGAGAGCGACCACCAAATTGGTGTCAATATCAATATCTAAAATTAAAGTAGTTGAATTTGCGAATGGCAGCATACCCAAACCCTAGTAGAGCAAATTTCCTCATCAAACCCTAGTAGAGTAGCTTTCCTCACCAATTAATTTTACTAATTTGTATAGTTTTATTGATTTGTATATTATTATAAGGGTAATTGTTTTCTTAAAAAATTGTCTCATTTTTTAGGAGTCATATCTTTGCAAAGGATTGTTTGATTTAACTAATTCTTGGACTAATTTGTATGTAATTTGAAGATCTTTAAACTGAGTGGGCATATGAAGGAATCCAAGCAATATTGAGGGAGATACGACCCTCTAAAGTTAGCCATCTAGAATAAGGGCGGTGACGATATTTCAAGTCGTAAAAAACAAAATTACAAATATCTGTTAGCCAAGGTTCGAATGATGGGAGGATAAATGGAGGGCTAGGGCTTCAATGAGACAAGATATTTTGTTTGGGCATAGAATTTTTGAGCTAAGTTTCTTTTTTCTTTCTTTATCTTAAAAATTTTGCTTGCAAATTATTATAATTTTTTTATCAAATATTATATTTGTTATAGGATATTTTGGTAAATTTTAGTATATTTTGAGTTTTAGTTTCTTTCCCATGGACCGATTTATAGTTAAATTCTTAGAATAATATCTAGTAGCAAAGGTTAGTGAGAAAACCATAGAGGATCAATCCTTGCTGCTCAAATATAAGATGATTTTTGGTAAATTTAATAGGTATTGGCCAAGGGCTTTAGCCTTGAGAAAATGGATTGATAAGAGTTGGAAGTCTTCAAGAATGACTCTATCCTTTATTCCCAAAGGTTTCTTCCTAGACATTTTTTGTTCTAGGGAAGAAAGAGATAGAATCCTAAAAGGGGGTCCTTGGTTTAAGGGAAGATTATGACTCTTCCTTACTCACTAGTATGAAGGTTTTTCTCCTAAAAATATAAATGTATCCCTAGTCCTAGTTTAGTTTAGGATGTAGCGGTTGCTCATTGAGTTTTAGGAAATAAATACCTTTAAGGCAATAGGTAACAATATGGAAGAATTCCTAGAGACTTCAGAAACTATGAAAGATAGTTTCTTGGCTATTTATGCTCGAATATTGGTCATGATTGATATAAGTAAACATTTACCAAAATAAAGTATTCTTAAGTATGAGGATAAGATATGGACCCAAATTATAGATTATGAAAACGTATCTTCTAGACGTAGAAGATGTCATGAGGTGGGACATATTAAGAGAGCATGCCCTAAGAAGAGTCCAACATAATCATATATAGAAAATCGTAAGAGAAATTTAAAAATGGATATTGATGAGGACGATTTTCAACTTCCAAAAAATAGAAATAGACAAATGTGTTGAGAAAGGTGCAACAGTATTGTCATTGTTGTCAACATAGTCAGTTAGATCTATTGATGCAATGGACTTGTCATTGTTGTCAACACAGTAAGTTAGATCTATTGATGCAATGGACAGGAAGTTCAAAGCCTTTCAGATGTAGAAAGACAGGAGTTCAAAGGGTGCTCAGAGTTTGTATAGATCTATTGATGCAATGGACTTTTCATTGTTGTCAACACAGTCAGTTAGATCTATTGATGCAATGGACAGGAAGTTCAAAGCCTTTCAGATGCAGAAAGATAGGAGTTCAAAGGTTGCTCAGAGTTTGTACAATGATTGTCCAAGAAAACCGAAGTGGCCCATAAGCAAAAGATCAAAGAAAAAGACAAGTAAGAAAAGTGTCGCGATATCGCGACATATACAACAGGCAAGAAAAATTGTCGTGATTTCGCGACATGTTGGAAGAGAGAGAAAAAAAAGAAAAACTGTCGCGATATCGTGACATGTTGAGAAGAAAGCAAAACTGTCGCGATATCGCGACATGTTGAGAAGAAAGCAAAACTATCGCGATTTCGTGACATGTTCGGAGAGAAAGCGCAAGCAAGCTAAATTGTCATGATTTTGTGACATGTTCGGAGAGAAAGCGCAAGCAAGCTAAACTGTCACGATTTCATGACATGTTCGGAGAGAAAGCGCAAGCAAGCTAAAATGTCACGATTTCTTGACATGTTCGGAGAGAAAGCGCAAGCAAGCAAAACTGTCACGATTTCGTGACATGTTGGAAGAAAGAAAGGCAAGTAGAAAAAGTGTCGTGATTTCGTGACATATTGCAAGGAAGGTTGTACGGACGAAAAAGTGTCATGATTTCATGACATATTGTAGGAGAGAGAGTCCGAAAGAAAAAGTGTCACGATTTCATGACATATTGCAAGAGAGATTGTACGGACGAAAAGGTGTCGCGATTTCACGACATATTGCAGGAGAGAGAGTCCAAAAGAAAAAGTGTCACGATTTCATGACATATTGCAAGAGAGATTGTACGGACAAAAAAGTGTCATGATTTCATGACATATTGCAAGAGAGAGTCTGAAAGAAAAAGTGTCACGATTTCGTGACATATTGCAAAAGAAAGAGCTAAGGAGAAAAAGTGTCGCGATATCGCGACATGTTGGGTTTTCGTGACCCGAAGGCAAGAGAAAGAGCTAAGGAGAAAAAGTGTCATGATATCACGACATGTCAGGTTTTCATGACCCGAAGGCAAGAGAAAGAGCAAAGGAGAGAAAGTGTCACGATTTCGCGACATGTCGCATTTTCGCGACTAAAGGAGGAGAGAGAAAGTAAGAAGGCGAAAGTGTCATGATATCGCAACAAAAGTAAAGAGGAAGAGCAAGGAGGCGAAAGTGTCATGATATCGCGACATGTTGTGTTTTCACGGGCACAACTCCGAGAAGAGGACAAAGAGGCAGAAGTGTCACGATTTCATGATAGGTCATTTTGGCGCGAGCTAAGAAGAGAACCCAGCCGAAATAAGATATGTGATAGTTAAGAAGTCGATACGATTTGTGAAGTCGATACGACGGTTACAGGTGCGATTAGTTAGTTGAAGTCGGTACGATAGTTACAGGTGTAGTTATAGAGAAAAGTTAGAACTTTGTTATAAAAGGAGGTCTACGTGGAGAATTAGAGTGCAAAAAAAGGCTGAAGAGTGTTGCGTAAAGAGGGTTAGAAGAGTGTTGTAAGAGAGCATTAAGCAGAGTCGAGAGAGCTGTAAGAGTGCATTAAGAAGCACAGCAAGAGGGCTGTAAGAGGGTTGTAAAAGTGTAGCAAGTAGAGCCGTGAGTGTGTGTGGTGTTTTGGTGAATAGCGAGAGAGGTTGGGTTAGCAATAGACCAATCAGGGTCTTGTATAAGCGAAGGCATTTTTATGTCAATCTTGTAGTTTCAAAATTGCAGTCTGAGTTGGTGCTTGGAATCAGGGGTTGGTGCTCCTTTCTATTGGTGCAGATAAATCAGGGGTTGGTGCTCCTTTCTATTGGTGCAGATAAATCAGGAGTTGGTGCTCCTTCTAGTGGGTGTTGGTAAATTGATTGTAAAATTGGTATTTTGCAAAGACTGGATTTGGACGGGAGTCCAAGCAGTCATTTTTGAGGAGTAGCCAAATTGGTGAACCTCGTTACATCGTGTGTTGTGGAAAGCTCTCTTGTTATATTTGCTTTATCTGATTTTAAGTTTTCATTGTTTTGGCATTAAGAGTTGTAGATTTGAATTTAAAATAGCTACACTGATTCACCCCCCTCTTAGTGTCATTGTGAGACTAACAATTGGTATCAGAGCCAAGTTCCTGAACAAGCTTAATCGGCTAAGGTGATCTTGGAAGTGAGACAATGGCAGGTGGTGAAGGATTCTCATCAAACAAAGCACCATTGTTTGACGAAACTAATTACGCATTTTGGAGACTCAGGATGTAGACATATCTGTGCGCTTTGGGATACGACATTTGGGAGTCAGTAGACAGTGGATACACAATACCCACCATTCCTCCAACCGATGTTGCCGATAAGAAACTGTTTGAGAATAACTCTAAAGCAAAGAATGCTATCATGTGCGGTTTAGTGGACAGCGAACTGATAAAAATTATGAGTTGTAAAATGGCAAAAGATATGTGGGACAGACTAAGGAGCATTCATGAAGGAGACGACAAGATCAAGGAGGCCAAGTTACAAACGCATCGAGCTCAGTTCGAAGCATTAAAAATGAATGACGATGAGAACATAGAGGCATACATGCTGAGAGTTAATGGAATCATGAATGCGATTAGAGGACTCGACGAGGAAATGGAAGATGCTGTCATCGTAAAAAAGGTACTAAGATCTCTTCCCCAAAGATTTGATTCTAAAGTTTTAGCAATAGAAGAAGCTAAAGATCTAAATACTTTTAGTATGGATGAGATGCATGGTTCTTTGACTGCATATGAGATGAGAATAGGAAAAACTAAACCCACATACAGAGAAGCTGCTTTTAAAGCACATAAAAATATAAAAGCAAAACAAGAATCCGAGGAAGAAGAGACATCAGATGAAATGGAAGCAAACTTTGTTCGAAAACTAATAAGGGGAAAAGGAAAATACAGAGGAAAGCTACCATTTAAGTGTTTCAATTGTGGAGGCGTTGGGCACTTTGCAGCTAAATGTCCACTTAATGAGAAAAACAAAAGTGATGAAGGTTCACACCAAGAAAGAAGTGACTGGAAGAAGAAACCAAATTTTAGAAAAGGCAACTTCAAGAAGAAAAGTTTCATATCCAAGAATGTCAGTCCTTCAGAAGACAGCTCCGATGAGGATTCTGAAGAAGAAACAGGTGAAGCTCTTTTCATGGCATTCAAAGAAGAAAAAATTGAAGAAAAACAGGAATGTGATAAAGAACTTGAGGCTGAGGCTGAAGTAGATCTGGAAGGTGAGCTGATCGCTGCACTTAAAGAGCTGAGTATAGAAAGAAAAAAGAATAAGAAAATTTCAAGAAAGTTTGAGGATGCCAATGAAATCATAACCAACTTGAAAGTATAGATAGACGAATCTAAGAAAATATCTAAAGATATCGAAGTACAATTAACCATGAAAATAGATGAGTGCAGTAAGTTAGAAGAAGAGATTGTTGGTTTAAAGATGCAGCTAGAAGAGATGAATCAAAAAGTGAGTTGTTATCACAAACTTGAAGAAAGTTTTGTAAAGTTGGATAAGATTATAAATAGCCAAAGGACTACAGGCATCAAATTTGGTTTGGGCTTCGTCGAAGGAGAATCATCAAATAGATCAAAGGCCATAACTGTAGAACCCATAAAGAATGAAGATAAGATCAGGATTGATCAAGAAAAAATGAATCATGCTAAAGAAAGCAATAATGCCAGGCACGAGAGGAGTATTGACAATGATGGATTCACCAATGTCACTCATCAAAGGAGAAGAAGATTTGTGGCTCCCACTACAAAATGGCAAAGACCATCACCCAGGTTCACTCATTTCTTTTATGGTTATTGTTTTAAATGCAATGGTTATGGACATAAGATTGTTGATTGCAAGTATAATGTAGGACAAAGGAACTTTACCAGTAGAAATGTTTTTTCACCGTTGATGGATTATGCAGTAGAATGTTATAACTGTCATAATTTTGGGCACATTGCAAGAAATTGTCGAAGTACATATGCAACAAATAAACATCAGGGAAGAAAATTTCAACCAAATGGTTTGAAACAAAATAGAAAATTTCTCGAAAAACATGCACAAGCTACTGACAAAGAAAAGTCAAAACAAGTGACCAAAATTGTAATCAAACCAGAGTGGAAAGAAAAGGAGTGACCCAAGGAAGAAAAGGAATCCTTGATCGTACAGACAACATTTAAAGCACAGAACAAATCTACACCATGGATACTTGATAGTGGATGCTCCAGTCATATGACAGGCGACAAACAAAAATTTGAGAAGTTACAGAAATATGAAGGTGGTTCTATAAAATTTGGAAATGATGATGGAGCTAAGATAATTGGCAAAGGATCAGTTAAGATCAGTGATGGAAAAATCAAGTCAAAAGAAGTCTTGTTTGTGATTGGTCTGAAGCACAACTTGTTAAGCGTAAGTCAGATCTGTGATAGAGGTCATGAAGTAATTTTCAAGAAGCAGGGTTGTGAAGTCAGAACAACAAACTATGGAAAGTTGATAGCAACTGGATCAAGGACATCTGGCAACCTGTATACTCTCTCAGAGACTTTAGAAGGAGAGTGCTTGATTGGACAGGAAGAAGAAAATTGGCTGTGGCACAAGAGGCTCGGTCATATCAATTTTGACAATCTAGTAAAAATCAGCTCAAAAGGGGCAGTGAGAGATATTCCCACCATTGGCAAACCATTAAATAGCATTTGTGCTTCATGCCAAAAGGGGAAGCAAACTAGAGCCACATTTAAAACAAAAGAGTACTTCACAAGCAAACCTTTAGAACTAATACATACTGATTTATGTGGACCCATGAGAACGCAAAGCATAAATGGTGACAAATACTTTATGTTGTGCATAGATGATTATTCCAGGATGACATGGGTACTATTTTTGAAGCTTAAATCAGATGCCTTTGAGATGTTCAAGATTTTCAAAAAACAAGTTGAGAATCAAACAGGAAAAAGGATTAAATGTTTAAGATCAGATAGAGGAGGAGAGTTCATTTCAGAGGAGTTTGCAGAGTACTATGAAAAGTATGGGATTAGGAGATAGTTTTCAGCAACAAGGACACCTCAGCAGAATGGTGTGGTAGAAAGAAAGAATAGGACAATGCAAGAAATGGCACGGACTATGTTGACTGAGAGCAAAATAGCATACAGATTTTGGAAAGAGGCAGTCCATACTACGGTATACATCCAAAATAGGTGCATGTTGAGGACACATGAAAGCAAAACTCCGTATGAGCTGTGGTTCGGTAAAAAGGCAACAACAAGATATTTTAAAGTTTTTGGCAGCAAGTGTTACATCAAAAGAACTGAAGATAATCTTGGTAAGTTTGAAGATAGAGCTGATGAAGGTATTTTTCTTGGCTATTCGACAAAAAGCAAAGCCTATACATGCTACAACAAGAGGCTAAAGAAAATTGTGGAGAGTGTCGATGTTAAAGTTGATGAAGGTAGGGAACGAGAAATTAGCTATGAAGAAAACTACCCAATTTATGAAGAGGTTATTGAAGGAGATGAGGAAGAGGAAACGGAAAAGAAACAGAAAATTGACTCGGATGATTTAAGTAGTGTTTCGAAGAGGTAGAAAACAAGAAATTCAAAACAGGCAGCTGGCAGAAAAATCATCCTAGAGAGCAAATAATTGGAGACCCCACAGTTGGTGTTCAGACAAGAAGAAGAGTAGTAAGTAACTACTCTCTATTATCCAACATTGAGCCCAAAAATGTTGTTGAAGCAAGCAAAGATGAAAGTTGGATGACGACAATAAATGAAGAATTAGATCAGATTGAGAAAAACAAAACCTCGGAGTTAGTACCAAGACCTGCAAATAAAAATATAATCGGTACTAAATGGGTTTTTCGAAACAAATTGAATGAAGATGGACAGATAGTCAGGAATAAAGCAAGATTGGTCTATAAAGGCTATGCACAAGTTGAAGGTATTGAATTTGAAGAAACCTTTGCACCAGTGGCTAGACTTGAGGCAATTAGAATGTTTCTGGCTTTAGCAGTTCACAAAAATTTCAAAGTTTATCAAATGGACGTGAAATCAGCATTTCTGAATGGAAAACTTGAAGAAGAGGTCTATATTGAGCAGCCGAATGGTTTCCAACTCGATGATAATCCCAACTTCATCTGCAAGTTGAAGAAAGCACTGTATGGCTTGAAACAAGCACCCAGAGCATGGTATGCAAGGCTAGACAACTATCTTACTCAACAAGGGTTCAAAAAGGGTATGGTGGACAACAATTTGTATGTCAAAATAGAGAATGGCCATCTCATTGTCCTTGTTGTATACGTAGATGATATCATTTTTGGTAGCAGCAATGATGAGTCGTGTAAAGATTTATCAAATAAGATGCAGAAAGAATTTGAAATGTCTATGATTGGTGAACTTTCATATTTCCTCGGACTGCAAGTTAATCAAAATGAGAAGGGCATATTTATTTCTCAAGTTAAATATGTGAAAGAGATGCTAAAAAAGTTCACAATGGAGGATTGTAAGCCTGTTAGCACTCCCATGATGACAAGTTGTAAGTTGAGCAAGGATGACAAATCTCCAGATGTTGATCAAACCATGTACAGATCTATGATTGGGAGCCTATTGTATTTGACAACTACCAGACCAGATATCTTGCAGGCAGTTTGCATGGTAGCATGATTTCAGGCTAGTCCCAAGGAGACTCATGTGACAGCCGTGAAGAGGATTCTTCGGTATCTGAAGGGTACTATGGAGTATGGGTTATGGTATCCGAAAGGTAAGGATTTCACCCTTATTGCATATTCAGATGCAGATTGGGCAGGATGTGTCGATGACAGAAAGAGTACCAATGGAGGTGCATTCTATCTTGGAGACAGGTTGGTCGCATGGCACAGTAAGAAACAAGAGTCAGTCTCCTTATCCACAGCAGAGGCAGAATATATTGCAGCATCAACGTGTTGTACACAGGTTTTATGGATGAAGCAAACCCTGAAAGATCTTGGCATTAACTTCAGTGAGCCAATTTCAGTTAAGTGTGATAACACCAGTGCCATTAACATTTCAAAGAATCCGGTTATGCATTCTCGTACAAAACATATTGCTATCCGATATCACTTTCTGAAAGAGAAAGTTGCGAAAGGTGAAGTTAAGTTGGATTTTGTCCCAACTACAGAGCAAGTAGCGGATATCTTCACAAAACCGTTGCCCAAGGAAATTTTTGAGTACCTTCGCAATAAATTGGGAGTGGTCACGCTTCCCAAGCATTGACTAGCAATCGGGACCACATTCTCAGGGGGAGCATTTGTATATTTGATTATCTTTTTGCTCATGTTTGTAATTTTTGCTAACTACAATAATTTGTGCCTGAGAATGTTGTGCATGGACTCAGGGGGAGTCTGTAGCAGCCCTTTGGTATTATTGTCAAAGGGGGAGAAGAATTCCAAGGAAATTGCACGTGTGTTGGTGTTGCCAACAATTCCAAAGGGGGAGATTGTTGAGCAAAGTGCAACAGTATTGTCATTGTTGTCAACACAGTCAGTTAGATCTATTGATGCAATGGACAGGAAGTTCAAAGCCTTTCAGATGCAGAAAGATAGGAGTTCAAAGGTTGCTCAGAGTTTGTACAGTGATTGTCCAAGAAAACCGAAGTGGCCCATAAGCAAAAGATCAAAGAAAAAGACAAGTAAGAAAAGTGTCACGATATCGCGACATATACAGCAGGCAAGAAAAACTGTCACGATTTCATGACATGTTGGAAGAGAGAAAAAGAAAAAAAAATTGTCACGATATCATGACATGTTGAGAAGAAAGCAAACTGTCGCGATATCATGACATGTTGAGAAGAAAGCAAAACTATCACGATTTCATGACATGTTCGAAGAGAAAGCGCAAGCAAGCTAAACTGTCATGATTTTGCGACATGTTTGGAGAGAAAGAGCAAGCAAGCTAAACTGTCATGATTTTATGACATGTTCGGAGAGAAAGCGCAAGCAAGCTAAACTGTCATGATTTCATGACATGTTCGGAGAGAAAGCGCAAGCAAGCAAAACTGTCATGATTTCATGACATGTTGGAAGAAAGAAAGGCAAGTAGAAAAAGTGTCATGATTTCGTGACATATTGCAAGGAAGGTTGTACGGATGAAAAGTGTCACGATTTCACGACATATTGCAGGAGAGAGAGTCCGAAAGAAAAGTGTCACGATTTCATGACATATTGCAAGAGAGATTGTACGGACAAAAAGGTGTCACGATTTCATGACATATTGCAGGAGAGAGAGTCCGAAAGAAAAAGTGTCACGATTTCGTGACATATTGCAAGAGAGAGAGTCCGAAAGAAAAAGTGTCGTGATTTCGTGACATATTGCAAGAGAAAGAGCTAAGGAGAAAAAGTGTCACGATATCGCGACATGTCGGGTTTTCGTGACCCGAAGGCAAGAGAAAGAGCTAAGGAGAAAAAGTGTCACGATATCGTGACATGTCGGGTTTTCATGACCCGAAGGCAAGAGAAAGAGCAAAGGAGAGAAAGTGTCATGATTTCGTGACATGTCGCATTTTCATGACTAAAGGAGGAGAGAGAAAGTAAGAAGGTAGAAGTGTCATGATATCATGACAAAAGTAAAGAGGAAGAGTAAGAGAAAGTTGTCATCGTATCAAATAAATGTGTTTTCATGGGCAAACTCCGAGAAGAGGACAAAGAGGCAGAAGTGTCACGATTTCATGACAAGTCATTTTGGTGCGAGCTAAGAAGAGAACCTAGCCAAAATAAGATATGTGACAGTTAAAGATACAATAGATACGATAGTTACAGTGATTATAGAAGAAATCGATAGTAGCTATAGGAAGATAAGAAGTCGGTACGATAGTTACAGGTGCAGTTATAGAGAAAAGTCAGAACTTTGTTATAAAAGGAGGTCTGCATGGAGAATTAGATTGCTAAAAAAATGCTGAAGAGTGCTGCGAAAAGAGGGTTAGAAGAGTGTTGTAAGAGAGCATTAAGCAGAGCCGAGAGAGCCATAAGAGTGCATTAAGAAGCACAGCAAGAGGGCTATAAGAGGGCCATAAAAGTGCAGCAAGCAGAGCCATGAGTGTGTGTGGTGTTTTGGTGAATAGCGAGAGAGGTTGGGTTAGCAATAGACCAGTCAGGGTCTTGTATAAGCGAAGGCATTTTTATGTCAATCTTGTAGTTTCAAAATTGCAGTCCGAGTTGGTGCTTGGAATCAGGGGTTGGTGCTCCTTTCTATTGGTGCAGATAAATCAGGGGTTGGTGCTCCTTTCTGTTGGTGCAGATAAATCAGGAGTTGGTGCTCCTTCCAGTGGGTGCTGGTAAATTGATTGTAAAATTGGTATTTTGCAAAGACTGGATTTGGACGGGAGTCCAAGCAGTCATTTTTGAGGAGTAGCCAAATTGGTGAACCTCGTTACATCGTGTGTTGTGGAAAGCTCTCTTGTTATATTTGCTTTATCTGATTTTAAGTTTTCATTGTTTTGGCGTTAAGAGTTGTAGATTTGAATTTAAAATAGCTACACTGATTCACCCCCCCCTCTTCGTGTCATTGTGAGACTAACAAAATGAAAGCAAATAAACAATGGAGACTAGTAATGAAGGATACTGGAAAATATACCAACTCTTTTGAGGCTTTAGCCATTGAAGAAATAGTAGATCAAAGCGTAGAAAACATAGTAGAATAAATTTAGTGTATTAATAAGGAACCATTTATTCAGTATGATCTTGACTTTGGGATGAACATTCTCAATGAACCTAAAGAATGTGTCAAATCAGATTTTGAACTCTCTTGAAGTACCATACACCATTCAGGAGAAAAAAATTGGTAAAGAAAATGCAGTGTTAGATGTTAATACATCTATCATTGATAAGGAAATACCAAAAAATGAGTAGGACAAGTCAAAAGCTTCCATAGTAGAGACAGGAGAGGATAAATCTGAGGAAAAAAGTTGTGAAATAATATTGAGGAATAGAATAATAAGACCTACTCCTGATACAGGCAAGGGAAAAAGAGGAAAACCCTCAAATTATCAAGTGAGATCCAAGGAAGCAAGAGCAAACATAGAGAAAGGAACACAAACTAAGTTGGTTAAACTTCTCTTTACCAAACAACAAAATGATATTGGTAATTCATAGGTGGGGCTAGTAGCCCCTAATGAGACATGATTACCATCTCATGAAATATAAGGGGTGCTAATGCCCCCTCAAAGTAGAGGTGTATCGAGGTTTGTTTAAGCAATAAGCCTGATATTCTTTGTATCTAAGAAACAAAAAAGATAAAAAATGTTTCCAAAAATATGAAAGCATTATGGACGAGATGTGAATGGGATGCTATAGATTCTGAAGGAACAACAAGGGGAATTCTAACTTGTTGGAATCCTATTAGAACCTTCTCTGTAACCATTCATAAAACTAGGTAGTGGATAACCTATTTAGTCACACGCTTCTTTGTAAATATTTGTTTCATCCTTATAAATGTCTATGGACCTACAACTCAGTTAGATAGATTAGAATTTTGGAGTGGGATTGAAGCCTCTATGAGAAGTAAAGACCAAGAATCATGATTATAGGAGATTTTACTGCCATAACCAAGTTGGATGAAAAAATGGAGGAATTAGGAAACTAACCTAAAGTATGAGAGATTTCTCAGCTTTTCTTCAAAATAATAAACTATGAGAGATTGAGTTTGAAGAAGACAAATTTACATGTACCAACAACAAAAGAGGTCAAAACCTAATAGCAAAAAATTTAGACAAATGCATTCTCTTATATCATTAGCCAGATGAAGGAACTTGTGCTAAAATTAATACCTTAATAAGGATTGGTTCATATCACTGGCCAATAAAAGTTAAAATGGTGGTAAGTGAATTCAAAAAATATCATATTTTTTATAAAGTAAATATATGTATTAATTAAGAAAAATTAGCCAAGAACAAAGAAAATGACTGCTAGTTGAACAAACTAGCTAAGATCAATTACAAAAAAGACCAAAAATACTAGTCTTGCTACTATCATCCTTATCTAATCTATATCTAATCATAATTACAATATTGAATTGCTATGTCTAAATCTTGGACTAAATACCCAAAGTCATCATTATCATCAGAGTCTCCTGCCTCATATTCACTGACTTCTCTATCCTTAATCGACCTATTTTTGTAGACCTTGTCTATCCTTTTCTATGTGTCTTTTTTCATGCATTTCATCCTCTCTATGACAAGTGATATAAAGCTTCATGTGTGTTGAGTATATAATCATGTTGGCTAGAGCATCCACTTATTTGTTGAACTTCCTCTTGATGTGGGAGTAAATGACTTGAGTGAATTTGGATTCAAAATCCTTAATGTGTGTGTACATTATCCTTAATTACAATGATGGTAGAGTTGTTTGATTGGCGAGAATAAAGGTTATCAATTTAGATTTTCCATAAACATGTAGTTTTCGAATGATATTTTTGACTACCATTTTGATACCAACTTCACAAATCTTAGCTTTTGATGTTATATATTTAAGGAAATGCAACCACAAGGACTAAAATAAGCATGCAATATTATATCTATGATAATTTACGTGTTGTCTCTCTTCAATGTGGCATTAACACTCCAT
Source organism: Wollemia nobilis (assembly GCA_028583015.1). Taxonomy (NCBI): domain Eukaryota; kingdom Viridiplantae; phylum Streptophyta; class Pinopsida; order Araucariales; family Araucariaceae; genus Wollemia; species Wollemia nobilis. Next base: position 1,403,822 of record JAQPPZ010002224.1, read on the forward strand.
CACTTTTCTCTGCTTGGTAGAGTGCTCACTCTTCTTTATGTGTTGCTATTCTTTGCTTTGTAACACTCTTTTTATGTGGTGCTATCCTTTGTAATTGTCCTTCTGAATGGTGTTATCCTTTGTTATGCTCCTTCTACGTGGTGCTATCCTTTGTACTGTTCCTTCATGTGCTATCTCCTCTCTATGTGGCACTATCCTCTACCTTGTAATGCTCCTTTAAGTGCTACCTCTTCTCAATGTGGCTCCTTTTTTGATAGGATCCTTTATAATGTTTGTTTGCTCCTTTTTCACTTAGTAACGCTTAATGTGTACCTTACCTCCTTTATTGCGAATGATACTACTTTACGTTGATTGATGTTGTTGGTTGGCATTTTCAAGATAGTGTTGTGTTTTCTAACCTTCAATGGGTGAATAACCTTGGATCTTGCATTGCTTTACTTGCCAATGCCTTTTTATCTCCTCTCAAACACTTTGGACATCCCTTTGCTAGAATACCACTACTTCAAACTAAGTGTAGGTTGGATTGTTGTCCTCGATGCTCCAAATATGTGTTAGTTTTGTCACTTTATGTGTAGGCACTTTGCTTGGATCTATGATGCTTGTTGGTTGTTGTACGTAGCTTTAGGGAAACACAAGCTTGTGCCTTTCAATTTCTTACCCCTTGTACTTTCAACTATCACCCTTGATTTCTTGAAATGGTGGTTTCTCTTCTCGAATGTGGTGGTGGTGCCTCTCCTTTTTCCTACTCCTTTGATAGCTCCTCTTTACCAAGACATGATAATGGTGGTTTCTCTTCCATGTTACCTTTTCTTTTTTGGCTACTCTTCTACTACATCTCCTTCTTGGCTCAATGCTTGGTGATATCTTCTATGGTGACTCCAAGCTTCTAGTTTATGCCAAAATTTTTACCTTTTGGATAGTTTATTGTATCCAATATTTGCTATATTGTATTGGCTTGTTTATTTTCCAATAGATAGTAAGAAGTTGATATTTTCTCTTCCTTGTATTATATCTATTTTTTAAGGTTTTAATTTCTTGTAAATGCAATCCACTCCAAATTTGAAGACATAAACTTGAGACCTTTCCTCCTGCTACTTTAAAACCTCAAATGTGGTGTTGTTAAAGACTTAATAATAAGCTAAATAATAAAATCTTATTGCACCAGTATTGCATACCTTTTGGTCTCCTTTTGTAGCTATATTTCTATGTGATTAGACTCACCTATTTGCTGCCCCGAGTTTGTAAAATTTCTATCTCCCATTCCTTATGCTTTGCGACCCTAAACTTGTCTATATTGCAGCTCTATATTGCTTTTCAAGAAGCTTCAAATTTTTGAATAATTCTCCTTATCTTGTTGTCTAAGAATGTATAATTTTATAGCTATAATACTGCCCAATTCTCTCTATATTTTAGCCTTTGGTTTGTTGTTCAAAAAGGCTTTAATTTATAGCTTCCAATGTTGTTTAGAAATAAACTTCTATGTTGTCCAATTTTTCTTAATTTAATGCTTTCTTTTTTTGCCAACTCCTTCAATTTGCTATTCAAGGGCACTTCAAAATCTTCCCAAATATTCTCCAAAACATAGATTTATGTCATCTTCAATCTGTTTTCCTATGACTCTTTAATTTCTATTGCGAAAAACAACGATTTTCTTCTTCGCAAATCAACTTTCAAGCCTTTAATGGCAATCTTTATATTTCTCAAATTGGTGGCATCTTCTAGCTTTTTTCTTCTTCAATCTCCTTGATGAATTTTGACTTCAAATTGGGCCTATTTTTTGTCCTCATTCTCAATAATTTGAATGTCTTGACGTCTTCAAGAATCCTTTCCAAAAGTTGGCAAACTTATTGCCAAATCCTTTTTCCTTTTGGGCTTCTTATTGGATGGCGACAATTATCCCAAATTATTTTTTTTCAAGAACTTCTCCTCTCTTGCAATCTTCTCCCTTGGGATTTCTTCAAATATCCTTTAATGACCACTTCTTCAATTTCTTCAATGGGGCTTTTCTAGCCTCCTCCTTTTCCTTTCAAGTTTGCTTAAGGCCTTCTTCTCTTGAGCCTTCAAATTCTGCAACTTCTCAAGTCTTTTTCTTAAAACTTCAATGAGACCTTTCCTTGATCTCTCCAATATTCCAACTATGGAAGTTCTGCAATGAGATCTCTTTCTTGGATCTCCAAATTTTGTTGCTTCTAAAATCTGTAATAGAACCTTTTTATAGTACTTATCTATCTTAAATCTTCAATAGAAATCTTCAATGAGGACTTCCTTCTCGGTTCTCCTCAATCTTCAATCTTCTGTGGAGATCTCTTTCTCGAGTCTTGTCAATATTCTATCTTCAACTTGTTGCTTCAACTACTGGATCGATTCCAAAGAAGATATTCTTCTTAGCTATTGTAGGAAGCTTCTCAAATTTCTTTGAATCAACTTTTATCTACAAAAAATAATTAGAAAATGGCAATAGAAATTTCTTTAAATCTAAAGATAATGATATTCACTAGTTGATTTGTCAACCTAGTGGAATCAATGTTGAGTCCTAGTCTTCACAAGTTTTCTTGCAACTTTGTGGAAAGACTCTAGCCAAAAATCAATTTAAAAAATTTTGAAAATGAGATTTCCTATCTCCTCTCAATCTCTCTTGTGGCTCTCTCTATCTCCTATCAATCTACCTTGTGCTCTGATACCATTGTTAGCTTTTGATGCTATATATTTAATAAAATGCAACCACAAGGACTAAAATAAACATGCAATATTATATCTATGGTATTGGCAATATAATAATCAAGTAAATAGCTTTAGAAAATTTTGAAATAACTCATAAAATAGTTATTAATTAAATTTCACGAAAATAGGAACTTCATACAAACTATGGAGATTTCAAATGCTCCATGCTTCATACAAGTTCTACATTATATCTACTATAGTCTATCTTATGCTTCTCACTCTCTACCCCTCTACTTATCTATCTCATTTATCAAAGGCTATATATAATGAGACATGACTCTTGGCCTACCATCTTCCTATGACTCTTCATATTCCTCTCCTATGGACTCATGTAAATGTGGACAACATGCACATTTACATCATTGCACATTCTAATAAAACTTGTGCATTTATTACATTGCATAAAGTAAATACTAAAGTCCTAATCTAAGATAAAATCCTAATCTAAACATATACCCATGGTGGGACATTGGCATATACCAAAAAATATGATATATATTCCAACAACTAATCGCTTCAACTACATTGTTGGAATCTTGCCCTGAAAAATATTTTAATTGAGAAGAAATCTTGTCTTGTCTTAGAAAATGATTCTCCCTACCACTGCCATTCTTGGATTAGACTTTTAAGCACCATAAAAAAATAGATTTGGGTATTGGATCATGGGTATACATACTTTAGGGATGTGTTCATGCCCAACAAAGCTTGGAGATTCATTTTTTGCAACATGAGAAGCTCTAAACTAGTCATTTTTCTAGGATTTTTTTTTGTTTGCTTTTGTATTTAAAACTATCCCCTATATCATTTTACCTACTAGTATTCCAATTTTACTGCCTTTTTATTCAAAAATTAATTCATTTATGTCTTTCCATATTGTCCATGTTAGGTAAAAAGGGATGGATTCCCGTAAATACTTAATCAAATATTTGCTTTTGAGACCCCTTTTATACATTTGACTCCATTGATTTAAGTAATTCTTTGCATTCATGTTACCTATAATTGTTGAGCCAAATTTAGAAGCAAATCCTATCCAAATATGTAGGGTTGATGGGCATTCAAAGAGAAGATATTTGGTGGTTTCCTCACTTTTGAAGCATCTTGGACATATATGAGGTCCCATTATATTTCTCTTTTGCAAATTATCTCTAGTGAGAATTTTATTTTGATGTACTAGCTCAAAAAATAGTTGAATTCTAGGGGGGATCTAACATTTCCATATTGTTGCTAACTTTTTGTTTACCTTTCCTACCTGTTGGGCTTTAACTCCCATTTTGACTTGATATTCCCCTGTCTTGCTTACCTCCCCCCAAATTAGTTTGTTTGGGTATTTGGAGTAAGTTTTATATCCAACAATTTGACCTTTTATATTTATCCACTATTCTTGTTTGTGACTAGGCAAGGGGGTCTCCAATTACAATGTCCTCCCACCCATTCCATTATATCAACTAGTTTGTGAACTCCTAGATTCTGCAATTCTTCTTGAAGAGTTTGAGAATAGTTGGTATTGATAGGGGGTCTTCCCGTTATCGAATCCTCCCAAATATTGATAGGTTGACCATCTCTAGGTAACCTTGACACTTTGTTCAAGATTATATTTTTTACCTCAACAGTGTGCTTCCTTATCGAGGAAGAACAAAAATTGCTTGATATGTTTTTTATCAGATGTAAACCTTTAGAGTTAGCGTATTTAGCCTTTAGTATTTCCTTCTAAGGGAAGGAAGGGGGATTGAATAGGTGCCATAGCAAATTAGCCCCTAAGGCTTTGCTAACTTCTCTTAGTTTTCCTTATTCCTAGACCCCCTAGATCTTTAGGCTATGAGATAGATTCCTAATTAACAAGATGGAACTTATTATTATTGTTTTGTTTTCCTCCCTACCATAATAAACTCCTAATGAGTCCATCAAACTTATTAAGCACATACTTTGGAGCATGGTACACCAAAAATTGATAGATTTGGAGACTTGCTATAATTGATTTTATAAGTAATGTTCTTTATGCCAGGCTCAACCACCCATTATTATAGGCCTAATTTTGCTTTACCATTTTCTCTATAGTAGTGTTCCATCAATTGCTTGTAACCTTAAATCCCATTGGAACACCTAAATATTTGAATGTGGGCTCAAAACTAAGTTTTAACCCCGATATTTGACTAAAAATTCTATTCTTTGAGGGAGAAGTTTAATTGTATAAAAACCTGCTCTTGACTTGGTTAATTTTTGCCCCTTTTGATGAGAAAAAATAGTCTAAATATTCTTTGAATTTTCTTACATTAATCTTGAAGCTTCTCTTATTAGAATGTTGTCATTTGTGAATTAGGCATAGGTGACTTATTTGATTTTACTTGTTATTTTAATGTCACTATTCTATTTTTCCATCATCTTCCTATTGATTAATATCCCTAAAGCTTCAACTAATATGATATATAGGTATGGTGAAAGGGGGAAACCTTGTCTCGGACCTCTAGAGACTTTAAATAAGGTTATCGGTTCTCCATTAACTATGGGATATACCAAGGGTTGTTAACATAGGCCAATATCCAATTTATCAATTATATAAGAAATTCAAATTTGACAAGAACCTTATCTAAAAATTGGATGTCTACTCTATCAAAAGCATTGGACATATCTAGTTTAATGACCAATATTTTCTTATTTGCCTTTGCATAGGACTGTAGATCTTCATGCACCATGATAATATTATCATATAGCTACTTCCCTGGTATGAAACCCCCACTCTTGAGCTATAATGGTGTTGATCTTTCTCTTAATTCTATTTGTTGAGATTTTAGTCATGATTTTGTATGAAGAGTTATAAAGAGAAATTGGTCTAAATCTAGCAAAGGAATTAACATTTTTTCTTTAGGAATTAGTGCTATGAAGGAAGAGTTTATATAACCTGAGAGTTTACCTTGAGTTTTGATTTGCTCTATCATTCTAAGAAGGTTTGCTCCTATTATGTGAAGGAACTACTGATAAAAATTGTTAATAAATCCATCTATACCTAGAGCCTTATCTTTTTCTAAAGAGTGGATGACTTCTTCCAACTCCTCCATAGTAACCTCCTTAGTCACTTCTATTTTATCCTTATTTTTAAGAACAATAGGAATATTTTGGAGGAATATTTTTTGAGCTTCTCCATCCCTTGAGACTTTTATGAGAAGTTTAGAAAAATAACCAAATGCTATCTCCTTGATATGGTCCTAATGAGTGTAATTGACTCCATGTTGAATTTCTTGAATTGTGTTCCTTTGATAGTGTTGTATTGTCTTGAGGTGGAAGTATTTTGTATTTTTGTATCCTTTCTGCAACCAGGTCATTCTGGATCGAAGATATCAATGTACTTCTTTTGTTTGATGTACTTTATCTTTTTTTTTTTTTATTTGTGGAAAACATCCCAAAAGGGATGCCACTTTCGGGTAAGACCCAAGGAGGCAGGGGTATCCATTCCGCCAAAAACGCCCAGGACTCGGACCTGGCCTACCACCTTTGACATACTCAAGGAGCAAACAAACACACAAAACCAATTTAAAAATAAGTAAATAACAACAAAAATAATAAAATAAAATAAAAAACATGCTCCTTGAGTGTGTCAAAAACAAAAGCACAACCAAACACGCACAATAAGAAAAAAGAAACCACAACACAAACCACATAGAAAAACACAAGAACCACATAACAAAACACAAACAAGACAAAAACAACGAAACACTACAAAGACATAACCCAAAAAAAACATGAAAAATAAACACAACCAAAACCTAAAAAATAAAATAAATAAATAAAATAAAAATAAAAAACAACCAACACCAGACAATAAACAAAAACAAAAAACATAGAAGACACTCACACATAAAAACACGAAATAACACAAACAAAGAGAAACCCAAGAACAAGAACAGAAAAAAACACAAGAACAATAACAAAAAACATAAAAAAAAACAAAACAACAAAAACACAAGAACAACGAAAAACAACACAAAGAACACAAAAACAAAACAAAACAAAAGAACCCACCCACCTTAAAAAACTAAACAAAAAAAAACAAAGAAGAAAAAAGAAAAAAAAAACAATGAACAAAACAATGACCTATCTAGACCAGAAGACTATTAAGGCAAGAATCAACAGAGGAAACAAAATAAAGAATAGAATGAGCTAGGGAACTAAAAAAAACTGAATGAACCAAAGAGAAGCAAAAAAAAAAACAAGAAGAAACTAGGTACCTTCAGAAGTGGAGCCATCCAAAGAAATGATAGAAAGAAGAGCTTCCCTAATTTGAGAAGCCCACCATATAGGAGGGTGGCCATAACAAGTAAGATCACCTTTGTCCAAAGCCCAATTAGCTAAAGCATCAGCACTCTTGTTTTGATCTCCGACCACATGATTGTAATCAACTTTCAAAAATCCCATCCGGATTAACTGAATCTTCTCAATAATTCTTTTTATTCTCCAATCCACCTTATGATTCTTAGAAGGAGTCTTCAAGAGATTAATCATAAGTTGAGAGTCGAGACTCAACTAACACCTTTTCCCATCCAACCTTAGTAGCCTCCTGAAGGCCTCCGAGGATACCATACCCCTCAGCAAGGTTATTGGAAAGAATACCCAAATTCTCGGCAAAAGTAAAAACCAGGGAGCCATCCGAAAGTCTACCAATTCCTCCCACACTGGCTTTTCCGGGGTTCCCTCTAGAGGCTCCATCCGTATTGACTTTTCCAAAATCCTTAGGAGGAGGTTGCCAATTTCTAGTCCTATCCATCTTACTAATACTCACATTCCCTTTAAGTTGGTTGCCCTTAGAAGGTTTAATCTTCAATCTTTGCATCACTTGATCCCATCTTTGGTGGGAGTTTTGAGGGTGATTAAGGAGTTGATGGACTGATTCAACTAAGTTGGCTATGGTATTTTGCCAAATATAGTGAATATCCTTCCTATCTTGATTAAAAATTTGGTTGTTCCTTTCATTCCAAATATTCCAAAGAAGAATGGTAGAACCCATCCAAACTAGCTGCCTAATAAAATGATCAACACCCTCTTGATTAGGCCAATCCCTCCAAAGCTGTTCAAAAGTAAAAAAATTGGACCACTTGTAAGCCAAGTAAAGTGGCCATTCTCCTCCATAGCTCAGAGGCTAAAGTACACTCAATAAAAATATGGTTGATATTTTCTACATTCTCTTCACACATTTCACATCTAAAAGGGCCATGAAAACCACGCTTCATAAGTTGCTCACGAGTAAGCACCCTACGATGCAATAAAAGCCAATTAAAGAACCTCACCTTAGGCCAAAGCTTTTGAGCCCACAATTGAGAAAATATGTCAGAAGAATGGTTGGGATTATTATGGCATAAGGTCAAATAACCTTGAGCAACGGAATACTCACCCTTAGTAGTGTTGTTCCATCCAAAACAATATTTTTCATGGGACCAAGAGAGGGATCTCATATGAAGGATGCCTTGGATATCTTGTCTTTGCCTTTCTGGGATTTGAATAGGCCAGTCCTCAATAGGGATCCAATATCTACCAACCTTTGAATTACCAGTATGGTACCGATAGTAATTAGCCACCTTTATCCAATTAGCTCGGTGAAGCTCCTCCATCAAAGGCCTCCAATCGGGAAACTGAGTTATCAAAGGCTTGTGACCATCCCAAGAATCTGTCCAAAAATTTGCATGTTGACCATTATGAATGATCCAAAATAATTTTTTCTTTATCAAATCCTCACCAGTCTTAAGAACTGCTAAAATGGGAGAACCTTTGGTAGGAAGTTGATAGCGAACAAGGTCTTCGGGACTTTTGTTCTCGGCATATTTAGCACGGAGATTATTGGCCCAAAGAGCATTGGGGTTATGCAACATCCTCCAATATAATTTAGCAGCTAAAGCTTTGTTGTTATTAATTGAAGACCGGAATCCTAACCCCCCTTCACTCTTAGGAAGACATAAAGTATCCCATTTCACCAAGGCCCATTTTCTTTTCTCCTTAGTACCACTCCAAAGGAAACGATGACTGATTTGATCCAATTCTCGAAGAACAACCTTTGGGATATTCAAAATGGAAGAAACATAAATAGGAATAGCTTGAAGGACTGATTTTACCAAGGTGATTCTACCCCCAGAAGAAAGCCACTTGTTGGTCCACTTTCCAATTTTCTTCTTGACTTTGTCCAACAACCAATTCCAATCTTTATTTTTTTGCCTTTGAATATTTATGGGAATACCTAAATAAGTGATTGGAAGAGAGGTCTTCTTATATCTTAATTTATCCAAGACCATGGATTCCTGTCTAGCAGAGCGGTGAAAGAAAATAACTTTAGATTTGTCTTCATTGATCAACTGCCCGATAGCCTTAGAAAAACAGCTAATTATTTGCTTAATATTAGAAGCTTCCTTAAGCTGTAGCTTTACCTAAAAGAGTAGAGTCATCCACAAATTGAAGATGAGAGATAGGTCTAGCTCCATGAGCAATGGTAACTCCCTCAAGGGTTTTGTTTTCCCTCTTTTTGGTTATAGTCCTACCCAAGCATTCAGCAAGAATGATGAATAAATAAGGGGATAGCGGGTCACCTTGCCTAATACCTCTGGAAGCTGGGAAAGAGCGAGAAGGCCTGCCATTGATAAGAACTAAGTAGGAAACTGAAGAGATACATCCCATAATCCAATCCATCCAATCCTTAGAGAAACCAAATTGCCTCAAAACTTTGATAAGGAAGTGCCAATCCACTCTGTCATAAGCTTTGGATAAGTCTAACCGAATGAACATAGAAGGAGAATTTTGCATATCCATGGAATGGATGGCTTCCTGAGCAAGAACTATCTCATCTACTATTTGACGTCCTTCCACATATCCCCCTTGCTCTGGGGAAATAATCTTATGCAAAAGAGGCTTCAACCTTTATGCCATGATTTTAGTAATGATTTTGAGAAGAACATTACATAAAGCAATAGGTCTAAAAGCTGAGATATGATCAACCTCTTGAGCTTTTGGAACAAGAGTAATATAAGTTTTATTGATAACCTTCAAAATTTCTTTGGCTTTCCTGGCTTCTTCCACCACCTCTAATAAATCAACATGAAGGATATCCCAGAACTCTTGGTAGAACTCAATAGGAAAACCATCAGGACACTGGGGTTTTCCCTTTTTGCATTTTAAAAACTACTTGTTGAAGCTCATTGATAGTAACAGGAGCAGTCAAAATAGAGTTCTCCTCAGAAGTGATAAGAGAAGGGATTGCTTGAAGAACATTTTGTTGAGAAGCTGAGTCAAGAGGAGTAGCAACAAAAATATTGGAAAAGTAATCAACAACAATAGAGTTCATGCCATCCCAAGTATAAACAACATCTCCAGTATCTGAAGTTAAGGAAGAAATAAAGTTGTGAGATCTTCGAGCTAGAAGAGATTTGTGAAAGAAATTTGTGTTTCGATCTCCTTCTTTGAGCCATTGAATTCTAGATTTTTGCTTCCATAAGATTTCTTCTCTTTTTTCCCATTCCTCTAAGCCGAGTTGTGAGTTTAATTTCATCTGCACTTCTCTTCTCTGTGAGGCCATCTAAACGGATTTTCTTATTCAAATTTTCAAGATGAGCAATAACTTCATGTTTTTTTTATGAACATCCCCAAACTCTTTCCAGTTCCAAGTCTTGATTTTGGATTTAATGTATTGCAGTCTTTTGGCAAAACAGAACATCTTAGTCCCATGCCTAGGTTTACCTTCCTTCCACCATTGTTGCACACGAGGTCTGAAGGAAATGTCTCTAAGCCACATTAATTGAAAACGAAAAGGAGAGAAACTCACATTGGTTTTCCACATTTCCACCATGAGTGGCCAATGATCCGAACCAACATTATTAAGAGTCTTCACTTTAGGAATGTGACCATGGATTAAGAAATTTTTAGAGAGCAAAAACCTATCCAATCTCTCCATTATACAAGCTAAGCCTTGCCTTCTGTTAGACCAAGTCATAAGGCCATTATCTGGTTGGATATCCACAAGATGGAGGTTTGCAATATATTCGCTCATGAGGTCGGTGCTTTTGTCCAAATTTCTATTTCCCCCCCTTTTCTCATCCAGAGAGAGGATGGTATTGAAATCTCCTCCGATCAAGATCCAAGCTTTAGGAAAATGAGAGATAATATGAGTAATATCCTTCCATTGTCTTCTTTTTTCCTCTAAAGAAGTCGGGGCATAAACAATAATGCAGAGCATAATCTGGTTGGAATGTCTACTTTGAATAGCTATAGCCAACAAACCCCAACTGCCAACCATATGGTGAATAACTACCTCTTTTGGGTCCCAAAGACAAGCAATGCCACCCGAAGTCCCTTGGGAACTGAGGGAAACCACTTTTCTAGCTGGCCAAATTTTATTGGCAATTAAGTCCATATCCTCCATTGACATCTTTGTTTCTTGAAGGAAAACAAGATGTGGATGATTTATTTGAATCATTCTTCTAATTTCATTTTGTTTTGAAAGACTCCCTTTGAGTCCTCTAATATTCCAAGTGATGATCTTCATTAATACCAGGGCTAAAAAAGTTGGGAAGGGCATTAATCTTACCTTCCTCTACAAGCTTTTCACCTTCTTTTACCATATGATATTGATTGGTCTTGCGACCTATTTTTTGATTGGAATCCATCTTCAATTTTTTTTCCCTGTTTCTTGACTTATTCCAATTGAATCCGAGATGGCTTCTAACCTTGAAGAATGCTCATACACTGCCAAAATTTTACTAGATGGTTCAATGGAGTCTATATTGGGACCTGCATTATTTGAAGTTTTGACATTTGAAATATTGTTTTTCTTGTGTAAATTTTCTCCTTTTTTTTTTCTGTTGAAAACCTTTGATTTGTTGGTTTGTCTCTGAGTTCTTCCCTTCATATTTAAATTGTGTTTCTAAGATTTCAGTTTCCATTATTTCCTCTTCCTCACTTGGGACATCATTTGTGGAAAGTATTTCAAACATATTAGCAAATGACTTTGATTGATCCTTCATAACTGTTTTTTTCGAGTGTTCTTCTTCTTAGGTATTTGGAAACCTGTTGAGTTTATATCTTCTTTCTTTTGATCGGGAATTTTATTTGGGCAAGCACTGGCCAAATGACCATATTCATGGCAAATTCTACAACGAAAAGGAATGTTCTCATAGTCCACTACTTGCTCCCAAGTGTCTTCCCCAAATTGTAATGTGATCTTTTTAGGAAGGGGTTTGTCAAAATCCATTAAAACACAAATTCGAGCATAAATAATATGTTCAAAATTTTGAGTACAATCAGCAATCATCATAAAAGTTCCTAAAGAGTTTCCAATTGAAGAAAAAATAGTAGGATTCCAAAATTCAATAGGGAGGCCAAAGAGTCTAACCCACACGGGAGCTATAGAAGGCATCTCTTCTTCGGCTTTAAATTTAGTATGCCGGGGCTTCATGAAAAGCCCTGCCCTTCCAAAAAACCAAGGACCCCCTTGAAAAGTTTTCTCTCTATCTTCATTATTAGCAAATAAAACAAGAAAATAACCATTTGGATAAATAGAGATTTGTAACTCACCTTTAGTTTTCCAGCTTTTTGCAGCCCAGACTTTGAAAGGAGATAGACTCGGACGAAAACCCACGAACCGACAAATTAGTCCTCTTTTTTCCAAATCTTCAATGCCAGTCTGAATGTTCCCCATATCAAGCTTAACAATAGGAGTTCCATCAGTTGCTTTAAGACATCCTGACTCTGTTTTCCTGGGATCAATCTTAGGCATTCTTAGAGGTTTATGGGAAGCCCTAATATTGATATTAGCATTGGGCTGAGGCTGTCCACCACGAAGGGCATCCCTAAAATTCATTTTTGGGATCGAGTCTTCAAAATTCTTACCCTTGACAGGGGTTTTCACAGTAGAATTATTTTGTGGGTGCACCTTAGCACCAGATTCATTTGAGATATGAGCCATTTTTTGATCAACTGCTTGAAACTTGTTTCGAGATCTCTTTAATCCTTGCCCTAGACGTCGTGGAAAGGTATGGTTTTCACTTTTCTTTTGAGCAACAAATTGGAAGCCGTTGTCACTCAAGTTCACAGTATGATCTATTGAAAGACAAATTTCTAACCCATCTTGTATCCCCTGCAACATTTCCTGCTAAAATATTGAGCATAAACCACAAAAATATTGGCCGCTAGGGCCCGAAGGCCCTAAAAACCAACCTTCGGAGCTGCTTGCACTCAACCCAGATGAAACCCTCGCATAGCCGCTTGCCAAATATATCGTTCACACATAGGGCTGCGCTAGGATCTGTGTTGCTCCAAATGATATGAAAATTGGTGGAGACGTTCTAGGGTTTTTCAGGCATCTACCCTCAAAATTTCAGCTCAATCCGAGTTCGGATGAGTGAGATATGGCCAAAACGAGTTCGGCAGTTTGGGCAGTCCTGCGAAAAACGTCCAACTTGTTGAATAAAAAAAAAATCTTGATGTACTTTCTCTAGCTCTTGATATAATTGTCTTATTTGTTCTTCTTGAAGAGTCGTGGGAGGCTGCTCTCCCATTTCATTTTCTAACTTCTCTTTTTGTAGCATGAGTTTCTCCTTTTTTGTTATTGTTGCTTTTTCTTTGAAATCCATTTCCTTATGGTTTGCTTAAGGCTGGAAATTTTTATTTTCCAAACCACCTGTGGATTGGTTGAGGGTATACTCAAATTCTAGATTTCTTCCACCAGTTTCCTAAAATGTTCCTGCTCTACCCACACTAAATTATATTTAAAATAAATCTTCCTTTTACTAAGATTTTTTCCCTATTTTCCATAATTATAGGCTTGTGATATGATATTAAACTTTGGATGATCTAGTTGGAGATGAGGGGATACCTTGATAATATTTCCTCATGGACTAGAAATCTATCTAGTCTCTCAATAATAAATTGGATACCTGCTCTTCTGTTAGTCCAAGTAAATTTGCCTTGTTTGGAAATGATGTCTTTGAAATGCACCTCTACCATAATATTGTCCACTATATCCTTGGTTGGGTCTCTTGTTTTGTTTCCTCCCCTTTTTTACCATTGAGCTAAAGTTACATTTAAATATCCTCCTATTATTATATTATTAGGCCTCTCTAGTATGATCCATTATTGTAGTTGTATCCATGTCTCTTTTTTATTTTCTAAATTATTTGGTCCACAAAAATGTACTATGGTTAACTCCAAACATGTTGGCATAGAAAATTTAATTGCTATCCATTTTCTAATCTCACTTTTGCAATTCAAGGCTTGGGGGTCCCAAACAAGAATGAGTCTTCCAAAAGCTCCTGATGCATTCATTGCTACCAATTCTGAATGGTACCAAATCCTGTTCCATTCCCCTTTGTCGATACTCTTTTACATATTTGATTCCTAAATACACACCATTGTTGGTTTTTGTTGCTCGATTAAGGATTTTAGGTAGTTTTTCTTTAGGAAGATACCCAATCTCCTTCCATTCCAAGATATGTATTTCATTTTTTACTTGTCTTATTTGCCTTAGCAAAGTCCTCTAAGATTTTTTGAGTTTTATCCTTTTTTGCTTGTTTTGTTCTGATTTCTTGATTTGTTTTTCTTCCTTTTGCAGTAGACCTTGTGGCTGGAGTGCTACTTCCTTTTACCTCTTCCTCATACTTTTCTTCTTGTGTATTGTCCTTTTTTCCAGCCATATTACCTATTGGGATTGTTTCCACTTCTTGTGTTTCTACTATTTCCTCTTATGCACTTCATGTGTTTTTCTATTCTTGATTAGTGTTTCTTCTATAACTTCATCAGACTCTTATTCTAGGGTTTCTACCTCTTTAACTTGAGCCTCATATTTATCTTCTAAAGGTGCTTCCTCTTCCTTCACAAAGAGAATAGTAAACTTATTTCCTATTGGTTTATCTAGGCCCCCAGTGCTTCTCTTACAACTCCTTGAATGCCTTGTCTGCTTTCATTTGACTGGTTGAAAATCTTTAGCATCCTCCTTTTTTTCCTACCACACTTTGGTGGGACAATTTTTAGAAAAGTGTCCATGCTTGTGATAGAAAATACACTTAAAAGGTATGTGTTCATAATGAAGAGGTTGTGTTTGGATCCCTTCCATCACTTTAATCTCCATACTTTATGGTAAAAATATCATATTCTAATTATGAGTAGATATGAGAAGACCATCCTCAATTTGTTAATATGATAGCACAAATGTGGAATTCTTCAGGAAACAATGGGTTATATACAATTCCAAAATAAATTAAATCAATGTCATCTAAATTAAAAGAATGGAACAATAACACTTTTCGAAATATTTTTGAGAAGAAAGAAGAAAACAAATATAAACTTTCAAATTTTCAAAAAGGTGATAATAATCCAAGCTCGGAGGAAAGGGAGTTACTGAATATCCTAAAATTTTGAGTAAGGAAGATAATTTTTGGGGATTAAAATCAAGATAGACTTGGTTAAAAGGAGATAAAAACATAAAGTTTTTCATATTATGGCAATGGTACAATGATCAACATCCAGAATTAGTAGAATTAAATAGTAGAAGGGGTTTGGGTTGAAGATCAAAGTGAAATTAGAAAGGAGGCAAGGTATTTTATATCAATATTCTAGGATCAGAGGAGTGTGAAGTTCTTAATGATAAACTTCTACAAGAAGTTCCTTCCATTATAATAGATGAGGACAATAGGAAACTGATGAAACCTATTCCTCTCGAAGACATTCATCTAGCTCTTTCTCTTTTAGTAAGGATAAATACCCATGTTTGGATGAGCTCTCTATAGTATTATTTCAACATAATTAAGATATAGTGAAGGATTCTTTATTGGTGGCAATGGAACAATATAGGGTAAAACAATACATACCTTATAAAATAAATGCAACATTTTTTTACCTTGATTCCCAAAAATAAGAATGCAAAATTGTTTGATTCAATTCAACCCATAAGCCTAAGTAATATGACATATAAGATTATTTCCAAAGTGATGGTGAATCAGTTAACACCACTGTTAGACAAAATTATTTCAGAAGAGCAATGAGGATTTATGAAAGGGAGATAGATTCTAGATGGGATCATAGTAGCTCATGAAGTTATGCATTCAGTAGCTTCAAGAAAAGAGAAAGCAATGATCTTAAAACTTGGTATGAGTAAGGCCTATGATAGGGTTAAATGGGATTTTCTTTTTACAGTATTAGAAAAGTTTGGATTTGGGAAGAAATGGGTTAGATAGATTAAATATTGTGTCTATACAATTTTATATTCAGTGTTGGTCAATGGGTTAGTAACATAATCATTCAAAACCCATAAAATGCATTAGATAAGAAGATCCTTTGTAGCCATATTTGTTCATTTTTATGGCAAGGATTTTGGGTAGGAACTTGAAAAAGACCTACAAATATGGGTCTATAAGTGGACTTAAGTTTAGTAATAACATTGACAACATCACCCATAAACAATTTGTAGATGATAAACCCTTTTTGGGAGGGCAAGGATAAATGAGGCCAAAGATTTGAATAAATTATTAAAGGAATACAAAAGAGCATCAAGGCAAAAAGTTAATAGGACAAAATCCAAAATTTACTTCCTAAACACCCCAACTAAAATCAAAGAAGGGATATGCAAGTTAATTCAAATAGAGGAGGCAAATTTACTAGCAACTTATCTAGGGATGCCTTTATTTGAGGGGAGAATGAGGATAGAATTATGGAATATAGTTATAAGTAAAGTTTAGAATAAACTACTAGTATGGAAAGGTAGATGTTTATTATTAGTAGGAAGAGTGTAAAAGTGCAACTAATTAAATCAATCTTACAGTCCATTCCAACATATTATGTATCCTTGTATACTATACCAAAATCAATAGAAAATAGTTTAATCTTTAATATGTGGTCATTTTTGTGGTTAGGATTACATGATATAAGGAATTTTCGTTTGGTGAAATAGAGCAGGGTGTGTGATGATAAAACTAGGGGAGGTCTTGGTTTAAGAGTTCTTATAGATGTAAACTTAGCTTTTAAGGGAAAAATAATTTGGAGATTATACAAAGAAAGTAAAATAAAATGGGCAAAAATTATTCTAAGTATGTTGAACCCAATGACCCAAGCTTAATATTTACTGCATTCTCTCTACCAAATGGTTCTGCACTATGGAACAGTTTACAAAAATCAATTAATCTACTGATTAAAGGTTCAATATGGGTGGTGGGAGCTAGAGAAAATATTTCTATTTGGATGGATACTTGGTGTGATAAAAAACCACTCATTCAAGATCTAATGTTGAAACCATGGATGAGATTACTTCAGTGTTAGGGTTTCAAATATTTTGTACAAGGATCAAGAAGGAAGATACAAATGGAAAAAAATTTATTATTACAAGTATACAAGACATTGATGCTAGGAGGCGGTTGAGTAGAAAGATAACAACAATGATTATTTCGAAGGGAGCCAAGGATAAGTTGATTTAGGAGTTGAATAGCTTAGGAGAATACACAAAAAGAAGTGGATATAATATAAAGCACCATAAAAATAGGAATATCTCAAGAATATGGAGAGATATTTGGGATAGCCCGAGCATTCTTAAAGTTAAAATGTTTGTTTGGCTAGTAGGTCATAGAAGAATTTTATCCTAGGATAACCTTATGAAAAAGGGTTTTCACGACCCTTCAAAATGAGTTCTTTGTAAAATGGAGGAGGAGAGTATATATCATCTCCTGGGACACTACTCAGTAGTCTGGAAACTATGGAAATGGATTCTTAATATGTTTAGTAAATGCATGGTGATGAATGGTAGAATTGAAGAATGGTTAAAGCAATGGAAGATTACTTTTAAAAGTGACTCTTTACAGACAATATATGATTATATCAAAAGATATAATACTTTGGACTATATGGCTTGAAAGGAATAAAAAAATATTTAAAGGAAAGAAAAGTAGTTTCGAGGTAATGAAAAGGAATATTTGTTTAGCCATAGAGGAGTCTAAACCAACCATATAAACTCACCCAATCCCTAATTTGGAAGTAGAGGGCCTTGATAGATGGAATCAAGTCATCAAATGGAATTATGATGTTGGGAATAGGAGAAACAAAAAGAAGGCAAACAGTATAAAGCGAAAATCACCAGATGTGGAGTTGGTCAAATTGGATTTTATTTGTGCATATAAAGGAAATCCAGAACTAGGAAGAGGAGGAGGAATAATTAGAAATAATAGAGGAGAGATTTTGTCTCATTAGCTTTCAATAGTGGGTTTAATACAAATAATGAAGCTGGATATTGGGCCACTTTGGAAGGGTTAAAAATATGCAAACAAATGAAATGGAACCAAGTATGGATTGAAGGTGATTCACTCATAATGATAAATATTATTTTGAGGAAAGCAAAGGCTCCATGGAACATACAAGAGATAATTGTGGAAATTCAAGACCTTGCTATAGAGTTTGAAGAAATCAAGTTTACACATACATTAAGGGAAGGAAAAAAATATGTAGATAGGCTAGCCAATAGAGGGGTTTTAATTGAGGATCGTGAAGTTAAATTATATTTTCCATGGTTAGAGGAAGTAGTAAGTTTAGCTAAAGCTGACAAAAAAATGTTGACTACCTAAATAAAATAATGATTAATATTTACTTTAATATTTTCCATTGGTGGAGGGAGATACGACCTTGTGAAGTCAACCATTCGAAACAAGGGCAATGCCGATTATTCAATTCATAAAAAATGAAATTGTAAATATTTGCCAACTAGGGTTCGAATGATGGGAAGAGCAATGAAGGGCTATGACTTTAGCGAGGCAAAACATTCTATCTAGACAAAAATTTTCAGCTAAGTTATTTTTTCCCTTTCTTTATCTTAGAAAATGTGCATGAAAAATTTATTATTTTTTTATCAAATATGCTATAGGAATTTCAGATAAATTTCAATAGATTTTGAGTTTTAGTTTCCTTTCCATGGATCGATTTATAGTTAAATACTTAAAATCATCCCTAGTGGTAGAGGTTAGTGAGGTCACCTCATAGAGATCCTCATTGCTCCAAGATAGGGTATTTTTTGGTAAATTTAATTGGTATTGACCAGGGGCTTCAACCTTGAGAAAATGGATTGATAGGAGTTGGAAGTCTCCAGGAGTGATTCTACCATTTCTTCCCAAAGGTTTCTTCCTCGCCATTTTTTTCTAGAGAAGAAAGAGAAAGAATCTTAAAAGGAGGTCCTTGATTTATGGGATGAGCAAGGCTCTTCCTTACCCACTGGTATGAAGGCTTTTCAAATGAAAATGTAAATATATCCCTAGTACTAGTCTGGATTAGTATATTTGGGTTACCCATTGAATTTTGGAAAATATATACCTTCAACGCAATAGGCAACACTCTAGGAGAATTCCTTGAGATTTCAGATACAAAAAAATATGGATTTTTGACTATTTATGCTCGAATATTGGTCATGATTGATTTAAGTAAAACATTACAAGAATCAATTATTCTTAAGTATGGGGATAAGATGTGGATCCAAACTATAAATTATGAAAACATATATTTTAGATGTAGAATATGTCATGAGGTGGGGCATATTGAGAGATCACACTGTAAGAAGAGCCCAACAAAATCATTTGTAGAAAATCGTAAGAGAATTTTAAGAATGATTATGGATGAAGATGGTTTTCAACCTCCAAAAAATAGATATAGAAAAATAAAAGAAATTGAACAATGGAGACCAATAAGGAAGGATATTCGAAGAAATACCAACTCTTTTGAGGCTTTAGCCTATGAAGAAAAAGTAAATCAAAACTTAGAGGACACAATACAACAATTTCAACATATTAGCAAGGAACCATCTATTCAATATGATCCTAATTTAAGGAAAAACATTCTCAATGAACCTAATGAACGTAAATCATTATATTTTGAAGACTATTTTGAAGTACCATGCACCATTTAGGAGAAAATAATTGTTAAATAAAATGTATTTTTAGAAGTTAATACCTCTGCCATTAATAAGAAAATACCAAAAAATGAGCAAGACAAGTCAAAATATTCTATAATAGAGCCAGGAGAGGATAAATATGTTGAAAAACAAAATTGTGAAATAATATTGAGGAATAGAATAATAAGATCTAATCCTGATATAGGCAAGGCAAAAAGAGGAAAACCCTCAAATTATCAAGCAAGATCCAGGGAAGCAAGAGCTAACATAGAGAAAGGAACACAAACCAAGTTGGTTGAACTCCTCTTTACCAAACAACAAAATGACATTGGTAATACGCAAGAGGCACCAAAAGTCCCTAATGAGATATGATTACCATCTCATAGAATATAAGGAGTGCTAATTCCCCCTCAAATCATAGGACCTATGTTTAGGTAATAAGCTTGATATTCTCTGTATCAAGGAAACTAAAATGATAAAAGAAGAAGTTTCAAAAACTATGAAAGCAGTTTGGAAAATATGTGAATGAGATGCTATAGATTCTGAAGGAGTAGTAGGGAGGATTCTAAATTGTTGGAATCTTTCTATAACCTCTTGTGTAACAATTCATAAAACTAGATATTGAATAGCCTCTTTAGTCACTTGCTACTTTGTAAATATTCACTTCATTCTTATCAATGTCTATGGACCTACAACTCAATCAAGTAGTTTAGAAGTTTGGAGTGGGATTGAAGCCTTTATGAGAAGTAAAGACTAAAAAATCTGATTCATGATCATTAGATATTTTAATTCCATATCCAAGTTGAATGAAAAATTTGGGGAAATTAGGAAATTGACCCAAAGTATGAAATATTTCTTAGCTTTTATTCAAAACAACAATCTATGGGAAGTTGAGTTTGAATAAGACAACTATACTTGGACCAAAAATAGGAGAGGCCAAAACCTAATAGCAGAAAAATTAGATAGATGTATTCTCTCATATCATTGGCTAGATGAAGGAACTTGTGCTAAAATTAATACCTTTACAAGGATTGGTTCAGATCACTAGTCAATAAGAGTTAAAATTGTGGTAAGTGAATTCAAAAAGTATCATATTTTAAATATGAGAAGATGTGGGAATACCATCCTCAATTTGTTGATATGATAGCTCAAACGTGGAATTATTTAGATAATGGTGGGTTGTATCCTCTTCCAAACCAAATTAAAGCTATGATATCTAGATTAAAAGAATGGAACAAGAACACCTTTGGAAACATTTTTGAGAAGAAAGAACTAAAATATAAACTTTCAAAATTCTAAAAAGGTGATGAAAATAATCCAAGCTCAGAGGAAAAGGAGTTGCTTAGTGAATATCATAATATTTTGAGTAAGGAAGAGAAATTTTGAAGATTAAAATCAAGATATACTTGGTTAAAAGGAGATAAAAATGCAAAGTTTATTCATAGGATGACTATAGTACAAAGATCATATTCAAGAATTAGTAAAATTAAATCAATAGAAGGGGTTTGGATTGAAGATCAAAGTGAAATTAGAAAAGAGGTAAAGTCATTTTATCAGAATATTCTACGTTCAGAGGAGACCATAGTTCTTAATGATAAACTTCTTCAAGATGTTCCTTTAGTTATAACAAATGAAGACAATAGGAAACTGATAGAGCCAATTACTCTAGAAGTTCATTTAGCTCTTTTCTCTTTTAATAAGGATAAATACCCAGGTCCAGATGGGCTCTTTGCAAATTTTTACCCACATAATTGGGATATAGTGAAGGATTCTTTATTGGTGGTAGTGGAGCAGTCTAGGGTAAAACAATACATTCCTTATAAAATAAATGCAACTTATCTTACCCTAATTTCAAAAAATAAGGATGCTGAATTGTTTGATTCTTTTAGACCCATAAGCCTATGTAATATGGCATATAAGATTATTTCCAAAGTTATGGCTAATAGATTAATGCCGTTTTTAGAAAAAATAATTTTAGAAGTGCAAGGAGGATTTGTGAAAGGGAGACAAATTTTGGATGGGATTTCAACAACTTCAAGAAAAGAGAAAGTTATGGTCTTTAAACATGATATGAGTAAAGCCTATGATAGGTTTAAATGGGATTTTATTTTTGTAGTTTTAGATAAGTTTGGTTTTGGGAAGAAATTGGTTAAATGGATTAAAGCTTGTGTTTCTACAGTTTCTTATTTAGTATTGGTCAATGGGTTAGTGACATAATCTTTTAAATCCAAGAGAGGCCTTAGACAAGGAGATCCTCTATCTCCTTGTTCATTATTATGGCATAATTTTTGATTAGAAAATTAAATAAGGCTTACAAATATGGGCTTATACGTGGACTTAAGGTTAGCAATAACATCGATAACATCACCCATCAACAATTTGTAGATGATACAACCCTTTTTGGAAGGGCAAGGATAAATGAGGCAAAAGCTTTGAATAACTTTTTAAAAGAGTGCAAAAGAGCTTCAAGGCAAAAAGTTAATAGGACTATATCCAAAATTTACTTCCTTAACACTCCTAATATCAAAGCAAGAATTTATAGGTTGCTTCAAATGGAGGAGGAAAATTTACCAACAACTTATCTAGGTATGCCTTTATTTGAGGGGAGAATGAGGATAGATTTATGGAATCCAATTATTAGTAAAGTTCAAAATAAACTTCCAACTTGAAAAGGTAGATGGTTATCATTAGCAGGAAGAGTGTAGTTAATTAAGTCAGTCATACAAGCCATTCCAATATATTATATGTAATTGTATTCTATGCCAAAATTAGTTGAAAAAAGTTTAACCTATATTATGTGATCCTTTTTATGGTCAGGTTTACATGATAAAAGGAAATTTTCTTTGGTGAAATGGAGCAAGTTGTGTGATGAAAAAACTAAGGGAGGTCTTGGTTTAAGATCTCTTACAGATGCAAACATAGCTCTTAGGGGAAAAATTATTTTAATATTGTACAAAGAGAGTCAAAGACAATGGGCAAGAATTCTTCTAAGTAACTATGTTGATTCCAATGACCCAAGTTTAATATAAATTGCATTCTCTCTTCCAAATGGTTAAAAAAATCTATTGATCTTATGATTAAAGGTTTAAGATGGGTGGTGGGAATTGGAGAAAAAATTTCTATTTGGATGGATACTTGGTGTGATAAAAAACCACTCAATTTAGATCCAGTTTTGAAACCTTGGATGAGATTGCTTCAAGATAAATACGATGATAGGGTTTCAAATATTTTGTACAAGGATCAAGAAGGAATATACAAATGGAAAGAATATTTTTTACAAGTATACAAGATATTTATGCTAGGAGGTAATTGAGTAGAAAGATAACAACTATGATTATTCTAAGGAGTGCCAAGGATAAATTAATTTGGGAGTTGAATAGCTCAAAGAATACACAACAAGAAGTGGATATAATGTTCAACACCAACATAATAATAAAGTCACTAGAATATGAAGAGATATTTGGGATAGCACAAGCATTCCTAAAGTCAAAATGTTTGTTTGACTAGTAGGTCATAGAAGAATTTTATCCTGAGATAACCTTTTGAAAAGGGGTTTTCATGGCCCCTTTCAATGTGTTTTCTATAATAAGGAGGAGAGTATAAACCATCTCTTGGGATATTTCTCAATATTTTAGAATCTATGGAAATGGATTCTTAATATGTTTGGTAAATGCATGGTGATGAATAGTAGAATTGAATATTGGTTAAAACAAAGGCATAGCATTTATAAAAGTGAAGCTTTACAGACAATATGGGATATATCAAAAGATACAATACTTTGGACTATATGGCTAGAAACGAATAGAAGAATATTTAAAGGAAAGGAAAGCAGTTTAGAGGTAATGAAAAAGAATATATGTTTAGCCATAGAGGAGTCTAAACCAACCCTATCAACTCACTCGGTCCATGATTTGGAAGTAGAGAGTCTTGATAGATGGAGTCAAGTCATTAAGTGGAATTATGATGTTGGGTACAAGAGAAGCAAAAATAAGGTAAAGAATATAAAATGGAAACCACTAGATGTGGAGTGGGTTAAATTGAATTTTGATGGAGAATCTACAGGAAATCCACCAATAGAGGAGGAGAAATAATTAGAAATAACAAAGGATATATTTTGTCTCATTATGCTTTCAATAGTGGATTTAAGACAAATAATGAAGCTGAAGCTTGGACAACTTTAGAAGGGTTAAAAATATGCAAAAAAATGAAATGGAATAGAGTATGAATGAAAGGTGATTCTCTCATAGTAATAAATAAAATTTTGAGGAAAGTAAAGGCTCCATGGAACATACAAGAGATAACTGTGGAAATTCAAGATCTTGCTAAAGAGTTTGAAAAAATCAGGTTTACACATATATTAAGGGAAGGAAACAAATGTGCATTCAATTCAAACATTTTATAAACCCTCATGCTCTAAATAAGAGAGTTGTGATTTGTCAAGGGTGGGGGACCCGAGTACAACCCATTTTTCTCCTTTATGTAAAATGATATAACAACTCAATTGGGATGAGAATTGAATTTGTTTGTAAACTCTCATGGTATAAAAGAAGAGAGTTGTGATTTGTCAAGGGTTGGGAACCCGAGTACAACCCCTTGTTCTCTAATTTTTTTTTTATATTATTATAATTTATTATTCTAGGATGAAATGCTTCTCTTTTTTCACTAACTTTGTTACACAAAAGGTGTATATTATCTTCTCTTATTTCTTTTTTGGTATTTTCTATATACCTTCTCACATCTAAGTTGATGTAATCTAGTCATTAATTAAGACATATTTTGTCCTTTATTTTATGTTTACTCGTATATAATTTTTTAATGTTGTTCATTTGTGGGGTTGAGTTCAACAAGGTATTGTTCTTTTTATCCTTCCTATATCCTTTGTTTATATAGTTGTCTTAAAAATTTCTTGGCATAGATATCTATATCTATATTTTTTAAATTCAATTGAGTTAATATCCTTCTTATTTATTTATTTGTTGTAATTTTTCATTTGAATAATGTTCCTCAATTCAAATCTTCTTCTAAAGACTTCAAATCTCTATATGCTTTCATATTTTTAATTTTTTAAATGACATGGAATTAAAACTTTTACTTTGAATTTTGTTGTGATCAAATGTTTATGAATCCTCTATTTTTTCAATTCAGTTTTAGTGTATTACTAGCCTATACTTTACACTTATAAAGTACCAACAATACTACCAACAACCTGAATAAGACTCATAATCTACCAATCACATGGTTTTGGTTTTCTACATATGTTTTACAATAAAATATTTCTATTCATTTTCCATGAAAAATGATCTAAAATTTCCTCAAATAAAATGTTAAACAAATCCCTTTGAACACCTAAAGTGCTCCTTGACTTGGTTCTACTTGGACCGTGATAAAACTAGTTGCTAGTATGTTGTAAAACTCCTTTATATAGCATCAAAGCTACTCTTCTAAGCCAAAAAAATACTCTTAGATGTTAAGAACAAAGTATGAAGAACTTTATCCAATGGTAATAAATCTTGAATTCTACTATAAATCTAAATATTTACTACTACTATCATATGGTACTTAGTTATAGCTTAGACTTGCTAGTTTTTAAGCATGAAAACCATGTAAACCCCATAACACGAAATAGAATGTCAAAATTAAATTAATGGATTAATGAGTAAAAGACATTCATAATAGTATTTGCACAATGATTTAAAGTGGGGAAACCATTTAGAGGAATAAAATCCATTGTTCAAGTAGATAAGTTTCATATTCTTGCAAAAGATGGAGAATGCACAAGAAAAATTGACTATCAAGTTGGCCTTGGATGATATATAGTTACTAGACACTTATTTTTAGCCTTGCATAGTACCTCTCAATGTCTTCTTGTTGTAATATTCTTAAAACTTGATTTCCCCCGCACCTAGCCCTTCAAATACTCTCTTCTTCTTCCTTGTCTAGACATAAATAAGCCTTGTATAGTCTCTTCAACTTCTAAATATAAGAGTGAAACTGATGTTTATTGATGTCTAAGGTCATTCCAAGTGTAGGTATACATGGAGTGGTGTTTCATACTTCTTCAATACACATATTCCCTTTGAAACTTGCCTAGTTTATTTTTTGTTCACCTTGCACATGTTAAATTAGCCCATTCCTAGCGAGTTTGTTGGTCATACTTATTTTGGCCTATTAAAGGTCCAAACTGATGCATTTTGAGCTAAAATTTGGTTTTCCCATTGAAAATGATGAAATTAATCTTCAATGTGATTTTTGTCTCATTTGGATCCTTGAGGAGAGATAAAATAAGATTGTGTATCGTACTCAATTGTAATTATTTGGACTACAAAAGAGATGTATTTTGATATAAAATTCACAATAGACATAGCACTTAAAAATATTCTTCATATATAAAAAAAATGACTTAGTTTAGACTTGTTTTAGTTGAATTATGTTTAAAATACTACTCATTGGTCTTGACTTTTATTACTTATTTTTGGGTGCTAGATGATGTCTTTTAAGGTCAAATTGATATGGTGTCAAGAACCTCCATATCAAATTTCATTAAAACTAGATTTTATTTGACAGATATCTAGAAGACAATGTTTTCCTATTTTGGAAGCTTGCTAGGTCACTATACCTTTAGCCCTTCATCCTTTTTACCATATTGTCATGCTTCTAAGTGACAATCATAGATCCATTTGAATCATACCTCCCCAATGAGAAGGATTTTCGTCTCTCAAAATCATACTGGCAAAAGATGAGAGATTTTTTTCTTAGTGGTTTCTTTAATACCTTAATTATCTACAAAAGTGGCCTTCTTGCTTCTTGAGGGAAGTGATTTTGTGTTCCAATATGGTGTGTACTGAGGATAATAGTTAATATAATATATACTTTTCCATCCTTGAATTTGATCATAGTCAAGTTGATTCCACCTCTACTCCTTATATAGTTCACTATGTAGACTTTGTGTCTTGGCTTCTTCATATATGGATTAAGGTGCCCTCATACTCGATTGATTATTGAAAGGTTTGATTCCACATATCATGGTGTTACTAGTTGATCCTCTACTAGAATATATAGGCAATTTTTTTTAATGAGTTTGCTTAGGATTTTATGAGGGGTCTTGGTCCCCTCATACCGAGTGGGGTTTGAACCTAATAAGGTAAATAACTTCATTTCCTTGTCCTAAATATTTTCTCTCCTTCAAGTGAAATTTTTGATCCATGCAAGTTAATGCACCCACAAAGTTTAGTCTTAATAATTGTAAGAAACACAACTAACCCTTTCCAGTATTGTTGGTTTCTTTAATCTCTTACTTTTCTACAAAAGTGGGCTTCTTACTTCTCCATGGAAGTGACTTTGTGTTCCAATATGTTGTGTGCTTTTTCTTAAGTGGATAATAGTTGATATATTATAAGCTTTTCCATCCTTGAATTTGATCATAGTAAAATTGATTCCACCTCTACTCCTTATATAGTTCACTATGCACACTTTGTCTTTTGGCTTCTTCCCATGTGGATTATGGTGTCCTCATACTCAATTGATTATTGCAAGGTTTGCTTCCACATATCATGGTGCTACTAGTTGATACTCTGCTAGAATATGTAGGTAATTGACTTCCTTTCCTTATCCTAAATATTTTCTTTCCCTCAAGTGAAGTTTTTTCCTATGTTTATTTTGATCCATGTAAGTTAATGCACCCACAGAGTTGAGTCTTAACAATTGTAAGAAACATAATTAACCCTTTTGAGTCTTGATGGTTTATTTAATATATTAATTTTCTATAGAAGTGGCCTTCTTACTTCTCCATGAAAGTGACTTTATGTTCCAATATGTTGTATACTTCTTGTTAAGTGGATAATAGTTGATATACTATAAGTTTTCCCATCCTTGAACATGATCATAGTAAAGTTGAATCCACCTCTACTCCTTATATAGTTCATTATGCACATTGTCTCTTGGCTTATTTCCATGTGGATTATAGTGTCCTCATACTCAATTGATTATGTTAGGGTTTGCTTCCATATCTTATGGTGTTACCAATTTATCCTCTACTAGCATATGTAGGTAATTGGCTTCCTTTCCTTGTCCTAAATATTTTCTCTCCCTTAAGTAAAGTTTCTTCCTATGTTTATTTTGATCCATGCAAGTGAATGCACCCACAAAGTTGAGTCTTAACAATTGCAAGAGATATGATTAACCCTTTTAACCTTTGGATTTAGGCTAACTCCCCACTAATCTAGCTCAAGTAAACTAATCAAAGATAAGTAAAGTAGGTTTAATGATTATATATTGGAATATCAGTAATGAAACCTTGTTGAATAAGGTTAATAGTGATAAAGTACCTATGGACACTCTTGATTTAGCCTACATACATTATATTGTAAACTTGCAAGTGTTTTTTATGTAAACCTATGGGTATTTTTGTTCAAACTTGTGTAATATAATATTGTTTAGGTCAAGAACTAGTGTTTATGAGCATCATTTAGGTAGCCTAAAGACAATAATCATTTATAGGGCGATTGACATACATAGGGTGACAAACATATGATGACTGACATACGACGACTGATATACATAGGGTGACAGGCATACAATGACTTATATATGGTGACTGACATACATAGATCGACATACGACGACTGATATACGATGATCGACATACAATGACAGGTATAGTTGTTCAAATTTATTGTCAAACATCTAGTTTTTCTGACCAGTAATTCTCTTTTACCAATAATTTTTCTTTTTTAAACATCTTGTTCATGTTCATATGGAAGAACTTTAGGATCTTTGTGCATTGCCTCCATTAAAATACGTTTTTATTTTTCATGCTTTATTTATTTCCTATCATTCCTTTTTCTCTATCTATTTTTCTCTAAAACATGGACACTCAATAAGGAGGTTTTCCTATTATTTGGGCACCAATCCCAAGCCTGGTTTTGAAATCATTCCCTGACTACATTGGAGAAGATGCAATCACACTAATAGTATATTTGAGTCACATGGTGAACCTATGGGTGTTAGACGTCCAATGTTTCTGTCTTCCATTCAGATTTTCTATAGACATCTAGTATTTCTATCAGTCATCCAAAATTATCATCAGACATCCTATTTTCTTGAATAATAATTCTCTTTTACCAGTAATTTTCATTTTTTAAACATGATGTTCATGTTCATCTTCCATTTATATAGGTAAAATGTCACCTGTTGGCAATGGAAACAAGGGAGGCCAATATTTCGATAAAAAGAGTATCCTAAAATACTTTCATCATATTTCAAAATCCAGTCAGCCATCAACATCTGCACAAATTCAAGGTACAAACACCTTTTACTTACTAACCAGTTAATTTTTGTATACTGTTAATTTTATATATAATGTCTTTCTTCATTAAAAAATGGTGTTTTTTTGGTTGATGGCTTTGTCCAGTGTTTATCTATATTTTTAATAGAATGTGTGTTTTTAAATCAAAAAATGATATGGAAAACCTTTGTTTGCAGAAAACACTATTGACCCTGGTATGCCTCCACTTCAAGATATCCTCGATAATGAAATGCCCATAGATGAAATTTTTCTTAATGAAATTGAACAACATGAAGAGATTCCTGAAACTAGCATGCCAAAAAAAAAAAATAATAGTTCTCATACAATCCCCACTTTCGGAGAATCTTCTTCTAAGAAACCTAAACGTAGAAAGTTAACCAAGTGGACTATTGGAAGAACATTTCAACTTGAATGGTCATCAAAATTTCCATTTATTGAGCTAGTGCAGCTAGAGAATAGTAATGAAGCACTAAAAGAATGTAGATGCATAATTTGTAGTTGGAAACTCGAAAAGGATCATAGAATGCAAGCTAAGAAAGATACAATAGAAAAACATTGTGGAAAAGTTTATCTAACAACAAAAGAAAGTGATGGAACAAAAATAAAAACTGTTAGGTGGAAGGATGCATCAAAATGCGCACATGTTAGATATGCACAAGAATATGATAAAGAAATGAAACAACAACAAACTCTGGTTGAGAAAGGTGGAACGATTCAAGCCCAATTTCAAAAAATGAATAAGATCACTTTAGCTTCAAAAAGTTTGCAGTTTGTTGTTGTATATACTATTCTTAAAAAGGGTAGACCTATGTCTGATTTCATTGATTATAAACATCTATTTCAACTAGCTGATGTGCAAAACCTTCCCAGTGCCCATTGGTCAGATCGAAGTGGTTGGAAAATGGTAAAATATCTCTCATTGGTTGAGAAGGAGGACCTCAAAGAGAAAGTAAAACATGTCAAATTCATTTCACTTTCAATTGATGAGGTGACTATTGTTGACAACACATCTTGGATTTGCATGCATGTTTACACATTGGAAAATCATTTAAGGCAACCTCATCTACTTGCACTACATAAGATGGTGGAAAATTGCAATGCAGAAAACCTTTACAATGTTGTTGTAACTAGTTTAAAGGAAATAGTAGGAATGAATGATATAGAAATAGCCACTAAGTTAATATGCATTGAAGCTAATGGTGCTGCTACAATGCAAGGACACATGAATGGTCTTTGTGTTCGACTACAAACATCAATTACCCCATATTTGATCCCTATTCATTGCATGGCTCATAGAATGAATCTTGCATACAAAATTGTGAGCACATTTGAAAATGTAGCGAGAGTGGAAGAACTTGTCCATGAAATTCATGCTTATTTTTCATGCAGTCCAAAAAGATTTTTAGAGTTTCAATAGTTTGCACTAGGAGTTACTGAAGGTAAAAAATTGTTAAAAGATGTAGATACTAGGTGGATTTCATTGTATCAACCGACATATAGAGTTTTCAAAGAATATCAATCCTTAGTAGGGTTTATGTACGCAAATCGTAGGGTAGTTGATAAGGCTAAAGATTTGTTATTCTAAATGAGTGACTTGGAAACACTTCTCACATTGTGTGGTATTCTTCCAATGTTGGAAGAAATGAATACTTTGATTAAACTTGCACAACAAAGATCAATTTATATTGTGGATTTCATCAGGATGAGAAAACAAATTTGTATGCATATTGATATGATGTACACATCTGGTGAAAGTTTTATGGATCCCATGTTTGAGAGTTGGAGAACATTAACAAATGTCAATGATCCTCAGAACTTTTTGAAGTTCAACATAAACGATCATATTTGTATTAATGTCCATGGAAAGGTGATACCTTTATATTGTTTTGATAAGTGAATGGATATAGCTACAAATGAAGTTGAACAAATACCCATAACATACAATATATTTGATGTAGTTGTACACGATACAAAGATTAAATTGAGAAAAATAGCAAAAACCTTGACAAAAGAAATAAGAGACCATTTTCAAAGAGATGAATTGCTTGAGGCTATGGGTGTGGTTAACCCCATGTTTTGGGATCCTTGTACTGAATACCAAACTATAAATGGTTTGTTTCTCAAATACATGGGCACTCTTGTTAACCATTTCACTAAACATGTGGAAGTCAATGGTATTGAAATCAATGGTGTTCTCAACAAAGATCTTTTGATAAAACAATCAAATAGTTTTGGAATGACAATGGTTGGTCAAGTTTCACAATTGACTAACCATCATGAACCAGGTTCTATTTCACATTTGTGGAAAATATTGCATCCCAGTAGTGTCTTACAACATACGATGAGTGAATATTTTCTTTTATATGAATTATGTCAAACGATGATTTTGGGATCTGTGGAAGATGAAAGGGTGTTTAGTGCATTATCGTTTGTAAAATCTAAAGTTCGAAATAGGTTGGATAAAAATTTGGAAAATTGTTTGAGAGTATATGTGTCGACCTATGAGGTGGAGAAGTATCCTTATGAAAGAGCTTTGGCATATTGAAAATCTCTAGCAGACAAAAGAGGTGTCATGAATACTCATGATGATGAGGATAATGGTAACACTGATCAGATTGTAGAGATAAAAATTTTGGGTATGAGTACAGAATATTTTGTACAATCTAAAAAGTGTTTGTTTTAGCTTCCAACATTATAATCAATGGATTATTTAAAAATTTGAATATATTTCACATTATTTGTTATCAGTTTTCTACAGGATATTGAGAATTGACTTTTCATTTTACTAAGACATGTATTTTTTGATATCATAAAAGTGTTTGTTTCAGTTTCCAGCGTTGTAAATTTGTTGTTTTTATATCATGTCATTATTCTATTGTGTCTATTTCCAAAAAATTATATTTTTTATATCATAGACGTGTTATTGGATTTTTTGTATATCATAGCCCTGTTATTTGATTATGTATATGTTGATGAAATTGTATGTTTAATATTTAAGCCTTGTTATTGGATTATCTGTCTATGATATTTAAATTATTTATTAGATTTGTATTTTATAAACCATTTATGGCAAAGTAGATATTTGTGTTGCAATTCAATCATTTAAAAAGTTTTTATAAAACATAAGAGAACTTTTTACCTATGTCCATATTTCCTAGCAATTCATTCATAATTGACAATTATTTATTGCATCCACATTAACTAATTAAAACATCATAATTTTTAAAATAGAATTTCAAAAAGACAATACACAATTTTTGGAAATGGTCTCTTTTATTGATTTGAAAGCATTCTTTTACAATTTACAAAATTGTTGACTACTATACAACAAAAGCTACAGTCAACTAGTTGGCTTTCTCCTGGGTGCCTGAAGCATGAGTTGGATCTTCTAGAGAATGAGTTTGTGTTGATGATCCCTCATCAATATCCCTCGCTTCTAGTGCACCAGCTCTTACCAGACCTTGAGCCGTAGTGGTCAACTCCATTAGCAATGATCTTTCTTCTTTCGTAGGATCTTCTCTAAAAGGTGCATTAAGTTCTTTCTCATTTTGTTTTAACAAAATATCCACATCCAAGCCATTATCTCTAATGACCTTCTTGAGCCAATTGTTTTCCCTGATGGTGTATTGTAATCTTTTTTCACTTTCATAGCATTAATCACACTATTTCTTGTAGTTTTAATTATCGTTTCATGCTACTGTCTTGTGTCTTTAGGTATTCAAAATTAGACTGCAAAAGAGAAGAGAAAGATGTTAATATAAATAAACAAAATATATGTAAGAAAGAAATGACTTTTAGTTATATGTAAAACTTACATCAGTGGTAACTCTTGTAGTTTTTGCAACTGCTATTTTTCTTATCTGTTGACCATTCGTTGAAATATGCTTGGGCCTCGGCATTGAGGTTTTCCAATCTGTTCAACATAATTTTTAAAATTTCATCATTGTATGTGGAGTCGGCCTTCACACTGTCGGATTCAACCTGATGTAACAATGCATCAAGCTTTTGCGGTTCATTCTCCACCAATGAAAACATCTCCTTTCTTTTTGAAAAATTCTTGTATCGAGCATTTATTTATTTTATTAAAACCTTAGCTCAATATTCCCAATATTTTAAGCCTTCAATATCTGAAAGCAGACTATCCTTAATTGTAGCTTCACAATTATGAGCTAATAAAATATTTTTTGGAAAATTAACTTTCTCATCATCGCTTAGAGGATGTTGGGTGGCGGTTTGATGGGAGGGGGATGAGGTAAGTGTGATGGTAGCTACCCCAACAGCCTCTTGTGCTTCATTACGACTTTACGGATCCTGAAGCACATTAGTTGCCTTGAAAGGTAAAGATTCAGGATTGGTATCCTGATAAAGAAAATCATCATCAAGATTACCAGAGGGTATTTGAGAAGTGCTCTGAACATTTGATAGATTCTCAAGTAAAAATATAGAGAAGTTAGAAATGGTCTGTGATTGACTTATGCTTCATCCCAAATGTAGTGGTGTAAGGGATTGTTTCCCATGCATGCAATATTGGCCTCTCATCATTGGTGGCACTTGTTATGGTTGCACTTGTTGTGGGTGCATTTGTGGTGGTGGAGGCGGTGGAAGCATCATTTTTTTGTCTTTGGAATACAATCGACTCCCCTACAAAATTTTACATTAAAATATCAATTAAAACTATTGTAAAAAATAATGCCATAAAAATAGATTTAATTTAACCACACTTACTAGAGGAAGATGTGACCTGCATAGCCGACTTTGTCCTCATTGATGATTGATCCACTTGTCATTGCTCTGAAAACATATAAAAAATTTTCTTAAACTAATTATAATTTTAAATCAATAAAATACATAATTTTAAATAGTAGTTTTGAATAGTAAGGTTACCTTTTGAGCCGGAGGTTACTTCTTCAACATCAACTATAACATGTCTAGAAATAAAAGGAGTCGAAGGTGTACACTGAGGAGGTGAGGAAGACCTCATACATTTCGTAGTTCTTGTAGCACTTACTGGTGTCGATTTTGACTACGTGTTGGAATCTCCAGTGGCTTCCTACATGAGACCCCTTATGGTAGCATCCCTTTTAGTAGTAGATCTAGCTACTTTTTTAAGCGAAAAACCCCTTGCGGGGCCGCATTGGTCTAGGAGACCATGAACAGGGGGTTCTACACCGTCAAAGTCACCCAGGAGTCGCACCCGACCCTGCCCGCACAAACATTATCAATTGGATTTTGGATACCCAATTCAGCTTTTTGGTAGGGTGGATATTTGAACCTGGGACCTCCCTTGGAGGATTGCCCTCTCCTCTCCAACTCACCTACAACACCTGGGTTATTTAAAAAATAATTTATAGTGGAAAACATCCCTTTCGGGGTGCCACTTTCAACAGGTTGGGCATAGGAGAAATGGAGCCTTATCGGCCTCTACCAACACATAGGAAATTCCTAACTATACCATATATCTACAGGATGGAGATAAGGGGAATGGAACCTGGGTCAGCCTCTACCAGCACTCAGGGCACTTACCACTGCACCACAACAAGCATATTTTAAACTAATTTATAGTGGAAAACACCCCTTTAGAGGTGCCACTTTCAACAGGTTGGGCATAGGAGGAATGGAGCCTTGTCGGGCTCTACCAGCACATAGGACATTCCTAAATATACCATATATCTACAGGATGGAGACAAGGGGAATGGAACCTGGTTTAGCCTCTACCAGCACCCAAGGCATTTACCACTGCACCACAACAAGTAGAAATCTAGCTACTTTTTTTGACATTCAAGAGAAAATTAGAAAATAAAAAAATTAATTGGAAAGAAGAAAATATGATTTTTTTGAAAATATAATTTTACCTGTATTTCTTGTTCGGTCAGAGCAATAGCCATCAAGATCATGTGCAATACGGTTGGAGGTGGGGTATCTTTAACATTGTAATATGCTTCATAAAAAAGAGAATTAATGAAATTGGTGGATGTTACTACACGTAGTTTGTTTATCTTCGGGCATTGAGAAGATCCTATTTAATGTAGTTTGAAATGTAGGTGCACCAATTAAATATTGTGCCCAAAAGACATCAAACCAAATAGGCCAATGCTTATAACAACATGTTTGTAGGTCATCCTTCCAAAACAAGTTTTGCTTGGAATAATTTTATGCAAGCATGAAGAAAATTATCTATAACGGTGGAAAAATTTAAGCCCCTTCTGGACTTAGTAAACTGAACTAAAAAAAGGACAACTTCATTAGAAAATAAAAATTAGAATGCCTTAAAAATACAAAATAATAAAAATTAAATTAAAAAAATATACCTCTCAAATATTATGATTTGAGATCGTATTTGATCTCCAGCAGTTGTTTTTCATTGTCGCTCAAAACATATTGATTGATCACTAATTGACCATCGATATATAGCAACCCTGTTAGTCATTATAGATTTGAAGGTTTTACAATAAAATAAATATTCTTGCTATCAACGATCATCTGGATAGTGGACCTGTCATCGTCATAGGAGTTGACTATATTTTGCATGAGGGTGACATTGGTGTCATATTGTACTATTTTTATTACTCCTACAAGACCAAACTTCTCGACCCATTGCATATCTCTTCCAGGTGTGTTGAAAATATTGGAAATGTTAGGGCAACAACTATTTTTGAATGTAACATTAGAAGGAAGAGGAGAGGAAGAGCTAGCCATTTGGATGATGCTCTGATATGATTGTAGGTAAATGACCTAGATTCTAGATTCTAAGCTACTAGTGGAAAAAAGGGGAAAAATCTATGATGGAAAAAATCTATGCTGGGAAAAAAGGAAGAAAAAACATGTGTTGGAAAAAAGGAGGAAATTTGGAAAAAATGAGTCTACATGCCTATTTATAGAAGTTTACATGCTTGAATTCAGTTCATGCATGATACGTGGTAGCATCTTAGTGTCGCTATAAAAGGTTGTCTTCTATATGTCACTAGAAAAGATCACCTTCTATCCATCGCTAGTAAAGGTCACCATATTTCTATCGCCAACAAAGGTCGTCATTCATAAAAAAAACATGAAAAATAAAAATATATGTTAATGGAGGTAATTCACAAAGATCTTAAAGTTCTTCCATATGAACATGAACAAGATGTTTAAAAAAGAAAAATTACTGGTAAAAGAGAATTACTAGTCAAGAAAACTGGATGTTTGATAACAAATTCGGATGACTATCTGTTATTGTATGTCTATTACCATATGTCTATTATCGTATATCAGTCATCATATGTCAGTCATCGTATGCCTATCACCCAATGTATGTCAATCATCGTATATCTATCATCGTATGTCAGTCCTCGTATGTCTATTACCGTATGTCTATCATCATATGTCTATTACCCTATGTCTATCGCTCTATGTATGTCTATCACCCTGTGTATGTTTGTCATTGTATGTTTATCATTGTATGTCTATCTCCCTATGTTTGTCACCCTATGTATGTCACCCTATGTATGTTTGTTGCCGTATGTCTATCACCCTATGTATGTCTATCATCATATATTTTTTGGACTATGTCTGTCACCCTATGTGTGTCATCCTATGCCTATCACACTATGGCCTATGTCTATCACATTGTGTCTATTGTCATTTATATTTAGTTTGTTGCACATACTATGTTTATCATTGTTTATCTATTGTGTCATGTCTATCTCCTGATGTTTTTCACCTTATGTCTATCACCCTATGTTTATCTATTGTCGTTTGTCTATCTGTCACCCTATGTCTGTTTGTCTCACATATTGTTTGTTGTCACCTACTTTGTATCACTTGCTATTCAGGAGAATTAATGTTTTAAATGTATGAGTATCACTCTCATGTTAGCTATATATAATGAGGGTATAAAATGTGAATTTGATAGAATAAATAATTTTTTTTAAAATTTGAAGGCGAAAGTTAGATGAAAATGCTTCTTAAAATAAGTATCATAGTGGGGCGAATGGACCCTAAAAAAAATTGGTCCTAAAAATTTTGGATGAATGGGCCGACGTCCAGGGTCCTCAAATTTACCAAATTCCAATTTTAAAAATCCTAATATTTGCCCTATTTGTGAATATTTGCCACTAAGCATAACCTTGAAGAATTCTATTGATTAATCATACACTACAAGATTTGATTCAACCTAGAATCCAGATAGAGAGATACAAGGTCTACAAGTAACAATAGTCTATTAGAACTAAGGAGGAAGAAATATGTCAACTTCAAAGAATACAATGAACAATGACATGAACAACACTATTAGAAAGGAAAGGGCAAGTGTTATCAAAATTGGAATCAAGAATTTACTTATAAAGTCTAAAGGAAACTTAGACCTTACTTCAAAAGTGATTCATAGTGAAGCTTTAGAAGATAACTTTGAAATCCTGGAATATTATCTTCATGCTTGACTCACTGAAGCAATTGATAATGGAAATAATGATATTCAAATTCCTTTAGACATTGGTAGCATATTATATATGGAATTACTTACATTCAAATATTACAAAGATGAGAATGTAGAACAAAAAGGATTGATTGAATCACTTAAAAATAAAACAACAATGGATGAATCCTTCTTAGAGAAGATATTTCAATCCTCATGCAGTATTGATACTTTAAGTTCTACTAACTCAAGAAATTATCATGATGCCTTAAGTGTTTGTTCAAAATCCTCTATACACAACAAAAATAGAAATGACAAGGACAAAGACAAAGAGAACATACTTTTACAGGAATCAGGTGATAGTACGACTACTTATGAAAGTGCAAAAACTGGAATTTAAAGCAAATATTAAAGAAGAAGAAGACAAAGAGGAACCAGATCAAGGAGGCATACAATACAAGATAAATTAAATATAATACAAAGGACCTGATCAAGCTAAATAACATTCAAAAGATGAATATCCATGTTGAAGACTAAAGCCTTCAATACCCAAATAATATAATACAAGGGGTGTTAGAGTATATTACATTATTTGGTACATGCCAATGTACCACCTTGGATACATAAATAGAGTAGGATTTTACTTTAGAGTAAAGTTTGAGTTACTTCATGCAAAGTAATAAATGCACAAGTGTTAGAATGTGCAATTATGTAAATGTGCATGTAGTCCACATGTACATGAGTCATAGGATAAGGTAGATGAAGAGTCATGGGTAGAGTAAAGGCCAAGGCATATATCTTTCTATATATAGGCCTTTAAGTTAGTGAGAAAGATGAAGTGGATAAGAGAGTGAGTGAGAGAGAGAGATACAAAGTTACTATAGTGAGTAATGAGTTGGTACAATGTACTTCATTGAAAATTTTGGAGTGTTCAAGTCCTTCATTATATTACATTGTACTATTTTTGTGAGCTTTCATTAATGGTATATTACTTAGTTATTGCAGAAGTTTATCTCATTGTTTTCTTGCATAGTATAGTGCCATTATCATATAGTTATCATAGATTACTTATTTCACATCTTGTGGTTTCATTTCCTTTAATAAACATCCTAAAAAGCTAACATATCCTTGGTTGTCCTTGAAATAATCATTGTTATTTTCTTTTTTCTCAACTGCCTCCTAACAACAATGTCTAATATACTTGTAAAATAATCTTATTTCCATTTGTATCTTCCTTCATGGTATTTGTACAAAATTTTTAAAACCCTATAACCATATTTATCTTGAAGTAATCTCATCCATGGTTTCAAAATTAGACCTAGATCAAGTGGTTTTTTTATCACACCACGTATTTATCCAAATATAATTTTTTTCTCTAGTTCCCACCACCCATATTATACCTTTAATCACTAGATAAATTAATTTTTTTAAAATTTTCCATAGTGCAAAACCATCTAGTAGTGAGAATGCAATAAAGATTAAGCTTGGTTCATTGGGCTCAATGTACTTAAAAGAATTCTTACCCATTGTATTTGAATCTCTTTCTGCAATCTCCAAATTAATTTCCCCTTAGAGCTAAGTTTGCATCCATAAGAAATTTTAAACCAACACCTCTCCTAGATTTATCATCACACACCTTGCTCAATTTCACCAAAGGAATTTTCCTTTTATCATGTAATCTTGACCACAAAAATGATTGCATAATATAGATTAAACTTTTTGACCAATTTTGGAATAATATAAAAGGACATAATAAGTTGGAATGGCTTGTAAGATTGATTTAATTAGCTACACTCGTCCTTCTAAAAATAACCATGTACCTTTTAATGTATATAATTTATTCTTAACTTTACTCATAACTTGATTCTATAATTTTATCCTCATTATCCCCTCAAATAAGAGCATCTCTAAATATATTGCTAGAAAATTTACCTCCATTTGAAGTAACCTACATATCTCTGCTTTGATTCTAGTTGGAGTGTTTAAGAAGTAAATTTTGGATTTTAACCTCTTAACTTTTTAGACTGACAGTCCTTCATATTCCTTTAATAATTTATTCAAAGCTCTTGCATCATTTATCCTTACCTCCTAAAAAGGGTTGTATCATCTCCAAACTATTGATGGGTGATGGTGGCGATGATATTACTAGCCTTAAGTCCACTTATTAGTCCATATTTGTATATCTTCAAGTTATTTCCCAATACCTCTACTATAGTAATGAATAAACATGGTGATATAGGATCTCCTTGTCTAGATACCACGTGGCTTTAAATGATTTTGTTACTAGTCCATTGACCAACATTGATTATGATATTGTAGAGACACAAACTTTAATCCATCACATCCATTTCTTCCCAATTCCAAACTTATCTAATGCTACAAAAAGAAAATCCCATTTAACCCTATCATAGGCTTTATTCATATCAAGTTTTAAGATATTTTATCTCTGTTGAGGAATATTACATTATTTAGCCCCATAGTACCTTCATGGTACAATTATAAATTATTGTAATAGATTAGGTTTGAGTATTTATTTTAGATATGTGATTTATATTTCATCTTTCATGTCAACGTGCAAGAAATGAACGTGTATCATGTAAGAGTGCAATGTGCAGAAAATGCACAAGTTTCATGTAAGTTGGAATGTTAAGAGAATGTGCATAAGCATCTTAGATTAGGAGTGCATGTAAGAAGAAAGTGAAGAGTCTAGTATGCAAGTGGCAATATGATAAGCCAAATGTCATGGAACTTGTCATATGGAGATCAATAGTCAAGTACTTGAAAAGTCACGTTAATATGGCTATATTATGGAGATAATGCTCCATGAAGAATCAATTTTGTATCTGATTATATTATTGTAAAAAAGATCCATTTGAGAATAGACCTTGTATACAGATTTAAGAAATTAATATTGTAAGTTTTCTTCATGCATAGTACATAAATGACTTAGGCCATTTACATTCATATTTGATTTTATAAGTGAATGCTATTTTAATTATTATATTGGCCTTCATATACATATTAAATTGATCATATATTATTCTACTCTTCATTATTAATATTTTGAAATTTAATATTTTGGCTATTTTATACTGGAACCTATGATATTATATGGTAGTAAGGCTTAAAAATCCAATAGTGGTATCAGAGCTACCACCTAAATCTGTCCATTTTTTATGGAAATATATTAGCCATATTAATATTGAAGTCTATCTACTTTGATAGTAGTGAAGACTTAGACTCTAATTTCTAAAAGGTCTAATAGAGTAGATATTGAGGGGATAAGGAATAGTCTTCCTGATTTTGAATGCTAGGGTCTTTTCACTTGGTTGAAGGTGTTAGAGTATATTGCATTATTTTGTACATGCCAATGTACCACCTTGGGTACATTTCTAGATTAGAAGTTTATCTTAGATTAAGGTTTGAGTAGATACTTCAAGCAAGTAATAAATGCACAAGTATTAGAATATGCATGTAGTCCACATGTACATGAGTCATAGGTAGATGAAGAGTCATGGGTAGAGTAAATTCCAAGGAACATATCTTCCTATATACAGGCCTTGAGAGTATAGAGGAAGAGAAGAGTGAATAGAGTGAGAGGAATGATATCATGGTAGCAAGTAGGTACATTGTAGTTATTAATTGAAAATTTTGGAGTGTTTATGTTCTCCATTATATTGCATTGTACTATTTTCATAACCATTTATTAATGGTATATTTTTGAGTTATTACAAAATTTTATCATCTAGTTTTCCTGCATATTATATTGTAAATATCATATAGTTATCATAGCTTACTTATTTTACATCTTGTGGTTGTATTTTCTTTAATATACATCCTCAAAAGCTAACAATGGTATTAGAGCACACGATAGATCAATAGGAAATAGGAAGAGCCACAAGAGAGATTGAGAGGAGATTAGAAATCTTATTTTTAGAATTTTTGAAAATATATTTGGCTGGAGTCTTTCCACACAGTTGCAGAAAACTTGTGAAGACTAGGACTCAACATCGATTCCACTATATTGACAAATCAACTAGTAAAGATTCATTATCTCTAGATTTAAATTTTTATTCATTGCAGATTCTAATATTTTTTGAAGGAAAAGGAGATTCAAAGAAATTTGGGAAGCTTCCTACAAAGAGCTAGGAAGAATATCTTCTTTGGAATCAATCTAGTACCTGAAGCAACAAGTTGGAGATTGAATATTTGGAGGCCTAAGGAAAAGGTCCCATTGTAAGAGTTGCAGCCCTATATATTATAGAAGAAAGAAAAATGTTAGAGGAGCCTTACTATAGATTAAATAAGAAGAAACTCAAGAAAAGAGTCCAAGATAAGATTAGAGGTTGGTGATCTCCATTGACTATTGAAGACTACAAATTCTTGATTGAAAAAGGAGGAGAAAACAACTTAAGAAGCTAAAGAGACCTATAAGAGGTCCCATTTAAGAACTTCCAATTTTGGAAGATTGAATATAAAGGACTAGCAAAGGTTCTATTCTAGATTTTAGAAGCAATAAATTTTAGATATCCAAGAAGGAGATCTCATTGCAAAACTTCCATAGTTGAAGATTAAAGGAAAGGTCTCATTTAGAAGACTAGATAAGTTGCAAAAATTTGAAGGCAAGCTAATTGAAAGGAGAAACAAGGAGAAGGATAGGAAAGCCTCATTGAAGGAGACTTTAAGAAGTCCATTAGATAATATTTGAGGATAACTCAAAAAGAAGTTCTTGATAAAGGCAATTTGGAACAATTGTCACCATCCGACGACAAGCCCAAAAGGAGAAGAATTTGGAAAGGAGTTTGCCATATTTTGAAGGAGAATAGTGAAGAACTA
Source organism: Wollemia nobilis (assembly GCA_028583015.1). Lineage (NCBI taxonomy): Eukaryota > Viridiplantae > Streptophyta > Pinopsida > Araucariales > Araucariaceae > Wollemia > Wollemia nobilis. Next base: position 1,445,951 of record JAQPPZ010002224.1, read on the forward strand.
AAAATAGTTAAAATATTGAGAAGAAGGCAATTAGATAGGCCAAGATTAAAGTCAAAATTCAACAAGGAGGATAAAGGAGAAAGAAGTTAGAGAAATCCACCAAATCTGAGAGATTTGGAGATTTTCATTGAAAGATATTTTGGAGAAAGGAGATTGCTATTTTTATAGTAGAAAGATGAAGGTTTCTTGAAGGAAAATCTCAGCTACAATTTGGAAGATTTTTATACCAAATTTGTGAGATTCAAGGACAACACTTCAGAGGATAAATTGACTACTTTACTATCTAAAAATTTTAGATTTGAGGATAGCAAGAAAGTAACAATAAGGGCAACATTACTAGCTACTAAGTTTTAAATTTCAAGAGAGCATCCTGAAGGAGAGTTAAAGCCACCAAACTATATTTCCAGGCAACAAGTTTAAGGAGTTTTCAAAGTTGTGAATAAGTGAGTTAAAGAGTTATTTTGGAAAACAAAGAAGAGTTGCGATTTCATCTAATACAAGACAACATTTAGATGAATCTAATCACCAAGATTTCCATCATCTACAGAGGTCATTGAGATAAGAAACTTTGCTGTAAAATGTTCTTTACTTGAACATTAGTTACTTGGTTCATTATTAGGTTTCATTAAGCACCATATTAGAGTTTGAAAATTGCAAGAAGAAGGTTGGATATTAAGTCTTCAAGGAAGTGCAAAAGATAGTTTCTACAAGGGTTATAACCTGCACACAAAAAATAGGAGTTAGATATATTTCAAGAGAATGAATAATATCAACTTCCTATTAACTATTAGAAGTAGAGAAGACATTATTATTAAAGTGAAATTTGCATAGATTATAGTGCATATTTCAAGGTACTTTAAAGAGTTCATTTAAAGGAGCAATAAGGAGTTTTTAATAGTGCATTAAGATTTTATCAAAGGAGAAAGTTTAAGTGCACAAAACTAGGTAAAAGTGAAGTGTCAAAAGACACTATTAAGCATAGAAAACCTGCAGCATTTTGTGGCAAGGAGAAGCCACCAAAATAATAATATAACCTCCAAATATTGGAGAAGGAAGTTGTCATATCAAAGAGGCAAGAAAGCTTCAAAAAGAGACTATAAAGTCTCAAGTTTTTGGTGCAATTCAAGGCAGATTTATTTACATTATTGCACCATATTCTATGTAGTAAAACAATGGCAAAATATAGAGTGTCTAAAGATACTACAACAATAATCAAAATATAGAGTCATCCAAAGGCTCAATATCCATTCATTCGAGGTGTCTAAAGACACCCAACACAGTGCCAAAACCACCGGATTTAGTGCCTATGCAGTGCATAAGGAATAAACCTGTAATATTCAAGGATTCCACATAAGATAACACCATTGCAAGGAGCATAATTAAGAAGAAGGATAACATAAATATTACATAACATAAGTCATCAAAACCAAAGTGCAAAGAAAGAGTTATCATCAAATATTACCCAAGCATACATAAAAGAGAGCTTGGATGAATCACCTTTGTTGAAGCAAGTTACAAAATACCATAACAAGAGCCACCACCATTGAGGAGGAGCCACCGTTATAGTGTAAGAGCTATTGTACATTGAGAAGCAAGAAAGAGTTTGATACACATTGGAAAGATATTGATACAACTTACAAAAGGATTGAAAGGACACCAAGGTGATAAAAGACATTTAGGAGCTTGAGTGCATGCAAAGTAGTGTCTCCACTTGCATTAATAGAGAAAGGTATCTTGTGCCACTTGGCACAAATGTGAAAGAAGCATCTTCATATTATAACACTTGCAAAGGAAATCAAAGAGTGCTCAAAAGGAGTAACATCCTCATCATCACTTCAATTCTCATGAATGAGCATTTCCAATGCTCAAAAACCATAGCCAACATGCAAGAACTATTACCAGGCTTGCACCATGTGGAGTAACGTCTTACAAGATCAATAATAGCACTACACCATAAAGTGCCACTTGGAACTTGTTTCAATAAGGGTAAGCATATTAATAGTCACCACAGGAGATAGCACGTATATTGGAAGCATATCTCCAGTAAGCCTTGAGCACAAAAGTTGTCAAAGTGCATTAAAAGAGCAAGATACCATCATAGGGGAGTGTCATTCAAAGGAGAGTATTGAATTCTCATTTTCATAAGGTGAATATAGAGAAATTCCAGTGCCCTAAGTTTGCATAGTGAAGTCAAGACCAAAGCCAATCAACACATAGAATTTAAAAGGTATATTTACGTTGATATTTGCTTTCATTAAAGTGCAAAAGGAGGTATAAGGTATTTTATATATCTAAGGTTAAACTTATATTGCATTGGATAATTTATAACCTTAGAATAGAAAGCAATTAAACCAAAGGAGTGCAAAATTTCAAGAAATATTTCAAGGTGCTTAATATAAGGTTGAAGTTTATTACTGCATTGAAGAACTAAGCAAATACCAACCTTAGAGAGTTAGAAGGCAATTAAAGTAAAGTGAGTATATCTTAAAAGATATTACAAATTGCATGAGATTCAAACATTAAACTATTTGTAAATAATTAAGTAGGAGATATAAGGTTTTCAACACTGGAAAATTAAAATACTAGTTTACAAATATTATTATTTTCTAAATTTCCAAATTAGGGAGATATAAGGAATACTATATCAAACTTTAGTTTCTTGGAATTTAGAAAATTAAACTATTGAGAACTAAAGGATAAAAGAATCAAAACCATTAATTGCTTGAAAGTTGGAAATTGCATTTTACATTAGTCTCTTACTCTAATTTATGAGACATTAATCCAACTAAAAGGTCTTGAAGGAAAGGAACATTATTAAAACTTGAAGGTGTATCATCATTTATCTTTAGAATTCTAATTACTAACTATTATGGAGAAATAAGACAAGAAAGAGAAGTTGAACATTAGGAAGATAAAAGAGATTCAACTTAAACTAGGAAAGATAAGCATACTATCAAGATTCATGATACATTCAAACACATCATAATACAAAAATTGTAAAATTGAAAAGTTCTTAGCAAGGTTGAGCATATACTTAAAACTTGGGAAATATAAGACAAACAACTACAAGGGTTTTGGAATTCAAAACTTCCATCAAAATTATTTTAATTACTTGAGAAGTGAAATATACTCTACCTAGTAATTTGAGAAGACTAAATTTTATTGATTGAGCATTAAGATTCTCAAGGCATTCTCAAAACTCTAAGGAGCTCTAAGAAATTCTACCTCATAGGATAACATAAAAAAACATGGATGAAATAGTGAGGAATGCATTCAATAACGAGGAACTATTTCATGAAGTGGAATTTTAGTCTCAAAATTTAATAGATACTTTTGAAGGATACACATATTTATGCACTAGCACAAAAGAAAGATTCACATTATTACTAAAAGAAGCAAAAGAAGGAAAATTTACAACTATAATTGGTTATCTTCATGAATTACTTTTCAAAGCTTGGTGGAACACACAAAATATGGTTATATTCACATCAAAAGAATATTTGATGATATATCTATCATTAATTTTTTTTGAACTCTTTCAAAACATGAAATAAAATAACAATCCTAGTCAATATTATTGTGATGATATACTAACTCATCATGAAAAAGACATTTATCTAGTGAAAATGAAGAAATGAAGAAGAAAAATGAGAAAGAGGAAGCATAACAAAAAGGAAAATATGATGATGAAAGAAAAAACTTTCAAGCTGAATACAGATCGAGGTGAGCTAAAGAAACAAGATGAAGATACTCATACATATTCAAACAAAGAGAAAAATGAAGGAAATAGGATAAAATAACTTGAATTCCAGAACCAAAACAAAGACAAGAATAAATAAAAATAAGAAGAAGAGGAACCATATCAAGGAGGCATCTAGTGCAAGATAAATTAAAGATAATACAAATGACCATATAAAATGAAAGAACATATGAAGGACAATGATCCATATTGAATACTAAAGTATTCAATACCCAAATAATGCAATACAGGGGGATGTTAGAGTATAAAATATTATTTGGTACATGCCAATGTACCACCTTGGGTACATTTCTATATTAGGAGTTTATCTTAGATTAAGATTTAAGTAGATACTTCAAGTAATAAATGAACGTGGTGAGAGCATCAAGAAGGGACAAAGGATATTAAAGTGTCTATATATTGCAAGCATGTAGATTACACATTAAGAGTGAGGTCAAAGTGCATTTAAGAAGGAGAAGAAGACTCATAAAATACCATTAGCAATAAATGCTCTTTGTCATACATAGAAGACTAGCATTACAATGCCAAATCTTGGATTGAAGAATAAAACCAAAAGCCAATCAACAATCACATTTTAAATTGCAAGGAAGGTAAAAATTTACATGATTTAATATTTTCTTTCCTTAAGTATAAGGAGTTATAAGGTGTTTTATATAAGGTTGAAGTTTATTTATTACTACATTGAAGAACTAAGCAAATACCAACATTAGAGAGTTAGAAGGCAATTAAAGCAAAGGGAGTATATCTTAAAAGATATTATTAATTGCATGAGATTCAAACATTAAAATATTTACAAATACTAGTTTGGAGATATAAAGTTTTCAACATTAGAAAATTGAAATACTAGTTCACAAATATTATTACCTTCTAAATTTCCAAATTAGGGAGATATAAGGAATACTACATTAAAATTTAGTTTCTTGGAATTTAGAAAATTGAACCATTAAAAATTGAAGGATAAAATAAGCAAAACCATTAATTACTTGAAAGTTGGAAATTGCATTTCACATTAGTCTCTTACACTAATTTATGAGGCATTAGTCCAACGAAAAGGTCTTAAAGGAAAATAACCTTATTAAAACTTGAAGGTGCATCATCATTTATATTTAAATTTCTAGTTTCTAATTATTAGGGAGAAATAAGACAAGAAAGTGAAGTTGAAAATTAGGGAGACAAAAGGAATTCAACTCAAACTAAGAAAGCTAAGCATACTATCAAGACTCATAGTGCATTCAAACACTTGCAAGATAGAAGGTATTTTACAAAACTTGTAAAATTAAAAAGTTCTTAACAAGGTTGAAACTAGGGAGGTATAAGGTAGTATACAAATATCATCATGACAACAAACAAATTCATTCTCACTGAATCTCAACTACTTAGAGGTCCAAATTACTCTTCATGGAAAAACAAAGTAAGGGCAATTTTGATAGTTGAAAAAATTTGGGATATAGTCAAAGGAACAAAATATAAACCTACTTCAGGTGATAGTGAGATTCAAAATTTTGAAGAAAATGAAGCAAAAGTATTAATGATGATAACTTTTGCTATTACAGATGAAATACAACCCTACATTAGTTTAGCAGGAACATCTCCAGAAGCATGGAAAATCTTAGCCAAAATATTTGAAGGTAAGAATAAAACTACTATCTTAAATATTCAAACTCAATTACATTCTCTGAAAGTGAATAGTGGTGAAAGTATAAAACTATTCCTAAGGAAAGTAGCAAATATAAAAGGAAAATTATTAACCTTAGGAGAAAAGGTTGAAGATAAGTTTCTTATTCAAGTAACCTTGAAAGCACTTCCAAATAGCTACAAGCACTTAGTTACATATTTATAAATCCTAAGTAAAGATACATATTTTGATGAGTTAGTCAATATTCTTAAAGAATATGAGGTGGAAAATATAGTTAAAGATGAAATGACTAACAATGCATTAGTTTCAAAGGATAATCCACAAGAAAATGTTGCCTCATCCTCAAAAGGACGAAGACCATGGAATAACAGATATTGTCAAGTATGCAAGAAGAACGGACATAGTACCAACTACTGCAAATTCAATCCTAGAAATCAGTATCAAGGGAATCAAATAAACTATGGAAGCCAAACATACATGCCATCCCAACAAAGACAATATTAGAATTAGTATAGTCCACATCAACAACAATTTTAGCATCCATATCATTCTTAGAATCAATACAATTATCCTCAATTGCAATATCAAAAAGGGAATAAAAAAGGGCACTTAGTTCACAAGATCCAAGAAATTCAAGAACTGGAAGAACCTACAGAGGAACATGAAGTTAAAGCTCTCTCAACAAAGATAGTATTTTATAAATATACTAACTACTTGCTTGAATAGGATACATACATGGAAAAAAATAAAAAAAGCAAAGGAGAGTACAAATTCCAGAACTAAATAAAGATCAATATTGAAGACTAAAGTCTTCAATACCCAAATAAAGTAATACAGTGGGTGTTAGAGTATATTACATTATTTGGCACATGCCAATGTACCACCTTGGGTACATTTCTAGATTAGGATTTTATCTTAGATTAAGGTTTAAGTAGTTACTTCATGCAATGTAATAAATACACAAGTATTAGAATATGCAATGATTTAAATGTGCATGCAGTCCACATGTACATGAGTCATAGGATATGTAGATGAAGAGTCACAGGTAGAGTAAAGGAAAAGGAACATATCTTCCTATATATAATCCTTTGAAAGTATTAGAGTGAGAGTGAGAGGAATGATGTCAAGATAGAGAGTAGTGAGTAGGTACAATGTAGTTCTTCATTAAAAATTACGGAGTGTTCAAGTCCTCCATTATATTACATTGTACTATTTTCATGAGCTTTTATTAATAGAATATTACTTAGTTATTACAAAAGTTTATCATCTAGTTTTCCTGCATATTATAGTGCCATTATCATATAATTATCATAGTTTACTTATTTTACATCTTGTGGTTGCATTTCCTTTAATATACATCCTCAAAAGCTAATAGAGATCTTCAATTAGGAAAATTGATATAACACAATTATCTTATAATAACCATGTTGTCATAAATTATAGGAACCATAAGAGGGGGATCATGTGCATGAGCAATATAATATATAACAATCATTGACTTAAGAGGGGATCCTAACACCAAATCCTATGTGCTATAAGAATCAATGTATAGATTCTCTTGACTAGATTGGGTATATGATTTTATAAGACTAGGGATAGTGAGCATTTGATTGGGTACCTATTGATAAATTATCTTTATTTCATTTATAAATTGTATGTGTTATTAAAATGGATAGGTTCTCAAGAATTTAGGATAGGGGATGTTGCAAGTAGTTCTAAGTTTTCAATGGTATCCTAAGACTTTATTACATTAGTGTTGGTCAAATATCTGCCTAATCAATAAACACTACGTTTATGCACCCTAGATACGACCAACATTGAAAGGCCGAAGGAAAGAGATGTCCTCCGTGCCAATCTCCAGAGAGGGCTGGTTCCCGAACTAATTCTAAAATTGGTTGAAGACTAGAGATGCAGGAAAGAAATTGCAAATTGCAGAAAGAAATAAGAAATATGGCCACAAGCCAAAGTGCAGGTTTTGGGTCAGACTAAAAGTAGGAAAACACTCAAGCACAAAACAACATCGAATAGAAGGAAAGGCAGTAGAATAAACTTGCAATATTGCAATAATAACTTTTAACTCAACACCTTGGTACTCACTCTTCCACTGGCAACACTTAAATCCAAATATAGAATTTAAACTATATAGAAAATAAAAAGAGCGAATGTTAAAAGAAGTGCACTACGCAGAAAGAAATTATATGCAGAATCACTTATCAATTCAGAAACCTGATGTCTTTCATTAATGCAGAGAACTTAGAGAGTATTCTCGCAAAGTGTCTAACCTCCCTTTTACAACAAGATTTGCTTAGTATTTATAGAGGTTTTCGCCTCTTTCATTTAATACATGTGAGAGAAGAATGTTCTGGGATCAAAGACAACCAAAAAAATCTCCTCGATTTCTTGGAAAATCCATGCACTTGAGAAACAAATTCCAGAAAATCTAAAATTCGGACATAGATGCGCATGACAGGAGAAATCATTAAATTCTTTAAACAACTTTGATACATTGGAAATCATGAAAACTTATTTCTCCTCGCCTTTGTCCTTGCGATTCACAAAATAGAGTTACTGAGGGCACCCTTCATTAAATACACACAATTCAATATTTGACCATTTTCTTGTTTGCCTTAAATTCATCTTCGCCATATCAAACACGCGCGCGATCTTCATTAAGAACGTTCGCCCCATGGAAAGGCGAACGGGACGTTCACCCCAAAGGAAGGGTGAACGGGACGTTCGCCCCTGGGATGGGTGAACGCGATTCTTCATTATTGAAAGGAAGTTCACCCCTGGGATGGGCGAACGTCATGTTCACCCCTCGACCAGGGTGCACAACATTTTTCAGGCACACGGGCAACCAAGTACCCCAAGGCACGTTCACCCCAAGAAAGGGCGAACGACATGTTCGCCCCTAAGGAAGGGCGAACGCGATTTCATACTTAAACATTTTGCCAATACATTTTCAAAATAGGTTCGCCCCAGGAAAGGGCGAATGAGGCGTTCGCCCCTCCTTAAGGGCGAACGTGAATATCCATAAATACATAAAGATTTTTTTAAAGTGTCTTCGAGATTTTTCTTTGTGTTTTCTGGAATACAATATATCAGACTTCTACATACTGAATGGAAAGTATATTATCACTTCTTATAGAAATTAATACAAAATTTTCCCAAAATCCCAATGAAATACAAAATGGCCAACATTTCTTGGCGACTCACGGGGTATCCAACTCGCATGGATGCAAGTGATCCCAGGCCTTTATCCATTGGGTGTAGAGTCTATGCAAAGGATGCAAACATATTATCTTCTAGGGGCCACCTATGCATGCTCTGCTTCTTCTGCTTCCGCTGTGACCCTAAGCACTTCAACACGTTCAACTTCTTCCATCGCCTTTTCTGTTGCTTCACGATCTGTTGCTGCCTTCACTTCCTATTCTGTAATAACCTCCGAAAGGGCCTCGTATGTGCATACAACGTCATGCCAAGCTTCAGTGGTAAACAAGTAGTGAGTACTGAGAGATTCATAAACGAAGTGAAGACTTTGTACATCTATCAAGCTGAGGCGCTTCGAACGTTGAGCCAACTCGTAAAGGGAAAGCTCCAAACGTGTATATTTCTCCATCAGTGGCAAGACCTATGCTTGAGTGAGAGGCTTGACCAAGGCATCAATGTCTGCAGTATCTTCAATAAACACACTCCAGAGCTCTTGCAACTGCTCCATCGAAAGAGGCTCACCCCAATCATCTAGGAAGGTGGTGAAACCCAGTCGACCGATAGTCTCAAAATGAGACATCAAAATAGTATGCTCCCACTCAATAGTATTGAGGATGGCCCACCCCTCATTTACAAGGTCCATACGCTAAAAATAGCTTCGTAGAGTTACCCGCGCTCGGGACCAAGCATAGTCCATCTCGTTGAGAGGGCGAATATATAGGGACGTATTCAACAAAGCTTGTATCTTCACAACCATCTCCATATGGGGTGATAGCAACTCCTCCACTGAGTCAATCATTTGTTGCCCAAGCTGGATTTGTATCCCTGCTTCCCATAAGTATTGCAACACCTTGACTGCATGCATGACCAACTTTGTGGAATTTTGTATAGAGCGAAGGCGAAGGTCTCTTATGCTATCACGCGAAAACCCCGCAACAGGTGCGACCTTAGCTTCAAGCTACTTTTTGAGTTCTTCGACCTATTGCTGTAGGTTATGCATCTCAATCCGAGTGGCATCACGCTCCTTTAAGTGCACCTTGACTTGATTGCAAAAATATTCCCTTTCAGTGGCTATTTTTTCTTCTGTTGCCTTGCTCTTAGCCAGCGCACTCTCCAACTCAAGTACCCTATCTTGCAGCTCAAAATATTTTTCTTTATAATGCTCCCCGTGCAAATACAAAGAGCTCATATCTACTTGCATATTGCCCATTTTTTCAATGGGATCAATCCACATCAGATCTTCAGTTATAGTCTCAGAAACATAGTCCTTAGGCTGCAACTCACCTTGAGGTTTTTGAACCATCGGAGTGAATGTTGTCACATGAGCCTCCTTGGCAATTGGATCAAAGGCCACCTTCTTGATCGGTCGCGCTGGTGCCAAAGCTTCTTTCCGTCGCATACTCTTCAACCATTGAGAGGAGCTCAGGTGCGCTCGATTTAATTTTTCAACATCCGACTGCTTGTGAGCCACTTGCACGTCTGGAACAGTCTGCAGCTCCAAAAATGGGGTAAATGGAACAAAAATCTCTGAGCGACTAAGCCCAGTGGACACGGATGACATGAATTGAAGTGGAGGAATGGACACAGGGATGGTGGAAGAGAGGGAAAGAGTGGATGAGATGGAGGACATAGAGGACACAGATGCAGCCGTGGTTACGCTAAGCCTAGATGGAGCTTGCATACTAATAGCCGCAATGGTGGAAGAAATGACGACCGAGGGAAGGGGACACGAAAAAGGATTAGTCCCTAACGCATAAGAACTAAAAGAAATGGAGGGCGAGGAAGCGGGAATGAAAGGAGCAGCAGTGACTTCAGAAATGGAAATAGCAGAAGTGGAAGAGGGAACCATAGAAAGAGAAATGGAAGGAAGACCGAAGGGCGGGAAAGTAGAAAATGGAGGGGAAAAAAATGAAACTGAGGGGACCGAAGAAGAAATCACTGCGTGCCCGATGAGGGAAAGGGAAGATGAAGGAAGAGATGATGTACCTTGGGGTGCAAGCGCCACTGGTTCTATGGATGGTGGAGGTTGTGCAACTACCTCCTTTCCCCGCTCTACCTCCTGCTCACCAACATTGAGGGCTACTTCTTCATCCAGAATCTCAACATGAGAATCTTTCAAAAGTTGCTCCTCCTCTGGTTGCGCCATCAAAAATATTTGCGCTACTGATGTAGGGCGCTCACTATTGAGGACAAGGTTCACTGTTGGTATAGAAGCAACTACGGAACTCGATGTAACAGGAATCATAGTACCCAAAGACATGGGTGCTGTAATAGTTGAAGTAGTGGTCGCGCCAGTTCGGGGCCGCTTAGCTGCTTTAGGAAAAGGGGGCACCACCGACCATTTTTGTTGCTTAGGTGAGGGAACTTCTTTAGGAGGGCGCTTCGCCCTTTGAGTCCACTTTTGAAAAACATGTGAGTGTTCTTCTTCTTCCTCTTCTTCTTCAATGTTGTCCTCAACCATAGGACTCTCCTCCTTTGGTTCACTTTCACCACTTTTGGACTGCTAAAAACTTTGTGGCAAAATGGTGGCAAAGGCGACAGGTTGATAAGAATCCACAAACCTATCATAAACCTGAGAGAACTGGGTATCAAGCTTCAATCCATAAGTAGCATAGGGCTTCCTTCGATGAATGCGCATTACCCACCAGTTCATAATTTTCTCCTCCTTCCAATGAGGGTTTACCTCTTGGACAGTCCCAAACAGGCCTGGAGGAGGAATATGCATTTTATTCTTTCCTGGATTATACTCCACTTCCTGCTCATAATAATCATGCCATGGAGGAAGGGAGGACATTTTTTCCACATGCCAGTTCATGTCTGGCCCATCAAAATTATTTCGGCGCTTCTGAATATCCGGGTGAGGGCAACAATGAAAGGTCTTCACCTTAATAAGCGCCAAAAATTTTCCAAGTGGATCATACCACCATCGTTGCGGCAACTCAATTAGTCCCAGGTCTTGAAGCGCCACCGTCAAAAGGTGATTTTGCCCAACCTGGTTCACTTCTATACTCCCAAACTTAAGAGGCATAGTACAGGTCATTTTCTTCCCTCGTCCGGAGCCATATATATCATTAATATAATCCATCTGGTGCACAACTTCCATAGCAAAAATGCGCGCAGTGGCAAAATAAGGCAACAAAAAAGGTTTACCTGTATATCCAAAAATTCGAACAACCACGCCTTGAGTGAGCAAAAATATGTCGCCCTTCTCCTCTGAAACAACGACATCTCTCAGGTCGTGAGGCACTCGATCACAACTACCACAAAGTAACTCAATGGCTGGGCCCAAAAACTAGCTATTAAAGCTATATATAGACTCCTTCTTAGTCAATACTTGAGTCCACTTATAAACTGGCAGAGGTTCATTCTTTTTGCCTATCTACGTAACAAAAATAAAAGAAAAATGTCACTGCATCTAAAAAAGAAAAACCATACCAACAACGAAGTATGTCGAAATGCCCTAGTCTTTCCTTCTTGCAACCTCTGCAACTGCGAATTAATTCTCCGAGAAACAAATTCGGCCCAGTCAAAATAAATTGGATTCCCCCTTGCCTCATAGCCACGGGAGAATAAAATTCTACCTTGCAAATACATTGGGCCATAGCTGCCTGCCACTTGTGCATAGTTTCATTAGAAGGTAACCCAACAACCCAGGCAAGCATGGAATAAATATCCTAGCACTTGAATTCTGAAAGGGTTTTAGGCAAACTTGGCAGCTGCCCCATTTGTGGCTCCTTGACGAGCTGCGTCTCCATAAATTGCCTCATAGCAATAGTGGAAACATACTTTTCCTCTTGCTCATCCATATGAATTTTCTTATTTACTGCATAGCTCGGTGCACCCACCCCACAAGAAAAAGCCTCTTGGACCTCGTCCGGTGTAATCGTAAAAAGAATCTCATTTCGGGCATTTCGGACAGCCCTAGTGGAGGAGTCATAAAATTGTGCAATTAATCGAATGAGTTTGGGGCATGGATGCACAGACGAGCAAAGATACCATGAAAGTTGTGCATGGTGAGGCGTCGTGAGCCAAATGTTATGGGAAACCCCTTGATCGACTGCAGCTTCAACCTCTTGCCTTAATCTATCAATTCCCTTATGTGTGATCAAACAATCACCAATTTTGGCCATTTCATCTTCATAGGGATCCAAATCAACATAGTCATTCTGTCGGGCCTTTTTAGCCCTCGAAATTCTCTCTCATTTCTTGGTTGGCTGTACTTCAACATCCTCCGGTGCCTTTGTCTGTTCTTTGCTACGTCTTCCCATCTTGTCAGATAAAAACTGTAGCTTTTTTTGCAATTCCCTGCTTAGCAACTTCTGAAAATTCCTCTGCACCTTGGAAAACAGGATACAACGCAGCACGAAAAGAAAAACAAATAAGGAAAACAAGACTTGCCTTTTTTCTTCAAAATTTTATAGGAGCGTTACCAACTATTGCATAGTAATTATAGAATTAAATGCAGATGCGCCTTCGGAGAGAAATATTCTTTGAAAATCACTCAGACTCCTTTCCCGAAGCGCAAAAAAACTTCCCTTTGGTTCACCATCGGATTCTTCTTGGAAATCATGCCCACAACGTAGCGCAATCTCATAGAACAACGTGCCCTGATGCCAACAGCTCACTAGGAAGATCAAACCTGTCATTAATCATCAATCATTAATTCTGTCAACTGCCTTGAAAAGCTCAATCTGAGCGCCTCCCATGTTTGAATATCATCACTTAAAGTTGGCGCCGACTACTTCCGATGATCGCCACGTAACCTTTGGGTGAAATTAATTTCTCCGAATGCGCGTCTTAAGAAATATTTTCCAACGAAAGTGTCTCTTAAAACTCCATGGCGCGCCTTCTTTTTCTAAAGCAATCTTCACTATGTTTTTCTTCCTTTTTGTTTTGTGTTTTTTCCCTTTTTTTTAGAAAAAACGCCATGCACAACGCCTTTTTTTTTTTTGTGACGTCAACAAGACGCGTTCGCCTTAAAAATGGGTGAACGTGATGTTCGCCCCTTCCAAGGGGCGCATGCAAACCTATGTTATCACTTTGTCGTCCTTGAGTCTCATTTTTTTTCTTTTTATTTAAAAAAAAAAACATATATTACATATGTACAAGGTACTACCTTCGATTTAAAATCATGAAATATAGGCCTTCAAATGAAGGCCATTCACTAGAATGGGGAGCTCACACCCTTCCATATCACAGATTTGAAATGCATTAGAAGAAGTGACAGCCGAAATCCGAAAAGGTCCCTCCCAAATTGCATCAAACTTATGATGTTTCCTAGGCTTAGATTTTTTTTGTTCCATTTTAATACCAAGTCACCCACCTGGAAGCTTCGATCAATGGTTTTACTCTGGAACCACTTCTTCATTTCAGCAGCATGTTCTACAAAAGCGTGATAAGCTCGCTCCCTTTCTTCTTCTAATTGTAGCAACTGTGCCAACCTTGCCTCTATGGGATTATTTTCTTCGTTTTCATCTTGAAACATCTGCAAAGTTTGAAGCACAGGAAGTTCAATATGGGTAGGAAGGACAACTTCTTTCCCATAAACCAAAGCATACGGGGATATTTTAATGGACTTCTTTACCGAAATGCGATCGGCCCAAAGCGCCTGATTTAACAACAAATGCCAATTTCTCTTATTCTCACCCATTATCCTCTTCAGAATCCGAAGCAAATTTTTGTTGGTTGACTCAACTAATCCATTTCCCTGTGGGTAATAATTGGAAGATATCTTCAAATAAATACCATACCTGCTGGCGAATTCGGTAATTTTGGCTCCAATGAAAGGAGTACCATTATCGGTAACCAAGGAATCGGGTATACCGAAACGGGTGATGAGGCTCTCCAGAAAAGAAATAACAATCGCCTGATCAACCTTTTTGGTGGGTATAGCTTCTACCCATCTGGTGAAGTAATCTATTGTAGTCAGGATATACTTATGCTCTACAGAGGAGTGCGGATCAATAACACCTATAAAATCAAGACCCCACTGTTGAAAGGGTGCCTCTACCTGAATCGGATGCAATGGCGATGCTCCTTTTCTCATTCGTCCCACATATCTTTGACAATTGTCGCACTTCTGACTTATCTTATGCGAATCGACAAATAGAGTAGGCCAATAATAGCTTACCCAAATAATTTTTAGAGCCATAGGTCTACCGACATAGTGCCCTCTTGACAACCCAAAATGGAACTCCTCCAAAATTTTTGATTTTTTAGAATCTTTCACACATCTAAGGAGTATGCCATCAATGTTCTTATAATATAGGTCATTGGGAAATGACACATACCTGAGTGCCTGCAATATGAACCTTTGATGCTGTGAGGGGTTAAAGCGGCTAGGACACCTTCCAGAAGTAAAATACTCAAGGAGTTCCTCGATCCATTCTTTGTCGCCCGCTGCATGATTAACATAAATTACATCTTCAAGATTTATCTCAACAACCACGCTTTTGGCCAACTCTTGACACAGAGTGCACCCACGAACCAACTTCGTTGGCTTGATCTCTACATCATACTCCTGGATCTTTGAAACCCATCCGGATCTCTTATCACCCAACTCTCCTTGAATTATAAAATTTTGAACATCAGGGTGAATGACGTAAACCACAGTTCTACTCTGAGAAACGAAGTGGCAAAACTTCTTCAAGGCTTTCATAACTACATAAACCTGCTTCTCAATAAAATTGTACTTCTCCTGGTGTGGTGCAATAACCTGACTTAGAAAAGCGATAGGCTTTTCTTCGCCATCATCTTGTTTTTGTGTGAGCACGACAGCATAGCTCTCCTGCTCACCTACTGCATATAGTATAAAATATTTGGAGTAGTCAGGATTGATCAATACTGGTGCTTGAGTTATCCTCTCTTTGATTTCTTGAAAAGCTCACTTCCTGGCCTCCGTCCATTTAAACTCAACATTCTTTTTCAAGAGCTCTGTCATTGGTTTGACGACTTGGGCAAAATCAGCAATAAACTTGCGAATGAAGTTTATTTGTCCGAAGAAGGACTGCAAGTCTTTCTTATTCGTAGGTAGCGGAAATTTCATTAGCACTTCAGCTCGCGTAGGATCTATGGCCAATCCTTCCCATGAGATCACATGGCCCAGTAGCTTCCCTTCCTTGACCACAAAAATTGACTTCTTTGGATTTATGGAAATCCCGAATTCTTGGCACTTCTCAAATATTTGCCTTAAATGAGAAACATGATCTGTTCTGCAATGTGAAAACACCATCATATCATCAAGATAAATTACAATGATTTTATTTAGCAACTCACCGAAGGCGACGTCCATGGCTCTTTGAAAAGTTGCACCAGCATTTGAAAGCCCGAAAGGCATCCGCTGATAAGCGAATGTACCCCACTTAGTTGTAAACGTTGTCTTGTATTGATCCTCATCCTTAACCCAAATTTGATTGTACCCAGAGAAGCCATCTAACAAGGAAAATATCTGAGCACCAGCCACAACATGAAGAATCTGATCTATCTGGGGAAGAGGATAATGATCCTTAAGTGATGCATGATTTAAATTTTGAAAGTCAACACACAGACGTATATCTCCATTCTTCTTTCTTACAGGAACCAAGTTCGCTACCCAGGTGGAATGTTTAATAGGATAAATGATCTTTGCTTCGAGCATCTTTAATAATTCTGCTTTCATGAGGGCTTCGATCTTTGGATTGATAGGATGATGCTTCTGTCGAAAAGGCTTCACCCCTTCTTGCAGCTCGATGGTGTGTTGGATCACATTTTTGTCGTACCCTTTCAAGTCTTGATAACTCCATGCTACAATATCTGGGTATTCATAGCATAAACTTTTGATGCCCTCAATTTAGTTAGATTCGTAATCGGTACCAACCTTAATGACCTTTCTTGGCTCCAACTGCAATTCTCTGTATTCCTTGGCATCCACCTTAATCCTATGTTTATCAGCTCTATCACTTTGATCAAACAGACTTTCTAGCAAAATCAAACCTCTAGGGATATGATTATTTCTCAACTGGATCATCTCTTCTTTTTCTTCTTCCACAAGAACTTTACTTTCTGCGCTGACAGCTTCTTTGAGGAGAAAATTCACTATTTTCTCATCATTATCGAACACCTACCAATAGAGGCCCTTATCTGGAATGGAAGGTCTATAGATTACCCTCACTGTCTTGGGTTTTCGGACCACTTGCTCGGCAGGAGAATAATTAGCACCCAGGGAAGCTAAAATGTCAGCGTGTCTATTTTGCTCCCTAGGAATTGCTTGAATATTCAAAGCTTTAAATACTTCAAAAATATCCCATACCCTATTGTGATATGCCTTCAAGTAATGTTGCTTAGACACACATCTGTTTGTAACTTGATTGACTATAAGCTCGAAATCACCGAAAATTTGCAACTGCTCAATTCCCAATTTCTCGATCTTTTTCAAGCCAAGGCATAATGCTTCATATTCAACGACATTATTTGTACAACTCTAGGTCAATCTGTAGGAGTACATTTTTTGTATACCTTCAGGAGAGACCAATACCACACCGCCCCTGCACCATTCTTACATCGAGCACCATCAAAGAACAACTTCCATAACTGATGCGAACCAGGTTCTGAGGGCTTAAGGGCTTGTTCTTGAGGCTTTTCTACCTTCTGGATGGAATAACAACCAATGTCCATTCCGATCATAGCATTGAAGTCTATCAACAAAAACTCATCTTCTAGGTGAAGCTCCTCAGGTACTTCTTCAATCGGACCAACTTCTTTCAATTCTTCGGTCATCATATTTACCGTGCCTGGGGCTTGTTCTGCCTCCTCTATCTTCTCGATATGAAAAGGGGAAGGTTTCTCATTATGAATGCGAATTCGCCTACCTTTGAATAGAATATCCAAATGTGAATAATCTAAAGACATATAACCTCCCATATTAGCTATGAATTCCCTTGAAAGGCACATGCTAAAATAAGGTTCTAAATCAACAACCACAACCTCCTGAATGACAATGATCTATGGCATGCTATGAAGCACAATTGGAATATCTTTGATTACTCCAACCATTTTAACTGGGGTACCATCCAATTGTAACACTCCTAGACTGCTCCTTGTATAATCCATTCCCATCACTTCGCATACCGCCTTGGGCATAACAATAGTGGCAGCACCAGAGTCTATCATGCAATTATGCACAATCCACCCTTCCATTCTCAAAGATAAATAAAATGGAGGAGGATGATTTTTACCTGTCACTGAAGTGGGGAGCGCTTGAGCCAAGACTATTTGCAAACAATATTTCTTTTGGTCTTTGGCGCTCTTCAGGGATTCTTGCAACAAATAAATCTGCCCTAGCAACTGCAATGCATCATACAAGCTAATCCTAGCTAGGATTTTCTTCATTTCCTCCATGATACTATAACTATGAGCAGGTGGGACCTTTTCTTCTAAGGACCGCTCGTACTTATCTCGATACTGCTGCGTAGCTTCTACTCTTTGCCTTTTAGTCAACGAAGGATATTTGAGTTTTTCCTTAGCTTGCTCTTTCGTTTCATCGGAGGCTAGAGCAGTGGCCATGTGTTGCGAAGTTGAAGGTTGAGCTTGCGCTTTACCTTGTGCTTGCCTAGGTAGTGAATCTTTTGACTTGACAACCTCAGGGGTCTTCATCTGGGATGTTTGCTTTTCTTCTAGAGCTTTTGGAACCATGGGTACTTTCAACGACTACAATTCTATGGGATCCATGGTCACTGGCCTCTTTCCAGACCTGGTAAGAACTAAAACCTGCTCGGGAGACGACACCATACAATTATGTTTCGCTTCTCGAATCATGTTAACTTGCCCAGCCAAAGAACTTTCTGCCAGTGTCTGAACATAGTTTAGATGGACCATACATGTGTCTTTGCCATGAGGATCATTACAAGTAGAACACCAATATGTCTTTTTGGATGCATTAATCTCATCATTTTCCTGCATCATATTATTCTTATCAGGCCCCTTGTTGGTGGATGCTTGCTCTCGGGTGATCGACGGAGTCTGGAACCTCCTCGATCGAAACTCAACTTCAGCTTGCTTCTTCCTCATAGTTGTCAACTCATTGGATATTATCCTCAAAGTCGCATTATTGGATTTTACTTCTTGTAACAAAATCGTGAGGGGGTCCGTACTAGATGATGGAATGGGCGTGGGTAATGGCAAGGGCGCTTGTGATGCAAGCAAAGGTAAAGGGGCTAGAAGTACTGGAAATGTTGGAAAAGAAATGGATGAAGGCTGTGATGATACCGTTGGAGCGAAAAAATATGGAAAGCTTATAGTAGATGACTGTGGGGTAGGGATAGGAGCTACTTGAGGGGAGCCTGAATTCCATGAGGGAACAAGATACATCGATGACATGGGCTGTGAAAATACATTGGAATAAAGATATTGTGGTAGGTCTGGAAGAATAGGCATTATCACCTTCGGAGGAAGCCTTCCTACAACAATAAAATCTGATTTGGCCTTTTGAGCTTGTGTATAGAGATCCGAGAAGGTGGTCACATTATCCTGGCACACCGCCATACCAATATTAGTACTGAGCGCACAAAGATAATAAAACGTAGCTTGTTCATGGGTCGATCGCAAACCATCTAGAAATCACTGCCAGCTTCATGCAAATTGCACATTGAAATCTACAAGCTCGTCTTAATGATGTCTTTGAATCGAGGTGAATTGATGTAGCAGCAAATACAAATCAACTTGCTCATCAAAGTTCTTAATTAGTAATTCTGCCAATTGATCCCATGAAGTAATTATGCCAGGTTGTAAATATCGATACCAATAGAGCAATTTTCCTCTTAATGACAAAACCAAAAGCTTTATCATCACATATTCATCAGTTATATCATGAATAGTTGCAAGAGATGCGACATCTTGGATATGCTCATACACAGTCTTTTCGGTACCATCGTCTGTTGGCAAAGTCTTTGGAGTAGCTTGAGGTACTGGGTTCTGCACTTGCAAATTCAGCATGCCCGAGCTATTCCAAGTTGAAAACTATCTAGGAAGCTGTTGCTGATGTGGTGGGGGATTCTAAGCCATATGCCTCAAAATATGAGGAATAGGTCGTGAAGCGTTAGTGGCTGTAGTATATGAAGACTGGGGAAAACTAGTGGCGGTACTTACAGGACTTACAGGAGTGAAAAACACATCGGATAATCAGGAAGATGAAATAGTTGGTATGGATGGAATATAAGGAAGTGAGGACGTTCTTAAAAAAGTGGCTACTTGAGGATGCTCTCCTAACCTTTGGATGTCTAATTCGTAAAAAAATTGATTATCAGGATTCTTGGCTTTTGATATTGTATTCATGAGAGACATGAGGTTTCTAAATTGATAAGTGATTTTGCATATAATTTCTTTTTGTGTAGTGCACTTCTTTTAACATTCGCTCTTTTTATTTGCTATATAGTTTAAATTCTATATTTGGATTTAAGTGTTGCTAGTGGAAGAGTGAGTACCGAGGTGTTGAGTTAAAATTTGTTATTGCAAGATTGCAAGTTTATTTTGCTGCCTTTCCTTCTATTCGATGTTGTTTTGTGCTTGAGTATTTTCCTGCTTTTAGTCTGACCCAAAACCTACACTTTGGCCTGTGGCCATATTTCTAATTTCTTTTTGCAATTTGCAATTTCTTTCCTGCATCTCTAGTCTTCAACCAGTTTTAGAATTAGTTTAGGAACCAGCCCTTTTTGGAGATTGGCACGGAGGACATCTCTTTCCTCTGACCTTTCAATGTTGGCCGTATCTAGGGCACATAAATGTAGCGTTTATTGATTAGGTAGATATTTGATCAACACTTAGTAAATAGATTTAATATGGACTCTTTTAGAATATGAGAAGATGCTTAACCGTCCCCATATTGATAATGTAATTTGATTCATGGCCAAGGCCGACATTATACGATGTAATCTTGGATAGGCCTAAGGGCATTTCATTGTACTATGTATTTAATTTATTATAATATATTATTATATAGACCCTATGGGAAATGATTAACCTTGTTATGGTTAAAACCACCTTATAAACTTATAATTAACCTTAGATCCCTCTTGTTATATTGAATTAGGTTAAATTTATTCATCTAATAGGGATTTTGGTATTGGTATAGATACCTCCACCTCTCCATAACTTATCATCAAAGTGTAATGAATCTTATCTATAGATAATACAATGATTATTTATGGTGCTTACAGGTGCCCACAAATCTTTGTGTCTCTTTTCCTTTCTTTCATCCTTTTATGATTTTTGCATAAGACTTGAGTGGATGATTTGATTTTGTTCATTTCTAGAAAATATTGTGAATTCCAATATGGTATCAGAGTGGGTATGCGGAAACATTACTTGGTCATTTAAAAATATTATTTGAAACCTTTGGTCCTTCAATTTTTAGGATGGATTACTTCTCAAATTTTCTTCAACATCTATGACATGAAAAGCAGAGTAATATTCTTCAATATTTCTCATCCACTCTGGAGACTTTGTGCCATCTCCATAAAATATGTTACCATCAATGTATGCATGCTCATTTTGTTGTTTGATGTTCTTGCTTTTCCTTTAAAAAATGCTACGACACCTTGGAAAAAGGGTACCAAAATTTGAATTTGAATAGGGCAAAATATTCTCTTATTTTTGCCTTATTATGTGTGAATGGGAAGTGTCTTTGGCATGAACGGTGTAGTGCTTACCTTTACAAAGAGGTCATATGTTTTTATGCATCGATAGAAGATGTTGAATTAGCTAGGAAAGTGTTACTTAATTTATTGAATTTGATTTGTCTTGAGTTCAAATCTACTCCAAAATTTTTTTCTTGAAAGAATGCATAAAAATGATGATGAATATTTTTCTTTGTTGGCATTACATCATGCAAATTTGCTAGATTTATCTAGGGAAAATGTGTAGGCCTTTTTATGGAGGGATATCTCGAGTTCAATATGTCATCCCTTCCTTTTGAATTTATGTGTATTTCTACTTCACTGAGGTGACCATCCATTATATATTGAGGCATGTAGGATATAGACAACAAGGAATGAATAGCCAAGATGGCTATGATATTTAAGCAAGAATATTGACTAGCAAAGGATAGTGGGTTCAAATCATTGGGTGTAAATGATTTTTCCATTTTGGTTTGGAGTTATGATAGATGAAGTCTTCTATGGAATAATGCCACCCACATATCATCCAAATCCATGAAATTTTGGTCAGCACAAAGTATTTTGAGCATGAAAGAGTTGATTTTGAATCTCAATATGTTCATATATACCAAGTGGATGTTATGTTTGATTTTTTGACCAAGGTGGAAGCCCAAATGGTACCTTTGAGTGTCACTTATACCTCATTTTACCTATTAATCTATTCTCAACTGATAATAATACAACAAGTGGTAGGATTCTAGTCAATCAAAGGTGACCAAGTGGCATAGGATGATTAGTTGTAACTAGCAATTGGCTGGGCATCAAGTGGTAGATTATGATTTACTACTACTATTCTACAGGTTGAGGATTTAATTTTTTATTTTTTGGTCTATTTGGAAAAATCTTCCAAAACCCATAACTTTTGCATAAGAAAGCTTTTATTTTTTCAAATCACATGATGTTTTGAGCTCTATGCATTGGTGATATTAATATTTGCACCTATTCTAGTCTTAGGGGATAAATTGTGTGGAATAGTCATCAAACCCTATTGACCTATTTTAAAAGGATAAATTTACCATATTCTATATAGTCAAAATATTTGGAAAATGTAGTTGGATGAAAACTATAGGTCTTTTGGAGGCATACGAGAATGATATCTTCATTCTCTCTCTTGTCTAGGTACTCTTGGAACCTTGCAATGACTCTTATTTTAAGAAAGTTCATGCAAAGCCTTTTTTGGTGAGAGAAAATAGGTGGCCTAAGGTCAAGTGGAAGTATTAAAATAAGGTGATGTATATTGTAAGAAAAAATTATACCTTGTGATGTGAAAAGACATGCTAAAAACCTTGACAAATAAATAAATTTTATTAAATTTGAACAAAAATCCATATTTACCATATGTTTGATGTGATTGATAAGATTTAGTCCTACATTTGTGATGTTGTAACCACAAAGGATGAATGGGTCAAACTCAATACAATGTTTGAATCTAGGAATTAAAACCAAATTCTACATCTGTAGAGCCAATTGCATTACTTGAATATAAAGAGTTGTGAGAATCTATAAGGGTTTCTACAATAGATAGTTTTATTGTGAGCTTTGCTACAAGTGTTAGGAAAAACAATTAGTGATGATGTGCTTGTTCCAATTGTACTACGTGCAATACTACAAGTGTTCAATATTTTGGTAACAACTTTGAACATAACTAATTGGAGTTCCACTTTTGAGACTCTTATAAAATTTCTTCAACAAGAGGAAGCAATTCAAGATATATATTAAAGATGAACATTATTTGTTCACATATAAAAGAGAAAAGAAGACAATGTAACTAAAGAAAGATGATGGATCCCCCAACAAGTACCATAACAAAAAATGCAAAGAACAATAGCAAGAATAGTAAAGAAAAAAAAGTCACATGTTTCATTTGTGGAAAACCAAGACACAAACTTCAAGAGTGCAAGTACACCCTTTTCTCATAAGGTTCTTTTAAAGATTTGTTGAAAAATTCTTTAAGAGGGAGAAAAAATAGTGTAGACACCCAAAAGTCACACATTGTTGTTTCTACATATCCATAGGTGATTCCAGACATCCCTAGGCTATTGTAGGCTATTGTAGGCTATTGTAGTCATGTGTAGTCATGCGTAGTCATGCGTAGTTATGCGTAGTCATGCGTAGATTGCCATAGTTTGCCATAGCAGTGTGTAGACTCCCATATATAGCTTTTAGGTCCAAAACCCTAATAAGCCTTCAAAACCACATCTCGAGCATTGGGATATCCTTCAATAGCCTATTTGCACTCAATTGAGGCCCCCACGGGCTATTAATTGGCAAAAACAATTAACAAGTCAATTCCAAAAATCTAATTTAATGTTGACTTCACTTAAGTCACCTTTTTAGGGTAAATTTGATTAATTAACCTCTAATCCTTAATTAATGCTAATTGCACCCTCCCACATGTGTGAAATTAGGGTTTTTTAGGATGTTTCTTTTAATCATGTCCTAAATTGACTTAAGACCTCCTAATCAGGATTAAATCTAATCCATCCTCACACATGTGTGAGGATAGGATATTTCTCATAAGGAATGTGATGTTGCCACATTGCATTTTCTAACCTAACCCTAGTCATAATTCAACCTAGGTTTAGTCTATCTAACTCCCCCTGCACCTTGCCATTTCCTATAAATAGTGGGTCCTAAAACCCTAATTAACTCTCTCTCCCTATTTCAACAAAGCACAGAAACTCTATAGAAATTGATACGAAGTATTCAACAGTCAGTTCTCAGAGCATACAATCAGATTTCTACAACATAGAGGCACACCAGCTACCTAGGAATCGATCCACCGAAGGGATTTTACAAAAGGGACCTCACAGCTCAAATCACCCCCTGCCCCATGAATTCGGTCCTAATTTTCCCCTCGGGTGGCGAATTGGGTCTACAGTGTCCAGATCAGCCCAGATCTGGTAGGTAAGGTCTCATTTTCCTATTTTATGTCCATTCTTGTAGTTTATTTCAACTTTCCATACATATTATTGGTCATTTTATCTTCATAAATACGGGGCCTAACTAAGGCAAGCCCCTCTATGCACTAACACCCTTTTTGCAAGTTATTTAGTAGATCTGAAGAGGAATAACATCATCAAAAAACAACCCTATGGTGGCCCACATACAAAGAAGCCCACCTACACTGAGGGATGATTGAAGACGACATCAAATTGATTGTAACATTGTTAGAAAAAGAAATAGAAAAAGGGCATCATATCCGTATTGTAACCTATATCTTCTTTAATTATTAATGGAATACAACCTTTTCGTTTAATGCATTATTATTTTGTGTTAATAGATCAAATGTCGATTTCTACCCATTTCATTCTGGCACGCCCGGTGGGACCCCCACAACGGATAGTGTCAGGCTAACTTATTTTTGATAAATCTGATATTATCCTATATTTTTGTGTTTGTAGGTACTGAATCTAACTTTCACAGAGATTTTCAAAGCCTTGAGAACCCTCTCAGGCCCTTAGAATAGATATTTGGGGTCTCTAGACCCAATTCGCCCCTTGCCCCACGAATCAGATCTCAATTCGCCCCCGGGTGGTGAAGTCAACCAGATAGCCTCAAAAACCCCCAAAATTGTAGGGGTGAGTAGTACAAGACCTAATCAGACTATCCACAACATCATAGTGTAGGTATTTCCCATTTTATCCCTCTATTGTTTAAATTTTGAAAGCATAAAGCGTTCACTAGTTAAATGGAAATTTCTAGGTGTAAATTTGCTTTCATGTCGAGCTTGTAGGATCATTATATTTTTCTGAAATTTTCAGAACCTGCAACTTTCCAGTAACCTTCTCAAATTTATTTTTCAAATAAATTTACATTTTCCTTCTTGTTTTGCATGTAGTATAAGCCTACATTGTTTCCCCCTTCATTCATAGCATCTATTGCTAAAATAAGTGCACATGCTAAAGTTTAAATTAGGGTTTCCTAATCCCCTCTTCCATGTTATTTTATTCTTGAAAAATTTTGCATTCTAAGATTGAAAACTAGGGTCTCCTAATCCCTTGTATTCCACACACTTGGATTGCATGTTTCCATGCTTTACAAAGATAGATTAATTTGCTTCACAAAGGCATTTAGGGCTAGATTATTTCTTTGCAAAGAATACATTTATCTAATCATTTGCTTTCGAAAAGGCATTAGGGTTAGTTTTTCTTTTGAAAAGGCAACTAGTTAGTTTCTTACCTTGCATACACCATTAGCAAAACACAAACCCACACACACTCACGTGGTATTTAAACAAGTGGTGAGATTGGACTTCATCCCCAATCCATCGCTCGAGACTGGTGTCGACGAAGTTTTACCCTCCACCATATCTCACCCCCTAGACACCTAGCAGCCCCACAAGAGCGGTTTTCTAGATTTCATCACCAAAAAATCCCCCACTTTTGTGATTGGGCCCTGGATTTCATCACCAGTGGTTACCTATGGAGTGGGACAGGATTAGACACCTTCATCCACAAGGCTAATATAATTCGTGGAATTGGTAACTATCATTCTTGACTAAGCCTGCCCGAGGGTGAAGTGAAAGCATGGGGTTGTTGACCATGCCTAGCACGTCATAGACAGTGCCACCTCTTCTTGTGAGAGGATATAGTGAGCTCATTCTAGCATATTGAGTTCTCCCCCTTTAGGTTATCATTTTACCGTGCCTTCCATACATGTCACCATTCGCACATTGTGATACCATTCTATTATGTGCATCTTTGGGTGTTGCAGGAGGTTTGATATCGATGACATTCCTAATTTTCTAGAGTATCCACTCCATTACCCATGATTCTACATAGGGAGTATCAACATTACAACACACAAAATGAACAAAACACTTTTACTTTTTCAGCATTTAGAATTGATTTCGGTCTACCATTGTTTGCATGATCACGGACCGGTCTCAACACATTACACTATATATTGCTTTGTCACATACAACATGTCACTTGCTTCACATTTACATTAGACACAGTCGAGTCTGTATCACACAGGGTTTATTTCTAAAACCCTTGTACACATGTCGCAATGCCTGTGGTCACTCGTAGTAGAGCACGTGAGCAAGCGTGCTTCATAGAGGAATTGCCTATCACTTCCTCTAGTCAATCCACTCTTACTCCTTTGATCATGAAGGGGAAGACTATAGATACATCTGATTCACGCATGGAATTCGATGTACAATTCACACACATGATGCCTCGAGATGAGATGTCAACCTTGAGCGAAGTCCTTGCTACTTCACTCGTAGAGGATTACCCGCTCCTATCATCCCCATCCTCACCTAATCCATCAACCACATTCTATGACCATGTGATCTACATAGAGCCAGGACAACCTCATCCATTCTTTATCGTAGATGAGGAGGTCATACCTACTTCTCCCACCTTTGCACATCCCTTCTTCCAAAACCTATCTCAATCCCTTTTTGAGAGTGACTCATCCCTCCTAAACCGTACCCATCCAGAGGTCACATCATTCACCCCTACCATAGGAATGGTGTCCGACCCATCCTCCTCTACTGTAGGAAACTAGAAGCCATCCTTTCAAACTGCACAATAACTTCCTCCCCAACAGGAACCACAAGCATTTCCTCAAACCTCACACCCGTACTCTTCACAAGAGTCTCAACCATCACTTTCCCAAGAGCCATTTTTCACCATATCAGAAGGCATCTACCAACCGCCCCTTCAAGAGCAAGATGCACAAACCCAAGAGGGAGTGTACACATACACCTTTCCCTCAACCCAAGCTCCTACCTTGGTAGCTTACCCCACCTTTTTGGTAGCTTTTCCACCAATCTCCCAGGTATCTGGAGTGTATGATACCCAACCTTTAGAGCCACCTATGTCTATGATGACTTTTAGGATACCGCCACCTCCTCCTTTTCAGGCTCCCACTACCAATCTCCATCCTACCTATGGATCGAGACTGGTAGCTTATCCACCCACCCAACCAATCTATTCTACGTAGTTTAGCTTCCCTACTGCCTACCCTCTAGGATAGAGATAGATCCCATCCTTTGATACCTCATCTCGACCACCCCTAGTACCGGTAGCTCCGACACCTACACCATTACCAACTGCACCTAGTTTCTTTATGCCTCCCCCATCTTGGTCATCACCACCTACGACCCAACCATTACAACAAGCTCCAACCCAACAAGTACCCATGCCACAACCGCATGCTTCCCAATCATAGTACTATTACCCACAACAAACACCTACCCCACAACCTAGTGTGCCCATAGATACGACAGCACATGTCACCCAATACCTACCTTATCAAGATCAGGTACAACCATACTCTTCACAATACTGGGAAGAGCAACAATACCAGTATCCACCACATCCATAGGGTCAACCTACCATAGCTCAGTCCCCCACTCCTATGACACCTAAACTTCAACTCTTACGAGATGAAGTCAAAATGCTAAACCTGTGCACCTCTAGTTATGGGCCACAAAATCCCTATTATGATGAGTTGTGCAACGAGCCAATCCACCCATTAGTTCCCATTCCTCCCTACCCCTATCGCTTTGAAATACCAAAATTTGACAAGTATAGAGGTAAGGAAGACCCTAGAGAGCATGTGAGCAATTACCGCTCGTCCTGCTACCAACTTCATAGTAGTAACCCTCTCATGTTGCGTACCTTTTCCCTCTCCCTCATATGGCCAGCGTTGGATTGGTACAACATGCTTCCATGCCATAGCCTGTATACCTTTGAGTAGCTGGCCAACTCCTTCCTAGAGCACTTTTCCATCAACATCAAGAAAAAGACCACATTTTATGATGTCTACACCTTATGACAGGCGGATGACGAACCCATTACTGAGTTCATTGCCAGATGGAGAGTGATTATCCATGACCTCACCCATAGCCTCCCCACTACCGAGCTCATGACACTCTTTTCCAAGAGTTACCACAAACACATCTCCACATCCCTCTAGCTTCACCAAAGCCGCACCTTTGAAGATGCTATTTCACAAGCAAAAGTTATTGAAGACATTAAGGTTCAATCTGGGAAGATTAAGTTGAGAGCCAAATCCAACTATAACCCTAATTTCCACTTCAATAGGACCACACCAAATCAACCTTACCCTCGACCACCTCAAGCCAACCAAGTCACAACCACTACCCTAGCACTAGCACCGACTCCTCCACCCTATACACCACAGCCACAAGCATTCCAAGCTAATGCTCCTGCCCCACCTCGACCACAACAATACCGAGGCATGCACCCATAGGTTCCACCGTGTAACCTCACACCATTATTCGAACCATTACCGGCTCTATTTCATAGATTGTATGAGGGCAACCATCTCATCCTACCCAAGATCCATCCATTGGATCCAAATGCACCCAAGCCTCATGAATACAATGAGCAGCTCTTTTGTCCTTTCCATAGACAACGTGGCCATAATATCGATTCATGTCACTCCTTCCATGGGCAAGTTCAAGACCTAATCGATAGGGGCACCATCCAGGTAGCAAACCCTCTAGCCCCATAGAATCAAAATTTAGGGATTTTTCAAAACCCTCTATCGGACCACAGAGGACCCAATCCTCCTAGACCTCCAAAAAATCCCCCATAATTGCCTCACCAAGTGAATAGTGTCCAACGTGATCCACCATCACATGGTGTAGTAGGTATGATCAACCTTACTACGAGGAACCAACGATACCCATCATGCCAAACAACACCTATCATTTCCCTGCCATCTCAGTTCACATCACCACAAGTAACTCAAATGCCTACCACCATACCACCACCACCTCAAAATGTGATTACCATTCGTGGTAGCCTAACCCATTAGTTACGTAATGCCCCCACATGACTATCCATATTTGATCTCCTGCAATAGTCTCAACCCCATCGTGAGGCATTGAATGACATCCTACGTTCCATTGACTTAGAGACACATGACACGAATGCCTTTGTCAATTTTGTAGGAAATATCCTGCATTGCCTCCAACCCTCAATTAGCTTCCATGACCATGAGATAACAAAACTCGTAGGAGAAGGAGAAGATCCCCCTCTCCACATACAAGCCATGATCAATGATATCACCTACAAGTGGGTACTCATTGACATGGGCTCATCCATTAGCATTATATCCATAGTATCTCTACATCACCTGCATATCCTGCTAGCCCATTTTACCACACTGTCACTTGACCTGCGTGCATTTGATGGCTCCATGAGACCTACCATAGTATAGTCGTAACCATCCATGTAGGCATCTATACCATCTCTATCCTCTTTCACATCATCCAAGGAGAAATGCAATACAATATTCTCCTCGGTCACCCATGGATTAGAGACATGCAGTGTGTCCCTTCCACACTACACCATTGCCTTAAGTACATCCACAATGGACTAGTTCACTATGTCCTAGTCGATGGAGATCCATTTAAGTTTTGCAACATTGCAGACCTTCCCCCTGCACCATCATTTTCATCCTCCCAACTATTTCTCGTGTCCTCTCATCAGTTGGTAGGAGCATCGATATCCTCCCCAACTTCCACCTCAATATCCCAGTGTTCATCAAGAGCACAAGCCTCAATGTCTGCACCATTAGCACCATATTTCATGGGACCCAAAACCTCTAGCATGCCGTTCTTATCACTACCATCCTTATGGCCTCCGCAACCATCCCAGCCGATACCATTCCAATTTCCACCCGTGGTGTCACAACCACCATCGCCACCCATTACACAACCTACTACATTACCTCCTCCATCCTTACCTACAGAAGCCCCTATCCTTCCTACACCACAAACACCTCCTCTTCCATTTTGACCATGACCTAGGACATTCTCATCCCCACATAGCTCAACACCTGCATCGATACCTTCCCCTACATAGACCAAACATCCTATTTAGGCTACAACAACCAAATGCCATGAACAAGAACAACCAACACCCAATTCAAATGAACAAATTCCACACCCTTCAACCACTACCATTAGGGAATCCTAATTTTCACCTTCCTCATATGATTTTGATACCCCACCCTAGTCACCAGATCATGCCACACCATGCATATCCATATTCATGACAAATAGTGGCCCAAGAGACTATAATGTACGCGATGCCCATGTATGTGACCCCCTATCCAATCTACCTAATATTTTGGCCATCCCTCAGCCTCGGTGTTGACTATTGGAACCATTGTCCAATTAGGAAGTCCTAAAAACCATACCAATTTTTTTTATGCAAGAGTCAACTCTTCGATCCCCCACAAGCTTCTCCACCACCACAAGCTAGCTCTTGTGATGCAATTACTCACCTAGACAACCCTCATTTCACCTTGCACTACCTCAAGCATTTCCATTGGCATGGATTCAAGCTTGGCCACTATGAACAAGGGTTACGTACACCCATTAACCCTCGTGTTCGATCACCCATCGAAAAAATTGGCCTAGGTTATCACCCAACCACCATCTATATGCTAGAAGATGAGATCCAAGATTTATCCTTACATCCTCCTCCATGTCCAACACATACCTTGGAGGAGTATATCGATATGGATATACTAGAAGACACTCCCTCACCTAGTTCTACCATTGCAGTCCCCTGTGACTTCTTCTAGGAATCTCCTACGTCCGATACCTCCTCATTCTATGATGTTGGTAGATTGGTAGACCATTTCACTACCTTATCCTTAAATGCAGTACCAATAGAGCCTGATCCAACCCCTCTTGAGTCATCATTACTGTGCTTAGCCATATTCCTACCTATACATAGGCAACTACAGAGAGTGGCTACTCATCCTTGTTCACCTCTAGTTGTTCTACGACCTCCCTTGAGTCTCTTAGGGTGCGCACAAACCACTGAGCCCCACTCACCAAAGACCTCCCCAACTACTTCACCCACAACATCGATCAACATGGTTGAGGTAGACTTGCGTTCTCCCATCCGTTATAACCACCAAAGAATTTAGGATGATACCCCAAACCCAAAATTTATAGATCTCGTGCATATCTCACCCATACTAGTTCCTCGAGATTTCCTTCTTTCACCTCATGTCTTGCGAGCTGCAAATTCCCCTTCCTCATCCACATCATCCCAAATCCCTCAAGTCCATCACACGGGCATCTACGTAGATGATGAATACGAGTTCAACGAAGCCATCGATGACTTTAACCTCATTCCTATCCCCAAACAATTACGTGATGGATCTTGCATGCTCATTGAAGACACTATCAATGTCGACATTGGAGATGATCCTAAAAACCCCCACATCCTCAAACTAGTCACTAGCCTCTCACCCGAGGAGTGCATCACCTTCACAAACTTCCTTTGCAAGTACATTAAAGTTTTTGCATGGTCTTACAAAGACATGCCGGGACTTGACCCTATCGTAGTGGTTCATAATCTTATACTAGATCCCAATGCCAAACTAGTAAGACAAAAGCTATGATACATGCATCCAACTATCACATTAATAGTGAAGTTCGAGCTCCAAAATCTCCTAGACATCGATTTCATTGTACCCATCGACTATCCCGAGTGGGTATCTAGCATGGTCCCTATACCTAAGCCATCTGGCAAAGTTCGTGTCTGCACGAATTTTCGTGATTTAAACAAAGCTTATCCCAAAGACAATTTTCCCCTACCTAACATTGACTCCCTTGTCGATTCCATCATAGGCCATGAGATGATCTCCCTCATGGATGGATTCTCAAGATATAATCAAATCAAGATCAACCTAGCTGATCAACACAAAACCTCCTTTACAACACCCTAGGGGACATTTTGCTATAAGGTCATGCCCTTTGGCCTCAAAAATATTGGGGCAACCTATCAACGCGCCATGACCTATATATTTCATGAAATGATGCACAAAAATATTGAGGATTATGTAGATGATCTTATCGCCAAGTCCAAGAAATGTGTAGACCATCTCAAAGATCTTCATCAGATTTTTGATCGATTATTAGAACACAATGTACGCTTGAACCCAAAGAAGTGCGTGTTTGGTGTTACCTCAGGCAAAATACTAGGATTCATTGTCTCCTAGTGAGGCATTGAGGTTGATCCTAGTAAGGTGAAAGCCATCATCGAGATGCCTCCTCCTACCACATTAAAGCAATTGCGTAGCCTCCAGGGCAAGATCACTTCTATCCATAGATTTATAGTGCAATTATCAGACAAGTGTCAACCATTCAACCATCTCCTCCAGAAAGGAGTAAACTTCAAATGGGATGATAACTATCAAGAAGCATTTGATGCTATCAAAACCTACCTTATATCACCATCGGTTATGTCACCACCGCATCCAGAATTACCATTGAATCTATACATTTCAGCCATAGAACTTGTGCTAGGTACACTTCTAGCTCAAAATAATGTGCTCGACAAAGAGCAGGCTATCTATTACATCAGTCGCACACTAGTCAGTTATGAAACAAGATATGGATACATGGAAAAACTATGCTTAGAAGTAGTATTCGCTACTCAGAAGTTACGACACTACATGTTAAACCACACAACCTTTGTCATCACCCGAGATAATCCCCTTCGGTACATGATGAACAAGAGCTACCACAACTCATGCATAGCTAAATGGATCATGCTCTTAACTAAATTTGACCTAGAATTCATATCCCAAAAATCCATCAAAGGGTAGGTCATCACAGACCAATTGGCTGAAGCCCCTTTAATTGACAATCAACCCCTCCTCATCCAGCTTCCATATGATTCCATCTTCCACATAACCAAAGCTGAAGAATATGTCGAACCCAAAGTTGTAGCCAACCTCACCCTATTCTTCGATGGTTCTAGATGTCTCCATGTTGGGGGTGCAAGCATTGTCTTCTTCACACCCGAAGGAGAGCCACTCCCATTTTCATTCAAACTTGACTTCCCCTGTACCAACAACAATGCAGAATATGAAGCCCTAATCCTAGGACTAAAACAAGCACATTCCATGCACATCAAACACCTCCACATCATAGGTGACTCACTCCTAATAGTCAATCAAGTGTAGGAACTCTAGCTATGCAATTGTCTAGTCCTCCAACAGTATAAGAAAATTGCACAACAACTCTTATCCCAGTTTGAGTGGTATGACCTCGAAATCGCTCCACGATCATCAAACCATTTTGCAGATACTATGGCCTCCTTAGGATCCCTCATTCCACAAAACCCAACATCTGACACAACATCCGTGTCCATCCATACACTCACTAGATCTGCCATATCACCCACACCTCCTATAGATGATGGTGGTGTGTATGTGGTAAACACTGAACCCCATGATCCATGGTTCTCACAAATAAAAGAGTACATCAAACTAGGTTTCCTACCATGTGATTTACCCCATACTCAACGTCGAACCTTCAAACAAAGAGCGATCCACTACACCTTGTTGGGGGACATCCTCTATCACCGTAGCTATGATGACATGCTCCTGTGTTGCCTAGAACTACAAGAATTGCAATGGGTTGTACAAGAAACCCATGATGGTACTTGTGGTGGCCATTTTAGTGGCATGGCAATCACCAAATGCATCCTTTGTATGGGCTATTACTAGCCCAAAATGGAGCATGATTGCTGTGAGTATGTGAAGTGTTGCATCAAATGCCAACAACATGCCAACCTAACACACCTCCCATCTCAAGCACTTCAACCTATCCAGTCCATGTGGCCTTTCTCCCAATGGGGCCTAGATCTAATTGGATAGATTACACCAGCTTCCTCAAGCAACCACAAATTTATCATCACTACCACAGAGTATTTTACCAAGTGGGTCGAAGCCATCCCATTGGTCCAAACCATAGGAGCTAAAATTGTAGCATTCATCATAGATCATATCATATGTCATTTTGGAATTCCCTCCCAAATCATTTTTGATAATGGGAAATCCTTTAAAAACAAAACTATTCGAGCCCTGTGTGATAGATTTCACATACATCATAGTTTTTCTACCCCATACTACCCTTAGGGTAATGGCCAGGAAGAAGCCATGAACAAAACCATTTATTCCATCCTCCATAAAACCATAGCAGAATCTCACCATGATTGGCATAATCAAATACCCCTAGCCTTATGGGCATATCATACGAGCATCCATACTCCTACTAGGGCAACACATTTTTCACTTGTATATGGGGTAGAAGCTATCATGCCCCTTGAGCTTGAGATACCTTCCTTAAGGATATCTATGAAGGATTTCATTGATGATGACACTACTCTCCAAGCTCGTCTAGATCAATTAACACTTCTCGATGAATGCCACATTCATGCAATCGAGCACACACGAGTCTATCAAGATCACCTTCACCATGCCTACAACAGTAAGGTACATCAACATGAGTTTAAAATTGGTGACCTGGTTCTCAAGGAAAACCAACAAATCACAAGTCAGCCTCACCAAAAATGCGACAAGTTTACCCCAAACTAGTTGGGCCCATTCATGGTTACACATAAATACGGTTCAAGAGCATATCGTCTGGCCGATCTTGAAGGCCTTAACAAACTTGAACCCATCAACATATTGCATATTCGTGCATTCAATGCCTAATACACATAGGCATTCACCATCACAAGTAGTATACACTGCTAAGCACAAGCACACTAGCTACTACGCACATCACCAAACATGCATTTCTATTATTTTACAATTACATTATACATGCATGTTTATTTACTCTTTGATTGTCATTTATATACTGTTGGTATTTGTTTCTCTTTTTGTAGGATCTACATTATCCACATTCACACCAATAGTAGCAATACACGACAACACCATGCAGGATACTCCATAGCCATAGTCCTTACCCATTACACCAGCTAACCTAGCCCAACCAGTACTTGTCATTCACCCTAGGTAGATGTCACATTCACCACATTTGGATCATCACACATCACCCCACCACATGGCAACTCACCATCAAGGCTCTTCCTATTCACCCTACTATGAAGATAACCAGGTCACCCTATCCTCTTTTGATGAAAAGGAGGAATCATCCCATCCCCAAGAATAGGGGTCACCCTCTCATTCACCTAACGATTTTAGAAACCCCTACTCACCAATAGATCATCCCCATCACCCCCTAGGAGCCTATCACCCTCCTAATAGAGGATACACCCATCATCCAACTCATCCATCATGCCTACCCGTACCGCTGCCCAATGGCGAGTCCACCTACTCCCAGGATTTGCAAGCTCACATTGCACAAGCCACCCAAGCCACCTCCATGGACATACCTCCATCCCACATGCATCATCATTTAGGGCCATCCCCCATGCCACCCATACTCTAGACACCATCTTCCCCCCTATGAGGCTTGCCTTCTCGACAAGCTTTCCAATCACCTAGGCCTTTTCATTCCTCCCCTACATCATCGAGATCTCATCCAGCTTCCTATGCCTACCAAGCCATGCCACACACATCATGGCCCCGATCACCACCTTCACCAACACTATCACCACAAAATCATGAGATACAACATATTTTCTCCCTCATCAAGGCTCTAGAGCTATATATGAGCCACTACCATTGCCATGTGCACCCGCACTAGTCTCCCATGACCCGTACACCCTCACCTTCACATAGATCCACCCCTCGATCTCATATCCAACCTACATTAGACTCCTTACCCCATGCCCTCATAGGTAGACCAACCTTCATCACCTCCAATAGAGCCCTATATTTACCCCATGCTGGTTCCATTCACACCATTTTTAGAAATTTTTTACCATCTCATGCATCAAGGTCTCATTGACTTACCCAAGATTTGACCCATAGATCCCTTGTGTCCTAAACCATGTAACTATCATGAGAATCAATATTGCATCTATCATCGCCAACCAGGTCACGACATTGAAGAGTGCCAAACATTTGAGAACCTAGTGCACAACATGTTGCATAACGAGTGAACCCCATCACCGGACCATTCCATCCCATTTAGCCAACTTCTCAGTCCTCCACATTGCATCACCCCTAGAACCTTACCATCCCGTAGCACCCTGACAACACCAACCTGGTACATTCATAACATATCCAACTATAGCACCAGCTGTGATCCTAGTCGCATCATCACTTCACCATCCCACTCCCAACTGGACCCATGCCACTTCACTCGATAGTAGTTCTAGTAGTACTTTCCTTCTTCCATCCTTCTTCTACTTCTTACAAAAGTTGACTCACTTCTTCTCTTCTCTCTCTCTTGGCTTTTGGTAATCCCCTTATCTTGTTGGTTACCAAAGTCTATTTCTTCTCACTCCTTCTAGTTGTACATCCTACTCTTACATCTTCCTCCTTTTTGTGACTATTACATACACTTTTTTAGCTCACAACTTATGCACCTATCACACACACCCCACACGTTGGGACAACCATGATCATAACATCACGTTTTTTTTCATTACAACACATTACACTCATCTATAAATAAGTTTTCCAAACCCCTTCATCTATATGCCATGCATTTCCTCTTGTAGATATTGCATTCCCCACTTGCATCATTTACATTTACATCCATTGCACATATCCATATGTTTTTCATTTAAACTTTCAGTTCATGTTTGTACATTCTCCCCCAAAATGCGCCTTCAGTAGGAGTAACAAACGCACTTGTTAGCATCACCACCTGGATGTCCATTCCCCCTTTTTAGGATCAGGGTATACATAGGTGTCGTGTTCGACTTTGACTACTCTTTAGTTCAGTCAATCCAGTGTCACCCATAGCTACCAAGTCTTGTACATTCTTCTTATGGATCTTTAGGCTGGTTCAACTTCTCTCATGGACCATACACAATAGGTTATACATTAAACAATTTTGAGTCTAGGAAAGAGGACATCTTGAGTAGATATCACCATCTAGCGAATGGTATCCCCTGCTCACCCTATCACTTGCATGGTCAAAATACGACCTAGGGATAAACAAAGGGATAAAGCATAAGCAAAAATAAATGATTGGGTGGCAATACAAGATATCGCAAATCAAATACTTTGTTCTACTAGGGGAGATGTCGATGGGCGGGAAGTCGTCTGCGGGGGAGCTCGGGAGCGGCCATGGTTCGATTCTTGGGCGCAGCGGAGCAGTCGGAGGGCACCAGGATTTTGGAGGTACGGAAGTGTCCGTACCCATTGAAGAAGACCGGGCTGACGACGGTGTCAGTCGGGGTAAGGACCCACCAGACAAAGGGGGTGGTGGGGCTCAAAAGACTTATGCTCAAGCAGCGGCCTCAAAAACCCTAAACGGGTTCTCTACCAAAGAGTTGTTTTCGGTTGGGGATGAGCTGGACATCCCGACGGAAGTCCTTTCAAGCTTCATGGAGTTTGAGAAATTTACCCTCATAGGCAAATTCATTGGCGGCCGTCCGACATGGAAACCATCCGAAAGTGGGCGGCAAGCAAATGGAGGACTTTTGGTCATATGGAGCTGGCGGCCCTTTCCCGAGGTTTTTTTGCCATTAGACTGAACAATAAGGAGGATTACTATAAAATTTTGGCTGGCGGGCCATGGTTTCTGGGCCGCAGAAGTTTATTCCTTAGGAAGTGGGACATGGATTTCAATCCTGACACCCAGAACATCAACATCGCCCCAATATGGGTTAGGCTCCCGAGTCTTCCCCTCTTTGGTTGGCATGAAAATGTCATAAGGGGTATTGCGCGCTCCATTGGGGAGTTGGTCACCA
The DNA here is from genome assembly GCA_028583015.1 of Wollemia nobilis. Lineage (NCBI taxonomy): Eukaryota > Viridiplantae > Streptophyta > Pinopsida > Araucariales > Araucariaceae > Wollemia > Wollemia nobilis. The sequence continues at coordinate 1,483,880 of JAQPPZ010002224.1, forward strand.
TTGACCCTCCCACCCGAGCTCGAACCAGGTTTGTCCAAGCCCGTTTTTGCATTCTGGCAGATTTGGAGGCGGAGCTCCCAACTTCCATCACTCTTCGGTCTGGAGATACCATTCTTCATAAACAAGCTATTGTCTATGAAAATAGACCAGCTTTCTGCCCCCTGTGTCGGTCCCAAGGGCACCTTCAGTCCCAGTGTCCTCTTCAAAAATTGGGTAAGCAGAAGCGTGAAAATGGTAATCCCCTGGAGCATGGTGAAGGTCAGGCGAAGCAGTCAAATCCAAACGTGAAAGGCCATTCTCCAGGCCCCTCCAGAGATTGCGGCGGACTCTCTCAGCCTGAAGAGAATCCCACTCTTCAATCGGACCCTGAGCAATTTGAAGCTGACAATCAGCAAGGAGCAGACTCCCACTTGGAAAGTGAATCGCAGGAAGAGAAGGAACGGACCCCATCCCAAAATATGACACAGGCTATTTCTCTGCTCCAAGATATGGGTCATCCCGATTTCAGCCAGTCGCAGACACTGCTAGAAGATTACCTCTTGGGAAGGAGGGGTGAGCAGTCCGGTCACATTAGCCCCGAAACACGAGGAGCCAAAAGCAAAGTGTGGATTTTGGTAGTGAGAGGAAGCAGGGCCATCCTCCTAACAAAGACAGGCGAGACAAAGAGACAGCAACAGACGTTGCAAATGGAACCCAACGTTTGTTGGTTCTGGATGATTGTGACGCTCAGACGGACGAAGCGCATGCATCAAAACCTCCCCCTCAGCAAGGAAGGGGAGGCAAGAAAAACCTCAAACTATCCAGATGAAAGTCCTCTCATGGAATGTGAGAGGACTGAACGGTGCAGCCAAACGAAGGTTAGTGGCTGATCTCCGTAGGAGGACTAACCCGTCCATCCTTATTTTGCAAGAGACCAAGATCGATGCTATTTCCTCTGATAAAGTTGCGAAGGCCATTTGGGCCAAGGCAAATTGTCTGTCCAGCCCTACAGTGGGAACAGCGGGAGGACTCATGGTTCTGTGGGACCCATCGAGGTTTGAGGGCAGCCTGCTGTCAACTTCCAACAGAATCATCAATGTGTTGTTCCAGTCCAAAACCACCAATTTTTCCTGGATTTTGTCCAACGTTTATGCTTCAAATTCTGCCACAGAGAGAGCAGAAATGTGGAAAGCTATCTCTCAGATGAGGGAGAATTTTAGTAATTTTCCTTGGGTTTTAGGGGGCGACTTCAACTGTCCCCTTCATCCTTCGAAAAAAAAATGAGGGTCCGACCACTCCAGCCGCAGCTTGGAGGATTTTAGAGATTTTGTCTCTACTAATGGCCTGCTTGACATCGAACTCAAAGGGGCTTCCTTCACCTAGAGTAATAGAAGGATTGGGAGCGGTTTGATTCAGGTCAAGCTCGACAGATTTTTCATTTCCCAAGAAGCCATTCCCATCCTTGGCGGGGCTATCCTTTCAGCACTTCCAAGGATTGGGTCTGACCATAACCCTATCTTCTTGGAGGTGGACGATGGGCCTATTTTTAAGACCCCCTTTAGATTCGAATCCATGTGGATTTCTCACAAGGACTTCAAAGGATTGGTTTCAGCGTGGTGGCAATTGAAGGTGGAAGGAAGCGCTCCTAAGAGGGTGGCTTTAAAGCTCAAGATGGTCAAAGAAAAGCTGAAGGTTTGGAATAAAGAGGTTTTCGGCAACATTTTTGAGTCCAAAAAATCCATCTCTGAGAACCTGAAGGTTTTGGAGGAAAGGATGGAACTCGAGGGTTACACTGAGGGTCTCAGGGAGGAAGAGCGGAGCCTTTTGGTGGACTTTCATTCTATTCTCGCTAGGGAGGAAATTTTTTGGCGCCAGAAATCTCGTGACCTTTGGTTGAAGAATGGAGACTCCAACACGAGGTTCTTCCATGCGTCTACTATGAGGCACAGAGGGGTCAACAAGATCAGAGAAGTGGCTTGTAAGGATGGGCGCATTACCAGGGAGATAGAGGAAATCAGGAGCGAAGCGGTTGACTTTTTTCAGGATTTGCTCGGCACTCCTCCGGACAGCAACCTACAGGTCCAGAAATCTCTGCTTGCCAATTTTTTGACTAAAGTTCCCCATGAGGTAAGCATTAAGCTTCTGGAACCTTTTTCCTCATCCGAGATTAAGGAAGCATTGTTCTCCATGCAACCAGATAAGGCCCCTGGCCCCGATGGCTTCCCCCCGATTCTTCCAAGTCATGTGGGAGGTCGTGGGTCCGGATGTGTGCGATGCTATTCGGGTTATTCAAGCTTCCTAGATCCATCAACCCAAAACTCAATTCCACCTTTCTTGCCCTCATTCCTAAGTCTCCTGCCTGCAAAAGTTTCTCTGACTATCGACCCATAAGCCTGTGCAATGTTTTTTACAAGATTCTCACCAAGTCTATAGCCAATAGACTCAAAACAGTCCTCCCCCTCTTGATTGATCCTTGTCAGGGAAGCACTGTTAAAGGTAGAAACATCCTTGATGGTGTCATCACTGTCCATGAGACCCTCCACTCCACTTACCGCTCCAAGAATGCTGCTCTTTTTCTTAAGCTCGACATGAACAAAGCCTTTGACCGGGTTGATCAAAAATTTTTGTGTGCAGTCCTCCTCAAGTTCGGCTTTCATCCCCATTGGATTGACCTTGTCTATAGTTGTATATCCACTCCCTTTTTTTCTGTCCTGGTCAATGGGTCCCCAGTTGGGTATTTCCAAAGTGCCAGAGGCCTCAGATAGGGCGATCCTTTGTCTCCCATCCTTTTCATTCTTCTGGCAGAGGTTTTGAGTTGGTCCATGAAAGAGGCTCTTCGTCAGAACAAGATTTTTGGCATTTTGTCGACTTCTAGGGTTGATCCTGTCACTCATCAGCAATTTGTGGATGACACCCTCATCTCCACTAGGGCGTCTGTTGCCCAAGCCAAATCGCTCAAGCGGATCCTGTCCCGTTATGAGCAAGCTGTAGGGCAAAAGGTCAATTACATCAAGAGCAAAATCTACTTTATTAACACTCCCCTGCGTAGGCAACTTCGGATTGCTAGAATTCTTGAATGCACTATTGATTCCCTGCCTACGTCCTATCTGGGGTTGCCTCTGTCTTTTAGTGGGCGAGCCAGTGGAGACATGTGGAACATGATTCTTGAGCGCCTTCACAAGAAACTCGGCACTTGGAAGGGCAAACTCCTGTCGCAAGCCAAAAAAGCCACCCTTACCAAAGCTTGTCTTCAGGGGATCCCGACCTACTTTATGTCGGTGTTCATGCTTTCGGTTGCTATTCACTCCAAAATCGAGAAGATTCAGAGGACCTTTCTATGGTCTGGCAACGAAGAGAAATCTAGACTCCCCCTTGTTGCCTGGGACAAGGTGTGCTTGAGGATAGACCAAGGCGGCTTGGGGTTGAGAAGATCAAGACTTACGAATTTGGCTCTGATCGCGAAGCATGCTTGGAGGATTCTTTCTAGCGACCCGATGGAGTGGGTTAAGCTGGTTAAAAAGAAGTATCTTGGCCCCAATTCCTTCTTGGATGCTGAGACCTCCTCCGTGGCGTCGACTTTTTGGAAATCTGTGCTCCAAACCCGGCATTTGATCAGCCTGGGAGCCCGTTGGATTTTGGGTGATGGCAACCTCATTTTATTTTGGAAGGACAGGTGGGCGACTGAGGAAGCCCTTGGGTCGAGGGCGGATCTTGCAGGGCTGAGAGGGTTGACTGACCCAAACTCCCAACTCAGGGTGGCGGATTTCATAGACCGGAGCACCCGTTTTCCCCGGTGGAAGCTTCCAGTTGTGGAGGGGTTTAATAATGAGGTTACCTTTCTTGCTAATATCCTCCAGTCGATTTTAATTCCTTCTGCTAGGAGGAATGACAGAATCATCTGGAGTGGTACAAAGGATGGGCTGTTTTCTGTTAAATCTGCTTATGAGTTTCTCACCACCAAGACTGCTCTCGACTACAGGTGGAATACTGTTTGGAGGAAAGGGGTCGTCCCTAAAATCAACTTTTTTGCGTGGATCGCTTTCCACAACAAAGCCTTAACTATTGACAACCTTCACAAGAGAGGTTTTGCCTTCCCCAACAGGTGTTACTTGTGTCTAGCAGATTGCGAGACGAGGGATCATTTATTCTTGCATTGCCCGTTTTCCCACTCTGTTATTAGCATTGTCCTATCCTCCTTCCAAATCCTTTGGTGCTCTCCCCGTTCCCTCAGAGATGCTTTCCACCAATGGCCTAATCCTTTCAAGAATCCTAAACTTCGCTTCCTCCTCGAGGCCTCCTTCCACCATTCAATTTGGCAAATTTGGTTAGAGAGGAATGCCAGAATCTTTGGTAGAGTTCCTAGAGGGCCTCCTTCTATTGCTCAAAGGGCGTTATCCTACGCCATCGAGAATTCTATTGTTGTTCCCAGTCCCCGTCCCCACCTTTCGAGCGAAGAAGCGATTCTCAAAATAATGAATCTCTGGCCGTTTCTGGATGTTGTTAAAGGGCCCTGTCGAAGGAGTGTTGTTTGGACCACGCCCCCCGTGGGGTGGATTAAATTAAACTTTGATGGAGCGGCTAAGGGTAATCCTGGGCCCGCTGCTACTGGGGGTGTTGTTAGAGATCATGATGGGAATCTTGTGATGGCCTACTATGAAGAGTTGGGCTCCCAGACGAATCACTATGCCGAAGCTCGAGGCGCTCTGAAAGGTATTCAGATTCTCTCTGAGGACCCTCGACCTCTAATTATTGAGGGTGACTCGCTCAACATCGTGAATTACCTCCTTGGCACCAAAAATCCTTCTTGGAAAGTCTACAACATCATCCTCGAGGCAAGAACGCTTCTCTCCCATCGTGGTAGGTGGAAAGCAAACCATATTTTGAGAGAAGGTAATCGCGTGGCTGATCACATGGCCAACAAAGGGCTCGCGACCACGTGTCCGGTCGTGTGGCGGTCTCGCTTCCCATCCGAGGTGGAAAGGTTGGCCAGAGCGGACATCCCTTCATGAGGTTTAGCTGTCCATGGTGTCTTGTCTATTTTGTTTTCCATTTTCCTTGTTTCAGTTCTTCGGCCTCTACTTGGTGTCCTCTCGGGTTTGTCCTGTTTCATTTTTTTGTTGGGTTTCCAGGCCTAAAAGCCCTTTTTGCAGTCTCCAAGTCTTTAGCATTAGGGTGGCTTTACTTGCAATTAGGCTTATTGTTATAGCCAAGAGGTATGATGCATTATTAGAATTGTGGCTAATTTTGTACATAAGGTTTTGGGATCCTCTATAAAAACCCACTGTTAATACATTAAAATAATTACCAAAAAAAAAAAATAAATGATTTGGTAGAAAACAAACATCATCGCCCATACAAAAAGAGCACCACCCAAAAAAAGTAAAAAGAAAAGAAAAAAAAGAAAGAAAAAGAGCATCACAATAAATAGGTCAACACTAGAAGAGAGGCAAAAAATAAAAGGAAACACCTCTTGATATCACCCATGTTATGCTTATCGAATTTGGTCCTTAGGTTCAACATAACACCATGGGATGATTTCCATCGCTAGCAATGGGCTCCAAGATCCTGCCTACCAGTGGAATAGTCTTACAGGTGGCAACATATCTGTAAAATTAGCATCTTGCTTTTGTATAGATCACTATTACGGACAGATGAGCTAGCTAGTTTGGTAGTGTCTATAACAGGTTAATCCTACCTCACTCAAAATGGATAAATGAACCTTACACATGCACACATAGGTCCATGATAGATTTTGAACCAGCCTGATTAGTTATAAGTTGCCACAAAACTTGTATAACTAAGGGTCTAAGATTTGATTGTCACAACTATGTTGGTCAAAGTCATTACACATGCCTTACATTATCCAACGTCCCTAAAATCATGGGATGGATCACATCCATATAGGTAAATTCCATGATACAAGTGCTTCCTTGGCGCATTTTAGTACGTCCATACATGCATCCATGCATCTATGCCATATACACTTAGTACACATTATAGCTATTGCATTCATCCTACATGCATTTCAAAATCGAATCACATTATTGCATTCATCCTACATGCATTTCAAAATCGAATCACATTATTGCATTCATCCTATATGCATTTCCAAATCAAATCACATCATTACATTCATCCTACATGCATTCACTACAAAATCACATCTTATATTACATCATATAGCATTGGAAACACAACCATGCATACTACTCTACAGTTCATTCGTACCACAAAATGATAATATATCTAAAACCATTCACACATGTCTATCTATTTATCATACATACCTACATATTATGTTAGGCCATTTATGCAAACATAAAGAAAACACATTTCAAACCATAACAATGACACATGTATATATCACAACCAAAATCAAGATGTATATATATATATATATATATATATATCGTCCATACAAAATGCTCGAAGGCTACAATCTGGGACCATGCCCATCATCATATAGCATCTAAAATTCTTGTAGGCTACAATGCATAGAAATCCTAACTCCCACCAGGAGTCTCCCCACGACCCTCATGGCTCGCTCGCATCTTCGTAGCCCTGCTCAACTCTGCCCCGAACTCCAAAACTGGATCCATGGTAGGCTAATATTTCACTACAACCCTAACATCCATCTATACCACCGTAGCAATACTATGCTAGCTATGATATGAAGAGGCCCGTACTCAAGACTGGGACCCCAACTGTGACACCACCCAATCATAATCAGGAAGAAGAATCTTGTGCACTGACAGAGTAGTCTCACATAATATCTTCCTAGAAGACTTCACAACCAGTTGACCAACCAATATCTCAATAGTCTGCTCCTGCCTAGTCATCTCGATCCTTAGCTGCTCCACCTCAGCTTCCAAATACTGAACTCTATCTTGTAGTGCCAATGTCCCCTCCTCCACACCTTACCCCTTCGGGACATCGATAGGAATCTTTGCCATACCAACAAAAGCACCAATATCAATGGTATCATATATACCACCTATATCAGTAGCCCCACCTCTCTCCTTTGGTACTCCAATAGTTTGCTCCATAGTCACATCAGCATTCGCAGGTACCTGCTCTACCCTCACTCCCTGGATGCTCGCTACATTGCCCAAGCGTCATCATGACCATCATAGAGGAACCTCCTCCTCATTGCCCATTACACCCTCCATCCTATCTTGAGCTTCCCTACCAACTCTCCTCTTTGGTAGAGGTGCTCTAGCATCAGGTACCACCCATTGACCAACCACACCTCTGCTAGGCTCCCAAATTTGTAGTTCCCACCAAGCCTCAAACTTTAGAGTCATCCCAACATCCCCTACGTATAGGATAGCTATAGGGGGATCCCTCTCCCCAATCCAAGGCAAGACCATAGGATGCTCCCCTCTATCGCATCACCTCCTAAAGTAAATCATAGGAGCCCTTGGAACATCCAATCATAAGCAAAACTAACCCCTCACTCTATCAAACTAAAAATACTCAGTCTGCTATGTATAGCACCCCACCAATCATTTTCCCTATCGGATGGCTCACAGATCCTCATCATCCTCGTCCCACCTAACCCCACCCAACCAAGGCATCCATCTAATATCATTGGGTGTTAGATCTCCAAACTTACCCCTCCACAATAGCGGGTCACCCTCATGTGGCCTCTTGATACCCTGCTTCACCTTCGTACTCCACCTCAAAGCGTAGGGTAAATACTCCTTGCCCTCCACATGCATAGGGTGAGGTAACAATGAGGGCCTCTCGATAGCTATGTGTTCCCATGCCCACACATGCAACAAGGGAATCATACTCAATCCTGTCCTCCTACCATGCACAACATTATGAAAATCTTGATAAACTTGGGCCAATAGCATAGGTGCCCATGCAAACACAACCCTACACTCCACCATGACGCTCACCACATCCAACATATTCCAGGTGAACAACATCTTGAAAGTATCAGGTAAAGCATAAGTAGAGATCATCATCATGGCCACACACTACCGATCAAATATCTTATCCTCCAACCACAACCACTCATAATCAATCTTTGAGACATCAATGCCTCTCCAATCCACCCCAAGGAATCACTCCAGTAAAGCCTCCTTACTCTCATCAGTGGCTGCTCTCATAGTAATACCCTCAATCGGTAATATGTATATCCGATACACATCTTCCAAAGTGATGGTCATTTCCCCAGTAGGAAAATGAAAAGTGTTCTTGCCCGCATCCCACCGCTCACACAACATAGACACATATGCTCTGTTGGTGTGTATAATCTTACATTCCCACACACCTTGAAACTATATGTTGTCTAACCACTCTAACTCCTCTGTGTCTTCATTAACTCCTCAAAACCTTCCTTCATCTTTTGTACACGATGACGGGGCTCCAAAATTTTCACCTATTCATCCACAACAAAACACAACAAAACATACATTAGTCATTAATCCAATCACAAACCATCAATCAAATAATCAAATTAAAACAATTTAATTTGACATGCACTTCAAGACATAAACAATGCACTAATCACATGACAAAACACATCAACAAAACAATCGCATATTTGGATACCCATTTTGTCATTTCATGGTCAAAGTTTGAACAAATGTGAAAACAATACATATTTGGCTCTCAATAGTCAAATATAAGTTCACCCACATACCCAATGTGGCACGAAATTCAAAACTGAGTCAATCCATATGACATACAAAAATAAAATACATTTTTGAATACTCATTTGCCCACTTTGCAGTAAAACTTTCAACAAAATTCAAAAACAACGTACAAATAAACACGGTGTTCAAAGTCAAATTTACCATACATACACCAAAAATGAACACACATTAGAAGACAAAATTCAAAAATAACAGTCACATGTTTGGATACCCATTTGCCCACTCCGCGGTGAAAGTTCAAACAAATATGGGACACAGGTTAAATTGGGCTCCCTATATCTCACTTTCTATTTCACACTACCTACACCTTGGCACGCAAATCAAAGGTAAGCCAAACAAAATCATCTATAACAACAATCAACACTTTTGGATACCTATTTTGCCCTTCTAAGGTGAAAATTTCATCGGTTTTCGCAAATACTATCTCTAAGGTGGTAAATTTAACAGTCCAAGTTTAATACCTTACACCTAAAAGCAACATATTTTGAAATCACGCTAAATGAAGGCATAAAAATATAACAGTCGCAAAATGGGATTACCCATTTCCCACTTTTATGGATAAAATTTAATAACATGTCAAAAATAGTACATCGTTGCTTCAAAAATACACGGTCAAACTTCACACCTACTCTACCCTTCACCTGGTCAAATCAACGCTAAAAAAAGTCCAACTCAGAAACAGATCATGTTTTTGGGTATCCATTTGGCTTATTTAACACTACGTATTCAAATTTCAATTAAAAATTACAAAAGTTTTCAAAACTGGACGAAAACCTCCCCCCACTCATTTACATTTATTAGGAAAAATAAAATAATTTAAAAACAAAGACAAAGGACACTTATTGGTGGGTCCCTACATCTGCTACAATCCATCCTCCGTCCCCTCATCATCGTTATCCTCGAAGTCGATAATCGTGTTCTCCTCGTATCGCCAAATGCTCCCACACATCACTTTCCAACCTTTCCCGTCATCAAAATGAACCACTTATATTGAAATTTGGGCTTAAATAGGCTTGAATCCCGTCTTCACCCCCGAGGGGTGAATCCAGATCTAATTCACCCCTTGGGTGGCAATTTAGGTCAAAATCACCCCCTAGGTGGCGAATTCAGCTAAAACACCCCAAAATCAACCAAATTGCCCCCAAAACCCTAGGAAAACAGGCAAACTTCTTCCAAAACCCTAGGAACTTCCCAAAACTTTCTTCTAATTTAATTTGCAATCATATTCATCATGCATTGGTATCTTATCAATCATTGCATCATCAACTCACCACATTTCATTCAACTCATTGTTGATTCCTCGTTTTAAGGGGTATTCATATCCAAAGTCATCTTTGTATGCAACCACAAAATCGAAAATCCAAAAGTGCGATTAGCACGTTTGTCTACATTTTTTTTTGCTGAATATTATCATACGAAATAATCTCAATCCCAACTAGATATGGGTTACATCATGAGAGCTATGCATTACGATGGAGAAGTCAATCTAGCATTCTTGTACATCAAGTACATAACAAATTATACATTTGGCATAATCCTAATGCAACATTTAGAGTATTTATATTTGGCGTTCATGGAGCATCATGAATGACACATTTGGATAAGCTAAATGTCCCTTTAGTGCAAATGGTTTGACACTTGTCGTCGTGTTCTCATCAATCAATCAACAACAAAGATTTAAATAGGCTTTTGTCCTATTCATGCTTTTGGACCACACTAATCTGGTCGCAAAAGAAAAGCAGTTAAAAGTTGCCATTCTCAAGCAACTAGTATGGCATTGTAAATGTCATACAAACTCAACAAAATCACATCATTGCATTCACAATCATCCATTTCCATTTTCCAGCATTATTTTATTTCTTTCCTCTTCTCCTTCTTTCCTTCTTCTCTTCTTTTTCTTGGACATCCAGTTAATTTGTATGGTCACGCTTTGAGCGACTACATACCCTTTGATTGAATTCCATTCCCCTTCTATCCCTTTTCCTTCTGCACAAACCCTTCACATTTTTGTATTAAACTGTATTCCACATAGTATAGTACAAAAAGGGGTAAAATGTAGACACCCAAAAGTCACACATTTATGTCTCTACGTATCCATAGGTGATTCCAGACATCCCTAGGCTATTGTAGGCTATTGTAGTCATGCATAGTCATGCGTAGTCAGATGTAGCTATGTGTAGTCATGCGTAGATTGCCATAGTTTGCCATAGTAGTGTGTAGACTTCCATACATAGCTTTTAGGTCCAAAACCCTAATAAGCCTTCAAAATCACATCCCAAGCATTGGGATATCCTTCAACAACCTATTTGCACTCAATTGAGACCCCCACAAGCTATTAGTTGGCAAAAAAAATTAACAAGTCAATTCCAAAAATCTAATTTAATGTTGACTTCACTTAAGTCACCTTTTTAGGGTAAATTTGATTAATTAACCTTTAATCCCTAATTAATGCTAATTGCACCCTCCCACATGTGTGAAATTAGGGTTTGTTAGGATACTTCTTTTAATCATGTCCTAAACTGACTTAAAGCTTCCTAATCAGGATTAACTCTAATCCATCCTCACACATGTGTGAGGATAGGATATTTCTTGTAAGGAATGTGATGTTGCCACATTGCATTTTCTAACCTAACCCTAGTCAGAATCCAACCTAGGTTTAGTCTATCTAACTCCCCCTGCACCTTACCATTGACTATAAATAGTGGATCCTAAACCCCTAATTAAATCTCTCTCCCTATTTCAAAAAAGCACATAAACTTTGCAAAAATGGATAGTGAAGATTGAACAGTCAGTTCTCGGAGCATACAACCAGATTTCCACAACATACTGAGGCACACCAGCTACCTAGGAATTGATCCACCAAAGGGATTTACAAAAGGGACCTCACAAATCAAATAACCCCCTGCCCCATGAATCCGTTCCTAATTCACCCCCTGTGTGGCGAATTGGATCTACAGTGTATCCAGATCAACCTAGATCTGGAAGGTAAGGTTTGTTTTCCTATTTTATGTCCATTCTTGTAGTTTATTTCAAATTTCTATACATATTACTGGTCATTTTGTCTTCATAAATACAGGTCCTGACTAAGGCAAGCCCCTATACGCACTAACACGCTTTTTGTAGGTTACTTAGTAGATCTGAAGAGGAAGAACGTCATCAAACAACAACATCATGGTGGCCCACATATAAAGAAGCCCACCGACACTGAGGGATGATTGAAGACGACATCGAACTTGTTTTAGCATTACTAGAAAAAGAAACAGAAAAAGGGCATCATGTCCCTATTGTAACACATATTTTCTTTATATATTAATGGAATACAACCTTTTTGATTAATGCATTATTGTTTTGTTTTAATGGATCAAATGTTGATTTCCACCCGTTTCAAATATTTCTCATTGGCAAAGAATGAATTCATCTCAATGTTAAAATGGGAATGTTGCTAAGGACACTGATTTTGATGTAGAAGGACAAGATTGTGTCTATTCCATTCAATATTTTGACATTGTTTCAATGTCCAATCTAGTTTATACATTAATTCAAGAGCTAATAGATACATGGTAGAGCATAAGGAAAGGATTGTGATCCTTGACTATTAATATTACCATGGATAAGTTACACTCCATGACAATTTGACATACATTGCTGCTACAATCGATGGAGTTTGTTTGGATTGTAGAGAGTATACTTGTTGCCTAACTCAAGATTTTTACATGCATAGCCTCACCACGATGTTGTTTGTTGTGAATTATTTTCTTGATTACAATTTTCAAGTTGAATTAAAAAAAGTGGAAAAAAACTATAAAAAAATTAGAGGCTTGATGATCATTGCTTGTGCTACTAGCATAGGCAAAATATTTTAGATTGCAATCAAGACAACCAAGCATTGGTTGCCAAGGTAGATGAATCTACCTCACTATGACATAAGTGATTTGGATATCTAGACTTTGACCATCTGAATTCACTCCTACATCATAACATGGCATATGGACTTCCATCTTTTATAAAGCCTTGTGACCTTTGTATAAGTTATTTGGATGAAAGGCAACATCGAGCCCTATTTGGCTCAAATAGTATAAAGCAACTAGTCCACTTGACTTGGTGCATACTAATATTTATGAACATGTGGACTTGAGTTTAAGTGGCTATAGATATTTTCAACTATTTCTTGATTATCATACACAATATTTATGAGTGTATTTCATGAAGAATTAAACATCCCACTATTTCAAAGAATTTAAAGTTTGTATAGAGAAATTTGTTGGTCATCCTATTTGTGCACTCTCTTAGATCAAGGGGGAGTACACCAATAATAATTTTTTTGCTTTCCTAAAACATGACATCAAAAACCCCTAGTAAATGCTTATGTACCTCAACAAAATTAAATTATAAAGGTAAAATTGTACTATTCAAGATGGTGTGATGCATGTTGAATGATGCCTGTTTGGAGCTAAAATTTTGGGCAGAAGTTGTTCATATTACGATCTACTTGCTAAATTGCATACCCACACTTCTATTGAGTGATGCCACATGTAAAGGAGCATGGACAAGAATTAAACTTTCCATGTCACATATTCGTGCAGTTGAATGCATTACATTCATGTATATTTCAAAGCAAAAGTGAATGGAGCTAGAGAATAAATACAAATTATGTATCATCATTGGATAGATCAATGAGTCGAAGGGATATAGGCTCATAAAATTTAACACCAAGAAGTTGTATATCATTAGATATATGTTTTATGAGAAGAATAAGTGAACCTTTTTTCAAAGCCACACCCTATTAACAAAGCACCTATTTTTTTTTATCAAATGATGATTATGGATCCTTTGAAAGATAGGATGTAGAATATAATGAATATGATGGAGATATTCTTGATGGGTATGATGACCTTGACCATCCACTTCGAGTACCACTCCCAGGCCCAAGTGACATCTCAACACAGTTTGTGATGCAAACTTAGATTGTGTTATGAACATATCTAGTTCTAGACCAAGAACTCAAAGCATAGTTTAAAACGAGATCAATCTAACCCTAATGAGTATGATGGTGCAAACATATAAATATTCAATAGTTATTTAAGCTCTTACATTAAAGAAGTGGAAGAATGCCATGAATGTACAATATCAACCATTGATGAAGAATAGGAACTAGCATATTCTTGATCTTCTACTTGACAAGAAACCCATTGGTTGTAAGTGGATATTCAAGTCTAAATACAAAGTGGAGGCACTAGTTCTAAGAAAAAGCAAAAATGAAAGTGTTTGCAAAATGTTCAAGTGTTAGGCACTAAGTTAATCCAAATGAAATTAAATGAAATACCAAGGAAATTTAATGTAAATGTCATAGTTGTCATAGTCAAGCACCAAATATTTGATATATTTTAAAGTTGGCATTATGTCCTAAGTACATAGGCAAGGGGGAAATAATATGCAAGGTGTCTTGAAAACCATTGTTGCCAAAAACCGTGACTACAATATAAATAAACCCCTCCTTTAAGTTTTTAGATATGATATCATGGATCATGAAGGCTAGAGTACATAGGAACATATACAAAGAGGTATATTACAAGTCTGATGCTATAATTTGTATGCTATTTTTGGTAGATCAATCAATGTAATGATATCTCCAATTGTGTATTGATATCTATGTGATTTATTATATTACTAGACTTGTGTGTAAATATAGCTATGACATGTTAGAAGACAAGGCTAGATTGGATGAGTTGCATGTTACAATCATAATTACAATTATCATCAAATGATGTTGATGAACATTGTTGTGGAGAGTCATCATATTATTGAATCAAGTTGTCATATGGAGAAAGTTATCATCTAAAGTCATGTTATCATGTATCCATGGGGGTGTCATCATACCATATGTTGATACTAACTATGAGGCATCTAGAGGATGTCATTTGGAGGATACCATCTAGGTGTTGTCATACTAGAGTATGAATACTAAAATCTAACCTACCATCATATTTATGTTTCTATCTAAGGTGATGATGAATTATCTTGAAGTTGATAACTATAGATTTGTTGGCTAACCAAAGTACAAGTTAGCATAATCAATAGCATGTGTGAATATTAATGAGGTGGATGACAGATACTTGGTTGCACAGATGTAGGAGAAGAAATTAAGGAAGAGGTCCTGAGTAACAGGTGAGATGAAGTAAAATAATTGTCAATCATAGACTATAGTCAAGAGTGTAACTTGAACAACATGAGGTTGAATAATTTTGGAGTCCTCAAGAGGAGGATAACTATAGTTATGATAGCACAATGTGACAAAAATTGCTAATAATGATGGAAGATGAGGTGCAAGGAGAGTCACATCAAACAACAAAAGAAGACTATCATGTAAGTAAAAATACCAATGCTGAGCATGCACAAGACTACCAAAACCAGAGTAGAAGGGAAGGATTTTTCCAAGGGGTATAGAGGACAAGAGTCAGGTTTGAGAAACCACGTGTAAGTGCTCAACCAAATCTAAAGCTTGTATATTTGCAAAGGAGGTCACAAAGTGAAGGTGCACTAGAGATCAATCAAGGGTTGTTTGAAGACAACACAAAATGTGAATATGCACCAAGTTAAGAACTTCCTAGGATATCATAATATAGAAAAGAGGTGTTGTCACAACAATAATTGTGTGAATATGAATCTGAAGAGATAAATTGATCACCGACTGAAAAACATTGTAAATTAGGTAGGTAAATAGAAATACCCATATTTTATCAAAGAAGGAAAGGAAGACCATGTATGCCATATAGGGACATGTACAACAATATGGAAATATAATGAAGTGAGAGACCCTGATACATGGCTACAATTATTTTCAACAACATTGTAAGGGATCACAATTGATTGGCATCTGAAAAGATAAGAAACACTACCTTTCACCGCATGGGAAATTTTAGTGGATAAATTCAAGAAAGAATTTAGACCTTTTAGGGATAATACTAGAATCATAATAAAAATTTATTTCACTAAATAAAAAAGAGATGAGGTTATAATATCCTACAATCGATAATTAAAGCAACTCATCAATAATATGGAGTTGTAACTGATGAACAAAATGGTAAAAATATAGTTTATAAATGGGCTATTGCTTCGATAAAATAATAAAATGAAGCTTATACCATGCTTGACATATGAAGAATCTTATGAGAGGGCAAGAAAATTTGAGGGTGAAACCAAGCAAACATAAATTAGTTTATGTTACTTTAGAAGTGATGATTCAGACAACAACAAAGATGATTTGCATGTGGTAATCCAATCAATAAAGAAGGATTTTAAAAGAATTCTTAATGAGGTGAAATCCAATAAGAGAAAATAAATAAAATATGTATGGTGTTCAAACTGTAAATTAGAAGGGTACATGAACATAAATTGTCTAAAGTTTGCGTATTGTAATATATGTGACATGCTAGGATATGTTGTTGGAGATTTTTCATTCAAATTAAAAAGCATGAGGTATCAAACATTGATTACGATTAAAGAAGAAGAAAAACCAAATACCTCAAATAATTGACGAGTGACTAAAAATGGTTACAAAAATAGTTGCTATGGAGGAAGATGATAAAATGATCAGGAAGGTGGTCAAAGTTGATTACAGTATGATTTGGATGGAAGGCCAATCATCCAATGCCAAAATTTCCAATAATGGGGGTGTTTCACTAAACATTGTCCAAACCCATAAGTAGGAGGCACAAACAAAAATAGTGTCTTGCACATATGCAAATGGTGTGGCTTGGGCAATCATAAGGAGGTCAATTGTAATAACCCAAAACTACCAACCCAATTTATTTTTGAAAAAGGAATAGATTACCATGAAAGGTTCATATCCCATTCTGCTAAACCACATATAAGGCTTCACCACATTTGAGTTACAAGCTGCTGCAGATGACACTCAATGGATAGGAATGCCTAATTCTCCCACTTTTACATACCTTCACTAGCTAGGGACCATATGACCATGGCGTAAGGATTATCCTTTAAGAATCTTAACACTTAAAGGAGACACTTGTTCTCTAAACCTACTTTAAGTCTATATAGGAAATTTATTGAAGTTTAGAGCCTTGGTGCTTAGTTAACACACCTCCATGGGCTAACTAAGGACATTGCCACTTTGACTATAACTGACATGATTACCCAATCCTATAAAATTGAGGAATCACCACTACTGCCCTGTGATTATTTCCACAACTTCTAGTTGGGGCACACTCAATCCTACAAAATTAGGATGGTACTAATCAATAAGTACCCTAGATATTGTATCCACACAACTCCTTCTAGGTTCATGAAATATTAGCTATTGCATCAACAGAACTCCTTCTAAGACTCATGTTTACCTAGTTATTGCATACATGCAACTCTTTCCAGGATTGGACATTATGGCTATCTAGAGAAACACTCCTACCCTTCCCAAGGATAGATAAAAAATCATATCATTTCATCTAAATTTAAAACCATAGTATTATGCAAGGCATAATCCATCAATAAATTAAATTCTAAAGAAAACCAAGAGCTTTTCTTAACCCAAATGCCATATTCATTCAACACATCAATTTGATATAAAGTATAAAACTAATTAATACATAGGAAGCATATTTTAATTACTTATCACATAGCCTCAAGGATCATATTATCATTGAAATAAACTAGATAATGAATCCTTCAATCATTGCAATGTCGTAATCATAGTATTTTCATTTTAAATAAGAGAAAGATTTCTAAAACAATTCACTGCATTTCTCATAACAAAAGGAACATTAGAACCATATAATTCTTCTTTTTAGCAAAAGCCAAGTTTTACAAATTGTTCAAGAAAATATAATCCTTTACAAGTCTTTTCTTATTTACATTAATGGTACTTTTGAAAAACTAAGAACTGTTGACAATTCTATCACATCCCTTAAGGGGTAGTGTTGGCAATTTTGGGTTTGAGATCCTAGCTTCTTGTCTATGAGTTGTCATTGATGTCAAAAGGAAATGACATTAATGTTAAGAGGATGTGTTGGCTTCAAAGGTGGAAGATTCCAAGAGAATCCGGAGAGATTCCATTGGCAAGGGTTTTTCATTAAAACCAAGTTAAATGGTTTTTATTAAAACCAATGGAGGTTCTCTTTATTATTTATTTAATTATTATTTTTTTTTGAAGAAAATGAAAAACTTATATTAATACAAAGAATATATACAAAATGGAGCAAGAGCATCCCCACCAAAACCAAGAAGCAAGAGAACAGGAACAAAGTGCAAGAAAAAAGACACTTTCAACCACAGAACTCAAAGAGGCAAGAAGGCGCGAAAACGCGACAAGTCGCAAAAACGCGACAAGTCGCAAAAACGGGACAAGTCACGAAATCGCGACAATCAGACCAGTCGAGGCCTTACCTGAGCAGCCAGTCGCGAAATCACGACATGTCGTGAAATCGCGACATGTCACGAAATCGTGACATGTCGCGAAATTGCGACAGCCAAAACCAGCAGAACCTGAACACCAAAAGCGTCACGAAATCGCGACGAGTTCTTCACGTGGCGCTCTCTCCTCAAAATTGTCATGAAATTGCGACCAGTTTTCCTTAAGCCATCAATTTGCCAAAGGTGTCACGAAATCGCGACGGTTTTTCCGTTTGGCTCCCAGTCTTCAGAAATGTCGCGAAATCGTGACGGATTTTCCTCTTTGCTTCGATTCAGCAAGATTGTCGCGATATCGTGACAATTTTTTGCCTTGGTGACCCTGCTCCAAAAGTGTCGCAAAATCGTGACGTTTTGACCGATCAGCTCCTTGTCTTAAAAAATGTCGTGAAATCGCGACGGATTTGTCCCTTGTCTCCGATTCTCCAAACCTTGCATGAAATCGCGACGGTTTTGCCATGAAGAGCCATTTCTCCATAATTGTCACAATATCGCGACCACTTTGCACTTTAACCCTGAAACGCAAAAAATGTCACGAAATCGCGACAACTTTACCTCATGACGAAAAAGCTCCAAAAGTGTCGCGATTTCGCGACGTCTTCTCCCTGAGTCGTCGGACCGCCAAAGGTGTCGCGAAATCGTGACGGTTTTTCCTTGAAGCTCCCAGTCTTCAGAAATGTCACGAAATCACGACGGATTTTCCCCTTCTCTCCGATTCATCAAAATTGTCGTGATATCGCGACGATTTTTCTCCTTGATGGCCCTGTTCCAAAAACATCGCAAAATTGCGACGTTTTTTCCAGTCAGCTTCCTGTCTTCAAAAATGTCGTGAAATCGTGACGGATTTGTCCCTTTTCTTCGATTCACCAAAACTTGTGCGATATTGCGACGATTATCCTCCGTGGCTCCCCTACTCCAAAAATGTCATGAAATCACGATAGGTTCCTTCCAAAGGCTGCGACAACGAAACTTGTCGCGATATCGCGACATAAACCCACCAAGAGTTGCGACGACGAAACAGGTCGCGATATCGCGACAAAAACCGCCCTTAGGAAAAATTGTGATCATTGACTCAAGAATTGGGAAAGTCCCTACCTAATCTCTGCATCTTCCACAGGCATGTCACTGTGCAGCTGCATTCTCAGCCTCTTTCTCCGCACCCCTCTTTGCAAGGAAATCGGCCAGCAGTATTTAGATCTCTGCTTACATAGATGGGGATCACATCTTCTAATTCCTTCCAAATGGCCTTGATTTGAGAGACTAGAAACCGAAGCCTCCAAGCCTTCACAGCAAAATTCCTCATGCAGTCAAGAGTGCCAACCAAAATTTGTGAATCGGACTCAAGGATTATCTTCCTGTGTCCCTGATTGACAGCCCAGAGGGAAGCAGTTTTGATAGCAAAGGCTTCTGCTTCATTGTTTGTGGCTCTTCCCAGACCTTGTAATTCCCAGTAAATTACAGACCCAGCATGATCTCGACACACTACCCCAATTTTGGCACTACCCGGATTGCCTTTAGCAGCTCCATCTGTATTGATTTTAACCCAGCCTTCAGGGGGAGGTTTCTAGCTAGCTCTGTTCTTCCTTACTTGCCCATAAGCTCCCTCTTCCAGGGGTCCAGGAGCAAGTAGATATTTCTCTTCAGCATAAAGGGCAACCGTTTTCATGACTTTGCTCCAAATGACTTGCCAGATTCCATCGAGCGAGGAAAAGGTTTCTCTAAAAATACGAGCATTGTGTTCCAGCCAAACCTGCCACCAAATGAAGAGTAATCCAAGCTCCCAACCTATTTGGAGAGCTTTAGAATTAAATCTACCTTTCTTCCATCTTTCCCAAATATTGTTCCGAGAAAAATTACCATTAATCTGAAGCTTGAAATGGGAGAACCAGCGCTTCCAAATCTAGCACGTGAAAAGGCACTCAAACATCAAATGATCTGCAGTCTCCTCATTCTTATGGCAAAGCACACACTTAGATGGGCCGATGATTCCCCTATTTCTAATATTGTCAAAGGTGAGGATGCCTTTGTGCAAAAACTACCAGGCGAAGAAATTCACTTTAGGCCAGCCCTTGGGATGCCAAATCTTCCTCCATTCTTGAATCGAAAAAGAATGCGGGGAAGGCTCTGGGAGAATATGATCGTATCCATCCTTCACAGTATAAACCCCAAGGTTCCCATGCCCCAAAGCTAGCACATCCTCCTCATCTCTCCCTGAAAGAAACATTGTTATCTAAATTTTAGTCAGTATGGGCTCCATCTCCGGAGGGATAGTGATTGGCCACTCTTCCAGCCGTTTAAACATCTTGAACTTATACTCACCCACTTTGCTGGTATTGAAGTAATGTTCAATATTGATCTAGCCTTTGGCTTCTATGGCTAATTTAATTGGTTGCAGTTCAGGAAACTCAGCAATGATGGGAGGGAACTGGTCCCAAGAATCAGTCCAGAAGCGTGCCTTGTCCCCTTTGCCCACTTTCCAAAACAGTTGATCCTTAATGATTTGAGATCCCAGCTTAAGAGCCTGCCACACTAGGGAACCATTACCATCCAAAGGAAGACAACTCACATCATTGGGGTGAACAAGGCCCAAATACTTATTGGTTAAAATTCTGCTGAATAAGGATGTTGGCTGTGAAATCCATCTCCAGTACAATTTACCAGCCAAAGCTTTGTTGTTAAGTTTGGAACTTCTTAGTCCCAGCCCACCTTTTTCTTTGGGCTGAGTAACCTTATCCCAGCTAACCAAGGCCCATTTCTTCTCACATTTTGCTCCTTCCCATAAGAATCTTCTAGCCATTTTGTCCAGCTCTTTCCAAATAGAATGTGGGGCAGCCAGAATAGAGAATTTATAGATTGGCATGGCCTGAATAACTGACTGCAGGAAAGTTAATCGGCCCCTGTAGCTTAGCCATTTATGAGACCAATGGTTCATTCTATCTTTGATGCCATCCAAAAGATCCTTCCAGATATCTTTCTTTAACTTCTTGAAATGTAACGGTACCCCCAAGTAGGCTATAGGAAGAGAGGTCCTAGTGAAGCCCAATATCTCTAAAACTTTGTCCTAAAGCCTTTAGTCGAGGTTGAAGAAGACCACTTTGGATTTTTTTTCATTGCTAACTTGATTGGAGGCCCTAAGGTAGACATTAAGAGAGTCTCTGATTCCTCTAGCTTCCCTGAGACTGGCCACTCCCACCAAGCCTGTATCATCCACAAACTTTAAATGAGTCAGAAGTTCCTCCCCTACCTTGATACCTATTAACAGGCCTTGAAGTCTTCTTCTCAAGAAAAGTCTACCTAATCCTTCAGCCAAGATAAGGAAGAGATAGGAAGAGCAAGGGTCCCCTTGACGAAGACCCCGAGAGGCTCCAAAAGGAGGCGAGGGAAGTCCCTTAATTAGAACAGAATAAGAGGGCGTAGAAACACAGCTCATAACCCAGTCTATCCAATCCTGGGAGAAGCCGAAGACATCCAAAATCCTTGACAGGAAACCCCACTCAACCCTATCATAAGCCTTGGACATATCCAGTTTAATGAACATTCCTTTGTTACCAGATTTTTGCATCGTATGTATTGCTTCTTGGGCAAGGACCACCCCATCCAAGATCTGTCTGCCTTCAACAAACCCCCCTTGCTCTGAGGAGATGATATTATGTAGGAGAGGTTTAAGCCTTTTAGCCATTATTTTTGTGATTATCTTATAAATCACGTTGCATAAGGCAATAGTTCTGAAATCAGAGATACGAACCCCTTCCTCTCCCTTAGGGATTAAAGTGATAAATGTATGATTTATAGCCTTAAGCATTCTTTTATTTATTTTGGACTCCTCTGTGACTGCCAAAACGTCCTCCTCCAATGTATCCCAAAAATCTTGAAAAAACTCAATAGGAAACCCATCTAGACCTGGAGATTTGCCTGAGCTCATTCCAAAGACCACATGTTTTAGTTCCTCTTTATCAATGGGTCTAAGCAGGGCCTGATTTTCCTCTTGGGAGATAATAGAGGGAATAACGTCAATAATTTCATTTTGAGCCTCCACATCTTGCTCCCTACTTTTCGTAAAAAGTTTAGAGAAATAGTCCATTGAGTGGGAATGCAAACCAGGAAGAGTATCAAAGGAGTGTCCATGCTCATCTTGAAGGACTTCCATGTTATTCATTTGTCTTCTGGCACAGGCTGAGCGATGAATTTTTTTTGTGTTTCTATCTCCTTCAAGTAACCAAGAGTTTCTTGCTCTCTGTTTCCAATAAGTTTCTTCCTGGTTATCAATGTCCTCAACCGCTTTGCGTAAGGCATCATCCTCGGTTTTAAGCTGATCAGTGATTGTTCCTTCTCTGAAGTGTTTTTGCACCTCCTCCCAACGAGCAACCAAGGGAGCTCTTTGCTGTTGAAAATCAGACTTGTTTGCTTGCCTCCACTGTTTCAACTTAACTTTGACAAAATGAAGTTGTTTGTGGAATTTAAACATTGTTGTCCCAAAAGGTGGGCGGCCTTCTTCCCACCACTGTGGAATTTTCTCTCGAAGATCCTCCTTTTGTAACCAATAATTCTCAAGTTTAAACGGTTTGTGGTGCTGCCCTATCATAGTCCCTCCCTCCATCAGAATGGGAGAGTGATCAGAGACAGGGCCTTCCAAAATCTAGAATTTAACATTCCACTTAACAAAAGCCTCCTCTGAGACCAGGAAACAGTCTAACTTTACCTTCCTACTATGTGGCTCTCTCCTCTTGTTAGTCCAAGTAAAGTAAGTTCCAGGGCCTTTGATATCCACTAAGTGAAAGGCCTGGACCTGGGCTATCAACAACCTATCTCTTGGATCCAAAACTGGGGTGCCACCTTCCTGATCATGAGCAGAGAGCTTAGCATTGAAATCCCCAGCAATAATCCAATCTAAATTTCGTCTTGAGGACCTCATGTTGTGAACAGCTTTCCATTGAAGTCTCTGGCCATCAATGCATTGAGCCCCATAAAAATTTGTAATTAAAACATGCTCAGCTGTGACAATATTCCTGAAGTGAGATGTGAGAACACCTCTCCGGGCTATATGTTCTAAAGCAGTCCATTCCAGGGGGTTCCAAAAAGTGACAATCCCCCCTGAGGCACCTTGGGCAGCCACATCCATATAACCAGCGCCCCTCCAAATTCTATGAACAGTTTTACTCATAAGATCTAGAGACATTTTTGTCTCCTGGATGAGCAAAAAATATGTTTTATACTTCCCTAAGAGTCTTTGAATAGCAGATTGATGGGTTCTACTGTTTAAACCCCTAACGTTCCAAGACTGTATAATCATTGAAAAACTTGGGAGCAGTAAGAATCAATTGTCCTCACCGATCCTCCATTGATCAACTTGTCTCCTTGCGCTGTGAGTAGTTCCTTATTGGATTTTCTTCCCACTCCTTGAGAGTTACTATTTTTAGATCTCTTCTCCACCTGAGTGATCCCTAAAGCTGGCCTTTCTCTGTTCTTATCTACATTTCCCATGGTGACATCTTGAATAGCCGGCTGTACTGAGGGGTGTATTACCAATGCCCCTGGGTTCTCTGACTGCAGACTCTCAGAGGGTACAATCACCTGTTCTACTATAGGAGTAAATGACGGAGAAGCTTGAGAGTGAGTGTTATTACTCTCACCATTCCCATCAACTCCCTCGATGACTTGGTCTTTCTGATCCACTAATGACTTAAAAATTTCATACCGATTGTTTGGCTTGAGTTGCATCTGCTCCTTGCCATTTTTCTTTTTGTTTCTCCTTCGTTTCGGCTGTTCAAAGCCATCCTTCTGAACATCAGGACCTGGAGAAGTGTTAGAAGGTTCATTGATAGGAATGGGCTTGCCCTCTCTAGGGTGGTTTGGCATTCCACTCGGAGTCTCTGCTTTTGTGCTCAATATGTTTGGGCAGAACCTTGCCAAATGTCCATGCTTATGGCACACTCTGCACCTGAAAGGTAGGGCTTCATAATCTAACTGCTGGATCCAGGGTACTCTTGCCAACTCAAGTTCCACCTCAGCTGATAGAGGCTGGCTAATGTCCATTTCTACATAGATTCTGGCAAAGACAGCTGTATTTCCCTCTATGGTATCTTTGGAGACTCCTATAAATTTGCCTAGGGAATTACCTATTATTTCAAAAACCTGCTCACCCCAAAACTCCATCAGGAGAGCGTACAATCAGATCCAGACCAGGACAGCCGTGGGTTCAATGCGAGGATCGAAGCCCACTCTCCAGGGTTGGACAAATAACCCTGCTGGTCCGTGGTTTCTCTTTTCTGAATCAAATGCTCTGTTTCTATCTGCTAAAGAAGAGAAACTAATAATGAAATACCCATTGCTTATAGGCCATAAAGAGTACTCACCGTGTGGCTCCCAGTTCTGGCGAACCTAGGTATGCAAAAAATGCAGAGTAGGTCGGATGCCCATGAATTTGCAAATCAAGTCATGGTTGGCTCGGTAGACGATTGTATCTTCGACCAGCTTTGGTTCGATAAAAATCTTAGGTCTGGAAGCGGATTGCGGGAGGCATCCATTAACGCGGTGAGCATTTGGGCCCTTGCCAGCATTCTTGAGTAACGTTTGAAAAGCATTCCGCTGAGCTGCATCAGTGGAAGGCGAGGGATTTTCTTTCAACATCTCAGCATATGAACTCTTTCTCCCAGCATGAAAGACTGGAGGAGACCCCATCGGGCCCTCCCGGAACAGCGAACGAACCTTCAGAGTAGTTCTAAATCAATCCACCAAAGTCTCTGGAAAGATCTTCGGGCCAGAAACCCTCGAGCATCGCCCGACGCCTGTTCAGAAATTTTCCTGCCAAATCGCCAAAGCTCTCACAAACATCTTTTTTCATCCATTTAATTATTATTTAAAACCCTTCAAGGTTTTAATTAATTAATTATTTAATTAATTAAGGGAGAAATTATTTTTAATTTATTAAAAATTCTTAAGGGTTTTTAAACCCTTTAGAAATCAAATTTCGATTAAATTCAAAATTACTTTTCTTTGCAGCCGACGTGTTCTAAAGTCCACGTATGGACTATAAATATGAGAAGGTTCCTACGGTTAAAGTCACTTGGAAAATCGAAGGCAATTAATTGGTTTGGCTGTGATCGAATGTTCTGTTTACGCTACGAAAGAGGAGAGCTCGTGGTTTGAAAAGCTTTCGAAAAGCTTGACCGTTTATGTGGAAGGAAGTCCGTCTTGGACTTCATAAGCCCCTGGTGGGCTAGTGGCGACGAAGGCTGAATTTGGGCCTTGCGTAGGCGGAGGTCTGCGTTTCGATCCCCGCGGAGGGAGCTGTGCATGGATTAGTCACATTTTTATTAAAACGTGTTTTGTGCCGCGAATTTTGGATTCTTCAAGGGCAGCCATTATATGGTGTGATTATTTTTTTGATATGATTTTTGGCATTGTTTAGCATTGTTTAAAAGACATAGGAGAAATAAGGGGATATTTCTTTGGTTGTATTTTTGAGATTAGTCTTTTGCTATGCTAAATTTAAAAATAGAGATATAAGGTGTAAGTTTTGGTTGTGTTTTTGGCTTCTTTGGTGGTTGTTTTTAAAGAAGAGGAGCTAAAAGGTGTATTAAGGAAAGTTTTTATATATGCTCATTTATCTTGGTTCTAACCCTAACTTGGTTGGAAGTTTGAGGGTTGTGTGTGGTGACAGATTTAAGGATCAATTTTCTTCTACTCCAAAAAGGTATGGGCACATTCTTCTTATGAGTATGATTGGTGTATGTTTTCTAAAATAAGGTTGGAGTGAAAAGGTATTCTACTAGGTATCCTTTGGCTAGGTGTAAATCCTATTTTCTGGTTTGTTGAAGACTACTTATGCATTGTTATCCTTAAGGAGAGTTTTTGGTGAATGCATAATTTCTGGTTTGAGATAGTGGAAGCTTTGTGCACTAGGATTTATATTTCTGAGTCTAGCTACTTGCATTGAGTTGGTAGAACCCTTGGTTGGATGTTTTGAGTTTGATGGTTGAGTTGCTTCCATAGAGGTTGTTTGATAAAGTTATTGCTTTACTTGATTCATGATATTGGGCTTACTCCATTGAGTTGATTTGAGCAAGTTATTCTTTGCATTTGGTGATATTGTGTTGGTGGTTGTTTTGTTCAAATATCTTTGGAGGGAAAAGGATTTCTACTGTTTCCTTTTCTTGTGATGATTGGTTGAATGCTTCAAGCTTTATGTTGAGTTGAATGGTGTTGGTTGACTAAACCTTGTTTGATGAGCATTGTTGTTGAAACCCTAATTGATGGTGAAAAGAACATGAGTATCATTGTTATGTGATTCTTTGCATAGTTGGCAATTGTTGGGGTTTCATGTTATTGAAAGAAAACATTCTATCCTATCCATTTCAAATATTGAGTTGAGTTTTTAGATTTGAGATTGAGATTGAGATGAGTTGATTTGAGTTGAGTTTTGAGATTGGGATTTGAGTATAGAACATATTGAGTCTCTAACAATTCTCTTTATGCTTCTATGAGTTTGACAAATCACATTGGGTCTCTAACAATTCACTTTGTGATTTCCTACTAAGAAAGTTTTTCTTGGTGAGCTTGCTGAGTTTTTGGACAGGTTTCGGTGGGGACTTGTGAGCAGTTTTGGATAGGTTTCGATGGGGACTTGTGAGAAGTTTTGGACATGTTTCGATGGGGACTTGTGAGCAGTTTTGGATAGGTTTCGGTGGGGACTTGTGAGCAAATTTGGACAGGTCCTAGCAGAGGACTTGTGAGTTGAGTTTGATAGTTCTATCAAATAAATTGAGGATAGAGGTGCATTGGTTCTATGAGAAGAACCTGAGGACAGTTGGCAAGTCTTTGAGAAGGCTTGTATGTAGAGGATTGATTTGTTCAAGAGTTGGATAGATCTGACAGACAGAGGAAGACTTGTACTAGATCGACTGACTATGTTTGGTACAGGTTGCTAAGCTACTATGGACGTGATCATAGAAGGCAGAGGTCTCTTAGGCTAAGCATTGAGGATAGGAGGTCTTCGATGGAAAGGAGTTCCATGTGCTGGCAAGAGGTAGAGGCAGTTGATCTTCTGAGGGATCATTTCTAGAGTAGAGGGGAAGGTATCTCCTTTGAGTAGAAGCTTATAAATTCAAATTGGGGGAAGGTATCTCCTTTGGGCCGAGGCTCATAAATATTGTAATTGGGAAGGATTCCCAAAGAACTTTGAGATAACTTTTAGAGAAAAGTTTTATGGACGTAGCCCAGCCATTCTGGGTGAACCACATTAAAATTGGTGTCACTTTGTGGATGATATTGTGCATTTATTTGATATTGCTTTGGGTATATTGCTTTACTATTTTGAAGTATAAAGGAAAAAGTAAAAATAGGTCTTATACTGTTCACCCCCCCTCTCAGTATAAGCTTGTGTTCTTCAATTGGTATCAGAGCGGGTTCCTTCGAAAAGTTTAATAGCTTGAAGGAAAAGCTAGTAAAGAACACAATGGATTATTCAAGTGGCAATGCAACACCTATTCTTGATGGGTCGGATTTTGGTCTTTGGAGTGCAAGGATGAAGGTTCATCTAATGGCACTTGGGAATGAGGTTTGGGAAGTGATTGAAGATGAGTACACTATTCCTGAACATGGTCCTAATACTAAAGAAGAATGGCTCCTACATCACAACAATTCAAAAGCAATGAATGCAATCTTGAAAGGCTTACAGAAAGCAGATCTCACCAAAGTGATTCACTGCAAGACAACTAGTGAAATGTGGAAACAGTTGAATGTGGCTCATACAGGTGATACAAATGTCAGAAAGGCCAAGTTGAGACACTTCAAAGGTATGTTTGAACAACTCAAGATGAATGATGATGAAAATATTAGTGACTACATGCTTCATATGGATGAGGTTGTTAACTCCATGAAAGACTTAGGTCTTGAGCTTGCTGAAAATGATGTTTATGATAAGATTTTAAGATCTCTTCCTAATAGATTTAGTGAAAAGATTTCTGCTATTGAGGAAGCTAAAGATTTGGATAAGTTGAAAAAGGATGAGCTCCATAGTATACTTGTAGCATTTGAGTTGAGAACTCAAGTGAAGGTTGATGTCAAGAAAGAGACAGCTTTCAAGGCTACCAAGAATTCCAAGGGTAAACAGATTCAAGATAGTGATGAGTCTTCTAGTGATGAAGAGGCATATTACAATAAGAAAGGCAAGTTCTCTAGAAAGCACAAAAGTATGAAAAATATAAGATGTTTCAATTATGGAAATTTTGGTCATTATGCTACCAACTGTACTGTTCCCAAGAATGAAAGTGATGAAGATAAACAGGATTCTAAGAGCAAGGATTCTGAAAAGCACAAGCATCACAGGAAAAACAAATATGAGCACAACAATCAAGGAAAGAGGTATTCTCACAAGCACAAGAAGAGTTTCTACCTAGACAAAGCAAGTAAGTGTTCTAGTAGTGATAGTGAAAGTTCTTCAAGTGATAATGAAAATGAGATGTTGTTCATATCGGAAAAAGAGGAAGAACCGAAACATAGATTCATTATCATGAAATGTCTTAGATGTGGAAATTTTGGTCACCTTGAGGATGATTGCACAAATAATGATTTGGTTTCTAGTATGTATGAGGATGCTTCAGAAAACTATAAGAAAGATGCATGTATGGTTTTTGAAAAGGGTAGCACCTCTAGTGATAAGAAATCTGAAAAAGGCTTTGATGATTCAAAAAGCAAACAAATAGAGGAAGATATAAAGGAAGGTGAAGTAGATCTTGAAGGTGAACTTATTAGTGCTCTTAGTGCTTTGAAAAAGGAAAGAAAGAAGAATGCTAGACTCAAGGATAATTTAGATGAATGTTGTATGGAGAGAGATGATCTTATAGAAAGTCTTGACTTCTCTATAGCTAAGACACAAGAACTCAAGGATGAGTTAGAGTCTAAGGTTCTTGAGTATAGTGAGTTAGAATAGAAAATGACTTCTTTGAAAGAGGAAACTAAAGAGTACAAGGATAAGATTTACAGGTTTCAAGATAGCTCCAAAAAGGTTAAGTCACTCATCAAAGGTCAAAGAAAGACAACAGATAAAATAGGCCTTGGTTTTGTTAAGCCACACAAGGAAAAAGTTGGAGAGTCTAGTAAGAGACTCCAAAAGAAAGAGAGTTCTGATGAGGAAAGTATTTCAAAAAAGGAGTCCTTGAATGATAGATGCATATAAAATAGAATTCAAAATGAGAAGAAGTTTTCAAAACCTAAGAGGTCAATTAAAGGAAAGTTTTAAGGCAGTTGTTTTGCTTGTCACAGGTTTGGTCACATGGCTTCACATTGCATGGCTCAAGTGAAGGAGGTAAATGACAATTTCAGAAGTGCTAGTTACTTTCAAGGGTATTGCTACTCTTGTCAATAGTTTGGGCACAAGGAAGTTTATTGCAAGGCAAATAACAGGAACAGGTTTGTTCAGAATAGGTTTTTCTAGAACAGGTTTGGTCAGAACAGGTTTGGTCAGAATAGGTTTGGCCAGAACAGGTTTGGTCAGAATAGGTTTGGTCAGAACAGGTTTGGTCAGAACAGGTTTGGTCAGAACTGGTGGATTCAAAGATTAGGTTTACCTCAGAGAAACAACATCGTCAAGTGTTTCAAGTGCAACAATGAAGGTCACAAAATCAGACAGTGTAGAGCTGAAATTCCAAGGTACAGGAACAGAAATAGTGGTATGAACAGGTCCAAGGATCAAGGCATGGTTAAGAACAGGAATAGTGACAGGAACAAGAACAGGAATATGGACAAGGAGAACAAGAGAAGACATGGTAAGGAAGTTATAGACGCTGATGATGATCAGTGCCTAATGGGAGTTTTACTCCCACCCAATAATTAATCACCTCATTAGGAGGTGGGGGAGGGACTAAGCTAAGAGGCTCATTCTTAGTCCCGAGC
This sequence comes from Wollemia nobilis, assembly GCA_028583015.1. Classification (NCBI taxonomy): domain Eukaryota; kingdom Viridiplantae; phylum Streptophyta; class Pinopsida; order Araucariales; family Araucariaceae; genus Wollemia; species Wollemia nobilis. The sequence continues at coordinate 1,513,837 of JAQPPZ010002224.1, forward strand.
CCCAAAGGTGACCCTTTGCCATTTATGACAAAGGGGAAGATATTTGAGTAAGGGGGAGAGCCTCAAGACATGGGGGAGCTGTTTATGTTGAGTTTCTGTGTTGTTGAGAAGCATGGTTTGCCATCAATGACAAAGGGGAAGATTGTTGGCAATTTTGGGTTTGAGATCCTAGCTTCTTGTCTATGATTTGTCATTGATGTCAAAAGGAAATGGCATTAATGTTAAGAGGATGTGTTGGCTTCAAAGGTGGAAGATTCCAAGAGAATCCGGAGAGATTCCATTGGCAAGGGTTTTTCATTAAAACCAAGTTAAATGGTTTTTATTAAAACCAATGGAGGTTCTCTTTATTATTTATTTAATTATTATTTAAAACCCTTCAAGGTTTTAATTAATTAATTATTTAATTAATTAAGGGAGAAATTATTTTTAATTTATTAAAAATTCTTAAGGGTTTTTAAACCCTTTAGAAATCAAATTTCGATTAAATTCGAAATTACTTTTCTTTGCAGCCGACGTGTTCTAAAATCCACGAATGGACTATAAATATGAGAAGGTTCCTAAGGTTAAAGTCACTTGGAAAATCAAAGGCAATTAATTGGTTTGGCTGTGATCGAATGTTCTGTTTATGCTGCGAAAGAGGAGAGCTCGTGGTTTGAAAAGCTTTCGGAAAGCTTGACCGTTTATGTGGAAGGAAGTCCGTCTTGGACTTCATAAGCCCCTTGTGGGCTAGTGGCAGTGAAGGCTACATTTGGGCCTTGTGTAGGCAGAGGTCTGCGTTTCGATCCTCGCGGAGGGAGCTATGCATGGATTAGTCACATTTTTATTAAAACGTGTTTTGTGCCGTGAATTTTTGATTCTTCAAGGGCAGCCATTATAAGGTGTGATTATTTTCTTGATATGATTTTTGGCATTGTTTAGCATTGTTTATAAGACATAGGAGAAATAAGGGGATATTTCTTTGGTTGTATTTTTGAGATTAGTCTTTTGCTATGCTAAATTTAAAAATGGAGATATAAGGTGTAAGTTTTGGTTGTTGTGTTTTTGGCTTCTTTGGTGGTTGTTTTTAAAGAAGAGGAGCTAAAAGGTGTATTAAGGAAAGTTTTTATATATGCTCATTTATCTTGGTTCTAACCCTAACTTGGTTGGAAGTTTGAGGGTTGTGTGTGGTGACAGATTTAAGGATCAATTTTCTTCTACTCCAAAAAGGTATGGGCACATTCTTCTTATGAGTATGATTGGTGTATGTTTTCTAAAATAAGGTTGGAGTGAAAAGGTATTCTACTAGGTATCCTTTGGCTAGGTGTAAATCCTATTTTCTAGTTTGTTGAAGACTACTTATGCATTGTTATCCTTAAGGATATTTTTTGGTGAATGCATAATTTCTGGTTTGAGATAGTGGAAGCTTTGTGCACTAGGGTTTATATTTGTGAATCTAGCTACTTGCATTGAGTTGGTAGAACCCTTGGTTGGCTGTTTTGAGTTTGATGGTTGAGTTGCTTCCATAGAGGTTGTTTGATAAAGTTATTGCTTTACTTGATTCATGATATTGGGATTACTCCATTGAGTTGATTTGAGCAAGTTATTCTTTGCATTTGGTGATATTGTGTTGGTGGCTGTTTTGTTCAAATATCTTTGGAGGGAAAAGGATTTCTACTTGTTTCCTTTTCTTGTGATGATTGGTTGAATGCTTCAAGCTTGATGTTGAGTTGAATGGTGTTGGTTGACTAAACCTTGTTTGATGAGCATTGTTGTTGAAACCCTAATTGATGGTGAAAATAACATGATTATCATTGTTATGTGATTCTTTGCATAGTTGGCAATTGTTGGGGTTTCGTGTTCTTGAAAGAAAACATTCTATCCTATCCATTTCGGATATTGAGTTGAGTTTTCAGATTTGAGATTGAGATTGAGCTGAGTTGATTTGAGTTGAGTTTTGAGATTGGGATTTGAGTATAGAACATATTGAGTCTCTAACAATTCTCTTTATGCTTCTATGAGTTTGACAAATCACATTGGGTCTCTAACAATTCACTTTGTGATTTCCTACTAAGAAAGTTTTTCTTGGTGAGCTTGCTGAGTTTTTGGATAGGTTCCGATGGGGACTTATGAGTAGTTTTGGACAGGTTCCGGTGGGGACTTGTGAGCAATTTTGGACAGGTTTCAATGGGGACTTGTGAGCAGTTTTGGACAGGTTTTGGTGGGGACATGTGAGAAAATTTGGACAGGTCCTAGCAGAGGACTTGTGAGTTGAGTTTGATAGTTCTATCAGAGAACTTGAGGACAGAGGTGCATTGGTTCTATGAGAAGAACCCGAGGACAGTTGGCAAGTATTTGAGAAGGCTTGTATGCGAGAGGATTGATTTGTTCAAGAGTTGGATAGATCCGACAGACAGAGGAAAACTTGTACTAGACCGACCGATCGTGTTTGGTACAGGTTGTTGAGTTGCTGTGGACGTGATCATAGAATGCAGAGGTCTCTTAGGCTAAGCATTGAGGATAGGAGGTCTTCGGTGGAAAGGAGTTCCACGTGCTAGCAAGAGGTAGAGGCAGTTGATATTCTGAGGGATCATTTCTAGAGTAGAGGGGAAGGTATCTCCTTTGAGCAGAGGCTCATAAATTCAAATTGGGGGAAGGTATCTCCTTTGGGCCGAGGCTCATAAATATTGTAATTGGGAAGGATTCCCAAAGAACTTTGAGATAAATTTTAGAGAAAAGTTTTGTGGACGTAGCCCAACCATTATGGGTGAACCACGTTAAAATTGGTGTCACTTTGTGGATGATATTGTGCATTGCTTTGATATTGCTTTGGGTATATTGCTTTACTATTTTGAAGTATAAAGGAAAAATTAAAAAGAGGTCTTATACTGTTCACCCCCCCCTCTCAGTATAAGCTTGTGTTCTTCGGGTAGAAAAAGAAAACAACTTTTGTACAGTATTGTGTTAAGTTTTTTGCTTTATTGTTTTTATTTTGAAAGTTGCAGCAATTTTGGCTTCCAATGCCACCCCTTTGTACATAAAGTGGAAAAGAAAGAACTTCGTCGGTAAACAAGGCTAGAGAAAAGAGCTTCGCCGAAGGAGAATAGAAATAGCTTCGCACCCGAAGCATTTCCCGCACTACTTCGGGTAAAAGTTTTGCGAAGTAGTTTTCGTCGAAGAAAAACACAAGGCAAAGAAAATGAAACTACTTCGCGCCCGAAGCGCTTCCAGCAGTCACTTCGGGTGAAAGATGAATGAAGCGGCGTTCAAGAGAAAAGGGAGCTTCGCACCCGAAGCATTTTCAATACCGCTTCGGGTGGGGTTTCTGCGAAGCATTGCGCTGAAGAGGTATACAAAGAAGTCATCAAGAAAACTACTTCGCATCCGAAGTATTTCCATCAGTCGCTTCGGCCAGGAAATCAGCGAACCATTTCTACTTCGGCAAGAGTCATTGCGAAACATTTGCTTCGGCTAAGCTTGCACCCAAAGTGATGGAGGCCATAGAAAATGAAACATCTGCTTCGACCGAAACCTTCCCGAATCACAGTGTTGTAAGAAGATCGCAGCGAAGCATTTCTCCGAGATCCCAGCGAAGTAATTTAATCAGCGAAGCGGCAAAGAAGAAGAGGGACTCATTTTGCGAAGTAAATATGTTTCGGCGCTCCTCGCCCCCGAAGCTTAGTTTTGCGAAGTACATATCAAAGAGGAGTTTTTGCTTCGGCCCAGAACCATTGCGAAGCGAAGTGGTGGATGAAGACTTAGCGAAGCACTTCACAGGCATGCTTTCCAAGCCGGGTATTTTCTCGAGGTGATCAAGTGCCTCATAAATGCAATTTTTCGTGCCCAGCAAGCCCGTTGCTCATTTTTGGCAATCAAAAGTGAAGTATCAAGCCATGATGGAGAGCTCGACGAGCATGGCGGCCACTCGAGCACCGCACCCGGAGACCAAGGACGTCTAGACGGCTCATCAATGCACCTTTCCATGGTTGACCCGGATGCAGTTACCAGTTTTGGTAATAGATTTGAAAGCTCGATCACAAGAGCCTCGGGGAGCCGATTCTCAGGGCTCGAGGGCGTACTCTTCTTCGCTATGTAATTATGATTCAGAGGCCCGGGTCCTCTATAAAAACCTAGGCATTGTAATAGAAAAGGTGGGGGGAACTATCTGCTAGAAAGTTGTTGTAACTTGATGTCCTACGATTAATACTAAGAGACTTTGAGCTTAATTCTTCTCTTTTATGTTGCCTTCTGTGCTTGATTCTTCTATCTCTCTTCGTTTGTATGTTGGATGCTGAACTCTGCGTTCGATGTGCGATCGGGGACAGTGTCCTGAAACTCGTTCGAAAGGATACATAGGAGTAGAAAAGTGTTGTGTTGACTTTCTTTTATGCTGCCTGCCTTGCTTGATTCTTCTATCTCTCCTCGTTTGTAAACTGAGATGTTGAACTCTGCGTCCGGGGTGCGATCGGGGACAGTGTCCTGAAACTCGTTCGGGAGGATACATAGGAAGGTTGATACCACGTTTCTTTCGTTTTACTCTTGGTGTTCCTTGCTGCTATTCAAGTTGTCTGTTAGCGATCGTGCTTCCTGTTCTCTCCCACCTCAAATCATCAATCTCTCTCCCTTAACCCTTTTTATTTATTTCTCTAACCCTAACTCCTTTTATCTCTTTCCTGCACTCTTGTCTACAAACACCCAAGTAGTTTAGCATAGGAGCCGACCTTTCTCCGGAGATTGGCACGAGGGGCATCTCTTCCCCTCGGCCTTTCAATGTTGGTCCAGGTCTAGGGCGCATACTCGCATTCATTTACTCAAAATCCTTACCTAGGCGGATCTGATGACCAACAGTTTTCTGGCACGCCCGATGGGACAGACTGTATTTGTCTTAGAAAGATCCATAACCAGTCAAGGTCCCATATTTTAACGCAATCCCATCTTCACCGGGGCCAATAGTTCTAACTAAGTTCCCGGTGTGACCCGGTCAGTCTCACCTGATTAGTGGTAGTGAGGATCGATGCCCTCATTACTGAAAGACTTTTAGCATCTGGCGACTCTGTTCAACCCAAAAATCTCTAAGTCGTAAAGACCAATACCTAAACCTGTGCCTTCATGGCAAAAGTCCCCATGTTTTAAGGAAGCCCGAGTTGGTGAATCTCTGGCTTGCCTCCATTTGTCAAAATCACCTGGCTATTCTAACTGAGCTGAAAACCCAGATTCCTTCATTGTAGACGCCTTTTGAGCTGAAAGAAAACATCCCAAAAAATCAAGGCCATTGCCATAATGGCAGAAGCACGTTATCCTAGTTGGAATGCCCGTTCCCCTATGAACCTTCAGGGTTATCATAAGATTCCTAGAGGAGCCTTGCATACATTGGCGAAATATGATGGCACTAAAGGAATGGCCCAAAGGCACCTTGAAGACGTTGCTGCATTGGCGAACCTCCACAACATAATCCATGAAGATGTCATGGTGAGACTTCTGGTCATGTCTCTGGAGGGAGAAGCGATGCAATGGTTCAGATTACTTGAATATGAAAGCATCTGCTCATGGAGCGATTTAGCAGAAGCATTGATCAAGACATTCGACGGCTCTCAAGATCCCTCCCAGCTTTTGATGGATCTGTTCGCTATCATAAGAGCACCTCTGGAGAGCATCACGGACTTCAATGTCCGATTTTGTAGAAGTTGGAAGGATATTCCAGTGGAAATCCGACCGACGCATGCCCAAGCTCACCTCTTCTATGTTCGTGCCTTTCACCCGGACATACGCCTTCTCTTACTACAATCTGGTGAACGAAGATTTCCTCAGATATTTGAGGAAGCAATACGGGCAGAACAACTCTTGTTCCTATCTGGAAAGTGGCAGTGGGGAGAAAGCCCATCACTTTTCACCGCTCCTGGCCATCCTTCGCAGTATTCATCATGGCAGACCCCTCGTACTGAGCATAGGTTTGAGATGCAGTCATTCGGAGCTCGAGAAACAAATTTTGCCCAAGAACAACAATGGGAATATGCAAGCTTTGACCCAACAATGAACAATGTGGCCGCTTGCAATCTCCATCAGGAGGTAGTCCAAGGAGAGCAATCTCAAGCGGTAGGGCCTAAGAATGAGGAAGGCACCTTTTTGTGCCCTTTTTGTATCCCAAGGGGCGAGACACAAGAACTCAGCCGAAATCCATTGAATGTGTCTCAAGAAGCAGAAGAAGAGGGAGAACCAGATGTAGAAGCGTTCCCAGAAGGAGTGAGAGGAGAAGGGTCTGGAGGTGCCTCTGGCCCAATAGATCAAGGCTAAAGGTTCTCCCCTCCAAACGAGCTCGTTGCCCTACGAGCCATCAATAATGCTGACAAGTCTTGTCACATTACGCAAGGGTTTTAAAAAAAAAAAAAATTTCAGAATCTCCTTCGGGGATTTTTACCCAATGAAGCAGTTGCGAGGAAGTAAAGGGCCAAACCAAAGTTCAAACAAAGGCACGAAAGAGCTTCGCACCCGAAGCATTTCCAGCAACCACTTCGGGTAGAAATCTTGCGAAGCAATTTTCTGAAGCACAAGCTTCGGTAGGTAGTCCTTGCAAAGCACGGCAAAGGATAAGTACCTCGGGCCCGAAACACGGAATATCAGCCCGAAGAAGAGGTTCACCGTGAAGCATTTCCAAGTCCGACCCCAAACTTCGTCGAACCAATTATGAGTAGGACGGGAGCATTTAAAGCACGTCTCGAGAAATGTGTCGACTACCACCTTGAAAAGAGCTCGAAGCATACGAATTTAAGGCGAAGGTGGCGGGGCATGTCCCGAGGCAATTTAGTTAAAGCTCACACCCGAGTGCAAGATGTGCTTCCAATGCAAGGTGTAATCACTATGGCACGTAACCCCGCATGCGATGCCGTTGGATAGCCAATCGGATGGCGCAACAATTTCCTAGGCCACTAGCATAGGTTTAATTATGGCAAGAACCATAAATAGGGGTAGTTGCCCCTTAAGGTTATAAAAGGTAGGCTTTAGCAAAGAAAAGGTTATTTGAAAGTGCGAAATTGAAAGAGCACTGCTTGTCCGCGAATACTGTTGCCACTCGTCGAGAAGCTCCCTGACGCCGAAACAGTCTGCGCTATTGGTGTTGCTGCCATAATCATACAACATGGGAAAGAAAAGTTCTACGCAGAAAGGAAAGGAGCCAGAGATGACTGTGCCTGAAAAAACGAAAGGTTCGGAGGAGAAAAGGTAGAGACCCAAGAGGGCCAACCCGAACACCCACCCAGAGAAGCAAGTTGTGGAAGAAAGAGAAGAATCTGAAGAGGAACAACTTGTTGAGCCACCAGTTGACAGGTGGGAGAAAATTAAAGATACAAAACTCTCAAGAAGCGTGGTCGAGCTCAGGTACACTATCGACTTTATGAGGAGCAGGCTCTCGGCTGACAACAAGAGGGCCACCGCGTATTACTCCCAAATCTATTGGTATCTGACCCCTCCTGTGCACCATTGTCCGGAGCTGATATACGCCATCGCACAGAACTATCAACCAGCTTCCAGGCAAGTGTTGAATGCCACTGGTCACAAGTTGTTCTCTATCTTGAAGGAGGATGTGCAAGCAACTTTTGCACCGCAGCAAGGGCCTCCGAAGGGGTACACGGTTCGCAACGTCATTCTGAGCGAACAAACGGAGAAGTTTACCTCGAACAACTACGTGCTGCAATTCCTCCGAGAAAATCTCAAAAGCGGGCTCCCTTCAGGCAAGCTGCCTCAAATGCCCCTACCCTTGGAAGCCTTCAAGAACATAGATATTTTTTCCATCATCGCATGGGTGGCGGGCCTATCAACCGACGCTTCGGTGCACCCTTGGCAAGTGTCCCTGGCCGAATGTATTTCTAGAGGGGAGTTTTATGCCCCCGATGCTTCGAGGCCGAACACCAACCCAGTCTTCTTCGACTGGGAAGAATGGGTAGCCCGAAACCTGCACACGCGGCTTACCACGATGAAGACTTCTGGAGCGGAGCAGCACTTCAGTCCATGTTCTTTTCTGGTATGGCTTTTCTTTTACCATACACATAAGAATTTTCCCCATGTTGCAGTTACACCAAGAGGCAAGGATGGAAATCCTTTGCCTGTATACCAGTGGACTCACCTCCTATTGAGGTCAGAGTCTTATTATTCTTTCAATCAACAATTCTTGGGCCCCGCCATGCAATTGTTGACAGGGTCCAGCCCTCGGGTGCCCCTCAGTCTGAGAGACAGGGTGGTGCAGGCAAAAAAGGGAGATATTTTTCAACTTACACAGGGGCTTGTGATACGCCTGTTCGGCTTCATGGGAAAGCCCTTCCTGCTGCCTGTTTTCCCATTCGAGTACCAATTCGTGCTGGAGGTCGCTCGGCAGAGCGACGCAACCAATGAAATCTACGGCCATGGCCGAAAGTGGGCTCCTACCTGTGATTTCCCCTTTAGGATGGGGGTGATTGAGGTCTTCGCCTTGAAGCAGAACATTTTCCTAGAAGAAAAACTGGCTAATTTTGGCCTGCTCTAGATTCCTCAAAGGTGGTATTATGATCCCATAGGGGTGATGAAAAATCACTTAAAATGTAAAAATTTTCATGTCTGCCCCCATCCCGAAATAATGGAGCAGAGAAACAATCCCAACGGGAGGGATCTAGAGTGGCATTTAGAAAAAATGAGAACATTGCCTCCCTGGCATGACTTCTATCCCATGGAAATAGAATTCGATCCTGATCAATACCCATTTCCAACCCCAGACTCCACGTTCTGGAAGAAGGCCAAGGATGATCTGAAGGAAGAATTGAAGAACTGGGATGAGGAACAACTGAGGGAATGGTGGATAATGAGAGTCCATCATCGAAAGATGAATTCCTACGGACTCTTGACAATGGATAGGGACTTCGCGATCGTCTATGAAACCAAGGTTGGATCTTGGAAGCCCATATCCTTCGCCGATTTCGTCCCTCCAGCTACCCCAGGATCGGGCGAAAGTCCAGGGAAGACTGACGATGCCTCGGGAGTACAGAAGAAAGCTGAAGCTGTGCCAAGGGTATTAACGCAAGTACCATCTGAGGATACAAGTGTCGAAGAATCAGAGCAGCCATTGGAAAGGAAGAAGAGGAAAAGGCTAGAGCAAATACAAGCGCCTTCGACCTGTCCAAAGCGATCCCGTACAGGGCATCCGAGTCTGCCTGTCGAACAACCTGCGCCAGTCTCGATCGAAGCAAATGTGTCACCAAATGTCAAGACAGTCCCAGACATAAACATTATCAATGTGGAGGAACTCCTCCCACAGAAAGAGGATCCTGAGGTAGAAGTCTTGGAGGTCGAAGGTGCCGAGGCCCAAAAGGGCCAAGAGCCGATCACGCAAGAAGTTACCATGGCCGCTTTGCCAGGAGGGCACACAGGTACGCACTCTCTCCCTTTCGCCTCAATCTCTGACGCATCCACCATGGTCTCGATTGAGGGTCATCATCAACCCTTTTCCCCTTTACAAGGCCAATCATCTCTCCAAGCATTGCCTGTTTCTCTGCCTAACCCCATTCCACCCGAATCATCCGGCCAAGACAACCTTGTTAAAACACCTTCGCCCGCCCACGCCTCCGGCCCTGCCATTCTCAGCCAGGGCGAAGTCAGTATCTCAGCACCGAGCCCCGAGACCCAGGTTCCCATCATACACGGTGTTGTCCCGCTAGCCGAGGCCCCCGCTACACCTGTTGCCGAACCTTCTGGTGAGGCATTCCCCGTCAACCCCTTATATTTGTTTACCCCTTCGGTTGGAGATCCAGCCTCATTTGAAACTGAGCTATCCATAATAAAGGAACGTCCTCTAGCCGAAAAGCTACTTCAAGCCCGACAAAACACAGAGAAGATGCTGAAGGAGGCTAGGAAGAAAAGAGGGCGCTCTCTGGCCCAAGTCGAGAAATGTGCAGTCTTTGACCTGGAGGCAAGAAAATTGCACAAAGTGAAGAAGGTCCCCAGGGTCCAGAAGCCTCTGGATGAAATGACCCCAGCAGATTATGATTATCAGGAGAAAACCAAGGACCTGGAGCACCTGAACATAGACAATGAATCTTTGTCTATGCATGTAGGGGTCGAGACCTTCCGAGCGCATGCAAACATTGCAAATCAGCGTAGATTCGAAGTAGAGAGCGCGAATATTAAGCTAGAGGAAGAGCTGGCAAGAGTTCGGTCCAAGCTAGCGGATGCCGAAGAGCAATGCAAGTTGATGAGAAAAGAAGCACATGCCCTAAAATTGCAAATAAACCAACTGGAATGTACAGCTAAAAATCGAGCACAGAGACAAGCCGAGAATGAACTGAGGGCAAAGGAGCTCGAAGGAAAATTTTTGCAGATGCAGAACCAACTGTACGAGAAGGAGGGCCTAGGGCTGTGTGACAGGAGCCAAATCAAAGAGATTCGCTCACATTTGCTCAAAAACTTTAGATCTCGGGCCTCCAACGCTCTTTCAATTTTGGCCTACATTATGGAAGCCCGGGATGCCGCTGTCGAAGGAGGGCCAATCATCGAAGAGATCACCCAGAAAGCTAGAAGCCGACTCAAACTAGCTTTCGATGTACAAAGCGCCAAGTATCAAGACTTGCAGGTCCCCGCGATGAGCCGAACAACTAGGGACTGGTCTATAGCCCGAGCCACAGTACGCGCTTTCTTCTCCAAGGTGCAAAAAATGCAAAAGGCAAAAGATCTCCTGGATATTTTTGAGAACGAACAACGCACATCAATGAGCTATTTTCAGGATCTCTCTTCCATGGGCTTCCCAAGTTTCATAGATGACGATGGGCATCTCCTGTCCAAAGAAGAGATTAAGCCAACATGGCTTCAGTTTGAAGGCGACGTCTCGGAGATAGACGGATGGGCGGAGCCCATTATAGAAAAGCAGATCACAGACTACCTCCTGAGATACTGCAAGATCGTGGCCTGCCTAAATGACCTGTATACTAGAGCCCAACATGCAGACATCGGGCAAATCGATCGGTTTCGAGTATTGATCAAGGCACTACAAGATCTGGAACCTTTCTCGAAGAGTGCCTGGTCCCAGGTTCATCGAACCATGAAGAAAATTCATGAGCGTCTTGCCCCTTCGCCGACGCAGGAAGCCGCTCTAGAAGAGGTAGCTCCAGAGGAGGAAGCCGAAGATGAAGAGGGAGTCGAAGAAGAACGAGAACCAGCTGCAGAAGCACTCCCGAAAGAAGGAGGAGAAGGATCGGGGAGAGACTCTGGCCCAATGGATCAGAATTGAAGGGTTCTCCCACCGAGACGAGCTCGTTGCCCCGCGAGCCGCCAAGAATGTTGACAATTTTGTCACATTCCTTAAGGGGTAGAAAAAGAAAACAACTTTTGTACAATATTGTGTTAAGTTTTTTGCTTTATTGTTTTTATTTTGAAAGTTGCAGCAATTTTGGCTTCCAATGCCACCCCTTTGTACATAAAGTGGAAAAGAAAGAACTTCGCTGGCAAACAGGCTAGAGAAAGGAGCTTCGCCAAAGGAGAATAAAATAGCTTCGCACCCGAAGCATTTCCCGCATTACTTCGGGTAAAAGTTTTGCGAAGTAGTTTTCGCCGAAGAAAAACACAAGCAAAGAAAATGAAACTACTTCGCGCCCGAAGCGCTTCCAGCAGTCACTTCGGGCGAAAGATGAGCGAAGCGGCGTTCAAGAGAAAAGGGAGCTTCGCACCTGAAGCATTTTCAATACCGCTTCGGGTGGAGTTTCTGCGAAGCATTGCGCCGAAGAGGTATACAAAGAAGTCATCAAGAAAACTACTTCGCATCCGAAGTATTTCCATCAGTCGCTTCGGCCAGAAAATCAGCGAACCATTTCTACTTCGGCAAGAGTCATGCTTGCACCCGAAGTGATGGAGGCCATAAAAAATGAAACATCTGCTTCGGCCGAAACCTTCCCGAATCACAGTGTTGTAAGAAGATCGCAGCGAAGCATTTCTCCGAGATCCCAGCGAAGTAATTTAATCAGCGAAGCGGCAAAGAAGAAGAGACTCATTTTGCGAAGTAAATATGTTTCGGCGCTCCCCGCCCCCGAAGCAGTTTTGCGAAGCTCAGTTTTGTGAAGTACATATCAAAGAGGAGTTTTTGCTTCGGCCCAGAACCATTGCGAAGCGAAGTGGTGGATGAAGACTTAGCGAAGCACTTCATCGGCACGCTTTCCAAGCCGAGTATTTTCTCGAGGCGATCAAGTGCCTCATAAATGCAATTTTTCGTGCCCAGCAAGCCCGCTGCTCATTTTTGGCAATCAAAAGTGAAGTATCAAGCCATGATGGAGAGCTCGACGAGCATGGCGGCCACTCGAGCACCGCACCCGGAGACCAAGGACGTCTAGACGGCTCATCAATGCACCTTTCCATGGTTGACCCGGTTGCAGTTGCCATTTTTGGTAATAGATTTGAAAGCTCGATCACAAGAGCCTCGGGGAGCCGATTCTCGGGGCTCGAGGGCGTACTCTTCTTCGCTATGTAATTATGATTCAGAGGCCCGGGTCCTCTATAAAAACCCAGGCATTGTAATAGAAAAGGTGGGGGGAACTATCTGCTAGAAAGCTGTTGTAACTTGATGTCCTGCGATTAATACTAAGAGACTTTGAGCTTAATTCTTCTCTTTTATGCTGCCTTCTATGCTTGATTCTTCTATCTCTCTTCGTTTGTATGTTGGATGCTGAACTCTGCGTCCGATGTGCGATCGGGGACAGTGTCCTGAAACTCGTTCGAAAGGATACATAGGAGTAGAAAAGTGTTGTGTTGACTTTCTTTTATGCTGCCTGCCTTGCTTGATTCTTCTATCTCTCCTCGTTTGTAAACTGAGATGCTGAACTCTGCGTTCGGGGTGCGATCGGGGACAGTGTCCTGAAACTCGTTCGGGAGGATACATAGGAAGGTTGATACCATGTTTCTTTCATTTTACTCTTGGTGTTCCTTGCTGCTATTCAAGTTGTCTGTTAGCGATCGTGCTTCCTGTTCTCTCCCACCTCAAATCATCAATCTCTCTCCCTTAACCCTTTTTATTTATTTCTCTAACCCTAACTCCTTTTATCTCTTTCCTGCACTCTTGTCTACAAACACCCAAGTAGTTTAGCATAGGAGCCGGCCTTTCTCCGGAGATTGGCACGAGGGGCATCTCTTCCCCTCGGCCTTTCAATGTTGGTCCAGGTCTAGGGCGCATACTCGCATTCATTTACTCAAAATCCTTACCTAGGCGGATCTGATGACCAACAAGAACCATCACCAAGGATCTCCAACCTACCATGCATCTGTAAGCTTCTTCGAGATGAAAGAACCACCCATGACATATGAGGTTTACTTAGGGATCAAGACAACTCTAAATGCAATGCAAATATAACATGCCATTTCTTAATATGCAACAACCATACATAAAACAAGATTTTCTTTTGAATCCAAAGAACAAGCATTACATCTAATAAATATAATCCCATACTTATCTTTATAATATTTTTCTAACCTACAAAAGGCTCTAGAATTATTATACATGTTTCTCTTTCAAAACCATGGAACAAACAATGCAAATAAAAAAAGAGAATCACATACTTATATTTATAATACCTCTATAACCTACAAAAGTCTCAAGAATTATTATACAAGTTTCTCTTTCAAAACCTAAGAACAAACAATGCATTTAAACAAAGAAAATCTCATACTTCTCTTTATAATAATTCTCTAACCTACAAAAATCTTGAGAATTATTATACAAGTTTCTATTTCAAAACCATAGAATAAACAATACATTTAACCAAAGAGAATCTCGTACTTCTCTTTATAATAATTCTCTAACCTACAAAAGTCTCGAGAATTATTATACAAGTTTCTCTTTCAAAACCAACTAAATATAAAACTTAAAGAAAGCTAACTCTTAGTTTATTTTCCAAAGTCTACCATATTTAGTTTGAATAAAAGAATAAGTTCTCAAATCAAGGGTAAACCTACAAATCAACCTTTATCCAAACAAAAGAACTTATACAAACATAACAAGATGGAGCTAATATTAAGACATAAAACAATCCACATACAATAAACTTTAAGAAACCATATTAACTATAAAATACTTTGATAAGAACTGAAGCTTTCCAAACCTCACAACATAATGCTTTTAACTTAGGGTAACCACAATCATTATAACAAAAATCATACTAGGTAAAAGTAACAAAAACAATATTAAAGCTTTAGCTTGAAGGAGCAACATAACAACATGATGACCCACAAAGCAAACACCATCCTCAGTAATAATGGACTCTACATAATGTTGTCTATTGATCTAAAAAGGAGGAAGATCGATGAAAAAAACTCTCTCAATACAGATCAAAGCTAGACGTAAGGTTTATCCTCATAAAAATAAACAAGCAAACACAAGGTGCAACAAAGAGATTGAGAATAGAACATTACCAACATGGGTGAACAATAGAGAATACAAGGCATGTGACCAAAAAACCTGGTTTCTAACAAAAAAAAATGACAAAAGAGCATGAATGAAGGGAACATTGATAATCCTAAACAATCCAAGCAACACAAAAAACAACGAGCAAGAACTTCACAAAACATCATTTATGTCAAAACAACAACAAATGAAAGATAACCAATATAGATAAACAAGGCAGAAAAAAAAGAGCTTTTAAAATAATAACTCCATAACCAAGAGTGAAAACAACCATAAAAGGAAAGCACCTAAATTTGTTTACTTCCATATAATGTCTTCAACGTTGTTGCTTGCTTCTTCTTGTGGCTTTCACTTATCCACTACCTCCTCAAGTTTTGATTACCTCCCTTTCACCTGCCTTCCCTAGGATTTAAGGGAGGAGCTTAACCTTGCATGAATGGACATTCACTCAAATTCTCAAAGAGCGTTACACACAACAATGCCATGCTTTCTTGGTGGTTTCTCTTTACCACACCTTTGAGGAAATTAAAACTTACCTTAAACTTCCCAAAGCAACTTGGTTACCATAACGTAAGAACAACTCACATTTATGTTAACTTAATACTTGGTTCTTGGTAAGCTAAAATAAATATAAATACATAAAAATAAAACCATATAGCACTTGGTTTATTAAGATATTTAAGTTGCCAAGCAATAAAATGCGAGAGTATTAAATTCTAATCAATACATAGCAACTTTTTTTTATCAACAAAGCAACTTAAACAACCATGGCATCACATCCACAATATTCTACACCATTGTTTTATCCTCAAGTGGGTGGCCTTTTTTTAAGATAGTTCAAGCTATCACCAACCCTATTGAGGAGGCTTATTGCAAGCAACATCCTAACCCAATGCTGGGAACATGGAAACAAAAAAATGATATGAATTTACATGAAGGTAACTTTCCATGCTACCTTGACATTTCGATGAACAAGACATCATCATTATTTTCCACAATATCTCTCATCATAGGTGGTTTATCTATATATTCCCATTGTTGTATGTAAATTTGACAAGATGTAAAAAGTTTTCCCATTTAGACATTTGGTCCATGCAATACATTCGTAGCATGTGATGAGTGTCATCAACTCTTCATCATTTAATCATTATGTGTCAATCTAGGGTGGTGTCCAAGGCTATATACAAAAGCAAGGGTTAACAGACTGATTTTTAGTTCATCTAGATCATGGACTTATTCATGGAACAGTTAGTGTTTTGGGGTGTCAGGTGTCCCTTTTAATCTCCTAGAAACTAAAATTGAGTGCCTACTTATCCTTGCATAATTGAAATTCACACAGTTGCAAAAAATAAAACTAAACTATTGCAAAGCTAAAAATAGCAGAATTTAATTGACAGGAAATTACTAAATTGAAATTGCAGCATTAACATTCAAATTGGTAAATAATGAAACTTTCTGAAATTGCAAAAAATGATATCACTTTTTGAAATGGAAATGAGACAAAATGATAACATTCAAAAACTGATAAATAAAGTTGCACAATTTGTAACAAATTAGGCTGACAAGAAATAATGGAAATATTGCAATCTGAAACAAATTAGAAATAGAAAGTACTATGTTAAATTCTACCCTAGATGAGTTACCTACCATGCATTCAAATGCCACATTATCCTAATCACTAACCATGCAAAAACTTTCAAATCTCTGCTGACCTACTGCAGCCAAAAATTAGCAAAATTCTGGCAAGTATAAACCCTCTTCTGAGCCTGGAAGTGGCCCTTGCTTCCTGAACCAGAAGAGGGCAAATGAAATTGCTTTAAACTATTAAATATTCACACTCAACTTAGAAGCAAACATGAATGTCAAATATTGCACCTTCATTTCATTCTTAGGAGCATGACATCAGTGTAGGGGAAGATCTGCAGGCTACTATGCTGCTGCAATCCACAGTTACAACACTTAAAACAGTTCTAAATCTTATCACTTATTTCCTATCTTCTTCTATATGCTCTACCAAATGGGAGCATTTTATTTATACAAGTAGGGTACAAAATTGATAAGGTTTTGTGCTGCCATGTAGGAATGTTACAACTGTTACAGGATTGTTTCCCATAATGCAGGGATTAGGTCTATTATCTCTTATCCATTCCATCTGTTGGGCTTCACCCATTGAGGGACAGGTGTTGGAAAATATAGGGATGTCCATAAAATAGTTGCAACCATCGTTGACCACCCTCTTTTGCAATTAAAGGCACTTTTGACCCAAACTATTGCTTCTACGCTTATTCCAAAGCTGCTCCGAAATATCAAGCAGTAGAACAAAGTTTATATTAATTCATGCTCCAGAAGTGCATGAGAATAGTTGTGACATCAGAAATAGTCTCCATAAGTGCCTAGAAGACTGATTCCATCTTTTGCATGAGTTGGAGTGGACAAATTCCAAGCCATGTTGTATATGTACAGCTAGCTAGAATTTGTATGGAAAAGTTCATGTTTTCTGCACAGTCAAACTGTTGACAAAGTTTTTGCGCCTTTTGGTTATTTAAAATAGTTAAACGATGGGGAAAGCTTATGAAATAATCACAAAACCAAATAGATAGTGGTACCTTAATATTACAAAATTAACTTAATGCAAAATATACTAAATAATACAACTAAAACATATTATAAAACATAGATAAACAATCAAAATAGGTCATATGCACTTTATCATTCCAATATGCAAACATCATCATATAATGCATAGTATCACTAAAATTAGTACAAAATCATATCATAAGTGGTTCCAAATAGTTTAAAAAGTTATCAAAATCAGTATTTGTATGAGGCAATGTTCTGCCTCATCAGCATGTCTTCTAGAATGTAGTTAACTCTCTTAGTATGACCATCCATTTTGGGATGATAATAGAAACTAATATTCAACTCAATGTCTATTACATGATGTAGGACTTGCCAAATATCGTATGTGAATATAGAATCCCTATCTAATATGATCACTTTAAGAAATCCATGTAACCTAGAGATTTCCTTGGTAAACTTGTTTTCCACCACTAGTGCATCATCCTTGATGTTTCCTCGTATGAAATGTGCCACCTTAGTCAACTTATCAACCACCACCAAGATCACATCATGCTAGTATTTATTCTTAGGTAGACCCACTATAAATAAAATCCATGGAGATTACCTACCATTTTTGCATTGGCACATCATGTGGATATAATTTCCTTGCTGGATGATGATACTTTGCCTTCACTTTCTGGCATTCTAGGCATCTTGCAATAAAACAAGTAATGTCTTGCTTCATCCTGACCCAATAGGTATTTCTTATATTTTCTCTCATTTTTGACCCACCCAAATGAGCAAAATAGGGAGAATTATGTGTCTCTTGCATAATAATTCTCCTTAAATCATCAGTTTTGGGTGTAACTACCCTTTCTTTAAAACATAAAAGCTTGTATTTTATGTTGAAATTCTTACATTCTTTTGGTTTTCTAATGGTTTTATCTTGAATTTCCATATAATATGGGTCTTGTAGTTGCATTTCCTTGATCCTATCCATCAAATATATATGACTTCAAGTCAATGTTGTTATGTGCCTTCTTCTACTCAAGGTATCTACAACCTTATTTTTCATCCCTTTGATATACTCGATACCAAAGTTGTATTCTACTAAGAATTCTACCCATCTTCTTTGCCTTGCATTCAACATAGGCTAGGTGAAGATATACTTTAGAATTTGATGGTATATTCTTAGCTCAAATGGTTTGCCTACTAAATAATGTCTCCATACCTTGAGGGCATGAACTACTCTCGCCAATTCTAAATCATGCGTAGTATAGTTCACTTGGTGCTTCTTGAGTTTTCTAGACTCATATGCTACTATAGCCTCTTCTTGAGACAATACCCCACCCAATCCTTCCAAATAAGCATCGATACACATGATAAAATTCCTAAGAGGATCTGATATCCTAAGAATTGGTGGTATTGTTAGCTTACTCTTTAGAGCCTCAAATGCAGCTTCACATTTATCTATCCATTTGAACACTTTTTCCTTTCTTTGAAGGTTTGTGATTGAATAAGCGACCTTAGAGTAATCTCTCATGAAATACCTATAGTAGCCCATGAGTCCCATGAAAATCTTGACCTCCATAACATTTTTTTGTGGCAGGTACTTTAATATAACCTATATCTTCTTTGGATCCACAACAATTCCTTCTACTAATATGATGTACCCCAAGTACTACACCTATGAAATATAAAAATCACACTTGGATAATTTTCCATACAACTGGCTCTTAGGTAGAACTTCTTGTACTAAACAAAGATGTTGATCATGTTCTTTAGAATGAGAGTAGAACAAAATGTCATTCAAAAATACCAAGAAAAACTGATCTAGATAGTCTTTGAATACACTATTCATCAGGTTCATCAAGTTTATGGGTGCATTTGTCAACCCAAATGGTAGTACTATGAATTCATAATACCCATATCTAGTATTGAAGGTTGTTTTAGAGGTATCCTCTTCTAGAATCCTTAGGTGGTGATACCCTGATCTTAGATCTATATTTAAGAATATGGTAGCATTTTTTATCTGATCAAAGAGATTTTCAATTCATGGTAACAGATACTTATTTTTAACAGACACCTTATTCAACATCCTATATTCTATACACAACCTCAGGTATCCATATATTCTCTAAACCTACTCTTAACACTTAAAGGAAAGGTTCGAGGTGTAGACAAATTGGTTCATCCAAACCCCATAAGGGGGCGGAGGTCCAAGGTTCAAATCTCGGGCCTCGTCTGACTGAACGCTTGTCCCTTTCCTGGTGCTTTCAGTGACGTAAAAGGTTTAAAATGATTGTGGCATGGTGGTTATAGGGGCAGACTGCACGAAGATCTATGTGGCGATTCTAGGGCAGATAGTGCAGAATACTATGACGGCCATAAAAAGCTGGACAGCTTGCCCAGATTCTATTGGGACTAAAACTGATGAGATTAATTTTATTGATACAAATGGTTACAATATATAGGCATAAGCCTATATTCAACACATGACACTTGTCAAGAGAAACTGACAAGTGTCAAGGTGAAGGCATAGTGCACTTTAATTCTAACATTCCCCCTTAAAGTGCACTATCCTATCTAAAGAAGAAACAAAACAAGTCAACATTAGCTAACATTCCCCCTTAATGTTGACTTCTCTAAAACAACCTATCATCCTCTCTTATTGCTGATTTGGTCTAGGCTCATGCTCTTTGCGTTTGGCTCTCCAACTATGAATAATGCTAGATTCACTATGTATACATCTCGGTCTGTTGCCTCAGGGTCAGCCACTTCCACGGGTCTGTTGCCATTGGATCAACCGTCTAAGTGCCTCAGGGTCATCATGGGTGCCTCAGTGTCAACCACTTCTGGGTTTGTTGCCTCTGTAGGTCATCCTCAGAGGATGTTGCCTCTCGTAGGTCACTGACTAGATCCACCATGAATATCAAGTCCCTCATCATGGTGAACTCAATCTAGAAGGTGTCGGTCTCTGCCAAAAATGCACCTAATACAAAGGAAAAACAAGCCATATAAGAGTGTCGGTCTCTGCCGAAAATGCACTCAATACAATAAAATGAGCCATAGATGCCAAATATGGAGGAGAAGAAGAGAATATTCTGAAGTGTCTTCGTCTGTAGTCTTCAGAAGTAGATCCAAAAAAACCTCGGATAGAGTCTAGGGTGTCTATGTCTGTAGTCCCTAGAATAAGTGTCCTTATTGTAGATACCTCATCTTACCGGAATGCATGGGTAACCAACCTCTGCATCCGTCAAGTAGAAAGAGGAGACTACTAGATACTAGGTTCACTTATAAGTGCCTTGGGAGGTACAACCGAAAGTGCACTCCAAGGTAGAAAAAACTTTAAGGCTAAAAAAATTAATTGAAACAACCTCAAAATTACAATATGACACCACCATTGTGTCCGTCTCAAAAAAACGTTTCCAACGGCTATAAATACCCCTATACTTGTGTCTAAATGGGGCCTTCAACTTGCTGGAAAAATGACAGCATGCCTATCTAGGCAGAAAAATAAACATCGCTCAATGGCGGCATCGCTTTCAAGCGGAATAAAAATAGTCTTAAAATTTCCCTTGCAGGGGAATTACAAAACAAATAGGGCCATGTGGGCCTTCCACTTTTGAAATTACAATAAAGTAGGCCATGTAGGCCTTCAGCTCCCACTTCCACTCTCCATGTGGCAAAAATATTTAAAAAAAATACCAATAAGGCCTGGTCGGCCAATACTAACCAGCATTACAATTCTTGTTTCCAATAAAGTGGTACCCCCACTTTGCACGAGATGCCCCTTCCCTTTCTTTTAAATAAATAGCCCCATGAAAAAATGGACCCTCCACTATATAAAATGTTCCCCCTTTTATAACATAGATTCTATTGCTTTTAAAATAAAAATTCCTCCACTTTAAAAATTCCTCCACTATGTGAAGTTGAGGATGGTGCAGATGGAGTAGCGGAGGTCCTCCCACGTGGCATTGTTATCGCCTGTCCAGTGGGCAGCGTAGGCACTGGAGCCCACAAAGGAGGAGCGGGAGATCGGGTACATAGCAAAAGAAAGGCTTCAGGTATGTAGCAAAAGAAATAGATGATGCACATTAAAACAAACAGTTCTCTACGCGCATCCGTTCTTCACTACGTAAAAACTTCATGCTAGATTCAAATGTGTGATGTAGAAAGAGTAACGGACTGGAAGAACAAAGTCTTCATGGCACATGAACTAGATCACGGATCTCAGAGGGGCCACGAATGGGAAAAAATTCCAGCTGTCCCTTCAGAATTTTGGCGAACCTGAAATCATGATATTGCTGACATCACTTGATCTGGGTGTGTCGATGCAAAAATGGGAATAGGCGATGCGTATTCACTATACTCGACTTAAAAAAAAATGTCTTTCTATCGTGACCATCGCAAGAAGGCGAGGATCATAGAGGTCCAATTCTGCTTCTAATATTTGCCAACTTGACCTGATATCATTGGGAATATCATCAGGAAATGCGGGCTGAGGAGCAGTGTAATCAAGCTTGTATTACTGATGGCGTATCTCACAGGTAGTGTCTCCTTTCTCATTGCACCAATGTTGTACACATTTCTGATGGGCATACTTCAAGCTTCCAGAACAGGCACAGGTAGATTCCATGTTTCGATCATCATCCTCTTCTTGGAAAATGCGTCATTCAACCATAGTGAAATCACCGTCTTCACTACCCAGGGTCCCAAGATCAGGAACTCTCTCCGAGGACTCGGCACCACCAAAGGATGAAACCTCATCAAAAAACTCTTAGGAAGAATCTGGTAATGGTGGTACCCTATTTTGTTGAAAATGAACGTGACCATAGCGGTTATCAAACGGTCCACACAGATGACAAAATGATCTCCCATTGTTTGATCCTTTGATGATGAACAAGTATATCAATAAACTTGAAGACCACAAAATACTTCCAGGAAAAAAATTCCAAACTTGTATCTCCAATTCCGGTATTATATCTTCCGAAGGGGCAAAAGCATCCAAACCCCCCTTATACTGCAGGGTGCCTTGCAAGACCCAGCGCTTTCAAGCAAAGCCTCCAAAGCTCAGAAACCAGACCAAAAAAAAATCACTTTCACAAAAGCCTCTGACTCTCAAAGCAGACGCTTGCAAGCCGAGAATCAGATGCCGAGATGCCTCCAAATCCCTCACACTCCACCGCAAAGGGTTCCAAATTTCTTCGAGTAGACAATACCATTTGGAAATCGCAAAATGCCCAATGAAATTATAGCCAATGCTCTCCACCGGGTCACCCTCACATTAATTCTCCCTGAAGAAGAAGAAGAAGTCGATCTGAGGCGCGTCTTGGCCGGATTCGAAACGTAGCCCGTCTTGCCATGTGACCTCAGACTCAAATTTCTCGTCCGTAGGGCATCGATATTTGGAAGTTTTTAGGTCCCCACCAGACTTGCCGTCATAATTTTTGACTTTTTGCCATGACGGCAACCACAACGATATCCTCCCCATGCTGGATGCAGACAAAATTGGTTCTATTACCGAGAACCACGGTGAGTCCGTCACTGACCCTGCAACAGCCGCGGTGGGAATTTCCACAGAATCCACCGGATCGACCTTTGGAATCCCATGCAACACAGGCGGGCCTTGATACTCCATGGCAAATGAATAATCCAGCTCGTCCTGGGTAGGTATCGCAGCATGATTCCTTCGAGCTCCGACTTCTCTCCTCTGAGGAAAAACAGCCACAACCAGCATCATGAAAAACAAAATGGCAGCGATGAATTTTTTTTTTTCAAGCTATCTGGTTTCTGATCCATTTAAAAATGGAGAGCATACTCCCTAGGCTTTGAAAAAAAAAATAATGGGGGGAAAATAAAAAAATGAAAAATGGGGGAAAAAAAAAAATCAGGGGGAGGGAGGATTTCCACGAGGGAAATCCCCCCTCAAGGGTTTCACAAGCAGGAGAGGGAACCTGCTCTGATACCAAATGTTGGGACTGAACAAAAGGCCTTGAATTATTTACAAGTTATCTTACAATATATAAGCATCAAGCTTAGGAGGGATATATGACACTTGTCATGAGCTCCACTCCAAGTGTCTTTCAGAAGACACCACTCCAACTCAAACTGAAGACAGGGATAAGTGACAGAAGACAAATGTCAACCTGTCAATTATAGGCATAGTGCACATTATAACAATAATATTCTAACAGATTCATTGCGGCTACTGATTCCACCATGTAAATTAAAAAAAAAAACACTTAAAGGAAACACTTATTCCCTAAACCTACTCTCAGTCCATATAGACAATTAACTAAAGTGTAGAGCCTTGGTGCTTATTTACCACACCTCCATGGGCTAACTAAGGTCATTTCCACTTTGAAGATAATTGACATGATTACCCAATCCTATAAAATTGAGGAATCACCACTACTACCTTGTGATTATTTCCACAACTTCTAGTTGGGGCACACCTAATCCTACAATATTAGGGTGGTACTAATCAATAGGTACCTTGGCTATTGTATCCACACAACTCCTTATAGGTTCATGAAATATTAGCTATTACATCAACACAACTCCTTCTAAAACTCATGTTTACCTGGTTATTGCATACATGCAACTCCTTTCAGGATTGGGCATTATGGCCATCTAGAGAAACACTCCTACCCTTCCCAAGGATAGATAAAAAATCACATCATTTCATCTAAATTGAAAACCATATTATTAAGCAAGGCATAATCCATCAATAAATGAAATGCTAAAGAAAACCAAGAGCTTCTCTTAACCCAAATGCCAAATTCATTCAACACATGAATCTTGATATAAAGTATAAAACTAATTAATCCATAGGAAACATATTTTCATTACTTATCACATAGCCTCAAGGATCATATTATCATTGAAATAACTAGCTAACAAATCCTTCAATCATTCTAATGTCTTAATCATAGTATGTTTATTTTAACTATGAACAAAGATTGCTAAAACAATCCATTACATTTCTCACAACAAAAGGAACATTAGAACCATCTAAGTCTTCTTTTTAGCAAAAGCTAAGTTTTAAAATTCATTCAAGCAAATATAATCCTTTATAAGTCTTTGCTTATTTATGTCAACGTTACTTTTGAAAAACTAACCTTCACCAAGGACCTCCAACCCACCAAGCATCTACAAGCTTCTTCGAGATGGAAGAACCACCCATGACATATGAGGTTTACTTAGGGATCAAGATGTAATGTCCTCATCTTAGTCAGCTTCAGAGTGCAGAGTGGAATTGCCTATTCATGGGGTTCTGTAGGAAATGTCATGTGTTTAGGGACCACCAAGTGATGAGATGTTATTGTTGGACTTTCTGCATTTCAGTTATCATCTTACAAGATCGTTTCTAGCAGTAATTCATGGGACTTACTATTTTTAGTAAGTCAATCAGGAGCAGTTTATTAGAAAATAGATATTACGTCTAAGTAGTATGGCCAAATGGGTATACATTTCTATTTTTTGTTTGATGGTTTGATCAGTGGAGGCTCGATATTTTAATGTGTAAAGTTTAATATGTTATATTTAATTGATATAACATAGTTTTACTTTATAAATTCATATTTCAATGTTAAGGGGGCCTTATAGCCACTTAAAAGAAAAGGAGCTATGGGTCATGAGGTGGTATGACCCCTTGTGGACATAAGGAAAATGAAAAAAAAAAAATACCTCCTCTATTTGGCCGACCTTTTTGTGGGATTGAAATAAAAAGAGAAAGAGGGCTTCATTTGTTCATATTTGGCATTTGAGTATTCTTGTTGGAGAGAAGAAGGATTTGTAGAGGGTTATCTTTGCATATTTTGCTTGTAGGTGACGGAAACCACCTTCAGGATCAACACTTTTGGAGTTGGAAGACACTCTCAGGGTGCTCTAGGGTAATCTTATATCAAAGGTTGCATTTTGTGCTTATTGTTTACAGATTTTAGTTGGGGTTTTGAGGAGATTGACAAGATTTGTAAGATTTTGTTGTGGTATTCATTTCCTACCATCTATTCCAGCTTAACCGCCCCAATTGCAGATATTTTTATGCATTTACATAGCGATTTGGGCTAGGGTTTTATTGGTGGTTTAGAGACATTGGTAATTTTTCCCAACTGTACCAGTGTGGAACTATTCCAGCAGAGTTCGTGGTACTTTGAGACATTCCTTAGGTAGCCATACTTTATAGCCTGTTGGTCATACCAGTGAAGGAAGTACGTGGGATTTCTTTGTGCAAAAAAAACACCCCTTCTTTGGTCACCTTTTTGGATTCTATAATTGGTGCCTAGCATTGTATCTGCTATAATTTGTATTATCTTGCTAGAGAATGTTATATTTTTGATGAAGTGAATGAAATAATAGAGTTCCAGTGTTGCTATTGCAAATTCCAAAAAATTCCAATTTTTTGGTACTTTCACTTTTATGCAATTTTGTTAAAATGGGTTTCAGATTTATGTTTGTAATATCTTGTGCCCAAATTTTATGTCATTTGGATAAGTATTTTGAAAATCATGCTCATTTCCAGTTAGTTGTAATTTTTTGGTAACCAGTGTTAATCCAACCAACTTCAAAAATTCATAGTTTTTGGATATGATTGAATATTGCAAATTCCTTTGGTAAAATTGAATATTAAGGTGTTATCTTGCTATTACCAAGTTTGTAGATTTTTTATGTGCATATATTAAAAGTTGTACAAGTTTAAAGTTGGCACCTCTGAAGCTGTTAAAACACATAAAATCACAAACAATACAAAAAATTAAAAAATTCAAAACAAGGGCAGAAATTTGGTGTTCAAATGGGGGTTGGACATTACACAAGGCAACTCTAAATGCAATGCAACTATAACATGTCATTTCTTAATATGCAACAACCAAACATAAACCAATCTTTTTTTTTGAAGCCAAAGAACAAGAATTACATCCAATAAAGACAATCCAATACTTCTATTTATAATATTTTTCTAACCTACAAAATTCTCTAGAATTATTATACAAGTTTCTCTTTCAAAACCATGGAACAAAAAATGAAATTAAACAAAGAGAATTCCATACTTCCCTGACCTACACAAGTCTTAAGAATTATTATACAAGTTTCTCTTTCAAAACCATAGAACAAACAATGCATTTAAACAAATAGAATCCCATACTTCTCTTTATAATAATTCTCTAACCTACAAAAGTCTTGAGAATTATTATACAAGTTTCTCTTTCAAAACCATAGAACAAACAATATATTTAAACAAAGAGAATTTTATAGT
The DNA here is from genome assembly GCA_028583015.1 of Wollemia nobilis. Lineage (NCBI taxonomy): Eukaryota > Viridiplantae > Streptophyta > Pinopsida > Araucariales > Araucariaceae > Wollemia > Wollemia nobilis. The sequence goes on from JAQPPZ010002224.1 coordinate 1,540,029, forward strand.
TCTATTTATAATAATTATTTAACCTACAAAAGTCTTGATAATTATTATACAAGTTTCTCTTTAAAAACCAACTAAATATAAAACTTAAAGAAAGCTAACTTTTAGTTTATTTTTTTGAAGTCTAGCATATTTAGTTTGAATAAAATAATCAGTTCTCAAATCAAGGGTAAACTTACAAATCAACCTTTATCCAAGTAAAATAACTTATAAAAATATAACAAGATGAAGCTAATATTAAGACATAAAATAATCCACATCCAATAAACTTTAAGAAACCATCTTAACTCTAAAATGCTTCGATAAGAACTAAAGCTTTCTAAACCTCACAACATAATACTTTTAACTTAGGGTAACCAAAATCATAACAACAAAAAGTATAGATGCAAAATGAATAAAAACAAAGATTAAAGCTTTAGCTTGAAGGGGCAACATAACAACACGATGACCCATGAAGCAAACACCATCCTCATTAATAATGGACTCTACAAAATTTTACCCATTGATATCCAAAGGAGGAAGATCTATGGAAAAAAAACTCTCTCAACACATATCAAAGCTAGATGTAAGGGTTATCCTCATCAAAACAAACGAGCAAACACAAGGTGCAACAAACAGATTGAGAATAGAACATTACCAACATGGGTGAACAATAGAGAATGCAAGGCATGTGATCCAACAACCCGATTTATAAGAACAAAAGAGGACAAAATAGCACGAATGAAGGGAACATTGATCCTCCTAAACAATCCAAGCAACACAAAAAAAAATGAGCAAGGAAAACTTTGCAACACATGGTTGATTTCAAAACAAAAAAAAATGAAAGATGACCAATAGAGATAAACAAGGCAACAAAGAAAGAGATTTTAAAATAATAACTCTATAAGAAAGAGTGAAAACAACCATAAAAAGGAAAGCACCTGAATCTGTTTACTTCCATATAATGTCTTCAACTTCATTGCTTGCTTCTTCTTGTGACTTTCACTTCTCCACTACCTCCTCAAGTTTTGATTACCTCCCTTTCACCCACTTTCCCTTGGATTTAAGGGAGGAGCTCAACCTTGCATGAATGGACGTTCACTCAAATGCTCAAAGAGTGTTACACACAACCATGCCATGCTTTCTTGGTGGTTTCTCTTTATCACACCTTTGAGGAAATTAAAACTTACCTTAAACTTCCCAAAGCAACTTAGTTACCATAACGTAAGAACAAATCACATTTATGTTAACTTAATACTTGGTTCTTGGTAAGCTAAAATAAATATAAATACATAAAAATAAAACCATATAACACTTGGTTTATTAAGATATTTAAGTTGCCAAGCAAGAAAATGTGAGAGTATTAAATTCTAATAAATACATAGCAACTTTTTTTTATCAACAAAGCAAATTAAACAACCATGGCATCACATCCACAATATTCTACACCATTTTTTTATCCTCAAGTGGGTGGCCCTTTTTTAAGATAGTTCAAGCTATCACCAACCCTGTTGAGGAGGCTTATTGCAAGAAACATCCTAACCCAATGCTGGGAATATGGAAACAATAAAATAATATGCATCTACATGAAGGTAATTTTCCATGTTACCTTGAGCTATCGATGAACAAGTCATCATCATTATTTCCCACAATATCTCTCATTGTAGGTGGTTTATCCATATATTCCCATTGTTATACGCAAATTTGACAATATGTAAAAAGTCTTCCCATTTAGACTTTTGGTCCATGCAATACATGTGTAGCATGTATTCCAGAATCTAGTTGACCCTCACAGTATGACCATCCATTTTGGGATGATAAGCGAAATTAATATTCAACTTAGTGTCTATTGCATGGTGTAGGGCTTGCCAAAAATCATATGTGAATCTAGAATCCCTATCTAATATGATCACTTCAAGAAATCCATGTAATCTAAAGATTTCCTTGGAAAACTTGTTTCCCACCACCGATGCATCATCCTTGATATTCCTTGGTATTAAATGTGCTACCTTGGTAAACTTATCAACCACCACCAAGATCACATCATGCTAGTATTTATTCTTAGGTAGAACCACTATAAAATCCATGGAGATTACCTACCATTTCTGCATTGACGCATCATGTGGATATAATTTCCCTGCTGGATGATGATACTTTGCCTTCACTTTCTAGCATTCTAGGCATCTTGCAATAAAACAAGTAATGTCGTGCTTCATCCTGACCCAATAGAAGGTCTTTCTCATGTTTTCTCTCATTTTTGACCCACCTAAATGAGAAAAATAGAGATAATTATGTACCTCTTGCATAATAATTCTCCTTAAATCATCAGTTTTGGGTATAACTGCCCTTTATTTAAAACATAAAAGCTTGTATTTTATGTTGAAATTCTTATATTCTTTTGGTTTTCTAATTGTTTTTTCTTGATTTTCCATGTAATATGGGTCTTGCGGTTGCATTTTATTGATCCTATCCATGAAATCTATATGATTTCAAGTCAATGTTGTTATGTGCCTTCTTCTACTCAAGGCATCTACAACCTTATTTTTCTTTCTTTTTATATAATCGATACCAAAGTCGTATTCTACTAAGAATTCTACCCATATTCTATGCATTGCATTAAACATAGGCTAGGTGAAGATATACTTTAGAATTTAATTGCCTATTCTTAGCTCAAATGGTTTGCCAAACAAATAATGTCTCCATACATTTAGGGCATGAAATACTACTACCAATTCTAAATCATGCATAGCATAGTTCACTGTGTGCTTCTTGGGTTTTTTGGACTCATATGCTACTATAGCATCTTCCTGAGACAATACCCCATCCAATACTTCCAAAGAATAATTAGTACACACGATAAAATTCCCAAGAGAATCCAATATCTTAAAAAATGGTGGCATTGTTAGCTTACTCTTTAGAGCCTCAAATGTAGCCTCACATTTATCTATCAATTTGAACACTTTTTCCTTTCTTTGAAGGTTAGTGATTGAATAGGCAACCTTAGAGTAATCTATCATGAAATAACTATAGTAGCCCATGAGTCCCATGAAACTCTTGACCTCCATCACATTTTTTGGTGGGGGTAACTTTAATATAACCTCTATCTTCTTTGGATCCACAACAATTCCTTCTACTGATATGATGTACCCCAAGTACTGCACCTATGAAGTATAAAAATCACACTTGGATAGCTTTCCATACAACTGGCTCTTAGGTAGAAATTCTAGTACTAAATGAATATGGTGATCATGTTTTTTAGAATGAGAGTAGATCAAAATGTCATCCAAAAATACCAAGACAAACTGATCGAGATAGTCTTTGAACACACTATTCATTAGGTTCATCAAGGTTGTGGGTGCATTTGTCAACCCAAATGGCAGTACTATGAATTCATAATGCCCATATCTTATCTTGAAGGTTGTTTTAGAGGTATCCTCTTCTATAATCCTTAGTTGGTGATACCCTAATCTTAGATATATCTTTGAGAATATGGTAGCATCTTTTATCTGATCAAAGAGATTTTCAATTCATGGTAATAGATACTTATTTTTAATAGACACCTTATTCAACATCCTATAGTCTATACAAAAACTTAGGGATCCATCCTTATTTTTCACAAATAACATTGGAGGAGCCCAAGTCAACATGCTAGGTTTGATAAGACCTTTTTATAACAAGCCTTGCAATTACACCTTTATTTCTTGTAGATCAATTAGGATCGTCTAGTAAGGTGTACTTGAAATGGGTTCAACCCTTGGAATTAATTCAATTATGAAATCAAATTCTCATAGAGGGGGTAGACCTGTAAGATCATCAGGAAATACGTCCCTGTATTCATGGAAAACTGGATGTTTCTTAAATAATTCTTCATATCCCTTTTCTCCAATATTCCCATTGATATTTACTACATATATTATACCACTTATTTTGATGGATTTCTTTAATTACATAGTTGAAATTAAATGTGATTGGAAAGAACCTTGCCCACTCTGAACCCTTTCCCTTCTCTAATCTTTGTCAATGAAATCCATCCACCTTTCTTGAAAGTTGATTAGAGCTCCATGATGTTTTAGCCAATCCATACATAGGATAACATAAAAAGTGTGTAGGGGTGCCACACATAGATGCCATATAGTAGACCTGTTAGGTAGCGTTATCTCGACTATAGGCAAACATTGATCCACTGAGTAAGTCTATCCATAACCATACTTGACTTTCCACCCTTGTACCAAAAATCTATATCTTTTTGGTATATCCTTGATAATGTTAGTGGAGATAAAACTATTAGTAGCTCTACTATCTATTAAACCTTTTATACCATTTAGTAAAATTGATGTACCCTATAGGTCCAAATTTTGACTACTAGTGGTAGCATATATTTGGTGTGGTTGCTCTTCTTCCCTATGACTTGAATTTGAACTTTGGAGATACTTCTTAGCATAGTGTGGACCTCCACATATATAAAAATCTATCCTAGGTGCCTTTAGTATCTCTTGTCTTTTCTCCCTTAATTCTTCTTTGTGTGTTGCATCTATCTGCTTAGAGGGCTAAGGATTTGAATTATCTATTTTCTAAAATTTCTTCTTATTTTTCCCTTGCTCCCCATTGCTCTTATTATGGAATATTTGGTTGCCCTTGCTTATTTTATTTTTCTCATTGTCCCATTTCACAAACCTCGCACTCTTCCTTTTTCTTAGCTCTTTTTTCTAATTTGTCATCCCTAGATAATTGAAGAAAGGTCTTCTTGTTTGAAGATTGACTTCTTCCTTCCTAGTCAAGTCATAAGCTTATTGCAAAGTTTTTGGTTTAAGTAGATTAATTACTATCCTTATTTTAGGTTATATCCCAAAAATAAACTTATGCACCTTAAAACATTCATTGTTCTCATATTCAGGAACATACTTTAATAGTTTCACATATCTCTAAAAATACACCTCAATACATAATGTCCATTGTTGAAGAGTAGAGAATTCTTCAAACATATCTGTGTAAAACTATTATGTGAGAAAAATTTTATTAAAAGGCTCAAAAAACGTATCCCAAGTGAGATATGTGGCTTGGATCTTTTTACCTAAACTAAAGGTATCCCACCATTCTAGGGTTGCATTCATAAGGTGAAGGGTAGCTCACATAGTTTGAGTCTTAGAAGAGTAATTATTCATGTAAAAGGTCTATATTTCTTTCAACCATGATCTAGTTGTATCCCCTCTTTCTTTCCCATCAAATTTTTTTACCTTAACATTCTTAAGGTCTTTTTCTAGCTCAACCTTTATCTGAGCTCTGCCCTCTGGGTTTCTTTGGGTAGAATTTTCTTCCTACCGCCCTCCCATATTTCTAGTACTGGCCTCTCTATTGACCAAAGTATATATCACTTTTTGTTGCTGCTCCAAATATTCTTGAAGTAAATTCACCATGGAGGAGAGATTTTGTGCTCTTTCATCAATCTTATAGTCCCTTCAATATTTCTGTCAAGGTTTTATCTTGTCATAAGACTTCTGCTAGGAGTTGTTGTTTTCCTAGTTTTCTTACTAAGGCCCCCAACTTGTCCAAAATTTGGTGCTGCACTACCTCCTTGTGCACCCGATTTGGTTTTCTTGGATGAACTTCCTTTTTGAACGCGTGCTATTTCCTACACAAAAAGAAAGTGGAGTAAGTTACAATCCTCCCATAATTGTACTTATGTTAGCTTCATTCTACACATGAACAAACATAAATTATTATAACTCACTTGATAATATTTAGGTTCACACTTGCCCTCTTTCAAGGTGTCTTACTCAAAGTTGCACATCAAGTCAAGGCTCAACCTAGTCACACTCCATAGAATCTTCTAGCCCTACGACCTAGAGCTCTAATACCAACTATAACAACCCAAAAATACCAACCCATTTTTTTAAAAGGAATAGATTACCATAAAAGGTTCATATCCCTTATATTAATTCAACATACAAGGCTTCACCATATTTGAGTTACAAGTCACTATAGATGACACTCAATGGACAAGAATGGCCAATTCTCATGAGTTTTTTTGGGTTCACCTTACTAAACCTACACATTTATAAGGACACCAATAAGTGGTCCTCCACTTTTTCTATACCTTCATTAGCTAGGGACCATATGACCACAACATAGGGATCATTCTTTAAGACTCTTAACACTTAAAGGAGATACTTATTTCCTAAACCTACTCGAAGTCCATCTAAGCAAGTTATTAAAGTGGAGAGCCTCGATGCTTACTTACCACAACTCCATGGGTTAACTAAGGCCATTGCCATTTTGATGATAACTTATATAATTACATAATCCTATAAAATTGAGGAATCACCACTACTTCTCTGTGATTATTTCCACAACTTCTAGTTGGGGCACACTCGATCCTACAAAATCAAGATAATACTAATCAATAGGTACCCTGGCTATTGTATCCACACAAATCCTTGTAGGTTCATGAAATGTTAGCTACCGCATTAACACAACTCCTTCTAAGACTCATGCTTACCTATTTATTGCATACATGCAACTCCTTCCAGGATTGGACATTATGACTATCTAGAGAAACACTCCTACCCTTCCCAAGGATAGATAAAAAACTGCATCATTTCATCTAAATTGAAAACCATATTATTATGCAAGGCATAATCCATAAATAGATAAAATGCTAAAGAAAACCAAGAGCTTCTCTTAACCCAAATGTCATATTCATTCAACATATAAATATGATATACGTATACAACTAATTAATACATAGGAAACATATTTTCATTACTTATCACATAGCCTCAAGGATCATATTATCATTTAAAAGAAACTAGCTAATGAAGCCTTCAATCATTCCAATATCATAATCATAGTAATTCCATTCTAACTAAGAACAAATATTGCTAAAAAAATCCACTTCATTTCTCATAACAAAAGGAACATTAGAACCATCTAAATCTTCTTTTTAGCAAAAGCCAAGTTTTACAATTTGTTCAAGCAAATATAATCCTTTACAAATATTTGCTTATTTGCATCAATGTTACTTTTGAAAAACAAAGAACCATCACCAAGGACATTTAACCCACCAAGCATTTGCAAGCTTCTTCGAGATGGAAGAACCACCCACGATATTTGAGGTTTACTTAGGGATCAGGATAGCTCTAAATGCAATGCAACTCTAACATGCTATTTATTACTATGCAACAACCAAACATAAACCAAGCTTTTCTTTTGAAGCCAAAGAACAAGCATTACATCCAATCAAGAGAATTTCATACTTCTCTTTATAATAATTCTCTAACCTATAAAAGTCTCAAGAATTATTATGCAAGTTTATCTTTCAAAACCATAGAACAAACAATGCAATTAAACAAAGAGAATCTCACACTTCTCTTTATAATAATTCTATAACCTATAGAAGTCTTGAGAATTATTGTATAAGTTTCTCTTTCAAAACCATAGAACAAACAATGCATTTAAACAAAGAGAATCCCATACTTCTATTATAATAATTCTCTAACCTACAAAAGTCTCGAGAATTATTATACAAGTTTCTCTTTCAAAACCATAGAACAAACAATGCATTTAAACAAAGAGAATCTCATACTTCTCTTTATAATACAAAATTATCTAGAATTATTATACAAGTTTCTCTTTCAAAACCAACTAAATATAAAACTTAAAGAAAGCTAACTCTTAGTTTATTTTCCAAAGTCTAGCATATTTAGTTTGAATAAAATAATAAGTTCTTGAATCAAGGGAAAACTTTCAAATCAATATTTATCCAAGCAAAATAACTTATACAAACATAACAAAATGGAGCTAATATTAAGACATAAAATAGTTTACATCCAATAAACTTTAAGAAACCATCTTAAGCCTAGAATGCTTCAATTAGAACTGAAGCTTTCCAAACCTCACAACATAATACTTTTAACTTAGGGAAACCACAATCATAACAACAAAAGACATACAAGCAAAATAAATAAAAATAAATATTAAAGCTTTAGCTCGAAGGGGCAATGTAACAACACAATGACCCACAAAGCAAATACCATCCTCAACAACAATGGACTCTACAAAATGTCACCCATTAAATTATGAAGGAGGAATATCAATGGAAATAAAACTTTCTCAACACAAACCAAAGCTAGACTTAAGGGTTCTCCTCATCAAAATAAGTGAGCAAACACAAGGTGCAACAGACAGATTGAGAATAGAACATTACCAAAATGGGTGAAAAATAGAGAATACAAGGCATGTGACCCAACAACCTAGTTTCTAATAGCAAAAGAGAAAGACAAAAGAGCACAAATGAAGGGAACACTGACCCTCCTAAACAATCCAAGTAATACAACAAACAACAAGCAAGGAGAACTTCGTAGTATATGGTCGATGTCAAAACAACAACAAATGAAAAACACAACCAATAGAGATTAACATGGTAACAAAGATAGAGCTTTTAAAATAACGTCATAACCAAGAGTGAAAACAACCATACAAAGAAAATCACATGAATCTATTTGCTTCCAAATAATATCTTCAATATCATTGCTTGCTTCTTCATGTGGCCTTCACTTCTTCACTGCCTCCTTAAGTGCTGATTACCTCCCTTTTGTCTGCCTTCCCTTGGATTTAAGGGAGGATTTTAACCTTGCATGGATGAATTTTTATTCAAATTATCAAAGAGTGTTATGCACAACTATGCCATGCTTTCTTGGTGGTTTCTATTTTCCATGCCTTTGAAGAAACTAAAACTTACCTTAAACTTCCCAAGGTGGCTTAGTTACTAAAAATTAAGGACATCTCACATTTATGGCAAATTAATCCTTGGTACTTGGTAAGCTAAAAGAGATATAAATACATAAAAATAAAACCATATAACACTTGGTTTATTAAGATATTTAAGTTGCCAAGCTTGAAAATGCAAGAGTATTAAATTCTAATCAATACATAGCAATTTTTTGTTTGTCAAAAAAGCAACTTAAACAACCATGGCATCACATCCACAATATTCTACACCACTATTTTATCCTCAAGTGGTTGGCCCATTTTGTAAGATAGTCCAAGCTATCACCAAACCTATTGAGGAGGCTCATTGCAAGCAACATCCTGACCCAATGGTGACAAATTGGAGACAACAAAATGATATGCATCTACATGAAGGTAATTTTTCATGTTACCTTGAGTTGTCAATGAACAAGTCACCATCATCATTTTCTATAATATCTCTCATCGTAGGTGGTTTATCCATATATTTCCACTGATCCTACATCCACAAATGCATCGTAGTACCACGTTATATTCTTGAAAATACTAAAATCATTTCATCACATAGACATAAAAAATAACCTATACCATTAATTATTCATATCAACATATAGTTCAATGTTCATAAAGAGTTTTTCCAAGCAGGGATGTTACATCAATATCTTGAAGAAAGTGAGTTCCAGTGGAACTTAGAATATTAACTTAATTGACATTGGTGAATCTCTAACAAACTACTAGAAGGAGAAGCATGTATTGATAGTAAGGAGAGCTCAAGCAAATAATAATGAGCAAAACTTGAACCCTACCAAGGAGTGGTGGTAGGCATCACATGATATGATAGAAGAAGTAATGGAGAAAATAAAACATGATAGACCACTCCAAGAAAAGATACTAAAGAAAATTGAAGAAACACTAAGAAAACAATCATCAATAAATTAGTTGACAACACAAGTACTGAACACAATGATGAAGGTCAAATTTTCTAGTATACTTGGTGTAATACATGAGTTATATGTAAAGGTAGGGGATATCACATGTGTAGGAATGATAAAAGAGCCAAGAGAGGTGGTGGAAATCAAGAAGGATCAATAAATTTATCCTACTATGTTGATGACTAAAGTAGAAAAGAAGTTGATCTTGATCTATATGGAGCTATTGGAATATAAGTTAATACAGGTTGTTGATGGAGGGTCTAACATAAACATCATGCATGAGAAAATATGGAAAGACATTAGAGCACCATTCTTATGGTATATAAACTTTTGGTTGTATGGTGTGGATTGATGCAACATAGAGATGAAGGGTATACTGACAAACCAAAATGTAAAGATCATTGATCAAGACTTCATCATGGAATTTGTGGTGATAGCAATGGAAAAACTAGCATATGATATGTTCCTAGGATGTGGATGGCTAAGGATGACCAAAGTAAATCATAATTGGGAAAAATAGCACCTCACATTCAAGAAATGCCAATACAAATACATGATAAATTTGAAAAATTAATATGTAAGTCAGGATATTACAACATCTGACGAGTCAAGAAGTTTGTTGTTGGATGAGCAAATTGGATATGAGACCAACAAAGGAGGTGTGTTGGAACTTGAATATTATATAGAGGACAAGGAGGAATCTGAAAAAGGACTCTTCCATTGGTATATGGAGGATTATGAGGTATTCACACCCCATTATTTTTGCATCCACATAGAGGAAAATATCCATAAGGAAAAGAAGAACATTTTATAGAAGGTCAGTGAAAGTAGTCAAGGAATAAAATGTGCACCAAAGGATGAAGACAAGGAGAAGTGAACATTACCAAAGAATTGTATGCAGTACACAATGGGAAATACAATAATTTATGAGAAACCAACCCATCTAATAGATGTACTCAAGGCAATATAGGAGCCTAATGCCATATAATATGAAGAACCAAAGATGGTGCAGGCGAATCTCAATAAAAAGAGGTAAGAGAAGATCATCAATTATGGAGATAAATGGGACCCTATGTTGCTAGTAGTGGCTTTCAAAATCTTCCTAGAATATAAGGATATATTTAGATTGACTTATAAATATATAAAGAGAATACCATTAGAGATATGTGTGCACCAAATTTAATTTTGGATGAACAACTAGTGAGATATTGACCATACAAAATGAATCCAAATCATGTAGCCCTAGTGAATACAGAGATTGAAAAGATGTTGAATATTGGCATTATATTCAAAATGATAGTTAGTGAGTGAGTGTCACCAATAGTGATCATTTTAAAGGAGGATATTTGTATTCAAGTATGTGTAGATTTTTGGAGCCTAAATGCTATGACAATAAAAGATTCATTTCTCATTCCATTCACAAACTCTATATTATAAGAGGTAGTGACATGAAATCTACTTTTTTTTGGATGGCTTCTCAAGCTATAATTAAATTAGCATTATTGAGGAGAATAAGTTAAAGATGCCTTTTAGTTTATGCAATGCACCTACCACTTTTAAGAGGATCATCTTATATATCTTTGATCAAATATCCATAGGGAAGTTCAAAGCTCTATTAGATGATTGGTCCTTGTATGGGAAGACAACCAAACATTTGTAGGCATTAGAGTAATGCATGAGCTTTTGTAGATGAGCTCACTTGACATTGAATCCTAGGAAATGTATGATGTTGGTTACTTACAGTAAGTTGTTAGGACACATTGTAAGTAAGGACTAAAGATTGACCTTGATAAAATATGAGTTGTATTTAACATGGAGGAGCCATATAATGTAAGATTAGTAAAGACCTTTTTATGTATGATCGGTTATTATAGGAGATTCATAAAAATTTTATTCACAAGTGTCATATCCATTGGATGTACTTACATGCAAAAATATTCCTTTCAAGTGGATGGAGGAGAATCAGAAGGCCTTTGAGGGACTAAAGGCAATGTTAGTGTGCACACCCATTCTAGTGTTTATAGATTAGGATAAAGAATTTCATGTTCACATAGATGCATAAAATTTTGTGATCAGAGGTGCATTGGCCTAGGAGGGAAAGTTTTGGCTTGATCAACCCATCTATTTTATGAGTCGGTTGTTTTCGAGAGTAGTAAATAATTATAACATGATAGAGAGGGAAGCCTTAGGGTTGGTATACATAGTATAAAATTTTAGGTACTACTTGTTGGCCAATCCTTTCACCTTCTATGTTGATCATCAAGCATTGTTGTACTTGATCAATAAACTAACAATATATGGATGAGTGAACAAGTGGCTCGTTATATTACAAGAATTCATGTTTCAAGTGATAGTAAGACCTGTGAAGAAGCACATGATAGTGGATCAAATATCGATGATTCACTTAGGATAACCTATCAAAGGAGGTATACCAGATGAATTTCTTGATGCATAATTATTCATGGTGAACATAGTACCAACATGGTATAAATATATTAGGGAATATCTATGAAAAAGAGATCTACCAAAGGAGTTGATAGTAGTAAAAAATATAATATTATTATAAAATCAACACCATTCTTGTTAATTTGCAGGATTTTTATACAAGGTTGGATTGAATGGGATCTTGTAATGGTGTGTGATGGGGGAAGAAGTCCATATGGCACTAAAGAAAGCACATGAAGGACTGGTTGAAGGACACATGTGGCCAAATGCAATGAAAAGAAAAGTGCTATTAGGAGGGCTATGTTAGCCTATTGTATATCATGATGTTGAGGAATATGTGAAAGCATATGATGCTTACCAATAAATGAGGAAACTGATAAATATAAAATTCATGCCATTACATCCCTCTCAACTACAAGAATTCTTTGAGATATGGTCTAGATTTTGTTGGGCCAGTACAAATGAGTAAAGAAAGAAGATGTCGATAATTGTTGTAGCAATTGAGTACTTGAAAAAGTGGGTAAAGACAATGGCTTTATCATAAAATTCTACAAGGAGTACAACTTGTTTATTGTATGAGTAGGTTATTACAAGATTCAAAATTCCATTGTAGTCAACAAGTGGCAAGGAAGGACACTTTATCAATGAGATCATCTAAAATATGACCATGGAGTTTAGGATCTTCCGTTCTTTGTTGAGTGTGTATTACCCCAGAGAAAAAGGAAGGCAAAGGCTATGAACAAGGTCTTGGTATCAATTATATACAAGATATGCAAAGTGGAAGGAGACAATTAGGAAGAGAGATTGTCAATTATCTTATGGACATATAGGACAAACTTAAAGTCAACAATGAACCACACACTTTTTTAGCTAATGTACAAACATGATATTGTAGTGTCAATAGAGTTCTTGGTACCTAGTTTGAGGGTGGTGGTAGATAATCGTCTGGATGACCAAGAGAGATTAAAGGAGAAGATCACAATATTGGTACAACTAGATGAAAGGTGGGTTATGGATCAATGGAAAACAAATATTACCAACAGTGAAGGAAGTTGTCGCATGAGAAGCACTTGAGGAAAATGAAGTTGAAAGCAAGTGACTTGGTATTGAAGTTTAGTGGAAAGTGAGATAAACCCAAGGAATTTTAAGACCCTATGACTTGGGCCCTTCCAAGTGGTCGAGATGATGGGTAATGGGGCAATAAGGTTGGAGAGATTGAACAAGACACAATATCCAAAAATTATTAATGGTTCAAAATTGAAGCCATACAAAGCAAAAGTGCAAGTGATTATGGTTAACTTTGAATCATCAAAGGATGAGACTATAGGAAGAATGGTGGAGACACCATAATAGTATTCATATAGATTTGAGAGAATTCGATTCCAAGAATGAGGAGAACCAAGTGGGTTTACAAATCATGATGCAACTTAGGAAGAGGAAATGAACCTTGGTTGGTTATTCGGGATAGAAAGAGGATAATAACATGTTATTGAATAGAGAGTTGAAGCATAGATTAACTAAAAAAAGAAGAATATAGGTCCATGTAAGGTTCTTAAACATAGAGAAAGAACAAAGACTTTGATCGCTTACAAATGGAAATATGCAAAGGATGGAGTATACAGCAAGAGAAATAACTAGTCTAAAATCTCAGGGTGAAGAAGATTCTAATAGTGAATTATGAAGTGAATAAAGTGAATATGATGAAGAAGAAAAAATACAATTGACACAATTTAAAATCCTATAATAGATGATGCATAGGGAGACTCAAAGGTTACGAGAGGAATATGAGACCGCATAGATATAATGCAAGAATAAGTGTCATGACCCTCCCTTGAAAAATCTATGCATATGATGGATTCATGCACTGATATGTTATCTTGTTAATGAAATGACTGACTATTTCATGTTTAGTTTTTGCAAAACATCTATTTTATGGAATAATGTGATGTTGCTAATGGATTTTAACTTTTGTAGGAATAGGTTTTCTTGTGGGTGGAAGAAAGAATTAACCACCGAGAACGGAATGTGATGATCTATTCATCGAACAACTCAGAGCAACATGGATAATTATTCCTTTCATGTAGTCATGAATTTGCATGAGGAAAATATACTAATTTTGAGATAAAACTTGTTTGCTGCATGATAATCTTCTTTTGGGATGAAATTTTTATTTGTTATAAAGTGGTTCATTGTAAGAAGAATAAATATTTTATTTTTTTCTTCTTCTTTGTTTTTGTTTATATATATATAGAGGATCTATATTTTAATTTACAATGTTGTTTTAGCACTAACAAGGAAAGGATCATTATGCTTGCTCAATATTTAATATTGATTAAGGATTTTCATCATTGCATTACTGGATGATTCTTGTTTCTTTTGCCTACCATGGAAAGACAAATACTTCATTGATGGAAAAATTTATTAAAAAGGGACTTAATGATCGTGTTTGATTATTTGAAATACTATTTTATCTCATGATGGGCTGGTTACTAAACTAGCAATCAAGAGGATGATAATATTTAAATCTCTAGATGTGGTTATGGTAAGAATTTTGGTAAGTATATTATCATGTTTACTAGTTGGCAATTCTCGAACGTACTCCAAATGGAGGGAAGGCATGCGTAGTGGGTTGGAGATAACGCTCGATACACAAAAGATGCCCAAAAAAAGCGAATAATAGAGAATGAGGGGGTATTTTTGGAAGGAAGGAGAAAACTGATAGGAAAAATAAAATGAAGGGAGAAGAAAACAAGGAAGGGAAAAGGGTGAAAATCGTAGCTAGGAGCTAGAAATTAACTTGTTCACCTTGTTGATCTTCACTACAAAAACCAGGTAGACTTCAAAAGCTCATTTTGTTTTGGTCTGAAAGTTTGAGGTGATGTTTAATCTTAGCTTGTTTTCGATTCAAAGCATAGTTGTTCTGGTTCGTTGGCTTGTGAACTTTCCTTCTCCGCTAAAGGAACAACGAAAACATATTTTATTTTCACCTATCATCCTGTTGCACGTATTCAATTCTTCCTTGTTGGACTAAGTACGTATCACTCCTATTTAGAGTTAAATATGATGGTGGTTATCATTACCATTCTATTTGCTTATTTGGAGATATTTAGATTAATGAAATTATTCATTGGAAGGGAACCAAATAAGTATTTAACCCACGATTCTAGTGCTCTCCGAGAACATTCAGATGATTTTTTTTGAAGTTTAAGATATAATATCACTAGGGTATATTTGTTTAAGTTATTTATGTTAGTATTATTTTTGTTTACATTTTATACTGGAAAATTTGATTGGTTCATAAATAATAGACCTTGTTAAGTGTTAGCTAGTTAAGAGACCATATATTGCTCTTTCCTTACCATATATATCATAATTTTAATCTTCGCTTATACATTTATAATATGGGCATGGTGTTTAATTTTTGAATCTATATTATTAAAGCCATAGGCACCAGATGACCTGGTGTTACTAATTTTGTTTTTATAAAAAAAAGCTCACTATCAACCAGAATAGTAAGAGATCCTTGTAGCATTACTTGTTTACAATGAAGCATGAGAAAGGGCTTGCATAGACACCCATATGGTCTTCTTAAAGCATATATTATGACTAAAAATTTGTTTTGGAGTCATCCTATTAAGTTCCTTTTGGTTGGAATGGTAAGAAGATCTCAGTTTCCGTTTGAAAAGCTTGGTTAATTAAATATCCTAGAGTGTGTTAGAAAAGGCTTAAGTGTTGAGTGGAAACAAGAATATTATCATTACTTAAAGAAGACCATATTTTGATTTGCGTTAATAGTGTTATTATCTAATATGCTTATTAGCTAACAAATATTGTACGTTTCGTGCTTTTCTGCATGCTACACTTGTGTATTGAGTGGTATATTTTATTATCATGAAGGGAAAATATTTTTAGAATTCATCATTGAGTAATTTGATTAACCATTCTTTATAGTCTTATTGATATATGCTTTCTTTCGAGGAATAAGACTGTGTACTTTATTATATTTTTAAAAGGATGTGGAAAACAATTTTTAGGCAAAGGAAATATGGGTTTCCTTTGGTACTAAAGCAAACAACATATGTTGTGTTATATTTAAATTTTGGGGCGTGGAGACCATTATTTGCAAAAGAATGTATGGGAATTCTTTTGGGTTACTGTTTGAGTTTTTTTTTCAAAAAGAATAAGTGAGCATACTTTGATTGCAATTTTAATAGAAAGAAATGATAGAGTATATATTTTGGAAAATCTACATACAATGAAAAAGAACATATGCATTAGAAAATGCACTCTCATGATTTTGGGTTGTTTTGATCCCTTAAAGACATTTCCTTCTCGATGGTTTTTAAAGAAAGAGCTCGAAGAAGGAGGGAATGAAGATATACGTAAGCATAGAGCAGCAAAGAGATTCTCCAGCTATCATTCCTTTTTCCCATGAATGAGATGGATTTTATAAGCATTGTGTTTAATTTGATTATAAGATACTTGAATGTATCCTTTTTAAAGAACAATATTATTATAATTCTCTTGAGAGGAGAGAATCATTTGAAAGCAATCTAGTAGAGAAATTTTATGCTAAGAACATCATTGAGGGTTAAAAAGAGATGAACCAATGAGTTGAATATATCATGAATCTTTTATATTAATGTAAAGGGGTTCATTATTTTATGCTTGGAAATTTTTTTGGAAAGAGATATTATTTATGTCAATTATGTATGAGTATTTATGATGTAGAAATGAGAGATATTAATCATTATTGTGGTATTTGACCAAAAGTGGATTAATGAGAAAAAATATTAGAGTTATTTATTTAGCATAAAATATAGTGTATCTTAATTATGTATATGGGTACATGATGGTTTAATTTGCTATGAACTCTAAAGTTAATCAAATATGGATGAGGGTATGTATGTTGGATAAGTTATAATTCTTATGGTTCCTTGAGAATGGAATAATTTTTGGGTTAGGATTGATCTCGGTTCTTTAAAAAAAATAGTCTAAAGGATACTTTTTCCTTAAGTAGAAATTGGATATATAAATATTTAAAGAGCATATTATGAGTACTTCCAATGATGGATTACTTAAAGGTTTTTACGCTAAAATAAGATATTTCTACAAAGTAATTGAGGTTGATCTATTAGATACATGCCATGCTTGGAATAAAATTCTTTCATGATAAACCCTAGTAGTGTGAAAAGATATTTAATGAACTTATATCCATGGATTAAGGATTATAGAGAGATATAATGATGGGAAGGCTAACTCATCATGGATATGGGATGGTTAGCATGAATCATCATGCTCAGTGCACCTACATAGATAGACTTATGTATGGTGTAGATATTTGTGCATCCCTTTCGGTGGACTGAAAGGGATAAGCTAGCTCATTGGAAAAATGATATTGATAGCATAACTTTGTATTACACCACACATACGTAGATAAATGTATGTATGCTATAGGGATGGATGTACCCCATGATGGGTATAAAGGGATAAGTTGACTTATCATGGAAATTAAGCAATCAACTTAGTAAGGGTCAAAAAGGTTTTTAGACGAACCATACGAAAGATCCTTTTTAAGTAGGACTTGGTCAAATCATAGTAGTTATTTGTGGTGTTGGAAAAAAAATTACAATTGGAATAGAAAAATTGGGTTGTGACAATAAGGGATCAAATTATTCAAGAGTTGGATGAGACAATGCAAAGGCTCAATGAAAGAGAAGTACAAAGACAATAAGAACTAAACAACCTTGAACAACAATGATTAACTAGAGAACAAGAAACATATGACTATGGAGAGACATCTACAAAGTACGTTCATATCAGGATGTGGAAAGAAGGTGGTAAAATAATAATAGTTTATTTTCCATGAGTTCAAACAACTCCTAGACAATTTTGTATGCAATTAATATAAATAGTAGTATCAATAGCAATTTTAGCTCATCATCGACGAGGAGATCCATGAGGAACTTGACAAGAGTCCAACCATCCCCTCAAGCATAGGAAAGAAGAAACTCCCAAGAAGACTTTGAAGAGGGAAGACAAATCAGGAGAAGGATAGAAGATACACCAACACCCATTGGTGAAGGAGAAGGTAGACCTAGTAGTTCACAAGAATTACTAGATACTATAAGAGTGGTACCATAAGGATGTAGCTTAGGAAACTTGGAGGGATAGTTAAGTCTTCTTAGTGGTCTAAGATTACCCAACCAAGGGAGGAGTTTGGTTGG
The DNA here is from genome assembly GCA_028583015.1 of Wollemia nobilis. NCBI lineage: Eukaryota > Viridiplantae > Streptophyta > Pinopsida > Araucariales > Araucariaceae > Wollemia > Wollemia nobilis. The sequence continues at coordinate 1,558,354 of JAQPPZ010002224.1, forward strand.
CCTCCCTCTCGATGGCTTGAGGGGAAAAAAATTTCCTGTTGCTACCCCTAGGCCATAGGATCGACAAGATGGGCCACAAGGACCATTATGATATTAGACATAAAACAACCAATTTTCATGGGATCATAAGGCTGGCCCATCAAGACCATATCATGGTTCATGTCAAAATTGAAGATGATGTAATAAATGGTTGAGGACTCAAACAAACTTTAGACAATCAAAGGATATGAATAGGCAGTCCCACATTATGGAGGTTTACCTAATGGAAGGAGTAGTAATAACATGGATATCATTAAAAATATGATGGACTATAAGAAAAAAAATTGGATTAGACAAAAATGAATCTAACAAATAGAGATCTATAGAGAATGGGTTATTACATAGGTCTAAAAAGTTAGCCAATTGGTAGCCAAAAAGACAAGTTCCTAATAGCTATCAACAAGTCAGTGGGATTCCAAGGGATCATCAATGGAATTATAGGATGATAGAGTATCATAAATAAGATAAGAAAATGATAGGACCATATATGTAACCAAATAAGATGATAGGGCATACCTACAACTAAGCAGAAATACAAGCTACACTTTGTAGATCGTTAGGATCAAAGAAGGCTACAAGATGATGATAGGATGGCAAGGTGTCATCAAGAAGATTATCAAATGAAAAAGAGATCCAATAAGTACAACATCAATAGTAAGGGACCCAAACAAAATGTTGTCGTTAGGAGGATAGATAGACAAGAGGTACTCATAGTCTGTTGAAGAATATTATATTATTTGGTACATGCAAATGTACCAAATAATATAATATTCTTCAACAGACTATGAGTACCTCTTGTCTATCTATCCTCCTAACGACAACCTTTTGTTTGAATGTACCTCCATGGTACCTTTATGGTACATATTTAAATATGTAATATATAAGGGTGAGATTCTATAGTTTAGATTAGTGATTTATATTTCCCATTTATGTAAGTGTTTGTGCATGATATGCACAAGTGTCATGTATGTAAGAGTGTAATGAAAGAAAGTGCACAAGTATCATGTAATTAAGAGTGCAAATATGTAATGTGAGGATGTGCACAAGTATTATGTATTAGGAGTGCATGTAGAAGTATAAGTGTCATGTAGAAGTGTGTAAGTGTCATAGAGTTAAGTGTGCAAGTAAATAGAGAGTCAAGAGTCTTGTATACAAGTGGCAAGATGATAATTCAAAGGACATGAGTGACTTTTATTATGTAAAGAATAGGAATTGTTGCAACTCTTGGATGTGTGAGGAGTGCAATAGTCAAGTATTGAAGAGTCACATTTCTATATCTATATTATGGAGACAAAGCTCCATGCATTGTATTGGAAAATGGTCTGAGAAGATCACCATTTCAAGCATTAATAATATTGAAGCTTGTATGCATATTTTGAGCAATTCTATTAATATTGGTGTCTGTGATATTATATTGAGACCTATGATAATATAGCTTATAATACAATAGTGGTACCAAATCCATTATCATATTCAAATCTACCACAAGTAGTCTCTATTGATACCATAAAAGGAAGTCTTTGATGTGATTACTAAAAAAATTAAATTTATAGATTGATTGATATATTGATGTTTGATTAAGGTCCTCAATTAGGATATTTCCACTTTAAAGGAAATGAATACTTGGACTCCATTCAAAGGCTTAGAGAATAGATATATAGGAGACATTCAGAGTTACCCTGATATTAATTTGGATTCTTTAGAAAAGATGAGAATCACATAAAAAAAAGAAAGTAAAATAAGAAGATAGATGGAAAAGAAAAAAAAGATATTGAATGCACTCAGGCTAGAACCTAAGAGAGAGAAAGAAAGAAAGGAAAAGAGAACTCAGGTAAAAATCCTTCGTAAATTAGAAAGAAGAAAGGGAATGCATCAAAGCTTTCTAAAAAATATTGAAAAAATATTTTAAAAGAGAAAAACACATTTTTCAAAAGCAGAAGATAGCAAGCAAGCACCTAAGCAATTTAGGTAATCTTTAGCAAACCAGAGAGCCCAAAAAACTGATCCAGGTAGAAGCTCCATTGTGAGCATTCATCAGATAAAAGTTGACTAAAGTGGCTAAGTGAACCTAAGTGACCAAAAACAAAGTGAACCTAAGGAACCAATAACTAAGTGAACCTACGTAGCCAACAACTAAGAGAACCTAAGCAACCAACAAAGATTAGTCTATTTTAGAAGAGGACTTCATGAAGTTTTATTTTGGTCTAAGAAGACCTGATAAAGCAGCTTGATAAGTTCAGTCTAAAGAAGACCTAATAGAGGGGTCCATAAGAATAAGTTTGGTCCGAGAAGACTTGATAAAGTGCCCCATAAGAATTAGTTCAGTCTAAAGAAGGAAGATCTAATAGAGCAGCCCACAAGGATAAAGTTTGAACGTCTTATGAAGAATAATATGATTTAGCTAAGTGAGAAAGATATAAATGCAAAGATGCATTTAAGGAAGCATTTTCCTTGCACAATACTTCTACGATATTTAGAGATGTAGTAACACATTCTTGAACGTTACTCCAAGAGGCCATAACATCCATCTCTAGGCAACATTCATTAGCTCATGAGCATTATTTTAGAGTTGGAAATATTTTGCGCTAAGTCGTCAGGTGGATGGTAAGGTAATTAATGTTACCTTTATCAATTAATAAATTAAAGTCCTAAGTAAAAAATTATTTGAAGTATTGGAATTTAGGAACTTTAATTTGATAGTTAAGTGGGAGATAAAACAAAACAACATTTTAGAAAAAGAAAATTTAGGTGGGAGTTATAAGGACTTCTACTATATATTGAAATTAATATTTTCTATTTTAAATTTTGATTTTTTAAATTTTTAATATTTATCAAATTTTGGAGAGAATATTTTCTACTCCAAATAGGATTTGAAGATTTAGAAAATTTTGAAATTTGAAATTTAAAGAAAATTTGAAAGTTGAAGATTTTAAAATTTGATTTTTTTAGAATTTGCAAATTTAATAAAGTAGGGAGACAAGGTATACTACTTCAAAGGATTTGAATTTTTTTTTAATTGCAAATTTATTTTTGAAAGGTTATTTTAAATTTTGAAAGTTTTGAAATTTCAATTAATTAAACTTTAGAGTAATAAGGCATTCTACTCCAAAAAAATTTAAAAGGAATTTGATCATGGAAGACAATGATTTTAAGACTATAATTAAGAAGAAAATATTGGAAGCATTTGAAATTGGCATAAGTAATCTAATTGAAAATAAGATATGGTTATGCAATTTATCTATAAAGAAGCAATGAATGAAAGTTTTGAAACATTTGAATATTATTTACATTCAAAGCTTATTGAAGCAATTGAAAATTCAAATGATGATATTACAATACCTATTGATATAGGTAATATAATGTATATGGCATTGCTTTCACTTGAAATTTATAAGAATGAAAATCAAAAGCAAAAAGAGTTGATTGAAACTCAAAAAGGAAAAATAGTGATTGGTTATAATATAAGTGATACAAGTGAATCATATTTGAAAGCAATGTTTCATTATGCATGTAATATTTGAAGATAAATAAAGAGAGCCCCGATAAAATAATTCTAGAAAAGCATTAAATGCAAAATCAAGAAGAAGATAACAGATACACACATAACATAGTATTTATCCTAGAAACTCTTAACCGGGAAAAACTAGCACAGTATTATCTCCTTTATTGCATAAACTTGACCATCTCCAATACAATAATGTTCCTCTTCTATATTAGGACATTGTTCAATAGATAAATTTAGACCAACAAGATATGGAGTACTTACTAGTTTACAATCATGCATCCTAAACCTCTGTAGTATCAAATCAACATATTTCATTTGATTTAACCACAACTTTCTATTTGCACAATCCCTTATTATCTTTGTCCCCAAAATAATTTTTTTAGCACCCAAATCCTTCATGTCAAATTCAAAAGATAACTAGGATTTTAGTAACTTTATCATCTCATTTTTGTTACTAATTAGCAACATATCATCCACATACAAAACAATGATAACAAAATATTCACCTTCTTGTTTAAAATACACAATGATCTGCTTTGCTTTTTTCAAGCCCAGGTGTCAAAACAAAACCATCAAATTTTTGGTTCCACATTCTTAGAGTTTGCTTCAAGCCATAAAGGGACTTTTTCAACTTGCATACCAAGTCCTCCTTACCTTTTACCCTAAAGAATTTTGGTTGTGACATATATATGTCTTCATCAAATTCACTATGTAGAAAAGTTGTCTTTACATCCATTTGTTCTATTTCAAGATCAAAAGCAACAAAAATAGCCGATGGGAATCTAATTGAAGTTAGTTTAGCCACAGGAGAAAAAAATTCACCAAAGTCAATTCCCTCAACTTCAGAAAATCCTTTTGCTACCAGGAGAGCCTTGTATTTCTCCAACTTTCCTTCTACATTGCACTCCTTGAATACCCACTTAGTACCAACAAGTTTTCTTCTAGGGGGTAATTTCACCAAATCCCATATCTTATTTTTATCCAAGGACTCCATTTCTTCCTCCATGGCTCTTTTTCAAGACTTATTCTCACTTGATTGAAGTGTCTCCTTTACAGTCTTGGGTTCTTCATCATTAACTAAAATATTAAATGCAAAACAAAAATTTGAAGGGCAATACCTTTCTAGAGGTCATCTTACTCGATCTGATCTCCTCAAAATTGGAGTTTCAGGTTTCGCATCTTCAACTTCCTTATCACCTTCTTCCTCTGAATTTTCCTCTTTAAATTCTCACCATAGTTCATCTTCTTCTGTAGCACCAGGTACTACCATAGGTTCTTCCTTCTATTTCAATTTTACTTTAACTATTTCAGGTTCTTTACTTGGTTGCAATTCCTATTTTGGAACTCCTTTTGTTTCTCTAAATATCACATTACGACAGTAAACAATCATCTATGTTTCTGGGTTCCACAACTTACATCCTCTAACACTAGTACTTTAACCCATAAATATGCATTTTTTAGATTTATAGTCTAGCTTTGTCCTTTTCTCTTTTGGGACATACATATAAGCATCACAACCAAAAACCCTTATATGACTGAGAGGGTTTCTTACCAATCCACACTTTCTATGGAGTATTGTCCACCAAAGCTAAGGTAGGAGATCTATGGATGAGGTAACAATAAGTTAACACGATTTCTACCCAAAATTTCTTTTCTAACCCTACACCACTTAGCATACTTTTGGCCTTATCCACCAATGTCCTATTCATCGTTTCTACATCTCCATTATGTTGTGGAGTATATGGAGTTGTTTTTTTCCTTTTTATTCCATAGTCTTTGTAAAACTACTCAAATTTATTAGAGCAATACTCACCACCATTATCACTTCTCAAAACCTTTATCTTTTTCTCTATCTAATTTTCTACAAGAGCCTTAAACTATTTAAATTTATTAAAAACATCATATTTATTCTGTAAAAAATATACCCAAGTCTTTCTTGAAAAGTCATCTATAAATGTAACAAAATAGATAGATTTACCTAACGATGGTACTTTTACAGGTCCAAACACATCATTGTGAACTAGATGCAAAATTCCTTTAGATCTTGTAGCACTACTAGGAAACTTGACTCGGGTTTGCTTTCCAAAAACATAATGCTCACAAAAATCAAAATTTAATGGGCAATCATAAATTCCTTCAACCATACCTTTCATTTTTAATGTTTGAAGGCCTTTCTCATCAATATACCCCTTGTATTGATGCCACAACATTATCTTCGCTACAAGAATACTTGGAACCACTTCTACTACAACTGAAGAGTTATTGCAATTAGTACTTACAACTCTAGCCTTAAGTTTGAACCAAGTTCCTATACAAACTCCCCTTGCAACACTAAGGCTCCACAAACCATCTTAGAACTATCCTTATTGAATACCACATTCACACCCACATCATTCATCTTATGGATATCATATTCCTTGCTAAACTCGAAATATACAGCACACCAGGAAGGATTTTAATTCTTCCATATTTTAACCTTAGCTTAATTCTTCCTCGACCTATTATTTTATATGTCTAATTGTCTCCCAATAAGAATTCACCTTCATTTATCTTTTCATATTCACAAAACCCCTCCCTATGAGGAGTCATATGAAAAGAAGCACCTGATTCAATCAACCATGAGTCATGGCATTCACTTGAGCAAATTACAACTAAGATTAAGTTCCCTGAATCTTCATTTGTGGACTTTGTTTTTGCATAAATTTTTTCATCAGATGATCGACTATTATCAATATTTTTAGATCTGCAGTATCTTTTATAATGCCCTGTTTTATCACATTTCTAGCATTGGCTCTTTTTTGGAGCAACAAATTTACCCCTAGATTTTTATTTCCTTTCTCCTAACTTCTTTTTGCTTCTTTCTTGAGAATGGCCTCTCACAACCAAGGCATCCTTCTAATGATAATCCTTAGAATATTTTTTTCTCATCTCCTCAGATAGCAATGTTCCTACTATATCCTCTACTTTCAATTTAGAAGTAGTATTGGTGATAGCCATAACTAAGTTATCCCACAAATCAAGTACTGAAAAAAGTAAAGTAATACACTTTTCATCAATTTTTACTTCAACAAAGTTTAATTGACTTACCACAGTGTTAAAAGTATTTAGATGTTCAACCACAGAGTCACCATCATTCATATAAAGTGAATACAACTTTTGAAGAAAGAGTTTTATCGATGACTTTCTATAATACAAAGTTCTTAGGTTATCCCATAACAACTTTGTCGTGGTCTCTATCAATACATTCAATAATATCAAATCAAATAAGCACAATATGATAGAGCTCCTTGCCTTCCTATCAAGTTTTAATCAATCATCATCTGTGATTGATGTTGGTTTTGTTTCTGAGACCACAATCCACTAATATCTATCAATCAAAAAATCCTCCATATTGAGTTTCCATAACTCTAAATTATATCCATTATATTTTTCAATCTCTACCCATGTGCTTCTAGTTATTTTCCTTCACCTAGATTCTTTCACGTATGGCTCCCACTCAAGAATTAATTTATCATAGGGTTGAAACCCTTACTCCTCGAACAAAGCTAAAACCTAGCTTTGATACCAAATGTAGAGAAATAAAGAGCCCTGATAATTAATTCTAGAAAAGTAGTTAATGCAAAATTAAGAAGAAGATAACAAATACATGCATAACACAATATTTATCCTATAAACCTTTAATCGGGAAAACTAGCACAATATTATCTCCTTTATTGCATAAACTTTATTGTCTCCAATACAATAATGTTCCTCTTTTGTATATCCAAATCCTGATGCAAGTGTGGTATATATAACAAAGATACATGCACGGGTTTTACAATATCATGGGCCAAAAAGCATGGGTTCAAATATAGTGATCCAAAAAATCCCATATGGGTCTAAATGTAGCTTAAAAAACCTAATCCTAAAATTCTTGCTAGGAGCTACCATCCTTGAACCCTTGTTCAAGACCCGACCTAGCTTCAAACCCCAGTGAGTATAGGTACAAAGTGTCCAGTACCTTTTAGAGTTAACCCCACTAGAATAACATGGAAAATATTCAACATATCTCCAACAATATTGAAATTCTAATCTCATCAAATTCAAGAAATTTTTATGATGCTCTAAGTGAATGTTTTGATATTACAGGAAAACATCAAGATTGTAAGAAATAAAAAATAAAAGAAGCATATGAATCAAAGGTGAAATACAAAGAAAAATTTCAAGTAGTTCATGAACAAGAAACAAGAGTTCATAGCAAATATCCAAGAAAATAAGATGAAAATGAATCTCAAACCATGTGGAAGAGACTACCATAGATAATTACATAGATGATGATTTAAGTGAACATGTGCTTTTAGAAGTGTCAAATTTTAGGCAACCACCAGAGTTGGGAGAACACATTAATGCATAAGTTAAAACTTTTCTAAATAAAATATACAATGTCATTGACAATTTGAAATTGAAATTCAAGATAAAGTATGTCAGATAGTGGAGACAATGATAGTTGACAATAGAGAATGAGTTGGGAAAGTTAGTGAATTGGATCCATAATAAGGAATGTATGATAGAAATTTCCAACACTAATCAAATAAATTCTTGGGAGTTGGAGACTAGCAATATCAGAACCATGGTTGGGGTATAGGAATTACCAGAAGGAATCCAAAATTTGTATTAAAGACTAGTTCATATTTATATAAATGGAAGTTATAGTGTACTTTACCCACTAAGTGATACAAGTGTGTATTATGTAGAATTGGCACCAAAATAATTCCCAACCCATGTTAAGGTCAATTTTTTGGCATACTTGGTGCAATGGTTAGTTGCAAGTATTAAGAAGCTTCAAAGTGTAAGTGAAGAGAAATATAACCTACTATACACAACAAAGGATAAATTTTGGTAGATGAGTGAAGTAGGTGAAGTCGAACTAGTCAAGCTAAAATAATTTAAGGAGATGCATGAAAAGACAAAGGAGGTTGAGGGAAGAATAAGGAAATAGAATAAGGGAGCAAAATTATTGAGGAACAAAATGCAATGATAACACAATTGAGGTCCGAGTGCTTAATGAAAGAGTAGCTATGGAAAGCCAAGATAAAGGAGCCGGAGCACAAAGACTAGTTGATTGTGGAACGAGATGAGTAATTGTTAGCTTTTGATGCTATAAACTTAAAGGAAATGCAACCACAAGTAGTAAAATAAGCATGCAATGTTATATCTATGATAATGGCAATATAATAAGCAAGTAAATAGCATGAGAAAATTTTGAAATAACTCATGAAATAGCCATTAATGAAAGCTCATGAAAATTTGAACTTGTTACAATATGTGGAGATCTCAATGCTCCATTCTTCATACAAGTTCTACATTGTATCTCTCTATCTATCAACTCACTAACTTACTAATCTAACTCTTCTCACTTCTCCTCCTCAACTCATCTACCAAAGGCCTATATATAATGAGACATGACTCTTGGCCTTCCATCTTCCTATGACTCTTCATCTTCCTATTCTAAGGACTCATGTACATGTGGACACCATGCACATTTACATCATTGCACATTCTAATAATACTTGTGCATTTATTACATTACATAAAGTAAATACTCAAGCCTTAATCTAAGACACTCTCCTAATCTAATGATGTACCCAAGATGGTACATTAGCATGTACCAAATAATGTAATATATTCCAACACCCCATGTATTACATTATTTGGTTATTGAAGACTTTAGTCTTCAATATGGTCTTTGTCTTGGTTCTAGAATTTGAGCTCTTCTTTCCTGCCTTCTTCATTTTGCTCCCTGTCTGTATCTTGATCAAGTAAATAGTTAGTATCTTCATAAAATGCTATTTTTGTTGAGAGAGCTTTAACTTCATGTTCATCTGTAGGTTCTTCCAGTTCTTGAATTTCTTGAATCTCTTGAACTAAGTGTCCTTTTTGTTTTCCTTCTCTATATTGTAGTTGTGGATAATTGTATTGATTCTGAGAAGTATATGGATGCTAAAATTGTTGCTAATGTGGATTATATTGATTTTGATATTGTCTTGGTTGGAATGGCCTATTTGATTGGCTTCCAAAATTTGTTTGATTTCCTTGATACTAGTTTCTAGGATTGAATCTACAATAATTGGTACTATGTCCTTTCTTCCTGCATACTTGACAATATCTATTATTCCATCTTGATATTCCTTTTGGAGATGATGCAACATTTCCTTGTGGATTATCTTTTGTAACTAATGCATTGTTAGTCATTTCATATTTTACTATATTTTCTACCTCATATTCTTGTAGAATATTGACTAACTCATCAAATGATGTATCTTTACTTAGAATTTGTAAAGATGTAACTAAATGCTTGTAGCTTTCTGGAAGTGCTCTTAGGGTTACTTGAACAAGAAACTTATCTTCTACCTATTCTCCTAAGGTTAACAATTTTCCTTTTATATCTGCTACTTTCCTTAGGAACAGTTCTATACTTTCACCACTATTCAATTTTAGAGAATGCAATTGAGTTTGAAGATTCAAGATAGTGGCTTTATTCTTTCCTTCAAATATCTTGGCTAAAGTTTTCCAAGCTTCTGTAGAAGTTGTGTTGAACTAATGTATGGTTGTATTTCATATGTAATTGCAAAAGTTATTATCATGAGTGCTTTTGCTTCATTTTCTTCAAACTTCTGAATCTCACTATCCCCTGTAGTAGGTTTAGTTTTTGCTCCTTTAACAATATCCCAAAGCTTTTCAACTATCAATATTGACCTCACTTTGTTTTTCCATGAAGAGTAATTAGGTCCTTTAAGAAGTTGGGATTCTGTAAGAATGAACTTATTTGTTGTCATGATGATGCTTGTAAGCTACCTTATATCTCCCTAGTTTAGAGTATGTGATCAAACTTGATAAGACCTTTTCAATTTTCAAGTTTTGTAAAATACTTTCCACCTTGCAAGTGTTTTGAATGTACTATGATCTTGATAGTATGCTTAGCTTTCTTAGTTTTCCTAGAGTTGAATCCCTTTTATCTCCCTAATGTTCAACTTCTATTCTTCACCTTATTTCTCCCTATTAATGAATAAATAGAAAGCTAAAGATAATTTATGATGCACCTTCAAGTTTTGATAAGGTTCTTTATTTTCAAGACCTTTAAGTTGGATTCCTTATGTCTCATAAATTAGAGCAAGAGACTAATTCAAAATGTAATTTCCAACTTTCTATCAACTCTATGTTTTGCTTCTTTCAATTTTCAATTCAATAATTTCTAAATTTCAATAATCTAAATTGATGTAGAACTCCTTATATCTCCCTAATTGGAAATTTAGAAACTATGGATATTTGCAAATTTAATGTTTTAATTTCTATGTAGAATTCCTTTTTCCTCCAAATGAGTTATTTGCAAATATTTCTTATGCTTGAATAAAGTAATTCAAATGCTTTTAATTAAACCTTCCTTGCTTAAAAAATGCTTTCAAATATTTTAATAAAGCATCTAAGGTTGTACTATATCAAAGCAATTCCTTATACCTCCAATTATCTAATTAATCTCAAGCATTAAATATTAACTAGTTTTAACCTTAGTAATAATGTTCCTTATTCCTCCTTTACTTTATAAAAATGCACTTTGATTTAAATAAATTCAATACCTTCTTTAACTTTGGCGTGCGCTGAGTTTGAAGTCTTCCTCCCTTTGACTTCTCTACAAGTTGCACTTGTATTGAGGTGCTATTCACTTCTCCTTCTTCAATGCTTATGACACCTTCTTACAACATTAATTGCACTTGCTTTTGGCGCCTTCAAAGTTGTCTTCAACATTTCAATTGCTAGTTACATTCTCCGTTACTGTGCTCAGGTTTCACTTCACTGTGCTCTTGGTATTTACTTCACTGTCATCCTCTACGTACTCTTAGAATGCCTTCTTAAGTGTGAGACTTGTCACTCATGCAAGGCAAACGTTTCCTCTTCCCTTGGAGTTTTCTTTAGCACTGTGACACTTGGCGACAATGACTCTTCACCTCCTTTACCTTCCAAGAGCTTGCACTCCTTTTGTAACATTATTTCTCTACTTAGCGCATTATCTTTCTTCCAAGTGGCATTAACTTCCTTGTGTTTGGTAGGGTGCTAGCTTATCTCCAAGTGGCATTGTTCTTTGCTATGTAACGTTCTTCAAGGTGGTGTTATTCCTTATGACACTTCTTCCACGTGGTGCTAAGACTTGTAATTCCTTTTTTATGTGCTATCTTTTACGTAGCACTCTCATTCGCAATGTAATGCTCTCTGTAGGCGTTGTGACTCTTCAACGTGGCTTCTTTAATGATGAGGCCTTCTTTGCAATGTTCTTTTCCTCCTTCAATGCTCAATAATGCATGATGCTGCACCTATCCTTCCTTTGCTACATTCTCAAACCTTCAATGGTTGAATATACTTGGTTCTTGCACTTGTTTTGCTTGCTAATGGTGTTGATTTACATAGCTAAATGAAATGCTTGCTAGCTGCTATTCGTAGCTTGATGAAATGCTTACCCCCATGTGCTTCCAATATTCACCTTTGCTTTCCTAAGATGGTGGTTTCTCCTCTTGAACGTGGTGGTGGCACCTCTCCTTTTGCAAGCCATGGTAATGGTGGTTTCTACGTTGCCTTCTCCTCCTTGGCAACTCTTCTACTACATCTCCTTGTTGGATCAATGCTTGGTGATCCTTCCTATGGTGATTCCAAGCTTCTTAATCATGCCAATACCTTGGCTTATGGATAGCTTAGTATATCCAATATTTGCTTTACAATAATGTCTTCTTTGTTATACAATATCCACTATTAGCTTTCAATAGATAGTAAGAAGTTGATATTTTCTTTCCTTGATAATATATCTAACTTCTTTTATGTAGGTTTTAATTCCTTGTAAATGCTATCTTCTGCACCCTTGAAGACATAAACTTGAAACCTTTCCTCTTGCAACTTTAAACCTCAAATTTGGTGCTTTTAAAAACTTAATAATAAGATAAATATGAATGTTCAATTAATGAACTTTTTGCACCAATGTTGCATACCTTTTGGTCTTCGTTTGTAGCTTGATTTCTTGGTGATTTAACTCACCTATTTGTTGCCTTGAGTTTGATAAATTTGTAGCTTCAATTATTTATGCTTTGCTGCCCTGAACTTGTCTATTTTGTAGCTCTTCTTGCTGTCCAAATCAGCTTCTAAACTCTTTCAACTTGCAGCTATTAATGCTGCCCAAAATGTTGTCCTAAACTCTAAAAATTTTAGATTCTAACGCAGCCAATTTCTCCTCCAATATGTTGTCTAATGTGTTGCCTTTAACCTCTAAAATTTGGTAGGAAACTCCTCCAATTTGTAGCTATCTTTACCTCTTCAATTTTTGTTGTAAAAAATAACAATCTCCTTTTATGCAAATCAGCCTTCAAGCCTTCAAAGGTAATCTTCAAACCTCTCAAATCTGTGTCCTCTTCTAGCTCCTTTCTCCTTCAACCTCATTGTTGAATTCTGACTTCAATCTTGACCTCTTTGTTGGCCTTCTCAAGAATCTAAATGTCTTGAGGTCTTCAAGAATCTCTTCCAAAATTTGGCAAACTTCTTGCCAAATCTTTCTCCCTTTTGGGCTTGTTGTCGGATGGCGACAATTGTCCCAAATTCTTCTTTTATAGGGCAATTATCCCTCTTGCAATCTTATCCAATGGGATTTCTACTTCACCTTCTTCAGTAGGGCCTTTCTAGACTTCTCATTTTTTCTCCTTCCAACTTTTATTGAGACCTCTTCTCTTGGGCCTTCAAATTCTACAGCTTCTCAAATCTGCAATAGGACTTTTCTAGTCCTTCTCTATCTTTAATCTTCCAAATATGAAAGTTCTTCAATGGGACATCCTTTGGATCTTCTCTTCAATATTCAATCTTCTATGGAGATCTCTTTCTTGAGTCTCCTCAATCTTCTATATTCAAATCCTGCAAATCTTGCAATGGGACCTTTTCCTTAAGGCCTCCAAAATCTTCAATCTTCAACTTGTTGCTTCAAGTACTGGATTGATTCCAAAGAAGATATTCTTCCTAGCTCTTGTAGGAAGCTTCTCAAATTTATTTGAATCTACTCTTCTCTACAAAAAAGTATTAGAAAATGATAATAGAAATTTCTTCAAATCTAGAGAAAATGAACTTCACTAGTTGATTTGTCAATCTAGTGGAATCAATGTTGAGTCCTAGTCTTCACAAGTTTTTTGCAACTTTGTGGAAAGACTCTAGCCAAATAGCAATTTCAAAAATTCTAAAAATGAGATTTCCTATCTCCTCTCAATCTCTCTTGTGGCTCTCTCTATCTCCTATCAATCAACCTAGTGCTCTGATACCACTGTTAGCTTTTGATGCTATAAACTTAAAGGAAATGCAACCACAAGTAGTAAAATAAGCATGCAATGTTATATCTATGATAATGACAATATAATAAGCAAGTAAATAGCATGAGAAACTTCTAAAATAACTCATGAAATAGCCATTAATGAAAGCTCATGAAAATTTGAACTTGTTACAATATGTGGAGATCTCAATGCTCCATACTTCATACAAGTTCTACATTGTATCTCTCTATCTATCAACTCACTAACTTACTAATCTAACTCTTCTCACTTCTCCTCCTTTCTTATTCTACCAAAGGCCTATATATAATGAGACATGACTCTTGGCCTTCCATCTTCCTATGACTCTTCATCTTCCTATTCTAAGGACTCATGTACATGTGGACACCATTCACATTTACATCATTGCACATTCTAATAATACTTGTGCATTTATTACATTACATAAAGTAAATACTCAAGCCTTAATCTAAGACACTCTCCTAATCTAATGATGTACCCAAGATGGTACATTAGCATGTACCAAATAATTTAATATATTCCAACAATGAATTGCAACATTGATGCAAGGGACTACAAACAAGGCCTTCACAAAAAGGGAGATCTTCATAAAGTTGATAGAAATGGGGTAGAAAGCCAATCATTGTGGTCTATAATATGTCAAGTACTTTAATTACACCAAGAGACTCAAGGACAAGGAGGACATGAAACTACAAATTGTTGAACTAGGAGTACTTGTTCCACAACCTCAATGGTTGAGTTTGACCCCATCAAAGTAAAGAAGGACGTCGATTAGTTTAAAGGGGAGGATAGATGTAGGCACTAGTTCTAAGAAAAAGTAAAAATGAAAGTGTTTGCAAAATATTTGTGTTAGGCACTAAGTCCAAATGAAATGAAATGTAATGCAATATAATGCAATGTAATAAAATAAAATGCCAAGGAAATGTAATGAAAATTTTATAGTCATCATAGTCAAGTGCCAAATATTTGATATATTGTAAAGCCAGTGTTACATCCCAAGTATGTAAGCACATGGAAAATAGTTACGTGCAAGATATCCTGGAAACCATTGCTATCAATGGCCAAGATTGCATTATAAATAGACTCCCCTTTCATTTGTTTGATATGATATCATGGATCACGAAGGCTGGAATACGTAGACACATATGCATGCCATCTTAGCAAATCAATCAATGTAAGGATCATCCTCCAATTTTGTGTTGATCTCTGTGTGATTTATTAGATTACTAGACTTGTGAACATAGTTGTTGCGGGTTAGAAGACAATTTCAGATTGGATCGATTGCAGGTTGTCAAAATTGCACACCCTTAAACACCATCGACTGGAGAGTCATTGTCTTGTTGGATAAAGTCATTGTCTGGGAAAAGTTATCATTTGGAGTCATGTCATCATGCCACCATTGGGATGTCATCATGTTGACACTGACTGCTAGTATCATCTAGAGGATATCGTCTAGCCAGTGTCATCTAGAGGATGTTGTTTGGGGTGTCATCATACTAGAGAATGAATGCTAAAATTTAACCTACTATCATATGTATGTTGTCGTTTGAGGTGATGATAAGTTATCCAAAAGTTGTTGACTACAAACGTGTTGGCTCTTAACTTCTGTCACTATCTCATTTTTGGGAAACCTCACCACTATGCTACACAAATTTAGAGGGAGCATTGACAAATGCAAAGCAAGGCTTGTTGCAAAGGGCTATGCATAGAAGGAATAAACTATGATGAAACTTCTATATCGACTATAAATATCAATACTATTTAGATGGTTTTCGCAATGGTCAGTTTAGACAAAAGTTACATCAAATGGATATGAAAAATGCATTTCTCAATGGTGACCTCAATGAAGAAGTCTTTATGACACAACCAAAGGGATTGATCGCACCTTATCAAAAGAACAAGGTAAGCAAACTCATCAAATATCTCTATGGGATAATGTAGACTCCTAGAGTCTGATATGTGAAGATCGATGAGCATCTTCTACAACATGGATTCCATCGTAGTCCCTATGATCCAGATCAGTACTTCAAAAGGCAAAAAAAAGGTTGTGATCATCATCATGTATAGTCGATGAATTGGTCATCACGAGGAGTTTAATGAAGTTGATTGAAGAGACCAAGAAAGCATTGAAGTGTTCATTCGAAAACAATGAAGTGCCATAGAAAAGTAGCAAAGTGGGTACTCAAGTATATCGGTTTTATGACTAAGTACGGTCTGAAATACAAAAACAATGATCAATTCTTCTTGATAGGTTTTATAAATGCAGACTATGCAAGATCTATTGATGATAGGAGATCAATTTTTGGATATATATTCTTTATGGGATCCAACCTGATTTCTTGGAAAAATAAGAAGCAACATGTTGTTTGTTCTTCCATTGAGGTTGAATATCGTGTTGCAAGACCTATATGTGAGGTGATATGGTTACGTTGCATCTTGTCAGCAATGGGTATTCCACAAAAGCAACCAACAATTATGAGTTGTGATAATCAAAGAGTTTTTAAGCTTCTTCTCAATCTAGTTTTGCATGAGCTCATAAAACACATTGAGATCCAATGCCACTTCATTTGCAAACATGTTTAAGAACACATCATACAACTCAAATTTTGTTCCATCAAGGAGCAATGTGTAGACATTTTGACAAAGTCTCTTGCATGTGTAAAATTTAAAAAATTTAAAAAAATTTTGTATGTACTTTGTTTGAGCATTGGTATAATAAGAGGGCGAATGTTGTGAACATTATGACTTGATATATCATATGACAATTACGAGGTTTACGGGTAGTTGAGAAGATGGTTGTAACTCCAAACCTCTTATATTCTTGTTCATGATTTTATCTATTCTTCTATCACATAAATGCCAAGGTTTTATCACAGTTATTGAATTCATTCTACGTATCTAACATAAAGTGAGTTTGGATGTACTTTAGTGATAAATCTATCTGGCTAAGCAACCATTTTGTTAAAAAGATTATGCTAAAGTCATGTTAACTAGAATTGAAATTCAATTACTATACTTAGAAGTAGAGTTACTATATGTTGTCATAAATAAGAGCTCAATGCTCATTTGTAAAGATATTTTTGGCCATTTACAAAACTAGAGCTACTCTTTGAAGTCAGCTTGTTACTTGTGACCTCATATTGCAGTTAATGAATAGGCTTAAGCATGACATTCATGGATCAATTCTCTCTGGTCTTATTATCTATGGATGTGTGATTTTAGTGGCTCTATCCTTTTGTCCCCAATTAGTGTTTTTTTATTTGTTTTATTGCAAGTTATTCTAGATTTGATGCATTGAAGTTATTTTGTCACTTAAACATATTTCCATTAAACTACACATTAATCTTGCTATAATAGCATGGTTATATTTACATTTTATGCATTTAGCTTATTTCTTGCACTACTTTCTCTCAAGCAAGTAGATTAGATCATATAGATTAGCAAAGAATTGACCTTAAATCTAGGGATTGAGAAGATTAAACCTCTCTTTCAATGTCAAACCATGGTTGTGAGTGCATAAGAAGATCAAACATTATCACAAATCAGCAATGATTCAACTTGATCTCCCAATCCTCAATAATAAAAATCCTTATTACATTTAAGTTGAAAGTTTTTCATTAAAAAAATCAGGTTAAATGCATTTTATTGAATTTAGCTATTCTTCACTTGTTTTTATTGAGTTTGTCAATCATTATACTTGCAATGCCTCATTTATATTGGTTTCTAAATGTTTTTAGTTTTAGTTTGGCTATTAGTCAAGATTTTTTCATGGTCTTTTGGTTATGATACTGAGGAATAGGTATATAGGGATTTGATATTATATTTTATAATGGTTGGCATGGGCCACACATAACCCAAGGTTGATCATATTATTACATTATAGATGAGGACTCAGTAGTCCGCTCCCCATAGTAGAATTAGAAGATGAATATATAGTGAAGGGATATTGTCATTGTGTTCATCATGGAGATCATCCATAAGAAGAATTACTTGTAATCGTCTATACCAATGAAATGGCTTATGAGAATTTCTCCTCTCTAAGCATCACTCTCATCTTGAGAGTTGTTTTCTTTAAGGAGTATTATTGGTGTTGCCCTACATTATGGATATTATCTATCTCTGTCTCATTGTGTGGATAATTATTTGTAGATGAATGATTTCTGTTAAGGAGAATAAAGTTTCATAATAAGTGGTACCAAAGCAACGATTCCGACAAGGTGGGAATTGTGTTTTTATGGATTGTAGAATTAGGACAATTTTTTTAATAGAAAAAAGTCTCATCTTTCAAGTGTCATCTCTGCGAAAAATTGTTTTATTTAGACAATTCTTGGACCATTTTATGTGGAATTTGAAAAGTTTTTAAATGAGTGGTGATATGAAGTAATCTGAGCAATTTGAGGCAAATAGGACCCTATGAAGTCAATCGTTTGGAACAAGGGCAATGACAAATTTTCAACTCACATTTTTTTTTAGAAGACAAAATTTGTCTATCGGGGTAACCAAATAAATTGCAGTTTATTTTGTTTCGAAGAAAAAATGTAGATCTAATTGTTTGTGTGGAATTTTAATTCAAATTAATGGGGAAATATATATTTTTGTAAACCCTGGTTTGTATTATCATTTTTGTGGATGTGATTTCATGGCACTTGAAAAGTTCTTTTTGGAATAGATGATATTTATACTAGACAATGGTGGACATATTTAAAGTCTATATTTTATTGATCCTTACTAAAAATTCCACCTTAATACACTTTTAGAAAAGGAAGCTAAAAATTGATTGTTAAGTTTTATGATTGGGGAGAATTGGAGGATGCATTCTTAAGTCATTAGAACCCAAATAAAAATATAACTACTTTGAAGGATACACTCAAAGATTATGGAGAAGAAATAAACATGCTTCAAAAAGAACAAAAAGAATTAAAAAGAGAGCTTCAAGGAAGGGATAAAAAGATAGATAGCTTGATGGATGTCATCAAAGACCTTGAAAAGAAACTACAAGGGATTCAAAATGAGAGAAACGAAATAAAAGGAGAGAGATATTGTTTCAAGAAACAAAATGAAGACTAAAAAATAAATAAAATTACTCGAAGAGAAAGAGGAAAATGGTAAGGAAGATAATGAGGAGAATGAAGAAGCCACATCTTTGGATTTACAAAAGCAAATGGATCTAAATTCATATAAAATTCTATTTTGCAGGTTCATTGATGCATTCCAAATGAAAAGGTTATTGTTTCAATTAAACCTAGTTATAGATCTAATTTCGTTAATACTGCTTTGTCTAAGAGGTTGCAAGTTCAAGCAACAAAAATTAAGGACATACAACTTGAGGGTGTAAACATTCAAATTTTTGAAGATTTGAAGATCACCATGGATTAATGCGTTCTTTTTATGCTATTGAGATGGATAATGTAGAGATTATTCTTGGTTGGATTCTTTGGTTACTATTAACATTAATGTGCAAAAAAAATTTATGAACTTATGGTATTGGAAAAAGAAGATAACATCACAAGATATTTCTCAGCTTAAGAAGCAAGGATCCAAGGAAAAGCAAGAAGCAATTATGGTAAAGGAACAAGGAGCCAATAGAAGAATCAAAAGTTGATTCTATAGTAGCAACAATAACAAATTCCATGGAAGAAATGCACAACGGCACACCAAAATAAGGGCACAAGACAGGAGCATGAGGAAGAATTTAAAATAGAGAAACAAAGTGCTAAAGAATCAAAGGAAACAAATTGTCAGGTTAAGGTTGTAGCATATCACCACCCACACCACCCTGAGTGACAACAATCTTGGAGGTATGGCTTAGGGCATCAATATTATTATGGATCTATATGAAGTCAAAAAGGCATCAAGTATGACAATGTTTAGCAAAAAAAAAATATAGTGATTCGAGATTTCAAAGTGGTGTAGCAACATTAGAGAATAATAGGACAAATAATTCAAAATATCATAGTAGAGCAATAGAGCATGGAACCAATAGAGCAGTTATGGATGCTCAAGTGGCACAATGGCAACTTGGCATCATCGAAGGCCACCAATCAAGATTTCACTTGGATGGATGGATAATCAAGATTGGTACAAGTTGTCAACATTGCTTAGAAGATCATATTATTTAGTTTCTTCTCATGTTTCAAGGACAAAACATTTGTAAGGAGGGTGGAATGTTATGGTACCTAGGAATAGGTATATGGGGATATGATATTATATTGTATAAGGGTTGGCATGGGCCACACATAATTGAAGGTTAATAATATTATTATATTATATTATATGATAATAATAAGTGGGATGAGAGTTTAGTAATCATCTCTTCAAAGTAGAATTAGAAGATGGGTATATACTAAAAGGGATATTGTCATTGTAATCATCATAGAGATCAATCATATGGAGTATTTCTTGTAATCATATTGGCGTACGAAACGGCTCATGAAACTTTGCCTTCTCTAAGTGGTGCTCTCATCTTAGGAGATCTTGTGGAATTTTCCTTCCTTAAGGAGTATTATTGGTGTTGCCATACCCTAAGGGTATTATCTATCTTTGTCTCTTGTGTGGATTGTTATTGTGGATAATTATTTAATATTTCTGCATATTAGTGAACTAGAATAAAGTTTCGTAACAGGTTTTTCTATACATACAACATTAGTATTCAAAGGCTTTTAACTTTCCCTTACTCGAGAATTTTGTGGATTTTATCTTTGATGTTGAGTGTTATTTCAGGTTCAATAAACCTTGTTATTAATTGTTAATTATCATACTAAAGTTTCAAGATTATGTTGATTTTTTTATCAAATTTTCCGTGATGAAATTTTACAAATTCAATCACAAGTTTTTAATGGCTTTCTTGACAATGCTACAATGTTCAAAATTATTTTACAATATAGCATTAAGCCTTCTATCTCCACCTCATTTCCTTCAAATTTTGTCATATTGAGATAACTCCATTACTTTGGGTCAGAGAGCCATATGTATCTTGTTTCTATCACCTTTATGTGAACTTTTTGAATTTTTATTCCTTGGGTTTGATTGATTTTCAATCATTCATTTTGAGAGGAATACCATCATTTTGCATATGGTTCCAAGAGTTGCTTTTGGTTCTATAAGTTTTCTTTCTAGCTTAAGAGGAGTTTGAAAGAAGGGAACTCATGATATAAATGAGGGAAAAAGAAGCATGCACACCTACACTCTACAGCTCCGCATAATATGGTACAAAACCCTACACACCTTGAAAACAAACTCAGTTGCAAAATCTTCCTTTGCAGTGTGAAATTCCAAAAACATATTAGTTTCACATATAGCTTGATTTTTTTTGCCTAATAGATATGGTGTCCTTATATTCTTTGCTTAGCAAACCACATCAGAGCAAGTGCTACTAGAATCAACAAGAGTTTTCAAAACCCATGTATCAATTGGGAGGTTGCCCTTGCTCCCATGAAAACAAACCCAAAACTGACGTGAAAGAGAGGGAATTAGCAACACAATAATGGAGGATGGAGCTTACAATATCTTAACGTTGAACCATGCCCCCATCTTTGATCAAAGCATATATATTAATCTGTCTCTAAAATTTGTGTTTCCCTTTTAAAGGAATTTCTTATTCTTAAAAGTGCTATGTGACCTGCCCCTCAATTCCATTCTTGTAATATCAAATCCAACTATTCATTTTCCTTCTTGGTGCAGAAGCCGAGTTTTATATTACACAAGGAAACAATATTATTAGAAGTAGGAGCCTATAGAGAATATTACCTTCCATCATTACTCAAGCATGAAGAGCATGCATCTGAACTTGAACCTTGTCCAATAGGCTGTTTTTGGCCTTGTGAATGTTATAATCCTTCTACTCTATTATAATCTATTATGTACTTTCTACTAGCAATGCCAGGGTGCTTAACCATTGGACACAACACCCATCAGCACATATTAGACCAGGGTTTATATGGGGCTGTGCTAGTAAATAATTCAGTATTGAAATGCAGAAAAGTAGATAACAAATGGGTGCAGAACATTTACTGATTGAATATAAGATCATTAACACACTTTCATAGCTTGAATCAAGATATCATGTTTTTCATATACTTAAAAATTAGATAGTCCTTAATCAAGGGTTCAAAATCACCATCCAAAATAGACATATCCGATACCTGTATTCCTGTTCTTAAATCCTGTACAAACATTTTAGGATAAAATACATATTTGCGAATTGGTTCCATCAAGTTAGCTTCCACAATGTCACCCCTTATGTGTTTGATTCCAGATGTTTGTTGCTCCGTAGCTATAGCAAGAAGCTTTGCCTTCAAACGATAAAGAGCCTTAATCTTGTTTGCAAGTTGATTTCTTTCCCCTGCACTCATAAGTAAATAATGAGAGTGCAATAAGGGATAGAAACAAATATGGGTAAATATGAAATTATCAGTGTCTAAACTATGACAACAGGCATAGGGTGAGGACAATGGATGCAGACACTTCCACAAGGCATATTTCACGAGTAAGATTGTTGATGAACATTGAAGAGCATACATTCAATTTCTTGTTTACTTTCTCTGCATGGTATTAGATACATTTATCTTGGTTTGTTAATGCTTTTGGAGTATAGTAGTTAACACTATGTACTTGCCATTACACTTTTGGAGAAGAGTGAACATTTGGTACTTCCCATTCTCAAGAAAGCATATAATATGTAAGGTGTTTCAGCAGGAAGCATTTGGCATATATGATGGTATCACAGGTTCCTCCACCACAAACAGTGTCCTTTCTCACAGAGCAAAAAAATGGTCAACTGCAATTAGTTTAAAGAATATTATCTTACACACTGAAGCACAAAATGATTGCAACTTGCATCTATAGGAGGCTTATGACCTTTACAAAACATGCAACTGCTTTGAAAGTTTGCTAGTTGCAGCTTTGCAAGCAATAACAGGAACACTTCATACACTATCATGGCAAACCCATACCAACCTTAGAGTACTCCAGAAAGGCGAACTGCAAAGGACAGCAATTCTTGCAGTTCTAGGAAACATATGACCCCCTACAAGGGATAAAACTTGGATAGGGATAGGCAATTAGCGCCTTTCTAAGATTATATAGATTTTAATCATGGCTGTGGATCATCAATAAACAAATGCAAACTACCATATTAAACCCATAGAAATCTTGAAGTACTCCACAGACATAAGCTGCAAAGATTATGTTTGTTGCACTCAACACATGTACAAGGCTATTGTCTTGATATTGTAGTTAAGTATATTCCCATAGTTCAACCATTCTTTTATCTTAAATTTCTTTATGTTTTTACATTTGCATAAAAAGAACAATATTGAGTAACAATTGATATTAGAGCTTGTATGGACATGTATAATCAGAAGATAAAACAACATATTTACAATTGCATTCAAAGGATCCATATGTTTCAAGGCTAAAATAAATTACAATGTTGGTTTAATTATATATTTATATGCCATGTGAAAGTTGAAAACCTAAACTATATCTCAACTGCATGGTTGCCCATATGATGAAGAGACACTTGAACGCAGTAGTTGTTAATTTGGGTAGAGTGGAAACTACCATGCATTTGCTACTGAATAAATGCAAGAAAGTATTAGATTTTCATACTAGAGATGTACTTTCAAGCAGATTCTCATAGGTCACACAAGACCATAAGCGGTAAGACATGAAAAGAGAGCAATTGAATTTATAAATATAGGGGATCAAAACAAGACCACAGCAAGCATCAAGCTCTCTTATTATGACTAGCTCAGGCAATCCCTGAGCAGTTGGGGGAATGTACACTTTGTAATTTCAAAAATTATAATTTATATACATGAAATTTTTAGCACGACTATTTTTCTTACCTTGCTTTAGCTTAGAATATTAGAATAATGAGACCCTTCAGGCATCCTTACTAATGCTGATATACATTCCAATCTCACAAACAGATTTGGTCAGCCAACATTGATATGTTTTCTCTCTAGTTTCTCAAGAGCATAAATCATGTTCACGTTGAAGAATTTGTGTAAATCTAATGGAATTGAGTTGCTAATGCTTTGAATCGGTGGTTCCAGATCTGTTGGTCTAGAGATGGGAAGTTGACCACTACACCAAAGACCTCCAGATTTTAAGATGGTTCTTCAAGTTAGGACCCTTGATTTTATGATTTGTATCCAAACCAAAGATTGTGGAATCTATTGTGTTTTTAAGCATGAACACATTTTATCATATATAGCCCCTCTTTTGATAGAATGCCAGCTTTTGGGAATCCCAGAATCCTTAGTTAATTGCATTTGCCAAAACAAGAGGCTTCTCTTAGATTTTTACCTAACATCAAGAAGAAAAGGAAATAAAGAAAACTTTCGCATATATCTTACCCTGTTTCAATGAACTATATAATTCAAAAGGATGACTCAAGACCTTTGGTAGATGACTTGACACGTATGGTAGTATATTCATTACCTTCTCTACTGTGTTTGAAATCTGGATTTTTTTATGTTCAATTTTATCATCTCCACGGTTATTTACTGATAAATTTTCTTTTAGCATACTTGATTTTGAGTTTTAATACTGTTTAGTTAGCAGTGAAAAAGTAACGAGTCTTTCGTGAACTCATCAAAGATAAAACATAGTATTCCCTTATGACCATAGCAGCAAATTGTTTCCATTGAAACGTGATGCAGAAAAAGTAATAAGAAAAAAAATCCACTAAATAGACAGAATCAAAGTTTTTAAAATTTATTATACCATGACCTCAACATTTTCTATGTAAATCTTGAATGCCTATTGTGTTAATTGCGAGAAAGGGAAAGTTGCCATCGTGGAGTAAAATATTTGGTAAACCAAAGCAATCACAGAGAATACTGTCCGGCATAATGTATAAGGAAGAAAATACAACCTGCATAGTGAACGGAGATACCGGTTGGAATATGAACAATGTGAACTTCCATTTCAGCTTTGTTAAGGCTTCTGTTGCTGCTAACACCTAAACTTGAGTAACTTATCTCAAGGTCTTCATCTGGTAGTTCAAGCTCCACAGAGTTTTCAAGAAAAAGGGGCATTACATCAACAACTGCAGTGTTTACCTGAAAGAAATTCTATCAGCAATGCAAAGAAAGATCAAAGTCGAATTTTTGACTCTCTGATAAAAGCCAACTGAACTGAAATTTATAATTAAATCAGTAAACATCTTACATGGACTATCTCAGAATATATTCTGTTAAGGCACTCAAGAACAATAAATATAAAAATACATGAAGCACATAATCTTCCAACCAAATTAATCACGCTATATGCATAAACTGAAAACTCTCTATGTCCAAACCGTTCAAACCTATTCTAAAGCACAAGGCATGGATTGAAAGTAATGCATGGAATTTAACAGAAAATAAATGAACATTACGAAAGAACAGTAACATATCACAGAAGGGCAGAGCACGTATCCTTCAGAACAAGCATACACCTGCACCTTAAGGCTTCACAAAAGCAAATGATCGCTAAAGACCAACACTACCAGTCAACGAGACGTCTAGATTAAATGCTGAGATTATAAGATGGGTACATTTTCTCAGGAAGATTAAGTTTCAAGAGTCCATGAAAGTCAGTATTAATGCTATTTTATGACTAATAACATAATCCTAATTACTGTTTGAAATTCCTGACTGTCCTTATTATCAATGGTACTAGAATATAGAAGCATCATGTCCAGCACACATAAAAGTAAAGTAACATAAAACTATAACTATATAATGGCTATGATTCATAAGGGATCGCTGCCCATCATTCAAATCATTTGGAGAAGCTAAGGTCAGGAGACTTCTGTTTCATCTAAGGCAGCACCTGGAACAGCTTCTTGACAAAGTAAAAGAAATTGCAAAGAGATGAAGTAGATAAACGGTAGCTCAATTACATACCATCATTATTGTTAAACGCATAGAGATGGTATTTTGAAGAGATCTCCCCACAAGGATGAAGAGAGATGCATCAGTTATTTTGTAGCTGCTAATTAAGTGTCAATGAGTTTCTTGAAAAAATCAAGCCTATGGTCTACTCGCTCTATCCCAAAAGATTCAATCCTTCCTTATTACATGACAATGGTTACCCTTCCCTGAAAATTTGATTTATTATTTTTTCCAGAAATTAAAATTTGCCAGGTACAGCTAGGCATGCCTAAGATGACTTCAAGCCATCTCAATGCCTCCTGGCATGCCAGTGACAGCTAGATATCCCTAATTTAGAATATCCAATACATCACAGGTAAATGCCATCAAGCTCAGGGGCATCATGGAGATGTCAGTGCAACTTCCTTTAAATTCCAGGCTAGCAAAGGGGCATCCCTCCCTTTCTCAGGGCAGCCAAAACTCAAGTATGCAAGCATGCCACTTATTGGGTTAAAGATGCATCCCTATGTACAATGAAAATCTTCAATAACAAGAATAGTCTAATTTTTGAACTCTTATGGTAACTATTTTTGTTTAAAGAATTATACGAGCATCTTTAGTAATTTTCATTAAAATCAGACAATGGTCCAGTGATGGATTCCTTATATTGCAGTTACCTATTGTATTATTTGCATTTGTTCATGTTCCCGCAAGCAAATTGTGAATTAACAATATCCAATTTTTGAACTCTTAGGGTAATTAATTTTGTTTGAACAATTATAGGAGCATCTTTAGTTATTTTCACAAAAACTCAGAGACAATGAACCAGTGATGGATTCCTTAATTTTCAGTTTACCTTTAATTTTCTTCTTGAGCTCCTCTCTCTCTTTCTTCAAGGCCTCCAACTCATTTTTCATCAGATCAATTTTGTAATCCTTTCTCCAAGCCTCTACCTTCTTTCTCTCTACTGTCACTGCCAACTCTTTGTTCTATTTCTTATAGCCCTGTAGCTCCTTGATAGCTTGTACGTAATTCAAGGACATTGTCAAATTTGCCTGTTCCAAAAATTGTACTAACCCCAGAGGTCTTGCCCATTGTAAGTCTAATAAAGTCATCCTAGTGAGGTGGCAGATATTGTGGCTGATCTGTTAGTGTCAATTTGGTACACTTTTGCAATCAACATCTATTTTCTTCCCTCAGCCACGTGTTCTTAGTGCGGGCAGTCTCATTGTTAGTATGAAGCTCTGTTATGAAACTCAGCAAAAGTCCATGCCCAAGTATACCTTGCCAAGTCAATCGGGCTCGACTTGCCGAGTTTTTATGAGCTTGCCGAGCTTTTGGGACTCGCCAAGTCCTGAAAAAACCTCAGCCAGCTGTGCATAGGCATAGGAAAATGGCATAATTTTTTTTTCGAAGTGTCTTCATTTTTGCTGTTCCTAGTTGTAGAGATAGCAGTGTTAAGGTGAAATTAGACTACCAAATGCAAACAAGGACAATAATTCAGTTCAAACAGTGAAGATAGTAATGGTTTTGCCAATGAGGTCGGGCTGCTGCTCCGAGTCCGAACCCCTCAGGGATGCTGCCCCTCAACCCCGCAAGGAGCGCTGCCCCTTGACCCTAGACACAGGTGGCACTGAGCGTTGCCCATCATGTTGGTCATTTTGATCAAGTTAATGATACAGCTGATTGCAGAAAGTGGAGTGAGCAATCAGAGAACAATGTGTTGTGGGCAGTAGTTTGAACTTTGAAGTGATGCCAGTTGCAAAAGATGTCTGGAATAGAAGAGAGCAGAGAGGAGCAGCAGCAGCAGCAAGACCACCTCTTTTCAATGGATGATTTTGAAACTATAGCGGAGGAGTTAGCGGCAAAGGCACGGGAAGAGGCACAGACACAGGCACTAAGAGAGAGCACTAGAGCTTCTGCTAGGGCAACGGGCAAAAGCATTGCAATACACTAAATAGTGGGCCTATTGAGGCATTTTGACACATCATGTAATTTGTACCTTTTTATATCATAAGCAATACAAGAATATTTAAATTTTGGAGGCATTAAAAGTTCTTTATTTGAAGTGTATTTTGTCATTTTCATATGTAGTTTAAGGCTGTATCACTTAAAATATTAATTTGGGATTTGCACAATGTTAATTGATGGTGATCTGCATGAAAAAAAACTTTTTTTCCAATGAAAATTTGTATTTTCTTCGGGTTTAACTTTTTCCAAGTTTTTTTGCCGAGTCCAAGTCCTGATTCGGCCTTGTTGAGTTTTTGCCAAGTCCAAGGTTCTCTACTATGGTATGAAGTCACATGTGACAGTCTTACTAATTTGTTCTTGTGCCTTACATATGTGCTTCTCTATTGTGTCTAAATGTCTAGGCCTTGACAATAAAATTATTTGCAGAGGTAGATGGGCCATGGCTTGAGAGTCTTGGTTTGTATGTTAGTGCTTGTCACTCTAGATGATGGGGCTCATGATTGGGCTTGGCTGGGTAGCTATTTGGAAGCCTGCTTCCACTGATGACCCTGCTATCTCCACTTGCTTTAATGGACCCAAAACATAGGGACGAAAGTGGGGAGGGTTGATCATGTCTAGGAAGCTATGGTTGACATGTTTTGAGGCAAGATGGAAGTGGTGGACGAAAGGGAAGTGAGAAGAGTAGATGTTGCTATGTTGGTGGGAAAAATGGATAGAGATGTGGAGATGGATCAAATGGCAAGAGAAAAAGTAGATGTGGGAATTTATGGTGATGACAGTGAAATAGTAGGACAAATGTCATACAAAGAGGTGTAGAAACATCTCTACATGTACTATAGATGAGGTTGCACTTGTTTATAATGAAGTGGGGTGCAATAGAAGAAGAGGGGATAGTAAGAGATGAGGGGTTAGAAAAACTAATAGAATGAAGTGGGGAAATTGAAGTGAAAGAATATGGTGGTGAGCGGGGAAGCAGAAGCAACTTGAGCCTCTAGAGTGGTAACTTCTACATGTGCCACTTTTTGGGAGGGGCTGAGTGTTGTCTCTTATAGACTTTCATTGGTAAACATTTGCACATCTTGAGTTTCTTCTTCGATACCTCTAGTCTTGATCTCCATTTGTGCCTCTCCTTTGGCACTTGTTCTAGCTTCTTCTTCCAACTAGATTTCTTCTTCCTCTGCTTCTATTTGGGTGGGCTTACGGGAGCTTGCTCTTGTGTAGTTTCAATCTCATGTCTCTTTTTTATGGTTACTTTGAATAACCCTCTTTCATCAATGGTTCCTCTTCAGTGTACCTCCTTGGATGCCAATTTAACTGCAAATCTCACTTCAATGATTGTTGCTTGGCTTGTTAAGATCTATAGTAAAGAAATTTGAAGCAATTGTTGAGTTTGCTTCTACTTGCGCACCATTTCTTGGGGGTGTTGTTCATCCCATATCCTTGAGAACTCCTCACCAAAACTTACCTTCATCAACCTGCATTGGCCTATTTTAGTGGTCTCATATCATATTTTTCGATAGACCATCACTTTTTTGATGCTTCACCTATATTTTTCTCCTCTGAGCAATGCCATTGTTTGGTGGTTGACATGCTCACCAGGGTCACAATCATCCTTAAACAATAAGCCTAATTTTCTTTTCTATAATCCATATAGGAGCAGAATGAAGGAAATGGGTTCCTTTCAATGCTGCATATCTGCTGTCCCAGACTTCATCTAAATCTAACCTTGTCATGGCAACCGCTTCACTCAGGTTTCATTATTTCTATATATTAAACCTGTGTTCATGTATATATATATATATATAGGTAGCTCTTGCTACCTATATAGCTCTTGCTCAAGTCAAAATTGTTGGACTTCTTCTATCCTTTCTCAAATTTTCTATCAATTAGGTCTAGCCATCAGACCTCTTCCATACCCAAAATGGTGTCCATAATAAATATAACCAATCTAAATTTTTTTTTTGAGAAACCATAATGCCTAATGAACGATGATGACCTACCTAGGTAAAAATCATCTAACTCATTTCCTGTAATCCTTAATAAGGCTCTCCCTTCAGGTGATAGTCTTCGGTGTATATACTGAATTCTCTTTCTCTTTTTCTTTCCTCTCCTCATGTCGCTTTTCTTTCCCATCCCCATGTGCATCTACACTTGCGTGGCTCCCCTCTACCCTCGCGTGCTTTTCCTTTGCGTCCCCGCGCCACTCCCATCTGTTCCTATGCAGCTGCCCCCGCGCATTCCCTCCCCATCTCTGCTCCCGCCCACCCCCTCATCCGTGTTTCTCCTCACATGCTCCCAGTCTGATTCTCCGCATGTGCCCCCGTCCTTGTGCGCATGTGTTCCAGTGCCCTAGGCCCCCACATCCCCACACCCCTACGCCTTTGGTTCCCGCGGTCCCCATTCTCTGTTTCTATTTTCTCCATATTTTTATACGGGGATTCTTGATGATGGAGGGATTGTGGAAACACAGGCTTCTCTGCTCAAGTGTGTTCAACATTTTCATGCAACAACTTCCTACCAACATCTCTCCAAACAAATAACATCTCTTAAAAAACAGTTGGATATAGTTACACAGACTAGCATCATACTCTCTATAAAGGTTCAAGTAAACGATGGCAGTCGAATCATCATGGATCTTCAGGGTAAGATTCAGGATCAACAAGCCACTATCACTCAATTACAAACTGCACACACAGAACGGTCTCCGCAAGACTCCAAATTTTCAATCTGAAATCTCAAAGATCCGAGAAGAGCAAATTGTTCTTTTGGCTGAGCAAGAACGTCTTAGGGAAGCATCCACTGAACAGAGTCGGAAATTAGTTGATCAACAATCATAGGTTTAGGTAGTGGCTAGGAATAAGAACCCCCCTCCTTTAGTTGAGCTTGCAATCCAAGCTAAGTTCGAAGAGGAAAGAGTTTGCAATGCTAAGGACCTCAATTTCAGGGTCCGTGGGGTGCCCAAACCAACAGATCCGCTTCAAGCTAGCAACACCTCCATTCATAACAATCGAGTTAACAAACTTCACCCTAGAGAAAGCATGGGTCTCTCTTGATTCCACTTTGGTCATACACTTCAAGAGTGCAGAAGAGCGTATGAAGGCCTTAAGGGCCAAACAAAAACTATTCAATCTCCAGGACAAGATCTTCCTTGATGAGGACCATATGCGACTCCAGGTTGATGAATTGAGGAAATCCAAAGAACAGGTAGCCACTGCCAGGAAAGCCTACAAATGGGCAGTAATCTGTAATCTGCACGCAGTCATCGAGGACTCCCCTCCACTAGGGTGGTCCAAATCCTTACCTACCAAATGACTCCTTCGGCATGAAAAGGGAGGGATTGAGGAGTTGGCAATAGCTTGCTGGAATTTAAATGGTATGACATGGTCTACCCCTGGGTCCCTTGCAGATGTCATCAGCAAACATGATATCATCTTCATTTGTGAGACACACAAGAGCCCTGAGTGGGCCCTACCACCCATCATTGCTTACTTCTGGTGGTCCAACTGTCAGCATACTACTCGTTGTTCCGAGGTGGTTAGAGGGTCAGGAGGTGTCGCTACTCTTATCAAGGATAGACTCGAGGGTTTTGTGACACTAGTTTCCTCAGATTCCCACTCCAAGTTCCTATGGATTAAATTTCATTGTCACCCACCTCTTCGGAATATTTTGTGACCCTTTTCAGGACCTTTATGAGGACTTCACTAGGTACTCGGCTTCAGGGGATGCGCTTTTGCTGGGAGACTTCAATGCTCGGACTGGACCTATGGGTTTCTCTTCACGACCTCACAACAAACGAAATGCAGACACATCAATTAGATCCCGAGAACCTTGGTTTTGCTAGAACCTCCATCGAAACACAAGTTCCTACTTACGGGAAGCATCTTTTTGAGTTGGGAGAATCCAATAGGCTCGTTATTCTCAACGGCTTGTCTTGTTTCCCATATTCTAGTGGACTCACTTGTTTTCCTCACAACGATGGTGCCAGTGTCGTGGACTATGCTCTTTCTTCCACCACCCTCACTCGTTCATTTCTTGGTTCAACGTCTCTGATCACCCTCCCCCCTTACTGATCACTCCGTACTCTCTCACTTTCTCCATTGTCCCACTCCCTTTTATTCCACCACCCCCTTCCTTCACCATGTACTGATTTCTATCCTCCTCTTGATGATCCACATTGAATTTTTTGAAAGGTTGGATAATTGGTAGAAATTTGGCTAGCTCTAAAGGGAGTGATTCGTCTACCTAAGTTATCAAATCACTTGCTAGCAAGAAAATCACTTGTTATCAAAAGAATTGATGAATAGGGGACTTAGTGAAGTTTTTTAGTTTGCTGACGGATCATGCCTACATCAGTGTGACATCATCGTACCTAGTGAATTTTGTACTCACAAGTGAATCATTTGTTTGGCCACTTGGTGCAAAATTTAAAAAAAAAATTCAATTTTTGTTTGTTTTACTACCCTACAAATTCCTATGAGAAACAGTGAGAAAGAAGAGAGATCCTAATTGTCCTTTGTTTTTTTGAAAAGGAAGATAGAAAATGAGAATTCTCGAAAGATAATTGAGAACATATAAAACTATGTACATATGTACAAGCAATGTCTCCCTTTTGGGATCATAGGTCCCTAAGTTTTGTCCATTTATTGAAATGGGCAATGATCTTCCTTCCGTTGTTACCAATCTATATGCATTTGTCCCTTTTACATGGCCAATTTAATAGAGTCCACTCCACAATCAATCACACATATCACATTTGCCTGACTTACTTTGCCTTTATCCCATTTGAGCACAAGGTCACCTTCTTTGAATTCACATTTGTTGTCTTCTTGTCAAACAATTGTTTCGCAGCCATTTGATGGTGAAAAAAATTCTTGAATGCCTTCTCATATTCTTCTTCCAAAGAGAACAAGAAATTTATCCTGACCTACATTGGAGTTACATTTGTATCGTCCAATTCTAATATTTAAGATATTTGGAGCGAAGGGAGATTAAGATTATCTGGTAATACAATCTCTTTCCCAAAAGCAAGTTTGTATGATGAAGTACTAATGGAAGCTTTTGAGGTCCCCTTATCACCCTAAGCAGCCCTTTTCAGTTTAATTGGCCAATCTTTCATGATTGATCAATTTTTCTTTTCATGATTCAAACACTATTCTTGTTCATGAATTCAGTTAGGTCATTTCCTCGGAGGTAAAAGTTGGAAAATGTTTTCAGATTGGAACCATGCTACACTATAAATTGAATCAGTTTTATCCTACTGAATTTTGTAACATTGTCTATGATTACTGTCAATGGAGTCCCACATTTGATGACGATATCTTCTAGAAGTTGTATAATTATTTGTTGATTGGTAGCTTTTACTAGAATATATTTTGTCCATCTGGTAAAATAAGTCAGTTGTACTTAGGATCCATCCATGCTTTGCATTAAATAGTGTTGAATTTTCCAAGGAAGTCTAACCTCCATTGTTCAAACAATTCTGTTACGGTCATAGGCTAAAGTGACATTGACGTTTTGTTTTTTTGGTCCCACAAACATACAACAAGCTTTGCATTGTTTACCCACTAAAAGGAGTACAAGAAAATGGTAGGGCAATAGTATCCTACTCAATAGTATTTGCATTGATGTATGGTTTGAGTAATGGGCACCTTAATCATGATATTTTAGTCGCAGATCTTTTCCTCTTTCCTCCTCAACACATCTCAAGAGCATACCATCATATCCTTTGCAAAAAGGAACTCCCTCAAGTATAACATAATCAATAGTTTGCTATCTAAAATGTCTCCTCTCTTTTGAGTGTTAGGTTTTCTTGAACACTTCTTGTCTCCATGTATCTCTTGATGTCACCCATCCAACCAGTCTGTGCATCTAGCTCAACTTCTACAAACATCAGCTATTCACCAGCATGTCATATTGTTAGGTTTTCACATAGGGATCAACCTCTTACCAGCTTGGTAGGTTTAATTTCTATATCAAGCTCCTGGGTTTTATTAATCCATCTAACCCTCTTTTCTCCTAATTCACCATGCAAAATGACAAAGCTGACATCAGGGTGAACCACAAGGACTGTTGTTTTTACTTGGAGGTAGGTAGTATTTGAACTTTCTTAGCGATTTCATCATAGCAAATACTTGTTTCTCAATAAATGTATATCTATTCTCATAATTATGAAGCATTTAGCTCATGAAGGATATGGGATGTTCTTCATATTTATTGTTCTTTTGAGTAAGAACTATTGCAATGCTGACATCTATCCTGAATACATATAACCTAAATTCTTTGGAAAACTTTGGGTTGATCAGCACTAAGGTTTTGGTAATTTCATCTTTGATCCCTTAAAAAGCCTATTTTCCCTCTTTAATCCATCTGAAATTGGCATCCTTCATGAGCACGTTTATAACCTGCTTGACCAATTCTATAAAATTAGTAATGAACTGAATAAAATTTGGATATAACCTAGAAAAGACCTAATCCCCTTCATTAATGATGGTAAAGGTAGCTCTTGGATACTTTTAATGCAGCTGGAATCAATTGCAAGTCCTTCCTTAGAGACCACATGCCCTACTAATTTCCCTTCATAGACGAAGGGAACAGACTTCTTAGGGTTAAAAGATATTCCATACTCCTGACATTATTTAAAAACAACTACAGATGCTCCATGTTCTTATTTATAGCTTTGGAGAATATGGTCAAATCATCTAGATATATGAGTATGATTTCACCAATTAGGCCTACAAAAACAATATCATTGCTCTTTGGAAAGTAGCCCCTATGTTCAGTAGATCAAAAGACATTCTTTGATAGGTGAAGGTGCCCTATTAGTTGTGAATGCCGTTTTATGTTGATCATCATCCTTGACCTAGATTTGGTTACAGCCTAAACACCATCATGTAATGACATCATCTATGAGGCTTCCACCCTGTGCAATATCTGCTCCATGGATTATAGTGGATAATGATTTTCAAGTGAAGCTCTGTTAAAAAATTTGAGATTGACACACAAACAAATATCTCCATTCTTATCTCCTACAAGAACTAAGTTTGCAACCCATGTAGAATGTTTAATTGGAAAGATAAGCTAGGCTTGAAGTAATTCGGGTAACTCCATCATAGCTTCTCTTTGGATTGACCCACATCATGCATAACAAAACCCTCACCAGGTTGCCAAGAAACTTTATCTTTGGTAGGGTAGGTTGTTTTCTTTTATTGTCAAATCCCTACTTCTTGTCATCTGCTCTTCTGTATCTTTTTTCTTGTTCGTTGGTTAATCAAACTCTCCATAACGTAATTCATTTTATTTATACTTTTCATCATCTGTATATCCCATAAGGTGGTTGTGCAATTTGACTTTGGCATGCTGAAACAGTGGCCACATTAGAATATTGTGGTGGGACTGGTAGTGCCAGTAGTGAGGTTGGAATGAAAGAGTACTTGAAGTACTTTGCTGAAAAAAGTTACAGTATAAGGAGTGATTGTTTGATGATGCACTGGTGTACTAGATGATAACTGAGTAATCTAAGGGGCAGCAAATGGAGTCACTTGGTAGATTTGCACCTGTTAGTACTAAGCATTCAAAATTGGCGCAATAGTTGGTAGAGGATATTGTATCTATTGGGTTTGGGGTTGAACCACATGTGTTGCATAAACCATAAGTAGGGTAGATGGTTACTTTCCTACTTGAATCAACATATATTTAGCATAGGCCATCTCTTCCAATGTTCAAATAAGGTGACATAATTTGCATTTCGGACCATCAAAGCCTAATTTGATTGGAGGTCTTCTATATAGTATGCCAATGCTTGATTGTTTGAGGGCCTAATGTTTAGAGGTATAAGATATCATATTCTCATAAATCTCACACTATAATCATAAAATTTATCATTTGGATGCCTTCGAATAGTGTTTAGTTGGAAAAATACCAAATATGCATTTATAGGGTTATTGAATCTCTTAATGAAAGGCTTGATAATCAAAGCTCAATTGGTGACTAAATTATATGACAAGCTTTTATACCATAGTGCAACTTTATCTCTTAGTGAAAATATCAACAACTGTACCATAACATCTTCCTCACAGATCCGACGGATAGACTTCAGAGCCAATAATTCATAAAGGCAAGGTCCAGCAGTTTTGCAAGGATTCCTGGTCCCTTCATTGGCGTGCCCCTGTAGAGTCAATTATTATTAAGATGCACAACAAGAGACACACAAGGGAGGAAACCTGCATGACCCTATTCCCAGGCCCACACTAGCATAAAAGGAATAGAAGGAGAATGAGCAGCCTTAGGTTACAACATGCTTTATGTTCACAAATTATGACAAACTTATTGGGCACCCAAAAAACGTTCATGGATTTCAAAAACTTTTTTAGTAAACATGGTTACATAGGGTGGATGTGTTGTACCCAAGGCACATGAAAAGGTCTCACACCCTGAACGTCTGCGATGCTATTGTAGGCAGCAAATCAGCTTCCCAAAAAAAGAAGAAAAAGTAGAATATGCATTGTAGTGTGACTGAGATTTTGTATTAAAATATACATAAGAATTTTGTAAAAAGAATTAGAATGAAATGAAGTGACATGAAATGTAAATGCAAACGAAATGTAATTTGGGTCTAAGTTTTGATAATATGCAAATATTATCAGGTTTCATAACATCATGAAATGAGGTTTATTGTACATCTGAACGGGGTGGCGGTTGTAATGAGGTGTCTCAAGAACCATTGTATGCAATGGCCCAGGGCTGTTAATAAATAGACTCCCCCTCCTTCATTCAAGACTATCTCGATATGTATGCACATTGTGGAGAGTGCATAGAAGAGAATCATTCCTGCGTATGCTGTATATTTCCATTTGCAGGCATTGATGTCTGCCATGAATCTGTAATGCAAGTGCCAAACAGGCCAAGTTAATGTCATACATTTGATTCCAGTTGTGTTCCACTTGTTCTTGTGTATGTTGGTATGGTTATCTGCTGCATTGTATTGCATATTCATTGTATTTTGCAGGATACAGGGGTAGACGGCCATTGGCAGGTAAGTGTGGAATTCGATATGCTGAATGCCCATACATGGAGATTGCCGTACAAGTTGGTATTGACATCTCAGCACATTGTTATCTCATCTAGACAGCATTGTATTGGCAAGGATCTAAAGCATTGTACATTTACCGTACAAGTTGCTTGTAGTACAAACATAAGGAATTAGACCATCATACGCTGCACCATCTTATGCTTGGAGCATGCCATCTCATGCAATATGTTGTCATATGAATAGACTGTGCCATTCAAGTGACACTATTGTTGTCTTATGACTGTAAGAATGATTTAAGACTACTGTCTTGATTGGGTTTTGAGTTTGTCATTCTACTTTTCCATTGTTGGGAATCGCATCACTGTGCTACATTTGGTGTCAAGTCGTTGCCATTGCCAGAACGAAGGGGGTTGAGTTAGAAAAGAATTAGTGTGCGTGAGAGGGGGGGAGGTGAATGACAGATATATTACCATGAGGACGTGGAAGACAAGATCGCAAAGAGAGTCAAGTGCCCGTGAGAAGCACAAGGATTGCTTAAAGAAAGAATTAAAATACAAGTAATATAACCAATCAAGTACTGCAATATCGTGAAAGGAAAGAACCAATACTCAAACGAGTTTGGAATCGTCAAGAAGAGGATAATACAAGTGACAAAAGCAAAAGGTGGCAAACATTATTGTTAATAACAAAGGAAGAGTTGCAAGCAGAATTGAATCAAATAGCCGAAGAAAACATTGGCATAAATCAAGACGCCAACGTGGAACATGCACAAGGTGACGATGGGTGGATGGTGACGCATGAACAAGCGAGGAGTTTGCTATAGAGTGCAAAGGATGGGAGTTAGGCACCAGAGCAAACACACGTAAGTATTTGGGCAAGTAGGCCAGATCCACCGCTTGTGTATTCGCGAAGAAGGTTGCAAAGTGAAGGTGCACAAAAGTTCATAAGAAGGCTATTTGAAGGCAACACAGAAAGCCAAGGAGCACCAACAACTGATGAAGTACCAAGGACAAAGACACCAAGAGAAGAACCACCTAGGACGAAAGCACATTGGGCCGAAGCGTTGTCCGAGCAGTCATTGAGTGAAGAAGAATCGGGAGAAGAAAACCTTTCACCAATGGATAATATTGTGAACCAAGCAAGGAAGCAAAAATGTCCACCTTTCATAGGAGAAGGGAAAAAAGACCCTGCATGGCATACATGAACCTACACAACGATTTGGAAAGCAAATGGAGTAAGAGATCCTGACGCATGGCTACACTTGTTCCTAGCAACATTGCGAGGAATCACAATTGACTAGCACCTAAAAAGAGAAGCCACACATACTTTTACCACTTGGGAGAGTTTGATGGTTGAATTTAAGAAAGTGTTTCGACCATTAAGAGACGACAATGAAATTATAATGGAAATATATTCCACCAAACAAAAAAAAGATGAAGATATAAAAACCTATAACCGACGATTAAAGCAACTCACTAATAACATGGAGTTGCAACCTAAAGATGGCATGGTGAAACGATGGTTTATCGATGGATTATTGCTTCGATATAAGAAGAAAATGAAACTCATTCCACGCTCCACATATGACAAAGCCTAAGAAAGGGCAAGACATTTTGAAAGTGAAGGAGAGCAAACAGTAGTCAGTACAGGAGGTCACTTCAAAAGTAATGATTCTGATAGTGACAAGGAGGTATTGCATTTTGCAATTCAATCAATGAAAATTGAATTTGAAAGAATGATTAATGAGGTAAAAGGAGAAAGGAAGAAAGAAAAGAGAGACATGTGGTTTTCAGATTGCAAGTCTGAAGGACACACTAATGTCAAACATCCGAAAAGTGCATATTGCAATATATGCGATGTATTGGGGCATGCTATTGGTGAAAGGTGTAAGGTGCTAGACGATAACGGTGCAAGTCGAGGAAGAAGAGAAGCCGAACACCTCCAAGAATGGATGAGGCGCAACAAGCGGTGGATATAGAAACAACCGGCGTAGAGGAAGACCCCAACAAGGACAAAGCCAGCTACAATATGACTTGGATCAAAGACCGGTTATTACGTCAAAATTTCCAGGAAAGGGGGCATTTTGCAAAAAATTGCCCAAACCCCTGGCAAGAGGGGAGGCTAAAAACAATGTAACGCACATGTGTAGGTGGTGTAGACCGGGTAACCATAAGGAACCAAATTGCCCAAAGAAAGCAAGTTCCAGTGGAACTCAAAATGTTAATTTTCTGGCTATTGGAGTAATATGCCAGCAACAAAAAGACAAGCATGTGCTAATCATAACGCATAATCAACCGAAAAGGGATGATCAGTATCCCAATCTTGTAGAAGAAAAGGAGAAGTGCCAGGTAGAACATGACTTGGTGAAAGGATGAAATGGAGAAGGTGAAACAAGACAAACTTCTCCAAGGAAAGAAAATGAAAAAGCCAATGGTTGTAGAGGAAGTACAGAAGGAATCAAAACCAATGGAACAATTGGCAACACAAGTTCTAAATACAATAGTGGAGGTAAAAATGGCAACTCTATTCACGACAATGCCGAAACCTTTTGCAGCAGTAGGAGAGCTGGTGAAACCAACAAATGTATATAGCCAACAACACATTACAGCCATACAGAGTGACCAAATTATCAACCCCGATATTGATGATAGAGGCAGGGAAGAAATCAGCTTTGGTTCATATGGAGATACTCAACCATAAGCTTACACAAGTTATTGTAGATGGAGAGTCGAGTGTAAACATTATACCCGAAAAAACTTGGAAGAAAATTGGGGCACCATTTTATGGTCTCCAAATTTTAGATTATATGGTGCAAACCAATATGGAATCGAGATGAAGGGAGTCCTAATGGCACAAAATGTAATGATCGCAAAATAGAATTTTGTCTTGGGTTATTTTGTAATCACTATGCAAACACCAACATACGATGCCTTACTCGGACGAGGATGGTTGTGGATGGCAAAGGTAAACCATAATTGGGAGAAAGAACGACTTACCTTCAAGAAAGTATGTTATCAATTTGAAGAATCAATCTGTATCCCAGAGCATCGCAACCTCTAAATATTTAAGCACTTCATCATCTGACACAGAGGAAAGTTATGAACCAAATGAAGAAGAATTCCTCCATTTACAAGAGTGTTCGGAAGATGAGGAACACTGAGACAATGGATTACTCCACTCGAAAAAGAAATATTACAAACTGTTTGGACCACAATGCCTATGCATTCATGCAGAGGAAGAGATAAATCAAAAATCAAAAGGGGATGACGGACAGACCAGCCGGAAGAAGTCTGCATCCAAGTAGGAAGAGGATTAAGAAAATTGTATATTTCCAAAGAATTTTGCAAAATATATTTTTAGTGAACTTGTCGTTGATGAAACTCCTGCACATCCAATGGACGTAGTCAAGGCAATAAAGGTACTACATACCATTAAATATGAAGTACCAAGATTGGTGGAGTTCATCTATTGTGGAGACGACTGGGGCCCTGTATTGAAAGTTGTTGCTTTCAACATCTTTTTGCAATACAAAGATGTGTTCACGTGGACATATAAAGACTTGGAAGGGAGTACCACCAAAATTATGTTTTCACAAAATCCAATTGATACCAAGAGCCCAACCATTGAGGAGACCGTATAGAATGAATCCAAAATTTGCAGCCCTAGTAGATGCGAAGATTTTGAAAATGTTGGACATTGATATTATTGTTAAAGTAACAATAAGTGAATGGACCTCACCTATTGTAATAACTTTGAAGAAGGAAGTGACTCAAATTCACATTTGTGTAGACTTTAGAAGTCTAAACGCAATCACTATAAAGGATCCTTTTCGTTTTACTTTCACCGATTCTAACCTAGAATAAGTAGCAGGCCATGGAATCTATTCATTTTTGGATGGATTTTTAGGGTACAATCAAATCAGTATCGCAAAAGAAGATAAATTGAAAACAAATTTTGTGGTAGAAAATGGCATTTATGCGTATAGCCAAATGCCCTTTGGATTGTGCAATGCTCCAGCTACATTGCAAAGGATTATTCTATACCTCTTTGCGAAGATGTCCATCAAAACGTTTAAAGCCTTTTTGGATGATTGGTCACTATATGGAAAAAAGGAGGAGCATCCGAGGCAACTCGAAGAATGACGATTTATAGAAATGCACAGTTAGCACTCAATTCAAAGAAATGCAAATTGTTGGTCCCATATCGGAAATTGTTACGATACATTGTGTGCAAAGAAGGACTAAAGACAGACCCCGATAAGGTACTGGTAATATTTGAAGAACACAAGCTTATACTGAGAGAGGGGGGTGAACAGTATAAGACCACTTTTTACTTTTCTTTCCAAATCAATATTATGCAATGTATAGATAGCAATATCAACAATAGTAATCAAAGCAATGCACAAATCACCACACACAATAGAGACACCAATTTAACGTGGTTCACCCAAAGATGGCTACCTCCATGGAGAAAATATTTCTTATAAATTTTCTCAAATAAATTCTCTTGGGAATCCTTTCCCTACAATGTTTATGGACCTCTATCCAAAGGAGATGTTGATCCCCTAAATCAAGTTCATGGATCTCTATCCACAGGAGAACTCCTTCTCCTCTGCTCTGGTTGGTGATCCTCTAGAAGACTACTGCCTCCACTGCACCTGGCTTGTGGATCTCTCTCCACTGAAGACTCTTGTCCCCACTCAGAAGACCTATCCTCACTACCCTGGCTGATGGATCTCTATCCACTGGAGACTACTATCCTCTCTACTCTATCACCTCCAAAGCTCTATCTCAAATCTGCTCAACAAGTCCACTCAGAACTTGCTCAAATATACTCAACAAGTCCACTCAAAACTTGCTCAAATATGCTCAACAAGTCCACTCAAAACTTGCTCAAATCTGCTCAACAAGTCCAATCAAAACTTGTTCAAATCTCTCAACAAGTCCACTCATAACTTGCTCAAATCTGCTCAACAAGTCCACTCAGAACTTGCTCAAATATGCTCAACAAGTCCACTTAGAACTTGTCCAAATCTGCTCAACAAGTCCACACAAAACTTGTCCAAATCTGCTCAACAAGTCCACACAGAACTTTTCCAAATCTGCTCAATAAGTCCACTCTAGAACTTAACCAAATTTACACTCACAAGTCTCCTCAAAGACTTGCCTCAAATATGCTTAACAAGTCCACACAGAACTTGTCCAATCTCATAGAAACATAAAGAGAATTGTTAGAGACTCAATATGTTCTACACTCAATGCTCAATCACTTTCTCAACTCAAATCAGAATATAGAATAGTTTGTTTTATGGAACTTGAACAATCACTTCACACATCCACTTGACTAGGCTCAATCAACTCTACTCAACCAATCACTCAATGAAACACTCCTTTCTCACAAACCCTAGTCCAAGCATATAACCACCAACTCAAAATATTTCCAACAATGCTCAACAACAAATCTCACATAACAATGATACTCATGTTCTTTTCAAACCCTAGTTCAAGTTCTTTCCACAAACTCACTTCAACAACAATGCTTATAAAACAATCTTCACATAACAATGATACTTATAATCTTTGCAAAACCCTAACTCAAGTTCTTCACACAACCAATGGCTTCAACAACAATGCTTATCAAACAAGGTTTTAACAACAACTCTTTATTCCAGAAAACCTTGAAGCATTAACTCAACACACTCAATAGGAAACCCTAATCAAGTCCTTTTCACTCCAAACTTATTTTCCAGAAAACCAATCAATCAACTCAACTTATGGAAGAATGTGCTCATACCTTTTTATTGAAGATGAAGGGATCTCATAAATCTATCACAACCACAAACACTTCTATGCCAAGCTCAAAGAGGTTAGAAGATAAATCTTTCTCACAATATAATGTAAATACTCAATTACACCTTATCACTCCACCTTTCAAAAACAACCATCAACATACATAAAATATTTATCCAATAACACCTTATAAACTCCCAACTAAAATAAACTTAACATCCACCAAAAATTAACTCAAACCTCTTTAATTTAAATTAATGGCAAGAGAAACTTTGATAAAAATCAAATCTACTTTCTTTATAATTCCAATGATATAAATCACTCATCAATAAAACAACCTCTCATTAACCCTTATTACTCCACAATAATAAAAATCAATTGTCAAATAAACAACCTTTCACAAACCCTTATTACTCCAAAATAATATAAATCAAAATAATCAACTTTTCACAAACCCTTATAACTCCACATAAAACCTTAGGCAAATAAAGATTTAATTATCAAAAATTACCTTTGCCACTAGTGGGTTTCGAACCCTCAATCTCTACCTCCGTGAGCGCTCTAGCCGTGGCTTTGACCATCATGTGCGCTAGACGCATGTTTGAGAGCTTGGATGCTCTTCGTCCCCTTTGTCCTAGGCTGGCGCTCAAAATGAGCATGTGCAAAAGAATTCCCTTGGCACTCAAGACACACACCACTCCACGTGAATCGATCATGGGCTCCTCAACTCCCAACGCCTTCGCAAAACGTGCGCTGCCAATGGACCACCGTGTCCCTTTTGTTTCAACCAATATGCATTTTCCCTTATCTCTTTTCACTTGGCGCTAAAGACAAGCAAAATCCTTGTCTTCTTCCTCAACGATCAACGATTGCACAAAAATATTTCCAACTTTGTCGCATGAAATAAAAATGTCGAGGGGTAAGTTTTGAATGCCTCCTTGGCATTAATTTATACACGAATTCCCTTTGTTTCTTAGACGTCGGTGCTCCCACCTTTTTTATGATGTCGGTGCTTTCCAACCTTTATAATTTATAAATTATTTAAA
Organism: Wollemia nobilis; assembly: GCA_028583015.1. Taxonomy (NCBI): domain Eukaryota; kingdom Viridiplantae; phylum Streptophyta; class Pinopsida; order Araucariales; family Araucariaceae; genus Wollemia; species Wollemia nobilis. Next base: position 1,601,942 of record JAQPPZ010002224.1, read on the forward strand.
TTCTAAGGAATTTAAATTTTATAAATTATATTTATAAACTTTAGCTTTAAGGAGATTAAAGCCTTCCTTGGGTTTAAACTTAAACCTTTAATTTGTAAATTATTCTACCATCGTGGGTCTTTTAAAATCTTAATTGCCATCTCAATGTGTGAGGAGACTTTTATATCCTCATAATGATTTTAATAAAATCATTTAATCTTCCACCATGGGTTTACCATAAACCCTCATAAAACATTATTTTGCCAACTTTTTCTTCAACTCTTCGCATTGTTCCTGGTGTTATTGATGGTGTGCTCCATGGTATTAATGATGTTCATGTTTTTACTTTGGCATCAATGACAACTTTTCACCTTGACATCAATGACAACTGAATGAGCTCAAAATGTCCAACAATCTCCCCCTTTGTCATTGATGGCAACCCAATTTCCTTTTACTAAAAACTTGACCTTTCCTTTGTTCTGCTCCCTCTGGGACATTGCTCCCCCTGGCTCAATGCTCTCTCAAATATCAAATCTCTCCCCTTACTCAAATCTCTCCCCCTTTGACATCAATGGAAAAGGGTCACCTTTGGGGCTCGGGGCTAAGAATGAGCCTCTTAGCTTAGCCCCTCCCCCACCTTCTTTTGAGGTGGTTAATTCTAGGGTGGGAGTATTTCTACTCCCAGAAAGCATTGTTCTTTACCTTTATCCTCTTTTCTTCTTATCTGAATTTTCTGATTCCTCTGACTATTTCTATCCATGTCCATGTTCCTATCCATGTCTACATTCATGTTCATGTTCCTATTCCTGTTCATATCCATGTTCATGTTCCTATTCCTATTCATATCCATGTTCTTGTTCCTATTCCTGTTCATACCTATTTTTGGAATGTCTTGCTCTACACCACTTTGTTGTGTGACCATCATTATTGCACTTATAACACTTAATGTTATTATTCCTTGGAGGTGCAAATGTCTTAGGATTTCTCCTAGTGAAGCCATATCCTCTTCTATCATGAACCCTGCAATTCATTGCCTTGTGACCAAACTGATTACATGAGTAGCAATACCCATGGAAAAGTTATATGTTCCCATATTCTTATCTTTCATGTGTCCTGCATTGTGAAGCCATGTGCCCAAACCTATGACATGAAAAGCATCTTCCATTGAAGTTTCCTTGTCTTGACCTCATTGGTCTCTTAGTCTCTCTTGACCTATTCTGATTGTTGTTCCATCTGTATCTTCTTTGTGCATTGTTCATATTTTTGTTGAACTCTCTATTGTCCAACTCATCCTCAGATGTCTCACTTTCTTTTACATTATCTTCTTTTGAAGTATCTTCATCTGAAGTTTCTTCTCCTCCAAAACTTGAAGTTGACTCTCCTTCCCATTTCTTTTGAACCTGTTCAAATCCAAGACCTGTTTTGCTTGATGTAGTCTTTTGTATCTTGATGAACTTATCCAAGTTCTTTGAGCTATTTTTGAACCCTTTCATCTTGACCTTGGAGTCTTCTAAATCTTCTCTTAGTAGTGCCACTTCTTGTGCTAACTTCTCACATTCCAAGATCTTTGCTTCTAACTTATCTTTGAACCTCTTTGCCTTAGCCTTTGATTTTTCTAAATCCTCTATAAGCAATCTTCTCTCTTCATCACATTCTTGAAACTGAATTTCAAGTTTAGAGTGTTGCTTTCTTACCTTCTTTACCATGTCAAGGGCATAAATAAGTTCTCCCTTGAGATCATAACCATTCTTTTCTGAATATTCCTCTATTTGTTTACCTTTGTCCTCATCTTTATTTTCTATTGGCTTGTCTTCTATAGGATCACTTTCTTCTTCTTCTAATGCCATTAGAAGATTTTCATCTAGTCCTTCAAGTGCATCTTCATATTCATCATCACTGAAACTATAACCATCCCTTGTACAATCATCTTCAAGATGTCCAAAGTTACCACATCTAAAACACTTGAGAATTACTGGAGTCCTTTTCTTAACTTGCTCTTTTTCTTCAATCATAAATAGGACTTCATCTCTATCATTGTCTGAAAAACTAGCATCACTATCACTTGAGTACTTACTTGCCTTATCCGCATAGTAGCTCCTCTTTTGCCTTTGGAAGAACTTCTTTCCTTGTCTGTTTTGTCCATCCTTGCTTTTCTTTTGGTGCCTGTATCTTTTTGATTCCCTGTTCCTGTGATCCTATTTTTCTTCACCATTGTTGTTCTTGGGTTCTTGACAATCTGTTGCAAAATATCCATACTTTCCACAATTGAAACACTTAACAGATCTTAGATCTCTGGATCTTCTGGAATCTTTATCTTTTCTACCATAATTAGCTTCTTCATCACTGGATGACTCATTGCTTGATTCTGACTTCTTACCTTTTGCCTTCTTGATTGCTTTGAAGGTTGCTTCCTTCTAGGGAATGGGATCTTTTGTTCTTATCTCAAAATTTGTAAGCATACCAAGCAACTTATCTCTTGTCAAAGAATCACCATCCATTGACACTTCTATAGCAGAAACCTGTTCATTGAATCTTTTTGGAAGAGTTCTTAAGACTTTATCACAAACATCTGATTCATCAATCTTCATTCCAAGTCCTTGCATATCATTAACAACCTCATCAATTCGAATTAGATAAGCACTAATATTTTCCTCATCATTCATTCTTAATGCTTCAAATTGTCCTTTGAGATTTCGTATCTTTGCTTTCTTGACACTTTTATCTCCTTCATATATACCTTGCAATTTATCCCACATTTCTTTTGCAGTTTTACAATGCATAACTTTCATAGACTCTGTTCTATGCAAACCTCTCAAAAGTGCATTCATTGCTTTTGAATTGTAGTGTTGTAGGAGCTTACCTTCCTTATCTATAGGAGGATTGATTAAGGGATCATAACCAAGATCAATTGCTTCCCAAATTTCATTGCCAAGTGCCATCAGGTAGATCTTCATTCTCATGCTCCAATACATATAGTCACTTCCATCAAATACTAGTGCTGAATTATCTGAGGACCCATTCTTAGAATCCATTGTGTTCTTGTTAGCTTTTCCTTCAAGCTATTAAACTCTTCTGAAGGAACCCACTCTGATACCAATTGAAGAACACAAGCTTATACTGAGAGGGGGTGAACAATATAAGACCACTTTTTACTTTTCTTTCCAAATAAATATTATGCAATGTATAGATAGCAATATCAACAATAGTAATAAAAGCAATGCACAAATCACCACACACAATAGAGACACCAATTTAACGTGGTTCACCCAAATATGGCTACCTCCATGGAGAAAATATTTCTTATAAATTTTCTCAAATAAATTCTCTTGGGAATCCTTTCCCTACAATGTTTATGGACCTCTGTCCAAAGGAGATGTTGATCCCCTAAATCAAGTTCATGGATCTCTATCCATAGGAGAACTCCTTCTCCTCTGCTCTGGTTGGTGATCCTCTAGAAGACTACTGCCTCCACTGCACTGGCTTGTGGATCTCTCTCCACTGAAGACTCTTATCCCCACTCAGAAGACCTATCCTCACTACCCTGGCTGATGGATCTCTATCCACTGGAGACTACTATCCTCTCTACTCTATCACCTCCAAATCTCTATCTCAAATCTACTCAACAAGTCCACTCAGAACTTGCTCAAATCTGCTCAACAAGTCCACTCAGAACTTGCTCAAATATGCTCAACAAGTCCACTCAGAACTTGCTCAAATATGCTCAACAAGTCCACTCAGAACTTGCTCAAATCTACTCAACAAGTCCACTCAGAACTTTCTCAAATATGCTCAACAAGTCCACTCAGAACTTGCTCAAATATTCTCAACAAGTCCACTCAAAACTTGTCCAAATCTGCTCAACAAGTCCACACAGAACTTATCCAAATATGCTCAACAAGTCCACAAAGAACTTGTCCAAATATGCTCAATAAGTCCACTCTAAAACTCCACAAAAAGCTCACACAAAATCAGTCCACAAGTCTCCTCAAAGACTTACCTCAAATCTGCTTAACAAGTCCACACAGAACTTGTCCAATCTCATAGAAACATAAAGAGAATTGTTAGAGACTCAATATATTTCTACACTCAATGCTCAATCACTTTCTCAACTCAAATCAGAATATAGAATAGTTTATTTTATGGAACTTGAACAATCACTTCACACATCCACTTGACTAGGCTCAATCAACTCTACTCAACCAATCACTCAATGAAACACCCCTTTCTCACAAACCCTAGTCCAAGCATATAACCACCAACTCAAAATATTTCCAACAATGCTCAACAACAAATCTCACATAACAATGATACTCATGTTCTTTTCAAAACTCTAACTCAAGTTCTTCACACAACCAATGGCTTCAACAACAATGCTTATCAAACAAGGTTTTAACAACTCTTTATTCCAAAAAACCTTGAAGCATTAACTCAACACACTCAATAGGAAACCCTAATCAAGTCCTTTTCACTCCAAACTTATTTTCCAGAAAACCAATCAATCAACTCAACTTATGGAAGAATGTGCTCATACCTTTTTATTGAAGATGAAGGGATCTCATAAATCTGTCACAACCACAAACACTTCTATGCCAAGCTCAAAGAGGTTAGAAGATAAATCTTTCTCACAATATAATGTAAATACTCAATTACACCTTATCACTCCAACCTTTCAAAAACAACCATCAACATACATAAAATATTTATCCAATAACACCTTATAAACTCCCAACTAAAATAAACTTAACATCCACCAAAATTAACTCAAACCTCTTTAATTTAATTTAATGGCAAGAGAAACTTTGATAAAAATCAAATCTACTTTCTTTATAATTCCAATGATATAAATCACTCATCAATAAAACAACCTCTCATTAACCCTTATTACTCCACAATAATAAAAATCAATTGTCAAATGAACAACCTTTCACAAACCCTTATTACTCCAAAATAATATAAATCAAAATAAACAACTTTTCACAAACCCTTATAACTCCACAAAAACCTTAGGCAAATAAATATTTTAATTATCAAAAATTACCTTTGCCAATAGTGGGTTTCGAACCCTCAATCTCTGCCTCCGCGAGCGCTCTAGCCGTGGCTTTGACCGTCGCGTGCGCTAGACGCACGTTTGAGAGCTTGGATGCTCTTCCTCCCCTTTGTCCTTGGCTGGTGCTCAAAACGCGTGTGCAAAAGAAACTTCCCTTGGCGCTCAAGACACACACCACTCCACGTGAATCGATCGTGGGCTCCTCAACTCCCAACACCTTCGCAAAACGTGTGCTGCCAATGGACCACCGTGTCCTTTTTGTTTCAACCAATATGCTTTTCTCCTTATATCTTCCACTTGGCGCTAAAGACAAGCAAAATCCTTGTCTTCTTCCTCAACGATCAACGATTGCACGAAAACGTTTCAACTTTATCGCATGAAATAAAAAATGTCGAGGGGTAAGTTTTGAATGCCTCCTTGGCATTAATTTATACATGAATTCCCTTTGTTTCTTAGACGTCGGTGCTCCCACTTTTTTTATGACGTCGACGCTTTCCAACCTTTATAATTTATAAATTATTTAAATTCTAAGGAATTTAAATTTTATAAATTATATTTATAAACTTTAGCTTTAAGGAGATTAAAGCCTTCCTTGGGTTTAAACTTAAACCTTTAATTTGTAAATTATTCTTCCACCGTGGGTCTTTTAAAATCTTAACTGCCATCTCAATGTGTGAGGAGACTTTTATATCCTCATAATGATTTTAATAAAACCATTTAATCTTCCACCATGGGTTTACCATAAACCCTCATAAAACATTATTTTGCCAACTTTTTCTTCAACTCTTCGCATTGTTCCTGGTGTTATTGATGGTGTGCTCCATGGTATTAATGACGGCTTCATGTGTTTACTTTGGCATCAATGACAACTTTTCACCTTGACATCAATGACAACTAAATGAGCTCAAAATGTCCAACAATATTGGCTATAGAAGAGCCATATGATGTGAGCTCAGTAAAATCCTTTTTAGGACATGTGGGGTATTACCAAAGATTTATTACTAAATATGCACATGTCCTACCAGTTGGATAATCTTACACACAAAAGTGTTCCTTTTAAGTGGATAAAGGAGCATCAAAAGGCCTTTGAAGACTTAAAGGCAAAGTTGGTCAGCTCACCTAGCCTAGTTTATCCGGATTGGGATAAAGAATTTCATGTCCACATTGATGCATCCAATTTTGCAATTGGATGTAGGTTGACTCAAGAAGGACAGTTTGGATCAGACCAGCCATATATTTCTCGAGTTGATTATTGTCAAGAGCAAAAAAGAACTATAGTACAACAAAAAGAGAAGCTTTGGGGATGGTGTATGTTGTACATAAGTTTAGGCACTATTTAGTGACAAACCCCTCTGCTTTTTATGTCAACCATCAAGCATTGTTGTACCTTATAAACAAGCTGACTATTCATGGACGAGTGAGCAAGTGGCTTGTCACACTACAAGAATTTGTGTCCCAAGTAGTGGTAAGACCAGGAAAAAAGCATGTTATAGCGGATCAACTACCAAGGATTCGCTCTGGAGAGCCTGCAGGAAATGAAATATTGGATGTCGGATGCCCATTTGTTTGCCCTGAGTGTTGTACCATCTTGGTATAAGCACATTACCTATCGATAGGAGAGCTACCGAAGGAGAGACTGGTAGCTGAAAGGAAATGCATCGTTGTTAATTCAGCACCATTTCAATTCATTGTTGGATTATTGTATATAAAGGAGCACAATAGAATTTTGAGGAGATGCATGATGGAGAAAGAAGTTATGACAACACTTAAAGAAACTCATGAAGGATTAGCCGGTGGACACATGGGGCCAAATGCCACAGCAAGAAAGGTGTTGTTGGCAAGATTGTGGTGGCCAACTCTATATTGTGATGCGAAGGAATATGTGAAAACCTACGACACCTGTCAATGAGTTGGCAAGCCTTTGAGAAGGAATTTTATGCCCTGATATCCATCACAACCTTAGGAATTATTTGAAAGATGGGGACTAGATTTTGTGGAACCTTTAAAGTCAAGCCGAAGAAGGAAGTGTAGATACATCATGGTGGCTACAAAATATTTGACAAAGTGGGTAGAAGCAAGGATGCTACTTGACAATTCCGGAAGGAGTACCACAAAATTCTTGTATGAACAAATTATTATGAGATTTGGTGTACCCTTGCAGTTGAATAGTAATTGGGGTGGTCATTTTGTCAATGCAATTATTCAAACCTTAACCATGGAGTTTAAGATCCTACACTCATTATCAAGTCCCTATTATCCTAGAGCCAACGGACAAGCAAAAGCAACAAAAGTCCTATCATCCATTTTGTCCATAACCTATGGTGTGGGAGGCAAGATTGGGAAGAAACATTGCCAATTGTTTTTTGGGCTTATAGAATGATGTTTAAGATAATAACAAATCACACCCTGTTCCAGTTGATGTATGGGCAAGAGGCAGTAGTGCCTATAGAGTTCTTGGTATCAAGTTTGAGAGTGGCGGTACAAAATCTCCTAGGTGACCAAGAAATCCTAGAGGAGAGGTTGAAAACAATAATAAAATTGAACGAGAAAAGGGTAATGGCACATTGGGCAACGGATGTGGCCCAACGAAGAAGAAAATTATTTCATGACAAGCACTTAAGAAAGATGGAACTAAAACCCAGTGACTTGGTCCTAAGGTACAATGGCAAACAAGAGATTAAGCCCAGAAAGTTGAAAGCTTTGTGGCATGGACCCTTCAAAATAATTGAGATAATGGATAATGACATGGTGAAATTGCAAAAATTGGACAGGACGATGATTCCTGAAACAGTTAATGGTTCCAGACTGAAACCCTATAAGGCAAAGGAACAATGTTCATTTATTCACTTGAATAAAGTAATCAAGAAGACAACAAAGAGTGACCCACGAGAGAGGGGAATCAAATCAAACCAATCAAGAACACAATATTGAAGAAGATCTAGGATTAATATTTGCAAATGAGGGAGAAGTGCAACCTGTGGTAGAAAACCAAGAATTAGAACATCATTTTAATGAACAAAGAAAAGTCTAGGTTCATGTCTGATTTCCAAACACAATTGAAGAGCAAGAACAGCACTTGCTGGCTTCAAAAAATAGAGGACAACTAGAGCTTGAAGATAATGAGTTTGAGGAGCTAAGTCCATTACCCCAAATTAGTTCCCTACAACAAAGAATGTGGGAGGAGACACAACGATTGCAAGAAGAATACGAAACTCTACGTATGCATAAAGCACAAATGAGGGAACAGGTCATCCATGAATTGGATGACACAATGCAACAACTCAATGATAGGGAAGCGAGAAGGCAGGAAGAAGTAAATGAACTTGAGCAACAAAGAACAACCGATGAAGGGATAATGCAAAATCAAGATGAAAGACAGTAAGACAAATCAAATGGTTTCGAACAATATCGGTTTAGAGAAGAGGTCACTGAAATATTATGGAGAGATATTTTTGAAGCACCTACGTCTCTGGAAGAAGCAAGAACAAACTAGGTGATGGATACAAGTAGCAATACAAGTCCTCATGCAATTAATATTGATACAAATAGTTCAAGTCCTAAATCCCTCTTACAAGGCAATTTAGAAGAGATATATTTATTAATCCTGCAGTACAAAATTGTCTAGAGGAGGACAAACGACTTAGAAGATGCTTGGAGGAAGCACTAGTAAGGATTCGTGACGAAGGAGAATCTAGTAGATCATGACAACTACTAGAAGAACAACATAGAGGTGACTTAGACAACTTGGGAAGACAGTCAAGTCTTCTCGGTGGTTTAAGGTTACCTAGCCAAGGGAGGAGTTTGGTTGGCCTCCCTCCCGATGGCTTGAGGGGAAGAAATTTTCCTTCTGCTACCCTTAGGTTGTAGGGTCAATGACGTGGGCCACAAGGACCATCCGTTGATCAACCACAAAACAACCGATTAATACGTGACCACTAGGTTGGCCCATTAGGACCACCTCGAGGACCACGTCAATACTGAAGACATTGTCATAGACGACCTATGAATTGGACAGATCTCAAACAACCAGGAGTTGGGAGGAGGCAATCCCAAGTTAGGGAGATTCACTTAGAGGAGAGAGAAGTTATAGGATCATCTCGTAACAGATGGTGACATTGAAACAAAAATGCAAAAGAATGAAACCGCATAAGACGGGAAAGAGTAGAACAAACTAGAGAAAATGTAAGAACCCAAGATCGATATAAAAGTCCAGATTTGGGCTTCGTACAAAAAGACGCAATTATGGGTCATACAAATGATGGTCATTCAAATATGCACTGTACGAGTCAAGAAGATTGTACTGCAGGGTGTTGTACAGGTGTTGGTCAAGAGGAAGGTATAGCTAGGTGTCGTATAGGTGAAGTTCAACATGGTTGTACGACAAGGTACCGTACAAATGAATAAACAGATGTTGGTCATACAAGTCAAGCATATCATACAACAGAAGGGATAAGGCGGCATCAGGAAGGACCGAACGACATGTTGGCAGCAGATGTCCTTGAGGTGCAAGTCTACATGATTGTATGAGTTGTACGAATGAAAAAGACGTAAATATGTACATAACTTTTTTACAAAATGAAAAATGAAAAAGAAAAGTGACATGCAGAAAAGATGACGTGACACTTCAAAAAGCAATTACAACTATTTTCCCTCCTAAAACAAAATTATAAATAGCGGCAGTACTAACTACTAACCATCATCGCATGGAGGAGGATTCCCGAAGAGGTTGTGTAAATGAACTCAAAGAACACCGAGAGAAGAGGAGAAAGAGGGAAAGTTGCAGACATATGAAGGATATCGGAATGTACCCTTTGGGAAAAAGGAATTATTGATAGAAGAGTTGCAAGCATAAGGACGGTTGTACAGCTATACAAACGCAAAAAAAAAAGTACAAAAAAAGGGAAGGAAGATACCTTATGATGAAGAAAATTTGAGGATCGAAGACTAAGGTAGAGGTACTTGTGCGTCAAGTCAAGGATTAATATACACAGAAAGAAGGGAACGTCGTACATGCCAAGATAAAACGGCTAAATTTTCAAACCCACGTATCAAGTTAAGCGCATAGAAGGGTAACCACTGTCTGGAGAAGATTTAGTTAGAGGAAGTGTAGTCCATTACAGAAGGATAGGGAATTTTGCAAAGTTTGTGCACAGAAAAGGACAGAGGAGGTTGTTGTATGGATGAAAGGGGAGCCGAGGTGAATACTAGCTAAGTGTAGACCTATTGTTGTACAAGTGTGCAAAAGGAAAGGCTTCTAGAAAAACGTTTGGAAGAGAGAAGGAAAAGTGGTTGTTCAAGCCGTGTAGACCATAATACAAGCCAAAGAAGTTGTCGTACCAATACAAGAAACCATTGTACAAGTGTCAGAGGCTGTCATACAAGTCACAAGAGTTGGTCATACAATTGACGAAAAAATCGCCGTACAGGTGCAGCGTAGACCACCATACGAGCCAAAGAAGCTGTCATACACATACAAGAAGCCACTGTACAAGTGTAAGAGGATGCCATACAAGTCACAAGATTTGGTTGTACAATTGACAACAGAACTGTCGTACAGGTGTAGTAGTTGTACGGCAAAGGGCATACAAACATAGGAGATGAACGACAGATGAAATGGAGCCATAATTGAAGAAGTATGAGTGGAAGAATGAAGTTTTGAGAACGTCTCGCATGAATAGAAGCCAAAAGGAGTAGACACTCACCCGGCCCATTACATAGAAGACAATATTACAACAAAGAAGAAGAGACAAGACTTGATGAAAGATTAGGACCGGTAGATTACATCGGGAGAAGAGGAAGAGAGCAAGGTCAAGAGATGGAAGAAGAAGATTATCATCAGAGAAGGCATGAGAATATGAGAAGAGAATTTTCACCTGGAAAAGGGGAGGAGAATAGAGGAAAGAAAAGGAGAATACACGAAATAACCTAGACTCAACCAGCTAGGGATTTTTGTAGGAATGGTGGCAAGAAAATGCACCAAATCATCCACTTAAAGCAGCATTGACCAAAGCAGGAGTAAGCTGCACAGTACAAATTCCGATATTTGATAAGAAATTTTTCAAAGAATACTTGCTGCAATGTTGAGAACTTATGATTTAGAACTGAATGTTAGAACAGTACGAACTGGTGATTGCAAAATAAGATTAATGTTCTCAAAAAACAAATTCCGGTGAACATTCGGATTGCCAAAACAAGGAATAGCAGTAAGAAAGGAGTCAATAGATGCAAAAGATTGGAATAATAAAATTTATGAACTGATACCACTCCTGAAGAAGTAGTTAAGTTGTTTGGTAATGGAAGTGGCGAAGTGAAGCAGAGTCAGTTGAAGACAGAACAACTATGGTGTGCTAAGAACATAGTGATGTCCAAACTGTCAGGGGCAACGAGATCCTTGGAAATGCCTATTTGGATGATCCAATATATACAAGGCATTGTGAAAGGAATACAGTATGATTGGGAATCCTATCTATCATATAGCATCAAGAATTGAGGCGGAAAACCAATAATTCTTTTATGGCTTTTCGTGCCATTGAATTAATGCTAAATGCTGTATCATTCGCCAAGACAGAAATTCTAGGACTGACTGTTGCTAAGAAATTGCCAGAAGAAGACCCAACAATACTTAGGTGGATATATAAGGTGCCAGTGACCAAGTCCACTCCAGTAAAAATAAGAACCAAGAGGATTTCATAAAGATTGGACTTGGTAGAAGAGGACGATAGTGAGGATTTAGAGGAGAATTTGGCACCACAAAGAAAGAAATGGCAAAGAAGACTGGAACCTGATTTGCAGCATCAGCAGATTACAAAATTTCCATAATAGCAACAAGTTGAAGAAAGGAGGGGAAGAAGAGAAAATATATGTGAAGAAGGGGAGAAAAACAATTCTGCAAGAACAAGGAGACAAAAAGAGCAACAAAGAATTATGTCGTAAGAACAACAACCTCTAGTTGACACTGTGCAACAGGAAGAGGAAGGAATGGCACAGCCAACCGTAGAAAAAACCAAGGTTGTTGAGGAAGAGGAACCAATGGATACACTGCAAACAAGTAAGGTAGAAGTAGAACTACCAGGAAATGCTTAATGGATGCAGCAATTAGACCCAGGTGCGTCACCACCAACTCCAGATGTGATGCAATTTGAGCTTTCAATGGTAGCTCAAGATGTGATAAGAGATGAAGAGGTGTCGGAAGTATCAAAAGAACCAATTAATATACCAGAAAAGGGCAAGGAAATTGAAGTTGTGAAAGAACCAGAGAAAATGCGGTGAGCAAAATATATGTTATTTAAGAGAGGTAGTGGTAGCCAAACACCGACCAGCACTGAAAAGCAGCCAGAGCCACAAGAGAAAACAATGAAACAGTCAATCAACCTAAGGGAAGACAGAAGAGAAGGATAAGTATAGAACATGAATAAGGGGAGACACCCGCGGCATTAAGCAAACATTTTATGATTGAAGTACCTAGTTTCAGATTGTCAACAGAAGAAGATAATCACATAGATGATCAGGTTGATGAATTTTTTGGAAAAATGATGCAAGTATTTGACTCTGCAAGATTGCAGTTTCGAATGGGCTGTGTAGGACAGTTAAGACAATGGCGATCCATGGTTTATGATGAGATGGAGAGAGTACAGTGGGCTGGGGATAATGAGAGGACAAAGAAGCTCGCTGAAATTTGCCAAAAAGAGCCATGGGAGATGGAAGCTAGAGGATTGGCAAGGATGACACAAGTAAAGGAGCTACCAGATGGCACACAGACTATTTATAGGTTGCCACAGAGAGTGTACATAGATCCAGGCACACTGAATCCTTGTCCAGAAAAGACAGTAGAAGTGGAATATAGGAAAATTCCACTAGAATTGGTAACATTATATGCAAAGATTATCTTCTTGGCACAATAGATTGAATGGTTAACAATTGGGTTGGAAAAGACTTACCAATCCAAGGAAGAGCAGGTTAATCAATGCCGAGAAGAGTTGCAAAAAATGAAGGGGGAAGCATAAACAAAAATTGTTAGCCTAAGACAAAATTTTGAGGAGCAGATGAAAGTAAAGGAGGTTGAAGTTGCTACAGCAAGAAAGGAAGTGGAGAAGCGTGATGAGATGATTATACAACTGAGCTGAATTAGCAGTTAGAGAACAGGTATATAAAGCTAGAGAAAAAGAGCTGGAGCACGATAATCAGCTGATTGCAGAAAAAGATGAACAGCTGACTATTGCAGCCAGAATTGAAGCCGAACTGAAACAAAAGGCGCAAATGGCTCCTACATAGAGGGAAAAGGAATTGTTGACAAAATTAGCAGATATGGAGAAGAAAACCAATCACTTCGGGCTGAAATATGTTCGTTATTGCATTATGCATGGAAATTGAAGGATTAACAAGCAGCTCTAAGGTTACAGATTACAGAAATGGGTGGAGCTCTTGTTCATTATTCTCAACAAAAGCAACCGAGTCCTCAGAAACAAGAATAGGCGTTAGCAGGGATGCTGACCAATTGCATTGAAGTGTGAGTTAAATTTTGTATTAGAATATACATAAGAATTTTGTAAAAAGAATTACAATGAAATGTAAATGCAAACAAAATGTAATTTGGGTCTAAGTTTTGATAAAGTGCTAATATAAGGGTTCATAAGGTCATGAAATGAGGTTTATTGTACGTCTGCATGGAGTGGTGGTTGTAATGAGGTGTCCTAAGAACCGTTGTATGCAACAGCCTAGCACTGTTAATAAATAGACCCCCTCACCCTCCTTTATTTGAGACTATTTGGATATGTATGCACATTGTGGAGAGCGCATAGTAGAGACTCGAGAGAATCATTCCTATGTATGCTATATATGTCCGTTTGCAGGCATTGATGTCTGCCATGAATCTGTAATGCAAGTGCCAAACAGGCCAAGTTAATGCCATACATTTGATTCCAATTGTGTTCCACTTGTTCTTGTGTATATTGGTAATGGTTGTATGTTGCATTGTATTGCATATTCATTGTATTTTGCAAGATACAAGGATAGGTGGCCATTGAAAAGTAAGCGTGGAGTTAGGTGCTGAATAACCGTAAGCAAAGATTGTCGTACAAGTTGGTACTGACATCTCAAAACATTGTCATCTCATCTACACAGCATTGTATTGGCAAGAATCTAAGCATTATACGTGCGATTACTGTACAAGTTGCTTGTTGTACAAACATAAGGAAATAGACCATCATACAATGCACTGTCTTATGCTTGGAGCATGCTGTCTCATGCAGCGTGCCATCATATGAGTAGACTATGCTGTACAAGTGACATTGTTGCCGTCTTGTGACTGCTCTACAGGGCAGCATGTCTTATGACTGTACATTTGATTTTATGACTGCAGTCTTGATTAGTTTCTCAGTCTGTCATTCCACTTTTCCATTGTTGGGAATCTCACCACCATGCTACAGCTACTAGCTTCTAAGTTTCTCATAATCATCACCTATGTAACAAGAGTCATCATATTTGAAGACTTCATCGGTTAAAATTTTTAATATATTTGATATAATTAACCTAATATTGCTTTCAAATTGATTAAATTTGTGGGTCATGGGATTACTCCAATCAATTCAAAAAAGAGGATAACAAATAAATTGTAATCAGTAACTTTGACAACATGTAATACGAGCAATTGAGTGTTCTCAGCTTGCAATTTTTGGGTGTCACTAACCTTATAATGTTTGCAAATAAGATATATCCAACAATGTTTTTAGGTGAAAGACATTCGTAAACAATAAAATTTATTTAGTTCTATGGCATTATCAATACATTCATATATAATGAGATCTCAAATTTCATTTCAAAATTCATTGAAAATTGGTTGACTGTCATTCACACTCCAATATAATGAGATCTCAAATTTCATTTCAAAATTCATTGAAATTTGGTTGAATATCTTTCACACTCCAATCTTGTTAAACACAAACCTTGTGACTAACCCCATCGCCACACTCTTCTTCTTCCTTATACTCCGAAGAGTCCTCTTGGCATGGTTTCTTTGTCTTACGATATGTGCCTCCCACTGCACTGGTATCACTCACGCTGCTGACATTGCATGATTGGTGTAACTCCAGCCCAACATAACACAGTACACACATACCATTGGTAACAGAAAGTTGCAGCATTTAAAACAACAGCTATAGCAAGAAAGATAATTGGAAAATTTGTGAAAGGTCACAAAAGTTCTGCACAAGTGCTTATTACAATTTGTTTGGATTTTTCACCATAACATCTCCCTTATCAAGGTAGGCATCAACACTCTACGTAAGTCCTTATTACCAGTCATCTCTGCCAAAAGCCAGTTTATCAAAGAAGAAGTCAAAATAAGCTTCACTTGTGTAGCAGCAATTGCCTGATTATTAATCCTCCAGCAATGATTGTGATAATATTTGTCAATTCCTTGAACAGTATTAGTCAGAAGCTATGAAACAAGAGTGCTTCTCTGCAAAAGAGGGCCCGTTCCTGAAAAGCTGACCATGAAGCTCTTAGCTTGGAAGCCCACCCTAAGATATAAGGAGATTAAACACCTAAACATGATCTAGATCACCTTTCCCAACACCGATGCTACCACCCTCCATTTAATTGTGGTGTGCTTTGTCGTGTTTCATTCTCTATGCAGGATATTTTGCTCTTTTACATTTTAAGACCTAATCAGTGGTTCTACCTAATCTGTTTGAATCTTGTAATACTTTTCAATCTAGGTTTGCAAAACTAATATAACTATTCTTTTTAACTATGCAAAAAAAATCTTCATTATGAATCACTATAACATAGCATCATTCCACCAAGAATCATTATAACCTAGCATCTTCCCACCAAAACTTATTCTCCATTTCCTTTAGATCCCCTCACCAAATAACAAGAACAGTAGTAAATTGGATCATGATCACTAACAATAGACTTGGACATACCATGATGTTTGAAAACAAAATCGAGAAAATTGAGCTCTTCTTATCACCCTCAATCAGATGGCCAAACAAAGATTATGACATCTTCACTATGATATCCTTGGACAAGGTGGATGGCATGATCTGGGTTCATCGAAGACTGGAGCATATTTATCAACAAGAGACTACATATCAGAAGGAAGATCTAGAGATGCTTGCTGGCCTTCACTTTCGTGCAACAAATCTAGGCAAGAAAACCTCGATTGTCTTTCTGCAATATTTTCTCCATTTGGTGGGAGCTAACAACCTTGGAAGGCAAGGGTTGTAAAAATTGAAGACGGATGACCTTGCCATTTTCTGTCCATTGTACATACAGTTGTTGTAGGTTCAAAGTGGCATGCCCTAATTGAGACAACCATTGGGCTCCCAAGATGACATTCACACTTCCCAAATTCATCACATAAATGTTGTCAATCCAAGTGTAGGGACCCATCTGGACGTGGACATTAGCAATACTACCCACACATTGAGCCTTGCCACCATCGGTAATCAGCACATGGAATTTGTCCTAATCTGAATTGTTGATATACAACCTTAGGGCTTTGGTTGTCTAACTATTTATGAAATATACCTGGATGAGCTCCTATGACAAAACAGGTATGCATATGGACAGTACAGAAGCAACCAAGATCTTGCTCGAAAGGCGATTGTTGCAAGAATATTGGTTCTTGATGTTGAAAGGACCTTGGGTCTTGCCCATAAGGCAGTCATTGGAAGTATCTTAGATCCTGATACTAGAAATTTCTGACAAGTGGAGGGTTGTC
The DNA here is from genome assembly GCA_028583015.1 of Wollemia nobilis. Taxonomy (NCBI): domain Eukaryota; kingdom Viridiplantae; phylum Streptophyta; class Pinopsida; order Araucariales; family Araucariaceae; genus Wollemia; species Wollemia nobilis. The sequence continues at coordinate 1,618,693 of JAQPPZ010002224.1, forward strand.
TAATGGAATCTCAGGTCCCCCCTACTTATCTTTCTGTTGCGCATCAAAAATTTAATCATTCTCAAATGAGCGTTCAATATGGAGAAATTCACTGTCACCCTTCACAAGTAATTGATCCAACTTGGCTTTGATGCCATCGAGATGCTTGAAGCAGCGCTGCTGGGAATTATTAAGCTTGCAAATTTGTTCTTTCAATCTTTCATGCTCAGCCAATAAATAGTCATGAAGGCCAGATGAAAGGATGAAGGGAAGATCAGGAAGGGAATGCAAACCCTTAGGAGTAGAAGGGGTACTCATAGTGCCTAAAACATAAAAAGCATGAGGGTCAAAGCTAACAATGCACATTGGTATATTATGGCGCTTGCCTGGTTTCCTTGGCATACACTTCTTTCGGCTCATACAATCATCATTATGCGAATATGTGGACTGCAAACCCCTATTGACTCATTCCCAACCAAAGGAAGCCAAGGGTTCACACATATACCATGGACCAATGACAAAACCCAAAGATTTTGCTGACCTTTCGCAAATAAATAAATAAAATAGTGTTATTGGAGATATATCTTGTTTTGATCAGCTTGATGACACAATCAAAATAAGATAGGTCTCTCACAAGGGTTTGGATGCCCCTAATACTTTTTATTTTTCAAGTTCAGAGAACGTGAACGATAATGCCTAAATCACAGTATTACAGAAGATTATTGTGCCAAGATTTGGCAGCAAAAGAAAAAGAAAATTGACAGAAATTACCCAAATGGGAAAATGGAGATCCGGCCAGAAGAGGGTTTGGAATAGCTCGTACACCCCTCTACCAGTTCTTTGCACCATCACAAGGAGCCAAGATCGTTTCTTTGATACCACTTGTAACGAAAAATCTTCCAAAGATAACAAATGCAGGAGTAAACCTCAGAAATGCAGTAACAAAAAAGCATTCACTGGAACAAAATTCAAATTCCACAACAGTAAATCACAATAGTATGAAATGAAATGAAATGAAAGATATTAATTACGTCGGCGAGACCCAAATATGGTCTATGGGACCTCAAATATGGAAGTACAATTACTCAAATCATATCATATGATCTTTAATATCTTTGAGAAGGTTGTTCCTTCTTCTGCTGATTTGTGTTAGCAATTCCCCAACTTTTTTTATTTTAGTGTCTTCAAATAAATCTGCCATAAACTCGTTCCCAAGTGTTTCTTTGTATTTGTCACGGAACAAATCCAGATTCCAAGTCACGGAACAATCCTAGCCACTCAAAGAGGGCAAAGTATATTAGCTACTTATAGAGGATGAAGTCTCATATGTGCACCTAAGGCAACAGAAGATTACAAGTTTGAATGATGACATAACTACAACACAAGTTATCTACCTAACCCTAACCCTAATGCTCAAGGGCCGACTAACCTAATGTAGGACTCGAGCTAAGAATATCAAAAATAGCCAACATGGCTATGTTGGAACTGTTACAAATTAGTCATCTGAGAATCGTATGGCACAAAGAGAAGATTTTTCTAAAATTCATAAGAGGTCATATGTTTGTCATAACGGCACAAAAGAGCCTAAACTATATGAGTGAAATTAGAAGTTTATTCAGGTTAATATCTGAGAACTAAGCAGTGTTTCAATTTATTTGTATTTATGGTTTTGTCAAAGACATGATATAAAGTATTCTCAGACATGCTTCTCTTTCAATAATGTTCACAACAATACGAATTATGGTTCTGTCTTCCTTAAAACTGTGGCTTAGCTTGAAAAGCAGCGAAGTAGACCAGGAAGCAATACCTGTTCAAGATTCTTTTCACCAGAAGCAGATCGTCTGATAATCTGATGTATCCCCTTCTCTCCAGACAAGAAACCATAAGCAAAGCGCTTTTCAAATTCTATCATTGCTGACTTGATGCCCACCCCCTCGCCAGAGGACATTTCCGCAACGCTCGTCTTATAGCGATTTTTTTCAGCCCACCGCAAGTACATCTTCAGAAGCATATTGGCCCACTCCTGTGCTGGGAATGAAAAATGTTCAACACAGCAAAATTGCATCATTAATGGTGGCTGTGAATTGATGACAAAGTCACATTATCATAACATGAATTCACTTTATCCAATATAAGTTACTTTTGTATACAAACTTTACTATCTGTGTCTTTCCATAGTTACAATGCAGTTCTTACCTTCCAAGTGTCTGAGATTTCACATAAATATTCTTAATAGAGATTCCCTTTCTACTAATTGACAAAATATAAAGCAATGCAATCCCAAACTTTCAGAAAATATTCTTTAAATAACGAAAATTGTTGTCCTAATCTATGTTACTTTCTGCATGTGCCCTAAATGCCGTCTTTGTCTCCATTTGATCTAGTCTCACTTTCCAAACAGAAAAGTTTTTGTTGTGACTCGTGGGAGAGATGGAGCTTTTATTTCATTAAAGTGGATCATATAACCGAGGATAATAATATCCAAACTTCATATAAATCAATATTTTGAATGCTTAAAATCATTTGGTAACACAAATTTAGTTATTTGGATGAGCTCGGTAGGGCATCAAACATTGACTACTTAAACCTCCCCACTTTCTCTGTACTTTATGATGGAATTAGTTATACAAATCTTAGGTCAGACAGGGCAAACACTCATTCCCAGTCAACATAAGTTGACACATTTTCTGGATTGTTTCAACTATGAAATGTGTGGAATCAATTGAATAGGTCAAAAGAAACATAAACAGCATGGCCTTGTTTTCTGGAATTCATGCGTAATGTCAAGAACTCAATATTACGTTTTAAATTTATAGTAGGTTCACAGGAGTGAAAAGTAAATTAAACAAAAATGTTTGTTTAATATTGTGAGAGGGCATTTCCAGTACATGAACTGTATGTCAATTGTTGTCCTATAGACCACTCAGAAATTAATTTATATATTTGTATTTGACTAATTTACTATAAGGAAAGCATTGTCTACAGCTTATCATTTTCATTGTATCAGGCCAAAAATGCATGCCTATCAAAGACAAGCTTTAATGCAGCCATTTATTGTATGATCTCTCATTCATCAGTCTATTCAGTTTCCTTCCAACTATTTTAACATTATCTGTAATTTCGTCTTGCCCCCTTTGTTAACATGCATAAGAAGTGGTATAAGAGCACATTCTTGTGATCATGAGAAGATCAATTAGAGCATTTCTATCTTTTTCTACAAGTACATCAAGTCATAATCACTCATGTTTATTTAAATTTCAAGTAAAAATGATACATTCCATCTCCGTATTTAATTTTCTGTGCACATATACCATTAGTTTATGGCTTCTACCAAGAATTAGTTTATGGCTTCTACCAGGAATGCTTCTACCAAGAATTTTTCACCTTTCCTATAGCACCCAAACAATCCATAAATAATGACGTCATTTTTAAACACATCCTAAAGTAGGAAGCCTCATCTATCAAAGCAAATTCATTTTTGTCAATAATTATTATAATTTGCACTACTATAGCACCATTTGCAGTTCCAAATTCTGATGCAACAACTATGAAAGACACAATTCTGAAGTCACAATATGCAAGAGTATCCATCAAGGAAGAAAACTTCAAGAAATAATTCTGAGCAGTATTATTCAGAGATCAAGTATTTCATATATGTGGGTGTATCTCACATTTCACAATTAAACAAACAAAACATTTGCAAGGTGCACAAACACTCACAATCAAAGTAACCTTTCAACATTAAGAGCAAGAAACAATAGACATTGGCATTTCAAACGGAGGTTAATGAGAAGCCTAGGCCCTCTAAGAGTGGTGTGACTAGTTACGAGTATCATAATAACTATCAATAGACGGAAAATGAATGAAGGCAATGAGAAGAATGACACCAATGCAACTGCATACAATAAGATACAACCAAAAGGATACAATGTTGGAAAGGTCAAGAGTGGGGACATTTTGTATGGGATCGCATAAACATGATAAACCTAAATGCTGCAACTTTGTCCTCACCAATTTACCTTGCATGTTGATTTACATCAATATGTACATAGATCTTTCTCTCTAAACCTTGTTTTACACATACTATGGTTTCTCCAAGTTTTATATATTTGATATTATAATATATATATATATATATTGGCATTGCAATGGATTGGTACATGAGATTGCCAAAGGGCGAGTACCAAACTTGGGATGAGTTGCGCAAAGCATTCGTGAAGGAATTTCGATTGTTCCATAATGACGATGAGGTCATTGCTGAGTTTTATAGAATGTAACAAGGTGAGAAAGAGCTTGTTCATTCATACAACCGGAGGTTGATTGGGTTGTTTACCCATATGGAGGAAGATCCATTAGATGCATTAAGAACAGGTGGTTTGTGAAGGGACTTCGTCATACATACTTAAAGAAAATCAGGGTGATCCCTTTGACGTCATATCAAGAGGCCTTGGACCGAGTCTTGAACTGAGTTATGCAAAGACATCATTAAAGTATTGGGGTCATGTGGACGAGAGTGACCCTAGAGATGAAAGTGACTCTGACAGTGAGCGCAATGATTTTGAGAATGAGAGTAGTTCATTGTCCAAGAGTTGGGGTCGAAAAGTCAGTGAAGGAAGTGGAACTAACTCCAAAGAGAAGATCGATGACTCCGAGGATGAGTGTGACTCGAAGAGCGCAAGATCATTGCTATATGAATATGCAGCACAAAGGGAGATTGTACCAAAGGAGGATGCCATAAGTGATGAGGTTTGTGACAACCGCAAGAAAACTAGAAGAAGCTGAATTAAGTGTGACACTGAGGGAAGACCCATTTTGCAATGTTTGCGATGCCATTTGTGGGGCCATTTCATGAGAATGTCAAAGTATTGCAAGACGAGATGAACAATTGATGTGTAGAGAGTTCAAAGCACTGGAGGAGTCACAGCCCTTGCTAGGAAGCAGAGGAGGTGAACTTGATGAACCTAATTGCAATTGAGGTGAACTTGATTTCAATCAAAGAGGCAAAAATATAGTAGACAGTTGAAAAAACGCAAAAAGAAGTTCCGGAAGTGGTTGATGCAAACACCGAAGTGAGTGATGCAGATGATAGGGTGAATGATACAAACGAGGAAGAGAGAGATTATTTGGCATCTGACCGTCTACTAGGGCTATCTGGCCATTTAGACTTGGGCCATCTTGACCCAATCCTCAATTATCAAAGCTTACGTTGTCTACGCCTAGGTTGTTTGAGTAGGGACCATGGCCATCTAATAGGGACAAGTCCCCAAGCGATACTTAGGTCATCTGCCCCAAGGGAAGGGTCGTTTGGACCCTCCCTAGGCCGTATAAGGAAGTTGTTTGAGCCCCAGACTACCACCAGGCCATCAAACAAACACCTCGAGCCATCTGAAGATAGATCACGATTGTCTAGAAGTCATGCAGGGTCGTATGAAGCCCAAGTTTAAGAGTAAGATGATGCCAAACCATCTAGAGATAATGCATAGTTGTCCGAGAAAGAGGATGAAACAACAAAAAGTTCGAGGCAAGGAGTTCATCTAATTGGAAGAGCATGTGATATAGACCGTTTTATGGGAGAAGAAGATTTTGCGGAAGTTTGTACAGGCAATCTAAGCAAAATAATAGGTCATATGGAACTGGGCCGTCTAAGGCAAGACCGTCCAAAGTTGAACCATTTGATGTAGAAAGTGGGTCATCTAGCCCAAGGTCGTTTGACTCAAGAAGTGAGTCGTCTAAGACTGAGTGATGTCCTTCAAAGGCTAAGGTAGGACCGTCCAGAGCTAGCTAGTCCGAAGTTGGACCAAATGACGTAGAAAGTGGTCCATCTGGCCCAAGGACATCTAAATCAGGAGGTGGGCCAGCCAAGACAAGAAATTAGTCATTTGAGACCAAGGGATGTCTGTCAGAGGGTAAGGCAAGGTCGTTAGAAGCCAAGAAGTTCTTTGAAGCCAGAAAGAAGTGATTCGGAGTTGAGGGGAAGTTGTTTATGTTGACCATGCTTGGCATATTGATGATATGACTAATTGCAGAAAGTGGAGTGAACAATTGCAGAACAATGTATGGTTGGAAGCAGTTTCAAGTGAAGTATGTTGCAAAAGAAGTCTGGAATAGAAGAATGTGGAAGGAGCACAACAAGAGATTCCAGTATGGTGTTCAATGCTTCTATCCCCAGTGTTCAGCTCATGTGTCGTCGAGGATGTCGACAAGTCTAGAGGGGATAGATGTAGGCAGGCAAATTGACATGTCTACATAATCAATGAATAAGTGTGTTGGAAGTCAAGTACATGCACATTAAGAGTTTTGATATAGTTTTAATATATTTGATGTTATAAAGTCATGATGTAATATTGTATGTGACAATGTGTAATGTTAAGTGAAGTATTAGTTATGTACGGATAAATCATTAGTCATAAAGTGAGTCATGAAATGAAATGTAAATGTAAGTCAATGCATGTCAAATGTAATTTAAGAAAATGATGAGGTATCGGGTAGTTAATAAGTTGGAGGATGCAACTACCTCCTTAGTTGTATAAATAAGACCCTTCCCTCATTCATTCGTGTTGTTGGCATGGAAGGAGAGGTTGGCATGGTATTGAGGATTGGTATTGAAGGTTGCTATTGTATGTTGGCATTGCATGTGGTAGTAGAAGTTGGTTGTATCAAAGATGTATTTGTGAAATACTTTTGTCAGGCTGTTTCAATGCTGTGCTGGGCCGTCTGAACTGCTGTGCCAGGCAGTCTGATATAATGTTGTGTGTGCAATGTATGCATTATATTCACATAGTATGTTTTGTTCGTTTAAGTGGTAATGGAATTGTATTGCAGTATGATGTATTCCACTTCTACAGCCCTTATTATGCTAGGCTTGTGCAGAATCTGGCTAGCAGCCAAAAGATCATACGATGGATAGAATAATTTTTCACTATAATTTTAAACTTCAACCTCTAACAAAATTAAATATTCATTTCTGAGCTTGCTGCTACTTCACATCATCATGAATACTTTATTCCAATGTAAAAGAAATATGTTTGTTGCTTCATAGGTAGCCTTACTCGCTTAGGCTGCACTAGTGTATTACCATATCTAAATAAAACCTTGTTTCTGGGTGATAAATTAATGATTTGACATTTTTAAAGGCATCATAAACAGTCTGTAAATTAGGCAAGGTACTGAAGAAAGACGACCATTAGGAAAGAGAGGGACAATATGAATAAAATATTCTTTTTTATTGAGTAAATACTTCTTATATATATACATATCCGCCGTGGGGATTGAACCCGGGTCACATCACTGATAATGCAAGTGGCGTCCTTGCCGGTAGACCACATCACGCGGATGAATAAAATATTCTTATTAAGAATAAATTTTAAAACAGATTTAGCTTGGTTATCAAAATATCTTCAATAGAAGACAAACCATAATAGATATCTCATACAGTTAAGAAGTCTGAACTTTGAAGGATCGTGTATGAATCAATAAAGTTCACTAAAGCAGATCTCAAAGCACCATCTCATTGCAAAAATAAAAATAACATCGTAGTATACTTATTAAATGCCATCATTCCAAATTGCATTTTGACCATAATAATCTTTGACTTCGAGAATAGAAGTCAAACCAAAAAGAAAATTATACTCCAATTTACATTTTTGTGAAAACCATAGAAATTCTGAACAAAGTATTGTTTACAAGAAATTCTCCTCATGAAAAATGTTACTTTTCTAAGCATCTAGAAGTTCATAATTCATATTCTGCAATGTTACACGTTCCATCTATTTTATATTGAAAGCAAAATGGCATATGCCTCCGTGGGATAAGAAATTTGAAAAAAATATTTGCAAATCATATATTGGCATTTCCAATGTCTTTGAAGACAAAAATAATAGTTTCTATGCTTTCTTCATATCTAGAATTTATGCTTGTAATATTTATTAATTGGTCAGAGAAAATCTTAAAAAGGAAGGACAAAAAAATCATGATAGCAAAAATTTGTTGATAATGGTAGTTATATGCGTCAATTTCTCAGTTAACAACTATATTAAACATTTTGCTTTAGCAAGATCCTTAATATACTAGGCTGAGAACTACAACTGTAGCTTTATTATGTTTGCAGGACATATGTTGGTGCTTAATAAGGAAAATAACTTGTCAACAGCATACCTGAGCATCGCTGCTTCCATCTCCAGCAGTAACAATAAGGCAAGCACCTTCCTTGTCATATACTCCTGAAAGAAGCTTAGATAGCTCATAACGATGCAAAGACTTATTTATATCCCTGACAATGTTAAAGGCCTCGTCAACGAACCACGAATTTACTCCTTCCATCTCTGCTAGCTGGACTATCAGTCTAGCATCCTCAACCTGCAAACCGAAAGAGGTCACTAAGAAAGCTAAACATCATAATTTCCTTATCGTTGTCAGGATGATTGTCAGATAAATGAGAATATTAAAAAAAAACCTTAAAAGCAATCTGGGCTTTGTGAGATCAAAGGCAAAGGTCTTAATACAACAGCCTCAAAGAAAGCTATTAATCTAGTTACTATCTACTGTAAACCCATCATCAACCATACAAAGAAACTTAATTTTAGTAAATTACATGGTTGAGTTTCTCAGCATTTTACAAGCCCAAAAATACCACTTGAAAACTAGAGGCTTCTAATTTTGCATGTCTCAGCTAGCTGGATGCATAAGGATAAGGACCATGCAGCTTGGGGTTAAGGCAGGTAATGAATTATTCATGGTTTTCACTCCCTCAGAGACAAACCTACTGTAAAGACAATCATCTTCTTGAGTGGAAGATTCAAAGAAGATTCTATGGATACTGGAGATTGATTTCACACCTCAGAAATTGTCCAACCATAATGGACCTGTGAACTATGTCATAGAGTATCTGTTCTCAAACACAAGAAATCATTTGACATAGAGACTGGAGGAGTTACTGCAGCAGACAAGGGAACACCTGAATTCATGCATAGACTTAAGGCAGACACCTGAGCTGGAAAGCCCATGACACTTCCTGGACAGTTTAAGGCATTCTCTCGGAAAAATTCAGGGGCCTTTTCCTAGACAAATTCATGGGCACATGGACACGGTCCGAAATTCCAAATAAATTCCAAAGCAGAATAGTTCTTTGAGAAATTAAACTCATTCAGAAATCATCCTGAGAAACAATTCCAAAATGGAGATGAAAACATCAAAAATGTCCTTGTAATGGTATAACGTCCTTGCTATTTGTTCTCATGCCAGATAATCCACCCAGTTTGTAATCTATACAGACAATTTGACCAAGCAGGGCTAGCCCATCTGCAATTTTGCAAGTTTGTGTCTAGTTGCATATATTTGGCCCTTCTGTCTGTGTTTTCTGTCTGCAAATTCATAGAGGGATTTTGTCTTAACATTCCTTGAACTGTATGGTTTCTAACAATTTTTGACCGAACCCACTATGTTCTCTTAAATATTATCCTCCCCAATAAATGTAAACACCTTTTGTGCAGAAAATGAAAACACCTAGTATCAAGTACAGGAAACACACCATCTGAATTCTGATATAGAGGGATTAGAAACTGTAGCACGGTGGTGGTAAACCACCCTTGGAGGAACAATTTGAATTCACAGATTTAATGATCAGCTATGACTGCATTGATATCAACCTCAGACAATTCAGTCTGCAAATAGGACTTCCTGCCTTTTTCCAGACTGCTATCATTCACCATACACCACAAATTCCCCACTATAAGGCAACTTGTCTTCATTGTACGACAATTCAATGTATGGTGTTTAGCAATGCACTCACTGTGCAGCAACCTTGTGATATAGTAACTCTGTTGTATGGCAACTTCGATCCTGACTCGTAGAATTTAAAAAAATACTACAAATTGATCTAAACTACTGTAGCAATCAACAATTACAACTTATGCAATGAACATACAATGGCATTAGATGAAGGATGAATATGAGTAGATATTGCATTAGCATTTGCCTGTACGATAGTATGCGTATGGCACTATCTTACATATACAGTCTGCAATCCTGCACAGAGTATCTCCCTCAATGCAATGTCTATGCAAACATATCTACTCTCTCTACAATACCCAGTATCCTCCTATGCAATGGAACAATGTACAAAGTACCCGCTCAAATGAATAAGGGGCTGGTAGTTAACAGCAACTACCACCCTGGACATCTCACCTCTAACTGGGTGACAACTACCGTATATTTGCACTTAATCATCATTACATGCATTAAATCATACAACTTTATTCAAATTACAAAACTTTAGAATATCAAAATTATTACGTCACAAATTATAACGTCAAAACCAATGACACAAAATTACGTTGTGCGTACTTATTTGACTTCTCTATTTCTTCGGCTGAGGCACATCAAAACTAGCGCCTACATCTGCCCTCCCCTCTAAATTGGTCAATGTCCTCATCAATGATTGTCGCTACTCCTAGGGACTTTGGCTCTTTTGAGGTTGAGGAGTAGGAACAAATACTCCTCCAAGCTCTTGGATCTACAGCTTCAAGGCTTCAATCTCTCCTTTCAACCGCTTTGCACAAGCCTAGTACCAAGCCCACAGTGAGCCATAATGATTTTACTTTTTCTCAAACTTGGCCAGCCTAGCCTTCAACTCAGCCTCCCTCTTCACCCCTTTGACTTCTCTCCTTGCTGCTTCAGCTTCTCTTCTTGCTAACACTACAAGTTTCCTATCCCTTTCAACAACTAGTTGATCTCGATGAGTAATTTTGTGCTTCTTTGCCTCAAGAAGAAGTTCCCTCACTGCACATTCTGACTTTAGTTCACTGATCAACTGATCTTGTTCTTCCTACACTTGTCTCTTAGCCTCTACCTCTATTCAACTCCGCTAGTCCTGCTTCGACATCCTGTTGCACATGCCTAAGTAGTACTTCCATCGTCTACAATTGGTTAGCTAACTCTTTCTTTTTCTCCATTCTCAACTGCCACGGTCACCAGTCTCCCACACATCTGATTCTGAACTCACTGCATACTCTCTCCAACACTCTAGTCAGCTTGTCAAAGAATGTGTCAACCTACTCATTGATATTTTCTCCTACAACTAGCGGTTTCCTCAAATTTGACACTTTGATGATCAAATGCTCACTAGTCTCCTCCACCAATTCCATATCAGTGTCATCTCTTATGGTAGTCTATTCCACATCCTCCCCACCGTGACCTGTGAGTTTGATCTTTTGTTTGGTTGCTTTGCCCTCCTGAATCTTCTCACCTGCATCAATAGTCTTTTTTGCTTCTGCCACCGTCTCCTATCTCCTCTCCAATTCTTTCTCCGACGATTCGCTACTCTTGCCCTTTTACCACCAATTAAACACTAATGCATCTTATTTCCCCCTTGTCTCTCCTCTCCTCTAGCATAGATGAAGTTAGTTCCATGGCCTGTGTTATTGTAAATGTTATCTCTATATGTGGTCCCTCATCCATCAAAGGCGATCCACATGGATCTACAACATGTACAAACTACAACAGTGTTGCTTTGTAGCTATCAAGTGTGTTAACATTCTCTACCTATACTGGAACATCACCAACAAAGTCTCCTAGTGCTTCATCAGTTGGTGGTGATGCTCGCACTGCATCAACTACAGGATGAATTTCTTCGTCGACATCTACAACCACTATCGTTCCCTGCACATGTTGTTGAGTAGTTCTCCCTTTTGATTGTTGTGCTATCTTCTCTACACCTTGCACTTCTTGTGCAACAGACTCCCTCAACTCTTGTTGTTGTCCACCCACGACAACCCTACTTGAAGTCACTCCTTTGGTACCCAAGCTGGTACCTACAGTACCTCCTCGCATAGGCTAACTTCCTGGTTGTGTTGGAACTTTCCTTCGCACTACCTACTGTGACATTCCACGCTTCTCACTTTGACCCTCCACCACATTTTGTGCATTACCAGCATCTGTCTTCCTTGCTATGACCTATTGTGGGGATCCTCGACTCTCTAGCTGCTAATGTTGTTGTTGTTGTTGCTGATGTTGAGGCTATTGTTGGGCTCCCATCCATTGTTGCTCCAACCTTCTTCACCTCTTCTCCTTTCAGACTAGCTCCTCGACATGTGGTTGCTACTCAACTCCATCTATCTCCTCGCTTCCCTCATCTACTGAAACTTCTTGTGCCTTTCTCTTCTTCAAGGCCCGACTTCATCAATGTAACCACAAGGATCCATTTGAATATCATAGGTGCATGCTTTGGAATAATTCAACGGGGGTTCAGTCTTGGAAACTAAAGCTTCTCCTATGACACAACATTCAACATCAAAGCAATGGTGTGGAAAGCCATTGAAAAATTCCTTATAAACCGCATCAAAAAATTCTAAATACTGTTTGACAGAAACATTGCCCAATCATAAGGTACTCTAGCCATAATTCCTTCCATGCATAATATGAGCCAAGTGAGTATTTCCAAGGCTCGTTGGTCACCGGACAATCTTGACATTATCACATTCATTGTGCATTGCAACTACTTGGACTTCAACTATTGCATATTCAATCTGCGACTCCCATGATTCAATTTGGTCACCTCTTGCAGATTGAGATTGGTAACTTTGTCCACAAAACTCCTCCATCGATGATGCTCCAATCCTTCCTTCTTCACCTGTCTATCAAAATTCAACAATCCGAAAGTTCTCTTGAAATTGTTTGGGGAGAACGTCACACAAACCTCCCTGCTACCAATCGTTACTCTACTCTGGTTGTGATTAGGATCCGTTGCAGCATCTACAACAAGTGTAGCTTGAAAAAATCCTTTTCGAAGCTTGGTACCTGATGGGATCTTGCCAGCAGATGAAGCAACAAAACTTCTGCAATAAAATGGTTAAACAGACAAAGAAAACAACAGCAGTACGCAGTAATAAGAGAGCATTCACAGATGACACAGAGATTACAAATGCTCTGTGAAAACAGAGCCTTCTTCTTCCTCTTGTATGCTATATACACATGCAGATTACAATGCTCATGATGATAATGATTCTCTGCCCAAACTGCATTATTTATCTACCCTATCTCCACACCACCGCACAACTTCTCTGCTGTTAAAAGCAGAAAAAAAAAACAAAGAAAGAAAAACAGCGGTTATAGAAACACTGACTGGGCAGGAAACAAAAGCAAAAAAAAAAATTAGAAAACTTCTTGTTTACAATTGCTCTTATCCAAAGAACAAGGATAAGGATTGACACCTCATCATGGGGCTGGACTCCATGGTTAACGTCAACAATCTCCCCCTCCAGACTCATGAGGAGGGCTTCTGCAAGCTCAAGCCTGCCATTTTACTACAGAACTCATGCTTGTCCCTAGGAAGGGACTTGGTCATCATATCTGAACCATTCTTATTGGTATGTATCTTCTCAAGATGTAATAGCTTTTCTTCAAGGACATCCTGAATCCAATGATACCTCACCTCGATATGCTTGGACTTGGAATGAAACCTTGGATTTTTACTAAGGTGGATGGCACTCTGACTATCACAAAAGACAACATACTTGTCTTGCTTCAAGCCCAGTTCTTGAGAAAACCTCTTCATCCACAACATTTCCTTGCAAGCTTCCGTGACAGCGATATACTCTGCCTCTGCAGTAGACAAAGCCACACACTTCTGTAACTTAGACTGCCATGAAACTGCTCCCCCTGCAAAAGTGAACATGTACCCTGATGTGGACTTCCTGGCGTCTACATCACCAGCCATATCAACATCTGTATATCCAACCAATACAGGCTTATCATCTCCAAAGCATAAACACAGCTTGGAAGTACCCCTGAGATACCTTAGAATCCACTTCACTGCTGCCCAATGTTCTTTACCTGGATTAGCAAGAAACCTGCTAACAATCCCAACTGCATGTGCTATATCGGGTCTTGTGCATACCATAGCGTACATCAAGCTTCCTACGGCTGAAGCATAGGGAATTTTCTTCATCTCATTTTTTTCTTTCTCACTTGAAGGACATTGCTTAATGCTAAGTTTGAAATGACCTGCAAGTGGAGAACCAACCGGCTTTGCATTATTCATGTTGAATCTTTCAAGCACCTTTTCAATATATCTTTCTTGTGATAGCCATATCTTCCCAGCCTTCCTATCACGAGAGATCTTCATGCCTAAGATTTGTTGTGCTGGTCCTAAGTCCTTCATAGCAAAGGACTTGCTTAACTCCTTCTTTAACCTGTCAATCTTGTTAGCATCCTGTCCAACAATTAACATGTCATCAACATATAGCAGCAGAATAAGAAAGTCACCATCAGAGAATTTCTTAACAAACACACAATGATCTGAATTTGTTTTCTTGTACCCATGATCCACCATGAATGAATCAAATTTCTTGTACCATTGCCTTGGGGCCTGTTTCAACCCGTATAAGCTCTTCCATAGCTTACAAACCATGTGTTCCTTCCCTTTGACCACAAAACCTTCCGGCTGTTCCATATAGATCTCCTCCTCCAAATCACCATGGAGGAAAGTTGTCTTCACATCTAGTTGCTCAATCTCTAGGTTCATACTAGCAGCCAATCCCAATACTACACGAATTGATGACATTTTCACAACGGGAGAAAAGATCTCATCAAAATCAATGCCCTTTTTCTGCCCAAAACCTTTCACAACCAACCTCGCCTTGTACCTTGGCTGTGAACTCTTCTCTTCAGTCTTCAATCTGAAAACCCACTTGTTCTTGAGAACTTTCTTTCCCTTAGGTGGCTTCACCAACTCATAGGTGTGGTTCTTATGCAGGGAATCCATCTCCTCTTGCATAGCTTTTAACCATTCCTCTTTATGTTCATTAGATTCAGCTTCTTGATAGCTTTCTGGTTCATCCCCATCTGTAAGCATGACATACTCATGTGGAGAAAACTTCTTAGATGGTTGACGCTCTCTAGTAGACCTTCTCAATTGAAGCTCTGTTGGTGGTTCTTGAGGGGGCTGCTCTCCTTGATCAACATCATGTGGAGGAGCATCATCACCACCTGCATCATCATGGTTTACTTGCTCATCTCCCCCATCATCATGTGCCACTGGAGGAGGGATTGGATCTAAATCAATGAGATCATCCACATAAGGTTGAGGGCTTTCAACCTTCTTAAAATTTTCAATTGTTTGGTCTTCAAGGAATACCACATCCCGGCTTCTAATTACCTTCTTATTAACTGGATCCCATAACCTGTAGCCAAATGCCTCATCTGCATAACCCAAGAAGATGCACTGCTTGGCCTTATCATCAAGCTTGGACCGCTCATCTTTTGGTATATGCACAAATGCCCTGCAACCAAATACTCTTAGGTGTTCATAGGAGATATTCTTCCCGGACCACACTCTTTCTGCTACATCTCCATTCAAAGGTGCCGAAGGAGATAAGTTAATCAAGTAAACCGCAGTGCGCATTGCCTCACCCCAAAAATATTTTGGCAATTTAGCTTGTGAAAGCATACACCTTATTCTCTCCACAATGGTGCGGTTCATCCTTTCTGCTACACCATTTTGTTGTGGAGTCTTGGGAACAGTTTTCTCATGGCGAATGCCATGGCTGCTACAATATGTCTCAAATGGTCCAATGTATTCACCACCATTGTCTGTGCGAATACATTTCAGAGGCTTCCCTATTTCCCTCTCCACCATAGCATGAAAATGCTTAAAAATATCCAACACCTGGTCTTTAGTTTTTAAAGCATATGCCCACACCTTTCTGGAGGCATCATCTATGAAAGTGACAAAATAAGAAGCGCCACCAAGAGTTTTCACTTTCATAGGACCACACAAATCAGAATGAACTAATTCTAAAACATTTGATTTTCTTTTAGAAGTATTTGTATGAAATGAAACTCTATGTTGTTTACCAACTAAGCAGTGAACACAACTATTCAATGGTGTACCTTTCATGCCGGGGAGGAGCTGCTTCTTGGTGAGGATTTGTAGACCCTTCTCACTCATGTGGCCCAACCTTTTGTGCCACAAATCAGTAGACAAATCTTTCTCTGTTGTGTTCACCTCATTCATGCATGACTGTGTATGTGTCTTGTATAGAGTGCAACACTTATTTCCTCTTGCCATCACAAGAGCCCCTTTGGTAAGCTTCCACTGACCATTACCAAAGTGATTGTGGTAACCTTCCTCATCCAATTTTCCTACAGAGATTAAATTTAGACGAAGGTCTGGAACGTGTCTCACATCCTTGAGAACCAATCTGCAGCCCATATTTGTTTCAACACATACATCACCCATCCCCACAATTTTTGAAATGCCACTGTTACCCATCCTCACAACGCCGAAGTCACCCGACTTGTAGGATGTGAAGAAATCCTTCCGTGGAGTAGCATGGTATGATGCACCGGTGTCAATTACCCAATCTGAATCATGACATGTGAGACTAAGGCAAGATTTTTCACAACCTGCAAATATAATTATTTCTCCATCTGAAGTAACAACAGTGGTGTCCTTCTCTTCTTTCTTTTCCTCCCCTTTTTCTTCCTTTTTAAGCTTTCGACACTCCCTTTTGAAATGACCCGACTTATTACAATAGTAGCAAACAATGTCTTTTCTTGATTTAGATCGTCCCCTTGACCTTCCACGGTTGTTGTTGGGCTTTCTACTTTTACTTCTCCCTCGGTTTTCTGTGACAAGTGCCTCTGTTTGAGAGGAACCCAAGGATTTTCTTCTTGTTTCCTCATTCAACAAACTTCCTGTTACTTGACTCATCGAGACAATCCCATTAGGTGCAGAATTGCTAAGAGACACAACCAATGTCTCCCAACTGTCTGGCAGAGAACTGAGAAGCAACAGGGCCTGCAACTCATCGTCAAGCACCATTTTCATAGAGGAGAGCTGATTCACAATGCTTTGTAATTCATTAAGATGCTCTGCAATAGAGCTACCCTCTTTGTATTTCAGGTTCACAAGCTTCCTGATCAGGAAAGCTTTGTTGCCGGCGGTTTTCCTTTCATACAACCCTTCCAATTTCTGCCATAAGGTGTGTGCCGAAGTCTCTGTAGACACATGATGAAAGACACTATCATCTAACCATTGTCGAATAAAGCCAACAACTTTCCGGTCAAGTGTTTTCCAATCATCATCTGACATGCCTTGCGGTTTGGCTCCAACACCTTCTACAGGTGCATACAAATCCTTGCAATACAGCAGATCTACCATTTTAGCTTTCCAAATCATCCAGTTACTTCCATTCAAACTAATCATTCTGCTTGTGCTCGCTTCCATGATTTCACACACTAAATCAACCCCAAGCAACAGCCTGTGGCTCTGATACCAGTTGATGGGATCTTGCCAGCAGATGAAGCAACAAAACTTCTGCAATAAAATGGTTAAACAGACAAAGAAAACAACAGCAGTACGCAGTAATAAGAGAGCATTCACAGATGACACAGAGATTACAAATGCTCTGTGAAAACAGAGCCTTCTTCTTCCTCTTGTATGCTATATACACATGCAGATTACAATGCTCATGATGATAATGATTCTCTGCCCAAACTGCATTATTTATCTACCCTATCTCCACACCACCGCACAACTTCTCTGTTGTTAAAAGCAGAAAAAAAAACAAAGAAAGAAAAACAGCGGTTATAGAAACACTGACTGGGCAGGAAACAAAAGCAAAAAAAAAAATTAGAAAACTTCTTGTTTACAATTGCTCTTATCCAAAGAACAAGGATAAGGATTGACACCTCATCATGGGGCTGGACTCCATGGTTAACATCAACAATACCTACATAATGAAGTGCGCTCGTACCTTTCTAAACGTGGTCCTTAATGGGTGTTGTATAGGATTTTCTTGCTACCATGTTCTACAAAACTCTCTGGCTGGTGTTATCCATGTCATTTCTTCCAAGGGGGTCTGCATCCTCTCCTTCCCCTTGGCCTTCTCCTTCTCCTTAGGTGAAGTTGTTGTCTCTCTTTCATTACTTTGTCTCTCATCATGGATGCTAGTCCTTGGCCTTGATCTAAATTCCACTCCATGTTGCCTCATTTTGTCTTGTTTTGTGTCCATGCCAAGTTTTCTCTCCCATGTACGCCATGAACTAGGCCTCTCCCTAAGCCGACCCTGACACCTTCCCCACGTGAGAAAGGTTTTTTCTAAAACACAACCTCAGGTGAAACCCTCCTTTGTTGTTCCACCCGTTCACTTCTCTCTAAAATCCTCAGCCTTCTCTAAATCACTCTTGTAGTCACCAACAACTCCTGATGCACGGCCATTGTGTATGGTTGCACAACCCCTTGTTGTACGACCTTGTGTCGTATGACCTACTACTACACCTTTTCCTACCATACAACCTTACACTGTACGACATTCTATAGTACAGTCCTTCAGTGTATGGTATTTTGCCATATGGTCTTACCCTATGGGGACTCCTGTCGTACGACCTACTTTCCAATGGGACAGTCTGCAAATAGGATAGCCTACCCTTTTCTAGACTGCTACCACCCACTGGACGGCCCTCTCTATATGGCTTTCTCCCAACTTCCCAAAACAACCCACATGCTCACTCTTTGGCTCCAACCTCTTCCTTCAACAACAATCTGTACAACCTGTAGGGTCCATACAAGTTGGAAAATTTTCAACAATCTTCTACACAAACCCTTCTTCGGTGCTTCTAGCAACTTTGCGCTTCCTTTGGGTTGTTCGCTTCTACAATGCAACCTCCTCCTTAAGGCATATGTCCTTATACAGTTCCGATCTTCACACATATCTGCTACAGGACTCTCCCTTTCGTACAGTCTGCAAATTTTTTCCTCCTAACACTAGTTGGTTTCTCCTTTGTTCTCTTCCTCAAGCGTTGAGTATTTGAATGCTCATGGCCACCCTCTAGCGTTTATTTATAAGGTGGTGGTAGTGGGGAGGACAGTTGTTCTGCATGCGTACGGCAATCCAATTGTCCAAATAGATTGTCTGCCTTGCCAACACCTCCCTTCTTCCCTCTTGACGGCTTCCTTGTTCGGCCTGCTTTGGCATTGTACAACATTGCACTATATGATGTTTTGTCATATGCCCTTGCATTGTACAGCATCTTGTCATGCCTCCTACCCTACAACCTTCCACTGTACAACATCCTGTCATATGGCGTGTTGTATGGCAGCCTGTTGTACAACATTCTATCGTACTTACTTGCCTCTCCACCTATCGTCAAGGCATGGTACTGCACTCTATACTGCATGGATGGCCTAGCTGCTCTCCATCCCTTCCTGGTTGTCTTTGTCATTGTCATCTCCTTCGCATTGATCTTTCAAACTCAAATGTACTCGTTTCTCCATTTGCTTCTCCCAAAAGGCATTCAACAGCTTGTGATTGTCTAGCCCTGAGTTTGGACTGTCCAACTGTCACTTGGTGTCTCCTTCAGTTTCTCTTACGGCCAGGAGGTGGTCTTGACAGGTCCCTTGGCCGAGAAAACCTAAACAGCCCACCCAGACCACCTGAATTGCCTAATTCATACATACACCTTGGGTTGTCTAGTAGTCCTTGAAGACTACTTCAACTTCCCAAGGAACCCTTCAAATTTATTGGTAGATCATGACTCCTACTTGTCCGCCTGCCTGCTCAAAGGCATTTTGGTTCCGAGTTGCTTGTTTTTGCTCATTCACATTACCTATTGGTTGGGCAACTTGTTGTCTCCTTGATGTTCCTCTCCTCACTCTTCTTCCGAGATCCAAGCCTGAGCTCTCACTCCTCCAGCCTTCCTCATTATTGCTTGAACTCATCAAGGACACACTATTGTACTCCTGACTCAAGTTCCCATCTTCCACTTTGCTTGGCAATGATACTTCATGGATGTCTCTCTATCCCCCTTCGATTGTTGCAGATCTACCCCACTTGGATGTCCTTTTGCATCCTCAGTAGCTCTTGTGCACGCTGTCTCTATAACTCCTCCACTCTTTTGTCTAGTTGCTCGCTTTGCTAACACAATTCTATGTTTCCTCATGCATTCTTTGTTGTGCATGACCAATGGCTCTAAGCAAACTCATTCCTTCATAATCACTACCTTCACGCCGACATTCTTGTTCTAATGGTTCTAGTTTGTTTTTTTCCAAAATACACCACCGCCATCCGCTATATGTTCTCCACATTTAGCGATATCAGTCTTTCTTCTTCTTCCATGTCTAGGAATCTAATGTGCACCCAAAATATTCTACACTCTATAGACCGAGGTTGCAACTCCTCCTGTTCAATCATAGGTTGCATGTTGTCTTCATTTCTTGCATTCTCTACTCTGAACAGCCAAGCTAGCTATTCTACAAGTTTTGAGTCACTGTCATCTCTTGCACCATCTTCCTTCTTGGTCCAACTCGAATCCCTATCTTCTTGGACGAAGATACTCTCAAAAGGTTTTGAAGGCTGATTTGGTGCCATAGTTAGCCTTCCTATACTTGTTTCTTCTCTAGTTGCTTCAAAATTAACCATATTAACCGGTGCTTCCATTTTGTATGGCTTCAACTTTACACCATTAATTGTCTCGAGACACCATGTCTTGTCCAATTTCTTCAATTTGACTGCGGCGTTATTCATCATCTCATCAACTTGGAAAGGTTCAAGCAATAAAGTCTTCAGTTTTCTTGTCGTGATCTCTCTTTTGCCATTGTACTTCAGGACCATGTCATTAGGTTCAAATTCATCTTCCTGAGGTGCTTCTCATGCCACAACTTCCTTCAACGTTGGGCAATCTCTGTAGCCCACTAAGCCATCTCTCTTCTCATCTAGTTTGATGGGTGTCATTAGCCTCTCTTCCAGGCTTTCCTGGTCACCTAGATGGTTTTGTACCGCCACTCTCAAACTCAATACCAAAAACTCAACCCACACAACTACTTCCTAACCATTATCAACTAGAATGGCATATGGTTCGTTGTTGGCTTATACGTAGTCCTGTACACCCACAGAACTATTGGCAATCTTTCCTCCCAATCATTCTCCTCAATTTCACGTCTTATACATGATTGAAACTAAGACCTTGTCCGTTGCCTCGGCTTGCCCATTTGCCTTGGGGTAAATACAAACTAGACAACGAGCAAGATCTTAAATTTCATGGTGAGCTTTTGAATAATCTCATTGACAAAGTGCCCCCTACGATCACTCATCAACCGAATAGGAACGTCGAATCTTGTACTCACTTGTTCGTACAAGAAATGCTTAGTGCTCTTTACGGAATTGTTAGGCAACACCCTTGCCTTGATTCGCTTCATCCATTTTCTACTAGTTTTCAACAGTCCCATAAAATCTAGACCCCATCTTTTAAACAACTCCTATGGTTGTGATGGGTGTAATGGCATGAAGTCCCTCTTCAACGGTCTCCTAGCTCTTTGGCACTTATCACATGTTGTCACAAACTCCTTTGCATCGTGATAGAGGGTGGGCCACCATAGCCTTGCTAGAAGCACCTTCCTCACGGTCGCATTTGGCCCCATATGCCCTCTTGCCAACCCCTCGTGAGCTTCCTTCAATGCTGAGTTCACTTCTTCATCCATCACACATCTCCTCAATACTCCATCAGGTCCAATTTTGTACAATAAACCAGCTATCAACTGAAATGGTGTTGATTTTCAGCCTATCATCAACTCCTATGGCAGCTTCCCCATCAACAAGTACTCTCCCATGTACTTGTAATACGATGATAGCATAGTGATTGCGAACAAATAAGCGTTTGGAAATTCATCCAACGCTCCTCCCCCTACATGTTCTCTTGAGCCAATCTTTGACAACTGATCCACTATTACGTGTTTCTTCCACAGTCTAACAACCACACGAAACACGAACTCTTGCAATGTGACGAGCCACCTACTAACTCATCCGTGAATGGTCAGCTTGTTGATCAAATACAGTAAAGCCTATTGATCTACATAGAAAGCAAAGTGATTGGCAAGCAGATAATGTCTAAAATTTTGTACTGTGTACACCATTCCCAAGGCCTCCCTCTTTGTAGTGTTGTAATTCTTTTCAGCTTAGGACAACCGACTTGAAAAATATTTGGGCTAATCCAGCCCAAATTACCCCTCTTGGGCCAATCTGCCTCTAATTAAAAATTGGACACATCAACATGGACATGAAATTCTTTTTCCCCATCTAGAAACACCAGAATGAAAGCGCACACCAACTTTGCCTTCAACTCTTCAAAGACCTTTTAATACTTCCTCCGTCCATCGAAAATGAACATTTTTGCACATTAGCACGTCTAACGGGTGTGATATTTGTGTAAGGTTTTTAATAAAACACCGATAATACCCGACATGTCCCAAAAAGGACTTCAATGAACTTATGTTCTATGAATCCTCCATGCTCATTACGACTCTTGTCGGGGTCGGTCTTCAAACCTTCTTTGCACAACACATGTCCAAGCAACTTCTTGTATGGCACCAGCAATTTGCATTTCTTTGGGTTCAAGGACAATCGAGCATTCATACACAACTTCATGCATTCTTCCAACACCTTCAAATGTTTGTCCTTCTTCCCATACAATGACCAATCGTCTAGGAAAACTTTAAACTTGCCAATGGACATCTACTCAAAAATGTATAGAATTATTCTCTAAAATGTGGTTGGGGCATTGCACAAACCAAAGGGCATTCAATTATATGCATAAATGTCATTTTCCACTACGAAAGTGGTCTTCAATCTATCTTCCTCGACAATATTGATTTGATTGTAGCCTAAGAATCCATCCAAGAATGAATAGATATGATGTCTTGCTACTTGCTCCAAGATCAAATCAGTAAATGTTATTAGGAAGGGATCTTAAATAGTCATTGCATTTAAACTTCGGAAACCGACACTAATGCGGATCTAATTGCTTCCCTCCAAACTGATCATTATCAATGACACCTATTCACTCACAGTCACCTTGAAAATTGTTCCAGCATCCAACATCTTTTCGAAAACTGCATTGACTAGGTCTACACACTTCAAATTCATTGTATACGGCCTTCATCATTCTAGCTAAGCACCCGAAACCAATGGAATCTGATTCACACACAATTCAAGTGGGATCCACTTTAAGTCCTTGTATGTCCAAGCGAAGACTTCCTTGTACTAAATGAAAATTTTGAAAGTCCTCGCTTTCAACGCTGGGTCCCAATTGTCTCCACAATGATTCATCTTTCCTTTCATCGCCATTGCCTTTGTCGAGGTTGACTTGTACCATCTTTGGTCCTTCGTACTTTATGGTATTTAACTTCTCTTGCCACTTTGGCCACATGGATGTGCTAGTTTCTTATCAATCACTACATCGCCAATTTTGAAAGTTGTTGCTTTCAACACTGGGTCCCAATCGTCTCCACAATGATTCATCTTTTCTTTCATCGCCTTCATCAAGGTTGATTTGTACCATCTTTGGTCCTTCGTACTATATGGTATCAGGTTCCCTTGCCACTTTAGCCACATGGATGTGCTGGTTTCTTATCAATCACTACATCACCAACACTATTCTGCAAAGTTCCATGGAAAGGTGAACTTTTCCTCTTCCTCTTTGGCTGCAAACTTTGTATTTTGACTACACTTGTGATCTCATACACACTTTTGGGTTCATCCTGGTCTTATTTTGCATGGATGCACATGCAATTTGGTTGGAAGACTTCATAGTCTTCCATCTACCAATGGCAAAGTCCACTATCCGAGTGCTCCTCATCTTCCATGAACTCCAACTCTAGCACATCGTCTTCATCTGGTTTGTGTTCGTTTTCATCCTCTGATGATGAACTCCCTGATTCATCGCATGGTGCCAAGTATTCACTAACAAAACAGTTCTTCAAATTGATCATATACTTGTGTTGGCCTTTCTCAAATGTCAGACGATCCCTCTCCCAACTGTGGTTCACATTTGGCATGCATAGCCATCCACATCCCAACAACACATCATAGGCAAGTTTTTGCATAGCAATAACCACAAAATCCATGATAAACTCTTAATCGGCCATTTTCACCTTTAGTGCAATCAACACTCCTTTCATCTCTATCCCATATTGACCTCCACCATACAATCTAAAGTTGGAAGACCATAAAAATGGGCAAGACATTTACACTCGATACTTCATCTACAATCACTTGTGTCAACTTATGATTGAGCAACTCAATATAGATCAATGTTGGATTCTTTCTAGTATCTATCATCAAAACTGTCAGATCAATGAATTGATCCCTCCTTATTCTCGTTGCTTCTAGTTGGCATCCCAACTCTTCTACTCTCCTCGTTCATGCCACCTTCACTCCAACACTTGTATTCAGAACTTGCACGACCAACTAATGTGTTGACGTCTCCTCTTCACTTGTGATGGGTTTCTTCAACTTTTTCTCCTAGAGCAATCTTTCTTGATTGGTCTTCTTCGTTTCTTCCTCTATTTGAACATGTGCTTCCTACCATCTCTCCTCCTTGGCAAGATCTAGATATTGTTTTGCTTTCTTTGCTTGTGCCCATGTAACTGCTAGCACATGTTTCTCCTTTTGTTGTTGATCTTTTGGAGGCTCCTCAATGTCAATAAAATTAATATTCTGAGTTTCTTGAACTTGAATTCTTCGGGCAATTTGCCTCCTTGTGATTGCCCGGTCCACACCACCGACACATCATCCCATTATTGTTTCCAGCATTTCCTCCTACAAGGCCAGTTTGAAAGTTGCATGTGAAGTGTCCCCATTCCTAACATCTTTGACATTGGATAATTGGCCTTCCATCCGAATCATATTGCAATCAACCTTGTGCTCCCTTGGTTGTTGTTCCTGTACTTGCCATTCGTTGCTCCTTGTCCACTCTTGCAAGTACTTGCCTTTTCTTCCTTGGTCTCCTTTTGCACCATCAAGGTCTGATGTCTGGTGCTTCCAATATTGAATGGGCAATCAACAACAACATGCCCCACAACTTCGCATATATTACAAAATGCATTCTTAGGACAATTGACATTTGTGTGTCCTAATTTACAATCAAACCACCAAATGTCCTTCTTCTCCTTCTTTTTCACCTTCACATCACTTATTATTCATTCCAGGTCCTTCCTCATGGCCTAAATTGTGGCACTCAAGTCATCTTTGTCACTATCTGAATCATTATCCCAGTAATGAATTGCGCTTCCTCCTCCTACAGCGGTTTTCATTTTCTCTCCAAATTGAACGCTCTATTGAAAGCCTCCTGATAGGTAGTTGGTGGAACTACCTTCATCTTCTTATACTATAGCAACAGTTCATCTAGGAACCATCATTTCTGCAACCCATCTGCTGGCTTCGCTTCCATTTTAACGATGAGTTCCTTTAAGCGTCGATTACATGACTTGATATTTTCATCTATTCTTTGCTTCGTTGAATATCTCTTCGATGATCTTGGTATCATCACGAAGCAATCTAAAATCCTTACTAAATTCAGCCTTTAGTTCATCCCATGTTGTGAAGGGTTGTGCTCTCTATGTTAACCTACAATCAATAAATAGGCACCATGTACCATCTTTCTTTGGCACTAGCACAATGAGATTGTTGCATGGTGATGAACTTGGTCAAATCTTCCCCTAATCAATCAGCTCATGTATCTAGCGTTGAATCTCATCGTTCTCCCAAATTGGTTGGCGGTATAGAGGGTTGTTGGGAAGAGCTGAACCTAGAATCAGGTCAATCTAATGCTTCACTGAGTAGTGCAATGGGACTCCCTTGGGATCTTGGAAGATGACAGAGTAAGGACAGAGTAGGGTGACCATTTGCTGAGATTATGCAGAACAACCTGCAGTTGCCATAGGAAGGGTGAACTTCTTGGTGCCATGGTTCTTAGGACAAATCATTAGCAAAACAAACTTATGAATGAGAAATAAGATTTTTTGTATTGCCTTGTTAAAACCAAAGTTACATGTTCCTATGGTAGCCACTCTAGTATATCGAAGGTCATGTCTCCAATTTGCATAGACCATTATTGTGGATAGGCTTTGTAAGTTGCATGGCGATCGCAAAGGTAACATTTGCCTAGTAGTATATTGTAGATGTCTAAAGGTGCCATGTCACATGTGATTGAGTCATGCATTGGCTTAGTGCCATACTCACATAGTTGGAAAACTTGCAACTTGCGATAAACTCAACATCGCAATTTTGGAGCTTTTATTGACAACTCGAGGAAACTAAGGAAAAACTTGACAAAAACTCGGCCAAAAAAAATCAAAGAAATTTTTTCAATTAAGAAAAAAAAAAATTTTAAACATCAAACTTTTTTTGGTATGGTGTAAAGGGGTTGTACTCAGGTCCCCCACCCTTTGTCATAATAAGGTTTTGATTGGGTCCTCAAACTAGTTACAATATCTCCCACATTGGGTGTCACTATATCAACTAGTTACATCGAGCTATATAGCCCTTTTGGTGCCGCCAATATTTGAACCTTGGTGTGGTCTATATCACCCGTATGTCTCAAAACTCAACCATTGAGCCAAGGCTCCATTGGCACATTTTAAATAACAATTGGAGAGCTAGAAAGCTAATTTTATATTAGATATTCATAAAAAAGAGGACAATTACAAGTCATGATCCTCAAATCCAACCAAACACATCATAGTATGATACAAATGCAAAATTTCAAAAAATAAACTGTTATTAAACTGTTTTTTGTTTTCCCCTCCTAAACTCGACACCCCAATTTTGGAGCTTTTATCGACAACTCAAGAAAACTAAGGAAAAACTCGACAAAAACTTGGCCAAACAAAATCGAAGAAATTTTTTCAATTAAGAAAAAAACATTCTAAACATCACAAATTTTTAGGTATGGTGTAAAGGGGTTGTACTCAAGTCCCCCACCCTTTGTCATAATAAGGTTTTGACTATGTCCTCAAACCAGTCGCAAAACCTCTCATATTGGGTGTCACTATATCAACTAGTTACATCAAGCTATATAGCCCTTTTGGTGCCATCAAGATTTGAACCTTGGTGTGTTCTATATCACCTGTATGTCTCAAGACTCAACAATTGAACCAAGGCCCACCCATTGGCATATTTTACATAACAATTGGAGAGCTAGAAAGCTAATTTTATATTAGATATTAAAAAAAAAGAGGACGATTACAATTCATGATCATCACATCCAACCAAGCACGTCATAGTATGATACAAATGCAAAATTTCAAAAAATATAAAGCAGTTTTTAAACTGTTTTTTTTTTCCCTCCTCCCCCTTGAACTACATGGTTGGCCTTGGCTCTAAATGCGTGGTCGAATTAGAGTTTTTCTCAGGTACAGGATCATCATGGCATATCTCCTCCAATCCTCTCAAATTTTTTGCTTCCTCCTCATGTGCCTCCAAAAATGAACAACCTTTCAATGAAACCTTCTATCACTTTTAGCTTCCTATTCCCTTTCTTTGTCCTTGACCATTTTCTTTAAATTTTCCCAAATTTAAATTCTAGTTGTATTATATTAGGAAGAGGTGACAAGTAGAATCTGTTTGGTATGATAATAAAGCAATGGCGATCAACATTCAACAAACTAGATTTTAAATCAAATGCAGTTACAAATATTTTGCCTATTTCAACAATTAGTCTCTTTCCCCAAGGGTACATGGAACTATTAAAAGATCTCTATATTTCTATTGCATTTAAGAACTTAAGCTTACTATAAATACTATGGTCACTTTCTTGGAGATTTATGTGGACGTAGTTGAATTTTTGAAACTCCTCTAAATATAGAAAACACATTATTTTCAAAATTATTAATAATGAAACTCTATCAAAATTGTTCACAGTCAAAGAGAAGAAAAAATGCAAAAATAAGGCCAAATGGCCTTTTAAAATTTTATTTTTCCTGCCATTTTTTGCTAACTGTCCAAGGCTTGCTAAGTTTCCCATGAGAAAACGAAAGGAAATTGCGAGAAACATTGCATCGAGAAAATAGAAAAAAAAAACTTGTCGGCCACGAAACCAACGATTTTTCTAACTATGCATACTTGAGATTGCATTGGCACCAAAATTGAAAACCTTTTCCTTGGATGAAGCCAAACTAAAGAGTAAGGTTGACAGTGTGTCGTAGTCTAGAAGCTAAGGCGCTTGACTATGTATAGCGCAATGATGTTCTTTTAGCTCGTTATGTCAATAATGACATGAAGAGGCTTACCCTTTACTCAACAAGTGTGGAATAGGTACTCTTTTTATTTAGAGGGGTCTGTAGTCGAAGCATTACCTGTCCATTGAGCTTTGATGCTAAGGCATGAGGCACCTATCTCCTATTCTCCATCCAATGAGGAGGAACAATCGTTCACCTCTAGATGTACCACCAACGTCTTTTGTTATACTTGATGCTACATAGTTGTGAATCTTGTGATGGTTGCATTACTTGTCGCCCACTATCTATTCACCTGTGTCCTGTGTTGGAGGATTCATTAGCTCAGATGGCGTTGTGGGCCCCTTGGGCACTAGCGCCACAGACGATTGGGCAATTGATGGCTTTGGCTTCAATGTTGGTATCCTGTATAGAGTTGATGCCAACCCCTTTGTTTTACTTGGGATATCTCTTCCAACTTTGACACAAAGTGGAATGCTTGCGCCAAAGAGTCCACTGGAAGGAACTCCATCTTTGCACAAAGCTAAAATTGTAAGCCACTGACATACTTGTACACACGATGCTTCTCGTCGTTTTCAATGCATAGGATACAGAGAAGTTCATTGAACTCATCTTTGTATTCTTAGACAGACTGGTCTTTGAACTGGCGCAGTTTTTGGAATTGCATTGTTAGGTACCTAAGTATATGAATGTGGGGATATAATATAATATTGTATTATGGCATGTGTCACACATAAAATTATAATAATATTTAACATAGTGCCATATTATAATATTATGCACTTTGTAACTCATAGAAGGTGAACCACCACATGGGTGACCTTGTAACTCATGGAAGGTGAACCATCACATTCTTGTATAAAGAGAGATGTACCCCCATTGTAAAGGAAGTCATATCAAGTATTCTTTGTAGAAGTCTTGGCTCGTGGAGCTGGAGATCTTGTGGAGTGGCTTCCTTCCAATAAGGAGCATTGTACGGTGTTGCCCTACCTCAAGGGTATTATCAATCTCTATTTTATTGTGTGGATTGTTATTGTGGACTTTATTTGTGGATGCATGTTCGATATTTTTGTATATTGAAGAATGATTTATTGTTGATAAAAGAGAGGTTTATAACACACATATACTCATCTTCAGAGTGGTACAAGGGATAAAACCTCTCACGAACCAACTTGACAAAGGTTGTCCATGTGGTGACATTGTGTCCATCTCTTGCAAGCTTGTTGGTCGTGGTTTCCCACCAACAAGCAATCGACTTCAACATCTTTAAGATTGCAAAAGAACTTTTGTCTAAGTCTATGAATCGATTGGCAGCATAGTAGGACTGGAGTTGTTGAAGCCATATGTCCAACTCCTCAGCATTGATCCAACATGAGAAGACTAGGATGTCGATCTTGGTCACTGTCTCTGGAATCGCGCCAAGTTGGTGGTTGAGGACGAGGCTCCCATATTGACCATGAGATCCAAGAACCGCTCGAAGAGCATGTTTCTTTGTTCATCCAACACGTCTCAAATGAGCTTCTTGATATCTCATGTCTGGGTCTCTTGTTGTACATCAAATTTCTCTATTTCTATCATTTCTTTGTTGATGTGACATTCTTGAGGGTACTCGGACATAAAAACTGGTGTGATGCCTTGCTTCTTATATCTCAAACTGTGAACGAACATCCAGTGATGAAGCTTACTAGAAGATTCAATTTTGGACAAGGGTGATTGTAAATAAGATTAAAGAATGAGAGAAATCAATAAAACTATGCTACCATTTGATTTGCACTGCAAGGCCCAAGATGTGGTGACACAGAGGACAAGTCTCAAAACCAGCTTGGAATGCCTAAAAGTTACGCTTTAGAATTGCGTAGCAGCAATGAAGAAATGCACCTCATGCAAGACTATAAACACAATCACAAATGATGATGCAAATGCCGAAACTTACTGCAAAATACAAGGCTCTCATATTAAGTAATGCAATGTTTCAAATGTTTAACACAAAAGGTGTGGACTACAAGGTGTAGGTCACTCTATTCTATGGTGGAAGCAAGAACAACCTGTGTCTATAGAAGGAAATGGAAAGGAAATGTAGGATCAAAAGAAAGTAGAGGAAGACCAAGACGAGACCAAGAAAATAGAAAGGAGTTTTTACACTAGAAGATGAGATGCTTTAACTTCCCACTGAACAAGAAGCAATTTCAGAGGCAGACCAGGAACTACACTTTCAATTTCTTTTAAGTATGGCACCAGCCTTTGAATGAACAAGTAGTTGAACTGGTCCTGCACAAAACCGTGTTTGACATCTAGCATTGCAAAGTCCTTTGTCAGCTTGGCACCAGATGATACGTGGGGTTGGCACCTAAGGTTTTTCAGCTTCTGAGTGTTGATGCCATTGAGGTCGATGCCAAAGAGTTAACACCAATGAAGTCAAGATGGCCATAGTGCGATTTGGTACTAGCCCATATGATGAAGAGTCCAAATAAGCACCAAGATCTGCAAGTTGGTAATGCATTGGTGTCATCCTCCTTGGGACTCTGAGCAATCCCTACTTTGCTCAAATCATAGACTACATGTTTAAGATATGACCACAAATTCTTGTTATTTACAATTCCATCCTTCAACATGCTACAAGTTGTGTTTTGACTATTGTTGGTCTCTCCAAATGTCGCAGTCGCCTGTCAAGCACCTTCGACATCTGCGCCTCGCATGGAGAGACACTTGCGGGGCGACCTTAAAGATTTTATTGAGGTTAGCTCCTCGTTTGGTGTGATATTTAGCAGGTTGTTCCTACACTACTTGCATTCAACCAAGGAAAAGGGAGAGAGAAAATGCAGAAAATAAAATCAAGGCAAAGGGAGAGAGAAAATACAGGAAATAAACCTAATCTAACTAGAGGCGATGCGCCAAGATCAAAGATTCTTCTATGCGTAAACGAAATAAAATGAACACATGCATCATCTGCTAACAGCTAGAAAGTGAACATGGTCTCAATCTAACATCTAAGTATGTAAGCACAAGATGAATATTAGAACCAAGACAAAGAGAAATTAGTCGAAACTTTCTTTATTCATCACAAAATACCATTTTTACAGAGACTTAAACCAAAAGAGGTTCGATGCTCTTTAGCAAAATGAATCAAGGCTCAAGTCCAACTTACACATAGAAGAAAAGTGAAAGGAAAAATACACACAAGGCCAAATACTACGCACAAGCAAGCAATCTTTCGATGCCTTACAATGCAAATGAAACTATTATTTATACGTAAAATTAGGGCTCCTTTGCCTTCAAAACTATACAAGAAATTCAAAATTTCCTCCCCAAATTAGGCGAGAGATTCATCCTCATTCAATGTTGATGACCTTGAGACCTCTAGAATTGGATCCATCAATGCCAAAGGGATTGAGACCTTCGAAACCGGAGCTTCCACAGCTACTATCTTTAAGACGCCATCCACCTTTCCTGGAATGGTGTAGGTTTATAGATTTGAGGCTTTTTGTGCAACTACCACATTTATGAGCCCCTATGCCCCTCTTCTAGGAGATTGTACACAGAAGCTACCGTTGAAACGATATTCTTGCATTTTCCAAAATTGAGACCCGTTGGCTTGAGATGTTTCTCCACCAAACAAACAGTCGACGAAGCTCCTCCTGTGCTCTCCTCTGTTCACGTATTCCTCCCGAACTTTTGATTGCTAGGGCAATTGGTGTTGCTTTCTGATGTCATCCTTGTCCTTTCTTAAGCCATGTGAGTCGTTGGATTAGACTTAAGTGTAAATTAGACAGACTAAGCGGTTGCCATGTGTATGGCCGCTATGGGTTTAATCAGATGTGGGAGGACTGACCCACAAATGTTGATCTTGCTATACTTTAACCAAATATTGAAGAGCTTCCCGGAATCATGGACCGTCGAATGATGAGATAGGACTATCCACAGGATTGCGAACTGGGTATTTCAGCACCCCTTCCCGTTCCTCTCAGGTTGTCAGATCGTTCCTACCTCGATCTCCTACTATTGGTATCTTTTGAATACCTAGTGGGGAGATCATGTGGCAGCTATGCGGATAGCCACCATGAGCTCAATCAAATGTGGAAGAATTATGTCCACAAGCTTGATCATATGGGGGAGAATAGATCCACAGCCGCTGTCTTCGCTGCACTTCAACCAATGGTGGAGTTGTTCTTAGTTATCGCCAAAAAGGCTCTCATACTCCAGCCAATGGTAGGGCCTCATTTAATTATCGTCAAAAAAGCTGAAGGGGTTTATAGGAAGTGGCGCGGGTCGAGGATCATCACAATTGGACAACTTGCGTAACTCCTATGCCTTCTCATTTTCTTTGAAACTCCGTAGATCATCAAATCTTGTATCTTCCCAAGATCGATGGCAGATCCTTCTTGAACGTACTCCTTAATACGACAGCTACTAACTTCTTCCACAGATTGCCAGTATATGTAATGTCCCCTTTTTTGTGTCTTGTGGACCCCACTCATCCTTATGTTATGTAATGTAAAATTAGACTAGGAAAAGTGGGACGCACTTTTTATGTATTAGTAGGAGTTATTTTATGTTTTAAACTTGTGTCATAAGTTAGTAATAAATTGGGCCCCCCTTAATGAAGAATTAGAAGCTCATGTTATATAAGGTAGAGGTGCGCCCCATTTGGGGAGATTTTTTGGTATTTGTGATATTGTATGAGAGTTGAGGGCTGAACCCTTACTCATCTTCTGCAGATTTAGGTGATGTGCCCTAGTCTTCAGGAGAAGCCAATCTTGTAGACAAGGTGATGTGCCCTTGCTCTTGATTGGAGATTAGTGGATCTACCTCAAGATTCACAATTTGTGCTTCAGATTTCAATGTTTTCTGTGTGCAGCTGTGCTTGGAGTGGATCGCCCAATTTTGGGGGCCATATTTAGTGTGTTTTCAGATCAGAATTACCCTAGATGAGGGTCGCCCAGCTTTGGGTAATTTTTTGTGGTGTTTGGAGGGATTTTTGTGGAGTCTATTGTGTGCCCTAACTCCTAGAGGAGGACGTCCAGCCTAGGGCTTCTCTTTTATGCAATTTTGTGGTAAATTTGAGATGTATTTGGGCTGATCTATCCATTGCAACTTGCAGAATATTTTTAATAAATTCGTGTGGCCACATTTGCCACTTTGGGGTTTCTTGTGTCAAATTTTCTGCACATATTTTCAGATCTGATTTTTATTTGCATGGTACAGAATTTTATTGGAGAAAAGTTATAATATTTTCAGCTAGGGTTTGTAAATTTTAATTGGGGATATTACAGTATAACTGCCACATGTCCAAGCCTTCACTAACGGTGGAGTTTCCTGCTGAACAGCTTCTTCAGTGGCTTCATGAAATGGCATGGGCCGTTTTATGAGCAACCAACAGTTCATGGAGCTCTGGGGTTCCCTCTTTGCCCACTTTTCCTTCAATAGGTGTTCATCGTAGATTTGGGAAATCGACGGCGAGCGTTGCTTTTACTTCTTCCGCCAACTGCTTCTCCTTGTGATTAGCACCCGCCTTCGATTCTCCAAAATTGAGAGTGGGCGCAGACTCCGCATTTTCACTTTTCCTTCAAATAGCTAACTGGCCCTCCACTGAGGTTGACCTATAAAAGTGGTAAAGGCATTATTTCCTTCGAGAGTAGTGAGTTTTCACTACAACTATATAGTTCTGCAAAACATTACCTTAAAATATTTATAATTTCCTTTTGCCATTGTATTTATCATAAAGTTATGGCAGAATAAATTGAAACTTGACCTGGTCTTTTCTAAAATCCCAATCCAAGAAGTTTCACATCACAATGCAATCAGTTACGTATTAAGAAAAACACAATCAAGGCATTTCACCTCGCTTCACATCATACAAAAGCATTACAAGGCACATTTTATGCACAATCAGAAAAAGTGCAGCACAGCTAAATATTGGACTTTGAATAGAATCTAAACCAAAATTGTTTGACTTGAACTCTGAATAAAAAAACTTGATTGTGTTTGATCTAAATACTAATAAAAAATTTAGAATGTGTTTGACTGGAGTTCAACCATCACAAGTTTAAAACTTCATTTTACAGCTAGACCTAGTTGACCTAAATTGTTTCTTCCCAACATTAGTTTATTATCCAGACATCAGATATAATGACAAATAAAAAGTACCGTTCTTCAAACCTTTGACTGTAAGTCTTTGAGCTCTGTCACATTCTCTGCAGTATCAACGAATGTATGGAGTGTTTCATGTGCTTGAGCGAGGTCATCCCAGATATTACTTTTAGAAGCCCAGAGCTCCAAATCAGCCAGTATTTCTTCCTCTTGTTTCAACCAAGCAGATGACATCATTTCCACACGCTTTCGGACATGTTCCATGTCCTTCTTTAAGGCATAAAAACCTGAGAACCATTCCAAATCCAGAGAATAAAATACAACAGGATTAAAATTCATGCACCAAAAATATTTTGAAGATAAAACAAAACTTCACCATCTATATTCATTATTTAACTTATCAAGGTAAATGCCCACTAGTACCACCAAAATGTACTCATGAAAAAAAATTAAGCAAGCTTGGTTCAATAAAATTAATCTCAAATTAATTTAAAGAATGAACCTCTGTTATGTTTCACATTGTGTCATATGCCTTATCCACATTGTTTCATGAATGGCGATTTCAGCAAGCAAATTCGGGCTGAATCAAATATTTTTGGAGATCTTTGACTAGGATATTGTAAGGATGCCCACAATGCAGATGCTATGAGGTATGGGTTCAGCCACTTTTCAATAACGGCTGACATTCCAAAATAATTAGCCAACACAATGTTTTAGGCAATCAATCCACCCCCCTTGCTTTTTCGTCAATGTGTCCAGGTCAAATGTATTCAGGCTATACACTAAGATTTGGTAAAAATGGACAGGTTGTCTCATGTCAGAAGCTTAGATTCCCTCCAATGAAATGTTAAATCTAAGTTGTTTTAAGTGTTTTTCCTTGACAGTTTGAAAAACTCAATCTCTAGCCAATTGCAGCAATCATTCTTCTCTTGGAATTCACCACAGGCAGCAACCAAACCCTCTGAAGTATTCATGGTCTTATGCTCTGTTTTTAGAACGTTTATGTTTAGCCCAGATTTCTTGTTTACTACATAACCATTCCTTCAAAATTTATGTTTTACAATTTCTACATTTAAAATTTCATCAAAGTTCAACTTTCCTGAACATATACTGATCAAATATTCAAATATTTGCTTGTTTCAGCTACATGTTTCAGTTGTAAGTTCAGACTTCAATCTTTCTCTTCTTCTAAAGTCATAAGTTATAACCACTCTTTTTAATTAGTTTAATAGCAGTGATCAGTTTATGTTCTTAACAGTGGTATCAGAGCTACTTTCTTGGACTCATGGAAGTACCAATAATTGCTTCGTTGTTGGCCATAAAAACTAGAAAATATGGAAATTGGAAGTAGCATTCTCTATGTAGGAAGTCATGAAGAATCCAATAGACTGATTAACAAATGCCACCAGCACATAACAATGGAATCATAGCCATAAATAGAAGCCTAAATACATTGGTTCTGTCCATGGAAAGCAGAGAGTGAAAAGACTGGAATGAAGATGAAGATGAAGACTGCCATGCAGCTGCAGATTGAATAAGTGAAGCTAAGATGCATAGCTAAAAGAACAATAATAGGAGGTAACTGGAGGAATAAGATCAAGATGACAAGGCTAAAAACCACCTAAATTAAAGGCTAATGGGCAAAATCCAAATTTCAAAGTTCGATAGGTGTAATTACGAGCTTAAGCCTAGGGCTTGAGTATGCAAATTGAACTATTTCCTCAAAATAAATCTTGTTGGTGAATTTAAAACAAATCAATTTCTAGGTATTATATCTTTATGGTGCTACTTTTGACTAGTAGTAAATAGAAGAACTACGTTCTACGGAGTTTCCAGGAGTGGATGGCAGGGTATGGCAAGATGTTTCTTTGAAACAGCAGAAGTTTGGCCCCAAAAATCCAATATGGCTGTGGGATGGCATATATAAACATATATAAAAAATACATATGAAATAAATTTAACCCCAAAATTGGATTTTTTCAGCATGTATATGCAACATAACATAATGTAAATATTATTGCCAGCACGATTCTACTTTGAAGAATCAACCTGCAAATACAAGACCTAAGGAATGAGAATTCCATAACGATTCCAAACAAGATTCTTTTCTTCAAAATTTGGTCAGGCAATCCTCTAAGCCATCAATATATACAATTAACTGAAAAGAGAAAGCTTAAGAAACATCTAAAAAGACTAACTTGGATTATGTGCACCACAAGCCAAATACTCCATAACCCACTCATACGACATGATAATAGTACAGCATGTGACGGTTAGGGGTGAGGCAGACTCTTGGTTGAACTTAAGGGGAAAAGAATATCATTTTCTGTCCTAGTAGGAATGCCCACAATACCACCTAGAACAAGGAACCTTGAACTGCAGAACAACTCAAAACCCTAGGCCTGCAAAAAATGAAAACAAAATATCTGAACTGAAAAATTGCAAAACTGAAAATCTACTTGAATTTGAAGTCTCAAAACAGAGCTGCTGTATATCTAAACTTGTTGTAAATTCAAAATCTGAAACCTATTATAAGACTAAATCTGTACTACTGACAAATTGCAACCTGAAAAAGCCTAGAAAATAGTAATTTCTATTGCCAAAAAGATCTGAATTTTCTTTAAATCTGATATAGCTAAAGAGAAAGTAAATTCTGGTCAGCTGAAAACACTAGGGGAAACCATAAATCCGAAAATTTTGATTTGTAATTTCATATCTGAAATTTAAGGTACATAGTACTCAAAGTTTGATATTCTGATCTGAAATTTAAAGTACATAGTACTCAAAGTTTGAAATTAAAGTATGTGTCGCTCAAAAAAGATTCTCTAAACTATTTATGAAAAACAGGACAGTAGAATAGCAAATTTTACTAAAGTCTAAATAATACTCAAATATCTAAATCTCAAAAGAAACAGAACTTCATGTCTACATAGGGAAAAGAGAACTTCTATAAGAAGGTGCAAATGCCAGCTCAAGGCAAATCCAAGAACAGCATGGACACCATCATGCCACCCTGGCAAAAGCAAAGTCTCAAACCTAAGTACATAGTTTCAGAAAAAAATGATCTTCTAATATATTTATGAAACACTGGAGAGTAGAATAGCAAATATAACTAGGGCAAAAACAGCATGCACACCACCTTGGCAAAACCAATCTCAAACCTATGCACTTAAGCTTCAAATCTGGGATATCAGAGAAAATAAATTCTGGCAGCTGAAAACCCTAGGGCAACCCAAGATCCAAAAAACATTATTTGTGAAGATCTGAAATTTGCAGTAGTCAAAGCTTAAAATCAAAAGGCATGTCGCACAAAACAAGATCCTCTAAAATATTTATAAAAAACTGGGAAGTCGCATACCAAATATACTTAATTAATACTTAAAGGTTAAATAATACTTAAATATCTAAATTTGAAAAGAACCGGAACTTGATGTCTACAAACGAGAGAGAGAACTTCTATAAGAATGCATTAGTGAAAATGCCAGTGAAAGGCAAATCTAAACACAGTATGGAGCCCACCTTGGCAAAAACATTGTCATACAATAGACCATAGTTCCAATCCCTTGGGTGAACCTTAACATTTATCAAATGGCAGGAGCTCAACTAGTTATGTTGAAAAAAATTGTTTAAAACCTCCCTCCCTCTTTCCTTCCCTGATTGTAACAACTAACAACATCAGCTTCAAGCAATGTTGTAGAACAAAAAGGTTCATAATATATTCAGCCTAAAATGACTATTTCAGATCAATTTCTAGCTGGCAAAAACATAGTCACAAACCTATATACACAAACTTATCCCAAAACATAATTACATTCCCTTTATTCATATAGGATTAGTAACATAAAGATACAATACCTTTTCTTGACATTTTAACTTTATACATGCAAGAGAAATAATTTAACTCTCTCTGTCTTTTTCCTGTTTTTTTCCCCTTTCTTTTTTATAACTAAAAGAAAGAGACAAGTGAGAAATATCAAACTCCAAACAAGTCAATAACCTAAATCTGCTGCTGAAGATAATTCTTCTCAGGGGTTTTAACAACTAACAACATCATCTCCAAGCAATGTTGTAGAACAAAAAGGTTCATAATATGTTCCGCCTAAAATAACTACTTCAAAATATTTTATAGCTGGCATTCTATCCTAAAATATTGAGCCTTGTGCTTGAGAAGATTATTTCCTGACTCTGAAGCACATGAGTTCTGCCATACCAGTATATTGGTTGAGAAGATCTCACCCCACTGCATAGTTGTTATGTATAAGCTACATGTTTTCGAATATCACCTATATCGATAAGATTAAGATGATTTCATTTCAAGTCAACCCATACAAGGACAAGAAGCTATTGCAGCGACAAAACGCATTCATAACGAAGACATTTTCATCTCCACCTATGACTGTGGTTATTTGCACCCAGTCCGTGAAGTTTCTATCAGAAAAAAGGAATTGTACAGATATTCATAACATTGTTATTCAGCTATATGTTTGCAATGTGATGTCAAAATAAAAGGGACTAAAATCATGAAATTCGGGAGAAACTTTGCGATTTGTCCATTTTGTTTATCCTAATAACCTCAAGAACCACTGTAGTGGATTTTACAACAACAACGCAACCAAAGAACAATAACTGGGAACTTGACTACCACAATCAATAACTGTGTCATGATGTTTCTAAAGAAAGGAAGAAAAAAGGCATGTTCTATGAAGTTCACAGGATGGGGACAGCACAAGACAGCAGGACAGGTCACTGGGAAGGCACGACGTGTCTCGGACACAGCCCCTGAAGCTTGGAACTCATCCCCATGGAACTTAGGAAAAAAGAGGCACCCTTGTGTTAATCCTTTATACTTTTAATGTTTTTTAAATGTGTCAATTATGTGGGAATAAATCCATTATTCTAATTGTGAGTTACTCATTGGTTATGAAGCTGAGTTATTCCATCAGTTATGTAGCCACTTACTCATCAGTCATGCAACCAGTTACTCCACAGAATAGTTACTGTATCCAATCCTCCTCTTGCCCGGATATGTCTGTATGAATACAGATATGATACTTTTCAAATATAGTATCTATAGACATATCCCACACACAGGAGATCATATCCGGACATATCCAAACATATGCCCCTATCTGGGCATAATCTAATACATTTGGATATGGACTTAGGCACAACTGAAGTTGTATTGTAACAGCCCCAGTGTAGCAATGTCAGCTGTTTTTACTTTGATTGGCTCAGGCCCTTAGGTTAGGATAGTGGGTCCTTGAGCATAGGGTTAGTTTTTGTTACTTTATTAGACTATTAATGGATAGTGATGCAGTGTAGTTTGATCGTTATTATTTAACTTCTATCAGATATGGTTTGCATAAAAGACTTCGCCCTCTCTAAGTGGATAGGAAACTTTGCCCTCACTGAGTGGATCAGACTGTTTCTAAGATTTGGAATCTGGATCCATCATACTTTACTAGATTTTCTCTTCTTGAACCCGATTTGTTGTGAATATTCTGCTGTATGTTGTTTCTGTTGTTATTATTCTGGAATTTACTGTTGGAATTATTCTTACCTTGAAGTTATTTCATTACAAGCGGTATCAGAGCACAATTTTGGCTCCCCGTGGCAGCGAAAAGTGACTTATTGGGTAACTTCTGACCATTTTTTTCTGCTAACAATCTTCCAGCAAAAATATCTTCTATAACATCATGATTTAGGCAGAACCGTTGCCATTCCTAAGCCCGAAAAATAAAAATAAAATAAAATTATCAGGTGTGTTGAGACTCTTGCGGAGATCTATCTCCTTTTGATCATTTCATCAAGCTGATCACAACAATATATATCTCTGGTAATCCTTTTTCAGGAAGTTTTGTGCCTCCTCTTGGCATTGATGTTCGACAAGTTCTTGCATGCTCGACTCTTTGGCCTCAAGAATTGGGAACAGGTCATCGAACACTTGAGGAGAACAGATCTGACTAATGATGAGTGTATAAGTGTAGGAAGAGTAATCCAAGGAATCAAGACAAGCATCACAACACTGTAGAGTGCATCAACAATTTCAACCCTCGCGCTCGTTTAGCCCTTCACACCATTTAGTTCCTCTCCCACCCCCCATGCAGGAAATCTGCCCCCTCCCCCTTCAGGCTTGGATCAGGAGGCTATCCATTACATTAAGGCAATAGAAAGCAATTTGCACAATAGGATTAATATTATCAGTAATAGTCAAGACACTTGTCACAAGATGTTGGATGAGGTACAAGGGTCAATCTCAAGACTCAAAAAGCAGCTGAATGACCTTTGTATTCACCTCAGTGTTTGCCATCATGGATCTGAGTTTCCAAAAATTGAGCAGGCACTAGAAGGCAAATTCCAACAGGTTGCATTTGCACAAAATCAAGATCGGCAAAAGGGAGCTCAGATCCCCAAAACTGAAGAACCACTTGACAAGGACTTCCACTGACAAGATCTAGGGCACTCCTAATGGATGGTTTTCAAATAGGATCCACGGCACTCCTGTTTTGCTCAGGTACATATTCATCCCTTCATGGGTGCTCATATAAATAATGCTAGTGATAAAGGGGATTTTGCCCCCGATTTGGATGCTTCAGTGAGGGGAGCTGCCTATCTTTTTGAATGGCCTCATGACATTTTGGTACCTTGAATTGATATACCCTTTTTTTGGGGCAAGTATCTGCAAGGATGGATTTCCAAGATAGAACACCCTATACACTTACATAGAGTGCCTGAACGGAGCAAGATCACTCTTGTTGCCTCTAAGCCTAATACTCATGCTCACCAATGGATCCTGTAGGAACTGAGACATCAAGGCTATCCTCTTCCCTAGCCAAAATTCAAGATGCTGCTGATGAAGTTCGATAAAGGATCCTCCACCTCTTATTTGGCGAGGTTAATGTAGACTAAGCAAATAGGGATAGTGGATGAGTATTGTGCAAAATTCAGGGGCATCCTCACATATATATCATCAAGATCCCGTGACGGTGGTTTTTGCATTAGACAAGGGCTCAAGGACAAAATCTAGCATGAAGTCGACGTGCATGATCTGCATTGTGTAGCCCAAACAACTGAAAAAAAGCTCTAGTTGCCTAGATTTCAGCCATGGCGCAATTTCAATTCCCACCAAACATACTTCCATAACCGCAATGAATATCGTCCAAAAGGTTTCTTTTGTTTCATATGTAGATCGCAACACCCACAAGATCAGGCATGTGATGATGACAAAATTTCTACATGGAAGTTGAGGATAGTAGTTCCAAAGATGAGGAGGTCCCCGCATCCCACATCAAGAGGAACCAATGGAACCTAAAAAGTCCAAACAATGTATAGGTAATTTCAAAGAAGCCCTCTCAATCTTTGCCCTAATGGGCATGCAAGCCCACCACACCATCAAAGTACAAGGTTTTGTAAGGGATCATTGGGTCATTGTTTTGATTGATTCTAGTAGCACTCCTAATTTCATTAGTGATATGGCAAATGCCCTAGGGATGTTTATCTACATTATTGACAAAGACATTCAATTTTA
Source organism: Wollemia nobilis (assembly GCA_028583015.1). Classification (NCBI taxonomy): domain Eukaryota; kingdom Viridiplantae; phylum Streptophyta; class Pinopsida; order Araucariales; family Araucariaceae; genus Wollemia; species Wollemia nobilis. The sequence goes on from JAQPPZ010002224.1 coordinate 1,660,293, forward strand.
TTGCCAATGGTGGTAATGTGTTAGGAGGTGAAGTCAATATCCAGATCTCCAATGTTCTTCAACAAAGATGTACATGGTGGTGCAGCTTATGGAGAGGAAACAAACAGTTTTCTGGAGTCTTCCTTTGGGAGAGGAAACAAACAGTTTTTTGGACTCTTCCTTTGGAAGAGGAAACGAACAGTTTTTGGAGTCTTCCTTTGGGAGAGGAAACTAACAGTTTGTTTTTTCTATAAAATGGGAATGACCCCTTGCATGTAAATGTTGATTGAATGTAATTCTGCCAAAATAAATAAAATATCAAGTTGCCATTGCCCCGTGGTTTTTCCTACACATTACAGGTTTTCCACATAAAATCTGTGTTTCTGTTTTTCCCTGCGTTATTGTGTTTTTCTGCTTGCACAAAATTTTGTTATTTTTTCTAACATCTGGTATCAAAGCCTAGGGTTTTGTGCGAGTGGAAGTTGCAACAATGACTGGAAGTGTAACCAAGTCTGAGATTGAAAAGTTTGATGGTAGGAACTTCGCCCTATCGAAGATGAAGGTGGAGGATTTGTTGGTTCAAAATGACCAAGCCCTAGCCTTGAAAGGGGTCGCGAGTAAACCAAGCAGCATGAAATATGAGGAGTGGACAACACTGGATAGGAAGGCGATTTCTACAATTCGTCTATGCCTAGCGGACTCTGTCTTGTTCAATGTTGTTGAAGAATAGACCGCGGAAGCCCTTTGGAAGAAGCTTGAAAAGTAATATGAGACGAAATCTACAACAAATAAGTTTTTTCTGAAAAAACAGCTTTACAGCCTAAGGATGAAGGAGGGTTCATCTGTGGTAGATCACCTGAATGAGTTTAATACCCTTATCAGTAAACTGGTCTTAGTTAATGTGAAGATGGAAGATGAGGACAGAGCTATCACCCTACTTTGTTCCCTCCCTGAGACTTGGGATCATTTGGTGATGACCATCAGCAATTCATCATCAGGAGCTCTAACTTTTGATGATGTGGTAGCCGCTTTGTTGGAAGAAGAGTTGAGGCGGAAAACGTCTTTGGAACCCTCAACCAATGAAGCCCTAGCTGTGAGAGGTCGATCTTTCGAGAAGATTCAACAAAGTATATCACAGTCCAGATCTAAGTCTAAAGGACGCAAGCTGAAAGGGAAGTGTTGGCATTGTGGGAAGCCAGGGCACTCAAAGAAGGATTTTTGGGAATTAAAAAAGGAAAAAAATGGTGAAAAGCAATTTCAACCATCAACTGAGGCTAGTACAGATAAATTCAGGAGAGACGGCAACATGTGAGGCTTTACGTATCAGCAACAACAAATTTGTTTTATATACCGGGTTTTGGAATCGGGTGCATCTTTCCACATGTCTCCTCACAGAGACTGGTTTGACAAATATCAGCCATATAGTGGTGGGAAGGTCTACTTGGGTGATGATCACCCTTTAGAAATTGTGGGAAGAGAGGAAAAAATGATCAAGTTGGACGATGGTAGAGAAAGGATGTTATGTGATGTACGACATGTGCCAAATTTGCGGAAGAATTTGCTCTCAATCAAGATGATGGATAAGCTAGGGTATTCTGTCACTTTCGGTAACAACTATTGCAAAATTACCAGAGGTGCTATTGTAGTAGCAAAGGGAGAATCTTATGGGACCCTATATCGTTTATGCGGTGATACGGTGACAAACCATGCAGCAGTAGCAACTTCTGTTCAGGATGCAATAATGCTATGGCATCAACGCCTAGGCCATGTGAGTGAAAAAGGTCTGAAAATTCTGCATGACAAAGGTATGTTTTCTGGGATTAAGTCTTGCAATTTAGGATTGTGTGAGCACTGTATTTTTGGTAAACAAAAGAGGGTTCGATTTACTGCAAGCCCTGGTAAGAGTTCTGATTTTCTGCAAGAGTTATAAATTTCTACAACTTATACATTTGGATATATTTGGACCAATCCCCACTCAGTCCTTAAATGGTGTCATCTATTTTCTGACTTTTATGGATGATTATTCTAGGAGAGTGTGAGTTTATTTTCTGAAGAAGTCGGAAGATTTGCAGAAATTTAAAGAGTTCAAAACTCGAGTAGAGAAAAGTTTGAGCAACCCTGTTTTATGTCTTAGATCAGATAATGGGGGTGAATATTGCTCCAAGGAATTTGATAAATTTTGTATGCAGGAAGGAATTAAGCACCAGAAGACTGTACCATATACTCCACAACAAAATGGTGTGGCTGAGCGGATGAATTGCACAATCATGGAACGTGCAAGAAGCATGCTCGGCACATCCATGTTTGATAAAAGGTTCTGGGCAGAGGCTGTTAATACAGTTGTTTACCTCATTAACAGGTCACCTACAACTACGTTGGATGGACGGATTCCAGAGGAGGTTTGGTGTGGTAAGCCATTTGATTACTCTCATTTGCGTACCTTTGGCTGTGATGCATTTGCCCATGTGCCTAAAGAAAAAAGGTCCAAAATTGACCCGAAGTCAAGCAAATGTGTTTTTATCGGCTATGGAGATGCAATAAAGGGGTATAGACTGTGGGATCCTCCTGCCCACAAGGTAATTATTAGCCGAGATGTTATTTTTGATGAAAAATCGATGCAAAGGAAGGAGGTACAGCAAACCCCTAATGTTGTACCAGTTGAAGTAGACATTAACGAAGATGAAAATGAAAATCAGCATGCTGAATTTTTTGACCAGCATGCAGAACAACAAGTAGAACAACAAGTAGAGCAGCCACAACAGTCACAAGACCGAGAGCCACAATCAACAGATCATTGGGTTAGAAGATCTACACGTCCACAAAAGTGTCCGAAAAGGTATTCTCATGTTTATCAATCCTCTTTTGCTTTGTTAACTGATGATGGTGAGCCTAGTTCATTTCAGGAAGCTAGAGAGTCTGAGAATGCAGAAAAGTGGAGGAAATCGATGCACTTCATAAGAATAAAACGTGGGAACTTGTGGATCTCTCACCTAGAAGAAAGGCTGTTCGAAACAAGTGGGTTTACAAAGTAAAGAAAAACAGCAATGGGTTGTTGGAATGCTATAAAGCTTGCTTGGTTGCTAAAGGCTATGTGCTAAAGTCAGGTATAGACTTTAATGAAATTTTTTCTCCAGTTGTGAAGATGACTACTATCAGAGTTTTACTTGCACTTGTAGCAGCACAGGATTTAGAACTAGAGCAGCTTGATGTAAAGATTGCTTTCCTGCATGGTGATCTTGAGGAGGAGATTTATATGAAACAGCCTGAGGGCTATGACGAAAGAGGCAAAGAGCATTTGGTTTGCAGGATGAAGAAATCTCTGTATGGGTTGAAACAGGCGCCAAGGATGTGGTACAGAAAATTTGACACCTTCATGAAGAGCCAAGGTTTCAGCAGGAGTGAAGCTGACCATTGTGCATACTATAAGAGGTTTAATGATGGCAGTTTTATAATTTTGCTGTTGTATGTTGATGATATGCTGGTTGCAGGCCCCAACATGAAGAAAATCATTGATCTTAAGGCTCAGTTGGCTAGGACATTTGAAATGAAGGATTTAGGAGCAGCAAACCAAATTTTAGGGATGAAGATACACAGGGACAGAAAAGGAAGAAAGATCTGGTTAAGTCAAAAGTCATATATAGAAAATATTCTATAGCGCTTCAATATGCAAAATGCAAAACCAGTTAGTACCCCAATTCTTTCACACTTAAAGTTTTCTTCCAACCAGTGTCCTAGAACAGAAGCAGAGAAGACAAGCATGTCTCATGTACCGTATTCATTAGCAATAGGAAGCCTCATGTTTGCCATGGTGAGCACCAGACCGGATATTGCCCAAGCAGTGGGAGTAGTCAGCCGGTACATGGCAAATCCTGGTAAGGAGCATTGGAATGTGGTGAAGTGGATATTCAGATATTTAAGAGGCACTTCAGATGCTGCTATTTACTACGGATCGGATAGTTTGCAAGTTAAAGGTTTTGTGGATTCTGATTATGGTGGAGATAGAGATGGGAGAAAATCCACTACAGGGTATACTTTCACTCTTGCTAATGGAGCTGTGAGTTGGGCTTCTAAGTTGCAGTCTGTGGTGGCTTTATCAACCACAGAAGCAAAATATATTGCAGCGACTCATGACAGCAAAGAGGCAATTTGGCTAGAGCGCCTGTTGGGTGACTTCGAGGTAATGCAGGGGAAAATTACGTTGCATTGTGATTGCCAAAGTGCTATTCAGCTAGTGAAGAACCCAACATTCCATGATCGCACGAAATACATTGATGTCAAGTACCACTTTATAAGAAATGTGGTGGAAGAAGGTAGGATCCAGTTGCAGAAACTCGACACTGAAGTGTATCCTGCAGATATGCTCACTAAGACAGTCAAGACAGAGAAGTTTGAGTGGTGCAAAACTTCTCTGGGCTTGCTGAAAATGTGATAAGGGCAGCATTGGGCAATTGGCACTGGGATGGAAAAACGTAGTCAAAGAATTCCTGTATATCGACTTCAAGTGGGAGAATGTTAGGAGGTGAAGTCAATATCTAGATCTCCAATGTTCTTCAGCAGAGAGGTGCATGATGGTGCAGCTTATGGAGAGGAAACAAACAGTTTTCTGGAGTCTTCCTTTGGGACAGGAAACAAACAGTTTTTTGGACTCTTCCTTTGGAAGAGGAAACGAACAGTTTTTGGAGTCTTCCTTTGGGAGAGGAAACTAATAGTTTGTTTTTTCTATAGAAGGGGAATGACCCCTTGCATGTAAATGTTGATTGAATGTAATTTTGCCAAAATCAATAAAATATCAAGCTGCCATTGCCCCGTGGTTTTTCCTGCACATTGCAGGTTTTCCATGTAAAATATGTGTTACTGTTTTTCCCTGCGTTATTGTGTTTTTCTGCTTGCACATAATTTTGCTATTTTTTCTAACATAATGCTCCATGTGTGGATTGTGTTTCTAACGTCTGACTACAAATGAGACCTTATACTTGGACTAGCACTCTTTATGTGATGGTTTGGGTAGTGCAAATGTTATCCTTGAAGCACAATGGTTGTCTTAATTGGGGAATTTTACTATGAACCTCCAACAATTATGTGTAATGGATAGAAAATGGAAGGGTCATTCACCTGCAGAGCTTACAACCCCTACCACCCACGCACCAGATGGAAAAGATGTTGAAGAAGGGCAACAAGAATATCTTTGCACATATTAGTTGCATGGAAATCTTGGCCACCTAACAGACATCTCCTACTCTTCCTTCTAAAATGTAGTCTCCTCAACAAATATGCTAAGATCTTTGAGGAACCCAAGGGTCTTGCTTCGAAGCAAGCACATGATCATGCTATTACTCTAATTCTAGGAAGTCAACCACCAAATGTTCGTCCTAAAAGCTATCCTCAGTGTCAAAAGATAGAAATTAGAAGTTGGTTCAAGACATGTTGAAGCCAGGAATTATCCACCCAAGTACTAGTTCCTACTCTTCCCCAGTAGTCATGGACAAGTGCAAGGATGATTCTTGGCAGATGTGCCCAGATTTCCGACAACTCAACAAGATCACTATCAAAAAATAACTTTTTCGTTCTTGTTATTGATGATTTATTGAATGACTTGCATGGTACATAGTTCTTTACCAAGCTAGACTTATATTCTAAGTTTCATCAAATTAGGGTTAGAGAGAAGGATATTCCTAAAAATGCTTTCCATACTCAAGAGGGCCAATATGAGTTTTGGTCATACCCTTTGGACTTACAAATGGCCCTTCAACCTTCCAAAGTTTTATGAATTTTTTTCTTTCATCCTCTATTGCAAAAATTTGTAATTGGTCTTTTTCGATGAAATCTTGGTCTATAGTAAGTCTTGGGAAACCCATTTGCCTCGTGTTAGGCTCCAACTTTTGAAGCGGGACAACTATATGTCAAAAGGTCCAAATGTTCCTTTGGTGTGTCTAAAGTAGAGTATCTTGGTCACATAGTGTCTCATGAAGGTGTCAAGGTGGATCCTAACAAGATTAAGGCCATGCAAGATTAGCCAATACTACAATCTCTCAAGAGTCTTAGGGGAATTTTAGGTCTCAATGGGTATTATAGGAAATTTGTCAAAATTATGGAAAGATTGTCGCTCCCATGATGGCTCTTACAAAGAAGGATGTGTTTGTTTGCTTTGATGAGGCTACAAGAGCCTTCAATGCCTTAAAAGAGGTTGTGTACCTCTTGTTCTGGCTCCTCCAGACTTTAAAAATCCCTTTTTCCATTGAACATGGTACTTCTGGAATAGGGACTAGTGTCATGTTGATGCAGGAAGGTCATTCCTTAGCTTATTAAAGCAAACAACTCTTTGACAAGAACCTAGGTCAATAACATGTTACTTCTGGAATAGGGATTAGTGGAATAGGGACTAGTGTCATGTTGATGCAGGAAGGTCATTCCTTAGCTTATTAAAGCAAACAACTCTTTGACAAGAACCTAGGTCAATCTAATCATGAGAAAAATATAATAGCCATCTTGCATATGGTGGAAAATAGAAACCTTACATGCTAGGCCAGCATTTCCTTATCAAAAATAATTATAGCAATCACAAGCACTTTTTTGGAGTGGCATCTCTCTTCTCCAAAGCAGTACAATGGTTGACTAAGCTTTTGGGCTGTGACTTTGAGATTGAGTATAAGAAAGGAGAATGTGATAGCAAATGCTCTTTCTCACAAGTATGAAGATTTTGCAGTTGTTCATGCTATATCTAGCAATTTTGGATCACCCAACTTTGGAGGAACAACATTCGGATCCAGAAACTATTTACCTGATTTATGATATTGAGGCAAGTAACCCAGGATCCACTATTTTCTTGGTCTGACGAGATTCTGAGGAAGGACAGCATTTATCTCATTCAGTCCTCCCGAGTCAAGAACAACATCCTTCAGGAATTGCATGCTTCTCATTTGGCAGGACATTCCGAATTTCTCAAAACCCATTTGAGGGTCACAGAGTCTTTTTCTTGGAAATGAATGGAAGTTGATATCAAATAGTTTATGGCGTAGTGTGAAGTGTGCCATAGGAATAAGGATGAAACAGTTAAGTCTCTAGGATTGTTGAAAACCCTTCTTCCAAAGCATTAGTGGGAAAACACCTCCATGGATTTCATTGAAAATATTAGGGCAAAATAGTGATTTTCTAGGTTCTGGATCATCTTTCCAAATATGATAATCCCTGTGCCTTACAAGCACCCTTTCACTACGAGCAAGGTGGCCAAGGTATACCTTGACTCTGTTTTCAAGTTGCATGGCATGCCCAAGTCTATTGTGTGTGATTGTGACCCCGTTTCCACTAGCAATATGTGGAAGAAATTTTTCACTTTCAATGGCACTTAGCTTAATATGAGCTCCTCCTATCACCCATAGTCTAATGACCAAACCAAGATTGTGAACAAGTGCCTCAACATACATCTAAGATGCTTTTCCCAAGATAAGCAATATTAGTAGGTTAAATGGCTCCAGTTAGCATAATGGTGGTACAATACTTCTTATCATCACTCCACGAAAATTTCCCCATTTAGGGCATTCTATGGGCAAAAACCACAATCCTTGGCAGGCTATCTTCCAAGATCCTCCTGTGTTGCTCAAGTGGACGATTTCCTTCAACAACGGAAGACTATTCTCTAGTTTCTCAAGGACAATCTTTGTCAGGCTCATAATCGTAGGAAGCAGTGACAAGATTTACAGCTTTCTCTCATGACTAAGTCCAACCAAAAGCTAGCACCCTGTAATAGGCTACACTAGTTTGCGTTTTGAAGTTTGACAAAATTCTGATTTGGTTTTGCTTTATCTGATGTTTGTAATTTTTTTTGTATTTTGGAGATGCAATGTAAAGATAACGCTGAAGATAGATAATGCATGGAACAAATCTACTCCAAAAAATAATAGACAATGCAGATATTTATCAGCATATACATTAAACCCTTGTAAGAATGAAAGGGAATACAAGGTACCCGGCTTTGTTATGTTCTGAAATGTCTGAGTTACAACAGCAACTACTGGAAATGAATAAATAGAATGCAGATCCAGCAATATCCCTTTCTTCATGCCCAAAAGAGTTGCCAACTGATACTTTGATATAGCCGCCACTAAAGAGGAAGAGATGAAGCCCAAAACCCAAGCGATTCACCTCTTTTATATCACACCTGGCATGATGTTGGTACGGCCCTGTTATGTACAATCTGCCAGCAATCTAAGACTTCAAACCTTCTTTCAAAACCTCTATAACCAGCATTGAGGGATTGATTTAGCATTAATGGCTGATGGCGCTAACTTGGCATTCAAACCCCAATTCAATTAACCTTTGAATTCTTCCAATATGCTGACAATGGAACGGTTGGGTAGATAAATTAATAATATATCAACAGCAGCAAATATCTTTGAATTTTGATGGTTGTCTTCTTCAAATCTGTACTTTGATGCACACCGAATTATGACCAATCTTCACCCAATAATGGTATGGCTGGGATAAGAAATGGCAAATATTATTCCAACCCCAAAATGACTTTGATAAATCTGAAGTATTCTCAAAATCTACAATGAAACCCTTGATTATTTATTCCTTGAAGTGCAATTGTAATTGTTGGATGCAATCACCGAAATCCACTGGGGTTGATCTTTCACAACCGGAGAGGATGCCCTTGCTGTAGATGATCGTCTCCAGCAAGCCTGGAATCAAACCTGCAAACCCTTGCAAGCTTCTCCACCAATTTGCAGAGCAAATTCACCAAAACCAAGAAATTCATGAATGAATATGATTCTCATTTCCACCTTTTATACTTCTCCTCAATGGGTCGACCCACTTAATGCCTTCATAAAATCCATTAATAATATTTAATTTACACTTTATAATACTCTCAAATGAAGGCCAAATTAAACTTATAAAATATGTCACTTATAATATTATTATATTCATAAGTGACACATAAATCCTCAATAATAATATAAAGTCATATACTTTATAAAATAAGATTAATATTTGACTTTATATTAATTAAACTTCGGGTATTAAAATATTTGAACCCGCTCATCCGAATAAACATCTAAAAGTGGATTTGGATACCCATTTGACCCAAGTATTTGCCCATATAATTCGCTCTGACTCAATCACTGACTTACTAAAAATAGTAAGTCTATGCCCAACTGCCTGGAAAGACCACCGAAACTAGCAGGTGAAGAATGCAACGCCTCCAGGCACTCCAGACATCAACTCCAACTCAGCACTGCCTAGACACACTCACCCACTAAAAATAGTAAATGTCTATAAATAGCAGGTATCAACCTAGATCACTGAAAACAGCTCATCTCATCGCACCGGATGGAAAACCCAACAAGCACATCATCACTGAACCTCAAAAGCCAAACTTACTATAAATAGCAGTTTTCTAAAAATAGCAGTGACGACAAAACTGCTCCGAACGAACTCCTGAAAAAAGGCGGATGAGAGTAGGCGAAGTGCTGACACTGACGATCAACCCAAAATTAGGTTCCCTATCCTCAAACTTAGCCTACGGGAACCAGAATATAGGCTAATCTCACCTGAAGAACAAGCAGGCTAAAAAAAGGGACATTACACACCCAAAAAAATTTATCCTTACAAGGTGGTTCACAAGATTAGGGATGTGGCATATCAGTTGTAGCTCCCACCTATCTCCAAAATACACCCTATTTTCATATTTCTTGCCTTAAGCAAGTACTTGGTCAAAAGGTGCAGTCCAAGATGGAGCTTCCAAAGTTGGAGGTCGGGTTGAACTAAAGCCAAAAGCAGTGTTATAGTCAAGGGTATGTAATCTGCAAACTCGCCAGATTCAAGAGCTACTCATCAAGTGGCAAGATCTTCTCGAAGAGGACTGTATACACTAGTTTTGACTTACCACCTCAAGTTCAGTAATAGGAATAGGTGCATTGGAAGCCAAATACGCACACGATAAAGTTTGATATAGTTTGGTGTTATAAATTTGTGATGTAGTATTTCATGCAATAATGTGTAATGTTGAAGTGTTAGTTATGTACAGATGAGTTGTCATACAGTTTGTCATGTAGTTGGAAATGAAAGGAAATGTAAATGCATGACAAATGTAATGAGAGTTGGTGAGGTGTCAAGTTGGTAGTTGGGAATAACTACCTTCCCACAAGTTTAAATAGACCCCCTCATTCATTTGAGCAGGTACACATGATAGACATTGTATGCACAAGGTAAATGTTGCAAGCAAAGTAGATGCTAGAAAGTGCATCTGTACAGGCATAAGCGTAATACATTAGATGTATCTTTGCTTATATCAATAACACCTTTCAGCCATTGTCATTGCGTATGTTTGTTGCATGTGTTTGTATCTGAATGCTATTGTTGTATATAAATATTCCAAATTGTTTTCATTCAGATTTTGTTACGGTACTCAACCATATAGGGTCATCTAGATCTGAATCCAGGGCTTCCCATGCAAGCTTGAGCCGTCTCACCCAAAGGACAAGCCATTTGACTATTGTGCCAGGCCGTTTTGACTGCAGAATAGGTCGTTTAACTGTTGTGTTGTGCAGGGTCATTGGAGATTTTGCATTGCAAGCTGTCTGGACTGCATGCTGATGATTTGTTTAGTCAACCTACTTTGTCATTCATAATTGTTCCTGCAACTGTGGAATGCCACCATCGTGCTACATTTGGCACCATTGTCACTTTTTGAGCTGTAAAACTTCTTTCATTTTAATCCCGTATTGGTCCGCACCATATAACTTGAAATTTGGAGACCATAAGAATGGGGCTCCAATTTATTTCCATGTCTTCTCAGGTAACACATTAACACTAAACCATCCTTCAACAATTACTTGCGTCAACTTGTGGTCTAATAGCTCAATATGAATTAATGTTGGCTTCTTGCCAATATCAATCGTTAACGTGGTTGGATCAATAAATTGATCCCTTCTCTTCACCATTTCTCCAGGCTGCCTTTGCAGCTCCATCACTTTCCTTGGATGAAATTATTCTCCTACCATTGCATATAGTGTTGGCATGCAATGGTATGGTGCTAAATAAACTTGAGACTTTAACTTCTACAATCGTGTTTAAAACTTGCACTACCAATTCTTGGGTTGAAAATTTTCTTTCTCGAGTGATTGGGTTTTTCAATTTCCTTTCTTCCAAAAGCCGATCTTGCTTGGCCTTCCTCATCTCTTCTTCAATCGCCTCTTGTGCTTCCTTCCATCTCTCCTTTTCCAAGGCAAGATTAGGGTACTGATCTGCTTTCTTTGATTGCCCCCTTGTAACAACAAGCACATTATTCTCTTTTTGTTGTTGGTTTGTTGGAGGCTCTTCAATGTCAAGAAAATTGACATTTTGTGAATTACTTGTACTTGCTTGCTTTGGGCAATTTGCCTCCTTATGAGTGCCCGGTCCACATCATATATACATGTGCATTACGTTGTTTCCAGTTGCTCCTCCAACTGGTGGATTTGGGTAGTTTTTCGCAAAGTGACCCCACTCTTGGCAATTCTGACATTAGATAATTAGTCTTTTGTCTAAGTCGTATTGCAATCGACTTTGACCACCTTGTCAATTACCTTGATGGTTATGTCTTCCTCCACGACAGTTCTTGTAACCACCATTGGTTGCGGTTTGCCCATTCTTTGAGGTATTCAGCTTTTCTTCTTCTCCTTGCACCATCATCATCTGGTGTCTTATACCTCTTAAGTTGAACGGACATTCACTGATGGTATGCCCCAGTACCTTGCATAATATGCGCTCTTCAGACAGTTGACATTAGTGTGCCCTTCAGACTTGCAGTCTGAGCACCACATGTCTTTCTTTTCTCCCCTTTCACCTCATTTATCATTCTTTCAAAATCTTTCTTCATGGACTAAATAACTATATGCAATTTTTTCTTGTCACTGTCAAAATCATCACTTCTAAAGTGTTCTCCTATACTGGCTGTCATCTACTTCACTTTTGCCATGCCATTTGCCAGTTGCAACTCCATCTTATCTGTGAGTTGCTTTACTCACCAATTATAAGTTTTTATATCTTCATCTTTTTTTGTTTAGTGGAATATATTTCTATTATGATCTCAATATCATCTCTTAATGGTTAGAATTCTTTCTTGAATTCATCCACCAAACTTCCCTATGTGGTGAAGGGTTTTGTAGCCTCTCGCTTCAAATGCCAACCAATTGTGATTCCTCGTAATGTTGTTGGAAATAACTATAGCCATGCGTCAGGGTCTCTTTGTTTGTTTTCTAAATTGTTATGCATGTTCCTCTATGTCGTGCAGGATCTTCCTTTCCTTCTCCTGTGAAAAGTGGACATTTTTGTTTCCCTACCTGATTCACAATATTGACCATTGGTGGACAACTATGGTCTCCTGATTCGTCTCCACTCAACGATTGTTTGGACAGCACTTTGTCTCTACGTTCTTTTGTCCTTGGTAGTTCTTCTCTTGCTTCTTCTCTCAGTGCCTTTGTTCTTGGCACTCCGTCACTGCTTGGTGCTTCCTGAATTTTTATGTTGCTTCCAAATAGCCTTCACCTTCACTTCCCGACCTTCTACACAAATACACAAGCAGTGGATCTGGCCTACTTGCCCAAACACTTACACGCAGTTGCTCTGGTTTTTGACTCCCATCCTCTACACTCCTTAGAAAACTCCTCCCGGCTTGCTTAGGCGTCAGCATCCACCCTTCATCTCGTTGTGCACGCTCCACGTTGGCGTCTTGACTTACACAAACGTCTTCTTCAGCTATTTGATGCAATTCACCTTGCACCTCACCCTCCTTTAACAACAATGTTTGCCACCTTTTGATTTCTTCACTTGTACTATCCTCCTCTTAAGGATTCCAAACTCATTCAACAATTGGTTCTTTAATTTCACGATACTGTAGTTCGTGGTTGGCAATAGTTTGCTCTCTTCCTTGAGCAATCATCATGCTCCTTCTAACAGGTAATTGGCTCTCTCCACGACCTCGTCTTCCATGTCCTCGCAGTAGTGGATTTGTCATTCACTTCCTCTCCTTTCAAGCACGCGTCTTTTACTAATCCTTCATCCACTTGACCCACTTCACTCTAGCAACAACAATGGCGTCAAATGTAGCATGGTGGTGAGTTCCCCAACCAGTAGAGATAAGTGTGAAAAACTTTAGCGCCAAACAAGACTACTATCAACACACATGTATGACATTGTCCTAATTTGAACGACAATCAACCTTCAATTGAACAACAACACTCTTTAGTGAACGGCAACTTGCACTTGTACGATAGCGTTTATCTAAACAACAATATGCAATTGAACAACAACACTCTTTAGTGAACGGCATGGCTCATGCAACAGTTTATCTTGCTTGAATGTTGATCATGCACTTGAACAGATCATAGATTGATTATCAACTCCAATGAACGACACAAATACACGTTTGCACGATCAGTTGCTAATTAGACAACTAACTGAACGTCGGTGTATAACTTGGTCAACCGAACGGCAACTGCAACGGTCGAATGACAATGCAATCTACAACAAATGGTTAGGCTTCCCTACAACCTGCACACAAAACCTATCCATTCTACAGCACATAGTTACAAAAATCCTGATGTAATCCCCAAATCTATCCCATAATTCAATAGGGTTGCCGATTCAAATTGCATCAAAATTTGATTTTTGAAAAAATCAGAGATTTTTGCCATTTTTTTCCAAAAAATGAGGAATCGTGATTTTGTGCCTCAAAAAATCGCCCACGGTTGCATGACTAGAGAAAACGCTATAATTTTTTTTTTCCATTTTGCCTTATTTTTACCTGATCTAAATTGGAGAAAGGGATCTGCCTACTTGCTACCACACTAAACAAAACACACTAATGCATCCTAACAAACGATTTTTTGTGGTTTGAAGGAATCTGGCAGCCACCAACAATCGCCCAAAGGATTCATCTGAGGTAAGAAAACTTTTGCAAACTCTTTTTTTTGTTTTCTTTTTCTATTTCAAGCATGTTGTTTGTTTTTTATTTAAGATTAAAACCAAATGCAACACCCACCCAACTATTGCATTTGAGCTAGAAATTTGAAAAACTAGGTCAAAGTTTCAACTCTCTTTTTTCCCCTCTTTCAGTTGTCCTTTTTTTTCTCCTTTTAAGTAAATATTGTTGCCTAATAACTATGTATGCAAGCCCATATTTTCAACTGTCAATATTTAAACTAAGGTTTTTTATTAAGTAAACACTTCGTATACATTAACATATCCGTTGTGGGGGTTGAACCCGGGTCACATCACCTATAATGCAAGTGGCGTCCTTGCCAGTAGACCACAGCACGCGGATATTTAAACTAAGGTTTACTAAATCCTAAGGCATTTTTTTTAAGTTTATAATTAATTTTTTATTGTTACTTGTTTCCCTGTGCAGCCACAAGAAAATGTCAATGAAAAGAGATTCAGCATGGAAGTATGCAAGGGAAGGGGATAAGAAAGGGGAGGTTTTTTGCAATTTTTGTGGGGCTCTCATTCATGGAGGCATATACTGCCCCAAATACCATTTGGCAAAGAAAAAAGGGAATGATGTTAGGACATGCCCAAAGGTGCCAACGGATGTTGAGAGAAAATGCAATGCCATCCTCTCAAACTATGAGGAGAAAAAAGATCTCCAACAAAGACAAAGCATGGCCATGTCAACCCCCCTTGCTCAACCTCATACCAAAGTGCACCAACAACACCTTTAGCCAATTTCATCGCGAGAGTTCCAGTCCATCAGTTGCACACCCAAGGAGTGGGACGGAAGAGTCGTATTTGCGGAATGTTCCACACCAAGGTCACAACCCACGCTTGACGGTATGGCCGCGTGGAACAAGGAGAGGCACAGTGCAGCGAGGAAGGTTGTTGCCAGTTTTTGGTATTTTTCTGACCTTCCCTTCAATGTGGCAAAGTTTTTGGTATTTTTCTAACCTTCCCTTCAATGTGGCAAGGTCTCCGTACTGGTGGGGAATGGTAGATGCCATTGCAAGTTGCAACACAGAATTTACACCGCCAAATTATGACGACCTTAGGGGCTCTCTCCCTCATGAATCCATGGACAACATTCAGGTTTTGCTTGATGACTAGCATAGGGTGTGGAGGAAGAAGGGTTGCACTATCATGTCCGATGGGTGGACCGATGGGAGGGGCAGAACATTAATTAATTTTTTGGTTGCTTCTACAAGAGGAATTGTATTCCTCAAGTTAGTGGATGCATCAACACAAGTTAAGAGTGTCAATATGCTTGAAAAGTTATTGGGGGAGGTTGTGTTAGAGGTGGGAGAGGAGAATGTTGTCTAAGTTATCACGGACAACATAGTTGCATATGTAGCAGCTGGCAGGATGTTGGAGGAGAGATTCCCCACCATTTTTTGGACCCCATGTGCAGCCCATTGTCTCGATTTACTACTCAAAGACATTGGGAAATTACCTTGGGTGCCAGAGGTTGTACAGAAGGCCAGGGCTATTACGAAATTTATCTACAATCATACATGGGTCCTTCAACTCATGAGGCAATCTACTGGTGGAAGGGAGCTAGGGTGCGCTAGAGTTACACGCTTCGCCACAAACTTCGTGACATTGCAGAGCCTCTTTGATGAAAAGGGGGCTTGAAGATGTTTGTGAGAGGGATGAGTGGAATGTTGAAGACGCTACTAGATACCGACTCTCTAGTGATGGGCAAAAGGTGTATGACTATTTGTTTGAGGAGCACTCTGGATAGCCATGAATGAGGCCATTAAGGAACAAGACAATTTTTAATTTTTAATAATTATATATTTTTTTAATTAAATTAATTTTCCATTTGCAAATCTTGTATTGTAAATTTTTTTATTGTAAAATATTTTTATTTAAATTATTTTTCCTTTTATTCGGGTTTCAAAGGCTTTGGTGAGGGTTCTCCATCTTGTTGATGGAGAACATCAATGGGATATGTATATGAGGCAATGGATAGGGCAAAAGAGGCAATTGCCTCAATTTATGGATATTCCCACACCAAATAAGCTCCATAGCCCTCTTCATGCATTAGGGTACTACCTCTACCCAATTTTTTTATGCTAATACATTCCAGGCCGACTATGAGGTGATGGGGGGTCTTCGACTATCCGTTGACACCCTAACAAGGAAATGCACGTTAAGATACAAGATGAGTTGCAGGGTTATAAGAAATGTGAGGGCATCGTTTTCCAATCCTCGCAGTGCATTTGAGCAAGGTCAACTATGAGGCCAAGTAACCCTTATCAAATTATTCTTTACTTTGTCTTTTGATTTTGTTTTAAAAAATAATCTCAATTAATGATTTTAAACGTGAATTATTAAATTTCCTTTTTTTTGGTTGTTTCTAGATTTATGGTGGGAGGATTTTGATGCATATATGCCCAATCTACAACGCTTTGCCATCAAATATTTATCTCAGTCATGCAACACTTCAAATTGCGAGCACAATTGGAGTATGTTTGAGCACACACACTCCAAGAAGAGCAATAGGCTTACACAAGAAAAGATGAATGATCTTGGGTTTGTTCATTACAACCTTCGTCTCCACCATAAAAAAATTATAGGAACAAGTAATGAGGTCATCAACCTAGACAAGATTTATACATCACCTGAATGGATCATAGAGCCACAGCAAAAGCAGCAGCAAAAGCCTTTCTTCTCCATGGATGATTTTGAAAACCTACCAGAGGACTTAACAGCCAAGGCACAAGAAGAGGCACTGACACAATGACAAAGAGAGACTAGAGTTGCTGATAGGGCAAGGGGCAGAGGCATTACAAGATCTTGAGGAATTGTCATGATTCGTGACAAATTTTGTAATTTTTACCTTTTTTATATTATAAGCAAAACACGAATATTTGAATTTTGGACGCATTACAATTTCAATATTTAAAATGTGTTTTGTCACTTTCATATGTAGTTTAAGGCTTTAAGCTTGTATCACTTGCCACATTCATGTGTAGTTTAAGCTTGTATCACTTTAAGTATTATTTTTTATTTGCATAATGTTAATTCATTGTGATATGTGTGAAAATAACTTTTTTCAACGGAAAATTCCATTTTCTTCCCTTTTTTTTTTTGTCGTGTTTTTGTCGATTCCCAAGTTTTTCCGACTCTTTTGCCCTGCCGAGTCCAAGTTTCTAAACTATGGTTCAAACATGTTGTGACTACCTTATTCCCAAGTACTAGTTGTCACCCTCAAAAGGATGCACAGAAATCTGGAAACATAGTATCCTGTTGCATCAAGACCAAAAGAAGAACTCCCAAAACACACAAATACCAAATATGTGAGTTGTCAAAAGACAAGCAAATTGTTGATGACACTAAGAATATTGTATGAAAAACAAAATGAAAGCAAACAAGATTATGCTGTAATGGGCCCTACACATCAAGTATTTATACACCCAAAATTCATATAGGAATTATAAGGTCACCAAAGTTGGGTCTAATTGGTCAGTTATAAATTACAAACACAAGGTGAAGTTTCAGCTTAAACCGGGACTGTTAAGTTAGATTTATACAGCACGTAACAAAACAGAGATTGTTAAAACAAATGGAAGTTAGATTTATACAGCACGTAACAAAACAGAGATGGTTAAAACAAATGCCTAAGGGGATACATGATTAATTATGCTGCAGATCAGCAAGCATCAATGGAAAAATAGTTACGTTGGGCATAAAAATTGGTGGAATACTACATATCATGCAACCATTGGAACATCACCATCTAAGGTATTGTACAGTTATGATCCTCCCTTGCCAATTGAGTAGTCCAATGAAGGCATCAAGCTGCCAGTTGTCTGTGATTTCTTCAAGGAAAATCAGTGGAGCTTGAAACAACTGGAATTGAATAGAAAGAGTGTTAGGAGGTGAAGTCAAAATCCAGATCTCCAATGTTCTTCAGCTGAGTGGTGCTTGGTGGAGCTTTAAAAATGTTTTTGCTTTAAAGCTGTTTTTTGCTTTTAAAGCTGCTTTTGTTTTTAAAGCTGTTTTTTGCTTTAAAGCTGTTTTTGCTTTTAAAGTTGTTTTTGTCTTTAAAGCAACTTTTGTTATAGAAAGCAGTTGATAAAAGCAGTTTTTTTAATAAAGCACTTTTATCTGGAAGGTGCCACGGCTTTTTCGGAATCTTCCTTTGTATTTCTATAAAAAGGGGAATGTCCCTTGCATTATTATAGAATGTGAATGTATGAAATCAGCTGAATATAATAAAAGAAGAAAAGTTGCCATTGCCCCGTGGTTTTACCTGCACACTGCAGGGTTTCCACATAAAATCTCGTGTACTATTTATTGTTGTTTATGCTTGCTTGTTTTTTAATTTTTCTAACATCTGGTATCAGAGCGAGGTTCTTTGAAAACTCGTTGGTCAGGGTTTTGTGCGAGTGGGAGCTGCAACAATGACAGGAGGTGTAACCAAGTTCGAGATTGAGAAGTTTGATGGCAAGAACTTCTCCCTATGGAAGATGAAGGTGGAGGATTTGTTGGTTCAAAACGACCAAGCCCTAGCCTTGGAAGGGCTCGCGGGTAAACCTGACAGCATGACAAATGCGGAGTGGATAAAGCTAGACAGGAAGGCGATGTCTATAATTCGTCTCTGCCTAGCAGACTCTGTCTTATTCAATGTTGTTGATCAAACAACCGCGGGAGCCCTCTGGGAAAAGCTTGAGAAGGTGTATGAGACTAAATCAGCAACAAATAAGGTCTTCTTGAAAAAACAACTTTATAGTCTGAGGATGAAGGAGGGTTCATCTGTGGCAGATCATCTGAATGAGTTTAATACTCTACTCGATAAGTTGGTCTCTCGTTGATGTGAATATGGAGGATGAAGATAAAGCAATCATCCTACTTTGTTCTCTCCTAGATACTGGGATCATTTGGTGATGACCATCAACAATGCATCATCTGGAGCTCTAAGCATTGATGATGTTGTAGCCACTTTGTTGGCAGAAGAGTTGAGGCGAAAATCGTCTCTAGAACCCTCAACCAATGAAGCCCTAGTTGTAAGAGGTCAACCTAACGAAAGGAGTCAATAAGGTAGATCACAGTGCAGGTCTAAGTCAAAAGGACGCAAGCTGAAAGGGAGGTGTTGGCATTGTGGGAAGCCAAGGCACTCGAAGAAGGACTATTGGCATCTAAAAAAGGAGAAGAATGGTGAAAAGCAAAATCAACCATCAGTTGAGGCCAATACTGGAGATGCAATAGAGATGGCAGCATGTGAGGCATTCTGTACCAATAGCAGCAGATCTATTTTATATACTTGGGTTTTGGACTCAGGTTCATCTTTCCACATGTCTCCACATAAAGACTGGTTTGTCAAATATCAATCCTATAATGGAGGGATAGTCTATTTGGGTGATGATCATCCTTTAGAAATTGTGGGAAGAGGGGATATAAGTATCAAGTTGGATGATGGTAGAGAAAGGATGTTATGTGATGTACGACATGTGTCTGCTTTGCGAAAGAATTTGCTTTCAATCAAGATGATGGACAAGCTTGGGTATTGTACTACTTTTGGTAACAATTATTGCAAAATTACCAGAAGATCCCTAGTAGTAGCAAAAGGAGAACCTTATGGGACCCTATATCGTTTATGTGGTGATACAATGACAAACCATGCAGCAGCAGCAACTTCAGGCAATGCTCAGGATGGAGTAATGCTATGGCATCAACGCCTAGGGCATATGAGTGAAAAAGGATTGAAAATTCTGCATGACCGAGGTATGTTGTCTAGGATTAAGTCTTGCAATTTAGACTTTTGTGAGCACTCGTATTTTTGGCAAACAAAAGAGGGTTCGATTTACTGCAAGTCCTGGTAAGAGTTCTGATTTTTTGCAACTTATACATTCTGATATATTTGGACCAGTCCCCACTCAGTCCTTAAAAGGTAATAGATATTTCTTGACCTTTATAGATGATTATTCTAGAAGAGTGTGGGTTTATTTCCTAACAAAGAAGTCAGAAGCCTTGGAAAAATTCAAAGAGTTCAAGGCAAGAGTAGAGAAAAGGTTTGGGCAAGACTATTTTATGCCTCAGGTCAGATAATGGGGGAGAATATTGCTCCAAGGAGTTTGATCAATTTTGTACGTAGGAAGGGATTAAGCACCAGACCACTGTGCCATATACTCCACAACAAAATGGTGTGGCTAAGCGGATGAATCGCACAATCATGGAACGTGCAAGAAGCATGCTCAGTACATCTGGGTTGGAGAAAAACTTTTGGGCAGAGGCTGTTAATACAGCTGCTTACCTTATTAACAAGTCACCTACAGCTGCGTTGGATGGACAAATTCCAAAGGAGGTTGGTGTGGTAAACCTGTTAATTACTCTCATTTGCGTACCTTTGGTTGTGATGCTTTTTCCCATGTGCCAAAAGAAAACGGGTCCAAAGTTGACCCAAAGTCAAGGAAATGTGTTTTTCTCGGCTATGGAGATACAATGAAGGGGTATAGACTATGGGATCCTACTACCCACAAGGTAATAATTAGCCGAGATGTTATTTTTAATGAAAAATCCATGCAAAGGAAGGAGGTACAGCAAACACCTGAAGTTGTACCTGTTGAAGTAGATATGAACAAAGCTGAAAATGAAGATAAGGTTGTTGAAGTTTTTGATCAGCATGTAGATCAACCAGTTCAGCAGCCTGAACAAGCACAAGACCAAGAGCCACAACCAACAGAACATTGGGTTAGAAGATCTACACGTTCACAAAAATGTCCGGATAGGTATTCTCCTGATTTTCAGTCCTCTTTTGCTTTGTTAACTGATGATGGTGAGCCTAGCTCATTTCAGGAAGCTGGAGAATCTGAGAATGCAGATAAGTGGAGGAAAGCCATGGATGAGGAGATGGAATCACTATGGAAGAATGAAACGTGGAAACTTGTGGATCTTCCACCTGGAAGAAAAGTTGTTGGTAACAAGTGGGTGTACAAAGTAAAGAAGAACAGTGATGGGTTGTTGGAACGATATAAAGCTCGTTTGGTGGCAAAAGGTTATGTGCAGAAGTCAGGTATAGACTTCAATGAAATCTTTTCTCCAATTGTGAAGCTGACTACTGTTAGAGTTTTACTTGCACTTGTGGCAGCACAGGATTTAGAGCTAGAGCAACTTGATGTAAAAACTGCTTTCTTGCATGGTGATCTCGAGGAGGAGATTTATATGGATCAGCTTGAGGGCTATGAAGAAAGAGGCAAAGAGCATTTGGTTTGCAGACTTAAGAAATCTCTGTATGGATTGAAACAGGCGCCAAGGATGTGGTACAGAAAATTTGACACCTTCATGAAGAGTGAAGCTGACCATTGTGCATACTATAAGAGGTTTAATGATGGCAGTTATATTATCTTGTTGTTGCATGTTGATGATATGCTAGTTGCAAGCCCTAGCATGAAAAAAATAAGTGATCTTAAGGCTCAGATGGCTAGGACGTTTGATATGAAGGATTTAGGAGCAGCAAACCAAATTTTAGGAATGAAAATACACAGGAACAGAACAGGAAGGAAGATCTGGTTATGTCAAAAGACATACATAGAAAAGATTCTGCAATGCTTCAAAATGCCGAATGCAAAACCAGTCAGTACCCCACCTCCTCCACACTTCAAATTGTCTTCCGAACAGTGTCCTAGAACAAAAACAGAGAAGACAAGCATGTCTCGTGTACCATATTCATCAGCAGTAGGAAGCCTCATGTATGCCATGGTGAGCACCAGACCGGAGCTTGCCCAAGCAGTGGGAGTAGTCAGCCGGTACATGGCAAATCCTGGTAAGGATCATTGGAATGCAATGAAGTGGATATTTAGATATTTAAGAGGCACTTCAGATGTTGCCATTTACTTTGGATCGGCAGATTTGCAAGTTAAAGGTTTTGTGGATTTTGATTATGGTGGAGATAGAGATGGGCGAAAGTCCACTACAGGATATGTTTTCACTCTTGTTGGTGGAGTTGTGTGTTGGACTTCTAAGTTGCAATTTGTGGTGGCTTTATCAACCACTGAAGCAGAATATGTTGCAGCAATTGAAGCCAGCAAAGAGGCAATTTGGCTAGAGCGACTATTGGGTGACTTCAAGATAATGCAAGGGAAGATTACGTTGCATTGCGATAGTCAAAGTGCTATTCAATTAGTGAAGAACCCAACATTCCATGATCGCACCAAACACATCGATGTTAAGTACCATTTTATAAGAAATGTGGTGGAAGAAGGTAGGATCCTGTTGGAGAAGATTGATACTGAAGTGAATCCTGCAGATGTGCTTACAAAGCCGGTCAAGAGAGAGAAGTTTGAGTGGTGCAAAACTTCTCTGGGCTTGCTGAAAACATAATAAGGGCAGCATTGGGCAATTGGCACTTGGATGGAAAACAAAGGCAAAGAATTCTTATATATCGACTTCAAGTGGGAGAATGTTAGGAGGTGAAGTCAATATCCAGATCTCCGATGTTCTTCAGCTGAGTGGTGCTTAGTGGAGCTTTTAAAAATGCTTTTGCTTTAAAGTTGTTGTTTGCTTTTAAAGCTGCTTTTGTTTTTAATGTTGTTTTTTGCTTTAAAGCTGCTTTTGCTTTTAAAGCTGCTTTTGTTTTTAATGTTGTTTTTTGCTTTAAAGCTGTTTTTGCTTTTAAAGTTGTTTTTGTCTTTAAAGCAACTTTTGTTATAGAAAGCAGTTTATAAAAGCAGTTTTTTTAATAAAGCACTTTTATCTGGAATGTGCCACGGCTTTTTTGGAATCTTCCTTTGTATTTCTATAAAAAGGGGAATGCCCCTTGCATTATTATAGAGTGTGAATGTATGAAATCAGCTGAGTATAATAAAAGAAGAAAAGTTGCCATTACCCTGTGGTTTTACGGGCACACTATAGGGTTTTCACGTAAAATCTCGTGTACTGTTAATTGTTGTTTATGCTTGCTTGTTTTTTAATTTTTCTAACATCACAAAAACAGCTTTAAAAGCAAAAGCAGCTTTAAAGCAAAAAACAGCTTTAAAAACAAAAGCAGCTTTAAAAGCAAAAAACAGCTTTAAAGCAAAAGCATTTTTAAAGCTCCACCAAGCACCACTCAGCTGAAGAACATCGAATATCTGGATATTGACTTCACCTCTTAACATTCTCCTGGAATTGAAACAACTGGAATTGGAATTGGAATTGAATAGAAAGAGTGTGTTAAAGTAGCCCAAGATAGGATAAAATCTCAACGGAAAGGAAAAATTAGAGATAGGTGATTGCATTTTATTAATGTTACAACCTTACAAGCAAAAATATTTGCAAGAAAAAAAAGTGGAGAAGCTTGGCACTAAATATGATGGATTCAAAAAACAAGTGGCTTAAAACAAGGGCTTTGAACTTGGAGACCCAGGTTCAAAATCTTGTTAGTTGATAACTCTATAATTGTCAGTTGTAATACCACTATGTGGTTTGTTGAAATACTATGGTTCATGCTCAAGATATAACGGGTTGTAATGATACTATGGGGTTTGTTGAAATAGTTTATGTCATGATCACTATATAATGGTTTGTAATAACACTATGTGATTTGTTGAAATACTTTATGTTATGGTCACTATATAATGGGTTGTAATAACACTATGTGATTTGTTGAAACACTTCTTGATATACTTTGGATGGCACTATGAGGTCTGTTGAAGTACTTTGGGTCATGGTCACTATATAATGGGTACCATTATGTAATTTGTTGAAACACGATGGCACAATATCAATGCATATAATCAATTAAAAAAGAAAAAGAAAATACTATGGGTCTTATAAGGTCCTAAATAAGGGGAAAAGGTTGCTTATACTCTTGAAGTGCTTACTGGTTTTCAAAAACACAACACCTTTCATATTTCATGATTAATAAAAAGTTGAAAAGGTTGCTTATACACTTTGAAGTGCCTACTGGTTTTCCAATGCACAACACCTTACATGTTTCGTGATTAATAAAAAAAATTGGAACAAAAGTCTAACGACTCAAAACCTTGCCACAACTACATAATAGAGAACATTTCCTCTTGATTCTAAAGAGGGAAAAAAGATTGAGGATGAATTCGCTGGTGAAATCTGCCTGGAAAGGATGCCACATAAGAGGGTCTTGAGATACTTGGACATCCAGCACTCCAGTTGCTTTGAGGCTAACAAATGGAACTGCCATTCAAAAACCCCACGAAATAGTCCTCGATAATTCTATATACTTTCCAAATTGTGTCTGTTAGGCAGGAATGAATCAGTCGTACACTCGTAAGAAAGTACTCTTGACTTATTCATCAACTGTGCACCCAATTGTTCATCAGTCATGCAGTCATTCCCTCTACACTTGTGTAAACATCGGGAATAATTTAAAATTACCTACACTCACCAAAATGTGAAGAAAGAAGACAGTAGGGGAAAGTGAATTATAAAAAGTCATTCAAGCAATAGTCCCAACTACAGCTATATAGTTCAAAAGAATATAGAGTACTACAAATTTTGTCACTCTGCAATCTTTGTTTATAGTTCTGTTATTTTCTCCAGCGGATACACACATGCATTGCTTCCGAAAGCATGGTACATCTGTTAGTAACCTTAAGAAATAACATAAAGGAAATGTATACCGAGGGAGCTGAGGGGTTGTCTTGATTGTGTAGCTCGAACTAGGCTTCTTCGGCATTGCGGACTCCTGCCCTTTTGGGAAAGCAACTTTGAGCAACTGTAAGGGTTAGGGTTTGTTAAAAATTGAGCTGGTTGTGAAAATCTTAAGGTTGTGGTGATGGCCTTGAGACCCATGCCCATTGCGATTGGCCTGAAAGTTTCCATTTTCAGAACCTTACATTCACTGTAAGTACATCCAAGACCTCGTGATTTACGCTATCCATTGCCTGCAAACTCTCAGACAGAGTCATGACATTCGCTTCGTATCGCGTAAAATTGGTTGATTCGATATCGTGCACCCAACCAGCATACCTCTTTGGCTCCGAGAGGTGCTATCCTCGCAGGTTGGAGTCGTAGAGACCCGGTATTTTTTTTAATTGTGACGTCAAAAGGACCACAGCCCTCTTTGAAGGGTTTCCTTTCTTTCTTTTAAAGACGATTTGTCAACAACCACTAAAACCACAAATATTAGAATAGGATAGGAAGTTAATAATGCAGAGAAAGCACTTTATCATTGTATATCCTATTACCAAGGATTTACATTTTATTATTACTATATAAGTCCGCCCCTCTCTCTTTTCAAAAAGGATAGTCATTATAAACTATTTTAGTTATCTAAGACAAAGTTCTAATTTACAAACACTCCACAGTTACTATTTATATATATTTTTTAGGTACATCATTGAACCTTGAATTTAACCATTATATTATAATCTTGTCAAATATTATATTGAATGAGAGAGGGGAGGGCTCTGGTCCCTCCCCTGCTCCCCCTCCCATGGCTCTTGGTTCCCGCCTGGCTCCTCGGCTCAACCCGAGTCATCCCTCCTGGGGAGTGTTTGCAGATGATCTCCCGGGGGAGATCCTTCTCCACTATCTGTGCCCCTCCCGGTCGGCTAGGGTTTCCTTGGTTGTTTTTTCGGACTGGTGCTTCCCAGGGATCCTTGTTTGGTTGGGGATCCCTTCCCTTTTTCCCTCAGGCTTCCCCCTGGGGTTTTTTGCAGGTTATTCGCGTGGATCTGGTCCTCTGCATTTCTCGATGCGGTGGAGGTGACGGTTTAGGGTTTGGACAGACTTCCCCATTTTTCTTGTGAATCCTCGACGGGCTCGTGCTTGGACAAGATTCTTGGTCCCCGTCGTCGGGATCCTCTTCTGTTTTCCCGGGCCGGGTTCCTTGTGGTGCAACTCTCCGGTCACTTCCCGATGGGCTGGATCCTCTCTCGTGGCCGGGTCGTCGCTTCTTGCGGGATGGCTCTCGCTGAACGGAATGTTTTCCCGATGGGCGGGATGGTTTCTCCACAGGGCGGGATCCGCCAAATCCGTCGCTTTTCTCGCAAGGCAGGATCCTTTCTTTCTTGCTGGTTTCCGGATGACGGGATTTCCTCGTTGCTTCTCGCTAGGCGGGACCGTTTGTGGTGGTTTTGACCGCTTCCGCGAGGCGGGATTTTATTGTATCGCTTTTCTTTGCTTCCGTCGGGCGGGATCTTCTCGATGGTGGTTTTTGGCTACTCCCGCTGGCGGGTTCTCCAAAACTACTTTCCTTCTTATTTGTTTGTTTCCGCCGAGAGGGATTGTTTCATGCTTACTGTTACCACTGGCAGGATTTCTGTTTTGATGTTCAGTTTCAAGGGATTGATGCCCTAGGCCCATTGCTTATGTAATCAAGTTTTTTTTAGGGGTTACGATTTCTGTAATAGGCTTATACATAAAGCTAGGAGGCATGATGCAAGGCTTTGTACATAAGGTTTTGGGATCCTCTATAAAAACCCTTTTTTAATCTACTATAATAATTACCAAAAAAAAAATATTATATTGAACATTTTTTTTTTAGATTTACAACTTTAAAATAAAAGGTTTAAGATTTATACACGGTATTTTGATAATCACGTTGATAAATATAAATAATATCTTTTATAATGGGCTGTCACAATTAACCATCGGTAAGGTTCTCGTCAGATTCCTTCTTCTTTAGGTTAAAATTTATAGAGGTAACATCTCTTATAAGTATAATCTCATATAATCATCTTTTATAAGTATAGTTTTATATAATTTATAATCCCTTAAACAATAAAAATTATTTTACCTTATACCTTTATATTATAAAAATCTCACTTCATATATTTTTATATTACATTTAAAACCTAATTTTGAAGTTCAAATATGCTATCACGTCCTTTCCTTTGTAAACTTTACGACACCACAAAAAATGCTATAACGTCCCTTCCTTTGTAAACTTTACGACACCACAAAACTTCATCGAAAAATCATAAAGACACAAATTTACGATCATGTGGATAATTTTTCCTAAATTATTTATTTTTGTTTTCTCAAACACTTCCAACATGTAAGAGTATAATTATTCAAAATATTATTGTAAAAATAAAGTTTATACTCACTGCCTTTGAAATAGAACAATTATATTTTATTTCTTTTCAATTTTATTTAGATTTTTTATGTTTAAATTTTTTAAATTATTTCTCAATTGGATTATAAGAATATTGTCATTTGATATTTATATTTATATTTTTTATATTATATATAAACTTGAATTTAATAAAATATATTTTGATTCAGATAATTTATTGATTAATTTGTGTAGAATTTAAAGAGCTTTAAAATAAGTGGTTATATGAAGGAATTTGAGTGGTATTGAGAGAGATACGACCCTCTAGAATTAGTCATTCAAAACAAGGGTAGTGATGATTTTTTAAGTCGTAGAAAACAAATTTGCAAATATTTGTCAATCAAAGTTTGGATAATGGAAGAAGTAATGAAAGACTAGGGCATCAGCAAGGTAAGACATTCTATCTAGTCATAGAATTTTTCAACTAAGTTTTTTTCCCTTCCTTATCTTAAAAGGTTTACATGTAAATAATTATAGGTTTATTTTCAAATAATATAATCATTATAGGATATACTAGTAAATTTCAGTAGATATATAGCTAAATCCTTATAATCATCCTTATTAGTAGAGGTTAATGAGGACATCGTAGAGTAGCGATCCTTGTTGCTCAAAGATAGGGTAATTATTGGTAAATTTCATGGGTCTTGACAAGGGGCTTCAATATTGAGAAAATGGATTGATAGGAATTGGAATTCTCCAAGAGTGAGTCTATCCTTTCTTCCCAAAGTTTTCTTCTTAATCATTTTTTTCTTCTATGGAGGAAAGTGATAGAATCCTAAAAGGGGATCCTCTATTTATGAGAAGAGCATGACTATTTCTTAGTCGTTGGTATGAAGGCTTTGGACCTAAAAACGTAAATCTAGTAAATGGATACCTTCAAGGCAATAAACAACACTCTAGGAGAATTCATTGATATTTCAAAAACTACAAAAGATGGACTCTTGGTTATTTATGCCCGAATATTGGTCATGGTTGATATAAATAAACCTTTACCAAGGATGCCACTTGCATTATCGGTGATGTGACCCGGGTTCAATCCCCACGGCGAATATGTATATGTGTAAGAAGTATTTACTCAATAAAAAAACAAATCTTTACCCGAATCGATAAAATATGGGGGTAAGTTGTGGATCCAAACCATAGATTATGAAAAACATGTATTTTAGATGTACATGAGGTGGGGCATATTGAGAGATGATGCCCTAAGAAGAATACAATAGAAATATTTGTAGAAAATCGTAAGAGAAACTTACAAATGGATATGGATGAGGATGGTTTTCAACTTCCAAAAATAGGTCTAGACAGATGAAAGTAAATAAATAATAGACACCATTAAGGAAGGATATTGGAAGAAATATTAATTTTTTGAGGCTTTAGCCTATGAAGAAAAAGCAGATCAAAGCTTAGAGGAAACAATACAATAGGATTAAAATATTAACAAAGAATAGTCTATTCAGTATGATCTTGATTTAAGGATGAATATTTTCCGTTGAACCCAAGGAAGGTGTGTCATCATATTTTAAAGACTCTCTTGAATATTGTGCACCATTCAACAAAAGAAAAGTGATAGAGAAAATATAGTGTTAGAAGTTAATATCTCTACTGTTAATAAAGAATACTAGAAAATAAGCGAGATAAGTCAAAAGCTTTTGTAGTAGAGTCATGAGAGGATAAATCTAATGAAAAGGAAAGTTGTAAAAGAATATTGAGGATTAGAATAATAAGACCTACTCCAAATATAGGTAAGGAAAATAGGAAACCCCCCAAATTATCAAGCAAGAGCAAACATGGAGAAAGGAACACGATCTAAGTTGGTTGAACTTCTCTTTACCAAACAATAAAAATAATATTGGTAATTCATAGGTAGGGCTAGTAGCCCCTAACAAAACATGATTACCATATCATGGAATATAAGGGGTGTTAATGCCCCCTAAAATCAGAGGTATATCAAGGACCTTTGTTTAAGTAATAAGCTTGATATTCTTTGTATCCAAGAAACTAAAATGACAAAGGAAGAAGTTTCCAAAACTATGAAAGTAGTATAAGCAAGATGTGAATGGGATACTATGGATTTAAAAGAAGCTGCAGGAGGAATTCTAACATGTTGGAATCTTATTATAACCTCTTATACAATAATTCATAAAACTAGGTATTGGATAGCCTCATTAGTCACATGCTACTTTGTAGATATTCATTTTATCCTTATCAATGTCTACTGACTTGTTATCTCAGTCAGACAAATTAGAAGAATGGAGTGGGATTGAAGTCTTTATGAGAAGTAGAGATCAAGAAACCTGATTCATGATCATAGAAGATTTTTATTCCATAATTAAGTTGGATGAAAATTTTAAAGGAATTAGGAAAATAACCCAAAGTATGAGAGATTTATTTGCTTTTATAAACAATAATCTATGAGAGGTTGAGTTTGAAGAGGATACCTACACCTGGATCAACAACAAGAGAGGTTATAACCTAATAGTAGAAAAATAGATATATGCATATTCTCGTATCATTGGCTAGATAAAAGAACTTTTGCCAAAATTAATACCTTAACAAGGATTGGTTCAGATCACTAATCAACAAGAGTTAAAATGGTGGTAAGTGAATTCAAAAATATTATATTATAAATATGAGCAAATGTGGGAGACCATCCTCAAATTGTTGATATGGTAGAGCAAATGTTGAATTCTTCAAGAAACAATGGATTGTATACACTTCCAAAACAAATTAAATCAATGACATCTAGATTAAAAGAATGGAACAAGAACACTTTTGGAAACATTTTTTAGAAGAAAGAAGAACTAAAAGAGAAACTTTCAAAATTTCAAAAAGGTGAGCATAATAATTTAAGCTCAAAGGAAAGGGAGTTGCTTAGTGAATATCATAATATTTTGAGTAAGGAAGAGAAATTTTGAATATTAAAATTGAGATGGACATGGTTAAAAGGATGGCAATAATATAGAGATCAACATCCAAAATTAATTGAATTAAATCTATATAAGGGGTTTGAATTGAAGACTAGAGTGAAATAAAAAAT
Source organism: Wollemia nobilis (assembly GCA_028583015.1). Classification (NCBI taxonomy): domain Eukaryota; kingdom Viridiplantae; phylum Streptophyta; class Pinopsida; order Araucariales; family Araucariaceae; genus Wollemia; species Wollemia nobilis. Next base: position 1,690,301 of record JAQPPZ010002224.1, read on the forward strand.
AAGGTAAGGTTTTTTTACCATAATATTCTAGGATTAAATGAGTTTGAAGTTCTTAATAATAAACTACTACAAGAAGAGCATTTAGTTATAACAGATGAAGATAATAGGAAACAAAAGGAGGCTATTACTTTGTAAGAAGTTCATTTAGCTATTTTCTCTTTTGATAGGGATAAATACCTAGGTTTGGATGGGCTCTCTATAACATTCTATCTTGGATTATAGTGAATAATTCTTTAATGCTAGTAGTGGAACAGTCTAGGGTTAAACAATACATACCTTATAAAATGAATGTAATATATCTTACCTTGATTCTAAAAAAGAGGGATGCATAATTTTTTGGTTCATTTAGGCCCATAAACCTATGTAAAATGGCATATGAGATAATCTACAAAGTAATGGCAAATAGGGTGAGACCACTCTTAGACAAAAATATTTTAGAAGAGCAAGGAGGATTTGTGAAAGGGAGATAGATTGTTGATGGGATCATAGTAGCTCATGAAGTTATGCATTCAACAACTTCAAGAAAAAAGAGAGCAATGATCTTAAGACTTGATATGTGTAAAGCCTATGATAGGGTTAAGTGGGATTTTCTTTTTATGGTATTGTAAAAGTTTAGATTTGGGAAGAAATAGGTCAGATGGATTAAAGATTGCATCTCTACAGTATCATATTCAATGTTGGTCAATGGGTTAGAATCAAAATCATTTAAAGGCAAGAGAGGTCTTAGATAAGGAGATCCTCTATCACCATATTTATTTATTATTATGGAAGACGTGTTGGGTAGGAAATTGAATAAGGCTAACAAATATGGGTTAATAAGTGGTCTTAAGGCTAGTAATAACATTGACAACATAACCCATAAACAATTTGTAGATGATACAACCCTTTTTGGGAGGGTAGGGATAAACAAGGCCAAAGCTTTGAATAACTTATTAAAGGAATATGAAAGAGCATTAGGGCAAAAAGTTAATAGGACAAAATCCAAAATTTACTTCTTAAACACTCCAACTAAAATCAAAGTAGGGATATGTAGGTTACTTCAAATGGAGGAGGTAAATTTGCTAAGAACTTATCTAAGGATGACTTATTTGAAGGGAGAATGAGGATAGAATTGTGGAATCTAGTTATAAGTAAAGTTTAGAATAAACTACCAACATATAAAGGTAGATGGTTATCATTATCAAGAATAGTGTAGCTAATTAAATCAGTCTTACAGGTCATTCCAACATATTATATGTCCTTGTATACTATGAAAAAATCGATAGAAAAAGTTTATTATGCAATCAAAATTACATGATAAAATAAATTTTTCTTTGGTGAAATGGAGCAAGGTGTGTGATGATAAAACTAGGTAAGGTCTTGGTTTAAGAGTTCTTATGGATGCAAACTTAGCTCTTAGGGGAAAAGTAATCTTGAGATTTTACAAAGAGTCAAAGACAATGTGCAAAAATTCTTCTAAGTACGTTGAATCCAGTGACCCAAGCTTAATATTTATTGCATTTTCACTACCATATGGTGCTACACTATGGAATGATTTAAAAAAAATCAACTGATCTAATTATTAAAGGTCTAAGATGTATGGTGGAAATTGGAGAGAAAAATTATATTTGGATGGATACTTGGGGTGATAAAAAAACCACTCAATCTAGATCTAATTTTGAAACCATGGATGAGATTACTTAAAGATAAATATGGTGATAAGGTTTTAAACATTATGTACAAGGACCACAAAGGAAGATACACATGGAAAGAAGATTTTTTTACAAGTATACAAGACATTTGTGCTAGGAGGCAGTTGAGCAGAAAGATAACAATAGAAATTATTCTAAGGGGAGTCGAGGATAAGTTGATTTGGGAGTTGAATACCTCAAGAGGATACACAACAAGAAGTAGATATGATGAAAAACATCAACAAAATAGGAATACTACAAGAATATGGAGATATATTTGGGATAGCCCAAGCATTCCTAGAGTTAAAATATTTGTTTGCCGAGTAGGTCATCGAAGAATTTTATCTTGGGATAACCTTATGAAAAAGGGGTTTTCATGCCCTGAAAACTGATTGGATGGAAGGCTAAGGTTTCAGGTCGATGCTAAATTTTTTTATGAAAACTAGTGTGTTGGTTGGTGAAAGGTGTGTTGTAGTTTGGCTTTAGATATGGTAGCTTCGGGGGGTCCTGGTGACCCTCAATATTTGTCTTTTAAGGATGTTATTTTGAATAAGGATGCTTCTTCTTCTGATCATGCAAATGCCATGAATTTTTTGTTGCATGCAACCCTTGATCCTATTTCTATATCCTCTTCAACTTCAAAGACAAAGAATAATGGATGTTTGAAGAAAAGCAAAGATCGTCCTGTCTTGGTTATCAGTCCCACATCTGTTACGGATGATGTTTTATATTTTTTGAGCATGCGCTCATATGCAAATTCATGGGTCTTAGAATTTCTATGCCTTTTTTAGAAAACTAGATTAGGAGAAATTGGAGCCCTGAAGGTGATCTAGAGATTATCCTTGTAGCTAATGGGTATTTTATTGTGGTGTTATCTCGTATGGCAGATCGTAGTAAAGTGTTTGAGGGGGTCCTTACTTTCATAATTAGTATGGATTATTTATCGAACCCTGGCATTTAGGATTTGATCCGATGGAGGAGAGGCCTTTTAGGATACCTATGTGGGTCTGTTTGCCACGACTCCTAATGGAATATTGGAGGTTGAATATTCTTTATTCTATTGCAGATATTATTGGAAAACCGATTGGTCCTTCTCGCCAAACTTTGGATAGGAAATTTACTTCTTTTGCACGAATCTGTGTTGAATTAGATCTGAATAATCCATTGCTTGATTCATTGGAGATTAAACTATGAAACCTGTCTTGGGTCCAATAGTTAGATTATGAAGCTCTCCCATTTCGATGTCGCATATGCCATGAATATGGGCATCTTCAGAGAAACTGTAAGAAAGTGAATTCTCAGCCTTCATCCTCTTCATTTGACTTTCAATATGCATCTACAAAAGCAAAATGAAAAGCTCCAATGGTTAATGAGATGCCTGGTTCTGATGGATTTATTCATGTTAAGTCTCGTTCAAGATTTAGGCCTTTTGTTCATCAGAATAAAGGTGTTGGAAAGGGAAGTTATGGTAACAAATTTGATGTGCTTGAGACTTTTGAGGAGCCGCATGTTGAGGAGTAAGTCTGAAATGGAGGTGATATGGATGCTTGTATTCAAGAGCCAGGTACTTGTTCTTTCCTAAATTCTTCTTTTGAAATGCAAACTTTTGATAAGGAAGGGGTGGTGCCTAATAACCCTCTTGTAGGAAATGAAGATAAGTCCAAAGAGGTGTCGAATTTTCTTGATAAAGTTCTTGATCACTCCCCTTTGGATGAAAACTTGATTGATAGAAATGAGGATGAGACTAGGTTTGAACCCTCCCAGGACAAGATTGTCAGAGAGGAAGGGAAAAAGAAAGTTTCTTTTGTGTTAGGTATTCACCCAAAAACTATCAAAAAAGATGGTGTGGAGAAGGTGGTAAAAGCAGGAAGAAATAAGGATCAAGAAAAAGTGAAATTGATAGGGGAATCTTTAGTTGAGTCTGGTGTTGTTAAGACATTAGATTCTCACTTCTCTATTCCCCCAAAATGAAAGTGATATCTTGGAATGTTAGGGGTTTGGGTAGCAACCCTAGACTACTCAAAATTTGATCAGATATCATAGACCTAATATTATTTTCATCCAAAAAACAAAATTATCTTGTGAAGATATGGTTAGAATTGTTTCTAAGATGTGTATAGGTGGTCATTATCTTTCTATTGGAGCCCGGGGTTCGACGGGTGGTGTTGCGTGTTTGTGGGGTCCACAAAGCTTAACTTCCTCTTGGTGGGTGGGAGCAGGAATTGTCTCTCTGTGGTTGCTACCTGATTTTTGTATGGATCTTCTATTTTTCTATCTAATGTGTATGCCCCCAATGATTTATCAGGTAAAATCCTCTTATGGAATCATATTAGATTCATTCGATCTCTTGTTCCCAATTATCCTTGGATTGTGGCTGGGGATTTTAATTCTATCATGTCCCTGGAGGAGAAGAATGGTGGTGTGGAGTTTTTGGGTCCTTCTTTTAATTTGATGCGGGACAATATTTCTTTCCTTAATATTGTTGATGTGAAGCCTCGAATTGGGCTCTTTACTTGGACTAATAGAATATGTGGAGCACATTTTATTTTTGAAATATTGGATTGGTTCCTTACTTTAGATAGTTGGTTTGATGATATTTGGACTTTTTTCTCAGATATTCTAGGCTAGAGGGGCTTTGATCACTAGCCCATTCTCTTTCAGTCCTCGAGATTCTCATTGCCAAGAAATTCACCTTTCAAATTTCAACTTATGTGGCTCAAGGATAAGGATTTGTATGAATGTGTGGAGAGGTGGTGAGTCGAAGGGAAACCCAAATTTGGCTCTGCTATGTTTACTTTTTTCAAAAGCCTCCAGTTTGTCAAATTCAAACTCAGGAAATGGAATAGATTTTCTTTTGGAAATATTTTTCAGAAGAAAATTTAACTACAGGATAACCTGGAGGAGATCACTTTTCAAATTAAAGAGGAAGGATTGATAAAGGATCTGTTGGAAATGGAAGCTTCCCTTTCTAGTCAGCTTTTTGAATGGGAGCTTCGTGAGGAGAATTTTTGGAAGCATAAATCTCGGATTGACTGGTTGTTGGAAGGGGATGGAAACACCTCTTTTTTTCATAATTCGGTTAAAGACCATATGAATGGTAATGTTATAGTCTCACTTACTTCTAATCAAGGGGAAACTCTCTCATCCTTTGAGGATATCTCTAATGAAGCAATCAGGATCTCCTCTCTTTTCTCTAAGCAGGGTCCTCATGATGTTGTTAGTATGAGGCTTATTTTGGATTGTATTCCTAGGCTGGTCTCTAATGATATGAGAAAAAGATGCTAATGGACCTCATATCGATAGAGGAACTTAAAATGATGGTTTTTCAAATGAAAAAAAGGTAAAACACCTAGACACGATGGTTTTCCTATATAAATTTTCTAAGAATTTTGGGAAGTGTTATATTTTGATCTGCTAAAAGTTGTTCAGGAATCCCAAGTTAACAAGCAAATGCTTAAAGCTATTAATTCAACCTTCCTTGATCTTATTCCCAAATCTAAAAATGCTAGCTTTTTGGGGTCTTTTCGTCCTATTTTCCTATGCAATGTTACTTATAAAATTATTACCAAGATTATTGTGGATCGGCTAAAGAAAGTTCTTGGTTTTCTTATTTCTCCTGAGCAAGGTGGGTTTGTTAAGGGTCATCAGATTTTAGATGGTGTGGTGGTTGCTTCTGAAGCTATTCACTCTATGGATATCTCTAAGGAAAATGCTATGTTCATTAAGCTTGATATGTCCAAGGCTTATGAAAGGGTTAGTTGGCCTTTTTTGCAGAACATCCTTCAAGCTTTTGGGTTCTTGTATAATTGGATTGGATGGGTCATGGGTTGTGTGACTTTGGCCTCCTCTACAGTTTTAATCAATGGTTTACCGTCCGATTTCTTCTAGACCTCTAGGGGGATTCATAAAGGAAATCCCTTGTCCCCCTATATTTTCATTCTTATGGCTGAAGGTTTGTGTAGACTTCTCAAGAGTTTTCAAAATCGTGGTGCTATCCAGGGATGGTCTTGGGCGGAGAATTATTTATCCCAGTCTCATCTTCAGTTTGTCGATGATACTTCTCTGATGGGGAGGGCAAACATTGAGGAAGCAATGAATTTTAGGAAGGCTTTAGATATTTACTTATCTGCCTCTAGTCAAATGATTAATGCAGAGAAATCAAAGATCTTCTTCAATACGGATGGTTGGATTCAACATAGGATTGCTAATATTCTGTGTTTTTAGGTGGGTTGTTTGCCAATGGAGTATCTGGGGATTCCTATTTATTCTAAAAATCTTGGAAGGGCTTACTGGAAAAGTATTTTGGATAGATTTTTATCAAGGGTTAATCATTGGACTTTTTGGTGGCTATCCTTTGCTGGTCGATTAACGCATTTAAAGTATGTCCTTCATGATTTACCTATTTACAAGTTTTCTATCTTGGTTGCTCCTAAGCGCTTTCTCAAAGAATTTGATTCTCTTTCTAGAAAAGTTTTATGGGCAGGAAAACTAGACTATAATAAATGGAGCCTGGTTAGTTGGGATACTGTGTGTTGCCCTAAAGAGATGGGGGGTCTTGGTTTGAGGTAATCTGATTTAAATAGTCTTTCTTTGGCTGCTAAACTGTATTAGAGGTGGTGCAATAATCCTGATCAACTTTGGGTTAAAATTATTAGCCTCAAATATTTTGGTGGTGCTCCAGCTGAGGAGATTCTGAGATTGGAGCTGAGGGGGAAAGGTTCCATTGTTTGGGACACTCTTAAAAAGGTGCCATGATTATTAAGCAGGATCTCTTTTGGATTGTTAATAAGGGAAACAATACCTTATTTTGGAAATATTCTTGGGATAATCATCCTCCTATCCTTTCTTCTTTCCTCGACCTTCATCCTCTTCAGGATATTTTTTCTGATACGGGATGGTCTAAGGTGGCTGACTTCAAGCGAAAAAGTCCTCTTGGCAGTTCTTTTACTCATTGCTAATGGGATTCGTAAGGTTGACCAGAGGGTGGTTGTATTGAGGATCGTGACACTTTGACTTCTATTTTGGCTGAGAGACCGTGTTGTTTTGTTGAAGACTCTGATATTCTTGCTTGGGGCCACAATTCAAAAGGGAAATACATTGTTTCTTTGGGTTATCAAACCCTTATTATGCAGAGAAAAGAGGAGATTGTGTCCCCCTAGTGGAAGAAAATTTGGAATAAGTTTGGGTGGCCCAAATGTAATTTTTTTCTTTGGCTTCTGTATCAGAAGAAATGTTCAACTTGGAATAATATTCAGAAAAGAGGTTTTCAGGATCCTTCACTATGTTTTCTTTATGGAAAGAATGAGGAAACCATTCCTCATATTTTATTCCAATCCTCATATTCTCTGAAGGTTTGGAACTTGTGGTGGCAGATCTAAAAAAGGCCCATCATCCATGCTACTTCTGTTTTTGAGTTTTGGGAAAGCTTAGGTAGACCCCCTACCTCTGCTTCATGTCTTCAAACTGCCTGGGATATTGGTCCTTCCTTCATATTTTGGCAAATTTGGTTGGAATGCAACCAAATAATTTTTTAGGGATGTTAACTCGGAGCCTTACAGGTATGGCTTAGAGTCAAAAGGATGGTTAAGGAGACTATTGAGGCCAAGTGTGTTATGAGTTCTCCTCTTACTTCCTCTGATTGGAAGATTATCAATAGATTGGAGATTTATTTATCATCACCAGCTGCAAACAGAGGCCCTATTAGGGGGATTGGTTCGTTGAAGGTCAATAGATTTGGAAAGTGGAGTCCTCCCATAGGGGTGTTATCAAAATAAACATGGATGGTTCTTCCAAGGGAAACCTAGGTAATGTTGGTATAGGAGGAATTGGTCGTGATAGTGAGGGTGTGGCCCACCTCTTTTTCTCTATGTACAAGGGAATTCATTCGAATAATCATATGGAAGCATTGGCAATTATCCATGCATTGAAAACAACTTTTTATTTGGGATGGAGAAGGGTTATTTGTGAATCTGATTCCATGATAGTGGTGTCTCTTTTGAACAACAAACATTTTTAGGATGCTTCCTAGTTTATAGCTAGAATAGTGAAATAGATTTTGAGCTTGGCTGGGAATTTTGTTGAAATTTATTTTGTTCATATCCCAAGAGAATGGAATAGAGTGGCTGATTATTTGGTGAAGTGGGCTTTTGAAGGATTCCCTTACTAGAAAGATGATAGCTGGAATGATCTTGATCAGGAGAAATCCAGACTCCTTAATTAGTTAATTCATGAGGACCAGGAAATATAATTTCAAGGTGGAGGAACCCGATTGTCATGGGTTGTTGTGTCCTATCAAAGTTGTTGTCAGAATGATCCATGGATTTCCTTGGTGGATTTATTGTATTTTGTATGATGTGTTGGCTTGGATCAATTAGAAATCCTTGTGGAATGTATTGTTTTAGATTCTGAATAATAATAAAAAATCCCCCTAAAAAAAAGAAAAAGGGGTTTTCATGGTCCCTTACAACGTGTTCTATGTAAAGAGGAGGAGAGTATGGATCATCTCTTGGGACACTGCTCAATAGTATAGAAACTATGGCAATGGGTTCTTATTATATTTGGTATATTTATGGTGATGAATGCCAAAATTGAATAATGGTTAAAGCAATGACATAACACTTTTAAAAGTGAGGCTTTACAAATAATCTAGGATATATTAAAAGATAAAATACTTTGGACTGTATGGATGGAAATGAATAGAAGCATATTTACAATAAAGGGGCGATCAACCTACCCCTTTATTGTAAATATGCTTCTATTCATTTAACTATTAATTGAAAAGAAGAATATATGATTGATGAAAAGAAGATTTAAAATGTTGAATTTGGGAGTTAAAAGGATTTAAACTATGATGAAAATTAATTATATTGAAGGAATGTAACAACCCACCAAACCAACCCAAGAGAGAGATTTTTTATTTTTCACAAGTAAGGTTCTTAATGGATAGGAGTGGGAAGTTAGCCACTCCTATCCACTTGAGAACCTACAAGTGGGTGCTAAATATAGATACTTGGTAAACTTATCTATTGATCAAATAAGTGCTTGAGAACCTTACTTATTGGATAGGAGTGGGAAGTTAGCCACTCCTATCCACTTGAGAACCTTTTTTATTTTTTATCACTGACTCTTCTGGAAATGAATAAAAGAATATTTAAACCCCTGATCTTGAAACAAATAGCCTTGATAGATGGAGTCAAGTCATCAAATAGAATTATGATGTTGAGAACATGAGAAACTAAAAGAAGGCAAAGAATATAAAGTAGAAACCTTTAGAAGTGGAATTGGTCAAATTGAATTTTGACAAAGCATTTAAAGGAAATACAAGACCAGTAAGATGAGGAATAATTGAAACTAATAGGAGAGATATTTTGTCTCATTATGCTTTCAATAATGGATTTAAGACAAATAATGAAGTTGAAGCTTGGGCAGATTTGGAAGGGTTAAAAATATGTAGCCAAATGAAATGGAACAAACTATGGGTGGAAGGTGATTCACTTATAGTAATAAATATAATTTTGAGGAAAGCAAAGGCTCCATTGAACATACAAGATATTATTATGGAAATACAAGGCCTTGCTATAGAGTTTTAAGAAATCAAGTTTACACATACATGAAGGGAAGGAAACAAATGTGCATAAAGGCTAGCCAATAGAGGGGTCTTAATTAAGGAATGTGAAGTTAAATTATCTTTTCCATGATTAGAGGAAGTAGTAAATTTAGCTGAAGCTGACAAAATAACTACATGAATCAAATGATGATTAAGATTTACTTTAATGTTTTCCATTGGTAATATTTGCTTTATTTAATTACATTAATGTGTTTTCATATAAGCTATTTATTACAATTCTTGCAGTTGCACTTATGCTTCAGGAAGGAAACTAGCAATCCAAATTTGGTAAAGCGAACTATGATAGCGTGAAGTTTTTGAAATATTACTCTATTAAGATGCTAGGCATAGATAGTAGAGGTGGAGTTTTCATATTATGAAGGTTGCTACCGAAAAATATCAAGAAGGATGCTAAATTTTAGAATATTTGTATTCACATAGAAAATTGAAGAAGATATAGAAAATGAAAATCAAGAATTCAAACTTTTTATGAAAATGATGTAGGTATCTAGCTATAACAACTCAATTGAGATGAGAATTGAATTTTTTTGTAAACTCTCAAGATTTAAAGGAGAGAGTTGTGATTTGTCAAAGGTGGGGGGCCAAGTACAACCTCTTGTTCTCTAGAAAAATAGAGAGAAGATAATATATTTTCTTTCTTTCTAATTATTTTATTCATGTTATTGCCTTGAATTTCACCCTTACATAGACTTTTATATCCTTCTTGTTTTGACATTCTATTAAATCAATAACCTCTTATTCAATCATTTAAAAGTTTGCTTTATCTAAGTAATCTTTCTTTTGTTCAACTCTTCTTCTCCTACCCTAAATTTTACTCATCTATTTACATCCATTTGTTTAGTAAACTTTAAAATACATATATGTAAGGATATTGTTAGGTTTGGAGAATGTTGAACATAATATAGACCTATTTTTTTTTTTTTAAGATCCCAAACATAGTGACAATGGTAATGAGTATGAATTTTAACATGTCAAAACATATTTAACCAATAAATTTAAATTCTTCTTTCAAACTGCAAAATAATTGTTTTACACCAAAAGTCATTAGCTCAACCATTTATATTCCTTAATTTTCAAGAAGACCCATATTCAAAAATTTTCAAACAATATATGCATAATTATCAAGTAGTTGTAATATGATCATAGTGTAATATGGATGGGACCTATTTCAATCCCATATAGTTGATAAATGTCATTTTCAGTGACATTCATCTCCTATGAGGCATGATATTAAAAAAGCTCTTTCTTAATTTTTTTCTAATAACTTGCATTTTTTTCAAAAAATTCATCATTTGTGGGATAATCTCGAATAACTAATACATTGAAAAAATACAACTACACCAACTTTAATACGAATGATCCACCATAAGTTGTAAGCTTACTACAATGGTAAGGGCTTTGGCTTCTCTTTGATAGGTCCAAGGTTCAAACCCTACTCAATATGAGGGGACTAGGATCCCTCGTAAAAACCTATGTAAACTCATTGAAAGAAAAATAATGAGCCACCACACAACCCTTGTTTATTATGTTGCCAAAGACTTGGCATTTGTGACACCAATATATATATTTTAAGGTTTTTTTTTTTTAAAGACCACTTGTAAATAAATATGTTAAATATAAAAAAATATGTTAATAATGACAAAAAATTATAATACTAAGAAAAGAAAATGAATTCATTAATGGTATGGTTTCAATTTAATTTAAAAATGTGGACTTTTAAGTAAAGGTTAAAATCTAATGTGGTAATATATATCCCAGGGGTACAACACAACGGTTTGGGCTTTGGCTCTTCTTCGAGATATCCAAGGTTCAAACCACAATGTGAGTGAGTGTGTGAGGGGGTGTGTGTGTGTTAAATTCCCTATTGATAAGCATAGCTCTCACTTTACGAGGGGTCATGGTTGGGAGGATACTGCTCACCTGTGCATTGGTCGTAGGGGTTTCTCACACTAACCAAATAGTATTAGATATATATATATATATATATATATATATATATATATATATATATATATATATATATATATATATATTTGTCAAATATAGTATACTATTAAACATTTTAACTATGAAAATCATTGAGAAAATTTCAACAAAACATCCATTTAAATATACAAAATGTTTATTATGTTTTATAAATCTTAATTTTAATTCATTTAAGTTTAAATATAAATTATAAATTTTTCTTGGTGGTAAACTCAACAATTACTTCAACTATAAGATATGTTAGGAATATTTTATTACATTATCTTATTATTAGATCATTGCATTTTTTAATACATAGGGGAGTCATTAACACCATTGGGTGTTTCCACTATAAATCCTAGTCTGTTGGGTTAGAAAAAGTCAACAAGACCTCCAACCCTTGGAGGCATCAAACTAGGGCAGCCAACTAGAAAAATCTCAATTGCTACCATTCAGCCTATCCCTATCTAGGTATGTCATGGTTTGAACCTTGGACCTCCCCAAAGAGAGGCCAAATCCTTAACCACTATGCTATCCTTGTTGGACATTAGATCATGCATTTTTAGCTAGAAGATTATTTTAATAATTCTTGCATGTATCGATCTCCTAATTAGGGGGGGCTCTGGAAGAGAAAACTAGGGCATCATTTGGGTAGCCGAAGAGATTTTTGGTTGCTTTGGAATTGAATACAAGATTGTTGCCCTAAGAGGGCCAAATTGGAACACCTCTAGATACTCTTTTAGAGAGACATAGTTCTTCTGCAGATTTGTTAAAGGATAAATCTCCAATAGAGACTGAATAAGCACAAAAATTTGCATTAAAAATGCTCCTTATGGTTACTGGAAATAGATCAACATCTCAACGAGTTAATGGATGCTTGCCATAATCAGAATCAAGGCCAAAGATTAAAATTGAGCAAAGGATGGTAGAAGAAACAATTTTATATAGAGCCAATCATGATTTGTTCTATAAATTCATGGGTATTCGCCCTACCCTAAATTTTTTGCATTCTTGGGTTCGATAAAATTGGGAGCCTCTTGGTGAGTATTCTTTGTGGTTTATTAGCAATGGATATTTTATTGTTAATTTTTCTTCACTTTCTGATAGAAATAGGGCTTTCAAATAAAAAAAGGAATCATGATCCGATAGGATTATTTTTTTAGCCCTGGAGAGTGGGATTTGATCCTCGAATTGAACCCACTGCTATCCCGGTTTAGATCCATTTGTATGCACTTCCAATGGAGTTTTGGAGTGAGTAGGTATTGGAAATTATCGACAATTCCCTTGGAAGATATTTGGGTGTTTCCAAAGATACAATGGAAGGAAACATAGTCGTTTATGCTAGATTATGCATGGAAATGTATCTTAGCCAACCTTTGTGAAGAACACAAGCTTATACTGAGAGGGGGGGTGAACAATATAAGACCAATTTTTACTTTTCTTTTCCAAATAGTATTAATCAATATAATCAATGGTAATATCAATAGCAATAACCAAATCAATGCACAAATCATCACACATAATAGAGACACCAATTGTAACGTGGTTCACCCAATGTGGGCTACATCCGTAGAGAAAATATTTCTTTTAAATATTTCTCAAATAATCTCATGGGAATCCTTTCCCTATTACAATGTTTATGGACCTCAGTCCAAAGGAGATGCTAATCCCCTAAATCTCAAGTTCGTGGATCTCTTCCATAGGATAACTCTTTCCCCTTCAACTCTGGCTAGTGATCTTCTAGAAGACTATGTCTCTCTACTACACTGATTGGTGGATATTTCTCCACTTGAAGACTCCTCACTCAGAAGACCTGTCTTCAATTGTCCTGGCTGCTAGATCTCTATCCACTGAGACTTTGTTCTCTATACTCTGTCACCTCCAAAGCTCTGTTAATAGGTTCACTTGAAACCTTCTTAAATCTGTTCAATAGGTTCACTTAGAACCTGCTCAAATATGCTCAATAGGTCCACACAGAACCTGCTCAAATCTACTCAATAGGTCCACACAGAACTTGCTCAAATCTTCTTAATAGGTCCACACAAAACCTTCTCAAATCTACTCAACAGTTCCACACAGAACCTGCTCAAATCTGCTCAATAGGTCCACATAGAACCTGTCCAAATCTGCTCAACAGGTCCACTCAGAACCTGCTCAAATCTGCTCAATAGGTCCACTCAGAACCTGTCCAAATTTTCTCAACAAGCTCACTCAAAACTTGTCTAAATTTGCTTAATAAGTCCTCTATAGGACTTGCTCAAATCTACATTGCAAGCTTCCACAAAATCTTACACAAAATTAGTCCACAAGCCTTCTCAAAGACTTGCCTCAAATATCCTTAACAAGTCTACACATAACTTGTTCAATCTCATAGAATCATAAAGAGAATTGTTAGAGACTCAATATGTTCTATACTCAAAGCTTAATCTCAACTCAAATCAATATCATAGAAGCATAAATAGAATTGTTAGAGATTCAATATGTTCTATACTCAAATCCCAATCTCAACTCAAATCAATCTCATAGAAGCATAGAGAGAATTGTTAGAGACTCAATATGTTCTATACTCAAATCTCAATCTCAACTCAAAAAAATCTCATAGAAGCATAGAGAGAATTGTTAGAGACTCAATATGTTCTATACTCAAATCTCAATCTCAACTCAAAAAAATCTCATAGAAGCATAGAGAGAATTGTTAGAGACTCAATATGTTCTATACTCAAATCCTAATCTCAACTCAAATCAATATCATAGAAGCATAGAGAGAATTTTTAGAGACTCAATATTTTCTATACTCAATCTCAACTCAAATCAAAATATAGAAAATTTTGTTTCATGGAACTTGAACAACCATTTCACACAAACACTTGACTAGGTTCAATCAACTCTACTCAACCAATCACCTCAAGGAATAACCCTTTCTCACAAACCCTAGTCCAAGCATGTATCAACCAACTCAAAATATTTCCAATAATGCTCAACCACAAATCTCACATAACAATGATACTCATGTTCTTTTCTAACTCAAGTTCAAGTTCTTTGCATAACCAATTAGCTTCAACAACAATGCTTATAAAACAAGGTTTAATAACAACTCTCAATACAAAAAACCTTGAAACATTAAACCAACCACTTTCGAAAAGGAAACCACAATAAATCCTTTTTTCTCCAAAGATATTTTCAAAAATCAATCACCCAAACAAGTCAATGGAGAATATTGCCCATACCTTTTTGATGCCAAGTAGTTGTCCACAAAATCTGTCAAACTCAACACACTTTCAAATATTTCCTTATCAACCACAAGGAGGTTAGAGGACTTGAGTAATATCACAAAAATAAAAATAATATCCCAATAACATCTTATTACTCCTACTCAATAAAATTCACCATGTCCTCTCATGAAAGAAATAATCCCCTTTGAAAAAGAATAAATCAAACTCACTTTTGAACCCCTTTTACAAAAACAGAAATATCTCTTTACACACACCTTATTTCTCCTTATAAGCAAGTTAATCAAATAGCCCTTGAATTTTTTTTTCCAATGATATATAATATGCTACCCTTCCAAAAATAAAACCATTAGAAATTTCCAAATTTTCTAGGGCATAGCATAACCCTTATTTCTTCTTAAAGCTATTTTAACAAAAACTAAAACATAAAAATTAACTTACCTTTACCTCTCAGAGGGATTCGATCCCCCGACGTCCTCCTTTCCAATGCCTTAGCCGCAACCAAGCCATCGTTGGGCCACGCGCCCTCACGTGCCTAAAAAGGCACGACCAACATCAAATACCTCACAAACCAGCGCTTTTGAAATAATCAAAATGTGCTTCGAGCGCTTTGTACTTGCAAGCAAACCTCAAGCGAATAGAACGCGAGACCTCCTCTCTCTTGTCAAGCCAACACATCACTAAGCCACGCTGGCCTATGTGCTCAACAACTTCTCATGTTATCTGCTTCCACTTTTCGTAAATCATCAAGCCTTTAAGAATCACAAGCCTTTTTGCATGCGCTCAACGAAAATGCAAGGGTAAGTGATTAATGTCTTTGATGGCATTATATATAATGCCCTTGTCTTCTTATGCAATCACGTTGGTGCTTCGAATAAATTCGACGTCGGCGTGGTTTTAATTTATAATATATTTAAATTTAAATATTATAAATTAAAACAAACCAACCTTAGGTTTTAGTTTAAATAAACTTTGGAGCCTTGTCTTAATGCACAACCTTGGCGAAATCAAATATTATTTATAAAATTTAAATTCCTTGTGAATTTAAATAATTTATAAATAATTATTAAACCTCATTTTTAACTTTTGCAATAACCCATCTTAGGTTTTTATGGACCAATCGCTTAACCTGTGCTCCCATTAATTTTAAAATATTATGGAGCCTCTTTCCTTTCACTTTTGCACTGATGAATCTTTTTCCTGGATGAATGTGACAACCTTGAATGAATTTATTTCTTGCCGAATTCTTTGATAAGAGTGATAACTCTATCAGGTGACATCAATGACAACTTTGACTTAGAGGACTCAAAATGTCCAACACTTTGCCGGTAGAGGTTGAACTCAAACTTGTAGGACTATATTGGATTCAACAACTAGATTATGAGGCATTACCCTTCAGGTGCAGATTTTACCATAAATATGGGTATTTTGTCCGATCCTACCCAAATAATATGAAAATTAAAATAGAGGCTCCTCTAAGAATGTCAAATCTTCCTAAGGAGGGTAAGTCAACAATAAATAAATAAACAACCAACATTTCTCAGGGTAAAGAAGCACAAGGAGATGGTTTTGAATAGCCCAAAATAAGGAGAAGATAAACAAAAAAATATGGTAAAGAGCAAACCCAACTCAAGCCCTCCAATAGTTATGAGATCTTCAAGACACTAGTGGACCAAGAAGAAGAACAATCATAGAAGGAGTGGATGGAAATAATGAAAACAATAACAACAATGTTCAAGCCCCTCTTTCACCTCCTCCCATCCTAGAGTAGGTAATTGAGTGCAATGAGTTACCGCAATCAGAGAGTGTAGGGGTATTGATAGTGCATAACCAAGAGCAATCGATAATTAAGGATGTCATCATGGGTATAGCAAAAAATAATAGAGAAAGGCCAACTCTAGGGATAACTCAGGTGGAAAAGAGATAAAAAAATATTAGCTCTCAAGGAGTGGGTAGAAAATCAAATAAGGAATTGATAGTAGTTCAAGGAGACAAAATGATCACTAGAGGATCGGTGAGGCCAATAGATTTTTACTGCTCTCAAGGTAACCAATGATTATACAATAATGGAATGTTAGGGTTTTAAATAGTATAACCTATCAATATGTTGTTTGAAGACTCTTAGAAAAATTTAAAACATATTTTTTGCTTATCCAAGAGACAAAAATATCATTGGGTCTTACGTGTAAAATAGTAAATAAACTTTGGAGGGGTGTTGGTCATATGGAAGTGGCTGCCTAAGGGGTCTCACGGGGGATAGTTTTGTTTTGAACTCTCTTGAATGGACATCAATAGAACATATATCTTGGAGGGTTGTCCTCACATTATATTTTAGGAACAATGTGATAGTTGAGCAGGTTTTAATCATAATTTTTTATGGGGCTCAAAACTTGGATGGTCAGATGCTTCAATGGAAAGCTATGCATAACATGAGAGTCTCAAGGGAGGAGTTAGACTAGATTTTTGCTGGGGATTTTAATGCTAAATTATCCTCTAGATATAAATAAGGGGGAACCCCAATTTTGGACCTAGGGGATCGACTTATGATTGCCCAAGTCCAGGCATTACACTTGGTTGATATTAAATGCCCTGGAACCAACTATACTTGGACTAATAAGAGGAGGGAGCCACATAGCAGGAAAGTGAAGTTAGACCATTTTTTGGCTTCAAATGAGGCATTTGTGAAATGGAATATAAAATTTTAGATTTTGGAGGGTCCAGTTTCATATCACTTTCCCATTTTGTTGGAAGGGGATCAAACCAGTGTAGTATCACAGACCATTTAAATGTGAAAAATTTTGGTTACAAAAAGAGGAATTTCGAAAGAAAATTTTATAGTGGTGGGAAGAGGGTCATCCAACTTATGGGATAGCAATATTTAGATTCCATAAGTAGCTTCATTATGTCAAGGATCAACTGAAACAATGGAGATGAACTAACAAGACAAACTTCCAAGTCCAAAGAGCTCCATTGGTGGCAAAATGGGATGAGGTTCAAAAACACTTTAGGAAAGGAACAATTATAGAGCAGCTCAAAGAAGAGGATGATGCATTGCGTAAAGTGGTTGAGGACATTGACAACCAAGAGGAGACCTACTAGAAATAGAGAGCAAGAACCACTTGGTTATTAGAAGGTGATAAAAATACCAAAATTTTCCATCGAACTACCTATGCTAGGAGACATATGAACAACATGGAAGCTCTTCAATATGAGAATGGGCACTCCTTTGATACAATTCCAGGTATGCATTTCCATTCAATGGATTATTTTTCTAAACTATTTAAGAAAAGTATGGTGCAAGATGAAGAGGCTCAAAAATAAGTTCTTGTTGTCATACCCTCTGTTATCTCTAAAGAAAAAAATTAGGCCCTACTTAAACCCATTGATAGAGAGGAACTGAAGAAAGTAGTCTTTAGAATGAGCACCAAAAAAACACCAGGTCTATATGGCTTTCCAATTGACTTTTTTTAGGCCTTCTGGGACAACTTGGAGGAGGATGTAAAGGTTGTTATAGAGGAGTCCAAACGTAGTAAAAGAATGCTTAAAGCATTAAATCATGCTTTCATTGTCTTAATTCCAAAAGGGGAGGAGGGGTACATATTTTAGACTATAGACCTATTGCCTTATGCAATTTCATATATAAAATAATCATAAAGGTAATGGCTAAGCGGCTAAAACCTCTTCTATATAGCATTATCTCCTTGGAGCAAGGGGATTTTGTAGAGGACAGACATATCTTGGATGGTGTGGTTCTAGCTTAGGAGGCAATCCATTCAATGCAAAAATATGGTAATAGGAGAATGTTCATAATTGGATATGTCAAAGACTTATGATAGGGTAGGGTGGAGCTTCTTGTCAAATATGATGGCAACCTTTGGTTTCTCTCAAGATTGGATAGAATGGGTTATGAGTTGTGTTTCTACTTCGACATACTCAGTGTTAATCAAGGGTCTTCCATCGCAACCATTTGGAGCTACTCGAGGCCTTTGTTAATGAGATCCTTGTTCCACCTATATTTTTCCCATATTGGCTGGATGTTTGGGTAGACTCATCTTGAGGAGAAGACAACAAGGTTTTCTAACAGGTATCAAGGTGGGTAAGGAAGTTTTGACTCACCTACGGTTGTGGATGACATTGGATTGGTGGGAGGGGCCAACTTCAAGTAAGAAAGAATGATTAGAGATACACTTAATGTCTACCTTAATGCCATAAACCAAGTCATCAATGATAAAAAAATCCAAAGTGGTATTTTTTAACGTTGATCAAAGGATTCAGGGTAGAATTTTAGAGATCTTGGGATTCATGGGGACTTCTCTTCCAATGGTATACTTGGGGCTCCCTTTGCATTTTAAAAAACTGAAAATAGATATCTGAAGGAATATTTTAAATTGTATCAAGGAAAGAATTAATCATTGGTCTCACAAATGGTTAAGTTATGGAGGTAGATTAACTTTTTTACAGTCAATTATTCAAGCCATGTCAATTTATAAATTTTCTATCGTTGCCCCACATACCATATGGACAGAGTTGGACAAGATGGCTAGAAAACTTTTATGGGGAGGAGTAAAAGGAGAGAGGAAATGGGCCTTAGTAGGTTGGGAGAAAGTAAGACAACCCAAGGTAAAATGAGGTTTGGCACTGAGAAGATCAAAGTTAAATAATAAAGCTTTGGTTGAAAAGCTTTACTAGAGGTGGATTTCCCAACCAAATTCTTTATTCAGTAGAGTTTTAACTAGTAAATATTTGGGATAGGTAAATCCAAATGAGGTGGGTCATTTTTATTTGGATGGTAATGGACCCTCAGTGTGGTAGGCTCTAAATTTAGTATCTTAGGTAGTGAAATATGAATTATTTTGGAAAGTGGGAAGAGGGGAGAAGGCATGATTTTTTATAAATTCATGGGATCAATACCCACCTATCATTGTTGAATTTCCATAACTACAACTAGTAAAAACAACCATGGAAACCAGGGGTTGGGTCCAAATTAAAAGTTATTTCAAAACATGTCATCTGGGGGATTATAAGTTTAAGCAGTTTAAGAAGTTGGATGAGTGGCCAATTTCAATCCCTTGGGAATTGACACCCATCATGACTAAAACCTTGGCAAAAGTATTTCTCATAGGTAGAGATGAGGAGGATGAATTAGCTTGGGGCTATGGGAGCCTTGGTGTCTACACAATGAAGGATGGATATGATAAGATCCTTCCAAAGCCTCCTCCTCATGCATATCAGGTTGAGGATTGGAGAAATATTTGGCAATCCAAGGGTTGGTCGAAAGTAAACTTTTTTCTTGGATGTTCATGCATAATGGAATTATTATTTTTGATAATCTCAGACGTAGGATAATCATTGGTCCATCTCAATGTGTTTTATGCTATAAGAGTGAGGAAAAATTTGACCACTTTATGTTTGAGTGCCCATTCATGCGCCAGATCTAGATGGTTTTTATCTTATAAAATTAGAATAAATGGTGATTTGAATCAGATTAATATTTGGGAAAGATGGAAGAGGGGTAGATTTAAATCTAAAGATTTTTGTATCAGTTGGGAGCTTGGATTATACTTAATTTTGTGGTAAGTGTGGTTGGAGAGAAATGGCAGAATGTTTAGAGAAACCTTTTCATATTTAGATAGAGTTTGGTAGGTCATTTGGAGAAAAGTCACAGAAACTGTGGTAGTGTATGCTAAAGAGAAACTTGGCTGTTATAGGGACAATTGAGAAGGAAGTTGAAGTGCAAGAGGGATAGGATAAAGCTAGTTGAACCACCCCTAGAAGTTTGGATTAAAATTAATACTGATGGAGCTGCAAAAGGTAATTTGAGTAGAGCTGGAATTGAAGTGGTTTGTAGGAATCATGTTGGAACAATGATCTATTGGGAACTGTAAGACTTGGGAAGGGCCAAAAACAATAAAGTGAAATCCTTAGCTATGAAATATGCTTCTATTTGGGTAGTAAAACAAGGTTACAAGAGGATAATCTTATAATCAAATTCTCAAATAATGGTAGGATCTTTGGATTGCATGAGGAACTTTGGTTTGAATACATGGAGGTTGAGGATTTTTGTCACTCAAATAAAGGAATTGTGGAGGGAATTAGATGATGTGATTCCAGTTTGTGTGAGTAGATATCTAAATGAAGTGGCAGACTTCATGGCTAAGATGGGTACTCGAGAAGGAGGTAGGGGTTCAGTGGCATAGTTACATGGCTATTGAGGATAAGACGATTAGGTAGGTTGGTGAGCAAATCCAGTGTTTAGCTAATTTGGACAACCATTGCAGAAATTTGGTTTAGGAGATTTATGCTCCAATGTAGATCTTCTTTTACAGTTGTAAATAGGTGAACAACCATTATAAAAATATGGTTTAGGAGATTTGGATCCAATGCAAATCTTCTTTTACTATTGTAAACATGTGTTCTATTTGGCTAAGGCTGGGAGAAGTCTCATCCCAACTTGTAAATGATCTTTATTTTAATATAAGTTTTTCAAATTATTTTTCAAAAAATGATCTCCTAATCAGGGGTCTTGATCTTCTAGTTTGTAACCCTAAGCTATGTATTAAATAAGCTCTTGCCTCAATGAATGAATTGCTAATTTGCCATCATTGGTATCAGAGTAGGGTAATCCAAGTATGTTGTAAACTACAACATTAAGTTGATACAGTTTATTAGAAAGGGATCGTTGGATCAAGTGCACCAGTTGGGAGAGTGTGTGAAGTCTAAAAGAAGGGATAATTATTGTCATTTGATGTCATCTAATGACATGCCCTTGTTTGATAATTGTAGGTTTTGATTCAAATATTGACTTCAATATGAATTCCCCCAAATCAAGTAGCCTAAAGCTTGATTCAAGACAAATCTAGTAAGGTCAAAGTTGACGACAATGGATAGAAGGCTTCTTGCATCCAACCCGTAAAAGACATCACTCTCAGCTCAAACTGGTCAAAGAAAAATCTCCAAATCCACTCGATAAGGGTTTTGGTAATAGGACCAAAATCTGGCCCTGATCAATTCCTTAAAATCTCGTCAGCTTTGAAAACACGTCCAATCTACATCCAACATAAACAACACTAAACTATCGAATGTTTGCAATATTAAAAAAATGAGCGCATTTTCATTAATTTCTTTCAATGGAGGAATTAAAAAATGTACATCTGCATTCATTTTAGAAAAAGAATTTATTAAAAAGTGCATGTTTTGATTTTAAAAAAGAAGCACTTATTTTTTTAAAAAGAGAAAGAAAAGAACATTCTTTTAATTTTTATAAATAAAAAAGTGTAATGTTAAAAAGTGTTTTTTTTAATAATTTGAAAAAACTATATTAGAACAAGACTATTTACAAGTTGTGACAAGACTCCTCCCATCCTTAGCCACCAAGAGCACATGTTTCCTCCTTTTAAATTTTCAACAAACTTCCATAACTCTAAAGCCCAATATCTTAATAACTAATCACTTTTGGCTACAACACTAAAAGGAGATATGCATTGGAGCCAAATATCCTAAACTATATGTCTACAATGGTTGTCCAAATTAGCCAAACACTAGATTTGCTTACCAACCTGCCCAATCCTCTTGTCCTCAATAACCATTCTACTGTGTCACTGAACCCCTACCTCCTTCTTGTTACTCGTCTTAGCTAAGAAGTCTACCATTGTATTCTACCCACATAAAATAGGATCACATCATTCAATTTCCTCCACAACTACTTAATTTGGTTGACAAGAATCCTCAACTTCCATGTATCCAAAGCAAAATTCCTCATACAATCCAAAGCTCCTAAAAATATTTGACAATATGATTCTATGATTATCCTCCTATAACATTGTCCGACTGCCCAAATAGAAGCATATATAAATATATAGATATATTTATTTGTGGAAAACATCCCAAAAGGGATACCACTTTCGAATAAGATCCAAGGAGGTAGGGGTATCCATTCTGCAAAAAATGCCTAGGACTCGGACTTGGCCTACCACCTTTGACATACTCAAGGAGAAAACAAACACACAAAACCAATTTAAAAATAAGTAAATAAATAAGCAAATAACAACAAAAATAATAAAATAAAATAAAAAACATGCTCCTTGAGTGTGTCAAAAACAAAAGCACAACCAAACACACACACAATAAGATAAAAGAAACCACAACATGAACCACATAGAAAAACACAAGAACCACATAACAAAACATAAACAAGACAAAAACAACAGAACACTACAAAGACATAACCCAAAAAAAACATGAAAAATAAACACAACCAAAACCTAAAATATTAAAAAAAAATAAAAATAAAAAACAACCAACAATAGACAATAAACAAAAACAAAAAACATAGAAAACACTCACACAAAAAAACATGAATTAACACAAACAAAGAGAAACACAAGAACAAGAACGACAAAAACACAAGAACAATAACAAAAAACATAAAAAAAACACAAAACAACAAAAACACAAGAACAACACAAAGAACACAAAAACAAAACAAAACAAAACAAAAGAACACACACACCTTAAAAAACTAAACAAAAAAGAAAAAGAAAAAAGAAAAAAGAAAAAAAATTGAACATAACAATGACCTATCTAGACCAGAAGACTAACAAGGCAAGAAACAACAAAGGAAACAAAAGAAAGAAAAGAGTGAGCTAGGGAACTAAAAAAAACCTGAATGAACCAAAGAGAAGCAAAAAAAACCAAGAAGAAACTAGGTACCTTTAGAACTGGAGCCATCCAAAGAAATGATAGAAAGAAGAGCTTCAATAATTTGTGAAGCCCACCATCTAAGAGGGTTGTCATAACAAGTAATATCACCTTTGTCCAAATCCCAATTAGCTAAAGCATCATCACTCTTGTTTTGATCTCTAACCACATGATTGTAATCAACTTTCAAAAATCCCATCTGGATTAATTGAATCTTTTCAATAATTCTTTTTATTCTTCAATCAACCTTATGATTCTTGGAAGGAGTCTTCAAAAGATTAATCATAAGTTGAGAGTCAAACTCAACTAACACCTTTTTCCATCCAACCTTAGTAGCCTCCTGAAGGCCTTTAAGGATACCATACCCCTCAGCAAGGTTATTGGAAAGAATACCCAAATTCTCAACAAAAGTAAAAACCAGGGAGCCATCTGAAAGTCTACCAATTCCTCCCACATTAGCTTTTCCAGGGTTCCCTCTAGAGGCTCCATCAGTATTGACTTTTCCAAAATCCTTAGGAGGAGGTTGCCAATTTCTTGTCTTATCCATCTTACTAATACTCACATTCCCTTTAAGTTGGTTTCCCTTAGAAGATTTAATCTTCAATATTTGCATCACTTGATCCCATCTTTGGTGGGAGTTATGGGGGTGATTAAGAAGTTGATGGACTGATTCAACTAAGTTGGCTATGGTCTTTTGCCAAATTTATTGTAGGTGAGTTGGAGAGGAGAGGGCAATCCTCCAAAGGAGGTCCCAGGTTCAAATCTCCACCCTACCAAAAAGCCGAATTGGGTATCCAAAATCCAATTGATAATGTTGGTGCGGGCAGGGTCAAGTGCGACTCCCGGGTGACTCTGAAGGTGTAGAACCCCCTGTTCGTGGTCTCTCAGACCAAGGCGGCCTCGTAAGGGGTTTTTTGCTAAAAAAAATAAAAAAAATAAAAATAAAAAACAACCAACAACAGACAATAAACAAAAACAAAAAACATAGAAAACACTCACACAAAAAAACATGAATTAACACAAACAAAGAGAAACACAAGAACAAGAATGACAAAAACACAAGAACAATAACAAAAAACATAAAAAAAACACAAGAACAACAAAAAACAACACAAAGAACACAAAAACAAAACAAAACAAAAGAACACACACACCTTAAAAAACTAAACAAAAAAACAAAAAATAAAAAAGAAAAAAATTGAACATAACAATGACCTATCTAGACCAGAAGACTATTAAGGCAAGAAACAACAAAGGAAACAAAAGAAAGAAAAGAGTGAGCTAGGGAACTAAAAAAACCTGAATGAACCAAAGAGAAGCAAAAAAAAGCAAGAAGAAACTAGGTACCTTCAGAACTGGAGCCATCCAAAGAAATGATAGAAAGAAGAGCTTCCCTAATTTGCGAAGCCCACCATCTAGGAGGGTGGCCATAACAAGTAAGATCACCTTTGTCCAAAGCCCAATTAGCTAAAGCATCAACACTCTTGTTTTGATCTCTGACCACATGATTGTAATCAACTTTCAAAAATCCCATCCTGGATTAATTGAATCTTCTCAATAATTCTTTTTATTCTCCAATCAACCTTATGATTCTTGGAAGGAGTCTTCAAGAGATTAATCATAAGTTGAGAGTTAGACTCAACTAACACCTTTTCCCATCCAACCTTAGTAGCCTCCTGAAGGCCTCCGAGGATACCATACCCCTCAACAAGGTTATTGGAAAGAATACCCAAATTCTCAGTAAAAGTAAAAACCAGGGAGCCATCTGAAAGTCTACCAATTCCTCCCACACTCGGCTTTTCCAGGGTTCCCTCTAGAGGCTCCATCAGTATTGACTTTTCCAAAATCCTTAGGAGGAGGTTGCCAATTTCTTGTCCTATCCATCTTACTAATACTCACATTCCCTTTAAGTTGGTTGCCCTTAGAAGATTTAATCTTCAATCTTTGCATCACTTGATCCCATCTTTGGTGGGAGTTTTGGGGGTGATTAAGGAGTTGATGGACTGATTCAACTAAGTTGGCTATGGTCTTTTTCCAAATATAGTGAATATCCTTCCTATCTTGATTAAAAATTTGGTTGTTCCTTTCAATCCAAATATTCCAAAGAAGAATGGTAGAACCCATCCAAACTAACCGCCTAATAAAATGATCAACACCCTCTTGATTAGGCCAATCCCTCCAAAGTTGTTCAAAAGTAAAAAAATTGGACCACTGTAAGCCAAGTAAAGTGGCCATTCTCCTCCATAGCTTAGAGGCTAAAGTACACTCAATAAAAATATGGTTGAGAGTTTCTACATTCTCTTCACACATCTCACATCTAAAAGGGCCATGAAAACCACGCTTCATAAGTTGCTCACCAAGTAAGCACCCTACGATGCAATAAAAGCCAATTAAAGAACCTCACCTTAGGCCAGAGATTTTGAGCCCACAATTGAGAAAATATGTCAGAAGAATGGTTGGGATTATTATGGCATAAGGTCAAATAACCTTGAGCAACTGAATACTCACCCTTAGTAGTGTTGTTCCATCCAAAACAATCTTTTTCATGGGACCAAGAGAGAGATCTCATATGAAGGATGCCTTGGATATCTTGTCTTTGCCTTTCTAGGATTTGAATAGGCCAGTCCTCAATAGGGATCCAATATCTACCAACCTTTGAATTACCAATATGGTACCGATAGTAATTAGCCACCTTTATCCAGTTAGCTCGGTGAAGCTCCTCCATCCAAGGCCTCCAATCGGGAAACTGAGTTATCAAAGGCTTGTGACCATCCCAAGAATCTGTCCAAAAATTTTCCTGTTGACCATTATGAATGATCCAAAATAATTTTTTCTTTATCAAATCCTCACCAGTCTTAAGAACTGCTAAAATGGGAGAACCTTTGGTAGGAAGTTGATAGCGAACAAGGTCTTCAGGACTTTTGTTCTCAACATATTTAGCACGGAGATTATTGGCCCAAAGAGCATTGGGGTTATGCAACATCCTCCAATATAATTTAGCAGCTAAAGCTTTGTTGTTATTAATAGAAGATCGGAATCCTAACCCCCCTTTATTCTTAGGAAGACATAAAGTGTCCCATTTCACCAAGGCCCATTTTCTTTTCTCCTTAGTACCACTCCAAAGGAAACGATGACTCGATTTGATCCAGTTCTCGAAGAACAACCTTTGGAATATTCAACACGGAAGATACATAAATAGGAATAGCTTGAAGGACTGATTTTACCAAGGTGATTCTACCCCTGAAGAAAGCCACCTGTTGGTCCACTTTCCAATTTTCTTCTTGACTTTGTCCAACAACCAATTCCAATATTTATTTTTTTGCCTTTGAATATTTATGGGAATACCTAAATAAGTGATTGGAAGGGAGGTCTTCTTATATCTTAATTTATCCAAGACCATGGATTCCTGTCTAGCAAAGCAGTGAAAGAAAATAACTTTAGATTTGTCTTCATTGATCAACTGCCCAAGTAGCCTTAGAAAAATAGCTAATGATTTGCTTAATATTAGAAGCTTCCTTAACCGTAGCTTTACCTAAAAGAGTAGAGTCATCCACAAATTGAAGATGAGAGATAGGTCTAGCTCCATGAGCAATGGTAACTCCCTCAAGGGTTTTGTTTTCCCTCTTTTTGGTTATAGTCCTACCCAAGCATTCAGCAAGAATGATGAATAAATAAGGGGATAGCGGGTCACCTTGCCTAATACCTCTGGAAGCTGGGAACGACTCGAGAAGGCCTGCCATTGATAAGAACTAAGTAGGAAACTCAGAGATACATCCCATAATCCAATCCATCCAATCCTTAGAGAAACCAAATTGCCTCAAAACTTTGATAAGGAAGTGCCAATCCACTCTGTCATAAGCTTTGGATAAGTCTAACCGAATGAACATGGAAGGAGATTTTTGCATATCCATGGAATGGATGGCTTCCTGAGCAAGAACTATCTCATCTACTATTTGACGCCCTTCCACATAACCCCCTTGCTCGGGGAAATAATCTTATGCAAAAGAGGCTTCAACCTTTTTGCCATGATTTTAGTAATGATTTTGAGAAGAACATTACATAAAGCAATAGGTCTAAAAGCTGAGATATGATCAACCTCTTGAGCTTTTGGAACAAGAGTAATATAAGTTTTATTGATAACCTTCAAAATTTCTTTGGCTTTCCTGGCTTCTTCCACCACCTCTAATAAATCAACATGAAGGATATCCCAAAACTCTTGGTAGAACTCAATGGGAAAACCATCAGGACCTGGGGTTTTCCCTTTTTGCATTTTAAAAACTACCTGTTGAAGCTCATTGATAGTAACAGGAGAAGTCAAAATAGAGTTCTCCTCATAAGTGATAAGAGAAGGGATTGCTTGAAGAACATTTTGTTGAGAAGCTGAGTCAAGAGGAGTAGCAACAAAAATATTGGAAAAGTAATCAACAACAATAGAGTTCATGCCATCCCAAGTATAAACAACATCTCCAGAATCTGATTTCAGGGAAGAAATAAAGTTGTGAGATCTTCGAGCTAGAAGAGATTTGTGGAAGAAATTTGTGTTTCGATCTCCTTCTTTGAGCCATTGAATTCTAGATTTTTGCTTCCATAAGATTTCTTCTCTTTTTTCCCATTCCTCTAACTGAGTTGTGAGTTTAATTTCATCTGCACTTCTCTTCTCTGTGAGGCCATCTAAACGGATTTTCTTATTCAAATTTTCAAGATGAGCAATAACTTCATATTTTTTTATGAACATCCCCAAACTCTTTCCAGTTCCAAGTCTTGATTTTGGATTTAATGTATTGCAGTATTTTGGCAAAACAGAACATCTTAGTCCCATGCCTAGGTTTACCTTCCTTCCACCATTGTTGCACATGAGGTCTAAAGGAAATGTCTCTAAGCCACATTAATTGAAAACGAAAAGGAGAGAAACTCACATTGGTTTTCCACATTTCCACCATGATCGGCCAATGATCCGAACCAGCATTATTAAGAGTCTTCACTTTAGGAATGTGACCATGGATTAAGAAATTTTTAGAGAGCAAAAACCTATCCAATCTCTCCATTATACAAGCTAAGCCTTGCCTTCTGTTAGACCAAGTCATAAGGCCATTATCTCGGTTGGATGTCCACAAGATGGAGGTTTGCAATATATTCGCTCATGAGGTCAGTGCTTTTGTCCAAATTTCTATTTCCCCCCTTTTCTCATCCAGAGAGAGGATGGTATTGAAATCTCCTCCGATCAAGATCCAAGCTTCAAGAAAATGAGAGATAATATGAGTTATATCCTTCCACTGTCTTATTTTTTCCTCCAAAGCAGTCGGAGCATAAACAATAATGCAGAGCATAATTTGGTTGGAATGTCTACTTTGAATAGCTATAGCCAACAGACCCCAACTGCCAACCATATGGTGAATAACTACCTCTTTTGGGTCCCAAAGACAAGCAATGCCACCGGAAGTCCCCTGGGAACCGAGGGAAACCACTTTTCCAGCTTGGCCAAATTTTACCGGCAATTGAGTCCATATCCTCCATTGACATCTTTGTTTCTTGAAGGAAAACAAGATGTGGATGATTTATCCGAATCATTCTTCTAATTTCATTTTGTTTTGAAAGACTCCCTTTGAGTCCTCTAATATTCCAAGTGATGATCTTCATTAATACCAGGGCTAAAAAAGTTGGGAAGGGCATTAATATTACCTTCCTCTACAAGCTTTTCACCTTCTTTTACCATATGATATTGATTGGTCTTGCGACTTGCTTTTTGATTAGAATCCATCTTCAGTTTTTTTTCCCTGTTTCTTGACTTATTCCAATTGAATATGAGATGGCTTCTAACCTTGAAGAATGCTCGTACACAACCAAAATTTTACTAGAGGGTTCAACGGAGTCTATATTGGGACCTGTATTATTTGAAGTTTTGACATTTAAAAGATTGTTTTTCTTGTGTAAATTTTCTCCCTTTTTTTCTCGTTGAAAACCTTTGATTTGTTGGTTTGTCTCTGAGTTCTTCCCTTCATATTTAAATTGTGTTTCTAAGATTTTTGTTTCCATTATTTCCTCTTCCTCACTTGGGACATCATTTGTGGAAAGGATTTCAAACATATTAGCGGATGACTTTGATTGATCCTTCATAACTGGTTGTTTCTTAGTGTTCTTCTTAGGCATTTGGAAACCTGCTCGAGTTTATATCTTCTTTCTTTTGATCAAGAATTTTATTTTGGCCAAGCACTGGCCAAATGACCATATTCATGGCAAATTCTACAATGAAAAGGAATGTTCTCATAGTCCACTACTTGCTCCCAAGTGTCTTCCCCAAATTGTAATGTGATATTTTTAGGTAGGGGTTTGTCAAAATCCATTAAAACACAAATTCGAGCATAAATAATATGTTCAAAATTTTGAGTACAATCAACAATCATCATAAAAGTTTCTAAAGAGTTTCCAATTGAAGAAAAAATAGTAGGATTCCAAAATTCAATAGGGAGGCCAAAGAGTCTAACCCACACGGGAGCTATAGAAGGCATCTCTTCTTCGGCTTTAAATTTAGTATGCCAGGGCTTCATGAAAAGCCCTCCCCTTCCAAAAAACCAAGGACCCCCTTGAAAAGTTTTCTCTCTATCTTCATTATTAGCAAATAAAACAAGAAAATAACCATTTGGATAAATAGAGATTTGTAACTCACCTTTAGTTTTCCAGACTTTTGCAGCCCAGACTTTGAAAGCAGATAGGCTCGGATGAAAACCCATGAACCGACAAATTAGTCCTTTTTTTCCAAATCTTCAATGCCGATCCGAATGTTACCCATATCAAGCTTAACAATAGGAGTTCCATCAACTGCTTTAAGACATCCTGACTCCATTTTCCTGGGATCAATCTTAGGCATTCTTAGAGGTTTATGGGAAGCCCTAAGATTGATATTAGCATTGGGCTGAGGCTGTCCACCATGGAGGGCATCCCTAAAATTTATTTTTGGGGCTGAGTTTTCGAAATTCTTACCCTTGACAGGGGTTTTCATAGTAGAATTATTTTGTGGGTGCACCTTAGCACCAGATTCACTTGAGATATGAGCCATTTTTTGATCAACCGCTTGAAACTTGTTTCGTGATCTCTTTAATCCTTGCCCTAGACGCCGTGGAAAGGTATGGTTTTCACTTTTCTTTTGTGCAACAAATTGGAAGTCGTCACTCAAGTTCACAGTATGATCTATTGAAAGATAAATTTCTAACCCATCTTGGATCCCCTGCAACATTTCCTACTAAAATATTGAGCATAAACCACAAAAATATTGGCCGCTAGGGCCCGAAGGCCCTAAAAACCAACCTCTGGAGCTGCTTGCACTCAACCCAGATGAAACCCTCGCATAGCCGCTTGCCAAAAATCTCGTTCACACATAGGGATGTGCTAGGATCTGTGTTGCTCCAAATGATATGAAAATTGGTGGAGACATTCTAGGGTTTTTCAGGCATCTACCCTCAAAATTTTAGCTCAATCCGAGTCTGGATGAGTGAGATATGGCCGAAACAAGTTCGATAGTTTGGGTAGTCCTACGAAAAAATCAAATAGAAGCATATTGATAGTTAAGGATTTTGCTTCATTGTTCATGGCCTTGTCTAGACCCTACAATTTCCAATAGAGCATTGTTTTAACATGATTCTTGCAGACCACTCCAATTCCAACTCTACTCAGATTGTCTTTTGTAGCTCCATCAATATTAATTTTAATCTAGCCTTCTAGGGGTGTTTTCCAACTAGCTGTGTCCTGATCCTCCTGCACATCAGCTTCCTTCTTCATTTTTTCTATTGATAGAGATTTAATATAATATTTTATATTATGACCACTTGGGATTAAATATAATATTTCATATTTTGCATATGGCCACCTTTTGGTTAATATTAAATGTATTATTCTTGGTCATTTCTTTATCATCCATGGAATGTTGCATGCGGTTAGTTTTTCAATCATGTGATATGTACATGGACACTCAAAGAAATACAAGCCTCCAAGTGTTTATTTATTGTAGGTTTACTCCTTATCCATTTGAGGTGTAATTGGACATTTATAGCCATTTTTGGAATGTAAATAATCATCTTGTCATTGTCAAATCTTTCTCCCTTGTTCGTATTATTTTGGTATTAGAGCAGTTCACTCTTGTGTGAACTCTTTAAGGGGAGTATTTTCCTCATGAAAATTCTCCCCTCCCCCTCAAATATGTTGGAGCTATAATACTCGATTTCTCTCCTATAATTCCATTCATATCACTTGTTTGGAATGCTTTAGTTTTACTAAATTTCCCTTAGAGGAAGATCTTGAGAGCCTCTGTTTCACAAGCTTAGGCACATGCATGATGTAAGAATATATTGGAACACCACACCAACTATTTTTCAATGTTCATCTTGTTTTTCATGATGGTAATTGTAGTAGAACAATCACCACCACCACTCCGTCTTCAAGTTGGTCACCCTTGGTTCCCTTGTTCCTAGATGCTATGCTGAAGCCTTCAAGTTGCTCTTTGAGTCACTTATCTGGTGTACTATCCCCAACTATTTTTCATGGGATATTTTTCTACCCAACGAACCTATAATGTAAATGTATCTTCATCTACAAATCCATGGATTGTCATTGTAGTACTATCATTGGTCGTATTCTACTCAGCAAATATTTTGATCATTCTCCTGCAACAACTAGCTCATATAACATTGTTGGACATGGTCCTTATTATTGTGACAAGTTCATCTGATTTAATTTCATTCCATTTCATTTTAGATGGTAGTGATTGAAATTGGATTTAAGTCCATTCATCGGTTGTTGCTTTTGGATATTAAATCGAATCTAGCTACACTTCACCGCACAATGTAATAAAGCAATATTAAGCATACAAGAAGATAATATTATGAAGAACACTCATCATACTATAAAATCAAGTTAGATAAATGATTTGAATTATAGTATCACTACGGGCCTCTGCTTGAGATTTATTCAGTTGATGAGTTGATGTTCCATAGTGCTCCTTTGATTCAGATATTGTTGCAGTTTCGCTTCATAGCTCTTCGTCCTTTTCTACCATGCACCTATGTAGGAGCCTATGTGCATCAAAGTGTCTGGACACTAGCTTGTACCATGGTAATTTTTACTTGTACTGTTTACATCACACTCCTAGATATGTCGCAACATTTGCTAGATTCTATTCTATCAAGTTTTTGCCACATTGCAATAATCTGCTTGAATGTGTATCATGAAGAAAAAACTACTTGTACTTTTGTTCTACTATTTGGCACTCATAGACGCAACAACAATCTTGATATTAAGGATTAGCTTTGGCACCTCAACTTTACCATTGTGTAATAATTTTTTATTTTGTAAAGGTCTACTTTGACCTATGATACTTTGAATTTTTTGTTTCCCAAAACTACTTTCAACAATTTTTTTTATCATGGTTTGCATTTTTTATCATACCCAATACTTATCACCACAATGCAAGTGTACCTCATAACTAGTTATAGCCTCTATAACACCTACAGTTGCAGTGACTGGTTATCCAAGCAATTTGATAGGATGAGAAAGTTAATATAAAGATACTTGTATTTGATTCTTGTAGGCTTTTCTCGTGAGCAATTGTATCCTATCAAAACAATCCATGTTTATCATCAAAGACTATTTTAGATGCATTTTATCCTCTAGACCATGGCCCTTGTATACACTCCTACATGTAGATTTATCTTGGAGATGTTCACGACCACAACCCTTTTTTATGTGATCAACAAACATCATATGGGTACTCCTACAGATAGAGTTGTCATTATCTCTTCCTTCACAAGACCATGACCCTTTTATATGGTCAACAAGCATCACATGGGTACTCAAATTGGAGTTGTCTTAGCCCTCTTGTAGCTTGTCGCTCTCAATGGATTTTAGCACTTTAGTTTTTTAACTTGGTTCATGCCTCCACAAGCAAAATTCATCAAATTTCATAGGGCAACATCACATCGGTTGGTTTTACATCAACTTCTACATTAGGATCACTAGATCCTTTGTTATCTTAGCATATGCAATAGCTACTTCAACATTTTCATTTTGTAGCTCTTGTTTTCTTCTTTTTTGTTTGACTACTATCATTTTCCTTCTTCTCAGTGTTTCATCGCCAGATGAATTGTGATTCTTCTTCCCTTTTTGGACACATTAGGATCCAATGCTTGCATAACAAGGAGGAATGATAGGGATTAGATATAATATTTTATTTTATGGCCACTAGGAATTAAATGTAATATTTCACTATGCATATGGCCACCTTTTTGTTAATTTAAATGTAATATTTGTGGTCATTTCTTTATCATCCATGTAATATTACACGTGGTTAGTTTCTTGATCATGTGATATGTATGTGACCACTTAGAGGAATACAAGCCTCTAAGTGTTCATCTATTCTAGGCTTATATTTCATTATATTTATGGTGTAATTTGACTATTTTTAGCCAATTTTAGAGTGTAAATTATTAGCTTGTTATTGTCAAATATTTGTTCCTTATTGTCTGTATCACCTATATCAGCCTGAGTTTCCTCTTTAGCATACATAGTTTCCTTGAATTTGCTCCAAATGACCTATGATACACCATCCAAGGATGAAAATTTTTCTCTAAACTTTTTTCCATTTTTCTCAAGCCACAATTACCACCAAATAAAGTTTAATCCAAGCTTCCACATGATACGAAGAGCTTTAGATTTAAAATTACCCCTCTTCTATATTTCCCAAATATCAATCTAGTTTAGATAATCATTGGCTGAGATTTTATAAGCTAAAAACCATTTCTCTTATATTTGGCACAAGAACAGACACTCAAAACATCAGGTGATCAGATGTTTTCTCAATTTTGTAGCATAAAACACATTGGAATGGGCCAAAAATTCCCCTACATCTCATATTATCAAAATAATTCCATTATGCATGAACTGCTAGACAAAGAAATTTACTTTCAACCAACCCTTGGATTGCCAAATATTTCTCCAATCCTCAACCTTATATGCATGAGGAGGAGGTTATGGAAGGAAAATTTCATATCCATCCTTCATCGTCTAGACTCCAAGGCTCCCATAGACCTAAGCTAAATCATCCTCCTCATCCCTACCTGTGAGAAATATTTCTTCCAAGATTTTAGTCATGATAGGTACCAATTCTAGAGGGATGGAAATTGGCCATTCGTCCAACTTCTTAAGTTGCTTAAATGTATAATCCCCTAACTGGCTAGTGTTGAAATAATTTTTAATCTTGATCCAACCCTTGTTTTCCATGACTATTTTTATTTTTTGTAAGTCTATGAATTCAATAATTATAGGTGGATATTGATCCCATCAATTTTTCCAAAATCATACCTTTTTCCCTCTCCCCACTTTTTAAAATAATCCATCTTTCACTACTCAATATCCTAGCTTTAGTGTTTGCCACACTAGGGACCCATTACCATCTAAAGGAAAATGACTTACCTCATTTAGGTTCACCTGTCTCAAATATTTAATAGCTAAAACTTTGTTGAATAAAGAAGTTGGGTAGGAGATCCACCTCTAGCAAAGCTTTCTAGCCAAATCTTTACTGTCTAGCTCAAATCTCCTTAAACCTAAACCTCCATTCACCTTGGGCTAGCTTCCTTTCTCCCAACCTATCAACTCCTATTTTCTCTCTCCTTTTGCTCCTCTCCATAAAAATGTTTTGGTCATATTTTCCAACTCTTTCCATATGGTATGTGGGGTAGCAATAATATAAATTTTATAGATTGATATGGCCTGAATGATTGACTACAAAAAAGTTAATCTACCCCAAAAGGTTAACCATTTATGAGACCAGTGGTTAATTATTTCTTTTATATAGTCCAAAATATTCCTCTAGACAACTATCTTTATTTTTTTAAGATGCAGAGGGGCCCCAAAGTAAACCACTAGGAGGGAACTTATGCATCACAAGATCTCTAAAAGTTTATCCAAAAGCCTTTGGTCAATATTGAAGAAGACCACTTCAGATTTCTTATCATCGATGACTTGGTTTATGGCCCTATGATAAACATTAGGAGTATATTTGATCATTCTTACTTCCTTGAGGTCAATCACTCCCATAAATCCTATGTCATCCACAAATTGTAGGTGAGTCAAAACTTTCTCACCCACCTTGATACCTATGAGAAAACCCTGTTGTATTTTCCTCAAGATAAATTACTTTTGTCTTCAACCAATATGAGAAAAAGATAAGGTAAATAAAGATCTCCCTAACGAAGGCCTCTAGTGGTTCCACATGGTTGCAGGAGAAGACCTTAGATTAACATTGATTATATTAGAGTAGAGACATAGCTCATGATCCACTCTATTCAATATTAAGATAAGCCAAAGGCTGCCATCATCCTTGAAAAGAAGCTCCACTCCACACTATCATAAGACTTTAACATATCTAATTTTACCTTTATTGCCAAAATTTTGTATTTAGTGGATTGCTTCTA
Organism: Wollemia nobilis; assembly: GCA_028583015.1. NCBI lineage: Eukaryota > Viridiplantae > Streptophyta > Pinopsida > Araucariales > Araucariaceae > Wollemia > Wollemia nobilis. The sequence continues at coordinate 1,725,948 of JAQPPZ010002224.1, forward strand.
GAGCTGTAACCACACCATCCTAGATTTTCCTACCCTCTATAAAACCCCCTTGTTCTAAGGAGATAATGTTCTCTAGGAGGGGTTTTAGCCTCTTAGCCATTATCTTCAAGATTATTTTGTATATGACATTGCATAAGATGGTAGGTTTGTAATCTAAAATATGCACTCCCTCCTTCCCTTTTGGAATTAAGGAAATGAATGTCTAATTTAATGCTTTAAGAATTATTTTACTACCCTTAGGCTCCTCTATAACAACCATTAGATCCTCCTCCAATTATCCCAAAAGGTCCAAAAAACTTGATTGGAAATCCATCTAGACCTCAAATTTTTCTCGTACTCATTCCAAAGACTACCTTATTTAGCCCATCTCTATGAATGGGTTTAATTAGGGCTTAGTTTTGTTCTTCAATGATGATAGAGGGTATGGTAGTAATAACTTTTTTTTGAGCTTCTTCATCTTGCAACATACCTTAAATAGTTTAGCAAATTAATCCACTAAATGGAAATTTATACCTACAATTGTATAAAAGGAGAGTCCATTCTCATCATGAAGAGCTTCCATCTTGTTTGTTTATCTCCTAGTATAAACAACCCAATGGAAAAATTTGGTGTTTATGTCACCTTCTAGTAACCAAGTTGTTCTTGCTCTTTGTTTCCAGTAGACCTCCTCTTGGTTGTCAATATCCTCAATCACTTTACGTAACTCATAATCCTTTCCTTTGAACTACTTCATAATTATTCCTTCCTGTTGGCATAAAATCTACCTAGAATATGGATTTTGAATGCACCCTAGACTCTAACCAATACTTTGGATGAATGAGATTTCTGTCAATTCAACCTTTGAAGAAGACTGACTCCTTGGAGTATGTATAAACTAAAAACATGGGTTTAGGTTAAATGGAAAGAGATAAAAGGGTTAAGAGAAGGTAAGGGTGTAAAGAACTAATCAAAGGGTGGACGAGATATAGTGTAACAACATTGGACATTACCATATAACAAGCTAACACAACCAATTTAGATGATACTTAACAGACCAACCATATGCAATAGAAAATTTAATCAATCTCAATTATATACTTTAATAATTCCAAAGCCTTAAATGAATAGTAATCCAACAATGATCCAAATAATAAAATTTTCTTTAATAGAATAAACTAATCATTAAAGTGTAACATAAATGACTTAAAGCAAAGATACATTCATAAAAACCTGTAATTACATAGCAATGGAGGCCAAACAACTATCACTTCTCATTAATTGGCAACAAGATTACATAGCAAGCATCTAGGCAAATACTACAGAGACGACCCTTCAACTAGAGGTGTCACAACTTATTTATAGAGTGTATTTTAAATAATACAATAGATGATATATAATAAGTTACAAGTCTGTTATGAGAACAACATAACAAAAAAGGTTCATGTTGTTGAGGTGGCAGTTTAGATTTCATTCATTGTTTGAATTTGAATTTATTTATAATTTGCTTTGTTGATCAACAATTGCTTGTTGCAAGCAACCAAATTGTTATAATTAATTTGTAAAAACTGTCATTGTTGAGCTTCAGTGTTGTTATTTGGAACAATTGGAAGGCATTTGGATGGTTATGGATTTGAAAAGATATTTCATGAGCACTTATTTCAAAGTCACGCTTGCTAATCTACTTGTAGAGATTCTTGGAACAATATTGGGTCTTACTAATATTTTGATGATGTCACCTTGGGATGAGATTTCACTTTGTGCATTATTCAATTCACTCAATGCTTTGACATTGTTCAACTTTGGGCTTTGTTCAATTATGACATTTTTTACATTATTTTAGGCTTCAATGTTGGAACACTAACATCACTTGCTTAAATAAATTGAATTTATTCATATTGACTTTGTACATCCTAGATTTGTGCATCTAACCTTGAGTGCTTTTGCTTGCATGATTTTGAGTCTTTCTTTCCCTCTGTTGATGTCCCTTGCTTAAATAACCTGACTTTGTTAATCCTGGATTTGTTCATCCCAACTTTATTCATATTACCTTTATTTATTTTGCACATTTTTGGGCTTTCATAATGTCATGCTGACATCATCATCGAGAAGGGTCTAGCTTTGTTCATCTCAGATTTGAACAACCTCCTAAGCCTTTAAAATACTTAGCCAATTTTTTTAAGAAAAATAGCTTGCCTTCTTATAATGAAAATGATGTCATAAATTTGACCTACATTCTTGGTGCCTCTTTGGGAATATTTGCTTGTAAAAATTGAGAACTCAAAGGACCTAATTCCATTATGTACAAAGTTGAAAGGATTGTGAAACAAAATATGAATGAAGTTAGTATGATGGAAAAATATTTTGAAAATGAGAGGTGTGATGAGTGGATGATATTGTGTGAAATGGGGGAAGTATGGATGACATATAATATGGATGAGTGGTCTTGGTATCTTCTTTCCATCTCTTAAATATTAGCCTATATCATAACCACTATGTTCAGGAACTCAAGTACTTGGGCTTCATCAACAAGATCTTGCCATTTATTTATATCTCCCTCATCATTGGATATTGATTCTATCTAGGCCTGAAGATCCTCCTTGCTATAGAGGTAAGATTATTTATCCCAAAAGCCTAAAAATTCTAGTTATTTGGCTTCTTTTGCTAGATCCATTATTCTTTCTACTCTAAGTTGTAGCCTATCCACCATCTCCCATCCTTTTTGAACCCACTTGTATCTTTTCATTATGATTTGAGAGATAGTCATTGCTCCATTCCATTAGCTATTTGGTATAGCTTTCACAACTAGTTCAAATATTCTTCTAGCCAAATTCATTAGGCTTTCAACTTATTCTATTTTATCTTCCAATTCAGCCCGAGCTTGCGTTAAGTCCCTTGTTGTTGCTTTCGTGGATTCTACACTAAATATTAGGTAGCCAATGATTGGGTAAGCTTCTAGGGCATACTAAAGGATTTTATTCTAGTTGTTTTTCCTTAATTGCTTCAATTTTTCCTTGGAGAAGCAAGAGGCTCTCGCTTTTTCTTTCTCTCTTTCCATCTGTTGTTGCAAGTCTTGAATCAATTCTATTAGAACTTTTTTTATTTCCTCATTCTCTTGCATTTGCTGATGACTTGGAAGTTGCATAATCATTATCTTCCATTTTTTATTTTCAATTTGCAAGGATTTTTTAAAATTTTACACTTCTTTTGTCATTGTTTCCAAGTTTTTTACCTTCTTCTCTAGTTGCTTACATATGTCTCTCAACGTATCACCTTGCAAAAAATGATAATGATATGGGTATGTGCACTGAATAAAGAATCTTCTAATGGTAGCTAGGAGATATCTATTGCTTGTGTTTCAAATTGACAACCATATAATGTTATCTTAACCTCTAACTTGTCAACCCTTGGTATGGCTATGACTCTCAATTATCGATAAGTGGTTGGATCAATTACAATCATTAGCCTAGGAGGAGTTTGTTCTTCTACTTTCTTGGGTGGTTTGTTTTTTCATCATTCTTGCATATTTTGGCTCATATCCTTGAGTCTATTAATGGTAGCTATGGATAGAGGATTGGGTGGTGGTAACATTGAAAATATGGATTGCAATATGGAAAAGGAAGATGGAGGGATTTTGTAAATAATTGACATGGTAGTGCTTGTAGGAGTTTGTATTTGTGGAGTGGATGTGGTTGGAGGGGTTTCATATATTGTGGTATTTTGGGTGATTGGTATCAATGGAGAATTTTATGGTGATGGAGAAAGGGAGGGAACATTAACAAGAATTAGAGGAATAGAGGAAGTAGTAGTAGGGATTTGAGAAATCATACCTATCTTTTTGTTTGTGGTTACTTTGCTATTGACTTGGTCCCTAATTCAATTGTTGGGCATGGCCCTTGGATCTTGCATTTCATGTAGACTCTTTCTTGCAATTCCTTGAGAGGATTGAATTTTATTTAACTCACTCCTTCTTCCTTCATAGGAGTTGAGTGATTGAAAGGAGGTATCCCTAGCAATTTTTGTAAATACAACCTTATGCTTACGTTGAATCCCTCATTACTATCAATGGGCTGAATTGATACTTGTGTGCTCTATGTTGGTACCTCTTATTATTGGGGATTTTGATGCTCTATCGATCCTAGAATACACTTGGATGCTGGCCTAAGTGGGGATTCTGATGTATGTCTCTAAATCCTTTTTATATTTGTTTTTGGAACAAGGGACTTAGCAAAAGGTGCTCCTAGAGCTAGATTTTAGGGTTGCTACTGTATTTGTATGAGCTCTTATGGTCAAGTGGTTGTTTTCCTTAGACCTCCTATAGTGTATCCCATTTTACCTATTATTTGAGATCCCTTTGGATATATCTCTTATTGTAATTCTATTGGGACAAAGGTCACAAATTTTTGGTTTGATCTTGGGGTTTCTTTGGTAGGCACTTGTTTCTTTGAGCTTATCTCAACATTACCATCAACCTGTACTCCTTTCGGCATTGATGTTATTTTATTTGATCTTCCTTAGAAGTTACTTGTTTGACTTATAATTCATCTTCTCCTAGTGTTGGGGGCTTTTCTTGCACTTCTTCACCTTGGCTATTAACAACTTTGGCCTTAATTTGATCTTCTCAAGGCTTCCATTTTTTTATATTTTTATCATTATTATAGAAAATATTTTGTCCATTGATAGCGGGTACATAGATTTTTTAGTGTCTTGCTCTCATCTAAACATCCACCAGTCCATAATCTTGGCCTCATACCATCCAATCTTATTATCCATAGTGTCTATTTTATCCTAAGTTAGCTTATGATCTTTATATATTTTTGGGTCATAATCACATTTTGGCTCATAGATATCTCTCCAAGGAGGCAACTCTTGCATCTTGCTAATGTCCCAATTGAGCTTGTTATGCTTTGAATTGTTTCAGAGTTGTTTAATGTCATATTTATTGATCTTTTTGAACGTTGGTGGCTTGACTTTGTTCAAGTATGTTATCCTCTCCTTGAAATTATATTTAGGATCATACTTCCATGTGTGTTTTTTTCCCCTTAATTCTAACTTTTCATGTTTATCATATAGCACTTTACCTTTTCCTTTCATCGTTACTATAATAAGTTTAAAAGTAAAGGGATACTCACAAGTAGCAACTTTATTTATAACATCTATTTGCTGATAATACTCTAAGGAAAACACTTGGTCTATTACATAGTCTAGCAACAGAAAAGGCTTACCCACAAATCCATACAATCTTACCATCGTTCCTTTTGTTAAAAAGTACCAATCTCCTTCCATTTGAGGACTTTACAATGTCATGATTGCTGCTCGAGGAAATCATGGTATTTCTTCATATACGAGATTCAACATTGCCCCAAATATTCTCTGTTAAAATAATAATAGGACTTGAAAGTCATAATTAGAGTTACCTAGTTTACTACCACTCTTTTTTTTCCTAGTCATTTACTCTACCGACACCTATCCATGGCATACTCTCTATGGTGCTATACAAGAAAAGCCAAGCTAAGTGTGAAGGATATTGAAAAGTGCCATATGTTAAAATTTATAGCTATGTAAGTTGCTCATGCATGGTTTTGCATAGAACTTAGCACAATCAAAGAAACAAGGATTGTTAAACTAGTTTGAGTAGGAATAGTAGTGAGGATTGGAGATGGCATATGCTAGGGCAATATAGTAATTATAAACTATAATTTCAATGGGTAAGCCAAAAAGTATAGTAAGTATCAAAAACATATCAAGGAATTTGAAGTAAAAGATGGGAATTGGGATTTTTGGGAGTTCATTACCAGATGGTGGGTTCTATAGTTGTTGGTTCAACCAAATTTTTAAAAAATTTCTCCCTTCTTTATGCCTTCTAAGGTCATAGTAATTCCTTATTATTTAGTAGTGAAATACTTAGGGGGAGTTATGGGCTTAAACCCTATGGCAAATCCCTTAGTGAAAATATCAAGAGTGAGCTGAAATAATACTTACCCCTATAATCTTGAAATGTTCTTATTTGTGGATTATAGAATTGGACAATAATTAGTACTAATTCAGGACAAGGATTAACATGCTTATACATATAAGAATATCATGTGAATGCACCTGGACTACTAGGTGATATTTCTTTTACTTGCTATTCAACTACTTCTCGAAGGTTCTTTTGTTTTGACTTGAGGGTGATTTTTGTATCCCTAATTCTGCATGTATTATCTTGAAGTATATTCTTTTCCTTCTATGCTTTTTGAACGTTAGTAGGTGCTTTTATATTATTGACCATTACTAATCAGTCTATGCTTGTATATTCCTTTGTCTATCACTTCTATGAATTGTTTTGGTTACTGGTTATGCATTTCTAGCTTGAGATGGTCCATCAACTTCAATAATTCTCTTCTTTAGCAACTTCATAAGGGAAATTTATTGCTGACGTATTTGATTTATCGACACTATGTTGGTTGTTGTGTAGTTTTTGTGGTGGTTGAATTGCATGTTCACCCTTTCTTGAATATCAATTTTCATGCTTTGCAAGGTTGTATAGAAGATTTGCATGTTAGTAAGATTTCGATTGTTATGGCCCCCTGATGAATAAGCATGCGAGGCTTCAAAATCATTGTTAGTTAATTTTTATTTTGGCCAATCAAATTTAAGCTATTTTTAAAATTGTTGTGGATTATTTATTTATTGTTTCTCTATGTACATATGATATAAAAGGTGATGACACCTTGAATGAAGTGCTTTAAGTGATGGTCATTTATCAATATCGATAAAATCAGGTCATTGTTGTCTGATAGCTCATACGCATTATGTTATCATTTGGTAGGTGATGCAATATGATATAGACCATAACAAATTATTTTTTTGGTGATTCATTGGTTTTGATTTGTCCTCATCCCATTTTAGAATGAGGTCACCAATTTGGTAGTCACAAAATGTGGCTTTCTTGTCAAACTAACGCTCATTGCGATTGAATGCTTTTGGAATTTGGTATAAGCCTTTTTTCTTTGTTCTTCCAATAGTAGGAGTTGTGCTATTCATGCATCTATTGCTTCAACATCAGAGAGTTCTTCTCGATCCATTAATTTCATCACAAACAACTCAATATGTAATGGGAGAATAACCTCTTTTACATAAACTAATGAATAGGGTAAGGTTTTTAATGTTTTTTAACTGTTATTTGATCCACCCATAATTCTAGGTGCCAACTCTACTTATTTTCACTAGTGGTTCTTTTAATGATATTCAGCAAATTTTTATTGGTGTATTCAACCAACCTATTCCTTTGAGGATAATAATTTGATGATGTTTTCAAATATATACCATATTTGCTTGTAATGTTAATGAATTTTATCCCTATGAAAGCAAATTTATTATCAGTCACCTAAGTGTTTGGGATGCCAAACCTTGTGATTAGTTTTTCTAGGAACTCACTTACTGTGTCCTCATTGGTCAATTTTGAGGCTATCACTTCTGTCCATCGAGTATAATAGTTTGTTTTTTTTAAAATATATTTATGGCCTATTGATGAATTTAGATTTTTGAATCCAATGAAATTAAATCTCCACTATTAGAAAGACTCCTCTATTGTGATTAGTTGTAATGGTAATGTTGAATTTCTATTTATTTCAATAAATCATTGACATTTTTCACAATATTTAGCTACTTTGAGCGAATCTACAAAGATGGTGACCAATAATATCTAGCTCTAAGTATTTTGGTGGCTATTGCTTGTCTTGAATAATATCCTCCATATAATCTGACATGTATTGAAATATATTACATCATTTGGTTCATGCCAATGTACCACCATGGGTACATCTATAGATTAGGAAAGAGTGTCATATATTAGGATGAAAGTATTTACTTTATGCAATGTAATAAATGCACAAGTGTGCAAAGTATTTTGGCAATGTAAATGTGCATAGTTATCCCTATGTACATGTGTCCATAGAATAGGAAGATGAAGAGTCATAGGAAGAGTGAAGGCCAAGAATCCTCCATATGAAGAGTCACATTCCATCCTATAAATGGGTATATGGATAGAGAGCAATACATAGAAAGATATAGAGTGATTGGTCATATACAATCACAATGGAGAGTGATGAAGTATGATGTATTTGAGGTCTTTATTCAATAAAGATCATATTTTTATGAGCATTTATTAGTGGCATTTATATGATTCATTTCTAAAGTTTTTTATGAGTTTTATATGCTTAATAGATTTTCATTATCATATATTTCATATTGCAACTTTATTTTAGATCTTGTGATTACTTTATTCTATGCATTTAGCTTCAAAAGCTAACAGTGGTATCAAAGCTACAACAAGGTTTTGTCTTGCATAGGTTTTTGGTTGCAAAGAAGATTTCTATTGGTTAAGGAGAAACCAATAAAGTTGAAGAAATTACCTCTAGAAAGGAAAACCAGAGAAGATAGCTTTTCTCACTGTGTTGAAGGAAAACCAGTGATAATTAAGGATTTACCTATTCCAAGAGCAAAGTTGGAATAGAAGGAAATTTATAGGTCTTGAAGATAGACCTTGATATTGAAGAGATTAAGAGACCCCTAAAGGAGGTCCTATTGATAAGCTTGATAGAGAGAGAGAGAGAGAGATAATTCTAGATTAGTATTTGGCTAGAATATTTCCATAGGGTTGAAGGAAAACTCGTGAAGACTAGGATTCAACAAAGATTTGCTTTCACTAGTTTTTGAGATAGCTAGTGAAGATTATTGATTTTAGAATTTTGGAACTTTGAATATATTTGATTATTATTGTCTAAGTTTTTGTTGTAGAAGATTAGTTCTCAGAAGTTGAGAAGCTTCCTACAATGGATAGAGAAGAATTTCACCTTCGATTTCCTGAAAGTCTATGTGCTTTCCTCATGCAAGGATTAACTCTTTGTTGGAATAGACATTGAATATTTAAGGAGGTCCAAGAAAGAAGGCCTCATTGAATATTGAGGAGAACCAAGAAGGAAGTCCTCATTGAATATTAAGGAGGTCCAAGAAAGAAGGCCCCATTGAATATTGAGGAGAACCAAGAAGGAAGTCCTCATTGAAGATTGTAGACTACAAATTGAAGATTGAAGAGACCAAAAGAGGTCACATTGAAGATTTCATATTTGGAAGATTGAATATTGAAGAGACCTAGAAAAGATGTCACATTGAAGAACTTCCAGATTTGGAAGATTGAAGATTGAAGATTGAAGATTGAAGTTTAAAGACTGAAGATAAAGAGGACTACAAAAAGGTCCTATTGTAGAGTTGAGAAGCAACAGATTTTGGAGATCCAAGAAAGGATATCTCATTGCAAAAATTCCATAATTGGAAGATTGAAGAAACCAAGGTAAGGTTTCATTAAAGAATTGATTAAGAAGATTTGAGTAGTTGTAGAATTAGAAGACCCAAGAAAAGAGGTCTCAAGAATATTTCTAGAGAAGAAGAATAAGGCTAGAGAAAGCCTCATTGTAGAATTAGAAGACCCAAGAGAAGAGGTCTCAAGAAGATTTCTAGAAAAGAAGAAGGCTAGAGAAAGCCTCATTACAAATTTGAAGTAGTGGCCATTGGAGGAGTTTTGAAGAAAAGTTTATGTTAGAATATTGCAAGTAGGAGAAGCTCCTAATAAAAGGAAGTTGGGATAATTATTTCCATATGACAACAAGCCCAAAAAGGAAAGAAGGATTTGGCAAGAAGTTTGCCAAATTTTGAGAAGTTTTGAAGATCTCAAGACATTCAGATTCTTGAGGAAGAAGATAACAAACAAGATCATATTTGAAGTTAGAATTTGACAAGAAGCTTGAAGAAAGAAGAAGGATTGAAGAGGCCACAAATTTGAGATATTTGAGAATAGCCACAAAGGTTTTGTAGGCTGATTTGTAAAAGAGAATTTGTTGATTTTCAGAGGAGAAGTTGAAAGGTCATAGGATAGCAAATTGAACAAAGCATAGAGCTGCAATTTGGAGAAGCTTTGGAAAGATTTTTGAGTACTTTTGGATAGCCAATTAAAGGAAGGCTTGATAGTAAAAGAGAGCAGCAGATTTGAAGATTCATGGACATCAACGAATCAAATTTTTGTAAGCAGTGATTGAAAGAATTTTAAGCTGTAAATTTGAGCAGCATTGAAAGAGTAAAGCAAGCCACATTTTGGAGGAGTTTTAGGATAGATTTGGAATAGATTTGAACAAAAAAGTACAAGAGGATTTAGAAACATCTAAGGAGGATATCTACTATATATTTGGATAGTAAAAGGGTAGCATTTGCAGCTACAAAATTTAGATATTGAGAGCACACATTTGAGGACAAGAAAGTGGATTTTAGGTAGCAACTATAGTTGCAAGATAAAGAGCCTACAAATAGCAAGAGAAAAGGAGTATTGCTACAAATTCAGGATAGCAAGCTATCAAGAAGGAGAGCTACAAAAGAATCCATAAAAGGTGTGTTAAATTGATGCCATACAAAGTGTTATTTTAGAAACTTTAAAAGTGCTTATTATAAGTTTTTAAGAGCATCAATTTTAGAGCTATTAAGAGCTAGCAAAAGGATTTTTTAGAGTGTCTCTAAGCCAAGGAAAAAGACACCATTGCACACCATTATTATTGTAGAAATCTACATATTATAACAGCTAGAGTTAAAGCTTGTAAAGAGCTTAAAAGGAGTAATAAGAAGATTAGTATATGTTGTTTTCATAATAAGAGAAAGAGTAGATTTATCCTACATTATAGTGAGGCTAAATAGTCATCAAAATCTAGGTAGATTTAAGGTGTTTAAAAACACCAAGCTTGCAGATTACATTGGTGAAGGAAATCACCAAAAGTGTGGTAAAATCCACCACTGGAATCACCACCAAACTACACAGGTTGAGCACCATTGAAGAGTGCAAAAGTGATAGCAGAATATAGGGGAAAGTACCCTAACAGTGTCTAGATGAACAACCACCAAAAGAGCAATCGAGCCAAGAAGGATCACCATGGAACAACCACCAAAGGAGCGCCCAAGAAAAAGAAAACTATCATGAAAGAAGCCACCAAAGAAGAGCACTTGAAAGCTATCATTGGTGAAGTTGAAGAGACACCTGCAAATCTGGAAATATAACCAACAAAGAAGAGGCTACGTTTTGCTATTGAAAATGTATCAAGGAGGCTAAAGATTCAAGTTCGTGCATTCACCAAGAAAGAAGATATTCATAACACAACACCAACCTATTAAAGCATATCACATGCACAACCAAGTGTCCAAAAGGGAAATGTAATGCAACCAAGGAACGTTACAACTTCGAGCACCAAAATTTTGGTCAAAGAAGATATTATAAATTCCTCATAGAGTGTGGGGAGTGTTATAACATTGCATGAGACACTTGTCACAAGAAAGAGGAAGCATTGGACACCATCCAAGAGTCATAGGAGCATTGATATTAGTGAAGCCATTTTTCATAAGGGAGAAGAAGTGCCACACAACCACAAGTTATGTTAACAAGAGCAAAGGAAGAACTCTAGTGACACTTGTCACTCATCTTGCAAATATTACAAGCATTACCAAGGAAGGTGAAAGGTTTTGAGCACTCATTTATTGCATGAGATGGAATAGTCTCATTAATCATAGCAAGGACTCCACTACATCGAAGAAGAAGCACCTTGACCAGTTTGAAGGAAGTTGACCAGAGGAAGAGCGCCCAATTTCAAAGGAAGACCAAGCATAGCATTAAGGTGGGAGCACCTAAAATATCAAAGGTAATATTTATTACTTTTTGGAATTAAAGTTTATGCTAAGTAGGAGTTATAAGGTGTAAAAGGATATATTATCTAAGGTTAAAAGTTTAAAAGTATTTTATTGGAGAGATAAGCATTATTGAAACCTTAGAAATCTGAATATTACAATTTAAAGCCTTTTACAAAGTATTGAAGATTATTTTGAATATTAAAGCATTGATTTTGAAGTTTTGTAATTTGCACATTTGAATTTACAAAACAAATTAAATATTTGCAATTTGATAAGTTTGGAGAAATAAGGTATTCTACATCAAATTAGGAATACACAAAACTTGCAAATATTATTTTTAGAATTTCTAAATTTCTAGAGTTGGAGTTATAAGGAATCCAACATCAACATAGTTTATGAAATTTAGAATTGAGAAATTATAGTCTTAAATTTGGGAGATAAAAGGAATTCAACATAGAAGTACTTGACAAAGAAAAATTGCATTAATCTCTAATCCAAAATTATTAGAGATATAAATTTGAAAGATTTGCAATATTTAAAAATTGCATTCAAATCATTGATTGATAAGAGGGAAGTAAAATTGCTATTTTTGAAGAATAGAAGTTGAAAAATTATATTGTCATATTCATTAGGGAGATACAAGGAGTTCTACAAAACATAGAATTGAAGAACAATATTAAAACTAGGGAGATAAAAGGTTGTCAACAATTAAAAATTATCCTTAGTCTATCATTCAAAGCTAAGGAGAGATAAAGAATAGAAAATTTGAGATTGCTTCAAATACTTATTTGATAAATTAAACTAGGGAGTCATAAGGTATACTACTTCAAAGAATCTATCAAGATTATTCTCAATCCTAAAGAAGCAAAAGGAATTATATTGGTTAATCATATACTACAAGATTTGAAGAATTAAAAGAATTCAACTCATGATCTAGAAGTTGAAAAGTTTTCAAGGAAGACAATATATACAAAGTTGGGAGATATAAGACTTAAGTATCTGAAAGATTAAAATTGAAAATTATCCCTAAAGAGAATTTGAGATTGCATCAATAATTGCTTGATAAACAAAACTAGGGAGTTATAAGATAGTCAACTACAAAGGTCATAGATACTTGAGAGATTTATTATTCACAACTAGATGGAGAAAATATTATTAGCAAAGTTGCATTTCATGAACGTAATGAAGGACTGCTTCATGAATTTAGATTTTATTCACAAAATCTAATAAACGAATTTTATGGATTCAAATACTTACCTACAAATTTGAAAGAAAGATTCTTATTATTTTTGAAGGAATCTAAGGAGGAGAACTTTATGATTTTAATCAGATATCTTCATGAATTATTATTTAAGAATTGGTGGAATGCTCAAAATATGATTATTCTTTCATCAGAAGAGTGTTTGATGGTTTATTTATCATTAATCACTTTCGAGTTTTTTTCAGGGAATGAAACAGAAGAAATTAAAGAATGCTAGCAATGAACTTTTGAATCCAAGTGATTTCTATTGTGATGATTTACTAACTCATTACATTGAAGCTATATCACTAGTAAAAGTATAGAAACAAAGAATAAATAGAAATAGGAAAAAATATCAGTTCAAGCAAGACAAGATGAATATTAAATCAAAAGCTAAGGAATATATCTATACAATAGAACCAATCGTTAATCTATAGGAGGTATATTGAATGTAAGAAGAAGAAGATCCATATTGAAGACTAAAAGTCTTCAATAACCAAATAATGTAATACAGGGGGTGTTGGAATATATTACATCATTTGGTTCATGCCAATGTACCACCATGGGTACATCTATAGATTAGGAAAGAGTGTCATAGATTAGGATGAAAGTATTTACTTTATGCAATGTAATAAATGCACAAGTGTGCAAAGTATTTTGGCAATGTAAATGTGCATAGTTGTCCCTATGTACATGTGTCCATAGAATAGGAAGATGAAGAGTCATAGGAAGAGTGAAGGCCAAGAATCCTCCATATGAAGAGTCACATTCCATCCTATAAATGGGTATATGGATAGAGAGAAATACATAGAAATATATAGAGTGATTGGTCATATACAATCACAATGGAGAGTGATGAAGTATGATGTATTTGAGGTCTTTATTCAATAAAGATCATATTTTCATGAGCATTTATTAGTGGCATTTATATGATTCATTTTTAAATTTTTTATGAGTTTTATATGCTTAATAGATTGCCATTATCATATATTTCATATTGTAACTTTATTTTAGATCTTGTGATTACTTTATTCTATGCATTTAGCTTCAAAATCTAACAACATGGAACTATGTTAACACTTTCTCAACTCTGTTCCCGAATAATATTACATCAATTTTTTTTGTATAACCCTTTTGGTAGTAAGACATACTTCAAGGCCTGTAATCTATATCTGCATCTTTAAAAATCATTCAAACCTTTTGGGCACCTTCTTATTTATAAATAGTTTAGCAGTTTATCCATCCAATCAGGATCTATCAAGTGTTGCTTAATTTCGGGATCTACCCCAATGTGGTCTTCTATGCATAAGTTGTAGCCTTGCTTCGAAGTGGCGACCAAGTTGACATAAATATTTTCCTCTCATAAATTTAGTAGGGCATATCTCAATGTCATATTCTTGTAATTTAGTGACCCATACAACTCTTTTTTCTCCCAATTCTCCTTGTAGGATGAAATTCCTGAAATCCAAATGGACTACATAGACTATAGTTTTTGTCTGAGATAGATAATACCTTTTGGTGATTTCATGACGAAAAACACCTATTTTTATATAAAATTATAGTTCTTTTGATAATCATGAAATGTATGGCTTAAGAAAAACATGGTATGTTCCCCTTGATTATCATCCTTCTGAGTCATAACTGTGGCATAGTTGTCGTTATACCCATATGCATATAAGATGAATTTCTTACTGGAATCTAGGTTGATTATGACAGAAGCATTTATTATAGCCTATTTGATCTATCCAAATATTTTTTTCCTCTTGGGGGTCCATTCAAATACTGCATCATTTTTTAGGAGCCTTTTCATTGGTTTGACTATATGCGAAAAGTTATAAATAAATTTTCAAATGAAGTTGATCTGCCCAAAAAATGATTGCAAGGCTTTCTTATTAAGGGTGAGTGAGAGAGATAAAATAGATTGAATTATTTCTAGATCAATGGATATTACTTGTTTAGAGACAACATGTCCCAAGAGTTTCTCCTCATGCACAATGAAAATTGATTTTTTTGGATTGAGTGATATTCCAAACTCATGACACTTATTAAAAATAATCTTTAGATGCTCCAAGTGTTTTTGCTTGTTATGAGATGGTTGTTATGTCATAGAAGTAAATTAGGATGATCTTGTTAACTAAATCACCAAAATTAAAGTCCATAGCATGTTGGAAAGTAGCTCTGGCATTAGATAAACCAAATGATATTCTTTGGTACTCTAATATCCCCCATTTGGTGGTGAATGTTGTTTTATGTTGATCTTCATATTTAACCCATATTTGATTATATCTTGAGAAACCATATAGGAGTGAAAATATATTTGCTCTTGCTATAGCCTACAAGATTTGATCAATCTATGGTAAAGGATAATTATTTTTCAATGAAGCTTTGTTTAAATTCCAAAAGTCAACATAGAGGCAGATGTCTTTATTTTTCTTTCTTACTGGTACCAAGTTGGCTACCCATGTAGAATATTTGATTGGATATATGATTTTAGCATTTAAAAATTTGAGGAGCTCCTATTTCATTACCACTTCTATTTTGGGATTAATTGGCCTTTTTTTTTGTCTACATGGCTTGGATTCAAGTGTTAGCTCTATGATATGCTAGATTATATTCTTGTCATAAACCCGAAGGTTATCATAGCTCCATGCTATTATATCTTGGTACTATTGCTTAAAATTTTAAATTGGTCTACTTCTTCCATGGAGCAGTAGATTCTGACTTTTAGGATTTTTCTTGGTTCAACCTAGACTTCTTTGTAAGCCTACTGTTCTATTTTTATTTTATGCCCTATATTTTTGTCATTGTTGTCAAACAAGCTCTCTAGAGTGATCAAATCTTTTGGGGTATGATTATTTTTTAGCTAAATAACCTTTTCTTTGTCAACTTCTTATAGCATCTCTTCTTGTTGGGTTGTGTATATCACCTCTCTTATCAAGAAGTCAATAATATCATCTTCAAATACCTATGAGAATATTTCTTTATCTAGGATTTCCGACTTGAATATCATCTTTACTTTTTCCTCTTTTGACCATAATCGACGATGGGCATGTAATTTTCTCCTTGAGAGGCTAGTGTATCAGCTAACTCATTTGGTCCCCTAAGAATAACTTTTATATTCAATGCTTTAAAGCCTTTCATTAGGTCCCATATCCTATTTCGATATGCTTTCAAGTAGTGATGTTTACTGCTATATTTTTCTATTACTTGGTTGACCATGAGCTTAGAGTCACCATAAATTGAGAGTAACTTAATACCCATTATTTTTGCTTACATTAAGCCAAGACACAAGGCTTCATATTTGATGGTGTTATTAGTGTAGCTCCAAATTAACCTGTAGGAGAAATATTTGATTCATTTTGAAGGAGATATTAGAACTATACCAACTTCAACTCTTGGTTTGTCATGGCTAGGAACTTTTCTTGCTCTAGCTCTATGATGCGATATGTACCAATTTGGTTTCAATAAAGGCATTGTAACTTTTAGAGAGAACTCATATTCAATGTGCAACTCTTCAAGAATGTCTTCCAAAGGATCTATTTCTTCGATAATCATATTAATACATTCTTCTTCCACCTTCTCTATACGAGAAGTTATTTTTTTAGTTAAGATCTTAATTCATCTGCACTTAAACGAGATTATCATATGAGAATAATCTAGGTACATATAACCTCCCAATTTTGATATAAATTCTTAAGAAAGGTAGAGACCAAAGTATGCATCAAGGTCCACAATTACCACTTCCTAAAATAGTAAAATTTGGTACTCTATGTAGAATTATAGGAATGTCTTTGATAACTCCAACTATTTTGATAGGAGTATCATCCAATTGTAAATATTTGGGATACAAGCGAGTGTATTCCATACCCATAACTTCACATACTGCCTTATGTATCACAATAGTCATGAATCTGGAATCAATCATACAATTATGTATAATCCAACCTTTCATCCTCAAGGACATGTAAATTGAAGGTGGCCTATTCTTTCTAGCCCTAGGAGTTATCAAATCCTAAGCAAGATTATATTCCAAATTTGAATTGTCTTCTAATTTGGTCATTTTTAATGAAGCTTTGTGTAAATAAATCTATATAGGGATCATCAAGGCATCATACATACTTGGTTTAGAAGGGGTTTTCTTGAGTTCTTCAATAATGTTGAAACTGTATGTCTCTATCTATTTCTTTCCTTTTTTTCTTTTTGGTTTGTCAAACCTTCTGTATTTATGAGTGGCTTCTATCCTTAACCTCTTTGTTATAGAAGGATATTTAAGCTTATCTTGGGCTTATTATTTTGACTCAAACCGAGTCTCTTTTTCCTTTTCCTCTTGTTCCGGTTTTGATTGCCCCATTTGTGATTTCAATGTGGGAAAAACCCTTTTTAGTTTTAGCTGGGCTAGAGATTTTTCTATATCATGCAATATCTATTCTTTGGGATTTTGAGGCTGAGTTGGGACTTGAAATGGTTCTAACTTTTATGGATCCACCTATAGCAACTTCTTTTTGGACTTGGTCATTACTAATATAGATTCTTTCTCTAAAGGATCTTGGGTGAGCATAACCTACTATGGTTTCCATAGCATAATAATTTGACCTTTTTTAGCCTTTTCAACTTTTTTTTGTAGTGGCTAGCTAGGTTTGATGTAGTTACATTACACAAAGAATTGATATTATGGGGGTCACTACACACTATGCACCAAGGATGATATTTTAGCTCTGAAACTGTTGATTCTAGTTCATAATCATGACAACTATTATTGACTTTTTTTGGGGTATTACTAGTAGAAGAATTTTGATCCTTAACAACTTGGGAATATTCTTGGTTGGTATCATTTCACTTTTTTTTTTAATAGTTGTTACCTTATTATTCAATGTCTTCAGGGTAGACAATAGCTCTATCATTATTGGAGATTCCTTTGGTTTTGGTGTAGGTAAGGCTGACAAGGTTAATATTAGAGGTAATGCTTTAGGAGCAGGAATATGAGAAAATAGAAGGAGATGTGTAATTATGATAGGAGTTTCTTTCTACTGAGTAGGTTGAACTATCTTTTAAAAATATGACATCACAACTCTAGGAGGTAACCTTCCCATATATATTAGTGTATTCTCGTTAGTAACATCCGATTGATAGACTTGGGGGAAAGTTGTAATGTTAGACCACTATGTTTGAAGCCCTATGTTGGGACCTAATGCCCTAATATAATAAATGTATGCTAAGGTCTAGGGGTCTAATATCTTGGGGATCCTTTTCCAAGTTCTACTAAAATTGATAGTAATTTATGTAATTATTTCTTGGGGATGCCTCTAAATAACTGTGAACTGGGTGAGGAGCAAAAAGAGATATGTTGACTCATTGAAGTCTTCAATAAAAGGCCTTGTCAAATCATCCCATGAGAGAATACTATCATATTCTAAGGTTTTATACCAGTGTAGTATATTTCCTCTAAAAGATAACGTTAGAAGCCTAACCATAATATCTTCCTCCCATATGTTATGGATTGTAGCTAATGAGACCAAATATTGATAATTTTCATATACGGTCTTACCTATACCATCATAGATAGGAAAGGCTTTAAGTGTTGCTTGAGAGATATCATTTACATGTGCTAAACCTAGTGGTTTGATGGTGTTCCACTCAAGGAAATTTTGAGGAACCTGATGTTGGTTGTGGGCCATGACTTTAGAACTGGATATTCTTGAGGGTTCAAAATAGCTAGAGAATGTAGAATCTACACTTTTTGATAAATATTTTGGAGGTAGAGACTTAGTTTATATTGAATTAAATGAAGGTAATTCAAGAAATGATAGTGGATTCTTTAGCTTTTTAGCTACGGATCTTGTCAGCATACAAAACAAGATAAAATACATAGACTAAAATATGATAGCAATTGGGTTTTGTAATTTACTTATAAATCAATGGAGTCACCAAGTGAAAAAATTCCTAATGATATTGTATGATATAATTTCACTAATATTTTTCTCAAATCGGATAGGTGAGCGAATTATCACAATTCATCCTACCGGGCGTGCTAAAGATAAATTATTGGCGTAAAATATGCCTAGTTTATGGATTTTGAATGCACCTAAACTTCAACCAATATTTTTAGATTAATAATATTTCTCTCAATTCAACCTTCAAAGAAGGCTAGCTCCTTGGAGTATGTATAAACTAAAAATAGGGGTTTAGGTTAAAGGGAAAGAGACGAAAGGGTTAAAGGAAGGTAAGGTTGTAAAGAACTGATCAAAGGATGGATGGGATATAGTGTAACAACATTTGATATTATCATATTAAAAGCTAACACAACCAATTTAGATGATAATTAATAGACAAACCATTGTTATATGCGATAACAAATTTATTCAATTTTGATTATATACTTTAATCATTTCAAAGACTTAAATGAATAACAAGCCAACAACGATCCAAATAGTAGAATTTGCTCTAACACAATAAAATAATAATGAAATTGTAACATAAATGACTTAAAGCAAAAAAAAATTCATAAAAACTTGCAATTACATAGCAATGAAGACCAAACAACTACCACAAGTCATTGATTGGCAACAAGGTTACATAGTCGATCCTTCAACTAGAGGTGTCATGAATTTTTTATAGGCTATATTTTAAATCTTACAAAAAAATATTTACAATCAGTTATAGGTCTGTTATGAGAATAACCTAACAGAGAAGGCTCATATTGTTGAGGTGGAAGTTTAGATTTTACTCATCATTCAAATTTGAATTTATTTGCAATCTACTTTGTTGATCTACAATTTCCTATTGCAAGTGGCCAAACTACCGCAACCAATTTATTAGAATTGTCATTGTCAAGATTAAATGTTGTTAGTTGGAATATTTAGAAGGTATTAGGATGGTTATCAATTTGAAAAAGATGTGTTATGAGTGTTTTTTTCAAAGTCAGGCTCATTACTCTACTTTCAAAGCTTCTTGGAACAAAACTGGCTCTTATTAATGTTTTGATGATGTCACCTTAAGATGAGTTCTAACTTTATGTATTATTCAATTCATTCAATGCTTTGACATCACTCAACTCCAACTTTGCTCAATTATGGAATTTGTTACACAATTTTGAACTTTAGCATTGGGACGTTGATATCACTTGCTTAAATGACCTATCGTTGTTCATCTTGGCTTTGTATATCCCGAATTTGTGTCTCTAGCCTTGAGTGATTTTGCTTGTATAATTTTGGGTCTTTCTTTCCCTCTATTGATATTACTTTCTTAAAAGACCTAAATTTGTTCATCCCAACTTTATTCATATTGACTTTATTTATTTTACACATTTATGGGCTTTCACAATGCCGTGTTGACATCACCATTGAGAAGGATCTGGCTTTGTTCATCTTGAGTTTGAGTAACCTCCTAAGCCTTTAAACACTTAACCATTTTTTTAAAGAAAAAGAGCTTGAATTCTTGTAATGCAAATGAGGTCATGAATTTGACCTATACTTTCCTGAAGAGTTTTGCACATCCCATTTAACCATCAATGGAGCTCTTTGGACCTAGAAGTATGACTTGTTATATCACCTGCATCGTTTAATTTTATCCATGACATAATGAAGTTGCTTGTGGAATTTAATCATTGTTGTCCCATATTTTAGGTGTATATCTTTCCACCATTATAGGATTTTCTTCTAAAGTTCCTCCTATTGTAACCAAAAGTTGTCAAATTTGAATGATTTTCGATGCTTCCCCATATCCGATACCCCTTTCTAATAGAATGAGGATGTGATTGGGATTGGTCCCTCAATATTAAAAATTTTTAGATTTCATTTCACAAATGTGTAACAACCCTCCTTGGTAGAACTTGTTCTTGATACTTGATTTATGTATTGATGTGTGGATATCAAATGCATAATCTCATTTTATGTTATCAAGATGTGTTGATAGTTGCACTTTATGCTTTGATTATACTACTTTTAGAATATGGTACTACTAATAAAATTTATGATTGCAAGACCAAGTACTCTCATGGGTGGATTAATATGGGACAACCACTAGATTTGAGAGAAAAAGGGAAATGATGGGTGAAATTCTCATCAAATCAAGGGTAAAAGAATACCCTCATATAGATGCATTACATATATGTATGTTTGATTAAGTTTCATCACCGAAAATGAGGTTGCTTTAAGCAAAAAAACCATCCTTAATAGACGGGTGATAACTTTGCAGTTATCATAAAGCCTCCTACTTAGGCAAAGAGGTATTATGGTGCATTTGGTTGATAGGCATTTATCATTGGTATGCATGTGGTTGATGCATGGAAATTTTTTGGTAGATGATTTTATCCTTGCTTTTATTCTGCGAGAGACTATATGCTCTACCACATTCCCCAATCCATTACAAAGGAAGTCAATATCAATCTAGTAGCCCATTTTTTTGATGATGAAGTTAGACATGATCTCTTTTCTATGAATCCTAACAAAGCTCCTGGTCTAGATGGTTTTCCTCCTTGATTCTTTCAAACCTTTTGGGATATTGTTGGCCAAGATATTTGCTCCACTGTAAGGGAATTTCAATCCTCCAAGTGCATCTCGCGTAGCTACAATTCCACTTTCATTGCCCTTATTCCAAAAGGCCCTGCTTCCAAATCGATGACTGATTATAGGCCTATAAGTCTCTGCAATGTGGTTTATAAGATCCTTACTAAAGCCATTACAAACAAGATGAAGAAATTTATTCCCAACCTCATTGATATGTGTCAAGGAAGTTCTATCCAAGGTAGATCTATTTTATATGGCATTATAACTATTCATGAAGCTTTGCATTTTGTATCCCAGACTAAGAAACCTGCCTTTGTCCTAAAGCTTGACATGAACAAGGCTTATGATAGAATCAACTGGAAATTCCTTATAGCTCTTCTTCTTAAATTTGGCTTCCACCCTTATTAGGTTGATCTGATTAAAGGATGTATTTCCAAATCATGGTTTTATGTTCTCATTAATGGATCCACAACAAGTTATTTCCAGAGAAGCAGAGGACTAAGACAAGGAGATACCATATATCCCTTACTATTCATTATTGTAGTTGAAGCACTTGGAAGGACCATCAAGACTGCTTGCAGATCAGGACTCATATCAAGAATCAAAGCAGCATCCCAAACCAATCTAGTCACACACCAACAATTTGTGGATGATACCATCATCTCTACCTTTACCTCCATTTTCAAAGCCAAGGTAATCAAATACATTTTGCTTTTATATGAGGAAGCGATTGGTCAAAAAGTTAATTTCAATAAAAGCAAGATATATTTCTTTAACACCCATTTTTAGAGATAAATCAAAACATCTAGAATTTTAGAATGCTCCATGTCTTCCTTTCCTGCAACCTACCCAGGACTTCCTCTATTCACTGGCAATCCTTTAGACTCAATGTGTAATAATGTTATTGAAAGGATTCAAAATAAAGTGGTGGTATGGAAATGAAACCTCTTGTCTCAAGCTACCAAAGCCACTCTTACTATGGTTTCTCTTCAAAGCATTATTGTGTACTTTTTGTCTGTCTTCAAGGCTCCTACAATGGTCTACCATAGAATAGAACAAATTCAATTTTTTTTTCTCTAGTCTGGGATAGAAAATAAACAACGGTTACATCTTGTTACCTAGGATAAAGTGTGCAGACCCAAGGATAAGGGAGGAATTGGTCTTAGGAGAGTCCATCTATTAAATTTAGCCCTCATGGCTAAACAAGCTTGGCGTCTGGTCACCAATATTAGTAATGGATGGATAACTATAGTAAAGAGAAAATACTTGTAGGGAATAAATTTCCTCAATGAAATGGCCACCACAAGAGGATCTTCCTTTTGGAAATCCATAATGAACACCAGAAAATTGATGTAGAAAGGTCTAAGGTGGAAGTTAGGGGATGGACGCAATATAGATTTTTGGAATGACAAGTGGATTAGAGGAGAACCCCTTATTGAATATCCTAACCTTTTTGTTCTAAAAGAATTCACTGATGTCATGTTTGGTCAAAAAGTCTTTGATTTTTTGAGCTTCCAGAACAACAGGAGCAACTGAAAAACTATCAGAAGAAACACTCACCTAGTGGAGTCTACTTCACTAGAATCCTTGTTGAATTCCACCATTATTCCTTTTGGTAATCCCAAGGACCAACTATTTTGGGAGCCAATTGAGAGTGGAGAATTTTTAGTCAAATTCGCTTACCAATTGCTCCCAAATCCTAAGGAACCTTTATTTCCTTGTCATATCGTTTGCCCCAAAATCCTCATCCCAAAGATTTTCTTTTTTTCCTATTTGTTCATTCAAGAGAGAATCATAATAATTGATAATTTGTGCAAAAGAGGTATTATATTCCCTAACAAGTGTAGTCTGTGTTTTTCTGGTTGGGAGTCCCCTATTCACCTCTTCCTCATCTGCTCTTTTTCCTCTTCCATTCTCAAAAAAATCCTCCAAACCTTCCACATCTTGTGGGTCAAACATTTTTTTATTATTAAGCTCTTCTTTCAATGGCCTACTCCCTTTCATAATCCCTGCCTCAAATTCCTCTGGAAAACCTGCCTCCACCATTTCCTTTGGCAAATCTAGCTTGAGAGAAATCGTAGAATCTTCTCCAATAGCAAGATGGTTCCTGACTCGATTACTAGCAAAATTATATCCTTTTCCAAAGGAAATTCTCTCCTTATTCCTCCTTCCACC
Organism: Wollemia nobilis; assembly: GCA_028583015.1. Taxonomy (NCBI): domain Eukaryota; kingdom Viridiplantae; phylum Streptophyta; class Pinopsida; order Araucariales; family Araucariaceae; genus Wollemia; species Wollemia nobilis. The sequence continues at coordinate 1,749,546 of JAQPPZ010002224.1, forward strand.
CATCTCGCTTTTATATTCAAGGCTTCCTTAGGTTTTTACTTGAACCTCCCTCTTACGAAAAATTCCAAACCAACCTCTATCCAATATCAAAGCTAACTCTAAGTGGAATCCTCCACCGAATGGATGGTTCAAGTTGAACTTTGATGGCATTGCCAAGGAAAGCCTAGGAAGGGCAGTTGTAGGAGGTATTCTTAGGGGTAACTATGGGAATGTTATTTTTGCCTTCATCGAATGTCTAGGAGTCCAGCATAACCATTTTGCCAAAGATAAAGCTATGTGGAGAGGACTATCCATTGCAAAAAAATATCCTGGCAGGTTGATTGTTGAAGGAGATTCTCTTAACATAATAAGTTACCTAAGGAACAACAATAATCCTTCATGGAGGGTCAGGGATTGCATTGAGGAATCTAGGATTTTAATTCTCAATCAATAGGAGACTATATTTCAATATACATTCAGAGAAACCAACAAAGTAGCTGATAAATTGGCAAATCATGGAGTCAACATAACTAGCCTGATCACTTGGATAGATGAACTCCCACAAGTGGTTAGTGACATCATGGACCAAGAAAGAACACATAATGTCAACAAAAATGAATATTAATCAAATGGTCATATTTGTTTTACCAATGATCCACCTTAAAACCCTTGTTTCTTCAGTTTTTGGTTTCAACAGTTTTTTCCCAAGTGTAGAACATTTAGTATTTTTGATGCCTTTTATTAAGAAAGTATTATTGTCAACCACAATCACATAGTCTTCCATTTAGTTTTCACTTCCAATATCACCCTATTCAGGACACTAACTGGAGAGTCATCCACGCTGGCTATTGGTTTTGGGGCTTCCTTGGGGGCCTTTTTCTCTAGTGCTATGTTACTATTGCTCTTTCCTGTTTGGGGCTGAGTTTCCCTCTTTTCTTCTGTTTCTGTTATTTTTAGCATCCTTAAGCTATGGTTGTAAGTAGGTTTTGGTGTTTCCTGTCAAAACCTATTTTGAATGGAAAAAATTAACTTATCAAAAAAAATTATGTAGGTATTATTAATACCTAAAAATACTCAATATCAATGTTAATGGTTAATATTAACATTCATTATTAATTAAAATAATTAGGTGAGTAATTAATTTAATTATTATGTTTTCCTAATATTGTTTTTTCACACTAGCATTAGAGAAAAAATAACATTGAATCAATAATGATTCATTTGTGAATGCTAGGCTTTAGAGCATTAACAAAATTAATGTAAGCTTTTAAAATTTAACCTAGCCATCATATCATAAAAGGTGTTAACATTAGATTAATGAAAATGTGGGCCTTCTTGGAAAACTCAGGCAATGTAAGTCTTGGAAAGAAAGAGTTACTCTTGTAAGAAGTAATGCTCATCGTTGGGATTTTTGTATCTCCTTTCATCTTTAAAAAAATAGAGAGGAGGAAGGAGGGGGGAAAATGACTGGTTGGAAGAAGGAAGGAGAGCACTAAAGTAAATAAGAGTTTTATTGAAACTTTGCTGGAAAGAAGATAATCCATAACCAATTATTGCTTGAATTCTCTTTTGCTGAGTGCATTGAATAGCTTGTTGGTTAAGTTTTCATTGAAGGTTGAATGGTGTCTCTTTATATTCTATTGGACTGTATTGCTCGTAAGTTATTTGCATGTATAAGTTTTATTATATCATATTATAATAGTCTTTATGTTAAGCATTGTGTTTCTTTGAAAAGGGTTTTCCTGGTTCTCTTTTGTGAGGTGTAGAAAAATGAGAAAACTTAGATCAACCTTTCTTGTCTGTTGCCTCTTTAAAAAAAACATCTACTATAGCCGTAATTTTTGTTATGTGGAAGTCACATTTATGATTGATAGTGATCTTAAGGAAATTAATGGAGATCTGTAGAAGGATTTGTTTTGCAAACGTTTTGAGATCTAAACTTTTCTTTAAAGTTACCTTCAATATGTGTTGTTTAGGATTAGTTTTTATCTATTTTTCTTAAGGTTGATATTTTAAGTGTTTAAAAGTAGTATGTGGTTGGATTGTTGTTTTCCATAATACATAAATTGCTTTTGCACTCTTTGATGCCACACTATTTCTTTGGCTACTTTGCTTGAAGTAAGGGAATTTTTGAGTCTTTTGGTTTCACTTTCTGGTAGTTTCTTTTAAGCTTGAGCAGTGTGCGAGTGATGTCTTTTTATGTGTCTTTCATAGAGCTGCTCTTGGTTGCTTAATAGTTAATTATTTTTTGTTGACTTCTTTTCTTTGGCTACAATGTATATTGAGTGTTATTAAGCTTAAGGTTTAAACTATTGGTTATGCATTTGAAAACTTTTGTTTTGCTTTATATAAGCACGATAAATTACCAATAGTTGTGTTGCATTATCTTTTTGTTTATGAGAAGATGGTTCTTTGTATTTATTAAAGCTTAGTCATTTTAATAAGTTAAAGAAAGGATTTAATATAGGGCTAGTGAGTAATTATTGATGTGACTTGTGGCCAATATTATGTTCTCAGAAATAAATAATATAATGTTTATGTATGAAGTAGCAAAAAGGATTGTGTAGTTCTGTTAAGAAAAACAACATAGTGAAGAATATTCTAGTTGAGAAAAAAAAGAATTAATTTTAGAGAAGGAAAGTTTGTTGCTTTATTTTATGTTGATTTTAATATTGTGTTTATCGATGCTATTTTATTAGTTAATGTCGAAGTAAATCCATAAAGGTTGTTAAAGGAAAAAAGTTATAAACAGATCCAAGAATAGAAATTATCTTTATGAGAGTTTTTTTTGAATGTTTTATTAATGAGCTCTCGAGGCTTGAGTAGATAAAGGAATTCATTGTTGAGAGAAATATGAGATTTTCTCTTTGTTTGCATGGAATGTATCTTGCATGGTTGTATGTATTTTTGCATAATGCATAGTAATAAATATTTTAGATGTTGTTTCATTCTTGTCATTGTAAGTAAAGGAAATTCTAAATGCTAGTATTATGTTTTGAAAAGTATTTAAATTTCTAGTCTTTAGCAATGAGTTATTATGCTTTGATTTAGCACTGTATTTTATTTTTGGAGAGATGATTATATCTATTTTAATTGCTATATCTCTTGGGTTGGATTTTTAGACATAAAACTAGAGCCATAGTAGAGAACCCTTGAGTCAAGAAGATAACTTAATCCTGGGAGGAGTTGAGATGATGCAATAACCAAGATTTGTGGTGATGTAATAACCAAATAATTGTGAATGATACACCTTGAATAGTGAGGTTTGGGTGTCCCAAAATGGTGAGGCTTTGGGGTAGTCCTAAGTTATGAGGCTTATATGTATTCCTAACGATGAGGTCTAGGAATAATTCACAAGATAATATAGTGGTGGCACATTGAATGGTAAGGATTAGGTGACCATGCTCATTACCAGGTGAGTGGTAATGGCCTTAGCCCATGGAGGTGTGGTAACTAAGCACTAAGGAATTATGCCAAAATAATCCTACATAGAATTTATGTAGGATTAGGGAATATGAATCCCCCTTTAAGTGTTATGGGCCTTAAAGGATAATCCCTACACCATGGTCAAGTTGTCCTATATCAGTGAGGGTATAGGAAAAGTGGGGGGACCATTATTGACATCCTTCCTAAACAGTGAGGTTTAGAATATGAACCCTAGAAATATGAGATGTTGGCTATTTTTGTCCACTCGAGTTCCATTGATAATGACATTAAACTCAAAATGTGGTATGCCTTAAAATGCTGAAAAGAAATATTGGAACTTCTTTGTGAGTTTTCTTTGTGAAAATGAAAAAAATCCCCTCTCCCTTGTGTTGATTTAGTGGGTTGTTACAAAATACCTCCTTTGAAACTAGAAAATAATCTAGATTTGCCTTCCTACTAAGTGATTCCATCATATTATTAGTCCAATTATAGCTGGTTCTAGGATAGTTAATATCCACCAAGTGTAATGCATGGACTTGAGCAATCACTGACCGATCCTTTAAGTCCAAAATTGGAGTTCCTCCTTCTTGATATTTGGATGATAATTTAGCATTAAAATCCTTAGCAACAATATAGTCTAACTCCTCCCTAGAGACTCTCATATTATATCTCTCTTTCCATTGACGAATTTGACCATCTAGGTTTTGAACCCCATAGAAATTTATGATTAAAACCTGCTTAGTTGTCACATTATATCTAAAATGGGATGTGAGGACACCCATCCAAGCTATATGTTCTATTGTCATCCATTCAAGAGAGTTACAAAAGGTAATTATCCCCCCTAAGACCCCCTAGGTAGCCACTTTTGCATGACCAACACCCCTCCAAAGTCTATTTACTATTTAAAACATGAGATCCAATGAGATTTTGGTCTCCTAAATAAGCAAAAAATTAGTTTTTATTTTCTCTAAGAGTCCTCAAACAACAAATTGATGGGCCTTCAAATCCTTTATGACTGTCTCCAAAAATATCAATTTGGTGGCCTCTTCTATCTTCTTTCTATTGCAATCTTCTTGTCGAATTCTAACTTCAAATTTGGCCTATTTGTTGGCCTCTTTCTCAAGAATCAAAATGTCTTAAGGTCTTCAAAAATGCTTTCCAAAATTTGGCAAAATTCTTGCCAAATCCTTCTTCCTTATGGGCTTGTCGAATGGCAACAATTGTCCCAAATTCCTCTTTCCAGGAGCTTCTCCTACTTGCAATCTTATTTCTCAAACTTTCTTCAAATATTCTCCAATGGCCACTTCAATTTATTCAATAGGGCTTCTCTAGCCTTCTTCTTTCTCCTTCAAAATTTGCTTGAGATCTCTTCTCTTGGGTCTTCAAATTCTGCAACTCTTCAATTGGACCATTTTCTTAGTCCTCCTCTATCTTCTTTCTCAAATATTCAATAGGTACCTCTTCTCTTGGGTCTCCTCTTTCTTCAATATTCAATAAGGCTTCTTTGACCTCTTTCTCTCTTCTTAATATTCAATTTAAAGTCTTCAATATTTAATCAAAAACTCTTCTCTCGGGTTTCCTTCTTATTCAATATTCAATCTTCAATTGGACATCTTTATTAGACCTCCTTAATTTTCAATTTCTACTCTTTTATTGCAACTCAAAACTAATCCCTACATGAGGAAAGCACATAGAATTTTAGGCAATCGAAGATGAAATTCTTCTCTATATATTATAGGAAGCTTCTCAACTTCTGATAACTAATTTTTTGCAACAAAACTTAGACAACAACAATCAACCAAATCTTCAAAATTCTAAAATCAATGAACTTCACCAGTTATCTTTTAATCTAGTGGAAAGGAATCTATGTTGAGTCCTAGTCTTCACGAGTTTTTTTGCAACCCTATGGAAAGAATCTAGCCAAAAAGCAATCTAAAATCTTCTTCTTCAAATCTGTCAAACTTCTCAACAGGACCTCCTTCCTGGGTCTCTTAATATTATCAATGTCAAGGTTTATCTTCAAGATCTATAAATTTTCTTCTATTCTGAATTTGCTCTTGGAATAGGTAAATTAATTCTCCAATCTTCAATGGTTCTCCTTCAACATGGTGGAAAATACTATCTTCTTTGGATTTCCTTTTCTAGAGGCAATTTCTTCAAATTCATTGGTTTCTCCTTAACCAATGGAAATATCCTTTGCAACTTTTAAAAACTTGTACAAGATAAAACCTTGTTGTAGATCTAATCCCACTATTAGATTTTGATGCTAAATACTTAAAGCTTAAAAAACCTCAAGATAAAATAAAGATACGATATCAAATATGACATATTGTCAATATTTATAACATATAAAACTCATAAATAACTTCTACAACAACTCATAAAAATACCATTAACAAATTCTCATGAAAATAGTAATTTGATATAGAATAAAGATCTCAAGTACATCATACTTTCACACACTACTACTCTACATTGTGTTTCATTATCTCTCCATTGTCTTACTTCCACACATACATAGAGACACATATATAATGGAATGTGACTCTTCATATGGAGCACTCTTGGCCTTCACTCTTCTTGAGACTCTTCACTTTCCTATTCTAAGGACACATGTGCACACAGACTATTATGCACATTTAAATTATTAAATACTTTGGACATTCTAATAATACTTGTGCAATTATTACATTGCATAAAGTAAATACTCACACTCTAATCTAAGACACACTCCTAATCTAGAGATGTACCCAATGTGGTACATTAGCATGTACCAAATAATGTAATATTCTCCAACAAACCTTGACCCTTACTCCATACATATTCCTATGTGTATTCAATGTCATAAATAATATTTGAAGAATTTTATCTTTTAAAGCATTGAAAGCATAAGGAGTCATCTTCCACTTCACCATAGTCAAACTAACCCATGGTCAAATTATACCATTGTCAACTAAACTCTAGTTAGTTTCCACCAAAGCCTAGCTCCCACCTCATCTTGGTCAACACTAAACCCAAGGTTAACATAACTACGACCAAATATTGACTCTTGCTCCACTCCAAATCCCCCTGTACATTCAAGGCCATGATTGACAATTGAAGAATTTATGCACAAATATATTCATAAGGGATGGCTTACCCATTACCATTAATTGTATGTGGATGGATGAGGACTTCTCTCACCTAAATCCATTTATGAGACATGCTACCCCATTCCACCTTGTAGGACACCTCAAGGGACACCTCACCTCCCCCAACCTTACAAAATTCTATAAATAGAGGGCCATTTCCTCTATTTTGATCATCCATCCAATTTTCATTACTATACATTTCCAAAATTAACCTAGACCCCACTACATGCAACCGTCAATCACTACCAATCACTATATGCATCCACATGAACTTGTCAACATCTCTTTTTTCTTGGTGAGCTACTCTTGTTTGAAGGTACAAAATATCATCAGATGTGGATGAGAGCTCCAATAACACCAGAGGGACCCTCATGAAAAGGCAAAAATCTCTTTAGAAAACACAGTCAAATTTGCAAGGATAGGTGCAAACCCAAAAACCAACCAGATTCACACCAATAGGTGCGAACTCAAAAATAGATATTTTTTATCACAAAACTCTACGATAGTTTACAAAACCAAGTAAACATCACTTTTTTTACTAATTTTCATCATTTTCAACACTTTTAATCATGTTTTAGATTAAATTATGAGTCTTTTGTCTGTATTATAAGGGGTATGATTGAGATAGATCCCTAAACATTTCTAAATTTTTTTGTAGGGTTATGCAAGTTTAGAGGACCAACATAGCTAACAGTGGTCCACAGGTAGTAAGTCCACTCCCTTCAAGGTGTTCATGAAATACCCTTGGTGTTGCTTAAACCTTTCACTAAAAGAGATCTTCCCTTTAGGAAGACTCATTTTATATCCTTCAAAGGCATTTTTGTAAAATGATACTCCTTGTAAACCTTTTCAATATTAATGAAAAGTAGCATGTTTTCCATACATACATTTTTGGCATGCCTAGTGGGAACACCACCAAATTTATGTCATTTCTTTAGCTTGGTAGTTAACTAATCACCATATTTAGTTTGTATTATGTGTCACAAGTACTGAAAAACCACCACAGAACCCTCAAAACCATGAAATACATCTTAGGTTCAAGGCAAAAGCCATTTCTAGTTTGTGAGCAAGATTCGCAAGGATAGGTGCAAACCCAAAAACCAACCATATTTTCATCTATAGGTGTCAACTTACAAAGTGCTATAGAAATTGATCCATGATAGCAAGGTACATATTTCTACACAACCAACAACAACTTTTCAAACTATAGGTAAGTCAAGGGGTAGAAATACTCATTGAGATTGCTATATCACATGCCTCCTTTGCCTTCACAGGATAAACCACCTTCCAAAATGAATTGAAATCAATCCATTTCAATTCCTTTTTATTTTTTGCAAAACTTAGTTTGCACCACCTTGTAAATTTTGTTTCTTTTAACATAGGTTAGTGTTTTTTGAATATATTATTGTGATACAAACACTAACTTGCTACTCCCTTTATTGTAGAAAATTTCACAAAACCAGTCTAGGAGCATGCAACTTGCAATACAAAGTCAAAATTACCAGGAAAATCCCCTCTGTATGGATTTGCATGGATAGGTGTAAACATAAAATTTACAAGGACAGGTGGGAAACCAAAAAATAGAAAATTTAGATCCTAAATAAACTTCAAACAATAGATCAAAAGTAGGAAATCATAGGTAATGCCACCTAAACCCTATGTACTTAGTTCAAAATATTTGCTTTTTATTTCAAAATTAAAATTTCATTTTCAAAATCAGTCTAAGTGCACTTTCTAAAAGCCCCAAATTTGCTTGAGCACCTTACAAAATATTTTCATTTTTCTTCTAAGCCCTCCAAAAAGGCACTAAAAGTTCATTTCTTTTGCAAGTTTTTAGATATATATTTTTTTCTTACTTGTCTCTTGCATTAGAATAATAATGTACTTGCATAAGATCTAAAGAAAGCCTCAAATTTCTTATTCTTCTTGAGCTAAGAATAGATTGTGATCTATCTCATACATAAAGCTCTTGTAAGACATCTAGTCATATCCTTAATCAGTCTATCTTGGCTAGTATAGATAAATTTGCGCTCAAGTAAACCTTAGTATAAGTATTTGCTGAAAATATGTGACCATTATTTATTTGATTTTAAAATAGAATTTGTGTTAATTCAAAAACAACTTTCATTGTTTTCTTTAGGTAGGTTTTGGTTTTAAGAAAAAACTCTTTCTTTTGCAAAAGTTCACAACATCTTTTCATTGCTTACATAAATTAGTTTCTTTCTTGCACTTTATTTTCCTAAGTAAAAAGCAAATTCACATACTAGCACGTATCTTACACATTGGTATGGTTGTACTTCATCACCAACCCGTAATCAAGACCAATAACATTGGGTTTCATCCCCAACCATTGGCTCACCCCATAAACACCACACGAGCCCCCATGAGTAATTTTTTAGACTTCATCATCAAATAATGCCCTACCCTTGAGATATCCTCGGGGTAGGTTAGGATTAGATGTCCCTACTCATAAGGCTATACATAATTAGTGAGTGTGAAATTGTCACTATTGACTAAGCCTGTCCCAAGGTGAAGTGAAAGTTGGTTGACCTACGCAAGTCTTAGTAGTATTACCTATTTCATAAGGGGTTTGTATTCTCCGTATTTGGTTACCCCAATCCATATCCATCATTAGTAGCTATTCACCTGTTTATGTATAGTTATTCTTTGCATACCTTTGGGTACAGTTGAAAACTATGCATTAACTTACCCTCATATATTACATCCATTGCCTCTCTTTTTATTTTGTTCTAGGTTTTTCAAAATAAAAAATAGAAAAACCTACAAATTCAAACAAAATAAAAAATACAAAAATCTACAAAAATAAAACAAAATCATACAACTATTTTATCTAATCAAATTTAATTACATCAACACCTAAGCACATTTCAAACCACCAACTTACACACTTGTTTGCTATTGATACTACATTTTGTTTTATTAGTTAAGTTTTCCCTTGATAAATTATTACAAAAACACCTAAAATACCAAAAGCAAACCAAAACATAGTCCAAAATATTTCTATGTCTATTTTCCCCCCATTTTTCCCTTGCTACTTGTTCTATATGGATTCACATGGATAGGTGCAAAATTTATAATCATATGGATAGATACAACCCTAGAATCATATATATAGGTATGAACCTTCTGAACTATCACACAAATAGATCTAGTAACAATATAAATATTCAAACAACAACCTTCATCGCCTAAACCCAAATACAATATGGTTTTATAGCCTTCAACCCTTCAATAATGATCATCACCCAAGGTTAATCTCAATAGAAAGTACACCTAGCTATGGAGGCTTCTCCTATGATCCCTTATTATCCAACCAATTCATCAGGGCACTCAAAGAAAATCACCTTTGCCCATTCTTATAATTTATCTATTTCTTTGCATAGCCCATCCCTACCTCACATGTTATCCACTAGGATTTCATCTTATGATCATGATCTAAGGTGTCAAGATAATCATATTGATACTTCCATGGGCCCCCACATGAGGACCACTCTCTCCTCCTCACATTGATCCAGTCCCTATCATATCTCTCCCCATCAAAGGCCATGTCGTCCACCTCTTCTTCCCTCACCTCAATTTCTTTCTTAAATCACCCAATCGATTAGCATTCCACAACCTCCTTGTCCCTCTTTTCCACCTCCTTCACCATATCCATACCCACATCCTTACCCATATCAATCAACACCTACCACACCTGACATCTATGTCAACCCCATCCCCACACCATCAACGCATCCTTCACCAAACATATAGGACATCCTAGAGCACACTAATTGCCTTGAGCTATGATTAATCAACTTTAGGTGTCAACCATACAACCTAATATAATCATGTTGAATCATCATATAAATCCATCTTAATAAGCCCGTAACCCTCAATGGCAGGTTATCCATAACTTGGGAAAGCAATCGCTCCAACACCACCTATACAACCCTACATGAAACCTCAACCATTTCATCACCTACATCATACTATGAATCCTATTTCTAAATCATTGGCCAGTATTTTCAAGAAGCTACACACTGTAGGACACATCATCTTACCTGAGATTACACCAAATAATCCCAATAAACCTAAACCAAAAGGATACAATGAGCATCGATTTTGTGTCTATCATTGCCAATAAGGGTATGATATCAACAACTGTCACTTCTTCAAGAACCTAGCCCACAATATGATCAATCAAGAAGAAATACAAATGGACAACCCCATCTCATATTTTATTCCTAATATTGGTATACATCCAAATCCGTTATCCCAACCTTGGATGTAATGACCACAAGCTAGCACCCTAGCATATCCACGTATGCCCTGACAAGTTCATCATGTCAATGGTTGCACTTCTTACCAAGATGTTAGTTGCACCAATCTTGTGCCTAACAATCCATGACCTCTACAATGATATCCTCCAACAACATAGCACTTATTTTGTGTCACTACAATCATCATCCATTCTTTCCTTTAATCTACTCTAACTACTTCTTCCCCACTTTTCTAATTTTCTTTTTCTTTTTATTTCATAAGGTCCATGTCATTATTGTACGGTAATGCATGAGCAGCTACATACCTATGACTAGTCCTTTTTCTTCTCTCCTTCCTTCTCTTTTTTCTCCCCCTTTTTTTATTCCACAACCTTCTTATTCCCCTTTCTTCCTTATTTTCTCCATTCACCTTCTTCTCATCATAAATTCTCCATCTTCTTTTCCCCAATTTATCAACTGGGGGATCCCCTCTCCTTCCAACCCATGTTTTTCACAACTAATAAAAGTCCTCTCCTTCTAAACAATTTCTCATGACTTTCCAAATAATTTTATGACTAGGAGATTATGTTCCCTTTTCAAACTACTTATACGACTGGGGGAGTTGAACCTCTTTCGAACCATATATTTTTTTAGGGGAGTTGACCCTCTCTCCATAGTCAATTACACCACTTCTTATCTATGCACGATGGTGTAGCTCAACACCTCAACCACATATTAATTGCTCAATACCCCCATTACAAATCAATAATCCAAAATAACAATCATCAAATCAATTGCTAGGTTATTAAAATTTGCATCCTTTACCTTGCTTTCATAAAACAAATCAATTACTAGGTTCTCAAAGGTTGCATCCTTTGTCAAAGGTTGTGCCCTTTGCCTCACTTTCATAATACAATTAATTGTTAGGTTCTCAAAGGTTGCATCCTTTGTAAAAAGTTGCTCCATTTGACTCGCTTTCATAATACAATTAATTGATAGGTTCTCAAAGGTTTCCCCATTTGCATTGCTTTCACAATATAATCAAATACTATATTCTTAATGATTGTACCCTTTGCCTCACTTTCACAATACAATCAACTACTACGTTATCAAAGGTTATGTCCTTTGTCTAATGTTGTGCCCTTTGCTTCACTTTCACAATACAATCAACTAATAGGTTCTCAAAGGTTGCATCCTTCATCAAAATTTGTGCCCTTTGCCTCACTTTCACAAAAAAAACACTCATCTGCCAAGTTCTCAAGAATTGTGTCCTTTTTCAAAGGTTGTGCCCTTTACCTCACCATCACAAATTTTCTTACAAATGAATCCAAATTCATTTGGCCATTTTTCAATTTTCCCTTAGCATTGATATTACACCTGCCAAGAAGTAATCATTCCAATTATTAAATCGATCAAGTTTCCACAATTAAAAATCTCTTAGCAAAGGCACCATTCATTTGGTCAGGTTTCCCAAAACCAACAAATCCAATTAAAATATCTTAGCAAAGGCACCATTCATTTGGTTAGGTTTCCCAAGCTCTTAGCATAGACATTTACTTTCCCATGCTCTTAGCATAGAAATTTACTTTCCCATACTCCTAGCATAGAAATTTACTTTTCCATACTCCTCGCATGGACATTTACTTTCACATGTTCTTAGCATAGACATTTACATTCCCATGCTCTTAGCATAGATATTTATTTTTCCATGCTCCTAGCATAGACATTTACTTTTCTATGCTCCCAACATAGACATTTACTTTCACATGCTCTTAGAATAGACATTTACATTCCCATGCACTTCGCATAGGTATTTACTTTTCCCATGCTCCTAGCATAGCAAATCACTTTCCATACCGTTAATAGATATATTGCTACCTCCAAGAAATAATTTACTCATACAATCAATCACTAGGCTTTATCGACTACTTTTAGTCAAATTTTTAGATAAATACCCTTCTTATTGAATCAACTCAAATTATTGTACATTCAAAATAAAAAACAATTAAAATACAAAGTCAAAAACAACAAAAATACAAAATAAAAAATAACAAAAGTACAAAGTCAAAAACAACAAAAATACAAAATAAAAAACAATAAAAATAAAAAAACAATAACAATAATGAAAATAAAAATATTCCAAACCGTTCGCTTGTGACGTATATCATTGCATTTCATATTTCCACTTGCTTACCTATATTTTATCTCCTCTCCTTCAAAATCTTCCTCACCTAGACTTATGTCAATGTTGTATGGTCACGCATGAGCAACTACATACCTTTGATTTCATCAATTTTTTTCTTATCTATCTTCTCTCTAATTCTCCCAATTTCTTGTCAATGTTGTATGGTCGCGCATGAGGGGCTACATGCCTTTGATTTCATCTCATTTATTCTTATACTTCTCTCTAATTCTCTTGGTTTCTTTCCAATGTTGTATGGTCACGCATAAGTGACTACAAACATTTGATTGGTTATATTTCTTTCTTTCTTCTCTCTTTTTTGCCCTTCCTTACCTTTTCTCCCTTTCTTGCCACTTTTCATCCATGCTTCACACACAATTTTGATACTCTTCCATCGCAATTCTCATTCACCATCCATGTTGATATCACCAAACATTGGCCTTCAATATGCTCATTCACATCAATAAATAACACTTCACATGATTTTCAATCACACTTTTGGCTATGCACATAACCATTGGATAACTTGGCTTGGCTATCTTTAATCAATGACATTCTAAGTCACATACATTTTTGCACAATTATATGTATTTTACAAAGTCATTTTTTCATGACTATCATTATAGTACCATGTCTCATCTCATGTTACAACTAGCTTGCATATAAGTAGCCCTCAACTTGCACTCAAAATAAGAAGAAAACAAAGCAATATGAAGAGTTAAACATACACTCATTAGCATAACTACTATGGCATCCAATCTTATTTTTAGGATGCTTGGTAATAGAAATTTTTTCTATTATTCAACCATTTTTAGTTGATCCACTCAACCTTCATTTAAAGTTGTCAAATTCTTTCTTAAATATGTCATTTTTAGTTACACTCGTTAGCGTAACTACTATGGATTTCCCTGGATAACTTGAGTTATTTATTGGACCAAACACACATCAAACATTAAGCATACTTTGAGTATAGAGAAGACAACATGAATCTGCTGGCCACCTTGCAAAAGCTACCTTGTTCATCCTATCTGCAAACACCAAAATATAGCGACTTGTCATCCATTCGTATCCTCCAATCATAGTCGTTCATTATATATGTGTGTGTGTGTATTTATTTAATATATACATAAATATTAATATTTTATATTTATATTTATATATATTTAATAAATATATATGTATTTATATTAATAAATCCTAGCCATCCACCATGACTTAATATCAACCATCCATCCATCTCAATCCATGTCACTTGCCTAATATTAATCTCCACCCTTCCTCATGTTTTAATCTCGATCACCCATTTGGTATCGTCGAATCCCTAACATGTTCAAGGGTAGATTAAATAAGATTTATTTTGATGAATCAAGGTCCATATTTTTTAGGTCTTGAATTTGAATATTTATCCCCTATCGCTACCATCATCCTCCCTCACCGCCACTATCGCTTCACCCATTTCTACCTCCACAAATCCATTGCAAATCAGATCTAGTTTTGCCTCATCCACTTTCACCCCCAAACACCTCCCAAAGTTCACAAAATGCTGTTGAGCATTTTTGGAATACTCCTGGGAATTTGTAGCCATTATTGGATGCCTCTGGGTATTTATAGTAGCCTATTTGTAGTCTGTAAGCCCTCGGGTGCTTTCAAGCGTTCATGCAACTCTCAATATTAGAAGCAGGAGAATACATCAACATTAACAATGTAAGATATTTGTTGTATTCATTTACATTTCTATATTCTCTATTTTTAGCTCAATATTACAACATTTAGGGTTTTACAGGTTTTATCATTCAGAGGGTCTCACACAATGGAGCCCTCTCAGATATTATTAACCCCTTTTATGTTTGTTGTTTGCAAGTGTAGGAATCACATATTTGGAAGCTATTGTAGCTAGGATGGTCCTATACGGATACACAAACCCACCCACACACTTTTTTGGATCAAGGACGAACCAAAAGACATAAGTTATTCATTAAACTAGGGTTTTGAAACCCTATTGTCTGTAATATTTGTATCAAAAGCATTTATAACCCCATATTGGGGTACATTTATTGTACAAATTGGAGATCTAGGCTCATTGTACCTTTTATTAATAAATATTATTCATTTTGTGTATTTTGTGGTGTTATTATGCTTTTTGTACTTTTACTTTGTATTGGTGTTCATTTTTTGTTTACAAAAATGATCCACCTTGAGGATTGACAAAAGGACAAACTACGAAAAAAAAGAGCAAGACAAAGAGTCCTTGAGGTTCTCAGGTCCATATATCATGGGACTAATCTCCATCGAGTCTATAGATTCCTGTTTAGTAGTGGAGTGTGCCTTACAAGTGGCAACATATCTATCACATTAGTGACCTTTTATACAGACCAATGTGTGCTTGTGGATGAGCTACATTAATCAACTAAGTTTACAATTTGTTAGTCCAACCTCACTCAAAATGGATAAATGAACATCATTGCACACACACAGGTTCATTATAGGCTTGATATTAGTCATGATAATCATGACTTATGTAGGATATGATTGACTACTAGATGAGTTTAATTGTTCAAACTATGGTGTTTGACTTTCTAGAAATTCTTCTAACATCCAAGAATATTTTGAATAAAGGAAGGAATAGCATCACAGTTAGTTTCTTAAAAATAGAAGTGTACTCTTCACTGGTGCTCCACATCATTGTCCAATTTCTAGACTCCATATGTATGGTCCTTAGCTGTATTATTTTTTCTCATCATATGCATCGTCTACCTACCTTTTATTCACTTTGCATTCATTACGAACATTGCATGTTTGCTTATCTCATATTATGATCATAATTTATGTGACTATTTGTCATTGATTAATTAAAACTACTTAATATTATCCAAAATATTATTAAACATATCCTAAAGTATGCCTACACATTCATAAGTGTACATATAATTCAATTATCACCAACATACATTTTTCTTTCTATAAACATTCACAACAAATAACAAGTATACATCATTTCATAAATAAAAAAAACCATAAATCATCAATACATGATTATATCTATTCTATATTGATATACAACACATTTGTGTTACACCCATACATATAATCAATACTACGTATCATATATTATATACCAAAAAATGCATGTACATACTCGAAATTACCCATAGGCTATAATACAACCGTATTATGCATATCAACCTCATCACACATACATACAATATATACCAATACAAAATGTGGTATGACTGCCATACTTAAAAGTGCATCAAACCTACAAACCATTGGATATCTCTTCACTCCCATCATGCCTTCCAAGATGCTCATTAATCCTCCTCTGAGCTCCCTCTTCACTCTATCCTGGGGTAGATCCTTTTGCCTATGATGCCGTAGACTCCATTGTTCGAGGTTCTGCTAGAAAAAAATATGGTGTACTCCTTTGAATCTATTGTGTATGTGAGCAAGAATGTGAACACACACCAGAATCTGAATAAGATGATATAAGAAAAGCTCACCTCTCTAGGACTACCTCCAACACTAACACTCTATTCCTCTCTTAAGAGTGTCTCAAAATCATCCCTTGATCATCATAACAAAATTATATTTGCTTGAAGATCTATTATGTCATACTATACCTTTAATCACTCCTCCTCACATAGGCTCACCATCTCAATCATGGTCCTCTCAACCATAGCTCTTGCTACCTCCAACTCTTTTTGTACTTAAGTTGCCTCTCCTATAGCTACATTCTAATAAATTAATGCTCCATCTCTATCCAACACAAGATAAGCCCTCTCCAAATTCCATAATGATATCTGAATCTCCTAATGTACTTTCTCCTCCAATAATCTAACCTTATCAATTATCATGCTATCCCTATCTAGAACTACTACTTCTCTCTCTAAACATGCCCTATCCCTATCGACTTCTAATACCATCCTCTCCTAAGTCTAGGTTATCTCTCTATCTTCCATAATGTCCTCCACCTAACGTATCTTACTCCACAATATATTAACCTCCTCTAATGCATCCACCATGTCCTACAAACTAACACTCAAATATACCTCTAGGGCATCCACATCACCTACCATGTTTACCTCCATGGGCATCTTCACCACCCCCTCAATTCTCACCATGGGCCTACTCCACCATACAATCATTGCCTCACTCATCACATAATCTATAAATCTAACTCCTCCTCACCCTCTAGCTCACTTCCTACCCTTGGGTCATCGACTATCTCTACACCTGCCTTATTATTTCCCACCATTCACTCCAACCCCCAAACTATTGGTGCTCTTATCATGCTCACCCCATATATCACACCAACCTTAGGCTCCCACCTCCGCATCACCCACCATGCATTGTACTCTTGCGTGGTCCCCACATCATCCACATCTAGTAAAGCTATGACATCATCCCATGTCTCCTCCAAAGGTACCACCTATGGTTATCTCCCACACTCTCCCTTATTACTCTAGATCACTATTGGTGGATTCTATAATGCTTTTTGTAATTCAAACTATTTGAGAACACATAAAAAAAAGGACTCTACCTGATATTGGTAGCACCTTACCATCCATCTCCCACATCTCACCTAACACAACTCATAGACCTCTAGATGATGTCCTATGTTGCGAGACTGTTAAACCCTACCTTGTAGTAGAGAGTGATGAGACTTGAAAATGCCTCAATCATAGCATGTTTTGAAACATTACAAATGCTTAAAAACCTTATGATATGTCTTTTATGCTAATTAAGTTGATCTAAATATGTTGTATATTGATATTTGTCATGATTGATGTGTTTAGGGATATTATGCTTTGTTTTTACAGTTTTTGCATAGTTTTTCATTGTTTTCAAGCAAGATATATTGATGATGGGGATGCATGGTTGAATAGCAGCATTTTAAATATCTTTATATTTATATTTCTGTGCAATAACCTGGTTGAATCTAAAGAATAGTATCCAAAAACTGTAACTGTGCAACAATAACAGGAAATTCTATGTAAATTCTAGCCAGCTGCCAATGAATGGCAGGGCATGGAATTTACCAAGAAGAGAAGATAAAGTCAGTTGGATTTACCTCCTGGAAGATGGATTTGTAGACCTACATAGAAGCAGCAACAAAAATCAACATCTGGAAGGCGTTCTGAGTTTGAATTGCATCTACAACCAGTCATTCCGAAGATCTTTGGAATGATAGGGGAAAGCACTGTAGTTTGACTTTCTACGATTTCCAATGAGTTGAAGAGGCAACTAAAGGTTGAGGAAAGTTAGGAAAAGTCTCTTCCAGCTGTCTCCACCATCCCTTGCTGACCAAAAGATGCAGCTCCTAAAAATATCAATTGAAGCAGCTGACTTTGTCCTGAAATATCCCCCAGAATTGTTGCAGCATAATAGGCAGTTAAAGCTATAGGATAGGAATGGTATATTTTATGTTTGTAAATAGATCTTATGCATCTATAAAAGGATAGCTCCCATATTGGTTGAGCTAAGTAGAAAATAGTACGTAGCATTAGCTAGAGAATAGATATTAGTAGTTTTTAGTTCAACAGTTTTGTAACAACACTGTAATGCTTTTTTTGGAATAATAAAGTGCAGTTCTTCCATATTCTATGTCACTTTATGAGTGTGTGTAAGGTTTAGTTAGTTAGAGAGGAATTCATACCTTCTTCTAGAAAAGGAGGCTGGCCACTTCCAGGCCTAGGAGGAGGACTAACACAGACAAGTTTTCTTCTGATTCCTGCTATAGCAGAATTAGTTGTAAAATTTATCAATTTCTATTTTTCTGTATCAACTGACATTTATTCGTTGTTTAATTCCCTATTTAAATAAATTGCAATATTTTTAGAATATGATCATATGGTTAGTTTAGTTACTTTCATTCTCAATATATTTCTAGTTTCCAATTTTTATCAATTTCCTCTTTTTTCTTTTTGTTGCTCACACTCCACTACAAGCTTGACAACCTTCTAAAAAACAATATTTTTAATTCAAGTAATTAGATCTCATTTCAAAAGTAACTTAGGTTTCCCATAATTTTCCATTCTAAAATAGACTAGATTTCATTATTCATAAAATTTCCATTCTTACAAGTAGATTAGTTTATTTTATGCAATTTAGGAGTAAAGGTGACCTAAAAACCCCCACATAATCTATTCCACCAATAAGACCTACTGCTCCAAAATGAGTTAAATTGTAGCCATGTTCCTCATTTCTATCATAAATAGCCTTGGACACCACCCCAGATTGATATATCCTTGAGATTTAATGATGAGATCCAATGACACTCATCATTTTGGCATCATTTCTAGGGAATAAACGATGTTGTTAGAAGAAAGAATAGTCCAATAGTTGTTAATTATGCTAAGCTATGAAAATTTAGGGTAAAATCTGAATATAATAGTTGGTTAAGTAACAATTATTGAATTACAATTTATGTCATTAAGGAGTAAGCATGAATGAGTAGGCCAAGGGATGAGAAAGGTAGATTTATCAAAATCACCCCTGTACCTACCATAGGAAGGCGATCTTCATGCTTAGGAGGTGAGTTGCCTGTGTTTGAAATTCCTGATAGACTTAAACAAAAACCAGTACCTTCAGGAATTGAAAGATCTCTTGAAAAAGAAATATTAGAGGAATTATCTACTTCTTCTCCATCTACTTCTGAGTCTATCCGACAAGAGCAATTTGGACACATCTATACCAAGTTTTGGAACAACATCATGGTAGAAATGCCAGAACACCAGGATGGAGGTAGTAATATCTACAACAGAGCAGATAATCCTCATCCTTCTAGGACTTTTGAGTACCCTATTCAATTAAATCCTACACAGAATTCTCCTATGAAAACAATATCCCCTTCAGTACTGCCAATATTTCGAGGGGTTGTATCTGAAGACCCTGACCAGTTCTTATTTGAGTTCAAAGTAGTGTGTCAAACCTATGATTATGTGAATGACAACCAGAAACTCAAAGTTTTCCCTTCCACACTCAAAGATGCAGCATTACGCTGGTTCATGAGTCTAGAACCAAAATCTATTCGAACCTGGGAACAAATGGAGAGCATATTCTTGGATAAATACCAAGATTATTGTAGGGTAAGAAATAGGAAGGATGAGTTATTCCAAATTAGGCAAGAAGATGATGAAACCTTAGAAGATTATCTTGATAGGTTTGCATTTGTTCAAAAAAGATGTGGACCTGTAGAATCTGAAATGTGTAAAGCCATATTTTTGAGAGGACTCCAAGATGAATCCAAAGAAGTATTAGACTTAATGGGAAAAGGGGATGTGAGTACCCTTAAAAATGAAGAGATTGTGGATTTATGTAGAAATTACTCTCGCACTAAATAGAGGAGAAAGAAAAAGAGTGCAAATGGCAATGATGTGAAAGATTTAATAGAAGAATTTGCAAATTTCAAAACTGATATTCTGGTGCAATTAAACACAACACTAGGGGAAATGTCTGCTAAAGCAAAAACAATAGAACCTCTGGCAATTTATTGCCCAAGATGCAGGAATAAACATGCTTTGCAAGAATGCCCTTTAAACAAAACATCCATTTCAGCCATCTGTAGTATCTGTTCAAAAGGACATCTGACTGATAAATGCCATCTGCTACCACAACTCAAAACTGCTTTAGAAACTCAGACTGAAGAACTCAATTATGTTGGACCAAAATAGGGGGAATTTCTCTCAGTATCAAAACCCCCCTCATTTTCCTACAAATTGGGGGCATAACCCTTGGAATATGCCTTGGGGATAGTTAGAACCACCCCAACATCCTTGGAATTATTCTCAAGGGACAACTTCTCAAGAATGGCCACAAACAGGTTGGAGTAATCCATCCTGGAATCAGAACCAGAATAACCCATCATGGAATTAGAATAGTCCACCTTGGAATCAAAATTAGAGTAATCCATCCTAGATGCAAAATCAACAATAGTGGGGACAACAATACCAGTCCTATCCAAGGCAACAAAGAAATCAAGGTCAAACTCAAAATTTGTTGCCTGCACCTAATCAAAATTTTCAAGGGAGACCAAATCAACCACAACAAACACAAGAGGTGAAACAACCTCAACTACCAGCCCAACCAGTGACTAATCCAAACAACATAAGACAGGCATCCCCTGTCTATGTGGTTGAGTCTGAAGAAAATACTGAAATACATGTTCTTGATTGTAGTAATATCCAACTTCATTCAGGAAAAGTCTTACCTGAACCTGTTTTAACTAAAATCAAAGAAAATGAAATGCAAGAACCTTTGGAACCAAGTAGAGTCAAACCAACAATAGAAAAATAAGTAGAGAAAATAGAACCACAAGCAGAACAGTTACCTCCATCAGGGATAATTCCATACCCTGAGAGATTCAACACCATAGCAAAAAATTCTGAATCAGATCTGGTCAAGGAACTTAGAAAGTTAACCATATCACTCCCCTTATTGCAAGCCATTAAGGATGTACCTTTGATTAAAATAACTATCCAAGATTTGTGTATTAGAAGATCAGGGAGAAAAAAGAAGGCATTTCCTAAAACTATTCAGGTTGAAGGAAAGATAGTTGATCTCTTATCAGGGAAACTAGTACCTCCAAAGTATAGTGACCCAGGAAGTCCAGTTATCATAGTTACTATAAGCTCAATACCAATATCAAATGTCCTAGTTGATTTAGGAGCTGCAATAAATGTCATGACCAAGGATATAATGGAACAATTATAACTCAAACATCTAAGTCCCACCTTTACAGTGTTAGAAATGGTTGATAGGTCAGTTGCAAAACCTGAAGGTATCATTGAAGATGTCCCTATAGAAGTTTCCTCTTGGGAGTACCCTATAGATTTTTTGGTTTTACAGCCAAGGAATTCAGCACATGGTTATCCCATTATTCTAGGAAGACCTTGGCTTGCAACTGCAACAACCTTCATAGACTGTAGATCAGGAAAAATGACAATCTCCAATGGTATTGACTTAAAATAGATTTCTCTGTATCCTCCTGCAAGACCTTCAAGCAAATTTATAGGTCAATTATGGTTTCCTGATTCAGATGAAGAACAAGAAGAGATCATCTCCACACTAGCTACTGTAGTAGTGAAGGAACATATAGAGGAGATAGACTCCCATGATGAAGGGAATATTGAAAATGAGACTATCCTAAATGCTCTGCATGAGCAAGGAATAGGGGATGAAGAAGTAAATATCCATCAGTTCTTAGGAAGAGAGGAAGGTCAAAATTCTGAAACATGAGTCATCTACACTTTCATTACCACATGGGTGGCATCATCACCTACTCCCTTCTTCTCATTGTTCCATACAAAATATGCTTCCATCAAAAATCAATGAGACAAGAATTCCTTATTTCCTCCAATCTCACCATTGTCCACTCAACTCCTTAATAACCAAGCATGAAGGAGTAAATTCTGTCCTTCCAGGGACAAAATAGATAGAAGTTCAGCCAGGTAAATTTTTGAATATTAATAGTTGGCTTACTAAGGAAGAAGAAGCAAAACTATCAGCTGTTTTGTAGAAACATATCCATGCTTTCACCTGGGATTACAAAGATATGTCAGGAATCCACCCTGATGTATGCACTCACAGAATCTATATTGAAGATGTTAAACCAGTGAGGCAGCCCCAACGAAGATTGAATCCTACCTTGAGAGATATTGTCAAAGAAGAGATTGAAAAACTTTTAGAGGTAGGATTCATTTATCCAATTTTTGATAGTCGGTGGGTCTCTCCATTGGTTATAGTTCCAAAGAAGAATGGAAAAATGAGAGTATGTGTAGACTACAGAGAATTGAATAAAGTAACATACAAAGATCATTTTCCATTACCATTCATAGATCAAGTGTTAGATACTCTTGCTGGAAAGAAATACTTTTGTTTTCTTGATGGATTCAATGGATATAATCAAATTCAGGTTGCACCTGAAGATCAGGAGAAAACAACTTTTACATGTCCATGGGGAACATTCGCCTATAGGGTCTTACCTTTTGGCTTGTGTAATGCCCCAACAACATTCCAACGAGCAGTTTTAGCAATATTTTCTGATCTGACTACCGACAGTGTTGAAATCTATATGGATGATTTCACAGTATGTGGTGAAACTTTTGATTTTACATTAGAACATCTTGATAAAGTTTTAACTCATTGTGAAACATACCAGTTATCTTTGAATCCTGAAAAATGTTTTATGATGATGGAGGAAGGAATTGTTCTTGGTCATCACATCTCTCCTCAAGGGATCCAAGTTGATCCAAAGAAAGTAGAAATAATCAAGAATATTCTCCCTCCTAAGACTCAAACTGATGTCAGAAGTTTCCTTGGACACATTGGTTTTTATCGTAGGTTTATTCCCAACTTTAGCACAATAGCCAATCCTATGTTTGCCCTATTGACTAAGGATTCTGAATTCTCCTGGACTTCAAAGTGTCAGGAATCATTTGAAGCTCTGAAAGAAAAATTAGTAACTCCACCTATGTTAAGAGGACCTAACTGGACATTACCATTTCATATCCAGATTGATGCTTCCAATACTGCAATTGGAGCAGCATTAGGGCAAATTGATAATGGTGAACATTATGCCATCTACTACATTAGCAAGAATTTGATAGGAGCAGAGAAAAATTATACCACTACTGAGAAGGAATTCTTGGCAGTAATTTATGCTATAAACAAATTCAGACATTACATCACAGGTTATCAAATATTCATTCATACAGATCACACAACCATTAAATATTTGATGAATAAACCTATGGTGAGTGCAAGAATTATCCATTGGTTACTATTGTTGCAAGAATTTGATATCACAATAATCAACAAACCAGGAAAAGCTAATGTTGTAGCAGATTTTTTGTCTAGGTTGCAGAACACAGAGGAAGGGGAATTGGTTGAGGATACTTTTCCTGATGAAAAGTTATTTGCTATATCTGTCCAATCACCATGGTTTGTAGATATAGCCAACTATTTGGTCACAGGGAAAGTTCCTCCACATTTCACTTCAAAACAGAAGAAACAATTGATAAAGCAGAGCTCTTCTTTTTCATGGATTAAAGGTATACTTTTTAAATGCAGTCCTGACCATGTATTACGTAGGTGCATCCGAAAGGATGAAGTCTATGATATCCTTCGAGCTTGTCATGATGAACCCTCTGGTGGACATTATTCTGTAAAAAGCACAATTAGAAAATTTTTAGGAACAAGGTATTATTGGCCATCTCTTCACAAGGATGTAAAAAAGTACATCAGGCATTGTGATGCATGCCAAAGAATGGGGAAACCCACTCACACAAATGAAATGCCACTACAACCTCAATTGGTTTTAGAACCATTTGAGAGGTGGGGGCTTGATTTTGTGGGACCTATTGACCCACCTTCTCAAGGAAAGGTGCATATTATGGTATGCACTGATTACCTGACAAAGTGGGTAGAGGTGCGTGCTTTCAAACATGCTCATGAAGAGAAGGTTGTTGATTTCTTGTATACCCAGATTTTTTAGAGATTTGGAGCTCCACGGTCTATTACCATAGACCAAGGACCCCAATTTGCATCTAAAGTTATTGAAGCTTTCACAGAGTTATATGAAATCAAACATAGGAAATCATCACCTTATCACCCACAAGCAAATGGTCAGGTTGAAGTCACAAACAGGGAGTTAGAAAGGATTTTGACTAAAATAGTAGCTTTTCATAGGAGGAACTGGCTAGATAAACTACCTGAAGCAGTCTGGGCTTACAATACTACCTAGAAATCCACTACTGGTTTTACACCTTATGAACTGGTTTTTGGTAAAAAGCCTCTCTTACCTATTGAATTTGAGCTACTAACATTGCGAACAACTTTGGAAATTGGAATTGATTTGTCTCAGGCACAAATGGATAGAGTTCTACAGTTGAATGCATTGGATGAACTTTGGCTGGATGCAATACACCACACTGAAGTAATTCAAGAACAAAGGAAGTTGTGGCATGACAACCACATTCAACATAGGAAGTTTCAGCAAGGAGATTGGACCTTGTTGTTTGATTCTCGCTATGAGGATTTCCCTGGAAAGCTGTGGACTAGATGGCTTGGACCTTATCTGATTGAGGAGGTATTTGACAATGGAGTTGTTCGTCTCTCTCCTATCGATGACTCATGAAGGAAGTTGGTAGTGAATGGGCATCACCTTCGGGTATACCATACACCACTAACTAAGGAAGAATTCTTGCAGCAGCTTGATAGTTTGGATGTACAACAAATGGAAGAGATTCCCTCTTCCATCTCAACTTCAACAGACTCAACATGACAATGGAGTTTCAAAAAAATAGAAAAAAAAAAAAAAAGAAAAAAGAAAAAGAGAGGTAAAAATAAAAAAAAGAGAAAAGGAGAGGTGAAAAATAAAAAAAAAAAGAAAAGGAGAGGTGAAAAATAAAAAAAAAGAGAGAAAAATGAATAATTCAGTAGTGAAAACCTCTATGAGGCGCTACTGAATTGGTATGCATGAAAACCAGTTTTTCGGCATGCATAGCCTTGAAACAAATCTACATCATCATTGTAAAAATCCATCAACTGCACTTATTCTGAAATGTTGCAGAAAAATCAGTAGAACATCATCAGAAGCAACCATCTATCAAAACATGCAAATAACTTGTTTAAAACAGGTATATATTTCTTACACTTTTATCATTGTAAATACTTAGTATATAGTATATAAATATTAACCATTAGTATGAAGGCATTCATGAGGTTTGACATATTCAAAACATAGAAGAGGGATTCTAGTTTATGTTTGGTCTTCGAACAAATTATCTTTAGAATAGCAGAATTTGTCTTATCTTCGAAATAGCAGATTTGTCTTATCTTCGAAATGGCAGATTTGTCTTATCTTCGAAATAGTAGATTTGTTTTATCTTCAAAATAGCAGATTTGTTTTGTCTTTGGAATAGCAGATTTGTTTTATCTTCAGAATAGCAGATTTGTTTTATCTTCGAAATAACAGATTTATTTTATCTTCGAAATAGGAAATTATCTTCGAAATAAAAGGGTAACAAATTTAAAAATTAGAACGTGTGGCAGCAAAAGAAAAACATTCCACATGGCATCAAAAAGAAAAATCATTCCCACCACATGATTTTTCTCGAAAGGAGTATTTAGGGTTTTCACATTTGCGATGCGCCAACCAAAAAGGGTACGAGGATTTATGAAGCTGACGTTGAAAAGTGGGCAACCAAATCCGAAGGGATGATAACCAAATGTGCGAATAAAATCTGCATGCATGATTGGCTCGCTAATTAAGAAATAATTCTGATGGCATGAACGAACAACGATTCATCGGAGGTCATGTGTCCAAAACAAAATTGATAATCTGCACCACCTTCTTTCTAAAGATGGCTCACACATTGTACCCCCATGATTACAAGAAAGGTGATATTTTTTGCTAATTTTACCATTCTTTTCGAAGGAGAACGACGTCAAAGAATTATGAGTTGCAGAGAACGATAGCAGAGTGGTGTTGTGATAACATAACAACAACAAAAAGTGAACATGGGGTGAAAAATGAAAATGGAGCCTGAAAACACCAGATACCTCAGAGAGAGCCCTGAATCACTGTAGATTTTTGAAGATGGTGGGTTGATGCCCTTCTTAGACAAATTTGATGGGTGCTCTGAATATTTGGTAGTAGAGTTCACCCGTACCTTCAGAAATAACCGAGCCTACATCAACGGGATGACGATTGAGGTAACTCCTGAGATTCTGAGTCAAATTACTGAATTGCCTTTAAGAGGTCTCCAGATTTCTAGAATTGGTAGGAATACGTTAGCTGATGTAGTCGATAAATTCATGGAAGAAGGGGATAGGGCACCTGAATATTTGATGAACAAAAATGCATGTAAGGGTGTAAAAAGAATTAGTTTACAGGGGCCCTGGGATGAAGTAGCTATCTGGGTAATTAAGTTTCTAACATGTGAGGGGCAATATGTTGTTCTATCGGGACACCACTTCCGAATTTTAAACCATCTTAGGCATGGTAGGCAACAACCTGAGGTTAGGGTCAACTTCCCTTTATACCTACACCAGGAATTACAAAATATGTCTAGGAGGTATCAAGAGGGTAAGGGAAGTCCTCGCCACCATGGACTCATCAAACTCATTTGTAAGCATCATTTCAGGGGCAATATTAGAAGTTTTAATAGATTTTTCTCTTTGTGGAGTGAAGTAGTTTATGAAGAGGAGGAAGAAAATGAGGAAACAAAAAATGTTATCACAGAAGGAGAAGCACCCCAGGAAGAAGAGATAGAAACCCCCTCCATTGAACCTTCATCATCAAGGGTTCAAAAACAAAGAAAAAGAGGAACAAGGACTAGCCCTAGGGAAAGAAAACAAAAGAGGGTTAGGTTTTCTGAAGAAGTTACTGAATTTCCAGAATAGGGTACAGAACAGGATAAAAGTTCTAGTAGTGCAGAGGAAGAGATAGAAAGGGAAGAGAGGAATGTCCCATCAAAAACTAAAACTGTCCCTACACCCTCTGGAACAACAAAGAAACAAAATACAGGAAAACAATCTGAAATCAGGGTTCGGAGGTCTTCAAGACTCCATAAATAGGACACTACAGAAAATGTAGTTGAGGGAGGCATAAGGGAGGAAGAGACTATTTCCACTCCACCCTTAAGGAGAAGCCCTAGGAATTTGCAAAAGCAAACTAGGGCACAAAAAGAAAAGGACCCTAAAGCTGCCAATGAACAACAAGATTTTGTATTTGTGGATGATATGTCAAATACAGTCATGGAGGATTCTCCAGACATCCCTGCACAGGACCAATTTGAGGACACAGAAGAAGCAGGTACAAAAATTTTTGAACCTCAATCTAAAGAGAATTTACCCATTTATTCCTCATATTCTAAAATAGAGGAGGAAGAGGAAGAAGAAGAAGACATAAAGGAGCATTTAAGAGCTGCTAGAAGTGTTATCAAAACATAAATGACCTAGATTGAGGAGAAAGAAGCAACCATCGAAGAAAAAGATACACATATTTTTGAGTTGCAGCAGGAAATAGAGAGGTTAAAAAGTAGAGTGGCATAGTTGGAGTCACAACCTGCAGACTCTGGTGAAAGGGAAAATATTGCTCAAATCTTGCTTGGATTATCCATGCAAGATGACCCAACACCAGCTAGAAATATACAACCTCCTCCTCAAATTGCAGTAGTTGATCCTTTTGTTGAGCATGCAGAAAATAGGGAAATGATTGATGCCCAGGCTCCTCAACAGGATAATGTTATCCCAGAGGTAGATGAACAACAAGGTCTTCAGCAAAATGATGTTATTCCAGGGGAAATTGAACAACAGGGTTTTCAGCAACCTATTGAGCCAATTGGTCTTGGAGATGAGGGTCCACAACAGACAAGAGCAGATTTGGGACAATCTGAAGATATAATTCCTCCTTTCAAAGCTACACCATTTCATTCCGAAGATACCTCAGAACAAACCAGAATTATGGTCAAAAGTGAACATGAAGAGCCACAACAGCTAATAGCACAAATGATGTCTACAAGGGAAGCCTCAAACCATCCAAACAAGAGTTTTCAAGTAAGTACACCTCTGAATTTGCCTACTATGCCAAATTTCTCATTTGTTGCACCAAAAATAGAAACAAAGGAAAAAGAAGTACAGGTAGAATTGTTGCCTAGGTTTCAGCCAGTTGTCAGGACCCAAAACATGGTCACTTTAGAAAAGTATAATGAAGATTTAGCCCAATGGATTTTAAGATGCCAAAAACTTCAAACTCAGGTTAAAGAATTAAAACTAGCAGAAAAATAGTTAAAAGAAAAAGATGCAGAAATCAATAAATTACAAAAGCAGGTAACATATCTCTGCCAGGTTGCAGAATATTTGGTACAGTTCAGACGACCAACTAGATTCTATAGTTTGATCTTGAAAGAAAGATATCTCAGATGGCAAGTCATGAGAATCAGTTCAAACCTTTCCTACAACCTGGATACTACTGAGGATTTCCTGGAGGCTTACCTGAGAAGTCCAGAGGAACAAAAAAATTTGTTGTGTGAACTATTTTTACATAACTTCTTTATTCCAGAGGATGTAACCTTCCATCCACACATTTTCACAGGAGATGTTCAATTAAGAGATTTTATGTCTAATCTGCAGAACCAGGTTTATTGGAGCCAAGAAAAGAAAAAGAATAAAGAGATTGAAATGAAGGTTGAATTGTTGGTAAGAGTTGTACAACCAAATCATAAGATCATCACTAATCAACATTTCATTATGATGAATAGGGCAGATGTCAAGACAGAGTATCTAAATAATCTCAAAGATTGTTTGAAAAACTTCTAGAATTTTTGTGCACATAATTTTATGCCTACCTTAACAACCTATAAGGATAGATGAGCAGAGTTATCTATGTCTTTGTAGAAGAGAGAGCCTATCTCCCCTATCAACTTAGAATGGTCTAGGAGAAGAGCAGAAGGAGTAATACAGACTATCCTAACCATGAAGCATCAATGGATAGGTCTGAGGTTTAGGCCTCCCATCATCCTTACTCCTATTCCATACTATTTTGATAGTGACCCTCAACCAAGTGACCAGTTTCAAGAATGGCTCAAGAAACTCCAGGACAGTAGAGGATACTATGTAGGGAAACAAATTGTTCTACAAAAGTTGGAATCTAAAAATGGATATGTGTGAATCAACAGCCCAACAGAATGCATGAGGACATGCATTGAAATAAGTTGGGGGAAAATGATGAGGCTTGAAAATGCCTCAATCATAGCATGTTTTGAAACATTATAAATGTTTAAAAACCTTATGATATGTCTTTTATGCTAATTAAGTTGATCTAAATATGTTGTATATTGATATTTGCATGATTGATGTGTTTAGGGATATTATGCTTTGTTTTTACAGTTTTTGCATAGTTTTTCATTGTTTTCAAGCAAGATATATTGATGATGGGGATGCATGGTTGAATAGCAGCATTTTAAATATCTTTATATTTATATTTCTATGCAATAACCTGGTTGAATCTGAAGAATAGTATCCAAAAACTGTAACTGTGCAGCAATAACAGGAAATTCTATGTAAATTCCAGCCAGCTGCCAATGAATGGCAGGGCATGGAATTTACCAAGAAGAGAAGATAAAGTCAGTTGGATTTACCTCCTGGAATATGGATTTGTAGACCTACATAGAAGCAGCAACATAAATCAACATCTGGAAGGCGTTCTGAGTTTGAATTGCATCTACAACTAGTCATTCCGAAGATCTTCGAAATGATAGGGGAAAGCGCTGCAGTTTGACTTTCTATGGTTTCCAATGAGTTGAAGAGGCAACTAAAGGTTGAGGAAAGTTAGGAAAAGTCTCCTCCAGCTATCTCCACCATCCCTTGCCGACCAAAAGATGCAGCCCCTAAAAATATCAATTGAAGCAGCTGACTTTGTCCTGAAATATCCCCTAGAATTGTTGCAACATAATAGGCAGTTAAAGCTATAGGATAGGAATGGTATATTTTATGTTTGTAAATAGATATTATGCATATATAAAAGGATAGCTCCCATATTGGTTGAGCTAAGTAGAAAATAGTACGTAGCATTAGCTGGAGAATAGATATTAGCAGTTTTTAGTTCAACAATTTTGTAACAACATTGTAATGCTTTTTCTAGAATAATAAAGTGTAGTTCTTCCATATTCTCTGTCACTTTATGAGTGTGTGTAAGGTTTAGTTAGTTAGAGAATTCATACCTTCTTCTGGAAAAGGAAGCAGGCCACTTCCAGGCCTAGGAGAAGGACTAACAGGACAGGTTTTCTTCTGATTCTTGCTGCAGCAGAATTAGTTGAATATTTGTCTATTTCCATTTTTTGTATCAACTGACATTTATTGCTGTTTATTCCCTATTTAAAGTAAAATTGCAATGTTATTTAGAATGTAATTAATGGTAGATCTGATTATT
Source organism: Wollemia nobilis (assembly GCA_028583015.1). Classification (NCBI taxonomy): domain Eukaryota; kingdom Viridiplantae; phylum Streptophyta; class Pinopsida; order Araucariales; family Araucariaceae; genus Wollemia; species Wollemia nobilis. The sequence continues at coordinate 1,780,458 of JAQPPZ010002224.1, forward strand.
GCCTTTATTCTCAGTAAGATTTTAGTTTCAACATGCTTTTATTTTCTGCAATTTACAATTTTTTTGTTGTTGTCAGCCACTGTACAGAAGATTGACAACCTTCTGCAACAGAGAACTGACAGGATTTAGTTTATGTTTTATGCAACCATTTCATTCTCCATTTCATTCTGCAAAAGTACTTAGATCTCATTTTTGCAATTGTAATTAGGTTCAATTTCATGTAACTAAGAATTTCATTCCTGCAAAATAACTAGATTTCATTCTTGCAGTTGTAATTAGGTTTTCATTTATGTAATTTAAATATTAGATTTCCATTCTTGCAAATAGATTAGTTTATTTCATGCAATCTAGGAGTAAAGGTGACCTGAAAACCCCCAACACAATCTGTTCCACCAATAAGACCTGTTGCTCCAAAATGAGTTAAATTGTAGCCCTGTTCCTCATTTCTATCGTAAATAGCCTTGGACACCACCCCGGATTGATAGATCCTTGAGATTTAATGATGTGATTAACGACAATGCATCAGAGAGGTCACCCCTCATTTGACCTCTTTAATCGATCCTTCATATTGATCTTCCATTGTAATGCGTATGGTACATCCTCCCCCATAACGGTGTGTGCATGAAATGATAATCCCTTTGGCCTCATCACAACTATATGCTCCCACACCCTAAACTTGACTATTACATTCTATGCAACCTATGCAACTCCCTATATGTCTACACCAACAATGTTGGTACCCAGGAAAATCACACCTCCTGCTCAACCATATCACATACCATACCTAAAATATTTGAAGGGAATTTTACCTCTGAGGTATTTGACAACACATAACTAGCGATCAATAGCATGACTAGTGTATGTCTCCGCAATAACTATTTCCTTCACCGATACTCCATATAATGAATACCATGACTTTATGATATCCCTCACCACTTGGCTCAAAATACTCTCTCTAGTACAATCTCCCGTTACTGATCCCCCTTCATAGCCATAACTACCTCATCCTCCACCTAAATCCTATAAATACGATAAATGTCCTCTAAAGTGATGGTCGTTTCCCCATTGAAAATTAAAAAGTGTTCCTATCTGCATCTCAATGCTCACATAACATGTATGAATTATCATAGTGTACTATCACCATTTGCGATACTCCATAAAAGACCACATTCCACAACCACTCAATCTCCCTAGTCATCTACACCTTCTTGATGTCATCGAATACTGATCGACAATTATTCCTTGGTCTCACATATTTCACTTGCAACCCAATTCCAAATTGCTAGTTCATACACTAATAAAAAACATTGTACAAATTTGTACTGACCTATATAATCCATACATTCATATGGAGCCATACTAACCTAGAGAAAAAGGTATTTTTGGCCATCCATTTGGCTAAAACACCCCCCAAACCTAACATAAATCACAAACAACCCCCAAAATGCATCAAAACAAGAAAATATACAAATATCATGCATACATGCACACCAAGAAAAACACACACACAAACACACTACATGCAGGCAAACCCCCACTACCTATTTTCCATTTCTCCCATACAATACTAACTAGCTTATTTCTAGTCAATCATTTCCTTTCACTACATGTGTTCCCTAAAGTTCATTTTAAAACTATTAAAACCACATAAAAATGGAAAAAAGTCAATTGACCTTTACTGCACTCACCCTAACATCAACCATCTCAAACAAAAAGCTGGTAACACTTCATGTCACAATTTCTCTCTTCTTCTCACTTCGCTCCTCTCCTTGCAAAATTTACCAATTTACACAACACAAATGAGACGCCTTGCAAATCCTATTTTATCGGTGCACCCCAAGTTCACACCCCTGGATATGAACCTGAAGTTCACACCTTTGGGTATGAACCCTCAATTTACACCTGTCCATTCGAACCTACTAACTCACCACCAAAATTCTCCTAGCATTAACAAATTCTAGTCTACTCACATACCTCTCATAAATTCCTATATTTTTTTGTCTCATCATTATTTTATCAAGTAACTCATCATTGTCCTTTGCTTCCTTGTCCATCAACTCATTGCTTAAGGGGGTTGACATCAAACACCAAAAGCTGCTTACACATGATCAATAACCAAACACTCAATTAAGGAATCACGTTTATATAAGAAACTTTACCTAAGACCATCATAAGTCCTCATCTGCTAGGGCAAGCAAATGCAAAATTTCTCTTCTCAATCAAAACTTCAATCCAATCAAAATTGGTATACTATGCACTAGTAGCTATAGGTTTACTCAGGTGTGTATTACGTCACCAGGGTTACCAATGAGTCCATTGAAGCAATAATGAGTATGCCTACACATACTTGCACTTTCACTTCAACAAAATGATCAAAGTGATGTGAGCACATTCGCAGATGGCTAGATGATCTATCAAATCAAATCAAGTTTAAATTCTCATAAAAGGTAAACTTTCAAAGATATTCATCCCTTCCAAAGTTGGGGTATCTTACATTGATCATGACTCAAGACAATCTTGCATATACTCTCTCAAAAAATCAATATGGCTTAACAAAAGATCATTATCAATCATCCACAACTACCCATCACCAATTTATCCTTTTCAAAATCAAACCACCAATCTAGTGTCATAAGTTTTTGCATTGCACCATGTTTTCACACAACACAATACAAAAAGGGGTAAATGTAGACACCTAAAAATCACACATTATCCCTCATCCCATCACAAATGCTGATTAATTTGCAAAAACACCTTTAATTTTGCATAATTTTCCAAAAATAACTATGCATCCTACTTAAGCCCCCTTGGTCGCTTAAACCCTTTCATATGCTTAGCCCCTGGTCACCATGCGACCACCCCTTAAGCCTAACTTAGGGACACCTCATCCTAGTATACCCTTTGACTAGTCCACCTTCCACCTAAGCCTAACTCACCCTAGCCTAACTTGATCAAAATCTGCCTCATAGTCAAACTCAAACCCATTGTCAAACTAACCATGGTGGACACATCACCTAGTCTACCCTTTAACTAGCTTAGCTTCCATCTCACCCACTTAACCTCAACTAAATCTAGGGTCAACCAACCATGGTCAACCTTGACCCTCACTCGACACATATCCCTATGTGTATTCAATTTCATAAATAACATTTGAAGACTTTTATCTTTTAAAGCATTGAAAGCATAAGTGAGTCATCCTTCACTTCACCATAGTTAACCTAACCCATGGTCAACTTAGCCCATGGTCAACTACACTCTAGTTAGTTTCCATAAAATTCTAGCTCCCACTCCATCTTGGTTAACACTAAACCCAAGGTTAACATAACTACAGTTAAATTTTGACTCTTGCTCCACTCCACCTCTCCATGTGCATTCATGACCATAAATTACAATTGAAAACTTTATGCATTAAGACATTCATAAGGGATGGCTCACCCATGCCCATTTAGTGTATGTGGATGGGTGAGGACTTCTCTCATCCAAATCTATTTGTGAGATATACCACCCCATGTCATATTATAGGACACCTCACAGGATACCTCAACTCCCCTCCCTTAACCTTACCAAATTCTATAAATAGAGGGTAATTTCCTCTATCTTGATCATACATCCATTTTTCATAACCAGACTTGTTAGGATCTTATCCTAACTTTCATTATTAATAATATTCATATAATAAATTTATATATTAAAGTTAGTATAGTAATAATATAATAATTAATTATTATATTATTAGGATTAGGGTTAGACATAATAATTAAATATATTTAATTATTATGAAAGGTCATGATGAAATGACGTAACATTAGGGTTAGATAGATATAAAATGTTGTACAATCAATCATTGGAGATCATCGATGAAATATAAAAACATATATTATTTAGACCCATTGGAGGGATTTCCCAAACCAATGCAAAAGGCGATTCGTATCTAAAAGTGATTCTATTTATTTAATTTATTTTTTATTTATTAAATTATTGTGTTACCATCTGGTATCAGAGCATTATGGATCCAGGGACCAAAATTTTTAGGAAGAAGTTCAAAAATTGAAAGCGGAATTTCGAGAATTGAGGAAAGCACATTGGGAATGTTTAGAAATTATTTTTAGCGTGCAACATTTAGAAAATATTAATGCACTTCCGAAAAAAACAGAAGAAAATAATACAAACCCTAGATTTTTTTTTGGAGAGGGCCATAACCATAGAACTTCCAAAAGTACCTATTACACTTTCGAAAACAAATTTTTATGCAAACCCTAAAACTATATATGTGCAAAAAAGGATGCATCCTATGATTACATCAAGCTCCTTATTGGTACCTGTGATTTAGCCAGTTATATGTTGAGTGCAAAAATTACATAGCTGGTGAAATCATTTTAGGGTGATCTGTTTGACATGGAATTTTAATTGTAGCAATATGCTAGGGTATACGTGAAGCCATAAGGACCTTCCTGGATGGAAGAAATGCACGTCCAACCAGGGCGAGACTCAAAAAATTAAACCAAGCAAACCAAGTAGCATCACAATAACTCTATGGCTCTTATTTTGTATGCGCGTTTCCTTCCATCTATTCATGATATTTGAACCTTGATAATCAAGTTCAAAGTTTCAAAAGTAGAGTGGAGTGCAGCGATGTGTTATAAAAAGTCGCATATTATTGGAGACATGATGAAACAGTTTCACATAACTCAAACAACTAGATTAAGGTTTAGTTGTGCTATTCAATGTTATCCACAGGTCAATCATGCATGAAAAAAATTATAGGGAATCTTTCTACCAAACAAAATTTACTTCAAAAGACCAAGCTTGGCAAGATAACACAACTTATGCTTGTTACTATATTAAAAATATTGCAAATGTAAATGAAGCAAGTCACTAAGATGAACCTTGTACATAGGCCCAAAAGGGTCAAGCCATCAAAGAGTTGTTACAATCCAACATAACTGTTATAAAAGGAGTGAGTCGTTACAAAGGAGCTATTCACCACATAGAAGCGAGTTGTTACAATCCATCATTCCACTATTTTGCTACAGATTTTGCAATATCCGGGGAGTCCTTAGAAGCGACTTACAATGATTTTGATGCATGGATGCTCTAAGTACATCAGGCACAGCAGTTCTTCAATTGCAACTTGCTCGGTTGCCTTGTGTCATTGCATATCGTTCGAGTCTACTAACAGAGTGGCTTGCTCAATTTCGCACCAAGTTAAGCTATATATCATTACCAAATATTCTAATGGATTTCTACAGTTATTCCAAAAGCTCTTGCCTCAAAATGCACACCAACACATCGATCTTCACTGGCAAGTTGTCCAAAATGAGAATCTCTAAAAGCAGCAATTAATTGTCGTAGAGAAGGCATTTGACATTCTTAAAGCCTCCAATGAAAGATTTCAACGAAACATCCTGCCAGTGGATCAAGTCACCGCAACTTTTGCGTTAATTAAGAATGCTGTGAACTCGATCAAATATCAATAATATAGTTCTTCAGGTTTACTTCCATATTGAAGAGGTAGACTTGGAGTACTATAGCATATGATCAAAATATTGTGATTTTTATTTAATCATATTGAAGACAATACACCTTTAGTCACTAGTATCTCCAACATGTGTAAAGTTAAAAAATGACAACCTATACTTTTATGATGTTATGGATTGAACTTAACACTGTGCTTCTTAATATTTTCTTAAAAAATATAAATAAGATAAATATCTACAATGTTTCTACTTGTTAAAATATATTAAACTTTAAATTTAAAATATGACTAGTTGCAACTCAACACAACACTCGTTAATAATATAATGTGATGGATATAAAAAATGTATTTTCATCCATATATAGCCAAGATAATTAAAAGTAAAAATTCTTTATTTAAATAGTTGTTATATTAATAATTTACAAGCTACATACAAAAAAAAATAGGTAGAATAATCACAACCTAATGTAATCATACAAACATGAAAATAATCCATACTAGTAAAAGTTAATTTTTTTAAGGTAAACTAAAATGACCCCAGAGATGCACAACCTTAGAGCAAAATATAAATATTGCATAAAAATCATCAATAACAATGCCTTCTATGGTACACCAACACATGGGGATACAACCAAACTTATTAGAGAGGCACTATCTCATGTTAATATTTCCACTAGGTGGGAGCTACATGATCAACCACCTTTGTAAAGTGGATCTCTCAGGAACCACATCCAAAGCATAAACGTTAACTGCCTATCAATATAAAAAAGAAGTCATACCACATGATTAAATGCGTCTACTTTCAAGACAAAATTTGGATATGTAGGTTTAAGGATGAAAACAATGCGTCACTACCATGTCTAGGCTCATGACTAGAAATGTAAGACTTGTTGTCAACTGAAATAAATTGACATGCACTTTGTAAAAGAAATCTGGTGATCTAAACTTCTTACAAACACTAAATATAAACATCATACTAGTTAACTTGTTAAAAATTTGGTATACCAAATAATTATAGCTAGATCCATCATTCCTCTAACATTTGATGATGACACCCTCAATGTTGTATTCTTCATAGCTCAAAAGAACCTTATGAGCATTATGCATGAAAAGTTACTAGTTATCTTGTATGGAGTCGTCCACCTGCACTTGTGCATTTTATAATGTGCAAAATCCCCTTGCTTGACCACAATCATAATAGGACTACAAGAGCAATAATTGTACTAGCAATTTTTTACTAGGCAACCTACTCCATCAAAGAGCTAGACAATGTCTCTTTAGAGGTTGAAACAACATTGGGTATTGACGGAACACACCCTTGTACTCCCTGAAACCTTATAGCTTATGGAAGAGGTAGTAGTAAGCTTTGAGCTTGCTAAGAGGAATCACTCTCCTTTAGATTTTCATTTCTTTTCCTTTACAATTTGAATTGAAGTCCACTTTTTACCTCAAGCATCAACTTGTAGCATCAATACTAAATGGGTTAAGGCTTAGCTTTGAATCTACCTATAACAAGTAGGAAATATTTTATCTTATGATGTGATGATTAGCAGTAGTATCAAGTACTGCGAAGGTTGATCTATAACCCTAGTTGGAACCTGACATCACCAAGTTAGACATCTATAGACTTGAGATCTATAGTGACATCAACCTCAACACAGATGCATTTTTTGGGCTTAGTAGAATAAAACTTTGGTTGTTCATACATTCCTATAAGAGAAATAAGAGAGTCTAAAAATTCCATAATGACAAAGGAAACCCAATAAATTTGATGCACATAGAAACTTTAAGAGACAATGGTTAGAGATAACAACATCCCTAGCCCATGGTTGAAACACCAACAATGTGTTACGAATGTACATGAACCATGTTTGAGGATCTCAATGATATGTTGGGGTCTAAGAACCAAAAATTGAAAAATTGTTTAATGAGGTTTTGGAAACTTTCAAACTTAATGCCATAGGTTGTCATGCATCCTAAACCCGAGACTTTAAATTTGTATCATCAAAAATACTACCTATAAAATACCCATCAAAGATAAGCTAATCTACCCAATAACAGAATAATAATAAAACATTAAAAAAAGTACAAAAGTGATTTTATAAAACATCTTTTAATTAATCTAACCAATAACATGCATTTTTACATGAGTTAATAATAAAATAACATAGTAGAAGAGTAACTTCATAAAACACCTTTTAACGAATTTCTACAACTCATTAACTTGGTGCCATTTTCTTCTACAATGACTGCTCCAACCAAAATTAGTGTCTTCGTAGAAGAAAGACGGTAATAAATAATAACCCTCTGCCCAAAGGGTAGGTAAAGGATTGAAAGAACAACGTATGAAGAGACAATAATATGAAACATTCTATGTACAACTAATTTACAACGAAACAATCACTCAACCTCGCTGGAGAGCCTTTTCTCATTTGTACAGCCTACAACAAACACTTTATTATACTTCATTGCTAGCACGTCTTAGTTTTAAATACATTAAAATCAGGAAAGGTAAATCTAATTGAATATGATTCTTTTTTATCTGCATCTTCTAGAGCAATGCAACCTTACATGGTGTGTAATGTAAATATTTGAATAAATTGCCCAAATGAGCACGTCAATCACATGGCTGGACAACATATCTTACCATTCATCCAACAAGGATGCATGCAGTTTGTTTTAAAAAGAAAAGAGAGGAAAAGAAAACGTATGCAGTTGTGGTAAATTTTGGAGGAACGTTCACGGAATCAGTGATGTAGAAAAACCAAAATAAACACCAAAAGAAACGAAGATAACTTTAAAGCCAAGCTACAACAAACATGGCAGGCTTTAATCGGGGATGGAACTTTCGAGTACTGTTGTTGATTCTTGCAGATAAAGCTTTCAGTCGGTGATGGAACTTTCGTGTCATATGGCTGATTTCTTACTATTATCCTCTTGGAATCCTTTTCTTCTTTCTTCGCTTTACAGTTGCCAGTAAAAACATACCATATGGAGCCTTTCAATTGGATATGTACAGAGAATTTTGGGGTCCAACTAATTGAAGATGACTACATAAACTGCACGTATGTATGTCGGTGAACTTATTATTCGTTTTCCACCATTTTAATCTACTTCACATGGGTACAAGCACTATTTTATTACCTTGTTTGCCATTCCCAAAAGAAAAAATTATTTCAAGATTTCAAATCTAGAGTATGTTTAATCTGGATAAAGGTAGTAGTCTAACCTAAGTTTCCTGTGTGGGGTTAGTTTGATGACGGCCTTATCAACATCAAGCCACTTGAGTCTCCCTCATTCGAAACGTGCTTAGCAAGACCAGATAAAAGTTATAGTGTAACACTGAGATGTAATAAACTTGACTCTGTAACCAGTTATTAAAAAATGTAATTACCAATTTTATATAAATAAATAAAAAATCCAACTTTTTATAATTAAAAAAAAAGTAGTTACGAATTTTATATGTATAAAGAAAAATCCAACTTTTTAACTTAAATGAGATGTAATTCCTCTATATATATATATATTGTAGCTCCTCACTCCTTGTGCACCCTGCGTTTTGATTTTCATTGTATCCAGCTGAATCCCAGTGCCAAGTGTGCTCTTGTAAAGTTCTGCAAGCATACCACAAGTCGGTAAGTATGTTTCTATTTGTTTTTCTTTGCTTTTTATGGCATAAATGAATAAATTGGAGATAAAAGGTATCAATCCATATCTAAGGAAGCATTTTCTACTAGTTTCTGTTGCATATCACGTATTAAAAATTTGGGTTTTCAATCAATTTTGTGATGAGAACAATATTCTGCGTTATTTGATTACATCTAGTTTTCAGAGGGTAGGAACATTGAGAAGGTCATGTCACTTTTGTTTGGTTTGTAATGCAACCAGGGATGGAGCCCTACAACGAGATCCAGATTGGAGACATGAGCCTGAACGAGAGCAGAGGTCCTATCAACCTTAACCCGACTGCAAACAGTGGTCAGCTTAACCAGGACCAAATAGGTCGCGGCCGTCGTCAATGGGTGAGAAACTGTAACTGTGACTCTCCTTTGCATATAGGATTTGCTTTGCTTAAGGTGTGATGTGAGCTGAGATGTTTGCATTTATCAGGCACGCAATACTGGAGGGCTCGCCCGAGGGTCCAACAGGATCAAGATTGGCAACGTTGAAGGGAATAGCAACCAAGAAGGTCTCAACGTTAACCTCACTGCGAACTCAGGCCAGCTCAACCAGCGTTAGACTGGAGACTTTGCTCTGAGTTGATACAGGAGAAGATTTGGAAAAGTAAAGCTATAAGTGTACATGGACTATAAAAAAAATTGAGGAGGGTGAATGTTTGTTTTTCCCTGGCCCTTGATTAAGGAACTTTATAATCTGTCAATTGTCTTACTTTGCCCATTATATGGGTTTTACATTCTCACTTAAAAGCATTTTCTTTATTGTAACTATGAAATTGAAGCTGGTTTTATATATTATTTGTTGCTATTATAATCTTCTTCTTGGTGGGTTTGAATAATGTTTTTGGTTGTTTTTTTTTTTATATATATTTGCTGTCATTATAACTTCCAGCGGCCGTCATAGGTTTCATTTATATATCATAGTGGTATTATAATAAAACGAACACGAATATATATATATATATATATGGGTTTGAATAATGTTTTTGGTTGTTTTTTTTATATATATTTGTTGTCATTATAACTTCCAGCGGCCGTCATAGGTTTCATTTATATATCATAGTGGTATTATAATAAAACAAATACGAATACGAATACGAATATATATATATATATATATATATTTTGTGAAGAATTATGTGTTATTCAAACCACCTTGGGGTATGGTGTGTGTAAGTGTATGTTTTATTCATATATTAATTCTGAAGAATCATGTGTTAGGGCTTTCTTTCAGGAGATCCAAGTTCAAAACACACCTTGAGGCGTGGTGTGTAAGTGTGTGTGAGTGAACTTGTGTACAAAAAAAAATTATTTATTTTTTAAAGTTGAAGAAATTAATAGGTTTATGGTAATCTTAATTTTCTTTGTCTTCAAGAGATTAAAGTTTTTGACTTTATTCAGCAATGTATTTGTCTTTTTCTTTGGTTCGTTTTTTTTTTTATGCCACCAATCATTCCCCTGGTAGAGGGGGAGTTGTCATTCTTTTGGCAGCTAGGTGGAAAGATAATTTTATCTCGTGGGGTGTGGATCCTTCCAATCATGCAATTTGGGTTTTACTTGAGGTTGGTGGGTTGTCTTTTGGCATTATTAATGTCTATGCCTCCAATGACGCTCAAGAGCGCTGTAGTCTTTGGCGGTGGTGTGCTTTTTCTTTACCACATGTTGCTTGGGTTATGTGCGGAGATTTTAATATGATTGAAAAACCAACAGACAAGATATAACTACTTTCCACGCGGTGGACTACTCAAGAAAGAGAGGCCTGGTACTTCATGAAAAATAAATTGGGTTTGTCAAACCCTAATTCTTGTTTTTCTCCTCAGGATTTTCCTAAAAATTTATGGTATACGTGGTCCAATTTCCATGCTGGCCATGCAAAAATTCTGAGAAGGCTGGACAGAGTCATGCTTTCAGATCATGTGCAGTTTTTCTTTCATAGGAGAAATGCTTCATCTCTGTTTGTGGAAACCATTCTTGGTATTACTACTTCTGACCATTCACACATTATGTTTAATGTGCTGATGAAATCCTTGCCTCAAAGACATTACAAGTCAATTTTTTTTTCAATACTTCCTTTCTTCAGCACCCTTTCATGGTTTGTCATATCCGTCGAGTCTAGAATCTAGTTCCTAGACCTACAAGAGAGTTGGGTTGGATAGAATGGTGGAATGATGCCATTTTTTGTACAACTGTCTTACTCCGTGCTTTGGGGAAAAATATGGCGTAGTTCATAAGATATTTTAATGTTGTCCTTCATGATGAGCTTGCCAAAGCTTCTCTCAGGCTTGAGGCTTGTCCGTTTAATCCTGAACTTCAATATCATGTTGCCCAGTTGAGGCATGAACTTAAACTTATTGAAATTTATGAGGCTCGGGGAGCTTGAATTAAAGCCCATATTCATTGGCTTAAAGTTGGTGATAGGGTCACCAAAGAATTTTTTCAAAGGCTTCGCCCTCCCAGGCAAGCTACTCAATTCTAGACCATTCAAGACAATGGAATAAGGCTTACCTCTCTTCCTCAAATGATTAATGCTTTTGTCAAGCACTATACTAATATTTTTGTCGCTCAACTTATTCCTCTAAGTGAGAGCCAACACTGGTAGCTTGTATGGTAGTTGTACGAGTTAAGGTTTCAGAGTCTCAAAGAGTAGGGTGTGATAAACTATTCTCCCTTACATATATGGAGGATGTATTATTTCAAATGGAAAATGATAAAGCACCAGGTCTGGGTGGATTTCCCTGTGAGTTCTACAAGGGTCTTTAGGACTTATTTGATCCTGATTTGCATAAAGTTTATCTGGAGGCTCTTCAAGCAGGCTCTTTGGGAGCAATTATTAATAGGGGTAATATCAAATTCATACCCAAGCAAGGGGACCCGGAGTTGATTACTAATTGGAGGCCTATTACTTTGTTGAATGTTAGTTACAAGATCATTGCCAAAGCTTTGGCTCTTTGTATTAGGCCTCTTCTTTCTTTTATAGTCAGATCAGAGCAAATTGGATTTATTAAAGGAAGGTACATCCTTGACAATGTTCTGGCTATCTGGGAGGGCATGGGATGGGCCCGGATGTCAAACCGGAACATACTTTTTATTAAGATTGATTTTGAGAAATCTTATGATCGCATTGAATGGAGATTCATTCTTGCTATGCTCAAAGCTTTAGGATTCATGTCAGTTTTCATTCAAACTATTGCTATGCTATTCAGAGATGCTTCAATTATTTTCAATATGAACAATTCACAGTCTGAAGTAGTGGGCTTGTTTAGGTCTGTTCCTCCTTCTCTATATGTGAAGCCTTCAGCTATCTTTTAGCTACTCAAGCTTCTATAGGTCTTATTAAAGGAAATGATCTTCTAAATATCAGGGACAACTTATTAATGGTCTCTTTGCTTATGACTCTTTTCTTACTATAAGGTAAGAGGAGCAATTTGTTTCTAATGCTCTATTTTGTATAAACACCTTTTGCACAACCTTTGGTTCTAGCATACAATGGAGGAAGACCTCCTACTTCAGATAGTCTCCCTTGCCTAAGCCACCTTGGCTTCAAGGGTATCATTGGAATTGAATCCCTCCTGAAGAAGTTTTTAAGTTTCTTGGTATTCCTTTTGCCTTTCAAGGATCCCCTGCTCAAGTTTAGAATTATGTGCTTCAAAGAGTTGAAAAGAAAATTGATTTCTAGCTTACTAAGAAGTTGTCATTAGCAGATAAATTTCAGATTTTCTCTAAAGTTTTAGTTGCAACTCATGTTTATTATTCCTCTTGCTGGGTTCCTTCACAAGCTTGTTATAAGAAGCTTGAGAGACCCCTTCGAGATTTTCTTTGGAATAATTCTTCTAAAATAAAGGGATTTCATAGAGTTGCCTGGGATGTTTTCTGTCTTCCCATAGAATCTGGTGGAATGGGTCTACTGAACTGTAGATGGTAAGGTATTGCTCTGTGTGCTAAGTGGCTGATCAGGACTCTAAGGGGAGCTAAAGCTTGGAAAGTTTTGGTTCGACATTTTATTTCCTCTGGTCTTCCCTTAAATAGTAGAGCATGGAGAGGGTTGGATTTTCCCTCTCTCATTGTTGCTCCAGTTTTTGTTAAGATTTCTAGCTCCTTTGTTATTAAAAGTATATGGAAAGCCTGGCAACAACTCACTCCTTGGAGCTGTTGGAGAGGAGATGGCTTTAGTAAAGGCTTATCCATTAATTTTATGAATATTTGGTGGTCCCTCGTGTTTCTTCATAAAGGTTCTCCCTTAGCTCGGGTGCAATGGTTTCATGGTCAACGGTTTTTCAAAAAATGTATTGTTACAATAGATGATTTCTTTTCTCACAAGACTAGGGATTGGATCCCATGGAATGAGTTCAAACACACCTTCAAGCTAAATGGTACGGATAAAGATACATATGATGTTGTTATTGCTCTCACCCCTTTTCTATGTTGCATAATATTTGTGTGCGCTCGCAGCGTCCTTGGTGGTCAGATTGGGGATGGCATGTTGACACTTCTTTGCTTAATTATAAGGTTTGTTTGGGGTATAAATGGTTATCTCCTCATCTTCATTTGGTGCCTAAGCTCAATCAACGTTGGGACTTATTTTCTACAAGGACTAGATGGAATTCTATATTTCATAATGTTTGGGCTACTTATGTTGAGCCCAAGCAATATTTTTTTACATGGAGCTTGTTGTGTCAAGGCCTTCCCTTGGGGGAACGTTTGAAGCACATTGGAATTCCTGATCCTAAATGTCCTTTTTGTGGTGTTCCCGAGTCTTGTATTCACCTCTTTTGGAATTACAGAAGATCTAGGCAAGCTTGGGAATGTATTCTTTCTTTTTTTCTCCATTTACAGCTGCAAAAGTTTCTTGGCCCTAAGCTCTTCTTGGGGATTCTTTTACTTTGTCTCTCCCACTGTTTGAAGTGTGGTAGGTTTTTAGGATTAGCCTACTATTTCATATTTGGAAGACCCGAAACAAAAATGTTTTAAATAGTGTACACCTTCTGTCACATTTAATCATGCTGATAAATTAAAAGTTTTTAATGACATGTGGTTACAAATATGTACTCAGGACAATAAAGTTGCTATGGATTTGGATCATCTACATGTTATTCTAACACACTAGGCCAATGCTCCATGTACAGTCAATCAGATCCCCACAAAGTGCTCTTCTCAAGAGTATTTTAAATCCCTCTCTCACCGTCGGCCTCAGTCATATGCAAGAAGTACTCTCGTAGATAAGCACTGGTCCCAATCCTCACTAGTCAGCAAACATCCTAATGTTGATATTGCTTGTTCATCCTGCCAGGATGGGGGATGGGATGATGTTAAACCAATTTTTCCTGGGCTAGTTGTTGGTTGGAGCGATGCGGGTACTGAAGGCCTTAATCGTGATGTAGAGGGGTAGATTCCCATCCCATAATCACTAGAATTTTATGCAGGACAAAACGCCAAGGCACATTACTCCATATGATATGCTTTCTTTGATGTAATGATCATCAATGATCATGATTGGTAAACTTGTGTTTTGTTGGTGGCTTTTTTTACTAACCCTTGTCAATGAGGGTTAGGTTGATTCCCAATCGGGTGTGTTAACCCACCCAATTATTTGTATTGTAAAGGTTGTTATATTGAATTTATAAATTTGATTTTTCATAAAAAAAAAAATATATTTTTAACTTATAAAACATTTTATAATATAATTTATTAATTTAAAAAAATATAATATTTATGTTTAATTTTAATTTTTATTTAATAATATTTATCATTACAATTATATTACTTTTAGTTAATTATTAATAATTATTTACTACAGAGCACAAGTCGGGAGTAAGTGCAGCACCGAGTGTGAGTACGAGAGTGAGTCGGGAGTAAGTGCAGCAACGAGTGCGAGTGTGAGTTGGGAGTAAGTGCAACAACGAGTACAGATGCAAGCGTGAGTTGGGAGTAAGTACAAAAACGAGTGTGAGTGTGAGCCGGGAGTAAGTGTAGCAATGAGTGCGAGCACGATCTGGGAGTAAGTACAACAGCAAGTGCAAGCACAAGTTGGGATTAAGTGCAACAATGAGTGCGGGCATGAGACGTGATTAAGTGTAGTAGGAAGTGTGAGTGCGAGCCTGAAGTAAGTGCAGTAGCAAGTGCACAAGATGGGTGTAGCAGCAAGTGCGAGCACGAGTAAGTGTAGTAACAAGTGTGAGTAAGTGCAGCCGAAAGCGAGTGTGAGTGAGTGCAAACGCAAGCTAGGAGTAAGTGTAGTAGTAAGTGTGAGTGTGAGTTGGGAGTGAGTGTGCAAGCCTGGAGCCAATGAGATTAGAGAGGGAGTGCGAACCAAGAGGGAGTGCGATATGAGATTCAATCATGGTAGAAGAGCGGTAGGTTCATCTGGAATTCAGAGTACATCAATGCTTCAAACCCTTACCATGAATGTGTGGAACATTATTTCCAAAAAATTATTGAATCCAAGGAACGCTAGGAAAAAGAAGAGACAATAAAAATTGTGAGCCAAGAGGGTGTGCAAGTTGGGAGTGAGTGCAAGGCAAGAGACAGTACGAACCAAAAGGGAGTGAAAACTAAGAGGGAGTGCAAGCCAGAATTCAATCATAATGAAAGAGTGACAACTTCATCCAGAGCGCATCAATGCTTCAAATTCTTACCACAAATCAGTGGAACATTATTTCCAAAAAAATGTTGAAGCAAAGGAATGCCAAGAAAAATAAGAGACACGGGCAATTGTGAGCTAGGAGGAAGTGCAATACAAGAGCAAGTGTGAGGCAAGAGAGAGTGCAATCTGGGAGAAAGAGCGAGTATAAGTAGAGAGGAAGTGCAAACCAAGAGGGAGTGTAAGCAAGAGCAAGTCCCATTAGCTATTGTGGAAAGAAAGTCATTTTTAAAAGCCCTAATGGGAAGTCATGATGCCCTAGCTAAAAATCAAAATACCTTTGTTGGAAGTATGAAGGCCCAAGCTGGAGATAAGCGAAAGAGCGAATACATGGCAAGTTTGATCCAGATAGCAGATGGTACACCAAAAGTAAGTATCAAGGATGATATGATTGAGCATAATATAATGGTTCTTAAAAGTAGAGGGTTGATATGTAAGTTCCATAGATCATGGCCAAGGTTTTTGGAGATTCAAAATTGGATCAAGTGGAAGTGAGGATTGAATTCAAATTATTTTGTGACTTTTCTTCCTAAAGATGATTTTTCATCATCATCTTTTCCAGTTCATAAAATAGGGATAAAATAATGGTTGGTGGCCCATGGTTTATGGGAAGAGATGCACTTTATTTGAGATCATGGAACAATTTTTTTTTCAGTTGAGACAAAAACTATTAAGAAACTTCTAGTTGTTGAGTGATAATTTTACCCTATTGCAAAATCATACTCACTGTTAATATTTTGTTAGAAAAACCATCTTTTTCAAAGAAATTCAAATTTATCCAAGGTTCTTCTTTACTTAATGTGTGCTTGTATGCTTGTGTCAAAATAAGTGCTGATATACATTAGAGGTGCAAGTAACTATTAACAAGGGGCCTATGTTGGTATTACTTTGATTTTACCATGCTTTATATCAATTAAAGGACTTGATTTCCCTTATGTGCAGAAATAAATGATGGAGTGCTTGAAATTGATCCTAATTCATTTTATCTCTGATTTTTCAAAGTGATTTACCCATGAATCCCTGTGCCAAGACTATTTCCTTTTATCTTAAGTTTAATGTGAAATTGTAGTTAGTACTTGTTGTTAGCAGATTCCTTTTATCTCAAATTAAAATGTTGTTGTTAGCAAGTGCTGTGGAAAACCACTTCATTTTTTATCTTTGACTTAATGTGAAATTGGAGTCACTAGATCCCTCCCATGAATGCAAATTAAATTTAAACTTGGCCCTTAGTTGATAAAAGAAGTGCTAAAAATTTATGAAGTATTGATTCCTTTTATTCTTGGATTTAAATGATCTACAAATAAATTAAAACCCTGTGGAGTGAAAATAAAAATGCTACGGAACCTTAAAATGAATGTTTTAATTACAAAATGTCCAAATTATTTAATGTATTAGCATTAAACAACAAAATTACTTGGATGTCTAAATACTTCAAAACCCTTAATTTTAATGTAGAAAACTATCAACTCGTTAGTATTTTGAGTGCTTGATGGAAAAATAAAATGAAATGAAAGATAAAAAATAACAAAATCTAGGGTTAGAGAAATAAAATTTAAAAATCTAGAATATAAACCAAAATATGGAAAATAACCAAAGAAATAATACTGAAAACTAATATAGCCTATGCTGCAAAAATGTTAGATCCTGAACATTAAACAAAACCATGTTAGACCTGCATCCACACAATCCAAATCTGGTTAAGTGCAAGAGCCTAAGGAATAAAACATGCATTAAAACACTCAAATGATGCTACCATATTTATGCATAAAACACCATTGAAATATATCCAACACATGTAGAAAAGATATGCAATAAAGTTTCTATTATGTTCAAAACCTCTTTTTTGCATACAAGGTGAAACAAAAATGTTGGCAGTAGCTTGAACAACCTTCCAATCTTCTTCTTGTGCTTATGTTCCAAAATTTCTAGCCCCTAATCTTTGTTTTCACTGGTTTTTAAAGTTTCCAACAGAAAATTTTTGTCTTTCTCTATGTATCCGTTGGTTTTTTCTTCATCTTCATTTAGGCTTCATAACACTTTATTACCTAACGTTTCCCTTTCATTCATATTTTCTAAATGGGCCTTTCTTATTCCATTCATGAAGATTCTTGAATAACATTTATGCAGCTTTGCGTTATACTTATGCTTTTGCCATGTCACAACCCATCCATACCAACGCGTGAGACGCCCTCATTTAGTCAAATATATTCAATGTCCTATCATGGATGGTTTTATAGATATATATGCCCTACCAAAACCATTTGTTTAACTATTATCTCTCCTGCACACATTGGCCATCATTCGTACTGGATTCTCCTCTCATTCTACCATCATTTGCACATGATAGGATGCCCATTCGTTACACTTTCGAAGGACCTGTGAAACATCATTCGTTTACACCTCACAGGACAAGAGCACGCTTCACATTTGCCATTGGTGGAAATTTTTGGAATGTTGTCCTTTGTGTAAACATCAATAAATATTCCCCATGAGGACTTTGAATTAACAATAACCTCATCTGATACCAGGTCTGATGCGTAAAACCCATCTTCTTAAATCCCAACTATCAGAAAAAAACACCTTCATATGTTCGTCTTCACATACCTCACCCTCCTCTCCTTGGTCTCATAAGCTATCACATTCCTTATCTGATCCCCACATAATAGTTCCTCAAAATTAATCCTCCTAGCATCACCCCTCTCGAGCATAGCTTCCAACCAATCAAAACATGCACTGTAATACAAAAAACTTCAACAATTTTGTTCATGAAATAAAGAGAATTGTGTTGTCCTTCTAATTAATAATTTAACATGATCGAAGGATTTAGCTTCTTGATTATAGTCATCAAATTATTCAGAAGGACAGGCTTGTACAATAAACTTTGCATCAATGTCGGGGTATACACAACCAACACCTCACCAAGTATGATGTTGAGAAGATCTTTGTTGATCTCCTTCATATTTGAAATCTCCACAGTCCTATAGAAAAAAGGTATCCCTAGAAATTCCGCAAATTCTTCAAATATTATTTTGTTGTCCTTGAGCTGAACAGGCAGCTACCCGCAAGAATAGCCCATAATCAAAAACCCTGGATTGAAATTATATGCCATCGAGAATTCAGACAATTGCCATGGCATGATATGGTACATGACTTGAGGGCTTTGAATCCCTTGAAGACCATCATTGATGATATTTGAATAAGAAAATATTTGATGGTCTGTATTTGTTGATTCAATACTTTCATCCATGGACATGTCTAGGAATTGCTTGAAGCTAATCTCACCTAGCATGTAGAGTTGATTGACATTATACAAGGGAGTAGGAACTTCATATTGAGGTGGCCACATTTTATATGTGATTAATTTTAGATGGCGAGATCCATGACTCAAACAAGGCCTTCTTAATCCTGAGTGGAACAAAACCTAGCACTGCTCTTAGTGTAATTAACCTTACCATAAAACCGTCACCCATGCGTATATCTGTAGTGAAACTCATATCTACATTGGTAGTAATGAACCCAACTTCGATCTCCTTTTCAACTAATGAGCAACATGCTCATACATACTGTCTTCGTAAAAATATACGACTAGTCTTACTAGGCACCACAACTCCAACTACCTCGAGCCAATTTCGTGTCATCACTAGGTCTCTATCATGTCCACATCGATTCCACGTCGATCCACGTTGTCGCCTACTTATTTCAAATGTGCACTTGGCATCGCCCAACTCTTAAAAAACCATGTCGTGACCTATCTTGCCAAAGACTGCGTTGATCGCGAACGTGTTGTGTTTGCTGGTCGACCAAATCCACCTCAAACATGGTGGTAACTTTATTTTTTATGACTTGCGTACAAATATATGTTTTTAAAATCTTTAAAGAAAAAATATAAATAAAAAAAAACAATAAAATCATATAACAAATAATTTTATACACACAACCTTTTTATTTTACCCAAACCAATTACTAAATAATAAACATAAAAAAAAAACACATTAGAATGACTTCATATACAAAACCCTTTTTTATATTTTCACTTTAATTTTATTTTCATTTTACTAAGACTTCAATTTTTCTTTTCATTTATTTTATTTTTATATTTTCATATATATATATATATGTATATTTATTTTTTATTTATTAAAACAAACATGGGAATAAGGTATTTAAAAGATAAAATAACATGGAAAACTTTTCCTAGCAAATCCCATGGGAGAAAACATATGAAATCACAAAATTATCACTCAAATAAAACCCAAAATTCCCAAAACAAGAAAATTTAAAGGTGGGTCCCCAAATTTGGGGTAAGTTGTGCGATAGTCACAACAAATGACAACTTTGCTGGGAAATGCTCCTAAGCATTTCGGATGAAAAACCCAACCTAAAACTAAGAAAACCAAATATTAGCGAAATAAGAATTATTTAGCAATATCCAGAGAAGGTGGGGTAGATAACTTCAAATGAAACATATGAACCATTTACCTTTGCTTAGTGTGTGAATCGTGATTCATTTTGACATTCCTGAAACAATTCATATTCCATAATTTGCTTTGCATTTAGGCTATAGAATTTCACTCATTAAAATGTGCCTTTGCATTGCTCCACTACCAACCGGCATGTCTATAGCCCCAGTGGAGATGACCTTGATCTCTTCTAGACCTTGCTCTACTACCAACCAGACATCCATAGCCCCGGTAGAGATTATCCGAATCACCCAGGCATTAGGTTAATTTTATATTTACTTATTTTTTTAATTTTCATCTAGATATTGCTACACTGCCGATCAAACATCTATAGCCCTGGTGAAGATTATCTAAACCTTTTGATTGATTTGGCTTTTCTTTCCTCTTTTTTATAATTTTTATTGAGCATTGTATTCTTTGCAAAATTTACATGCCACCTGGGTTAGAGACCACTTAAGGCTAAATATGGAGTGCATTAGATTTTCACCTTAATTTGCAAACCAAAATGACTTTATCCTTCAAAATTTCAAAGAATGCCCCTTTTAATGTGTGAGTTATATGTGGAGCTTCAACAAAATGTTTAATTGTCCCAAAAATTCACTATCTTAGTCCGAAAATCTATGAATGATTACTAAACTATTCCATTTCCTTTTCATCAATTTTACTTGGCTTCAGATTAAGCAAACCATCCTACATGCCTAATAAACAAGACAAAACCAAAAAATCCATAAACCTAAACTCAATCTAATGAAAAATGATAAGAAAGCAAATAACAAAGATTTGCAAAACAAGGGATTATGTACAAAAGCTCCACACAAAGAAAAAGCTAAAAGCAAAAGCATAGAAACCAAAAAGCTATATACAATAATATACAAGCATGATGCAAAAGTTTGGCTATCATTTCCTTGGATCCCAAACATGATTACCACAATTTAAAATATATCTATCATGATAGGCATGCCAGGATTTATAGGTATCCAACCCTAATAAGATTAGGCTAAATAATACAAAGGCCCTTATTTTACCTCTCTCACCCCACCAATTTGATTCAATCCCATCACTGCCATATTTGAAATTTGATCCATTAAACTCATGAGTCCACAATTGATTTTGAATTATTTTATGTTTATTATGTGGGATGTTTATCACAGTTTCTCTCGACATTGTGTGAATTCCCATTTTCAATTCATTTTTCAAAATATTATCCTCATTGTTAAGATTAAACATGAGCTTTTCCAAACTTGACCCTATTTCTAAAAAATTTCCTACCAAACCACTATTCATAGTTTTAGACCAATCATAATTACGTAGCAGTTTGCAAGCATCTAGGATATCTACTATATAAGGATCATTATAAGTTTGTATCTCAGGTTGACTAGTCAATTGTTGATGAACTTGATTTAGCAACTCAAACACATCTACTTCTATCTTGTTCAACATAGCAACCTTATTATTAGTGTGAGTAGGCATCAATTCAACTTCTTGGTTAACCACAAATGACATTTCATTATCCAAAAATTTCGAATCTAGCAGACAATCATGTAAAATTTTACCTGGCATTCGAATGGTTGAACAAAAAGGCTGAGATTCTACCTTTTGTACATTTTCATTTACCAAGACTTGGTGAGCCATTGTAATTTCTTCTTTTCCCTCATGGTTTTCATCATCCTCTTCTTGTAGCACTTCCTCTTCATCGATCACCTATTTTTCAAAAACACCAAAATTAGTCACCCAATTAAAAATATGCCCATCCTTTTCAAACCATAAATTTTATCGGTCAAGGGATGTGTCAAATAACACATCTTCCTAATCAATGACTTGATTCATCTCGAATAAAGCAATATTTTCCTCTAGATCATCAACTATATCAAATCCAAACCACTCATGTTCTGGAGTTTTCTCTATCTGAGGTAACATAGGCATTATAGGATTGTTGGGTGGGATAGGGCTTTCAATTTCTTGCACCTCAAATGGGAACAAAGTGAGTAATTCCCCTTCCTTCATACCATCTTTAGTTTCTTCTTCATATTCAATATCCTTCAGGCTATAACCTTCTTCAGATTCAACTTCCTCCATTTCTAAAGGTTCATATATTTCCAAAACTGAGCCCATATCTACATTTTGGTTAACTTGATTATCACAATCCTCATTGATGGGTAGTGATTTTGAAACTTTCACCTCATTTTGGATGATATCTAAGGTAGCCCTAACTTTTGGATAATCAATTTCATCATGTTGATTGCTCACATTAGGTATCATTTGATCCGAGGGTGCCAAATTGGATGGTTGGTATTGGTTGGGATACATAACTCTTGGAAAATAGTTCATCATGGGAAGAGGTTGTGCATCAACCTAACTCATTTGTGGTATCTAATTGCGAGTCTCAGGTCTAAGTAATGATAATTGACCCACATTAATACCTTTCAAAATCCACCGTTGTTCTAATGTTATTGCCTCACTGTAGGCTCTAGGCAAGGATGGAATTTTAAGAAGTCTCCCTAAAAACATAGAAGTAAAGGGGTCTAAGGCTTCCATGTATATTTGAGTGGCTCTTTATTTTGAAATTATGTAATGTGTCACCAGTTCGGTATACAACCTATGGAACCTATCATTGAATAGTCTCATGGATTCATTAGGTTCTTTACGGATAGAGATAAATTGATTTAATATCATAACTGGGTCAACCAATTTTCCAAAATGGCTGAGAAATGTTGCTTCTAGTTGAGCCCAAGAAGTGATAGAACCTAGAGGTAAGTTGATGTACCAATCATACGCAACCTTATCTAACGTGTATGGAAACATTTCACATGCAATGTCTTCATGCATTATTTGCAAACGACTCATACTATCTTTGAAGGTATGAATGTGTGCTTCAATTGACCTCGTTCCATCATGCCTAAACTGAGGTAGATAACACATAAGATCTATAGGCACATCATGTGAAGGCCCAAGTATGTTTAAAGGACTACCTGTCATCATTGGAGTAAACATTGCCATTAGTGGACCTTAAAGAATATAACTTTAGTACCAATTTTGTTAGTCAAAGAAATATATCTTGCAAAGATGTGTGAAATGACTAACAATTTTAAATCATCATGTTCATCTATTATAATGCATTAATTAAACCTTAACAATCAGGAAAATTCTCAAATTTGTAAACAAAAGTTAGCATTAATGCATCATCAATTAGAGAATTCTCCAATCAAATAAATGTGGTCACCTGTCAACAAAACATCGTTAGTCAAGACTAATACTTTCAAATAACCATGAATAATTTAGCATTTAAGTAGCAATAAAATGACCAATTCAGACCCTCCTTCTAGCGCTAATTCTATTGAGTGATAATTTTACCCTATTGCAAAATCATACTCATAGTTAGGATTTTGTTAGAAAAACCCTCTCTTGCATATTTAATTAATGTGTGCTTGTATGGTTGTGTCAGAATAAGTGTTGAAATACCTTAGAGGTATAAATAAATGTTAACAAGGGGCCTGTGTTGGTATTACTTTGATTTTACCATGCTTTATATCAATTAAAGGGCTTGATTTCCCTTATGTGCAAAAATAAATGATGAATGAGTGCTTGAAATTGATCCTAATTCATTTTATCTTTGATTTGTCAAAGTGATTTACCCATGAATCCATGTGCCAAGACTATTTCCTTTTATCTTAAGTTCAATGTGAAATTGTAGTTAGTACTTGTTAGCAGATTTCGTTTATCTCAGATTAAAATGTTTTTGTTAGCAAGTGTTGTGAAAAACCACTTCATTTTTTATCTTTACCTTAATGTGAAATTGGATTCAGTAGATCCCTCCCATGAATGCAAATTGATTTTTATCTTGGCCCTTAGTTGATAAAAGAAGTGCTAAAAATTTATGAAGTGTTGATTCCTTTTATTCTTGACTTTAAATGATCTACAAATAAATGAAAACCCTGTGGAGTGTGAATAAAAATGCTACGAAACCTTAAAATGAATGCTTTAATTACAAAATGTCCAAATAATTTAATGTATTAGCATTAAATAACAAAATTACTTGGATGTCTAAATACTTCAAAACCCTTAATTTTAATGTAGAAAATTATTAACTCGTTAGGATTTTGAGTGCTTGATGGAAAAATAAAATGAAATGAAAGATAAAAATAACAAAATATAGGGTTAGAGAAAGAAATTTTAAAAATCTAGAATATAGACCAGAATATGGAAAATGACCAAAGAAAAACTACTGAAAACTAATCCGGCCTATGTTGCAAAAAATGTTAGATCTTGAACATTAAATAAAATCGGGTTAGACCTGCATCCACACAATCCAAATCCAGTTAAGTGCAAGAGCCTAAGGAATAAAATATGTATTAAAACACTCAAATGATGCTACCATATCTATGCATAAAACACCTTTGAAATGTATCCAACACTCAAAGAAAATATATGCAATAAAGTTTCTATTATGTTTAAGACCTCTTTTTTGCATATAAGGTGAAACCAGAATGTTGGCAACAACTTGAACAATTGATGAGGGCATCACATTCTTGTGGTTCATCCTAGGTTAGATTATTTAATTTCTTTCCTAGGTTTGCAAATAACCCTATCACGAGTCTTCTACTCACGTAGGTTTCTAGTTGGATGGCTATGTTGGTCATTAGCTGTATTAGTTGTCAATTAGTTAGTGCGCACTTAGGGTTGTTAGATTTTTGATGGTATTTCCTCCCTATTCGTGCTCCTACGCGATTTGGGCTAATTGATATGTATTTTGGGCATTTTCTAGCCTATATAAACTTGGCAAATGAATGAAATATTAATTTTGTTTTGAACCTCTTCATTTGGTATCATAGCATGGTCCTTTTGACCTATGCTCCCATTTGGCGAATGCTATTTGGGCTTAATTTAGTGACTTTATCACTCCACTTGGCTAAACAGTCATTTGTATTTTGTTGTAAAGCTCATTGATTGGACAAGTTTTCAACTCTCGCATGATTGTTAGTAATCATGTGAGCAAATTTATCTGGTTTTTGGGCAACCTTTCAATTTTTGTTCGTTATTTGCGAGCGATCTTCAAGCGATTTGGGTTGGCATATTTATATTGTAAATTTTTTTCAACTTTTGAACTCAAGGGGTCAACCTAGGTGGCATTATTAATCCACCTCCATTGAAAAGTGTGGCAGAGGCGTCCAATAGGTGGCTAATCCACCTCCACCTCAGAGCGAGATGGCCCGTTCGAAAGGTGTGGCTAGAAGATGAGTAGTGGTCAAAACTGACCGTTGCCAGATGGTCAACGGTGCACTACGTGGTACAAACTGCTAAGAACAAAAATCTAGGTAGAGATACACAAAAAATTCTACGTGGCAGGTGATAAACTACAAATGGACGAGCTACGTGGAGGACAAGTGGACATAAACATGGTGAGGTCAAAGTTCTATCAAACAAACAGATTGGCAACAAGGAGTGACTAATCGGGCGCAAAGAGGGCATGACCACATTCAAGTGGTTATTAACATTATTGAGAATTAATTAATTTAAAAATATTATAATCCCCCAACGAGCTGCATGTGGGACTAATGTCCCAAGTGTGTACAAAAATGCAAACTATAAATTTTGACAGTTGACAGCAAACACAGGCTGATTGTGACCAAATTGCAATGTGTAGATTTGGGTTTGATGACCATCCATTCATTTTTATGGTGGATCATTGTGTACTCACCGCTCTACCACCAACTAAATAATAATCCTTCCTCTATTTTATGGAAACTTAGTGTGCTCTCTACATTTACCGATGAAGCTTCTACAACTCACGGTGATGTCAGATGCATTTTCAATGGGTTGTGAGCTTTGCCAATGATCAAGTAATTTATACTTGATTGTGACCTCAGCGTTTTCGATCTACTACAATGGCTTCCCTACCAGGATGATGGATATGAGGATCAAACAACTAATGCCTGCACTAGTGCTCTTCCACAAGAGTGGTCATTGTGTCATGGTTATAATTGGTTTTTCGACCAGTTTCACATTGGGGAGGGTTCATGTTTTTGTCAGTGATAAATTATATATTTGTGGGATAGTGGTTCTCCCACAAGATAAAAGGGTTAACATCCACATTAGCTTTCATCCACCATAAGGTGGTCCAGCCCCCGAGCGGTGGTGCCCATTGTAGTGACACATGGTGTGTAATGTCACTGGTGGAGAAACCTTCTACTGCACCTGTGGTGATTGGCTGCACAGGGCAAAATAAACCTTTTGCTAAAGGTTTAAAACAAAATTTTCTATATTTTTGTTTCTATTAATTAAATTATTATTTTTTTAATTCAATTTAATTGCTTAAATGTTTTATTAAATTTAATGAAACATTCTTAAAATTGCATTCTTTTTGCAATACATTGTACTAGCCTACGAGGCTAATTTTTGCAACCCACCAAGTTGAACAAATATTTTTGCACATAGCCTATTAAGGCTAATTGTAAGTGCTAAAAAATGCACCGTTGTAATTTCCCTGCGAGGCAAAATTGGAAAGACTTTCAGCTTCGTGTAAAGTGCTTGAAAATCATAGCACATTGTAATTGCCCAATGAGGCAAAGCTTAAAATTCTTTTTGGCTTCTAAAGTGCTTGAAAACCATAACACATTAAAATTACCCTGCAAGGCAAATATTGAAAGCCTTGTTATCTTCTTAAGTGTTTGAAAACCATAACACATTGTAATTGCCCTATGAGGCAATATATTGTACTTATTTTGAGAAAACTTGATAGCCTTTTTGGCTTGCACCAACGAACAAAATAGGCTACTATTTTGGTCAAACTAGTTGTTGTAGTTAGTCTAAAGGTTCTGAGGAGGTCATTCCTCCTCCTTCATCAACACATTATCATGTTGCTCATACTTCTACTCATGTTGTTCCACATCGAGTACTACAATGGCCTTGTCACTTTTTAGGTTTTTGATGTTCAGTAGTCTTTGCAGATCCAATAGCAAGTCATTACTCCTTGTCAAAGTTCTTCACCTGGCAAAGGAGTTCTCTTGATGTTGTTCCTCTAAATGACATCCAAGTGTATCCAGGATGTTCTTCCACCCGATTATGAGATATACTTTTTGTAGCATATGGTAACTCACCTTCCACTCCTATTATAAAAGCATTGGAGTCCAATGCTTCTTGAGTGAGGAGGTATGATGAGGGCATCACATTCTTATGGTTCATATTAGGTTAGATTATTTAATTTATTTCTTAGATTTGCAAATAACCCTATCATGAGTCTTCTACTCACATAGGTTTCTAGCTAGATGGCTATGTTGGTCATTAGCTGGATTAGTTATCAATTAGTTAGTGTGCACTTTGGGTTGTTAGCTTATTGATGGTATTTCATTCCTATTCATGCTTCTACATGATTTGGACTAATTGATATGTATTTTGGGCATTTTATATCCTATATAAATTTGGCAAATGAATGAAATATTAATTTGGTTTTGAAGCTCTTCAAAAACCTTCCAATCTTCTTCCTATGCTTCTGTTCCAAAATTTCCAACCCCTGATCTCTTTTTTCGCTGGATTTTAAAGTTTTCAACAGAAACCTTTTGTTTTTCTCCATGTATCTATTCGTTTTTTCTTCCACTTCATTTTAGGCTTCATAACATTTTATTACATAATATTTTTTCTTTCATTCATATTTCCTAAATGGACCTTTCTTATTCCATTCGTGAAGATGCTTGAATAATATTTACGCAGCTTTGCATTACACTTATGCTTCTGTCACATCACAACCCATACATATCAACACGTGAGATGTACTCATTTAGTCATATATATTCAACATCCTATAATGGATGGTTTCATAAATGTATATGACCTACCAACACCATTCATTTAACTATTATCTCTCCTACATGCATCGACCATCATTCACATTGGATTCTCCCCTCATTCTACAATAATTTGCACATGGGAGGATGCCCATTCATTACACTACCAGAGGACTTGTGAAACATCATTTGTTTACACCTCACATGACAAGAGCATGCTTCGCATTTGCCATTGGTGGAAATTTTTAAAATGTTATCCCCTGTGCAAACATCAATAAATATTCTCCATGAGGACTCTAATTTAACAATAACCTTGTATGATACCAGGTCTGATGCATAAAAACTATCTCCTTAAATCCCATCTATCAAAAAAACACCTCCATATGTTCATCTTCACATGCCTCACCCTCCTCTCCTTGGCCTCATAAGTTATCACATTCCATATTGGATCCCCACACAACAATTCCTAAAACTTAATCCTCTTGGCATCACCCCTCTCGAGCATAGCTTCCAACCAATTGAAACATGCACCATAATACATAAAAACTTCAACAAATCAGTTCATGAAAGAAAGAGAATTGTGTTGCCCTTCCATTTTAGAATTCAACATGATCAAATGATTTAGCTTCTTGGTTACAATCATCATACTATTCAGAAGGACAGGCTTGTACAATAGACTTTGCATCATTGTTGGGTATACACAACCAACGCCTCTCCAGGTATGATGTTGAGTAGATCTTCGTTTATATCCTTGATATTTGAAATCTCCATAGTCCTATAGGAAAAATGTATCCTTAGCAATTTCACAATTTCTTCAAGTCTTCTTCCACTGTCCCTAAGCTGAAGAGATGGTTACCTACAAGAATCGCCTATAGTTGAAAACTCTGGATTGAAATTATCTACTATCGAGAATTTAGAAAATTTCCATGGCATGATCTGGTTCATGACTTGAGGGCTTTGAATCCCTTGAATACCATCGTTGATGATATTTGAATAAGGAAAGATTTGATGGTCTGTATTTGTTGATTTAATACATTTGTCCATGGACATGTCTAGGAATTGCTTGAAGCTAATCTCGCCTAGCATGTAGAGCTGATTGAAATTATATAAGGGAGGAGGAACTTCATATTGAGGTGACCACATTTTATATGAGATTAATTTCAGATGGCGAGGTCCAAGACTCAAACAAGGCCTACTTAATCCTGACTGGAATAAAACCTAGCACTGCTCTTAGTGTAATTAACCTTACCACAAAATCGTCACCCACACGTATCTTTGCAATGAAACTCATATCTATATTGGTAGTAATGAACCCAACTCTGGTATCTTTTTCAACTAATGAACATCATGCTCATATGTACTAGCTTCGTAAAAATATTCGACTAGTCTTACCAAGCACCACAGCTCCAACTACCTTGATACAAGTTCGTGTCGTCACTAGATCTCTATTATATCCACATCAATCCTACGCTGGTCCATGTTGTTGCCTGCTCACTTCAAATGTACCACTTGGCATCACCCAAATCTTCAAAAATTATGTCGTAACCTGTCTTACCGAAGACCGTGTTGATCGTGAACGTGCTGTGTTTGCTGGTTGGCTAGATCCACCTCAAACATGGTGTCAACTTTATTTTTTATGACCTGCGTACAAATATATGTTTTTAAAATCATTAAAAAATAAGTAGAAATAAAAAAAAAAAACAAAAAAAATAAAATCATATAACAAATAATTCTATACACAACCTTTTTATATTACCCAAACCAATTACTAAATAATAAACATAAAAAAAAAACACATTAGAATGACTTTATATACAAAACCCCTTTTTATGTTTTCACTTTAATTTTATTTTCATTTTACTAAGACTTAGATTTTTCTTTTCATTTCTTTTATTTTTATATATATATATATATATATATATATTTATTTTGTTTATTTATTAAAGCCAACATGGGAATAAGGTATTTAAAAATATAAAATAACAAGTAAAACTTTTTCTAGCAAATCCCATGGGAGCAAACATATGAAATCACAAAATTATCACTCAAATAAAGCCCAAAATTACCAAAACAAGAAAATTTAAGGTGGGCCCCAAATTTGGGGCAAGTTGTGCGACAATCACACCACTAGTGTGGGTTAGGCTTTTTGGACTTCCATATCAACTTATAAATAAGGATGTTTTGGAAAATATTGGAAATACCCTAGGAAAATTCATCAAGGAAAGACCAAAAACTAAGGAACAAAAGCATGCTATATATACTTGAATATGTGTTTCTATGGATATTTCAAAAACTTTGCCATAATCCATTAATATTTAATCTAAATCAAGAGAATGGGATAAACAAGTAGATTATGAAAATATTGCATTTCGTTGCCACAATTATTTTGAGATTGGACACATGGCAAGATTTTGCAAAGTAAAAACTATGAAGAAAGAGAAAAAATTCTAGCCATGAGATAAACTTCAAGACGAAGCAAGGAAATCATTCAATAATAGAAGCTAGATCAAATCAAGGATATTCCACTCCAAAAGAAGAGCTAAAGAAATCCTATCAACAATATCAATTGGCAAGTTTATAAGGAATTAATGGTGCAAAAGAAAATGTGGAGATAAAACCCAAAACAAAGACAACAAAAAAGGTCAAGTTTATTCCAGGTAAGTCATCTTCATTTTCCTCAAGTAGTATAGAATCCTCTTTAGGTAATAAAAGTGAAAGTGATGAAGATGTTATCCCTTGCACTTTAAGGTTTCAATAGCAGATTAATACAAATATGAAGTTGGAGGAAACCCATAACAATTTAGGGGTTTTAGGGCAGAATAACAAGGTAATTGCTACAGAAGAGCATCCTTGCACTTTAGGGTCTCCAAGGAAAAATAAAGAAGAGTGTGTTTTTGAGGTTATTCCTTTCACTTCATATCCTTTAGAACAAGGTAAACCTAAATATGATAAGTCTTATTATGAGCAGTGTGAGAAGATTGATGAGATTGATGAAGATGAAAGTATTGTTGAGAATGAAAAATAATAAGAGGAAGACCCAAGAGGTAAAAACAAAGAGAACAAGAAATATAAAGGGATATTGATATGGCAAAAAAAAAGCAAATAAGTGTTAACAAGAAGTGGGGCTAAATCCACAAATAAAATAAAAAATAACAATGAAAATAATATCTTGAAATATTAGGGGAATGATAATTTAAAAGTACATAATTTTTTTAGGGACAAGAGCTCTGTAAGAGAAAACTAGGGCATCAGTTGGGTAGCCGAAGATATTTTTGGTTATTATGGACTTGAAGACAAGATTGTTGCCTTGATAGGGTCCAATGGGGACACCTTCATATCTTCTTTTAAAGATACATAGTTCTTTTGAAGATTTGTTAAAGGATAAATCTCTAGCAAAGATTGAAGAAGCACAAAAAATTGCATTAAAAATGCTCTTTATGGCTGCTGGAAATAGATCAACATCTCAAGGAGTTAATGGATGCTTGCCACAGTCAGAATCAAGGCCAAATATTTTCATTGAGCAAAGGATGGTAGAAGAAACAATTTTATATAAAGCCAATCATGATTTGATCTATAAATTTATGGGTATTTTCCCTACCCTAAATTTTTTACATTCATGGGTCCGAAAAAACTGGGAGCATCTTGGTGAGCATTCTTTGTGGTTTATAAGAAATGGATATTTTATTTAGTTTTTCTTCACTTTTTGATAGAAATAAGGGCTTTTTAATAAAAAAAAGAAATCATGGTCCGATAGGATTGTTTGTTCAACCCTGGAGAGTGGGATTTGATCCTCAAATTGAACCCACTTTTGTCCTGGTTTGGATTTGTTTGTATGCACTTCCAATGGAGTTTTGGAGTGAGCAAGTATTGGAAATTATCGATAATTATTCTGGAAGATATTTGGGTGTTTCCAAAGATACAATGGAAGGAAACATAGCCGTTTATGCTAGATTATATTTAGAAATGGATCTTAGCCAACCTTTTTCGGTAGAGGTTGAAATTAAAATTGTAGGACTATATTGGATTCAAAAACTAGATTATGAGGCATTGCCCTTCAGGTGCAGAGTTTACCATATATATGGGTATTTGGCATGATCCTATCAAAACAATATGAACATAAAAATGGAGTCTCCTCTAGGAATGTCAAATATTCCTGAGGGTAGGTCAACAATGAACAAAGAAACAACCAACATTTCTCAGGGTAAAGAAGCATAGGAAGATGGTTTTGAACAACCCAAAATAAGGATAAGGCAAAAGAAAAAACATGGTAAATAGCAAACCCAAATCAAGCCCTCCAATAGTTATGAGATCTTCAAGACACTAGTGGACCAGAAAGAAGAACAATTCATAGAAGGAGTGGATGAGAATAATAAAAATAATAACAACCATGTTCAAGCCCCTTTTTCACCTCCTCCCATCGTAGAGCAGGTAATTGAGTGCAATGAATTACTACAATCAGAGAGTGCAGGAGTATTGATAGTGTATAATCAAGAGCAGTCGATAATTAAGGATATCATCATGGGTATAGTAGAAAAGAACAGAGAAATACCAACTCTAGAGATAACTTGGATGGAAAAGAGAAAAAAATATCAGCTCTCAAGGAGTGGGTAGAAAATAAAATAAGGAATTGATAGCAGTTCAAGGAGATAAACTTATCACTGGAGGATCGGTGAGGCCAATAGATTTTTACTGCTCTCAAGGTAACCAATGATTATAAAATCATGGAATGTTAGGGGTTTAAACAATAGAACCCATCAATCTATTGTTCGAAGACTCTTAGAAAAATTTAAAACAAATTTTTTGCTTATATAGGAGACAAAAATATCATTTGATCTTATGTGTAAAACAATAAATAGACTTTGGAGGGGTGTTGGTCATATGGAAGTGGCTTCCCAAGGGGCCTCAGGGGGGATAGTTACTTTTTATAACTATCTTGAATGGACTTCAATATAATATAGCTTGGAGGGGTGTCCTCACATCGCATTTTAGGAACAATGTGACAACTAAATAGGTTTTAATCACAAATTTTTATGGGACTCAAAACCTAGATGGTCATATGCATCAATGGAAAGTTGTGCATAACATGAGAGTCTCAAGGGAGGAGTTAGACTGGATTGTTGCTGGGGATTTTAATGCTAAATTATCCTCTAGAGATCAAGAAGGAGGAACCCCAATTTTGGACCCAGGGGATTGACTTATGATTGCCCAAGTCTAGGTATTACACTTGGTGGATATTAAATGTCTAGGAATAAACTATACTTGGACTAATAAGAGGAGGGAGCCACATAGCAAGAAGATGAATTTAGATCATTTTTTGGTTTTAGAGGAGGCATTTGTAAAATGGAATATAAAATTTTAGATTTATGAGGGTTCAGTTTCAGATCACTTTCCCATTTTGTTGGAAGGAGGGATCAAGAAAGTGCAACATCACAAACCATTTAAATTTGAAAAAAAAATGGTTACAAAAATTGGAACTTCAAAAGAAAATTCCACAATGGTCATCCAATGACCTACCATTTAGAAACCTTCTCATCTATAAAATAAAAATATTCTACATATGATAAGAAGTTGTATGCATTAGTCCAAGCTATTAAATACTAGTGGTACTTCCTTGTTGGCAAGGAAACCATTGTTCACATCGATCACTTACCTCTCTAGTTTCTACAATCACACAAAAAAATCAAAGAAGCTCATCATATGAAGTGGGCCTCATATTTACATTAGTTTTGCTTGGTCATCAAGTACGAATAAAAGTAATAAAAACACAGTGGTATATTTTTTTATTTACCCTCCTATATCTCATGCCCTGATTGTTGTAACCACTTCACACTTGGGTTTCTATACTTGGCATTTTTAGTATACTCATGATCCATACTTTGCATTTATTACCAACTGCTTCAACATCTTGCCTCTTCTAATTTGATTCCTTAGAATTATCACATCAAGGAGGGGTTACTCTATCAGTTGGATAAAATTTGTGTACCTCATGAGCATTAGTTGTCTCTTCTTAAGGAGGAACATTCTACACTTTATGGTGGATATTTTGGCAAGCACAAATCCCTTCACTACTTGTAGTGCTTCTTTTATTGGCATCATATGCAGTAATATATTATAAGGTTCTTGAGATAGTGCATTGTATGTTGTTATTTTAAGCTATCCAATAGGAAGTTAGGCCTTAGTATCCCTTTGTCTATTATTTCTTCTGCTTGGGAGAGCATCTTCATGGACTTGGTTAGTGGATTCTTGATGATAATTTGTCAGCATGATTGTATTTTGTAGTTGTAGATGGTTTTAGTAAAATGACTAAGTTCATCCCATGTCACAAGACTAGTTCTAAAACAGACTTAGCCCATGTTTTTTTTATTTTGTCTGGCATTCCTTTTGGTCTTCCCATTAGTATAGTTTCCAACCATGATTCCTATTTTATAGGTTATTTTAGTGTTATTTATGGAAAATTTTAGGTGTATCTCTTAACTTTTCCATTTCCTTCCACCCATAGTCCGATGATCAAATTGAAGTTGTCAATCGTACCCTTGTATAGAGCCTTAGAATATTCCATCAACTCTTCTCCATACAAGTGGGATTTGAGACTTACACATATTGATTATGCTTATAATATACTTTTATATTCATCCATAGGTTATTCTTCCTTTGAAGTTTGTTTAGGTTTTCAACCCTTAGCTTTGTATGAGTTGCCTTTGTCTCTTCCATCTCCTACTACCATCCACATGCAGAAGATCAAGATAAGGCACATTCCTTCATCCATCATTTGTAGTAGCTTTGGTCTAATGTTGTGCAAATTTTATAGAAGATATAGCATGAGTAGAAGTAGGCCAAGTATTGACATCTCATTCCTCATAATTTACAAGTTGGAGATAAAGTTTGGTTGTATCTCAACAAGGGTTTTTTTCTAAAGAAGGCACATAGTAATATCAAACCACTTTTCTATGGGTACTATCTTGTAGAAGGTGTATGCAAATACCTTCTACCTTGATCTTCCAACACATTTTGGCATCCATTATGTCATCAAAATTGACCTTCTGAAGCAATACCATGACTCTACATTGGAGACCACAGTAGCCATCAATCATCTTGTATATCTGGTACCTAATTTTTAGTTTCCACTAGAGCTTTGATTAAGTGTTCAACATGAAGAATCACTAGATCTAGACCTCTAATTTGGTGGAAAAAGTTTTTGCTATAGACAATGTAGTTGGTCTATTGGTTGATAAAGTCTAGGAACACCCCAATTGATGTGAAGATCTGCAATAATAAATTTTGTACTAAGGATAAATATGAAGTAAAGCCTTATGATGGTTCTAGGAACCCATGTGTCTTAGCCAGTTGGATATTGAACATGGGGACATGGTTCTTCTACATTGATATTCTTATCGAAGAGAAGAGCCCCTTTTCTAAACTTAAACTTTTGGGTTTGGAAATGGTTTTGATTATGGAAAGGCAACAAGACTAAAATCCAATAAAAAATTAAGATGGTCAGGTTAGGGCTTTGAAATATACATTCTATCCTTCAAACTCTTAGCAATACCTCAAAGTAAAATGGTATATATTAAGGTAAAGTAACAATATGTTTATACATGAGTACATATTTCAATTCAACAAGTTGAGGATCTTGCTTAGAGTAAAATATCTAGCTGAATATCTCATCACAAAATTCCAAAGTGGCTTGTAGGAATATTTGTTTAGGGAGTTTAAATTCAATGCTACATTCAACCATGAACTTCACATGGAGGATAAAGTTGTTGCTCAATTGAGATATCAGTTATTTTTTTGCAAATACTTCCAAGGTGCCAAATCAATAGCAACAAGAATGGAATTTGAGGAAATTATCCCCCCTTTCTACTTCTCCCACTTAATTCAATGCCTCTTATTTTTCTAATGCTTCTTCTCACTCAAAATATTCAAAAATTTGTGAATTTTATAAGAAAAAAAGACATAGCAAACCCCAATTCTATAAGTTCATATGAAGAAGGAATCATTGCTTATATAATATACAAAATATAGTCCCATTGAGACTACAAGGGAAGATGTAGTATACAATGAATTGAAGGGTAGACTAAACAAATTCACCCTAATGAATCACAACTTCTCAATAGGTGATCATGATACCTTGTTCATCATGAGGGCACACCTAACACATGACTTTATAGTCAATTGTATAATCAACAATGGATCATAAACAAACCTAATTTGTGAGATCCATTATCAAAAAGTTGAAGTTCCTATTATACCACATCCTCACCTATATTCACTTGGATGGAAGGATAATGAGGTCAGTTCTAGCATCACACACACACATGCATAATATATTTTATCTTTGATCTAAAATTTGTGGATAGAGTAATGTGTGATAACACACCCATGGATTATTGTGGATTGTTGTTTGGAAAGCCCTATTAGTATGATAGGAAGGCCACCTATGATGCATGCAAACATACACTTTGTAATTGAATAATAAGTCATGTCTAATTATATGCATACAACAAACCACCAATTTGGTTTTAAATTATCGACAAGCATGCAAAGTGATAAATCAAGAAAAATAATTGACCCTCATTTTTATAAGATCACAAGATAAAGAAATACAAGCACCACATAATAAGTCCATCAAGCATGCTTCACTAAATAATTTTTTTCAATCATATGCTCATGTGTTCAAAGAACCCACCACTCTTACTCCTGTGTGGAACATCAATCATAGCATTGAGATTTTCCTAGGTGCTTCACTTCCCAATGCACCTATGTATAGGTAATCAACCCTTTAGATTGAATAAATCAAGATGCAAATATAGGATGTGTTGTCAAAAGGTTTTATCAAGCCAAGGACATCTCCTTTCACCTCTCCCATTTTGTTGGTGCTCAATAAGGATGGTTATTGGAGACTATGCATTAAATTTCAAGCTTTGAGTAAGACATCCATAAATAGATATCCCCTTCCCATGATTGATGATCTATTGGATCAACTACAAGGGCCATTTTTTTTTCAAAATTTATCTTAAGAGTGGTTACCATCAAGTTTAGGTTCAAGCTGAAAACATGTGGAAAACAACATTTAAGACTAAGTTAGGGCTTTTTTAATGGTTGGAAATACCCTTTGGTCTTAAAAATGCTATAACAACCTTCATGAGGTTAATGAATGAGGTGTTTAGGGATAACCTGGACAAATATGTGATCATCTATTTAGATGCTATTCTTTTATAATCCCCTCCTTAGAAGGCATATTTAGAACATCTAGAATAGGTTCACAAAACCCTTCATGAGAATCAATTATATGCAAACCTTCCAAAATTACCTTTTGATCAAACCTCCATTTCCTATATTGGCTTTATCATAAATAATCAAGGTATTCATATAGATTTTTCTACGGTTGAAGTCCTTTACCATTGGTCAAATCCTACTACCATCAAATAGCTTAGGAGTTTTCTTGGACTTGGAAACTTCTATCATAAGTTAATTCATGGATATTCTATCATATAATCCCCCTTGCATCATTTGACTAAATCTAAAGTAGTGTTTCAATGGAAAAAAGAATGTGCTTATGCCTTTGATACCTTGAAACATAAATTATTTACTACACATGTTCTTGTCCTTCCTAACCTTTATAATCCCTTTGAGACAGAGATAAATACATCTTAGTTTACCTTTGGAGTAGTATTGAAGCAAAATTGTCATCAAGTGGCCTACCATTCCAAGACATTCTCTATTGCCAAACATAACTACTTTACATATGATAAAGAGTTGTATGCTTTGGTGCAAGCCATTAGGAATTGATAATATTATATTTTGGATAAAGAGATGATTGTACACATAAATAAAATACCCCTAAATTTTCTCAAATACTAAATTAAGATTGAGGAAGCTAAATATATGAAATGGGAAGCCTATTTGTAGCAGTTCCATCTAGTGATCAAGTGCAAGAAAGGTATGAGTGACATAATAGTATATTTTTTGAGTTGCCCTCCAACTACTCAAGCTTTAACAATTGTGACTACCTCCCATATTGGTCCCCAAAATTATCCTACACTTTATGCTCTTGATATTGATTTTGGTAAAGTTTACCATCACCTTTTACACCCTTCCTCTTCCAACTCAAGTCCTTTATAAGATTCCCACATGAAGGATGGTTTGTTATACAAGTTGGATAAACTTTGTGTGCCTCAATAGTATTAGGTTTATCTTCTCAAAGAGGCCCATTCTACACTCTATGGTGGATACTTTAGGAAATGTAAGACACTTGACCATTTGCAATTGTTTTTCTAAAGGCCTCATATGCATTGTAATATTCTATAGTTTTTGAGATAGTATGCTATTTGTTGCCACTCAAAGTCAACTAACAGGAACTTGGGCTTCGATATTCCATTACCCATTATTTCTCATCTATAGAAAAGCATATCCATGGTTTTGGTGAGTGGTTTTCCAAAGATAGTTTGATAACATGATTGTTTGTTTATGACTGTGGACTGATTTAGTAAAATGGGTAAGTTCATTCCATGCCAAAATACCAGTTCAACACTTGACTTAGCAAAAAAATTCTTCTATACATTATGATACTCATTTGGTCTACCTACCATCATTGTATATTATATATATCCATGCTTTATGGGTAAATTTTTGGTGCTTATTGTGGAAGATTTTAGGAGTCTATCTTAACTTATCCACAAACTTTCATCTATAGCTAGATGGGCAAACCAAAGTGGTTAATCACTCTCTTATAAAATTTTTGAGGATCTATCACCATACTTGTCTAGCCAAGTGGTATTTTAGCCTCACACATATAGAGAATACCTATAATATAGTAGTATTTAGTTCCACATGACAATATCCTTTTGAGGTTTATATTGGATTTTAGCCTTTGGATCAATATGAGTTGCCTCTAGCCTTGGCCTCTCTAGCCATTGCACGCATGTAGAAGGATCAAGATAAGGCAACATATTTCATACAACACATGTAGGTATTTAATAAAAGGTGGTATAAATTTTATAGGATACTTAGAAACAACAAAAGTAGACAATGTATTGACAATGGCTTCACTTGGATAAATGATATTTTAGAGAAGGCACATGGTAAGATCAAACCACTTAACTATGGGCCTTACACCATTCTCCAATAGGTCTCTGAGAATACATTTTGTATTGATCTACTAGCTCATATTAGCATTCATGACATC
Organism: Wollemia nobilis; assembly: GCA_028583015.1. Lineage (NCBI taxonomy): Eukaryota > Viridiplantae > Streptophyta > Pinopsida > Araucariales > Araucariaceae > Wollemia > Wollemia nobilis. The sequence continues at coordinate 1,819,671 of JAQPPZ010002224.1, forward strand.
ATCAACATGGATGTTCTAAAGTTATATTATGATTCTACCTTAGAGACCGATCTTGTCATTAGCCATCCTGCAAATGTGGTACTTGAATTCCAAATTTTTCTTGATTCAAACAAATTGTTAAACATGAAGACTCATCAGATTCAATAAGGTTCTTTTATTAAATACCTTGTCATCCACCACTATCATCTTTCACACGAGGTTTGCTAGATATCACACCACAATATGTCTTATGACTTTCCTTCTCTCTTGAAAGCATTGGGATCCAATGCTTCTATGGTGGGGAGGAATGATGAGGAACACATATAATAATTTATCTTAATATTAGGTTTAAGATTATATGTATTCTCATGTATTAATTGATGCCTTCATGGCTCACATTAGATCATGTTGATTAGTTTTTTAGGCTAATTTGTTGGCATGTTATATCATGTTAGTTAGTTGTAAGGCTAACTTATTGGCATGTACCATGTGAATTTGTTCTTGGATCATGTTGACTACTCTTTGGTATAGATCATGTGTAGCCCTTCATGGCTTACGTTACCCCTACCTTATTTTTGGTTGTAACCATTTAATTTCTTCATGGTTCCTATTTAATCACCTAGATTAATGCAATACTCAACCTCATTTTTGATCCCACATCAACAATAGTACAATATTCCTAAGAGGGAGCATGTGGTGGATATTTAAATAGAAGTACCATCACTAAAAAACTTATCTACATGGGGTATTAATGGTTGACTATGGAAAGAGATGCTTGTAGTAATGTGCATATGTGTGATAAGTATTAAAAACATGATAACTTGATCCATGCACCTCATCAAGAGCTTCAATACATCACATATCCTTGTCCCTTCTCTACTTAGGGGTTAGACATAATTATAAAATAAACCTAATGTCATCTAATGGCATAAATTGGTAATTACCATAATAAAATATTTCACAAAGTGGGTAGAGGCTATACCCTTTTCCTCTTGTACTAAATTTTAGGTTTCTAATTTTATTTTGAACCAAATTCAATCATGGTATGGAATTCCTCTTGGTTTTGAAATATGCCTGAGTGAATGAGATGCACCCTTAAGACCTTGACCAAGATATTAGATGGATAAAAAAAAGGGTCTCTGAGTCAATATCTAGATAAGGTTGGTTTCTATGCCTAGCTAATCTAACTAAATGAGGTATTGCATACTAGAGTAATAAAATACAAAGGATTAGAAAAACAAGGTAAAAGTGGTACAGATTTAACAACATCAAGAGATAATGTAGAGATTCTCATAATCTAAAATCAATTTAAACCACCTAATAGAACAACCTACTTTTATTATGCATTCAAAAAACTAATCATTAAGAACTTCTAGTGATGGTAAGTAATTATAGAACTATAACAACACATATAGGTAGAAATCTAGAATGCATAACAATTGTAGCAAAATTACCCGTTCCTATATTTAACAACAAATCTTAGCTACTCAGTATGACATACATACATATTTTGCACAAGAAGTTGGTAGGAGTCTAGACAACAATCCAATATTCATTCAAGAAGGTGTATAGCCTCAATCAATACAATTATGCTAGTTGTGAACACTAAAGAGCCAACCATTAGAATATCTTGCATTATAGTATATGCAGATTTTATAATTACAATTCATTATGTTATCATTGTTATAAAATGAAATACTTGATGTTATTCAATTGAAAGGACCTTGCTTAAATAGAAAGTGTTTACAATCTGATCCATTCAATCATAACTAACTGATCTAATATCAACCACACAAATTATCCTAGTAACAACTTAGGATATGATATATTATTTTAACACCCCCTTAAGTGGTACTAGGATATACTAATACCCCCTCTTAAGTGGTACTAGGAGGTAGTGAAATAGAAAAAAATCAAATAAGTGGCATATCCATAAATATAAGTCCCGATAATAAGGCCTGATAAGGTACTCATGTACAATATGAAATATCTGCTAAAAGATGATGAAAAACCATAAGCAAGAACACCACCTACTAGAATAGAAAGGAGAAGAAATATGTGCAAGGAGGATAAGAGGAATATGTCCTCTTCAAACCCCCCTAGGACAACTTCAATCAAGAAGTCTGTAAAGGATCCATGTGATTTCTCAAAAAAGTAGAGAAGCCTCGTTGTTGAACTGAATGAAATCTTACTCCTAGAATGATGCTTGTGACAAAGATAAAGGTTGTGAACCATGAGAAAATGTCACTAAAGAAAATCCCTTAAACCAAAGTGTCTCACAAAAATAAGAGTGTGAAGATAGTATGGAAAGAACCACAAGAATCACAAGGGATATCCAAATTGACTCCACAAGCATAAGTAATGGTTTCCACCTATATGAACACAATGGCTGATAACAATATCCAAAATTTATGGACAAACAATAAAACAAAGGGATCAAATAATGAAGGGCACCAATGTAGCTTGAATGTGTCCTTATGGTGACCTCCTCATCCTACCGGAATGCATGGGTAACCAGTAGTTGCATCCACTAGGTTATATAGAGGAGATGACTAGATACTAGGATCACTCTATCAAATGTCTGGGAGTGTCGTGTTCAACCGAGAATGCACTCCATGATACAAAAATTTTTGAGCCACAAAAAAGTATGGAAAACAGTTTCTAAACTAAAAATGGACTGCACCATCTTGTCCATCTCAAAAAAACCTTTTTGACAACTATAAATACCCCTATATACGGGTGACATATTTACCTTCATTTGTAAGAAAAACAACAATATTATTCTTGTCTTTCACATGGAATTTTTTTGGAATGTCCCTTGAAAAAAAATATTTTCTCTCGCAAAAGAATATTCTTATATGCCAAAAATTATAAAGTGCTCTTCAATGAAATTTTAAATATAAATATTGGACAATATAAAATAAAGGGGGATATTGGCTTCTATTTACTAGCATATAAAAAATCATTGCCCTTTAGTTTAAGAAAATACCTCAAGTTAAAAAGGTCCAGGCTTAAATTTCTTCTTTGATAAAACAAAAAAGACCACCACCTGTGGGACATCTTCCACTATGTGAGCAGTACAATCCATCCATGCTCACCGACCAGTGCCACAACATGGGCCATCCTCACCTCCGCCCTCTATTTGAAATTGCACGTCCGAGCCAAGTGGCTCCCAACCGCACTGCAGTCATTCTCCAACTTGCATGATTGAATCGTTGCTCCCTCCTCACCACGTGGGATTTTAGAGTACCCCCTTGAATACATCAAAGCTACAGAGTTCATCCACATCATTCTCGATGCAGGTTGCATCATGTCTCCACCTCTTCATCCTACGTCAGTGGCACTGGGTCCATGATGTTTCCTCCACTACGATCCCAAACAAGAATAGTCCTAGCATCAAAAATCACCAAGACATAAATCTGGGTACACACAACACTGGGAAACTCCTACCCTTGATGGGAAAAAATACCCCATACACAACATCGATCAGCCACCTTACACTGGAATAACACCACAATTATGAATAATTGTCCTCTCTACCTCCTAAGATACCAAAATATCAACACCCTCGTAATGAGGACCATTATCAAAATCTTTCAACAAATACAGAGGCTAAATTATGAAGGCTTACATCATCCACATCTCAAACTTCATTGTTGCAATAATACTAAAAATGAATAAAACGATAACATGATTCCTTCATTACCCTTGCTCCTCATCTTGCAACAATAACACCACCGCCATCATCACATTAGCCACTTAGATTTAGGCCAAAAAAGTAGTGTAACTTTCCACCATCGATATGCCAGAGTTGCTCCATTTCATAGAGTTCACAGGCTTGCAAAAAATGCATCGGCTTCGACACAAAAAAAGTAAATGCAGCTCGATTTCTTGTTGCCCTTCGTATGCTATCCAAAAAATTGAATAAACTTTCCATGTAGTCCATCACCATTCTGGTCTCAATGTGGCTATGATAGGTGGGGGTCACAGGTGCTCTAGGTTGAATATGGAGTATGGGAAACTACTATGGAGGCGATAGTACAATGACATCATCTTATGATCTTCGCAAAAAAATGGCATAACTGGCTTTGAGATTTCGAATTGTGCTTCCTTGGGCATATGCTTTTGAAGAGGAGGAGGTCCTCTTCAATGAATGCATAGACTACCATTGATAAGAACTAGGAAAAATCATGCATGATCTTTGCCTAGTAGGCTTCACTTCACCAGGGGTTCCACTGCAACAGAATTTACTATCTCCCAAAGCTCATGTGAAAACCATCCAAAATCATCAGATACAAGATTTGAGTCTGTAACAACTGCCACTGCTTCTACCATTCAGCCTATCTCCCATTAAAATATAGACACATCTCCTCGTCAACCAGCTTATGGAGGGTTTTTTTACGAAATGTCGCTCGACTATAGAATTTGGTCTACTCCCATAGTTTTGAAAACGGATCTCCCGCACACTGAAAACCAACATCGTTGCATCAGGGACAATTGTGGACTTCTAGCATGCAAAGATAATTTAGAAAAACAAATAGTGTATATGGGAATGAAACTACTTCCGCCTAAAGTGGCATCGATCAAGACTATATTTAATTTCCCTCTATCCCGAAAAACAACAATGGAGGAAAAAAACATTTGTAACGAAGGTTCCACATGATTGACGAAGGCTCGTCTACAGCAAAAACCTAAGACACCAGTAGGCCCATTTAAGCAACAACTAAAAGTACTAAAGCCAACATGGGTTGCAAATGTGTTGGGTACTACCACTCATCCAAGCTCCAAAATCAGTCAGAAGCACCTATGGAATAAATCTGACTCCGCCAGAAGATCCAATAGTGAGAAAATAGAAATCACCATACCAGAAGAATTGCAAGATATTAGAAAAAACTTCCCATGGGCTCAACCTTCTCACACCAAACATAGGGTCGACATACGACTTCCTAATCCAAAAATATTACCTCCTATGGACTAAAAAACCAAAAAAAATGGCAGCCATTAATTTCCATCAAACTTCTGGTTTTTGATCCATCAAAGGATGGAGAGCATACTCCCTGGTTTGACAAGAAAATTTTGGAAAATATGTCCAAAGAAAAAAAATGAGGGATTTCCATGAGGGAAATGCTCCCTCAGGTTCATAGGGCAGGAAAAGCCCACTCTGATACCATGTTAGAAAATGAAATACTTGATGTTATTCAATTGAAAGGACCTTGCTTAAATATCAAGTGCTTACAATATGATCCATTGGATCATAACTAACTGAGATAATCTCAACCACACATATTATCCTAGTAATAACTTAGGATATGATATATTATTATAACAATCATCATAGTCTAGGGAGTGGATTGCAGGTATAATAGGCTATTGCAGCGTGCATGCTCATTCCTCTAGTTCATCTTGTTACAATTGATTTAGAATTATGATGTTGATGTGTCTTACTCCTATTCTATCTCAAGGAGTGGTGACCATTATGTCTTCATCTCGTGCACAAGATATTCGAATAGGTTTATTTTGATCTAGCCATCCCACTACCCCCTTAACTATAAAAGCACATGTGCCAATAGGAGAAGATTTTAAGGTTGTTAGAATTCTTTGACATCATATTCATTGGTTGAGAACATATTTGGGTAGTTAAGTGCATGCTTCTATCTGATGTCTCTTTTAGCTCTACCATTTTATTGGATATCAGTTTCATTTTTCATCATTGTTGAGTATTTTTGTGCCCTATGCTGACATCAACATTAAAATCCATAAGACTCTCTTGGTGAAGCATATTATCAAACATCGAATGTAATTCTTTCCTTGTATTTTTTTTTCTATTACTTGGTTAAGCTTGGTTTTCATAGTGCTGCTACTGAAATCAACACTCAAAATTGCTTGACATTTGTAGCTACCTTGTTTGGTAGATTATACTATTGTGTTGTATGCTAGATTCCCATACTTAGTCAATTTTTTGCTTAAAGGAGCCAGATGTTCTTTATATTAGGCTAGATATTTTGTTCTTTCTTGCTAAAATCAACATCATTGTCCATCCATGATGTTGTATGTCAGATTTTGGATTTAAATAACCCTTCTATTGACATCAAAATTCAAATATGTTCAACCATCTCAGTAAAAATTAACCCGGTTTACTTGATTCAATTATCAGGTGCCAGGTATTTTAAAGCTTGTGGCTGACATCATCACCTTAGGATTGTCATTCATGCTTTGACACTTAAAATTTTGCATTTTCTTTCATGCTTTGTTCATCTATGATCCAACCATTGTTTTAGGTATTTGACAACATCTTATAGTGAAGATGTAGTGTTTTGTATTAAAAAATTCATCTTCCTATTTGGAGATGGATGTAGGTGAAAATTTTGGCCTACATAATTGGCATCTCACAAGGGATTTCTATTTGCAAAACAACAAACCCTTCTAGCCTTATCCACTTGGGCCATGAAGTTAAAATTGAGACAAAAGCAAAATAAAATTCAAAATTGTTTTGTACAAAAGCCACCTTGGGAACTATCTATTTTTGAGGTTTCCTCTAGAGTTGGTCCTAATATTTCTACCAGTTGTTCAATTACCTTAGTTGTTGTAGACTCTTCCTAAAACTGGAATAATCTGCAAATTTTATCCCATGTTCTATGAGAAGGAACCTTTATTACCTAAAACTCTTGGAGGATATTTTACAGCTTATAGTGGCACTCATAGCCCAATGGGACAATTATACACACATTAGGTTGAGATATTGGTGAAGATATCTAACTATTTTCTTATTGGCATCTAAAATTTTCACTTGGTTACTCCACTAAAGAAGAATACCTAGAAGAAGCCACTTAGAGAGATATACAATTGAGATTGCAGTGAAAAATCCTAGTCTATTATCTTAATGGAGCATATTCAACATTTGCCCAATGACTCTATTGAAAGCAAAGCACCTATAAATTTATGAGGACAAGAACTGCTACTAAATATTTTATAGCTACAAATCCTCAAGTGTTTGTGCCACCTCTCAACACAATTCCAAGAAGGAAAGTTCAACATCAAAATATGGTTGTATTGCCTAGAATATTTCTTGCATGGAATAATAGAGTTCCATTGCAACCACCGGTTCCACCTATAATATGGGATGATATCCCAACATTTGCATTAAATTCCCTACCCTAATTAACTGGAGAAGACATAACCATGCCAATAGAGCACCTATAACACATGGTTAGTGTAGTAGATATTTACTATAATATAGCTAGATCATACCTATATATGATGTAGAGTTTGGGGTAGAAACAAGAGCATTTCATTCATCTCCACCTTCTAGGAATTCCATGTCAATAATCACCAAGAGGATATCTTCGAAGGATGAAGACAAGTATAAAAATCCTCATTTTATGTAGCTAAGATAATCATCAAATTATCATATGTGGAGGCCCACTGTAATTTTTCTTAGCCCTTTCAATGATATCTAAACCAAACTCCACTATTGATGGTGGCTTATGAGACTTTTTGGTAATAACTAAAAAGCTCCATCATTGGTGAAGGTTCAACCCAAAGAAGGTTTGTGGGTGTAGAATTGGCTCTCATCCACATTTATTTGTGTTTTTGGCCTCTTGCACCTCATTTGTCATCTCTCCACCACATCCTGAAGGTAATACCTAATGGCGAGGGATGGCTGAAAAGAAGTTAGGAACTAGGGGAAGGAAGTATAGGCTTATGGGAAATCTACATCAAGATAGATCATAGGGCATCCATTTCACTACATTCAACAAAAAGAGGCCATCCAAGTGAAGCTTCTCTGCACCAACCACTCATTCAATAGGAAGAGCAAATCGGGAAGATAACAAAGTAGCAAACATGGAAATATCCTAAATAGAAAATTCCATGGACTAAATGTCATCATCTACAGTTCACACCATGTGGGAATTCAAAGTGTTTTTCCTTAAAAGAAAATTATAAAAGCATACAATCAAAAGCAAAAAGTTAGTATGAGTAAAAGGAGGAAAAGAGCTACATCAAGATCATCCTAGTGGTTAGGTTTAGGCAAGGTTATAAAGGCACAAACAAAAGGGGAAGAGCATGATATTTTGGAGAAAGTCAACCAAGGTAGAAGATAAAAGTCTAATAAGACATCCTTAGAAGCTAAAGATAGTATGATCAGGGCTTTTGAAAGTTCCAAGGGAATAAAAGAAGTAAAAGTCCCATCAAGTGAATGTTACAAGTGAAAACTTATGATAAGTAAGTAAAGAAAAGTTCCTAAGAGATAGTCAAATATATTCATAAGCTAAAAATAATAGAATATGAGGGTAGGCATGAGTAATGGAATACAAATTTCTAAGAAAATTAGATGATCCAAAGTAATGTTCCATTACTAAGGAAAATATAAGATTTCCTACCAATGACATTTCATCCTAGTAAATTAAAAAGAGATACGTGGTCTATTGAAGAAGAATAGTTGACACCTACAATAGTAGCAACTTAAGGCTAATAAAAGTAATGGCAATAGACATATCCATTCAATTATTAGAATCCCTAGAAGAAGTAGGTGAAAGAGTCAAATCATTTTATAAAATTTGAAGGGAAATTATCCCTAATGTAACCTATGCATAATAGTAGTTTTAGCATGATAAAGGATCGACAAAGTTTTTAAAGTTTTTCTTTCATTTCTCCTTGTATAGCAATATGTGTATCTCTAGGTGGTCTTGCGAGAAATAAAACCCCCACTATTGGAATATATATATATACTGGAGGTCCACGTGTCTATTGTGAGTAGTCATCTATGGTTCTCATGACTTGGACCATATCTTTTATGTGTGTGTATGCCTATTATTCTCATATGGGCTCATATATGTCAAGGAGAGTATGTGTTAATGTTGATGCATTATAGCTAGAGCTATTATGCAGGGGTCCTATTTGATCTTGGGTGCACCATTCACTTGGAAAATCCATCCAAAAATACATAAGTGAAAGACTCATCTTTGGATTCCTTACTACTAAAAGTTGGTAAGAGTTGCTACCACCACCAGTCACCATTTTTTGAATTAGAAGAGTCGTAGGCCATAATATGGTTGCTCCACTACCACCACCTAGAACATTCTCTACTTGGTATGATAGATATCCCTTGGTACCTTCTGCTACACATGAAGTATAGGAGTACCATAGTCTTCTCTTAATTTTCTCACATACTTCATGGAATAATATCTCACAACTTCCATCAAGAATATGAACCAAGTGACAAGCTTGTGCATGCTTCATAACATAACTAAGCAAAACATGGCTCTGAGATTGCTAGAAATATCTTTCAGGAGAAAATATTAAGAATGGTACCTTGCACTCTAACCTGGCTTGATAGCTAACTTGGACCAAATTGGCATGTTTTTTATTGAGAGGTTCAAAGAAAAGGTAGATGGGGTGTCTCTCCTAGAACAATTGTCTACCATAAAAAGAGTTCCCATGGAGTCAGTAGAAGATTTCAACCTTAAATTTCACAATTCCTAGCATATAACACCTATATAAATTTGTACTCCCCAAGTATGACATATATATTATTTGAAGGCATTAGACTCTAAAATTTGATTAATGATTAAGACTTGAGGTGGAAATTCTCTTCTAGATGCTTATTGCATATCCATCCAAGCTTAACATGATTTAAATTAGATTGGAAAACTAGAATCTAGGCCTCCCATGCCTCTGTATCCCAACATGCAAACCCCTTACCAACATACACCAGTTGCTCAACCAATAGCATTTTAGCCAACCTCAATCTCCCCTATAGTTACACTAGTCCCATCCACTCTAGAAGATCCAAAGAAGAAAGCATCATAATAGTTGTTACATTAATTGCTAATGAAGTACTAGTCATGAGAATGGAATGGAATTCCCAGAGGTGCCCTTATATGAAAAATTCAAAAGACCTCCCTTCCCATAATTATATAAATGCTATATAGTTCCATCTAATGGGTATTCTAGGTCTCAATTCTAAAATAATTGAAAAAATGATCAAGTGTAGAGTTAAAATCAACAAATGATCCTGATGTCAACTCCTCTACAAATAGAACTCCATAATCATGATAGGGAGATATATACCATAAAAAATAATAATGTAGAGGAGTATAACTCTTGGTAATACCTCCCTCTATACATCTACTCTAGATAGAAGAACACATGAGACATATCTTAGCTCCTTGCCACAACAATGGCCAAGATGATGCCTTTTCAGGCATCAACTTCATATTCAGGAACTAGGAACCAAGTGGAATAATAAACCACCTTAACTCCATATCTCCTATATTCAAATGGCACCTCCCAGGAGAAATTATTAGTAACTTGGGATGAGAAGGATATTTGTGCAGTATCTAATGAAATAGGCAATATGATGGCCAAAAGACCACTAGTCTAATTGGACTATCTAACATGATCTAATAAATGGGTAATGAAGGGATGGGACAAAAGAAACCAAATAGCCTCTCGCATTAATCATAATATTGTCCAACCATAATGGTAGCCTACTACTGTGGCACTTCAATAGCCAAGGGTACCTATTCCTCCTACTATCACTCAAAAAAGTGGTCAAAAGGCTTCAATTAGCTAGGCCAAAGCAGTCGATCTAGCTTGGGGTATCTAGTAGTAACACTACAAAAAGACATGACATTGACCAAGCAAAATGCAGTAGAATTTTTTCGGTAGAAAGCACCACCTCTAAATCTATTTATCAAAGAAAAACTATGATTCATCCCACCACACACCATCCATAAGGTGATATCTTTTCTATCCTTTAATGTAGTGGACCATTTAATAAAGTCCATGGTACCGATGTTGGTTTGGGATATCTTAGCCATACTAGGACATAAGGAGAATTTGGGTAAATATCCTAAAGAATAAGAAATAAAGCAATAGCAACAACAAGTTTCCACTGTATTACAAGTTTCAACCTTGGAGCTAAGCAAAGTCAAATATGCCCTTTTTATTTCACTCTCATCTACCAAGATAAATTCATCCATAACTGCATAATACATTTGAGGTCGAATACATTCATTATACTAAAGGGAGTGGAAAATGCAATAGTCTTGAGATGCCAACCTACAAACAAGATAATTGTGCAATTGAATGAGAGCCCTATTCAAGAATTAGGAGTCATGGAAAGACTTTTGCTCTCCTTGTATGCCTATCCAAGCCAAACAATTAAGCAAGATATTTCTGTAATTGACTTACCCCCATATTTTGGCATCTTATTGACAAGATATTTCATTGTCAAATTGGGGGAAAATTACATTTGGATTGGTCCCTCATGATCCTAAGGGTGCAATATGGGACTAGAATTAAAATCTTGATAGAGCCCTTATATCCCTACCATGTAGTATAGTTACCTTCACCATGAATGAATGAGGGTCAGCTCCTAACAATCAAAGAGGAAAAGCTTGAATCTTAGATAGGGCCAAGTGAATTACCCCAATTCATGCTAGAGAAGTATTCAAATCAATGGTAAATAGAGGTCTAGGGTTTATATCCCAAAAAACATACGAATAAATAGGAATCAGATAGAAACAAGTAGAGATTAAACCCAATCTTTAAGGGGGTCATGTAAATATATATATATACACATATATTTATAACTATTTTTTAACGTAGGATGTCTTTTCAAAATAATAAGAGTAATGTTTGAGCCACCAATAAGAACTACTCTTGGTATTAGCACCAAAGCAAAGAAAATGGTCAAATCGATTATAATGGCTAGATCACACAAGCCCAAAATAAATGAAGAAAGAGGGATAAGAATATTATGCATGGAATAATGATGAACTAAAGATCCTGTTATTTCATTCTCAAGGAAAACAAAAGGATTGGAACCAAATCTAGAGACCTCAAGAAGACCAACAAGTTGAATATGAATGAACCCCCAAGGCAATTCACAATAAAGGTATGTTTTAATTCCTACACCAGTTTTTGAGGAAAAATATTTCCCAGTCTTGTCTATAAATAGTAGATTAATATTCATTTTAAGTCATTGGATAGTTGCCTATTTGTGTCTATTATCTAGCTTTGTATGTAAATTTCCTTTCATTTTCTTTTGTGTAATATTCTAGACTCAAGCCTTGAGTTGTTTTGTTGGCAAGATTTTGAGCCCTTTCTTTTGGCATGACTGTAATTTTATTTTTGTCACACACACACACATATATATATGAAAAACTATGACTACTTGTATTTCTATCCCATTTCTTATGTGTGTATGTGCTTGTTCTTAATGTTCATGCTTTGAAGAAATTGTGTTCACTTTGTACTATCAATAAATGATGCACATGTTCATTTAATCTCACTTATATGCAGAATAATCTCATGATCTTGGTGCATCACCTTTGGTTAGCATAGGACTTTTACTTCTCATTTTTCTATTTCCTATGGTTTTCTTCTCTTTTCCTTTGTGTACAAAAGCTAGTTAGGTAAACATTGAATATCACATATTATAAGGAGAAAACCTTGTAAAATTTCCTATAAATCATCTTGTAAGCAATGCTCCATACTCTCAGGACTTCTCACTGTGTTGCTCTATACAAGGCATGAGTTTCAGGATCATCCGCCCACCATAATAGATGATCATGATATTATGAGTTGAAAACAATTTATTGGAATACTCGGTGGGACAAATCTAATTTAGATTCATCCCACAATATTTATTCACAAAGAAGTACAAAGAAATTAATCTCAAGAGACACCCATCATGCACGATAATAGTTTATTGACACAGCCAATGGGACCAATCTACACACATTTGGTAGAGATCCTGGTGAAGATCTCTAACTATATAATTATTAAAACATCTAAATTTTTTACTTGGTGACCCCACTAAATAAGAATACCCAAAAGAAGCTACTAAAAGAGATATCCAATTGGAATTTTGATAAAAAATCTTATTCTATCAGCTTGATGAAGCATATTCAACATTCACCTCACAACTTCAATGAAAGCAGAGCACCTAGAAATTTATAAGCACAAGACCTACTACTATATACTTTGTAGTAGAAAATCCCCAAGTGATGGTACCACCTCTCAACATAATCCCAAGAAGAATGAGAGGTCGATGCCAAAATATGGATACACAAACTAGAATATTTCCATGGAACAGTAGAGGTCTATTGGAACCACCAGTTCTATCTATAATATGGGATGATATCCCAACATCTGCATTAAATTCTCTACTCTACTTAACTAGAGAAGATATCACCATACCAATAGACCACCTACAACACATGGTTAGTGTAGTGAATATTCACTATAATATCACTAGATCACACCTAAATATGATGCAAAGCCTAGGGTAAAAATATAAGCTTTTCAATCATCACCAACTTATGTTGGCAATTTTGGGTACCTTGAGTACATTGCCTTTGCTCAAGTGTAGTTGTTGTCATTGATGTCAAGGAGTTCTTGAAGCAATTTGTTTTTATGTCAATGAATGTGTTTTTTTGAAGGTTTTAGCATGGTTAGTAAGTTTCCAAGAAGATCAGGATAGCCCAGTTGCAAAAGATCAAGAAAAAGACAAGTAAGAAAAAGTATGCAGGCGGCTAGAAAAATTGTCGTGATTTTGTGACATGTTTTAGGAGAGAGAAAGCGTTGGCAAAACTGTCACGATTTCGCGACATGTTTGAGGAGAGAGAAAGTTCGGGCAAATATGTCATGATTTCGTGACATGCGGGAAGGCAGAGACGAAGCAGGCAAAACTATCACGATTTCGTGACATGTCGCATTTTCACGACTCGGACAGTGTAGAAAGGCAGAGAAAGAAAAGTGTCACGATTTCGCAACATTCTGCAAAGGAGGCTGTATGGATAAGAAAGTGTCACGATTTCATGACATGTTGCAGAAGAGAAAGTTCACAGTGTGATCTGTCACGATTTTGCGACAAGATTGAAGAGAGAGAAAGTGATTTAGGAACTGTCACGATTTCCCAACATGATGCAAAGTTCCAAGTAAGGGCTGTCGCATTTTCACGACATGCTGCAGAGGTCGAGTTGAGGACTATCATGATTTTGTGACATGTAGCAAAGAGAAGAGCCTGAAAGAAGAAGCGTCGTGATTTTGCGACAGGCAGTGGAGAAAGCGTACGGAAGCTAGAAGTGTCGCGATTTCGAGATAGGCAGTGGAGAAAGCGTTCGAAAGCCAGAAGCATCACGATTTCGTGACAGTTTGCAGGGAAAGCTTTCGAAAGCTGAAAGCGTCATGATTTCACGACAGGCTACAAAGAAGTTGTATGGATGTAGAAAGTGTCACGATTTTGTGATAGGTTGAGTTGGCAGCTTGCAGTTGGAGAAAGTGTCACGATTTCATGACAGAATTAGTTAACAAGTCTTAATCAGAAGAAGCATCATGATTTCGTGATGAACTGAAGAAGGAAGAGCTCGAAGGCAAAAGTGTCGCGATTTTGCGATATGTTCTAGTTTCGTGGGCTTATGGCAGAAAAGAGCTTAAGGCAGTGAAAGCGTCATGATTTCATGATAGAGTTGCAGATGACGTCAATAGAAGCAGATGTGTCGTGATTTCATGATAAAAGCAGAGAAGAAGGCTTTACAGACTAAAGCGTCACGATTTTGCGACAGAGTGAAGATGACGTCAACAAAAATTAAAAGTGTCACAATTTCACGACAGAAGCTGAGAGGAAGGGCATGAAGACAGAAGGGTCATGATTTTGTGACAGAAGAGAAGGTGACGTCAGCAAAGACAGGAAGTGTCATGATTTCGTGACATAAGCAGAAAGGAGGTCGACAAAGGTTGTAGTGTCACGATTTCGCGACAACAGGCAAAAGAAGGAATACGATAGGAAAAGGTGTCGCGATATCACGACATGTTGAAGTTTCACGCCAGAAGCTATAGGGAGGTAGTGAAGCCGATAGAGTTAAATCTGGGCCGACGCAACGTAGGGTTTTGCAGCCGACATGGTTGAAGGGTAATCAGCCGACTCAGACCAAGACTTCAATCTTGAGATAGTGAGTATAAAAGGAGGGATGCTTGAAGAGTTTGGCATCGATTAAGTGTGTGTTCAAAGTGCGATTTGCATAGATAGAGTGTGGGGAAAAGTTTGATCGTAGAGGTGCATAAGTGGAATTTTGATCGACTACTGTATTCACGAAGACTGGACTGTTGTATTCGTGAAAACTGTGCTGCTGTATTTGCGAAGACTGTGCTACTGTGTTTGCACAGTATACATGAAGTTTGTGCTACTATATTTTCATAGAAGTAAATTAGTTGATCGAGTGCTGCGGTATTTGTGTAGACAGTGAAAAATTGGTTTTGACCAAGTGTAGAAAAGAACAGAGGAAGAGGACATAATTGTGCCAGATCGAAGGACTATGTTTGGTGCAGATAAGAGGACCAGCTTAGAAGGTGAAAGAGTTGAGGACAGAGGTCTCCAGCTAGAGCAGGGAAGACGAGTGTCTTTTATGGATAGAGTTCCACTTGCTAAGGGCAGCAGAGGCTAGAGGTCTTCTAGAGGTTCACCTTTAAAGAGCAGAGCTAGGGGAAGTTGTCTCCTTTGGGTTGGTGCCCATAAACTTTGTAATCGGGAAAGGTTTCCCAGAATTTGAGGTGATAAAATTTAGTAAGAAATTTTATCCGTGGAGTAGCCCGTGTTGGGTGAACCACATAAATTGATGTGTCTCTTTGTGGATGGTGTGTTGTGCATTGCTTTAATTGCTGCTTTTATTTTTGCTATCTCTACACTGCATAATACTGTTTTGAAAGTTGAATTGAAGCAAAAGTTAAAAGTGGTCTTATACTGTTCACCCCCCCTCTCAGTATAAGCTTGTGTTCTTCAATTGGTATCAGAGCGGGTTCCTTCGAAAAGGTTTAACAGTCGGAAGGAAGAACTGGTTAAGAACACAATGGATTTTTTAGGTGGCAATGCAGCACCTATTCTGGATGGATCAGATTTCAGTCTGTGGAGTGCGAGAATGAGAGTTTATCTAATGGCTCTTGGTAATGAGGTTTGGGAAGTGGTTGAAGACGGGTACACTATTCCTGTAAATGGTCCTTATACTAAAGAAGACAGACTCCTACATCACAACAATTCAAAAGCAATGAATGCAATCTTAAAAGGTTTATAGAAGGTAGATCTTACCAAGGTGATTCACTGCAAGACAACTAGTGAAATGTGGAAACAACTGCAAGTGGTTCACACAGGTGATGTAAATGTCCGAAAGGCCAAACTAAGACATTTTAAAGGTATGTTTGAACAACTCAAAATGAATGATGATGAAAATATTAGTGACTACATGCTTCGTATGGATGAGGTTGTTAATTCCATGAAAGACCTTGGTCTTGAGCTTGCTGAAAATGATATGTGTGATAAGATTTTAAGATCTCTTCCTAATAGATTTAGTGAAAATATTTCTGCTATTGAGGAAGCTAAAGATTTAGATAAGTTGAAAAAGGATGAGCTCCATAGTATTCTTGCAGCATTTGAGCTGAGAACTCAAGTGAAAGTTGATGTCAAGAAAGAGGCAGCCTTCAAAGCTACCAAGAAATCAAAGGGCAAACAGATTCAAGAGAGTGAAGAGTCTTCTAGTGATGAAGAGGCTTATTATAGCAAAAAAAGCAAGTTCTATAAAAAACACAAAAGTAAGAAAAACATAAGATGTTTCAACTGTGAAAATTTTGGTCATTATGCTACTGACTGTACTGTTTCCAAGAATGAAAGTGATGAAGATATACAGGATGTTAAAAGCAAGGATTCTGAAAAGCATAGGTATTACAAAAAGAACAAAGATGAGCACAACAATCAAGGAAAGAGGCATTCACACAAGAATAAGAAGAGCTTCTACCTAGACAAAGCAAGTAAGTTTTCTAGCAGTGATAGTGAAAGTTCTTCTAGTGATGATGAAAATGAGATGCTGTTCATTTCAAAAAAAGAGGAAGAACCAAAACATAAATTCATTGTCATGAAATGTTTTAGATGTGGAAATTTTGGGCACCTTGAGGATGATTGCACAAATGATGAATTGGTTGCTAGTATGTATGAGGATGCTTCAGAAAATGATAAGGAAGATGCTTGTATGGTTTTTGAAAAGGATAGCACCTCTAGTGATAAGAAATCTGAAAAAGGCCTTGATGATTCAAAATGCAATAATATAGAGGATCTTGAATGTGAACTTACTAATGCTCTTAGTGTTTTGAAAAATGAAAGAAAGAAGAATGCTCGACTTAAGGATAAATTAGATGAATGTTGTATGGAGAAATATGAACTCATAGAAAGTCTTGACATCTCTATGGCTAAGACACAAGAACTCAAGAATGAGTTAGAATCTAAGATGCTTGAGTATAGTGAATTAGAACAGAAAATGGCTGCTATGAAAGAGGAAAATAAAGAGTACAAAGATAAGCTGTACAGGTTTCAAGATAGCTCCAAAAGGGTTAAGTCTCTCATCCAAAGTCAAAGAAATCCATTAGATAAAACAGGTCTTGGTTTTGTTAAACCACACAAAAAATAGGTTGGGGAATCAAGTAAGAGATTTCAGAAAGAAGAGAGTTTTGATGAAGAGAGTATTTCAGAGAAAGAGTCCATGAGTGATAAATGTGCAGAAATAAAAAACATAATTTTGAATACGAAAAAGAAGTTTTCGGGACCCAAGAGGTAAAACAGAAGAATATTTCACGGCATATGTTTTGCGTGTCATGGGTTTGGCCACATGGCTTCGCAGTGCATGACTCAAGTAAGGAAGATAAATGACAATTTCAGGGGCCGTAATTTATTTCAATGGTATTGCTACTCTTGTAATCAATTCGGGCACAAGGCAATTTTTTGCAAGGAAAATAACAGGAACTAGGTTAGTCAGAACAGGCGGATTCAAAGAACAGCTATGCCTGAAATAAATAATATTGTTACTTGCTATAAGTGCAACAATGCAGGTCACACAACCAGACAATGCAGAGCTGATCTTCCAAGGTACAGGAACAAGAAAAATGGTATAAAAAGGTCCAAGGATCAAGGTATGGACAATAAAAGAGATGAGAATAAGAACAAGAAAAATGACAAGAACATAAACATTGACAAAGAGTTCAAGAGAAGGCCCGACAAAGAAATTATAGACACTAATGATGATGAGTGCCTAATGGGAGTTTCACTCCCACCCTTGTTTTAAATCACCTCATCAGGAGGTGGGGGAGGGACTAATCTAAGAGACTCATTCTTAGTCCCAGGCCCCAAAGGTGACCCTTTGCCATTGATGACAAAGGGGGAGAGATTTGAGTAAGGGGGAGAGATATGAGTAAGGAGGAGAGCTTCAAGTGAAGAGGAAAGCTTCAAGTCAGGGGGAGCAAAACTTCAAAGAAATATTCTTAGTTGTCAGCTCAGATTGATTTCAATTTTGGCTCTTGAAGATGTGTTTTTAGTAAAGGTTTGCCATCAATGACAAAGGGGGAGATTGTTGGCAATTTTGGGTACCTTAAGTACATTGCCTTTGCTCAAGTGTAGTTGTCATTGATGTCAAGGAGTTCTTGAAGCAATTTGTTTTTATGTCAATGAATGTGTTTTGTTGAAGGTTTCAGCATGGTCAGTAAGTTTCCAAGAAGATCAAGGTAGCCCAGTTGCAAAAGATCAAGAAAAAGACAAGTAAGAAAAATTATGCAGGCGGCTGGAAAAACTGTCGCGATTTCGCGACATGTTTCAGGAGAGAGAAAGTGCTAGCAAAACTATCACGATTTCGTGACATGTTTGAGGAGAGAGAAATTTTGGGCAAATATATCGCGATTTCACGACATGCGGGAAGGCAGAGACGAAGCAGGCAAAACTGTCATGATTTCGCGACATGTCGCATTTTCGCGACTTGGACAGTGCAGAAAGGCAGAGAAAGAAAAGTGCCACGATTTCGTGACATTATACAAAGGAGGCTATACGGACAAGAAAGTGTCACAATTTTGTGACATGTTGCAGAAGAGAAAGTCCGCAGTGTGATCTGTCGCGATTTCATGACAAGATTGAAGAGAGAGAAAGTGATTCAGGAACTGTCGTGATTTTGCAACATGATGCAAAGTTCCAAGTAAGGGCTGTCACATTTTTGTGACATGCTACAGAGGTCGAGTTGAGGACTGTCGTGATTTCATGACATGCAGCAAAGAGAAGAGCCTGAAAGGAGAAGCGTCACGATTTTGCGACAGGCAGTGGAGAAAGTGTACAGAAGCCAGAAGTGTCACGATTTTGCGACAGGTAGTGGAGAAAGCGTTCGAAATCCAGAAGCATCGTGATTTCACGACAGGTTGTAGGGAAAGCTTTCAAAAGCTGAAAGCATCACAATTTCATGACAGCCTACAAAGAAGTTGTACGGATGTAGAAAGTGTCATGATTTTGCGATAGGTTGAGTTGGCAGCTTGCAGTTGGAGAAAGTGTCATGATTTCATGATAGAATCAATTAACAAGTCTTAATCATAAGAAGCGTCATGATTTCGTGACAAACTAAAGAAGGAAGAGCTCGAAGGCAAAAGCGTCGTGATTTTGTGACATGTTCCATTTTCGTGGGCTTATGGCAGAAAATAGCTTAAGGCAGCGAAAGTGTCACGATTTTGCGACAGAGTTGTAGATGACGTCAGCAAAAGCAGATGTGTCATGATTTCATGACAAAAGCAGAGAAGAAGGCTTTACAGACTAAAGCGTCGTGATTTCGCGATAGAGTGAAGATGACGTCAGCAAAAATCAAAAGTGTCATGATTTCATGATAGAAGCTAAGAGGAAGGGCATGAAGACAGAAGGGTTGTGATTTTGTGACAGAAGAGAAGGTGACGTCAGCAAAGACAAGAAGTGTCACAATTTCATGACATAAGCAGAAAGGAGGTCGACAAAGGTTGTAGTGTCACGATTTCATGACAACAGGCAAAATAAGGCATACGACAGGAAAAGGTGTCGCGATATTGCAACATGTTGAAGTTTCATGCCAGAAGCTACAGGGAGGCAGTGAAGCTGACAGAGTTAAATCTGGGCCAACACAGCGTAGGGTTTTGCAACCGATGTGGTTGAAGGGTAATTAGTCGACTCAAACCAAGACTTCAATC
Organism: Wollemia nobilis; assembly: GCA_028583015.1. Taxonomy (NCBI): domain Eukaryota; kingdom Viridiplantae; phylum Streptophyta; class Pinopsida; order Araucariales; family Araucariaceae; genus Wollemia; species Wollemia nobilis. Next base: position 1,839,666 of record JAQPPZ010002224.1, read on the forward strand.
TTGAGATAGTGAGTATAAAATGAGGGATGCTTGAAGAGTTTGGCATTGATCAAGTGTGCGTTCGAAGTGCGATTTGCATAGATAGAGTGTGGGGAAAAGTTTGATCGCAGAGGTGCATAAGTGGAAGTTTGATCGACTACTGTATTCGCAAAGACTGGACTGTTGTATTCACAAAAATTGTGCTGCTATATTTGTGAAGACTGTGCTGCTGTGTTTGCACAGTACACACGAAGTCTATGCTACTGTGTTTTCATAGAAGTAAATTAGTTGATCGAGTGCTGCAGTATTTGTGTAGACAGTAAAAAATTGGTTTTGACCAAGTGTAGAAAAGAACAGAGGAAGAGGACAAAATTGTGCCAAACCGAAGGACTGTGTTTGGTGCAGATAAGAGGACCAGCTTAGAAGGTGAAAGAGTTGAGGACAGAGGTCTCCAGCCAGAGCAGGGAAGACGGTGTCTTACGTGGATAGAGTTCCACTTGCTAAGGGCAGCAGAGGCAGAGGTCTTCTAGAGGATCACCTTTAAAAGAGCAAAGCTAGGGGAAGTTGTCTCCTTTGGGTTGGTGCCCATAAACTTTGTAATCGGGAAAGGTTTCCCAGAATTTGAGGTGATAAAATTTAGTAAGAAATTTTATCCGTGGAGTAGCCCGCATTGGGTGAACCACGTAAATTGTTGTGTCTCTTTGTGGATGGTGTGTTGTGCATTGCTTTAATTGCTACTTTTATTTCTGCTATCTCTACACTGCATAATACTATTTTGAAAGTTGAATTGAAGAAAAAGTTAAAAGTGGTCTTATATTGTTCACCCCCCCCCTCTCAGTATAAGCTTGTGTTATTCAACTTATAGGAATTTCATGTCAAGAGTCACTAAGAGGATATCTTCAAAGGGTGAATATGGGTGTAAAAAACCTCATGTTTTGCAACCAATATAATCACCAAATTGTCTCTTATGTGGAGGACCATGATAATTATCTATGAACCAAACTATGTTATTGATGGTGCCTAATGAGCCTTTTTGGTAATAACTAAAAAATTACCATCATTGGTGAAGGTTCAACCCAAAGAAAGGTTGTAGATGAGCTATAAAATTTGGTTCTCATCCTCATTTGTTTGGGTTCATGATCTCTTACACGTAATTTTTCATCTCTCCACCACATCCTCAAGGTGATACCTAGTGGTGAGGGATGGCTAAGGAGAAATCAACAACTAGGGAAGGATGTATAGGCTTATGGAAACTCTACATAAAGAGAGCTCTATTAGGTTTTAATGTAACGAGAAATGGGAGATAGCAATCACAAGATGTAGAATAATATAAAAGAAAATAAATCTGTAAGATGGCTGAAGTATACTGTGAATAGAAATAACATAAATGAATACAACATAGTTATGGAGGAAATTAACACTACATTAATGAAACTACTGAACTACATTGCACCCATCATAAATATATGGTGATCTACACAACACTACACTACTACCTATGACTATACTGTAAGCAGCTCTATCTATCTATGTCCCCCTTCTCATATCTATCTAAAAATGAGGTATTTCTTATATAGAAATATAGGTTCCTTGGCCAAAACTCTACCTAGTTGTGCAAGGGATAACTTGCACATTGACACTTGTGCATTTATTACATTGCATGAAGTAACTAGATAAATTCCTCCTAAAGTTTTTTAATGTCCTAAGTATGTACCTTGGAAGATACATTTACATAACCCAAATGATGGAATAAACTCAATTTCTATCACCCCCTTGTATTATATTATTTGGGTATTGAATACTTTAGTCTTCAATATGGATATTCCTCCAATGGAAAATGGAATTTGTATTCTCCTTCGTTGCTTACTGTATTCAATTTCAACAGGTAAATTGTGTCTTCTATCTAGCCACTGTTGTAGTTCTCTTTGCAAGTATCTTAATTTGGTTCTGATTTTTGATGAATGAGTGAAGCATGGTGTAATTTTCCTCTCATATTCTTTATTTTGATCCTTATATGCTTAACTTTTTGGTGTATAGGTTTTTCATTTTCTTCAATATGTTCCTCTGTAAATGTGTTGGCATAATTTTGAAACACCACAATATCTTGAGAGATTTCCATTGAGTCTAGGACGTATGTATTTTTATGGACTGATCTTGTTGCTTTTATTCCATCTTGATTCATAATGAGACATGTATTGATCCTATCCATATATCCAAAGTTGATCATATAGTTATTTTCCACTAGCTTTCTTACTAAAATGAGATTGAATGTTAATCTAGGAATATAAAATACTTTTTGTAATAGAAGATATGGAAATATGTTTCTAGGTGTTACACATCCATATCCATGTCTATGATAGGTTTGGCTATCTGCAATTCTTAGTCTGTATCCTTTAGCAACTTCAATATAGTCAAACCATTGTATATTTCCTATCATATGATGATTGGCTCCTAAGTCAATGTACCACATGTTTTCATGTTTTGTATATTAGTTCCTATTGGAGCAAGTTTTACATTCATTGTATGACATTCCTTTTCCCATTTGAAAAAGTAGAATTGAAGAAAAAAGATAGAATTGAAGTCTACCTTATGGCTCCCAATGTTAGGATATATGATCCCTTATTGAATTATATAAGCTTGATTTGATAAAACCTTTACTAATGCTTAGGTTTGTAGACTTCCTTATGTCTCCCTAGTAATGAGAGTATGAATACCTAATTTTTAGGTTTTTGGTAGACAACTTATATCTTCCCATCTTGATAATATTTGAAGGATATTATTACTATCAAGTTTTGTAGAATGCCTTATAACTCCCTAGAGATTTTTGGAATATAATGTAGTGCTTTTTGTAAAAATATTATTCAATTTTGATTGATTTTGTACAAATTTTGTAAAGATCAAAAATCAACTTCTTAACACCTTATTATTCCTATTGAACTAAGCACTTTTTATTTTTGAAGAGGTTTTAATGTTATATTTATTTTGCCCCTTTTGAGAAGTTTTTGAGACAAGCATATTATAATTTTCCAACCTTACTAAAAAGGTTAATAACCTCTTTGTATATCCCTTTGATTTTTTTAAATTTACAATAACCTAGTTTGGAGTTTAAGCCCTTATGACTCAAATTTGGAAAAATAGAACACATTAATATTTGTAAACATTAAACGAATTAATTCCAAGTAATATTCCTTATTTCTCCTAGGTTATGCTTTGCAAATATTAGTCAACTTTAATATTTAATTTCCCTAAGTTTTTCTTTCAAATGAAGATTGATTCCTTTCAATAATTCAACCTTATAACATAACCTTATAACTCCCTATTTATGGAAAGCAAAATAGATGGGAAATTGTACCTTTATGAACCCGACGGTAGACTAAACTTCTTGGGTGTTGTGAGTAATGAAATATTCTTCCACTAGCTATTTTCTTCAACACTCACTTCAATGCTTCCTTGACCTGTTTGACTAGGATTAATGTTCTTCACCATTTTTGGATTGCTCTTTAGATTGCTATTGATTCACTATCGTGTAGTTACCGAGCTACTGTCATGATACACCCTAGATGTTTTCGAGTCACTTCAGACTCACTTGCTACCATTATTGCTTGCTTTGATTGCGCTTTCCATTACCTTGATCACCTTTATATGGAAGATAAGTCTTGAGTTTTGTGAAAAGCGTCACACCTCTTATGTATGAGCACTCGCTCCTTTTGTAATGTACCAACTTCCTTGTCTAACGATTCTTGGTCACTTTGTAACATATGAGCACTCTTGTGAAAACTTGTGTTAGGCTTGTGGATGATAAAAAGTGGTACCACCTTCCTTAATATTCCTTGTAACTCTTATGTGAGGTTTCTTGAGCATTGAGAGATAGAATGGTGCTTTAGAAAGTTTATGCCAAGTGGTATTCAAATGATTTGCATGAATACCTATGTTATAATACTTCCAAGGAGAATATTATAACTCCTTTCATATGCCTCCCTTAGCTTGCTTTATTTCTTGGATAGCAAGCAACCTTTTCTTTTGCAGGTGATTTGATGAGGCATTGTGGAGCTTCAAATGATGATTTTGAAAGTGATATTGGTGCTTTCTTTGGAGGACAATCTTCTCCAATATTAAGACCTTGAATGTAGCACCTTTTATCCTTGTCTTCTATGCCTTCAACATGTTGATTTATGTGTTTCTTTCCAGTGTAGATAGCCTTTTGTTATGTCATCTATCCCACATTGTTAGAAGTAGATTTTGATATCTTCTCTTCGTAGATGATCTCCCTTTCTATCTATGTAAATACAACTTGATAACAACCTTATGTGGAATTTGATATTGCAAGTTCATCCATCCAAGATATGCAGAGAGTGAGCCCTTTGAGTGGCTCGTTTTGCTTTGGAAAAAGAGTGCTAACGTTTGTCCTTCATTAGCTGGCTTACCCTGTAGATATTGTATCTTTTGAGGCACCTTCAACTATGTTCTCTTCCTGCGTATAATGTATTGTAGAAGTGCAATACCATGTAACTTTACATGTATATAAAACCTTCTTTATTGCACCTTTTCTTGCACTCTTTTGTAGGTCTAAAATTTTGGCTTTGTAGCAGATTTTTAAATGCAAATATGAGGGTTTTGAGGATGTCTCTTTGGCTAGACTCCTTACCCTTTTTTCTTGGATACTTTGATGATAAATACAAGCCCTTAATTATGGATATAGAATCTTATTTGTAGTTGTAATTTTCTACCCTTGTACCATGCAACTAACCCTGTGGTGCTTTGGATTTGAGACTCTCCAAGTCTCAATTTTTGAAGCTTCTATTTTTTTTTGGTTAGTCGTATTCTTCTCCAAATTTTGGAGGATTCTAACTTGATTTGGTGGTTTCACTTGGCCACTACATGTTGCATATTTTTGTGCACTAATAGTGTCTTTAGACACTTTAACAATTTTTTATTTTGTGCCCTTCTCAAGTACACAAAAGCTAATCCTTTTGAGAGCAATAGAATAGTGCAAATGAATTTAATAATCTTTCACTTTTAATGCAATAACAATTTCACTTTATCACTCCAATAAACTCTCAATATAATGCACTTAATCAAATCTACTACAACTAATCAAGAATAATCTAAAATGAACCTTCAATATTATTCTACAATTTCACTACAATAAATATTGTAGGACTTAGTCTTCCTTTTCCTATTCCAAAGTAGATGATAGGTAGTTGATAAAATCAATTTTGAAATCTATTCAACTCCTAATTACTGTGCAAATGAACCTTAAAAAGAACCTTTATTTTTTCACTTTTGAAGACTATAATCCAATTTTCTTCTTGCAACTTTAATCCAAATTCATTTGCTTTAACAAATCTGATAAGTAATCTAATTAATGAATCTACCTGCACCAAAAAGTAACTTATATTTTTTAAATTTTCTATAGCACTTTTGCCACTTCTATAGAGGATGTAGATCTTGGTGTCTATGATCACCAAGTTGTTGCTTTGAGTAGGATCTTGCAGCTCTTTGTATACTGTTGTGAACAACTCCTTCACCAAATGATGATCTCAAAATTTCTTTCACGAGCCTAGGATTTTTTAGCTTATTCTCCTCTTGTGTTCTCCTCCTTCTATTTTAGACTTGGAGAAGTCTTTATCTTTAAAGTGGTGCCTTCTTAATGTGAGAGGTAATCTTCAAATCTCTAAGATTTGGTGAGCTTCTTTTGTCTTCAAGTCTTCTTGTCAAATTTTGACTTCAAGCAGGATCTTCTTCTAGGATTTAGCACTCCTTGCCAAATTATTCTTCTTGGATTTGGCACTCCTTGCCAAAATATTCTTCTCTTGGGCTTGTTTTCAGATGGTAACAATTATCCCAAGTCCACTATTAAGGGCTTCTCCTTGGTAGTGGTTTTTTCCTATGAGTTATCCTTTGAGAATTTCTTTAGTAAGGCTCTCCTAACCTTTTTTTGGATGCTTGATGAGACCTTCCATTATATTTGATCTTGTAGCTTCTAATGGTCTTCCTTGAGACCTTCTCTTCAACCTTCTGCTCCTGGAAGTGTTGATGGTGAGATCTTCTTCTGTATATTTGATTCTTCTGCTTCTAGATTCAATCAGGACTCGCCTAGTCCTTCTTCTTCTTCTTTCTTCCAAGAATTAAAGTTCTTCATTGATATCTTCTCTTGATCTCTTCAATTTTTCTTCAGGTGTTGAATTGATTATGAATAAAATACCCTTCCTAAATTTCTTGTAGGATGTTTCCCAACTCACTGAATGTTATTTCCCTGCAAAAAAGTATTAGTACTAAAATATTTAGTCTGCTTCTGAATTAGATATTCTCTTCGAATTCTTCTTGAGGATCAAGACTTTTGTGGCCCTTTTTCAGTATCAAGGCTTCTATGGCCTTTTTTGGAACCATGGCTTCTATGGCATTTTCAGTATCAAGGCTTTTGTGGCATTTTTTAGTATCAAAGCTTATGTGGTATTTTTATTATCAAGACTTTTGTGGATTCTTTTTCTAGGCCTCTATGGCCTTTTCTTCAAGGCTTCTATGACATTTTTGTATCAAGCCTTCTATGGCCTATTCTTCAACTATGAAATTCTTTACTCCAACAATGGAGATATTCAGTCTCCTGACTTCACCTTGACTCTCCATAAGAAGTCTTCTTTTGTAGTATTCTTCTCTTGCACAAGGAACTAATCTCTACACTATGAAGGCACATTGATCTTCGGGCAATGAAGTTGAAGTCTCCTAGATTTCTATTGTAGGAGTCCCAATCCTCTAAGAATTAATTTTCTACAACAAAAGAAACTTTAGGCAATAGTTAGAAAAATTTAAATATCTTGAATGATCTTCACTAGATGATATTTCAATCTAGTGGATTGAATGTCTAGTCCTAGTCTTCATGAGTTTTTTTGCAACTCTGTGGAAATACTTCAGTCAAATGTAATCTCAGTATTTTTGAGGCTGGGATTTCTTTCATTCCTAACTTTGTGACTCTCTCTAATTCTACCACCTAGATTCTTCTAAGAGTTTTTGATAGTGGTCGGTCCAGCAACGCGTTAGGTTAACAAAAAACTCAAGATCAATAATAATGATGATTTTCCTATTGATCTACTATGGCTAGATCTATCGTGGCTCTGATACCACTGTTAGCTTTTGATGTAATGAGCAATGGAATATAGCAATCATAAGATGCAAAATAATATAAAAGAAAGTAAATCTACAATATGAGTGAAGTATGCTATAAATATAAATAACATAAATGAATACAACATAGCTATGGAGGAAATGAACACTCCATTAATGAAGCTATTAAACTACATTGCACCCATCACCAATATATGGTGATCTACACAACACTGCACTACTACCTACGACTATGTTGTAAGCATCTCTATCTATCTATATCCCCCTTCTCATATCTATCTAACAATGACGCCTTTCTTATATAGGAAGATAGGTTCCTTGGCCAACACTCTACCTAGTTGTGCAAGGGACAACTTGCACATATACAACTTGCACATAGATACTTGTACATTTTTTACATTGCATGAAGCAACTAAATAAATTCCCCCTAAAGTAATCTAATGTCCTAAGTATGTACCTTGGAATATACATTTACATAACCTAAATTATAGAATAAAATATATTTTTGACAAGCTCGTAGGGCATCCAATTTTCTACATTCAACAAAAAGAGGTGAAGCTTCTCTACACCAACCACTCATCCAACAAGAAGAGCAAATTATGAAGATAATAGAGTAGCAGACATGGAAATATCCTAGATATAAAGTCCCATGGACTAAATGTCATCGTCATAGTTCACACCACATGGGATTTTCAAGGATTTTTCTTTGAAATAAAATTAGAAAAACATATGATCAAATAACACAATTTGGTGCGAGTCAAAGGAGGAAAAGAGCTACATCAAGATCATCCTAATGGTCAAGTTGAGGTAAGGTTATAAAGGCATAAACAAAAGTTGAAGATCGAGATTTTTTGGAAAATCCAACCAAGGTAGAAGATAAAAGTATGATAACAAAACCTTAGAAGTTGAGGATAGCATGATCAAGACTTTTGAAAGTTTTGAGGGAAGAAAATAAGTAAAATTCCTGATAAGCAAATGTTGTAAGAGAACGTTTTTGAGAAGTAAAGAATTTTTTTGAAGAGGTAGTCAAATACTTTGATAAGTGGAACACATCAAAACAGGAAGGCACACAAATTTCTAGGAAAGATAGATGAGCCAAAGTGATGCACCACTACTAAAGAATAGACAATATTACCTAACAAGGACACTTTAGCCTAGTAATTTTAAAATAGGTAGGTGGTCTATTGAAGATGAAGAGACGGTACTTGTAATATAATAAGATCAAAACCAAAAGAAGTAATGGTGATATATGTCTTCATTCAATTTTTAGAATCCCAAAATAAGTAGCTAAAAGGGTCAAATAATCCTACAAATTTTGGATGGAAATTATTCTTGTAACCTATATATAGTAGTAGTTTTAACATGATAAAGGATAGGAAAATTTTATAAATTTTTCCTTCATTTCTCCTTGTATAGCAGTATGCACATCTTTGGATGGTCTTGTGGGTAACCGAACCCCCACTTTTGGCATAATATCTATAATATAGCTTATATAGCTTATATATATATATATATATATATATATATATATATATATATATATATATATATATATATATATATATATATACTAGAGGCCTATACGTCTATTTTGAGTATCCATATATGGTTCTCATGCTCTGACTTGTCTCTTTTATTTGTGTGTATGTTTGCAATATTTACCTATTTTTGAGTTTCACTTACATATATGTGTATACTAGAGGTCTACCCATCTACTTTGATTATCTATCTATGGTTCTCATACCTTGATTCATATCTTTTATGTGTGTCTACCTATGATTCTCATCTAGGCTCATATATGCATAGGAAATGATGTGTTCACACTAACACATTATGATCAAATTTGTTGGAGGGGGATCTTATCTGATCTTTGGTGCATCGTCACTTTGTTAGCTGAAGACTCTTTTCCTTTCAAATATTTTCATTTCCTATTTCCCCTAACCCTTTTCCCTCCAAGCTATAAGATTAGAAAAGTGTGCCTAAATATCACATCTTAACAATGAGGAGACCTTATAAAAAAACTTCTAAAGGTCCCCAATTGAGCTAAACCCCTATGCTTTGAGGACTAGCCCTACTATGTCACTTGGTAGGAGGTACAATTGTTTTGATTCTCTTCCCTAAGACAATCAAAGAGGACAACAACTAATATGTGTGCACTAGACATTATGGTGGGGTATAATGTAACACTAATATTACTTGTGGTATCCTTCAAAGGCAAAGCACATAAATGGTATGTCTCACTTGCCCCACATTTGATTGCTAGCTAGGATCAATTTGCCACCTTCTCTATTGATAGATTTAAAGAAAAGGTAGATGAAGTATCTCTCTTGGAGCAATTGTTGACTATAAATATATTACCAATGGACGTTATGGATGATTTTAATGTGTGGTTTCACAAATCATGGCATAGAATTCCTGATGAAATCTACCCCTTCCCAGGTATGGATTTTATATTCTGTTTGAAGGATTTAGATTAAAAATATATATGATGATAAACGTCAAGGGAGGAAATACTTTACCAAAAACGTATGGGATAACTATTCAATTTGAAAATTATTTAATCTATATAGGAAGACTAGCCCCTATACCCTTATTTACAATGTTCAATCATCATATTAGCCACCTCCAATTGTTCAACCTATAACTTTTTAGCCTAATCCAATTGTAAACCCAATTACAATCCCAACTTGTACTCCCACTTCTAATCATTCATGTTCTTACTATTTTTCAAATTTGAATGAAATGAAAAATCTACTCATGATCATATCAAATAAATTTACGACCCTTAGAAGATAAAAAAATGATCAATATTAGTACCAAAGCAACCATATGCCTTCTTTACAATCAAATAATCAAGAATAAAAGAATCATTAAAATTATTAGAATTCTAATTCCACCCCAATAGAAACCTAGGAAATCCATAAAGTTCAACCTAGCAAATTTTTTTTGTACAATCCCCATTGCAACAAATTCCCCCAACCTTGTTAGAGATATAATGCATGTACAAAATAATTATATGAAAATATTAGGGGTATGGTATTCCCTAGAACTATACCCTCATAATGCTTACACTTATAAAAACCAATAAACTATTCAAGCAATTCTAAATAAGACTATATATGCTCAATAATCTACTTCTCATACCTAAGTATCTCAAATCCCACCATAAACAATTTCTCAAGCATAAAAATCAACATACCTAAACAAACCTTAGTAACATGGTATAAGGAGAAGGTATATGTTGTATTTGATATAATAGAAACTAAAATATGTGAAATATCTCAGGTTCAATCATATTATATGATAAGATCCAAAAGAAAAGCATTAGAGAAATAAAGAAAAACCTGTCAAATAACTCCCACTACACAAAAGAAGTCACCAGATTACAATAAAAATATTCTTTGAACAACATAAATGTAGGATGCACAAAACTCCATAGCACCTGCTAAAAGGGGTTCCCTTAAATACTTGGTCAATAAGAGCTCATCCTAGTGCTAGCAAATGTATCCCAATTACCTACAATAGAAGGGACCCAACCCTAGTGGATAACAAGTGCTACTCAAAAGGTGCATTCTCTAGAGTCATTTAATGTAGTAGAACACCTCAAAAAATCTACTATTGATCTATATTTCAAAAATAATGAAGTGCTTAGAGGAGGCACTAGAAAACAGAGAATATTTTGTAATCATAATTCACCTATATTCCTTCAAGTATATGCTTTCAAAGTAACCAAAACCAAGCCAATGTTGTTCTACTTGACTCTGATCTATGGTGACAAGTTGCTTCATAATTGTATGGTGGATTATAGAGTAGGCATCTCAGTCATACCCAAAATAGTGGCAAATAAATTAGGATAAATTTATGAGCCTATCAATCAAGATGTGGTTTATCTATATGGAACACTAATCCAATTAATTGGATAGGTCAAGAACCTCCCCCTGATGTTGCAAGCATATCCATACTTGACTATCCATAAGACTTAGTAGTCATTAAGCTCTATGTAACCTTTAACATCTTGCAATCAAGAGACTTCACTACTACAATAGAAGGATACATATCCCTAGACTGGACACATATGCTACCTAGGACTCAATATGATACAAGGATGAAGATCCCATAGGAACCTCACCATATTCATCATTTGGAGCATGTCACTATAACCAAATTAGATGTTAAGCATATTTATGTTATAGAAGAGGATAATCTAAACCAAAAATATTAGCTAAAAAATATATTCTTATGTGTTGAATGATCAAATAAGTCAATGGATTGTTGATAGACACAATTCAAATCCTTGTGAGGTCCTTGAGCAAACTGGAATAAGGACCTATCTAATTCAAGAAGAAAAAATTATTCTTAAAATTACAAAGAGAAAGGAGGACCACACCGACTTATGGAAATTGTATTTTTATGGTGCTAGAAGCAAAAAGGAAGTTGATGTTGGTGTGTGGTTGATTTTACTAGAAGGAATAAAGACACTAAAAGCATATAGACTATAGTTCAACTATTCAAACAATATTTTCAAATATGAGGTCCTAGTGCTTGGTCTCCAAATGGAAGACAAAAGAGGCATTAAATTACTTCAAGTCTTTGGTGACACTAAATTGGTAATAAAGCAAGTAAGGTCCTAGTATTTGGCAAAAAATAGACTAATAAAGTCTTATAAGCACATGGTATAGGATCTGGTTGAAGCCTTTGATGCCATTAACTTTAATGTCACCTTGAGGATTCAAAATCTTGATGCTGACCAAATGATAGTCATTGGATCATAATTTGATCCTATGAATGACTTGGTCCATAACTAGTAGTTTGTAAAAAATATAGGTAGACCAGTTCTTCTTGACAATGAAATTCATTGGCAAATATTTGAGAGTGATAAGAATATTATCCATTTTCTTCAATAGATAGATGAATTTATTGAAGAACTGGCCCCAAAAGTTGAAGAAACATATAAAGATTAGATCATCCAATTGAAGTCCAATAAGCTTCCAAAGAGATTAGTCATATTAGAATCTTTGTTCATCCTAGATGATAGATTCAAAGGATCACTACTGGTAAGAAAGGTTATCAAGAGATAGAGGTTACCTAGGTAGAGCACTAAAGATAGGAAAAGTGGCTACCTAAGTAGAAAAGGAGTCTCTTATCCACTTGTGTTGGAAATATAAGGAAATAATGGATTAGACTTATGAGGACCTTAAGGGATGCAATAAGTTGATTAGCCAATACATAATCGAGCTATATCTTGAGGCTAAGGTTGTAAAGCAGAAACAGAGGCCAATTAACCAAAAATTAAACCTCTCATGTGGAAGGATCTTTGCAAGTTGATCAAATCAAATATTAAATATCCACTCAAGCATACCACATGGGTCTCTAATCTAGTTCTTATAAAAAAGAATGGAGAAATAAGGTTGTGTGTTGAATTTAGAGATATTAACAAAGCTTTACTAAAATATCACTATCCCTTACCTTCCATGGACCAAATTATCCAAACTATCGTAGGCTCTAAAATATTATCTCTACGAGATGGGTTCTTGATGGAGATCCACGAAACTCACGACAGATTCTTAATTCACATTCATTATAGTTGGAACTGATTTACAAAAATGGCAGCAGTCTGCCAGTTAAAACTCCTTTACTCTGAGAGATCGTTATTTTCTTTTCCTCTTACAACATCTTCCATCCAGGAAGAACAACCGTCTGAACTGGTCCAAAATTTCCCTCTTGCCTTCACGTCTGTAGCTATGGCTCCCAGTTCCACCCCTTGTGCATGCCTTCACTTCCCCTTTTAACATCTCTGGCATGACTCTTCATTTCCCTTTTTGACCCTTCATTTCAATTCTCGTGCCTCTTCGTTGTCTGCGCTTTCGAGCGCCTTCCTTTCCGACCCTTGATCTTCATCTGCTTTCACTGCACCTTTGTGCCACATGTTGTTCAGTGCTACCACTGTAAGCTCGGTCCACCTATCAACCATTGATGACGTTCGGTATACCACCGCTCGACCGTTTCCTCTGTAACGACTCCTGTAACCGCCTGCGCTTTCCTTTCTTTTGTTTGGTCGCAAAAATGCGACATGTCACGATATCATGACACTTTCGGCTTCTCTGCCTGCCTGCTCGCTTCAAGTCATGAAAATGTGACATGTCGCGATATCGCGACACTTTTGGCTTCTCTGCCTTCTTGTCCTGTTCGAGTCGCGAAAATGTGACATGTCACGATATCGTGACACCTTCGGCTCTTCTGCCTTCCTGCTTTCCTCGAGTCGTAAAAATGTGACATGTCGTGATATCGTGACACTTTTGGCTTCTCTGCCTTCCTATCCTTTTCGGGTCATGAAAATGCGACATGTCGCGATATCACGACACTTTTGCTTTTCAGCCTTCTTGCCTTTCTTGAGTCGTGAAAATGTGACATGTCATGATATCGTGACACTTTTTGCCCCGCTCCTTCTCTCTCCTTCTTGAGTCACGAAAATGCGACATGTCGTGATATCGTGACACTTTTTCCTATCATGATATCGTGACACTTTTTTGCCCCGCTCCTTCTCTCTCCTTCCTGAGTCGTGAAAACGCGACATGTCATGATATCGCGACACTTTTTCCTGTCACGATATCACGACACCTTTTGCCCCGCTCCTTCTCTCTCCTTCTTGAGTCATGAAAATGCGACATGTCACGATATCGCGACACTTTTTCCTGTCGCGATATCGTGACACTTTTTGCCCCACTCCTTCTCTCTCCTTCCTGAGTCACGAAAACGCGACATGTCACGATATCGCGACACTTTTTCTATCGTGATATCATGACATCAAGGCACACTTAGAAAAAAAAAAAAAAGAAAATAAAAAATTTTCTTTGATGCAAGATTGCTCTGCTGCCACCGGATGCTCCTGCATCAGACACCCAGGGTGGATTGAGAAGTGTCCTCTACTTCTATACTGTTGGAGGAAGACCCAGGTGGTTGACCTCTATCTTTGACAACCAAGTTGCATCTTCAAAAGGCCTGCCTTTCCATTTGACCAAATATTTTGAATACTGTCGGTTCCTGGTACTTCTGCCTTCTCGAGTATCGAGTATTTCCTCTATCTCATCTGTGACTGGTGCAGTCGCTAGAATACTCCACAAATCTGTTCTTGGTGCCTCACTACTATCTCCTTCATGGTATTCTACCAAGTCCAAAATATTAAAAATAGGTGATATATTCAGCTCTCTCGGCAGTTCCACTTCATAGGCATTACCTGAATCTCTTTTACCTATGATCCTGCATGGTCCAAACCTCTTCATCTTTAGTTTGTTGTAGGTTTTGTTAGGAAACCTTTCCTTTCTCAAGTGAACCATGACCTCATCTCCCACTTGAAACTCTTTGAAATGTCTCTTCTGATCTACTTTGGCCTTGTACTGAGTATTCATCTTACTAATATGTTGTTTTACCTCCTCATGCAAACTCTTTAGGTGTTCTACAAAATCTTTAGCCTCAGCACTACTCTTTTCTCCTTTACCCATCGTTCTCAACTTTGAAGCATTCCTTGGGTTGTTCCCATACACAATCTAGAATGGTGATTTACTAGTACTTATGTTGATAGAATTGTTGTAAGCAAATTCTGCTTGTGGTAAAATCAGGTCCCATCCCTTGGGCTTACCTCCTACCAAGCATCTTAGAAGGTTACCCAAACTTCTGTTTACCACTTCTGTTTGTCCATCAGTCTACGGGTGGTATGCAGAACTGAACTTCAAATCTGTCTTCAATTTCTTCCACAAAGTCCTCCAGAAATGCCCAACAAACTTGGTATCTCTGTCAAAAACGATACTCTTTGGTAGACCATGAAGTCGTACCACCTCTTTGAAAAATAAACCTGCAATGTGAACTGCGTCACTAGTTTTCTGGCAAGGGATAAAATGTGCCATCTTCAAAAACCTGTCAACCACCACAAATATGGAATCATTTCCCCGCTACGTCCTTGGTAGACCAAGAACGAAATCCATACTGACGTCCTCCCAGGGCCTCTCTGGTATAGGTAATGGCTGGTATAATCCAGTGTTCTGGCTCACACCCTTCGCCATCTGGCATACTCTACAACTTTGTACAAACCTCTTCACATCTTGTTGCAGTTGCGGCCAATAGTAGTTCTCACTAACTAGGGCAATGGTCTTGTCCCGACCAAAATGTCCAGCCAACCCTCCATTGTGTTTCTCCTTGACTAGATTTTCCCTCATTGAACTTCGTGGAATGCATAATTGACTTCCTCTAAACAACATTCCATCTTGGATCAGAAAATCCAACCACTTGGTCCTATCCAAAGTGACAGGTGCCAAGCAAGCCTTCCAAGCTTTTGCAAAATCAGGATCTTTAGGGTACAAACCCTTCAGTTCATCAAATCCTACCACTTCCACCTTCATTTCTGTCAACAAACATTGCCTTCTACTTAAGGCATCTACAACTCTGTTTGATTTTCCACTCCTATGCTTCAACACAAAGGTATAACTCTATAGAAACTCAACCCATTTCAGGTGCCTCTGATTTAGTTTCCCTTGGCTATTGATATACTTGCAAGGCCACGATGATCAGTATATAGAACAAACTCTTTTGGCAACAAGTAATTCCGCCACTTCTTTAGAGCCTGAACTATAGCATAAAACTCTTGATCATAAACTGAATACTTCTTCCTAGCATCATTGAGTTTCTCACTAAAGTAAGCAATAGGTTTACCTTCTTGACTCAAAATAGCTCCTATGGCACTACCACTAGCATCACAATCTACCTGGAATACCTTATTAAAATTTGGAAGTGCCAAAATAGGTTGCTCTGTAACCTTCTTCTTCATCATACCAAAACTCCTATCTGCTCCTAAGGTCCACTTGAATTCCTTCTTATTCCCTCTCATTGTTTCTGTAAGGGGTGCACAAATACTGCTGAAATTTCTAATAAATTTCTTGTAAAAACTTGCTAGACCATGGAATGATCTTACCTCAGTCGTGCTTCTCAGAGTAGGCCATTCAATGATAGCTCTCACCTTTTCTGGGTCCATTTTTAGACCTTCGGCTGAGATGACAAATCCCAGGTACACTAACTCTTTCTTCACAAAATTACACTTCTTCAGATTTATTAACAACTGCTCCTCCCACAGCTTCTCAAAAACCCTTCTGACCTGCATCAAATGCTCTTCTAGGGTTTTGCTAAATATTAAAATATCATCCAAATAGACAATGATGAATTTGCCTAAAAATTCTTTCAATACCTCATTCATCAACCGCATGAATGTGCTTGGTGCATTGGTTAGTCCAAATGGCATGACCAACCATTCATACAAACCTTCTCTGGTCTTGAAGGTTGTCTTCCATTCATCTCCTTCTCTAACATGAATCTGATGATAACCACTCTTCAGATCAATCTTTGTGAAGTACTTGGCTCCACTCAAATAGTCCATAATGTCATCCATCCTTGGCAATGGAAATCTATACTTTATGGTGATCTTGTTAATGGCTCGAGAGTCTGTACACATTCTCCATTCTCCATATTTCTTTGGTGCTAGTACTACAGGTACTGCACATGGACTCAAGCTCTCCCGAATTAGTCCCTTTTTTAGCAACTCTTGGACTTGCCTATTCAGTTCTTCAGTTTTTGTAGGAGTCATTCTATGTGCTACCTTATTGGGTAAACTAGATCCTGGTATCAAATCTATATGGTGACTGATCTTCCTCACTGGTGGTAAACCTTCAGGCACATTATTAGATACAATGTCTAGAAATTCTTCTAACAGTCCTAAGACTTCTACAGGGGTATCCTTGCATTCCTCCTTCCTAACTCTAGGAATTAATGCATAGCACATATGCTCATGCTTTAGACTATCCAAAAATCTTCCCCCTTCAACTAAACAGATTCTAGCGCTGCTACATACCTTTTCACCCGCCTCCTGCAAGGGCTTCAACTTATGGTGCACTCCATCCTTTGTCATTGAGTAAGTGTTGGCGCGACCATCATGCACTACACACCGATCAAACTGCCATGGCCTTCCCAACAGCAAATGGCAAGCATCCATAGGCAGGATGTCACACAGGACCTCATCACAGTACTTCCCAATATTAAATTTCATCGAGCATTGCTCACTGACCAAAGCCCTATGGTCCTTCTGTAACCATGCAATCTGATATGGATGTGGGTGTACCTTTCTCTTTAGCTATAACTTGGTAACCATTTCTTCTGAGACCAAGTTATCAGTACTACCATTATCTATAATGATGTTACAGACCTTACCCGAACTTCTGCACCTTGTGCGGAACAGGCTCCTTCTCTAGTCTGATCCTTTCTCCTCATTCAATAGGGTCCTCCTTGTAACCATAACTTCTCCTCCCTCTACCTCCTCAGAATGTTCTAATTCAACACCTTCATCGGCTACAATAGCTCTGGCAGGACCCTCAGGTCTCTCATTTGTCCCTTCTCGATGTTGTGGACACTCGTATGCTCGATGTCCTTCTTCACCATAGTGGAAATAGGTTCCACGAAATCCTCCCCTTCCAAATCCACATCCAGATCTACCTCTTCCCCTTGGGTAACCATTGTTCTGGTTACGGGATTGGTAGGTGTTCCTATCTTCCTGATCCTGGGTAATACTGGTTTCACCAGCCTTCTTTTGATCCTTATATCTTTCTCCACTGGTCCTTCCACCAGTTCTTCCCCCACGACCTCTTCCTCTTTGTTTTCCCTCAAATCGTCTGTTCAGCTTCTCTTCGACCTTGAGGGCAAACTGGTAAGCATCCTCAATGGTGCTTATCTTAACCAGAATCAACTCTTCTTGAATACTGGTTCTCAACCCATTGATGTAATGGGCCACCTTCTCCTTGTTAGCCTCTGCATGGCCAGTTCTGATTGAGATCAGGTAGAATTCCTTTGTATATTCTTTGACAGATCTGTTTGACTGTCTCAAACTCTGCATTCTTCTCAACAGGTCCAATTCATAATCTACAGGAATAAACTGTCTCTTCAACTTCTCTACCATTTGATCCCATCTGGTTATCTTTTCCTTTCCTCCTCTATTTCTTTCTAGTTGCACTTCTTTCCATAGTTGCACTTCTTTCCACCATATTCAAGCATGGCCTTTCAACTTTGTTTTGGAAAACTTGATCCAATCTGGATCTACAACCTCCTCATACTCAAAATATTCCTCCATATCATTGATCCAGTCAATTAACTCCTCTGAATTGAGACTCCCAAAATATGTGGAGACCTCAAACTTTGCCTTCTTCCCGATCCATGATATGGTCTTAATTAATCTGGCTTCTACGGGATCCATTGCTTCTTCTTCAACCGATGGATCATCAACCTCCCAAGCTTCCTCTTCACTATGGTCTTCTCTTCTTGGTTCAACCCCTCTTCGTAATTCCTCTTGCAGGGCTTGCACTTGCCTCTGCAAAGCTCTAAAATCTTCTTCAGGTACCACATTCCTTCCACCACCATGATTTCTTCATGGAGGCATTCTTCCTCACTCCCTTCTCACAATCCTTCCATAGATCCTGGTGCAAACTGCCTCACTTTCGGTGATCTGCTCACACACTCAGGAACTCCAGCTCTGATACCACTTGATGGAGATCCATGAAACTCATGATAGATTCTTAATTCACATTCATTACAGTTGGAACTGATTTACAAAAATGGCAGTAGTCTGCCAGTTAAAACTCCTTTACTCTGAGAGATCATTATTTTCTTTTCCTCTTACAACATCTTCCATCCAGGAAGAACAACCGTCTAAACTGGTCCAGAATCACCCTCTTGCCTTCACGTCTGTAGCTATGGCTCCCAGTTCCACCCCTTGTGCATGCCTTCGCTTCCCCTTTTAACATCTCTGGCATGACTCTTCATTTCCCTTTTCTGACCCTTCGTTTCAATTCCCATCTTTGAGCACCTTCCTTTTCGACCCTCGATCTTTGTCTGCTTTCACTGCACCTCTGTGCCACATGTTGTTCAGTGCTGCCACTGTAAGCTCGGTCCACCTGTCAACCATTGATGACATTCGGTATACCACCGCTCGACCGTTTCCTCTGTAATGGCTCTTGTAACCGCCTGTGCTTTCCTTTCTTTTGTTTGGTCACGAAAATGCGACATGTCACGATATCATGACACTTTCGGCTTCCCTGCCTTCCTGCCCGCTTCAAGTCACGAAAATGCGACATGTCGCGATATCGTGACACTTTTGGCCTCTCTGCCTTCTTGTCCCGTTCGAGTCGCAAAAATGCAACATGTCGCGATATCGTGACACTTTCGGCTCTTCTGCCTTCCTGCTTTCCTCGAGTCGCGAAAATGTGACATGTCATGATATCGTGACACTTTTGGCTTCTCTACCTTCCTGTCCTATTTGGGTCACGAAAATGCGACATGTCATGATATTGCGACACTTTTGCTTTTTGGCCTTCCTGCCTTTCTCGAGTCGCAAAAATGTGACATGTCATGATATCGTGACACTTTTTGCCCTGCTCCTTCTCTCTCCTTCCTGAGTTGCAAAAACGTGACATGTCGTGATATCACGACACTTTTTGCCCCGCTCCTTCTCTCTCCTTCCTGAGTCACGAAAACGTGACATGTTGCGATATCGCGACACTTTTTCTTGTCGCAATATCGCGACACTTTTTGCCCTGCTCCTTCTCTCTCCTTCCTGAGTCGTGAAAACATGACATGTCACGATATGCTCCTTCTCTCTCCTTCTTGAGTCGTGAAAACGTGACATGTCACGATATCGCGACACTTTTTCCTGTCGCGATATCGTGACACTTTTTGCCCCACTCCTTCTCTCTCCTTCTTGAGTCGCGAAAACGTGACATGTCGCGATATCACGACACTTTTTCCTATCGTGATATCGTGACACTTTTTGCCCCGCTCCTTCTCTCTCCTTCCTAAGTCACGAAAATGCGACATGTCGCGATATTGCGACACTTTTTCTGTCGCGATATCGCGACATCAAGGCACACTTAGAAAAAAAAAAGAAAATCAAAAATTTTCTTTGATGCAAGATTGCTCTACTGCCACCGGATGCTCCCTGCATCAGTTCTCTAGTTTAAAAAATATGGGTAAGATATGAGGATTAGCACAAAATGACTTTCACTAAGATGGGCACATTTGCATATCAACAAATACCTTTTAGGGTGTGTAATGTTGGAGCAATATTTCAATGAGCTAGGGACATTGCTTTCAAATATTTGATTAGTAATATAATATTGACCTACTTGGATGATCTCACTATCTTCTCTAAACAAAAAGAGGATCACTTAGAGAACTTGAATAAGGTCTTCAAGTAATATCAAAAATTTAGAATATTCCTTAATCCCAAGAAATGTGTCTTCTATGTCCCTTAGGGAAAATTATCAGTCTACATTGTATCAAAAATTGGTATTGTCATAGATAATGACAAAGTAAATACCATTGTCAACATTGCACTCCCATGATACAAAAGATGCCTACACTCCTTTGGAAATTTAAAATTTTTAGGAGGTTCATCTCAGACTTTGCAGCCATTGCCAAACCAATGACACTTGGTCTAAATAAGGGCCAGTCATTTTGTGGATAGAAAAAAAAACCTTTGAAGAAATAAAAAGGGCTATTATAGAAGCTCCAAATTCATGAATCCAAACTTTGGCAAGGACTTAATTATCGATGCATATGGAGGAGAACTCAATATTATGGCCTTACTTATGTAGAAGGATGAAAATCAACATGAGTGTCCAATTGCCTTCTTCATACAAACCCGAAAATGATATGAAGAGAAGTCTAACTTTGTCAAAAAATTAAGTATATGCTTTGGTTAAAAGATGAAAAAGTTTCAAGTACCTTGTTTAAAATAATAAGATCATTGCCTATGTTATTCACTCTAGTGTTAAATAATATATAATGGATGGTGAAATCAATGAGAAAAGGGCTAGATGGATTACCCAGATACTAGAATATGATGTTGAAATTAAACACATAAATCTGGTCAGAGGAAGAGTACTCTATAAGAGATTGGTTGAAAATATTGTTGAGAAAGAGGCTGATATGGATAAATGCTTAATCAATGAAGATGGAGAGGAGCTAGATTGGATATATCAAAGATTTGAATATATGCAAATAGGAAGGTATCCCCCTAATTTGGACAAAGAATAATGGAGAGCTTTTCATTAATAGAATTTATATTATGTGCTAGTAGGGAATGTTCTATTCCAAATAAATTTTGATGGAGTTCTTTTGAGATGCATCAAAAAGGAACAAAATCAGTCTCTAATTCAATAATCCCATCAAGGTTTCTTGTGTGGGTACTTCTTGGCTTAGACAATGGCCATAAATATTATGAAAGTAGGGTACTATTACCAAAGGTTGATTATAGATTCTCATAATTGGGTAAGGGAATGTGATAAATGCAATTTCTTCATTGGAAGGAAGAAGAATTCACCTATGTCCCTAAAGCCCATAGTAACAGATGAGACATTCTCCTAGTGGAGATTGAATTTCATTGGAATGTTCAATCCACCATCAAGTGACGGTCACAAATGGATCCTCACTATTACAAACTATTTCACCAAATGGGTTGAGGTAGTCTCACTAAAAAAGGCCACTAACCAAGTAATCATAGAACTTTTGGAAGACATCATTACCAAGTTTAGTGTTCCCAATACAATAGTTATTGATAATTCCAAGGCATTCACAAGCTCTAATATTACCCATTTTACCTTTCAACATGGCATTTATCTGAATTCTTCTTCAAATTACTATCCATAAGGTAAATGGTTTAATAGAATTCATAAACAAAAACCTACTCTAGATATTAAAAAGGATTGTCTTAGAGAACCAATAACAGTGGCATATTCACATTAAAAGAGCCTTATGGGCATATTGCATCACTCCAAAGAAGGATTTAGGGTGTTCTCTTTATACTCTAGTATATGGTAAAGAGGCTAAATTACCTATATCTATAGAACTACATGTGCTTCAGTTATTGCATCAACTAGAACTTCATTGCAATGATTGCAAGGATGGGAAAATTACTCAAGCTTGAATAATAGCGGAAAGATACTAGAGAGTAGCTACTAAGACACTTATAAATGGTTAAAATATGGTTCAATAAGAGAGCCACTTCATAGAAATTTAAAGTTGATGAATTGGTACTTAAATGGGATGAAGATAGAAGCAAACTAGGTCATCACACAAAGTTCAATGCAATTTGGAGTGGCCTATATATCATAGCGACTTAGAAGAACTAAAATTAATTTATTCTTAATACAATGGAGGGTGACACTCTCCAAATCTCAATCAACAAGATTTTTTTGAAGATCTATCCGTAAGCCCTATGTAAAAACATATTTTTTATATAATATATTTTGGTTTTTCTTCATTCCTTTTGTAGATCTTAGCCCTGAGAAATTGTTGGAGTCACTAATTCATGGAAAGTTAATGGAAAATGAAATCCAAGAGTGGATCACAATTTTCAAGCACTATCATATGCTCCATCAACCGTTAAATCCCCTCAATCCATAACAAATGATTTTGCAAGAAGTCAAAAGGATGATAGACCATCCAATCATAAAATCAATGGCTCATGCCATTTTGAGATGGTTCTAACAAAGGCACATTTTAAAAAAATTTGAGGATCATCTAATCTTGGATTAATAGCTCATGCACTTTAGAGAATCTGATGAAGGAACAATAGAGCAAACTTTCATGGACCCTCCAATCTTATTTATCTACAACCCATGTTTTAAGATTTTTGCAATGGAGGTTGGTTACCAAAATTTTTGTTGACCATTAGATATCAAACATCAATGGTCAACCATTTTTCAAGAGAACTCCAATAAAAATTAGAAATCTAAATCTTTATGAATCATCTAATTCTCTTGATCAATATCTTGTGTTATTTTTTGAAACTCCAAGGTGGTGAAAGAAGTCTTGTCAATCATTGATCTTAAATTAGCTAACGATTTATGCAATATTAGAAGTTGTCAAAAGAATGTTGAGCTAGGTTGACCCATTTGATGAGAAGTATTAATGATAAATGGTTTTCCTAGTAAGAGCAAAAAATTCCTCAAGTAAGCATATATCATCCAATTAAGCCAATCAACAGACAATATTCAAATAAAAAGAAAATCCTCAAGAAAATAAAGCTTTAATTGACCAATAACAAAACTTCACAAGTTATCCAACCATGAAAAAAAAGCGATCACTTTTCCCTTTAATAATTATTATAATGTGTAATCAATTCTCCCATGCATAAAATTAGTGCCTCGATTATTAATTGACCTCAATATGTGTGGAAATCTCCTAGAGGTGGCTCTACAAGGTTGGAAAATGGATTTGGAATTTATCATGCAAGGTGGAAGACATATCCCACCAACCTAATGAAGGATGATCATAAATGCATAACACATGAATTAAGGTGGTAGATGTGCAAATACTGAAGAAAATATTCTCTAAAAAAACCCTCCCATTATGCTCCTAATTAAATCTTAGAGCACTCAAAGAGTACTTGGAGCATGAGAGAACATCGAAGATCACAATTGAAGATAGAGCATAGAAGAAAATAAATATCAAATTATTTCAAATAAGCACCAATCAAGAACAAATAAGACGAGAACTTCTAGTTTCTCAACATCTTCCAAAACAAGTAACTCTCAAGCATAGGTAGCCCCTTTTTTTATAGACATGAAGGTACCAACTTATACCTTCAATATCAAGATATTATAAGACATGATTGTAAAATAATTAGATCCCAAGGTTTTGAAGAGAATAAAATATTTGAATAAGGGTGCATGGTGGAGGCTTAAATCCATCCATACCACAAGCTTTAGGTCTAAAATTTGTAGCAGTCTCCTAGCACAATATTTAGTGCTTGAGGTGCACAACTATTATGAGTTATTATTTACACGTACCACATTCAATGATCCCAACATTCAAGAAATAAAGTCTTATGATGGGATCTTTAGGGTGGATATGATTCAATATATCGTTCGATAAATGCTACTTCTACCAGTCAAATATAAAAAGGTTGTTATGGAGGACATTGCTTAATTATTTGATGAATTATTAGATAAAGATAAGTTGAACTTCATGTGATTTGAGTGCAAGGACCTAAACCCAAATGAGTTGTTACAATATTTTCCTTTGGCCATGGCCATAAGATATTGGATGACAGTACAAAGGATGCTCTAAACATGCTCACTTTCATATTCCACCTAGAAAGTTACAAGATTGTGGTCTCTGCCCAACTAGGCATTATTTACATAATAAAGTAGACACCTAGAGATGAGCAGGTGATATTTGATTTTAGCAAATTAATTTTTGAACAAATTCATGAGGGGTTGTGCCAATTTTTAGCCACCCAAATGTTTAGACACTTGTGAGTTTTAGCACATCTAATTTTATTCCAGAACCCTAGATGGTTCTTGGGTCTAAATTTAAAGAGGATAGATAATCAAGGCTAAGAGTTATCTATATTTTTTGAATAGGGGATCTAAACAAAAATTCATCTTGTTATTCTTTTGTTCAACACTTCTCTGGTCTAGTTATTGCATCATTAAGGGGGCATCATCCTAAATGCCTCTCAAAATCTTGTCATCTATACTTGAGAGATGTGTAACATGGAGATTGGTTTTTAGCTACAGAAGGAATAATTGTTAGGTTGCATGGTTTTGGTTTATTTATATACCTCCTTCCCAAATTCATTTCAAATAGAATTTTTGTATTGGCGGTATTCAAGCAATTAGACCTCATTGATGATAGATTCAGGAGCAAGAAATCAAAGATATCTTTTTACAAGCCCCCTATCAGCTTGGGTGGGATGACTTTGCTAAGGAGAAAATTTTCTTCCCTTATAGACAACAAGTTGAAGGAGCTAGGGACCAATAAATTTGAGGATAACTAAAATTATGACCTTGAGTGGAGGTTTACCAAGTGGTTGGTAAGCATTAAGGATCTCAAATTCATACATGAGCTCAATCCCAACATAAAGGTTCTAAATAAATTGACAAATGAGACTGGTGCACACCCCTTGAGCATGCTTATCAAGCTACCACAAGACTGGAAGTCATATGAGCTGTTCTATGAGGTAGAGTTTATGACCAATCCACAAATAAAAATTAGCTCTAAGAAAATGGTACTAGAAAGAGCCCAAAATCAACTCCTGGTGGAAGATGTGGTAAGATATTGGTGATACAAATACTCCATTTGATATATTTTCTATGAATGAGGATTTCAATAAAAAGTGCAATGAGAAACATCTAGACATTGAAAGTTTAGGCTCAAAGTAATGATGCAAGGAGAAAATAAGTGCCAAAATAATTCAAATGATCAAAAGAGAAAAAGAAGGGTCCAATCAGTCTATAAAATCTCTACCAAAGGTTCCAAAACAAATCCCAACCATTGTTCCTCCCCAAATACCTTAAGCTCCACCATCACTAGTGCAACAATAAAATTTGTGCTAGGAATTCCAACAAAAGAAGAAACAAAAGGTAAACCCGATAGCCAACCCTAAAAGAGCAAAGAAGAAGGAAGACTATGCCCCAAGGACTAATCAAATAATTGTTAAAGCCCCTCCACATATCCTTTCCTCTAATCCTATTGTTAGTTCATAGCCTTCAACCTCTCAAATTATTTTTGTCCCATTGGCCTAGAAGCCTAGTATTATAGCCACATTGGGTGACACTCTTCTCACTATCCCTACAACCTCCTCCATTCATGTGGCATTATCATTATTCCATCCTTCATTTATTACTTTGCTCTCATATAATCCTTCCATTCCAACTCCTCCTCCTTCAATGCCTTCATTCTTTAGACCATTGCCTACATTTTTCCTCCAAAAAGGCAACAAGAAGACCTGCAAACATCTCTGCCAGGTTTGCAATGACATCAAATGATTTAGCAATAAATGATGTTGTACAATCATAGGAAGGAATCTAAGCTAGCTCAATAATAGATCACAACGCAAATAGTCAACCACTTTTTCCCTTTGAATTAGGCATTATTCTTCACTCAAAAAGACCCGTTAGTATCAAAACATGAGGGATAAATGATAGAGTAGGATTATCGGGTGGTGACGACAAAGCTTGATCTAAAAAATGACCATGCTAAATACAAAGTGCAACTCATGGAACATGTCAGTAAGGTTATATCCTATGATTACATATCAATGAATAAAAAATTACCAAAGAAGGAGAGCGAATTAGAGAACATTAAGAATACTTTGAGGAACTCCCAAGCAGAGGCCAAGGTGCTGCAAGACCAAATAGACCTACTTTCCAAGTGTAGGATAGTACAACCTTCAACATCCTTCTTGGAAGCAAACGAGGATGATATTAAGAGCCTCATGGATAGGCTTGTTGCCCAAGAAACTTGGCTCAATTCGAAGAGGGGGAATTTTCAAAAAGAATTAGATAACTTGAAGCAAAGGAAAGCAGAAATCGAGTAGTGACAAGGGATCAAAAGCCTAATAAAGAAAATTTTCAATCCATACTGAGATGAATTTTACAACACTATGATAGTGCAGATGACAAGCTCCTTTCAAAGCAAGAATATATGCAGATGACAAGCTCCTTTAAAAGCAAGAATATATGCAATTGCTTATGACAAGATCCTTTCAAAGCAAGAATATATGCATTTGCTTAAACAATATAAGGAATATCTTACCACTTTTGTAGTATAGTTGGACCCTCTCATGGAAAATAATGTTGCTTGGATGATTGGATCATTAGCAGAGTTGAGGAATCATATGCATGAGGTTGTTAACCATTTGAAGAAATCTTGACAACCAATTGGAGCCCCAAATGGTTTATAGACACTTCAAATAGATCCAATAGCCTTCATAAGAAGAATGGGGAGCAATTAAGCATGTAGTGGATAACTTATCTGATAAATGATTCTTTGATATTCTTTCAAATTATTAAATTTTTCAAGATGGTCTAAGTAGAGGTAAAATGAGTGGGAAGTAGAGAAAGAGGTATCAAACAAATGTGGGATGACTTTCCTACTGTCAAACTATTTCAGTCAATATTTAGTGCTACTCTAGAAGGTTGAAAGGTTGTTTGGCATCCAAGAAAAAAGTTTTACAGATCATATGATCACAATGATCAATGGTCCATGAAAATTCTAAAAATATCTAAAGGTGGATGATGTAGAAAAGTTTCATGGCTCGTTAGATTCAAAATCAATGGTCCATAGAGTTTCAAGAAATTTTTTAGGATAGAGGGCAAAGAGAAGTTTTTAAGGTCATATTTTTTTAATATTTTTGAAGGTGAAAGAAAGAAGTCATGAAGAATGAGGTTCCTAAGAAATTTTTATGGAGGTTGGCAAAAGAGTTTTTGTAGACTATCCAATTCAAAATCAATGACCTATGGAGTTTTAATATATTTTCAAGAATAGATAAGGGAAACAAGTTTTGAAGGTCATATATTTCTAAATATTTTGATAATAGATAAGATAGGTGAAGTTCTATGGACTTTTTGATAGAGGTTTAGCAAATTGTAAAGTTTCACGTAGAGCTCGACACAAGATAACGAGTAAAAGTTTACCAGATTGCATGATCAAGAATCAATGTATTACATTGCTTTGGAGGAGTAATGAAAGTTGAAGAAGAGACAAGAAACTATGAGATATGGGGAAACATTCTATTAGATTGTAGAAGTGGCCAGCAAAGAAAAAATAGTCCAACATGACAAGGTAATAATAGAGGCCAATCAGATTGCACAAGAAGTAATGTCTAGGCACTTTATTGTAGATGCACAACCTTCCAAAAAAAATGTTGAACTCATCAAATTAGTAGTTGCTAAAGGACCCAAATCCATATTATTGCACCCCTTAGGCTATTTAATCCAAGAAGAGTGATTGGCCTATTGAATGCAATAATGTGGCAACCATAATAAGAGTAGCCTCGAGCTTGATAATTTGGATTACAAAAGATACATGTGCTCAGTATTTAGGGATCCCTAGGAAGGTAGTTGATAGTAACAACGATAGTTGCCTATCCAAAGGCTCATAATCATTTGTCATTGATGATTCAATATCTAGAGACCTCAAGAAGACGAACAAGTTGAATATGGATGAAGCCCTAAGGTCATTTACAATAAAAACATGGTTTAATTCTTGCATAATTTTTTGAGGGAAAAGTTTCCGTATTTTTCTCTATAAATAGTAGACGAATATGCATTATAGAGCATTGGATAGTTGCTTATTCATGTCTATTATATAGGCTTATATGTAACTTTCCTTTCATTTTCTTTTGTATAGCAATTTGGTATTGAACCTGAAGTCATTTTGTTGGAAAGCTTTCAAGTTCTTTCTCTAACATGACTGTAATGTAATTTTTTTCATATATATATATATATATATATATAAGAAGTTGTGACTACTTACCTTATGTCTCATTTCTTATGTATGTGCTTGTTCTTAATGTTCATGCTTTGAAAAACTATGTTCATTTTGTGTTGTCGGAAAACAATGCATGTGTTCATTTAACTCCACTATTATACCACATAATCTCACGATCTTGGTGTATCGCCCTCGGTTAGCTTTGGAATTTTACTTTTTGATGTTTTGTTTCCTATGGTTTTCTTTCCTTTTCCTTTGTGTATAAAAGTTGGTTAGATAGACGAGCGTTGAAGATCACATCTGATAAAAAGTTGATCTTCTAAAAAATCTTGCAGATCCTCCTTTGAGCTACATTCCACTCTCTTAGGACTTTTTGTTGTGTCTCTCTATGTAAGACATAAGTGTCGAGTGCATTCAACCATCACAACGGATAACCATAACATTTTGAATCGACAACATTTTCTACATACTTGTCTTAGTTTTGTCACTAAAGCAATTTTTGCACATACATCCAAATTTATCAATTGTTCGAGACTATCAACTATACCGGTCTAACTCCACTAATTAAATATATATCTTCCTTTAAAATTTGCTTCATCCCTCAAATTTATCTATGCTTCTATTATAAATTTTAAACCAATAATTAATAATTTTTATTATTTTATAAATAATATTTACTATAATTATATTTTAAAGTAAGACAATGATATTTTTAAATTTACTACAATTTGTTTTTTTTAATATTGGTTAAAAACAATTCACTTAAAAAACTGCTATTACAATTAACAATCCTTCCACGTAGACTAAGTTCTTATGGGGTTCTTATTTACACTATAATGAAGTCTCGATGTTTGTCTTAGAACATACCCTTGGATCTTTTTTATGATTTGAACATGTATAATAATGTAATCTCTAATTCAATAACAAACTAATATAGAGTGTCCCACCTCCTTCCTCATAATTTAGCTTTAAATATCCTAGATAATTGTTAGGCATTTCAATATTATTTTGATATACAGAAAATGATATACTCATCCTCGTCTAATATCGTTTGGGAAATTTCCCAATACATTTCGAAACAATTCATAAAGAATATGATTTAGGCTCTTTATCTTTTCTACATAAAACTCTCTTATTTTAATGCATATTCCCCATGATATGTTCATCAATGGGAAGGTAACGTGTATACGTTTATCTATACTCTACCAACCAGTAAGAGGACTTCCCTCTACATGGTACTAAAAGCAGGAGATAAAGTGATAATGATTTCATATGAAAAATATATTGTTCAAAGACACATTGAACTTTCCCGTATTCTTAATAAAGATTGTTAGACGCCAATTAAAGGGAGTTCCTTGGTCTTGAAGTAAAGTCCATTTGAGAAATATTCTTTGCATATATCTATATATATATATATATATAAAAGATAAAAAAAAATATTAAAGTAGAATGAAATGTAATATAGGAAATCGTTCAGAAAAATTTATGTATTTTCAAACATTGAGTGGAAAATGATTTGTAAACAGTTAACCAAGGTTATTGGTCTTTTGCATTAACTTACGACAGGTTAATGAGTGATAAGAACTATATATTTTTATAACATTAAGTGAAAAATGATTGTATAATCAACAGTCGCAAACTAGGGTTGTTGGTCTTTCCAATTAACATATAGTCCAGTCAAGTAAACTTAAATGGGTTCGTCTGCACTAGCTAAGGTAGAAAAATTAATAAAAGGTCATTCTAAAGGTCATCTTTTCAAAAGTAGAACGATTGGTTTTTTAAAATAAGAGGGAAATGGGGGTCATCGAACTTTCCCTCAACACGTAGAAGGTGAATTAGGAAGGATTTGGAACATTCCCAACAGATTAGAAATCCACTGAGACAGAATTGGGGTTTCACAAATGCTGTTGTGGTTGTCTGTCTGCTAATTAGAGGAGCATCCATGGACTTGGAAATGGCATTCAGATAGTAAGCTAAAACCATTGAGAATTGGGAGGCCCTTCAAGTTTATGCAGACAAATGCAACCACTGTCAGGTATGTCAATAGTTAGTTCCACTCAATTTATCATCCAAGTAGAGAAATACTCTTTGCCTCTTATATAATTTCAGTATATAACCAGTCCTGCTTTGGGAGTACTTGAGGTTTCCGTCCTCTGATTGGCTTATGAGTTGTGCATACGGACCATTTCTTCACAGACAGACCTGAACTTCTATGGTGTATGAGCTGGTATTTGCTCCATAAGCCTCGTCTCATTCTTTAGAGCTTTATTCCCCTATCAGCATAGAATGGCAGCGTTTGTTCCGTGAGCCCCATCTCCTGAAAGTGAAATATATAACGTTATTCTTCCCCTTACCCACAACAGGTCTATTAACCCAGCGGGGTTTGAAACTTTGAAAAACCACTATGACTTTTTTTTTTTTCAACCCATCAAAAAATTCCCAGCTAAGCATGTTCGACTACAGTAGTATTTGGATGGGTGACCTCCTGCGAAGTCTCGATTTTGCACCCTCCAAATTAATTTTTTTTATGATACACACATCGGTAGTGAGGCTACTAGCACCACTGATAATTTGGTAGCCTGTAAAGGTTACCAGTGCCATACATATATCAGTAGCCTTCAGAGACTACCAACACCACACAAATTGTCTTATCGGTACTCTTTTACTGTTGTTTAATATTTTTTCCAAATATTAGCAGAAATTCACCCATTATTATAATTTTTGGTGAAATTTTTTTGAAATTCGCCATGTCTCCACGAATTTGAATTTGGCCAAGATTTGTCTAGGTTTTGAAACTAATTTACCTTTTATTTATAATTATATTTCAGGTCCGACCCCTTATGCATGACCCTAATATGGTGTTTTGTTGATCATTAGTAATAGTAAGAGGAAACATTGGCATTTCCATAAACTAAGTGTCATCGTGAAGCTGACTATGAACCCATGGACGACTAATAAACTTAACAAAGTCATCTGACTTCCTGAGCATTTTAAAACTTGTGACATGTAAATTTGGATGCCTATTAGGGGTTAAGGACATTGCTAGTTTCTTTCCTACATCTAGCATGGATTTCTATGACACCATAGGTGGCCATCCCCTATCCTAATAGTATTGGAGCCTTTACTAGCACTTGCCTTGACAAGGTGTCGACCTCAACTACATTCTTCGCCCTGTCCTCTACCTTGTCAGGCCTTGCCCTACCAATCCATGTCCAAAGGAAGCTGTCTTAAAAATTTGACCATGATCACTGATTTTAACTATGATCATTGGTCAAGCCCAAGATTACCTTTCTTTGGATAGGACCATGATAACCATTTTTAGTGTGACTAAGATCATCACCTTGTCCATCATCAATATTTTCAACCAAGATCACCTCTTTCAACATGATCACCTATTTTTTGCTTGTGGTCAAAATCACTAGGTTTGACCGCAATTGTCATTTTTTTTTAAATGGTGATTTTGGGTAACCTCTCAACTTTTGGGCCTTCTAAGGCACTTTTGGGTTGTTTTTGGTTGCCTTGTGTGGACCCCACTGTGGGTTTCGAATTACAAACGAAGTTAACACCCACCACCTGGGTGATGTGGTAGTCCTGAATTCACTTTCCATGTTGTCCTAGCTATTTCATATCTAACCTAAGTGTTTGTTTATTGATATGGTTTTCTTAGTTTTTGTTCATTTTTAGCCAAAATTGAAGAAAATCTAAAGAAAAGTTGGGGGCCTTACCTCTCTAGAATCGTCCACATGCTCACTCATTATTTGTTGTCTTTGCATTTATTCAAAGGTCATGAGAGCATGTGTTACTTGTTGAAAGGCTAGGAGCGCACGTGAAAATAAAATTAAACATTCAAATTTTTACCCCTATATTTTTTGACATATTTCATTGTAAAAATAGTATTTTGTGTTATATTTTATCAAATTTTGCAAGGATATTGCAAGGTTAGTGATTCTAGGGGTTTTGGCTCACTCTAAACTTGCTTGTACCCTCTTTTTGTGCTCATTTTGTACCCAACTAGCATTTTTAACATTTTGGACATTTTTACAGATAAATTCCTTTCAAGCCGCATGCAACAAGTAAAAATCAATTTCTTCTAGTCAAAATTTTTAGGAGCACATACAGGTAATTATGAAGTAAGTTTTTATCTACTTTCATATTTTTGGCTGTCTTTATTTTTTTCTACTATTTACTTCAAAAAATGACACTTTTGCATAGACAATAGAATAAAAATTGACAAAAAAATTATTTTTACTTTGTAGCGTAGAATTTTTATTTTTGTTGCTTTCGTTATCACATATTGATAAGTTTCCTTTTTTCTAAAGAGTTATAAGTGGCTATCCTTTGAGGTTTCACCCATGGTCCTTATGGAGGGGCAATATGTTTTTTTAAAAGAGCACTAGCAACTAACTTTGTAGATAGTAGAGAGTCTTATCCTATATATGGGATAAGGGTGGACTAAATTTGTTAGTCCTTAGGTAATACGACAACAACCCTTGTTGGTTGATGGTTTTGACCCTTTTCTTCACCTAGTTGTTGTCCTTCTATCATCTTTCTTACTCATTTTTGCTTGTTAACTTTCTTTAAACCCTGAAATAAGGATAGAGTCATTATTAAGGGATATGTATACATGTGTCCCTCAAAGCATTTTTGGCATTTAACGCAAAATATTTTCATGCATTTAATTGAACCTTCAGATCTCTAGACTTATAAATGAATACAAGGTTTGTCTCTTGGATTTCTCAAGAGACTCCTGGTGCTTCACCTTCATCTTTGATTGTTTAGCTTCTCTTAAACTCTCAAGAGGTGCAACAACTAAATATGTAATAATTATTTAACATCATCAAATAATGTAATAAGTACCTAACAAGCATACATCCTAAAAACCAATGATTTTAAGATTATCACTTTAAGTGAGGATCATGATCGGTAATTGAATTTTAAGGGTTTTGATGTACACTCATGATTCTAGCATGTTTTTACATCTAGAATTAAGATGATACATCATTTAAACTAATGGTTATGATGGCTTCAAAATGAGCATAATTTAGTAAAACTCAAAAGTGAATGTTATTTTTTCATTTATAAATACCCCTTTCATCTTGTTATTATCATCATACCATTAAAATCATATCATACTTTTATTTTCTCTTTATTTTTGTTAACATTGCTCTCAAGCTTTTTGCCTTTATTGCTTCTGTGACATGTTTCCCCTTTCACTCTCTTTATTACTCTTTCCTTTACAAGTACAAACAAATCCATCGACTACTAGTTCATTTCATTCCATGAAGAAGGATGGGATGCTCTACTATGATTTGTAGCAAAAGATCAAGAACTGTTACACAAGGACTGCTTTTTTAGGCATTTTGTATCCTCTACATATAGTCCAAGTGTGGTCTCTCCTTTCTTATTATGGTGACAGCAAGCAACATTGAATAGAAGTGAATATTTTATCATTATTACTTTATGAATGGTATGGTTCTTTTTTTTTTTGGTAGGTTAAAATTATATTAAAAGCGGGTTTTGAAAGGACCCCAAAACCTTTTTACAACAGGTCAACCGACCAAACCAAAGGTCAAAAACAATCAATTTGAAAAATCCCGCCCAGTGGGAAACAAACAATTTGGAAAATCCTGCCCAGTGGGAAACAAACAATTTGGAAAAACCCGCCCAACGAAAACGGGTAAATTTGAAAAATCCCGCCCAACAGGAAACCACCAATTTTGAAAAATCTCATCTAGTTGGAAAACATGTAGGATAACGAATTTGAAAATACCGCCCAACGGGAAGCAGTCGAAAACCACCAAATTGAAAATCCTGCCCAGCGGGAAAACTAACAGGTTTGGAAAATCCTACTTAGTGGGAAAACCAGCAGAAAAAATGAATTTGAAAAACCATACCCAGCGAAAAAACCAATAGGTTTGGAGAATCTCTCCTAGAAGGAAAACCAACAGAAAATAGATTTAAAAAATCCTGCCCAGCGGGAAAGCCAGCAAAAAAATGGTTTTGAAAAATCCCACCCAGCAGGAAAACCAGCAGGTTTGGAAAATACCGCTCAACACGAAAACTAGCAAAAAAACGGATTTGAAAAACCACAGTACCGGTATCCCGCCAACAGGAGTACGAGGCAACCAGGTTGGGGCAAGGTCTGAAAATGGAACAACAGAAATAGGAGATCCCCAAGACCACCAGATCTCCCCTGTAACTAGACTGAAAATGCAGCTACAAAGGAGAAACATGGAAACTGTCACATGAGCGATTGTGACTGGAGAGAATTTCTTACCCAGGTTGAAAACATGGCAGTGCCTTTGCAGTAGACGATGAATCATGAGGTCCCATCCCAAGACCTTTAAACCTGCAAAGAAACATACCACATAAACAACCAACAAAAAATCTACCAGTCCCACCCTTGCCTGCAAAAGGATGTATCCAAGGAAAGTCACAACTGCACAAAGAAGATCAGTGTCCCCCTCCAAGACCAAAAGGATAGACTGCAAGAAGAAACCAAGGATCCATCCAAAAACAAGCAACCACTGGATCTACAAGGAGATCCCGAAGGCATAGAGTTCTTGGAACGACTGAGAAGGAAAGTCATCTACGAGAATGAAGCCTAGGCCCCCTCGAAGCTGAAAAAGATTGCAGATGAGAATCCCAAGAAGTGAACAGGAAATCATAGCCAAAACCTCTTCCAGAAGCCACTCCCAAGCTAGTTGGAAACCCACCAAACCAGGGTACTCAAGGACATAATCCACAACAGACTCCTTGTAGTGAAACAATCCAGTCAAAAATGGGAAACCTGAGAAACCCAAGAATCCCGAGAACCAGGCCATAGAGTAGCCTAGGGAGAGGGGTAGGGAAATGGAAAAGTGGGACTGGACAGTCCCAGGGAACCTGGCACTGGAGCCATCCTGCCCTACCTCCCCTAGAATGGTATGGTTCTTGATGCCTTAGGTGCCAAGATATTTATTCTACTACATTAGAATTTTTCTTAGCCCTTTTATTTTTTGTGGATGATCTTAGTGAAGTATGCTCTTGAATGCTCTCTTTTAATTTTTACTTAGATCAAGATAGTTTCAAATCTAATTGTATAGTTACTACTTATTTGTCTTTATTTAAGTATTTTGGTATGCATTAATGAGTGTAATTGTATGAGATATTGCATATTTTATACAAACAATAATAAAGAAATGATTGGAATGTTTATAGGGCTATTTAAAATTAGGATCCAACTTCTAAGGGTGACAATTATATTAAACATGGATAGTGCATAATATGAATATGAATGGATATATTTGATGAAATAATGCTCAAAAAGGACAAATTAGATCTAAGAATTTGTTGATAAACAATTTCATATTTAACCAAAGGATATGAAAGGAAATCAAGTAGTTGGAGTTTTTTCTTAGTGAGCTTTATCCTTTTTAGGGAAAGTCTAAAAAAAAAATTGGAATCACTTCTTAGCAAGCTCATGGCTTTCCATATCCCATTGGTACAAATAAATTTGATAAATTTGATGTATTTATCTTGTGAAAATGGTGTATCCAAAAATTAGTTTTGTTAAAATAATGTATAATTAGTGAGTCTCATTAACTAATTAGATAGGAGAAATAAGTTATGAAGTAGTTTAAGTTAGTTGCTCTCCAGGATCAACAAATTTTATATTTAACAATGAAGCAAAGGAACAAATGGTTTTGATCCCATTATAGGTATTAGCATATTATTTTCTAAAATATACTAATGATGTGTGGTTGTTGAATAAGTTTGACATCTTCAAGTTGTTTAAGATAATTTTGTGATGTGGGTATTTACTTTCTTTCAAACCTATTATTGTTATTGAGGTGCCTTAATTTTTATGTTAAATATGTTAATAATATTCTATTTTAAATATTGCTATAATTTGAATGGTTTCTTTTGGATCCTTAATATTAAGTGATAAACTAGTAGAAGATTGATACCAAAGACTCAGGTAATGGCATGTATTGGCGAGGTTGGTAGCGTTTTCGATTCTGTGTTTGGTTTTGATGTTAATAATACTGCATGGGAGGTGGTTGAGCCTGAAAATTAGGCTATTGAGGCATAGTTTGAGTTGAAGGCCCTAGAATACTCAAAACAACTTGATTTACCAGAGATACCTTTTGTTGTGTGTAATTACTTTTAGTATTCTTGTTCTAGTCCTTCTTACAGAGCTTGATGTCTCCTTCTTGAACCGTGATTTTGAAGAACACAAGCTTATACTGAGAGGGGGGGTGAACAATATAAGACCACTTTTTACTTTTCTTTTCAATTCAATATTATGCAGTGTATAGATAATAGTATCAATAGCAATAATCCAAGCAATGCACAAAACACCATACACAATAGAGACACAGATTTTAACGTGGTTCACCCAATGTGGGCTACCTCCACAAAAAAATATTTCTTCTAAATATTTCTCAAATAATATTTTGGGAATCC
This sequence comes from Wollemia nobilis, assembly GCA_028583015.1. Lineage (NCBI taxonomy): Eukaryota > Viridiplantae > Streptophyta > Pinopsida > Araucariales > Araucariaceae > Wollemia > Wollemia nobilis. The sequence goes on from JAQPPZ010002224.1 coordinate 1,876,521, forward strand.
TTCCCAATTACAATGTTTATGGACCTCTATCCAAAGGAGATTTTGATCCCCTAATATCAAGTTTGTGGATCTCTTCCATAGGAGAACTCTTTCCCCTTCTACTCTGGCTAGTGATATTCTAGAAGACTTTGTCTCTCTGCTGCACTGACTGGTGGATCTCTCTCCACTTGAAGACTCCTCACTCAGAAGATCTATCTTCAATTGTCTTGGTTGTTGGATCTCTATCCACTGAGACTCTGTCCTCTATACTTTGTCACCTCCAAAGCTCTGTCAATAGGTTCACTCAGAACCTTCTCAAATATTCTCAACAGGTCCACTCAGAACCTGCTCAAATCTGCTCAATAGGTCCACTTAGAACCTATTCAAATCTGCTCAACAGGTCGACTCAGAACCTTCTCAAATCTGCTCAATAGGTCCACTCAGAACTTTCTCAAATCTGCTCAACAGGTCCACTCAAAACCTGCTCAATAGGTCCACTCAGAATCTGATAAAAAATGCTCAATAGGTCCACTCAGAACCTGCTCAAATCTTCTCAATAGGTCCACTCAAAACCTGCTCAAATATGCTCAATAGGTCCACTCAAAACTTCTCCAAATCTGCTCAACAAGCTCACTCAGAACTTGTCCAAATTTGCTCAATAAGTCCTCTCTAGGACTTGCTCAAATATACATAGCAAGCTTTCACAAAAGCTTACACAAAATCAGTCCACAAGCCTTCTCAAAGACTTGCTCAAATCTGCTTAACAAGTCCACACAGAACTTGTCCAATCTCATAGAAACATAAAGAGAATTGTTAGAGACTCAATATGTTCTACACTCAATGCTCAATCACTTTCTCAACTCAATCTCATAGAAGCATAAAGAGAATTGTTAGAGACTCAATATGTTCTATACTTAATTCCCAATCTCAACTCAAATCAATCTCATAGAAGCATAAAGAGAATTGTTAGAGACTCAATATGTTCTATTCTCAAATTTCAATCTCAACTCAATTCAATCTCATAGAAGCATAAAGAGAATTGTTAGAGACTCTATATGTTCTATTCTCAAATCTCAAATCTCAACTCAAATCAGAATATAGAATAGTTTATTTCATGGAACTTGAACAACCACTTGCATCCACTTGACTAGGCTCAATCAACTCAACTCAACCAATCACCTCAATGAACAACCCTTTCTCACAAACCCTAGTCCAAGCATGTATCAACCAACTCAAAATGTTTCCAACAATGCTCAACAACAAATCTCACATAACAATGATACTCATGTTCTTTTCTAACTCAAGTTCAAGTTCTTTGCATAACCAATTTGCTTCAACAACAATGCTCATAAAACAAGGTTTAATCACAACACTCAATCCAAAAAACCTTGAAGAATTAAACCAACCACTTTCGAAAAGGAAACCACAATCAATCCTTTTCTCTCCAATGATATTTTCAGAAATCAATCACCCAAACTAGTCAATGGAGAATATTGCCCATACCTTTTTGATGCCAAGTAGTTGTCCACAAAATCTGTCAAACTCAACACACTTTCAAATATTTCCTTATCAACCACAAGAAGGTTAGAGGACTTGAGTAATATCACAACAATAAAAATAATATCCCAATAACACCTTATTACTCCTACTCAATAAAATTCACCATGTCCTCTCATGGAAGAAATAATCCCCTTTGAAAAAGAATAAATCAAACTCACTTTTGAACCCCTTTTACAAAACCAGAAATATCTCTTTACACACACCTTATTTCTCCTTCTAATCAAGTTAATCAAATAGCCCTTGAAAAATGCTTTTCAACAATATATAATATGCTACCCTTCCAAAAATAAAACCTTCAAAAATTTCCCAATTTTCTAGGGCATAGCATAACCCTTATTTCTCAAGGCTATTCAACAAAAATTAAAACATAAAAAATTAACTTGCCTTTATCTCTCGGAGGGATTCGATCCCCCGACATCCTCCTTCCCAACACCTTAGTCGTAGCCAAGCCGTCGTTGGGCCACGCGCCCTCACGTGCCTAAGAAGGCACGACCACCATTAAGTACCTCACGAAAAGTGCTTCCAAAAATCAAAATGTGCTTCTTCCTTGCAAGAAAAACCCTTCAAGCGAATCGAACGTGGGACCTCCTCTATGTTGCCAAGCCAACACACCACTAGGCCACATTGGCCTATGTGCTCAACACTCCGAACGTTCTCCCCTTTAGCCTTTACGAAAATCGTCAAACCTTCGAAAACCAAACCTTTTTCGCATGCGCTTAAAACAAAAATTGCAAGGGATACTTTGATTAATGTTTTCGATGGCATTTATATAATGCCCTTGTCTTCTTATGCAATCACGTCGGCGCTTCGAATGATTTCGATGTTGGCGTGGTTTTTAATTTATAATAAATTTAAATTTAAATATTATAAATTAAAATAGACCAACCTTAGGGTTTAATTTAATTAAACCTTAGAACCTTGTCTTAATGCACAACCTTGGTATAATCCAATATTATTTATAAAATTTAAATTCCTTGTGAATTTAAATAATTTATAAATAATTATTAAACCTCCTTTTTAACCTTTGCAATAACCCATCTTGGGTTTTTATGGACCAATCACTTAACCTGTGCTCCCAATAATATTAAAATATTATGGAGCCTTTTTCCTTTCACTTTTGCACTGATGAAGCTTTTTCCTGGATGACTGTGACAACCTTGAATGACTTTATTTCTTGCCGAATCCTTTGATAAGAGTGATAACTCTATCAGGTGACATCAATGACAACTTTGACTTAGAGGACTCAAAATGTTCAACAAATTTCTTGAATGAGCTTTTTTTGGGCTAGGGATTCCTTGAAGGTTTGATACTATTGAGGTTGTAACAACAATGATTTATGTTTTAAACAACTCTTCGTAAATAATCGAGTCAACTCTATGATAGGCAAGGCAAAAGATAATTTTGTGATAATCACTCGCCACTTGTTACCATATTCTAGGATTGGCTCATTATCAAATTGAGAAAGACTATATAGGTTAGTCAATGTAGCCTTATGTTTCACGCTAAATAAGAAGTGTTCTAAGAATACATTTACCAGGTGTTCGAAGGTGAGGATGTTGTACTATGGTAAATGATTACACCACTCTAGGGTTGGGCCATCAAAATTTATCAAGAAAGTCCCAAGCATCAAGGCATCGTCGTCTTGTAGATGAAAGCAGAGGTTCATGAACTTGGTTACATGCTCTTGAGCATCTTCATATCCTTTAAATTTATTTGATTTTGGCATTTCAAAATACTCAAGATATGGTAAAGATGGAACAAATGGATGAAGCGGTTGATTACAAAGTTGTCGCAATGTGGGTTTCTGATAACTCGTTCCTAAAGCTTTCTTTTCCAATGAATTAATGTGGTTTGTGAGCAACTTGTAAGCTTATGGTGATATGATCTCATTGGCTCACCTTTACCCTCTATTAGGTAGAGGTGGTGGGTATGTTATTTTTTGTTTGTTATCAACAGGTGTGCCACCATAAGTTGACTCAGGATAGGTTTCTATTGGATCCTGATATTCTGATTATTGATTGTTATAAGCATCATAACCCCATTGATAAGTGAAGTGTTGATGCAACTCAGGTATCCTAGGCCTCTGATGATGATTGAGTTGTTGATTTAGAGGTACACAAGGTGAGCATCTTGATATGGGCATGGTGGTCAGGCGTGATATCACGTAGGGTGCCTTAACATGTTGATCTAGTTATCTTTGATTACCCCCTATGGGTATCTTCTCATTTAAGGACCTTTGTAATTGTTCTTTATTTAATCATTGCTAATGCAATTGTTGATGGTCCAATCTTAGTTGATCCAACTACTATTGTTAACATATTTGTTGATTCAATCATTATTGATCCAACTATTGTTGTTGCCTAAGCATTTTCTGAGTGTGGTCAATGTTGTCAATAGTGTGGGGTCTGTTTACCCTTGTGTTAGTTGCACGAAGAGGCGTAACTTTTTTATATAACCTAGGAGGATCAACAACTTGTTTACCTCGATCATATATGGTCACATTGACTTGATATTGAGTTTTAAACATGAGTTCTATGAAGTCAAGTGACGTAGAGGTCCACATTATGGCATGACTTCTCTCTCAAAATGTGTGAAGGGATGATATGGGTCAATATCTTCCATTCTATTATGTGTGAAGATAAACACCATAGCTAACTTAGCTTGTCTGTGAGGACGATGGGTTGTATAGCTATCCCCTTGATCATATTCTTCATCTATGGAATGATGATCTATTAGGGTAGCCTGATATTTTGCATCCCCATCGGGTTTATACATTTGACCAAGCTCTAGAATATTTAGAGGATGAGTCAGGATATGAATTTGTGGCAACATCCTACTAGGCCCCTCAATGGGCTAATGATTGTTCATGTAGAAGGTAAGCAAAGTTGCTTGATCAATATTTTCTTCATCCTAATTGTATTCAAGACCTGTGGTTATGTCTTGAAGAGGGATATCTTGGAAATCAGATTCTCTATATGTAGTGTTTACATTGCAATAGGTATTGGGATGCCATTCAAGAATGATGAGCTCCCCTGGGTCAACCCAAAAATGATCCAAGCTTCTGGGTGATGGTTCAGCAGTAGTAGCTCGTGATTGATATTGACTATGTATTACTACTATATTTGAGGCGAATGGTGAATGTCTTCTAAGCTATGCAAGTAGTAGTAAGCAAACAAACACACAAGAAAATAATGTTTTTGTATTTTTTATTTTAAATTTTGATTCTTGTTTCTATTTGTGGTCTAGTGTTTTTTGATTTTTAAAACTCGTAGTCCTATGATAACTAAGGGTAAATAAAATGAAAAACTACTAAAGGTAGTTTGAGCACACCCCTCTATAGAGGAATGCAACACACATGGCAAAAAGTGGTTTCCTATTTATGGATATGGCTCAAGGTAACCTTATGGGAAATAAACTACCCTTGGAAGGGGTTGTGTTGTCTAATGCCTTGCTACCGGTCCAACTAGGCTTTCACTTCACCCTCTCATTTGAGCTTGGACATAAACAACATCTATGATTCCATAAATTATTAAACCTTCAAAATGTAAGGCATCTAATCCTTCCTACTTTAGGTGCACCCAAAAGTAGGGAAATTTTTAGTGATGAAATTCAAAAATCCACTCGCTTGGGAATACTATGGTTGCTAAAGGGTCAATCCGCAGTGGGAGATGAATGCCCATGTCGCGTGATTGATACTGGTCATTGGTGATGAAATCCAACTAACCAACATTAACTTATGTCGTGTGTGTATGAGGGCTTATTTTAATTTTTGCAAAAGGAAATCATAGAGCAAGTGAATGATATTTCACTCATATAGGAAAAATTAACCTTTTATGATGTGGAACCATACATGATATTCAACCTTTAGGCAGACAACAAGCAAGTAGACCAAAAAATAGCAAATAGGGGCCATCTGAAACTAAGACAACCATAGAAAGAGGTTGTCTGATATGGAGATGGTTGTACATAGGGATCATCTGAAACTGAGATGACAAAGGCTATCTGGACCTGATACAATCATAGATAAACTGAATTAAAGCTAGAAACTTCTGTAATATATTTTGTAAATAAAAATTTTCTACCTTTCTTTATGAAAACCAAAAAATAAGGATAGAAGGAACTAGTATGATAGCCTAAGTCTATTGTAGATCGTGAGTTTTGCTACTACTCTGCTTTTACTTTGGGGATGATCGAAAACTTGAGATGGTTGCTTTCGAGTACCTATAAGATGCAGAAACTTATTAGTAATCAATTAGAAAGCTTAAAAAGGGACTAGGTCCCACCGTGATTTCCATCTAAGAGCTAAAAAATCATGCACCCCCAAAAGAGAACGTGATGATAGTAAATGTGAAGAGCAACTAACTATGAACACCAAAGCATGTAATCATAACACCATGCTAAAAATAAATAATAACTTGTCCTTTCAAAGAATATTACAATCACATCCCCTTGAGGGAGTTCACAAGTGCGACACAATCAATACTATAATAAGAGGGTTTGATTCCCCTCTTTGAATAGTCTTGGTGCACTCTGAGGTTTTCTTGAAATCACAATTATCTTGGAGCGGGCTTTTGTAGCCAACACTAAGATTTTGATATATATATCTTGCACTCCTTTATCCTTGTAGAATCTTGTTATTTGTATACAAAGAAAACAAAGGATATCAATAGCATATGAAGAGCCCACCTAAGTAAGGACTGTTATAGTAATAATGAATACTTAAATAGATTTGAATTTGATGCATGAATAGAAATGTAAACTACTGTAGAAAATATGAAAAATAAAATGTTAAGCTACTGTAACAAGAAAAATAGTAAAACTAGGTCTCTACAAAAGACCATATTAGGTCAGAATAACCTTGCCTGTGGGCCATCTCAGGGAGAGATGACCGGAGTTTTAGGATTGTATTTTCTTGGGGCCAAGTCATGGCAACATTTGGGTTCAGCCTAGGATTTTGATGATAGATTGGTTACACTATGGGAGCCCATTTATGGGTCGGTTTGATCACCAAAGCAAGAGTATTCGATCACACTAAAGAAATAAGCGTAGCTTCCTATCCTTTGTAGCAGTCCACTGGCATAACTTTCAGTAGTGGGGTTTCTTTGTATGATTATAATGGCAACACTTCTATCACGCGGAAGCTCTAACCTTTGTATGTATTTTTGTAGCACTTCGTTGCTCAAGAAATCAATAATCCAGGTGTGAACAATAAAGAATCCAGGGGTTAAAATTGAATGGGTGAGTGCCAATTTATAGACTTCTCGAGATGGAAGCCAATAATAGCAAAACTCTTGCATGAAAAAGTAGAGGTAGTTCGCATTAAGAAAAGCAAATGCTTTTCTTTGAAATATCATGCAATTGATTATTACATGCATTTCTCTATTTTAGTTCATGCAGGGCAAATCATGGCACATGATAATGTGCATGACTAACTGGTAATTTCGGTTGCCACTTAAGTCCCGCTTGAATTTTGACCAAGATTTCTAGCGGCCATCTCGAGGTGAGTTGACCCTTGTCTAGAGGTCGTCCTGGGTTAGGACAACCATGGCTGCTTAGGGAAATTCCTAATTAAAGTGGTGAAAACCATTATTTTAGCCCTGAGGCTACCCAAGGTGGGTCATATGATCTAAAGGAGTCCATTTAGGTAGTCTCCTCAATATGATGCATTTTAGGTGTCTATAGAGAGTAGGGGGTAGGGTAGGCTAGGATGAGGTGGAGCTAGGCTAGAGTCAAAGAGTAGACTAGGGTGAGTTGAACCCAAGCTAGGTTAGAGGGGTGGTCACATTTGACCCCAAGCTAGGTTAGAGGGGTGGTCACATGGTGACCAGGGGCTAAGCGTAGGAGGGGTCTTAGAGACAAAAAAGGGCTTAAATGGATGAATAGTGTTTTAATGCAAATTAAGTAAACTTTTTTAGGTTTTTTTGGAAATTGATTAATAATTAGCACTACACAAGGGTTAATGTGATATTTTTAGGTGTCTACACTTGTAAACTAATCGATGGATATTAGGATCCATTAATGACCTTCACTAGAGGGTGGATTAATGGTGCCCACAATATCAAGTACCAATTAGGATAAAGGCTCATCAATTATGATGGGCTTGAGGGTATGGGTCATTATGATAAGTAAATTATATTTATTGCACTCCCTTACCCATTGGTGTGCATCATTGAACATGGTGGGATAGTAGTACTTGGATCTCATTACTTCATTACCATGGTATGTGTTGAGTAGTGTCCCTTGGAGAACCCTTGGTGAAATTATTATAGCAATGGAGTTATTCATCCAGTTTCTACGCACATTAAATGAACACCATCCAAATATTTGTGGAATAACTCTTCTCCAATGAGGGTGTAGTGTGAATTCTGCATCCTATATGCCCTTCTTTGCATTTGGTTCAAGTATGATGGATGTTGGATATACCACATATAGTTGACCCAATCCCCATCCTCTCTAGAAATGAGGAAACATGAATCTTTTTCTTCCTTTGAATATTTAATATTCTATGCTAACCTTTGGCACAACTACCTCTAATCAACTTAGTCATCTTGATCTCATTATCATATTCAAGAATTTGGGTGATCCATCTTGCTCTCTTTTCATTAATCTCTCCATTCATGATATATTATTTGATGCTTGAATGGACAACATTACCAACCACTATGTTACTTGAAATTAAATGATTGAAATTCTTTATACTTTGAATGAGGTTATATAAATGTCTATCAATAAATTCATAGCATTCCTTGTAGTCCTTAAATGTTTCACTAAAGAATACAATGGGGTGCTCATCACAGAGAAGATTTTAGATACTTTGACAAGTACAGATTCAAGAGGTGAAGACTCTTCAAAGAAAGAGGTCGAGTTATAGAGGACAACATAAAGAATAAAAATGTAAAAGAAAGAAGGTTCAAGAAATAAAGAGCTTGATATATATATTGTAGCAAGCAACATTGAAGCCATCTATATAAGGGATAAAATAGAATCCAGAGAAGAAGAGTAATAGGCTTGAAGTCGAGGACATCATACAAGCGTTCATATTCAAGGAAAGAAATGCCATTAGAAAGAGGCCATGATGTAGAATAAAGATGCACATTAGATATTGCATGGCCAACTACAAAAGGATGAAAGAGAGATCGAGGTTTTTTGTCTACATAAATCAAAAGAAATAAATCCTCAGTAAAGGTTTATGAAAGTCTCAAGGTAAGTAGTGGATAAGAAAGAAGGTCCAAAGAAAGAAGGTAAGAGAAGACTAGCGTAAGAAGATTTCAAAAAATAAGGCTCAGGAATTTAAGTAAGTGCAACCATTATTAAGTTATCTAAAGCTAAAATAAAGAGAAGAAGGATTCCAGATAATAAGAGGATTTGTAGCAAGACAAGTGGTCATTCTTGAAGATAAAGGTTATAGGGTGCAATCGAAGATTAGAGTGTAGTCAAAGTTTTATGGTGCATTTACAAAGTTTAAGTATTAAGGTGCAAAAATGAGATTACAACCATTCTACTTGTTAAAGCATCATCATCATCATTCCTACATGTAGGAGTTGCTAGACCTGAAAGCATAGTACAGATAATAAGTTTGAATATTTGAGGCAATGAACATAAAGATAAACAGAGGAGGTTTAGCCAAGCTGTAGCCATAGTTGCAGTAAACGAAGCACCACCCTAGATGCCATAGTTGTAGTAGAAGCTCCATTGTTATAGAAAATAAAGCACCATTTTGAGCTCCATGATTGTAGAATGAGAAATGTTATAGTTGCAGAAGACGAAGCACCATTTCAAACTCCATGGTTGCATAAGGAGGAATGTTATAGTTACGAAAGATAAAATGCCATATTAAGGCATCATTGTGCAATAGGAGTGTCACTATAATCCTTAAAGAAACTCAAGCACCAAGGAGGTTAGATACAAACTTGGTAAATTCGAAGAGATGTAGCCAAGGGAAAGGGAAACACAAGTGCATAATAGAATAGTGCCAAAATTTATTCAACGTTGTTCAAACATCTTTAGTAATGCCAAGGATATGAGTAAATAAGTCACAACATGGCAGAAACATCTTTGGTAATCCATTTGGCAAGGAATATTAATGAACATTGAAATACTCAATGTTCATTTTGCCTCGAATAGAATCGTGAGGAGCTTTGCAAACGAGTGTTGGAAGAACAAAATTTTGATCTAATCTATTTTGAAACATCCACAAGAACATTACATTTAAGAGATAAATCATGCATGTTTTCACGCTCGAGGAATCAAGGTAGAAGGAAGAACATATGATATCTATAGAGTTGGAAGAAAGAGCGCACATATTTCGAAGGTAAATTCATTTAGGGTTTCTAAGATTGATTATTTAGGAGAGATAAGGTTGGAAAAGAATTTAAAGTTTTTAATATTCTTTATTATTTGTTAAGGAGAGATAAGGTTAGATATTTAATTAAGGTTAATGCTTTATTAGTCTTTTGGAGTGATAAGATTAAAGAAGTAAATTAATGCTTGATTAGTTTTTTAATAAAGTGAAATTAATGGAGTGATAAGTAAGTTAAGTAAGCTTTATTAAATCTTTAGATTTGTTTTATTATTTCTTGAATTAATAGATTATTTGCAAAATTAATTGAGTTGGGAGACAAAAGGTATTCAACCTCAAACTTAGGAAGTTAATTTTGTAAAACTTTTATTTCTTCTTAGTTTCTAAATATTAGGGAGACATAAGGAATTCTACTTCATAGGTTTTATAACTTAGAAACTTTGAATTTATTTTTGAAAAGCCTAGGGAGTCATAAGGTAGTCTACATCAAAGGAAATATTTTCAACCCCTTTACCCCCTTCCCTTGGCCTTCCAGGTCATTTTTTGTTGTTTTTTAAATTCATGGCATTGCATCCATGTGGATTATAATCATATCAAGTTTCCTTGGTCCAACTGATATTAAGGTGAGCAACAATTTAAATCTTGTATTTTTATTAGTTTGGTTAAGGAAGAGGATATCAAACAAAAAACACATGACCTCCAAAAATTGGTTCAAAAGTTTAGTTTATTCTTTTCATAGAAATATAATTTTATTTTAAATTTATCAAAATATGGTAGATGCTCAATCAAGTTGGGATATAAGCCTCTTTATAATTGATGATTTTCTACTCCAATTTCTCTTAGAAGAATGTTTGGTCATATGAGGCCCTTCCTAAAGATTCAACATTCCTTTAATTATCACTCAAAAGAAAAATTCTCATAGGTGATATTTAGCAAAGAAGGGGATATCATGAACATTTTTCAATGAGAAGCTAAAAATATTAAATCATGTACTTCTTCAGTGTTCATTTGCTTACAAAATTTGGGACAGTAAAGAAGAAAATGTATTGGGCAACTCCATTAACATTAGTAGATTCATTCAAATGTTGCATTAAGTATATCAAAGCTAAAGTACTAAAAATATGAAGGGTTGGTCCTATCACTACTTGTTGGAATTCAAGGCTTGAAAAGAACAATAAGATTAAAAAATAAAGCTTAATATCATATATAGGTTTGGAATTGTATTGTTGACTATTTTGTATAATACTTTCAAGAATGGTGTTTTGTGGAATGTCTCAAGCATAACAAAAAGGGTATTAGCCTCTTGGTTATAAAATTTGAATATAGATGTAAGGGTTGTTTACAACAATGGAGTTAACACAAAGGACCCAGGCATATCTATGTTTCTAAAAATTGGGTTCATTACAATTAATTTGAATGTTGCTTCCAAAATATATAAAATAAATAAGTGAATGTAGTGTTTTTAACTATAACTATCAACTACGCAAAGGTTTGTGCACTTCTTACATAAATCAATATTACCATTAAAAAGGAAGTGATATTTCAAAATCTAAATAGATTTAGGAGAAATTTGATCAACAATAACATTTTCTTTATATGCATCAATATTATCTTTGAAATGTTGGCATACATGAAAAAATTAATAATCGAGATTTTAAAAATTTAATCTTCATCTTGACGAAATATGAAGTTTTAGATCTCATTCACCATTACAATTCATAAATTTTTGTTCAAAGCTACTCTGTAATTGAAAAGTGAGCTTTTCAATAAGATACCATCCAACAAGGGAAAATTGAGATCAAAAGAACACTCATAGAAAATCATTCTAATGTTTCCTTCCAGCGTGAAGGATAACCTTGAAGGGCTTAAAATATAAAAATTTACTTGATTTTGGGAATGTGGACCCCTTGTCTACCATGTAAATAAGCACGTCCTATAATAAGTTTAGAAATAACAACCTCAAATGTATTGGCTCTTGAATCAAACTTTAGCCAAAAAGTGAAAACTACAACTTTCAACATATTGTTAGTATCTTAGCCACTTTAAAATTATTCTCCCCATATTTCTTTATGCCTTTAACTCTTGTATTAGAAGTTGTACATTGTACTTCCTCATCCCTTTTGTCATTTTTCTTCTAATGGTTGATTTGAGTGAACTATAGTGGCCTTTGTCATTTAACAATGTAGATCACATTCTCTTGATTCAAAGCTAATCCTAATGGACCATGGTAAAGGTTTTCAAAGATCCATGGCAACATAAATTTGAGTGTATACAACATGCATTTTCTCTTGAGTAGTTGGTCCCTCTTATATGAACTCCCCTAGAGTATTGTCAATATTATTTAAAATATCCTTATTGATAAGTTGATAAGGAAACCTATCCTTGTGGGACACCATAGTGTTATGGATTTAGCCTCTCATATAGGAGACCTAGGTTCAAACCATGGCAGAGTGCGTGTGAATTTGTTTAAATTTTTTTTTATATCAAATGACATTAGCTCAACCAATTAGCTTACTCAACATAAGGAGGAGACCAAGGTTCAAATATTTCCAAGCAATACATGGATAATATCCAAGCTTTATTATAATGCCATTATATGGTGATGATGTAATACTGGTGGGGCTCATTTCAATCTCATATAACCAAGTGAAAAAAATGGATAAGGAAGCCAAAAAGCCTAATCCACATTAAAAACTTTTAAATAGTCTCCACAAAAAATTCTCACTCCATGGCCTTAAATATAATGCATTTTTACCCCTAAACCAAGGGCCAACATTCATTAATTTATCCTTTATTTTTAAACTAGAGAAGATAGTGAGGAAAAAAAATTTCATAAGAAAAGTCATGGAGTAATTTGAATTCAATCCCCCTTCCACTTGATCCAATTTTGAATCTAAAAAAACATGGCTAGTATCCATGGTACTTACATACTAACCTCTTTGGTTTTAAGAATAATTTTATTATGTTTAATCATATTATCCTTGATAATTACTTTTGTGTAGTATATGCTACCTAAAAAAGGGTTGCCATAGATTCACTCTTCCTCTTATAGCTAACCAACTATACTTTCATCTAGGGCATTATTATTTTTAGTAAGTACTGAAGAACACAAGCTTATACTGAGAGGGGGGTGAACAGTATAAGACCACTTTTTACTTTCTTTTCAAACCAATATCAATTAATGTCCTTAATTGTAATAACTAAATATAGCAGTGTGTATTAATAAATCAGATAGCAGTAGTAAACAAGAGCACAAGTCACCACACACAATTGAGACACAAGATTTAACGTGGTTCCCCCAATGTGGGCTACTCCACGAAGAAAATATTTTACTAAAACTTTCTCAATCAATATCTTTGGGAATCACTCCCAATTACAATGTTTATGGATCTCTATCCAAAGGAGATGTTGATCCCATAATCTCAAGTTCGTGGATCTCTTCCACATGAGAAATATTTCCCCTTCTGCTCTGGCTATGTGATCTTCTATATGACCCTGTCTCTCTGTTGAACTGACTGGTGGACCTTTCTCCACTTGAAGACTCCTCACTCAGATCTGTCTTCAACTGTGTTGGCTGCTAGATCTCTATCCATTGAGACTCTGTCCTCTGTACTCTGTCACCTCCAAATCTCTGTCAATAGGCTCACTAAGAACCTGCTCAATAGGCTCACACAGAACTTGCTTAACAAGCTCACACAGAACTTGTCAAATCTGCTCAAGCAAGCTCACCAAGAACTTGCCCAAATTTTCTCTAGCAAGCTCACCAAGAACTTGCCCAATTCTACTCTAGCAAGCTCACCAAGAACTTGCCCAAATCTACTCTAACAAGCTCACTAAGAACTTGTCCAAATATGCTCTAAAAATCTCACTAAGAACTTGTCAAAATCTGTCCACAAATCTATCCCAAAACTGTCCATAAGGGCCTTCCCAAAGGCTCAATCAATCATACACAAACTGCCACAAATATGTCCAGAATTCTATCCCAAAGATCTTCTCAAATACTGAACCAATCATGCTCAAGTAGCACTCAAAACTCATCCACAACTCTATCAAGGCAAAGCTTAAAGATGAACTCAACAATGAATGACAATGTACTCTTCAATGGATAACAACAATTATCCACAATGATCTCAACTCAAAACAACTCATAGAAGCATAAGGAGAATTGTTAAAGACTCAATATGTTCTAATCTCACTCTCAACCCAAATCAATCTCAACTCAACTCAAGTCAACTCATAGAAGCATAAAGAGAATTGTTAGAGACTCAATATGTTCTAATCTCAATCTCAACTCAACTCAACTCAAATCAATCTCAACTCAACTCAAGTCAACTCATAGAAGCATAAAGAGAATTGTTAGAGACTCAATATGTTCTAATCTCAATCTCAACTCAAATCAGAATAATGGAATAGTTTGTTTCATAGGACTTGAACAATCACTTCACACATCACTTGACTAGGCTCAATCAACTCAACTCAACCAATCATCACAAGGGACAACTCTTTCTCACAAAAACCCTAGTCCAAGCATGTATCAACCAACTCAAATGTTTCCAACAATGCTCAACGACAAATCTCACATAACAATGATACTCATGTTCTTTTCTAACTCATGTTCTTTCACAACCAATGGGCTTCAAAAACTATGCTTATAAAACAAGGTTTAAACACAACTCTCAATTCAGAAAACCTTGAAGCATTCAACCAACCACTTTCGAAAAGGAAACCCCAAACAATCCTTTTCCCTCCAATGATATTTCAAAAATCAACCACCATAAACAATCAATAGGAGAATGTGCCCATACCTTTTATGAAGATGAAGAAACCCCTTTGAGAAATCTGCCACACTCAACACACTTTGAAAAGAACAAAACAACCTTCACATGAACCCATTTACAAAAATAAAAATATCTCTTTATGTACACCATATTTCTCCTTCTAATCAAGATAATCAAATAGCGCTCGAAATAAGCTTTCCAACGATATATAACATGATATACTTTTAAAAAGGAAAAAACCAAAAATATCTCCTTTTCTAAAAGTGCACTATAACTCTTAAAATTGCCTTCTGATTAAATAAAAAATATTTAATCAAACATTTTTCTCAACCATACCTTATTCCTCCAACATTAGGCAATAATAAAAAATTGTTTTAATAAAACGTTTACTTGCCTCTAGAGGGAATCGAACCCTGGTTGATGCCCACACAACACCTCAACCGCGGCGCCATAGACCACGCGAGCTACTTGCTCACATAAGATGGAGAGCGAAGACTCTCCCCTTATCTCGCTGCCCTCTTGCTCACGTCAAAACGTGGGCCAAGACTTTCCTTCCTTACTCC
The DNA here is from genome assembly GCA_028583015.1 of Wollemia nobilis. NCBI lineage: Eukaryota > Viridiplantae > Streptophyta > Pinopsida > Araucariales > Araucariaceae > Wollemia > Wollemia nobilis. The sequence goes on from JAQPPZ010002224.1 coordinate 1,891,700, forward strand.
TCGCAATTCGCAGACGGTGGGAATCGAACACATGCACATCCGCTAGCAAAAACCTTAACACTCCCAAGCTCACCGTTGGACCATGCTGTCACGTCGAGGAAATTCGGCACCTACGAATAAATGTTCTCTTCATATCTTGCTTAGGGAATTTAAAACAAAAAGCCCTTTGCATATATATATGCAATCTCCTTTGTAAGATAATAAACGTCGGCGCTTTTAACTTTTAATAATTACCTTTGATAGTGCATGAACTTTATGACGTCGGCAATAATTTTATTTTTCATTTTAAAATTAAAATTTAAATTTTAAATAATTAAAATTTAAACTAAATATTTAAAATCAAATATCTCCATCCCCGGGGCACCTTTTTCGTTGAAACGAAAGCCTAACTTGGGTTTCAATAAAAATCTAGTTCAAATATGCCATCCATGATTTTAAATAAAACCTTTTATTTTGTCTATCTTGGTTCTCACAAAAACCCTGTATATATCCATGCTCTCCGAAATATGAATGCTTTGGTCATCAAAACTCAATGTGTTCCTTGGGACATTAATGTGACATCAATGACAACATAAAACAACTTAAATTGCCAACAAGCACTTTCAAAAATAAGTTTCCTACCATGTTACCTAGATTTTCTTTACATGAATCCTTTAAAGTTTCTCCTAAATTCTAAAACAAGGAGTGGTGCTCATCCCTTGCTCACAATTTGCTTCATACTTCCTATTCATGTTTCGTGTTCACTCCCAACACTCACACTCTACTCATACTTGACTGATACTCTTCCTAATTAATACATATATTATATAGATTTATCCCTTTCATATATATAAATTATAAAATGCAAATATAATAATTGTTTATATATTTTAATATGAAAATTTAATTTTCAAAATAATACTTATTTAACAAAAATTATTAAATTTTTAACTTAAAAAAAAAAAATCATATATAATTATCAATTATACGTTTTTTTAAAATAAAAAACATAATTTCTATAAAGTTGTCTAAAAGCTTCTTCAATATTTGTCACATCTCAGTGCTAAATTAAAATGGTGGGACATCAATATGACTCTTCGGATTCAAAATGTAGTCTTATAATGTTGATCTTATTTTGAGCTTAAGTATCAATGAATACCCGATGGTCCATTTCACGTCGGACTATAAAATAATGAGGTGGAATAGGTTTGGTGGATGCATCCATGTGGTTTGAACCCTATGCTTGCTAGCTACTAAAAATAGTGTGGTTGTAACCAACTCTCCTATCAAGAAAAATTTATATCAATGTCCACAACCTTATATACGTTGCAACTTACTATACTGCGTAGACTCAAATAGTTTTTTTTTTTTTGTTATGTGGAGTTATACAAACATCCACCCTCTTACACATTCTTATATATTTGATTACATTGTGGTTTGAACCTTAGAGCTCCCAAAGAAAAGCCAAAGACTATCTTTATCAGTTTGTTAGATTTTTTTTTAAACGTAGAATGTTAAGTGTAATTAAAGTATAATAGAACCTCTATATATATATATTGTATATATATTTTATACATAGAAGAATTTGTAATTTGTCCTTTTAAATAGTGGAGATTGTTGATAGAGCATTTATATAAAAATAATTGGGTTAAGGTGGCCAAATACAGTAAGATTCAAAGTAGTAGTTGGGAGGTAGGAAGGCAATGGATCCAAATAGAGGAGTGGTCAATCCAAGCCTTGAATGATCAAAGAAACAAAATCTATAAGACCATCCATAAGAGATCACTTTTATGGTCTCAAGAGGAGGATACTCTTGGATGGGACAAGAAAAATTAGAGTGAATATAGAGTTACCTCTGGATACTTAGTCCTTTTCCAAAGTACCTCGACCCTATTAAGCAATATATTCACACAATTGTGGGCACAAAACCTTTGGCCCAAAATGAAAATTTTCATTTGGTTGCTACCTCATAGAAGGGTGCTAATAAGAGAAAATTTGATGAAAATATGGATGCATGTCAAGCAATATATTCACACAATTATTGAAGAGAAATAAAGAGCCCTGATAAACTAAATAAAAAAAAATAGTAATAACAAAATCAAAAGAAGAAGATCGTATATTCACACATTACATAATATTTATCTTAGAAACCCTCAATCGGGAAAAAACCAACAGAGTATTATCTTATTATTGCATTAACTTGACCTTTTCCAATACAATAATATTCTTCTTATATCTCTCTTCAAACCCTAATGCAAGTGCGATATATATAACAAAGGCATACGAATTTTACAATATCATGGACGAAAAAGCATGGGTTCAAATATAGTAACCCTAAAAGCCCATATGAGTCTAAATATAACTTAAAAAACCTTAACAAAGACACATGCACAGATTTTATAATATCATGGACCCCTATTGTTCGAAGGGCTACCGCCCCCAAAACCTAACAAGTATATTGTACAAAGCATCCAGTACCTTTTAGTGTTAACCCCACCTAAATAGCATGGAAAATATTCAACATATTTCCAACATTATCCCACTTGTTGAATACTTTCCATAGGGGCTAACAACTTCCATTGTCAACTATCAAGGGCAACCATGCCCATAGATCTTCTACATCAAGAATTTTTTTGAGCAGGTACAAGCTTTATTAACTAATCAACAATATTCTTCTCTGTATCAACTTTCTCCAATATCACTCGGTTTTCTTCAACCATATCTCTCACAAAATGGTACTTTATATCAGTATGTTTTGACTGATCATGAAAACCAGGATTATTTGCCATAAATATTGCACTTTGATTGTCACTGTTAATTCTCACAACATTTTTTTAATGCCAACTGTTGAACATAACCTTTGTAGCCACACTGCTTCTTTACTGGTATGAGTTGTTGCAATGTACTCTGCTTCTATAGTGGATAAAGCAACAACTGATTGTTTTTTGCTCATCCAACTTATTGCCTCTCCAAATAACCTAAACACATAAGCACTTGTGGATCTTCTCTTATCAAGATCTCTAGCCAGTCAGCATCCAAAAACCCTTATAGATTTACAATATCATTATCTCCATGTTTTCCTTCATAACAAATAGCATAATTTGTAGTTCCACGCAAGTATCTGAAGATCCTCTTCACAACAGTCTAATGTTCCTTTCCTGTATTTGATATATATCTGCTAACTACTCCCACTGCATGTGCAATATTAGGTCTAGTGCAGACCATTACATACATCAAACTGCCCACAGTACTAGCATAAGGAACATGATGCATTTCTTCAATTTTCTCATCTGTTTTAGGATATTGTTCAACAGATAACTTTTGACCAACCAGATTTGGAGTACATACTGGTTTACAATCATGCATCCTAAACTTTTGTAGTATCAAATCAACATATTTCCTTTGATTTAACCATAACTTTCTATTTGCACGATCCCTTATTATTTCCATACCTAAAATAAATTTTGCAACACCCAAATCCTTCATGTCAAACTTAGAAGATAATTGATATTCTAGTAACTTTATCATATCCTTATTGTTACCAATTAACAACATGTCATCCACATACAATACAATGATAACAAAATTTTCATCTTCCTTTTTGAAATATACACATGGATCTGCTTTGCTTTTTCCAAACCCAAGTGTCAAGACAAACCTGTCAAATTTTTGGTTCCACATCCATGGAGACTGCTTCAACCCATAAAGAGACTTCTTCAACTTGCATACCATGTCCTCCTTACCTTTTACCTTAAAGCATTTTGGTTGTGACATATATATCTTCATCAAGTTCACCATGTAGAAAAGTTGTCTTTACATCCATCTGTTCTATTTCAAAATCAAAAGCAACAAAAATAGCCAATAGAAATCTGATAGAATTTATTTTAGCCACAGGAGAAAAAATCTCACCAAAGTCAATTCCTTCAACCTAAAAAAATTCTTTTGCTACCAAGCGAGCCTTGTACTTTTCCAAATTTCCTTCTACAATGTACTTCATCTTGAATAACCACTTACAACCAGTAGGTTTTCTACCAAGCGGTAATTTCACCAGGTTCCATGTCTTATTGTTATCCAAAGACTCCATTTCTTCCTCCATAGCCCTTTTCCAAGACTTATTCTCACTTGACTGAAGTGTCTCCTTTACAATATTGGGTTCTTCATTAGTAATTAATAAATTAAATGTAGAATAAAATTTGAAGGACTATACCTATCTAGAAGTCTTCTCTCTCGATCTGATCTCCTCAAAATTGAAGTTCTAGGTTTTGCATCTTCAGCTTCCTCCTCACCTTCTTCCTTTGAATATTCCTCTTCAGACTCTCTCTGTAATTTAGGTTCTACCACAGGTTCTTTCTCCTGTTCCAATTTTACCTACACTGTTTTTGGTTCTTTGCTTGGTTGCATTTCCTGTTTTAAAACCCCTTTTGTTTCTCTAAAGATCACATTACAATTTTAAACAACCTTCTGTGTTTTTGGGTTCCAAAATTTATATCCTTGAACACTAGCACTATAACCCACAAATATGCATTTTTCAGATTTATAGTCTAGTTTAGTCCTATTCTCTATTGGGACATACATATAAGCATCACAACCAAAAATCCTTATATGTCTGAGAGAAGGTTTCTTACCAGTCCATACTTCCTATGGAGTCTTGTCCACCAAAGATGAGGTAGGAGATCTATTGATGAGATAACAAACTATTAACACAACTTCTACCCAAAATTTCTTTTCTAACTCTACACCACTTAGCATGCTTCTAGCCTTATCCATCAATATCTTGTTCATCCGTTCTACAACCCCATTCTACTGTGGAGTATACGAAGTTGTTCTCTACCTTTCTATTCCACAATCCTTGCAAAACTTCTCAAAATAATTAGAGCAATACTCACCACCATTATCACTTCTCAAAACCTTTTATCTTTTTCTCTATATAATTTTCTATAAGAGCCTTAAACTCTTTAAATTATTAAAAACCTCATATTTATTCCGTAGAAAATATACCCGAGTCTTTCTTGATAAGTCATCTATAAATGTAACAAAATAGATATATTTACCTAATGATGGTACTTTTGCATTTCCAAATACATCACTGTGAACTAGATGTAGAATTCCTTCAGACCTTGTAGCACTACTTGGAAACTTGACTCTAGTTTGTTTCCCAAAAATATAGTGCTCATAAAAATAAAAATTTAATGGGCAATCAAAAATTCCTTCATCCATACCTTTCATTTTCAATGTTTGAAGTCCTTTATCACCAATATATCTCATGCATTGATACCACAACATTGTCTTCACTATAAGAATACTCAAAGCCATTTCAATCGTATTATTTTCCTATACAACTGAAGTGTTATTGCAAATAATACTTACAGTGCTAGCCTCAAGTTTGAAAAAATTTCCTGTGCGAACTCCCTTTGCCAACACCAAGTATCCACGAACCATCTTGCAGGTATCCTTCTTGAATACCACATTCACACCTGCATCATTCATATTACTCACAGATATTATATTCCTTGTCAAAAGGAAGGTTTTTAATTCTTCCATATTTTAGCATTAGCTTGACTCTTCCTCGACCTATTTTTTTTTTTATGTTGAATTGTCTCCCAAGAAGACTTTACCTCCATATATATTTTCATATTCACAGAACCCCTCCCTATAAGGATTCATATGAAAAGAAGCACCTGAGTCAATCAACCATGAGTCATCGCATTCACTTGAGCATGTCGCAGCTAAGAATAAGTCCCCTGAATATTCATTTGTGGTCTTCGTTTCTGTAGAAGTTCCTTCATCAAATGATCGATTATTATCAAACTTTTTAGATCTGCAGTCTCTTTTATAATGCCCTTCTTTACCACATTTTCAACATTTCATCTTTTTGGGGGCAACGGATTTACACCTATATTTTAATTTCTTTTTTCCTGATTTCTTTTTGCTTCATTATTGAGAATGACCTCTCACAATCAAGGATTCCTTTTGATGATAACCTCAGAATATTTTCATCTCATCTCCTCAGACAACAAATTTCCTGCTATATCCTCTACTTTCAATGTAGATGTAGTATTGGTGATAGCTATAACAAGGTTATCCCAAGAATCAGGTAATGAAAAAAGTAAAGTAATACATTTTTTTTTCATACATTTTTACTTCTATAAAGGTTAATTGACTTACCATAGTGTTAAAAGCATTCAAATGTTCAACCATAGAGTCACCATCATTCATTCGAAGTGAATACAATTTCTTTCTGAGAAATAGTTTATTTATCAGTGACTTTATCTAATACAATGTTCCCAGCTTCTCCCATAACAACTTTGTCGTGGTCTCTGTAGATACATTCAACAATACCAAATCAGATAAGCACAATATGATAGAGCTCCTTGCCTTCCTATCGATTTTCAGCCAATCCTCATCTGTCATTGATGTTGGTTTTGTTCCTGAGACCGCAATCTACTGATCTTTATCAACCAACAGATCCTCCATATTGAGTTTCCATAGCTCAAAATTTCATCAATTAAAATTTTCACTCTATCCATGTGCTTCCCATCTTTCTCCTTTGCCTGGATCATTTCACGTATGACTCCCACTCAAAAATTAATTTATCACAAGGTTGAAACCCGTACTCCTCGAACAAAGCTAAAACCTAGCCTTGCTACCAAATGAAAAGAAATAAAGAACCCAAATAAACTAAATCATAAAAGCAGTAATAACAAAATCAAAAGAAGAAGATCGCGGATTCACACATTACACAATATTTATCCTGAAAACCCTTAACTAGTAAAAATCCAGCACAGTGTTATCTTATTATTGCATTAAATTGACCGTCTCCAATACAATAATATTCTTCTTCTATCTCTCTTCAAACCCTAATGCAAGTGCGATATATATAACAAAGGCACATACACAAAGTTTACAATATCATGGGTGAAAAACATGGGTTCATATATAATAACCCTAAAAGCCCATACGGGTCTAAATATAACTAAAAAAACCCTAAACGTTTAGTGTTAACATAAAATATCGAACCCTGGCGAGTAAATTGTACAGAGTGTCCAATACCTTATAATGTTAACCCCACTAGAATAACATGGAAAATATTCAACATATTTCCAATGATTATGGGCACAAAACCTTTGGCCCAAAGTGAGATTCTTCATTTGGTTGCTCCTTTATTGAAGGATGCTTACAAGGGAACAACTGATGAAAAAATAAATGTATGTTAAGCAATATATTCATGCAATTATGGGTATAAAACCTTTGGCCCAAAATGAGATTCTTCATCTGGTTGCTACTTCATAAAAGGGTGCTAACAAGGGAACAATTGATGAAAAAAGGGATGCGTGGGCCTTTCAAATGTGAATTGTCTTGAGAGAATGAGGAAATGATCTCTCATCTTTTTATAGAATGCCCTACCACAATCAAACTATGGAAACAGATGGTAGATGGTAGCTTTGTTAGGCATCTATTGATCTTTGATATATCTTCTACAGAACAACTTTGGAGGGAGTGTCCTAAATGAGAGGAAATGGTTCAACCCACTCAATTTTTTTTGGATGGGGATGACTCTCCTTTTATGAAATTTGTGGAAGAAAATAAAATATCATATCTTCAACCAAGAGTACAAAGATAACCATTTTGTCTGGCAAAGGATCATAGCCAATATGAGGGAGGTAATCCAATAGCTGTTAAAAGTGCCCTAAAATTCTAACCACAAGTGGATGCAGATAATATCCAAATTACAAGTGTCTCTAATGGTGATCATATAAAAAAGGGTAACCCCAAATTGTGCATAAATAATCATAACTAAGAATTGGAAACCTCCTCTAGAGGGTTTGGGTAAGATTAATACAGATGGAGCCCCAAGGGGAAATCCAATAAGAGAGTATGGGAGGAATAGGTTGCCTCTCGAATGAATTCCTTGCTTTTATCTTCACAAAAAACTTAAGTATCTTATCCAATAACCTAGCAAAGGGATATGCCATCTTAAGGGGATTATATAAGGTTTTAACAACGGAGTGGAGGAAAATTCGGGTGAAATCAGACTCCTAAATTATGACTAATCACTTAAAATGATTAGACAAGCAAAAGAATACAAACTAGCGAATTCAGAGAATATTTGAGCAAATACAGATGACCCAACAACACTTTGAGACAATGGAGTTCATACACGTATTTAGAAATAAAAATAAGGTGGTAGATGCGATGGCTAACTAGGCTCTTAATCAAGGATATCTCACTTACTATGGATATGCCCCCAAATGGTAGCCTTAGTAGACCACGAAAGCTCTTTTTTCCATTCTTACCTTTGATGATAGTATTGTTTGTATCTAGTTTTATATATTCTTGCTTTACTTGGATACTTTTTTTTCATAGATAGTTGTAGTACATGTAGCCTTAATAGACCACGAAAGCTCTTTTTTCCATTCTTACCATTGATGATAGTATTGCTTGTATCTAGTTTTATATATTCTTGCTTTACTTGGATACTTTTTTTTCATCGATAGTTGTAGTACACTGATGTAAGGGAGAATAACCTCATTTCCTCTATTAAAACTTGGCTTTAAATGTTTTCATTCTTAAAAAATATGAGATATTATTGTCAACTAAATTAATTTATTAATTTTTTTTATCAAATAAATAATATATATATATATATATATATATATATATATATATATATGTGTGTCTTCACATTCACCTCCTCTCCGTTGAAAAGGATAAAGTAACAATCATGTCAAGACCCCAAGTTCAAGGACAACATAGTGGTAAGGGCTTTGGATTGTCTTTTAGGAGACCCAAGTTTAAACTAGCTTAGTGGAAGGGACTTTGATTTTTTTTTAAGTAATACTTCTTATACACATCCGTCATTGGGATTGAACCCGGGTCACATCACCGATAATGCAAGTGGCGTCCTTGTCGGTAGGTCAGGCATAACCAAAAGGAGATAGGCTAGGTTGGCAGTGGTCAAGTGTTTGTTGGTAGGTTGTCACGTTTCAATGTCGTGGAGGGTAAGGCTTTTTTTGACTTTTGACTTCATATTTGGTCAGGTTAGTAGTGGTCAAGTGTTTGTTGGTAGGTTGTCACATTTCAATGTCGTGGAGGGTAAGGCTTTGTTTGACTTTTGACTTCATCTTACCCAATGGGCTAGGGTTTATAATGGAGGGTGAGGTGCGGGCTAGGGTTTATAGTGGAGGGCCTAGGCATCAAATTCATTGATTTTTTAAGATAAAGTTCGAAATTCGTTGAATTTAAAATCCTAATAAATAAATTCAGTGTACAAACCCTAAATTCAGCATCGGTAGAAAAAGATTGACTGAAAACCCTAAAGTCGGCATCGACATGGAAAAATATTGAATGAAAACCCTAAATCTGCATGGAAAAATATTGAGTGGAAACGAATGGAGGAGGACAAATTGTCGGTAAATTTTTTTTTGGTTTTCAGAAATACAGGTGTACAAAGTGGTAGCTTAATGTATTTTTACGAAAAGCTTATCCCATGCAATTTGTAGCTTTCGTGTTTTAAATCACCCGATGGAATGTTTGGAGAAGGTTTATGGGGAATACGAATTATATATACATAAAAAAAATTATGAAATTTAAGATCAGGAGTTTTTTTGGGTGACTGTTTTGGGAAAGGTTGCCAGAAAATTTTTATGAATGTGGGAATACAAATTATATAAAAAAAAATTATGAAATTTAAGACCAAGAGTTTTTTGAGAAAGTTCGTGGGAAGTTTCCACAAATATAAGAATACGAATTATATATATAAAAAATTATGAAATTTAAAATCATTAAAAAGTGTGTAAGTTATGTAATTTACACGGTGCTAAAGTTATGTAAGGAATGAAGTTAGCTCATTCAGTGCTTCGCCACTAAAATCCAATTTTATTATTTTGAATGATTTAGTAAATCAAACAATTTGACTATAAGAGTATCAATTTTCAAAGTTTATTATTGTTATTTTTATTTCTAATTAATGTGTAGGGCAATGTGATTGGAAAATGTTGGTTTTATATTGATAAAAAAAATGTTATGCACATACACTCAAGTTCAAGTTCATATAGACAAATTTTTAAACATTGCGAATTTTTGTTGAACTTGAAGAATGTCGAATATGAACTCGAACTTAATAACTAAGGTGGAGGGTGAGGCTATGTTTGACTTTTAACTTCATCTTACCTACCAAGTTAAGGTTTATAATGGAGAGTAAGGCTCTGATTGACTTCATCTTATCCAATAGGTTAAGGTTTATAATAACCATATTTGTATTGTAAAAAAAAAAGACATTACGAATTCTCCAACTTACTAAAAAGAAAAAAAATAATCAATCTAAATCCTACCACATATTTAAAAAAAAAAAAAGTGTAACCAAATCTCTCATTCATAGAGCTCATGCAAAATAAGGATAGTTTCCTACAATGAAGAATAGAAGTTTGTTCGTCAAGTGGTCAAGATCCAATGCCAAGGGAAACGGCCTTAACCCACTAGCTTTCTTTTACTTTTCCTTTTACAGGTCCGATTGGATTTCCACAGCTTTATTTTTTCCTTAATTTATTGATTATTTATTTTCTCTTTTATTTAAAATTTTTTATTTTATTTTATTAAATAATATTTAATGAATATGGGCTCCAGGTTTCTCATTTATTTAAAGTTCTAAACATTTTATTTTATTGAATAATATTTTTTTACCTTATTTACATAGAATAACAATAGTTTCCTAAAATAAAGCTCGTAGTGTTTGTTACGAGCTCGATCCAGAGTCCTACATCTTCTAGAGAAAGGTGTTACCGTTCTTCAATGAAACCAAAATTAGATCACAGATGAAGTAAGAAATTTATGTTGGGAGGTATAAAGTTTGGAAAGAATATTTAACTTTGTGTTCAGTTGTCAAAGATAAAAAGATGTTACTAATTCTTGAGGTGATCTGAAGGCTTTCTTAAACAGAATTTTATAAGTTAATTTACTAACACGCCATCACTTTATATAAAGATTATTTGCTTCCAAGTCTAGTATAATGTTGGTTCGAAGTCTAGTATATTCTCGTCTTTTTGTTCGACTCTTTTATATAAAGATTATTTGCTTCCAAGTCTAGTATAATGTTGGTTGGAAGTCTAGTATATTTTTTTTTTACCTTCTTTTTGTTCGACTCTTTTAATGTTTTAAGAACAAACATTGCATACTTTATTTAAAGACCATTTGCTTCCAAGACTAGTATAATGTTTGCTTCGAAGTCTAGTATATTCTTTTTTTTACCATCTTTTTGTTCGACTCTTTTAATGTTTTAAAAGCAAACATTGCAAATTCAACTCCAGTAATAAAGAAGAGACATGTTAGCAATGTTTTCTGCTTGAGTGTTTTAGAAGCTAAGGTTAAAGTCCTCCCCGACTTGAACCTCCCAAAAAAAATCCTTCTTAGAGTTTAAGACCCAAAAATGAGGAACTTGGTATCTGGGTTAGAGCAGTGGCTGCCGCACTGGTTTGAGAAAACCCAAATGCTGTGGATTCAGTGGGTTTATGCTCTGTGGCAGCTTGTTCGCTGCAATCCACTGACCCTCCTCATCTTATCGTTTTTGCCGTTTTATTTTAGGCAAAGGCGTCATAAGAAAAACGTTGTAGTTTTGAGTAATACCAATTACTATGGAGTGTCAACTCTTGTAAGGCAGTATTTTGAAAGGAATCCACTGGCAAGTCTGACATTGATATCCGAGATCGAGTCTTGGTGTGCCGTGAAGCACCGTGAGTATTATTACCTGACGCATAAGGATACTCTGTACGAGCTGGTACAATGCTTTGAACTTTTCGGAGAAGATAACATAATCTTTGTTGAAAGGCTCCTGCCAATAACCGCATCAGTTGCAGTGGGCAAGCGGCTATCTCAGACAGAGGCCTATGAAAGAATATTCTCAAAGAGATATCATTGCAGCAAAGGCAGTGATTACGTGGTCCCAACATGGTTTGATTATGTTGATTTGAACAGCAAGCTTTGGATGGTTTTAAGTAGTATTCCAATATTGCTTCAGGCTAGAAACTATAATAGGCTTTCAAATTTATTGAGTCTTGTGATCATCCTGTTAGATCTAAACAGAGTGCGGTTGTTCAAGCTTTATGACAGGCTTTTCGATGGCTTCGCCAAATTTGTTAAACTCAACATCTTCAAGGAAAGAACAGCTCTCTACAGTTTTTTCTCCGTATTCAGCAATCGCTGGAGATACTGTGACACTGTCAGGAAATATGCTTATGCAGCAAAACCAGGTGACGAAATACTATTAAGGTGCTATAGTAAACTGGAATCAATGAACGACATAAAGATTGAAGGGTGGCACCGGCATACTGTAGATCCTCCTAATGATCAGCACATATGCATGGAGATAGTGAAAGATAGGGCTCACTGTAGTCTTATGGAATATTGGGAGGTATATGCAAAAGCAGTTTTGAACAAGCCCTGTCTATGTCTCTGACCATAGTTTAGGGTTAGAATTGAAATTATAAGAAGATCACGACTATAACAACTGGTGAAGACATTATCTTGCTTCTAGGGTTTAAGTTTTTTTTTGTGCTTTAAGATGGTCTTAGAATTAGTGATTTGGTTGTTTGATCTACAATATAATTTTGAAAACTTGATATTAAGTTTCCGTGGAATATTTATATGATTAAGGTTTTGGACTTCAAATTCAAAATATAGACTTGTATTAAAAAAATTTGACATTAATGCAATTGTGGCTGTGCGTGGGAAGCTCCTCATGATATGTTTCAGTCTTTCAGAAGAGTGAACTTATATTAATACGACGGGCATTCTTTTAATTGTAGCATAAATAGGGCAGTTAAATATTTTTTAATCCTTTGGATTTTGTACTCTAAATTTCAGCAATAACTTTTGTACTTTAAGTTTCAGTAATAACAGTTAATTTGAATAGTGGGCTTATACGAGTGATTGAGAGGGGTTATTAAAAAATTTAGGTTGAAAAGATGATTACAAGTTTAATTATATAACAATTTAATGAGTGATAAATGCCTGAAGTAAGCAATTAAATGTTGTAAAGATATAACTACATGAAACTTTTTAAATAAGTTATGTGATCGAGTGCTTGCGATCATACAATAGGTTTATCCAGAAAGAATTTCAGGATAAATTATAATAAAATATATTGTGTTCTGTAATTTTGAAATGCAAAATTGATATCTTCACATAGCTATTCAATATGTAATTGTAAATTACAAATAAAATATTCGTTAAATTTATATCAACTGCTTCTTCCAGCTACATGTAAACCAATATTCTTTTAAAAATCAATGTAAAAACTCATATAAAGAAAACCTGTTTGCCTCTTGTAATTCCACCCTATTTGGCATCCAAGCACTTGAGGTTTCCCTCCTCTGATTGGGTTATGAGTTGTGCGTACGGACCATTTCTTCACAGTCAGACCTCAACTCCTATGGTCTATGACTCTATGAGTTGGCGTTTGCTCGAGCTTTATTCCCCCATCAGCTGGCAGCGTTTGTTTTGTGAGCCCCATCTCCTGAGAGTGAAATATATAACGTTATTCTTCCCCTTACCCACGACAGGTCTGGATCTCCATTTCTGTGCTAGTTGCTACTAGCACGTAATGTATCTCTTCAGCATTTTCCCCGACGTTTTCTCAAGGGTTTGACTTCATTTCGGGTTTTAGACCTCAGCAATACAGGGATTGTCTCTTTGCCCAGCTCATTAGGCGACCTGAAACGTCTCGTATAATTGAACTTGTCCTGTACAGAGATACAGGGGCTGCCTAAATATATAAGTCGTCTGAAAAAATTAGAGTCTCTTATTCTTTCTTCCTGCCCCAGCTGGAATTCTTGCCCGTAGAAATATGTCAACTACAGTGTCTGAAGCACTTGGCTGTGAGTGGTTGCAAGTCCTTAAAGTCCTTGCCCTATAAAATTACCACACTGGAAGCACTGCAGATTTTGAAGACCAACGCTACCCAATTATGGAAATCCAGATCTACGCCGGGAGAATTGATTTTTGAACGCCAAAGAAAAATGGCATGTCTAAGTGATCTAAAGGCCTTGGGAAATCTGAAGCGCCTACATCTTGATAGCGAAGACGAGTCCATCATTCTAGAAGGGGTGATGACAAATATGAGGAAAATGCAGAGTCTTTGGTTAAGAATGACGAAGCTGGAAGCTCTTCCGCAGGACATGACGGCTATGACAGTTTTGGGTGAACTCCAACTATGGAATTGCACGAGGCTGCAAGAGCTACCTGATGGGTTTTGTGAATTCCGCGAACTGCGATTCCTTTACTTGAACCGTTGCTACAGTTTGCGACGTCTTCCCTGTCTAGAAAAGATACCATTGCTGCGGGCTCTCCAGATTGAATTCTGCGAAGCCTTGATGGAGTTGCCTTGTGATTTTGGAAGAGATGGTGCATTCCCTGCGTTGCAGTCCTTTGTATTGGTGGGGATGAATATAAGGATGCTGCCAACAATTGAAAGGGGTGCGATGTCTCAGCTCAAGTATATGGCACTGAGAAGTTGTCAGAATTTAAACAGGTTGCCAGTAGGAATAGAGTTTGTGGAGACACTGCAAACATTGGACGTAACTGATTCCCCTCTGCTTATCCAGAGCATGAGAGCAGCGTCTTCAAATCCTTCTGCTCTTCCTCATTCTGATCAGGTCATCCCAAATATGACATCCTGATATTCAGAAATGTCAGTTACATGATTCCATATATTATTATTATTATGTTTTTTTTGCTTTTGCTTTTGATTAGGAAAAATATAAAGTCAATAGGATTCCGTTTTGGGATAGTTTACAGGATCTCAGATGCAGGCAAACACTAACACTTTATCTAGCCAATCTTTTGGATAAAATATTCCATCCTTTCTTATGAATTATTCAAAAAAATTTAATGATCTAGATTCTATACAAACATTGATATAATTCTTGCTGCAGTTGGTCCTAAATCTTTCCAAAAGCAAATTAATCAAGTTCCATATAACGTAACTACTAAACACTCAAAGAAACAATATGATGCTTACCAGAGAGACAGATGAATACTGAAAATCCGTTATAGGTCATGTTCCTTCGTAGGTTTTAGAATGCTCGTACGTAATACTCTGCTTAGGGACTTTGGGTATTGCGAAAGTTATAGTTGAAGCTGACTGTCGCCACAGAACAGGGACCTTTTACTCGGCCGTGCAGCATGAAAAAAATAAAAACTCTGGAAATTTTTTAGCCTTATTCGTGTTCGGTCAGTGGCCACTACTCCATCCAATTGGTGGCCTATGGAGGGCTGCAGTTGTACAAGTCAAAGTCCATTTTTTGGTTTGTAATGGCAGAAGGCAGAGTTCAGAACTCACTTTTTTGGTTTGCAGTCGCATAGGTCAGAGTCCACCTATTTTGTATCTGAGTTAAAACCCACTAAGTCCAGTTGCAGACTGTGATGGAGAAGACATAACATTTTCCTTGATTTCTCTGTATTGAACTGTTGTTCAGAATAGGATGGAACCCACTAAGCCCAGTTCCAGGCTGTGTTGGAGAAGACATAACATTTTCCTTGATTTAGCTGTTATCAGAATGGATGGAAGAAACTGTCTGTTGCTTTATTTTGTAGTGTTCTATTGTTGTAAAAACAAGGTAGGAAATCCGTCAGTTTTAGTTTCATTGAGCCTAGCAGAGAGAAATTGTCTTTTGCTTTATTCTGTAGTGTTCTGTTGTTGTAAAAACAGGGTAGAAAATCTCTCAGCTTTAGTTTCATTGAACCTAGCAGAGAAGGCAGCAGATATGTATTCTAACAGTCATTAGTTGAATGATATATTGTAATAGCCATGCATTGTAAACAGCTCAACTATATAACAAAAACATATAGAGCTGAGCATCCCTGTTTGTTTAATCATTTTTTTTTGGATGTCTGTTTATCTTTCATTTCTCTTTTTCAACTGTTATTGTTTTTAATCATTTTTTTTCCCGGATGTCTGTTTATCTTTCATTTCTCTTTTTCAACTGTTATTGTTTTTTTAACAGTTCGACTGAGTGCTGTGCCGTTACTGCTCTTCTGCACGTCCAACTCGTCAGAATTTTACCCTAAAAGAAGGAAGGGATTTACGAAACCATTTCCGTGGAAACAAGGTTGGATTCTCAAAATAATTAGTCTACGGAAAAGTATCTCAAGAGGAAAGAGAAAACAAAACAAGTAAAAGAGCTCAGAAGACGGAAATGGAACGCAAGAAGAAAGAGCGCGTATATTAAAAAGAACGAACACAACATGGTAAGAATAAATGTCATTGTCTCAATTTAAGCTTCACAGATAGTGAACAACTAGCAGCCAAAAATTCAATGTCTTTTATAATCTTATCAATTTTCTAATAGCAAGATGGAATGCCCAGTAAGCAAAGACGTCAATGAGTCATAGTTTGTTTGTTTTGTCATTTTGTATTTAGCAAAGAATCTGAAATTCATAATTGAGAGGTGCTTTGAGTCATTGACCATATCTACATGTGGAATATTATTATCATTATTTTTAAATTTGGCTTAAAATAGAATGAAGGTAATCATGGTTTAAATTAAATTAGAATGGAAGGTTTTTAGGTTAAAAAAATTTATGAGATATGATAGTTAATTTTAAAATTTAATATAATTATTATTTTTTGGATTTTGTTAGTTTTATGGTAGTTGAGCAGTTTCATCCAACCATGACCGCTCTCCTAAGGTCAAGAGCTACCCTTCTCAATAGGGAATTAAGAAACAACCATACACAGAGCGCATGATGAAATTTTTATTTTCTTTATTTTATTTTATTTAAATAATTTTATTTTAGTGTAACTAGCTTGAATATAATTATATGTCACTTTTCAAAATAAAATATATTTATGTTTAAATGTCCATAAGTATAAAAGGTACAGAGTCTCGCTTTTATTTTTATTTTTTTTTTGTTTTTTTTCATTTGTTTGTTTTGTATCTAAGCTGATGTTAGTTGATCCAAATTCAGTCCATAATTTGTTAATATATATAGGCCTTTGGTGGTGATTGTATGCATAATTGAGTTTGACAAGATAATGTTCTCTTTTTCTTTCTAATTTATTTTGTCACATAGTTGTTCTAAATTTTTCTTTAACAAATGTCTTTATGTCTTTGTTATTATTTGGGCATTTATTCATCCATTTCTCATTTTGTTTTATCCACGTCTTCCTTTTTTGTGTTCAGATTGTCTGTTAATATTTTAGGTTATTTGTTTGTTTTTTATCCTAGAAGATGAACCTTATTAGTTGTCTCTTTATGAAAAGTATCTATTTTTATTATAAGAATATCATGTGGAACTAACTTTTTTATTTCAAAATTGTTTGTTGTCAAACATTTTTAAATCTTTTTTATTTATCTCCATTTTTTTTTATGAAAAAATTAAATTTATATTAACTAAGATAAAAGTCTTCACAATAAAAAAAGTGGGTGGGTTAACACACTCCATGGGGAATCAAAATAATCCTCATTGACAAGGATTACCAATCATGATCATTGATGATCATTACATCAAAGTGATCATTATATAAAAAAAAAACATATCATATGGAGTAAGGTGCCCTGGTGTGTTGTCCTGCATAATTGCTAGTGATTATGGGATGAGAATCCACTCGTCTGCATTACGATTAAGGCCTTCAATATCTGCATTGCTCTAGCTAACAACTGGCCCAGGTGAAACTGGTTGAACATCATCCCACCCCCCATCCTGGCGGGATGAACAAGCAATATCAACATTAGGTTGCTTCCTAACTAGTGAGGGCTGGGACCAGTGCTTGTCTGCGAGAGCACTTCTTGCATATGACGAAGGTTGACGGTGAGAGCAGGATAGAAAATGCTCATGAGAAGAGCGCTTTAGGGGGATCCAATTGATTGTACACGGAGCATTGGCCAAGTGCACCAGAAGAACTTGCAGATGATCCAACTCCATAGCAACTTTGTTGGCTTGAGTACATATTTGTAGCCACATGTCATTAAAAACTTCTAATTTGTCAGCATGAGTAAATGTGATAGAAGGTGTATACTGTTTAAAAACAATTTTGTTACGGGCCTTCCAAATATGAAAGAGCAGGCTAATCCCTGAAAACCTGCCACATTTCAAAAAGCGAGAGAAAGTAAAAGAGTCTCCAAGAAGAGCTTGGGGCCAACAAAATTTTGTAGCTGTAAATGGAGACAAAAAGAAAAGAACCCATTCCTAAGCTTACCTAGATCTTCTGCAATTCCAAAAGAGGTGAATACAAGACTCAGGAACACCACAAAAAGGACATTTAGGATCAGGAATTCCAAAGTGCTTCAAATGTTCTCCCAAGGGAAGGCCTTGACACAACAAGCTCCACGCAAAAAAATATTGCTTGGGCTCAACATAAGTAGCCCAAATATTTTGAAATCTAGAATTCCATCTAGTCCTTGTAGAAATAAGTCTCAACGCTGATTGAGCTTAGACACCAAATGAAGATGAGGAGATAACCATTTATACCCTAAACAAGCCTTATAATTAAGCAAAGGAGTGTCAACATGCCATCTCCAGTCTGACCACCAAGGACGCTACGAGCACATACCAATCTTGTACAACATAAAAAAAGGGGTGAGAGCAATAACAACATCATATGTATCTTTATCCGCAACATTTAGCCTGAAGGTGCGTTTGAACTCATTCCATGGGATCCAATCCTTAGTCTGGCAAGAAAAGAAATCATTATTGTAACAATACCCTTTTTGAAAAATCGTTGAGCATGAATCCATTGCACCCGAGCTAAGGGAGAACCTTGATGAAGAAACACGAGGGACCACCAAATATTCATATAATTGATGGATAAGCCTTTATGGAAGCCATCTCCTCTCCAAAAAATACAAGGAGTGAGTTGCTGTTAGGCCTTCCATATACTTTTAATAAAAAAGGAGCCATATTTCTTAACAAAAATCGAAGCAACAATGACAGAGGGAAAATCCAACCCTCTCCATGCTCTACGGTTTAAGGGAATACCATAGGAAATGAAATGTCAAACCAAAACTTTCCAAGCTTTAGCTCCCCTCAAAGCCCTGACCACCCACTTAGCACACAGAGAAATACCTTGTCGTCTACAGTTCAGCGGACCCATTCTACTAGATTCTTTGGAAAGACAACAAATATCCCAGGAAACTCTATGAAATTCCTTTGTTTCAGAAGAATTATTCCAAAGAAAATCTTGAAGGAGTTTCTCAAGCTTCTTATAGAAAGCATGTGAAGGAACCTAACAGGAGGAATAGTATACATGAGTGGCAGCTAAAACTTTAGAGTAAATCTGAAATTTAATGATAGCTTCTTAGTAAGCCAGAAATCAAATTTCTTTTCAACTCTTTGAAGCACATAATTCCAAAGCTAAGCAAGGTAGCCTTGAAAGGCAAAAGGAATACCAAAAAACTTAACAACTTCTCTAGGAGGGATCCAATTCGAATGATACTTGAAGCCAAGGTCACATAGGCAAGGGAGATTGTCTAAAGTAGGTCTTCCTCCATTGTATGCTAGAACTAGAGGCTGTGCAAAAGGTGTTCAGACAAAATAGAGCATTAGAAACATATTGCTCCTCTTACCTTATAATAAGAAAGGAGTCATCAACAAAGTGACTATTAATAAGTTGTCCTTGATCATTTGAAAGAGCAATTTATTTAACAAGACCTGCAGAAGCTTGAGCAACTAAAAGATAGCTGAAGGCTTCAGCAGCAAGCACATATAAAGATGGAGCAATAGGACACCCTTGTCGAACAGATCTAAAAATGCCCATTGCTTTATACTGTGAACTGTTCAGATTGAGAGTAGTCGAAGCATCTCTTAATAACATAGCAATAGTCTAAATGAAAACTGACCTGAATCCTAGAGCTTTGAGCATAGCAAGAATGAATCTTAATTCAATGCGGTCATAAGATTTCTCAAAATAAATCTTAATAAAAAACATGTTCTGGTTTTACATTCGGGCCCATTCCATGCCCTCCCAAACAGCCAAAACATTGTCGAAGGATGTACCTTCCTTGAATAAAGCCACTTTGCTTTGATCTGACTATCAAAGGAAGAACATGCCTAAGACAAAGAGCCAAAGCTTTGGTAATGATATTGTAACTAATATTCAACAAAGTAATAGACCTCCAATTAGTGATCAACTCTGGGTCCCCTTGCTTGGGTATGAATTTGATATTGCCCTTGTTAATAATTGCTCCCAAAGAGCCTACTCGAACAACCTCCAGATGAACTTTATGCAGATCAAGACCAACTAAGTCCCAAAGACCCTTGTAGAACTTACAGGGAAAGCCATCTAGACCTGACGCTTTGTCATTTGCCATTTGATATAATGCATCCTCCAGATCTGTAAGGGAGAGTAGTTTATCACACCCTGCTCTTTGAGACTCTGAAACCTTAACTAGTACAATTGCCATACAAGCTTCCAGTGCTTGCTCCCGCTCAGGGAAATAATCTTGAGCAACAAAAATATTAGTATAGTGCTTGACAAAAGTATCAATCATCTCAGGAAGAGAGGTAAGCCTTATTCCATTGTCTTGAATGGTCTTGAATTGAGTAGCTTACCTGGGAGGGCAAAGCTTTTGAAAAAATTCTTTGGTGACCCTATCACCAACTTTAAGCCAATGAATACGGGCTTTAATTCGAGCTCCCCAAGCCTCATAAAGTTCAACAAATTTAAGTTCATGCCTTAGCTGGGCAACATGAGACTGAAGTTCAGGATTAAACAAACAGGCCTTGAGCCTGAGAGAAGCTTTTGCAAGCTCATCATGAAGGACAACATTGGAATGTCTTTTGAACTATGCCACCTTTTTTCCCAAACTATGAAGCAAGACAGTCGTACAAAAAATGGTATCATTCCACCATTCTATCAAACCCAACTCTCTAGTAGGTCTAGGAACTAGATTCCAGACTCTACGAATATGACAGACCATGGAAGGGTGTTGAAGAAAGGAAGTATTGAAAAAAAATTATGACTTGTAGTGTCTCTAAGGCAGGGATTTCATTAGCACATTAAACATGATGGGTGAATGGTCAGAAGTAGTGGTACTAGGAATGGTTTCCACAAACGGAGCTAAAGCATTTCTCCTATGAAAGAAAAATTGCACATGATCTGAAAGCATGACTCTGTCAAGCCTTCTTAAAATTCTTGCATGACCAACCTAGAAATTGGACCATGTATACCATAAATTTTTAGAAAAATCCTGAGGAGAAAAACAAGAATTGGGGTCTGACAAACCCAATTTGTTTTTCATGAAGTACCAACTCTCTCTTTCCCTTGTAGCCCACTGCATGGGAAGTTGTCATATATTGTCTATAGGCTTTTCAATCATATTAAAATCTCTGCACATAATCCAAACAACAGGTGCGAGGTTATGCATAAGGGGTAGTACCAAAAAAGTAATTATAAAATCAGGGCGAATCTAGGTGAATGGTGTATAAACTTTGGGGTGAATTTTTCAAAATTTTGTAGAAAATTTATCAAAATATGGCAAATTTTTGAATTTTTTGCATAGGAATTATCAAAAAAATTAATGGTGAGTGGCAGAAGACGAATAACATATGGTAAGTGGTGCAATACAACCAGCATATGGTAAGTGACAGAAGGCGAGTGGTAGAAGGTGACTGGCATATGGTGATTGGCAAAAGGTAACTAGCAAATGACGACTAGCAAAATGTGACTGGTAGAAGGTGACTAGTAGAAGGCGACTAGCAAATGGCGATTGGCAAATGGTGACTAGAAAATGGCGACTGGAAGATGGTGACTATCAAACGGTGATCACCAAAGATCATCAATAAGAAGCTACCACGTGTCATCTCCTCTACCACGTGTCACGCATCTATTAACTTCAACGATGCAGACTTCTATAAATAGATATGCAGGGTCATTTTTCACCTTTCCCACAATATTTTCCAGAGCAATTTCAGAGCTTTTTCTAGCATTTTTAGAGCGTTTTCCACAGTGGTTTCAGAGCCTTTTCAGACGATTTTCAGAGCATTTTTAGAGGGTTTTGGCAGCATTTTCAGAGGGTTTTCGTAGTATTTTTAGACGGTTTTTAGAGTGTTTTCTAGGGTGTTTCAGAGCATTTTCCTGGGTGTTTCAGAGCATTTTCCTGCGTGTTTTCAGAAATGGCTAGCTCTTCCTCTCCTCTGCCTTCCAAAGTGAATTTCAAGAGCTTCTACTACCCCAACATCAAGAACATTTTCAGCACTCCTGGAAGAGATTCAAAATGGCTTTACACCTCTAGACTTGCTGGTGTAATGAAGATGCCACAATTGAACATTAACGTCCAGTTGATGCAACGGATCGTTAGTTGTTACAACCATGACGTGTCCACTATTATGATCAAAGTGGATAACAAGGATATTGTTTTTTCTATGAAACCCTCGGATGTGCAATGACTAACAGGGCTACCATTTTTGGATGGTGTACTGGTGAACAACTAGTACGCCTTGATCGAAGATGACAAATCAACGCTAGCATCCAAATATGTTGTTCATTCAGACAATTTGAAAGGTATATTTTTAAAATTTAGTTTTTATTTATCTTAAATTTTGATGTATTGTAGTTTCCATTCTCTAATAATGTTCTCCCTGTTGTACTTTTTGTTTTCTAATAATGTTCTCTCTTTTTTTAGCTAATTCTTCTAAGTCCAAAAGGGGCTTAAACATTTCCAACGTTGGAGACAAATTTCTTTATGCTTGCATTGAATTTTTCTAGGCAAGGCTTATTTTGTAGGGGTGACCTACAAAAATACCTTTTTGGGCACTGTCTTTATTGATTCGATGTATTGGTGGTGGAAGATTTGATTGGTCCATGCACATTTCCAACCGCCTGAAACAGGACCTTCTGAGTGCCCAGAAAATTCAATCTTCATATACAGTAACAACCAACAACTTTATTCTTTGTCTTTTTCATGAAGCTTACTTCAATATTCAAAAAAGCAATCCTCCCACTGCATTGCACCCAAGTTTGTTGGCTATTGGCATGACTGAGAATGAAATACAGGTAAAATTATTTTTTGGAATATCTTTGTTTTTTTTTTTTCAATCAATCTTGTTATTTTCTAATTTTGTTTTGAAAATAGAGAAGAGCATCTCAGTATTCTAGTAAAAGGGATGCCACATTTAGGATTCAAGAAGCATCTATTGATTCTGACACACAGTCATAGTCATCACCAGTAACTCCCTCCAAACGTGCGAGGTCTCATGGTGATCAGATTCAACATACACCTGCGGCTCCTTTTACTTCTGGAAGTGTTGCAGTCGACGTCGAAGAAGTTACCTCCAGCCCACAAGGTAACCTTATTATTCAAAAGTACTATTTTAAATGATGTATTTTAATGATTTAAAATTATGTTTAGTTTGATGTATTTTAAATATTTTTCAGAGAAAGGGCAAATGGTTGCATCATCAACGGTTGCAGAGTCTGAGTCTGGTATGTTTGGTTAAAATTAATCTCTTTTTATGATATTGTTATTTACACAAGATTTAATTTATATTTTCATGTGAAATTTTGTAGATGCACCTGTTACATTCAAAATACTAAAAAAAATATGCCTCCACCATCTACCCAGTCGCAAACGCAGCAACAACCATCAACACAACAAGTTCCTATCCATCCGTAGCAGGTACCACCGGTGAGGAACCAATCGCGCATGCGTGGAAAAATGTTCCTCACACCGCCACCTCATGATACCAGAAGTGTTTTCCAAACACACACTGTGTCTCAATCTAATGTTTCTGTTTTCCCAATTTTAACCCTAGAGAATTTCTCAAATGTAGAGAGTGCATCTCAAATGCCCTCGAGAAATCTAGATGATGATTTTCTTTATCAGGATATGAATCCTGAAAATTTCCCATTAAAGGCAAGTGATATGCTTCAGGATGTAGAGGGCAATGATGAAGAAGAAGAGAATGTTGAAGCAGATGCCGTCGAAGTTTCCTCTTCCCCCTAGCAAGTCATCGCCCATCATCTGACAGATGATGATAAAGTAAATTTTTCAGAAAATGTTTTATTAGCTAATAGATGTAAAGCTACAGTTCATAATAGTCTTCTTGTAGATATTGATAAATTGAAAGAATGGGAATATCGGGCCAAGGTTTTGATAAAAGCAATAAATGGTCGATATAAGAATTTTTCAAAGAGAAAGGAGTTGTTTTCAAAGGTTGAGAATGAGCCCCAAAAGCTCGATGCTTTGCTACATAAAGTTGAATCTGGCACCGTGGAGGCCGAGTCTACATACACTGATGAAGTTCTGGCCATTGTTCTGAATCATTTGGAAAACCTCAATGCAGAGGCCCAAGCATATTTCAATGAATGGGCACTAGATCAGAAGAAAGTAGCAGTTGCAGAAACTGCAAGACTTACAACTGATGTAAGTTTTACATCTAACTAAAAAATCATTTTTTCTTAAATATGTTTTGTTTATAAATATTAACCTTTTTCACTTGTATTTTGCAGTCTAATTTTCAGCACTTAAAGCAACAAGTCAGTGCCATGAAAACGTTGATCAAGACTGCAAAAATTAGTATTAATAATGCTATTGAAGTGAAGAAAAGATTACAATACACTGTTAGAGAAAATAATTGGCTGAAGAAGTTTATCAAAGATAAGGGCCTGGATGTGGAGGTTGTATTGAAAGAAAATGAGAAAGAGCTGAATGCACCTTTTAAAGAAGATCCAACGAAGGAAGAAGGTTTATTGTTATCGAGGATCAACACTACAACTGAAAGTTTGGTTAGGGTTGGTGCATTAGAAGCAAAGGATATTGAGATAGATGCAGCTGGAACTTCAACCACCATGCAGAAAGAATAGAAGTTTGTTGTTTTTTATTTGAGGAGAAACAAAAAATGTTGCATATCTTTTTGTAAATTGTAAAAGAATGGTATCTTTTTGAAATCAATGAAAGAGACAATTTCCAAAAAAATTGTATTATATTTTTGAAATTTTGTTTTAAATATTGTTATGTTTTGATTATTTGTGTTGATGCATTAAGTAATTTTGAATTATGTGGATGCAATAAAATGTTCTTTTATGTTTTACAAAATAATTTGAAATGACTGGAAATGCAACACAGATATTTACTTTGCCATAAATGGTTTATACAATACAAATCTACTAAAAAATTTGAAACTTTAGACTAATAATTCAATAACAAGGCTTATGTAAAATGATATACAAAATATCCAATAACACATTTATGATATAAAAGATAATGTAGTGTTCTAATCAACATATGTATAATCAAATAATCCAATTTCATTCAAATATACATAATCAAATCAGAGGGCTATGATATACAGAGTATCCAATGGCATTTCTAATATCATATTATATGATTAATGATATCAAAATTACATGTATCAAATTACAATTTAATCTCAATATTCCTTTCATTATAATGCTAAAATCAAATCAAATCAAATGAAAGCATCCTTTCATTCTAATATGTGAAATCAAATCAAATGATAATATGTGAAATCAAATCAAATGAAAGCATCCTTGCATCATAATGCTGGAAGCTGGAACAAACTCTTTTTAGATTGTACAAAATCATTTGCACTCATACCCAAAAATTTTGTCATCACAATCTGATCAGTGTTACCATCATCCTCAGTATTCGTTACACCTCTTCTCTCTGCCATAGATTTCTAGTATGACAAAGCTCTTTCATAAGGAAACTTCTCCACCTCATAGGTCGACACATATACTCTCAAACAATTTTCCAAATTTTTGTCCAACCTATTTCGAACTTTAGATTTTACATATGATAATGCACTGAATACCCTTTCATCTTCCACAGATCCTAAAATCATCATTTGACATAATTCATATAAATGAAAATATTCACTCATAGTATGTTGTAAGATACTACTAGGATGTAATCTTCTCCACAAACGTGAAATAGAACCTGTTTCATGATGGTTAGAGAGTTGTGAAACTTGAGTAGACATTGTTGTTCCAAAATAGTTTGATTGTTTTGTCAAAATATCTCTATTGAGAATGCCATTGATTTCAATACCATTGACTACCACACGTTTACTGAAATGGCTAGCAAGAATACCCATGTATTTGAGAAACAAACCATTTATAATATGGTATTCATTACAAGGATCCCAAAACATCGGATTAACCACACCCATAGCCTCAAGCAATTCATCTCTTTGAAAATGATCTCTTATTTCTTTTGTCAATGATTTTGCTATTTGTTTTAGTTTAATTTTTGTATCGTGTACAACTACATGAAATCTGTTGTAGGTTATGGGCATTTTCTCAACTTCATTTGTAGCTATATCCATTCGTTGACCAAAACAATATAAAGGTATTTCCTTTCCGTGGACATTAATACATAGATGATCATTTATATTGAACTTCAAAAAGTTCTGAGGATCATTCACGTTTGTTAATGCTCTCCAACTCTCAAACATGGGATCCATAAAACTTTGACCAGATGCGTACATCATATCAATATGCATGCAAATTTGTTTTCTCACCCTGATGAAATCCACAATATAAATCGATCTTTCTTGTGCAATTTTGATCAAAGTATTCATTTCTTCCAACATTGGAAGAATACCACACAATGTGAGAAGTGTTTCAAAGTCACTCATTCGAAATAGTAAATATTTAGCCTTATCAACTGCCCTACGATTTGCATACATAAACCCTATCAAGGATTGATATTCTTTGAAAACTCTAAATGTCGGTTGATACATCGAAATCCACCTAGTATCTACATCTTTTAACAGTTTTTTACCTTCAGTAACTCCTAGTGCAAACTGTTGAAACTCTAAAAATATTTTTGGACTACGTAAAAAATAATCATGAATTTCACGGACAAGCTCTTCCACTCTCGCAACATTTGTAAATGTATCCACAATTTTGTATGCAAGATTCATTCTGTGAGCCATGCAATGAATAGGGATCAAATATGGGGCAACAAATATTTGTAGTCTAACACAAAGACCATTCTTGTGTCCTTGCATTGTAGCAGCACCATCAACTCCGACACATATTAACTTAGTGGCTATTTCCATTTCATTCATTCCTACTACTTCCTTTAAACTAGTTACAACAACATTGTAAATATTTTTTGCATTGCAATTTTCCACCATCTTGCGTACTCCAAGTAAATGAGGTTGCCTTAAATGATTTTCCAATGTGTAAACATGCATGCAAATCCAAGATGTGTTGTCAACAACAGTCACCTCATCAATTGAAAGTGAAATGAATTTGGCATTTTTTACTTTCTCTTTGAGGTCATCCTGCTCAACCAATGAGAGACATTTTACCATTTCCCAACCACTTCGATCTGACCAATGGGCACTGGGTAAGTTCTGCACATCAACTAGTCAAAATAGAGATTTATAATCAATGAAATCAGACATAGGTCTACCCTTTTTAAGAATAGTGAATACAACAACAAACTGCAAACTTTTTGAAGCTAAAGTTAACTTATTCATTTTTTAAAATTGGGCTTGAATCGTTGCACCTTTCTCAACCAAAGTTTGCTTTTGTTTCATTTCTTTATCATATTCTTGCGCATATCTTATATGTGTGCACTCTGATGCATCCTTCCACCTATAATTTTTTGGTATTGGTCGATCACCTTCTTTTGTTTTGATATAAACCTTTCCACAATGTTTTTCTATTGTATCTTTCTTGGGCACTAATTGTA
The DNA here is from genome assembly GCA_028583015.1 of Wollemia nobilis. Taxonomy (NCBI): domain Eukaryota; kingdom Viridiplantae; phylum Streptophyta; class Pinopsida; order Araucariales; family Araucariaceae; genus Wollemia; species Wollemia nobilis. Next base: position 1,919,335 of record JAQPPZ010002224.1, read on the forward strand.
TCTTTCTTAACTTGCAATCTATGATCCTTTTCGTGTTTCCAACTGCAAATTACGCATCTCAATTCTATTATTTCCTCACTACTATTCTCTGGCAGCACTGGCTCAATAAATGGAAATTTTGATATCCAATCAGGCTGAAATGATCTGTTAATTGTCCACCTAGATAACCTTGCATGTTTATGTTTTTTAGAAGAAGATTCTCCGAAAGTAGGGACTGCATAAGAACTATTATTTTCTTTTCCACTTGGCGTGTTAGATTCAGGAATCTCTTCATGTTGTTGTTCCATTTGATTAAGAATATTTTCATTTGTGGACTTTTCATTAACGTGGATATGTGGAAGTGGAGGCATACCAGGGTCAACAATGTTTTCTGTAGAGATAATACTAGTGTCAATAGTAGGGTCATTATCATTATGGCATTTAAAAGCATACCTTCTATTAAAAAATACAGATAAACAATGGACAAAGCCATCAACCAAAAAGCACACTTCTTTATGAATGAAGACATTATATATAAAATTAACAATGTACAAAAATTAACTGGTTAGTAAGTAAAGGCGTTCATACCTTCAATTTGTGCAAATGTTGATGGTTGACTAGATTTTGAAATATTATGAAAGTATTTGAGGATACTCCTTTTATCGAAAGACTGGCCTCCCTTCTTTCCATTGTCAGTAGGTGACATTTTACCTGTATGAACAGAAGAGTAACATGAACAATGAACATCATTTTTAAAAATGAAAATAACTGGTAAAAAAGAGAACTATTGCTAGAGACAACAAAATATCTGTCCCAAGTAGTCTTGATATTGGTGCCCAAATAATAGGAAAACCTCATTATTGAGTGTCCATGAATAAAATGTTAAAAAAGAAAAATTAATGGTAAAAGAAACTTACTGGTAAATGGTGATCATTGTATTTCAGTTAGCTACTATCAGTCACCTTAAGCCAATCGCCTTCTGCCAATTGCCTTCTTCCAGTAGCCTTATGCTAGTCACCTTATGTCAATTACCTTTTTCCAGTTGCCTTCTGTCAGTTGCCTTATGTCAGCTACCTTATGCCAACTGCCTTATTCCAGTCACCTTTTGCTAGTCGCCTTATGCCAGTCATCTTCTGCTAGTCGCCTTCTACCAATCACCTTCTGCCAGTCACCTTCTACCATTCATCTTCTTCTAGTCACCTTCTACCATTTGCCTTCTATCAATCATATTTTATCAGTCGTGTTGTGTCAGTATTCTACTTTGTATCGTTCGCTATCGAAGAAAATTAATGTTTTAATTGTATGAGAGTCGTTGTCAGGGTTAGCTATATATAATGGGGTACAAGGGGCAAATTGGGTGAGATATTTTTTTAATAAATTTAAGGCAAAAATTAGGCAGGAAACCTTATGATAATGGGGTGAATTTACCTTAGCAAATTTGGTCCCAAACTTTTTGGGCGACGGGCCGACCTTTATGGTCCCAAAATTCATAAAATTAAAAATGTGAAAATCTGAATATTCGTGCTAAATTATGAAATTCGCCCCTGTGCATAACCCTGAGCAGGTGGTAAAAAAAAAGCACACCACCGCCAGAGGTTACAACACTCCTAAGCATCATTGGAGGCATAGACATTAATATTGCCAAAAGACAACCCACTAACCTCAAGTAAAACCCAAACTATGTGATTGGAGGGGTCCACACCCTACGAGACAGAACTATCTTTCCACCTAGCTGCCAAAAGAATGATAGCTCCGTCTATGCTAGAGGAATGACTAGTGGCATAAAAAAACAACCTAGCCAAAGAAAAGGGCAAGTACATTGTAGATTAAAGTCAAAAATATTAATCTCTTGAAGATAAAGAAAGTTAGGATTACCATAAAACCTGGAACATAAAGCAATCTCATCTTGGACCAAGTATTTGCGGATTGGGTCCATTAGCCCTCTGACATTCCATGATAAAAAAATCACGGAGATCGATCAAGACTTATATGTCCGACTACATCTTCAACGTCTTTGAGGTTTGAAAGAGAATCATAAATATTACTAAGAAAATGCTCCTAACCTGCTTTCCAAAACTTTGTTTGACGTATTTTGTCCTGATGAACCAGGGATTCTCCACATGGTGGGCTACGAGATCTTTGGCTATTGACATAAGCCCGTTCAGGTTCCATGAAGCTTGATGAAGACTACCCATTGATATGCAAAACTAGAGAATTTGAAGATTGAGTAGGAGCAGAAGAAGTAATAATTTTGGAAAAGGAAGCACTAGTTAGTGGTACATTAGCAACCATCTGTGAAGCCCTAGCATTGGGTGCCACCATTTGCGTGGTATGTTGCTCCATCACCACATCATACCCAACTGGCATAGAAGACACAAGGGGCTGAGGCGAGGTGCTAGAAGCAACTGTAAGGTTTACATTTTTCCCATTCTTACCCTTCTTCTATACTACCTTCCATTCATCTTGCCCCCCTTTGGAATCAGGGACAGAGCTAGTAGTAACAAGAGCCACAGTCATCTCCTTAGATTTAATCTTGTCTACCATTAAAGGATAATATTTTATCTTATGGGTAGCTTATTGGCAATGGTAACATGTGTTAGGTAGGTTTATGTAGACAACACATTGCTTGAACCTATAGTCACCAACTTGGACATCAATAGTCTCCCTAAGGTCTTTAGAAAGATTGAATTTGACACAAAAACGCTTTTGAGGGTGTGAGGCATAAAATTTATCTATTCAACAACATAAAAATTCACCAATAGGGACCACAAGGTTCTGATAGTAAGGCCAAAGCGGTAGAGGAAGATCAGGTATTTCAACCCAAATAGAAACCCATAAGAAAACATCATTAGTGATCGAAAAATCCTTGGTCCAGGGTTGAAAAATCAACAAGGAGCTACAACATCATTGGTGCCACTTGTAGCCCAAATAAAACCTATATAGTCTTCCATTCCTATAATTCAATATTTTTGCTTCTATTTCATAATGTAAAAAGTGATCTCATCCTCCCAATGTTTTCTTCATTTGACATGTTTACAAATTAAGCTTATTAATGAATTTTATCCCAAGATATGTGTCCTTTGTTACTTCTTCCAAAAGAACCCCTTCAGAATAAAATTTAACCAATTTCTTTCTTTTAATTTAAGAAGATCGTGACCTTGGTTTAGTTGGTATTTACTTGTATGTTTACATCCTTATAAAAGTGTGTTGTAAGGCCTTTAAATGCTCTCTCAAACCCTATGTTTGCGTTGTAATCAAAATGAGTTCATCCGCATACAAAAGAAGTCCCACCACATATCTTCCCAAATGAACACCATCCTCTTCATTCAAATTTGGTTATTCTTCTAATTTGTCAATATATAAACAAATAAGTTAGGAAATAATGGTTATGCTTGTTTAAATCCTATGCCACTTCTAAAGTATTCTAAGAGGCCTACTTGAATTCCAATTTTAGCTTGGACCTCATAATATATGTGCACCATTATTTTATGTTTTTTTTTGGTATGCTTAAGTCTTCTGTTTTGCTCTATATTTTACTTCTAGTAACTATGATTAAAACTTTCTTGAAGTCTATAAAATAACAATAGGATTTTTTTTCCATTCCATAATTTTTCAATAATGTCTGAAAGTGATGATTAATCTATTATCAAGTATTTTATTCTTAAACTTGCTTTTTCTTTTGCTCTCTTTCCTTTTTCTTCTATCCACTTGCTTATTCTATTCTTGAACATGCTTCCAAACTACTTTACAAATAGGGCATTGACTATAATGATTTGGTAATTTAAGAGATTGTCTATGTTTCCACTCTTGAAGATAATTGTGTTATACTTTTTATCTAGTCCCTTGGAAATCCATGCTAGATGATGTTGTTGAATATCCTCTTGACATATGGTAAAAAATGTAACACCCCAAAAATCATGAGACAAAAAAACACATAAACAGAAAGAAAAGTTTATATATATATATAGACTAAGGTGAAGGATTCATAAATCCCAAACCAACCTTAGACCAACTTAATGTTTGACATCCCCTAAGTTTCTCAAGAACTATACCACACAAGATTCCCTTCACGCAAGTCCCTCTGTGTAAGCCTGTCTTATGTTATGCACATAAGTCCATCCCTCTCATCAGTCTTGATGATTTAGAATTACCAACTTTAATCGTTAGAAGGTGTACATGGATCTCCATATTCCACACAAGCCATTATGTGTGGGCATGCTACACGTATGCGAGCTAAGATATCAATCTTGTCCACTGGCAAGCTATCTTAACTCTGGTACAATATTCTAAACCTAGTCACCAATCTCCCTAAGGGGGTCTCAAGCCCTTAGGTTACCCTTTAAGTTCAGCTAGAACTTACTAATGTTTCTTTTTTTGTTTGCATCACAAGAACATAATAGATCAAGATACTAAATCTAACAAACATGAAATTTTAACAATCAAGGATGGACCAAGCATAAAGCAACAATCACCAAATAAGTATTCATTAAAATATTTAAATACAATACACCAAATAAAGAGGTACTAAATGCAACAATTACATTATTCATTTAAATACATAAGCAAGTATGGTACACCCCATACTTTCTACAATAATTTACATCCATTCCATCGGGGAAATATCCCCACAATCTAATCTATTGCATAAATAACAAAGGATTAAGGTAGAGAGCAAACTTGTGAACTGGTCCACCTCATGACTTTGTCCTTCCCGCTCTTCCATCGATCAAGTGAGGATAGTGGGGGATCAAGACACTCATAGATCCAAATAGACATGCTTCTAAATGCACTTACTTATTTCATTGCCAAATTGCAATTATACAAATAACCCAAGCAATTCAACTTACTAATGCATAGTACTATCATAGAAAACCACTTTTTTTGTTTTCCCTCTCACCCACTCGTGAGATTCAGTCTACCATGCATTCACTTATATGCTCTATTTGCAATAAATGAACTAACTCTACTTAGCAATTAAAGTCCCATACCCTTAATTGCTAAGAAAACTGGGTTCATACAATGCTACCTAAAGTAACTACTTTAATTTCCAATAAACATTTTTCTTCATTTCATATTGTAAGTTCTCGTACCCTTAAATTATAAAACAAACCATCATCATATTTCATTTCATAACATAAGGTCCAATACCCTTAAATTATAAAACAAACCATCAATTTCATTTCATAACATAAGGTCCCATACCCTTAAATTATAAAACAAACCATCATCATATTTCATTTCATAACATAAGGTCCCATACCCTTAAATTATAAAACAAACCATCATCATATTTCATTTCATAACATAAGGTCCCATACCCTTAAATTATAAAACAAACCATCATCATATTTCATTTCATAACATAAGGTCCCATACCCTTTGAATTGATTTTTTCACCATTAAATCAATAACAGCTTGGCAATAACACAATATCATCATTCTACAACAATATGGTTTTTAACTAAAATTCTCCAGCAATTCAAAACAGCATGACAATAACACAATATCATCATTTTACGGTGCTATAAAATTAAGATTTTCTATATTGTTACTCATATTTCTAGCAACACCAAGAATATTAGAAACACTAATCACAGAGAGCATATTTTATACATATATATTAGCCTCCAATTAATTATTTTCATTCACGACACATGCAAAACATTTTTATCACAAAATATATGTATAAAACTTTCTACCAGTTATTTATTTTCAACAAAAAATGAACCGATATATCAACATCAATTTTAGACAACATAGAAACTCATTTTCTTGCCAATTGCTACTTTTCCAACTACCAAGTTGTAACTTAATCTCCGTTTACAGGAATTCAATGATGAACATTTCAAGCAATACTTACTGTTTGGGGCAAAAGCTAGGCTAACTTCAATATCGCTCTACATCTTAAATCATTTTAGTCGACCCACAACAAGCTCATGTGCCCTCTTCCAGCATTTTTTCTTCTTTTTTTCTTGCTAGGAAAACTTCTTTTTTTTTATTCTTCGGTGGTAGGAATCCACTACCCCACCCCGTTCGCCATTATCATCTCACTAACCTCCTAACCTACTAACCTCCCATTCCATTTTTACCTTTAATTATGGACATTTCCATTATGTTGAGGTAAACATAAATAAACTTAAACATTATTTTTATAACTCAGTATACGCATCAAAAAAACATAACTTGGATTAGTCTCACGTTGAAAGAAAATGTTTCCACCATAAAATAAGCAAGAGAATATTTTCATAAAAATTGCACATCAAAACATACAAATATGTACAAAAGCATTTATCCATTATTTAAGTCTTCTCATCCTGAATAGCACAAGGTAAAACATTTGTCCAAATAAATTTTAAAATAAGATAAGTAAGGAAAAACAACAAGAATCTTTCATAAAACACCAAATCAATCGCCAATGCTTACAAAATTTAAGTGGACTACATTATCATTTCCATTAAGAATCATCATTGTTCTAATCATATCATTTATCTACAAACATGTTATACCCAATTTAAAATAATTTAACACACATAAATTTAGTTAAAGATGCTCCCAAGGTGGGGTATTGCACTCCCTTCTACCTTGGATGTCCCATAGACAAAGCAGACCTCCAAAAGTTCCTTGAGATGGGCTAGCAAGAAAATTGTTGTTCTTCCAGATGGTTTTTGAAACTATCTCAACATTACATTCTTCAATCTTAATTTTTGGAAGAAGGATGATTGATGGATTTAAGTAGCTCCTCATAAATGATCCAAACATTGCTTGGTGTGGTCGTTGAGGCCTCTCACATTTCATGAGAGGATCTTCGTTTGGAATTTTTGGAGGAAGAATTATTACCCTTGCTTTGAGAAGAGGGTTTTTTCGTTTTGTGTTCATCTTCAAAATAAGAGTTCGCTATTATTTTCCTTTTGGGACGGGCATAGAGTTGATTGCGTTCCATTAGCAAAATCCTCTTCAAACTCCTTTCACTGATATTTTGTTTGAAGGGACTTTCTTTCTTTTTGTCACTGCCCACATCAGCTAAGGTTTATTTTTAGTTTTTAGTCAATAGCTTAAGAGGGCTAAGAGAAGAAAGGATAAGAGAATTTTGGAATTCAATATTTTGGAAAGCATTGGGAGAATTTGGGAAAAGCAGTTCAAAAGACTCCTTGGAAGGAGGGAGATTGAATTGAAGAGAACTGGAATTGATCTTGGAGGATCGGGAAGGACTCTAAAGTGGGGAGGGAGAGGAGCCAAAGACATTATCCACAAGGGGAATGACATCCTCGGTAAGGGGATCAACATTCCTAAGAGGATTGAAAGGATTGGTATTAGATATGTGAGTGCATACATGTTTTGAAGAGCCAATGTCAATGTTAGATGATGAGTTTTTACCTTTGAAATCTATCATGAGGTTTCCACCATCCTCCATGATTGGGCCCTTTTGGGGGTGTTTCCACTCTAGTCATTTGAAACACATTCATCATGGTGCAGGTTATCATCAGGGGTTTTGTTGCTAGGGTTTGATCTTGTGAGACAACCTTCATAGAGCTTGTTGGGGTTTTTTTTAACTGGGATCACATCCACTCCTTGTAGACTAAGTTGTTATGGGACTCTTATTTACAATATAATGAAGTATCAATGCTTGTCCTATGAGATGCCCATAATATTATTTCCTTTGAACTAATTTTTTTTTTTTTTAAAGTAAGGCAAAGTACAATGGATAGTATAATTGGGGTACAAATTGTAGGGTACACTAGGGACCTCCTTCCGCGTAATTTGAACTTGGGTAATCTAAATAACATTAAGGTGTCTCTACTGAACCTTTTGAATTTAGATAAAATGATATAAGATAGATGCGATAATAATAAACTCATCCTCGGGTAATATCATTTAGGAAATTTCCCAATACATGACGAAACAATTGTAAAGGCACACCATTGAGGAAGGCACTCTTTACATCCATCTGATATATAGGCCAATGTTTATGAGCAGCTAAAGCAATAACAATGCAGATTATAGTCATATTTTCCACAGGAGCAAAGGTCTCCTCATAATCAATCCCTTATTTTTTCTTATAGCCTTTAGCTACTAGGCAAACCTTATAGCTATCTAATGAGCCATCTAATTTGTACTTTGCCTTATACACCCATTTTGTGCCAATGGTGGATTTTCTTGGGGGTAAATCAACTAACTCCCATGTGTGATTTTGTTCAATGGAATCCAATTCTTGTTCCATGGTAAGAGTCCATTTAGGATCACCAAGTGCTTCTTTGACATTAGAAGGTTCTGGTTGGCTTAGGACTTTGGCCATGAGAGAGTAGTTCACTTGGTGTCTTAGGGCAGAAGGCCTTTTACCTATATAAGTGGGCAAGTGGATTTGGGGTACATCTATGGTAGATTGGACTCGCTTAAGTAAAATATTTAATGTGATATTATCATTGGATGGAGGAGTAGGAGTAGGAGGTGAAGGAGGATATGGATAATCAGTGGGAAGATCCTCATGTTGAGGAAGGCTTTGACTTGTGATGGAAGAGGAAGGATTAGGTGAGGGAGTGGGTGCCAAGGGAGCAATTGTTTCTTGATTTTGTTGAAATGAAGGGGCCATAGGAGGACTTGGTGAGGGATACTCATTAAAGGTAACATCCCCTGTAGAGAAATATTTTTTTGGAAATAGGCTCATACAACTTATAGGCTTTAGCACTTTCACTATAGCCAACAAAGATGTATTTTTGGCTCTTGTCATCAAATTTCATTTTTTTTTATAAGGAATGTGGGCATAGGTATCGCATCCAAAGATTCTAAAATGGTCCACTTAAGGTGTAATTCAACTCCATAATTCCTCTGGTGTTATGTTATGCAAAGTCTTAGTATAGGACCTATTTTTCAAGTATGCAATAGTAAGAATAACCTCTTCCAAAAATGTGTTTGGCAATGTGATAACAACTACCATAGATTTTGCCCTGTTTGTAATGGTCTGATTCATCCTTTCAACTACTCTATTTTTGATGAGTGGTATAAGGAGTTGTGAATTGCCTCCTTATCCCATGATAATTACAAAAGATAAAAAAAAAAATGGAAATGTATTCTCCACCATTATCTATCCTCAGGGTGGAGATCTAATAGTCACTTAACCTTTTAACATATGCCATGAATTCTTTGAATGAGATAGATCCATTTTTTTTTCTATAATCATTAATGAAAGTGATGTAATTTCTGGCCCCAGTATGAGAGTGAACAAACATTGGCCCAATAATATTTGAATACACTAACTGTAATGGTTTGTGGACCTTCCAAGCCTTTCCTAACTCAAAAGGTTATCTATGGTGTTTGACAATAACACGTGGTTCACAAAAGCATTTAGACTCCCTTAAGTGAGGAAGTCCTTTTACCAAACCCATTATTTCCATCATTTAAAGATTTTGAAAGTTTAAATGACCCATTATTTCATACCACAGATGCTCCAAAGAAAAGTGGTAGCTGTATGCAAATATTGTTGAGTTATGGATTTTGTAAGGAGGTAATAGACACCATCCTTTTTTACTCCCATGGCTTTGACATAGTCATTTTGTTATTGAATATAACATTTATCTTTGTTGAAAAACACAATATAACCCTTATCGGTAAGTTTTCCAATAAAAAAGATACTCCTCTTGAGGCTAGGTACATACAACACATCCATGGTAGGAATAGTATTCCCATTGTGTAAAGCAAGTGGTGCATCTCCTACACCTTCAATAGGAAGAGCATGTTCATCTCCAAAATTAATGAACTAGTTATGGATAGGTTGTATCTTGGTCAACCAATCCTACCTACTTGTCATGTGTTTAGCTATCCTTGAGTCTATATACCAATATTTCTACAACATTGACCTTATTTGCTGCATACAATGTATTAATATTATAGTCTTGTTGATCCCTTTGATTTCTTTATTTATTTCTTTGATAGCAATCAATTTTGAAACGACCTCATTTTCCACAATAGTCACACCCTTGTTGGTTGTTGGTATGATTTAGTTGTTGTTGAGGCCTATAATTTTGAGGCTTTCTATTAGGATGACCTCCTTGGAGAGGTCTTGGTTTTCATCTTGGTTGTTGATGTGGCTAATGATGGTATTGTTGTGGTTCTTGATGATATTGTTGTGGCTATTGATGGAATTGTTGTGGCTATTGATGTTATTGACATGTATGTTGATGTGCTCTTTGTTGCAAAGATGAAGAGTCAGTTGATCATTTATTTATTCACTATCCATTTTATTATAAAATGCTAACTTTTTTGTTGGTTGAATGCAATACAACTTGGATTTTGCGATACAACTTGAGTTAGCATTGGGTATTGTTGTGGTTCCTGATGTTGTTGACGTGGTTGTTGATGTGTCCTTTGTTGCAAATACAAAGTTAGTTGATCATTTATTTATTCACTACCCCTTTCTTATAAAATGCTAACTCTATTGTTGGTTGAATGCAATACAACTTGGGTTTAAGTTAAACTTTAATAGAGCATCAAAAGACAACCCAGGTAAGGCTAGAGGAGGAAGCATTCTCAGAGATGTTGGTGGTAACATAGTCAAAGCAATTGCAAAACCTTTTGGGATCAACTCTAACCATAAGGTGAAAACCAAGGCCATGCTTTCTAGTTTGCAGATGGTTCTAAGGCACAACTATAGGAAGCTAATTATTGAGGGGGATTCTTTGAATGTTGTTAACATGTTGAAGGGGGTTAATAGTCCTAGTTGGAGCCTATAAAATATTATAGAGGATGCCAAATCCCTCCTTCAAAGCTATGAAGAAGTGGTGGTGCAACATGTTTACAAGGAAGGAAATATCGGGGTAGAACGGTTAGCTAATACAAGGGTGGAGAGTGTTTCCCCTGTGAGTTGGGATAGGGATTTCTTTAAGGACCTACTGAATATTATTGATCATGAGAAGAAAGTAGACTAATTAGATCAAGATATAATGTTTTGGAAGGCCTTTCTAGTTGACCTTTCTCTCTCTTGTCAAGGTTTACAAGATGTTATCTCACTTGGAGTTGAGAGAGGATCTCCATGAGTCTTGTAGAATAATGTGCAAAGGGTATTATCTTTTACTATGTTGTGAATTTGCTAGTTGTGTTAAAAATTTGGTGGCTAAGATTCCCCTCTAAAGGTAAATTTGAGGCTTCCAAAGCGTGGATTTGGTTCTCCAATTGTGTTTGTTTTAGAAGATGTTGGTCTTTCAGCTTTGTTTGGCTCTAATGTAGGATATTGAGCAAAGGGTGTTATATTGGCAGTATATTTTCCTGTGTTGTGTATTTGTTAATTGTGTTAATAATTGGGTGGCCAAGTTCCTTTCTTGAAGGTAAACTTGAGGCTTCCAAAGTGTGGATACGGTTCCTCAAGTGTGTAAGTCTCAGAAGATGTTGGTCTTTCAAAATTGTTTGGCTTAATTGTAGGACTTTGAGCAAGGGGTGTTATCTTGGTGCTATATTTATCTGTATGGTGAATTTGTTAACTATGTTGTTGGTTGGGCTCTTCTGGGATCGATTGAGGTATTTCTTGGTCATAGTAAGGATCACTGATGGGTATCTTGAGGAGGTGGAAGCGACTAGGATGCTTATGAAATTATTGTATTCCCTTTGATTTGGTTTTCTTTGTTGGATTTTAAGTTTGGGTTGTGCAATGTTATTAGTGTTATCTTGTGTTTTTCAACCCAATTTTACTGTTTGGATCTTAGCTTTTAGATGTTGAAGACTATTTTAACTTTTTATATTTCTGGGTATTATCTTCTCTTTATTTTATTCTATTAACCTGTTTTTCTGACTTCTTATATTAAACATATGGGTTTTCTTTATTTTATTATTTTATTGTGTTCAATTAAAACAACTTCTTTGTAAAAGGGTGAGGCCTTTTTCACCCTATCAAAAATTATAAAAAATGTAATTTATACTCCTTGTCTTTTCTACATAAACCTCTTTTATTTTAATGCATATCTCCATGATATGTGACGATGGTATGTTCATCAATGGGAAAGTAATGTATATAGGTGGATCTATACTTTCTATAACTAGTAAGAGGACTTCACTCTCTACATGGTATTAAAAGCACTATATAATAAAGTAATAATGATTTCATATGAAAATAATATTATTCAAAGAAACATTGAACTTCCCGTTGTTAATAAAGATTGGTAGACGCCAATTAAAGGGAGTTCCTTGATCTTGAAGTAAGTCCTGAGAAATATTCTTTGCTGACACAAAGGTTGAGTCATCGTAGAATATAGAATATATATCTATAAAGAGAATCACAATGATCACAATGAGTGGCTCAAAACGTAAGAAGTATATATTCCCATTAAGAATCTTGAAAAGATGACCTTTATAATTCAATTTTAATTAATTTAATAGCACTCCAATTACTAACGAGCTTAGCTTTGCACCTTAATTCACAATTGTTATCCCATTAGAATGCAAATTTTAGTTAATTTAAATACTATAGTTAATATATATTTTAAGATTAATTCAAATAAAAATTTAAAAAACTTAAAATTGAAACAGTTAACTTAAACATTGACATTATTGTAATGCATATCCTCTAATGAAATTTGGCTAAACAAACCCAATGGTCGTTTACGATCTCAACCTAGATTGATAAAAAATAATCTCTGATGTATTTATCTATGGAGGAACTATAAGCTCTCAATTATGTAAGAAGAAATTATAAAGCTCAAGGTTAAAACCCAAAGCTTGGTCAATTGGTTTTTAAAAATAAGTAGAGTCATCCAACTTTCCCTCCAACTGCAGCTCAACACGTAGGTGAATTAGGACATATTTACTATTTTGAACATTCCGGACACATTAGAAATCCACTGAGACAGAATCCGCGGTTCAAGTACGCGAATTCGGGTTCCACGAATGCTGTATTGGGAGGCTCTTCAAGTTTATGCAGACAAATACAACCACTGTCAGGTATTTCAATATTTAGTTCCACTCAATTTGTCATCCAAGTAGAGAAAACCTGTTTGCCTCTTGTAATTTCAGTTTATAACCAGGCCTGCTCTCGGAGTACTTGAGGTTTCCGGCCTCTGATTGGCTTATGAGTTGTGCGTACAGACCATTTCTTCACAGCCAGACCTGAACTCCTATGGTCTATGAGCTGGTGTTTTCTCCGTAAGCCTCGCCTCATTTTTTAGAGCTTTATTCCCCTATCAGCACAGCATGGCAGCGTTTGTTCTGTGAGCCCCATCTCCTCAGAGTGAAATATATAACGTTATTCTTCCCCTTACCCACCGGGGTTTGAAACTTTGAACAGCCCATCTCAACCAGTGAGACTGTCTTGAATTGCCTCATACCAATTAGAGGGTGTATCTGTTTTGTACTCAATGGAATTTGCGACAGCCATTGTACCTGTGATATTGCAGCCAGCGATTGAAATACTGTTGAAGAGGATTCTGGATGCATCAAGTGGTGCTGGGGCCTATGAAGATGACTTGCAAACCGTGTCTTCGAAAGTGTTCTTTCTCAAGGAACTTCTTCGGCAGGCATTGGATCGCATTCACGGTGCAGTAGGAGTCACAGAGACCTTCACGGAGGCTGTCAAGCAACGTCTTGAAATATGGATTGATGTAATCGAAGACGCAGAAACGACAATTACCGAATGCAACAGTGGCATTGAGGCGTCCACCTCTTGCCTACCTCCATATAGTAACATTAAACGAATCAAGCAGATTAAGGACAAAATTACAGATATGCACAATGAAGCTCTTCTTGTTTGTACCTTTTTCCATTTGCAGACTAGTGGTCAGTATGGGCTGCAACCTGCAGCGAACGGCTTGCCATCACAGAGAATATTAACTTGTACAACTCCTCAAGTTAAAAGGCTGCAAGAGACTGCCTCTAGGGTAACTGTAAGTCATGGGTTCACTGATCAGCTTATGCCGAGGGGCATCGTTACTTACGCTACAGACTTTGTGCTTATGGTGGGTCCTGGCATTCCACCCATTCCAGTGATGCTGGACCGCTATGAAGGCGAGGGCAATCCGGAATCAATGCTTCCACAGAATTTGGGTAATCTACAGGAAACAGTTGTCCAAATTGTCCACGATGAGATACTAGTCACCACCAATTTTGGGCGTCTCCAGGAAGTCGAAGCATTGTCTGAGGAAGAACGGTGGGAGGTATACCAATTCCCTATCTTCGGAAACAGCTGCGGCCAGCAATTCTATAGCCATAATGCCGTTGCCAGAATGCCGTATCTGGTGGAGGCTGTAGCGCATATTCTCGCAAGTGTAAAGAATCCATTTTACTGGCAATTGATATCAATCCTATTGCAACCTCCACCCGAACACCTGTATGACAGATACAGGGCTTTGCCGTCTTACGTCAAGCTGTGCTTTCTTTCCTACGCGGCCTTCCCTAAAGATGAAGAAATAGATCTCGAGAACCTTGTGGAATTGTGGATTGCGGAAGGTTTGCTTCCGATCAAGCACAAGCTTATTGATTTGGTTACTTTTGGATACCTGGTAGTGAAATTGCTACTTGGGTATCGTTTGATTGAAGTTTGTGACTATGACTGGGCAGGAAGGCCTGTACACTTTATGTTGCCAGATCGAGTTCACTACATGGCAGCCGAAATCCTGAGAGAAGATCAAAGATGTTTCTTTAGCCCAGGTGACGATTTGGACCAATTTTCTTGGCCGGAAAACCCTCTCTGCCGCAGCGTATCATTTGTCGGCAACAACATTAAACTTCTTCCAAAAAGGTCTGGATCTCCATTTCTGCGCTCGTTGCTACTAGCAGGTAATGTATCTCTTCAGCATGTTCCCCGACGCTTTCTCAAGGGTTTGACTTCACTTCGGGTTTTAGACCTCAGCAATACAGGGATTGTCTCTTTGCCCAGCTCATTAGGCGACCTGAAACCTCTCATATACTTGAACTTGTCCTGTACAGAGATACAGAGGCTGCCTAAATATATAAGTCGCCTGAAAAAATTAGAGTCTCTTATTCTTTCTTCCTGCCCCCAGCTGGAATTCTTGCCCGTAGAAATATGTCAACTACAGTGTCTGAAGCACTTGGATGTGAGTGGTTGCATGTCCTTAAAGTCCTTGCCCTATAAAATTACCACACTGGAAGCACTGCAGATTTTGAAGACCAACGGTACCCAGGTATGGAAATCCAGATCTACGCTGGGAAGAAGAAGAGGTATTAAAGTGGTAGGATTGTTTGTTAAATGCCAAAGAAAAAGGGCATGTCTAAGTGACCTAAAGGCCTTGGGAAACCTGAAGCGCCTCCATCTTGATAGCGAAGAGGAGTCCATCATTCCAGAAGGGGTGATGACAAATATGAGGAAAATGCAGAGCCTTTGGTTAAGAATGACGAAGCTGGAAGCTCTTCCGCAGGACATGACGGCTATGACAGTTTTGGGTGAACTCCAACTATGGAATTGCATGAGGCTGCAAGAGCTACCTGATGGGTTTTGTGAATTCCGCGAACTGCGATTCCTTTACTTGAACCGCTGCTACAGTTTGCGACGTCTTCCCTGTCTAGAAAAGATACCATTGCTGCGGGCTCTCCAGATTGAATTATGCGAAGCCTTGATGGAGTTGCCTTGTGAGTTTGGAAGAGATGGTGCATTCCCTGCGTTGCAGTCCTTTGTATTGGTGGGGATGAATATAAGGATGCTGCCAACAATTGAAAGGGGTGCGATGTCTCAGCTCAAGTATATGGCACTGAGAAGTTGTCAGAATTTAAACAGGTTGCCAGTAGGAATAGAGTTTGTGGAGAACCTGCAAACATTGGACGTAACTGATTCCCAGCTGCTTATCCAGAGCATGAGAGCAGCGTCTTCAAATCCTTCTGCTCTTCCTCGTTCTGTTCAGGTCATCCCACGTATTACATCCTGATAGACAGAAATGTCAGTTACGTGATTCCATATATTATTATTATTATTATTATGGTTTTTTCCTTTTGCTTTTGAGTAGGAAAAAATATAAAGTCAATAGGATTCCGTTTTGGGATAGTTTACAGGATCTCAGATGCAGGCAAACAGTAACACTTTATCTAGCCAATCTTTTGGATAAAATATTCCATCCTTTCTTATGAATTATTCAAAAAAATTTAATGATCTAGATTCTAGACAAACATTGATATAATTCTTGCTGCAGTTGGTCCTAAATCTTTCCGAAAGCAAATTAATCAAGTTCCATATAACGTAACTACTAAACACTCAAAGAAACAATATGATGCTTACCAGAGAGACAGATGAATACTGAAAATCCGTTATAGGTCATGTTCCTTCGTAGGTTTTAGAATGCTCGTACATAATACTCTGCTTAGGGACTTTGGGTATTGCGAAAGTTATAGTTGAAGCTGACTGTCGCCACAGAACAGGGACCTTTTACTCGGCCTTGCAGCATGAAAAAAATAAAAACTCTGGAAATTTTTTAGCCTTGTTCGTGTTCGGTCAGTGGCCACTACTCCATCCAATTGGTGGCCTATGGAGGGCTGCAGTTGTACAAGTCAAAGTCCATTTTTTGGTTTGTAATGGCAGAAGGCAGAGTTCAGAACTCACTTTTTTGGTTTGCAGTCGCAGAAGTCAGAGTCCACCTATTTTGTATCTGAGTTAAAATCCACTA
Organism: Wollemia nobilis; assembly: GCA_028583015.1. NCBI lineage: Eukaryota > Viridiplantae > Streptophyta > Pinopsida > Araucariales > Araucariaceae > Wollemia > Wollemia nobilis. The sequence continues at coordinate 1,935,900 of JAQPPZ010002224.1, forward strand.
AGCCCAGTTGCAGACTGTGGTGGAGAAGACATAACATTTTCCTTGATTTCTCTGTATTGAACTGTTGTTCAGAATAGGATGGAACCCACTAAGCCCAGTTCCAGGCTGTGATGGAGAAGACATAACATTTTCCTTGATTTCTCTGTATTGAACTGATGTTCAGAATAGGATGGAACCCACTAAGCCCAGTTCCAGGCTGTGTTGGAGAAGACATAACATTTTCCTTGATTTAGCTATTATCAGAATGGATGGAAGAAACTGTCTGTTGCTTTATTTTGTAGTGTTCTATTGTTGTAAAAACAAGGTAGGAAATCCGTCAGTTTTAGTTTCATTGAGCCTAGCAGAGAGAAATTGTCTGTTGCTTTATTCTCGTGTTCTGTTTTTGTAAAAACAGGGTAGAAAATCTGTCAGCTTTAGTTTCATTGAGCCTAGCAGAGAAGGCAGCAGATAAGAGCTCAAAGTTTGGTATTGTATTGTAACAGTCATTAGTTGAATGACATATTGTAACAGCCATGCATTGTAAACAGCTCAACTATATAACAAAAACACATAAGAATATAGAGCTGAGGGATTTGTTTAATCATTTTTTTTTCGGATGTCTGTTTATCTTTCATTTCTCTTTTTCAACTGTTATTGTTTTTTTAACAGTTCGACTGAGTGCTGTGCCGTTACTGCTCTTCTGCACGTCCAACTCGTCAGAATTTTACCCTAAAAGAAGGAAGGGATTTACGAAACCATTTCCGTGGAAACAAGGTTGGATTCTCAAAATAATTAGTCTACGGAAAAGTATCTCAAGAGGAAAGAGAAAACAAAACAAGTAAAAGAGCTCAGAAGACGTAAATGGAACGCAAGAAGAAAGAGCGCGTATATTAAAAAGAACGAACATAACATGGTAAGAATAAATGTCGTTGTCTCAATTTAAGCTTCACAGATAGTGAACAAGTGCAGCCAAAAATTCAATGTCTCTTATAATCTTATCAATTTTCTAATAGCAAGATGGAATGCCAGGTAAGCAAAGACATCAATGAGTCATAGTTTGTTTGTTTTGTCATTTTGTATTTAGCAAAGAATCTGAATTTCATAATTGAGAGGTGCTTTGAGTCATTGACCATATCTACACGTGGAATATTATTATCATTATTTTTAAATCTGGCTTAAAATAGAATGAAGGTAATCATGGTTTAAATTAGAATGGAAGGTTTTTAGGTTAAAAAAATTTATGAGATATGGTAGTTAATTTTAAAATTTAATATAATTTTTTTTTAGGATTTTGTTAGTTAATTATGGTAGTTGAGCAGTTTCATCCAACCATGACCCCTCTCTTAGGGTCAAGAGCTACCCTTCTCAATAGGGAATTAAGAAACAACCATACACATAGTGCGTTATTATTTAGATGATGGAATTTTTATTTTCTTTATTTTATTTTATTTAAATAATTTTATTTTAGTGTATCTAGCTTGAATATAATTATATGTCACTTTTCAAAATAAAATATATTTATGTTTAAATGTCCATGTACCGAGACGGTGGAAGTCCTAGGAGCCTTCGTAGATAGTTTGAACCCTACCAGCTGTGCTGGTAGTTACTAAAAATCGTGATTGTAACCATTGCTTTTATATATCAAAAAAAAAAATACATAGTCTCGCTTTTATTTTTGGTTTTTTTCATTTGTTTGTTTTGTATCTAAGCTGATGTTAGTTGATCCAAATTCAGTCCATAATTTGTTAATATATATAGGCCTTTTGGTGGTGATTGTATGCATAATTGAGTTCGACAAGATAATGTAATATTTTTCTTTCTAATTTATTTTGTCACATAGTTGTTCTAAATTTTTCTTTAACAAATGTCTTTATATCCTTGTTATTATTTGGGCATTTATTTATCCATTTCTGATTTTGTTTTATCCACGTCTTCCTTTTTTGTGTTCAAATTTTCTGTTACGATTTTAGGTTATTTGTTTGATTTTTATCCTAGAAGATGAACCGTATTAGTTGTCTCTTTATGACAAGTATCTATTTTTATTATAAGAATATCATGTGGAACTAACTTTTTTATTTCAAAATTGTTTGTTGTCAAACATTTTTAAATCCTTTTTATTTACCTCCATTTTTTTTTATGAAAAAAGTAAATTTATATTAAACTAAGATAAAAGTCTTCACAATAAAAAAAAAGTGGGTGGGTTAACACACTCCATGGAGAATCAAACTAATCCTCATTGACAAGGATTACCAATCATGATCATTGATGATCATTACATCAAAGTGATCATTATATCAAAGAAAGCATATCATATGGAGTAAGGTGCCCTGGTGTGTTGTCCTGCATAAATTGCTAGTGATTATGGGATGGGAATCCACTCGTCTACATTACGATTAAGGCCTTCAGTATCTGCATTGCTCTAGCTAACAACTGGCCCAAGTGAAACTGGTTGAACATCATCCCACCCCCCATCCTGGCGGGATGAACAAGCAATATCAACATTAGGTTGCTTCCTAACTAGTGAGGGTTGGGACCAGTGCTTGTATGCGAGAGCAATTTTTGCATATGACGAAGGTTGACGGTGAGAGCAGGATCGAAAACGCTCATGAGAAGAGCACTTTGGGGGGATCCGGTTGACTGTACACGGAGCATTGGCCCAGTGCACCAGAAGAACTTGCAGATGATCCAACTCTATAGCAACTTTGTTAGCTTGAGTACATATTTGTAGCCACATGTCATTAAAAACTTCTAATTTGTCAGCATGAGTAAATGTGACAGAAGGTGTATACTGTTTAAAAAAAAAATTGTTACGGGCCTTCCAAATATGAAAGAGTAGGCTAATCCTGAAAACCTGCCACACTTCAAAAAGCGAGAGAGAAATTAAAAGAGTCTCCAAGAAGAGCTTGGGGCCAACAAAATTTTGCAGCTGTAAATGGGGAAAAAAGAAAAGAACCCATTCCTAAGCTTACCTAGATCTTTTGCAATTCCAAAAGAGGTGAATACAAGACTTGGGACCACCACAAAAAGGACATTTAGGATCAGGAATTCCAAGGTGCTTCAAATGTTCTCCCAAGGGAAGGCCTTGACACAACAAGCTCCACGTAAAAAATGATTGCTTGGGCTCAACATAAGTAGCCCAAATATTCTGAAATCTAGAATTCCATCTAGTCATTGTAGAAATAAGTCTCAATGCTGATTGAGCTTAGACACCAAATGAAGATGAGGAGATAACCATTTATACCCTAAACAAGCCTTATAATTAAGCAAAGGAGTGTCAACATGCCATCTCCAGTCTGACCACCAAGGATGCTACGAGCACATACCAATCTTGTATAACATAGAAAAAGGGGTGAGAGCAATAACATCATCATATGTATCTTTATCCGCAACATTTAGCCTGAAGGTGCGTTTGAACTCATTCCATGGGATCCAATCCTTAGTCTGGCGAGAAAAGAACTTAATGTGAAGGATTCATAAATCCCCAACCAACCTTAGACAAACTTAATGTTTGACATCCCCTAAGTTTCTCAAGAACTATACCACACAAGATTCCCTTTACGCAAGTCCCTCTGTGTAAGCCTATCTTATGTTATGCACATAAGTCCATCCCTCTCATCAGTCTTGATGAGTTAGACTTACCAACTTTAATTGTTAGAAGGTGTACACGCATCTCCATATTCCACACAAGCCATTATGTGTGGGCATGCTACGCATATTGCGAGCTAAGATATCAATCTTGTCCACTGACAAACTATCTAAAATCTGGTACAATATTCTAAACCTAGTCACCAATCTCCCTAAGGGGGGTCTCAAGCCCTTAGGTTACCCTCTAAGTTCACCTAGAACTTACTAATGTTTATTTTTTTGTTTACATCACAAGAACATAATAGATCAAGATACTAAATCTAACAAATATGAAATTTTAACAATCAAGGATAAATCAAGCATAAAGCAACAATCACCAAATAAGCATTCATTAAAATATTTAAATACAATACACCAAATAAAGAGGTACTAAATGCAACAATTACATTATTCATTTAAATACATAAGCAAGTATGGTACATTCCATACTTTCTACAATAATTTACATCCATTCCATCGGGGAAATATCCCCACAATCTAATATATTGCATAAATAACAAGGAGTAAGGTAGAGAGTAAAATTTTGAACTGGTCCACCTCATGAATTTGTCCTTCCCGCTCTTCCATCGATCAAGTGAGGATAGTGGGGGATCAAGACACTCATAGATCCAAATAGATATGCTTCTAAATGCACTTACTTATTTCATTGCCAAATTGCAATTATACAAATAACCCAAGCAATTCAACTTACTAATGCATAGTACTATTATAGAAAACCACTCTTTTTGTTTTCCCTCTCACCCACTCGTGAGAGTTAGTCTACCATGCATTCACTTATATGCTCTATTTGCAATAAATGAACTAACTCTACTTAGCAATTAAAGTCCCATACCCTTAATTGCTAAGAAAATTGGGTTCACACAATGCTACTAAAAGTAACTACTTTAATTTCCAATAAAAAAATTTCTTCATTTCATATTGTAAGTTCCCGTACCCTTAAATGATAAAACAAATCATCATCATATTTCATTTCATAACATAAGGTCCCATACCCTTAAATTATAAAACAAACCATCAATTTCATTTCATAACATAAGGTCTCATATCCTTAAATTATAAAACAAACCATCATCATATTTCATTTCATAACATAAGGTGCCATACCCTTTGAATTGATTTTTTCACCATTAAATCAGTAACAAATTGGCAATAACACAATATCATCATTCTACAACAATATGGCTTTTAACTGAAATTCTCCAGCAATTCAAAACAACATGACAATAACACAATATCATCATTTTACAGTGCTATAAAATTAAGATTTTCTATATTGTTACTCATATTTCTAGCAACACCAAGAATATTAGAAACACTACTCACAGAGAGCATATTTTATACATATATATCAGCCTCAAATTAATTAATTTCATTCACGACACATGCAAAACATGTTTATCACAAAATATATGTATAAAACTTTCTACCAGTTATTTATTTTCAACAAAAAATGAACTGATATATCAACATCAATTTCAGACAACATAGAAACTCATTTTCCTGCCAATTGCTACTTTTCCAACTACCAAGTTGTAACTTAATCTCCGTTTATAGGAATTCAATGATGAAAATTTTAAGCAATACTTACTGTTTGGGGCAAAATCTAGGCTAACTTCAATATTGCTCTACATCTCAAATCATTTCAGTCGACCCACAACAAGCTCATGTGCCCTCTTCCAACATTTTTTCTTCTTTTTTTCTTGCTAGGAAAACTTCTTTATTTTTTATTCTTCGGTGGTAGGAATGCACTACCCCACCCCATTCGCCGTTATCATCTCACTAACCTCCTAACCTACTAACCTCCCATTCCATTTTTACCTTTAATGATGGACATTTCCATTATGTTGCGGCAAACATAAATAAAATTAAACATCATTTTTATAACTCAATATACGCATCAAAAAAACATAACTTGGATTAGTCTCACGTTGAAAGAAAATGTTTCCACCATAAAATAAGTAAGAGATTATTTTCATAAAAATTGCACATCAAAACATACAAAGATGTACAAAAGCATTTATCCATCATTTAAGTCTTCTCATCCTGAATAGCATAAGGTAAAACATTAGTCCAAATAAATTTTAAAATAAGATAAGTAAGGAAAAACAACAAGAATCTTTCATAAAACACCAAATCAATTGCCAATGCTTACAAAATTTAAGTGGACTACATTATCATTTCCATTAAGCATCATCATTGTTCTAATCATATCATTTATCTACAAACATGTTATACCTAATTTAAAATAATTTAACACACAAAGTTAGTTAAAGATGCTCCCAAGGTGGGGTATTACACTCCCTTCTACCTTGAATGTCCCATAGACAAAGCAAACCTCCAAAAGTTCCTTGAGAAGGGCTAGCAAGAAAATTGTTGTTCTTCCAGATGGTTTTTGAAACTCTCTCAACATTTCATTCTTCAATCTTAATTTTTGGAAGAAGGATGATTGATGGATTTAAGTATCTCCTCATAAATCATGCTAAACATTGTTTGGTGTGGTCATTGAAGCCTCTCACATTTCATGAGAGGATCTTCGTTTGGAATTTTTGGAGGAAGAATTCTTACCCTTGCTTTGAGAAGAAGGTTTTTTCATTTTGTGTTCAACTTCAAAAGAAGAGTTGTGCTATTATTTTCCTTTTGGGGCAGGCATATAGTTGATTGTGTTCCATTAGAAAAATCCTCTTCAAACTCCTTTCATCTGATATTTTTTTTGAAGGGACTTTCTTTCTTTTTTTCACTGCCCACATCAGCTAAGGTTTATTTTTAGTTTTTGGTCAATAGCTTAAGAGGGCTGAGAGAAGAAAGGATAAGAGAATTTTGGAATTCAACATTTTGGGAAGCATTGGGAGTATTTAGGAAAAGCAGTTCAAAAGACTCCTTGGAGGGAGAGAGATTTAACTGAAGAGAACTAGAATTGATATTGGAGGATCGGGAAGGACTCTAAAGTGGGGAGGGAGAGGAGCCAAAGACATTATCCACAAGGGGAATGACATCCTCACTGAGGGGATCAACATTCCTAAGAGGATTGAAAGGATTGGTATTAGATATGTGAGTGCATACATGTTTTGAAGAGCCAATGTCAGTGCTAGATGATGATTTTTTACCTTTGAAATCTATCATGAGGTTTTCACCATCCTCCATGATTGGGCCCTTTTGGGGGCGTTTCCACTCGAGTCATTTGAAACACACTCATCATGGTGCAGGTTATCATCAGGGGTTTTGTGGCTAGGGTTTTATCTTGTGAGATAACCTTCATAGAGCTTGTTGGGGTTTTTTTTAACTGGGAGCACATCCACTCCTTGTAGACTAAGTTGTTATGGGACTCTTATTTACAATATAATGAAGTCTCAATGCTTGTCCTATGAGATACCCATAATATTATTTCCTTTGAACTAATTTTATTTTTTTTAAAGTAAGGCAAAGTACAATGGATAGTATAATTGGAGTAAAAACTGTAGGGTACACTAGGGACCTCCCTCCCTGTAATTTGAACTTGGGTAATCTAAATAACATTAAGGTGTCTCTACTGAACCTTTTTAATTTAGATAAAATGATATAAGATAGATGCGATAATAATAAACTCATCCTCGGGTAATATCATTTAGGAAATTTCCCAATACATGACGAAACAATTGTAAAGGCACACCATTGAGGAAGGCACTCTTTACTTCCATCTGATATATAGGCCAATGTTTCTGAGCAGCTAAAGCAATAACAATGCAGATTATAGTCATATTTTCCACAGGAGCAAAGGTCTCCTCATAATCAATCCCTTCTTTTTACTTATAGCCTATAGCTACAAAGGTAAGCCTTGTAGCTATCTAATGAGTCATCTAATTTGTACTTTGCCTTATACACCCATTTTGTGCCAATGGTGGATTTTCCTAGGGGTAAATCAACTAACTCCCATGTGTGATTTTGTTCAATGGAATCCAATTCTTGTTCCATGGTAAGAGTCCATTTAGGATCACCAAGTGCTTCTTTGACATTAGTAGGTTCTGGTTGGCTTAGGACTTTGGCCATGAGAGAGTAGTTCACTTGGTGTCTTAGGGCAGAAGGCCTTTTACCTGTATAAGTGGGCAAGTGTCTTTGGGGTACATCTATGGTAGATTGGACTCGCTTAAGTAAAGGATTTGATGTGGCATTATCATTGGATGGAGAAGTAGGAGTAGGAGGTGAAGGAGGATATGGATAATGAGTGGGAATATCCTCATGTTGAGGAAGTCTTTGACTTGTGATGGAAGAGGAAGGATCAGGTGAGGGAGTGGGTGCCAAGGGAGCAACTGTTTCTTGATTTTGTTGAAATGAAGGGGCCATATGAGGACTTGGTGAGGGATACTCATTAAAGGTAACATCCCTATAGAGAAATAATTTTTTGGAAATAGGCTCATACAACTTATAGGGTTTATCACTTTCACTATAGTCAACAAAGATGTGTTTTTGGCACTTGTCATAAAATTTCATTTTTTTTATAAGGAATGTGGGCATAGGTATCACATCCAAAATTCTAAAATGGTCCACTTAAGGTGTCCTTCAGCTCCATAATTCCTTTGGTGTTATGTTATGCAAAGTCTTAGTATAGGACCTATTTTCCAAGTATGCAATAGTAAGAACAACCTCTTCCAAAAATGTGTTTGGTAATGTGATAAACAACTACCATAGATTTTACCCTGTTTGTAATGGTCTGATTCATCCTTTCAACTACTCTATTTTTGATGAGGGGTGTAAGGAGTTGTGAATTGCCTCCTTATCCCATGATAATTACAAAAGATAAAAAAAAAAATGGAAATGTATTCTCCACCATTATCTATCCTCAGGGTGGAGATCTAATAGTCACTTAACCTTTTAACATATGCCATGAATTCTTTGAATGAGATAGATCCATTTTTTTTTCTATAATCATTAATGAAAGTGATGTAATTTCTGGCCCCAGTATGAGAGTGAACAAACATTGGCCCAATAATATTTGAATACACTACCTGTAATGGTTTGTGGACCTTCCAAGCCTTTCTTGACTCAAAAGGTTATCTATGGTGTTTGACAATAACACATGGTTCACAAAAGCATTTAGACTCCCTTAAGTGAGGAAGTCCTTTTACCAAACCCATTTTTTCCATCATTTAAAGATTTTAAAATTTTAAATGACCCATTATTTCATACCACAAATGCTCCAAAGAGAAGTAGTAGTTGTATGCAAATATTGTTGAGTTATGGATTTTGTAAGGAGGTAATAGACACCATCCTTTTTTACTTCCATGGCTTTGAAATAGTCATTTTGTTATTGAATATAACATTTATCTTTGTTGAAAAACACAATATAACCCTTATCATTAAGTTTTCCAATATAAAGGATACTCCTCTTGAGGCTAGGTACATACAACACATCCATGGTAGGAATAGTATTCCCATTGTGTAAAGCAAGTGGTGCATCTCCTACACCTTCAATAGGAAGAGCATGTTCATCTCCAAAATTAATGAACTAGTTATGGATAGGTTGTATCTTGGTCAACCAATCCTACCTACTTGTCATGTGTTTAGTTGTCCTTGAGTCTATATACCAATATTTCTACAACATTGACCTGATTTTCTGCATATAATGTATTAAGATTATAGTCTTGTTGATCCCTTTGATTTCTTTGTTTATTTCTTTGATAGCAATCAATTTTGAAATGACCTCATTTTCCACAATAGTCACACCCTTGTTGGTTGTTGGGATGATTTAGTTGTTGTTGATGCCTTCTATTAGGATGACCTCCTTGGAGAGGTCTTGGTTTTCATCTTGGCTGTTGATGTGGCTAATGATGGTATTGTTGTGGTTCTTGATGATATTGTTGTGGCTATTGATGGAATTGTTGTGGCTATTGATGTTATTGACATGTATGTTGATGTGCTCTTTGTTGCAAAGATGAAGAGTCAGTTGATCATTTATTTATTCACTATCCATTTTATTATAAAATGCTAACTTTGTTGTTGGTTGAGTGCAATACAACTTAGATTTTGCGATACAACTTGAGTTAGCATTGGGTATTTTTGTGGTTGCTGATGTTGTTGACGTGGTTGTTGATGTGTCCTTTGTTGCAAAGACAAAGTTAGTTGATCATTTATTTATTCACTACCCCTTTCTTATAAAATGCTAACTCTGTTGTTGGTTGAATGCAATACAACTTGGGTTTAAGTTAAACTTTAATAGAGCATTAAAAGGCAACCCAGGTAAGGCTAGAGGGGGAAGCATTCTCAGAGATGTTGGTTGCAACATAGTCAAAGCAATTGCAAAACCTTTTGGGATCGACTCTAACCATAAGATGAAAACCAAGGCCATGCTTTCTAGTTTGCAGATGGTTCTAAGGTACAACTATAGGAAGCTAATTATTGAAGGGGATTATTTGAATGTTGTTAACATGTTGAAGGGGGTTAATAGCCCTAGTTGGAGCCTATCCAATATTATAGAGGATGCCAAATCCCTCCTTCAAAGCTATGAAGAAGTGGTGGTGCAACATGTTTACAAGGAAGGAAATATCGGGGTAGACTGGTTAGCTAATATAGGGGTGGAGAGTGTTTCCCTTGTGAGTTGGGATAGGGAGTTCCCTAAGGACCTACTGAATATTATTGATCATGAGAAGAAAGTAGACTAATTGGATCAAGGGGTCATGTTTTGGAAGGCCTTTCTAGTTGGCCTTTCTCTCTCTTGTCAAGGTTTACAAGATGTTATCTCACTTGGAGTTGAGAGGGGATCTCCATGAGTCCTATAGAATAATGTGCAAAGGGTATTATATTTTACTGTGTTGTGAATTTGCTAGTTGTGTTAAAAATTTGGTGGCCAAGATTCCCCTCTAAAGGTAAATTTGAGGCTTCTAAAACGTGAATTTGATTCTTCATTTGTGTTTTTTTAAGAAGATGTTGGTCTTTCAGCTTTGTTTGGCTCTAATGTAGGATATTGAGCAAAGGGTGTTATATTGGCAGTGCCTTTTCCTGTGTTGTGTATTTGTTATACGTCTTAATAATTGGGTGGCCAAGTTCCTTTCTTGAAGGTAAACTTGAGGCTTTCAAAGTGTGGATACGGTTCCTCAAGTGTGTAAGTCTTAGAAGATGTTGGTCTTTCAACTTTGTTTGGCTTAAATGTAGGACTTTGAGCAAGGGGTGTTATCTTGGTGCTATATTTATCTGTATGGTGAATTTGTTGACTATGGTGTTGGTTGGACTTTTCTAGGATCGATTGAGGTATTTCCTGGTCTTAGTAAGGATTACTGATGGGTATCTTGAGGAGATGGAAGCGACTAGGATGCTTATGAAATTACTGTATTCCCTTTGATTTTGTTTTCTTTTTTGGATTTTAAGTTTGGGTTGTGTAGTGTTATTAGTGTTATCGTAGTGTTTTTCAACCCAATTTTACTGATTAAATCATAACTTTTAGATGTTGAAGACTGTTTTAACTTTTTATATTATTTGAATATTATCTTCTCTTTATTTTATTCTATTGACCTATTTTTCTGACTTTTTATATTAAACATATTTGTTTTCTTTATTTTATTGTGTTCAATTAAAACAACTCCTTTGTAAAAGGGTCATTCTTTATTTTATTGTGTTCAATTAAAACAACTTCTTTGTAAAAGGGTCAGGCCTTTTTCACCCTATCAAAAATGTAATTTATACTCCTTGTCTTTTCTACATAAACCTCTTTTATTTTAATGCATATCTCCATGATATGTGACGATGGTATGTTCATCAATGGGAAAGTAATGTGTATAGGTTGATCTATACTTTCTATAACCAGTAAGAGGACTTCACTCTCTACATGGTATTAAAAGCACTATATAATAAAGTAATAATGATTTATGAAAATAATATTATTCAAAGAAACATTGAACTTCCCGTTGTTAATAAAGATTGGTAGACGCCAATTAAAAGGAGTTCCTTGATCTTGAAGTAAGTCCTGAGAAATATTCTTTGCTGACACAAAGGTTGAGTCATCGTAGAATATAGAATATATATCTATAAAGAGAATCACAATGAGTGGCTCAAAACGTAAGGAGTATATATTCCCACTTGTTCTTAATAAGAATCTTGCAGGCTTCTACCTTTAAAACGATGACCTTTATAATTCAATTTTAATTAGTTTAATAGCACTCCAATTACTAACGAGCTTAGCTTTGCACCTTAATTCACAATTGTTATCCCATTAGAATGCAAATTTTAGTTAATTTAAATACTATAGTTAATATATATTTTAAGATTAGTTCAAAGAAAGATTTTAAAAACTTAAAGTTGAAACCGTTAACTTAAACATTGACATATCCTCTAATGAAATTTGGCTAAACAAACCCAATGGTCGTTAACGATCTCAACCTAGATTGATAAAAAATAATCTCTGATGTATTTATCTATGGAGGAACTATAAGCTCTCAATTATGTAAGAAGAAATTATAAAGCTCAAGGTTAAAACCCAAAGCTTGGTTAATTGGTTTTTAAAAATAAGTAGAGTCATCCAACTTTCCCTCCAACTGCAAGCTCAACACGTAGAAGGTGAATTAGGACATATTTACTATTTGGAACATTCCGGACAGATTAGAAATCCACTGAGACAGAATCCGCGGTTCAAGTACGCGAATTGGGGTTTCACGAATGCTGGTGTGGTTGTCTGATCATTAGAGAAGCATCCATGTACTTGGAAATGACATTCAGATAGTAAGCTAAAATCACTCGGTATTGGGAAGCTCTTCAAGTTTATGCAGACAAACACAACCACTGTCAGGTATGCCAATGGTTAGTTCCACTCAATTTGTCATCCAAGTAGAGAAAACCTGTTTGCCTCTTGTAATTTCAGTTTTTAACCAGGCCTGCTCTCGGAGTACTTGAGGTTTCCGGCCTCTGATTGGCTTATGAGTTGTGCGTACAGACCATTTCTTTAGCCCAGATCGAGTTCACTACATGGCAGCCGAAATCCTGAGAGAAGATCAAAGATGTTTCTTTAGCCCAGGTGACGATTTGGACCAATTTTCTTGGCCGGAAAACCGTCTCTGCCGCAGCGTATCATTTGTCGGCAACAACATTAAACTTCTTCCAAAAAGGTCTGGATCTCCAGGTAATGTATCTCTTCAGCATGTTCCCCGACGCTTTCTCAAGGGTTTGACTTCACTTCGGGTTTTAGACCTCAGCAATACAGGGATTGTCTCTTTGCCCAGCTCATTAGGCGACCTGAAACGTCTCATATATTTTAACTTGTCCTGTACAGAGATACAGGGGCTGCCTAAATATATAAGTCTCTTATTCTTTCTTCCTGCCCCCAGCTGGAATTCTCGCCCATAAAAATATGTCAACTACAGTGTCTGAAGCACTTGGATGTAAGTGGTTGCAAGTCCTTATAAAGTGCTTGCCCTATAAAATTACCACACTGGTTTTTTACTTTTGCTTTTGAGTAAAGTCAATAGGATTCCGTTTTGAGATAGTTTATAGGATCTCGATCTGAGATAATTCATAGACAAACGTTTTATTTAGCTAATCTTTGGTAAAATATTTCCTCTTTTCTTATGAATTGATATGAATTATTTAATAAATTTTGATGATTTAGACTCTATACAAACATTGATATAATTCTTGCTGCAGTTGGTCCTAAATCTTTCCAAAAGCAAATTTATCAAGTTTCATGTAACGCAACTACTAAACACTTTGTAAAAAACAATATGATGCTTACTAGAGAGACAAATGAATACTGAAAATCCGTTATAGGTCATGTTCCTTCGTAGGTTTTTTTATGCTCGTGCATAATACTCTGCTTAGGGACTCTGGGTATTGCAAAAGTTATAGTTGAAGCTGACTGTCGCCACAGAACAGGGCCCTTTCACAATCTCTCTGCTTTATTACACGGCCGTGCAGCATGAAAAAAAAAAAAACTCCGGAATTTTTTTTAGACTTGTTCGACTGAAGAGCTGTGCTGTGACTGCTCTTCTGAACACCCAACTGGTCAGGATTTTACCCTGGAAGGAAGGAATTTACGAAACAAGGTTGGATTATCGAAGTAATTATTTTACAGTAAAGCATCTCTAGAGGAAAGGGAAAAGAAAACAAGTGAAAGAGCTGAGAATACGTAAAATGGAAGGCAAAGAGAGAGCGCGTATTTTTAAAATCTCAAGAACAAATGTAGTGTGTCAATTTAAGCTTCACAGATAGTGCACAAGTGTCAGTCAAAAATTCAATGTCTTTTATAAACATATAAATTTACTATGGAATGTAAAGTAAGCAAATACATCAATGAGTCACAGTGTATTTGTTTTGTTAGTTTGTATTTCGGGCGGGTGAAAGGGAAGAGGCATTAAAGAAAGAATCTGAATTTCATATTTCTAGGTGCTTTGAGTCATTGACCATGTGGAAAGTTATGATTGAGGTTTTTAACAATACGAGGTTAAAAGGGTGAATGTATAGTCGAGTTGGTGTGAAGTGGTAAGTTAAAGATATTTTAAACGGTGTGGATGCACGCAACTTCAGTTTAAATCACTTGTTTATTATAAACTCTTTTATCCTCGAGGGTTAGGTAGATTGGTAAGTGCTTGTTTGGCCAGACATTTATCAAGAAGACACCCAAGTTCAAATTTTGGAAGGCAGTCTGTTTGCAAAAGTAGTAGTTTGATTTGAATCTTTTGAGTGCATATCAAATTAACGATACAAATTCTAAGCGACTAGTGATCCTCTTCACGTCAGGTCAACAATAATGAGGCGGAAAAGGTTTGAAAGGTTTGGTGGAAGCAACCCCTCTGGTTTGAACCCTATGTTTGTTAGTTACTAAAATAGTATGGGAGCATCCCCTGTAGTTTGAGCCCTGCGCTTGTCGGTTACTAAAAAATGGTCCCCTTCACGTCAAGTCAACAATAATAAGGTAGAAAAGGTTTGAAAGGTTTGGTGGGAGCAACCCCTCTGTTTTGAACCCTGCACTTGTCAGTTACTAAAAATAGTGTGGGAGCATCCCTTATATTTTGAGCCCTACGCTTGTCACTTACTAAAAAATAGTGTGGTTGTGACCAACTCTCCTATGTAACCAAAAAAGAAAAAGAAAACAATACGAGGTTAAAAATATTTTAGGAGATAAAATTTTTAAAAATCGTAGTAGTTAACTCTAAAATTTAAAAATTTACTATAGTTATTTATGAAATTTTATTATTTAGTTAGATGATAGATTTTTTACTTTATTTTATATTTTTCGGGAAAAAAAAATTATAATGATTTTATTCTTAGACTATTAGTATAACTAGTTTGAATATTATTACATTTCTCACATTCCAAAATAAAATGATTTTATGTCTAAATATTCATAAAATATAAAAGATATATATTCTCTTATATTCTTCTTTTGGTCTCTTTCATTTGCTTGCTTGTTTTGCATCTAAGCTGATGTTAGTTGATTCATAGTTCATAAGCATCTTTTCTTTCCAATTGATATTTGTTCATATTGGCCTTTTGGTGGTGATTGTATGTATAATTAAGTTCAACAAGATAATATACTCTCTTTCTTCTTAACTTATTTTTCCACATATTTCTTAACAAATACCTTTATGTCCTTGTTATTATTTGGGCATTAGCTTATTCACTTCTTGTTTTGTTTTATCCATGTTTTCCTTTTTTTATTCAGACCTTCTATTACAACTTTAGGTTATTTGTTTGATTTTTATCCTAGAAGATGAACCATATTAGTTGCCTCTTTAGGAAAAGTGTTTATTTTTATTATAAGAATATCATGTGGAATTCTCTTTATTTTAAATTTGTTTATAGTCAGACATTTCTAAATCCTCACTATTTACCTCCCTTTTAAGTTTGATGTGTTGCTAGCGCATACTTCACACCCACACAACATTATTGGTACCATTAGTAGCTCAAAATAAAACCTATATATAGTCTTCCTTTTCCATAATTCAACATTTTTGTCCCTATTTTATAATGTAAAAATGATATCCATCCTTCCATTGTTTTCTTCATTCTACATGTTTCCAAATTAAGCTTATTATTGAAGTCTATCTTAGGATATTTGTAATTTATTACTTCTTCCAAAAGACCCCCTTCAAAATAAAATTTAATCCGTTTATTTCTTGTAATTGGAGAAGATCATGATCTTGGTTTAGTTGGTATTTACTTGTATGTCTATTTCCTTATAAAAGTTTTGTAAGGCCTTTAAATTCTCTTTCAAACCCTATGTTGACCTTGTAATCAGAATGAGTTCATCTGCATATAAAAGAAGTCTCACCACATATCTTCCCAAATGGACACCATCCCCTTCAAACATAGACATTATTTTAATTTATCAATATACAAACAAATAAGATAGGAGATAATGGTGATGCTTGTTTAACTCCTACGTCACTTCTAAAGCATTCTAAAAGCCTTACATGCATTCTAATTTTAGCTTGGGCCCTTCATAAAGTCTATGCACTATTGTTCAATATTTTTTTGGTACTCCTAAGTCTTCCATTCTACTCTATATTTTACTTCTAGGAACTATGATAAAGGCTTTCTTGAAGTCTACAAAACAACAATAGGATTTATTTTTTTTAATTTTTAATTTTAATTTAATTTAATTTAATTATTTATTTATTTTTTTCTGTTCCATATTTTTTTCAATATGTTTCAAAATGATGATGTAATTTATTAACAAGTGTTTAATTCTAAAACAGGTTTGTCCTTTTGCTATTTTTCCTTTTTCTTCTACCCACTTGCTTATTCTACTCTCAACCATGCTTCCAAACAACTTTGCAAACAAGGGATTGACCATAATGATTTGGTAATTTAAAGGATTGTCTATGTCTCCATTCTTGAAGATAAGTTTGCTATACTTTTTATCTAATCCCTTGAAAATTCAAGTCATGCTAGATGATGTTGTTGAATATTCTCTTGACATGTGTTTCAACCCCTACTCTTTGGTTCAAGTATTCTCTCTATATTCCATCCATCTCATAAGCCTTAGCTATATTCCTAGCATTTTAATACATTCTATAACCTCTCACAAGGTAAATAAATTTGTTATTGTGATGATTATGCAAGGGGCCTCTTCTTCTTGCTCTTGTTCATATAATTGTTTTGCATATTCCACTAATAAATTTCTATAATATTAGTTTTTTGCTTGTTTTTTTTATGTTGAAGTTCCTTCCAAAATAGCTTTGGGTTATTCTTCCCTATATATATATTAGTTCTTCTTATATTGCAATCACATATTCATTTTTTTGCTTTCACTATATGTATAGACTTTATTTTTTTCTTCTTTAATATATATATATATATATATATATATATATATATATATATATATGATTTGCACTTCTTTTTAGAAAGATATTTTTCAAATTTATATGGGATTAAAATAGGCACCATATTGACCATGTAATGGTATTATAATGACTATTAAAAGAGTTATGAAAAATAACCCCTTGAGCTTGTGTCATTTGATTATAAAGATGTGTTTTATTTATAGGTCCATTTTATTTTATATTAAAAAAAACGTTGATATCATAACAAATTGAAAACTTAAAAACATATATTAATGAAAGTGATTTATTAAAATATTTACTAAGAATTTTAGGTTTTATGTGAAAGAGATTATATTTTTTGGGGCAAGATCCAAGCTAGAAGATAAGCTTAAGAGAATTTATGAAAGAGATCTACCAAAATATTTATAAAATAAATTGAGAATTCATAAAAAAATAATATACATTCTTATTAAAATAAACATAGTATATTTGGTATGATATGCAAATTGACATATCATATTCATGTATAAATTGTTATTGTTGGTGTTATCATTAGTTATATATCTGAAGTATATAACTTTCTTATATATATTCTTGTGCATATGGAATATGAATATTGCCTATGTGAAATTTATATTTGATATGAAAGCCTAATTTGTTGATAGGATGGTGAGGTTGTCCTCTCATATGATTTTATATATGAAGTCTTTCTTGTTAAAAGGAATACCATGGTGGCAATAATAAATTTAGATGTATATATCTTTAAAAGGTCTACTAAAGTAGTGACAAAACATAGGTGCCATTATTCTTTATGTTAATCACTCTTACACAATCTTTGAACTTCTCATTTGTTAGGCTTCTTTCTAGAGCGTGGAATGTGCTAGAGAATGGGTTGACTTCTTATCTTTAAGTTTCTTGAATAGTTTTTAACTCTTTCCTATTGAGACTAAACTTAGAAGTAATATTGGAAATTTTCTTGATCTGAGTTGTATTTTCTATTGCTAAGTTTTAAGTTGAAATATCTTTGAATTTCTTGAAGTTCAAGTCATCAACTTTGACAAGCTCATTGATTCTATGTGATATTAAAGTGCACTTTGCACTAGGCAACCTCTACGTCCCGAGTGCTCTAAAGCATATAAAAACCAAATGCAAGTTCATAGTGGAATCCATTGAAAGTACGACAAAACATAAGATGTCAAATTTGAAAATGGTTGATTTAATGAGATTTTAAGGGATGTATCACAAGATGTCATGGGATTTTAACATGTACATTTAACAGAGGGATGAATATTTTGAATACCTATTTCACTTAAATTTGCAATACCTCTAAAAAAGTAGACCTAGTTTAGAAGGAGGATTCATGACAAGTAATAAATATTACAAGAACTTGATGTTATCCTTGTCACCAAGTTGTGAGATAAGAAGGACAACATGACAAAAGACAATAGGAGAACTTGATATTCTTCTCACAAGTTATGATATAAGAAGTGTGTTCAATAACCAATAGCTATTATAGGCAAAGGGATCAAGTGAGAAGCACCCATTAGCAAAGAAATGAGATCCCCGAGAGCTTGTTCATTGACATGTACAAATTCGGGGTGATCCTACTATAGTTGGCATTAGGAATGGCATCCATTGGCATGAATGGTGGGACTTTTAGGTGCTTTTAATTAGGAAGATATCCACATGTGCCTCACTTTCCAAATAAAATGTCTCATTAACAACCACAATTCCAAAATAAAATGTGATTGTCAATTCTAAAATTGAATCAATTTCACATTCCAAAATAAAATGTGATTGTCAATTCTAAAATTGAATCAATTTCACATTCCAAAATAAAATGTTTTTTTGTCTAAATGTTCATAAAGTATAATAGGTATATATTATTTCCTTTAATCCTTAAAATAACATAAATTTATACGATTTTGTTGAAATCCTTTTATCTCCAAATTTCTTTCTTCTTTAAATAATTCTTCAATTTTCTCCAATCTTCAATTTAGCTTTAATCTTTTTAATTATTTATAGAAATTCCTTTATCTCCAAAATTAATATCTTATTTATTTTCTTCAATTCTCCTTCTTCAATCCAATTCTTTTCTTCAAGCAATTTTTCTTTCAATTCAATTTTTAATCTTCAATTTCAATATTCTTCAAATTTTTCTTCTTCAAGTTTTTTCTTTCTTCCTTTAATCTTAATCTTCTTCTTCAAAATTGTATTCTTCTTTTCAATCTTCAATTTCAATTTTTTAGTTTTATATTCTTTTTTTTCTTCTTTCACTTAGTCTCTTTATTCAATTTTAATTTTAAATTTATTTCTACCTTCATTCTTTTATTTTTTATTCTTCTTCGATTTTTTATCCTTCAATATTCTTATTTTTCTCCAATTAATTCAATCTTCTTTCTTCAATTTTAGTTTTCTTCTTCAGTTCATCTTCGATCTTCAATTTCAAAATTTCATTCAAATAATTTTTCACTTCTTCAATCAATAATCTTCTTCTTCTTTAACTTCTTATAACTCCCTTCAATTCAATTAATTTCTTCTTCTTATAACTCCTTTCAATTTTTCTTCTTCATCAATTTAATTTCTTTAATCTCTTCTCATTATTTTATTAAATTCTTCTTATAACTCCCAAATTATTTTCTTCCTCCAAAAATAAAATTATTCTTCTTATTACTCCAATTAATGCCTCTTTTAATAAAAATTAAAAATCCACCTTATAACATTATGAGGTAGGTTTATAAAATACCTTATTCCATGCTTGTTATCCAAATCTCTTGACTACAACTTGACAACATAAAATTTGTGTCTAAAATTTATTCAAATCTTCTACACCCTTGGCGTTATGACTTCCACACAAATGTTATTGTATGAATGTTATATTCCTCCTTTCTTTCTCGTGATGTCATCAAGTCTGCTATCACCTCCCTTTATCATTATTTTCTCGAATGCTTGGTTCGAACGCACAGTCTCACATTTTGGTTTGACTTTAATCTAGCTCACGTTATGTAGTTATGAGTTAGTATGTGCAATTATGAGAGTCTTTGTCCTTGTATGGATATGTGGATTTAGACATTTGAAGTATTAGATCTCCCATGTGTTTGAGGAGATGAAGTGTTTGTATAAGTGTAAAGGCGAGTCTTGTGAATGTAAAGAGTTTCATATCCATGTGAATATATTGAAGATATTGCATTGTAACATGTGATTGAGTAAGAATTAAATTATAGTGCAATTATTAAGTAAATATTGCAATAATAATCAATGAGTTATTGTTCATTGTTATGGATTAAATTATGTCCATGTTTGTTTTTGAAATGTGAGATCTTGTGAGAATGTTAAATTGCTAAGAGTCTCAAAGAGTCGTATCAAAACCACATTGTGTATGCTTGGTGAACACCATGATATACGCGAGTGTTTATATGTTTGAAAGAAACTTGAATAAGTGCTTAGTAGTTGCGTTACATGAAACTTGATTAATTTTCTTCTGGAAAAATTTAGGACCAACCGAGCAAGAATTATATCAATATTTGTTATAAAAATATTTGTTTGTTTATTTTATTTTTTCCATGTTTCCTTTCCCGAGTTTTGTCCCATTTTTTTGGTCGAGTTTATAGCAATTTGGCGATAACTCGCAAAAATTAGGCTGCCGAGTTTATAGCGATTTGCGAGTTTCGAAACACTGGGCCATATAAAGTGTTTGCCTGTGGATTAAAATTTATTGAATAATTCATAAGAAAAGATGGAATATTTTATCCAAAAGATAGGCCAGATACAATGTTTGCCTGTGGATTAAAATTTATTGAATAATTCATAAGAAAAGATGGAATATTTTATCCAAAAGATAGGCCAGATACAATGTTTGCCTGTGGATTAAAATTTATTGAATAATTCATAAGAAAAGATTGAATATTTTATCAAAAGATAGGTCAGATAAAGATAAAGTTTTTGTATCTAGACTATTCCAGATCGAAATTCTGTCGATTATCTCAAAACGGAATCCTATTAACTTAAAAAAAATAATGATGATAATATATGGAATAATGTAACTGACATTCATGTCTGTCAATGGGATGACCTGAACAGAATTAGGAAGAGCAGAAGGATTTGAAGACGCTGCTCTCATGCTCTGGATAAGCAGAGGGGAATCAGTTACGTCCAATGTTTGCAGTGTCTCCACAAACTCTATTCCTACTGGCAACCTGTTTAAATTCTGACAACTTCTCAGTGCCATATACTTGAGCTGAGGCATCGCACCCCTTTTAATTGTTGGCAGCATCCTTATCTTCATCTCCACCAACACAAAGGTCTGCAAAGCAGGGAATGCACCATCTCTTCCAAAATCACAAGGCAGCTCCATCAATGATTCACAGAATTCAATTTGAAGAGCCCGCAGCAATGGCATCTTTTCTAGACAGGGAAGACGTCGCAAACTGTAGCAGCGGTTCAAGTAAAGGAATCGCAGTTCGCGGAATTCACAAACCCCATCAGGTAGCTCTTGCAGCCTCATGCAATTCCATAGTTGGAGTTCACCCAAAACTGTCATAGCCGTCATGTCTAGCGGAAGAGCTTCCAGCTTCGTCATTCTTAACCAAAGACTCTGCATTTTCCTCATATTTGTCATCACCCCTTCTGGAATGATGGACTCCTCTTCGCTATCAAGATGGAGGCGCTTCAGGTTTCCCAAGGCCTTTAGGTCACTTAGACATGCCCTTTTTCTTTGGCATTTAAAAAACAATCCTACCACTTTAATACCTCTTCTTCTTCCCAGCGTAGATCTGGATTTCCATAGCTGGGTACCGTTGGCCTTCAAAATCTGCAGTGCTTCCAGTGTGGTAATTTTATAGGGCAAGGACTTTAAGGACTTGCAACCACTTACATCCAAGTGCTTCAGACACTGTAGTTGACATATTTTTAAGGGCAAGAATTCCAGCTGGGGGCAGGAAGAAAGAATAAGAGTCTTATATATTTAGGCAGCCTCTGTATCTCTGTACAGGACAAGTTCAAGTATATGAGACGTTTCAGGTCGCCTAATGAGCTGGGCAAAGAGACAATCCCTGTATTGCTGAGGTCTAAAACCCGAAGTGAAGTCAAACCCTTGAGAAAGCGTCGGGGAACATGCTGAAGAGATACATTACCTGCTACTAGCAACGAGCGCAGAAATGGAGATCCAGACCTTTTTGGAAGAAGTTTAATGTTGTTGCCGACAAATGATACGCTGCGGCAGAGAGGGTTTTCCGGCCAAGAAAATTGGTCCAAATCGTCACCTGGGCTAAAGAAACATCTTTGATCTTCTCTCAGGATTTCGGCTGCCATATAGTGAATTCGATCTGGCAACATAAAGTGTACAGGCCTTCCTGCCCAGTCATAGTCACAAACTTCAATCAAACGATACCCAAGTAGCAATTTCACTACCAGGTATCCAAAAGTAACCAAATCAATAAGCTTGTGCTTGATCGGAAGCAAACCTTCCGCAATCCACAATTCCACAAGGTTCTCGAGATCTATTTCTTCATCTTTAGGGAAGGCCGCGTAGGAAAGAAAGCACAGCTTGACGTAAGACGGCAAAGCCCTGTATCTGTCATACAGGTGTTCGGGTGGAGGTTGCAATAGGATTGATATCAATTGCCAGTAAAATGGATTCTTTACACTTGCGAGAATATGCGCTACAGCCTCCACCAGATACGGCATTCTGGCAATAGATTGAAACACCGCAACAACTCTTCTATATTATGGCTATAGAATTGCTGGCTGCAGCTGTTTCCGAAGATGGGGAATCCGTTTCCATGATTAACCAAGCTTTGGGTTTTAACTGTGAGCTTTTTAATTTCTTCTTACATAATTGAGAGCTTATAGTTCTTCCATAGATAAATACATCAGAGTTTAATTTTTATCAATCTAGGTTGAGATCATAAACGACCATTGGGTTTGTTTAGCCAAATTTCATTAGAGGATATGTCAATGTTTAAAGTTAACGGTTTTAATTTTAAGTTTTTTAAAGATCTTTACTTAAAATATATATTAGATATATAAAATATATATATTTATAAACGTGGAGAGTTATCAATCTCGAGGCCTCTATCTTATTTCTTAGGGGTGGCGCCTATCTCATTGTTTGGGGAAGGCGCCTATATTTATAAAATATTAATATTGTTTACGACGTGGCTGACCTTTTGGCTGCCATTGTAAAAAGCTATGGACGTAATAATTATAATATTTAAAATAATTAAAATATGCTTCTAATGGGATAATAATTGTGAATTAAGGTGCAAAGCTAAGCTTGTTAGCCGTTGGAGTGGTATTAAACTATTTAAAATTGAATTATAAAGGTCATCTTTTCAAAAGTTGTCAAAACTAAGCTCGTTAGCAATTGGAGTGGTATTAAACTATTTAAAATTAAATTATAAAGATCATCTTTTCAAGTAGTTATGCACTTTTTTTTTACTAAAATTTATTTTATGTTAAATTATTTATGTAGGTAAAAGCCTTAAAAACAAATTATAAAGGTCATCTTTTCAAAAATAGTTAATACTGAGATTTAACTTATGTTAAATTATTTATCTAGGTTTAAAGCTAGAAGCCTGTAAGATTCCTATTTAAGAACAAGTGGGAAATATATAGTTCTTACTTTTTGAGCCACTCAATGTGATCCTCTATTATAGATATATATTTTATATTCTATGATGACTCAACCTTTGTGTCGGTAAAGAAAATTTCTCAGAGGAGTTACTTCAAGACCAAGGAACTTCCTTTACCAATCTTGATTAACAATACGGGAAGTTCAATGTTTCTTTGAATAATATATTTTTCAAATGAAATCATTATTACTTTATTATATAGTGCTTTTAATACCATGTAGAGAGAGTCCTCTTACTGGTTAATAGAAAGTATAGATAAACCTATACATATTACCTTCCCATTGAGGAACATACCATCGTCACATGCCATGGGGAATATGCATAAAACAAAACAGAGTTTCACGTAGAAAAGATAAATCACATTGTTTACAATTGTTTCGTTATGTGATGCAATAGGCATATGCTAGGCAGAGCAACGGATTGAAACGGTTGGAGAAAAGAGAAGCGGAGAGGACACAACGACAGACAGAGAGGGAACGAAAATAGAAGACCAATCATCCCAAGTAGTTACGTAACTGTTTCCAAAACTATAAAGCGGGGAGTTGATTTTCAGGAAGAAAAGGGGAGAGCGGCTAAAGAGGAGAGAACAACTGAAAGAAAGAGCGAGTCCTCAGGAATACTTAGGATTGTAATTGTACAAGTTATTTTTTAATAAAATTAAATAATATTATTTTAATTTACGAGTTTTTTTTTTTAATATTTGAAATTTATTTGTATAATTGTTTGTTATGTTTTTGTTATATTTATGTATGTAAATTACGTTTATACAAGGGAAGGTGAAATTAGATCAACAATTTGAGCTAGGTGCCAAATTAGGGTGTAGGAGATTGTACAATCTAACTGTTGTTTAAAGAAAAGAACCTAGCAAAAGTCCAAGCAAAGGAAAATTCAATGATCTTGTTTATATAAATGTAAAAGTTGTAGGTATAGATGAGTGCCTTAGAAATTTATCAATTAGAATGCAACTGTATAAGTCGAATTTTGAATCCATTCACGAAGAAGAATGTTGTTGATTTGGTACCAAGGCTGTTCAAGTAAAGTGGTCATTCAAAGCTTGGTGTCGTTCAAGCAAGAATCCGTTGTATTGCAGTTTAAGGGAAGTAATGGAAGTTGTTCAATTAAATGATGTGTTCCATGCATAAAGAATTATAAGTTGACTTCTGTACATCACCATCAATGGGTGTCATCATACATTAAGCACATTGTACATTCAAACAGTGGCAAAGGTCGTATGTTGAATGGTGGAAAAAATTGATGGGTGTCATCATACATTAAGCACATCGTACTTTCAAGCAGTGGCAAAGGTCATATGTTGAATGGTGAAAACTATTGAGTTTTAATTTTACCCAATTGTGAAATTACACTCTCCCTTAGGGTTTGAACCTCAAAACCCAATCTTGCAAAGAAGTTAAACAACCAACTTCTCCAAGGTCTCTCCTATATTGGCATTCGCATGTGTATTAATAATCTCAAATAAAGATGTGTCAATTTAATGCTTGGAACATCTTAGTGATTGCAAATAACTATAAACAAGGGGCACGTGTTGGTTTATTTTACCATGCTACTTTAATGATTGTTCATGAAACCAAAATAAAGCAAATGTGAGTTGGTCCTTATACGACCACGGTGTAGTGCCTTAATTCCTTTTATCTTGAGGATTTTAAGGTAGATTTTATCTTCCTTATTAAGTGGATTTTAATCAAGTTTTATCTTGCGTTAAATCCTATTTGAAGCATGAAAGTAAAGATTAAATCTATCTATGAATGTGAATCCTCAATGATGAATAGGGTCTTCAAATGTAGCTTCTTATCATGGAGATTAAGATAGCCTTTAATGTGATTAATAAATTATCCCCCTTTAGTGAAATTAATTTTCACGAAGAGATGATTATTCATTGCCTTAAACTAGAGGCTTTAAAATGTCACTTCAAATTATCCTTCTTAAATGAAATCAAATTTTCACAAAGAGGAATAATTTAGTGCTTTGAAATAATGATCTTCAATGTAATGTAGAAATTACCCCTCTTTCATAAAATCAGAATTTTTATAAAGAGAAGGTAAATTTAGGACCCCAAAATGGTAATTTATGAAATGTCATAAAACATAACCCCTTCAATGAAATTGAAGTTTTCATGAGGGAAATGTCATCATAGGCTCATGAATGAGATATAAAGCTGATAAATAAAAAAAATTGGCCCAAAAATGAAAATTTTGAGATTTTGAAATTTTAAAATATGCAATAAAAACAACAACTTCGGATAATTGTTAAAAATACGAAATGACTCCGAAGTAAAAATGTCTAAGTGCGTAATGGAATTATGAAGTATACTCTACGCAACCATGCAATTATTTTTGGATTTTGAAATTTTTTTACTTTTATTTTTATGTCCGAAAATTAAAAAAAAATAAAAATAAAAAAATTAGAGAATAAAAACTTTGAGGATACCCCCTTTATCTTATAAATATCTCTATGCATGCCCTCTCATTTCTCCCTATATGGATAGGAGCTCCTTGAATCAAAAATTTGAGGATTCACCAGATATCCTCTAGAGTAAAAATCATATCTCCTATCAGTAACTGAAATGTATTCATATTTGAGTACCATCTCTCTGCCAATGCTATGAGTAGAGGCTGATTGAAATATACCTTAGGAATAGCTACCACATGGTACAAGTCGATCACCACCAACACCCTGATGTCTATGTCATCCATAATTCATCATATTTACCCAACCTTTAACCTACAAAAATCAAAAGCCTTGATAATAGCAAAAGTGCTATTTGTAAAATTGATGTCTATAGTAAAAGTGCCACTAGCAAAAGTGCTATAAGATGCAAAAGCATTGATTTTTTTTGTAGAAAATGACCAAAAATTATCCTAAATCACAAAATTCAAATTAGGTTTCGAAGCATACCCATAAAACCTCTGTTGGTAGCCAAGTTAAACCTCAAGCAGGTCCGCATGATGTACCTATCTCCTAAAATATACCATCAAATTTTTAAAGGTAATCTACTTGCTCTCTCAACAAGGAATCTTGAATGGTAAAAATAAACTCATTTTTATCCCCTTTCCTGCTTTTACACACCCACCCACCCACCCCATATCTTTTGCTTTCATTTTTCTATTCTTTCTTTTTAACCATCTTCCTACCCCGTATTATTAAGGTTTCTCTCAAAACAATTATTTTGAGCCAAATATCAAGGGGGCACCCATGGGGCATTAATCATGACGCATACATGCAATAATGACATTGATCAATCATCAAATATTTTGAATTGACTTCTTTTGCAATCATCTCTTCAACATAATATATTTCAATATCAACAAATATGTTGGTGTCAAAATTGGAGTCCTACGACATACTTTTGATGTGTCTATCATACAATAAACACATAAAAATGGGACAAAATATAGATAATCAATTTTGACATGCTTAGTCAACTACATCTCCAGCAAAATTGGATACTTTTGTAGAAGCTCCACTTATCGTAAAAGTACTTTTAGTGCTTTTGCAAAATAGACTTTTTTTATCATTTTGACCAGTCAAAATGATCGTTTAACAAAAGCATACTTGGCCGCAAAAGCGCTACACCAATGCTTATGCAAAGTCTAGAACTTTTACAAACATGAGTGGAATCTCTATGCCATGAGCTAGAAGCACACAAATTCCTTCCTCCCACTCCTTGGTCTGATCATGCATGCTTCATCCTCTACTTAGACCTACAAAATTTGAATTTCCTAACTTATCAAAATGGCATATTTGACCCTCTTTCCCTCCAAGGATCCTCCCTCCCAGGATCTTTAAATAGAGCACATGGGAGCAGCATTTAACAAGATATTGAAAGCTAGCTACACTTTTCCAAAATTTGCTCTCATTCTCTCCTACTCTCGTTATTGCATTTGGGCATTTGAATCAAGCATTTGGGGAAAGTGAAGCAAGGTAAAGAGGCATCGGACAAGGAGATTATCTTGGTGCAAGGATGAGGTCTTGCTAGGCTATAAAATTCCTAGCCCCTAATTTCAATGCTTTTGCATAAAATAGTGTTCCTTCTAAATTCAAGGTATAATTTTATTTTATTTTATAAAAGGGGGTCTAATAAATGTGACCAAATAGTCTACTATTCACCTATGATCAAAAAACCCCTTAAACTAGACTGCATTTAATTTTTCCCTCTAGTTTTGTAGGTTTAGCAAAAGTGCCAAAGTGGAGCAAAAGTGCTAGCAATGTTTCTGTAACCTTCAACACTTCTATTCAAACTTCAAAAAATATGTATTAGAGTCTCTGGAATGTTTTGTCTATTTCTATTTTATTGTTTTCTATTTTTAGATTCCTTATTTGTTGTAAATTAGGTTAAAATACATCTATTTTAGGACAAATGAAAGAATCCATTATGTTGGTTTATATATTCCATTTTTAAGTACATAGGCAACAAATAAAAAAGGCATATAGTTGTATTTTAGGATAAAATTGTTTTTTTACATCATCCCTTTGTTTTCCTTGGAAAGAAAACCTCTTTTTACTTTATTGTAAATCATCCAAAACTAACAAGCAAACTAGTTTAGGAGCCTTGTTTATTGCATCTATTTTTCAAACTTAGTAGTGATCTTATTTAGATTTGCATTTATCTTTTAAGTTTTTGTTTAGAGTTAGAGATAAAACCCTTAGGTATTTTCTAATAAACTCATTCAAACACCACATAAATATAAACATATACATGTACATGGAGGTAGGCCAACCCGCGTGAAACTATTTAGGTCTCCTTTGGAAAGAGACTCAGGTTATTGTCCCATGCAACAAGCTACGACTATCGTTGTACATTATTTAAAATTAAATTTTCAAATAAAAATCGAAATAATATAAGGCTATTTAATTCAATAACAATGATAAGTTGATCTAAATACATAAGGATTAGTTATCACTTGAACTAAAAACATAAGGTTATTAAATTTATTTATTATTAAAAATAAATAGAAATGATGTTTTCATGATTTAACACCATGTTTAGATCAAAATAGGATACAATAGAATTTATTCATAAGGTTTAGAACAATTGGTTGAGAGTGAAGAGTTTTATATCTTAAATCAATGTTTAAATCTTATGGATAAACTTTAGCATTTGAATTAAATGAAACTAATTCAACAATTTAAAATTTTCAACTTTCAAGGAGGATATTGAAGTTCAAATATTGTAATTAATACATGCATAATAGCCAAGTTGTTGTAATGCTCCTATGTGGTCATGATGTAATTTGAGTGGAGCTCATTCTATCCCATATAACCAATTAAAAATCTAGATACACTAGAAATGATTTAACAATATAATAGCAAGTTCACTCTAATTTTTTTCCTTAGAAAAAAATCATAATTTTATATTAAATAAATATGAAATTACATTCTTCATATGCCTCTTTGGCATTTCTTCAAAATTTCAATAGTGACCTAAAAATCAGGTCATTTATACATCATAATTAGCTATCTCTATCATGCTAAGTTCTAACCTTAGGCACCTTCCCAATTTATCAAATAATATCCTTTAAATTGCTAACGTTTGAGTTTTTTGAAAAAGTTGCTTTATCTTTGCTTGCTTTAATTTGAGTGTATTAATCCCCTAGATAGATATTTTGACCAGATGCAATGCATTGCCCTCATTAAATTCTTGTACTAAGTACATATCTGGATCAATTTGAAGTACCTCCTTTGAGAGTTCATCTGCATCCATATTTAAATCTCTATAAATATGCCAAAAAGTAAAAGCTTCACTTTGAATCATACCTTCTTTTATTTGAGAGAAGATGGGTTGTAGGATCATGTTTTCCATTCTAAAAACACCAAGCATCCAGTTTATTATTACCTACGAGTCTCCGTAAATTTTAATTTTTTGTATTCCTTTTGATTCTACAAACTAAACCAACAATTTGAGGGCCATAATTTTAGCATAATTATTAGAACATTCTCCCAATCCGACCTTGAATTTAAAATAATAAGAGTAAAAAAAATATAGTAATCCTTATGCTCCACAAACGCCAGGGACCCATTGTCTAGTACCATCAAAAAAACCCCAAGCCCCTGATTTATCAATATTTGGAGGGATGATTTATCTATTTACCTTTGTTGTTGTCGAAACCTTATAGTTTTTGAAACTGCCAATGATTTGGGAGGAGACCTGCCAAGTCTGCTTCTCTTGATATTGAAAAATTAAAGCATTCCTAGTTAACCATACTTCCCAAGATACAAACAATGGGAGAGCTATAAAACTTTTATAAGACCTACTTTCAAACCAATATTTTAAGCACTCCCATAAGGAATCTTCTTGGCATCCTATAGGAAGCTTTAACTATGTTATAACCTCCCTCCAAACCTGTCTAGTAAAGGAGCAAGCAACTAGTAAATTATCAATTGTTTCATTGTTTGACTTACATAAGTGATACCTTCCTAGATCATTCTAATTTTTCTTTTGTAAAACATCTCATGTTAGAGCCTTATTTTTCATGGCAAGCCATAGGAACAATCTTGTCTTCAATGGGGATTTTTACTTTCAAAGTGTCTTCCACCACCATGTTGGATTGTCATTGTCGTCTTCCAATAGAGTCTTATACCCCAATTTTGAGTGTACTCCCCCGTAGCTCCATTTTTTGTCTAGATCAATTGATGAGTTTCCTCTCACAACTTGATATGTCCAACTTTAAGTCTCCCCATATTCTTCCCACTAGTGAGCATCTTAGCCCTGAAGCCCTAACATTGTTGCTTCCTTCCATCCTCGAATCCAGTTTATAGAAGATTTTGGGTTAGCTTCTTGGGTAAGATTTCCAATTCCTTGTGCTCTTAGGGTCTAAATTATATTATTTGGCACTTTGTGCATATCACCATAACCTATCCAAGGGTCTAATACTAGTCTTGTTGGTTAGATAATATTTCTAATGGAAAGGTTATGCACCCACAGATCTTGACCAATATTGAATGATTGAGGAGATGTAAAAACCATAGTGATCAATCTCCAGATGAGGCCAGTTCCTTTGAAGTCCCATTTAACTATTCCTTAATGTGGGGAAAAGGGTGCTAAAAGAAGCAAAAGGAGCTAAAGCCAGAACTTATAATGGTGCAGATTAAGCCACATCAAGATATATGCACATTTGGAGATTGCATGACCAAACCAAGAAATTACCTAATAGACTAGCCAGTTCGATTACCACCGAAAAACAATTAGTCACAATGTTTTGTATCTAATAAAAACTACAAATTCCAGAACCAATAAATGAACATGAGCACAAATTCAGAATTTAGAGTAAGTCCCATGAGAATTCAATAGACATAAATTAAAAATAAGTAGTCATCATACATACATGTTCTGCAAACGAAATAAACCAGAATCCAAACAATAACCCTTTTGTATTGATATGCAAAAAATATCCTCATTACAAATGAATTGTAAAAGCTTAAGAGTCGACTCGTTTTTATTTTACATCCTTAGTATATATAGACTTTTTACAATGATATGGTTATCAAATCATAATTGCCTTAGAAGTGGATTGTTGTTACGTTGGAGTCTTCCAGCCTATCAGACTGCTTAGAAGTATAGTTGCCCCAACTACCCAAACATGATTGATGATGTGGCTTGGATTTGTATCACCTCTAGTCACATTCATCCTGTTGCTTGCATATGGTTCGTCGATGCCTACTGATTTTTTTAGCTCGATGGCTTTATCATTTGGATGATGACTTGTGCCACTGGGATTCTATGACATGGGATCCTATCCAGTAAGCATTTTGGAAAAAAGGATCTTTTCCACTAAAGAGTGACTGCCTAATCCTCTGTAGGTCTATGGGATGTCTTTTCATTACCCTGATGGCTTTTGATCGTATACTGGTATTTTAGTAGCTTCAACTCTTAGTCGAATATCTCCTTTATATTTTCATTCAGGCCAAATATTTAGAACCTTAGCGAAACCCTATCGGGTGCAATTCTTTTGATACCTTTAGGACTTAAGCTATTTTATGCTTCTGTGTGTGCTAGGCTTTTAATGATTAATCGGGTTCTAGCCAAGTATGAATCCTCTGACAATCTTTGGACTTTCGGCTTCCATATTACTTCTGAATTACCAAATCCTAGGTGGATGTTTAGGACCCCACTAGGTTTCGGCTGGATGTAATTGTTTCGATGCCTTGAGGACTTAGCCATTTTTTTTGCCCTGGTGAAGGCTAGCTTTTGGGACCTCGTCGAGTTCCATCCAGGTACAATTTTTTTGGTATTCCCCAAAATTAGCCATTTCACTCATCTTTTCTTATTCTAGCATTGGGATACATCTTTGATATTTTACCGGGCTTTGACCTTAGTACAAATATTTCAGTGTACCCCTAACTTGACCATTTTCTTGATTTCGCTCTTATGAGCTTTCGACCAGTGGATGGGGAATTGATGCCACATTGGGGTTCCAATTAGGTGTAGACCTTCCGATGTCTTGTAGAGATAACCAGTCTGGCTGGAGCATGTCTTTCTATAGCAGGAACAATCATGCATTTATGAATGCTTCATTCGAGTACCATAGTTTTGGTGGCTTTGTACCTTGGTCAATTTACCTTAGTCATCTTCTAGCCTCCTGATGAATGTTAGTGGACCTTTAGGTCATAGTTGTTCATATCTTCATGTCATAAGTCGAGCCTTTGTCCTTTTTTTAGATTTAGATCAAGTGTGGGCACTTTAGCCAACTCATAGACGGGTCTCTTCACTTCCTTTTCACTTTGCTCTACTTTCGACATGGCTTTTGGGCTTGTGCTGGAAATTTTTTTAGTAATATTTGATTTTTTTACAAAAAGCAAACCTAATATATAGTTGATAATAGCTAGGTGTGGGTAGGTATAAAAATACCCACATTCATGGTGATTCATAAGGAGTTTTCACTTTGCGGAAACAAGGAATCCAAAAGATAAAAATTTTGAACTTAACACTCTCAAACGAAAGAAGAAGGAAGAACGAGACAAAAAGGCAGATGAAGAGGAAAGTAGCTAAGAGAGGTTGCAAGACAAAGGAGGGTGGTGGGCGACAGGGTGGAAGTTACTTGCACAATAAGGTGGAACATAATGGAGAAGCGAAAAAGAAATACCAAACATAGGAAAGATAGGGGAAGGAAAGAAGAGAAGGAACGAAGAGGAGGGGAGAGGGAGGAGGAAAGCTGGAAGAGGAGGGCTAAAAGTGCCACCAACTAGAGGAGTTAGTAACATAATTGGTCTACCAATAGCAGCCAAATGGGAATAAATAAAAAGAACAAAAATACAAAAGGGAAGACGAAGCTAAGGTAACATGATAACACAGGGAAACAAAACTACTGGATCCATGGGAATCGCCCATAGTGAAGCAAACTAAATCATCTGTGTCATCGGATATCCACCAAAACCACATTTCCATAAACATACTTCATATATGTTAGTCGTTGTTTCCAGAACAGACAGATTGCCATGCATAATTGTCATCCTTGGGACTTTTTCTCTTTTTTACATAATCCATCAAGAATTTGCTTTGCAAGTCGTCATTATCCATGAGAACCCTCAACTGTACTTTTGAACTCATCTTTATTTCCTTAATGCTCAATCTACAATGTAGATGCAGTCTTATATAGAGCTCAAAGAGATAACTTTGCCAGCTAGTACTTGTCAAAATCATGTCTTCGAATTGAGCGCTTTTCTTTGAAAGATTTGGCTTCATGCAAATCATCCTTAGAAATTTCTTTTGTGTAAACCTAGATCTTTTTCTTTTTCAAAATTCATCTTGGCTGACATTATTCTCGTAAGTGGCATGGCTCATTACTCTTGTTCACACATGTCATTAATGCAAAATTTTAGTTGGATTTCTGGCAATTCTATCATTGTCCATTGGGCTATGGAGTCAAACATGAAAACACCAAGAAGGAAGAAAAAGGAAGAAGAAGGGGAGAAAGTGCTAAGAGGAGGATAAGTAATGACCTACGGGATTCAATGTTCCATAATTTTTAGCTTTTATCCCATATCATGATCCCCTTTTATATGTACAGGGTGACACAAATTTTTGCGCACATCTATGATCACCGTGTTAGCTAATTTACACAAAAGTATGGCATGTGTGACACGTGTAATTCAAAATATATTATATAGACTATCCCAAGAATTTATAGTGTTTGAACCGTATGACATTGAACTTGAGTATTTTTTATGTTCAATTTGCCCCAAGTTGCCATTATCATCATATCCAGTCATGTTCCATTCTACAATTGATCTGTGCTTTGAAAATCCTGACCTCAGGTTCATAGCATCCTGCCTAGCTGTTATATTTTCCTAGTCATGCATTGATGTATTTTCTTGCATCTGTGAACACTTCCCCTTTAGGATTTTTATCTAGTTCACCATTTCCCTTTTTATTTTGTGTTTGGTGGCTCTATTTAGGGTGGCAACCCAACAATCATAAGAATATTGTTGTTCCACACCTGCTTGATATTCAAGATCAAAATATGAAAACTTGTGTAGAGTTGTGTTAGTGGAATTACAACCCTTTTTTGTCCTTAGGCCTAGCAGGTGATATGTTTCTAAGTCTATGTCAGGTATAGCTTCCCACATGACATGTTTTTTTGATCATTTGAGATTCTCAATGCAGAAGGGCCGCACCCCTTGATTTGATATCTTGATAATATTTTCGAACCCTGGAATGATTATTAGATCTAGCTCTTGAGTTATGCATCCTTGAATTTGTGTTAGAGCATGCTGAGCTAGACACATACCAAATAATGGAGGAATATCAACTATCATTATATCCTGAACTACAACCAGATCTGGATGACCACATATCATGATGAGGATATTGCGTAAGACTCCCATTTTTCTTAATTTGACTCCCTTAAAGGATATGAATTCAAGCTCAGGTTCATCCATTCTCAAAAATAGTCCTAAAATATTATAGACCTCCAAAGGCACAATCGAGATTTGTGCCTTTGCATCTACTACATATTTGTGTAACATCTGATGTTTTAAGAGGGAAAGATAAAATGGGATGGAATGGCTTTCTGAGATACTTAGAGATGAGCCTCCCTTGGGTGCATCCCTAATTTTTTATACCCTTTGGATGGACAGATCCATCATATTGACCTTGTTAGATACCAATATATCTTCCCTAAATATAGCAGGTGATGATGGAACTCTTTTGAGTAGACTATGCAATTGCTTAATCCTTTATGATCTCTGATTCATATCAATACTTGGGAAGTACAACTTTTATTAGCCTAAATTCTCTTCTAATTTAAGAACTTTGTAACTGATGGCTAAGTGCTTGCTTGGATATCTTCATCCACTCTTTGGCCTGCTATAAAATGTGCATGGTTCACAGTGAGATACTCAATTTATCTCGTGTTCATAATATTTGTATCCATGCACTGTTTTTGTCCATTCATGGTAGTTAGGTCCATTAAATTTTCTATCAGAGGAATTGATTTACAACCACTGGGTTGCAAGTATTCCTGGGAATATGTTTCATCACGTGATGGAGATTTGACCAGCTGCATTATTCTCCCTTTACTTTTCTTTTTATAGATGTGATTATAATCCATATCCTCTTGGGCTTCTTCCTCTATTTCTCTGGATTGCAACAACTGACATGGACCACCTGACTCTATAGAGTCCAACATCTCTAGGGTACTTACTTCAGACTATGCAAGTTACATATTCATTTCTTGAACTTCCTTAGTCATTTTATGTATCTTTATATTCATTTGTTATTATGTCTGTTGTTGAATTTTAAAAGAAAAAATAGACCCATCATTTTTAGGATAGCACAAGGGATCAGGTTGAGTTACTTATGGGAATGTCATGAAGCCTATGGGTGGAGGTTTGGGGTGTGCCAAATTTCTAGGTGGGATTTTGCCAACCATAATCAAAAGATTTTCAGTTTGTGTAGCTTTTTGAAATAGGTAGGGGAACCTCATTTATTTGGAGTGTTGAATGAGGATGCTTAGATCGGGATGAAAAGCTCGAATATAGTAAATATAGGCCTGTGCAGGAGATGGCTATAATTCCTGAGGGATTCTTATCCATGTTCTTTTGAACTATATATTGAAATCAACTTTACTTTCCTAAAGATATTGCTTGATAAATGATAACTGAGTGAGTAGAAGAAAAGGATCTCCTATGTCATCAAAGCGTCAATGAATACTCCCACCAAATCAGCTCATGTATGAATGCTTCCATTATCCAAGGATTTATACCATAACAAGGCCCTTCCTTTGAGAAAGAGAATGAGGAGCCTAAGCATTATATCTTCATACATGATATTATGAATCACTTCTAGGAAAGCCACATCTTGGCAATGCTCAAATACAATTTTGTTTGTCCCATCAAAACTTGACAAGGACTCCAAGGCAGCTTTGGGAATATCGTGAATATTTTGAATATTTAGAGGATTTGCAAAATTCCAACTGGGACATCTGAATTGATCCATTGATGTAGCTAAAAATTTGATTCTTCAGAAGATTTAGAGTCATCAAATGAGTATAACTTCTTCGCTAGTGAGGTCAAGGCTACTCATCAAACCTTGAGTCCTCTGGGAGATAAATCCTTGAAAAAAATGCATAAGGACAACCAATCATGAACTTCGGTTCGATCCTTAGTAGAGTTGCCAGGTGAACTGAATGTAGGGTATAGCCAAACTCTATCTAGATTTTAAAGGCAACTGGTCATAGAATATAGGTCTCTGGATATGAGCAGAATCACCAGGTGATTTTAATAAAACTTGATAATAGAGGACATCATTGATTCTTATATTATCCTACACTTTCTTAGCAAGATCCAGGATGTAGTCTACAACGGAGTCATCGGGTGAATTTGGATATTGATGTCATAAAATAGAGTATCATCGGGATTTGTTCAATTTCAAAGGCAACTGATCATATGGTTCATTATGCAGAGGAGTCACCAAGTGATCAAAATCATGGATAGATCAAAGCATCACCAATCTCTAATTAATATTAAACATGGGACCACTAAGTCCCACTGGGTGTGCCAAAAACTATTGGTCAGAGAATCTGTATAATGGAAAGGTTGTGCACCCACAGACCTTGACCAACATTGATTGATCGAGTTGTAAAAATTGAAGTGGTCAATCTTCGGAGGAGGCTGGTTCCTTTGAAGATCCAACTAACTATTCCTAAATGTGGGGGAAAAGGGTGCTAAAAGAAGCAAAAGGAGCTAAAGCTAAAAATTATAATGGTGCAAATTAAGCCACATCAAGACATATGCATATTTAGATATTGCATGACCAAACCAAGAAATTACCTAACATACTAGCCAGTTTGATTACCACTCACAAAATAATCAATCACAATGTTTGCAAATTCTAGAACCAAAACATAAACATGAGCACCAATTCAGAATTCAGAGTAAGTCCCATGAGCATTCAATAGGCCTAAATAAGAAATAAGTAGTCATCATACATACATGTTCTACAAATGAAATAAACCAGAAGCCAAACAACAATCCCTTTGTATTGATATGCAAAAAATATCCTCATTACAAATGAATTGTAAAAGCCTAAGAGTCGACCTATTTTTCTTTCACATCCTTAGTATATATAGAATTTTTACAATGTTATGATTATCAAATCATGATTGCCTTAGAAGTGGATTGTTATTACGTTAGAGAGTCTGCTAGCCTATCAGACTTCTTGGAATTATAGCTACACCAACTAACCGAACATGGTTGACAACGTGGCTTGGATCTGTATCACCTCTAGTCACGTTCATCCTGTTGGTTGCATCTAGTCTATCGATACCTATTGATATTTTTAGATTAGTCACCCTATCATTTGGATGATGACTTGTGTCATTGGGATTATCTAACATGGGATCCTATCCAGTAAGCGTTGTGGGAAAAAGACTCTTTTTTGTTGGAGAGTGGCTCCTTGATCCTCTATAGGCCTATGGGATGCCTTTTCATCACCCTGATGGTTTCCAATCATATACTAGCCTTTCAACAACTTTAGCTCTTGGCTGGACATCTCCTTTCTATTTTTGTTTAGGTCAGATATTTAGAACCTTGGCAAGACCTGGTTGGGTGCAATTATTTCTATGCCTTCAGCACTTAGCCTATTTTCTACTTCTATGCATGCCAAGATTTCAATGATTCACTGAGTTTCGACCGGGTACGAATCCTTTGGAAATCTCTAGACTTTTAGCTTCCATATTGCTTCTGAATTACCAGATCTTGGGTGGATGTTTGGGACCCTGTCAGGTTTCGATCAAGTGTAATTGTTTTGGTGCCCTAAGGACTTAGCCATTTTTTTTGCCCTAGTGAAGGTCAACTTTTGGAACCTTGTCAAGTTTTTGTTGGGTACAATTGTTTTAGTATTCCTTGAACTTAGCCATTTACTCCTCTTTTATTCTTCTAGCACTAGGATAGATCTTTGATGTTTTATCGAGCTCCAACCTTAGTACAAATCTTCCCGTGTACTCTTGACTTGGTCATTTTTTTTATTTTGCTCTTGTGAGCTTTCGGCTAGTGGACAGGGAATTGGTGCCACCTCAAGGTTTCGTTCAAGTGCAAAACTTTCGACGTCTTGGAGAGATAACCAGTCTGGCTGGAGTGTGTATTTTGACAACAAGAATAATCATGCATTTTTGAATGCTTCAACCGTGTACCATAGTTTCGATGGCTTCATGTTTTGATGGCTTCGTACCTTAATTAATTCACCTTAGTCATCTTCTAGCATCCTAACGAATGTCAGTGGACTTTTAGGTCACAAATGTTTATATCTTGAGGCTGCAAGCCAAGCCTTTGTCCCTTTTTCAAATTCAGGTCAAGTGTGGATGCTTTAGCCAGCTCATAGGCAGGTATTTTCACTTCCTTTTCACTTTGCTCTGCTTTCGATATGGTTTCTGAGCTCGTGTTGGCAAAACTTTTAACAATCTTTGGTTTTATTTACAAAAAGCAAACCTAATATTTAGATGTTAATAACTAGGCATGGTTAGGTGTAAAAAGTACCCACAAGTCTTATCCTTGAACCATATACTATTTTCGAGGTAAGCCAATCACCAACAATATAAAATGCATAAATCATTGCCTCCCAACAGATTGAAACATTAAGGTCCGAGGTGTATACCAATTGGTTCATCCAAACCCCATAAGGGGGCGGAGGTCCAAGGTTCAAATCTCGGGCCTCGTCGGACTGAACGCTTGTCCCTTTCCTGGTGCTTTCAGCGGGCGTAAAAGTTTTAAAATGATTGTGGCATGGTGGTTATAGGGGCGGACTGCGCGAAGATCTGTGTGGCGGCTTCTAGGGCGGACAGCATAGAATACTGTGGTGGCCATAAAAGCTGGATAACCTACCCGGATTCGTGGCGGCTACCGATTCCACCATGTAAATTCAAAAAAAAAAAAAAACAGATTGAAACATTACATGTTTGCTTAATTGAGGCCTTTATCCACTCATCAACTACGAGTGGCTGTAAATACTTTTCATGTATATTCTTATTCCATAAGCCTTCCTTTGATATTATCTTTCAAACACACTTTGCTACTAAACCCTTGCTAAATAGGAAGATGTTCTTAAGTCTCCAACCTCCATTTTCCTTGGGCTTGGCTAAGGATTACCATTTAACCAAGGGAATACCTTCCCTTTCCCTTTTCCCTATCCATAAGAATCTATAGCTTAATTGTCTATTTTTTTCCAAAACTCTTTTTGGCATATGAGCCAAAGATTACCAATATACTCGTATTGCCTCTAATACAGACTTGACCAAAGTCAATCTCCGCCACAAAGAGAACCATTTGTTGCACCAAATATTAATTCTTCCTTCCACCTTCTTTATCAACCAATTTCAGTCTTGTTTAGTGTAGTCATTGGGTTTCAAAAAGAACCCCAGATATTGAAAGCCCTCTTGAAGATCAAATTTGTTAAAGGGGACAAGCTAACCTATTGTTATGGTTTGATTCTGATTCACACAGTTAAAATAAAAGCTTGATTTATGTGCATCAATCTGTATACCTATTGCCAGACAAAAAAGATCTAAATATTTTTTTAACTTCTCTGCAACTCTTACTGTTTTATCTATGAAAAGGAGAACATCATCTACAAAAAGTAGATGGATGAATTCCATTGTTCTACCTATTTTAATTCCCTTTATTTCTCCTTCCATCTTTTCTTCTATAATACACCTACTTAATCCCTCCACCCTCCATTATGCATGGTGCCACCTACTTAAATCATAAAGTTGGTATTCAACACATTATTTCTTTTATTAATTCTTCAAAAGTTTGCATTAGTTTTTTAAACAAACTCCCAATATTCAATCTTTCTAAAAAGTTATTTTTTCCCCTTGTTTTAATCTAGGTAACAATCACTAGTTTTTATTCATTCAATATTTGCAAACTATTAGTTCCTTAATATGAATATATTATAGAAAACATAGCTAACTCACAATATGATTTTTGCAAATATTAGTTACTTAATATAAAATATTATGGAAACATAGCTAACTCACAATATGATTTTTGCAAATATTAGTTTCTTTATATGAATGTATTATGGAAAACATAGGCTAACATTGGCTCTAAAGGTGATTTCATAGTTGTAGTTGAAAATATATGGTGGCATCGTTAATGGAGGGTGGAGGCAACGTAAAAAGCATCCCTCCACAACAAATGATACAAGTCATTAACAACGAAGTGGTATAGGCTTGTTGGGAGTATCTCCTCTGGTTTAAACCCTGTGCTTGATAGCTACTAAAAATAATAGTTGTATTAAACTCCCCTATGTATAAAAAAAACAAATAATACAAGTCAAACATAATATAACTAATACAAAGAGTATAAATGTATTATTAATGGATACATAATATAACAAGAAGTACTTAATATAAGAGTGATGTGAATTATCTCTGTAAGAGAATGCAAATTAACCAAAAATATTTAATAATTTTATTTTTATATTTATTTTTAAATACCGTAGTGGTAAGTTTTTGGGTTTTCATCCAAATCTAAGTTCAAACTCTGGTACGAAGGGATTGGGAACCCTTATAAAAACTCGTGCTTTACCTTAACATTTACCCACTCAGTATGAGGGGACTAGGACCCCTCATAAAAACCTGTGTAAACTCGTTGAAAAAATATTAAGAATTGTTTGAGTGGGTAAGTTGGTTGATCATGGTAGGGAACTTAACAAAGGGTGTTGGTTGTGGCTAATATGGGTGCGATTCCCACTACCTCCTATAGATACATAGAAAACTTGTTCCTCGTTAGTTGTGGTTGGGGGTCTAAGGGTTTCTTTAGTGCTCATCCTAAACCAAAGTTTTGCATATTTTTAGGGAAGGTAATCAGGTTGCTGATGTTATGGCCAATTTGAGGGTGGATAGTGGCCAATTCAAAATTTGGGAAGATATTTTTTCTTTGCGGTTAATGACAATTGTTGCTTTGGAAGCATTGGACCTACCTATACAATATGCCTTTTTATTGTCTTTCTGTTTGGTTGAGGTCTTCTTTGTGTTGTAGTGATCCTCTCTCTAGAAGGCCTTTTTTTGGGGGTTAGTCCTTTTGCTCCCTGATGGTTTCCATTCTCAAGGAATATGCTTGGTGGTTTGCCCTCACCCTTGTTATTTGGGATTAGGGTTTTGTTATCTGCATCTCGATGTATTTGATGCTCTTTCAGTATTATGCAAAAATAGAGTAGGATCGTTGGTGCCTCTAAAAGAAATTTGAATAAAAAATTCTCCTTTATGCCTTATTGGGTGGTGGGTTGGTCTATGCTCTTGGGTGGTTTTTGGGGTTTAATTTTTGTTCTTTTGGCCTTGGAGGTTGGCCTGTGCTTAATTGGCCTTCTATTTCTCTGCCTCCTCTAATGTAAAAGGTTCTAGGACCTTTCAAAACCTTACTTTTTCACCATTAATAAAAATAATTAATTATATAAAAAAAAATATAATTTGATTTTTTAAAAATAAATTATTATAAATTTTATTTATAATAAATTAATAAAAACCATTTAAAAGTGAAACACCTACATTTTCATACAAATGCCATCTATAGTTATTTATAAGACTTGAAAATGAGCCTTGGTTATAGAAAACCTATATCTACCATTACAACTTATTAAACATATATCATATCACATTAGCATTATGTTATTTTTATTAATTATTAACTATAAAGACTTTGAAATTGTTAAATAGGAGGTTTAAGATTTGAATCTTTTAAAAAAATAAAATTATACATTTTATTTTTGGATTTGGTTAGTGCAAGAAATTCCTGCGATAGTGCATCCCCATCCCACCATGACCTCTCATAAGGGGAGAGTTGAGTTTATCAATTGAAGTTTTAACACACAACCAGACACGTGTCATAGTTTGAACCTTGTATCTCTTGAAGAAGAGCCAAACCCCAAACCATTATATTGTCCCCACACATGTCACAGTTTAAACCTTGTACCTCTCAAAGAAGAGCCAAACCTTGAACCATTATGTTGTCCCCGTGAGACTAAAATTTTGGTTATAAAGAAACCTTCATAGCCACTCGTAGGTGGCAGTGCCGTCCCATTTGGATATTACCACTATCTAGAGGAAAGCCAAAGAAGATCTTTTTTTTTATCCACCCGATCTCACATTTATATAGAAATTCAAACTTAAAACTTCTCAAATGAAAGAAGTTGTTTGCAATCACCAACACCCCACACTTAAGAACATGAAATTATACATCTTATTTCAATCATCTTAAATATACAAAGATTATATAAATCATTATATAACTTATAATATTATACAATTAAAAGCTACCTTATAGAAATTATCCCACAGGAATTTACAGAAAAGAATAAAATAATATTCTAAATACACCTAATCAAAGCGAACCAAACTAAAACATGCTAAATCCAAGTAATACCCTTTGATCTCCTCTCTTGTCTTTGGCGACCCACCAGACCTTAAGGGTTAGGTAACCTTAAGGGTTAGGTAGATTAGTAGTTGTCTGTTTAGTTAGGTACTTACCAAGAAAAGACTTAGGTTCAAACCTTGAGGGTATATATAGTAGTTTGATCTAAATCCTCTGAGTGCACGTCAAATCAACAACGGTATAAATCTTAAGCGACCAGTGATCCTCCTCACACCTAGTTAACAATAATGAAGTGGTATATCGTTGTTAGGAGCAGCCCCTATAATTTGAACCCTGCACTTGACAATTACTAAAAATAGTGTAAATGTAACCAACTTTCCTATGTATGCATCTAAAAGAAAATAACTTTATGTTATTTTTATTAATTTTAAAGACATTGAAATTGCTATTAAAAGGTCCAAGATTTAAATATTTAAAAAAATTAGATTATATATTATTTGGTTAGAAATTCCTACAACCAACATTGAAGGTTGGGTATTCTCATCCCAACATGACCTCTCACAACAAAATACAACATAATACAAGAAACGGGAGCAGATTAACAGCGAACGGAGAGCAGATTATTGAAACGGGAGCAGCGAACAACATAATACAATCGTCGTATTATCGAAGAAGAATACAATCACAACATAACGAGAGCGAATGAACGGAAGCGGTGAATGATTATGGGAGCAAATGAGTGCTTTTTATTATACACCTATCTCATCGGGTAAGCACATTTTCCTTCTTCTTTCGATAAATAAAACAATTTAAGTAAAACATTGTTAGACAGAGCAAGTATAGGGTTTGCAGTGGAGGAGGGTTTGCCGAGCAAGGAGAGTTGGGTTTTATTATATATTTATTTCATCAGATCAATAGTATAAGGGGGTTTGACAAGGGATTGTAGTGAAGGAGGGTTTGCAGCAAAGGAGGGTTTGTGGCAGAAGGTTTTATTACATATCTATTTCATCGAATCAATAATATAGGGGGTTCAACAATGGAATAAGGGAAGCAACAATTGCAAGAACCAATATATGTCAATGAGAAACAGTACTGGAGGATAATAAAGCGTCGACAAGCTCGAGCAAGGGTAGCAGTAATGAAGAGGACTAATTGTAAAATAAAACTAAAGAATATTCTACCACATAAACATGTGGAGAATAAAGAACAAACAAAGGCACTAACCATCATCGGACGAGGAGATCGATCAACCCAACAGAGGGGACAAAAAAATGAAGATAAACGAAATATAGAAGGAAAAACAAGCGAGGAGAAAAAAATAAAAAATAACTACAAGAAAGCATTCAACATGGAAAGTGGAGGTCACCAAAATGAGTTTTCAGATGAGGAAGAAACTTATAGTCCCACAACCACACCACTTATGTGGGCACCAAGACTTTATGTTCAAGAGCTAATGAACATGAAAGAGAAACTTGAAAGCATGGAAAGGAGGGAGAAATTAAGAGATACTAAATCACATGAGATTATAAACACCATTCGGAGAGTCTGGAAAAGGAAAACAACCAACTCAAGGACCAGGTGTCAAAGCTACAAAACCTTGCGAACATGGGTCAGCGTGAATGGCATGTCCTCAAACAAGCCATCCACCCCCTAAACAATGATGCAATAGAGGTGGGAAAAACAAATGCAAGTCAAATAAAAGAGGTATGGGAAACACTACGAAACATGGAAACAAGAGAAAATGAGCAGCGAAATGAATTAGCAAAGGCAAAGACATGGTCTCAAGTAGTAAAAGAACCAGTCAATCAACAAAAGGAGTTGATAGA
The DNA here is from genome assembly GCA_028583015.1 of Wollemia nobilis. Taxonomy (NCBI): domain Eukaryota; kingdom Viridiplantae; phylum Streptophyta; class Pinopsida; order Araucariales; family Araucariaceae; genus Wollemia; species Wollemia nobilis. The sequence continues at coordinate 1,980,027 of JAQPPZ010002224.1, forward strand.
GAAGCAAGTAAAAATTCAAATAATGGAAGAGAAAGAAAGACATGAGAAATTATCAAATATAATCATCAAAGGGTTGAAAGTTTATGGGAATAGGGAAGACACAAACCGTTTAACCAAGGACTTCTTGTCAGATCGGTTACAATGGAAATGTCAAATAAAAAAAACAAGCAGAATTGGCAGGCTGAGAGAAGGCGGTAGAGATAGGTATATCTGGGTCACATTGATGAGCTATGAGGACAAAACAAGGTTACTAAAAAATAGAGGCATGCTGAGAGGGTCACAATTCTATTAGATGATGACCTAACATTTTTACAGCAAAAAGAAAGAAACAAGGAATGGGAAAAGGTGAGGGCAGCAAGGAATGAAGGGAAACATGCATATTTAAGAAATGGAAAGGCATACATCACATCTAAACAAAACAAATAGGGAGTATGGCCCGCCCGGGAACATCTTACGATGGTAAGCTAGAACTGTAGAGGTTACCCTTGGTGAAGAGGATCCAGGTTAGGGCCCATTGCTAGAGACAAAGATATAATCATCCTGACAGAAACACATGAACATGATGGATGTAGGACTCCAAAATTTGTGGGATACAAAAAAATAGCAGAGATGAAATAAAGCAACGAGAAAATTGCAAAGGGCATGGGGGTATTATGGTTTTAATAAAAGAGGAATGGGATAGGGTCATTAAAATTGAAAAACATGAAAACAAACAAGTACATCCGGATAAAGATCCTACAAAATAAGTCGGTTATTAGCATAGCGACATGTTATTTTGCTCCCAAGAATTCTAAATTCTATAAAAAACATGACCTTAACGAGAGAATATCCATACTCCTCCCTAAAAAGAGATATTTCAATATACAAGTAAGTCGGGGGAGATTATATTAATTGGAGATTTCAATGCAAGGACAACAAATAATCAAGCTAACATTCTAGAAGGAAGTGAAGATATTGAGATGAATCCTCTTTGGATGCCGAAGAGGAAAATCAGCAGTGGACCAGGACTTCAGAAGATGAGCATGGGGCTATCATGCAATATGGAGAAGAGTTGTTAGGCCTCTACAACATACACAACTTGATTATTTGCAATGGGATGAACACATGGAAAAATTCAGGAAGGTATACATGCAAAACATATAAAGGACAAAGTGTAATAGACTATGTAATATGCTCACAAAATTACATACCAAAAATAGAGGAGCTAGAAGTGGAAGATTCTCTTGTGGAACTTAAGTCAGATCACAACCCAATTGTTATGAAACTTCAAATGCAAGGAGACAAACCAAGGGAAAAACACTTGCAAAGCAATCAAAACAAATATCCTCACAAGGGAAACATTCTCTTAACAAATGAAAATCGATAGAATTTTAGGGCAGTATTAAATAACAAGTTACAGGAAAGGGAGAAACTACCTCATAGTAGCAGGGATTATAGTAAGAGTGAATGGTTAATGCACATTATCCAAGAAGCTCTAAACAAATGCAAGAGAGCTAAACCTCAAAAGAAAGAAAGGAATAGCTTCCCAACCAACCCATGGTTCGATGAAGATTGCAAAGAAGCGCGAAGATTACTAAAGGAACCAACGGGTAAAACAAGAGAAAATAGAAAAGCATATGAGAAACTGGTAAGGGCAAAAAAGAAGAATACACTAGAACAAGGAGGAAAGAACTAATTTACTTAGGGAAGCATGAACCAAAGAAATTTTGGAAGGAGCTAAGCATAAAAAGGATGCAAGCTGAAAATAGCATAACAGTTAATTAGTGGTTGGAGTATTCAAAATTGTATCAGCTTAGTAACAAGAAGGAGACACCCCCTATTATCATTGTCAAGAAAGAACTTTGCACAAATGAAAACATTATTCAAGGGATAAAAAAGTTAGCAACTGGTAAAGCCCGTGATATAGACAATCTTCAAGCAGAGCATATAAAATGGGGGGTAGATATTCTGGCACCGCAGATCAATGAAATTTTCAATGAGGTCATACAAAATGGTTTCCCTATCGAGTGGACAACTAGCTTGACCATTCCTTTGTTTAAAAGTGGAGATGTAAATAATCCCTCAAACTATCGAACTATCATGATCAACCCTCTCTTTGCAAAGTTGTTTGGGAGTATGATAGAGTGTAGGATCAATATATGGACAGAAGAAAAGAGAAAGAGAGCAAAGGGACAAGCGGGTTTTAGGCCCAAGCACTCAACTATTGATCACTGTATCACACTCAGACACATAGTGGAAAAAATATGGGACAAAAAAGAAGAGGCTTTTTGTTGTTTTGTAGACTTCAAAAAGGCAGTTGACACAATGCCAAGGAAAAAATTATGGAGCAGAATGGAAGAGCTAGAGGTTCCAATTCACTATAGGGCAACGGTTCACATATTATATGAGCATGTAAAAGCTAGAATCAGAACACATGAAGGGTTATCTGAATGTTTTGGTAGTGACATAGGTGTCAAACAAGGTTGCCCTCTATCTCCTACCTTATTTGGGTTTTTACATTGACAAGTTAGAAGAATGGATAAACAAATTTGGGGGAGAGGGTGTGCACTTAGCCAAATATGTGGTAAAACTCCTCATGTATGTAGACGATGTAATTCTTGTGGCCAAAACAACCAAAGATCTAGGAGATCACCTTCGAGCTCTAGAACTCTTTTGTAAGGAAGTTGGGATGCAAGTAAACACAAGCAAAACAAAAATCATGATTTTTTCAGCAAAAAAGAAGAAGCAACAACTCAAATTTCAGTTTGCAGGAGAACCACTTGAGGTAGTAGTAGAATACAAATACCTAGGCATAGACTTTCATGACAAACTGAATTGGAATACATGTAGGATGAAAAGAACTCAAAGCGGTTGGAGAGCACTGTATGCATTTCAAAATAGGTGTAGGAATGTCGATTTGTGGGACTGGAAGAACACCAAGGTTTTATTTGGCCTACTTGTTACACCGGTTTTGTTGTATGGTTGCGAGGTGTGGGTTAGTGGCACAACAAAGGCAAAATGGAGGCAAATAGAAAGGATTCAAAAATATCTAATCATAAATTTTCTCAAAATTAAGGCCACAACCCCTTATGAAATTATTCTAGCTGAAACTAGAATGTTTCCTTTAGAAGCAATTGCTATGACCAAGATGTTATGTTACTTGAAAAAAATAGAAAACATGAAAAACGACAGATGGCCAAGGGCAGCTAAGGACAAAGAGTTGCATAGGCGAAAGAACACATGGATGAAACGTTGGGAAATCAACATAAATGAATGCCCAAATTTCAACAAAGATGTCAAAAGCTATGTGAATGAAAAGTTTAGAAGTGGAATGTGAAAAAATGCAAGCAAGAAAAGACAATATCATATTGCAAAGTTTAACCCAACATATGATCACAAAGAAAAAGCATATACAAGCGCTGAAATCAAGTGGAAGGAAAAAATCCTCATTGCTCAGATAAGGACTAGCTCTCGTAGGCTTAGATGTGAAACAGGGATATGGACAACACCCAAAGAACAATGGGAAGAAAGGATGTGTACTTTATGCAGCACAGGGGTAGTAGAGACAGAGGAACACTTCAACTATAAGTGCTCGAGTTTTTCAGACATCCGTGGCAAATACAAAGAAACACTTGGAAATGGGTCTATGACAGAGTTATTTGAAGACTAAAATAAAAAAAGTTGGGGAATTGCTAACACAAATCACCAGAAGGAACAACCTTCTCAAAGATATTAAAGATCATATGATATGATTTGAGCAGTTGTACTTCCATATTTGAGGTCCCATAGACCATATTTGAGTCTCGCGGACGTAATTAAAATCTTTCATTTCATTTCACATAGAGAAAAAAAAAAAAAAATATATATATATATATATATATATATATATATATATATATATATATATATTTATTGGATTTGGTTAGCTTGAGAAATCTCCACAACCAACGCTTAGGGTTGGACATTTCCATCCCACCATGACCTGTCATAAGAGGGAGAGTTGAGCTTATCAATAGAGGATTTAACACACAATCACATACATATATCGCGGTTTAAACCTTGAACCTCCCAAAGAAGAGTCAAACGATTTAAACCTTGAACCTCCCAAAGAAGAGTCAAACCCCAAATAGTTGCGCTATCCCCAGGACTAAACTCTTGGTTAGAAAGAAACCTCCATAGCCGCTCTTAGGTGACCGATAGTGATGTCTTATCCAAATATATCACTATCTAAAGGTAATCCACAAGAGTTTATTTTGGGTCTGCTTGATCTCACATTTGTATAAAGCTTCGAACTTGAAACCTCTTAAATGAAGAAAATTATTTACAATCACCAACACATCTCGCACCTACCACCTACCAATGTAAAACTATACATCTTATTTCAATCATCTTACTTTATATAAACATCCTCTTTAAAAATCATTCTATAACTTATAACCTTATAAAATTAAAAGCTACCTTGCATTTAAGGTGCCTAATATTCAAACATATATATTATATAAAACCCATAACCATACATAACGGCAAAGCCACTCCCCACTCCACTGGCAAGAGGACAGCTACAACCAAATAATCAAACATAACCCACACGAATTTACAGCAAAGAATAAAAGAATATTCTAAATACACGCAATCAAACTGAACCAAACTAAAACGTGCTAAACCCAACCAATAGCTTTCGGCCTTCTGTCCTGCCGTCCGTCCTTGGCGACCCACCACACCTTCACGGTGCCGTCCACGCTCCCGCTATAGACAAGAAACCCAGCAGCCACATCAGCAGATCCAGCAATACACTTAACGGGTCCCTGGTGGCCACGTAGGATCGCGATCGTCGAATGCACGAAGCTCCCGCCGCCCTCTCGCCTCCACACCCGCACGGTCTTATCGGCAGAACCGCTGCACAGGAGCTCCCCCACGGTGCACACAGACAGAACGGCGCCCCCATGGTGGCCCCTCATCTCACACGCCACGCTGAACCTCGAGGCGCCGCTCTCCGTCTCCCAGGCCACGATGGCCCGGTCGGAGCCCCCGGAGTAGACGAGCCCCCCATCGGCAGCCACGGCTAGGGCGTTCACGGACGACGTGTGGCCCTCCAGCGTTGCCACGAGGCGGTGCGCCTTCGCGCCTCGGGGCTTCGCCCACGCCTTCACCTTGCAGTCCGCCGAGGCGGTGTACAGGAACCCGCCGGGCCCCACCACGAGGGCGTTGATGGCGTCGTCGTGGGCGCGGGTGGACTCCAGGCACTTGAAGTCCGTGAGCCGCCACACCTTGAAAGTGCGGTCCCACGACCCCGTGTACAGAACGACGTAGCCACTCTTCTTCGTGGCCTTCCTCGTCGTTGCCCTCCCCACGGCAACGCCCACGGCCAGGCAGGAGATGGCGTCGGCGTGCTCGATCCACAGGCGCCGGTGGTTCCGCCGCGTCTGGACATAATTGCTCTGACTGACGGCGTTGGTGACATAGTCCTTGACAGTGGGCATCGCCGTCAGCATTTTGTATTTTCCGTCGGAGCGCTTCCACACCCGGAGCTTCTCGTCCTGGTGGGCCGTCACCACCCTGTCGCCAACGACCACGATTGCTTTCACGGCTCCGTCGCCGGCGCCGAAGTGGGCGCTCTGGTGGAGGTCGGGCTGTCGCCACACTCGGACGTCTTTGGCCTGCGAGGCGCTGAAGAGGAGCTCGCCCGAGGCCGCCAGGCAGGAGACCACGCCCACGTGGCCCGAGAGGGTGGCCAGGCAACGGTTGAACCGCGATTCCCCGTCGTGGCTCAGATTTATCTTGCCTTCGAGCTTCGAGTCCGGGAGCAGCAACGATTCCTCCGACAGAGCGCCGCTGCTGCAGCTGCTGCTTCTGGAATAATGGGTACTGATGCTGTCTTCTGTGAAGTCCGTCAGAGCATCCGCATTTCTGTCGGTTGTCTCAAATTCTGTCACAGGAATCACAGGGATCTTCAGTAGACTGTCCATTCTAACGCCAGTTATCGCAGGATATGGTAGCCACGATTGCTGTGTGCGCGCTTCTATCGTTCTATATGGCGAGCAGAGAAGAAAATGGGTGGGTTAAGTGGTCGTCTTCTTATGGCATATCAACGGTGCACGTCACCGAATGCGAGAATGGGTTGAATATGGACCGTTGATCGTGTGAGATTTTGAAGGCGTCTGTTGAACCAATAACAAGGCGTAATTTCTTGTATTGAGCCGTTTAGGCCGTTCAATGTCTGGTGGCATGTTTTGTGACGGCGGGTCCCACAAAGAGGCTTTGGAGTCAAAACCAGCCGTTTAAGAAATGATGGCGATGGCGAGTGCGTTGAGAGCGACGGGTTTTAGTAATTACAACTGGAAAGTTAAGATCATTGGAACTTGAATCTAACGGCTATTTTTTGGGCTATATTTTCTAGTCTTTTTTATTTAATTTAATAACTTGGTCGTTGAATGAGCATGCGAGCTTAGCGATACCTTTTGTAAAGTTTTGCTAGGAGCGGCCATGGAAAGGGAATGAGACTGACTTTAATGGGCCCTTGTTTGGCTTAAAGTTGAGGATTTGTGCTTTCCTTCCTGGCTAATCAAATTAATATTAAAATGGATTTGGAAGCAGGCTTTTAGATCACAGTGATAATGTCTACATGCATGACAATCATACATTGATTTGTTTATGGTACTTTAGTGGTTTGTGAGCTTCCTTATTTGTCAAAGAGTTGAATATTAGGCTTGGAGATGTAGGCCCTTAGTCTTATTAATATTCTTGTTCTTACTAATATTTAGTTATGATAACATGTGTGTAGAGTGTAGTTTGTCCTCTTGCTTTTTAATTGTTTCAAATGCAATAATCCTATGATAAAATTTTGCTACTTTTTAATACTTGGTTTCACTTAGTGTAATATGTACATGTGTAATCCAGTTGTAGGATTTGTGCAGTTTATGAGACTTGCCACTTGTCAATAATTTTTTTTCCCTTTCTAATACTTGGTTTCACTTAGTGTAATGTGTGCATGTGTAATCTAGTTGTAGGATTTGAGTAGTTTATGAGACTTATCACTTGTCAAACACTTTGTCAATGGGGTAATAGGCTCAAAGTAACAAACCCTCGATTACATTTATAGGGGATTTCTCACCTTTATCAACATTGAGTCATGGCATGTGTGTAGTTTGCCCTCTTGCTTTTTAAGTGGGTCATTGTGATGCTTTTCTTCTACAATTTGTTGTTTCTAATAGCATATTCCTATGATGGATTTTTATTCCATTATAATACTTGGTTCTCCTTAATGTAGTATGTGCGTTTGTAATAATCTTGCATTGATCCAGCTATGGGACTTGAGTGTTTTATGAGCCCCACCACATACCAAACTCTTTGCCAATGGAATAGTAGGTTTAGAGGTGCAAGCACTCAATCCTGCATTTGTGGGATTTATCAATGGAATAGCAGGCTTAGAGGTGCAAGCACTCAACCCTACATATGCGGGATTTGTCAATGGAATAGCAGGCTTAGAGGTGCAAGCGCTCAATCCTGCATATGTGGGATTTTTCAATGGAATAGCGGGCTTAGAGGTGCAAGCACTCAATCTTGCATATGTGGATGTGGGATTTCTCACCTCTATTAACATCAAGTCACGATATGTGTTAGTGTAGTTTTTCCTCTTGCTTTCTAATCGGTTTATTACGATGCTCTTGTTCTTCTACAAATTATTTTTTTCAACGACATATTCCTATGATGGTATTTCCTTTCACTTTAATACTTGGCTTCCCTTAGTGTAGTGTTTGCATTAGCAATAATGATGAGGAATAAGATTCCTCATCCAATTAGATATTAATTCATTTACCCCCAAGGGTTAGGTGGATTGGTAATTGTCTGTTTGGTCAGACACTTACCAAAAAGAGACCTAAATTCAAACCTTGGGGTATACCTGTTGCAAAGGTAGTAATTTGATTTGAATTGTTTGAGTGTGTGCTAGAATGATGACGACGGTACAAATCTCGAGCAATCGATGGTCCCCTTCAATCTGGGTCAACAATAACGAGGTGGTATAGGCTTGTTGGGAGCAACCCCTACGGTTTTAACCTTGCACTTGGTAGTTACTAAAAATAGTGTGGATGTAACCAACTCCCATATATATATATATATATATATATATATATATATATATATATATATATATATATATATATTCATTTAAAATTTAATTAATATTTCATTAAATATTATTAAAGTTAACAAGTTTAGTTAATAATTAATTATTAATTAATATAACTTTATGAAAAACTTAATTGTAAATGCATGTTCCAAACATTGTGCCTATTCATATAATGTACTATTTATATTGAAATATAGTGAATAAAATTATTCGACATTGAAATCCTAATTTTATGGCATATTTCATGATTAGAATTTAGTTTCACATTAATACTTGTTTGTTTGCCCATTGATTCAACATATAGCATATTATTAATTATTAATTATTATAACTTTATGAAAAAGGCACGTTGGAAACATTGTGCCTATTCATATAATGTACTATTTATATTGAAACATAGTGAATAAAATTATTTGGCATTGAATTCCTAATTTTATATCTTCTGCCCATTGAATTACTACTAAGTAACTTGTTCTTTCAAAAGTGCAGTTCAAGTGCATATATTATTAAATTAAAATATAATATTTGCACACAATATTATTAAATATTATAACGTGCACATACATTATAACACACATTAAATATTATATATTATTAAATATATAATACTTGCATATATTATTTGCATGCATTAAATATTATATATTATTAAATATATAATACTTGCATATATTATTTGCATGCATTAAATATTATATATTATTAACTATATAATATTTTCATATATTATATTGTGCATTGTATTGCATGCCTGTCTATGTAGCACTCCAAGAATGCCTAGGCAGCAGTGCATGATGCACTTTATGATAGTTTTTGCGCTATTCTATCTATTAAAGAATTATAATCACTAAAAATAAAAGATAGAATATAAGAGCTACATGAACAACAAATCATCTTATATTATCTGAATAGATTTGTACAATTGTGAATGGAACTAAGAGTCCATTATATAGAGGAATAGGTTTCTTGTTCCTCACTCTACCTATGACACTTGGTCCATCTTATATGACACTTGGTATGAATACCAAATGATGGAATATATTCCAACACCCCCATGTATTATATTATTTGGTATGAAGTTCCTTTGAGTTGCATAAGTAATATCTGAATGTTTAAAACTTATTTTTCCCAAGAGCTTTTGTAAAAATATTTACCAATTGGTCTTATGTAGGGACATGCTTCAAGATGATATAATGGTTCTGAAAGTGATCTTTGATGAAGTGGCATTGTGCTTCAATATGTTTAGTTCTTTTATGTACGATTGAATTTTTGATCAAGTTGATTACTCCTTGATTGTCATAAAATATCAAATTTGGAGTTTGTTTGATACACATATCTGATAAAATATATTGTAGCTACAATGCTTTGCAGGTCATATATCTTATCGCTCAATATTTTGCTTCAATAGATGATTGTGCCACTGTATGTTGTTTCTTACTGTGCCAAGATATGGGTCCTGACCCAAGATAGAATACGTACCTTGAAGTAGACTTTCGATCATCAATAGAGCCTACATACTGAGTAACCCTGTAGAAAAAAATCTTTAACATTCTTCATATAAGTTAGTCCATAATCAAAAGTCTTCTTGATATATTGCAGTATTCTTTTTGTAGCTTTTCAATGACTTTCTCTTGGTTCTTGCGTAAAGTGTGAAATATAATTTACAACAAAGGCTAAATCAGGTCGGCTATTTATTAAGTATATAATCAGTAATTACTATATCATCAACATATACTATGAGAATTAGTATACTATTTCCAATTTTCTTTGTATACAAACTGGGATTGGATGTACTTCTTTTGAAACTATGTTGTAATAAGTGATTGTTGATCTTTATATTCCATGCTTTGGGAGCTTGCTTTAGACCATATAAATATTTGTTCAATTTGCACACTTTATTTTCTTATCCTTTAATAGCAAACCCTTCTGGATGTGACGTAAATATTTCTTCTTCTAAGTCACCATTAAGAAAAGCACTTTTTACATCCATTTTATGAAGTTTCCAACCTTGATGAGTTGCTAGTGCACAAACTATTCTAATAGTAGTCATTCTAGCTATTGGTGTAAATGTTTCTTCATAGTCAATTCCCTTAGTCTAAGGATATCCTTTGGATACTAACTAACCTTTGTACTTGTCAATCATTCCATCTGCTTTATATTTGATCTTGTAAACCCATTTTCACCCTACTATTTTATTTCCTGGAGGTAATTTCACTAGATCCCATGTTTTGTTCTTTTGAAATGATGTATATTCAGATTCTATTACTGCCCTCCAATGTGAGTGATTTAGTGCTTGGAGAGTTCATGTTGGCTCTACTATATTGCTTATTTATCCTCTGTTTATTCTACTTTGACTACGAGTCTGAGGTCTAGTAGTGGTAATATATGACATTATTTCTAGGTTTGAGTCCATGAGAGTGTCTCTAAGCCATATTGGTTCTTTTATATGAGGAATTGTAGATGATTATGTGTCTTCTATGTCTTCTTCTTGAGATTCTGATTCTACCTCTTCACTTGTTATATCTTCCTATGAGTAGTTTAGAAGAATTTATGTATCAGTATTGGATTTTTTTGTGTCAGTTTTGACTTTTTCATTAAAGATTACATCTCTACTTGTGTAAGTTTTCTTTGTATGTGGATCTAATATTTTGTATCATGTATATTCGTTATCATAGCCAACAAATATTCCTGCCATATTTTTGTCATCTAAGTTTGTCCTTTTTTGGGAATATGCATGTAAGCTTTGCATTAAAAAAAAATTAGTTTTCCTATATTTGGTTTTTGTCCTGGTCATGCTTCTTTAGGTGTAATATGTTTGAGTATTCTTGTTGGTAATATATTTTGTATGTATACTATTGTTTAAACTGCTTCTGCCCAATATTTATGATCAATATGAGATTGTTTTAACATACATCTCACCATTTCTATAATTGACCTATTTTTTATTTCTGCAATTCCATTCTTTTGTGGTGAATATGATGTAATGAGTTGTCTTTTACTTCCATTTTTTTTCTAAAAATAAATCAAATTCTTTAGATACAAACTCACCTCCTCTGTCTGAACGAATATTATCCATTTTCCATTTGTCAAATCTATTAGAATATTTCCAATCCCCTTTACTTCATAAGTTTTACTATCTGCTATAGTAATTGTTTTCTCATCTATATTTTGTAGAGAATTAAACCAATATATGTTTCCATTCATATGTTTGTTTTCCCCTGAATCTATATACCAATGATCCAGGGTGTAAGATACCTTATTGTTTAGAGTAAGCATACTTGGAAAAGACTTTCTAAAACTTAGTTTTTGTAGGATTCCTTATGTCTCCCTAGTGATTAGAATATATTCTAATCTTGGTAAAGTGCTTTAGGAGGTAATAGTTTATATTTTTTAGTTGATTTGGTAATGTTTTGTAAATGACAATAGTCAACTCTTATTTCACCTTATCTCTCAATTGAACTATGCACTTTTCAATTTGAAGTTCTCTATAGTTGGATTTCTTTTATCCCTTTAGTATGAGTATGAGACAAGTGTAACTAAATAATTCTAACTTATTTGAGTAAATAATGAACTTCCTTTTATAGCCCTTAATATTCAATAGTTTAATATTTTTAAATTCCAATAATCTATGTTTGTTTAATATTTTTAAATTCCAATAATCTATGTTTGATGTAGTATACCTTTTGTCTCCCTAATTTTAGAATTTTAGAAAATAATGATATTTATAATAATTCATTTCCAAGTAGAAAACCCTTATACCTCCTATGATATTAATTGCAAATATTGTATTTCAACTAGAGTGATAATATTATTTAAGGATAAGAATATTAACTCCTTGATTTGCTCTAAAATCAATTAAGGTTGATTTTACAAATAATTTTAAATGCAAAAGATAATGATAATTTCAACCTTATATTATCCCTTATTACTCCTTATGAAAGTAAATTAATCAACCTATATAAAATAATACCTTAGTAAGGTTGATGAGTGCTAAAAATCCTTGAAATGTGTTGTATCCTCTTGCTAGTTTATGATAGGCTAGTGGACATCCTCTTATGATAGTCTTAAATGCACCTTTGACTCCTTGACTTCAAGCTTTGAATACGCTCTCACTTAATGCAGATTTGGAATGTGCTTCAACTCTCTCCAAGAGCGCTCCTTTTATGGTGGCTACAGATGTGCTATCACCTTCTTGTTGGGTGTTCCAAGTGGTATGAGGCATTATCACATGGTGTAGGATGAATTCCTTCCTAAGTAGCACTTGTTTTTTGTATCCTCCTTGAGTAGCGCTTGTCTTTGAGAACCGTTAGACCACATGGTGTAGGATTAATTCCTTCTTGACGAGCATTTAAAAAAACTTGGACGTTAGGACAATGATGGAAGGCATTACTTGGTTGAGCGCTCTTCCTCCTTAAGCACGAGCATTCTGATTTAAATATTCTCTTACACTATGTGCCAAGTGGCACAATATTCCCTCCTTGTCAAGATAAGTGTTTGAGCCTTCTTTCCATGCACGCTTACCTTCAATGTACCAACCTTTTAAGGCTTCTCATTATATTCTTGCCAACTATTGCAAGCTTTCTTTTGCCTCCTTTGTGACAACAAATTGTGAGATGGCTCCTCCTTTTCTCCAACAAAGATGGATGATGTATTCCAACAAGGTTGGCTCCAACTATGAATATTCTCAAGCGTTGCAATGGTGCTCCTTATTGGCTAGTAGTTCTTCCACGTTGGAGCTTTGGTAAGACACTCCTTGTTATACATAGGATGTGTTATGTTGTCCTTTGTATTGTCCACCTTGCAATGAGTGCTAGTTTCTTATGTAGGATGGTTGCTATTGCTTGTTGTATAGACACTAAGTTGGTGTGGATATCGATATCTCTAGGATTAGCTCTATTCTTAAGCACATAGAGTGTGCTTCCACCTTGCTAGCATGAATTTTGAGCCCCTTTGGAATGGCTCTCTACCCTTCTTGAAGTTTGCTCCTCAAACTACAATGATATGGCTGCTTGGAGACCATGTCTTGTTGCTTGTAATAGTATCTTTGAGACACTCTTTCTTTGTATTATTTTGCTTTAATTGAAAGGACAAAGTCGATGCCAATGTAATGCAAAAGCCTTTGCAATTTATTAGGATACAAATTTATATTTTGCACTGAAGTTATACGTCTCCTATTGAAGCTTCCCTTGCTTCTTAAATATGTTGACACTCTACTCTATTCCTCGAGAGTAAGATGTAATGTGTTGTTGCCTTTTTTTTCTATGCAATACTAACCTTTAACTCTTTACTTGGATAGTTTTAGCACCAATGAATCCAAGCTCTTAACCATGCAACTAATTTTAGAGGTTTAACTTTGCACTAATGTTCACTGCAACTTAAAATACTTAGTGTACCTTAAGAAACTCTTAAAACAACTAGTATAGTGCAATATTGATCTCACCTTATCACTCCTTTTAAGGATTTAAAAATGAACCCACTTCTTGCAACTTTTAAACTCTTTTATGGTGCTTAATAAACCAAAACTTTCAAGTTCAACTAATGAACCTTTTTGCACCCAAGTTGCTTACCTTTAAGATCTTTGAAGATGGTGGGTGGTTTGATGATTTGATTCACCAAATTGTTATCCTTAACAGGATGAAATTAGAGCTCTAAAATTGAAGTAGATGACTCCATCTCTCCTTTTGAGTTCGAATTCTTCTTATTTTGGGCTTGTTGTTGGATATCCCAAATTCTTCTTATATAAGATGCTCCTTACACAATATTTTTTAGGTCCCTCGTAGCTCTGGTACTAATGATAAATTCTACGAGTTTATATCTATTCAAGAATTATAATCACTAAAAAGAAATGATAGAATAGAAGAGCTACATGAACAACATATCATCTCATATTATCTGAATAGATTTGTACAATTGCGAATGGAACTAAGCGTCTATTATATAAAGGAATAGGTTTCTTGTTCTTGCTCTACCTATGATACTTGGTCCATATTATATGAAACTTGGCATGAATACCAAATGATGGAATATATTCCAACACTCTATGTGTAAAGGGAGAAGTCCTTGTACTCATATGTGGCATGCTCATGTGCAACCCACCTTGCCCCGTTTCTCGGAACCCCATTCCCCTTTCATAAGCACACATAAATATAGGTATTAAATAATTTAAGCACACGTTAAATGATTTTCTCAAGCCCCCCCACCTTTCTAAAAATTAATAATTAATTCAAAATAAATTAATTATTAATTTAAATTATTTATTTTTATAAAAAATATATTAATTAATTAAAATAACATTTTAATTAATTAATTATTAAAGGAGGTAAAATATTCCTCCAAGGAAGAAATATATCAATTCAAGGAGGGAAAATATCAAATTGAGAAGGAAAATTATTAAAGGGGATAAAATATCATGAGGGAAGAGGCTAGCACCATGTCGCCTAGCCAAGACTTCATGAAGCTTGTGGAGCTGACACAATAGACAGAAGAGATGGCCCTATTGGCCAAAGAGATATGTGCCCAACTAGTGAAATACTCGTGTCCACTATGAATGACATAGACTAAAACGAGTTCCTTGGTGTTAAGGACTCTAAGGAAGATATTAAAGTTAATTTCAGCCCTACTCCATCGACCCCAAATCTTAGCATTATAGATAATGAAATTTGCATAATGGACAACACAACACAATTGATTCTAGCAAACCTTTTTTTTTGGAACTATTTCACGAGGTGCCTTCTACTCGAGAAATACCTCCTCCTTCACCTCCTTTGGTGTATATCATGGAAGATGATGTTCCTGATCTTACTTCACTTCAAGGAGTATCCTCATTTACTGGCTTAGAGGACCAAAATCTTGACAACAATTTGGAAAATGTGTTTGAAGGTGAGGTTCAAAATCTTGACAACAATTTGGCAAATGTGTTTTAAGGTAAGGGCCAAAAGCTTGACAAAAAATTAGCAAATGTGTTTGAAGGTGAGGGCCAAAATATTGACAATAATTTGGTAAATGTGTTTGAAGGTGAGCTCATTGAGGATGAGACTCATTTCTTCAATTTGACACTTATATCAGGAATGGGCCCTAATCACTCTATGCAACTCTTTTCTCACACTCCAAAATTGATGCACATTTTCTTGGAAGGAAGCTTTGTCCAACCAAAGTTTAATATTGGCACACCTGCTTCTACTATTCTTGAAATCAAATCCATCATTGTGTAGGATTTAGATTCTTGGAATGAAAGTATCAATAATATGCTCCAAAGACGATTCCTACTCACCTGTTTTATGTGCACAGTACCACATCCTCGGCCTCCCCCATGGCTACCTTATCATTCTCAAGATCTTTTCTCCTATTCTAAACGCATTGGGGTCCAATGCGCATATTGTTGGGAGGAATGATGAGGAATAAGATTCCTCATCCAATTAAATATTAATTAATTTAAACTTTAATTAATATTTCATTAAATATTAATTAAGTTAACAAGTTTAATTAATAATTAATTATTATTAATTAATAATTAATATAACTTTATGAAAAACTTAATTGTAAAGGCACGTTCCAAACATTGTGCCTATTCATATAATGTACTATTTATATTGAAACATAGTGAATAAAATTATTCGATATTGAATTTCTAATTTTATATCTTTTACCCATTGTTTCCACATAAAATAATACCTTATTAATCTAGTTGTAGGACTTGAGTCATTTATGAGCCCATCACTTGCCAAACTCTTTACCAATAGGGTGGTAGGCTTAGAGATGTAAACCCTTGATCCCACTTATGTGGGATACCTCACCCCTATTAACATTGATTCATGGCATGTGTGTGGGGGTAGTTTGCCCTCTTTGCTTTCTAATTAGTTCATCGTGATACTCTTCTTATACAATATATTATTTCCAATGGTATGTTCCTAGGTTTATTGTGATCTTCTACAAGTTATTATTTCAAATAAAGTATTCCCACAATGAAATTTTATTACACTTTCATACCTGGTTAGTAATCATAAATTTTTTGTAATAAAGGTTACATAATTGGATTTGAGTCTCTTTGTTAGTGTATCTCATTCTACCAATCAAAAGGTAGAAATATATTTGTTTTATAAGTCAAATACATAAAATTCAATTGATAATATAACAAGAATAGATACTTAAATCTCTTTGGATATTTGTCTTTTTAAGGTAATTTCTTTCAACTTAAGCTCACTCTTACATCTAAATTTGAATCTTAATAATGAGAGTTGGAAAAAAAGAACCAAAGAGAGTGAATGAAAGTTAAAAAAACATTTTTTAATTTTTGTGACAAATGTTATATGGTTGGTTTTAAATTCTATTGATTAGTATTGTTAAAATATGTGGTGATCAATCTTCATTTGAGGCCACGACAGACTTTGTATTGTATTGTATGTGTAAGCCCTTTGATCTCTTATTAACCTTGTAAAGCTTTTATTCGTAATATTTTATTATTTAAACTGAAGTTTGGTTTCTTAACCTGGACCTAAAGGTAACTTGTAATTGGTTGTAAATACCACCTCATACCAGTCATTTCATTATCAATTGGAGTGCAATTTATTTTTCTTTAGTAATATTATTTGATGTCTATGGAAAACCCCTTATATTGTGTATTACTTTTTAACATTTTTTGGTGATGTGTTGATTTGATTCATTTTTGGAAACTACTATAAAATTTAACATGGGATCATAACATATCTGAATCTCCATTACTTGATTGCTTATCTTCAACAAATCCACTTTTGTAGTGTCTCCTAGGGGCAATAATATTTGGAATAACTAGAATTTTTGTAATTTGTTGGATTTTTTTATAAGACCCTAGGTGGACTTGGATTGTGAGGATCTCATTGGATTTTACATATTTTATTTAGGGAAAATATTCGCTGATAAATTTCTTTGTTCCTCTCTTGACACTCAATCCATTCACTTAATTTTATTTTTATTTTTGACCAAATGGATGCCCTAGTTTCAAGATTGAGTTTCTTGAGGTTTTTCAAAAACCTCATTTGTATTTTATAGATTTAAATATATATATATATATATATATATTTTTTTTTTTCTCTTTTGGTATTTTGTAATTAATAGCAATATTTATGAAATGACAGTTTGCATGGTTGTTGTAAAAGAAACAAGTAAGAGGCTAAATATTTTTCAATATACCTTGCATGAAAGTGAAGTCATGGGCAAAATTCCATGTATGGCAAAGACCTTTGAGATAATGACAAAGTTGCTAAAATGGTGTGATAATTTTTTGTTGCATTGGCATAAGAGGATGTCTTGCTTGGTTGTATTCGATAAAAAGGTTGCGTAGAAAAAATCATG
Organism: Wollemia nobilis; assembly: GCA_028583015.1. Classification (NCBI taxonomy): domain Eukaryota; kingdom Viridiplantae; phylum Streptophyta; class Pinopsida; order Araucariales; family Araucariaceae; genus Wollemia; species Wollemia nobilis. Next base: position 1,997,461 of record JAQPPZ010002224.1, read on the forward strand.
ATAGGTACAAATAAATCATGAAATTTTTTGGATTCTTTACAAATTGTGGACAAGAAAACGTTTCATTTCATTAAACATAAAATATATTACAACTTGATCTTTATAAATACCTCTTGGGCTACAATAGTGGATTTCCAATGAGGAATCCCTTTTTAATGCAATTTCTAGCTCTCATACTTTCTTCGACCACCTCAAGAGGGGGTGGGCTAAGTACCATCATTGGTTGAGTAGAGTCTCCACAATCTACACAACCAAATCTATAATTAGTAGCACCTGTTGGGTCCACCTAAGTTGAACCCAATTTTATGAAGGGGTAAACAAATAAACTCAAATTAATACATTAAATAAAGCTTAAAACAAGTTTAAAATATAGTATAACATCTTACTCACCTTTGTAACTGATCTGTTGTGATGAAATTGACCTTAGTCAGTCACCCATTTGGTGTGGATGTATGAGGATGTGGAGAATAGGGGGTAAGCAAGACTAGGGTTATATGGTAGCCTAGGGTTAAGGGGTAGACTAGGATGGTATGCACATAGGTTAGGTGAGTGGGATGATCACATGATGACCATGGGCTAAGTGTGGGATGGATCTTAGTAGGGAAAATGGGCTAAGATGAGGAAATTAAGGTAATAATATAAATAATTGGATTTTTGGAGCATTTTGTAAAACAATAAACATTGACACTGCACAAGAGATAATGTGATATTTTTAGGTGTCTACATTTACTCCTTTTTGTACTACAGTGTGTGTAGAGATGATGTAGTATAAAAACGCATGATATCATATGGGTGACTAACTATGACAATAATGGATTGACAATGGTTGACCATGGATTTTGACATACCACAATGATAGTTGAGGGAGAAGACATAATGTTATCTCAAATAATGAACAATGTAATATACCCTAGTTATTGAAGGGATGTATATCCTTGAATCCTTTCCTTTGATAGATTTTTGAGTTCCCTTGATTGAGTAAGTTGACCAACCATAGTTATGTAGCCTCATGTCACTCCAATCAATTAGATAAGTGGGCTTATGTTGCCACCTCGATGAAGCGATTATGTGAGTAACCATACAAAATTGGCATGTAGCGTACTAAATTTGGATTGGATTAGAGTTTGAGTTGAGAGAAGAAGAAGGAAGATAAATTTTATCTTTTCCCTAATAGAGGAAGGCTAATTATAGTCTCAAGAAAAGTTCTTGGACAAATGTGATTCTAGAATTGAGTGTTTGGATATTGGATATGTTCAAGATGGCATTGATAGATAATATCTTCCTCTCAAACGATGAGTTGATGGGTGAAGAAGTGAAACACAACAACAAAGTCATTGACCGAAGGTTGCTACATGACAACGGAGTGGGAGGGTTAAGAAAAATAGGTTAAATGATCAAAGAAACAAAAATTGATTGGTAAGAATAGAAACCATATGATCAACAGTAAATTGGTCAGACAGTACAAGATGAGCATCAACTGTACAATATAGTTATCGACTGTATGAGATGGTCATCGATCATGCTAAAATAAAAAGGGTGCATGAGGGGCACACATGTTCATTTGTATCATGCAATTTGTGAGAACAAAGAGTGAGAGAGATAGATGAGGCTAAAAATTTTGACATGAAGCACTACAAGAACAAACACATGAAGGTATGAGATGGCAGACAATGATGTGGGACCTAGAGATGGAGGGAGTGTAGCGTAGGTTAGTGATTTTTTATCCTTTTTTCTTGCTCTATGGTTTTTTTGCATAAAATAAACCCTAGAGTCTATTTTTAGTGAAATTAAATCATAGAAACTTAGGCTAGCATAGGGATGGTAAATAAAATATGTTGTTTTGGATTATGGGGTTGTTTGTTTGTTTTTTTTTGGGTTTTTTGTTTTTCTTTCTATTTGGGTTGGGGGTGTCCATAAAACTACACAAACACAAACTATCTTGGTTGGGATGGTTTTGGTTTTCATATACTATATAGAATGTACGATCGTATAGACGATTGCAGGAACCGTACGATAGTTGTATGAATTTTTTTTGGAGTGTGATTAAATGGGTAGAAAAAGGATATTGATGAGGGGGATGATGGCAGGGGAAGGCAGTACGACCATGACATAGATTTAGGCCACTCATTCAAATTAAAGAGGGATTTGCCTAAGGATGACTAGGTGTGGTTATCGAGGATTAGGTTTTGAGGAGTGGCTCAAATGGAGACCATACACATTGATCAAACATATCTATCGACCTTGATTGAGTGATGGGATCCAAATAGGGGTACCTTCCATTTACCCATAGGAGAAATGACAATGACACTGGAGAACATGTATATGATAGATCAATTAACCATGGAGGGATGTACCATTATAGTAGTAGGTGTGATGCAATAGGTGATGGTGATAGGGAAAATTTTAGAGTAGAGTGGGACTAGGTGGATACAAAGAGTGATGGGGTTTTGTATGATTCCCATTATTTATATGGGTTAGTGTCATAGAGGAAGATACTAGCGATGGTGATGATATTGAGTTGTGTGCTACCTGACTCCTCAAGTCTATGGTTTTTATGGAATCTATTAGGAATTATGTCATACTTGGTGGAGGTATCGATGATGTATGTGTGGCACCAACCTTGTTGGTGTAGACATATAAGGAGCTATATGGATTGAGCAGAGTATGAGTTGTAGTTTACTAGTGCAATTGTGGGTATGGGAGAATATGGCGATCGAGAGGCCACAGGGCTTATCGTATGATGCTCATGGATTAATAGGGGAGGCTTTCTCATATGCCTTGAGGTGGAGGAAAAACATGGAGGCACATAGGAGGAGGGCCTATGAAGGACATCCTATATTTTATCACTAGATGTGGGTAAGTTTGAGGTGGTAGGATATTATCTGGTGATCATGGATAGGTGGTCCAGTATGGGAGGAGGCTCACCATTTATGTTAGGCATGATGAGCTAGATGGTTGACTGGATGTAAGACCACTTAGGTGGAGTACTTTTAGTTCACCTGAGTATTGCGATAATTTGGACTAAGACAAGGGGTACCATATATGCTTGTGATATATTGAAGGATTAGGGATGAGGATAGGTCATCACCTTAGGTAGGGCTAATGGAGGAGCATGTAGATGAGGTGGTCCTAGTGCCAGATATAGATGATACTGGCATGATTACATAGTATGATAGGTGGTGGTCCACATAGTAGTGGTACATAGGGAGGTTTTTGGTGAAGGTGGGGTTATATAGGGAGAAGGACGATGATGGTGATGTTAGTAGAAGGGCAGGGAAGGAGGAACCATTCAGGTAGTGATTATGTCATCAAATAGATGAGGAAGTAGTACCATTAGGGGTAACATGTGGGGATATGCCAACAATGGAGTTAAGGAGTGGGGGATACCCAATTTTGATGATATAATGGATATTAGTGGATTTGCATCAATGACTAAGTGGGTGTAGAATTTGGATGTCCAGTTGGTAAAGCAAGAGGTAGCATGGGCTCAGTGGTTGGAGGCCCAACTATTAATCCATTATTTTCATAGTTAGCCACCCATATGGTGTCATGTGTTTTTGCATTGCATCATGTCTACATACTATAATAAAAAAATAGGCAACTGTAGGCACCTAAAATTGTCACATTATCTCTTGTGGAGTGTCAATGTTTAATTATTTTGAAAAATGATCCAAAATTCTAATTATTTTGTATTATTACCTTAATTTCCCCATATTAGCCCCTTTTTCCCACTATGCCACATCCTAAACCTAGCCCATAGTGACCATCCCTACACACCATCCTAGTCTACACCTTGACCCTATTCTACCCTATGATCCTATTCTACCCTATGATCCTATTCTACCTTACCCCCTACTCTCCATATTCCCATGCACCCACACCTCCCCCCATGCTTATTTAATGCACATGGGTGGGGTGAAGACTTTCTCCACCCATTTGTATTAATGTGGTTAAGACCTTCTCCATCCCTATGTATTAATGGGGTATGATGCATCCATGCCTATTTATTTCATATGGATGGGGTGAGGACTTCCCCACCCAAAAATATTGATGAGGCATGGTGCACCCATGCCACCTCACCACCCCCCTAACCCTTAGCAAAAATTTATAAATAGCCCCCCTTTTCCTTTCATTTACACAAATGAGATAGATGCTTAGAGAAACTTTGCCAAAATTACTCTAGCACCCACTTGTGTGCATTGAGAGAGGTCACTTTACTTAGAGTGCTAGCCCCATGGATAGTCTCTTGTATCTCTCTTTCTATGTTCTTGTTTTGTAAACAGGTTGCAAATTTGAATTCAAATAGTCACCAAATTTTGAGCATAGCTACCTAACAACCTACTAAAGACCTCCACCAAAGGAATTTTTACCATGTTCAACATAGCAAAAAATATCCAAACGAGGATGGTTTACAACCAGAACCATCCCAATACCCGATTTTGATGATATAGTGGATATGAGTGGATTTGTCTTAGTGGTTAAGGAGGCATAGATTTGGATGGAGAAGGCATATCAGTTGGAGGTCCAATTGGCAGAGCATGAGGTAGCATGGGCTCAATGTTTGAAGGTCAAGTTGGTAGAGTAGGAGGTAACATGGGCACTGGAGAGGATATGGCTATAGGGATATCTTGATACAGTGACTGGAGAGCAGGATAGACTCTAATAGTAGGTTGATCAGATGAGGGCACAACCACCAACAACTGAGAGTGGGGAAGATATGGTGGCCTTACAATTCAAGATCACTGAGTTATGATGGAGTAGGGAGGATTATAGGGCTAGTTATATGAATGAGGGAGACAAAGCTTGACTGTATGAGGAGAGGATAATGATCAAGGGTTTTGCAGTTCCATCATACTCAGTTTCTTGATCTTGATGGACTTTTAGAAGCACACCATTAGTGGCCCCATCAGTGCTCTATTTTGTGGATACAACAACATTGAAAGAAACAGGACCAACCACTTGATTGCTTTTCTTCAACAAATCCACTTTTGTAGTGTCTTCTAAGGGCAAAAATATTTGGAGTAGCTAGAAGAAATTTTGTAAGTTGTCGAAGGATTTTATGATAAAACCCTATGTGGGCTTGGATTGCGAGGATCTCATTGGATTCAACATATTTGCTTTAGTAAAATATTCACTGATAAATTCCTGTGTTCCTCTCTTGACACTCAATCCATTCACTTAATTTTTTGGTTTCTAACTAGATGGATTCCCTAGTTACAAGATTGAGTTTCTCGAGGCTTTTTAAAAACCTCATTTTTCTTTTATGAATTTTTTTTTTTTAATTTTCATTTCTCTTTTTGCATTTTGTAATTAATAGAAATGTTAATGAAAGGATAGTTTGCATGGTTGTTGTGAAAGAAAAAAGCAAGAGGCTAAATACTTTTCAATAGACCTTGCATGAAAGTGAAGTCATGAGCAAACTTTCGTGTATGGAAAATACCTTTGAGTTGCATGACAAAGTTGCAAAAATAGGCTGATTATTTTTTGTTGAATTGGCATGAGAGGATGTCCTGATTGGTTGTATTGAATAAAAAGTTTATGCAGAATCATGATAGATACAAATAAATTGTGATTTTTTTGAATTCTTTGTAAAATTATAAAGGGGCTCCTAGTTTGGTATTTTTTCTCTTTTTACCTTTGGCACCTCTTTCTTTGCATCAAAAAATTTCTCTTTCCCACTAAAATTTAAAATTTTTAATTTGAAATTATTTAAAATTTTGAAAGGCAAAATGAGGGGCATGTGCATGCATCATGTTGATGCAATGCTAACTATGCAGACATAATAGTGGTAGAAAATAAGTTTGGTGCATAATGTACAATGTGTAAAGGGAAAAATCAAAGTTTTGCATTGGCACCTTATTTCAAGTGGCTAGGGGATCCTCCCTCAATCCTTGGGACCTTAGAGGTACACAGATCAAATCTCATACCCTAAACTCTTTTGATAAAAATTATGACATCACTCCCTTGATAGATGACATCAATAACTATGACATGGCATTGTGTGATGATATGGCATAAAATTATGTAGTGGTTGATGATGTCACATTTTTCTAGCATGCACCTGATGACATGATGGCTAATGATGTTATACATTTGATGATGTAGTAGTTGGTGATGATGTGGAACCTGATATTCTAATCCATGCTAACATGGCAATTGATGACGTGGAAGGTAACATGGTAGATGAAGCGCCACTTGTTGACATAATGCATGATGATGTAGCACAAGATGATGTATTGAGTGATTACATGGTAGGTGGTGACATGTTAGATGATGTGGCACATGATGACATGGTAGGAGATGGTATAGTAGGGGTTGACATGTCAAGGGACAATATCATAGGTAAAATACCACATGGTAGATCTAGAAAGGGATTCAACCATTCATATTATGCCATCTCATCAAGCCCATCGACTATACAATTGTACAATCAACAATAGAATTTGTAAAGCATAAATTTAAAATTAATCAGAGAGTGACAAGTGACTCAATTTGATTTATAGGTTATAAAGCAAATCAAATTCTGACAAGTGGCATAGTTTAGTACATTTCCTAGTGGCCTACACAATCAACATTCAATCGATATCCCCCTATTCTAGATTATGACAAGTGGCATCACATTCACTAGTACATTGTCTAATTAGCATCTAATTGGCACCCCATAAACCACTCATGCAATGACATGTAGTGGTGTCTCATTCATTGTAGGTAAAAACAAAAAACAAATTAAAATTTTAAAGGCTTTGGAGGAATTTTGTGTGTTTTTTAGGTCAAACTTTCACATACCATAACTTTTGCATACAAAAGCTTTTTGAGCCTCTTTTTTTAAAATCAATCAATTTTTTAAGATCTTTGAATTGGTAATGTTATTTCTAGTCACAACTTCATTTATGGTTTTATATTTTGATAGGAATTATGAATCAACATGCACCATTTTTGAATGGTCCAAATGATGCCACTTGGAAAATAAATATGGAAGGTCTACTCTAAAATAAGGAGTTGCTCGAATATGTTAATGAGGAGACTCGAGATACTGCTTGTGAAGAGAGAAAGTAGTTGTACAAGGTTAATAAGGATGAGGTTCTTAGTGTGATTACTCTTCATATTGATAAGATCTATGAAACTCATTAGCAATAGTACAAATCCTAAGGAATTTCTTGACAAATTTCAAGGATTGTTGTGATAATTTGATTCCACATATATCAATAGATTGGAGTCAGATTTGGCTACCTTGACTATGGATAATTTTGATACTATTTATGAGTATATTAGTTGCTTTAAGAAGTTGCAAGTTGACATCTAAACTACTAGAGCAATTCCAAAAGGAACAAGAGAGGAACAACAACCTATGGATAAAGAGAAAATATTAAGCTTCTCAACATTTTTTTTCTATAATGTTTTAGAGATATATGAGAGAGTTATTGTTTTATTTGAGATACATAATGTCTAGTTCCTAATTTCTTGTCCTCCTCTAATTGATGAAGTATTCAAATACCTTCTTTACCATGAGGTTTTAAGACAATGATGTAATAATCATCCTCTCATCAATCAATATCATGCAAAGAAGTGATAAAATATCAAACTAATAGGAATCCAACAAAGAATGAGAAGAATCCCAAGAAGCATTTCAAAAATCCAACTCATGAGTTTTGCAAGAACGAAGGACACAAAGTAGAGTTTTATCATATTCACATAAAGAAGCTTAAGAAAGCAACCAAAAAGGGGGTGTTGATGCTACTCTATTATTTGCATAGGGGAAGGATAGCCATGGTGGTGAAGCCTCACAAGCTCATGTAGCTATTCATTTAGAATATTGGAAATCCACTTAATTTGATAAGTGTATTGCAAATTAAAGGGCAACAAGGCACATGACCACACATAAACGTCTTCTACATTATAATAACACATTGAATTTAGGAGAGTATGTTGTCATTGGATATGACCCTTCCTTAAATATGGTAGGTTTTGAAAAGGTTAGTATTGGATATTCTTCATTTGATGAGGTTTTTTATGTTCCTAGTGTTGGACCCAATATTTTGTCTATTTATTGCATCATCCATACAGACAAAAAGGTAGATTTTTGGTCTAATCATTGGGTGATCAAGGATATCAATGATGGATTTAAGATAGATATGTCTAGATATTATGATGAGTTGATCAAATGTACAAACTAAGGGATATAATTATTTCTTCTTCCTCCTCTTGGAAGAAATATTTTATGGTCATGTTGGCACAAGTAGATGATGAGATTTAGTGATGGCATCACAGAGTTAGGCATGTTAGTTATGGGTCGTTAAGGTGTAATATTCATCATCATATGGCTATTCGACTTCTCATATATACCCTTTGAGTGGTGCATGCAAGGGATGTATTTTGGGGAAGCATCACAAAGGGTTTTTTCCAAAAATGACAATGAGGCATGCTACATGACCCTTGGAGCTTATTTACATTGATATATGTAGACCCATAGGTACATCGTCCATTTCTACAAATATGTAGTTTCTTATTTTAATTGGTGAATTATTTATGTATGTATGGTTGTATATTATTCATACCATAGATGAGGCTCTTGATAAGTTCAAGGTATTTAATGCATTGAAAAAATAGTTGGAAAGAAAGATCAAGTGTCTCTAGTCAGATAGGGTAGGTGAGTATATGAGTAATAATTTTCATGATTTTTTGGCTTTTCATGGTATTACCTTTCAAAGGACTATTCATATGCTTCAAATCATAATAGGGTAGTTGAGAGAAAAATAATATAATTATGGATATGGCTCATTGTATGATCCATGCTAAGGGAATAAAGCACTGATTTTGGGATGAGGCCATTACTTGTGCAACATACATCATCAATAGAGTACACTAGAGAAATTCAAGATGTGGCACCCTTTGAGAGGATGACAGGTGATAAGACAAATGTGTTTTGATTCATTTACTTTAGGTTTTCAATATGGGCTCATACACCTAGAGAACTTTGAAAGGAGGTATAGAAGAGTCATATATACATTTTTATGGGTTATTCAGTTACCTCTAACGTATACTATATTTATGATCCTGAAAGGTATGGGATTCTTATTCAAAGAGATGTGATTTTTCATTATGTTCTTCAAGGGCTTCCATTCAATACTCCACCTAAGCTTTTGGTCAAAGATATTTAGAGTTTATTTTAAGCACTATTTCTATTGGATCTTCTCCTTCATATTCCAATGAAGGTCCTATAGCTATTGATTTAAACCCCCCTTAGGTAATGCCATCCTTAACACCATTAGTTTTGGATTCTAGGAACATTGAGCTTGGCACACCAATTCCTTGTACCATAGTATTGGATGATGAGTATGGTTTGTATGCTTCAAGTTTTATTTCTAATTTGTTTTGCTTTAGGATGTGCCTAGATCTTCCATAGCTCATTTAACACCCAAGTGGGTTCAAACTATTTTGTAGGGTGCTAAATCCATTCTTCCTATGGAGTGACATTGGAAGGCCCCCTTTAGGGTCTTATTCTTTATTGAAATATGTAATGATTAATCTTCACTTGAGGCCACAATTGACCTTGTATTATATTATATGTATGGGCGCTTTGGGCCCTTGTAAAACTTGTAAAGGTATTTTTTGGTATATTTTATTATTTAACCTAAATATCAGTTCCTTAACCTTGACCTAAAGTAACTTGTAATTGAGTAGAAACACCCCTTTATACCACCCATTTGTCAATTAGTTAGAGTGTATTCTATTTTTCTTTAGTGAAATTATTTGGTGTCCATAAACAACCCCTTTATATCATGTGCATTGCTTTTTGTGTATTTATTTTTAGCAATACTATGTAATGTGTTGATTCCATTCATTTTTCAAAACTAATATAAGATCCAACACTCTCAAATATTGATAATTTTAAATATCCTCTTACCTATTCCTAGGATAAGGGTCAACCATAGTGGTAAGATTTCATGATTGTTTACTATGAGTCTTTGATTATTTTTTAAACATGGGAGCTTGTTCCTCTTCTAGAAGGGAAGAATGTTATTGAGTGCAAATGGGTTTATAGCAATAAGTAAACTTTAAATGGTCAAGTGGGGAAGCAAAAGGTACACCTTATTTCTAAGGTTTTCTCTTAGAAGAAGGGAATTAACTGCTTAAAGATATTTACCCCATTTGCTCGAACAATTTTTTTTAGATGATTCTATCCATAGTTTTTTCCTATGGTTGGAAGGTATATCAAATGAATGTGAAGAGTGCATTTCTTCAAGAAGATATGTACATGTAGTATCCATCTAGTTTTGAGCTTGAGGGTCCTACCTCCTTGGTATATCGATTGATTAAGTTCTTATATGGACTTAAGCAGGCATTTTTTACTTCGTATGAGAAGATCCACTCTTTTATTTCTTAATTGTATATTTTGGTGATGTGAGGTCAAAATGATGTTTACATATAAATTAGGATGGGGAGACTTTGGTGATTGTGTTATATGTACATTATATTCTCATTATATGTAACTCACTTGTCCTGATCTAGGACATGAAGTCATGACTTTGTGCTACCTTTGAGATGATAGATTTAGGCCTTCTACATTGATTTTTGGGTATTTAGATTGATCAAACTTATTTTGGGATCACCATGTCATAGCCCAAGTATGTGTCAGATATTCTTCAAGGCTTTAGAATGGAGGATTTCAAATCCGCTTGAACTCCTTTTGCTTCAAGATTAAAGCTTTGAATAAATTGCATAAATATTTTAATGGATGCTACTCTATATTAGTCTCTTATAGGAGGTCTTCTTTAACTCACTCATGCATGAGCTAATATTGTAAGTACTTATTAACTAGCTCTGGATGGATGTCATCGACTTGGCAATTGGGTCCATATGTCTATGTTGTTATCTTAAATAAGGTTTTCTTTAATGTTTTCTTTAGTTCTCAAATATGTCTCACTAATAATTTATATATGAATGTTAATAGACCCAACCCTTTGGTATGGTTAGATAAATAAGAGTAATAGGGTAGTAGGCTAATGACAAGTGTAATCTTATAGTCATGCTATTAAAATACTTTGACAATTTAATTTAGTAGACAACAAAAGTATTAGTATATTTTTATTATAAGTAGAATTTTAGGAAAAGTTATATAAAAGATTGATTATTTTCATTTTTATATATATGCCATATTTAGTTTAAGATGAATCAAATGGGTAGATTTTTATGGAATTTTTCTTTATTTTACCTTAAAGGATCACATATTTTTATGTAAGCCATATTACCCAAAGCTTTGAAAATATCTAGATATATACAACGGCAAATTAAACCCATCATTCATTGAGAGGATTGATATATTTAAAAACCATTACCCATTGAAGAATGGAGTGATTAAATAAAACCACTAAAAAAAGTATAAAATAACATCAAGTAGGATGTTATCCACCCAACTTCAATAGTTAGCAATGGCGACTATTACAATTTGGAGGTAACTGTTCTCCAGCATTTAAAGGACATAGGTCATGTGTTGTAGATAATAACGAATGATGGAATGGGACATCGTTCTAGGTTACCATACAAGTAATACGTGAGGATGCTCATGAGCCTCCTCCGGTTGTGGAATTGCCAATATGACTCAATCTGGGAGCATATTTGAGGTTGGATAGTCCAGCGATAGATGGTATAGGCAGCATTACCGTCAACCAGAATATGGTCTGAGACATCTGGTTCGGAAGCCATGCAATGGAGGACCCTAATTAAACTTTAGCAGAAGGTCAATGATCAGGCACTGGCATAGCTATGCTAGTTCCAAAGCATGAACTTTTAAGATTACATAGGTCAGTGGACCCTTACAGACGAGAATGGGATTGTGAATCCATATCTAACATGCTTTGAAATGAGGGAATTATTGCATCCACGTTTCCAGGTGTTATCGGCCCTAGAAGGGCAACCCCATGCCAAGATCAAAAGAAACCCAAGAAAAGGGTGGGATCTAATGGCAACCTATTACGGGAAGTTGGTCGGTCATGAGCACTTAAGTCACCATATGCAGTGGTGGAAAAACTTGAAGTGCATTTCCTCTATGCCAAGTACTAATACAAATTTGGGAATAACCACGTAAAAGTATGACATTTATGTTTGTAATTTGCAAAAAAAATGGATTTGAGTTTTGACAACCAAGTGAGTAGACTTGGTTTGTTACAGTTGGTATCAGAGCGATCTTGGCATGAAGAGTAAGGATCTTGTTAATGGCAACCTATCACGGGAAGTTGGCCAGTCCCGAGCACTTAAGATACCGTCTACAGCGATAAAACCTCTTGAAGTGTGATTTTTCTATGCCAATGTACTAATACAAGTTGGGTATAACTACATATATGTGACATTTATGTTGGTATTTAGCGAAATTTTGAATATGTGTTTTGACAACCAGGTGAGTAGATCTAGGTTTTTACAATAGTAACATGGTTTGAGACATATGGATGACTTAGCTTATACCAAGGCTCAAATATGGATGTATATAAAAAAAATTAATGAATTGTAGGAGATTGAAACAGATCTTACTTGAATTAAACTATGATCATATAATAGTATTACAAAAACTTCACAGTCATACATATATCTTTTGACAAGATTTAATCTAAATCTTCCTTTAAAATTAAAAAATTATCATCAATCATGTTTATTATAGTTTTTATAGATATTTTGCAAGCTTCCCCTAGGTTTTTGTCATAACTCCTTTACAATTTTTTCAAGTAGTTACTTCTCTTAATAAACCCTTGAGTGGGTATTGCTCGAACTGTATTTTTTGTTTATTAGACATCAACGTTCCATCCAGCCTTCTCTGCTGTTGTTTGAACCTTTTTGTTCAGATTGTTGTTGGCCAATATGCAGGCCTTTAGCTACCAGTTTATGTACTTGGGTTTGGGATCCATTTAAACCCGCACTTACTAACTATAAAAAAAATTAATTATTTAATAGTTTACTTTATTTTATACTTTCTAAATTTTTTATTTATATACTTTCCTAAATTCTAGGTTCCTTTATTTTAAATAAAACCATTAAATTTATAATGAATTTTGTTTTAAAACATTAAATTCATATAGTGTTTTAAAAAACTATTAAATTCTCCATTGATATATCACTTTTACTTTCTTAAAATTTAAATTCCTTTATTTAAAAAATTTATGGAAAAATGGCTAAAGTGACAAGAATTATGTTAAAACTATGTATTGGAAGCATAAACTCTTTAATCTAGGAAGAGAATCTTCAATGAAGGAAACAACGTAGCATGATAGTATGTCTTCCATCCAAAAGTCCAACTATTGAATTTGATTTTATATAGTATATCATTTATATTAAGATCATGAAGACAATCCTCGTGAGTGTAGTCTACTGGTAAGCCACTTGCATTATCAATGATGTGAGTCGGGTTCAATCCCCATGGTGGATGTGTATAAGAAGTATTACTCAAAAAAATTATGAAAACAAAAATAAAAAATAAAAATTATTTTTATAAGGTTTAAACGACATATAGGGATAGGTTGTAATATTTAGACAATAATAGGTTGATGGTAGTCACAAACACCAAATGTTTATCAGTTGGCTGCCCCATTTAGATGCCCCTAAGGGTCAAGGTTCCCTTGACTTTATTTAACCCAGCAGACTAAGGTTTATAGTGCCCCTAAGGGTCAAGGTTCCCTTGACTTTGTTTAACCCAGCAGACTAAGGTTTATAGTGGCAACCCAATGATGTCACCAATGACCTTATATATTAAAAAATTAAAATTAAATATTAAACTTAACATCATTTCCATTAACCTATAAAATGTTTTTCCTCTCAAATTTTTAGCATCGTTTCCATTAACATATAGAATATTTTCAATTATTTATTTTTTAATTTGAATTTTGATATGATAGATAATCTATAGAATATCTTCAATTGACTTTGTTTAACCCAGCAGACTAAAGTTTATAGTGCTCCTAAGGGTCAAGGTTCCCTTGACTTTGTTTAACCCAGCAGACTAAGGTTTATAGTGGCAACCCAATGATGTCACCAATGACCTTATGTATTAAAAAAATTAAAATTAAATATTAAACTTAACATCATTTCCATTAACCTATAAAATATTTTTCCTCTCAAAATTTTAGCATCATTTTTATTAACATATAAATTATTTTCAATTATTTATTTTTTAATTTGAATTCTGATATGATAGATAACAATTACCATTGGATAAATTATTTACCACATTATTTCTTTGTCTATAATATGCTAACATTTTCAAGATATTATCTCCAAAAATAATTGATGGCATAAACATATTTTTATTGTTGATCTAATTGTCATAGCCATTTCTTTTATAACATTAATAATAGTTTATGAATCCTTTTTAACTGAATTATATTTCCATCATTTTCTAGTAGCAATCGTGACCCCTAACAAAAGTTAATTGGACCTTGCATTGTTGTTTGTAGAAGCACAATATGATTTTGACTAGATGAGTATAGTTTTAGTTTTCATTATTCTAAAAAAATATTATTTATGTTGCCTTTCCAAAGGTTTGTTAGAGAATGATACATTATTTGGTATTAAGTAATCTGTGAGTTTAATAAACATTTTTCCCTTAAGAAAAATAAATAGTTACATCTCCTATGCACGCAAAGTACTAATTAAAGATGACAGGCCAAGAATTGTATAGAAGCGAAGAATCTCTCAAATATGAAGAAACTTCATGTCCTTTCAAGAATTGTATAGAAGCGAAGAGTCTCTCAAATATGAAGAAACTTCATGTTAGAGCTGCATATATGGATGAAATATGTAATCAAAGATGGATCGCAATGGATAAATTTGTATGAGAATATTGTGCTTAATTTAAGTTTTGCTTAGACTATTATAAATTGTCTTTGTCCTTGAATAAGATTTTGTTTATTAAACCTAGGCATTAGCTATTAGTGGAAAACCACATTAAGTTCTTGTAAGGAGCCAAGGAATTATCTTATGCAAACATGAAGAGTTGATTTGTAGTGTGAGAAGCCAGTGAATTATTTTATGCAAACATGAAAAGTTTATTTGTAGAGGAACAATCATTGTCATTCGACTACACAACATGCTTTGGATTTTTTTTATATACCTAAGAATGTGATCTTTCAAAATGCACTCACTTGTATTTTTTTTTTTTTTTTTCTCTTTAGATAACTAGTTTGCATAGACAAACAACTTGAAGAAATCTTGTTTGCCTACACCTTTGTAAAATTTTATCTCACACTTTCTTCATGAAATAAAGAGTCACTATATGCGAATTTCCTGCATTTCCTCGTTATCCTGTGTGTAAAGTAAATAAAAAAAGGCCTCATAATTTTAGTTCTAGAGCCTCATGAAACAAACATACATACATTAATTAATTAATTAATTTTATATATATATAATATTTTTAATGGTGTCGAGTGCAAATTAAATTGTTGTTGAGAAACATTTCCAATAAACATAATAAAGCAAAGGTAAAAAAAAATTAGTAAGTGTATGGTGTATGGTGGGAGAGTTGGTCGTTGAAGTAAAGGTAAAAAAAATTATAAGTGAGAATTTGTTAATTTTTTTTTTATTATTTGTAATCTTTTATACATAGCATATCCGTAGCATGTGAGGGGAGATATTTGAACCTGGGGCCTCTCAATTTTAACTGGAGAGTTTTAACTACTCACTTGCTCTCCAACTCTTCTACATGAACAGATTTTGTTAATTTTTTTTGTATATAGGAAAAAAAAAAAAAAAAAAAATATATATATATATATATATATATATATATATATATATATTTTTTTTTTTTTTTAATTAAGCGAAAAAACCCTTTGTGGGCCGCCTTGGTCTGAGAGACCACGAACAAAGGGTTCTACACTGTCAAAGCCACCCGGGAGTCACGCCCGACCCTGCCCTCACCAACATTATCAATTGGATTTTAGGTACCCAATTCAACTTTTTGGTAGGGTAGAGATTCTAACCCGGGACCTCCATTTGAGGATCACCCTCTCCTCTCCAATTCACCTACAACACCTGTGTAGGAAAAAGAAATATTGTTTATTTTTTTTTTTTTTTTTTGGTATATAGAAGCAATGGTTACAATCACGATTTTTAGTAACTACCAGCACAGCTGGTAGGGTTCAAATATTGTTTATTATTGAAATGTTTTTTATTTTTAAAAGTTTTTTTTTATAGTTAACTTTAAAAAAAAAAAGATTAAGAAAATGTTTTTATTAACTATAGAAATTAAGAGAATTTTTTGGAAAGGATATTTAGGAAGATAAAAGGTGTGGACAATTTTTTTTTAAAATAAAATACAAGGGAAGGTTATATATTTGTAAATATTTTTTAAGACTAAAGATTCCACATTTATATATAAATATTGTAAATTATTTGGTGCATTTTGGACAATGACCAAAACCTTAATTTTTTAAATGAACTTTACATCCTGTATATAAAAATGAAAAATAAGGAACTCAAGTCATGTCTACCTCAAAAATATTTCTTATAAAATCTCAATTACTCAAGGGTTCAAACTTTACCCCATGAAAAACAAAAATGAGGACAAAACTTATAGTAGAAAAATTGGGATATTGCTACTAGAGATGAAACATGTCCTAAAGATGGCTTAGGAAAACAAAAATATAAATAAGGGGATGCAAAAGAGCATATGTTAATATTTTTTGGGGTGTCAAATGAAACACAAGGACGTATAGGATAGGTCAAAACTTCAAAATATGCTTGGGATATACTTTGTACCAAATTTGAGAGAAGAAATGAGGCTATTGTTTTCACCTACAATCACAATTGTATTCACTAAAAGTCCAAGATGGTGAAAATATATAACACTTTGTCAAAAAGGGACAGCGCAACTGTTCGGGCTTTGGCTCTTCTTCGGGAGGTCCAAGGTTCAAACCGTGGTGTGGGCGAGTGTGTGAGGGGATGGGTGTCGGTATGGTTGTGTGTTAAATTCCCTATTGATAAGCACAGCTCTCAGCTTTACGAGGGATCATGGTTGGAAGGAGATTGTTCAACCCTATGCGTCGATCATAGGGGTTTATCACACTACCCAAATCTAAAAAATATATATAACACTTTCTTAGAAGGATAGTAGACTTAAAATCAAAATTACACACCATGGGAGAAAAGGTTGAAGATAGGCTTCTAGTTTCAGTTGTACTTAAATCACTTCCCGAATCATGCAAAATGTTGGTCACATCTCTCTAAGTATCAAATAGAAAGGTGTAGAAAGTTACTAACATTTAGTCACTTCACTTCAAGTGTTAAATAAAACAACCTTTGATGAATTAGTCAATGTTCTTCAAGAGTATGAAGTGGAAAATTTAGTCAAATATGAAATAACTAATAATTTTTTAATATCAAAAGAAAGTGTACTAAGTAACACTACAATATCATCATAGTCTCAGCCTAAATGGAAATAGAGCTATTGTCACATATGCAGGAAAAAAGATCATACTACAATTTTTTTAGATATAATTATTTGAATCAAGGATATCAAATGATTAGACCTTTTTAAAAATTTCAACCAAGCCAATATCAACCTCACTATCAATATGGACAACAACAAGCAACGACCAAGAGAAGAATGAAATTAGAGTCCTTATAGCAGGGATTATAGAAACATCATATGAAGAACAAATTGAAGAAAATAATAAAAATATAAATCATTCAAATATTTCTAATGGCATTGATATTTCATATGACAAACTAAAAGCAGTAGAAAGTAAGACTATAGAAATAGATGAAAGGCCCAAGTTAAAATCTAGATCATTTTAGAATTATATAATTTGTGAGAATACCAAACCAAAGATAAATAATGAAAAGAAAATTGAAGTGCATTATGGTTGGATCAAGAAATCATATTGGAATAGAATCATGAATATGTTACCATGTTTTTATGGTCACAAATAAATTCTAATAAATATTGCAAGAAACAAGTTGACAGATCAACACCAGAACCTCAAGCAGTATCTGAGCAGTATCAGAGATTCAAGAATAAAGTCTTCAAAAACTAAATAATGTAATACGAAAAGTGTTAGAGGATCTTACATTATTTGGTAGAAGTGAAACCACCCCCATGGTACCATTGTATATTTGTAAATATTACAATAGAGTGTGTGTTTCCCCTAAAGTATGTGTTAATGTGTAGGATGATTCCAAGTGTCATGTAATAAGGTGTACAAGTGTGTAGAGTATGAGAGAGTGCAAGTATATGTTATCTGTCATATAGGTTAATTAAGAGTCATGTTTATGTGTCAAGTATGCAAGTGAAGAGTCACGGATATATATATATATATATATATATATATATATATATATATATATATATATATATATATATATATATATATATATATATATATATATGGCAAGATGTAAGGTCAAGAGACACTAGAGGTTTGTCTTGTGTGTGGAATATGAAAGGATGTATCTCTTTAATATGTGAGGAGAGCAATAGATAAAGTATTGAAAGGTCACTTGTAAGATTATATTATGGAGATAAAGCTCCATGTATTGTATCAAAAAATGTATCAAGTATTGATTCATATAATAAAGCTCTTGTATATTCATTGTGTTATATTATTGTTATATTCCATTAATGGTATATTCATTGATATTGATATTATTCTATAGATGAGCCTTCGTATATTTTATATCTAAGTTTGATTATATCCTAGATATTTGGACTGTGATTAAATCTGGCCAAAACACCATCAATATATGTGAAAAAATGACATGTCACTAAATTTTTAACAAACACAAAGATAATCTTAATATCAACGGAAAAATAAAAAAGGACACATAGTTCAAGAGGAGAAAAAATCAAAATATGGATGTGAATTTGTACACAAGGCTCTTATGGCAAGAGAAAATCAAGATTGTATGTCATCAAATAATAAAGAATTCATTAAACTAAGATCATGTTTGAATTCAATCCTAAATAAAGTTGACTTTAAAGATGTGGCATTATCTATGCATAATATATGGAGAATGGTTATGGCACTATTTAATCTAGATATCCTAGAATTACAATGTCAAAAGCAAGTTGAATTTATTGAGGAATTGAATAAGAAGCTCAAGATGAAAAATAGTGACTTGAAACCCATGATAGTAAATGCATGTTGTGACACTAAGAGAAAAGATATAGCATGTAGCACAAGAGATTTGAATATAGTTCATGATTGTATAGAAAGTGATTGTACAAGTTTGTTGGAGGTATTACATTATTTGGTTCCATTGTAAATATTTAGATTAGGGTGAGTTTGATTTTATGTGTCAAGTTAGTAGGTGTGAGCATGTGTCATGTAATTAAGTGTATGAGGTGTCTAGTTAGAAAGTGAAGAGTCATGAGTGTGATGTGTCTAGTTTAGAAGTAGCGAGTTATATGTAATCATGAGATGCTTTGTCTTTATGTAATATGTGGGGCTTATTATGTAAGAGAGGAATATGAAGAGTTAAGTTATCCTATGAGTTTGAGGAGAGCAAAGGCCAAGAGTCATGTAATATAAAAAATAGCATGTATCTTTATATTGGAGACATAGAAGACATAGCCATGTAATATGTAACTTGAATAAGATTTGTTTTATGCATTGCTTGAGTTTTGCAATAAAGAATTTAGTGTGACTTATGCGAGATTTAAGTTAATTTGATATATGCTTGATTATTATTGATTATTGATGATATTGGTATTAATGTGATTTATTTCTCCTGTAAAGAGTAGCATTATATTGCTAACAAAGTTATAATGTCAAAATTAATAGTGACTACAACAAGGATTTAGATGATGACAAGGATAGTGATAATCTAAGTTGTGCTGAAATTGATGAGTGTGATAATGAATTTGGTTATTTTAAAAGGTATGCTAAAGGGATTGGCTCAAAATTGTTAAAAAAAAATGGGATACAAAGATATAGGTTTGGAAAAATACGAGCAAGACATGAAAGAGCCCATAATATTAGAAATAAGGCCAAAATATGAAGGCCTTGGGTATACAAGATAAGCTAGTGAAATTATGAGGACCACTAATACCAATTTTGTGATAGGTAGCAATAAATGTGTAATAGGAAACAATGAAACTAAATGTATTATAAAGGAATAAAAAAAGGGAACAATTGTAACCATTGTGATAGACATGGACATAAGAAAAAAGAAATATTGTATGTATGATTAGGATAAAATAAAAGAAATATTGTATGTATGATTAGCATAAGATAAAAGAAATATTGTATGGTTTCTACAAGAGGAGACCAAGTGTGATGAAAAGCAAATTTTATTGAATGTAAAGAATAATGTGACTTATCCCATGTTGAAGTTTGAAATAAATAATTTTAGTATCTAAATATAATGACCCAAGTAGAGCTTGGAAGATGACCTACAGTGATAGGACCTATAGAAGAATGCTTATGTGAAAGATTTTGAGGATGGGGATGATTACAATATTATAGTTTAGTGGTGATTACCCAAATATGATGACCTTATGACTATTCTAATGGCTAACCCAAAGGTAATAATGGCTAAGTTGTGACCTAGAGAGTCGACCCATAGTCAATAATGACCCTAATATAGAGAACTAGATGTAGTAACCCAAAGGTAAACCTAGTGGAAGTTACATATATCTAGTTGAGCTAGTACTAAAGATGTGAGAACTAGCAAAGCAAAATTCAACACATAACAGAGCCAGAGCTAGAGCCAAATAATGATCTTTATACCAAATAAAGTAATTGGGGTGTATTAGAGAATACTACATTATTTTTCATTATGTAATCATTTGATATTTGGGAGTTTAATAAATATTTATCCCATAAGAAAATTAAATAGTTACATCTCTTATGACATTAAGAGGAGGTGAAGTGATAGCTGAAGTCGAAAGACCAAGAGCTACATAGCAGTGAAGAGCATCCCAAATATGAAGAGACTCCATGTTAGAGTTGTATATGTGAATGAGATATGTAATCAAGTTGGATCGTAGTGTCTATAAATTTGTATGAGAATATTGTGCTTAATTTAAGTTCTACTTGTAATATTGAGAATTGTATTTTCCTTGAATAAGTTTTTTATTGAACTTAGGGATTAGCTATTAGGGCTTCCTTTATAAGCACCAACAAGTTTGATGAACTCAACTTTAATATATTTTTATTTTATCATGAATCAACGTAGATCCTTTTACTAAAATCTATTATCTTAGATCACCCCTTCATGTATATTCAAATCTTGTAATTTAGAGGATATCATATATTTTTCCATACCCAAGACTTCCCATGTTGAGCATCATGCTTGTAACCACTCTAAAAGAGAGAAAATAATATAAATTCAAGCTTTGATATAATTTTAAAATTTACTTTTGATACACTTATTAATATTTTTTTTTGCTAGAGAAAAAGGATTTGTACTTGGATCTCCCACCTTTGACAAACCACAAATCTCTCCTTTAAAGCTTGAGAGTTTAAAAAATAGACTCAATTCTCATCTCAAATGAGTTGTTATAGCTAGATACATGCATCTTTTTATAAAAAATTTGAATACTTGATTTTCATTTCTAGATTTTTTTAATTTTCTTTGTAAATACAAATATTCCAAAATTCAGCATTTTTTTCCTTGACATTTTCCTATAGTAACCTTCACACCTTTGTTGTCTATGCACTACATCTTAGGAGAGTAATATTTCCAAAACTGCATGCTATCATAGTCCACTTTACCAAGTCTGGACTATTAGTTTCCTTCTTGAAGCATAAGTGCAACCACAAGAATTGGAATAAATAGTTTATAAGAAAACATGTTAATGTTATAAAATATAACAAATATTACTAATGGAAAACATTAAAGTAAATCTTAATCATTATTTGATTCAAGCAATCAAAATTTTTTGTTAGCTTCAACTAAACTTACTACTTCCTCTAACCATGGAAAAGAGAATTTAACTTCACAATCCTCTATTAAAACCCCTCTATTGGCTAGCCTATTTGCACATTTGCTTCCTTCTCTTAACATGTGTGTAAACCCAATTTATTCAAACTCTCTGAGCAATGTCTTGTATTTCCACAATGATCTCTTGTATGTTCTATGGAGCCTTTGCTTTCCTCAAAATTGCATATATTACTACTAGTGAATCACCTTACATCCATACTTTGTTCTATTTTATTAGTATACATATTTTTAACCCTTCCAAATCCACCAAAAATTTAGCTTCATTATTTGTCTTAAGTCCACTATTAAATATGTATTGTGACAAAATCTCACCCTTATTATTTCTAAATATTCCTCCTCCTACTAGTCCTAGATTTCTTGTATATGCTCCATAAAAATTCAATTTGGCCAACTCCACTTTTGATGGTTTCTGTAGATACCAAAACCTAACCCTTTGCAAAACCCATCCACACCACCAAGCTTGCATAGCAAAATAATATGCCTAAGTTTTAACTTAGGCATAATTTCTTGCACATTAATCTATTTTCTAGATTTTATAAAATCTGGAAAATATCCCCTAGGATACCCTGTCTCTCCACTTGACATGAGTCCTAACCACCACTATTCCTCCCCTTGTCACATCTCACACACCTTACTCCACTTACACCTACCCACATTCCAAATCTCCCTAGTTAAGTGAGACACTCCTTGTGACTCACTGTAACTACCTAGGATAGGTGGTTGTCCAGTCCCTACCACTTGTCATCCTTGGCTTACCACCTATCCTTCCCTCCAAAACCCTCAAAATCCTATAAAGGCATCATCACTTCATCACCCAAAAAGAGGCTAAGAAATATATTATCACGTTATCAAAATTGCTATAGAAGGTCATCATTGTTATTACAGATCAACTCATTAGAGCCAAGGATATCAAACCCTAGCACTTCTATGATTCAGCCACAAACATGACAGGGTTTTTGCACAGTCACAAATGTAGCTCTGCATTTGCACAAACATAGATCTACATTTATCCATCCCTAAATGCGGTTTTGCATTTGCTTAAAGATAGATTGAATCGACAAAAATCACAGATCGGGTCAGGTAACAAGGCATTTTTGTGTTTCATTATTTCTATTTTTGTGCATCATTTTCATACTTTGCAAGCATTAAGATTAGAGTTTTGTAGTTCCTTTTATCCATATCAATAGGTGCTACTAATCCCCTTTGTTTGTAACCTCATGTGTGTAGGTAACAGGTTATTGAAGGTTGTTGAGGAAAAGAGTGGTTCGCCAAGGATACGCAAGCCCACTCACCACTGATTGGAGCAAGGAATATTTATCACACCCACATTCCATTTATATGCAAAAGAGGCTTCCCATATTTTGATCATTGTAATTCTAAAAAAGTGAGTTATTCGATTGTAATCAAACCCTAATAATTTGAGGTATATCAATACAAAGTCATTTTATTCATTGCAATAAATTGTTTGTCTCTTTCATTATTTTGGTGCACATATTTAGTTTCTTACAAAATGGTGATCATGGTGGGACCCCCAAAGGGTTCTATTTTGTTTGCCTTACTATTTATTGCCTACTGATCCGTTTTGATTCGTATTTTGCAGGTTTTTGGAGCTCCAATTTGTAAAAGGTCAAAATTTGTTCTTGGGAGTTTCAGAGACTAACGAACTATTTTTGATCCTGTGCAAACCTGGCCCTATGTTTGGCAGCCTGTGTAAACATGGCTCTATATTTGGAAGCCTATGCAAACGTGGCTCTAAATTTGGGAACCTACAGAAACATGGCTCTGTGTTTGAGGAGTTGGAGAATAAAGCGAAAGGATTCCAAGTAAGACATAGAGACCAAAAACTCAAGTTCTAAATTTACTTCTAAAAAGAAAAAAAAATTGCTTGTGTTTCTATTATTATTTTTTGTCAAAATTTACATTGAGTCAGAAGCGCATATTAGAGATAGTGTTTTTATAGGTATCAAATATCAAATCACATTCTAAATGCATTAGTTAAATATTTATCATACAGAAGAACTGTAGCCTGCATCAGAAGCTTAAACGTTACATTTGTAGGGTCATTTAGGTAAATTTAGGTTTCTATCTACCCTAAACATGTTCTAGAATACATGCAAAAATGTAGACCTACATTTGCTCAGTATCAAATGCAGACTTGCAGGTCTCCAAATGTAGACATGTGTTTGTCCAGTTGCAAACATAGACCTGCAGGTCTCAAACACAATCATGTGGCTGGTTCTATGCATCAAACCCTCTTTAGACCCTTTAGAAGTAAATTTATCTATTTTATGGGGTTTTGTTCTCTATTTTGTGTCTCTAGTTTGCATTTTGTAGGTATGGAATTAGAATGGCATCCTAATTTTGTATTTTGAGGTCATAGAAAAACACATGAGCTTCTCGAGATCACAACTAGAGCTCATGGTGTCTATTTGAGCTTTGTAAGATATCGTTGGAAAGATATCAATGCATAGATTGCAATGGAGTGAGAAAATATTGAATAAAATATTTTTAGACCATTTTTGGAGCCCAAAACCTTCATCTAGTACCTCAAAATATCTTGTGAATTTTTTTCTTAAAATTTTATCTTTTTCTATTGTTTTGAGTGTTGCATGTATTTTGTATATCTCTGATTGCATTTGTAGGTATCAAAATTAAAAGTGCATTGTAGCTTGAATCCTTAGGGATTAGATTTTTATTTTCTTAAAAAAATCTCAAAAAACAAAACAAAAAAAAACACCATACACTTTTACACATCACCATTTTGCACTATTGCATGACAAGTGCGAGGAAAACCTCCTGAACGTGTTGTAATTCATCACCAACCATAAATAAAGACCTATAATAAGCCATAGCTAGTATGATATTTTTTTGGACTTCGTCACCAAAAAACTGGTTACTCTTGAGATTAACTCGGGGTAATCAAGATTAGACGCCCTTCAATTCCCAGGGCTTAATAATTTTTAGAATTGCAGTTGTCATTTATGCCCAAGCTCACATGAGGATGAAGAAAAATCCTAGATGGGCCAGTAGCAATGCACTATACAACATGGCCTCTTTCGAAGAGATGTTTTGTTCCTATAGGTTACACCCATTTCCAAGCCTTCATATAGGAAACTTTATCAACCGTTTATGACTCATCCTTCATCAATGGGGTGGGTTTGAACACACATTTTTAGAGTTCATTCCACCACCTACCTTCATATTTTTTAGGCCTATGATTTACATAAAATACACCAAAACCAAAAAAACAAAAACAAAAGATCTCCAAAAAAACCAACAAAATAAAAAACAAATCAAAATTACAAAAAAACAAAAGAAACATAGAGAACATTTGTTTGATTGTGTGTTTGTTTGCTTTTAATTTGTATCACATTTTTACACTCATACCTTCACATTTGTCACCCCATTTCACCCTTAGCTTATGGTATTGATCCAAAGTCAAGCCAAAGCACTAACCAACACTCACAACCAAGCACCTACTTCCATGGAGCATTACTTTCATATTACCCAAGCCTTGGCCACTTTCATAGCTGATCAAGAGAGTAGGTCGCAAGCCAAAAATCACTTATTTAACCCCTTTTTGAAACCACATCCATGAACCAAAATCCACCATCATCATCCGACCCATACATCTCCATCCCATCCACCCAAAACATCATTTGTTCTAACCCCCTCTACGAAGCGTAAGTTAATATTGCTTCATATATATCCACATCACTTCCATTCACATCATCATCATATGTTGACCCCATTCAAAAAAACATTCCTCATTTGGTTGTTTTATCCTTCGCCACCTACCTTCCACTAACATCCATTCATATTGTTACTGTTTATCAGGCTCAATCTTCTACCTCCCATGCAACCATGCAATCCGCATCTATGATTGCCATACATCAAGATTTTCAACATCTACAATAATTGTTTATGGATAATTCTAATCAAAGCACCCATCATATCTCACAAGTAACAATTAAATATGATAAACTTTAATCAACCACCCACATCACATCAAAATACTTTCTTCACGCAAGATGCATCATGGGTGTCTTGACCACCAACCATCATCATACCCACTAACCCACTTTAAAACATCCATACCAATTCATCAGCACAACATACCTTCATCCCTCCATCACCCATCAACAACATCATTAGCAACAAATATTTCACAATCATCTTCAATATAGCATGCAACACCATCAAATTCCAAATAACAACACACATCAAGCAAATCGGGAATTTCAATCACCACTTGAAGACTCTAAATATAAGTTTTTGCAGAACCAAATTGATAACCTATCCATGCACATGCCTAGAATACTCTATTATAAACCAACCCTAAGGTAGTTTTTTAATCATCCAATTCATTCTTTGGTACCATCACTGCCTTATCCAATAGATTTCACATTACTGAAGTTTGATAAGTATAAGGGGGATGAGGATCCCCAGGAGAACATGAGCCCATTCATTAACATATGCTTTAGGATACAAGAGAATGGTCCCCTGATGCTTCAAACCTTTCCTTAAACATTTTGTGGAGATGCTCTAGAATGGTACAACCATTTACCACACCAAAGTATTTTTACTTTTGAGCAATTAGTGGACCAATTCTTAGAGTGTTTCTCTCTAAATATTAGAAAGAAAACAACATTAATTGACTTGTTCAACCTATGATCATTTTAATATGAGTTGGTTTATGACTTTGGAAACCACTAGAGGAAAATCATTACTAAATTGTCATTCTCCCCCCTATGGTGGAATTAAAAATAATATTTACAAGGAGTTGTTCAAAACCAATTTTCTTGTTACTAAAATTACAGTAGTATAGCACATTTGAAGAAGCTGTCACCCAAGCTCAGGTAATCAAATAAATTAAAATCCAAGAGGGTGATATAATTTTGAAAAATAAAGAATGGCAAAATAATATTCAAAGGGGAAACCAGTTAAAATTTGGTCAAGTGAATCAACTGGTATTGACACAACCTCAACAACAAACACAACAATACCCTTTGGCACAACAAAATCAAAACCTTGGTATTTATCAAACACCACTACCTCATCATGAGGTAACACAACAAACAATGGGGGCACCAACATCTATAGTTCCCCCAACCAAATCAACCATATAAATAATACTCAACCATACCAAGGTTTTATGGGTGCTATCAACATAATCGCTCAAGATCAGAGAAGCACGAATCACATGAAATAATCAAACAAACCAACACAAGCAATATCCCCTCTTATGATATCATCAATAAGTGTACCTCAATAGGAAACCCATCCATATAAAAAAATCCATCTTCCAAGTCATACACCTAGACAAACCATCACACTGAGAAGTGGGCCAATACAACATAAAATTGCCATTTGAAATTTATGAGCTAATACAAAAATCCTTACCACATCGTCAGGCACTTATGGAAATGCTTAAAACCAATCATCTAGCCTTCACGCAAGGGGGATAAGCCTTCACTTCTCAAAGCCAACAACTCATCCCCTCATAAAAATATACAACCACATCGTTAGCTCCACATCACAACACATCATCCAAATCTCCCATACAGGAGGTCCTTCCCATCACAGACCATATCATTCATCACAACCACCATCATCTTCATCAAGTCAAATCCAATCAAATCCTCCAACCATCACACATGGGGGAAACCCTCTACATCGTAGAATCAACCACCCAATCTCTCACCAACACCCACAATTACCCATCATCCTTCATCATCTATCCCTCTAATTTCACAAGCATACATCATCATCCTATCTCAACTTGAACCCTAAACCATCATCTTCTCCCCTCATCTAGATCCACCTCCACCTCAACCATCAAATATCTCACAAATAGGGCCACCTGTCCATGAGGAACCCTTATAACATATTATATTACCTCCACTTGAGTCACAAACTATCCTATAAGCCTCTGTTTCTACCCCTGATTCATCCATAACTGTAACCATGCAGGTTGTAGTGCATCTCACCAACCCAAATATTGGCGAGTACATGGTTCAAGATATTACAACAACACCACCTAGCATTGATACTGTTAGAGATCATGGTTGCACATGCGACCCACATTTAGCTATAGGTGTGGTGTATAACTTGGATTCAATTCCTAATAGAATTAACTTTGTATATAAGGGGGTTGATTCTTCATCCGATCCTCCTCCCCTAATAAAATCAGGCAATAATTTTGTGCTAACATTGAATATATGTCCAACCCAAATCTCCCAATGAGATATTTTTGATGGGTTAACTGGTAGGGATGTGTTCTAGGATGACATGAATAGGTATACGCAATATCATCGAACCTCACTATCGAGAAGCACATGATCACTTCGACCTGGGATACAGGCCATTTTCTTCCACCTCCTCCTTTGATAAATCATTCCAACAACTCATCGTTCATCCAGAGGAGGAGGGTGAGGATAGCGAAGAGAGCGATGACAGTAAATATGAATACATAGACCATGACAGTAAAGATGAATACATATAACTTGACTTTATATCTAATTTATACAAGGATTTTTCAAAAATATGACCACATATTGCCATGATTGACTCTATTTTTTAGGATCACTTCAATGTGGAATAAGGCGTACTATTGATCACCTTTGATAGCTCCAAAGAATATTCGATCTCCATTGCACCTTTCATCAATGATGATGAGTTTTACCTTCGTATGTTTGCCATCTATCGACCCATATTTTATCTTCTCCTTCTGCTAGAGCGAGCTGATCCACCCATCGAACTACCACCACCTTGGCCAACCTGATGCAAAATATGTATATATATAGCAATAATACTAATAATAATAATAAATATAAATAAATACAAAAAAAAATAGCTTAATAATTCATATTGTATTCTCTACATCCATTCATACATCCATAACTCAAATACATTCCATGATCATTTCCTTGTACATTGCATTTATGTATCCCTACCATCCATTCATACATATTGCTTGTTGTATTGGTTTTCATTCGGTTAGCTTGGATTTTTGTTAGTCCATTGAGTCTTGTTGCCTTAATCAGGGGTACATTCATCCTAGTAATGGTTTCATTCCACAATCCACCACCATACCAAAAAAAATTATGAACAAAAAACAATTGCAATAAAATCACATAGCACCTCATTTCTTTGGTAGTCTCTAGTTTGAAGAATATCTAGGTATTTTTAGCCACTCAGCCACTCCTAGTGTTTCAAGCAACCTCCATTGAAAATTCAAATAGTCCTTAGGTGCTACATATTGTTCCTAGTTAATCAAGTTTCCTCTTGGACCATGCACATTAGAACATATTAAAACATTGTGAAGTCTAGGAATGATGAAGTCATGAGTAGCTATTGTCATAAAGTGAATGGTTTCCCCTACTCATCCAATCTTGTGCATAGTCTATAAATCTAGAGGAGCAAAGGGGATTTTTATTGCTTTTGGGGACTTTCTTATTTTTTAGAAGAGCAAGGGGATTATTTTTTTGGGGAGGATGATTTTTGGGATACTTGCTCATTTTGTATAAGAGTAAGAGAATTTTTTTTGGATACTTGCTCATTTTGGAGAAGACCAAGGGGATTTTTTTTGGATACTTGTTCATTTTTTGGAGGAGCAAGGAATTTTATTTGGGGGGGAGTGAGAAGGGGGAGCTTGTTATTTTGTCAAATCTACAAAAATGACCAAAAATCCTAAATAAAATTCCAAAAATTCCAAAAATACAATAAAAAGAAGGGAAAAGAGCTTGAATCCTTGGAATTCTTAGTATTTTGACAACCATAGGGTGATCCTTGTCACTAGCAATAGGCTATAGACGTCGGCCTAGTAGTGGGGTAACCTTATGTGTGGTGACACGTTTGTCACATTAGCAACCTTCTTCTATACAAACCTATGTACACTCTCAGATGAGCTAGCTTATTGTCATAAGTTACAAATGATCAGTCTGCCCATGCTCATAATCAACAATAAATATTAACTACACACAGATTTGGTCCTTGATAGATTTGACTCCGCTAAGACACCCTTGGCATCAGATGAGCTAGCTTTTTTTAGATCACTAGGATGTTTGAGTCTTTCAAAAACAACTCTAGATCCTTTATCCCTAAGATAAACAAATTCATAATCGAGCTTTCATTCCATACCACCACACATGTATCATAGACCATGTCATCATACAACATATGGTCAAGCTAGTACTATGACATTGGTGTCCCTGATGAAGCAACTAAAGCAAAGTTTACTAAAAAATAGTTCATAAACTCTTTAAATGATAATTAATGAGGTAACACCATTCATTCATTTGCATACATCGTTGCCAATTGCATTAATTCATAACACATTCATTTGGTCACTTTCAATTCAAAAGGCTCCAAGATAACCAAACTTCTTTGGTCACTTTCAATCCAAAAGGCTCCAAAGGAATCAAACTCTTTTGGTCACTTTCAATCCAAAAGTCTCTAAAGGAGACACCCCTTTGGTCAAATCAGTTTAGAAGGCTTAAAAGGATACATGCCCCTTTGATCAATTCAATTCAAAATGCTCCAAATAAGACGTTCCTTTGGTCAATTCAATTCAAAATGCTCCAAAGGAGACCCCCATTTGGTCAAATCAATTCAAAATATCCCAAATAAGACACCCCTTTGGTAAATTCAAACCAGAAGGCTCCAAAGGAGGCCTCCCTTTTGTCACTTTCGGTTTAAAAAGCTTCAGAGGCACCAATACCCTCTGGTCAACATATAGAATAACTTTTTCTTTCCTGCACTAGCTAACCTAAATTATCAAGTGAACCTTGTATATAGTGATTTACTCTAGTCACCTAGCGGTTACAACGATTGGTTATCCATACAATTCGATAGGATGGATAGATCACCATAAGGATGCTTGTTCAAAAAAACCATCAAATCAACCTCAAAAGTCATCAAAAATCACCAAATCAACTCATTCATGCATCCAAAACATCATCCCATTTCATTTTGTCCCAATCTAGATCAATTTGGTAACTCAAATTTGGAACACGACTATGTTCAAGAAAATTTACTCAAGGTAATACAAACTCTCTCTGTGGGGTCATAAAAGCATAAACTTTTCACAAATTCTACATAGGTATGCTTCATGCCACTAAACGAGTATGACATACGGTGAACAATTCCAGTATCACACACATACCCACATTGGTTGGTCCATCTACCATAGCTAAATCGCACATCAATTCACAAAAAGTAAACTTTCAACAAAGCAACCCATTCCAAACTTGGGGTAATCAACTTGATCTTGTTTCATGATAATTGCATCCATCAAAAACATCATCCCTCCATCAACCAAGTTTTTCAAGTAACTCGTGGGTAACATATATTTCATATTTCACCCATTCATTGCTTTAGGGGGTAATCAAAAGGTAAAAAAAAATCAAAGGTCATTCAATCCTCGCACTGGGGAAATAAAATTAGTTTTTCCATTTAATAAAGCTAGGTGTCTCTTGTTTTTGCACCACATTGTGCTTTGCACAACATGGTACAAAAATGGGCATCTGTAGACACCAGAATATAACCCTTCACAAAACCCATCCACACCACCAAGCCTGCATAGTAAAATAATATACCTAAGTTTTAACTTAGGTATAATTTCTTGCACATTAATCTATTTTATAAAATCTAGAAAATATCCCCTAGGATACCCTGTCTCTCCACTTGACATGTTTCCTAACCACCACTACCCCTCCCCTTTCTAAATCTCACAAACCTCACTCCACCTGCACCTACCCACATGCCACATCTCCCCAGTTAAGTGAGACACTCCTGGTGACTCACCATAACTATCCAGGATAGGTGGTTGCCCAGTCCCTACCACTTGGCATCCCTGGCTTGTCACATATCCTTCCCTCCAAAACCCTAAAAATCCTATAAAGTCATCATCATTTAATAATCCAAAAATATTATTGGAAATATATCAGCATGCTATCGAAATTGATACAGGAGGTCCTCATCGTTCTTGCAGATCAACTCATTAGAGCCAAGGATATCGAACCCTAGCACTTTTGTGACTCAACCACAAACGTGGTAGGGAATTTACACAGTCAAAAATGTAGATTTGTGTTTGAACAAATATAGGTTTGCATTTAGCTAGCCCTAAACATGGCTTCGTGTTTGCTCAGAGACAGATTCAGCTGATGACAATCACAAGTCAGGTCAGGTAATAACAAGGCATTTTTGTGTTTTATTGTTTTTGTTTCTGTGTATCATTTTCATACTTTGCAAGCATTAATATTAGGATTTTGTAGTTATTTTCCATATCAACAGGTGATACGCCCAGGTGTTGTAGGTGAGTTGGAGAGGAGAGGGCAATCCTCCAAGGGAGGTCCCAGGTTCGAATCTCCACCCTACAAAAAAGTTGAATTGGGTACCCAAAATCCAATTGATAATGTTGGTACGAGCAGGGCTGGGTGTGACCCCCAGGTGACTTTGATGGTGTAGAACCCCCTGTTCATGGTCTCTTATACCAAGGCGACCCTACAAGGGGTTTTTTACTTAAAAAAATAATAATAAATAAAATATCAACAGGTGATACTAATCCCCTTTTTTTGCAACCTCATGTGTGCAGGTAACAGGTTATTAAAGGTTGTTGAGGCAAAGAGTGGTTTTCCAAGGATACGCAAGCCCACTCACCACTAATTGAAGCAAGGAATATTTATCACGTCCACATTCTATTTATATGCAAAAGAGGCTTTCCCCTCTTTTTCTCATTGTAATTCTAAAAAATTGAGCTATTTGATTGTAATCAAACCCCAACAAATTGGGGCATATCAATACAAAGTCATTTTATTCATTGCAATAACTTGTTTATCTCTTTCATTATTTGGGTGCACGTCATTATTTGCTTATAGTTTCTAATTTATATTATTTTCCTTCCTTTTGCTTCTCATATACTCAACATCATAATTTCATTTGATGAATTGAATTCATCTATTAAGGCTATCTACTTTAATATTATGGATTAGGTGAGTTGATAGGGTTGGTTTAAAGTCCTCTATGGCTAAACAAATATTCCTTTTCATTATTTCTAAACCACTTTCTTTTACTTTAAGTATTATTTTTTTCCTTTCAAACCATACAATTTAAAGTATTGTATTTTATGTATCCCATATTGTTTGTGATGCCTCACTTTTAAAAGTGCTCTGACATTGCTTTATTCATTCTTCAATTCTTCCATTCATCACCATGCATTTACCAAACATATTAAGAATCCATTTCCATAGTTCCTAGACTATTGAATAGTGTCCTAAGATATGGTTTATACTCTCCTCATTTTTACATAGAACACATTTTAAAGGGCCATGAAAAATCCTCTTCATTAGGTTATCCCAGGATAAAAAAAAAAATTATGACCTACTAGCCATACAAATATTTTCACTTTTGGAATATTCAGGCTAATACCAAATATTCCACCATATTCTTGTGGTATTTCTATTTTTGTATTATTTACATCATATCTACTTCTTATTGTGTATTCTCCTAAGATATTCAACTCCTAAATCAGCTTATCCTTAGCTCCCCTTAGAATAATCATTGTTGTTATATTTTTGCTCAACTACCTCCTAGCAACAAAGTATGGTATACTAGTAAATAATATTATTTTCGATTGTATCTTCTTGATCCTTGTACATAATGTTTGAAACCCTATCACCATAATTATCTTGAAGTAATCGGATCCATGGTTTCAAAATTGGATCTAGATTGAGTGGTTTTTAATCACACCAAGTATCCATCCAATTTTAAAAAAGAAAAAAGTCTTCAATTCCCACCACCCATCTTAGACTTTTAATCACTCTATCAATTGATTTTTTTAAATTGTTTCATGATGTAGAACCATTTAGTAGTGATAATGTAGTAAGGATAAACTGTAAGAACCCCAAATTACCCAACCAAAAACCAACCATTACACCCATCTTTTTTTTTACTTACATTTTTATGAGAGTCATTTATATAGTTTCCATTGAGCAAGTAGTCACATGAGTTTCCAAGGCTATGCACCACACAAGAATCAACTTGATCAGAGTCTATCCATGTGCATGGGAGTGGCCAGTGTCCCATAATGATCAGTGGGAATTTTCCAGTCTGTTTCAACTAGAACGCACATTTCCCTTATTGTTTAACCCCATGTTAAACTTGTTTCAACCATAGGTGTCTTTCAACCTAACCTTAAGCGTGTGCCTTGTTGATTACTCATTGTTTTCCAATAAGGTAATATTTTAGGTGCAATGCTTAACCAGCTAACCATACTACATATGGTTTGTTAAGGGAATCATCCAACAGATTCTCATAGGCATATTGTTGCCTACCACTATGTCTCATTGACTACTACTCTTTAGATCTCTCATTTATGTATTCTTTGATATGTTTATGTTCATTCTATGTTTCCACATTTTTACTTATAGAAAGTAAAGATCTAATTTAGCCATTTATAAACAAAGCATCCACTTGAGAATTCAAGTAACATATTAGATCATGTAAACAACTTGTTTTTTTTTCAAGAACATAAAACTTCAAAGAGATTACATTGTTCATATCCAATACAATCAGATACTTGGGAGTTACACTTTTGATACTTCCATCAATAAATCATAAACTCCTACAAGCTATTACATTATTTCTTCTACAAGAAAGCTTTTTATGTTACAACAATAGTCTCATAAAGTTGAATACAACATCAACTTCCTCTAATCTTCAACTCTCTTTCAGGTTCAGCAGGTACTTCAGGTACTAGTTGTCTCAGTTCCACCAGTACTAAGTGAATGGTTACTCGGGATCAGGACAATCCAATTTATGAACATGCATATCTAATTACATAATGCCATGCAACAGTAATCCATAGAATGCAAAATAGTTTTCTAACAAACACCTTAAGCATTTGTAAATAAACAAGCATTCAACTCAATTCAAGAGTAGGAAATCCCATACTTTCCTAAGAATGAAACTTTTCCCATTCCTTTCATCCCATATCCCATCACACAGGAAACATGCTCTTGAATCTATACTAACTGCATCCATTGACATGGCCATGGAGAACCCCCATAAGTTCTTGAGAAATGCAACCCAGTTACCCTTTCTCCCACATTAGATTATGCCATCATAATATTTCATTCCTCATTTTAGCATGCATGATTGCATATACATGATTCTATTTGTTCAATGCATTGTAATCACAATATTGCAAATATGCTATTCTTTTCTTCTTCTAGGTTATCAAAACTTTAAGATAAAAGCACCCAAAAATAGCATTTAAACAAACTTGTACACAACTCAAAATCACAATATCAAAGGAGAACATTCTTTCATTCAACCCTTAAGTTCATTTTTATCATTCATCATAAACAACCAAAACCTTCTATGAATAGGCTAATCTATTTTTGCCTTGTACACATATAATCAAACCTATAATAGTCTACACTATTTAGAACAAGTCAATCTAAGTTTCCACTATAGATTTAACTTCTTCATTGAGACATATAGCATTAGATTCCATCAAACAAGTTTGAGTCATAACATTATTGTACTAGGCTAGGGATATTTATAACCCCTTAAATATTTCAAGCCCTATTCAATAGATGGATATGGTTCAAATATAAATTTTCCTTTGATGAACTTTAACTTTTTGCTAAAGTCTTAATCTGAGTCTTTTTAGGATAATTATCTAATATTACCATTTAGATCCTTTCACCCTTTTTATATTTATTTTAATATAAATCCAAGACCCAAAGTTGTTATCATAAGATAACTTAAACAATCCAAACCATAAAACCTAGATCTATGATTTCTATCCATAAACCCTATCATACCACTATATTTTATTTCACCATCCATACCTACATCTAACTTAAACCTTTTCATATTTTCATTAAATAAAAGTAACATTGTAACATTATAATTAGGGAATTCCTCCCTAACATTTAAATGTCACAAGGGAGGGCCTACATTAGGTGCTAGTACCTTAGCCTAACGGCTAAGCGCTTAGCATATCATTCAAGGTGTTTGCCTCCTTGGACCCTAGGAGTCTTGGACCCTAGACCCATGCTCTTCATGAAATGAAAATCATGCCCTACGCATTTTTCATCACATATGGGTTATTCAAAACCTAAGCATCTAACCAGATTGAGACACATGGCATGATCTAACTAATGGGTTTCATCAATGATTATTATGGATTTTTTAAAACATTAGAGAAATAACCCTAAATTAATTTATCAAAAATCAAACGTCATCTTAGGCTTTCATAGAGCAACGTCTATGCTTCTCACCAAACATGATCTACATCGTAGATAATTTTATGACCTAAGGCTTATTGGAGGTCTCCTACGCACATCAAAGAGGACCATGGACTTCGACGTACACCCAATGAACACATTGTTTCACCTTCAAAGGATGACATCCAGGAATAATCATTGATATTCTTCATAGACGCCGAACTATAACTCCATTTTGAGGGCTCAAGGATGTCTACATTTTTCATGACACATCTTCTAGATGGAAAACGATGCTACATAACCTCAAGTTTCACATTCAAAACACAATACTCAAAACGTAAACCAAAATACCTTCACATCTACAAGTAGAGGGGTATCCATCTTACATCTCACAACAAGACCATTTGATCTATGCATTGGTCACCATCGGCTACCCAAATCGTTCTTCATCTAACACAAAGACCCTATAATGAGTCTTGAGCACTCTTACCGAAGGTAAACCTATGCTCAAGATCATATAGCAAGGCTTCATCTATAGAAATATTGAGATCAATCTTTCTCTAATAAATTCAAGGGTCAATTTTTTTAAAAGCTTCTAAACATTTCATATAAGGATACATTAGCCACTATTCTAGACATGCATAAACTTCTACCTTACCCATACAAGCTCACAACAAGCCATACTAGTTTACATAAATTTCTCATAAAATGATCTATCAAATTTGAGACCTACAACTTACTCAAAAGGGTTTTTCTATATATTGCTAATACAAGCAAGATTTCCAAGGGAAGAACCTCACAAATTGTAGATCAATAACTTTCCTACACAAATCTTTTCTTTATACCACATTAAAACCTTTAACCTTAACAACAAGAAAGGCTATTACTATATCATTAGCTCAATCACCAAACAAGCATACTCATCATTCATACTATAGTTGGGATCTTCACCCTAACCTAAATCTTTCATAGACTTTCTCCGATCCAAGCTCCGGAAAGTCTTCCAATACTTTGACTTACACGTGACTCTTTTTTTTAGCAAAGCAATGAGGTGAAGAAAACTATGGTAAATCACAAGGCCCATCTAGTTTCTGATCCGAGCAAATCCCGGAGAGCATACTCCCTAGGAACCTCTAGATTTCCAATGCCAACTTGCGAAGAATGTGAGATTTCTAGTTTCTGATCCAACTCTATTGGAGAGCATAATCCCTGATCTCACTCCACAAATATCGCTATATCTTTGCCTTCCCAAATGCCTCTATTTATAATGGAACTCACCCTCCCCCCATAACCATTTTTTTATTATTAAAAATTGTTGGAGATGAGCCCATCATAAATGCTATCTAGAAATTGGAGTTATCTTTGACTTTGTACCCGAGGTGGTCCAATCACAATCAAACACATACCAACTCTTCAACTAATCTTTACTTCATTTCTAAGAAACTAATTAATTAGCCTAGTTAATCACAATTAGCTTGTAACTAATCTAGGGATAAAATAACACTAGATTTAATGCCTCTTCAATGTTGTCCATTAATCAAGCTTAACACAAGTTAAAGACCATGGTTAACCAAATAAACCAATCTTAACAACTAATTTCCCAACTAACTAAGGAGACAAAGAAACATTCCAAATAAATGCTTTAAATGCCACTAACAATTCATGTTTAGCATCAAACTCTCCTAATTTAGCAAAGCATACTAACCATTTCTATTTCATAATCACCTCTATGAAATCAAACCTTAAGCTATATAATGCAAACACAAAGTAGGGGGTAAAAATTGGGATGTTACATACTCCCCCCATAGACTAAACACAGTCCCCTGTGTTTCATCCCCAAGGTTAGTCAAATGCATTTCCATTCATCATAAAGAACAAATCAAGCATTGAGCTAATATTTTGCAACCACATTCAAATCATGCAATCTATTATGCAATCTGATCATGCAAACCCCATTTCCACACTATTGTTTTTCCTATGGTTGGCATTTTTTAAGATAGTCAACTATCACCATCCCACTAGGAGACTAGTCTAGGACATCACGGTCCAATAGTGTAGTCATGGAGATGTGAGGGTAAATTTTCCTACCCTTATTTTTTTTACCCTCTGGATTGTCTTTGTCATCCTTTCCCTTTTTCCAGTTTCCCATTCCTGGTGGTTGAGAAACTCCTTTCAAATGAGAAGAACAACCTCTCCCACCTGACGAGAATATCTGGACCTAAAATACAGTAAATAAACATCAACAGTACCATATTCTAAAAATATAAAGTACTTATACTGCATAATCATGTTTTAGTTTTACATAATAATGTCCATTATTTCATCAAGCATCATCAAAATTTAGCCAATCCATACATAACATAATAAAATCCATCAGTCTACTTAGTTTGCATAAGTATCCATCATGCTATCACAAAGTCTTAACTGAAATCAGACACTACATAGTATCCTCAAATAAGTACGAAAAGTATTTTTTCATGTCTTCCACCTTTTCCCAGGTGGTATTTTTCTCAGAATAAAGATCCCATTGGACCTTACATTGCTCCAGGTTCTGTTTCCTCATATTTTTAGTGTGAAACTCGAGAATCTTCATGGGCTTGACCTCGATGTACATCGGATCCATCATCTACAACTTAGAAACATCCACAACATGAGTAGGATCATATATGTACTTCCTAAGCAGGGACACATGGAAAGAATTATGGATCTTTGCCAAGTTAGGTGGCAAGTCGAGTCTGTAAGCAACAGGACTGATCTTTTCTAGTATGGTAAATGGTCCTACATATCTGGGATCCAACTTAGTGGACTTAATTGCACTTTTCATAGGTTTGACTCTTAGGAACACCTTGTCTCCCATGGAAAATTCCAAAGGAGTCCTTCTCAAGTCTGCATATTTCTTCTAGTGGTCTGAAGCTTCTTTGAGCCTCTGATGGATTATCTTTAGTTGCTCTTCCATCTCCTTCAAATATTTTGGTCCAACATTGACCCAATCTTTAGGATTATCCCATGATAATGGAGTTCTGCACCTACGGCCATACAAAGCCTCAAAAGGAGCCATTTTTAGAGAGGCATGGTACCCATTATTATATGCAAACTCAACTAGATGCAAGAAGTCTTCCCAATGAGACTTATGGTCCATGCAGTACATGCGAAGCATATCCTCTAACACCTGATTGACTCTCTCAGTCTGTCCATCCATCTCAGGATGATATGCAGAACTTATGTTTAGTGAAGTACCAATTTCTCGATGGAGAGCTTGCCAGAACTCTGACGTAAACCTTGAGTCTCTATCTGAGATGATCATTTTTAGAAATCCATATAATATGAAGATGTCCCTAGAGAACCTATTAGCAACAACTACTACATCATCAGTAGTACTACCAGGAATGAAGTGTGCGACTTTGGTCAATTTGTCAACTATTACCATTATGGCATCATGTTGATACCTAGTCTTTGGTAATCCCATAATAAAGTCCATAGATATCACTTGCCATTTTTTTGTGGGCACATCATGAGGATATAGCAGACCAGTAGGATGCTTATGTTCTACTTTCACCTTCTGACATTCTAGACACTTAGCCATAAAATTAGTAATATCTTTCTTCATTCTAAGCCAATAAAATATTTTCTTCATATTCTCCCTCATCTTAGCTCCTCCAGGATGAGCAGAATAAGGAGATCTATGAGCTTCTCTCATGATAATTCTATGCAAATCATTTGTTTTTAGAATCACAACCCACTCTTTGAAACATAAGAAGCCATATTTGAAGCCAAAATATTGAGCTATCTTTGGATCCTTCCTTATTTTCTCTTGCACTTCCCTACAATATGGATCCTAAAGTTGAGCTCTTTTAACCTGGTCCATCAGGTCTACATGACTTCTAGTTAAAGTAGTGATATGCCTTCTTCTACTTAGTGCATCTACCACCTTATTCTCTTTACCCTTTATGTATTCTATCCCAAAGTCATACTCTACTAAAAATTCAATCCACCTCCTTTGACGTGCATTTAGAAAAGGTTGAGTGAAGATATACTTCAAAATTTGGTGATCTATTCTTAGTTCAAAGGGTCTTCCTAGAAAATAATACCACCAAAATTTCAAGGCATGCATGACTACGACCAATTCTAAGTCATGTGTGGCATAGTTTCCTTCATGCTTCTTTAGTTTCCTAGACTCATAGGCCACCACCGCTCTATCTTGTGATAAAACACCACCCAGACCTTCTAAGGAAGCATCGGTATAGACTAAAAAGTCACCTTGAGGATCTAGAATCTTTAATATGGGAGCGGTAGTCAATATTTATTTTAGCAATTGGAAAGTAGTTTCACATTTGTCCATCCATTTGAATGACTTCCCTTTTCTTTGAATATTGGTTATAGGACAAGCTATTTTGGCATAATCTTTCGCAAACCTCCTATAATACCCAGATAGACCCATAAAGCTTCAAACCTCTATTACATTTGTAGGGGTTGGCCAATCTAAAATAGCTTCAATATTCTTAGGGTCAACTACAATTCTATCTATAGAAATGACATGTCCCAAGTAATGTACTTGTGACACATAAAATTCACATTTTGACAAATTTCCATATAGCTGATTTTCCCTCAACACCCTTAGTACTATCCTTAGATGTTTGTCATGCTCCTCCTTATTGTGATAATAGACCAAGATATCATCTAAAAACACCAAGACAAACCTGTCCAACTACTCTCTAAACACACTATTCATTAAGTTCATAAAGGTAGTGGGTGCATTTGTTAACCCAAATGGTAAAACTGTGAACTCATAGTGTCCATATCAAGTTTTAAATGTTGTCTTATGTGTATCCTCTTCTTTGATTCTCAACTGATGGTAACCAGACTTCAAGTCTATCTTTGATAAAATAGTAGCCCCTTTCAGTTGATCAAACAAATCCTCTATCCATGGTAAAGGATATCTATTTTTAACTATTGCTTTATTCAACATCCTATAATCGATGCATAATCTCAAGGATCCATCCTTCTTCTTGACAAACAAAATTGGTGCACCCCAAGGAGACACACTTGGCTTAATTAGCCCTTTATCCAACAACTCTTGTAGTTGCACTTTCAGCTCCTGCATCTCTATAGGGTTCATCCTATATGGTGCTCTATGTATAGGTTATGTATCAGGTAATAGATCGATAGTAAAATCGAATTCTCGCTTAGGGGGCATTTTCAATAATTCAGATGTAAAGACATCCTTGAACTCTTGAAGGATGGGAAATTTCTCAAATATTTCATCCTTTTTATCATCCTTAACCTCCTTTACTTTGACCACATACACCATCCCTCTTTTCCTAATCACCTTCTTAAGTTGCATAGCAGAGATTAATATGGGTTCGAACATCTTTTGCTCACTGTACAACCTAATTCTCTTCTCATTATCATCAATGAATTTGACCCATCTCTCCTAAAATTTGATCAAGGCCTTATGGTCCTTCAACCAATCAACCCCTAGAATTATGTTGAAGGCATGTAATGGAGCTACATAGAGTTTCCAAGTGATAGAATTTATGGGTAGGGATATTTCTATCAAGGGGTAATATTGATCTATAGAGTAGGTCTATCCAGACCCATACTCGACTTTCCACCCTTTTTCCAAAGACTTTGGATTCTCTAGCATGTCCCTGACCAAGCTACTAGAGATAAAACTATCAGTAGCACCATTATCTATCAAAACTCTAACATTTTTATCAAAAACCTTACCTTGTAAAAGCATAGGGGTTGCCTATCCATCAAGATTCTGATTTCCATAGTAGCATAAATCTTGTGTCCTTTATCACTTACCTTCTAGTTAGCTCCTATACGACGTGGACAATTTCTTGCATAGTGAGGACCCCCACACTCATAGCACCCAACCTTCAAATTCTGAGTCAAACCTTGAACTAATTTTTCCTTACCTTCAACAAGAGTTGGTTCTACTTGATTCATGGGTTTGGCCTTCTCCGCATTAGTAGAGTTTCTATCCTTAGACTGAAACTTCTTCTTAAATATTTTTTTGACCCATCATTTCTCTTACCAAAATTAAACCCTTCTTTATTCTTTTGAGTTGGCTCATTATTCCACTTCCTTTTCTATGGATTTTGGTAGTTCTTCTTGGGTCCTTGGATGGGATTATTGCTCTTTTTGTGATTATACTCTGCTTGACAAGCCAGATCATATGCAACTTCTAAATTGGTGGGTTTGAACATGTTGATAGAGATCCTGAGATGATGATCTAACCCTAAAAGGAATTGATGCACCTTCATTTTATCATCATTTTCGTAGGTCGAAATGTACTTGAGAAGTCTAGTGAAGTTCCTATAGTATACATCCACTGACTGCTCTCTTTGCCTTAGCTGAGTGAACTCATCTAGCTTCCTGGCGTAATATTTCTTAGTAAGGAATCTCTTTCTAAAATCCTTTTCAAACACCTCCCATTTGTAATGGATTATATTTATCTTTTTGTCCTTGCAGTAAGTTTCCCACCATTCCAATCTAGCTTCAGTCAATAGTCTGGTGATGAAGACTGTCTTTGTGGTTGAAGAGTAATTTCTCATGGAAAAGTATATTGCTAACTCATTCAACCATGATTCGGTAGAATCTCCACTTTCCTTTCCTAAAAATTTTCTAACCTTAACATGCTTTAGGTCTTTTTCCAATTCAACATTGATTCATGCCTTAGCTACCTGATCAGGATCATTTGGTTCCTCCACTACTACCTCAGTAGGAACTTCTGGTGCCCTATCATTTCTCCTAATCTCATCTCTAAGGGCCTCCAATAGATTATTCTATTGTATCATCTACTCTCGATAGGTGGACATTTCACCCTACATATTTTGAACCATATTTGTGAGATTTTCCACACCATCGAGGTTCCCTGAGTTTTCTCCAACATGACCCTCTCCAAGGTTTTCAATGCTAGCTAACCGAGTCCTTCGAGGAGGCATCTTCGACCCACTTCCTAGCTTGGGTGGCATATTCCCTAGTTTTAAGAAATGTGTTAGTTCACAATCTTACACCAGAGTCTTTTCCTAATATGCACTTACTCTCATCTAGCTAGTTAAGTTTCTTGATGGTTTAACTAAGTTTGCTAAAGTTTTTCATCAACCTTCACCTTTCTATATGATGACTTAAGTTGAATATAAACACCATGACTAAATAAGGAAGAGTCTTGGTTTAGAGCTTCAAATGGCAAGTACGATCCCCAAAAGAGCATCAAGTACACCGCTTAAAACCCATGTTAGTGGAGGGTTCATCTAGCTCTTCCAATCTGATTCACTAAGGGTTCAACATGGGGGGCAAGACTTGCTCATTTTCCACATCCATACCATTTCTCTTTCCTTACTTGCATGTGTTTGTTTTAGAGTCATCAATATTGAGAGTTATGCACCTATCTAACCTAGGCTCTGATACCAACTGTAATAACCCCAAATTACCCAACCAAAAACCAACCATTACACCCATTATTTTTTTTTACTTACATTTTTATGAGAGTCATTTATATAGTTTCCATTGAGCAAGTAGTCACATGAGTTTCCAAGGCTATGCACCACACAGGAATCAACTTGATCAGAGTCTATCCATGTGCATGGGAGTGGCCAGTGTCCCATAATGATCAGCAAGAATTTTCTAGTCTGTTTCAACCAGAACGCACATTTCCCTTATTGTTTAACCCCATGTTAAACTTGTTTCAACCATAGGTGTCTTTCAACCTAACCTTAAGTGTGTGCCTTGTTGATTACTCATTGTTTTCCAATAAGGTAATCTTTTAGGTGCAATGCTTAACCAACTAACCATACTACATATGGTTTGTTAAGGGAATCATCCAACAGATTCTCATAGGCATATTGTTGCCTACCATTATATCTCATTGACTACTAC
Source organism: Wollemia nobilis (assembly GCA_028583015.1). Taxonomy (NCBI): domain Eukaryota; kingdom Viridiplantae; phylum Streptophyta; class Pinopsida; order Araucariales; family Araucariaceae; genus Wollemia; species Wollemia nobilis. The sequence goes on from JAQPPZ010002224.1 coordinate 2,041,506, forward strand.
TCTTTAGATCTCTCATTTATGTATTCTTTGATATGTTTATGTTCATTCTATGTTTCCACATTTTTACTTATAGAAAGTAAAGATCTAATTTAGCCATTTATAAACAAAGCATCCACTTGAGAATTCAAGTAACATATTAGATCATGTAAACAACTTGTTTTTTTTTCAAGAACATAAAACTTCAAAGAGATTACATTGTTCATATCCAATACAATCAGATACTTGGGAGTTACATTTTTGATACTTCCATCAATAAATCATAAACTCCTACAAGCTATTACATTATTTCTTCCACAAGAAATATTTTTATGTTACAACAATAGTCTCATAAAGTTGAATACAACATCAACTTCCTCTAATCTTCAACTCTCTTTCAGGTTCAATAGGTACTTCAGGTACTAGTTGTCTCAGTTCCACCAGTACTAAGTGAATGGTTACTCGGGATCAGGATAATCCAATTTATGAACATGCATAACTAATTACATAATGCCATGCAATAGTAATCCATAGAATGCAAAATAATTTTCTAACAAACACCTTAAGCATTTGTAAATAAACAAGCATTCAACTCAATTCAAGAGTAGGAAATCCCATACTTTCCTAAGAATGAAACTTTTCCCATTCCTTTCATCCCATATCCCATCACACAGGAAACATGCTCTTAAATCTATACTAACTGCATCCATTGACATGGCCATGGAGAACCCCCATAAGTTCTCGAGAAATGCAACCCAGTTACCCTTTCTCCCACATTAGATTATGCCATCATAATATTTCATTCCTCATTTTAGCATGCATGATTGCATATACATGATTCTATTTGTTCAATGCATTGTAATCACAATATTGCAAATATGCTATTCTTTTCTTCTTCTAGGTTATCAAAACTTTAAGATAAAAGCACCCAAAAATAGCATTTAAACAAACTTGTACACAACTCAAAATCACAATATCAAAGGAGAACATTCATCATAACAACCAAAACCTTCTATGAATAGGCTATTCTATTTTTTCCTTGTACACATATAATCAAACCTATAATAGTCTACACCATTTAGAACAAGTCAATCTAAGTTTCCACTATAGATTTAACTTCTTCATTGAGACATATAGCATTAGATTCCATCAAACAAGTTTGAGTCATAACATTATTGTACTAGGCTAGGGATATTTATAACCCCTTAAATATTTCAAGCCCTATTCAATAGATGGATATGGTTCAAATACAAATTTTCCTTTGTTGGACTTTAACTTTTAGCTAAAGTCTTAATCTGAGTCTTTTTAGGATAATTATCTAATATTACTATTTAGACCCTTTTACCCTTTTATATTTATTTCAATATAAATTTAAGACCCAAAGTTGTTATCGTGAGATAACTTATTAATCCAAACCATAAATCCTAGATCTATGGTTTTTATCCATAAACCCTGTCATATTTTCCAAAATACCACTACACTTTATTTCACCATCCATACCTACGTCTAGCTTTAACTTTTCATATTTTCATTAAATGAAAGTAACATTGTAACATTATAATTAGGGAATTCCTCCCTAACATTTAAATGTCACAAGGGAGGGCCTACGTTAGGTGCTAGCACCTTAGCCTAATGGCTAAGCGCTTAGCACGTCATTCGAGGTGTTTGCCTCCTTGGACCCCATAGGAGTCTTGGACCCTAGACCCATGCTCTTCGTGAAATGGAAATCATGCCCTATGCACATTTCATCGCGTATGGGTTATTCAAAAACAAAAACCCTAAGCATCTAACCAGATTGAGACACATGGCATGATCTAAGCAACTGATGGGTTTCATCAATGGTTATTATGGATGCTTTTAAGACATTAGGGAAATAACCCTAAATTAATTTATCAAAAATCAAACGCCATCTCGGGCTTTCGTAGAGCAATGTCTGCACTTCTCACCAAACATGATCTGCATCGCGTAGATAATTTGATGACCTAAGGCTTATTGGAGGGCTCCTACGCACATCGAAGAGGACCATGGGCTTCGATGTACACCTAGTGAACACATCGTTTCACCTTCGAAGGATGACGTCCGAGAATAATCATTGATATTCTTCGCAGATGCTGGACTATAACTCCATTTTGAGGGCTCAAGGATGTCTACATTTTTCATGACACATCTTCTAGATGGAAAATGATGCTACATAACCTCAAGTTTCACATTCAAAACACAATACTCAAAATAAACCAAAAGACCTTCACATCTACAAGTAGAGGGGTATCCATCCTACGTCTCACAGCAAGATCATTTGATCTATGCATTGGTCACCACCGACTACCCAAATCATTCTTCATCTAACACAAAGACCCTATAAGGAGTCTTGAGCGCTCTTACCAAAGGTAAACCTATGCTCAAGATCATATAGCAAGGCTTCATCTATAGAAATCTTGAGATCATTCTTTCTCTAATAAAGTCAAGGGTCAATTTTTTTTTTAAATCTCTAAACATTTCATATAAGGATACGTTAGCCACTATTCTAGACATGCGTAAACTTCTACCTTGCCCATACAAGCTCAACAACAAGCCATGCTAGCTTACGTAAATTTCTTAGAAAGTGATCTATCAAGTTTGAGACCTACAACTTACTCAAAAGGGATTTTTCTATATATTGCTAATACAAGCAAGATTTCCAAGGGAAGAACCTCACAAATTGTAGATCAATAACTTTCCTACACATAGATATTTTCTTTATACCACATTAAAACCTTTAACCTTAGCAACAAGAAAGACTATTACTATCTCATTAACTCAATCACCAAACAAGCATACTCATCATTCATACTATAGTTGGGATCTTCACCCTAACCTAAATTTTTCGTAGACTTTCTCCGATCCAAGCTTCGAAAAGTCTTCCAATACTTCGACTTACACGTGACTCTTTTTTTTAGCAAAGCAATGAGGTGAAGAAAACTATGGCAAATCACAAGGCCCATCTAGTTTTTGATCCGAGCAAAGCCCGGAGAGCATACTCCCTAGGAACCTCTAGATTTCCAATGCCAACTTGCGAAGAATGCGAGATTTCTGGTTTTTGATCCAACTCAGTTGGAGAGCATAATCCCTGATCTCACTCTGCAAATATCGCTATATATTTGCCTTCCCAAATGCCTCTATTTATAATGGAACTCACCCTCCCCCCATAACCATTTTTTTATTATTAAAAATTGTTGGAGATGAGCCCATCATAAATGCTATCTAGAAATTGGAGTTATCTTTGACTTTGTGCCTGGGGTGGTCCAATCACAATCAAACACATACCAACTCTTCAACTAATCTTTACTTCATTTCTAAGCAACTAATTAATTAGCCTAGTTAATCACAATTAGCTTGTAACTAATCTAGGGATAAAATAGCACTAGATTTAATGCCTCTTCAATGTTGTCCATTAATCAAGCTTAACACAAGTTAAAGACCATGGTTAACCAAATAAACCAATCTTAACAACTAATTTCCCAACTAACTGAGGAGACAAAGAAACATTCCAAATAAATGCTTTAAATGCCACTAACAATTCATGTTTAGCATCAAACTCTCCTAATTTAGCAAAGCATACTAACCATTTCTATTTCATAATCACCTCTATGAAATCAAACCTTAAGCTATATAATGCAAACACAAAGTAGGGGGTAAAAATTGGGATGTTACAGGGATCAAGCTTGGGTCATTGGGTTCTACTTAAAAGATTTTTTGTCCATTGTCTTTGACTCTCTTTGTACAATATTCAAATTATGTTTTCTCTTAGAGCTAATTTTGCATCCTTAAGAACTCTTAGTCTGATATCTCCCCTAGTTTTATCATCACACGCCTTGCTCTATTTCACCAAAGGAAATTTTATTTTATCATGTAATCCTCACCGCAAAAATGATCACATTATTTAGATTAAACCTTTTTCTACTAATTTTGGCATAATATACAAGAACATATAATGTTTAGGAATGGCTTGTAAGACTAACTTAATTAGTTGCACTCTTCTTGCTAACGATAACCATATACCTTTCCATACTAGTAGTTTATTATGAAATTTACTTATAACTAGATTCCACAATTATATCCTCATTCTTGTCTTAAATAAGGGCATCCCTATATATGTTGATAACAAATTTACCTCCTCTATTTGAAATAACCTACATATCCTTGTTTTGACTCTATATGGAGTGTTTAGGAAGTAGATTTTAGATTTTGTCCTATTAAATTTTAACCTTGACACTCTTCCATATTCCTTTAAGTTTTTCAAAGCTCTAGCCTCATTTTCCTACTCTACCAAAAAAGGTTGTATCATCTACAAACTATTGATGGGTGATATTTTCAATGTCATTACTAGCCTTAATTCCACTTATTAGTCCATATTTGTGTGCCTTCTTCAAGTTCCTTCCCAATACCTCTGCCATGATAATGAAATATGGTGATAGAGGATCTCCCTATTTAATACCCCTCTTGGTTTTAAATTTTTCTATTACTAACCTAATGACCATCATTGAATATGATATTATAGAGACACAAGCTTTAATCCATCTAACTCATTTATTTACAAGTCCAAACTTTTATAATACTACAAAAATAAAATCCCATTTAACCCTATCATAGGCTTTATTCATATCAACTTTTAATATCATTATTCTCTTTTTTTTAGAATTTGTTGAATGAATTAATTCATTAGCTACTATGATTTCATCCAAAATTTGTCTCCCTTTCACAAATCCTCATTGCTCTTCTAAAATAATTTTGTCTAATAGTGTTTTAACCAATTTTCCATCATTTTGGATTTTATTTTATTTATTTTATATGTCATATTACATAGGCTTATGGGCCTAAATTAATCAAACAATTTTGCATCCTTATTTTTTGGAATCAGGGTTAGATATGTTACATTTACTTTATAAGGTATCTACTATTTTACCCTAGACCATTTCATTTCCACCAATAAATAACCCATCATTATTTCCCACTTATGTTAATAGAATGTTGTAGGGAATCCATCCAGACCTGGGGAATTATCCTTATCAAAAGAGAAAAGATATTAATAAACTTTTTCTAAAGTTTTAAGCTCCATCAATTTGCTATTGTCTTCATCTATTATAATTGAAGGTACTTCTTGCAGTAGTTTATCATTAAGAACTTCAATATTCTATGATCCTAGAATATTCTAGTAAAAAAGCCTTACCTCCTTTCTAATTTCACACTAGTGTTCAATCGAAAACACTTCTACTGATTTACTTCTACTATTTCTAGATGTATATCTATGTGTTATTACCATCCTATGAAAAAGCTTTGTATTTTTATCTCCTTTTAACCAAGTCTATCTCAATTTTAATCTCCAAAATTTCTCTTCCTTACTCAAAATATTATGATATTCATTAAGTAACTCCCTTTCCTTCGAACTTGGATTATTGTGCTCACATTTTTGAAATTTTGAAAATTTCTCTTTTAGTTCTTCTTTCTTCTCAAAAATGTTTCTAAAAGTGTTTTTATTTCATTATTTTAATCTAGATATTATTGATTTAATTTTTTTTGGAAAAAGTATACATCACATTGTTTCTTGAATAATTCTATGTCTATTCTATCATACGAATAAATTGAATATGGTCTTCCCACATCTACTCATATTTAAAATATGATATTCTTTTAATTCACTTACCACCATTTTAACTCTTATTTGCAAATGATCTAAACCAATCCTTATCAATATATTAATTTTATCACAAGTGCCTTCATCTAGCCAATGATCTAAGAGTATACATATGTCTAGTTTTCTACTATTAAGTTTTTTCCTATCTTGTTTTTTGTCTATATATAGTTGTCATATTCAAACTCAACCTCCTATAAATTATTATTTGAATAAAAGCTCAAAAATATCTCATACTTGGGTTACTTTCTAAATTCCCCCAAATTTTTCATCCAACTTGGTTATGGAATTTAAATCTCCTATGGTCATGAATTAGGTTTCTTGGTCTTTACTTCTCATAAATGCTTCAGTCCCACTACATACTTCTAATTTGTCTAACTGAGTTGTAGGTCCATAGATATTCATAAGGATGAAACAAATATCTACAAACTAGCATGTGACTAATAAGGCTATCCAATGCCTAGTTTTATAATTGGTTTCATGGGAGGTTCTAATTGGATTTCAATATATTAGAATTCTCCCTACCACTCCTAAATCCATAAAATCACATTCACATCTTGCCCATACTGCTTTCATAGTTTTATAAACTTCTTCCTTTTTCATTTTAGTTTCTTGGATACAAAGAATATCAAGATTATTACTTAAAAAAAGGTCCCTAATACACCTCTAATTTGAGGGTGCATTAGCACCTCTTATATTCCATGATAGTAATCATGTCTTATTAGGGGTTGATGCCCTCTCTTGTGAATTACCAACACCATTTTATTTTTTAGTAAAGAGAAATTCAACCAACTTAGATCATGTTCCTATCCCTATATTTGTTATTGCTTCTCTGGATTTTGCTTGATATTTGAAGTTTTTCCTCTTTTTTCCTTGCTAGTATCAAGATTAGGTCTTATTATTCTATTCCTCAATAATCATTCACAACTTTACTTTTCATTAGATTTATCCTCTCTTGGCTCTACCAAGGAAGCTTTTGACTTATCTTGCTTATTTTTTGGTATTTCTTTGTTAATGGTAGAGGTATTAACATCTAACACTATGTTTTCTCTACCACTTTATTTCTCTTGAATGGTGCATGGTACTTAAAGAGAGTCTTCAAATTCTAATGAGGCACATTCCTTAGGTTTAGTAAGAATGTTCATCCCTAAATAAAGATCATACTAAATAGACAATTCCTTGTTAATATTATGATCTTGTTGTACCATGTCCTCTAAGCTCTAATATTCTTTTTCTTCATAGGATAAAGCCTCAAAATAATTGGTATTTCTTCCAATATCCTTACTTAATGGTCTCCATTGTTTATTTACTTTCATTTGTCTAGACCTATTTTTTGGAAGTTGAAAACCATCCTCATCCATATCCATTTGTAAGTTTCTCTTACAGTTTTCTACATATGTTTATGTTAGACTCTTCTTAGAGCATGATCTCTCAATATGCCCCAACTCATGACACCTTCTGAAAGATATATTTTCATAATCCATGGTTTGAATCCACAACTTACCCCCTTACTTAAGAATGATTGATTCTGGTAAAGATTTACTAATATCAACCATGACCAATATATGGGCATAAATAGCCAAGACTTCATCTTTTCTAGTTTTTGAAATCTCAAGGAATTCTCCTAGAGTATTTTCTATTGCCTTGAAGGTATCTATTTCCCAAAATTCAATGGGAAACCCATACATCCTAACCCAAATTGGTACTAGGGATAGATTTACATTTTTAGGTGCAAAGCCTTCATACTAGTGGGTAAGGAAGAGTCTTGATCCCATAATAATAAAGGGATAAATAAAATGTAGCTAAAAAATGTTATACCTATACGGAGTGTCCTACCTCACTGATGTCCTATCCCTTCATTGCTCCTCCCATCATTTGAACCTTGGTTGTTAGATATCTGCAGTTTTATTTCTTGCAACTTGAAAATTGTCACTACCCTTGCTCTGGATGGTTGAATTCATAGGATTGTGTCTCCCTCAATACTACTTGGATTCCTTCATATGACCACTCATTTTAAATATCTTTAAATTTTTCACAAAGTGGTCCAAGAATCATTTGAATTGGACAACCCTTCGCAAAGATATGGCTTCTAAAATATGAGATATTTTTCTGGAAAAAATTACCCTAATATTGTCCTTGTTCCAAACGGTTGTCTTCACATGGTTGTATCTCCCTTAATGCTACTTGGATTATTTTTTATGACCAATCATTTCAAATATCTTCAAAGTCCACACAAAATGGCATAAGAAATATTTGGATCAGACAACTCTATGCAAAAATATGGATCCTAAAAGGTGAGTCATTTTGAGAAAAAAAATTCCTAGCTCTACCAATTCATAATTCCTTCTATGAGTCATTTAAAATCATAGTTTCCAACAAATAATGACAAGACCAATCCTCCACAAAATGATCGATACTTTATATTATTTTTTTAAATAGCACAAATACTTTGTCAACTCTTTTAGTGTTGATGGACCAACATAATAGATTCTATTTTTCTTGAAAATATCCTAAAATAGTGGAAGTAGAGGGATAATGAAGAGATAGATCTATTGCTAATATATTTTTCTTTAACAATGTACATCTAAAAGGTCCATGATAAACTCTTCTTTACAAATTGTCAACCATAATAATTTTATTTTATACTACTAGCCAAAGGAATATTTAGGCCTCGGGGAGGACCTTAATGATCAAACATTCTTCCAAGGTGAATCCTTAGAAGTAAGGAATTTTGATTGCTCCAAATCCTCATATCCCATCTTGATTGAGTATCGACCATCTTTTGATAGACTTAAACTATAACATCTTTGTAGAAAAAATGCATAATAAAAATATTAAAGAATCTTTTGGAGCTCCTCCACTACTCAAGGTTCTTTCTCTCAACTAGATTGCCAATATAAATCCAAGATCTAGAATCGTCACTCACATCAATATATTTTTTAATTTGAACCTCTACAAGCTAAAGAGGATTGAGCTTGTGGTTTTCATTTTATATCAAAAGTAATAAGATAAGGCTTCCACCAAATATCAAACCAAAAATTTACAAAATCCCCCTTTTTGATCAATCACTTAATATGTTTCTTGATTAATTACAAAATCTTTGATGTGAAGTTTTGCATTGTTAATCCCTTATGAAATGTTTATTTCCTTCACATTTTCAATATATCCATGGAGACTAAATATTTTGAAAGTAATATTTTTACCCAACTATTATTTGATGTTTGAATTAACTCCAACCAAGTTTTGCCCCTAATTCCAAACTCATAAATCTACAATTTCACAAGCTTACAACTCAAATATTCTTTTTTCTACAAATATTACCTCATTTTCAAAGAGGAAACCTAAACTTATCCTCACATCCTTTTCAAAAAAAATCTCTTTGAATTTTGTCAAATTCAAATTCTACACCTATGAGTAATATTAAAAGTAATATTATATATAAGGATAGATTATAATATAACCTTTATGGGTTGTAGCATTCCATTCATAGTTAATAAATTATCTTTTCAACCAACTAGAAAATATATCATTAGCTCCAAAATTAAGTTCCAAAGTTTTTTTTTCTTTTATCATACAAGGGAGTACCTAGACACATTGATGGTAATTTTACAATTGTAAACTCTAAAATCTCTTAAAAGTTATTGTAATCAAGGCTAGTTTTGATCAAAAATGTTCTAGATTTTGTTGTATTGACCAATTTTCTAGTAGCCTTCTCATAGCACAATAGGATGGACTTGTTGACCAAAGGATGATCTAAAAGAAGAGTGTCAAAAAATTAGAGATGAGATTCAAAAAGAACATTTGTTGTAGCTTAAATACCTTTGAATTTACTTTCCAATTTTACCTTTGATATAGCTCTTCCAATTCCTTAGGAAAAATAGTAATGAGATAAAGAGATAATGGATCACTATAATAGATTCCATGGGATGATTCAAAGTATACAACAAGAGATCTATTAAAAATTAGAATATTTTGGTGTTATAACATCTAATCCATTTATTCCAAATATTTAACACAACCACTTTTTTAGAATATTATATTAAAATATCAACAAACCTATCATATGCTATAATCATGTTCAATTTTATAAACAAATATGGTTATTTGATGGACTAAGGAGAATATATGATCTATTGTATAATTATTATACCATCAAGGATTTGATTACCATGAATAAAACCACTTTGTTCCTTCGAGATAACACAATCTATAATGTTTTCAATCTATTTGACATAATTTTTTGAAACTATCATATAAATCATACTATAGAGGCTTATCAAACAAAAATTATTGAAATAGTTTTTATCACTTTCTTGAGAACCAAGGCCTTGATCTCACTATTATAGCATAATTTTTTCTAATCTCTTCAATTGAATCTAACATTTCACTCTTCAAATCATCCCAAAAAAATTGAATAAAAATGATAGAAAATCCATCAGGGTTGGACAACTTATCAAGGTGGAAAGAGAAAATTGATTTCTATAGTTCCTCCATTGGTATCTTCCACATAAATCCTTGTTTATGTATTTTGTTAATAATTTATGGAATATTTTATAGAAGGTCACCTTCAACCTCCTTATCCTACTCAAATTTTATTAGAATATATTCAAAATAATTGCTTTTTCCAACCTCTTCTTCTTTAAAACTTCTTCCATCTAGATTTGACATAATTTTTATTTGATAAAAGGAAAAATATGTTCTGGTAGTTTTCTTTTGTAATATGTTTAATAAAAAAATTAATTAATTGTTTTCCGACACATAATTATGTTGATACGTTTTGTTGATATTCATCATATCTTGTAAATCCTTAAACTTGAATTTAATTTATTCCTTTATTAGAATTGTATTACCAAAGGATTCAATATTCTAGATTTTTATTTTCCTCTTTATATATATCATCTTTTGAATAAATGTGTAGATATGCGACTCTTAAAACTTGCTTCATCCTACCATAACATAACCATTTTGAAGAAATTATGGTCTTGGAGCCATATAGACTTTTAAAAATGGATTTTGATGGCCATTATTAAGTAGGTGATGTCTAAAGAGAATGGGTTTTTTATTTGATCCTGCTTATGACATAATGTCTAAAATGATTGTATACTTTACTTGTAACCATCATATAAAAAATATTTAAAATCGTTATACTATATAAAATTGCTTAATATGCCTATTATCCCATGTGTACTGAAATATTGAATGAATAACATTGAAAGGTCATTTAGAATGATAAGGAAGCAAATCCTCCATTGATATAGACCAACGATGAACATTACCTTTCTTTTCAAAGTAGACAAAACAATATTGAATTTTTCCCCAAGAATATTGAGCTCACAATTGTGAATAATCATTGAATTTGACACAAATAAATTGAGGTGCTTCTAGCATCTATCTTGTAGAGTAACCATATTTTGAGCTATATTTATGGATTGAATTTTCATATTTTCTCATTTATTGTAAAAAAAATGAGCAATTCAATTACTTCTTACTTCTAGCTATTGCTCATTACTCATCCTACTAAAAATATTCCCTACCATTGTAATACCTCTAGACGATCTCCCATCTTGCAAATATTTTGAATGCACCCTTAATAATCCTCATTGTGTATAGTTATTTCTTGTATTAAAATAAATATGACACCATAATAAACTATCAAGTCCATGATAACTCTTTATTTTTATTATATTCATACCCAACATTTTTTTTTTTTTAAGTGAAAAACCCCTTGTGGGGTCGCCTTGGTCTGAGAGACCATGAACAGGGGGTTCTACATCGTCAAAGTCATCCGAGAGTCGCACCCGACCCTGCCCGCACCAACATTATCAATTGGATTTTGGATACCCAATTCAGCTTTTTGGTAGGGTGGAGATTTGAACCTGGGACCTCCCTTGAAGGATTGCCCTCTCCTCTCCAACTCACCTACAACACCTGGGTATACCCAACATATTTTAAGATACCATCTTCATCATCATTTTTTATTCTTTTATGCAGGTTTATTCCCCACTTCTTAGCATTTGTGGTATTTGTTTTTAGTGATCCAAATCAAGCTTCCTTTGGGTTTCTTTTATGCTTTCTTATTTATTTGGATATATTCTTCTCCCTTGTTCATTCCAACTAATACTTTCATCCTCATTAATATCTATTATTTTTTTACACTATTCATAATTTGATTTACCATCAATAGGTTTATACTACCCCATACTCATAGAACCTAAAATACAAGGAATGGCCTTGAAAATACTTTCATTAATAAAATTTCTTAAAACCCTTGATGTGAAAGAGGCAACCTCCATGTGCTTTATGTTTTGTGCTTCCCTAGAAAGGCTAAGATGCAATGGACAACCTCTATAATATTTTTTTATTGTTATACCAAAAAACGAAAACCTAACATACAAGGGACAACCTTCATAATTCTTGTATTTTTATTACAAGGAAATTATTATCTACTATTTGAAGAATATGGAGATGATTTACTTGGATCAAACTTTACCTTTTGCACCTTTTTTGTTTTGAAAATTGACTCAACATCTTCCTTTGTACCTTTTACTTTTTTAAAATAAATCTTTCAAATTGCAATTCCTCATCATGTGCATCCTTGGTTTCCTTTAAATATTTAATTGAAGTAAAACATGATGGCCTTTCCCATGTGATGAAGCAAAAGGAATTTCTTTGTTAGTTTTGGGAGTGAAACATTCTTTGCTCTTATGCATAGCTTCTACGATGTGGTTGTATTGCTTTAACTTTGGGTTTTTTCTCATGACCAAAATTTTCATTTATTTCTCAAATGTTTTCACTTTGAATTATTTGGCCATGTATCAAGTCTCAAGGCATATGCACATTTGAATGAGATGTTTCTAAAGTCCACTTGTTGAACCCATTATCTTGATTCTGATTTTAAACATGATGGATTTTGAAAAATATTTGTAATATTCATGACAACATATATTTGCATATACACAACTTGTTTTCGCTCACTAGAAGTTGGTGCCTCTTGAATGAACTTCCCTAGAATATTACGAATATTTTCAAACCCTTTTTGTTAATAAATTGATATAGAAGTTTTAAAAACTTGAATTGTGAAATACGTTTAATAATTCTCCTCTCCATGGAAAACATTTCACTCCATGTATTTTAAATGCAAGCCAGTCATCTCCTAATAAACCTTGGGTTTTCACCCATTATTTTATCCTTGAATTTTAAATTGGAGAAGATGATGAGAAAATATTTTTTTTAATCATTAAATAGTGTGAACTCAATCCTGACTTTCTTTTAATGCATGGTTGAATCTTTAAAAGGCCTAACTAAAATTCATTCAACTTATAAATTAACCCTTTGTTTTGGAGAACCATCATATCATGTTTAATCATATCATATTTGGTAATGATTTTCAATGAATCATCTACAACCCAAATAGAGATCATCATAAATTCATTCTTTCTTTTTTTTATTAACAAAAAATAAGGTCCTCCAACTAGGCTTCCTTAAATAATTTTTTACATGCTACTCAACTTTATGACATAAGAATCTTTCATTCTATGATTTTTTTCAAAGTTTTGGAGCAGAATTGAAGTAAAGCTCACTCCTTGCTCATGCTTACACACTTTTTACTCCCTATTGCACATATATATATTAATGAATTTAAATTTATATAAATGTTCAAATATTATTTATAGATATAAATTTAATAAATTATAAGTATTTAATTAGAATATAGAATATAATAACTTACACACAAAATACCAGATAAATTTAGTTCTATTTCTCTAGAAAACAACTTTTTATTAACCTCTCAACTAATTAATAAGTATTAAGTTTTATAAAATACAACAAATCACAAACATTATTAACTTCTTACTAACCTCTCAACTAGTTAATAAGTATTCAATTTATAAAATACAACACATCACAACCATTATCTTAACCATTCAAGAGAGTATAGAGTTGTTGTTTTTCTTAACCATCTCCCGTTTCTTGAGATGATTTTAAATTACATATTCATTATCACCACTTGTGACATAATGCTAGAAAAGTTTAGATTTTAGTAAATAGGAAGTCACATATGACCTTTAAGTTTTGTCCCTCATTTTTGCATCAATATTCAACACCCTCCACCTTGCCCAAGTGCACTAATCATTTGATACCAAATAGATTTATTTGAATGCATTGATGCTTTTGTATTAGACACATGGTGGCCAACAACAAGCAAATGGGGATGCACCTAGATTTCTTATATACATCATATGCACCTACCATTATCAATCTAATTGGTAAGTATGTACAATTATAACTAATATTATCATTTAATACAAAAGTGTTTAAATGAGAATAATGATATTCATAAACAAATTTATTTTGGATTGAACCTATTTATTAAAATAATTTTTAAGGCTGACATTTTGAGACCTCCACTCAATCTCATCATCACAATTTATCCCATGTAATATTAATATTTAAAATTCAAATCAAAGGTAAAAGAATTATAAATGCATTATAAATATGTGAAGAGCATTCAAATTTGTTTGTATTCTTCATATGTATAAAAATAAGTAATATTAATATCCACATTTAATCACCATGAAGCATGATTGAAAACTGCATCAATTGTATTCTTAAAATAAGAGCTTTTCAATAACTTCTAGCTTCATTCTCTTTACATTCAGATATAAAAAAAAATTTAAAAATTTCAAAATCATTGTTTAAAAACTAAACAATAGCCCCAATTTTACTTTTTTAATAATATTATTAAAGATTTATATCAATTGATAAGCAAAATCTTAAACTTAGTGTTAAAATAAGTATAGTCTTAAACTTCATAAGCATGTCATTAATTACAAGTTTAGGAGAGGCCACTTCACCTATTCATAAGCTCTATCAAACTCCACTTCAACAAATGTGATATCCTAAGTTGTTTGACCAATCCATTGCAAGGATTCTAGACCAAGATCAAGTTACCAATAATGAGATGACCCGGTCCCATGAAGGATATCGTAGTGGTATATCTTTGGGTTTTCATCCAAGATATCCAAATTCAAACTCTGATACAAGGGGATCGGGACCCTTTCAAAACTTACATTTTACCTTAAATTTTTAAGTCAAGTGAAGGATATTGTAGTGGTATGTCTTTGGGTTTTCATTAAGGAGACCCAAGTTCAAACCCTAGTACGAGGGGACCGGGACCCCTTATAAAAACCTGTATTTTTAACTTAACATTTTGAGTCTTGTGAAGGATATCGTAGTGGTATATCTTTGGGTTTTCATTTTTTTTTTTAATGAAATGTAAACTTTGTATTAAAGTATAAACATATCATTTGGGTTTTCATTTAGAAGAACCAAGTTCAAAACCCAATATGAGGGAACCGATATAGTAGTGGTATGTCTTTGGGTTTTCATTCACAAGACCCAAGTTCAAAACCCGGTATGAGGGGACCGAGACCCCTCATAAAAACTCACATTTTAATTTAAAATTAGCTAAAAAATAATAGGTTGGTTGGTAGCGGCTGAGTGCAAAATCCGATATGAAGGGACTGAGACCCCTCGTAAAAACTCGTATTTTAATTCAAAATTGTGCAGAAAAGGATTGGTTGGTTGGTAGCGATCAGGTGCTTGCCAATGGGTTGCTTCGGTTTGATTCCTTGAAGGATCAATGTCCCATTAACTTCGTCTTTACCCAACGGGCTAGGGATTATAGAGGTTCAATACACAACAAATAATAAGAATAATGATGAGACGACCCTTAAGGAAACTAGTTTGTTTCGGCGTAACAATTTCCCATGCTACTTAGCCAATGCTTTGGCTAGATTTATGTAAGAAATATGAGTATTTTTATGATATAAATATTGTTATGTCTTCATCCTCCAAGAGAGTCTCTATTCTAGCCCTTTGGTATCAATTTAATTAAATCCATGATTAATTACATTTTCAAGAGTGACTTTTACACTCAACTTCTTTTACCATCATATAGTAGTCCTTTTCTAACATGGTCAACCTTTTTTTTAGATTGGCTAAAAGCCCATCAATGCCAAGGGCTTTTATGAGGCCATTACAAAAACCCTCATTTTCTAACATGGTCAACCTTAATGCCAAGGGCTTCCTTGAGGCCATAACAAAAAATGCTTTATAATTCTTAAAAGGATATGGGATGCTCCAATGCCATTCTTTTTCAATCCTATGTAGAATGCACGAGATTAACCCACTCATAACATGATTATCAAAGGTGAAAGGTTAATCTTAAAAGAAATTATAGTAGTACTCAAGAAAATATTTCCTAATCTAGTCATGGGTGCGAGTAAATCATCCTCTTAGTCCTTAATTTATATTATCCTTCCTCACTCATATTTATGGTGACGAAATTTGAAGCAAAATTTGGATCATTTATTGTCACATTGAATCCATGATCTTGACTATATTTAAGTCGTCTTCCCTTGATAGCTTCAAATTACCTTAGTTTATCTTATACAATTTGGGTTCGCAAGTCCTTGAAAGTTGAATTATTGATCAAGGCTTAACGAGCATCAGCAAGCTTCACTCATAAATTTTGCTCCCTTTGTCACCTATCTATAGGTATTTATTTCCAAAACTTCTAAGGAAAACTACACTTCTTTGAGTAGTTGCATTCCACCATTCAATCTAGCTATCACACAGCATGGTTCTTGAGGTCTAATTCCAAATCAAAGAAATTGGCTGGGAATATCCAAAAGTGAAAGATTCTGTTTATTTGGGAAACCACAAATTGGTGTGCCAACCACATTTGATGTGACTAGTGTAAATTGGAAAATGTAAGTGCTAAGGTAATGCTTAGGTCATAGGCCCTAGCCTAAAACTCCTATTTCAAAAAATGATATGATATTGTATTGGAGTAGTTATAGAAGACCAATGGTTGGTCAATTGAACAAGCAACAAGAAAATATGTTGAAACACAAAACCGATCAAGTCTACTAAACTTGCATTTGTCTCCTAGTTGACAATTAGAACAAGTGAATGCATGACCCTAAACACAATACCTCTTTTACCATAAGGGGGTCAAACACTCTAGGATTGTGTCTATGAGTCGACCAAGTATTGAATTTTTGAACAGATAAAAAAAAATTGCTTGTGCTAACTTCAATCCTCTTTTTGTTCTACCATATCAAAATCATTTCCCAACACCCATTCAACCAACTCCAATGATATATTTTCATGTTGGTTGTTGGATGTATAAATAGACCAAATCTAAGCATTTCTTGTCGCGCAAGCACTACTATCCATAAGCAATAGTCTTGTGGCCCTAGTCTTCTCCTTAAACAAGGATAAATGGTCCCATCCATAATAAGAGACCTATAATTACTCCACCATTACCTTCCTCATGATGGGAGCATAAATGAAAACATGCACCCCATATTATGTGAAGAGCTTGTTCTTAATGGGCATCACTACACAAACTCATTGTAGCATCAAAACCTTTGGCTTTAAAAGCCTAATGACTTCACGTAATTTGTACTTTTTGGCAAGAAGTGTAAGCCTCCTAACATTCCATTAAAGTAAGGAGCAACTCGTTCTTTTTTTGGAAGTCAAAGGAGTGCTCATTGACAAGGGCTTCAAACTTGTTTGACATTAAAACTAATTCCTAAGAAGAAACCATAGTGTCTTGTTTGTTTGATGATTTAGACCGATTTCCAGATGAAGTTGATTCTACTAAGATTAACAGGGAGGGTTTAAAGGTTGCCTCGTCATTACTTCCATATATTGTCAATTTCTACTCTTCCTTATCGATAGACCTAGGGGGTGTTGGTTGCAATATTTTTCCTTTTCTTTACTTCTCTCCACCCCCATCAGCAATTTCATCTCTATATGATTGAAAATTATATATTGAGTGGTGAAAACCCCTGGAAAGAAATTGCTAAGGAAGTGAGGAGGTGGCCTCCAAATATTGTGAGAAGGAACATTTGTTTCCATTTATACTAGACTAGTCATGGCTATTCCATGTTCAAAATTAACAAAGATAGAGGGTGATTTAAGCAAACTAGCAAGAACATGGGATATAGATGAAACCTAGAGACCATTGTCAATGAAGAGGATGGTTTTAATGATGCTTGCATATTAGTTGTTGACATTGTCAAGACTGGAACAAAGCTTCAATTTTGACAAAGACTCAAACTTTTATCCATCATTAGGGTCAATAACACTAGCATCAAGGTTCTTTGTAGGCAGTTTTGTTTGTACTATATCAGATTTGCAGGAATTGCTAGAACCCTACACTTGAGGGGACATTGCATTGGCAACATCAACCATTGCTTTAGCCATGCACATTTTTCTTTTCAAACAATCTCTAATGATATGACATTCCTTTCAACAATAAAAATAATAGGTTTTCAAACCTTGCCTAACAAGGTTGATAATTTATAGGAGTCTAATTTAAATACATTTTAACATAATTTACCGTGTTTCATTTTTACACCATATGACATGGCCTAAACGACCTACAATGTATCTATCTTCAAAGATAAGGTTTGAAAGCTAAGTTCAATAAGGGGAACTCTACCCACATGGAATGTGTGGCTCAAGAAAGTCTTTATGGGTGGAATTCAAAAGAACGTAGTTGCCAATAACATATCTAACCATAAATTATCTAGGTATTGTACTATAAAAGGATTTGTGTGGCCTCAAGAGAAGTAAAATGGCAAGCTATATACCCTTCCCAACCCTTTGCATAGATTCTACCATCCAACACTTGCTTTTCCCATTGTATTTCATCCCTTTATAAAATTCATGCTCTATCAATGTTCCTTTTAAAAGCAATAATATTTTTCTAAAACTCTATAATAGTACCCAACACCTCCCTCTAAAGCTAGAAAATCAAGATTTTACCTTAGTCGACATTGTTATAGAAGGTGGTTCATCGTTTATCTGCTCCACCAACACAAGTTTGCTTCATTCATTGTCAAGTGATTGTTAGAGTAATATTCTATCATTTGGGATATTTACCCTTTTCCTACAGTAGGTAGAATTTATTTACCGCATGGTAAAAAGTAGTTTGTTACTTTTTACCACTAGTATTTACTTTTTACTATTTACCAAGGGTTAGTTAGTCATTGTAGTCATTTTGACTACGTTAACTATCCTACCTAGTTGGTTAGTAGGTTAGCATGATTTCCTAGACTAGGTTAGTGGTTAGCTACCTTAAAGGGGGGGTAACCTTATACGCATCTACTTTGTTAGTGCTTTCTAAGGATATTATTTTGTTAATATCCTAATGTTATTATTGGTATCCTATAGTGTCATTTAAGCACTTGCACATTAATATATCTGCTAATGCTTCCCTACATAACATTGGTGTCAGAACCACTTACATGGGCACTGGAGAAGGTGAGAGACGCTCATTCCACTTGAGAAGGCGAGATACGTTCTCGTTTTTGTTCCACTAGAGAAGGTGAGATACGTTCTCGTTCCACGCATCATAAGGAGGAAGTCAATTGGTTTTGAAATTTTTGAATCTGCATATTTGAATTTTTTTCCTAAGGCTCGCATAGTGGGCAAGAGGCCCACGTGCGCAATCCAACGACCTACAGTTGACGCGGTCGATCGGTAATGGAGGGCAGGAGCGTCCTCCCTTTACCGGTGAGGCGGTCAACCACTAACCGGTCACACGAGAGCACAACGCCCTCTACCAACGTCGGAGACACACCTTCGACGAGGTGGCCAACTGTGGGTAGCCACCACAACACGAGGGCAGACTGCCCTCGTGTTGGCCGACCAAAGGAGGACATGCCTCCTATGAGTCAGGGCAGGAGCGCCTTGACTCATGCCTGAAAACTTGTCAGGATCAAACTGATAGGTCCGCAACACGAGAAACTCTAAACCATCCAAACTAGGCACACAAACCGATGCTGACAACACCCGAGCATGGATCCCGAGTTGGAGACCTAACCACAACGACCTGACACCCGACGGACTACCTCGAGCACAGATCCCGAACCACAATGACCTGACACCCGACGAAGTACCTCGGGCATAGATCCTGAGACGCTGATGTGGCAGATCCCAACACGACCATGGACACATAGCGACTGGCACAACTCCCGAGGGTCAGGAGCTGACGTGTCAACCTGGACTGACCAGACAACACTTGGACTGACAGGGACCAAACACGTGGACGCTGACTAGACCAGACCTGACAGGTGGTGACCTAAGGACCTGGACACGCAGACTGACGACTAGACATGACAGGTAGGCGATACGTGGTGGACAAGCCACGCGTCACCCGACCAGACTCGTCGCGACACATGGCGGCTTCACAGTTGCGCCACGTGGCGGCAAACAAAAGGGTTGTGGGAGACTTTGATTGCCCGAAGGCAATCAAAGTTGAAGGGGCAAGATTGAGCTTTTAAGCTCATCAAATTCTCGCCCCCTTCTAAATGTGGGACTAAAAAGTCCCACATTAATTTTTTTTCCCGTCCAAAGGCGGGAAAGCCTTCTTATAGAAGGCGGTCCCCTCCATAACCTGTCGAGCTTACTAGCCCGACCAACGGGGGGACCCGGCGGAAAGACTCCCGACCAAGAGGTCGAGAGTTCAAGCCCCGTTGGGGCTAAAAGTTGTTTTTTCAAAGTCGTCGATAATAATTCCAAGGTAAATTTTTTTTTTTTTTTTAATTTGTTTTTATTTTCTTTTAAATTTAAAATTTTTATATTTATTTTATATTTAATAAAGTTAAATATAAATTATAATTAAAGAAACATTTTTTTATAAACTGATTTCTTTAAACATTATAATTTTATTTTTCTTATTAAAAATTTAAAATTTATGTTTAAATTTTTTATTTTAAAGATTTTGCAAATTTAAAAATTTAAAATTAAAATTAAAGGACCTACTTATTTTGCAACCACACAAAAAAAATTGTATGCTTTTGTTTTCTTCTCAAGGGGGGATATAAGACATTTAATAGCACAAATTTTCTTGCAAAATTAGGGAGACCTAAATTTCTTCTCAAAACCTTGTAATTTTGCAACATAAAAGGAGGACAAAAACAAAGACATATGCTTGCAAAATTGAAAAACAAGGAGACTCAAAAACAAAATTTTGCAAAATATCAAAGTTGAAATTGTGCATTTGTTTTCTCCAAGGGGGATATAATACATAAAATTGCACATTTTTTTTTGCAAAATTGAGAATAATTTGAAGCCTTGGGTCCATAAAAACTAAGTCGTGTGTCGACTAGTTCTGGAAGCCTTTCAAACGCGGGTCGTGTGTCGACTTGTCTTGAAAGGAGTGCTCGATTTGTTAATTTTGCAAAATAAAGGGGGGAAGACAACATTGTACTTCTTTTGCAAAATTGTAACACAAAAGTGAGGAGCACTTACAAACAAATCAAACTTGTTTATTTTGCAAAATTAGGAAAGATAGGCAATTGTTTATTGCCACATTATTTGCAAAATTGTAAGACAAGGAGAAGACAAAAACATATCAATTTTTTGCACAACACAAATTCAAATTTTGTTGCAAAAATTAAAAGGTGCATTTTCGATTTTACTCGACACCTTCATTCGCAAATTAGATGCATTTTCAATTTTACTCGACACTTCATTCACAAATTAGGTGCATTTTCGGTTGCATCTGACACCTAGGTGATAAGAATTTTGTGGGCATTCTTGTTTGATTATTGCATTATTTCTTTTGCAATTATAAGTCATAGAATCAAGAACACTTCTACCCCAAAATTTCACTAATAATTTGTGTAAATCCTTGCACAGATTTAAAGCCAATATTCACTTGATATTCTCTCCTACAAACAAAACCCCTAATTCACTCTATTTGTTTGGCTTAATTTCCTCAAACTGATTATCCCTCTTCAAGAGGATTTTCAAGCAAGTGCCATTAAATATCTTTTTTAGTGAATTATCTTTCATCTCTTATTTGTTTGGCTTAACTTCCTCCAACTGATTATCTCTCTTCAAGAGAATTTTCAGGCAGTTGCCATTAAATATCACTTAAGAGTGAAAGAAAGATCATCTTAATACATATTGTAGGACCTCTATCATGGCAACTATCAATAAATACTTAAGTGATACACAATTGCTAAAGGGTCCTAACTATTCAGCATGGAAAACTAAGATGAAAGACAAAGGCACAACACAAAAGCAAAACAAAGGCAATATTGCTAGTGAAGTGTCTAGTTCCGATTCTGATTCTGGTTCAGAGAAAGCACACAGAGTGCTCCTTGCTAAGACAGTATTGTAGAGGGAAAACACATTTTGTCACCTTAAGCAAGCACCATTTCCTCTCTCTTTTTAGGCTTCATAAATAGCATAAGTTTTTGTTTGAAGTACTTGTAATAAAGGGGTGTTTGTACCTCTTTTAGGCTTCATAAATAGCAAACTCTCATTGTTTGAAGTTCTTGTAATAAAATGAGGGAATTTTCTGGTGTAAAATTGCCTAGGAGGCAATATTTGTAAAATCCTTCACAAAGCTTCTTGAGTTGCACATCTTTTGCAATTAAGGGGGAATATACATTTCTTTTCTTCACAATTTTTTGTAAAAAGGGAAGAAGACTTATAAGGGTGCATTTTTGGCAGCGACCGACACCTTAGTCATACTTCTTTCATAAATTAATTACATGTTTTGCAACAAGAAGGGGGGAACTTATAAGGGTGCATTTTCGACAGCGACCGACACCTTAGCTACCTTATCTTTTGCAAATATACATTTCTTTTCTTCACAATTTTTTGTAAAAAGGGAAGAAGACTTATAAGGGTGCATTTTTGGCGTTGACCGACACCTTAGTCATACTTCTTTCATAAATTAATTACATGTTTTGCAACAAGAAGGGGGGAACTTATAAGGGTGCATTTTCGACAATGACCGACACCTTAGCTACCTTATCTTTTGCAAACTCATATTGTAAATGAATGAACCTTGTATGAAGTGATCTATTCTACTACACCTAGCGATTGTAGCGGCTGGTTACCCATGCAATTTGGTTGGATGACAAGATTACTATAAGGACATTTATCGATGCGAAGATAAAGTGAGGAATGACCCACTTTTTGCTTAGAAGCAGCAAGAGTACTGTGACAGAGCAAGAACCAGCAGATCGACATTTTTCTCCACTGTATTGGGGCAGTTATATACTTTACCCAAATATTGTTGTATAGGATAATAGGTATGTATTACCCAAATAATGTAATAAGGGGGGATGTTAGAGTAATATTCCATCATTTGGGATATTTACCCTTTTCCTACAGTAGGTAGAATTTATTTACCGCATGGTAAAAAGTAGTCTATTACTTTTTACCACTAGTATTTACTTTTTACTATTTACCAAGGGTTAGTTAGTCATTGTAGTCATTTTGACTACATTAACTATCCTACCTAGTTGGTTAGTAGGTTAGCGTGATTTCCTAGACTAGGTTAGTGGTTAGCTACCTTAAAGGGGGGGTAACCTTATACGCGTCTACTTTGTTAGCGCTTTCTAAGGATATTATTTTGTTAATATCCTAATGTTATTATTGGCATCCTATAGTGCTATTTAAGCACTTGCACATTAATATATTTGCTAATGCTTCCCTACGTAACAGTAATGTGCATTTACCCAAAGGGATACAAACAAAGGTCTCATCTCAATGTTGCAAACCCCCACCCATTGCAAATGCAAGACGAGAAGTATTCTCGATTAAACAAGAGGAATCTATAAAATGCTTGGGCTTACTTTAGAAATTAATTGGAGGGGTCAATCGAATAGCCATAGTTTCATGAAAGGTTGTAGAAAATAGATTTACCAAAATCCCTTTTGTGCAAGACCTGACTAGCTATATCAAAGCACTAAAGCTTTGTGCTTCTACCACAAAGTGAGATTCACAATCATCCCCCCAACAAGCACTTTGGTATGGCAAATATAAGCGTAAGTAGTTATTAGTAAAACATAATTAAAACATGATACTCGCATCTAAATATACCCCTTATTTGTCAAAATTTACCATCACCTACTTTTAACTTTTAGAACTCTTTTGCAATAATATCAAGTTACGCGACATTATATGGGTGTATGATAAAAAAAATTATAAATCCACCAAACTTAACGTAAATGATAACAATGAAGATAAGATTTTAAAAATAAGAAACGCTTAAGAAATAAAACCTTCCTATATTAATTAATATAGCAATAACTCAAAAGATACAAACCATAAGCACAGGTGTATGCAACTACTAAGTGATGCTTGGGTGTTGTAACCTCTAAAGGAGGACATGAGGATGGAACAGAGCGAAAGGGGTGCAAACCCTAAGTTTAGTCAAGCATTGTAGCAAGTGGGTTGTTTGCAGCCTACTCGTTGTGCTTAGGACATGAGGATGGAACAGAGCGAAAGGGTGCAAACCGTAGGTGCAATCAAGCGTTGCAACAAGCGGATTGTTTGCAGCCTGCTTGTTGTACTCAAGAGGACATGAGGATGGAACGGAGCGAAAGAGGTACAAACCCTAGGTGCAGTCAAGCATTGCAAAAAGAGGTTGTTCGCAGCATGCTCATTATACTCATGAGGATATTAGTCGCTCTTTAGTCTGTGAGAAAGCCTCTTCGATCAAAATACATGTCTCTCAAGGATCTTTGGGTTCGCAGGTGGAGCTTTCTGATGAACCTTTGCCCTCTATCAAGATTTTGCAGGACAAATTTGGGTGGATCTAATTGATCATGAAGCCTTAACAGTTATCTGCAAACTTAAGGGCAAAAGACCAGGCCTAGAGGAGCTCAAAGGATACATTAAACTTTGGTGGTCCAATAAATTCCAAGTAACTCTACTACCCAAAAATTTCTTTTATGTTTCTTTTTTTGATTTAGTGGATAGAGATAGGGTAATCTATTATAGATACAATTTGTTTTTTGGACAAAGGGGTGTCTATATACAACCTTGGACTCCCGGTTTCAACCCCCTTACAAAAAAAGTTGATGGCTTCCCAATCTGGGTGAATCTATATGCTCTCCCTATGGAGTTTTGAGGAGAGAAGATATTTGCCAAAATTGGTAACACCATTGGTGCATTCTAGTATATGGATGCCCAAACAGAGGAAATTTTATCTAGTAAAATTAATGAGTAAATCAAGATTGGATGTTTGGATGGATGTTTTAGTTCCTTGACCTCAATCCATTACTATCTCCTCAAGCAAAGGGGAATGGATCCAAAATATTGAATATGAAAACTTCTCCCTTAGATGTTATGGTTGTCAACAATATGGCCACCTGAAGAAGAGATGCTCAGTCATCCGATCATGCTCTAATTCCTCCTTGGTGGAGAAGGCCCTAAACGTGAATGATCCTAAACCTTCAAATGTCCCAGTTCACAAGGAAGAAGCTCGTCCTCCAGCTACAACAATTGTCCAACATGAATCAAGCGAGCAACAAAAGACTCAACCCCGACAGGAGAATTCAAATCAGATCATTGGTAAAAGACAAATGGTGACTAAAGGCCATACAGTTAGTTCTATGGAAAATATTAACACCTAAAATAGTATTCTTGAAGCTAATTATGAAACAATCAATGACAATCAATTTTCTAAAAATGAAGATCATACAAAATGTGTTACAACTAGATATTACCTCAAGAGCTTGAAGTGCAAAAATGCATTCTCATATCTTGCCACTTTGAAGGAGGAAGAACCTATGCTATAGAAGAAAAACAATCAAAAGACCCATCGGCTATGAACTCTGTAACAGCCCCAATGGTTCTTGACTGTTGTTTTTGTTATGATTGGATGATAGCTATAATTTTTTTTTTTTTTTGGTTTCTGTTTTGAAGTGGTCTACTAATCTATCATGGTTTGGAAGTTGTTTTATCAATATATGGTATTCTAAGGTTTAGTTGTAGTAGTAAGTGGATGATAGTATTTTGTAAGGTTGTTGCAACATATTGTACTATCTTACACAGCTTGATGTACAGGTTTGGAGACCCTAAAACCCTTTTTTACCCTAATAAAAAAAGTTAATGTTTTTTATAGTCCCGACAAGGACATCGCAATGGCAAAAGGTATTTGGCTCTCCTAATGGAGATCCAAGTTCAATTCATGAGGAAGGTGGCCCTCGATGTATCCCCAACTTTTCAACCTATTCAAAAAAGTAGTAAGTTGTGCTTTCTTAAATAGATGAGAATGCTTGAGTTAGAACCTCAATGATTGTTGACAAGTGTTTGTAAATATGTCATGTTTTCATGATAAAAGGGAATTTAAGTGGCATGTATTAGGAGTTATACACATGTGCTTCCTAATATTCCTTCTGGTGTGACCACCTTATACTCACAAAAGGACAAAATTGGTGAAATATAGCTCTCTTTAATATTCTATGAGAATAAAACATTAACTTTAACATGATAATAACCCTAATAAAGGTTAAATCCCTAATAATTTGAACTTTTTAGGGGGAACTTGTTTAAAAATTACTGAGTTATATGCTGTCAAATGAAGATTATATTTTTTCAAATGAAGATTATATTTGGGCAGTATTTGATGTACTTAGATGGTCATACATTGCAATTAACCCAAACTCCGACATAGAACCAATAAAACTTATTAAGGTGGAAGTGACTTTCAGTGAACAAGAAACTGAAAGGACTCCTTATCATATAGAAGAGTTAGATTGCCATCATTGTGATTTGTTAGTTCGTATTTTATTTTATTGAACATCATAATCATTTTCTTAATATAAATGGCAACAAGAAAGAAAAGAGAATGCGTCAAATATTGTCTCTAGCATAGTTAGGAGGTTAGTATCAATCTAGCATAACCATACATGGAACTCATTTATGCTAATGTTTAAAATGACAAACCACTGTTGTCAACCATTGCACCAGCCCCCATATAAGTGGAGTTTCTAGGTCTTCTTTGTTTTAGTCTCACTTTTATATCGACACCATGATCAATAAGGGATTGGAGGACTACCATACGTTTCCCTTCAATTTTTTCTCCCTTCCTTGGTGTATATATGGCTGTATAGATATCATCTGCAATTGCACGCTGAGCAAGAAGTCCACCCACTGCTGCACATGCAGTCAAGTCCTTTGTAGACACCAGTTCACGTTTCATATCCTTAGAGATTGATTGTGCCACTACAACCACCTTGCTAGTAACTCTGTGAACAATGCATGCACAAACAGAGCTTTTTGAAACAAAAATATCCAAGCAAAAAGGGTGCATATACACATCAGTAATCTCCTTAAAAGACATCAATTTCTTCTTTCTTTCTAGGGCTGCTTCTTCACAAGACCAGAAGTCAGTTGGAACATTCTCCGATACCTTTTGCACATCAAAATTTTCCTCATCAGATAGTTCCTGCCTACAATCCAGAAGTTTATTTTTATTTTTACTTGATTCAATATTTGACTCTGCACGTTTCTTATTATCTTGGACAGACTTTCTTAATTTCTTTCGGCGAAAGTTGAAATTAAGTTCCTCAGACTCACGGGAGTCATCATCCAACTTGTAAAATAAGTGTCCACGATCACGCATATCCTGAGCAGATAAAAAAAAATCAGATCCCACTTGACAATAAGAAGAATTGAAGGTAGACACTGAACAACCAAGTAGGGTTTCCTCATAGTGGATAACAGCATAGGGACTTCCCATTTAAATGTGCTGATTCCAATGCTAGTTCTGCAATTAGATAGATAACCAACCAAAGTATTTGATGCATGCTACAACATAATGTATTTGAACAAAGAACAATGATCAATGAAATAGATGAATATTTCGGTAACTGATCTTACATGTACACAAAAATGACAGGTTAAAAATACAAAAAAATATTATGTACCATAGAACTCAAAATGCTCAAGGGGTAGTCAACTTCGGGGAACTTAATTTAAAAAGAAAAAGAGAAAAACATTATTAGACATTGATTGCAGTGCATTACAGTTTGCCAATGGTAGAATATTAATAAGATAAAAAACAAAACATAAAAAATTTGATTTAACGCCACTTTTAACACCTTGGAGGGCTCAGAAAGATTTTATATTTCAACTTCAGCTTTTCAGACATAAAATCATCTTGTCAATGTATAAATATTGCAATGACATGAATTAGGAAAATGCTATGAGAACAGCAACATGCTAACAAATCTTCCTTTGTAAAATGTATACAATTTTTTTTTCTTGGGGGGGAGGGGATGAAAAATATAAGGGTTGTTTCGCAAGGCAAGGCAATATTTCCAGACAATAAAATGGCCATGTGTTGAATGCTAGAACACAATCACATGATTTAGTGCTAATAATATTTGTTCTTCTCAAGTACTTGATGTGTGTGCTTTTGAATTGCTCATTTTTTATAATGCGTTAGTGCTATCAACCAGCAAGAAAAAGTCAACACATGAGACAAAGCAAAGAGATACACTCCAGATTGTAATACCTAAGCTCATTAAGTTGGGACCACTTGGTTTGAGAATACAATTTTTTTAATTCCTTTTTGAAGTAAACTACCCTCTGTTTATAACACTATAACCAAGTCAGAGTTACTAAATATTGGATATACAGAAGTAGGGAGGGTTTATAACAAGGCCCATTCCCCTTAAAAGCAATGCCCTCAAATATTGGACAACTTTGGGTAATTTTATAAAAACTGCTCGCTCTCCCAAGTGTCACTAATGGTATGTACCTTTTTCCAATTGATAAGGTATTCAATGATTGGCCTAGTGTGAAGGTACCTCCTCCCTTGACAGACTGTCCCTTTGTCCTCTATTTATGTCATATGGAAGCTTTTCTTAAGAAGTCCAGCATGTTTATTGTATAGGATCAATGATTGCTTATACATTAGATTGTTAAGGAGATAGCTGTTGATGAGGGGACGTTCATATCTGCATAAAGCTCACAAGGGTTCATTTTAGATGTTGTTTGAGAGGTATTATTGAATGTCCATTCTAGGAAGCCACTTGTGCCATTGCCCCAATTTATTTACAACCTAACCATACAACTATTGTTCCAAACACTAATTGGCAATTTGTGTCTATCCATCAATGTGAAGATGAGAAGATGAAATAGTGGACAGCATTGTTCCCAACCTTCCCTAAAGCTCTGTCCAGATATTGCTTGTGAAATTTGAATCACAATCACTCACTATCACCTTAGGCACACTATGCAACTTTTGGACCGACTTAATAAAACCATCTAAAATCTGACATGTCATGACTCCTTCCTGAATGCACCAAAAAGTTTATTCAGTTATATCAGTCAACCACTAGAAAATTGGCAATTTTTTATTTCTAATTTTGGAAGGCTTGTGATGAATTCCAGAGAAATTTCTCATCTGTGGTGGGGTATGGGTCATAGCTGATATGACAAGTTTTGACATTTTTCTCACTGGTTTCCAAAAACACATCCCAAAATCCCATCAAAACCAAGGTCAAGAAACAAGAACAGAATGTCCACTACCCCTTCCTGATGCACAGAGCACTAAGAAAACATCCCTGCAACCTGGAGCATCTGCTAAAAGAGGACATACCACATATGTTCCCCCACATTTTCAGGACAAGTAAGACACCCAAGCATCCACTTGAGTGAGAGGAACAAAAGAAAACAACACATCTATTAGCTATGTATAGATCAAATAATCACAATGGAAGTAAAATAATTATGAGCTCCAACCTTTCAATATTTTCATCTGAATACTCAAATGCATATTCCATGCGAGAAAGGTCATATGCCCACTAGTGCATTTGGAAACAAATATAAGACTAATGACAATTGAGAAAAGCAAACAACTTCCAATTTTTGGAAATAGTACTAAAACCTCACTATTGTCATTGAATTTAAAGGTCAATTCCTTGCTACATTTGGTTACTGTAGTTCAGGAATCTTGGCTAAAATAAAAACCTCTTTGTTGTTGAACTGGCAACATATTAATATCTATCAAACTGTATTGAGTACCCTTGACAATAAGGGTTGTGCATGAAATTAAAAATAAAAGGCCAACTTATGACAAATTTATGTCCACAAGAAATAGAAGGTTTGTTTCAGGGTTTTGAAGAACACGATAAAAAAGAAGAAAACATCATATTTTCTAAATGGGTTTCTCTGTAGGGGTTGGACCCTAAAATATTTTTAATTCTAAATACCAGAGGGATGTAACATCCTAATTATTTATAAAATTTTGAAAAAACAATTTATAACTTTCATGCTTCTACAGGTCCGAGGTGTAGACCAATTGGTTCGACCAAACCCCATAAGGGGGTGGAGGTCCAAGGTTCAAATCTCGGGCCTCGTTGGACTGAACGTTTGTCCCTTTCCTGGTGCTTTCAGCGGCGTAAAAGGTTTAAAATGATTGTGGCATGGTGGTCATAAGGGCGGACTGCGCGAAGAATTATGTGGCGGCTTCCGGGGCGGACTGCGTGAAGAATTATGTGGCAGCCATAAAAGCCAGACAGCCTGCCCGGATTCGTGGCGGCCATCGATTCCACCATGTAAATTCAAAAATAAAAATTTCATGCTTCTACGAAAATATTGATGGGATTGTTACAGGCCAAGACACTTGACAACATAGGATAAATCACACAATACACATTGTATATCACAAGGACTCTCCAATTGCAAGACAAAAGCCATGTTGAAGAAGACTGTTTTGTGAAAACTGGCAAGCTACCACCCTAAGTTACAAAAGGATGCCTGAAAAACCTAGGAATAGAGTCAACTTTGGAAAGAAAGGAAAGTTAAATTGGACAGGGTTAACAGCACAAGAACAATCAAATTCTTAAAAGACAATATGTAACTTTCATGCCTCTATGAAAAATGTTGGTGTGATTGTAAGACCCTTGACAATGTAAGATAAACCATGGAAAATATACTTTATATAAAATGACTCCCCAATTGCACAACAAAAGCCATGTTCAAGAAGACTGCTTTGTGTAAACCAGCAAATTACCACCCTAAGTGACAAAAGGACGCCCCAATAATCTAGGAATAGGGTCACCTTTGGTAAGATGGGAGAGTTAAGTTGTACAGGGTTAACAGCACAAGAACACTGCTAAATAGAACTTTACGGTTGTCGATTGGGGAAAAACTAATAAATAAATCCAAGAATAGAGCATTATTTGACTCATTAGTACAGTAGATGCTACCATAGAATATCATTAGATTAGGCTCATATTCTTTGTTCAAAGTGATGGTATTTGCACCTTTATAGCAATCTAATTGCTTATCTATAACAGCACACATTCCTGAGTCTTTCACTGCTCTAGTATAGTCTTCAGCTGGAGCAACCCCCTTATTAAAAAGTGTGCTGCGTATATTATCACTTTGAGGTATATCTGAACTTTGCTAAAAATAGCAGTCCAATGCTAAAGCGCATGCATAATGGTAAATGCCATGGCTTAGCTCATCTTTGGAATTTGTCGAAGTGATCCACCTCAGTGCTCTTTATGGGGTGGCATTAGTTCCAGGAAATATTTAACCCCAATATTACAGCAGATATCAAATATGTCCTTCAATTTTTTATTCTTTAAAAGAAAAAGAGAAAAAAAAACATTTTTGCAATTTAATGATTTACTTATTTATATGCAGATAAATTTTTGACCATGAACTGTTGAGCTAAAAAAGTTTGAGAATTCATATTCAAATGGTCTGTTATACATTAATGAAATCCTAGCTACATTAACCTAAGGAGCTGAATGATGATACCTGCAAAACCCTCCTATTTATGATGAATTGTCTAGTTACCTTTACAATAGGAACTGCCGTTCCCAGTGAGATACTCTTGCATCCATATTATACTATGGACCAGTTGAGTTCCCATGGAGAAGCACTCTTCCACTTGCAGTAAAAGAAGGTCCATTTCTAATCACATTATAAGAGGGTTCATTTGGTGCTTCTGCAATCTTAATTGTTTTTATATGCCTTCTTAGTGAAATTTGACTAAATGAATGGGGCAATTTGATTAGCGCCACTAGTGAACCCAAATCCCAACAGGGAACTGCCAATAAATGTCAAATGGCACCTATCTATGATAACTTTGGTAGTGATTGTGAGATTGTGCTACTCAGCTTACGGGTTTTATAAAGATCTTAATATATCTTATCCCTTTAAATCTAAGTTGCATCATTGTGCTACAAGGTATTTTCTATGAGAGTTCCAATAATCTCCTTGAAAATATCTCCTCCGTCATTGTATATATCTCCACAATGTGGATTCCACCTTGTGAACTTTAAACAACAAATTAGAGAGTCTTAGTTTTCATGTCCTGTTCATTTCAGCTGGGCTGAATGAAGTATCCATGCACATGTACTATTCATTAACTACATGTAAGTTAGACTGACTGGGGTGTCTATACAATTGCGGTTCAAGGATGGTTTGCAAATATTCAACCTCATTTTATAAATCTATTTATACCTTACAAAAAGTGCACATCATTGTTTTGGTAGCTAACATCTCTTCTTTGCAGATTTATTTATGCATTTTACTTTCCTAATTTTACTAGAGGCTTATATCATTTGGTATCAAAGTCCCATTGAGGTCTAATCCAACAAGCTCTCTCAGGATCCATCCTTGCTGAATACCATTTTGTGCAGCCTAGAGTTGTGCTTGGTTGTAACACCTTGACTCCTTTATTGCTGTCAGACTCCTAAGCTATTTGTTGTTTTGGCATTTGCTGCTCCATACAGTAGCAGAAAATATTTTGCATCTTTGGCTGAACTGTTGTTCTTTTTCCCAGCATACCTACATTCACCTTTTGTTATAAACACTTTATTTTATTTTGTGTGAACTTTCCTTTAATAAGCCCTTTTCTGGGTCTCCCACGCCACATTTTAAATAATCGTCTATTAGAACATAATTTTAAATTTGTTTGTGAGGCCTAATTAGTTTTTTGTGATTACATATATATTTTTTAATAATGTAAGCCAATAATCCATATGCACTTAACAAAAAGATTTGAAGTAGAAAATGCTTATAAATAGGATGCAACTACAAGAGAACAATTGTGATAGAGTCCTTGTGCAGAAGTTGAAGCAATGTTTTGATTGGGGCAACCTCCAAACTGTCCTTGGATTTGGGCCTGAGTTAGCATCTATACCTACCTAGAAAAGTATCTAAAACTAAATATTTTCAGCAAATGAAATTTTGAACAGTTTCCTTCCCATTTCATGTAAAGGTTCACATGGCAGACTTTATAGAAAAGAACAGAAAGCAAATTTCTCAGAATTTAGTTAGACTATTGCTACGAACTTATGTCTCAGGCAAAATCAGCTTATTCGGTAAACTTCATATTTTTTAGATCTTAAATCAGATTTTGATTTGGTTTCAGATTTCTTTAAGTTTGCAGCTGTTGCAATAGTGCAGTGCTAAATTACCTTGAAGTTGGTTATCCAAGTTTTGTTCAGTTTAGTTTTATACCCTACCTCAGTTCTTGGAACATAACAGTGGTATCAGAGCCACTTTCTTGGCCTTGTGGGTAGACACCACCCATGGCTTCATACTCAGCTACTAGAAGGAGACAACTTTAAATCAAAAAATTGCATTCTCAGTGGAAGAAGTCTTAAAAGCTCGCTTCTAAAACTTAAATCAAAATATCGAGCTAATTAACAAAGCCTTGCAGATGCTGAAGTGGGATAGAAGAAATGGAAGTAGAGAAGAAGACGGTAGGCAACAACCCTGCAATCAAAGGGACCCTTTTTCAATAAATCATGATAGAAAAGGTGACAACCTCTTTAATCAAGACAATTGAATGGAACATGATGGAGAACATATAAATCAAAGGTTGAAGTAGATTCCTATTTCTAAATTTGATAGGTAGAGTGAAGCTATTAAGCCAAAGGCTGAAGGCAAGTTGTCTCAGTTTTTCCAGCTAAACCCTATAGAGGATTACCAAAAAATTTAGTTCCCCATCCTGCACCTTGAGAGGCCAATTTTTGATAGAGATTTCAAACCAGAGATAACATCATGGGACCAATTTGTGAAACGCTTCTATCAAATTAAGGCCTATTACGTAAGAGAACTTCTTTTTTAGCCCTCAAGAACATTAAGCAACAAGACACTATCACATAATACTCCAAGAAGTTTCGCCAAACTAAGCTTATTTGTGGAGAATGTTTCACCCAGCTGTGTAGTTATGCATCAATGGATTGAAAGAATCCATCAAGGGATGTATCAAGACTTTGAGGCCAATTACTCTTGAGGCTGTTATTCAGCAAGCTGAAACTTATTCTGAGGTTTCTGGAAGTCGTCTTACAGCGGAACCATCATAGAAAACCAATCAAACAGCAAAGGAAGAACAAAAAGCTGCTGAAAAATCAGCTCTGCCTCTTATTTCTACAACTCAGCACTCAAACGGGAGAATAGTAGACCCTGCTACCATTGCTGATTTGTGCTCAAAGGGCCTTTGTTTCAGTTGCAAAGAGGTCTGGTCCAAAGGATTTGAGTGCAAATCCCAAGGAAGTATAAACATGATGGAATTTGTCAATGAAGACTCCAAACAAATGGCTAGTACTATTATTGGAGAAGTGGAAATGGAGGAAGACACCCATATAGAGGACGAAGAAGAACAAGAGATACCATTGGCCTACTTTGGTCATCTGAGGACATTAATAGAATTATCTTATCTTATCTCTTGCTGCCATGATGGAAATTGGTCAATATCAAACCTTCAGGGTAAGAAGCAAAGTGAAGAATAAAATTGCAATCACCCTCATTGATTATGGCAGTACCCATCACTGCATAAATGTCAAGCTGGTGACTTCTATGGGTTTTAAGGTTGAACCATTAGAAAACTTTCAAGTCTCACTGGCCAATGACAATATGATGGCATGTAAAGAATTGATCAAAAGGCTAAAATTGCAATTGGACAGTTATGAATTAACGTCTGATTTTTATGTTGTAGCCTTAGCAGAAGCTGATGTGGTCATAGGAGCAAAATGGCTGAAGACCTTTGGTGAATTTTGGAAGCATTTTGATAAGCTGTTGATGAGATTTGAGGAAGGGAAGCAGCTGATTACAATTAGAGAGCTTCCACTAGGCGCAAAGAAATTTCAACCCATAAAATGCGCAAACACCTTGCAAAGGGCAAATTATGTTATGTTTTTCAATGTCATTCCATGAAAAGCTTGCAAGTTAAAGGGAAGGCAAATGATTCAAACAGGGAAAAGGAAATGTGTTAGTTAAATTTCTAGATTTGATACCTGCAAGCAGAAAATACAATAGCAGAGAACAAAACAACAACACAAGTAACACAGAGATTTTACGTGGAAACCTGCAATGTGCAGGAAAACCACGGGGCAATGGCAACTTCTTTCTTTTATTGATTTCAGCAAACTTTACATTCTCAACTGCATACACATCCAAGGGATCATTCCCCTTTTATAGAGCAGAAAACGAAGACACTGAAACTGTTTGTTTCCTCTCCCAAAGGAAGCCTCCGAAAAACTGTTCGTTTCCACTCCCAAGGAAAAGCGTCTGAAACTGTTCGTCTTCCACATCCAGACGTCTAGCACAAACTGCTGCCTAGACGTCTAGCAGCAGCCTTTGCTAGCTAAAACCCTGCATAGTGACTTCACCTCCTAACATTCTCCCACTTGAAGTCAGTATACAAGAATTCTTTTTACCAATGTTTTTCATCCAATGCCAATTGCCCAATGCTGCCCTTGTTATATTTTCAGCAAGCCCAGAGAAGTTCTACACCACTCAAACTTCTTTGTCTTGACCGGATTTGTAAGCATATCTGCAGGATTCACTTCAGTGTCGATTTTTTGCAACAAGGTCCTGTTGGTCACAAATCCGCCACAGGAAAGGATTTTGTTTGTCTATGCGCCCTAGACCTGGACCAACCTTGAAAGGCCGGAGGGAAGATATGCCCTTCGTGCCAATCTCCGGAGAAGGCCGGCTCCTATACTAAACTATTGGGGTTTTAAGCTAAGAGTGCAGGAAAGAGATTTAAAAGTATAGAAAGAAATGTAAATAGCTTGATATTGCAGTGGGAAAGAACAAGCAGCACAATAACTTGACTATATCTAAACTAGCAGCATTCAATAAAGAAAATGTAACAGAAACTGAAACTGCATATGCTTCTCTATGTATCCTCTACAGAATTCCAGACACATTTATCTTCCAACGCTAAAATCCAGATATCAGAATTACAGCAACCAAAAAAGTAAATGAAAGCAGAAATACTTGCCAGAGGCAACATAAAAAGAAAGCACAGATTCAGAGCCAAGGATCCTCAGTATTGATGCAAAATGTTTAGCTACAGCAGCTTCTTTAGCAATATGTTCCCCCCCGTTTTCATTACAATGCGTGGGTTTTTATAGAGGACCCTTCCCTCTGAGCCATTAATGCGCTAGATCTACAAGGACGCTCAGGCGGCTCCAAAAATCGCGCTCGCCATCTTCTGCAATTGAAACTTCCCATCCTATTACCATAACTAGATACCGGGTCTTTCGGGGCGAAAAACTGCATTTATGTGCCGCACAAATGCCTTGGATAAATACCCGGCCTTGGAATGTGTGCCCCTCGGGAGAAGCACCGTCGTCAAAGGCACCCTGGGTGAAGCTTCGCTGAATTTGCGTCCGAAGCGCAGCTTCGCAATGAACTTGGGCCGAAGCGAGCATTTAATCTGATTCTGGCCGAAGTAGTCAGCTTCGCCATAGAAGACAGGGTAACCCAACTCTTTGTTTCGCTGCTTCGCTGGGAAATATGTGCTTCGCTGAAGGAGGGGGCCGAAGTGGCAGTTCGGGTAAGTTTTGGCAGAAGCTACCCCCTCAGCCTTAGCAGCTTTTCCCACCTCTCAAGTATAGCTTCGACGATGGTGTGACCGAGGTGGGAGGTTCGCTGGTCGAACGTCCGAAGCAGACGCTTCGTTGAACTAAGGCCCGAAGTAGCAACTTCTAGGAGATGATTCGCCAAGAAAGTGGGCCGAAGTGGCACTTCGGCGTCGTTTTTAGCGAAACAACTCATCTCCCTTATACTTTGCGTTCCAACCAAAATCGGAACTTCGCGATCCTATCGCCCGAAGTAGCAGCTTCAGCAGTCTTGCGGGCGAAGTGCCCCTCATGCCTTAGCTGATTTCTATTCTGAACTGGGCTTGCATCTGGTTTCCTTTTGCGAAGCTGCCTATCTTTAACTGCTTTTGGCAAAGCTACAGGTTTCTATCTGTCTCTTATTGGCAAAGCTTATTTACACATATGGAATGAATACAAGGGGGCCAAAAGGTGGGCACTGGAAGCACTGAGGTGCCATGAAAAGAAAGAAAAGCAAGGGAACAAATTCATGAAAAATAAGAAAACTTAATACAAAAATTGAATCATACTTTGAAATTTTACCCCTCAACAAAATGTGACAAAATTGTCAACATTCCTGGCGGCTCGCGGGGTATCGAGCTCGCCTCGGTGCACGGACCCTCAGCCTTTATTCATTGGGCCAGAGTCACCTCCGGTCCCTGCTTCGGTTTGCTCCTCTCTTTCTGGGGGGGTTCCTCTGCAGCTATTCCTCTTTCTCCTTCCCCCTCCTTATCAGGGTCCTGCTCCTGCTCTTGTCCTGGTGGTTTGGGGAGACGGTCGCGGATACGCTCCATCGTTTGGCGAACATGGGCCCAGGCCCCTTCTTGAAAGGGCTCGCGATCTTGGAGTGACTTGACCAGGACGCGAAACCGCTGGACCTGGTCTATGTCGGCGTGCTTGGCTCGTTCGCTCAGATCATTCAAACAGGCTTCAATCTGGCAGTATCTGAGGATGAAGTCCATCACCTGTTTTTCTGTTATTGGGTCCACCCAATTATCCATCTCCGAAGTGTCGCTTTCAAAAGCCAGCCACACTGGCTTGAGTTCTTCCTTTGATAAAAGATTCCCTTCATCATCCGTGAATCCGGGAAAGCCTAGACGCGAGAGATTTTGAAAATAAGCCAAAGAAGTGCGTTGCTCCTGTTCGAACGCGTCCATCAATCTCTTGGCCTTTTGAGCTTTTTTCAATTTCGATAAAAATGCGCGGACGGTAGATTGAACAGTGGACCAGTCTCTCGCGGTCCGGCTCATGGCAGGGACTTGCAAATCTTCTTAATGCTTTGCGCCTCAAAAGCTAAGCTTAGCCGACGCTATATTTCTTTCATTGTTTCATCAACAATTGGCCCCTCCTACGAAGAGGCTCGCTGAGCTTCGGTAATGTACAGAAGAATAGACAGGGCACTGGAGGCCCGAGACCTGAAGTTTCTTAACAAATGAGCACGTATGCTCTTGATTCTGTCCCTATCAAACAGCTCTACACTTGTCTCCTTTTCGTCCAACTGCTGCTGCATCTCGCTGACTTGGGCTTCAAACTTCTTCGCCCTTTCTTCTGCTTCTGTTTGTGCTTTCTTGTGGTCTTCTGCAACACTTTGGAGCTCAGTTACTTGCTGTTTGAGGGCAGTCACCTCCTGCTTCATTTGCTCATGTTGTTTCTGAGCGGACTCCAGCTGGGCACGAGCTTTTGCTAGATCTTCTTCCAGCTTTATGTTAGCATTTTCCATTTCATAGCGGCGCTCATTAACTCGCTTAGCGTGGAGGCAAACTGAATCAATCCTAACATGCATGGACTCTGACTCATGCTCCACATCTAGCTTTTCCAGGTCCTTTATCTTCTCATGATAGCTGTAATCCGAAGGCGTCATCTCATCTATAGGCTTTTGGACCTTCGACACCTTCTTTACTTTGTGGAGCTTCATGTTTTGTG
This sequence comes from Wollemia nobilis, assembly GCA_028583015.1. NCBI lineage: Eukaryota > Viridiplantae > Streptophyta > Pinopsida > Araucariales > Araucariaceae > Wollemia > Wollemia nobilis. The sequence continues at coordinate 2,079,768 of JAQPPZ010002224.1, forward strand.
TATCGAAAACAGCACACTTCTCCACTTTCGCCAAGGACCGCCCTCTCTTCCTCTTGGCATCCTTGAGACATTTTTCTGTATTCCGCCTGGCTCGGAGCAATCTCTCCGCCAGAGGGAGCTCTTCAATCAAAGACAATTCATTATCTAATGATGCTGGATTCCCAGCCATAGGGGTGAATAAATATAAGGTCTGGTGGGGGTATGCTTCGCCCGATGGGTTGGTGACAGGTGTGGTGGGGGATTCAGCAGGTAAGGGCGAAGCGACAGGTTGCACTGCCGTGACTGGACTATTGGGGTCTGGGAGCGAAGAGTCGCCCCCAGGCTGTTCAGATGCTGCGGGGTTGGGGTGAATGGGTGGTGGTTCGCTGGTGGTGCCCCGGCCGAGTGATGCAGACGATGTAAAGGCATTGGGGGAATCAGCGAAGGTGCCGAATGCGGCTTGCGCGAACTGGGAGGCGACAGGGGGTGAAACCTTTTCAACTGATGGTTGTAAAACATCAAGGGAAACTGTCGTTTGAGGGGTGCTTCTCGGAGGTACAGATGACGTTGAAGGCCTATTGGCCGGGGCTACTACAGATAGAATTTCAGAAGAAAGAGAAGGGGAGAGGGGACGCGTACCTTCGTGCTCCGTGGTAAGAGCGGTGGAAGCGAAGTCCTGCGTGTTGGGGTCTTGGCCGCTTTCCTCTTCTAGTTTTTCACCATCTCCAACTCTTTGCTCATTGGCCTTCCCCTCTTCCTGTGTGTTATCTTCCACATTCACAACTTCGTTTTCAACATCAATGACCTCCTTCTCTTCTTGCGGCGGGGGCTCGGGTGCTGCTTCGCCAGCGGCAGTATTAACAGGGCTTCCAGAAGGTCGTTCGTTGGCAGAGCCGGAGGATTTGGTACGAGGCCGCTTCGGGTGAGGGGGAGGCATCTGTGTTTCAGCGGCCTTCTTTCTTTTCTTCTTTTCCAGCTGCTGCTCATCCTTTTCAACAGCCTGACTAGATCCCTCGGCCGGCTCACCCTGTTGCTCCTGCTGTGCCACCACCTGTTCTTCTTCTTCTTCTGAATGCTCAGGCACTTCCTCAATCCTTCTTGGGCTCTCGCCAGAGCCCGGGGCGCTAGGGGGCACAAAATCTGCGAAGGAGATGGGCTGCCAAGAGTCAACGTTGGCGTCATATATTTCGCAAAATTCCCCATCAATAATGAGAAAAGTGTTTGATTTCTGCTTTCGGCGATGAACTCTCATTACCCACCACTCCGTCAACTTCTCTTCGGGCCATCCCTTCAATTCTCCCTTCATTTTCTTCCAGAACGCCGAATCAGGATCTGGAAAAGGGTGTCGAGCCGGAATGTATTCAGCTTCAATTGGATAGAAATCATGCCACGGGGGCAGAGCCTGCATGCGCTCGATATGCCACTCCAGATCCCTTCCATTAGGATTGTTGCGCTGTTCTACTATTTCTGGGTGAGGGCAGTTGTGAAAATTTTTAAATCTGAGGAAATCCCTCATTACTCCCAAGGGATCATAGAACCATCGCTGGGAGATTTCCAGCAGGCCGAAGTCGCTGAGTTTCATCGCAAGGTGACCGTGCTGCGAAGTGGCGAAGACCTCGATGACCCCCATCTTGAAAGGGAAGTCATATGTGTGGCCCCATTTTCGGCCGTGGCCATAAACAACGTCTGTAAAATCGCTCTGGCGAGCGACTTCCAATGAAAACAGATATTCAGAGGTATAGAAAGGCAGCAGGAAGGGTTTACTTGTAAACCCGAATATGCGAACTACTAGCCCCTGCGTCAATTGGAATACGTCGCCCATCCTTTTTTCAATGACCCTATCTCTGAGTACTGCAGGCACTCGGGGGCAAGAGCCACACATGAGTTGTAGAGCGCGTCCCAGGAATTGTTGATTGAAAACATAATATGACTCGGTCTTCGCCAGGACAGGGGTCCACTGGTAGACCGGCAGCGGGGCTCTATCTTTGTCAACGCAGTTGACAGCAATATGTGGAAAATGACTTTGAGTGTAGTAAAAGAAAAGCCAGACTAGGAACGAACACGGCCCGAAGTACTGATCTGGCCCTGAATTCTTCAAATTCGTCAGCCTAGTATGCAAGGTTCGGGCTACCCACTCCGCCCAGTCAAAAAATACTGGGTTGGTGTTCGGCCTTGCTGGGTCAGGGGCGTAGAACTCTCCATGAGAAACACATTCAGCGAGGGCAACCTGCCAGGGGTAGACCGCGACATCAGAAGATAGGCCCGCCACCCATGCAAGAATGGAGAAAATGTCCGGATATTTAAAATCTTCAAGGAGTAAAGGCATCTTTGGCAATTTGCCAGAAGGAAGACCCTTGCTCAACTGTTCTCCCAAGAACTTCGTAATGTTAGGGGTGGGGATAAACCTGCCCGTCTGCTCACTCATATTGACATTCCGAACTGTGTACCCCTTGGGTGGCCCCTGCCGAGGAGCGAAGGCCTCCTGTATATCGTCGCGATAAATTGAAAACAGGTTGTTCCCATCAGCGTCTCGAACCTGCCTGGTCAGAGGCTGATAATTCTGGGCGATTGCAGAGATGAGTTCGGGGCAATGGTGCACCGGGGTACATAAGTACTATTGGTTACGAATCTGCCACTAGGATAGGATTTAGTGTAATGCGCCCTAGATTCGCCCAGCAGATTGAAAGGCCGGAAGGAAGGAATGCCTTCCGTGCCAATCTCCGGAGGAGGCCGGCTTCCTATGTTTTCTCAGTTGTTTATCAGCTCAGAGTGCGGGAAAGAAATTATAAATGCAGAAAGAAATATAAATGTATTTGTATTGGGTGGGGAGGATAAGCAGCACAACAACTATCAATCACCACTACTAACAACAATTAAACACAGAATACGTTGCAGAAACTATCAATGTCATTCATCCTATGTATCCTCTAACTTTGCATTCCAGGAATACTTAACTATCAAATACCGATATCCAGATAGCAGAATAGCAGTAAGCAATAACATAAGCAACATGAGGCAGAAATGCTAAGTAAAGGCAGCATACAGAACAAGAACAGTCAATAGAGCCAAGTGTATTTTGTATTCAGAAGCAAACGCACAGCTACAATGGTTCCCTAGCAATATATCCCCCTTCCACCCTTTTACAATGATATTGTCGAGCTATTTATAGCGCAAATTTCCCCCCATTACATCATTGGGCACAGGATCCCAGACCTGACAATTAACCGAAGAAGCTGACAAAGCTGACAAAAGCGGCAAAAAGCGGCTGATGTTGACCTCTGCCGGCATGGAATGTGCTTGCGGTAAGGTCCACCTGAAGGATTGGCAGCTACGTGGCGGTGAGGGGATGATGCTCTGAGTCAGCTTGACTGAGGGCAGCTTAAGTACAATAATCCAATTCACGCTCGCACACCACCCGTCACATCTCTGACTCGAATCCCGAGGTTGGACACCTGTCAGAATCTGATAAGGGACAAATCTGCCTTGGGATCTCGTCTCTCTTTCTTGCCCGACTTCGCCCGGAATTGGAGCGCAATCAGACAGCGCAAGGGGAAGTAGCGCAGTTGGGGAGGCCTCCGTGCCTTAGAAAATTTCTGGGTTGTCTTCAACATTACACGAGTGCGCACAAGTAAGTGGGCGCAGCCCGACTTCGCTGCGAAGTCGGGTTGCGCACCCAACACTTAGCCACTTTTTCAGTCACATCGCCCCGACTGCGCATGAACTTGAGGGCGCAGCCCGACTTCACTGCGAAGTCGGGTTGCGCACTCAACACTTAGAAATTTTAGGGCTCCACTGATGCCCAGGTGCGCACAGAAATGAGAGCGCACTTCGGCTCCCCAAGTGCGCTCAAACTCAAGGGCGCAGCCCGACTTCGCTGCGAAGTCGGGTTGCGCAATCCAATACTTAGAAATTTTTTAGGGGCCTTTTGCTCTCTTGGAGAAATTGACGGGAAAAAGGAAAGGAGAAAGGGGGGGAATGAAGGGAATGAAACTGATGGAAGGGAAGAAAGGGGATAGTGGAGAAAGGGAAGGGAGAGGAGGAGGGAAGGGAGAGCGAGCATCCTTACAAGAAAAATGAAGACATGGCACCCCGTGCAAAATGTGGCAACATTCCTGGCGGCTCGCGGGGTGTCGAGCTCGCCTCGATGCAACGAACCAGGCCTTTATCCTTTGGGCGCAGAGGAACTCCCTTCCCCTGCATCCCGCTGCTCCTGCTGCTGCTGAGTCCCCTTTTTGGGTAACTGTTCTTCTTCGGACTCACTCTCAGCAGTCTCTTCTTCTGATTCTCCTCCTCTTTCTGAATCCGAATGCTCACCACTGTCGCCCTCTCGCTCGGCAGGTTGCTCCCGCTCGCGGACGTGATTGTATGCAGTCTTGGCCTGGTCCCAAGCTGCTGCCTGGAAGGGCTCTAAATCGCTGACATCTTTCAGCGCTGCTCTGAATGCCGCAACCATGTGTACATCAATGGTGTCATATCTCTCTCCCAACTCCTGGAGGGAGGTGTTAATCTTGCAAAACCTTGACACCATTTGGGTTACCTGCGTCTCCTGGACTGGCTCGGCCCAGCTGTCAATTTCTGATGTATCTGCCTCGAAAGACAGCCAATCCAGCTTTACTTGTTCAAGGGGCAGAAACTCCCCATCCTTGACGAAGCTCGGGCATCCGAGCTCAAAAAGAGTGTTGAAGGGGGCCAGGCAGATATTCATTTCATGGTTCAATGCGTCCAGCATCTTCCTGGCGGCCTTGGTTTTTTCCGTTTTTTCAAAGTAATTATGCAAGGTTACCCTTGCATCCGCCCAATCTAGGGCAATCCGGGACATGGGGGGAAATCGGAGGCCCTTGCGCGCGAACTCTTCAAGTTTTATTGCCAAGTCCAGCCATTGCTTCGCTTGGCGTTCGGCCTCCTCTACCACAGGCTTTCCCTGGGCAGATACTTCTTGGATCCTGGATGCGAAATCCAGGACGGACAGGGACCTGACCACATTAGCCCTGCATCCTTGCAGCAAACCAGCCCGCATCTCCTTGATCTTGTTTTTCGAAAAGGCAGCCGCTTGGGACGCCTTCTCCTTCAGCTGAGATTGGGCCTGCCTCAACAAATCCTGCAGCTGGGATACATGTTCCAGTGCTGCCCTCTTCTCTTCCGACAGCTGTTCGGCCGTCTTCCTTTGTGTTGTAGCCTCCTGCTGGGACGCGGCGAGCTGAGCTTTCAAGTCCTCAATCTCCTTCTGGGCAGACTCCAGCCGCGTGGTGGCCTTGGCCAGATCTTCCTCCAGCTGTCTCGAGTTATTACGAAGCTGAAACAGCTTCTCTTGATTCTCGAGTCGCTTAACAAGGAGATGAATACCGTTGATTTCATATTCTTCGCTTATGTCATCAAAATTCTTCTCCTTGATCCGGTGTTCATAGTCGGCCTCGGTCATTTCCCGGAGAGGCTTCTTTACTTTAGGGATCAACTTCTCGGTTCGCAGCACTCTCCTGTCCAAGTCGAACTTGGTGCGCTTCACCGGGGCGGCTATCTCCTCGGCTCTTCTTCGTTTGACGCCCTGGAGGAAAGAGGCGGAACACCCTACGGCCTTCGCTGCTAGAGGCTGATCGTCTGTAATCTGCAGCTGCTCCCCCATGAAGTCAAGTTCTGCCAGCATAGGATATGTCGAGGCTAAATCCTGCTGCGACATCCTTCCTGCAAACAATGAAGCAGGAGATATTCCAGAAGGTGAGGTCGCTTTCAAGGGCGACTGGGTCCTAGGGGAAACGGGCGGCTGAGTGGGAGGTGAAGGCGGGGTCTTGAATAATGAAGGTGAGCGGCGCGGCGATGTAGGTACAGCTTCGACACTGGCCGCGGATGAGGGGTCTAGGGTTTGACCCAGGGTTTGGAAAACGTTCAGGTCCTGGGCAAACTATTCGAAAGAATGGGGACTATGGAAGGATTGGGAGATAGGCGATAGGGAAGATGCGACTAAGGCTTGCCCTGATACAGAGGGGACGGTGTCACGGCAGGGCCAACTGGGATTTGGGGAACCGGGGAAGAGGACGTACCTGCGGGCTCCGCCTGAGCCGGTGATTGGAGGACGCCTGCTGCCCAGACTTCTGCTTCTTTCCCTAGGCTGTCCAGAGAGATGATTTCCGGCGCGGCTGCCTCTGTTCGTGCCGCAGCCGTCTGCTGTGCAGACTCTTTCTTCGGCCGCTTGGTCTTTTCGCTCCTTTTTCTCTTCTTTTCTCCTGGAGCTGCAGTTTGCTCGAAGGAGGCGGAGGCGGTTGGTGCGGCTGGCAATGGTGTTCCCACGGTGAATTTGTACTTGGGCTTTGACGGAGGGACGCCTATTGCCGATGGCCCACCGGTTGACCCTTCTGGCGCCTTTTCCTTTTGAGGCACCGCTTCACTGGTTGACTTTTCTAGCTCCTGTTCTTTTTGAGGTGACGCTTCGGGAGCTGGAGGCAACATCGGGCCCACCTGACTGCTTGTTGGCGTCCTGCTGGGAGGTTTTTGAATGGGTAATTGCTGGGGTGGGGGCTTCCTTTTATATCTCTTTCTGGCGCCTAGGGGAACGCAATCTCGAAACGCGAACGGCTCCCATTTGCCGGCGTATTTATCATATAAGGCCGAAAACTCATCATCTACGGCCAATGTCTTTCGGTTAGACTTATCGTGTTGCGTGCGACACCTCATCTTCCAGCATTCAATGATTTTGTCTTTTTCCCAGCTGAGGGGCGTCACCTTTGAGAGGAATTTTTTGAAGCCCGTTGAGTCTAACCTGTGATCTGGATTGCGCTCCGGATCATACTCCACCTCCACACAGTAAAAGTCCTGCCATGGTGGCCATGATTGCATCCGCTCGATGTGCCATTCCAGGTCTGCACTTTGTTTTATTGCACCTCTCCTCCATGATTTCTGCTCGGGGGCAAATATGTACAAATTTTCCCCTGACCCCAATCGGGTCGTATTTCCAGCGCTGCGGTAGCTGTATCAAGCCCATGTTGAGGAGTTCCTGTTCGAGGTAGATGTGCTGCCCAATCTCATGCACTTGAATGTTCGCCCAGGTAATAGGATACTTGAAAATATGGCCCCTCTTCTTTCCCTGGCCGAATTCCTCTTCTACATAGTCCATTTGGCGCGATGTCTCCATACCGAACTGATGCTCAGTGCAAAAATAGGGCAGCAAGAACGGCTTCCCTTTGAATCCGTAGATTTTGATAACAATGCCCTGAGTCAACCGGAAGGTATCTCCGCATTTGTACTTCCTCAGGTAGTTCGTCATGGCCAGTGGAGGGCGAGATGCTTTGCCGTTGAACAGCGCCGGGGTCATACCTAGAAATTTGAAGTTGAAGTCGTAGTAAGACCCTCTCCTATACAAGGCTTCCGTCCACTCATACACAGGCAGCGGCGCTCCCTTCTCATTTACCTTTTTTAGATCAGGCACTTTAATTCGGTAGTGCGTATGGTAAAGGCACAACCATGTGAGGAATGAGCAGTGCCGGAACTCAGTTGTCTGCTTCTGCTGTATCCTGACCAGATTCGAATGTATGGCGTACGCCACCCAATCCGCCCAATCAAAGAAAATCGGGCGTCTTCCGCTCCTTTGCGCAGTGGAGTCATAAAACTCTCCATGCAAGATACATTCCGCGAGCGCCAGGTGATACGGGTGCACCATTATGTCCGTGCCGCAGCCGAGTACCCATGCAAGGATAATATAAATATATTTGTTTTCAAACCTCTCCAGGGGTATGGGGCCTGATGGCCACTGTCCTGCTGGCAGCGGGGTCTTCAGTTCTGAATCGAGAAACTCTCTCATCCTTCTGCTCTGAAGCGAATCTGCCACTCTGCTCATCCAAGTTAATTCTTCTGACAATGGCATTGGGGTCGTACTGGAGTCCCGGGGCGAAGGCTGGCTGGACGCTTTCTTTGAAGAGGGTGAACAACACCCTTCCTTGGTTGTCGCAGACTTGTCGGGTAGCTGGTTTGTAATATGTCACAATAGACTCAACCAGCTCCGGGCAATGGTGGACGGGAGGGCACAAGAACCGGTACAGGTTCGACTTGTATGCAGCTCCGACATGGTGCGAGGGCGAGACTTTGCCTGCCCACTTTGCAATATTTGGCCGCAGCTTGGTGAGGCTAATGGAGTACTCGCCATCCTTATACCCGGCCAGGCGATTGATGGGCGGCGGCGGAGGACCTTGCCCTTTGCTTCTCTTCGACTTGGATTTCCTTGTCTGCTCTTGCGGCACTTCGCTCTCATGAGCGCTGGACTCTATGCGTTCCTCAGCCTCCTATTCTGTATCGTTGGACTGCGGCTGCATTGGCGCTTTTCCCTTGTCCATTTTCTATTTTTTGCTCGTGGTGGCAGAGACGGGAATTCTAGTCACCAGTCTTTAATTCTACGCCTTTCTTCCTCTTAAACACGCAGCTCGGATTTACCCTGATAATTCGAATGTTCTGAGTATGCCAGGGCCCTTTTCTAGGAATGAAAACGTAGCATTAATGGCGCGAGGAGGGGTTTAAAGTGATTTGCCCGAAGTAGGTAGAAAGCGTCGTTATTCCTTGGTGGCCGTGCGTGGGCTTTTTCCTTGGAAGGTGCACCTTGTACGCGGTTGGTCCTAATGCGCTTGCTTCTTTAATGACATCTGCTTCGAAATCCGTGCAATCATTCCTTAAAAATTTTGAACCTCGTGCTTCCAATGACGTCACAGCCGCCGCTTGGGCACACACTTCGAGGGAGACTTTGGCCCAGGGCTCAAGAAGGGACGCGGCCTAACTTCGCGCTATACACATTGCGCCCCCTGGGCCCACACTTAGAAATTTTTCGTCACTATGCCCCTTGTTCTCCCTGACAGGTCGTTCGAAGTGCGCCCAAAATCAAGAGCGCAATCGGACTTCGCTCAAAAAATGTGCGCAATCCGACTTCGCCCGGAAAATATTGCGCAGTAGGGATTCCACACTTAGCCGATTTTTGCTTCCTCTGCTGCCCGACTGCGCTCCCAAGATGGTGCGCAGCCCGACTTCGTTGCGAAGTCGGGTTGCGCACCCAGCACTTAGAAATTTTTTGAGGCTTCTTGTTTGCTCTTTTCTCCCAAACTCCCGACATCGCACAATTCATGAAGCGATGCCCGACTTCGCTGCGAAGTCGGGGTTCGCTCTATGCTTGGTCAGACTTTTAAGCAGCGCAAAATTTTGCTCCTTTTCTCACACTTAGCCCATTTCGGTTTTGAAAACTGAAAACTGAATAACTGAAAGAAATATTTACATTCTGACATAAACTGAAATGCAGGAAAAAAATATGTACAAGGAAGGACCTCTCGGGCACCTTCAGTGGTGATAGGCCTTTAGGTGGAAACCATTGACGGGGAATAGGGAGAAGTTGTCCCTCCATGTCCACCGAGCACGAACGTGTTGAATTGGTTTACCCAAGTGATCTGATAGGGGCCTTCCCGGAGGGCATCAAATTTGTCATGGTTGCCCGGCTTCGCTTTGAGTGAGTCCCACTTGAGCACTAGGTCCCCGATTTTGAAAACCCGGGTGGTGGTCCCTTTTGCAAACCAGCTCTGGGTTACCTCGGCATGTTTGGTAAAGGCCTGGTATGCCTTCTCCCTTTCCTCTTCTAACTGCAACAGTTGACAAAGTCTGGCATCCACTTGGATCCCCGTCGCCTTTCTCTTCATCTAACAACCGAGTGCGGGCATTTCTATGTGGGTAGGCGAGCGCCTCCTTGCCATATACAAGCGCGTAGGGGGATGTCTTGATAGATTTCTTGAAAGATATGCGATCCGCCCATAACGCCCGGTTCGGAAGTAGGTGCCACGTCCTCTTGTTCCTTTCTCTTGTTTTTTACAATCTTCAGCAGATTCTTGTTAGTGGACTCGGCCAGGCCATTCCCCTGCGGGTAGTAGTTTGAGGACATCTTGTGATAGATGTCGTATTTGCTGGTGAACTCCGTGAGTACAGCACCTGCGAACCCCGGACCGTTGTCTGTAACTATTGCCTCTGGGACCCCGAAACGGGTGATGAGGCTCTCAAGGAACCCAATGACCGTTTCCTGGTCTGCATGCTTAGTGGGGATCGCCTCAGCCCACCGAGTGAAATAATCAGTGGCTGTAAGGATGAACTTATGTCCTGCTGCAGAGTTAGGCGTGATGGTCCCGACGAAGTCCAGACCCCACTGCTGAAACGGAGTCTCGGCTTGAATTGGCTGGAGGGGCAAGGGTGCCTTCCTATTCTTGCCGGCGAACCTCTGGCATTTTTCACATTTTACACAGACCGCATGTGCGTATGTGAAGAGGGTGGGCCAATAATACCCGGCTACGATAATCTTTAAGGCCGTAGGCCTCTCTGAATGATGTCCTCCGGGCATCCCGAGTGGAACTCTCCGAGGACCTTTGGTTTGTCTGATTCCCTGACGCACCGCAACAGGATGCCGTCAATATTTTTAAAATACAGCCCCTCGGGGCGCAGTACATATCTCAAGGCATTCAGCCTAAACCTCCTTCTTTGTGAGGCATTGAGATGATCTGGACATCTCCCTGTGCTAAAATACCACACCAGGTCATTCGTCCAGTCACTCTCCTCTGATAAGGAGTTGGCAAGGTTAATTTCCGCCATTGGATCCTCCCACCGGCGAGCGGAGATTTCAGCTGCAGCACTTCGGGCCAACTCTTGGCACAGGGCCCGGCCTCTGATCAGCTTCGTTGGCCGTACCTCTATGTCAAATTCTTGGATTTTAGCTATCCATCCTGCCCTCTTGTGACCTGGCTCCCCTTGTACAATGAAATTCCTGACGTCCGGATGTATCACAAAGATAGTTATCCGGCTCTGGGAGACAAAGTGCTTGAACTTCCTGAGAGATCTCATGACTGCGTGCACCTGCCGCTCAATAAAATTGTACTTTTCTTCATGCGGCTGAATCACCTGGCTTAGGAACGCTATGGGGCGCTCTTCGCCATCATCTCCCTTCTGAGTCAGGACTGCAGCGTAGCTCTCGGGCTCTCCCACCGCGTACGGGATGAAATCCTTGGAATAATCTGGATTTATCAATATTGGAGCTTGCGCGATTCTGGCCTTGATCTCTTCGAAGGCTTGCTTCCTTTCGTCGGTCCACAAGAATTCAGCATTCTTTTTTAGGAGTTCGGCCATGGGCTTGATTACTTGTGCGAAGTCCGGTATGAACTTCCTCACGAAGTTGATTTGGCCAAAAAATGATTGTAGCCCCTTCTTGTCAACTGGGATGGATAAGCGAAGAAGGGCTTCTGCTCTGTCAGGATCCACTGCAAGGCCCTTCTCAGAAATGACATGTCCTAGCAGCTTACCTTCCTTTACCGCGAAGACTGACTTCTTCGGGTTGATGGAAATGCCGAACTCACGACATCTCTCAAATATTTGCCGCAAGTGGGAGGCATGGTCCTCTCTCTTATGTGAAAATACAGTCATATCGTCCAAATAGATGACAATGACCTTGTTGAGCAGCTCCCGGAACGCCAAGTCCATAGCTCTTTGAAATGTAGCGCCGGCGTTAGACAGGCCGAAGGGCATGCGCTGATATGCAAACGTTCCCCATTTGGTGGTGAACGTTGTCTTGTGCTGATCTTCGTCCTTTACCCATATTTGGTTGTATCCAGAGAATCCGTCCAAGAGAGAGAACCTCTGTGCTCCAGCAACTACGTGGAGGATTTGATCAATTTGGGGGAGCGGATAATGATCCTTCGGTGAAGCCTGATTGAGGTTTCTGAAATCCACGTAGAGGCGGATGTCTCCATTCTTTTTTCTCACAGGGACCAGATTCGCGACCCAAGATGAGTGCTTGATGGGGTAGATGATTTTGGCCTCCAGCATCTTCAAGAGCTCTGCTTTCATCATGGCTTCAATTTTTGGGTTCACTGCCCTTTGCTTCTGCCGGAAAGGTCTTGCATTATCTTCCAGCTCTATAGTATCTTTGGATCATCTCTCTGTCATACCCCTTCAAGTCCTGGTAGCACCAGGCCACAATATCAGGGAACTCTTCGCATAAAGATCTGATCTGCTCCAGTTCCTTTTCAGTGCAGTCTGTCCCGACCTTGATCACTTTTCCAGGTTCCAGTTCCAGGTCCATGTATTGCTTGGGGTCCACTTTGATTCTGTGGGATATGGCTCTATCGTTCTGATCAAAGAGACTTTCTAGAGTAATCAGTCCTTTCGGGACATGATTGTTTTTTAACTGTATCAACCCCTCGTATTGCTCGTCATCAGGGTCTCTACCTTCTATTGTACTTGCTTCGTTTATCAAAAAAGTGACGATATCCTCGTCACAATCGAACACCTGCCAGTGGGTGTCTTTATCAGGCACAGAAGGCCTGTAGATGGTACGAACCGGCTTCGGCTTTTGGACAGTGTCATCAGCCGGGACGTACCTGGCTCCAACAGACGCCAGAATGTCAGCATGCTTATTCTTCTCACGCGATATGGCTTTGACATTCAAAGAGTCGAATGACTCCATCAGATCCCAGACACGGTTACGGTACGCCTTGAGGTAATGCTTCTTGGAGGCGCACTTATTCGTAATCTGGTTGCACACCAGCTCTGAGTCGCCAAAGATCTGCAAATGTCTTACCCCCAGTCTCTCTGCCTTTCTCAAACCCAAGCACAAAGCTTCATACTCCGCCGCGTTGTTAGTGCAGCTCCAAGCCAGCCTGTAAGTGTAGTCCTTCTGGACTCCGGATGGGGAAACCAGAAGTACACCTGCACCGGCGCCATTTTTGCATCGGGCGCCATCAAAGAACAGCTTCCATAGCTTTTTTGGTGCGGGTCCAACCTCCTTCCTTGCTGACTGGTCAAGTCTTTCAGGGTGGGTGACAGAGTAACGACCTTGCTCGGTCTCAATCATGGCATTGAAGTCTAGCAAGGAGAACTCATCCTCCACTTGTAATGACTCGAGGGCCTCTTACGCCATATCCACCTCTACCAGTTCTTCGGTTGTCAGCTGAACCATGCCATTCTGCGGCTCTTCTCCGGGTATCTTCTCTACCGAGAAATGTGGAAGGCTTTTCATTATAGATCTTCAATCTTCTTCCTTTGAAGGGCACTTCCATATGTGAGTAATCCAGAGACGGAATATCCACCCAGCTTCGCAGTGAACTCCCTAGAGAGACACATGCCGAAGTAGGGTTCCAAGTCGACCACAACGACCTCTTGGATGACCACTATGTCGAGGGCTTTATGCAGTCGGATCGGGATATCCTTGATGACACCAACTGTCTTGACAGGGGTGCCGTCTAGCTGCAACACACCTTGGCTGCTCCTTGTATATTCCATACCGATCTCCTCGCAGACGGCTCTCGGCATGACAGTAGTGGAAGCACCAGAATCCACCATGCAGTTGTGTACTATATAGCCTTCCATCCGCAATGACAGATAGAAAGGAGGTGGCCTGTTTTTCCCGGTAGCAGAAACTGTCAAGGGCTGAGCTAACACAGCAGGCTGCGTCGGCTTTCCATCTTTCACGCTTTTCAAGGATTCCTGCAACAGGTCAACTTGCCCTGGGAGCAGAAGAGCCTCGTACATACTTATCTTTGTCGGGGTCCTTTTGAGCTCATCAACTATATTGTAGGTTGAAGTGTCGGCTCCCTCTATCTCTTTCGCTGGCTCATACCTGGTCCGGTATTGCTGCGTGGCTTCGACTCTCTGTCTCTTCGTCAGCGACGGATACCTCAGCTTCTCTTGAGCTTGTTCTTTTGTTTCGGCTAGAGGTTGGGCTGCGGGAGCCTTCATCGCGGGAGCCTTGAGCGTAGGGAACCTCTCTTTGGCTGTAGGAGGCAAAGGTGACTTGTCAGGTGGTAGCCCAGCAGGCTGCGCCCTCTCTCTTCTGGCGTATACCTTCAACGGCTTTGTTTGGGCCGTGGCAGCCTCAATGGGCCTTCTGCCTTCCTTGGTCAAGAGCGACACAGGATCTTCTTCTGGGACTGCAAAGTTGCCTTCATCATCCAGGATCATGTATGCTTCGTCCTCCATGGCGCTGCCCGCAAGGGTCTGAAGATAATGCTGATGCAGCGTGCAACTCTCCTCTCCATGTGGATCGTTGCATGTGGAGCACCAGTTAACCTAGTCAGAAGTGCCAGGTTGAACCTCATTGGCAGCATTCCTTGTCGGGGGACTTTGCGCTTGCGCAGCTTGATCTTTTGTTAGCAATGGGGGAGGATATGGTCTCCTTGGAAGGAACTCCATCTGGGCTTGCTTCTTCTTCATTATTGTCATATCGTTGGAAATAGTATGATAACCGGAGGCCAGAGCCCGTACCTCCTGAAGGATTTTATTTTGAATGTCATTATCGGCGAGCGCCGGCCGAGCCGGCGGAGGTATTGCGGCTAATGGTGGAGGTGCGAGAATACGCCGCGTAATGAGGGGAAGCTGGGAGTGCGGGATACTGCGGAGGTGGAGGTGGCGGATTAGGATAATGGATGCGAGGCTGACCATAGGGGTTTATAATCGGTCTTTGGATTCCATGGCTGCTGGGGGTACTGATTTGATGAGGATGGCATTACACCGGACGTCGATGGGTATTGGGGTCGAGGGAAATCAGGATAGATGGGAGGCTGGATTCTATGCGGAAGTCTGCCTATAGAGATTATGTCTAACTACGCTTGTTGGGTAGCTTCGTATAGGGCAGGGAAAGTGTCGACCCGGGCTATCTTGAGAAGTAGGAAAATATCCGAATTGAAAGACCTCAGGTAATAGTGTGCGGCTTGACCCGTCGGAGGTCGCTGTTCGCGAGGTACTCTCTTCCGGGACCTTGCAAACCTTATGTTGAAGTCTGCTATCTCCTCTTGCGGGTGGCGTTGGATACTACGAAGCGATGCAACAATGAAGAGGGGTCGGCGGACTCGTTGCATCCCTTTACGAGCACTGCCACCTAGCCGGGGCCACCCCGTGATAGCTCCTTCTGGCAAAGATCTCCACCAGTAGAGAAGCTTCCCTCTCAGAGAAAGAGCCAATAGACGGGTCTTGACACTCTCACTCGTAATAGAGTGCAGTGCAGCCAAGGCCAGAATGTCTTGGATGTGCTCATATGCCGTTTTCCCGGAGCCATCGTAAGTAGGGATGGATTTCAAGGCAGCGGGGGCAAAACCTCTTGTCCAACTAGAGCCAAGGGCCCTGTGGAGTCAACTGCTTGGGAAGAGGTCGTCATCATTTTGTTGGGCAGCCATGTCTTCTTCCTCTCCGGTCGTGTACTCGGTATCAGTGTTGTCCGAAGTTGTAGGTTGCTCTTCAATTTCGGCCTCTTCGACTTCAGCTTCTTCGATCTCGGCTTCTTCAATTTCAGCTCGAGTTCGTCTATGTGAGCTTGGTAGTCGGCCGGCCTTACGCGCTCTCCGGGAGCGTTGATGTCAATTTCGTAGAGATCGGGCTGGTTTCCCGGATTCCTTGCTCTCCACCTTCTTGTATGCATGAAGGCGCTTGGACCGGTCTCACGGACTCGAGAGGATATTCGGGTACTTGAGAGTCGCCGGGTGTTACGATTTAACAGCAATGAAGCGAACACCAATGCTTCGATTCTGTTTTGGGTGGGAAACTCCCGTGTCCCATCGGGCGTGCCAGAGAAACTGTTGGTTACGAATCTGCCACTAGGATAGGATTTAGTGTAATGCGCCCTAGATTCGCCCAGCAGATTGAAAGGCCGGAAGGAAGGAATGCCTTCCGTGCCAATCTCCGGAGGAGGCCGGCTTCCTATGTTTTCTCGATTGTTTATCAGCTCAGAGTGCGGGAAAGAAATTATAAATGCAGAAAGAAATATAAATGTATTTGTATTGGGTGGGGAGGATAAGCAACACAACAACTATCAATCACCACTACTAACAACAATTAAACACAGAATACGTTGCAGAAACTATCAATGTCATTCATCCTATGTATCCTCTAACTTTGCATTCCGGGAATACTTAACTATCAAATACCGATATCCAGATAGCGAGAATAGCAGTAAGCAATAACATAAGCAACATGAGGCAGAAATGCTAAATAAAGGCAGCATATAGAACAAGAACAGTCAATAGAGCCAAGTGTATTTTGTATTCAGAAGCAAACGCACAGCTACAATGGTTCCCTAGCAATATATCCCCCTTCCACCCTTTTACAATGATATTGCCGAGCTATTTATAGCGCAAATTTCCCCCCATTACATCATTGGGCACAGGATCCCAGACTTGACAATTAACCGAAGAAGCTGACAAAGTTGACAAAAGCGGCAAAAAGCGGCTGATGTTGACCTCTGCCGGCATGGAATGTGCTTGCGGTAAGGTCCACCTGAAGGATTGGCAGCTACGTGGCGGTGAGGGGATGATGCTTCGAGTCAGCTTGACTGAGGGCAGCTTAAGTACAATAATCCAATTCACGCTCGCACACCACCCGTCACATCTCTGACTCGAATCCCGAGGCTGGACACCTGTCAGAATCGATAAGGGACAAATCTGCCTTGGGATCTCGTCTCTCTTTCTTGCCCGACTTCGCCGAAGTTGGAGCGCAATCGGACGGCGCAAGGGGAAGTAGCGCAGTTGGGGAGGCCTCCGTGCCTTAGAAAATTTCTGGGCTGTCTTCAACATTCTGCCCGAGTGCGCACAAGTAAGTGGGCGCAGCCCGACTTCATTGCGAAGTCGGGTTGCGCACCCAACACTTAGCCACTTTTTCAGCCACATCGCCCCGACTGCGCATGAACTTGAGGGCGCAGCCCGACTTTGCTGCGAAGTCGGGTTGCGCACTCAACACTTAGAAATTTCAGGGCTCCACTGATGCCCAGGTGCGCACAGAAATGAGAGCGCACTTCGGCTCCCCAAGTGCGCTCAAACTCAAGGGCGCAGCCCGACTTCGCTGCGAAGTCGGGTTGCGCAATACCAATACTTAGAAATTTTTTAGGGGCCTTTTGCTCTCTTGGAGAAATTGACGAGGAAAAAGGAAAGGAGGAAAGGGGGGGGAATGAAGGGAATGAAACTGATGGAAGGGAAGAAAGGGGATAGTGGAGAAAGGGAAAGGAGGAGGGAAGGGAGAGCAGCATCCTTACAAGAAAAATGAAGACATGGCACCCCGTGCAAAATGTGGCAACAAGTACCAGTACAGCTGCGAATAATAGGCGACGGCTCTTTTATGTTCTGCAGACAGCCGGCTCCGCATATAATCGATTGTTTGCCGAAGTTCGGCAACGCTCTTGGTGAGTACAGTGTCCTTGATATTCTCCCACCCATCAATGGGCGGATCTACGGGCTCTTCTTCTTCTGAATCCTCCTCTTCCATAATTTGTTTTTCTGGGCGGACGTTGAGGTCGACCTTCTTTGGCCTGTGCTTTTTCCCCTCTTTGGACTTCTTCGTTTTTTCGGCGCCCGCCTCTTTCTGCGCCTTCTCCTTTTTCTCTGTAGCCTTCTTCCCCATTACAGTCTACAAAAGTGCAGCAGAATTACAGAAAACAGAGCTCAAAGGGTGGGTTGGCGGAATTGCAGCAGAGTTTCGACAGGGTTTCAACAGCTCGTGAGCACTCTGCAAGAAAATGACCAAAGGGCAAATAATTCTATGTTGGAGGTACTCCGTTTTTATAGGCAAAGGTCGGGACTGTTCTATTAATGGCGCCCACTGGAAATAAATGCCCAAATCGGGCTAAGGAGGATCGCATTGCTTTTTGATTGGTCGTCTGGCGCCGTCTACGAGGACCGAGGTACTTTGGAGATCTTGCCCTGCTTTGAAACCTTAAATTCTCGTTGTCCCTTACCTGGGCACGGGTTTCCATTCTAACTAAATTCCCTTGGGATGTGTGCCGCCACCCTCGCATTAACTTCGTGTGCTTCGAACGTTTAACTGGGCCGCCACTTGGGCACGTGCCCCAAGGCGCGTTTTCAAACGTTCTTTGCTTTTATGAGCGACTACTAGTAGGTGCTTCGGTAGAAATCCGGGCGAAGTCCCTCTTCGGCCCCCGAGGTGCCCGAAGCGGGCCTTCGTTCATTCCTTGGTGTTACTTCGCCGAAACTTGGAGCGGACCGGAGGTTCGGCTGGCCCTACGCCCGAAGCGGGCTTTAAACATAAAAGATAGCGAAGTGGATCTTAGCTGAACCTACCCTTTAGGCCGCACTTTGTATTTTTCCTCGCTGCTTCGCAAGAAAGATGCCGCTTCGTTGGAGTCTGGAATGAACCGGGGGTTCGGCGTCTCGTTGGCCCGAAGTAGGCTTTCCAATATTGAGAATGAGCGAAGCGGGTAGATGTTATTCTTTAGGTATATTTCGCATCATTACCCTCACACTTGGTGCTTCGCTGAGCGACTTGACCGAAGCGCCACTTCGGCACAAAAATGAGCGAAGCTCCTATCTCCCTTAGTGAATTGGCGAAGCGTCCTTTTGTTTCTCTTCATGACTCTGGGCTGTGCGAACCTTCTCCCTGTGTTCAGAAATCGGTGAAGCGCTGCCTCTATGATGCGAAGCTCATTCTAACGCAATTTTTATGCGATTTTTCTCGCCATCGCTTCCGAAGATAGACTTTTTGACGCCACTCTACTTGCTCTGGCCTATCAGCATTGGGGTACTTCGCAGCGTTTCTGCCGATAATGGTTGCTTCGCCCGAGAACTGCCGAGGCGCATTGTAGTGCTTGGGCATTGGGCGAAGCTTAATCTTTTCGAACCAACACCTAGCTGTCTTGCAGCAAAAGCTGCGAACTTGTCCCGATTTTGCTTCTAACTCTAATAGGACTTTGGAATAAATATGTACAAGCAAAACAACGAAAACAGGAAACAAAAGCTATGTACAGGGGTGAAACTTCTCGGTACCTCTTTAACGGTGATAGGCCTTCAGGTGAAGACCGTTGACCGGGATGGGCAGAATTTGGCCAGTCATATCCTTCAGGATGAAGGAGTTTGCCTGATTAACTTGCGAAATTTCGAACGGGCCTTCCCAGAAGGCGTCAAACTTGTCATGATTTCCCGGCTTGGCCTTCCATGAGTCCCATTTCCATACCAGGTCTCCGACTTGGAAAGTACGAGCAGTGGCCTTCTTCTTGAACCAATTTCGGGTGGTCTCCGTGTGTTTCATGAAAACTTCATAGGCCTTTTCTCTGTCTTCTTCAAGTTGCAGTAATTGAGCTAATCTGGCCTCCATGGGATCTAATTCCCCTCTTTCGTCATCTAACATCCAAAGAGCAGGCATCTCCACATGTGTAGGCAAAACGACCTCCTTTCCATAGACCAGCGCGTACGGCGAAGTCTTAATCGATTTTTTGATGGAGATCCGATCGGCCCATAGCGCTTGATCCAAGAGCAAGTGCCAGGTCCTTTTGTTCTTTTCCAGAAGCTTCTTCAGGATCTTCAACAGATTCTTATTTGTTGATTCTGCTAACCCATTGCCCTGCGGATAGTAATTTGAAGTGGCCTTGAGATAGATTCCATACTTGCAGGCAAACTCATTGATTTTGGCGCCTACGAATCCTGGGCCATTATCTGTTACTATTGCTTCTGGAACCCCGAAGCGGGTGATTAAACCCTCTAGAAACGTGATGACCGTTTCTTGATCAGCATGTTTTGTGGGTACTGCTTCGGCCCATCTGGTGAAATAGTCTGTCGCGGTCAAAATGAACTTGTGTCCCGCTGACGAATTCGGCGATATCACCCCTACAAAATCCAACCCCCACTGCTGGAAGGGTGTTTCAACTTGTATCGGTTGGAGGGGCATTGGGGCGTTTTTATTCCGGCCAGCGTACTTTTGGCATTGCTCACACCTTCGGCAAACTGCGAAAGCATCGGCAAAGACGGTAGGCCAATAGTAACCTGCCTTGATTATCTTTAAAGTTGTTGGCCTTCCTGCGAAGTGGCCTCCTGATGCCCCAAAATGGAATTCATTGAGAATTTTCCCCTTTTCGTCTCCCCTGATGCATCTCAGAAGGACACCATCAATATTTTTAAAGAACAGCCCTTCGGAGCGTAAGACATATCGGAGAGATTGCATCCTGAACCTCCTTCGCTGCGAGGCATTTAAATGCTCGGGACATCTCCCAGTGTTGAAGTACCTGATGATCTCATTAGTCCAGTCTTCTTCGCCGGTAAATTGATTAGTGAGGCTGTCCTCCGCTACTGGGTCGTCCCATTGGCACGCTGTCACTTCGGCAGCTATACTCTTCGCCAACTCCTGGCACAATGCACGGCCGCGAACCAATTTGGTGGGCCGGATTTCAACATCGAATTCCTGTATCTTATTGACCCAGCCGGCCCTCTTGCTGCCCATTTCTCCCTGGATGATGAAACTTCGCACGTCCGGGTGAATAACGTACACCGTGGTTCTGCTCTGAGAGACGAAGTGCTTGAACTTCCTCAGAGACCTCATTACCGCGTGCACTTGACGCTCTATAAAATTATATTTTTCTTCGTGAGGCTGGATCACCTGGCTCAAGAAGGCGATCGGGCGCTCTTCGCCATCATCTCCTTTTTGCGTTAGGACTGCTGCATAACTCTCAGGCTCCCCGACTGCGTAAAGAATGAAGTCTTTACTATAATCTGGGTTGATGAGCACAGGTGCCTGGGCGATCCGAGCTTTGATTTCTTCAAATGCCTTTCTCCTTTCCTCCGTCCAGGCGAATTCAGCATTCTTCTTCAAGAGCTCGGCCATCGGCTTGATGATTTCGAAGAAGTCGGGGATATATTTTTTAAAGAAATTTGT
Organism: Wollemia nobilis; assembly: GCA_028583015.1. NCBI lineage: Eukaryota > Viridiplantae > Streptophyta > Pinopsida > Araucariales > Araucariaceae > Wollemia > Wollemia nobilis. Next base: position 2,100,381 of record JAQPPZ010002224.1, read on the forward strand.
CCGAAAAAAGAATTCAGCCCTTTCTTGTTCATTGGGAGCGGGAGCTTGAGGAGTGCCTCTGCCCTGTCTGGGTCGACAGCGAGCCCTCGTTCTGAGATGACGTGGCCTAGCAATTTTCCTTCTTTCACCGCGAAGACAGACTTCTTCGGGTTAATAGAGATGCCGAACTCCCGACATCTTTCAAATATCTGTTGTAAGTGCGCGGCGTGGTCTTCCCTCTTATGTGAAAATACGGTCATGTCATCCAAATAGATGACAATGACTTTGTTTAACAGTTCGCTGAATGCTAAGTCCATGGCCCTCTGGAACGTGGCCCCTGCATTTGACAAACCAAACGGCATACGCTGATAAGCGAACGTTCCCCATTTGGTGGTGAATGTTGTCTTATGTTGGTCCTCATCCCTAACCCAGATCTGATTATACCCTGAAAAGCCGTCCAGAAGGGAGAAGCGTTGTGCTCCTGCCACTACATGGAGGATCTGGTCAATCTGCGGGAGTGGATAGTGATCTTTCAAGGAGGCCTGATTCAGGTTGCGGAAGTCGACGCACAGGCGAATGTCTCCGTTTTTCTTTCTGACAGGGACCAGATTTGCGACCCAAGAAGAATGCTTTATCGGATAGATAATTTTAGCCTCAAGCATTTTCAAGAGTTCGGCCTTCATCAGGACTTCTATCTTCGGATTTACTGGCCTCTGTTTTTGTCTGCAGGGCCTGACTCCCTCTTGCAATTCGATTGTATGTTGGATGATATTTCGGTCATAACCCTTCAGGTCTTGGTAGCACCATGCCACGATGTCTGGGTACCTTTTGCATAAAGACCGAATCTGTTCAAGCTCTGTTGAAGTGCAATCTGTCCCAACCTTTATCACTTTGCCTGGTTCGAGCTCAAGGTCTCGGTACTGCCTTGCATCCACCTTGATCCTGTGGGAGATCGCCCTGTCATTCTGGTCAAACAGGCTTTCTAGAGTGATTAACCCCTTCGGAACATGGTTGTTCTTAAGTTGTATCAGCCCCTCATATTCTTCATCTTCGGGGTTCCTTCCTTCAATGGTGGCTGCCTCTTGAACTAGGAAGTTGATAATTTGCTCATCGTTGTCAAAGACTTGCCAATGAGTGTCTTTATCGGGCACAGATGGCCTGTAAATAGTCCTTACCGCCCTGGGCTTGTGCACCATTTCGTCGGCTGGAGAGTATCTGGCCCCAATAGAGGCTAAGATATCAGCATGTCTGTTCTTCTCCCGTGGGATGGACTGAACATTTAGCGATTCAAATGCTCCAACAGGTCCCATACCCTGTTGCGATATGCTTTAAGATAGTGCTTTTTGGAAGTGCATTTGTTGGTGATTTGATTACAAACCAGTTCTGAATCCCCAAAAATCTGGAGCTGCTTGATACCTAACTTCTCGGCTTTCCTCAGCCCTAAGCATAAAGCTTCGTATTCGGCTGCATTGTTGGTACAGCTCCAGGTGAGCCTGTAACAATAGTCCTTCTGTTCGCCGGAAGGTGATACCAGGAGCACTCCTGCCCCAACGCCATTTTTACATCGGGCGCCATCAAAAAACAGCTTCCATAATTCATCTCGGGCGGGTTCCTCGCTCATTTGCGCCGACACTGTGGGCTTCTCAGGTTTAGTGATGGAATAACATCCCATCTCTGTTTCAATCATAGCATTAAAATCTGTTAGTGAAAATTCGTCCTCCGTACGCAGCTCACCCAAGGACACCTCCACTAGGTCCACCTGTTCTAATTCCTCGGTCATCAAGCGAACCGAATCATTGTGCTCCCCTTCCTCGGCCATCTTTTCTACAAGAAACGTAGAGGGTTTCTCATTGTAAATCTTGACTTTCTTTCCCTTGAATGGGACTTCCAAGTGCGAGTAATCCATAGAGAGATAACCGCCAAGCTTGGCTGTGAACTCCCTCGAGAGGCACATGCTAAAATATGGCTCCAAGTCAACGACTACCACCTCCTGTATTACTACGATTTGGGGTACCTTATGCAGTCGGATGGGTATATCTTTAATCACGCCGACTGTTTTCATGGGAGTACCATCCAACTGGAGAACGCCTTGGCTACTTCGCGTATACTCCATGCCTATTTCTTCACAAACGGCCTTCGGCATGAAGGTAGTTGCCGCACCGGAGTCAATCATGCAATTGTGAACAATGCATCCTTCCATCTGAAGAGACAGATAGAATGGCGGAGGCCTATTTTTTCCGGTAATCGAAGTGGGTAAGGGCTGAGCTAGAACAGGTTGCGTTGACTTCCCTGCCTTTGCTGATTTTAATGACTCCTGCAGCAGGTCCACCTGTCCCGGGAGTTGCAGGGCATCATATAGACTGATCTTGGCGGGAGTCTTCTTTAGCTCATCCACAATGTTATACGCCGCAGTAGCAGGTACCTCTGGCTCCTTCGTTGCCTCGTACCTAGTGCGATATTGCTGCGTGGCTTCGACTCTTTGTCGTTTTGTCAACGAAGGATACTTGAGCTTCTCCCTAGCCTGCTCTTTGGTCTCAGCCTGCGGTGGAGCTGTAGCGGCTTGCTGAGGCTTTTCCTTCGCTGGTGGCGGCTGAGGAGCTTTGTCAGGAACTTTAACAGGGGGCTGCTCCTTTTCGCGGCGAGTATACACCTTTAATGGACCCATTTGAGCCGCGTCCACCTCAATCGGCCTTTTCCCACCCTTGGTGAGAACCGAAACTTGTTCTCCTTCTGCGATCACCAGGTTATGATCTGTCTCCATAATCATGTTAACTTGACCGCTAGAGGTGTTGCCTGCCAGCGTTTGGACGTAGTGTTGATGCAACATACAGGTATCTTCTTCGTGCGGGTCGTTGCACGTAGAGCACCAGTGTACATAGTCTGAAGTGCTTGGTTCTTCATTAATGGCGGCATTCCTCGCAGGAGGTCTGCCTGACTGTGCTGCCTGATCTTTTGTGAGCGTCGGTGGAGGATAGGGCCTTCTTGGCAAAAATTCTTGTTGTGCTTGCTTCTTTTTCATGACAGCCATATCATTAGATAAAGTTCGCACAGTGGAATTTAGAGATTGAACCTCCTGTAACAGCTTGACTTGCACATCTACAGCTGCGGGTGCTGATACTGTCGGAGGCGGTAGTGGGGCCATTGTCGGAACTGGAGGTAAGGCAGGATACTGAGGTGGCGCAGGTAATGCCGGAAACGGTGGAGGGACCGCAGGCTGTGGTGCCTGAGGCGCGGGGAAATGTATCTGTGGAGCAGAAAGCTGAGATATAATCGGGTTCGGGTTCCAGGGCGGAATCGGGCCTGCGGAAGACGTTGATGGCTGTGGGGCAGCAGCGCTGGGGCATTGCGACTGAGGGAAATCAGGGAATATTGGCATTGGCATTCTTGGTGGGAGTTTTCCGATGGCAATTAGATCTGTTTCCGCCTTTTGGGCCAGCTCGTATAGTTCAGGGAAGGTATTAACATTTGAGAACCTGATCATCATGCTGATATCGGAATTGAAGGCCCTGAGGTAATAGTATGTTGCTTGTTCAGCAGTTGGTCGCAGACCAGCGGGTACCCTCTGCCAGGTTCGGGCGAACCTAACATTAAAATCGGCTATCTCCTCCTGTGGGTGTCTCTGGATTGATGTAAACTGATGCAGCAGGGAGGAAGGATCAGCAGATTCATTAAATCCCCTCATCAACTGTCCTGCTAACTGATCCCATCCCGTGATGGTGCCTGGTGGCAGGGATCTATACCAATAAAGAAGTTTTCCTCGGAGGGACAAGATTAACAGCCGAACCATAACCTCCTCATCCGTGATACTGTGAAGCGCAGCCAGGGAAGCAATGTCCTGGATGTGTTCATAGGTTGTTTTCCCCGTACCATCGAACGTGGGTATCGACTTCAGGGCGGCAGGTGGGATTTGCCCCAGCTAGATTTAACGGTCCAGCAGAATTCCAGGCTGGGAATAGCCTAGGTGGGGGCTGCGGCAGCGGCTGCTGCTGCTGCTGCTGTTGTTGTTGTTGTTGTTGTGCCATGTTTGCGTTCTGATTCGGCTGATTGGGGGTAAGCAACAGTTGGTTCGGCTGAACCGAAGTTCCCGAAACGCCTAACTGGTTGCTAGGTAAAACTGGGGAGCCTTGGTGATCTGGAGAGTTCGGGGGATTAGGAGGGAGACTAGTCGTTGTGCTGTCCGAAGTTGGACCTTGTTCGTCAAAGACAGCCTCTTGCGATGATCCTTCGTTCAGAGAAAGATTTGGCCTAACTAGCCTAGGACGCTCCCCGAAGGCGTCAATGTCGAGCTCAAAGAACTCGGTCTCTTCTCCGGTATTCCTAACTCTCCATCTCGTATGCATGAAGGTATGGATATTTTAGTACCGGTCTCTAAGACCTAAGATTTTCACGTTGAACAGAGTCGCCAGATGCTCGAGTCTTATAGTACTGAGATGAGCATCAACTCTCAACACCACTCACAAGGTGAGACTGACGGTCCCACCGGGCGTGCCAGAAACTGTTGGTCACAAATCCGCCACAGGAAAGGATTTTGTTTGTCTATGCGCCCTAGACCTGGACCAACCTTGAAAGGCCGGAGGGAAGAGATGCCCTCCGTGCCAATCTCCGGAGAAGGCCGGCTCCTATACTAAACTACTGGGGTTTTAAGCTAAGAGTGCAGGAAAGAGATTTAAAAGTACAGAAAGAAATGTAAATAGCTTGATATTGCAGTGGGAAAGAACAAGCAGCACAATAACTTATCTATATCTAAACTAGCAGCATTCAATAAAGAAAATGTAACAGAAACTGAAACTGCATATGCTTCTCTATGTATCCTCTACAGAATTCCAGACACATTTATCTTCCAATGCTAAAATCCAGATATCAGAATTACAGCAACCAGAAAACTAAATGAAAGCAGAAATACTTGCCAGAGGCAGCATAAAAAGAAAGCACAGATTCAGAGCCAAGGATCTTCAGTATTGATGCAAAATGTTTAGCTACAGCAGCTTCTTTAGCAATATGTTCCCCCCGTTTTCATTACAATGCGTGGGTTTTTATAGAGGACCCTTCCCTCTGAGCCATTAATGCGCTAGATCTACAAGGACGCTCAGGCGGCTCCAAAAATCGCGCTCGCCATCTTCTGCAATTGAAACTTCCCATCCTATTACCATAACTAGATACCGGGTCTTTCGGGGCAAAAAACTGCATTTATGTGCCGCAAAAATGCCTTGGATAAATACCCGGCCTTGGAATGTGTGCCCCTCGGGAGAAGCACCGTCGTCAGAGGCACCCTGGGTGAAGCTTCGCTGAATTTGCGTCCGAAGCGCAGCTTCGCAATGAGCTCGGGCCGAAGCGAGCATTTAATCTGATTCTGGCCGAAGTAGCCAGCTTCGCCATAGAAGACGGGGTGACCCAACTCTTTGTTCCGCTGCTTCGCTGGGAAATATGTGCTTCGCTGAAGGAGGGGGCCGAAGTGGCAGTTCGGGTAAGTTTTGGCCGAAGCTACCCCCTCAGCCTTAGAAGCTTTTCCCACCTCTCAAGTATAGCTTCGGCAATGGTGTGACCGAGGTGGGAGGTTCGCTGGTCGAACGTCCGAAGCAGACGCTTCGCTGAGCTAAGGCCCGAAGTAGCAGCTTCTAGGAGATGGTTCGCCGGGAAAGTGGGCCGAAGTGGCACTTCGGCGTCGTTTTTAGCGAAGCAGCTCATCTCCCTTATACTTTGCGTTCCAACCAAAATCGGAACTTCGCAATCCTATTGCCCGAAGTAGCAGCTTCGGCAGTCTTGCGGGCGAAGTGCCCCTCATGCCTTAGCTGATTTCTATTCTGAACTGGGCTTGCATCTGGTTTCCTTTTGCGAAGCTGCCTATCTTTAACTGCTTTTGGCGAAGCTACAGGTTTCTATCTGTCTCTTATTGGCGAAGCTTATTTACACATATGGAATGAATACAAGGGGGCCAAAAGGTGGGCACTGGAAGCACTGAGGTGCCATGAAAAGAAAGAAAAAGCAAGGGAACAAATTCATGAAAAATAAGAAAACTTAATACAAAAATTGAATCATACTTTGAAATTTTACCCCTCAACAAAATGTGACAAAATTGTCAACAGGTCCTACCTTCTTCCACCACATTTCTTATATAGTGGTACTTGACATCAATGTGTTTTGTGCAATCATGGAATGTTGGGTTCTTCACTAGCTGAATAGCACTTTGGCTATCACAATGCAACGTATTTTTCTCCTACATTATCTTGAAGTCACCCAACAGTCACTCTAGCCAAATTGCCTCTTTGTTGGCCTAAGTCGTTGCAATATATTCTGCTTCAGTAGTTGATAAAGCCACCGTAGACTGCAACTTAGAAGCCCAACTCGCAGCTCCACCAGCAAGAGTGAAAGTATATCCTGTAGTGGACTTTCTCCCATTTCTATCTCCACCATAATCAGAATCCACAAAACCTTTAACTTGCAAACTTTCCGATCCATAGTAAATAGCAGCATTTGAAGTGCCTCTTAAATATCTAAATATCCACTTCACCGCATTCCAACTCTCCTTACCAGGATTTGCCATGTACCGGCTAACTACTCCCATTGCTTGGGCAATATCCGGTCTGGTGCTCACCATGGCATACATGAGGCTTCCTACTGCTGATGAATACGGTACACGCGACATGCTTGTCTTCTCTGCTTCTATTCTAGGGCACTGGTTGGAAGACAATTTTAAGTGTGAAAGAAGTGGGGTACTAACCGGTTTTGCATTCTGCATATTGAAGCGTTGCAGAATCTTTTCTATATATGACTTTTGACTTAACCAAATCTTTCTTCCTTTTCTGTCCCTGTGTATCTTTATCCCTAAAATTTGGTTTGTTGCTCCTAAATCCGGCATTTCAAATGTCCTAGCCAACTGAGCCTTAAGATCAATGATTTTCTTCATGTTGGGGCTTGCAACCAGCATATCATCAACATACAACAACAAAATAATAAAATTGCCATCATCAAACCTCTTATAGTATGCACCATGGTCAGCTTCACTCGTGCTGAAACCTTGGCTCTTCATGAAGGTGTCAAATATTCTGTACCACATCCTTGGCACCTGTTTCAACCCATACAAAGATTTCTTCAGTCTACAAACCAAATGCTCTTTGCCTCTTTCTTCATAGCCCTCGGGATGATCCATATAAATCTCCTCCTCGAGATCACCATGCAGGAAAGCGGTCTTTACATCAAGCTGCTCCAGTTCTAAATCCTGTGATGCTACAAGTGCAAGTAAAACTCTAACAGTAGTCATCTTCACAACTGGAGAGAAAATCTCATTAAAGTCTATACCTGAATTTTGCACATAGCCTTTTGCCACCAAGCAAGCTTTCTAGCGTTCCAACAACCCATCATTGTTCTTCTTTACTTTGTAAACCCACTTGTTTCCAACAGCCTTTCGTCCAAGTGGGAGATCCACAAGTTCCCACGTTTTATTCTTGCGAAGTGCCTCGATTTCCTCCTCCATGGATTTCCTCCACTTTTCTGCATTCTCATACTCTCTAGCTTCCTGAAATGAACTAGGCTCACCATCATCAGTTAACAAAGCAAAAGAGAACTGATAAACTTGAGAATACCTTTCCGGACACTTTTGTGGACGTGTAGATCTTCTAACCCAATGATCTGTTGATTGTGGCTCTTGGTCTTGTGACCGTTGTGGTTGCTCTACTTGTTTTTCTTGTTCTTCTACTTGTTGTTTTGCATGCTGATCAAAAACTTCAGCATGCTGATTTTCATATTCATCTTCGTTCATATCTACTTCAACTAGTACAACATTAGGAGTTTGTTGTACCTCCTTCCTTTGCATGGATTTTTCATCAACAATAACATCTCGGCTAAAAATTACCTTGTGGGCAGTAGGATCTCACAATCTATACCCTTCACTATATCTCCATAGCCGAGAAAAACACACTTGCTTGACTTTGGGTCAAGTTTGGACCTTTTTTCTTTTGGTACATGGGCAAATGCATCACAGCCAAAGGTACACAAATGGGAGTAATCAAGTGGCTTGCAACACCAAACCTCCTCCGGAATTTGTCCATCCAACGCAGTTGTAGGTGACCTGTTAATAAGATAAACAGTTGTATTAACAGCCTCTGCCCAGAACTTTTTCTCCAACATGGCTGCGCTGAGCATGCTTCTTGCACATTCCATGATTGTGCGATTCATCCGCTCAACCACACCATTTTGTTGTGGAGTATATTGTACAGTCTTCTGATGCTTAATACCTTCCTGCGTACAAAATCTATCAAATTCCTTGAAGCAATATTCACCCCCATAATCTGACCTAAGACATAAAATCGACTTGCCCAAACTCTTCTCTACCCGTGCTTTGAACTCTTTAAATTTCTGCAAAGCTTTTGACTTCTTCAGAAAATAAACCCACACTCTCCTAGAATAATCATCTATAAAAGTCAGAAAATAGATGGCACCATTTAAGGATTGAGTGAGGACTGGTCCAAATATATCCGAATGTATAAGTTGTAGAAAATCAAAACTCTTACCAGGACTTGCAGTAAACCGAACCCTCTTTTGTCTACCAAAAATACAGTGCTCACACAAGTCTAAATTGCAAGACTTAATCCCAAAAAGCATACCTCTATCATGCAGAATTTTCAGACCTTTTTCACTCATATGGCCTAGGCGTTGATGCCATAGCATTACTGCATCCTAAACAGAAGTTGTTGTTGCTACATGGTTTGTCACCGTATCACCGCATAAACGATATAGGGTCCCATAAGATTCTCCCTTTGCTACTACAAGAGCTCCTTTGGTAATTTTGCAATAGTTGTTACCGAAAGTGACAGAATACCCTAGCTTATCCATCATCTTGATTGAGAGCAAATTCTTCCGCAAATTGGGCACATGTCGCACATCACATAACATCCTTTCTCTACCATCGTCTAGCCTGATCCTTATGTCCCCTCTTCCCACAATTTCTAAAGGATGATCATCACCCAATTAGACCATTCCACCACAGTATGGCTGATATTTGTCAAACCAATCTCTGTGGGGAGACATGTGGAAAGATGCACCTAATCCAAAACCCAGGTATATAAAACAAATTTGTTGTTACTGATATAGAAGGCTTCACATGTTGCCATCTCTCCTGATTCTGTTGTACTGGCCTCATCTGATGGCTGATTTTGCTTTTCACCATTCTTTAACTGCCAACAGTCCTTCTTTGAGTGCACTGGCTTCCCACAATGCCAACACTTCCCTTTCTTCTTACGTCCTTTAGACTTAGATCTGGACTGTGATCTACCTTGTTTACTCCTCTTGAAAGATCAACCTCTCATAGATAGGGCTTCATTGGTTGAGGGTTCCAGAGACGTTTTTCGCCTCAACTCTTCTGCCAACAAAGCGGCTACCACATCATCAAATTTTAGAGTTCCTGATGATGCATTACTGATGGTCATCATCATATGATCCCAGGTGTCCGAGAGGGAACAAAGTAGGGTGATAGCTCTGACCTCATCCTCCATCTTCACACTGACTGAAACCAGTTTACTGATAAGAGTGTTAAACTCATTCAAATGATCTGCCACGGATGAACTTTCCTTCATCCTCAAGCTATAAAGCTGCTTTTTCAAAAAAACCTTATTTGTTGTTGATTTTGTTTCATACAACTTTTCAAGCTTCTACAAGAGGGCTTCCGCGGTCTTCTCTTCAACTACATTGAACAAGACAGAGTCTGCTAGGCAGAGACGGATTGTGAAAACCGCCTTCTTGTCCAGCATTGCCCACTCCTCATCTTTTATGCTGCTTGGTTTACTCGCAACCCCTTTCAAGGCTAGAGCTTGGTCATTCTGAACCAGCAAATCCTTCACCTTCATCTTCCATAGAGCGAAGTTCCTGCCATCAAATTTCTCAATCTCGAACTTGGTTACACCTCCTATCATTGTTTCAACTCCCATTCGCACAAAACCTTAGGCTCTGATACCAGATGTTGGTTAAAACTTTCAGATTTTATACCTGCAAGCATAAAACACAATAACAGAGAACAAAACAGCAACACAAGTAACATAGATATTTTACGTGGAAACCTGCAATGTGCTGGAAAACCACGGGGCAATGACAACTTTTTTCTTTTATTGATTTCAGCAAACATTACATTCTCAACTGCATACACATCCAAGGGATCATTCCCCTTTTATAGAGCAGAAAAGGAAGACACCGAAACTGTTCGTTTCCTCTCCCAAAGGAAGCCTCCTAAAAACTGTTCGTTTCCACTCCCAAGGAAAAGCGTCTGAAACTGTTCGTCTTCCGCATCTAGACGTCTGGCACAAACTGCTGCCTAGACATCTAGCAGTGCTGCCTAGACGTCTAGCAGTGCTGCCTAGACGTCTAGCAGCCTAGACATCTAGCAGTGCTTCCTAGATGTCTAGCACTGCTGCCTAGATGTCTAGCAGCAGCCTCTCCTGGCTAAAACCCTGCATAGTGACTTCACCTCCTAACAAAATGCACCAGCCCATTGATGAATATGTGGATGTTTTTGGAGGCTTACAACAGGAGCTACCTCCATAGAGAGGAGAAGAACATGTTATTGAGTTGGAATCAAGGTCCCAACCAGTTATCCTTACTGCTATCCAAAATTATTCAAGGACAAGAATAAGAAAAAAGTCCAAAAATTGTTTCATATCGGACATATAGTATCTGGTAGTTGCCCTTTTGCCTATCATGTAGTTTTAAACTTTCAATAATGAAGAAACATGGTTCTTTTTTGTATCTGCATTGACTATAAGGAATTGAATAAAGGGCTTTTAAGAACGATTTCCTATTTCACACATTGATGAACTGTTGGTCACTTTACACAGGGGTTGCAGTGTTTACAAAGATTGACTTAAGATCTGGGTATCATTATAAGGGGGAGGGAATGTGATAAGTTTGAGACAGACTTTCAAACTCATCATGGTCATTGTGAGTTCCAGGTGATGCCTTTTGGGCTAACAAATACCCTAGCTACATTTCAAGGTAAAATGAAATGAATCTTTCAACCTTATTCAAAGAAGTTTGTTCTTATTTTCTTTGATGATATCCTTGTTGCAGCACTATGGACGATCATACGAAGCAACTGAAAACTGTTCAGGAACTCTTGCGATTCAAATCTTTATTTGCAAAGAAATCAAAATGTGACTTTTCAAAAAGCAAGCTTCTATACTTGAGACAAATAATTAGCAAGAAGTGGGTCCAAGCTGATCCAACGGAGATACAAGTCATCCTTAATTGGCACACCCCAAACAATGCAACACAATTGAGAGGTTTCAAAGGTTCATACATATTTTATGGAATGTTTATTAGAAGGCTTGAATGTCTCACAGTACTGCTCACAGATTATATGAAAAGGAATCAGTTCAAATGGATAAAGGCTGCAATAACTGCATTTTAACAGGACAGCAAGGATCTGCAGCAGGGAAGGAGATAAAGATGTGAGGGAAGAGACAATGAAGAAGAGGAAGCAGATCTACAATGTTCCAAAACTTTATACAAATGTACAACAGTTACAAAATAGTTGGGAAGTGAAATAATCCGGTTCCCAACTGATCATGAAGCAATTTCAGTGACAATTTGAAGAACTGCCCATTTGTCACTTCTGGAGTCGGCACCAGTTCGTAAGATGCCAAGTAGAAAGACTAGATGGTTGGAAATGTGCCCCCGACGCTTGGTGCTGGAAAGATGCCTTTTATGCATTTTGGCATCTGGTGGTGACACGTGATGTTGACGGCATAAATGTCTCTATCTGTGAGTGAAGGCACCTTAAACATTGGTGCCATGAGTGTGTCTAACACCACAAGTAACTATGGCATTAGCCTGCCTGGTCAGAAGTCCAGATGGGTGCCAAGGCCTTCAAGCTGAAAGTAATATGGCCTCACTGTTCCAGAGGACTTGAGCAACCCCTGCTTTGCGCAGATCAGTGCACACATAAAGTTCACTAACTGCATGTAAGACAAAGTGGTTGATGTCTCTATGCATGCCCAATTCGAGGGTAGTTTGCGAGAATTCATCCTTGTCTTTTTAAATCTATTTATACCTCACCAACTAAAGAGTATACATCATTCGTTTTGGCAGTTATCATCTCTCCTTTGTATAATTGTTTGTGGATTCTGCTGTCTTAATTTTACTTCAGGGTTATAAAAATTTTATACTTTTGCATGCATACACACATGCATCTCATACCCTTAAATCTAAATTGCATCATGATGATAAAAATGCATTCTATACATATGCATGTGCATCAACACACACATGCACACATTGCTTGAAAATAAAGTGAATGGCCAAAGACTCAAGAGGTTATTTCAAAATTCTTTTTGCCAAAAAAGAAAGAAAATATTTCAAAATTTATTGAGATGGGACTAAATTATATTTGATCTTTACACACAAGCATTTTTGGAGAGTTATATGTTTGGTTCATTCTTATTGTTTAACTTTAGTTCATATTCTTGGTCTATATTCTGCCACTCTTACATGCTAAAATTGTCTCGGCAAAATTTTACTCACAGGAAGAATGCAAAAGAAAACCAACCACTGATTATGAGATGATCTAATAACATCTTTCTATGTCAACAGGAGAAGATGTGTGGCACATCTTTTTCTCAAACTGTAGCAAAGTATTTCTGAGTGGAACCCCTTGAAGTGTGAGAAGATACACATCTTGTAATCATATACAGGGGAATCACTTTGGAGCTGACAAAAAATAGATGCATAGCTTACACTGAAGCATCAGTTGTTTGGAAAAGAGTAGTGAACCAGAGTCTCAAACTGTTGGCCTCTAGTGCTATAGGTAAATCAAGATACTAATACACCTTGTAGGGCTTCAACGTTTCAAACTATGTAGATTAAGGTCCATATGTGGTCATGCTAAATACAAAATGGCGGAAGGATGAAGATGTCATTTAAGAATACCAAACATACAACTTTGTTCAAAAGTCAGTACCCAGGAGACATTGATACAAATACAGGTACAGAAACGGGGATTGGGATGCAATTTTCAAGATCAAGGTACAAGGGTACATGGGTATAAGCCCTAGGGCATGTCTTGTGTACACGCACACACGCATAAATACATATTTTAAAACTTCAAAATTTGATATATGCTTATCATAAACATCTAATCATAAACTCGTTTATTCCCTTCAGCTGTCGTCTATTGTGTAAAAATTCCTGTTCCAAGCCCATGCTGCCAAAACCTGCAATTTATTTTATAAAAGCTTGCTCTTCCCCCCCCCGCTTCCCCACTTCTTCCGGCACCATTTCTTGCCCACATGCTTTTAATGCTTTCCAATTTTTCTGCTACTTTTTTGTTTAATGCGTAAGAAATATCTTTGGTAAGGTCTTTTGACATTTTAGGGTTTAGGATCTCATATACCATTCGAATTTTTCCGCCCTTTCTTTCCTTTTTGGAGGTAAGGGGCATCCAATGTGTTAGGAAGCATCAGAAGATGTCTACTGCATGCTAGAGACATCGTCTGCAGTAGGGTAATGTCTCCTGCAGACTCAGACAATACTCATGTCCAAAATGTTTACCCTTTTGCAGGGTAACCATCTCTCGGTTGCTAAAAGTTGGCGGTGAAAAGGCACAAAATTGAAATAGTTGAAAGATAGCTCAAAGGCGACGTTTACTGCCAAAGCAATCTACTCAAAATTTTATGCTTTAAGACTTACTGTTTCAAGCAAAATAAATTTTGTCCGAGGAACAAAGGAAGCCTGTGATGAGTGACACATTTGGCAAAGACTTGCAACCCTATCAACAGTAAAAGTTCAATAATCTCACCCGTGAGTTCTAGGCAAGACGGTTTATCGTGCCCAATTGGGCACCGTTTACCAATTCATTTCTTGCTAAACCACATGGTTGATAAGTTTTTATGCTAGATAAAAACCATAATTTGATTTTTAAAAGCAAACAATTAGATAAGGAGAAGGGTAGATAAAGACCTCCAGTTGATCAATGTCATGGTCTTCCATCACTTTCTCCAATTGAACTCCTCCTCCTTCATTGTCAGATAAGGCAAAGCTGCCAGATGGGTTCTTGGAGAGCTCGGAAAATGCAGGAGCCCAAAAGAGGTCTGACTCCATCAGTTCAATCTTCGTTCCTTCCAGACTGTTAGTGTCTGTTGAAAGCTGGGCTGCCCCACAGTTACCTTTTTCATTGCACAGATCTGATTCACTGGCATTCTGTGTGTGAATTGTGGACTTTGAATGAACAGGTCTCGGTGCTGCAAATGACTGAAGAATCCTCTTTAGATTAAGGTTTCTTCGAAAAAGTGGCATAGCCATTGCACTTAAACCAACGCTACTCGAGACATCGTTAACCTACTGCTTTCAGGAAACGGGTCTCGCAGGATCCTTCTGAATGAGTGATAGCAACATACCATTTCTATTCGTCAATATTGTCTAAATTGCTGGGGTTCCGACGTTTTTCAGAACATTGGACAAACAAAATATCCATATTTAATATAGGAAATGCACATTCTTCCCATTTCAAGGGGGGAAACAAACGATTGAGCAAGAATGACCGCGGAATTAGAAAAGCTTCAAAGACGATCCCTGGATGAATTTGGAACAGTTGTCACATTTTTGTGGTACGCCGAGAGAGTTTTCTTCAATTTTGGCCCCGCTCTCTTCACAACAATTTTATTGGACCTATATATAGAAAGAAAGAAAGATTTTAATTACGTCCACGAGACCCAAATATGGTCTATGGGACCTCAAATATCTACTTTAATGCTGATGAAATTTTAAAATACATTTATGGTTGGTTTTATATTTATATTTATATTTTTAAATTTTTAAATTTTTAGTTTTTTTTTAACTATTCTATTACAATATCATCACAAAGTGATATTACATTAAGTTGGTTTATTTTTAAGATGTATTTCCTAGGTAAGAGTTTGTTGGGGTATAAACCAACATGAAAATTGCATTAAAATTAAAGGCTTAAAAAAGCTTGTAATTATAACAAATTCTTCTACGAAGAAGCAACAAATTTCCAATTGGGAATGTCGGCACTCATCCGAAAGGAGTTTATTTAGGGATTGATAAATATCAATCCAACTAGCCTTATTCTAGAAGGTGGCTAGCTATTACATGAGAAAATCTCACTTACATTAAAATATTAAAGACTAAGCCCTAAGACCTAGCCTAACTAAGGAACCCTATCCCTAGTCTTTCATTTGATGCCCTCATCATACCTCCCCACAAAGGAAGCATTGGACTCCAATGCTTGTACAATAGTAGTGGGTAGAGGATGAAAAACTCGAGCTAGAGGAAGCGAAAGCGGAAAATCATACGCCAAATGAGCAGGGGCATTGATGATGTCGAGAAGGCCAAGTGATGTCGATGATGGAGGGCCTCGCCTGGTCATGACTGGAGTGAAATCATGTGGATGAGGTTGAGGATGAATCTCCTGTGGCGTCGGCTACAAGGGCTGCTTCAAATCAGGAACCTAGTGCATGGTAGAAGTAGGAGGAGGAGGAGCAACTGAAGCAACAGGAGGAGGTGCTAAAAAAGGAGGAGGAGCCTCCTTGTGTGCAACTGGAGCTGGTGTGTCCTTTGGCTTGCGAAAGACCAATGTTGTATGGCGTGGACCTGCATAACTGTATGTGGGCTTCGTGGAAGAAATGAGAAACTGCTTGTTCTCATGATGTAATGTATAGGTATTATTATAAGCATCATATTGAGCCCGTTTGTCAAATTGATAGGGCTTTCCAAGAATGAGATCACAACAGTCAATTGGAGTCACATCACAAGTGACTTTGTCCACATGACGTGGCCCAAATGCAAAAGATATAGTGCATGTTTCTGTAATCAGGGAGGAGGTGCCCGCATCTTTTCAAGCATGTGGGTATGGATGAGGATGGGGTTGTACATGAAGCTTCAACCGATCGACAATCCGAGTAGAAATTCCTCAACGAGATCCACCAATCGCGTAGTCACTTGTTAGTGGGAAGTAGATTTTAAATGTCGTAGGGCTGCTGCAATCGGTAGGGTGCAGATGTAGTAGGAGGTACTGACCTCCTGTCAATCCGAGTTAGGGCGCGATGTGAGCAGATCCGCACCGATGACAAAAATAGTGAACACTGTTTGTCCGACCCAAGAGGCTGCGTGGCATCGGTCCGATTTGGAACCTTGGTGCGATGTGGGCCAACGAAAACCTCGCCCGAATATTATCGTCGACGACCAGGGCAGCGATCTCTTGTCGTCGGTCGCGGTTAGCTCGGGTGCTATCGGAGTGCAGGAAGGCGCAGGCGCTGAAACTTGCATGCGTTAGAGACACAGGTGGGTTGCGTGGACATCGAGGTTGTTGTTGCCTCGGTGTTGCTGCTGGAGAGAGTGCAGGCCTGAAATTTGGGCATTTTTTTAACGTCTTTCAATTTTTTTTTTTAATAAATTAAAACA
Source organism: Wollemia nobilis (assembly GCA_028583015.1). Taxonomy (NCBI): domain Eukaryota; kingdom Viridiplantae; phylum Streptophyta; class Pinopsida; order Araucariales; family Araucariaceae; genus Wollemia; species Wollemia nobilis. The sequence continues at coordinate 2,116,761 of JAQPPZ010002224.1, forward strand.
ACTTTAACAGCAACAATTTATTGCCAGCAAGAATTGCAATTTGTCGTCAGCAACAAAATGTAGCAATAATTTATCGTTAGCAACAAAATAGCTATCAAGGACAGCAAATGTGTAAACAAAATGAAAAGAACTTCACAAACATGAATGCAAATGGGTCGAAAATAATCCAAACCAGGACTAAGGAGGTCGGAAATGACCCAGAACCTCCAAAATTTGCCTTCGCTCTGATACCACTGTTGTGGTATAAACCAACATGAAAATTGCATTAAAACTAAGGGCTTAAAAAGGCCCATAATTACAACAAATTCTCCTACAAAGAAGCAACAAATTCCCAATTGGGAATGTCGGCACTCATCCGAAAGGAGTTTATTTAGGGATTGATAAATATCAATCCAACTAGCCTTATTCTAGAAGGTGGCTAGCTATTACGTGAGAAAATCTCACTTACATTAAAATATTAAAGACTAAGCCCTAAGACCTAGCCTAACTAAGGAACCCTATCCCTAGTCTTTCATTTGATGCCCTCGTCAGAGTTGAACCTAGATTTCCTCTTTCAAAGTTGATTAGTTGAGGAATCTAATCGATTGAACTAATACCTTGGATCTTTATGAATTTACACATAATGAATGGGGTTTGAACCTTGGACTTATTTAAAGAGAGGCCAAAGCCCTTACCATTGCAATAAGCTTGCAATTTATCTTGATTTTAGTTATAAAATAAATAAAAATATATGATTTTTTATTGCTTAAAGCCCCTATGACCCCCTACGATTTATGCTTAAGATTGAGCATTTCCATTCCAGCCATGACCCCTCATAAGGTCGAAAGCTAAACTTAGGGGATACACACAATAAAGCATTTATTAATTAAATGGTATTAGTTTAATTATTTTAGAGTTGTAAGAGGATATCAAGTTTCACAATTTGTTAAAGGATACAGGCATAATAGTCAAGTTATTATTGTCCCCTCACTCCAAGTAAACATTATAAAAAGGTGGAAAGAGGTTATTCTCTTATTTTAAAATAATAATAATAGAGTTATTGTAACACTATAATATAAAAATGATATAAGACAACTAGCCATTCCATATAACCCATTGAAATAGGTAAATAATGTAAATAGTCTATTACATATGTACATAGAAGGGGCAACCTTGTTATGACATTAAAATCAAAAGATCACTGTTATGGTGACAAAAAAAACTTATAACCAACTTGTTAGGATATATGCAAAGTAGAAGGAGTAGCATGTTTATGAGTTTGAGATTGAAATGAGAAGAAAATTTATTTTATAGTTTTGTAGTATTTGTCACCCTCTATAAATGCAAGGTGCATGGTAGCAAATTATCTTATGATAAATAAAATAAAATTGAACAAATAAAAAATAACTTATCGTAAGTTGTTTAAGATTGAAAACAATCTCAAAGAAAAAATATTTTATAGTTTTGTAGTATTTGCCGCCATTTATAGCAAATTATCTTAGGATAAATACAATAAAATTTAATAAATAGAGTCACTCAAGATTTTGATCTTTGCCTTAGCAAAATTTAAATTTTAATTTATGGGATCTGAAGAAGCCAGAGGAAGAAGTTGCATACATTAGGTTTCGAGTTCTTGGTGCCATACTGCCTCTCCACTTTGGAGTGTGTGCAAGATGCCTCTTAGGGTATTTTTTTGCTACTTTCATCGACTTTACTCTGTCGTTTGGTGAATTGAACCTCTTTTTTATGGATGAAGCTCAGTCAACAGCTCCAACTTTTGTTGAAGTTGTAGAAGGGAGCAATGGCGTTAAAGGTGAACAAGCAACCACGAAATTTCATTCCCAAAGTTTATCATGAGGTAATATTTCTCCTCCGGATGTTGTTATCCCGTTGAGTGAGTTTAATACTACTTGTTCTTGGCTGGAAAGACATACGCTGGTAGGTTATTTTCTAGGTCGTATCCCTGGCAAGGTCCTCCTTCGAAACCAGGTCCAACAAGCTTGGCATGGCCTCAAGGTTGATGGTATCCAGAACCTCATCCAAGGATTTTTTGTTTCGTTTTGCTGACCCTGCTCAGGCCAAAGTGGTCCTCAGTCGTGGGCCTTGGTCTGTTTGTAGCTCCCTATTGATTTTTCAGCCCTGGACCAAGAATTTTTCAGTCACTAATGAATTTTCCTCACGGGTTCTGGTTTGGGTTGAATTCCCTAGTCTTCCTCTGTCGCTTTGGCCTTATTATCAAAACCTTGTGTTCCCCATTGGTGAATTTATATATTGTGAAATGGATAAATTTTATGCCTCATGCCCTCAAAAACATTTTTTTGTCAAATTCGATCTTTCTAAAGACCTTAGGGAGATTGTTGATGTCCAAGTTGGTGATTATAGGTTCAAACAATGTGTTGTCTACATAAACCTGCCTAATACATGTTATCGTTGTCAATCATCTGCCCATAAGATAAAAGGTTATCCTTTAATTATGGATAAGATTAAAGTTAAGGCGATGACTGTGGCTCCTATTACTACTAGCTCTATCCCTACTTCCAAAGGGGGTCATGATGAATGGAAGGTAGTCCGAAAGAAGGGTAAGAATGGTAAAAATATAAACCATACGGCTGCTCCCAACAACTCACCTCAACCCCTAGTGTCTTATGTGACAGTTGGACATGGTGTGGTGATGAAGCAACATACCACGTAACCGGTGGTATCCAGTGCTAGGGCCTCACAGATGGTTGCTAATGTACCACTGACTAGTGCTTCCTTTGTCGAAATTGTTACTTCTTCTGCTCCTACTTAGTCTTCAAATTCTCCAGTTTTGCATATCAATGGGAAGTATTCATCAAGCTTCATGGAACTTGAATGGGCTTCTATTAATGATCGAAGATCACGTAGCCCACCATAGGAGAATCCTTGGTTCACTAGGATAAAAGGTATCGAATAGAGTTTTGGAAAACAGGTCAAGAGCATTTTCTCAGTAATATTTATGATTCTCTTTCAAATCTCGAAGATGCTGAATATGTAGCCAGACATATGAGTCTTGATCGATCTTCATAATTTTTTTATCATGGAATGTCAGAGGGTTGACGAACCCAGTCTGCAAATGCTTGGTCCGATATGAGATTACTTCATGCTCCAGGTTTTATGGTAATCCTGATTTTATTTGTCTTCAAGAGATTAAGATTTTTGACTTTATTCTGCAATGCACTTGCCCTTTTCTTTGGCCAGGTTGCTTTTTTTATGCCACCAATCATTCCCCTAGTAGAGGGGGAGCTATCATTATTTTGGCAGCTAGGTGGAAATATAATTGTGTCTCGTGGGGTGTGGACCCTTCCAATCATGCAGTTTGGGTTTTACTTGAGGTTGGTGGGCTATCTTTTGGTATTATTAATGTATATGCATCCAATGATGCTCAGGAGCCCTATAGCCTCTGGAGATGGTGTGCTTTTTCTTTGCAACCTATTATTTGGGTTCTGTGCGTATGATTGAAAAGCATGTAGACAAGATAGGACAACTTCCCATGCGATGGGCTACTGGGGAAAGAGAGGCTTGGTACTTCATGAAAAACAAATTGGGTTTGCCAGCCCCAATTCTTGTTTTTTCCTCATAATTTTCCTAAACATTTGTGGTATACGTGGTCCAATTTCTAGGTTGGCAATGCAAAATTTTTGAGAATGCTGGACAAAGCCATGCTTTAAGATCATGTGCAGTTTTTATTTCATAGGATAAATGCTTTAGCTCCGCTTGTGGAAACCATTTTTGGCACTACTACTTCTAACCATTCACCCATCATGTTTAATGTGCTAATGAAATCCCTGCCTCAGAGACACTACAAGTCACAATTTTTTTCAATACTTCCTGTCTTCAGCACACTTCCATGGTTTGTCATATCTGCAGAGTTTGGAATCTAGTTCCTAGACCTACTAGAGAGTTGGGTTGGATAGAATGGTGGAATGATGCCATTTTTCATACAATTGTCTTGCTTCATACTTTGGGAGAAAATATGGCACAGTTCAGAAGACATTCCAATGTTGTCCTTCATGATGAGCTTGCCAAAGCTTCTCTCAGGCTTGAGGCTTGTTCATTTAATCTTGAACTTCAGTCTCCTATTGCCCAACTGGGGCATGAACTTAAACTTGTTGAACTTTATGAAGCTCGAGGAGCTCGAGTTAAAGCTCGTCTTCATTGGCTTAAAGTTGGTGATAGGGTCACCAAAGAATTTTTTCAAAGGCTCCACCCTCCCAAGCAAGCTACTTAATCCAAGGCCATTCAAGACAATGGAATAAGACTTATCTCTCTTCCTGAGATGAATAATGTTTTTATCAAGCACTATACTAATATTTTTATCGCTCAAGCTTATTCCCCTAAGAGGGAGCAAGCACTGGCAACTTGTATGGCAGTTGTACCAGTTAAGGTTTTAGAGTCTCAAAGAGCAGGGTGTGATAAACTACTCTCCCTTACAGATGTGGAGGATGCATTATCTCAAATGGCAAATGATAAAGTGCTAGGTCTGGATGGCTTTCCCTGTGAGTTCTACAAGGGTCTTTGGGACTTAGTTGGTCTTGATTTACATAAAGTTTATCTGGAGGCTCTTCGAGTAGGCTAGCTACATTTTATATAATATTTGGGAAAAATATGAGATAGATTTGGACAACAAAGCATAAGGATTAGTAGCAACACCTACGAAGGAGGTTGATTGCATATTTGGAGTGCATTTGGACAACATTTGAAGTTGTAAAAATCAAAGTGAGAAAGCACCTGTTTAGAAGAAAATAAAGCAAGCTTTGAGGTAGCCATTATTGCTACAAATTGAAGGATCTACTAATAGAAATTTGAAGGGTGAAAATCTAGCAAATACAAAACAATAAGCTACAAAAATGTGTGTAAAATTGATGCCATATAGATTACTATTGCAAATTTTTTAAAGGAGTTTATCAAGAGTTTAAAGCATCAGTTATTGAAGCTATTTAGAGCTATCTAAAAGAAGTATTTTAAGGTGTCATTAAGCTCAAAAGGACATTGTTTCACACTATTGAATTTAGTGAAAAATTGCATATTATAACAACAAAATTACAAGTTTAATTGGAGTGATAAGAAGTTGATTATATGTTGTTTTTTAATAAGAGAAAATCAGATTTATTTAACATTGATTAGTGGGATAGAACCACTCTATTATTTGAGAAATTTGAAATATTATAGCAGCATTAGATTGATTTATTAAAGGAGTTATAAGTGTTAGTATATGCTGAATTTTAAAGTGAAATAACAAGCAAAACATTCTATGTTTGTGAGGGAATATAACCCTCAAAGTACAACATATTTTGAAAAGGAAAAGAGTTCCAAATTTGGATATATTTTAGGTGTTTAAAAACATTGTATTTACAATTGGAAGTGGTATAGATAACCACCAAGGAAGTGGTGAAAACCACCACTACACAAAGCACCATTCGACAACATATTATAGGGGGGAAAATACTTCATCATACGTCCACCCACTTGCAGGAAAAAGCACCAACAAAAGAGCATAAGAAAAAGGAGCCATTAGGCTCAAGTTTTGGCCAACCCAAGAAGGTAGAGAACGTCATCCACAACCTGCAAAAGTACTATTATAGCCATTCAAAACAAGGTAGATTACAAGAGAAATAAAATACAGGGTGCATTATCAAAGAAGAAAAATAATTGCCATAGTGATTACCATAGGGACATCATTGAAGCATACAAGAAGGTCTTTGGTTTAAGCCATTCGTAAGCAAGTCCACCATCATACAAAGGAAAGAGAAACTCTAGCAAGAATACGTTTTCAAGAAGCTAGAAAACATTTTACAAGGAGCAAGAATAAATTTGGGAAGAGCAAAGGCATCCAAAAGCCTTACAATCCATACATTTGGAAAAAGAGTCCATGCACAAAGAGTTGATTACACTTGTCTCTTCCAAAATAAGGAAATATATCCACATGACACTAAATATAGAAGTTGGTGCATAAGGTTGAACGTAACTCTACATGAGAAAAGAGTGCTCAAACATTCAAATATTCTTCATTATTATCCAAGCACCCAAGAAGACTGTGTAACTCCCAAGTTGCAAGGAAAAAGGTGACAAGTGTCCACTTTATTCTATTCATGAACATTAGCACCACCAAGAAAGGAAGACAAGGAGTCAAATAACGTCTACACCATGTGGCACACATCCAAAGAAAGGTGAAGTGCTCATATAGCCATAAAGGTATTAATATAGTAGTTTTTCCAGCGCCTTACATAGCAAATACAAGAGGAGAAGCATTAAAGAAGGTCAAAGCATCTTTGAAGAGTCATACAAAGCATTCCAAGAAAGTTTGACTAAAGAGAAAAGTTCCCAGCAAGACCAACAAGGAGCGCCTAAATAATTGAGGTATTTATCATAACATTTTACCATATATTAAAGTTTTATATTGATAGGAGGAATAAGAAGGGAATATATTCTAAGGTCAAAGTTTATTAAAAGTAAAAGTGGAGTGATAAGCATTTTTATAACCTTAGAAAATCGAATTATTATTTTGAAGCCTATAATTATATTTTGAAGAGCATCTTCTGAATTTGAAGGCTATATTGGAGTTTTGAAAAATTGCATACCATAGTTTACAAAGCCAATTAAAATTTCCAAATTAATTAAGGTTGGAGAAATAAAGATTCTACATCAAATTATAATTACAAAATATTGCAAATATTATTTTTAAAATTTCTAATTTTGAAGGTATAAGGATTTCTACATCAAAAATAGTATATGAAATTTAGAATTAAATATTTTATCCATAATTTTGGGAGATAAAAAGAATTCTACCTAGGACTACATTTGATAGTTCATTTGAAGATTTGTAAAGGATTGGAATTGCATTCTATTTCCAACATTAGGGAGACACAAGGTAGTCTACTCATGACAACTACAAACAAAGTTTTTCTATCTGAATTTCAATTGCTCAAAGGTCCTAACTATACCACACGAAAAAATAAATTAAGATCAATTTTAATAGTAGAAAAGCATTGGGATATAGTTAAGGGAGCAAAGACCAAACCTATTGAAGAAAGAGACATACATAAATATGAGGAGGATGAAGCAAAAGCCCTTGATCATAACTTTTGCAATTTAGATGACAAACAACCATATATCAATTCAACAGGAACATCCACAAATGCATGGGATACCTTAGCAAAAATATTTGAAGGGAAAAATAAAGCTACCATCTTAAATCTACAAACACAATTGTATTCTTTGAAGCTCGTGGATAAACTATTGAACTATTTCTAAGAAGGGTAGTAGACATAAAAGTGAAGTTATTAACCCTAAGAGAAAAAGTAGAGGACAAATTTCTTATTCAAATCATATTGAGTGCACTTCTGGAGAATTACAAGCATCTAGTAACATCCTTACAACTTCTAAGTAAGAAAACTTCTTTTGATGATCTAGTGAATATTTTATAGGAATACGAAGTGGAAAATTTAGTACAAGATAAAATGAGTAATAATGCATTAGTCTCAAAATATAACTTACAAAGGAATGTTGCTTCATTTCCAAGAAGCAAAGGAAAGTGAAGTGAAAGGTATTTTCAAATTTGCAATAGAGGAGGACATAGTACCAACTACTACAAATTCAATCTAAGGAATCAATATCAGAGATACCAAACTAATTCAGGAGGCCAACCAAATAGGTTGTCTCAACCTCGACAAAATCATAACCAATACAAATCATCACAACAACATATTTTGAGGTAAATTGCGATAAAAAATAGCACGTCACGATATCGTGACAAGGAAGCGTGAAGCACATGACAAGTTGCGATCGAAGGCGTACCAAGTGAAAAATGTCGCGATTTCATGACAGGTTGTGGCCGAGGCATACAGAGATGAAAAACGTCGTGATTTCACGATAGAAAAATAGCAAAGTGTACAAAATGAAAAGTTGTCGCGATATCGCAACATGTCGCCATTTTGCTGTGCATGAAGGCAAGAAAGGCTGTTGACAGAAAAACGTCGCGATATCGCGACATGTCGCGTTTTCGCGATGAAAGCAAAGGACAGAGTTGCATGCAGAAAAGCGTCGCGATATCGCGACGTGCTATTTTTTGTCGTGATTTACATGGGGCCATTACAAAACATGCATAGGAAGCACGAAGCACATGGCATACAGGTGTCAGGGTTACAGAAGCGTTACATGTAAACAGAAAATATCGAACATTTCAGCATCGAGCATGAATTCAAAGCAACGAAAAGGTAGGAATATGAAACGATGCATTCTGGGAGGTGAAACGAAGCGACACAGGGCGAAACAGAGAGCCGCGCCAGACAGTATAAAATTAGAAGTGCAGATTGATACAAGGGTTGGAAATTGTTGCTAGCAGAGTTGCAGAGACAAGGGCAACAAGCCATTCTGGGCCTGCATCAGGAGCATTTTCCTCCACTTGTTCTAGATTTGTTAAACCTAGAACATTTTGTCACTGTAACTGATATATTATTTTAATACAGAAATACAGAGAGTTGGCATCTCATTAATAAGAAAGGAGTCATTTTTGCATGCAAGATTTAATGTCTTACCTTTCCCTTTCAGATTTCTAGGCTTCTAGGTGAAGTTTAATGCAAGTGTCCTTGGTTGCTTCACGCGAATGTCTAAATCTGAAATCATAGTAAAAAACCCTAGAAACCCGCACCTAGCTTATCTGGATTGTGTGAATGTGCAGATTCAATATGTTAGGTTGCATGCAAAAAACCTCATTATCTTCGATTTTGTCGAATCGAGATGGTAGCATTCTAGATGTAGTTTAACTTATCTTCTTTGCATTTCTTTTATTTTCAATCCTTTATTTTATTTCCTACATTTTTTATTACCGTCATTTAAATAAATAACTAAAAATCCATCAAAGCTCAAGATTGAAATAGATTCATTTCTTAGATTTATTCACTTTGAGTCCATTGCAAATTCAAATCAAAATAAACCATAGTGCCCCTTGTTAACATCCACTTGCAACACTAAGGTATTCCCCAGCATTTAAATTAAACAACATCATTGGTATACAAAGAACTAACATAACAGGAACCTTGGAGAAATTATTTGTGAAATTTCTTTACAAGCAGAGGACTTTGGGACTCAGATCCCACCGGAGAGTGTGCTTTCACAACTGGGTGAAAACACCACTCAACAGATTGGCGCTAGAAGGAGGGCATGAAATGGTTTATTTCATTCGATTTTGTTAAGAAATTCATATACATTGTTCTAACGCTTTGATTGTTCATACAGGAATAATATGATTTGATTTGATTTAAAAAATAAATAAAATAAAAATAAATAAATAAAAAGAATTTTTTGAGTATTAAAGTTATATTCTTTAAGATTCACTAACGGCTATGTTTACACCGTGGATGACAGGTAGCCCATTGAATATACCGGGAATTCAACATTATTTGCCCATTGGTTTTGAGAGATGTCTTCCTCGATTTTTGTCTAATGGGACAAATACTACAGAAGAACATATTCAAGCATTCAAATTTGTTGTGAATCACTTAACAAGTTGGTATGATGATGTTGCTTGTAAAATGTTCCTTTACACCTTGGACAAAGTGGCATATGATTGGTTTACAAGTCTGCATTTAGGGTCTATCACTTCTTGGGCTCAGCTAGAGGCAACATTTCTCAATCAATTCAACAAAAAACAAGTTGACCCAATCCTCATGTACAATCAGTTGGTCTATATTAGAAAAGGACCAAGTGAAAATGTGATGTCATTTTCTGAAAGGTTCTTTGGATTATATACGCAATTAGGGACATTTTATGTTCTTCAAGAAGAAGTGGCTCTCCAAATATACATCAATGCTCTTGACTCACCCATGTCCACATATTTGTGAGGGATGCCTCAAATCACATCCTTGTCGCAAGCCTATACTCAAGCAATGGCAATTGAGCAAAAATTGAGTTGTCAAAATTATGGTGTGGGTTTTGGATCATGTAATCTTCAATCATTTAATACCTCCTTTACCCACCCAATGATTTATCCACCTCAACCAAGTTCAAGTGTGAATCAATTTCAAAATCAACAATCATTCCCAAGCTTCAATCAATTTCAAAATCCTCAACCTACTATACAAGATCAACCATCTTTCTTAAGTATGAATCAACTTCAAAATACTCATCTTGATTCAAAAGATGTTGCTAAAATCAATTTCAATGATTTTCATAAGAATATGATTTTAGGCAAGGGAGGAGTACTAGATCCATATGGAAACATGTGACAGATTGGAAACCCTTGACTCACCAAAAGATGAATTCTATGAGAATGAATCTGATTCGGATGACACATTGGATGACATTGTTGAAAGTAATGGCCCAAAAAATTCACACCTTCCAAATTATGTTAAACATGAATCATGGGTTACACATGTGGATTATGATATCAATTTGAATACAAGCAATAACCCAATTTTGGAAGTGATTGAACCATCTAAGGAAGGAGAGGATAAATTTGATGAGAAATATGTTGATGAATTAAAAGATGATGTAGAAATAGTTGAGCATCACAATTTTATTTTGAAAGATGATCATTATGATTCTTTGGAAGAGTATGCTCACTCCAAACCTTCTGATGAAATTTGTGTGCCTATTGATATGCAGGATAATACGATTGCCCTTTCATATGAGGATATTACAAGTCCTATACAATCTAAGAATGCTTTGGAAGAAGGGTTGGAATCTCATCAAAGGTTGGAGAAGGATAATGATTCTACTACCATGGATGAAGAAGGAGAATCAATTGTTTTTGTTCCCCTTGGGGGGCAAGAAATCGAAAATCTTGATCCACCTATTGTTTCTACAATCTCTATGCCATCTCAAAATGATGAAATTACAAAACCTAAGTGGTGTGGGTTGGATTCTATTGATGATCTTAATGAAAATATGGATTTTGAGGCAACTCAAGCCATTGATCGTGGGAAGGTGTCACGTGACACATATCTTGAAAAATTAGGCTCTTGTTTTGAAAAGGATGGACGCATGTTTGATTGGGTGCCTAACTTTGATGTTTTTGAACAGGTATTGGACGATGAAGAAGACAACGAGAAAAAGGAAAAGGCTACTAATACTCATCAAGTTATGATAAATTTTAATCATGATGGGTTGAGTATGGATGACAAGGGGAAATCTTTACCTTTGGTAGTAGCTACAAAAATTTCAAGTGATAGGTTACATGATGTCCCTTTGGATGCTAACATCATTAATGAGGAAATGCCAAATTTTTTTGATGCTTGTCAAGTTTTGAATGATGTTGATTGCTTTAAAATACTGGAAAATGATTTGAATTCAAGATTTTTAGAAATAGGCTCTTGTTTGCAACATCTCACATTTGAAAAGGAAAGCCTACTTCTAAATCATGAATGGAATGATGAAACTTGCACTTTAAAGAATAGACAAGATAAAATTGAATACCAACCATTGTCTAATCAATTTGATTTGATTCTCACCTATGATGTTGGTAATAGAACTAAATCAAAGTGGAATGATGAGCATGGCAAGTTGAAATTTGTTGCATTGCTTGGTTTGATCTTATTGTTGTTGGATTCCTACAAAATTTGGCATGTGTATTGTGTCATATGTTTTTTGATATGTTCTAATCATGTTTGGGATCCAGGAAAGTAATAGTCCAAGCTTGGCATCATCTTGTACAATAGTGTATATAATTTTTGGTTTTTGGTGTGGGCTTTCAAGTTTTCATTTTTGGGATTGTTTTTGGGTTTTGGTTTTGGTTTGTGTTTTTCAAATTTCATTTTTTTGGATTGTTAGTTTAATCATGATTTAAGTTGTGTGTTTGATTTCATTTGACAGGCTTGGTTTGTTTTTATAAAAAAAAAATAATAATAATAATAATAAAAATAAAAATAAAAATAAAAAGAAGAAAATTGAGATGTCAACTTATGCTTAAGACTGGGAGAATATGAAATATTGGAATTGTCTTGTTTAAAGCTCCATAAGTAACACAAACATTTTAAGTTATATCGTTTGAAACTTGTGATGCATGAAGTAGTTAGTTTTATATGGCAAATATTTCATCTGCAATTCAAAAGATAATGCATTCATGTTACATCTCACTTTACATATACATTTCATCTTAGTTGCATATGCATCTCAGGTACAAATCATTAAAGTGTGTCAAATCCTCTTAGGGTTGTGCTATAACATAAATGTAAAAAATCCTAAGGTTGGAAACTGAGTCTTGTGATATCTAGAGCTAAGCACATCTTATACACATTAAAAAGGATCTTGAGCAAAATGATCAAAAACCTTGCTTGAAAGAAAAGGTTGGGCGAAAGATGTATTTCATGTCTATCATATTATGCAACATGATCCTTAAAATAACGGTTTTGACCACTTCCATAAAGCTTAAAGCCTAAAATCAGAGTAGTAAGGATAGGGCTAAATCCTCATCGAACTTAGGTTGAGGATCCAACTCCCCAAAGCTTTGATTTTACCTACATGGAGTAGTAAGGATAGGGCATAAATTCTCATCTCGCTTAGGTTGAGAATCTGATTCCCCAAAGCTCTTATGTCTCATTTCATGATAAATCTTGGATTGGAAGGATCGTACTACTTGTCCTCTACAAAGGATGGGTAGTCATCCCCAAGGTCTAAGCAATAAAATTAATATTTTCCATTTTTATCCAAAGCTTGGATTGGCAGGATCGTACTACATGTCCCTAGCAAGGATGGGTAGTCATCCCCAAGGTCCAAGAAGTAAAAAATTAATTTTTCCCATCTCATATTTATATTGGATTGAAAGGATCGTACTACTTGTCCTCTACAAAGGATGGGTAGTCATCCCCAAGGTCCAAAGAAATGAAGATAAGTCTTGGATTATGGGGTTGAGAATGCCCATGCATGGCAACATGTCTTGTCTAAAAAACAAGACCACTGATTGTCCAAAGGGTTAGACTAGCATGACCATTTCTTCCATAATTGGTTAAATTATTTTGCTCAAAGTGAGGTAATGAATTCCAAATAGAATAGTAAGGATAGGGTTAACCTCCCATCTCGGTTAGGTTGGGAGTCTGATTCTCCAAAGTTCTGATTTCACATTCACTTGCACATGGGTTCAAGATAGTAGGGACTCATAACCAACTTTGGGATATAATAAAGCAATTCATTAGTGGATCCTAAGAGGGTTTGGTAATCTTGAATGTTTGTGCATGACACTAGAAAGTTTAGGCCTTTACAAGGGCAAAATCTCTAAGCATAATTATCAGGTTACACAAATCATTCACAATCTCACATATGCACTCATGTAAAACTGACAATGGAATGTTGATCAATTTCAAATGATAGGGAATGAAATACATTGCACACACCGAGCTAATACTTGATGATTTTGATGATTCATGTACTTCTGATCTTTGGGCATTTGTTTATATTTCTTATGTGCTAACACATGTTTTTGTGTTGTATACTTTCAGGTAGGGTTCTCACTAAAATGCTCAGGAGCATTTGACAGCAGAGTCGCCATTTGTTGTGGCTGATCCACAACACACCCCAAAATTGGGGACCCACCTTTTTTGCATGCTTTCAAAGAAGATCTCAGTGACCCAGATGCTAAAATCAAGAAAAAAGGGGCAAAATTGCACAAGGATAAAAAGTGTCGTGATATCGCGACATGTCGCGCCATCGCTGTCAAAAAATGAAAATTGTTGTGATTTCGTGACGTGTTGCGCTGTCGCGGCCGAAAATGAAAAGGTGTCGCGAAATCGCGACATGTTGCTCCGTCGCGACTGAAAATGAAAAAGTGTCGTGATATCGCGACATGTTGCTCCGTCGCGGTCCAGAGAGGAGAGAGAAAGACAGAATGGAAAATTGTCGCGAAATCGTGACATGTCACAAAATCGTGGTCAAACTAGTCAAACAGGGCAAGGCACGAAAAGCGTAGCGATTTCACGACAAAAAGCAGCAAATGGGCACAAAGTAGAAAAACATCGCGATATCGCGACAGGTCGCATTTTCGTGGCTCCAAGCAGCGAAGTGGTACAGAAGGAAAATATGTCGCGATTTCGCAACATGTCGTGTTTTCGTGGCCAAATACAGCAAGAGCAGCCCGAAATAGAAAAGCATCACGATTTCACGACGAAAAGCTAGGAAATTGTACGGAACAAAAAAGTGTCGCAATTTCATGACAAAAAGCTGCTAGAGTGAAAGAAATGAAAAGGCGTAGCGATTTCGCGATAGGTTGCGGCCAAAGGCGTACCAAGTGAAAAATGTCACGATTTCACGACAGGTTGCGGCCGAAGGCATACCAAGTGAAAAACGTTGCGATTTCATGACAAGTTGCGGCCAAGGCATACGGAGATGAAAAACGTCGTGATTTCGTGATAGAAAAACAGCAGTGTACAGAATGAAAAGTTGTCGCGATATCGCGACATGTCGCCATTTCGCTGTGCATGAAGGCAAGAAAGGTTGTTGATAGAAAAACGTCGCAATATTGAGACATGTCGCGTTTTCGTGATGAAAGCAAAGGACAGAGTTGTATGCAAAAAAGCGTCACGATATCATGACATGCTATTTTTTATCGCAATTTACATGGGGCCATTACAGAACGTGCATAGGAAGCGTGAAGCACGTGCCAAGGTATAGATTGTGGCATACCAATCCGTTTTGATATGATGTATAGACTTCTTGATATTATATATATATATATATATATATATTCTTTTTTGTGATATGACTTGTGCATATGTTTTATGATGCTTTAATATTTTAATGGTTGATTGATTATTCATGTAATTATGTCGTTGAAAATATTATAATTTTATGTCATGCTATAAAATTAAATGAAGTAATCTGATGTAAACAAATTCGTTGTTGTGGTGTGATTTGATGAAAAATAAAGTGACTTCTAACAATAATTTCAAAGGATATTGTCGTTGTTACATGACCATTTCATGGAGTCGTCGCACGCTAGGTCATCAAGCTAATCCTGTTATGAGAGAAATATTGCTAAAAGTAAAAGGGTGCTTAAGAGACTTTCTTAAGACTTTGTGTTGTGATGAGAAAAAATGATGATGGTGATGATTTGTTTTCAGATTTCCATGAAAATCTTATGCATGAAATATTAAAAAATATGATTTTTGCTAGGCATAAAATTCCTAAGTGTGATAGAATTTTGAACAATTGCCTAGGAATTATACCATCGTCGCAAAACTGAATGTTTGACATAATGAAATGAAATAGAAAAGTTTTCGTTTTTTTTTTTTAAAGCACAATTGTGTAACATAATGATTTAAGCCATATGCTTTTATGGATTAAATAAATGGGAGATAAAATTATAACAATGGTTTGTGTTAGGCATAGAATTTGAGGTATAGACTTATACCATCATCACGAAATCCAAAAGAAGAAATTGATGTAATAATTTTATTGCATAGTTGATTTTTTATTTTGAGATAAAAAATGAGGACTTGCACTAGGCATAAATTCCAATTTAGGTTTAGGAACTATACCATCGTTGCGAAAGTCGAAAATATATAAATGTGACTTTATTGCTAGGTTTTTGAACATGCTTTGAAATAAATTTTGGATTTTTGAAAAAATGTATTTAATTATTTTTATGCTAAGCCAATATTCCCAAGTAAGAAAATAAAATTATTCCAGAAGATTTGTATAAATATTTTAAATTATCTCAAAGACAAAATTTAGATTTATAAGGAACCCCATGTGCATATGTGAGTTCATTGTCGATCTTGATCTATCATAATGATACAAAATCTCTCAAACACAAATGTGTGTGCAATTGTATTGTTCATTTACCAATTTTGAGCAAGATAATTTGATACAAGTAATTTGAATTAACCAAATGAGTGTTCATTGACCATGATTTATATGCATGTAACCGTACCAGACTACTATGTAAGTCGGGTCATCAAGAGGTAGATGATCCATGAGCGGACATAGGCCTATACAAAAGAAGGTCGCTAATGTGACAGACATATCACCACGCTAGGAGTTACCCAAGGCCAAGCGGGTTGGGCACAAACCACCTGTTATGGGGCTTACCTCACAGTTTTTCGAATAATTGAGAATTCCAGGGATTCAAGCTCATTCACCCTTCTTTTCTTTCAAAGGTTAGGGGAAGGGATTTATTGTTTTTTGCTTTTTCTTTTCTTATTCTCTTTTTTTTTTTTTGTATTTTTGCTTGACACTGAGATAATATTGAAATATTGCTGAGATGGTACAAAATGATACTGAAACAATGCTTCTTTTCTCATAATTTTTTTTGATTTTCTTTTTCTTCCTATACTAGGGATACTTGCTCGGATTGGCTGTAGAGCAAGAGATTTTTATTCTGGGTAGGGGTGAGCTTGTCCTTTTGTCAATTCTCAAAGATTCTAGACCATGTGCATGATAGGATAGCAGGGGAAACTTTTTGCTCAAGAGACCACTTCTACTATGTAGCATCATTTTGAATTTGCAATGAAATCATTTTAGTGTGAAAATGTGTACTTGGTTCAAGTAAATAACAAGATCAGTTCTCTATGCTTAAAACTTTATTTAATTCAACTGTGGAATTCGATATAAGAGAGATTAATAATCATACCAAATAAGATCAAGATATTTATTCATGTGAGTGTGAAAGTGAGGGATTCCAAATAAATGCTAATTTATCAAAAATAACTAAAAATATAATTGCAATTCTTCAAGAATTGACAGGTGCAAAAGTAGAAGATGTTTTTGAGGATTTTGATTTTTTCTTTTATTTTGATTTTAATTTATGAATTAAGATAATACATAATATTACTATTTTTGAATTTTTTATATGAATTACTAAAATAAGACAATATGTATAATATATACAGTGACGAAATTACCAGATTTATGCATAATAGTGCTTAAGGTGCATAATGTTCATAGGTTCTTTAAGATCTTTACCATCTAAGGTAGCTAATTTGTATGCTCCCGATCCAAATTTAGCAGTGATAATATATGGCCCAAGCCGCTTAGGCTCAAATTTTCCTTTAAGGTCTTTAGTTGCATTAGTATTTTTTTGATTTTCTTTTAAGACGAGGTCACCGATCTCAAAGGATCGATGATGAACTTTCTTGAGATATGCTCGTTTGAGCTTGTTCTAGTAGGCACGAAGATGCTCCAAAGCATTAATGCGCTTCTTATCTAGGAGTTCCAGCTAACTAAATCTACCAGCACGATATTCATCTCCTACTTTAGTATCTTGAAGTAGCAGAGCCAAAGAAGGAACTTCTAATTCAAAGGGAAAAATAGCTTCAGCGCCATAAACCAAAACAAAAGGTGAAGTACTCGTGGGAGTACGAATGCTAGTTTGATAAGCCCATAAAGCAGGATATAATTGAATGTGCCAATCATGACCAGATTTATTGACCAGTATTTTGAGGATTTTAATTAATGTTTTATTAGATGCTTCTGCTTGGCCATTACCTTGAGGATAATAGGGAGTGGACCAACGATGTTGAATTTTATATTTTTGACATAGTTTCTTTACATCTTTATTTTTGAAACAAATTCCATTATCTGAGGTGAGATTTGCAAGAATTCTAAACCTACAAATAATTTGATTAAAAATAAATTTGGAAACTTGAGTTCCAATGCAAGAAGTTAAGGGCATAGCTTCAACCCACTTCGTAAAATACTCGATGGCAGTTATGATGAATTTGTGTCCGTCAGATGACACAGGATTGATTTTTCTGATGATGTCTAAGCCCTATTTTGAGAAGGGCCAAGGAGATGAAATAGCCTGCAATTCTTATGCAGGCGCATGGACAAGGTCATCGTGTTTCTGGAACTTGTCGCAATGACACATGTAATCACATTCATCATTCTCCATGGTAGGCCAAAAATATCCTATCCTAAGGAGCTTCTTAGCAATGGCGCTACCACTAAAATGTCCCCTACAAGATCCATCGTGGGCTTCACTCAAAGCTGATCTAGACTCTTCTAGATTCAAAATTCTTAGTAGGATACCTTCAAAGGATCTCCTATATAAGGTATTGCCAATTATGACGAAGCGACTTGCTCGTCTCCGTAATAACCGATGCTGGTTTCTATTAAAGCCTTCAGAGAAGGTCCCATTTTGAAGAAAATTGAGGATATCGGTGTACCAAAGTTCAGGAGTAGTTTCGTTGATTAGAAACATGTCCAAATGTTCCAAGCATGATTTAATTAACGTGGGTTCCTAGAGTCGACGAATAATGATGGTAGCATATTCGTCATCTAACTCCAAGGGTAAAAGAGATGCAACTGCGGCCATGGCATCAGCTGCACAATTGCTAGTTCTAGGAATTGCTTCCAAGGTAACTTGATCAAATAAAAATATTAATTGTAATACATATGCTTTATATGGGCGCAATTTATCATCTCTGGTATGATAAAAATCATTAATTTGATTTATAACAAGTTGAGAATCATCAAAAACTAACATATTTTTAAATTTTAGTGCCAGGGCTGCTCGTAATCCAAAGATTAGAGCCTCATATTCAGCAGTGTTATTAGTACAAGAAAACATTAATTTAAAGGATAGAGGTATGATATGTTTCTGTGGAGATATCAAAATAATACCTGCACCATCCCCACTCATACATCGGGCTCCGTCAAAGTATAAGGACCATTACTCTGAATGATCTGCCTCTAGTTTAAGGCATTCGTCAAGAAACTCAATGACGAGGGGATGGGTGGATTCCAAGGGTGCAGCAGCTAATTGATCTATTATGATTTGACCCTTAATAGACTTTTGTCCTATAAACGTGAGTTCAAACTCTCTTAGCGCAAGAACCCACTTTGCTATGCGACCAGATAAATAAGGTCGACTCATGAGATACCGCAAGGGATCGGATTTAGCAATAACGTATGTTTTCTAATTGAGCATATAATGGCATAGCTTTTGTGTAGAAAATACGACTGCTAGACATAACTTCTCTAATGCTATGTAGTGGATTTCATAACTAATTAATGTTCTGCTAATGTAATAATTAGCATGCTCTCTTTTCTCATCATCAAGTTGAGCTAACATAGCTCCTAAAGCAAAATTTGAAGCATAAATATACAAGATAAATGGGCGATCAGGTTTAGGTGGTGAAAGTATAGGTGGGTTAAGAAGGTATTGATTGAGGAGTTCAAATGCTTCCTGACATTCATCGTCCCAGTGGAAAGAGACATCCTTCTTAAGAAGCTTAAGAAAGGGTCCAGTTTTATCCGCTAGCTTATCGATGAAGCGACGGATAGATTGAAGCTTACCTTGTAGACTCCGTAATTCAGATATGTTTGTAGGTGCAAGCATATCAGTGATAGTCGTAATCTTGAGAGGGTCAATTTTGATGCCACGTAAAGAAACTATAACCCCCAATAATTTACCTAACTTAACTCTAAATATACATTTGGTTGGATTCAATCGGATAAGATATTCCCTTAATCGATCAAATATTTTTCTCAAGTCATCTAAATGGTCATCTTCTTCATGAGAACGAGCTATAATGTCATCTACATAATCATGTAGTATATCATACATCATATCATGAAAGATATAAGTCATGGCTCGTTGATAGGTTGCACCTGCATTCTTCAACCCGAATGGCATCACTTTCCAACAGGAAGTTCCCCAAGGGGTAATAAAGGTTGTTTTAGCCTGATCTTCAGGAGCTATTCTTATCTGATTATAACCAAAAAATCCATCCATTAAGGATATCATTCCACTCCCAACAGTAAAATCAATGATCTGATCCATATTGGGAAGGGGAAAATCATCTTTAGGGCATGCAACATTAACATCTCTAAAGTATATACAAATCCTAACCTTAGTAGTTTATTTCTTAGTTACTGGAACTACATTTGAGATCCATTCAGCATAATCAATGTCTTGTATGAAAATAACATTCAGGAGTTTTTCTAACTCCCCTTTGACTAGTAAGGCCACTTTAGGATGCATTTTTCTAAGCTTACGCTAACAAGTTTAGCATTCGGGTGCACTACTAGGTGATGCATAACTACAGAAGGGTCTAATCCTGGCATATCTTCATATAAGAAATGCAATGTATTTATCCTATTTTTCTTGACTCAATTTTGATCCAATGTTGATTATGTGATGGTTATCCTCGGTTCCAATGTTAATTTTTATGACATTTTCTACTTCCATGTGGAGATCTCTCTCAAAATTAGGTGGGGTGGGTGAAATGCCCAATTCTTGTAATTCTTCCAAAGTTAGCTTGGATAATTCGTTTTGAGGAGTCATGGCCTCAAGCTGGGCTATACTAGGTATAGAGCCATCAAAATAAAATCCATTATGTAATAATTCCTCAATGGAGACATTATGAAAGATATCTCCCTCCAACTCATCGTCAGATTCAACGATCATCTCAGGATAAGCTATAGATAGCATATTACATGTGAATGTCTTATTCATTAAACGCAAGGCATCACGTTCATCTAAAAAATCTTGGTAACATATAAGTTGGTCATCATCCTCAAATGGGAATGGCCGACCCTTACTAGGAAATAGGCCCACACCACATCGGGCGGGCCACGCTTCTACCTCAAAAGGTTCTTTCATACCATTATGAAAAGGTCCCAAACCTTTCCCTTTATATCCCAATTTCAGCATTATAGGTTTGGCTTTAATATATTCATTAGTAAAATAACATCGAGCATATCCATCATAATGGGTTTTCGGCCGAGGGTATGAAAGAAGAAGTAGATGCCGAAGGTACGAGGAGATGGTGGTAAATTATTTAAAATAAGGGAATATTACATAGAAGTATTCGTTTCTTCTGATATAAGGATTTTAGATAGATCAGGTAAGAGTTCATCAGTAAGAGCATAAGAGGTAGAAGGAACATTCCCTACGTCTTCTGATGCGGAAAATATGACTTTGGTGGATGTAGACGGTGTAGAGGAGTCGATAGATGGGTCTATTAAAGGTATGGAAGTTATAGGAGTAGAACAAGAGACATTGGTTGTGAGATTAGGATCTTTCTTAGGTCCTAATGCGTTTTGTTTAGAAGATGGTTGAGCTATATGTGAAGGTGCAACTGATGGAGAAGAAGTAGATGACTTTGTGGGTGTAAGTTTCACACGTTTAGATGGATAATGAGAATTAGGATGTGTGGATGACAGAGCAGGGCAAAATTGAACTCCAATAGGTTCTTCCAAAGCACACATATCAAAGGGTCTTTGATCACCATGAATGGTAACCAACTGATTCTTAAATTTGAACTTAACACATTGATGTAAGGTTGAGGGAACAACTCGCATTGCGTTGATCCAAGGATGACCCAAGAGTATATTGTACGATGCAGGGCAATGTACAATAAACACGATTGTATCCAAGGTTCTCGGACCAACCTGCAATGGAATGGTAATAACTCCACATGTTTCTTGTGTTTAGTCATTGAAAGATTTTATGATCATATCAGTTCTTTTCATTTCCTCACTTCTAAACCCAAATATTTGGTAGAAGTTGAAAGTGTAGATATTTAAAGATGAACCATTATCAATCAAAACTCGTTTGACTGCTACATCTCCAATTAAAGTAGTAATATACAAGGGGTTATCTTTATGTAAACTATGTTGACGTATGTCTCTATCCCGAAAGTCAATATAATCAACTTCACGAGTTATTATAGTATTGGCCATGGCTTCAGGTTGAATATCTTGTGGTACCATCATCTAGCTTAATGTGAGCATTAATTCATCTCTATGTGTAGGAGAAGATCTTAAAAGGTCCAAGAGGGAAATTCTAGCTGTAATATTTGATAATTTTTCATTAATATTATAAGGGGGTTTAGGTTGAACATTAGGTGCATGATTCCATTTATTAGGAACCTTCAAAACAAATGGAGTTGATCCACCATTCTGAATTTGATCTTGTTGAGAATTTTGAGCCTGTTGTCTAGTAATAGCTCCGATGGTACCCACAATATTATTCTGCAAATGATGAATGGGTCTTGGTCTAGAGTTTATGGCTAGCTCATTAGAAAGTAATCGGTGAGACGATGGTCTAGTAGTGACTCTTCTTGGAAATGGCTCTTCTGGAACCATATAACTTGTGATGGGGTGAATAGTATCTGATTCATCTTTCGAACTATTCGATTGATTTGATGTGATTTCCATATCACTCTCAGTATGGTATTCTGTATCACTAAGATTAGGTATCTGAGTATTATTTAGAGGCATGGTTGTAACCACAGATAAAGTAGTGTTGAAGATTTCCAGATCATGAGCAGGTAAATGTCTGCTAATAGCTCCTACATATCGGGAAGGAGGAGGGACATTATGCTATTCAATTTGATTAGCCACCTCCTTACCATGTTTTGGTAAGGGATGTTGAAAGATGTCCAATGACTGATTGGCATTCTGATTCGGGTTTTGTGGAGTGTTATTTTGAACATTATTAGGAGGATTTTGCTTAGGTTGAAAGGCTTGCACCTCCATCTCATTGTTATCAATCAAGTCCTGTATTTTATGTTTTAATCTTTTACAAGAGTTGGTAGTGTGTCCAGGTCCTCTATGGAAGTCACAGTGTAAATCTTCCCTGTATCCGGGTATAGTTGGATCAGGTTCCCAGATATTTGGTAATTGAATCAAACCTCATTCTAATAATTGCGATAGGATAGTTGATAAAGGTTGATCTAACCTAGTAAATTCTCGAGGAGGTTTATCAGGAGGTTTCAGTACAAACTTCTCCGCTGTATTTATAGCATTAACATTAGCAATATTTTTGCTATCGATGACTCCATCACCCACAACTTGTTTATTCTTGTATTTATTTTTGGATGTTTTCTCATTGTCTTTATTTTTAATATGGCCTCTCCTAATGAGAGCATCTTCCACTATTCGGGCTAAGTCTATAGCTTGATCGAAGGTGGTCAAGGTAGCAGTTGATAATTCGTAAGATAGTTGCTCTTCCAAATTATTAATAAAGATGTCCAACATCTCCCTATAAGGTAACACAAAGTGCAATTTTCCTATCAACTGTCTCCACCTAGCTAAGAAATCATCAAAGCATTCGTCTTTGTCATGTTTTAAGTTATACAAATCTTTAATGGTCACATGTCTTTCGATGTAGGCACTAAATTTATGAACAAAATACTCAGCAGTTTCTTTGAAATTCCTCAAAGAATTAGTGGGTAACTGATAATACCACTCTAATGCCATTCCTCCCAAGATTTTTGGGAACATTTTTAGTAATAACAAGTCATCATGTGATATATCATGACATGCTATCCTAAACATATGAAGATGCTCTATGGGATCTTTGGTTCCTTTATATATGGGAAGAAAAGGCATAGGAAAATGTTTAGGATACGGATATGCTACGACTATAGGATCTAAAGGCTGACTACACATCTCTCGATAGTTGTACGAGGGACGGTAGGGATCTATCTGGTCCATGCGAGAAACTAGCTATTTCACCATGGTTTTAAGATTACTAGTTTGTCCACCATATGGGTTTGGTGGGACAGAGGTATGGGATCTATGAGTGTATGATGGTGTGAAATAAGGATTAGATGCTATATTGCTATTATGCAAAGTGTTGGTAGGAAGAGTATTATGAAGGGGATTTGTAATAGTATTATGTTGTACCCCAGATTGTTGGTAATTGGTGTTTGGTTTTATTTTGGGTTTTTGTTGATTTGAGGTATGTTGATCAAGAGCTTGGCAAAATAGAGAAGTAAATGAGGGTTTATTTTGTGTGGGAATGACCCTAGGCTTGTTAACAGACACTTTAGGTGGTTGGGTAACCTGTTGTTGTTGCATGTTTAGGATCGCAGCTACTATATCCAAATTGGATGGTCCAGCTTGATCACTCTCTTGTTAAATAAAGGACAAGGGATTAGTGTGTGTGTGAAATATGTCTTCTAGAGTTTCTTGAGTGTCACTAATTCGATCCTTGTCCATATGGACTGCTCTATTAAAAACACCAATATTAGTGTTAATGAACTTCCAAAATTGTTCCATGTTTTCAAAAGTGATAGCTCCTCTCGAAGACATTTTAGCTCCTTCCTCTCTAACAGTTTCTTCTTGTTCATTTCCTACAGCAAGCTCTTCTTCTTGCTAGTCTAGGGTCTCTTCTTCCTGAACTTGGTCCTCAGGAGGGACATTTTGGTCAATTAATGGTCTTCCTAACCAATCTTCATCTTCTTCGGTTTGTTTTCCATTCCTAAGTCTAGGCATTGTGCTAAACTTAGGTTTTAGCAAATATATATATATATATATATATATATATGCGATAGGGTTGAGAGGTATATATTTTAACTATATACCTACTATAATAATTTAAAAAAATGTTTTGTTTTTGTTTTGTTTGTTTGATTATATTATTATTTTGCGAGAATAAAAATAACAGACAACATGCTAGTTGCAAGAAATAACAATAGTAAAAAGAATGACTTAGTTTTCTATGAATAGTTTATGAATATCATTGATAGGGTCAAGTTCATCAGGAGTCATGAAATGCTCCTCTTCAAATTGGAAGTGGTTTTTCAATAATTTGACAAAGTGTGCTATGGTAATATGATCTACTTCAGACTCTGACTTGTAAAAATAAAGTTCATGGCAATACTCTCGATACAACACAGCTCTAGAAATTCTATTCCATATTTTTCTATCTGTAAGAACGACTTCTTGATCCTCTATACAAGATAAAAATTTATGCTACAACTACATTCTCAAGGTACTCATCAAAGGTGTTTAATTATGAAGACACAAGTGCTCTTTTATCTGCTAACCACCTATGGCAAGCTCTCTGAAGTTCATGATACAAAGTCACCTGATCAGGATCCAAGATTCTATCTAGGACAAACCTCTTAATTTGCCTAAGTTCTATAGATCTGGATTCAATAATACCTAATCTTCTATCAAGTTCGTCCCACAAAGATTAGGCTCTATTTGTTTGAGGTACTCTAAGCACAGAAGTAATCTCTATGGCTGTTAATTGATTTTCAATATTTATGGTAACAACTCGTCTTCTATTATAATCTACCATCTAAATATGATATATAAATTTAACTATTTTCTAATGATTCTAGATGTTCTTAATAATGTGTTTTTTTTTTTTCGGATTGTTATCAGAAGGTGTTTTAGTTTCACGTCGGGTTCACCAAAATGTATCGCCCAAATTTTTCGCACCCTTACCTTCAGGCTAAAGGATCCATGCCCAAAAGGGGGATGCGAGAAGGATGGGACAATACCTCGGACAAAGAGGCCCTTTGAAGGTCGTGCCTCTCGAGGGGGGGTATAAGGGTGAATTTTTGACGGATGGTGGGGTTCACCAAGAACATTTAAGTGGCATTTTCCACGCCTAGGTCTAGAATGGGTTTGATGTGTTCATTTTATATTCAATCATTCAGATTCCTAGGTTGGCCAAAATGAATCTAAGCTATTCTATATGAAATTTTTGGTTTTATATGGAGACAACAAACATAAATAAATCCTAAATACAAAAAATATCTAAATGAAGAAGAGTGCACCTGATTTTTGATGTCTAATGAATATTCTGAAGCTTTTAGGAGTTCAAATCGTCTCGGATATGACAGGATCATCTGTAATTGTACATAATCATCCAGATCACAAGAGATCGTCTGAGATCAGCCGAGATCATCAACGACCTAACGAATTCGATACAAATTTGTCAGAAACCTGCAATCATGTAAATAGACACCAAAAACCAAAAATACAATTGCAAGAATGATACAAAATGATAGAAATAAGAATATAAGTACTTTAAATGATAAATACAGATATCAAATCAAATGGGATGCAATGTTTTAATAATTTATTTTGAATTTTATCATGCAAATATGCTAAAAAAGGTGAACTCCAAGATGTAGAACAGAAGTGAACTAATTTAATGCACAATTAAATAAGAAAAGAGATAGAGAATGCAAACTCAAGGCTCTAATTGGCCCCAATATGAACTGTAGTCAAAATCATCTGCAATCATACGAGGTCGTCGTCGATCTCGTCAGGATCATCCAAAATTGTGGTTAAATCACCTGCGACGATTCGAGCTTCATCCGATTGAAACACAGTGAGATCCTACAATAAAACTTGAAAACACAAATGCAAATGATGGGGAATAGGACGTTCTAACACAACAAAAGCTAAGGTTGTAGGGGAATGATCATCCTAGGGGAAAACTGGGAAAATCCCAAGTTTATATAGGATTAGGGAGAGGTTAGGAGGTTGGGGATCATCCCAATCTAGGATATCTCCAATGTAGGAATCTCCAACCGCGTAGACACGCTTCTGCCCGAGTTGGAGAAGTTGTTGAAACATAAGCTAATTATGAAAATTCAATTTTGGGATGAAATCGTCTGGATGTTCTGTTCCAAACGAATTCGTCTGATTTAGGACAATATCGTCAGATTGGCGACGATATCATCCAACGGTCAAACAACTTCTAAAAATGGCACAAAAAATGAGGTGAGCGGTTAGCAGGCGATTTCAGGGTTAAAATTCATTTTTTTAATCTTTTACTGAGGGTTTAACTATGCTAATTTTAGGGTGCTACACTTACCCTAAATCCAAAAAAGAAGGGTGCAAAATTGTTTGATTCATTTAGGCCCATAAGCCTATGTACTATGGCATATAAGATAATCTCCAAAGTGATAGCAAATTGGTTAAGACCACTATTAGACAAAATTATTTTAGAAGAGGAGGTAGGTGATAAATTTCTTCTAAGACAAACAATGGATTTTTTGAAGCAGGCGAGGAGGCAAGAAATAAAGTTTTTAAAGTAGGTAGAGAGAAAAAATTGGAGCAGGAGGCAGAGATAAAACCCTAGTTGCAAGGAGATAGATGGATTTCTTTTAAAGTAGGCAATAATTTTTTTAAAGCAAGTAGAGAAAAAAAATTGAAGCAGACGATAGAGATCAAACCCTAGTGCAAGGAAGTAGGTGATAAGTTTTTTGAAGCAAGTGAAGAATTTAAAAAGAAAAAGAAAAAAATTGAAGCAGGTGGTAAATATCAAACCCCAATGCAAGGAGGTTTGGTAAATAGAGGTTTTTTTGTTGACGACCATACGAGATAGGACTTGGGGTATTATCTATAGTGAGGGTTTGAAGATAAGACAATACCATCACTAAGTTCACAATAGACAGGACCATTTCAATAGAGGATGCCATTGTCAAGTTCACATTAGATGGGACCATCATAGCAGATGATGTCATTGTCGAGTTCACAACAAATAGGGCCATCATAGCATATGGTACCATTATTGTCTTCATAATAGCCAATATCACCCCAAGAGCACCACCATCATTGACTTTGGAGGAAGTCATTGTTCAATTAAAATCCATAAATGAGGTAATTAAGGTTGATGAATTAATAA
Organism: Wollemia nobilis; assembly: GCA_028583015.1. Taxonomy (NCBI): domain Eukaryota; kingdom Viridiplantae; phylum Streptophyta; class Pinopsida; order Araucariales; family Araucariaceae; genus Wollemia; species Wollemia nobilis. Next base: position 2,144,074 of record JAQPPZ010002224.1, read on the forward strand.
AAATCATTTGACATTTCTTACAATGGAAAAATACAGGAAAGTCTATGGAATATAAAGTAAAAAGTTCTCATAGTGTAGCCTTGCATTTCATTGGCATCAGGGAAACAATTTTTAAATTTATCTATGACCATACTAAGAAATTAAGCAACAAGGGAGACTTTGGGAACTCTTCTCCACAAATAATAGGAGATGTAATTGAAAAGCTTGGGAATATACACTGGTTAGTGGTAAGGTTGTCGATGATTGGGTTTATGTTGCACATAGTTAATGCAATGTTCTAAAACTATGAAAACTATAAAAGATGCTTGGATCTATTGGTAAAATTGGTTGATCTTTCAAATCATGTTAGAAAACTAGACTATCATCTCTAAAATTAAGAAGACATACTGAAAAGAGCCACCGTGGTGATTGTTAATGGATGCATATTGTGTGCTTCCTAGTTGTCCTACCATGTGCTATCTAAATTTTTGAAAGTGTCGATGAAAACTAAAGCTTTGAGTAGTCTCTATAAAGAAATAGATGACCTTTGCAGAGAGATACTACCTGCATACCCAGTTTAGTTAGACTATGAAAGGGTGGACATAGGTGTGGAATTTATGGATAAGGGTGCATATGATAGTGATAAAGGTAGAGTCTAAGGGAACATATATTAATGGAAGGATTCATGTGCTAGAATTTTTAGATGGGCAAAATAGACAAGCAAAAATGAGTAGGAGGGTAGATGTTGGACCTAGTTTTTTAAATACCAAGCAAAAATCAAGAGGGGAAAACCTTAACCTTAATAGAAACCCTTCGAAAGAAGTAGTGAAAATATATTAGGAATCCTAGGCAAACCCATGGATCTCATAAAATATCTATTGGGGGAGTTTTGAAGGAAAACAAAAATGATGAAGACAAATCGAGAGGGATAAGGAAAGGAGAGAAGGTAGGAAAAAGAATGGAAAACAAGATGAGGAAGGTATCCTCTTGAAAATTTTAACCCCTACATATATAGATGAGGAAGGTATCCTCTTGAAAATTCCAAACAAGATATATCAGTGGACATAAAAAAGAATGGAAAACAATTTGGTTGGCAAGTTTGTGGGGGTGAGACCAATGGTGGAGCAAATTAAAAGATGAGTTGCCTCAAGATAAGGAATAAAAGGTCATGTGGAATTTTTAGTTATGCCCAATGACTTATTCCTAGCCATATTTACAATAATAGAGGACTCAAATATAGCTTTACTAGGGGAGCCATGGTTTATGGGTTGTTCTAGCCTATTCTTAAAAAATGGGAGCCTGGATTCAACCTTGAGATTGAAAAATTGAAGTAGCCTCCATTTGGATAAAAATTCAACCCTTCCCCTAGAGTTCTTGGATGAAGAGATCTTTGAAATGATAGGGTATAGTATTGGTAGATTTATTGTTGTGGATTATGTTACTAAAGAAATAAAGAGGGTCTACTTTGCTAGAATGTGTGTCTTGGTAGAATATGGCAAGAATTTACTGGATAAAATTAAATTGGCATCAAGTAAAGGAGTATGGACTGAAGGTTTAGTATATGAAAATAATCCTTTTAGTTGCATATTTTATGGAAAAATTGGTCATATTGCAAATAACTATCTAGTTAGAAATAACTATGCTCAAAGGAAAGATAGTAAAGAAGAATAAAGATGAAGCAAACATGGAGAGTAAAGGAGAATAACAAGGACAAAGCTAGTAATAATCAAGGAGCCAGGAAAGAGCAAGGATCAAATACCAAATTTTAGAGCCCAAGTGGGAAAGAAACAAAAAAAAAGAATGAAAACATGAGGGAAGACACTAGAATACAAGTTATGCAAGAAATAAATTAGGCATTGAAAGATCCAATAAAGAGGATTGTGAAAATTGGTGTGATATATGACCATAATATACAAGATGAGCCTAAAATCGATACTCAATAGGTTGTTCTATCTATGTTTCCATATATCCCGATAGCAGAGGAGTTGAAGCATGATGATTCAGGTCATGAGGCATGCCATCCTACATAGGTAGAAGTGGGGATGAGAGAAAGATATGAGGATGAGGTAGATGTGAATCCCATGAAGGGGTGTGATACTATGGAACTAGATCAAATATGTGAATCCAGACCCGACGAAAAACTAAGAGCGTGAGCTCGATCCTAATCGTTGGCACACATCTCGAGGCAACTTATCATTTTAGTCGAAATCGCCCGCCCGTAGTTTCACAATAAAAAATGCAGGTTCACGGTTTCCAGTCCATAATCGCGCTTTCGTGGTTCCATAGTCCCGAGCATGAATTCATATGCACGATTGAGATCAATCAGTGACTTTAATAATTAAAGAGGTTTTATCTATTTATTGTTGTTGTTATTTGTTTCATGCAAATTATCTACTTAGGGTTTTATGTCTAGTATGGATTTGATTGCTCAAATATACAGGTGCTACTGATCCCTTCGTTGGTTTGCGTGTGTGCAAGTGACAGGTATTTTGGATAAGCTGCTGAAGCTGGGGTGGTCCCTTGCTAGATGCCAAAGCCCACTCACCCCTTGAAGCTGCGATGAGAGAGTGAAGAACACTACATCCTGCGGAAGAGTCAGAATATATCCCTTCCTCCATCAAAGCATTGTATTTTAGAGAGATAAGGAAAAATTATAACATTGCTCCCAATACACTTGGGGCAATTCAAAAACCCTTTATAAAAGTTGTATCAAAAATCAATACAAAAGGGGCATTTCTGCAATTTACTTTTGTGTCTGCATTCATCTTATTTTTGTGTTCAGTTCTTTGGTTATAGGAATGGCGATCATGGTGGGACCTCCCAAGGGTTCCATTTTATTTTGCCTTGCTTCTTTTTCAATTTATTGATCTTTGTCTACACCTATAGGTTTCGATAATTTGAGACGCGCACATATTCAATTTTGAATCAATACATTCAGAAAACCTTGCACCCGAATTGTTCACTGCGAAAACATGAAAACGTGGTTTCTATCTAAGGAAATGCAAATGCATGATTCCTGGTTGGAGAAAATGTAGACATGTGGTTCTTGGTTCGAGAAAACATAGAAACGCGATAAAAAATGTAGACCGACGGTTGACAGCTAGGAGCGGTGAAATGAACACAAGTCTGTATCTTGCGCTCTTTGTTTAATTTTTTTCTTTAGTTCCAGTTTAGGGTGCATTTAAATAAATTAAGGGTCTCAGTCCTATATGCCTTTGTATGCATTTAGGTCTTAGGGATAGGAAAAAGTATTTAAATATTGCATCCATACATAAAATAACAAGAAAAAAATTAAAAAGAATCTACATCTGCATAATAGGAACCGGGTCATTTTGCATCCACTGAGTTAAGCATAACTTGGGTGTTAAGTTTGGGTTTGGGTCTATAGAAGGCTCAATTTATTTCTATTAAGCAAAAAGGACCCGTGCATCCACTATTGGGACATCCCAAATGCATACGCGCGGTTGGAAAATCGCGCATTCCCAGTTTACTAGAACTAACCGCGCACCCGTGGTTAGTCCTGTCTAACAGAAGCCAATTGGAATTAGACTTGAAGGTGGCACTTTTACCCTTGATTTACTGTCTATCATTTTATATTCTTTTTTTTATACATTTAGGCATCGAAACAAAATTACATGGTAGCATTGCATAACACCATAATTAAAAAAACCACCACACACTCATGTAAACGTTGGAAAATGGCTAGATTTCATCACTGTCGGGTTTGTATTTCATCATCAAACCACCAACATCATACCCCGTTATTTGCCAAGGCCGATTCCAAGATCTGTCATAGCCTGTGGATTATAGCACACATTTCTCCTTAGAGAGGTGTATCGTGGACTACGAGTGAACTGGGTGAGGAATTGGTAGGACCTATGCTCCCTAGTCGTGTGTGGGATTCATTACCACACATTATAGGTGGTATTACATGACTTGGATTTCATAGATAGGTTGTCGAGTTGCGAGTATACAGGTGAAATCCTAGATTCATTTAGGACAAAACATTGAGCACACATATTTTTCATTTTTTGAACAAATTCTAAAAAAATAAAAATAAATACAAAAATATAGCATCAAAAAAATTGTGTTTATTTGCTTTGTGTGTTGTATTGCATCATATTGTCATTTTATTGACATAGATAGTCGCACTTGGCATTATACCACATAATAGAGTATGGTAGTAACTCGTAGTCAAGCTAAGAAACTAGTGTCAAACCAAAGTCAGTGGTCTTCCCCCATGGCCTCTCAGTCTGGAAACGTCCCTCCCACTTTAATGGTAGGACAAGTAGACATGCCCATTTCTATGTCCTAAAGTATTAATGTAGGGCCTTCTAGTAATGCCCCTAATATGGAGATAGACATTATGCATAAGCCTACTCACACAGCCATACCAGAGACACCTAGGAGTGAACCTCCTGCAATGGTAGATAGTCATATCACTATGTTCGACATAAATACTTTTAGAATGTACTTGAATATAGCTGGAATGGTCTTCTCATTATTACCACCACTCTCCATTCCATCCCGTGTCATACCCTCATCACAACAAGAATCCACATTCACCTATCCGTAGCAGTCAGAACATATTTTCACCAATATTATTTTTGAGTTAGCTGCTATAGCATTGGCCAATCAACCATCGTCAACCAACCAATTACCCCCCACATTACCTCAAAAAATGACCATTTCCACTAATACCTTGTATGAAACAATTCCTATTGTTTCACAAGCCCCAACATCCATTCCTCCCGCCACACTCGTAGGACATACATCTCATACCATACCACAGTCAGTAGTGATACCTTTTGCTACTTACCCTCCACCTACTTCCACTACCATGGTTGTTCCACAACCAACCCAGTCTACCACATCCCATGTAGCAGTTTCTACTTCAAATGCAATTGCTATGCAACAAGATTTCTTACAGCTGAAACAAATAATTTTAGATAATGCTAACTATAGCATGAACCCTGACCCCAACCAAAATTTGCAAGGGATTAAGCAAAATTTTCCACCTACATCACATCAACCTAATGCCTTTATCCAAGATCCGTCTTGGGTAATATGCCCTCCTTCTACCACTGTGGTTCATAATCAACTGCCACACCCATATGCTAACGCAGTAGGTCAGCATAACATCATACCACCATAACCCCATCCATATCATAACATCCCTCAACATCCATACCATAACATATTTCAACCACCCATGTCTTATAACCCACAACCTACATACAATCCACCCCATTACCAGCAGCATCAAGCACATTCAAGTGTCAGTCCTGTGGATGACCCTAGATACCAGTTTTTATAGAGTTAGATTGACAGTCTTGCCATGCAAACCCCAGGTTTGCAATACAAAAAGCCAACTTTGAGGCAACTACTCAATCACCCTATTCATGCTTCATTACCTGAGTCACCATATCCACAAGATTTTCAAATATCAAAGCTTGAATTTAAAGGGGAAGAGGATCCATGAGAGCATATAACTAGATTTGTGAATGCATGCTTTAGAATCAAAAGCAATGATGCATTACTATTACATACATTTCCCTAGACACTAGGGGGAGAAGCACAAGACTGGTACAACCACCTGCCACATCAAAGTGTTTTTACCTTTGAATAACTAGCGAACCAGTTCTTGGAAATATTTGCCCTAAATATCAGAAAAACAAACCACATTGACTGATTTGATTTATCTAAAACAATATGATGATGAATCAGTCTATGACTTTGGTAATAGGTAAATATCAGTCATGATCAAATTACCATTTTCCCTCCCTATTCCAGAGATAATATGAATGTTCATGAAGAGTTTTGGTATACCCATATCTTCATTACTTCGTGCATACGAATTTGTGCTCAATACTATGGAACCGCAAAAATACGGTTGTGGACTGGAAACCGTGGACTTACGATTGTGAAACCGTGGACTTACGTTTTCTACTGTGAAACTGCGGGTGGGCGGTTTTGGATAAAATGATAGGTTGCCTCGAGATGCATGCCAACGATCAGGATCGAGCTCACGCTCTTAGTTTCTCGCTGGGTCTGGATAATTTTTTACCTACTACTGGTAATCAAAACAAAACAAAACAAAATTTACCTACCCTTAGGTACAAAAAATAAAACGATTTTTTTTTTACCTACTCCTAGGTAATAAAAAACAAAACCAACAATTTTTACCTACTCCTAGGTAACCAAAAACAAATCAAAACAAAATGAAAAAAATAAACAAACAAAAACAATAAAAGGAGGGACCACCTACCTCAGCAAATCGGGCGTCGAAATCCGCTCCAGTCGAGCCACTACCACCACTTCCCTCACCAAGCTCCATCTCGCTCATCTCACCAACAAATAACAAAATGACAACTAGAAAAATGACTTGAAAGTGACATCACACCTTTATATAGCCTTTTTTGGCGACAAAAAATGCACACCTACATTTTTTGCGGCACATCAAAACACAAACCCGTGTTTTGTGCCACAAAACACGTAAACGCATTTTTGTAAGATAAAACGCGCAACCGCGGTTACCGCCTTAAAAACCGCAAATCAACGGTTACAAAAAAAAATTAATAAATAGAAACAACAAAAGCAAATGAAATTCTAACAGGCTCAAGAAACAATTCAATCAAATCAACCCAAAGTCGAAATTGACGCCCACTCCGTGAGGTTACAAAGAATGGTAATGATACAATCAATCTAGATTAAGGAATTGCTAACAGTCACTAGGATAGACACCTAAGATGATTGGTTCCTTCAATAACACAAACATGCATGTCAATCAAATCAAACGGTCTTTTGAATGGAAATTCACCAAGCTTGGGGTAATCATTTACATAAAAACATAGAAAAATCATGACCTTTTCATCAATTGGTTATTAGGCTTCATAGGTCACCCACTTACCAATTGAGGGGGAAAACACAAAAAAAAAACATATGCATATTGATTCTGCCATACCAAAAAGAAATGAGTCCATTCATCCAATAAAGCTAGATGCCATTAGTTTTTGCACCGCATTGTGTTGTACACAATGCAGTACAAAAAGGGGCAACTGTAGACATCAAAATATGACACCCTCTAAGTCACACTCACCACCTCACCATCAAATCCTACATAAATAAAATTATATACCTAAGTCTAAACTTAGGGATGTAAAATCCTACACATCATCATATTTTCCTAATTTATTTAATTAGGAAAATCACCCTAGGATACCCTGTCTACCCATTGGACATGTGTCCTAGACACTTCACCCAACACCCCTGCCACATCTTACCCACTCCTTTCCCCTTGTCCTTGCACATGAGACATATTCCCAACACCCATGCCACAACTCATTTGTTGTTGTCTCCTTGTCCCTTCACATAAAACAACATCCCACATCCCACTCCACTTGAAGCCACATCACCCTAGTTAAGTGAGCCACATTGAATGACTCACTATAACTGCCCCTTCCACCTAGCAGTTCAGATTTGCCACTTGGCATGTCAAGCTTACCACATCTCATTTCCCTCCAAAGCCCTAGGAAGCCTATAAAAACATCAATAGTCCACAAAACAAAGGGAGTTGAATTTGCATACCGATAGGCTACCACAATATATCTAGACCCAATAAGAAACTAAGAGTGCGAGCTCGATCTTGATCATTGGCACGTATCCTGAGGAAACCTATCATTTTAGCTGGAACCGTCCGCCCACAGTTTCATAGTCAAAAATGCAGGTTCACGATTTCACAACCGCAAGTCTACGATTTCTAGTCCACAATCGCGCTTTCGCGGTTCCATAGTCCTCAGCACGAATTCGTATGCACGACCGAGATCAATCAGTGACTTTAATAATTAGTGAGGTTTTATCTGTTTATTGTTGTTGTTATTTGTTTCATGCAAATTATTTGCTTAGGGTTTTATGTCTAGTACGGATTTGATTGCTCAAATATACAGGTGCTATTGATCCCTTTGTTGGTTTGTGTGTGTAGGTGACAGGTATTTTGGATAAGTTGCTGAAGTTGGAGTGGTTCCTTGCTGGATACCAAAGCCCACTCACCCCTTGAAGTTGGGATGAGAGAGCGAATAACACTACATCCTACGAAAGAGTTGAAATATATCCCCTCCTCCATAAAAGCATTGTACTTCAGAGAGAGAAGGAAACATTGTAACATTGCTCCCAATACACTTGGGGCAATTCAAAAACCATTTGTAAAAGCTGTATCAAAAATCAATACAAAAGGGGTATTTCTGCAATTTACTTCTGTGTCTGCATTCATCTTATTTTTGTGTTCAGTTCTTTGGTTACAAAGCCCAAGGGGTATCAAGAGGTATAATTACAATGTGGAATTCTGATTACTATAAAGGTGAAATCCTAGCACAAAGTGTGAACCAATTAACAACTCTAATTGTAGTAAAAATATCTAAGTTATATTTTGTGATCACCAATATCTAAACCCCTAACACTAATAAGGCATGGAAGGAATTATGGAGGGTTGTGAAGAAAATGGGACAACAACTTAGAGGATTGAAATGGATAGTGGCAGGTGATTTAGCATCTCTCTCACACCTGTAGAAAAGAGAGAAGGTACACAAAAGTTCACATATAGTGTGGAGGATATAGTTAAGTTTGTAGCTGAAACAAGCCTTTTTTATGTAGACCTAAGTGACAATAGGTTTACTTGGTCAAACAAAAGGATAGGAGATATCTTGATTCAAGTTCAATTAGATAGGGTTCTTCTATTAGAGGATTGGTTTCAAGAGAATTGTGAGCATAAAATAATCTCCTTACCACGAACAGGTTTAGACCATAACCTTTTTTTTTTGTACAACTTGGAAATTAATAGAAAAATACCCCACTTAAATTGGAATATATGTGGTTTTACAGCCCAAATATATTCAAGAAGATTGAAAACTAGTGGGATATATTAGTATAAGGATCTAAAATGCACATTGTGGTAAGTAAACTAAATTCTTTTAAGAATGAGGTAAGGAGGTGGAACAAAGAAGTCTTTGGAAATATATTTCAAAAAATGGAGCTTATGAAAATAGAACTGAGTAAGTTATAAGAGATCAATAGGAGTGGAATGGATCAAGCTCAATTCTTAAAGGAAAAGGAGCTAAATTCAGAGTTACACACCATTCTAGCGAGTAAGGAGGCCTATTGACAATAAAAACCAAGAAACCAATGGCTAGAAGAAGGTGATCAAAATACAAAGTTCTTCCATGTCTCAACCATAAAGTATAAGAGCTCATATAGAATAATATAGATATAAAAAGAATATGGCCAAACCATAAGGGAAGAAATAGAAATTAGACATGGGGTAGTAAATTTTTTTCAAACACTACTATCAAAAGATATGGCAAAAGATCAATCTACAGTTCAGGAGATAATTCAATATATACCAAGGTTGATCACAATGGAAATAAATGAACAACTGATTAAGGATATCAGTGAGAAAGAAATGAGAGAAGCATTTTTATCCCTTGGTAAGGACAAAGCACCAGGACCTGATGGTTTTCAAGTATGTTTCTTCTAAATCTTCTAGGACATTATTAAGAAGAATTTTATTGAGGCTACCAAGGAGTCACATCATATGGGGTAAGCATTGAAGGAGTACAATAATGCATTATTAGCCTTAATATCGAAGGAGCCAGAGCCAAAAGGTTTTACGGATTATATACCTATAAGCCTTTGTATTATAATCTACAAAATAATATCATAAGTGATAGCCTTGAGGCTTAAGTTTATACTCCCAATTATTATCTCATGACAACAAGGGAGTTTTGTAAAAGGGAGGCAAAATTTGGATGGAGTAATAACTCTCCATGAAACTTTGCATTCTATAAAGGCTAGTGACAAGAAAGGAATGATAGTTACTCTTGATATGAATAAGGCCTATAATAGAGTGTCCTAGAGTTTCCTAGATAGGATCTTATTCAAGCTTGGGTTTAGTAGACAATGCAGAAGATGAGTAGGCAACTGTTACAAAGGAGCTCAATTCTCATTACTTGTAAATAATTTTCTAGTTGGCATTTTTGGTAGTAGTAGTAGGGGCTTAAGGCAAGGGGATACCATATCACCATATCTATTCATAATAATGGTTGAGGCTTTGGGAAGATGTATAGGAGCAACAAATGCTTCATGAACACTTCATATATTGAAGCCAACACAAAATCTAGAAGGTTTAACTGACCAATAATTTGTGGATGATACAATATTACTAGGGAAACCAATAGTGGCAAAAGCTAGAGAGTTTAGAAGGATATTAGATCTGTATGAACAGAAATCCCATCAAAAATTAATATGGAAAAGAGTAAGTTTTTCTTCATAACACCATAATAGACGAACAAAGAAAAGTGCTAGAGATATTGGTTGCTTAATTTCAACCATACCCTCTACATATTTGGGGATGTCAATGTTTATAGGAGATTGTAAACAACCATTATGAAATGGATTAATAGATAAATTTCATAAGAAGATGGCATGATGGAAAGGGATTTTACTTGCCCAAAATAGAAAATACAATTGGTGAAGAGTACATTACAAGCCATCCTAGTATATCATCTACCAGTTTTTAAAATACCTTTCAAAGTGGTTAATATTGTGGAAGAAATCCAAAAATGATTTCTATGAAATGGTTCAAAATAAAGGATTAGAATACCTCTAATCTCATGGGAGAAGGTATGTCATCCTAAAACACAAGGAGGATTGGGCTTTTAGAGAATTAGAAACATAAACCTAGCACTGGACACAAAGGTAGGGTGGAGAGTTATGAAGGAGGGACAAATAATATGGGCTAAAATATTAAAGGAAAAATATTTAGACAATATGGAAGATGTTAGACTACTTACTATATAGGATCCATGTTAAGGATCTTCATTATGTAATCACATTGTGAAGGCAAGGGAGTTATTATGGAAGAGAGTAAAAGGGAAAGTAGGAAATGTTAGATCCATTAGCTTTTGGGAGGATTCATGGTTAGACATTAGGCCACTAACCATGGATGAGGAGATTCATAAACTATTGGAGGATCTAGAAAAAAAACATGGCAACATAGTAAGTGACAATATGGTGAGGGTTGGAGGTCGGTTAAGATGGAAAGAGATAAACATGAACTAGGAGAATTGTGAAGAACACAAGCTTATACTGAGGGGGGGGTGAAAAGTATAAGACCTCTTTTTACTTTGTCCTTTATACTTCAAAACAGTAAAGCAATATACCCAAAGCAATATCAAAGCAATGCACAATATCATCCACAAAGTGACGCCAATTTTAACGTGGTTCACCCGAATGGTCAGGCTACGTCCACAAAACTTTGCTCTAAAAGTTATCTCAAATTTCTTTGGGAATCCTTCCCAATTACAATGTTTATGAGCCTCGACCCAAAGGAGATACCTTCCCACAATCAGAATTTATGAGCCTCTTCTCAAAGGAGATACCTTCCCCTCTGCTTTAGAAATGATCCCTTAGAAGATCAACTGCCTCTACCTCTTACTAGCACGTGGAACTCCTTTCCACCGAAGACCTCCTATCCTCAATGCTTAGCCTAAGAGACCTCTGCCTTCTATGATCACGTCCACAACGACTCAACAACCTCGTACCAAACACGATCGGTCGATCTAGTACAAGTCTTCCTCTCGTCTATCGGATCTGTCCAACTCTTGAACAAATCAATCCTCTCGCATACAAGCCTTCTCAAAGACTTGCCAAATCTGTCCTCAGGTTCTTCTCATAGAACCAATGCACCTTTGTCCTCAAGTTCTCTGATAGAACTATCAAACTCAGCTCACAAATCCTCTGCTAGGACCTGTCCATATCTGCTCACAAGTCCCCACCGAAACCTGTCCAAAAACTGCCCACAAGTCCCCACCGAAACCTGTCCAAAAACTGCCCACAAGTCCCCACCGAAACCTGTCCAAAAATTGCTCACAAGTCCCCACTAGAACCTATCCAAGAACTGCTCACAAGTCCCCACTGGAACCTATCCAAAACTCAGCAAGCTCACCAAGAAAAACTTTCTTAGTAGGAAATCACAAAGTGAATTGTTAGAGACCCAATGTGATTTGTCAAACTCATAGAAGCATAAAGAGAATTGTTAGAGACTCAATATGTTCTATACTCAACTCCCAATCTCAAAACTCAACTCAAATCAACTCAGCTTAATCTCAATCTCAAATCTGAAAACTCAACTCAATATTTGAAATGGATATGATAGAATGTTTTCTTTCAAGAACATGAAACCCCAACAATTGCCAACTATGCAAAGAATCACATAACAATGATACTCATGTTCTTTTCACCATCAATTAGGGTTTCAACAACAATGCTCATCAAACAAGGTTTAGTCAACCAACACCATTCAACTTAACATCAACCTTGAAGCATTCAACCAATCATCACAAGAAAAGGAAACAAGTAGAAATCCTTTTCCCTCCAAAGATATTTGAAAAAAACAGCCACCAACACAATATCACCAAATGCAAAGAATAACTTGCTCAAATCAACTCAATGGAGTAAGCCCAATATCATGAATCAAGTAAAGCAATAACTTGATCAAACAACCTCTATGGAAGCAACTCAACCATCAAACTCAAAACAACCAACCAAGGGTTCCACCAACTCAATGCAAGTAGCTAGACTCACAAATATAAACCCTAGTGCACAAAGCTTCCACTATCTCAAACTAGAAATTATGCATTCACCAAAAACTCTCAAGGATAACAATGCATAAGTAGTCTTCAACAAACCAGAAAATAGGATTTACACCTAGCCAAAGGATACCTAGTAGAATACCTTTTCACTCCAACCTTATTTCAGAAAACATACACCAATCATACTCATAAGAAGAATGTGCCCATACCTTATTAGAGTAGAAGATAATTGAACCTTCAAGCTGTCACCACACACAACTCTCAAACTTCCAACCAAGTTAGGGTTAGAATAAAAAGAAATGAGCAATAATATAAACTTCCTTTATTACACCTTTTAGCTCCACTTCTTTAAACACAACCACCATAACATGCCAATAAATCAACAATCACGGACTCACACCTTATACCTCCATTTTTAATTTTAGCATAGCAAAGAATAATCTTAAAAATACATCCAAAGAAATATGCCCTTATTTCTCCTAAGCTTTTATTCAATGCTAATCACAAAAGCCAAAACTCATAAAATTTAATCACACCTTATAAATCGCTGTCCAAGAAACTCTGAATTTTGCGGCATAAAGACATTTTAATAAAAACGTGTGTTACTCTAGCAAAGCACCCCCACGAGACTCGAAACGGCGACCTCCGCCAATGTAGCGCCCAACAGCAGCCTTCGCTACCAATAGCCCACGCGGGCTACGAAGTTCACAAGTGAACTTCCCTCCACTTCACCCTCGAAAAAACTCTCGAAGACTTTTCAACCGCACATGCTTCTAAGTCTTCCTTCGATCGCAGCAAATACAGAGCACAAACACCGCAAATTGCATTTGAAGAATTTTGAATTAATTAGCCTTCCAACCTTAGGAGTTGGAGAATAAATAGTCTCTTCGAAGACACCTTGACGTCGGTGGAAATAAAGACCATTTCAAAATTAATCAAAAGTCTTTTCAAAAAGGGTTTAAAAACCCTTAAATAATTTTAATAAATTAAGAATAAAAAAAGGTTTAAAAACCTTTAAGTATTTTTAATAAATTAAAAATAATTTCTCCCTTAATTAATTAAATAATTAGTTACTTAAAACCTTGAAGGGTTTTAAATAATAATTAAATAAATAATAAAGAGAACCTTCATTGGTTTTAATAAAAACCATTTAACTTGGTTTTAATAAAAACCCTATCCAACTTGGTTTTAATAAAAACCGGTTTGGTTTTAATGAAAAACCCTTGCCAATGGAATCTCTTCGGATTCTCTTAAAAATATTCTCTTGGAATCTTCCACCTTTGAAGCCAACACATCCTCTTAACATTAATGCCATTTCCTTTTGACATCAATGACAACTCATAGACAAGAAGCTAGGATCTCAAACCCAAAATTGCCAACAAATTGTGAATCATTGAGTAAGGTGAAGGTAAAACTTAGATCATATTATATAAGTTTAGAGATGCAACAAGATTCATTGATGTGGGGAGCCACCCAAGATGGTGAATTTAATGTCAACTCAAATCATGACTTGATTGACCTAGCTATAGAGTGTGGTTTTCTATGGAATAGAATATGGGGGAAGAAATAAATTCCCAAACAAGAGGTCTTCTTATGGTTAGATTCATAGAATAAGATACTAAGCATAGATAATTTGTAGAAAATAGGAATTCAATACCCAAATAGATGCTTCCTCTATGAGCATAGAGAGGAGTCAATTCAATATATCTTCCTAGAATGTGACTACTCACTAAAGATACTTCAGGCACTAATAAATAAGGTGGGGGTAGTGTGGGCTTTAAATAATACCACACTAGCTTAGTTAGAGAAATGAGAGTAGCCTTTCACTAGTCCTAGGCTCAATGGAATTTAGAATCTAATTCCTTTCCACTATGCTTGGGGAATATGACTGGAAAGGAATAGGAGAATCTTGAAGGAGGAGAACAAAACAACAAGGAGAAATGTATAGATTATTGTACAAGAAATTGTGGAAAATGTGAAGAGAATAATTTTTTTGACCATAAACAGGAGATGAGGCTAGACTGATCAGAACCTAGAACTTAGACACAATTGGTAGCTTGGATGGTACTCATAATCAATCAAGGACTAAGACTAAATGGCTACCACCTCATGAAGGATGGATGAAGATGAACTTTGATGGGGCATCAAAGGGGAACCTAGGGAAGGTAGGGGTAAGTGCTATTATTCAAGATGAACAAGGGAGGATAAAGGGTGCAGTCTGTGAATATTTAGGAATTTCTACAAGCAACCAACCAGAAGCTTGAGCTTTATTGATAAGGGTAGAACTATCAAGATACTTGGGAGCTAGAAAGTTAGTAGTGGAAGGAGATTATCTAAATTTCATCAACTATCTTAAGCAAGAAGTAAAGACAAATTGGTAAATAAGTAATATTTTTCAAGATATTAGGAATGCTCTCCAAGCCTTTGTTGAGGTGGAAGTAGTCCATATATACAGGGATGGAAATATGGTTGCAAACATGTTAGCCAATAGGGGAGAACTATGAGAGGAGGATAAAAAGTGCACACCCCTAGGGGAGATCAACTTGGATATATTTATATTAGTTTAGAAATAGCAACTTTTGGATAATACATAGCCCTTGAGGTTTGTTTCTCCATAGAAATCGGAGCAAAGGGATGTTATTTTATAGAAGGTGATCCTATGGATTTTTTGGTGGGTAGATAAAGGCATTGTTTTCATTACATATGCAAATTTGGGTACTTCATAGTTTTAGAGTATTTTACCTTCATAGATAACTCTTTTTGTTCTAGGGTTTTTCTAGGTTTGCTTCTCCATAGGGATTGAAGTTAGGATTTTTTGGACAAGAAATAGAGATAGGGATTTTCTAGGTTTCTTCTCCATAGGAATCAAACCCACGATTTTTTTGGGTTTTTTTTCCCATAAGAATTAGAACCAAGATTTTTTTGGGTTTGTTTCTCCATAGGAGTTTGAGCCGATTTTTTTGAAGTTTGCTTCTCCACAAGAATTGAAGCCAATGTTTTCTAGGTTTTGTTTCTCCACAAGGATCATAGAAAAGGGATAACAATTTATAGAAGACGATCTAGTGGATTTCCTAGTGGTCAACCATAACCGATGATTTCATTACATTTGCAAAGTTGGCAAAGAGCCAGGGTTTTCTAGGTTTGTTTCTCCATAGGAAATAGAGCCAAGATTTTTTTGGATATCCTTCTCACAAGAATTAGAGGCCAAGACTTTTTAAATTTGCTTCTCCATAAGAATCGAAGCCAGGATTTTCTAGGTTTTTTTCTCCACACGAATCAAAGATAAATCTTTTCATGGTTTATTTATCCATATGAATTGAAGCCATGGTTTTTTGGGTCTGCTTCTCCACAAGAATCAAAGATAGGATTTTTATAGGTCTCCTTATCCATAATTGGGTCCAATATTTTCTAGGTTTGTTTCTCCTCAAGAATCAAATTCAAGGTTTTTCTAGGTCTGCTTCTCTCCAGGAATCAGATCCAAGTTTTTCTTGGGTTTGTTTCTCCATAGGAATTGAAGCCAAGGTTTTTTTGGGTTTGCTTCTCCATAGGAATCAGAGCTAGGGTTTTTCTAGGTCTGCTTCTCCACTAGTATTGGAGATAATATTTTTTTGGGTTTGCTTCTCCATAAGAATTGGAGCTTTAGTTTTTTGGGTGTGCTTCTCTACAAGAATTGGATCCAAGGTTTTGTGGGTTTGTTTCTCCACAAAAATTGGAGCTAGGGTTTGTAGGTTTGTTTCTCCACATGAATTGGAGCCATGTTTTTTCTAGGTGAGCTAGAACTCCTTGGGTGTGTGTGCTAGGAGGTATTACTGGACTTATGTTACCTTCAATAAGGAGTTTTGTATCTATATTTATACTTTTGTAAAAGGGTTTGGACCCTCTCAAAATCCCAATTTTACCCTAATAAAAAAAGTATTTTAGAATAGCAAGGAATATTTGTGAAAGGGAGGCATATTCTTGACAAGATCATAGTAGCTCATGAAGTAATGCATTCATCAACTTCTAGAAAAAAGAGAGCAATGATATTAAAACTTGTTACGAATAAAGCCTATAATAGGGTTAAATGAATTTTTCTTTTTGTAGTATTAGAAAAGTTTGGATTTAGAAATAAATGAGTCAAATGGATTAAAAATTATGTCTTTATAGTATCATATTCAATTTTGGTCAATGGGCTAGTAACAAAAATATTTAAATCCAAGAGGGCTCTTAGATAGGAAGATCATCTATCCCCATATATGTTCATTATTATAGCAGAGGTATTGGGAAGGAACTTGAAGAAGGCATACAAAGAGGGATAATAAGCAGACTTAAGGCTAGTAATAATATTGATAATATCATCCATTAATAGTTTGTAGATGATACAACCACTTTTGGTAGGGTGGAGAAATATGAGACCAGCTATTTGAATAACTTATTTAAGGAATATGAAAGAGTGTTAGGGTAAAAATTTTATAGGACAAAATCCATTGAAGCTTATAGTATGAATGAAAGAAAGAAACTTGTATTTTTAAGAAAGTAAGGTACTTGTCGATCATCTCAAAGTAGAAGACAAAATACTTTATGAAATGACCAAGGGATAAATCCCTATGAACCATAAAAAACTAAGCTATATTTGGAAAAAAGGAAGAAAGTAAAAGCCTCATGAGATAGGATGTGAACCAGGAAAAGAATCCATTATTGCAAAGACTATTTGAAGGAACCCCATGTTAATTTAAGAGACATCATTGATACAACTATATAGAGTTTGAGAGCTTTAGTACTTTGTGATGGAAGAATATCAAGACAAAAAAGAGGTCTTAAAAGGGATTTAAGAATATGCAGTCACTACTTTTCTAGATTCCTTTTAAAGTGCTCCAAGAGCATTTTTTAGAGTGTTTTGAGATGTTGTAATGGGAGAACAATGTGAGTTTTTTTGTGAAGCTGTGCAAAGAAACTTCATAAAGAATCCATTCCTTAGAAAAATAGCATAGACATGTTTGAAAAACATCTCACATGTAAAAGGAGCCGACATCAAGGATAGGTGAAACTTGTTTGATACCCAAGCAACAGAAAAGGAGATAAAATGTCCAAAGTAGAAGGAGAATGAGAAACAAATAAATAGTCACCCAAGTGACCTAAAACATCTCAAACATAAAAAGAAAATTTTTAAGACATAATTCTCTCCAATTTTTGAAGCATCAATTAAAATATGAGTATAGGCATTGTTGAGTGGTGTTTTCACCTAGTTGTGAAAGCACACTCTCCGGTAGGATCTGAGTCCCAAAATCCTCTGCTTGCAAAGAAATTTCACAAATAATTTCTCCAAGGTTCCTGTTATGCTAGTTCTTTGTATACCAATGATGTTGTTTAATTTAAATGCTAGGAATACCTTAGTGTTGCAAGTGGATGTTAACAAGGGGCACTATGGTTTATTTTAATTTGAATTTGCAATGGACTCAAAGTGAATAAATCTAAGAAATGAATCTATTTCGATCTTGAGCTTTGATGGATTTTTAGTTATTTATTTAAATGACGGTAATAAAAAATGCAGAAATAAAATAAAGGATTGAAAATAAAAGAAATGCAAAGAAGATGAACTAAACTACGTCCAGAATGCTACCATCTCGATTTGACAAAACCGAAGATAATGAGGTTTTCTGCATGCAACCTAACCTATTGAATCTGCACATTCACACAATCCAGATAAGCTAGGTGCGGGTTTCTGGGTTTTTTACTGTGATTTCAGATTTAGACATTCGCGTGAAGCAACCAAGAACACTTGCATTAAACTTCACCTAGAAGCCTAGAAATCTGAAAGGGAAAGATAAAACATTAAATCTTGCATGCAAAAATGACTCCTTCTTTCTTATCAATGAGATGCCAACTCTCTGTATTTCGTATTAAATGGATATTCAGTTACAATGACAGAATGTTCCAGGTTTAACAAATCCAGAACAAGTGGAGGAAAATGCTCCTGATGCAGGCCCAGAATGGCTTGTTGCCCTTGTCTCTGCAACTCTGCTAGCAGCAATTTCCAACCCTCGTATCAATCTGTGCTTCTGATTTTATACTATCTAGCGTGGCTCTCTGTTTTGCCCTGCGTCGCTTCGTTTCACCTCCCAGAATGCATCGTTTCGTATTCTCGCCTTTTCGTTGCTTTTGAATTTATGCTCGATGTCGAAACGTTCGATATTTTTTGTTTACATGTAACGCTTCTGTAACCCTGACACCTGTATGCCACGTGTTTCGCGCTTCCTATGCACGTTCTGTAATGGCCCCATGTAAATCATGACGTTTTTATGCATGCAACTTTGTTCCTTTGCTTTCACCATGAAAATGCGACATGTCGCGATATCGCGACGTTTTTCTCAACAGCCTTTCTTGCCTTCATGCACAGCGAAATGCGACATGTCGCGAAATCGCGACTTTTCTTTCTATCGATTTTTATCACAAATCGTGACATTTTTCATCTCCGTACGCCTTGGCCGCAACTTGTCGTGAAATCGCAATGTTTTTCACTTCGTACGCCTTCGCAACCTGTCGTGAAATCGTGACATTTTTCACTTCGTGCCCTTTCCCCTTCAAATCATTTCTCTTCAAATCACTTTTTTCTACCTTTCACTTTTCTCTGAAATCTACTTTCATTTCTTTTATCTTTTTCTTCTACCCTTTTTGTCACGATATCACACGTTTTTTCTTTGTCCCTTTCCTTTTGTCCTGAAATCGCTACGCTTTTCTCCTTCCCTTTGACTAGTTTGACCATGATTTTGTGACATGTCACGATTTCGCGACAATTTTCCATTCTGTCTTTCTCTCTCCTCTCTGGACCGCGACGGAGCAACATGTCGCGATTTCACGACACTTTTTCATTTTCGATCGCGACGGAGCAACATGTCGCGATTTCGCGACACTTTTTCATTTTCGCCGCGACGGCAACATGTCGCGATATCGCACTTTTTCATTTTCGCGATGGAGCAACATGTCGCGATATCGCGACACTTTTTCATCCTTGTGCAATTTTGCCTTTTTCTTGATTTTTAGCATCTGGGTCACTGAGATTTTCTTTGAAAGCATGCAAAAAAGGTGGGTCCCCAATTTTGGGGTGTGTTGTGGATCAGCCACAACAAATGGCGACTCTACTGTCAAATGCTCCTGAGCATTTTAGTGAGAACCCTACCTGAAAGTATACAACACGAAAACATGTGTTAGCACATAAGAAATATAAACAAATGCCCAAAGATCAGAAGTACATGAATCATCAGAATCATCAAGTATTAGCTCGGTGTGTGCAATGTATTTCATTCCCTATCGTTTGAAATTGATCAACATTCCATTGTCAGTTTTACATGAGTGCATATGTGAGATTGTGAATGATTTGTGTAACCTGATAACTATGCTTAGAGATTTTGCCCTTGTAAAGGCCTAAACTTTCTAGTGTCATGCACAAACATTCAAGATTACCAAACCCTCTTAGGATCCACTAATGAATTGCTTTATTATATCCCAAAGTTGGTTATGAGTCCCTACTATCTTGAACCCATGTGCAAGTGAACGTGAAATCAGAACTTTGGGGAATCAGACTCCCAACCTAACCGAGATGGGAGTTTAACCCTATCCTTACTATTCTGATTTGGAATTCATTACCTCACTTTGAGCAAAATAATTTAACCAATTATGGAAGAAATGGTCATGCTAGTCTAACCCTTTGGACAATCGGTGGTCTTGTTTTTTAGACAAGACATGTTGCCATGCATGGGCATACTTAACCCCATAATCCAAGACTTACCTTCATTTCTTTGGACCTTGGGGATGACTACCCATCCTTTGCGAAGGACAAGTAGTACGATCCTTCCAATCCAATATAAATATGAGATGGGAAAAATTAATTTTTTACTTCTTGGACCTTGGGGATGACTACCCATCCTTGCTAGGGACATGTAGTACGATCCTTCCAATCCAAGCTTTGGATAAAAATGGAAAATATTAATTTTATTGCTTAGACCTTGGGGATGACTACCCATCCTTTGCAGAGGACAAGTAGTACGATCCTTCCAATCCAAGATTTATCATGAAATGAGACATAAGAGCTTTGGGGAATCAGATTCTCAACCTAAGCGAGATGAGAATTTATGCCCTATCCTTACTACTCCATGTAGGTCAAATCAAAGCTTTGGGGAGTTGGATCCTCAACCTAAGTTCGATGAGGATTTAGCCCTATCCTTACTACTCCGATTTTAGGCTTTAAGCTTTATGGAAGTGGTCAAAACCACTATTTTAAGGATCATGTTGCATAATAGGATAGACATGAAATACTTCTTTCGCCCAACCTTTTCTTCCAAGCAAGGTTTTGATCATTTTGCTCAAGATCCTTTTTAATGTGTATAAGATGTGCTTAGTTCTAGATATCACAAGACTCAGTTTCCAACCTTAGGATTTTTTCACATTTATGTTATAGCACAACCCTAAGAGGATTTGACACACTTTAATGATTTGTACCTGAGATGCATATGCAACTAAGATGGAATGTATATGTAAAGTGAGATGTAACATGAATGCATTATCTCTTGAATTGCAGATGAAATATTTGCCATACAAAACTGACTACTTCATGCATCACAAGTTTCAAACGATATAACTTAAAATGTTTGTGTTACTTGTGGAGCTTTTACAAGACAATTCCAATGTTTCATATTCTCCTAGTCTTAAGCATAAGTTGACATCTCAATTTTCTTCTTATTTTTATTTTTTTTTTTTTTATAAAAACAAACAAAGCATGTCAATTGAAATCAAACACACAACTTAAATCATGATTAAACTAAGAATCCAAAAAATGAAACTTGAAAAACACAAACCAAAACCAAAACCCAAAAACAATCCCAAAAACAAAAACTTGAAAGCCCACACCAAAAAACCAAAAATTATATACACTATTGTACAAGATGATGCCAAGCTTGGACTATTACTTTCCTGGATCCCAAACATGATTAGAACATATCAAAAAACATATGACACAATACACATGCCAAATTTTGTAGGAATCCAACAACAATAAGATCAAACCAAGCAATGCAACAAATTTCAACTTGCCATGCTCACCATTCCACTTTGATTTAGTTCTATTACCAACATCATAGGTGAGAATCAAATCAAATTGATTAGACAATGGTTGGTATTCAATTTTATCTTGTCTATTCTTTAAAGTGCAAGTTTCATCGTTCCATTCATGATTTAGAAGTAGGCTTTCCTTTTCAAATGTGAGATGTTGCAAACAAGAGCCTATTTCTAAAAATCTTGAATTCAAATCATTTTCCAGGATTTTAAAGCAATCAAAATCATTCAAAACTTGACAAGCATCAACAAAATTTGGCATTTCCTCATTAATGATGTTAGCATCCAAAGGGACATCATGTAACCTATCACTTGAAATTTTTGTAGCTACTACCAAAGGTAAAGATTTCCCCTTGTCATCCATACTCAACCCATCATGATTAAAATTTATCATAACTTGATGAGTATTAGTAGCCTTTTCTTTTTTCTCGTTGTCTTCTTCATCGTCCAATACCTGTTCAAAAACACCAAAGTTAGGCACCCAATCAAACATGCGTCCATCTTTTTCAAAACAAGAGCCTAATTTTTCAAGATATGTGTCACGTGACACCTTTCCACGATCAATGGCTTGAGTTGCCCCAAAATCCATATTTTCATTAAGATCATCAATAGCATCCAACCCACACCACTTAGGTTTTGTAATTTCATCATTTTGAGATGGCATAGACATTGTAGAAACAATAGGTGGATCAAGATTTTCGATTTCTTGCCCCCCAAGGGGAACAAAAACAATTGATTCTCCTTCTTCATCCATGGTAGTAGAATCATTATCCTTCTCCAACCTTTGATGAGATTCCAACCCTTCTTCCAAAGCATTCTTAGATTGTACAGGACTTGTAATATCCTCATATGAAAGGGCAATTGTATTATCCTCGCATATCAATAGGCACACAAATTTCATTAGAAGGTTTGGAGTGAGCATACTCTTCCAAAGAATCATAATGATCATCTTTCAAAATCAAATTGTGATGCTCAACTATTTCTTCATCATCTTTTAATTCATCAACATGTTTCTCATCAAATTTATCCTCTCCTTCCTTAGATGGTTCAATTACTTCCAAAATTGGGTTATTGCTTGTATTCAAATTGATAAGGCTATCATAATCCACATGTGTAACCCATGATTCATGTTTAACATGATTTGGAAGGTGTGAATTTCCTAGGCCATTACTTTCAACAATGTCATCCAATGTGTCATCCGAATCAGATTCATCCTCATAGAATTCATCTTTTGGTGAGTCAAGGGTTTCCAATCTGTCACATGTTTCCATACTAGTTGGATCTAGTACTCCTCCCTTGCCTAAAATCATATTCTTATGAAAATCATTGAAATTGATTTTAGCAACATCTTTTGAATCAAGATGAGTATTTTGAAGTTGATTCATACTTAAGAAAGATGGTTGATCTTGCATAGTAGGTTGAGGATTTTGAAATTGATTGAAGCTTGGGAATGATTGTTGATTCTGAAATTGATTCACACTTGAACTTGGTTGAGGTGGATAAATCATTGGGTGGGTAAAGGAGGTATTAAATGATTGAAGATTACATGATCCAAAACCCACACCATAATTTTGACAACTCAATTGTTGCTCAATTGCCATTGCTTGAGTATAGGCTTGTGACAAAGATGTGATTTGAGGCATCCCTCGCAAATATGTGGACATGGGTGAGTCAAGAGCATTGATGTATATTTGGAGAGCCACTTCTTCTTGAAGAACATAAAATGTCACTAATTGCGTATATAATCCAAAGAACCTTTCAGAAAATGACTTCACATTTTCACTTGGTCCTTTTCTAATATAGGCCAACTGATTGTACATGAGGATTGGGTCAACTTGCTTTTTGTTGAATTGATTGAGAAATGTTGCCTCTAGCTGAGCCCAAGAAGTGATAGACCCTAAAGGCAGACTTGTAAACCAATCATATGCCACTTTGTCCAAGGTGTAAAGGAACATTTTACAAGCAACATCATCATACCAACTTGTTAAGTGATTCACAACAAATTTGAATGCTTGAATATGTTCTTCTGCAGTATTTGTCCCATTAGACAAAAATCGAGGAAGACATCTCTCAAAACCAACGGGCAAATAATGTTGAACTCCCGGTATATTCAATGGGCTACCTGTCATCCACGGTGTAAACATAGCCATTAGTGAATCTTAAAGAATATAACTTTAATACCCAAAAAATTCTTTTTATTTATTTATTTTTATTTTATTTATTTTTTAAATCAAATCAAATCATATTATTCCTGTATGAACAATCAAAGCGTTAGAACAATGTATATGAATTTCTTAACAAAATCGAATGAAATAAACCGTTTCATGCCCTCCTTCTAGCGCCAATCTGTTGAGTGGTGTTTTCACCCAGTTGTGAAAGCACACTCTCCGGTAGGATCTGAGTCCCAAAATCCTCTGCTTGCAAAGAAATTTCACAAATAATTTCTCCAAGGTTCCTGTTATGCTAGTTCTTTGTATACCAATGATGTTGTTTAATTTAAATGTTGGGAATACCTTAGTGTTGCAAGTGGATGTTAACAAGGGGCACTATGGTTTATTTTAATTTGAATTTGCAATGGACTCAAAGTGAATAAATCTAAGAAATGAATCTATTTCGATCTTGAGCTTTGATGGATTTTCAGTTATTTATTTAAATGACGGTAATAAAAATGCAGGAAATAAAATAAAGGATTGAAAATAAAAGAAATGCAAAGAAGATAAGTTAAACTACGTCCAGAATGCTACCATCTCGATTCGACAAAACCGAAGATAATGAGGTTTTCTGCATGCAACCTAACCTATTGAATCTGCACATTCACACAATCCAGATAAGCTAGGTGCGGGTTTCTAGGGTTTTTTACTATGATTTCAGATTTAGACATTCGCGTGAAGCAACCAAGAACACTTGCATTAAACTTCACCTAGAAGCCTAGAAATCTGAAAGGGAAAGATAAAACATTAAATCATGCATGCAAAAATGACTCCTTCTTTCTTATCAATGAGATGCCAACTCTCTGTATTTTTGTATTAAAATGATATATCAGTTACAATGACAGAATGTTCCAGGTTTAACAAATCCAGAACAAGTGGAGGAAAATGCTCCTGATGCAGGCCCAGAATGGCTTGTTGCCCTTGTCTCTGCAACTCTGCTAGCAACAATTTCCAACCCTCGTATCAATCTGCCCTTCTGATTTTATACTATCTGATATGGCTCTCTGTTTCACCCTGCGTCGCTTCGTTTCACCTCCCAGAATGCATCGTTTCGTATTCCCGCCTTTTCGTTGCTTTTGAATTTATGCTCGATGCCGAAACGTTCGATATTTTCTGTTTACATGTAACGCTTCTGTAACCCTGACACCTGTATGCCATGTGTTTCGCGCTTCCTATGCATGTTTTGTAATGGCCCCATGTAAATCAGATGTTTTATGCATGCAACTTTGCTCCTTTGCTTTCATCGTGAAAACGCGACATGTCGCGATATCGCGACATTTTCTTGCAAGACCTTTCTTGCCTCATGCCACAAATGCGACATGTCGCGAAATCGTGACATTTCTTTTGTACCTTTGCTAATCTTATCGTGAAATCGTGACGTTTTTCATCTCCGTACGCCTCGCCCAACTCGTCATGAAATCGTGACATTTTTCACTTCGTACGCCTTCGATCGCAACTTGTCATGAAATCGTGACGTTTTTCACTTGGTACGCCTTCGCGCAACCTTCACGAAATCGCTATTTTTCACTTGCACTTTTTCGTGAAATCGTGACACTTTTCTATTTCGTACCACTTTGCCAGCTTTTCGTCACGAAATCGTGACGCTTTTCTATTTTGGGCTGCTCTTGTATTTAATGTCGCGAAATCGCGACATATTTTCCTTCGTACCACTGCCTTCGCGATATTGCGACGTTTTTCTGCTTCATGCCCCTTTGCTGCTTTTTGTCTGAAATTGCGATGCTTTTATGCTCTTGCCCTATTTGACTGGTTTGACCGCGATTTTGTGACATGTCGCGATTTCGCGACAATTTTCCATTCTGTCTTTCTCTCTCCTCTCTGGACCGCGACGGAGCAACATGTCGCGATATCGTGACACTTTTTCATTTTCGGCCGCGACGGAGCAACATGTCGCGATTTCGTGACACTTTTTCATTTTCGGCCGCGACGGAGCAACATGTCGTGATATCGTGACACCTTTTCATTTTTCGGCAGCGATGGAGCGACATGTCGCGATATCGCGACACTTTTTCATCCTTGTGCAATTTTGCCCTTTTTCTTGATTTTTAGCATCTGGGTCACTGAGATCTTCTTTGAAAGCATGCAAAAAAGGTGGGTCCCCAATTTTGGGGTGTGTTGTGGATCAGCCACAATAGGCATATATATACTCATCAAAAAGAGCATTCTAAGGTAGACTAATTAAAAGAAGGAAAATCAGATATTGTGAAAGTTTACATGGCTAGTGGAGCACCAAAGTTTTTATTGTTAGATTCCCAATTGTTCAGGGAAAATAACTATGCTACCTAGAAGACAAAACTTATAACACAAATTAATTTTGAGGAAGTTTAAAAAGTAGTAGATGGAAGCATTACCTATCCTACTATAGAAGGAGAAGATCAAGAAAATTCTAACAAGGTAGACAAAAAGACAAAACTCATCATCGTGTTTGAAGTTGTAGATGAGGTCCAAGCATATATTAGAGATACGACCACAATCAAATACACATGGGAGAAATTTAAGATAGTATTTGAAGCCAAAAATCATAATTATATTTAATTCCTCCAAAGTCAGCTCCACTACCTAAAGATGAAGAGTAGAGAAAAGTTGGAAGGATTCATGAGAAGAAATGCAAAATTGTGAGCAACATTTCAAGCACTAGGAACTTAGGTATCTAATGAAATGTTAGTTCCTATTATTTTGAGATCAATCCCATCCATGTGCAATGTTTTTATAACTACACTAAATGTGACTACACTAAATGTGACTAAGCAAACACCAATATTTGAGAAGCTGGTGAATCTACTTCATAAATTAGAAGCCTTGCATACTACAAAAGAAGAACAATTACTAGTTACAAGTAAAAAAGGGAAGCAATCATTCAGAAGATGCATAAGACCTCCACAACGCTTCCAACAAAGAAATATTTTTCAAAGATTTTATAATCTAAGAAGTATTTTCAACATGCAAAAGATGTGTGATCATTATGGAAGAAATAGACACACCATGAAGGATTGTTGGCACATTCCATTCAAAAATGGATCCCCTTCACAAGAGATGAATCGATAACAAAATAGGTCATCTTTAGAATAGAAAAATTAAAATTGGAGAAAGCACATCAAAATAATGTAGCTGAAGAGAATCAAATCAAAGAAGGAAAAGAAGAAGTTCAATAAGAAGAATATGTGTTTATTACATAAACAAAAATAAGATAACACAACAATGTTTGGTATAATCCTAAACATATGACAAGTCAAGAAACTTGAAAACATTTAAATCATCATACAAGAAGATTTCCACCAGTTGATAAATTTAAGCAAAGAAACCAACAAGAGGTAAAGTTACCTCAATATAAAGGGAACCATTACAAGTATAAGCTATGGGACACCTCTAAAGCCAATAAGTAAAAAAAATCATAGAATAAAGATAGTAAGTTCAAATTAAATTCATTCTCTACTCATTTCCCCAAGTATACAGAAAATCATCTACAAGATGAATGACCTATTATGAAGAAAGCATTCAAAAAGCATGTGATAGCTTGCAAATTGGATCTAGTTGAAAGAAGGTTATCTATATTTTCAACTCAAGCAAGATATCCCTACATCATTATCAAAGCCCAAGATCTATAAGACTATTGTCAAGAAGTGTATCAACACTACACTTCAATATACTAGATGATAAGATGCATTGTGATATCATTGAGATTGACAACATAATTCATGATAAAGGTAGATTTATTAGACAACAATAACTATTGGGCCCTAATGGCTCAACTCTAAGGACCATAGAGAAATTGATAAGCTGCTATACTCTAGTACAAGGAAAAACTATGGTAGTTATGGGATCATTCAAAGGATTAAAACAAGTGCATATAAGTTGTAAAAATTGCATTTGAAATAGACATCCCATTTATCATATCACAAAACTTAGGATAAAACAAGAACTTGAAAAGAATCTAAGATTTGATCACAATGAAAAGCAAAAGGGAAAGTAGCAAAATAAGCCATACACAACTATTATTCCTCCATATGCAAGACAAAAATATGTGGATAATCAATTCAACAAGTGACATTGGATGCATGGTACCTATAGGTAAATGTGATTTCCCATATTTTCAAGCCTTTGCAAATCAATCTAGCTTGCCATTTTTCTAAAATTTGCCCAAATTTTTCTAAGGTAAACAACCTTGAGGTTGATCAAAGCATAGTATCAGTACAAACTAGCTATCAAAGGCTCAAATGATTCAAACCAGAGACAAGTTCCAAGGTTATTAAGCATTTTGGAAGGCCCAAAATCATGGAAAATTAGAAAATCATAATGTATTTTGTCAAAGTGGAAAAATGACTAAGTCCTAGAGGGCTTTGATAATGCGTAAATTCAAAATTAATTGATTTCAGACTTTACCAATGATGATGTTATGCAAAACTTTGAAAAAGTCCAAAAATAAGGAAACCAAAGTAGCATGGTCCTGACATTAGTTAGCTGAGGCATTCCAAGAGCCAAAATTTGAAAGAAGCATAAAGTCATGGTTTTCCAAGTGCTTACATCAGCATAAGCATCACAAAGTACAAAAATATGCAAGTTTAGAGAAGCAAGACATAACTTGAAAAGACAAGAACCCGTGGTATCTAGGAGGGTGACATTAGCTATACCTTTTTGAAATCCTGACTTCATTCCAAAAGGTCCTCTAGTACAACAAAAATATCTTGACACTACTACAAGTTTTGGCATAAACTCACAACCATTCACAAATATTCCCATCGTCCAGATCGCTCCTATTAGAAGTTGTAATCACCTGGGTGCTTTCTAGCCACTCGAGCCAAAGCCGTTGAGCTTGAAAATGAAATCTCTGATAGATAGTTGAAGCTGCAAAAAACATTATAGAGGATTACAACTAAAAATATATGGAATTTATTGAAAATACACATAAGCCAAATATGGAAGATTGAATATGGACTAACTACATCAACAAAATCAGTAATACAAATAGTTGATTGGCATAGAGCATGAAAATGACCTCCACTCCCATGAGCATTTTGTCAGGCTATTTCTAACATACCTGTAATAAAATTTTAAAAATATTGAACTACAATATTCATGTAGTAGCTTATAAATAGCCCAATGTATCGCATAATGAGGGTCAACTTTATAGCAATTACTTGTATATTGTATGATGATTACTACTAATCAATGAAAAGTGAAAGATGTTTGGCCTCTATTGTGATAGCATTCTTAGGTTTTTATGAATGATATTTATATTTTAATGCATTTTTGTTGCACTTTGTAATTAGCAAATTTTGCTAAAGCAATGTTTGCTCAATTGGATAGCTATTTAGATTACTCTTCAATGTAGTATTTGGAACACTTAAAGTGTATAACTGGAATTTAATGAGTTTTATAATATTTTTATTGATGGTTGGTTTTTTAAGTATTATTTAGATTTGATTGTGTAAGACTCTTATGTAGTGTATTTTCAATGTTGTTACGTTATACCTTGTCCATTTTTTAAGCACTCTCTAAGCCATTATCTCTTTATAACCCTTCTATTTCCTTCTTTAGTATTAAAACCCTATTTTAATTCTGCAAGTATTATAAGGAGTCATCCTTCTCTAAAGTTTGAACTTAGGAGAAATCCTAGACATTCAATATTAGCCAAAGTCTAGGGTGCATTTCATAGTTTAGGCTAGTTTTGGACCAAGAGTTTTGGCATGCCCGATGGGACAAATTTCATCAATATGCACCACCTATTTAGTTGAACCTTGGTGAAACTTTTCTCTGAGATCTTCTAATTATTCACCTAACAACTCCATTAAAAATACTTAGTTGATTATGACCCAATTGTCATTTAATCCAAAGTGTTATGATCATAAGGTCAAAAACCAAGAAACTCAAAAACTCATTACAATTTTTTGTTACCACCTTTTGGATTCATGTGAAGTAGACTTCCATTTCTCAAACCTTCTTCTCCTATAGAAAGTGTAGATCCCACGTACTTTGATTTCCAAAAATTTGGTTAGTTTTGGACCAAGAGTTTTGGCATGACCGATGGGAAAAATTTCATCAATATGCCCCACCTATTTAATTGAGCAAAACCTTGATAAAAATTTGCTCTGAGATCTTATGATTATTCACCTAACAACTCCATTAAAAATACCTAGTTTATTCTGACCCAATTGGAATTTAATCCAAAGTGTTATGATCATAATGTCAACAACCAAGAAACTCAAAAACTCATTACAATTTTTTGTTACCACCTTTTGGATTCATGTGAAGTAGACTTCCATTTCTCAAACCTTCTTCTATAGAAAGTGTATATCCCACGTACTTCGGTTTCAAAAAATTCCTTGATATTCCCAACTCAAAAGCCATGGATCAACAAGCTCAACAAAATTTCCTCAAGTAGAATACTATCAGACTACTTGGCCTAGCACATCTTAATTATATTTCCAAAATGGCACTTAAAGCTTTGCCTACCTATGATGGTATAGGTAAGACAACATACAAACATTGTCAAGTTGTGGCTTCCTTGGCCACCATTGATAATATACAAGAGGATGATGTCATTATAAGACTCCTCACACTATATTTTAAAGGAAAAATATCACACTGGTACAATTCTTTGGAAGACACAAGTGTCCATTCATGGAATAATATAGACAAACCATTCATTCAAGAGTTTATTGAATTAGTATATCATTGATCCTTACTCAAATAGTTCACTAGTATTCAAATATACCCTCAAGAAACTACTACCGACTTTAACATCATGCTTAGCCAAACTTGGAGAATGATTCCTCAAGAAGTTAGACCATCTAACCCTTAGGAATATATCTATTATATTTATGTTTTTCATCATGATTTAGACCTCCAAATATGACAATATAATGTAACAACCTTCCCTCAAGTCTATCTAGCCATAGTAAATGTAGAGAATCATTTAGTTTTCATAGAAAAACTTCCCCTTAGGTTCGATATGCCATACTTCCCAAAAATATCCAACCCATTAAGCAAAAAAAAAAAATTGGTCACAATAAAACCTCTACCACCATTAGCTCTAATACCCAAAGGAATATCTGATTTTACAAGAAGTGTTGACTACATTGAAGAATTTAAATAATGATATGACTGCTATTAATAGGATATAATCTAAGAGATGATAGCCCAAAAGATTCCCCAATGTCACTAGAGATTAAGGGGGCTTCTACAATAAATACTACGAAAAAAATCAACAATGTCTGCAATGACCAAGAAGAAGAGTTGTCTACTTCTACATGTGAAGAAAATATTGATTCCTAGTATGCAATGATCCTCAAAATACTTATACATATGTGATGTATTAGCATAAAGCCTAGTTAGTAGTTGTAGAAAAGGCTAAGAAGACATGAAAAAGTTAAATATATATGCTATGGGATCCAAAATAGGTTATGATCATGGAAGATCCTCTAGAAAAAGAATATATATCAGTTTTAATGAGATCCAGGAAGAAACCTTTATAGGTGGACACACAAAAAATAGAGTCGTTCAGAGTTTTGGCTCAGCCTCAAAAGACAAAAGAGAAAGAGAAAATGTAGCTAAGATTCCAAAAATTTCAATCCTAGTCAGAACCTAAGAAATTCTAGCCTCTACCAAAGCTAGAGAAGGAACAACTGAAGCCAAAGCAAGTAAAGGAGATGAAATAAACTCAAGTAGAATCCAAAGAACAAGCCCAAGACGAACTCAGGTATCCTTTTGTAACCAAACGATAGAGGTTGGAAACAACCCAAGAATATCAAAAGAAGTTTAATAAGCTACAAAAGAAAGAAAAGAAACAACCAAAATGATTGTGATTTGATATAGTTGAGAAATTGAAAAAGATCCCCTTGAGAGCAAGCATGTATAATGCTCTAATGATCCTTGGACAAATCGACCTTCTCAAAGACTCGTTGAAGATTTTCCACTCTAGAATTTTGCCATGCTTAAAGTTCAACTTAGCTTAAGGTCAACCTATTCTCAAAATGGGGAATAACATACCACCTCCATTCTACATGTCTTTATGCATGGAGGGATGGATTGTGCATAATCGTATGGTTGAATTTGAAGCTACAACCACTTTATTTCCTAAAGTAGTGTGCAAAGCCATGGGTATATAATATACCCAATCATTCATGGGAGTTTTGCAACTAGATCGTACTCCTATTAAAACAATTGGAGTGATAAAAGATATCATACTGGTATTACATAAAGTACCAAGAGTCATTGTGATACAAGAAGTGGTGATAGTCGACCTTGAGTCATAATTTGGTCTTTGCCTTTCCTAGGAGTTCACTATAAAGCTATGTGGCTATATGGTGTTAGAATATTAACATATAATAATCTCATATAAAGGAAAAAAAGGTAAATATTTATGTAGAAAAAATAACACCTTACCATATAGAGAGAATAGAGGAATATTTTATTAATCTAATTAGCAAAGAGATAGATCCCTTAGAGATGATCATAGATGAATTACAAATAGAGGACGAATTATCCCTTAGATAATTAAATACCATAATAAAGATAGGATTAGGCACATACTCCATGATAGATCCAAAAATACAAAAATATGATCAATTTCAAATCAAGAGCTTTGGGAAACCAAAGTTTCAAAATTTTATTTTAATGGAGCTAGATGTTGAAATGGTGTTGGAGCTGGAGTGGTGCTAATACCTCCTTCTAAGGGAATAAAGATATTATTTTATAGATTAACATGAAGCTACAATAATAACGCAGTTGAATATGAAGCCCCATGTCTTGGTTTGGCACTAACAAAAAAATAGGAATTAAGTTG
Source organism: Wollemia nobilis (assembly GCA_028583015.1). Classification (NCBI taxonomy): domain Eukaryota; kingdom Viridiplantae; phylum Streptophyta; class Pinopsida; order Araucariales; family Araucariaceae; genus Wollemia; species Wollemia nobilis. The sequence continues at coordinate 2,176,794 of JAQPPZ010002224.1, forward strand.
CTATTAGTTTTTGGTGACTCTAAGCTGGTGGTCAATCAAGTAATGAAGAAATGTAATAGTAAACATGATTATTTGAAGACATACCAAAATAAATTATGGGATTTTATGGATTTGTTTGAAGCTCTAAACATGAAAGTTGTTCTCATGAGTTAGAATAAAATAACTAACGCACTAGCTTTTGAGGGAGCAAATTTTAATCTAGTTGTTGATTATGGAAGAAGACCAAATTTAGTAAAAATGGTTTTCAGACCATCAATCCCAAACAAGGAATTTTTTTGTTAGGTATTCAAGAGCGATCAAAAAATTATTGATTTCTTGACTAAAGAAGCTATTTGTATAGAAAATTAGGAAGAAATGTTACAACAAGTTGACCAAGAAAAAGTTATTCAACTTAAGAATGATCATATTCCTAAGGGGCTCTATAGAGGGGGAAAACTACCCTACAATGTATTATTCTCGGTTGGATCTATTGGGAGTCGAGGTGATTCATGGGAGTGTGTTATATTCTCTACACTCGGGGATATGAAAGGATGGGTTCACCAGGAAAGGTTTTAGGACTTGCTCCAAGTCCGAGGTGGAAATGTTTGATGTTTTAATTAAGCATACACCTATCATTTGGTCTTTCTAAACTAAGCTATGAAAATGAGAGAATAATGCAAGACATACAAGATGAAAGAAGACAAGAGCTAACCCTATTATGATTTTGTAATTCAATGATGTCTAACCCTAGAATTGAAGAATAAAGCCTTTGAGAAAGGATCCAAGGGAAATACAAAAACAAGATTAAAACCCTAGATGCATGTTATATGCCTTTATTCTTTCAAATACTTAGAAATTCAATCAAATGCTTTTCCTTTACTTGTAATCTAGGTTTTGGATAAAAATGAATAAGAGCAAACACCAAATAGCCTAAAGAGCTATTAGGGAACTTATTTTATATAGCAGTTATTTCAAGCTTTATGTTGCATTCATAATATCCAATAGCTTCAAACCTGCAAAATTACCTCACAAATCTTAGAAATTTTGATTAGTGTTTGGGGGAATGCTTAGGTCGTTATAAGACTAAGCTTGGAGGTGCAACAGTCAAGCCTCCTTAGTACTTTTAGTTGACTGTTCGAAAGTAAAATTGATCTTTGACCTTTGGAACATGCACAAATATATGGAAACAAATATGTAACAATGAAATAAAATGCAAACATGATGGGCACAATAGAATGCTAAAATGCAAGGTACGAATTAGGGTTTTGGGGGTGTGAAACTACCTCCAAGCCCTAATTTACCAAATTTATGCATTGTAAAGAGGAAGAAAAAAAATGGTATAACTTTACACCTTGTAAGGACGATGCACAAGTTTGGTTCAGATGCCCTTTTCGGACCCTAAAACAATGAAAAACAAGGTACAAAACAACAAAAAATAGACTTAAAAAGTGACTAACATGAATACCAAACCTGATGAGATGATGGAGGGGGTCAAAAAGAAATCAAGAGGTGGATGAAGCACTCCAATAAGGTTGATAAATATAGTCACCAAGACTCCACTCAATCCCCAAGGGTAGCCACCATCAAAGCACAAAACAACGAAATAATAATTTGTAGCAGATGAACACTTGTTAGCATGAACAATGAGCAAGTTAAGACTTAGGATCTCAAAAGAACTTGTTGGGGTCAAGTAAGGAATACAAAACCTTATTTATAAGAGGTTTGGAGGGCAGAATGATCAGGAAAATGAAATTTTATCGCGGGCAAAGGCCATCCCCAAAATGAGCCAACAAGAGGAGGGGTTTTAGTGAGAAAAAATCCTAAAATGCCAAATTTGTGCCTTGCCATTACAGGGCACAAATTTTGTAAGCCAAATTTGAACCCCGTATAGACTGGTTGTGAATTTGGTAATGCTAAGGAAATAAGGCCAAGGGGAAGGGACAAAGGGTCCCAAATTTACACTTAGCAAGTTTGGGTTGCTAAATAGGGATCTAAGAAAGAATTGACTCATTTGGGTGGGTAATTTTTTTATGTCTACATTTTCCCCCTATTTGATGCATTTACGACCAAATAAATGCATCAAAGAAATATGTAGACTCCTATGGACGAACACAAAAATGGGTGGTCGGGTTTGGATAGAGGGATAGTGCGAAAAAGGGGTGTTAGAAAGAATATCGTAGATTTACACATAAATCGAGGTACTACTACCATTAATGCCTCTAAGGCTAGGGTACCCCTCGAGTTTTTGTAAGGAATACAAAATTCCATAAACTCAAAAAAGGTGCACAAAGGGTAAAAAAAGCAAAACAAAAATGAAAGAGGGCAAAAGACAAGATAAGGAGAGAGAAAAAGAAGAAAAGGGAGGAGAGAGAAGAAAGTGAGGGAAAAGAAAAGGAGATAAGAAAGGGAGGGAAGAAAAGAGGTAAAGGAGGGAAAAAAGGCTCATTTTCACTGCATGAGGAGGAGAAAAGAGCTCTAGAGAAGAAAGAGGAGAGATGGTGCTACCAACTCATTGAGCTGCCATGGCGATGGACAAGGCAGGGACCGTTGTTGATCGAGCGAAGGTACGAATCGATACACACTTGCTCTTTTTTATTATGCACCTACACACAAAATTAGGAATTTTTATATTTTTTATTTTTTTAATAAATTTTTGGTAAATTTCATCATTCATGCCCTATATGGGTGGGGCATGAATTTGGTAGGCTACCCAAGCCGAATTCATGTCTTGTATAGATAGGACACGAATTTGGTTGGGAATCTTTGCCAAATTTATTCCTAATCATTCCAGGGTACGAATTTGGTAAATTTTGCACAAAAATATTCTTTATTTTGATTGTTTTAATTTGATATGATAAATAATGAACTGATGATGAAATTATGTGATTATGCAACTAGATGTACTCGAGAGTAGAGAGTGGCGGTCGAGCACACTCAACGATGCTATGGAAGAAATCACAGTGGAAGAGAGGGATACACTCAAGAACATGGGACTACTACATTTAGCAGAGATGCCCCATGTTGACGCAGATCGAGCCCTACTGATGGCTTTTACAGAGTGATGGTATCCAAAATTGTCCACATTCTAGCTATCGACTAGGGATATGATGATCACACTAGAGGATGTGTGGCACATATTGAGTATCCTCATCAAGGTAACATAGTACGAGTGCCTATGGTGGCATCAAAGATGATGTAGAGGGACCCAACACATGTGATCTAGTAGTTTGGATTCCATATCATGAGATGCCATGTCAATATGGAGTTGGGGCACTAACATCCATACTATGCAGAGTGGTAGTGAGGATACTGGTGTGCCATACCAGTAGGTGACACCTATCATGGACATTTGTAGGAGTAGTGGTACACATATGAGATTAGGAGGCGAAGTTTTCATGGGTACCATATGTGTTGGCTTGATTATAGAGGATGCTACACGATGTTGTGTATAAGTGGTATACAAAACTGATTTGTACGACATTGCTCTAGGTGTGGTGTTAGGAGCACATAGTGATGTAGAGACCGAATGGACTACCAGGACCGTTGCCTAATGTGGAGTGGCCAACAACATACATGTAGGGTTGACACTACGAGTGTGTGCATAGGGTATACACTGGTGTCTTTCCACTAGGGAGGCAAGTGATAGGTAAGCTATGGGAGCACAAGATCATATGGTGACTATGGTGTCTACACCTAGGCTAGAGGGAGGACATAGAGGATTTGGCTCGAGTGAGAAGGATTCGATTGCTTATCACTAAGAAGGATGAGTAGAAGTTGTTTAGGTTTGACCGAGTACAATGCTAGTTCAACATTCTATAGGAGATTTTAGACCTGGGATACTATTGGTTGCAATGGGTGAGGAGGGACCCACTAGGATGTGGAGGTGCTCTTGATGTAGCAAGGTGGGAAGAGAAGAACCTGGATGACCCATTGTACATGGATCCAAGGGTGGATGACATTAGGGTGTCCCTCAAGTATACAAGGTGGTATGAGAGAATTATGCTCCCAAGGATCTCCCCACCAGTTCCAATGTAGAGATGTCAGGTGATGAGTCAGCTAGTATAGTTGGTGCTTTAAGAGACCACTCGACGTATGACTAAGAGGTAGTAAAGATGCATGATCCCATCTAGATCAATGTGGGCATAGGGTCAGGTGGAGATAGTGATTTTTGTGAGGGGGACCATCATGATCTATGGCTCGAGAGGAGGGGGAGCCAAAATATTTTCCCCCACTATGGCATAGGAGGGACCTGAGGTATCAGGTCTAGGAGAGGCAAATGGGCTACAAGCCACGATGGGAATAATGTAGGTAAATATGGAGTCCATCCATAGTGCACTAGACTAGGCTCGAGCGAAGCAAGACACAACATGGGTTAAGGCAAAGTACCTTCGAGGGGATATGGGTCGATGGATCTAGGTAGAGGGGATGGCTATCATGGTAGGTAGCCAACAGGATGAGGGAGGCCACCTACTACTGATGCAACTATAGAATATGAGGGAGTCATATGAGATAGTAGTACAAAGGGATACCTATTATTAGATGGCCTATTACAATACCATTCAAGCCGATCAGAGGGTTTTAGAACCATCGTCTTAGAGATCACAGATTCATTCATAGTCATGAGCATGATCTGGTTCATGATCTGTGAACATGACTCCCCCACCACCTCCAACAAGTAAAGCAAAGAGGATAAGTTCACACAACTAGGGTTGGGATTGGGATGACATGTCCCTTTTAATTATGGTATGCATCCTTTGGGATGGTCGAGTGTGCCAGGCTCTCTATTGTGGCACACTGATCGACATGCATGCACTCAGTGCTATCGAGTAATACTAGTTGTTTATTTATGTGTTAAAATATGTGTACTTATGTGTGATTACTTTTTATATATTTTTATATGTTTTTATTATTTTTGTATATGCATACTGATCATAGACATTATGGATGTAATGAATTAATCCTAAATGAATGAGATGGAATGCTATGGATCTAACTAAGTGCAATGCATCTAAAAATGCAAACCTAAATGAAATGCATGGGTGAATGAAAACAAAGCTCTAAAAGGTCAAAGAAAATTAAAAGAATGAAACCCTATGAGGATGTATGCTTGCAAATGACCAAGATGGAGGCTACCCCTCACATGTGGCCATGAAGCTATCTTGTGAGGGTTGTTGAATTATAAATATAGACGAGGTAGAGTTTAACCTGCTATGGTTGTAGTGCTTGCTAATGTCCAGAGAAAATAGGAGATATACCCACTAGGATGTATGCTCACAAAAGCTCGAATGGAGGTTACCCCTCACTCGTGACTGTGAAGCTGTCCACTATGGGGTGTTGGGATTATGGGAATGACATTGCCAAAGAAAGTACTACCCCATAGGGATGTGGGTGTGCAATAAAATGTATGGATAGGGCCAATGGAGCAAAACAAGAACTATATCCCTTGACTTGGAGAGATGTAAGCAATGAAAACTTTCAAGGTCAAGGGATATAAAATGGCATGAGAAAATGCAATGATGGAAATGCATGAAGGGCCCTAGGTTGGGGATTTTATAGGCATCATAACCCTAGTGAGAGTGCAATACATGTGAGCTATTACCTAACTAGGTATCATCACTTGCCATTGTTGCGGAATCCCTAAGAAACTATATGATCAAGCAACCATGCAAATATGAACAAGTAGCAATACAATTGTATGACAAGCAGAAATACAAGTGGAATAGAATGTTAGGAAAACCATGCAAGGTATGACAAGCAATCATGCAACATGAACAAGCAAATCGGATGCAAACTAGATGAATGGAAACACCATGCATAATTTTTGTTTCTATTTTTTTGATTTTTTAGATTAAATTTCATTCAATGATTTTTAAATTTGGCACAAATTTTGAGTGTACCACCTATTTTAACAAACATGATGATGGTAAAAGGATCTAACCCATCAAAGAAAGTACTATGATGGAGGATATCTTTGTGATTCTCATCACGAAGAGAATCTATCATAGTACATTATCTAAAATATGTTGCGTGAAAGTCAGTGCAAACTCTGATTGTCCCATCATTTTTGATAAAAGGGGGAGCAATCCCTAACTTTGCAAGGTCCCTATAAGATAGAGAAACATGGTTTTCTCGAGAATGAGATAACTTGACATGCACAACACAAGGAAAAGATCCATCGAAGGAGAAGCTATTATGGGAGATATCTGCATAATCTATGTCACAAGGGGTACTCATTTTAGCATTCTTTATCAAGGCCACACCAGAATTAGGATACCTAGTGGTTACCATATTATAAAATAGAATATATGAGGGATAAGGGGGTCCCTAATCCTCATCACTCCACTCCAAGCTTTGACAATCTAAATATTTAGCGTAAGTAACAATATGATCATCATTTATCAAAGGGTAAAGGTTGTTTTTTATTAGTAATGTAGCCTATACCACACCTCCCAAGCCAAATCCAAAAATCCAAGGGTTCTTGAATACCCTTTTTTCATGGCCCCAAGCCTTTACTTTTATATCCCATGCTAGATAGGATTTGCTTGGGAAGTGGGTAATCATTGGATAGGTAAAAATGAGCAAAAGAACGTTCGATAAGACAAAGGTTGCTACCATGAATCTTTTCCTTGAGGGATGTACCCACAAAGATAAAGATACATGTGCCAATGTGTAAGACTTCACCCTTCTTATGAGGTAAACCCATAATTCTTGGTGAAGGTGGTAGCTTGGCAAGATTCAAAAGAGGCATTTGATGAAATATGTTAACTTGATCCTGTGATGAGACATTGATGAGAGGTTCCTCACTCACTTTAATATTTTCATGTTGCCTGGTTATGTGAGATAAGAAAATTGATAGGCATAAATTAAGATCATATTAAGCTTGATCAACCATCAAACAATATTCGAATGGGTGAGGGTCACCTATAATGGTGACCAATTGATATTTAAATTCAAAATTTAAATACTGATGAAAAGTAGAAGGGACCGCCCTCATCGCATGGATCCAAGGACCCATAGCACTAAGGGAAATGTCTTGAGGAACCAATTGTTGTTTTAGAAGTTTCAACAAAGCTTACCTATGAATAGGATAAGTTGCAAAAGCTCTAAGAGGAAGATCTTAGCTGGGGTACTAGCTAACTGCTATTGAATGTCAAAGGAGACTATAGGTTGCATCTTCAACACTAAAGGCAGGTTTTATAACCTTGTGCTCCTTTTATGGGTAGCCTTCAAAACTAAGGTGGGTTTCAAAGGTGGGTTGTATGAAGATCTTGTCTCCTACTAAGAATGTTGAGTCTATTGATTTTCTGCTTGTTACCTTGTGGTTGCTGCTATCATACCAACCATATTATCATAGGGAGGTGGCACATTCTAATATAACACTTTATTAGTTTCCTGTTGACCATGCTTAGGGAGGGTATCTTGGAATATTTCCATATCTTTATTGGTTGTGGGTGCTTGTTGAGTAAGAGGTTGATTATTTGTTGGAGCATTGGATTGAGAACCTTCTATGACAAGTCATCCTTCATCAATTAGGTCCTAAAACACATGTTTCAACCTCTTACAAGAATTTTTCTAGTACCCCTCCACTCTATGATACTCACAATGTTGACCAGGCCTATACCAAATAGTCATGGTATCAAGTTGCCTTATGAGAGGTAACTCAATCATGTTATCTTCCAAAAGTTGTTGTAGAACCTCATTCATAGGCATGTTGATTCTCATAAAATTCCTTCATGGGGGTTTTTGGAGTTGGTTAAGCACCATATTTTATAGTGTATTAACAACACTGTTAACATGCCTACTATCCGCTACCCCATCATCAACCACATGCTTTTTCTTATACTAATTTTTAGTGGTCCTATCTTATTTTATCTTAAGTTGACCTCTTTTGATAAGGTCTTGCTCTATCCTTCTTGCTAGATCTATAACTTGGTCAAAATATGTGATAGTTGTAGTTTCCAACTCATAAGAGATCTGCTCTTGCAAATTTCCAATAAATATTTCAAGCATGTCTTAAGGAAGTAAGGTATATCTCAAGCATCCAACTAGACTTCTCCATAGAGATAATTTTTTTGAAAAAATTTCATCCTTAGCTTGTTTCAACATATAGACATCTTTCATAGTAACATTATTTTCAACATGAGCACCAAATTGTTGAAAATATATTTCAGTTGTCTCTTTAAAATTCCTCAAAGAATGATTGGGCAATTGATAATACCACTCTAATGCCATATCGTTAAGGCTCTTAGGGAATGTTTTAATTAGAAACATATCATCATATATAATATCATGGCATGTTGTCCTAAACATTCTTAAATGCTCAGTTGGATCCTCTATTCCCTTATAGATAGGCAAAACTGAAATTGAAAAATGCTTAGGATAGGGCCTAGAGGCAATGATAGTGTGTAAGAGTTGATTACATATTTCTCTGTAGTTGTAGGTGAAACTAGGTGACTAAATCATATCCACTCTAGAAACTAATTGTTTCACCATATTTTTTAAACTCTACACTTTAGGGTTGTTGTTGTGCAATGCCCCTAGGTTCCCTAAAGGAGGGGTATAGGCAAGTTGTTGAAAGGGAACTTGGCTTATATTGGAGGTATTGACATTGTTATGGTATGGGTTATGATATGTGGTATCTTGTTGTGGAGGATAGCCAACATTTGGTGGAATAGAAGCATGGATGTTGAGATTAGCTAAACGAGGAGGAAATTGCACATAATCTTGAGATGCACTACTAGTTGGAGGAATTTATAAAACCATTCCAACGTTGGTGGTTATAGTAGTAGCATATGTTGGTTTATGAGAAGGAAAACTATGATGTAAAGATTCAAACAAGGGTTGTTATGGATATTCCTAGAAGAGATGGTAGGAGGATAAGGCACCTCTCCTCTTTTGAGATGAGCTTCCCACTCCATAACTCTAATTAAAGTTCCTTCGTGATGTTTTATGAAACCCCATAAATGATTAATTGATGTAAAAGTGAAGCCACCATTGGGCCTATCATAGGGATCATAGTTTGTATCAGTTTAAAAATGTTCTTGCTCTTCTATCTCAAGATTATGATTTTTCCTATCAATATGATCATCTTCTTGAGGAACTTGATCAGATTATAGACACCTTCGTTGACTCCTAAGGAAAGAAGCCATTAGAAGAAGTAAAAGGATAGAAGAGAAAACGGAGGAGAGACACACAAGAATATTTGTAAGATATTTTTAGGTGTTTTTTGTTATAAATAAATAGAATTAGTGGTCTTCTTTAAGTTTTCAAAAAGCAAGGAAGAGGCTTCCTATATTGGCCACTAAGACATGTTTTCATGTCGGGTTCACCAAAGATGTGGAGGGGGAAAACTGCCCTACCGCATACAATTTCAAGGTGAACCTGAAGAACACAAGTTTATACTAAGAGGGGGGTGAACAACATAGCACTCACTTTTTACTTTCTTTCCAAACCAATATCAATTAGTGTCCTCAATTGCAATAACAAAATATAGTAGTGTGCATTAATAACATAGATATCAATAGTAAGAAAGTGCACAAATCACCACACACAATTGAGACACAAGATTTAATGTGGCTCCCCCAATGTGGGGTAGTCCACAAGATAACATCCTTATAATATTTCACAAAGAAATAGGGATCCTTATCCCAATACAAATGATTACTTTGATCTGCTCAAAGCTAGGTTGTCATGATGTGCTTAGGTGGGCTCCATTAATCTGCTCAGCTAGGCTCTCCACTGATATACTCAGCTAGGCTATCCACTAATATTCTTAGCTAGGCTATCCACTGATCTATTCAGCTAGGCTATCCATTGATATGCTCAGCTAGGCTCTCCACTAATCTACTCAGCTAGGCTATCCATCGATTTGCTTAGTTAGGCTGTCCACTGATATGCTCAGCTAGGCTATCCACTAATATACTCAGCTAGGCTCTCCAATGATCTGCTCAACTAGGCTATCCACTGATCTACTTAGCTAGGCTATCCACTGATCTGCTCAACTAGGCTATCCACTGATATGCTCATCTAGGCAACTGGTGTTGATGTGTTTTCTATTTTTTTCCTATCTCTTTTACTGCTCACAAATATGCCTCAATGCCTTCTCACAAGGCTCAAACAATCCTGCTCAAATGTTGTCCCAAATATGTTCTCAAAGCCTTCACAAAAGGCTCAAACAATCCTACTCAAATACCATCCCAAATTTATCCTCAAAGCCTTCACAAAAGGCTCAAACAATCCTACTCAAATATTGTCCCAAATATGTCCACAAATATGTCCACAAATCTATCCCAAAAGCCTTCTCAAAGGTTCAACCAATCATGCACAAAAGCTATCTCAAATCTATCCAAAAATTCTATCCCAAAAGCCTTTCTAAAGGCTCAATCAATCATGCACAAAAGCTTTCTCAAATCTGTCCAAAAATTATGTCCCAAAAGCCTTCCCAAAGGCTCAACCAATGACTCTCAAGTAGCACTCAAATATCAACCACAAATCAACAAAGGTAAGGCTCAATGATGAACTCAACAATGGATAACAAATGAATGATGACAATACTCAACAATGAATGGCAAATGTACTCTTTAATAGATGACAACAATGATCCACAATAATCTCAACAATGTCTGACAAATGATATTGTTGGTTAAATATCTGCCTAATTGCTAAACACTGCATTTATGCATCCTAGATACGACCAACATTGAAATTTTGAAGGAAATAAATGTCCTCCATGCCAATATCCAGAGAGGGCTGGCTCCCTTGTTAAATTCTAAACTGGTATAAGATTAGGGATGCAGGAAAGAAATTAAAAGATGCAAAAAGAAATGGGAAATATGGCCACAGGCCAAAGTACATGGTTGGTGTTAGACTAACTAGCAGGAAAAATTTCAAGCATAAATTAACATTTATGAAAGGAAATAGAACAAAATAATCTCATGATTTGGCCATGGCAGCTATCAAAATGACGCTCCAACATTCACCTTCTTATTAGCAATTTTAAATCCAATGACAAAATTTAAACAGAACAACAAACAAGATGAGCAAATGAAAATAGAAGCACACTACATAGAAAGCAACCACACACAAGATCACTTGCAACTTCAAAAATATGATGCCTTCTATTAATGCAGAGAGCTCGAAGAAATCTCTCGTAAAATGTCTAACCCCATTTTACAATGAATTTTGTCTAGTATTTATAGAGTTTTTCGCCTCTTTCATTAAATACATAGGAAAACAAAATGTCCCGAGATCAAAGACAAAACTAACAAAATCCTCCTTGAATTCTTTAAAAATCCATCCTCCTGAGAAGACAAATTCCTAAAAATCTGCAACTTGGATGAAGGTGCGTGGATTGCCAAAAGACATTAAATTCTTTTGAGCACCTCTGGTACATTGGAAATCATAAAAACTCATTTCTTTTCACCTTTCTCTTTGTGATCCACAAATGGAGTTATTGAGGGAATCCTTAATTAAATGCATAAATTTAGCATCTTTGACCAAATTTCCATTCGCCCATACTTTTGCCTCAATATTCATTCATCCTATTGCAGATTGAACGATGCGCGCACGACTATAATGGAAGTACATTCACCCCTAAAAAATGTGAATGGGATGTTTGCCCATTAGGAAGGGCGAACGCGATCCCAATATGCCAAAATTTTGGTTCACCCATGGGAAGGACGAACAAGATATTCACCCCTAAACTTGGGTGAACGTAATATAGTTTGAGTGTGCTCGCCATTCGAATGTCATCAAAATGCGTTCGCCCCTAAGAAGGGCAAACAACGCGTTTTCCCCAATGTTAGGGCAAATGCGACCTTGCGCTCTAATGCTTTTGCCTTCGTAATATTTTAAACATGTTCACCCCTTTCAAGGGTGAATTAGATGTTTGCCCTTCCTCAGGGGCGAACATGAAAATATGGCGATTCAACCAAGTTCTTTTCATGACTTGTCTTCTTCATTCTTTTAAACATTTCTCCATTAATATTTTTTAGAGGTAATTCAAAAGAAACCTTTGGAACATGCACCAAAAATGTACAATAATTTACAACATCACAAAAATATGTAAAATATCTACTATCGTCACTACATTTAAAAAATTTAACCCAAAGTCTTAAAAAAAATTCCCAATGAATACAAAATGGCCAGTAGATCTCTCAGGTGGATGACAAATAATCTCTCAAATGGAACCTTCTCCAAATAACAATGAGGAATTCAACCAACCAAGAACAATCTCCACATGTGATAGCAATAGGTTCTCAATAATATCTTCCTTATGCAATTTCAATAAGCTCTCAAGAAACAAGCACAACTCCCTCAAGCAAAGAGCTCTCAAATAGCCAACAATGATCTCCTCAAATGAAAGACAAATGTATCCACAAGTGACTAGCAAATGATCTCCTCAATGGTCTCAAATAGTGGTAATGTACTCAAAAAGTAAACAACAATAATCTCCTCAAAGCAATAGTAAAAACCTCCTCAATAATGGCAATACTCTCAATGAACTCCACTAAAGCAATCATGGGACTCAAGTATCAATTTTATCCATAAAATTTATTTTCTAATCCATCCATTTTCTCTCAATAGCCAAGGAACATAATCAATAAATTTGTATTCAACTTCAAACCCTAACTCATGTGCATGTCTTCTAACTCAAGATAGCAATTAACTAGGTCTCAAGTTCCTAGTTTAATTTCATAATCAAATCATGCACTAGGACATATACAAGTTCAACACTTTACAACCTTATGACTCCCTAATTTCATTAACATAAACAACAAGCACCTATACTTTTATTTATTTAATTTCACACCTTATAACTCCACAAGTACACACAAAAATTTCAATTATTTAATTCAACACCTTATAACTCCCTAAGTACACACAACAATCACAAATAATATCTCAACACCTTATATCTCCCTAAGCACACACACACCAATCATTTATTTCCAACAAATATCTTATGACTCCCTAGTTATGGCAGAAATGATTTTAATGCACCAAAACTTTGGTAATAACAAATATTACCATGCACTAGAGATAAATACCTTTTTACAAAATTCATAGCCTTCACAACCTTTGAAATGTTAATGCCTTTGCCAAATTTAATGCACCTTCACCACATTTGAAATCGTTAATGCCTTGCCAAAAATTAATGCATCTTCACACCTTCGTGGGAGTCGAACTTTGTTACTCTCACATAGCACTGTGAGGCACTTACCACGTGGGCACCAACCCACATTGGGATATTAATCCCAAACACCCAGCTTGTAGTGTGATTCGAATCTGAAAAACCCGAATTATCTTTCTCAGCAAAATACTTTGCCCCTGGCGGGATTCGAACAACGAACATACCTTGTGCAAAGTTCGTGCGCTGCCAAATACTCTAAGGAGTCCTCTGTGACATCACTTTCTAGTGCTTTTTACTTTACCTTGCTCTTAAATCAAAAGTTATTTATCCTTCTTTCTTCGCTGCTCCCCTTTCGATGACTCTCTCTCATGTGCTATGTCAAGTCTTCAATAAACAAAGGTTTTAACCTTTTATTTATATGCACCTCCATTCCTTCGAATTACGTCGATGAATATTTATATATCTCCCCAACCTTTGCACGTCGGCGGATAATATAATACAACCTTAGACCTTATAATTATTAAATAAAATTTTTATAATTCACCTCTTAAATCTGAATTGGGATATCTCCTTCATTATTTTGAATTTTGCCATGAAAATTTTTGCACCTAGGTTTTATTGGAAAACCTTTTCATCCATCATAATTTGGAGAAGTCTTAGCATAGTGGTTTTAATTAAAAACCCTTTCCATTGGTTTTAATAAAAAACCTTTTCGTTGGTTTTAATAAAAACCCTTGCCATTGGTTTTAATAAAAACCTTTACCATTGGTTTTAATAAAAACCATTAATATAATATTTAAAAAATTAAATATTATATGCCTCTTGTGCCACAAAACCTTGTATATATCCTTGCTCTCAAAAATATCATAAATTATTATTTATGAAGTGCTTTTGCCACCAAAACTCAATGTGATCCATGTGACATCAATGACAACACAAAATAACTCAAATTGCCAATAATCTCCCCATTTGTCATTGATGGCAACACCTCTAATGCAAATCACCACAATCACTAAAGAAACCATCTCTGAGAATCAAAGCTGCTTCCCCTGACTCAATACTCTCTATGGAGGCTGCTCCCCCTATCTCAATGTTCTCTTTGGAGGCTGCTCCCCCTATCTCAATACTCTCTTTGGAGGCTGCTCCCCCTAACTCAATGTTATCCCCCTTACTCAAAACTCTCCCCCTTTGATATAAATGACAAAAGGGACATCTATGGGGCTAAAATATATGACTCTTAAGCTTAGCCCCCCTACCACCTTCTCTCTTGAGGTGATTAATTTTGGGGTGGGAGAACATTTACTCCCATATTACATTATTCCTTTCCTTTGTCAACTTCCTTCCACATCTTTTTGATATCCTTTTCTTGATGAGTTACTTGATCTTCTTGTCTTGAACCTGTTTGACCTTCTTGCCTTGAACCTATTTGACCTTCTTGCCTTGAACCTGTTTGGAATTGAGTCCTACACCATATTTCAATATGTCCAAAGTTATTGCAATTAAAACACTTGATATTGTAGCCTTTGGATGATGCCCATATCCTGAATTCTTTCTTGAAATCATTTCCATATCCATTCCTTTCCTGAACCCTGTCTTGTGAAGCTTTGTTTCCATAATCATTTTGACCATGACCTGTGTAGCTCTATAATCAAAACCATATTGCTCATTTCCTTTGCATTGAGAAGCTCTATGACCAATCCTGTTGCATAAGAAGCAATGTCCCTGAAAACCATACCTTCTTCCTTTGAAGTTCCTTCTAGCAAAATCAAACTTCTTTGATCCATAGACCCTGCAGTGTATAGCCCCGTGTCCAAATCCATTACAAGAAAAATAATGTCCTTGAAAAGCCCTTTGTTCATGCCTTGGTTCCTCATACCTTTCTTTATTTCTTTACTATTATTCTTGTGATCATCTTTGACTTGTGCATTGTATCCTTGATCCTTCTTTGTGGTATCCAAATATTCTTCCTTAACTTCTTCCTTGCTTTCTTCTTAAAGAAATTATTTTCCTTTTGAACTTGATTCACCTATCTCACAACAAGATCCAAATTGGATATTTGGAGCCATAGAAGCTTTGGAACTTTCTTCATCTTTCTCTTCATTTGTGTCCAATAGCCAACTGGAATCCATCTCTATTATCTCTAAAATACATGTTCCCTTCTCAATAAAAATGTCTTGACCTTTTGAGTCATGTGATGGATCAAACTTCTTAAGTGTGGAACATCTCAATTCTTTCTTTTAGATTCTCCTTAACCTCTTGTAGTTGCTCATGGATATCATTGAAGTCTTCTTTTAGATCAACTGAGACATCTATCTTTCTTGAAGTATCCTCTTGTTTAACTTCTTCTGTTTGGAGTGAAAGTTCTTCTTCTACTTCTTTTATCCCATAGAAAAACCCTTCTTCATCTTCACTGTCATTGATATCATTATCTTCTTCTATAGCAAACAAACTCTCATGAATCCTTTGTCTTTGCCTGTTTCCTTGGTATGTCATTTCATCTTCACTATCACTGAAGCCATTGCAATATCCTAATATGTGATCTCTTTGACCACACACAAAGCATTGTTCTCTTTCACCTTCTATTCCTAAGAATAGATGTTCTTCATTTTCATCATCTGAATTGTCTCTATTGCTGTGATATGAGCTATCACTTGCTTCTTCAATGTAGAATGTTTTCTTATTATTACGAAAAATCTTCTTCTTCTCATGCTTGCTTTGCTTGTACCTATCATATTTGTCATGCTTATGCTTTCATTCTTCTTTTCTTCTATGACCCTATTTTTCATCATCACCATTTTCTTCATGTGGACACTTGTTTGCATAGTGACCATAATCACCACACTTATAGCATTTGAATTTCTTCATATCCCTATAATTCCTTGAGTCATTTTTCCTTTTGATGAAGTTAGCTTCCTCATAATTATCTGAATCTCTATCTATCTCTGGATCTTTCCCTTTCTTTTTCTCTAAATATTTGAATGCAATTTCTTTCTTTGGAGCCTGATGCTTATCTATCCTCATCTCATAAGTTGTGAGAGTTCCTTGTAGTTCTTCCATTGTTAGCTTATCGATATTCATTGTTTCTTCTATTGTTGAAACCTTTGCATCATACTTCATGGGAAGTGATCTCAAAACCTTTTGAGTAACATCTGATTCTTTCATCTCAAATCCTAGACCTCTCATGGTGTTAGCAATCTCATAAACTCAAAGCAAAAACTTTGCAATATCTTCAGAATCTTCCATTTTCAATTCCTCAAATCTTCTTCTATGAGTTTGTAGTTTTACCAAATTTACCTTGGAATCTCCTTCATAGGTATTCCACAACTTGGTCCACATTTCATTAGCTGAATTACATACCATGACCTTTGCAAAATCTGTCTCACGTAGCCCACTCAGAATACAATTCATTGCCTTTGTATTGATCTCAACCAATTTTCTGATAGTCTTATCTATCTTGGGATCACCTTCAACCTTATACTCTTTTGCAACCATCTGCCATACCTCATATCCTTGTGATATCAAGTAGTTATTCATTCTCATGCTCCAAAAAGCATAATTGTTACCATCAAACAATGGAGCCTTACTTGTAGATGATCCATTCTATGAAGCCATCTGTGTTCTTGTAGAATCTGCCCTCAAGATGTTAGCCTTTTTGAAGGAAAACACTCTGATACCAATTGAAGAACATAAGCTTATACTGAGAGGGGGGGTGAAAAGTATAGCGCCCACTTTTTACTTTCTTTCCAAACCAATATCAATTAGTATCCTCAATTGTAATAACTAAATATAGTAGTGTGCATTAATAACATAGATAGCAATAGTAAGCAAGTGCACAAATCACCACACACAATTGAGACATAATATTTAACGTGGTTCCCCCAATGTGGGGTAGTCCACAAGATAATATCCTTATAATATTTCATAAAGAAATAGGGATCCTTATCCCAATACAAATTATTACTTTGATCTGCTCAAAGCTAGGCTGTCCTGATCTACTCAGGTGGGCTCCACTGATCTACTCAGTTAGGCTCTCCATTGATTTTATCAGCTAGGCTATCCATTGATCTACTCAACTAGGCTATCCATTGATTTGCTCAGCTAGGTTATCCACTGATCTGCTCAGCTAGGCTCTCCATTGATCTACTCAGCTAGGCTATCCATTGATCTGCTCAGCTAGGCTATCCATTGACCTGTTCAGCAAGACTATCCACTGATATGCTCAGCTAGGATATCCACTGATTTGCTCAGCTAGGCTCTCCACTGATCTACTTAGCTAGGCTATCCACTAATATGCTCAGCTAGGCTATCCACTAATCTTCTCAGCTAGGCTATCCACTGATCTACTCAGCTAGGCAACTGGTGTTGATGTGTTTTTTGTTTTTGTCCTATCTCTTTCACTGCTCACAAATCTACCTCAATGCCTTCTCACAAGGCTCAAACAATCCTGCTCAAATGTTGTCCCAAATATGTTCTCAAAGCCTTCACAAAAGGCTCAAAAAATCCTGCTCAAATTCTGTCCCAAATCTATCCTCAAAGCCTTCACAAAAGGCTCAAATAATCCTGCTCAAATGTTGTCCCAAATTTATCCACAAATCTATCCCAAAAGACTTCTCAAAGGCTCAACCAATCATGCACAAAAGCTTTCTCAAATATATCCAAAAAATTTATCCCAAAAGCCTTCCCAAAGGCTCAATCAATCATGCACAAAAGTTATCTCAAATATATCCAAAAATTCTGTCCCAAAAGCCTTCCCAAAGGCTCAACCAATGACTCTCAAGTAGCACTCAAATCTCAACCACAAATCAATGAAGGCAAGGCTCAATGATGAACTCAACAATGGATAACAAATGAATGATGACAATACTCAACAATGTGCTCAACAATGAATGGTAAATGTACTCTTCAATGGATGACAACAATGATCCACAATGATCTCAATAATGTATGACAAATGATCTCTCAAATGGATGACAAATGATCTCTCAAATGGAAACCTCTCCAAGCAATAACAATGAGGACTCCAACCAACCAAGGACAATCTCCACAAGTGATAGCAATAGGATCTCAATAATATCTTCCTCATGCAATGTCAATAAGCTCTCAAGAAACAAGCACAACTCCCTCAAGCAAAGAGCTCTCAAATAGCCAACAATGATCTCCTCAAATGAAAGACAAATGTATCCACAAGTGACTAGCAAATGATCTCCTCAATGGTCTCAAATAGTGGCAATGTACTCAACAAGTAACCAACAATAATATCCTCAAAGCAATAGTAAAAACCTCCTCAATAATGGTAATACTCTCAATGAACTCCACTAAAGCAATCATGGAACTCAAGTATCAATTTTATCCATAAAATTTATTTTCTAATCCATCCACTTCCTCTCAATAGCCAAGGCACATAATCAAGCAATTTGTCTTCAACTTCAAACCCTAACTCATGTGCATGTCTTCTAACTCAAGATAGCAATTAACTAGGTCTCAAGTTCCTAGTTTAACTTCATAATCAAATCATGCACTAGGACATATACAGGTTCAACACTTTACAACCTTATGACTCCCTAATTTCATTAACATAAACAACAAGCACCTATACTTTTATTTATTTAATTTCACACCTTATAACTCCACAAGTACACACATCAATTTCAATTATTTAATTCAACACCTTATAACTCCCTAAGTACACACAACAATCACAAATAATATCTCAACACCTTATATCTCCCTAAGCACACACAACAATCATTTATTTCCAACAAATACCTTATGACTCCCTAGTTATGGCAGAAATGATTTTAATGCACCAAAAATTTGGTAATAACAAATATTACCATGCGCTGGAGATAAATACCTTTTTACAAAATTCATAGCCTTCGCAACCTTCGAAATTGTTAATGCCTTTGCCAAAATTAATGCACCTTCACCACCTTCGAAATCGTTAATGCCTTGCCAAAAATCAATGCACCTTCACACCTTCATGAGAGTCAAACTCTGTTCCTATTACCTAGCACTGTGAGGCGCTTACCACATGGGTGCCAGCCCATGTTGGGATATTAATCCCAAAAAACCAGCTTGTCTTGTGCTTCGAATCTAAAAAACATGAATTGACTTTCTCAGCAAAATACTTTACCCCTGGTGGGATTCGAATAGTGAACCTACCTTGTGCAAAGTTCGTGCGCTACCAACTGCGCTAAGGAGTCCTCCGTGATGTCACTTTCCCATGTTGTTTACTTGACCTTGCTCTCAAATCAAAAGTTATTTATCCTTCTTTCTTCGCTACTCCCCTTTCGACGACTCTCTCTCATGTGTTATGTCAAGTATTCAATAAACAGATTTTAACCTTTTATTTATATGCACCTCCATACCTTTGAATGACATCGATGAATCTTTATTTATCTCCCCAACCTTTGCACGTCAGTAGATAATATAATACAACCTTAGACCTTAGAAATATTAAATAAAAATTTAATAATTCACCTCTTAACTTTGAATTGGGATATCTCCTTCATTCTTTTGAATTTCACCATGAAAATTTTTGCACCTAGGTTTTATTGGAAAACCTTTTCATCCATCATAATTTGGAGAAGTCTTAGCATAGTGGTTTTAATAAAAAACCCTTTCCAATGGTTTTAATGAAAACCCTTTCCGTTGGTTTTAATAAAAAATATTTCTATTGGTTTTAATAAAAAACATTAATATAATATTTAAAAAATTAAATATTATATGCCTCTTGTGCCACAAAATCCTGTATATATCCTTGCTCTCCAAAATATCATAAATGATTATTTATGAAGTGCTTTTGCCACCAAAACTCAATGTGATCCATGTGACATCAATGACAACACAAAATAACTCAAATTGCCAACAGAACCACACAAATGTGTTATTTTCTCTATACTTTGGGACATGAAAGGATGGGTTCGCCATGGGTGGAAATTTTTGATGTGTTAATTAAGCATACACCTATCATTTGGTCTTTCTAAAATAAGCTAGGAAAATGAGAGAATAATTAAAGACATACAAGATGCAAGAAGACAAGAGCTAACCCTGGTATAAGTTTGTAATTCAATGATATCTAACCCTAGGATTTCTGAATAAATACTTTGAGCAAGGATGCAAGGAAAATGCACAAACAATATTAAAATCCTAGATGCACGCTATATGCCTTTATTCTTTCAAATGCCTAGAAATTCAATCAAATTCTTTTCCTTTACTTTTTAATAGCAAACACCAAAATATCTATGATCTATTAGGGCACTTATATGATATGACAGTTATTCCAAGCTTTATCTTACATCCAAAATATCCAATAGCTCTAAACCAACAAAATAACTTCATAAACCCTATAAAATTTTATCAACGTTTAGGGGCCTGCTTAGGTCATTATAAGACTGATCTTGGAGGTGCAACATTCAAGCCCCCTTGGTCCGTTTAATTGACCATTCAAAAGTAAAAATTGATCTTTGACCTTTGGAACATGCATAAATAGATAGAAATAAAAATGTAACAGTGAAATAAAATGCAGACAGGATGGGCACAATAGAAT
Organism: Wollemia nobilis; assembly: GCA_028583015.1. Lineage (NCBI taxonomy): Eukaryota > Viridiplantae > Streptophyta > Pinopsida > Araucariales > Araucariaceae > Wollemia > Wollemia nobilis. The sequence goes on from JAQPPZ010002224.1 coordinate 2,197,454, forward strand.
GCTAAAATGCAAGTTGCAAATTAGGGTTTTTAGGGTGCAAAACTTGCCCCCAAGCCCTAATTTACCAAATTCATGCATTGTAAATAGGGAGCACAAATTATATTGACAAAATTCATGCCCTATAAGTACAGGGCACAAATTTGGTTCAGATGCCCTTTTTGGGCCTTGAAACGACAAAAAATAGGCTTAAAAAATGACTAACATGAATACCAAACCTGATGAGTTTATGGGGAGGTCAAGAAGCAATGAAGAGGTCGATGAATCACTCCAAGAAGGTTGTTCAATCTAGATGCCAAGACTCCACTCAATCCCCAAGGGAAACCACCATCAAAGCACAAAATAACAAAAATAACAATTTGGAGCAGATGAACACTTGTTAGCATGAACAATGAGCAAGTCAAGAATTAGGATCTCAAAAGAACTTTTTGGGGTCAATTATGGAATCCAAACCCTTATTTATAAGAGGTTTGGAGGGTAAAACGAGTGAGAAAATGAAATTTCACCACAGGCAAAGGTCAACCCCAAAACAAGCCAGCAAGGGGAGGGGTTTTAGTGAGAAAACCTCCTAAAATTCTAAATTTGTACCCCATTATTACAGGGCATGAATATGAAAAGCCAAATTATTGCCTCGTATAGACCGAGCATGAATTTGGTAAAGCTAAGGATACAAGTTCAAGGGGGGGCAAAAGGGTCCCAAATTTACACTTAGCAAGTTTGGGTGGCTAGCTAGAGATCTAAGGAAGAATTGAATCATTTGGGTGGGTCAATTATTTGTATCTATAGGTTGATTATCTTTGAAAGCTTATTTGATAACAGTGATCGATCCACTGGATAGAAGCTAAATATATATGAACAAACATTTAGAGAAGTTCAGGTTGAACCTATAAATAATTTAAAAGTTAGAGTGTGTTGCTCTAAAGAAGAAATAAACGAGCTCATGTCATTGTGCAGAGAATACCAATATATAATAGCATGGAGTTATGATGATATTCAAGTTTCTAGTAAAGATGTTATACAACATACCTGCCTAATATCAAGTCATTCAGGTAAAAACATAGGCCAATCAATACCAAAATTGAGGTCATAATGAAACATGAACTTCTCAAGTTGTTCAACACCAAGATCATATACCCTATTAAGAACTCTACATGGATAGCAAACGTAGTCCTAGTAAGGAAGAAAAATAGAGATATTTTCCTCTATGTTGATTTTTGGAATCTCAATAAGGTTTCATTAAAATATCATTATCCATTTCCATATATTGATCAGATCCTGCAAGCAATAGCTAGAGTAAAAAGGTTCTCACTCCTTGATGGCTTTTTCGATTATAATTAGATATAGGTAAAGGATAAGTATCAATACAAGAAAAACTTCACCACCAAGTGGGGGAGTTTTACATATAAAAGAATACCCTTTGGTTTATCTAATGCCAAAGCAAATTTTTAGAGATAAATGAATTTCGTCTTTGGATAGTTGATCAATAAGATAATTTTGATCTACTTGGATGACATGATAGTCTTTTTCGACGATAAGAAGAAGCATCTAGATCACCTAAAAATGGTCTTTCAAAAATGATGAGAGTTTGGAGTATTGCTTAAACCCAAGGAATCCATATTTGATGTGCATGAAGGTAAGATACTAGGACATGAGGTTTTAAATCAAGGGTTAGCCATTGATCTAGATCGGATTAAAGCTATTTTAGCTCTACCACTTCCTCTCAGTAAAAAAACTTTACAATCCTTCTTCGGGAAAATTAAATTTGTTTGAAACTTTATTTTTTATTTTGTGCAGATAGTCAAGCCTATGAAAAAACTTTCAAAGAAGAATGCAACATTTTTATGGACCCTAGAGAGGAGAAAAACCTTTGAGGAGATCAAACAAGCAATAACACAAGCTCCAATTTTAGTCAATCTGGATTATGAAAAATACTTCATTTTGTTTGTCTATAGGTTTGAAGATATTTATGTTGTAGTGTTAGCTTAGAAAGATGATAATTAGGAAGAGCATATGATATCCTTTCTTAGCCAAACATAGAAGAATTATAATTTCATAGAGAAATAAGTGTTTGCTATCATAAAGTCGCTTAAAAATATTAGATATTATTTGTCTTAGAGCAAAATATTGGTCTACTTAGTACATCCAAATATAAAAAACAATATTCTTTGAGGAGAATTAGGGGAGAAAAGAGCAAGGTGGATTATAAAAATACAAGAGTATGATATTGAAATCCAACTAACTAAGAAAGTGAAAGGAAGAGCCTTGTGTTGGTCTGCTTTGCAGAACCAAAACTCAACTTGTGTATAGAACGTAACTTTGAAGCAAAGCTTGGCAATGAAAAATATGTAGAGAAAGTATTATGGGTTACTATACTAGTCAAATTATTTTAAACAAGCAGGTGTCCAAAATAATTAAACACCTCCTAAATATTAGGTACAAACTATAGGCTTTGAATTATGTCTTATTACTAAAAGGAATGTTTAGAAATAATTTTTATGGGGTACTTATCTGATGCATATTGATAGAACAAGCAACAAAAGTTCTAAACAATTTCCATTTAGAATTCTTCAAATATCACTATTCAATATATGCTACTTTAGGCTAGGTACTATTGGCCTACCATCTTTGCAGATGCTTTTAAAGTAGTAAAAACTAAAATATTAGTGTTTCATCAAAAGAAGAAAAAACCTTGCACTTTCCCTACAACTAGTCATTGTAGAAGAACCCTTCCAATAATAGGGGCTTGACTTCATCGGAGTCATAAACCCAAATTTGTCTATCGAACATAAGTTTATTCTAACAACTAATTATTTTACTAAGTGGTCAAAGGTAGTAGCAACAAAAAAAACTAATCAAGACACGATGATTGAATTTTTAGAAAGACTAATAACAAGATTCACTATCCTAACCATGATAGTGTCAAACAACAAACCTTCTTTCATAGGTATAAATCTCATAGATTTTACAAGCAAGTATGGTATCTACTTAAAGGTATCATCCAACTACTATCCGTAAGGGAATGGACTATTAGAATATACTAATAAGAAATTTCTAAGAATATTCAAGAGGATTGTCAAATAAAATAAAAAAAGTTGGAACTTAATATATTTTTTTGAATTTACATGGTGGAATTGGTAGCCGCCATAAATCTGGATAGCCTATTCGGCTTTTATGGCCACCATAGTATTCTACAATGTCTGCCTTGAAATCCGCCACATAGTTCTTTGCGTAGCCCGCCCCTATAACCACCATGCCATAATAATTTTAAACCTTTTACGCCACTGAAAGCACCAGGAAAGGGACAATAATTTAGTTTTATGAGGCATGAGATTTTAACCTTGGACCTCTACCCCCCTTATGGGGTTTGGTTGAACCAATTGGTCTACACCTTGGACCTAGTTGGAACTTAATATTGAATCAGGCCTTGTGGGCATATCACATCACAGTGAAAAACATATTAAAGGCCTCACCATACTCTTCAGTCTATGGCAAAGAAGTTGTTTTGCCTCTGCACTTAGAATTATTGGTGATGAAATTGATAAATAGAGGAGAGTTTTTGGATATCACGCCAACAAAATTTTAGATGGAAGAATTGTTATTCCTATAATAACAAAGGGAAAAAGCTTATAATAGATTTCGAGAACATGAAACCAGAATTAAGCGGTGGTTTGATATAAAGGCCTTGTTTCAATGTTATCAAATCAACATCCTAGTACTTAAGTGGGATGAAAATAGAACAAAACCAAGGAAATATAAAAAAATTAATCTATTTTGGTCTAGATCATATCACATCAATGCAAAACGTGATTTCACTGGTAGACATTAATAATTAAATTTTATCAATTCCAATAAATGGTCTGCATTTAAAGCACTTTGTGTAGGAAGGAGTGTCACCAAACTTATAATATATGTACATAGAAAAGTGAACTTTAATAAGCCATAATAATTTTGAATTGCTAAAATTTGATTGGCTAAAGCAAAAGCTAGTTGGTAGCAAGTTTTGAAATGTAACAAGCCCATTCATCGAAAAACATAGCTATTATAGTCTGGTAAGCATATTGAGGCATTCACACTTTTCCAAGAAATACCAAAAGCTAATTTTAAATAAAAAACACATGTTTCATCTATCACATTTATAGTGCTAACAACTAGTTTCGTGTTATAAAAGCAAAATCCCATAGGTTGATTTTACATAAAATTTGCTAAAGTGAAAGAGCACTCTAAAAGATAAATCATCTTGAGAAAATAACATTGAGAACTTCATGTGCAAACAACAGTTGTTGCATTTGGTAAATTTTAGTGTAGAGGCAACTTTGAGCAACCATGATCGACGATGCTACAACTTCTTCCAAGAGAAAGGGGAGCACCTAGAAGAGCATGAAAAAAGGCCAAAAAGTTTAAAATAAACCAAAGGACCTAAAAGACCATACAAGCAAGATCTGAGACACATAAATATTTTTCAATGAGTTTACACAGGGTTTTATGAGGGGTCCCAATCCCCTCATACTGAATGGGAGAGACACATCAATTACTTTGTAGGTAAAATACAAGTCTCTGAGATGGCGTCAAATAGAGAGCTCAAAATATTTCACCTAGTAGCCTAGGCACAATTGCATTGCACTCATTATTGTATTTGTATGTACATAAATCGATACATACCTACCTAAAGTTGGTACTAACAATGACAAAATTCTATAATCCCTAAATTTGAGTGATTCAAAATAAAGAAGGCTAGGTAATTTTCTATCTTACGCCTAAGTTGATTGTCAATACATTTAAAATAGGCACTCACCTTAGAGTAACCCCCAAAACCTTTATCTCCAAAAGTCAAAAAAGGTACTATGACCCTAAAAGTTATAAATATGGGGGTAGAGGCTTAAAAATATGGCTTGACCAACAATTATATCATCCTTCGTCTGGTCATATCCTACCAAAATTACCAATTTAGATTTTTTAGTTCCAACATCCTGATATTTTCTCTATGTTAGCTATAATTTTTGGCGTACAGATAGATAAATATGTCTATGACTACCAACTTTCCATGGCCTACGCTCTCACCAATCCCTTCCATTATGATACAACCCATCCAGACTAGTTAGAATCTCCTCTTTTCTTTTATTTGATCCATTTATTGTGTCTAAGAATACACGAACAACTCACTAAATTATAGATATATGAGTACAAAATATTTAGATACCCATCATATTTGGCTTGGTTATTATTATATAACATAGTAGATAGCATGCTTTGTCTAGTAATAAATAGGCTAAACCTACAAGGTCGCATGGCAATTATAGACTGGACACACCTCATTATGACTTCCAATCCTTATTACAATTTCAACAGGCAATTATTGGGCTCAATATTGAAGCTCATATATGGAAATTTACCTCAACTATCTTAAAATGTAGTCAAGAAACTACAAACCCCTCAATAAGAGGAAGGAGATTGGTACTTCCTGATAGAAGGGACTAAAATCAAAGTGTATGTCTTTTTTGACAAACCATTTTTGCTTCTCTACCATGTGACGAACATGATATTTGGTATGGCATTTTATCAATAGGTGGATGAAATAAACAAAGCTTATGGCTTTGGCATAAGTTGATACATATAAATTACCATTTAGTTTTGAATTTATTAATTTGACAACAAGAGGACAAGGTGAAGTTTTGAAAGCTAGACTTAAAAATTCAAACTATATGAAATATCACATAAGTAGAAGTATGATCCAAAAGGGAGATTCAAAGATAAGTAGCAAAGTTAAATAGGGCCAAGCATTCGACATTCAAGCATGTCAATTGATCAAAGATAGAACAACTTTAGAATTGGATTATAATATAAGAAAAATATATGAGTAACCTCATTGGATATATATCTATGGTAGTGGAATATTATGATCCATAGAAAAATAAAATCCATGGTTTAATCCAAAATATGATAAAAATAATGAAAATAAACTAGGCTTGACAAGAGAGAAAATTTTAGAATAGTGGATATTTAGATGTGAATATGGATTTTAGACTCTGGATATGAACTATATAAAGATAAAACCTTCTCAGATAAGTATAATATGAATATAGCCACTTGGAAACCTAAAGAAGAGCCAACTCATCCTAAAATTTTAAGAAACAATGAGGAAGAAGATGATGAAGAAGAATTCCTTATAGAAGAAGAAGATGGATAAGAGTCTCTTACAGAAGAAGAGGATGCATATATTGATCAAATAATTTTTTAAGATGAACTTATTGAAGAAGATGTGTAAATTATAGGAAAAAAATAAGCTAAAATCCCAAAAGCAATAAATATGGAAGAATAGAAGTCTCTAGAAACAAGTCTAAAACAACACCAAGAAGAGTCTTCATTCATACTAGACACATTTTAGCAAAAAAATTATACGAAATGGGCTAGGATGATAAAAAATATAGGCTATACTGGAGGAGGCTTAGGGAAAACAACATCTAGTATACCAAAGCACCCACAAGTACAACAAAGGCCAAAAGGGCTAGTTCTAGGAGCTTGCACTACTAAGTCTAGGAAAAGGGATATTACATAGTTTATGCTAGGACCACTTAAACATTATATTTTACTAGAATAAGTAGTGATAGCCAAGACTATAAAAAAGTTAGGCTAGATCATAGAAATAAGTGGTGAGCTTGATTTGAGCCTACAAGCATTTTTGTAAAAGAAGTAAAGGCAACATCGAGAAACAAGAAAAATTGGTACTAGCTACCTAGATAAAGGAGAAAATCCTCACCTAGGACCACAATATTTTAATCCTACAACTCCATTGAAGGAATATATGATAGCAAAAATAAAAGGCTCTCTTTGAATCAGTAGGAAATGACTACAAAGAAAAGGAAAATATATGATATTCTTTTGGCAACATAGGAAGCAACAACAACAACTTAGAAGCAACCACAAGCAAAAGATACAGGTATGATTTCTCAAATACTTATAACTACTTATTCTACTCCTCTTATCCTTGCTAATGATCCCTCCTCTTCTCTCTTACCATCACATTCCTTTCCAAGGCAAATAATCCAAGAATAAATAGCATCAGATATGCCTCACACCACATCCACCTCATAAATGCAATACCTTATAGGTGTTGTTGAATCAATCTAAAAAACTCCATCTGCATTTCCCATTCTTCAATCCACCTTCACAAAATCACCACCTTTTGACCATTCATCCGCCATCATCATCAATCAACTCAAGCAAATGGATCAGAATGGCTAGAAATTATGGAAAAAAATACTACTAAGGAAAGAAAATAAAAGGGTGCCACCAAGGCTAATGAATATAGTTGATCCCACCACCTACAAACAACTAAGGGTGGTAACTATCCCAAAAGTAGATAATCCTGAGTTTGAGATGACATTGATCGACTATAACATGGTGCTACAAGAATTAGATATTGCTTGAATCCTACTGGATGACACCTTGCATAGTATTTAACACAATGTATCTCAAAGAAAACAAGCTAAGAAGCAAATGCAACAAGATGTAAGAGAAAATAAAGAGCCTAGAAGAAATAATGAAAGGAAAGAAAAATGAAAAGAAATCTTTGCAAAATGATATGCAAACACTATGGTGAACCATCATGAAAGCTCCACCTCTAGCATAGTTGCAAGAAAAGGATGACATGATTCAAGTCTCATAAGGATAAATATAAGGTCTACAAGGAGAGCTGAAACAAGAAAAATAGGCTCAAGATTCTCGTTTCTCCTAGGAAGTATTAATACAAATTAAAAAGGAAAGCTAAAGAAAAATCCTCCAAAGCTCTCTCAAAGCATATCCAAATGATGACTACTTGATCTTCAGTATACAAGTCACAAAAATTGTAAAGGTGGATCTTGTATAATCCCAGGATAAGATGAAGGATAAAATAGAGTAGATAAAATCCACACTCAATCTAGCCAAAATAAGATCTGAATCACCAATGACACTTGTGACAAATATAGAATGGAATAGAGCAATGTACATTGTCCAAAATTTGGTAAAATAAAATAAGCTAATCCAACAAGGGTGGGATATTATGGATAGGTTATTGATATAATAAAAAAATGATAGGTCTAGCAAAAGAAGCTAGAGACTTTGGATTCCCGGGCTTTTGGGTTGAAAAATATCAATTCTACTCCATGGAAGAACTTCAAGCTCAAATAGAGCTAATAGCCGATAATGAAGAAGATTTAAATAAATGGTAGTAGCTTATTAAAGAAACTCAAATTTTTGGATTCCTAAACAAGCTAGCCATGATACAAGCTAAAATTCAAGTTATGGCTAGAAGATACAAAGACCCTTCATATGAAAAGGCCTTTCAACTAAAAGCAATCAATGATTAGATCAGAGTGATCAAGCACCCAACCTTAAATACTGATGTGGATCATAATCCGCTACCTATTTTTATTTAATTCTAAACATTTATAGGCATATAAGTGCCATTTACAAGATTATATCTTAAAAATAGGTGATAACAACTAATTTCTTAACATTAGCTAACAACCTAATCTAGAAGCACACATGAGATTAAGGCTTACGCTGACATTTTTATTAAAAAAAGAAACCTAGGAAATAAACTAATACTAAGGTTTAAAACAATAAAACCTATGCTACTAGTAATTCTCATCATTCCTCCCGACAATAGAAGCATTGGACTCCAATGCTTTGACAATAAAGTGGGAGAGTAGTGTAGGTTTGCAAATAGTCAAATACTTCAGATGATCCTTAAGCTAGAAGAGTCGGTAAGTAGAATATAATGTAGAAGTTAATGTGAAAGCTTGATGTAGACGTTGATGTTGTGATACCTGAAGGAGTGTTACAAGTTTTTCTGGTGAAGATATTAGCGCACTAAAATCCACTAAGAAATACAAGCCACTAGGGGCAAAGACAAATCCAATGTGCAGAGTACCATGGTCTTGTGAAGGAAGAGACAATGATAACTCCCAAATTGGAGTACCTGAAGGATTCCAAAAATCATGATGGGGTCACAAGAGGGCCATGGTCATGAAGAAATTTTGCTTACAAAAGTCTCAAAATATGTAAGTGGATTTTAGGAAACTTGGGTTCAACAGTAAGTGCACTCCATATTACAATAATCTATTTTTGAAGAAGGTTTGAATAATCCAAACTTTGGAGCACCTTAGGTCAAGGTAGACATTTATAAAAAGTAAAAAAAGTAAATGAGATTATAGCTACAAGGTAGACATTAGGTTTGAATAATCCAAACTGGCTTGGAAAGAGCTTTTCGATGAGTATACATAAGGGTATATTCACATCGAAATGAAGTCTCAAAAAGTAAAAAAAGTAAATGAGATTACAGCTACAAAAATAAATAGATGCAAAATACCCTTTTACAATGTGAAAGGAGAATATTTGCAGGAATATTCTATGAAATATTGGATATATTAAAAATACATGTGGGATGAGACCAAAATCAACAATACCCAAAAAAAATAGAATCAACATTCGCAATCAACAATGCTAATCTGCCCAGAAGAATGCGAGAGTCTCCTTGACCATTGCTTGTTGGTTGAAAATAAAGGGGGCCTTCCTTGATCTTAAGGTGCACAATGCATAATTCCACTGCAAATGTGGGATTAAAAAGGACCCAAAGTGATCCATGTGATCTTGTTCCATTCTCTCCCAAAATGAGTCCTTGACAAAAACAACTACAACATTACCACATGTCCTCTCGAGAATGGTTTTATCGATGGCCAGGTGGATGGGAGAAAAATAGATCAGTGATCATTTGCATGCATGTCAAATAAGGCCACAAGTGTTGGTGATTTAGTATATTCTTAGGAGGGATCATCACAAACTTGGATGAATGACCATGCATCTAAATAATGTGCACGCATGGCACATCAATGTAGAAGCATGGGAGAAAACTATCTGACATGATGCACAAGATCTGAATTATGAAGGGCTAAAAGAGTGTTGAAGTGTGGATAAAAAAGGAAATCCAAGGGATCTATTGGAGATCCCCTAGGGGAATCCTTCTTTGGATACTATACCTACTCAGATCCAAGAATATAAATGTGCTATAATCGTCGATGTCCTGGGGAAGACTTTTGCTCAAATTCATATTGAGCGACTATAAGGATGTGAGGTCCACAAATTGAGAGGGCATTAAATTTGAAGTGATAATCTAGGTCACCAAAAGAAGTGGTGCATGAAGGTTAGAGGTGTCGATGGCAGATAGAGCATAGTTGATCCATGAAAAGGGATGTATGAGGCATTAGGGTGTTTGTGGCACATTTTTTGTGCCCAATCATGATACCAATTTAACCTAAGAATATAGTAAACCCTCAAGAATAACAATGCCACCAACATAATCATGCTCTCATAGGCATAAAGAACCATCAATAATCCTAATCCAATTTGAAGAAAGATAATGGCGATGATGGGTGCCTTCTATAGAAGTGGATTGCTAGTTGCGATGCCAAAAATTTGATCTACGATCTACTTGGCTATGAGAGGTCATGTGACTGGTCTATGCAACATCAAATTTGTTGCATCATCATAGCCAAAACAAAGCAGGGTTGATGTGACCATGGAGAGATTCAAGGTAGAGGGCCAGAGTCCTTGAACGGTGATCGCGATCCTTGGGAGGCTGTTGATATCGAAAGCATCCATAGAGTGGAGTAGAAGTAACATGAGGGTTGGATAGTAATAAAGGAGGATCGATGTAGTGGGGCCCTCTAAGTGTCATTGTTGGGATCATTGGTCTACGTGATAGATGATTGTGGGCTATGGAGAAAAAAAATGGGCCATGGCAATGAAGTGGCACCTCTCGTGGAAGAGAGTAGTATAGGTAGCATGTTCTAGGGTGTTCACCACATCATCCTCATCATGGCCAATTTCCTGCTTGTGGACAAGATCTAGATTCAACATTTTACCCCACATTTTCTCCACCAAATGAAGTGCATCTATGAGATATTGCATGAGCATTACCATTTTCCAGTAGCAATTCTCGATATTATAATCAGTAAAGTCTAGGGAATCTATGTGAGGATCATGATGATTTACATCTCAAAAAACCCATTACCAAAAATTTTCCAAAATATTCTTAATGGCAGCCCAATAATGATGCCTAATTAAAAATACAGAAAAACACCAAATGGTAAAGGGAAGCGATACAAAGAAGTGAAAAGGAATTGCAGAGGGAGAGGAGGAATCTCCATGAGGGAAATTCCCCCTCATAGGACAAGATACCCCTGCTTTGATACCACTCATGTGGATCAGAATCCACTACCTATTTTTATTCAATTCCAATCATTTATAGGCACATACGTACCATTTAAAAGATCTTATATTAACGATAGACTATCCTATATGAATGATACGTGATAACAACTAATTACTTAACATTAGCTAACAACCTAATATAGAAGCTTGAAATTTTTATAAAAAATAAACCTAGGAAATAAACTAATCCTAAGGTTTAAAACAATAAAACCTATGCTACTAGGAATCCTCATCAAAGACTTGGAAGATGGTCTATCAAGTACTGTAAAAAGTGAAAAATACCCTAGTTGAACAAGAGATAAAAAAATAATAAAGTAGTAGAGACCACACAAGAGTAGGTAAGGCAAGATGAAACCATAAAAGCTCTAACCATTGAGGCTAGAACAATAAAAGTTGGTTAGAAAATGGTTGACATGCAAAGGTAAGAAAATGACACATCAAGCTCACAACACGATGTCTCAATTCCCTAGTCATTCAAGAAAACATGAAGCATCCAAATAAGAAAGATCCAGTTCACATAAAGCTATCAACTATGAAAAATCAAAACACACAAGCAAAGTCATCACATAAGGTGTAGAATTTTGGGAAGGTGTGCCAACTCAAAAAAATACACCCAAGGTCATTGTAAGCATTAGCTAGCATAAGCCATCAATAGAAACCATAAGAAGGAGGGTAATTCTAAGATAAGAAAAAGTAGTTTTGAGATAGAGCTTTGGTTGACTAACTGAATCACCATGCATATTTTAGAAGCACCAAAATAGGCCTGTGTAGCAACCTGCAATTTTGAAGATGAGTATCCACACAATTTTGTAAAGAAGACGCAAATAAAATACAATGGAAGGCTTCAGTCTCTAAGTGCCTAGTAAAATTTACCTAAGGTATCTTACTTGGATCTAAAGCAACACGTAGTTGTGATGGACTATGCTCAAAGGAACTTCACATTTATAGGAGGTACCATCTTCTAGTATCTCTACCTTTTTTACTTTCCCTTCCTCTTTCTCTTTTTGCTTTCCTCTTCCATACACGCTTCTTCCCCCCATTCATACCATAATTTTCAATGCCTTGTTCAATTGTCTCCTTCTCCGTTTATTATAACTCCCACTCCTTGTTTCATAGTATTCATTATCGTCATCTTGTCCTCTTCATGACTACCTTCCCTTTCATCATTCTTCTATCTTCTGAATCTCCTTTACTATACATCCAATAAATAAGGATTCTAGATCCTTCATTTTTGTGAGCAAAAACCCCCATGAGGCATCAATAATGTAAGTCAATGTGGTTTCCTACATTGACAAGCCCTTAAAAATCAAACCAGGTTTCCATTTTACCCAAATTTTGCTAAGGCAAACAACCCTGAGGTTGATCAAAGCATAGTATCAATACAAACCAACTATCAAAGGCTTAAGTGCATTAAATAAAAGATAAGTTCCAAGGCGATTAAGCATTTTTGGAAGACCTAGAATCATAGAAAATCAACAAATCATAATGCATTTTTTCAATGTGGAAAAAATGACTAAGTCCCAAAGGGCTCTGATAATGCATAATTTTGAAATTAATCGATTCTAGAATTTCCTAGCGATGATATCATGTAAAGCTTTAGAAAAGTTTGAAAATAAAAAAACTAGAGTAGCATGGTCTCGACATTAGCTATTCAAGGCACTCCAAGAACGTGAATTAGGAAAAATAGCAAATTCATGGTTTTCCAAGTGCTTATGTTATCATAAGCACCACAAAAGCCATAAAAAGGTGCAAATTTAAAGAAGCAAGAGATAACTCAAAAAGAAAAGAACTAGTGGTCTTTGGGAGAGTGACATTAGCCACACCTCTCTAAAATCTAGACTTCATTCCAAAAGGTCCTCTATTGCAACCAAAATATTTTAACATTACTACAAGTTCCAACATCAACTCACAACTATTCAAAAACATCCCCATTGCCCAAATTGCTCGTATTAGAAGTTGTAATCGCCTGGGTGCTTTCTAGCCACTTAAGTTAAATCCATTGAGCTTGAAAATGATGTCTCTAACATGAAATTGCAATTGCCAAATAAATTATAGAGGACGATAGTTGAAAATCTGTGGACTAGATTGAAGACATGCATGAGCCAAAAATGGATGATGAAATTTGGACCAACTACATCAATAATACAAATAGTTGATTGGCATAGCACATGAAAATGACCTTTTCTCCCATGAGTATTATGCTAGGTTGTTTCTAATAGACCTATAACAAACATTTATAAATCTTGAGCTTTAAGATTCATGTAGTAGCTAATAAATAGTCCAATACATCTCATAATAAGGGTAAACTTTGTAGATATTGCTTGTTGTATATTGTATGATGATTGTTTCCATTCAAGAAAAAGGGAAAGCTATTAGGCCTTCATTGTGATAGCATTCTTAGGTTTTTATAAATGAGTTTTATATTTTTTTTGCAACTTTGTTGCACTTTATAATTAGTGAATTTGGCTAAAGAGAAATTTTCTCAATTGGATTGCTATTTGGGATTACTCTTCATATTGTATTTGGAACACTTAAAATGTATAACCAAAATTTAGTGAGTTCTATAATGCTTTCATTGATGGTTGATCTATTAAGTTTCATTTAGATTTGATTGTGTAAGACTCTTATACATTGTATTTTCAGTGTTGTTACACTATACCCTGTCCATACTTTAAGCAATCTCTAAATCCTTATATCTTTCTAACCCTTCCATTTTCTCCTTTAGTCTTAAACCCCTATTTTTATTTTGTAAGCATTATAAAGATCTGGCCTTCCCCAGAGTCTGAACTTGGGAGAAATCCTAGTCAAATCTTGACTAAAGTATAGGACACATTTCATAGATTAGATAAATTTTGGACCAAGATTAACACATGGTTTACTTGAAGATACCGAGTATTGAATAGTAACACACACTTCAATAATTGAGTATTGAATAAGCATTTTGTAATAAGATATATTTTTGGAGTGCATTATCGATAGAATTTGACACTCCTAACTATCTAAGTAGTAAGTCTACATTAACAGGGGAATTTATCTCAAATTCCAACATTACCCTAGATATTATTATGTTGTCATAAGAAAAATAGAGCTTTTGACATCATAGACCATGTGAGAATCAAGTAGCATAACCACCTCTCATAAGGTACATGCATGTAGTATAGGACAAGATAGTTGTAAGTTTGTTTGGTTTTGTTTGGAGGTTTGCTATGCCTAAATTAGGCATCCTATGTACTTAAATACCCTTCACTACCATAATGCAATACATTGTAAGCTTAAGTTGTAACAAAATTAGTAGAATTAAATTAGTAGAAGGGGTTTGGATTGAAGAACAGAGCAAAATACAAAAGGAGGTAAGGTTTTTTTACAAAAATAATTTAGGATTGGAGATTGAAGTTCTTAATGATAAGATATTGCAAGAAGTATCTTAAGTTATAACAGATGAAGAAAATAATAAACTAATGGAGTCTATTACTCTAGAATAAGTTCATTCAAATATTTTCTCTTTTGATAAGGGTAAATCACTAGGTCTAGATCTCAATAGCATTATATTAGCATAATTGGGAAATAGTAAAGGATTCTTTATTGGTGATAGTGGAACAATCTAGGGTAAAATAATACAAACCATATAAAATAAATGCAATATATCTTACCTTGATTCCAAAAAAGAAGGATGCATAATTGTTTGATTCATTCAGACCTATAAGCCTATGTAGTATGTCATATAGGATAATATCCAAGGTGAAGGAAAATCGGTTAAGACCACTATTAAACAAAATTATTTTAGAAGAGCAAGGAGGATTTTTGAAAGGAAGATATATTCTAGATGGAATCATAGTAGTTCATGAAGTAATGTATTCAGTAGCTTTTAAAGAGAGAGAAATGATATTAAAACTTGATATGAATAAATCCTAAGATAGGGTTAAATGGAAATTTCTTTTTTTGATATTAGAAAAGTTTGGATTTGGGAAGAAATTGGTCAAATGGATTAAAGTTTGTGTCTCTACAATATCATATTCAATGCTTGTTTATGGTATAGTAACATAATCATTTAGAGCCAATAGGAGTCTCAAACATTTAGATCCTCTATCATCATATATGTATAATATTATGGTAGAGGTATTGGGAAGGAACTTGAAGAAGGAATACAAATATGAGCTAATAATTATACTTAAGGCTAGTAATAACATTGACAATATCACCCATAAATAGTTTGTAGATGATACAATCCTTCTTGGAAGGGTAGATAAAAATAAGACCAGAGATTTGAATAACTTATTAAAGGAATATGAAAGAGTGTTTGGGTAGAAAGTTAATAGGACAAATCTAAAATTTACTTTCTAAACACTCTAACTAAAATTAGAGCAAGCATATGTAGGTTACTTCAAATGAAGAAGGCAAATTTACTAGCAACATATCTAGGTATGCCCTTATTTGAGGAGAGAATGAGGATAGAATTATGTAATCCAGTTATAAATGAATTTTAGAATAAACTACCAACATGGAAAGGTAGATGATTATTGTTAGCAGGAAGAGTGCAACTAATTAAATAAGTATTACATGCCATTATAACATATTACTAGTCCTTGTATATTATGCCAAAATTGGTAGAAAAAGTTTAATCTATTTTGTGTGGTCATTTTTATGGTCAGGATTACATGATAAAAGGAAATTTTCTTCGGTGAAATGAAGCAAGGTGTGTGATGATAAAACTAGGGGAGGTCTTGGGTTAAGATTTTTTATAGATGTAAACTTAGCTCTAAGGGGAAAATTAATTTGGAGATTGTACAAATAAAGACAAAGAAAATGGGAAGGAATTCTTCTAAGTACATTGAGCCCAATAACCCAAGCTTAATATTTGCTATATTCTCAGTACCAAATGGTTCCACACGATGGAACTGTTTTAAAAAATCAATTGATCTAGTGACTAAAGGTCTAATATGGGTGGTGGTAACTATAGAAAAAAATTATATTTGGATGTATACTTAGTGTGATAAAAGACCATTCAATCTAGATCAATTTTTAAAGCCATGGATGAGATTACTTCAAGATAAATATATTGATATGGTTTCAAACATTATGTGCAAATATCAAGAAGGAAGATACAAATGGAAAAACATTTTTTTACAAGTATACCAAACATTGTTGCTAGGAGGCAGTTGATAAAAAAAATAACAACAATGATTATTCTTAAGGAATTTGAGGTTAAGTTGATTTAGGAGTTGAATAGCCTAGGAGAATACACAACAAGAAGAGGATACAATGTAAAGAACCAAAAAAATAGGAATACTACAAGAATATGGAGAGATATTTAGGATAGCATGAGCATTCCAAAAGTTAAAATGTTTGTATGGCTAGCAGGTCACAGGAAACTTGTATCCTAGGATAACCTAATGAAAAGGGGTTTTCATGGCCCCTCACAATGTGTTATATGAAAAAAAATAAGAAGAGTATAGACCATATCTTGGTACACTGCTCAATATTTTGGGAACTATAGTAATGGTTTATTAATATGTTTGGTAAAAGTATGGTAATGAATAGTATAATAGAAGAATGGTTAAAGCAATGGAAGAAAACTTTTAAAAGTGAGGCGTTATTAAAAATCTAAGATGCATCAAAAGATACAAAATTTAAAATGTATGGTTGGAAAGGAACAAAATAATATTTAAAGGAAAGGAAAGTAGTTTAGAGGTAATGAAAAAAATATTTGTTTAGCCATAGAGGAGTCTAAACTAGTGTTATCAACTCGCCCAATCCCTAATATTGAATTAGAGAGCCTTAATAGATGGAGTCAAGTCATCAATTGAAATTATGATGGTGGGCATAGGAGAAACAAAAGGAAGAAACAAATATACAGTGGAAACCACAAGAAGCAAAGTTGATCAAATTGAATTTTGATGGAGCTTTTAAAGGAAATTCAAGACTAGTAGGAGGAGGGGTAATTAGAAATTATAGGGGTGATATTTTGCCACATTACACTTTTAAAATAAATAATAAAGCTAAATATTGGGAGGCTTTGGAAGGATTAAAAATATGTATACAAATGAAATGGAATAGAGAATGGATGGAAAGTGATTCGCTAACAATAATAAATGTGATCTTGAGGAAAGCAAAGGCTCCATGGAACATATAAGAGATCATTGTGGAAATACAAGATATTATTACAGAGTCTAAAGAAATTAGATTTACACATATGTTAAGAGAAGGGAACAAATGTGCAAATAGGCTAGCCAATAAAGAGGTTTTAATAAAGGATCATGAAGTTAAATTATCTTTTCCATGGTTAGAGAACGTAGTAAGTTTAGTTGAAGTTGACAAAAAAATTGAAAGGAGAAAATTCAAAAGAATATTCTAGAGGATTATAAAATGTTTTAGGGGATCCATTTATAGATCAATGCATTAGAGGAAACTAATATTATATATTTGGTAAAGCATACTATTATTTCATGAAGCGAGTAGAAGTTTTATATTCTAAAGTAGAGAAGATGATATCAGATAGTCTGCATGGTTGAATAGATTATTTGAGTTTTTGGTTGGATTATAGGATAGAGTATGTATTAGAACTTTCAACTTTTTGATATACCATTATGATTTGTTAAAATATCAATATAATATGAATGAGATTCATTTTACAACTCATTAAAATGATAAATTGTTTTTTAATTGGTTGTTTGGGATTAAAATGAATTGAGCTTGTACTATATAATGAGCCATAGTTCAATTATTATGCATATATTCCTTGATCATTTTTAATCATAAATTTTCAACTTTTTGAGACTGCTAAACTATTTATTATAGTTCTTGTGGTTGTACTTATGCTTCAAGAAGGAAACTAATAGTCTAGAGTTGGTAAAGTGGACTATGATAATGCAAAGTTTTGGAAATATTACTCTACTAAGATGCAATGCATAGATAGTAGAGGTGAATTTTTGTCAATGTGAAGGCTACTATAGGTAATATAAAAATAAGGATTTTGAATTCTAGAATATTTGTATTTACAAAGAAAATTGAAAAAGATATAGAAAATAAAAATCAAGAATTCAAAATTTTTATGAAAAAATATATAGATATCTAGCTATAGCAACTCAATTGAGATGCAAACTGAGATTAAGTGCAACAACAAATGTGAGTGTGATTCGGTAGTAAGTGCAACAACAAGTGCGAGTGCGAGAGCCTGGAGTAAGTGCAGTAGCAAGTGTGAGTGTAAGTGCATCAACAAGTGTGAGTAAGTGCAACCAAAAGCTAGTGCAAGTGAGTGCAACCAAAAGCTAGTGCAAGTGAGTGCAAGCACAAGATGAGAGTAAGTTTAGTAGCGAGTGCAAGTGAGTGCAAGCGCAAGCTGAGAGTAAGTGTAGCAGTGAGTGTAAGCATGAGCTAGGAGTGAGTGTGCAAGCTCAAAGCCAATGTGATCAAAGAGGGAGTACAAGCCAAGAGGAAGTGCGGGCCGAGATTCAGTCATGGCAGAAGAGTGGTAGGTTCATTCAGAGTGCATCAATGCTTCAAACCCTTACCATGAATGTGTGGAACATTATTTCCAAAAAGTTCTTAAAGCCAAGGAACACCAAGAAAAAGAAGATACAAGGGTAACTTTGATCCAAGAGGGAGTGCAAGTTGGGAGTGAGTGTGATGCAGGAGAGAGTGCAAAGTAGGAGAGAGTGCAAACTAAAATGGAGTGCAAACTAAGAGGGACTACAAGTCGAGATTCAATCATGGTGAAAGAGTGGGAGGTTCATCCAAAGTGCATCAATTCTTCAAACCCTTACCATGAATGTGTGGAATATTATTTCCAAAAAAAATTTGAAGCGAAGGAATGCCAAGAAAAAGAAGAGACACGAGTAATTGTGATCTAGGAGGGAGTGCAAGCCGGGAGCAAGTGTGAGGCAAGAGAGAGTGCAAGTTGGGAGCAAGAGTGAGTGCAAGCAGAGAGGGAGTGCAAACCAAGAGGGAGTGCAAGCCAAGAACAAGCTCCATTAATTATTATTGAAGGAAAGTCATTTTTGAAAGCCCTAATGGGAAGTCAAGATGCCCTAGCTAGAAATCAAAATACCCTTGTTGGAAGTATGAAGGCCCAAGTTGGAGATAAGCGAAAGAGCAAATACATGGCAAGTTCGATCTAGGTAGTAGATGGTACACCAGAAGTAAGTATCAAGGATGAGATGATTGAGCATGATATAATGGTTCTTAAAAGTAAAGGGCTAATATGTAAGTTCCATAGATCATGGCTAGGGTTTTTGGAGATTCAAAATTGGACCAAGTGAAAGTGGGGATTGAATCCAAATTATTCTGTGACTTTTCTTCCTAAAGGTTTTTTCCTCATCATATTTTCCAATTTAGAAATTAGGGATAAAATAATGGTTGGTGGCCCAGAGATGCACTTTATTTGAGACCATGGAACAATTTTTTTTTAGTTGAGACAAAAACTATTAAGAAGCTTCCAATGTAGGTTAGGCTTTTTGGACTTCCATATTAGCTTATAAATAAGGATGTTTTGAAAAATATTGGAAATACCCTAGGGAAATTCATCAAGGAAGGACCAAAAACTAAGGAGCGAAAGCATGTTATATATACTCGAATATGTGTTGCTATGGATATTTTAAAACCTTTGCCATAATCCATTAAAATTAAATCTAAATCAAGAAAATGGGATCAAAAAGTAGATTATGAAAATATTGCATTTTGTTGCCATAATTGTTTTGAGATTGGACACATGGCAAGAGTTTGCAAAGTAAAAACTATGAAGAAAGAGACAAAAAATTGTAGCAATGAGATAAACTTCAAAACGAAGCAAGGAAATCATTCAATAATAGAATCTAGATCAGATCAAGGATATTCCACTCTAAAATAAGAGGCAAAGAAATCCTATCGACAATATCAATTGGCATGTTTACAAGGAATTAAAGGTGCAAAAGAAGATGTGGAGATAAAACCCAAAACAAAGACAACAAAAAAAGGTCAATTTTATTCCAGGTAAATCATCTTCATTTTCCTCAAGTAGTATAGAATCCTCTTCAGGTAATAAAAGTGAAGTGGTGAAGATGGTATCCCTTACACTTTAAGGTTTCAAGAGCATAATAATATAGAAATGATGTTGGAGGAAACCCATAATAATTTAGGCTTTTTAGGTTAGAATAAGAAGGTAATTCCTACTGAAGAGCATCCTTACACTTTAGGGTCTCTATGGAAATATAAAGAAGAGTGTAATTTTGAGGTTATTCCTTGCACTTCAGATCCTTCATAACAAGGCAAACCTAAAGATGATAAGTCTTACCATGAGCAATGTGAGAAGATTAAAAAGATTGATGAAGATGAAATTTTTGCTGAGAATGAAAAAAAGAGGAAGATCGAAGAGGCAAAAACAAGGAGAAAAAGAAACACAAAGGAATATTGATATGGGAAAACAAAAGTAAATATCACAAGTGTTAACAAGAAGTGGGTCTAAACCCACAAATAAAATAAAAAAATAACAATGAAAATAATATCTTAGAATATTAGGGGAATGAATAAGAATCCTAAAAAAATGTATTAAGAAATTGTGAGGTTGTTATAGATAAATCGGCAGAAAATATTTTAGCCATTTGCAGTGTTGAATTTCATCTTAATAGAATTTAAATTTTTGAAGGCATTTGATATAAAAGGAGTTGATTGTGGAAACTTAGTAGTTTGAGGAAGATGAAGAATATTTTTTTTTTTGGTATAAGGTAGAGGTGGTTATAAGGTCCACAAACCTTTTACAAAGTCAAAATGGGCTGGTTCTAGCATCAAGCCCGTATAATCAAAATACAAAATGGATCTTTCTAAGACTCACATTAAGCCATACTTAGAGTCCACGGTCCTATACTTGTCGCTTGACTATTCAGGATAAAACAAAAACCAAACAACACCTAGCACTTACTAACACTAGGTTGTTGTACTGTACACTTGTCACCTCCCAGGCCCCAGCAAATGGGATGCCTTTTCTGCCTAATTCCAACTGTCGGATTACTCATCATCAGCCCTCTGATCTCCTGATGCTCTAACAGGTTTGATCTTAGCTCTTCTCTAGTAGCCAACACCAATAGTTCTTGAGGGAAGTTATCCTTCCAAATTTGCATCTCCCCAACGAAGCGCAATATTTGCCATTAGATCCGTTGCTCGGTTCCCTTCTCTCGAAGGTGTGTTGGATTCGGGCATTAACCAAATGATATTTATGAATCTTTGCTTCTAGGATAAGCTCCAATATGGTCCAGTTGGGGTCTTTATCCTCCTTAATTGCCTTGATTATATTAAGCGAATCCCCTTCAAAGATAACTTCCTTATAACCCTCAAGTCTGGCAATTCTCATTTCCTGCATGCGAGCTCGGGCTTCTGCAAAATGATTTGTTTGAGTTCCCAAAGGCTCTGCAAAGGCAAGGACCACTTTTCCTTCCTCATTTCTCAAAACTTCTCCTGCTCCTGCAGCCCCCAGATTTCCTTTAGCTGCCCCGTCAAAATTAAACTTAACCCACTTTTGTGTGGGGGGTATCCACTTGACACCATCCCGTGGGTTGGTTGTAATTTCTAGGTCTGGAAGTTCCTCTCCCCAGTTCCGCAAAATCCTCCTTTCCCTTAGAGACATGGTCTCATTTTTGAAGAAGAAAGTTTTCCAGTTTTCTTTCAAAGCTCTGATTATTTTATTACCACATAACCTGGGATCTTTCTTACGTCCTTTAAATACTCTCTTATTTCTCTCATTCCATATCCCCCATAAAAAAATGGGGTAAGCTGAGCTTCCAGAGCCAAGTCAAAAGCTTTTCCCGGAAGGGGGAAGCCCACTGTATGCAGAAGTCAGACATGCTATTTGGACGGACCCAATCTATATGAAATTTGGACAGGATCATTTGGAAGAGCTGTACAAGAAAAATAACAAGTTAGAAATATATGACTTACGGATTCTATCGCTTTCTCACACAAGATACATCGATTGATGAATTGGAAACCTCTCCTTTGCGGATTATCCGTTGTCGGGATTTTATTTTTAACTGCAAACCAAAAGAAGAAAGCTATTTTTGGGGTTAAATTATTTAACCAAATAACGAAGTCGGAGTCCGACCATTGAATCCTGAGTGGATTAACTTATAGGCGATTTTTATTGAATAGATCCCACTTGTAGTTTTGCCCCAAATCGCCTTGTCTCTTCCTCCCCGAGGAATGATCGGGAACACCCTTAAAGCATCATTGAGTTTTGTTAGGGCCACCTTCTCTTGCTCTGACAGATTATGAACTGTGATTTTCTTCCAAGAAGAAGTTTCCTGTGCTACAACAATAAAATCCCCTACTTTTCCTCCCATTTCCTTCAAAATTTTATGTTGGAGGACCTGAAAGTCTAAGTTATCTTTCAGAGGGGCCTCTTCCAACCACGGGTCTTGCCAAAAGTCCACTTGTATTTCATTACCAATTCTCCATTTGATGCCTTTCCTGACTACCTCCCGACATTCGAGAAAACAATTCCAAAAATAGGATCCTCTAGGAAGATTATCAGCTTTCAGGAAGTCCTGATTATTTTTGATATATTTTGCCTTAAGAAGTTTTACCCATCCCAATTGATCATTATTGATAAATCTCCATACCTGTTTTCCAATCAGAGCTTGATTCATTTCTTTCATTCTCTTTAACCCCAGGCCCCCCTGATCCTTGCTTGCACACACCTGATTCCATGCTACCAATGAAATTTTCTTTCTCTCCTCTGAACCTGACCACAAGAAGTTGCGTTGAATTAGCTCCAATGTAGCTCGGACCTTTGCAGGCATTCTAAATAGAGACATGCAATAAATTGGAATGCTCTGTAAAGTAGTTTGAACTAATAATGCTTTTCCTGCGGAGTTGAGAAGGCTGCCCTTCCACCCTGCTAACTTTTTGGAGATCCTGTCAATGACTGAGTTCCACAAAGTAGCCTTCATTCTTCCTTCGAACATAGGCATGCCTAGATAAGTTGTTGGTAGAAGCTCCTTTCCACAACCGAAGAGGTTAGCTATTCTTTCCTCCCTCCCACCGGGCGTGTTAAAGAAATATATGCTACTCTTCTTATAGTTTATGTCTTGTCCTGCTCGTCTCATACTTGGTTAGAATTCTCTTCAACTTCCTAGCTTGAGGCACCGAGGCTTTGGACACAATGATTGTATCATCCACAAACTTTTGGTGAGACACTGGCTTTCTTTGTTGAGGCTGGTTTAAAACCTTCCAATTGACCATCTGCCACCGCTGCTGAAATGTTCCTACCCAATGCTTCCGCTAAAATAATAAACAAGTATGGAGACAAAGGATCTCCTTATCGCAACCCCCTTTCACTCTTAAAGTAACCGGAGGGTGACCCATTCACCATGACGAGAAAATCTTGTAGTAGAGATACAACTAAAAATCAACTTAATCCATTGGGGACAGAAACCAAACTTACCCAAAATCTTGGTGAGGAACCGCCATGAGACCCGGTCGTAGGCTTTATTCATATCAAGCTTTAGTGACATACCTGCTTCCTTACTAGTCACCATTGAATGAATAACCTCATGAATTGTGATGATACCATCCAATATTTGTCGCCCTTTCACAAAGCCACCTTGGTTCATATCAATGATGAAAGGAAGGATAACCTTCAGCCTATTGGTGATTGTTTTTGTGAGAATCTTCATCAGAGTGTTACATAAAACGATAGGGCGAAAGCTGGAAAATTCCATTGCTCCCACTAGTTTAGGGATGAGAACTAAAAAAGTAGCATTAACTCCTTCGGGATTTCCATGTCCTTTTGAGCCTCAATTATAGCTTCCACTACATCATTGCTTAGGATATCCCAAAACTTCTGGAAGAAAGCTGCAGGGAAGCCATCCGGTCCTGGGGAGCTGTTACCATCCATGTCAAAAATGACCTTCTTGATTTCCTCCTTTGTGAAAGGACTAAGTAAGAATCCATTAAGATAATTAGTTACGAGGGGTGGAATGGCTGCCAACAGAGAGTCTTCTTCTTCAATAGTCGGATTTACATCTTCTAGCAACGATTTAAAGTACTCAACCGCTTCCCTCCTTATGTCTTCCATATCTTTGGTGTTAGACCCATCGGCCATCTTGATCTCCTTAATTTTTTTAGTACTCCTGTGGCGAAGAGTAGAGACATGGAAGAACTTTGTATTTCTGTCACCCTCCTTTAACCAACGCAGTTTGGATTTCTGCCTCCAAAAGGTTTCTTCAAATCCCAGCATCGTGTGGTATTCGACTAATAGCTCCATCTCCCGGTTTCTCAGATCCTCCGTAAGCTGCTCTGACTTCAGCTTCTCCTGTAGTTCATTGATCTTGTATTTTAGTTCTGCATTTTTAACAAAAATATTGCCAAAGGAAGTTTTGTTCCACTCTCTAATGTTAGCCTTCACATTCCTTAGTTTACATGCCACTTGGGCCAGTTTCGAACCATTATACTTTTTGTCCCACCATTGGGCAACCGGATCCTTGAGATCCCGATGTTGGAACCACATAAGTTCGAATCGAAAGGGTCCGATGTATCTTTTCTTAGAGTCCTCCCCTGTTTCCCACGGAATTGGGTTGTGATCGGACCCGATTCTTGGGAGTGTCGTTAATGAAGAGTCCCCAAACCTCTCCGGGCATTATTGAGAAAGAAGAAACCTATCTAATCTTATCTGAATTTGGTTTTCCTTCAATCTTTTGTTAGACCATGTATAGGAGAATCTACGCGAGTCCACATCCATCGACTCATGTTGCTCAACAAAATCTCTAAACTCGTAGATATCAGCAGTTATTCTTTGAGAGCCCCCCAATTTATCTACAGGATTAAGGTAGCAATTGAAATCCCCCGCCACAATCCAAGGGTAGTTGGGGACCGTCTCCCTCAATTTAGCTAGCTGAATCCAAAGAACCCTTCTCAGTCCCTGTCTAACTGGAGCATATACATTCGTTAAGATCCACTCTTCCTGCGTGGTTTTATCCACACATAAGAGACAAATAAACCAACTAGACATCAGAATCACTCTACTATCAATCACATTTTTGTTCCACATAACCAGTAACCCTCCTGCTGTTCCAGTGGCCTCTTGGCCTACTACTTCAGCTTTTCGCCAAGTCCTATTCTTAAAAGGAATAACTCTACTCTCCTCCATTTTAGTTTCTTGTAGTAAAATCATATCCGGTTTGTGTTCTTTTCTAAGAGCATACAAAGCTCTTATTTTTGCAGGATTACTCCCACGAATATTCCATGAAAGAATCTTCATTTATGGGCTTTGGATCCTCGAGCCTTCGCCCCAAAGAGCAATCTTGCTTGAGTGCCATCGACCACTCCTCGCTCTGCTTCTTTCTGCCTTAAGGCAACATTGCTAGGTTTCCCTCTTCCTACTGAACCATATCCCCATACATCCACTCTAGGTTGAAGTTCCTTGGGATTCACTTGGCTTCTAGTAACCATCTTGGGTAGGTCAATCTTGGTCTTTGGGGTAACAATCTGGCTTTCCAGGTTAACTGGTCTTTTTGACAGTGGAGATGATTCCGTGCTCTTAGCTTCTTGATTAGTAGATTCTTTTTTCCCTGCTTTGGGGTTACACTGATCTTGGTGGTTCACCTCTTCCTCCTGAGTATCCTTGCCTGTATTATTAGTTTCCTGCTCCTTCCTCTGATTTTTCTCCTCTAAATCCTTCTCTTGAGTCTCCTCTACCTCATATTCCACTTCTTGGTTGTCCATCTGATCTCCCTTCAAATGATTTAATGCATCAAAACTGTTCTCCACTGGGATGTTGATCTCCTTGGAATTTCTTCCCATAAATTCCTCTGCAGTACATGGGACCACTTCCACCGAGCCTCCATAGGCCTCCTGTATCACCCAATCAAACTTACTTGCCCCAGGGCGTTGATCTATGGGGTTCTTTCCTTTGTGATTTGGCTTTGAGGCTTGCTGTATCATCTTAGGAGCAGGTTGAGCTTGAGGGTTCCCATAAAAGGGACCAGCTCCCCTGTGAGAGGGTTTCGGGGCATAGGAATTTTTGGGAGGAGGGTTAAAACGTTGCCTCTTGCTTACAATAGGGCGAACAGGGTCTCTGATATTCGGATTTCGAGCTCCACGTCCTTGAGGCCCAGGTTGGGTAGGAATGGAGATCTACGGGGGAGGGATATTATTCGGGTTTGAGGATCGGTATTTTGGAGTGGGAAGTTGGTTCTTGGAAATGCGGTGGATACCCCGGTGCCCTACCTTCCCACAAACACTACACTTAAAAGACATATTTTCATATTCAAAGACTTGAGTATGAAGGCCAAACATAGACGACAAAATAATGGATTTAGGGAGCTCTTTACTCAGGTCCGCCAACACACACATGCGAGCAGACAGGAGTCTTGTTTTGCTCAAGGTTACAGGATCAATAGCTATTAGTTCTCCAATCTCCGTAGCTATCCCGACCAAGATTTGTTCGTTCCAAAAAAGCAGAGGTAATCCTGGCATCTTAACCCAAATAGGAGCCAAATCCAAAGCACCTGAGTATGGGGGTTGAAATCGGGGGACCAACGCTTCAGATACAAGCCCCTTTTCCCAAAAAACCAAGGACCTCCTTGGAGAGTCCTTTCCATGTCCTGTTCACATTGAAATGTCACCAAAAGAAAACTCTTGGGTAAAGCCTTAATCATCATACCGGCCCTTGGCTTCCATTTTTGGATGGCCCATCTCCTTATGACTTCCATGTCTGGCCTCACCCCCATAAATTTAGCCACCAGAGATGTTCTGCCCTCCATAGCCACATGCTGAGCTAAGGAATCCGGGACGTGCAACCTACCATTGACAGATTTTAGATTAAAACAAGAGTCGGATAATTTTTGCTTATCGCGAAGAGCATTAAGATATGAAGGTCTCCAGTTGCCAGGTTTCTCTTTGTCTCCTTCTTGGGTCTTCCTTTGATCCTGACGCATAGAGTCCTGGTCCCCCTCAGAGAAATATTCAACCGCATCCGCCCAATGCCCTTGGACCGGTTCCAATAGAACTTCCTTGTCCACATCCTCCGCCTGGGGGCCTGCTATCTCGCCAGAGCCCCCACCTGCCGCGACTGCTGATCTGCCCTCTGAAGTCCCACACCTAGGGTTTGATGCCCCTAGACCTCTCGCTCCTCCTCCTTGCTGCTCCATCCGTCACAACTTGTTGCCTCCAAAATCTACCATTTTTTTTTTTTTTTAGGGCCAAAATTTTTGTGACCGCTACCGTGCACGAACTGCTATAGTGGCGGCTGCTACAGTATGCAGGCTTCTACAGTGTCGGCTGCTACAGTGGCGAATTTGATGGGAGACTGCTGCTCCCCTCTCCGACTGATGGAACGATCTTGCACATTGTTCATGCTATAATTGATAACAATAATATGTTTTCATATAAACTATTTATTATAATTTTTGTGGTTGCACTTGTATTTCGAAGAATATTTTTGATAGAAGGGTAAATGAAGAATATCTTCGATAGAAATACATAGTTGGATATGCTTTAATTAACTTGTTAGAAATGTAATGAGAGCAATATAATATTTTGTTTTCGTAATGGGAGTGACCCCCAATAGAAGCCACACATAGATTATTAAAAAAAACTCAATTGAGATGAGAATTGAATAGGTTTGTAAACTCTCAATATCTAAAGGAGATATTTGTAATTTGTCAAGTGTGGGGGACCCGAGTACAACCCCTTTTTCTCAAGTAAAAAAAAAGGCCAATCATTTACATATTTTAAGTTGTCTAGGCACTTATACGTTAAGGATAAGAGGCCATCTCCTAGGGATGAATTATTTATGTGATTTTAAAAGATCCAAATCATCTATGTTATTTTAAATAAGCCACATCATTTGTGTGTCTTTAAATAGGCTAATAATTTACATATTTTAAGCCTCCTAGACGTTTATCCATTAATCAACCTAAGAGGCCACCACCTAAGGATGAAATAATTATGTGCTTTTAAATAATCCATATTTGTTCCTTTAAATAGGCCAATCATCTATCTTCTTTTAAAGTTGCCTAAGCACTTATCCATTAATCAGGCTGCAAGGCCATCGCTAAGAAGTGAATCGATTAACAATTTGTGCCTTTAAACATACAACTTTATACATAACTTAAACAATTTTGTACCTTTAAATATGCTACTTTGTACATAGATAAAATCATTTTATGTCGTTAAATAATCCATTCTATACATATATAAATCAACTTATGCCTTAAAATAGGCCATTCTATACTTATATCAATCAACTTGTGCCTTTAAATAGGTTGCTCTGTATATAAATCACAACATTTTATACCTTTAAATAGGTCACTTTGCATATACATACAACAATCATGTGCCTTTAAATAGGCCACCTTGTACATACATATAGCAATCATGTACCTGTTAAGTAGGACACCTTATACATACATACAACAATCATGTGCCTTTAAATAGGCCACCTTATACATACATACAATGATCATGTTCCTTTAAATAGGCCACCTTGTACATACATACAAAAATCATGTGCCTTTAAATAGGTTGATCAACTATGCATCCTTCGATGGACCAGTTTTTGTACATACACTACGAAAATATGCACCCTTCAATAACCCTAATCATTTTAGTTATTCCATCATTCTCTATTTCATAACTTATTCATTCTCCATAATATACTTATAATCAATTTTACTCTTCATCATCCACTTTTTACTTCCATTTCTTCTCTCATTCCCTTCTATCCTTATCTATACCTACTTAGTTCATCCTCTAATCGATAGTTAACCTCCACCTATTTCATATGTAATTACCCCTCTTCGCAAGGTTATAACACATCACCAAAACTAGGATGTATAGTACACACTTCCCATTTTGTGTCATCACAATCCACCAATGCCAACCTATCATCCATCAAAACCATTGATTAAGGTTAATTAATCCATTTACAATCAATCATTAAACCACTTACTTTCTTAATTTGAATTAATCACTTAATTTAAACTCTTACAATTAATAATTTAATCAATCAGATTAATTTCTTTTCTATAGTGATGGCAGAAAATAACATTTTCAATTGATAACCCAAGAGTTAATTGGGATCACCTTGTTAATGGATTCATCAAACTTAACATTACAAATCAGTTGATCAAATACCAAACTCATAATTGAAATCAATAAGTTCCAAAATCACATTAATCGTTCAACCATCAATTACTTAATTTATCAACTCGACATAATTAAGTCAATTTATTAATTATTTATCATAAAATATTCAAATTAAATCAAATTAATTTCTTATATTGTCCAGTAATGAATGAAAATCCTTAACTCACCCAATTAGCATCTTAATTAATAATCTTGAACCATTATGTCAAGTTAGTCAACTCGTACAATCCTAAATTAATCCACCTATTTAATTTACTTGAAAACTTTAAGTATTATTAAAATAGCTTAATTACAAATTGTCGAACCATTTAATCAATTGCTTACTTAAATCATGTTTAACCATTAACCATCCACAACACATTAAGTCACTTAAACCATTAATTAATTACTTAATTAATTTGGTTCATTGACCATACCCCTAGCTAAATTGGGAATCAAATAATTAAGGATAGTGAAATTGCACTCTTAAATTAAAATCCATTACTTAAACAAATTAAAATCAATTCATTTTGGTCTAACCAAAATCAATCTCAATTGGACTCAATTAATCAAAATTGGCATTAATTAGTTTCATTTTGCAATCAATTAATCACCATAATAATTGATATCATAAAAAAAAATGTAATTTATCTAAAATCTTTCAAAGTTAGTAAAATGCTCAAGTGAATAATGATTAAACTAGCACCAAATAAATTGATTAATACAAGCCAACTTAATTGATTCAACTTGCTAAACTATCTAACTCAAACACTTTGTTTAGCATATTAATTCATCAATAATGAACTCATCCTAGAATTATCATCAACTAAATTTAAAGCATTAAATCCAATTGCTTAAATTAATTTAGGATCATTAATATCGATCAATCAATTAATTATTTAGTCAATCCATTATCTAGTTAATTAATTAACCTACTCATAATTTGATCAAATTAATCATTATAAAACATCATCATTGACATAATTATTAATACATGCTATCCCAAAATAAACATCATCATCAAGAAGTATAAAAACCATCTAAATGTCACATCATATATACATCAAATCATGTATAAAATTACATCAACGTCCTCACATCATACATCGACAATACATAGTACAATCCTATGTACCATACATGTAAAAATGGTACACAAAACTGATGCAATATATAATGGGCCTGATAGCCTCCCAAAATCTCTATAAAACTAGCAAACTATCTCCAAAATGACTTCAACTCTCTGATACCAAATTTGAAGCCTCTCCTCCTATTGGTGGTGATGGTGGTGGCATCTAAATCGACCTTTGAGATAGCCTAGTCATGAAGTGGGACTATGATATCATTCTCATAGGAGAAGGCTATTATTGCTCAACATGAATAATAGCATGGTGCAAACCCTATAGTATGCACTATGGTCAATATCCACTTGTAAATTTGCTTGGGCTTGAACTAGCTTCTCTTGTACCTATACCAAATTATCGCTCATGACCCTCATAATCGTATCTCTAATATCTATTATTGTTGCACCTTCCCAAGCCATGGCATCATCCCACTCTCTCCTCATCTGATAAACCTACCTAGCCAACTCATATCTCTCAGCCACTACCTACTCATACTGGCCCCATAATACTGTCCTCTTAGCCTGATAGTCTTGATGCTCTATCTATTAAGCCATCTCTAGGATTTCTGTATACTCCTTGACCTTGGTCAATGCATCTTGTAACATCAGCATATACCTCATAATTGAGGCCCTCTCTATCTCTACCATATCATTGGAGTCTTTCTTGGCCTTACCTCATATCTCATCCCTACCTCTATGGGCACTGCTACAGATGGAGCTGCAACTAATGGCCTCATGAGTGATGACCTTAGTACCCCTTCTTTGTGGTCCTCTATCTCTATAGAGTCTCCCTTAGGTGTATCTATATGATAGGCATTGCCTACCACTGAGAACCTAACCTAACCTTCACTATGATCCATTGGAGGTATATCTACCTATACCACTACCCATAACCCAATGCAACCCATAGATCATCATACCCCATATTGATTATAGAAGTATCCTTGATATTTATCTCTATAGAGCTATCAGGGTCAAATGGGCCTCTAAACCCCCTCTCCTTTGTCACCTATCTATACCACATCTTACCTAATACTAGTACTTCCTACTATATGTCAAGCTACCTATTGGCAGTTTTATACTTTGCCACATTGGGATTTTTAGTTTTATTTTGATGGAGCAATTTTGGATTGTAATGCGGCAGTATTTGTCTTAAAATATTATTGACACAATTTCATATGTTATTTTTCTATTTTGTATGTATACCCTTTTGCTTGAAAGTGATGAATGTTTAAAGGGGAAAAACAAATGGAGAACTTTGTAAGAAATTCAAATTCACAATGATCAAAAGCACCAGGAATTGGAGGCACCTTCGACCCTGTATACTTTGTCAAAAAGAAAATAGAAGAAGCATTTTTGACTAAGGACCGAAATATTTTAAAAGGGAGAAGGTATGGAAAATGCATTCACCCCAAAGATGGGGCGAAAGCGTCGTTCAATCCTCCTTGGGATGAACGTCTTTTAAAAAGGATTTAAAAATTGTGCATCACCCGTCGTCTAATTTTTTTTTTTGGTGAAAGATGTGTTCGCCCCAAAGATGGGCGAGGGCTCCATTCGTCCCACCTTGGGGCAAACATAATATAAAAGGTGATGAAATGAAGGCATAGAAGGCGCACGATAAAATGAAATTGTGTTCACCCTAGTCGAGGGGCGAACATACCGTTTGCCTCTCCCATGGGCGAATGCATCCCAAGGACAAAATAAAATCGTGTTCGCCCTGGTTGAGGGGTAAACATCCCATTCACTTCTCCCATGGGCGAATGCATTCCCAAAAATGCAATCACACGAACGCGTCGAGTAACAAGAGATTGGGCAAAGATTATTTTTGTTGAGAGACAAACACAGTTTTTGAGCAAATTGGGCGAACGCAGATAAAGTTTTTCAGTTGTTAAGTTTCACCGTGGTCCATGAGGAATATAGTGAAGCAAAAACATATTTTTCCAAGGTGTCCAAATCTCAAAGGTGCTCAGAGCGGGCTTTAGTAAGCATTAAATAATGGTGGCAACTAGTAACTCGAATTGTGAATCCCAAGTGAAGAAGAAAGTTGTATTAGAAACACAGGAGGATTTTCATGATTTCCAAGGTGGGAGTGTGTTTTCAAGGCATTAAACCTCTCTTAATTTTCTATGCACTGATACTTAATATGCAAAGTTCTTGGGGATGTTCCCTTGAAATACAGATCATCGTTCCAAAAGGATGGATTTTTAATATTTCCAAGGAGGAATTTCCTCACTCTTATTTCTGATCTGTGATCATTTTGTCTTCATGTACATTTAATGAAAGAGGCAAAAACCTCTATAAATACTAATCAAATTTCCATTGTAAAAGGGGTTAGACATTTTACATGAAAATTTTCGAAGTTCTCTGCATCAAGAGAATATATCAGGATTTTGAATTTGCAAGTGATCTTGTGTGCAATTTCCTTTTGTACTCGTGCACTTCTATTTTACATTCATGTTTCTTATTTGTTGTGAAGTTTAAAATTTTGCATTTGAATTTAAATATTGCTAGTGAGGGAGTGAATGTTGGAGTGTTATTCTGAAGTTTATTACTGCAAGTTTATAAGTAAATTCTACTACTTTCTTTCTGTTATATGCTATTTCATGCTTGGGTGAATTTCTTGTTGTTATTCTGCCCCAAATCCTATGCTTTTAGCCTCTAGCCATATTTCCCATTTCTTTCCATAATATCTTTCTTGCAACTCTAGTCTTCAATGAGTGTAGGATTTAGTTTGGGAGTCAACCTTCTCTGGAGATTGGCACGAAGGACATTCCTTTCCTTCGGTATTTCAATCTTAGCTGTATTTAGGGTGCATAAACGTAGTTTTGTTGATTAGGTAGATATTTGACCAAAAGTTTTTGGCACACCGGGTGGGACCTCAAAATTTCCACTTTCGACAGTATTAAGGTTTGATGTTCGCCTTCGTGCTGTATAGTTAGAACATTTGATGACTTGATTATATCCAAAAATATTCGAACGTGAGAACAATGGAAGCTGTATCTCATGAATACAATATCGAAGGCCAAAAATCCATATCATCGAATTGAGTTATATGAACTTGATATTCAAAGGCTAGGGGAACATCCTCAATTAGCCACTTTGCACCATACATCTTCATTACCTCATACATCCCATATATCATATGTCACATCATCACAACAAGTCAGTGTGTTTTTTGCTCCCATAAGTCCAGTTAACACTGCTACTAGTGTTCCTCAAGCTCCACCCCACACACCAACCCACATGGCTCAAAACCCACCACCACAGCAGCCACAACCACCCAGGAAGTTCCCAACATGGAATAGCTCAGGGGCCTTGAACTTACAAGCACATGATTCGGTGCCCCAAGCAACTTTGAAGGCTTTGTCGATCTATGATGGTACTGGTAAAATGACCTATGAGCATATTCAAGATGTAGATTCTTTGGCTACGATCCATGGAATAACATATGAAGATG
Organism: Wollemia nobilis; assembly: GCA_028583015.1. Lineage (NCBI taxonomy): Eukaryota > Viridiplantae > Streptophyta > Pinopsida > Araucariales > Araucariaceae > Wollemia > Wollemia nobilis. The sequence continues at coordinate 2,231,371 of JAQPPZ010002224.1, forward strand.
TGATGGTAAAGTTGTTGGTATTGTCACTAAGAGGGAAATTGTTGTATTGGTACCGATTGCTGCAACCTGAAACTATTACTTCATGGGATAAGTTGGTAGAGATGTTGATTACAAATTTTCATAAACAAGCTGACCTATACTCCTTACTGCACCAGTTCACAATGATTGAAATATATCCATAGGAGGAGATAGTTGATTTCAATATCAAATTCGCTCAAAGCTAAAAAAGAGTTCCTTATGGTTTGCGGCCCATACATGAAGAAGTTGTGTTCTACTACCTCATAGTATTTAGCACTAAAATTGGTATGGTCATGCAACAAGCCAATGTGACTACATTACCAGACCTATACACATAGGAATAGAATGTCGAATCTAACTTAATCACCGTAGGCAGGATTCTCCCAAAAATGACTATGCCCATTCTTCTTGATCTCCCTCAGTATTTATATTCTAGTGTATTTTTGTAGCCCATGCCTTCCATGTACCTAGTTCCTTAATGGAATTGAAACCCACCTCAAATCACTCCTATCTCTATACCGTAACACCCTACTCTGAGATTTTCATAGTTGCCCACTCAATCAGTACCCCAGCTACCATCATCTGTTCCTTTTCTAGCACCGGTGCCACCAGTTCCATTACCATTTCCCCTGTCGTCAGCACCTCTACCTTTGCCAATGCCCTTTCACATCATATAATCATGATCCTTTCATGGCATTGTTGTAAGAAGTGAAGTCTAATAATTCAGCCTTAAGGATGATATCAAATGAGCTTACAACAGTGAGAAAGAAACAAGTTGAGGCTAAGTTTCAATTGAGGAGATTCCAAAAACCACTAATTACTAGAGAACAAGCATCCACTAGTAAAGGCCCTGAGAAGAGCACAATGGTGCTAGCAAATGAGAAGACCAACTCAACAAAAAAGGCATACTGGTGTTAAACGTGCAATGATCCTCATGGAGAAGAAACTTGCATGGTGCATATGAATTATGTGTAGACACTTACAGAGAGTTTAGCTGGCGGAAAAGTCAATATGATCAGGGAAGTTGACCATAATTTTATGATGCCATCTTTGGAACGAGTTTTGAGGTCTTACAAGATATAGGAAAAAGCTAGTAACTGTAGATCTAGTTGAGCTTGAACCTTTGAAGGTGCCTACGAAACCAAAGATGCCAGATAATGTAGGGAAACCTCCAACCAAGGTGCCTAGTGCAAGGGCTAGGGAACAAGATTCTGTCAAGTTAAAATATTTATTGCCTAAGCAAAGTCAAGAAAAGGTGCAAATGAAGGCATCGTATTCACAACATGCAACAACTGACCAAACGTAGAATGAAATGAAAGAACAGGTCAAAGAGCGCCTCAAGTACCTATCATTTACCAAGAGGTAAAGGGTAGAAGCTACTCAACAGTACCGAGACAAGTTTGAGCGGGTTACAAAAGAAAAGACTCTGACCATTTCAAAGTATAATATTGTGGAAGAAATGAAGAAGATCCCTGTGAAGGTGAGCCTCTATGATGCACTACAGTTGCCTGGACAAGTTAACCTACTACAAGAATATTTAAAGACCGCTAAAGATCAAAAGGAAAATCCTTCCCAAATAGTGTTGGCGCAAGCGTTACCAACTTCGGCCATGAGAAAAAATAGGCTGTCCCCATTTTATTTGTCCCTTAGAATGGAGGGGTGGATTGTACACAATTGTATGATTGATTCTGATGCTGCAACTACTGTCATGCCAAAGGTAGTATGTGAGGTGATGGGGATGGAATATACAAGAAGTAGTCCAAGAGTGCTGCATCTGGATGGGACTCTGGTCAATACAGTGGAGTAATCAAAGATATTCCCATTGTCCTTCACAATATACCATAAATCACTGTCATCCAAGAAGTAGTAGTGGTTGATTTGGAGCCATACTTGAGTATGTGTCTCTCAAGGGAGTTCACAACTAAGCTGGGAGGATACCTTTCCTTAGACTATTTGCATTTGGAGATACCATTCAAAGGAAATAGAATTCACATATATAATGAAAATCCATCAAATTTTCATATTGAGAAGTTGGAGGAAGAAGAAAATCCCCCAAGAGCAGTCAACATGATGACTGAGGAGTAAGAAGAGGTCGATTTGATGGAAGAAAAGCTTGGTGAAATTTACCTCGAGGATGAATTCTCACTTACATATTTTAATGCAATTATTGGAATGGACATTGGTTGTTATACAATAACCACGCCTAGGAAAATTGAAGAAAAGATCTCTGATTCCCGGATCCTGACCTAGATCAGTTATGGAAGCTCTATTTTGATGGTGCTAGATGTAAAAATGGCGCAAGAGCCGGTGTCATGTTGGTCTCTCCCACAGGGTTGCAGAAGACTTATTCTTACAGATTGACTTGGAGTTGTACAAATAATACAATCGAATATGAAGCATTATGCCTCGAATTGAAGAAGGCCAAAAAGTTGGGCATCAAGCGGTTGCAAATTTTTGGTGACTCCGAACTCATTGTCAACCAAAGCACTAATAAATGTGTGTCTAAGCAACATTACTTGAAAACCTATCATAACAGAGTGTGGGATTTTTTTGAATCCTTCACAGGTTTGAACATTCAGGCGATTTCTCGGGAGCAGAACAAACTATGGCTATTCTAGCATCTCTCGATGCAAATTATTCTCCTGTGGAGTAAGTAGTCAGAAAGCCCAAGACTGTCAAGGTGATCTATAGACATTCAATTCCTGATAAGAACCTTTATTGGCAAGTATTCGACAATGATGAAAAAATAGTCAATTTTCTACTTAGAGAAGCTGCTAGTGTAGATGATAGAGGGCTTGCTAATGAAGAAAGAGAAGGAATGATCCAATTGAAGAACAATAATATTCCTAGAGGATTGATTTTGTTGGAGAGTTTTTTTTACTAGAATGACAGAGTTGAAAAGCATAGGATCAAAGTGGATGCGAAGGAGTATAAGGAATTGCAGCTAGAGCTTGAAAAAATCATTAAAATCAAAACTGATTGCATGTCGAAAGAATTAGAAGACATGAAGTTATCAATATTTGAAAGGATATGACAAGAAAGTGATCTAGCATACCATTGAGCTGCAGGAAGGGGTAAAACCATTTCGGCAAAAACAACACCCTAACAACCCTAAAATTGAAGTGCTTATGAAGACATAACTACTAAAGATGCTAGAAGCGAAGATAATTTATCCAATTAAGCACTCGACATGGGTGGCGAACTTGGTCCCAGTACGAAATAATGGTGACATTCAATTATGTGTAGATTTTTGAAACTTGAACTAGGCATCACTAAAAGATCATTACCCTCTGTTGTAGATTGATCAAATCCTTCATGTGGTAGCCGGTGCGTAGAGATTCTCATTGCTAGATGGTTTCTCTGGTTATAATCAGATATGGGTGATATATGAAGACCAACATAAATTAGCATTCACCACCAAGTGGGGCACATTTGCCTATCGGAGAATGTCGTTTGGACTCTCAAATGTTGGTGCTACTTTCCAGAGGGCCATGGGCATCACTTTCAGTGAGTTATTGAATAGAATTATTGTAATCTATCTTGATGACATGTCTGTGTTTTCACATCGCAGAGAAGACCACGTTTCCCATTTGAGGTAGGTGTTTGAGAAGTGTCGTGAATTTGGGATTTCTATTAATCCGAAGAAGTCAATATTTGTTGTCAAAGAAGGGAATTTTTTGGGCCATGTGATCTCGCAAGAAGGATTGGCAATTGATCTCGCAAGAGCTAAAGCACTCATAAAGCTACCATTACTTGCTAACAAAAAGGACCTGCAATCTTTCTTAGACCAAATAACCTTCATTTGCAAGTTTATTGTTGACTTTGCTTAGGTTGTGAAGCCCATGATCGAGCTCCTAAAAAATAATATTGAGTTTAAGTGGACAGAAGCTAGAAGATGAGATTTCTAGGAAATAAAAGAAAGAATCACACAAGCTCCAGTGTTGATTAATCCTAATTATTCAAAAGACTTCATTCTTTATGCAGTGGGTGAGAAAGAGAGCTATGCTGCAGTTTTGACATAGAAACAAGATGGAGATGAGAAGCCAATTGCTTTCTTGAGCCAGGTTATTGTGCCCCATCAGGGGAAGTATAATTTCATCGAGAAACAAGTTTACGCGGTAATGAAATCATTGAAGAAATTTTGACACTTTTTTTCCCAGAGAAAAACTGTGATTTATGTTATACATCCAGATGTTTGAAATTTCATACTTCGAGGAGAACTAGGTGATAAAAGGGCAGGTTGGGTCTCAAAAATTCAAGAATATGACGTGGATATCCAACCCACAAAGCTAGTTCATGGGCGAGATTTATGCTAGGAGTTAGCTAAAAGTGCTACCTCTAAATCATTGAAGGCGGTGCATGAAGAAGACATTGGTGAGAAATTTTTTGCAAATCGTATTGTGGATGATCATGATTGGATAGAAGAATTAGTTGATTATTTTACTTCAGGAAAATGTCCAGCCTGCCTTGATGCCTCACAATGTCAGAGGTTCAGGCTGTAAGCTCTCAAATATGTTCTATTGCCTAACAGACTGTTTCACAAAAATATTGATGGGGTTCTTCTCAGGTGTGTGAAGGAGTTCGAGAAGGAGAAAATATTGGAGGAATTTCATTTTGGGCTATCTAGTGGTCACTATGTAGGAAGGCCCATGGCCTTGAAAATTATCTGAGCAGGCTATTTTTGGCCCACTCTGTTCACCGATGCTCATAAAGTGACTCAACATTGTGATAGTTGTCAGTGATACGTTGGTAGAATCAGAAAAGGAGCACTTCCTCTACACCCAATTCAAGTGGAAGTGCCTTTTCAACAGTGGGTTCTTGACTTCATAAAAGTTATTTATCCACATTCCTCCATAGAACATAAGTACATCTTAACAACACTTGACTATTTCACTAGATGGACAGAGGTTATTCCCACCAAGAAAATTGATTAAGCAACTATTATCTCTTTTCTAGAAGGGATCATTACTCATTTTGGCGTCCCATATTCAATTGTAACTTATAATGAAACTCCATTCATTGGGGCCAAAATCACAGAGTTTGCTAGCAAAATGGCATTTATATCAAGATATCGTCCAATTATTATCCGCAAGGGAATGGGTTGGCCGAATATACCAATAATTTTTTTTTGTGAATTTTAAAAAGGATGTTGGGCAGTAATAAAATAAGCTAGCACTTGTTGTTGAACCAGGTGCTTTGGGTAGATCGCATCTTCGTGAATAAATCTATTAAAACTTCTTTGTACGCCTTGGTTTATGGGAAAGAAGCCATTCTCCCCACTCACATTGAGCTTTCGGTACTCCAAACATTGCAGTTGTTTCAAGATGAAGATGAAGAATATTATCCTATGAGTGCAAGGTTGGCACAATTGTTGCAGTTGGAGGAAGATAGAGAGCAGTCCTATCAAGCATTTGTCGAGCACATAAAAGAAATTCAGAAGTAGTTCGGGAAAAAAGCAACTGAACGCAGTTTTTAGGTAGGAGATTTAGTTTTGAGATGGAATGAGAAGAAAGCTAAGCCAAGGAAACACCATAAGTTTGATGCTATCTGAGAAGGCCCTTTTCAATTTTTTGCAATAAATTTAAAAAATGCCTTTCACCTTCGTGATATGAAGGGTTGCGATCTTCCTATCCTGGTGAATGGTCTTCATTTGAAGGCCTATATTTAGTGACGAGGTTATGAGGAGGTACCATCTTGTACATATGTAAATATTCTTTTTAGTGTGTTATTTGTTTTAAAATTGTTGATGATATATTTAAAAAAAAGAAAAAAAAGAGAAGAAGAGTTTCATTCTCTCTCAAAGTGTTACAACAAAGCTAAACTAAGAGGCACTTTTGCCCAAGAAGAGAATACAAAACCACAAGCACCTCCTTGGGGTAAAAGAACACAAAAGCAAAGTACAACATTCGAAGTCACGTTCGCCCCAAAGAGGGGGTGACACAATCCATCGCCATTGATTGAGGTGAATTTGTTGATGACTTCGATATCCTGTTTGGGCAAAGATGAGCACATAATTGACATCGTGTTCACCCCAGGTGATGGGTGCAATGGTCGTTTGCCCTTAGTTTGGGCGAACACGTTGTTAAAAAGAAATGGAGTGATAAGGATTTATTTTTAATATATATATATATATATATATATATATATAAAGAGAGAGGGTTCATATATATATTTTTTAAGAGGTTTTATTATTGTAATGAGCCCTTTTTAGGAAAAGAAAATAAAAAAAGAGAGGGAAAAGTTGCTTTTTAAAAGCAATTTTGTTTTTTTAGAAAATTAGATTTTCTAAGTATGGGCAAAATAGCAAAGGAAAAAAGTTTATTAATGGGATTTATTCGCCATAGAGCTTCCAAGCAAAATTGAATTCACCCCAAAATGAATAAGGAGAAAACTGGTTGCTCTATTTTTGAAGACGCAGTAAAAAAGGAAAGGTTATGGGGTGCCCATAAAACAAGTTCATAGTAGAAAAGAGATCGAGTGTGTTTTTTTTGGATGCACGATGCAAAGATAATTATGCCCTTGAATACGTGGCAGCTATCAGAAAGCATGAATGCAGGAAAAAGGATGTTTTGAATGCATTTAATTAAAAATGTGCGCCCTTTCGAATATTTATGTTCTCGAGGAACAAGAGAATACATATCATTGGTTTTAAGCAGCAAATTTATTTTTCCAAGCAAGCTTCGACAACCAGGGCATGGTTTACAATAAACTTATGTGGCAAGGAGGGAACTCTTTCCTGGGACAATCTGGCAGCGAATCAAAGGTGACACCGTTAGAACATAGGAAATAGTGCCAAGCGAGTGGATCAAAGCTTATGATCATCTGAAAGCATCCAAGTTAAATCAACATTTATTACGACAGTGGTTACCCAAGAAAAGGAGGATATTTTTTTGCTTACCCAGGGCGTAGTTGTGAGAATTTTTGGTTTCATGGGTAAGCCATTTTTGTTACCTTATTTTTCTACTGAGCATGTTTCAGCTATGAAAGTAGTGTGTGGGTCGAATTACATGAATGATGTGTATGGGGCTATATGCGGGAAGAAAACTACATATAATATGTCGTTTAAGTTTGACAATATAGAGGTAATCCAAGTAGGATAGAATCAGCTCCTTACAGTTGTGTTGCAGTATTTGGGGCTCATAAAGCTACCACAGCATTGGAGGTATGACCCATTGGGTAAATTTTTATCTATAGCAAAGTGTAAATCATTCCATTGTTGCCCCCGACTGGATATTTAGAAGAACCAAAATAATTTTGATGGGTCGTATATGAACTGGCATATTGAAAATGTGACATCGCTTTTGCCTTGGCACGACAATTATGAGCAAGAGGCTGAGTATAATCTGGCCAGGTATAAATCCCAAGTCCCTTTGCCAGGTTTATTTAGCCAAGTGAAAGAAAATGAGCCCGAATGGACTGAGGAAAATATTATGAATTGGTGGATAATGCGGGTTCACCGAGGGAAGCCAACAACTCCTTACGGGCTGAAGTTAGACGAAGCATTTTTGGAGCATTATGATGAATATGTTGATTCATATCAACCCGTTGCCTTCACCAATATTCTATCGTAAATTTTTCAATAGTCTGATAGTGGTGAAGGCAAAACAAAAGGAAAGTGTCTGATGGTCGAGGAAGAAACTCCAGAGGAATAAGAGCAACAATATGTGTTTAAACGGAGATCACAGTGGATGAAACAAAAAGTTGAAGTGGTACCTACGTCAGAAAAGCAAAATGTACCAAAAGCACCATCGCTTCCCAAAGTGGTGAAGAGACCAATAACATGCACCATTACTACTTCTATTGTGGAAGTTTTGGTTGCAGTGGTTCCTACAGTTCCTATTGTTTCAACAGTAGTTACTAATCCCTCATCGACAACAGAGATCTTGACTATGGTTGCACAACTATTTTTTATGGCTTAGTAGTAGTTAGAAGATCACCACTCGAAGAGCTCCCAAGTAGAGGTCATAGACAATGAAGATAATATAAATATTAAGGAGATGGCAAAAGCGCATCAAGAAGAGGTGATTTCATAGCCACCCATGTCCCCACGTCACACGGTACCTGTGCTCGAAGGTACATCTTCTTTTCCCTCTTCTTCTTCTCTGGAGCATGTGGTGACTTCAGTTTCACTTCCCTCATTTTCTATTTCTATTTATCTGTCCTTTGGTATGCCCTCCATATCTATTTTGCTTCCTTCATCTTCCCTTTTGGAATTTTCCACCGCTCTTACTTCTATTCCTATTTCTTTGACCTCCCTTTCTTTTAGTTCGTATGCGTCAGGGCAAAATCCCTTTTTGCACCCCTCCCCTTTTATCACCACCACCACTACCATTAAGGTTGTACGCACACAATCTCCTCCCATAGTAAGCGTAAGATCAACCGAACCTAGTACTTCCATTCAAACCATCATTTTAGTTCCCCCTCTTCTAACCATCTCATCTGATTATATCGAGCCTAGCCATTCAGAAGTTTTAATTCCCTTCAACCCATTTTTGGAGATACAAGCATTGTCCAATGTGTAGGTAGCACAAAAATAGCCTGACGTTGAGAAGATTAATCGAGTGCACTTGAGTTCTTCGTAGTGGTTGAAGAGCAAGAGGTGAAAGGAGGTCTTGGCTCTGGCTTGAAAAATTAAGAAATTTGCTTTTGATCTAGTCACCATGGAGGCTCACACGACTAAAATCACTCCCTTGGTTCAAAATTTGTAAGGAGAAATGCTGTCGAGTGATTACATCTGTGAGACTATAACTGAAGACCTCACCAAGATAGATCCCACTAAAAATATGGGTAATATACAGGCTGATATGAGCTTGGTGTACTTGCATGGCGAGCATTATAAGGAAAAGTATTTTGAAAATGAAAATAAAATTATTGAGCTCGAAAATGCCTTGGCAAAAAGCAGAGCACAAGAGGAGAAGACCACAACTAAAAATGAATACTTGCACCGACAGGTTGGAGTGCACCTAAAAGAGAGAGATGCTGCCTGAATAGATATGCATAAGCTCTGACAGTAGCATGAAGATATGAAATATCAGCTAGTGGAGAAGTCTACGTAGGCTACTGGTTTTTCACCAAAAAGTGTCAATGAGGCCCGTCTTCGCTCAACCCAAAACTCTAAAAAGTTGGCCACACAGGCAGTTTAAGTGTTGCATTATTTGTGGGAAGCACAAATACAGATCTAGTTGAGACAATAATTGATTGATAACACGGAGGAAATGCTAGAGCCATATATGGATATGGCCGTAAAAATTCAAGCCCTAGCCAATACCAACCTACGTATTCACCCTCTAAGTGAGATGGATCACGCCTAGTCAACTTCCAAGGTCATGCTACGTAGCTATTTTCAAAGGATAGACCTGGTAAGAAAAGGTCAGAAAATCCTCAACACCATAGAGCGAGAGCATACCATTTCCATGACTCACTTTAATACTCTTGTTGATTTGGGATTTCTAGACTTTACAGATGAGTGGGGTGAACCCTTACCATTGGAGCAATTGGAGGTGCTCTAAAAGAATTTCATGGAATATACCTTCAAGATCGATGCATGGGAGAAGCCTCTCACAGAAGCACAGGTACTGCCCCTGATGCAAAAATATATGCGCCCAGAGCTGTCATTGTATGAGTTGGCTCAACGAGCGAAGCGCTTCAGCTTGATGGATATTCAAAATCTTCACTTTGTTTATGAGTCACTAAGTGTCCCATGCATGTTCACTACTCATGCTTGGAAGGATGTAGTCACAACGTATGAAATAATTTTTGAAATCCTCAAAGAGCAGGAGGAAGAAGTAGCAGCTGAGCACGTGGTGACATAGAAAGCAGTCGAAGAAGCGGAGCGAGCCGAAGTGCTCAAAGCGATGGCCGAAGCTAAGGAAAAGGAGAAAGTTGAAGAAGTACAACATAAATCATCTATGATAAAAGCGCCAGCCAAGGTGGTTGGTAAGAAGACTCCATGATAGCCCAATGGATAAATACCTGGGATCGCTTGCATCCATGTGAGCTGGATACCCCGTGAGTCACCAAAAATGTTGGCAGTTTTGTACTTTATCACATTGGGATTTTTGGTTTTATTTTTATGGAGCAATTTTGGATTGTATTGCGGCAGTATTTGTTTTAAAATATTATTGTGGCACAATTTCATATGTTATTTTTCTATTTTGTATATATACCCTTTTGAAGTGATGAATGTTTAAAGGGGAAAAACAAATGGAGAACTTCATAAGAAATTTTAATTTACAATGATTGAAAGCACCAGGAATTGGAGACGCCTTCGGCCCTGTATACATTTTCAAAAGGAAAAGGGAAGAAGCATTTTTGACTAAGGATCGAAAGACTTTAAAAGGGAGAAGGTATGGAAAATGCATTCACCCCAAATATGGGGCGAAAGCTTCATTCGCCCCTCCTTGGGTCGAACGTCTTCTAAAAAGGATTTAAAAATCGTGCATCACCCACCATCTAAAAATTTATTTTGGTGAAAGATGTTTTTACCCCAAATATGGGGCGAGGGCTCCGTTCGCCCCACCTTGGGGTGAACATAATAAAAAAGGTGACGAAAGGAAGGCATAGAAGGTGCGCGATAAAATGAAATTGATTTCGCCCTGGTCGAGGGGTGAACATCCCGTTCACCTCTCCCATGGGCGAACGCACCCCAAGGATAAAATGAAAACACATTCACCCTAGTCAAGGGGTGAACATCCCGTTCGCCTCTCCTATGGGCGAACACGTTCCCAAAAATACAATCGTGTGAATGCATCGAGTAACAAGAGATTGGACGAACGTGATTTTTGTTGAGGGACGAAAGCAATTTTTTTAGCAAATTGGGTGAACACAGACAAAGTTGTTCAATTTTTAAGTTTCACCACGGTCCATGAGGAATATAGTCAAGAAAAAACGTATTTTTCCAAGGTGTCCAAATCTCAAAGGCGCTGAGAGCAAGTTTTAGCAAGCATTAAATAATGGTGGCAACTAGTAACTAGAATTGTGAACCCCAAGTGAAGAAGAAAGTCGTATTAGAAGCACACAAGGATTTTCATGATTTCCAAGGTAGGAGTGCATTTTCAAGGCATTTAATGTCTCTTAATTTTTTGTGCACCGATGCTTAATATTCTAAGTTCCTGGGGATGTTCCCTTGGAATACGGATCGTCGTTCCAAAAGGATGGATTTTCAAAATTTCCAAGGAGGAATTTCCTCACTCTTGTTTATGATCTGTGATCATTTGTCTTCATGTATATTTAATAAAATAGGCAAAAACCTCTATAAATATTAATCAAATTTCCATTGTAAAAGGAATTACACATTTTGTGAGAAATTTTTTGGAGTTCTCTACATCAATAGAAGACATCAGTCTTTTGAATTTGCAAGTGATCTTGTGTGCAATTTCCTTCTGTACTCGTGCACTTCTATTTTACATTCATGTTTCTTATTTGTTGTGAAGTTTAAAATTTTGCATTTGAATTTAAATATTGCTAGTGAGGGAGTGAATGTTGGAGTGTTATTCTGAAGGTTATTACTACAAGTTTATAAGTAAATTTTGTTGCTTTCCTTATGTTATATGCTATTTCATGCTTGGTTGAATTTCTTGTTGTTAGTCTGTCCAAAATCCTACGCTTTCGGCCTATGGCCATATTTCCCATTTCTTTCCACAATTTTTAATCTATTTTTTGCAACTATAGTCTTCAACGAGTGTAGGATTTAGTTTGGGAGCCAGCCCTCTCTGGAGATTGGCATGAAGGACATTCCTTTCCTTCAACCTTTCAATGTTGGCCGTATCTAGGGTGCACAAACATAGTTTTGTTGATTAAGCAGATATTTGACCAACACTACCTTTAAATGTTATCATATTTGTACAACTCACAATACTTGTATGGTCCAATCAACCAGTGCACTTGCCTCACTCTCACTAGCTACACTACATCCTCAAGCCAAATTGAGTGTCTATGTCATGGACTCCATATGATTTGACTTAGCTATAGATTATTGATGGCTCTCCATGCCCTCCTTCGAGTACCTCTAAATGGGTGCTACCTCCTCTCAAACTTATGTGCCTATCTAAAATTTGTAGGTACCCCTACATCATCATATTTTCTTAGAATTCCCTCTGTCTTTCATTTGATAGGGTGCTTTCAACACCAAACCTAGAGTATTGTACAACATGACAGGCTCTAACCTCCCCTATAAACAACCCTATGTAATGTGAGATATAGCCTCTCTAGGATCATAAGTTCCCAAATAAACTAAACATGTTGATATCTCATGCAACTTTTCCCCAACCCAATGACATCAATCTCCTACTCATGTTGCCTACTAAAAGGTTGAATGTGATAGCACACAATAGAATAGTCAGTTGATCTAAACTCCTATATCTATACATGACATTTATGTCAACATCATACTATGTAAGGGGTAATCCAGAATCCCCTATGAGCATTGTCAATTCTTGAGCCTTGTCTTGGCCGATGTAGTTGTGTGCTCCTCAAATCAACATCATAAAAATCCACTAAAATTCCTCTAATTATATGAACATCTCTCCTATAGGTAAATAAAAGGTACTTGTCTTAGAGTACCACCTCTCTGTCAATGCTATAAGATTTTGATCAAACTTGAATTTGGGCATTATGACTATGTGTACTATTTTTATTGTATCTATGAGTGTCTTATACACCATGTTAAATAGCTCTAGGATAGACCCTAAAGTATGTGTACATCAAACCTAATAGTTAAAATTCTTGTTGTGTCAGCACAAAAGCCTATCCATTAGCCTAACTATCCCTAAAACTAGCCTATTTTCCTAACCTAGCAAAATCATTACCTAAGAACAAAAACATTACAAGGACAAAATCACCACCAATGAGAAAATTTCCTACCTAGTAAGATTGCCATTGATAGAAAAATTCACTAACAAAAAAATCATTGCTAGTAAGCAAAATTGCTATCCTGCAAAATCACTGTTAATCAACAAAAAATGTGATAACATAATCACTAGTGGATGGTGAAATCGTTGTCACCAAAATAAAACTAAAATTTTACTACACATTCCAAATTTTAATGTTGATTTTTTCTACATACTTAAAGTCTCAAACCTCTTGGCTCCATTGGCACTTGCAATGCATTCACACAATGAAAAGGGCATCTATATATATTTTTTTTGGGGGGGGGTAAAAAGAATTTATATTATGAAATTCAAATAGAAGAGATACATCGTCTATATTTCCACAGAGATAAGATTTTGATCTAGGATTTAGCAAAAGATGTAATGTTACATTCTCTATCAACTAATATACTATAGTAACCCATGTATAAAAGGAACAAATTAATACAATGAATTACAACACTAAATACATCTAATGTTGCTACCATCAAGAGATAAGATAGAGAGATCTTCCCTAATCTATGTTTACCACCATCTAGGGGATAACTGTTACAAGTGAGGTTGCCTTTATCTAAAGCCTAACTGGCCATCACATTTACAATTTTTTTTTGTTCTCTAGGGATGTGATTGTATTCCATAGATAAAAAGCTGTTATATACCATCTATCTTCTTTATGATACTTCTTAGTCTCTGGTCAAGCTTCCTATTCTCCCTCAGATTCTTTAGACGGTTGATCATGAATTGTGAGTTGAATTCTATTTGGACCTTCTTCCAACCTACCTCAACTACCTACTGAATCCTTTAAGTATGCCACAATCCTCTAATAGGTTGTTGGAAAGAATACCAAGATTCTATGCAAAGGTGCAAATCGGGGTCCCATTTGATTGTCTTCATATCCCTCCCACACTAGCTCTTTCTAGATTCCTTCATGATGCTCTGTTTGTGTTAACTTTTACCTAATTCTCTGGAGGAGGCTGCCACTTTTTCTTTCTGACTACTTTTGGGTGTTATTGATTTATAACCTTGAGAATAATTTTTAATTTGCTCATGATCTATTCCAATTTTTGGTGGGGTTCTTGGGGATACTCAAGTGTATTTTGGACTGTCTCTGCTATGTCGGTTGTGGTATTTTGCCAAATATAGTGGATCTCCTTAGAATTTTGTTTGAATATGTGGTTGTTCCTTTCCTTCCACATGTTCCAAAGTAGGAGAGTAGTTCCTTACCATACTATTTTTCTAACATATTGGTCCACTCCATCTTGTGTAGTTAATTCCCTCCACATATGCTCTAGGGTGGTAAAGCTAGAATATTTACTACCAAGTAAGATAGCCATCATATTCCATAATTTTGAGGTCACAAGACATTCAATAAATAAGTGGTAATGTTTTGAGGCTCTCCCCACACATCTCACACCTGAAAGAACCATGGTAGCCTCTTTTCATAAGTTGTCCCCCTGTTAGTACCCTTTTATGTAGAAGAAACAAAATAAAGAATCTCACCTTAGGCCATAGGAATACCCTCTATCCTAGTTGATCCTCCTCCCTCACCCCAAGTAGCTCATCTAGTAGCTTGGCATATTGATGCATCTCACTCCATCCTACAACGAAGATCCCTCAATATCATCTTTATCTCCTCTACTATTTCAGCTCATTGTGGAGCTTCTACCACCAGAGTCACCCACCCTCAATGAAACTCAATATACTACCTCATATACCCCTCAACTAGACCCAAATAATCTCCTTATAAATTTAGAAAGGTGGCATCATTCGCATCCTCCTAAACAAAATATAGAAGGTCACGAGATCCTTCAAAATACCTCTCCTAAGTAGTCTTCTAGAACAATATCTTGCTTGCAATCAGTATCTATTGAATGCCACCAAATTATTGTATGGCTCTATAAAATTGATAGAGCTCATGCTCTTTGTCCCTATCATATACCCACTAAGTCCTCCTCACTCAAGCCAACTCCTAGTCATCCTTGACCCACCTAAAGTGGTTTCTCCATGGTTGTCATGTCACCTACAAAGCCATGAGATCATATATGGCCTAACGAGCAAGATCTAATGCCCATCTACCAATTTTGCATCTCGTTGTCTATCTATATGATGCAATATTCTTAGGTTCACACCCTTTCCCTCTATACACCTATGACCATATAATAGTTATATGTGTCTAGGCCCATACCTGGAGCAGCATGCAATAGACTAGACTCTTCCCACTCTGATAAAATACTCAGTGAAGAGTCTTATGTAATCTCACCAAAATAGTTGGACCTAGGCAAAGACACTATGTTGGTCTCGTAGCCTAACTAGCACCTCTTCCCATACCAAATTCAATACTCACTGACTGGTATCAACCATTAAAATCTATGATACTAAGGTGCAAAGTAAAGATGTGATGTGGTCCACATGGCCTCCCTAGTATGCATCATTAACACATATCCCTAATATGACTCTAGGATATCCCTTATCTCCTATTAATAGCTCCATGCATACCCTCTCATCACTCTCTAGCTAAATAGGAACCCCTCAAATTGATACTTGGATGATACGTAGACATCCTCCAAGATAATGATCATCTCCTCTATTAGTAACTAAAAGGTGCTCATCTCCAAGTATTTTCTCTTAGCCAATGCTATCAATAACAACCGATTGAAGTCTACCTTAGGCATAACAACCACATGGTACAAATAAATAACCACCAATACTCCAAATATCTATATTATTC
This sequence comes from Wollemia nobilis, assembly GCA_028583015.1. Taxonomy (NCBI): domain Eukaryota; kingdom Viridiplantae; phylum Streptophyta; class Pinopsida; order Araucariales; family Araucariaceae; genus Wollemia; species Wollemia nobilis. The sequence continues at coordinate 2,246,983 of JAQPPZ010002224.1, forward strand.
ACTAGATCTAGTGTCACCTCTAGGGCCCTAGGATGTTGCTCTAGAAAATCTAACACTCCTAAGCCCTATAAAATAAGATAAAATATCAAATTAGCAAAAGCATTATTTTTTTAGAAAACATGCAAAAATATCCCTAAAATCAAAATTTTAATAAAGTTTTGAAACATACTCATAAGACCTCTACTAATGCTCGAGCTAACCCTCAAACCAGGTTTACACAATGTAGTAGTCTCCTAAAATTTACCACCAAATTTTAATAAGTAATCTAAGCTCTCTCTCGACAAGGAATCTCCAATGGTAAAAATGAACCCATTTTTACCCCTCTTCTTCTTTTACCCATGGTTAAAATGAACCCTTTATTACCACCTCTTCTTTTACCCATATTTCACCCACCCACCACATACTTTTTCCTTTAGTTTTTCTATTCTTTCTTTCTTGCTATCTCTGTGTCCCATATTATTGAGATTTCTCTCAAACCCCTTGTCTTGAGACAAATATTAAGGGGGGTACCCATGGGGCATCAATTACAAGGTATCCTTAGGGCATCAATTACGAGGTACACATGTAATAATAACACTAACCCATCATTAGATATTTCGAATAAATTTATTTTACAACTATTTCTTCAACATAATACATTTCAACATCAATAAACATTTTGGTGTCAAAATTGGAGTCCTACAACATACTTTTGATGCATTTATTATACAATAAACACATCAAAATGGGGCAAAATATAGACACTCAATTTTGACATGGCTAGTCAACTAGATCCTTCAAAAGTACCAAAAGACATACCATCAATTAAATACCTTAATCCAGCCTAATCAAACATTAAAATGTGCACTTTTATAGAAGTACCACTTGTTGCAAAAGTGTTTCCAGTGCTTTTGTTTTACTTCAACAATTTTGCAAAATAGCCTTGTTTCAGCATTTTTGACCAGTCAAATATGACCGTTGGACAAAAGCACTACACCAATACTTCTACAAATTCCAAAACTTTTATAAACATGAGTGGAATATCTGTGGCATGATCTAGAAGCACATGGATTTCTTCCTTCCACTCCTTGGTATGATCATGCATGCTCTATCCTCTTCTTAGGACTACAAAATTTGAATTCCTTATCTTATCCAAATGGTATATTTGATCCTCTTTCCCTCTAAGGATTAGTCCTTAAAAAATATTTAAATAGAGCTCATGGGAAGGGCATTCAACAAGGAATTCTAAGATAGCTAAAGTCTACCAAACGTTTCTCCCATTATTTTTCATTCTTACATTTTGGGTATTTGAATCAAGCATTTTAGGGCAAGTGGAGCAAGGAAAATAGGCATTGGGAAAGGATATTATCTTGGTGTGAGGAGGGTGTCCTACTAGGTAGTAAAATTCCTAGATCCCTTCTTTTTCCATCTCCTTTGTTTCTTATGCATTTTCCTCTTGTTTAAATCCTTGCTAACACTTGATTTTCATCTTACAACAACTAATCCTTATGCTTATTTTATTTTTGCATTTATAATCATTGTTTTGCATTTATGTAGCATTATCTTATGTCTCATTTATTTCCATTTGCAACATTTTATGTTTTTAATCATTTTATGTAGGCTTATTTACTCTCTTGCTCACCAAATCATTGCTAAAACTTGTAGTTTTTCTTGGTCATGCATTTATAATCTTTAAATCTCTATTGTTATCTAATCTTGTAGGAATTCATGCTTACCTTTGCTTGACCTAACCTTATTGTAGGCTTACTTTATGTCTATAATCATTTGTGACACTTTCTTTTGTAGGCACAAGCATTTCATTTATATTATAATCTCCTAATTTTTATGCTCTTTGATCATTAGTCTTTGTTGCAACTTATATAATTCTAATTTGTAGGAATATTTGTATATTTTATGCTCAATTCGGTGTTATTTGTAGGTATAAAAACTCTATAATGACTAATCCACTCATCCCTTTTATTGCATCACAAAATCTTAGTTGCCTTTAGTGTTAGCTCATCCATTGATCTCAAAACCTATCCACAATGATGTTGCAGGCCCCATTTGTATGTTGAAGTAGAATATTGCTTGTCTTAGTATATATTCATAGACATCCCACCTTTAATTTACTTAATATTAGCATCAAACAAGTTTTGTAGGTTTTTCATTCTATTTTGAATCCATATTAGTGCAATTTTCTTGTCATTTAGGCACCCTTAGACCATAATTTCAGTTAATTTGAGCAATCAATTGTCAATTTTCCTTCTTCCCTACCATACCTTTTTCTTCCCATGAGTTTATGGAAATTTGGAGATCTTTGCAAGATTTTATAAATCCCCAAGCTCTCAAGAACTAGGAATTAGGATTTTCACCCCTTTGTCGATTTTAGTCACATTTGGACCCAATTGACACCAAATATTTTCCCAAAGCCCTTAGATAACCTATTGCACAAATAAATGTATTGCTATTTCTAGAAATTTAGTGCTTTTGCCTCTTTTTTACATAGAACAAAAGTGCCATTGGCAAAAGCATTAGAAGTGCTTTTGCATGAAGCAACTTTCCATCCAAATCCAAGGCATGTTTCAAATTTGTTTTATCAAAAGGGTGTCTAATAAGTCTCACTAGATAGTATACTATTTGCCTTTGACCATATAGACCCCCTAAAATAGATAGTATTTAATTTATTTCCTTTAGTTTTATAGGTTTTGCAAAAGCACCAAAGTGGAGCAAAAGTGTTGGTAGCACTTCTGCAACCTTTAGCGCTTATGTTCATGCTTTAGAAAATAGGTATTTCTAATTCCCTAACCCTCTTGATACTTTGGATTCACTATTTTCTATTTTTTTCTTTATTTTCTATAAATTTAGCTAAAAACACACTTATTTTGGATAAATCAAGGAATCTTTAGAATAATTTAAATCTTTTATTTCAAAGTACTTAGGCATGAAATCTAAAAAGCATATAATTTCATTTTAGGCTAATATTGTATGTTGCATCTCACTCTTGTTTACCTTTGAAAATAAAATCTTCTTTTACTTTATCATAAATCATCAAAAATTGAAAAGCATACTAGTGTAGGAATCTTGTTTGTTGCATCTTGTATTATTGCATCTAGCTTTCAAACTTAGTGATTTTGCTTAGGTTTAACTTTTATCTTTCAAGATTGCTAGAGACAAAATCCTTGATGTGTCTATCAATAAAATCATCAAACACCACATAAACATAAATATATACATATAACATATACATGTACATGGAGGTAGGCTAATCTACATGAAGGTATTTAGGTCTCCTTTGGAAAGAGACTCGAATCATTCACCCCACACAGATCGGTGTGTTTCACAAAGTATAATATGGATGCATTCATTATGCACTTCATGCCATCTTGATATACAATGGACATCTAGTTGCATACCATTATGAATTTTTAAAAAAAATATTTTAATATAACTCTACCAACAAGGAGTTGTACGCGCCATTGTTCAAAATACATGTCAATGATACCATTACATCATGTATGAAAATTGTAGTTCATTCAAATCATAGCCTATGCAATTTTTTCAATCATAGATCAAACTAGAAAATTATAGGAATATAAAATGAATGATTTATATGTAGCAATTTCATCTTTTGATCAAACATCACAAGGGAATCAAGCAATAAACTACCTAAGTTGCCCATTGGTACATGCACTATTATATATTATTGGCATGAAGGACATAGTACCAATGACTAGTATGCACTATATCCCTTAGACATTGGCTTTTATAACATACATAATCAATTGGCAAAAAGAAATTTTGTGTTTAATCACCATCTCTATGTTGGTTTGTTGTACATCTAAGAAATATTTATACACCATCAAGAGCATTGTCATCTAATATTTTGGAAAACACACTATTATAAGGTAGTTGAGAACTTTGATATCAATGAGATACATATTATACTATAATTATTATTTCATTGGTTGTACATGTGTTAGGAAGTGTATATCTATATCATATCCTATGTGTCTTATAACATTACCAAACCAACAATCAAGAAAATAAGGCTATATACATCATTGCAGGTTCCTTCTAGGCCTTAGGAGTCTATTGGCATGGATTTTGTCTTAGTTCTATAGACCACCAAGTGTCAACATGACTATATATTCATGGTCATGGACATATTCACCAAAATGGCTATCAAGGGTCCTTACAAAAAAATCATTAACACTTTGAGATTGCTTATCTTTTCTTTTAACAAGTATGGGTTCATTATAGCCTACCTAAGTTCATCATATTAGATAGAGACAATAGGTTCCATAACAATTTATTCCACCATATATAGAACCTCTTGAACACCAAGCTCCAACATTCAATAACATTTCATCCATAGACTGATGGGTAAATCAAGGGGTTAACAAGATGTTAGTGTATCTAGTCTAGATGTACAATCATAACCACCCGTTTATATGGGGAAACATTCTATCATACATCCAACATTCCTACAACAAGGTTGTTCATTCCTACACAATCCATAGTCTATTCTAAGCATGTTTAGTTTTTAGACTAATGCCCTAGTGGACATCACCTTCCATATATCAACTAGTGTTATGACGCCAACTCAAGCCAATGAGGTAGACAAGATTGAAAAGTTCATATAATAAGTACAAAATATATAGATTCGGGTTCAACAAATAATACAATGACAAAAAAATATATAAAGAGTGTTGTTGATCAAATATCTGCCTAATTGCTAAATTATGCATTTACACGCCCTAGATACGATCAAGATTGAAAGGCCAGAGGAAAGAAATATGATGCACCTTGTTGGAGCCATAACTTGTGAACCGTACGCCCGTTTGCCTTGAAATTTAATAGGTGGTTTCGTGTGTGTGTTCTACATGAGGCTAATCTTTGATTCACCTCACCCTCCAAAAATCATGTTTTCAAGACCTAAATCCGACATCTAGTGTCCCAAAATTAGCTTTTAGAAAAGGTTCCCGAGTTTTTTGGGTTTTTTTGGATGTTAGAATTTTATTATCCTTTGTTATACCTTAATTTGAGGCCTAATATTTTAAAGTAAGGTTCATTATTGTAATAGGGATGTGTGCACCAAATTTGGGCGCAATCCGACTCATTTCTATTTTTAGTAGTTTTTAGAAAAAATATCTATTTTTAGCAGTTTTTAGAAAAAAGACGTTTTAGGGTTTCTTTGGTTTTCGATTGCTATATGATGGATTGTAATATTTTGGAGAAGCGGTGTGAATTCAGGAATGAGAAGAATATCGATTTGCAGGTTTCTTCCATTATATTGCATTTGTGTTATGTGATTGGAGTCCATTTTGTTGGTCTCTTGTAGCTAAGTTTACACCAAAATGTCCTCCATGCCAATCTTCGGAGAGGGTTGGTTCCCGAACTAAATTCTAAACTGATAAAATACTAAGGATGCGGGAAAGGAATTGGGAAAATGCAGAAAGAAATGGGAAACATGGCCACAGGCCAAAGTACAGGGTTGGTGTTAGACTAACTAGCAGGAAAAAAACTCAAGCACAAGTTAGCATTTATGAAAGGAAAAAAAACAGAATAAGCTCATGATATTGCTATGGAAACCATAAAATTGATACTCCAGCATTCGCTTTTTCATTAGAAAATTTAAATCCAATAACATTATTTAAATATAACAGCAAACCAAATGGGCGGATGATAATAGAAGCACATTACACAGAAAGTAACCATACGGAAGACCACTCGTAAATTCAAAAATTTGATGCCTTCTATTAATGTAGAGAGCTCAAAGAAATCTCTCGTAAAATGTCTAAATCCTCCCTTACAATGAAATTTGTCTAGTATTTATAAATATTTTCTCCTCTTTCATTAAATACATAGGAGAATAAAATACCCCGAGATCAAAGACAAAACCAGCAAAATCCTCCTCAAACTCTTTGAAAATCCATCCTCCTGAGAAGACAAATTCTTGAAAATCTGTAACTCGGGCGAAGGTGCGCGGATTGCCAAAAGACATTAAATTCTTTAGAGCGTCTCTAGTACATTGGAAATCATGAAAACTCATTTCTTTTCACCTTCCTCTTCGTGATCCACAAAATAGAGTTACTGAGGGCGTCCTTAATTAAATGCATAAATTTAGTATCTTTGACCAAATTTCCATTCGCCCATACTTAATTTTGCCTCAACATCTGTTTCATCCCATTGCAAATTGAAAGACGCACACACGACTATAATGGAAGTACATTCGCCCTTGAAAAGGGTGAATGAGATGTTTACCCCTTGGGAAGGGCGAACGCGATTTAAATGCACTTTAATGTTGGTTCACCCGTAGGAAGGGAAAACAGGACGTTCGCCCCTCAAGAAGGGCAAACGCAATATGGTTCGGGTGCACGTGCAATACAAATGTCATAAAAATGTGTTCATCCCTAAGAAGGGCGAACGATGCGTTCACCCCTAAGAAGGGTGAACGACGTGTTCACCCCAATGTTAGGGTGAACGTGACCTTGCGCTCTAGTGCTTTTGCCTTTGTAATTTTTTAAACATGTTCACCCCTTTCAAAGGCGAATGGGACGTTCGACCGTCAAGAAGGGCTATCATAAAAATATGGTGATTTAACCAAGTTCTTTTTCATGACTTGTCTTCTTCATTCTTTTAGACATTTCTCCATTTTTTCAGAGATAATTTCAAAAAGAAACCTTTAGAACATGCATCAGAAACGTACAATTATTTAAAACATCACAAAAATATGCAAATATATACTGCTGCTATATTCAAAAATTAAACCCAAAGTCTTGAACAAAATTCCCAATGAATACAAGATGGCCAACATTTCTTGGCAACTCACGGGGCAACTCACGGGGTATCCAGCTCGCATGGATGCAAGCGATCCTAGGCCTTTATCCATTAGGTGCACAGTCCTTTTCTGAAGTTGATGCAACCGATTTAGCCAAAGTTGTCTTCTTCACTGTGGACGCATTTTTTTGTGTTGCCTTCTCTACGCGTTCTTGCTCTTCTGCATCGGTAGCAACCCTGAGTACTTCAGCATGCTTTGCATCCTCTAGTACTTTTACCGTTGCTTCATGATCTGCCACCACTCGTTCCTCTTGCTCCATGATGGTCTCTAAAATAATCTCATAAGTACGAACAACATCACGCCAAACATCGATGCTAAACAAAAAATGAACTCTGAGGGACTCATAAACGAAGGGAAGATTCTACACATCTGTCAAGCCGAGACGCTTCGAACGTTGAGCCAATTCATAAAGTGATAGCTCTAAATGTGTGTACTTCTCCATAAAAGGAAATACTTGCACTTTAGCAAGGGGTTCCATCAAGGCGTCAATTTTTGAAGTATCTTCAATGAATGTAAGCCATAGTTCCTGCAACTGTTCTATTGGAAGAGGTTCGCCCCACTCATCTACAAAGGTGGTAAAATCCAACTAATCAATAGTCTCAAAATGAGACATAGAAATGACATGCTCATGCTCAATCGTATTAAGAATAGCGCGCCATTCCCTTACTAGGTCCATGCACTGAAAGTAGCTCCACAGTGTTATCCATGCTTGGGACCAAGCGTAATCCATCTCGTTGAGGGGGCGAATATGCAAAGTAGTATTCAACAAAGATTGAATTTTTACAGTCGTCTCCATATAGGGCGAAAGTAGTTCCTCCATGGAATCAATTGTTTGTTTCCCAAGCTAAATATGTATTTGTGCTTCCCATAAGTACTACAATACCTTAACAGCGTGCGCAACCAATTTTATAGAATTTTGAATGGAGTGGAGGCGAGCATCCTTAACGCTGTCGCGTGAAAATCCTGCAACTAGTGTGGCTTTCTCTTCAAGCTGCTTCTTGAGTTCTTCTACCTGTTGCTGGAGATTATGCATTTCACTTCAAGTGGTATCGCGCTCCTTCAAGTGTATCTTCACTTGATTGCACAAATAGTTGTTTTCAGTGGTTGTTTTCTCCTCTATCGCCCTACTCTTGGCCAAAGCATTTTCAAGCTCAAGCACTTTATATTTCATCTCAAAATATCTCTTCTTATAGTGATCCCCATGTAAATACAATGAGCTCATATCCACCTGCATATTACCAATTTTCTCAATGGGATTAATCCACATCAGATCTTCAGTTATAGCCTCAAAAATGTAATCTTTAGGTTGCAATTCTCCTTGGGGTTTCTGGACTAGCTAAGTGAATGTCATAACATGAGCCTCCTTGGCGATTAGATCAAAATCCACCTTCTTAATTGGTCATGCTGGCATCGAAGCTTCTTTTCGTCGTATGCTTTTCAACCATTGATAAGAGCTCAGATGCGCCCGATTTAGTTTTTCAACATCTAGCTGCTTTCAGTCTACCTGCACATCTGGGACAGTCTGCATCTCCAAAAATAGTGTAAAAGGGATAAAAACATCTAAGCGACTAGGCCCAATGGACACAAACGACACGAGTAGAGGCAGAGAAACGAATGTGGGAATAGTGGAATAGAGAGAAAGGGCGGATGAGGTGGTAGACATGAGTGCAGTTACAGTTACACTAATCCTAAGCGTCCACTTGTAAACAGGTAAAGGCTCATCTTTTTTACTTGACTATGTTACTACGATAAAAGAGAAATGATGGAGCATCTAAAACAAAAAGAACCAAACCAGTAGCGAAGTGTGCCTAAATTACTTGGAATTTCCTTCCTACAACTTCTACAACTACAAATTAAGCCTTTAGGAAATAAACTCAGCCCAACCAAAATAAGTTGGATTTCCACTATGTCTCATAGTAGTAGGAGAATAAAATTCCACCTTGCAAATACATTGAGCCATAGTCGTCTGCCATTTATACACTGTCTCATCTGAGGGTACCCCATTTGCGGCTCCTTTATGAACTGTGTCTCCATAAATTGTCTCATAGTAACCATGGAAACATACATGTCTTCCTGCTTATCCATATGAAATTTCTTATTTACTGCATAACTTGGGACCTTCAACCCACATGCAAAAGCCTCTCGGACCTCGTTTGGTGTAATTTTAAAGAGGATTTCCTTCCTGGCGTTTCGCACAACTTTGGTAAAAGGATCATAAAACTATGCAATTAGTTGTACCAACTTAGGTCATGGGTGCACGAGTGAACATAGGTACCACGAAAGCTACCAATTATGAGGCACTGTGAGCCAACTATTAAATGAAACCCCTTGGCTCACCGTAGTCTCAACTTCTTGTCTTAACTGATCGATCCCCTTGTGTGTAATCAAACAATCCCCGATTTTTGCCACTTCATCTTTATAGGGGTCCAGGTCAACATAGTCATTCTTTTGGGCTTTCTTAGCCCTAGAACTTCTTTCTCGCTTCTTATTCGGCTTTGCCTCTACAACCTCCTGCACCTCACTTAGCTCTTTATTGCGTCTACCCATCATATCTGATAAAGCGCTGAGTGACTATAATTTTCTGCTTCAAAACCTCTGAAAATTCTTTTGTACTAAAAATGCAAGGTACACTAAAGCAAGAATAAAAATTTTAAAATAATAAGGGAAAACAAGGTTGACCCTTTTACCTTCAAAAATTTATAGGAGCGTTGTCAGCTACTGCAGTGGTTGCAAAATTAAATGCAGGCACGTCTTCGGAGAGGAATAATCCTTGAAAAACCTCTCATACGCTATTTCCAAGGCGTAAAAAATCCTTCCCTTTAATTCGCCATCAGATTCTCCTAGAAATTCGTGCTTCTATGCTGCGCAATCATACCTAGAAAAGTGTGCCCTGGCGCCCGAAGCTTACTAGGGGAGCCAACCTAGTCGTTCGCCTACCAAACATTAATGCTTGCAATCGCCTTGGAAAGCTAAACTTGAGCACTTCCCACATTTTAAAACTATGATTGAATTCAGGCGCTTCCTAGTTTCGATTACTGACACATAACCCAAAGGCATATTTATTTCACAACGTGCCCCAAAACTGTTGTCCCCTCACTTGGTGAAAATGCTTGGGCGCTCAACTATTCCTTAGTGATTTTAAAATTTGCATGGAAGTGTTTTATCTTTTCATACAGGTGGTTGCATCTTAAGATTTTCGCGGGCATGATTTTTCTCAAATGGGCTTTCCCTTCAAAAACTTCGAACATGCTTTTCGTCCCTTCTAAAAATGCCACGTTTTTTTTTTTTTTTTTTCTTTTTTAAAGCAAATTTCAAGGAAAACAAAGCCCAACGAAATTTTCCCTCTTTTTTTTTCTTCGCCTGGTGACATTATAAAAGTATGTTCACCCTTTAACCTGGGCGAACGTCCCATTCGCCCCATTGAAAGGGCGAACGCGAAGTTCAATATGTGCGGTCGTTACTTTCTTTTCAGGCAAATGAAGAAATTTAAATCGTTCTTGGGGCAAAAAAGCTTTTCCTTTCTTTTTTTTTTTTTGAATTTGGAATGTCTATATATATATCCACTTATATACAAAAATCATAAAATACAGAGAGAATATTTACATATGTACAAAGTGTTACCTTTAGTAGATCACAATTACGTAACATAGGCCTTCAAATGAAGGTCGTTTATAGGAATGGGGAGCTCATAATTGTCCATGTCGCAGAGATGATAAACATTGGTAGAGTTTACAACAGAGACCCGAAAAGGTCCTTCCCATATGGCATCAAACTTATGATGATTTCCAGGCTTAGATTTCTTCTCATTCCATTTTAGCACTAGTTCACCAACCTAAAAACTTCGGTCACTTATCTTTTTCTTAAACCATTTCTTCATATCTGTAGAATGTTTGGCAAAATCCAGGTAAGCCTACTCCCTTTCTTCCTGTAATTGCAACAACTGTGCCAACCTTGCTTTCATGGGATCATATTCTTCATCTTCATCTTGGAACAGTTGCAAGGTTTGGAGCACTGGTAGTTCAATGTGGGCAGGGAGGACAACTTATTTTCCATAAACCAAAGCATACGGAGAGGTCTTTATAGACTTCTTTACTGAAATACGATCGGCCCAAAGTGCTTGGTTCAATAACAAATGCCAACTCCTCTTGTTATTGCCCATCATCCTTTTTAGAATCCACAACAAATTTTTGTTAGTAGACTCAGCCAATCCATTCCCTTGTGGGTAATAATTGGAAGATGTCTTTAGGTAAATGCCATATCTGCTAGCGAATTCTGTAATTTTGGCTACGATAAAGGGAGTACCATTATCAGTTACCAAAGAATATGGTATACCAAAATGAGTGATAAGGCTTTCCAGAAAAGAGATCATCATCGCCTGATCAGCCTTCTTAGTGGGTATGGCTTCTACCCACCTGGTGAAGTAGTCTATTTTCATTAAGATATATTTGTGCTCCATAGAAGAGTGTGGATCAATAACATTGATAAAATCAAGGCCCCATTGCTGAAATGGCACTTCCACCTGAATTGGATGTAGCGATAATGCTCATTTTTTTATTCGACCCACATATCTTTGGTAACTATCGCACCGCTAGCTTATCCTGTGTGAATCGGCAAACAGGGTAGGCCAATAATAACCTGCTCGAATAATCTTCAAGGCCATGGGTCTACCTGTGTAATGCCCTCCTGATAGCCCAGAATGGAACTCCTCCAATTTTTTTTCCTTTTCGGAAGCCTTTACACACCTGAGTAATACACCATCTATATTTTTATGATATAATCCATTAGGCAACAACACATACCTGAGCACTTACAACCTGAATCATCGGCACTGCAAGGGATCAAGATGGTTCGGACATCTTCTCAAAGTAAAATAATCAACCAATTCTTTCGTCCAATCTTTATCACCTACTGTGTGATTTACACACATTACATCTTCATGACTTGCTTCAGTCGTTTCAGCAACAACACTTTTGGCCAGCTCTTGACATAGAGCACGTCCACGAACCAATTTCATCGGTCGGATCTCCACATCATACTCCTGGATTTTTGTGACCCAACCGACCCTCTTTTCTCCTAGTTCTCCTTGGACTATAAAGTTTCGAACATCAGGATGAATAACGTAAACCACAGTCTTACTTTGAGAAACAAAGTGGTGAAATTTCTTTAATGCTTTCATTACTACATAAACTTGCTTCTCTATAAAATTGTACTTCTCCTGGTGCGGCGCTATAACCTGGCTTAGAAAAGCAATAGGCTTCTCCTCACCATCATCTTGTTTTTGTGTTAGTACTGTAGCATAACTCTCCTGCTCACCTACTGCATAGAGGATGAAGTCTTTGGATTAGTCGAGATTAATCAAAACTGGAGCTTGAGTAATTCTCTCCTTGATCTCTCAAAATGCTTGCTTCCTGGCTTCTGTCCACTTAAACTCGACATTCTTCTTCAAAAGCTCAGTCATGGGCTTGACGACTTGGGCAAAGTCAGCAATAAACTTGCGAATAAAGTTTATTTTCCCAAAGAAGGACTGCAAGTTTTTCTTATTAACGGGCAATGACAGTTTCATGAGCACTTCGGCCCGTGTAGGATCTATGGCCAATCCTTCTTGCGAGATCACATGGCCCAGTAATTTCCCTTCTTTAACCGTGAAAATTGACTTCTTTGGGTTTATGGAAATCCCAAATTCTTGACACTTCTCAAATATTTGCCTCAGATGGGTAACATGATCTGTCCTATGATGTGAAAACACTGTCATATCATCAAGATATATTACAATGATTTTATTCAACAACTCACCAAAGGCGACGTCCATGGCTCTCTCAAAAGTGGTGCCAGCATTTGAAAGCCCAAAGGGCATCCGTTGGTAAGTGAATGTACCCCACTTAGTAGTAAACGTCGTCTTATGTTGATCCTCATCTTTTACCCAAATTTGATTGTACCCGAAGAAGCCATCTAGCAATGAGAATCTCTGGGTGCCAGCCACAACATGAAGAATTTGGTCTATCTGAGGCAAAGGATAATGGTCCTTGAGTGATGCCTGGTTTAAATTTTGGAAATAAATGCACAAACGTATGTCTCCATTCTTCTTCCTTACAGGAACCAGGTTTTCTACCCAAGTAGAATGCTTAATAGGATAAATGATCTTCGCCTCAAGCATCTTCAACAATTTTGCCTTCATAAGGATCTCAATCTTAGGATTGACAGGACATTGTTTCTACCGAAAAGGCTTAACTCCTTCTTGTAACTCAATCGTGTGCTGAATCACATTCTTGTCATATCCTTTCAAGTCTTGATAACTCCATGCTACAATATCTAGATATTCATAGCACAAATTTCTAATGCCTTCAATCTCATCTAACTCGCAATCAATCCCAATATTAATGACCTTTCCTGGTTCCAACTGCAACTCTCTGCATTTCTTGGGATCCACCTTAATCCTATGTTTATCAGCCCTATCATTCTGATCAAACAAGCTCTCTAATGAAATCAATCCCTTAGGAATATGATTATTTCTCAACTGAATCATTGCTTGCTTTTCTTCCTCCACAAGGACTCTATCATCGGCATTAGCAGCTTCTTTGAGCAGAAAATTCACTATTTTCTCATCATTATCAAACACTTGCCAATAGAGATTCTTATCTGGAATGGAAGGCCTGTAAATTACTCTTACTATCTTTGGCTTTCGAACCACTTGCTCAGTAGGAGAAAAATTAGTGCCAAGGGAGGCTAAAATATTAGCATGTCTATTTTGCTCTCGAGGGATAGCCTGAATATTCAAAGCTTTAAATGCTTCTAGCAGATCCCATACTCTATTGCGGTAAGCCTTCAAATAATGTTGCTTGCTCACGCATCTATTTGTAACTTGATTGACAATAAGCTCGGAGTCGCCAAAAATCTACAACTGTTCAATTCCCAATTTCTTCACTTTCTTCAAGCCAAGGCATAGCGCTTCGTATTCAGCCACGTTATTTGTGCAGCTCCAGGTCAATCTGTAGGAATAAGTTTTCTGTATTCCCTCAGGAGAAATCAATACAATTCCTGCCCCTACACCATTCTTACATCGAGCGCCATCAAATAACAACTTCCATAACTGGTGTGAAACAGGTTTTGGTGACTCAAGGACCTTCTTTTTGGACTGTTTTATCTTTTGGATTGAATAACAACCAATATTTGTCCCAATCATAGCATTGAAATCCGTCAGCCAAAAATCTTCCTCCAGGCGAAGCTCATCAAGTGCTTCTTCAACCAGATCAACTTCCTCCAATTCTTCGGTCATCATGTTCACCATGCCTGGAGCTTGTTCTACCTCCTCTATATTTTCAATATGGAAAGGTGAAGGCTTCTCATTATGAATACGAATTTGCCTTCCCTTGAAAGGTATCTCCAAATGTGAATAATCTAGGGAAATATAACCTCCAAGCTTAGTCATAAATTCCCTTGAAAGGCACATGCTAAAATAGGGCTCCAAATCAACAACCACCACCTCCTGGATGATAGTAATTTGAGGTATACTATGGAGCACAATTGGAATATCCTTGATTACCCCAACAATATTGACTGGAGTTCCATCCAACTGCAACACTCCTGGACTACTCCTTGTATATTCCATCCCCATTACTTCGCATACTGCCTTTGGCATGACAGTAGTTGCAGCACCGGAGTCAATCATGCAATTATGCATGATCCACCCTTCCATTCTCAAGGATAAGTAAAATGGGGGAGGCCTATTTTTCCCTGTGACTGAAGTGGGGAGCACCTGAGCCAAGACTATTTGTGAAAAATATTTATTTTGGTCCTTAGTAGTCTTCAAGGATTCTTGTAACAAATCAATCTGCCTAGGTAAATGCAATGTGTCGTACAAGCTAATCCTTGCTGGGATTTTCTTCATTTCTTCCACAATATTGTAGCTCTGAGTAGTTGAGTCTTTTTCCTCCAGAGGCCGCTCATACTTATCTCGGTACTGTTGCGTAGCTTCTACCCTTTGCCTTTTAGTTAACGAAGGATACTTGAGTCTCTCCTTAGCTTGCTCTTTTGTTTCACTTGCCGAAGTTGAAGGTTTAGCTTGCTCTTTATCTTGAGCTTGCCTAGGAAATAGATCTTTTGCCTTAATAGCATTAGGTCCCTTGGTTCTAATATCAGGAATCTTCGTCAGAGATGACCACTTTTCCTCTTGTGCCTTTGGTTCTGCAGGTACTTTCAAAGGTTGCAACTCCATAGGATCAACAGTCACCGACTTCTTCCCAGACCTAGTGAGGACTGAAACTTGCTCCAAGGAGGGCATCATACAATTATGCTCCACTTCTCGAATCATATTAACTTGCCCACCCGAGGAACTTTCCGCCAATGTCTGAACATAGTTCAAATGCACCATACATGTATCTTCACCGTGAGGATCATTGCATGTAGAACACCAATATGCTCTTTCAGACACATTAACTTCATCATTTACTTGCACCGCGATGTTTTTCTCAAGTCCCCTACTGGTAGACGCTTGCTCTCGAGTGATTGGCGAAGTCTGAAATCTTCTTGATCGGAACTCAGCTTCAGCTTGTTTTTTCCTCACCATTGTAAGCTCATTAGATATCATCCTCAAAGTCGCATTATTGGATTTCACTTCTTGTAGCAACGCGATGAGGGAATCCAAACTAGGCAACGGAGTAGACGTTGGCAACGACAAAGGTGCTTGCGGTGCAGGTAATGGTAAAGGGGTTGGAGGCACTGGCAATGCTGGAAAAGAAATGGATGATAGCTGTGGAGGTATAGATGAAGCAAGAAATCATGGAAAGCTCATAGCGGATGACTATGGGACAAGGATAGGGGCCACTTGTGGGGGGCCCGAATTCCATGAAGGGATGGGATACATGGATGACATAGGCTGTGAGAATGCATTAGAGTAAAGATATTATGGGAGATCAGGGAGAATAGGCATTGTTGCCTTCGAAGGAAGTCTACCCACAACAATTAGGTTAGATTCAACCTTTTGAGCTTGTGTGTACAGATCTGGGAAGGTGGTCACATTGGCTTGATGCACCGCCATATCGATATCAGTACTAAGCGCTCGAAGGTAATAAAATGTTGCTTGTTCGAGCGTTGATCGCAAACCATCTGGAACCCTCTGCCAGCTTCGTGCAAATCGAACATTAAAATCTACAAGCTCTTCTTGTGGATGTCTTTGAATTATGGTGAACTGGTGCAGTAAAGAATATGGATCAGCTTGCTCATGGAAATTTTTAATTAGCAATTCTGCCAACTGATCCCATGAAGTAATGGTACCAGGCTGCAAGGATCGATACCAATATAGCAATTTTCCTCTTAGCAACAAAACCAAAAGTTTTATCATTACGTCCTCATCAGTTATATCATGGATAGTTGCAAGAGAAGCCACATCTTGGATATGCTCATATGCAGTTTTCCCAGTACCATCATATGTTGGCAAAGCCTTCAGAGAATCTTGAGGTACTAGATTTTGCACCTACAAATTCAAGGCTCCGGAGCTATTCCATGCGAGGAACTGCCTTGGGAGTTGTTGGTGTGGTGGGGGATTTTGGGCCATGTGAACGGGAATATGGGGAGTAGGCTATGGAGCACTAGCGGTTGTACTAGGTGGAGGCTGAGGAAAATTGGTGGTAGTACTCACTGGACTTACGAGAGCAGAAAACACACCAGCTAACCGAGAAGATGAAACAAATGGTATGGATGGGATATGAGGGAGCGAAGACGTTCATCAAAAAGTGGCTATTTGAGGATGCTCTCCTAACCTTTGGATATCAAGTTCATAAAACTCAATTCGATTATCGAGATTCTTGGCTTTCGATCTTGTATTCATGAGAGACAGCTTTCGCCGTCCTCACACCTACGAAGTTCTGGATAAAATTTGAGTCGCCATATGTTCTAATCTTAGTGAAAAGGCGAACATCGAACCTAACACTACTAGAAGTGGAACTTTTTCTGTCCCATCGAGCGTGCCAAAAACTATTGGTCAAATATCTGCCTAATTGCTAAATTCTGCGTTTACGTGCCCTAGATACGACCAACATTGAAAGGCCGGAGGAAAGAAATGTCCTCCATGCCAATCTCCAGAGAGGGTTGGCTCCCTAACTAAATTCTAAACTGGTAAAAGACTAAGGATGCAGGAAAGGAATTGGGAAAATGCAGAAAGAAATGGGAAACATGGCCACAGGCCAAAGTACAGGGTTGGTGTTAGACTAACTAGCAGGAAAAAACTCAAGCACAAGTTAGCATTTATGAAAGGAAATAGAACAGAATAAGCTCATGATCTTGCTATGGCAACCATCAAATTGATACTCCAACATTCACTTTCTCATTAGCAACTTTAAATCCAATAACAAAATTTAAATATAACAACAAACCAGATGGGCGGATGAAAATAGAAGCACATTACACATAAAGTAACCATACGAAAGACCACTCACAAATTCAAAAGTCTGATGCCTTCTATTAATGCAGAGAGCTCAAAGAAATCTCTCACAAAATGTCTAACTCCTCCTTTACAATGAAATTTGTCTAGTATTTATAGAGGTTTTTGCCTCTTTCATTAAATACATAGGAGAATAAAATGCCCCGAGATCAAAGACAAAACCAGCAAAATCCTCCTCGAACTCTTTGAAAATCCATCCTCCTAAGAAGACAAATTCCTGAAAATCTATAACTCGGGTGAAGGTGCACGGATTGCCAAAAGACATTAAATTCTTTAGAGCACCTTTGGTACATTGGAAATCATGAAAACTCGTTTCTTCTCGCCTTCCTCTTCGTGATCCACAAAATAGAGTTACTGAGGGCATCCTTAATTAAATGCATAAATTTAGCATCTTTGACCAAATTTCCATTCGCCCATACTTATTTTTGCCTCAACATCTATTTCACCCCATTGCAAATTGAAAGGCGCGCACGCCTATAATGGAAGTACATTCACCCCTGAAAAGGGCGAATGGGACATTTTCCCCTTTGGAAGGGCGAACGTGATTTAATGCGCTTAAATGTTGGTTCACCCATAGGAAGGGCGAACGGGGTGTTCACCCCTCAAGAAGGGCGAACGCAATATGGTTCGGGTGCACGTGCAATCCAAATGTCATCAAAAAATGTTTGCACCTAAGAAGGGCGAATGACATGTTCGCCCCAATGTTAGGGCGAATGCGACCTTGCGCTCTAGTGCTTTTGCCTTTGTAAGTTTTTAAACATGTTCACCCCTTTCAAGGGCGAATGGGACGTTCGCCCCTTAGGAAGGGCGAACATAAAAATATGGTGATTTAACCAAGTTCTTTTTCATGACTTGTCTTCTTCATTCTTTTAGACATTTCTCCATTAATATTTTTCAGAGATAATTTCAAAAAGAAACCTTTGGAACATGCACCAAAAATGTACAATTATTTAAAACATCACAAAAAGATGCAAATATATACTGTCGCTACATTCAAAAATTGAACCCAAAGTCTTGAACAAAATTTCCAATGAATATAAAATGGCCAACAAGTGTCATGACCAACATTGGACACCTTACACTTTTCAAGGTGGGCATAATGTTTGGCTCCACCTATAGAAAATGGACTTCTTTGCCTCACATTGGAAGATTAAACAACTATGGTATGATCCTTACCATTCAATGTTAGGTGGGAGAGAATTCCTTTGTTCATGACTTGCCACTATACTTGGGGATGCATCTAGTGTTCTACACATAACTCTTCAAGCCATACTTTCCTTCTCTATTAGAGCCATTGGCAATGCAACATCCAACACAACTCAATCTAGAGTTATTGGATCCTATAACAAGATACGTTGATTGAGATTACCAACAAAATGACTCATTAGAGGATACAAAACTTGTTTAGGATTGTAAAATAGAGTTAGTTTCAAAAGTAAAATGATATATGCTTGATCAACTCAAGTATTTCTTTTCCAATTGGAAGCCCATGCAAATAGGACCATTGCTCCTCAAAGGGGAACAATTATTTGAGCAAAGTAATGGTTTCTCAAAGTCCCAAGGGCATGATGCCAAAGATTTCTCAAATTTTCTTCCTTAATACATATCTATGCTCTTTACTAGACAAGTTAGTGCTAAGCCTCACTTTGGTACCATGACTATTGTAGTATTAATCCTTTGGCACATATCTAGTTGAAACCTATGCAAAAACAATAATAATTACTGGTGCAATGCAAATACAACAAATACCTAATGTCAATATCACATATCATCATCTAAAAACCATTGTAATGCATAACATGAATTCTTAAGACTAGTCTAGCCACTTGCATACTTCAAGAATTAACATTGGTTTTGTAGAAGCATAAGAAAATAAATTCTCAGTTTTTTCTTGAACCACTTCGAAAAGTGCTAGAAGTTGAAGCATGTTATCTTCTAGATACCTTGTATTCTTGTATACTATATAAATGTAGCTTAGGACCACTTCTCTTATAAACTAGGCACCCATGAATCTAAGAAGCTTCTACTACTTACTTCTATCCTCTAATGCTCTCCTTCTACTAGTTGTGCTTGCATTTTCTACAAAATAGCGTGTCCTATAACTTGTAATGTCAATATTGTACTGAGCATCTGTAATGTTATTTTATACTTATTAATAAAGCCTTATATTCTAAAGTGTATTTTTGCACTTATAACATTATCTTCTGAGTCTTTTATTGAAATGCATTTTTTTGTCGACTATAAGTAGAAGGCCCTATCTTTCACAATGCAATTTTAACTATAACATTTAGATGCCACTAGTTGGTTTTATTAAAAGAACTATGATTTAAGGTTTAAACTCCTTACCCCATTAAATTTAATAGAAACAAGAATGCTATTATATTAAGTATAAGCATTGGTGTCAGATTTTTATATATGTGACTAAAATAAATCAAATGGATAAAAGTGTATTACCACATCAAGTGATGCTTGTAACTCAATAAAAAGGTTGGTACTAAGGCAACATGAAATGGATTAAAAAATAGAGAATTTATGGAACTGATTTACCAAAAGACTCATCAATAATTTGATACTTCATCAAAAAACTAGTAGATATTCTTTGGCAAGATCCTAATGAGAATAATATTATACGAATGCGATTTCAATCCTATAGTCACCTACAAAGAACATAATCACATCCATAAGAAGATATCAATATAAAAAATATATTATCAACTGATTTAGAGTAAATTATCATCATCTTGTGATTAAAAATAGGAAGATAAAATTATTAATTGACAGGAAAGACTATATTTACTCTACATACAAGGAATAATTGAGAACTACAAAGTTGTATTGTTACATTGTCCTACATATCAACTTCTAAGCCAAAATCACTTATTGCGACATAAGAACTTACGTAGATTATACAATTTATCAACTTTATGATCTATAAAATTAGGTGTATATCTTAAGGAGTTTTCAAATGTAATAGAAGGAGCATAGATAAGATCCTTGTGGATTAATGTTGTAATAGTATTGAAATGAATTGTAGCTAAGCTCCAAAAAAAGGAATAGCTTATTTTTCAATATATTTTCACTTTTCTTTTCCATCTAATAGATCCTATTGGATCTCTTATGGACAAAATTAAACCAAGTTTTATTTCATAATAAATTTAAATATATACTTACTTTTTAGTTAATTATATGGGATGGAAACAAATCTTACGTCTTACATCATAGTTTGAAAACTCATTGAGAAATCACGAGTTCTCACAAAACTCACAAGAATTCAAATCAGGTGAGTTTTTTTTAATTTGTTGGCCTTGAGAAAATTCTTGAATAATGGCGAGTTTTGCACAATTTTCTCATTGATTTCTCACAAGAAACTTGATCGCAAGCACAAAAAAGAGGAAAAACACATTATTTGTTTTTAGAAGCCCATTTCTAGTCATTTGCTCATTTTTTCTTCTCTTCAACACTAAAAATCTTCTAATAGGTCAAAAGACTCACAATAATAATACTAAATCACTTTTCCAAATCACATCAAAGATTGGACACTAACTCAAGGAGATTTCAAACTATTTTTGTAGATTTTTCTAAGATATTTGCCCAAAATAAAATTAGGGTTTTGTTATTTTTTGGTTTGTCCCCCGTCCCGCCGGCAAAAAAAACATTCTAGGGTTTTATTAGTTTTTTTTTCAATTATTTTTCTCTTTTTAAGCATGTAGGCTATGTAGTATTTTTTGTTTGTAGGCTAAGGAATTTTATTAATAAATTATTTTTAACATTTCCTTCCTATTAGGAAATAGAGATGAATTCTTCAAGTTAGGTCCTTAGAACCATCATAACCGACAATGATCCTCCTTTAAGTGGAACCCAATAAACTCCTTTATTTGCAACCCTAAGTCAAAATCCAAGAAAATACCCAATGTGGAAGCATGGGATTAAGAGAAACTTGTCAAATCAAGTGTTTTATAAACATTGTGACAAGGATATGTGAGGAGGTATCCATAATCTCAAATTTCATCTCCTTGGGTAATTGGGACATGATATGGATCCCTACCTTAGAGTAAATGATACAATTAAAAATGAGGTGAAGGTTTGGTTGTGCAACAAAGAGGTCAAGAAACTTGAGAACAAAAGGATAAGAGTTGCAATGGGATATGGAGTAGGGCCATGATGCTTCTTTTATGGGGATGAGGTTGAACTACATAATGACGATGCCATGATCAAATTATCTATTCTTAACCCTCATATTTAGTGAGGTAGTGCTAATGGTAGTGGGAGAAGTGCAATACAAGGCTCCAACACAAGACAAACCATATTGTATAAGATCACATAGGGAGGGACAAGGTGAAGGATGTCAAGACAACTATAACAAATTTTTGGTGTTACTACAACATTCCCTTCAACTGTGTTAACAACCTCTATTGGAAAGTTGTTGTAAGTACATTAAGTGAGTCTAGCAAAGGAGTTAATACACCTTCATCCCATTATTTAAGTGGACCATCATTGGATGAGTGTGTCATCAACACACATGCTCTTGTACAAGAACAAAGGATTACATGAAGAAAAAGAGATGCAACTTTTTTTCTGATGGATGGACAAATGCAAGAAACCACACACTCTTGAACTTCATGGTGGCTTTGGGTAGATCCATGATATTCCTAAAGTTATTTGATACCTCGCTAGAGGTAAAGAATGTAAAATTATTATTTAGTTTGTTAGAGGAGTTTATGGTAGATATATGAGTTGGAGAATGTTGTCCAAGTAGTGATAGACAATGCAACAACATATGTATCTATAGGTAGACTTCTTGAGGAGAAGGACCCCTCTATTTTCTAGAGCCCATGTACTACCCATTGCATTGACCTCATGCTTGAGGATATTGACAAAATATCATGGGTGAAGAACATGATAGAAGAGGCGAAGAACATTATATGGTTTATCTATAACCAAACATCAATGCTTAGCTTGATGAGGGAGCACAATGATGGGAGGGATATTCTTCACCTAGGGATCACTTGATTTACCTCCAATTTTATTTCCTTATAGAGCCTTCTAACAACATCATCCACTTTAAAGCAGATGTTTGTGAGCAAGGAATGGTACACCTCACCATTTCATGTAAAAGATAAGGGGTAACAAATATGGAGACAAGAGTATAATAATTCATTTTGGGAGAGCTTTCAAGAAATTCTCAAGGTAATTACAATTTGCTTGTTGAGTTTAAATTTAATTTTTAAAATCTTATTTAATACTTGAATATTACTTTTCTTAAATTTTCAATATTTATTATTTAATTATAGGTGATAAAACCTTTGGTAAGGGTTATTTGTTAAGATCCTCCATCCTAACATTATTAGTTAGTATTATTAATAATTTAATTATTATATTATTAACTCATAAAGTGAACCATCACATCTCTTCATAACGTGAACCATCACGTCTCTTCACCAATGTAGCTTTAGGGTAGATATATATATTAGGTTGGTCATTCACACAAATCATCCAAGAAGAAGAATATATATTTGTTTAAACCCATTGGAGGGATTTCCCAAACCAATGCAAAAGGTGATTCGTATCTAAAAGCGATTCTATTTATTTATTTCTCCTTTATTAAATTATTGTGCTAGGAACCCTTGGTTCCTACCATATGGTATCAGAGCATTATGGATCCAACCATATGGGACCAAAAATTTAAGGAAGAAGTTCAGAAATTGAAGGCAAAATTTCGGGAATTGCCTCAACCAGATTGGCAACATTTCGAAAATATTATAGAAAATATTTTTAGTGTGCAAAATTTTGAAAATATTATAGAAAATACTATTAGTAAGTGCATTGAAAATTTTATGGAAGCACAGGAAAATAAAGAAATTGCACGTGAGGAGGATGAGAAATATAATGAAGATGTAGAAAATAAGGATAATGAGAAAGCAATATGAAGAAGAATATATATTTGTTTAAACTCATCTCTTCATAACGTGAACCATCACGTCTCTTCACTAATGTAGCTTTAGGGTAGATATATATATTAGGTTGGCCATTCACACAAATCATCCAAGAAGAAGAATGTATATTTGTTTAAACCCATTGGAGGGATTTATCAAACCAATGCAAAAGGCGATTCATATCTAAAAGTGATTCTATTTATTCATTTCTCCTTTATTAAATTATTGTGCTAGGAACCCTTGGTTCCTGCCATTATTTACCTTGTAGATGGTAAAAAATTGACCATGGGCTATCTATATGAGGCAATGGATAGAGCCAAAGAGGCCATTGAACATTATTATAGTGGCAACCAACACAAGTTTGAAGTAATTTATTGTATTACTGATACGAATTGAGCATTATTATAGTGGAAACCAACACAAGTTTGAAGTAATTTATTGTATTATTGATAAGATATGGACAAGGCAACTTCGTCAACCAATTCATGCTACAAGGTGCTTCTTGAACCCTAAATTCTTTTACACTAGTCTCCTTAGCAGTAATGAAGATGTCTAGGAAGGATTTTATACTTGCACATAGAGAATGACAAATAAGCCTAACAAACATTACCTTATCCATGTTGAGTTGCAACTATTAAGGTTGTAGGAGGGAGCTTGTTTGCATCCCCCTTCGTTAAAGAAGCAAAGTCAAACTTACAACCAAGTAATGCATTTAAACTTTTAAAATTTAACATTTTAAAAATATTTTTATGTAGTTAACATTCTTGTAGTTTATGAATGTAAATTAATACTTTGAAAATTATCTTCTTTTGTAGATTTATGGTGGGAGAACTATGAATCCAAAACACCTACTCTATAGAGGATGGTTATTTGCATCTTGAGTTAGCCTTGTAGCTCTTCTAGATATGAGTGTAATTAGATCTTTATTTGAGGTCGTACACCAAGAAGCACAATAGGTTGAGCTAGGAGTACCTCAATGGCCTTGTATTTTTGCAATAAAATCTTAGGCTTTGCACAAGACAAGTGGAGGCTAGTGAATCCTATGAGCTAATTCAATTGGATGAGATAGATCCACCATGCGATTGGATTGCCAAGAGTTTTATGGATCCCGAGTTTACTACAAAGGACATTAAGGCACTTGAGGAGGAAGCAAAACATTTAAGAGGATTGGAGAAGATATACCATGATGATACCACTTTTGAGTAGCCTTTAATTCCACCACTTAAGAGCCAAGGCCAACCATCAAGTACAAGAAGAAGAAAGAGAAAACAAGAAACAGTTTAAAAATTGTTTTACATTTCGAAATGTTGCATTTTTATGTTGTGTTTGGGATGATTTACTGATTCACAAATTGTAATTACACTCTTTATAATGAATATCTAATATAAAATCAACTTGTTGCCTCTCTAATTGTTACTTAAAATGTTATTTTTATTTATTGAAAAAATCTTAGTATATTTTATTGCCAAGTTTTTTCGAGTTACCAAAACAAATTCCAAAATTTAAGTTATGTTTATCATGAGTTGCGAGTTTTTGAACTATCTTACATTATAATTAAAAAATTTCTAACAATATTTTAATAAATTACACTATTTTGGTATTAAAAAAACTATATTATCACCAAGTGATATTGTCATAAGAATATCCACACAATACAAGGACTTAAACATGAGTTATACTATATATTTCATTTCTTACTTCTTTACAATATCTTAAAACAGATTGAAATAAGTTTAATTTAAACTAATATAATGGTAAAATTTATTTAGTTTTTAATATATATAAATAAAGCAATCTATCAAATTAATTGCATATTAACTTACTCAATTGAATGGCTTTATACCATTGTTAACGATATTATATAACATATTTTTTAATTATAGATTTATAAGGTAGAGTTGAGGGTTCTCTAGTACTTCATTTTATGGATCTAAGTTTAAAATTTGGGGTTCTCTAGGATTTCATTCTATGGATTTAGGTTTAAAATTTGGGACATGAGAATAGAAATATACTTAGACATTGTGGCTAAAAATGCACTTGTAAAGGCAATGGCAGTTCTTAAGACATTGTGGCTAAAAATGCACTTGTAAAGGCAATGGCAGTTCTTAACACTAATGATGGCAGTAATGGTTCTCAATGCCATTGAAGGAAGTGGTGGTCACAATGATTGAATGTTTAAGACTCATCTTTGGCAGTGGTCTCATTGATATTAGTGTAAGAGGCTTAAGTCTAGTGATGGTCTCGTTGTTCAATGATTGAATGTCTAAGACTCAGCTTTGGCAATGGTCTCACTGATCTTAGTGTAAGAGGCTTAAGTCTAGTGATGGTCTCGTTGTTCATGGTGTTAGAGGCTTATGTTTTATTGTTTATGGTCCCTCAATCTCATTTTCTTTATGGTATTGGAGGTTTAGCTTGGATAATGGTCTCATTGTGCTTCGATGGTCATCTCATTGTTGGTATCGCTAAAGGTTTGATTAATGATGATTTTGTTATTATTATTTTTAAATATGGTAAATTTTTTTTTGGTTAGTGTGTGAAATATGCAGGGTTGAGTAGTTTCCTTTTAACTATGATTATTTGTAAATTCGAGAGCTATCTTTATTAATAGGAATTTGACCCACACCCACCCCTCACACTCACCCACTAATAATAATAAAAATATTTTAGTTTTGTCTAAATGATTTTCAATTGTGCATCCAATACTTTACCACTATATATATTGATTTGGTTAGTTTAAGAAACCCCTACGACCAAGGCACACGACTGGGTAGTGTCCTCCTAACCATGACCCCTGTAAAGTTGAGAGCTATGCTTATCAATAAAGAATTTAACACACAACCACCACACACCCACTCCTTCATACACTCGTCCACACCGCAGTTTGAACTTTGGACCTTTAGAAGAAGAACCAAAGCCCGAATTGTTGCGTTGTCCCCCACTTTACTACTAGATATTTTAATGAATTGTTATTATTATTATAGAATAGGTTGAAAAGTTAAGGGTATATAGGAGCCGTCTTTCCCATGAATTGAACTTGGCTCTCTGTTAAGAAAGCCTAATGCTTTAGCCATTGTGGTGTCCTGTTGAACCTTAATTAATTATTTTTATCATGCATTTATTTAATTATTTAAAAATTTAAATAAAATGTAAATATCATTTTTTTTTTTTTTGTTAATATCAACTTAGATGTCTAGTTGATCTACAAACTTAACCAATCATTAAAATATAAATAAATAAATAAATATATATATATATATATATATATATATATATATATTACATAGAGGAATCAATAACTACCTTTCCTTTTTGAACAATTGATCATAGCATCAAATCATGGTGCTATTATTATAACCCTTATCTTGCCTCGATAAATACGACCCGAAGTGAAGGAGACCTCGATGGCTCAAGGTTGGTACCACCATCATCAAACTAGCGTACACTCAACGGACTCAAGTCAGACTACTACCTTTGCCCAAATTGGGCATGCCCTCGAGGTTTGAATCTAGGTCTCCTCTTGGTAAGTGCCCAATGTCTTACCAATCCACGTAGCCCTCGGGAATTGAAAACATATTTTATTTTATTTACATATATATTTTTTATAAATTTTTATACCACTTAAAATTTATTTATGACATTCTCAACATATTAAAAATAGGTAAATGCAAGAGAACACTTTTACACTGTAAACTAAAGTTCCAATCTTATAAATAAAATATTTTATAAAATAAGAAGCAAAAAAATTAAACTTATAAGAACATAAAACTCAAATTAAACATAATTATCATGAAACAAAGATTAACCTCATATTTTCTATAAATTCTATCACAATATTAATCTTAGCATCTATCAACACTTTAAAACTAACAATAATGAACATCTTATCAATAATCTTATCAATAATCTTTAGAGCATAGACAATGACATAAAATGCCTATATGTATAGTGTATTAAACAAATTATTTTTATCTCTGATCACTTTTCGATTCTTATAGAATGGAAGTTGGGCCATAATTCATCCCCAAGATCTTTTCGTTTTGAGAATTGTTGGCTGGAAAAGGAGGATCTGAAGGAAAAAATCCCCATCTGGTGGGAGGAGGGTTGTCCTTCCCATGGGAAAGCTATATATGTTTTTTCCAAACAAATCTAACATGTCAAATTTTGTCTTAAATTCTGGAAAAGAAGTAGCATATCTGAATTTCAATCCCTAAAGGTTCCTTTGTTGGCAAATATGGAGGAGCTTGCCACTTGCTTTAGGACTGAAACAATCATAGAGGATCTAAAATATGAATATGAACATGTCAGAAAAGAATTAGACTCCATTGACAATCAAGAGGAAATTTACTAGAAACAAAGAGCGAGAACTGCTTGGTTGTTGGAAGGGGATCACAACACAAGTTTCTTTCATCGCTCTGCATCGACAAGAAGACAAAATTATTTGACTTACCTTCAGGATTCCAATGGACAGGTGATGGGCACCATACTAGGTATGAAACATGCAACAAATAATTTTTTTCAAAATATTTTTATTGCACCTGCTATCCCTAATCTTGCAGTGCAACAAGAGATACTTAACTATATCCCCTGGATTATTTTAGTCAAGCAAACCAAGCCATTTTCAGACCAATGGATAAAGATGAGGTGAGGAGCATAGATTTTAGCATGAAATCAAGGAAATATCCAGGGCTCGATGGTTTTCCAATTGAGTTCTTTAAGGCTTTTTGGGATGTCATAGGAGAGGATTTAACCTAGGCTATTGAAGAATATTGTTCAAACAGAACTATGCTTCAGGCTCTAAATCATACTTTTCTCACTTTGATTCCTAAAGTGGGACAAACCGCCAACCTTGGATATTTTCACCCAATTGCTCTCTACAATGTGACCTATAAGATTATCACTAAGTTGATAGCTGAAAGGCTTAAAAATATTATGGAAAACATAATATCCCAAGAACAAGGAGGATTTGTGGAGGGGCATCAAATTTTGGATGGAGTTATTCTAGCCCAAGAGGCTATCCATTCTATGAAGCATTCTGGTCAAAGAGGTATGTTTATTAAATTAGATACGTCTAAGGCTTATGATAGAGTCCCCTGGTAGTTTTTGGATCAAATGCTTGAGAAATTTGACTTCTCTCAGGAGTGGAGAAAGTGTATCATTAGTTGTGTCTCGATAGTTTCCTTCTCTATTCTCATCAACGACTCCCCCTTGACCCCTTTCTATGCCTCCAGGGGTATTCGTCAAGATCTTATTTCCCCTTTTCTTTTTATTATTCTAGAGAAGGATTGGGCAAATTCCTTCAAAGAAATAAGCTACAAGATCTTTTTGGAAGGTGTGCAATTAGGTGAGGAGATATAACTCACCTTCAATTTGTGGATAATACAGGTCTCTTTGGGGAGACCAGTATTTGAGAGGCTAGAATGTTGAAATCTATTTTTAAAACCTACATGGATGCTATTGGTCAATAGGTGAATGAGTCTAAATCTAAGGTTGTTTTCTTCAATATAGATAGAAGAATCCAAGATCAGATTCTATCCATTTTGAACTTTACCCACAATACCCTTTCGCTTGATTATTTAGGGATTCTCATTCATTTTAAGAGCCTAAGGGTTGTTTATTGGAAAGCTTTAATGGATAGAATTGTTGTTAAAGCTAAATATTGGACTCACCACTGGCTTACCTTTAGAGGAAGAATGACTCTCATCCAATCGATGATACAAGCCACACCTGTTTATAAATTCTCCATCCTAGCTGCCCTTATGAGAGTCCTCAAATATTTGGATTCGCTTATGAGAAAAATTTCGTGGGATGGCCCAAGGATGGGTAAGAAGTGGGCTCTAGTTAGTTGGGATAAAATATGTTAATCTAAAGCTTGAGGGGGCCTTGGTTTCCATAAAATAACTTTAAACAATCAAGCTCTTGTTGGGAAGTTTTATTGGAGATGGATATCCAACAAGGAGGCTTTCTTCAATAGAGTCATCACTAGTAAGTATTTGGGTTCTATCCCTCATCAAGAAGCTAGACACATTCCTTTAAGGGGCCCTAGATCTATTATTTGGAAGGTCCTGAAAGTTGGTGAACAATTGGTAAAATCTAGACTTTTATGGAAAGTAGGTAAAGGAGACAAAGCTAACTTTTGGAGTGATTCTTGGGACCAAAATCCCCCCTTAATCTATGAGTTTCCAGAGTTGTAGCCCTTGCAACAAAGCCTTGAGGGTAGAGGATGGATAAAGATGGCTTCATACATTACTTCCCGACAAATTGGAGATTTCTCTTTCTTTTAGTGGAAGAGGTTAGAAGAATGGCCTATTCATGTCCCTCTTCATCAAAGGCTTCTTATTGATAAGATCCTCAAGCAAAGGTGCCTTATAGGGAAATACGAAGAGGATAAGATTGCCTAGGCCCTTGATAATATAGGTGTTTTCGTTGTTCGTGATGGTTATAATGCTTTGCTCCCTCCTCCGTTGATCTTGCAGGATGCCCCATGGGATAGAGTTTGGGTGGTTAAGGGCTGGCGTAAAATTAGTTTCTTTTCTTGGGAAGTGATGCATAGGAGTTGTCTCACCTATGACAATCTTATGAAAAGAGGTTTTTGTGGCCCTTCCAACTGCATCATGTGTAACTTCCAGGAGGAGACACTTGATCATCTGCTTTTCCAATGTGTATTTGCAAGAGAGTTGTGAAAAAGGTGGTTAGACCTCTTTAAGGTTCACCTAAATTTTTAGTTGACTCTTTCTAATATTTGGGAGATTTGAAAACATAGAAAATTCAAGAATACCTCCATTCAGCTAGGCTGGTCCCTAGGCTCGAGTTTCATTTGGTGGCACATTTGGCTGGAAAGAAATTCTAGAATTTTTAGAGAGGAGTTCAGTCCAATGGAGTTGGTTTAGCATAAAATTGTTACCAAGATTTTTGAAACTGTCAAAGCTCACTTTAGGGACAAGAAGACTCAGATGAATGAGGGGACTCCCACCCACAAAAGTTGGGAACATGGTAGTCCCCTCTCCTAGGTTGGGAAAAGACTAATTCTGATGGTGCAACTAAGGATAACTCGGGGGCTGTAGGCATTGGTTTTCTCAGAAGAGATTTCAAGGGGAAGATCCTCCATTGGGAGCTAGAGGGTCTTGGAAGGGCTACTAACAATGAAGGTGAAGGCTTGGCTATTAGACAAGGTTCTCTTAATGCTTGGGAGAATGAGGTTAGAAAGATCATAGTTGAGTCTGATTCACAAATTATGGTGGGGCTTCTGGATGCTATTAGAAATTTCAAACCAAAGGCTTGGAGGATAAGAAACATTGTGAGCCAAATTAAGTCCATTTGGCAGTAGTTCGAGGATGCCATCCCGGTCTATGTTGGCAGATAAAATAATGCAGTGGCTGACTTTTTGGCTAAACATGGCAGTGAAAGTCCGATTGGATACATGTTGAATTCTAATCAGGATAGGAACACTTCTGAATGGCAGGAGGTGAACCAAATGGTTCTTAAATTGACTGGCAAAGACTTAGCTATGGATGAGGATAGGTCCAAAGTCTGATGTCTTATGGATCAATGAAGGATGAAAAATTATTTGTTGGGTTTTTTTGCTACCTCTTGCAACACTCTTTGGCCCTTTTTGGGATAGTGTGGGTTGTGTTTGCAGGACTGTCAAACCTGCTAGGTTTCCTAGGCTCAATGTAAAGCAGAAATGAGAACAGGTTCAAAGTTTCTGCTCTGTAAATGGTACTCAAGTTTTTGTTATTTTTGGAGATGTTAATTTGATTTTTATTCAAGATTTTAGAGCTAACCAAAAATGACAAACCTATCACTATAATTTGATTCTTGTTCTATCAATATAATTTTTTATATTTAAAAAAAAATAAATAAACTTGATAATATTTCTCTCCGTCTCAAACCAATATTTATTTAACATTACATTTATACATATAATTCTAAATGAATTAAAGTTTACTTATTAAAAAACATTTTGTTTTCACTAACAATGAATACTACATGAATATCCAAATAAAATAACAATAATAATTAAGCCATTTTAAGCTAGACCATGAATACAACATAGATATCCAAATAAAATAATAATAATAATTAAGCCATTAACCCATTTTAAGCTAAACACCGTGAAATTTTTTAACTAGTAAATTCTTATAAAATATTATAATAATATTTTTTTAATTAATATATAAAAAATCATTTAAATATTATTATAATATTATTTTTTAAATAAATAAAACACTATAATGACACTATTATAACCTCTATTAAAAAAAATCCATGTTCAAAGGAGAGCGAAGGGTGTACGAGTATGTTTATGTTCGGAAAAAAGTGTACGAGTATGTTTGGTTAAAAAAAAAACACATAACGGATGATAAGTATTATGCGACGAGGTAGAGGTTTATATTTTACTTTTCAAATAGACAATCTTCAAGAAGAGCATATAAAATGGGGTAGATATCTTGGCACCGTAAATCAAAGAAATTTTTAATGAGGTCATACAAAATGGTTTTTCTACTGAGTGGACAATTAGCTTGACCATTCATTTGTTTAAAAGTGGAGATGTAAATAATCCCTCAAACTATCGAACTATCATGATCAACCCTCTATTTACAAAGTTGTTTGGGAGTATGACAGAACATAGGATCAGCATATGGGCAAAATAAAAGGGAAAGAGAGCAAAGGGGCAAGCAGGTTTTAGGCCCAAGCACTCAACTATTGATCATTGTATCACGCTCAGACACATAGTGGAAAAAATATGGGACAAAGAAGAGGAGGCTTTTTACTGTTTTGTAGACTTCAAAAAGGCATTTGACATAGTTCCAAGGAAAAAATTATGGAGCAGAATGGAAGAGCTAGAGGTTCCAATTCACTACAGGGCAGCAATTCACAGACTATATGAGCATGTCAAGGCTAGAATCAGAACACGGGAAGGGTTATCCGAATGTTTTGGTAGTGACATAGGTGTCAAACAAGGTTGCCCTCTATCTCCGACCTTATTTGGGTTGTACATTGACAAGTTAGAAGAATGGATAAACAAATTTGGGGGAGAGGGTGTGCATTTAGCCAAATATGTGGTAAAACTCCTCATGTATGGAGATGATGTAATTCTTGTGGCCAAAACAACCAAAGATTTAGAAGATCACCTTCAAGCTCTAGAACTCTTTTGTAAAGAAGTTGGGATGCAGGTGAACACGAGCAAAACAAAAATTATGATTTTTTCAACAAAAAAGAAGCAACAACTCAAATTTCAGTTTGCAGGAGAACCGCTTGATGTAGTGGTAGAATACAAATACCGGGGCATAGACTTTCATGACAAACTTAATTGGAATACATGTAGGATGAAAAGAACTCAAAGTGGTTGGAGAGCACTATATGCACTTCAAAACAGGTGTAGGAATGCCGAGTTGTGGGACTGGAAGACCACCAAGGTCTTATTTGGCCTACTTGTTACATCGGTTCTGTTGTATGGTTGCGAGGTGTGGGCTAGTGGCACAACAAATGCAAAATGGAGGCAAATAGAAAGGATTCAAAAATATCTAATCACAAACTTTCTCAAAATTAAGGCCACAACCCCTTATGAAATTATTCTAGCTGAAACTAGAATGTTCCATTTAGAAGCAATTGCTATGACCAAGCTGTTATGTTACTTGAAAAAAATAGAAAACATGACAAATGATAGATGGCCTAGGGCAGCTAGGGACGAAGAGTTGCATAATCGAAAGAATACGTGGATGAAAAAAAATAAAAAATGGATGAAACGTTGGGAAATCAACATAAATGAATGCCCAAATGTCAACAAAGACATAAAAAATTATGTGAATGAAAAGTTCAAAAGTGGAATGTGGAAAAATGCAAGCAGGAAAAGACAATATTATATTGCAAATTTTAACCCAACGTATGACCACAAGGAAAAAGCGTATATAGGCGCTGAAATCAAGTGGAAGGAAAAAATACTCATTGCTCAGATAAGGACTAGCTCTCATAGGCTTAGATGTGAAACAGGAAGATGGACAACGCCCAAAGAACAATGGGAAGAAAGGATATTTACTCTATGCAGCACAGGGGCAGTAGAGACAGAAGAACACTTCATCTATAAATGCCCAAGTTTTTCAGATATCCATGACAAATACAAAGAAACACTTGGGAACGATTTTATGACAAATTTATTTGAAGACAGGAAAATAAAAAAAGTTGGAGAATTGCTAACACAAATCACCAGGAGAAGGAACAACCTTCTCAAAGATATTAAAAATCATATGATATGATTTGAGTAATTGTACTTCCATATTTGAGGTCCCATAGACCATATTTGGGTCTCGCGGACGTAATTAAAATCTTTCATTCATTCTTCCCAATTCATTCAAACACTCTCAAAAATCTTTTAGATGAGGGTTGTTTATAAGTATATTATATTTTTTAATATGTAAAATTATAAAAGAGTTGGTCACAACCACACTAAAAACATTTTTAGTAATTGATAAAGACAAGGTTCAAACCACAAATTATTTAGCCTTTTTATTGTTGACTGGATGTGAAGGAGGAGGGGACCATAGGCCGTATCAAATGTCTGACACATACTTGATCAGACTACTACTTTATCTGCACCAGATCAATCTACTACCTTATTACTTTTGCAAACAAGATTTGAACCTAAATATCTTCTTGATAAATGTTTGACCACACAAACTCTTACCCGTCCATACCCTCAAATTTTAAAAACTGTATCTCCATCATAAACACTCCATCGATTCCGCATCCCTTTCTTTTGACGTGTCCCATTTTGGTGCATGTATTATATCTTTGGATGACGAGATTAGATGAATTGAAATCATGAACGTTTTAACTCCTCCTACTTTCAGACTGAATTTTTCCATCGCAGCCCAAGTTAGTCCTCTTCCTCCTTCTTCAATTCCTCGCAACGTGCACCCACTCCGTCTTGCGAGGAAGATTTCGTTAAGATTGAAAGTAATGAATTCAGCGTTTCATACTCCTCCGGTGGATTCTCAGGGAGGAGACGACGTCTCTTCCCAATCTATAGTAAGTATGCATTGTAAACGATTGTTTTTTTTAATGATACTTTAATTAAGCATTGTTTTTTTTTTTTTAAACTTATTAGAAAACGGTTGCTAGAATGGAACTCATGCACTCATGGAATTGGGCTGGTTTAAATATGTCTACTTTGCAAAGCAGCCCTTAGTGTGATGAAATTAAGAAACCCAAAACAGAGGAAATTTAGTAGCCACAGAGTAGTCTATACAGGATGGAAAAGGACGTTGCACAAATTGATTTTGTGCCCAAAACTGCAATGACTAAAAGTAATTAAGCACTTGACTCACACTTTCGAACTCTGTAAGATGTCATAAACCTCTTCAATATTTTCTAAAAGAGGGCTCTTTTTTTTTAATAAACAGTTAAAAAGCTTGATACTAAGAATTAAGCAATTTTGAGTCAAATGAGATTAAATTCTTCCACTTTTAAGGAGCTTGCCAACTTATATATGCATTCGCAGAACTCATTTCAGCTGCATATAACCAATAAAATAAACAAAATAGAGAATTAAGCCATTTGAAGTTAAAAGATCAAGGACACTCGCATTTATCCATCTTCCGGGACTTCTGGCTTCGGAAAATGGTGATATAACTATATATGTTCAACTCGTTTGTGGTCGCATCTTAATTGTTGGTTTTCAGGCTGATGGTCTTATTTTCACATTTGGCGGTACATATTAGAACTCTAAAAACGCAGATGCCACAAGGGCTTGAAAAAAACAAAAGAAAGTAATCTGGCATTTGTCCAAGGAATTAAGGTATAGTGCTACTATATTTCTGTGCCTAAGCACGCACACATTTGATGCAAAGATTTCAAATGACAACCCTTATGGAGACATAAAAAGCTAGAACAAACATGGGAGGAGCCATTTGACAGCACTTTCTATAAGCAACCAATTGCCAAGACATCTCCTAGGCGTGCCATCAACTATGCAGTGAGTTTGGTTTGTATCATGGTGAAACATCAAACACTGTAAAAATGCAATATATTTTCAGCTGAATTAGAGTCATTCGTCATTATAGGCAATTTGATGACGTCATTTTGATTCACTACACAAATTCTGATTGGCTAGTTGACACACGGAAAAGAAAAGACGCTTCAATCTATGCATTATAATTTGTCTGTTAATTCTGGAACTAGATGCCATGATGCCACAAGTACGGCCAAAATTGCTAGTAAACAGTTACCAGGAACCAGACATTTTATCTATTAGTACTATTAGTACAACAGTTTTGTATTTTGTCCCATTGCATGCAACTCTTTGATATGCAATGAGATTTTTGGGTAATTAGCTTTTTCTTCTAATAAAATGATATACCCTGTTTTTTGAGCATATGATTAGGATAGTTTCATGTTAGCATTTCCTGCTACAAGCCCAGTCTTTGTAAGGAATTTTCTGATTTACTACAAATCAAAAGTTTGGTACCAAAGCACCACTCTGTTCAGGGCAGTGAATGGTTAGAATCAGGTATCAATTACAGTCAAGAATGCAAACCATGATTCTCTAAACACCAAGTTTGCCCAAATCAAAGCAAGGATGGAAGCATCACAAAAGATGCTCTCCTACTTAGTAACCACACTGGTGGAATCATTGAATGATGAGAATATAAGGAGGGAAAAATGAAAGGAAGACCCTGATATGAACCTACAAAGGACACACAAAGAGATTGCCCAAACTGTAAATGTTGTATACACAGTAGGGAAAAGGTACAGTTTGTGTGTAACCACACTGGTGGAATCATTGAATGATGAGAATATAAGGAGGGAAAAATGAAAGGAAGACCCTGATATGAACCTACTCTTTTGGTGCGTGTTGGCATGGAGTTGGGTCAGTAATCTGTGGAGATAATAAGCAAGAACTCAAATCTCACCTGAGGATGAAGATGACAACAACAATTGGATAAGCAACTTTGTTCTAGACATAGAATGAATTGTTTTGGACAAGTTTGATTGTTTCCAATATAGCATCATCTTTCTTATAATGACAGGAGAATGAATTGATTCATATTTTCCATGAGTTGTCTTCTTTATGTAATGAAGATGAGTAAAATATTAATTATAATGTTCAAGGAAGAGAAGGGGACTCTTTGAAGTGCAATGGGAGAAAAATATCTTGCAAGGCTTGAGACTAGTGTAAAGTTGTTGACAGAAGAGAAAATCTTTCATAGAAGAAAAGGTGCAACTTGAAGAGAGGTTGCTAGAAAGTCCAGAAGTCAACCCTAGTGCAGCTTGAGGTGTAGCGTGTCCTTCATAATATTCATTTAGAGAATAAGACAGGAAGTGAGGAAGAAAAACAAAAGATCATGATCTGGACATAGATAGGGTGTAGTTGATGTTTGTAAATAGTAAGTTGAATAAAGTTCAATCTTGGATCGTAAACTCTCTCTTGTTTTGTCAATGTATAATGTTTTCAATGCTCAGCTATTAATAAGTTTATATTCATTATTTGCTTTTATAAATTGTTGTGCACTACAAAAAGGCTGAGTGATTGACTGGTGCTTCATTCAACCTTTGACCACCTCGTCAAATTAAGCAGCTTATAGCTTATGCACATGCCTATGATCATG
Source organism: Wollemia nobilis (assembly GCA_028583015.1). Classification (NCBI taxonomy): domain Eukaryota; kingdom Viridiplantae; phylum Streptophyta; class Pinopsida; order Araucariales; family Araucariaceae; genus Wollemia; species Wollemia nobilis. Next base: position 2,283,775 of record JAQPPZ010002224.1, read on the forward strand.
CATGCAATATTTCTATTAATTAATTTTGCGTTAGTTACAAGAGATTTATAATAGAATACTAGTGAGAAATAAATAAGTAATACTCGAGCATGATGACCTAGAGCATAGACCCCCCACCCCCCCCACCAAAGAAAAAAAAAGAGAGAGAGCCGAGTTGTAATTGTATATAGAAATGAAGATGTAAAGGTTGGCTGACACATGGAAAATTTTTCCAAAGTCCTTTATTTCCTTTTCTAACATGCACTTCCTTAGGGATAAATCAGCAATGATGAATGTGAAATTTTATTTTTTTTCAATTGGTTATATGGGATTGAAACAGGCCTCACCCGTATTACATCATCACCACATAGTGGTATTATAAAAAAGCTTGGATATTATCCATGTATCGCTTGGCAAGATTCGAACCTTGGTCTCCTCCTTGAATGTTGAGGAATTTAACCGGTTGAGCTAATGCCACTTGATGAGGAATGTGAAAATTGACTTTCAAATGTAATATAATATATATTTTTTATTTGATACTAAAATTCCCTTTTGTATGTCGGTTCAAGAGGCTTCCTATTTGTTGGTCAGATTTATCCTTCATTGAGGCAAACAAGTTGTAGCATAGTGGTAAGTATTCCAATGATGGAGGAACAAGATAATAGATATAGAGGCAAGGCTGCAATCAATGCAAATCCACTCTCAACCATTTGCACTTGAATGACAATACACTTGTACGGCAATTTGATATGCACTTGTATGGCAAATCTTATCTTCACTTGTATGACAAGGATGATCATTAAAATGGCAAGTGCTTGTACGACAATCTCAACAACTCCACTCATACGATAGTTCTTCCACTAGAACGACACAATTCTTAGCACTGGAATGACACTATGCTCTTCATTGGAATGACACTCTCCAAAGTTCCACTTGTACGACAACGTTCATACAACTTCCTGGATTGCAAGCTTCCTCGTACAACGATCTTGTCTGCAACTCTCTTGACTTGCACATAGAACTTGATACATACACAACCTACCAAACTAGCAGCAGCATCGATATCACACAAAAATGCGTTACACAAATAGAGGATGAATCATCATTGTATTACTTCTGCTTGTATGGCATCAACAATACAAAACTTCTATGTTGCTATACAATACACACAAACTATCTCCTACTCTCTTTGGACTATTGGTTATACAACATACTTAACACATAGTCTCTTGGTTATACATCCTACATAGCACATCGTATATCGTATCCAAACAAATGAATGGGGGGTCCTATTTATTGTTGGGCCTAGGTAGTTACTCACAACTTCCGCCCAAGACACCTGTCACAACTACTTGCCCCTTTGTGCATGTATCACATACATTAGCCGCACTAACCTTGCATATACAATTAATTAATGATGATGTCATCACCCTTGACATCTCATACCAACAAAATTGCATTTCATTTACATTTCATTACATTGAAATTTACATTGTGCATTTCACACTTATTACTACTACGATTTACACTATTTCTTCGGCTGGTCAAAACTGGCTGCTACATCTACCCTCCCCTTTAGCTTGGTCCACTTCCTTGTCAACTACTATTTCTGATGTTGAGGTGTTGAAATAGGAAGTCCACCTAAATCCTGGATTTGCAGTTTCAAGGCCTCTGTTTCGCCCTTTAGTCTCTTGGCATAAGTTTGATAGTGAGTCCACTGTATACCATAGTGAGTTGCTTTTTGTTGAGCTTTTACCAACTTGGCCTTCTATTCATCTTCCCTCTATGCAACTTCAACTTCTCTTCTTATTACAATTGCCAACTACTCGTCCTTCTCTGCTATGAGTTGATAGCGATGATTGACCTCCTTTGTCTTTGCTTCCAACAATTGTTCCCTCACCGTGCACTTTGATTTGAGCTTCTTGATCAATTGGTCCTGCTCCTCCTGCGCCTTGATCTTATCCTTAACCTCCTTTTTCAGCCTTGCTAGCTTTGCTTTGGCATCCTGCTGCACCTGCTAAAGTCGTACCTCCATCTCCTTCAGTTGGTTAGTCTGCTCCACATTCTTCTCCTGGAACTTCTCTAGTCCCTTGGCTAACCACCAAATCATGTATGCCAAGAAGTTCATTCTTGCATACGACCTAACCATCTCAGGTGCCAGCTTGATGTACTTGACATCGCCTTCCTCCTTCGGACGAGCTGCCATATCTCCTTTGTCAATGTAGACCCATGGTGGATGTCTATAGAGTACTTGAGTTTGCTTAGGCAGGTTCTTCACTCCCAACATTGTTTTCATACTACCTTCCAGCTCCCATCGTTGCATTTAGTGTAATTTCAAAAATTTCTTCATTCGCTTATCATCTCAAGCCCATCGCACCAATTTTCCCAATTCATTCTCTGTCCGTAACTGCCAAAGTCGCCAATCTCCTACACATCCAACCTTGAACTCAGAGCGTACTTTGTTTATCACTCCAGATAACTTCTCGAAGAATGTATCAACCTATTCATTGATCAGTTCTCTAAGGACTGGTGGCCTTCTCAAATTCGACACTTGAATGATGAAATGCTCACTCTCCTCTCTTGCCAGCTCCATGTCAGTATCGTCATTGGTGGTTGTCTCCACATTTTCTCCATCATGACCTATCAAGGTTGATTGGTCTTATGGCTGCCTTGCCCTGCTGCATCAGTTGCCACCATTTCCTTCCCTCTTCTTGTCTCTCTTCACCTTCTTGCCACCAACTGAATTCTGATGCAGTCTCCTTTCCTTTCTCTCCTCTCTCCATTTTCGGCACAACTGGTGTTGTTGCCACCTCTAGTGCTAGGGATGTGATTTCAATCAGCACGTCTTCATCCAGTGGAGGTGATCCACATGGATCTATATGTTGTACAAACTGCAATGGTGAACTTTCAAAACTCTCGCATGAGTGAACATTCTCAACCTGCATACTTATTGCACCTTCTTCCTGTGCAACGTCCATTGCAGCTTGGACTTTTGCATCCGCATCCACAACAATAGGTACCTGCGCCTGCTGTGCAGTCCTTTGCTCAACTTGTTGCGTGCTCATCTCCATTAGTTGTTCTGCCTGTGCAACCTTCTCCCGTGGCTGCTGTTCAACTGTTGCAGCCCTATCCTAAGTCATTTGTGCACTTGCAGTGCCTTCTTGCACAGCCTGACTCTCTTGATGTGCAGGAATTTCTTTTGCTTGCATTGCTTCTTGGGGTGTTTCATGCTTCTTGCCTCCTTTTTCAGTCATTTGTTGCTCTTTACCACTCACTTTTGTACTTGGCTTGGTTAGGGGCATCACATGGACCCACCTAACTATCGTCGGTTGATGCTCCGGAATCACCCTTGGCGGATTCAATCCAATAAACTTCAACTTTTCTTGTGTCACAACATTCATCATACAACAATGGCTTGAAAAGCTATAAAAAAATTCCTTGTATATTGCTTTAAGAAATTCTTAATGCAATACAAAAAATATGATGCCCAATCATATGCAATTCCCTGCATTATCCCCTCCATGTATGATTGTAGTACAATGGTGGGTATTCCGACGGTTGGAGGAACAATTGGAATTACAGATTCTAAGGACCAACGAAGACTGTAGTCATTGCTGATCCAACATCACACATAATCACTTTTTGAACGACATAGTCACTTGAACGACACAATCACTCAAATGACAATCACACTTGTAGGACAATATGATTTTACGGCAAGTGCTTGAACGACGAGCACTGGAATGACAAGGTCAACTCTACTAGAAAGACAAGTACTCCACACAACTGGAACGACCACAGCTAATGTACTAGAACACATGCTCAACACCACTGGTATGACAATTTCAACAGTTCCACGTGTACGACGTTCTTGACTACAACTCCATTATCCCATGTTCTAACTGCAATAATGATCCCTGCACACAAAATCCAACACACAACTACCAACTACCAATGGTAATCATATTGTACACAGATCATACACATGTCATGGATAGAAGATGAATCATTTGCAATACTCAATTGTATAGCATAACAGGGTCTCGTACAACAATACAATGTACACAGTTTCTCTTCTAGCACATGATCTACAAACTTTGCACATATATACTCTATGCTTACATACGTGATATTGAAAAGAAGGGGTGTCTATTTATACTTGAGTCCTAACTGTTGCCAATAACGGATTCCAAGACACCTCCCACCCAACTGTCTCCCCCTTTGGACGTATACATGATGCCCTTAATGCACACTATAGTCTATTGCAATTTATCAAACTTATGATCAAATTGCATTACATTGACATCTCACTTGCATTTACATTTCATTTCTCATGCATTTGACTCACATTTGCATTTACATTTAATTACAATTTATTTACACTTAGTGCATATTGCACTTATTTCTACTCTATTTCCTATTTCTTCTTCTGAGGTTCAGAACCAGTGCCTACATCTGCCATCCCCTTTAATTTTGTTGATGTCCTCGTTGACGTCTGTCTCTGCTCCTAGGGATTCAGCTGCTGCCTTTGAGGTGTCAAAATAGGTACTCCTCCCATCTCCATGATCTGTAGATTCAATGCCTCTTTCTCAGCTTTTAGTCTCTTGGCATAATTATGGTATCTATCTCCTTAATGATTGGCTATTTGTTCTATTTTATCAATCTTTGCCTAGAGTTCTTTCTCCCATTTTGCAAAAGCATCTTTGACTTCCTTTCTAGGCTTCTCAGCTACTTTGGCAAGCTTCTCATCTGTTTCTGCAATCAACTGTTCTTTGTGCTCCAAATCCTTATTTTTGCTTCCATCATCTGTTCTCGGATTGCACACTTGGACTTCAGCTGTGCAATAATTCACTATGTTTGTCTTGCTCCTTATTCTTCTCCTCAACCTTTCGTTTCAAAATGACTAGTTCTACGTTAGCTTCCTCTTTTTTCCTTTCCATATCCATGTATTGGTTAGCTTGTCCTTCCTTTAACTGGTGGATCATCTCCAATTGTAGCACGAGTGGTGAGATTCTCAACAATGGAATGCTGGATTGACAGATTTAGGAACTAACCTGGACTACAGCCATAAGATTGTAAACAAAGTCATATAACATAGTTGTGAGACGGTATGGTCACAATCTTGTACAACACACTCCTTGTATGGTTCAGTCCTTTGTACAGTACAATCCTTTGTACGGTTCAATCCTTTGTACAACACAGCGTTCTGTACAGACAGTATGAGATGTTTAATGATAATTGGTTGTACAATCCTAAATCTTACTATACGGTTGTGACTTGTATGGTAGTCACATGTACAAGGTCACAATCTTCTCCAAGCAACAAGTAATTCTAATGATTGCAGCACAATTTGTACACCTTCCATCATACGGTCAAGCCTTCGTACTGCCTGCTTGTTGTACAGTCTGCAACTGATATAACTAGTGCACCTCCTCTGCAGTCTTTCCTACAACTTGCAAATACCTATAATACTGCTGCCATGCAAATGCTAACAAACCTGCAACTAAGGCAATAACTATGCAATTTGCAATTATAAGGAAAGGCTACAGGAAATATCCTAACAGTCCCATTCATAAGCAATGAAAACAATCTGCAATCAATTGCAAATTGTAGACTTGTATTGATAATCAAAGACTGCTATAAATGGTAGTAAACGCTTGCAATTACAATGGCAAGATTGTATAACTAGCCTACAAAATATCTTACCAATCTCTCATGGCAACAACAATGTCATGCTGCTCTTCCATATACCTCTAATGCTCACAGTCCGTATCTCTCTCTATATGCTACAAATGAAAAGAGGGGGGCCTTTTAATACCTACCCGAGCTGTTGCAAGCGGTTCCCAGGACAGCGCATCAATTACAACCGCCACCCCGCATTGGACGTACCTAATTTTATGAAATTAGCAACCTTTTTCGAAAGTCCTATGTGCAATTTTATTAAATTGCATTACAATCTAATTTCATCCTCATTTCATTTCATTTCACTTTACGTTTCATTTCATGCCATTTACATTAATTTCATGTGCATTTCATTACAAAAAGTCTAAACAAAACTTTGTACATTTTTTTCACTTTTTCTTCTTTTGGGAAGCAGTTTTGCTGCCTACATCTGTCCTCCCCTTTAAACCAGTTGATGTCCTCATCGACGCTTGCTGCTGTTGTTCTTCTATATGTAGACAGGCAAATTGATATGTTTGAATTTGGTGAATAAGTTTTGGTATTTTGTTTTATTTTGTAGTTGTACGCAAAGTGTTTGACGAAATGTGTGTACATATATTTAATAATGTTATAAAGTGGCAATTTAATATTGTACGTAATAATGTGATGTTAAGTCATGTATGTTGGTAAAGTCATAAGTCATAAGTTAGTTTGTCCTATAGTGGGAATAATAGGTAAATGCAAGTTAAATGCAAATGAAATGTAATTTAGAAGAATTATGATGTGTTAGGTAGTTGGAGGATGCAACTAATTTCTGGTTGTATAAATAAGTCCCTCCCCTCCCTCATTCATGGTTGTTGGAAGAGCATTGGTATGTGTGAGAGAAGGTTGGTGCATATGTGCGTATGGCATGATGCAGTCAGGTCTTGTATGCAGTCATGAAGAGTATTCTGCATAGGGTTTGCAGACTGTAATGCTGAAACTATATTGCTATAACTAGATATGTCATTGTTAATACAAATATGCTGATTTATTTGTCATCTGCTATTGCTGATTTCTGTTGCTGTTTCTGTGTATTGTTATTGTTAATGATTTCAGATCTATAGATTTATTTAAGTAGAAATGGAATTGTGTGTATGTATGTTAAATTTCATTTCTACACTGTACTTGATTGTTTCTGTCGAGAACCGGCAACAAGTGCTCCACCCATATTTGTTGTTTGGAGTCATAGGGATGTCTATTCATCCTTTAGTCTCTTTGCATATTTACTAAAATGAAGAAACTGTAGCCCATAGTGGTTTGCTTTCTTCTCCATCTCGGCTAATTTGACCACCGACTCTTTTTACTATTTAGTAGAATCTTTTTGTATTTTCTATTTTAGCTTGGCCTCAGTCCTGGCTGCAATAGCTAACTATTCATCTCTTTTAGCAATAAGCTGATCATTATGTTCTAACTCCTTTTCCTGAGCCTCATGCACTTGTGATCTTACTGCCAATTTTGCCTTCAAGTGTACAATGATCTCATTGCACTTCTCTATATCTTTCTTTATTGCAACAAGTTCATCATCCTTGGCTTTCAACTGTTCCTCAAAAATCTAAGGCTAGCAACTTCCATTTCAGCTTCTTTCTTCATTGTTTCTGCTTCCCTTTTCATTGTTTGCAGCTCTTCTCTATACTGGTTAACCTGTTCCTCTTTGGATTGGTGTATCTTCTCCAACCCAATTGTTAACCACTCAATCTAATGTGTCAAAAAATTAACCTGTTTGTATAATGGTTCCACTTCTAGTGGAATCTTCCTGTATTCTAGTTCCACTGTATCTTCTAGACAAGGTTCCAAGGTACCTGCATCTATGTGCACTCTCCGTGGTACCCTGTAATTGGTTTGCATGCCTTCTAGTAGCTCCTTTACTCCAATCATACTTGTCACTCCTTCAGCTTGTATTTCTCATGGCTCTTTTTCATAAATTTCAACGAGCTTCTTTGTCCTCTCGTCCTCTTGAGCCCACTGTACTGCTTTCTCTATTTCATTATAAACCATGGACTGCCATTGCCTTAGCTGTCCTACACAACCCATCCTAAACTGTAGTCATGTAGAGTCAAAAACTTGCATCATCTTCCCAAAGAATTCATCAACCTAATCATCGGTTTGGATTCCTTCTTCAGTAGACAACCCAAAACTAGGCACTTCAATAATGAAATGTTTCCCTGGTACTTGAAGTGTCTCCTCTTCCTGTTCCATGCTTAATTCTTCCCTGTTTTCTTCCAGCTGATCAGGCTGTACTACAGTTTGTTCTTGCAGTTTTGGCTGATTTTCTACATTGGGTGACTTTTGGCTACCACCACCTTTCCTAACAAATCTATATTTCTTCTTTTTTTGAGGCTCTTGTGCAATTTCAACCTCAACCTTCTTGCCCCTTACTGGATCTTCAACTTCTTTTGGCACCTCTATATCTTTCAACAGGCCTTGAGCTGCCATTGAAAGCTTGAACTACCTCATATTTGGCGTAGGTGGTGACTTGCTCCCCAAAGTAAGCAAGTTCTGGCAGTCCTTCCTCCATGTTGTCTGTTATATTCAACTCTTCCACCATTTCAATTTCTTGCGTTGACTATGCCATTATTTCTTCCTGCTACTGCCCAATCTCCACCAAGGGCTGTTGTTTTTCAACATCAATCTTTCTTGTTCTCGCTGTCTCCTTGTTCTTACAGGACTAATTTGCTGCCCTTCTTCCTCCCTTCTTTCTTCTCGTTGTTGCTCCTGAAGCAACTCCTCCCTTTGTTCTTCTTGAGTCACTTCCTTAGTCTCTTGCTACAATTTGGCCTCTAGCCTTCTCTACCTCTTTTTTTGTTGAGATGCTAGTTCCTCCTCCTACTCCTCACTATCATCTAATGCAACCAAGTCCGAATTTCGCAGTATTTTCTTGGTCTTCGTCTTAACTGGAGTAGTCTTTGTTACTGGCATTGCATTGACCCATCTCAATACTGTAGGTTCATCATCTGAAAATCTCCTTGGAGCTGTTCGTCCAAGCATCTCTATCTTGGCGAATGACAATGCTTTTAGCATTATTCCAATGGCGTGGAATGCCATCGAAATTGTTTTTGATCTACCCCCTCAAGAACATCTGGATACGATATGACAAATAGATGCCCAGTCTTATTGTACTCCTTGCACAATGCCCTGTACATACTGTGCTAACCATACAAGCATTTTTGATGACCTTGTTTCTCCTGACAATTTGGACATGACGATATTCATGGCATATTGCAATTCGTCATTCTTCAACTGACTCTGCTTGATCCCACGACTTCTGTGACCAAAAGTCTTACTGACTTCCATAGGAGTAATAGTTGTGATCTCGTGGATTGTCTTATTCCACTCTTTTGCATCTAGGTGTTCTTTTCTTATTGGTATTCCATGTTTCAGCAATCCAAACGTCCACCGAAAATTATTTGCTGAAAACATAACCCTGATGTCTCAATTTCCAATCTTCACTATGCTCACGTTCTCATCTGAGTCATAATTTTCGAGCATTTGTAGCAAATAATCTCTCAAGAAATCCTTATTGAACATTGGAACTTGTGTGATGTAGCTCAGTCCTGCTTTTTTCAATGCATCTTTCAACTAATGATTTGGTGGGTTATCTTGCCACCATTTCTAACAAAATTTTCCAGTTGGCTGAGTCCATGTTATCTCGTTGAGAGGTATCCTCTTCTCCTTCTCTCTCTTGAATGAATCTCCGTGCCTTCTTTGAGACTGAGTTTCCTCCATTTCAATGTCTTCTTCCTTGTCTTTCATCGAGTCTAGTCTCCTCTTCTCTCCCTTGGTATTCTCTTCTATGTAGCAGGTTGGGTGAGTGTCTACTCCTTCGCGCTTCTATCCTTGCCAACCGCTCACGAAAGTTTATTGCCCCGCTCATGCTTCCTTTTCCTCTTTGCCATACACTAACTATATCTGTACGATGAGTCTATCGTCATTTGTATGGCCTGTTACTTACACTTGTACGGTGGTTCCTACGATCGTACGATGACCTTTTGTCGTATGCCAAATTTCCTCCATTGTGCAACAACTTTCCTACATCGTACAATAGCTTCCTTGTGTCGTATGATGACTTTCCACAACAATCCTTTTGCATTTGTACGACACTATCTCCCTACAATTGTAGGCGTCCTTGCAGTCCTTCCTCCGACGCACTTGTATGTCGATTTCTTTAGTGGGCCATCTTTCTTCTCGACTCACTTGTCTGTATGACACCTTCCTCTGCCCTTTTCTTGCGCAAGCCTTCAAATCCTAGACTGCAATATGATCCGAAGCCCTCCAAACAATAGTTGCCTGTTTGTGCCAACACACTATGGGGGTTTTGAAAAATGTTTTTGGCTGTCTTTTCCTAGACTTTGTACGACGTTCCCTTTGCCCATCTAGATATGAATTTGTTTTTGCGTCCATAGCATAGGCTCCTCTGTCGTGGCTTCATTTTTCTATTTCCCTTCACTTTTCGTACAATTGTACAACCTTCCATACACCTTCAAATTTCAACAGTTAGAGCACTTTCCGATACCCTATTGTAATGCCTTCCTTTGTTGTGACTTCATTGCTGCAATTTCCACTTATTGCATTTTCTCTTCTCCAAAGTTTTTTCCTTGATGACATCTTTCCTTGACGGTGTCTCCCCTTTTCTTCTTGCTCCGCGCCTTCAAATTTTTTCTTTTTCTCATTAACCCCCTCCTGCCCCTATTTATAATTTCAAGCTTAAGTGAGAGCGGTTATAATTGCTTTGTGGGCCGCCACATCATCACATCTTGCATGTGCTTTTACTTTTTAATTTTTGCTTTTTAATTTTTAACTTATCCATTTTAAAAAAATTATTTACATGCGCTTCTTTTCGCATCAATGCCGTAAGGTCTCCATACAAGTCATACGTCCATGCAGACCTATACTTGTACGACGTCTTCTGCTGAACTATCATCTTGTTGTCTTGCTGGTTCCTCCGCCGTACAATTTGTACGGTTGATGTCATTGTCGAGTGGCTTAATCGTACAGTTGCCTAGATTGTACGTCATACTGTTGTACAATCTTCCTCATTTGTCTGATTTGTATGACACCCTACCATGCAGTCCTGCTCCTCTATCTGACTTGTGCGACGTCCTACCGTACAATCCACTTTTTGCATATGATTTGTATGGCGTCCTACCGTACAATCTCCTTCTTGAGCTTGTCTTGTACGATTGTCTTCCGTACCACTTCTTATCATTCCATTATCTTGATGATCCTTTGTACAATGATCTATCGTACATCTTTCCACATTTGTATAGCTTCTACTTAAGTCCCTTTGAATTGAGTCCATTTCCAAACTTGGTGATGGAGTTTGCCTTTTTATTCCTCCACAAACTTGTTGAACTTGTTCTTGCCTTATGTGGACTTGTACTTCCACATATCTTCGTTGATGTCTTCCTCTGCCACTCATCAATGCCATGGCCCTTCCCCTTATCAACGAGCGAATCTCTCTATCTTGGGATTGCCTTATCCCAACTCCAAGCTGTCCGAGATCCGTCTGTTTTCTCGGTCATTCTTGATGACGTATTTAGTTTTTCCATGGCCCTCGAGGTGGTCCTAATGGCCCAACCTGATGGTCACATATAAACTGATTGTTTTGTTCTGGATCAACAAATGGTCCTTGCGGCCCACCATGTCAATCCAGTAACCTAAGGGTAGCAGGAGGGAAATTTCTTACCCTCGCGCCACCGGGAGGGAGGCCAATCAAACTCCTCCCTTGGCTAGGTAGCCTTAGGCCACTGAGAAGACTTGACTGTCTCCTCGAGTTGCCTAAGTTACCTCTTTGTTCCTATTCCTGTTCCTGTAGCATGTTAGGTTCTCCCTCTTCCTAAATCCTTACAGTTGTATCCATCAAACGTCTCCTCTACCTTCTGACTTCATCCATTTGTCTTCTAAGTTGCCTATTTGCATCTAAATAACTCTATTCCTTAGGATGAATTTGCGGTTCCCTATATATTCTCAAGAAGTCAAATTTATAACTTGAACTATCTCCTCCAATATTAGTTGGAGGACGGCTATCACTACTTGTATTAGTCACCCAGTTCCTTCATTTTCTGGAGATGTTGGTACTTCCATCACATCTCTCCACACTATCTCAACGACTTCCTCTCTACTTAGCTGATATTGTGCCAAATCGTCGGGCTCCTCCTATTGGATTTCTTCTTGCCTTGTTCTTTCTTCAACCATTTTTTGTTCAAGTTCAGCTTCTTGCTCTTGCCTCCTAACCTCTCGTTCATTCAACATTTGCATTGTCTCATCCAATTCCTGAATAAATTGTGCCCTCATTCTTGTGTTGTACCTACGCAAAGTTTCATACTCTTCTTGCAATTGCTGTGGTTCTCGCATTCTCTGTTGTATGAGCCCAAGTTGAGCTAACGGGCTTAATCCCATCAACTCCTCATGCCCAATTCCTCTATTCTTGGGAACTAGCATATCTTGCTCGTATTTCTTCGTTCTATCTGGGAATTGTATGTGCATCTTACTATTCTCCGTTCATTCGGTTGAGGTACTAATTTTTGCTGTTCTATTACTAGCTGTGCTTCTCTTTCTTCTGCAAACAACCTTTTAAGTAGTCCTATATCATCTTTCGCATCTTGTTGATCCTGATTACTTTGGCTTGACTGCCCTTGTGCCGAGATGCTTTTTGCTGTCTTGCTCTTTCGAGTATTCTTTCAAGTCTCTCTGCTTTTTCCATATGAATATATAGATATAGTTCTCTTACTTTGTAACGTTTCAATATAGAACCATTTACTGTTTCGGGAACCACTGTCTCGTCCAATTTCTTCAAATTACCGTGCTGTTTTCCATTATCTCTATTACTTGGAAGGGTCCAAGCCACAATGTTTTTAACTTTCCTGGCTTGATCTTTGTCTTGCCATTATACCCCAAAACCAAGTCACCTGGTTTTAGCTCCATCTTCCTTAGGTGCTCGTCATGCCACAACTTTCTTCTTCGTTGTGCCACTTTTGTTTCCCACTGTGCCATTACTCGCTTCTCTTCCAATTGGATTAGTGTCGCAAACCTCTTTTCAAGGCTTTCCTGGTATCCTAAACGGTTCTTTACTGCTACCCCTAAACTGGGTACCAAGAACTCCATTGGCACTATTGCCACCTGCCCATACATCAATTGGAATGGTGTGTGATTTGTTGTTGGCTTAAAACTTGTCTTGTATGCCCACAAAACTAATGGCAATTTCTCCTCCCAATCCGCTTCGATCCCACAAGTCTTATACATCATCGACACTAAGAATTTGTTCATCACCTCTGCCTGCCCATTTGCTCCTGGGTAATACAGACTTGATAGCGAATGCAAAATCTTGATTTCCGTTGTTAGCTTCTTGATTACTTCATTTACGAAGTGACCTCCCTCGTCACTTGTCAATTGATGTGGAATCCCAAATTTGGTAATCACCTACTCATACAGGAACCGTGATATACTTTTTTCCAAATTGTCTGGTAGTGCCCTTGCCTCTACCTATTTTATTAGGTATTTAATTGCCACTACTATATATCGACACTTTCTCTTTTGGCTTGTCCTTAATGGTCCCACAAATTCTAAGCCCCATATTAATATAGTTGGACCAATGAACAATGGATCTGGCGTACTTAAATATATACAAAATAATCCTTTGAAATGTGGTAGGGGTGTTACATACCTCGAATGGCATCCTATTGTATGCATAAATACCATTCTCTACAACGAAAATTGTTTTCAACTTATCCTCCTCTATAATGCTTATCTGATTGTAGCCAAAAAAATCCATCCAAAAATGAGTAAATTTTGTGTCTAGCTACTTCTTCCAATATGGAATTAGTAAAGAGGATTGGGAAGGGATCCTTTATTGTAACTGCATTTAGACTTCTGAAGTCTACACGTGGATTCTGTACAATTCTTCAAAGTAATTACAATTTTTGACACCCACTCGCTCACCGTAACTTTGAATATTATGCTAGCATCCAACATCTTTTCAATTTCTGCATTGACCAAAGCTACGTACTTTGGATTCATTTTGTATGGCCTTCTCCTCACTGGTAAGGCTCTTGGGATCAACTGGATTCGATGTACACACAACTCTAGAGGTATCCCTTTCAAATCTTTGTATGTCCATGTGAAGACTGACTTATATTGCAGGGATATTTTGAAAGCTGTTGCTTTCAACACTGGATCCCATTCATCTCTGCAATGGATTATCCTTGGTTCTTCTTTACTTCCTAGAGTTACTTCAACCATCTTCGGTCCTTCATATTTGATATTTTCTGGCTTGTTCGTTGCTTTTACCACATCTACCGAGTGTGGTGGTTTCTCATCAATTTCAGCATCACCAATTGTATATTCTGCAAATTTTTTGGGGAACATCCATTTCTCTTCCTCATCTTCTTTGGATGCGGACTTCTTACTACTTTTAGCTATTTCATCATTGGTTTCTTTGGTCTCCTCTGTATACAGAGGCAGGTGGGTGGAAATATCTCATACTCCTCGATTTGCCAATGGAGCCTGCTATCCGATCAGTTCTCATCTTCACTACATTACTCCAGGTGCAACAACCCTTCTTCATTTGGCTCATAATAATTGTCTTCATCTGAAGAACTGCCTGACTCATCAGTCTTTGCAAGATCTTCCCTCAGTCAGATTTTTCAGATTTATCATATATTTGTGCTGTCCTTTCTTGAATGTGAGCCGATCCTTTTCCCAATTGTGATTAACTTTGGCCATCCTTAGCCATCCTCTTCCCAGCAATGCATCATATGCTGGTTTTTGCATTGTTATCACAATGAAATCCATGATGAATTCCTAGTCCGCAATCTTCACCTTTTGAGCCATTAAGACTCCCTTCATCTCAATGCCATATTGATTTGCGCCATATAACTTGAAATTTGGCGACCATAAAAATGGAGCCCCAATCTCTTTCCATGTCTTCTCTGGGAGCACATTCACACTTGATCCTCCGTCTACAATAACTTGCGTCAACTTATGATCCAATATTTCAATATGGATCAATGCTGGCTTTTTCCCAACATCGATCATTAATATAGTTGGATCAATGAACTGATCCTTCCTCTTCACCTCTTCTTCTGATTGGCTTTGCAGTTCCATTACTTTTCGTGGCTGCAATTCTTCTCCTATAACTACATGTAGCATCGGTATGACGCTAAACAAACTTGCCACCTTTACTTCTATTGTCTTATTCAAAACTTGCGCTGCTATCTGCTGAGTTGACGCCTTTTCCTCTAAGCTTAATGGCTTCTTCAATCTGGTTTTTTTCTACTAGCCGCTCTTGCTTAGCTTTCTCAATCTCCTCTTCTATTGCTTTTTGTGCTTCTTGCCATCTTCCTTTTTCTATGGCAGGGTTGATCCCTCTTTACTTGAGCCCTCGTAACAAGTACGTCATTTTATGTCTGCTTCTTTTCCGTAGGAGACTCCCCAATGTCAAGAAAATTGACATTTTTTAAGTTACTTGTACTTGCCTTTTTCGGACAATTTACTTCCTTATGATTGCCTGGACCACACCATCGACACATTTGTGGTACATTGTTTCTTGTTGCTCCTCCTACCTGAGGAGTGGTACAATTTTTTTGCAAAATGTTCCCATTCTCGACAATTGCAACACTGGATGATCGGTCTTCCATCCAAATCATACTGCAATCGACTTTGGCCACCTTGCCAATTGCCTTGTTGGTATTGTCTGCCTCCTTGACGATTATTCCTATAACCACCACTGGTCGCACCTTGTCCATTCCTAGAGGTATTTGGTTTTTCTTCTTCTTCACCTTGCACCGTCATTGTTTGGTGCCTTGCACCTCTTAAGTTGAATGGACACTTGCTGATTGCATGTCCTAGTACCTCGCATATGTTACAATATGTGCTCTTTGGATAGTTTACATTTGTGTGCCCTTCAGATTTACAATCTGAGCACCATATATCCTTCTTTTCTTTTCTACCTTCACCTTTCACTTCCTTAATCATTCTATCAAATTCCTTTTTCATAGATTGAATTGCATTATGCAATTCCTCCTTGTCACTATCAAAGTCATCACTTCTAATATGACCTCCAATTCCAGCCATTGTTTGCTTGGCCTTGCTTTCAAAATTCCTTGCTCTTTCATATGCTTCCTCATATGTTGAGTAGGGTATGATCTTCATCTTCTTCTTATATTGAGGCAACAATCCATCGATGAACCATCTCTTGACCATTCCATCGGTTGGTGGCAACTCCATCTTATTCGTGAGTTGCTTCAATCTTCGATTATAAGTCTTGATGTCTTCATCCCTCTTCTGCTTAGTAGAATAAATTTCTGTTATAATCTCTGTATCATCCCTTAGAGGTCAGAATGCTGCTTTGAATTCATCTACTAAAGTATTCCATGAGGTAAAGGGTCATGTACTTCCTCTTTTCAAATACCAATCTATTGATTCCTCGCAATGTAGCAGGAAACAATTGTAACCATTCTTCGGGTCATCTAACCCCATTTGCTTTCCAAATTGTTGTGCAAGTGCCTATATGCCTTGCAGGATCTTCTTTCCCTTCTCCTGTGAAGGGTGGGCACTTTTGCTTGCCTGCTTTGTTTGCAAAATTAGCCATTGGTAAGTGGTTATCCTCTCCCACTCACTTGACAATGGCTCTAGTGGTATTTCGGCCCAATGTCCTTCCATCCTTGGTGGCTCTACTTGTTCCATTTTGGTCCTAGGCACCTCATCAACTTGTGTCTCTTGACCTTCTGTATTTCCTTCAAATAGCCTCCTTCCAAACTTTGGTGCACATTCACTTCGCGACCTTTGCGAATAATATACGAACAATGGATCTGGCGTACTTGCCCAAACACTTACGTGTGGTTGCTCTGGTACTTGACTTCCGTCCTTTGCACTCTTGGCTTGCTCAAGTGTTACCATCCACTATTCATCTCTTTGTGTACTCTCCACGTTGGCATATTTTGGCTATTTGAGGTAATTCTCCTTGTACTTTATCCTTTGTTGTTAACAACAACGTTTGCCACCTTTTGTTGTCCTTTTGTGGACTCCAAACTTGTTCGAATATTGGTTCTTTTGTTTCTTGTAATTGCATTGCTTGATTGGTTGTGTTCCTTCTTTGAGCAATCTTTGTGCTTCTCCTTATGGGCACTTGATCCTCTCTACGACCTCGTCTTCTATGTCCTCGCGGCAGTGTATTTGTCATCCACCTCTCCCCTTTCACGCGTGCTAAACCTTTCTTGACCCTCCTCATTCCGGCAATAGCAACAACACCAAATGTAGCTTGAGTGGTGAGATTTCCAACATTGGAATGGTGGAATGACAAATTTAGGAACTAGCTTGGACTACAGCCATAAGACTGTAAACATAGTGGTACAACATTGTCATGAGATGGTATAGTCACAATCTTGTACGGCACAACCCTTGTATAGTTCAGTTCTTTGTACGGTACAGTCCTTTGTACAACACAGTCTTTTGTACGGAACAGTACAAGATGTTTAGTGGTAATTGGTTGTAGTAGTGACTTGTACGGTAGTCACACGTACAAGGTCACAGTCTTCTCCAAGCAGCAACTAAACCTAATAACTGCAGCACAATTTGTACACCTTCCATCGTACGATCAAGCCTTCATACGGCCTGCTTGTTGTACGGTCTACAACTGATATAACCACTACACCTCCTTTGCAGTCTTCCCTACAACTTGCAAATACCTATAATACTGCTGCCATGCAAATGCTAACAAACCTGTAACTAAGGCAATAACTATGCAATCTGCAATTATAAGGAAAGGCTACATGAAATATCCTAAAAGTCCCATTCATAAGCAATGACAACAATCTGCAATCAAATGCAAATGGAAGACTTGTATTGATAATCAAAGACTGCTATAAATGGTAGTAAACACTTGCAATTACAATGGCAAGATTGTATAACCAGTGTGCGCAATATCTTACCAATCTCTCATGGCAACAACAATGTCATGCTGCTGTTCCTTATAACTCTAATGCTTACAGTTTGTATCTCTCTCTATATGCTACAATTGAAAAGAGAGGGGGGGGGGGGGCTTTTAATGCCTGCCCGGGCCATTGCAAGCAGTTCCCAGGACAGTGCATCAATTACAACCGCCACCCTGCATTGGATGTACTTAATTTTATGAAATTATCCACCTTTTTCTAAAGTCCTATAAGCAATTTTATTAAATTGCATTACAATCTAATTTTGTCCTCATTTCATTCCATTTACATTAATTTCATGTGCATTTCATTACAAAAAGTCTAAAACAACACTTTGTACATTCTTTTCACTTTTTCTTCTTTTGGGAAGCAGATTTGCTGCCTACACCAATCCTGTAGCTAACCACTCAATCCAGTATGCCAAGAAATTAATTCTTGCATACATCTTTACCAATTTAGGTGAGATCTTCCTGTACTCCACACTTGCTTCCTCTTCCGAACAAGAGATCAAGTCTGTTGCATTCAGGCTGGTTGCCTATATATTGCCCTTGTTCCTGTTGGCAATTATTTTATTCCAACCATGTTTTGTACATCACCAGTCTTCATTCCCCATGGCTGCTTCTGATGGATTTCACTGAGCTTCTTTGTCCTCTCACCATTTTGGACCCACTGTATTAGTTTAGCCAACTCCTCATATACCATTATCTGCCACTTCTTTCATTGTCCAACACAACCAAGCCAAATTCCACTCTTGTTCTATCAAAATTTTTGTCTTCTTCTCAAAGAATACATCAACCTTTAGTTTCCTAAGGCTGTTGACTATCTAAAATTTAGCACTTCAATCATGAAATGCTCACTTGTCTCTTCTGGTATTTCGACCTCTGTTTCTTCCTCGACGATGATCTCCTCTCTGTCTCCTTCATCGCCACCTCTCAGATTTATGTTTTTCTTTGCTGCCTTGCCTTTCGTTATTAGCAGCTCCACAGTATTAGTTCTTCGTTCAGCCAACTATTCCATTCTCTGGCTGTTGCCTCCTCTCCTTATAAGTGTGAATTTTCCTACGAGCTGCTTCCCTTTCTCTGTTAGTTCTACTGGCACTGTCTCTTTCCTTGCCAGCTCATTTGTCGTGGATGTGATCACAAACTGTACCTCCTCTTGCAATGGAGGTGAGGCACATGGATCTAAAAATCTGCAAAAATATGAGGTGAATCAATTTGCACTTCTTCAACTGCTCCCACCTAAACTGGATCCACTGCATCTTGTACCTCTCTATCAACATTCATTGCTTTTGCTAATTTCTACGCCTGTTGTGCAATTCCTCCTTGTGCAGTCTTTTCCACAGACTGCTGCTCTCTCACTGCAGCTTCTTGAATCTCCTGTTGTACCAACCTCCTGCACCTCTTTTCTTGTTGTACTGGCTGTTGTTCATCATCTTCTGAATCCTCACTAACTTCATCATCCAACAAGTCCTTCCTCTTCAATATCTTCTTTGTTCTTGCTGAAGTACTCGCCTTTGTAAGTGGCATCACATTGATCCACCTCAAAATTGTTGGCTCATGCTCCCCTATCTCTCTTGGAGGATTCAGTCCAGGAACTACAACTCCTGTGCCACAACATTCATTAACAAGGCAATAGTGTGAAATGCCATTGAAAAATTCGTAGAATACTGCATTAAGAAATTCTTAATGTGCTGTGACAAATATGATGCCCCATCATATGCAACTCCTTCCATGATTCCCTGCAGATATGGTATGAGCAAGGTGGGCATCTCCAAACATTGTTGCTCTCTTGAAAACTTGGACATGATTACATTCATGGCACACTACAATTCCACGCTTTTCAATTGTTGTTGCCTCACTCCACGGTTTCCATGCTCGTCAGCTTCGCTACTACCTCTAGAGTAATATTGGTGAGCTCAGGGATTATTTCATTCTATCGGTTTTGGTCTACTGCCTCCTCCTTGACCAGTAATCCATGGCTTGGAAATTTGAACGTTCTTCAGAAATTGCTAGGTGAGAACACCACCTGTACCCACTTGTCACCAATCCTTGCTCTGCTAGTGTTTTGCTATGGATTGTATGTTTGCAACATCTGCAACAGATAGCTCCTGAAAAATTCCTTCTCAAAATTAGGAATATACAGTATACAACTTACACCTGTATTCTCAAATGCAGCTCTTAGTGGGTGATCTATTGAACTTGCCTTCCATCAATTGTGGCAAAATTATCCTGCTGGCTGTTGCCATGTAATGTCCTTCAAGGGTATTGACATCCTCTCCTTCCCCTTTTGAGGCGAAGCCTCCACTCTCTACTCTTCAGGAGTGTTAGTTTGAGGTTGTTCTCGCAAGTTTCTGCTATGTTGCCTACTTCTACCTCGTTTTGCGTTAGAACTGTGTGCCTTTTCTCTTTCTTGAATACACTCAGCGAGACTCCTCACATGCCTTCGTCATGATTGCGAATTTTTGGCCACATCCCTAAGCCGGGTGGATTCCTTGTCTGCTCTTGTTCCGCCCGCTCCATCCTTTTGCGGATACGTGGCCACTGTATTTTTCCAACTGCAGTCATTCCTCTTGACAATCAACTTTTGTTTGTACGACACTTGTCGTACACCTCCAACACTCGTATGGCAAATATACTTGACTTGTATGATAAAACTTTGACTTGTACGACAACCATCAAGCTGCATGCGTATGACAACTACTGTATACTATTGACTTGTACGACAGGCATTAACTTCACTTGTATGGCAACCTTCTACTTTGTAGTAGGGTGGTGAGTTCCCCAACAAATAGAGACAAGTGTGGCAGACTTTAGGGCCAAGCAAGACTTCAGTTAATGCACTTGTACGACATTATCTTGACTTAAACAACAATCATCGTTTAGTTGAATGACAATACTCTCAGTGAATGGTAATGTTCGTCGTTCACTTGGATGGTTTGAATCATATGACGGTTTACTTTGTATGAACGTCAATCATGCATTTGAACGACTCATCAACTTGATCACCAACTGCTTGAACGACCAATTATACACTTCGCACATCAGTTGCTAATCCGACAACTGAGTGAACGGCAGTGTAATACTTGGTCAACCAAACGACAACTACACAGTTGAACGACAATACGATCTGCAGCAAAGGGTTATGAATCCCTGCAACCTGCACACAGTAATCTATCCAATCTACAACATACAACAGTAATTGCATTCACCATTCAAGTATACACAGAACAATGGAACAAAATCTCATTTGTATTGCAATTGCTGCCCATAGGCTTACACAGTCATAAACATAGACACACTTAGCCAAAATGGCTCTCTGCCATAACCTGCAACTACTTAAAACCAGACCTGCATTGCTACCAATGCCTCTCTTGGTCTACATGCACATACAATGAGAATTCACAGACAACTAGATAGATATGCTATGCTATGATGTGATGATCCGATGATATCTATATTTGAAATGGGGGTCCTTTTAAAGACTTGGGCGGACGGTTAACGACAACCGTTGCCCGTACCCCTTCTAACTAATTTCCCCTTGGGCGTACATTTACTATTTTTCCAAAACATTAGACTATTACAAATATTTGATCAATTACATTTCTTTGCATTTACCCGCATTTGGTTTACATTTCATTTACATGTCATTACAAAATTTCAATACAAAACTTTAGTGCATATTTTGCACTTTTCATTATTATTTCTTCTTTCATTGAGTTGCTGATTTGTTGTCTACATCTATCCTCCCCTTTTGATTGGTCGGCGTCCTTGTCGACTTCTTTTGTGGTGCTGCCTTTTCCTGCGGACTAGATTTGTGGGAAATATGAGTAAGTGCTCCTCACATTTCTGCAATCGGCATCCTCAATGTCGTTCTCTCATCTCTGAGTTTCTGTGCATAGTTGCAATATCGGGCATACTCCAACCCATAATGGTTGGCCTTCTTTTCCATTTCAGTTAATTTCTCTTGGATCTCTTTCTCCGTCTGTGAAGAAGTAGTCTTAAGCCTCTGCTGTAATAAAGCCTCAGTCCTGGCTGTGATAATTAATTGCTCATCTCGTTCTGCATCAACTAGCTTTTATGCTCTAGCTCTTTATCCTTAGCTTTGCATAACTGTTCTCATACTGCCGTTCAGATCTCTGCCTTGCAATTAACTCTTGTTGCTGCATTTTCTCCTCAAACTCCCGTTTTAATGCAGCCAACTACGCATCGGCTTCTTCTTTGTCTTTCGTTTTCTCCTCAACTTCTTTTCTCAATGCTGCCATTTCTGATTCCGTGTTTATTGTCATCTTTTGGATTTCTTCCCTCCATTGGTTAGCCTGCTTGTCTTTGGACTGTTGCATCTTTTCCAGCCCTGTCGCTAATCATTCTATCCAATAGGCCAAGAAATTCATGTGTGCATAGGTCTTGGAAAGCTTTGGTGGAACTTTCCTATACTCCACTCCTGTCTCATCATTGGGACAAGGTATAAATGTACCTTCGTCTAAATAGACCTGTGGTGGCTGTCTATAGATAGTTGGTACTCCATCTGGTAATTCTCGGAGTCTAACGATACTCTTTACATTACTAACCTCCAATTATCATGGTTGTTTTTGATGGATGTCTATCAGTCGTTTCACCCTCTGCTCATTTTGGGTCCATTCTAACATCTTATCAAATTTGCCATACATCATCAATTGTGATTTCTTTAGTTCTCCCACGCAACCCATTTGAAATTCCAGTCTGGCTCATTCCATAGCCTGTATCATTTTGCCAAAAAATATGTCCACTTGCTCACTCATTTGTTCGGCCCTTTCTGGTGAGACCCTAAAGTTTGGTACTTCAACCAGAAAGTGTCTAGTTGAGTGTTCTGGAATCTCCACTTTTGTTTCCTCCGTGTGGACTTCTTCCATCTCTTCTTCTCCCTGCAAGTTGATAGGCTTTTGTGCTGCTTTTCCTTTTGTCAGGGGTTGTTGCTCCTGTTGAGGTTGTTTTTGACTTCCACCACCACTTATTGATTTGAATGTTATTGGCTGTTCATCACTCTTCGATTCTTCCTATACTTCCTGTACCAGTTCCTTGCCTTTTTCTTGTGCTACATTTGATGACACTTACTGCTCCACTTCTTCTAGCCATTTGATTATTGATAGGAAATCGAAGTTCACCGGTCCTGGCATCGATGGGGATGCTTGTGGATCTAACTACTGTACTTCTTCAAAAATTCTGGGTAAGTCTACTCCAATATGTTGTACCGTACTTGTTCCACTATATCTTCCTCCCACTTCCATTAGCTCGATCGGTGGTGGTTGTACAGATTCTTCTTGCTGCTGTACTATTCCCCTAACTTTGTCTTGTCCCTCAGGCTGTTCATACTATTGCTCAGCCATTGCAGATTCTATTACTTGTTGCTGTTGTTGAGATTGAGCTTCCATCTTTGGCTCTAATCTCCTGCTTCTTGTCCCTTTATCTATTGGCTGTTCTTCTTCCTATGATTCCCCACTCTCATCTTTCGGTAACATTTCCATATGCTTCCTCTTATAACATTTCTTTGTTTTCATCGGAGTCGTTGGCTTACTGAGTGGTACTATGTACATCCATCTCAGAATTGTTGGTTCATGTTCTGGCAGCTCTTCGGGACATCTCAACCCTGGAATCTCTAATTTCAAATATGATACCATATTTAGCATTATTCCAATGGTGTGGAATACCATTAAAAACTTCTTCTTTTGCCTCTTCAAGAAGGTTTGGATAAGGTATGACAAATATGATGCCTAGTCATATTATACTCCTCCTCTAATGCCTTGCACATACTGAATCAACCAGATCGGTATATCTGTAGATCTTTGCTCTCCTATTAGTTTGGACATTACTATATTCATCATGCACTGTAGCTCTTTTTTTCTTCAATTGTTGCTGCTTTATTCCTTGGCTTCCATGTTTGAGCAATTTCACAGCTTCTTCAGGATTAATATTGGTGATGTCCTTGATTACTTCATTCCACTAGACTTCATCCATTTCTTTTCTTACCTCCTTTCTCACAGGCAATCCATGGCTCGACAATCCAAAGGTTCGCTGAAAATTATTTGCTGAAAACACCTCTTACCTCTCTATCACCAATCCACACTATGCTTTGATGTAGCTGTGAATCATACGTTTCCAGCATCTGTAGCAAATAATCCTGGAAGAACTCCTTATCAAACCTTGCATTATGCAGCTAACTCCTGCCCTCGTCAATGCAGCTCTTAGCGGATGATCAGGTGCACTCTCCTACCACATTTCTTGCAAAATTCTCCTACTGAATGAACAAACTTTAGTTCTTTCAAGGGTATTCTTCGTTCCCTCTCAAAACTTTCCTCTCTTCTTTGAGGTGAAGCTTGTTGTCTTGGCTCCTTTGGTAAACATTGGGAGTGTCTTCTACTCCTTTGTTCCATGGATGAATCACGTTCCTTTTCTTGACCTCGAGTATGTTCCGTGGGTCCTTCCCTTCTATCTTTTTGTGTTCCTTGTTCTTTGGCATGATGTTCTCTTTGATGTAGTGGTCCAAGCAAATGTCTACTCCTTTTGGCTTCTATTTGTGCAAGTCGTTACTGAATACTCGGTCTTTCGCTCATGCTTCTTCAATTAGGACTCCATCTAGTCTGTTGTTCATCTCCTCTGTTTGTATGCCCTTTGTCATGTACCTGTATGACGATTCTGTCTTTGATTGAATGACTAGCTCCTGCAACTTTTTTTTAAGTAATATTGCTTATACACATCCACCATGGGGATTGAACCCGGGTCACATCACCGATAATGCAAGTGGCATCCTTGCCGGTAGACCACACTCACGGGGATAGCTCCTGCAACTTTTACGGTAGCTTCCTCAATCTGTATGGCAGTTTCCTTAGCCTGTATGATAGTTTCTTTAGCTTTTACGACAGTTTGTATGGTTGTTTGCTCAACTTGAGCGACACCTTTTCCCTTCTTTTTCACAAACATTCTTCCCGTAGCCCTTCTTTCTGCACACTTGTACGATGATACTTGGTTGGCATTCACCTCCGCTCCCCTTTCTTTCGTATAACAACTTTCTCTACCCTTTGTGCGTAGATTCTGAAAACCCTATCCTTCTCCAATGGATTGCACTTCATCTAACTGAAGCTTCTCCAAACAATGGTTAACCTTATGTGCTTACCTTGATACAAGGGTTTAAAATTTAGCCATATTTGTTGATATGTACGACGTTACCTTCCTTTCGTATAGTTTATTAGTCCTTGACTCACTGCGTAGGCACCTTTGCCCTAAACTTTCAATTATCAATTTTTTTCCGCCTTAGGGTATCTACCTTTGCTTCTTTGCACCATTATCTTGTACACTTGTACGGCTATACGACAGTCCATACGCATGCAACTCTCCTGTGGTTGGCTTCTATCAACAATTAGGGCACATTCAAATACCCTTAACTGCAATCTTCTCTTCTACTTACCTTCTTCCATTTGCGCTTCTCTTTTTTGCTCGCCTACTTGAAAATGCTCGTCTGTTTTAGCTTTGCACTACCCCTATTTATAATTTGAACTTTGGGAGGGAAATGGTTATAACTGCACTACCACATCACCTTTTCTGCATGGTGCTTTTCTTTTTCATTTTTCACCTTTTTTTTAAAATGTCTACAATTATTTGTTAAAATGGTCGTACGACTTGTATGACCATGCAAACTTGCAGTTCAAAGACTTCTTCCGCTGATGTGTCATTCTATCCCTCATGTTGTTGTCCTATCCCTTCTGTCGTATGGTTTGCTTGACTTGTATGACCAGCTTCTTCTATGCCATCTGTATGGCCTCCTGTCATACAATCTTCTCGATCGTCATCTATACGACGATCTACCATACGCTCTTCTCCATATGTACGACACCAGACTGTAGGGCTTGCACTTGCTTGGTTGGAACTTGTACAACACTCACTTGAACGACATGTACTTGTATAGTCAGGATTCCTCCTGACTTGTTCTTCTCTTATTCTTCTCTCCTCATTTCTACTTGACCATCTTTGTTCTTGTCTACAATCTTTAGTATTTACTAAGTGCAATCGGGCCTTTGTGTGGAACTGCCTTCTTTCTCCTCCAAGCTGTTTGAGGTTTGGTTGTTTCCTTATTCGGTGCCACCATCGATTTCGACGACGTTGTCTCCTCAGGTAATGGCTAAAAGGTGGTCACAAAGGTCCAGCCTCCAAGTCCTATAAGTTTTGGCTGATTCTTATTCGATCGGTGAAGGGGTGCAAAGACCCTTCCACCTGTCTACTTGGCTTAAGGGTAAGAGGGAAATTTCGTCCCCTCCCTCTGCTGGGAGGAAGGCTAGCCAATCGCCTCCCTGGACCGGGTAACCTTAGACTATTGAGAAGACTTGATTGCCCCCCCAAGTTGCTTAAGTTATTCCTATCTTGTTCTTCTAATGGTTGTCTTGAACTGCTAGATTCTCCTTCACAGATCCTTACTGGTGCTTCCTCCAAGCATATTTTTAGTTGTCTGTCATCCTCAAGACAATTTTGTACTCCTCTAGTTTTCCTTGTGAGGGGGGATTATGCACTTGAACTATCCGTATTAATATTAATTGTGTGAGAACTTGTAATAGGGGTACTTGTATTTGTCACCCAGTTTCTTCTTTCTTCTTCAGGAGACATAGGTGCTTCAAAAACATCCCTCCATAATATTTCAGCAACCTCCTCTCTACTCAATTGATATTCATTATTACTAGCTTCTTGTCGTCTCCTTTCTTCCCTTTCATTTAGTCTTTGCATTGTATCATCCAATTCATGGATGATTTGTTCCCTCATTCTTGCATTGTGCCTACGTAGAGTTTTGTATTCTTCTTGCAATCGTTGCATCTCCTCACGTATTCTTTGTTGTAGGAAACCAATTTGGGCTAATGGACTCAGCTCCTCAAACTCATTATCTCCAAGCTCTCTTTGTTCTCTATTTTTTGAAGCCAACAAGTGTTGTTCTTGCTCTTTAGCTATCTCTGGAAATCAGACATGAACCCGTACTCTTCTTCGTTCATTAGGATGAGGTTCCAATTCTTGTTGTTCTATCACGGGTTGCACTTCCCCCTCATTTGCAAATAGTCGTCTTAATCCCAGATCTTCTTCAGTATCCTGTTCTTGGTTGGTTTGACTTGATTCCCCTCTTTCCTAGGTCACTTTTTACTATAGTCTTTCTTGTCTTGTTATTTCATCCATAGTTGAGAAAATCTGCAAAAAATCCCGATTCGGTACGATTTTCCCGATTCATAGGCTAGCTGATTTTTTCCTGAAAATTTGTGATATGTATAAAAAAGTTTTTTTTCAATGAAAAATTGCATTTTCTTCGGTTTTTTCAATGAAAAAATGCCGATTTTTTGCCGATTTTCCTCTTGATTTTTTGCCGATTCCTGATTTTTCCCGATTCTTTTCCATGCCGATTCCGATCCGATTCCAATTTTCTCAACTATGATTTCATCTATATGAATAAACAAACATTGTACCTTTGCCTTGTAAGGTTTTATTTTGGATCCATTACCTGTTTCTGGAATCACTGACCCATCCAGTTTTTGCAGTTTCACCGTGCCATTATCCATCATCTCTATTACTTGGAAGGGTTCAAGCCACAAAGTTTTTAACTTTTTGGGCTTAATTTCCCGTTTGCCATTGTACTTTAGGACCAAGTCACCTGGTTTTAGTTCCATCTTCCACAGGTGCATGTCATGCCACAACTTTCTTCTTCAGTGGGCAACCTCTGTCGCCCATTGTGCCATTACCTGTTTTTCATCCAGTTGAATTAGTGCCGCTCACCTCTCTTCTAGGCTTTCCTGGTCACCTAGATGGTTTTGTACCACCACTTTCTGACTTGGTACCAGGAATTCCACTAGCACTGCTGCTTCCTGTCCATACATTAACTGGAGCAGTGTATGGTTCGTTGTTGGCTTAAAGGTCGTCTTGTATGCCCATAGGATTGCTAGTAGACTTTCCTCCCAATCTACTCTTTCCACTCCATAGGTTTTATACATGATAGATACCAATACTTTATTCGTTTCCTCTGCCTTCCCATTTGCTCTAGGGTAATATGGGCTAGACAGTGAATGTAAAATATTGAATTCTATCGTCAACTTCTTAATTACTTCCTCTGTCACTTGTCAACTACAAAGGAATCCCAAACCTGGTAATCACCTATTCATACAGGAAGCAGGTTGTACTCTTTGCCAAATTATCTTGTAGTGCCCTTGCTTCTACCTATTTTGTCAAGTACTTTGTCGCCGCTACTATGTACGGATATTTTCTCTTCTGACTTGTATGCAGAGGTCCTACAAAGTCCAAGCCCCACCTTTCAAACAGTTCCTATGGTTGTGATGGGTGTAACGGCATGAAGTCTCTTTTGTAATGACTTCCCAACTCTTTGGCATGTATCACACACCTTGATAAACTCCTTTGCATCATGATAGAGGGTGGGTGTTAGTTAAATCTTAAAATTTTACCTGCAAGCAAAAAACACAATAACATAGAAAAGACAGTAACACAGAGATTTTACGTGGAAAACTACAGTGTGCAGGAAAAACCACGGGGTAATGGCAACTTCTTTATTTTATTGATTTCATCAAACTTTACATTCACACAACTTGTTTACATGCAAGGGGTCGTTCCCCTTTTATAGATAAAAGAAGGAATACTCCAAAAAATTTTTTGTTTCCTCTCCCAAAGGAAAACTCCGAAAACTGTTCGTTTCGTCTTCCGAAGCTACATGTCTGGCGGCTACCCGTCTGGAGCTAGACGTCTGGAACTACCCGTCTAGACGTCTGGAGCTAGACGTCTGCAGCTACATGTTTGGACGTTTGCAGCTAGACGTCTGCAGACTGCAGTTAGACGTTTGCAGCTGGCTTTTGTTGAAGAACAATAGAGATCTGGATAGTGACTTCATCTCTTAACATTCTCCCACTTGAAGTTAGTATACAAGAATTCTTTGCCTATGTTTTTCTATCCAGTGCCAATTGCCAAATGCTGCCCGTATTACATTTTCAGCAAGCCCAGAGAAATTTTGCACCACTCAAACTTCTCTGTCTTGACCGGCTTTGTAAGCTTATCCGCAGGATTCACTTCAGTATCAATTTTCTGCAACAAGATCCTACCTTCTTCCACCACATTTCTTATAAAATGGTACTTAACATCAATATGTTTCGTGCAATCATGGAATGTTGGGTTCTTCACTAGCTGAATAGCACTTTGGCTATCACAATGCAACATAATTTTCTCTTGCATTATCTTGAAGTCACCCAACAATCACTCTAGCCAAATTGCCTCTTTGCTGGCATGAGTCGCTGCAATATATTATGCTTCAGTGGTTGATAAAGCCACCACAGACTGCAACTTAGAAGTCCAACTCACAACTCCACCAACAAGAGTGAAAGTATATCCTGTAGTGGACTTTCTCCCATCTCTATCTCCACCATAATCAGAATCCACAAAACCTATAACTTGCAAATTTTTCAATCCGTAGTAAATAGCAGCATCTGAAGTGCCTCTTAAATATCTAAGTATCCACTTCATTGCATTCCAATGCTCCTTAGAAGGATTTGCCATGTACCGACTGACAACTCCCACTGCTTGGGCAATATACGATCTGGAGCTCACCATGGCATACATGAGCCTTTCTAAATCCTTCATTTCATAAGTCCTAGGCAAATGAGCCTTTAGATCAATGATTTTCTTCATGCTGGGGCTTGCAACCAGCATATCATCAACATACAACAACAAAATAATAAAACTGCCATCATCAAACCTCTTATAGTATGCACAGTGGTCAGCTTCACTTCTGTTGAAACCTTGGCTCTTCATGAAGGTGTCAAATTTTTTGTACCACATCCTTGGTGTCTGGTTCAACCCATATCGAGATTTCTTTAGTCTGCAAACCAAATGCTCTTTGTCTCTTTCTTCATAGCCCTCAGGCTGATCCATATAAATCTCCTCCTCGAGATCACCATGCAGGAAAGCAGTATTTACATCAAGCTGCTCCAGTTCTAAATCCTGTGCTGCTACAAGTGCAAGTAAAACTCTCATCTTCACAACTGGAGAGAAAATTTCATTAAAGTCTATACCCGACTTTTGCACATAACCTTTTGCCACCAAGCAAGCGTTATAGCGTTCCAACAACTCATCGCTGTTCTTCTTTACTTTGTAAACCCACTTGTTTCTTGTTGGTTACGAATCTGCCATGAGGAAAGGATTTTGTGTTAATGCGCCCAGATTCGCCCACCAGCTTGAAAGGCCGGAAGGAAGGGATGCCTTCCGTGCCAATCTCCGGAGAAGGCCGGCTCCTGTGGGTTTTTATGGTTTGAGATGAGGGTGCAGGAAAGAGATAAAAATGCGGAAAGAATTTACAAATGTGATTGGAGTTGGGTGGGGGGAACTAACAGTACGGCAACACATCAATCACCGCTACTTACTGCATCATGAATACAAAGCATAACCGGGAAGCGCAAAACCTAAGTATACTTTCTGTATAAAGCAGGGTACGCACAACTACAATGGCTCCCTAGCAAACATTCTCCCTACAAGGAGAACTAACAGCACGACAACGCATCAATCACCACTACGGACAGCAACATAAACAGAAAGCAACCAAGAGATGTCAGATCCAAGTATGTGTGTTGTGCAGAGAATTTGTACGCACAGCTACAATGGTCCCCTAGCAAACATTCTCCCTACAAGGAGAACTAACAGCACGGCAATGCATCAATCACCACTACGTACAGCAACATAAACATAACACACAAACTGAAGGAACTGCTACCACATTTATTCTATGTATCCTCTAATCAATTAAGTTCAAGAGTACTTGGCCACCAAATGCTGAAGTGAATCAACAAGCCATGACACAAGCAATGCCTCAGGTATTCCTGACCACCAAATGCTGAAATGAATCAACGAGCCGTGACACAGGAAAACGTAAAGCAGAAATATAAAGGAGAGGCAGCATAAAAAATAAAAGCATTAGAACAGAGCCAGGCATATACTTTATATTTATAAGCAGAAGCACGATTACAATGGTTCCCTAACAGACATTCCCCTTCCACCACCTTACAATGAAAATGTGGTGGGTATTTATAGCCCGAGTCCCTCCCGTTACATTAATGGGCACAAAGTCCCAGTCAAACACTAGCTGACAAAAGCGGCGACGGAGCTGCTAATGCTGACCTTTGTCGGACAGGACTGTACCCGCAGCATGGTTTCCCTGAAGACCGGACAGCTACGTGGCGGCGCGTTGGGTAGAACTTCTCATCGGCGGGAATGCGGGCAGGCTGGAGCGGGTAGAACCTCCAATCGGCTTTAAATGAGGCAGCTGGCATAAGTAGTGCGGCCCATGCTTGTCCTTTTGCTCGGCACGTCTTGGCTCAGATCCCGAAGCTGGACACTTGTCGGATGATTTTGTTTGACACGTGCTTGCCTTGAAAGGCAGTTTATCCAACTTCTCCCAGGATATGAGCGCCATCGGGTTGCGCAGGCGGAAACAGCGCAGTTGGGAAGGTCTTCATGCCTTGGTCAAATTCTGAGTTTGTTTCCCTACTGCGCACCTGTCAAAGGGCGCACTCCGACTTCGCTGCGAAGTCGGGTTGCGCACAGGTGAAAGCTGATTTCTGTTGCCGAACGGACTTCGCCCTGGAAAGGGGAGCAGTCCGACTTCGCTGCGAAGTCGGACTTCGCCCCAACACTTAGTCATTTTTCCTGCCATCTGCCGACTGCTACAAGGTGCGCCCAGAAAGAAGGGAGAAGTCGGACTTCGCACCAAAACTGGGAGAAGTCGGACTTCGCACCAAAACGG
Source organism: Wollemia nobilis (assembly GCA_028583015.1). Taxonomy (NCBI): domain Eukaryota; kingdom Viridiplantae; phylum Streptophyta; class Pinopsida; order Araucariales; family Araucariaceae; genus Wollemia; species Wollemia nobilis. The sequence continues at coordinate 2,315,172 of JAQPPZ010002224.1, forward strand.
GAGAAGTCGGACTTCGCTCTGACACTTAGCCATTTTTCAGGGCAACTGCTGTCAAATTTGAGATCTGGCGAGGGGCTACAAGAAAGGGGGAAGAAAGAGAATGTAGGGAAGAGAGAGAAAGGGAGAGAAGAAGAAAGGGAAAGAGAGGAAGAGGGAAAAGGAAGAGCGACACTGCTACAAAACTGAAAACATTGCACCCCGTGCAAAATGTGGCAACATTTTTGGCGGCTCGCGGGGTGTCGAGCTCGCCTCGGCGCAAAGAATCCATGCCTTCATCCATTGGGTGCAGAGGAACTTGCTTCCCCTGCCTTCTGCTGCTCTAGCCGTTCTCCTCGCGGCAACTGTTCTTCAGATTCACTTCCGGCAGTCGCCTCCTCAGAATCATCTTCCGAATGCTCTCCAGCTCTGGCTTCTGCCTCGCAGATGCGGTTGTATGCGGCCTGGGCTTGGCCCCAGGCTTCTGCTTCGAATGGTCGGCGGTCGGCAACTTCTTCTAATGCTGCGTGGAAAGCGGCGACCGCGTGCAGGTCGATGGTGAGGTATCTTTTTCCCAGCTCCTGGAAGTAGGAGCTGATCTTGCGACACTTGGACACCATCTGGGTGACCTGACTTTCTTGAATTGGCTCAGTCCAGCTATCAATTTCAGCTGTATCTGCCTCAAAGGACCGCCAATTCTTTTTCACCTGCTCATGGGTGAGAAACTCACCATTCTCAACAAAGCCCGGGCACCCTAGTTCGGAGAGGGCGTGAAAGGGAGCCATACAAATGTCTCTTTCATGTTCAAATGCATCCAACATTCGTTTGGCAACCCTCACCTCTTCTACTTTCTTAAAATATTTATGCAAGGTTACCCTTGCATCTGCCCATTCTGCGGCGAATGATGACATGGGGGGAGAATTGGAGGCCACTGCGCTCGCGCTCTTGAAGATTTATCGCCAGGTCCAGCCATTGCTTCGCATGGCGTTCGGCCTCCTCTACCACGGGCTTTCCACTGGCGAGAAACTTCTTGGATCTACGGATGCGAAATCCAGAACCGACATAGCCTTATACGTGTGGGGCTTGCATCCCCGCGGCAGATCAGCCCGCATCTCCTTAACTTTGCTCTTTGAAAAGACCGTCGCTTGAGATGCTCTCTCTGCAGATTGCGATCGTGCTCGTTTCAAAGACTCCTGGAGCTGAGAAATCTGCTCCAGGGCTGCCTGCTTTTCCGTTGCGGCTTCTTGCTGAGAAGCGGCCAGCTGGGCTTTTAGTTCATCTATTTCTCGCTGCGCCGATTCCAGCTGCTCAGTGGACCTAGACAGGTCCTCTTCAAGCTGTCTTGTCTTGTCCTGCAACCGGAAAAGCTCTTCCTGTTCCTCCAGATTTTTGACAAGGAGATTATCCGCCTTACGAATGATTCCCTGAATCTCGTATTGCTTGTTGATATCGTCAAAGCTCTTCTCCTTTCTCTGGAGCTCGTAGTCCGCCCTGGTCATTTCCCGGAGAGGCTTCTTCACTTTTGGGGTTATCTTTTCTGTCGTGAGCACTCTCCTCTCGAAGTCAAACTTGGTGCGCTTTACCGGGGCGGCTATCTCTTCAGGTCTCCTCCGCTTCAGGTTTTGGAGGAAAGAGATAGGGTATTCTACGGCTCTAGCTGCCAGAGGCAAATCGTCCGTGTTCTGGAGATCGTCCATGAAGTCCGGTTCCCCCAGCCTAGGGTTTTGCTGTGACATTTCTCCTGAGAACAGGGAAGTAGGAAAAACCGGGAGGGCTTTGGAAGGAACGGCCGCTTTTGAGGGCGGCCGGGGAGCGGAGAGCGGAGCGGTTGATGCTTGGAAGGGTTTCAAGCGGGCGAGGCGATGGATGCGACGGTGAACGCGCGGCTTCGGCACTAACCACAGGCGAAGGGTTTGGGGTTTGACTCAGGGATAGAGAGGCGTTGGGGTCTGAGCAAACTGGTTGAAAGAATGGTGGCCGCTAGAAGGCTGTGGAGATGGGGAGGAAGACACGGCCACGACTTGCTCGGATTGAGCGGGAGATGGAGTAGGAGTAGGGCTAGATGGGACTTGAGGGAGCGGGGCGGCGAACGTACCTGCGAGCTCCGCTTGAGCCGATCTTTGGATGGATGTCTGCGGTTATGGTTCCAGCGGCTGGCTCAGGATCATCCAGAGAAACAACCTCTGGAGCGGTGCGGACGCGAGCTGCGGCTCTGCGACCGGTCGCTGCACTGTCGGGCTAGGTCGCTGACTTTATCAACCCTCTTCCTCTTCTTCTCTTTCGGAGCAATGGCTGGTTCGGAAGAAGGAGAGGAAGCGGGTGCGGCGGCGCGATGTTCCCACGGTAAACTTGTACCGGGGTTTGACTTGCAGAAGGTCTGCCATGGCCGGTCCGCTCGTTGGTGGCACTGGCGTCTTTTGTGCCTGAGGAGTCACCTCGGGCGTTGACTTGACTGATTTCTGAGCCTTTTCGGGCACCACCTTGGAAGCAACAGGTTGCATTGGGTCCACTTGGATATCTGTTGGGCCCACACTGGCAGTTGCAAAAGTGTACAACTGTTGGGAGGAAGACCCCCCTTTATAACCCTCAAAGGGACCTCGGGGAACGTAATCTCGAAATGCGAAAGGCCGCCGCTGGCAATGTGCTTGGTCATATAGAGCTGAAAAGTCGTCATCAACGGCCAGATTTTTCCTAATGGATTTATCGTGTTGCGTGCGGCACCTCATCTTCCAGCATTCAGTAACTTTTTCTTTTGGCCAGTTAAGGCCTGCTAGCTTGGAGATGAATTTTTTAAATCCTGGAGAAGAGAACTTGTGGTCCGGGTTTCGCTCGGGGTCATATGCTACCTCCTCGCAGTAAAAATCCTGCCACGGAGGCCATGCTTCCATCGAGTCAATCTCCCAGTCGAGGTCAACATGGACCACATCGCATCTGTCTTCGATTATATCCGCCGGGGGCAGATATGTGCAAACTTTCCCCTTATCCCGTGTGGGTCATACTTCCAGTGCTGCGGCAGCAGAATCAGACCAATGTCAAAAAGCTCCCGCTCGAGATAGACATGTTGTCCTATCTCAGAAATCTCAACGTTCGCCCAGGAAAGAGGATATTGAAAGATCTGGCCCTTTCTCTTTCCCTGGCCGAACTCCTCCTCAACGTAATCCATCTGCCGCGCAACCTCCATCCCAAACTGATGATCCGTGCACCAGTAGGGCAGCAGATGAGGTTTGCCCTTGAATCCGTAGATTCTGACCACAATCCCTGTGTCAGTCTAAAAACGTCCCCGAGCTTCTGATTCAGCAAATAGTTCGTCATTTCTTGCGGGGGGCGAGGGATCTCACCATCGCTGAAGACTGACATGACCAATCCCAGAAAGTTGAAGTTGAACTTGTAGTAAGACCCTTTCCGGTATAGGTCATCCGTCCAGTCATAGACGGGCTGTGGTTCTCCCCTCTCATTCACCTTCTTCAGGTTAGGGATCTGCATCCGGGAGTGCAAATGATACAAACAAAGCCAAGCCAAAAAGGAACTGAACCGAAATTCAGTTGACTGCCTTTTCTGGAGCTTCACCAAGCTGGAGTGAATGGCGTATGCAAGCCAGTCCCCCGATCGAAAAAGATGGGGCGCTTTCCACTTCTGCTGCTGCTGGTTCATAGGATTCTCCGCACAGGAGACATTCTGCCAGCGCTAGCTGGTACGGCTGTACCAGCTCGTCAGAGTCGCAGCCGAGGACCCACGCCAGAATGGTGTATATGTATTTGCTCTGAAACCTCTCCAAGGGTATGGGGCCGGTTGGCCATTGTCCAGCTGCGAGCGGGGCGTTCAGCTCTGAATTGAGGAAATCCCTCATCCTTTTTGTATGCGTGAAGCGTCCCGCTTGCTCGCCCAGATTTATCTTTCTGACAATCGTCTTGGAGTCATACTCCAACCACAGGGCGAAGGCCGACTGGACAGTCTCTTTGCGGAGCGCGAACAAGGGTTTACCGCTGGAGCTGCAAATTTGCCGGGTAGCTGGTCTGTAGTGTCTGACAATTAGGTCTACCGACTCCGGGCATTGATGGACAGGGGGGCACAAGAACCGGAAAAGGTTCGACTTGTACGCCGCTCCGAAATGGTGAGAGGGCGAAACCTTGTCGGCCCAATTCTCCACATTTATCCGCGGCTTAGTCAGGCTCATGGAAAACGAGTCGTCCTTGTATCCCGACAGGTAATTAACCGGTGGTGGTGGGGCTTGCCCATGCTGTACTTTCTTTGGCCGGGATTTTGACTTTTGCTCCTGCGGCATCTCACCCTTGGAACCACCCGTTGCGGGAAATCTCCCGTTCGCGCCCTTCGCTAGATGCGCTGGCATTGGCAACTTTCCCTTGTCCATCCCTCCGAAACAACAATAATTACGAATTACGGACGTACGCACCAGATTTGTGATCACGAGAATAATCTGCACAATTTGGCATGTCTGGATGCATCAGACCCCCTTTTCTAGACAATGACAGCGTCATTAATGTCGCGCAGGAGGGGGTAGGTCGGCTGGCAAATGAAGGCGTTATGATTTCTGGGTGGCCGCGCAGGAGAATGTCTTGAAAGATGTACCCCGGCTGCCGTGCCATGCTTCTTTGATTGCGCTTTCCTTGAAGATTGCGCAATCATTAAATTTGCCTTTGAACGCTGCGCCATGGCTGACGTCACTGCCGCAATCCGGGCACACTGCTCAAGAAAAAACCCCTTTGGTGCGGAAACCCACCTCTTACTAACGCAATGCGCCCTGGGCCCATACTTGGAATTTTTTATTCATTTTTTAAACCGTCCGAGCTGGCCCAATAGACAGGGCGCAATCGGACTTCGCCCCAAAGTTGGGCGCGATCCGACTTCGCCCGCGCAGTCGGACTTCGCCCGAAAATCGGGCGAGTCGAACTTCGCTTGCGTTAAGACTTGCCTTTCTTTTCCAACTGCGCCGAGGATCGGGCGCAGTCCGACCTTTGCAATTCTCGGATGAGGCTTCGAATGTTTGTTGCCTTGTGATGGAGCGCGCTCGGACTTCGCCTGTTCGAACTTCGCGCGAAAGCTGAGTGTATACGGACTTCGCGCGAAGTCGGACTTCGCTCAAAAATTGAGCGCAGTCCGAACATACTCCTTTGCAGCTTCCTTCTTTCAAATTGCGCCCTTTGGCCGGTGCGCAGCCCGACTTCGCTGCGAAGTCGGGCAGCGCACTGCCACTTAGCCGTTTTCTGTTTTCACAAGCAGCTCCCTTTACGAACTTCGCTCCTTCTGAGGGGCGACAACAGACTTCGCTGCGAAGTCTGTGCTCTCTCCCTTTGTCCTGTTTTGGCTCAAACAAATGGAAAACTGAAAGCTGGAAAACTGTACATGCTGGAAAATAAAAAAGCATAAGGGAAATTTTTACAAAGAAGGGCCCCTCGGGCACCTTCAGCAGCGGTAGATTTTTAAGTGGAACCCGTTAACGGGGATAGGTAGGAGCTGACCCTCCATATCCCGAAGTACGTAAGCATTGAACTGGTTCACCCGGGCAATATGATAAGGGCCCTCCCAGAGGGCATCGAACTTCCCGTGGTTGCCCGGCTTCGCCTTATATGAGTCCCACTTCAGCACCAAGTCCCCGATTTTAAAAACTCGGGCAGTGGTGCCTTTTGCAAACCAGCCTTGAGTGGCTGCAATATGATTGGTGAAGGCCTGGTATGCTTTTTCTCTGTCTTCTTCCAACTGCAGGAGTTGGCACAGTCTGTCATCCACCGGGTCTCCACTGCTCTCGTCTTCGTCCAACATCCATAGGGCGGGGATTTCAATGTGGGATGGCATGACAGCCTCTTTGCCATAGACGAGCGCATAGGGGGACGTTATGATGGATTTCTTGAATGAAACTCTGTCCGCCCACGGCGCCCGGTTCAGGAGTAAATGCCAAGTCCGCTTGTTCCTGTCAATGGTCTTCCTGATGATCTTCAGGAGGTTCTTGTTAGTGGACTCGGCGAGGCCATTCCCCTGCGGGTAGTAATTAGAAGACATTTTGTGATAAATGCCAAGTTTGCCAGTGTACTCCGTGAGTACAGCGCCTGCGAATCCCGGACCATTGTCCGTCACAATTGACTCTGGAACCCCGAAGCGGGTAATCAGGCTCTCGAGGAACCTGATGACCGTTTCTTGGTCTGCATTTTTGGTCGGGATCGCCTCTGCCCACCGTGTGAAGTAATCGGTGGTTGTAAGAATAAACTTGTGTCCGGCGAGAGGAACTAGGCGAAATCACCCCAATGAAGTCTAGACCCCATTCCTTGGAGCGGAGTCTCGGCTTGAATCGGTTGAAGGGGCGGGGGTGCTTTTACGTTTCTGCCGAGCAAACCTCCGGCATTGATCACACTTAGAACAGGACCGCATAAGCGTACGTAAATAGAGTGGGCCAATAGTACCCGGCTCTAATTATTTTTAAGGCCGTAGGCCTTGCAGAATGATGACCTCCAGGCATCCCGGAATGAAAATCTCCGAGGACCCTGGGCTGGTCGGATTTCATGACGCACCGCAACGGGGATGCCGTCAATATTTTTGAAGTAAAGCCCCTCGGGGCGAAGAGTGTACTTGAGTGCACCTAGCCGAAATCTCCTTCGTTGTGAGGCGTTCGGGTGATCGGGACATCTTCCGGTGCAGAAATATCTCACCGGTTCATCTCGTCCAATCACTCTCCTCCGATAAGGAGTTGGCTAGGTAGATGCTTGTCGCTGTGTCCTCCCACTTACGGGCGGAGATGCCGGCTACAGCGCTTCGGGCCAGCTCCTGACACAAGGCTCGGCCCTTGATAAGCTTGGTGGGCCGCACTTCGATGTCGAACTCCTGGATTTTTGCAATCCATCCTGCTCTCTTGTGACCCGGCTCTCCTTGTATGATGAAGCTCCGAACGTCCGGGTGAATCACAAAGACAGTCGTTTTGCTCTGGGAGACAAAATGCCTGAACTTTCGGAGGGATTTCATGACAGCGTGAACTCGCCGCTCTATAAAGTTGTACTTTTCCTCATGCGGCTGAATCACTTGGCTCGGGAACGCTATGGGGCGCTCCTCGCCATCGTCTCCCTTCTGAGTTAGGACTGCGGCGTAACTTTCCGGTTCTCCCACCGCATACAGGATGAAGTCCTTGGAGTAGTCCGGGTTTATCAACACCGGAGCTTGCGCGATTCGAGCCTTGATTTCCTCGAAGGCTTGCTCTCTCTCATCGGTCCATTCGTAAATTGTATCTTTTTTCAGCGATTCGGCCATAGGCTTGATCACCTGTGCGAAGTCCGGGATGAACTTCCGCACGAAGTTAATCTGGCCGAAGAAGGATTGCAGCCCTTTTTTATCGATTGGGGCTGGCAAGCGAAGGAGGGCTTCTGCTCTGTCAGGGTCAATGGCGAGGCCTTTCTCGGAGATGACATGTCCCAGCAACTTACCTTCTTTTACCGCGAAGACAGACTTCTTCGGGTTTATAGAAATGCCGAATTCTCGACACCTCTCAAATATTTGCCGCAGGTGGGAAACATGATCCCCTCTTTGGTGAGAGAAAACAGTCATGTCATCAAGGTAGATGACAATGATCTTATTGAGCGGCTCTCGGAAGGCCGGGTCCATGGCCCTTTGGAATGTGGCACCGGCATTGGATAAGCCGAAAGGCATGCGGTGATAGGCGAACGTCCCCCATTTGGTGGTGAACGCCGTCTTATGCTTGGTCCTCATCCCTGACCCAAATCTGGTTGTAGCCGGAAAATCCATCTAAAAGTGAGAATCTCTGGGCTCCAGCAACGATGTGTAGAATCTGGTCGATTTGGGGAAACGGATAGTGGTCCTTGAGGGAAGCTCGATTCGGGTTTCGAAGTCGACACGAGAGACGAATGTCGCCATTCTTTTTCCTCACGGGCACCAAATTCGCGACCCAGGATGAATGTTTGATGGGGTAGATGATTTTGGCCTCCAGCATCTTCAAGAGCTCGGCTTTCATCATGGCCTCAATTTTCGGATTTACGGCCCTCTACTTCTGACGGAATGGCTTGGCGCCATCCTCTAGCTCAATGGTATGCTGGATCACATTTCTGTCATACCCCTTCAAATCCTCGTAGCACCAGGCCACGATGTCGGGGAACTCTCGGCACAGTGATCTGATCTGCTCAAGTTCCTCCGACGTGCAGTCTGTCCCAACCTTGATAGTTTTACCAGGTTCAAGTTCCAGGTCGGCATCTTGCTTCGGGTCTACTTTGATCCTATGAGATATAGCTCTGTCATTCTGATCAAATAGACTCTCCAATGTAATCGGTCCTTTTGGGACATGATTATTTTTTAGCTGTATCAACCCCTCATATTGCTCGTCATCAGGGTCTCTACCTTCGATTGAACCAACTTCGTTAACCAAAAATGTGACGATCTCCTCGTCACAACTGAACACCTGCCAATGGGTGTCCTTATCAGGCACAGAAGGCCTGTAAATAGTGCGAACCGGCTTCGGTTTCTGGACAACGTCATCAGCCGGAACGTACCTGGCTCCAACAGACGCCAGAATGTCAGCGTGTTTGTTTTTCTCACGCGATATCGCCTTGACATTCAACGAGTCAAACGACTCCATCAGGTCCCACACCCGGTTGCGGTATGCCTTAAGATAGTGCTGTTTGGAGGCGCACTTGTTCGTAACCTGGTGGCACACCAGCTCCGAATCTCCAAAGATCTGCAGGTGTTTGATTCCCAGCCTCTCCGCCTTTCGCAAACCCAAGCACAGGGCTTCGTACTCCGCCGAGTTGTTAGTGCAACTCCAGGCCAACCTGTAGGTATAGTCCTTACGGATTCCGGTCGGAGAAACCAGAAGCACCCCTGCACCGGCGCCATTTTTGCATCGCGCGCCGTCAAAGAAAAGCTTCCACAACTTCTCAGGTGCAGGTCCCACTTCCTTTGCAGCTGACTTGTCAAGCCTCTCGGGCTGTACAACGGTGTAACAGCCCTGCTCTGTCTCAATTACGGCATTGAAATCCCGCAAAGAGAACTCATCTTCAAGCTGTAGCACTTCGAGGGCTTGCTCCGTCAGCTCTACTGTCACCAGTTCTTCCTCAGACAATGTGGACCATGCGGTCCGACTCTTCTCCGGGTATCTTCTCTACTAGGAAGGTGGAAGGCTTCTCATTAAAGATTTTCGGTCTCCTTCATTTGAAGGGCACTTCCATGTGTGAGTAGTCTAGAGACAGTACCCGCCCAACTTCGCGGTGAACTCCCGGGAGAGACACATGCCGAAGTAGGGAGCCAAGTCAACAACCACGACCTCTTGGATGACCACGATGTCGAGAGCCTTATGCAGCCGGATAGGGATGTCCTTTATGACACCAACTGTCTTGACGGGGGTGCCGTCTAATTGCGGCACGCCTTGGCTGCTCCTTGTGTACTCCATCCCGATCTCGTCGTAGACGGCTTTCGGCATAACGGTCGTGGAAGCGCCAGAGTCCACCATGCAGTTGTGAACTATGTGCCCTTGCATCCGTAAAGACAGATAGAAGGGAGGCGGTCTGTTCTTCCCGGTGGCTGAGACTGTCAGAGGTTGAACCAGGACAGCGGGTTGTATCTGCTTGCCGTTCTTCATGTTTTTCAGAGATTCTTGCAGCAGATCCACCTGGCCTGGGAGCAGAAGAGCATCGTACATGCTGATTCTAGCGGGTGTTCTTTTCAACTCGTCTACTATGCTGTAGCCCGAGGTGCTAGCTCCTTCTGCTTCTTTTGCCGGCTCATACTTCGTCCGGTACTGTTGGGTGGCCTCAACTCTCTGTCTCTTGGTCAGAGACGGGTACTTCAACTTCTCCTGTGCTTGTTCTTTGGTTTCAGCTGGAGGCTGAGGTACGGGAGCTTTAGCCGGAGCTGGAGCTTTCGCTATAGGAGGCTTGGTTGGAACAGGGGCAGCCTTTGCCGGAGGAGGCTTGGCTGGAGCTTTGTCTTTGGATGCCTTCTCTTGGGCTGTGTAGGGCCACAGCCGCTTGTATGGTGGCAGCCCACCGGGCTGCGCCTTTTCTCTTCTGGCATATACCTGCAAAGGCTTGGCAGCATCTGCAATTTTCTTTTCTTCCTTGGCGGGCGGCACTAGATTCTCCTCTAGGAGGGCAAAGTTGGCTTCGTCGTCTAGGATCATGTAGAGTTCATCGTCCTCTATGGCGCTGCCGGCCAAAGTCTGGATGTAGTCTTTGGTGCAGAGTGCAGTCTTCCTCCGAATGCGGGTCATTGCACGTAGTGCACCAGTTAACCTGGTCAGAGGGACCGGGTTGGTCTTCTATAGCGGCATTTCTCGGAGGCGGACGCCTCTGCAGCTGGTGCTCTGGGGGTTTGTCTTTTGTCAGTGCCGGGGGCGGATATGGCCTCCTAGGAGCGAGGTCCATCTGGGCCTGCTTCTTCTTCAGAGCGGTCATGTCATTGGACATGGCATGATAACCTGAGGCCAAAGCCCGTACCTCCTGAAGGATTGTATTCTGAATGTTATTGTCAGGAGGCGGCAACTGTGCCGGTGGAGGCAATGCGGCTAATGGAGGAGGGTTGGAATAAGGTGCGTACTGTGGGGGAGCAGGGAGTGCTTGGAAAATGCGGAGCAGGAGGCGGGTGAGGATAATGCATTTGCGGCGGGCCATAAGGAGTTACGACCGGCGTCGGATTCCATTGCTGTTGGGGTTGCTGTCCTGATGTGGACGGCGCATCACCAGAAGCTGATGGATACTGGGATCTGGGAAAGTCGGGACGAATGGGTTCCTGCACCCTGGACGGGAGTCTGCCGATAGAAATGATATCAGCTTCAGCTTGCTGGGCAGCCTCGTACAGAGCAGGAAACTCGTCTATTCTGGCAATCTTCAGCGGCAGGCATATGTCTGAGTTGAAGGATCTCAGGTAATAGTGAGCAGCCATGCCGGTGAAGGCCGAAGTTCGCGAGGTACCCGTTTCCAGGATCTCGCAAACCTGATGTTAAAGTCAGACACCTCCTCTTGAGGGTGTCTCTGGATGCTTTGGAACTGATGCAGCAGAGAAGTAGGGTCAGCAGACTCGTTGCATCCTTTCACGAGCCTTCTGGCAAGCTGGGGCCACCCTGTGATAGATCCCTACGGCAGCGATCTCCACCGGTAGAGAAGCTTTCCCCTCGGGGAAAGGGCCAGGAGACGGGTCTTCACACTCTCGTCGGTAATGGAATGCAATGCGGCCAGGGCAAGGATGTCCTGGATGTGCTCGTACGCCGTCTTGCCGTAGCCGTCGTACGTAGGGATGGACTTTAAAGCAGCAGGGGGCACAGCTTGCTGTCCGACCAGGGCCAAGGGCCCTGTAGAGTCCACCGCCGGGAAGAGATCATCGTCATTCTGCTGCAGGGCAGCCATTTCTTCTTCTTCTCCTCCGTCGGTTGTATACTCAGTGTCGGTACCTTCCGAGGATGTAGATTCCTCTTCTTCCTCGGCCTCTTCTATTTCGTACTCAGCTCCTCCGACCTCGGCTTCGGCTTCTTCTTGAATTTCAGCCTCGGCTTCGTCGACACGAGCTTGCGGATCAGCCAGCCTGGCAATTTCGCCTCGAGCGTTGATGTCCAGTTCGTAAAAGTCAGGCGGGTTTCTCGGATCCCTTGCTCGCCACCTTCTTGTTTGCATGAAGGTGCTGGGACCGGTCTCTTGGACTCAGAGGATTTGTTCGTGCAGAGTCGCCAGGTGTTCTGATTTTGAACAGCAATGAAGCGAACACCAGTGCTTCGATTCTGTTTGGGGGTGGGAAACTTCCTTGGCCCACCGAGTGCTCAGAATGAATTGTCGCCCGAGTGGGGACGAGCCCGAAAGTCTCTTCAAATGTGGGACCTTGGTCCCACCGGGCGTGCCAGAGAAGCTGTTGGTTACGAATCTGCCATGAGGAAAGGATTTTGTGTTAATGCGCCCAGATTCGCCCACCAGCTGGAAAGGCCGGAAGGAAGGGATGCCTTCCGTGCCAATCTCCGGAGAAGGCCGGCTCCTGTGGGTTTTTATGGTTTTAGATGAGGGTGCAGGAAAGAGATAAAAATGCGGAAAGAATTTACAAATGTGATTGGAGTTGGGTGGGGGGAACTAACAGTACGACAACACATCAATCACCGCTACTTACTGCATCATGAATACAAAGCATAACCAGGAACTGCAAAACCTAAGTATACTTTCTGTATAAAGCAGTGTACGCACAGCTACAATGGCTCCCTAGCAAACATTCTCCCTACAAGGAGAACTAACAGCACGGCAGCGCATCAATCACCACTACGGACAGCAACATAAACAGAAAGCAACCAAGAGATGTCAGATCCAAGTATGTGTGTTGTGCAGAGAATTTGTACGCACAGCTACAATGGTCCCCTAGCAAACATTCTCCCTACAAGGAGAACTAACAGCACGACAATGCATCAATCACCACTACGTACAGCAACATAAACATAACACACAAACTGAAGGAACTGCTACCACATTTATTCTATGTATCCTCTAATCAATTAAGTTCAAGAGTACTTGGCCACCAAATGCTGAAGTGAATCAACAAGCCATGACACAAGCAATGCCTCAGGTATACCTGACCACCAAATGCTGAAACGAATCAACGAGCCGTGACACAGGAAAACGTAAAGCAGAAATGTAAAGGAGAGGCAGCATAAAAAATAAAAGCAGTAGAACAGAGCCAGGCATATACTTTATATTTATAAGCAGAAGCACAATTACAATGGTTCCCTAACAGACATTCCCCTTCCACCACCTTACAATGAAAATGTGGTGGGTATTTATAGCCCGAGTCCCTCCCGTTACATTAATGGGCACAAAGTCCCAATCAAACACTAGCTGACAAAAGCGGCGACGGAGGCTGCTAATGCTGACCTTTGTCGGACGGGGCTGTACCCGCGGCATGGTTTCCTGGAGGCCGGACAGCTACGTGGCGGCGCGTTGGGTAGAACTTCTCATCGGCCGGAATGCGGGCAGGCTGGAGCGGGTAGAACCTCCAATCAGCTTTAAATGAGGCAGCTGGCATAAGTAGTGCGGCCCATGCTTGTCCTTTTGCTCGGCACGTCTTGGCTCAGATCCCGAAGCTGGACACTTGTCGGATGATGCTTGTTTGACACGTGCTTGCCTTGAAAGGCAGTTTATCCAACTTCTCCCGGGATATGAGCGCCATCGGGTTGCGCAGGCGGAAACAGCGCAGTTGGGAAGGTCTTCATGCCTTGGTCAAATTCCGAGTTTGTTTCCCTACTGCGCACCTGTCAAAGGGCGCACTCCGACTTCGCTGCGAAGTCGGGTTGCGCACAGGTGAAAGCTGATTTCTGCTGCCGAACGGACTTCGCCCTGGAAAGGGGGAGCAGTCCGACTTCGCTGCGAAGTCGGACTTCGCCCCAACACTTAGTCATTTTTCCTGCCAGCCTGCTACAAGGTGCGCCCAGAAAGAAGGGAGAAGTCGGACTTCGCACCAAAACTGGGAGAAGTCGGACTTCGCACCAACACTTAGCCATTTTTCAGGGCAACTGCTGTCAAATTTGAGATCCGACTGAGGGGCTCCAAGAAAATGGGGGAAGAAAGAGAATGTAGGGAAGAGAGAGAAAGGGAGAGAAGAAGAAAGGGAAAGAGAGGAAGAGGGAAAAGGAAGAGCAGCACTGCTACAAAACTGAAAACATTGCACCCCGTGCAAAATGTGGCAACATTTCCAACAACCTTTCTTCCAGCTGGGAGATCCACAAGTTCCCATGTTTTATTCTTACGAAGTGCCTCGATTTCCTCTTCCATGGCTTTCCTCCACTTCTCTACATTCTTAGACTGTCTAGCTTCCTGAAATGAACTAGGCTCACCATCATCAGTTAACAAAGCAAAAGAGGACTGATAAATAGGAGAATACCTTTTCGGACACTTTTGTGGACGTGTAGATCTTCTAACAGAATGATTTGTTGATTGTGGCTCTTGGTCTTGTGACCGTTGTGGCTGCTCTACTTGCTGTTCTACTTGCTGTTCTGCATGCTGATCAAAAACTTCAGCATGCTGATTTTCATATTCATCTTCGTTCATATCTACTTCAATTGGTACAACATTAGGTGTTTGCTGTACCTCCTTCCTTTGCATAGATTTTTCATCAAAAATAACATCCCGGCTAATAATTACCTTGTGGGCAGTAGGATCCCACAGTCTATACCCCTTCACTGTATCTCCATAGCCGAGAAAAACACATTTGCTTGACTTTGAGTCAAGTTTAGACCTTTTTTTTAGGTACATGGGCAAACGCATCACAACCAAAGGTACGCAAATGAGAGTAATCAACTGGCTTACAACACCAAACCTCCTCTAGAATATGTCTATCCAATGCATTTGTAGGTGACATGTTAATAAGATAAACAACTGTATTAACAACCTCTCCCCAGAACCTTTTATCTAACATGGATGCGCTGAGCATGCTTCTTGCACGTTCCATGATTGTGTGATTCATTCGCTCAGCCACACCATTTTCTTTGTGGAGTATATGGTACAGTCTTCTGGTGCTTAATACCTTTTTGCGTACAAAATTTATAAAATTCCTTGGAGCAATATTCACCTCCATTATCTGACCTATGACATAAAATAGGCTTGCCCAAAATTTTCTCTACTCGTGCTTTGAACTCTTTAAATCTTTGCAAAGCTTCCGACTTCTTCAGAAAATAAACCCACTCTCCTAGAATAATCATCTATGAAAGTCAGAAAATAGATAGCACCATTTAAGGACTGAGTGGGGATTGGTCCAAATATATCCGAATGTATAAGTTGCAGAAAATCAGAACTCTTACTACGGCTTGTAGTAAACCGAACCCTCTTTTTTGTACCAAAAATACAGTGCTCACACAAGTCTAAATTGCAAGACTTTATCCCAGAAAGCATACTTCGGTCATGCAAAATTTTCAGACCTTTTTCACTCATATGTCCTAGGCGTTGATGCCATAGCATTACTGCATTCTGAGCATTTCTAGAATTTGCTGCTGCTGCATGGTTTTTCACCGTATCACCGCATAAACGGTATAGGGTTCCATAAGATTCTCCTTTTGCTACTACAAGAGCTCCTCTGGTAATTTTGCAATAGTTGTTACCGAAAGTGACAGAATACCCTAGCTTATCCATCATCTTGATTGAGAGCAGATTCTTCCACAAATCAGGCACATGTCGTACATCACATAACATCTTTTCTCTACCATCGTCCAACCTGATCCTTATATCCCCTCTTCCCACAATTTCTAAGGGATGATCATCACCTAAGTAGACCATCCCACCACTGTATGGCTAATATTTATCAAACCATTCTCTGTGAGGAGACATGTGGAAAGATGCACTCGAGTCCAAAACCCAGGTATATAAAACAGATCTGTTGTTGTTGATACAAAAAGCCTCACATGTTGTCGTCTCTCCTGAATTTGCTGTACTAGCCTAAACTGATGGCTGAATTTGCTTTTCACCATTCTTTTCCTTTTTAATTGCCAACAGTCCTTCTTTGAGTGCCCTGGCTTCCCACAATGCCAACACTTCCCTTTCTTCTTGCGTCCTTTAGACTTAGATCTGGACTATGATCTACCTTGTTCTCTCCTCTCGAAAGATCGACCTCTCATAGATAGGCCTTCATGGGTTGAGGGTTCCAGAGACGTTTTTCGCCTCAACTCTTCTGCCAACAAAGTGGCTACCACATCATCAAATATTGATAGTCATCACCATATGATCCCAAGTGTCCGGGAGGGAACAAAGTAGGGTGATAGCTCTGTCCTCATCCTCCATCTTCACACTAACTGAAACCGGTTTACTGATAAGGGTATTAAACTCATTCAAATGAACTGCCACAGCTGAACCCTCCTTCATCTTCAGGTTATAAAGCTGTTTTTTCAGAAAAACCTTATTTGTTGCTGATTTTGTTTCATACTACTTTTCAAGCTTCTGCCAGAGGGCTTCAACGGTCTTTTCTTCAGCAACATCGAACAAGACAGAGTCTGCTAGGCAGAGACGGATTGTAGAAACCGCCTTCCTGTCCAGTGTTGCCCACTCCTCATATTTCATGCTGCTTGGTTTACTTGCGATCCCTTTCAAGGCTAGGGCTTGGTCATTTTGAACCAACAAATCCTCCACCTTCATCTTCCATAGAGCGAAGTTCCTGCCATCAAATTTCTCAATCTCGAACTTGGTTACACCTCCTGTCATTGTTTCAGCTCCCACTCGCACAAAACCTTAGGCTCTGATACCAGATGTTAGTTAAATCTTAAAATTTTACCTGCAAGCAAAAAACACAATAACACAGAAAAGACAGTAACACAAAGATTTTACGTGAAAAACCTGCAATGTGCAGGAAAAACCACAGGGCAATGGCAACTTCTTTATTTTATTGATTTCAGCAAACTTGACATTCACACTTCTTGTTTACATGCAAGGTGTAATGTACCAACTAAGGAAAAACCCTAACTATGCAATTTATATCAAATAAAATTCTGAATCATGCAGATATCAATCAGATCTACAAATACCCAGAAAAGACTGAATCATGCAGATATCAATCAGATCTACAAATACCCAGAAAAGTTCACCACAAAACTCTAAGATTTCTCACAAACATACCACAATATTTTTATTATTTTTCCTGGAATCACAATTACATAGATCATACCCAAAACATTAATATAAAATCCTGGATGCTGAATAAACAACACAACCTCTGCTAAATTATTGAATGAAAACAACTCACAAATGCCCAACCACAACACTGCTAAACTCTGCTGCAAAAATCTAAAACTATAATGCCACACCAAATCTGAAATACCACACAAAGAAGGGTTCCCAAAACCCCAAATCTGATCTCCCCAAATCTGATATGAATGCTGCCCAAGAAATCTTCAATAAATGATGCAAAATGTCTCAATAAACCCAATTGTAAACCCTGGCTGGATTTACCTCAAAGAAACTCTAGGGTTTTCGTCCTAGGTTTCTAGCCAAGAGGGTTTTCGTCCTCAAAGCTATCCCTTGCAGGGTTTCATCCGCAAGAGAGAATTCTCTCGTAGGGTTTCGTCCACAAGAGAAAAGTGTATTAGCTGCAAAGCCAAATACAACAATGTAGAAGAGATAAAATGATCCAAGATCCCTCAAATGAGCCCCCTACTCCTCTTTATATAGACATTCTTTTAATTCTTTATTGAGGTGGCACTTTTTGATTTCACTTAATAATACCTTAGAAAATAATAATAAAATGATATTTATTCTCCTAATGGGGCATACACCCTTATTTCCCCCTTTTTATTATTTAATTGCCAAATTTCACCAAAAATACTCTCAACACACCAAAACACATCAAGACTCCACTCCACAACTATGTATAATAAAAATATGAAAAATGGGGACATTACAATACCACCCCTCCCAAAATTGCTTGTCCTCAAGCAATTCCAACACCATCTTCTCATCATCAAGCTGAAACCAATGGTGATTCCAGGATCCCAAATAAATGTTAAAGGAGTAGGTCCATCATGCTGATGCTGCGCCACTGTCTTCTTCTTGGCAGCATCAACATGTAGAGACACAATTCTCCAAGTATCCATCAAGGCCACTCCAAGGTCCATACATGCTGATTTCTGAAGTACTATCTTTGCCATATATGCTTCATCTTTCATGTTTTGCAAATAAGTGTATATGAAGTCTACCAATTCATGTTCCTCAATTCCCCTTTTCGAAACAAACTCAGTTCTGATTTCTGAATGAAAAGCAGTCTTTGACATCATGAAAAACATTCCTGCACACTTTCTATCATGAACAATTTCATTCCCCCTCTCAATCAAAACTGAAATTTGGTGTGATGTAGCAGCCCTTCTAATCAAGTAAAACACAGCAAATATGAGAAAATCAGACCTGATATGAAGCGCAGCCCCTGATGTCTCACCAATTAGCCTATACAAAGTCAAAACTGTTTCCAATTCTGTCTCACAAAGTGTTGTAGGTGCAGTCATAGTTTGAATGCAAAATGAATCCCAATGAATTACCAGTGATGCCAACTTTTTATTCCCAAAAACAGTTCCAATGGCTGCCCAAAAATCAGTTCTGAGAATTAGCAAGTTATCATCTCCAAATGCTAATGTCCTGCTCTAAAAAATACTCCATAATGCAGCCCAATTTCTTCCACATGACGTGATTATGCCATACCAATTACCAGCTCCATCCATCATCAATCTTTCATTCCCATAACTTATCAATGTAACCAACTCATGAATGCCAAAACTCTTCAAACAGCTGTCATAAAAATCAGAATGAATGTCATACCTTATGGAAGTAGTATCATGGCTGATCCATGTCTTCAAGTGGTGCAAAAGTGACCCCAAGAGAAGAACGTTTTCCCCCAAACACCCCAATACTGAAGATGTGTTCCCAAGATTATCCAAGAATGAAATGGTATCTTCCTCCTCCTTATCAAAACAATCTAAGCAAGGCTGATCAGAATGTAATGTCCCATGGCTGATCAAAATTGCAGTCCTTATAGAAATGGCAGCCATCAATGTGTTATCAGCAGAATAAATTATGGTTGCTTTCATGACGCCATTAGCAACCTTCCAAGGCTCCCGGGATGCAACGTCTATCTTCCCAATGTTTGCAGTCCCTATTTTCCATCCTAGGAATGTTTCTAAGGCCCACCATGTGATAATACCAATGCCAAACTTGCCATTTACCTCAAATGCCCTTACCAATGCTGCCCAAAATAGCTCCTCAAGAAACACAGCTCTGATTTTTGAAGAAAAGACAGTCCTAAACAACATGCAAAACACCTTCTTATACATCATGTAAAGTGCCAATTCAAACCTCATGAAGATCTCAATTAGCTTGGGAGGAATTGTCCCAAACAATGTGTCACATGTAGCCCCAAAACTCATTGCCAACGCAGCTGCATCAGTCATCATTATTGCAGTCCTATTTGTCATGGAGTTTGCAGTCTTCTTAATAAAAAACTCGGCCAAAGCTTCCCTCAAAAGTGCTGTCCAATGAGTCAAAAACACAGCCCCATCCGTCATAAAAAATGCAGTCCAGTATGTTGTCAACATTTCAGTCTTAACTCAGGCAACAGATGTTGCCTCCTAAGACAAATATGCAGTCTCACAAATCAACCAACATGTAGTCCCATACATCTCCAACTCTGTCCCAGAATTCATCACAAAAACAGTCCTAAAAGACAGAGAAGATGCAACCTCAAAAATCAGCGAACAATCAGTCCAAGTTGCCCTTAGAAAAACAGCCTCATTAGTTATGAAAGATGCAGACCAAGGCGTCTCAAACAGAGTGGTAAGATTAGACACAGCAGTCACAAACACAGCCTCTTTTATCAAGAAGTGTATGTCCTCATAGAACATGAAATGTGCAGCCTCAATCTCCATCAGTGATGTAGTCATTTTGAACAAAAACTCAGTCCATTCTATCATCAAAGATGCATCCTCATTCATTACCAAAAATGCAGTCTTAGGTCTCAACAAGAATGCAACCATAGGTGCCATCAATGTCTCTTTTTCCACAATGCTAATGCTGCCCATAAATGGAGAACTACTGTTATATTGCCAACAAAAATCAGAACTGATAACATACCTTCTTGCAACTTCCTTAAGGCTGCTTTGTGCCTCCCCATGACTCAAGAGTGGCTCCAAGGAGGGGATGTTTCCCAAGCTCACCCAAAGACTCTCAAAAATAGGACGAACTTCTTGGAAATTCAAAACCGAGTTTTGGAACTCTGAAATGAAATGTGGATGGTATTGAAGTCAATAGGGCGTTCATTCCCCATGGGTACTGTTGGTTACGAATCTGCCATGAGGAAAGGATTTTGGGTTAATGCGCCCAGATTCGCCCACCAACATGAAAGGCCGGAAGGAAGAGATGCCTTCCGAGCCAATCTCCGGAGAAGGCCGGCTCCTTTTGGGGGGTTTATGTTCAAGCTAAAAGTACAGGAAAGAGATAAATGAACAGAAAGGGATTTACAAATATACGTGGAGGTTGGTGGGGGGAACTAACAGTACGGGAACACACCAATTACCACTACTTACTGCATTATAAACACAAAGTATGACTAAGAACTGCAAAATCTATGTGTACTTCCGATACCTAAGCAGTGTATGCACAGCTTCAATGATCCCCTAGCAAACATTCCCTACAAGGAACTAACAGCACGGCAATGCATCAATCACCAGATACATACACTAACATGGGTAGAAAGCAACCTAGAGATATCAGAGCCAGGTATGTGTGTCGTGTAGAGAATTTAACCGCACAGCTACAATGGCTCCCTAACAGACATTCCCTACAAGGAACTAACAGTACGGCAGCGCATCAATCACCAGATACGGACCAGCAACTTAACACACAACTGATGGAACTGCTACTACATCTATTTTATGTATCCTTTAAACTATTAAATACAGAAAGTGCTCAGACAAGCAATGCTAAAAGCACCTGATCACCAAATGCTGAAGTGAATCAACGAGCCGTGACACAGGTTAGCGTTAAGCATATATATATTGAAAGGCAGCATAAAAAATAGAAGCAGCAGAACAGAACCAGGCATACAGATTATATTTATAAGCAGAAGCACGGTTACAATGGGCACAGTGGTTCCCTAACAGACATTCCCCTTCCACCCCTTACAATGAATTCATGGTGGGTTTTTATAGCCCGAGTCCCTCCCGTTACATTAATGGGCACAAGGTCCCAGTCAAACATAAGCTGACAAAAGCGGCGAAAGAGCTGCAAATGCTGACCTTTTGTCGGATCGGACTGTACCCGTAGCATGGTCTTCTTGGAAGGCTGGACCGCTACGTGGCGGTGTGTTGGGCGAGAACTTCTCTCGGCGATGATGCGGGTAGCTGGAGCAGGTAGAACCTCAGATCAGCTTTAAATGAGGTCACTGGCACAGGTAATGCAGCCCATGCTCGTCCTTTTGCTCGGCACGTCTTGGCTCAAATCCCGAAGCTGGACACTTGTCAGATGATGGATGATGCTGTGTGACATGTGTCAGCCTTGGAAGGCAGTCTGTCCAACTTCGCTTGGGATCAGAGCATCTTGGGTTGCGCGGGCAGAAAACAGTGCAGTCGGGAAGGCCTTTATGCCTTGGTCAAATTCTGGGTTTGTTTCCCTACTGCGCACCTGTCAAGGGTGCATTCCGACTTCGCTGGCGAAGTCGGACTGCGCACAGGTGAGAACTGGTGTCTGCCGCCGTATGGACTTGCTTCAGCACTTATCACTTTTCTTGTCAGCCTGCCAGCCTGCCAGTCAAGGTGCGCCCAGAAGAGGGGCGAAGTGCGCACTTCGCACCAAAACTGGGCGAAGTGCGAACTTCGCACCCAGACTGGCGAAGTCGCACTCGCACCAAAACGGGCAAAGTGCGAACTTCGCACCCAGACTGGGCGAAGTGCGAACTTCGCACCAACACTTAGCCATTTTTCAGGTAACTTGCTGGAAAGTTTGAAAATCAAGCTGGGGACTCCGAGAAAGGGGGGAAGAAAGAGACTGTGGGAAAGAAAGGGGAAGGGAGAGCAGAAGAAAGGAAAATAGAGGAAGAGGAAAAAAGAAGAGCAGCACTGTTACAAACTTGAAAACATTGCACCCCGTGCAAAATGTGACAACAGGTACTTCCTCACATCTGGGTGCCAATATACCCGGATCCCAAGGTGTGAATCTGCTGTCCCAAATATTCACAATATCCCCATGTATGCTATGAGATCTACAGACCCTTCCAAAGAACAGATGAAACTCCTCTGTTGTTGTTAAGACGACTGTAACTATAGGGAAATGAGAAAATTCATTCATTACAACCCTCATATAATTGTTACCTCTATCGTTGGCCAATTTGGTGAATGTAATCCATGGGCATGTTTCCTTGTTTTAAGGCTGAAATAGTCACTCCTTCAAAATTTACCTCCTCTTCTTCTTGATCATAATCAGCCCTATGAAATAACAGTTTGGATTTGTCTTTAATGCAAGGATCAGCCATCTCAATGTCATTTCCTTTGCATGATTTTTGAAATAAATTTTGGGCAGCTCCTTGTTCAAGATGAAATTCATCCCAAACCGGTTCCTCATCATAACTAGGTGCTGAAATACTTGGATCCCATGCGTCTAATGGCTGATGTCTTTTTGGTGTTGCATGCTTATTGTAAATCTCATGTTCATTTTCCAAATCAAACCAATACTCACCAACTCTATCATTACTGAAATCTGATTTGTAAACTCCTATGTGTTCACTCTCATCATACTCTCCATCATGCTCTTCAAAGGCTTTGAATGTCATTTGTGTTTCACTGAACACATCAATGTCCAGAACAGAATCTGATTCCACAGAGCTGTCTACTTCATATTCATACTGCTGTACTATGCCATCAATTTGTTGCCTTGCTAATTTTTCATTAATTGCATTTGGTACTGATATCTGAGACAAAGGAGCTGAACTTGTAAGGTATCCAGAAGAAATATTATTCTGCTGCAAAACAGAATTTGTTGTATCCATATTTGATAGAGGTCGTGAAATTTGCTGGGAAAATTCTTGATTTTCTTCATAGTATTCAAGACTAGATGTACTGCCATGGCTATCTTCACCTTCACCATATTCAATGGTGTCCAACTCAGAAACAAGATTATTATTATTCGATGTAGCATCCATTTCAAACAGAGGAGTATCCACAAAACAATATGAATTTTTGCAGGCCAAAGGAAATTTATCATATTTAAGTGTCGATACCTCACCCATTTCAGCTGTGCCTTCTTCACTGAAATCTCCATTGCTAGGTATTAAAGCAGGACTGAGCAAATTTGAATTGCTCTTAATATTTTCTGTTTTACCATCTTCATTTCTTTCCTCTCTTGGCTGCTCATTAACTGTGTGAATGTCTTCATCTTTATCTTTTGCCACCATTTTCATTGCTTCAGATTTAGGGTCATCAATTTTTGCTTCAAGATCCCTATTTGATTCCATTTGTTTGGGTTTGGCAATCATCTTCAAAAAATGCTCTTTAAAGTCTGGGTCCTTCATTATATTATACAAATCTTGGAATAGCTCACCCAAATATTTATCAACTGTAGACATCTTCACTGGCTGGTAGGATCTGCTGAATCAAAACTTGATCTGTAATATGCTAGTTCTGCAGAGATTCTTCAGAAATTTTTTCTCAAAACCCAAAATTGTCAGATCTGATGAATCAACTATGAATCAACAATACCCAAAACTCTTAAAGCCCAAATAAACCAAATGGGTATTCAAATCGCCAATACCCAGAAGCTGAAAACTCTAAATCTGCAATACCCAGAAACTAAAAACCCTAGTTCTGCAATACCCAAAAGCTGAATTCACAAAATCTGTAATACCCAGAAACTGGAAACCCTAGATTTGAAAACGACAACCAAACCCTAACTTCCAAGTCTCTGAAAAATACTCACGGCTGCTGAATTTTTTTTTTTTTCACAGAAAATCCTCCACAGGCTGGCAAGATCACAACTCTGATACCACTGTAATGTGCCAACTAAGGAAAAACCCTAACTATGCAATTTATATCAAATAAAATTCTGAATCATGCAGATATCAATCAGATCTACAAATACCCAGAAAAGACTGAATCATGCAGATATCAATCAGATCTACAAATACCCAGAAAAGTTCACCACAAAAGATTTCTCACAAACATACCATAATATTTTTATTATTTTTCCTGGAATCACAATTACATAGATCATACCCAAAACATTAATATAAAATCCTGGATGCTAAATAAACAACACAACCTCTGCTAAATTATTAAATGAAAACAACTTACAAATGCCCAGCCACAACATTGATAAACTCTGCTGCAAAAATCTGAAACTATAATGCCACACCAAATCTGAAATACCACACAAAGAAGGGTTCCCAAAACCCCAAATTTGATCTCCCCAAATCTGATATGAATGCTGCCCAAGAAATCTTCAATAAATGATGCAGAATGTCTCAATAAACCCAATTGTAAACCCTGGCTGGATTTACCTCAAAGAAACTCTAGGGTTTTCGTCCTAGGTTTCTAGCCAAGAGGGTTTTCGTCCTCAAAGCTATCCCTTGCAGGGTTTCGTCCGCAAGAGAGAATTCTCTCGTAGGGTTTCGTCCACAAGAGAAAAGTGTATTAGCTGCAAAGCCAAATACAACAATGTAGAAGAGATAAATGATCCAAGATCCCTCAAATGAGCCCCCTACTCCTCTTTATATAGACATTCTTTTAATTCTTTATTGAGGTGGCACTTTTTGATTTCACTTAATAATACCTTAGAAAATAATAATAAAATGATATTTATTCTCCTAATGGGGCATACACCCTTATTTCCCCCTTTTTATTATTTAATTGCCAAATTTCACCAAAAATACTCTCAACACACCAAAACACATCAAGACTCCACTCCACAACTATGTATAGTAAAAATATGAAAAATGGGGACATTACACAAGGGGTCGTTCCCCTTTTATAGATAAATGAAGGAATGCTCCGAAAACTGTTCGTTTCCTCTCCCAAAGGAAAACTCCGAAAACTGTTCGTTTCTTCTTCCGGAGCTACATGTCTAGCTGCTACCCGTCTGGAGCTAGACGTTTGGACTTACCCGTCTAGACGTTTGTAGCTACTCGTTTGGACGTCTACAGCTACATGTTTGGATGTTTGCAGCTAGACATCTGCAGACTACAACTAGATGTCTGTAGATAGATGACTGTATACTACAACTAGACGTCTATAGCTAGACGTCTGCAGACTGCAGATAGACGTCTGCAGCTAGACGTCTGCAGATAGACGCCTGTAGCTACCTTTTGCTGAAGAACAATAGAGATCTGGATAGTGACTTCATCTCCAAATAGTGGGCCAACATAAACTTGCCAAAAGCACCTTCCTCGCAGTTACATCCGTTCACATATGCCCTCCTGCCAATCCTTCATGAACTTCTCTTTATGTTACGTTGAATTCCAAAGCCTTAGTGTAGGAGCTAGTTTTGGTCAACGAAAGCCTTAGTGTGCATAGTGGTAGTAATAAGTGTTATAGGTGAGTTGGAGATGAGAGGGCAATCCTCCAAGGGAGGTCCCAGGTTCAAATCTCCACCCTACCAAAAAGTTGAATTGGGTACCCAAAATCCAATTGATAATGTTGGTGCGGGCAGGGGTCGGGTGCGACCCCCGGGTGACTTTGACGGTGTAGTACCCCCCTGTTCGTGGTCTCTCAGACCAAGGCGGCTCCGCAAGGGGTTTTTCGCTAAAAAAAAAAAAAAAAAAAAAAAAAAAAAGTGTTAAAGCACATGAAATGTAAGTGTAAATGTCAATGAAATAAAAGAAAAATGTATATGAAATGTGAATGTCATGTAATTTTGTATAGACATCAAAGATTGGTGACATCATCATCGGCATAGTGAAATATAAAATAATGTGTGGTTAAGGTATGTCATGTATGTGCAGAAGGGGAAAACAATTATGCGTTGAGGTGTCTAGGTAAGACCGTTGCTAGTAACGGTCGGGGCCCAACCATAAATAGGACCTCCATTTCATTTGGTCAAGACTACCAAGAGATTGTCATTAGTAGCATTGAGGAGATCATGCTATAGACTGTGTACTAGGAGAGGAGAGGTTGTGCATGAATAGTCTAATTTGTGTATTGTATTGCTATGAGAGATACTTTTAATGTACATGTCGTGCAATTGAGTAATACAATTATGATTGATCCCTTATTCCTATGATGTGTATGATCTGCGCATGATATTATTGTTGTTGTTAGTTGGTAGAATGCATGTGCATTGAATTTTGAGTGTAGGTTTGGAAGTGTTGTAGTCAGATCATAGTATGAGGAATAATCGCAATTCAAGACGCCGTATAAGTGGAATTATTGGTTGAGCCGTTCCAGTGGAGTTATTGTTGTGTTGTTCAAGTGGATTGCCTTTAGCCGTTCCAGTGGGAGAATGTCGTACAAATGTGCATCTGAACATTGTCGTACGAGTGTTTGTTGTACAAGCACTTGCCATTCAAGTGGAATCCAGCTTGTGGAACAAGTGTGCAAGAAGTTGATGCTGTACAAGTCCTTGATGTGTTGCAGAATTGCATTGACTGTAGTCTTGTTTGGCCTTTGAATCTATCATTCTGCCCCTCCACGGTTGGGAAACTCACCACCATGCTACAAAAAGGTATGGAGGATGTTAAAGTTGTGTTTTGTGATAGGGACAAAGACTCCACACTGTAGTGAGTTCCATCAAATATGTGCTTTGCAATGACAGAATCAAAGGACAAAGATGGTATTGTCTACAAGATATTCTAGGACCATTTGTAGAGCAAATGTATGCATCTAACTCTTGGTCGAGGAAGTGTTGAAGTCCATCCTTAGCAACAAAGGACAAAGAAAAAGGAAAGTAGAATTCGAGGAGGACAAAGCAAATCCCTCATATGTTAGTATATGTGTTTGGAAGATGATTGCCACACTTATTGGTGACAGATTATGACAATCACAAGTTGAACGAGGCATTGTGCAACATGTTTGTCCACATCTTGTAGATGCCATTCTCAATTAAGGGCCCCTCACAATCCTTCTAGTTGATATGTTATGATATTACAACTCATAGACCTACCTTAGTAGGATCCTTGTTGGGACACAGTTCCTACAAATGACCTTCACATTGATAGTTTTTTTAAGAATGTTCAGTGTGTTGGGGCTAATACAAGGTCATTTGTATAGAATGTTGAATTGTCCTAAGGGGATATTAGGAGTATCTACAATACACTTGTGACATTGTAGGGATGTCGAAGTTGGACTTGAGGAATTTGAGCACCTATGGGAATTGGGTGCTAACAGAATGACGAGTACAAGCATGTGCTAGATTTGGTCATGTTTGGACTTGTTGACGAGTTGAGAGCCTTAAACATGCCCAATTGGTTAGTGTCATACCTTTAGTATAGTATGATTAGACATCCTACTTGGTAGAAAGGATGCACTTTTTTGTAGCGTGGCATCAAGAGTTTTTTATGATTGTGTATACAATTACCTTGATACATGATGCAACTTGGGTTCCAAAGATCACGAATTATTTATCAACAAAATATTTAGATCACTTGGATCGCTCCATCATAGCCTCTTAGTCCTAAGTTGGCCTTCTACACTAAACATTTCATGAGGATTGAGGATGGCATTATTATTCATCCTAATTATATCCAACATTGGACATTAACTGTAGGGTTCCTCTTGGTCAGCTTGGGTGTTTCTCACATCAATCGTGAGTGTAGATAGATTACCATATTCCTCAAGAGGATAGAGTATGTCACTTTTGCTCTTTCTAGGAGGTGGAGACTAAAGAACATTTCATCTAAAGATGTCTTCTTTATTAGGAGATTCGAAAGAGGTACTATTGCTTGTATAGGGGCTCAAGAGGATCGCTTGACATATTTTTAGAATCCTAATTAGAGATGGTTCAATATCTTTTGAAAGCTATCACTCTTTGACGTTAGTTAGTACAAGGATATTGACTACCACTCGACTAATCATCTCATTCTTTCACCCTATCTTTGTTGTTGAGAGTAACAAGCATTCATTTGAAGCTACAACTCTCTAGAATGTTAATGACATATTTGTGTGTCTTTGTCTACATATGAAAGTGGCTACAAGGGCTTTGACACTTTCTTTTTCTTGCATGCGACAAGACATGACTATAGTTCTTCGACATTGGGTTTTGGCAAATCCCCATGTACCTTGGAGTTGCAAATAGATACAACTCACTAGTTTCCTATCTTCCTCTATTGGTTCCATGACCATGGATGCTAGGAGAGTCTTAAGGTGTCTAGCTTCATGTCCTCATAGGATTATCCAACCATGCCCCCGTAATCCTGGTCCTTCTTAATAGAAGCACCATTTGATCTTGTTTTAGCCCTTTTGGGATGGTTGGTGATGACGATGACTTTGTATCTACTTTATATCCCACTACAGATTAGTGTTGGAACTTGGATCCATTGACCTCTTTTCTATATCTCTTGTACCTTGATTGTTGGAACTCTCTTCATCATTAGTTTTAGCATATTAGGGTTTACCCATTTTGGATCCGACTCTTGAGGCTGTATTTGAATGCCATACAATTGTTCCACTTCAAGATAGTTTTCCCTAGTCTCTTTACTCTAGTTTAGCTTATTTTTGTAGTGCTTTTTGCTTACTATAGTGCATTGCAACAACTATTTTTGTCGAGTCCCATTTGCCTGCTTTGGTCATCCATGGACATTAATAGAATTATCTTATCTATTAGGATGTGAGGCCACCTCATACCATCTATGAGAAGCAAACCTATAGTTCTATATTTAAAGGTTTCTTTGCTTTCCTGTAAGATCCAACTGCCCTTCGCTTTCTTGTTCAATCCAAATTCAAGTCAAATTTTTGGTCTGCCATGTCCAAATTCGAGTCAAATGTTTGGTCTGCCATGTCCAAGTTTTTGAACTATGGAAACCATAACTCCTTTTCAAACTTGGGGCAATGATGGTGGATCAGGAAGGTTGGGTGGATTGTGTAGGAAGACAAAGAAACCACAAGTGGAGGACACATTAGAATAATCTATGCATATTGTTGTTGGCAGTTCAGTAGAATAAAAGAAAAAGAAAACGTAGTAGTATTTATTGTAGTGTTAAGTGCAAAATATGCACTAAGATTTTGTATTAGAATATTAGATATGAATTTTGTAATGAAATAAAAGTCAAATGCGATGTGAATGCAAGGAAATGCAAATTGATCAAATAGTTGCATTTAGCATAATGTTTTGTAAGGGTAACCATTGAACGTCTGATGGGGGATACAGTTGCTTGGAAAATGTTGTGAGCAACGACTAAGGCTGTTGATAAATAGACCTCCCCTCTCAATTCATTAGCAATGTGTGCATAGAGGAGAGAGCGCGTAGGAGAGAGCATAGGTGGATGTGAAGAGCCTAAGAACAACAATAGATATAGAATATATGTAGGGTATTCTGCAAGGATATGTGCAGACCATGTTACTGTAATAGCCGTACAGGCATATAAGTAATATAATTATAGTCGTCATTTCAATCCATTTGGTGTGTGCAATGATCATGTTGTGTTGCTAGATTAGTGCCTTAATGATCTTGTATATGCAGGTCGTGTTTCTAAGATATTGCAGGATTGTTGCTGTCACAAGGGTGTAGAATTGTAGTACTGTTATCATGAGGGTTGAACACAGTGCCGTTCACTGGTTGATGTTCAGTCGAATTGCCAAGGGCGTTTTGCCGTTCAGTTAGTTGTCGAATTAGCAATTGATTGTTCAATTGAACGTTGTCCTTGCCATTCAGTTCACTTACCATTATCGTTCAACCATGAACCTGCCAACTTGCCGTTCAGTTGGAAACCTACCATTCAAGAGTGTTTTCCGTTCAACACATATGGTTGATGTTCCATTCGAACTTGTGATTTTTATTTAACTGCAAGCTTAAATAGGCATTCAAGATGCCAAGATTACATACTATGCCAATCTCCCAAATCTGATGAAGGTCCAACTTGGGAAAAGAAAATTATAATAATCAACAAGTAGCTAATATTAAGCTAACTAATAGCTATCTAGAACTAACTACTAACTTAAGCTATCTAGAAGCCTAACTTAGCCATCTAGAAGCCCACGTGAGATTAGTAGCTCATGTAATTATTAACAATAAAATATAAACCTAAAACTCCTAAGAAATTAAAATGAACTTAGGAATAGAAAGAGATGTACTCATCGTACCTCCCCACTTAATAAGCATTGGACTCTAATGCTTTTACAATAGAAGTACGAGGGTGAGTCATCAAATGCTGAAAACATATCCCACTGATAGGACAAAGTGGAAGCTCTGATGCCACATCATCAGAAGCCTGGATAAGGTCGATGATGCCACTAGATGTCGGTGTTGGGATACAATGCTTGGTCACAACTCTATCGCCAACCTGTGAAGGAAAGTGATGACGACCAATGGTCTACCGCGGAGACTGTTGCACAACAGGAACCTGTGAAGGTGGAAAGAAAGAAGGCCGCTAAAAAATTGGAGGAACAACAGGAGCAGGAGGCGCAACAGGAGGTATTGATGAAGTAGGATTTGCCTCCTTGTGAGAAAGTGGTGCTGCTAGCTAGAGCAGGGGTGTCTTGAGGCCTATTAAAGATTAATGCAATCTTTTGTGGTCGATGTGAGCAAAGCAAAAGTGTGGAATGTGGAAGGCTACGAATAAGAAATGTCTTATTTGCGTGATGCATTGTGTATGTTTGGTTATATGCATCATATTGAGCCCTTTTATTGTACTGATAGGGCTGGCCAAGAATGAGACCACAATAATCCATTAGAGTCACATCGTAGGTGACTCAATCCACAAAATGTGGGCCAAAAGCAAAGGACACTGTGCAAGTTTCTGTGATGTAAGAGGCAGAACCATTATCCTTCCATTCGAGTGAGTAAGGGTGAGGATGGGGTTCCACAGGCAGTTTTAGCCTATCAACTACGGATTTTGTAATCAAATTAGTTTGCGATCCGTTGTCAATAATACAATCCATAGAAAAGTTGTGAGTTAGGTGAGCTTTCATGACAAAAATACTGTCACCATCACCTTTATGATTTATCAAGGTAACATTATTCAGTTTACACTTAGGTCTTCTTGGTGGTCTAAGGTTGCGCGGCCAAGGGAGGAGTTTGGTTGGCTGCCCTCCCGGTAGCTTGAGGGGAAGAAATTTCCTTCCTGCTACCCCTAGGCTACAAGGTGAACAGGGTGGGCCGCAAGGACCATTCGTTGATTGTGCGCAAAACAACCAACTAGTACGTGATCACTAGGTTGGCTTGTTAGGACCACCTTGTGGGCCACATCAAAACCGAAGATGTCGTCAAATAGGACTGAGGAACTAGATGGACCTCGAATATCTAGGAGTTAGGAGGAGGCAATCCCATGTTATGGAGGTTCGCTCGACTAGAAGATTGGAGGTTACAGAATCATCATGAAGTAGATGGCGATGACGAAATAGAAATGCAGAAGAACAAATCTGCATAAGGCAAGAGAGTATGACAAAATAGATAAGAATTAAGAAGAGAAGGTCATTACATAGGCCCAGATATGGGTCCAACATGAAGACGTCCAACTATAAGCCATGTAGATGAAGGCCGTTCACAAGAGCGTCATACAAGCATAAACCATACAAACCAGAGACCAAGGCGCCATACAAATAACATTTAGCAAGGCGCCATACATGTGATATCAATGAAAGAGAATGATGCAGACCGTACAGGTGAAGGAATTTGTACGATAGAAGATACGAATTGCCGTTAGGAGGAAGAAGCGAATAGATCCTTGATATTAGACGTGTTTGAAGTGCAAGTCTGCATGTCTGTACATATCGTACAGTAACATTAAGTGACGACGTGGAGGTGAATAAAATTTGTAAATAGCATAATTAATATTAAAAAAAGAAGTGAAAAATAAAATGCGCTATGCAAACAGAGTGCCATGTGGTAAAACAAAAGGCAAACAAGCAGTTATAACTTTTTTCCCTCCCGATTTTGAATTATAAATAGGGGTGTAGAGGCAGCTTGGAGATAGATAGGACAAAGCTTCTTGGAGCAGTTATGAAAGTGAACGGACGGAAAACGCCACTGGAAAAACATTGTAGAGAGAGAAAATTGCAGCTGCACAAAAGAAGAAATGACAAAGAGGAAGAATAGTTGCAAAAAGATGAAAGGGTAGCGGAATGTGCCCTAAAAGGATAGAGAATTTCTAAAGGTGCGGGTCCTCGGAAAATTTGTAGTGTACAGACGATTATACAGCTGTCCTAGTTGAGTAAAGGGGCAGAAATTTGAACAAACTCTAAGGAAAATTCTGGTAAAAAGGGTTTGTATAGAAGGATTGGACAAGTTAAAGAAAGTTGTAGAGATTGCAGATGCAAAATTGTTTGAAGGAAAAGGTACGGACGGAAGTGACGCGGGCTGCGTAGGTGGAAGCTGTCGTGCAAAAGGGCGTAGGACTGCAATGTGGAAAGTCGCCGTACAAATAGCAGGAAAACTTGCAATTGGAAAGTCGTTGTACAAGTAGCCATTCAGACCAAGATAGCTGTCGTGCGGGCAAAAGAGACCGCTTTTCAGGCCAAGGAAGATTGTTGTACAAGTCATTAAAGGTTGTCATACAATTGAAGGGCAACATTGCTGTATTAGTCACAACTCAGGAGATGTACGACAGAGAGTTGACGAAAACAAGCACCACAACAAAATTTGGCACCACAACAAAAGTTGATGAGGACGCTGACCAATCAAAAAGGGAGGACACATGTAGGCAGCAATTCAGTAGTATAAAAGAAATGAAAAAGTAGTAGTATTTATTGTAGTGTTAAGTGCAAAATGTGCACTAAAATTTGTATTAGAATATTGGATATGAATTTTGTAATGAAATGAAAGTCAAATGCGATGTAAATGCAAGGAAATGTAAATTGATTAAATATTTGCATTTAGCATAATGTTTTGTAAGGGTAACCATTGAACGTCCGATGGGGGAGACGGTTGCTTGGAAACCGTTGTGAGCAAGAACCAAGGCTGTTGATAAGTAGACCCCCACTCTCAATTCATTAGCAATGTGTGCATAGATGAGAGTGTGTAAGAGAGAGCATAGTTGGATGTGAAGAGTCTAAGAACAACAATAGATATAGAATATATGTAGGGTATTTTGCAAGGATATGTGCAGACCTTGTTATGGTAATAGTTGTTCAGGCATTTGAGTAATATAATTACAATATTCATTTCAATTCATTTGGTGTGTGCAATGATCATGTTGCGTTGCTATATTAGTGCCTTGTTGATCTTGTATGTGTAGGTCGTGTTCCTAAGACATTGCAAGATTGTTGCTGTCACAAGGGTGTAGAATTTCAGTATTGTTATCATGAGGGTTGAACGCAATGTTGTTCGTTGGTTGATGGTTAGTCGAATTGCCAAGGGCGTTTTGCCATTCAGTCAGTTGTTGGATTAGCAACTGATTGGTCAACTGAATGTTGTCCTTGTTGTTCAGTTCACTTGCCAATGCCATTCAGTTGGAAACCTGTCATTCAAGATTGTTTTATGTTCAACGCATATTGTCGTTCAGTCGAGACTGATATGATTCCATTCAAGCATACAATACTTATTGATTGCAGTCTTGTTTGGCCTTAAGATATGTCATACTTACCTCTGTTGTTGGGAAACTCACCACTGTGCTACACATACAATGAAGGAGGATAACATTGAGGAGAACACGGGGAGTGACAACCAACAACCATTGCAAAGCCAATCCAAGACTAGGTATCCCTTGATGAGATCCTCTGCTCCTCAAGGGCAAGACCCTTCTTCTCTATATCCTTGATGAGATCCTCTACTCCTCAAGGGCAAGACCCTTCTTCTCTATATGTTATCATTTCTGACAAGCATCCTCCACCCCTTTGATAATAGGTTGAGTTAGGATAAAGATAGCCAAGTTGAGCCTACCTTGCCAATCTCTTAGTCTACTTGCTAGCCTGACCTCTCATAATACATGACAATGTACCTTGCCTTATTGACTTGATGATCTAGAAGCATGCATGTGATATGAATGCTCTATAGTTTGGTGAGTGTTAGGAAGGGGACAATGGTCAATGAGTTCAACATATGGATGTAGATAGCCTTGAGGGTATAGTGCGATCACCTTAGATAGACCTAGATGAAGTGGAGAGAAATGAGGAGCAGTTGCCATGGTATGGACCAGATCATGAGGTTATTCCTAAGGTATAATTGAGACTTGATTAGAGACTATATTGAGACAAGGATCTTGCTATAAGGTGGAGCATGATGATGTACCTGATGAAGTTCATGATGATTAGCAAGATCATACGTAGGTGGAGGCACACGATGATGATCATGAAGGGTCAAAGTACACTTGTTCAGAGGAGTCGGTGGCACTTAACAATGACAAGGGAATGTTCCCTAAGAACTCAGAGGAGTATGTGATCATTCTTGGCCTAAGATCTTGATGTATGTGATGGGATTAAGGATTTGTAGGTGACAACATTCTTTAAATAGATGATACACACATTGGGTCATGCACATGATGACTTTGGAGCCACTATTATGTTGCAATGGAGACTTTGGTCCACAAGACCGACTTATTCTATGAGTGGGTAAGACATGGCAGATGGGTCTGATTGGAGATTTAAGGGAAGCCTACAAATATCTTGAGTTGGATTCAGATGATGTGCAAGTCACTACATCAAGGCACTTTGCCAGACAACACCATAGTTATCTATTGTGACCTACCCGTCATCTATCATAGTAAACATATTTGCATGACATCCCTACGAAGTTGAAGTTGCCATTTTGGCAGCTCAGCCTCTTTTATAACCTATTCTATAAGTGGCGAAGGCATGGTAGATGGGCCCATTTGGAGATTTAAGGGCAGCCTATAGATATCTTGTATCGGATTTAGATGATGTCTAGGTCACAAGATCAAGGTGCATTGCTAGACAACACCATGGTTATCTATTGTGACCCACCCATCATCTAACATAGTAAATGTACTCGCATGACATCCCTATGAAGTTGGAGTTGCTTTTTTGGACGTCCAACTTCTTGGCATAGATGATTCAAAGCTACTACGATAGTCTTCACACATGAGTACCCTCATTCATGTGGAGGAGCATTGCAAGCATGATGAGTAGAGATTGGAGGCTAAGTACAATAGATATGTTGCAAAGGAGATGGGAGAGAGAGAGAGGCATTAAGCTCAATGCCTTGAGGAGGAGCTTCGTGCACATTCAAATAGTGAGATCATAGGTTGAGATAGAGTGATTATGGAGAAAGGTTGAGTAGGGCACAACAAAGGTTGAGGAGTTGTGCCATTCGCTTGGGGAGCGTGATTGGCACGCTGTAAAGTGAGAGCAATGAATCTCAAAGTATGATCTACGCATTTTAGACTTGGAGTCATAGATATGTGCTTAGGGTTTAGATCCATGTGAGGATCAATGTAGTACACCAAATGTTTCAAATATGGGGAGTAGATGAATGAGCATTACAAGAAAGCTTGCTAGCTGATTCCCTAGTTGGAGTCTAGTCAGGTGTGGTATTGCACTCACCCTTTTTGTGACCATAGTCTCTTCCACTTTTGCTGCTGATACTCGTATTGATACTTCTTTGACTCATTCGGTTGGTTAGTTTGTAGAGATGCTATTAATGTAGACGAACAAGTTGGTTTGCATCATAAGACACATCATGAGTGACTTTCTATGGCACACAGTCATGTTCTGTGTGGCCATGATTAGTGTGTCTCATTGTACATAGTTGTGTAGTTTGTTATGTTTCATTATGTTGAGTTAAAAATTATTGATGTAATAAGAGCATGTTTTATTTATAGTGATAGGTGTACTTTTAATGTTTTGGTCATATGCGGATGGTGGGATAATTGGGTGGGAATGGTAGTTGCTGCCAGTCACACATACACCCTATCTTGGTCTTGAGCATCATTGTCATATCTTGGTAACTTAATGTGGTGTGCTGTATGCCCAACCAAGCTATTTAAATGTGTTGCAATCTATTGGAAATGACGATACATGATTGATCTCTAATCACTAAATGTTGCATATTTGATTTAGTGATTTCTGTTGTTGTGTGCATTACATAGTGTAGCATTTCATTGCATATTATTTTTTTGTATTATTTTACTGCATTGTGTATGATTTGTGTTCTGCATGGCAATGAATAGTTTCCTATACTACACTTTTGTCAACCAACACACAAACAATGGTTAAAAAGGCAATGTTGAATGTCTTTTAGGAAACCATCGGAAAAATATTCCAATGTTCTTTAATAGCGGTTTTGAAGGATATAATGGACAATGCTTGAATTTCTAATGTAAAACTAAATGTCCTTAAACAACTCATTAGGATGTATAGTTATTAGTTTTGTTCCTAACTTGATTTTAGTTGACTGGATACAATAACCAACTAGTCATTGATGTGTTAGTCTACCTTCCTGCTAAGTGCCTTAGATATGTCTAACAAAATTAATCTCTAGGGACTATGCACTACCTAAATGGACCTTTAGCCCCCACAAACACTCAATGAATATGAGTTTTATTTATAAACTTTCAAACAATGAACAAAAACCACATACACTAATACAGGACTTCTGGTTTGATCAAACATTGAGATTGGCTCAGCAGCTAAAACTGTCTTAAAAAACATTACAATTTTGGATTCTTTACTCCATTTAACTTCAGATTGAGGCATTTTTAGTCGGTGTAATGGACCCTCTTATCTTGCATTTTGTGTGTCATTGTGATGTATAGAGTTTGGTTTGCAACTCCATTGTCCTCCTCATTGTATATTTCTCACTAGAAATTCCGTCCACGTTAATATCTGAAATTTTGGGGGAAAAAAAAACTGAAGGATGCATTTTTGCAGTTGAAGTTGAAAATAATATTGACTCAACCTGAACACATGTTTGAGGAGTTTGCGATGCTCGTCAATCCATGCACCTGTTCTGTTAAGGTATACCATTCTAGCGAAGTTATTGATATTTCTCTCAGTGAAAGCAGGATGCAGACTGACATACGATTGTTCTAGAAATTTGACAAGGAACCCTGAACTTAGTAAATGGAAAAAGGCATTCATTTTGATGGCTTCAGAGTCTCAGACTGCTCTTTATGCTTGTATTAATACTTTCTTTCATATGGTTGATTATTTAAAATTTTAAACAAATAGATAGAATTGTGTCCATGATAAGATGATTCAAGGGAAACAATTATCTCATTCATGTAATGTGATAACACAGATCTTACAACCTGTTCGAGAAGGCAACATAGATGTCCTGTTGCTATTTTTCCCTGGAGGACTTACCCCACCTCAAGCATACTTCCCTCTTGTCAATCAAATACAGAAAATTTCTACATTTCGTCTGTGGGCAACAATTCTTGATCCTGGTAAAAGGCCAATTACTTTGCCTATGGTTGAAGCTAGCTTTGATGGGATGATCAGAAGGGCAAAAGAACATGGTTTTGAACCTGGAGAGCTATCTATAAGTAGAATTTTTGTTGCAGGGCACAGGTATGCATGGCACCTGCTTGTAAGCCTCTTTTAATTTGGATTTAATTCATTTGTCATGATCTCTTTGCTTTCCATTTCAATTTTATACATAACATTGCTTAAATTGTTTTTGGGCCAATCCTTGCAAATTTGAGGATTTCGTATGTGCTTTATTGAAGTATTTCTTCTGTAGCCTCAATGTGATGGGAGCAGTATTTCAGCATTTCTTTTGCCAGAATGAATATAATATTGATTTCAAAATTGTTTCCTCTATTTCATGCGGTTATGAATCATATATACATTCACAATAGAAAGATAGGTTCAGCTATACTCATGTTTACCTCGTAAGGATAACTAAAAGTAAGAGTAATTCTTTGTGGTTTGGATGCCAGTCAATAAATGTGAAGGTAGTGTTATCACTGATTGAGAATTTATCAAAATGGAAGCTAACTTGAGTTCATTTGTGTAGACAGCAGTTCTAAGCCCTAGGACTGACTGGCACATCCTCCAACAATTTTGAATGTAATTGAGCAATTTTGTCTAAGTGTTGGCATCAGATGTCTAGTCTGTAAGTCAGACGTCCAGTGTTGCCAGTCACCAGACGTCCAGTTTTGTCAGACGTCTGGGCTGGCCGTCAGACGTCTGGGCTGACTGCCAGACGTCTAGTTTGATAGCCAGACGTCTGGGCTAGTGGCTTGACGGCTAGTTAGCAGAGTTAGACGTCTAATTAGCAATTAGTTAGCAGATTCGGTTGTAGAAGTGGTTGGGGAAGTTGGTTGGGATAACCAACTTCCAGCCCTATAAATACCCTCTTTTCAAACATTTATGAATAATCAGAGACAGAGAGGGAGAGCACAGACTTTGTCTGAGATCACCATTGAATGCTGTAATCGTGATTGAAACATAATACAAAGATTGTTATTCTGATCCATATTCTGTGTATGCATTGAGTGTTGAGTTGAGTTACAGGTTGTTGCCATTAATGGAGTTATTGCAGGTTTGAAGCATTAATGGCTATGTTGCAGGTTTTCGACTGGTGAATTATTGTTGCAGGTTTGTTGTTGCGTATTGACGAACAAGTTTTGGAGCAGAAGCGGTTATGGCGGTTGAGCGTTCACTAAGGCCTGACGTCTAGCCGGACGTCTGGTCACCACCAGACGGCTAGTCGTCAGCCCCTTCAACCGACGTCAGCCATAACCTGACGTCTGGCTCCCAGACGTCTAGACCAGACATCTGACATAGTCCTAGACGTCTGCACCTGTCTATCCAACGTCTGGACCCTTGACAGCCAGAGTTAGCCTATCAATTAGACCATTTGTTACCTTGCCTAACCCTGATACTAATTGTCATCACCCTTATAGGGAATGTACCCACCCCTGTCTACATTTGGCTTCGTTGCCTAATCAAAAAACCCGGAGAGTTTAGGCAAAGTGATTGAGGGAGTTAGGTGCATGACTGATTTCAGGGACCAAAGCAAAGGGGTAAGACGAAGCGCACGACTGGTGAACCTACGAGCAAACGAGGCCCTAGAGGTGTCTCACCGAGAGATAGAACAAGTATGGAACACTGAACATGATGAAAATGCACACATAAAAACCTTGTTGGTGACTATAGAAAACGAGGAAGAACAAATAGCAAAAAGAGCACCCATAGTTGACGATTGGACGGTAACACCCCAACCGACGGGAGAGGAGTGGCCAGAGGATACTGTAGGAGAGAACCTGGTATCAAGGCATCACCGCGGAGGTTCGTGGGGAGGAAGACCGGAGCCACGTTTGGTATATTCGCGAAGAAGGTCGCGAAGCGAGGACGAAGGGGGAACGCAGATAAGGCTATTTGGGGAAACTTTTGCACCACCAACAGTTGACAGACAACTGCAAAGAACTCAACACACAACAGTACCTATATACCAGAATACCATGGCAGGAAATCAGGCTAATAGAAGAATACAGCAAAAATGCCCACCTTTCTCAGGTGAAGGGAAATAAGACCCAGCCCGACATGTGGGAACTTGCACTACCATTTGGGGAGCGAATGGGGTGAATCAAGACACACAATGGTTGCAATTGTTTCCAGCAACATTGCGAGGCATGGCGATAGACTGGTACTTGAAAAGATAGAGTAGACAAGCATTTGCACAATGGGAAGACCTGAAGAACGCATTCATAGAAGAATTCCGACCAATGCGGGATGACACTGACATAATCACAGAAATTTGCTGCACGAAGCAGAGAACAGATGAAGATGTTAAGAGCTTCAATAGAAGACTGAAACAATTGACGGAACAAATGGAAATGACACCTGCCGACGGTATGATTAAGCGGTGGTTTCTGGATGGACTACTTCCAAGATGGAGGAAGAAGATGAAGGCAGTACCATCCTCAACATATGAAGAAGCACTAGAGAAAGCGAAGAACTTCGAAAGTGAAGGGAAGCAGACAACCGCCGGAATTGGAGGTCACTTAAAACATATCGAAGAATCAGATAGTGATGATGAAGACAAGGTGCAGAGCACGATCCACACCTTTCGGAAAGAAATGGAGAAGATACTAAAAGAAGCCAAAAATGAAAATCGAAAAGACCGGAAGGAAACTTGGTGCTCGGATTGCAAGAAGGAAGGGCATTCCAGTATTGACTATCTGAAGAAAGCTTACTGTAACATATGTGAAATTGCAGGTCATCCAGTGGTCGAGTGTCCATTCAATCTTAAGAACAAACGACATTAAACTTTGGTCATTCAACAAGAAGAACAACCAAACCAAGGAAGGAATGGACAAGCTGCAACAAGCGGAGGATCCAGGAATAACCGGCGAGGAGGAAGACAAGGAGGCTAGAGCCGATTGCAATATGATGCTAAGGGCCGACCAGTTATTCAATGTCGAAATTGTCAAGAATGGGGCCATTTCGCAAAGAATTGCCCCAAGACGCAAAATGCAGGAAACAACAATCGTGGAAATAATACCACGCAAATGTGCAAATGGTGCGGTCCAAGAAACCACGCGGAAGCCAATTGCCCGAACAAGGCCAGTACAAGTAAGACAAAATATAAACTTGATTGGCATAGGAGAGGTGGAGGAACCAAAGAATGAAGTCTTGGCTGTAACAAGGGCATAGGCCAGGAAGAGGGAGGAATACCCGAACCCTGCCAAGGAGAAGGCACGATGGTAGGAAGCCCAAGAGATGATAAATACATAATTAGCCAAGGAAAAAGGAGATCAACTAATTTTGGAGAAAGTGTTGCAATGACCGGAGATCGTGCAGAAGGCAACAATGGAAGGCTTGGTAACGGAGGTACTAAACACGAAGGTGGAAATGAAAGTCGCCAACTTGTTTAGCATCGTACCGGAGCTGTATGCTACAACGGAGAAGTCATCAAGAAGAAGGATGAACCTCGGCAGGTAGCAACTATCAAGCATGACCAGTTCATCGATCCAACAATCCTGATGATTGAAGCAGGGAAAAAGCCAGCTATCGTCCAAATAGAAGTTTTGAACCATAAGCTGACTTAGGTAATTGTGGACGGAGGATCGAGTGTGAACGTAATGCCAGAAAAAACTTGGTGGATAATTGGGCAACCCACCTTACGATCTCCAACCTTTAAGCTATATGGAGCTGATTAGTATGGCATCGAGACATTGGGCGTTTTAATGAACCAGAAGATACGCATAGCAGATCAAGACTTTGTGGTAGATTTTGTCATTATTGCTATGCAGAAGTCCGCATACGATGCACTTCTAGGACGAGGATGGCTGAGAGCAGCCAAAGTTAACCATAATTGGGAGAAGGAAAGATTATCTTTCAAACAAGGGCAACACAAGTATATTATTAATCTGAAGAATCGTACGGTGAATCAGGATATGAACCCGACGAGGAAGGAGTGTTGGAACTTGATAACTGCACGGAGGACGACTATGACCAAGACAAGGGTCTACTACACTGGCAGATGGAAGATTACGAAGTATTCCCTCCCCAATATTTGTGCATATAAGTAAAAATAGAGACCAAAAGGGATGAGGTGCAAGAACCTAGAAAAGAAATTAGTAACAAAAGAATGACAGTAGCGGATAAG
Organism: Wollemia nobilis; assembly: GCA_028583015.1. NCBI lineage: Eukaryota > Viridiplantae > Streptophyta > Pinopsida > Araucariales > Araucariaceae > Wollemia > Wollemia nobilis. The sequence goes on from JAQPPZ010002224.1 coordinate 2,356,229, forward strand.
GACAAAGACCGGGAGAAGTGGACATTTCCAAAGAATTTTACAGAATTCACGATGGGGGAAGCAGTCATCGAGGAGAAACCAGCCCACCCCATCGCGACACTAAAAGCAGCAGATGAGCCTGAATCAATAAAATATGAAGGCCCGAAGATGATTCAGGTAAACTTGGGAGAGGAAGGTGAAGAGAAGATGATCAAATGTGGAGATGATTGGGATCCAGTCCTCAAAGCAGCAGCAATTAAGATTTTTATGGACTACAAGGACGTTTTTGCTTGGACGTATAGAGACTTGAAGGGAGTACCACCCGAGCTTTGCGTACACAAGATTTCTCTGATAGAGGGCGCACAACCAGTCAGAAGGCGTCCTTATAGGATGAATCCCAAATATGCAGCAAAGGTGAAAGCCGAAATCGAGAAGATGCTAGATGTAGGCATTATATTCAAGGTTACGACAAGCGAGTGGGTTTCACCAATCATGATCACTCTAAAACGAGAAGTAGATAAAATCGAATCTGTGTGGATTTTAGAATTTTGAATGCCATAACTATAAAATATCCCTTCCCAATCCCATTCACGGACTCCATACTCGAAGAAGTAGCTGGCCACGAGATCTATTCATTTTTGGATGGATTCTTGGGGTACAATCAGATCAGCATAGCAGAAGAAGACAAGTTGAAGACTACTTTTGTGGTGGAGAATGGAATATATGCATACAATCGTATGCCATTTGGCCTATGCAATGCACCCGCTACTTTTCAAAGGATCATCTTATATATCTTTGATAAAATGTCCACGAGGGAATTTTAAAGCTTTTTTAGATGATTGGTCGTTGTATGTGAAGACGCAGGAACATCTAAAAGCTCTGGAAGAATGCATGGGTTTATGCAGGAAGGCGCGAATCGCACTTAACCCAAATAAATGTGTCCTGTTGGTGCCATACGGGAAGCTGTTAGGACACATAGTCTGCCAAGAAGGATTAAAACCTGACCCGGACAAGATACGGGTAGTGTTACTAATGGAGGAGCCACATGACGTGAGCTCAGTTAAAACTTTTATGGGAACCGTCGGATACTACAGGAGGTTTATCCGAAATTATGCATTGACGTCTCACCCACTAGACGCACTTACACGGAAGAATGCCCCATTTAGATGGACAGAGGAACACCAGGTGGCGTTTGAAGGATTGAAGGAACACCTGGTAAAAGCACCTATCCTGGTTTACCCTAACTGGGAGAGAGAATTCCATGTCCATGTGGACGCCTCAAACTTTGCGATTGGATGCGCATTAGCATAGGAAGGCCAATTTGGATTGGATCAGCCCATATACTTTGCAAGTAGGCTATTGTCAAGAGTCGAAAAGAATTATAGTACAACAGAGCGAGAAGCATTGGGAATGGTGTACTCGGTATAGAAGTTCAGAAACTATTTATTGGCGAACCCTTTTGCTTTCTATGTAGATCACTAGGCTCTGTTATACTTGATCAATAAACCAACGATCTATGGACGAGTAAGTCGATGGCTCGTCACTCTGTAGGAATTTGTGTTTAGAGTGGTAGTAAGGCCAGGGAAGAAACACGTAATAGCGGATCAATTGTCAAGGATTCGCTCAGGCGAACCTGCAGAGGGAGGAATACCGGATGAATTTCTCGATGCACAACTGTTCATGATTAATGCTATACCTGGGTGGTATAAGCATATCGGGGAATATCTGTCGACAGGGAAGTTGCCAGAGGAGTTGACGACAACGGAACAACGGAAGGTAATTACAAAGTCAGCACCCTTCACCTTGATTGCAGGATTGCTATATAAGATGGGGGAGGATCAGATACTTCGACGATGTATAATGGAAGATGAAGTACAACAGACCTTGAGGGAGACACACGAGGGACTGGCAGGAGGACACATGGGACCAGATGCGACGGCAAGGAAAGTGTTGTTGGCGGGTCCGTGGTGGCCCACCCTCTTTCACGATGCTAAACGGTTTGTGACGGCATGTGATACTTGCCAAAGAACGGGGAAACCATTGAAAAGAGACTTCATGCCACTACATCTGTCGCAGCCTCAAGAACTGTTCGAAAGAAGGGGGCTGGACTTTGTAGGTCCTCTAAAGACAAGTCGAAGGAGGAGATGTAGATACATCGTAGTTGCAATGGAGTACCTCACAAAATGGGTCGAAGCAAGGGCTTTACCAGACAACTCGGCAAGAAGCACGACTTGCTTTTTGTACGAACAAGTAATTACAAGGTTTGGCATACCTCTACAGCTGACAAGTGACAGAGGCGGCCATTTTGTGAATGCAATTATAAAGAATCTAACGGAGGAGTTTAGGATCTTCCACTCACTATCAAGTCCGTACTACCCGAGAGCAAATGGGCAGGCGGAGGCGACGAATAAGGTCCTGGTGTCCATCATGTACAAGACATGTGGAGTAGAGGGAGCCGATTGGGAGGAAAGACTACCGGCAGTTCTATGGGCATAGAGAACAACTTTTAAGCCAACCACAAATAACACACCTTTTCAATTGATGTACGGGCAGGAAGCAGTGGTACTAGTTGAATTCCTTATACCAATTTTGAGAGTAGCAGTCGACAACCGGTTGAGTGAAGAAGAAAGCGTCCAGGAGCGACTGACAGCCTTGGTACAATTAGATGAGAAATGGGTGATGGCTCAATGGGCAACGGAGGTAGCGCAAAAGAGAAGGAAGTTATGGCATGATAAACACCTTCGGAAGATGGACTTGAAGGTTGGTGGACTAGTTCTAAAATACAACGGTAAGAGAGAACTCAAGCTAGGGAAATTAAAAACCCTGTGGCTTGGACCCTTCCAGGTGGATGAAATACTAGAAAACGGGGTAGTTAGACTAAGGAAATTGGATGGAACATTATGCCCCGAGGTAATCAATGGTTCCAAGTTGAAGGTATACAAGCCACGTGCGGAAGTCAACATGATTAACTCGGAACAAACGGGAACTTCCAGAACAGAAGAAGAAGATTCAGGCACACAACCTTCCAAGAATAATGAGCAGGGTAGCGCTGTTCGAGGGGAGGAAACGCATAACCTGGATTGGTTGTTTGGGAGTGAGGAAGAGCAATCAATGGAACTCTCAAGTAACAGCGAAGGGGACCGACTCCAAGTCATGACGGAGGTCGCTCAACAGGAGGTTCTGGAAGAAGATGAAGAAGACAGAGTTAGATTGATGTAGGGAATGAGAATGGAAACACATCTGGAAACACATCGGCTGCAAGAGGAATATGAAAATCTGAGACAGTACAACAATCAGCTATGGGAACAGGTGATCCAGGAGTTGGACACAACCATGCACAGGGTAAATGAAAGGCATGAAGCTCACCTAGCAGAGTGGGCAGAGCTGAATCAAGGGGAACCGAGAAACAGTGCAACAGGGAACTCTTCGGAAAGTAGTTTATTCTCCTTGGAAGAAGAACGGGAAGCCGTGACAAGTCCAAGGGAACATAGACGGGGAAAAGCAAAAGTAACTGCTGCACTTTCTAGGAGTTCTTCTTCAGCCTCGCTAAAAATTGTATTAAATCCAGAAGAATCCTCAAGTAGAGAAGTAGCAAACTTTCGGGAAACAAGAGATTCTCCGAGAAAGACCCGAGGAGATGGGAAGCGAGGATAAAGCTCGACTGCTAAATATCACATAAGTAGGGGGGAAGTGGCAACAATAATATGGAAGGATATAGAAACGATGCACGAAAAAGCAAGAACTGGAGGGTGGTTGGAAGACTCCAGCAGCAACAATAATCTACCGCGGAACCCAGATATCCCAGTTGCCAGCCCTAACCCAAACAACAGAAGGCAAAGGGAGGAAGATCGCAGTCGGCAAGCGGGTGTCAGATTCATGGAAACTGCGCAGATAATTGAAGACGATACTTCACTAAGTTCACAAGATGAATACAATGGAGGATTGGATAGGGATGGCATACCCGAAATACCACCGACTCGTGCATGGAGAACACCTTATGTTGGAGCCATGAGACGCCCAACTGAACGGGAAGAGGTAGCTAGGTATCGGATGGCTGCACTAGATTTGCGACAGCATAGAAGAGAAGTACGGAGATTGCAGCAGAGGGTTCAAGAAACTTCAGTCTGGCCACTCAATACGGTAGGACATGGAAATGACTCAAGTACCGACTCAGTATTTTCAGAAGAGTACAGGGAGAATTTGGCTCATTGTACCATGCAACGACAATTTGAGCAAAGCAGATGGAGACGAAGACTGATGAGAGCTAATAGGAGACTGAGGATCTTGCAACAACTAACACCTGAGCCAATATCACAACCTATAAACGAGACCCGTAGCAGAGATAATTTAGGTACCTTCGGGAGACCGCAAGGAACCCCGACAGTACCTGACCAAGGGAGGAGCGTGGTTGATCTCCGTCCCGGTAGCTTGAGAGGAAGAAATTCCCCTCTCACTACCAATAGGTTGATTGGTTCTCAGTTTGGACCGCGAGGCCCATTTGAGAACTTAGTCCAAGTCAACCCATCACTTCGTGCTCCTGAGAATAGACCGAGAGGTCCATCTCAGCGAGCTCGTAGGAACCGGAGACGTCGTCAGGAACGACTGAGGGACCGATCGAATCTCGGGCAGCTGGGAGTACGACAACCCAACATTAGGGAGATTCGATCGGATAGAGGCCGAGGACGCGGTAACCAGGTCCGCGAAAGGAGAGATTGGGACCGTAATCCCAATCTAGAGCAAAGGAATCAAGCACGAGTAGTTGCAGGTAATGATCGAGGTCGAGGACGAGGTCGAAGATCTAGACGACCCCATGAGAATGGAGAACACCAAGGGCAACAACTGACCCGGTAGGCAGAAATTGATCAGCAAGAAAATGGGAGAATAATATATACTTATTTGGATGACTGTATAATACTTTGACATAATGATGGAAGGACTGAACAAATTCCACTAGTGCCTGATTATCCCGAACGACCAAACCAGACTAGCAGCCACCAGGAGGGAGTAGCAGAACCCCGGGATAATATTATCAGTCCAGATGGGGAAGAAGATCGGATGGCCGAAGAACGATGGGAACAGATTATCCCGAGAAATGAACAAGTCAATAATAATGCCGGACGATGGGATAGTAGGAATCGGTCCCCGGAGCCAACAAGAAGACGATGAGACGGAAGAAACAGAAGAACAAGACTGGCGCATTATACCGCAAGAAAGAATAAGACAACAGCCACAGTCACACTCGGGAACTTCCCCAAGACGAAACAATCGCCGAAGACGGCAGGCGACGGAAGAGATAAACATTGATAGTGATGACGACTTTAGTAATTTCGGAGAAAATAGCCGTCATCAGCAAAATTCGACCTCAGATGCATGGGAACTGCGCATTGGCTTGACCATGCGGTTCACCCGTCGACGTTAAGTTATAGACGTCGAAGACAATTTTTGAAAAAAAAAAAAAAAAAATAATAAAAATTATAAAAATTCAAAAGTCAACATAAAAAGTCAAAACGCATGGAAAAAGTTCACGAAGGGATGAAGGAGGTCAATGCAAGTTTACAAGCTGAGTTGGTAGACAAGAATCTGAAATTGCAAGCAGCAGCAGAAGAGATAGACCAACTCAAGAACCAAAAAGAACTGTTGGTTAAGCAAGCAGCCGCATTTGCAGTTAGTAGAAGCCAGCAGGAGTGCACTTGGGCTCAAGAAAAAGAACTGTTGAACAGAAATGCAGCTTTGGAGGAAGAACTGCGGAGGGCAAAACATCAAACAGGTGCACCAACAGCTTCTCTTTCAGAGGAATTGTTGAAGGATATGTTCCGCAGCCAAGAAGCAGAACTACTGACGAACCTGAAGAAGACTGAAGAGCGAGCAAATACCTTTGAAGTTGAATGGGAAAAATATTATAACTATGCCAAAAGACTCAAGGAGGAACGGGACCAATATCGTCAAAGGCTTCAGGACTATGAACAATCACAATAGGCTACTACACCAACAGAAGTACAACAAACTGAGGCTGGAACTTTAGCAACGGAGCGGAGAAGGTCGTTGAGGACATCGACTTATTCAAAGGGGAGGATAAATGTAGACAGCAGTTCTAAGCCCTAGGACTGACTGGCACATCCTCCAAAAATTTTGAATGTAATTGAGCAATTTTGTATAAGTGTTGGCATCAGACGTCCAGTCTGTAAGTCAGGCGTCCAGTGTTGCCAGTCACCAGACATCTAGTTTTGTCAGACGTCTGGGCTGGCAGTCAAACGTCTGGGCTGGTCGTCAGACGTCTGGTCTGACTGCCAGACGTCTAGTCTGATAGCCGGACGTCTAGGCTAGTGGCCTAACGGCTAGTTAGCAGAGTTAGACGTCTAATTAGCAATTAGTTAGCAGATTCGGTTTTAGAAGTGGTTGGGGAAGTTGGGGGAAGTTGGATGGGATAACCAACTTCCAGCCCTATAAATACCCCCTTTTCAAACATTTGTGAATAATCAGAGACGGAGAGGGAGAGCACAGACTTTTGTCTGAGATCACCATTGAATGCTGTAATCGTGATTGAAACATAATACAAAGACTGTTATTCTGATCCATATTCTGTGTATGCATTGAGTGTTGAGTTGAGTTATAGGTTGCTGCCATTAATGGAGTTATTGCAGGTTTGAAGCATTAATGGCTATGTTGCAGGTTTCCGACTAGTGAATTATTGTTGCAGGTTTGTTGTTGCGTATTGACGAACAGGTGCTGGAGCAGAAGCGGTTATGGCGGTTGAGCGTTCACTAAGGCCTGACGTCTAGCCGGACGTTTGGTCACCACCAGACGGCTAGCCGTCAGCCCCTTCAACCGACGTCCAGCCATAACCTGACGTCTGGCTCCCAGACGTCTAGACCAGACGTCTGACATAGTCCTAGACGTCTGCACCTGTCTATCCAACGTCTGGACCCTTGACAGCCAGAGTGAGCCTATCAATTAGACCATTTGTTACCTTGCCTAATCCTGATACTAACTGTCATCACCTGTATCGGGAATGTACCCACCCCTGTCTACAATTTGTATAAATTTATTCTCCTTGATGCACAACAATACGATAGAATAGGCAACTCTATATTTTCAATAGAAATACATATCTACTTTTCACATTCTTTTGGCATAGTATTGAGCTTATTTTATTTCTTATCAATTCATACACAAACATTTGAAGGAAAGAAAGTTAACACAAGATAGCATGTCTCTTCAAATGATGCTCAGATGAAGCTCCCTGCCTGTAGATGACTTGATTATATAGTGCATATTATCTTAGCATTAGCACCCTCAAAGTCTAGTAAGTAGGAATGCTACGAGCCTTTGTCTATAAATTTTTGGTTCAAGTAGTTAAGATGCATAGTTTTATTTTTTCTTATTTTCCAAAGATGTGGGTGGATTTCCTGACGAGTTTCACTCCTAGTAAATATGTTTATCATTCTAAGCATCTGATCGCTTTGTTCATTTGCATGTGCAGGGGCGCTGTTAATTGTATTTGGCTTATTCTGGCATCACCCTGTTTCCTTTTAAAATCTATTTATACCCACCAAGATAGCAGTTTTGGAATCCATCTTCACTCTATCTTTGCAATTTGTATGTTTCCTATTTACTTTTCTGCTGACTGTTCTCAGAGATCCATAATGCATATAATTTCCAGAATATATTTTATTTCTCTCTGAATTTTTCAAAGATTTTTCTTCTGCATATTTTTGAACTTCATAGTGTTCAAGTTGGAGGTATGCAATCAAATTGCAGAAGATGTGACTTTATTCTCTAAAAAGGAAAATTTATTAAATGTCCTACACTATGGTTGAAGTCATTTTTCAGAAAAAGGCTGTATAAAATTAACGAAAGTGCAACAATCCCAAATCTAGCTCAGAAATGAAATGAAATATTATTAATGTCCGCGGTGGGCCAAAATAAGACCCAAGGGACTATAAGAAGGACAATAATGACTGCCGGCTAGCAGGCTAAAATGCCCAACAAAGAAAAGAACTAAGATAAATACAAGATGAAACCCGACAACCGGGCCAAAGAGAAAGGGAAAAGAAAAGGGAGAGCAGAGGGGGGAGGGCTGCAGTCCAAAAGAGAGGAGTGCACGCCAAGAAGAACAGAGAGAGAGAAGGAGGGGGGAGGGAGCAGCCCAGGAGGGGCAAGCTCCAAGAACCCCCGAGAAACTAATCTCTCCTAACAATCAAGGCCGAAGTACCAGAGCTGAAGAAGTCCATGATATGTCTCCTAACAGTCAAGGCCGAAGTACCCTGACAAACTGTGGGTGCGCTGTCTAGTGACCTTGTTTCTGTCCAAATTGGATGATGTGGGGCGTTTCCGACTGGAGTCACCTGGTCCGTCGGAGCTGGTGAAGTATGTTGTGATGAGCCGATGTTGAGGAGGGTGAGATCCATTTGGAGGAAACTTAGAGAGGCAAGCAGTTGAAGGCCAGTAGAGCCAAGGAAAGTAGGACAAATATAACAATGCAATTCTCTTAGCAAATTACCAAGCGTCAAGTGTCAATTTGAAGGAAGAAAAGTGGGGGGGGGGGGGGAGTCATGATTCGGAAAACATATAACAAATCAGTTTAAAACAGGTTTCAGCAAGTGCAGCATCATCCAATGTGGCCAATATCCTTACTGGCATGAGATTTTGAGCATCACCTATCATGCTATTAAGGAATATAGAGTCTCTGGTTAAAAAGATTCAAAATAAGGTTCTCTCAATAAGTGTGTGTATTGGATGGTTGGAAAATGGATGTGATTTCATTCTCTTTGGAAATCCAAGGTGTGACAACCCATGCTTAAAGCAAGAGCAAGAACTATAATGATGGTCCAGATTGTTGGTGGAACCCATTAATAACACATAAAAATTGCAGAATATAACATGTTATAAAAAAGAGAAAGAACAATAGAGGAATGAGACACCCTTCACACACAAAGAAAACAAATAATTAAAATCTAAACTAGAAATTTTATTCATATGGACGCTTTATACAAATAATGTCCGAGAAGAGATGGTAGAATCAATACAGGCTATGTTGTACATTTGGGCAATATAATTTTGTACAACTTTATAAAATGAAATGTGGAGCCATGTGAAAGGTGGTGTAATGATTCTTAAGAGGAACCCAAAAGGCAGATGGAAAGTCTCTCATCTGTGGGAGGATATAACTTACAGATGGACATCTCATCTGTGGCAAGATGTATTATATGGACAAGCATCTCATAGAAAGAATCCAAAAATCCAATGACTGAAGATCTCATTCTAAGTTTTCCATGCAAAAAGAATGAACTAAATCAAAGTTACAATCGCCATGTTATGCTTCCAAAAAACCAATGGATTTTCCTTGAGAATGTTTCCAGAGTGCTGTCCAAATGAAGCATTTGCATACATGCAAGCCTACTCAAGCATGAAGTGTATGTAATATGTTAGAGTTCATGCCTATATTAGAGTCAATTATGCCTTTATAGATATTATGGACCAGTTTACTTCCTCCACAAGAGGTGGAAAACAGCAAATGCAAAAGCATTAGTGTGCAATTCTTCTACTCAAGCACTAAAAACTAAGATTGTTATCCTTTTTAAGTATGACTTCATTCGATGCAATAGTTAGGAGAGAACACAAGTGATCACAAAGAGAGCAGTAACATAAGATAGGCACAATCTCTCTGAAATTTTAAGATATATTATCCAAAAAACAAAGGTACATGTTGCTTCCTTAATGAGTCACATATTCCTTATAGCTTATAGTGTAAACTGGGGAGAATCAAACAAAAAATGATGGGGTAACAAAAATGTTACTTACATTACCTCTACACTTGGGGTACAAACTAGTGGTGGAAGAACAGGTCCTAATTCCACTCAAAATTTAAGATACCATAATGTTACAAAAGCAGGGAAAAAAACAAGTGCCATGTAGCAGCTTTGTCCCTGTGGCCAACAGATACTGGCATGTTTATGTGACAGAAGTGAAGTGCTACCTATGTATCTTACAGCGAGTAATTGAGTTGCAATGATAATTGACAGAGTCTCACATCTTTATTTCGCCTGAGGATACTTTAAAAAATTAGGCAATCTTGATTTCAAGGAAAAATACATGGATTTTATTTGTTCCTCCTGCATATGACTTCAATTAATGGCATATGCCTGAGAACATAAGTCCCCAACAGGGATTAATAATTAAAGAGCTAGGAATTGGTCACTGTTAGGGATATGCAAAAAAATAATACAGAGAATAGAGAAAAGGTAAACGTGTTGACCGAATGCAAAATTTTAATATCTTAATGTTTCTCTTTCACTTTTCCTTTTCTTTTGTAGTAACAAGTAAAGAGGAAGTGTTAGAAAGTACAGATTTTTCAATTCGCAATTTCTAATTGCCACACATTGATGTGCATAATCAGAAAGTGCTAAAAGCCTAGCTGTAAACTCAATGAGCACACTATATGAATGACTCCACTTCCCAAGTGAGTGAAAAATAAGCAAGAAAAATTGGGCTGGGTTCCTTAAATGCCTCCTATTAAGATTTCGTTTATCAAGATGAAATGAGCCTTCAAATGTCCCTAGGGGTTTAGATCACCTGCTTAAACTTTGCAGTGTAGACAGGCAAATTGGCATGTCTATGTTTAGTGAATAAGTTGTGTTATATTTTGGAGTTTGTATGCAAAGTTTTTGATGAAATGTGCGTACGTATAATAATGTTATAAAGTCATAATGTGTAATGTCCCTTTTTTAGGAACAACAAACCCTTACTACGAAAATGCAGATATTAAGTACAGCAAGGAAATAACTCAGAAATTGCTCATAAAATAACACAAGTATGAGGAGAAATCAGCCAGTATCATATATTAAATATTGCCAAACCAATATAACATCTGGAATGGACAAATGGGTCCTCAAGGAACTCAAAATGCAGATACAAACTCCCTAACAGATGCAAAAACTCCTCAAAAATGACCCCAAATACAAGCGTAGGGTTTGGGGCTGCCGACAGATCTGAAACACATGACACAAATGCTCCCAAAAATGCCACGATCTCCTCAAAGATGCCTCTTTTTGTATTTTTGATATTTTAGGGCAATAACACCTGCAATGATATTGCCAAGACCCCAACCATGCACCTCCAATGCACTATGGGAATGAGCAAGACCTGCAATCTCAACTCATGGAACCTCTAGGGTTTCAATATTCAATTCTGATATCAACATAACATGCCCAAAATGGGACGTCTCGCTCCCTTATATAGGGTGAGGTTCTAATTTGGAGTTGACATCTCCCAACCCTAAAATCACTTAAAGTGCCTTATTACAACATAAAAACAGAAAACATAAATAAACACAACTTAAGTTATGTCTCCTAGTCACATGAACCCCTTTTTCACTTTTATAATTAAGTGTAGGAGACATTTACAAAAAATATTTATTTTTGGGACATTACATAATGTAATATTTCATGGAATGTTAAGTGATGTACGTATAAGTCATGAGTCATAAGTTAGTTTGTCTTGTAGTGGGAAATGAAATGTAAATGTGAGTCAAATGCATGTGAAATGTAATTTAGGAAAATGATGAGGTGTTGGGTAGTTGGAGGGTGCAACTAATTTTTAGTTGTATAAATAAGACCCTTCCCTCGTTCATTCGGGTCATGTATGTTGATGGTTGGAGGCTGGCCGAGAGTATGGTTATGAATTCGGCCGGAGGTTGTGGTTGTTGAAATGTATATAAAGAATATAACATGTTGCCAATGTGCCCTTGATGCAGGAGCATCATGGGATAGGATCGAGTTTAATGTTTGTGTTGGCTATGTATATAATGTTTGGGTTATATAGGTGGCACATTTAATAAAGGTGTTTAGATAGCAATTTTAAATAGTAGTTCTAGTTAATGATTTTCTAGCATGTGGTTTTAGAATTGTGTTTATGAGATATGACTATCTATAAATGTGAAGTTGGAGTACTTGTAAAGATAGGCATGTTTAGAAAGTTTTTGACGTGTTTTTGGGGATATGTGGCATAGTATGATAGTGGCAAGTATGCCAAATATGATGATGTAACATTGTTTTCAAGAATGTTATAAGACAGGGTCATTGTAGATATTTTGTAGTGGATGTAGAGATTGAACATATCTAGGTATTCCCTTGTCTAATAAAAGAAAGGAGCTTTGGACCCAATTTTGGATGGAATAAAATCTTGTTTGGAGTAGAAAAAGTTCTTAACCATGTCTAACTTCATTTTTTAAAGGATACATCACATTGTATCCCTATATATATGATATCACTTTCAAGGTTGCCACTAGATAGAAAATCTAAATTTGACAAAAATTCGAAGAGATATTCTTTGGAAAGGATGTGAGGAGATGTTTAGATATTTTGTTAACAAATTGGATAAGGTTTGTAGAGGAAATAATATTGAAGGGGCATGCTTGCGAATTTGCAAACTTACAAGTTTGGCATTAGAGGCAAAACTTGGTTGGAGATTATTCAAAGACCAAGGAAAGAGGTGGCTAAAAACATTACTTAAAATATATATGGTTCCATAGATGCAATAAATTAGTTACGGAAATGAATCTTGTCTAGGGTTCGACAACATGGAACTTCATATTAGAGAGTTTATAAATAATTAAGAAACATGCTAGGTTGTCAATTAATGAGAGGAATGTTTTACAAGATTTTGGTCTAATGCTTGAGTGAAGCCTTATCCTCTTACTTCTGTTCCAAAATGGCAACCATTGACTTGGGCTTGTTTGGCTTGTAGAGGTTCAAAAATGCAAAATTATATTGATGTTAACAATAGTTGGATTTCATCCAAACCCCATAAGGGGGCGGAGGTCCAAGGTTCAAATCTCGGGCTTCGCCGGACTGAACGCTTGTCCCTTTCCTGGTGCTTTCAGCGGTGTAAAAGGTTTAAAATGATTGTGGCATGGTGGTTATAGGGGCGGACTGCGCGAAGATCTGTGTGGCGGCTTCCGGGGCGGACAGCGCAGAATACTGTGGCAGCCATAAAAAGCTGGACAGGCTGCCTGAATTCGTGGCGGCTACCGATTCCACCATGTAAATACCAAAAAAAAAAAAAAAAAAAAAAAAAATCAATAGTTGGATTTCTATTAGTAATTTGGTAGAGGGGGAGGACCTCAAACAAGCAACAGATGAACTCCAAAAGATGCTTCAAGAGTTCTATTTGTCCAATTTTCCTTGGAAGGATGAATTGGCTTGGAATCTATTGAAAGATCATGAATACTTGTTCAAGTTGGGGTATAAGGCTTTGAAGCAATCAAAATTTCCTATTCCCAAGGATTTCCCTTGGAAGATGTTTGGTTTCATGAGGCCCTCCTGAAGGGCTCAACATTTCTTTAGTTAGCATTCTAAAGCATAAGTCTTATGGGTGAAAGTTTGCAAGAAAAAGATGATACCATGGACCTTTTAGGTGCACCTTGTGTAAAGAGGAGCTAGAAATATCAGATCATCTACTTCTATATTGGGATATCTTTTCAAGAAAATGAGAACCTATTGGGTTGCTCAATTGACAGAAGGATTTGTGAAATGTTGGATAAATTGTTTCAAAGCTAAAGCATTAAGCATTCTCTGGAGGATTAGTCCTATCATTATTTTTTGGAATTGTGGCTTGAAATGCATAATGAAACTTATTGAAATAAATCTCAAAATCACATCCAATGTTGTCTTTGTATTGTTCCCTCTCATGCAAAATTTTTAAAATCATGGTGTTCATCATGCAAAGTCGTAGGTGTGGAAAAATATGTGCTAACTGATTGGTTATAGGATTTGAATATACTTGTGACAATAGAGTTAATGTAAAGGATTTACATTGATTCATGGTCAAATGGCAATATTTAGTGGCTTCATCAAACTTAATTTTGATGGTTCTTCCAAAGGAAACCTTGAAAAAACTGATGGAGATGGTGTTTTCTAGGATAAGAAGGGAAAGTTCTTGTCATCTACTCATAAGCATTTGGAAATTCAACAAATAACTATACAGAGGCTAAGGCACTTCTTATAGGGATCATAGCTATGGAAAAAATAATGGAGATCTATTTCAGTTGAGGGGGATTTATAGATTATTATTAATGCTGTTAAAAGAAGGCTGAGGGTATTGTATCAACAATAGCATTATTTTGAACGTCCCCTAATTATTAATGGAGGCAGTATATTGGAAATGTCATTAAATCTAAAGAGAAGAAAATAGGGTGACAGATAATTTAGCTAATGATGTTGTTGATCTTTGTCTTAGTGAAATTGAAATTTAAAAGATGATTGGCCAAGGGAGATTCTCTCTCTTAATGAAAATGATATTAAAATTTGATAAAGGATAATTAGTGGTTCGAGAGAGGAAGAATATCTTTGATAGAAAGGCAATCTAGATATGATCTAATTGAACTACTAGTAGATGTAATGTTTTGACGGGAGTGGCCCCCAATAGAAGTCACATATAGCTTATTAAAAAAAATTGACATCTCTCATTCCGTATAAGTCCGCACAATAGATATCAGAAAATTTAAAATAAACATTAAAGCATGTATAGGGAGTAAAACCATTGCAACAGAACATTCATAATCAGCATACCTGTATTTGCTTATTTCATGTAAATTATATGTTTAGTTTGATGTATATGAAGCATTATTATGCAACTAGAAGTTCCCCTCAACTTGAGGAGTGAATCTAGACTTGTCTCTTAACGATAAACTTAGGAAGAACTTGTCAAAGACATGAACTTGCTCATTTTCACAGAGTATGGCAAACTTGAGAGTATTCGGATACTAGCAAAGAGTATTGTTATTTGTGACTATGCTCTAAGTACAAAAGTGTGAGACTCAATCAAGCTCTTTTATCCCCTTTAAACATGCTCAAGTAATGCACTAGGATGATTAGTATTGCATCTCTGATTTTGATCTTCGGTTCAATATGAAATAACTAATCAAGCATATAACTTCAATAAATAGGAGAGAAAATTGTTGCAAAATAATACAAAGCAGAGTAACCATTATATATTATAAATTGAGCACAATATATAGTGATTCCCAGTACTCCCATGGGAGGCTCATAGGAGATAGTTTTATGCCTTCTGTATGGTAGTGCGAAAGCTCTTTGAATAATTCTCTATACATTGATATGTTGAAGAAATATTTTGTTACTGGTTGTTGGATGTCCAAATTATCATCAAAGATGACATTCCATTAAAATGATAATAGAACTTGAATAAAGTGGGTAGACATAAACATCTAGTCACTTCTTAGGTTGACATCTGGGCCTATTTGAGATTCCTGTCTTTAATGATTTTTTGAATTTTCTTTTAAAATATCATCCTTCTTGCTAATTCTTTGATATCTGTAATTTTGTTTCCTCTCTGGCATTGAAATATTTTTAGAAGATCCTCCATCCATTTTAAGGAAGAGCCCTAGGGAGCTATTCTAGCCTGAAACATGTAACAAGGAAAATTCAAAATTGGATTTATAATAGGAAGAGTGAGAGAAAAACCAGGATACAAGAAAATGAGTACAGTATTTCAGAGCTTTCATTGGAGAGGAACTAGGAAGTTCAAGCCTCAGTCTTTTCACAATTTCAGCTACTTCACCCCAGATATTCATGCCAATCTGAATTAGATGATGGCAAACCTTAAACTGTGAATTTTTTCTTCCCAGTGATTATGTTCCTTTGTGGATCTAAAATTGCTTAAATACTCGTGTACCTATTTTGTTGAATTCATTTATCTTGTTCTGTTTTTAGTTCATTTAAACATTGGATTGTTCTGTCTTTGGCAGCGTGGGTGCATGGTTGTCCAGAAGCATTTCAAAGAAGAAAGCTGAGGGTTTCATTGAGATGGGCAGTTTCTTTCACACCAATCCAGATAATTTGGCTCAGTATCCAAAGCCAGTTCTCAGCCTGGGTGGTGGGTTTGATGGCCAACTCAAAGTTGGTGGAATGGCAAAGCATGCAGGCGAAATATATAGAATTGAACCAGAAATGGGGGACTTCAATACGAATGCAGTTAAACCTGTTGTCATCATTCCTGGAATGAGTCATGCACAATTCAGTCATGGCATCCCCAACAAAGAAAGGGGTGACCTCGATGGTGAAATTTCACTTGAAGATGCTAGATCTCAGACAGCAGAATTTATTGTATCATTTCTTACACTGCATGTTAAAGCACCGGAGAAAGCAAGGCAGATGGCCCTTGAACATCTGAGTAAGGGTGTCAAGAAAACACACACACTATATAAAGCATTTTGGGAAGCAATAGATCATCAGGAAAAACAAGCAAAATTCTGGCAAATTCAAGTTGCAGGAGGGTTGCAGGATCTTACAGAAGAGAATGTAACAGTGATAAAACATGATTATTTGGAAAATTTTATATACTCTAAACCATGGATTGATACAAAAAGGAAACACATATTTGTGCAAGTGTACTCTTCACCTGCTGATAAATTTGGTATTGTCAAGAACATATGGATCAAAATGAAGAGTTATGATGCGATTCATGAATTACTTGGAAAATCTGATAAGCAATCAAGAACAGTGTTTGCTGCAGAGTTCAATGCTGAGACATTCCAGGACGCACTGTCGTTAACACCAGAGGTGTCCCGAAGGAAATTCTATGAATGTGGAAAGAAACTAAGGTTCATTGAGGACTGTGTCATCATGACATCAGGACAGGCTTGGATTGATAGCGATGTTATCATGAAGCCTGCAGAAGATGGATCAGACTTTGTAGATGTGCAATCAACTGTGGTCATTACTCCTGTACATGGGATTGCTGCTCGATTTGCTGGGATGCATTATATGAAGCTTCTCTCTATGGCAAGGTGCATGGAGTGGATTCTGTTGGATTCATTTCGATAGTTCATCAAGGTAGCATCAACTCCTTTTGAAAAATATCGATCTTATCTTCTTAACCTCGATGAATTTGTTGCTGTTATTGGAATAGAATAGGAAGAAATTTTTTTGGCCAAACTTAATGAAAAATATTCCTCTACATGAAGGCTTTGACGAGGTGGCTTTTTAAATCTCTTTTCAATATATATATCCGATGTTAATCCTATAACTTATTGGCTTATTTTACTCTCTGATTCTCATTTGCAGCCAGATTTTGGCTCCAACACGGACTTTCTAAGCTCTATTTGCCGTTTCTTTCAAGTGGAATAGTTTCACGGCACAAAAGATGCTTTAACTTAAAGCTCTTGCTGTTTGGCATTGGGAATGTTAGAGTTGTCTCTTATTCTTCCTGAGTTTATAATTCCCTTGGACATACATTTGCTAATATATTGTTGATGTGTGACTTCATAATAAAATATTAACTAACTTGTGATCCAAAGAATCCTGACACAAGCTTGAAAATTAAGTTAATTATACTGATTCAAATTGGCTCATAAGATCATGAAGTGAATAAAATACATGAATTTAGAAGTTTGATTAGCTAAATTACAACTTAAAGTACACATTTCTTTTGTATTATTTGAACTTTGGGAACAAGTCAAGGCCTTTATTTGTTTATGGTCTTTGCTTTCTCGTATGTAGAATCAAGAAGAAAACAGCTATAGGATCATCTGTATCTTATATGTTATGTTTATTGCCTGTGTATTAATTGTAACACTGACATTATTGCATCTTCTGCAAGTAATCAAAAGTTTTCAACAGCAGATATAATCTCAATTGACACTTTCTTCTTCAAGCACTTCTGTTATTTGATTTCATGACATATCCATGCTTCTAATGGAATGTTAAAGCTTTGGTTTTCCTTGTAATTTCCTTTCACATTTAGATTCATTTTGGATGAAGTAGTTCTTAGTGCATTCCAAGTCTTCATACAATCAGTCTCAGCTACACCCTGTGGAATCAATTAGTACATGAAGGGAATCATTATAAATTTAAAATGGTGGGGAAGGGACCACAATGAAAAGATACTCCTTGCTTAAGTGGCAAAGTGTGTTTTGTGACTTTTTAAAGCTAGTGTTAAAATAATATACAGGTTGTCTAACTTTTGAATGGTCCAATGGGGGCCATGCCTACCTATATGATGGATTCCAAATTGATTTGTCTCTCTGAATTACTTTCATTGTAACGGTCCTTATGGTTTAGAATTACACATGCATAGGAAAAATTATTTTGGTGGGGCTGTCCCTAATTTGAAGACATTTACATTGACAAATCAAGAAAGGACGAAAACATATGCAACTTGATGAGATAGGCTAGATTGATAAAAGAACATTTACAAAATTTATTTGACTGTCCTCACAAGGAGAAATTACAAATGCATGGACTTTAAGATGAATTGAAAGACCTTTTGTCTAGCATACTGGATAAATTAGGAGTACCAGATCATGATCACCTTCATTTTGTTGAACAATTTTAATGCAACCATGGAAAAAGCTTGGTTGAGATAGTGAAAGTTATGTCACCTCGTCATTTTAAGGGAAAGGCAGAAATGGCTTGTTGAGCTTAGAAATGTAACTCGTTAAATGACTAGTATTAACAAGAATATTGTTCATACTAAAAGCATAGAAAAGGAGAGGAATATTATGCCCTTCTATGTGTAACCAAAATTTTATAGAAAGAACATCTACATATCACTTTTTATAAGGTTTGATTTGATTTTTCAACATAAGGCACCAACAATGCTTCTAGGTGTTCCATTTCTATTAGAAGTAACAAGCAATTTGTAGATAATATATTTAAAAAAAATAATAAAAAAAATGAGGAAGTTAATTCTCTACCCTTTGTCTGAAAATTTGGTTAAGTGCGGATGCAGTAAATGTTTTAAGGCATATACTCCAAGTCTGACCTATACTTGAAATTTTGGAAGTTATGTTCTTTGATTTAAAATCTAAATGGTCAGTCAAAAATTTTAAGAGTTTATCTTGTCAAAGCAGTCTTTAAACATAGTTTAATATTTTAAACTAAATAAAATTTACATAATTTCTAATATTTTAAGCTTGTAGATACAAAAATATCTACTCTAACTTGTTTCATGTTTTATATATTGTTTCATGTTTTATATATGTTCCAAAAAATACAGAGGGATCTAGAGATTTCAAAGAACACAGGTGCAGGTGCAGAATGCAAGCCAAAACGTTGAAGGAGGGTTTACAGAGATCCCTGGCTGAGGGTTTTCAAAGACCCTTGGCCGAGGGTGTGTAGAGATTAGTGGATAACAAAATGGTAAATTCGTGGATGGTGGAAGGAGGAGGATTCCATGAGAATAGGACCGATATGCAACATAAGCGAGAAATGAAATGAAATGAAATATTATTAATGTCCGCGGTGGGCCAAAATAAGACCCAAGGGACTATAAGAAGTACAATAATGATTGCCAGCTAGCAGGCTAAAAAGCCCAAAAAAGAAAAGAACTAAGAAAAATACAAGATCAAACCCGACAAACGGGCCAAAGAGAAAGGGAAAAGAAAAGAAAAGGGAGAGCGAGAGGGGGAAGGGCTGCAATCCAACAGAGAGAAGTGCATGCCAAGAAGAACGGAGAGAGAGAAGGAGGGGGAGGGAGCAGACCAGGAGGGGCAAGCTCCGAGAATCCCCCAAAAACTAATCTCTCCTAATAGTCGAGGCCGAAGTACCGAAGTTGAAGAAGTCCATGATATGTCTCTGCCCATTGCTAGTTCGGAACCACGACAAGCTGTTGGTGCGCTGTCTAGTGACCCCGCTTCGTTCAAACCTGGATGGTGTGGGGCGTTTTCGATCGAAGTCACCTGGTCCGTCGGAGTTGGTGAAGTATGTTGTGATGAGCCAATGTTGAGGAGGGTGAGATCCATTTGGAGAAATTTTATGTCGTTGAAGCTGAGTTATCTCCCTAAGAAAGAGTGCAAGACAACGTTGGTTCGGGTATTTGAAGAAGGTAGAAACACATCGAGAGTTTTCTCTGAAAAGGCAATGGAACCTACCCCGGATCTCATGATAAATGGGACAAAAAAAAATGAAGTGATGCAGGGTCTCAACTTCACCCAAGGAGCAAAACAAGCAAATCCGCTCCTCCATCGGAAGATGGTGATCTGACTCAATCCGGAGTTGGTGAGAACACACCTTGAGTTGCCCAATAGTGATCCGAAGACTGCATTGTGTGCTGCTGAAGGTATTGTGGAGGAACTATTCTGCCCTCTTGTATCTGTAAGAAGTGCTCATGGTAGAAAGATAGCTTGGGGAAAGAGGGGCAACATGAAAGATCCATGTGCATCTGGTGTACTGGAGACTAACATCCTTCCGAATCTCGTGGAGCATCTTCTCCTTAGTAAGCCGAGATGGGGGGAGAACCCCCAAAGAATAAGGGGGTAGCCTGTCTATCCGTATCTGAATGCTGGCCAGGAGAGTAGAAACCTGAAAATACCAGCTCCTCTGCCCTCCTCGAGAACTCGGAGAGAGTTCCATCGAGGAGCGAAGGGCGAGGTAAGGGTACCGCCTGCAACCCTCAGGGGTATCTCCGAAAGTACGAATCCCGTGAAGATAACCGATAATCGGGAAGATAATCTCAAGTTGGAGAGGAGAAGCCCCAAACTCTGCCAGAATAATAGAACGAGGGACTGTTCCCTTGCAACGAATGAATCGTCGAAGAAAGAGTGTCTGCACTCGTTCAACCTGTGATCACTCAGTCGGGCCAAGACTAGGGCTCCAAACCACTGACCCATAAGTAATAGTTGGCTTGACCAAAGCGTCAAAGATCCTCATCTTCACAGGTATATCCTGAAAATGTGCTTTGAAACAATTTCTCTCTAGCAAAGACAGAGCTGCATACCCCTTACACACTTGGACTTGGGCGGCGGGTTTCATACCAAAAGTGGGACCAGTGAAAAGAACCCCCAAATACACATAAGAGGTGGTGATTTCGACCTCCTGGCCTTGGAAAAGGAAGTGGAGATGGCATAGGGCCTCTTTGGTAGTATTGAATACCATAACCTTGGTCTTAGAAAGATTCACTGTCAACTGTCTCGAGTCACAAAAAGCGGCAAGTGTGTCCAGATGACGTTGAAGCCCCTCAGGGGATGAGGCCAAAAGAACAACATCATCAGCAAAGAGGATAATAGAAATCAACACATGGTGAAGAAGGCAATCATCCTCTGGGTAAGCGTTCTCCCTGATAAAAGTCTCAAGCTCGTCGATAAAGATCCCAAAAAGTGTCGACGAAAGGGGGCATCCCTGTTTCACTCCTATGGTGCTAAGAATATTGGCTGAAAGCCCTTGAGGGGAGCGAAACCGACCTTTCACAATCTCATATAACCGTGTAACCGCTGTCAAAAGTTGCCCAAAGATGCCAATTGATCGAAGCCTCTCAAGAAGTAAATGTCGAGGCACCGTGTCGAAAGCTTTCTTGAAGTCTACAAAGCAACAATAAACCTTTGAGGACCTGGAACGTGCCTCCTCAATAATAGCTCTGAGGACTAGAATGTGATCTGTGGTCTGATGATCTTGCCGAAAACCAGCTTGGCCAAGAGCCTTGAAACCCCCTCCTCCAACCTTCGAGAGAGAAGCACATCCAATGCTGTCACATAGAGCTTGGCAAAGATATGCCCAATCATGATAGTCCTGTAGTTATTGGGTTCATGGGGATCACATGCCTTATGAATGGGGTGAATGATATGCTGAGTCCAGGACTCAGGAAACCCAGAATAGACAACAAGATTAAAGAGATCAACAAGGGGCCCAACAAGAGGGTCAATACCATGCTTCAAAAATTTCGCCTGTAACCCATCCAAATCTGCTGCTTTGCTTGTACAGAGTTTCCAGATAGCCTGCCTGACAAGACCAGTAGAAAAGAGGTGGCACGAAGAGGGGGGGAGGGAACAGAAATACGAGGCTGATTTGGGATGGTATAAAGGGAAGAGGCATGGATGGTCCAAGAGGAAAGATCGATCCCATGAGTAATCCGATCACGGGGGAGGATAAGGCGCTAGAAGGATTTAGGAGATTGCTGAAGGGAGTGGATAATATCAAGTCGATGCCGAGAGAGGAAGAGACGCTTCTTCTTTCGAAGAAGCATCATATAGTCTTTGTGAGAAATGACATGGGGCTGGGAAGGATTTCGAATGGCATATTTCAACCTTTAGTGGGTAGACTTACATTCCTCATCATACCAGATGTTCATGGGGCAATGACCAAGGGGACGAGGACGAGGGGGAGGACGAATAGTGTGGGGTAATGATTCCAAAGCAGCCTTCCAAATAGTTTGTACCAAGCAAGCAGAACGATCAGAAACATCGGAAAGAGAAGACACCTTGGGGAGAACATGATGCAACCGGTCCATGTAGGTAAAAGAATAATAATAGTCAAAGTCGATAGTGACTCGAGGGACTGAAGGGGAGGGAGGAGGGGGAGGAGTAACAAGAAGGGAAACAGTGGATAATGTAAGAGAAATAACTAAATGATTGGTAAGGGGAGGAGGGTGATCAGAGACGTTGAATCGGGAAATGAATGGAATGAGGATGGTAGAGGAAATAGCATAGTCGACGACACTGGCTCCACCACTGAGGAAAGCAAGTAAACCCACTAGAATCTGGAAAACAAGCTATACCATTGAGAAGAACTAGCCTGTTGGATTCACCCAACTCAATAAGATGCTTACCATAAGCAGTCACCTGTGTGTCGCTGGAGATTCGAACAAAACCAAGGTCCTCAAGATCCAATTCCCGAGTCTGCATCTCATCGGTTGTGAGGTCATGAAGAGAAACCTGCATAGGTCCAATCCGAGCATTGAAATCTCCCAACAGAAGTATCTCCCCTGAAGCCGAGTATCTAGTAATGTCCTCATAGAGATCCTGGAAAGGGTCCCTATCCGTGTGAATAACAAAATTGGACGTGGTGGGGGGGAAAGTAACAGTGGCAATGTAGATATCCCAAAGAGGTGGGTGACGAAGGATTTTAATCCATAAAAACCCGGAGTGGGGGTCAGTCGAAACCAAGGAAACCGAACCCTGGAGCTTATCCTTGATAAGAGCGAGCAACACCTCATGATCCTCTAACCCCTCCAGAGTGTCGAGTGAGTTGCCGACAATCTGGACCACCAAAAGTAACCAGAGATAACTGGAAGGGCCCGCTCGGGACTCTCGTGCGTCTCACAGATAAGAATGATGTCATGTCTACCAATCACATCAAGAAGGGACCCTAGGGCAGACCACATCATACCATTGCAGTTCCAACAAGCTATAGCTAGCTTATCTGCCACCCCCTTTCCGTGCCGATGGATTCATTTGTTAGGCAAGGTTTTGGACCAACCAAGTGGAGGAGAGTCCCTAATCACTGCACGCAAATTACGAATAATTGCCCATTTATTAGCTTTCCTGGCTGCGGCTACTTGTTCCCTAGCTTTCTTCAATTCTTCAACCTGGAGTCGTGTAAGGTCCTCATCAAGGTAGATCTTGTCCTGAAGAGTAAATAATTTCCGTTTGGCCCTCAACGCCTTCATACGCTCTTCCGCATTTTTGAAGCGTATGACCAATGCTAACTCCAAGGAGGACCAAAATAACCATGAGCACATGCCGGTGGAATAGATAATCCAAGCTAGTGATCGAATCTCATTCCAACCAGAGAAATCTGAAGATTTATTCAAGTTCATAGTAGCCAATATTAAATAAGGGTAGAACCAAGGGCGTAAACGCACAAGAGGCAGAGGACCAACTTTAAAACAAGCCAGGGTTATATTGCAACAAATGGAAATGTTTGAAAAGGGGAATAACCTTGGACCGATGGAAAGTAATCAAGCAAGGGCCAATGTTGTTGATCATAGTAAGGAAAATGAGCTGATCCCTAGTATGGGAAGAGATTCTAGTGAAAAATTGCCAAAGATGACCTTTCGGGATGCCTTGAGAGGAGGACAACCGCAAACAACTGCAATTAATAACACTAGGATTTCTTGCAGACCTTTGAGAATGCCCAAAATAGATCCTAGGAAAACATCGGGGTGCATGAAAGAGGTGGATGGCTCTCCTATAGTCCAACTTCAAATGTCAAACATAGAGACTAGGATCGATGCTATGAAACGTAGAGGATAATTTTTTTATTTTTGGGTCTTCATCCAGGCCTCCTTGCTTTCAAGATGTGGGTTGCTAGACAATGGAGAACTAGAGGTGAAATATTTTTTCTTACTCCAATGGTTATTTCTTAGTTCTTTTTTCTAATGAGGAGGATAGAGAACAAGTTTTCTAGGGGGTTCTTTGGATTTTAGGCAGGGAAGGACTTTTCATAAAGCCTTGGCATACCAATTTCAAGGCAAACGAGGAAACACCCTCAGTAGCCCCAGTCCGGGTGAAACATTTTGGGTTGCCAACAGAGTTTTGGAACCAAGTTGTCTTCATGGCAATAGGCAATACTCTAGGATCTTATGATGAAAATAGATAGTACAAGCAAATTTGAACAATATCTATGCCAAAATTTGTGTTCTCATTGACCTTGACAAGACCTTGTCGAAAAGGATTACTTTGCAGTTTGGGGAGGATACCTACAAACAAGATGTGGACTATGAGAACATCCCATTTAGGTGTAGGATTTGTCATGAATATGGTCACCTAGCTAGGGATTGTAAACATTCGATCCCAGAGCAAGCACAAGAGGAAACAACCCTTGGAGGTTTTGAACTGCCTAAATAGAACGTTAGATTTTGATGCTATAAACTTAAAGGAAATGCAACCACAAGTAATGAAATAAGCAAGCAATGTTATAACTATGATAATGGCTAACTAATAAGCATGTAAATATGATAAGAAAATTCAGAAAATACTCATGCAATAGCCATTAATGAAAGCTCACGAAAATATACAATGCTATGCAATGGAGGTCTCTAACACTCCATATTGCAAAAATGCTCTACATTGTTACTACTACAACTCTACCCTATGCACTCCAAAATCCTCTTATTCTTCTACTCTAAGAAGGCATATATATAGTGTGACTCTTGGCCTTCTATATTCCTATGACACTTCATCAATATATTCTTAGGACTCATGTACATGTGGACTACATGCACATTTACATCATTGCACATTCTAATAGTACTTGTGCATTTATTACATTGCATTAAGCAAATACTTAAATCCTAATCTAAGATAAACTCCTAATCTCAGATAAAATCCTAATCTAAACATGTACCCATGATGGTACATTAGCAAGTACTAAATAATGTAATATATTCCAACACAGAAGAACATATAGAGAAAACAAACATCTAAAGACCAAGTAGTCATCTACACCAATAAATTTGCTAACCTCCCAATGGATGATGAGGAGAACACCATGGAGACCAAGATCCTAGAAACCCCTCTTCAAGATCTAAGAAAAGAACTGATAGTTGAAGAAATAAATCCCAACACCGAGCCAATTCTAGATCTACTAAGTAGCCCACAAGAGAACCCACCCCAAAAGTTGAAGAGATCCCAAAGGAAAAACAAAAGCCAAGAGAAAGACAATGACTCTAACCAATCAAATGGAGGGACTCATAAAGGAATAGATAATGGAGGTGACACCCATGAATATTTTGATAGGGCCATGGTGGTATTCTAACTTCCGCTAGGTTTGGAGTCCATCCTAAAACCAACAGGAGTGAGGATTCTACTAAAAAGATGAAGCTAGATACATACCAAAGAGCAGGTAGGAAGACTACTCAACATCAAATAGGGAAAGAAGATGCAAAGCTGATAGCAACGGGTAAGGTCAAGGATCTTATCCATATTTTTAGTCCTTGTGCTTGATGAAGTGCATTACTTGGAATATTTGAGGGCTTAAGGGTAGCTTGGTAAAGCATAATGAAGTAAGACGAATGATTCAACATCATCCTCCACAAATTGTTTTCATCCAAGAAACAAAATTGTCAAAAGAAGAGACAAAGTTTTGCCAAAAAGATTTGGCCTGCATGTAGGGTGGAATCCCTAAGCTCCCAAGGAGCTTCTAGAGGAGTGGCTTGTATTTGGGATCCAAAAGAGATAGTGATACACCAAACAATGGGAAGTTGAAGGATTCTGGCTTTATTGGTCCATAGTAGACATTCTTCTCAGCATTGGTTGTCTTCTCCTATTAGCTAGGATGAAAAACGAAAACAATGGAGGAATGTAACTTTTATTACCAATCATTTCCCCAAAGCTTGATTGCTTGTAGGTGGTGATTTCAACATGATCCTTTCATTGGAAGAGAAGATAGGGGGAAATCACACTCTAGATAGTAGTACTGACCTCATGATGGAGCATATTAGATATCTTCATCTGGTAGATATCAAACCAAACAATGATATGATGACTTGGTCTAATAAAAGGTAGGGCCCAACGTGTATTCTAGAAAGGCTATATATGTTTTTGTTATCAGAGGAGTTCTAAGCAATGGATATATTCCAAGAGCACAAATGTTGAATAATGTAGGATCATATTATTGGCCAGTGTTGGTGGAATTGTGGAAGACCAGACCTAGTCGTGCTCCTTTTAGATTCCAACTAATGTGGTTTTGAGATAGTAGTTTCCGAGATAAGGTTCAATAATGGTGGTAGGAGGGTAAACCTAGGCATGGTATGAAGATGTATAGTTTTGTTAGGAGGCTTTAGTACCTCAAGTCCAAATTGAGAACATAGAACTAGGAGTTTGGTGACATAAAATAAAATAAATGACATATTTTAACCAAACTTGAGGGTCTAAATGAGCAAATACAAACAGATGACACTACTGAGATCCAAAGCAAGGAGGAGGCTAGGCTTACTGCTCAACTAGAGGAATGGCACAAAAAATAAAAGATCCTGTGAAAACAAAAATCTAGGATCCAATGGCTCTAGGAGGGAGATAGGAACACTAACTTCTTCCATAAATATCTCCTAGCAAGACGATCACACAATTTTATCTCTTCTCTAAAGATAATTGCGTGTGATTGAGTACACACATGAGATGGGATGAAAGATGTAACAAGAGAATACTTTGCCCAACTATTTAAGGCAAAACCACTGAACCAAGAGGCCTAGCAGGAAGTACTCCAAGAGATTCCTTCTCTCATCACAGAGGAAGATAATGTAACTTTGATCGTCCTAATTACTCCTAAAGAACTACAAGAGGTAGTTTTCAAGATGCGGAAAGGAAAAACTCTAGGTCTAGATGGATTTCCCATAAAATTCTACCAAGAATTCTGGGATATCCTTAAGGAAGAACTGTTGGAAGTGTAGGAAGTAAATATGCCTCTCAAAAGAAGTGTATAAGTTACAAATTTTGACAAGTTTTGTGCATTTTTGACAAAAGTATTGAAAAATAAAATGTAAATGAAATTAATGTGAAATTGTGTAATTAGTATGAAATGAAAATTAGGCTCAAATGAAATTAAAAATGAAATTATCCAAAATGAGGGAAAATGAAATTTGGTTTAGTAAAAATTAAATTAGACTTTAGGAAGACCAAGCTAGATTATAAATGACAATTGTGGGGTGGCAGTTGTGAATAATGCATTGTCTCAGGAACTGCTTCGAACAACTTGGACAAGCATTATGTAGGGCCCCCATTCATTTTTTGAGTGTTGTTCCAGGGAGAATGCAAAGAGCAATATGGTCTTATGTTGCAGGGAGCAATTGTTTCTATGGATACCAGGATCATTGGACCTGTGTATTTCATATTGTATGCTAATGTTGCATGCAACAACCATTATTAATGCAATTCCAACCTTTGAGTACAATTGTGTGTGCATGTGTTGGCAAATGGATGATTCCATGGTGATAATGTTGTCTGTGTTATTATGTATTGTGTAGTTGTAGGTACAAATCTTGTTGGAATAACTATGCATTGCAGGTTTTGGAAGGATAGGATTGTCTCATGAATTGTACAGATAACTATAGTGGAAATAATAGATGGAGAGCATATAGCATGATATATGGTGTTGCAAAAACCGTGTTATGAAGAATTAACAAGGATTAATCCTTGTACATTGCAAGTCAAAAGCAAAATTAGCACAAACTGAATGACTAGGATAGCTATGCAAACTGCTGGTTGATAATCGTATGGTTGTGATTAACCTATGGTATCAATAGTTGTGCAATAGCAAACGCATAGTGAAGGCATAGTCACCGACTGTAAGCCATTATACAAAGTTAGAGGAATTGTACAAGGATGGCGTAAACTGTTACTCAGGCGAATCGTACAATTTGATGAATTGTAAGACCTGCTATACGATTATGCAATTGTACAATTTGATAAATCATACGATGGATAGACTGAACGATTATGAATGATTGGCACAATTGTTGGATTGTATATTTATGATACTGTATGCTTTGTGATCGTACGATTGATTAGTTGTAAATTTTAGATGAATTATATGATGAGGGAAACATACACTGTAATATTGGTGTAATGGAAACTATACATTTGATATGATGAGAAGTTTAGTGCCTCATCCCTGATCTGTCACCACCTCCCCCATTGGGAATACTTCCACTTGTGCTACATTTGGTGTTGTTGCCATTATTAGAACGAGGAGGGTGATACAGTAAGATAGTAGTGTGAAGGAGATAGGGGTGGATGGCAGATAAAAGTATGCAAATATGTGGAAGATGTGATCGTAGGGAGGATCAGGTACCGGTAAGAAGAAACACAAGGATCACTCAAAGAGGGAATGTGAATAATACAAAAGTTCTATTCCAAGAGATGGATGAACCAAATACTGGAACAGGTGTGGACTTTAGAAGGAGACATTGAAAGGTGAGAAACATTTCTATCAAGTACGAAGGACAAGGTACAAGGAGAGCAACCAATAGTCAAAGAAGACATTCGTGCAAGGGAAGACGCCAACATAGGAACTGTGTAAGGAAATAAAGAGTGGATGGTGACACCTAAGCAACGTGAAGCTTGCCAAGGGGTACAAAGGATGGGAGTCAGGTGTTACAAAACACGATGCAATGGAAACGTGAATCAATCCTTGGCTTTGCATTGAGGTTGGATTAAATAAACAATAAAGTGGTTCCATGGTTGGTTGAAGAACCAACCAACAGTTTTAATAACTACCCCACCCAACCTAGGAGCGCTTGATTAAGCGACGATGATTAACAAGTGAAAATAATGTAATACTATGGTGAAATATAATATATGCTAACATCCCCCCTTATTACATTATTGGAAAATACACAGAGCATTGTGAAATAATTCAAATTTGACACGTGCAAGTGCCTTGGTGAAAATATTTGCAACTTGCTCATTAGTGGGAATGTACTGGAGTTGAATGTGATGCTTTGGAACTTCATCGCGAATGAAATGACATCGAGTGTCAATGTGTTTGGTTCGATCATGAAAGATTGGATTTTTGATGAGATTCAAAACACCTTGATTATCGTAAAACAAATGAAGTGGAAGGTTCTTTGGAAGGCCCATGTTTGTAAGAATGCGACTTAGCCAAATTATCTCGCAGACTGCTCCACTGGCTGCATGATATTCTACCTCTGTAGATGATAAAACAACCACCTGCTACTTCTTACTGTGCCAAGAGACAGGACCAGATCCAAGATGGAAAATGTATCCAAAAGTCGACTTGTGATCATCAATGGATCCGGCATAGTCTGAGTCCTTGTATCCCTGTAAATAGAACTTGCTATTCTTTTTGTACTCCAAGCCAAAATCTGTAGTACCACGGACATAATGAAGAACTCTCTTTGCTGCTTTCCAATGACTCACTTTTGGTTCCTGCATGAACCTTGAAAGATAACCCACAACAAAGCTGAGATCTGGCCTGGTATTTGTCAGATATATGAGACTCCCAATCAATTGGTGATAGAGAGTACCATCTACCTATGGTGATTTATCATATCACGATAGCTTAAGTCCAGGATCCATTGGAGTTGCCTTAGACTTGCAGTTAGTCATGCGATATTTATCAACCAATGTCTTGGCATACTTATTTTGTGTTACTTGGATATGATTATTTTTTGAGTCACTTCCAAACCAAGACAATAGTGAAGAAGTCCTAGATCTATCATTTCAAACGATTGTTTCAAATCATCTTTTACTATATCAATCATACTCTCTGAGCTCCCTGTTATGATCATATCATCTACATAAAACACCAAAATCACTATGTCAGAACCATTGTTCTTGATATAGAGATTTGCATCTGAAGGACTTCTTTGGAAACCATGCTGCACTAGGTGACTATCTATTTTGATGTACCAAGCTCGAGGAGCTTGTTTCAGCCCATACAAGGATTTGATCAACTTACAAAATTTCTATTCTTGCCCTTCAACAACAAATCCTTTTGGTTGGGTCATGTACACTTCTTCTTGTAGGTCACCATTCAAGAAAGCACTTTTTACATCCATCTGATGTAACTTCCACCCAAACTGAGTTGCCATGGCACAAAGTACTTGAATGGTAGTCATTTTTGCAGTAGGGACAAAAGTCTCTTCATAATCTATGCCTTCTTTCTGAGCATAGCCCTTTGCAACAAGACGGGATTTATGCTTATCAATAGTACCATTTGCCTTATACTTCACTTTGAACACCCATTTGCAGCCAATGGGCTTCTTTCTTGAAGGTAGATTTACTAGCTTCCATGTATGATTTTTCATGAGAGATGTATGTTTTGCTTCCATAGTAGCCTTCCACTGAGGCTCACTAAGTGCATCCTGAACTGTTGTGGGTTCATTTTCATCCAATGTTGTCATATAAACCCTCTCATCCTCCATATTTGTTTCCCTATCTTCCTCTGCATCTACAGATAGTTCATCAAATTGTTGGCAAAGCTCGTCAACCTCTGAAGTTGATGCTTCTGCTCTCATCTGTTGAGTCATACTGTGAGTACAAGGTCGATCTAGAGTTAGATCTGGAAGTGATGTCAACTTGGAATCTCTCAATGTACTTGTATACCATTTTGGAATCTTGTTCTGTGGGGGAGGAGCCTCTTTCTTAGGCTCATCGTCCTCAAGGTATACAACTGTAGAAGTGTTATTTGATGTGAAAGCTTCATCAAATACCACATCTCGACTTATATGTGTCTTCTTGGTCATAGGATCTATCAATCGATATCCCTTTGAATGCTCATCATAACCAAGAAAGATACATTGCAGGGTCTTCTCATCTAACTTCTTCCTTTTCTGTTTTGGTATGTGCATGAATGCCTTACATCCAAAAACCCTTAGATGAGAAATGGAGGGTTTCTTACCACTCCATGCTTCTTGGGGAGTTTTACCCTGTAGAGCCCTTGTGGGTGCTCTATTCAGGAGGTATGATGCTATGTTTACTGCTTCTGCCCAATACTCATGCTCAAGATGTGCTCCCTTTAGCATACATCGAACCATTTCCACAATGGAACGATTTCTCCTCTCTGCAACTCCATTTTTTTGTGGAGTATAGGCTGTAGTTAGTTGTCTCTTAATCCCATGTTATTTCAAAAATGATGAAAAATCCTTGGAAGTATATTCCCCCCTCGATTTGAGCGAAGGGTTTTGATGGAACATCTTGACTCCTCAACAAGCTTCTTGAACTTTTGAAAGTACAAAAATACCTCTGAATTCAATTGAAGGAAGAAAACCCACATATTTCGTGAGTAATCATCAAAAAACAATTGAAAATACTTCTTTCCACCATAGCTGGTTGGCATAGGACCACACAGATCGGTGTGTACCAACTCCAAAGGTTTCTTAGCTCGTGAAGAGCTAACTTCAAACGGTACCCGGTGTTGCTTCCTTGCTAAGCAATCCGAGCAAACTAGCAATGTGGATGAAAGGTTGGGAAGGCCTCTCACCATCTCATATTTGCTCAACTCGAGAAAATATCCTGAACTTAGATGCCCATATCTCTTGTGCCATAGAGAAGTAGCCTCTTTGGTAGTTGTTGCCAGGGCAACATGAGGCATTGAAATGACATCTAAAATGAACAAGCCATGCTTGTATGATCCGGTTGCTACATGTTTTCCTCTTTTGGTTATAAAACATCTTTTCTTGCCTTTCTCAACACTGAACAGAACATCCATGTCTCGATCCAACATCTGAGGGACTGACAAAAAATTATTAGCCAATCCAGGAACAT
This sequence comes from Wollemia nobilis, assembly GCA_028583015.1. Lineage (NCBI taxonomy): Eukaryota > Viridiplantae > Streptophyta > Pinopsida > Araucariales > Araucariaceae > Wollemia > Wollemia nobilis. The sequence continues at coordinate 2,388,165 of JAQPPZ010002224.1, forward strand.
AGAGTACCTTCTCAATCTGACATTTGCCATCTAGAAGAGTGACAAAAACATCACCTTCACCCTTCACTTGGTAGGTTTGATTGTCAACAATTGTTACTGGCTTACCTTCCTTTTCCTCAAATGTCTCAAACCATGATCTATCACCAGTCATGTGCTTACTAGCACCTGAATCAATATACCATACAACATATGTCTACTGAGATGAAGTATGAGTCATGAGCACCTTGTGTGCTCGCTCAGATTCTGAGTCCGAGTCTGATTCTACATAATCTAAATTTGAATTTGATTTGGCATAAGCAACATGCCCCTTGGGTTGCTTATGTTTTTTTTGTGGTTTGTATTTCCCTTTTTTCTTCTTCTTGTGATCTTGGTCATTTTGTTGTTTGTTCTTAAACCAACACCTATTGGTGTCATGGTTATTCATATCACATATCTTGCAATATTGGTTGTCTTTCTGTTGATATTGTTTCCCTTTTCCCTTTGATGAAGATCCTCCTTTTTGAAATTGACCTTGTTTCTTACCCCCTTATTTGGTGTAGAGGGCATTATCTGGCACTTCATCCTTCTGAAACTGATTTGCCTCCTCAGTTTGAAGCAAATTCACCAATTCCACAAAAGATACTTGTCTACTAGATACATTAAGAGAGGTTATCAACACCTTATAGGACTCTGGCAATGCTCTCAAGATGACTGAGGTCAAGAGAGTATCATCCACTGGCTATCCCATAACATTCAATTTGGCTTTCAATTTCACCACTCTGCATAGGAATAGGTCAACTGTCTCACCAGATTTCATACTGAGTGTATGTAGTTGAGTTTGAAGGTGTAGAATAGTGGACTGATTCTTACCTTCATAAATAGTAATCAAAGCATCCCAAGATTCCTTACTAGTTTTGGCATCACAAATATGAGGTTGGACCTCATACGTAGTAGCAAGCAGAATAAACATGAGATATTTCTTGTCCTTATCAAAAGCTTCCTGATCTGCTCCTGCTGTTGTAGGACGTTTTGTAGTGCCAGTCACTACATCCCACAAATCTTCCACTTGAAGAATAGCATGCATCTTTGTCTTCCATGGTGCGAAGTTAGAACCTTTCAGCAACTGTGAATCTGATAGATATTTGTGAACAAAGGCCATTGTGAAGGTTCCTTATAACACCAAATGGTCCCCCTTTATTTATACCTTCTAGACCTTTATATCGAAACTCCTCTATATATACCCGCCCTTACGTGAGGGAGACTATAAGTATATAAGAGTAGAACGATACATGGAACTTAGGCGATACTGAAAGGGAATCGTTTTGTTTATGACACCTACCATAGAAGGTCTTTCCTCATGCGTGGGGCGTAACTTCCCCTAAACACTTCGAAAATCACTTCATCAGGATTTACATCTAACAACAATAACGATTAGGGTATAAATAGAGTGAATATAAGAACTGTTTTGCCTTATTTCTCCTTGACAATTAATAGAGAACAATCTTAGGCGTTGTTGTTGCAGCTATATTAGGCGTTAGATACAATAGTCCAAGCACGACAACATTACCTGTAAGTGTGGACCAGAGGTATCATAGATACCGAACACTGTTGTGCAATAAATTGCACAAATAGGTGTATAAATTTGGGGTCTTTTATTTTGCTTTATTTTATGATTGATAATGCAAGAAAATAGGAAATTTAAATGCAAAATACAACCACAAATGCCCACAAATTTAACTACTCTAGGTGTCGATTTCCACCGAAAATGCACCTATTACAATGTTAGTTTTTCAATGAAAAATATTCACTTTCCACAAAGCAACAATTTTTATTCCCCCCTTTGTCTTAGAATTTTGCAAAAAGAAATGCTTAAGATCCCCCATTTTTGTTGCAAAATAAACAAGGATGAAAAAATTGTATGTGGACCCTTTCCAATTCCAGAAAAAAATAACTTATCCCTCCAAAAAATGCTTTGAAAGGAAAAAAAATCGAAGTACGGAAGAATACCTCAAAAAATGGGTGTATCTTTTGGCTTGTGGCAGAAAAAAATGCTCCTATGCCCTCCTTTGACAAAAAAATACCCCTGGTTTGCAAAAAAATGACCCTCCATGGTCAAAAACAGGTTAGGCAAAAATTGTCAAAAAGTTGCAAAAATTGACAAAAAATTGTCAAAAAAGTTGTCAAAATTGTTGGGCATCAACTTTTCTTGCTAGGGCATCAAATTTTCTTGCTAGGGCATCATTTTGTCTTGCTAGGGCATCAACGACCTTCGCTGGATGTCACTGTGCTTCACTGGGCATCACTGTTTTGCGCTGGGCGTCAAACGCGCGAGCCAGGTGTCAATCGCAAGGGGTGGCGTAAAAAAAAAACTTGCTTGCCTTCGGAACCCCTCTATGGAATTCGAACAACGAACCTCGTCCGCAACAGCAAGTGCACTTAACCAAGTATGCTACCGGACGCTATGAATAGGAGGAAACAACGCCCGACTCTTATCCCGAACACCACAGGATTTTTTAAAAAATATTTGGGAGATTATCCCACATTCATCAGGTTGATGTAGCGCCTGTGGTTGATAAGGGGAAAGACGTAGGTAGTTTGGTGACTGCCTTCGGGCCGTCACCCCCTAGTATTTTGCCTCTGCCAACTGACATGATGTCGCCACATCACCCTCGAACTGCCAACCTACTGCCAACCTAGAACTGCCACGTCATATGGTTTCTATGTCGCCCTCGTCACGTCACCACCCACCAGCATGTAGCCCATGGTCTACGTGTCCTCTGTCACATCCACGTCAGTGTCTAGTCAGGGTTTGCGTGTTCCATCCACGTCAACATCTGGTCAGTCTGCATGTCCTCGGTCTGCATCAATCCTTGTGTTGCATGATGGCATCCTCAGGTCTGGTCACAGATGGCGTCAGGTTTGGTCACGTCCTCGGGAAGCGTACCTCAAATAAAGACATCACCCTTCTCCCTATATCCTTGTTGGCTCTGGTACCATGTTACAAAACACGATGCAATAGAAACACAAATCAATTCTTGGCTTTGCATTGAGGTTGGATTAAATAAACAATAAAGTGGTTTCATGGTTGGTTGAAGAACCAACCAACAGTTTTAATAACTACCCCACCCAACCTAGGAGCACTTGATTAATCAACGATGATTTAAGTAGTGAAAATAATATAATACTATGGTGAAATATAATATATGCTAACATTAGGTACAAGAGCAATCATGCACAAATACTTGGGGAGATAGACTAGAATCATAGTTCGTTTATCAAAGGTCGCATAGATGCACAAGAAGTAGGAAGAAGACTATTTGGAGAAAATAAAGTAACAAGGACAAAAGCATCATAAGAAGAACAAGAATACGAACCACCAATAGTAGAAATGGATCAAACATAAACCCCAAGGGAATTATCATCAAGTGATGAAGGAGAAAGTCCACGAATGGCTAATGTTGCCACTAGATCGGGCAAATAGAAATGCCCACCCTTCATGGGAGAAGGGAAAGAAGACCCAATCAAACATATTGGCATGTGTACTACCATTTGGAATGCAAATGGGGTAAGGCAACCTGATAAATGGTTGTAATTATCTCCTACCACATTACGAGGACTCGCAATAGACTGGTATTTGAAGAGAAAACACACCAATATTTCAGTTATGGAATAAAATGAAAGAAGAATTCATCAATGAATTTTGATCCCTAAGGGATGATACAAAAATCATTACTGAGATATGTGCTACAAAGCAAGGAAAAGACGAAGATGTTAAAGCATATAATCGAAGATTGAAGTAGTTGACTGACAAAATGCAAATGCCATTGGTTGATGGACTAATTAAGAGATGGTTCATTGATGGATTATTACCTAAATATAGGAAGAAGATGAAGGTAGTCCCATATTCAACATATGTTGAAGCCTTAGAAAAAACAAAGAACTTTGAGAGCAAGGCGAAGCAGACAACAACTGGAATTGTAGGACATCCTAAGAATGAAGATTTAGATAGTGATACAGAAGATAAAGCTCATTATGCTATCCAATATTTTAGAAAAGAATTTGATAAAATGATGAAGTCAAGGGTGAAGCCAAGAAATTTCGGAAGGATATGTGGTGTACCAATTGCAAGACCAAAGGACACACCAACATTAATTATCCTAGGAATGCATACTGTAATATATGATATGTGTTGGGGTATGACATTGTGGATTGTCCATTTAATTTGAAGGGGCAAGGCACCAAACTCTAACGGTGTAGGAGGAAGAGGAAAAATCAAATGTCTAAAGGAATGGACAAGGTGCAACTAGCGGTGTTTATATGAATAACCTTCGATGAGGCAGGCCATACCAAGGCAATCAATAAGGTGATCAAAGTTGGTTTTAGTATGATTTGGAGGGTAGACCGATCATACAATGTCACAATTGCTAGGAGTGGGGGCATATTGCAAAAAAATGCCTTATCCCTCAAACAAATGAGACAACAAATAATAATATAATGCACATGTGCCGATGGTGCGGTTTGGAAAACCACAAGGAGGTTAATTGCCTAAAGAAGGCAAGTACATTGCAGAATGTCAACTTCCTTGACATTGATGTGCCTCCAATGGAAAATGAAGAAAAGGAAAATGATGTATTGGTCGTGAAAAGGAGTCAGACCAAGAACGACATTACCCTGAACTTGCCAAAGAGAAGGAAAGATGATAGGTGATTAAGAAGGTGATTGGAGAAGTAGAGAAAGCTTAACAAGAAAGATTAGAGGAGCAAAAAAAGTTGAAGAAGCCAAGGGGCTTAGAAGAGAAAGTGTCGACGCAATAGCTAGAAACACAAGTCTTGAACACCACCATGGAGGTTAAGGTGGCAATTTTGCTAGGAGCTATACCAACATTAAATATGGTGATGGGAGAGAAGAAGAGGTATTAAAGTGAAACTAAATTCCAACATAGGAATATGCCATTGGAAATATACAGCCAGTAAAGGAAGCTCATAAGAAGGATCACTTCATTGATCCAAAAATATTAATGATCGATGTAAGTACAACCTCAAAAGGTGATGGAAGTACAAAGCCAGATAGTAAAGGAAGCTCATAAGAAGGATCACTTCATTGATCCAACAATATCAATGATCGATGTTGGGAAAAAACCAACATTAGTTCACATGAAAATACTAGAACATAACGCAAGTAATTGTATATGGAGGGTCAAGTGTTAATGTGCTGCCAGAGAAAACCTGGAAAGAGATCAAGGCTCCATTTCTATGGGCACCTAGTTCTAAATTATATGGGGATGACCAGTATGGAATAGAAACAAAAGGAGTTTTGATAACTCAAAAAGTAAGAATTGCTGACCAAGAATTCATCTTGGATTGATTACAATGAAGAAGTTAACATACGATGCATTGTTGGGATGAGGACGACTGAGGTTAGCCAAGGTAAATTACAATTGGAAAAGGATCAATTAATATTTAAAAGAGGACAACATAAATATATGATCAATTTAATAAATCAAACGATCAGTGAAGATCTGGCTACAATTGATGAATTAGGAAGTTCTTTAGAAGAGGAAGAACAATGTGAGCCTTGTCTTTTCTTGGTTGACTTATTCCTAGCAGGTTAGCAATTTTCCCCCATGCCTCATCACAAAAGGAGGCTATAAATGTAATTGCATATTTCATGTTTAGTGGCTTTTCTCATAGTATTTTGTTGAAAATTTATTCTCTTTGGAGAATCTAACTATTGGCTGAATTATTCTTGATAAGTCATTAAGTAGTTGTGTTAATTTTTGTTCATATTTCTCATCACATTTAAATTCCTATATCCTTTTGGATATCAACTTATCAACATTTTCTACTGCCAAGAGCTCTTCGAGTAAGATGCCAACTTGTTTTATTTTTTCATTCATTTCACTTGCCCAAGCCTCCATGTCTTGGAGAAAGTTTTCCCAGTATGGATTTTCATGGAGATAGGTATTCAACTTGAGGAATTCTACTTGACATTCATAGCTTCTGCCATTTGAGATAGTAACTTGTTTGTTACTTATTTGGCTATACTCCTTACAAATTCTCTATAATAGTTAAAAGTTAAACAAAAGGTACACAAATTTTTACATATAAAAATAAATGTTGAATTTACTTTTTAAATATTATTACTTAAATTTATTCACCTCTCTGAGGCTTCAATGATGCATTTTAAGATGAAGGAAAAATTAGAACAACACTTTGAAGCATGGAAGATGGAGAATTTTGGTGTAAATGCACATTGTTATCTAAAATTTTCAGTGTCTTATTACTATTGAGGTGAGCAATAAAGGATATGAAGATCATAATAACAAGGAATATTTGTAAATATTGCATATCCATAACATAATTCATACATAAAAAAATAGTATTTGGATCCCAAAACATATATAATTGAAATAAATTTTTAACTAGATTTAGTTTGTTTAAAAAATGGTAGAGGTGTTGGTATTCATAAAAAATTCTAGAAATCTATCAAAACATACATTTACTAAAAAAATATGCTAAATAATAGAAGACAAAAAAATTATGAAAAATAAACAAAATATAGAGAGAAGGATATTTAAAAATAAATAAGTGGTGGATGCTTAAAGGCACCCATATGACCTCACATATTGCAAATTTATCCAATGGATCATGTACTAGGTATTTTTATAGTCATGCCTAGTCCCCATTTAAATCCTAACCTTAAGATGACATAGCCTAAATTGAAGGTTAAGTTATACTATAATAATTATATTAAACCCTTTAATCAAGGTTACCCATAGAGGTGGTTTAACCATTATTGTTAAGAGTGAATACACCAAAACTTCCTATAGGATCAAATAACATTACTCATAGGCTTACAAATAAAAATACCCATATGCTTACATTGCATTTGCTTGTAGATTGCATCAAGAGCACCTATAGACACTTCATCACTGTTAACCTTGGCCTAATAAGGTCATATTATAGATATTCCAACACCACAACATCTAAACTAACTGGTCAAGGAGAGAATGTTGGACTTCACAATATTTTCTAGAAACTAAGAAAAGTAAAATATTAACTCAAATATTATGTAGAAATCAAAATAAGGATGCAATATATTTTGGGAACCCATAGGCACCATAAATAATCACTATTCATAGATAATATTGCACAACACTCTAATAAGAAATTGATGGCTTTTCATCCAGATTATCATAGGTCCCAATATTTAGGAACAAATATAAAATTCAATATTTGAGCATTCAATATAAATGGCCAATATCAATGAACATAACGTTCATAAAAATAACAATAATAAAATGAAATAAATGGCAATATCATTCATGAAATAATATGAATAAAACTTACAATAATATTGCTCTAAGTTGTATGCAAAATTCTATATTTTGATGGTTGAAATACATATATTCTTCAATACAATACATGAAGATTTATCTCCATTATATAACCTTAGAAATATGACTCTTCAATACTTGACTATTGCACTCCTCACATATCTGGAGATGTAATCTTTCCTATTCCATACATAAGAGAAATATCTCATGTCCTTTGGATTTACATCTTGCCACTTGTATAAATGACTCTTGACTCTCTATCTACTTGCACACTTTACTTTATGATAATTGAACACTTGTACATTTTACTATGTGATACACAATTTCTCACTCAACATACTTGCACATATTATTACATAACACTTGTGAACATCCTACACATAGACACATACATTAAGAGAAAATATAAATCACACTCCTAAACTATAGACTCACACCCTAATATAATATTTACAATTTATATTTGTACCATTGTACCACATGGTACATTTAAAATTCTACCAAATAATGTAATATTATCTAAAACCCCCTTGTGTTACATTATTTGGTTATTTAAGATTGTAATCTTTAATCTATTTTCTTTATCCTTTAGCTTGATCTTCCCTGTCTTTAGCTTTTGCTTCGTGTTTTTTATTCTTATTTCTTTTGTTCTTTGCTCTATTCTTCTTCTTTGGCCTTTTTGTCTTCAACATTGGTTGTGATATGGTAGCTGGTGTGAATTTTGAATAAAGAGCTAGCAAATATTCACAATAATACATTTTGGAATTTAAAGATTCCATATTAAAGCTAACACAGGCTACATTCAAATCAAATGTGTCACAATTGGCGTATTTCTTCTCTTGTCTTTTCTCTTGATAAATCTCAAAGGTGAGTAAAGTCATATACATCACTATGCATACTTCATTGGATAATATAATGGTATTTTGTGAATTCCACCATGCTCTAAATAGCTTTTCATGAAGATAGTTGATAAATATTGTGAACTTTTCATCTTTAACATTTTTTAGAATTAAAGACAATCTCATCTTCAAATCATTTGACATTTCCTTCTTTCCATCAAAATCATCCATTAAATTTTATGTATATAATTTTAGCTTGTTCAACATTTCTTCACTATCTTTAGCAAATGCATTTTTAATAATTTCTTCCATAATGAGATCCCTTGAAGTTGAAATCCTTATTACTCCAAAGTTTAATTTAATCAATTTAATCAAATCCTTCAATCTTAAAATTTGCAAATCAATAATAAAAGAACTTTAACCTCTTTTGAGTAGGAAACCTTATGGCTCCCAAATAATCAATTCTAATTTACAAATTCTTCAATCAATCAAATCTAGATAATTTTTTAATTTTCAAATTTATTTTTGGAGAACCTTCTCTCCAAACATTTAATTTATCAAATTCAACTCTAAATTCACAATTAGTCAAATATTCAATTGCAAAAATTCAAATTCTTCAAAAAAAAATTGGAGTAGAATTCCTTTTTACTTTCTAATTAACCAATAAATAAATTTTCACTTTTCAATTTTTAAAAATCAAATTGAAAGTCAATTTCAATTTTAGATTATATTTATCACTCTAATTAATTATTTTCATGACCAAATTTATTTTAATAATCAAAGCTTAAATACTAAACTCCAAAAATAATCCCTTTTTAAAAAAATTGATAATAAATGTGCTAAATTAACGTTCCTTTAACCTTAGAACTCCATAAAATAAATAGCTCTTTAATTCTTGCCCAAAATATTATTACTACCCAAAAATTCAAATTTCAACCCTTACCTTAGTTTGAGCATGCTTGGTCTTCACATTTGGAATGTCTAACATTTCATCAATAGGTTAGGTACTTGTTAGTGCTCATCAAGGCATGTGTTAGGGCAACTCAACATCTCAGGCAAACATTTTTCATGCAATATTTGAGGATATTATTCTCAAATAACTTTGCTCTATCTCCTACTTTGCTCGATAGCAATTTCTTCATCTCAGGAAATATAAAATCTTTCTTAGGAAACACCAAACTTCCTCAAATGTTTGTATGACCTTAGGTGGCTCCTCAAGCAATGTTAATATGGCTTGTATGACCTCAAGAAATTCCTCAAGCAATTCAAGATTTTTTAGGTAATGTCAAACTATGTTATCTTCAATATTTTTGGTTCTTTGGAGATATGAATATGTTCTCCTACTTCATCTCTCAGGCTCCACTATGATGCCCTCCACACTTCAGCTCTTTAGACTTAACTATGATGTCTCCAGACTTTGGTTCATAAACAATGTTGCTTTTTTGGTTTTTTAAAGCTTACTACCACACAATATAGTAGAATATTACATAGGTCCTAATATAAAATAGCCATAATATTAAAGGTAAATGTAATAATAATATGAATAGAATAATGAGCAAATTAATATGTATATTAAGGCTTATATAATAAAGAAAATAACATTCATTTATATGTTAAAATATGAATGTAAATTACCCACGTGTTGTAGGTGAGTTGGAGAGGGTGGGTAATCCTCTAAGGGAGGTCCCTATTTAAATATCCACCCTACCAAACGCACATTAGGTACCCAAAATCCAGTTGATTATGTTGGTGTGGTCAGGATCAGGTGCGACTCCCGGGTGATTTTGATAGTGCAGATGCCCTTGGTCATGGTTTCTTAAACCAAGGTGGCCCCGCAAGGGGTTTTTCACTAAATTCAAAAAGAAAAAAATGAATGTAAATAGCATAAGTCATTAATGATCTATGTATGAAGAAAAATTACAATATTAATTGCTTAAAAAGTATAAAAGCTTTATTACTCCTCTTCCTCTTACAATTAGATAATGAGATATGAATTATCTTGATTCACTTCCTATGGAGTATTATCTCCATAATATAGCCATAGTGATATGACTCTTCAAGTACTAGACTATTACTCTCCATATGCCAAGTCTCATGACTCTTGGCTTATCAACTTGCCACTTGCATACTAGATGGACACTTGACTCTACAACACTTGCACACATCTACATGACTCTTACACTTCTACATGCACTCCTAATCTAGGACACTTGCACACATTATTTTGACCTACACTTGCACTCTAACTTACGTGACACTTGTGCATTTCATGCGCATTAACACTTACTTAAAAGAGAAAATATAAAAAACACTCTAAACTATAGACTCAACCCTAATATATTGCATTTTTACAAATGTACTATGAAGGTACCATGGGGGTTACATTAGCATGTACCAAATAATTCAATATTTATCAACACCCCCTGCATCCTCCATATTTTTTATTACAACATGTGATCCATTAGTTTCTTGTTCAAGTACTTGCTTTTGATTTGTATCTCTCTTTTTAATTTCTTCTTTTATGCTTTCTTGATCTTCTTCTTCTGCTTCTTTATTCTTTTTTTTTGTCTTGGTCTTGATCTTGTCATGTCATCTTCCTAAAATTTTCTCTTCCTATATCTTGATGTTCTATAGCAACTACAACATTAGTATCTTAAAAATTATTTGAAAAATGCAAATCTTCATTGGTCAAGAGATTTGCTAAAAGAGCTTTGAATTCATTTTATTCATATATTTCTTATAATTTTTGAATTTCATGAATATCTTGATGAGCTAAATTTCCTTTTTTATTTTCTTCTTTAAACTATTGTTGAGGTTATTTTTGATGACTATATTGATATTGAGGATGATATTGACGTTGTTGATATTGAGGTTGAAATTGTTGTCATTGAGGATTGTATCAATATTGAGATTGCTATTGCGTTTGTTGTACTAGTTTGTTTATTTTACCACATTGATTCGTATTCATCTGATTTCCTTTATTATATCTACATAAATTTATGCTATGGTTATTTTTCTTACATATTTGAAAATATCTCAAATTCCATTTAGATCTGTATCTTAAAGTTGAAGTAATAGTACCCTGTGTATTATCATTAGATACCAAGACATTATTAGTCATTTCATCTTTGACTAAGTTCTATACATCATATTCTTGAAGAACATTAATTATGTCATCAAATGTAGTTTTGTTGCCTAAGACTCGCGAAGATGTGACTAGATGCTTGTAACTTTCTAGAAGTTCCCTTAATGTAACTTAGACAAGAAATTTATCTTCTTTTTCTCCCAGAGTTAATAACTTTGCTTTTATATCTTCTACTTTATGAATAAAGAGTTCTATACTTTCTCCACTATTGAATTTTAAGGAATACAATTGGGATTGTAGATTGAGAATAGTAGCTTTATTTTTCCCTTCAAATATTTTGCATAAAGTATTCCATGCTTTTGTAGAAGTTTCTGCTCCACTTAAGTATGGTTGAATTTCATCAATTATTTCAAATGTTATCAACATAAGTGCTTTTGCATCACCTTCTTCAAATATTTATATTTCTCTTGCATCCTCACTAGGTTTTATATTTGTTCCACTAACTATATCCTAAAGTTTTTCTACAACTAGGATTGATTTTATTTTGTTCTTCCATGATGCAAAATTTGGTCCTTTCAGAAGTTGAGATTTATAAAGGAAATTTTTATTGTTTGATATAATGGAACTCATTCAGTACTTTGAAGTAGTAATCCTTATATCTCCTAAATTTAAAAATAAAAACTTAAATATAAATTTTTGAAAATTTCAAAATTTTCTAATCCTTTGGTGTATAAAACTTTTTAACTCCAAAATACAGAGTTGCAAAATTTTAAAAAATTTCTAATATATTTTCTATTTCAAATTCTCTTGAAATAAATCTTCTATCTAAAGAAACTTAAAAAAAAATTAAATGCTTGAAATAACCAAATAAACTAATTAATGTAGAAATCCTTATCACTCCACACTTTTCAAAAAATTCAAAAACTTTAATTTCTAATTAATCCTTATAACTCCTATTAATTACTTTCTATGCTTATAATCACCTTATGAATTCTCAAATAAAGTAAATTAAAACATAAATGTATCTGACCTTTATTTCCTCCTTATTTGGATTGAATGCACATTAAATTTTTATGGATGCGCTAGCCCTAACATCCATGGATGGAGCTCAATGTTCATTGGATTCACGTGCTTTTTAGATGCACATTCATTGGATTAACTTTAATGCCTTTACTCCATTCTAAGTTAAGCATAAATTGTACCAAACTTAACCCTAACGTCAGTTGGCATTATGGAATCTTTTGTGCTTCCTAAATGCATTATGTATGCTAGTGAATTTGTTACTACTACAAGTAACGTTCTTAGACGTTATGCATTTGCACAATTTACTTGTATCTTTTTCGCTATTCTATTGTCCATTATCTATTTGATTGGCTCCTCATAGTTGCTTTAGTAACTATTGCTTGTTTGTTGGACTCCTCACTACTCTAGTGTCCATAGCTTGTCTGTTCACTTATCCTCCTTGTTGCTCTTGTATCTATTGTCTCTTAACTTGAATCCTCCTTGCTTCTCTAGCTTTCCAAATCACTCTCATTCTTCTATATTCCCCACCTAGCTCTCCCACTCTCTACTAGTATTTACTTTACTCTCATATATTCTTCTTCATCTTCTTGATAATTTATTATCTGATTACTGATCTACTTGAATTCTTGCTTTTATTTATGCTTAGATCACTCGGTGGTGCTCTAGTCTCTAGTAAATGATTTTGCTAACTTGTTGGTGCTCTGGTCTCTAATAAGTGCTCTATCCACTCATTTGTGTATATTCCATGCATTGGTGAACAAGCTTTTCATTAGTGCTAACTTGTTGGTGCATAGGCCTTTTGTTGAAGATAATATATTTATTTGGTGCTTAGGCCTCTTGTTGAAGCCCATATGATGATATTTGATTCTCCTTAGGTGATTTGCTTCACTAAAATTTATTTGCACCTTATATGAGCTATATGTTTCATATTTCTTCACTTGCATTTAAATGCTCACTATGAGCTATCTTCTTTTTCTTTTATAGCTCCTGCCATGAGCTTTCTCTACTATTCTTATCGGGTTATTGGTTGTATGATTTTAGTTCTTCTATATTAGCACTAAATTATATTTCTAGTGCTTAATTATTCTTCTATCTACACTTATCTTAAAAATAATAATTCAAAAAATATTAGCACTCTTAATCTTGATGATGCTTACCTCAAAATGATAACTTATACTTAGTCAATGATGTAGTGAATATATTTTTTCTTCAATTGTCTTTAAAATAATTTCCTTTGAGCTTTGCTTATTTTTTGCTCTTCTCAATCTCTATTTTTGTTCATCCTATGCTTTGCTTGCCCTTTATCTCAAAATTTATGTACCCCTCTTTGTTGTTCCATTAAAATATTTAGAAGTAAAAAATTTTCTCTATCTTCTATAGGAAGCTTCTCAACCTTCTAAGCCTAATCTCTTCTTTTCTTTTTATCAATCTAAAATATTCAATTTCTTAGGTCACACCTAAGAACCCAATATGATTCTCCTCCTTAATAGAGAGTCCAATATCAATGTTAGGTTGGCTCTATATATTCCTAAATGATCAACTGTCTCCAAAGTTGATTCTACCTCAATATTCAATCTACAAATTCTTAAATCTTCAAAAACTTCAATATTTTAAATTTTCAAATCAATGTCAGGATGGCTCTTTCCTAAATGATCAACTTTCTCCTAATTTATTTTTACCTTAATCTATCAATAATTATTCTTCCTTTTTGGAGAATATTAATGTCAGGGTGGTGCTACCCCTGAATGACCAACTTCCTTCTGAGTTGGTTCATCTACAATCTTCAATTTCTAAATTTTACAATCAATATCAAATGTCTAGCTTTTATTTGAAGTTGGTCCTTTCTATCAATATAGACAAGTCATAGTATTCATTAGTTTTCCTTCAACCAAGTGGAATGAACCTAACTCTCTACTAAATAAGACCTTTAAAAATTATAGTCCAAGTATACACTACCTTTAAAGTAGACAAACTCTAAATTAACTGTCAAAAATGAATAAAGTAAAATATTGAAAAATGATGGCTAATAAAATGAATTCTATCAAACTGGATAGAGTCAGGTGGTAGCTTTGATACCACTATTGTCTTTCTGAGCCTTACTACCATAAAATATAGCAAAATATTACATAGGTCCCAATATAAAATAAACATAATATTAAAGGTCAAAGTAATAATAATATGAGCAACTAATGTGTATATAAAGGCTTATATAATAAAGAAAATATTAATTTATATACTAAAATATAAATATAAATAGTCTTATTTATTCATGAAGTATGCATGAATAAAACTTACAATATTAATTGCTCAAAAAACATACAAGATTTATTACTTCTCTTCCTATTATAATCAAATAATGAGATATGAATTATCTTGATTCAATTCCTATGGAGCATTGTATCCATATTATAATCATAGTGATATGACTCTTAAGGCAATAGATTATTGCTCTCCATATGTCAAGTCTCATGAATCTTGGATTATCAACTTACCACTTGCATACTAGATGGATACTTGACTCTACAACACTTGTACACATCTACATGACTCTTACACTTCTACATGCACTCCTAATCTAGAAAACTTGTGCACATCCTCACATTACATATTTGCACTCTTGCATACAAGACACTTGTGCACATTCTCTCAACCTACACTTGTACTCTAACTTACATGATACTTGTGCATTTCTTGCACATTAACACTTACATAAAAAGGAAAATATAAATCACACTCTAAACTATAGACTCAACCCTAATCTATTACATATTTATAAATATACCATGAAGGTACCATGGGGGTACATTAGCATGTACCAAATAATTTAATATTCCTCAACATGCTCTATATTCAATTTTCTTCTAATCAAACGCTTTATTAGTGATTCTTCATAGTGGTTTTTAGCACATCTATCCACCCCAATTTATAATAGTTTATTCCATTTTAATCCTTGCTACTATAATATATTCTTTTTAAAATATTGTTGCTTCTTTTAGTGGTTTTTACCACTCTATTCTATCTTTATTCTCAAGAAAGATATAGCTAGATGTTTGCTCAAATTGGATACAAATATCAACCCTCCTTTAACTTACTTTCAAATTCACACTAGAATCCTTCTATAATGCTAGCCTTCAAATATATATCTTCTAATAAATGGATAGAGTGTGGTAGCTCTGATAACACTAATGACTTTTTAGCTAAATTATTCAGGTGGTAATATTTAAGATCAAATATAAAATTCAATATAAATGACCAATATCAATGAACATACCATTCATAAAAATAACAACAATAATATGAAATAAATGACCAATATCATTAATGAAATAACATGAAAACTTATAATAATATTTCTCAAACTATATACAAGATTATTTATTTTGATGCTTGAAATACATATATTATTTGATACAATACATGGAACTTTACCTCCATTATATAATAATTATTATTATTATTTTAAAACTAAAATGAGATAATGCACAAAATAAGATTATTTTAAATATTGTTATTAATATTTTGTTAGTTCTACTAGGTTCAATCATAAAGCTTTTAATTTAAGTTTCTTTTATACTAATATTGTCCACAAAACTTAGCTTAATTTATAAAAGCTGAATATATCGTACGACCTCATACTTCTTAGAATTTTAAGTTCCCACATAATCAGCCTCTATATTATTCTCTTTAAAACGGTTGTTGACAAGAAGAAAATATTTCAAATTTACTTAAGCTCCGTCTGAACCTTTGCAACTACGCAAACCGATCAATTCAAACCCAAATCAAATTCCTGTGACGAAAGATAACCATAACAGAATAAATAAACATAACTACGTTTCCAAAACAGATTTTAAAAAGCGAAAAAAGAGAAAAAATACACATACGCCACTGGAAAGCAGACACAACTGCTTTCAAATAAAGCGTCTGAGTAAAATGAAATGAATAGATGCTTGTCATTTGTTACATTCGCATAAACCGATTCCTTTTATGCCAAAAACCAACTGGTTTTCTCTATATTTGACACTTCAAACTCTAATAAAAATGTATGATATGAGACGTTTCGAATGCTTGGGCAGACTCTAGAAACCGTGGATTTTGATCTTCTTCTTCTTCACCAAGCCGCCCTGCAAATTTATTAAAAGCGAACCTTTAATATGTCATAGAAATCCGAGTTGAGAGATATATCCTTCTGGATACCAAACCAAAGGATGAAATACGGTAATACTCACATTGATTAAGAAGTGGGAAACGTTCAACCTCTGGTCACCCTGAAGCTGGATGACTTTTCCGAGCTCTTTATCTTCCACAACCGTTCCGTTACAGCAAAACTGTTTCTTAAAATCTTTCACAATCCTGTTGTAATTGTACTCTTTGCCCAGCCCTTGAACAGTTGTCAAACACTTTCTCCCGTTACGCTGCTGAATGCGAATGTGAACATACTCCTTCGACGTTTCACAGGTTGCGGATTCACTTCCGTCTTCAATTCCCGCCTCCTTGAATGGGTCTGAAATCAACATAATACAAACATGTAAGGAATTCACTCGCTTTAGCTAATTCTCCGAAAGCATGTTAACATCTTAAATGAAGGAAAATAATGCAATATACAAATCAAAATTTGACAAGCATAGTGGCTAATGTCTAATGTTATATTTATTTACTGACCGAACGCGGTAGGAATGTTAATATCCAGATCAGACATTTTTTCCGACTTTCCACAAAAGCGTAAATGCAACCGAAGAGGAGAGGATACAAAAATGCGTCAAAAGAATGTTGCGTAAATATATGTGGTGAGGGTAATACTGAGAGTGGTGCTATGTTTCCATTATTGCTATTTATATGGCAGATAAATTAACAAGGGAAAGGGAGGTACTTCAAGTCTTGGAACGTCGGCATTGAGTAAAAGGGCCATCGACATCATCCTCATATTTGTTATAAACGTACCTTATGCTTTGAATCTATTTTTAAAATAAATTATAATTTCTATAAATAGATCTATGTAAATAAAATAACATATAACAAGGTAATAAGTTTATAAAATATGAGCTCTTAATCTTTTATGGTTAAATATATTAATTGTTAAAATTTTTCTAAGTAGTTAAATAGTTTAGTATTATTTTTTGAGTTTGTTGAGTTCGAAATAAGTGGTTAGAAATAAGAAACTTTTAAACTATAAAATTTTAGTATTTAGCTTTGTAGGTTAGCCTTGTAGGTTAAAGTCAGATTTTCTTTGGAGGTGAACATATAGGATTTTCTTGCTATTCATGTGTTGTAGAAAAGAAAAAAAGTACACGAATGAAGATGAGTGCTAGAGATGAAAGCAATACAATTTGGAGGTGCTTTAAGTAAATTATAAATAAATGTTTTTGGGAAAGTTAATGTTTATTTTTATTTTAGACTACCTTATAAATCCAAAAGACACAACTAGAACTTTCATTTTTCTTTCAATATTGGACTAGAAACTTGGGTGAAACATTCATAAACATATTTAGAACCATTCACCCATCAAGACTCTAACAAAAAAACAAAATATTAGGACAAAATAAAATTATTTCTTTGTCCAAATAAATGGCATGATATGCTTTTGTTATTTTTAATCACTAGTTGTTTGATTCATATGATTTTAATGAAATATTCTTAGAGAAAAGAGTTATTAGATTGATATAAGGATCCCATGAGTAGAAAATGACATCATAATATGACTAATTCAAGTGTAAGGATATTCCTTTTAAAACACACTATAAATATGTAAAGATAAGCTCTAGTTATTATAAATGGTTTTCAATAGATGAAATGAAAGGCATTTTAGATCTTTGAGGATTAAATGATAAAGCATATTCTAAAAAAGGAAAAAAAAACTTCTCCTAGGCTTATTATTGGTGTTTCCCTACTATAAGGGTATTATCTATCTTTGTCTCTTGTGTGGATTGTCTCTTAAAAATATATTCATAAATATTTTTTAACAATAAAGTTTGGGAATGACATGAACAATATTTGTAACAAAATAATCCTTAGAAACACTTATAATTGTATATCCCCTTTAATGTTGTGATGAAAGGTTGAGACCACCATCATTGAATCCAAACAATAGGTATAAGTGAGTAGTTTTATGAATTTCATACAATAATCCTTAACCGATCATGTTTTCTTGGTTTACATGAATTACATCATATTTGAAGTAGAAGAACCCTTATCAAACTTATGAAGGATTAGTGCTTTCAATTTTGACCAACAAAGAGAGCACCTCTATTGATAGAGCTTCCATAAAAATCACTAATGAAAATAAGTTTCCAACTTAGTAGCGACCAATGTGACACGTTCTTTGTTAGGAACATATTATATTAAAAAATGCTATCTATATTTGTTATCCAACCATGCATATCTTTACCATTAAAGGTTGGATATTGATACATGGAATGAGAATATTAGGAAGCCAAGAAAGAAGATGAAATTATCCTACAAAGGGATCAATATTAGTAGCAAAATATTAGTTAAAACCATCCATACCTATAAGAGTATCCCTAGTACCATAGATATCCATATGATTACCTTAGAATCCTAGAGGTCTATGACTAAATAATGGTTGCTGGTAGATATCAATTTCGAGATAATAGTATCCCTTTAAATCTAGTGTTTGTTGCATATCCTATGGTTCCTACCCAAGGACTTGCTGAAACTCTTAGTCAAGAAGATATCATGTATAGATAATATTCAAACTTATTTGGATGGACTCTAATTTATTCTACGTTTGTAATTGAACTTCAATGATTGAGGAAATAATTTTCTCTAGGTTAGAATCCTATTCTTCCCATAACTCAAGATAGGTACACAACCTAGCATCAATTATGTTGGGAAAAGGACTAGCAATTGGAGGAGTGGTGGAACAAGACAAAGTCATAAATCCTAGAGAATGATTCAAAGCTATTGATACCTATGGTAATGTTGTGACTCTTATTGATAGTTTGATCATGCACACATCCTTGAGATAACTAGTATGAGATTAATGACCATTGATTTACAACCAACCAATGGAAGTACCATGTTTGTTCATACACTAGGAATGAAAATAAAACTTAAAAGAATCCTTCACAACACTTTTAAACATGTGTTTCTAGAGATATCCATTTGATTAATTTGAAGAGATGATTATAAAGAGATGGGTATCTCACAAGGGTTCTAGTACACCCAATACTCAAAAGTGTTGCCAGAGATACACCTTACTTTGACCAGCTCAAAGATATGATCACAATGAGATAAGAATCCCTTAAGAATCCTAGTACACTAATACTTATTTTTCTAGTTGGGTTTTAAAAAATAAAACAACAATTACTAACTCACAATATTATAGAAGAAAAATGCATCAAAATATGGAAATAAAAAAGTATTGAAAAAATTAACCAAGCAATATGAGGTAGACCTAGTTATCTAAGGGTCTAGAGTGATTCATTCACTCTTATACCAATTTTTTCACATCACTACATGCATCCAATACTGATGCTCTGATACCACTTGTAATGAAATACAATCTAGAAATACAACAATAGTAGTATGATTCAATAATGCATAAAATAAAATATCCACTAGAACATTAAATCATATTCAATGTCAAGAAATTAATAATACAAGTAATAGAATTCCATAATCCAATTCAACAGATATCATAGCCACTTAGAGAGGGAAAAGTATCATATGCATAATAGAGATGACTAAGATTCAAGTGATGATCTCAACTACAACATAACTCATACTATTTATAGACTAAATCAACAATAATCCTAACCCTAATTATTAGGGGACAACTACCCTATCTTAGAGCTCAAGCTAATAATAATAAAGATAATAGACATGACTATATTAGAGCCATCATAAATAACCTTGTCATTGGTATAGATTTAACCTATCATTGCACCAATATATGTGGTTGAGTTAGGAGGAGAAAAATATTTAAAGAAATATAATACTTTTAGAAAAAGAGATGCAATACATGGAAAAAATTGTTATCTCTAGATTTTATCAAGTGATCTCTAATGATCAAATGAGAGAAGCAACCATTGTGCTATTGTGAATGGTGTAGAAAATATTATGTTATCCCATATAATCTTAATGGGGTGCTTACACCACCCTTGTACCACTTGTAAGCCTATGCCTTTGAGGAAGAAAAAACCACTATAAAATTGAAGGTAAGGATTCAAACTTGTAATGCATATTAATAAGACCAATTGTCTTGATTAAATAGAATTAATTTGACCAAGCCTTTAGATATGATGGATAAAATCATAAAAAAAAAGAGAGCATAAGACTCTACCTCACCACATCATTGTAAATAGTCAAGACCTTTACCATTGTACCAGATATCAAGATGATTTGGAGTTAGTAGAACGTGCACATAAATATGTAAAAAATGATGCACAATTTTTTGAAAGATATTAGTTTTTGAGGATAACTTAGGCTTATCCACTTAAGCCTAAGTTAATTATTATTATATTTATTATTCCTATTTCTTGCACTTTGTATTCACGTGAGGCATAGTATGCCCATGTTAGAAATAGGTTGTTAGCATGTTGTTAGCATGTTTTTAGATGTTAGTTAACTATTAGAGATCTTGTTTGTCTTCTAG
This sequence comes from Wollemia nobilis, assembly GCA_028583015.1. Lineage (NCBI taxonomy): Eukaryota > Viridiplantae > Streptophyta > Pinopsida > Araucariales > Araucariaceae > Wollemia > Wollemia nobilis. Next base: position 2,409,038 of record JAQPPZ010002224.1, read on the forward strand.
CAGTTAGTGGACATCCATAGTTAGCATTTGGTTTAGTAGTTAAGTGGTTGGCCATGTTTGGCAGATTGTTGCAACCACTTAACCTACATGAGATTCCTATGCAATTCTATATATACTTGCATTATGATGAGTAATATAGCTTCATACTATTGTACCTACATCATTGGTATCAGTTAGCTTCAGGAGAATTGCAGGAAGGAGGAGAGAGCTACCACTTCATTGCAGATCCTAGGAGGTGTTGAGTGGAGTTGACTTGAAGTCACCTACAACACCAAGTGAAGCTGAGGTGACAGAGGGAGGATATTACCCCTGCACCAACTATCTGTTTAGAAAAGCAAAAATTGAGATATTATCTCATCAGTTCAAGTTGAGTTCCAGTTGGAGTTTCAAATTTGCATTCAAAAAAGGAGTCAAGTTCTTCACAACTTGACAGGAGTTTCCTTCTTTTGCATAGAAAAAGATTAAAATTTTATATTAATGTTTTATTAACATTAATATTTAATTTTATTATTAAAAAAAAAAATTCTCTTGCATATAGGCATTGCCTATTTTGAAGAGGGCAGTGGGTGTTCGCCCTCCTATTTTTAGGTGGTATATTGGACACTAGAGAGTGCCGACAATTGATGGGCCCTGCACTGGCCAAAATGCTGAGCCAAGTCTTGCCAATCGGCCACCAACAACCGATGGCAACTGATGGTAGCCGATGCCCACCAGCCACACCATCCAGCCAATAGCGTTGACCACCGACCAGAAATCAACAACACACTAGACTGATCGACCATCATCGACAGATACAACCAGGTTCGGCTTGACCACGAACTACCCACCAACCCTCACATCATAGATCGTAGGTAGTCCCCAACATACTTGACGACGACCACAAAAAAAAAAATCGGTGAGCACAAGTTTACAGTAGATTGAGAAGTTTTTCAATTCCCAACGAGGTTAAGAAGTTTTTCAACACATTTGAAATATTGAACGTTTGATGAACACCAAAAAATTATTTTGACGATCCCAGTATTAACGGTGACTATGATCAATTTTTCTCGACGACCGAGGTTCTGACCATCGCGTGACATTCCAGTGGTGTGAGTTTTGGCAGGGTGCGTTGAGTGTAGAAGATGATCTCTGGTGATCTAAACAATTTTTGCATCAGTTGAGGCCAAGTTGTGGCCAAGAGGTGGTCACATAGGCCGTCAGTTGGTGGCCGTGCTAGTTGGTTGGTGCGCTCGGCTCCGATTGGTGGAGATCCAATAGGGTTGTGGGGCCCACAAACTATTACATTGTGTTGAATTCAGGTCCTCTGTGAGTCCCACATGTTGTGTTCGTTTGGGGCTGCTACCATGTGGTATTCTATTGTTTGTTGATTTGCTGTTAAAACTTCGTGGCTGTTGCTTGCGCCGCCCACCCCAGTTGATAGGGGGTAAAAATTAAAAAAAAAAAAAAAAGTTGGCGGATTTGAAATTTTTTATTTTGGCAGCAAAAACCAAATTTGGCGGAAAACACAAACAAGGAGGAACATTTTTGAAAATTCAAATTCAAATTTTGGCGCCAAAACCAGCAAAACAAGGAGAGCAACTTCAAGAGGTGATATCTTCCTCATTATTGGTCCGTTTTTGACCAAATTTTTTGCATTGTGTTGCAAATTTTCATCAGATTGATAATTTTTGCTCCTAACCAAATTTTGGCATTGAAAAAGGGCTAATTTTTTTAGTATTTTAGTGCACTTTGTAATTGCAAAATTGAAGTCTATTTTGTAAAAAGCACTAAAATAGCCTTATTTTTTAGAGCAAAATTTGTAAAATCTAGGCAATTTGGCTGCATAGGAAACTAAAATTGTTCCTAAGCCTAGATTAGTTCTTGCATCCATTTTGTAATCCTCCTAGTCTGGCATATACTAGGCAAAATATGGCTCATGATCTCAGAACAAACATGGAAAACCTCATCGAAGTAGTAGACATTTTGGCAAGAAAAGTGAGTGACATTGTTGTGCAGTTTAATCCTGGTGAACTCAAAATCCACCATAATCATGCAAACAAAGCCAAATGTGAGGTTAAAATGTATGATGGATCTAGGGATCTCGATGTCTTATCTGCATGGATTTTGGATATGCAAACTTGGTTTGCTTATGCTAAAATTTCGGAGGATGAAAAATCCACATTTGCTACACTAAAACTCACAGGTTTAGCAAAAGTCCTCATTGTAGAAAGACAGAGTCATAATGCCACCATGACTTGGAAAGAATTAACTCAAATTCTGAAAAACACCTTCTTTCCACCAAACTACCAATGTGACCTCACTACCAAGTGGTATAGATTGAGGCAAACCTATGGAATTGTAGACACCAAAACAGCACCATTTCGATTAAGTGATTACAAACATTGATCACATTGATATCACAGCTTTTAGGGCAGCCCTTAGAGGTCAAATAGTGGTCTTAACCACTCGCACAGCAGTTCGGAAGATCGGAAAATGAGCAGAGCAAAGTCGGTCGTTCTAGAGCAAACTTCAAACTTCTTAGCCTTCTTCAAAACCTTCTTTAAGCCAAGCCTTTTGTCAAAAACCAAGTGGGCCCAAAGTGTCGCGATATCGCGACACTTTGGGCCCCGACCCAAAGCGGGCCCAAAGTGTCGCGATATCGCGACACTTTGGGCCCCGACCCAAGCGGGCCCAAAGTGTCGCGATATCGCGACACTTTGGGCCCCGACACCAAGCGGGCCCAAAGTGTCGCGATATCGCGACACTTTGGGCCCCCCCCCCCAGCGGGCCCAAAGTGTCGCGATATCGCGACACTTTGGGCCCCGCCCCAAAGCGGGCCCAAAGTGTCGCGATATCGCGACACTTTGGGCCCCGACTCGAGCGGGCCCAAAGTGTCGCGATATCGCGACACTTTGAAAGCGGGCCCAAAGTGTCGCGATATCGCGACACAAGCCGGCCCAAAGTGTCACGATATCGCGACACTTTGGGCCCCGACTCAAAGCCGGCCCAAAGCGTCGCGATATCGCGACACTTTGGGCCCCGAGCAAAAGCCGGCCCAAAGCGTCGCGATATCGCGACACTTTGGGCCTCAAGCCGACACGTCACCAAAGACAAAAGCATGCAGTCAACTATCCAAAGAACGACCGCCACGTGGCACCCTCTACGTGTCCCTTCTCGAAGAAAACCCCGCGGGTCTGTAGAACGACGGATTCAACGGCGAACATTAATTAGACGAGCGGTTTTAAAAATATATCCGATCCGAGGCCACGCCTCATAACTGCGATCTGTCAGTGCGAGCCATGTCCCATAATGGCCCGATAAGGATCAAATCTGAGCGGCCCTTACGGATTTAGGGTTTCGAACATTAATGTTCCCAGAAGCCGAACCCTCTATAAATAGAACCGGCTCGATACGTAAAGAGGACGAAGTATTTTTCTGGAAGCGTAACGAAGTGCTGTTAAACTGAATATCCGATTGTATTCATCCGAACTTGCATTTCCGGCATTGGATTACCATAATCCATCAATTTGCCGACAACACATTATTCTGGACTTTGAGTCAATTCCTAGTGGATTGGCGTCGAAGTCGGATTTTTACAGGGCGGCCCGCTTGGGCATCCCACATATGTTCGTAGTGCTAATTCGATTTATGCTATTTCGAATGGATTAAAGCCGTTTACATTTCGTATATGCTATTTTCAAACGTATTAAAGCAACAGTCTATGTTTTTATAATGTATGCTGTCTTCGAATGCGTTAAATAACAGTTTACGTCTTATATTGGCGAATACATGTTGTTTCGAATGCCTGTTGTTCTCTGTTCTTTATAAAAGTAGCAGGTTACGTAGAGTTATTTAACGTATGCATTTAATCAAATGTTTGCATACATTATTCATTGTTTCACAAAGTCAAACGTTCTGTCTTCTTGTTGCAGGTGCTATTAACCGTTTACTGTTTCTTTTACGGCAAGGACAGCAACAAGCAGGAACTCACCATTATTAAACATCAAGCGACGGCAACATTACAGCCCGCCCATTTTGCATGTGGGCATGCGGAAAGAGATTACTGTTCATCTGTTGTAATAAAAAATCAATTTATTGTAACCGAGTTGGGATTAATATAAAAAGGCGGTGCTTTTACCCTTTTGATATGATTACATCCGTGTTATTACATGCATTAAACTAGTTCTGTTTTTATTGCATCTCGGTGTTTATTTTTCGGAATCTCATGCTTTCAGTGGCGATCACGGTGGGACCGGTTCCCATATTTTTAAAAATCACGGAAGTTAATTAAACTTGTTGTGTCTTGTGCTTAACAGGTACTTCTTTTTAACCGGAGGTCAGAAACAGCAATTTCGGGCAGAAAGGAGGTAACGATTCTAGCCGTCCATATCATTTTCTGTTGCGAAGTTTCGGGTCATTTCGTTTACTGACATTTTTAATTTCTTTTAATTATTACCGTAAGGTAGAGAAATTTTTTTTTAAAAATTTTTCTTGCTTTATTTAATTATGTAGTTATCTGCGTAATTATTCATTTAATAATTAAATCTTTTTAATTATTAAAATAAGGTAGAGAATTTTTTCTTACAGATTTTTCTTGCTTTATTTAATTATGTCGTTATCTGCGTAATTATTCATAAAAAAAAAAAAAAAAATTTAAAGAAAGGTAGAAAATTTCTTTGCAATTTTTACTTGTTGTTTTCAGTTAGTATTATCTGTCTGGCATAGGGAAAGATTTCTTTTTCAGTTGCCTGTTTCAAATTTGCAAAGTAAAATGAATCCCACACACCACGTGGTACTTTAAACCAAGGCGTTGGTCGTAAAACCCCAACCCTTGAGCAAGACCAAAGGTGGATTCCATTATCACTTTGGCTTGAGATATTGCATCCATTACCTCGATCGCGACTGTTGCTAGACGTAAATCCTGACGAAAGCTGACCGAGTGTTGCTGGGGTGATTCCCATGCACGCGAGGATAAGTCTTCTATGGTAGGTGTCATAAACAGAGCGATTCCCCTTCCGTACCGCCTATGTTCCACGTACCATCTGCTCTCACGTACCTATAGTCTCCCTCACGTAAGGGCGGGTATATAGAGAGGTTGGTATATCGGTCCGGCAATGGTATATTGAAGGGGCGACCATTTATGGGAGTCATATGAGCCAACATTATGCATTTAAACGTTCTTCCAAAATTGCAAAAACAAAACAAAACATCAAAATGCACTAAACCAGCTTTAGGACACACTATCAATCCTTAAAAGAGATAATCACGGTTTTGCGTATGTGTGTGTTCATTTCATGCTTGGTGTGCACAAAAAGACAAATCATCATAAACGAGATAAAATCTGCTTAGATAGTAGCGACACATCACAATGGTGTACACTCGTAGCCAAGCCCAATCAAGGGCAGACGCTATGGAAGGTACACAAAGAGAGGGCGCTAGTCGCCTTCGCTTTAGCCCTGAGGACCTAGCCAAACCATCTTGGCAGTCCGGCCTACAACAAAGTCCACATCAAGCCACTTCAAGAAGGAACTATTGGGAACCTCCTCATTGGAATACACCCGTTCAACGCACCCCCTTTCGGGAAGATGGTTCACATGCAGATCTCAATATAAGTAGACAACCGCCTCTTGAGGCTAGGTTTGAATGGCCACAGCGCGATGAAGCGCTAGAGAGGCATACTGTCCATTTGGAGGGACAACGTGGATATGGCGTCCCTTATTTACCTCCCATCAGAACAGAAAAACAACATCCAGAGCGCAGGGCTCTTTACACAGGGCTAGCTAACTCCGCCCGCCTCTCTCACACCCATAAAATGGAGTACGAGGAAGATCATCACATTCCTCGAGAACAAAAAACAGCGTGGGAACCTTGTGTTTCGCACACCGAGATATCATAATCACACATCGAGGCCGAACCTCAAACAAATGTCGCTTACCCCGACAAAGGGAAGCAACCCATTGAAATTCTCGACCATCAAGATCGAGGCAAACACATGGGCAAAACATTCAAGCCTCCTCAACAAAAGAGGGCAGACCCAGTTGACCCGGCAGTCGCCAGACATGCCGCTCGTCAAGCCCAGATCATGCGGCTTAAACAAAGTCATCAGGAAATAGAGTATCGATACCGCTTGGATAGAGAGCGCATGCAACGCGAAGCGGATGAGTTACGCTATGAAATACCTGAGAGGGGGCCAACCCCTCGCATCCAAAGAGCACAACAGTATGAGAGGCACAACCCGTTGGGGCAGGACAGTCTCCGCGACCTCGTCAAGCTTTGCCTCCGAGACCTTATAGACCCGAAAGGGAGGCCACTCCCCGGAACAATGATGGGTACCCTCAGCGGGGACTCGATCAAGGTTATAGGGCTCGCCTAGAGACTCCTCAAGAGTTTTATGAGGAGTATGAACCAGAAATAGAATGGGTCGACATGCCCCATCAAGGCGGGAGGGCTGCCAATCGGCCACCTCCCCATAGGCCTCCAGTCTCCCTTGACCCACAACGGGAGCAAACCAAAGAAGAAGAAATAAAATCTTCCGATGCATACAAAGCGCTATTAGAGCGTTTGGAGTCTGTGGAGATAAAAGCTTCTGGGCATCAAAAGCCCACACTACGTCAACTCCGCAGTCATCCGGTGCATCCCTCAGTACCCATACCTCTTTACCCCGAACATTTCAAGTTGCCACAATTGGCGGTCTTTAAAGGGGAGGAGGACGCACAAGAACATGTCACGAGGTTCCCGAGTCAATGCTTCGGTATCCAAGACAATGATGCATTATTGCTTAGAACTTTCATAACCACATTCGCGGGCCCTGCCTCGGATTGGTTTACACAATTGCCCAAACACAATATCAACAACTTAGATCAACTAGTGGATGCATTTCTTGAACGCTTTGCTTTCAACACAAGGAAGAAGGCATCACTAAGTGATTTGGCCAGCCTCAAGCAATATGAGGAGGAAACAATAGCAGCATACGGGAACCGATGGAGGGCTTTGCTTTCCAGGCTACCGTACCGTCCCCCTATGTCTGATCTCACTCAGATGTTCGCACGGAGTTGCTTAAAATCAATCTCTGGGCTATTGTTGCTAAAGCAATACGACAGCTTAGAAGAAGCCTTGGCGCAAGCCAGAGTCATAGAAGAGATTAAAATAGGCGAAGGCGCAATTGCCAAGCCTAAGAAGAAAGAGTGGAATAAAACCACTAAGACTGGGAATACGCAATCACAACCCGCAGCGGTTAATCAAGTTGCAATCAATGTTCCCAAGCCAGTGCAAGACACGCAGCCTCAAAAGGCCAATTACCAAGCAGTGCCTCCTAGTTATGAGAAAGATAACAAGAAACAGGAGCAGAATCAGCAGCGTCACCCTAAGCGACAATTCACCCCCTACACGGAGTCTAGGGACTCCTTATTTGACCGCTTGTCAGCGGCAAATTTAGTAACCCTTCCAGAGATCCCGACTATAGACCCTAACGCTCCTAAACCTAAGGGATATAGAGAGGAACTATACTGTAGATTTCATAGGCGAAGGGGACACGATTTGAATGGATGTTGGAAGTTCAAAGGTCTAATCCAAGATTTAATCGAAAATAAAACGTTGGCCGTGGACAACCCCATAGCGCCAAACAACCAACAAATGGGGGTATTCAAAGACCCCTTGCCTGCTCACGAGACACAGGCAAAACCTCTCCAAGTTAATGAAGTACGCCAGAATCTTCCCATGCAAGGATTTGTGGGAATGATTAGCATAGTGACGCGGAATAAAAAATACTCAGCAGTTGCCCCTGCGGCAGCCACAAAGGAAGTTCCGACAACGTCACAGCCTCAACAACACCCTATACAGTCACCTCCGCCTAGACCAGAAATCACGATACGGTCCAAACTCACGCAGAGTTTGCGGACCACATCGGCTAGGCTGTCCATTTACGAGCTTATTCAACAATCAACACCTCATAGAGAAGCTCTTATGGACATTTTAAAAACCATCGAATTACAGCCCCAAGAAGCAAATTCTTTCAACAACTTCGTGGGACATGTAAAACGATGTACTGAGCCGGTCATCACCTTCAGAGAGGATGAAGTCAAAGCAATATCGAATGACGCGGCTGATCCACCCCTACATGTTGTTGCGCGGATCAACGGGATCCCGTATAAGAGAGTGTTGGTAGATACTGGCTCGTCCAGTAATATTATTACCACTGCAGCCCTGAAACATTTGAAGTTGCCAGCCTCTCATATCACAGCCTCCACGTACACACTGCGAGCCTTCAATGATGCAATATGCTCGACAGTCGGCACGGTTGTTCTACCTGTCCAGGTAGGACAAAAGACAACACCAACATTGTGCCATGTGTTGGAAGGCGAGATGGCCTACAATATACTGCTAGGGCGGCCTTGGATTCGGGACATGAAGTGTGTCCCTTCCATCGCTCACCAGTGCTTAAAGTATGCTTTTGAAGGTGAAATACACGTAGTCCCAATGGACCTGGAACCCTTCAAGTATTGCAATGCGGTACAACTAATGCCTCAGTCGACCCTCCCTTCAACGCATTTGGATTTCCAATTAAATCCATCTAAACAGGGTCCAATACCGCAAGCACCACTGATGACCGAATCACCAAAACCCCAGCCAGGTGAGACTTCATCATCTGCTCCTTCATCATCAACGCCACCCGTCATGGCTACACGGAAGGACAAGGGAAAACAAATCATGGAAGAGGCTCAGCCCTTAGAAGAGGGGTTGCCCACAATATCAACGGTATCAACAGAGGAAATATCCAGCACAACGAAAGCTGAGACCCCAAACCTACCAAACATGGAATGGACTCAGGAAGGACTCCCGTTCCCTCCCTCCGAAGCATCAACAATCACTGTTAAAATGGCTAGTACAGGCTTGGGGGAGTACATAGTGCAGAATGTTGTGGCAACGCCCGCATTAGAGTCAGTCCAGGATATGGGAAAACCTCGCCTTCCCATAGGGACAGTTGTTCCCCTAGGTCACCCACCCAACCAGACAAATTTTGTGTATGGGGGCCTTGATCATGGTCTTGAACCATGTCAACAAAAGGAAGCAGACGAAGAACCTTCTGTTGAAAACATCAATTATATGTCAAACCCACAATTTGCCCTCAAATATCTCGGCCAATGCCATTGGCATGGATACGGGCTAGGCAGATATGAGCAAGGGATGCGTCTCCCTTGCCAACCAAGATATCAGATGCCATATGACAAGTCAGGAGTAGGGTTCAACCACCCCCTGCCCTTGGACATCTTGGTTGAAAATATGCAAGACCTAGAAATAGGCAACAAGGGGGGATTGGCACTAGATCTCTATGCCAACCCAAAAATAGAATTTACATTGGGAGATTACCTCCCATGGTCACCAAACACCCTTGGTAACAACAGTAATCCCTCTCCTTTGCTAGAGAGAGGCGAAAGTTCGGATACCCATCCCCAAAAAGAATATCAATGGTGTCCGGACATCTTTTCAAAGTTGTTCCCCTTAGAGATTCCAGTTGAGTTAGCACAATGTCAAGAGAGTCAGGTCCCTCCACCAAAAGTGGAACAACCGCGATGGGACCAGATTAACTTATTGGAGCAAGGAGAGTCCTCAACATCGCCAGCAATAGTCGCTGAAGAGAATGAACATTTTCGAATCTCCGAAAGTGACTCAGAAGATGAGACTGAGATGGACTATCTCAGACATGCGCGATGACATTATCGTGCTTTAACTCATGAAGATCTAATGGGACAGATGGGCATACGATTAGGGCATGAATGGTGGGTCGACCCAACAGGGTGGGACCTGATCTTGGATCCATGGCTCCACATTCACGATGAGCACCGTCCACCTCGAGACCCTATCATAACAACAGTGCCGAGGGAAGACCCTGTCCTCCATTTGGCACATAGGGCCGATCCGTTCGTGCCCGTTCCCATAGAGCCAGATCCAGAGTATAGGGAATATCTAGAAAAATCAAGTTATCATACCCGCGGTAATGGAGACCAAATTCATTCCATCCACATGATCTCCATTGATTTGACCGCACCCATCCGCAATCCGACCGATCCAGCACGGTCATTGCATCTCGACATAGATGCCATCGACTGGGATCGCGTCAATTCACCCCTATCACCAACAGAGTACTGGCCTTTCGGTGAAATGCCTCATTTTACCCCAAGGACAACTCAAGATATTTTTCAAGCTGAAGAGGAACCTGAGGTTCCAAACATAGATCTAAATTCAGCTAATGATATCCATTTGATCCCGACTCCACATCAGTTGGAGGACGGATCCCACATGTCAGTCGAGGAGACGACTGACGTAGACATCGGCACAGATCCAATGAATCCACAGATTCTCAAGCTGGGGGTAAGTCTTTCCCCCGAAGAGCAAGCCGATTACATTGCCCTTCTCAAAGAGAAGAAGGAGGTTTTTGCATGGTCGTACAAGGATATGCCAGGACTAGACCCGCAGCCTAGTCACGCATAATTTAACGCTTGATCCGACAATCAAGCTTGTAAAGAAAAAACTATGCAAGATGCACCCAACAAGTGGCCTTGATGGTCAAAGATGAATTACAAAAGTCGTTGGACGCACAATTTGTCATCTGCGTGGATTATCCGCCATGGTTGTCCAACATGGTTCCCGTCAAGAAGCCCGACGGGAGGATTCGCATATGCACCGATTTTCGAGACTTAAACAAAGCGAGTCCTAAGGATGATTTCCCCTTGCCGAGCATCGATGCGTTAGTAGACGCTACAGCAGGTCACGAAATGCTCTCCCTAATGGATGGTTTCTCAGGATACAATCAAATTCGTATCAATCCTGAGGATCAACTCAAAACGGCATTCACAACGCCTTGGGGAACATTTTGTTATAAGGTCATGCCTTTTGGCCTTAAAAATGCTGGTGCCACCTACCAACGTGCCATGACGTATATCTTCCACGATTACATGCACAAAACTTTGGAAGATTACATGGATGATTTATTAGCCAAGTCTCTCGCGCGCTCAAATCATATCGCTGACTTAAGCAAGATCCTCGATCGCCTCATGGAGCATAAAGTCAGATTAAACCCCAAGAAGTGCGTCTTTGGCGTCACATCTGGAAAACTCTTGGGTTTCATAGTCTCAAAACGAGGAATCGAGGTGGACCCAAAGAAAGTCAAGGCAATCCTTGAAATGGTTCCCCCAACCACAATCAAGCTGCTCAGAAGTCTGCAGGGAAATGTCGCGTCGATTAAACGCTTCATAGCACAATTATCTGACAAGTGCCGACCCATGAAAAAATTATTGCACAAGGGGGTTACATTTCATTGGGATGACGAGTGCCGATCGACCTTTGACGAGATCAAACAATACTTGGCTTCGCCGCCGGTATTGGCACCACCTAGGCCAGGAGTGCCGTTCTACTTATACATCTCAGCCTGCGAGGTGGCACCGGGCGCCATGCTAGCCCGGAAGAATGAACTTCACAAGGAACAAGGCTACATACTATCTTAGCCGCACTGCGGTCAGTTACGAACTTAACTATGCATACGTTGAGAAACTTTGCCTGGCAGTGGTGTTTGCTACCAAAAAGCTACGCCACTACATGCTGAGCAACACTACGTATGTTGTGTCTAAGGAGAATCCATTGCGATACATGATGAGTCGTACTTATCATAGTAGTCGCACGGCGAAATGGATCATGTTGTTGACGGAATTTGACATAGAGTTTATTGGACAAAAATCTATCAAAGGACAAGTCATAGCCGATCAACTAGCAGAGGCTCCTCTTGAAGACAATCAGCCTCTGGTCATAGAACTACCCGATGATGGGGTCTTTCATGTCTCAGAATCGCCAGATTCCGATGAGCCTGAGTCACAGGCCGACATAACCCTATTTTTTGATGGTTCTAAGTGTGAGCAAGGTGGTGGTGCGGGAATTGTATTCTTCACACCGCAGGGTGCTCCAATGCCCCTGTCATTTAAATTAAACTTCCCGTGCACCAACAACAACGCAGAGTATGAAGCCTTGCTCCTAGGTCTTCAGACAACAATCGCCATGAACATCAAAAGACTGAACATCTTTGGTGATTCGCTGTTAATAGTCAATCAAGTCAAAGGGGTATATCAATGCAAATGCCCAGTTTTGAAGGCTTATAAAGCCCTTGTGGACAAATTCCTGGTAAAACTTGAGTGGTATGACATCGAGGCACTCCCTCGATCATCAAACCGTTTTGCGGATACAATGGCCTCCTTGGGGTCATTAATTCCGCAGGACCTTTCTGGTGATATGACAACCATTCAAGTCAAAACCTTATCGCAATCCGTGATGGAGCGTGCAAGCTTAGACTCGACGCCAGGAATCCACATGATACAAATTGAACCATCCTCGGATAGGTTCTCTCGAATCCGAGATCGTCTGAAACACGCCAACTGGGGGTCCTTGTTCTCCCCTACTCCCATTAATAGCAACACAATACTATTCTTGTAGGTTCTATCCCATTCAGCATTTGCTAGGGATGAACTTCAGGAGGGATTGGCTGTTCATACTATCGAGGTTTCTGATCAACAGGACTGGTATTTACCCATTCGAGACTACCTCAAGCTAGGTAGTCTCCCACTTGATTTGACTCATGCCGCAAAACGAGCACTCAAGCAGAAAGCGGCTAAGTATGTCTTGATAGGAGACATCTTGTATCGTCGCAGCTATGAAGGAATCCTCCTTCGTTGCTTGGACCAGCAAGAGTCCACTTGGGCAGTCGCCCAAGCGCACGATGGTACATGTGGTGGCCACTTTAGTGGAATGGCCATCGCAAAGCGCATTCTTCGCATGGGCTATTATTGGCCATCTTTAGAGCGAGATTGTTGCACCTATGTCAAGAAGTGCGTGAAGTGTCAACATCATGCCAATCTAATGCACGTACCTTCTCAGGCCTTGCAGACAGTCCAATCTGCTTGGCCATTTTTGCAATGGGGCTTTGATCTCATTGGAAAGATCTCCCCTGCGTCGTCAGGCCGTCACACGTTTATCATAACGGCCACAGAGTACTTCACCAAGTGGGTGGAAGCAATTCCGCTTACCTCTACGACAGGACCCCGCATTGTGGAGTTCATTTTGCATAACATCATATGTCATTTTGGTATTCCATCCAAAATAGTCTCGGATAATGGGACACCTTTCAAGAACAAAGACGTGCGTGCTTTGACCACAAAGTACAAGATTCAGCACAACTTTTCAACACCTTATTATCCGCAGGCGAATGGACAAGTAGAGGCGTCAAACAAAACGCTAGTTGCCATCCTTAAAAAGACCATCGCAGACAGTCATAAGGATTGGCACATTCAAATCCCACTTGCCCTATGGGCCTATCGCACTAGCATTCGGACGCCCACTGGGGCCACTCCGTTTTCGCTCGTGTATGGCTCCGAGGCAGTCATGCCTCTAGAGTTGGAGATTCCTTCCCTGCGCATATCAATGCATGAGTTCATAGATGATGATTCTGCGCGGCAGGCCCGGTTAGACCAGCTTACGTTGCTTGACGAACGACGCGTTAATGCTCTCGAGCATTTACGCATTTATCAAGAGCGACTTAAGAAAGCTTACAACATGAAAGTTCACCTTCGGGACTTTCGCGTTGGTGATTTGGTTTTGAAGGAAAATCAACAAAATTCCAGTTTGCCATCCCACCTAAGGGACAAGTTTGCGGCAAATTGGTTAGGTCCGTATGTCATTGATAGCAAAATCGGACCCGGGACATACCGGCTAGCTTCTCTTGATGGTATCAAGGAAACAGAACCCTTGAATATCAGTCATTTGCGACCATTTCATATCTAAAGAGAGCCATATCCCAAAAGGCTCCAAGGATTCTTGCAATCGCTTGGTCAATCCCCCAAAATGCTCCAAGGATTATCGCAATCGCTTGGTCACCCCAAAGGCTCCAAGGATTCTTGCAATCGCTTGGTCAATCCCAAAAACGCTCCAAGGATTTCCATAATCACTTGGTCAAAAATCATGAAAATTCAAAAAAACAACAAAAATCATCAAAAACAACAAAAATTTGCATCTCATTTCTAGGCATATTCAAATTCATCAAATAGACAGTTCCTCTCGCAATTCATCTTCATATTCACCAAAATCAATCCATCAAAAATACAAAAATACATAGCTGCATCCAAGCATTGCATCCATACATTGTATATTCATGGTCGTATAGGTCAAAGGCACCATAGGCTGTCATGGTTCTACTAGTCCATCTTGTTCCACACTGTTCCATTTTACAAAAACAGCAAAACATCATGCACTTTACCACACCAGAGTCCGTGGTCTCTTAATGTATCAAGAGTTTTTCGTGATTCTGTCATCATTTTGCTCTTTAGCAATGAAATGTATCAAGTCAAACAGATTTTACGAAGGTAGAGTTGCACTTGCAATACACCTTGTTACGTAACATCCCAACACAAATTAAAACACATAAAAATTCCCGAGTTGTGTGAACGAAGGATGAAACCTGCACGATAATCCAGGTTACCATAAGCAAAACGGTTATCTTGCTCATCCCCCTGTGCGAATGACCCCAAGAATGCTCGAGAGTTGGCAAAAGGACAAGCGTCCTCCCTACCCAATTCCCTAAGAATCCCAAAGTTGCAAAACGTCAAAAATTTGCAAAATGTCAAAACTTCAAAATTTGACACCCCACAGTGCACATCTCAAAAAGCACAAAGAATAGTGATTATCGTCACTCCATATCCCTTGCTCAAGAGAAAAGAAAAACAAATCAAAATAAACAGTGATTATTATCACTATAACGAGCAAGTATCCCAATACAATTGAAAAAAAGAAGGGAGTTGACCTTGAATCCCTGGAACTCTCAGCATTCCGACGAGTCATGAGGCAAGCCTCAGTACCGGTTTGGTTGATAGCCTATCGGTCACTGGCGGTAAACTTCTCGCATGACGATATATCTATCACATTAACTTGTGTACAGATCAATGTTTGCATGTGGATGAGCTAGCTTATGGTATCCTGGAGAACACCGCAGATTAATCTAACTACATACAACAAAGGAGTTAGTGGAGCTAATTAGGTGATCCTCAGTACAGGTTCGGTTGAAAGCCCATCTGGCACTGGCGGTATCCTGACAAATACCACATAAATGAACTCAATTGCACACACAGGGATGTGAAATAACTTGGTTAAAAACAAGTCCGATTCATACCTTGTTCAAAAGTCTTGTAAGATAAAGTACAATCATGGCTAGTGAGTTAAAACCGTCTGAGTCTCGAAAAACCTTTGCTACATTGCTAAACCAATTGCACTACTTTTCATCCTTGCAATACCATCAGAAAATACAAAAAGAAGAAACACCACATTTGTACATAGCAAAGTAATGGAGTTCTAAACAGTCTATGGTGCCATAACCAACTCTCACCAAGTCCATACATCCATTTCATTTCTGCATATCACATGCATTTGCATTCATCATGCATCCATCAAACTAAATCAACATACAACATTGGTAATTATCATACCATATGCATCCATCCATATCAAGTAGCATGCATCCATCAACATCAATCATTGTGCATAAAATCATGACATATACGTAAAGAAAGAAAATCAAAACAACAAAAACATCACAAAAATGCAACACAAAAAGAAGCAATAAGCATTGCCGGACACGAGTGCTCTTGCACTCAACCTCTTGGCATAGAAAATCGATGTCGGGGCTCAAATTCTCATCCTCCTACTTTCCTAAGAAGGCTATCATAGCTGGACCGCTCCACGGGAAGACGGGTTTTTGATGATTTCACCCCATTATGGCATCACCAAAAGGGTTAACACCCACCAAAAATAGGTCCAAATGTCGGGAAATTGCACGTGCTCAAATGGAAAAACATCTAAAGCCACCCTAACCTAAGTCATCTTGGGTCAAGCGACTCGTCGCTTTTCTCACGAAGGTCATTCCCTCATCGATTCGTCGCTTGAGGGGGTAGTCACACTTAGTCACCAATCAACAAGCACACACCCAATCAAGGCAATGACATGCATTCAAAGAATCATTGACAAAGACAATCACGCTCCTGCTTGGGGCAGTAAACAAGCAATCATTAAATTGATCAAATACTTGGCATTCCCGAAGCATGAACACAAGGTTCCCTTGTGGATAAAAGGTTGCGCCCTTTGCCTAATCATGACTGATCAATGTCCAAGCTCAAGTCACACCTCACCAAAATAGGTTAACACTTGAAATCAAATTCCTTAGCTCGTCGAAGCAAGGATTCAAGAATGCATGCCCTTTCCATACTTGGGGCATTAAAAGTTGGTTAGGTTACCAAGAAACCCTAATCATCTAGTGCTTTGGTCGTATATTTTTGCTCAGCATCTGCGTCACCCACAGCGCTTCCCAAAAAGGGGCATCTGTAGACACCAAAATAGCACCATTTCGATTAAGTGATTACAAACATTGATCACATTGATATCACAGCTTTTAGGGCAGCCCTTAGAGGTCAAATAGTGGTCTTAACCACTCGCACAACAGTTCGGAAGATCGGAAAATGAGCAGAGCAAAGTCGGTCGTTCTAGAGCAAAACTTCAAACTTCTTAGCCTTCTTCAAAACCTTCTTTAAGCCAAGCCTTTTGTCAAAAACCAAGCGGGCCCAAAGTGTCGCGATATCGCGACACTTTGGGCCCCGACCCCAAAGTGTCGCGATATCGCGACACTTTGGGCCCCGACCCAAAGCCGGCCCAAAGCGTCGCGATATCGCGACACTTTGGGCCCCGACTCAGCGGGCCCAAAGTGTCGCGATATCGCGACACTTTGGGCCCGCACCGGGCCCAAAGTGTCGCGATATCGCGACACTTTGGGCCCAAAGCGGGCCCAAAGTGTCGCGATATCGCGACACTTTGGGCCCCCACCCAAAGCGGGCCCAAAGTGTCGCGATATCGCGACACTTTGGGCCCCGACCCCAAGCGGGCCCAAAGTGTCGCGATATCGTGACACTTTGGGCCCCGACTAAAGCCGGCCCAAAGTGTCGCGATATCGCGACACTTTGGGCCCCGACTCAAAGCCGGCCCAAAGCGTCGCGATATCGCGACACTTTGGGCCCCGAGCCAAAGCCGGCCCAAAGCGTCGCGATATCGCGACACTTTGGGCCTCAAGCCGACACGTCACCAAAGACAAAAGCATGCATTCAACTATCCAAGGAACGACCGCCACGTGGCACCCTCTACGTGTCCCTTCTCGAAGAAAACCCCGCGGGTCTGTAGAACGGCGGATTCAACGGCGAACATTAATTAGACGAGCGGTTTTAAAAAATATCCGATCCGAGGCCACGCCTCATAACTGCGATCTGTCAGTGCGAGCCATGTCCCATAATGGCCCGATAAGGATCAAATCTGAGCGGCCCTTACGGATTTAGGGTTTCGAACATTAATGTTCCCAGAGGCCGAACCCTCTATAAATAGAACCGGCTCGATACGTAAAGAGGACGAAGTATTTTTCTGGAAACGTAACGAAGTGCTGTTAAACTGAATATCCGATCGTATTCATCTGAACTTGCATTTCCGGCATTGGATTACCATAATCCATCAATTTGCCGACAACACATTATCCTGGACTTTTAGCCAATTCCTCGTGGGTTGGTGTCGAAGTCGGATTTTCTAGGGCGGCCCGCTTGGGCATCCCACATATGTTCGTAGTGCTAATTCAATTTATGCTGTTTCGAATGGATTAAAGTCGTTTACGTTTCGTATATGCTATTTTCAAACGTATTAAAGCAACAGTTCATGTTTTTATAATGTATGTTGTCTTCGAATGCGTTAAATAACAGTTTACGTCTTATATTGGCGAATACATGTTGTTTCGAATGCCTGTTGTTCTCTGTTCTTTATAAAAGTAGCAGGTTACGTAGAGTTATTTAACGTATGCATTTAATCAAATGTTTGCATACATAATTCATTGTTTCACAAAGTCAAACGTTCTGTCTTCTTGTTGCAGGTGCTATTAACCGTTTATTGTTTCTTTTACAGCAAGGACAGCAGCAAGCAGGAACTCACCATTATTAAACATCAAGCGGCGGCAACATTACAGCCCGCCCATTTTACATGTGGGCATGCGGAAAGAAATTACTGTTCATCTGTTGTAATAAAAAATCAGACTATTGTAACCGAGTTGGGATTAATATAAAAAGGCGGTGCTTTTACCCTTTTGATATGATTACATCCGTGTTATTACATGCATTAAACTAGTTCTATTTTTATTGCATCTCGGTGTTTATTTTTCGGAATCTCATGCTTTCAGGAATGTCAGTTTCTGATTTCATTTTCCAATTTAATAGGTTGAGGGTATTACTTGGTGTGAAAGATTCAGAAGATGATTTGATTAATAAATTCACTCGTGGCTTGCAAGATCATATTTTTAGGGAGATCAAATTCAATGTCTTCCTCACCTTAGATGTGGCATTCAATCATGCCATTCTTGCAGAGGAGAAAGTTGGTGCATATCAAAAGTCTCATTCATCACAGGAGGGCTCTTCCAAAGGTGGGAATCAACATCAACAACAGGTGAAGAAAAATTCTCAATCTTCCCCTCATTCTTCTTCTCCTCCCACTTCTCCTAAAGCACATTCTTCTTCCTTTCATGCTAAAGATTCTTCTTCTTCATTGTATTGTGACTTTTGTAAAAAGCATGGACATGTAAAATCCAAATGCTATACTTTTGAGAAGTTTAAGAAGAAGAAATCCCTAATTGTATAGCCTACACATGAGGAACCACAAGATGGTCCCATTTTGGCTACAGGGACAGAAGAAGAATATCCTGCTTTAAAGGGTAAACTGAACAAAGTTACCCTAATGTCCAATGCGTTTGCTCAAGAGGGGCGTGATAATTTGTTTGTCACTAGAGGCCACTTAACGCATGATTTCTATGTTGATTGTATCATTGATATCAGATCGCAAAAGAACCTCATTGCAAAGTCCGTTGTGGAGAAGTTGAAACTTCCCATCAAACCACATCACCAACATTATGCACTTAGGTGGAAAGATGTAGACTCCACATCCAACATCACCCATACTTGCACCTTGTATTTTGCTTTTGGTGACAAGTTTGTGGACAAAGTTAGGTGTGATGTCACAAATATGGATTGTTGTGGACTCTTGCTAGGCAAACCCTATCAATTTGATAGGAATGCTATTTATCATGCTAAAAAGAACACTTACACATTGGAGTTGCATGGTAAAAACTACTTGATACAAAGCACTACACCTACTTCCAATTTGATGTTAAGTTGTAGGCAAGTAAGGAAGCCATTGAGTCAAGCACTTATTTTAGCTCCTACTAGCATTTGTCCCACACAAAATGAAGAAAAAACACCACCTAAGAAACATGCAAAGGAAGAAGTTTCACTCCCACATGATGAACAGTCACAAGAGCAAGTGGTTAAGGAACCCACCATTCTCATTCATGAGAAAGATACCATTGATTCCATTGGTATAATTTTGGGTACACCTACAACTACTGAACCACTTGTTCCACAAAAGTTACCTTTGGCTTTGCCCACTCCCACCATTGCACACATGGAGGAGCAAGATAAGGTTACTTCCCTTACTGAGCACCGGCATAGCCTTCTAGGAAAGATACCACATGACTTGCAGGAGACTCCGTAGGGAGTGGTGTGAAAGCATCACAATCCTCACTCACCATAGGTTGGAGGCAGAGTTTGGGTTCCTTTGGATGAGCGCCACTTTCCAGAGACACCATTTTAGGACCCTCTTTTGGTACATGATCCTGTTTTCAGTCCTACAGTAGCAGTGGCACCTGATCGTCAGCTTTCGCTCATTTTAGATAGAGTTTTCGAGATGAAGACTCATCACACGGGATAGGGTTCTTCCACTACTTACCTTGTCGCTCATCGCGGTCACTTTCCACACATGGCTCGCTGGATTCCTCACCATGAGATGGCCCATGACTTTCCACATTTGTTGAGAGCATTGGGGTCCAATGCTTATATGGTTGGGAGGAGTGTTGAGGATAACTTAGGCTTATCCACTTAAGCCTAAGTTAATTATTATTATATTTATTATTCCTATTTCTTGCACTTTGTATTCACGTGAGGCATAGTATAACCATGTTAGAAATAGGTTGTTAGCATGTTGTTAGCATGTTGTTAGATGTTAGTTAACTGTTAGAGATCTTGTTTGTCTTCTAGTAGTTAGTGGACATCCATAGTTAGCATTTGGTTAACTAGTAGTTAAGTGGTTGGCCATGTTTGGCAGATTGTTGCAACCACTTAACCTACGTGAGATTCCTATGTAATTCTATATATACTTGCATTATGATGAATAATATAGCTTCATACTATTGTACCTACATCATTAGTAGTTAAACTTTGGTGTTAGAATTCAAAAATTTTGGATTTGAATTTTTAAAAAAGGTTTTATAATTTTGCTTCTTTTGTTTCCAAGTGAAGAAGAATATTTCTACACATTTGAGTAATGATATTATGAATCTATTATGATACCATGTTAAAATTGATAACACTTTCTAGAAATCTCTCAAGACATACATTTACCTTTATCATATGCAAAATAATAGAAGAGTGAAATAAATATAGCAAATAGATAAAATACAAAGAAAATGATAGAAAAAATAAGAGGTAGATGGTAATAGGCACCCCCATGATCTCATATATGACAAATTAATACAATGCATTAGTCATTGGGGGTATTTATAGTGATACATGATTTTCAATTAAATGATATAATCAAACCAATAAAACTTGATTTTATAGTCAAATTACAATCTGATAAATGTATTAAAACCTTTGATAAAGTTTAACCATAGAGGTAGTTTAATAAATATCATTAAGATAGATACATCAAACCTATCTATAGGCTTATATATATGAACTCCTTGTAGGTTTACATTGCCCTTTCCTATAGGCTACATCAAGAGCACCCATAGGAATTTCATCACTATTGGCCTTCTTAATAACATCAAAGTATACATATTCCAATGGAATGGATCTTTTCAAGTGATAAAGAAACCTAACTCACTTTCTCAAATTATGAATATTGAGTTTAAGCATAAAAGTCTAATATTGACCTAGTTAGTTGATTTTATATATATATATATATATATATATATATATATATATATATATATATATATATATATCAAGAGTAATTTTAAATCTATTTTATTAGTAGTAGTAACCACATATAATCATAGGATGTGCATTTTTCATTATATACTTTCTTCAAAAGTGATGAACATTTTTTGTGATTTAGTAAAGTTATATAATTTATCATAAAAGAAAGAAAGTCTTTATTTTTTGCTTTTATTTTATTTGAAAGTTATGATTATAAATTAAGAGAACATCTTAGATATTATAAAACCTTTATAAAGTGTAGAAGTTATTATCACTACATGAAGTGAAGTTGTTGAGAAAAATATTTGAACTACTTGAATAAAATCCTCAATTTAATTAGAATTTAATATACCTTAGAGAGAAAATGAACCCATATTCAATTTAATGTGTAGTGTAATAATGGTAAAAACCCATGAGCGCGAGCCAGGAGTAAGTGTAGCAGTAAGTGCAAACACAATATAGGAGTAAGTGCAATAGCATGTGTAAGTAAGTACATTTGAAAGTGAGTGCAACCAAAAGTGAGTGCAAGCACAAGCTGAGAGTAAATGCAGTAGTGAGTGCAAGTACAAGCTGAGAGTGAGAGTGCAAGCTAGGAGCGAATGCGATCAGAGAGGGCGTGTGAACCAAGAGGGAGTGTGAGCTAAGATTTAGTCATCGTAGAAGAGTGACAAATTTATATAGAGTGCATCAATACTTCAAACCCTTACCATGAATATGTGGAATATTATTTCCAAAATTTTTGAAGCTAAGGAATACCGAGAAAAAGAAGAGACAAGGGAAATTGTGAGCCAAGAGGGAGTGCAAGCCGAGAATGAGTGTGAGGTAAGAGAGAGTGCAATACAGGAGAGAATGCAAACCAAAAGGGAGTATAAAATAAGAGGGAGTGCAAACCTGGATTCAATCATGGCAAAAAAGTGACAGGTTCATCCAGAGTGCATCAATGTTTCAAAATGTAGATACTAAAATATGGTTAACTTGATTAAGCATCCACAAAAAATGATCAAATTGACACCATATGGCCCCTTGGGCAGCCCTTAGAAGGCTCACAGTGGTTCTAGCCACTCCAAAAGAGGTTTTGGAGGCTTCTGGCCCAATTTTGGGAGGTTTTGGCCCAAAATTCACCATCATCCCACCTTGGGATAGTGGCATATTCCCATAATCCCACCCTGGGATGGTGGTGAGCCATCATCCTAGGGTGGTATGGAAAGCAAGTTTGACCAAGAAAAAGTTAAATCTGGGACAAATGGCATCCATAAACTACCATTTACCCTGCCAATTGAAGCATGCGGGTCAGAGGGAATTGAATCCTAATGAAATACTTCATAATGGAGGCTAAAAGGAGATATTATCTTCCCCATCCAATGCATGCCTCCTTTTTGACAAATGGCACCTCCTGCCATGCATGCCCTTGCATGTATTTTTGCACATAAGTCCCTTTGGGCTATAAAATGGATTCAATTTCCATACAAAAGGATAGAGAGGAGTTATAGGATATGCAACGGAGTGCTTTCGATATTTCCACTCACTTTATTGTTCTCTCTTGCCCTCGAAATATCTCCATAGCGACGGAGGTTACCGGGTGACTTCAAGAGGGTCCTTTGAGCATAATTTTTCTATACGGGTGAATTTATTCACAAAATTCGATGAAAAAACCCATTAGAATGTTTAGGATCATTCCCTAGTGGGATTGATAGAAAAAAGTGTGCTGAATTGGTGGGTATCCCCTCCCAGGGTGCCCTCCAATTAGTCGTAGTCACCATCGTCCCCCCGGGACGAGGAAAAATACTGGCACAATTTCTTTAATATTTTTTTTAGTATTATTATAGACTATCATAGGATGCTACATCTCAAATTTCATGTAATTTTGAGTTAAATTGGCTGAGATATCACATTTTTAAGTTTTTGCAGGTTCGTAGGGCCCATCCGGGCACCTGAGTTTCATGAAGGTGGATATGCAACTAATTTTGAAAATATAACCACATGGTTGTCTTAAAATGTTTATTTATGCATTATTTCCAAATTTCATGTGTTTTGGACATGTTTAGGGATGGTAATTGCTTGTCTTGGTCTTCGTAGGTTACAGACGGGTGACACAAAATTGAGGGGTCTACAGATGCAAATTCAAAATTTTTCTAGTGATATCCCTTAAAAAACATCTATTAAAAATTACCATAAAGTTTCAAGTCATTCTGAGTTGATTTGATATATTTTTAATATATATGCCATTTTGTGCCTATGGGGATTGCATGTTTTCCTTCACATACAGTTGCTATTTGACCCCTTTTGCTTCCTTGTGTGCAGGTGCAGGTTGCTAGAAGACATTGATAAGGAATATAAGATATCAAATATCAGAGATACAAGCAGCAGTGGCATTGAACCACCCACCTCTATTGTGGGTACGAGGAAAGACATTGGATGTGCACCCAGATTTCTTGAAGGATTTGATCCTTGGGCAATCAAAATTTGTAACAATTGTATAAAATTTGAGCCCTCAAGGGAATTATTTGTAACCTTGGGTCTGATCCACAAAATTAATAAGAAATATACTCGCTTTATTTCATATCTTGTTGTTTGGTATTTGCTTCCATTTCACATGCATGCTTCTGTTTTATGCTCATATGCTATAGGGAATAGATACATATATTTTTTCTCATAATTAGGTGCATCATTTTTCCATAATTCAGTGAAAATCACGATGGGACACTTTTCCCTTGTTCTTTGGGTGAAAATCTGACCTCATTTTTGCAATTTTTGCCCTTTTTGTGTTGCAGGTGCTCCCCTCCCCACCCTGGAACAGTGGCAGAACCTTTATTTGTCTTACCTGGGATGGTGGATTCACCGTCCCACCCTAGGATTATGGTAGGGCTTCTAATCGTCCCACCCTAGAGCGTTGAAGAACCAGAGAAATTTCTACTCAAAAATTCAGAATTTGGAGGTCTCAAAACTGATAAGGTGAGTGCCTAAACCCTCTATTTTTTTGCTGCATTTTTAGAGACTGTAAAAATTGGTTTTTATTGCATCATTTGTTTGCATAGAAAGTTTAAAAGTCATATTTTTACTTTTCTTATAACATAAATCAACAAAAGGAAGAAGAAAATCAAAAGAAATTTGAAGTAGCAATGCATTTTTGTGGCTTGATTGCTTGTGGCTTACCCAATGGGTAAGCTAACATTTAGGATTTGCATTCATAAGTTACATTTGTAGGTTCTTCATCCTAAATTTCTAAAAGTAAAACACACTTATTTGCATAAATGGGACACTTTATGTCTTCCTAAGAATAAAGGGGGGTTAGGATTATGGTATTCTATTAATAAAAACAAATATTTAGCTGCTAAATTATATTGGAGGATGTTGTATAACCCCAATGCTCTTTGGGCCAATAATCTTCGTGCTAAATATGGTGAGAACAAAAGTCCCGAAGACCTTGTTCGCTATCAAATTCCTACCAAAGGTTCTCCTATTTTAGTAGTTCTTAAGACTGGTGAGGATTTGATAAAGAAAAATTTATTTTGGATCATTCATAATGGTCAACAGATAAATTTTTGGACAAATTCTTGGGATGGTCACAAGCCTTTGATAACTCAGTTTCCCGATTGGAGGCCTTGGATGGAGGAGCTTCACCGAGCTAACTGGATAAAGGTGGCTAATTACTATCGGTACCATATTGGTAATTCAAAGGTTGGTAGATATTGGATCCCTATTGAGGACTGACCTATTCAAATCCTAGAAAGGTAAAGATAAGATATCCAAGGCATCCTTCATATGAGATCTCTCTCTTGGTCCCATGAAAAAGATTGTTTTGGATGGAACAACACTACTAAGGGTGAGTATTCAGTTGCTCAAGATTATTTGACCTTATGCCATAATAATCCCAACCATTCTTCTGACATATTTTCTCAATTGTGGGCTCAAAATATTTGGCTTAAGGTGAGGTTATTTAATTGGATTTTATTGCATCGTAGGGTTCTTACTGGTGAGCAACTTATGAAGCATGGTTTTCATGGCCCTTTTAGATGTGATGTGTGAAGAGAATGTAGAAAATCTCAACCATATTTTTATTGAGTGTACTTTAGCCTCTGAGCTATGGAGGAGAATGGCCACTTTACTTGGCTTACAATGGTCCAATTTTTTTACTTTTGAACAGCTTTGGAGGGATTGGCCTAATCAAGAGGGTGTTGATCATTTTATTAGGCATTTAGTTTGGATGGGTTCTACCATTCTTCTTTGGAATATTTGGATTGAAATGAACAACTGAATTTTTAATCAAGATAGGAAGGATATTCACTATATTTGGCAAAAGACCCTAGCCAACTTAGTTGAATTAGTCCATCAACTCCTTAATCATCCCAAAACTCCCACCAAAGATGGGATCAAGTGATGCAAGTATTGAAGATTAAATCTTCTAAATGCAACCAACTTAAAGGAAATGTGAGTATTAGTAAGATGGATAGGACAAGGAATTGGCAACCTCCTCCTAAGGATTTTGGAAAAGTCAATACTGATGGAGCCTCTAGAGGAAACCCTGGAAAAGCCAGTGTGGGAGGAATTGGTAGACTTTCAGACGGCTCCCTGGTTTTTACTTTTGCTGAATATTTGGGTATTATTTTTGATAACCTTGATGAGGGGTATGGTATCCTTAGAGGCCTTTAGGAGGCTACTGAGGTTGGATGGGAAAAGGTTTTAGTTGATTCTGACTCTCAAATTATGATTAATATTTTGAAAAATCCTTCCAAGAATCATAAGGTTGATTGGAGAATAAAAATAATTATTGAGAAGCTTCAAGATGTTGATATTTTGATCCTACAATTCTCAATATACAATATGGTATAATCTTGCTAGAATATATTACATTATTTGTTATATATGACAATTGTCATTTGACGTAGACCAAGGGTCATTTGAGGTAGACCAAAGGTCATTTTGTAAAACCTATATTATGGACTCTTAGTTCCATATTTCATTGTACAAGTTTATTCAAGTAATATGAAGTTATCCTTATTTTCTCATGTAGTTATTTTTGCTTTCTTATTTCTCCTTAGCAATTATATTTCTTGATTAGATTGAATATTGCAAAAAATATCATTGGTATTAGAGCTACAAGGGGACTTGATAGAAGATTGAAGAAATTGAAGAAGTGGCCATTGGAGGAGATTTGAAGAAAGCTCAAGGTAAAATATTGCAAGAAGGAGTAGCTCCTAAAAATAAGAATTTGGGATAATTATTGCCATCCAAAAACAATCCCCAAAGGAAAAAGGATTTGGCAAGGAGTTTGTCAAATTTTGAAAAGGATTATTGAAGATCTCAAGACATTTAGATTCCTGAGAAAGAGGCCAATGAAAGAAGCTAGATTTGAAGCTAAATTTAAACAATAATATTGGAGGAGAAAGAAGCTAGAAGAGGCCACCAAATTTAATATTTTTAAAGACAAACATAAAGAATTTGAAGGCTGATTTACAAAGGAGAAGATTACTAATTTTCAACATATAAGTTAAAGGGTTATAGGACAACAAATTGAAGGTGACATAAAGCTATGATTTGGAGAATATTTGAGTAGATTTTGAAGTACCCTTGAATATCCAATTGAAGGAAATTTGAAGGAGATAGAGGAGATTATTGGACAACAAGATAAAGGAGAAGAAAGTAGATTTTTGGAGCAGAAAATTAAGATATTAGGACTACAGATTTTGGCAGTATTAGAAGGAGAAAGGAGAGATAAATTTTAGATATTTTTGGGACAGATTAGAGAGGGTTTTTGACAACAAAACAAAGGAGGAATTGGCTGCATTGGAAGCTATAAATTAAAGAATTTTTTGGACAAGAAGAAGGAAGAAATCAGAGTTGCAATACTAACAAGTTTAGGGTAGAAAAGCACAAGGAATTGAAGTTGCAAATTGATAAGTTTGAGGCAACAATTGAGTAAAAATGAGATCTCCAAATTTTACAAATTTGGGGTAGAAAATAGGTGAACCAAATAACCAAGAAGAGTAGCTACAAAAGGAGGCCAAAAGGTATACAATATTGGTGCTATAAAGGTACATTATTCAAATTTTTACATTAGTTTATTATAAAGGTTTTGAGAGCACCATATTAGCTTTATTAAATTTAGAAAAATGAAGTTGAAATAGAGAGTCCTATTGAAAAGGAAGGTGGTAGAATTTGTAGAACAAGGGGGATTATTTCTAGAGGGGAAGGTGAATTGGAATATTCTAGAACCAATCCTCATTCTGTATGATGAATTTGACCCAAATTGTACAAGTGTACAATTTGCTATTGAATGATTAAAAATTTCATAAAATTGCTTGTACGATATTAAAATCGTACATTTGTATGATCTAAATCAGACAAAACTCTGGAAGGTATGATTTACCACTTGTACAATCTGATAGAAGTCATTTTGTAACTCAACTTGAGCAGTTTTGTAATTATTTTCTCATAAACCCTAGTTTTCCTTATTTGGCAAGTTCCAACTATGCAATTGCACTTCTAAAATAGGAAAATAGTTAGTTGTACGGTTTGGTTTGGCCAATTGTATGGTTGCACAAACCCTTGCTAAATTCTCCACTTACAAATTTTCCAACTTGTACACAGGTTCTCTTCAAGGAAATATTTGGATGTCTTTATAGTGCAATTACCAACATAGTTTCCTAACATGCAAACCCAAATTCACTGGATTGGAATTAATATCATCAATTATCAATTCCAAAATCTGTACAATATCCTAAAAAATATTTTTACAACAATGATAATATGTAAAATCATTCTCCACCATCACACCAAGTTATAGGATCATCAACAAAGCAATTCCATTGTATTCTTACTTGTTTAACACACCATTTTGGCCATACTTGCACAAAATCCACAACCTGCAATTACCAACAATATGTACAAAAAAATTTACAATGAAACATAACCAAAGATGCTTGCTTTCATATTCATAATGGTAATAATAAGATCAATCTTGTATAATTGCTATAATGAACATCATCAACATAGCTTATCAATCACATGAAAAATCTCTCTGAACATACAACATCATTGAACATCCATAAAATTTGAATGGAGGGCTATATAATGCTTTCCCAGGCTATTCCAAAGTGGTTCCTGAGACAACCATTACTCACAACTACCATCCCCATAAAACAACTAACTTGCATTAAGGTTCCCCTAAGTCTAATTTGATTATTATCAAATTAATTAAAATGCACATTTCAACTCAATTTTATTTTAATTCTAATTGTACATTTATAACCCTACATCATACAATTAGATAAACCCTACACTTGTACATTTTTACCAAACTGTACATATAGAAAATATTGACAAAATTTAACAAAATTGTGCAAATCCAAGTTTTACTTCTTCTTCTAGGAGGTGGATTTGTTGCCTACAACATTCTTGTCATAAAATATCCAAAATAAAATAACAAAGATCAAAGTTAGAGTTTGCTTGAAAAGGAGAAATAAGGAGGAAACAATATTAGTATTAAATGTTGTTCTTTACAAGCTTATAAAAGTGCAGATTTATTGAAGTGAAAAGAAACCGAATAAGGGTAGATTTACTAAGAAAATAGAAGACCAAATCAAGGCTAAAAAATAGAGCAAATTTTAGAGTACCTAAAGACACCAAGCACCACCAAGTTGGAAGAGTCACCATAGCTCAAGGAAGAGCCACCAGGAAGTTGAAGTACCACAATATTGAAGGAGGAGCCACCAAAGCCAAGAGCAAGCAATGTTACAAGAAGTGGAGAATATCATAAACAATAAGCCATTGAGAGAAAACTATTGTCGCTTGCTGTTACAAAGATATTGAGTATAGAGGAAATGAAAGTAGGGGTGTTCAAGAAAAATAATCAAGCCATTTCTAGGTGTAGATGAAAAGCAATACATTACCAAGCTAAGGAGTAAATAAGACTTACAAAGGAAAGGAAACATGCTACGTAAAGGAGGCAGTGCGTTACTAAGCAAAGAAGGATAGAGGAAGCAATACAAATAAGAGAAAGTGCCACCATTTGGAAGGACATAATATAGTCATAAGAGTAGAGAGATACATTACCAAGTATCACAATGCATAAGGTAATTCCAAGGGAAGTGAAATATCTTCTTTGTATGAAAGACAAGTCATACAAGCCTATTAATGAAATAAGAACATAATGCAAGTGAAGGAAGCACAATAGATTCAAAGATAAGATAAACCAACCAATACTAGGTGGATAGTCAAAGAGAGTGTCATAAGGAAGAACATTCAACCCATGCAAGAGGATCATCCAAGAGGTGCCAACAAAGGGAGTTGAAGGGTCAAAGCCAAGTCCAAGTTATTCACCATATTTTTCGTACGATCTTGTTGGAAGGTAATGCCTATTATCCAAATATTTATTTTTCTAAAGTTGGGAGTCATAAGGTTGAGAAATATTTCAATTTATCTAAGGTTAATTTGATTTTATACCTTAATTAATAAGGTAATTGGAGGAATAAGAAGTTAAAGTGAAAATTAGAACCTTAGAAAGCAAATTATTTATTTTTGGAAAGTACAAAAGGAAGTTAAAAGTTAAATTTCAATTTTTTTTGGAAATTTTGAAATGGAATTATAAAGTTTTGTAAAGCTTTTTTAAATATTTGCAAATATTGCTATTTTGGAGAAATAAGGTTTTCAACATTAAATTAGGAACACAAAACTTGCAAATATCTTTTATAGAATTTCTAAATTTCTTATTTGGGAGCTATAAGGAATTCATCACCAACATAGGTTCTTGAAATTTAGAAATGATATTATTGAAATTAAGGAATTACAAGGTGCTTTTCAAAACAAAGAACTTGAATTTTTTTTATTAGAATTTGATCATTTGTAACTAATGAGTCATAAGGGAGTCAAATTCATACAAACTAGAA
This sequence comes from Wollemia nobilis, assembly GCA_028583015.1. Taxonomy (NCBI): domain Eukaryota; kingdom Viridiplantae; phylum Streptophyta; class Pinopsida; order Araucariales; family Araucariaceae; genus Wollemia; species Wollemia nobilis. The sequence goes on from JAQPPZ010002224.1 coordinate 2,439,036, forward strand.
GATTGAAATATTTATAGCTAAGGATTATTGGTACATAGATTTAGGAGCAAATAAACATATGACTAGAAACAAACAATGGTTTTATTATCTATAAGAAAAAATGAGAAACCTGTTTCTATAGTAGATAGTAAAACTTATGAAGTAAAAAAAATAGGAAATGTTCTAGTCAATCTAATAAATGGAAAAGGAATAATTAACAATGTGTTATATGTTCTTGGATTGACTACCAATCTTCTTTTAGTTTCTCAACTCATGGATCAAAACATGACAGTAGAATTCAAAGTTTTAATAGAAGAAAACAATGTCATGTTATCAAACAAGGAAAAAATATAGCTTTAGGTTCCTATAAAAGTGGTCTATTTGTTCTATATACTACCACACATTCAATTTTTTTAGTTAAGATTTCAGACCACTAAAGCATCCATTATATGGGAGAGGTGTTACCTCTAATTCCTTCTCTCTTTGGCACTCTTAGCTTAGATTATGGTGGGATTGAAATTTGTGTAATATAATTTTGTTTAAGCAAAGGCTAAATGTGTGATGTGGTGCTTATGAGCAATACTTATGTATCCTATGGGTATATCATTAAGTAATCCTAGTGGAGTTTCTCATTTATTTAAGCCTACAAGCAAGTTCATATAAGCTTATGGACCCATTTTATATTTAACCCTTAGTGGTCATAGTTAATCCACCTTTATGGATAACATCACTTAAAGGGTGATTTATTATTATTTAATTGTAAGGTTAACCTCAAGGTTAAGTTTATGTCAACCTAAGATTAACCTCTCATCAAGATTTTGGTATAACTATAAATACCCTCAATGAGGATCCATTTGTATTATAAGTGTAAATAAAATGTGAATTTTTTTTATGCCCATGGGCATCCACCTTATAGTTCTTACCATCTCCCTTAATTTTATTTATATATTTTACTATTGCTATATTTTAATTGTCTTTTCTTATTTTTAGCACACAATTATGATGAATGCACATTTTAGAATAATTTTGGAATTGTAAATTTGAACATAGAAATGACAAGAATTTTTAAATTCAAATCTAGGCTTCTATTTTTGCACACCTTGCTTTCACTTGGCATAAATGTGGGTGTGCAAACCCCTTATCCAAAATTAAGGGACACACCTCCATCCATGTGGGACATACATCATTATAAATAGGAAATTGTGTGCAAGAACATAGAAAGTAAAGTGATGTAGGTTGGATATGCCATACATTACTTTTACATGGTGAAATGAGCCCTAGTCTATAAATTTATGGTCACCATGAGTTCAATGTTCCCTTACCTTGTTTGAATTCTAGAGTAGCATGGTGGTTCTAGTTGATGGTTGATTCTTGGAGGTTATTATTTAATGTGAACCCATGTAATTTTAACTATCATAAGAGGTCATCAAGATGTTACTCAATGGATGTGTCTAGATTTTGCATTGTACTGCAATAGCTCAGTTATTTATAGGATGGTTCTATAGGATTAAGGTCTCATGTATGAATCCCTATCTAGTTTTTTATTTTCTCTTTGTAATGGAGAGGAAAAATGGGAAGCAAATGTTTACTACTCCTTCCAATTTGTTACCCTGGCATTATAGATAGTGTGTCATACTTTGTCATAGGAAAGACCAGGGTTTGATACCTTCTAGCTCATTTTAGACTTTCCAGTGGGTATGTGGTCGACATGAATCCTCTTGATGCCATGTCAAATCACTCAATTTATTTTTAAAGGGCCTTTACCAATAATTTATCTCCAACCATCACAATAAAATTGTAGAAGTATATCTGAAGTGGAAAAATAAATGGAAAACACTAGTGAATTAGAGCATGATAGGTGGGAACATGTGATTGGATATCATTATAATAGTAGCAAAAATCAACAAACAATCAACAAAATCATGATTTTTTTGATGATTCAATGATTTGTTGAGTCAAGTCACATCAAATTTTTGAGTCAGTGATTCCTTACTAAATTTTTCAAAAAATTGGCTATAGCCGCATAGGTAGAGGTTACGACTGATTAAGTAAAAAAATTTACTTTTTCACTAAATTTTTAATGTAAGCTTTTCCAAACAAGAAATAGACATTTCCTACCTACTGCCACCCCAACCCAAACATGTTAAGGCATTCTAAGAGTGAGTGGATTATGGTTTGAAGGCATTTGGTAGCGAGCAATAGCCATCAATGACAATGCTATACATTATTAATTGATGAAATTATCCATTAGAAAATGTTAAACTATCAATACAAACTTATTTTTCAATATGCTTGTATATAGGAGTAATATTTAAAACCATAAATTATATGCTTGTATGTTTGTATATTGAAAATTTTATTTTAGATACTGAAGGTATTAATGATTTTGTCATTGAGGTTTTCGGGTGTTGGCCCGAATCCTATGGAGACTCTACCCCTCGACCCCATATTGTATCACAATAGGGTATGTACAAAGAGTGTTACCCCTCAACCCTACAAGGGGAACTTTTCCTTGACCCTACAATGGGGCTCTTAGCCCTTTGAGCCTCGACAAAAGTGATGATCGATGTTAGTAGTCAAGGAACAAAAAGAGGCATGGACATAACAACAAAGAGAGATTAAGACTTATGCTAGGAAAAAAGGTGAAGGCATTCAAATATCTTGAGGTATTTTATTTGTTATGACTCATGACACATTTTGTAATTTCTACTTTTTTTTATATTATAAGTAATACAAGAGTATTTGAATTTTGGAAGCATTAAAATTTCTTTATTTAAGATGTTTTTTGTCACTTTCATGTGTAGCTTAAGGCTTTAAGTTTGTATTACTTGCCACTTTCATGTGTAGTTTAAGGTTATAGTATTATATCATTAATATTTGGTATACATAATGTTAATTCATTGTGATATGCTTGAAAAAACCATTTTTCAATAAAAATTTATGTTTTCTTTGGGGTTTTTTGTTGATTTTTTTCTAGTTCTCAATTTTTTAGTCTATCATTTACTGATTCTAAGCCAATTCTAAGTTTCTCTACTATGATTATGATTATAAGGTTAGAGGATTTAATTTATTTTTTTGTTTTTTTTGGGGGGTCCATAAGGTCAAAACTTCTATAGGCCATAAAGTTTACATACAAAAGTTATTTTAACCAATTTTTTAAATCCAATGATTTTTTGAGCTCTACACGCTAGTGGCATTAGTTCATGGACCTACTATGATTTTAGGGGTTATATTGTGTAATATGTATCACAAATCCCTAGTTACTCATCTTAATGGATTAAATTATATTATTTGGTCAACCCAAATGATTGGCCTACTATACAATAAGAACCTATGATGCATCTTTTAAGAGGATAAAGTAATTGTTCTTGATGAAAAACTCACCATAAAAGATAAGAGAGGCTCTTGGACTATTTTTATTTTCCAAATAACTAGAGTAATTTTCCATATCAAATATGAGAGTGATCCTATCAAGGTATGGTCAGAATTGTGATGAGTGTCATCAATCACACCATTTAATCATTATAATTGTCAGTCCAGGGCGGTGTCCAATGGCTGTATACGATAGCAGAGGTAAGCAGCTTGAAGGTCAGTTCACTCAGGAAATGGCTTTATTGGTGGAACAAGTTAGCTTTTGGGGGTTTCTAGTGTCACCTCTAATCCTATGAGCTGAATTGAACTCCTAATTACATTTGCTGAAATAAAATTGCAGAAATGGAAAGATTGCAGAAGATTGAAACTAATTACTCTTGTAGAATCAGAAATAACATAAATGAAACCTATTTATGCTTGCAAAATGGAAATGACAGAAATAATAGTTTTGTAGAAAGTAAATCCTAATTACATTAACAGAATTAAAAATGTTGGAATCAAAATGTTGCAGAAATGAAACAACTGGAAATCAATTAACACAAATGGAAATGCCAAGAACTGGAAACAACTGCTGAAAATAGGGGAATCAACTATTGTAGGAAATGCCAAGAACACAAAAGTGCTGTAAGATTTAAAAGCCTATGCTAGGTGATCAACTACCATGCACATATATCTATAACACTAATACTACATGCATCTACAAAAACAACACAGTTAGCACATGAAATGGAAATTGTTAGGTTTCTGCTAATCTGCTGCAACAAGAAATGAACAGAAAACCTGTCAAAAGTTGATCCTTCTCTTGGGCCTGGAAGTGGCCCTTGCTCCCTGATCCAGAAGAAGGCAAGAAGACTGCTCTAAACTACCTAATGCTCACACATTCACTCAAGATACTAATTAAATGGAGAAACTGCACCTTTTATTGATTATGACATGACATTACAACAATGCAGGAGAAATCCTACAGAATTACTGCTCTGTTACAACTGAAACAACTATGAAAACATCTATCTATCTTGATATCTCCTCTATCCCTATATCTATATGCTCAACCAATATGGGAGCTTGGTTATTTATACTACTCTATTACATATGCTGATTCGTTCTATTGTTGCTTTTCAGGGATTCAACAACTGTTCTAGAGTTGTCTTCCTGAAATGCAAGAAACTGTTCTTCTACAACATATCCATTTTACTTGTTGGGCGTAATCCATTGGGAGAAATGCATTGGAAGGGGTGAGAAAACCCCTCATACAGCTGTATCCATCCTCATTTCACCATTTTCCACCTTTTTGACCATTTTGTTGATAGTTTTGACCAAAACTGGTCCTGCTCCGCTCATTCTGGAGCTGCTCTGGAATATCAGGAAGTGTAACCAATTTGACTCTTATCCGTACACCAGATGCACAGGAAAGTAGGTTTGACCAGATAAGTAGTCTCTCTAAGTCCTCAGAAGACTAATTCCATAGGTTTTACGTGCTGGAGCTGACCAATTCCAAGCCATGCTATTTATGCACAATTGGCTGGAATTTGTATGGTCAAATTCTGTTTTCTGCATAGTCAGACCAATTTGAATAGGTTTTGGCACCTTTTTGCAACTTGAACAGGTTAGGAGGCAAGGAAAACAAATGAAATGATCCCAGAATGGAATACACATCAACATACATTATTACATATTCAAATAAATGTTTATTTGCTAGGTAAATCAACTAAAACAATGCAAAAAATGGTCAAAACAGAGTACTATGCTCCTGAACATTCAAAACATGTAAATAGTAATACATAATGCATTCCATCATCAAAATTAGCACAAAAACATAGCATAAGGTCTATCAAATAGTTTATGAAATATCCAAAAATGGTCTATGAATGAGGTAATTTATGGCCTCATCATTTCCCCCAACCTATTGTAATGCATGTCCTCATGCATTATGTGCAGCCACAGAGGCACAAAGATCTATGTTCAAAATTCTTTCTTGATACTTCCATAGCTTCCCTTTATAGTATCCTCTAGTTTCCTATTTTCTTGAGCCATTCTTGAAACTGCTCATCAGGTTGAGGATCACTATCAAAGAAATAAGGGACAGGGGTTATAATAGTGGGTAGCCTATACCTCAGACCTATCCAATGATCCTTTATTTCTAGGATGGTCTGCATTATACCTTCTGCTCTTCATCTAGACCACAATAGATTGTTGGGTGAGATGGGTTCTCTTTTATGTAGTGATATTGATAACTCTCCCCATCTAACTTGGCAAGCTGATAAAGCATTTCCAAAATATTTGGCACAAGAAGTTTGAAAACTAGACATACAATCATTAAGATTGTTTAGATAAACCAACTTGATCCTTTTCTCCCTCATCATAGTGAAATGTTGGTTGGTGGAGGTTCTATGATTGGGATGGAATAGGTCTGAGTAGCAGCTCAACTTTAATTCAATTTCTCTACTTGCCCTTTTCTCCTGATCCCAATATATTTGATTTTGCAATGTAGACATAAAAGCCCTTAATTGGATATCTCCTATGAAAATATGTGGTAAAAATATCACATTTTTTGGTAGGAAGAAGTTATGCAGAAATAACTCACACAGTAAATTCTTCTGTTCTTCTAGACTATGCCAAAATGTTTCTAGAAATTCCTCAGCAGTGTCTAGCTTGTAGGGAAGATTAGAACTAACCCTCATTACTTGCCAGTGGAGGTATTTTTCTTTCAAGATCAAACTATAAAATCTAGTTGGTCTTCTACACTGGACTAAATATTCTACAATTTGGCAAAGATACTTGAACTCGTCCCTGTAACTTAGTTATTTCTGCACTTTGAGCATCAAGTTTTTATTCCAAAGATTTCAAAGATGCAATTTGTGCTTCCATTCCTTGACACTTAAGCATCCAATGTGCTATGTCCTCATTATACTTTATTAGTGTAACTATTTGTGGGGGTCTAACTATCTGCTACACTTTTGGAGGTAGATCCACCTGTATTCCAATTTCTGTTGTGTCCACAAGGGGTAAATCTACTTGCACCCCAATTTCTGCTATTTTGATTCCAGATGTAGTCAATTCAATAGGAACTTGAGGGGAATGCACATTTACCTATTCCTGTACTTCCTCTTGTTCACTAGCATCCACTACTACTTGTGATGTTTGTGTTTCCTATTGTTGCAAATTATCAGAATGTTCTATAGAAGCCCCTGAATCTTCATGTTCTATCATACTTACATCCTGTTGGAAGATTTGTGTTGTTGCCTCTTCTATTTCTACTCCTCTGATGGGTGATCCCCCTTCAGGTAGGGCTGCCTCCCTATGTTCCTCTACTAATTCCAATAGAATTTTGGCCAACTCATCTTCAAAATTAGACTCTATAGATTATTGCTCCAGAGTTGACAATCTAGCCTTCAATTCATTTACCTCCTATTGCAAATCAACAATAAATTTATCCTTCTCTTTGATAGAGGCTTCATTTTGTTCAATCCAACCCATCTGTGTCCTAATGACACTTCTAGTGGCACGCAACTATTCTTGTACATCTTCCTTCTCTTCCTCTGCTATGGGCTCTTCTTCAGAATCAGAATAATCAACAAGTGGGATATGCATTGTAGGTATTGTTGTATCTATGTCTGTAATTGTTGTGCCTACCTCTGCATCCTCTATGCCTATATATGCTTCTTCTGTACTTATCTCTACAATCTCATCTACAAGCACTTCTTCCTGCAACATAACTTCAGTAGATGTATCAATGTATTTTCTCTCCCTCCTTTTTTTGGAAAAAACACCCCCCCCCCCCCACCTCCTCCATTACTTTCTTGCTTTCGAAGTCTAGAGGACCTTCACAACCCAACAATAGATTGTTTATGTTTGACATTTTTAGGGGACTTTAGAACAAATTTTGATAATTCTGGAGCAGAGTCTGCTCCAGGTGTCTCCTTCTCCATCTGCTCTTCCTTGCTTGAACTCCCAAGCTACTCAGTGGGCTATGTTGGAAAAATAGTTACATTTTTAGAAAATGTAACCTTCCTTATTTTTCTTATAGGACCAGCCTTAGATTGTTTCTCTCTTTGCTTCCTGGTCCTAGAATATGGAGGTCCTTCTGGTGAAGAGGGAATTTCATTCCTAGAGGATTCAATTTCAATTTCAGGGCTTTTAGGGCTCTCATCTTCTGTTTCTTCTTTAGATTCAGGGCTTTCAACCTCCAACTCATTCCATGCAGAGAAAAACCTATCAAAACTTCTAGGGTTTCCCCTAAAATGATGTTTACAAATTAGTTTAATGAGCCCATGGTGTTTAGGAGTCCCTTTCCCCTCTTGGTATCGCTTGGCCATATTCTGTAAATCCTGGTGTAAATATAGAGGGAGATTTACCCTGAATTCTAGGTTTGAGCCACCATGCCTTAAATGATTTAAAATTTTAATATGGTGTCCAGAAAAAATGACAAATTGCCCATCACAAGTCAGAAATCTGATTACCCAGACTGCTACATTCTCCCAAGGATGTTGTAAACTAGTTCTTTTTACCCCTTTGTAGACATTATTGTTCATTAAAAACTCAATTGGTTTATCCCCTTCTTCCTTAAACTGGTTAACTATTTCAATTAGGGCATTTTTACCAGTTTTTAAAATTTGTAACCCTTGTAGAGGTAATTCAGTAATGTGGCTTAGGATTTTCGGTGTTACCTGGATTGTCATGCCACTGATGTGAGCCTGGTTGTCCCTGAGAGTGCACATAAATTCTGCCACTAATCCTTCAGAGTGTCCATCAAATTTACGTAGAAATGGCATCAATCCTCCTTCTGTAAAGATACGTAGTGACCCAGGATCTCCATGTAGACAATCTACGTTTTTTGGCTCAATTTTATTCTTCTTTCCCCCCATTTTCAATTTTCTATGCTCTATTTTCTCCTCAACCTTGGAATAGGTCATTTCCTGGTTTGGACTGAACAATTTGCATTCGAAGGAGGCTATAATGTTTTAGCTATGGAATTTAATTTCTCTCAGTGTAGGAACCAGCTTCAGAACATGTCGGAGTGTTTGAAAAATTAAATCCCCTTTTACTCGTCACATGGTAGACTCTTATTCCCTATAGGAACGTGATTTATCTTTTTTTCTGCTTGTGATTAAATGGTTATGGCTTGTTGAGGTGGTAGTTAATCGTTGGCTTCATCATGTACAACGTGTAGAGTTTCCTTCTACCAAAGTGCCTTGTTGCGTGTGCCGATGATTTCGCATATCGTGAAGCACGCAACGGTTCCCCATGATCTCTTTCCCATTGCAACCTTGAAATCCGTAGCTTGGAATGTGTGCCCTGACTTATGTTTCCCACGTCAAATGGTAGGATGAGAGATAATTTTTATGCCATGTGACATTTCATTTTTTTCTTGTTCATTCCAGAGTTTACTTTTTTTTCATTTCGAAGTGTGACCTTGTTTCATTTCGAAGGTCAAAAATCCTTCCTCATTCCGGAGCACAAACCCTTTCCATTCTGAAGTTATTTTTGTTTAGAAACAACAGTTTCATTCTGGAGCTTTCATCATTCTGAAGCTCTTTCTAGCACAAACTACAATTTTCCAATTTTTTTTTCCTTCATCTCCTTAAGACATCCTAGAATGTTTATTTCCCATTGACCAGATGGATATCTTATGGATCAAACCTTATGAATGCTTTATGTACTAATTAGTGACTTTACACACTACATACTAAATATCTACAATGTTTAAAATGTAAAGGGCACATACCTGATTTAACCACTTATCTACATTTGTACAGATGGTTGTTCCTGCTGACTACCAGCTGGCTCCTCTACTGAATAAGACAGGCGCAGTCTGAAAATAGGTGAAACAATGATTGTGAGAAAATATGGGACAGTGATTGTGAATCTGACAAGGCAAACATGTCGAACAACTAGTTTTCATGTAAGCCAATTCAGAAGTGCCTCCTAGGAGGTTTTCACTTTCTGAATTATTCATTTTTTTTATATTTTTTTTTTATTCTACTACAGTTGTTGTGGAAGAATTGGTTTCTTCCAACATGAGTACATCCAATTTCTCCACTTGCTTTAGAAATTCATCCTTAGTTAGTGGTGTATGGTAGATCCGAAGATGATGCCCATTAACCACTAACTTTCTTCATGAATCATCAATGGGTGAAAGACGAACAACTCCATTTTCGAACACTTCTTCAATCAGATAAGGTCCAAGCCATCTGGTTTGTAACTTCCTAAGAAAATCTTCATAGCGTGAATCAAATAACAAAGCCCAATCGCCTTGCTAAAATTCCCATTTTTGAATGTGACTATCATGCCACAACTTTTGTTGTGCTTGAATCATCTCAGTCTGGTGCAATGCATCCATTCGTAGTTCATCCAATGCATTGAGCTACAAAATCCTGTCTGTTTGTGCCTATGACAAATCAATACCAACTTCCAAAGCAGTTCGAAGTGTTAGTAATTCAAATTCAATAGGCAAAAGAGGTTGTTTACCATAAACCAATTCATAAGGTGTAAATCCTGTAGTGGATTTCCATGTAGTGTTATAAGCCCAAACTACTTCAGGTAGCTTATCTAGCCAATTTCTCCTATGGGAAGCTACTATTTTGGTTAAGATTCATTCTAGTTCCTGATTTGTCACTTCAACTTGACCATTCGCCTGAGGGTGATAAGGTGAGGATTTCCTATGCTTGATTTCATACAGTTTGGTGAAGGCTTCAACAACCTTTGATGTAAATTGAGGTCCCTGATCTGTGGTAATAGTGTGGGGGCTCCAAAACATAGAAAAATTTGTGAATATAGAAAATCAACAACCTTTTCCTCTCGTGCATGCTTAAAAGCACACACTTCTACCCATTTAGTCACATAATCAGTACATACCAAAATATGCACCTTACCTTGAGAAGGTGGATCAATAGGTCCTACAAAATCTAACCCCCACCTTTCAAATGGTTCTATACCTACTTGAGGTTGCAATGGCATTTCACTGGTATAGGTAGGCTTTCCCATCCTTTGGCATGCATCACAATGTCTGATATACTTCTTCACATCCTTATGCAAGGATGGCCAGTAGTAACCAGTACCTAAGATCTTTCGAATTGTACTTTTTACTGAATAATGCCCTCTTGATGGTTCATCATGGCATGCACGCAAGATATCATATACCTCATCTTTGCGGATACACCTGCATAAAACATGGTCAGGACTGCATTTAAAAAGTAAATCTCCTATCCATTTGAAAGAAGAGCTTTGTTTGATTAACTATTTCTTTTGTTTAGGAGTGAAGTGAAGAGGAATTTTTCCTATAGCCAAGTAATTAGCTATATCTGCAAACCATGGAGATTGTACAAAAATAACAAACAATTTTTCATCAGGAAAAGCATCTTCAACCAATTCCCCTATGTCTGTGTTTGGCAACCTAGATAGAAAATCTGCCACTACATTAGCTTTCCCTGGTTTATTAACTATGGTGATATCAAATTCCTACAACAATATTAACCAACGAATAATTCTTGCACTAACCAGAGGTTTATTCATCAAGTATTTAATAGCAGCATGATCTGTATGGATGAACACTTGATATCCTGTGATATAGTGTCGAAATTTATTGATAGCATATACCATGACTAAGAATTCCTTCTCAGTAGTGGTGTAGTTCTTTTCTGCTCCTGTCAAATTTTTACTAATGTAGTAAATGGCATAATGTTCTCCATTTTCAATCTGACCTAATGTAGCTCCAATAGCAGTATTGGAAGCATCAGTCTGAATATGGAATGGCAGTTCCCAATTAGGTCCTCTCAACATAGGGGGAGTTGTTAATTTCTCTTTCAATGCTTCAAAAGACTTTTGACATTCAGTAGACCAAGTAAATTCAGAATCCTTAGTCAATAATGCAAACATTGGATTAGCTATGGTACTAAAATTTGCAATAAATCTACGGTAGAAACCAATATGTCCCAAGAAACTCCTTACATCAGTTTGAGTTTTTGGAGGAGGAAGGTTTTTGATGACTTCCACCTTCTTGGGGTCAACCTTAATCCCATGAGAGGAAATATGATGACCAAGGACAATCCCCTCCTCCATCATTAGAAAATATTTTTCAGGATTTAAAGACAAATGGTATGTTTCACAACGTGTTAAAACTTTTTCAAGTTGTTCTAAGGTATAATCAAAAGTTTCTCCACACACTGTGAAATCATCCATATAGATTTCCACACTTTCATTTGTCAAATCAGAGAATATTGCCAAAACAACTCTTTGAAAAGTTGTTGGAGCATTACATAAGCCAAAAGGCAAGACCCTATAAGCAAATGTTCCCCAAGGGCATGTAAAAGTAGTTTTCTCCTGGTCTTCAGGTGCAACTTGTATCTGATTATATCCACTGAAACCATCAAGAAAATAAAAGAATTTCTTGCCAACAAGGGTGTCTAACACTTGGTCTATGAAAGGTAATGGGAAATGGTCCTTATGTGTGACCTTGTTCAACTCTCTGTAGTCTACACACACTCTCATTTTCCCATTTTTCTTTGGAACAATAACCAATGGAGAAACCCACTGACTGTCTAAAATTGGATAAATGAACCCTACATCTAAAAGTTTTTCAATTTCTTCCTTGACAATATCTTTCAGAGCAGGATTCAAACATCTTTGAGGTTGTCTCACAGGTTTAACATCTTCAGTGTATATCCTATGTGTACACACATCAGGGTGAATTCCAGTCATATCCTTATAACTCCAAGCAAAATCCTGAACATGTTTTTGTAGGACAACAAATAACTTTGCTTCCTGCTCATTAGTCAACCAACTATTAATGTTCAAAACTTTACCTGGTTGTACTTCAATTTGTTTTATCCCTGGATGAATAGAATTGACTGCTCCATACTTGTTGATTAAAGAATTTAATGGACAGTGGTGTGGTTGCAAAGTATGAAATACTCTGGATTCTATTTCAAAAGTGATACCTGATGGAATCATTCCTTGCATAGGACATGTGAAAGAAGTAAGAAGATGATGGTGCCATCCATGTGGTAGTATGAAAGAGCTTTCTTGTATTGGAATAGATGACAGATGTTCTGAGGTATGTTCTTCATCCTTCCACAACAAGCGATGAACAAGGATTTGATCATATTTAAGTCCTTCTTCCTGTAATGTCTCAACTAGGACAGTTTCATCCTCAAATATTTCTCTTTCTTGTGAGTTGATTTCCTCAATGTGTTCCTTTACTATTATTGTGGCCAGAGTGGAAATAGTTTCTTCCTGTTCTTCATCAGATTCAGGAAACCATATCTATCCAAAAAATTTGGTTGAAGGTTGGGCAGGTGGATAAAGGGAAATATTTTTGAGATCAATACCATTTGAGATAGTCATTTCCCCAGATCTGTAGTCTATAAAAGCAGCTGCAGTGGCAAGCCAAGGTCGTCCTAGAATGATGGGATAGCCATTAGCTGAGTTTCTAGGCTGCAATACCAGGAAATCTATAGGATATTCCCAAGAAGAAACTTCTATGGAAATATCTTCTAATATCCCTTCTGGTTTTGCAACTGACCTATCAACCATTTCTAAAACTGTAGTTGTAGGACTGAGATTATTGAGCTACAATTTTTGCATTGTGTCTTTAGTCATTACATTAATTGCAGCTCCAAGGTCAATCAATACATTTGGAATTTGTACTAGCCCAATAGTGATTGTGACAACTGGACTTCCTGGATCACTATATTTTGGAGGAACAAGTTTTCCAGATAGCAGGTCAACCAATTTCCCTTCTACTTGCATAGTTTTAGGAAAGGCCTTCTTTTCTACCAGGTTTCTTGATACACAACTCCTGAATGGTTTTCTTGATTAATGGCACATCCTTTATTGCTTGCAACAAAGGAAGGGATATAGTCATTTTCTTAAGTTCTGTGACTAACTCTGATTCAGGGATAGTTATAATATTATCAAACCTTTCAGGATATGGTACCATTCCTGCAGGGGGTACATATTTCACCTGCACATTTTTTGATTTTTCTTTCTCCTTTTCCAAAGTTGTTGGCAACTATTCAGGGTTGGAAGATTCTTTTTTGCTATCAATTTCTTCAATGGTAGGTGGAACAGGATCAGGTAATACCTTTCCTGAGTGTAATTGGATATTACTACAGTCAAGGGCATGAACTGCAATAGTTTCTTCAGATTCAGCTCCATAGACAGGAGCTGCCTGTCTGGTATTATTTGGGTTAGCCATAGGTTGAGCTGGAAGTGGAGGTTGTTTTACCGGTTGTGCTTGTTGTGGTTGCATTCTTCCCTAAAATTTTTGATTAGGAGTAGGCAACAGGTTTTGAGTTTGTCCTTGATACCTTTGTTGCCCTTGATATGATGGGTATTGTTGCCCCCATATTTGCCCATATTGTTGATTTTGTGTCCAAGGTGGATTAACTGGTGGATTTGTCCATCCAGAGTGTGACCAATCTTGAGGAGTTGACCATGATTGATTCCAAGGTTGTGAGGGTGGTTCTGCATACCCCCATGGCATATTCCAAGGATTTTATCCCCATCCTATAGGAAAATGAGGGGCATTTTGATAGTGTGAAAAATTGCCTCCTTGCCTTTGTCCAATAACATTAAGTTCTTCAGTCTGGGTTTCCAAAACATTTTTGAGTTGAGGCAGTAGATGGCATTTATCAGTGATATGTCCCCTTGAACAAATGCCACAAATAGTTGAGATAGAAGTTCTATTTAAGGGATAATCTTGTAAAGCATGCTTGTTTCTGCATCTTGGGCAATAGATAGCCAAGGGTGGTGTAGAGTCAGATTTTGCATTTCTCTCCCCTAATGCGGAATTCAACTAGACAAGAATATCAGTTTTCATGTTAGCCATTTCTTCCATTAAGTCTTTGATATCATTATTATTAGAATTCCGCTTCTTTCTTCTTTGCCTAGTGTGAGAATAATTTCTGCATAACCCCACGATTTCATTAATGTCAAGTTGGTTCACATCTCCTTTTCCCATTAAATCTAATACTTCCCTGGAATCATCCTGCAAACCTCTTAAGAATATGGTCTTTAACAAATCAGATTCTATAGGACCACATCTCTTTTGGATAAAGGTAAATCTATCAAGATAGTCCTCCAAATTCTCATCCTCCTCTTGTTTAATCCAAAACAATTCATCCTTTCTATTCCGCACTCTACAATACTCCTGATATTTATCCAAGAATACAGTTTCCATTTGTTCCCAAGTGCGAATTGAATCAGGTTCAAGACTCATAAACCAACATAAAGCTGCATCTTTAAGTGTAGATGGAAACAATTTCAGTTTTTTATTATCATTTACATAGTCATAAGTCTGACACAGAACCTTAAATTCAAACAAGAATTGGTCAGGATCCTCAGAGACAATTCCCCTAAAGGTTGGCAATACAGAAGGTGAAATTGTTTTCATAGGAGCATTCTGAGTAGGATTCAACCGAATAGGATATTCAAAAGTCCTAGTAGGGTTTTCACCTTGAACTATAACATCCCTATCATGTTCTTCTGCCATAGTGTCTCCCTCACTTTTGAATTTTACAATTTGTTTAGATGGACCAGGTCCAGAGGTATGTCTAGAAGTAAGTGCTTCTAAGAGTTCTTCTTCCAAAGGTCCCAAAATTTTGGCTGATGAAGAAGATGATTCTCGTTTAAGTCTTTCAGGGATTTCATACACAGGCAAGTCTTCTCCTGATCATGAAGAACATCTTTCTAGGAAAGATCCGATTCTGATAAACCTTCCTCTTTCGTCTCTTGGCCTATGCATTCATGCTCATTTGCTAAATGAACTAAAGTACAAGTTTCCAAGAACTGTTACTTGTATCAAAATAATAATTCTTGGGTTGCTTTACTTCTCCTAACAACACCTAGGTTCCTGTTGGTCATCAAATCTGCACAGGAAAGGACTTTCGGTGGGTTTGCGCGCCTTGGACCTGTGACCAACATTGAAATACCGAAGGGAAGAGATACCCCCCCTGTCGATCTCCGGAGATAGGCTGGATCCTATACTAATCTACTTTTGGGGTTTGAGACAAGAGTGCAGGAAAGAAATAAATAGGGTAAGGGTTAGGAAAAGAAATAAAAAAGGGTAAGGGTTAGAGAAAGAAATAAAAAGAGTAAGGGTTAGAAGATGATGATTTAAGGTGGGAGAGAACAGGAAGCACAATTACTCGCTAACAAATTGAATAGCAGCAGGAAATACCAAGAATAGCACGAAGGAAACGAAATGCCAAACTTCCTATGTATCCTCTGGACGGGCTTGCAGGGTTCTCCTTTCTCTCTCGTTGGAATTCGGGGTTCGAGTAACGACGATTGAGATAAGGGAATAACAGAAACCTCAATCCACTAGGCAGCATAAAAGAAAGCGACAAGGCATTTTTCCTTTCCTATGTATCCTTCAGGGCAAATTTTAGGCGTTCAGTCCCCGATCGCACACCGTAATTAAGGATTTAGAGTCTCAGTATGCGAATGAGAAAAGACAAAAGAATTAAGCACATAAGGTAGCATAAAAGAGAGAAATAGAGCACAAAAGATCTTTAGTATTAAACGCAGGACATCAAGTTACAACAAATTTCTAGCAGAAAGTTCCCCCCCTTTACATTATAAAATCTGGGTTTTTATAGAGGACCCGATCCTCTGAGTCATTATTACACAAAATGGCGAAGTATGTTCTTGATATCTGAGAAGTTGGCTCCTCACGGCCCTTTAGATCGAGCTTTCAAATCCATTACCAGAAATGGCAACTATAACCGGGTCAACCGCAAAAATGTGCCATGATGAGCCGTCTGAGTGTCCTCGATTTCTGGGTGTAGTGCTCGAGGGGCCGCCATGCTTGACTGACACTTCACTTCCAATTGCCAAAAATGAGCAGCGAGCTTATTGGGCAAGAAAGAATGCATTTACGAGGCACTTGATTGTCTCAAGAAAATACCCGGCTTGAAGCACATGCCCATCGCAAAAAAACATGTCACGATATCGTGACATTTCCTCGCCTTCAGCTTGTTTCTTCTTGTTGCATCGCAAAAATATGACATGTCGCAATATCACGATGCTTCTCTCTCCTGGAGCTTTCTCCTTGCCTTTGTCCACGAAAATGCGACATGCGCGATATCACGACAACTTTTCTTTGCTGCACTCTTTCCTCACTGTCGGTCGTGATTTTGTGACATGTCGCGATATCATGACGGCTTTTCTCTTTGGCTCTGCCTCTTTGCTGTCGGCCATGATTTTGTGACATGTCGCGATATCGCGACAACTTTTCTCTTTGGCTCTACCTCTTTGTTGTCGACCACGAAAACGTGACATGCACGATATCGCGACGACTTTCTTGCCCTGGCGCTTCTTCTCGCTGTCGGCCACGAAAACGCGACATGTGCGATATCGTGACGACCTTCTCACCCTGGTGCTTCTTCTCGCTGTCGGTCGCGATAACGCAACATGTGCGATATTGCGATGACCTTCTCGCCCTGGCATTTCTTCTTGTTGTTGTCCGCGATAACATGACATGCACGATATCGTGATGACTTTCTCGCCCTGGTGCTTCTTCTCGTTGTTGGCCACAAAAATACGACATGCGTGATATCGCGATGAATTTCTCCTTATGCGCTTCTTCTCGCTATCAGCCGCGATAACGCGACATGCACGATATCACGATGACCTTCTTGCCTTGGCACTTCTTCTCTCTGTCGGCCGTGATAACGCGACATGCACGATATCATGATGACTTTCTCACCCTGGCGGTTCTTCTCGCCCTGGCGCTATTTTCTTTGGCCTGCTTGTCAACGAAGCTTTTTTTCTTCATTCTGTATACAAGGGAGTGGCATGGAAAGCCAGAACTGCTACAACACTTACAAATGAAAAGAAATACTCTTGCAAAAGTAAATTTTTTGATTTTTTTATACCCCTTGTGCAATGTGACAAAATTGTCAACATTCTTGGTGGCTCGTGGGGCATTTTTCTAGTCTGAATGCAGAGATCCCAGGCCTTTATCCATTGGGCAACAGAGTCATTCTAATTATCTTATTCTCTGATCATCCACTGAAAGCATATATTCTTTGTTTGTGCCTAAGAAACCTAAGCAACCTTAGTGCTCTCGACTCTTATTTACTAGCTGGATTATTTACAATTTATACAAAATTTGCGGCATGACAGACATACCGCCATCACAAACTCAGCCTCGGGTGTCTATCCCATGAATCTGTAGTGCCCAGACCAGATCATATTGAACTTCAGTTGATTTTTGAAGTTCGGCTGGCTTCTTCTCGAAGTTGTCCATGTTGCAAACAGGAAGCAACGCAGTAAGTTGTCACTCCTGCCAGTACCCGCACCGTTGATGAAATATGTGGCAAAGAAGTTTGCCGCATGAGGGGCCTCTTGGGGTACTGGCTGGGGTAGGGGCTAGAACCAATACCAGCATACTGAAGAATCTTCTAACTATGGGCTGGGTACAGGTTCTTCCATCCTTCTGATGGGGTAATAGGGCTCCTCCGACAAAGAGTGATCTTCTAGGGCCTCCTTAGGTTTAGCTTCTTGATGAGGCATGCCTAATGGGATCTGGCTGAATGTCTGTGTACTATCCACTAGGACACAAAAAGGGTGCAAAAATGTGCCCTCTTTGCTCTCAGGCGCTACCACTTGGATCTGCTCCTCTCTTTGGTCTACCTCCTGATGAGGTATGCTTGATAGTTGGAAGGGGTCTTGGGAGCCATCAAAATCTTCGAGTAGTGCTCCCGCTAAGTCATACCACGAGCAGATGCTTTTACGCCCGAGTAGTCTGTACCACTGCAGTGCCCTTCCTTCCAGAGACAGGACCAAGAGCCTGATCATGACATCTTCATGGAGTATGTCATAGATGGACCCTAAATCAACAAGATGTTCAAGGTGCTCTAGGGCCATTCCCTTAGCGCCATCATATTTTGGCATGTTTTTCAAGATGCCTTTGGGAATTTCATGGTAACTTTGAAGATTCAAAGGGTTATAAACATCCCAGCTGGGATAACACACCCTTTCCATTATAGCAGTGGCCTGTAGAGATCACGGTCCTCGCCACTAGGTCGGAGTCACCAGGTGAGCATACTTTCTCCGCTTGTGAGGTCAAGGCTGCTCACCGAACCTTGATTCCTCCGGGATATCTTCTTTCAGCTTTTTTTAAAAAAAAGGGGCGCCTACGATCAGAAATCTGGATCTTCAGCTCAACGGAGTCGCCAGGTGATTTTGATAGATATAGACAAGCCAGAGATTCACCAAACTCGAGCTTTCTTAAAACACGAGACTTTTGGCATGAAGGTACTGGTCTTTACGACTTAGAGATTTTTAGGTAAAACAGAGTCGCCAGATGCTAGGAGTCTTTTGGTAATGACAACATCAATTCTCACTACCACTTAGAAGATGATACTGACAGGATCTCACCGAGAACTGTTAGAACTATTGGCTCCGATGAAGACGGGCTAGAAATTTTCTCAAATATGGGACCTTGGGTCCCACCGGGTGTGCCAAAAACTGTTGGTCATCAAATTCTCACAGAAAAGGACTTTTGGTGGGTTTGCATGCCCTGGACCTACGACCAACATTGAAAGGCCAAAGGGAAGAGATGCCCGTCATGCCGATCTCCGAAGATAGGCCGGCTCCTATACTAATCTACTTTTGGGGTTTGAGACAAGAGTGCAGGAAAGAAATAAACAAGGTAAGGGTTAGGAAAAGAAATAAAAAAGGGTAAGGGTTAGAGAAAGAAATAAAAAGAGTAAGGGTTAGAAGATGATGATTTAAGGTGGGAGAGAACAGGAAGCACGATTACTCACTAACAACTCGAATAGCAGCAGGAAATACCAAGAATAGCATGAAGGAAACGAAATGCCAAACTTCCTATGTATCCTCCTGGACGGGCTCACAGGGTTCTCCTTTCTCTCTCGTTGGAATTCAGGGTTCAGAGTAACAATGATTGAGATAAGGGAATAACAAAAACCTCAGTCCACCAGGCATCATAAAAGAAAGCGACAAGGAATTTTCCCTCTCCTATGTATCCTTCAGGGCAAATTTTAGGGGTTCGATCCCCGATCGCACATCGGATTCAGGATTCAGAGTCTTAGTATGCGAACGAGAAAAGACAAAAGAATTAAGCATAGAAGGCAGCATAAAAGAGAGAAATAGAGCACAAAATATCTTTAGTATTAAACGCAGGACATCAAGTTACAGCAGCTTTCTAGCAGAAAGTTCCCCCATTTACATTATAAAATCTAGGTTTTTATAGAGGACCCGATCTTCTGAGTCATTATTACACAGAATGGCAAAGTATGTTCTTGATATCTGAGAAGTCAGCTCCTCACAACCCTCGAGACTGAGCTTTCAAATCCATTACCAAAAATGGCAACTGTAACCGGGTCAACCGCAAAAATGTGCCATGATGAGTCGTCTGAGTGTCCTCGATTTCTGGGTGTAGTGCTCGAGGGGCCGCCATGCTTGACTGACACTTCGCTTCCAATTTCCAAAAATGAGCAACGAGCTTATTAGGCAAGAAAGAATGCATTTACGAGGCACTTGATTGTCTCGGGAAAATACCCGGCTTGAAGCGCATGCCCATCATGAAAAAACAACATGTCGCGATATCGTGACATTTCCTTGCCTTCAGCTTGTTTCTTCTTGTTGCATCGTAAAAATATGACATGTCGTGATATCGCGACACTTTTCTCTCCTGGCGCTTTCTCCTTGCCTTTGGCCGTGAAAACGCGACATGCACGATATCGCGACAACTTTTCTTTGCTGCACTCTTTCCTCACTGTCGACCATGATTTTGCGACATGTCGTGATATCGCGATGACTTTTCTCTTTGGCTCTGTCTCTTTGCTGTCGATCGTGATTTTGCGATATGTCATGATATCACGACGACTTTTCTCTTTGGCTCTGCCTCTTTGCTGTCGGCTACAAAAACGCGACATGCACGATATCACGATGACTTTCTCACCCTGGTGCTTCTTCTCGCTATCGGCCACAAAAACATGACATGCACGATATCGCGATGACCTTATCGCCCTGGCACTTCTTCTCATTTTCGGTCGTGATAACGCGACATGCACGATATTGCGACGACCTTCTCGCCCTAGCACTTCTTCTCACTGTCGGTCGCGATAATGTGACATGCATGATATCGCGACGAATTTCTTGACCTGGTGTTTCTTCTCGCTGTTGGCCATGAAAATGTGACATGCGCGATATCGCGACGACTTTCTCCTTATGCGCTTCTTCTTGCTGTCGACCGCGATAACATGACATGCACGATATCACGACGACCTTCTCGCCTTTGCGCTTCTTCTCGCTGTCGACAACGATAACGCGACATGCGCGATATCGTGACGAATTTCTTGCCCTAGCACTTCTTCTCGCCCTGGTGCTATTTTCTTTGGCTTGATTGTCAGCGAAGCTTTTCTTCTTCATTCTATATACAAGGGAGTGGCATGGAAAGCCAGAACTGCTGCAACACTTACAAATGAAAAGAAATACTCTTGCAAAAGGAATTTTTTTGATTTTTTTTTCTACCCCTTATGCAATGTGACAAAATTGTCAACAGTTCCCTATCAATGATGCCAAAAATTATGAGTGTCGTCAATCACACCATTTAATTATTATAATTGTTAGTCTAGGGTGGTATCCAATGGCTATATACGATAGCAGAGGTAAGCATCTTAAAGGACAGTTCACTCAGGAAATAGTTTTATTGGTGGAACATGTTAGTTTTGGAGGTTTCTAGTGTCACCTCTAATACTATGAGTTGAATTGAACTCCTAATTACAATTGCAGAAACAAAATTGTAGAAATGAAAAGATTATAAAATATTGAAACTGATTACTCTTGCAGAATCAAAAATAACAAAAAGGAAACATGTTTATGCTTACCAAATAGAAATGATAGAAATAACAGTTTTATAGAAAGTAAATCCTAATTACATTAACAAAATTAAAAGGCTAGAATAAAATATTGTAGAAATAAAACAACTAGAAATCAATTAGTACAAATGGAAATACCAAGAACTGGAAACAATTGTTGAAAACAGGGGAATCAACTACTATAGGAAATGCCAAGAACACAATAATGTTGTAAGATTTAAAAGCCTATGGTAGGTGATCAGCTACCATGCACATATATCTATAACACAAATACTACATGCATCTACAAAAACAACCCGGTTAGCAAATTAAATGGAAATTTTTAGGTTTCTGCTAATCTGCTGCAGCAAGAAATGAACAAAAAACCTATCAAAAGTTGATCCTTCTCCTGAGCCTGGAAGTGGCCCTTGCTCCCTAATCCAGAATAAGGCAAGAAGATTTATCTAAACTACCTAATGCTCACACATTCACTCAAGATAAAAATTAAATGGAGAAATTGCACCTTTTATTTATTATGACATGACATCACAGCAATTCAGGAGAAATCCTGCAAAATTACTGCTCTATTACAACTAAAACAACTATGAAAACGTCTATCTAGTTTTGATACTGCTCTATCCCTATTTCCCCAAGCTCAACCAATATGGGAGATTGGTTATTTGTATTATTCTATTACATATGCTGATTTATTTTATTGTTGTGTTTCAAGAATTCAACAATTATTCTAGAGTTGTCTTTTTGAAATGCAAGAAACTGTTCTGCTACAAGATATCCATTTTTCTTGCTAGGCATCATCCATTGGGAGAAATGTGTTGGAAGAGGTGATAAAATCCCTCAAATAGCTGTATCCACATTTACCTCACTATTTTCCACCTTTATGACTGTTTTGTTGATAGTTTTGACCAAAACTGATCCTACTCCACTCATTCCGGAGTTGCTCTAGAATATCAGGTAGTGTAACAATTTTGACACTTATCCATGCATCAATTGCTCAAGATGATGGGTTTGACCAGCTAGGTAGTATTATTAAGTCCTCATAAGACTAATTCCATAGATTTTACATGCTGGAATTGACATATTCCAAGCCATGTTGTTTATGCACAACTGGCTGGAATTTGTATGGTCAAATTCTACTTTTTGCACAGTCACACCAATTTGAACAGGTTTTGGTGCCTTTTTGCAATTTGAAAAGGTTATAAGGGAATGAAAAAAAATAACATGGTCCTATAATGGAATACATATCAACATACATTATTACATATTCAAATAAATGTTTATTTTCTAGGTAAATCAGCTAAACAATGCAAAAAATGTAAGAAATGGTCAAAATAGAGTACTATGCTCCTGAACATTTAAACATGTCAATAGTAATACATAATGCATTACATCATCAAAATTAACATAAAAACATAGCAGAAGGTTTGTCAAATAGTTTAATAAATATCTAAAAATGGTCTATGAATGAGGCAATTTCTTGCCTCATCAAATTGCATGAAAGTTTTGGGAATGTTAATACTATTAAAGTAAGTTGCTTGGAATTAGAGATTTTCTCTCTTAAGTTGGATGAGTTATATAATATTGAGGATTATATTGTGAGATTCAAGGCATTAAGGGAAGATATTACATCTTTTGGAGGTAAAGAGAGAGATGATGCAAAATGCATAAAGATTGTCCTTGCTAATACCCCCCTATTTTTAGATGCTAAACCTAATGGTTCACATGATTCTTGTGTATTTGAAATCTTAAAATATTATTACTCTTGAATAACCTTTTTCTTTTCTAATTTTTTTTAGGTAGCAATGCATAATTATGGTGCAAATCCATCAATACAAGCTTATGCAAAGGAATTCAAATCTAAAAAGCCTAAGAATGAGGGCTTAAGGGCTAGACTAAGTCTTCAAATAAGTCAAAGACTAATTGCAGATACTATAAAAAAAAAATACATCCAATGAAAAATTAATTAGTAAAACTATAGAGGATTGAAGCTAAGTTCTTGAAGACTAGATAAAGGTGGCTAATTATTGTCTGTATCATATTGGTAATTCAGAGGTTGGTAGATATTGGATCCCCATTGAGGATTGGCCTATTCAAATCCTAGAAAGGTAAAGAAAAAATATCCAGTGCATCCTTCATATGAGATCTCTCTCTTGGTCCCATGATAAAGACAATTTTGGATGGAACAACACTACTAAGGGTGAGTATTCAGTTGCTCAATGTTATTTGGCCTTATACCATAATAATCCTAGCCAATCATCTGACATATTTTCTTAGTTGTGGGCTCAAAATATTTGGCCTAAGGTGAGGTTCTTTACATGGATTTTATTGCATCGTAGGGTGCTTACTAGGGAGCAACTTATGAAGCATGGTTTTCATGGCCCTTTTATATGTGAAATGTGTGAAGAGAATGTGGAAAATCTAAGCCATATTTTTATTGAGTGTACTTTAGCCTCTAAGATTTTGAGGAGAATGGCCAGTTTACTTGGCTTACAATGGTCCAATTTTTTTACTTTTGAATAACTTTGGAGGGATTGGCCTAATCAAGAGGGTGTTGATCATTTTATTAGGAAGTTAGTTTGGATGGGTTCTACCATTCTTCTTTGGAATATATGGAATGAAAGGAACAACTAGATTTTTAATCAAGAAAGGAAGGATATTCACTATATCTGTAAAAAGACCATTGTCAACTTAGTTGAATCAGTCCATCAACTCCTTAATCACCCCCAAAACTCCCACCAAAGATGGGATCAAGTGATGCAAATATTGAAGATTAGCTGTTCTAAGAGAAAACAACTTAAAAGGAATGTGAGCAATTGAAAGATGGATAGAACACGAAATTAGCAACATCCTCCTAAGAATTTTGGAAAAGTTAATACTGATGGAACCTCTAGAGGGAACCCTAGAAAAGCTAGTGTGGGAGGAATTTGTAGACTTTCAGATGACTTCCTGCTTTTTACTTTTGCTAAGAATTTGGGTATTCTATCCAATAACATTTTTGAGGGATATGGTATCTTTAGAGGCCTTCAAGAGGCTACTAAGGTTGTATGGGAAAAGGTACTAGTTGAGTCTGACTCTCAACTCATGATTAATATTTTGAAGACTCCTAAGAATCATAAGGTTGATTGGAGAATAAAAAGAATTATTGAGATGATTCAGTTAATCCAGATGGGATTTTTGAAAGTTGATTACAATCATGTGGTCAGAGATTAGAACAAGAGTGTTTATGCTTTAGCTAATTGGGCTTTGGACAAAGGTTATATTACTTGCTATGACCACCCTCCTAGATGGTGGGATTCACAAATAAGGGAGGCTCTTCTTTCTATCATTTCTTTAGATGGCTCTAGTTCTGAAGGTACCTAGTTTCTTCTTGCTTTATTTTTGCTTCTCTTTAGTTCGATTAGGGTATTTTAGTTCCCTAGCTCAAACTAATATTTATTTTGTTTCCTCTGTTAATTATTGCTTTAATAGTCTTTTGGTCTAGAAAGGTCATTGTTGTATTCTATTTTTTTCTATTTATGTGTGTGCTTATTTTTGTTTTGTTTTGTTTTTGTGTTGTTTTTTTATTGTTCTTGTGTTTTTGTTGTTTTGTGTTTTTTGTTGTTGTTCTTGTGTTTTTTATGTTCTTGTGCTTGTGTTTTTGTATGTTTGTGTTAATTACTATTTTTGTGTTTTGGTGTGTGAGTGTTTTCTATGTTTTTATTTTTCTCTATTGTTTGTTGTTGGTTTATTTTATTTTTTATTTTTTAGGTTTTGGTTGTTTTTGTTTTTCATTATTTTGTTGGTTGTGTCTTTGTAGCGTTCTGTTGTTTTTTGTTATGTTTGTGTTTTGTTATGTTGTTCTTGTATTTTTTCTGTGTGGTTCATGTTGCATTTTTTATCTTATTGTGCATGTTTTTGGTTGTGCTTTATCTTTTTGACACACTCAAGGAGCATGTTTTTTTTAATATTTTTGTGTGTTTGTGTGTTCTTGTTTTTTTTTGCTTCAGGTTTTCTCCTTAAGTATGTCAAAGGTGGTAGGCCAGGTGAGAGCCCTGGGCAATTTTGGTGGAATAGATACCCCTACATCCTTGGGTCTTACCCAAAAATGGCATCCCTTCTGGTATGTTTTCCACAAAAAAAAGCTAAGTTTTTGAAGATTGATGGACATATTCTAAGGATCTACCTTGACTACATAGGACCATTAGAGTATCCATTATGGGTGGAAGATATTATTGACGCTAATTTATTTTCTTCTTTGCTCCTTATTTTAGATTATAGGGGGTATTAACATTGTAATCTAATTCTTGGCCAAAGCCAACATTATGTGATGTTTTAGATTCAACTAAAGTAATTTCATTGTTAATGTATTTAATATTTATAATATTTTATTATGTAAACCATATGGATCACAATTAACCTTTTTATGGTTAAATCCTCTTTATTATTTCTAATTAACCTTAAGCCCTCTTGTTATGTCAAATTACGTTAAACTCTATTATATAATTGGGGCTTTGATATTTCTATGCTTACTCCTCATTTGTTTATCAAGGTGTCATGTAATATAATCTATACATTGTACAATGATATTTATGGTGCCTATGATTACCCCCAATTTTCAATATCTCTCATCTTTTTTTTTATTATTTTATGTATTGTGTATAAGATTTGAGCAGATGGATTGCTTCTATTCATTTCTAGAAAATATAATTGATTCCAACATAAATGCTCCTTTGGGGTCCATGAGATAGAATACTTGGGATATGTATTATCTCAAGAAGGATTCAAGGTAAATTTTATCAATATCAAAGCCATGCAATCTTTGTCCTTACCCAAATCCTTTGAGCAACTCCATGGATTTTTAGGTCTCACAGGCAATTACAAGAAATTTATCTATAAATATGGTAAGGTTGCTACTCTTCTCACTAATATCACTAAGAAGGATATATTTTTTAATTTAAAATAGCTTCCCATGCATTCTAGGCCCTAAAGGAGGCTATGTGTATCACCCCTAATTTGGCCACCTATAATTTTAGCAAAACATTTATCATTAAATGTGATGCTTTAAGAATAGGTATTGGAGTTGTTCTAATACAATGGATATTCATTGGCCTCCACTTTGTAGTAAAAAATTATAATTTTAGTGGTAGTGTATTACATTTCTAAGTATATGCTCATTTTTATGCACTATGACATCCCTTTTCAACCAATAAGATTCCTCAATTCTATTTTTAAATTGCATAGTATTCCCAAGCTCATTGTTTGTGATCATGATCCTATATTTACTAGTAAATTTTGAAAGGAATTATTCTATCCTAGTGATACTCAATTGAGTATGTCCTCTTCTTATTACCCTCAATTAAATGGTCAAATAAATATTGTATATAAAAGTGTGGGTACTTGCGTTCACTATTTTACTCAAGATAAGTAGTATCATTGGGTCTATTAGCTCTCTTTAGTTGAATGGTGGTCAAAATATCTCCATTTGAGGCCTTGTATGGTCAAAAACCTCCATCAATGGAAGACTATCTCCTAGGATCCTCCAAGGTGGATCAAGTGGGTGATTTATTGCAATAATGATGGCTTAAGCTTTAGCCTCTTAAAGATAATTTTACCCAGGGCTAGAACCACATGAAGCAACATTAAAAATTACATCATTTTGAATGACAATTTGTCATGGTGAATATGGTCATTTTGTGCCTCCAACGCTATAAGCAATTGTCCTTGAAGACCTAATCTATTCAAAAGTTGGTTCCTCAATTTTATGGGCCTTAAAAGGTGGTTTATCACATCGATGGAGTGACATATTAGTTAGTCTTCCATCGTCTTCCTATATTCATTTGACATTTCATGTTTCTTATCTCAAATAGGTTATTTCCTAGAAGGTGTAGTCCCAAATGGAGATTCCATTACTCAATAAAGAACATTAAATCACTCTCTATCTAGAAGTAATGTTGTATTCCTAACTTCATTTTCTACATTCTCATCAGATTCAAGAGTTTTTAAGTGGTAGGATCTTCTAGAAGAAGATGCCACATGGGAGCCTATGAGCATTTTTCACTTTTTTTAACATTGAGAATAAGCTTTACAAGGGGGGATCCATATAATTATTACAATGTAGCCATGTCAATTATCTTTATTTTATTAGCTTAGGCCTTAGATTAAGGTAGTCAACTCTTGATTACTATGGTTAGGATTAATGTTCATTAAGTCTATAAATAGGAAGATCTATGTTGTAGTTGGATCATCTTTTATATTTGAATTTAATTCACCTCTATTGCATCTATGGGAATTTACCATCTCTAGGTGGTTAAGAGACTTCACTCTCTCTAAATAGCTAAGGATTTTTATTGATTTGAATTTATAATTTGAATACTTCCATTTCTAATTTTTTGGCTATGAATACGAGTTTATTATTATCATTAGATGTTATATATTATGAATTATTGAATTGTTACTACCATTACTATATTTTTTGAAGTTTCCTTATTACACCCTCTTGCAAAATATTCATAGATATGATGCTCATCATAGGAAGTCTCAAGTATAGAACAAGAGATGAAAACAACTTGGTTACATGATTTGAATGTACCTAGAATTGTCATTTATAACAATAGAATTAAAACAAAGGATTTACTTTGATCGAGGATAAAATAAAAATATCCAAAAATTAAGTATATCAAAATTATTTTTGATGGTGCTTCCAAACAATCTAGGAAAATCTAGTGGAGGTGGTGTTTGCAAAATAATGAAGGTAAAATTCTCCTTTCTTATTCAGAGTCATATGGAACTTCGACTAAAAGCTATGTGGAATATAGGGAAGTTCTTATAGGTATTAAAATTGAAATTGAAAAGGGATGGAAATATATTTTAATTGAGGGAGATTCATAAATTATCATTAATGTTATCAATACAAATTAATATGGAGATTGGATAAAAAATAATATTATTGTTGATGTTCATCAACTATTATTGGAGGTAATCTCTTGGAATTTTTAGCATATCTATAGGGAAGAAAATTGAGTAATAGATAATTTAGCCAATCATGGTGTTTGTCTTCATATTAGAAAAATATAAATTTTAGAAGGTAACTAGATGAGTGAGATTTCATCTCTGAATGAAAATTATGCTAAGAAGATGATAATGAAAACATAGAACTTTAATAAAGATAAATAATATACTTGATAGAAAAAGAAACAAAAATGATCTATGATAAAAAGAAAAGCTGGATATGGTTTAATAGGACTAACAACAAATATAATATTTTGGTATTTTGATGAAAGTGACCCCAATAGAAGTTACATATAGCATGTTAAAAAATAGATATAGTCAATGATGTTATTTTGCATGGATTTCAATCAAATTAGAAAATAAAATTTTCTATACGTATTTTTAAAACTAGTTGAGTGTAAAATTATTAAGTAGGTAGAATAACAAAGAAAGAGAAAAGAAAAAAAAAGCAATCAAATTTTAGACCAAAGCACTCATGAACTATAGATCTTGGTTCACATTGAGGCATATCATTAAAAATATAGAATTAAAGAGGAAAAATTATTGTTTGTAAAATTTAAGGAGGACTTTCATATGGTTTCTAGAATAAAACATTGAGTGGCTCTCACCTTTGGAGATGTTATGGAGTGTTTCCTTCCATAAGAAATAATAGTGGTATTTCCCTACATGAAGGTTATTATCCATATTTTCTATGTGGATTGGTTATTTGGTTGATTTATTTAATGTTCAAAATATTACATATGTATTTATATTTATGCGAAGAAAAGATTTTAATATTTGGCATCAAAGAAAAGGTCCTTAACAATTATATTTTACTTTTGTCAATTATTCAATAAAATTGTGTAGTTAGTTAAAATGAAAACATCATTCATATGAATTGAAACTTGTAATAAATAACACTAATATAGCCAAAAACACATTACAATCTGGTAATGTTTGATGGATGGTTATGAAATGAATATAGTTATTAGTACTAGAGTAGACATATGAATGCAGTTATTAGTACTATGTTGGCAATATTTTGGATAGGGACCTATTTCCATGAATATACAAATTTTAGATCATAATTGTTGAAATTTTGATTTTAAAATTTTCATAATTACATATAAAAATTGTTAGAATATTATAGTTGCAAGCTTATTGTAGTGGTAAGGGCTTTGGCCTCTCTTTGAGAGGTCCAAGGTTAAAACCCCACTTAGTATGAGGAGACCAAGACCCCTCATAAAAACTAGTGTAAAATCATTAAAAAAATGTTAGAATATTATCTATATAGATTCAAAATTAGTATCATAACAAATATAATCCCAATCAAGTGGTATTATCTCAACTAGTTAGATTCCTTAATATTTAAAGAGAAGACCAAAGTTCAAATATTTCCAAGCGATACATGGATAATCTCCAAGATTTGTTGTAATACCACTATGTGGTGATGATGTATTATGGGTGGGGCCCATTTTAATCCCATATAACCAATTGAAAAAACAATTAAAATCTAAAATTTTCTATTTTTTTTAATGGAAATAATCCCCTCACTAAAATACTACACATACAATTCCAATTGTTCCATATTTATACAATCCTATAAATGTGGAGGTGAAAGCTTATTGATGGCAATTAAATAACATACATGCAATTGCACTTATATTGAATATGAAGAATTCTACTAATACCTACTAATTACGTTAATTGATTCTTAAGTAAAATTCAAGTATTGACAATCATTGCACATTTTCCATCACTTCATTTTTTATTATCAAAATAGGATTCTATAATAACATATTTGAATTTTACTAAATAAAAAAAAGTTTTCCAAAATATACTTCATGATTAAATTCCTTTAAAAAATTGGCAATGACTAAAACCAATATACAATAAAGATATTTCTATTTTTTGGTTTTTTGTATTTAATTTTCAAGAAAAAAAAAAAATTAACTAGTGTATATTAGTTATATCACTTTACAAATTCTAAAATAATTTTAGAACCATTAGTCAATACATATTAGTTAATCACTTTAAAATTTCCAAAATAACTTAGGAATGGGTAAATTAAAAATCATAATTCCTTTTCTTCTAATTATGGATTCAAAGAACCATCCAAGTCAATTTCCAAATACTCTCCCAAATTGATGATATTAGTGTACATGAGTTTGTTATATGCAAGGAATTCTTTAGAGATGGATCTGCTACACTTTAGTTGAACTAGTATATCCCTCAATGCTTTAGAACTCTTCATGACATCATTTACTTGGTCTTGTATCAAATGTGGCTCAACATCATGTACAAAAAATGCACCTATACCTCGTCAAGTTGTTATATGATATCTTTGTTTCTTACCACCTTTGTTAATAGTTTCTTGCACAATGTAAAGAACCAAGGGTGGATGTTATAGTAAAGCTTATAATATTTTATTCCTTTGTCTAAATTAAGAACTTGTTGAGTGAATATTTTGTCCTACTACAAAATGAACACGCAACTGGAGTCTCAAACCACGAGACTCTTTCTTGCAAAGAAAATTTATTATTTTAATTTCTCCAAGTTTCCTGTGAACAAACATTCATATGCATATAACCAATTAAGACAAAATGCAAATAAATGAATGTAATCTAGAACAACTTATTTTCTGCAAGTAACTGTTAACAAGGGGCCTTTGATGATTCCCAGCAAACTTTGTAACCCTAATCTGTTAAAACAATCTAACAACATAAAGCAAAAGAAAGAATAGAAACCCTTTCTTCTTTTATGATCTTGAAATTAATGAAACCCTCCCTAGAATGAATTAGCAACCTCTTTTATCTTTGGCTTAAAGCAAGATTTTAAATGAAAAAATGCATGGTATAGGCCACTTCATTTTAAACTCCGTGCCTTTAGCATGAGGTTCATTTTATGGTTAACTGGTTCATTTTATCTTTCATTTAAATGTTCTGCTATTTCTACGTTAACGTTTGGAGTTAGTAAAAAATATAATTTGTATCCTGGAATGCACCAGAATTCGAGATGCCAATCCTTGAATAAAAAGTAAAAAATAATATCAGAACCTAGAACCGCAACATTGCTTATGAAAATCAGCTGGAAAACTAAAACAGGACGTTAATTCGGTTAGCAATCTCCTCCCTGCAAAACCCCAAGTTGTGAGACGAAGTTCTAAAACAACCTGACCTAACAGACCTGCACTAACACACAGTCAAATCAGATCAGATGCAAGACTCTAAGGAAAGAAAATGATTGCATCATTCTGTCATTCACCTATCGTAACCCATCTCATGGTGTAAACGGATAGATACAAGAGAAAATAATGCAAAGTAAAGATTAACAAAGAAAACAGTAGTATTAGCTTCAATCTCCTTTTGGTTTTGCACACAAAAGTTGCTCTTGCCAAATAACTCCTTTATTTTAAAAATAATGCTTTCTTGCTACAATTTCCAGCCCCTGTATCCACATTCACTTCTGCTATTTAAACTTTCTGTTGCTGCTCTCGGCTGCTCTGTGACGCTTCGTTTCAGTTCCCATGACGCTTCGTTTCAGTTTCCCGCCTTTTGGTGTTTTTAACCCTTCGCTTGAATCTGCAACGTTTGATCTTCTCTGCGACCTGTAACTGTCGATCTGAAGCGTTACTCTGATCCTCATGCCTTTCTGCCACGTGTTCAGCACTCTCTGCATGTTCAGTAACGGTCCCATGAAAATCGTGACCAAAAATAGCCCGCGGCCTTGCTCCTTCGCTTTCACAGCGAAAACGCGACATGTCGCGAAATCATGACATGTCGCGATATCGCTACGCTTTTGTTCTCCGTACGCTTCGGCCGCAACCTGTCGTGAAATCATGACCATTTTCTCCTTCGGGCCCTCTCACCGCAATCTATCATGATTTCGCTACCATTTTTTCCTTCTTCAACCTATCATGATTTCCTACCATTTTCTCTTTCCATCTCTCAACTTGTCACGATTTCGCTACCGTTTCTCTTTCCATTCTTCACTGTCATGATTTCGATTTCTTTTTTCCGATTTTTTTTCGCTACCATTTCTCTTTTCGGGCATGGTCTTCACTTTTGTCATGATTTCAGACGTCTTTTCTAAACTCCTCCCAAAAGTTCAAAATCGCTACCATTTTCTACTTATCCTTTTTATCCGCTCCAAACCGACACTCGCGATTTCGCGACCCTTTCACCTATGTCCCGATTTCTACCATTTCGATTTGTCCTCTGCCCTTTCACAAAAATCAAACACGTCGCGATTTCGACCGTTCCCCTCTTGCCACGTTGACCCGATTTTGACACGTCACGATTTCGCTACAGTTTTCCATTCTGCCTTTCTCTCTCCTCTTTGAGCCGCGATGGAGCGACATGTCACGATTTCGTGACACTTTTCTATTTTTGGCCGCGACAGAGCAACATGTCACGATTTCATGACACTTTTCTATTTTCGGCCGCGACGGCGCAACATGTCGCGATTTCGTGACATGTCGCGATTTCGTGACACTTTCTACACTTGTGCATTTTTTGCCCCTTTTCTTCATTTTTAGCATCTGGGTCACTGAGATTTTCTCTGAAAGCCTGCAAAAAGGTGGGTCCCCAATTTTGGGGTGTGTTGTGGATTAGCCACAACAAATGGCGACTCTACTGTCAAATGCTCCAGAGCATTTTTGTGAGAACCCAACCTGAAATATACAAGCTTAGATACAGGCGTTAGCACATAAAAGATAAACAAATACCGACAGATCAGAAGTACATGAAACATCAGAATCATTAGTATTAGCTCGGTGTGTGCTATTTGTTTTCATTCCATATCGCTTGGACTTGATCAACATTCCATTGTCAGTTTTACATGCATGCATGTGTGAGACTGTAAATGATTTGTGAAACCTAATGAATATGCTTAGAGATTTTGCTTTTACAAATGCATAGACCTTCTAATATCATACACAAATATTCAAGATTATCAAACCCTCTTAGGATCAACCATGTGTATAATGAATTGTTTTATTAGATCCCAAAGTTGGTTATGAGTCACTACTATCTTGAACCCATGTGTAAGTGAAAGTGAAATTAGAGCTTTGGGAAATCAGACTCCCAACTTAATCTAGATGGGAGTTTAACCCTATTCTTACTACTATGATTTGGAATTCATTACCTCACTTTGAGCAAAATGATTTAACCAATTATGGAAGAAATGGTCATGCTAGTCTAACCCTTTGAACAGTCAGTGGTCTTGTTTTTTAGACAAGACATGTTGTCATGCATGGGCATACCTAACCCCATAATCCATGACTTAACTTCATTTCTTTGGACTTTGGGGATGACTACCCATCCTTTGCAGAGGACAAGTAGTACGATCCTTTCAATCCAATATACAGATGAGATGGGAAAAAGTTAATTTTACTTCTTGGATCTTGGGGATGACTACCCATCCTTGCTAGGGACATGTAGTACGATCCTTCCAATCCAAGTCTTAGATGAAAAATGGAGAATATTAATTTTATTACTTGGACCTTGGGGATGACTACCCATCCTTTGCAGAGGACAAGTAGTACGATCCTTCCAATCCAAGTTTTATCTTGAAATGAGACATAGGAGCTTTGGGGAATCAGATTCTCAACCTAGGCGAGATGAGAATTATGCCCTATCCTTACTACTCCATGTAGGTCAAATCAAAGCTTTGGGGAGTTGGATCCTCAACCTAAGTTCGATGAGGACTTAACCCTATCCTTACTACTCTGATTTTAGGCTTTAAGCTTAATGGAAGTGGTAAAAACCACTGTTTTAAGGATCATGTTGCATAATAGGATAGACATGAAATATTCCTTTCGCTTGACCCTTTTCCTCCAAGCAAGGTTTTGATCATTTTGCCCAAGATCTTTTTTAATGTGTACAAAATGTGCTTGGTTCTAGATATCTTGGGGCTCAGTTTCCAACCTTAGGATTTTTTCTTTATTTATGTTATAGTATAACCCTAAGAGGATTTAACACACTTTAATGATTTGTATCTGAAATGCATATGCAACTAAGATGGCATGTATATGCAAAGTGAGATGTACTATGAATGCATTGCCCTTTGAATTGCAGATGAAGTATTGCCATAATTTGTAAAACTGACTACTTCATGCATCACAAGCCTCAAACGATATTATTTAACAGTTTGTGTTATATGTGGAGCTTTTTACAACATAATTCCAATGCTTCATATTCTCCCGATCTTAGGCATGTGTTACCATTTCAAACTTTTATTCTTTTTTTTTTTTTTACTCTGTATAAGACAATGAAAACATGTCAAATAAACACACCACCTAAACGTCCAACCTGCACACACAAAAGAAACAAAGCACAACATTAATACAAACCTAAACATGTCAAGAACACACAACTTAAATATCAAATCTGCACACAAAAGAAACAAAGCATGGCATAATTACATATAATACAAAACCCAGATGCTTCAAGCCTGGAAGTAGTGTTTCAAGTGCAACCCATTGACAGGTAATGCCAAATCCTTTCCATCCAAGGTTCTTAGTCTAAAACTATTTTCCCCTAGGACTTCTGAAACTTGGTACGGACCCAACCATAAGTAGTCAAACTTATCATGATCCCCTTTCTTCTCATGTCTTTTGTCCCATAACAAACACTAGATCCGATATTTTAAAAGCCTTGGCTCTAGACTTTTTGTCAAACCATATTTTTACTACATCCTGGTGTTTACTAAAATGAAGCATAGCCTCATCCCTTTTCTCATCCGAGATGCATTAATTGTGTTAGTCTAGACTCAAGTTTATCATCAGTTCCGAAATAATCTTTCATGAAATGCAGCGTTTGTAACCTGAGATTTGTAGGAAAAATGGGATCTTGTCCATAAACCAGATGGTAAGGAGATGTTCCTATTGCTTCTTTGACTCTGATTCTATCGGCCCAAAGAGCCAACTTAAGCTTGTTATGCCAGTCCCGCGGATTTCTTTCCAACAATTTTTTTATGACATTTAACAAATTCTTGTTAGATGATTCGGCCAATCCATTACCTTGCGGATAATAATTGGAAGAGAATTTTAAACTCACGCTGTTATCAAAGGCCCAATTAGCAAACTCTAGAGAGGAAAAAGCTGAACCATTATCACTTACAATGGAGTTAGGCATCCCGAACCGAGTGACAATATTATCCTCTAAAAATTTAATAACAACCTCCGAAGTAGCATTCTTTGTGGGGATAGCTTCAGTCCACCTTGTGCAATAATCCGTAGCTGTCAGAATGTATTTGTGGGAATCGGATGAATTGGGACTGATAATCCCAACAAAATCCAGGCCCCATTGCGCAAAAGGTCTAGACTCAATTACGGATTGTAAAGGCATGGAAGCGCTCCTGTCTCTATTGGCTGCAGTTTGACATGTATGACATGACCTCACATGAATATGGGCATCTTTGAACAGTCGAGGCCAATAATAACCGGCTCTAAGGATTTGGTGGGCTGTGGCATTAGCGGACCCGTGTCCTGTCCCATGTTTACCATGAAATTCCTCGAGTATTCGCACTGCCTCTTTTTGATCAACACAACGAAGGTAAATACCTTCATGGTTTTTCTTGTATAACGTGCCAGATCTAATTAGGAAATTAGCAGACTTCAAGCGCAAGGCTCTTCGTTGAGTAGAATTCAAATGCGGTGGACATTTACCATTTAGTAGAAAATACACCACATCTGTATACCACTCATCTTTGGTTATATCCGCGACTTCATAATGTTGACATGAAATTGCGAGATCCTTTTTTGCTATTGCCTTGACCAACCCTTGTCCCCGCACTATCTTCATCGACTGAATCTCAAGATCAAACTCCTGCAAAGTTGAAACCCACTTACCACGTCTTTCACCTAATTCATTCCGTATGAACATGGCTTTGACTGCGGGATCTGGGACGATAGCAAAGACCCTACTGTGGACTATGTAATGCCTGAATTTTTTCACGGTCTTAACCAGAGCATACATTTGCTTGTCCAAGATGGAGTATCTCGGTTTTGCATCTTTGAGAGGACTACTCAGGAAGGCAATAGGATTTTCAATGTTGCCTTCACTCTTCCGAGTTAAAACACTCGCAAAGGAGTGATCTGAAGCAAATGTGTAGATATAGAAAGGCTTCGTGTAATCGGGACTCACTAAAATCGGGGCTTTAGAAATCGCGTCTTTGATATTTTTAAAAGCATCTCTATTTTCATCTGTCCACTTGATCTGGACCTCTTTCTTTAACATGTCGTTCAAAGGCTTTGCTATTTCTGCAAAATCTGCAATAAATTTTTTGACGAAATTGATCTTCCCAAAAAATGATCTCAACCCCTTCTTGCTGTTGGGACAAGGAATCTGTTGTATGGCCTCTATTCTCTCAGGGTCAATGGAAATTCCATCCTTAGATATTATATGTCCCAACAGTTTTCCTTCCGTTACCCCGAAAATGCACTTCTTTGGGTTGAGAGAAATGCCATGTTCCCTGCATCTTTGAAAGACTTTCTTAAGATCCCTGACGTGGTTTTCCCTGTTCTTAGAAAAGACAGGAATGTCATCTACATAGACAATGATGCACTTACCTATGAGCCCTTTAAAAGCAAAGTCCATAGCTCGCTGGAAAGTGGCACCTGCGTTCAATAGTCCGAAGGGCATTCTCCTGTATGCAAAGGTGCCCCACTTTGTGGTAAAAGCAGTTTTCATCCTATCACTAGGATGGATAAGGACCTGATTATATCCCGAATAACCATCCAGGAATGACATCATCTCCGACCCGTTTACCTTTTGGAGTATTTCATCAATGGTGGGTAACGGGTAGTTGTCCTTTTGTGAGGCTTTATTAAGATTTCTAAAATCGATACATAACCTTATTTCTCCACTCTTTTTCCTCACGGGGACCAGGTTAGCAACCCATGTGGAATGCCTAACAGGAAAGATGATCTTAGCTTCTAACAGTCGCTTCACCTCTTTCTCTATCAAGGGTTCTAATAATGGATTGACTCGCCTTTGTCTTTGCCTGAAGGGTTTGGAATCTGGCTTCAACGGAATCGTGTGCATTATGACATTCTGATCATAGGTTTTCAACTCCTTATAACTCCAAGCTATGCAGTCTATGTATTCCTTTAATGCATTGGCAATGGAATCCTTCTCCTGCTTGGTACATGCTTTTGCTATGAATACTTCTCGAGGGTTTTCTGCACTTCCAATGTTAACCAAATCACAGGCTTCTCTGGGAGGTGGAACCTTTTTACCTTCTCTTGGTTGGTATCCGATATCGAAAGTTTTTTCTAACGAAGCCATCTCATCTGGCATCTTATTGTTTTTTCCAATAATTTTTTCTTCCAAATCTGCCTCCTTTAAATCCCTCTCATCTTCATCTATAACCTGCTTTTCAAATATACCAGAATTAGTGACAAAATGGAATATGTGCCTGTCACTATCAAACACTTGGAAATTCGTGACATTATCTGGTATTGAGGGACAAGGGACCAGTTCTACGGAGAATTTCTTGCATTTCTTATGGTCCACTGGTTTCAACATACTCGCAGCTACGGCTAGAGAATCTGCCAGACGATTGCCTTTTCTAGAGATCAGAGATATGTTAAAAGCATCAAACTCGTCTATTAAATCTCTAACCCTGGTTCGGTAAAGTCTAAGCCATCTGTCCTTGCATACATATTGTCCCTTCACTTATTTTACCACCAGTTTCGAATCACCAAGGACCTTGATACACTTAACTTTCTTTCGAAGGGCCAATTGAAGTCCGAGAATCAAGGCCTCATATTCTGCCATGTTGTTGGTGGTAGGGAACTGCAGTCTGTATGCAGCGAACATAGGCTCCTTATCCGAACATGACAATTCAACACCGGCTCCTGCTCCTTGTCTGGACCTGGATCCATCAAATCTTAAAGTCCAAATGTCCTGATGTCCTTCAGTAACGTTGCACCCAATTCTTTCATTTTGGGAACTTTCAGGCGTTTCTATGTCCAAACAATATGCTCCCAGCTCTGCTTCAATGTATTGGATCTCATTCGGTTTGTTGTACTCCGTGATCATCTCCTTGAGCCTAGGTTCACTATCAATCCGAATTTGGTTGGCCACTCCCCTCCACGGCAACCACATATGTGAAGAATCTGTCACAATGTAACCATTCAGGTTTTTACTCCAATCTCTTCCCAAAACCATGCCATATTTGATAGGAATGTC
This sequence comes from Wollemia nobilis, assembly GCA_028583015.1. Classification (NCBI taxonomy): domain Eukaryota; kingdom Viridiplantae; phylum Streptophyta; class Pinopsida; order Araucariales; family Araucariaceae; genus Wollemia; species Wollemia nobilis. The sequence continues at coordinate 2,477,398 of JAQPPZ010002224.1, forward strand.
GAGCACCAATATGTCTATGTGATGTTGAACCCTGGGTTCTGAATTGACTTGAATAAGAACATCACCCAATTCTCCCACTGCCTCCATGGTTGATCTATCCAGCTGCACCACCCTGCTTCTAGAAGGTTTTGGTGTAAGTCCCAATTTTTTATAGATTTCTAGGGGCATGATGGTAGCCGAGGCCCCTGAATCTATTAAACAATTGTGCAGGTTTTTACCTGCAATTCTAATGGTTATCAGAAAAGGAGGTATATCTCATTTTTCCTTTTGTAAAACCAATCGGGACTCAGCACTTTTAGCTTCATGAACTTGGGCAGATGGATCTAAACTTTTTGGTGGACTTACTTCTTGGCCTAATAATCGGGACATGTCATACATCGAGACATTGGCCTTAGTTTTCTTCATGTCTTCCACCAAGTCATAAGTGGGTTTTTCTGAATTTGACATATTTTGCACCATCTTAGACTTTTCCACCATGGATGGAGGAGGGGGATTGACATCTCCTTTGAAATCAGGAGGAAGTAATTGGTTGTTTGGAGGAGTAGAGGAAGTTTTGGGCTCCTTAGAACTCCTAGTGTAATACTTGTGATTTCCTTTCCCAAAACGTTTGTTGGCATGAACTTCCAATGTTTCTTCATCTTCGTTTCCAAAAAATTCCACATCCTCCTCTTCTTCACTTTCTTGGGAATGTATAACCTCGATCAATATAGACTCATGCTTCCCGTGGCCACAGTGCATACAATCGTTGTCACAAGGTCCCGATTCTCCAAAATCTTTCGAGACATCTGCCTGATTGGCTACGGGGTTGGGTACTCGCCCATTATTCGGCTGCGTGTTGTATGTTCCTTTTCCTCTATGGTTATGAGGCCGGTTATGACCCATGGCTTGGTCCACTTTTTTATTGACATTTCCCACCGTGACCAAAACTTTGGCCAAGGTTTCCTTCATGTTTTCTATGGCGGATTCGGACCCCTGTGGTTGAGGCACTGTAATTTCGGGTCCAGTTGTGTTTGCTGCATTAGCCACCTCTGGAATAGGTACAATGGCTTGGGTTTGGGCAGGTGGATTCCATCCTGGATTCACACTTTGAATAGCTTGGGTCTAGGCAGGTGGATTCCACCCTGGATTCACACTTTGAATGGGAGTGATTGTTGGATAAGTCGTTGGGCTTGGCGTGCTAATCGGAGCAAACCCCGGCATGGTCAACAAATTACTGCCCATGCCGAACCCAGGCAAACCCATCGGGCTATTTTGAATTAATCCCTGCGTTTGAACAGAGGCATTCGGATAACCTGGAAATGGCGTCACTTGGGTGGGTGTTTGAAAATTGTTCATCATAGGAACCTGTGGTGCCATTAACTGGTTCATCATGGCAAATTGACTGTATGGACCGTATTGTCCCATCCTAGTCAATTGAGACAATCCTGCCCCTGGCAGGTTCATCTGTTGTTCAAGAGTCATTGTTTCTGCATAAGCTAAAGGAAGCGTCGTAACCTGAGGGTTCCTTCTAGTCAACAAAGACGTTAAAGGATCTAAGGCTCCGAAATATAATTGCAAGGCGACTGCAGGATCTACCGCAAAGTGACGAGTCAGATTCGTGTATAGTTTTTGGAACCTCTGGTTAAATGTTCGTATGGGCTCATTGGGTAATATTTTACATGATACGAACAGATTGTAGATTATGGAGGGATCCAATAACATTCTAAACTGGCTAATGAAGGCGGTTTCTAATTGGGCCCATGAAGTGATGGACCCTGCTGGAAGATTTCGATACCATTCATTGGCCGTGGGGTCTAGACTAGCGGGGAAAACTCGGCAAGCAACATCCTCGTGAGTAACCCCTTGCCTAAACATATAGTCCTTGTAGATTTGAACATGATCTTCTGCTGTTGTGGGACCATCGTGCAAGAATTTGGGTAATCCCCTTTCAATGTTTCTAGGCAAATCATGGACTGCCCTAGGAATATCTAAAGGGGAACTTTGCGCACCATACCAGAGGGCAGGTGGTTGTTGTTGTTGTTGTTGTTGTTGGGCCATGTTATTCAAAGGTGTTAACCCTATGGGAACAATGGAAATGCTTGGAACTGTGGAGACAGATACAACTGGTGTTACTGTCGCACTTGAAATTAAGGGCTCAGACCCGCTAGACGTACTTGAGTCTAAAGAAATCCCTAACTCAAGTATACTGGGTGGTATTTCGATCTCTAATGTTTTGTTTTTCGGCCTCCTAGCAGTGGGAGAAAGGCTTTGGAAAATAGTTTCCCCTGTGGTTTTAGACCTAGTAGCTATGTACTCAGGTTGGGCCAGCTTGGAAACTCTAGAACTCTAAAAGACTTCTCTCAACTCACTTGCCAAATAAAATGTCTAAATGTTATACCTGCAAGCACAATAGGTGGAAACAAAACTACCCACGTTAATTGTTAGAACAAACCATAATTACAAAGCAATAAAGAAGGCCCTCCTTCTAGCGCCAAAATGTTGAGTGAATATTTTGTCCTACTACAAAATGAACACGCAACTGGAGTCTCAAACCCGTAGACTCTTTCTTGCAAAGAAAATTTATTATTTTAATTTCTCCAAGTTTCCTGTGAACAAACATTCATATGCATATAACCAATTAAGACAAAATGCAAATAAATGAATGTAATCTAGAACAACTTATTTTCTGCAAGTAACTGTTAACAAGGGGCCTTTGATGATTCCCAGCAAACTTTGTAACCCTAATCTGTTAAAACAATCTAACAGCATAAAGCAAAAGAAAGAATAAAAACCCTTTCTTCTTTTATGATCTTGAAATTAATGAAACCCTCCCTAGAATGAATTAGCAACCTCTTTTATCTTTGGCTTAAAGAAGGATTTTAAATGAAAAAATGCGTGGTATAGGCCACTTCATTTTAAGCTCCGTGCCTTTAGCATGAGGTTCATTTTATGGTTAACTGGTTCATTTTATCTTTCATTTAAATGTTCTGCTATTTCTACGTTAGCGTTTGGAGTTAGTAAAAAATATAAAACGTATCCTGGAATGCACCAGAATCCGAGATGCCAATCTTCGAATAAAAAGTAAAAAATAATATCAGAACCTAGAACCGCAACATTGCTTATGAAAATCAGCTGGAAAACTAAAACAGGACGTTAATTCGGTTAGCAATCTCCTCCCTGCAAAACCCCAAGTTGTGAGACGAAGTTCTAAAACAACTTGACCTAACAGACCTGCACTAACACACAGTCAAATCAGATCAGATGCAAGACTCTAAGGAAAGAAAATGATTGCATCATTCTCGCCATTCACCTATCGTAACCCATCTCATGGTGTAAACGGATAGATACAAGAGAAAATAATGCAAAGGAAAGATTAACAGAGAAAACAGTAGTATTAGCTTCAATCTCCTTTTGGTTTTGCACACAAAAGTTGCTCTTGCCAAATAACTCCTTTATTTTAAAAATAATGCTTTCTTGCTACAATTTCCAGCCCTGTATCTATCTACATTTTTGCTATTTAAACTTTCTGTTGCTGCTCTCGGCTGCTCTGTGACGCTTCGTTTCAGTTCCCATGACGCTTCGCTTCATTTTCCGCTTTTTGGTGTTTTTAACCTTTCGCTTGAATCTGCAACGTTTGATCTTCTCTGCGGCCAGTAACTGTCGATCTGAAGCGTTACTCTGATCCTCATGCCTTTCTGCCACGTGTTCAGTGCTCTCTGCATGTTCAGTAACGGTCCCATGAAAATCGTGACCAAAAATAGCCCACGGCCTTGCTCCTTCGCTTTCACAGCGAAAACGCGACATGTCACGAAATCGCGACATGTCGCGATATCGCGACGCTTTTGTTCTCCGTACGCTTCGGCCGCAACCTGTCATGAAATCATGACCATTTTCTCCTTCGGGCCCTCTCGTCGCAATCTGTCATGATTTCGCTACCATTTTGATCTCCGTACACTTCGGTCGCAACCTATCGCGATTTCGCGACCATTTTCTCTTTCGGACCATCTCTCCACAACCTGTCATGATTTCGCGACCATTTTCTCTTTCGGACCATCTCTCCAACCTGTCATGATTTCGCGACCATTTTCTCTTCGCATCTCTACTTTTCCCTTTCTTTCCTCTCCATTCCACTTTCTCTCCAAACCTTCGATATCGCTACCGTTTCTCTTTTGGGCATGGTCTTCACCTTTTGTCGCGATTTCACACGTCTTTCCCGTAAACTTCGCCAAAAGTTGCACGAAATCGCTACCATTTTCATACTCAGGTTTCTTTTTTTTTTATCCACTTGCGCCGCGAAAACGCGACACGTCACGATTTCGCGACGCCTTTCGACTTAAGTGCCTATGTCTCCATTTTTCAACCGCCTAAACTCTTTCTCGTTTTGTCGCGATTTCGTGACCATTTTCCAATTTGTGCCTTCTGCCCGCTTTCAAGCCGCGAAAATCAAACACGTCGCGATTTCATGACCGTTTCGCCCCTGCTGTCGTTGACTGCGTTGACCGCGATTTTTCGACACGTCGCGATTTCGCTACAGTTTTCCATTCTGCCTTTCTCTCTCCTCTCTGAGCCGCGACGGAGCGACATGTCACGATTTCGTGACACTTTTCTATTTTTGGCCGCGACGGCGCAACGTGTCGCGATTTCGCGACATGTCGCGATTTCGCGACACTTTCTACACTTGTGCATTTTTGCCCCTTTTCTTCATTTTTAGCATCTGGGTCACTGAGATTTTCTCTGAAAGCCTGCAAAAAGGTGGGTCCCCAATTTTGGGGTGTGTTGTGGATTAGCCACAACAAGAACCATTGAAACAAATAGAGTGTCTCTTATTCCACATGAATTTCAAGATAAAATTTTAGAAATATTTAAATATAACCTTAAAATTATTCTATGAACCTTAAAAAAACTCCTTATCCAACTTTATCAATCATAACATAGGAAAAAGGTCCTGAATGTGCTTCTAAATAAATCTAGTCTTATTGTAGTCCCAAACTATATGTCTTAGATAGGCTTTAGATAACAACTTTAACTGAAATACTCATAAAATAAGTAACCAAGCTATAAAATCAAACTTGACCTTCCAAATCCTAGAGGAAACCCACTTGACATCATCAAACTTACAATTCCACTTATGATTGAGATGTGTGGCAAGAGGAAACAATGGTGTGTTGGAAATAAATTATTTTGATAGAAAAAATCAAAGAGTGTCCAAAATAATATGTTCTTTCTAAGGGTCCCACAAATCAGAGAATATGTTTTAATTCCAAGTCTAAATTATCTCTTGGGGTGAAACTCACATACCAAAGTTGGATGAGAACTATTAATAGTAACAAGCTTATTCCACCATATGGAAGAAGAAACAAAACTAAAGTCATGTCTCAATAATAATTGAAACCATCACGAGAGATGAGAATAGGTGAACAAAAATCTAGGTAGACACCTTGCATAGGTAATGTAGCCTTGATAGAAGAAAAATTGCATAGAAAATATGATCATAAAAATAAACTTCCGCCAAGCTTTATTAGTTGTATCATTCTCAATTCTCTTTTGAAATAACATGTTCCAAGGCTTATACTCAATTTTATTTTTAAAATAGCAACTTCAAGGGCTTGTTGCTTTGCAATAATCTAATTACCCATTTGGCCCTATAACGTCCTCAATTATATTCTAAAATAGCATCATTCAAGTCTCATTGGATTGCAACACTCTAATTACATATTTGACCATAAGGTATTATCCTTGTCTATGAGGGTCTATTACATTAACCCTTATCCTTAAAGAATATGTAGTATCTCCAAGCTATGGCCTCTAGTGCATTGGATCCATCTCACTTTATCTAAATGAAAGTCCTAAGTATTTTTATGGAGGCTATGCAAGCATTAAAAATAGGAAGCCAACATGAGATTTAAAAATATGTGGTTACAAAATTTAAGAATTAATTAAACATTGCTTGAAACGAAAGCTATTTTGAGATTCAATTGTTAGCTTCTTTTAAAATCTAGATAGGAATTAGTTCCAAATATCCTCAAGAGATGTTTAAATGCCAAAAGGGCTTTCCAAGTAACAAATAGTGTTTCCACAACATAGTTGCTTCCAAGTAGGATCAATTTAATATAGATGAGCCATAATAAGAATTTAGTTTTAGAAGTAGGAATTTATAAGAATTTAGTTTTATGGAGCACTAAACTGGAAAAAGCTAGTCAAGACACCATTGACAACAATTTGAACTAAGACATTAACAAAAACTATAGCAATTCTATATCTACATCTTGGACCAAAGCCCAACCATTCCAACATCTTCAAAATGAAGAACTATTTGATATGATTATATGCACTATCAAAATCCAATTCAACAAAAAATACATCCTATCAGGTTTGTCCTACACATTCCAATGTCTCTAATGCCAAATTAAAAAGATCTATAATGTTATTTTAGCTGTTAAATTGTGCTTCCTTAATTTGGACTATAGCTTGTACTTTGGACTAGAAATGGTTAGAGATTGCCTTAGCAATGATTTATATGCTATATTTATCAAGGTGATAGGCTACCAACCTTTTAGAGTGTCTTGATTATTGCACTTGATGATGAATTTAATAAGCTCTTAGTTTACCAAAGCACCTAGAGATCCCTTTCTCTAAATTCCTTGAAAATCATGAAGAAATTATTCTTAATAGTAGGCCACAAGCATTTATAAAATTTAACAAACAAGCAATACCCTTCTTAAGAGACATCGTAAAGGGAGGTTTCAAGCTCTTTAATGGTGAGGTTTCCAACCATTAAGTTATATGGATCTACCTTCCTTGAAATGTGATGTAAGAACATTTTCTAAGAGACATCATAAAAAGAGAGGTTTCAAGCTCTTTAATAGTGAGTGAGGTTTCCAACCATTAACTCATATGGATCTACCTTTTATGGAATGTGATGCAAGAACATCTATCCATATTCAATATAGCATGCAAAAAATATAATTTTAAAATTATTATTTTTATAATAAAATTAAGATCATACATTAAATAAAGTAAGAAGATAAATTAAAAAATAGTTGTATTTTATATTTAAAAAAAATAAAATACTGACAGGTTCTTTAAATATAGCACTATATAATTGCATTTTTTTTTGGGTGGTGGCCACAAGAGGTAAACAGACTGTGACCACGAGGGAACCATTACATAGCATATCTGCAACATGTGAGGCGAGAGATTTGAACCTGGGCCTCTCAGCAACTAGAGAGGTTTAACTACCCACTTGCTCTCCAACTCCTCTACATGGGCGAATACTATATAATTGCATTTCATAGCAACAACTAAAACAACAATAAATTTCTAAATAATATATTAGATAAAAAAAATAAAAAAAATATTCTAACTTTAAACTATTTTATATCAAATATTTTAATTTTATAATTTTTATTTTCAATTATATATTTTTTTAATATTTGTCATGTACACTCAAATGATTTTATCCTCAAAGTGCACTTCCTAATTATGAAACTTCTTGCAAGGATATTTATTTATTTTTTAAGTTTTACTTTTACTTGCTGAGGATAAGAAAGAAGATAAGAAAGAAGAGTCATATGCATCTCATTTTTGAGATATAAAGAAAACCCTCTCAAAACAATTTATTGTAGGTATCCTTATCCTACTTTTTTTCAATTTTACTTTGGCTTGCTAAAAGTAAGGGAGATGAGTCACATGCACTTCATTATTGGCCTATAAAGAAAAACCTTCCATCCCATTATATTTTTGGTGCAAAAGACTTTGCAACAATAATAATTGGATAGGCTAGGGTTTAAATCACAAGGACTGTACGAACAAATTCATCGTCTTGATTCTAGGTAACCCAGTGTGAGATGGGGAATACGGGTCGCTTTGGGTGACTCGGTGTGAGATGGGGACCGCGGGTTGTCCGGGGTTCGTACTGTCATCGTCGCTCTGGGTGACCCAATGTGAGATGGGAACCGCGGGTCGTTATGGGTGATCCCAATGGGAACCGCAGGTCGTTTTGGGTGACCCCGCGTGAGATGGGAACTGCGGGTCGCTCGAGGTTCGTACTGTCATCGTCGGTCTAGCACGCACTCAAAAAATTCGGATCAGACTACTACCTTTACAAAGGGTTGGCTTCCCCAAAGTTTGAACCTAAATCTCTTCTTGGCAAGTGTCCAACCACACTTATATTTACCAATCCACTTAACCATTAAAATATTTCTATCCCGCTTCCACATAAATTGTGGGAAGTTTATGTCTCCATAACTCCTCATACGGACTATCAAGCAGGTTTGAAATTTAGTATAACTTTTTCATATTAGGAAAACTGATGTAAAATTGAGTTAAGTTTTAAACTGTCATTTTATTCTTTTTTCATGACTGTGTATGGAATATAATTGTGCACCTTATTATCTTTAAGAAAAACATTCATTGAATTTGAACATTATTATAAATATATAATAACAGAATTAATCAAAAGTAATTTATTAAAATATATATAATTAATTATATAAATAAAATTATTTTTCATAATTTAAAAATATAGACCAAATAATTCTATTTATCCTTCAAATTCTAAGCCTGCCACCAAGTTTGTTGAGCATAGGACTGCTCAACATGACCCTTTCCTTTTATTTTGCCATTACAAAGGCTTTGAGTGTCGACAGGCCTATAGCAACTTTTTGCCCTCAAGTGTCTCTATTCACAATTGAAAGAGCCTGCTTTCTTGTACGAATTTTCAGTCAGCCATTAGCACTGCTAGCAGGAACCTTTCCTCTTTCATTATAGTCCTTTCTACTCACTCATAGCACTCACTGTCACACGTTCTAGCATTATCTTCTCACAAATGGCAAAATCCAAGTTCTTAATCCTGATAGCAATCCCAACTCCTTGTCTTCGTATTCCCTCTTCGACTGGAGCTGAGACTCTACATTCATAAGTTGTCACAACTAACAACATCATCAAACTTGGAGCTGCACATGCTTGTCTTTTCTTGTTTTATGAAGTTTATGTTTTCATTTTTATGAGTTACAACAGTTTTTGGGTATTTCTTTTTATGTTTGACTGTATTTCGAAGTGATCATGTCAATGTCTGTGCAAGAAATGCATGGAATCTCTGATTAAAGTTGTTGTTTTTCCTCCTCCGATGAAGGGATTCATGGGACAGCTTGATGAAGGGTTTTACGAAGAAACACGAATCTTAAAGGCTTAGGTGGGGGTTTTAGCTCCTCGTTTTCGTCGGGGAATCTTTCTTGGTTTGCTTTCTGATTGGGTGTGGGCTTGGAAACTGCAGGAGAGTTTGCTTGCTGATGAAGAAGGCAAATGCGCCCTGGGTTTCGATAATAATACCCTAATTTGATATCTGAGTGTTTGGTTGATGTCAATGGTAAAACAAAACCATTCATAAATAGTGAAAATCTTGTCCCAAGTAACTGCTAAAGCGGAGACAAGAGAATCCAATGGGTTTGAACAACTCTTCTTGTTGGTATTCTAGAGCAAAAGAGGAGAGGTATACATATTGCCCATATTTTCCTTTTTCAGGTTGAAGCCGAGGGTCCAAAAAATCTGTAGAGATCGGCATTGTCATAAAAATAAAAATATGGTCTGTTCATGAAAGTTTACTTGGGCTTCTGCTCCTAGTATAATCAACCTGAGCAAACTGCATATAAAGACATGCACGAGGGTTTTTATCTTTCTCCATGATTATATAAGATTAGAAATAGACGAAGCTTGGAATGTCTGGTCGCGTGGCCTAATGGATAAGTCGCTCGCCTCCCGAGCGGGAGATTGTGGGTTCGATTCCCACCGTGATCACCCTGTGGATGTACTCGAGTTCAACTAATGGACATAAAGTAATTTTAGTTTTATTAATTGTTCTTTTATTGTTTAATTTTTAGTTTTATTAATTGTTCTTTTATTGTTTAATTTTTAGTTTTATTAATTGTTCTTTTATTATTTAATTTTTAGTTTTATTAATTGTTCCTTTCAATTTATACATTGTTTAATTTTTAGTTTTATTAATTGTTCCTTTGTTTAATTTTTAATTTTATTATAGTTTTTATTAATTGTTCTTTTATTGTTTAATTTTTAGTTTTTTTAGTTTTATTAATTGTTCCTTTCAATTTATACATTGTTTAATTTTTAGTTTTATTAATTGTTCCTTTCAATTTATACATTGTTTAATTTTTAGTTTTATTAATTGTTCCTTTCAATTTATACATTGTTTAATTTTTAGTTTTATTAATTGTTCCTTTCAATTTATACATTGTTTAATTTTTAGTTTTATTAATTGTTCCTTTCAATTTATACATTGTTTAATTTTTAGTTTTATTATAGTTTTTAGTTTTATTACTAGTTTTATTAATTGTTCCTTTCAATTTATACATTGTTTAATTTTTAGTTTTATTATTAGTTTTATTAATTGTTCTTTTCAATTTATACATTGTTTAATTTTTAGTTTTATTATAGTTTTATTAATTGTTCCTTTCAATTTAGTTTTATTATAGTTTTATTAATTGTTCCTTTCAATTTATACATTGTTTAATTTTTAGTTTTATTAATTGTTCCTTTCAATTTGTACATTGTTTAATTTTTAAAATTATTTTATTAATTGTTCCTTTTAATTTATACATTGCTTAATTTTTTAAATTAAACCAAATTATCTATCAACTCTTAATTTTTTTAATTGTTTCCTTTGTTATAATTTGGTCCCCTAAATTTTTGGAACATGGATGGTTTTTTCAATTTATACATTACTTAATTTTTAAATTAAATCTATTAATTCAAATTATTTATCAACTCTAAATTTTCTTAATTGTTTCCTTCATTATAATTTGGTCCCCTAAATTTTTATTTTATTAATTGTTCCTTTTAATTTATACATTGCTTAATTTTTTAAATTAAACCAAATTATCTATCAACTCTTAATTTTTTTAATTGTTTCCTTTGTTATAATTTGGTCCCCTAAATTTTTGGAACATGGATGGTTTTTTCAATTTATACATTACTTAATTTTTAAATTAAATCTATTAATTCAAATTATTTATCAACTTTTAATTTTCTTAATTGTTTCCTTCGTTATAATTTGGTCCCCTAAATTTTTGGAACATGGATGGTTTTAGTCTTCAAAATTTTCCTCACCATTTGACATCGGGGATTTTACTATTTTCGATCTCAAGACTTTTCATTATCCAACAAAAGAACTTCATGCATCGAATTTCTTACTTTCTACCTTAGATTGGTCCTTTCACAAACTTTTGATCTTTAGACTTGCACCTTTCTAGACCTCTTGCATTCCACTTTTTCAAATATTAAAACTTCTTGGTTGGAACTCTTGTTTGTGCTTCATCTAACGCTTCCTTTTTAGCTTCATGCCTACTTCTTTCTCTACCAAGATTACCTTGTTAAGGCTTTACTTCTTTCTCTACCAAGATTACCTTGTTAAGGCTCTCTTTTAAGTGTAGTGATTTAGTTTTATTATAGTTTTATTAATTGTTCCTTTCAATTTATACATTGTTTAATTTTTAGTTTTATTAATTGTTCCTTTCAATTTATACATTGTTTAATTTTTAAAATTATTTTATTAATTGTTTTTTTCAATTTATACATTGCTTAGTTTTTAAATTAAATTTATTAGTTCAAATTATTTATCAACTCTTAATTTTCTTAAATATTCCTTTCAATTTATAAATTGTTTAATTTTAAAATTAAACTCATTAATTCAAATTTTTTTTGGTTATTGTGAGAAACCCATTAATTCAAATTATTTATCAACTCTAAATTTTCTTAATTGTTTCCTTCATTATAATTTGGTCCCCTAAATTTTTATTTTATTAATTGTTCCTTTTAATTTATACATTGCTTAATTTTTTAAATTAAACCAAATTATCTATCAACTCTTAATTTTTTTAATTGTTTCCTTTGTTATAATTTGGTCCCCTAAATTTTTGGAACATGGATGGTTTTTTCAATTTATACATTACTTAATTTTTAAATTAAATCTATTAATTCAAATTATTTATCAACTTTTAATTTTCTTAATTGTTTCCTTCGTTATAATTTGGTTCCCTAAATTTTTGGAACATGGATGGTTTTAGTCTTCAAAAGTTTCCTCACCATTTGACATCGGGGATTTTACTATTTTCGATCTCAAGACTTTTCATTATCCAACAAATGAACTTCATGCATCGAATTTCTTACTTTCTACCTTAGATTGGTCCTTTCACAAACTTTTGATCTTTAGACTTGCACCTTTCTAGACCTCTTGCATTCCACATTTTCAAATATTAAAACTTCTTGGTTGGAACTCTTGTTCGTGCTTCATCTAATGCTTCCTTTTTAGCTTCCTGCCTACTTCTTTCTCTACCAAGATTACCTTGTTAAGGCTTTACTTCTTTCTCTACCAAGATTACCTTATTAAGGTTTTACTTCTTTCTCTACCAAGATTACCTTGTTAAGGCTTTCTTTTAAGTGTAGTGATTTAGTTTTATTATAGTTTTATTAATTGTTCCTTTCAATTTATACATTGTTTAATTTTTAATTTTATTAATTGTTCCTTTCAATTTATACATTGTTTAATTTTTAAAATTATTTTATTAATTGTTTTTTTTCAATTTATACATTGCTTAGTTTTTAAATTAAATTTATTAGTTCAAATTATTTATCAACTCTTAATTTTCTTATATATTCCTTTCAATTTATAAATTGTTTAATTTTAAAATTAAACTCATTAATTCAATTTTTTTTTTGGTTATTGTGAGAAACCCATTAATTCAAATTATTTATCAACTCTAAATTTTCTTAATTGTTTCCTTCATTATAATTTGGTCCCCTAAATTTTTATTTTATTAATTGTTCCTTTTAATTTATACATTGCTTAATTTTTTAAATTAAACCAAATTATCTATCAACTCTTAATTTTTTTAATTGTTTCCTTTGTTATAATTTGGTCCCCTAAATTTTTGGAACATGGATGGTTTTTTCAATTTATACATTACTTAATTTTTAAATTAAATCTATTAATTCAAATTATTTATCAACTTTTAATTTTCTTAATTGTTTCCTTCGTTATAATTTGGTCCCCTAAATTTTTGGAACATTGATGGTTTTAGTCTTCAAAAGTTTCCTCACCATTTGACATCGGGGATTTTACTATTTTCGATCTCAAGACTTTTCATTATCCAACAAAAGAACTTCATGCATCGAATTTCTTACTTTCTACCTTAGATTGGTCCTTTCACAAACTTTTGATCTTTAGCGCTTCCTTTTTAGCTTCCTACCTACTTCTTTCTCTACCAAGATTACCTTGTTAAGGCTTTACTTCTTTCTCTACCAAGATTACCTTGTTAAGGCTTTACTTCTTTCTCTACCAAGATTACCTTGTTAAGGCTTTACTTCTTTCTCTACCAAGATTACCTTGTTAAGGCTTTCTTTTAAGTGTAGTGATTTAGTTTTATTATAGTTTTATTAATTGTTCCTTTCAATTTATACATTGTTTAATTTTTAGTTTTATTAATTGTTCCTTTCAATTTATACATTGTTTAATTTTTAAAATTATTTTATTAATTGTTTTTTTCAATTTATACATTGCTTAGTTTTTAAATTAAATTTATTAGTTCAAATTATTTATCAACTCTTAATTTTCTTAAATATTCCTTTCAATTTATAAATTGTTTAATTTTAAAATTAAACTCATTAATTCAAATTTTTTTTGGTTATTGTGAGAAACCCATTAATTCAAATTATTTATCAACTCTAATTTTTCTTAATTGTTTCCTTCATTATAATTTGGTCCCCTAAATTTTTATTTTATTAATTGTTCCTTTTAATTTATACATTGCTTAATTTTTTAAATTAAACCAAATTATCTATCAACTCTTAATTTTTTTAATTGTTTCCTTTGTTATAATTTGGTCCCCTAAATTTTTGGAACATGGATGGTTTTTTCAATTTATACATTACTTAATTTTTAAATTAAATCTATTAATTCAAATTATTTATCAACTTTTAATTTTCTTAATTGTTTCCTTCGTTATAATTTGGTCCCCTAAATTTTTGGAACATGGATGGTTTTAGTCTTCAAAAGTTTCCTCACCATTTGACATCGGGGATTTTACTATTTTCGATCTCAAGACTTTTCATTATCCAAAAAATGAACTTCATGCATCGAATTTCTTACTTTCTACCTTAGATTGGTCCTTTCACAAACTTTTGATCTTTAGACTTGCACCTTTCTAGACCTCTTGCATTCCACATTTTCAAATATTAAAACTTCTTGGTTGGAACTCTTGTTCGTGCTTCATCTAATGCTTCCTTTTTAGCTTCCTGCCTACTTCTTTCTCTACCAAGATTACCTTGTTAAGGATTTACTTCTTTCTCTACCAAGATTACCTTGTTAAGGCTTTACTTCTTTCTCTACCAAGATTACCTTGTTAAGGCTTTCTTTTAAGTGTAGTGATTTAGTTTTATTATAGTTTTATTAATTGTTCCTTTCAATTTATACATTGTTTAATTTTTAGTTTTATTAATTGTTCCTTTCAATTTATACATTGTTTAATTTTTAAAATTATTTTATTAATTGTTTTTTTCAATTTATACATTGCTTAGTTTTTAAATTAAATTTATTAGTTCAAATTATTTATCAACTCTTAATTTTCTTAAATATTCCTTTCAATTTATAAATTGTTTAATTTTAAAATTAAAATCATTAATTCAATTTTTTTTTTGGTTATTGTGAGAAACCCATTAATTCAAATTATTTATCAACTCTAATTTTTCTTAATTGTTTCCTTCATTATAATTTGGTCCCCTAAATTTTTATTTTATTAATTGTTCCTTTTAATTTATACATTGCTTAATTTTTTAAATTAAACCAAATTATCTATCAACTCTTAATTTTTTAATTGTTTCCTTTGTTATAATTTGGTCCCCTAAATTTTTGGAACATGGATGGTTTTTTCAATTTATATATTACTTAATTTTTAAATTAAATCTATTAATTCAAATTATTTATCAACTTTTAATTTTCTTAATTGTTTCCTTCGTTATAATTTGGTCCCCTAAATTTTTGGAACATGGATGGTTTTAGTCTTCAAAAGTTTCCTCACCATTTGACATCAGGGATTTTACTATTTTTTGACCTCTTTCAATCTCAAGACTTTTCATTATCCAACAAATGAACTTCATGCATCGAATTTCTTACTTTCTACCTTAGATTGGTCTTTTCACAAAATTTTGATCTTTAGACTTGTACCTTTCTAGACCTCTTGCATTCCAATTTTTCAAATATTAAAACTTCTTGGTTGGAACTCTTGTTCGTGCTTCATCTAACGCTTCCTTTTTAGCTTCCTGCCTACTTCTTTCTCTACCAATATTACCTTGTTAAGGCTTTCTTTTTAGTGTAGTGAGGATTCACTACAAGGGATGTTCATCCTATTGGAGATAAGGAACCTAGAGAAATTGGTACCTAGTCCATTAGGCATGGAGTCAGGAGGAGAACCCACATTTGGAAAGGAAGGAGAGGGGAATTTCATTGGTCAACCTTCACCTTCAGATCTCTATAGATGTTACAATTTCCACAATCTCACAAAACTAAGACTACTCTCATATATTACATATAATACATATATACAAGGGTTGAGTGGGTGGCCTTATTCATTGGACATGGAGTCAAATGAGGCCTCCCACTAGTTGCTCGAGTCCTTTACCCTTTTTTATTCTTCTCTAGTTATTTTGGTGAAATATCTCCATCATATTAGAGTGAGACTCCCTAGCAATCTTCTTAGAAAAATTTGGTAGGCACTAGCAACCAACCTTCTTTTGATTTTTGCATCCCCCATGAATTAGGCATACCTTTTATTGTATTTTCATCCTCATGGATGAAGAGGATCTTTACTTGGATCCAGTCGGTGTCCCTTTCTATTGCGACAATAAATCTAGAGGGATTTACCTCCCAAAATATGACTATTTGTTGGTCCATCTTATTGTGGGGAGGGTAGAGGTGATCCAACCCAAATTGCCCTTATTTTGTAACATGGGTTTGATCAGCATCCATTTTGGTTGAAGGCTCATGTTACCCTTGATGTATGTGGAGAGTCTCTATTGGGATCATCTCTTATTGTTTAGGGGTCTCATAGACATCCTCCTTGGTGATCATCGAGCTATTTTATACCTTTTGGTTAGGTGTAGCCATAGAGAGAGTGCTCGGTTCAATATTCTTTAGCTTGCTTTAGGTGCTAAGACCCACTTGATTATTTTTCCCTTATCCCTCTAGGAGAGATGCTTTATCTTCTATTTTTTGAATTTATCCATGATAAAGGCAGCAAGCTGGTCCTAGTTAGTAATTGAGTGTGGGGCCAAAGAGTCATACTCTTAATAAGCTTTGCATTTTAGTGATACCACTAGTAATTTGAGAGCCACATATTGCTCTATAATATTGTGCACCTAGTATATGAATACCATCTCCTACAAATATTCTAGTGGAGTTATTGGGCTTTCACTAGTGTAGTTGGTAAGATTTCTAGCATTGATCTCAAAAGCTTATCCCAAATGACTAGTGGATCAAGAGATCACAATTTTTTTTATTATCCTAGGCAGGGGATAATCTAAGTGGTAGAGTGGCCATGTTTGGACCCATATGTCCTCTGAGTTGTAGCGAAATAATTAGGTGAATGCAACTTTTTCTCTAGAAGTACATAAACTTAGGTCTTCATCAAAACCTTAATATAGTATTTTTCATGTGACTTCTTTTGGATTTTTATTATTGAGTAGAGTCACCATGTGATTTTAGAGTGCTTTAAAAAACATAATAGATAAAAATCCTCATTAGAGTATAAGCCTAACTTGTTATTGCAATTATAAGATGAAGCATAAATTAACTGGGTCCTATCAGGTGTGTCATTAAATTATTGTCCTCTCTGATTGTCATGGCCATCGAATGTGGTGTGGACTAGGTGGATGGAGAAAATTATGCCTCGTATAGAGAAACCCAATAGGTTGAATCTCAAGAATATGGATTTTAGCTCAATCGAGAGCCTATGGTATTTTGGTAAATGTTGGATCCTTTATAAGATGTGATCTTGGGCGCACTCTCCTAATCTAAAAACTTGGAGGGAAAGGATAAATAAAGAAAAAGAAATGTAGTAGAAAGTAAAAACCTAATCTAATAGGGTTGACAATGTGTTAAAGATCAAATAGATCCCATTACACAATATCTCTAACCATAATGTGTCAACGTGAACACTTTCTTTCCTCAACATATAAAAGCATAGAAAAACATAGATGCAAACACACACATAAAAGATATGGTTCAATGGATGAGATCCATAGATGGATTCAAAGTAGATGCATAGATCTCTACTATATATACACATGCAAAAGAGTATTACAAAATATTATTCCAAGAGTAGGGGTTCGATTATCCATAAGACCACTCAAAAATCTATGTATTCCTATATAAAGGGAAATGTGTTGGAAATAATGTCTATTCCATCATTTGGGTGATGTAAATGTATCCTCCAAGATACATACCTAGATTACTTCATGTGCAAGTTATCTAGTGACTTCATGCAATGTAATAAATGGACAAGTGTCCATGTGCAAGGTGTCCTATGCATAGCTAGATAGAGTGTTGGGCAAGCATCCTATTTTGCATATATAAGGATGACCTCTTAGATAGATAGACAAGATAACCAGGAGATATTTTTAGATAGCATAGGTTAGTGGATTGTGTTCCATACCATTTAATGGTGATGGATATGATGTAGATCTGTACTTTTGTTAATGGAGTGCTCACTTCCTCCATAACTACATTGTAATATTTTATGTTTTATATTTTAGCATACTTCAGTCATCTACAAATTTACTTTCTTGCATGTTATTCTACATCTTATGATTGTTATCTCTCATGGATCATTCATCAGAAGCTAATAGTGGTATCAGATCCACTATGGATCTAATCTATGTAGGTCAATGGGAAACCACCATTATTGGTTAGCTTGAGAGTTTTGTTAAACTGACATGTCATTGGACCAGCCACTGGAAAAATATCTCAAGAGTATCTAGGTGATAGATTTTGGGAGAGTCACAAAGACAGGACTAAAAGGAATCTCCATTTTAGAACATACTAAGATCATTTTCATCTAGAGTCTTTTCCATAGAATTGTTATGAAAACTCATGAAGACTAGAACTCATCATTTCAATCTACTAGTTTGATAGATCATCTAGTGAAGATCATCCAGGTCATCTGGAATTTTCTAACTGGTGTCTAAAGTTTATATTTTTGTATGAAGTTAATCCTTAGAGGATTCGGATTCCTCCTACGATAGAAAGCTAGAAGACTCCAACTTTGTTGCCTAATGGTCGGTATGCACTCAAAGTGTAGAGGTTAGTTCATCGTGCGAGAGAAGAATACTATAGAAGAAGACTTATTGTGAAGGATAATGGTGAATATAGGAGATTGAATATCTCCATTGCTAGATTGTAAAAATCCACACTTGAAGAATAGGTCACAAGAGCCTTGATACAAAAAACCATAGAAGCCTTGTAGAACAGGCCATAAGAGCCTTGATATAGAAAGACCATAGAAGCCTTGTAGAAGAAGCCATAGAAGTCTTATACTGAAAATACCACAGAAGCCTTGATAATGAAAATGCCATAGTAGCCTTGATACTAAAAAACCATAGGAGCCTTGATACTGAAAAATGCCAAAAGAGCCTTGGTACTAAAAAAGGTCACATAAGCCTTGAATTTAAAATAGGCCATAAAAGCCTTGATATTGAGGAAGAATTCAAGAAGAATATCTGATTCAGAAGCAGAATAAATATTTTAGTACTAATATTCTTGTTGCAGGAACAGAATATTCAGTGATTTGGGAGACTTCCTACAAGAAAGTTAGGAAGAGCAACTTCTTCAGAGCCAGCTTAATCCTAAAGCAAAAGAGAAGATATCAAGAGAAGATCTCATTGAAGCACTTTTAGTCTTGGAAGAAGGACTAAGAGAGTCTTGCTCAAGCAAGAAGTAGTAGAATTAGAAGATCCAGGAGAAAATATCACCAACAACACTTCCAAAAGAAGAAAGTTGAAGAAAATATCTAAAGGAAGACCATTAGAAGTTGCTAGATCAAAGGCCTTTGAGAAGGTCTCATCGAGCATCCATGAAAGGCTAGGAGAGCCTTGCTAAATATCAAGAGAGTTCTTTGAGAACTCATTAGAGAGATCCACTATCTAGGTGAATTCCTTCATAGTGAAGGGCTTGGGACAATTATCGCCATACGACAACAAGCCCAAGAGGAGAATTTGGCAAGGAGTACCAAATTTGAGAAGAATAAGTTTGGAAAGGAATACCAAACCCTAGAAGAAGATCCTACTTGAAGTTAGAACTCGACAAGAGGACTTGAAGATAAAAGAAGCTCACCAAATATTGGATATTTGAAGATTACCTCACAGTGAGTAGGCACCATCCTAGAGACATAGAATTATCCAAATATATAGCAGAATGAGGAGAAAAAGCCACCAAATCATAGGCTTGTAAAAGAAAGTTTGAGACCATTATTTGGTGGAGTTGTGCAGGATATCCTATTGGAAGTAGCAACTTGGTATTTCTAGACACCAAGGTCTAAATCCTCTACAAATGTGGGAGAAGAGATATAGAAAAAGGTATGCAACTTATGGTGCAAAAAGATTCATTAAATTGAATTACTTATTAGATTTATTAGAGCACCTGAAATTGGATTAAAGTTGCAAAAAGGAAATTATATTTCAATCTTCTAAAGTGCAAAGGAAAATAAATTTTTTTTAAGGATTCAATTGCACATTTATTAGGAGTTGATTAGATTTCAGATTAGTTTCTATCAACTACCTATTATCTATTATTGAAAAAAAAAAGACTAAGTCCCTACAACATTGATTGTAGTGAAATTGCAGAATAACTCCTAAAGATTTATTTAGATTATTCTTGATTAGTTACAGTATATTGTTAGTGCATTTCTTTGAGAGTTGATTGGAATTATAAGGTGTAATATTAGTGCATTAAAAGTAAAGAGCTTGTACTATTATACCACTCTTAAAAATAAAATTATTTTTGTGTTTCCTGGAAGGTACAAAGTCTTATTTGTATCAAGTGTCTAAAGACACTATTGAAGCACAAAAATTTGCAACTTGATGTGGCCAATAGAAGCCACCAAAAAGGTTAGAATCCTCTAGATTTGGAAAAGAACATAACTAAACAAAAACATAGATAAAAGCTTATGAAAGTTAGACTTGGTGAGTCTCAAAATCAAAAGCATTACAAGTGAATGCAAAATAAAAAAATGTAGAAAATTTGCATCAATTAAAAGAACTTCTATCTACTGTCATTGAAGCTTGGACTTGTTATCAAAATTTTCAAATTAAAAAAGGAAAGGCGTGTCTATTGTTAAAGACAACCTCAAACCTTGGTATTGCAAGAAATCTACCACAAAAACATAATTTAAAAATTTGGAAATAGAGTGCAAAATAAGGTATATTAAAAGCCTTATTGTACAAAATATAATAAATTATCTTGCACTACTATAATATGGTTTTTGATAGCATAAGTATAAATTTGAAAGTGCCATATTAGGACACGTTTTTCTACAAGGAAAAGAACAACCAATAAAGGTCGAACGCCAACACTCTTCCTCCCAAGCTAGAAGGAGCCATTCAAGGGCTCATATTGGACGTACATACTTGCTAAATCAAAGCTCATTTTAGATCATCCATGAGCCACATTTACGTAGACAAGAAAGTGTAAAACAATCTAAAAAAGGACATAAAAATAGCAACAGGAAAAACAATGTGTTTGGAGGTATAAAAATAAGGGATAAAGTTATATTTGTGGTCTCAATATTAGAGAAGACCACTCACCAAAGGAAGTGTCGAAATGCCATCCAAGCTCCATAGCGCATTGCCCATCCACCTTCAAAGAAGAAAGCTTGCTTGCTGCCCAAGCAACATTGCAAAGCAAGAAAGTTATGGAGTTATAATCTCCATATTTGAAGGCATTACAAGAATGGTCTCCATGCATAAATGACACTTGGAATTCTAGTCATCATTCCTCTCAATGTTTTAGAGACTTCTACGAAGGAGTTACAAGTAAATATGTGCCACTTGGTATTCTTCACTAGCTTCACACAGGGGCCTATACGTTTTCAAGAAGTGTTAGACAAATATTCTGGAGCGTTATGTAAATAAGGGAGCGCTCACTTGTAACGAACGTGACACTTGTTACAATACCTATGTTCAACATTGCTTAAAAGACATCTTTTAGTCCAATACCAACATGCAATATTGAAGCACAATCAATATTTTTGAAGGAGGAACGTAGCACAGTCAAGGCATGAGAGAAGTAGTAGAAACATTCAAACTGTAGTGTGGAATACAAAGGGGAAGAAGCATTAAAAGCTCCCCATTTTTGGAATATCAACATTTCAGCATCTACGTATAACATTCATGTCTAGAATTCCATTGAATCTCCATTAAATTGAGTATTCAAACCGAGCCCTCAATGTACATTTTAGATGCTGTTATATTCAGCCGTGGAAAGCACCAAAAATCAAGGAGATATTGTGTATAAGGTAAGGTCTAAATCCCATTGATTATTGCTTTCATAAGTTGGAGTTATAAGGATTATAAACTAAGGTTAAAACTTAGGTTTTTGAAAGCTAAAGGGGTGACTTATCTTATTATTTTAATATTTGCAATCTTACTTAGGAGGAATAAGGAATTTAACTTGGATTAAATTATATTGCAAATATTATTATTATTTCTCTAATTTTCCAGACTTGGAAGTCATAAGGGTTATTCCATCAAATTTATTTTATTTGGGAATTAGAAATAATCCAAGGGATATAAAATAGGTTATTAAGGGATTTTATTAAGGTTGGATAAATTTATTTTTACTTGTCTCAAATTTCCAAAAAGGAGAAAATATTTCCAACATCAAAACCCCTTCAAAATAGAAATATTGCTTAGATCAATTAGGAGTAATAAGGTATTAAAATTTGATTTTTGATTCTTGCAAAACTTGTACAAAATTAACCAAATTTGAACTATTTTCTTACAAAAGTACTATAACATACTTCAAAACATTAGGGAGTCATAAGGTATTCTACAAAATTTGATAACATTGATATTTGTCTAAGATTATCAAGTTGGGAAGATATAAGATTAATTCAAAACATAAAATTAGGTGGGAGTTACAAGGTAGTCCACAAATCTAAGGATCTATAAAGGTTTTTACAAAAACAAGCTTATATATTTCAATCAAGGAGCTATATATAAAAATGTCTACTTCTACTAATGAGTGCTATAGAAAGCAAAAATCTAATGCCATAAAACTTGGAATCATGAATCTTCTCATAAAATTAGAAGGAAGGTTAGATTTAGCTTCAAAAATAATACATAGTGAAGCCCTAAAAGATAAATTTGATACTATGGAATGCTATCTTCATACTTGTCTCAATGAAGCAATTACCACTGGAAAAGATGATATAGTACTTTCCTTAGACTTTGCAAGCATATTATACATGGCATTGCTCACATATAAACACTACAAGGAAAAAAATGAAGAACATAAAGAAATGATAGAATCACTCAAAAAGAAGTTAGAACTTGATGAATCATATCTTGGAATTTTTTTCAATCCTCATGTAGCATCAATACTTCTAGTTCTACTAACTCAAAATATTATACCTTAAGTAGTTATTCAAAAGCTTCTGTACACAATAAAGGAGAATCATCTTCATAAAATCTTGATAGTAGCTCAATCTCCAGTAAGAACACAAATCAAAATCAAGGGAAAATCCAAGGAAGAAGCTCTAGACACAAATTACCTACAGAACCTTAATACGAAGAATGCAAACGGAGATCAAGCATAAGAAGATGAAGATAATCCATATTGAAGACTAAAGTCTTCAATACCCAAATAATGTAATACATGGAGATGTTGGAAATAATTTATATTCCATCATTTGGGTTATGTAAATATATCCTCCAAGATATATACCTAGATTACTTCTTGTGCAATTTATCGAGTGACTTCATGCAATGTAATAAATGGACAAGTGTCCATGTGCAATTTGTACATGTGCAAGGTGTCCTATGCACAACTAGATAGAGTGTTGGACAAGCATCCTATTTTACATATATAAGGATGGTCTCTTAGATAGATAGACAGGACACCCAAGAGATATTGTTAGATACTGTAGGTTAGTGGATTGTGTTCCACACTATTTACTGGTGATGGATATGATGTAGATCTGTAGCTTTGTTAATGGAGTGCTCACTTTCTCCATAGCTACATTGTAATATTTTATATGTTTTATATTTTAGCATACTTCAATCATCTAGCATATTTACTTTCTTACATATTATTCTGCATCTTGTGATTGTTATCTCTCATAACTCATTCATAAAAAGTTAACAAAATGAAGGGAAAGTTTATACAAACTGCAAATGCAAAAACTTATACAAACTTGTCAATCCGTTATAAAGCCTAAACTACTACTATTTATAGATTACAAGGAGGAGGATTTTTCTCCAAAACTCATGCAAAGATTTGAATATGACTAATGCTCCTAATGTTGAGTCATGTCTCTATTTAAGTTGTTGGTCTCCCCAAGGTCTTTAGATCTACAATCATAAATGCCAAAAATTTCTAAGTCTTTGGATAAGCAATTACTGCCATTATTGCCATCTATCCCTTTTGGGGATTTCCAAAATCTAGGTGTTAAAGATTTGTGCATTTAATGCTTCAGACTTGTAGGTTGCTTCAAAATTTGAAACTTCTTGGTTGGAAATCTTGTCTGCACTTCATTTGGTGCTTCATTTTTAGCTTCCTACCTACTTCTTTCTATGCTAAGGCTACCTTGTTAAGGCTTTCTTCTGAGTGTAGTGAGAATTCACTACAGTTATATGTATTATCAAAATCCAATTCAACAAAAATACACTATCCTACACACTCCAATGTCTCTAAGGCCAAAATAGTTTTATCTATAATGTATTGTTAGATAAACCATGTTTGCTTAGTTTGGACTATAGCTTGTATATTGGGTCAAAACTAGTTGGAGATTGCCTTAGCAATGATTTTATATGCTACATCTATCAAAGTGATAGGGCACCAGTATTTCATAGTCTTTTTTATTCCACTTGAGGATGAATTTGATAAGCTCCTAGTTTATCAAAGCACCTAGGGATCCCTTTCTCTCAATTCCTTGAAAAGCATGAACAAATTACCCTTAATAATAGGCCACAAGCATGTATAAAATTCAACAAGCAAGCAATGCTTTCCTTAAAAAACATTGTAAAGAGGAGGTTTCAAGCTCTTTAATGGTAAGTGATGTTTCCAATCATATGGATCTATCTTATGTGATGCAAGATCATCTATCCAGATTCAACATAGCATGCAAAAATAATAAAAAACACTATTATAAAATTCGTTGTTCAAAAATAGAATTGAGATCATGCATGTAGGCATTTTTAGAATCACTCATTCAA
The DNA here is from genome assembly GCA_028583015.1 of Wollemia nobilis. NCBI lineage: Eukaryota > Viridiplantae > Streptophyta > Pinopsida > Araucariales > Araucariaceae > Wollemia > Wollemia nobilis. The sequence continues at coordinate 2,501,869 of JAQPPZ010002224.1, forward strand.
TTGATAAGATTAGGGCGTAAGAGCATAAATTAAAAAATAGTTTATGAATGAAGTAACCATTTGGAGTAGCACATGCTTGTCTTTTCTTGTTTTATGAAGTATATGTTTTCATTTTTATTTTTATGGTTTACAGCGGCTTTTGGGTATTTCTTTTTAAGTTTGACTGTATTTCGAAGTGATCAGGTCAATGTCTGCGCAAGAAATGCATAGAATCTCTATTAAAGTTATTGTTTTTCCTCCTTCTATGCAGGGATTCAAAAAATCTGTAGGGGTTTGGCATTGTCTGTACATGAAAGTTTACTAATTAAAAGATATGGTAGCAAAATTTAGTTCGGCTACTACTACTTTAAATCAACCTCAGATAAGGCGCTCGCGTGGCCTAATGGATAAGGCGCTCGCCTCCGGAGCGGGAGATTGTGGGTTCGAGTCCCACCGTGATCGCATTGCGGATGTAGGTATCGCATATGCTAATGAACTCAAACCCTAAAATTAAGAACATAATTATTCATTAATAAATTTTATTAATTGTTCCTTTCAATTAAATTGTTTAATTTATTAATTGTTCCTTTCAATTTATAAATTGTTTAATTTATAAACTAAACTTATTTATAGATTGCTTAATTTATAAATTAAACTTATTAAAATAAATTATTCATCAACTCTTAATTTTATTAATTGTTTCCTTCAATTTATACATTGTTTAATCTTTAAACTAAACTCATTTAATCCATTAAATCAATTTCATCAACTTTTAATTTTACTAAATGTTCCCTTCAATTTATACATTACTTAATCCTTAAACTAAACCCATTTGAAATTGTTGAACAATTTATACATTGCTTAATTTGTAAACTAAACCCATTAAATCAAATTATTTATCAACTCTTAATTTTATTAATTGTTCCCTTCAATTTATACATTACTTAATCCTTAAACTAAACCCATTTGAAATTGTTGAACAATTTATACATTGTTTAATTTGTAAACTAAACCCGTTAAATCAAATTATTCATCAACTCTTAATTTGATTAATTATTCCCTCCAATTTATACATTGCTTGATATTTAAATTAAACTCATTTAACCCATTAAATCAAATTCATACTCTTACTTTTACTAAATGTTCCCTTCAATTTATACATTACTTAATCCTTAAACTAAACCCATTTGAAATTTTTGATTAACTTGGCATTTGAAATTGTTTTTTTGTAAATTTTGAAAAAAAACTTGTATTAAGACAGATCAATTACAATGTGGGAAGAGCCTCTTCCCAGCTGAGGTCCGAGAGGACACAGTCATACAATAGTAAAGGAAGAACTGCACCGGAGCCAATTTTCGTGAACCAAAAACTAGCTGCCATGGGGTCCCCCATCGTACTCTATTTTTTCGAAGGTCATTAGCTCAAGGACCTTTCAAGACCTTGTCTAATCACCTCATCCTCAATATCCATGTCACTATGCAACTGAACTCCAACCTCCTTTTTCGCACCCATCTTAGCCAGAAAGTCAACCGCTTTGTTCAAATCTCTACTCGCATAAACTGGGATCACGTCCTCCAATTCCTTCCATAATTCTTTAATTTGGGTAACAAGAGCCCTCAACCTCTAAGATTTCATATCAAAGTTCCTCATGCAGTCTAGAGCTCCAACCATTATTTGCAAGTCTGATTCAAGAATAATCCTATGATGGCCATGTTTCACTACCCAAACAGAAGCAGACTTGATGGCAATGGCTTCGGCTTCATTGTTAGTGGTTCTTCCCAGGCCTTGCAATTCCTAATACAAAGACGGTCCCAAGCATGGTTCCGACACACCACTCCAATTCGGCTCTACCTGGATTGCCTTTTGCGACTCCATCGGTATTGATTTTAATCCAACCTTCGAGGGGGAGGTTTCCAACAATTTTTGTCCTGTCCCTCTTGCGGTTCAACACATTCTTCCATAGCTCCAATGTCAATTCGAGCTTCCTCCTCAAAGCATGAACAACCACGGCTTCGGTAACCTTGCTCCAAATGGTCTGCCAAACCCCGTCTAGAGCAGTAAAAGTTTCTCTAAAATTTTTGGCATTTCTTTCCAGCCTTACTTGCCACCAGATAAAGCTTAAACCGAGCTCCCAGCCAATACAAAGAGCTTTAGATTTGAATCTACCTTTCTGCCATTTTGCCCAGATATTCATCCGATTCAGGTCACCACTTGAATTTTAAAGTATGCAAACCAACGCAGCTAAATTTTTCGGGTGAAAGGGCAACCAAACAACAAATGGTCAACAGTTTCCTCGCTCTTGTAGCATAGTACACATTGAGAAGGGCCGATGATACCTTTTGATCTGAGATTATCAAAAGTGAGGATTCCATTATGCATTCATTGCCAGGAAAAAAAGTTAACTTTCGGCCAACCTTTAGAGTGCCAGATTTTCCTCCAGTCCTCAACTTGAAAAGTATGAGGGGGGGCTCTGGGAGAATGCTGTCATATTCGTCATTTATTGTATAGACGCCAAGACTCCCAAAGCCCCAAGCTAATTCATCCTCCACGTCTCCCCCTGTAAGAAATCTTTCTGCCAAAATTTTAGTCATGATGGGAGTCAAATCCGGAGGGATTGAAATGGGCAACTCATCCAACTTCTTGAACTGCTTAAACTTACACTCCCCCAACTGAGTAGTTGTGAAATAACTTTCAATACAGATCCATCCCTTGGCTTCAATGGTTGCTTTTATTGGCTGTAATTTTAGAAATTCAGCAATGATGGGTGGGAACTGATCCCAAGAATCTGTCCAGAAACGAGCCTTCTCCCCTCTTCCCACTTTCTAAAATAAGTGGTCTTTAACAAATTGAGACCCTAACTTGAGAGCCTGCCAAACTAGGGACCTAGTACCATCCAAGGGGATGCGAGCTACATCGTTTGGGTTGGCCTGTCCCAGGTATTTTCTAGTTAGGATTCTACTAAAAAGGGAGGTGGGTTGGGAGATCCATCTCCAAGACAGCTTTCCGACCAAAGCTTTATTATTTAGCTTAGATTTTCTCAAACCTAGACCTCCTTTAACCTTGGGCTGGGTAACTTTGTCCCAACCCACTAAGGCCCACTTTCTCTCTCCCTTTGCTCCTTCCCATAAAAACTTTCTAGCCATCCTATCCAACTCTTTCCATATTGTAATCGGGGCAGCCAGAATTTGTAAATTGGCATGGCTTGAATGACTGACTATAAGAATGTTAATCTGCCACCATAACTTAACCACTTGTGAGACCAGTGATTAATTATGTCCTTAATACACTCCAGTAGATTCCTCCATGTGTCTAATTTCAGCTTCTTAAAGTGCAAGGGGACCCCCAAGTAAACCACTGGGAGAGAAGTCCTTGTGAATCCCAGGATTTCTAAAATTATGTTCTGAAGACTTTGCTCCAGTTAAAAAAAACCACTTTGGATTTCTTGTCATTAATGACCTCGTTGAGTAACCCCGAGATAGACATTAAGAGTATCCCTAATCATTCTTGCTTCCCGAAGTCGGCCACTCCCACCAAACCAGTATCATCCACAAACTGTAGGTGCGTTAAAACTTCGTCACCCACCCTGATACCCAATAATATACCTTGTTGTCTTCTCCTTAAGAAAAGTTTGCCAAGACCTTCAGCCAAAATGAGAAAAATATAAGGAGAACATGGATCCCCTTGGCGCAGTCCCCGAGTAGCTCCAAATGGTTGCGAAGGAAGGCCCTTGATTAGCATAGAGTAAGTCGGGGTAGAGACACAGCTCATGACCCACTCTATCCAGTACTAAGAGAAACCAAAGGCTGCCACCATTTTAGCCAGGAAACTCCATTCAACCCTGTCATAAGCCTTTGACATGTCCAGTTTTATGAACATCCCTTTATTACCAAAAGTGTGCATTGAATGGATTGCTTCCTGGGCCACAACCACCCCATCTAGAATCTGTCGTCCCTCAAAAAAACCCCCTTGCTCAGAGAAGACAATGTTGTGAAGAAGAGGTTTTAGGCGCTCAACCATTACCTTTGTGATTATTTTGTACAACACATTACATAAGGCAATAGGCCTATAATCTGAAATATGAACCCCCTCCTCCCCTTTTGGAATTAAGGTAATGAAAGTGTGGTTTATAGCTTTAAGCATTCTCTTATTTTCTCTGGACTCTTCTACAATAGCCATTACATCTTCCTCTAAGTAGTCCCAAAAAGCCTGAAAAAACTCAATTGGGAAGCCGTTTGGACCTGGAGTTTTACCAGTGCTCATTCCAAAGACCACAGTTTTCAATTCATCTCTATCAATGGGTTTGAGGAGGGCCTGATTTTCATCCTCAAAAATAACAACAGGTATGATAGAAATAACTTCATTTTGGGCCTCTACATCTTGTACCACACTTTCCTTAAAAATCTTAGAAAAATAATCCATAGCATGGGAATGAATACCTGGAAGTGTATCAAAGGAATGACCGTTATCATCTTGAAGGGCCTCCATCTTGTTCATCTGTCTTTGAGCACAAGCAATCCAATGAAAGAATTTTGTATTTATGTCCCCTTCTAATAACCAGGTGGTTCTTGCTCTCTGCTTCCAATAGGTCTCCTCCTGGTTGTCAATGTCCTCAATCGCTGTACGCAGGGGCATCATACTCGACTTTGAGCTAGTCCGTAATTACTCCTTCTCTCGAACTATTTTTGGACCTCATCCCATCCGGCCACCAATGGAGCTCTTTGGTCCCGGAAGTCTATTTTATTAGCATGCCTCCAATACTTCAACTGAGTTTTGACATATTGTAGTTGTTTGTGGATTCTGAACATAGCTCTCCCATAAGCTGGGCGGCCTTCTTCCCACCACTGTGGAATTTTCTCTCGAAGTTCTTTCTGAAGCCAAAAATTCTCAAATCTGAAAGGTTTGTGATGCTGCCCCATCCTAGTCCCACATTCCAACAGAATGGGACAGGTGATCTCGCAATCGGGTCTTCTAAAATCTAAAAATTTATATTCCATTTTACAAATGCCTCCTCTAAAACCGAGAAAATGATCTAGCTTAACCTTCCCTGCTATGTGGCTCCCACCTTTTATTAGTCCAAGTGTAGTTAATGCCAGGACATTTAATGTCCACTAAGTGCAAAGCCTGGACTTGGGCAATCATGAAACGGTCCCCTAGGTCCAAAAATGGTGTTCCCCCTTCCTGATCTCTAGAAGATAATTTAGCGTTAAAGTCCCCCGCTATAATCTAGTCTAGATCTTCCCTTGAGGTTCGCATGTTATGCATAACCTTCCACTGTCGCCTCTGACCATCTAGGTTTTGAGACCCATAAAATTTTGTGATTAGAACGTGTTCTGCAGTGACATTATTCCTAAAAAGAGAAGTGAGAAAACCCCTCCAGGCAATATGTTCTATTGCAGACCATTCAAGAGAGTTCCACAAACCCCCCTGAGGCACCTTGGGCAGCCACATCCATATGAACAACACCCCTCCAAATTTTGTTGACTGTTTTGGACATAAGATCTAATAACATCTTAGTCTCCTGTAAAAGCAAAAAATCAATATTACGATTCTCTAAAAGTCTTCGAACAACAGATTGATGGGTTCTATTGTTTAAACCCCTCACATTCCATGATTGTATAATCATTGGTTACCCTGGGAGCAATAAGAGTCTATTGGCCTCACCGATCCTCCCGTGATCAGTTTGTCTCCTTGGACTGCTAGCAACTCCTTATTGGATCTTCTACCTACTCCTTGAGAATTGTTGTTTTTTGATATTTTTTCTACCTGGGTTATCCCCAAAGTTGGCCTTTCCTTGTTCTTCTCTGCTATTCCCATGCTGACATCCTGAGATACTGTCTGCTCCTAGTTATGCACTACTAAAGCCCCTGAACACACTAGCTATGATACCTCACAGAGTTCAACTACCTGTTGTATGATGGGAGGAGATGAGAGGGGGAGATGCACGAGAATATTAGAATTTTCCTTATTACCCTCCATGCCCTCCATAAATTGTTCCTCTTTGTCAACCAGTGACAAATATCTCATACCTATTGGCAGGTATGAGATGGGATTGCTCCTTTCCCTCTTTTTTCTTTGTCTGTATTTTTCTTCTGGGTTGTTCAAAACCCTCTCTTTGAGCTTCCTGGCCCTGAACAGTGCTATTAGAATCTTTATTAAGTGTTGCATTATCCTCTTTAGGAAGGTTTGGCATTCCTAAAGGGGCCTCCATTTTAGCATTCATATTATTAGGGCAAAAATGGGCCAAATTTCCATGTTTGTGACAAACCCTACATCTAAAGGGTAGGGCCTCATAGTCCAGCTGTTGAATCCAGGAGAGTCCTGCCAATTCAATTTCCATCTCTGCTGGAAAATGCTGGCTGAGATCCATCTCCACACATATTCTTGCATACACCGCCATGCTCCCTTCAATTGTGTCTCTGGCAACATCCAGATGTCTTACAATAGAATTACCAATCCTTGCCAACACCTGCTCACTCTAGAATTCCATTGGAAGAGCATATAGTCGGATCCATACTGGGACAACAGTAGGTTCAACTCGAGGATCGAATCCCACTCTCCATGGTTGAACAAATAGCCCTATCGAGCCATGATTTTTCTTCTTTGACTCGGAAGCCCTATTTATATCGGCCAAAGACAAAAATCTAACAATAAAATATCCATTGCTAATAAAACCACAATGAATCTCACCATGAGGCTCCCAGTTTTGGCAGATCCAAGAGTGCAAAAAATTTAGGGAAGGACGTATACCCATGAGCTTGTAGATTAAATCATGATTAGCTCTGTAAATGACTGATTCTTCAACCATACTTGGCTCGATGACAATTTTTGGCCTGGTTTTGGCCTACGACAAACATCCATTCACACGATGTGCTGTCGACCTATTCCCAGCAGCCATGAAGAGCATTTTATATGTCATTTTTTGAGCTTTGTCATTCTTTGGAGGAGATTTTTCTTTAAATAAATCTGCATATGAGCTGCTACTCCCTGGAAAAGGAGTCGGAGAAGTCCCCATTGGACCCTTCTGGGGCACCAATCTAGCCTTCAGATCCACCGTACCCCGAAAGCACTTCTGCAAACCAGCTGATGCCCTAGATTTTTCAAAGTTCCAGAAACCCTAGTTCAGAGGAAAAAATCTGGCATTTGAAATTGTTAACTAGCTTGACATTGTTAATTTTATTAATTGTTCATTCTAATTCTTATATTGCTTAGTATTTAAATTAAATTCATTTAACCCATTAAATCAAATTCATCATCAACTCTAAATTTTATTAAATGTTCGCTTCAATTTAATCATTAAAATTCAATCTAGCTTGACTCATTTCCAATTAGTTCCCTTAAACATATTCAATTCCTAAATTCAAAGTTATTGATCATCAATTCTTAATTTTATTAAATGTTCTCTTCTATTTATGGATTATTTAATCCTTAAACTAAACCCATTTGAAATTGTTGATTAACTTGGCATTTGAAATTGTTAATTAGCTTGGCATTGTTAATTTTATTAATTGTTCATTCTAATTCATACATTACTTAATCATTAAATTAAACACATTTAAAATTGTTGTTCTAAATCTACTTGCCAAAATTAATCATTAAAATTCAATCTAGCTTGACTCATTTCTAATTAGTTCCCTTAAACAGATTTAATTCCTAAATTCAAAGTTATTAATTAATAAATTATCAAAAATAAATAAAATCCTTAATTAAATTGAATTGATTAATTCATTTTAGAATTAGTAACTCATTTGATCACTTAATTAATTTAGAACCATTACACTAAATTAAATTAACTCACTCAATTGTTGATATAAATCTATCTCAACAAATTAATCATAAAAATTCAATCTAGCTTGACCCATTTATAATCAACCCATTAAATTCCCTTAAAAACATTCAATTCCTAAATTCAAAGTTATTAAATTAATCAACTATTAAAATTTAATATATCCTTTAATTATATTAATTGATTAATTCATTTTTTTTTTTAAAAGTAACTCATTTAGTTGCAAGCTTACTGTAGTGGTGAGGGATTTGGCCTCTCTTTGGGGAGGTTCAAGGTTCAAACCCCACTCAGGGCTTTGGCTTCTATTTGGGGAGGTCTAAGGTTCAAACCCCAACCCATTTAATCCATTAAATCAAATTCAACTCTTAATTTTATTAATGTTCCCTTCAATTTATACATTACTTAATCCTTAAACTAAACCCATTTAAAATTGTTGATTAACTTGGCATTTGAAAATGTTAATTAGATTGGCATTGCTAATTTTATTAATTGTTCATTCTAATTTATACATTAATTAATCATTAAATTAAACCCATTTAAAATTGTTGATCTAAATCTACTTGCAAAAATGAATCATTAAAATTCAATCTAGCTTGACTCATTTCTAATTAGTTCTCGTAAACACATTCAATTCCTAAATTCAAAGTTATTAAATTAATAAACTATTAAAAATCAATATACCCTTAATTAAATTGAATTGATTAATTCATTTTAGAATTAGTATCTCATTTGATCACTTAATTAATTTAGAACCATTACATTAAATTAATTAACTCACTCAATTGTTGATATAAATCTATCTGCAACAAATTAATCATAAAAATTCAATCTAGCTTGACCCATTTCTAATCAACCCATTCAATTCCCTTAAAAACATTGAATTCCTAATATCAAAGTTATTAAATTAATGAACTATTAAAATTCAATATATCCTTTAATTATATTGAATTGATTAATTCATTTCAAAATGAGTAACCCATTTAGCTACAAGCTTACTGCAGTGGTAAGGGCTTTGGACTCTCTTTGGGTAGGTTCAAGGTTCAAACCCCATGTAAGTCTTTGGCCTCCCTTTGGGGAGGTCTAAGGTTCAAACCTCAACTTGGTACGAGGGGACTGGGACCCTTCATAAAAACTTGTATTTTTAACTTAAATTTAAAAGAAAATATTAATCTATGCGAAGGATTAGGGTATTTTAAAAATAGTATCTCATATTTTAGGAGTCATATCTTTGCGAAGGGTTATCTGATTCAGATGATTCTTAGATCAATTTGTGTGAAGTTTGAATAACTTTAAAATTATGGTTACATGAAGGAATTTGAATAATATTGAGGGAGATACGACCCTGTGAAGTCAGCCATCTAGAACAAGGGTAATGAAGAATTTTGAAGTCGTAAAATATATTTCCGCTAGGGTTTGGATGATAGAAGGATCAATGGAGGGCTAGGTATTTAGTGAGGGTAGAAATTCTCTCTAGACATAGAATTTTTTAACTAAGTTTATTTTTTCCATATTTTATCTTAGAAATTTTGCATTCAAATTATTATAGATTTTTTTATCAAATATTATATTTTCTATAGGATATTCTCATAAATTTTAGTAGATTTTATGTTTTAGTTTCTTTCCCATTTACGAATTTATAGCTAAATCCTTATAATCATCTTTAGTGGTAGAGGTTAGTGAGAGTACCATAGTGTAGACACCTAAAACACGTCATGTTTAGGAGACTACTCATATGGGCAACTTTGCAAACCATATGAATGATCTTGGACCTTTCCAAGAGGTAGCAGTGGTTCTAACCACTCATCTAGGGTAGTCTAGTCCTATTCAGGCTCAACCACTGATGCTCAGAGTGGTTTCCAGTCCAACCACTGATGCTCAGGATGGCTACAAGCCTAGTCGCTCCTGTTGATAGTAGCTAGCTCTGAAACTATCTTGACCTTCTGGGTTGAGCCAAAATCAGTTGTAATGACCAAATGCAACTGATCTTAGGAAGTTTTAGATGAGGAATATTCTGGAAGGTTCCTCCCAACTACCATAGGCTAGCAATTCTTGATCTTGGCTTCTCCATGAAGCCAATATTGGAATTCGGGAAGCCTATTTATAGGCCCTCCCATGAATGCAAAAGATATACAATGTTTATGCAGTGAAGCTCTACCGGATTGGATAGTGACTTGATAACCCTTGAGGAGTGTCGAAATGCTACCCAATTGTGGAGTGACAAGCATGCAATCAACAATGGAGCTTCCAAAGGACTGAGAAGCATACCTTACAATTCCTTACCAATCTAACGTGAATTCGAATGATTTCAATCACCAATCCATCTCTGGACAAGCAGGCAACCCTTGACCATCAATTCAACTGAATAATTGTGTGTCACAACCCCTAATTCAAGAGGTAGAAGTCATAGTTTGTGGTCATTGTCATTGATAACGGCTTGCATGCCTCAGTCACTGATGACAACGACTAGGGTTTGATGCATGATTTCTTCAGTTTTAACATAATTTCCTGTCTATTTCTACTTTATCAGCTTAGATTAGAGTAGATTTATCATTTTAAATGCATTTGCATGATTCATTAGAAATTTTAGAGGTAGCTTTACCTTAACTTTGGTCATATTTGCTTACTTTCATAAATCTTCTTAGATTAGCTTCATTTCATGCTTTTATTGCAAATTACATGTTATATTAACTAGATCTTTGTGTTTTACTTCATGCTTTGCATCAATTTAGCTATTTATTGATTATATTTGCATATCTTTATGCTTATTTCAAGTTTAGCCTTATTTCTTGCATGTCATTGACAAAAGCCTCATCATGAGAGGCCTCATATGTGTTTAATGTGCTTTGTTGTTTCTTGTATGTAGATTACAGGTTCTTTCAAGCTTCAAAGCATTATCAACATCAAGTTCCTCTTGAAAAATGGAGAGGAGGCATCCTTGTGAGCCCTCAATCAATTCGTGTTGATCTAGAAGGCCTGTGAATTGCACCACCCCCATTTTTGGGGCTTCATATCTTTGTATTCATTGTATCAAAATTCGGTATCCCTAAGAGGGACGTACATGTAATTGAGTTTCATCATGAATTAATAAAAGGAGCCTTTACATTTTTCTTAATTCATTGTCATTGTATGTTTTCTTGCTTTATCTTTGATATTATGATGCAAATACAATAAGGTGCATGCATTCTAGCATCGTACAAATGATGATCATGGTGGGACACCCAAAATTTATGTTGCTTGCTGATTTGTTGTATGTTTTTCGCACAGGTGTAGTTACTCTAATCGTCAATGGCTAGCAAGTCTCAGTCACTTTTGAAGACAACAACCAGATTTAGAGCCACCCTGAGCGATAGCGATCGATAGAAAAACTTGCAAATAGTAGACAACCAGATCATCAATAGACTTGGATTTCAGGTTGGTTGAAATTATTTGTATTTTTGCTTCTCTATCTATGTTTTTATTTTCTGAAATGCAGTAGATGAATGTTAATTAGAGAACATAGAGAAATTTTAAAGAAAAATTTATAATATCTCTTAGGTTTTCTACTAGCCATTTCTAGGAACAACGGTCTCTGATTGTAATCCGCCCTAGTCTCCAATGGTCTAGATTGTATGTTAGGGTTTGCATGCTTGAGGCCCAATTAGAGGCCATTTTCATAACTAGTCTTGCATTCTCTGAATATCATCTAGCTTTTAGACGTGCATTCTCTGAAATGGAAACATTATTTTTAAGCATATAGAAAAATCATTTGAGTGCTCTATGATGCATTTTATTTTTATGCAAAATTAAAAATAACCACCACACACCATGTCACACTTAAATATTAGTGAGTTGGACTTCATACCCAACCACTAATAGAGACCAACGACGGTGGGTTTCATCTCCATTCGTTGGCTCAAATCCTACGAACCCTATTTTTGGTCAAGGTCGGATCCAAGAACTGATGTAGCTTGGAAAATTTGCATGTACTTCTCTTCAAAGGGTATAACACTGACCAAGTGAGACTAGGTGAGGATCGGTAGGACTTGTGCTCCCTGATCGGGTATGGGATTCATCTCCATACTTTGGTGGGTTTACGTGATCAAACTTTCATTATCGATTGTTGAGCTACGAGCATACAGGTGAAAACCCCTTTAACAAAATAATATCATCCAACAAAAGAAAACACATGACATGAGGTATTTTTGAAAATCAACAAATCAAAAACACACAAAATAAGTTCTTAGGACACACATCAAATCCTTAAAAGAGATAAACACATTTGTCTACTTTGTTTGCGTGTCTTAAAAATTTACACAAGATATAAGTTCACATTGTCATGGTTTTCACATGGAGCAACCACCCTCGGTCCAACACCGAGGTGGGAACTAGTGCTCCACCCAATAACAATCACAACAACACTGATGTTGAGCTACCCACACAGAACACCGCTAGATGAAGTTCAGCGAGCCTCAGGGGGGATAACTCAACCCATGGGGGTAACTCTCAAGGAACCCCAGCTAGAGAACCAGATCCAAGTTCCTCTCATGTTAGATAGGAGGGAGCTTCAAGGCCCCAATCCTCATAGGATAGATCTAGGTAAGATCAGCCCAATGAGGGGTAAAACACAAGGGTTGCATCCAATCGTAGACCCACCACAACTCCTAACCACATTGAGGGTGGTAGAATTATAATAGACACCAATATTATTGAAGCAAATGGTACTCTATTAGATCAGCTATGGTGAACCAAACAACTTGATGAACTCGATTGAGTTAAGATAAGGCCAACACAACAAAACACTGGTACTGTGCACTCCATTTTTATGATTTCATGTAGTCAACAAATAGTGAGACACACTCATGAGTAGGGGGAAGCTTCAAAACATCCCCATAACACTCACACTACTTTCGATCATGGAGGTACAAAACACAGGTTGTTGCACACTAACAATGCTACCTTTATAGATAGAGGCAAAAGCATAGTGGGGGCTCCTTCAAAGAACCTTACCATAGTGACTCCTCACACAAAGATGCAAAGTCAGAGACCTTTAGTGGTGGTTCAATCCAACTGTGTGTGTAGGTTGTATGAAGATGCACAATATCAAGAAAGAGTACTCCAAGACAAAAGGGAGGCATTGCACGTAGAGCAAGAGTGCCTAGATAAACTTGAACAAGAAGAGGTGTAGGCACAAAGAAAATGATACCAACATCTATATGAACAATGCCTGAGGGAAAACATACCCTAGAACAAATAGAGCATGAGGAACAAGCAGATAGGTTGGCTCGAGCCAATATACACATGGGCAATGAGTACTACCACTCCAATAGATGTGTTGCTTCTCAACCTGAGAGGCACACCAAACAGGTAGATGATCACACTCACCGCACCTCACAACATGCTTTGAGACACCAACAATGCATAGCACAAGAACAGGTGGAGCATGAACAAGAACAAGATGCGAATATGGATGACCAAGAATAGATTTATCTTAAACCATCATCCGTGGTCCATGGAAGAGGACTATAACCGACTAACTCGGTCCAATGCAGAACGATTACCTCCTCGACCACCCCAAAAGAACCTTTGGGAGGAAGAGATCATCTCTTCAAAATCTTACAAGGTACTTACCGAGAGAATCAAGTCTCTCGAGAAGCAAGATACGGTTGGGTAGAAGCCAACCTTAAGCAGGATACACAATCAACCCTTGTGCTCATCGATACCAAGTCCTGCCTATCCAAAGCATTTTGAGATGCCTTGATTAGATAAGTTTAAGGGAGAGGAAGACGCACAAGAGCATGTTACCAACTTCATGAATGTGTGCTTTCAGCTCCAACACAATGATGCCCTGATGTTAAGAACATTCATCATCACGTTATCAAGCACAACAATAGAGTGGTTTAACCAACTACCCAAACATAGCATCATCAACTTTGAGAAACTAGTGAATGCCTTCCTTGAATGCTTTTTATTTGGCATCAGGAAGAAGACCAACTTGTCCGACCTGGCCAATCTTAAACAGTATGATGATGAGCCGGTCCAGGACTATGGGAATAGGTGGTAAAAGTTAATGGTAAAATTACCATTTTTTATTCCCACTTTAGAGCTCACTCGAATGTTCACCAAGAGTTGTGCCAAGCATATCTCGTTGCTTCTGTAGCTTTAGTAGTATGCAACATTCGAGGAAGCCTTGGCACAAGCCAAGCTTATAGAGGACATCAAAGTAGAAGGAGATCTTAAGCTCTGTAACAAGAAACACTGGAACAACAACCGCAATCAATAGCAGCAAACCAAGCCTGCACCAGTCAACCAGGTTGTATTAAATATACCAAAAGGGGGGAATAGCCAATAACCACAGAATTACCAAGCTCAACCACCCCCGGCTAACTACAACCAAAAGAACAAGAACCAGGGCCGAGACAAGCAATTTCGGCTGCCTCGCCAGTACACGCCATTGTTAGAATCTTTGGCATCAATATTCAATCAACTGAGTGAGGCACGGGTACTCAAATTACCCGAGGTACAACTTATTGATCCTAACTACCCTAAGCCCAAGGGATATAGATATGATCATTATTGCCCATACCATAGAATACAAGGGCATGATATTGAAGTGTGCATCGATTTCAAAAATATTGTACAAAATATGATCAAAAAGGGTGAGCTACAAGTTGACAATCCACTAGCTCCCAATAACAGGAACATGGGCATATTTAAAAACCCATTTCCAAATCATGAAGCCCCTAGAAATCAGGGTGCTCAAGTTAATCAGGTCCAAGTCAAACCTCCCACTTAGGGATTCATTGGAATGGTCAATGTGGTTACAAGAAATTAGTGATACAACCAACCAAAGCCTCCAGTGGCTCCCATCCGTATCTTGGTTGCACCTCAATAGAGGCCAGTGCAAAATAATCTTCTAGGTCCACCATCATGACCTATGATAATGATCCAAAATAGACTTACTCAGAGTCTTCAAACAACGCCGACTAAGTTATCGATATATGAGCTCATTCAACAATCTCCCAAGCACAGGGAGACCTTAATGGAAATCTTGAAATCTATTGAGCTCCAGCCCCAAAACCCTGAAGCATTTACAAAATTTGTGGGGCAAGTACAATAGTGCCAAGAGCCCGTGATTCATTTTTATGATCATGAAATAAAGGTAGTCCCAACTACCATAGCAGACCTACCTCTGCACATCATCATGTGTATCAATCACACACCCTTCAAGCGGGTTCTAATTGACACAGGCTCATCGATTAACATAATAATGACCAAAGCTATAGGGCACCTAAAGATCCCTAGGTCCAACATAGTCCCTTCTTCTTTCACATTGAGAGCGTTCAATGATGCATTGTGCTCCATAGTGGGTACAATAGTCCTACCTATTTAGGTGGGGCATAAGACCATCCCTAGTGATGTGTCATGTGTTAGAAGGGGCCATGCAATATAATATCCTCCTAGGGTATCCTTGGATAAGGGACATGTAGTGCATTCCCTCGATCCTACATCAATGTGTTAAATATGTGCATGAGGGACAAGTGCACGTGGTACCATCAAATGAAGAACCATTCAAATATGTGCATCAGGTTGACCTACCAAGGGATTTCATCCTTCCATCTACTCACCTATACATTAGGCCTTCATCCCCTACCATACAGCTAGGAAGTAAGTTAAGATCAGTGCGAGGTGATCCATCCATGTCGGTGCCACCTCCTACTTCCAAAACTATTGGTGCTTCTGAGAAACCAACAATGTCTAAACCAATAGACTCTTAGAAGTTAAAAGCTCACATGGTGGAGGAAGAACCTAGGGTAATCCCAACCATAGCAATAGTGGAAATTCCAACTCCCATGGAGGAGGAATATCCTCAAGATATAGTCGAGGAGGTGCCTCAACCTGCCTTGCCTACATCATCATCAACATCATCTGCACCGCAGGTGACTGTTCACTTAGCCAACACAGGACTAGGTGAATATCTTGTGCAAAATGTCACTTTCACTCCAATAATTGAGTCTACACAAGACATGGGATGACCAAGAGTCCCAAACCTACCCATAGGAATAGTGGTACCATTGGGGATGCCACCCAACTAGACTAATTTCATTTATGCTAGTTTGGATCAAGCCCATGATGCCTCAGACATTGAAGAGGATGACGATGAGCCATTCACAATGAACATTCATTATCTATCCAACCCTGAGTTTGCTCTTAGATACTTTGAATGCAACCATTGGCATGACTATGGTTTAGGTCTATATGAGCAAGGGCGATGAAACCCAGTTGAACCATGATATCAGTTACCTACTGATAGGTCTGGCCTAGGATATCATATCCAAAGCTATGATGATTTATTAGTAGCATCTTTGGATAGACTGAGCTTAGGTTTTAGGGAAGACATTGAATGGAATCCTTATCACCTGAACATAAGCTACATGGATGACAGGTTGGTGACCATGGTCACTATAGAACCACCCACTGTGTATCATCCAAATTTCTCTCTCGAGGCAAGCCCATCAGGAATTATCCTATGGGAGGATGAACCAGGCTATGGTTATGAGCGAGAAGAGAATGAGTACATCATAGATCATAGTGAGTCTGAGGATGAGACTGAATTGGCCTACCTTGGGCCTCGAAATTCACGTCACCTCATAGAGCTAGTGGATATGGATAATAGACACTTCATAGATGATAGTGATTATGAGGATGAGACCAAAATGGCCTACCTTGGGCCTCGATACTTGCATCATCACAATGAACCATTTGACATAGATGAGATGTATCACAGAGTATATCCTAGCCCTCGCCTCAAGGGAAGATCAACCAATGCAGATGAAATATATCATATAGTTTTCCTTGATCCTCCTACATTTAGACAACTCCTACAACCAAGTGATCCCATATTCCTATATATTCATAGATTAGATCCTGAGATCCCCATACCCCTAGAGCCACATCTTGGGTATGGAAGTCACATCAACAATGTAGAGTTGCACCCACGTGGTCCTGGAGATTCTATCCCATCCATCAACATGATCTCCATTGAGTTGACCACTCCACTCCACAACCTAACCGATCCTTCCAAACCATTGTGTCTTAATATAGATGCTATTGATTGGGATCATGTTGATTCACCCTTGGAGCCTAAATATTTCTTCCCCAATGAAGAAATGTTACAACCATTTCACTTTGCACCAGGTTGTACACATGATGTTTATCATGTTGGTTTTGATCTTGATTTAGTCGAACCTTTAAATCTAGTAGATGATATCCATATGATCCCTACACCTCACCAGCTTGAGGAGGGGTCACACATGTCAATAGAGGAAACTTTTGAAGTGGACATCAGCAATGATCCATCTGATCCAAAGAAAGTTAAATTTAGAGAAATCTTATCTCCTAAGGAATGGGCCACCCTCATACCTCTATTGAAAGAGAGACCTGATCTCTTCGCTTGGACCTACAAGGATATGCTAGGTCTAGATCCGAAATTGGTTGTTCACAACCTTTCGCTAGATCCTACAAAGAAACCGATCAAGAAAAAACTCAGGAAGATGCATCCTACTATTACCTTGATGGTAAAGAACAAGCTTCAAAAGCTATTGGATGTAGTCTTTATTATTCCCATCGACTATCTAGAATGGGTATCAAACATGGTACCTATAGGAAAACCTGATGGAAGAATCCGTATTTGCATGGATTTTAGAGACCTCAATAAGGCAACACCAAAGGATTCATTCTCATTACCCAATATATATGCTCTTGTAGATGCAACTACGGGTCATGAGATGCTCTCCCTAATGGATGGTTTTTCTGGTTATAATCATATTTGGATTAAACCCGAAGACCAACACAAAACTATATTCACAACGCCATGGGGGACCTTCTACTACAAGGTAATGCCATTTGGTCTTAAAAATGTTGGTGCCACATATCAATGGGCCATGACATATATCTTCCATGACTACATGCACAAGATCCTAGAGGATTACATCGATGACTTATTGGCCAAGTCATTGTTGCGTGTAGAGCATGTTAAGGTCTTGAGAAAAGTCTTCGATCACCTGATAGAGCATAATATCAGGTTGAATCCCAAGAAGTGCGTATTTGGTGTAACTTCAGAAAAACTCTTGGGATTCATCATTTCTAAATGAGGGATCAAAGTTGATCCAAAAAAGGTAAAGGCTATCCTAGAAATGGCCCCACCCACTAACATCAAAGAGCTGAGAAGCCTATAGGGCAAAGTAGCATCCATAAAGTGATTCATCACATAATTATCGGACAAATATCAACCCATGAATTGATTGCTACACAAGGGGGTCCCATTCCATTGGGACGAAGAATGTCAATAAGCCTTTTTTGAGATCAAGCAATATTTAGTGACACCGCTAGTACTAGCTCCACCAAGGCTAGATGTGCCATTCCTGCTTTATATATTGACTACTAACTTTGCACTGGGAACCATGTTAGCCCAAAAGAATGTGCAAGACAAAGAGCAAGCCATATATTATATCAGCCGCACCTTGGTGAGCTATGAGCTAGGGTACGCATACATAGAAAAGTTGTGCTTAGAAGTGGTTTTTACGACTAAGAAGTTGTGCCACTACATGCTGAGTCATATGACGTATGTGATATCAAAACAAAATCCTTTGTAGTATATGATGAGCAAGACATATCATAATACACGTACTGCAAAGTGGATCATGCTACTAATAGAATTTGACTTGGAATTCATTAGCCAAAATTCCATCAAGGGATAGGTCATAGTTGATCAGCTGGTAGAGGCACCTCTTCAGGATAGTAGGCCTCTCGTCATAGAACTTCTTGATGATGTAGTCTTTGCATTATCGAAGTCACCCAAACCCGAAGAACTAGATAACAAAGCTGACATGACTTTGTTCTTCGATGGTTCAAAGTGTGAGCAAGGGGGTGGTGCAGGAATTATGTTTTTCACACTACAAGGTGCTCCAATGCCCTTGTCATTTAAACTTGACTTTCCTTGCACCAATAACAACGTTGAATATGAGGCCCTAATCTTGGGTCTCCAAACAACAATCACCATGAAGATTAAAAAGCTAAACATCTTTGGTGACTCCCTTCTCATTGTTAACCAAGTCAAGGGAATATATCAGTGCAGGTGTCCTATCCTGAAAGCTTATAAGGATCTTATTGACACTTATCTAGCCCAGCTAGAGTGGTATGACATCGAGGCAATCCCTCGTACGTCAAATAGATTTGCAGACACCATGGTATCTTTGGGATATTTAATCCCTCAGAATCCATCTGCTGAATTTACTACCATTCATGTGAAGACACTCTCACAAGCCGTGATGCAATGTGAGGCTTTTGATAATCAAGAATCAGTCAACATGATTCATATAGAACCAAACCATGAGTGGTTCTATAGAGCCAAAGAATTTCTAAAGAAGGCACCTTGGGGGTCTTTGATCTCGTAGGGTCCTATGGGGAATGGTACCACCATTCACCACAAGGTTGTTTCCTAGTCTACATTTGTGCACATCAAATCATAGGGGGAACAAGTCATCTTATCTGTTGAGGCTGTAGCTTATCAGGATTGGTTAAGCCAATTACAAGATTTTCTTAAACTTAGAATAATCCTGCAGGGATTATCATATGCCGTAAAATGAGCATTTAGATAAAAATTGACTAGGTATATCTTGCTAGGAGATATATTGTATCATCAAAGCTATGATGGAGTCCTCCTTCATTGTCTTGAGCCCCAAGAATAAACTTGGGTAATTTCACAAGCTCACGATGGTACATGCGATGGCCATTTTAGCAACATGGCCATCGTCAAGCACATCCTTCGGATGGGTTATTATTGGACCACCATGGAAAGGGATTATTGTGTGTATGTCAGGAAGTGCATTAAGTATAAATATAATGTGAATTTGATGTACCTACCATCACAGGTATTATAGCCCATTCAAGCGGCTTGGCCATTTTCTTAGTGGAATTTCATTCTAATTGGTAAAATCTCTCCCCCATATTTGGGTTGACACACATTTATAATCACATACACTGAGTATTTTACCTAGTGGGTGAAAGTGGTCCCCTTGATATCAACGACAAGAGCACGAATTACGAAGTTAATTCTTCATAATACCATCTGTCACTTTGGGATCCCATCCAAGATAATTTTAAATAAATGTACATAATTTAAGAACACATATGTATGGGATTTAATATCCAAATATAAAATTCAGCATAACTTTACAATGCCATATTATTTGCAAGCAAATGGACAAGAAAAACGTGAGAAGCGAAACGAGATTTCATTAATGTGATGAAATATAAATAATACATTCGAGCCAATATTAGTCCGGACGTTGTGGAACCACCCGAGGCCAAAATAGGCACAGTTGCAACAAATAAAAACTAGCCTAAATTAATCAAATCCAACAATATAAGATTATTTAGGATCGAATTAATTAGAGAGAGTAAATATTGAAATATATTCTAACATCCCACCTTATTACAATATTTGAGGAAAAATATAACTACTAGCTACACTATCATCCCCCCATTATTTTGAAATACATAGAGAATTGTGAAACAATTCAAATTTGACACGTGCAAGTGCCTTAGTGAATATGTCTGCAACTTGAGCATTGGTGGAGATGTATTGAAGCTGAATTCGATGCCTTGGTACTTCGTCTCGAATAAAGTGGTATTGTGTATCAATGTGCTTGGTTTTTTTATGATGCACTAGATTCTTAACAAGGTTCAAAACACCCATGTTGTCGTAGAAAAAGTGTATTGGATATTTTGATGGAAGACCCATACTTGTCAAGATGCGACGCAACCATATCACTTTGCACACAACTTCACGTGCGACACGATATTCTGCCTTTTTTGATGAGATAGCAACCACCTATTGATTCTTGCTATGCCAAGAGAGAGGACCAAATCCAAGATGAAACAAATATCCTGAAGTTAATTTATTATCATCATATGATCCGACATAGTTGGAGTTTGTGTATCCCTATAAGAATAATTTGTTGTTCCTCTTGTATTCTAGGCCATATTCCATTATGCCATGGACATAGTGAAGAACTCGCTTTTCTTATTTATAGTGTGTAGTCTTCGGTTCCTACATGAAACTTGAAATATAGTTGACAAAAAATATGATATCTGGCCTAGTGTTGATCAAATATATGAGACTCCTAATCAGCTGATGATAGAGAGTAGAATCTACCTGAGGTGATTTGTCATATCACAATAACTAAATTCCTGATTCCATTGGTGTTGACATCGGATTGCAATCAGTCATGCGATATTGATCTAGTAGTGTCTTGGCATATTTTTTCTGGGATACTTTGATGTAGTGCTCCTTCTGGTTCATTTCCAGACCAAGACAGTAATGGAGAAGTCAAAGATATGTATTTTTAAAATATTTTCTCAAATCTTGTTTGACAGTAGAGATCATTGTTTCTGAACTCCTTGTTATGAGTAGATCATCAACATAGAGTACAAGCAACACTATTTCAGAGCCTTTCTTCTTAAAATAGAGGTTTGCATATGATGACCATCTCTTAAATCCATGCTATAGTAGGTGATTATCCATTTTTATATACTAAGCCCGAGGGGCCTATTTCAAACCATATAAGGATTTGACCAATTTGTAAACTTTTTGCTATTGGCCTTCCACTTCAAATACTTTTGGTTGAGTCATGTAGACTTCCTCTTGGAGATCACCATTTAGAAAGGCACTCTTGACATCCATTTGGTGCACTTTCCACCCATACTGTGCTACCATAGCACAAAGAACTCGAATGGTTATCATTCGAGCAGTAGGAACAAAATTTTCCTCGTAGTCAATGCCTTCTCTTTGAGCATAGCCCTTTGCAACAAGTCAGACCTTATGCTTATCTATTGTCCCATCTACCTTGTACTTGAATTTGTACACCCATTTGTAGCCTATGGGTTTCTTTTTGTATGGCAGATCAACAAGCTTCCAAGTTTTGTTTTTCAACAGAGATTTACACTCTACATCCATAGTGGCCTTCCACTGAGGCTCACTAAGAGAATATTGCACTAAAGTAGGTTCAAGTTCATCTATTGAAGACATAAACACCCTGTCATCATTAATATCCATATCTTCTATATCTCTCTCTAGATCTATAGAAAGTTCCTCAAAATATTTACAAATATCATCAACCCCAGTAATCTCTGCTACAAATTTCTCCTCTCGAGCCATGCTACGAGTGCAAGGCCTATCCAATGTCAAATCTGGTGGAGTGGATAGCTTAGAGTCTCTGATTGTATTTGTATACCACTTTGGATTATTCTTCTGTGGTGATGAAGAAGATGAATAAGGACCTCCAAACTTTGATGAAGGAGACTTCTTAACCTTAGTTTCCACAAGCTATAGGTATATATCTGATATTTTTTTTGATGTGAAAGCCTCATAAAAAAACTACATCTCTAATAATATGAATTTTCTTGGTCAAAGGATCAATCAATCGATAACCCTTAGAGTGCTCATCATACCTAAGAAGAATGCACTTCAATGTTTTCTCATCTAGCTTCTTCCTTTTTTCTTTCGGTATGTGCATGAATGCTTTACAACCAAAAATACGTAGATGAGGAATGGAGGGTTTCCTACCACTCCATGCTTCCTATGGAGTCATTCCTTGTACGGCCTTAGTGGGTGCCCTATTCAACAGATATACTGCTGTGGTGACAACTTCTGCCCAATATTGTTCCCCAATTCTAGCTCTTGTGAGCATGCAATGAACCATTTCCATGATGGAACGGTTTCTCCTTTTAGCAACTCCATTTTGGTGAGGATTATAAGCAGTAGTTAACTATCATGTGATCCCATTTTCAGTCAATAATGCAAAAAATTATTTAGATGTGAACTCCCCCCCTCGATCTAAGTGGAGGGTCTTTATAGAAGTCTCTGACTCCTTTTCAACAGATTTCTTGAATTGCTGAAAGAAGCCA
This sequence comes from Wollemia nobilis, assembly GCA_028583015.1. Classification (NCBI taxonomy): domain Eukaryota; kingdom Viridiplantae; phylum Streptophyta; class Pinopsida; order Araucariales; family Araucariaceae; genus Wollemia; species Wollemia nobilis. The sequence continues at coordinate 2,524,577 of JAQPPZ010002224.1, forward strand.
AACACTTTAGATTTTAGTTGAAGAAAAAATACCTACATATTTTGTGAGTAATCATCCATGAATAACTGAAAATACCTCTTACCCCCATAACTGTTGGGTGTTAAAGTACCACACAGATTGGTGTGAACCAACTCCAGAGGTTTCTTTGCTATTATAGAGCTCCTCTCGAAAGGTACTCTATGTTTCTTTCCTGCCAAGCAGTTAGAGCAAACTGGCAATGTGGTAGAAAGGGAAGGAAGACCCTTTACCATCTCATACTTACTTAACTCAAGTAAGTAACCAGAACTCATATGTCCATATCTCTTGTACTATAGGGAAGTTGCCTCCTTTGTAGAGACAGTCATGGCTACATCTGGAGTAGAGATAGCATCTAGGGCAAATAAGCCATGCTTATATGAAGCGGTTGCAATGTTCTTACCCTTCCTGGTAATAGAACAACACTTATTGCACCCATCAACACTAAAGTGTACAACCGTATCCTTGTCCAAAATTTGTGTGACTAACAACAAGTTGTTTGCCAATCCTGGAACATAGAGAACCTTCTAAATATGGCACTTGCCATCAGGAAGAGTAACAAAAATTGTACCTTCTCCTTGAAACTTATAGGTTTTATAATCAACAATAGTGACAGGTTTGCCCTCTTTGGACTCAAAAGACTCAAACCATGATTTGTCACCAGTCATGTGCTTACTGGCTCCAAAATTGACATACCAAATAGGATCCATCTGCTTGGATACTATGGTAGTCATGAGCAATTTGTGTGCTCGTTCAGAATACATGTCAGATTTCTTAACAACATTTACTTTCTATTTATTGTTCTTTTTTGGTTTTTTTTGGACTTTCTTTTTTGGTTATTTATTCTTATGCCAACATCTGTTTGTATCATGACCTTCCTTATCACAGATCTTGCAATATCTCTTAGTTTGTTGAGTTTGTTGATTTTGTTTCCATTTTGAATTCTTTTAAGAACTCCCTCCCTTCTAAAAATTACCCTTCTTCTTGTTCCGACCCTTCTATTTTGTGTAGAGGGTATTTTTAGAAGAATCATCTTGTTGTAGTTGGCGTGCCTCCTCCTCTTGAAGTAAATTTACCAACTCAAAAAAGGCAACTTGTCTCTGTGATACATGAAGTGAGGTGATCAAAACTTTAAAAGAATCAAGTAATGCTCTCATTACCACTGAGGTAAGAATCTTATCATCAACTGGTGTTGCCAAGGAATTCAATTTTCCTTTCAACTCAAACACTCTGCAAAGAAAGAGTTCAATTATCTCTCCCTGTTTCATTCTTCATGCTTAGACTATGTAATTGAGATTGAAGAAATAGAATGGTGGAATCATTCTTTCCTTCATATATAGTTTTAAGGGTATTCCATGCCTCTTTACTATTTTGACAATCAACAATATGGGATTGAACTTCATCAGAGACAACAAGCAAATGAGCACTTTTGCCTTGTTATCTATCTTATCAATTTTTTTTTTATCATTAGTGAGAGTTGTGGCTCCAGCTACAGATGAAGGTCTTACTGTTGCTCCAGAAACAACATCCCAAATATCATCCATCTCTAGGATTACCTTCATTTTGTTTTTCCATGGTGTATAGTTTGGAACTTTCAACAACTGATGAGCATCAGTCATTAGTTCTACAGACATTATGAAGGTTCCTTATAACACCAAATGGTCCCCCCTTCGATATACTTTAATTCCAAGCTTGTATACCATACAAAATACCCACCCTTACATGAGGGAGACTATAGGTATTATGAAAAACCAAAAAAATTACCCGCCCTTACATGAGGGAGACTGTAGGTAATTTTAATGATTATACGATATGTGGTACTTAGGAAGTATTGAAAGGGAATCACCTTGTTGATGGCACCGACCTTAGAAAGCCTTCAATCCTCATGCATGGGGCATAAATTCCCCTAAACACTTTGGATATCCAAAATTTCATCTGGATTTAAGCCTAAAAACGAGAGTGATTGGGGTAGTGGATGGAGTAAAAAAATAGCAAAATGGTAAACTTATTTCACCACGACGATTAATAGAGAACAAGCTCAGGCATCATTTTGGTAGTTATATTAGGCGGCAGATATAGCAGCACAATCATGACAACTTTACCTGTAAGTTCTGGCTAGAGGTATCACAAATACTGAATGTTGTAGTGCAATAAATTGCACGGACGGGTTTTAATTATTCCAGGACTTAGGGAGTGAATTTGATTTTAAATTTTAATGATGTAGTGCAAAGCAAGAAAAAATACAACATACAACATAAAAATGCCCACAGAAATAAACCACTAGGTGTCGGGTGCTGTCGAAAATGCACCTTTACAATAATGCCAAAATTTCCTTTTTCTCAAAAAATTACTCTCTATCCCCCCTTGATTTTTGAAAAAATACTCCACCCCTTAAATTTTTTTTTCTCCTTTTAAAGCATTTTTAAAACATTTTTTTATAACTAAAGTTTAAAAAAAAAATTATTTCATATAGTAGAAAATTATATTTTTTTTAAAAAACTTTAAACTATAAAAAATAATGTAAAAATTATATAATTTTTAACTTTAGAAAAAAAATATTATTAAAAAAAAAATTAAAAAATAAAAAAGAAATTATACCTTAGCTTAGGGGGGGATCGACGGGATTTGAACCCACAACCTCAGGGCTCCCGGAGCCCTTACCACTTGGCTCACAACTAGTGAGCCAATGGGCTGATCCGAGACTTAATATCGACGCCCTCTTACAAGAAGCTTAGACACGAGCCAAAAGATAGCTCGCGGTGGCTCTTCCACGTCATCCGCGGCTCAGGCAGTGGTTCGGGGTGGCAGCAAGGTGGCACGCGACGCTCAAGGTAGCAACAAGGGGTGGTGGTTCTAGAATACCAGGTGGTTTTCCACCAAAAAACTGTCACTTCCAACTGCGATCTGAGGTGCTGTTCCACCAAAAAACTAAGCGCTCTGCATAGATTTTTCAACACAACCAAGTTTGCAACCCTTCATACCTTGGAAAAAATTAGTTTACCTAGAAAAAAATGTTCCCCATGGTTGACTGTGATGCTCGCCAGGACAAAAAAAAGGTCAAACAGGGAAGAAATGAGGTCAAATTTAGAAAGTAAACTAGTTAAATTGAACAAAATTGCATTTAGATGTCTTAAAACACAATGGGTTTCGCATGCACCATCTATGATGATAACAAAAAATTCGAATCGGTTACTTGCTGTGATGCCCACAATGCTGGTGACAGGTTGCAGAGTTTTAAAAAATAAAAGATAAACCATATATCCCATATGGATGGGATATCGAGGCGTTAAATTTTTTAAATAACCTTAGCCTTCAATGAGGAGTATCTCCTCTCGAGGAGATGCTCCCTCGAGAGGGCGTAGGATATCCTCCCATGTCGAGTTGGCTGTTGTGATTGCCACCACTCGTGCCCCCTTGTCACTGTCTTTGCTTCTACCGTTCGACCCTAATTTCGATTTCAATTGGTTTTTGGTCGATCCTTTGGCTTGTCGACCTTCGATCTTCTCTTCGACCTTTCACTTGTCGACCTTCTCATCGACCGGTTGTTGGTCGAAGCCCAATTTTTGGAATTATAAGGGCATGAGTTCCAAAAAATTGGAATAATCTCCCACCTTTAAAAAAAATAGAAATATCTCCAAAGCTTCGCTCTGACTCCAGAGCTTCGCTCTCAAAACCGCTACTACAAGATCATTAAAAATGAGAGTGGCAGAGAGAGTGGAGAAGTGGATCTAATACCATGTGAGAAGCGAAACAAAATTTCATTAATGTGATGAAATATAAATAATACATTCGATCCAAGATTAGTCCAGAGGTTGTGGAACCACCCGAGGCAAAAATAGGTGTGGTTGCATCAAATAACAACTAGCCTAAATTAATCAAATCCAACAATATAATATTGTTTAGGATCAAATTAATTAGAGAGTAAATATTTAAATATATTCTAACAAAAAAACCTCAAACAAGACAGTAGTAGCCATCTTAAAAAAGATGGTTCAAGAGAATCATAAGCATTGGCACCTACAGTTACTCCCTACATTATGGGCTTACAGAACTAGCAGACGGATGCCCACTGGGGCAACATCATTTTTGTTGGTATATGGCACTTAGGCCATTATGCCCTTGGAGTTGGAAATTCCAACCTTGCACGTCGCATTGAAAGAGTTCATCGATGAAGATACCATGCGACAAGCTCACCTCGACCAATTAACGCTTCTTGATGAACGTCGTGTGAATGCCCTTGAGCATCTTCACATTTATCAAGAACATCTAAAATGATCTTATAACAATAAATTCCATCTAAGGGACTAAGGTTGTGGATATTGTGCTAAAAGAGAACCAATAGAACTCAAACCTGTCATCGTACTTGCGAGATAAATTTATGGTCAACTAGTTAGGTACTTACACCATCTTAGAGAAGATTGGACCTAGAACATATCACCTAACATCATTGGAAGGGGTTGAAGAGCCTGAGCCTCTCAAAATTCTTCATCTGAAGGCGTTTTATACATAACATCAAGAGAAAAAAAAACATATGCAAATAATTGACAAAATTTTAAAAACAATTGAATAATTCACAAAATTTAAAAAATAATTGAAAATATTAAAACAATTGAAAACATTAAAACAATTGAAAATAGAAAACATTATACATTTTGCATTTACATTCATTTAATTGCACTACATTAGGCATATTTCATCTATTGCACTTGCATTACAATAGGTTGTGTTTTCAATCTTACAAATGACACCACACTTATATCTTAATCATGCATCTATTCATCATCATCATCCATCACCCTTGTGAGTAATTATGTTTTTCAACAAAACCCCTCCTATTGCTATAAGAAATATACTAGGGTTTTCGGGTCATTAAACCATACCTAGTGATCTTCTCAGATTTTTAGAATGCTATCTTTGCTTTTTAGTATAAGGTCTAGTTTTGATAGCACCTAGCATATGTTAAAATACCATCACTAATTAATCACATTTAAAATCCAAGCCTATACAAGGGAAAATAAACACTACAAAGTGGTCATAATCACCTTAAGTGAAAGGATTTTACTTGCTCATCTTGTGATGCGCATGGTCTAGAGTGTTGATCATTGGCAAAAGGACAAGCTCCCCTCTACCCAAAGAAATCCCTTGCTTACATCAAAATGAGCAAAATCCTAAAACAAAGCAAAAATCAAAGGCAAAATAAACAGTGATTATCATCACTACACAAATCCCTTGCTCAAAATAAAACAAAATGTAAAATAAATAGTGATTTTCATCACTAAGCATGAGCAAGTATCCCAATAAATATGAAGAAAAGAAGGGGTCAAGAGCTTGAATCCTAGGATTTTTCACTATTCAAAGCCATTGAGTGATCCCCAATATAGTAATGGGCTGAATGAATCCTGCCTAGCATTAGAGTAGTTTTAAGAAATTTACAAATGAGCTAGATTTAGGTGGCCTGTATTACCTATTAGTCTAGTCCAAATATGTCCAAACTTAGGATCAAGGCGAACATTTGGTGATCCTCATTACAAAAATGGGCTGAATAAATTCTGCCTGGAAATGAGGTAGTCTTATGTCTCACCTAATATATTCATTTGCACACACAAAGATAATGAATATCTTGGTCTTCACAACAAAAGAATTTATCTTTTTAGAAGTCCTGTATGGTCATTATACAAATTTTGATTAATCAACTAGGGTGTTTTAGTCTCATGGAAAACCTCAAAAATCCCTTATAGTGATAAATCATATCATCAATCAAGTGTAATTTTCATTATAAAATTTTATTTATTAAAGGGTGTGCTCAAAGTAAGACAGATACCAGATGGATATCAGGAATGATATTTAGATGACCACTGATTATTTTTTGCATATATTTTAATTTACAGAAGCTCATAAGAGAAAACCATGCATCTCACATCATCTCATCTCACATAAGGATGCTTAAATGATTAATTCTTATGTTAAGAGTTACCATTTTCATTCATAATTTTTATACATTTAGTGATGTCACCCATAATATTTTCAAGCACATATTAGATTAATTCATTATGTTTTAAGTTATTAAAGCATACAGGTTCATTTACATTAGATCACCATCATGTAAATAATGGATTACATACATTGCACTTACCATATCATAACAACATAAATTAGATGCATACAATTAAATTAAAATTAAGCATGCATTTACCATCCCAAATTACATCCATATATGCATACATCATAGTAGTAAATCTACACATCTAGATCACAACATCTAATCATATATACATTATCTAGCTAGTGCATGTAATCAATACATCACATCTTATAGCAATAATTATATCATGTAAGCATTGCATCCATATTGCATCATATGAACATAAAAAAAAACACATAATACACATAATGAGAAGTAAAGGTAAAGTACTATATATATGTGTCCACGTGCCAAAGTACATCAAGGTACAAAAATACCTACAGGCTACAACTGTGTAGGTCCTCAAACCTTACACTAAAAAATTATACAAAGATAGTATGTCATATCAAACTGGTTCTGCACCCCCTCGCTCGCCTCCACCCTCAGCTCCATCTCTATGATGATGGATAGAGATCACCCCTCTCGATATCTTAGATCGACTAGCAGTCCTGTTATTGGGCCACACTGATGAATACCTAGATCTCTCCTCCTAGTCCACTGAGACATTGTTGTAGTAGATCTGGATGGTACAACACCACCATGTAACCTAAACTCAGCCTCTAGAAGAATGATGTGCACTACATTGGATGCCTACCACTTCACATCATCTGCTAGTATAGCCTGAAGTCACCTAAGATCTATACCTATATCTAACCCTACTAGCCCCTGAACAACTAGAGTAGCTAGTGCAACCTGTCATGTAGGAGCAACCCCTAGCTATAGACATAGACGATCTCGCTCACCAATTAGAGCATCTATAGTAGCCTGCATCAAATCCTACTCATCGATGAGATACTCTATCCTAAGTAGCATTGAATCAAGTTGAGTTTATAGAGAGATCTTCTCCTCCTCGAACCCATACCATCTCTCTTATCCTACTATCAGCTGGCTCTGTACTGTAGCAAGAGAGGTATCCCACTCTAGGATCTGTCATCGAGCTATATGCAGCTCAACCTCTAGACTGTGTAGATCCTCCAAGAGAGGAGAATCATGCTCCTATGGAGTCATATCCTCCTCCTTATCTGGTATTGCCTACTCCTCTACAACCTAATTCCACTCCTCCTCTATCCTTCTCCTCTATCCTGAGCCACACTAATCACCCATCAGGATCCTTAGCTACTGTCTCATCCCTAACTCACCCTAGGATACTGCCACCATGCCATATCTGCATCATCCACCACTGAGTGTACACCTTTGTAGTATCGACATCTACTATATTGGTGTTTTCTATAGGAGGATCTACCTCTTCTACTAAATATGTAACCTGTGGAACTGGGAGATATATCTCTGCCTAAACCCATATATAGAGAATTGGCTTTAGTGAGATGTCCTATCCAATTCCAAACTATCTAAGCACTTGAGAGAAGTAAAATAACTCTTTGAAACCTCCATTGCACCCGATAACCCATCGATCACATCTCGTATGAGCCAATAATTGGCCTACCTTTGGCCAAGTAGGGTAATCCAAGTAAGGTATCCATATAATATCCCTAGCCTGTAGTCCAGTCAGGGAGCCTGTATAGTGAGCCAGGTCCCCTACATGACGATGACTCCATATCTCCTCTGCATCCGATGGCCATCTAGACCCATAACACTATGATATCACCGTTATCATAGAGATATTATATGGTAACCCTCTAGGATGGTATACTCTAATATACTCCCAGCCCTAAATCTATAGAATCAAGCTACAAGTTACCCCAACCCAACTCCATCGTTGGATCCTATACAACTCATCATAGAGCTGCACCAGTAGAGCACTCCCCCAAGCTATAATGATAGGATGTGCACTATCCAGTAGGTCTTGCACCATCGCCAAGAGGTTCCATAGGAACCTCACTCCTTATGTGTCTGGTAGAAGCATGTTATAGATAAAATATATCAAAATAGCCTAACATCATAAGAAGACTCTAGCTCAATACCAACGGGTGATAGGCACTCCTCCATGTTGAATGTGAGCTAAAGCTGCACGTGCTTGATCGTCAAACACCCTATAAAATACTACCACTCTAGCACTTATCGATGAGTATACAATGGCTCATCCATTGAAGAGAATCCTAAATATCCTATATATATCCTCATATGTGATGGTCATATCACCTATCGACAGATAGAAGGTGTTCATCCGATATTCCCATCTATGGGCCAAAGTAGTGATGTACACCTGATCCGACATCGTAGTCAGAAATCTCATAGTATACATCAGGTATCGGGTATTGAACCATACCCAATCTACCTTATCCATGAGTAGAAGTAGCTCCATGAGAAAATTAGGCTCCCGAGCTTGTGTTGTCAAGAGCTAAATGTGTAAATCAAATGCATAATCAGATGTACTTACACTAGAAAAAAAACTAAGCAATTTTTTTTAAAATTTTTTCCTAAAGTTTAGCGATCACCCAAGCTAATAGTGGCTACCATAGTAGCCACCGATTCTAATAGTGGCTATACACAAACAATAAAAATTTTGAACATTGGGGTTTAAACCATCCACCCTCAGCAACAACAATCCCTCTTTGCCAAATTGAGGCTGCCCTGAGCGACAACGACTAGGAGGTGATACACCAATGACGTTTGCCCCTCACCCAAAAATTAAAAAAATTCCTAAAACCCAAAATCTAACCCATGCCCACCTAAATTAGCTTATTTCTAAGCGTAGTTACGGGTGCGATTCATTTCCAACAAGTTTAATGAGGTTTATTTAGCCAATTTCTTAATGAGGTTCATTTTATCGATTAAATGAAAGGATTAGGGTTTGAGAGATACTCCTGAAGCTCTGGCTCCTCTGCTCGTAGATGCCTCACCATACTCCACCAACCATATCAAGGTAATGTCAGCAACGTTCCAGGTCACTTTCTCACTCTCTTTCCTTAGAGCTCACTATTGCAACCATCAGATAGAAAATAATGAAATTGAAAACCCGAATTTTTCTTTAATATTTTCCATTTTTGGTGTGGCCACTGATGGCAACAACAACTACAAAGTGTGGGCCACCTATGCTAACATTGGATACGAAATTGTAAAAATGGGCTGCCTATGCTGACAATGGTTGAGAAGAAGCAATAAATGCACTAAATTTCTCACCATGAGAAGATCAAAATGCATAATTAAGCATATCTACCAATCTAGAATCATCAAAAATCATCAAAATAACAAAAAATAAAATAACATAAAATTTTTAAATGCATCTCGTATGCAGTTATTTACCCTATGAACTTGGTGATTGCAGCGACTTGCGCTCCATGCAATCCAACAAGATGGGTAAATTACCAGAAGGTCATTTGAACCAAATTATTCATCGTTGAATTGAAATGCTTTGCTTAAATCTCAAAGAAGGCCATGGCAAGCAAACTACCCCATGAGAACGAGGTATGCATTTCCTTTCTTCTATGATATTTTCATCATATCATCGAGTGATTCACCACATTTATTGATTTCCTAAGAAGGCCACTATAGTCGGGCTACTCTACGGGATAGAAATGTACAATTACTATTATTGGTTAAAATCACACCTATAATAGGACTTACCATATAACAACAAAGAAATCATCTTAAATCATACAAATCAATCATATTGGTCAAGCAACTCATCGCTTTCATCACTAGTTATTTTTCCTCATTGAATTGTCGCTTGAGGGGGTAGTCATAATAATAAATTCATAATCAAAATCAACAATTGACAACTTAATCAAGTTAAATTGCGTTCGTCTTACAAATCATTGCTAAAAGTTATCATAAGCTTACCCTATTGCTTGGGGCAAAAGCAAATATGCTGATTTAAACCTTTGATGATCTGGATTTTGGTCCTTTGCTAATTCTAAGCAACGTGACCCAAGATTAAAGTGGACTTCAAATTTTTACATAAATTAAGCCTTCCATCCAGTTGGAAGCAATAATTTAGAGATGTGCACCCTTTTCATGATTGGGGTATCTAATGTTGATCAGATCAATGATCATCATGCAACCTAGAATATGGCTTTAGGTGGTCTATTTTTTCTCAACATTGTGTTCCCATAATCCATCTCAAAAGGTCATCTATAGACACCTAAAACACATCATATTTAGGAGACTACTCATATGGGAAACTTTGCAGACCATATGAATGATCTTGGACCTTTCCAAGAGGTAGCAGTGGTTTTAACCACTCATCTAGAGAAGTCTAGTCCTATGCAAGCTTAGCCACTAATTCTTAGAGCGACTACCAATCTAGCCATTGATGCTAAGGGCAAATACAAGCCTAGCCACTCTTGTTGACAACAACTAGCTCTGAAACTATCACAATATCTCGATTCAATCCAAAATCAGTTGTAACGACCAAATGCAATAGATCATATGTGGTTTTAGGCGAGAAATATTTTGTAAGGTTCCTCCAAACTACCATAGGTTGGCAATTCTTGATCTTGGCCTCTCCATGAAGCAAATATTAGGATTTGAGAAGCCTATATATAGGCACTCCCATGAATGCAAAAGATATACAATGTTTATGCAGCAAAGCTCTATAGGATTGGATAGCAATTTGATAACCCTTGAGGAGTATCAAAATGCTACCCAATTATGGAGTGACAAACATACAATAAAAAATAGAGCTTCCAAATGACTGAGAAGCATGCCTTATAATTCCTTTCTCATCTAACACAAATTCAAATGATTTCAACCGTGAATCCATTTCTAGACAAGTAGGCAATCCTTGACCATCAATTCAATCGAAGAATTATGTGTCGCAACCCCTGATTTAAGAGGTAGAAGTCATAATTTGCATTCATTATCACTGATAGTGGCTCATAGGCCTTAGCCACCAATGGCAATAGTGGCTAGGGTTTGATGCATGATTTCTTCTATATTTATCATTTTAAATACATTTGCATAGTTGATTGGAAATTTTAGAGATAAATTTGCCTTAAATTTGGTTATATTTGCTTACTTTGGTAAATATTCTTAGATTGGCTTCATTTCATGCTTCTATTACAAATTACAAGTTAGATTAACTAAATCTTTGTGTTTTACTTCATGCTTTGCATTGATTTAGCTATTTCTTGATTATCTTTGCATACCTTTATGCTTATTTTAAGTTTAGCCTTATTTCTTGTATGTCATTGAAAAAAGCCTCATCATGAGAGGCCTCATATGCATTTAATGTGCTTTGTTATTTCTTGTATGCAAATTACAGGTTCTTTCAAGCTTCAAAGCATTCTCAACATCAAGTTCCTCTTGACAAATGGAGAAGGAGGTATCCTTGTGAGCCCTCAATAAATTCATATTAATCTAGAAGGCCTGCAAATTTTACCACCCCCATTTTTGGGGCTTCAAATTTGTTTGTAATCATTGTATCAAATTCGGTATCCCTAAGAGGGATGTACATGTAATTGAGTTTCATAATGAATTAATAAAATGAGCCTTTAATTTTTTCTCAATTCATTATAATTGCATATTTTCTAATTTTATATTTGATATTATAATGCAAATACAGTAAGGTGCACACGTTCTAGCATCATACACATAGATGATCGATACTCATTGCTCCAAGATAGGGTGGTTTTTGGTAAAGTTAATGGGTATTGAATGCAAAGGGATTCAACCTTGAAAAAATAGATTGATAGGAGTTGTAAGTATCTAGGAGTGAGTCTATCCTTCTTCCTAAATTTTCTTCCTATCCATTTCTTTTCTAAGGAAGAAAAATATAGAATCCTAAAAGGGGGTCCTTGGTTTATGGGAAGAGAAGGACTCTTCCTTACTCGCTGGTATGAAGGTTTTTCACTTGAAAATGTAAATATATCCATAGTACCAGTATAGGTTAAGATGTATGAGTTGCCCATTGAATTTTAGAAAATAGATTCCTTAAAAGAAATAAGCAACACTCTAGGAGAATTCCTTGAGAGTTTGGAAACTTGAAAAGATGGATTCTTAGCTATTTATGATCGAATATTGGTCATGATTGATATAAGGAAAGATTTACTAGAATTAATAATTCTTAAGTATGGGGATAAGATGTGGATAAAAATCATAGATTATGAAAACATATCTTTTACATGTAGAAGATGTCATGAGATGGGGCATATTGAGAGATTATGCCCTAAGAAGAGCCTAGCAAAATAATATGTAGAAAACACAAGAGAAACTTATAAATGGATATGGATGAAGATGGTTTTCAACTTCTAAAAAATAGGTCTAGATAAATAAAAGTAAATAAATAGTGGAGATAAGTAAGGAATAATATTGGAAGAAATACCAACTATTTTGAGGCTTTACCCTATGAGGAAAAAGTAGATCAAATCCTAGAGGACATAGTACAACAACTTCAACATATTAATAAGGAACTATATTTTGAGTATGATCCTGGTTTAGGGATGAATATTTCCAATGAACCTAAGGAATATGTCTTATTATATTTTTAAGACTCTCTTGAACTACCATGCACCATTCAGGAGAAATAATTTAGTACCGAAAATGCAATGTTAGATGTTAATACCTCTACCATTAATAAGGGAATGGTAGAAAATGAGCAAGACAAGTCAACAGATTCTTTAGTAGAGCTAAGAGAGGATAAATCTAATGAAAAAGAAAGTTGTGAAAGAAAATTGATGAATAGAATAATAATACCTACTTTTGATACAGGAAAGTCAAAAATAAAAAACCCTCAAATTATCAAGAGAGATCTAGGGAAGCAAGAGAAAACATAGAGAAAGGAACATAAACTAAGTTGATTGAACTTATTTTTACCAAACAATAAAATAATATTGGTAATTCATAGGTAGGGCCAATAGCCCCTAATGAGATCTGATTATCATATCATGGAATATAAGGGGTGCTAATACCCCCTCAAAGCAGAGGTATATAAGGGACCGATGTTTAAATAATAAGCCTGATATTCTTTGTATCTAGAAAACTAAAATGACAAAATAAGTTTCCAAAACTATGAAAATAGTATGGGCAAGATGTGAATGGGATGCTATGGATTTTGAAGGAGCTACAAGGGGAGTTATAACTTGTTGGAATCCTACTAGAATCTCTTATGCAACCATTCTTAAAACTAGGCATCGGATAACCTCTTTAGTCACATGCTACTTTGTAGATATTTATTTCATCCTTATTAATTTATATGGACCTACAACTTAGGTAGATTAGAAGTTTGGAGTGGGATTGAAGCCTTTATGAGAAGTAAAGATCAAGAAACCCAATTCATGATCATATGAGATTTTATTGTCATAACCAAGCTGGATGAAAAATTTGGAGGATTAGAAAATTAACCCAAAGTATGAGAGATTTCTTAGCCTTTATTCAAAATAAAAATTTATGGGAGGTTGAGTTTGAAGAAGACAACTACACATGGACCAACAATAGCATAAGCTAAATTATAATAGCAAAAAAATTAGACATATGCATATTCTTAGGTCATTGGCTAGATGAAGGGACTTGTGCTAAAATTAATACCTTGAAAATGATGGGTTTAGATCACTAGCCAATAAGAGTTAAAATGGTGGTAAGTGTATTAAAAAAAAGATCATATTTTAAATATGAGGAGATATGGTAAGACCATACTCAATGTATTGATATGATAACACAAATATGCAATTATTTAAGAAATTTTGGGCTATATAAACTTCAAAAAAAAATTAAATCAATGACATATAGGCTAAAAGCATAAAATACGAACACTTATGGAAATATTTTTGAGAAGAAAGAAGAACAAAAAGATAAACTTTTAAAATTCTAAAAAGGTGATCATAATAATCCAAGATCAAAGGAAATGAAGTTGCTTATTGAATATCATAATATTTTGAGTAAGGAAGAGAAATTTTGGAGATTAAAATTGAGACAAACTTGGTTGAAAGGAGATAAAAATACAAAAAAAATCATTGGAAGGCTATAGAACAAAATGTTAGAAATTTTGAGTAGTTATGTTTTCATTGATGTCAAGAGTTAGTGTCAATGATATCAAAAGTTAGTGCAAGGAATTGAAAAAAGTAAAGTTAAAATATTTATATTTTAATCCCAAGAGATTTGGTTTAAAGCTTCACATGATTGGTTAAAATATTGTCTAAATACCTAGGCCCAAAGAAAATGATATTATAATATTTATGATTATAATATTAAAGTTGTTAATACAAGGCCTAAAGTGAAGGAAGGAAATACCTAGGCCCAAATAAAATAATATTATAATATTTATTATTAAAATATTAAGTTTTGAAATAAAAACCTGAGGTTACTTATAAATTAATTATAATATTCATATTATAATAAATTTATAACCCCAAGTAAGGGATTGGCGTAAAACATTAAGTTTAAATGTTTATTCCCACCGAAGATCGAGCAAGGAAGGAGTATGGTATTTATACCATAAGGTTTGAAGGCATAAAGTAAGTCTCCGAATGCACATGCGTATATTGGATTAATTGGTCGATGTAAATTCGTGAGCGCAAGAGGACAAAATATTTTAATTTTTAAAAGCAAAGGAAAGAATGTGAAGGATAAAGCGACAAGGGTTGATATTCCTATCACCAACCAGGTGGTTGGGCTAGTGGCAAAGCTTGGAAGTGTAAGTCGTTGGCGAACGAGAGGTCTCGTGTTCAATTCCCAGTAATAGTAGAGGGGAGAAAGTTTTGTTTCAAACATTTTCACACTAAGCGGAAGATACAAAGTGCAATGGGTGATTTAGTGGTCTCAAGTGAGCGCTTAGCTCATGCAACGATTAGGTTGTGGCTAAGGCATTGGCGACAGTGCAATGAGGGATCAAATATCATGGAGGTAGCATGTAGAGGTATTTATTTTGCATTAATAAATTTTTACCTTTGGTTCTAAGTCATATGGTATGCACTATTGTGGAGATATAAAGATTTAATTTTTAATCTTTTTACCATATTGAGGGTGTTGAATAATTTGAGTTGTGAGTTAATAAGTGCATTGGAATATTTTTGAATGGTGGTTATAATTATTTTGAAAATACATTTATGATAAGTAGGGAGATATAAGGGAATAATTTTTATTATTATATGCATTCAAATTCTGAAGGAAGTTATAGTGAATTATATTGAAAGTGAATTATTGGAGTTCTTGCTGATTATATTTTGAGTGTGTTAAGGAGTTAAAAGGTGTATGAGGAATTTTGAATGTGTGCATGTTTTGCCAAAATATTTTGAAGGGTTTGATTATTGGAAGTGATGCAATATTTTGAGAAACCAAGAGAGTGGTTTGGAATTTAATTGGGTACACATATTGAAGGTTTTCTAACTCATAAAGAAGTATTGTGCTAACCTTTATAGTAGCAAAAGTCATTGTGAGTGAAACAAGTATTGAAGATATATCTCCATCAAAATAAAAGGTATGGGTACATCATCCTTTGATTAGAATTTTGTTGAATTGAATGTTGCGAAATATAAGGTGGAGTGAAAATGATTGTTTGATAAGCATTGTTGGAAATATTTGAGTGGTTTTTATATGCATGATTGGTGAATGTTTAGAGAATATTTGGGATAGATATTGAGGATTATTTGAGTTAGGGTTTGAGACCCACATTATGCACATTGTATGAAGAAGTATGAAAACAATTGTTTAGGGTTTGTAAGCAAGTTGTGATTCATTGGTTGAATAATTGAATAAAACTTTTGAATGTTGGGTTGAGTATGTTTGTGATTGTACTTGAGGGCAGATTTGAGGTAAATCTTGGTGAAGACCTGAGAGCATATTGAGCAAGTTATTGAGAGGACTTGAAGGCATATTTGAGGTAAGTCTTTGTGAAGACTTGAGAGCAAGTTGATTGATTGATTTTTTCAAGCTTTGTGTTAAGGCTTGGGGTAAACGTAAGCAGAGTTGACTTTTGATTGGATCAAGCTTTGTGTTAGGCTTGAGGATAAATTTGAGGATAAATTTTAGTACAAATTTGAGAGAAGATTTGTGTTAGACATGTGAAACGGCCAAAATATTGCATTTGATCTAATAACACATTAAAGACACATGCTATTCAGAAAAATGTATTTTATTCATGATAAGATTTGCATAGGTTACAAATAGGGAGAATTCCCCTTTTTCCTTTCTTTTCACAAATGTTACAATAGGCCTGATGCCTTCTTTTCATGTTCCTCAGTGTAGATGGGCTTGCGTACCACCGTGGGGTTGTAGTTGTTTGTTGTTTCCCTCCTTGGTTCTATGATAAACCTGCAAAAAGGGGTTAGTGGGTTGGGGGGCTTGCCTCAGTCAGGCCCCATAGTAAGAAAGACAAATCGACTCATAAAACATAATAAAAACTGAAATAAATGATGCAGAACCTCATAAAAATACCAAATGAAGCTTACCTCCAATATTTGGGTTGATTTGGGACCTGTAGACCCAATTCGCCACCCAGGGGGAACTGGTGCTGGATTCATGGGGTGGGGGGTGAATTCGACTGTAACTATTGTTCTTCAGAAAACCTTTCGGTGGAGAGGTTCCTTTGCTATTGTACTGCTGATGTGTAGGTTCAGATCTGCTTTTTTGTGCTTCGATACGTATTTTGGTAGAGTTTCTATGCTTTGGACATAAGTGGAGAGAGAGATAAATGAGGGTTTGGGCCCACTATTTATAAGAAAACCCAAGGTGTAGGGGGGTAGTTAGGAGAACTAAGCCCTAGGGTGAGATCCCATGAAGGTTAAGTTAGGGTTTGTGAGGTGGCATCCTCACATTCCCTTGAGGAAATATCTCATCCTCACACATGTGTGAGGAGAGATTAGGGTTAACTAGGATTAGTCAACTCTAGGTTAGATGTGGGGTTAGGTTAGGGTTTCCTAAGAAATATCCTAACTAACCTAGTGCACACACATGTGGGAGGGAGTAATTAGGGGTAATTAGGGATTAAGGACCTAATTAACCTTTTTAGCCCTAAAAGTGAACTTAAGTGAAGTCACTTTAAAATTAGATTTAACAATTGACTCAATTAATACTTTTGCCAATTAATAGCCCCGTGGGGGCCTCAATTAAGTATAAAGGAGTCTTGTATCACCTTAGGAGGTTGGTGGATGGTTTTTTGATGCATGGAAGGTGTTCATGATGTGATTTAGGTAGTTTATTAGGGTTTTGGACCTAAAAACTAGTGAAGTGGTGTGTGGAAGTCTACGCAATGCTACGATAATCTATGGTGATCTACGCTAGTCTACGCATGTCTACGATAGTCTACGCATGTCTACGCATATCTACAGTAGTCTATGCATGTCTAGGAGGATCTAAAATAGTCTACATTGGTCTACGATAGCCTAGGGGTATCTAGGATTACCTATGTAAACCTACAAGTGTCCAAAAGGATCTACAAGTACGTAGGTATAGCAATGTGCGACTTTTAGGTGTCTACATTTTACCCCTTTTTGTACTATACTATGTGAAATATAGTTTAATACAAAAATGTGAAGGGTTTGTGTAGAGGAAAAGGGATAGAAGGAGAATGGAATCCAATCAAAGGTATGTAGCCATTCAAAGCATGACCATACAACATTGATCGATAGCCAAGAAGGAGGAAGGGAAAGAAGAGAAGAAGAAAGAGATAAAATGAAATGAAAACAATATCGGTAAATGGAAATGGATGATTGTGGATGCAATGCAATGGTTTTGTTGAGTCCGTATGACATTTTTGATGTCATACTAGTTGCTTGGGGGAGGCAAATTTTGACTGCTTTGCTTTTATGACCAGTTCAACATGGTCCAAAAGTATGAATAGAACAAATGCCTATTCAAATATTTGTTGTCGATTGATTGATGAGCACATGGCGACAAGTGTCAAACCATTTGAGCTAAAGGGACATTTGGATTATTCAAATGTGTCATTCATTATGCATCATGAATGCCAGAAATCCTTTTCCAAATGTTGCGCTAGGATTACGTCAAACGTATCATTCATTATGTATTCGACATACATGAATGCTAGATTGACTTCTCCATCGAAATGCATAGCTCTCATGATATAACAAATATCTGGTTGGGATTGAGATTATTTCATAAGATAATATTCAACAAAAAATTTTGTAGACAGATGTGATATCCATGCTTTTGGATGTTTGGTTGGTTGGTTGCATGCAAAGTTGACTTTGGATATGAATACCCCCTCAAACGAGGAATCAATAATGAGGTGAATGGAATGTGGTGATTTGGTGATGCAGTGATTGATAGAATACCAATGCATGATGAAAATGATGAAAAAGTAGATTAGAGGATAGTTTATGAGGGTTCCTAGGGTTTTGGAAGAAATTTGCATGATTTCCTAGGGTTTTGGAAGCAATTTGATTGATTTTGGGGGTCATAAGCTCAATTCATGGGGCGGGGGTGAATTGGATCCTGATTCATGGGGTGGGGGTGAATTAGGCCTAAATCATGGGGTGGGGGGTGAATTAGGGTTTTAGGTATATTTAAGCCAATTTTTGAGTTGGGAGGGCTCATTTTGATGGTGATGACCTTTGGAGAGCGCGTGGAAGGAGCATTCGATGATGCGTGGACATTATGATTGGAGATTTTGAATGAGAGGATGATGAGAGGATGACCTGGAGCCAATAGTAGGTGCGGGGATCCATCGGTAAGTGCTTCTACTTGCCTCATTTTGCATTTTTTAATTTTCCAGAGAAATGTGAATTAGGGGGAGGTTTTCATCTCATTTTTAAAAAATTTTACAAATTTTAATTGAAATTGGAACACATAGTGTAAAACTAGCCAAATGGGTACCCAAAAATGTAATTTATTTTTAGGTTTGACTTGTTTTCATACCAGTTTGACCGGGTGATGGGTAGAGTAGGCTTATAGTTTGACCATCTATTTTTGGAGCGATGGTGTACTATTTTTGGAATGTGGTTGAATTTTATTCATAAAAGTAGGAAATGGGTATCCATTTGTGTGACTGTTATTTTTTATGCCTTCGTTTGGCCTTGTTTCTGAATGTGTGGTTTTAGGGTGTAAATTAGAAAACTTTGACTATTAAGTTTTCCACCGTAGATACATTATTTTTAGAAATCGATGATACTTTCACCATAAAAGGGTGAAATGGGTATCTAAAAATATTACTTGTTTTTGTAGATGATTTCATTTGGCATGTGTTTGATTTACGTGCCAAGATGTAGGTAGTGTTAAATTTGAAATTGGTTGTTGGGAGCCTGATTTGCACTATTTTCAATATCTGTTTGAACTTTCACCATGAAGTGGGCAAATGGGTGTTCAAAAATGTGATTGTGTTTTTGATATTGTGTGTTTTGGTGTATGTTCCATTTGGATGTATGTGTGGTAAGATTGACCTTGAACTCCGTGTTGATTTGTATACTATTTTTGAATTTTGTCGACATTTTCACCATAAAGTGGGCAAATGGGTATTCAAAAATATACTTTGTTTTTGTATGTCTGATGGATTGACTTAGTTTTGAATTTCGTGCCATAGTGGGTATGTGGGTAATTTTATATTTGACTATTGGGAGCCAAATATGTACTATTTTTCACATCTATTCAAACTTTTACCATGAAATGGCAAAATGGGTATCCAAATATGTGACTATTTTGTTGATATGTTTTGATATGTGAATTGTGCACTATTTTATGTCTCGAAGTGCATGTCAAATTAAATAGTTTAATTTGTATATTTGATTCATGTGATGATTGAGTTTTATTGGATTGCATCATTGTGTTGATGGCTAATGTATATTTTATTGTGTTTGTTTGTGGATGAACAGGTGAAGATGCTCGAGCCTCATCATCATGTACGGAATATGAAGAGTGATTTTGATGAGCTGATGAACAATATCGATGATCTGGAGTGGTTGGATGCCATATGGTTCAGAGGTGTGTGGGAGTGTAAGAGTATCCATGCCAATAGGGCATACATATCTACATTATGTGAGCGATGGGATGTGGATCGGAATACTTTTCATTTTCCTATAGGGGAAATGATAATTACACTAGAGGATGTATACAGGATTTATAAGTTACCTATTGAGGGTGTTCTAGTTAGAGCAGCATCAGATGATTCTAAGGAGGTTATACTGGAGTGCTTCTTTGGTGAGGGGTGGAGGGATATAGATGTTGGGAAGATGGATTATGAGTGGTTATGGCTTAAGAAGAAGATATCTAATCGCTAGTGTGCAATGATGATGATGATATCTACCTATGCGTTACCTGACACTTTTGGGGTACTGTTTACCTAGAACATGTTGGATGTGGTGAGTGACATGGTAGAGCGGAGGGTTGTGTTTGCATGGGTGCCTGCACTATTAGCCCAGGTATACAGAGAGTTGCATGATGTTGTGCATGTTGGATGGAAGGGTTTGAGTTGGACTCCCTTACTATAGGTATGGGCATGGGAGCACATATCCATTGAGAGGCCATCACTATTACCTCACCCTACCCATGTTGAGGGTAAGGAGTATTTACCCTATGCTTTGAGATGGAGGATAGATGAAGAGAAGGGCATTAAGAGGCCTCATGAGGGTGATCCTTTGTTGTGGAGGGTCAAGTTTGGAGACTTGACACCTAATGATATTAAGTGGAGGCCTTGGTTGGGTGGGGTGACCTAGGAGAAGGATGATGAGAAGTTATAGGCCATTCATCAGGGGAGATGGCTAGTGGGGAGATATACTCAGTAGGTCGAGTATTTTTAGTTTGATCGAGTGAGATGATAGTTTGGATTATAATAGGATATTCTAGGGGCTCCTATTATGTATTATAGATGATGAGGTGATAGGGGAGAGCATCCTATGGTCCTACCATAGGTTGGTGAGAGTGACCCACCTATGGTTATCCTAGATGTGGATAATGTAGGGATGACACCAGAGTTTGAGGCCTAGTGGGTGATGTAGAGTTGGGAGCCCATAAGGGTATGATTGATCGATGGGTACCACCTAGTGGTGGGGTGCCTTCGATAGAGAGGAGAGTAGGTAGAGGGACTCGAGCTAGGCTAGAGGAGGGAGCTAGTAGTGAGAGGGAGGTTCCTCTATGATGGTCTCAATGATGATTGGATGGTGCATCGAGTGCATAGGGAGTGGGAGTGGGGGAGGTTCCTATGATCATTGAGATAGATCCTATGGAGGGTGGCATGGCCATGGGAGAGGTGGTTGGGGTAGTAGAGGAGGTAGGTGGGTCTACTATGAGGGGTGGTGTGGATGACACCATTGATATTGGTTTATTTATGGATATGGAGGAGATTCTATTTGAGGTTCAAGAGAGGTAGGATGTAGATGAGGAGGCTCAAATACTATATGATAGGGTCATCAGTTAGAGATTGAGCTTCATGAGTAGGAGGAGAGTCATAAGGTAGAGGTGGAGCAGATGAGGTCAGATATGGCTAGGCAGTAGTAGGCATGAGAGGAGGATGCATAGGCTCTTACGAGGGTGACTAGGCTACTAGTTGTAGAGTCTACTAAGAGGTCATTATGTGAGGCTGCTCTGATGGTGCATGGGATCACACTCCCTGATTATAGCTAGGTGGTATCCCAGTCTGAATCATGATCATGAGTATGAGTACCTTCACATCATAGCCAATATAGTGCTACTTTGATAGAGCATATGGGTGCCAGGTTAAGGTATGAGGTCCACCTACCAGGGTTTAGGCTTCAAGGGCTAGGGTGGAGTCTAGAAGAGCTACAGAGGTTTGAGCGAGCCATGAGGGGCATGGGGAGACTCTGAGTGGTAGTTAGGGTTGCTCATGATTGTAGCCTATGGGTATTTTGGATGATAGATGATGGGCATGGTCCCAATTTGTAGCCTACGAGTATTTTTTATCTATGACATATATATATATCATTTTGGTTTCAGTTATTATATATACATGTGTTATGGTTATGGTTTTGAATGTGTTCTCTTTATGTTTGCATAGATAGCATAACATAATTTGTAGGTATGTATAATGAATGGATATACATGTGTGGTATGGTGTAGATCTATGATCATACTATAGTATGAATATACTATAGAATAGTATGCATGATTATATTTCAAATGCAATGTGATGTGATATAATATGAAATGCCATTTGTAGTGAATGCATTAAAAATGTAGGATAAATGCATTGATGTAATATTTGATGTGATGCATGTAGTGTAAATGCATTGATGTAATATGTAATAAATATATGTAACATAGATGCATGGATGCATGTATGGGAGGACTGAAATGCACAAAGGAAGCACTTGTATTATTGCATGTACCTATGTGGATGTGATCCATTCCATGATCTCAGAGATGTAGGATGGTATAAGGGATATGTAATGGCTTTGACCAATGTAGTTTTGGCAATCAAATCTCGGACCCAAAACTATGCAAGTTTATGTGGCAACTCATAACTAATCGGACTGGTTCAAAATCTATCATGGACCTATGTGTGTAAATGAGTGAGGTTCATTTATCCATTTTGAGGGAGGTAGGATTAACCCATTGTAGACATGGCCAAACTAGCTAGCTCATCCATAAGTGAACAATGATCTATACAAAAGTGGGTAGCTAATGTGATAGATATATCACCACTTGTAAGACTATTCCACTGGTAGGTAGGCTCTTGGAGCCTATTGCTAGCGATGGAAATCATCCCATGGTGTTATGTTGAACCTAAGGACCAAAGGTGATGAAGCATAACATGGGTGATATCAGGAGGCTTTTCCTTTTGTTTTCTACCCCTCATCTATTGTTTACCTATTTATTGTGGTGCTTTTTTTTCTTTTTCTTTTTCTCTTTTTTTTTCTCTTTTTTTTTTTTTTGTATGGGCATTGGCTTTTGTTTTCTACCCCATTGTTTTACTTTTGCTTATGCTTATCCCTTTGTTTATCCCTAGGTCATATGTTGACCATGCAAGTGATAGGATGAGTGGGGGAAACCATTCGCTAGATGGCGACATCTACTCAAGGTGTCATCTTTCCTAGACTCAAAATTTATTTAATGTGTAACCTATTGTGAATGGTCCATGAGAGAAGTTGAACCAACCTAAAGAACCATAAGGAGTATGTAAAACCTATCAGCTAGGGGTGACATTTGATTGACTAAACTAGTAAGTAGTCAAAGCTTAACATGACACCTATGTATACCCTAATCCTAAAAAGGGGGAATGGACATCCAGGTGGTGATGCTAACAAGTGCATGTATTACTCCTATTGAAGGTGCATTTTTTGAGGGAGAATGTACAAACTTGAAATGAAATTAACATGAAAAACATATGGATATATGCAATGGAGGTAATGTAAATGATGCAAGTGGGGGAATGCAATATCTACAAGAGGAAGCTCATGAAATGTAGAAGGAGAAGTGTGGAAAACTTATCTACAGATGAGTATAGTGTATCATAATGACAAAAAGTGTGATGCTATGATAATGGTTGCCCCAGTGTGTGGGGTGTGTGTAGTAGGTGAATAAACTATGAGTTATACAAATATATGTAATAATCACAAAAAGAAAGAGGAAGTGAGAGTAGGATGTATAGATGGAAGAAGTAAGAAGAAATAGGCTTTGGTAACCAGCAAGATGAGGGGATTACCAAAAGCCAATGAAGATAGAAGAGAGGAAGTAGATCAACGTAGGTATGTAGCCACTCAAAGCATGACCATACAACTATGCAAGGAAGTAAGAAGTAGAAGAAGAAAGAAGGAAGAATATGAGAGCTACTGATGGGTAAAGTGGTATGGGTCAGGTCAAGAATGAGATGGTGAAGTGATGGTATGATTAGGACTTTGGTGGTTGGTGTAGTTGGATATGTTGTGAATATAGTGAGCTAGCACTATCAAGGTTTCACATGGTGGTAAAGTTCTAGGGATGATGCAACATGGAGGACTCAAAAGTTAGCTAAATGGGATGGAGCATTCAGGTGATGGAGTTTGATCACCATGCAACATGTTGTGCACCAGGTTCTCGAATGATCGATATTCTTCAATGTCATGACCTAGTTGATGATGATAAATACAATATTGGCTCTCATGGTAATTACATGGTTTAGGATGTGAGGGGTCTATGGGCCAAATCTTAGGTAAGTCAAGAAGGCCTTGATGCATGAGGTGATAAAATATTTTTGATAATGGAGTGAATGGAATAGGCATGGGGTAAATGTAAGGTTCCACTGGAGGTGAATGGGGGGTGGATGAAGGGAGGTCCAATGGTGGAGGTGTAGGTCGAGAGTCCGATGTGGGTCGAATCTGAGGTCGAGGAATGGATCTGCATGGAGGTGAGGATGCATGGGTCATGGGAGACTGGCATGGATGAATATGGCAATGATAATGGCTCATATGTAGCTCAAGAGCCTCGATATAGGAAAGGAGATGTTGTATATCATAGTGTGGAGGTGATAGTATCAGAGAAGGTGGTGATCAAGACCCCAATGTGTATGGAGTGGCCTGGTATGCATGAGAAGATGGATGAGGTCATGATGATGAGGAGGAGTGGAATGACCTTGGGGATTGTGAGGCTTGCTGAAAGGGTAAGCCTCATAGTGGTGAGGGTGGTGTCTAGAGGATAGGTGGCATAGGAGATGGCTCTAGATGGTGGCACATGTGAGATGGAGGTATGTGTGCATGGGTAGCTTGGGTAGCTTGAGCCATATGAGCTTGCAAGGCTTGGGTGTAAGAAGACTCTCCATTGGGGAGTGGGGCTGGTAGGCATGAAGGATGGGTTGGATGAGGAGTGTATCCTCTATTAGGAGGGTAATAAGCTCCTAGAGGGTGGTGGGGGGAATCAGTTGGTGAATAAGGGTTCTTGGTATCTTCAGGTAGATGAGAGGGAGACCCTTGTATTCGGGGATGGGATGTTTCCTCCTTTTCATCAAAAGAGGATAGGGAGACCTAGATATCTCTAGAATGGGGTGAGTAAGATGAACCTCGATGGTGAGGGGAAAGGCATCGAGGTGGAGTGTAATGGTCCGAATGTGAGGAATGTAAAGACCACCTAGTATGAAGGGTGACTGGTGGTCGAGCTAGGTCAGCCGATGTGATCGGTATAGGTGGTGGTGGTGGAGGGTCCTGCATGATGATGTATGTGGATGTTATCATATCTTACTATTGATGGTGAGGTTGTAGATGATGTAAATCCTACAAAAAGAAAAATAGATACCAATAGCATAAAAATGATATAAAAGGAGAAAGTACATGTAAAATATTTAAAGTAAAAAGACATGCATTTATCATGATGTGCCTAGTGGGTGATGTGTTTGTGCATAGCAATGTGTACTACTTGTGATAGTGAACCTGTGTGTGTTAGGCATTGAATGCATGAAGGTGCAAAATGTTAATAGGCTCAGGTTCATCAAGGCCTTCGATATTAGCCAAGTGATAGGCACCTAAACCATATTTGTGTGTGATGATGAATGGGCCCAACCAGTTTGGGGTAAACTTGTCTCGTTGTTGGTGAGGCTGACTTGTGATCTATTGGTTTTCTTTGAGAACCAAATCACCAATTTGGAATTCATATTGATGTACCTTACTATTGTAGGCATGATGAAGGTGATCTTGGTAGACTCATGTGTGCTCGATGGCATGGATGCAATGTTCATCGAGGAGTGTAAGTTGATCTAAGTGGGCTTGGTGAGTAGTGTCATCATCAATGAATTCTTTCATGGATACCCTTAGGGAAGGTATCTCAAGTTCAAGGGGCATGATAGCTTCTACCCCATAGACAAGTGAAAATGGGGTTGCCCTAGTGGGGGTACGGATGCTTGTACGGTATGCCCACAAGGCTAGGGGTATTTGGTTGTGCCAGTCATGATGTGATTCTGCTACTATTTTGCATAGGATGGAGCAAATTATTTTGTTTGTGGCCTCTGCCTAGCCATTACCCTATGGGTAGTATGGGGTAGAGAAACTATGTTGAATGTTGAACTTGTTGCAAAGAGCTCGGATGGTTTTATTTTTGAAGGATTTCCCATTATCAGAGATGATTTGGGAAGGAATTCGAAGTGACATATGATATGATCTATTATGAATGTTGCTATCTTTGCTCCTATGGTTTGGACAAGTGGGATGGCTTTGACCCACTTTGTAAAGTATTCTGTAGCAGTGATGATGAACTTATGATTACCTGAGGAGGTAGGTGTAATTTGTCCAATAAGATCTAGGTCCCATTGGGAGAAAGGCCACATGGATTGGATAGGTTGGAGTACTTGAGATGGAAGATGTGTGAGGTTTGCATGTTGTTGGCACTTGATACAATGCCTCACATACTCACAATAGTCATGTTCCATTTTTGGCCAATAGTATCCCATGCGAAGGATGTATTTCATGATTGCCATGCCACTGAAGTGACCACCACAAGTACCATCATGGGTTTCTTGTACAACCCACTGAGATTCATGAGGTTCTAAGCAATGCAAGAGCATGCCATCATAGCTATGATGATAGAGGATGTCCCCCAACAATGTGTAGTGGATTGCTCTTTGTTTAAATGCTCGATGTTGAGCATGCGATAAGTCACATGGTAGGAATCCTAATTTAATATAATATTTGATCTATGCAAACCATGGGTCATGTGGTTCGGTATCGACCACATGAATGCCACCATCATATTTAGGAGATGTGGGTGATATGGCAGATTGAGTGAGTGTATGAATGGTCATGGATGTGGTTGTTGATGTTGGATTTTGTAGGATTAATGATCCTAAGGAGGCCATTGTATCCACAAAATGGTTTGAGGATCATGGAGTGGCTTCGATGTCATACCATTCAAATCGGTAGAGGAGTTGTTGTGCAATGTGTTTGTATTATTGGAGGACTGGGCAATTGCATTTCCAGATCTCTTGCACTTGGTTTACTATTAAAAGGGAATCACCTATGATATGGAGGCATTTGATATGCATGGAATGTGCCTATTTCAATCCGAGGATTAGGGCTTCATATTCTGCATTGTTGTTCATACAAGGGAAGTCCAACTTGAATGAAAAGGGGAGTGGTTCACCTTCAGGTGTGAAGAATACAATGCCTACACCCCCAACATGCATGCATCGAGAGCCATCAAAGAATAGAGTCAAGTCGGCTATCATATCTAGTTCAACATATTCTTCATATTCTATTACATGGAAGATGGAGTCATCAAGGAGCTGAATGAGGAGAGGTTGATCATCGGACAAGGGAGCTTCTACAAGTTGATCTGCTATGACCTACCCTTTGATGGAATTTTGTGAAATGAATTCAAGGTCGAATTCGGTTAGAAGCATGATCCACTTAGTTATGTGGGAATTGTGATAGCTTTTGTTCATCATGTAACGGAGGGGATTGTCTTGGGTGATGACAAAGGTTGTATGGTTGAGCATATAATGGCATATTTTTTGGGTGGTGAATACTATAGCTAGGCATAGTTTCTCCATGTACCTATATCTAGCTTCGTAGCTAACTAGCATGTGACTTATGTAGTAGATGGCTTGCTCTTTGTTGAGCATATTATTTTGGGCTAGAAGTGTACCTAGCATAAAATCTATAGTAAAAATGTATAGGATGAGTGGTAGTTATGGATGTGGGGGTGACATAACTGGTGGTGAAGTAAGGTAAGTTTTGATGTCATCAAAATCTTATTGGTAGTTATCATCCCATTTGAAATTTACTCCCTTTTGTAAAAGGTGATTGAATGGTTTGCACTTGTCTGATAGTTGTGCTATGAATCGATGGATAGAAGTGATTTTGCCCTGGAGGCTACGTAATTGTTTCAGGGTAGTAGGTGGGGGCATCTCGGTGATGGATTTTACTTTACTAGGGTCGACTTCAATGCCTCATTGGGAGATAATGAATCCTAAAATTTTTCCTGAAGTAACACCAAAGACACACTTCTTTGGGTTAAGGCGGACATTGTGTTCTAACAAGCGGTCAAAGATCCGATGGAGATCTTCAAGGTGTTCTGAGCATTTCTTGGATTTAGAAATGAGGTCATCTACATAATATTCCATGATTTTGTGCATGTAATCATGGAAGATGTAGGTCATTGCATGTTGGTAGGTTGCCCCAATATTTTTAAGGCCAAATGGCATGACCTTGTAGCAGAAGGTCCCTAGGGGGTTGTGAATGATATCTTGTGTTGATCGATAGGGTTGATTCTGATTTGGTTATAACCTGAAAATCCATCCATGAGGGATATCATCTCATGGCCTATGATGGAATCGATGAGTGAGTCGATGTTAGGTAGGGGGAAGTTATCTTTGGGATAAGCTTTGTTTAAGTCATGAAAGTTTATGCAGACGTGAACTTCATCGGATGGCTTGGGTATGGGGACCATGTTAGAGACCCATTCAGGATAGTCTATGGGTACTATGAAGTCTACATCTAAGAGCTTTTGGAGCTCAATTTTTACTAGTAATGCAATGGTTGGGTGCATGCATCATAACTTTTGCCTTACTAGTTTGGCATTTTGATCGAGTGTGAGGTTGTGAACTACTAGGGTGGGATCGAGTCCTGGCATATCTTTGTATGACCATGTGAAGACTCGAATATACTTGTAAAGGAAATTTATGAATAGAATGTGCTCCTCGAGTGAGAGGCTAGTAGCTAATTTAACTATGTGAGGGGTTTTAGGATCATCACCTATGTCAATATCAATGGTTTCCTCGATAAGCATGTGGGAACCATCATGCAATTATTCTAGAATTGGAATAAGATGGAGGTCATCGATGGCCTCGATAAATTCATATTCATCATCTAGGTAAATGTTTATGTGGTGCACCTATGGTATGTGAGGTGGTATAGATGATGAAGGGGCATTCACAGCATGCAAGACGTGTGGTGAGAGTAGGAAATATTGGGTGCTAGTATGGGTGAGATGTGCATGAGATCGATGAAGTTGGGGTTTGGTGTATCATCTCATGTTGGGTGGTGTGTGTATCATAGTGGAGAGAAAAGATCCACCTCGACCATATTAACTAATGTTGTGGGGGATGTGGGTGGTGAAGAGTCTGGTGATGATGACTCGACAACCTGTGAGCATCCTAAAAGGCTTAAAGGAGGGCGCAGGATGACTGGTGGAGATCATGGTCGAGTGGCAGCTCATTGAAGTTATCGATGTATAGGTGGGAATAGAGCTAAATATGTTGATGATGGTGGTGGGGATGTCATGTCATGCTCTGGGTAGTGAGTATTTAAGGATAGGGCAACAAATTGGTTTGTCAATTCATCAACACAACATGAAGATGTGGTGTCGGATGTGGAGGGCTCTTGAAAGAAATCATAGGGGATTGTAATGGTAGAGTTAGGTGAGGAGGTATCTTCTAGAATGTCCATATCAATATATTCTTCCAAAGTGTGCATTGGAAGAGGAGAAGGATGCAGGGAAAGATCTTGAAGTTCATCCTCTAATGTATGGATGATGGTTGGGCGATAACCTAAGCCAGATTTATCGATAGGGGATTGGACATGAGGGTTAATGGGTGTATGTAACCCTTGCTCATAGTGGCCTAGTCCAAACCCATGCCAATGGAAATATTGAAGGTAGCATAAGGTAAAATAAGGATTAGCCAGATGATCAATTGTACCACAAAAGCTAGATTGTGGTGGTGGAGATACTATAGGTGGGAGTGAGGAATCAACTCTAGTGTAGACAAAGTTGGTATGATTATCGAGAGATCCTAGTTGTATGATGGTTCCAATAGTCAACACTGAGGCTGAAGGGTGGCCAAAGTCTCACATGGATTGGATGGTAGGTGGACGTACATGGGCATCACACACATTGTAATCCCTTGGACCTGAGTTTGTCATAAAAATAGATATGCATGGTGTTGCATGCTCTGGTGAATGAGGTGGTGAATCTGAATCAGATGATGAAGGTGAAGTCTAAGAGTCTCTAATAGTAGTAGTGGAAGGGTGTAGTAGTTGGTCATCTAAGTGAGATGCTCATTGCTCCCACTCATGGCATTCGATTGTGGTAGTTGGTATAGGATGATTGGCCTATGGGAATTATGAAGAAGGAGGAGTAGGTATTGGACTACGTAGGGAGGTGAATGACCTAGGCTATGGATGAAAAGGAAGAGGAGGTGTGCATGGTGTAGGGAGGATAGGTGCTTCCATAGGGGAGTATGATTGAGGTGGAGTGATAGGGTATGATATGGGTGGCGATGGTGGTTGTGGCATCGAAGGTGAGTTTGTAGAGGATGAAGGTTGGGATGGTCATGGTGGCCATAAAATGGGAGGTGAGAATGGTATGGTAGTGGGGTTAGGCACTACAGATGATGGTGCTAAAGGTGCTGACACTGAAGCATGTGTCCTTGATGAGGATTGGGGTAATGAGGTGGATGTAGGAGAGGATGTCGATGCTTCGACTGACTGATGGGAAGAAATAGGGAAGAGTTGCATGGATGAGAAGGAAGGTGCAGGTGGGAGATCTATGATGTTGTAGAACTTAAAGGGGTCCCCATCGATTGGGATGCAATGGACAAGTCCATTATGGATGTACTTGAGACAATGGTGTAGCATGGAAGGGACACATTGCATATCCCTGATCCATGGGTGACCAAGGAGGATGTTGTACTGCATCTCCCCTTGGATTATATGGAAGAGGATGGAAATGGTATGGACACCTACTCGGATAGGCAGGACTATGGATCCTACCATAGGTCTCATAGAGCCATCAAATGCGTGTAAGTCAAGCGAAGGTGTGGCAAAGTGGGCTGGTGGAATATGTAAATGATGTAGGGCTACCATAGATATGATACTAATGGATGAGCCCATATCAATGAGGACCCACTTGTAGGTGATGTCATTGATAGTGGCTTGTATGTGGAGAGGGGGATCTGCTCCTTCTCCTACAAGTTCTATTATCTCATGGTCATGGAAACTAATGGATGGTTGGAGGCATCATGGGATGTTCCCTACAAAGTTTACAAATGCATTTGTATCATGCATTTCTAAATCTATAGAACGTAAAATGTCATTCAACGCCTCACGATGGGGTTGAGATTGTTGTAAGAGGTCAAAAATGGATAATCATGTGGGGGCATTACGTAATTGATGGGTGAGGCTACCATGGATCGTGATCACATTTTGGGGTGGAGGTGGTATAGCGCTAGGAGTTTGGGAGACCCCTCACCAAGTGAATAGTGTCCAATGTGATCCTCCATCGCACGGTGTGGTCGACATGATAAATATTACCATGCAAAACCAATGATATCCCTCACATAAGACCATACCTATTGTCTCCCAACCTACCCAATTCATTTGTAACCTATTGAATTAGAGATTCCATTGCTGTTGTATTGTTGATGTGCAGATTCAGATCTACTTTGTTGTTTTTACTATACGTATTTTGGCAAAGTTTCTATGC
Source organism: Wollemia nobilis (assembly GCA_028583015.1). NCBI lineage: Eukaryota > Viridiplantae > Streptophyta > Pinopsida > Araucariales > Araucariaceae > Wollemia > Wollemia nobilis. Next base: position 2,555,958 of record JAQPPZ010002224.1, read on the forward strand.
TTTGGATATGAGTGGAGAGAGATAAATAAGGGTTTGGCCCACTATTTATAAGAAAACCCAAGGTGTAGGGGGGTAGTTAGGAGAACTAAGCCCTAGGATGAGATCCCATGAAGGTTAAGTTAGGGTTTGTGAGGTGGCATCCTCAAATTTCCTTGAGAAATTATCTCATCCTCACACATATGTGAGGAGAGATGAGGGTTAATTAGGATTAGTCAACTCTAGGTTAGATGTAGGGTTAGGTTAGGGTTTCCTAAGAAATATCCTAACTAACCTAGTGCACACACATGTGGGAGGGAGTAATCAGGGTAATTAGGGATTAAGGACCTAATTAACCTTCTTAGCCCTAAAAGTGAATTTAAGTGAAGTCACTTTAAAATTAGATTTAACAATTTGCTCAATTAATACTTTTGCCAATTAATAGCCCTGTGGGGGCATCAATTAAGCATAAAGGACTCTTGTATCACCTTGAGAGGCTGGTGGATGATTTTTCAATTCATGGAAGGTGTTTATGATGTGATTTGGATAGTGTATTAGGGTTTTGGACCTACAAACTAGTGAAGTGGTGTGTGGAAGTCTACACAATGCTACGATAATCTATGGTGATCTATGCTAGTCTATGCATATATACGATAGTCTACGCATGTCTACGCATATCTACAATAGTCTACACATGTCTAGGAGGATCTAAAATAGTCTACATTTGTATCCAATAGCCTAGGGGTATCTAGGATCACTTATGTAAACCTACAAGTGTCCAAAAGTATCTATAAGTATGTAGGTGTAGCAATGTATGAATTTTGAGTGTCTATATTCTTCACATGTAGTGACGAATGTGAAGATCACCTAGTATGAAGGGTGACTGGTGGTCAGGCTAGGTTAGTCGGCATGATCGGTAAAGGTGGTGGCAGTGGAGGGTTCTACATGATGATGTATGTGGATGTTGTCATATATCATTGCTGACGGTGTGGTTGTAGATGATGTAAATCTTGTAAAAAGGAAAACAAATACCAGTAGCATAAAAATGATATAAAAGAGAAAAGTACATGCAAAATATTTAAAGTAAAAATATATACATTTATCATGATGTGCTTAGTGGGTGATGTGTTCATGCATAACATTGTGTACTACTTGTGATAGTGAACACATGTGTGTGTTAGGATTTGAATGCACGAAGGTGCAAAATTTTAATAGGCTTAGGTTCATATAGACTAATGAGATTAGCCAAGCAATAGGCACCTGAACCGTATTTGTGTGTGATGATAAATGGGTCTAGGTAGTTTGGGGTAAACTTGTCTCACTGTTGGCGAGGCTGACTTATGATATGTTGGTTTTCTATGAGAACCAAATCACCAATTTGGAATTCACGTTGATGTACCTTACTGTTGTAGGCATAGCGAAGGTGATCTTGGTAAACTCGTGTGTGCTCGATGGCATGGATGCAATGTTCATCGATGAGTGTAAATTGATCTAAGCGGGCTTGGCAAGCAATGTCATCATCAATGAAATCTTTCATGGATATCCTTAGGGAAGGTATCTCAATTTTAAGGGGCATGATAGCTTCTACACCATAGACAAGTGAAAATGGGGTTGCTCTAGTGGGAGTATAGATGCTTGTACGGTATGCGACTTTTGGTAGAATGAAATGGCCAAAATATTACATTTGATCTAATAACACATTAAAGATACATGCTATTTAGAAAAATGTATTTTATTCATGATAAGATTTGCATAGGTTACAAATAGGGAGAATCTCCCTTTTTCCTTTCTTTTCACAAATGTTACAATAGGCCCGATGCCTTCTTTCACGTTCCTTAGTGTAGATGGGCTTGCGTACCACCGTAGGGTTGTAGTTGTTGTTGTTTTCCTCCTTGGTTTTAGGATAAAGATGCAAAAAAGGGTTAGTGAGTTGGGGGGCTTGCCTCAATCAGGCCCTATAGTAAGAAATACAAATCAACTCATAAAACATAATAAAAAATAAAATAAATGATGCAAAACCTCATAAAAATACCAATGAAGCTTACCTCCAATATTTGGGTTTATTTGGGGCATGTAGACCTAATTCGCCACTCAAGGGGCGAATTGGTACCAAATTCACAGGGTGGGAGGTGAATTTGACTATAACTGCTACTCTTCAAAAATCCTTCGATGGAGAGATTCTTTTGCTATTGTATTGCTGATGTGAAGGTTCAGATCTATTTTTTTGTGTTTTTGTACATATTTTGATAGAGTTTCTATTCTTTGGACATAAGTGGAGAGAGAGATAAGTAAGGTTTTGGACCCACTATTTATAAGAAAAAACAAGGTGTAGGGGGTGTAGTTAGGAGAACTAAGCCCTAGGGTGAGATCCCATGAAGGTTACGTTAGGATTTTTAAGGTGGCATCCTCACATTATCTTGAGGAAATATCTCATCCTAATTCATGTGTAAGGAGATATTAGGGTTAACTAGGTTTAGTCAACTTTAGGTTAGATGTTGGGTTAGGTTAGGGTTTCCTAAGAAATATGCTAACTAACCTAGTGCACACACATGTGGGAAGGAGTAATTAGGGGTAGTTAGGGATGAAGGACCTAATTAACCTTTTTATCCATAAAAGTGAACTTAAATGAAGTCATTTTAAAATTATATTTAACAATTGACTCAATTAATACTTTTGCCAATTAATAGCCCTGTGGGGGCCTCAATTAAGCAAAAGGGTCTTGTATCACCTTAGGAGGCTAGTGGATGGTTTTTTGATGCATGGAATGTGTTTATGATGTGATTTGGGTAGTTTATTAGGGTTTTTAACCTAAAAAATTGTGAAGTGGTGTTTGGAAGTCTACGTAATGCCACGATAATCTATGGTTATATATGCTAGTCTACGCATGTATACGATAGTCTACGCATGTCTACGCATATATACAATAGTATACACATGTCTAGGAGGTTCTAAAATAGTCTACATTGGTCTATGATAGCCTAGGGGTATCTAGGATTACCTATGTAAACCTACAAGTGTCTAAAGGGATCTACAAGTACATAGGTGTAGCAATGTGTGAATTTTGGGTATCTACATTTTACTCAATTTTATACTATACTGTGTGAAGTACAGTTTAATACAAATATGTAAAGTGTTGTGTAGAAGAAAATGGGAATAAGGAGAATAGAATCCAACCAAAGGTATGTAGTCACTCGAAGCGTGACCATACAACATTGACTAGAAATCTAGGGGAGAAAAGGGGAAAGAATGGGATCTAATCAAAGGTATATAGCCACTCAAAGCGTGACCATACACCATTGATTGATGGCCAAAATGGAGAAGGGAAAGAAGAGAAGGAAGAGATAAACTGAAATGAAAAAAATACCGATAAATAGAAATGGGTGATTACAGATGCAATACAATGGTTTTACTGAGTCCATATGATATTTTTGATGTTATACTAGTTGCTTGGGGGAGGAAAATTTTGACTGCTTTGCTTTTGCGACCAGTTCAGTGTGGTCCAAAAGTATGAATAAAACAAATGTCTATTCAAATATTTATTGTCAATTGATTGATGAGCACATGATGACAAGTGTTAAATAATTTGAGCTAAAGGAACATTTGGATTATTCAAACATGTCATTCATTATACATCATGAATGCCATAAATCCTTTTCCAAATGTTACACTAGGATTACGTCAAACGTATCATTCATTCTGTATTTGACAGACATGAATGCTAGATTCACTTCTCCATAGAAACCCGTAGCTCTTATGATATAAAAAATATCTAGTCTGGATTGAGATTATTTCATAAGATAATATTTAGCAAAAAATTTCATAGACAGATGCGATATGCATACTTTTGGATGTTCGATTGGTTGGTTGAATGCAAAGCTGAATTTGGATATGAGTACCCCCTCAAATGAGGAATCAACAATGAGGAGAATGGAATGTGGTGATTTGGTGATGCAGTGATTGATAGTATACCAATGCATGATGAAAATGATAAAAAATATATTAGAGGACAGTTTAGGAGGTTTCCTAGGGTTTTGGAAGAAAGTTGCATGATTTCCTAGGGTTTTGGAAGAAAGTTGCATGATTTCCTAGGGTTTTGGCAATAATTTGATTGATTTTGATGGTCATACGCTCAATTTGTGAGATGGAGGGCAAATTGGATACTGATTCATGGGGGGGGGGGTGAATTAGGATTTTAGGTATATTTAAGCCAAATTTTGAGTTGGGAGGACTCATTTTGATGACGACGACCTTTGGAGAGTGTGTGGAAGGAGCATTCGATGATACATGGACATTACGGTTGGAGATTTAAAATGAGAGAATGATGAGAGGATGACCTAGAGCTGGTAGTAGGTGTGGGGATCCATCGATAAATGCTTATACTTGCCCTCATTTTGTGTGTTTTAATTTTTAAAAGAAATGTGAATTAGGGGGGGAGGTTTTCGTCTTATTTTAAAAGTGCAAATTTTAATTTAAATTGGAACACAAAGTATAAAACTAGCCAAATGGGTTTAAAAAATGTAGTTTATTTTTAGGTTTGACTTTTTTTCATGCTAGTTTGACCGGGTAACGAGTAGAGTAGGCTTACAGTTTTAGCGTTTTTTTTTAGAGCGATGGTGTGTTGTTTTTGCAATGTGGTTGAATTTTATCTATAAAAGTAGGAAATGGGTATCCATTTGTGCGATTGTTATTTTTTTCTGCCTTTGTTTGGCCTTGTTTCTAAATGTGTGGTTGTAGGGTGCAAATTAGAAAACTTTGACCGTTAAGTTTTCCACCGTAGATACATTATTTTTAGAAACCGATGATACTTTCACTATAAAAGGGCAAAATGGGTATCCAAAAATATTACTTATTTTTGTAGATGATTTCATTTAGCGTGTGTTTGATTTACATGCCAAGATGTAGATAGTGTTAAATTTGAAATTGGCTGTGGGGATTTGCACTATTTTCAACATCTGTTTGAACTTTCACCGCAAAGTGGGTAAATGGGTGTTTAAAAATGTGACTGTATTTTTGATATTGTGTGTTTTGGTGTATGTACCATTTGGATGTATGTGTGTTAGTATTGACCTTGAACTTTGTGTTGGTTTGTATACTATTTTTGAATTTTGTCAACATTTTCACCATGAAATGGGCAAATGGGTATTCAAATTTTTTTTTTCGTGTCTGATGGAATGACATAGTTTTGAATTTTGTGCCACAGTGGGTATGTGGGTAATTTTATATTTGACTGTTGGGAGCCAAATATGTACTATTTTTAGCATTTTTTTGAACTTTTACCATGAAATGGAAATATGGGTATCCAAATATACGATTGTTTTATTGATATGTGAATTATGCACTATTTTATGTCTCAAAGTGCGTGTCAAATTAAATAGTTTAATTTATATATTTAATTCATGTGATGATTAAGTTTTATTGGATTGCATCTTTGTGTGGATGGCTAATGTATACTTTGTTGTGCTTGTTTGTGGATGAACAGGTGAAGATGCTCAAGCCTCGTCATCATGTACATAATATGAAGAGTGATTTTGACAAGCTGATGAACAATACCGATGATCTGGAGTGGTTGTATTCCATGTGGTTGAGAGGTATTTGGTAATGCAAGAGCATTCATGCAAACAAGGCATACGTATCTGCATTATGTGAGCGATGGGATGCAGATCGTAATACTTTTCATTTTCCCACAGGGGAAATGACGATTATACTGGAGGACATATACAAAATTTATAAGCTACCTATCGAGGGTGTTTCGATGAGAGAAGTGCCAAATGACACTAAGGATGCTGTGTTGGAGCATTTCTTTGGTGAGGGGTGGAGGAATATAGATATCAACAAGATGGATTATGAGTGGTTATGGTTGAAGGAGAAGATATCTAAGCATCGGTGCGTAACGATGATGATGATTTCTACTATGCTTTACCTACACTTTTAAGGTACTGCTTACCTAGAATATGTTAGATGTGGTGAGCGATATGATAGAGCGAAGGGTTGTTTTTGCATGGGCGCCTGCACTGTTAGCTTAGGTATTCAAAGAGTTGCATGATGTTGTAAGTGCTCGATGGAAAGATTTTGAGCTGGACTCCCTTGTTGTAGGTATGGTTATGGGAGAACATATCCATTGAGAGATCATTTCTATTGCCTCACCCTAAAAATTTTGAAGGCCAATAGTATTTACCCTATGCTTTGATATGGAGGACAAATGCAGATAAGGGCATTAAGAGGTCGTATGAGGGTGATCCTTTATTGTGGAGGGTCAAGTTTAGAGAGTTGACACCCAATGATATTAAGTGGAGGCCTTGGTTGGGTGGGGTGACTTGGAAGAAGGATGATGAGAAAATATAGGCTATTCATCAAGGGAGGTGGCTAGTGGGGAAATATACTCAGTAGGCTAAGTACTTTCAATTTGATCGAGTGAGATGGTAGTTCAAATTATAGCAGGATATTCTAGGGGCTCCTGTTGTGTATTATAGATGACAAGGTGATAGGGGAGAGCATCCTATGGTTCTACCCTAGGTTGGTGAGAGTGACCTGCCTATGGTTATACCAAATGTGGATAATACCGGGATGACACTAGAGTTTGAGGCTTGGTGGATGATGTAGAGTTGGGAGCCTAGTAGGGGCATGATTGATCGATGGGTACCACCTGGTGGTGGGGTACCTTAATAGAAGAGGAGAGCATGTGGAGGGAATCAATATAGGCTAGATGAGGGAGCTGGTAGCAAGAGATAGGTTCATCTATGATGGTCTCTATGACGATTAGATGGTGCTTCAAGTGCACAGGGACCTGGAGTGGGGTTCCCGTGGTCATTGAGACAAATCCTATAGAGGGTGGCATGGCCATGGGATGGGAAGTTGGGGCAACATGGGAGGTAGGCGAGTCTATTGTGAGAGGTGGTGTGGATGACACCATTGATATTGGTTTATTTGTGAATATGGAGGATATTCTATTTGAGGTTTAGGAGAGGTAGGAGGTAGATGAGGAGGCTTTACTACTGCATGATAGGGTATGTTAGTTAGAGATTGAGTTTCATTAGAAGGAGGAGAATCACAATGTAGCAGTGGAGCAGATGAGGTCAAATATGGATAGATAGTAGCAGGCATGAGAGGAGGCTGCACAAGCTCTTGAGAGGGTGACTGGGCTACTAGTTGTAGAGTCTACAAAGAGGTCATTGTGTGAGGCTGATCTAATGGTAGATGGGATTGCAATCCCTAATTATGGCTAGGTGGTTCTATAGTCTAAGTTGTGATCAAAAGTATGAGCACCTTCACATCATAGCCAATGTAGTTCTACTTCGGTAGAGAAGATGGGTGCCAGGGCTGAGGTACAAGATCCACCTATCGGGGTTCAGGCTTCAAGGACCAGAGCGAAGTCTAGTAGAACTGCAAAGGTGTGTGTTAGCTATGAGGGACATGGGGAGACTTTGAGTAGTATTTAAGGTTACTCTTGATTGTAGCCTATGGGAATTTTGGATGATAGATGATGGACATGGTCCCCGTTTGTAGCCTTCAAGTTTTTTTGATCTGACATATATATATATATTGTTTTGGTTTCGGCTGTTACATATACATGTGTTGTTATTATGGTTTTGAATGTGTTATATTTATGTTTGCGTAGATAGCATAGCATAATTTGTAGGTATGTATAATGAATTGATATACATGTGTGATATGGTGTAGCTCTATGATCGTATTGTAGTATGAGTATACTATAGAATAGTGTGCATGATTATATTTTAAATGTGATTGATGTAATGTTTGTTGTAATGCATGTAGTGTAAATGCATTGATGTAATATTTGATGTGATGCATGTAGTGTAAATGCATTGATGTAATATGTAATAAATCTGTGTAACATAGATGCATGGATGCATGTATGGGAGGGCTGAAATGCATAAAGGAAGCACTTGTATTGTTGCATGTACCTATGTGGATGTGATCCATTCCATGATATCAAAGATATAGGGTGGTATAAAGAATATGTAATGGATTTGACCAATGTAGTTTTGGCAATCAAATATCAGACCCAAAACTATGTAAGTTTGTGTAACGACTTATAACTAATCGGATTGGTTCAAAATTTGTCATGGACCTATGTGTGTAAATGAGTGAGGTTAATTTATCTATTTTGAGGGAGGTAGGATTAACCCATTGTAAACATGGCTAAACTACCTAGCTCATCCATAAGTGAACAATGATCTGTACAAAAGTGGTAGCTAATATGATAGATATATCACCACTTGTAAGACTATTCCACTGGTAGGTAGGCTCTTGGAGCCTATTTATAGCGATGGAAATCATCCCATGGTGTTATGTTGAACCTAAGGACCAAAGGCGATGAAGCATAACACTGGTGATATTTGGATGTGTTTCCTTTTGTTTTCTGCCCCTCATCTATTTTTTACCTATTTATTGTGGTGTTTTGTTTCTTTTATCTTTTTTTTTTTGTTATTTTTTTTATTTACCTATTTATTGTGGTGTTGTCAAGGTTTCACGTGGTGGTAAAGTTCTAGGGACAATACCACATGGAGGACTCAAAAGTTGACTAAATGGGATGGAACATTTAGGTGATGGAGTTTGATCGTCATGAAACATGTTGTGCACCATGTTCTTGAATGATCAATATTATTCAATGTCATAACTTGGTTGACGATGATAAATATAATATTGTCTCTCATGGTAATTACATAGTTTAGGATGCGAGGGGTCTATGGGCTGAATCTCGGGTAAGTCAAGAAGACTTTGATGCATGAGGTGATAAATTTTTTTTGATAATAGATATAATAGAATATGCATGGGGTAAATGTAAGGTTCCACTAGAGGTGAACGGTGGGTGGATGAGGGGAGATCAAATGGTGGAGGTGCAGGTCAAGAATTCAATGTGGGTCAAATTTGAGGTCAAAAAATGGATTTGCATGGAGGTGAGGATGCACAAGTCATGGGAGACTGATGTGAATGAATGTGGTAACAAAAATGGCTCATATATAGCTCAAGAGCCTCAAAATGGTAAAGGAGATGTTGTATGTCATGGCATGGAGGTGATAGTATTGGGAAAAGTAGTGATTAGGACTTTGATGTGTATGGAGTGGTCTAGTATGCACGAGAAAATGGATGAGGTCATGATGATGAGGAGGAGTGGAATGACCTTAGGGATTGGAAAGCTTGTTAAAAGGGTAAACCTCATAGTGGTGAGGGTGGTGTCTATAGGATATGTGGCATAGGAGATGGCTTTGGATGGTGGCACGTGTGGTATAGAGGTATGTGCGCATGGGAGGCTTGGGTAGCTTGAGCCATGCGAGATTGCAATACTTGGGCATAAGAAGAATATCTGTTGGGGAGTGGGGCTGGTAGGCATGAAGGATGGGCTAGATGAGGAGTGTATCCTTTGTTAGGAGGGCAGTAAGCTCCTAGAGGGTGATGGGAGGAATTAGTTGGTGAATAGGGGTTCTTGGTAGAGGGAGACCCTTGTGTTTGGGGATGGGATGTTTCCTCATTTTTATTAAAAGAGGATAGGGAGACTTGGCTATCTCCATAATGATATGAGTAAGAGGTGGGGTGTAGTGGTTTGAATGTGAGGAATGTGAAGACCGCCTATTATGAAGGGTGACTCATGGTCAGGCTAGGTCAGCTGGCGTGATCGATATAGGTGATGGCGATGGAGGGTTCTGCATGATGATGTATGTGGATGTTTTTGTATCTTAATATTGATGGTGTGGCTATAGATGATGTAAATCCTGCAAAAAGGAAAACAAATACCAATAACATAAAAATTATATAAAAGGGGAATGTACATGCAAAATATTTAAAGTAAAAAGACATACATTTATCATGATGTGCTTAGTAGGTGATGTGTTTGTGCATAACAATGTGTACTACTTATGATAGTGAATGCCTGTGTGTGTTAGGCATTGAATGCACAAAGGTGCACAATGTTAATAGGATTAGGTTCATAGCCAAGTGATAGGAATCTGAACCGTATTTGTGTGTGATGATGAATGGGCCCAACCAATTTGGGGTAAACTTATCTCACTGTTGGTGAGGCTGACTTGTGATATATTGGTTTTCTTTGAGAACCAAATCACCAATTTGGAATTCATGTTGATGTACCTTATAGTTGTAGGTATGGTGAAGGTGATCTTGGTAAACTCATGTGTGACCGATGGCATGGATGCAATGTTCATCGAGGAGTGTAAGCTGATTTAAGCGGGCTTGGCAAGCAGTGTCATCATCAATGAATTCTTTCATGGATATCCTTAGGGAATGTATCTCAATTTCAAGGGGTATGATAGCTTATTCCCCATAGATAAGTGAAAATGGGGTTGCCCCAGTGGGGGTAAGGATGCTTGTACAATATGCCTACAAGGATAGGGGTATTTGGTTGTGCCAGTCATGATGTGATTCTACTACAATTTTGCATAGGATGGAGCAAATCATTTTGTTTGTGGCCACTAACTGTCAATTACCTTGTGGGTAGTATGGGTAGAGAAATTATGTTTAATGTTGAACTTGCTGCAAAGAGCTTGGATGGTTTTATTTTTGAAGGAATTCCCATTGTCAGAGATGATTTGGGAAGGAATTTTGAAGCGACATATGATATGATCTGTTATAAATGCTGCTATCTTTGCTCCTGTGGTTTAGACAAGTGGGATGGATTCGACCCACTTTGTAAAGTATTCTATAGAAGTTATGATGAACTTATGATTACCTGAGGAAGTAGGTGTAATTTTTCCAATAAGATCTAGGCCCCATTGGGAGAAATACCACATGGATTGGATAGGTTGCAGGGCTTGATATGGAAGGTGTGTGAGGTTTACATGTTGTTGGCACTTGATATAGCACCTCACATACTCACAATAGTCATGTTCTATTTTTGGCCAATAGTATCCCATGCGAAGGATGTGTTTTGTGATTGCCATGCCACTGAAGTGACCACCACAAGTACCATTGTGGGTTTCTTGTACAAACCACTAAAATTCATGAGGTTATAAGCAACACAAGAGCATGCCATTATATATGTGGTGGTATAGAATGTTCCTTAACAATATGTAGTAGATTTCTCTTTGTTTTAATGCTCGATGCTGAGCATGCAGTAAGTCATGTGGTAGAAATCCTAATTTAATATAATTATTGATCTATGCAAACCATGGGTTATGTGGTTCGGTATTGACCACATGAATACCACCATCATATTTAGGAGACTTGGGTGATATGGTATATTGAGTGAGTGTATGTATGGCCATGGATGTGGTGGTTGATGTTGGATTTTGTGGGATTAATGATCCTAAGGAGGCCATTGTATCCGCAAAATTGTTTGAGGATCGTGGTGCGGCTTAGATGTCATACCATTCAAATCGGTAGAGGAGTTATTGTGCAATGTGTTTGTATCATTGGAGGATGGGGTAATTACACTGCCAAAACTATTGCACTTGGTTTACTATTAAAAGGGAATCATATATGATATGGAGGCATTTGATATGCATGGAATGCACCTATTTCAATCCAAGGATTAGGGCTACATATTTTACATTGTATTTCATACAAGGGAAGTCCAAATTGAATGAAAATGGGAGTGGTTCACCTTCTGGTGTGAAGAATACAATGCCTGTACCCCCAGCATGCATGCTTCATGAGCCATCAAAGAATAGGATCAATTTGGCTATCATTTTTGGTTCAACATATTCTTCGTCTTCTATTACATGGAATATGAAGTCATCAAGAAGCTGAATGAGGAGAGGTTGGTCATAGGATAAGGGAGCTTCTACAAGATGATCTGCTATGACCTGCCCTTTAATGGACTTTTGTGAAATGTATTCGAGGTTAAATTCTGTTAGAAACATGATCCACTTAGCTATGCAAGAATTGTAATAACTTTAATTCATCATGTAACAGAGGGGGTCTTCTTGAGCAATGACAAAGGTTGTATGGTTGAGCATGTAGTGGCATAAATTTTGGGTGGCAAATACTATAGCTAGACATAGTCTCCCATGTACTCGTATCTAGCTTCATACCTAACTAGCATGTGACTTATGTAGTAAATGGTTTGCTCTTTGTTGAGTGCATTCTTTTGGACTAGAAGTGTACCTAGTGTGAAATATATAGCAGAAATGTACATGATGAATGATATTTGTGGATGTGGGGGTGACATAACTGGTGGTGAAGTAATGTAAGTTTTGATGTTGTCAAAATATTTTTGGAAGTTATCATCCAATTTGAAATTTACTCCCTTTTGTAAAAGGTGATTGAATGGTTTGCACTTGTATGACAGTTATGCTATGAATCAATGAATAGAAGTTATTTTGCCCTGGAGAATGTGCAATTATTTTAGGATAGTATGTGGGGGCATCTCGATGATGGATATTACTTTACTAGGATAAAATTCAATGCCTCATTGGGAGACAATGAATCCTAATATTTTGCCTGAGGTAACACCAAAGACACTTATTTGGGTTAAGGCAGACATTGTGTTCTAATAGGCAGTCAAAGATTTGGTGGAGATTGTCAAGGTGTTTTGAGCATTTCTTGGATTTAGTAGTGAGGTCATCTATGAAATATTCCATGGTTTTGTGCATGTTGTACACACCAAAAAGTTGCACACTGTCCCTCTCCCTATTTTTGTGGTCAATCAATTTGCAAAACCCTAAAAAATTGCATAAATTGGCTAAAAACACTATTCATCATCATTAGCCCCTTTGGGATAGTCAATCCCCTTCCTACACTTAACAATAGGTCCTCATGTGACCTCATGGCAACTCAACTAAGGTTGAAACCTTTACCATGGTCAAAAAGCACTTTATGATAAAAAAGACAACATTTTGGTCTAATTATGCTTTTGTGACCATCAAAATAGCCTCACACCTATGCTTCCTACTGCGTAAAATAAAATAAGAGAAATAAAGTAGATGCATGCAAAATTGACAACAAATGGGAAGAAGAAAAACACTTTTATTCCATTGTAAAGAAGCCAATTATGGTTACAGTTACATCCCTCTTAGGGATACCATTTTGATTCTCTTATTACACTAAGAAAAAGCAAATGTTCCCTCTTAAGGGTAAATGTAGGTATTATGCCCTTCAGGGTGACATGAACTATTCTAGGGTGGATTTGAACCTCTTATCCATGTTGAGGAAGGAACTGTATGGTTGAATCTCCTTTGAATTTGCTTCCTGCGATGAATGAATAACACAAAAGCATTAATAGCATAGGCAACCTCTCATGATGAGGCCCTTTAAGGAATATGAACATAAAGATGCCATAACACTAATAAAATCAAGAAAACAAATAAAACATGTTAAGCCTATGCAATACTTGAAAATATTAATTGAAACATATAACTGAAAAGTACAACTATCTATATATGGGTTGATTGCATGAAATAAAGCATGATAACATGAAAATGAGCTAATTATGTCATATTTTCCATAATGAAGTAAACTTGGTGAAATCCTTAATTCTATCAGTTACAGTATATAAAAATGCTAAATATACCACTAAGATGCTTAATCTGACCTAATGAAATATAATGGAAAAAGAACAGTAAGGAGATCTTTCATCGATTGCAAACCATGACTCAAATGAGCGATCTGCACTATACACTATGGCTGTCAGCCACAACGAGCAATAAAGTAGTTTTGCCCTCCAAATATAAGCTGTGGAATTGATCCTCCTTGTCAAATTGATGGTCAAGGGTCACCTTGGTGTCATTTGAATGATTTGGTTATTGAATTTCATAGTTGTCCTCTGTTTGCCAAAATTTGCATTTCTTGGCGTTCTACCTCCTTAGGGCATCCATGGCACAAATTGACATGATGCTAGATGAATTGGTAAATGAATGGCAATATAAATCTCTTAGTATAGTGATTCTACAATCTGATAGGGTTTCACTGCTTTAATATCCAATGCACACTTCATCATTTGCCCTAATTTGAAGGGGTACTTATAGGATTACCCAAGTTCTAGGGGTGGCTTCATGGAGAAGCCAAGATCAAGAAGAGGTGGTTGGGACAGTTGGATTGGAAGCCTCTGGAATCTTCCATCCTTCAACTACCTTCTTATAGAACAAATGGCCTTTCAAACTGATTTGGCTTGGATAAAGGTCAACTGAAATTCAATTCTAGACCGTGAGTGACAACTATGGTCTAACCTATAAACCATGGGTGTCAGCAGTGGTTCAGAATATAGACCATAGGTATCAATAACAGTTTGAGCTGATTAGGGCAAGGAGCCCAAATTGAGTGGTTAAAACCACTGCTCTATATTGGAATTTGTTCAAGATATTCCATATGGTCTTGTAGCATGTCCCATATGAGTAGTCGCCATCAACATGATGCATTTTAGGTGTCTATAGATGCCCACTTTATGATGCGTTGTGAGATCAAACAATGCATGAGCAAAAATACACCACCTAAAATGATGCCGAAGGTTGCACGATGATCATTGATCTGATCAAAATTAGATGTCCCAGGTCCTGCAAAAGGATGCACATCCTATAATAATTACTTCCAACTAAGTGAAAGGCTTAAATTTGAAGAATTTTGCACTCATCAATAGAAATTTGGGTAGCTTTGGTGCTACAATAGGAGTTAGGCCTATATAACCGAAAGGAGGAGAGCTAAAAACTAAACTGTCATAGTTGCTATTTACCCCAAGCAAAGGGGTAAGATTATGATAGTCATTGATAATGATTTGTAAGGACAAACACAATTTAACAAGATTAAGGGATCTACGATCAAGGGATCTTTTGCTGATTTTGATTATGATTATGAAAGTATGACTACCCCCTCAAGCGATGATTCGATGAGGGTAATGATAATTGAATGAAATGACGAGGTTGCTTGACCACTATGAATGATTTGAACAAACTTAGAATTTAGCATTTAATTACTTGACTAGGCTTAGTTCAGCTTATGATTGCAACTATTAATAGTAATTGCACATTTCTATCCCATGGAGCGGTTAGGCTACAATAGTCTTCTTATGGAATCAAAATAATACAATTCCAATTATGTTGAATCAATTTGTTGATGATTTGATGAAAATATGTCATAGGAGAAATGACATGAAACACCTCGTTCCTGTGGAGCGGTCCAGCCTTGAAGGCCTTCTTCGAGATTGAAAATAGGCATATCAAATCAATGATGGTAATTTTGGTCCAAGTGTTCTTATGGTTATTTACTCATCTTGTTGGATTGCATGGAGCATCAGTCACTACAATCGCCAAGTGTCTAGGGTAAATAACTAAATATGAGGTGCATTTGGATTTTGACTTGTTTAATAATAATATATTATTTTTTATTTTTTATTTTTTTTTACTTTTTGAGTTTTTAATTGATCTTGGTGCTTGAAAATCACCAAATTTTCTAAATTGATTTCTCTTATTCAGACTTTGATATGTTAGGAATAATTTATTTTTCATTTAAAACCTTCCCATGATGAGATTTTGGGGCATTTAATACCAGTTTCGAACCATGCTAACAGACCATAGTTAGAAATATCAAATTTGAGAACCACAAATCAGAACTGTGGTAAAAAAACCCTAATTTTGAGACCCTGATTGTTAGCTGCGGTCCAAAGAAATAAATAAAAGTATAAAATATTTTTCCATTTGAAAATTTCATTATTATTCCCTAAAAGGAATTGCAACTAGAGAGCTATAAGAGGGGAGGAAACAAAATTTGACGCAAAGTGCTGCTAAAATAGCTACCTACGACCTCCCACACATCCCGATGGTAGACCCTGTGTAGCCTTCATTCGGTAGAGGCATTGGTGCAGGAAAGGTAAATTGAAACCAAGTCCTCGCACTCATTACCATATTAAATAATGAACCACATTAAGTAATGGATCAAATTAACTTCACTAAACTGTTGGTAAAGAACCTCACATTAGTTTAGGCTAGATTAGGACTCTTAATTTTTGGGTGCCAAGCTAGGAAGTGACCCTAAAAGGGTTACATTCCTAGACCACAACTAGTAGACGCAACTCCCAATTGTCATATTGGGAACCGTAGCTATCATCCATGACGTGATTCAAATCCCAACGGTTAGATTTTGATCGTCACGTGGACCACATATTTGACCCGCAGTTTCGAGACTTGAAAAAAATTCAATTTATTTGATTTATTTGAATTTTTTTAGCAATTTTTTTGATTTGTTTGATGCTTTTAAGGTTAATTTTTAACTATTTTTAGTTATTTTTAGTCACATTTTTCCCTTATGCATTGCTTCTTTTCATAAATTGACCTCTAGGGCCAGGGATCCAGATCTCCTTCACACCCTCTGCAGACAACTCATTGACCAGGAGTAGGAGTGGTTCGGTGTGGTTGGCTTTGGATAGGTGCTTGATCTGCCCATGATCAGGGTAGACCAAGCATATATGATTGCATTGGCCCAGTGCTGGGATGCGCAGACCAACACATTTCACCTACCCACGGGTGAAATGACTGTGACATTGGAGGATGTTTACCAAATTTTTAATATCCCAATTGATGGGGAGCCCATAACCTCCACTCCATTTAACAACAAGGGAGTTATTTTTGATGCCATCTTTTATGGGTGTAGTGAGGATGCTCAGACCAAGATTTATCATGGAGGTGTCCATGTCATATATTGAGAGGCAATTTTCATGCACTTACTCATTCAGATTATGCTTCTAGAGTCTGTGGGTGCGAGGATCCCCTGGAACCTCCTGGCCATCGTTAGGAGAGTTACTCAGAGTTCTATGTGGCAAAATTTGCTCTTAGGCTGGGGGAGCACATTGCTAGCTCAGCTATATCATGAGTTGTATCAGGTTATCCATAGGAGTCAAGTTGGAATTAGTTGCAACCTGCTACTTTAGATCTGGGGCTGGTAGCACGTTTAGATCTAGCGGCCCATAAACCTATCACTCAATATTACTCTTTTTATTGCCACACACCAGTACTATATGACATTTTGGCCCCACGAGGAGGAGGGGATCTAGAGTAGGTCTCATGCTGGGGACCTAGACCACTATATTTCTAGATTTGCATAGATTTGGGCGAACGATATAGAGTGACGCTCATACATGGATTACCCCGCATGGCAAGAGGTTGGCGAGTGACTATGCCAGGTGAGGAGGGATAGGTGGTTACTCATACACAAGGTAGAGATTCATGAGTACCAGTACTATTCACATGTCCTATGCCAGTTTGGTATTGTTTAAGATATTTTGATGATTCCTATTATCTATAGGTGCCTAGTAATGGAGAGAGATCTACCATGGGTCCAACCGACACTGCTAGAGGATGAGGATGACAACTTCTAGAAGTCGGGCGTGGATAGGGCTGGCACCAGCACAATGTATGATACTTGGTGGTCACTTCTACAGTGGTAGGGAGAGGGGCCCCTTGGTTGGACAAATGATGGAGTAGAGGCTGATCCATATGGGCACAATGTGTGCCAGCGTACCAAGGGTTGATGGGATGTAGAGGCTACCACAGAGGAGGCTCCTCAGGTTGAGGTAGAGGAGGACAAAACTAAGGAGGGTGAGACACCTCTTGAAAGTGATATTGGGTAGTTGAGAACCCATATTGCTGATCTCTAGATCCAATTTGGGAGACTGCAAACTTAGATTTTGTATTAGGATACATCTATCACCACTCTAGAGGCAAATCTAGCATGGGATGAGAGGTATTGGCAAGGATACGATTAGGAGAGGATAACTTTCCATGCCCAAGATACAACTGTAGACACTCAAATTGCACAACTCACTAGCCAGTGATACATGGCACAGGCATATATGAGTGCCATGACTATTAAGATGTACCTACTGAGGGTAGCGATGGAGGGCTCCTCTGCTACATAGGCTATGATGTTGCCTTTGGCATAAGCATATTTTTTACTACCAGCAGGTCATGACCCCATGGTAGATATCAGGAGGCTTCATTCCCTTATGGAGGAGGGTAACGCATGATATACAATATGTACAACTCACATCTCCTAGCTGGAGGGCCATATAAGACTGATAGGTGGGTAGGTACCAGAGGACACCCACACTACAGGATCCCAATGGACCAAGTCCAGGACTAGGGAGACAGGGCAGTATTTTTCTAGCTCTAGCCAGAGGATGCCCAATATTGAGAGGACTCATAGGTCCTCAAGTACTCATGGTTCTATCTCATAGAGGACTCACAGGGATGGTGGAGGCGATGAAGGTGCCTCATAGACTGGGGATGGAGGCCCTGTTTAGTACATATCTTAGAGATACTTTGTTGTACTATTTTTGAGTGTAAGGTAGAGGACCTACATAGTTGCAGCCTACGAGAATTTTGATATACCCCTGATGTAATCCTTTTGGACACACACACACACACATATATATGAGATTGATCATTTTAGCTCATTATATGTACTTGTTTTTTTAATTTTATGTTTATGTTATGCACATGGATGCAAATGTTCATATTTATGCTATGCTTATATGATGTGATGTATGATTTACATGCACTAGATAGCTATTTAATTTATGATGATGATGGTAAGCAGTGATCTAGATGATTATATGTACTATTTATTATGGATGCATATGGATGCGATGTTTAATTTTAAATGTATATTTAATTTTGTTGTATTGTATGCATTTAATTTATGACGATGTCACGATATGCTGGTGCAATATGTAATGTATTATTTACATGATGGTAATCTAATGTAAATGAACTTGTATTCTTTAAGTTATTAAAACATGAGGAATAAATGTGATATGTGTTTAACAATCTAATGGACGGCACCGCAGAATGTGTAAAAATCATGAATGTAATTGAAAATCCTCATTACAAGAATTTAATCAATTAATAACCCATATATTAAATGCAATGATATGAAGTGGTATGATGCAAATGATATAATATTTCACTCTATATTCCTTTTGCAATTTTAAAGATATGGATAATATAGTTAGTGGCCATATAAATATCATTTTTGATATCCATTCGGTATCTATCATATATCTGGAAAATTTTGTGCTCAATGTAATGATGTATCATGGATTTGATACTTTGCAATTTTATGATTGAATGAATCTTATTTTTGATGGTTTGTGATATTTGGTATTTGTTGATATTTAGAGAAATTTTTGAGGTTTTCCATGAGACTCAAACACCCTAGTAGACTTCTCAAAAGTTGTATACTGACAAAACTAGGCTTCTGCAATGTAAGGCTTTCGCTAGGATAGGCCCTAACTGTTCATTATCCCTGTGTGTGCAAATGAGTATATATTAAGATAAAGGGTAAACATACCCCGATGTCAGGCGGGATTATTTCAGCCCATTCCTAATATTGGGGGTCCGCAAATGTTTATCCAATCCTAGGTTTAGATTTTAGTTGGATTAGGCCACTAGGCGATACAAGACACCTAAAACTAGCTCTTCCACACTCAAAAATTGGTCTGCACACAAACAAGACGCTTATGTATTAGATATATCATCATGCGTAAGGTATAGTAGTGCTGAAAATTTTAGGGATTCAAGTTCGCTCTCTTATTTTCTTCAATTTTTTGGGATACTTGCTCATATAAAGTGATAAAAATCACTGTTTATTTTTGTACTATAGTGATAAAAATCATTGTTTATTTTGTACTTTCTCTTTTTTTTGAGCAAGGGATTTGATACTGATTTTTCTATATTTTTACAATTTTGTCTTCATTTGACTTGACCTTTTGGAATTTTACATTTGATAATTTGCTTCAGAAACTTCCTTTGGGTATTTTACTTTGGAAAACTATTTCTGGGATATTGATCTTATGATATCAAAATAGGATATCAATCTGGGATGTTGATCTATGATATCGATCGAGGGTATCCATATTAAGGATTGATGTAGGATATCACTCTGGAATATTTCTCATTTTATCATAAGCAAAGGATTCTGGATAGGGAATAAACTTGTCCTTTTTCCAATTGCCAACATTTTCTATATCGTCCACACAGGGGAATAAACAAGAATAAATATTTTCACCTCAGGATATCTGGTCTTGCTTAGTCGCTTTCATCTTCCCCTAGTCCTTATTAGGATTGTTTAATTTATTGATTAGTGATAGGATTCTGATATGCTAAGGGCTATACTAACTAGACCTCATCTACAAAAGCAAAGTAAGCTTTCTATCAACTCTTGAGAAGACCTCTAGGTATGGTTGAATGACCAAAAAACCCTAGTATATTTTTCATAACAATAAAATGGGTTGTGTTAAAAAACACAATTACTCACATGAATGATGGATTGTGATAAATGCAGAGGTGCATGATTGAAACACAATGTGGCATCATTTGTAAGACTGACAAACACAAGACATTCTACTGTAGAATGCAACAGATGAAGTATGCCTACATGCAATGCAATGATGAAATGCATGTGGAACATGCAATACAATGATGCAAATGAAATGCAATTGTTTTTTATTTTTGATATTTTGGTTTGACCAAAGGGCTACAACCTTTGGAGCCTTTTGGTATTGACCAAGTGATTTTAATAAAACCCTTGGAGACTTTTGGGATTGACCAAGCAGTTTTGAGAAAACCCTTGGAGCCTTTTATGAGTGACCAAAGGGATCACAAATGCCTTTGGAGCCTATTTTGGATGAACAAAGGGCTTATAGATGCCTTTGGAGCCTTTTTTGGATGACAAAATGGCTTACAGATACTTTTGGAGCTTTTTTTGAGTGACCAAACGGTGAGGAAATACCTTTGGAGCCTTTTTTGGATGACCAAAGTGCTTACAGATGTCTTTGGAGCCTTTAAATTGACTAAGTAATTTTTTAGAAAGCCCTTGGGGCTTTCAGGTTGACCAAAGGGATTATGAGCACCTTTGGAGCTTTTAGGGATGACCAAGTGGTTCTTAGGAACCCTTGGAGCCTTTTGGGATGATTGAGTGGTTTTAAGCAAACCCTTAGAGCCTTTTGGGATTGATCGAGCAATTTCTCAAAAATCCTTGGTGCCTTTTGGGATTGACCGAGCGGTTTTGAAAAAACCCTCAATGCCTTTTACTGCGCTCTCAAGCATAGACACATTAATATGGATGATGTTGAGAGGCTCGAGCTCTTCAACACCCCCTAGTGATGTTAGGTGATAGGTACCCAGACCAATATTTTTAGATATAATATAGGATCCTAGAAAATTAATCATAAATTTGTCTCGCATATCAAGAAATAAATTAGATTTCTATTGGTTCTCTTTCAGCACAAGATCCCAAACTTCAAAGTCTCTCTAATGGACTTTGTTATTATAAGCTCATTTTAATCACTCTTGATAAATGCGAAGATGTTCCAAGGCATTCATACGACGTTCATCAAGTAGCATAAATTGATCAAGGTGAGCTTGTCGTGCGGTGTTGTCATCAATGAAAACTTTCAATGCGATACACAGTGTTGGAATTTCCAACTATAAGGGTATAATGGCCTCAGTGCCATATACTAGTGAAAATAGAGTTGCCCTAGTGGGTGTCCGAATGCTAGTCCTATAAGACCATAATGCAAGGGGCAGCTGGATATGCCAAACCTTGTGGTGTTTTTGTATCGTCTTTTTTAATATGGAAACCATTATCTTGTTTGAGGCCTCAACTTGCCCATTTGTCTGCGGATAGTATGGAGTTACAAAACTGTGCTTGATTCTATACTTAGATGTCAAATATCTCATAGTTTTGTTCTTAAATGACGTTCTTTTTGGTCATCAAATCTGCCCAAGAAAGGATTTTGGGAAGTGTACGCGCCCTAGACCTGGACCAACATTGAAAGGCCGAGAGGAAGAGATGCCCCTCGTGCCAATCTCCGGAGAAAGGCCGGCTCCTTTACTAAACTACTTGGTGTTTTTGAGACAAGAGTGCAGGAAAGAGATAAAATAGTAAGGGTGCAGGAAAGAGATAAAAATAGTAAGGGTGCAGGAAAGAAATAAATAGTGTAAGGGAAGAAATATTGGTGAATTAAAGTGGGAAAGAACCAACAACATGATTACTAGCTAATAGCCCAAAACAACAACAATAAATACCAAGAATAAAATGAAATGAATGCAATACTAGTCCTCCTATGTATCCTCTAGACGAGTTCCAGGATTACCCTCCCCCTTACGTCGAAATCTAGAATTCAAAATTACGATGACTAGGAAATGAGTGAATATAACAGAAACACTATCCACAGGCAGCATACAAGAGAACTATTACAGCATTTTTCTCCCCTATGTATCCTTCGAGAAAATTCTAGGGTTCTATCCCCAATCGCACACCTAAATCCAGAATGCAGAATTACAGTATGCAAATGAAGAAAGAAATAACAAAAATAATCATAGAAGGCAACATACAAGAGAGAAATTAAGCCCGAAGCTCTTTAGTATTAATCGTAGGGATTCAAGTTACAACTTTCTAGCAGAAAGTTCCCCCCCTTTTCATTACAATGCCTGGGTTTTTATAGAGGACCCGACCCTCTGAGCCATCAATGCACAAAATGGA
The DNA here is from genome assembly GCA_028583015.1 of Wollemia nobilis. Taxonomy (NCBI): domain Eukaryota; kingdom Viridiplantae; phylum Streptophyta; class Pinopsida; order Araucariales; family Araucariaceae; genus Wollemia; species Wollemia nobilis. The sequence continues at coordinate 2,578,377 of JAQPPZ010002224.1, forward strand.
GGAGTACATCCTCAAAAACCTGAGAAGTCGGCTCTCGTCCATGACTGAGTTCTCAAATCTTTTTCTATAACTAGCAGCTGCGACCGGGTCAACCGGGGAAACTCACATTTATGAGCCGCCTGACTCGTCCTAGGCTTCTGGGTGTGGAGCTCGAGTGGCCGCCATGTCCGTTGGGCTCTCCTTCTGAGACCGATACCTCTTTTTAGATTGCTAAAAATGAGCAGCGAGTTCACCGGGCACGTAAAAATTCATTTATGAGGCACTTGATTGCCTCAAAAAAATACCCAGGCTTGGAGTGCGTGCCCTTGAAGCGCTTCACCGATTTCTAGTTCATGACCCTGCTTCACAATGGATGTAAGCCAAAGCAGATCATCTCCCTTGGTTATGCACTTCGCACGAAGGAGCTTCGCAAAACCGCTTCGGGGATGTAAAATGCCGAAGTAGATTTCTCTCCTCAAGACGGGGCTCTCCATCTTTCGCTGCTTCATTGGGAAGGCATGTCAAAATTTGCTTCACGAGGTTCTCTACCCGAAGTGGATGCTTCACTGATGGGCTTGTCAAAATGCTTCACCGTGAACCTTCTTCAAAACTACGGTTCGGGAGGATTTTGGCCGAAGTGCATTCTCGCCTTGGAAAAATGTTTTGCTCTTTACGGGCCACTACCGCTTCGGGTGAAAGCGCCTCGCACGAAAGCTATCCGAAGTAGATGCTTCACGATGACTTTGGGCGAAGTAAAAATGGTTCGCCGATAGGGAGGCCCGAAGTGGATGCTTCACCAATTTCTTAGCGAAGCATTTTTCAATGTTTGGACTTCTTCGAATCTCGCTTCGCAAAACTTTCGCTCGAAGCATCAGTTTGGGCTGCTTCGGGTGTGAAGCTCTTTTCATTCTCTACTTCCTTCAGCGAAGCCGTCTTCCTTTTCCTGCGAAGCTCTTAAGCTTAGCTTGCTCAATAGTGAAGCTATTCTATGTACAAGGGGGATGGCAATGAAAGCCAAAATTGTTGTAATGCTTAAAAATGTTTATCTAAAAAAAAAGGGAACAAATTCATGAAACAAAAAGAAACATTTTACAAAATTTTTGATTTTACTACCCCTCTAGGCAATGTGACAAAATTGTCAACATTCTTGGCGGCTCGCGGGGCAACGAGCTCGCCTCGGTGTAAGAACCCTCAGCCTTAATCCATTGGGCCAGAGTTACCTCTAGACCCTTCTCCTTTTTCTCTTTTGGGGGTGCTTCCACAACTTCTTCTTCTTCTTCTTCTCTTCCTCTTCTTCCTCTTCTGGCGAGGCTTCCTGTTGTGGTGGTGGGGGAAGGCGATCGTGGATGCGTTCCATGGTTCGGTGAACGTGAGCCCAGGCGCCTTTCTGGAAAGGCTCTCGGTCTTGTAGTGCTTTGACCAGAACATGGAACCGATCAATTTGCCCTATGTCGGCATGTTTGGCTCTTGTGCTTAGATCATTCAGGCAGGCCATGATCTTGCAATGTCTTAGGATGAAATCTGTGACTTGCCCTTCTATAATTGGCTCCTCCCACTCGTCTATCTCTGAGACGTCACCTTCAAAATGGAGCCAAGCCGGCTTGAGTTCTTCCTTAGTCAAAAGGTTCCCATCATCATCCGTGAAACTTGGGAAACCTAATGAAGAGAGATCTTGGAAGTACCCCAGTGATGTGCGTTGCTCGTGTTCAAATACATCCATGAGGTCCTTCGCCTTCTGTGCTTTCCTCACCTTGGAGAAGAAGGCGCGGACCGTGGCTTGGGCTGTGGACCAATCTCTGGTTGTCCGGCTCATCGCAGCGACCTGTAGGTCCTGATATTTGATACTTTGGACCTCAAAAGCCAGTTTGAGTCGGCTTCTAATTTTTTGGATGATCTCATCCACTATTGGCCCTTCTTGAGCAGCGGCATACTGGGCTTCGATGATGTAAGTCAAAATTGACAGGGCACTGGAGGCCCGAGATCTGAAGTTCTTGAGTAGGTGCGAGCGGATTTCTTTTATTCTGCCTCTATCAAACAGCTCCAGGCTCTCTTTTTTGTACAACTGCTACTGCATCTGCAAGATTTTACTTTCAAATTCTTTGGCCTTTAGATCAGCTTTGGCCTGTATCTTGCTTTGATTTTTAGTTGTACCCTATAGTTGTTCTACTTGCTATTTTAAGGCATCTACTTCCTTTTTCATCATCTCGCACTGCTTCTCCGTGTCTTCTAGCTTGGAGCGGGTCCTGGCTAGCTCCTCCTCCAACTTGATGTTGGCGCTCTCTGCTTCAAATCGGTGCTGATTGGTGATATTTGCATGTGCATGAAATGTTTCTATTCTTACATGCATAGATGCAGATTCATTATCTACATCTAAGTGTTCCAGGTCCTTGGACTTCTCCTGATAGTCGTAATCTGCTGGAGTCATCTCGTCCAGAGGTTTTTGGACCTTGGGGACCTTTTTCACCTTATGCAACTTTTCGCCTTTCAAGTCAAAAATGGTGCATTTTTCTACTTTGGCCAGAGAGCGCCCTCTCTTTTTCCTCGCCTCCTTCAGCATCTTATCTGTGTTCTACTGGGCTTGGAGTAGCTTTTCTGCTAGGGGACGTTCCTTAATCATAGCTAGTTCCATTTCAAATGAGGCTAGGTCTCCAGCCAAGGGGGTGAACAAATACAATGATTGTATAGGGGATGCCTCACCAATGGGTTCGACGATGGGTGTGGTGGGAGTTTCGGTGAGAGAGACAATGTCGTGCATGACAGGGGAGAGGGAGACGGGGTTCGGAGTTGGAGTACTACCTTCACCCTGACTGAGAACCAAGGGAATGGTGGCATGGGTGAGCGAAGTAGTATCGATGGACTTGTCCCGGCCTGATGACTCGAATGGGGTAGATATGCTTGTGGGGCTAACGGGATCATGAGGTAAACTCGAGGTGGCGAAGGGCAACATGTGATGGGGTGACCAAACTTTCGAGAGAGAGAGACTGATGAGGACCTTCGACCGGGACCATGGTGGACATACCTTGAGAAACCAAGGTGAAGGGTGAGGAGTGCGTACCTGCATGCTCCCCTGATAGAGCAGAAGTAGTGGTTTCCTGCGTGATCGGCTCTTGTTCCTTTCCAGCTTCTGCACTTTCGACTTCCATGACTTCTTCTTCAGGGCCCCCTTCTTGTTGGAGGAGTTCCTCCACATCGATGATGTCTACATCTGAGACTGCCTCGGCCCTTTGCGACATCATCCCTCCAACATTTACCTCGATTGAGCTCATCACAGGCTGTCCGCTAGAAGCACCTGGAGGTTTTGTACGTGGTCGCTTCGGGTGGGTTGGAGGCACTTGAGCTTGCTCCATCTTCTTTCTTTTTCTTTTCTCCCCCTTCTTTGATTGCTACACCAACCTACGCGCTCATGTCATGGCTTTCCATAGGTTCCTGAGGCAACTCTTGTGGTGTCGCCTCTACCTCCTCCTCTTCCTCTTGTTTCGAAGCATCATCGGCTCTCCTTGGGCTTTCACCCGAACCTGGGGCACTAGGGGGAATGAAGTCGACGAAGGAGATGGGCTTCCAAGTCCCAGCGTTGGCTTCGTAAACAATTGTGAAGTCTCTATCCATCTCCAAGAGCCCATATGATTTCATCTTCTGACGATGGACTCTCATTATCCACCACTCCTTCAATTGTTCTTCACCCCAACCCTTCAATTCTTCCCTCAAGTCATCTTTCATTTTCTTCCAAAATGTGGAGTCTGGGCCCGGGAAAGGGTGCCGAACTGGATCATACTCGACTTCCATGGAGTAAAATTCATGCCAGGGAGGCAAGGTTTTCATTCTCTCCAGATGCCACTCCAAATCTCTCCCATTAGGGTTGTTTCTTTGTTCCACTATCTTCGGGTGAGGGCATACATGAAAATTTTTGAATCGAAGGTGATCCCTCATCACCCCCAAGGGGTCGTAACACCACCATTGAGGAATTTGTAGCAAACCAAAGTCGACAAGCTTCTCCTCCAAGAATACATGTTGCTTTAGGGCAAACACCTCAATTACCCCCATTTTGAAAGGGAAGTCGCATGTGTGCGCCCATTTTTGGTCGTGGTCATAGATAACATTTGTCGCGTCGCTCTACCGAGCGACCTCCAATGCGAACTGGTATTCAGAGGGGTAGATGGGTAGCAGGAAGGGTTTCCCCATGAATCCAAACAAGTGAATCACAAGCCCTTGCATCAATTGAAAGACGTCTCCTTTTTCCTCCTTCACCACTTTGTCCCTTAGACTGATAGGCACCCGAGGGCAAGAACCCTTCAACAAATGAATAGCAGGTCCTAGAAACTGCTGATTAAAAGAATAATATGACTCCATCCTCGCCAGGAGGGGAGTCCACTGATACATCGATAGAGGAGCTCCATCCTTGTCGCTTGAAGAAATGGCAATGTGGGGGAAATGCTTATGTACATGATAGAAAAATAACCAAACCAGGAAAGAGCAAGGTCCGAAGTACTGGCCCATCCCAAAATTCTTCATGTTGGTTAGCCACGTGTGCAAGGTCCGAGCCACCCATTCTGCCCAGTCGAAGAAGACCGGGTTTGTGTTTGGCCTTGATGAATCTGGGGCATAAAACTCCCCTCATGAAATACATTCGGCCAATGACACTTGCCAGGGGTGCACCGAAGCATCAGTTGACAGGCCCGTGACCCACGCAATGATGGAGAAGATGTCCATGCTCTTGAAATCCATCAAGGGGTGAGGCATCTGAGGAAGCTTGCCTGAAGGGAGCCCGTCCTTGAGGTTCTCGCTCAAAAATTTTATGATATAACTGGAGCTGGTGAACCTCTCCATTTGTTCGCTCAAGATGACATTGCGAACAGAATAACCCTTGGGCGGCCCTTGTTGGGGCGTGAAAGCTCCTTGCACATCTTCTTTTAAAATTGAAAACAATTTATTGCCCGTGGCGTCCAACACTTGTCTGGAGGAGGGCTGGTAGTTTTGTGCGATGGCACAGATTAATTCGGGACAATGGTGTGTGGGTAGGGTCAGATACCAGTATATCTATGAATAGTAAGTGGTGGCTCTCTTGTTCTCCATGGAGAGTCTGCTTTTCATGAACTCGATAGTGTATCAGAGTTCAGCCATGCTCTTTGAAAGTGTAGTGTCCCTTATTTTCTCCCACCCATCAATTGGTGGCTCTTCAAGTTGTTCTTCTTCTGAATCCTCTCTTTCCTCCACAGCTTGCTTTTTTGGGCGGAGGTTGAGGTTGACCCTCTTAGGTCTATGCTTTTTCTCCTCTTTGCCCTTCTTTATTTTCTCTGGGCCTGCTACCTCGGGCTCCTTTCTCTTTTCCTTAGAATTCTTCTTCCCCATTCTGGATATAGGCAGAAGCAAAGTTTTTGATGCAGAGGGCTTCGATGTGAAGAATGGGGGAAATGTAGGCTATTAGCGAGGGCTCTTAATCTTGCATTAACAGTTGGTGAACACCCCTTTTACTGCTAAGGCTCACGTTTTATAGCCTTAAAAGGCAACTACCTCAATTTATGGCGCCTGCCAAAATTAAATTTGCAACTCGGACGGAGGAGGTCATTTTGCCATTTGATTGGCTTCATGGCATGTGGTACGTGGGCCCATGTGTTTCGATGATTTTCCCAACATTGGAAACTTAACCCTCTGCCACCTCGTACCTAGGCGTGAGCTTTTCTCATAACTAAATCCTCTCGGGATGTGCCCCACCACCTTTGCATTAAAATCACCTGCCTCGAACATTCCCCTAGGTTGTCGTCGATGCGTCTCTCAAGACACATTTTAAATGCTCCCCACCTTGTGCATTGTTGGTTTGGCGAAGTGGAAGCCGAGCGCTAAAGATACTTCACAGTGAACCTCCGATGTGAGCTGATTTTCTATGCTTCGAGCCCGAAGTAGTTTTACCTCATCACGTCACTACTTGCTTTGCGAAAGGTTAGCCTCCGAAGCTTGTTCCTTTTGAAAAATGGTTCGCTAAATTTCCTTCAAAAACTACTTCGCTCAAACCCCTTTTTGTGAAGTATTCCTCACGCCTTCATTTTGATGTCATTTGGTCTTCCGAGGACTCTTTCTTAGCCTAAGTGCTTCACTACGAAGCATCTCGCATCAGTCACTTCGCACATAAAGTTCTCGAAGGAGATTCTCGCTAAGTCCAGTGAAGCTGGGGCTTGTTGCTATGGTAGTGTGATACTTAACCTTTTGGCAATCTTGAAACAGGGTATATACAAAGATAAAAAATCTTACATACAAAAGTAAAACTTGAACTTTTTTTTTTTTGTTTTTTGATGAAAAGTCTTCAAATGAAGACCATTGATAGAAATCGGCAAGATCTGACCATCTGCATCCTTGAGAATGAAAGAGTTGGCTGAGTTTACCTTCACAATCTTGAATGGTCCATCCTAGAAAGCGTCCAATTTATCATGATTCCCAGGCTTGGCCTTCCAAGAGTCCCACTTCCATACTAGATCACCCACTCTAAAAGTGCGGTCGGAGGACTTTTTCTTGAACCAGTCTCGGGTGATCTGAGCATGCTTAGTGAAGCTCTGGTAGGCCTTCTCACGGTCTTCCTCCAGCTGCAGTAGCTGAGCTAGCCTGTTCTCCATAGGACTAAATTCTTCTTCCTCATCCAATAGCTGCAATGCAAGGATCTCTACATGGGTTGGTAGGATGGCCTCCTTGCCATACACCAGGGTGTAAGGTGATGTTTTGATTGACTTCTTGATAGAAATCCGATCGGCCCACAAGGCCCGATCTAAAAGGAGGTGCCAAGTTCTTTTGTTATTCTCTATGAGCTTTCTTAGCACCCTTAATAGAGTCTTGTTAGTTGATTCTGCCAAGCCGTTACCTTGTGGATAGTAATTGGAAGAGACCTTATGATATATCCCATATTTGTAGAGGAACTCGTTGATCTTGGCTCCTAAAAACCCGGGACCATTGTCCATTATGATTGCTTCTAGGATGCCGAACCGGGTGATCAAACCTTCTAGGAATGCAATGACGGTTTCTTGGTCGGCATGCTTTGTGGGTACTACTTCGGCCCATCTGGTGAAGTAGTCGGTTGCAGTCAGGATGAATTTATGCCCTACGGAGGAGTTCGGTGATATAACCCCTATGAAATCCAACCCCCATTGTTGAAAGGGTATTTCTACCTGTATCGGTCGGAGAGGCATAGGAGCACTTCTGCTTTGGTCGATGAACTTCTGACATTGCTCGCATCTACGATAGACCGCAAAAGCATCGATGAAGAGTGTAGGCCAATAATAACCCACCTTAATTATCTTCAATGTCATTGTTCTTCCTGCGAAGTGGCCATCGGACAACCCTGAATGAAATTCTCCCAGGACTCTCTTCTTATCATCTTCTCTTATGCATCTAAGAAGAACTCCATCGATATTCCTAAAGAATAGGCCTTCGGGGCGCAACGTATATCGGAGGGACCGCATCCTAAAGTGTCTTCACTATGAAGCATTCAAATGTGGAGGACATCTCCCGGTATTGAAATATTCAACTATCTCCCCGACCCAGTCCTTCTCATCCTCTTCTTGATTTGTGAAGCACCCTTCTGCTACCGAGTCATCCCACTGACAAGCTGTCACTTCGGTCGCTACGCTCTTCGCAAGCTCTTGACATAGTGCATGACCATGAACCAATTTTGTGGGTCTAATCTCGATGTCAAACTCCTATATTTTGTTGACCCAACCGGCTCTTTTGCTACCCAATTCTCCCTGAATAATGAAGTTGCGCACATCGGGATGAATGACGAACACTGTAACCCGACTTTGAGAAATGAAGTGCTTGAACTTCCTCAAGGATTTCATTACTGCATGCACCTGCCTTTCTATGAAATTGTATTTCTCTTCATGAGGGTGTATCACTTGGCTTAGAAACGTGATGGGGCGTTCTTCGCCATCTTCCCCCTTTTGCATCAAGACTGCAGCATAGCTTTCAGGTTCTCCTATAGCATATAGGATGAAATCTCGATTGTAGTCAGGGTTGGTCAGGACTGGAGCCTGAGCAATTCGGGCCTTGATCTCTTCAAATGCCTCTTTCCTTTCATCTGTCCAGATGAATTCAGTGCCCTTCTTCAAAAGTTTGGACATTGGCTTGATGACTTGGGTGAAATCTGGAACAAACTTCCTTACGAAGTTGATCTGGCCAAAAAAATATTGTAGTCCTTTCTTATTCATCGGGAGTGGGAGCTTCAAGAGAGCCTCAGCTCTATCAGGATCTATGGTGAGACCCTTCTCCGATATCACATGTCCCAATAACTTTCCCTCATTGACTACGAATATGGACTTCTTTAGGGTTGATTGAAATGCCAAACTCTCGACACTTTTTGAATATCTATTGTAGGTGAAAAGGATGATCCTCCCTTCTTCAGGAGAAGATGGTCATGTCATCCAAATAGATAACAATGACCTTATTCAAGAATTCTCCAAAAGCTAAATCCATGGCCCTCTGAAAAGTGGCCCCCGCATTCGAAAGGCCGAATGGCATTCGTTGATAGGCGAATGTTCCCCACTTAGTAGTGAATGCGGTTTTATGTTGGTCTTCATCCCTAACCCATATCTGATTATATCCTGAGAAGCCATCAAGTAGGGAGAAGCATTGAGCCCCAGCCACTGAGTGCAAGATCTGATCAATCTATGGGAGAGGGTAATGATCCTTGAGCGAAGCCTGATTCAGGTTGCAAAAATCCATGCATAGTCGTATATCTCCATTCTTCTTTCTAACAGGGACTAGATTCGCTACCCAAGAGGAATGCTTTATGGGATAAATTATCTTCGCCTCGAGCATCTTCAGGAGCTCGACTTTCATCAGGACCTCGATCTTTGGATTAACAGGCCTTTGCTTCTGTCGAAAGGGTTTGATCCCCTCCTGCAATTCAATTGTATGCTGGATCAGTTGTCGATCGTATCCCTTTAGGTCTTGATAAGACCATGCCACTATGTCGGGATACCTTCTGCATAGAGATCGGATCTATTCTAGCTCTTTCGAAGTGCAATCTGTTCCAACTTTTATTGCTTTTCCAGGTTCAAGCTCCAAATCCTGATACTGCTTCGCATTGACTTTGATCCTATGAGAAACTGCTCGATCATTTTGATCGAAGAGGCTTTCAAGAGTAATTAACCCTTTGGGGACGTGATTATTTTTCAATTGAACTAGCCCTTCATATTCCTCATCATCTGGGCTTCTTATTTCAATTGTTGCTGCTTCTTGAATCATAAAATTCACAATCTGCTCATCACTATCAAAAACTTGCCAATGCAGATCTCTGTCTGGGACAGAGGGCCTATAAATCATCCTCACAGCTTTAGGTTTATGCACCATGTCTTCTGCTGGAGAGTACCTAGCTGCGATGGATGCTAAGACATCAGCATGTCGATTCTTTTCATGGGGAATGGACTGCAGATTGAGAGACTCGAATTGGTCAAACAAGTCCCATACCCTATTATGGTATGCCTTGAGATAGTGCTTCTTTGAAATGCACTTGTTTGTGACTTGATTGCATACCAATTCTGAATCTCCAAAGACTTGGAGATGCTTTATGCCTAACTTTTTTGCTTTCTTGAGTCCTAGGCATAATGCTTCGTATTCTGCTGCATTGTTGGTGCAGCTCCATACCAATCGGTAGCAATATTCCTTTTGCTCTCCAGATGGTGATACTAAAAGAATCCCTGCCCCGACGCCATTTTTGCATCGGGCGCCATCGAAGAACAATTTCCATAATTCTCCTTGGGCAGAGATCTTATCTTCTGACTTGGTGTGTTTCTCAGGCTTGGTGATGGCATAACATCCCATTTCTGTCTCTATCATGGCATTGAAATTTGCCAATGAAAACTCATCTTCACAACTTAACTGTGCAAGGGATTCCTCGACCAGGTCCACCTGCTCTATCCCTTCCACTATCGCATGCACGGGATCACTGCTCTCTTCTTCGGACATCTTCTGTACGAGGAAGGTAGAAGGTTTCTCATTGTAGATTTTTACCTTCTTCCCTTTGAATGGAATCTCTAAGTGTGAGTAATCCATAGATAGATATCCTCCTAGCTTCATCGTAAACTCTCTTGACAAGCACATACTAAAATATGGCTCAAGGTCGACGACCACCACCTCTTGTATAACCGTGATCTGAGGCATCTTGTGTAGTCGGATAGGTATATCTTTAATTACACCCATAGTCTTCACAGGAGTACCATCCAGTTGGAGCATGCCATGGCTACTTCGGGTGTACTCCATTCCTATTTCCTCGCACACTACTTTGGGCATGACTGTCGTCGTGGCCCCGAAGTCAATCATACAGTTGTGTACAACATACCCTTCCATTTGTAGAGACAGGTAGAATGGAGGTGGCCTATTCTTTCCTATAATGGACGTGGATAGGGTCTGCACTAGGGCGAGCGGTGCTGACTTTCTTGCCTTAGTTGTCTTCAATGATTCTTGCAGCAAGTCCACTTGTTCGGGTAACTGCAATGCGTCATATAGACTAATCTTGGCCGGAGTCTTCTTCAGCTCATCTACAATATTGTAAACCAGGGAGTTGGGCACCTCAGATTCCCTTTTCACCTCATACCTGGTGCGATACTGCTCCGTGGCTTCGACCCTTTGTCGCTTGGTCAGCGAAGGAAGCTTGAGCTTCTCTCTAGCTTGTTCTTTAGTTTCCACCTGAGGTGGATTTGCAGGGGCTTGTTGAGCCTTTTATTTTATTGGTGGAAGCTGAGAAGCTTCGCTCGGGGCCTGGGGAAGTTGTTGTCCCTTCTCATGGTGAGCATGCACCTTTAAAGGAGCCATTTGATCAGCGTCTACCTCTATTGACCTTTTTCCTCCTCTGGTGAGGACTGCAACTTGCTCTTCTTCACCAATTACCAGGTTCTGATCCATTTGCCTGATAATGTTGACCTGACCACCATGACTACTGCTCGCCAGCGTTTGCACATAATGTTGGTGCAGCATACAAGTATTCTCTTCGTGAGGATCATTACATGTGGAGCACCAATGTATGTAGTCGGAAGTGCTCGGAGCTTCATCAATCATGACATTTCTTGCCGATGCTCTCCCTTGCTGGACCGCTTGATCTTTAGTAAGCGCGGGTGTAGGATAAGACCTTCTTGGTAGAAACTCTTGTTGCGCTTGCTTCTTTTTCATAATGGTCATGTCATTGGACAGAGTTTGCACTGTGGAGTTCAGGGACTGAACTTCCTGTAGTATTTTGGCTTGCATATCATCGGCTTTGGGAATAGGTGGCAATGGAGCCATCGTTGGTATTGGAGGTAGGGCGGGGTGTTGAGGTGGTGCTGGCAATACAGGAAATGCCGAAGAGACAGTGGGCTGTGATGCCGAGAATGTGGGAAAATGGATTTGTGGAGTAGCGATCTGAGATACAATGGGATTCGGGTTCCAAGACGAGATCGGGTACGTGAGGGTTGCAGAGATCTACGAAGTGGCCGCATTTGCATACTGGGATTGAGGGAAATCGAGAAGTATGGGCATCGACATCCTTTGGGGAAGCTTACCCATAGCTATTAGATCCATCTCCGCTCTCTGGGCTAACTCATACAACTCGAGGAAGGTATTGATATTCGAATACCTTACCATTACACTGATATCAGGGTTGAAAGCCCTAAGGAAATAGTATGTTGTAGCTTCGCTAGTTGGCCGAAGTCCAACTGGTATCCTTTGCCAGGTTCGAGTGAACCTAACATTGAAATCGATGATCTCTTCTTGTGGATGTCTCTGGATCATTGTGAACTGATGCAGAAGAGAAGATGGATCGACGGACTCATTGAAGCTTCTCATCAATTGTCCGGCTAATTGGTCCCATCCCATTATAGTACCAGGTGGTAAAGATCTATACCAGTAGAGGAGCTTCCCTCTAAGAGATAGAACCAGAAGCTTTACCATAACTCGCTCCTCTATGATGTCATGAATCGCCGCCAGAGAAACTATGTCCTGGATGTGCTCCAGAGCAGTCTTCCCAGTTCCATCGAACGTTGGGATTTTCTTCATAGCAGCAGGTGGAACTTGCCCTTGTCCCGCTAGATTTAGTGGTCCGAAAGAATTCCATGCTGGGAATAGTCTAGGCGGTGGTTGTTGCTACTGTTGCTACATTTGTTGTTGTTGTTGTTGTTGTGCCATATTCATGCCTGGATTCTGAGAAATAGGAATTCCTGAAGTTCCTCTTTGATTGCTAACAGGATGACTAATAGGAATGGAGGCACTATGATGCTTTGATGAGTTGGGAGGATTAGGAGGAAAGCTAGCTATTGTGCTATCTGAGGTTAGCCCTTGTTCATCAAAAGTAGCCTCTTGCGAGGATGTTCCACGTAACAGTGACTCAGGGGTGACCAACCTAGAGCGTTCCCTGAAGGCATCAATATCAAGTTCAAAGAACTCAGTTTCCTCTCCTCTATTCCTAACTCTCCATCTTGTTTGCATGAAGGCACAGACTTAAGTACCGGTCTCTACGACTTTAAGATTCTTGGGTTGAACAGAGTCGCTAGATGCTAAGAGTCTTTTGGCAATGAGACGAGCATCGATTCTCACTACCACTCACAAGGTGAGACTGACCGGGTCCCACCGGGCGTGCCAAAAACTGTTGGTCATCAAATCTGCCCAAGAAAGGATTTTGGGAAGTGTACGCGCCCTAGACCTGGACCAACATTGAAAGGCCGAGAGGAAGAGATGCCCCTCGTGCCAATCTCCGGAGAAAGGTCGGCTCCTTTACTAAACTACTTGGTGTTTTTGAGACAAGAGTGCAGGAAAGAGATAAAAATAGTAAGGGTGCAGGAAAGAGATAAAAATAGTAAGGGTGCAGGAAAGAAATAAAAAAGTGTAAGGGAAGAAATATTGGTGAATTAAAGTGGGAAAGAACCAGCAACACGATTACTAGCTAATAGCCCGAAACAACAGCAATAAATACCAAGAATAAAATGAAATGAATGCAATACTAGTCCTCCTATGTATCCTCTGGACGAGTTCCAGGATTACCCTCCCCTTACGTCGAAATCCAGAATTCAGAATTACGATGACTAGGAAATGAGTGAATATAACAGAAACACTATCCACAGGCAGCATACAAGAGAACTATTACAGCATTTTTCTCCCCTATGTATCCTTCGGGAAAATTCTAGGGTTCTATCCCCAATCGCACACCTAAATCTAGAATGCAGAATTACAGTATGCAAATGAAGAAAGAAATAATAGAAATAATCATAGAAGGCAGCATACAAGAGAGAAATTAAGCCCGAAGCTCTTTAGTATTAATCGTAGGGATTCAAGTTACAACAGCTTTCTAGCAGAAAGTTCCCCCCCTTTTTATTACAATGCCTGGGTTTTTATAGAGGACCCGACCCTCTGAGCCATCAATGCACAAAATGGAGGAGTACATCCTCAAAAACCTGAGAAGTCGGCTCTCGCAGCTCCCGTGACTGAGTTCTCAAATCCTTTTCTATAACTAGCAGCTGCGACCGGGTCAGCCGAGGAAACTCACATTTATGAGCCGTCTGATCTCGTCCTAGGCTTCTGGGTGCGGAGCTCGAGTGGCCGCCATGTCCGTCGGGCTCTCCTTCTGAGACCGATACCTCTTTTTAGATTGCTAAAAATGAGCAGCGAGTTCATCGGGCACGTAAAAATTCATTTATGAGGCACTTGATTGCCTCAAAAAAATACTCGGGCTTGGAGTGCATGCCCTTGAAGCGCTTCACCGATTTCTAGTTCGTGACCTTGCTTTGCAATGGATGTAAGCCAAAGCAGATCATCTCCCTTGGTTATGCACTTCGCACGAAGGAGCTTCGCAAAACCGCTTTAGGGATGTAAAATGCCGAAGTAGATTTCTCTCCTCAAGACGGGGCTCTCCATCTCTCGTTGCTTCGTCGGGAAGGCATGTCAAAATTTGCTTCGCGAGGTTCTCTACCTGAAGTGGATGCTTCGCTGATGGGCTTGTCAAAATGCTTCGCCGTGAACCTTCTTCAAAACTATGGTTCGGGAGGATTTTGGCCGAAGTGCATTCTCGCCTTGGAAAAATGTTTTGCTCTTTACGGGCCGCTATTGCTTTGGGTGAAAGCGCCTCGCACGAAAGCTATCCGAAGTGGATGCTTCGCAATGACTTTGGGTGAAGTAAAAATGGTTCGCCAGTAGGGAGGCCCGAAGTGGGTGCTTCGCCATTTTCTTAGCGAAGCATTTTTCAATGTTTGGACTTCTTTGAATCCCGCTTCGCAAAACTTTTGCCCGAAGCATCGGTTTGGGCTGCTTCGGGTGTGAAGCTCTTTTCATTCTCTACTTCCTTCCTTCAGCGAAGTCGTCTTCCTTTTCCTGTGAAGCTCTTAAGCTTAGCTTGCTCAGTAGCGAAGCTATTCTATGTACAAGGGGGATGGCAATGAAAGCCAAAATTGCTGCAATACTTAAAAATGTTGTTTCTAAAAAACAAGGGAACAAATTCATGAAATAAAAAGAAACACTTTACAAAATTTTGATTTTACTACCCCTCTAGGCAATGTGACAAAATTGTCAACAATTCCATTATCCGAAACTATCTTGGATGGAATCCCAAAATGACATATGATATGCTCGAGTATAAAATTTGCTATGTGAGCTCAAGTTGTCATTGTTAAGGGTATTGATTCCACCCATTTTGTAAAATACTCAGTAGCTATGATAATACATGTATGTCGACCTGATGATGAGGGAGAGATCTTCCCGATAAGATCCAATCCCCACTAAGAAAATGGCCAAGCCGCTTGGATGGGATGTAAGTCCTACGATGGCAAGTGGGTAAGATTAGCATGATGCTAATATTTGATATATTTCTTAACATAGACATTGCAATACTTCTCCATAGTGGGTCAATAGTAATCCATTCGAAGGATGCACTTGATGATGGCTATGTTATTGAAATGACCACCGCACGTACTATCATGAGCTTGTGAAATCACACAAGATGCCTCTTGGGACTCTAGAAAATGAAGGAGAACTCCATCATAGCCTCATCGATACAAAATATATCCTAACAAGACATATTTAGTCACTTTCTATTTGAATGTGTATTTTATGGCATACGAGAATCCCTCTGGGATCAAACCAAGTTTTAAAAAGTCTTGGATTTATGACATCCAACTTTGGTAAGCCTCAACTTTGACTTCCAATATGACTTGCTCCCCTTGTGTATCTACATGTGCAAATGTATACTGGGAAACAACCTTGTGGTGAATGGTAGTACCACTCCCCGTAGGACTCTTAGAGGTTAATGGCCCCTAGGGCACCTTCTTTAGAAAGTATTCAGCTCTACAAAACCATTCAGCTTTTGGTTCCATGCTAATCATGTTGATTGACTCTTTATTATCAAAGGCTTCATGCTTCACCGCAGGATGCGAGAGCATTTTAACATGAATGGTAGTAAAATAGATAGACAAATTTTGAGGGATTAAGGATCCCAAAAACACCATGGTGTCTACAAAATTATTTGACGAATGAGGGATTGCCTCGATGTCATACCATTCCAACTTAGCCAAATATGTAACAAAAAGATATTTATAATCTTTTAACACAGTACATCGACACTGAAAAAGTCCCTTAACTTGGTTGAATATGAGCAAGGAGTCACCAAAGATGTTTAATGTTTTAATGTTCATGGCGATGGCTGTGTGGAGGCCCAAAAGTAGGGCTTCGTATTCAACATTGTTGTTGGTGCAAGGAAAGTCTAATTTGAATGACAAGGTCATTGGAGCTCCTTGTGGTGTGACAAACATTATTCCTACACCACCCCATTGCTTGCATTTAGAACCATCAAAGAACAAGGTCATATCAAAATTATTTTCTGGTTCTTCAGGTTCGAGAGCTTTGGATACGACAAAGACCACATCATTCGAAATCTCGATGGTAAGAGGCCTATTGTTTGACAGTGGTGCCTCAGCCAGCTGATAAACTATGACTTGTCCCTTAATGGACTTTTGGCTTATGAATTCTAGATCAAATTCTATCATTAGCATGATTCACTTCATAGTACGTGTATTATGATATGTCTTGCTCATCATATACTACAAAGAATTTTGTTTTTATATTACATATGTCGTATGACTTAGCATATAGTGCCATAATTTATTTGTAGTGAACACTACTGGTAAACACAACTTCTCCACATATGCATATCCTAGCTCATAACTCACCAAGGTTCAACTAATATAATATATGGCTTGCTCTTTGCCTTACACGTTCTTTTGGGCTAACATGGTCCCTAATGCAAAGTTGATTTCCAATATATATAGCATAAATGACACATCTGGCCTTGGTGGATCTAGCACTAGTGGCATCACCAAGTATTGCTTGATTTTAGCAAAGGCTGCTCGATAGGCCTCATCCCAATTGAATGGGACCTCCTTGTGTAGTAGTCGATTCATGGGTCGACATTTATCCGATAATTGAGGGATAAATTGCTTTATGGATGATACTTTGCCTTGTAGGCTTCTTAGCTCTTTGATGTTTGTGAGGAGATGCATTTCTAGAATAACCTTAACCTTTGTTGGGTCAACTTCGATGCCTCATTTTGAAATGATGAATCCTAAGAGGTTTCTTGAAGTTATGCCAAATACGCACTTCTTAGGATTCAACTTGACATTATGCTCTATCAGGTGATCGAAGACCTTTCTCAGGACCTCAGCATGCTCTGCACGTAAAAATTACTTAGCCAACAAGTCATTGATATAATCTTCTAGGATATTGTGCATGTAGTCATGAAAAATATGTCATAGCCCATTGATATGTGGCACCAAAATTTTTAAGGCCAAATGGCATAAGTTTGTAATAGAATGTCCCCCATGGCGTTATAAACATGGTATTATGTTGGTCTTCAGGAGTAACCTAAATTTGATTGTATCCAAAAAACTGTCCATCAAGGAGAGCATCTCATGACCTGTAGTTGCGTCTACAAGAGTGTCAATATTTGAAAATAGAAATGAATCCTTTGGTGTTACCTTATTCAGGTCTCTAAAATCCGTAAAAATATGGATCCTTCCATAAAGTTTTCCCATAGTTACCATATTGGATACCCATTACGGATAGTCGATGGGGATGACAAACTCTACATCCAACAAATTTTGCAATTCATCCTTAACCATTAAGGCTACTATTGGATGCATCTTTCTAAGCTTCTACTTGACTAGCTTCTTCGATAGATCTAGCGAAAGGTTATGGGTAACCAATTTTGGATCTAGACTTGGCATATCTTTGTAAGTTCAAGAGAAAAGATTAGGTCTCTCTTTCAGTAGAGGGATGACGATGGTACGCTCATTAGGAGTGAGACTCTCTCCAAATTTGACCTTCCTTGGATTAGTGGGATCATTACTGATATCCACATCGAAGGTTTCCTCTACTAACATGTGTGATCCCTCCTCAAGCGGATGAGGCATATGGATCAAGTGGATGTCATCTGCTAGGTTTATAGGTTATGCATTGGAAGCATCCTCATCATGATAGACATCATAAGCACAACTTGACGCAAAATGAAATGGTTGCAGCATTTCTTCACTGGGGAAGAAATATTTAGGCTCAATAGGTGAGTCAACACGATCCCAATAGATAACATCTAAATTAAGATACAACGGTCTATATGGATCAGTTGGATTGTAGAGTGGAGTGGTCAAATCAATGGAGACCATATTGATGGAATGGAATTTATCTCCAGGACCACACGGACAAACATCTACATCATCGATGCAACTCCCATACCCAAGATCTGGCTCTAGTAGCACGGGCACAAATGGGTCCTCCGGTAGGAACCTAGGGTTCCTAGCACATAAATTGATAAATAAATAAATAAATAACCTAAAACTAAAAGAATCACTTTTGGATTGTCGGGAAGTCCCTTCAATGTTTTAATAAATATTTTATATAATATTTCATGGATATATTAAATGATAGAATCACATAGTGTCTTATACCCCTTTAGGGTTATGAGTGAAGAGTCACCATGCTTCCTAACCCTAACCCTAATCTTATAATAATATAATAATTAATATAATTAATTATTATATTATTTATTAATATAACCATAGGATAACATGTATTATTATTATTATTATTATTATTATTATTATTATTAATTAATGTTAGGATAGTATCCTAACATGCCATCCCTCTTTGAAGAGCTTTGTCCTCAAAGCTAGAAAAATTTGGAAATATGCTTCTACAAAGTTCGCCAATCTCAACATCACAGACTTCTTGTAGTTAAGTTTGTCTTTAAAAAAAAAAACTCAATTGTCACCTATAATGCACATTAACATCGGCCACTTCTCGTCTATTCACAACTTCTTTCTGTCAACGGCTACCTGCGTGACGTCTATGCACAATCTAGATGGATCGTTGCATCAGATTGTACGCACAGAAGCCCAATGCGAATGCATCTTATGGCTTCTTCTTCGAAGTAACTTCCCCTAACTATCCAATCCATGATATTCATAACATTTTCTTCCTCGTATAGTTTCTATGCCCGTTCTAATAGGATTTGAATTTCCTAGGGAAGATTGATATAATCTCTTACTTGGAACTCCAAGGAGAAAGGCGTCTAGTGTCAGAATCACACCTCCCGCAACCCCCAATATTACAGGTAAATTCTTTGAGGACTTCCAATGTGGTCCTAGGAAAAGGCGACAAGCGAGGAATGCTATAAAATGAGTATGACAGGTATTGAACTCCCTCTTTTTAGAATAACAAGTGCTCTATATTATTTAGTGCATAGGACAAACACGATGTGCAATCTTCTATGGAGATGGTCTTTCTTCTAAGTTGTGATCGTGATAGTTGGTGAATTTGATTGTGTGATTCTCTCCATAGTATGTTTGATGAAATAAAAGGGCTCTATGAATTCATTAAGTGTGGCCATCTACCAAGTGTCTGTTACCAACTTGAGTGCCATGTGCCTATGAATTTCTTCAATGTGGCTTGATGCTTGTAAGCTTACATGTCGGTAAGTTGTACACATAATACCTGCAAACTATGTACACTTTCAATGAAATGAAAACAGGCCCATCTATCAACAATCATCATTTCCATTAGTAGTCACTACTCAGTAGTCTTTATATCATCTTATTTTGAAGTTCATCTCGTATCCAAACAAAATGGAACAGTTTTCACTTCAGTTTTTTTTTTTTGAACGTAGACAAAATATGATATAGATATCTAATTGTCCTTCTAAATTGTATACAAAAAGCTTCCATTTTAACCTTATAAGAAGAGACAACAGTTAGAAAGCTTCTCTTTTAACTTTACTGATTTTAACCGCCAGTGATATAAGAGTCCATCTTAAATCTTATTGATGAACACCGGTAATAACTAATGTTCACCACAACGAAAAAGGGCGGCCTTTTCTGCACGTAGGCTACGATATATTATTTTTGAGATAATTTGCTGTCATTCTGATTCAACTTTAGTGTATCCCATCACTTATATGTTATCATTGAACTAATGCTCTATTGGCACCTCCATTAATATTTTCTTCTCAAACTCGTTCAAAATTTTCAATGATCATGAGATGCCGCAAAAAGATATCCCTAGGATGAAATCCATGAATAGATAGAAAAAAATATTTTGAATAGACAAATCCCTCGTTCGTTCTCCATGTATGGCAGAGTATGCGCACAATAGATATTATCACCCATAACTTAATCGATGTGTTTTAGAACCGACTACTATGTTTGACGTTCGTTCGCAACACAGGAGTGTGAGAGCTTGTAAGGAAGAACTTTTTCATGGCACTTAGAATTTAAGGGAAGCCAAATGTATTTTTGTTTTTAATTTCTTATTTTACGTTTGAGCAGTCATCTAGCTTGGCAGTGTGGTTGGTGTGGTATGCAGTTGGCCTGCAATTTCTGGACCGAGTTGCTGCTAGATTTCATCTTTGAAGTGGAGAGATCGTTCATCAGCACTGGTCTCCTGGTTTGGATGGTCACGGTGGGCTTAGGCTTTGAACATGGCGTCGATGATGTGATTCCCATAAAGCCTGTGGTTCCTCACATTTTTAAACACATGTTTTGTTATATCTCAGGCTCGATTTCCCTTCCAAAGAAGAGTAAGCTTGAGTTACTGACGAAAATCTACCCAACAAAACTCTAAAAGATGGCATTGAATTTGAGATGGACGCTCACAAAGCTTTATATTCTGTCCATTATCTAGATTTGTTCCAGGTTTTTGTGAACCGAATTAAAGACGTGAACCACTATTTTATACTGTCCATATTTTTCAAAACCAAAAATTGATGATGAAAGGATTCATACTGAATGTCACTAAGAATGAATGACAGTGCATGGCGTTGGTCCTCACATGTAGATTCAAAAATTTTTGACAAGTCCTTCACTTTATGTGCCCAATTGTTTGAATTACCACCAAGTCGAGCGACCATTTCAATCAAATAGAAAGGATGGTAATGGTACTTTATAATTTTTAAATACGAATTCAACTGCAGCCAGACAATTCCACAAAGAAGGATCATTGACACTGCATAGGAAATGGGAAATGGCGGAGGTGGCCATGGAGGCGGATGGGCAGGGCTGCATTCCTTAGATTTTGTTTCTTTTGCTTTTGCAATCTGAAATTCACCCGCAACTAATTTGGAGCTATGAGAATACTCAAATGTAACCTCACTGGGAATGATGCCCTTCACGAGGATTGGACCTCCTAAATTTTGAGAAACAGTTTTAGTAGCACCAGGTGAAGGAGAGAAATAAGGAGCTTTAGTGGATGTTAGTGCAATGGAAATAACTTTATGATACTGAGCACCTTGAGCCTCTATTTTGTTTGCATAGGTGATACTAGGTTGGCTTCCACTTTGATATGCATTGTAATTTTTAGAAACTTTCGTTTCTTCCTCTCGCATTAAAAAGAACATTGCAAACAACATTGGAGATATTGCAAACAATATTGGAGATATTTTTAGGGTTTGGATTTTTTTCGTTCTTGGGGAGTGCAATGGGTACCCTCCGAGATTCTATGGTTATGGGCTCTTCCTCCACCTCGGATTCCATGGCTATGGGATCCTCCTCTACTTGAGATTCCATGGCTAGGATCTCCTCTTGAATTTCCATTAAATATTGTATAATACGATCAGAACGTTCCATTTGTTTTTTTTGTTTTTGTTCAATCATTCTTCTAATTTCTGCAATGTCATTTTTCATTTCCTTGACCAATGTGGTTGGATCCATAAGGCTCTGATACTAGATGGTAGGAACCTAGGGTTCCTACCACATAAATTGATAAATAAATAAATAAATAACCTAAAACTAAAAGAATCGCTTTTGGATTGTCGGGAAGTCCCTTCAATGTTTTAATAAATATTTTATATAATATTTCATGGATATATTAAATGATAGAATCACATAGTGTCTTATACCCCTTTAGGGTTATGAGTGAAGAGTCACCATGCTTCCTAACCCTAACCCTAATCTTATAATAATATAATAATTAATATAATTAATTATTATATTATTTATTAATATAACCATAGGATAACATGTATTATTATTATTATTATTATTATTAATTAATGTTAGGATAGTATCCTAACATCCTCTCTATGCAAGCTATGGATGACTAGGTCCTCTATATGCACTGATTGTAATATTGGATCATTCGGCTCAATGAGCTCCATGTACACAAGCAGATCGAGAAACACCATGTGATAGATCACATCGAAGTTCGATGGTCTTCCCCTAAGGCAAGGGTTGAGATTGATATCTCTACAAATGTCCTTAGTTGTATAAGGTGCATTACAATGATGTAGGTAGGGAGGTCTTAAATAGGCTCTCTCTATTTCATCCTCATTATCACTATCATAATATAATCCTTTGCCATTATCTATCAAAATTGTAAAATGCTCTAGATGAGACCTGTTGAGTGGTATTTTCACCCGATTGTGAAAACACACTCTCCGATAGGATTTGGGTTCTAAATCCTCTCTTGCAAAGAAATTTAATAAACAATTTCTCCAAGGTTCCGCTATGTTAGCATTTGGTATATGTGTATCAATAATCTCAAATAAAGATATTCAATTAAAATGCTTGGAACACCTTAGTGATTGCAAGTAACTGTTAACAAGGGGCACTGTGGTTTATTTTACTGTGAAACTGTAATGATTGTTCGTTGAACCCGAATAAAGCAAATGTGATTTGATCTTCGTATGACCACGCTGCAAAAAAAAATGGAAATTTATGAAATGTCATAAAACATAACCCCTTCAATGAAATTGGAATTTTATGAAGGGAATATCATCATCTGCTCATGAATGAAAAACAAAACTGAAAAATGAAATTCTGGCCTTGAAATGGAAATTTTCTATTTTCAGACTTTGGAATTTTTAGTTTTTTATTTTTTATTTTAATGCCTGTAAATGAAAATAAAGTGCAGAAAAAATGAAAATAAAATGCAAAAGAAAAATGAAATGCATTCAGGGTGATGCAATCCTATTCTGACAAAACCGAAGCTAATGAGGTTTCCATGCATGCAACCTAACCTATTGAACCTGCAAACATGCACAATCCAGATAAGTCAAGTGCTGGTCTCTGGGGTTTTAACTGTGATTTCAGATTTAGACATTCGCATGAAGCAACCAAGAGAACTTGCATTAAACTTCACCTATAAGCCTAGAAATCTGAAAAGGGGAAAGATAAACATTTAATCCTGCATGCAGAAAATAACTCCTTCTTTCTTGCCAATGAGGTGCAACTCTCTGAATTTTTTGTATTAAAAATTGATCATTTTACAATAACAGAATCTCTAGTTTTCTCAAAACCAGAAAAAGGGGAAGAAAAACACTCCAAAGCAGGCCCAGAATGGCTTCTCGCCTTCGACACTGCAACTCTGCTCGCAGCGGTTTTCGACCCTTGTACCAATCTGTGCTTCTGCTTTTATACTTTCTGGCAATGCTCTCTGTTTTGCCCTGTGACGCTTCGCTTCATCTCCCGATCGCTTCGTTTCACCTTCCCCACCTTTTCGTTGTTTTTGACTTTATGTTCGACATCGAGACGCTTGATCTTCTCTGTGAACTGTAACGCTTCTGTAGCCCTTACACCTTTATGCCACGTGTTCCACACTTCTTTGCATGTTCCATAATGGCCCCCTATAAATCGTGACCAAAAATAGCATGTCACGATATCGCGACGTTTTTATGTATGCAGCTTTGCTCCTCTACCTGTATCGCAAAAACAAGACATGTCGCGATATCGCGACATTTTTCTGTCAGCAGCCTTGTTTGTCATCATGCATCGCAAAAATGATACATGTCACGATATCGTGACATTTTTCTCAGCACCGAAATCGATCATTTTTTCCACTTGTCACAAATCATGACATTTTTCTCTTCCCATCTTCAAATCGATTTTCTGTTTCATGTCATCGAAATCATGACACCTTTTTCATTCTCGTACACATCTTGCTTTCTGTCACAAATCGTGACGCCTTTCTCTTTTCGCTTTCTTCATGAAATCATGACGCTTTTCTTTTCTCTTGTCGATCTATCTTTTCTTTCTCACTTTTTCGTCATGAAATCACGACTCCTTTTCTTTCTACCCTTTCCTTTCATCGAAATCGTGACATCTTTTCATTTGCATTCTTTTAGTCACAAAAACGTGACATGTCACGATATCGTGACAACTTCTATTGACTCTTCTCTTACTGTCTTTGACCATGATTTCATGACAAGTCACGATATCGTGACATTTTTCATTTCATCTTTCTCTCTCCTCTATGAACCGCGATTTCACAACATGTCATGATATCACGACATTTTATCTTTTTTTACGATTAACATGTCACGATATCGCGACACTTTTCACTTACATTCTCTTGCTCTTAGCCGCAACGTGACATGTCACGAAATCGTGACAACTTTTCATTTTTAGATGGAGCAACATGTCGCGATATCGTGACAACTTTTCATTTTAGCCGCGACGGAGCAACATGTCGCGATATCGCGACAACTTTTCATTTTTGTCACGACGGAGCAACATGTCGCGATATCGCGACACTTTTTCTTTCTTGCTTTTTCTTTGATATTTTAGCATCTAGGCCACTGCGGTCTTCTTGGAAAGCATGCAAAAATGTGGGTCCCCAATTTTGGGGTGTGTTGTGGATCAGCCACAACAAATGGTGACTCATCTGTCAAATGCTCCTGAGCATTTTGGTGAGAACCCAACCTGAAATATACAAGCTTAGATACAAGCGTCAAGCACATAAAAGATAAACAAATACCGATAGATCAGAAATACATGAAACATCAGAATCATTAAGTATCAGCTCGGTGTGTGCAATGTGTTTTCATTCCCTATCGCTTGAACTTGATCAACATTCCATTGTCAGTTTCACTTATGATTTGTATGCAAGGCTATGAATGATTTGTGCAGGATTTGATGTATGATGAAGATGCTAGAGATATAACAACCTGCTTTGCAAAGGCTCAAACCTTCTAATATCATGAACAAACATATTAAAACTGTCAAACCCTCTTAGGACCAAATATATGTATACTGAATTAATTTATTAGATCCCAAAGTTGGTTATGTGTCACTACCATCTTGAACCCATGTGCAAGTGTAAGTGAGATCAGAACTTTGGGGAATAGGATTCCCAACCTAAGCGAGATGGGAATTTAACCCTATCCTTACTATTCTGATTTGGAGTTCATTACCTCATCTTGAACAAAATGATTTAACCTGTTATGGATGAAATTGTCAAGCTAGTCTATCCGTTTGAGCAATCAGTGGTCTTGCTTTTAGACAAGACATGTTGCCATGCATGAGCATACTTAACCCCATAATCCATGATTTGGCTTCATTTCTTTATTTATTGGACCTTTGGGATGACTACCCATCCTTGCTAGGGACATGTAGTACGATCCCTCCAATCCAATATTAAGATGAAATGGAAAATATTAATTTTTTATTTCTTGGACCTTTGGGATGACTACCCATCCTTGCTAGGGACATGTAGTACGATCCTTCCAATCCAAGATTGAGATGAAATGGGAAATATTAATTTTATTTTTATTTCTTGGACCTTTGGGATGACTACCCATCCTTTGCAGAGGACATGTAGTACGATCCTTCCAATCCAAGCT
The DNA here is from genome assembly GCA_028583015.1 of Wollemia nobilis. NCBI lineage: Eukaryota > Viridiplantae > Streptophyta > Pinopsida > Araucariales > Araucariaceae > Wollemia > Wollemia nobilis. Next base: position 2,603,449 of record JAQPPZ010002224.1, read on the forward strand.
TTATGATGAAATGAAAGATGGAAGCTTTGGGGAATCGGATTCTCAACCTAGGCGAGATGAGAATTATGCCCTATCCTTACTACTCCATGAAGGTCAAATCAGAGCTTTGGGGAATTGGATCCTCAACCTAAGTGAGATGAGGATTTAACCCTATCCTTACTACTCTGATTTTAGGCTTTAAGCATTATGGGAGTGGTAAAAACCACTATTTTAAGGATTATGTTGCATGATAGGACAGACATGAAATATTCTTTTCACCTCACCTTTTCTTCCAAGCATGGTTTTGATCATTTTGCTCAAGATCTTCTTTAATGTGCATAGAACGTGCTTGGTTCAAGATAGTTTGGGCATCAGTTCCCAACCTTAGGATTTTTTATGTTTTATGTTATAGAATAACCCTAAGAGGATTCGACACCTTCTCAATGATTGCACATGAAATGAAAATGTACCTGAGATGACATGTATATGCAATGAGGAATGTGACATGAGATATGAATGCACTGCTTCTTTTGAAATGTGGATGGAATATATCATCTACTTTACCATAATGTGTAAAACTGACAACTTCATGCATCACAAGATTCAAACGATATTATTTAAGATGTTTGTGTTACTTGTGGAGCTTTCTACAATACAATTCCAATGTTTCATATTCTCCTGATCTTAGGCATAAGTTGACATCTCAATTTTTTTTTTTTTTTTTATAAACAAACCAAACATGTCCAAAGGACCAACACACAACTTAAATCCAAATCCAAATAGCAATCCCTAAAAGGAAACTTGAAAACACAAACCAAAACCAAAAATCAAAATCTATATACAAATGTACAATATAATACAAGATGATGCAAAGCTTGGATTATCACTTTCCTGGATCCCAAACATGATTAGAACATTTCAACAAAAATATAACATGATATGCATGCCAAATGTTGTGGGAATCCAACAAAAACAAGATTAGACCAAACAATGCAACCCACTTCAACTTTCCTCTCTCACCCCACCAATTAAATTTAGTTCCATTAGTATTCTCATAGGTGAGCTTCAAATTTTCAAATTGATTAGACAATGATTGATTTTCAATTTTATCTTGTCTATTCTTTAAAATGTAAATTTCATAATTCCATTCTTGATTTAGAATTAGGCTATCTTTTTCAAATATGCAATTTTGTAAGTAGGAGCCTATTTCTAAAAATTTTAAAGCCAAATCATTTTCCAAATTTGTAGGCCAATCAAATTTGTGCAACAATTTACAAGCATCTAGGATATTTACTAAATTAGGATCATTAAAAGTTTTTACCCTAGATTCAATTAGTAATTGTTGATGAATTTGATTTAACAATTCAAGTGCATCAACTTCTTTTTCATTCATTAAAACAATGTTATCAAAGGTGTGATTAGAAATTATACCTTGTTTTTCATTCACCTTTAATGACATTTCATCATAAACATCATTCAAATTCAAAATATGGTCATGCAAATTTTCACCTAAATCTTGGATGTTTGAACACAAAAGGTTAGATTCTAACTTTTGAACATTTTTATTTACCAAAATTTGATGGGGATTTGTAATTCCCTCTTTTACCTCATGGTCTTCATACTCTTCATTGATTACTTGTTCATCAAACATACCAAAATTGGGCACCCAATTGAAAACATGCCCATCCTTTTCAACCCTCAAATATTTTTGGTCAAAGTGTATGTCCCATGACTCATCTTGATGATCCTTCATTTGAGTTGCTTCCAATTGATCAATCTCTTTGTCATTTGGTTCCAATTCTTTGTTCACTATCCATGGTATCTCTTCATGTGAGATAGAAGTTTCAATATCCTGCATATCAAGTGAAATATGAGTTTCATCTATAGGGATGTGAGAAAAGAATGCATTATCATATCTCCCCCAACCATTGTAAAAATTGTCATCCAAATCCATGGCATGAAATTCCATGATGTTTGTGGCATGATCTTTTGATTCATTCATAAATTCCTTTTCTTCTTTGTCCTTGGCAATAGGATCATTATAATCTTCCAAAATTTGATGAGATTTGAAACCCTCTTCCAAAACATCCTCAAATTGTACAGGAGTTGTAATATCTTCCTTTGAGTAGGCGATTATGTTGTCCTGTATATCAATTGGCACACAAGTTTCATTAGTAGTTTTGGAGAGAGTGTAGTCTTCCCACTTCTTCCAAGCATCATAATAATCATCTTCCAAAATCAAGTGGTGATGTTCAACTACTTCTTCAACATCCTCCAATTCATCAATGTGTTTCTCATCAAATTCATCTTCACCTTCCTTAGATGGTTCAATTATTTCCAAAAGTGGGTCATTTCTTGAATTCAAATTTGTAAGGCTATCATAGTCCAAATTAGTAACCCATGATTCAATTTTATCATAATTTGGAGGGTGAAGAATTTCTTGATCATTAATTTTACACATCTCATCAATAGTATCTTCCAAGAACAAGTGGTGAAATTCTATCATATCTTCAAATTTATTTATTGATTTTCTTCCAATTTCACTTTCAACCACTTCATTCAATTCTATGGTGGGTTCCGTCCTATCACATATATCAAACATTGTTGAATTTAGAACCCCTTCATCCGGATAATCGTGTATCTCTATGAATGAGATCATTTCTGCATAATCCTCACTAGCGGATGTTGGCTTAGCAATTTGCACCTCCTCGTGGACTACATCTAAGGTGGTTGTAAGATTTGGATATTCAAATTCATCCCCTTGATCATTTACCTTAGATATCATTGGAGTGGAGGGTGCTATATTTGATGGTTGGTGTAGGTTGGCATCAATATTTTTAGAAGGACAATCTCTTATGTGAACATGTTGTGCCTTTTCTTCTTCAAGACCTTGTCGTTCTATCTCTTCTAAGATCTCATGGATTTTCTCTAGAGACAAACCACTCAGTTTTTTCCTCAATGAGTGAAGCAAGTGTGGGGTGTATGGCTCCTGGGTATACTTCCATGGCTTCCTCTTCTAATGTGTTAAAATTTTCCCACATTTGGGAGTGCAACTCACGAAATCTTCCATTGAATTGACTCAAGGATTCATTAGGCTCCTTACATATGGAGGTAAACTGATTTTTCAAGATTTCTAAGTCAACTTTGATTACCAAAATGATAAAGATAGGCTGCTTCTAGTTGTATCCAAGAAGTCCTAACCTCCATGGGTAGTTGGCTATACCAAAAGAATGGTTTATCATCCAAAATGTATGCAAATAACTTACAAGCCACCTCCTCATAGAAAACCTGGAATTGACATAATGTATCCTTGTAGACATGCAGTTTTTGCAAGTATCCTAGTGGCACCTCTTGATTAAAACACCGTAAAAAATCCAATAACATTTTAGGAATATGATAGGGTATCACATGTATAGACAAACCCTTATAATGATCCTCCATTATAGATACCATTCTTTCTCTTAGAGACATTATTTCAGCTCTTAGGGATACAATTTGCTCCTCAAATGTTGCCATTAGTGAACTCAGAATGTAACTTTAGAACCAAATCTGTTGAATATTCAACCTGCAATGTATAAAAAAATCAAGTTAGCATCAACTAAGAGATGTATTCATTAAAATCAAATGAAAAGTAATTGCATGGAAACAACACTTTGTTAGTCAAGACCAAAATTTTCAAAATTAAATCAAATCACATTATTTCTGTATGAACAATCAAAAAAGTGTTAGAATAATATACAACATACCTGAATTGCTTAAAATAGAATAAAGTAAACCAATTCAGGCCATCCTTTTAACAATCTGCTGAGTGTTAGAGGACTAAAGTATACAAAAAATTTTAAATCTCACTAAAATAAACCCGTTCAGGCCCTCCTTCTAGCGCCAATCTTTTGAGTGGTGTTAGAGGAGGCTGAAGATGCTAATCTAATGGACTTAAAATAATTTAGCAATGTAAAGCTCTCTTAAACAATTATAAACCTATAGCATCTAAAATCATAATAAAATAAACCTTTTCATGCCCTCCTTCTAGCGCCAATCTGTTGAGTGGTATTTTCACCCGATTGTGAAAACACACTCTCCGATAGGATTTGGGTTCTAAATCCTCTCTTGCAAAGAAATTTAATAAACAATTTCTCCAAGGTTCCGCTATGTTAGCATTTGGTATATGTGTATTAATAATCTCAAATAAAGATATTCAATTAAAATGCTTGGAACACCTTAGTGATTGCAAGTAAATGTTAACAAGGGGCAATGTTGGTTTATTTTACTGTGAAACTGTAATGATTGTTCGTTGAACCCGAATAAAGCAAATGTGATTTGATCTTCGTATGACCATGCTGTAACTTCAAAATGGAAATTTATGAAATGTCATAAAACATAACCCCTTCAATGAAATTGGAATTTTATGAAGGGAATATCATCATCTGCTCATGAATGAAAAACAAAACTGAAAAATGAAATTCTGGCCTTGAAATGGAAATTTTCTATTTTCAGACTTTGGAATTTTTAGTTTTTTATTTTTTTATTTTAATGCCTGTAAATGAAAATAAAGTGCAGAAAAAATGAAAATAAAATGCAAAAGAAAAATGAAATGCATTCAGGGTGATGCAATCCTATTCTGACAAAACCGAAGCTAATGAGGTTTCCATGCATGCAACCTAACCTATTGAACCTGCAAACATGCACAATCCAGATAAGTCAAGTGCTGGTCTCTGGGGTTTTAACTGTGATTTCAGATTTAGACATTCGCATGAAGCAACCAAGAGAACTTGCATTAAACTTCACCTATAAGCCTAGAAATCAGAAAAGGGGAAAGATAAACATTTAATCCTGCATGCAGAAAATAACTCCTTTCTTGCCAATGAGGTGCAACTCTCTCGAATTTTTTGTATTAAAAATTGATCATTTTACAATAACAGAATCTCTAGTTTTCTCAAAACCAGAAAAAGGGGAAGAAAAACACTCCAAAGCAGGCCCAGAATGGCTTCTCGCCTTCGGCACTGCAACTCTGCTCGTAGCGGTTTTCGACCCTTGTACCAATCTGTGCTTCTACTTTTATACTTTCTAGCAATGCTCTCTGTTTTACCCTGTGACGCTTCGCTTCATCTCCCAGATCGCTTCGTTTCACCTTCCCCGCCTTTTCGTTGTTTTTGACTTTATGTTCGACATCGAGACGCTTGATCTTCTCTGTGACCTGTAACGCTTCTGTAGCCCTTACACCTTTATGCCACGTGTTCCACGCTTTTTTGCATGTTCCATAATGGCCCCTTGTAAATCATGACCAAAAATAGCATGTCGCGATATCGTGACATTTTTATGTATGCAGCTTTGCCCCTCTACCTGTATCGTGAAAACAAGACATGTCGCGATATCGCGACATTTTTTTGTCAGCAGCCTTGTTTGTCATCATGCATCACGAAAATGATACATGTCGCGATATCGTGACATTTTTGTCCTGAATGCAACTTGTCGAAATCATGACTTTTTTTTTTACATGTCTGAAATCATGATGTTTTTCTCTTTCGATCCGCGAGGATGCAACCTGTCATGAAATCGCAATGCCTTTTCATTTTATTGTGTTTTGCTGTACCTAACTGTGAAAACGTGACATGTCACAAAATCGTGACACCTTTTCATTCTGTACCATCTCACTGCTTTCTATCACGAAATCGTGACACCTTTTCACTCCGTACACTTTGGCTGCTTTCTGTCGTGAAATCGTGACGCTTTTCATATTCACCCTTCATTTCGTCTTTAGGTTATGAAATGGTGACATGTCACGATATCATGACAACTTTTCATTTCATACACTTTGGCAGCTTTCTATCACGAAATCGCGACGCCTTTCATCTTCGTACCCCTTGGCTGCTTCCTATCGAAATCGTGACATATTTTCATTTGGCATGTCTTGCTGCTTCAGGTCACGAAAACGTGACATGTCGCGATATCGCGACAACTTTAGTGCCTTGCCCTGTTTGACTGGTTTGACCACGATTTTGTGACATGTCACGATTTCGTGACAATTTTCCATTCTGTCTTTCTCTCTCCTCTATGACCGCGATATTGTCACTTTCACACACGTTTTCGATCAACACCTCTTCCTCTTTGATCCACGATTTCATGACATGTCGCGATATCGCGACACTTTTCACTTTATGCTGCATTCTGTTGCTCTTAGCCACGAAAACGCGACATGTCGCGAAATCGTGACACTTTTTCATTCCACCACTCTTCGCTTGTCTGGGCCGCGAAAGCGACATGTCGCGATATCGCGACAATTTTTCATTTCTGGCCGCGACGGAGCAACATGTCGCGATATCGCGACAACTTTTCATTTTTGGCCACGACGGAGCAACATGTCGCGATATCGCGACAACTTTTCATTTCTTGCCGCGACGGAGCAACATGTCGCGATATCGCGACAACTTTCTTTTTCTTGCTTTTCTTTGCTCTTTTAACATCTGGGCCACTGCAACCTTCTGGGAAAGCATACAAAAAAGGTGGGTCCCCAATTTTGGGGTGTGTTGTGGATCAGCCACAACAAGACCCCATGTAGGCTATATCTTGATAACCATCATTGTCATCAAGGGGCTCTTCACTCGTGTTCATATATTCCATAGGTAATAAATGATGCAAGTTGAGAGGACCTAGATAGGCCAACCCAGCTCCATCATCATAACTGCTTTTGTACATGGATCTCTCTATGAGGCCTTAGGTAGGCCTACTCAATTTCATTCTCATAATCACTCTCGACTATGAAGTGCTCCTCGATATTTTCCAAATTTTCCATGGGTAGCAAATGATGCAAGAGTGTAGAGCCCAAGTAGGCCAACTTAGTTTCATCCTCACATTACTCGTTGTTTGAAGATAGCTCACTGTCATCTATTCCATAATCGTAGTCTAGTCCATACATTTTAGTTATGGATACTACATGCACATTCTCAAAAGTAACTTCTGATTCGATGTCCATATTTTTATCTAGACTCTAAAAATGCATACCAATATCATTAGTAGCTCCATAGCTTTGATTGTCCAAGTTGGCTCTTGGAATTTATTCGAGACTGGACTCCACCAAGATGTTTTCATGATATCTTTCAGGTGGGTCAATAGTGACGTAGGACACTAACTGGTTATCCCTCCAAAAGTTGGGAATATTATGATGATATGGGTTGAAATCCACATCATCCCCTAGAATAAGGTACAAACAGTCTAAATATGCTGAAAGCAAATCATCCTGTCCTTGTATTTGCAACCCTAGTATGAACCTATCAGTTTCCAATTGATAATACGACTCAAGCGGAGTCCTACATCCTTGCTCAAAAATATCAAGGCCATACCCATGCCAATGATATAATTCAAAGATACGCATGGAATATTCAGGGTTGGATAGTTAATGAACATCCACTATGAATGGTTCGCCATCATATTCATCCATGGGCATTTGGGTAGGAAGCTAATCCAACCTAGCATAGATGAAGTTCATTTTATTGGGTGGCTCTCCCAATGGCACTACTGATCCAACCAAAAAACTATGAGCATGGGGTCGGTCCATCTCTTGTATAGTCTCTAGGATTGGTCCAAAGGTGACATTCTGCATAATATATTAACCTAACCCTATGTTGGCCAAATGAATAGTCACCCGCGATGTGGATGACCCTGTTGATGATGCAGGTGAGGCAAGCTGAAGTACCTCCTTGCCTTTGTCCTAGGCTTACTCCACTTCCATGGGAGTGGTAGCCTCATTGGTGATTGTTTTAGGCACATGCTTCTTTTCATTTTTGCCCATTTTCACCTTTTACTTCCTTTCGTCTTGAAGCATTGTTGATGCAGTCGATTTCAAATAAGTTGTAGTGTACTCGAATTTGTGTGATACAGATGTTGATGGTTGAGCATGTAATTTTTGCTTACCTCTTGGATTATTAATTGGTGATGTCGACTAGACATCCAGGTGCATTGATGGGAGTATGAAACCCCCTGGAAAATTAGCTAGGTTTATGAATTTGAAGGGTTCTCCATAAAATGACACCACATGAACCTGTCCCTCATGAATGTATTTTACACATTGATATAGTATGGAGGGAATGCAACACATTTCTTGAATCCAAGGTCTCTGTAGAAGGATTTTATATTGCATGGCACATTCGATCATGTGACACATCATGGGGATGGTCTTTAGGCCCACCTGAATAGGTAGGACGATTATACCAACCATCAAGCATAACACATTGTTAAATTATCTCAAAGTGAATACGGTGGGTACAATATGTGACTTGGGCAACTTTAAATGACTTAATGCCTTGGTCGTTATAATATTGATCAATGAAGTAGTGTTGATCAAGACCCTCTTGAATGGCATGTGATTAACACGTGCGATGATATGTAACAGCAGGTCGGCCATATTTGTAGGAACCATCCTAATTTCATGATCGTAGAATTGGATCATAGGTTCCTGGCACTGTTGTACGTGTCCCACAAAATTGGTGAATGCTTGAGCATCTTGGGACTACACCTCGATGGACCTCAAAATGTCCATGAGAATATCCTTATGCTTGGGGTACTGCTATATCAACTCATAAATAGATAATTTCATAGGAGTTGTCTACATGTTTTGAATGAACCTGCTTCGTATGGTCACCATCGGTCTAGTTTGTGGGCTTGGAATATTCTAAACTGGCTACTTATTCAGAGTAGCTTGTATCCTGATGGGAGCGCAAGGTTGATTTGGTTGCTCATACCTCCCATGTCTAATAACAACATTAACCATACCTACAAACCCCTGAGTATGTGGTTCGACGTACACTTGGTTGACCTGACTAGCATTGTTGCATGGTGCCTCATGGTTTGGAAATGGATTTTTATAAATCCCCATGTTTTGGTTGTTCGACACCTACAGATTATTTAGCACTATAAACTTTCCTTTATCGATTATATTTTACACTATATGATTGAAGAACCAACACACTTTGATTTCATGGTCCTTTGTGCAATGGAAGATGTAAAATAAATCATCCTAATACCCCTTTGACTTGGGCTGGTTAGGATTGACCAGTTTAATCTTGGGCAACCTGATTGCCTTAGCCTCGCACAATTGATGGAATATCGATGTCAATGATTTCATCAAAGACATGAACTGGTGAGGCAAGCATTATTCCTTATTTTTTCTCTTGTAATTATTATTGCACTACTCATATTGCATAGGAGGAGGTTGGGCCTGATAGTTCTACTTTTGTTACCCCTTATCCTCTCTTTGAAGGTTTAACACTACCTGATTGACATGGACCTGCTTGCCCTAATGTTTCATGGAGCTCTTCTTGTGCTCCTCCTTCCTATTTTTGAGCTTCAAGTTGCCCTCTTGCAATTTGGCTTACACCAAAGCTTCCTTGAATATATGGTACTACTGTAGTTGCAACAATAATGAGATATGCTTGGCATAACTCTTCCTGAACATTTGGGTCAGTTCTATAGCAGGAATGGGGAATGACAATTTTACCATTAATATCCTCCACCTCTTTGGGTCAGTTCTAGTGTAGCCAAATCAGAAAGGTTATCTTACTTCTTGACACCAAAAGAAAAGCGTTCAAGAAAGGTGTCAGCTAGTTGCTCAAAACTGGTGATACTATGCTTCTTTAGCTGATTAAACCACTCCCAGGATGGGCTTGAGAGGGTTGTGATGAATGTACACAAAAGTAAGGCATCATTCCTTAAAATATGGAAGCATATGTCTAAAAATATTGTGACATGCTCTTACGCATCTTCGTCACCTTTGAATTTATCTAGTCTGGGCATGTAAAAATGATTAGGATATGCTAGAGTAGGCACTAAGGGGTCCAAAGGCTCATTATGAATATTGATCAATGTCATCTTTTGAAAAGTCACGCCTTGCCTCTCAATTGCTTTTACTTTCTCTGCTAAGGCCTTATAATCCTATGAGGATAGAAAGTACTCCTCCCTAAGCTGATGTGGGGGTGGTCTTGGAGGTACATTCTTCCTCTGTCAAGGTGGAGGACATTGATCTTCCTCCTCTTCAATCTGGGAGATTTCAGGATATCCATGATCGACTCCATCTCCCTCTTCTTCCTCATATTGTATTTTCCTTCGATATTCGAACGGCGGTGGCTGTTCTCTTTGTTGGCCACTAACATGAGTGTGAGCGTCTCTATGCTCTGTTGGCAATTTTGGGTACTTTGGGTACATTGCATTTGCTCAAGTGTATAAGTTGTCATTGATGTCAAGAAGCTCTTGAAGGAATTTGATTTGATGTCAAATAATTTGTTTTGATGAAGGTTACGACATGATAGTTTCAAAGGTCTTTTGTAAACCCCAAGTTGGCAGGTTTAAAGATTACAGGTGGATGCATTGGTTTAATGCATTTGGGTCCAGGAGGAAGTATTTATTTAAATAATTAAAAACCTTGTTAAGGTTCCCTTTAATTATTTTTAAATAAATATTAAATTATTGTTTGCAATGGGTTCTCCTAACCCAGGGTTCTTTGTTTTAATATTGTGGACGCTAGCCATTCGCCGACGTGTTAAACTCCTCACCGACGTCAAGAGCTTATGGTAAAAATGCATATAAATCTCCCTCAATGAAAATCAAGAATATACCATCTATATTTTAAAAATATTTTCTCGCTATGATTTTGTGATCCGCTGTTTGGATTTGTTCTTCTATTGTGTCTTCGCCATTTTCGTAAACCTGCTGTTCGACTGTCTTCGTTGTTTTCATGAATCCGCTGTTCATTTTTTTGTACTCACCGTGTCATAAATCTGTCGTAAGGTTTTCATCTTCGTGTTTGCGTTAGAAGAAAGGGAGGCACTATTGTTTTATTTAATCCCTGGCACAGAAGGAACAAGGCTAACAGCATGAGGTTTAAACCTCATCGGGTGCCTTTGGCACACCGGTAGCGGCTAGGCTGTTGGCGCGCTACCCAAATGGGAGGTTCCGTGTTTGAATAACGTGAAAGGGTTTTTCATCATGAAGTGGACACAGCGGGTGGTGTTAGAATTCGTGCACAATTTCTCCATAGCATGATTTTTGATGTTGGCCAAGGTATTTTCGAAATTAATTTTTGCTAAGTGTATTTTGCGGATGGAGGAAGTTTATTAGAGGGCAAAACAGCTTAGGAGTTATAAGGAGTTTAAAGCTTGTTTTATTTTGATAAAAGATTCTTTTGAAGGTGTTGTTTGAAATATCTTATTGCATTCTTATGAGAGATAAATTTTATTTTTGATAAGACTATAAGGGAGAAATAAGGTGTATAAGGGATAAATTTTTCTTGTAATGTTGAGAGTGCTTTTGGTTGATTATGGAAATGAAAGCATGATGTTTTAAGGTTAAAATTGCTTCTTGTGTGAAGTTGTGAAACCTTAAGTGGGCAGCTTTGAGATTGAAATTTGCTTTCATTAAATTGGTAATAATCAAGCTATTATTTACTTGGTTAAAGTGTTGGGCTTACTCCTTTGTTGATGATTTGAAAATTTGTTTTGTGCTATTGTGATTTGAGTTGGTGGATGCTTTTTGTTCAAACAATATTGGAGAGAAAAGGAGTTCTACTTGTTTCCTTTTCTAATGTTGATTGTGAAATGCTTCAAGGTTGTGTTTTGAGTTGAATGGTGTTGATTGAACCTTGTTTGATGAGAATTGTTGTTGAAGCCCTAATTGATGGTGAAAAGAACATGAGTATCATTGTTATGTGATTATTTGCATAGTTGGAAATTGTTGGGGTTTCATGTTCTTGAAAGAAAGCATTCTATCCTATCCATTTCAGATATTGAGTTGAGTTTTTAGATTTGAGATTGAGTTTGAGCTGAGTTGATTTGAGTTGAGTTTTGAGATTGGGAGTTGAGTATAGAACATATTGAGTCTCTAACAATTCTCTTTATGCTTCTATGAGTTTGAAAAATCACATTGGGTCTCTAACAATTCACCTTGTGATTTTCTACTAAGAAAGTTTTTTTTCTTGGTGAGCTTGCTGAGTTTTGGACAGGTTTCGATGGGGACTTGTGAGTAGTTTTGGACAGGTTCCGGTGGGGACTTGTGAGCAGATTTGGACAAGTCCTAGCAGAGGACTTGTGAGCTGATTTTGATAGTTCTATCAGAGAACTTGAGGACAGAGGTGCACTGGTTCTTTGAGAAGAACCTTAGGATAGATTTGGCAAGTCTTTGAGAAGGCTTGTGTGTAGAGGATTGATTTGTCCAAGAGTTGGACAGATCTGACAGACAAAGGAAGACTTGTAGTAGAATGACTAACTATGTTTGGTACAGGTTGCTGAGCTACTATGGACGTGATCATAGAAGGCAGAGGTATCTTAGGCTAAGCATTGAGGACAGGAGGTCTTCGGTGGAAAGGAGTTCCACGTGCTGGCAAGAGGTAGAGGCAGTTGATCTTCTGAGGGATCATTTCCAGAGCAGAGGGGAAGGTATCTCCTTTGAGCAGAGGCTCATAAATTATTATTGGGGGAAGGTATCTCCTTTGGGCCGAGGCTCATAAACATTGTAATTGGGAAGGATTCCCAAAGAAATTTAAGATAACTTTTAGAGAAAATTTTTGTGGACGTAGCCCAACCATTTTGGGTGAACCATGTTAAAATTGGTGTCCCTTTGTGGATGATATTGTGCATTTCTTTGATATTGCTTTGGGTATATTGCTTTACTATTTTGAAGTCTAAAGGAAAAAGTAAAAAGAGGTCTTATACTGTTCACCCCCCCTCTCAGTATAAGCTTGTGTTCTTCAATTGGTGTTAGAGTCGGTGCCTTCGAAAAGTTTAACAGCTTGAAGGAAAAGATAGTAAAGAACACAATGGATCATTCAAGTGGCAATGCAACACCTATTCTTGATGGGTCAAATTTTGGTCTTTGGAGTGCAAGGATGAAGGTTCATCTAATGGCACTTGGGAATGAGGTTTGGGAAGTGATTGAAGATGAGTACACTATTCCCGAACATGGTCCTAATACTAAAGAAGAAAGGCTCCTACATCACAACAATTCAAAAGCAATGAATGCAATCCTGAAAGGCTTACGGAAAGCAGATCTCACCAAAGTGATTCACTTTAAGACAACTAGTGAAATGTGGAAACAGTTGAAGGTGGTTCATACAGGTGATACAAATGTCAGAAAGGCCAAGTTGAGACACTTCAAAGGTATTTTTGAACAACTCAAGATGAATGATGATGAAAATATTAGTGACTACATGCTTCGTATGGATGAGGTTGTTAACTCCATGAAAGAATTAGGTCTTGAGCTTGCTGAAAATGATGTTTGTGATAAGATTTTAAGATCTCTTCCTAATAGATTTAGTGAAAATATTTCTACTATTGAGGAAGCTAAAGATTTGGATAAGTTGAAAAAGGATGAGCTCCATAGTATACTTGCAAGCATTTGAGTTGAGAACTCAAGTGAAGGTTGATGTCAAGAAAGAGGCAACTTTCAAGGCTACCAAGAAATCCAAGGGTAAACAGGTTCAAGATAATGATGAGTCTTCTAGTGATGAAGAGGCATATTACAGAAAGAAAGGCAAGTTCTCTAGAAAGCACAAAATTATGAAAAATATAAGATGTTTCAATTGTGGAAAGTTTGGTTATTATGCTACTGACTGTACTATTCCCAAGAATGAAAGTGATGAAGATAAACATGATTCTAAGAGCAAGGATTCTGAACAAAGATGAGCACAAAAATCAAGGAAAGAGGTATTCTCACAAGCACAAGAAGAGTTTCTACCTAGACAAAGCAAGTGTTCTAGTAGTGATAGTGAAAGTTCTTCAAGTGATGATGAAAATGAGATGTTCATATCAAAAAGAGAGGAAGAACCGAAACATAGATTCATTATCATGAAATGTCTTAGATGTGGAAACTTTGGTCACCTTGAGGATAATTGCACAAATAATGATTTGGTTTCTAGTATGTATGAGGATGCTTCAGAAAACTATAAGGAAGATGCATGTATGGTTTCTGAAAAGGGTAGCACCTCTAGTGATAAGGAATCTGAAAAAGGCTTTGATGATTCAAAAAGCAAACAAATAAAGGAAGTTATAGAGGAAGGTGAAGTAGATCTTGAAGGTGAACTTATTAGTGCTCTTAGTGCTTTGAAAAAGGAAAGAAAGAAGAATGCTAGACTCAAGGATAAGTTAGATGAATGTTGTATGGAGAGAGATGATCTTATAGAAAGTCTTGACTTCTCTATAGCTAAGACACAAGAACTCAAGGATGAGTTAGAGTCTAAGGTTCTTGAGTATAGTGAGTTAGAATAGAAAATGGGTTCTTTGAAAGAGGAAACTAAAGAGTACAAGGATAAGCTTTACAGATTTCAAGATAGCTCCAAAAAGGTTAAGTCACTCATCAAAGGTCAAAGAAAGACAACAGATAAAACATGCCTTGGTTTTGTTAAGCCACACAAGGAACAAGTTGGAGAGTCTAGTAAGAGACTCCAAAAGGAAGAGAGTTTTGATGAGGAAAGTATTTCAGAAAAGGAGTCCTTGAATTATAGATGCATAGAAATAGAAAACAAAATTCAGAATGAGAAGAAGTATTTAGGACCCAAGAGGTCAAATAAAAGAAAGTTTCTAGGCAGATGTTTTGCTTGTCACAAGTTTGGTCACATGGCTTCACATTGCATGGCTCAAGTGAAGAAGGTAAATGACAATTTTAGAAGTGCTAGTTTCTTTCAAGGGTATTGCTGCTCTTGTCAATAGTTTGGGCACAAGGCAGTTTATTGCAAGGCAAATAACAGAAACAGGTTTGATCATAACAGGTTTGGTCAGAACAGGTTTGGTCAGAACAGATTTGGCCAGAATAGGTTTGGTCAGAACAGGTTTGGTTAGAATAGGTTTAGTCAGAACTGGTGGATTCAAATATCAGGTTTACCTCAGAGAAACAACATCATCAAGTGTTTCAAGTGCAACAATGAAGGTCACATAATCAGACAGTGTAGAGCTGAAATTCCAAAATACAGGAACAGGAACAGTGGCATGATCAGGTCCAAGGATCAAGGCATGGACAAGAACAAGGATGAGAACAAGAACAAGAACAGTGATAAGAACAAGAATATGGACAAATAGTTCAAGAGAAGGCCCGACAAGGAAGTTATAGACGCTGATGATGATCAGTGCCTAATGGGAGTTTTACTTCCACCCCAAAATTAATCACCTCATCAGGAGGTGGGCACAGTTGGTTTCAGTTTTGACTCTTGAGAAGTGTTTTTAGTAAAGTTTTGCCATCAATGACAAAGGGGGAGATTGTTGCCAATTTTGGGTACTTTGGGTACATTGCCTTTGCTCAAGTGTATAAGTTGTCATTGATGTCAAGAAGCTCTTGAAGGAATTTGATTTGATGTCAAATAATTTGTTTTGATGAAGGTTACGACATGAAAGTTTCAAAGGTCTTTTGTAAACCCCAAGTTGGCAGGTTTTAAATATTACAGGTGGATGCATTAGTTTAATGCATTTGGGTCCAAGAGGAAGTATTTATTTAAATAATTAAAAACCTTGTTAAGGTTACCTTTAATTATTTTTAAATAAATATTAAATTATTGTTTGCAATGGGTTCTTCTAACCCATGGCGCTTTGTTTTAAGATTGTGGGCGCTAGCCAAGACCTCCGCCGATGTGTTAAACTCCTCGTCGATGTCAAGAGCTTATGGTAAAAATGCATATAAATCTCCCTCAATGAAAATCAAGAATATACCATCTGTATTTTAAAAAGATTTGCTCACTGTGATTTTGTGATCCGCTATTTGGATTTGTTCTCCGATTATGTCTTCGCCGTTTTCGTAAACCTGCTATTCGATTGTGTCTTCACCATTTTCGTGAATTCGTTGTTCATTTTTTTGTACTCACCATTTGTTGTAAATCCACCGTAAGGTTTTCATCTTCGTGTTCATGTCAGAAGAAAGGGAGGCACTATTGTTTTATTTAATCCTTGACGCAGAAGGAACAAGGCTAACAACATGAGGTTTAAATCTCACCGGGTGCCTTTGGTGCACTGGTAGCGGCTAGGCTTTTGGCGCGCTACCCAAACAGAAGGTTTCACATTCAAATAACATGAAAGGGTTTTTCATCGTGAAGTGGACGCAGTGGGTGGTGTTAGAATTCATGCACAATTTCTCCATAGCATGATTTTTGATGTTGGCCAAGGTATTTTCGAAATTAATTTTTGCTAAGTGTATTTTGCGGATGGAGGAAGTTTATTAGAGGGCAAAACAACTTAGGAGTTATAAGGAGTTTAAAGCTTGTTTTATTTTGATAAAATATTCTTTTGAAGGTGTTGTTTGAAATATCTTATTGCATTCTTATGAGAGATAAATTTTATTTTTGATAAGACTATAAGGAAGAAATAAGGTGTATAAGGGATAAATTTTTCTTGTAATGTTAAGAGTGCTTTTGGTTGATTATGGAAATGAAAGTATGATGTTTTAAGGTTAAAATTGCTTCTTGTGTGAAGTTGTGAAACCTTAAGTGGGCAGCTTTGAGATTGACATTTGCTTTCATTAAATTGGTAATAATCAAGCTATTCTTTACTTGGTTAAAGTGTTGGGCTTACTCCTTTGTTGATGATTTGAAAAGTTGTTTTGTGCTATTGTGATTTGAGTTGGTGGATGATTTTTGTTCAAACAATATTGGAGAGAAAAGGAGTTCTACTTGTTTCCTTTTCTAATGTTGATTGTGAAATGCTTCAAGGTTGTGTTTTGAGTTGAATGGTGTTGATTGAACCTTGTTTGATGAGCATTGTTGTTGAAGCCCTAATTGATGGTGAAAAGAACATGAGTATCATTGTTATGTGATTCTTTGCATAGTTGGAAATTTTTGGGGTTTCATGTTCTTGAAAGAAAGCATTCTATCCTATCCATTTCAGATATTGAGTTGAGTTTTCAGATTTGAGATTGAGTTTGAGCTGAGTTGATTTGAGTTGATTTTTGAGATTGGGAGTTGAGTATAGAACATATTGAGTCTCTAACAATTATCTTTATGCTTCTATGAGTTTGACAAATCACATTGGGTCTCTAACAATTCACCTTGTGATTTCCTACTAAGAAAGTATTTTTCTTGGTGAGCTTGATAAGTTTTGGACAGGTTTCGATGGGGACTTGTGAGCAGTTTTGGACAGGTTTCGGTGGGGACTTGTGAGCAGATTTGGACAGGTCCTAGCAGAGGACTTGTGAGCTGAGTTTGATAGTTCTTTTAGAGAACTTGAGGATAGAGGTGCAGTGGTTCTTTGAGAATAACCTGAGGACAGATTTGGAAAGTCTTTGAGAAGGCTTGTGTGTAGAGGATTGATTTGTCCAAGAGTTGGACATATCTGACAGACAAAGGAAGACTTGTACTAGACCGACTGACTGTATTTGGTACAGGTTGCTGATCTACTATGCACGTGATCATAGAAGGCAGAGGTCTCTTAGGCTAAGCATTGAGGATAGGAGGTCTTTGGTGGAAAGGATTTCCATGTGCTGGCAAGAGGTAGAGGCAGTTGATCTTCTGAGGGATCATTCCTAGAGCAGAGGGGAAGGTATCTCCTTTGAGTAGAGGCTCATAAATTATGATTGGGGGAAGGTATCTCCTTTGGTCCGAGGCTCATAAACATTGTAATTGGGAAGGATTCCCAAATAACTTTGAGATAACTTTTAGAGAAAAGTTTTGTGGACGTAGCCCAACCATTTTGGGTGAACCACGTTAAAATTGGTGTCACTTTTTGGATGATATTGTGCATTGCTTTGATATTACTTTGGGTATATTGCTTTACTATTTTTAAGTATAAAGGAAAAAGTAAAAAGTGGTCTTATACTATTCACCCCACCCCTCTTAGTATAAGCTTGTGTTCTTCACGCTCCTGATGCACATCGACTTGTAAAAAAGTCCTCCTATGAGTGCGCTCTTCGTGATAAGTGTGAGTGAATAAACCAACCCTGGCTAGCCTATCCTCTTGTTCTATATGCTCATTTTGGAAAAATATGTGTTCCTCATGCATACGCTACTCATATAATCTTTATCTAATGAGCCTTTGCACCTAAATATTCTCATCTTCAATGCACTGCCTCTCTATGTGGTCATCCTCCAATTGATATTGGAGGAGTTGTTGTCTTTGCTCGGATACTAGTCTATACGATCTATCAATGTGATTAGCTATAAAAGGTCTCTGGTATGTGTGCTCCGTGTTAGCGACCTTATGGGTTCTATACCCTTCTGATAGATTCACTATGCTTTTGCCTTTTTCTATGAAGATGACATTGGTATCATGTTGAGTATTGTGCTATGTGCCACCGTGCATGGATGGTGGATGCGAACCATGAGGGTGATTGGAAGCCTCCCCATGTTCTCTGGTGGCCCTAATAGTACTCTCGCTATGCTCACTTGTGACACGAGTGGGTGGAGTTGAAGGCTTGTAGCCTAACTGCTCGAGGACACTACCTAAACCATCCAACTATCTGGATCGCCAACGCTCATGAAATGGCATACCATTGGCTCCCACCTTAGAAATATCAATAGTGATACTGTGAGGTTCACTACGCGTGGGAGTGTGAACAAGCCTATACTCAAAATCAGGCCTATCTGCATGCCCCTGAATGGATAAATTTTGATATCTTCTATACTTTGAAGTTGGAGGCATGGAACCTTCGATAGACCTAGTACGTAGGGGTACCAACTTGGCCCCCTGTATGACATACTCATTAGCTGATCCCGTGGATGCACGTGCACTATGATCTTGATAATGGTCTCCAAGTGGAGCACCCTCATGCTGGGAGACTCCATGCTCTATCCTATGTCTATAAGATTATACAAAAGCTCCTCTATCAAGGATACACTCAATGGTTTTCCCTCATGTCGAATTGTCTCCTCTGATGCTCATCGAATGTCATTTGGGAAGCACATGTGGGCAAGGGATTGACACATTTTGTTGTGAACCTAGTGGGGCTTGGTCAATGACATCAGACTTAAACCTTTGTTGACCACCCCGTGTCTCCACCATGGTGCACCTAGTGTCTAGATTTATCTTTTATTATGCAATCAAGGTATACAATGGTGATTATCTTGAATTAAATTTTAAATGTGAATCCTAAACTGTTTGATGTCATTTCATGATTTGTTGTATCAGTATCAGAAACTCTTATCATATTTGAAAGCTTGTTGGATAATAATCTCAGTTTAATTGGCTTTCACTTGTATACTCACAGTTCGACATCCTAGCTATGAACTCCAGGTCACATAATCCAACCTATAATATGTGGTAATGAAGCCCATACATGGTCAGGGAGCACATGTCCTCTCAGATCCTCACCTATTTTCATCTAATCAGTGTCATACCCTCCAAAGAGGAGTATATGCAAATTTTCTAGGCTATGAAAGGTTCTCGAATTTGGTATTGGTCTAGAACATAAGGTACATGGGATTTGGGCCAATGGATGGAAATCACCTCCACCGTCGTTGAAATCCTACTAGTGGTTGAATGTCACTTCCAACTTACTAGTGTTTAATTGAAACGTGGTGTGTGTGGTTCATTTTAATTGTTCATGAAAATAAAATGCATCATACAACTTTCATGCTCATTTCCTACGTGGTATGTAGTGGAAGAACTTTTGAAACTTAGAAAATGTAAGCTACATCCTACATTCTCTTTTTGACAATGCACTTTATGATGTAAATGGCCAATGATTGGGCCTTAGACATGCAAACCAACACACAATTTAATCTAACACGCTAGATCCTAGGGTGGATTGCACTCAAAGGTCCACTGTTCTTAGCAGTGCCTAGCTAAAACATAAAAATAATTGAAATCCTAGGACCTTATCCATTTTACTTTTCTTTTATGTGTCATAATCAATTCTCAGTTTCACACAAACTAGAAAAACACATGCAGTAAAAATAGAAACAGGGGTTAAAAATGGGATCTACCTCTGATCTTTATCTGATAAAGCTTTGAATCCTTACTATCTGTTGTGTTTGTAGACCACGTCTTGAAGCCACTGTCCAACAATGAGACCACAACTGTCAACCGTGGTTTGCACCTGATATCCAAAAACACAAAAAGTTAGAAATCAAAGGCTAAAAATATAGAGTTCTGCCATGATCGCCTTCTGTAACCACACAAATGACCTCACACCTATGCTTCCTACTGTGTAAAATGAAATAAGAGAAAAAAAGTAGATGCATGCGAAATTGGAAAAAAATGGGAAGAAGAAAAATACTTTTATTCCATTGTTAAGAAGCCAATTACGGTTACAATAACGTCCCTCTTAGGGATACCATTTTGATACTCTTATTATAGTAGGAAAAAAAAAATGTTACCTCTTAAGATTAAATGTGAGTTTTAGGCCCTTCGAGGTGACACAAACTGCTCTAGGGTGGAGTCGATCCTCTTCTCTGCATTGAGGAAGGAATTGGATGTATGAATCTCCTTTGAATCTACTTCCCATGGTTAATAAACAACACAAAAGCATTGATAGCATAGGCAACTTCTCATGATGAGGCCCTTTAAGGAATATGAACATAAATATGCCATAACACTAATAAAATCAAGAAAATGAATAAAGCATGTTAAGCCTATGCAATACTTGAAAATATTAATTGAAACATATAATTGGAAAGTACATCTATCTATCTAGTGGATTGATTGCATGAAATGAAGCATGATAACATGAAAATGAGCTAATTATGTCCTATTTGCCATAATGAAGTAAACTTGGTGAAATCCCTAATTCTATCAGTTACAGTCTCTAAAATTCTAAATAAACCACTAAGATGCTTAATATGACCTAATGAAATATAATGCAAAAATAATAGTAAGGAGATCTTTCATCGATTGCAAACCGTGACTCAAATGAGCGGTTCTGCACTGTACACCATGACTGTCAGTCATGGTGAGAAACAAAGTAGTTTTACCCTCCAAATCTAAGGTTGTGGACTTGATCCTCCTTATCAAATTGATGGTCAAGGGTCACCTTGGTGTCCTCTAACTAGTTTGTGGTTGAATTGCATAGTTGGGCCTCCGTTTGCCCAAATTTGTGTTTCTTGGCATTCTAGCTCCTTAGGTCATCCATGGCACAAATTGACATGATGATAGAAAAATTGGCAAATGAATGGCAAAAAAACTCTCTCAGTACACTCAGGTGAGTCTACAATCTGATAGGGTTTCACTGCTTTAATCTCCAACACACACTTCATCATTTTCCCTAATTTGAAGGGGTGCTTATAGGATTACCCAAGGGCTAGGGGTGGCTTCATGGAGAAGCCAAGATCAAGAAGATATGGTTGGGAAAATTGGATTGGAAGCCTCTAGAATATTCCATATTTCAACTACCTTCTTCTAGAACAAATGGCCATTCAAATTGATTTGGCTTAGATGAAGGTCAACTGAACTTCAGTTCTAACCTAGCCTTCCACCTCACCTACTCTAGCCTGTCCTAGCCCTTCCACCTCTCACCCAGATATTTCTCCACCTCACATATTTTTGGGTCATAAATGCAAGATGGAGACTTTTGCACCTAAAAAACAATTTTTAATCCTAATATATTTCAATAAAGGTGATTATTAATAACAAGTTGATATTTTTGGTAAATCATAGTTATTTATGGATGGGTGAGGGATTATCTCACCCAAACCACTTATGACCCAAGACACCTCAGGGGACACCTCTTTGGTGGAAACATCACCATTGCCACCTCACAGGGGACACCTCATCCCCTTTCTCTCACCTTGGCCCACTCTATAAATAGAAGGCCATTTTCACCTTTTAGGAACCAACCAAATTTTGCGTATTGAAACTTAGCCAAAATAACTATTGCCATTGCATCCATCATACATCCATTACACAACCATCATACAAACATCACAATCAATTTATATATTTCATAATATTGTTTGGTGAATGAGATAGGTTGATAATCCTGCCAAGAGCGCACTTTTAGAAGCTGAACCAGACAAATTTCAAGTCAAAAACCAATCTTGAGCATCTTGAGAAGCTATCTGAGAAATCCAATAAAAAAAGGACCAGTTCGTAACTCACATGTGTGAACCACCTGGTTCATACCCTAGGAGTACGAATCTCTGAAACATGCACCAGAATCATCCGAACAGGTAAGAATAAGATAGTTTACCATTTCATGTTGTTTTTAGCAAGTTATTTTATGTTTTGAATAATTTTTATGAGTCTTTTGTCTTCATAACTCTAGGGTTTGACTGAGGCAGACCCCCAACACACTAATAGGATTTTGCAGGTTTACAGGTCCAACAAAGCACAAGTAAAGATATCCAACAAGTGGTGGCTCACGAGCAAGAAACCCACCTACATCGAGGAACCCAAAAATATGATTCGTGTTGTATTTGTACCACATATGAGAGGGATTTCTTAGGGAAGACCTCATTGTAGCCTTTAGGACAAGATTGTAAAAGGATATCAATTCTTTTAACCCCTTTTATGGTTATCAATACAAATGCAGTAGATTATTTGATATTGAATGAATGTCTTAGCGTATTTTTTGGTAGTTTCATTCTAGCACACCCAGTGGGACCCCCATAAAGCATTAGCTTAATCACCTTCTAACCAAAAATTATGGTCTATTTCTATATGGCAGGTAGCTATCATCTTTTAAGAAACCCCAAAACAAAGCAAAAATACCATGAAAGACATCTTAGAAAAAACAACGATAGATTTGATGGTGCACCGACAAGCCTTCAAAGAGAGTAGTGAGTACACACTTGGACATGTGAATTCCTAAATCTACCTCAAACTTGATCTTGATACCCCAGTATTTGTTCAGAAACCCAAAACCAATGATAAGGTAAGTCAGGGGAGGTTAAGATCCTCATGTTCCCATGGATTGTGTTCCCTCATACCTAGACCACAAATTGTCTCTTGCCATGGCATATGCAAGGTTAAAGTGTCCTTGTATTTTTGGGCACCAAATCAATAGTTAATTTAAATTTTTGTCATTTATTTACTTTAGGTATATGTGATATCTTTGCGAGTTTTTGGTCATCTTGCTACCCATAAATTGAGTTTTTGGAACTTTTTGTGCAGATACCTATGCTAAAAACACTCCAAAGACATCAAAATCATCACCAAGACCCCAAAATATGTCAGGTCAGTATTCGAATCCTAGTTCGCACCTTAAGAGTGCAAAATACTAGCAAAAGATAGGTTCGCATCCTAGGAGTGCAAACCTCCCAAATTTCTATAGTTTTGGACTAGAGGACACATTGAAGACATTTACACTCACCTGGACACAGGTTTTGTGTGAAAATATTTAGTTTTCCTCTATTTTGAAGCTAATATTTTACATTGAGCTATGAATTCCACAACATCACACATTCCTATTTGTTGTAGCTAAATTTTTAGTTTTTTTCTAGCATAGCTTCCAATTCCAGTAATTTTCTTTTAAGTCATTTCATTTCCAAAGCAATTAATTAGATTTCCTTTTTCGAAAATCAATAGAATAAATTTTCTTTTGTGAAAACCACTTAATTAGATTTCCCTTTTGAAAATCAATAGATTAAATTTGTTTTTGTACCAAACCAAGTAAATAGATTTATTTTGAAAAGGCATCATAGCATAGTTTATTTTGAAAAGACATTTAGAGTAGATTTGCTTCTAAAATAGTACCACACAAACAAACACCACACACTCACATCCTATTTAAATAGTGTAAGGAGTTGGGTTTCATCTCCAGCTCGAATTGGATTTCATCACCAATTCACCACAAAAGTTTAGTGAGGTCTGGGTTTACTCTCCACTGGCTCACCTCTAGATTAGTCACCATATTAGCCCCTGAGGTGGATCATTATAGTATTAATACCCCTTCGATCCTTCCCACTTTGAGTGTTGGTTATCCATAATTCATCACTGAAAGGTTCCTTCAGAGTGGGTAGTTTTAAAAATCCCATTTACCACAGGGCTTTTCAAATAATTAGTGAATGCTATTGATAGTTACTATGCATATCTTAAACATGAGGGTTAAGCAAAATCCTTTATTAGGACTGGTAACAACACATTGATAGCGTGACCTCTCTTTGCGAGAGTTTATTTGACTCATTAGAGCATTTTGAGTCTTCCTCCTTTGGATATCATTTTATTGTGCCTGTTACATCTAGGTTGCCATAATCCTATTGGGTATATTTCTATTCTTTGCACCTTTGGGTGTTGTAGGAGGTTATGTATCACAACATACCTATTTCAAAGTAACATTCACCCATTGTCTATGGTTTTTTCCTAGGGCAAATACATACTTTCATCAAAACACATGAAAACAAAAAAGAAAGAACATTTGCTTATTGTTTTTGAAAAAGTGGTTATAATAGCATATCAAACGTGCTATAACATACTTATCAGTTATTCCATAGTTTCACCTCCATGCTTTACACTGCACAGTCCATTTTTAGGTGATTTGCACCCTCTAGTGTGATTCCCCTATACTCAACCTTATTTCACATGATTCTGTGTGAAAATATAGCTTTCAGGCTACAAAACTACATCACACAGGTCTCCACAACACACATAGGGTATACACAGCATAAAATTCACTCCCTATCATAGTTTTGGGTGTTCCACACCCCTAGAGTGTGAACCTATTTTTTGGGTTCCAGATTGCACACATAAGACACAAACACATAACACAACATATATATGACATTTATTTCTCATTTTGAGTGTTTCACACCCCACCTATGTGAACATGTATTTTTCAAAATAGATAGTGTTCTAGTCAGTCACAGACATTTCCAGAGTTCAAATTTCACATTTGTTGGTTGTTACCATACCTTTTACACATATTACCATGTCGGTTACACATAGTCATATGCGTGAAGCCCTTCGTCATACCACTGAGGCTGCTCAACAAACTGTCATGACGATAGGTGCTTCTAGTTCTCAAACCATTGATCCACCTTTTGAGTCTAACCAGGTTACTATTGTATGTCCTCTTGACCTATTGACTGGGCCTTTACCCCTACTACTAGTACCACATCCCATATGACATCTTCCACTCCATCCCACCTCTTAGATGAAACCTTCGAGGAGACCCCTCCTTTGGAAGAAATTTCCTCTCCTAATCCCCCATCCACATACTGCCAGCATGTCATTTACACTCCTCCTAGCCGCCCCATACCCATTATGGTGGTATATGATTTCACCCCACCTGCTTCACCTTTTGCTACCCATCCCTTCCTTAAGCATTCCTCCCATCCACTTTTGGGTGATGACTCTGGTCCCATTGTTTCTCAAATTATACCCAATGTTGTTACCACTATCCAGATAGTTGGTATGATATCCACACCTCCTCCATCCATGGGCCCTCCTACCATACATTCATCCCAAACCCCACCATATCATTAGGCTTAATTGAGTTATCATCCTTCCTCCAATACACCTTCCTCACTCCCACCACAACACTATTCACATTTGTATCAGTATTACCAGTTGACATCACTTGATCTATCCCATCCCTTGTTGTAACTTTACCCGCAACAAGCCTCTTCATCCTCCCATGTCTCATGTCACACCACATTTCACCTCCTAACTACCCACCAACTATCCACCATTCTCATCTTATGGACCCCCATCGACTCCTTCATCATCATTTTACTTACCACCCCCACCTTCCTTTTGTCCCCCATCGTTGAATCCCGCTTATCAAGGTCATCCTCCTCAATATTCGGTTCAGCTTGAGTCCCTTCTCACCATACCATCGGTACCCCCTTCATAATCATAAGTTCCACCCTCATCTTCCCATTAGTTTACTTTTACCACACCAGCATCTCTTCCACCCTCATCTTCTACACCACCCACTTTCTTCACTTCACCACCCACATGGTCTTCTACCACTACTGCTCAAGTGCAACCGAATTACCCATATGTGTAGCAGCAGTAGATACCCATGCCTACCCAGTAGGTCCCCAAATATTATGATCAGTAGTAGCAACCACCGACCTACCACTCTTACTACATCTCACCCCACCCATCTCAGGTTCTTGTCCTATAATATCAAACTATGTCAGTACCTGATCTAAACCAGGATGCTTACTATCATCTATTGGAGGAAAAATAGTTGCAATATCCACCACACCTGGGTTATTCACAACCCCCATCACAACCATTACCTGCATCCACATAATCATTTCCATTTACAGATCCACAAAATACTACCATGATGCTCTCTAGTGAATTTCAAGCCATGCAGGAGCAACTTTGTACATTAGATTTATGCACAACTGGTTACAAACCTCAAAAACCCATATATGATGAGTTGTGCAACGATCCAATTCACCCATCTGTTCCTATACATCCATATCCTTACAAATTTGATATCCCTAAATTTGATAAAATAAAAGTAAGAAATATCCTAGAGAGCATCTTAATAATTACTATTTTGCTTGCTACCAGTTGCACGGTAGTGATCCCCTTATGCTTCGCACATTTTTGCTTTCACTTGGGGGACAAAAATTAGATTGGTATAACCATTTGCCTTGCCATAATTTATTCACTATCAAACAATTGGCCAATCTATTTCTAGAGCATTTCTTAATTAACATCAAAATCAACCTTACCTTTTTCGATGTTTATGCTTTATATCAATGGGACGACGAGCCTATAACCAATTTTATCACCCATTGGAGAGTGGTCATTCATGATATAGCTTTACCTATCCCACCTTCAGATCTCATCAAAATTTTTACCAAGAATTGTCACAAATAAATATCCCAAACATTACAGATTCATCAGAGTTGGATATTTGAGGAAGCCATTTCCCAAGCTAAAGTCATTGAGGACATCAAGGTCCACATGGGAAAAATCAAGTTGCATCAGAAACAACCCTACCCCACCAATTACCATTACAACCACCCTCCATATGTACCACCTACCACTCGACCACCTCAAACCAATAAGGTGCTTCTAAATTCTCCATATCCCCCATCGCAAGTGGCATCTATGCAAGCTACACAACCCACTCATCCATGATATCCTCAAAATAAATACCAAGCCAATACTCCACTTCTTACCACTCCACAACCAGGCAATCATCCACTCCAATATTATCCATTCAAAGGCTACAATCCACATCCACCTCACCCTCCATGCAATTGGATGCATATATATGAACCCATGCCCACTCTATTCTACAGGTTAACTGAGGGAGGTCTCATCACTTTTCCAAATGTCCAACCTCTTGATCCAAATCATACTCTCCTCCAGGACTACAATTCGTAGGATTTCTATGATTATCATTGACAACATGACCATACTATTGATTTATGCCACATTTTTCACCACGTCATGCAAGACCTTATTGATCGAGCTACTATTCAAGTCTCAAATCCCCTCTCACCACAAAATAAAAAATTGGGGATATATCAGAATCCTTTACCCGAGAATGGGGGTAATCCACCTCAAACTGATCCACACCAGGTTAATCATGTCAATCGAGGTCCTTCCTAGTAGGGGTTTGTGGGTATGATCCATATCGCAACCTGTAATCAACGTTATCCACACCCTGCAGCCACCTAACAACCTTCCACATCTCAGCAACCACCAATTACCACTTTCATAATCACACCACCAATTCCTCCACCTCTTCCATGTAATGTCATCACCATCCATGGTAGTATTTCCCATCAACTCTGCACCGCCCTTGCAAGGTTATCCATTTACGACCTTCTGCAATAATCCCCACTTCATTGTGAAGCCCTTGATTCTATCCTTATTTATCTTGATCTCGAGACCCATGATGCAGATGCTTTTGCCAACTTCATTGGAAATTTTCATAGGTGCCTACAACCTTCTATCAGTTTCCATGACCATGAAATTACAAAAGTTATAGGTAAGGGAGCGGATCCCCCATTACATATTCAAGCCTCCATCAATGACATCCCTATAAGCATATTCTCATCGATGCCGGTTCATCCATCAAAATCATTTCTACTGCCACCCTAGGCCATATTTGTCTTCCCCATTCCAATATTGCCACTTCATCCATGGACATTTGAGCCTTTGATGGCTCCATGCGTCCTACCCTTGGTACCATTGTCCTACCCATCAAGGCGGGTGCCAAAACCATTTTCACTCTCTTTCATGTTATCGAAGGTAAGATGCAGTATAACATCCTATTGGGGCATCCTTGGATCTAGGACATGCAATGCGTCCCCTCCACACTCCATCATTATATATAATATATCCATAATGGATTAGTCCATTGCATCCCTACCAACGGTGATCCATTCAAATTCTGCAATATCATCACTCTTCCACCCGGTCCACCCTTATCATCCACCCAATTCACCCCTACTCCATGTCGATCCCTTGATAACATGTATCCATCAACTTCACAATATCACCCTCCAACACATGATCCAAGTAACATCGCATCCACCTCCTCCAATCCACCTCAACCTCCCACTACACAAGCTACACCCACATTCTCTCATCAACCCTCATCCCATTTCACACCACCTCCTCCATTTACCTTTCCTACTATACCCTCCACTCCATCTTCATCTAGCAAACCAAAAATCCTTCCCACACCTCCTCCATATTCACACCACTTTGTGCCCCAATCGACACGAATACAAGTCATCTCCAGCTCACCCACCACTACTTCCATCCCCACTTCTCAATTCACCCATGCCAACCATCCTATTACTAGAACACCTTTTGAGTGCTATGAGTGGACACAACGTGCATCCCAACTTGATGACCAGTTAGCTCAATTGGATACTTCCACTAATACCCCTTCATCTACTACTCCACCTACACAAATTCCACCATCTTCTACACCACCCATGGGGTCCTCCCCTCCACATGAGCATACGACCCCTCCTCATGTCTCAATACTCATGACCACACTAGGTCCTGGTGAGTATAACATAAGTAATGCTCGGGTCCTTCCATCCAACATCCAATCCACTCGTGACTTTGGATGACCTCATGATATGCCCTTGACTATTGGGGTGGTAGTTCCTTTAGGTCCTCTCGATAATTGTATGAAATTTGTATATGGGGGACTTGAATCATCTTTAGAACCTCCAACACCTCCATCACCACAAACCATATTCTATGATAATATTGACCGCATGTCCATCTAAATTTTACTTGGAATTATTTACATATATATAACTGGCATGGGTATGGCCTAGGGAGATATGAACAAGGGTGTCACACCTATATTCAACCTCCCCGATGCAAACCCACTGACTGATCCAACATTGGTTACCATCCCCCCACAATCAGTACACTCAAGCATGAGTTGCAAAATATGGATCTTGATCCCATTGACCTTCTTTCTGATGAGGAATTTGAGCTTAATATACCAATACGCAGTTCTTCCCCACATTCCACAATTGACCTTCCCTCTACATTATTTCCACCATCCCCATCGTATGAGCCTCTCTCACCCCATGAAGTCGAAACCCTTGCTCACCACTTCACCAACCTATCTCTTGACCCACCTTTTGTAGCTGATCCACCTTTGCTTGAAGATACTCCTTCTTCACCCCAAAATGCTATTCCATTCTTTCCCACTCAATAATTTCCACCACCATTTGGTCCATGTTCTCGATCCCCTTCCCCACCTGTGGTGTTAAATCTCAGTCGCAACCAACCTTTTTTGAATTCATTGCTATCCTCATATGATTCATCACAACCCTCATCACCTACCTCTCCCATGTCTAGCACTTCGGTCAACATGATATCTGTTGACTTGTATACCCTGCTATGATATCTACACCAACCTCATTACTTTCCCCAACCTATTCCTAATTTTATTGTTCTCGATGATATCTCCAAAACCCCCACAGCTACTGAATTCCTCCCAACATCGCACATGCTGTGATTCGCCAATACACCATTACCCTCCATCCCACCTCACATCCCATGGATTAATCATATGGATCTTTATCTAGATGATGAATTATAGCTTCCAAATTCCATTGATGACCTTCACCTCATCCCCATACCTGCACAACTCCATTATGGTTCTTAGATGCTTATTGAGGACACTATTGAAGTTGATATTGGCAATGATCCGAAACACCCTCACATCATCTCCCTCATCACTAGCCTATCTAAAGAAGAGTGCATACTTTATACCAATTTCCTCAGATACTACATTAATCTATTCACATGGTCCTACATGGATATGCCTGGCCTTGACCCATCGCTAGTCATGCACAACCTTGTCCTAGATGATAATGCTAAACCTATCCGCCAAAAGTTGCACCGCATGCATCCCACCGTCATGCTAGTTATCAAGGAGGAGTTACAGAAACTCCTTGATGTCGATTTCATCTAGCCTATCGATTAACCTGAGTGGGTTTCAAACATGGTTCTCATCAGAAAACCCAAGGGGGTATCCGTATTTGTACCTATTTTAGGGATCTTAACAAATCTTGTCCCAAGGACAATTTTCCACTCCCTAACATTGACACGCTAGTCGATGCTATAACCGGACACGAAATATTGTCACTCATGGATGGTTTTTTAGGTTATAATCAAATTTGTGTCAATCTAGAAGACCAGCACAAGACCTCTTTCATGACCCCTTGGGGGAACTTTTGTTACAAAGTCATGCCCTTTGGCCTTAAAAATGCTGGGGCAACTTACCAACGTGCCATGACCTACATATTCCATGATATGATGCACAAAACTATTGAAGACTATGTTGATGACCTCATAGCTAAATCCAAAACCCGTGGTCAACATCTTGAGGACTTACGTCAAATATTTGATCACATTTTGGAACATAACATCTGATTAAATCCAAAGAAATGTGTCTTTGGTGTCACCACTAGCAAAATATTGGGTTTCATCATTTCACAAAAAGGCATTGAAGTAGATCCCACCAAAGTCCAAGCCATTCTTGACATGCCTCCCCCTACAAACCTCAAGTAGCTATGCGGCTTGCAAGGAAGGATTCAATCCATACGATGATTCATCGCCCAAATTTTAGATAAGTGTCATCCATTTAATCATCTTTTATAGAAGGGGGTCCCATTTAAATGGGATAGCAAATGCCAAGCTATCTTTGATGACATCAAATCATACCTCACATCTCCACCCATCCTAATTCCATCCCATCTAGAGCCACCTGTACATTTTTTCCACTGATGTCACATTGGGCACGCTTCTTGCTCAAAAGAATGAACGAGACCAAGAGAAAGTTGTATACTATATCAATCACACATTGATTGATTATGAGATGCGATATGCTTACATGGAGAAAATTTGCCTTGCTATTGTATTTGCCACCCAAAAGCTGCGACACTACATGATTAATCACACTACCTATGTCATTACCCATGATAACCCACTTCGCTACATGATGGGTAAGAGCTACCACAATAGTCGAATGACCAAATGGATCATGCTCCTCATGAAATTCGATCTCAAATTCATCAGTCAAAAATACATTAAAGGCCAAGTCATTGTTGATCAGTTAGCTGAGGCCCCATTACCAAGTGATGCACCATTGCTTATCCAACTTCTAGATGACTTTGTATTTCATATAAGCGAAGTTGAAGAACCCGTCGAGCCCGAATCAACCACTAAATTAACCTTGTTCTTTTATGGCTCCCATTGCACACATGTTGGGGGTGCAAGAATAGTCTTTTTCACACCACAAGGGGAGCCTCTCCCCTTTTCCTTCAAGTTAGGCTTTCACTGCACAAACAACAATGTTGAGTATGAAGCTCTTATTCTTGGCCTAAAGCAAGTGCTATCCATGCACATTCATCACTTGGACATATTTGGTGACTCCCTCCTCATTGTGAATCAAATCAAGGGAGAATGACAATGTCATTGCCCAATCTTACAATAATACAAACAAGTCATTGAATATTTGTTGGCCCAATTTGAATGGTATGACATCACCACTACTCCATGGTCCACAAATCATTTTGTCGATACCATGGCCTCACTAGGCTCACTCATTCCGCAAAACCCACTTTCTGACACAAATCATGTGTCCATCCACACCCTTTTCCATTCTACCATTTCCACCAATCCGCCTTCTCGTGATGATGGCATCAATATCGTCAAAGCTCACCCACATGACCCATGGTTTTCCCAAGTCAAGGACTACATTAAGCTCGGTATTCTCCCACCTGATCTAAATCATACTCACAAATGAGCTTTCAAATTGCGTGCCATTTGCTATACATTGCTAGGTGATATCCTTTATAAGTGAAGTCATGACGACATTTTATTGCGCTGTCTAGAACCATTAGAAGCCCAATGAATCACTCAAGAGGCTCATGACGGTACTTGTGGTGGCCATTTTAGTGGCATGGCCATCACCAAGCACATTTTATGAATGGGCTATTACTGGCCCACAATGGAGCATGACTACTATACCTATGTCAAAAAGTGTGTTAAATACCAACATCATGCCAATCTTACACACTTGCCTTCTCAAGCTCTACAACCTATCCAGTCAATGTGGCCCTTTTCACAATGGGGCTTGGATCTCATCGAAAAAATCACACCCACCTCATCTGCCAATCATAAGTTCATCATTACTGCAACCGAATATTTCACGAAATGGGTTGAGGCCATCCCTCTAATTCAAATGACCGGTCCTAAAATTGTTGATTTCATCACTCAACACATCATTTGTCATTTTGGCATCCCATCCAAAATCATCATAGATAATGGCACTCCATTTAAGAATAAGAATTTTCATGCACTATGTGAAAAATTCAACATCCAACATAGTTTCTCTACTCCATACTACCCATAGGGTAATGGCCAAGCAGAAGCTACGAACAAAACCATTTGCGCCATTCTTCGCAAAACCGTTGCAGACTCACATCATGATTGGCACAATCAAATACCACTAGCACTATGGGCCTACCGTACTAGTATTCACATCCCAACTGGGGAAACCCCATTTTCTCTGGTATATGGCGCTGAGGCCATCATGCCATTGGAACTTGAAATACCATCCTTATGAGTCTCCATGCAAGAATTCATTGATGATGATACAACTCATCAGGCCCGACTTGACCAATTGATCTTATTAGATGAACATCACATTCATGCTATTGAACACACACAAGTTTATCAAGACCATCTCCGACGTACCTACAATTCCAAGGTACACCAACATGAATTCCAAGTTGGAGACTTAGTCCTCAAAGAAAACCAACAAATTACTAGCCAACCGCGCCATCTCCACAATAAATTTACATCGAATTGGCTAGGCCCTTACATGGTTACTCACAAGTTTGGATCTAGGGCATATCATCTGGCCACATTGGAAGGTATTGCCGAACTTGAGCCCATTAACATTATTCATCTACGAGAATTCTATGCCTAGTTGTAGGCTTTCTAGCTCATCACCACTTGTATCTATGTATATAATTCAAAAAAAAAAAGAACATCAACATTTTTGACGATCTGTGACACTACTCCCATTTGCATGTACATTCAAAACTGTTGCATTCATCTCATTCTTCTCTTCTATTTCTTCTAATATACTCATCAATGTTGTATGGTCACTCTTCGAGTGGCTACATACCTTTGATAGGTTTATTTTCTTCTTTCTCTTCTATTCTTGTTCTTCTAAGTCACTCATCAATGTTGTATGGTCACGCTTCGAGCGGATACATACCTTTGATAGGTTTCTTTTCTTCTTTCTCTTCTATTATTGTTCTTCTAAGATACTCATCAATGTTGTATGGTCACGCTTTGAGTGGCTACATACCTTTGATAGGTTTCTTTTCTTCTTTCTCTTCTATTCTTGTTCTTCTAAGTCACTCATCAATGTTGTATGGTCATGCTTCGAGCGGCTACATACCTTTGATAAGTTTCTTTTCATATTTCTCCTCTTTTCATCTTTATCCCCTTCTCTATTTCCACACCAATTTAACTTACGCCCCAGCCCATTGTACATAAAATTGGGGCAACCTTACACATAAATTCTTGTCTTTTTGCATCCATATAGGCATCTATACATAATCATTGTAAATACCATGCAAAGGGAATTAAACATGCACATGCTAGCACACCAGTGTGATGCCCAAAACCCTTTTCGAGAAATAGGATTATTGAAATGTTCTGAGTGCTTCACCCATCAACAGTTACATAATCAACCACCATCCAAAGTTGGCATATTTCAAAAATATTTCTAGGCTTCCCTTGGTTACCTTGCTCTCATTCCTGGATTTACCCACACGTCCTACAAATTAACTACATGTTGGAAATTGGACTGGCTACGCTGCATGATGACTGATGCTTAGTGAAAATCACTCCGCTCATTATATCATTCACATGATTTCTCTCAAACTTGAGGATTGACAAAAGGACAAGTTAAAAAAAAAAGAGAGAAAAAGGGTAGAAAACAAAAGCCAACGCCCACAAAAAAAAAAAAAAAAGAGAAAAGAGCACCACACAAGAAAATCATCATACAGGGGCAGAAAAAAAAAGGAAAGGCCTCGAGAGTATCATTCACTTGAATCCCTGCATTCCTCAAGTCTTTACCAATGAGCTAGCTTATCGGCTAAGTTACCATGCAGTTATGAACCGTCCTTTTTCAACATGGTACAATGAACATCACTTTACACACACAAATCCAGGATTGAGGTCTTGTTTACCAAGATAGCCTAGAACCTGTTCCAGAAGTTTGCTTAGTTAGTCAATGGGTTTGATTACTTACAAACTTTAGTGTTCAAATCTCTTCACTACAATATTTATATCCAACATCCTTGGAATAATGGAATGGATTACATCATCTAGCTATTGTAATGATGCAAATGTTGTCCCTAAGCAATGTGTTTATATCTTTTAATCCTATGCATGCCATTTTACTTAATTTATGTTAGTTCATATTTATTTACGCATACCATCATTCCATTCAAATCTAACTATCTATCACCACATCTACATTAATCATACACCACCATCAGTAGAAACAAGCAAACATACAAATGCAAATAGACACAAGTGCCGCAGAATATCATATGTATATATATATATATATATATATATAAAATGATGCCATATGACTACAATAAAATGTGTGGGCCCTTATGGGCACATCATCACATATCCATGTACATACATCACCATCAAAAATGCCATACAACTATAATAAGGAGTGTACCCTCATCGACACATCTCCCCAAAAAGAATCTGCTCATCCTGAGTGCCAACAAAACTATAAAACAAATCACATGCCAGTCGCTCTGCCTCCACAGCCCCATCATGACTACTACCCTCCAGGAGTCTCACCAACCCCCTCATCCATTGGAGCTCATCCTACCATTGCCTGTGATGACTCAGCCTCTCTAGCCTCTACCCTCTGCACTACCCCCATCGATACTAATAGTTGCATCACCATCAACATGTATGACATCATCGGTGCTACCCCCTACTGACCCAACCTGCCAATTGAGGGTGCAATCTGATCCCCCTAAGGTTGTGATAATGAGAGAGACCTAGAGTATGTCAAAATTGGTAGGTCGTTCACCATTAGCTCATTATCTACTCTCATCTTGCTGGAACCCTCCTTCATGTTGGCTGTCATAAACTGCTCATTCCCCACCTGTAATCATACCATCTTCTTCTATGCTACCTCCATCTATGGCACTACATCTCCAATATGAGAAATCTCTTACTCTACCATCTCCCTCACCTATTGTACCTCTTGTATAGTCTGCTCTAGCTCCACCACCCTCACTAAATTATAGGCCTTCATGACCTCTGTCTCCCTTCGTGCCTCCTCCAACAACCTCTAAAACCTCTCCGTGGTCTCAATAATCTCATCATGCTCTCCATGGATGGTGTCACACTCACGTCTCAGCTCATCCCGCTCAATTCTGAGTGCCTCCATCTCCTCCTCCATCTGCTCCACTTGAACCCTGGCCTCATCTCTCTCCTCTAATGTCACCCTCAAGTCCACCTCCACCTCCCTCTTCTCTGCTTCTATCATGGAGCGATCAACCCCCCAATCCAGCTCGGTGTCAAGAAGCTTATTTCTAAGCCTCTTTACCTCCCCCCTCAAAGCCACCACCTCACCCTCGACCTCTAGATCACCACCAAAGTCATAATCATCTGACTCCTCATCCACATCTACCAAAGGAATGTCCCCCTCTCCTCCATGCCAACCTCCACCCCCTCACCCCTCTCCACTGATGGCCCTACACCACCACCACCCACCGACCTAACCAACCAATCATCTACCTCCTCATATACATCCATCAGTGGTATATCCTCCCTCTCCTTCGCACCACCTCCCATCCCCTTATCCCCCTTAGCTAATGGTATTGCAACACTATCGCTCATAAGCCTATCCCAGTCATCACACCGTGGCATCACCTTCCTAATCAAATGATCTAGCTCCTTCTCCTCCTCACCCAGCTTGGGTGACCCCACATCCTCTCATTCCTCCATCTCCTTGGGCGATGCTGCTCTCGCCCCTTCAGATAGACCTACATCAAGTAAAGCTCCTGCTACCTCCACCCATCCATCCACCACACCCCACACTGGCTCCCAAGTCTACCTCGACCACCATACATCATACTCAGGAGTCATCCCTACATTATCCACGTCAGGGACAACTATCGGGTCATCCGAAATAACATCTAGAGGTGGCACTATGGGCTACGATCCTGTGTCACCCTCCACCCTGTAGATCGATACAGGTGGCTCAGGCCACCCCTAAACCAACCCAAACTACTGTTGTACCCTTGAAAATGGGAAATACTCAACCTACGATGAATACTTCCCCACCAACCACCGACCACATCGAATGCATGCCAAGTGTACTACATCCTCACCCCACTTAGGCCCTCCTAGCCATGGCCTCCACCTGACCTGATCCATCGTCAATCACCCTAACTCCTCTTAGTGATACATCAAATCACCGATATGGACCCTCTTCTTCTTCTCCATGTCTACTCTCCACCTCATCGCATAAGGTACATCCTCCCCCTCAATCTCATGAGCCTTATATGGTAGCTGAATAGGTCTCAAAATCGTCATATGCTTCCAAGCCCATATATGCAATAGTGGACTAATACTGAGCCCTATCCTATCAGTCCTCACCACCCCATGCAACTCTTGATACACCTGTGCCAACAATGTGGGTGCCCATGCATACCTTCTCCACCACTCCACCATATCACATACCACTCCCATCATGTTCCAGGGGAACTTAACCCTCGAAGCATTAGGTAATGCATGGCTAGCTATCAATAGCATCGCCATCACATGATGAATGGACAACCACTCCTTCCTCCAATATGCCATATAGTCCATGCACTTCTGAGTATCCACCTACCACCAACGCTGCCCAAATGTCCTCTCTAGGATGCCATCACGTGCATCCTTATCTTCTGTCATCATCGTAATCCCATCTATCAACAATCGATAGATGCAGTAGATATCCTCCAAGGTCATTATCATCTCCCTTGTCGATAAATGAAAGGTGTTCATGTCTGGATCCCACCTCTCACACAATGCCTCTATATATGCATGGTTCACATGAACCTCGCGCATCACCCACACACCATACAATCCAACCTCCCTCAACCAACTCACATCATCCGTCGTCCACTTATCCTCCAAGGCCTTCCTACACTTTTGCAGTTGATGGCATGTAAATATCTTCTTCACTTGCCATCACACACACATCACATGTTAGAAATCCATCATGATTTTATACATCATAATTGTACATAACAAAACCAAGAAAAAACATTTAATTTCACAAGTTTTCACCCTCACTAGGAAATCATTTTATTTTTGTACATAAATGCTTAAATTTCACTATATCTATGACATTGAATTTCATCCCACATGCACACAAATTAAAAAAAAAAATTGGTTCACACCCCACACGTGCGAACCCCTGGTTTGCACCCCAACCCTGCAAACCACCCAAACTAGTAAAATTTTTACACGGCCCAGTTCACAATCATATAATCGTCAAATCCATGTAATCCACACAGCAAAAAAATTCAAACACATGCCAAAAAACATGAAAAACAAAGCAAACCCTCCCCCACAGGCACGCAAAATGAAGCAATAAAAATAAAGTCAAATCACACATGCAAAAGAAAATCGGGATACCCATTTGGCTCATTAGGCCACCCTATTTATTGGTTTTCACATGCATTCAAGTTTCACCCCCATTTCCCACATCACGACAAACACACATTCCCACATGCAAACACGTCGCAAGCAAAAACCAAAAGCACATTGCAATACCCATTTCACCCTTTTTACACAAAGTGCACGAATATACACCCGTTCATACCCTCGCGTTCATTTTTTACCATTTAAAGCAAAAGTTTCATTTTCCCAAACCCTCTCTAACTGCATAGTTATCGAGAGAGAAAAACATGCTTACCTCGGGTGTTCCCACCCATGAAATCGTGCTCACTGATGCACTGGCCATCCTGTACCATACGTTCTGTAAATTGGCAGCACTCTATTTCATTTCTTCTCTTCTCCACCTCTCCCACTCCGTTCCCTAGTGCAAATAACATCAAAACATCATTTTCACCTTAAAAACCCTCTTTTGTGCAGGTTCACACCCCACACATGCAAACCAAATGGTTCACACGCTAGATGTACAAACCTACCGTGTGACCCAAAAATTTTACCCTCTGCATGAAATTTCATTCACCATTTCGTACAACTATCATTTTCATCCATTTTCATGCCCAATTTTGCAAATCTTACCATCACTCTTCATCAACCGTCTCATCGCTGATCATCATTTTCTTCATCACCAATTCGTTGCTTGAGGGGGTAATCATTCAACACATCAAAATCTACCCTGCACATGGTCAAATAACCAAACATCCAATCATGGATATAACAAATACCTAAGAAAATTTTGTTGAAGATTATCTCAAGTCCTTATGCTAGGACAAATACAAAACAATGAAATTTCTCTTCTTAATCAAACTCCAATCCAAAAACAAACCAATTTTTGATAAACCTCAAAATACCTTTGATTGTAGACACCTCATGGATTCCAATCTTCATAGTGGCAGTCATAAGACCACTCGTGAATGAAGCTCCTAAAAGTTCTACCCCATGGCTCCAACAATTTGTCAAAAGTTGTCAAAAGAGCTCATCAATCAATCAAAAGCAAAAATAAACAAAGGCATTTGTTCCTTCCAAATTGAAACATCTTTAATTGATCATAATGCAAGGTAATCATATACCTTCCTCCAAAAGCAATCATCCACAAACTATTTTTATCAATGCGTCTCTTTCATAATCATCCACAATTCATCAATCATAAATTCTTTGCCTTCCAAATCATCCCATCAATCCACATCATCAGTTTTTGTACTAATTCATGTTTCACACAACCCAGTATAAAAGAGGTAAAATGTAGACACCAAAAATTTGCACATTATCCCTCTCCCTATTTCCGTGGTCAATCAATTTGCAAAACCCTCAAAAATTGCATAAATTGGCTAAAATCCCTATTCATAATTATTAGCCTCTTTGTGCTAGACAAGCCCCTTCCTACGCTTAACCATAGGTCCTCATGCGACCTCATGCCAACTCAACTAAGGTTGAAACCTTCACCATGGTCAAAAAGCACTTTATGGTTAAAAAGTCAACATTTTGGTCTAATTATACTTTATGGCTAAAACACATGCTTAATTAGATCTAATCTTGATCTAATTAAAGCCTCCACCTCACCTAGTCTACTTTAACTAACCTAGACTTCCACCTCACCTACTCTAGCCTGTCCTAGCCCTTCCACCTCTCACCCATATATTTCTCCACCTCACATCCTCCTGGGTCATAAATGCAATATGGAGACTTTTACACCTAAAAAGCAATTTTTAGTCCTAAGATATTTTAATAAAGGTGATTATTAATGACAAGTTGATAGTTTTCGTAAATCATTATTATTTGTGGATGGGTGAGGGATTCTCTCACCCAACCCCACTTATGATCCAGGATACCTCAAGGGACACCTCTTTGGTGGACACCTCACCATTGCCACCTCACATGGGAAACCTCATCCCCTTTCTATCACCATGGCCCACTCTATAAATAGAAGACCATTTTCACCTTTTAGGAACCAACCAACTTTTGCATATCGAAACTCTGCCAAAATCACTACTGCCATTGCATCCATACAACAACCATTACACAACTATCATAAAAACATCACAATCAATTTATCTCTTTCATAATACTATTTTGTGAATGAGATACGTTAATAATCCTGCCAAGAGTGCACTTTCAAAAGCTGAATCAAATAAATTTCAAGTCAAAAACTAATCCTAAGCATCCAGAGAAGCTTTCTAAGAAATTTGATCAAAAAAGGACCGATTTGCACCTCACACGTGTGAACCATCCGATTCACACCCTAGGAGTGCAAACCTCTGTAACAGGCACTGGAATCACCTGGATAGGTAAGAAAAACACAGTTTACCATTTCATGTTGTTTTTAGCAAGTTATTTTATGTTTTGAATACTTTTTATGAGTTTTTTGTCTTTATAACTACGGGTTTTGAATGAGGTAGAACCCAAATGCATTAATAATATTTTACATGTTTACAGGTCCAGTAAAGCACAAGAAAATATCTCCAACAAGTGGTGGCTCATGAGAAAGAAGCCCACTTACATCGAGGAACCCAAAAAGACGAATCGTACTGTCTTTGTACCACATATGAGAGGGCTTCCTTAGTAAAGACCCCATTGTAGCCTTCAAGGCAAGATTGTAAAAGGATATCAATTCTTATTTTAGATACATTATTGGTTTTAGGAATGTTTGATAGCCATGTATCTACCAAATTGGCTATGACTATTTTCTCTAGATCTTTTCTCTTGTTCTAGCTCTTGGGTACTACTAATGTTTGACCAACATTTAGGAATAATACTCCATAATAATACTATGGTGATGTAGATATTGTTGTCATGAATCTAGGATTGCTATACTAAATGTTGTGTGGTCCTTGTAAAGTATATCTAGATGAGATAGTGTAGCCACCCACACTTTGTGTTACTTGTTCATGAGGATAAAGTGTTAATGAGGATAAAGTGTTATTGTTGGTATTATAAAAAATGAGGTGTTGCATATGGATTATAAAATCCTTTGACAAAATAGAACCTAGAAGATATGTTGGATATCTTAGGACACATCCAAATGGAGGATAGGGATAGCCTTGCTAATATGGGTAAGGAATAGATTATGGAAATACCAAATCACCATTATAAGTAGGTACTCCACCTTGAGAACCCATGAAGTGATCAAAATATTAGGTGTGGGTGGATCCCAATGATGTGAGATTGCACTTGTCCCACGTATCATCTATCACTAATTCTAATTTTGAACCTTCTATTACTGAAGTCTTAAAGTGTAGATTTACTTCTTATTATGTACTTCTATAAGTACATGGTTTATAGAAGTTGGATAAAATGGTGCATAAAAATTGGTATATCTA
Organism: Wollemia nobilis; assembly: GCA_028583015.1. Classification (NCBI taxonomy): domain Eukaryota; kingdom Viridiplantae; phylum Streptophyta; class Pinopsida; order Araucariales; family Araucariaceae; genus Wollemia; species Wollemia nobilis. The sequence continues at coordinate 2,644,817 of JAQPPZ010002224.1, forward strand.
ATGGTGTTAGTGATATGTTTTTTATTCTTTCTTTGTTATTATGAAGCAATTGCTAATATTCATCAATAACTTCTAAAAATTCTTCATGATCTTCCTCATGTGACTCACCTCTTGGAACTTCATTATTTAACTCAATGTTCATAACTAGAGATGTAGTCTCTTAAAAAATCCCAAGGATCTCCAACATTTTTCTTACTTCTAAATTCTTCATCAAAAACTACATTCCTACTTATATGCATTTTCTTGGTGATTGGATCTATCAATTGATAAGCTTTTGATGCTTCATCATAGTCAAGAAATTTGTAAGATATAAGTGTTTTTACATCCAACTTGGTCCTATATTGTTTTGGTCATATTGCACTTGCTTGTAAGCTGCATCAAGAGCACCTATAGTCAATTTATCACTATCAATCCCCTAATATGGTCATATTATATATATTCAACCACATCCTATAATTTGAACTAAGTGGCAAATAAGAGAATGTTAGAACTCATAATATTTTCTACAAACTAACAAAAGTAAAATATTCACTCAAATACTATATAGAAAGTAAACTAAGGATGAAAGAGATTTGAGGCACCCATAAGCATCGTAAATAATCACTATTGGTAGATAATATTGCACAATGATATTATAAGAAATGAGGATTATGAGGGGGTATTTATAGCAATATCAAAATCCTCAATTAAATCATAAAGTTTAAACTAAGTCAATATAACAAGAGGGTTTAACCATAACATATTTAATCTTGGCCTATACAACTTACATAATAAATAATTAATACATTGTACAATGAAATACCCTTAGGACTATCCAATATAATGAAATGCTCAAAATGCTTCCATATGTAAAATTTATGGCCTTTAGAAGGTTTTCCCAAATAATCCTTGAAAGAGCAAAAAATAAAACCTCAAACCTTAGAAATGTTATAGTAAATCCCAATCCAAAACTTGGTAACTACTCATTCATTGTTGATAACCATTGGTTCTACGCCATATAATCATATTCAATTGGATGAAACGTTACCGCTTGTTGCATATTGATTATAAAAAGAGGTACAAATAAATTAAAAGGATTTGTTACATCACCTAGGAGAAATAAGATAATATTTTGAGAATATTCCATCGATTATCACATAGAGGTAAAATGAAACCTTAATAAAAAATATGGAGGAGCTACATGAATCAATTTTCTCTTTTCATTCTAATAAGTGTTAGCTTTTGGAGCTTTATGCTTAAAGGAAATATGATCACAAGTATAGAAATAAGCATGCAATGTTATAACTATAATAATGGAAACTTAACATGCATGAAAATATGATAGAAAACTTGATACAATGCTCTAGAAATTCTCATATGAGAAATATCACAAAAAATACAATGATCCTATCATGAAGTTTACAACTCCTCCATGCTATCAAAATGGAGCTACATTGTGACTACTACTACTACACTAATATATGTACTCCACAACTCATATCTTCAAACACTCACAATGAGGCCTTTATATAGAAATATAGATTTCTCACCTCTCACTTAACCCTAAGACTCATGTACATGTGGGCTACATGCACATTTATATCATTGCACATTATAACACTTGTGCATTTATTAATTTACTCTACTAAATTACGTATCTCTAATATAATCCTAATCTAAATATGTACCCATGAAGATACATTAGTAAATAACCAAAATATGTAATATATATTCCAACACCCCTCTGCATTACATTATTTGGTTTTTAATACTTTAGTCTTCATTGAAGAACTTCATATTAGTCTTCTACATTGATTTAGTTTTATGGATTGAGTTATTATTTCTTCCTTTCTCCTTTGAACTAGTTGACTGTATCAGGATATGTTTCTTCTTCTTGTGCCTTTGCTTCACAAGGAACCTGTATTTAGTTTGAGAGAGCTTTATCTCAACTTCATTTCTTTGTTATGTTTCTTATTCCTTATTTTCCTTCTTTTCTATGTCTGCATATTTTCCTGTGATACATATTTTTCATGATGGATTGGTATATCATCATTATTATGGTGATTGGTATTTTTAATTGGTTCCTTATTTTGAAAAAATTAAAAAAATGATCAATGATAGATATATCATCAAGCATTCTTCTGAAGTAAATATAATTGTATTATGAGTATTCCACCATGCTCTAAAGAGTACTTCATGTAGATAACCTATCAAAGTTAAGAAATTGTCTTCTTTAGCTTCCTTGTAGAACATTGAGAATGTATCCTTTTTACTAGTGGGTAGGGATTTGAATACTTCAAATGTATCTATTATATTTAGAGAGGACAACTCCAACTCATGTAATATTTCCTCATTATTGAATGCATTCTTCACAATTTCATCCATGTTTCTCTTAAATAGTTCTTATAGCTTACTTGTGTTTGGATTTATATGAGCAAATTTTAGTCGATGATTTTTTAACTCTTTTACAAATATTGAAATTTTTGACCTTGTGTCTCCTTAGTAATACTCTTATTTAAATTATTGAATCAATATTGGAGATAATTCTCCAGATTTGCAAGCTATGAACTTGAAGCTTATATTTTAGACTAAAATTTAACTCTAACACTTTTCTAACTTTTATCTCTTCTTGTAGAAAGTGTCTAGAAATGCAATTTCAAAGATAGGAGTTCAATATCTTTAGTTGGATTGTCTATGTCCTTCTATCTTAATCTTCCAACTATAATTTTGATGCATTCAATATCTTAATCTCTTCTACTATTATTCAATGCAACTTCTAGAAATGCATTGAAGTAGGATTTCTTATATCTCCCTAATTAGAAGTTTTGTTTTGAAAGTTTATATATTTTCAAACTAACCTTATATCTCCTTTAAAATTTGCAAATAGTTGAAGCACTAATAATAAATATTTTAATGCTTCTAATTTTTTCTTAAAAATAAGTAATGTGATTTCTAGGGTATCTTCCACTACCTTATAACTCCTACTAAATATCCCTAGATTAATATTAAAGCTGATATGTATAATATTATCACTCCTTACAACTTTATGAAGGCAATAAAACTTAGATATTACCTTTATATCAAGTGCTTGCTTACTATGGTATGAATCTGGCAGTCACCTTGTGGTCTCCTCCAATGGTAGAATGTTGTCCAATACTTTTCTATGGTAGCTTTTTGTTCTTCAATGTTGTCCCTACATTCTTCAATGCATTGAAGAACACAAGATTATACTGAGAGGGGGGGTTAATAGTATATAATCAACTTTAACTTTTCTTTCCCAAATAATATTATCCAATATTATCAATGGAAATATCAATAGCAATAATCAAAGCAATACATAAATCATCACATACAATAGATATACCAATTTAACGTGGTTCACCCAATGTGGGCTACTCCACAAAGAAAATATTTCTACTAAAATTTTCTCAACAAATACTCTTGGAAATTAATTCTCTATTACAATGTTTATGGATCTCTATCCAAATGAGACACCAATCCCCTATGCTATGATTTGTGGATCTCTATCCACATGAGAAATATTTCTCCTTTTATCTGGTTCATGGAAATTGATCCATGAGAACTCTATCTCCTCAACTAGTTTTTGGATCTCTCTCCACAGAAGAACTATATCTTCCCAGTTGGTTCACGGATCACACTCCACAGGAGAACTCTTTCCCCTTGCTCTAGTTCATGGATCTCTATCCAGAGGAGAACTACTCTGGTTGATGATCTTCTAGAAGACTTATGTCCCCACTACTTTGGATTATAGATTACTCTCTATCAAAGACCTCTATACTCATTGCCCTGGCTAATTGATCTCTATCCACTAGAGACTGCTATCCTCTACTCTATCACCTCCAAAGCCTGCTCTCAACTCTATCTCAAATTTGCACCAAATTCTATCGTAAGTCTAGTACAAATCTGCTCTAAATATTCTCACAAATATGCACTAACCTCTGTCTCAATTTGTCCTCAATCCTTAACACAAATCTTGATCAAATCACATATCAACTTTGCTTAAATCTACCCCAAGCCTAATTACAAAGCTTAAACACATCATTCATGTTTATAATTTTGTTTCAAGTCTTCACAAGACTTGCTCAAATCTACCTTTAGGTACTCTCAAGAACTTCCTCAAACTACTCTCAAGTCTTCACCAAGGATTGCTCAAATATACCTTCAAGTCCTCTCAAGAACTTGCTCAAATTGCTCTCAAGTCTTCACCAAGACTTGTTCACATCTACCTTCAGGTCCTCTCAAGAACTTGTTCAATCTGCTCTCATGTCTTCACCAAGACTTGCTCAAATATGCCTTCAAGTCTTCTCAAAAGGCTTGCTCAAATCTACTCTCACATATGCTCAAACCTATTCTAAAATATGCTCAAAAATCAATATGTTCTGCTCAATCATTAAGATTTTTGCTTCCACATGTCTTAATTTTATTGCTCTTTAAAAATAGATTCAATCTAGCACATGATACCCATATTTTTGATCTACACTCTTGCTTTTAAAAATATGATTTCTAATGTTTGCACATTCACTTTTAATATCACTCAAAACCAATGCTCAAGAAGTTTCACTCAATCATTCAACCAATGAAACACAACTTGCTCAAAAACCCTAAACAAGTATTTTCATACTTCTTCAAACAAAGAGCACAATATGGGTCTCAAATCCTAACTCAAATAATTTCCAATCTCTATATCAAATGTTCTATAAACATTCAACAATGAAGCATATAAGAGTTACTCAAATATTTCCAACAATGCTTATCAAACAATCCTTTTCACTCCACCTTATATTTCACAACATTCATTCCAACAAACACTTCAAAAAAAATATGATGTGCCCATACCTCTTTGCTTTGATGGAGATATGTCTTCAAAACCTGTCTTACTTACAACCAAATCCTTTTGTGCCAATTCAAGGTTAGATAGCAACAATCTATCTCAACCTCCACAAGGTATTTTTACCTCAACAAATATTTCACCATACAAAGATTAATAAAATACCAAACCACTTATGCACTTTATTACTCCTACCTTTACCAATAAATTTCATCAACAAGAGACCAATCACATAAATAAAAATTTCATTTACACCTTATATATCCTACTTGTCATTAATGTATTTTCAAAAGATAAATAAAATATCACTTCACTTTTTATCCCAATGCATTAACAAAATAGACTACCTTAATTTTTTCTCAACAAGAAATTATTTTTATAACCCTTTTATTGCAAAAAAAAACCATTCAAAACACCTTATATCTCCCTAGCACATACCTTAGCCACCTTAGACCTTAGGATATAATTTAATTTTTAATAAAAAATTAATCCCTCTTTTAGTTGTTGCCTGTCGCCTGCCATCAGGATTCAAACCCACGCTGCCTGATAGCCCCACATCCTAGCTACTACTAGGCTACCGCGTGGGCTATCCAACCCACATACAATCAAAATGTAAGACCTTCCTCTTGTCTTTACCACAGGTGCCAAACCTTAAATTGACCACACAACAAAATAACCTTTGCACAACTTGAAATTGCGCCTTCTTCCTCCTACACCACTATGTAAGACTTACTTGTGAGATCAGCTGCCACCTCACACAAGTGAGGACACACCTTGTCCACACTTTGACAAAAATTTTACTTCGAGATCTATGTTGTCTCCTTTCAGTTTCCTTTGTTGCATCGATCGTGCAAGCAATTACTTTGAGGGATTTATGATTTTGATTCGTCTAAGGCTTAGGCTAAACCTTAGCCTTATTAATACACATGCCCATTCTATATTTGATGTCGACTACCTTTTTGCAATTAGAATTTTGGTATTTCAAGTTATTATATTATAATAATTTAAATCCTAAAGGTTTTAAATATTATAATTTAAATATTTAAAACCTTTTGGGATTTTTATTTTTAGGGATAACCTTACCACCATCAATGAGTATTTAAACCTTTGTAGAATTACCACCAAGGTAATTTATAAATCCTTTCTCAAATATTATGGAGAGGTATTCCTTTCTTCCTGCTACCTTATACCTCATGTGCCACTAAGAGAAATATTCTCACAAATATTTCCATCAATTTAGGACCTTAAACCTTCTGAAATTAATCAATCCTCTTTACATTAATTCCATAAAATTGGGACATCAAACCTCTTGACATCAATGACAACAAAATATGCTCAAATTTCCAAAAATATCTCCCTTTGTCATTAATGACAACCCTTTTTTCTTTAAGTAATCCTTTTACCTTTTTCTAATTTTTCTCCCCCTGACAAACTGCTCTCCTTGACTGAATGCTATCCCTTAAATCAAATATCTCCCCCTTTGTCGTCAATGGCAAAGGGACTCCTTTGGGGCTAAAGATAATATTCTTAGCTCAACACCCTCCCCACATCCTCTCCTTGAGGTGATTAATTTTGGGGTGGGAGTAAAATTACTCCCAATATAGAATGCTCTTTTCTTTTGTCAACCTTATTTCTCAACATACCCTTTTGACCCCTTTGAGTATCCTTGTTCTTGCTTGTCTTTGGAAGCTCTAGAAAATCTATTCTACACCACTTGGTCTTATGCCCAACATTATTGCACTTATAACACTTAATTTTGTGGTTCCTTGAAGGTGCAAATATATTGAAGTTTCTCTTGGTGAAGCCATACCTATTTCTATCATGAACCCTGCAGTGAATTGCTTTATGATAAAATTTATTACAAGAGTAGCAATACCCTTGAAATAAATAACCATCTTTGAAATTCCTTTTAGTAATACCATACTCCTTATTTCCATGAGTACTGTAATGCATAACCTTGTGACCAAACTTATTACATGAAAAACAATTACCTTTGAATAAGTCTTGTCTTGAATCCACTCGTATTTTAGTACTTTCTTTTATGTGATGATCCCTATTCATTATTTGTGCATTGTTTCCTTTCTTGGTGAAGTTTCTATTTTTCAACTTATTCTCAAAAGTCTCAATTTCTCCTTCACTCCCTTCTTATGAAACTTATTCCTCTTTAGATCTTGATCTTGACCCTTCTTGTTTCTCTTGTCCTTCAAAACCAAGTCATGTTTTGTTAGATGAAGGTCTTTGTGCATTGATAATATTATCCACAATTTTTAAACTTTTCCAAAACCTGTGTAGCTTGTCCTTAGACTCTTCCATTTTATTCCTTAGAGAAACTACCTCTTGTTCTAATCTCTCACATTCTAAGACTTTTAACTCTAGCTTTTATTTAAATATCCTTGTCTTAGCTATTGAGTTTTTCAGATCTTGTATAAGCTTTCCTTTTTCTTCATCACATTATTGAAATTGAGCCTTGAATCTTAAATTTTTCTTTCTGATCTTTTTCAATTCTTTTAGAGGAGAAATAAGTTAAAATTCTAGATCTACTATTCCTTCCTCTTCATTTTTTTATTCTTTTTCTACTTCTTTATCTTCAAGAGCATCTTCATATTTTTCATATTTATCTTCAACAGGATCACTTCCTTCCTCTTTTATTGCCATTTTTTTTTTCTTATTCTTCACTATCTGAGGATCTTTCATCACTATCACTTGAAACCTTACCTGTCTTATCTAAATAAAAACCCTTCTTATGCCTTTGAAAAAACTTATTTTCATGCTTGCTTTGTCCATACCTATTTTTATTTTCATACCTGGATTTTCTTGCTTCCTTTCTCTTATGATCTTGTTTCTCTTCATTGCTACTACTTCCAACTTTTGGACAATTAGATGCATAGTGACCATATTTACCATAATTGAAACACTTTATTGTATACCTTTGTGCTTTATTGAGTCCTTATTGTTCCTTCTGCCATAGTTTACTTCTTCATCATTGGATGACCTACATCACTTGAATTTGGTTTCTTATATTTTAACTTATTTTCTACTTTTAAGGCCACCTCTTTCTTGGGAATAGGATCCTTTACTATTCTTATCTCATAATATGTGAGAGTTCCATGTAACTCATCCATAGTAAAAGTTCCAATATCTCTTGTTTCTTCTATGGCTGAAACCTTTCCATCATACCTCATAGGAAGTGACCTTAAAACCTTTTGAGCAACACCAAATTCTTCTATTTTAAATCCAAGTCCTCACATGCTGTTAACAACCTTATCCACACGAAGTAAGTATGCATAAATGTATTTCTCTTATTTCATATTCAAGTCTTCAAATGTATTCTTGATAGATGTGGTTAAATTATGTAGAGGATAGGGAAATTATTATAAGAATTAAAAATATAAGAGAAAAAGGATGGCAATATATTTCAATTGTGGGAGATTTTTAAATTATCATTAATGCTATCAACAAAAAGAGATGTGGGGATTGGATAACAAAATATTACTAATGATGATTTTTATCATCTCTAATTATAGTCCATCTATTCTAAATGTGAGCATATCTATAGATAAATAAATAAGGTAGCAAATAATTTAACTAATCATGGAGTTTACAACTTCTCTATGATACTAAAAATCTAGCTACATTGTGACTACTACTATACTAATCTATGCACTCCACAAATTATTTTTATATCTTCAAACACTCATAATGAGGCCTTTATATAGAAATATAGATTCCTTACCTCACACTCAACCCTAAGACTCATGTACATATGGACTATATGCACATTTATATCATTGCACATTCTAACACATGTGCATTTATTAATTTACTCTAATAAAAAAATTATCTCTAATATAATCCTAATCCAAATATATAACCATGAAGGTACATTAGTAAAGAACCAAATGATGTAATATATATTCCAACAATAATTCACCTAGACACGATTGATTTACTACAATTTTCTTTAAACAATATTAGAATTTACAAAAGAGGGATATGTTAGTTGTAGTCGAAGAGACCCAAAAAACAAAGGCTATAATAAGTGAGATCAAAACTGATTTTACTATGTTGATTCCCAAGAAAGACAACACAAAATATTTTGATCATTTTCTTCCAATAAGCCTTTGTAATATGATTTATAATATCATAATATGACAAAGAGTTTGAAAGGTTTTCTAGATTCTGTTATCTCATAGAAACAAGGTGATTTTATTTGTGGTAAACAAATTCTTGATAGTATAATTATTGAGTAAGAGACCATACATTCTCTTCATTCCATGAAAAAACTAGGTATAATTATGAAATTAGATATGAATAAATCATATGATAGCATTTCCTAGAGTTTCCTATGTGATATTCTTAAAAGTTATGGTTTTTATTATAGTTGGTTTGAATGGATTAAGTATCTATATAACATTGGAAAAATTTCAATTTCGGTCAATGGTTCTCCTACTAGTTACTTCAAGTCATCTTGTGGACTCTACCAATATGATCCCCTGTATCCTTATGTATTCACTATTCTTATGGAGGTATTAGAGAGAGCTTCCTCAAAGGTAAAAATGGAAGGACAAATCAAAGGTATTCACGTTACAAAAAATGGTCCCTTCGAATCTCATCTCTAATTTGTTCATGATAGTATTCCTTTAGGACATCCCTTACTCACCAAAATCTATGGAGTACAAATCAATATTATCATTCTATGATAAGGCTACTAGATAGTTTGTTAATACTCCAAACTATAAGATTGTTTAATTAACACTATCCTAGATTTACAATGAACAATTATGGATATTTTAAGGTTTCAAATTTTAAACAATTTATCAAACTACTCATGCATTCCTTTATTTCATAAAGGAAACATAAAATAGATTTGGATATCTCGTTTGATAGGTTGGAAAGGTAAGTTCTTAATAATGGCAAGAAGTATACAACTTAAAAATTATATTGCAATCCATTACTATTTATATGATGCCACTTTCAAGATCGATAGTATGTATAGCATCATAAACTGATAAAATTTAAAGAGAATTTCTTTGGAAATGATGCAAGGAAAAATTTAAGTTTCCTCTTTGTATGTGGCAAAGGTTTTACAAAGGAAATAATATTGGAGGGACAAGCTTATAGAATTATACACTTATGAGTTTAGCCTTAGGGGTAAATCTTGGATGAAAATTATTTAAAGATCCAAGAAATAATTGGACAAAAATAATACTTAATAAATATATTAGTGATCTAGATACAATAAAATTATTTAGGGAAAGAAGCCTACCCATAGGATCATCAACATAAAATTTCATATCAAATAGTTTGTAATTGCTTAAAAAAGATATATATTAGATAGTAAGAAAATAAGGAGGCTTATGCAATTTTTTGGTTTGATGCTTGGTTGAGGTCTTATCCTCATATATCTAACTCAAAATGGAAACCATTAGATGAGGTATACATATCTTATAAAGGTTCAAAGTTCAAAGACTAATAATATGAGTAACAAAACTAGATTATGAATTTCTATTTATAACCGAGTTGAAGGAGAGGAACTCAAACTAATTTTAGATGAACTTTAGAAGAATTTTTAAGAGTTTTTTTAGTAAATTTTTACACAAAAGGATGAGTTGGATTTGAAACTATCGAAATATAGTGGATACTTAGTCATGTTGGTATAATGAGGTTTTTGAGCAATCAAAATTTTCTACTCCCAAATATTTTTCTTGGAAGAATGGTTAGCCAATAAAGGTTCTTCCTAGGGCCTCAACATTGCTTTGCTTAGCAGTTCAATGTGATATTTCCATTGGAGAAAGTATTCAAAGAATATGAACAATAGAAATTTTAAAAATAAATCTAAAAATTATACCCAATATTAGAAATATATTATTACCTCTCTTGAAAATCTTTATAGATATCATCATGGGAAGTCTCAATTGTGAAAAAAGAAATGGTAAAATATTGGTTATCGAATTTGAACATACAATCAAGAGTCATCCACAATAATGGCATTAAAATAAAGGATCTACTTTAATGGTGGTAAAATGGAAATGTCATAAAATTCAGCCTAACAAAATTAATATTGATGGTGCTTCTATGCTTCTAAAGGAAGTCTAGAAAACACTAGTGGAGGTTGTGTTTTTAAAGATAATGAAGATAAAATTATCCTCACTTACTTATAATCATATAAAACTTCAACTAACTATGTAGAGGATAGGGAATTTCTTATAGGAATTAAAAATATAAGAGAAAAAAGGATGGCAATATATTTCAATTGAGGGAGATTGACAAATTATCATTAATGCTATCAACAAAAAGGGATGTGGAAAATGGATAAAAAATATTATTGATGTTGATTTTTATCATCTATGATTATAGGTAGTATCATCGAAATAAGCATATCTATAGAGAAAGAAATAAGGTAGTAAATAATTTAGCCAATCGTGGTGTTGATCTTCATCTTAATGAAATTTAAATTTTAATAGATAACATATTTTTTCTCTTAATAAAAATAATGTCAAGGAGTTGCTTGTGGAAACATAGCAATTTGAGGAAGCTAAAAGATATATTTGACAAAAAAAGAAATAAAGAATATTTGTGATAAAATGACATCTTAGATAATATTTAAAATTTACATACACATAAATATTAAAAATATTTTTTTAATTTTTTATTGATATATATAGAAATACAAAACTAATATTGAAATGAATTTCCAAACCATGAAAAACAAATAAAAAAGTAACTTTTATTCCGATTATTTAGATTATCAAAAATTAATTTAAAATATAAAATGGTTAAAATGTGTAATATTTCAATTTATATTAAGAAGTTTGTTGATAAAATTTTGAAAGAGTAAATACAACTATCTTCAAAATAATAATTGAAAGTTTTATTTTTTCATGCATGCAAAAATAATGATGATCAAGTGGATTATGAAAGTATTGCATTTTTATTTTTTTATTATTTATTTTTATTTTTATTTTATTTATTTTTGTTTAAAGTGACTAATTTTTAAATAAAGAATAATAAGAGTACAAAATTATAAAACACATAAAATACCTATGCAAAACATCAACCCAATACCTATGCAAAATATCAACCCAAAAATAAAAGAAGCCTAAAACAATTATAAAATAACTAACAAATCAACCAAAAGAAAGGACATAAGTCCACTAGCAATCAAATAACCATAGACGCAACACTAGAAGGATTAGAGGGAGGGGTTGGGGTCCTTGTAAGAAATATTGCCCTAACAAAAAAATATTATAGTTAGATGCCATAATTATATGAAGGGGTGGGGTCCTTGTACGAAATATTGCCCCAATAAAAAACATTACAGCTAGATGCCATAATTCTATGAAACTAGACATACACCAAGATATTACATAATAAAAACTATAAAAATGAATGATATTTATTAATTTATTTAAAAATATCTAAAATTTAAATAACATTAAGCTCATGTCTTTTTTTTTGATAAAAAAAAGCGTAAATGTTTTATTGAAATTAAAAAAATATACAAGAGTCAAGAATTAGATTACAATAAAACTGCTTCATCTAAGCATACCGACTTTCAATAAACTAGTAAGAGTTTGAGAGAATGTTGAAGGAAGCTGATGTCAATCCCTAACACTCCAACCTTCTTGAAATTCAGAGGCTTATTTAGCCAAACAGTCAGCAACATCATTCCACTCCCTTGAAATATGAGTAAAAGCGATGAACTCTCTTCTTCTTGTTTTAATAATTTTGAGAGCATGTTTCATAGGTTGCAGATTCACTTCTGTTTTCAATTTTTGATTCCTTGAATGGGTCTAAAATCAACATAATACAAACATGTAAGGAATTCATTCGCTTTAAATGATTCTCCCAAAGCATGTTAACATCTTATATGAAGGAAAATAATGCAAAATACAAATCAAAATTTGACCAGCATAGTGGCTAATATTATATTTATTTACTGACTGAACGCGATAGAAATGTTAATACCCAAATCAGACAATTTTTTTTGACGTTCCACAAAAGCTTAAATGCAACTGAAAAGGAGAGGATACAAAAATACGTCAAAAGATATGGAAAGATTAATGTTGTGTAATTATATGTGGTGAGGGTAATAATGAGAGTGGTGCTATGTTTCTATTATTCCTATTTATATAAGAGATAAAATAGCAAGGGAAATGAAGGTAATCCAAGTCTTGAAATGTTGGCAATAAGTAAAAGGGCCATACACATCATCTTGATAATTTTATATTTTTTATAACTTTCCTTATGTTTTGAATATTATAACTATCATGTCATGTATTGGAAGAAGTTATTTTATACTTTTATAAGAGTCAATTCTTGAGTGAAATTAGTGTCATGTTTGTAAGTGTGAGTGTCAAGTTTAAAAGTGAGGAGTTATGTGCAATAATGAGAAACTTTGTCTCATGGGAAATGTGAAGAATTGGATCTTCCATCACTTTGATGAGAAAAAAGGTCAAGAGTCATGTAATATGAAGTCTTATGTATGTATATATTGAACACAAAGCTATGTAATATATAACTCAAAGAAGCTTTGCATTTATTCATTGATTTAGTAGTTTCAGTAAATATTTCAATGAGTTTAATGTTCATTATTAAAAATTGATATATGCATGTTAGTGAGTTTTTTTTATGATCTTGTAGATTATTTATCTGTGAGTATAGTAATATTTTGCTAATACTTGTATGAGAGCCACCATATTGTGTGTACTTAGAAGCAACCATGTTGAGTGAGATATCTAAGGAAAGGATGAAAGGATGATTATAATTTTGAAGGAGGAATAAAGCAGGTGTAATAAAGATAAAGTGAAAAGATGATTATAAACATTGAATATTGAAGGAGATTAAATATAGAACATTGGAGAGAATATGTTAGGAATCTTCTAATTAAAATAAGCACATTCACATAAACATTGTAATAAAAATAGAAATTCATGAAAGAATAGAATATTGAAATACAAAATGTAAATGTAAAAATATATTAATATCACAAATCACAACATATAATTGTGGTCCTCCTCGAGGGAGAAACCTCCTTCAATACTTTCATTCAATATGCAAAAAGATACATTCGTTTATGGGCCCTTGTATTTTAAAGATACACTTCATGCAACACTAACCTAATGCTCAAGGATTGAATTACATGCAAAGTGCCACTCAAGCTACAATATTCTACAAAAAAAATAGTTACATTATTGATAATCGTTACATGAATTGACCCCACTTGTTTAGGTGCCTCAATTACCACATACCATTACAAAATATTACAAAATATCATTATAGTAGGAACTCCATGTTAGAAAGGGGTCATTACATAATAATGTTAGGATGGGGTCTTAACATATCCTTCTCCTTCAAAAAACTTTGTTCTCAAATCTAGGTATGAGGAAATTCATGTTCTAGTTTTGGAGAGACTCCCAAGTGGCATCTTCAGGTTGTAATCCATACCATTGAACAAGAACCTTAGTGATGATATGGTTCCAAAGGGTGCATGATCTTTGATACAATTTTTTTTTAGGATTGAGCAAGATGGAACCATCTTCATCCAATTTTGGTCAAGCAAATTCAACCTATACCTTATTACCTACAACCTTATTGAGAAAAAAGACATGAAATATTGGATAAAGCTTTGACATAGCCAAAAGGACCAATGTATAGGTCGTTGTACCAATCCATTGTAATACTTAGTACGATTCATAGTATTTGATAGCTATTTTTTGGTATCTACATAATGGAGTGATGATTTTTTATAGGTTTGCAAGTGGAGAAAAACCATATCTCCTAATTCAAAGCTATGCTCAAAATAATGTTTATAAGCTTGTTGACACATCTAGTTACGGGTCAATTCTAGATTCATCTTTAGTTGGTGAAGGACTTTGGTATGTTAGCCAAGTGTAGTGTTGATAATGTGAACCTTGGAGCTTCTTGGAATGAAGGATGAGGGTGTTGATGGAGGATGATTGTATACTACTTCAAAATGAGTAAGCTTGGTCGTAGTGTGATATGAAGTATTATACCTCCATTCAGCCAGGGGAAACCACTTCATCCATTGTATGATTGATTTACAATAAGCTAATTACTTTGATTTTGCAGGTCAGGTTGTCTAGATTGTTTTAAATTGTGCATATAAGCAAAGTCACAACTTCTTTGTTTCTCAAGAGGGATTTTTGTCATGATCAAATTTCATCAAGTTGTATCAAATCCCAGGTAGCGTAATCAATATCAAAGAAAAATTAAGGATCCATAAGAGGTATACTTATAGCATTTTCTTGAAGTTGGTTACATGTAATTATCAACAAAAATTATAACCTTACTCAGCCTCAAATCCCTTAGTGTAAGGAGGAAAACTATGATTTCTGGATTATCGAATAAAACTACCATGAAAAAAATAGAAGAGTCATTATTATTTCCTATTATTTAGATTATGAAAGTATATTTAAAATATAAAAGGTTAAAATATGTAATATTTCAATTTATATTAAAAAATTGTTAACAAAATTTTAAAAGAGCAAATAAAACTATCTCCAAAGTGATAATTGAAAGTTTTATTTTTTAGCATACATACAAAGGTCAAGTGGAAACATGACACTTTCATTTATATTTAAAAACTAATTATTATTTTAAAGTAATATTAACTACAAATCACATAATTGTTTTTATAGTTATATCAAATCAAGTAATCATCAATTAGTAATTAAGATTAGATATGAATACAAGAAAAGGATAATGACTATTATAATTTATTTTAATTGAAATTAAGTTTCATAAAAATAAATTATTATTAACCATAAATATTTTTATATTATTATATTATCTTTAAAACAACTTTATTGTGATAATAATTTAAATTTTGAGATGTTAAATACATATTTATGATAAAAATTTTAGCTCTTTAAAAATAGGATGTTACTAATCTTAAGTACTTGTTGATAGAGATAAGAGCAATAAATAATAGTCATCCAAAAATATCTAAAATTTAAAACTAAATTGAAGATAAGTTTTTTCTTATCATTATGTAACCTTTGAGCATATTTTTCTTGCTCTTATATACATTACTTATAGTTTGTAATTGCTAGCCATTAAGTTATTAACAAGGATAACAATATCCCATCTATGTTAACTAAAACTAGATAGATTTTGTTTTTTTTTAATAAAGTTACATGAATTTTCACAATAATTATTTTTTAAATCCCTATAGCTCTGATATTTAAAGTGAAATAATTTAGAGAATAGGATAATTTTTAGTTTTGTTACTAACAACTTCTTTAATCTATAGGTCCAATCATGAAGCCTTTAATTTCGTCATCTATTATACTATCAAATTTTTAAAATTATCCCTATTAGACATTACATATTATATTTCACTATTTTATTGCTTTTTAAAAATTTTATGCTTATTTCTCATATAAACTATAAAATGATAGAAGTTTATAAGTTTATTTTCTATGTTTGATATTTTTCTTCTACTATATTCTAGAGAGTTTTTTTTTAAATTTATTATTTATCCTTTCTTGAACTCTATATTAGCCAATTTCAATTTTGTCAATTGATTGGTCAAATGCTTAATTTCATCATGTAATACTTTAGGAATTATAATTTCCTTGAATGTATTTTTTTCTTATTTTATTACTCTAGTAACTAGTATTTTTGTAATAAGCTATGTGTGGCTTCTATTGGGGGCCACTCCCATTACAAAAAAAAAATAATATATTACTCTCATTACATTTCTAACAAGTTAATTAAAGCATACCTATATTTGCTTTTCTATCAAAGATATTCTCCATCTTCCTCAAACTGCTAAGTTTCCCTAGTCAACTTTTTTTTTTTTGAAAGTAACTAAAAACAAGAACAACCCTTACATGACACATAAATCCAATAGATAGAAGGAAAAAAACATAAATATCATCCATCAAAGATAAATCGGTTCGATTGGTTTTATTTTGTAGTAGAGGTTCTTCCTCTTGTAGAGTGGAAAGATCTGAGAATGTGTTAGAAATAACTTATATTACATTATTTGGGTTATGTAAATGTACCTTCCTTCGTACATACTTAGGATATTATATTAATTTAAGGGGAAGTTATCTAGTTACTTTATTCAATGTAATAAATGCACAAGTGTCAATGTGAAAGTTGTAATGTGCAATATGTTCACTTGTACAACTAGGTAGAGTGTTGTCCAAGGAACTTATATTCCTATATAAAGGGCCATAGATATAGAAGATAAATCACATAAGTGTAGGATTACAGTAGGGTAGGATAGACATTAGTGTAGTGTGTGTGAGCTATAAGCTTAGAGCTCATTCATTGAGCAATAGCTTGTATCATGGAGTGTTTATTTCCTCTATAACTACTATTGTACTCATTTTCATAATTTCTATTTATAGCATATTGCAGTCATATTGTAGAATTAGTTTCTTTCTTATTATTTTGCATCTTGTGAATGTTATATCCTATTGCATGTTGTATCAAAAGCTAACAGTGGTATCAGAGCTACGGTAGATCAAAATATGGTAGATAAATAGGAAAATCACCATTGTCATTGACCTTGAGTTTTTTGTCAACCTGATGCACCATTGGACCAGTCACTATCAAAATTTCTCAGAATATTTTGGGTGATAGAATTAGGGAGAGCCACAAGTGAGGGCTAAATGAAATATCAGTTTCAAAAATACTAAGATTGCATATGGCTAGAGTCTTTTCATAGAGTTGTAGAAAAACTTGTGAAGAAATTCACCACCAACATTTCCATAATTAGAATTAGAGATATAGGAGAAGATATCACCACCAACACTTCCATAAGTAGAAGGTTGAAAATAATATTTCAAGTAAGACCAAAAGAAGTTGCAAGATCAAAGATCTTGGTGAGGTCTTAAAGAGCATCCAATAAAAGGCTAAGAGAGCCTTGCTAAAGAAATCATCAAAGAAGAACTCACTAGAGAAATCCACTACCAAGGAGAAGCCCCTAATAGTGAAGCACTTAGGATAATTATCACCATCCAAAATCAAGCCCAATAGGAGGAGAATTTGGCAAGGAGTGCCAAATACAAGCAAAAGAAGATCTAGTGAAGACCTCAAGATATTTAGAATCTTGAGAAGAAGATCCTGATTGAAGTTAAAATTTGATAAGAAGACTTGAAGACAGAAGAAGCTGAGTAGAACCAGAATATTGAATATTGCCTCCCACATCAAGAGGACACCACTTCAGAGACACAAAATTCTCCAAATTTATAGTAAGATGAGAAAAAAGTCATCACATCTTAGGTTCATGAAAGAAAGTTTGAGACTACAGTTTGGTGAAGGAGTTGTTCAAAACAATCTACAAAGAGCTACAAGATATTGCTCAAGGTAAAAAATTGATGATCTAAGACACCAAGATATACATCCTCTACAAAAGTGGCAAAGAATATACAAAGGTTTTCAAAAAAAAGTAAGTAACTATTGATGCAAGTAGATTCATTAATTGGATTACATTTTAGATTTGTTAAAGCACCTTAATACAAATTAGAGTTGCAACCTAAATTATAGTCTTCAGAAGTGCAAAATATAAGTTTTATTTTAGAGGTTCATTTGCACACTAGGATTTTATTAGACTCCAAATATTAATTATCTATCAACTACCTATTATCTACTTTCGAAAGCGAAAAGAAGACTGAATCCTACAATACTAATTGTAGTGAATTTGTAGAATATTTGAAGGTTCATTTCAAATTATTATTGATTAGTTGCAGTGAATTGATAAAGTGCATGTTATTGAGAGTAGATTGGAATGATAAGGTGTTATTTTTTAGTGCATTTAAAAGTAGAATTTGTTAGATTCACTTGCACTATTTTTTTTGAATTTACATGGTGGAATCAATAGCAACCATGAATTTGGGTAGGTTATCCGGATTTTATGGTTGCCATAATATTCTACGCTATCGAACCTAGAATATGCCACACAGATATTCATGTAGTCCACCCCTATAACCACCATGCCCCAATAATTTTAAACCTTTTACACCACTAAAAGAAATACATTTACACTATTATTACTCTCAAAAGAAATTAGTTTTGTGATTTGAAAAAAGGTACAAACTCTAGTGTGCATCAAGTATATAAATACACTCTTAAAGCACAAAAACCTACAACTCTTAGTAGCCAATAGAAGCCATCAAAATTGATTAGTACAAGAAAAAAAAAGCTAACCAAAAAGAAGCTTCAAATATTGAGACTTGGTAACTCTCAAATCCAAAGCACTGAAGGATTTAGTGCAACTAAAATAAAGCTTATTTTTTATAGCATTTACAAGGCTTGTATTCACCATAAAATATCCAAGCAAAGAGGGTAAGGAGTATAGCCAAAGAGACATCCTCAAAACCCTCATAATACACTCATACAATTTGCTACAAAATCATAATCCCAGTCCTGCAAAATAGTGCAAAAACAGATGCAATAAAAAAAGGGTTTTATAATATGCTTGTTGTGGTACAGTGGTAAATGCCTTGGGTATTGGTAGATGCCGACCCGGGTTCCATTCCTATTGTATCCATCCTATGGATATATAGTATAGTTAGGAATTTCCTATGGGCTGATAGAGGCCGACAAGGCTCCATTCCTCCTATGCCCAACCTATTGAAAGTGGCACCTCGAAAGGGGTGTTTTCCACTATAAATTAGTTTTGATACCCAAGTGTTGTAGGTGAGTTGGAGAGGAGAGGTCAATACTCCAAGGGAGGTCCCAGGTTCTAATATCCACCCTACCAAAAAGTTAAATTGGGTATCCAAAATACAATTGATAATGTTGGTGCAGATAGGGTCGGGTGCGACTTTCGGGTGACTTTGACGGTGTAGAACCACCTATTCGTGGTATCTCAGACCAAGGTGGCCTTGCAAGGGGTTTATCACTTAAAAATAAATAAATAAATATCTCTCAAGGATATTTGGGTTCATGGGTGGATGAACCTCTACCCTCTATCAAGATTTTTTAGAATGAATCTAAGTTGGATTTGATTGATCAAGAAACTCGAACAATTATCTACAAACTCAAGGGCAAAATACCAAGCCTAAAGGAGCTCAAATGATACATTAAATATTGGTGGACCAGTATAAAATTCGAATAAATAACTCTTATACCCAAAAATTTCCTTTCTATTTTATTTTCTAATTTAGCAAATAGAGATGAGGTAATGGATTATAGAAATAATTGGTTTTTCGGATAAAGGGGTGTCTATATAAGATCTTAGACTTCTATTTTCAACTCCTTTATAGAAGAAATTAATGGTTTTCTAGTTTGGATGAATTTTTATACTCTCCCTATGGAGTTTTGGGGAGAGAAGATATTCACCAAAATTGGTAATGCCATTGGTGCATTCTCATATATGGATGCCCAAATAGAGAAAAAAATGTCTAGTAAAATTAATATGAGTAAATAAAGATTGGCTATTTGGATAGATGTATTAGTCCTTGGACCTCAATCCATTACTATCTCCTCAAGCAAAGGGGAATGAATGCAAAATATTGAATGTGAAACCTTCTCCTAAGATGTTATGGTTAATAGTAATATGGCCACCTGAAGAAGAGATGCCTAGTCATTCGATCATTCTTTAATTCCTCCTTAGTGTAGGAGAAGTCCCTACATGTGAATGATTTAAAACCTTCAAATATTCAAAAGAAAGAAACTCATCCTCCAGATACACCAATTATCTAGCAGGTTTTATACGAGCAATAGAAGACTCAACCCCAAAAGGAGAATTTGAATCAGATCTTCAACAAAATCCAAATGGTTACTAAATAAATCTAGATGGTTCCATGGAAAATATCAGCACCTTAGGTGGTATTCTTGAAGATAATTATAAAATAAATGATTATGATCATTTTTTTTAAAAATGAAGATCCTACAAAATGTGTTACAACTAGATATTACCTCAAGAGCTTAAAGTGCAAAAATGCATTCTATTAGATTTTGATACAACATACAATGGTATATAGCATGTACAAGATGTATAATAATAAGAAATAAATTAAATCTACGAGATAACTTAAATATGTTATAAATACAAATTATGGAAACGAGTACAATAGTAGCTATGGAGGAAATGAACACTCCATTATACAAGCTATTGCTCAATGAATGAGCTTTAAGATTATAGCTCACACACGCTACACTACTGTATATCCTACCCTACTATAATCCTACACTACTATGATATCTCTTCTATATCTATGGCCCTTTATATAGGAAGATAAGTTATTTATCCAGCACTCTACCTAGTTGTACATGTGGACACCTTGCACATTAAAACTTGCACATTGACACTTGTGCATTTATTACATTGCATGAAGTAACTAGATAAATTCTTCCTAAAGTAATCTAATGTCCTAAGTATGTACCAAGGAAGGTATATTTACATGACCCAAATAATGTAATATAAGATATTTCTAACACCTCCCTGTATTACAATATTTGGGTATTGAAAACTTTAGTCTTCAATGTGGATATTCCTCTTGAAAATGATCTTTGGCTTCTTCAGGTTCATCATCACTGTCTTCTATCCAACCACCTTTATTGATCTCTTTGCAAGTATCTTCATTTGGTTTTTAATGTCAATGGTTGAGTAGAGCATGGTGGACTTGTCCTCTCATCTTCTTGATTTTGATTCTTCTACTCTTGGCTCTGTGTTGTACTAATTATTCATTTTCCTCAACATGTTCCTTTGAAAATATGTTAGTATAATTTTGAAACATCATAGTATCTTGTGAGATTTCCATTAAATCCAGGATGTATGTATTTCCATGGATTGATCCTGTTGCTTTTATTTCATCTTGATTCATGATGAGACATGTATTGATTCCATCCATATATCCAAAGTAGATCATATAGTTATCTTCTACCAACTTTCTTACAGAAATGAGATTGAATGTTAATCCAAGAACAAACAATAATTTTTATAGTAGAAAATTTGGAAATGATATACTAGGTGTTACACATCCATATCCATGTATATGATAAATGATAAGTTTGGTTATCTGCAATTCTTAGTTTGTAGACTTTGGTATATTCAAGACAATCAAACCATTGCATATTTCCTATTATATGATGATTGGATCTTGAGTCAATGTACCACATATTTTCATGTTTTGTATACTAGTTTTCATTGGAACAAAATACACATTCATTATATGATATTCTTTTTTCCATTTGAAGAAATAGAAGAAATGAGATAGGATTTTCTATGCAGTCTAACTTATGACTCCTTATTTGGATATATGATCCCTGATAGAAGTATATAATCTTGATTTTATAAAACCTTTATTAATCCTTGGTTTTGTAGGCTTCCTTATGTCTCCCTAATAACGAGAGTATATACTCTTGAGGATTTTTAGGTTTTGTAGAAAGCTTATATATTGCAACTTGATAATTTTTATAAATGCTGATATTACCAAGTTTTGTAGAATGCCATATGAATCTCTAGTATATTTTGGATAAGATATAAGGTGCTTTTGTAAATTTTATTTCAAATTTAATTGATAAAAATACCAAAATCAACTTCTATTATCCTTATTGCTCATATTGAACTAAGCACTTTTCCCAAATTTAAAGAGGTTTTAATGTTGGATATTTTATCTCGATTTGAGAATATTTGAGACAAGTAAATTGATAATTTCCAACATTTGAATTTTTTTTTAATAAACCTCTTATAATGGTTTTTGAAATTTGATATTAATTTTTCTAATTTCCAAAAAATCAATTTGATGTAGTAGACCTTATGACTCCCAAATTTTCATTTCTTGAGAGTGCTATCACTTGTGTAACACTAATATCTTCTTGTAACGCTTATGCGGTGAACATTACACCTTTGTAACGTATGAGAATTTTCTCTGGCGCTTGTAAATCCCCTTCAATGGTCTCTTGAGCATTAGGAAATGAGAGATGGTAGAGAATATTATGCCAAGTGGCATTCAGTCTTCTTGCATGAGACTTTTGATGTAATGCCTTCAAGAAGGAGATTGTAACTCCTTTGATAATATTCCTCCTTAGCTTACATTGTTTTCTTAAGCATCAAGCAACCTATTCTTTTGCAAGTGGCTTCGTGAGGCATCTTGAAGCTTCGAGAATGGATGATAATGCTTCCTTTTATGGATGTTATTCTCAATGTAGCAGCTATCCTTCTATTTTTATTCTTACCTTCAATGTGCTCCTTGTTATGATGCTTGTTTGCCTTGGTAGGAGTGGAATCTTGATGTTTTTTCTTCATGGATGAACTCTCTTCTATCTACGTAAATATGATTCTTCTTTTTGTCTCCATAGATGTTCTTGATAAGATTTTTTTGTTTACATAAATTACTTTGATGATATTCCTTTGTATTGCAAGTTCGTCCATAGGGAGTATGTTCTTTTGAGGGTTGAAGAGCTCTAATATTTTGGTCCTTCTTTGGCTGGCTTTTCCTATACATGTTATGTCTTTTGAGTCACCTTCAAATCTGCTCCTTTACCTATATATTATGTATTTTAGAAGTACAATACCATGTAACATTTACATGTATATAAACCCCCCCCATTTTTTTTTAAGCGAAAAATCCCTAGTGGGATATTTATTTTGAATGAAGAGGCTTTCTCATAAATTAAAAAGATGATCTATGAACAACCCTCTTCCTTCAATGCTTGATTGCATTTAGTGTTTACATCCCTTTCACAACCCTCCTCATTCAACACTTAATTGCACCTAGGGTTTGCATCCCTTTCACAAATACTATAGCCAAAATTATCGCTTTCTTCCATGGCTTGACTGAACCTAGGGTTTACATCCCTTTCACGAAGAGTAGTGTCAATGAAACTAGAGGTGGAGTTCATGAGCAGAGATAAGTTGCCCAAGCCCATCATGTTTCATTACAGATGGATTATCCAATGCCCATAACTACTATTAGAGCTTCTTATAATCCTTTACTCTAGTAACTAGTATTTATTAATTGTCATCTACAATTTCTATTAGAGTTTATGTTAATTTTTAAGAATATATTTTAATATTTTATTTTTTAGATTGTACATAACATTATTATAATTTAATTTATTTGTATATAAATACCTTAGTTCATCATATTAACAAATATTTTAATAAAATATAATATTTTAAAGGAAAGAGTGCAAGCCCAGAGAAATCCCACTAGGTATCATGGAAGAAAAGTCATATTTGAAACCCCAATGGAAAGTCAGAATGCTCTAGATTGAAGTATGGATATGAAGTTGGAGATAAGAGAAAGAGTGAATATATGGCATATTCAATCTAGGTGGTAGATATTACACCAATCTAGGTGGTAGATATTACACCAATCTAGGTGGTAGATTTTGCCCTTGAGTTTGTAGATAATTATTTGGGCTTACTGATCAATCAAATCCAACCCAGATTCATCCTCAAAAATATTGATAGACAATAGAGGTTCATCCACCCATGAACCCAAATATCCTTGAGAGATATTTCATTTGAATGAAGAAGCTTTCTCATAAATTAAAAATATGATCTATAAACAACCCTCTTCCTTCAATGCTTGATTGCACTTAGGGTTTACATCTCTTTCATAACCCTCTTACTTAAACACTTGATTGCATTTAGGGTTTGCATCCCTTTCACAAATAATATAGCCAAAATTATCGCTTTCTTCCATTGCTTGACCGCACCTAGGGTTTACATCCCTTTCACGAAGACTAGTGTCAATGAAACCAGAGGTGGAGTTCATGAGCAGAGACAAGTTGCCCAAGCCCATCATGTTCCATGAAAAATGGCTCATCCAATGCCCATCACTACTACTAGTGCTTCTTATAATCCTTTACTATAGTAACTAGTATTGATTAATGCCATCTACAAATTCTATTAGGTTTTATGTTAATTTTTAAGAATATATTTTAATATTTTATTTTTCAGATTATACATACCACTATTATAATTTAATTTATTTGTATATAAATACCTTAGTTCATCATATTAACAAATATTTTAATAAAATATAATATTTTTAAGGAGAGAGTGCAAGCCCAGAGAAATCCCACTAGGTATCATGGAAGAAAAGTCATATTTGAAAGCCCCAATGGAAATTAAGAATGCTCTAGATTGAAGTATGAATTCCAAGTTGGAGATAAGAGAAAGAGTGAATATATGACATATTCAATCTAGGTCGTAGATGTTACACCAAAAGTGATTATCAAGGATTAGGTGATCAAGCATGATATAGTGGCTTTTAAAAGTAAAGGGTTAATATGTAAGTTACATGGATACTAGGAAATGTTTTCAAAGATTCAAAATTGTATCAAGTGGAAGTGGGGATTGAATTCAAATTACTCAATCACTTTTCTTCCTAAAAGTATTTTCCTCGTCATCTTTTTTAGTCCAAAAAATCAAGTATAAAATAATAGGTGTTGTGTTATCTTTCCAAATAGATTAACGCATAGAAATATTTATCTAAGAATAAATATAAATCATATAAATGTCACTAACAATAAATCACAATTTTGCAATAACAAAAATATCTCACAAATATAACTCAAATATCAAATTTTTACAAGAATGGTTCAAATAGATTACATTGCATGGATATTTGTTTAATATTTATATATATAGATGAATTTTTAGTACTCTGACTATTGATCTCCTAAAACATCCAAGAGATGCATCCTTTCATATTCCTCTCATTAATACAAAATTATCATCTTGCCACATATCAATGTGACTCTTCATTCTCTCTCTTGACACCTTGTACTTTCTCTCATATTGATACATATATTATAAAATATAAATCATTCTACCAAACTAATATTTACAAGGGAGCCAAATAATGTAATACTTCCAACACCCCCATATTACATTATTTGGTAAGAATATTTTTTGCCTTCATTCTTTGATTCTTCTTTCTCTTCATTATTTAGCTCTAACTTTGGTATTCAACTTTCATTAGATTTTTCTTTGGGTCAATGTATTTGAGTTACATCTAAGTCTCTTCCTCTGGGTCACTATGTATGGGCCTCTATCTTTGGGTCATTGCCTCTTAATGTTTGACTTTGGGTCACATCTAGATCATCATCTCTGGGTCATTCACTAAAATAATCATAAGACCATCATTTTTGTATAATCATCACTGTAAGTGCTTTTACTGTAGGTCACCTTCCAAGTTGTGCTTGGGTCATAATTATTCATTTCATATTTCTTCATGGTAAGACCAATATCATTCTTTACATTCAATAAAATTTTATTTTTCATCATACTTGGTTTTCTTTTGTAGAAACCATATAACATTCATTTCATCTTATTCTGTTCATTCATACTTATCCATCCAAAATCTATTTTTACTTTTTAATTTTCCTTATATTAATGTAGACAAGATTTTTTAGAATGATTATATCCTCCAAAAGTTCCACAAGAATGGAGATTCTAATATTTATCTATCTTATCTCCATATATACCATAATTATTACATTTTTTCCTTATTACAAACTTTTTTTGCCATTTTTTTCTTCATTGTTACCGATTTGATCAGTCTTGATCACTAATTTGATGTCACTATTTCCTATTATAAATTTAGTTTTTTATTTATTACTACTTGTATATCTTGTATATCTAAGACCTTCATATTTTGATCTTATTTTTGGTACAATTGGTTCTTTCATTCATTGTCCATGTTTTCCCAAAATAGTGTCTCTATATCTCATTTTATTTAACAATTTTGAACCAATTCCTTTACTAGAATTTTTAAAACAACTAAAATGATAATATCAATATCAACACAACTCTAGGCATCACTTACCCTGCCATCATTTGAATCTCTATCACAACATGCATTTACTGTTATAGGTTCCAATCCTCATTACTTGATAATAGACATATGTGGTTTCCTATAAGATTCATGTGTACACATTCTGATTGTGCAACATATCCTTGTTGATTACTCTGATTTCTTTGATTTTCTTAAGGTGATTGTTGGTCTTGAACTTTCCTAGTCAATGCATTATACTTACAAGAGTTTGTATTATGTCCTCTTTTTTCACAAATATGACAATACTTATTTTATTTTTTATTTTGTGATGAAGTGCAAGATCCTTGTGCTAATACAAGAATCTTATTATATGATAATTTCTCAATTTATTTTCAAGTTCTTATTGTTGAAGAATATTTATCAATTCCTTAAATGACATATTTCTATTTGATACTATAAGATATATGACTAACATTTTAAATGATTCAAGAAGTGATCTAAGTATAATTGAAACTAAATATTTATCTCCAACTTTTTCTCCTAAGGTATGAAATTTTGATTTTAATTCTTATATCCTTTAAAGAAACTTTTCTATGTTTTCTCCATCATAAACTTTTAGTGCATACAATTGTGATTGTAGGTATAAAATGGTTTCCATATTTCTTCATTCAAATATAATACAAAATTTTCCCATGTACCTTTTGAAGTTTTTGCTTCACTAATATGTGCTTGAATTGCATCAGATATGCTTGTTAGAATTACACAAAAATATGAAGAGAAGAGTGGAACTGATTAATTTATCTCTAAGATCAAATCTATATAAATAGCAAAGTTGATCATTGAGAGCCATTGGATTACAAAAACTCATCAAACCTGATGAAAACACCACTTAGAGTTCTCCTGACATATGAAGGAGTGGAAACAAAAGTGTGTATCCTATTGAACTTAAGATAATATTGACTTATTCTAACACCCCCCCTTAAGTGATACTAGGGGAGATCCTACAAATGAGTCTCGGCAACGAGGCCTAATTAGGTACTCATGTACATCATAGATAGTTGGTGAAAAAAACCCTTGTGGGGAAAAACCAACTATTACTTCTTTATTTTGAAATGATGGTAAAAACCCAGTGGAAAAAGCCATCAATCAAAAGCAAATAAGTATGAAAGAGGCTTGTCTTTGGATGACGAAGATTGTCCTATTTAACAAATAAAATACGAGTCCTAGAAAGAAGGCCTGATGAGGTACTCATGTACAATATAGTGAGAGGTGGAAGACCTCTTTGTCAATGCAGTTGTAATACTCCAAGTTTTTCTCACAATTGAAGGTAACACGAAGAAGGAAATGACTTGGTGAATATGTCTGCAATTTAATTCTCTTTTGGAATATATTCTAAGTGTATATCCCCATTTTGAATATGTTTCCTGATGAAGTGCATATGGATCTTAATATTTTTGGTGCGCTGATGCTCAACTGGATTGCATGCAATATGAATTGTGCCTTGATTGTCACACCAAAGTGTTATAGGCCTTTTATTGAAGAAACCAAATTATTTAAGAATTTGACAAAGCCAAAGGGCTTCTTGACTGGCTAAAATTGTTGCTCTATATTCTGCCTCTGTAGAAGATAATGCTATTGTTTGTTGTTTCTTGCATAACTAGGCTATCGTTGAAGAACCAAGGAAGAAAACATATCCAAAGGTAGAACATCTATCGTATATTGATCCTACCCAATCTGAATCTGTATAGCTAGTGTTATCCATGGAGTCTCACTTATAGATGAGTCCAAAGTGTGTAGTACCCTAAAAATAATGAAGAATTATTTTAGCTGCTTTCCAATGACTGAAATGAGGGTTATGAGAGAACCTAGATATGAGCCCAACAACATAGGAGATATCTGGTCGAGTATGAGTAAGGTATAACAAACTACCTACAAGCTGACGATATAGAGTAGCATCACAAGGAGGGGATGAGCAGGAAGCACTGAGATGAATGCTAGATTGAAAGGGGTAGGAGAAGGTTTGCAATCTGTCATTTTAAAATTCTTAAGTGTACTTTTTTTGACATAAGGTGATCCCTGCTTTACTTTGTTTTATTTGAATTCCAAGGAAGAAATGAGCTAGATCTAGATCAGCCATTTCAAATTTTTAGAGGGAATATTTTATATTCTAAACGTGAGTGAGGTTACTACCAGTGAGAAGAAGATCATCAACATAAAGAACAAGAATGGTGATATTTCCTTTACTTATCCAAATGTAAACTGTATTGTCAAACTCACAATGAGAAAAACCTGTTGAAAGAAGGAAGGAGTCCATATTTTCATACCAAGCTCTAGGGGCTAGTTTGAGGCCATATAGAGATTTTTTAAGCTGGCAAACAAGAGAGGAGTCTTGAGTAAAATAAGCGGGTTGTTCCATGAATATTTCTTCTTTTAAATTTCCATGTAAAAAGACACTTTTTACATCCATTTGATAGACTGGCCATTTATGGGAAGCGACTAGAGCAAGAACCAATCTAATAGAATCCATTTTAGCAACCAGAGCAAAGGTTTGTGTATAATCAATACCCTCTATTTGAAAAAAACCTTTGGCTACAAGAAGAGCCTTGTGTTTATATATTTATCTATTAGGCCCATATTTTATTTTGAAGATCCATTTACATCGAACTAATTTTATTCCTTTAGGTAAGGGAACTAAATCCCAAGTATCATTTTTGATCAAGACAGAAAATTCATTATCCATGGCATATTCCCATTATTTTATACCTGAGGCTTCTTTGAAGGTTTGAGGATCATAGGAAATGGATTGACATACAAGACTAGAACCTATGGGATCGAATGATCTGTTTGAAGGAATATTTTGAATGTAGAGAGTAGCTTCTTTAACAATTGTGTGGGCACATTTTGGCATAGAAGATGGAGTTGAAAGAATTTGAGAAAGAGTTACAAGTTCTTCATATTGATTATCAATAACCAAATTAACTTCAAGCGTTGACTCTTTATAATATTGAGGTTCTACTATAGGAGAAGGCTCAATGGAGGAAGAGTCACTTGGAGGATCTTTTTTAGGGAATGTTTCATCAAATTGGACATTCCTATTAAAGAATACCTCATGATTTGAGGAATCAAGAAGCGTGTATGCTTTCAATTATTCACAATAACTGACAAAGATGAGCTTTCTATTTTTTTTTATCAAGAGCCTTCCTTTTCTTCTTTGGGATGTGAGCCCAAGAAATACATCCAAAAATCATGAAATTGGAAACATATGGTTTTAAGCCAGACCATACTTCTTCAGGGGTAATTTGGTAAAGAGCTTTATGAGATGTGTAATTTTGAATATAATTTGCATAGTTAATAGCCTCTACCCAAAAAAGTTTTGAAATATCTCTTGAATGGAGCATACAATTAGCCATCCCTTTTAATGTCCGGTTCTTTCTTTCTGCAATGCCATTTTGTTGAGGATTATGGGAGACAAAATGTTGATGTATTATACCATGATTAGAAAGAAATATGGAGAACTCATTACTGCAGTACTCCCCCCATTATCAGTACAAATATTATTGATTTTGCAAGAAGCTTGATTTTCAACTAAGGCTTTAAAGATTTTAAAGTGGGATAACACATCACTTTTATATTTGAGGAAGTAGACCCAAGAACTTCTAGAAAAATCATCAATAAAGGTAAGAGCATACTTTGCTCCTTTAAAAGATGTTTTAGGAAAGGTCATTAAGTCACTATAGATTAATTCTAGAGGATATGAGGTTTTTAGAGAACTACTTGGGTGGAAAGGATCTTGATGCTACTTTCCAAGAACACATCCAGGACAAACCCCATCAATGGAAGAGACTTGGGGTAATCATTTCACCATATTATGGGTGCACACATCTTTTAGGTAGTTATAATTAATATGACCAAACCTTTCATGCCAAATTTGACTATCAAGATCACTATGAGCCACAAAACATGAGGCTCATTTTGGATTTTGAAAGCCTTTGAAGTGGAAAGGACGAGATTTATGATCAATATTCCATTTTTCCACAAGAGAATTAGGGAGTTGAAAATATCTTAGCTCAACTCCTGTTGGGGAGAAGAGAACAATTTTCCCATTTCCAAAAGTACAAATTTGATAAATGGATAGGAGATTGGTGGCAATGTCTGGAACATAAAGAACATTGTTTATAGAGCCACCATCAATGGTTATATCCCATTTCTCTTTGACAGGAATGAAGGAAGAGTCCCCTACTTCTATGCTATGAGTAGAGCTAGAGGAGATAGAAGAGAAAGACTTTTCTGAAGTAGAAATGTGATGAGTTGCTCCAGAATCTAGGACCCAATAATTAGAGGAAGAATTGGAGGTTTTTCCTTGAGCATTAAGGGCTTTTCCTATTTTCTTATTATTTCTTATATTTTGATCCTTTATAGCTGCATCTAGTTGTTGTAATATTTTCCAGAATTTGTTAGCACAGTGAGTACAAGTAACGGGAGTCTTTTCCTTATTTTTGAATTTTTCTTTAGAGGAGGTGGAGGCTACCAAGGCTTTTGAATAAGATGAAGAGTTTTCATATCTAGAAAGTTTGGTTTCTTCCCTAATTAATCTATCACAAAATTCTTCTAAAGAGGGAATTTTAAAGGTTGCACCAAGAGCATCTTTAGTAGATATGAAGGTGGTTGCAAAAATTTGAAAAACACCATTTAGGTTATAAAGGATTAGATAAATGCATTCTTATTCTGTCTTAGTCTTCCGACTACCTTTATATTGAGTGAGGATTTATTTGAACTTAGTGAGGAAATCAATAATACTACTAAAATCTTTAGGAGATAAAGAAGTTAGTTCAACTTCTAGTTGCATTGATCTCATCTGATCTACTTTTCCAAATAAGGTTTTTAATTTCTCCCAACTTTCATGAGGAGTTTTGCAATCTGTAATATGAAACCACAAGCTGTCATGAACATTGGTACTAATAATACCCATAGTTTCATGCATTTTTCCTTTATGAACAAATATTTCATATTCTTTATCAATTCTGGTTGATTTTCTTTTAATAAATGAGTAAGACCTTTTTGAGAGATGAGATTTAAAATTTTAGGTTTCCAAGTGTGAAAATTATGAGGGGTAAGAAGCTCAATTGAATTAATTTTTGAGGATTTAAAATTATTAATACTCCATCTGCTTGTTGTGGTGCAGTGGTAAATGCCCTGGGTGCTGGTAGAGGTCGACCCAGGTTCCATTCCCCTTGTCCCCATCCTACAGATATATGGTATAGTTAGGAATGTCCTATGTGCTGGTAGAGGCCGACAAGGCTCCATTCCTCCTATGCCCAACCTGTTGAAAGTTGCACCTCTAAAGGGGTGTTTTCCACTATACATTAGTTTTTGGTTCTTTAATTGGCTTTTATTGTATCGTAGGGTGCTTATTGGTGAGCAACTTATGAAGCATGGTTTTCATGGTCCTTTTAGATGTTAAATGTGTGAAGAGAATGTAGAAAATCTCAACCATATTTTTATTGAGTGTACTTTAGCCTCTGAGCTATGGAGGAGAATGACCACTTTACTTGGCTTACAATGGTCCATTTTTTTGACTGTTGAACAACTTTGGAGGGATTGGCCTAATAAAGAGGGTGTTGATCATTTTATTAGGCAGTTATTTTGGATGGATTCTACCATTCTTCTTTGGAATATTTGGAATGAAAGAAACAGTCAAATTTTTAATCAAGATAGGAAGGATATTCACTATATCATATCCAACTTAGTTGAATCAGTCCATCAACTCCTTAATCATCCCCAAAACTCCCACCAAATATGGGATTAAGTGATGCAAATATTGAAGATTAAATCTTCTAAGAGAAACCAACTTAAAGGGAATGTGAGTATTAGTAATATGGATAGGACAAGAAATTGGCAACCTCCTCCTAAGGATTTTGGAAAAGTCAATACTGATGGAGCCTCTAGAGGGAACCTTGGAAAAGCCAGTGTGGGAGGAATTGGTAGACTTTCAGATGGCTCCCTGGTTTTTACTTTTGCTGAGAATTTGGGTATTCTTTCCAATAACCTTGCTTGAGGGGTATGGTATCCTTAGAGGCCTTCGGGAGGCTACTAAGGTTAGATGGGAAAAGGTGTTAGTTGAGTTTTACTCTCAACTTATGATTAATCTCTTGAAGACTCCTTCTAAGAATCATAAGGTGGATTGGAGAATAAAAAGAATTATTGAGAATATTCAATTAATCCAGATGAGATTTTTGAAATTTGATTACAATCATGTGGTCAAAGATCAAAACAAGAGTGCTGATGTTTTAGCTAATTGGGCTTTGGATAAAGGTGATCTTACTTGTTATGGCCACCCTCCTATATGGTGGGCTTCTCAAATTAGGGAAGCTCTTCTTTCTATCATTTCTTTGGATGGCTTCAATTCTGAAGGTACCTAGTTTCTTTTTGTTTTTTTCTTTCCTTTTCTTTGGTTCATTTAGTTTTTTTTAGTTCACTAGCTCATTCTATTCTTTATTTTGTTTCCTCTGTTTATTCTTGCCTTATTAGTATTCTGGTCTAGATAGGTCATTGTTATGTTCATTTTTTTTTTTATAGTTTTTTAAGGTGGGTGGGTTCTTTTGTTTTGTTTTGTTTTTGTGTTCTTTGTGTTGTTTTTTGTTTTGTTTTTTTTTTATGTTTTTTGTTATTGTGTTTGTGTTGTTTTCGTTCTTGTTCTTGGGTTTCTCTTTGTTTGTGTTAATTCGTGTTTTTATGTGTGAGTGTTTTCTATGGTTTTTTTTCTTTATTGTCTATTGTTGGTTGTTTTTTATTTTTATTTTTATTTTATTTTATTTCAATTTTTTAGGTTTTGGTTGTGTTTATTTTTCATGTTTTTTTTGGATTGTCTTTGTAGTGTTATGTTTTTTTTGTCTTGTTTGTGTTTTGTTATGTGGTTCTTGTGTTTTTATATTGGTTTATATTGTGGTTTCTTTTATCTTATTGTGCGTGTTTGGTTGTGCATTTGTTTTTGACACACTCAAGGAGCATGCTTTTTATTTTATTTTATTATTTTTGTTGTTATTTACTTATTTTTAAATTGGTTTTGTGTGTTTTTTTGCTGCTTGAGTATGTCAAATATGGTAGGCCAGGTCCTATTCTTGGGTGTTTTTGGTGGAATGGATACCCCTGCCTCCTTGGATCTTACCAAAAAGTGGCATCCCTTTTGGGATGTTTTCCACAAATAAAAACAAAAAAAAATATTAATACTCCCCCCTTTAAAACTCCAAAAAAGGAATTAAATTGATTTTATAAAATGAAGCTTTGTTCAATAATAGGTGAATCAAATATACTTGAACTTACGAGATGGAAACTATAAGTATAATGAGGCCTATAATTTTTTTTCCTTAGATTGCCAAATCCTTTAGGATCATAGTACCCGCCCTAACTTGAGGGAAACTATAAGTAATGTGATCATAAGAAGGGTTTTGGTTTTGAAATGTAGGGGGCAACTATTTTAATTGGTCTTCTCCAAAACCGCCCTTACGTGAGGGAGACTATAAGTTTTGAGATTTCCAAAGAAAAACTATTGATAAGAAAATATTTGTCAGGCCTTTATACCAAGTTTCCAAAAAACCCGCCCTTACCTGAGGGAGACTATAAGTTTTTAGGAGCTTGATACATGGAACGTAGACAAAATATATTTGAGGAAATTGTGTATCAAAGTAATTTTAAAAGATATGAAAATTATAAATTAAATTACTTTGAAAGAAATGTAGATATCTTGATAAACTATTTAAAAGTTTAACATAAAATAAAAATATTATCTTAAAACAAAATATTCTCTAAAATAATCCAATATTGTCAATTCCTTAATGTAATAATTTTTAAATTATGAATATAAACAAAAATTAGAGATGTAGGCTTAAAATGAAATAGCTTTTAATGTGATAAAAAACAATATGTAAATCTTTGTTATAGGAAAAAAATGTAAACACATATTTAGATATCTAGATGTAATAAACTATGAAGGAGATAAAGCAAAGAAAATATACCCCCCTTGACACATAAGAGTGCAGAAAATGTGCACTCTAAGAACCCCCCAAAGAAATATTATATTATAAATATACAATTTGGTTATCTGCAATTTTGAGGAGAGCCACAATAAATAATATTGGGCCTGTCAAAAAAATGTAGATAATGGATTGTGAAACCCCAAGATTCAAACGAATTGAGAACTAACAAAAGGAAATGTGAAAAATTAAAAATTACAGACTTTCAGCTTGAAACAATAAGCGATGGAAAGCGAAAAAATAGGAAATTTGGAGGAAACCACCGTGAGGGAGGCCACCAAGCTAATGCTACAGAATATGTAAAGGATATGCCTATCTAGAGGGCCGTATGGGCAGAGGCTAACACCGGAAAAAGAGAGAAGGAGCAATCATTTTCCTTAAAACATGTAACATTTCAGAAAAACGATTAGATAAAAATGCCCTAGTTTTAATCATGTAATGCTACAAAAACAATAAATAAAAAGGATAGAATAAGAAATTAATTACTTAAATAAATGAAAAAAAAAATTGGAAACCAATTATTAAATTTACGTTTAAAATAAAAATAAAAAAGGATATTTCAAAACAAATGTGGTGAGCCTACGAAAATTTGGGATACCTACAAAAAATGTTAAATGGAGATGCCTCCCCTAGAGGGCTGAATGGGCAAAAGCTAGATCGTTGTTCCTGCATATTATAACTAAAAAATACCGATTGAATTGATAAAAGTAAATGGAAGCTAGAGTGCCGTTCCTGAAAAATACGTTCTCTTTAGATAAATATATAAAGCAATATACTTTTTGAATTGAACTGCAGGGGGTGTGGTATAAATACCATTTGAGAGAGAGAGTGCCAGTTGTAAAAAATCTGAGATGAACAACGAGCCAAACAGGTAAACTTTGAGACATCTAAATGAATGATGAGTGTGCCAGAGAGTTTGAAACAAAGAGGCCCAAGTTGTAACAAGAGTGCCAACGAGCATTAGGCTTTCCCTAAAATCTATATAATTTTGGAGTGAACGTTGAGAGTGCCACAGATGACGCCAAGCACCAGAGAACAAAGAGTGAATTATTAATGAGGGAGGGATTTTATTCCCTCCATGAGTGAATAAAATAAATTCAAAATATTTCCTAAGTTAACACTTGGTTCATCCGAGATTTTCGCTATCGAAAAGAAATGGATATAACTAAGAGTTAGAATAACATGAATATGTTGAGAGAGAATAAATAAATAAAGAAAATAAAAGGGCTCTTTTTCCTTTGAAAATAAGGGCGAGAAAAGTGCCTTCACATAGGGTAATCCGTGTTTTTTTAAAGAAAGGAAATAATTCTAGTTTCTTAAAAAAATTTCTCAAGCACGAATTCAAAATACATATGAAAGAATATGCAACATATAAAAATAAATATGTTGAAATAGTATAATAACAATGGATAAAAAAAAGACTAATGCAAACTTTGAAGCTAGATAGCCAAAAAACATTATCCAAAGTAAATGAATCAAATCCTAGAACCTTCAAGAGAGAATACTAGCAAAATCTATCCTGCTCTAGTACCATGTTAGAATTTCACAATAATAGATATGCAAAGTATTACACAAAAATATGAAGAGAAGAGTGGAACTGATTGATTTATCTCTAGGATCAACTCTATATAAATAGCAGAGTTGATCATTGAGAGCCATTGGATTACAACAACTCATTAAACCTTATGAAGACACCACTTAGAGTTCTCCTGACACATGGAGGAGTGGAAACTCAAGTGTGTATCCTTGTGAACTTAAGAGAATATTCACTTATTCTAAAAATGCCAAAAAAAATTAACATCCAAGATTTAGCATAATCATCTTTGATTTTTTGAACTTTTATTTTATCTTCTAGAATGTTTCTTTTTCCATTCACCACATCCCAAAGTTTTTCAACAATAAGTATTGACTTCATCTTATTTTTTCCTAGGGTAAAATTAACCCTTTAATAATTGATATTTATAAAAAAAATCTTGATTTCTCCATTTTATTTGAAGTTGAAAAACTTATAGCTCCCAAATTTAATTAATAACTTCAATCAAATAATTCCTTTGGAGTAGAAAACAAATTTATTTCTCCAAAAATCAAATAAGAAATTTACAAATTCTAAATTCTAAACCTTTGATGTAGAAATCCTTTTAACTCCCTACTAAATTAAATTTGCAAAATTTCAAAAATTTCTCAAAATTTAAAGAACTTAAAAAACTTTAAATAACTTCAAAAATTCAAATCTTAAAAATCTTCTACTAACTCTTCAATCTTCAAAAATATTAAAACTTCAAAACAATTTTGGAAGTAGAAGTTCTCATGACTCCCTAATTAAAATAGTACTTTTCAATAATCTCTGATTGGTTTTATCATTTTAAAGTCACTTTAAAATATTAAAAAACTTATATCTCCTTAGCACTTAATAATAATATATATATATATTTTTATATATATTTTTAATTTCACCTTATATCTCCCACAATTAAGAGGCTTTATTTACTTTTTTTATTTATTTTAAATTTTGATCCTTCTAATTCCAAATTAAAAAATTAAAAAAAAAATCTCCTCTTATATCTCCCATTGAAGGCATTTAAGATTCCTTCTAAAAAAAAAAGTATTTTTCATTTGTTTTTCCAGTAAAACCTTCAAATGCCTTTTTAAATCTGTTCTTTTCACATATTAATACAAGTTCTACTTTTTTAAAAATATTCCTTCAAGAATAAATTTCCTCAATACAAATTTTACTAGAATATTTGAAAGCACGAGATTCCAGGCGAAGGAAACACTAATTGCGATGCATTCAAAATCAAATACACTTAAGTCCTAGAAATATAAATTGCATGAAATGAAAGAAACGCATTGGAAGAGACACAAGCAAATGGATAAAACACAGCCCTTTCATTAAAATTTCTTGATCTTTGTTACAAATATGCCTCCTCCCTTTTCAGGGGGTTAGGAGCGTTAAAAGAATTTGACTACAATCGAGATTTAAGGTTCCTCTTTTCACGTGCCCACACTTGAAATGGACGGGCCGAGATGATGCCATCGCTGATGTCGATGAGTATTTGATCTCTGCTGCTCCTCCTGCGAACAAAGAAACAACGAAGATGTCAGTAGCACCTGCTGCACATAAGAAGTGTTTGTTCTCTAAAATCGCCAAAAGATGCATGCAAACATTTGTCTAAAACAGTGAGTAAAATGACTCTAAATGACCTGAAAACCTGACAGAGGACAAAAAACATCACCAGAAGGCCACTGCCATTGAGACAGTCGGCAAATCTGCCTTCAACTGGAATTCATCCCTGGGCAGGACGAATTCTGACTACAATTCGTCCCTGGGTGGGACGAATTCTTCTGTGTTGGAAAAGCCGACCTAATGCTGCTCCAATGTCGAATCCCGGGACCTGCAAAATGCTTGAAAATAGGGGGGTTATGTAATTGGGGCCATTTTGGGATGACCCAGATGGTCGGATTCTCCCAATTTGGCCTCTATCCTCGGGAATTCGATATCGCCACCTGCAAGTTAGTGAAACAACAAAGCGACACAAAGCATGATAAAATCGATCGGAATGTTATGAAATTGAAGCTATGAATTCACCAAACGAGAATAACAAAAAATGCAACATGAACAAGTAATCTAGAATGCTTCAGAATAAAACTTAGAAAGTGCGGGGGTGCCCAAGTGGGCCTCCCATCGTTGGTACTTGATTTTGGAGCCAATCCACTAGGGATGGGCCCAAAACTTCTTAGGATTGGGGGGTCGTCAAATTGGTTGATTCAGGTGTCCATATGTTGGATTTGGGTCAGATTCAAGCTTCCAAAATCCACCCAACAACCTCCCTTGCAAAAGAGATTGGTGGATGTGAGAAGGTGAATCAAAGGGGATGCAAGTGGGTGTTCAACTCGACAGCACTTCGTTGCTTGAAATCTCCTTCAATATATTTTTTGGGTGAGAAAAGTCCCACCTTTTATAGACCCATGGGGTCTCTTTTGAGAGGGAAGCATAAGAGCCATGTGTTGGTCATAGGTGCCATGTGGCGGTCATGTCTTCCCATGAGGGAGGGGAGTCCTCCATGACTTGGGCTTTCATAACTGCCCTTGTGACAGTCCTCTAACGGCCTATTTGCCCACCCACACACGCGTGCGAGGCAAGAGTCATCAACTGACTGTCCTGGGCCACCACTTGGCGCCATTCTTCTTTTTGCCCGTTAAACCTAGAATTCATCCTACCCAGGGACGAATTCAGAATTCGTCCCTTGGTGAGACGGATTCTAATTTGAATTCGTCCCAGGGTGGGACGAATTTGGAGTAGGTTGTTCAAAGGTGCCAAATTGCCTTCTGACCTTCCAAAATTGCTATAAAAGTGGTTAGGACCACTGTTTGACCTCTGAGGTCTGCCCTAGGGGCTGTGTTTGTCAAAGCGATCAGTGTTTGCAGTCACATAATCGGATTGGTGCTGTTTTGGTGTCTATAATATTTATTAATGTTTTTATAACACGTGCATGCAAAAATCAACTCTTTTTTTTTTTTAATATTTTATCTTTTTCTCCTCCTTCAATTAAAAAAACACCATGTATAAGATAAATAAATTTTTAACACTGTTCACTTATACTGCTCATACTATTATGACTCATTTAAATAAATTCACCAACACAACAAATGAATGGCTTTAGCTCTCTAGCAAATGTATTACCTTTCAAATTAAACGGTTTGCACAATTATAGGAGTAATGCTTAGCCACTTGTTCTATCAATTCTACTACCCTCTTCAAAAGCTTTTCATGCATGCATTTGCAAACATCGTTTCCCTTTGGAAAATAGTTTTTAATAGAAATATTTTTGTGAATATCAAACTTTGTCTTATTATTCCAAAACAATGTAAGGACTTAATAATTTACTAGATGAAAAAACTTCTAACATCCACTTTTCATGGTGCATTCATTTCTTGCACTTTGATTTTTACAACAAGCTTTCTTTCTAGTAATGGAATTATTCTTCACTTAGTGACTCCTCTCTCCTTTGGAAAAAAATTTCTTTCTAGTAATGGTCTTTTTTTACACACATATGACTCCTCTCTTCTTTGGAAAATATCTCCTTACGCTCCTAGGATGGCTACGATATTTTTCTCTATTGTTTCTTTTCTCTTTTTTTCTATTAATCTCGTTCACCCTTTTTTTTTAGAGGTTGTTACTCTAATATACACTAGAAATTTAATTTTTCCTCTAGCATTGCTCAATATTTGGTGCTTCAATATTCACTGGCTTGAACATAGGTTTTCTCCTATCGCTTCTTAGGCTTCTATGTTGTACTCAACTTCACTCATACTTAACAAGCATTTTTATTTGACTTCAATGTCTTATGTAGGTATCTTTTCTCTTTTCACAGGCTATGTTCTAGACTAGATATCATAGTAATGAATGTTATTTTAAATAATGGCTCTCACCTTCTTCTTTTTCTTTCTTTTTTAATAGAATTAGTGTTTCTCTATAATATTTTTTATAGTCAAATGTTAGGGTATATTAACCTGATTTAAAAAAAAAATTATCAAGCATTATTTCCACCTTTGCTTATGTTTTATTATCATAATTTCTTCGTCAATGCTTCACAGTCATCAACTTACAAATTTTAAGTGTTCTCAAATCAACCTAGTTTCTCAAATGGTCAAATTATTGCTATTATTTAATGATATGAAAAAACTCTTTTGTTATTTTATTTTCACCAATAATATTGTAAAATTAGGGTGATATATCAGCCCAATATATTTCAATTTATCTATTAACAGAGATAAAAAACTTATTAATTTTGTGTTCTTGTTTGCTTTCAATAAAGGCTTCTTATCTCTTCAATCTATTCTTTTAATCCAATTTCTTTAAAAAGTAATAATAAAGCAAAATTATTCTTTCAAGAATACTCTTTATTCATAAATCAATCAATTTTCATATTCAATTATCAATAATTAAAAATATTAATTATAATAAACACCACATAACTTCTATATTTTACTACTGAATTAATGAATTTTTTTCATACTATTTTTGATAGGGATCAATAAGTGTTTCTAGATAAGCATGACATTAACTATTGTATGACATTAAATGCATGCTTATCCATTGTAAAGACTTGGCATGTCTATAAATATGCTTGTTTTATAATGAAATATAAATATGAAATCTAGAATTTTATCTTCAAATTCTTAGCATCTCAATCCTTATCAGTTTGGTATCAGAGCAGTTAATCCTCTATGGATTTTATCTTATCTTAGTACTTCTTTTGCATTCGAAACCATGCTACATAATTCGAAGCTTTCACTTGATGAGGTCTTTGACTGACTTAGAGATCTCTCCATAAACATTCAACAAATCTAAGCTACTATACTCATCAAATTTTAGTAGCTCCGAGCTGAAATGACCACTACTGGCAAAGTTCTTCTCATCAATGAAGAACCTACTCCAGATCTTGTAGCAACACTTGGACTCAAACCAAAATTTATGGGTGAGTTACTCATCATATTACCTTTAGATGATGTTTCTAATGATGTTGAAGTTTTATTTTTTGTTGATCTCACCAAAGACAAACATGACAAAAAAATTCAGCATCTCTTTGTTTTTGATGATATTAAAGTTCTATCTATTGCAGATCTCTTCGAAG
The DNA here is from genome assembly GCA_028583015.1 of Wollemia nobilis. Classification (NCBI taxonomy): domain Eukaryota; kingdom Viridiplantae; phylum Streptophyta; class Pinopsida; order Araucariales; family Araucariaceae; genus Wollemia; species Wollemia nobilis. The sequence continues at coordinate 2,686,026 of JAQPPZ010002224.1, forward strand.
ATGAACATGATAAAAATAAAGAACAATTTCAAGAAGTTGAGGATAATAATCTTGCTGACTTGATTATTGTAGATCCAACTCCCGATGATGTTGTATCTTCTTTGATTGATGTTATTTCTATTCACATCCCTGTAGCCACCTATTCTTCCCATGGTGCTTCCCCGTCCTCCATTTTGGTCTTCCTTCCAAGTCACACATAGGCCTACAAACCACTACCCTCCATGCATATTTACCATGGGTTTCTTCCTTTCCATTATGGCCCATTTTACTGCTTGCTAATGCCATTTATATTCCTAGTGCTGATACCTACCTCTACCCTTTTCCTTATGCTTAGTGTAGCTCATGGTATAACAGATCACCCACCTCATCTCCTATTCATTCTTCTACCTCTTTTATGGTAGATCTAACCATTTGATCACCATCTCTTGCCTTTGTTGGACACTGTGGTTGAATATGTTACCTGGTAGATATTCGAGCATACTTTCAGTGCCCTCACAACTTTTGTCACTCATAGTGCCATCATAGATCACTTCGTGGATGATCTCATATTTTTTGGCATCAATTTGTACCTTCATGATCAAACTATGTCTTCCAACATTGCCTTGATGCTTCCTGATGATATGATATCTTATGGCACTCCTCATTCACTTCTAGAGTTTTCTTTGTTTGTAGCCTATCTAGAAATACCCTATGGAGCTTGCGTAACTTTTCTTAAAGACCCTATCGTTTCACCTTTTTATGCTTGGCCGTTCGACCGTACTGTTGCAAATTTTTCCTTGCTTGCACCATCCTTTGCAGTCGATATCCATAGATCTAACACCTTCATCTGCTACACCGATCATCTTGATCGCTCTCACCATTGATTCGTAGTCACTCTTATTCGTCGCACCATGCATTTCGACGTGCATGATCTAACATTTATTTTCTCACATACTTACAGACCATCCTACACTACCATTTTTATGATAATCTACCCTCGATACCATTTTTTTTCATCTAACCTCCCTTTTGTACTTCCATGGACTTCACTGCCCCTATTGCTGCTATTCTCAGTTGTTTCATGTTCAACTGATGATGATCATTGCTTCATGGCTGCTCCATTCCACTGTTAGGCTCGCTTGCTTGTTTTTCATTGCTTTTTTTTTCACTTGCCATGATCTACCATTCTAGCCATAAATCCAACCTACTTAGAATCATATGAAACTTTAGCTAACTACAGGGTTATGCATAACGACTATTTATAGCCAATTGGCTAAAATTAGGATTTTCAAAATTTGGAATTGGCTAATATTTGGGACGAAATTGGCTAATATTTGGGACCCTTGACTAAGACCCATTAGCCAAAAATTTCTAGGTGCAATTTATTTGGGAGGGGTCGATTTGCCCCAATTTTATAATAATTTGACCATTTTAAGTTTAAATTTCTAACATTACCCCTAATAATAGTTAAATTTATACATGCGTTTCAACACTATTAGCCTAGATTTTAAAACTGATTCACCATTTTTTTATAAATGCATTTTGGGGCTGACCCCTTATGCATAACCCTGGCTAACTATGTAGAATATAGGGAACTTCTTATAGGAATTAAAAATATAAGAGAAAAAATATGGCAATATATTTCAATTGAGGGAGATTCACAAATTATCATTAATGTTATCAATAAAAAGGGATGTGGGAATTGAATAAAAAATCATTATTAATGTTGATTTTTATCATCTCTAATTATAGGTAATCTCTTCGAAATGTGAGCATATCTATAGAGAAAAATAAGGTAGCAAATAATTTAGCCAATCATGGTGTTTCTAATGAAATTCAAATTTTAAATGGCAACATATTTTCTCTTAATCAAAATGATATCAAAGAGTTACGTGTGGAAACATAGTAATTTGAGGAAGCTCAAGGATATATTTGACAAAAAAATAAATAAAAAATATTTGTGATAAAATGACATCTTAGATAATATTAAAAATTACACATACACATAAATATAATACCTTTTTTTTTTTAAATTTAATTGATATATATATAAATACAAAACCAATATTGTATTGAAATGAATTTTTATACCATGAAAAACAAATAAAAAAACAAAAATATGCAATATAAAAGGGTTAAAATGTGCAATATTTTAATTTATATTAAGAGTTTTGTTGATAAAATTATGAAAGAACAAATACAACTATCTCCAAATTAATAATTGAAAGTTTTATGTTTTTTCCTGTATACATGCGAAAATAATGATGTTCAAGTGAATTATGAAAACATTGATTTTTTTATTTATTTTTAATAATGATTTATTTTTAAATAAAAAATAATAAAATCACACAATTCCAATATATATATATAAACACACCCCAAATAATTATGCTAAACATCAATCCAAAGCCAAAAAAAAATATGGAATAATTAAAAAACAGCTAACAAATCAACCACACGAAAGTACAGCAGGTCAGCTAGCACTCAAATAACCATAAAAACAGCACCAACAAAAGCAACATAAGGGAGGGGTGAGATCCTTATACGAAAGATTGCCCTAACAGAAAACATTGCAGTTAGATACCATAATTATATGAAGGAGGGGGTGAGGGTCATTGCACAAAATATTACCCCAACAGAAAACATTGCAGTTAGATGCCATAATTATATGATACTAAACATACGACAAGATGAGTGATATTTATAAAAATGTCTATAATTTAAATAATACCAAGGCCAATTTTCTTCTTATTATCATGAACCCTTTGAATTTTTTTTCTCTAAAATATTATTATAATAATTTTAAACGGCTAGGAATTGTTAACCATTAAGTAATAAACAAAGTTCTAATAAAGCTTCTGAATAAAATGAAATGAATATATACATTCGTATAAACCGAATCCTTTTATGCCTAAAACCAACTAATCTTATCTATATTTGACTCATAAAGCTCTAATAAAATGTATGATACGAGACGTTTCCAATGCTTGGGCAAACTTTAGAAACCGTGGATTTTGATCTTCTCCTTCTTCACCAAGCGGGCCTGCAAATTTATTAAAAACGAACCTTTAATATGTCATAGAAATCTGAGTTGAGAGATATATCCATCTGGATACAAAACCAAAGAATGAAACACAGTAATACTTACATTGATTAAGAAGTGGGAAACGTTCAACCTCTGGTCACCCTGAAGCTGGATGACTTTTCCGAGCTCTTTATCTTCCACAACCGTTCCGTTACAGCAGAACTGTTTCTTAAAATCTTTCACAATCCTGTTGTAATTGTACTCCTTGCCCAGTCCTTGAACAGTTGTCAAACACTTTCTCCCATTACGCTGCTGAATGCGAATGTGAACATACTCCTTCGACGTTTCACAGGTTGCGGATTCACTTCCGTCTTCAATTCCCGCCTCCTTGAATGGGTCTGAAATCAACATAATACAAACATGTAAGGAATTCACTCGCTTTAGCTAATTCTCCGAAACCATGTTAAATGAAGGAAAATAATGAAATATACAAATCAAAATTTGCCAAGCATAGTGGCTAATGTTATATTTATTTACTGACCGAACGCGGTGGGAATGTTAATATCCAAATCAGACATTTTTCCGACTTTCCACAAAAGCGTAAATGCAACCGAAGAGGAGAGATACAAAAATACGTCAACCGAAGAGGGTATTCATGAGAGTGGTGTTATGTTTCTATTATTCGTGTATATATATATAGATATATATATAGATATATATATATAAGTGATAAAATAACAAGGGGATGGGAGGGACTCCAAGTCTTGGGTCGTCGGCAATAAATAAAAGGGCCATCCACATCATCATGATATTTTTATATTTCTTATAACGTACATTGTGCTTTGAATATTTGACCTCCTCTATGCAAAGAGGACAACTATTATGCCACCACATACATTGAATATGTTGTCTTATTACCTTATAAGAGTCAGCTAAAAATTAAAAAGCTTTTATGCCATGATTTGGAAAAAATCTTATTGGCCATAGGCAAAGACATATGCTAATATGCTATTGCACCTACTAGAGTTGAGAAATGAAGAGGATCTATATCACTAGAGGTCTCAGCAAGGGTGTATATACCCATGCATATGGAGCCCATGGACAGATTCATTTTGAAAGAAGTTTGTATGATTCAAACAAATGATGCAATGAAGCAAAATTTAATAATGATTCATTTTGAAAGAAGTTGGTATGATTCGAAGGCTTTAAAGACATTTTTTTTAGATCTCGTATGCAATAATGGTGGAAGGAAGGTAAACCTAGGCATGGGACTAAGATGTTCTATTTTACCAAAATACTGCAATACATTAAATCCAGAATCAAGACTTGGAACTGGAAAGAGTTTGGGGATGTTCATAAAAAAAACATGAAGTTATTGCTCATATTGAAAATTTGAATAAGAAAATCTGTTTAGATGGCCTCACAGAGAAGAGAAGTGCAGATGAAATTAAACTCACAATTTAGTTAGAGGAATGGGAAAAAAGAGAAGAAATCTTATGGAAACAAAAATCTAGAATTCAATGGCTCAAAGAAGGAGATCGAAACACAAATTTCTTCCACAAATCTCTTCTAGTTCGAAAATCTCACAACTTTATTTTTTCTCTGAAATCAGATTTTGGAGATGTTGTGTATACTTGGGATGGCATGAACTCTATTGTTGTTGATTACTTTTCCAATCTTTTTGTTGCTACTCCTCTTGACTCGGCTTCTCAACAAAATGGTCTTCAAGCAATTCCTTCTCTTATCACTTCTTAGGAGAACTCTATTTTGACTGCTCTTGTTACTATCAATGAGCTTCAACAGGTAGTTTTTAAAATGCAAAAAGGGAAAACCCCAAGTCCTGATGGTTTTCCCATTGAGTTCTACCAAGAGTTCTGGGATATCCTTCATGTTAATTTATTAGAGGTGGTGGAAGAAGCCAGGAAAGCCAAAGAAATTTTGAAGGTTATCAATAAAACTTATATTACTCTTGTTCCAAAAGCTCAAGAGGTTGATCATATCTCAGCTTTTAGACCTATTGCTTTATGTAATGTTCTTCTCAAAATCATTACTAAAATCATGACAGAAAGGTTGAAGCCTCTTTTGCATAATATTATTTTCCCAGAGCAAGGGGGTTATGTGGAAGGGCGTCAAATAGTAGATGAGATAGTTATTTCTCAGGAAGCCATCCATTCCATGGATATCTCCTTCCATGTTCATTCGGTTAAACTTATCCAAAGCTTATGACAGAGTGGATTGACACTTCCTTATCAAAGTTTTGAAGCAATTTGGTTTCTCTAAGGATTGGATGGATTGGTTTATGGGATGTATCTCTTCAGTTTCCTACTTAGTTCTTATCAATGGCAGACCTTCTCAATCATTCCTAGCTTGCTTCCAGAGGTATTAGGCAAGGTGGTCCACTATCCCCTTATTTATTCATCATTCTTGCTGAATGCTTGGGTAGGACTATAACCAAAAAGAGGGAAAACAAAACCCTTGAGGGAGTTACCATTGCTCATGGAGCTAGACCTATCTCTCATCTTCAATTTGTGGATGACTCTACTCTTTTAGGTAAAGCTACAGTAAAGGAAGCTTCTAATATTAAGCAAATCATTAGCTATTTTTATAAGGCTTCTGGGCAGTTGATCAATGAAGACAAATCTAAAGTTATTTTCTTTCACTGCTCCGCTAGACAGGAATCCATGGTCTTGTATGAATTAATATATAAGAAGACCTTCCTTCCAATCACTTATTTAGGTATTCCCATAAATATTCAAAGGAAAAAAAATAAATATTGGAATTGATTGTTAGACAAATTCAAGAAGAAAATTGGAAAGTGGACCAACATGTGGCTTTCTTCTGCGGGTAGAATCACCTTGGTAAAATTAGTCCTTCAAGATATTCCTATTTATGTATCTTCCATGTTAAATATTCCAAAGGTTGTTATTTGAGAACTGGATCAAATCAGTCATCGTTTCCTTTGGAATGATACTAAGGAGAAAAGAAAATGGGCCTTGGTGAAATGGGACACTTTATGTCTTCCTAAGAATAAAGGAGGTTAGAATTTTGTTCTTCTATTAATAACAACAAAGCTTTAGATGCTAAATTATATTGGAGGATGTTGCATAACCCCAATGCTCTTTGGGCCAATAATCTTTGTGCTAAATATGCTGAGAACAAAAGTCTTGAAGATCTTGTTCACTATCAACTTCCTACCAAAGGTTCTCCCATTTTAGCAGTTCTTAAGACTAGTGAGGATTTGATAAAGAATAATTTATTTTGGATAATTCATAATGGTCAATAGGTAAATTTTTGGACAGATTCTTGGGATGGTCACAAGCCTTTGATAACTTAGTTTCCCGATTGGAGGCCTTGGATGGAGGAGCTTCATCAAGCTAACTGGATAAAAGTGGCTAATTACTATCGGTACCATACTGGTAATTCAAAGGTTGGTAGATATTGGATCCCTATTGAGGACTGGCCTATTCAAATCCCAAAAAGTCAAAGACAAGATATCCAAGGTATCCTTCACATGAGATCTCTCTCTCTTGGTCCCATGAAAAATATTGTTTTGGATGGAACAACACTACTAAGGGTGAGTATTCAGTTGCTCAAGGTTATTTGACCTTATGCCATAATAATACCAACCATTATTCTGACATATTTTCTCAATTGTGGGCTCAAAATCTCTGGCCTAATGGGAGGTTCTTTAATTGGCTTTTATTGCATTGTAGGGTGCTTACTGGTGAGAAACTTATGAAGCATTGTTTTCATGGCCCTTTTAGATGTGAGATGTGTGAGGAGAATGTGGAAACTCTCAACCATATTTTTATTGAGTGTACTTTAGCCTCTGAGATATGGAGGAGAATGACCACTTTACTTGGCTTATAGTGGTCCAATTTTTTTTATTTTTGAATGGCTTTGGAGGGATTGGCCTAATCAAGAGGGTGTTGATCATTTTATTAGGCAGTTAGTTTGGATGGGTTCTACCATTCTTCTTTGGAATATTCGGATTGAAAGGAACATCCCAATTTTTAATCAAGATAGGAAGGATATTCACTATATTTGGCAAAAGACCATAGCCAACTTAGTTGAATCAGTCCATCATCTTCTTAATCACTCCCAAAAATCCCACCAAAGATGGGATCAAGTGGTGCAAAGATTGAAGATTAAATCTTCTAAGGGCAACCAATTTAAAGGGAATGTGAATATTAGTAAGATGGATAAGACAAGAAATTGGCAACATCCTCCTAAGTATTTTGGAAAATTCAATACTGATGGAGCCTCTAGAGGGAACCCTGGAAAAGCTAGTGTGGGAGGAATTGGTAGACTTTCATATGGCTCCCTAGTTTTTACTTTTGCTAAGAATTTGGGTATTCTTTCCAATAACCTTGCTGAGGGGTATGGTATCCTCAAATGCCTTCAAGAGGCTACTAAGGTTGGATGGGAAAAGGTGTTAGTTGAGTCTGACTCTCAACTTATGATTAATCTTTTGAAGACTCCTTCCAAGAATCATAAGGTTGATTGGAGAATAAAAATAATTATTGAGAAGATTCAATTAATCCATATGAGATTTTTGAAAGTTGATTACAATCATGTGGTTAAAGATCAAAACAAGAGTGTTGATGCTTTAGCTAATTGGTCTTTGGACAAAGGTGATCTTACTTGTTATGGCCACCCTCCTAGATGGTGGGCTTCACAAATTAGGGAAGCTCTTCTTTCTATCATTTCTTTGGATGGCTCCAGTTGTGAAGGTACCTAATTTCTCCTTGATTTGTTTTGCTTCTCTTTGGTTCATTCAGGTTTTTTTTTAGTTTCCTAGCTCGTTCTTTTCTTTCTTTTGTTTTCTTTGTTGTTTCTTGCCTTAATAGTCTTTTGGTCTAGATAGGTCATTGTTATGTTCAATTTTTTTGTTTTTTGTTTTTTTCGTTTAGTTTTATAAGGTGTGTGTGTTATTTTGTTTTATTTTGTTGTGTTCTTTGTGTTGTTTATTGTTGTTTTGTGTTTTTTTATGTTTTTTGTTATTGTTCTTGTGTTTTTGTTGTTCTTGTTCTTGTGTTTCTCTTTGTTTGTGTTAATTCGTATTTTTTTGTGTGAGTGTTTTCTATGTTTTTTGTTTTTGTTTATTGTCTGTTGTTGGTTGTTTTTTATTTTTATTTTTATTTTATTTTTTAAATATTTTAGGTTTTGATTGTGTTTATTTTAAATGTTTTTTTTGGGTTATGTCTTTGTAGTGTTCTGTTGTTTTTGTCTTGTTTATGTTTTGTTATGTGGTTCTTGTCTTTTTCTATGTGGTTCGTGTTGTGGTTTCTTTTATATTATTGTGTGTGTGTTTGGTTGTACTTTTGTTTTTGACACACTCAAGGAGCATGTTTTTTTATTTTATTTTCTTATTTTTGTTGTTATTTACTTATTTTTAAATTGGTTTTGTGTGTTTGTTTTCTCCTTAAGTATGTCAAAGGTGGTAGGCCAGGTCCGAGTTCTAGGCATTTTGGCGGAATGGATACCCCTGCCTCCTTGGGTCTTACCCGAAAGTGGCATCCATTTTTGGGATATTTTCCACAAATATAAAAAAAAAATTAGATTTAAAATTACAATAATGTATATAATAAAATTTTATATTTTAAATAAATATAAATTATATTCATTTAGAGGGGTTAAAGTCTCATATGCATAATAGAGGTAATTAAGATTAAAGTATGATTAATCATCTCAAATACAATGTAAATCCTAATTATGGACTAAATCAACAATAATTCAAACTTTAATTTTGAAGGGTCAACTATATTATTGTAGCTCTTGAGCTAATAATAATAATTTTGAAGGGCCAACTATATTATTGTAGCTCTTTTTAATGTTGTTTCTATCCTGGAATGTGCATGGGTTGACGGATCCTGTTCATAGTTACATGGTTCGGGATGAGCTCACTACCTATTACAGTCTCTATGGTCATCCAAATTTTGTGTGTCTACAAGAAATCAAAGTGGCATGTTTCAATTTGCAATCTACTTGTTCTATGTTATGTCCTGACAGTCAAATGTATGCTACCAACCACAATCACGATAGCGGAGGTGTTATCATTTTGCTTAATAATAGGTGGGTGAGCAATTTTGTCACATGGGGTTCTAACCCCTCTCATCACGTGGTTTAGATTCTGCTTGAATTTGGTCGTATTTCCTTTGGTATTATTAATATTTACACCTATAATGAGGTCCAAGATAGATGTGCACTATGGAGATGGTGTGCTTTATCCTTACCTACCGTAGTCTAGCTGATGTTTGGTGATTTCAATATGGTTGAAAAGCCTTATGATAAAATGGGCAATCTTCCTAATAGGTGGGCCTCGAGAGAGCAACATGCTTGGTTTTTTATGAAAAATAAACTGGGGGTCTTCGATCCCAATGGTTATTTCTCTACGGGTTAGTTTCCTAAGAATTTGTGGTTCACATGGTCTAATTTTTAGTCAGGCCCCGTATGAGTTTTAAAAAGGTTGGACATGGCTATGTTTTCATACCAGCATGAGTTTTATTTTTCTCGTCAACTCCCTTCAGTCCCTTTTGTTGAAACCATTCTTGGTATGGTCTCGTCCGATCATTCCCCCATAATATTCTCTATTCATGTTTCCTCCACCCATCAATGGCCTACTCATACTCAATTTTTTCTTAACACTTATTTCTTGCAATATGAAACTACTATTTATCACATCCAAAGGATCTGGAACATTGTACCCAGACCCAATGAAGATTCAAGATGGATTGAGTGGTGGAACGATGCCAATTTTTGTACCACTGCTTTGCTCTGAATCCTAGGGAAGAAGGTGCTACAACTGCATCGTCACTCTAATACTGCTCTACGTAATGAGCTTGCACATACCTCCTTCTATCTTGAGGCCTCTCCTTTTGACTCCACCATTCAAGCCCATGTCGCTCAGCTCCGACATGAGCTCAAAGTGGCTAAAGTGTACGAGGTCATAAGGGATCAGATTAAAGCCATATTACATTGGCTTAAAGTGGGTGACCACATTTCTAAAGAGTTTTTCCAAATGTTCCGACCTCCGCATCACTCCATTCAATTCAAATATTTAGTTTTTAATGGGGTTCACACCACCTCTTTTCCTGAGATAAGAGCCAAATTTACACAATATTATTCTCATGATTTTGCTGCTCAGTCGTACACCTCTGAATGAGAATTAGCCCTTCAATGTTACAAATAAGTTATCCCAACTTACCTCTCCCTAATGCAACAGAATGAATGTGAATAGCCCCTATCAAAGAAAGATCTTGCAGATGCCTTATTTCAAATGGCATATGTGAAGGCCCTAGGGCTTGATGGCTTCCCCTACAAATTTTACAAAACTTGTTGGGAGTTTGTTGGTCTTGACTTACATAAAGTTTATTTAGAAGCCCTATAGTTTGGCTCATTAGGTGCTATTATCAATAAGGGCAATATCAAGTTTATCCCAAACTTTTGGGGATCCAAAAATTATTACAAATTGGAGGCCAATAACTTTGCTTAATGTTAGCTACAATATCATTGCCAAAGTACTTGCTTTGCGTATTAGGCCCTTGCTTACCTCTATTGTGAGGCCTAAGCAAACTGGATTTATCCAGAATCGATATATTTTGGACAATGTTCTTGTTGTTTGATAAGGGATGGAATGGGCTCGTAAGTCTAGTCAAAAAGCCCTCTTCATAAATCTTGAATTTGAAAAGGCTTATGATAAAATTGAGTGGGTTTTAATTCTTTCCATGTTGGAAGCTCTTGGCTTTGGTCCTCAGTTTATTTTCTCTATTAAAATGCTTTTTCAATATGTATTAGCTATGCTTTCTCTCAACAAGTTTCAAACTAATGCTATTGGCTTGCATAGGTCAGTAAGGCAAGGCTATCCTTTGGCCCCCTCACTATTCATTTTAGTAGTAGAAGCATTTGGTTATATTTTGGCTCATCATGCTTCTATTGGGATGCTTCAAGGTATTTTCATTCCTGGGAATGTTGGTAAACTCATGAACGATCATTTTACTGATGATTTATTTCTTACTTTGAATGAGGATGAACAATATCTTTCTAAATATCTTTCTTGTCTTGATATTTTTTGCAAATCCTTCGGGTCTAATATCCAATGGAGGAAAACCTCATGTTATAGGAAATCCCTACAACCTCTTACCCATTGGCTTCAACATGTGCAATGGAGTTGGATTCAGCCTGGAGATGTTTTTAAATTATTGGGTATTCCTTTTACCTTTCAAGGCTCTCCATCCCAATTATGGTCTTATGTCATCATCAAATTAGAAAGCAAGTTGGAATATTGGAATGCTAAGAAGCTGTATCTTGCTGGTAAATTTTAAATTTTCTCGAAAGTGTTGCTTCCATGCATATTTAGTACTTGTGTTGCTAGGTCCCTTCCCATGCTTGTTACAAATGGCTTGAAAAATTACTGTAGGATTTTCTATGGTCTAGTGGGTCTGAGTGGAAGGGATTTCACAAAGTGTCTTGGGATATTTACTGTCTCCCACGACAAGCAGGGGGTATGGGTTTTTTTGACTGTAAGTATCAAGGGTTAGTTATCTATTCTAAATGGATTGTGCAGTATCTCAAAGGACTAGAAGCATGAAAAGTTCTTATTATACATTGCATATTGGCTGGGCTTCCCCTCAACCACCAAGCTTGGGCAGGAATGGATTTGCCCTCTCTTGTGCTGACCCTAGTTTTCATTAAAATCCTTGGCTCCTTTGTCATCAAAAGCATATGGAAGGCCTAGAAAAAATTAAACCCTTGGATTGTTTCGAAGGGGTTCTGTTCACATAAAGGCCTTTCCATTAATATTCTCAATGTCTGGCGGTGCCCTGTATTCAAGCTTCAGGGTAAGTCGTTGGTCCAAGTTCCCTGGATCCATGCCCAAAAAATATTTAAGTTGGGTATTGCCGCCATTGCAGATTTTTACTCTAGAAACAAAGACTGGATTCCTTGGAAATATTTTAAAAGGAGTTTTCACTTGTCTAGTACTCATAAGGCTATGTATGATGTTATTCTGGATAATACACCTTTTTCCTTATGGCAAAAATTAGGTGTCAAATCCCAAAAACCCTGGTGGAAATATTGGATCTAGTATAAGAGCACTTCCTTTCTAAACTACAGATCCAGACAGGGTTATGACTGACTTACACCAACTGCACCCATGATGCCCAAATTCAATGTCAAATGGGACCTTCTCTCATCACCATCTAGGTGGAAAACCATATTTCATTCATCTTGGGTGTCTTATATAGAGCTAAAAAAAGCTTTTTTCTCATGGAGCTTACTGTATCAGGGTTTGCCACTTGGTCACATAATTTCTTATATTGGTGTGCCTAAGCCCTGATGCCCATTTTGTCAAAAACCTGAGTCTTGTATATATATTTTTTGGGTATGTAGATGAGTCATTATCGCTTGGAGTTTGGTGGGTTCTTTCTTTGCCCTGTTTATGTCCCTGTAAATTTCTTGGTATCATGTCCTTATGGGTGATCCCATTCAGTTTTCTCTCCCATTGAGGGAAGTGTGGAAAATATTCAGAGTCTGCCTTCTATTTCACATTTGGAAATCTAGAAATAATATTATTTTCAAGCAAGTTGATCCATCTCAGGATTTTTCATTTTATGACAAGCTTGAAGTTTTTTATGATGTGTGGTTTCATATCTATGACCAGGGTAAAAAGGTGGCTATGGAATTGGACCATTTATAGAATTTACTGAATTACTGGGGTGACACCCATTGTGCTATCAATAGATAGGCCCCTGATCGTTCATCTCCTCACCTAACCAGATCCCATTCATGTTGATGCCCTGATCATGCATGGTGTCAGCCTCCTCGGAGCAGATCTCGTGATTATGGAGGTCCATTGCAATAGTCATATATGTACACATCCATGCATTATACACCTGTGATCACTTCACAATCTGTTTCTGTGCCTAATGATGGCTGGGGGGCTTCAGGCATCCACGGGCATATTTCTGGCTAGTCTCATCCTTCTTATCTAATTACTCATGCTTCAGGTTGGGATGAGGAGCGCTTTGATGGGTGGGAGGAACCACCCACTTCAAATGGATAAGGCCCTGTCTACCACATGCCCCCTTCTTTAAAAAACCAATTTGGATGTAGATTATTTCTAGTCTGTTTTTGATGGTCGTGGTGCCCGTATGGTGTAGTTTATTTTCCTTATCTGCTATTAGGATAAGTTAGTGACATTCAGGGTGTGATTTTTCTCCACCCAAACTTTGTTTTGCTGTAAAAGACTTTTATTTTTATAATTAAAATGGTCTTTCATCAAAAATAAATAAATAATAAAGGTATTCAATGTGGCTATGTTGGAGTTGTTACATGCAGTGCACAATGGCGAATATTCACAAATTGGGTGAATATTAGGATTCCCAAAATTGGAAATTGGCAAATAAGATTCAATGCTTGAGTGCTAGAAATTAAAAGATATTTTATGTTATGACTTGGAAAAAATCTTATTGGCCATAGGCAAAGAAATTTGCTAATATGGTATTGCACCTACTAGAGTTAAGAAATGAAGAGGATCTATATCACTAGAGGTCTCAACAAGGGTGCATATACCCATGCATAAGGATCCCATTGACACACATCCATTTTAAAATAATTTTATATGATTCAAACCAATGATGTAATGAAGCAAAATTTAATAATGATAAAAAAAATAATAAATTAGATTTAATTTTTAAAAATCAATGTAAATAATAAAATTTTAGATTTTAAATAAATATAAATTATATTCATTAATAGGGGTTAAATTCTCATATGCATAATAGAGGCAACTAATATTAAAGTATAATTAATCATCTCAACTACAATGTAACTCTTATTTATAGATTAATTAAAAAATAATCCAAAATTTAATTTTGAAGGGTCAACTATATTATTGTAGCTCTTGCGATAATACTAATGAAGATATTCAATGTGGCTATGTTGGAGTTGTTACATGGATCCTCCATAAAAACCTTTGTCTTTAAATTTAGAAATGACTAGAAAATGCTCTCAAGCTCCCATGTTGCATCTTCTCCCTAGAGATCCTACCACTTGATGAGGAACTCCTTAATTTGGAGAGACTAGAGATTGCAGATTCTAGATTGCAATATTGCTTTTCGCTAGAGTGATATGCCCTTATTCATCAAGTACTAGAACCTCCATTTGGACTACATATTTTGGCCAATAACTTGTTTAAGATAAGAAACATGAGGGCTAAGGTGCTTGAAAGAAAATAATTACAGCTCAAACTAATATGCCACTTTTCTAATGTGCAAAATAGGGGCTATAAGAATGAGGATTCAACTTCTGAATGAACTTGGTCTTCGCGGATGGTTGCTTTTAAGATTGCAATCATAAAAAGCCAAAGATCTCATGACAAATTATTACTAAAAATAGTGTAAGTCCTTTTGCTACTTCATGTAGTTTTTGACCTAGGATAAACTATTTTTTTTGTCTTGATCCTATAACAAAGACTCCACCTAGGAGACCTTAGAGAATCCTAGAACATACTCTAAAATTAATGGAGGTTTCTAGCCATAAAATGCCTCAAATGAGGATATTTTAAGTGAATAATTGTAACACATATTATATCATTATTCATCTAAATAGAGCCAATGATCCCAATAATACTATTTATCTTCGATAAAACAATGAAAATAAGTATGCAAATATTTGTTTCCAATATTAATATGACCATCTAACTGAGGGTGATACAAGGAAGACATATTTAATTGAGTGTCATTGAGATAACATTAATCCTTCTAAAAATTTCTAATGATGAAAGATTCATGATCATTGATAATGGACTGGGGTATAACAAGTAATTTGAAAACCATAATTAACATACACCTTGGAAACCTTATAGGATATGAAGGGATGTTGTAGGGCACAAGAATGAACATACTTTAAAAAAAATATACTACTATGAATATCACTATTTTTCCATCATATTTGTTATGGTACTCAATGAAATCCATGAAGACATGCTCCCATTAGTTTTTTTTGATATTATTAATAATAAAGAGGGTTTTAAAGGGATCCCACAACCTGTACAATCAAAATTCCATCCGGGAAAAAATGACTAGAACAAAACCCCACTAGAGAATGTGGGGTAAACAAAAAAGAAACTGCACATAACTAAAACCCAATAACACATACAAATAGGAGAACTGAGATGGTTCTACCTAAACCTACCCACCTATTTATCAATAGAAGCAACCAAACAAGAAATATCCTCAAAGTAGTCCAACTCCAACTTCAACGAGCTCCAAATTTTCCTTTGATTGATATTAATGAGCTTCAAATTATGAAAAATAGAGAATTTTTTATTCTTAGAGACCTACGGGTCATAAACCTCATCAACCTATTTCTCCCGATTGTTATATCTCAATAAAACATCAAAATTAGTACGGGGAGAGAGAGGGGAGGAGACATCATCCTCATGTATTTTGTTGCATTGATAGTTGGACTTACGGGTGCCACTACTCACAACCACATGGTTAGGCATTAGGTCCACATCCACAAGCCTGTCATCAACCACCATAGGATATGATTCAAACCTAACAGAGGGGCTAGACAAGGGAGCATGACTACCACCACAAGATGCCTTACCATGAACCCCATTAGTATAAACTTGGATCTTCCACAAAAATTTATCAGGGCCTGAACCAAACTACTATCAGAATAAACCTCCGAAGCCACATTAGAACCACCAATAGTAGGGCCAGGTAACTATGAATGAATTAAGGATATCATCAACTTCCAAAACATGTTTTGAAGATGCATGTTCAAACAAAAGTAGAGTGAGGCCTTGATGGAGGGGGGTTGACCCTGTCCATCTTGCATATTCACAAATGATTTCTTTAGAGACTGGAATAGAAACAAAGGAATATTCATACGAACATGATGACATAAGTGATTTAGGAACATAGCATGAAAACTCCTAATTATATCATAGGTAGAATCTAAAGAAAAATAATCCATAATAACCCTAGCAACATAGTCCTAGGGAGGGGACAGTGCTAAAGCACTGAAGCCATTATGGGCTCTAGGAAGAAATTCTTCCTTATCAACGAATAGAGTAATCTCCTGCAATAGAGAGTGTCTATCATGATTATGATAAGAACCATCAATAATTAAACCAGTGGTCCTGCTAATTAGCTCTGTCAAGACCTGGAACGACCATGAGCCAATCCTAACCTAGCCATCATTCCAAGTAGCCACCATACACTTAGTAAGCATCGGGTTGTACCTACTGCAGTCTAGCTGATGTTTGGTGATTTCAATATGGTTGAAAAGCCTTATGATAAAATGGGCAATCTTCCTAATAGGTGGGCCTCGAGAGAGCAACATGCTTGGTTTTTTATGAAAAATAAACTGGGGGTCTTCGATCCCAATGGTTATTTCTCTACGGGTTAGTTTCCTAAGAATTTGTGGTTCACATGGTCTAATTTTTAGTCAGGCTCCGTATGAGTTTTAAAAAGGTTGGACATGGCTATGTTTTCATACCAGCATGAGTTTTATTTTTCTCGTAAACTCCCTTCAATCCCTTTTGTTGAAACCATTCTTGGTATGGTCTCGTCCGATCATTCCCCCATAATATTTTCTATTCATGTTTCCTCCACCCATCAATGGCCTAGTCATACTCAATTTTTTCTTAACACTTATTTCTTGCAATATGAAACTACTATTTATCACATCCAAAGGATCCGGAACATTGTACCCAGACTCCAATGGAGATTCAAGATGGATTGAGTGGTGGAATGATGCCATTTTTTGTACCACTGCTTTGCTCTGAATCCTAGGGAAGAAGGTGCTACAACTGCATCGTCACTCTAATACTGCTCTACGTAATGAGCTTGCACATACCTCCTTCTATCTTGAGGCATCTCCTTTTGACTCCACCATTCAAGCCTATGTCTCTTAGCTCTGACATGAGCTCAAAGTGTCTAAAGTGTACGAGGTCATAAGGGATCAGATTAAAGCCATATTACATTGGCTTAAAGTGGGTGACCACATTTCTAAAGAGTTTTTCCAAATGTTCCGACCTCCGCATCACTCCATTCAATTCAAATATTTAGTTTTTAATGGGGTTCACACCACCTCTTTTCCTGAGATAAGAGCCAAATTTACACAATATTATTCTCATGATTTTGATGCTCAGTCGTACACCCTTGAACGAGAATTAGCCCTTCAATGTTGCAAATAAGTTATCCCAACTTACCTCTCCCTAATGCAACAGAATGAATGTGAATAGCCCCTATCAAAGAAAGATCTTGCAGATGCCTTATTTCAAATGGCATATGTGAAGGCCCTAGGGCTTGATGGCTTCCCCTACAAATTTTACAAAACTTGTTGGGAGTTTGTTGGTCTTGACTTACATAAAGTTTATTTAGAAGCCCTATAGTTTGGCTCCTTAGGTGCTATTATCAATAAGGGCAATATCAAGTTTATCCCAAACTTTTGGGGATCCAAAAATTATTACAAATTGGAGGCCAATAACTTTGCTTAATGTTAGCTACAATATCATTGCCAAAGTACTTGCTTTGCGTATTAGGCCCTTGCTTACCTCTATTGTGAGGCCTACGCAAACTGGATTTATCCAGAATCGATATATTTTGGACAATGTTCTTGTTGTTTGATAAGGGATGGAATGGGCTCGTAAGTCTAGTCAAAAAGCCCTCTTCCTAAATCTTGACTTTGAAAAGGCTTATGATAAAATTGAGTGGGTTTTAATTCTTTCCATGTTGGAAGCTCTTGGCTTTGGTCCTTAGTTTATTTTCTCTATTAAAATGCTTTTTCAATATGTATTAGCTATGCTTTCTCTCAACAAATTTCAAACTAATGATATTGGCTTGCATAGTTCAAGAAGGCAGGGCTATCCTTTGGCCCCCTCACATTCATTTTAGTATTAGAAGCATTTGGTTATATTTTGGCTCATCATGCTTCTATTGGGATGCTTCAAGGTATTTTCCTTCCTGGGAATGTTGGTAAACTCATGAACGATCATTTTGCTGATGATTTATTTCTTACTTTGAATGAGGATGAACAATATCTTTCTAAATATCTTTCTTGTCTTGATATTTTTTGCAAATCCTTCGGGTCTAATATCCAATGGAGGAAAACCTCATGTTATAGGAAATCCCTACAACCTCTTACCCATTGGCTTCAACATGTGCAATGGAGTTGGATTCAGCCTGGAGATGTTTTTAAATTATTGGGTATTCCTTTTACCTTTCAAGGCTCTCCATCCCAATTATGGTATTATGTCATCATCAAATTAGAAAGCAAGTTGGAATATTGGAATGCTAAGAAGCTGTATCTTGCTGGTAAATTTTAAATTTTCTCAAAAGTGTTGCTTCCATGCATATTTAGTACTTGTGTTGCTAGGTCCCTTCCCATGCTTGTTACAAATGGCTTGAAAAATTACTATAGGATTTTCTATGGTCTAGTGGGTCTGAGTGGAAGGGATTTCACAAAGTGTCTTGGGATATTTACTGTCTCCCACGACAAGCAGGGGGTATGGGTTTTTTTGACTGTAAGTATCAAGGGTTAGTTATCTATTCTAAATGCATTGTGCAGTATCTCAAAGGACTAGAAGCATGAAAAGTTCTTATTATACATTGCATATTGGCTGGGCTTCCCCTCAACCACCAAGCTTGGGCAGGAATGGATTTGCCCTCTCTTGTGCTGACCCTAGTTTTCATTAAAATCCTTGGCTCCTTTGTCATCAAAAGCATATGGAAGGCCTAGAAAAAATTAAACCCTTGGAATGTTTCGAAGGGGTTCTGTTCACATAAAGGCCTTTCCATTAATATTCTCAATGTCTGGCGGTGCCCTGTATTCAAGCTTCAGGGTAAGTCGTTGGTCCAAGTTCCCTGTATCCATGCCCAAAAAATATTTAAGCTGGGTATTGCCGCCATTGCAGATTTTTACTCCAGAAACAAAGACTGGATTCCTTGGAAAGATTTTAAAAGGATTTTTCACTTGTCTAGTACTGATAAGGCTATGTATGATGTTATTCTGGATAATACACCTTTTTCCTTATGGCAAAAATTAGGTGTCAAATCCCAAAAACCCTGGTGGAAATATTGGATCTAGTATAAGAGCACTTCCTTTCTCAACTACAGATCCAGACAGGGTTATGACTGACTTACACCAACTGCACCCATGATGCCCAAATTCAATGTCAAATGGGACCTTCTCTCATCACCATCTAGGTGGAAAACCATATTTCATTCATCTTGGGTGTCTTATATAGAGCTAAAAAAAGCTTTTTTCTCATGGAGCTTACTGTATCAGGGTTTGCCACTTGGTCACATAATTTCTTATATGGGGGTGCCTAAGCCCTGATGCCCATTTTGTCAAAAACTTGAGTCTTGTATATATCTTTTTTGGGTATGTAGATGAGTCATTATCGCTTGGAGTTTGGTGGGTTCTTTCTTTGCCCTGTTTATGTCCCTGCAAATTTCTTGGTATCATGTCCTTATGGGTGATCCCATTCAATTTTCTCTCCCATTAAGGGAAGTGTGGAAAATATTCAGAGTCAGCCTTCTATTTCACATTTGGAAATCTAGAAATAATATTATTTTCAAGCAAGTTGATCCATCTCAGGATTTTTCATTTTATGACAAGCTTGAAGTTTTTTATGATGTGTGGTTTCATATCTATGACCAGGGTAAAAAGGTGGCTATGGAACTGGACCATTTATAGAATTTACTGAATTACTGGGGTGACACCCATTGTGCTATCAATAGATAGGCCCCTGATCGTTCATATCCTCACCTAACCAGATCCCATTCATGTTGATGCCCTGATCATGCATGGTGTCAGCCTCCTCGGAGCAGATCTCATGATTATGGAGGTCCATTGCAATAGTCATATATGTACACCTCCCTGCATTATACACCTGTGATCACTTCATAATCTGTGTTTGTGCCTAATGATGGCTGGGGGGCTTCAGGCATCCACGAGCATATTTTTGGCTAGTCTCATCCTTCTTATCTAATTACTCATGCTTCAGGTTGGGATGAGGAGTGCTTTGATGGGTGGGAGGAACCACCCACTTCAAATGGATAAGGCCCTGTCTACCACATGCCCCCTTCTTTAAAAAACCAATTTGGATGTAGATTATTTCTAGTCTGTTTTTGATGGTCATGGTGCCCGTATGGTGTAGTTTATTTTCCTTATCTGCTATTAGGATAAGTTAGTGACATTTAAGGTGTGATTTTTCTCCACCCAAACTTTGTTTTGCTGTAAAGGACTTTTATTTTTATAATTAAAATGGTCTTTCATCAAAAATAAATAAATAATAAAGGTATTCAATGTGGCTATGTTGGAGTTGTTACATGCAGTGCACAATGGCGAATATTCACAAATTGGGTGAATATTAGGATTCCCAAAATTGGAAATTGGCAAATAATATTCAATGCTTGAGTGCTAGAAATTAAAAGATATTTTATGCTATGATTTGGAAAAAATCTTATTGGCCATAGGCAAAGAAATTTGCTAATATGCTATTGCACCTACTAGAGTTAAGAAATGAAGAGGATCTATATCACTAGAGGTCTCAACAAGGGTGCATATACCCATGCATAAGGATCCCATTGACACACATCCATTTTAAAATAATTTTATATGATTCAAACCAATGATGTAATGAAGCAAAATTTAATAATGATAAAAAAAAAAAAAAAATAGATTTAATTTTTAAAAATCAATGTAAATAATAAAATTTTAGATTTTAAATAAATATAAATTATATTCATTAATAGGGGTTAAATTCTCATATGCATAATAGAGGCAACTAATATTAAAGTATAATTAATCATCTCAACTACAATGTAACTCTTATTTATAGATTAAATAAAAAATAATCCAAAATTTAATTTTGAAGGGTCAACTATATTATTGTAGCTCTTGCGATAATACTAATGAATATATTCAATGTGGCTATGTTGGAGTTGTTACATGGATCCTCCATAAAAACCTTTGTCTTTAAATTTAGAAATGAATGGAAAATGCTCTCAAGCTCCCATGTTGCATCTTCTCCCTAGAGATCCTACCACTTGATGAGGAACTCCTTAATTTGGAGAGACTAGAGATTGCAGATTCTAGATTGCAATATTTCTTTTCGCTAGAGTGATATGCCCTTATTCATCAAGTACTAGAACCTCCATTTGGACTACATATTTTGGCCAATAACTTGTTTAAGATAAGAAACATGAGGGCTAAGGTGCTTGAAAGAAAATAATTAAAGCTCAAACTAATATGCCACTTTTCTAATGTGCAAAATAGGGGCTATAAGAATGAGGATTCAACTTCTGAATGAACTTGGTCTTCGCGGATGATTGCTTTTAAGATTGCAATCATAAAAAGCCAAAGATCTCATGACAAATTATTACTAAAAATAGTGTAAGTCCTTTTTCTACTTCATGTAGTTTTTGACCTAGGATAAACTATTTTTTTTTTGTCTTGATCCTATAACAAAGACTCCACCTAGGAGACCTTAGAGAATCCTAGAACATACTTTAAAATTAATGGAGGTTTCTAGCCATAAAATGCCTCAAATGAGGATATTTTAAGTGAATAATTGTAACACATATTATACCATTATTCATCTAAATAGAGCCAATGATCCCAATAATACTATTTATCTTCGATAAAACAATGAAAATAAGTATGCAAATATTTGTTTCCAATATTAATCTGACCATCTAACTGAGGGTGATACAAGGAAGACATATTTAATTGAGTGTCATTGAGATAACATTAATCCTTCTAAAAATTTCTAATGATAAAAGATTCATGATCATTGATAATGGACTGGGGTATAACAAGTAATTTGAAAACCATAATTAACATACAACTTGGAAACCTTATAGGATATGAAGGGATGTTGTAGGGCACAAGAATGAACATACTTTAAAAAAAATATACTACTATGAATATCACTATTTTTCCATCATATTTGTTATGGTACTCAATGAAATCCATGAAGACATGCTCCCATTAGTTTTTTTTGATATTATTAATAATAAAGAGGGTTTTAAAGGGATCCCACAACTTGTACAATCAAAATTCCATCCTGGAAAAAATACTAGAACAAAACCCCACTAGAGAACGTGGGGTAAACCAGAATAAACTACACATAACTAAAACCCAAGAACACATACAAATAGGAGAACTGAGATGGTTCTACCTAAACCTACCCACCTATTTATCAATAGAAGCAACCAAACAAGAAATATCCTCAAAGTAGTCCAACTCCAACTTCAACGAGCTCCAAATTTTCCTTTGATTGATATTAATGAGCTTCAAATTATGAAAAATAGAGAATTTTTTATTCTTAGAGACCTACGGGTCATAAACCTCATCAACCTATTTCTCCCGATTGCTATATCTCAATAAAAAATCAAAATTAGGACGGGGAGAGAGAGGGGAGGAGACATCATCCTCATGTATTTTGTTGCATTGATAGTTGGACTTACGGGTGCCACTACTCACAACCACATGGTTAGGCATTAGGTCCACATCCACAAGCCTGTCATCAACCACCATAGGATATGATTCAAACCTAACAGAGGGGCTAGACAAGGGAGCATGAATACCACCACCAGATGCCTTACCATGAACCCCCTTAGTATAAACTTGGATCTTCCACAAAAATTTATCAGGGCTTGAACCAAACTACTATCAGAATAAACCTCCGAAGCCACATTAGAACCACCAATAGTAGGGCCAGGTAACTATGAATGAATTAAGGATATCATCAACTGCCAAAACATGTTTTGAAGATGCATGTTCAAACACAAGTAGAGTGAGGCCTTGATGGAGGGGGGTTGACCCTGTCCATCTTGCATATTCACAAATGATTTCTTTAGATACTGGAATAGAAACAAAGGAATATTCATACGAACATGATGACATAAGTGATTTAGGAACATAGCATGAAAACTCCTAATTATCTCATAGGTAGAATCTAAAGCAAAATAATCCATAATAACCCTAGCAACATAGTCCTAGGGAGGGGACAGTGCTGAAGCACTGAAGCCATTATGGGCTCTAGGAAGAAATTCTTCCTTATCAACGAATAGAGTAATCTCCTGCAATAGAGAGTGTCTATCATGATTATGATAAGAACCATCAATAATTAAACCAGTGGTCCTGCTAATTAGCTCTGTCAAGACCTGGAACGACCATGAGCCAATCCTAACCTAGCCATCATTCCAAGTAGCCACCATCCACTTAGTAAGCATCGGGTTGTACCTACTGCAGTCTAACTGATGTTTGGTGATTTCAATATGGTTGAAAAGCCTTATGATAAAATGGGCAATCTTCCTAATATGTGGGCCTCGAGAGAGCAACATGCTTGGTTTTTTATGAAAAATAAACTGGGGGTCTTCGATCCTAATGGTTATTTCTCTACGGGTTAGTTTCCTAAGAATTTGTGGTTCACATGGTCTAATTTTTAGTCAGACCCCGTATGAGTTTTAAAAAGGTTGGACATGGCTATGTTTTCAGACCAGCATGAGTTTTATTTTTCTCGTCAACTCCCTTCAGTCCCTTTTGTTGAAACCATTCTTGGTATGGTCTTGTCCGATCATTCCCCCATAATATTTTCTATTCATGTTTCCTCCACCCATCAATGGCCTAGTCATACTCAATTTTTTCTTAACACTTATTTCTTGCAATATGAAACTACTATTTATCACATCCAAAGGATCTGGAAAATTGTACCGAGACCCAATGGAGATTCAAGATGGATTGAGTGGTGGAACGATGCCAATTTTTGTACCACTGCTTTGCTCTGAATCCTAGGGAAGAAGGTGCTACAACTGCATCGTCGCTCTAATACTGCTCTACGTAATGAGCTTGCACATACCTCCTTCTATCTTGAGGCCTCTCCTTTTGACTCCACCATTCAAGCCCATGTCGCTCAGCTCTGACATGAGCTCAAAGTGGCTAAAGTGTACGAGGTCATAAGGGATCAGATTAAAGCCAGATTACATTGGCTTAAAGTGGGTGACCACATTTCTAAAGAGTTTTTCCAAATGTTCCAACCTCCGCATCACTCCATTAAATTCAAATATTTAGTTTTTAATGGGGTTCACACCACCTCTTTTCCTGAGATAAGAGCCAAATTTACACAATATTATTCTCATGATTTTGCTGCTCAGTCGTACACCCCTGAACGAGAATTAGCCCTTCAATGTTACAAATAAGTTATCCCAACTTACCTCTCCCTAATGCAACAGAATGAATGTGAATAGCCCCTATCAAAGAAAGATCTTGCAGATGCCTTATTTCAAATGGCATATGTTAAGGCCCTAGGGCTTGATGGCTTCCCCTACAAATTTTACAAACCTTGTTGGGAGTTTGTTGGTCTTGACTTACATAAAGTTTATTTAGAAGCCCTATAGTTTGGCTCCTTAGGTGCTATTATCAATAAGGGCAATATCAAGTTTATCCCAAACTTTTGGGGATCCAAAAATTATTACAAATTGGAGGCCAATAACTTTGCTTAATGTTAGCTACAATATCATTGCCAAAGTACTTGCTTTGCGTATTAGGCCCTTGCTTACCTCTATTGTGAGGCCTAAGCAAACTGGATTTATCCAGAATCGATATATTTTGGACAATGTTCTTGTTGTTTGGTAAGGGATGGAATGGGCTCGTAAGTCTAGTCAAAAAGCCCTCTTCCTAAATCTTGACTTTGAAAAGGCTTATGATAAAATTGAGTGGGTTTTAATTCTTTCCATGTTGGAAGCTCTTGGATTTGGTCCTTAGTTTATTTTCTCTATTAAAATGCTTTTTCAATATGTATTAGCTATGCTTTCTCTCAACAAGTTTACAACTAATGATATTGGCTTGCATAGGTCAAGAAGGCAGGGCTATCCTTTGGCCCCCTCACTATTCATTTTAGTATTAGAAGAATTTGGTTATATTTTGGCTCATCATGCTTCTATTGGGATGCTTCAAGGTATTTTCCTTCCTGGGAATGTTGGTAAACTCATGAATGATCATTTTGTTGATGATTTCTTTCTTACTTTGAATGAGGATGAACAATATCTTTCTAAATATCTTTCTTGTCTTGATATTTTTTGCAAATCCTTCGGGTCTAATATCCAATGGAGGAAAACCTCATGTTATAGGAAATCCCTACAACCTCTTACCCATTGGCTTCAACATGTGCAATGGATTTGGATTCATCCTGGAGATGTTTTTAAATTATTGGGTATTCCTTTTACCTTTCAAGGCTCTCCATCCCAATTATGGTCTTATGTCATCATCAAATTAGAAAGCAAGTTGGAATATTGGAATGCTAAGAAGCTGTATCTTGCTGGTAAATTTTAAATTTGCTCGAAAGTGTTGCTTCCATGCATATTTAGTACTTGTGTTGCTAGGTCCCTTCCCATGCTTGTTACAAATGGCTTGAAAAATTACTGTAGGATTTTCTATGGTCTAGTGGGTCTGAGTGGAAGGGATTTCACAAAGTGTCTTGGGATATTTACTGTCTCCCACGACAAGCAGGGGGTATGGGTTTTTTTGACTGTAAGTATCAAGGGTTAGTTATCTATTCTAAATGGATTGTGCAGTATCTCAAAGGACTAGAAGCATGAAAAGTTCTTATTATACATTGCATATTGGTTGGGCTTCCCCTCAACCAACAAGCTTGGGCAGGAATGGATTTGCCCTCTCTTGTGCTGACCCTAGTTTTCATTAAAATCCTTGGCTCCTTTGTCATCAAAAGCATATGGAAGGCCTAGAAAAAATTAAACCCTTGGATTTTTTGGAAGGGGTTCTGTTCACATAAAGGCCTTTCCATTAATATTCTCAATGTCTGGCGGTGCCCTGTATTCAAGCTTCAGGGTAAGTCGTTGGTCCAAGTTCCCTGGATCCATGCCCAAAAAATATTTAAGCTGGGTATTGCCACCATTGCAGATTTTTACTCCAGAAACAAAGACTGGATTCCTTGGAAATATTTTAAAAGGATTTTTCACTTGTCTAGTACTGATAAGGCTATGTATGATGTTATTCTGGATAATACACCTTTTTCCTTATGGCAAAAATTAGGTGTCAAATCCCAAAAACCCTGGTGGAAATATTGGATCTAGTATAAGAGCACTTCCTTTCTCAAATACAGATCTAGACAGGGTTATGACTGACTTACACCAACTGCACCCATGATGCCCAAATTCAATGTCAAATGGTACCTTCTATCATCACCATCTAGGTGGAAAACCATATTTCATTCATCCTGGGTGTCTTATATAGAGCTAAAAAAAGCTTTTTTCTCATGGAGCTTACTGTATCAGGGTTTGCCACTTGGTCACATAATTTCTTATATGGGGGTGCCTAAGCCCTGATGCCCATTTTTTCAAAAACCTGAGTCTTGTATATATCTTTTTTGGGTATGTAGATGAGTCATTATCGCTTGGAGTTTGGTGGGTTCTTTCTTTGCCGTGTTTATGTCCCTGCAAATTTCCTGGTATCATGTCCTTATGGGTGATCCCATTCAGTTTTCTCTCCCATTGAGGGAAGTGTGGAAAATATTCAGAGTCAGCCTTCTATTTCACATTTGGAAATCTAGAAATAATATTATTTTCAAGCAAGTTGATCCATCTCAGGATTTTTCATTTTATGACAAGCTTGAAGTTTTTTATGATGTGTGGTTTCATATCTATGACCAGGGTAAAAAGGTGGCTATGGAACTGGACCATTTATAGAATTTACTGAATTACTGGGGTGACACCCATTGTGCTATCAATAGATAGGCCCCTGATCATTCATCTCCTCACCTAACTAGATCCCATTCATGTTGATGCCCTGATCATGCATGGTGTCAGCCTCCTCGGAGCAGATCTCGTGATTATGGAGGTCCATTGCAATAGTCATATATGTACACCTCCCTGCATTATACACCTGTGATCACTTCACAATCTGTGTCTGTGCCTAATGATGGCTGGGGGGCTTCAGGCATCCACGAGCATATTTTTGGCTAGTCTCATCCTTCTTATCTAATTACTCATGCTTCAGGTTGGGATGAGGAGCGCTTTGATGGGTGGGAGGAACCACCCACTTCAAATGGATAAGGCCCTGTCTACCACATGCCCCCTTATTTAAAAAACCAATTTGGATGTAGATTATTTATAGTCTATTTTTGTTGGTCGTGGTGCCCGTATGGTGTAATTTATTTTCCTTATCTGCTATTAGGATAAGTTAGTGAAATTCAGGGTGTGATTTTTCTCCACCCAAACTTTGTTTTGCTGTAAAGGACTTTTATTTTTATAATTAAAATGGTCTTTCATCAAAAATAAATAAATAATAATGGTATTCAATGTGGCTATGTTGGAGTTGTTACATGCAGTGCACAATGGCGAATATTCACAAATTGGGTGAATATTAGGATTCCCAAAATTGGAAATTGGCAAATAAGATTCAATGCTTGAGTGCTAGAAATTAAAAGATATTTTATGCTATGATTTGGAAAAAATCTTATTGGCCATAGGCAAAGAAATTTGCTAATATGCTATTGCACCTACTAGAGTTAAGAAATGAAGAGGATCTATATCACTAGAGGTCTCAACAAGGGTGCATATACCCATGCATAAGGATCCCATTGACACACATCCATTTTAAAATAATTTTATATGATTCAAACCAATGATGTAATGAAGCAAAATTTAATAATGATAAAAAAAATAATAAATTAGATTTAATTTTTAAAAATCAATGTAAATAATAAAATTTTAGATTTTAAATAAATATAAATTACATTCATTAATAGGGGTTAAATTCTCATATGCATAATAGAGGCAACTAATATTAAAGTATAATTAATCATCTCAACTACAATGTAACTCTTATTTATAGATTAAATAAAAAATAATCCAAAATTTAATTTTGAAGGGTCAACTATATTATTGTAGCTCTTGCGATAATACTAATGAAGATATTCAATGTGGCTATGTTGGAGTTGTTACATGGATCCTCCATAAAAACCTTTGCCTTTAAATTTAGAAATGACTGGAAAATGCTCTCAAGCTCCCATGTTGCATCTTCTCCCTAGAGATCCTACCACTTGATGAGGAACTCCTTAATTTGGAGAGACTAGAGATTGCAGATTCTAGATTGCAATATTGCTTTTTTCTAGAGTGATATGCCCTTATTCATCAAGTACTAGAACCTCCATTTGGACTACATATTTTGGCCAATAACTTGTTTAAGATAAGAAACATGAGGGCTAAGGTGCTTGAAAGAAAATAATTAAAGCTCAAACTAATATGCCACTTTTCTAATGTGCAAAATAGGGGCTATAAGAATGAGGATTCAACTTCTGAATTAACTTGGTCTTCGCGAATGATTGCTTTTAAGATTGCAATCATAAAAAGCCAAAGATCTCATGACAAATTATTACTAAAAATAGTGTAAGTCCTTTTGCTACTTCATGTAGTTTTTGACCTAGGATAAACTATTTTTTTTTGTCTTGATCCTATAACAAAGACTCCACCTAAGAGACCTTAGAGAATCCTAGAACATACTCTAAAATTAATGGAGGTTTCTAGCCATAAAATGCCTCAAATGAGGATATTTTAAGTGAATAATTGTAACACATATTATATCATTATTCATCTAAATAGAGCCAATGATCCCAATAATACTATTTATCTTCGATAAAACAATGAAAATAAGTATGCAAATATTTGTTTCCAATATTAATCTGACCATCTAACTGAGGGTGATACAAGGAAGACATATTTAATTGAGTGTCA
Source organism: Wollemia nobilis (assembly GCA_028583015.1). NCBI lineage: Eukaryota > Viridiplantae > Streptophyta > Pinopsida > Araucariales > Araucariaceae > Wollemia > Wollemia nobilis. The sequence continues at coordinate 2,714,805 of JAQPPZ010002224.1, forward strand.
TTGAGATAACATTAATCCTTTTAAAAATTTCTAATGATGAAAGATTCATGATCATTGATAATGGACTGGGGTATAACAAGTAATTTGAAAACCATAATTAACATACACCTTGGAAACCTTATAGGATATGAAGGGATGTTGTAGGGCACAAGAATGAACATACTTTAAAAAAAATATACTACTATGAATATCACTATTTTTCCATCATATTTGTTATGGTACTCAATGAAATCCATGAAGACATGCTCCCATTAGTTTTTTTTGATATTATTAATAATAAAGAGGGTTTTAAAGGGATCCCACAACCTGTACAATCAAAATTCCATCCGGGAAAAAATGACTAGAACAAAACCCCACTAGAGAATGTGGGGTAAACAAAAAAGAAACTGCACATAACTAAAACCCAATAACACATACAAATAGGAGAACTGAGATGGTTCTACCTAAACCTACCCACCTATTTATCAATAGAAGCAACCAAACAAGAAATATCCTCAAAGTAGTCCAACTCCAACTTCAACGAGCTCCAAATTTTCCTTTGATTGATATTAATGAGCTTCAAATTATGAAAAATAGAGAATTTTTTATTCTTAGAGACCTACGGGTCATAAACCTCATCAACCTATTTCTCCCGATTGCTATATCTCAATAAAACATCAAAATTAGGACGGGGAGAGAGAGGGGAGGAGACATCATCCTCATGTATTTTGTTGCATTGATAGTTGGACTTACGGGTGCCACTACTCACAACCACATGGTTAGGCATTAGGTCCACATCCACAAGCCTGTCATCAACCACCATAGGATATGATTCAAACCTAACAGAGGGGCTAGACAAGGGAGCATGAATACCACCACCAGATGCCTTACCATGAACCCCCTTAGTATAAACTTGGATCTTCCACAAAAAATTATCAGGGCCTGAACCAAACTACTATCAGAATAAACCTCTGAAGCCACATTAGAACCACCAATAGTAGGGCCAGGTAACTATGAATGAATTAAGGATATCATCAACTTCCAAAACATGTTTTGAAGATGCATGTTCAAACACAAGTAGAGTGAGGCCTTGATGGAGGGGGGTTGACCCTGTCCATCTTGCATATTCACAAATGATTTCTTTAGATACAGGAATAGAAACAAAGGAATATTCATACGAACATGATGACATAAGTGATTTAGGAACATAGCATGAAAACTCCTAATTATCTCATAGGTAGAATCTAAAGCAAAATAATCCATAATAACCCTAGCAACATAGTCCTAGGGAGGGGACAGTGCTGAAGCACTGAAGCCATTATGGGCTCTAGGAAGAAATTCTTCCTTATCAACGAATAGAGTAATCTCCTGCAATAGAGAGTGTCTATCATGATTATGATAAGAACCATCAATAATTAAACCAGTGGTCCTGCTAATTAGCTCTGTCAAGACCTGGAACAACCATGAGCCAATCCTAACCTAGCCATCATTCCAAGTAGCCACCATCCACTTAGTAAGCATCGGGTTGTACCCGTGAAAATGAATTGGATGATAGAAATAAACTATGAAAATAACTGAGAATTACCATGGGTAACCTAGGGGATAACCAAAAAACCACAAAAACCACCTTGGAAGGGCCAACCCCACAAATACCAAATGTCACCAGCTCAAAGGAGCCATCAACTAGAGTACAAACATGCCAACACTAACGATGAATAACACTACAACGATGGTGTTCCCCCTTAGAAAAATGGAGGACATGAAAAGGGGTCCCATACACCATGAGAAAAATAATGTCATATCGCATCCAGACATTGAGAAGAGGAACAAACGACTTTCCAAGTCAAGAATTATAAAAAACTAGGAGATTGAATATTAGGAATAGTCAAGAATTATAAAAAAAACTAGGAGATTGAATAGTTTCTCCTTTGTTCTACTAATATATCTCATTTTTTACCACAAGGGTATTGTTAGAATAAGTGAATATTCTCTTAAGTTCTACTAGGATAGACACACTTGAGTTTCCACTCCTCCATGTGTCAGGTGAACTCTCAGTGGTGTCTTCATCAGACTTGATGAGTTGTTCCACTCCTCCATGTGTCAGGTGAACTCTCAGTGGTGTCTTCATCAGACTTGATGAGTTGTTGTAATCCAATGACTCTCAATGATCAACTTTACTATTTATACAAAGTTGATCCTTGGAATAAATCAATCAGTTCTATTTTATTTCTTCAAATATTGTAATGCTTTGTAGTTCTACTCTTGGGAATTCTAACATGGTATCAGAGTAGGGTAGATTCTGCTAGCATTCTCTCTTGAAGGAGGTTTCTCGAACTAGTTCTTAATCTCTTATTCTTTGTTTTTTTAAAGAAAGATGTTTTTTTCATATTGTAGTATGCTCATATATGCAATTTTTTTAAAAGATATTTGCTTATGGTAATACCTACTGGTTTATATAATTTTGTTTTACCATTGATGCAAATCTTTCAAAAAAAAATTATTCACTACTTTGTGTATGCATATTGAATTTTTTTTGCCTCTATAAAAATACTCCTTAACGAATGCAACTTGCTTTAAAACAATTAAAGCAATGTTGCATCCCATTCTAGGTGTTTTTTAATTTATATTATTTCTTCCCCTCTCGAATGCAACCATCACTGCGTTTCACTCAAGAAGGAAACTAATATAAATCAAACATTTTTTTAGAGGCCCCTTGTTTTTATTTGTCCTCCTACTTCGCCTACGTTTAAATTTTTTTTCCTTAAATGCCAGCTCATTCGGCTTTCAATAGCCTTCACTACGCATTTCATAATGTATAAGGATAAGCGTTCGATGCCATTTTTCCCTCGCTACGTATATTATAATGTGGAGGAAAGGGAAAAATCATAGGCCCTTACTTTTGGTGGGCATTTAATTTTTTTTGATCTTACAATCTCAAATCATTTTGTCTTCATAAATTTTAATTAATGTAAGGATCACTCTCTGTGTCACCAATTAATGACTCTTGGTCTACCTACCTAGACCAATGTTCGTAATATTTTTTTGAACGTGGCCTTTGGCCAGTGTTTTGTTGTGGCATGCCTTGAGACTGCGTCTCTCAACGAGCATTTCCCTCATTAATTTTTTATATTCTTCGAAGATCTTGAGATTTTAGGAAGTGTTCTACTCAAAGTTCATCATATCTATTTGTCCTTTGGCGCTCAAGAGGATCTTCTTTCCTCTTGTTATATAAACATCTTTCTAAGCTTAAAATCATAACTCTTTTGTATTCCTAATATTTTCTTCGGTAAAGCTTAGATTGATATTTCTTTGGGCCCATTTTATACTGTTCCTTGTAAATATCTGCAAGTGTTTTTCTTTAGGTTAGTGTGTGGTGAGATAATCTGTTCTGCAAGTGAAAGATTCAGAAACACTCAGGTCATCGCATCCTCTCTTCGATGCCTTGCTCTCAGCATCTTCGATTCATATTTTAAAGTTGGTCTATGGCACAGTTGCTAAGGGAGACTCTCTACTTTGGCATCACTCCTCTCAACGCCTCTTCAATGCATCATATGGTAAGGTGTTATATGATTTTTTAAAATAACATTTTTCTTATCCAGTGCAGATATAGAAGGAGTCTCGTTTTTCCTGGACGCCGCCATTGGTGCGGTGAATGTAGATGCCACCCTTCCTTATATAGTGTAGATATAGGAGTCTCATTTTTCCTGGATGTCACCATTGGAGTGGTGAACGTAGATGCCACCCTTCCTTGTTGCTTGTTCGTTGAAAGGTGCTTCGTGGACCCTTACTCGCTGCCTTTCAAGACGTTTTTTCCATTGCATCCTCTGTCTGACATCAACCCCTTTAATTTAAGCTATAATATTTTTTTTTATATATATTGTAGCAAGAAAAAAAAGCATTTCATTCCCTTTCCTTTTCGGATTTTTCTTCGCCCAAAAATCAAAGGAGAATTGTAAAAATTTTAATAATTTTTTTTTTGGGGGGTTTATAGGTGCCTTTTGCACCTATACTAAGTTCAGGGGGGTGTCATTGCATCACTTTTTGCCTTCTTTTGCCTTCTTTACTTTCGTTCTTAAGTTGGTAATATTAATTTTGTTTATATATCTTGCTTAATATTAAAAAGGTGTTGATTAAATCTTCAATCCTTAATTAAATAAATTACTAAAATATTTTTTACTATTTCTTTATTTCATTAAGAAAAATTTTATATTAACAACTTAAATTCTCTATTTTCCAAACGTCTTTAATATTTTATAGAGATATTTTAGTGAATGAAAAATCTTTCCTTTCAAAACAACCTCTATATTAATTAACTTTTTTTGAATCAATTTGTTACATATAGTCAACTTAAATGAAATAAAATGGTATTCAATCCAATCCTTACATAATAAAGAATAAATAAAATATATCTATTCTTTCTTTATTATTTCATTAAGCAATTAAAAATATCTTTATGTGTTCAATTTATTATTGTTGACAAAGAGTATTTTTTAATTATCTCTTTAAAAGCATTATTTCTCATTCTAAACTTCCTAAGAAGAACAAATAATTCATATCACCACTCACCTTATTGTACATACTATTTAACTTATAGTTTCCCTCAAGTAAGGGTGAGTTATTTGGTAACCAATACAGGCCTGGTTGATATTCACCTATGTTCCAAGTATCATATCTAATCAAATACTTATAGTTTCCCTCTAGTCATGGCGGGTATTTGAGAAGAAAATATATATAGGCCTGGCATATTTGTTCTCTTAACCATAATTAATATCAAATTTACTCAAAATACTTATAGTTTCCCTCTCGTTAGGGTGGGTATTTATTGAGTTATTTGGTGTTTCCTAAAATGTTTGGCATATTTATCTCATTAACCTCATTAAATATCAAATAACCTCAAAATTACTTATAGTTTCCCTCTCATTAGGGCAAGTATTTTTGAGCAATTTGGTATTTTTTATAGGCTTCTATTGATTAATATCCATTGCATTCTCTAAATTAAAGTTAAAGGGGGGACCTTTGGGTTAACTTCAAAATGAATTCAATGAATACAATTGATCCTCTCACTCCTCACAACTTCCATACATGGAAACCCAAAATTTTAAATCTCATTTCTCAGAAAGGGCTCACACACCTATTAGAAGAAAAGCAACATGAGTTCGAAAAAGAATATGAAATATTTGTTCACAAAGGGAAAATGTATGAAACAATGGGTATTATAAGCTCTAATGTGCATGAAAGTTTATGGTTTCACATTGCATATTGTAAAACTCCTTATGAAAGTTGGGAGAAACTAAAGACCTTGTTTGGGAAAGTAGATCAAATAAGATCAATGCAACTAGAAGCAGAATTAACAACTCTATCTCCTGAGGACTTCAACAATATTTTTGACTTCCTCACCAAATTCAAAGAGGTCCTCACTCAATACAAAGGCAGTGGGAAGACTAAGACTGAAGAAGAATACATTTATCTAATCCTTTCTAAACTAAATGGTGTATTTCAAATCTTTGCTACCACCTTTCTATCTACCAAAGATGCTCTTGGTGCAACCTTTAAAATGCCCTCTTTAGAAGAGTTTTGTGATAGACTAACTAGGGAAGAAACAAAACTTGCAAGATATGAAATATCTTCTTCTTCCTCTTCCTCAAAAGCCTTAGTAGCCTCCACCTCTTCTAAAGAAAAATTCAAAAATAAGGAAAATAATCCCATAACTTGTACTCACTACAAAAAGAATGGTCACTCTGTAAAAAAATGCTGGAAAAGATTACAACAACTAGAGGCATCTATGAAGGATCAAAATATAGACAATAAAAAGCAAATAGGAAAAGCCCTTAATGTTCAAGGGAAAACCTCTAATTCTTCTTCTAATCACTGGGTCCTAGATTCTAGAGCAACTCATCACATGACTGCTTCATATGAGTCATTCTCTTCTATCTCCTCAAGTTCAACTTGTAGCATAGAAGTTGGTGACTCTTCCTTCATCCCAGTCAAAGGAAAGGGTGATATAACCATTGATGGTGGCTCTATCAATAATGTTCTCTATGTTCCAAACATTGCCACAAATCTCCTCTCTGTCTATCAGATTTGTACTTTTGGAAAGGGGAAAATTGTTCTCTTCTCTCCAATAGGAGTTGAGATAAGAGACTTTCAAGATCCCCATTCTCTCATAGCCAAAGGAGATATTGATCACAACACTCACCTATTTCACTTCAAAGGATTCAAAAATCCAGAAGGGGCCTCCTATTTTGTGGCTCATGGAGATCTTGAAAGCAAAATTTGGCATGAAAGGTTTGGTCATCTCAGTTACAACTACCTAAAGGAATTGAGCACCCATGAAATGGTAATAGGTTTACCTCAAGTCTCTTCTATTTATGGAGTTTGTCTTGGATGTGCTCTTGGAAAGCAACATCAAGATCCTTTCCACCCAAGTAGTTCTCTAAAAACTTCATCCCCTCTAGAATTAATCCATAGTGACTTGATGTCTTTTCCAGAACCTTCTTTCAAAGGAGAAAAATATGCTCTAACCTTTATTTATGACTTTTCTAGAAGAACTTGGATCTACTTCCTAAAATATAAAAGTGATGTTCTATCCCACTTCAAAGTCTTCAAAGCCTTAGTTGAAAATGATGCCTCTTGCAATATCAAACAAATTTGCACAGATAATGGGGGGAAATACTACAGTAATGAGTTCTCCATATTTCTATCAAATCATGGCATCATTCATCAACATTCTATCTCCCATAATCCTCAACAAAATGGCATTATAGAAAGAAAAAATGAACATTAAAGGAAATGGCAAATTGTATGCTCCATTCAAGAGATCTTCCAAATTTTTTTTGGGTAGAAGCTATTAACTATGTCAATTATATTCAAAATTGCACACCTCATAAAGCCCTTGATCATTTAATTCCTGAAGAAGCATGGACTATTTCAAAACCAGCTATTTCCTTCTTCAAGATTTTTGGATGTACTTCTTGGATGCACATCCCAAATAATAAAATGAAGACTCTAGATAAGGAAAGCAGAAAGCTCATATTTATTGGTTATTTTGAGGAAATAAAACATACAGGCTCCTTGATACCTCAACTCATGAGGTATTTTTTCATAGATTTGTCCAATTTGATGAAACATTCCCTCAGAAAGATCCTCAACTCTCCTCTTCCTCCATTGAGCCTTCTCCTATAATAGAACCTCAATATTATGAGGAATCAACTCTAGAGGTTAACTTAGAGATTGATAATCAATATGAGGAACTTGTAACTCCAACTCAATGTCTTTCCCCTCCTTCTAATCCTTACACTATGCCAAAATGGGCCCGTGCCATTATTAAAGAAGCTACTCCTTACATCCAAAATATTCCATCATCCAAATAACCAACTCCATAGGCACTGGTCTTGTTTGTCAGTCTATTTCCTCTGATCCTTAGTCCTTCAAATAAGCAACTAGTATTAAAGAACGGGATGATGCCATAGAAAATGAATTCTCTTCCTTAATAAAAAATGAAATCTTCCTCCAAAGAATACAATAGTAAAAGGATAGGTGGAAGACATTTGTGTCAATGTAGTTGTATTACTCCAAGTTTCTTTCGTAACTGTATGTAACGCGGAGAAGAAAATGACTTGGTGAAGATGTTTGCAATTTGCTCCTTAGTTGGAATATAGTCCAAGTATATGTCCCCATTCTGAATGTGTTGTCGAATGAAGTGCATATGTATCTCAATGTGCTTGGTGCACTGATGCTCAACTAGATTTCGTCCCCCTTTTTTTATTTGTCCTCCTACTTCGCCTACGTTTATTTATTTTTCCTTAAATTATAGCTCATTCAGTTTTCAATAGCCTTTGTTGTGCATTTCATAACGTAAAAGGATAAGCGTTTGTCATCCTTTTGCCCTAGCTGCATATCTTCTAATTTGGAAGAAAGAGAAAAATCGTATGCCCTTACTTTTGGTTATTTAATTTTTTTTTTATCTTACAATATCAAATCGTTTTGTCTTCATAAATTTTAATTAATGTAAGTATCGCTCTCCGCATTACCAATTAATGACTCTTGGTCTACCTACATAGAATTACGTTCGTAATTTTTTTTTTCGAACGTGGCCTTTGGCCAGCATTTTGATGTGGCACGCCTTGAGATTGCATCTCTCAACGGACATTTCCCTCATTAATTTTTTATATTCTTCAAATATCTTGAGATTTTAGAAAGTGTTCTACTCAAAATTCTATTTTGTTTCTTCAAATATTGTAATAATTTGTAGTTCCAAGTAAGGGCGAGTTATTTTCTTCCTTAATAAAAAAAAAATTGGGATTTTGTTCCCTTGCCTAAAGGAAGGAAATTAGTTCATTGTAAACGGATTTACAGAACAAAGTATGGTCCTAACGGAGAAATTGACAAACACAAAGTTCACCTAGTAGCCAAAAGTTTCTCTCAAATTGAAGGAATTGATTATGTCGAAACCTTTGCTCCAGTTGCTAAAATAAATTTTGCAAGACTGGTTCTTGCTCTGGCTGCTTTCCAAAGCTGGCCTATCTTTCAAATGGATGTAAAAAGTGCTTTCTTACATGGGTAGATGGGATTCATACGGTGGCGCAGGTTTTCCGAACGGAATATTGTAGCAGACGCGTGGCAAAGGTAGATGGGATTCACAGTATCCAAGGACACATTGCCAACCGTAGAGAATGCAGTGTAAGCGTTCTGTTAGTTCACCTGCACAGAGCAACAGGGAATGGGCTCTCGAACTGGCAAGAAAATCGACGATGACGGGGCAGCGTTAACACCTCAATGACATCATGGACAGGCACAGAAGACCTTAGCGGATACAACTGGCATGTCGATATGGCAAAGTAGCTAGAGGTCGAAGTTACACTATGTAGAGTAGATGATCTGGTGGGCAACCTTACCGAGCACCGGACAACAAGTTACTGGGAACTCCAAATGTTTGGAGGACAGTAAAATTTTGTGATAATAACACAGCAAGGCCAGCTTGGACACCGGCAGACCTCCACTTCGGGTGTAGAATAATGAAAATTACATAGTGGACATTCAAAACAGTGAGCGCCCACGTAGCTGGCGAAAGCGTCAATAGCAACATTGCCTCTCACGCGTCGAGCGCAGTTCAGGTATGTGTCGTAGCAGAAGACTGCAGACACCTTCGATGGGGATCATGATAACAACACAATGAGGTGGTTGGTGTTGAAACAAACACCCAAGAATTGTTACAGAGGTAATGAAATAGGAACAGCCATGGTTTTGAATTGTCACGAGGAGTGATGGAGATAACCAGGATCAAGAGTGTGGTTTTCGAAATCAGAGAAAAGGGGGCTTCGGCGGAGTCGATGTCAGCATTGATATAAATGAAGCAATTTTGTGATGGATGGTGAAATCATCAACGCTCTCATCATTGGCACAGTCACCCGGCACGATTGATGAGGGTGCACAGTGGCATTAATAGTAGAAGAGTTATTAAAGTGGAACGAAATTCAAACATCATTCACAGTGATTGCAAGCAGTTCAAGAAGTTTGTGGAATATCAAATGTCGCCTGTAGTTTCACGAGAGTATACAGTGGGTGAGCAGGTGGTGTTTTTGATCTATGCAACGGACAAGCACCAACCGCAGTGCAGTGTGGATTCCTCTCAAAAGGAAAGTACAGTGAACGAGGACATATCAACAATGACAACAAATATGATGCAGGTGTCCGTAGTGGGTAACATTCGACCCACTTGGAGTAGCATTGGGAGATTCTCGCGAGTGTAAGGTTATTGGGACATCGATGTGGCATCACAACAGAGAAGAAAACAGACAGCATGGGAGAATTGCCGAAGAGTTGTCATCATTGGATGCTGCAAAAAAAAAGGTGTTCCGAAATACATTAAAGTTTCATGCCAGGCATTATGGGATGCTGCAAATAAGACGTTGCTGAACCTCACCGGTTATGTGGTGCTTCACTTCAAGCTCATGATGCTGTATAAAGGAGCCATTGATTATTCAAAGGTATATAGGCACGGTGACCAAAATATTGCAGACCCCACGAGTTCACATTCATGATGCTGTATAAAGGAGCCATTGATTATTCAAAGGTATATAGGCGCGGTGACCAAAATATTGCAGACCCCACGAGTTCACATGATGGGTAACGCTGATTGCCGTGTAGACTAAGGTAGTACTTGGGCATTGTGAGTCGATGATTGTGTTTAAAAGGAGAATCTGTCGCGGCGGTTATGCAATAAATCGGTGGAAGCAATGATTGCGATATTGGGCTAGCTCCAAACCCTCACACGAAACAAGGAGGGATAAACATAATAACAGGGAAGGTTGTTATGATCCTTTTGTTTTTTTTTTTTTTGAAAAAATTGAAAAAAACTTGTATTAAAACATTGATCAGTTACAATTGGGATAAGATACATCCCAACCGAAAACAATGAAAGCACATGATTACAAGAGAAGAGGAAGATTTGCATTGGATCCAAATCTCTTGAACCAATACCAAGCTAGCTGAGAGAGCTGATAGGTCAGTTACAACAACTTATCGCGAAAACACGCAGCAAACACCAACTTCACCTCTATCCGCGAAAAAGCTACAAGTCACGAAATCGCGACACAAGACTCCTCTGACCGCAAAAAAGTCAACCTGTCGTGAAATCGTGACATGTCGCGAAATCGCGACAAAAATCCAACCTTGGCCGCGACGGAGCAACATGTCGCGATATCGCGACAAAAATCCAGTAGCAGCCACAACGACGCAACACGTCGCGAAATCGTGACAACTTTCCTCCAGCGGCCGCGACGGCGTAACATGTCGCGAAATCGTGACAACTTTCCTCCCTTGGCCGCGACGGCGCAACATGTCGCGATATCGCGACAATTTTCCTCCCTTGGCCGCGTCGGCGCAACATGTCGCGATATCGCGACAACTTTCCCTCGATGGCAACGACGGTGCAACATGTCGCGAAATCGTGACAACTTTCCTCCCTTGGCCGCGACGGTGCAACATGTCACGAAATCGCGACAACTTCCCCTCGATGGCAGCGACGGTGCAACATGTCGCGATATCGCGACAACTTTCCTCCCTCGGCCGCGACGGCACAACATGTCGCGATATCGCGACAACTTTCCTCCCTTGGCCGCAACGGTGCAACATGTCACGAAATCGTGACAACTTTTCTCCAGCAGCCGCGACGACACAACATGTCGCGATATCATGACAGTTTTCCTCCAATGGCCGCGATGGCGCAACAGGTCGTGAAATCGTGACAAAAACCATACTTAGCTTTTTCATTGATCATTGTCTTAAGGATCTTTCAACGACAACTTCCCCTCGGTGGCAGCGATGGCGCAACATGTCGCGATATCGTGACAACTTTCCCACATCGACCGTGACAGCGCAACATGTCGCGATATCGTGACAACTTTCCCTCGATAGCAGCGATGGTGCAACATGTCGCGATATCGTGACAACTTTCCTCCCTTGGCCGCGACGGTGCAACATGTCGCGATATCGCGACAACTTTTCCTCGACGGTCGCAACGGTGCAACATGTCGCGATATCGCGACAATTTTCCCGCATCGGCCGCGACAGCGCAACATGTCGCGATATCGCGACAACTTTTCTCCAGCAGCCGCGACGACACAACATGTCGCGATATCGCGACAGCTTTTCGCCAATGGCCGTGATGGCGCAACAGGTCATGAAATCGTGACAAAAACCATACTTAGCTTTTTCATTGATCATTGTCTCAAGGATCTTTCAAGGCCCTGCCTAATCACCTCATCTGCAATAGGCATGTCACTGTGCAGCTGCACCCCTACCTCTTTCGTAGCACCCATCTTAGCCAGGAAATCGATCGCTTTGTTGAAATCTCTGCTCACATATACGGGAATCACATCATCTAATTCCCTCCATAATTTCTTGATTTGAGAGACCAGAATCCTCAACCTCCAAGCATTCAATGAAAAGTTCCTCATGCAGTCTAGAGCTCCAACCAGAATTTGAGAATCAGATTCAAGAATTATCCTCCTGTGACCCTGAGTAATTGCCCAAATAGAGGCAGATTTGATAGCAATGGCTTCTGCTTCATTATTTGTGGCTCTACCCAAACCCTACAGTTCCCAATAAAGCATTGATCCCTCATGATTTCGGCAGACCACGCCAATACCGGTGCTACCCGGATTGCCCTTTGCAGCTCCATCAGTATTGATTTTAATCCAACCTTCTAGGGGTGATTTCCAACTGGTTCTATTCTGTCCCTCTCTCTGGTCAACTCCCTCTTCCATTGGCCCAGGAACAACCCGAGTTTCCTCTTTAGCGTAGACGGCAACAGTTTCGGTGACTTTGCTCCAGATGACCTGCCAAACTCCATCTAGCGAGGAAAAGGTTTCTCTAAAAATTCTAGCATTTCTCTCCAACCACACTTGCCACCAAATGAAGTTTAAACCAAGCTCCCACCCAATTTGAAGAGCTTTGGATGTAAATCTACCCCGCTTCCATCTTTCCCAAATATTAGTCCGATTCATGTCACCATTAACCTGGATTTTATAATGAGAGAGCCAGCGCTTCCAAATATGACGCGTGAAAGGGCACTCAAACATCAGGTGATCAAGTTGTTTCTTCGTTCTTATGGCATAAAACACATTGAGAAGGGCCGATGATTCCTCTACATCTGAGATTGTCAAAAGTGAGAATACCATTGTGCATAAAATGCCAAGCAAAAAAGTTTACTTTCGGCCAGCCCTTAGAGTGCCAAATCTTTCGCCAATCCTCAATCGAAAAAGAATGGGGGGAGGGTCTGGGAGGATCTTGTCATATCCGTCCTTCACTGTATAAACACCAAGGCTCCCATAGCCCCAAGCTAATTCATCCTCCTCGTCTCTCCCTGTGAGAAACCTTTCTATCAAGATTTTGGATAAGATGGGTGCCAACTCTGGGGGGATAGGAATTGGCCACTCCTCCAACCTCTTAAACTTCTTAAACCTATACTCCCCAGCTGAGAAGTGTTAAAATAACTTTCAATTTGGACCCAACCCATGATTTCTATGGCAGATTTTATTGGAAGTAACTCGGGGAACTCAACAATGATGGGTGGATACTGATCCCAAGAATCAGTCCAAAAACGGGCCTTCTCCCCTCTCCCCACTTTCCAAAATAGCTGATCTTTAATAACCTGAGATCCTAGCTTGAGAGCCTGCCACACTAAGGATCCAGTACCATCCAGAGGGAAACGGCCCACCTCATTGGGGTTAACTTGACCCAAATATTTACTCGTGAGAATTCTACTGAATAAGGAAGTTGGTTGGGAAATCCACCTCCAGTACAACTTTCCAGCCAAGGCTTGATTATTTAACTTGGATCCTCTCAGTCCCAGTCCACCTTTTACCTTGGGCTGAGTGACTTTATCCCAACCCACTAAGGCCCACTTTCTTTTTCCATTAGCTCCTTCCCACAAAAACTTCCTAGCCATCCTGTCCAACTCTTTCCATATTGTAAGCGGGGCAGCCAGGATAGAAAATTTGTAGATTGGCATGGCTTGAATGACAGACTATAAGAACGTTAATCTGCCACCATAACTTAACCACTTGTGAGACCAGTGATTAATTCTGTCCTTGATACACTCCAAGCATATTCCTCCAAGTGTCTAATTTCAGCCTCTTGAAGTGCAAGGGGATACCCAAGTAAACCACGGGGAGAGAAGTCCTAGTGAATCCCGGGATTTCTAAAATTCTGTTCTGAAGCCTGTGCTCCAGATTAAAAAAGACCACTTTGGATTTCTTGTCATTAATGACCTGTTGAGTAGCCCTGAGATAGACATTAAGAGTATCTCTAATCGTTCTAGCTTCCCTGATGCTGGCTACTCCCATCAAACCAGTGTCATCCACAAACTGCAGGTGCGATACAACTTCATCCCCCACCCTAATACCCAATAATCTGCCTTGCTGTCTTCTCCTCGTTAAAAGTCTGCCAAGACCTTCAGCCAGAATGAGAAAAAGATAAGGGGAACAGGGATCCCCCTAGCGCAGACCCGAGAAGCTCCAAAAGGTTGCGAAGGAAGGCCCTTGATAAGCACACAGTAAGTCGGGGAAGAGACACGGCTCATAATCCACTCAATCCAGCCACGAGAGAAGGCAGAAGGCTGCCATCATTTTAGCTAGGAGGCTCCATTCAACCCTATCATAAGCCTTTGACATATCCAATTTAATGAACATCCCTTTATTACCAGAAGTGTGCATTGAATGGATTGCTTCCTGGGCCACAACCACCCCATCCAGAATCTGTCGTCCCTCAACAAAGCCTCCTTGCTCAGAGGAGATAATGTTGTGAAGAAGAGGTTTTAGGCGCTCGGCCATTACCTTTGTGAGTATTTTGTATACCACATTACATAAGGCAATAGACCTATAATCTGAAATATGAACCCCCTCCTCCCCTTTTGGAATCAAGGTAATGAACGTGTGGTTTATAGCTTTAAGCATTCTCTTATTTTCTCTGGATTCTTCAACAACAACCCTTACATCTTCCTCTAAGCAGTCCCAGAAATCCTGAAAGAACTCAATTGGGAAGCCATCTGGACCAGGAGTTTTACCAGTGCTCATTCCAAAGACCACAGTTTTCAATTCATCCCTATCAATGGGTTTAAGGAGGGCCTGATTTTCATCCTCCGAAATAATAGCAGGTATGACAGAAATAACTTCATTTTGGGCCTCTACATCTTGAACCACACTTTCCTTAAAAAGCTTTGAAAAATAATCCATAGCATGGGAATGAATACCTGGAAGAGTATCAAAGGAATGACCGTTCTCATCTTGAAGGGCCTCCATCTTATTCATCTGTCTTCGAGCACAAGCAGTCCGATGAAAGAATTTTGTATTTCTATCCCCTTCTAATAACCAGGAAGTTCTTGCTCTCTGTTTCCAATAGATCTCCTCCTGGTTGTCAATGTCCTCAATCGCAGAACGCAAGGCATCATCCTCAACTTTGAGCTGATCAGTTATTACTCCTTCTCTAAACTATTTTTGGACCTCATCCCAGTGGGCCACCAATGGAGCTCTTTGGGTCTGGAAGTCAGATTTATTAGAACGCCTCCAATACTTCAACTGAGATTTGACATATTGAAGTTGTTTGTGGATTCTAAACATAGCTCTCCCATAAGCTGGGCGGCCCTCTTCCCACCACTGTGGAATTTTCTCCCGAAGTTCTTCTTTCTGAAGCCAAAAATTCTCAAATCTGAAAGGTTTGTGATGGATCCCCATCCTAGTCCCGCTTTCCAACAGAATAGGACAGTGATCAGAAACAGGGCCTGCCAAAATCTGAAAATTGATATTCCATTTTACAAACACCTCCTCATGAAAGCAAAAAGCGATCTAGCTTCACCTTCCTACTATGGGGCTCCCGCATTTTATTAGTCCAAGTGAAGTTATTGCCGGGACATTTAATGTCCACTAAGTGCAAAGGCCTGGACTTGAGCAATCATGAACCGGTCCCCTGGATCCAAAAGAGGTGATCCCCCTTCCTGGTCTCTAGAAGATAATTTAGCGTTAAAGTCCCCCGCTATAATCCAGTCTATATCTTCCCTTGATGCTCGCATGTCATGCACAGCCTTCCACTACCGTCGCTGACCCTCTAGAGTTTGAGAACCATAAAAGTTAGTGACAAGAATGAATTCGCAGAGACATTATTCCTAAACGAGGGAAGTGAGAACACCCCTCCGGGCAAGGTGTTCTATTGCAGACCATTCCGAGAGAGTTCCACAGAGTAACAATCCCCCTGAGGCACCTTGGGCAGCCACATCCATATGACCAGCACCCCTCCAAATTCTGTTGACTATTTTAGACATAAGATCCAAAGACATCTTGGTCTCTTGTAAAAGCAAAAAATCGGTATTGCTATGCTCTAATAATATTTGAACAGCAGATTGATGGGTTCTACTTGTTTAAACCCCTCACATTCCAAGATTGTATAATCATGGGTTACCCTGGGAGCAGTAAGAGTCAATTGTCCTCACCAATCCTCCCATGATCAATTTGTCTCCCTGGGCTGCTAGCAACTCCTTATTGGATCTTCTACCAGCTCCCTGAGAATTACTATTTTTGGATCTTTTTTCTATCTGGGTTATCCCCAAAGATGGCCTTTCCCTATTTTTCTCTGCCATCCCCATGCGAACATCCTGAGAAACTGTCTGCTCCTGGTTATGGACTACTAAGGCACCAGAACACACTGGTTGTGATACCTCAGAGGGATCAACTATCTGCTGAATGACAGGAGAAGATGAGAGGGGGAGTTGCCCAGGAACAACAGAGGTTTCCTTGAAACCCTCCAAGCCCTCCATAGATTGATCCTCATCATCAACCAATGACTTAAAAATCTCATACCTATTAGCAGGCCTGAGATGAGATTGCTCCTTTCCCTTCTCTTTCTTTGTCCGTCTTTTTCTTCTGGGCTGTTCAAAACCCTCTCTCTGAACTTCCTGGCCCTGACTGGTGCTAATAGGATCTTTATTGGGTGCAGCCTTATCCTCTTTAGGCGAGTTTGGCACTCCTGAGGAGGCCTCCATATTGGCATTCATATTAAGAGGACAGAAACGGGCCAAATGTCCATGCTTGTGGCAAACCCGACATCTAAAGGGTAGGGCCTCATAGTCCAACTGTTGAATCCAGGAAAGACCTGCCAGTTCAATTTCCAACTCTGCTAGGCAAAGGCTGGCTCAGATTCATCTCCACACATATTCGAGCATACACCGCCATGCTCCCTTCAATAGTGTCTCTGGCAACACCCAGATGTCTACCAATCGAATTGCCAATCATTGCCAGTACCTGCTCACCCCAGAATTCCATTGGAAGAGCATATAATCGAATCCACACTGGGACAACAGTAGGTTCAACACGAGGATCGAATCCTACCCTCCAGGGTTGAACAAAAAGCCCTGTCGGGCCATGGTTTTTCTTCTCCGACTCAAAAGCCTTATTTCTATCGGCCGGGCCGAGAAGCTAACAATAAAATAACCATTACTAATAAACCACAATGAAAACTCACCGTGGGGCTCCCAGTTCTAGCGGATCCAAGAATACAGAAAGCTCAGGGAAGGGCGAATACCCATGAACTTGCAGATTAAATCATGTCTAGCTCTATAGAGGACAGACTCCTCCACCATGCTTGGGATCAATGATGATTTTTGGCCTGGATTCGGCCTGCGGTAAACAACCATTCACACGCCGTCATTGAAGACCTATTCCCAGCAGTCGTGAAGAGCTTTTTATATGCCATCTTTTGGGCTTCGACATTCTTCGGAGGAGAATCTTCTTTAAACAAATCAGCATAAGAGCTAGTACTTCCTGGAGGAGTCCCCATTGGACCCTCCTGGGGCACCGATCGAACCTTCAGAACCACCGTACCCCAAAGACACCTCTGCAAGCCAGCAGAAGCCAGAGATTTTTTCGAAAATCCAGAAACCCTAGTTCAGATTCAAAAATCGCCAGAGCTCATTTTCCCGCTCCTAACCGTTTCATTCTTGTCTAAGATATGATCCCTTTGTTATTAAAAGAGTTTGGCAGCACTAAATTAAGGAATAAAGTGATTACAAAATGAAATGTAATGGTGCATGGATTGATTATAATGCCTATAATCGCCACCAAACTTAAAAAAAAAAAAAAAAGTTTGAAAAGCGAAGAGAAACAAAATAAACAAAATTAAAAGGATGCATTCCATGAACGTTGACGGAAAAGGCATTATGAAAAATGAAAACGGAAAATTTTGAAACAGGAAAGTCTCCAGCGTTGGAAAGAAGGAAAAGAGGAAACGAAGGGTTTCGAGGTCTGCGAAGGAAGACGAAAGGAGATTTTTCTGCATAATTTTTAAATACGCCATCGAAATAAGGAGAGGGGCTGGATTTTTCAAAGGCCATATGCTGCCGGATTTAACATGTAAAAACTGGAAACACATTTTAATGCAAGGATTTTTCAGAAATTTTTGACTTCGTTAGCAAGAAAGAATGGGATTGTTTCTGCATGCTCGAATTTAATTGTCCATTTTTTCCCTTTTCAGATTTTGGACTTGTATGTGAAGTTTATGCAATTTTGTTTTGGTTGCTTCATGTGAATGTCCCAATCTGAAAATTTATTTGAACCCTAGGAGCTAGCACTTAGTTTATTTCGGTTGCGCAAGTTTGTGGGTCGAATAAGCTAGGTTGCATGTATGAACTTCTCACATATTCGGTTTTGCAGGACGGGGTGCTATCAAACTGAGGGAACTTTGCATTTCTGCATTTTCAACACTTAATTTTATGCAGATTTTTATTTTTTTTTAGTTTTCAAAATTTTATTTTCAGATTTTTTTTCTATTTTCGGACATTAAAATAAACAGTAAAAAAATTTCAAAATCCAAAAATAATTGCATGGCTGCGTAGAATGTTATTCAAAATTCCATTACGCACTTAAATTTTTTTGCTTCGGAGTCATTTCATATTTTTAAAAATTCATCAAAGTTACTGTTTTAATGCAGATTTCAAAAAATTCAAAATTTCAGAATTTGCATTTTTGGGCCAAATTTCATTTTTTCAGTTTCATATTTCATTTATGAGCCTATGATGATATTGCCTTCATGAAAATTTCAATTTCATTGAAGGAATTATGTTTTATGGCATTTCACAAATTACCATTTTTTGAGCAATAAAAACAACTTTCTTCATGAAAATTCTGATTTCATTGAAGGGGGTAATTTTACATGTTACATTGAAGGTCATTATTTTAAAACACTAAATAATTCATCTTTATGAAAATTTGATTTCATTTAAGAGGGATAGGTTGAAGTGACATTTTAAAGCCCTTATTTTAAGGCCATAAATTATTGCCTCTTTGTGAAAATCAATTTCACTAAAGAGGGATAGTTTATTGATCAAATTGAAATCTATCTTTATATTCATGATAAGAAGCCATATTCAAGGAGCCTATTCATCATTTTATATTTACATTCATAGATATATTTAGTCTTCATTTAAATGTTTTAAAAGTAGGATTTAATGCAAGATAAATCTTGATTAAAATCCACTTAATGAAGAAGATAAAAATATATCTTAAAACCCTCAAGATAAAAGGAATTGAGGCATTACATCATGGTCATATGAGGGCCAATTCACATTACTTTTTGTTTGGTTTCATGAACAATCATTAAAGTAGCATGGTAAAATAAACCAACACATGCCCCTTGTTTACAATTACTTGCAATCACTAAGGTGTTCCAAGCATTAAATTGATACATCTTTATTTGAGATTACTAATACACATATGCAAATGCTAATATAGCGGAGACCTTGGAGAAGTTGTTTGTTTAACTTCTTTGCAAGAGGGGATTTTGGAAACAAATCCTAAGGGAGAGTGTGATTTCACAATTGGGTGAAATTAACACTCAACAAGTAGGTAGACCAAGAGTCATTAATTAGTGATGCGGAGAATGATACTTACATTAATTAAAATTTATGAAGACAATTATTTGAGATTATAAGATAAAAAAAAAATTAAATGTCCACCAAAAGTATGGGCCTATGGTTTTTTCCTTTCCTCCACGTTAGAAGATACGTAGTGAGGGCAAAAGGATGTCGAAGACTTATCCTTCTATATTATGAAATGTTTAGTGAAGGATATTAAAATCCAAACGAGCTAGCATTTAAGAAAAAAAAATAAATGTAGGAGAAGTAGGAGGACAAATAAAAATAGGGGGTATCTAAACAAATGGTCACTCACTGCAAAAAGAATGGTCACTATGTAAAAAAAATGCAGGAAAAGATTACAACAACTAGAGGCAGCTATGAAGCATCAAAAGGTAGACAATAAAAATAAATAGGAAAAGCCCTTAATGTTCAAGGGAAAACCTTCAATTCTTCTTCTAATCACTGGATCCTAGATTCTGGAGCAACTCATCACATGACTGCTTCATATGAGTCATTCTCTTATATCTCCTCAAGTTCAACCTATAGCATAGAAATTGGTGACTCTTCCTTCATCCCAATCAAAGGAAAGAGTGATATAACCATTGATGGTGGCTCTATCAATAATGTTCTCTATGTTCCAAATATTTCCACAAATCTCCTCTCCGTCTATTAGATTTGTACTTTTGGAAAGGGGAAAAATGTTCTCTTCTCTCCAAAAAGAGTTGAGATAAGAGACTTTCAAGATCATAATTCTCTCATAGCCAAAGGAGATATTGACCACAACACTCACCTATTTCACTTCAAAGGATTCAAAAATATAGAAGGGGCCTCTTGTTTTGTGGCTCTAGGAGATCTTGAAAGTAAAATTTGGAATGAAAGGTTTGGTCATCTTAGTTTCAACTATCTAAAGGAATTGATCACCCATGAAATGGTAACAATTTTAGCTCAAGTCTCTTCTATTGATGAATTTTTTCCTAGATGTGCTATTGGAAAGCAATATCAAGATCCTTTCCACCCAAGTAGTTATCTAAAAAATTCATCCCCTCTAGAATTAATCCATAGTGACTTGATGTCTTTTCCAGAACCTTCTTTCAAAGGAGAAAAATATGCTCTAACCTTTATTGATGAATTTTCTAGAATAACTTGGGTCTACTTCCTAAAATATAAAAGTGATGTTCTATACCACTTCAAACTCTTCAAAGCCTTAGTTGAAAATCAAGCCTCTTGCAATGTCAAGCAAATTCACATAGATAATGGGGGGGAATACTGCAGCAATGAGTTCTCCATATTTCTATCAAATCATGGCATCATTCATCAACATTATGTCTCCCATAATTCTTAGTAAAATGGCATTGAAGAAAGAAAAAACCAAACGTTAAAGGAAATGGCAAATTGTATGCTCCATTCAAGAGATCTTCCAAAAGTTTTTTGGGCAAAATCTATTAATTGTGCTAATTATATTCAAAATTGCACACCTCATAAAGCTCTTGATAATTTAACTCCTGAAGAAGCATGGACTAGTTTAAAACCATATGTTTTCTTATTCAATATTTTTAGGTGTACTACTTGGGTGCACATCCCAAAAATAAAAGGAAGGCTCTAGATAAGAAAATCTGAAATCTCATCTTTGTTGGTTATTGTAAGGAAATGAAAGCATACAAGCTCGTTTATCCCTCAACTCATGAGGTATTTTTTCATAGGAATATCCAATTTGATGAAAAATTCCCTCAAAAAGATCCTCAACTTTCCTCTTCCTCCATTGGGCCTTCTCCTATAATAGAACCTCAAGATTATGAAGAACCAACTCTAGAGGTTAACTTAGAGATTTATAATCAAGATGAGGAACCTGTAACTCCACCTCAATGTCTTTCCACTCCTTCTACTCCTTCCACTATGCCAAAATGGGCTCGCACCATTGTTAAAGAAGCTACTACTTACATCCAAAATATTCCATCATCCAGATCAACCAACTCCATAGGCATTGGTCTTGTTTGTCAGTCTATTTTCTCTAATCCTCAGTCCTTCAAAGAAGCAAATGGTATTAAATAATGGGATGATGCCATGGAAAACAAATTCTCTTTCTTAATAAAAAACAAAACTTAAGATTTAGTTCCCTTGCCTAAATGAAGGACATTAGTTCGTTGTAAATGGATTTATAGAATAATGTATGGTCCTAATGGAGAAAGTGACAAACACAAAGCTCGCCTAGTAGCCAAAGGTTTTTCTCAAATTGAAGGAATTGATTATACCGAAACCTTTGCTCCAGTTGCTAAAATAGATTATGTAAGACTGGTTCTTGCTTTGGCTGCTTTCCAAAAGTGGCCTGTGTTTCAAATGGATGTAAAAAGTGCTTCTTACATGGGGATTTAAAGGAAGAGATATACATGGAACAACCTATTGGTTTCAACAAAGTCTCCTCTATTGTTTGTAGGCTAAAAAAATATCTCTATGGCTTCAAACAATCTCCTAGAGCTTGGTATGAAAATATGGACTCCTTCCTTATTTTCGTAGGTTTTTCTCATTGTGAGTCTAATAACATAGTATACATTTGGGGAGATGAAGAAAAAATCACCATTTTTGTTTTATATGTTGATGATATTCTAATCACTGGTAGTACCTTCAATCACATTCAGACTATAAAAGACTCCCTCTCTAAAAAAATTGATATGGTTGATCTAAGTTTAGCTCATTACTTCCTTGGAATCCAAATAAATCAAACAAATACAAGTATTTCATTGTGTAAAAAAAAATACACTCTAGATCTTCTTCATAGGTTTAAAATATCAAATTACAAACCTTATTCTACACCTTTTCAATCTGGCATAAATCTAAGTACTTCATGCTCATCCCCTCTATGTGATGCAACTCTATACCGTCAGCTTATAGGGAGTCTGTTATACCTTACTCATACTTGTCCAAATATCTCATATGTTGTTGGCCTCATATCTAGATTCTCCCATAAACCTCACTTTAGTCATTGGAAAGCAACAAAAAGAATCCTCCGCTACTTGTAAGAAACTACTCAATTTGGGCTCTTATATAAGGTAAAATCCATGGATATCATTGGCTACATAGATTTAGATTGGGCAGGTTCAGTAGAAGATAGATGTTCAACTTCTAGATTTGTATTTTGTCTTGGTTCTTCGTAAATAGCTTGGTTATGCAAAAAAATACCAGTAGTAGCCTTATCATCTACAAAGGCAGAATACAGGGCAATAATTTTAGCAATTCAAGAAGATCTTTGGCTTTGTCAAATTCTAAGGGAATTTGGATTATCTTATGACAAACCTATAACTCTTTGATGTGACAAATTGAGCATAATTTACATTGCATGAAATCAAGTTGAGCATCAGTGCACCAAGCACATTGAGATACATATGCACTTCATTCGATAACACATTCAAAATGGGGACATATACTTGGACTATATTCCAACTGAGGATCAAATTGCAGACATATTCACCAAGTTATTTCCTTCTCCAAGTTACATACAGTTGTGAAAGAAACTTGAAGTAATACAACTGCATTGATACAGAGGTCTTCCACCTCTCCTTTTACTATTGTATTCTTTGGAGGATGGTTTTTTCCCTTGTGGTTTTTTCATCATCTCTCCAAAAGTATATATTTTTCATGAGTATATAATCAGGCTAAGTTGTCGAAACTCATTATTTTATGTGTTGAGAGGACAATCTTCGCCATCCGAAGACATACCTCTATCTTGGATATTTTTCTTATAATAGATGGTTTTTTCCCTAGGGTTTTTTCACCATCTATATATTGTAAATGAATACCTCACCAGGACATGTTGTTGGGACTCATAATTTTATTCTTTTAAGAGGATAATCTTTGTCATCTGAAGACAAGCCTCTTCCTTATTTATTTTTTGATAGATGTTTTTTCCCATTGGGATTTTACCATCTCTTCAGAAAAGAAATCATTGTACATGAGTACCTCATTAGGCCTTGTTGTCGGGACTCCTTTGTACAAACCACCCCTAGTATCACTTAAGGGGGTATTAGAATAAGTGAATATTATCTTAATTTCTACTAGGATAGACACACTTGAGTTTTCACTCCTCCATGTATCAGGTGAACTCTCAATGGTGTCTTTATCGGACTTGATGAGTTGTTCCACTCCTCCATATGTCAGGTGAACTCTCAGTGGTGTCTTCATCAAACTTGATGAGTTGTTGTAATCCAAAAACTCTCAATGCTCAACTTTACTATTTATACAAAGTTGATCCCTAGAATAAATAAATTAGTTCTATTTTATTTCTTCAAATCTTGTAATGCTTTGTAGTTCTACTCTTGGAAATTCTAACAGGTATTTATATGTATTTTTTATCCTTTAAAATTAAAGTATTGCTTCATCTACTGGTATATTTTTAATAATCCAAAATATCCAAATAGAGGAGTGGCATGCAATTTATGGATAAAATAATTGACAGTTGAGGATGGGGGAAGATAAATGTGATCCCTCTTGTATATAACCCCATCAATATATGAGAAAAAGGAATGTATCCTAGAGATTATTTAATTCTATGAGCATAGTAATATTTTGCAAGTATATATTAGTGAGAAGGTCAAGAGGCATGCATGTGGAGAGTCACATGTAAGTATATATTAGTGACAAAGCATTGCAAAAAGTATCAAAATATCATAGCTTCATGGATGCTAAAATAGACTTTATTAATAATAGTTTTCAGTATTTTCGTGTGCATAAGTAACATTTGCAAGATCCTGTAGAGATTTACCTATGAGATAATCTAGCATGAAATCTAACAATAGAAGTCAATAAATCCCAATTTAGATTATCTATGATTGGTTATGTGTGTTCTTGGTCATAAAATTTTTATGGGTTGTTTTGTGTCTTTATTAAGAGTTCAGTGATGTCATTCACTTACATGACCAATTGAGTATGACCCTTTTGAAGTGATGTAAGCCATAGATTATTTTATGTGTCCCTATCCTACTATGTATGTGTCCTACTATATTAACTGTTTGGTAATCAAAATTTCTTACTCCCAAATATTTCCCATAGAATAATTTTGTTCATTAGGGCATCTTCATAAGGTCTTAATACCCCTTTGGTTGGAATTCCAAAGTAATATTCTTATAGGAGAAGGTCTACAAAGATGAGGATGCCATGGAATATTTAGATTTTACTTGTGTGATAAGGGATTAGAAATACTTGATGATTTAATTCCTCATTATCCCTTTTAATGGATTGAGCACAAAAAATATGA
This sequence comes from Wollemia nobilis, assembly GCA_028583015.1. NCBI lineage: Eukaryota > Viridiplantae > Streptophyta > Pinopsida > Araucariales > Araucariaceae > Wollemia > Wollemia nobilis. The sequence goes on from JAQPPZ010002224.1 coordinate 2,739,431, forward strand.
AAATATTTATTTTTACATTCAAAGCATTCAAATTTACAAATATATAAATTAATATGTCTCTTGATTTCTCAACATACTCTTGGTGCTTAGGATACTAGAATGTCTCTTTGTATTTTGCCTCTTCAAATATTATGCAAATAATGTAATAATTATCTAACATACCATCTTATTACATTATTTGATTTTTTTAGGAATGTTTGATAGCCATATATCCACTAGATTGGCTATGGATATTAGCTTTAGCTCTTTGATCTAGTTCTATATCTTTGGTGCTATACCTAATATTTTAGCAACACTTACAATTGATGCTCCTTCTAAATACTATGGTGTTGTAACTATTGTTGTTATAAATCTAGGATTGCTATGTTGAACATTGTGTGGTACCTATATAATATATCTAAGTTAGGTAGTGTAGCTACCCACACTTTGTGTTACTTGTACATAAGGATACATTGTTGGTTTTAGGAATGTTTGATAGCCATGTATCCACCAAATTGGATATTATTAGCTCAAGATATTTTCTATTATTATATCTCTTGGGTACTACTCCTAATATTTGAACAATAGTTATGAATGATGCTCCATATGAATACTATGGTGATGTAGCTATTGTTGTCATGAATCTAGGATTGCAATACTAAATGCTATGTGGTCCCTGTAAAGTATATTTAGGTGATTTAGTATAACCACCCACACTTTGTGTTACTTTTTCATGAGGATAAAGTGTTTTTGTTGGTCTTATGAAAATTGAGGTGTTGCATATTAATTATAAAATACTTGGATAAAATTGAATTCTAGAAGATATGTTGGATATCTTAGGATACACCCAAATGGAAGATAGGGATAGCCCTACTAATATGAGTAAGGACTAAATTATGGAAATATCAAATCACCATTATAAGTAGGTACTCCACCTTTAGGACGCATGAAGTTATCAAAAGATCAAGTGTGGGTGGATCCCAATGATGTGAGATTACACTTATCCCACCTTTCATTGATCACTAATTATAATTTAAACCTTCTATTACTAAAGTCTTCAAGCCTATATTTATTTCTTATCATGTACTTCTATAAGTACAAGGTCGTGTGGAAGTGAGATCAAATGGTACATCAAAATTGGCATCTCTAATAGTGTTAGTGATCTATTTTGGATTCTTTATTTGTTGTTATGAAATAATTGCTAATAGTCATCAACAAATTATTAAACTTATTGATGATGTTCCTCATGTCACTCAACTCTTGGAACTTCTTTATTTAACTCAATGCTCATAACTAGAGATGTGGCCTCTTCAAAAATACTTAAGATCTTCAAAATTTATCTTATTTCTAAATTCTTCATCAAAAACCACATCCCTACTTATATGTACTTTCTTGGTTATTGGATCTATCAATTTATAAGCTTTTGATGCTTCATCATAGTCATGAATTATGCAATATATAAGTGTTTTTACATCCAAATTGGTCGTCTATTGTTTTAGTCATATCATACCTGCTTGTAAGCTGCATCAAGAGCACCTATATTATATTTTCTTGTAATATGCATCAATTACATCATAAATTTTAAACTAAGTTGATATAACAAGAGGGTTTAACCATAACAAGGTTAATATTGGCCTATATAGCTTACATAATAAAATATTATAAACAATTAATACATTGTACAATGAAATACCCTTAGGACTATTTAATACAATGAAATGCTCAAAATTATTTCATATGTAAAAGTTATGGCCTTTAGAATGTTTTCCCAAATAATCCTTGAAAGAGAAAAAATTAAAGCCTCAAACCTTAGAAACGTTATAGCAAATCCCAGTCTACAACTTTGTAACTACTCATTCATTATTGGTTTTCTATGCCATCTGATCATATCTAATTGGATGAAACATTACCACTTGTTACAAATTGACTAGCAAAAGAGGTATAAATAAATTAAAAGGATTTGTTACATCACAAATGAGGAATAAGATAATAATTTGAAAATATTCCATCGATTATCACATAGAGGTAAAATAAAATCTTGATAAAGAATATATCTATGGACGAGCTACATGAAGCAATTTTCTCTTTCTATTCTAATAAGTGTTAGATTTTGGAGACTTAAACTTAAAGGAAATATGATCACAAGTATAGAAATAAGCATGCAATGTTATAACTATAATAATAGAAACTTAACATGCATGAAAATATGATTGAAAACTTGATATCTAGAAATGCTCATATAAGAAAGCTCAAAAAATTTACAATACTCATATCATGGATTTTACAACTCCTTCATTATATCAAAATGGAGCTACATTGTGACTACTACTACTACACTAATCTATGCACTCCACAACTTCTCATATCTTTAAACACTCACAATGAGGCCTTTATATAGAAATATAGATTCCTTGCTTCTCACTCAATCCTAAGACTCATGTACATGTTGACTACATGCATATTTACATAATTTCACATTCTAACACTTGTGCATTTATTAATTTACTCTAAAAAATTATTTATCTCTAATATAATACTAATATAAATATGTACCCATGAAGGCACATTAGTAAAGAACCAAATGATGTAGTGTATATTCCAACACCCCTTGTATTATACTATTTGGTTTTGAAGACTTTAGTCTTCATTGAATAACTTCATATTAATCTTCTACATTGATTTAGTTTTGTGGCTCGAGTTATTCTTTCTTCCTTTCTCCTTTTAACTAATTGACTGAATTAGGATGTGTTTCTTCTTTTGGTGTGTTTGCTTTACTAGGACCTATATTTCTCTCAACTTCATTTATTTGTTATGCTTCTTCATTATTCATATTATTTTTTGTGTCTACATATTTTCCTATGAGACATATTTTTCATGATGGATTGGTATATCATAACTATTGTAGTGATTGGTATTGTTAATTGGTTTCTTGTTTTGAAAAAATTTAAAAACAATCAATCCATCATGAAAAATGTTCTCTTGGAGTCTAATCATGAATATCTTTGATACAAAATAAAATTAAGGCTTCAACAAGCTTGGACAGTGAAAATTGATCACCAAGAATGGGTGGAGGACCCAATCCCTTTGCATGTACATTCTTCATCTAAAATGGTTAATCTAAAAAAAAAGGGAACAATCATGGTAGGCCATACAACTTTGAGTTCGACAGTTGTAGTTCCTACTCTATTATGCTATACAACACCAGCACATTGTGGGAACAACCAGTCATGAGGGCAACTATCAAGCACATAAAAAATTTAGGCTAATCCTCCAAGTTTCCAAGACCTCCCCAACCTTTGTGAATCACTCCCCTCTACCAACTCTTCCTAAAAAATTCAACAATATTTTTTATCATACCTTTTGGATATCGAACATGAAGGCTTCCAAACCCCACATAAATAGGTCTTTTTCCAGATTATAGCCATCTGATAAAATAAATCCAATGGAGTGTATTTTGTAACAAGCTCCAGAAAATAAAATCTCACTATGTCAACTCTAGATCCCCAATCTTTTGATTTGGTAACAAGATGAGGACTCCACAAATACCCGATGGGGATTTTGTCAATAGAACCAAGCATGCAATATGTCATTCTACTTAGCTTCAGTTTATTCTTTCAAAAATTATTGATTATGCCTCTAATTCCCAACCAAATTAATAAATTTAGCACTTTGTATGATAGTATATAACCCACTGGTTGCTTCAAACGAGAAAGTGGGTGTGGAAATTTACTTATTGGGATTCATTGGAAATTTTGCGCTGCAACAGATTCGAACTGCAAATACCACCATCGTAAAATGAATAGCCCTCCATTTCCTTAGGGTTTTTTACTATGCCTGATATTCAACCAGAAATGGTAGTGAAGAAGATGCTACCTACTCTCTAAACACAGTTTAAGTCCAAGCTCTCTTCATCTCATGAAAATGGTATCGAGAAAAATAGTTTCAAGCCAAGAATTTGACCTCAACATCAAAAAATAAAATCAAAGACATTATGATACTGCGAGTGTTTGAAAGTAACATGGATCCAAATGCAAATAGAAGTCATCCACTGAAAAATCAAGGACTACAAGGTCACTGCATGTTCCTAGTTGAAGAAAAAAAAAATGATACACCTTTCATTGAGATCTTCTTTATACCTTGATCGCACAATGAAAAAAATCACCAACACAAATAGGGGAGGGAGGATTTCTTTGAGATAAATCTTTCTCATAGGTGGGGAATCATAGGCAGATTTTGACAACAAAATAAAGGAGAGGCATAGGAGGAAAAAAATCAAAAGCAAATAACATCGTTATGATAGACCAGATCAGCCCATGGCTGCAAGTCTAGAGCATACTTGGAATGCTTGCTTCTGAGCAAAAACTATGGAGGGATAATGAGATAAGGGGAATTTATTCAAGGAAAATACCCCTCACAGGTGGATCTTACCACACTTTTATACCAAATGTTATAACAAAAGCAGATATCTCATATTTTATTGAGAAGTAGGTTACATATATATAACAATGAAGTGAGGCGTTAGGGTTTGTAAAGAGGGAAAAACCCTAATCAGAGGTAAAGTGCACACTAGACAAAGCGCACACTAATATTTTAATAGGAAGAAAGCCCACTATAAGTGTCAAATAAGGAGCCCCCTCGAAGTGTCCAGGGATTCGGAGTTTAAATTAAATTTAATTATTAAATTTATATCAATTATTTATTAAATTTATGTAGTTCTTGTTCAATATATTTGTTAAATTATATTTGATACACAAGGTTCTAACATTTAGTATTAGAGATATTTTCTAGAGTTGAACAATTATTCATAAAAATTACTCCTAAAGACATGATGCTTCTCAAAAAAAAATTGCGCTGGTGGAAGAATTACTGGACATATTAAAAAAAAAAACTTATAGAAAAATATATCTAACTGAAACCAATAATTTGCTTATGTTATAGATTTGATGAGAATAAACATTATGCACTTCATATAGCAGCCAAATAAGGGAATGAGTTTGTATTAAAAAAAATACTAAATTATAGTAAGAATTGTATAGGAATGGTAGACAAATATGGCAAAAATACCTTACATCTGGCAGTGGAAAACACATATATAGAATACATGTCACTTGTCATTATTTTGGGAATAGCCATTGGTTTAATTTGAAGAAACATATTTGTACTGATACCATCAAGACCAGAAGAGGTAGTTGAATAAGTTGACAATGCTAAGAATGGAGAGCATCAATTCATATGGTTTTGATTTAGATTGTTTCTATGAAGCCACCCACCACTACGAGTTATCTTAGTTGTCGTACTATTCACATGTTCATCATTGTCATGCTTAGAAAGTATCCCATCGCCAGAAAACACCAAGAGAACGTCACTGCCATTGATTTCATTCCAGAGGGTGCTTCACTATAAAATAACTGCATCAACCCACCATTATGAAGAGGTTTGCTACTCTAAATACCAAGTACTAAAATCCCAATCATTACACGCTCGTGGGTAGAGGCTCCACCACAAGTATTGCATCTAATATCCCATACTCTCTTGCTACCTGTGGTGTAAACTATCATACCCAAAGCAAACATTAATCTTAGGTTCATCACATTCCCTCCCTTATCATAAATCGTTGCATCGATAATCAAACACCTTCCCATTCATTAGGGTTACCTCGTAGCTCTTTTTAAGTAGTTTCACACAATGTTCATCATCCCAATCATGCAAAATCCACTATATAAAAAGTTAAAGTATGTGTCAAATATTATAAAGAAAGTGATTCATAGAGTACCAGAATAACTCTGTGCAGGGAATTTGTCTAATAGAGTTTTATTTTTGTTATAGCAATTACCTTCATGAAAATTACATTTTAGGAAATTTCTACGAACATATCCCAAGTGACGTGATCTACTCCTGATTACTATTCATACATTACTGGACTACTGTTGTGGTACAAATACGAATACTACTACCCAATTTTAATAGATGAATAAGGAAATAATCGGGTGTGAAAAGGGCAGCGACAATCACATTAGGTAAGTCGAGATTAATGCCATGAATGTATGGATATTGTTGGAGGATTATGGATAATGCAGAACCTACGCCTCCTGCAACATCCACCACACTCTTCAGGCCTGGCGATATTTTGCATAAAAGATGAATATATACAATACATTGGAAGAGTCAGATTCCATGTCTAAGGATATTTTTATTCACTTTCAAGCACAATGGTTAGAATATTTGTACATATTATATTATCCTTCAGCTGCTTAAATTTTGAAAACATCATGTGACAAGATAATATGATGTATTGAGAATTATTGTGAACAGCCCCTAATATTTCGAAAGAGTAAAATGCACACCCTAATTTTAATATATATATTTATTTATCATCGTAGAAAGAAAGCCTCAAATGAAAATCCACGCCAAATATGCTTCTAAATGACTAAATATTTAGGTGTGGCTAAGCTATTGTTTACGTTTGACTAACAGTTTGGATCTACCATGCGATGAATGTGATGTGTCCAGAATTCTCTATAGCATGAACTATTTCGTTTCACCAATGTGCAACAACCTTTAACGCAATTACTTTTTCACTTAATATCAATTAATTATTTGGTGAAAGATGAAAAAATCAACCACACTAACAAAAACTTAAAATCGAAAAAAATCACTAGTTAAAAATTAAATGGTCCTGACGTCAACTATATGACATATACTGGTGGAAGAGTCATGGAACTTTTATTGCCTAAAATATTTTCTACTGGAGCAACTATTGACTCTCAGACATTTAGCAGCATGGACGGTCTCATTCAATGTTGGATGGACATTTCCATTGATGACTGCAAAAAATTGCTTAAAACATAATAAGTGTACTCGTAGAGGCCATAGATGGAACACGTCTTGGAGGCGAGGGTTGACTCGGAAGTTGCGTTGCTCATTATGAAACGAAATATTTTTTAGAGCAGCAATAATTCTAGGCATCCTTGGCAGTTTGTTGCTAATATTTTTGGTAGGCTTGTTTGCAATACGAGGAAAAGTGAAGTCCACAAAATTTGGGAATCCAGTCCTCCACGGGAGTCCATATGAAGGCACTCAAAAGGGTTTAAAAATGAATAGAAATCTGAGAAGAACAATCCTGTTCATCTATTCATTCTCTAAATTTATGGTTTAAAAATAAAAGGTCAGACCTGGAGATCGACACATTGAGGAAGACTCACTGATCAATCAAGATCAACATATAATAATTAATTTGGAAACACTGATAGCTGCAACTAGAACTATCCATGAGAACAACAAGCTTGGAGAGGGAGGATTTGGGCCTGTATACAAGGTTATTATGCCATATGGAAACGAAGTAGTAGTGAAGAAGCTATCCCTAAAATATAGGAAAGGAAAAAAATGAGTTTCTAAACGAGGTTAAGGTAGTGGCTAAAATTGAACATAGGAATATTGTAAATATCCTTGGATGTTGAGTAGAGAGACTTGAAAGGTTACTTGTTTACTAGTACTAGCCAAATAAGAGCCTAGATAAAATATTATTCGGTGACCGTTCTCTCTTTTAACATAACTGTGGAATTGATAAATTATGCTACTAATTAAAATATCATGGATAGTCATGGTTAAATTCTGCAAGTGAGTCAACACCATTATAAAGCATCATATTTTGGTGGCAACTTCCAAATCCAGATACTAAAATTAATGCAGAAATGATGGTAGACTTTTCCACACTAGAGCCAATGAAGATATTCCATTTTGCATCTAATTATAATAACAACCTTGTGATCTAGGTAAAATACTAAGGGGGAACTTATTTGGTAAAGAAGAAGAGAAAAAATTAGATGAATTTGTAAAACTGATAAGACATTAAGGAGAAAAAGGCAAAACTTATTATGCTAAATGGATTTTAAAGACTTACAACCTTACAACAAGTACCTGTTGGCACACAGAATAAGTAGATTCCCTTAGATATAAAAATGAACAAAACACATGTATCTGTTATGTTTCATGTGATAAAAGGTTTTGCTTTCTTGTTGGGACTCATAATGCAACAATTTTGGTAATAACCATACAACAATTTCTGCTACTTTGGATGTGCATCATCAGTTTTAACAACAATTTCCTCAGTTCTAACTTTGAGGATAAATGTTTTTCCAAAAAGGGTGGCATGTTAGGATCCTAACATTTCATTTATTTAATAATAAATAGTATAAATAATTTAATGATTTATTATTAATAGTATAATTAAATATATCATTGATTATTAATAATATAATTAATTATTATATTGAACCATCATATATGAACCGACGTAGGATTAGGATTAGGATAGTTATAAATATGTGTACGAGAAATATTTGTAAAGTATCAAGAAGAATAATATGGAATCATATATTCTAACGAGGGAGCCCCCTCAAAGTGTCAAGGAAGGATCCCATTATAAGTGGTAAGGAGGAAGCGAGTTCCCTATAAGTGAAAATGAGGGAGCCCCCTCAAATGGCCAGCAATTCGAAATTTATATTAGATTTTAATTATTAAATTCATATCAATTATTTATCAAATTATTTATTAAATTTTTGTAGTTTTTGATCAATATATTTATTGAATTATATTAAACTGAAAGGTTCTAACATGGGAAGTCTCAATTGTGAAAAAAAAGATGGTAAAATATTGGTTATAGAATTTGAACATACATTCAAGAGTCATCCACAATAATGGTATTAAAATAAAGGATCTACTTTAATCAGGGTAAAATGAAAATATCCTAAAATGGAATTTATCAAAATTAATATTGATGGTGCTTCTATGCTTCTAAAGGAAATCTAGGAAACACTATTGGAGGTTGTGTTTTTCAAAATAATGAAGGCAAAAATTTCCTCACTTACCTAGAATCATATGAAACTTCACTCAAGAACCCTTCAACAATGGCCTCCAAATATCTCATATTTTGTGGTTTTTCTATCTCCTTTTTGTTGCCCAAGTCTGACTTCAAACTAGATCTCCTCCTCAAACAATCTATCAAACTTGAGATCAATTCCAAACTACATTGTGGTTTGATAATATTCTTGCCAAACCTTCTCCTTTGGGCTTGTTTTTGGATGGAAACAATTATATCAACTCCTTAGCTATCTTGAGCTTCTCCTTCAGTAGTAATCTCTCCAATGATTTCTTCTAGGAACTCCTTCAATAAGGCTCACCAAATATTCTTCTTGTTTCTCCTTGAGACTCCTCTCCAGGGTTCTCAATCTTGTAGGTTCAAAATATTCAATGACACCTTCCTTGGCCTCTTCAATATTCAACTATAGAAGTTTCATAGTGAGATCTTCTCCTAGGATCTCATGAATCTACTACAACTGAAATCTACAATAAAACATTTTTTTAGTTCTTCTCAATGCTCAATATTCCAATATAGAAGTTCTAAAATAGGGCCTTCAATGGACCTCTTCCTCAATGTGAAGTTTTCATTATTCAATGGAGATCACCAATATCCAATATTTTCTAGTACACTTCTCATTGGGTCTCTTCACTCTTTAATGGGGTCTTATCTCTAATACCTCCTTCCTAGATTTACAATATTCAATGTGATCTTATATCTAATAGTATAATCAATTATTAATAATACAAATAATTATTATAATGAATCATCATATTTGAATTGACGAGGGATTAGGTTTATGATAGTTATAAATATGTGTACGAGTAATATTTGGAAAATATCAAGAAGAATATGGAATCATAGATTCTAAGGAAGGAGCCCCCTATAAGTGGTAAGGAGGAAGTAATATCCCTATAAGTGGCAAGGAGGGAGCCCCCTCAAAGTGGCAAGGAGGAAGCCCCCTATAAGTGGCAAGGAGGAAGCAATCCCCCTTGAAGTAGTAAGGAGGGAGCCCACTATAAGTGGTAAGGAGGAATAAAGACCTCTATAAGTGGTAAGGAGAGACCCCCTTGAAGTGGCTAGGGATTTGGAGTTTATATTAAATTTAAATATTAATTTCATATGAATTTTTTATTAATTATTTATTAAATTTTTGTAGTTCTTGTTCAATATATTTATTAAGTTAGATTAGAACAGCAATGTTCTAGCATTTAGTATTAGATATCTTTCCTAGAGTTGCGCAATTATTCATAGAAATTACTTTTAAAGACATGACACTTCTAAAAAAACTACATATTTATGGAAAAATTGCAAGACAGATTACAAAAAAACTTATAGAAAAAATAATGTAATTGAAACTAGACATTCCCTTATGTTATAGAGTTGATGAAAATAAACAATCCGCACTTCATATAGCAACCAAATAAGAGAATGAATTTGTATTAAAAAGAAATACTAAATTATAGTAAGGATTGTATAGAAATGGTAGAAAAATATGGTAAAATTGCCTTACATCTGGTTGTGGAAAATATAAATATAGAATACATGTCACTTATCATTATTTTGGGAAGAGAAATTGGTTTTATTTGGAGAAATAACTTTATACTGATACCATGGGGACCAGAAGAAGTAGTTGAATAAGTTGACAATGCTGAGAATGGAGAGCATCCAAAAAGAGATTCAAATGGTTTTAATTCAAAATTTTCCCTTGAAGTCATCCACCACTATGAGTCATATTAGTTATCACATTGTTCACTATGTTCATCATTGTCGTGCTTAGGAAGTACCCCATCACCAGAAAACACCAAGAAAATATTGTCATCAATTTCATTCCAGAGGGTGCTTCACTGTAAAATAACTATATCAATACCACCATCGTGAAGAGGTTCGCTACTCCATATACCAAGTACTAGAATCCCAACCATCACACGCTCATGAGTAGAGACTCCACCATCAGTATTGTGTCTAACATCCCATGCTCTCTTGCCACCTGTGGTGTAAACCATTATACCCAAATAAAACATTAATCTCAGGTTTGTCATATTCCCTCCCTTGTCATAAATCATTGCATCGATGATCAAACACCTTCCCATTCATTAGGGTTGCCTCGTAGCTCTTTTTTAGTAGATTCACATAGTGCTCATTGTCCCAGTCATGCAAAATCCACTATATCAATAGTCAAAGTATGTGTCAAATATTATAAATAAAGTGATGCATAGAGTACCAAAATAACTCTATGTAGGGAATTTTTCTAATAAATTTTTATTCTTATTATAGAAATTACCTTCATAAAAAATTTTTGCATAGGAAATTCCTTCGAACATGTCCCCAGCGATGTGATTTACTCTTTATTACTATTCACACATTACTGGACTACTATGGTACAAATATGAACACTACTACCCGATTTTAACAAATGAGTAAGAAAATTACAGAGTATAGAAAGTGTGATGGAAATCACATTAGGTAAGTCAAGATTAATGCCATGAATGTGTCAATATTTTTGGATGATTATACATAATGTAGAACCTACGCTCCCTGAAACATCCACCACACTCTTCAGGCCTAACAATCTGTTGTATGGAATATGAATATATAAAATACATTGGAAGAGTCAGATTCCATGTCTAAATATATTCTTATTCTCTTTAAATCTAAAGAAAAATAGTTAGAATATCTATACATATTATATTATCCATCAACCACATAAATTCTGAAAACATCATGTGACAGGATAATAGAATGTGTTAATGATTATTGTGAATAGCTCCTAATCTTTCGGAAAAGTAAAATGCACATCCTACTTTTAATATATGTATATCATTATAGAAAGAAATCCTCAAATAAAAATCCACGCCAAATATGCTTCTAACCGAACATATCTTTAGGTGTGGCTAAGCTACTATTTACGTTTGACTGACAGTTTGGATCTGCTGTGCAATGAATGTTATGTGTCAAGATTTCTTTGTAGCATCAACTATGTTGTTTCACTCATGTGCAACAACTTTTAATGCAATTAATTTTTCACTTAATATCAATTCATTATTTTGTGAAAGATGAAAAAAATAAACCACACTAACAAAAACTAAAAATAAAAAAAAATCTTTGGTTAAAAATTAAATGGTCTTGACATAAACGATATGACATATACTAGTGGAAGGGTCATGGAACTTTTATTGCCTAAAATATTTTCTACTAGAAAAACTATTGACCATGAGATATTTAGCAGCATGAACGGTCCCATTCAATGTTGGACGAACATTTTAATTGACGACTACAAAAAACTATTTAAAACATAATAATCTTACTTTAGAGGCCACTAATGGAACATATCTTGGAGGCGAGGGTTGACTCTAGGCATCCTTGGTGGTTTGTTGCTAATATTTTTGGTAGGTCTATTTGTAATGCGAGGAAAAGTGAAGTCCACAATATTTGGAAATCTTGTTCTCCATGGGAGTCCTTATGAAGGCACTCAAAAGGGTTTAAAAATGAATATAAATCTGAGAAGAAAAATCCTATTCATCTGTTCATTATCTAAATTTATGGTTTAAAAATAAAAAATTCAGACCCTAGAGATCGACACATTGAGCAAGAATCACTGATAAATCAGGATCAAAATATAATAATTAATTTGAAAAAATTGATAGCTACAACCAAAAATATCCATGATAACAACAAGCTCAGATGTGGATAAATTGGGACTATATACAAGGGTATTATGCAATATGTAAATTAAGTAGCAGTGAAGAAGCTATCCCTAAAATCTAGGCAAGGAAAAAATGAGTTTCTAAATGAGGTTAATGTGGTGGCTAAAATTCAACATAGGTATCTTGTAAATATCCTTGGATGTTGAGCAAAAGGACTTAATAGGTTGCTTGTTTATGAGTACTAGAAAAATAAGAGCCTAGATAAAATATTATTTGGTGACTATTCTCTCTTTTTTAATGTAATTGTGCAACTAATAAATTATGTTGCTGATTGGAATGTCATGGATAGTCATGGATAATTTCTGCAAGTGAGTCAACATCATTATAAAGCATCATGTTTTGGTGGCATATTCCAAATCCAGATACTAAAATTAATCTAAAAATGATGGTAGAATTTTCCACACTAGAGCCAATGAAGATATTCCATTTTGCATCTAATTATAATAACAACCTTATGATATAGGTAAGATACTAAGGGGGGGACTTATTTGGTAAATAAGAAGACAAAAAATTAGATGAATTTCCAAAACTGATAAGACATTAAGTAGAAAAAAGCAAAACATATTATGCTAAATGGATTTTAAAGACTTACAACCTTACAACAAGTACATGTTGGCACACAAAATAAGTAGATATCCTCAGATATAAAAATGAACAAAACACATGTATCTATTATGTTTCATGTGATAAAAGGTTTTGCTTTCTTTTTTGGACTCATAAGGCAACAATTTTGCCTGCAACCTTGCAACAATTTTTGCTACTTTAGACGTGCTTCATCAATTTTAACAATAATTTCCTCAGTTCTAGCTTTGAGGATAGATTTTTTCCAAGAAGGATGGCATGTTAGGATCCTAAAATTTCATTTATTTAATAATAAATAGTATAAATAATTTAATTATTTATTATTAATAGTATAATTAAGTATATTATTGATTATTAATAAGATAATTAATTATTATATTGAATAATCATTTATGAACCGAGGTAAGGTTAGAATTAGGATAGTTATAAATATGTGTACGAGCAATATTTAGAAAGTGTCAAGAAGAATAATATCGAATCATATATTCTAATGAGGTAGCCCCCTGAAATTGGCAAGGAAGGATCCCCTTATAAGTGACAAGGATGAAGCGATTTCCCTATAAGTGAAAAGGAGGGAGCCCCCTCAAAGTGGCCAGCGATTTGAAATTTATATTGGGAAGTCTCAATTGTGAAAAAAGATATGGTAAAATATTGATTATCGAATTTCAATATACATTCAAGAGTCATCCACAATAATGGTATTAAAATAAAGGATCTACTTTAATAAGGGTAAAATGAAAATGTCCTAAAATTGATTTTATCAAAATTAATATTGATGAAGCTTCTATGCTTCTAAAGTAAATCTAGGAAACACTAGTGGAGGTTGTGTTTTTCAAAATAATGAAGGTAAAATTTTCCTCACTTAGAATAATATGAAACTTCACTCAAGAACCCTTCAATGATGGCCTCCAAATATCTCATATTTGGTGGTTTTTCTATCTCCTTTCTGTTGCCCAAGTTTGACTTCAAACTAGATCTCCTCCTAAAAAAATCTATCAATATTGAGATCAATTCCAAACTACGTTGTGATTTAACAATCTTCTTGCCAAACCTTTTCCTTTGAGCTTGTTGTTGGAATTATCCCAATTCCTTAGCTATCTTGAGCTTCTCCTTTGGTAGTAATTTATCCAATGAGTTCTTCTAGGAACTCCTTCAATAAGGCTCACCAAGCCTTCTTGTTTCTCCTTGAGGCTTCTCTCCAAGGTTCTCAATCTTGTAGCTTCAAATTATTCAGTGAGACCTTCGTTGGACTCTTCAATATTCAACTATAGAAGCTTCATAGTGAGATCTTCTTCTAGGATCTCCTGAATCTACTACTATTGTAATCTGTAATAAAATATTTTGTTTTTTCTTCTCAATGCTCAATCTTCCAATATGGAAGTTCTTCATTAGGGTCATCAATGGACCTCTTCCTCAATGTGAAGTTTTCAGTATTCAATGGAGATCACCAATATCCAATATTTTCTAGGACTCTTCTCATTGAGTCTCTTCACTCTTTAATGGGGTATTATATCTAATACCTCCTTCCTATATTTACAATATTTAATGTGATATTCTCTCTAATAGTATAATTAATTATTATATTGAATCATCATATATGAACTGACAAAGGGTTAGGGTTATGATAGTTATAAATATGTGTACAAGAAATATTTGGAAAGCATCAAGAAGAATATGTAATCGTATATTCTAAGGACATATCCCCCTATAAGTGGTAAGGAGGACGCGATCTGGTGTAAACTCGGCTACAAGAGACCAACAAAATGGACTCCAATCACATAACACAAATGCAATAATGGAAGAAAACTGCCAATTGATATTCTTCTCATTCCTAAATTCACACCCTTTCTACAAAATATTACAATCCATCATATAGCAACCGAAAACCAAAGAAACCCTAAAAATGTCTTTTTTTCTAAAAACTGCAAAAAATAGATATTTTCCTAAAAACTGCTAGAAATAGAAATGAGTCGGATTGCACCCAAATTTGATGCACACATCCCTATTACAATAATGAACCTTAATTTAAAATATTAGGTCTCAAATTAAGGTATAACAAAAGATAATAAACTTCTAACAACAAAAAAAACCCAAAAAACTCGGGAACCTATTCTAAAAGCTAATTTTGGGGCACTAGATGTCGGATTTAGGTCCCAAAAACATGATTTTTGGAGGGTCAAGAGGATCAAAGATCATATTGATGTAGAACACACACGTGGAACCACCTGTTAAATTTCAAGGTAAATGGGCGTACGGTTCACAAGTTATGGCTTTGGCAATGTGCATCATTCTCCTCTAGTGAAAAAGAACTCAACTCCTACGAGTTCAGCTGAATTGAAATCCTGTAGCTTCTGGTTATCAATTTTCTTTAGCTCTGACTCTAAAACCCAAGTGTTATCTGACTGTGGTAATCCTTCCCACTGAACCAGGAATTTGTTGTAGCTCCCATGTTTGGTGGTGATCACATTCTTATTGAGCACCTGTGCAACTCTATCTTTTTTCTTCTTAGGCATCTGTCATGCCCAATTTATTGTATCCTATAATTCACCATCCTTGGTAGTACTAGGATATTGAAATAAATAAGAAACATTAAAAATGGGTGAAATATCAAATTCATCGGGCATCTTCACTTTATAGGCATTATTATTAATCTTCTTCAAAATCCTGCATGGCCCAATTTTCTTAAGTTTTAGTTTATTATATGTCCCCTTAGGAAATATTTCTTTTCTAAGATGAACCATTACCATATCACCCTCTTCAAACACTTTCAACCTTCTGTGTGCATTAGTAGACTCTTTGTAGTGAGCATTACTACTCTGCAATTTTTCCCTCACTAAATCTTACACTTTTTGGATATGCTCAGCAAATGCTTCTGCATCATCACTAACTTGTTCCCCAATTCGTAACTCAACCAAATCTAATACACCTCTATTATTTTGACCATAAATAATTTGAAAAAGAGATTTACCTGCTGACTTGTTCACTGAACTATTGTATGCAAATTCGGCTTGTGACAAGGCTAAATCCCATTGTTTTGGTTTTTCTCCAACTATGTATCGTATGAGGTTTCACAAGATTATGTTCACTCCCTCTGTTTTCCCATCGATCTATGGGTGGTAAGCACTACTGAACTATAACCTGGTATTCAAATTTTTCCACAACGTCCTCCAAAAGTGACTCAAGAACTTAGTATCCCGATCAGAAGTAATAGTCTTTGGAACACCATGCAACCACACAATATCATCAAAGAATAAGACTACAATCCTAGTTGCATCATTAGTTTTTTTACAAGCAATGAAATGCACCATTTTTGAAAATTTGTCTACCACAAAAAAAACTAAATCCTTACCCCTCTGTGTCTTGGGTAAAACCAACATGAAATCCATACTCAAATCGGTCCATGGTCCTGTAGGAACTGGAAGTGGCATATACAACTCTTTATTTTGTGCATGACCCTTAGCCATTTGATATACTCTACATCTAGAGACAAACTTGATTATATCTCTCTTCATTTTTGGCCAATAGTACTTCTCCTCTATAAGAGTGGTAGTTTTGGTTACTCTAAAATGACCAGCCAAATCCCCACTATGTAATTCCCTCAAGATTTTCTCTCTCATAGATCCATTGGGAAAGCATAATCGATTACCCTTAAATAAGTAACCATTATGTAAAAAATACTCTTCAAAAATAGTATGAGACTCACCCCCTACCGCACTTTTGCACTGTTGCACAATATTCCTAAAATTTGCATTAGATTCATACATATATTTAATACCCTCAAATCCTACCACTTAATTATCCATAGTGGTCAACAACAAGACTCTCCTACTCAATGCATCAGCAACCTTATTATGTTTTCCTATCTTGTGTTTCAAGACAAATGTATACTGTTGCAAAAATGAAACCCATTTGGCATGTCTGCTATTTAATTTTTTTTTAGAATTGACATACCTCAATGCTTCATGATCAGTAAACAACACAAAATCCTTTGAGATTAAGTAGTTCCTTCAATATTGCAATGCTTGCACAATTGCATAAAATTCCACATCATATGTAGAATAATTCTTCCTTGCATCATTCAACTTCTCACTAAAAAATGCTACAGGTCAGCCCTCTTGACTTAAGACACCACCAATTCCAACAAATGAGGCATCACAATCAACCTCAAACACCTTACTAAAATCTAATAACAATAGACTTCTGACACCTTCTTCTTTAAGAGTTCAAAAATCTCTGTTGCTGTCGTAGTCCATACAAACTCTTTCCCCTTCGTGCACTTAGTTATAGGGGCAGCTATACTACTGAATTTCCTAATGAACTTCCTATAAAAGGTAGCTAGTCCATGAAAGCTCCTTACTTTTGTTATAGATTGTGGAAGAGTCCATTCCAGAATTGCCTTCACTTTATCATAATTCATCCTCATGCCATCTCTCGAGATTACAAATCCCAAAAACACTAAACTATCTTGAAGAAATCTACATTTATTTAGGTTGACATACAATTTCTCCTTCCTGAGCACGTCTAACACTAATTTCAGGTGTAAAAAATGGTCTTCTTCACTTTTACTATAAATAAAAATATCATCAAAATACACAACCACAAACTTACCATTATATTCCCATAGTACTCTGTTCATCAACCATATATATGTACTGGGTGCATTAGACAACCCAAATGGCATCACCATCCACTCGTACAATCCATATTTTGTCTTAAAATTTGTCTTCCATTCATCCCCTTCTCAAATTATGATCTGGTAGTAGCCACTCCGTAGATCAATTTTACTTAAGTATTTAGCTCCAGCCAATCCATCCATCATGTCATCCACTCTCGGCATAGGATACAAATAATTTATTTTGATTTTTTTTATGGATCTACTGTCTACACATATTTTTTAGTCACCATATTTCTTTAGGGTTAGCAATGTTGGAGTCGCACATGGACTCATACTCTCCCTAACTAATCCCTTCTTTATCAAATTTGTCACTTGCCTACTCAACTCTGCATTATGTGTCAAGTTCAACCGATAAGTTGCTTGATTTGGAAGCACTGATCCTAGAATCAAATTCATGTGATGTTGAATATCCCTTTTTGGTGGTAGCCCATCTGGTAACTCCTTTGGTGTGATATCTTTATATTCACTTAGCAACCTAGATGCTACTGTAGGCAAAACCACTTCCTCTATTTCTAGCTTCCTAGTTAGCAACTTAGTTGTTGTTGTAGGCATAGAAGCTAGCATCCTTGATCTCTACAAGAAACTCCTTCATCGTCAACAAGCTCTCACTCGACCTATCCTCCTTCAGAGGTACAAGAACTACCTTTACACCATCCTTATAGAATGTGTAAGTATTCTTTCTCTCATTATGGTTAGTATCCCTATCGTACTGCCAAGGTCTTCCCAATAGAATATGACATGCATCCATCGAGATCACATCACACTACACTTCATCCTTGTAAGTGGTCCTAATTAAAAATTTAATTAAACACCTCTGATCTACTGTTACCTCATTCCACTTATTAACCCATGAGATACGATATTTATAAGGATGTTTTTCACATTTCAGGTGCATTTTATCAACCATGACATTTGACACCACATTCTCATAGCTACCACCATTAATGACAATGTTACATACCTTCCCTCCTAATGTACACCTTGTTCAAAATATGTTCATTCACAGCCAAGAATCTTCACCATATATGGTTTGCCCCTTTGCTTTGCTATGCACCATCTCTTTCTTAGAAGAAATCAATGTCCTCCTTATCATAAGTGCTTCCCCCATGTCAACAACAACTTCATACTCATCCTGCTCTTCCATCTCAACCAGATTTACCCTTCCTTGTCCTCCTTGACCCCTTTCTTGGAAATCATGTTGGGGACACTCAAATTCTCTATGCCCCTCCTCACCACATCCATAACATGTATATGACCTCCTCAAATCATTCCCATTTCATCGACCACCATAACCACTACTTGATTGGTATCCTCTTCCCCTCAGATTCTACCCATCTTCTTCTTGTTTAGTAGGTATTGAGGATTCTCCCCTGAGAAAATTAGATTCACTTCGACCCTAACCTGAAGAGGGTGTGAATCCCTTCTTACCTCTTCTATTAATCCTTTTCAATTTCTCCTCCACCTTGAGGGCCATTTGATACGCATCCTCCATTGTAAGAGTGCGATGCATGCTCATATTATATTGAATAGTAAAACTTAGGCCATTTACATACCTGATAGCCTTTTGGTCCTTCGTCTCATTATACTCCACTTGAATGGATAGCTTGTAGAATTCATTAGTATAGTCATCAATGCTTTGATCCTTGTGTCAAATATTCTAAAATCTATGAAATAGGGTTTGGGAGTAGTCTACAGGTATAAATTTTTTCTGTAACTTCTTCATCTTTGTCCAATCCCTGATATTTTCCTTTCCATTCCTCTGTCGTGTAGTCTGTAAATGATCCCACCAAATCAATGCATGTCCCTTAAAATTTTTGCATGCAAGCTTAACCTTCTTCTCTTTAGAAATGTTGCTCCATTCAAAAAAAAATTCTAGGCTATTGATCCAATTGATCAACTCCTCTGGTTTCAACCAACCAACATACTCGGGAACCTCGATCTTGATCCCATCTCGATTCTCCTTATGCCCCTCTAGAGCTCGTATCAGTTGATTTTTAAAACAGTGCCCTTCTTCCTCTAGGCCCTTTGGTTCTACTTCTGCGTGGACCTCATATTCACGTTCCTTAGGTATATTTTCATCATCAGATCCTTGATCTGCATGTGCCTTAGTACATCTATCTCCCATGTGATCAATCACACCAGTCAGCCATGCTATTTTTGCATTTAGATCCTCGATCTGCCTATTCATTTGGGCATATATTCTAGGTGGCATATTACCTTCCCTAGCGATATCACACCTACTCTGATCCCAAATAGTGTAAAGTTAGCTACAAGAGACCAACAAAATGGAATCCAATCACATAACACAAATGCAATAATGGAAGAAAACTGCCAATTGATATTCTTTTCATTCCCAAATTCACACCCCTTCTACAAGAGATTATAATCCATAATATAGCAACCGAAAACCAAAGAAACCCTAAAAATGTATTTTTTCTAAAAACTACTAAAAACAGATAGTTTTCCTAAAAACTGCTAAAAATAGAAATGAGTTGGATTGTGCCAAAATTTGGTGCACACATCCCTATTACAATGATGAACCTTAATTTAAAATATTAGGTCTCAACTTAAGGTATAACAAAAGATAATAAACTTCTAACAGCCAAAAAAACCCAAAAAACCCGAGAACCTATTCTAAAAGCTAATTTTGGGGCACTAGATGTCGGAGTTAGGTATCGAAGAAATGATTTTTGGAGGGTCAGGAGGATCAAAGATCATCCTAATTTAGAACATGCATGCGGAACCATCTTTTAAATTTCAAGGCAAACAGGCGTACGATTCACAAGTTATGGCTCTAGCAAGGTGCATCACAATCTCCCTATAAGTAGCAAGGAGGGAGCCCACTCAAAGTAGCAAGGAGGGAACCCCCTATAAGTGTCAAGGAGGAAGAAATCCCCTTGAAGTGGCAAGGAGGAGACCCCTATAAGTGTCAAAGAGGAATAAATCCCCCTTGAAGTGGCAATGAGGAAGCCCCCTATCAGTGGTAAGGAGGAAGCAAGCCCGCTATAAGTGGTAAGGAGAGAGCACCCTTGAAGTGGCCAAGGATTTGGAGTTTATATTAAATTTAATTATTAAATTCATATCAAATTTTTATTAATTATTTATTAAATTTTTTAAGTTCTTTTTCAATATATTTGTTAAATTATATTAGAACCGCAAGGTTCTAGCATTTAGTATCAGAGATATTTCCTAGAGTTGCGCAATTATTCATAGAAATTATTCCTAAAGACATGACGCTCCTAAAAACTACTACATTTTTTATGGAAGAATTACTAGAAAAATTACAAAAAAAACTTATAGAAAAAAGATATGTAATTTAAACCAAACATTCCCATTTGTTATAGAGGTGGGGAGAATAAACAATCCACACTTCATATAGCATCCAAAGAAGGGAATGAGTTTGTATTAAAAGAAATACTAAATTATAGTAAGGATTGTATAGAAATGGTAGACAAATATGGTAAAATTACCTTACATATGGTAGTGGAAAATATAGATATAGAATACATATCACTTGTCGTTCTATTGGAAAGAGAAATTGGTTTGATTTGGAGAAACAAAATTTATATTAATACCATCACAGCCAAAAGAAGTAGTTGAAGAAGTTGACAATGCTGAGAACGGAGAGCATCCAAAAAGATATTTTAATTGTTTTGATTCAAAATTTTCCCTTGAAGCCACCCATCACTATGAGTCATCTTAGTTGTCATATTGTTCACTATGTTCATCATTGTCGTACTTAGGAAGTATCCCATTGCCAGACAACACCAATAAAATGTCGTTGCCATCAATTTCATTCTAGAGGGTGCTTCACTATAAAATAACTACATCAATCCCACCATCGTGAAGAGGCTCGCTACTCCATATACCAAGTACTATAATCCCAACCATCACACGCTCATGGGTAGAGGCTCCACCACTAGTATTATATTTAACTTCCCATGCTCTCTTGCCACCTGTGGTGTAAACCATCATACCCAAATCAAACATTAATCCCAGGTTCATCACATTCCTTCCCTTGTTATAAATCACTGCATCGATGATCAAACACCTTCCCATTCATTAGGGTTGCCTCGTAGCTCTTTTTTAGAAGTTTCACATAGTGCTCATCATCCTAGTAATGAAAAATCCACTATATCAATAGTCAAAGTATGTGTCAAATATTATAAATAAAGTGATGCATAGAGTACCAGAATAAGTCTATGTAGGGAATTTGTCTAATAAAGTTGTATTCTTGTTATAGCAATTACCTTCATGAAAATTACGTTTGCACAGGAAATTCCTTTGAACATGTTCCCAGCTATGTGATCTACTCATTACTATTCACACATTACTGGACTCCTATGGTACCAATATGAACACTACTACTCAATTTTAATAAACGAGTAAGAAAATTACCAAGTATGGAAATGGTGATGGCAATCACATTAGGTAAGTCAAGATTAATGCTATGAATGTGTCGATATTATTGGATTATTATACATAATGTAGAACCTACGCCCCTTGAAACATCCACCACACTCTTCAACCCTGAAAATATTTTGTATGGAATATGAATATATACAATACATTGAAAGAGTCAGATTCCATGTCTAAAGATATTATTATTCACTTTCAATCTAAATTACAACAATTAGAATATATGTATATCTTATATTATCCTTCAACCACATAAATTCTAAAAACATCATGTGACAGGATAATATGATGTGTTAAATATTATTGTGAATAGCTTCTAATATTTTAGAAGAGTAAAATGCACACCCTATTTTTAATATATGTATATCGTTGCAGAAAGAAAGCCTTAAATGAAAATCCACACCAAATATTCTTCTAAGCGAATAAATATTTAGGTTTGGTTAAGCTAATGTTTACGTTTGACTAATAGTTTGGATCTACTATGCAATGAATGTGATGTGTCAAGAATTATTTGTAGCATGAACTATGTTGTTTCACTCATGTGCAACAACTTTTAATGCAATTATTTTTTCACTTAATATCAATTAATTATTTGGTGAAAGATAAAAACAATCAACCACACTAACAAAAACTAACAATAAAAAAAATCATTGGTTAAAAATTAAATGGTCATGACATCAACAATATGACATATACTGGTGGAATATTCATGGAACTTTTATTTTCTAAAATATTTTCTACTGGAACAACTATTGACTCTCAGACCTTTAGCAGCATGAACGGTTTGATTCAATGTTGGATGGATATTTCCATTGACGGCTGCAAAAAATTGCTTACGATATAATAAGTTTACTTTAGAGGCCACTAATGGAACATATCGTGGAGGAAAGGGTTGAATTGGAAGTTGCATTGCTCATTATGAAATGGAATATTTTTTAGAGCAGCAATAATTCTAGGGATCCTTGGTGGTTTGTTGCTGATAGTTTTGGTAGGTCTGTTTGCAATGCAAAGAAAAGTAAAGTTCACAATATTTGGGAATCCAGTCCTCTACAGGAGTCCTTATGAAGGCACTCAAAAGGGTTTAAAAATGAATATAAATCTAAGAACAAAAATTCTATTCGTCTGTTCATTATCTAAATTTATGGTTTAAAAATAAAAAGTTCGAACCCTAGATATTGGCACATTGAGGAAGACTCACTACTCAATCAGGATCAACATATAATAATTGATTTGGAAGAACTGATAGCTGTAACCAAAAATATCCACAAGAACAAAAAGCTCGGATATGGACGAATTGGGTCTATATACAAGGGTATTATGCCAAATGGAAATGAAGTAGCAGTGAAGAAGAAGCGATCCCTAAAATCTAGGTAAGGAAAAAAGGAGTTAACAAACAAGATTAAGGTGGTGGCTAAAATTCAACATAGGTATCTTGTAAATATCCTTGGATGTTGAGTAGAGGGACTTGAGAAGTTTCTTTTTTATGAGTACTAGCCAAATAAGAGCCTATATAAAATATTATTTGGTGACTATTCTCTCTCTTTAAACGTAATTGTGCAATTGATAAATTATGCTACTAATTGGAATGTCATGGATAGTCATGGCTAATTTCTACAAGTGATTCAACACCATTATAAAGCATCATGTTTTGGTGGAAAATTCCAAATCCAGACACTAAAAGTAATGCAGAAATGATGGTAGACTTTTCCACACTAGAGCCAACAATGATATTCCATTTGACATATAATAATAATAACAATCTTGTAATCTAGGTAAGATACTAAGGAGGAACTTATTTGGTAAATAAGAAGAGAATAAATTAGATGAATTTGCAAAACTGATAAGACATTAAGAAGAAACAAGCAAAAATTATAATGCTTAATGGATTTTAAAGACTTACAACCTTACAACAAGTACATGTTAGCACATAGAATAAGTAGATTCCCTTAGTTATAAAAAAGAACAAAATACATGTATATGTTATGTTTCATGTGATAAAAGGTTTTGCTTTCTTGTTGGGACTCGTAAGACAACAATTTTGGTGATAACATTGCAATAATTTTTGTGATAGTTTCTGCTACTTGGGGCATGCTTCATCAGTTTCAACAATAATTTACTCAGTTCTAGATTTGAGGATAAATATTTTTCTAGGAAGGGTGACATGTTAGAATCTTAACATTTCATTTAGTATAATTAATGATATTATTAATTATTAATAATATAATTAATTATTATATTGAACCGTCATATATGAACCGAGGTAGGGTTAGGGTTAGGATAGTTATAAATATGTGTACGAGCAATATTTAAAAATCATCAAGAAGAAGAATATGGAATCATAGATTCTAAGGAGGGAGCCCCCTCAAAGTGGCAAGGAAGGATCCCCTTATTAGTGGTAAGGAGGAATCGAGTTCCCTATAATTTGTAATGAGGGAGACCCCTCGAAGTGGTCAACGATTTGAAATTTATATTAAATTTAATTATTAAATTCATATCAAGTATTTATTAAATTTCTACAGTTATTGATCAATATATTTATTTAATTGTATTAGACCCGTAAGGATCTTACATGGGAAGTATCAATTGTGAAAAAAGAGATTCCAAAATATTGGTTATCAAATTTGAACATACATTCAAGAGTCACCCACAATAATGATATTAAAATAAAGAATCTACTTTAATCAGGGTAAAATGGAAATGTCTTAAAATTGACTTTTTCAAAATTAATATTGGTGGTGCTTCTATGCTTCTAAAGGAAATCTAGGAAATGTTACAATAAGAGAATATTCTCTTAAGTTCCACTAGGATAGGGTAAAATGGAAATGTCTTAAAATTGACTTTTTCAAAATTAATATTGGTGGTGCTTCTATGCTTCTAAAGGAAATCTAGGAAATGTTAGAATAAGAGAATATTCTCTTAAGTTCCACTAGGATAGACACACTTGAGTTTCCACTCCTCCATGTGTCAGGAGAACTCTCAGTGGTGTCTTCATCAGGTTTGATGAGTTGTTGTAATCCAACGACTCTCATTGATCAACTTTGCTATTTATACAAAGTTGATCCTTGGAATAAATCAGTCAGTTCTATTTTGCTTCTTCCATCTCTTGTAATGCTTTGCACATCTATTTGGGAAATTCTAACATGGTACCAGAGCAGGATAGATTCTTCTAGCATTCTCTCTTGAAGGAAGTCTTCCGAACTGGTTCTTAATATTCTTCTTCTTTTTTTTTTAAGAAGAAAAGATCTTATAGTTTATCTTAGATGCTTTTTTGAGATATTAGCTTATGGTAATTTGTTTTTATTTTTTTTCTAACATCTATTTTACCATTTATGCAAATTATTTTTATCTCAAATATTGCTTCTTAAAATAAAATTTGTTTTAATGCCCTCTACTTCTATTGCATTTGCTTATATTTTATTCTCCTTCTCAAGTGCAACAACTCTGCGTAATCTCAGAGGATAAACAATATAACTAAGCAATTATTAAAGAGGCCATTTTTTTCCTCATATCTTTGTCTACATTTTTTCTTTCCATGAGATTGCAGACGATTCACCTTCAATAGCCTTCACTGCATCTGTTTTAAAAACGTAGCCTTCTTTATGTTGAGGAATATTTAAAGATTTTATTTTGCTATTCGTTAGTCTTCGTCAATAGATTATATTTGATTTCCCTCATCGCGTCAAATTAAAGACTAATGGTTTAATAAATAAACCAAGAAGCATTTCCTCCAAAAAGGAAACGTGGCCTTCTATGCACGTTAAGCTTCGGCGTGCTTGAGGTATTATAATTTTTCGAATATTATTTTTGTGATCTTTCACGATCTCTCTCCCGTTGGTTATTTTGGTGCTCCGGGATTCTTTCGTATGTTTTCTCTTTATAAAACAACTTCATTGGCATGAGAAATCATTACCTCTCTGCTCTGCATCGCTGATAAAAGCTTTTAGGCTCTTCTATATTTGTCTTCTAGCTCTGTGTTCTACAAGTTTTAAGCGCTTCCTTCCTCATTGAAGGACCACAATGCCTCTTCTTTTAGCATCATTCTAGATATTGGTGTACCGTAATGTCTCTTCTTTTAGCAGTGTTCATTCTAGATACTGGTGTACCACAACATCTCTTCTTTCAGTAGTGTTCATTATGAGGAAATCATTCTGAGCACAGCAGAAGGTTCTAAACACAAAGCGCCATGTTGTACCACCGCCCGTAGGGCCCTGGTGTCTTGTTGGTCCATCATTTTTCCTCTCTGTCGCGATGTTCCTCTTATTAACATTGGCTTCCAAAGGTTCGGTTGTTGAATCATTTTGATTTTTATCTCTTGTCAAAGTTGTGAGGCCCATATTTCTTTTCAACGCATCCAGGGTGATCCCGCTCACTCCCCTCTCAAAGCTATTTATTTTGTATTTTATTTTATTATCTGCGATTCTGGAGCTTTAAGAAGAAAACATTACGTTTTCTTTTCTGGCCTTCATTGGCTCGGATATCATTATTGTAATATTTTAATAAAATTGGGGGTGTTGATAAGGTGCCTTTATTGCACCTATCAAGTTTCGGGGGAGGGGGGGTGTGTCTCTTTGCATCTTTTTTAGCCTCAATATTTTTTATGCTCTTAAAATATGTTATATTGCTTAAAGAATTCCCTTTAATTCCTTTTGGTTTAAAATATTTTTATTGCAATTAACTTTATAGTGATCACTTATCTCTTTATAAGTTTTAAAATCTTTAAATTAAAACTAAGTTTAAAAATAATAAAATATAATCCTTTTTTTTTGGATGTTTGCCTTTTTCTATAGTGATCATTTGTTTTATTGACTTAGTTTTACATTAAAAATAATTTGTAAAGATCTACTCAAACTTATTAATAATTATAATTTTGGTTTTGAATCTCTACATTATAGTATTTTGCTTTCTTTCCCTTTACTTAAACAATTTTTTTTAAAGGGCCTAATAATACTTGTTCCTTTAGCATAATAATTTCTTTGTCCATTATCCTACAAATATAATATCTCTTACCACTATTGGGATTCCCATATAACTTATAGTTTCCCTCAAGTAAGGGTGAGTTATCAAGATCACAATATTGGCCTGGATGATATAAGCCTATGTCCCAAGTATCGAATATTTTCAATACTTATAGTTTCCCTCTCGTAAGGGCGGGTATTTGAGAGACAAGATATATAGGTCTGGCATATTTGTATTCCTTTAATCAAACTAAACATCAATTATCAAAAATACTTATAGTTTCCCTCTCGTAAGGGTGGGTATTTTTTGATAAATTTGGTGCTCCTAAAACTTTGGCCATTTTTTTGTTCTCTTCTCTCATCGATTACAAGTTCCCTCTAATTACTTATAGTTTCCCTCTCGTAAGGGCGGGTAATTTTTTGGAACTTTGGAACTTCTTTGAGGACTTGAACATATTTGTCCATTATTTCCCTTTTTAAAGTTAAAGGGGGGAACTTAGGGTTATCTTTAAAAATGAACTCAATGAATACAATTGATCTTCTCACTCCTCATAACTACCATACATGGAAATCCAAAGTTTTAAATCTAATTTCTCAGAAAGGTCTCACTCACCTTTTAGAAGAAAAGCAACCTGAGTTTGATAAAGAATATGAAAATTTTGTTCACAAAGGAAAAATGCATGAAACTATGGGTATTATTAGCTCTAATGTTCATGAAAGTTTGTGGTTTCATATTACAGATTGTAAAACTCCTCATGAAAGTTGGGAAAAATTAAAATCTTTGTTTGGAAAAGTAGATCAAATGAGATCAATGCAGCTAGAAGCAGAACTAACATCTTTGTGTCCTGATGATTTTAGCAGTATTGTTGACTTCCTTACAAAATTCAAAGAAGTTCTATCTCAGTACAAAGGTAGTGGGAAGACTAAGACTGAAGAAGAGTGCATATATCTAATTATATCTAAACTAAATGGTGCATTTCATATCTTTGCAACCACTTTTCTATCTACAAAATATGCTCTTGGTGCAACCTTTAAAATGCCCTCTTTAGAAGAATTTTGTGATAGACTAACTAGGGAAGAAACTAAAATTACCAGATATGAGTCCTCTTCCTCTTCCTCTTCCTCTAAAGCTTTAGTTGCCTCCACTTCTTCTAAAGAAAAATACAAAAATAAGGAAAGGAATCCCATAACCTGCACTCACTGCAAAAATAATGGTCACTCTGCAAAAAAATGTTGGAAAAGGTTACAACAGCTAGAGGCAGCTATGAAGGATCAAAATATAGACAACAAAAATCAAATAGGGAAAGCTCTTAATGCTCAAGGAAAAACCTCCAATTCTTCCTCTGATTATTGGGTCCTAGATTCTGGAGCTACTCATCACATGACTACTTCAGATGAGTCATTCTCTTCTATCTCCTCTAGTTCTACCTGTAGCATAGAAGTGGGTGACTCTTCCTTTATCCCAGTCAAAGGAAAAGGGGATATTACCATTGATGGTGGCTCTATTAAAAATGTTCTCTATGTTCCAAACATTGCCACAAATCTTCTATCAGTCTATCAAATTTGTACTTTTGGGAAAGGAAAAATAGTTCTCTTCTCTCCAACAGGAGTTGAGATAAGGGACTTTCAAGATCCTCATTCTCTTATAGCCAAAGGAGATATTGATCACAACACTCACCTTTTTCACTTTAAAGGATTCAAAAATCCTGAAGGGGCATCCTATTTTGTGGCTCATGGAGATCTTGAAAGTAAGATTTGGCATGAAAGGTTTGGTCATCTTAATTACAACTACCTAAAGGAATTAAGCACCCATAATATGGTCATAGGTTTACCCCAAGTATCTTCTCTTAATGGATTTTGTCCTGGATGTGCTCTTGGGAAGCAACACCAAGATCCTTTTCACCCAAGTAGTTCTCTAAAAGCTTCATCCCCTCTAGAACTAATCCATAGTGACTTGATGTCTTTTCCTGAACCTTCTTTCAAAGGAGCAAAGTATGCTCTAACCTTTATTGATGAATTTTCTAGAAGAACTTGGGTCTACTTCCTAAAATATAAAAGTGATGTTCTATCCCACTTCAAAGTCTTCAAAGCCTTAGTTGAAAATTAGGCCTCTTGCAGAATCAAGAAAATCCGCACAGATAATGGGGGGACTACTACAGTAATGAGTTCTCCATATTTATTTCAAATCATGGCATCATTCATCAACATTCTATTCCCCATAATCCTCAACAAAATGGCATTGTAGAAAGGAAAAACCGGACATTAAAAGAAATGGCAAATTGTATGCTCCATTCTAGAGGTCTTCCAAAAAAAATTTGGCAGAAGCTATTAACTGTGCCAATTATATTTAAAATCGCACACCTTATAAAGTTTTGGACCATTTAACTCCTGAAGAAGCATGGTCTGGCTCAAAACCAGATGTTTCCTACTTCAATATTTTTGGGTGTACTACTTGGGCTCACATCCCAAAGAAGAAAATGAAGGCTCTAGATGAGAAAAGTAAAAAGCTCATATTTGTTGATTATTGTGAAGAATTGAAATCATACATGCTCCTTGATCCTTCAACTCATGATATTTTCTTTCATAGGAATGTCCAATTTGATGAAACATTCCCTCAAAAGGATCCTCAATCCCCCTCTTCCTCCATTGAGCCTTCTCCCATAGTAGAACCTCAATATTATGAAGAGCCAACTCTTGAAGTTAACTTGGTAATTGATAATCAAGATGAAGAACCTGTAACTCCAACTCAATGTCTTTCAACTCCTTCCACCCCTTCCACTATGCCAAAATGGGCCTGCACCATTGTTAAAGAAGCCACTCCTTACATCCAAAATATTCCATCAACCAGATCATCTAAACCCATAGGCACTGGTCTTGTCTATCAGTCTATTTCCTTTGATCCTCAATCCTTCAAAGAAGCCTCAGGTATTAAAGAATGGGATGATGCCATGAAGAACAAATTTTCTTCATTGATCAAAAACAAAACATGGGATTTAGTTCCCTTGCCTAAAGGAAGGAAGTTAGTTCATTGTAAATGGATCTTCAAAACAAAATATGGGCCTAATGGAGAAATAGAAAAACACAAAGCTCATCTAGTAGCAAAAGGTTTTTCTCAAATTGAAGGTATTGATTATGCAGAAACCTTTGCTCCAGTTGCTAAAATGGATTATGTTAGATTGGTTCTTGCTCTGGCTGCTTCCCATAAGTGGCATGTCTATCAAATGGATGTAAAAAGTGCTTTCTTACATGGATATTTAAAATAAGAGATATTCATGGAGCAACCTATTGGTTTCACTCAAGACTCCTCTCTTGTTTGTAGGCTTAAAAAGTCTCTCTATGGCCTCAAACAATCCCCTAGAGCTTGGTATGAAAAAATGGACTCCTTCCTTCTTTCCACAGGTTTCTCTCATTGTGAGTCTGATAACACAGTTTATATTTGGAGAAATGAAGTAAATATCACCATTCTTGTTCTTTATGTTGATGATCTTCTTCTCACTGGAAGTAACTTGACTCACATTCAGACTATAAAAGACTCCCTCTCTAAAATATTTGAAATGGTTGATCTAGGTAAAGCTCATTACTTCCTTGGGATCCAAATAAGTCAAACAGATGCAGGAATTTCATTGTGTCAACAAAAGTACACTCTAGATCTTCTTCAAAGATTCAATATGACAAATTGCAAACCTTCTCCTACCCCCTTTCAATATGGAATTAATCTTAGTACTTCCTGCACATCCCCTATGTGTGATGCCACTCTATACCACCAACTTGTAGGGATTCTGCTATACCTTAATCATACTCACCTTGATATCTCTTATGTTGTTGGTCTCATATCCAGATTCTCCCATCAACCTCATTTCAGTCATTGGCAAGCAGCAAAAATAATCCTTCGATACTTGCAGGGCACTACTCACTTTGGGCTACACTACAAGGGAAAATCCATGGATATCATTGGCTACTTAGATTCAGATTGGGTAGGATCAATAGAAGACCGATGTTCAACCTCAGGCTATGTCTTTTGCCTTGGTTCTTCACCAATAGCCTGGTTATGCAAGAAACAACAAGCAGTAGCATTATCTTCTACAGAGGCAGAATACAGGGCAGTAGTATTAGCTAGTCAGGAAGCTCTTTGGCTTCATCAAATAATGAAATAATTTGGTTTCACCCATGAAAAACCTATAACTCTTTGGTGTGACAATCAGAGCACAATTCATATTGCACGAAATCTAGTTGAGCATCAGTGCACCAAGCACATTGAGATACACATGCACTTCATAAGGCAACATATTCAGAATAGGGATATAAACTTGGAATATATTCCAACTGAGGATCAAATTGCAGATATCTTCACCAAGGCATTTCCTTCTCCATGTTACCTTCAGCTACGAGATAAGCTTGGAGTACTACAGCTGCATTTATTGGTCTTATGAGGACAATCTTCGTCATACGAAGACAAGCCTCTCTTCTTCTCATGGTTGGTTTTTCCCACAGGGGTTTTTTCACCAACTATATTATGTAAATGAGTACCTAATCAGGCCAAGTTGCTAGGACTCATATTTCCTTTTTTTTGTATAATGAGGACAATCTTTGCCATACGAAGACATGCCTCTCTTCTTCTCATAGTTGGTTTTTTCCCATAGGGGTTTTTTCACCAACTATTTAGTGTATAAGAGGACAATATTCGCCATATGAAAACAAGCCTCTTACTTCATTTTTATTGATGGTTTTTTCCCATTGGGTTTTACCATCTCTTCAAAAGAAGTCATTGTTGGTTTTTCCCCATAGGGTTTTTTTCACCAAAAATTTAGTGTATAAGAGGATAATCTTCACCATACGAAGACAAGCCTCTTACTTCCTTTTGATTGATGGTTTTTTCCCATTGGGTTTTACCATCTCTTCAAAAATAAGTCATTGTACATGAGTACCTCATCAAGCCTTGTTGTTGGGACTCATTTGTATGGTCTCCCCTAGTATCACTTAAGGGGGGTGTTAGAATAAGAGAATATTCTCTTAAGTTCCACTAGGATAGACACACTTGAGTTTCCACTCCTCCATGTGTCAGGAGAACTCTCAGTGGTGTCTTCATCAGGTCTGATGAGTTGTTGTAATCCAATGACTCTCATTGATCAACTTTTCTATTTATACAAAGTTGATCCTTAGAATAAATCAATCAGTTCTATTTTTCTTCTTCCATATCTTGTAATGCTTTGCACATCTATTTGGGAAATTCTAGCAGGAAACACTAGTGGAGGTTGTGTTTTTCAAATAATGAAGGTAAAATTTCCTCACTTACCTAGAATCATATGAGACTTCAACTAACTATGTAGAGGATAAGGAACTTCTTATAGGAATTAAAAATATAAAAGAAAAATGATGGCAACATATTTCAATTGTGGGAGATTCACAAATTATCATTAAT
Organism: Wollemia nobilis; assembly: GCA_028583015.1. Taxonomy (NCBI): domain Eukaryota; kingdom Viridiplantae; phylum Streptophyta; class Pinopsida; order Araucariales; family Araucariaceae; genus Wollemia; species Wollemia nobilis. The sequence goes on from JAQPPZ010002224.1 coordinate 2,772,024, forward strand.
GTTATCAACAAAAAAGGATGTGGGGATTGGATAAAAATATTATTTAATGTTGATTTTTATCATCTCTAATTATAGTCAATCTTTTCAAAATGTGAGCATATCTATAGAGAAAATAATAAGGTAGAAAATAATTTAGCCAATCTTGATGTTGATCTTCATCTTAATGAAATTTAAATTTTAAAGGGAAATTGGCCAATGAAATTCAAATTTTAAACGACAACATAATTTTTTTCTTAATCAAAATGATGTTAAAGAGTTCCTTGTGGAAACATAGCAATTTGAGGAAGCTCAAGGATATATTTGATAGAAAAATAAATAAAGTATTTTTGTGATAAAATGACATCTTAGATAATATTTAAAATTAAACATACACAAATATTAAATATGATATCATTTTTTTATTTTATTGATATATATATATAGAACTACAAAACCAATATTGTTTAAATTATCAACAATAAATTTAAAATATGAAAGGGTTAAAATGTGCAATATTTCAATTTATATTAAGAATTTTATTGATAAAATTTTGAAAGATCAAATACAACTATCTCCAAAATAATAATTTGATTGTTTTAATTTTCTTTGCATACATGCAAAAATAATGATGATCAAGTGAATTATGAAAATATTGCATTTTTAATTTATTTTATTTTATTGTTGAAAGTGACTTATTTTTAAATAAGAACAATAAAAGTACACAATTAAAAAAAATTGGATTGTATGGAAACACACCCCAAATACCTATGGAAAACATCAACCTAAAGCTAAAAGGAGTCTCGAACAATTATAAAACAACTAAAAAATTAGACAAAATAACAGACACTATATCCACTAGCAATCAAATAACTGTAGAAGAAGAACTAGCAAAAGGAGTAGAGGGCTAGGGGTCCTTGTACGAAAGATTACCCCAACAAAAAATATTGCAGTTAGATGCCATAATTATATGAAGTAGGGGGGGCCTTGTATGAAAGATTGTCCCAATATAAAATATAACATTTTGATGCCATAATTATATGAAACTAGACATACAACAAGATATTACAATGTAAAAAGCATAAAATGATTGATATTTATTCATTAATCTAAAAATGTCTAAACTTTAAATAACTCTAAGCCCACACTTCTTGTTATCATGTAAACTTTGAATTATTTTCCTCTACAATATTATTATAATAATTTTAAACTGCTACAAATTGTTAACCATTAAGTAATAAATGAAGTTTCAATAAAGTCACATAGTAAATTAATTATTTTTATTATTTTATTTTTTTCTTGTAGCCTTGAAATCTAAAGTGAGATTCCTTTAATAAGAAAATTATTTTAAGTTTTGTTACTAATTTTTTTGTTAGTTATACTAGGTTCAATCATAAAGCCTTTAATTTAATGTTATTATTCTCTAAATTTGTGGTTTAAAACTAAAAAGTTTAGATCCTAGAGATCGATACAATGAGGAAGACTTGCTGATCAATAAGGAAAAACATATAATACTTAATTTGGAACATTGATAGTTGCATCAAAACATATCCATGAGAACATCAAGCTTTGAGAGGGAGGATTTGGGCCTATAGACAAGGGTATTATGCTAGATGGAAATGAAGTAGCAGTGAAGAAGCTATCCCTAAAATCTAGGCAAGAAAAAAAAGAGTTTCTAAATGAGGTTAATGTGGTGGTTAAAATTCAACATAGGAATCTTGTAAATCTACTTGGATGTTGCGCAATGGGACTTGAAAGGTTATTTGTTTATGAGTACTAGCCAAATAAGAATCTAGATAAAATATTATTCGGTGATTGTTCTCTCTCTTTTAACATAATTGTGCAATTGATAAATTATGTTTCTATTTGGAATATCATGGATAGTCATGGCTAACTTCTGTAAGTGAGTCAACATCGTTAAAAATCATCATGTTCTGATGGCAACTTCCAAATCCAAATACTAGAATTAATGTAGAAATAACCGTAGAATTTTCCACACTAGAGCCAACGAAGATATTTCGTTTTGCATATAATTATAATAACAACCTTGTAATCTGGTCAGATCGTAAGTGAGAACTTATTTGGTAAAGAAGAGAAAAAATTAGATGTATTTGCAAAATTGATAAGACATTAAGGAGAAACAAACAAAACTTACTATGCTGAACAGATTTTAAAGACTTACAACCCTACAACAAGTACATGTTGGCATACGAAATAAGTAGATGCCCTCTGATATAAAAAAGAAGAAAACACATGTATCTGTTATGTTTTATGTGATAAAAGGTTTTGCTTTCTTGTTCTGACTCATAAGGCAGCAATTTTGGTGATAACCTTGTGATAATGTTTGTGAAAATTTCTGATTCTTCAGATATGCTTCATCAGTTTCAACAATAATATCCTCAGCTCCATATTTGAGGATAAATATTTTTTGAGGAAGGGTGGCATGTTAGGATCTTAACATTTCATTTATTTAATAATAAATAATATAAATAATTTAATTATTAATTATTAATAGTATAATTAATTATATTATTAATTGTTAATAACATAATTTTTTTTCCCTATCTGTAAGGATGCCACTTGCATTATCGATGATGTGACCCAGGTTCAATCCCCATAACGGATGTGTATAAGAAGTATTACTCAATATATATATATATATATATATATATATATATATAATTAATTATTATTATGAACTGTCATATATCAACCGACGTAGGGTTAGGATTAGGATAGTTATAAATATATGTACGAGCAATATTTGGAAAGCATAAAGAAGAAAAATATGGAATCATAGAGTCTAAGGAGGGAGTCCCATCAAAGTGTTAATGAGGAAGTGTCCCCATATAAGTGACAAGGAGGGAGCCCCCTCAAAGTAGCCAACGATTCCAAATTTATATTAAATTTATTTATTAAATTCATATCAATTATTTATCAATTATTTATTAAATTTTTGTAGTTCTTGATCAATATATTTATTAAATTATATTAGAACCACAAGGTTCAAACATGGGAAGTCTCAATTGTGAAAAAATAGATGGTAAAATATTGGTTATCGAATTTGAACATACATTCAAGAGTCATCCACTTTAATGAGGATAAAATAGAAATGTACTAAAATTGAGATTATTAAATTAATATTTATGGTGCTTCTATGATTCTAAAGGAAATATAGGAAACACTAGTGGAGGTTATTTTTTTCAAAATAAAGAATCTAGAGATACTTATGAGGTGGTTATTGATAGTATTCCATTTTCTATTTGGAACAAACTGCATAAGCATTTTTAGAAACCCTAGTGGTCATATTGGTGTTGGCCTGGAGAGCTTCCTGTTTTGCAATATAAATCTCATCTTGATTGCAAATGGTTCACCTCACAAGTTCCAATTGTTGATAAGCTCACTCTGAGATGGGACTTAGTCTCTCTTCCCTCTTGATGGAATAAGAGGTTTCAGATTGCTTGGGCTACTTATATTGAACCTAAACAAAGAGTTTTTGTTTGGAGTCTCTTGTAATAGGGATTACCTATTGGTATTAGGCTCAAGCATCTGGGTGTTCATAATTCTATTTACCCAATTTACGAACAAACGAAAGATTTACTGCATATTTTTTGGTTTTGTGATCGGGCTCAGCCAGCCTAGGAGTGGCTTCTTGAATTTTTTAGACCTTTTATGCAGGAGGATTTTACCTTGGTGCATGCTATTTTGGGTGACCCTATTACTTTTTCTTCAAATTGGGTGTTTTTTGGAATAATTTGAGAATTGTACCTTGTTTTATCTATAAAAGTCTCAAAATAGAGTTTTTTTTCTTAGCAAGATATCAGGTGTGTTTTCTATGTTGCTAATAAATATGATATATTCTTTGATTATTGGTTATAAATTCAAGTACAGATTGAAAAAGTACATGTGGAGCTATAGTACTTACGTACCCTCATGGATCATTAGGGGAATGTACCCCGCGCTGAGTCATGTGCCTCTTCCTTTCCCTTCTAGGGGAGGATCTAGGTCTCGATTGTCGACTCGTCGAGGGACCCGTCATCGATTGTAGCCCTTTGGTACCAAATACTCATCCCAATCCCCCCTGTAGTGCAAATGTAGATAATATAAAGCTGGAGTCCCCTAGTCATCGATTGTAGCCTTTTGGTACCAGATACTCATCCCAACCCCCCCTATAGTGTAAATGTAGATAATCTAGAGCTGGAGTCCCTTATCGCCTAGCCTCTGGTTGGGATTTTTGACATCCTAAGTAAGATGATGCCCCTGGTTGGGGTGAAATTGTACTAAATACATAGAACCGTACTGTAAGTGGTACTAGTGTTGATGGCTAAGGGGCTTCGACTTCTTCAACCGTTGGATGGACTTACGACCTTATGGAGGAAACCTTCAGGCCTTCCACCTAGAAGTGATTTCTTGGCTCGTATCTTTTTAATACACATTTGACACTATTTTGGTGATTGTTATTTGGATTTTCATGGACTATTTTTGACACTCTTGTGTACACCTAACCATGGCAGTTAGTGTGTTGGTTTACAAGGTGTGTTTATCCCACCTGTCCTTTTTTTATATGATTAGACATTATTTTATTAATATAATGGATTTTTCATCAATAATAATAATAATAATGAAGGTTAAATAGTTTGCACTTACTTAGAATCATATGAAACTTCAACTAACTATGTAGAGGATAGGGAACATCTTATAGGAATTAAAAATATAAGAGAAAAATAATGGCAACATATTTCAATTGTGGGAGATTCACAAATAATCATTAATGCTATAAAAAAAAAGGGATGTGGGGATTGGATAAAAAATATTATTAATGTTGATTTTTATCATCTCTAATTATAGTCAATATGTTCGAAATGTGAGCATATCTATAGAGAAAGAAATAAGGTAGCAAATAATTTAGCCAATCCTAGTGTTGATATTCATCTTAAATTTAAAATAATAAAGGGAAATTGGCCAATGAAATTCAAATTTTAAACGATAACATTTTTTTTTCTATTAATCAAAAGGATGTCAAGGAGTTGTTTGTGGAAACATAGGAATTTGAGGAAGCTCAAGGATGTATTTGATAGAAAAATAAATAAATAATATTTGTGATAAGATGACATCTTAGATAATATTTAAAAATATACATACACACAAATATTAAATAGAATATCATTTTAATTTATTTTATTGATATATATAACTACAAAACCAATATTACAATTTATTTTCATACCATGAAAAACAAATAAAAGAGTAATTTTTCTTCCTATTGTTTAGATTATCAACAATAAATTTAAAATAGGGTAAAAATGTGCAATATTTCAATTTATATTAAGAAGTTTATTGATACAAATTTGAAAGAGCAAATACAACTATCTCAAAAATAATAATTGAAAGTTTTATTTTTTTGCATGCATGCAAAAATAACGATGATCAAGTGAATTATGAAAACATTGAATTTTTATTTTTATTTTATTTTTGTTGAAGGTGACTTATTTTTAAATTATATCGAGGGCTTCCTCTAGCCTGAACCTCACCATGGTAGAGAGGGCTTAAGAGGGCTTGAGTCTCACCATGGTAGAGAGGGTCTTAGAATCACGATGGTAGACAGGGCCCATGAGGGTTGCCTCTATGAGGGCTTCCTCCATGAGGGTTTCATTCCCACTTTGGCTTTGATGCTCTAAAACCCTTTGAGCGGGAGGCCTCCTTTATCCCATTCTAGATATGGTTGCTAGTCATGCTTAGTTTCTCTACTGTGGTTTGTGACTATGGTGTTTTACTTGTTGGAGGTCTTGCTAGTATGTTCTACTCTCTTATGGGTTTGGCATTATCACTCTTATCTGGGGTAGAGGATCGAATGTTGATCCAAACCTGTAGGGGTGATCATGGGCTATTATAATGTAGTGGAAAATTATGGTTGTTGACCCTTGGCTAGCTCTCACTCTAGTTGGTGGGTGTGTTGGGTGGCTACGTTTCTTAGGTTTTTTACAAGTTTCGAGGACTTGGTTGGATTGTGCAGCATTTCTTCTAGGTTTGATAGTTTCATATTTTTTTTAGCTTTCCAGGGAGAGGAAAGGGCCATATACTAACCCAAAACCATTATGGTGAGATTGGTATGGTGTTTAGCTATAGAAATTTTATGGTGTTTCCTTGGCTGGCTTTGGCTCTAATGGCTTGGCTGCTCTAGTTGGATGGTGCTTGGATGGATCTGTTACTAGGGTTCTCTACCAATAGTGGGTTCGTGGTTGGTTTGTGCTGCTTTCTTCTTGGTTCAATAATTTTTTGATGTATCTAGCTATTTCGAGGAGACAAGGCCAAATACTGACCCTTACCAGTTGTGGTGAAAGTGGGTTGTTATGCTATGGTAGTTTTCAGCTTTTGGTCTTATGTCTCTAGTGGGTTTCCTAGCTTTGAAAGTCTATAGAGATCTCTTTCTATAGTTCCAACAGTTGTGGGATGTTTGATCTTAGGGTTCTAAGGCTTATTTTTTTGGGATCTTACCCTTCTCTTTCTCAGGTGCGATGTGGAATGTTGCTATCTCATTTTTCTTGTACCTGAGAGCGGTTGTTCTTGAAACTTTTTTGGTTGACTCCAGCGGGATTTTTCGGTCTTATGGAATTTCTTGTGTAGATATCTTGGATGGTTTTTATGTTGTGGATTTTGTTAGTTGATATTTCTAGTATTATTTTCTTAAACCTACTATTCTCATGAGGGGTTATCTTGTTATGTGCTTTGTTAGATAGATTTTTTGTTTGTGATCATAGGATTCCTCTGTTATCCTTTCATGTTAGGCGACAAATTCTTCAGTTTAGGTAGTTTTTATTTGCAAATTATTTTTAACCGGTAGTATTTTCATTATTATATTGTTTTTCTCTATTTCTTTATATTCAGAGCACACAATGGTTTAACCATGGGATAATCTCTTGTATTTGCTTGACATAAATCTACGACTTATTTTCTAGGAGGTCATTTCATTGTAATTTTGGGTTAGATTTGTGGAATTCAACTCAATATTTCTTGATGTCTTATTACTAAGTCTAAGGTTTGGGGGTGCCTTTCAAAAACCTACTTGTAATAGGTTTTGAGACCCTTTTCAAACCCATTCTACCATCAATAAAAAAATAAAGAATAATAAAAGTACACAATTAAAAAAAACTGATGGTATGGAAACACACCCCAAATACCTATGCAAAACATCAACCTAAAGCCAAAAGGAGCCTGGAAAATTTATAAAAATCTAATAAATCAACCAAAATAAAGGACAGTACGTCCACTAGTAATCAAATAACCATAGAAGTAGCACTAGCAAAAGGATTAGAGGGAGGGTTGGGGGTCCTTGTACGAAATATTGACCAAAAATAGAATATTGCAGTTAGATGCCATAATTATACTAGGGAAGGGTTGGAGGTCCTTGTATGAAATATTAACCCAATTGAAAACATTACAATTAGATGTCATAATTATATGAAACTAGGCATACAACAAGATATTACAAAGTAAAAACTATAAAAATGAGTGATATTTATTCATTTATCTAAAAATATCTAAAATTGAAATAACACTAAGCCCACTTTTCTTATTATAATTATTATAATAATTTTAAACTACTACAAATTGTTAACCATTAAGTAATAAACAAAGTTCCAATAAAGTCACGTAGTAAATTAATTATTTTTATTCTTTTATTTTTTTTTCGTGTAGCCTTGAAAACTAAAGTGATATTCCTTTAATAAGAAGATTATTTTAAGTTTCATTATTAATATTTTTATTAGTTATACTAGGTTCAATCATAAAGCCTTTAATTTAATATTTGTATTCTCTAAATTTATGGTTTAAAAATAAAAATTTTATACCTTGGAGATCGAAACATTGAGGAAGACTCACTGATCAATTAGGATTAAAATATAATACTTAATTTGGAAACACTGATAGATGTAACCACAAATTCCATGATAACAACAAGCTTGGAGAGGGAGGATTTGGGCCTATATAAAAGGGTATTATGTGAGATAGAAACAAAGTAGTAATGAAGAATCTAACCCTAAAATCTAGGCAAGGAAAAAAAAAGTTTCTAAACAAGGTTAAGGTGGTGGCTAAAATTCAAAATAGAAATCTTGTAAATCTCCTTGGATGTTGAGTAGAGGAACAAGAAAGGTTGCTTGTTTATCAGTACTAGCTAAATAAAAGCCTAGATAAAATATTATTTGGTGATTTTTCTCTCTCTTTTAACGTAACTGTGCAATTGATAAATTATGTTGCTTATTGGAATATCATGGATAGTCATAGCTAACTTCTATAAGTGATTCAAAACCATTATAAAGCATCATGTTCTTATGGCAAATTTCAAATCCAGATACTAAAATTAATGCAGAAATTATGGTAGACTTTTCCACACTAGAGCCAACGAAGATATTCCATTTTGCATCTAATTATAATAACAACCTTGTGATTTATGTAATATCCTAAGGGGGAACTTATTTGTTGAAGAAGAAGAGAAAAACTAGACTAAGATATTTCATTTTGCATATAATTATAATAACAACCTTGTGATTTATGTAATATCTTGAGGGGGAACTTATTTGGTGAAGAAGAAGAGAAAAAATAGACTAATTTGCAAAACTGATAAGATAGTAAGGAGAAACAAGCAAAACTTATTATGCTAAATGGATTTTAAAGACTTATAACCTTACAAAAAGTACATATTTGCACACAAAATAAGTAGATTGCCTCAGATATAAAAAAGAATAAAACACATGTATATATTATGTTTTATGTGATAAAAGGTTTTGCTTTCTTGTTGGGACTCATAAGACAAAAATTTTAGCGACAACCTTGCGATAATATTTGTTATAATTTTTGCTGATTGGGATGTACTTCATCAGTTTCAATAACAATTTTCTTGGGACAAATATTTTTCTAGGAAGGGTGGCATGTTAGGATATTAAAATTTCATTTATTTAATAATAAATAATAAAAAATATTTAATTATTAATTATTAATAGTATAATTAATTATATTATTAATTATTAATAATATAATTAATTATTATATTGAACCATCATATATGAACCGAGGTAGGGTTAGTGTTAGGATAGTTATCTATATGAGTACGAGCATATTTGGAAAGCATCAAGAAGAAGAATGTGAAATCACTGATTCTAAGGAGGGAGCCTGCTCAAAGTGGCAAGGAAGAAGCCCCTTATAAGTAGCAAGGAAGAAGCCCCTTATAAGCGTCAAGTAGGAAGCAATCCCCCTATAAGTGACAAGGAGGAAGCCCCCTCGAAGTTGCCAGCAAGTCAAAATTTATATTAAATTTAATTATAAAATTCATATCAATTATTTATTAAATTTTTGCACTTCTTGATCAAAATATTTATTGAATTATATTAGAACCACAAGTTTCTAACATAGGAAGTCTCAATTGTGAAAAAAAAGATGTTAAAATATAGGTTATCGAATTTTAACATACATTCAAGAGTCATCCACAATAATGGTATTAAAATAAAGGATCTACTTTAATGAGGGTAAAATAGAAATGTCCTAAAATTGAGTTTATCAAAATTAATAATGATGGTGCTCAGGGTTATGCATAGTGGCGAATTTCACAATTTAGAGAAAATTTTAGGATTTTCACAATTTTTATTTTGCTAATTTTGGGACCCTAGAGGTAGGCCCATTCACCCAAAAATTATGGGATCAATTTTTTTAGGGTAAATTTACCTCTGGTACCATAATTTTTCCTGCCTAATAGTTACCTTAAAATTAATATAAAAAAAATATCCTAACCAATTCGCCTCTTGTACCCCATTATATATAGGTAACCCTGATAGCAACACTCATACAATTAAAATATTAATTTTATCTGATAGTGAATGATACAAAGAAAGCGATTGACACAACGCAACTAGCAAAAGGTTACTAACATGGATGAATGTGACAGTGACCTTGTGACTTTCACTTGTGTCAGTCACCTTGTGACAATCACCACATGGCGACTATCACATGGTGCTTGACAATAATTTCATAGTTTTAGATATCAATATATATCTAAACATAGACATATTTGTACTCATTTGAAATCTCTTTTTAAGCTTGATATAATCGTAGTATTTTTTATGAAGTTTAAAGATGATTTAATAGGTAAATTTCTATCCCAAAATGATATTACTTCCTTACCACCATATTTGGGGCTACTTTTGACTTATTAAATCATCTTGAAACTTCATAAAAACACCATCGTTAGATCGGGATAAAAAACAAATTTCCAACCTACTTTGCAGATTCTATTACTTTGTCAAACAATAGAAGGGTATGGAAGCCAATAATGAATAATGATCTACCAGGGGCATCAATAATACTGGAGAATGAATTAAAACAGTCTTTACTCCCTTCTGGCATTCTTGAGGACCAGACTTATCCGGGAAGCTTCGGACAATGGGGAATTTTCTCGTCAAGACCGCTTATCTGATGCTTATTGATAATGATGAACCTACTTTCCCTCACTTGGAAGTTTGGCCCAAAAGCATTGTTCCGAAGGTTGGGTTTTTTGCATGGCTGGCCATCCAAAATAAGATCCTCACCATGGATAACTTAATAAAAAGAGGTGTGATTGTTGTTAATAGGTGTTATCTTTGTATGTCTGAGTGGGAGTCTATTGATCATTTGTTTCGTATTGTAATTTTTCTCGTCTCAATCTTGTTAGGTCTCGTTACAAGTGTTTCATATTTATTGGGTCCATCCTCAGTCCATTTTTGACTTATTTGTCCCAGTGGCCTTCTCCATTTTTGAATAGGCGTCTTAGGTATATGTGGAAGATCTGCCTTCATCACTACTTGTGGCAGATATGGTTGGAAAGGAATCGTCTGGCCTTCTTGGATAAGGTTTCTCAGTCATCCTCTGTCCTGTCAAAAATTTTAGTATATGCTAATGAGAATACTTGTTTAGTGCCTGCAGCATCTAGACCTCCAAATCCTTTTGAAGCTTCATTAGGCCAGTCATTAAACTTACCTCTCACTGATGGCCTCAATCATCCTCAAGTCTCTCCTAGAACCATGATCACATGGACCCCACCCCCCCTAGGGTGGATTAAGTTAAATTTTGATGGGGCATCTAGGGGCAACCCGGGTGAAGCTGGGGCTGGTGGCTTACTTAGAGACCACAAGGGTGAGGTGCTTGTAGCTTTTGCAGAACATCTTGGAGCTCAAACTAACAATGTGGCTGAAGCAAGGGCAGTTTGGAGGAGCCTCAAGGTGGCAGAGAATTATCCAGGGAAACTGTTGGTGGAAGGTGATTCTCTTATTATTATAAATCTTCTAAAGAACACTAAGAGAGCTCCTTGGAGATTTGATGACTACATCCATGAAGCAAGGGCTCTAATTCATGACCGACTTGAGGCCATAATTTTGCATACCTTTCGGGATCAAACATGGCAGCTGATAGGCTGGCAAATGAAGGCATTGTAGCAGCAAATTTGATCACGTGGACTGAAAATCTTCCTCATGCAGTCTCAATGGTGATAGATAATGAAAAACTTTAGATTGGAAGGCTCAAAGTGGATCAATGACAGAAAATGGGGGCATTTTTTTAAAAAAAAATTTTGAACCTTATAATGGATTTTGTCATATTTGTTTTTTTTGTTCATGTGACTAGTGTTTTTTGCACTGGTGGGGCACTGATATAGGTTTTTTATCTACAAATTCATGAATGGGAAAAATCTGCTTTGGCCTCAAGTATTTCCCAAGGTGTGTTTGGATTCGATGTCGCAAAAAGGCCCTAGCAAGAAATAACAAAGTGTTGGAGATCCCTGACAATGAGGCACCAGACCCCACCATAATAGTCTTGGAGAAGATGACAATTTCATCACCCTCCAACAGTATCAACCAGTTGAAGAGTCTGTCTGGCCTCATCGGTGCAAATTGTTGATTTGTGTGATTCCTTAAATCTTTCGTTTTATAGCCGCAGCTCCGGGGGCACAAGGAGTCGAAGGCAAAATCTAAATATGATGGCAAGAACGATGATAAGAAGTTAGATGAGGACTACAAGGAAGACTGCTTGGCCTCTTGGCTGTCCATTCTATGGGATGTTTTTTTTGACCATATTCTATTATTTTTATATGGGCACAAGCTACTCTGCATGGTGCTTGCATGATTAGTTTTTGTCTTTGTTAGTTATTTTTTGCGTCTTTCTTTTCTGATGGCCATAATATTAGGCTTCCATAGTTTAGTTTGGCTGTATTATAATGGAAGAGTAGGTCTTGGCCATTTTTGTTGTCAGTTTAAACTTTTAGGGCTTGGCCTTTGTCCAGTTGGTCAGTGGACCCTATTTTGTAAAATGGTTTTGGGTCAACCAGTTAAAACCCGGTGTTAATTATAATATTCTCTTACTTACCAAAAAAAAAAAAACAAATTTCCAACGAGTACAAATATTCCTATGTTTAGATATATTGATTCCTAAAACTATGAAATTATTTTCAGTCACCATGTGATAGTCACTTTGTGACAGTTGCCATGCGATAATCATCATGTGACAGTTACCTTGTGATAGTCGCCATGTGACAATCACCATGTGACAGTCACTATGTGATAGTCACCTTGTGATAGTCGCCATGTGACAGTTGCCATGTGGTGACTTTCACAAGGCGACTGACACAAGCGATTATCACAAGATGACTGATAATAATTTCATAGTTTTAGGCATCAATATATATCCAAAAATAGACATATTTGTACTCATTGGAAAGCTCTTTTTGAGATCGATCTAATGGTGGTATTTTTATGAAGTTTCAAGATGATTTAATAGGTCAAAAGTGGTCCCAAATATGGTGGTAAGGAAGTAATGTCATTTTAGGATAGATTTTGACCTATTAAATCATCTTGAAACTTCATAAAACACTGCCATTAGATCAAACTTGAAAAGATATTTGTAACAAGTATAAATATGCATATGTTTGGATATATATTGATGCCTAAAATTGTGAAATTAGTGTCAGTCGCTTTGTGACAGTTGCCATATGACAGTCACCTTGTGTCAGTCACCATGTGACAGTCGTAATGTGGCGACTATCAAAAGGCGACTGACAATAATTTCACAGGTTTAGGCATCGATATATATCTAAACGTAGGCATATTTGTACTCATTGGAAAGCTCTTTGTGAGCATGATCTAATGGTGGTATTTTTATGAAGTTTTAGGATGATTTAATAGGTCAAAAGTACCCCAAAAAAGTTTTATAATTTACATGCAAAATTTTTTAAAATTCATCATATTTTGATAAATGTTCTATCAATTTTTGAAAAATTCACCCTGAAGTTTATAATGATTCACCTTGATTCACCCCAAATTTATAATTACTTTTTTGATACGACCTCTTATGCATAACCCTGATGGTGCTTCTATTCTTCTAAAGGAAATCTAGGAAACACTGGTGGAGGTTATGTTTTTCAATATAATGAAGGTAAAATATTTTTCACTTACTTAGAATCATATGAAACTTCAACTAACTATGTAGAGGATAGGGAACTTCTTATAGGAATTAAAAATATAATTGAAAAATAATGGCAATATATTTCAATTGTGGGAGATTCATAAATAATCATTAATGCTATCAAAAAAAAGGGATGTGCGAATTGGATAAAAAACATTATTAATGTTTATTTTTATCATCTCTAATTATAGTCAATATGTTCGAAATGTGAGCATATCTATAGAGAAAGAAATAAGGTAGCAAATAATTTAGCCAATCCTAGTGTTGATATTCATCTTAAATTTAAAATAATAAAGGGCAATTGGCCAATGAAATTCAAATTTTAAACGAGAATATTGTTTTTTCTATTAATCCAAATGATGTCAAGGAGTTGCTTGTGGAAACATAGGAATTTGAGGAAGCTCAAGGATATATTTGATAGAAAAATAAATAAATAATAGTTGTAATAAGATGACATCTTAGATAATATTTAAAAATATACATACACACAAATATTAAATAGAATATCATTTTAATTTATTTTATTGATATATATATATAACTACAAAACCAATATTACAATTTATTTTCATACCATGAAAAACAAATAAAAGAGTAATTTTGTTTCCTATTGTTTAGATTATCAACAATAAATTTAAAATAGGGTAAAAATGTGCAATATTTCAATTTCCATTAAGAAGTTTATTGATAAAATTTTGAAAGAGCAAATACAAATATCTCCAAAATAATAATTGAAAGTTTTATTTTTTTGCATGCATGCAAAAATAACGACAATCAAGTGATTATGAAAACATTGAATTTTTATTTTTATTTTATTTTTTTTGAAAGTGACTTATTTTTAAATTATATCGAGGGCTTCCTCTGGCCTGAGCCTCACCATGGTAGAGAGGGCTTAAGAGAGCCTGAGTCTCACCATGGCAGAAAGGTCTTAGCCTCACGATGGTAAATAGGGCCCATGAGGGTTACCTCTGTGAGGGCTTCCTCCATGAGGGTTTCACTCCCACTTCGACTTTGATGCTCTAAAACCCTTTGAGTGGGAGGTCTCCTTTATCCCATTCTAGATCTAGTTGCTAGTCGTGCTTAGTTTATCTACTGTAGTTTATGACTAGGGTGTTTTACTTGTTGGAGGTCTTGCTGGTACGTTCTACTCTTTTATGGGTTTGGCATTATCACTCTTATTTGGAGCAGAGGGTCAAATGTTGATCCAACCCTTTAGGGGTGATCATGGGTTGTTATAATGTTGTGGAAAATTATGGTTTTTGACCCTTGGCTGGCTCTCGCTCTGGTTGGTGGGTGTTTTGGGTGGCTACATTTCTTAGGTTTTTTTCTAGTTTCGAGTACTCGGTTGAATTGTGCAACATTTCTTCTAGGTTTGGTAGTTTAATATTTTTTTTAGCTTTCTGGGGAGAGGAAAGGGCCATCTACTGACCCAAACACATTATGGTGAGATTGGCATGGTGTTTAGCTATAGAAATTTTATGGTGTTTCCTTGGCTGGCTTTGGCTCTAATGGCTTGGCTGCTCTAGTTGGATGGTGCTTGGATGGCTTTGTTACTAGGGTTCTCTACCAGTAGTGGATTCGTGGTTGGTTTGTGCTACTTTCTTCTTGGTTCAATAATTTTTTTATGTATCTAGCTGTATCGAGGAGACAAGGCCAAATACCAACCCAAACTAGTTGGGGTGAAAGTGGGTTGTTATGCTATGGTGGTTTTTGGATTTTGGTCTCATGTCTCTGGTGGGTTTCCTAGCTTCGACAGTCTATAGATATCTCTTTCTCCAGTTTTGATAGTGGTGGGGTGTTTGATCTTAAGGTTCTAAGGCTTATTTTTTAGGATCTTACCCTTCTCCCTCTCAGGTGCAATGTGGAATGTTGCTATCTCATTTTTCTTGTACCTGAGAGCGGATGTTCTTGAAACTTTTTTGGTTGGCTCCAGTGAGATTTACGGGTTTTATGGAATTTCTTGTGTAGATATCCTGGATGTTTTTTATGTTGTGGATTCTGTTGGTTGATATTTCTAGTATTTTTTTCTTAAGCTGACTATTATCATGAGGGTTTATCTTGTTATGTGCTTTGTTAGATAGATTTTTTGTTTGTGATGATAGGATTCCTCTGTTATCTTTTCATGTTAGGCAACAAATGCTTCAGTTTGGGAAATTTTTATTTGTAAATTTATTTTTAACCAGTAGTATTTTCATTATTATATTTTTTTTCTCTATTTCTTTATATTAAGAGCACACAATTGTTTAACCATGGGATAACCTCTTGTATTTGCTTGACAGGAATATGTGGCTTATTTGCTAGGAGATTATTTCATTGTATTTTTTGGGTTAGATTTGTGGAATCCAACTCAGTCTTTCTTGATGTCTTATTACTAAATCTAAGGTTTGGGGTGCCTTTCAAAAACCTACTTGTAATAGGTTTGGGGACCCTTTTCAAACCCATTCTATCATCAATAAAATAAATAAATAATAATAAAAGTACACAATTAAAAAAATTGATGGTATGGAAACACACCCCAAATACCTATGCAGAACATCAACCTAAAGCCAAAAGGAGCTTGAAAAATTTATAAAAAACTAATAAATCAACCAATAGAAAGGACAATAGGTCCACTAGTAATCAAATGACCATAGAAGTAGCACTAGTAAAAGGAGTAGAGGGAGGGTTTGGGGTCCTTGTACGAAATATTGCCCAAAAATAAAATATTGCAATTAGATGCCATAATTATATGAGGGAAGGGGTGGAGGTCCTTGTATGAAATATTACCCCAATTGAAAACATTACAGTTAGATGTCATAATTATATGAAACTAGGCATACAACAAGATATTACAAAGTAAAAACTATAAAAATGATTGATATTTATTCATTTATCTAAAAATATGTAAAATTTAAATAACACTAAGCCCACTTTTCTTATTATAATTAATTATTATAATAATTTTAAACTACTACAAATTGTTAACCATTAAGTAATAAACAAAGTTCCAATAAAGTCACATAGTAAATTAATTATTTTTATTCTTTTGTTTTTTTTTTTCGTTTAGCCTTGAAAACTAAAGTGATATTCCTTTAATTAGAATATTATTTTAAGTTTCATTATTAATATTTTTATTAGTTATACTAGGTTCAATCATAAAGCCTTTAATTTAATATTTATATTCTCTAAATTTATGGTTTAAAAATAAAAATTTCATACCTTGGAGATCGACACATTGAGGAAGACTCACTGATCAATCAGGATTAACATATAATACTTAATTTGGAAACACTGATAGTTGTAACCACAAATATCCATGATAACAACAAGCTTAGAGAGGGAGGATTTGGGCCTATATAAAAGGGTATTATGCCAGATGGAAACAAAGTAGCAATGAAGAATCTAACCCTAAAATCTAGGCAAGGAAAAAAAGAGTTTCTAAACAAGGTTAAGGTGGTGGCTAAAATTCAACATAGAAATATTGTAAATCTCCTTGGATGTTGAGTAGAGGGACAAGAAAGGTTGCTTGTTTATCAGTACCAGCTAAATAAAAGCCTAGATAAAATATTATTTGGTGATTGTTCTCTCTCTTTTAACGTAACTATGCAATTGATAAATTATGTTGCTTATTGGAATATCATGGATAGTGAAAGCATGAGATTCCGGAAATAAAAGGAAAACTATAGCTATGCAATATAAGACAAAATATAACGCTTTAATCCTATGCACGAAACAAAGAAAGGAGATAAATTGGAAATGAAAGAAATATGTATGAAAGCACAACCCTCTTTATTCAATTTTCTTATCCTCGATTACAAATACGTCTCCTCCCTTTTTAGGGGCTAGGAGCGTTAAATGGATATTTGTTACAATTGTGACTTAGTCTTCCTCCTTCCGCATGCCCACATGCAAAATGGGCAGGCCAAAGTGTTGTCATCGCTGATGTTGATGAATCCTCGCTTCTTGCTGCTCCTCCTATGTGCAAAGAAACAACCAAGGCGTTAGTAGCACCTACTATGAATAAGGAAAGTTTGTTCTTTGAAATTGACAAAAGATGCATGCAAAAGATTGTCAAATACAGTGAATAAAATGGATCTAAGTCACCTGCAAATTTAACAGAAACCAAAAGACCTTACCAGATGGCCACTGCCATTGAAACAGTTGGCCAATCTGCTTTCGACTGTAATTCGTCCCTGGGTGGGACGAATTCTATTGTTATTCGTCCCCGGGTGAGACGAATTCTACTGTGTTAGGAAAGCCAAAATGATCCTTCTAAATGTCGAACCCCGGGGTCTCCAAAACACCTGCAGACAAAGAGGTTAAGTAATTGGGCCATTTTGGGACGACCCAGATGGTCGGATTCTCCCAATTTGGCCTCTATCCTCGAGAATTCGATGTCGCTACCTGCAAGTTAGTGGGACAACAAAGCGACAAAAGGCATGGTGAAATCTAATCAAAACATTATGGAATTGAAGCTATGAGTTAACTAAATAGAATAACATAAAATGCAACATGAAAAAATTATCTAGAATACTTTAGAATGAAACTTAAACAAATGCGGGATGCCCAAGTGGGCCTCCCATTGTTGGCACTTGATTTCGACGCAAATCCACTAGGGATGGGCGCAAAACCTCTTAGGATTGGGGTGTCAGAAAATTGGTGGTTTAAGGTGGTCAAATATTGGATTTAGGTTAGATCCACACTTCCAAAATCCACCCAATAACCTCCCTTGCGAAAGAGATTAATGGATGTAAGAAGGCGAATCAAAAAGGATGCAAATGGGTGTTCAATTGGGCAGCACTTCATTGCTTGAAATCGCCTCCAATCTATTTTTTTTTGGGTGGGAAAGTCCACCATTTTATAGACCCATGGGGTCTCTTTGGAGGGGCATGCAGGGATGCCATGTGGCGGCCATGCCTTCCTAAGAGGGAGGAGACTCCTCCCTGACTTGGGCTTCCATGACTGCCCTTGTGACAGTCCATCAACTGCCAACCTACCCACCTACACGTGCATGCATGGCAGGAGGCAATAATTGACTGTCCTTGGCTGCCACTTGGCGGCATTTTTATTTTTGCCCATTAAACCTGGAATTCGTCCTGACCAAGGACGATTTTAGAATTCATACTTGGGTGAGACGAATCCCAGTTAGTATTCGTCCCTGGGTGAGACGAATACTGAGCAAAGTGTCTAAATGTGCCAAATTGCTTCTTGACCTTACAAAATTGCTATGAAAGTGGTTAATACCACTGTTTGACCTCTGAGGGTTGCCCTGGGGGCTGCGTTTGTCAAAGCGATCAGTGTTTGCATTCACATAATCAGATTGGTGCCGTTTTGGTGTCTACAGATAGTCATAGCTAACTTCTGCAAGTGAGTCAAAACCATTATAAAGCATCATTTTCTTATGGCAACTTTCAAATCTAGATACTAAAATTAATGCATAAATGATGGTAGACTTTTCCACACTAGATCCAATGAAGATATTTTGTTTTGCATCTAATTATAATAACAACCTTGTGATTTATGTAATATCATGAGGGGGAACTTATTTGGTGAAGAATAAGAGAAAAAATAGACTAAGATATTCCATTTTGCATATAATTATAATAACAACCTTGTGATTTATGTAATATCCTGAGGGGGAACTTATTTGGTGAAGAAAAAGAGAAAAAATAGACTAATTTGCAAAACTGATAAGATAATAAGGAGAAACAAGCAAAAATTATTATTCTAAATGGATTTTAAAGACTTATAACCTTACAACAAGTACATATTGGCACACAAAATAATTAGATTGCCTCAAATATAAAAAAAAATAAAACACATGTATATATTATGTTTTATGTGATAAAAGGTTTTGCTTTCTTGTTGGGACTAATAAGACAACAATTTTGGCGACAACCTTGTGATACTTTTTGTGATAATTTCTGCTACTTGGGACATACTTCATCAGTTTCTATAACAATTTTATTAGTTCCATCTTTGAGGACAAATATTTTTCTAGGAAGGGTGGCATGTTAAGATATTTACATTTCATTTATTTAATAATAAATAATAAAAAATATTTAATTATTAATTATTAATAGTATAATTAATTATATTATTAATTATTAATAATATAATTAATTATTATATTGAACCATCATATATGAACCGAGGTAGGGTTAGTGTTAGGATAGTTATAAATATGTGTACGAGCAATATTTGGAAAGCATCAATAAGAATAATGTGAAATCATAGATTCTAAGGAGGGAGCCCGCTCAAAGTGGCAAGGAAGAAGCCCCTTATAAGCGGCAAGGAAGAAGACCCTTATAAGTGGCAAGGAGGAAGCAAGCCCCCTATAAGTGGCAAGGAGGAAGTCCCCTCGAAGTGGCCAACAATTCAAAGTTTATATTAAATTTATTTATTAAATTCATATCAATTATTTATTAAATTTTTGCAGTTCTTGATCAATATATTTATTAAATTATATTAGAACCTCAAGTTTCTAACATACGAAGTCTCAATTATGAAAAAAAATATGCTAAAATATTGGCTATCAAATTTGAACATACATTCAAGAGTCATCCACAATAATGGCATTAAAATAAAGGACCTACTTTAATGAGGGTAAAATAGAAATGTCCTAAAATTGAGTTTATCAAAATTAATATTGATGGTGCTCAGGTTTATGCATAGTGGCGAATTTTGCAATTTAGAGAAAATTTTAGGATTTTCACAATTTTTATTTTGCTAATTTTTGGACCCTAGAGGTAGGCCCATTCACCCAAAAACTACAAAATCAATTTTTTTTAGGGTAAATTCACCTCTGGTACCATAAGGTTTCTCGCCTAATTTTTGCCTTAAAATTAATAAAAAAAAAATTATCCTACCCAATTCGCCTCTTGTACCCCATTATATATAGGTAACCCTGATAGCAACACTCATACAATTAAAACATTAATTTTATCCGATAGTGAATGATAAAAATAAAGTGACTAACACAACTCAACTAGCAAAAGGTGACTAACATGGATGACTGTGAGAATCACCATGTGATAGTCACCTTGTGACAGTTGCTTGTGTCAGTCACCTTGTGACAATCACCACATGGCGACTGTCACATGGTGCCTAACAATAATTTCATAGTTTTAGATATCAATATATATCTAAACATAGACATATTTGCACTCATTCGAAAGATATTTTTAAGTCTGATATAATGGCGATGTTTTTATGAAGTTTAAAGATGATTTAATAGGTAAATTTCTATCCCAAAATGATATTACTTCCTAACCACCATATTTGGGGCTGCTTCTGACCTATTAAATCATCTTGAAACTTCATATAAATACCACCATTAGATCGGTATCAAAAATAGCTTTCCAACGAGTACAAATATTCCTATGTTTAGATATATTAATTCTTAAAACTATAAAATTATTTTCAGTCACCATGTGATAGTCACTTTGTGATAGTCGCCATACGATAGTCGTCATGTGATAGTTACCTTGTGATAGTCGTCATGTGACAGTCACCATGTGACAGTTGCCATGTGACAGTCACCTTGTGATAGTCACCATGTGACAGTTGCCATGTGGTGACTTTCATAAGGTGACTGACACAAGCAACTATCACAAGATGACTGATAATAATTTCATAGTTTTAGGCATCAATATATATCCAAAAATAGGCATATTTCTTCTTATTAGAAGGCTCTTTTTGAGCTCGATCTAATGGTAGTATTTTTATGAAGTTTCAAGATGATTTAATAGGTCAAAATTTGTCCCAAAGATGGTGGTAAGGAAGTAATGTCATTTTAAGATAGATTTTGACCTATTAAATCATCTTGAAACTTCATAAAATACTGCCATTAGATCGGACTTGAAAAGATATTTCTAATGATTACAAATATGCATATGTTTTGATATATATTGATGCCTAAAATTATGAAATTAGTGTCAGTCGCCTTGTGACAGTTACCATATGACAGTCACCTTGTGTCAGTCACCATGTGACAGTCTCAATGTGGCGACTATCACAAGGCGACTGACAATAATTTTACAGTTTTAGGCATCAATATATATCTAAACATAGGCATATTTGTACTCGTTGGAAATCTCTTTGTGAGCATGATCTAATGGTGGTATTTGTATGAAGTGTTAGTATGATTTAATAGGTTAAAGGTACCCCAAAATGTTTTTATAATTTACGTGCAAAATTTTTAAAAATTCATCATATTTTGATAAATGTTCTACAAAATTTTGAAAAATTCACCTTGAATTTTATACACGATTCACCTTGATTCACCCCGAATTTATAATTACTTTTTTGGTACTACCCCTTATGCATAACCCTGATGGTGCTTCTATTCTTCTAAAGGAAAACTAGGAAACACTAGTGGAGGTTATGTTTTTCAAAATAATGAAGGTAAAATATTTCTCACTTACTTAGAATCATATGAAACTTTAACTAACTATGTAGAGGATATGGAACTTCTTACAAGAATTAAAAATATAAGTGAAAACAGGTGGCAATATATTTCAATTGTTGGAGATTCACAAATTATCATTAATTCTATCAACAAAAATGGATGTGGGCATTGGATAAAAAATGTTATTAATGTTGATTTTTATCATATCTAATTATAGTCAATCTGTTCTAAAAATGAGCATATATATAGAGAAAAAAATAAGATAGCAAATAATTTAGCCAATCCTAATGTTGATCTTCATCTTAATGAAATTTAAATTTTAAATGGTAATTGGCCAATGAAATTCAAATTTTAAACAAAAACATATTTTTTCTCTTAATCAAAATGATGTCAAGGAGTTGCTCGTGGAAACATAGCAATTTGAGGAAGTTGAAGGATATATTTGACAGAAAAATAAATAAAGAATATTTGTAATAAAATTACATCTTAGATAATATTTAAAATTATACATACACAAATATTAAATAGAATATATTTTTTTTATTGATATATATACATAACTACAAAACCAATATTGAAATTTATTTTCGTACCATGAAAAATAATTAAAAGAGTAAATTTTCTTCCTATTGTTTAGATTACCAACAATAAATTTAAAATATTAAAAGGTTAAAATGTGCAATATTTTAATTTATATTATGATAAAATTTTGAAAGAGAAAATACAACTATCTCCAAAATAATAATTGAAAGTTTTTTTTTTTTTGCATAGCAAAAATAATGATGATCAAGTGAATTAAGAAAACATTGCTTTTTTATTTTTATTTTAATTTTTTTTTGTTGAAAGGACTTATTTTTAAATAAATAATAATAAAAGTACACAATTCAAAACATCAACCTAAAGCCAAAAGGAGCCTGGAATAATTATAAAACAACTAAAAAATCAGCCAAAACAAAGGACAGTAGGTCCACTAGCAATCAAATAACCATAGAAGCAGCACTAGCAAAAGGAGTAGAGGGAGGGTTAGGGTCCTTGTACAAAATATTGCCATAATATAAAACATTGCAGTTAAATACCATAATTATTTGATAGAGGGGGTGGAGATCCTTGTACGAAAGATTACCACAGTAAAAATTATTATAGTTAGATGGCAAAATTTTATGAAACTAGACATACAACAAGATATAAAAAGTAAAAACTATAAAAATGAGTGATATTTATTCATTTATCTAAAAATATCTAAAATTTAAATAACACTAAGCCCACGTTTCGTATTATCATGCAACCTTTGATTTTTTTTCCTCTAAAATATTATTATAATAATTTTAAACTGCTAGGAATTGTTAACCATTAAGTAATAAATAGAGTTCCAATTAAGTCACATAGTAAATTAATTATTTTTATTCTTTTGTTTTTTTCTTGTAGCCTTGAAATCTAAAGTGATATTCCTTTAAAAAGAAGGTTATTTTAAGTTTTGTTATTAATATTTTTCTTAGTTATACTAGGTTCAATCATAAATCCTTTAATTTCATATTTTTATTCTCTAAATTTATGGTTTAAAAATAAAAATTTCATACTCTGAAGATCGACACATTGAATAAGACTCATTGATCAATCAGGATTAACATATAATACTTAATTCAGAAACACTGGTAGCTGCAACCACAAATGTCCACCAGAACAATAATATTGGAGAGAGGATTTGGGCCTGTATACAAGGGTATTATGCCAGATGGAAATGAAGTAGCAATGAAGAAGCTAACCCTAAAATCTAGGCAAGGAAAAAAGAGTTTCTAAACAAGGTTAAGGTAGTGGCTAAAATTCAACATAGGAATCTTGTAAATTTCCTTGGATGTTGAGTAGAGGGACATGAAAGGTTGCTTGTTTATAAGTATCAACCAAATAGGAGCCTAGATAATATATTATTTTGTGACTCTTTTAACGTAACTATGCAATTGATAAATTATGCTGCTGATTGGAATATCATGGATAGTCATGGCTAAATTCTGCAAGTGAGTCAACACCATTATAAGGCATCATGTTCTAGTGGGAACTTCCAAATCTGGATACTAAAATTAATGTAGAAATGACTATAGACTTTTCCACGCTAGATCCAATGAAGATATTCTGTTTTGCATATAATTATAATAACAACCTTGTGATCTAGGTAAGATCCTAAGGGGGAACTTATTTGGTAAAGAAGAAGAGAAAAAATTAGACGTATTTGCAAAACTGATAAGACATTAAGGATAAAAAAACAAAACTTACTATACTGAATGGATTTTAAATACTTATAACCTTACAACAAGTACATGTTGGAACATGAAATAAGTAGATGATCTCAGATAAAAAAAAGAAAACTTATTATGCTGTTATATTTTATGTGATAAAAGGTTTTGCTTTCTTGTTGGACTCATAAGGCAGTAATTTTGGTGATAACCTTGAGATAATTTTTGTGATAATTTTTACTACTTAGGACATGCTTCATTTACATAAACACTATAAATAATTTAATTATTAATTATTATGTTGAATCATTATATATGAACCAAGGTAGGGTTAGGATAATTATAAATATGTGTACGAGCAATATTTGGGAAGCATCAAAAAGAGGAATATTGAATCATATATTATAAGAAAGGATCCCCCTCAAAGTGATAAGGAAAGAGTCCTTTATAAGTGGCAAAGAGGAAGAGAGCCCCCTATAAGTGACGACGGAGCCCCCTCGAAGTGGCCAACAATTCAAAATTTATATTAAATTTAATTATTAAATTCATATCAATTATTTACAAAAATTTTGTAGTTCTTGATCAATATATTTATTGAATTATATTAGAACCACAAGGTTCTAACATGAGAAGTCTCAATTGTGAAAAAAATATGCCAAAATACTGGTTATCAAATTTTAACATACATTCAAGAGTCATCCACAATAATGGTATTAAAATAAAGGATCTACTTTAATGAGGGTAAAATAGAAATATCCTAAAATTGAGTTTATTAAAATTAATATTGACCGTGCTTCTATGCTTCTAAAAGAAATCTAGGAAACACTAGTGGAGGTTGTGTTTTTCAAAATAATGAAGGCACAAATTTTCTCACATACTTAGAATCATATGAAACTTCAACTAACTATGTAGAGGATAGGGAACTTCTTATAGGAATTAAAAATATAAGAGAAAAAGGATGGCAATATATTTCAATTGTGGGATATTCACAAACTATCATTAATGCTATCAACAAAAAGGGATGTGGGGATTGGATAAAAAATATTATTAATTGATGGTAAATAATTTAGCCAATTTTGGTGTTGATCTTCATCTTAATGAAATTTAAATTTTAAAGGGCAATTGGCAAACGAAATTCAAATTTTAAACAACATATTTTTTCTCTTAATCAAAATTATCTCAAGGAGTTGCTTGTGGAAACATAGGAATTTGAGGAAGTTGAAGAATATATTTTACAGAAAAATAAATAAAGAATATTTGTGATAAAATGATATCTTAGATAATATTTAGAATTATACATACACAAAATGTTTAATAGAATACCTTTTACTATATATATATATATATAACTACAAAACCAATATTAAAATTTATTTTTATACCATGAAAAATAAATAAAAGAATAACTTTTATTCCTATTGTTTAGATTATCAACAATATATTTAAAATTTGAAAGGGTTAAATTAAAAAATATTTCAATTTATATTAATAAGTTTATTGATAAAATTTTGAAAGAAAAAATACAACTATCTCCAAAATAATAATTGAAAGTTTTTTTTTTTTTTTTTCATACATGCAAAAATAATGATGATCAAGTGAATTGCATTTTTTTTTTTTTTTGTTGAAAATGACTTATTTTTAAATAAAGAATAATAAAAAGTACACAATAAAAAAAAATGGATGGTATGGAAACACACCCCAAATACCTATGCAGAACAACTTAAAGCCAAAAGGAGCCTGGACAAATTATAAAACAGCTAACAAATCAACCAAAAACAATTATAAAATAGCTAAAAAATCACCCAAAAGAAAATATAGGAGGTCCACTAGCAATCAAATAACCATAGAAGTAGCACTAGCAAAAGGAGGAGAGGGAGGGTTGGGGATCCTTGTACGAAAGATTACCCAAAAGAAAACATTGTAGTTAGATTGCATAATTATATTAAGGAGGGAGTGGAAGTCCTTGTACGAAAGATTGCCCCGATAGAAAACGTTATAGTTAGATTCCATAATTATGTGAAACTAGACATACAACAAGATATTACAAAGTAAAAGATTCATTTATCTAAAAATATCTAAAATATAAATAACACTAAGCTCATGTTTCTTGTTATCATGTAACCTTTGAATTTTTTTCCTCTAAAATATTATTATAATAATTTTATATTGCTACGAATTGTTAACCTTTAAGTAATAAACAAAGTTCCAATAAAGTCACATAGTAAATTAATTATTTTTATTCTTTAGTTTTTTTTTCTTGTAGCCTTGAAATCTAAAGTGATATTCCTTTAATAAGAATATTTTAAGTTTCGTTATTAATGTTTTTGTTAGTTATACTAGGTTCAATCATAAAACCTTTAATTTAATATTTTTATTCTCTAAATTTGTGGTTTAAAAATAAAAGTTCAGACCCTAGAGATCGAGATCGGTACATTGAGGAATACTCACTAATCAATCAGGATGAACATATAAAATTTAATTTGGAAACACTCGTAGCTGCAACCACAAATGTCCACTGGAACAGCAAGCTCGAAGAGGAAGGATTTGGGCCTCTATACAAGGGTATTATGCTAGATGGAAACAAATTAGCAATGAAGAAGCTATCCCTAAAATCTAGGGAAGAAAAAAAAGAGTTTCTAAATGAGGTTAAGGTGGTGGCTAAAATTAAATATAGGAATCTTGTAAATCTCCTTGGATGTTGCGTAGAGCGACTTGAAAGGTTTTTTTGTTTATGAGTACCATCCAAATAAGAGCCTAGATAAAATATTATTTGGTGTTTGTTCTCTCTCTTTTAACCTAATAGTGTAATTGATAAATTATGCAATTGATTGGAATCTAGATAGTCATGGGTAACTTTTGCAAGTGATTCAGCACCATTATAAAGCATCATGTTCTTGTGGCAACTTCCAAATTGAGACACTAAAGTTAATGGAAAAATGATGGTAGACTTTTCCACACTAGAGCCAAAAAAGATATTTCATTTTACATTTAATTATAATAAAAACCTTGTGATCTAGGTAAGATCCTAAGGGGGAACTTATTTGGTAAAGAGGAGAAAAAATTAGACGAATTTATAAAACTGATAAGATATTAAGGTGAAACAAGCAAAATTTATTATGCTGAATGGATTTTAAAGACTTATAACCTTAAAAAAAGTACATATTGGCACATGAAATAAGTAGATTCCCTCATATATAAAAGATAACAAAAAACATGTATTTGTTATGTTTTATGTGATAAAAGGTTTTGCTTTCTTTTTGAGATACATAAGGTAGCAATTTTGGCGATAACCTTGTGATAATTTTTGTGAAAATTTTTGCTACTTGGGATGTGTTGCTACTTGGGATGTGCTTCATTAGTTTCAACAATAATTTTTTCAGATCCAACTTTGATAATAAATATTTTTCGAGGAAGGGTGGCATGGTAGGATCTTAAATTTTCATTTATTTAATAATAAATAATATAAATAATTTGATAATTAATTAATAATAGTATTATTAATTATATTATTAATTATTATATTGAACCATCATATATGAATCGAGGTAGGGTTAGGGTTAGGATAATTTTAAATATGTGTACGAGCAATATTTGGAAAACATCGAGAAGAAGAATATGAAATCATAGATTCTAAGGAGGGAACCCCCTCAAAGTGGCAAGTAATAAGCCCATTATAAGTGGAAAGGATGAAGTGATCCCCCTATAAGTGACAAGGAGGGTGTCACATCCCACCCTTTGGGCTTCCTAGAAGACATTAATTGATCCAAAGGACCAATTAATGCTTGAATTTTAAACCTTGACCAAACACTATTAATAATATCATACATTAATAAGAAGGGTCTAATTAATAAAATAAGGTGATGATAAAAATTATCCCATAGAAATCCCTAATTTAAAAACTATCTACACTCTACCAAGTTAACTAGAAGGGTTTCAAATTAAAATGGAATTTTGGTAAGGTTTTGGGGAAAATAAAATATGGCTTTTGTAAAAAGGATTAATTTGAGAAAATTATACTTCACAAAGGTGACTTATTAAAATATAACCTAATTTGTTACAATTAACTGCATCGTATATACCCAATTTTTAAAAGACCCAAGAAGGACAAAGTCATATTTTAATAAAAATAATATGTACATATTTGACTAGAGGATGAACCATTCAACAAGGTCATATTTAAATATTAAAATTATGAATACTTGTCTAGTGGATGAACTATTCTCCATTCCTTATGAATAGTAATGTTGCAGGCATTGTAGGTGCTTAGGAGAAAATGGAAGACTAAAAGGAGCAAAGTACTCCACCTTACCCTCTCTTGTCTTGTACCTAATTTTAAAATGATAAATATAGAATCCTACTACTTGGATGAACTCTAGCAAGGTTCCTTCTAGTATTTTAATATTAAACTCACCCACTTGCTCATAATGGAAAAAGATCTTGAAAAATCTATAAAAGTGGAGGCAAGAAATAGAATGGGGGAGGAAATATTGAGCTTAGGTAGTATGCTTTGGGAGAATACTATGATGATTAAAGGTACTTGACCCATATGAGTGGATCAAAAAGGAAAACTTAACCCAAGCAATTTGGGAAAGAAGGAACGAAAATGATAAAGAAGAAGATTTCGTAAAGATAGAATGGAGAAGACTCAAATAGTCAAAAATTCGTGATCTACTAAGCTCTATGTTTCCCTTCATATTAAGGAAATTTTACTTATATCCATATTGCCTTTCATTATTAAATATGTTAGATCTATTAATATTTAGGTTTCCTTCATATTAAGGAAATATTTACTTAAGGTCATCTTAATATTGTAACTCCACTTGATTAAAACATTGTCAATACTTTTTTGTTTAAGTTTGCAAATATTTGGGTTTATATGATCTACATTTAGAATTGATTTTAGATCATTCTAAGAGGTTTCAGTCCCTTAAGAGACTTATGATTATTAATACGGCTCATACCGAATGATAGTATTAAAAGGAACATCATTTATGACCATTTATAGTCGTTAAGGAGAAGACCCTAATGTATATCATTGATTATTCAGTCAACATGGTAGAACCTGAATGTCATGGTAGACCCAAACATCGTCAACATGTTTGGACTACAAAGGGTAAATAAACTAGCAATCTATCATTGAAGCTAGTCCCTGCCATTGCTACCACCACCAACAACACCTACATTCTCACCGCTTTGTGGCTATCCCTTCATAAGTGCATAGATAACTTTATCCTATGTAATTCCCACCAAATGGGGCATGTGGGATATTAAGGTGGATGAAAACTAGTGGTGATCCTCTTTTAACACATATCTGAACCCTCCCTATGAACTAAGGTCTTGAGGTTACAAGGTAATATGTACCCGTTATCCTTTGATTAATAGAAAATTCCTTCTTAAATTATAAAGGGGGCATCTCTAGTGTTATTTGAAGGAGTAGATTCACTATTGCTACCTTGGGTATAACCACCTGCATGATAATCAATCATATTAATGAGGTCATCAAAGGGAAGATCGACCTTGATTGGTCAAATCTACCTGAGAGATGATTTAAAGGCTCTCCAAATCAAAGTTTATCTACTCATCAAACATATGGTGTTATCAGAGCACAAACCACTTAACCCCCCTCTACACTTGGAATAATGAAATCTCTATCACCATTTTGTTGAATTACCTTGCAAGAATAAATATCCTATTAAAGGCAACACCCCAATTCTGAGATATTATTATTGCAAGGATCATGATGGTGTTATCTATGCACAATAGGCTCAATTTCTAGCCAACTATGATCCTTGTTTCATAACTCAACCTGTTGTTAAATATGTTGGTAGACATTTTCCAAGCCATACATAAGTAAAATAAAATAAACTATTGTTGATGTGGCAATAGATCTATGACAATTTAAAATCCATGTCAAACCCTCCCCCCTTTAATGGTGATCTTGTGAATGGTAGGGTATCTACGATATGGAGGCTTGAACTATCCTCATTCGCTATCAGATCGATGTAAGTTGTGCTTCCATTAAAAAATAGACTCCATCCCATATACAACAAGTAGTGGGATAATGGTGACATAAATGTTGGATGGCATAGAAAGACTTATAGCCAAGCACCTAGGCACTTGGCCAAGACCTGAATTTTTTCCACCTATGAAACCCTATAATTACTCTTCAATATCCATGCACCTTGACCTTGCTGGTCGATTTATCATGAATTGCACTGTAAAATTATTTGTATTAGTTATGATTTTTCTTCAGGTTAAAATCCTAAACTAACCACATATGGCTTACCAAGTGTGTCGAGTTTAGTTAAAGATAGTTACCTAGTGGCGTAGAGTGATAAAGAAAACAACACTTTTACAATATAACCTTTGGAATTTCTATGATTGTTCGATCATTAAGCTA
Organism: Wollemia nobilis; assembly: GCA_028583015.1. Lineage (NCBI taxonomy): Eukaryota > Viridiplantae > Streptophyta > Pinopsida > Araucariales > Araucariaceae > Wollemia > Wollemia nobilis. The sequence continues at coordinate 2,802,493 of JAQPPZ010002224.1, forward strand.
ATTGACCATTGTGTCATTAAGTCTATTGACCATCTGACTACTATTAGCTAAATTTATATTTGTATTATTAAATGGCTAACCAATGATAATTATTTTACCTTTGGGTAATTAAGGGATTTTAAGGGCTAGACCCTTCCTAAAAATTATATATATATATATATATATATATATATATATATATATATATATATATATATATATATATATATAGTATATGGATTCCAAATTGCTAGAGGGTATGTAGATTTATCTTCCTCTAGGTATTTTGAATACATCCCTATGGGCTAGTCTTTGGGAAGATAAATTTGACACTGAACCAAATATTAGGGGAGACATAAATAAATTACAATATTTATTTGTGCTTAAGGTGTAATCTTGCGTGATACATTACAAGGTGGATTTGTAATCTTGTGTGATAGATTACAAAGTTGATTGGCACTTAAGGTGTAATCTTGTGTGATAGATTACAAGGTGGATTTACAATCATATGTGATAGATTACAAAGTGGATTGGTGCTTAAAGGTGTAATCTCATGGGATACACTACAAGGTTGATTTATGATTAAGGTATAACCTTGTGTGGTAGATTACAAGGCCAATTTGTTATTAAGGTGTAATCTTGTGTTATAGATTACAAGGCTGAGTGTGTTTAAGGTGTAATCTTATGTGATAGATTACAAGATGGATTTGTAATATTATGGGATAGATTACAAAGTGGATTGGTGCTTAAAGGTGTAATATCATATGATATAATACAATGATGATTTGTGATTAAGGTATAACCTTGTGTGGTAGATTACAAGAGCAATTTGTGCTTAAGGTTTAATATTGTGTTATAGATTACAAGGTTGAGTGTGTTTAAGGTGTAATATCATGGAATAGACTGCAAGGTTGATTTATGATTAATGTATACTCTCATGTGATAGTTCATGAAACAAATTATTGACCTTACTGATCGATTTATCGTAAATCACACTATAAAATTATCTATATCACTGATGATTTTGCTTCAGGGGCAAAACCTAACCCGACTGCATGTGGCTCACCAAGTGTATCAGGTTTAGTTAAAGATAGTTACCTAGTGGTCCAAAGTGATAAATAACACAACACATTTAAAATTTAACCTTTGGGCTTTCTATGACCATTGGGTCACTAAGCTAATTGACCATTGGGTTATTAAGTGTATTGACTATCTGAATACTATTAGCCAAATTTATATTTGTATTATTATATGGCTAACCAAAGATCATTATTTTACCTTCGGTTAATTAAGGAATTTTAAGGGCTAGGCCCTTCCTAAAAATAATATATATAGTAGATGGATTCCAAGTTGTAGAGGGTAAGTAAATTTATCTTCCTCTAGGTAATTTTGAATACATCTCTATGGACTAGTCTTTGGGAAGAGAAATTTGATACTAAACCAAATATTAGGGGAGACATAAATAAATTGCAAGATTTATTTGCGTTTAAGGTATAATCTTGTGTGAGAGATTACAAATTTTACTGGCACTTAAGGTGTAATCTTGTGTGATAGATTACAAGGTGCATTTGTAATATTGTGTGATAGATTACAAAGTCGATTGGTGCTTAAAGGTGTAATATCATGGGATAGCGTACAAGGTTGATTTGTGATTAAGGTATAACCTTGTGTGGTATATTACAAGGCCAATTTGTGCTAAAAGTGTAATATTTTGTTAAATATTACAAGGCTGACTGTGTTTAAGGTGTAATCTTGTGTGATATATTACAAGGTGGATTTGTAATCTTGTGTGATAGATTACATTGTGTATTGGTTCTTAAAGGTGTAATATGGTGGGATAGACTGCAAGGTTGATTTAGGATTAAGGTGTCACCTTGTGTGGTAGATTACAAGGCCAATTTGTGCTTAAGGTGTAATTTTGTGTTATATATTACAAGGTTGAGTGTGTTTAAGGTGTAATCTTGTGGGATAGACTGCAAGGTTGATTTGTGATTAAGGAATAATCTTGTGTGATAGATCATGAAACAAATTATTCACCAAATTTCAAGGTCATATGATGATCCTACTGATGGATCATGAGAACTATAATATGATTCTAATCAAACGATAATATGATGGTAAACATCTAATTTATGAGATATTTGTAAAAATAGGAAATTAGATATGGAGTCTAATCTAGGAGAGAGTATGGGACATCTACCTGTGTTATGAAACCTCATATGAATGCTATATCATGATGATATAATAGTATAGAGGTTGGAGAATGAATGTGGGTTTTCATTCTCAAAGGAATTATGGGGTTCTATCTTGGCAACTGATAAAAAATCTCCCTAATATGTAACAAATGATCTTTCATAAACCTATAGATATAGGAATCTATGATATTTCTATTGATTTATGGCTTAGAGAAAGGAAATGTGGCATTTCCTTAAGTACATCATAATTATAAATATGGAACAATTTGGTTCCTTGTTTTGCATAATGAAACAAGAAAGGATCTGTGGGATGCCTTTTCTATATTTGTATTTATGATAATTTAAGTTTATGAAATGAGAGGAGAAAAATATTTTGGAGTTTGGGTTTATTCCTCATGAGGGTTCCTAGGGTATATGGCATGTACTTCTATTTGTAGTTTGCAAATTGTTGTTATGCTTGGATGATTATATTTACTCTCTAGTATGATGATATCTAGATAGATCATGGATATTGCATATGATGAAATAAGTAAATGATATTTGCTTTCTAATGAGATGTTGCTTTTACATTCATATAAGATTATTATTAAAATTTTGTATGGTGTAATATTTTTGTTAACAAGTAATGTTCTATGGTTAATGATTATAATATATGATGCCTTTGTGCTTTCTAAATAATGTCACTTTTATTATGATGGAATGGTTTATATTTAAAATCAAGTGAAAGTTTTGATGTAAATAAAGTAATCTTCATGTGTTGTTTAGATGATACATGCATGATATTCCACTGCAATTAATGAAATTAGGAGGATGGATTGAAATAAATTTCAATTGATTATGTAACTAAAACTCCTAATAAAGAAGAGGTAGAAATGGTTAAACCAAGGGATCATACATATAATGATGGGATGAAAGGTTGGATAGGAGTTGGTCACTCCTATCACGAGAGTTGACATTGAACATATCATAATTATATTAGTTACTTCCTTCCCTGAATGGTGTTGATTCAAGAATATATACATGTACACAAAAAATTATATCTGAGGTGTGGTTGGTAAAGTGGGTTGTTACAGTTAGTATCAAAGCCCAGGCTAGTTAGTGGACTCTAGTGATGGGTCTAGACTAGCAAAGAGATGGAATTTATTTGTAAACCTACAAATGTTCTTGATGAACTCTAAACTAATAAATGCATAGTAAGGGTAGAAGAAGTGCTTAAAAGCTACTAATGTGTGAATTTTTTCTCCCATGCTTGTATTCACTAGTGAAATAGTAGGGAAGAGTGAGAAAACCTCCCAAAACTTGTGGAATGCCTAAGATATCATTGAGAAAATATCTTTGATATTTGTGGTAAGTAGCTAAGCCTCTCCCTTACTAGAGCATTGTGTAGAAAAAGGATTCAGGAATGATCAAGTAGAGAAAAAGATTAAATTTGGTCTCAAATCATGGATATTAAGGTTAAATAGCTCAAGTATAGAAACATTGGAGTGTCTACGAGGGTTTGTGTGATAACCCCCTTAACCCATTGTGTGATATGGGAATAAGGTTAAGTATTACAAATTACTTATGCTCTATCTTTATGATAGGACACTAAGGCATACACCAAATGTATGGGTTGAAAGAGACCTAACATGAGTCTAGTGTTATCTAGAAAGGGAAATGGGAATTCTTGTTGAAATATATAAGAGAATTTCCAAGAGCACGGTATATTTTATTACCCATTGGTATAATATGAGGGTTGGCCACTCCTATCCATAGGATAGGCACTAGCCACGTTGATTTCTGTGAAGTGCAGCCTTGGACTTACTTGAATATTCATCTTTAAGATAACCACATAGAGATTGTGCTAAAGTAACCTCTTGACCATAAAATTAGTTGTGTTAAGCTATAATATTTTCTAAGAGTATTAGGAAATGAAACTCATCTATGAAAAAAGTAAACCATAGGATATGGTAAGATAAGATCCTATTCAAATTTGCAAATGGGAATACTATCTTGCAATAAGGCAGGGGTCTAGGTGAGGTTAAGATATCAATAAAAGAATGTTTTCTTTATTTATATTGTTTTATCAATGTTACAATACACCCATGGTTTTCAACCAGAGGCTATGGTGTAGAAAATTATGGAACCCCTAGAAATTCCACCTAATTGAACATGGAAACTGACCACATATCACCAAAATAATATTCTAACATGAAACTCGGGTATGGCAAAGGAGAGCAAGGAGGGTGAAACTTCATATCTAAGCATGGAAATCACCCAAATATCAACAAAGATATGTTTTGACATGAAATTTTGGTGCATTACCACAAGAGACTTCACCAACCTCTCCAAATATACTGACTCTGTAGAAATAGTATGCCACTTGACCACCCGGGTGATGGTCAAGTTTAGTAAGGTGTGCTACACTATTTAAACAAGGGACTGCCCTATGCACAATGTATGTGGTATTATTACCCACATGCTTAAGTTGGGTCATAAACATTCAACAATTTTTTGAAGCACCGAGAACCTTCTATTATTTACAAAAGAAAACATAATTCTAATTTTAAGGGATTTAGAGTAACATTACAATAAGGAATAAATGTAGGTATGATGAAACTAGTCAAGAAATACTACATAATCAATAGCAGAGTAGCTTATGGAAGATATGTAATAACAAGAATAATTCTTGAAGAAAAAGAGTTACCTTAGAGATTCAAAGTAACTCATAGAATTCCTTGTATAAGGCAAAACATGAATCTCATCCTGGTAAACAATCTAGTATAATTGTATAATAAGATATAGTTTTTGGTATGACACAGTAAGAAATACAAACCACATAAATCAATGAGATGAGTTGATAATTAAACTCAACTTAACACAAAGTTGAATTATTATCAAATAAACAATCATGAAATGGTTTTGCGATAGTACCCATGTGTACGTATAAACGCAACCTTGACAGTTAGAAATGGTACATTAATAGATGCAAATTCTAAAAGAAGGATGTATGGATGAATGTGCACTCATCCGATGGAGAATCCAAAAGAGTAGCAATAAGACACTTTGATACCGAATTAATGATACACCCGTAAAGGTATGATATGATCACAAGTATTTTGGTAAGGTGAATTATTGCTTTGGAAACTTTGTAAAAGGAACTAGGTTGGAATCAACGATATAGTACATCTACATCGATCAAGACACAATCAATGGTGGGTGTAAAATAAAATGTGAATAATTAGGCTACTTACAATCATATTTATAATCAAAATATGTGTACCAAGAATTCAAATCCAGCTAAACATTTGAAAGAACCGAAGATGCGTTACACCATAAGCATTCAAAAAGTGAGAGTTCTACCCATGGAATGCAGGATGGTAGCACTTATTTTGGGGTTGGAATTGCTATTTATGGGCACAATGGTATCAAGCCCTATAGTTATCCTTATGATCATACTCCTAGTGCTTACCGATCTGCTAATCCACACTGTCCAAAGTAGGAAATAACTTTCAGTAGTTGTTAGAGTAGAGCTTCCTGAACAACCAAAGCAGGCCCAAGAGAGTCTATGGTCCCAATAAAGAATAAGTTTAGAGACTGAAAGGGATACATCCATAGTATAACGGAATAGGCTCAAGGTAGGAGAAGCATAAAAAAGTGACTAGAGAGCCAGGACCATGGTAGCTTTATACATAGAAAATGCACAACTATGTCAAGCAAGTGACGGATACAGGATGGCATTTTAGACCACCTATTATGGGCCACTGATAAGCCATGGAATAATCATGTCATATCCATCAGTAGCTATAAAATAATGTGGGCGAGGGAGAACCACCTAACAATTTTATATAATGACCTGAGGTAGAGGTCGAGCAACCACTAGAACAACTACCCCACCATATTCTCTAGTTGAGGGTTTAGGTCTAGCACAAGAATAGTGATAGGACCAAAGGATAGTAGCCTTAAGGGCTACAAAGGTATCTTAAAGCCATGCATTGTACAATATAAGGATGTAATTGTAACCCAAGAGGGTTTTTGATTTATGTAAATACATATATATCCTTAATATGAAATACAATGAAATTATGTTTGGTCTAGATCATTGTGGTATTCTAATTCATCTAAGAAAGGAATATTTTCTAATATGTAATACTCTTGGATAAGTTCTATTAACAATATGACTGGATGATCCCTAATTACTTAAGTCTTCCTTTTCTTCTGAGTAGTGGCTCATAAAATCCTAAATAGTGGGTAGCTTTTAGAGGGTCGTAAGCAGGTAAGCTTGGACTAAGTACCCTATCCAACATACTACCCACTTGAATTTTGTCTGTAACGATTAGTTATCAAGTGAAGGATGTATTGGAGGGTAAGAAGAATTATGTCAAGATGAATCTATCCAATAAGCTTAATTAAAGGAAATATTAATATAGATAAGATTTAAAACTAACTTAAATTAACAAGGTTAGACATGAAAATTCTAAAATAGGAACACTCTTAAGAGGTATAGATGAGGAATCTATCCTTAGATAAGAGTGTGGGATTCCCTCTCGACATAGAAGAAGTCATGTTCTAATGATTTTTATGACACCTTACATGGTATAAGTGTGGTCATAGGTACTATAAATGAGTGATAGTATGATTGTTATGACACCTTACATGGAGTAAGTATGGTCATAGGTACTGTCAATGAGTGATAGTATGATTGGTATACATGGAAAGAAATATAAAACTTTTTGCATGGTACCTTACCAAGGGGTAAGTGTGACCATGAATATCAATATAGCAATATAAGCATAGTAAATATAATAATTGCTATTTTCTACTTAGAGACTACATATTTTCATGTCTTTCTCCTCCCACTATTGAGCTAATGGTGAATCAAATGGGAAGAGCTAATCAAACCCTCCAATTTTTTTTGGTTTAAAGTGGTGTACCTTAGAATATTTTGAGGAATACACTTGATATTTATGTCTCTTGAGATACGAGTATTGCAATAGACTGATTGAAAATAGGTACCATGGGACATAACAAGTGATACACAAGTGGTGTCAAATGGGTTTGCCAAGAAGGATTCAAGATATATGGGTATATTGAAGGAAGAAGTATGAAAATTAAATCTCTGTCTTAGATAACACCTGTGTATATCAGGTTAAATCATAAAAAGGAGGTATCAAGCCATGGTGTGATACTACTTTGTGAAAAATTTGATGCATTTAATTAGATATATGGAGTCTAATTCATTATTAAAACATAAATTCATGTCATTTCTATGGAGATTCTACAATTATTTTATTGCAGTATTTTACTATCATTGACTATGCTATGATATATGCTTTGATGCTTTGTTTTTATGATGAAAATTGTGTATGGATGATGTTTCAATACTTATTATTGATGCAATATGGATACTTTATTACTTTAAGGACATGATACTATTAATAGTATACACTTTTGCAAGTCCATGTACTCTCAAGGATGGAATATGATGCTTACTATCAGGACCAAGACATTGGAAATAAGAAAAAATATGATGATTCTATCTATTTTGTAAATACTAGTGCTATTTTTAATAATTTTTGTATTAACTAAGCTAGGAACAAATGATAAACACAAGGGACTATGGTTAATACAAGGGGAGGAGTATGTCACAACCCACCCATCGGACTTCCTAGAAGACATTAATTAATACAAAGGCCCAATTAATACTTGAAATTTTAAATGTTGACCAAACCCTATCAATACTGTCATACATTAATAGGAAGGGTCTAGTTAATAAAATAAGGTGATGATAAAAATTATCCCATAGAAATACCTAATTAAAAAACTATCTACACTCTACCAAGTTAGGGTTTTGGATTAAAAGTAAATTTTTGTAATGTTCTGGAGAAAAATAAAATAAGTCTTTTGCAAAAAGGGTTAATTTCATAATATTATCCTCCACAAATGTGACTTATTAATATATAACCTAATTTATTACAATTAGGTACACTCTAAAAATTTGCCCAATTTTGAAAAGACCTAAGAAAGACAAAGTCATATTTTAATAAAAATAATATGTACATATTTGACTAGAGGATGAACCATTCACCAAGGTCATATTTAAATATTAAAAGTATGCATATTTGTCTAGTGGATGAACTATTCTCCATTCCACATGAATAGTAATGTTGCAGGCATTGCAGGTGCTTGGGAGAAAAGGGAAGACTAAAAGGAGAAAAGTACTCCACCTTACCTTCTCTTGTCTTGTCCCTAATTTTAAAATGATAAATATGGAATCCTACTACTTGGGTGAACTCTGGGAAGGTTCCTTCTAGTATTTTAATATTAAACTCACCCACTTGCTCATAAGGGAAAAAGAGCTAGAAAAATATATAAAAGGGGAGGCAAGCAATGGAATGGGGGAGGAAATATTGAGCTTAGGGAGTATGCTCTCTACCTTGGTAGATTAGAAACCAAAAGACTTTGGGAGAGTACTATGGTGATTAAAGGTACTTGATCCATATGAGTGGATCAAAAAAATAAAGTGAACCCAAGCAATTTGGGAAAGAAGGAACATAAGTGATAGAGAAGGAGATCTTGTAAATATAGGATGGAGAAGACTCGAAGACTAGGCTCTTCCAGGTTGATTTCTCTTATTTATTTAAATATGTGTGATCTACTAAGCTCTATGTTTCCCTTCATATTAAGGAAATTTTGCTTATATTCATATTGCCCTTCGTTATTAAATATGCTCAATCTATTAAGCTTTATGTTCCCTTCATATTAAGGAAGGCTTTACTTAAGGTCATCTTAATATTGTAACTCTACTTGATTAAGACCTTATCAATATTTTTTTAAGATTGTAAATCTTTGGATTTATATGGTTGGCATTTAAAATTAATTTTAGATCATCCTAAGAGGCTTTAGTCCCTTAAGGGACTTATGACTTAATCAATATTTTTTAAGTTTGCAAATATTTGGATTTATATGGTTGTCATTTAAAATTAATTTTAGATCATCCTAAGAGACTTTAGTCCCTTAAGGGACTTATGATTCTTAATATGGTTCATACTGAATGATAAAATTGAAAGAAACATCATTTATGACCATTAATAGTCGTTAAGGAGTAGACCCTAATGTATATCGTTGATTATTCAATCAACATGGTAGAACCTGAATGTCATGGTAGACCCAAATGTCATCAACATGATTAGACTGAAAAGGGCAAATAAACTAGCAATCTACCACTAAAGCTAGTCCCTACCATTGCTACCACCACTAGTGGTGCCTACATGGTCACCACTTGGCGGTTATCCCTTCATAAGTGAAAAGACAACTTTATCTTATGTAATTCCAATGAAATGAGGCATGTGGGATATTAAGGCGAATGAAAACTGGTGATGACCCTCTGTTAGCGCATATTTGAACCCTCCCTCTAAACTAATATCTTGAGGTTAGAGTGTAATATGTACCTGTTATCCCTTGAATAATAGGGAATTCCTTCTTAAATTATAAAGGGGGCATCTCTAGTGTTATTTGAAGGAGTAGATTCACTGTTTCTACCTCGGGTATAACCACCTACATGATAATACCTCATCTTGACGAGGTCATCAAAAGGAAGATCGACCTTGATTGGCCAAATATACCTGAGAGATGAGTCAAAGGATCTCCAACTCAAAGTTTATCCACTCATCAAACCTATGGTGTTTTCATAGAACAGACCACTTGACCCCCCTCTGTGCTTGGAAGAATGAAATATTTATCACCTTTCTGCTGAATGACCTCACGAGAATCAAGGTCCGAGTAAGGCAATACCCCAAGTTTGAGATATAACTATCACGAGGATCACAATGGTGTAATCTATGCATAGTAGGCTAAATTTCTAGCCAACCATGATCCCTATTTCATAACTCTCAACCTATTGTTAAATATGTTGATCGATATTTTTTGACCCATACATAAGTAAAATAAAATGACCTATTACTGATGTAGAAAGATATGTATGATGACTTAAAACCCATTTCAAACCCCCCTAATGGCGATCTTATGAACGATAGGGTATTTTGGAGCTGGAGGCTTAAACTATCCTCATTCGCTATCATTGAAAAATAGCCTCCATCCCACATACAACAGGTAGTGGGATAATGGCAACATATATGTCAGATGGCATAGAAAGGCTTATAGCCAAGCACCTAGGTGCTTGGCCAAGCCCTATATTTTTACCACCTTTATAATTACTCTCTTATATCCATTTACATTGATCTTGCAGATAGATTTATCATGAACCATGATATAAAATTATTTGCATCACTAATGATTTTTATTCAGGAGCAAAGCCTAACCCTATCACGTGTTGGTCACCAAGTGTATCAGGTTTAGTTAAATATAGTTGCCTAGATTGATAAATAACACAACACTTTTACAATTTAACCTTAGGTATTTCTATGACCATTGGGTAACTAAGCCAATTTACCATTGGGTCATTAAGTCTATTGACCATCCGACTACTATTAGCTAAATTTATATTTGGATTATGATACGACTAACCAACGATAATTATTTTACCTTCGGGTAATTAAGGGCTAGACACTTTTTAAAAAGAATATATATAGTAGATGGATTCCAATTTGCTAGAGGGTAAGTAAATTTATCTTCCTCTAGGTAATTTTGAATACATCCCTATGTACTTGTCTTTGGGAAGAGAAATTTGATACTAAACCAAATATTAGGGGAGACATAAATAAATTACAAAATTTATTTGTGCTTAAGGTGTAATCTTGTGTGATAGATTACAAGGTGGATTTGTAATTTTGTGTGATATATTACAAAGTTGACTCAAACTTAAGGTGTAACATTGTGTGATAGATTACAAGGTGGATTTGTAATCTTGGATGATATATTACAAAGTGGAATGGTGCTTAAAGGTATAATATCATGGGATAGACTGTAAGGTTGATTTGTGATTAAGGTATAACCTTGTGTGGTAGATTACAAGGCCAATTTGTGCTTAAGTTATAATATTGTTACAATATTGAGTGTGTTTAAGGTGTAATCTTGTGTGATAGATTACAAGGTCTATTTATAATCTTGTGTGATATATTATAAAATGGATTGGTGCTTAAAGATGTAATATCATGGGATAGACTACAAGGTTGATTTATTATTAAGGTATAACTTTGTGTGGTAGATTACAAGGCCAATTTTTTCTTAAGGTGTAATCTTGTATTATAGATTACAAGGCCAAGTGTGTTTAAGGTGTAATCTCATGAGATAGACTGCAAGGTTAATTTGTGATTAAGGTATAATCTTGTGTGATAGATCATGAAACAAATTTTTGACCTTGTTGATCGATTTATTATGAACCACACTATAAAATTATCTACATCATTAATGATTTTGCTTCAGGGGAAAATCCTAACCCGACCGCGTATGACTCACCAAGTGTGTCAGGTTTAGTTGAATATAGTTACCTAGTGGTATAGAGTGATAAAGAACACAATACTTTTATAGTTTAACCTTTGGGATTTCTATGACCATTGGGTCACTAAGCCAATTGACCATTGAGTCATTAAGTCTATTGACCATCTAAATACTATTAGCTAAATTTATATTTGAATTATTAAATGGCTAACCAACAATCATTATTTCACCTTCAGGTAACTAAGGTATTTTAAGGGCTAGATCCTTCCTAAAATGAATATATATAGTATATGGATTCCAAGTTGCTATATGCTAAGTAAATTTATCTTCCTCTAGGTAATTTTGAATACATCCCTATGGACTAGTCTTTGGGAAGAGAATTTTGATACTAAATAAAATATTAGTGGAGACAAAAACAAATTACCAGATTGATTTGTGCTTAAGGTGTAATTTTGTGTGATAGATTACAAGGTGTATTTGTAATCTTGTGTGATAGATTACAAACTAGATTGATGCTTAAAGGTGTAATCTCATGGGATATACTACAAGGTTTATTTGTGATTAAGGTATAACCTTGTGTGGTATATTACAAGACCAATTTGTGCTTAAGGTGTAATCTTGTGTTATAGATTACAAGGCTGAGTGTGTTTAAGGTGTAATCTTGTGTGATAGATTATAAGGCAGATTTGTAATATTGTTGGATAGATTATAAAGTGGATTGGTGCTTAAAGGTGTATTATCATGGGCTAAACTGCAAGGTTGATTTATGATTAAGGTATAACCTTGTGTGGTAGATTACAAGGCCAATTTGTGTTTAAGGTGTAATCTTGTGTTATAGATTACAAGGAAGGTGTAATCTTGTGTTATAGATTACAAGGCTAATAGTTTTTAAGGTGAAATCTCATGGGATTGACCGTAAGGTTGATTTGTGATTAAGGTATAATATTGCGTGATAGATCATAAAACAAATTATTGACCTTACTGATCGATTTATCATGAACCACACTATAAAATTATATGCATCACTAATGATTTTGCTTCAGGGGCAAATCCTAACCCGACCGCATGTGGCTCACCAAGTGTATAGATTTTAGATAATGATAGTTACCTAGTGGCCTAGGGTGATAAAGAACATAGTACTTTTATAATTTAAACTTTGGGCTTTCTATGACTATTGGTTCATCAAGCCAATTGACCGTTGGGTCATTAAGTCTATTGACCATCCAACTACTACTAGCCAAATTTATATTTGAATTATTATATGGCTAAAAAATGATCATTATTTTACTTTCGGGTAATTAAGGGATTTTAAGGGCTATATCCTTCCTAAAAATAATATTTATAGTAGATGGATTCCAATTTGTAAGAGGGCAAGTAAATTTCTCTTCCTCTAGGTAATTTTGAATACATTCCTATGGACTAGTCTTTGGAAATAGAAATTTGATACTAAACCAAATATTAGGGGAGACATAAACGAATTACAAGATTGATTTGTGATTAAGGTGTAATATTGTGTGATAGATTACAAGGTGTATTTGTAATCTTGTGAGATAGATTACAAAGTGGGTTGGTGCTTAAAGGTGTAATATCATGGGATAGACTGCAAGATTGATTTGTGATTAAGGTATAACCTTGTGTGGTAGATTACAAGGCCAATTTGTGCTTAAGGTGTAATCTTGTATTATAGATTACAAGGCTGAGTGTGTTTAAGGTATAACTTGATGGGATAGACTGCAAGGTTTATTTGTGATTAAGGTATAATATTGTGTGATAGATCATGAAATAAATTATTTACCAAATTGCAAGGTCATAGGATGATCCTTCTAATGGATCATGAGAACTATAATATGATTCTAATCAAATGATAATATGATGGCAAATATTTAATTTATGGTATATTAGTGAAAGTGGGAAATTAGATATGGATTCTAATCTAGGAGAGAGTATAGGACCTCTCCATGTGTTATGAAACCTCATATGAATGCTATATCACGATGATATAATGGTATCTAGGTTGGATAATGAATGCGAGTTTTTGTTATCAAGGGAATTATGGGGTTCCCTCTTTGCAACTAACGAAATGTCTCCTTAATATGTAACCAATAATATTTAATAAACCTATAAATATAGAAATTTATGATATTCCTATTGATTGATGGCTTAGAGAAAGTAAATGTGGTATTTCCTTAATTGCATCATAATTAAAACATGGAACAAGTTGGTTCCTTGTATTGCATAATTATTTAGGAAAGGATTTGTGGGATGCCTTTTCTATATTTGTATTTATGACAATTTAAGTTTATGAAATGAGAGGAGAAACATATTTTGGAGGTTGGTTTTATTCCCCGTAAGGGTTCCGAGAGTATATGTTGTGTACTTCTATTTTTGGTTTGCAAATTGTTGTTATGTTTGGATGATTATTCTTACTCTCTAATATGATTATATCTAGATAGGTCATGGATATGTCATATGATGAAATAAGTAAATGCCATTTGCTTTCTAATGAGATTTTTCTTTTACATTCATATAATATGGTTATAAAAATGTTGTATGGTGTAATATCTTTGTTAACAAGTAATGTTCTATGGTTAATGATTATAATATATGATGCCTTTGTGCTTTCTAAAGAATGGCACTTTTATTATAATGGAATGGTTTATATTTGAAATCAAGTGAAAGTCTTGATATAAATAAAGTAATCTTCATGTGTTGTTTAGATGATACATGCATGATATTCCATTGTGATTAATGAAATTAGGAAGATGGATTGAAATAAAATTCAATTGATTATGTAACTAAAACTCCTAAAAATGAAGAGGTGGAAATGGTAAACCAAGGGATAATACATATAATGATGGTATGAAAGGTTGGATAGGAGTTGGTCACTCCTATCACGAGATTTGACATTGACCATGTCATAATTTTCTTGGTTAATTCCTTCCTTATATGGTGTTGATTCAAGATAATAGACATGTACAAAAATAAATAAAAAAGTTTCTATCTCAGGTGTGGTTGGTAAAGTAGGGTGTTACAGAGGGAGCCCCCTCGAAGTGGCCAACGACTCAAAATTTATATTAAATTTATTTATTAAATTCATATCAATTATTTATTAAATTTCTACAGTTCTTGATCAATATATTTATTAAATTATATTAGAACCTCAAGGTTCTAACATGGGAAGTCTCAATTGTGAAAAAATAGAGGGTAAAATATTGGTTATCAAATTTTAAAAAGCATTCAAGAGTCATCCACAATAATGGTATTAATATAAAGGATCTACTTTAATGAGGTTAAAATATAAATGTCCTAAAATTGATTTTATCAAAATTAATATTGATGGTTCTTTTATGCTTCTAAAGGAAATCTAGGAAACACTAGTGGGGGTTGTGTTTTTCAAAATAGTTAAGGTAATTTTTTCTCACTTACTTAGAATAATATGAAACTTCAACTAATTATGTAGACGATAGAGAACTTATAGGAATTAAAAAAATAAGAGAAAAATGATGGCAATATATTTCAATTGTGGGAGATTCACAATTTATCATTAATGCTATCAACAAAAAGGGATGTGGGGATTGGATTATAAACATTATTAATATCGATTTTTATCATCTCTAATTATAGTCAATCTATTCGAAATATGAGCATATCTATAGAGAAAGAAATAAGGTAGCAAATAATTTAGCCAATCCTGGTGTTGATCTTTATCTAAACGAAATTTAAATTTTAAAGGGAAATTGGCCAATAAAATTCAAATTTTAAATAACATATTTTTTCTCTTAATAAAAATGATGTCAAGGATTTTCTTGTTGAAACATAGCAATTTGAGGAAGCTCAAGGATATATTTGATACAAAAATAAATAAATAATATTTGTGATAAAATGACATCTTAGATAATATTTAAAATTATACATACACATAAATATTAAATCAAATATCATTTTTTTCTAAATTTTATTGATATACATAGAACTACAAAACCAATATTGAAATTTATTTTTATACCATGAAAAACAAATAAAAGTGTAACTTTTCTTCCTATTGTTTAGATTATCAAAAATAAATTTAAAATATAAAAAGGTTAAAATGTGCAATATTTCAATTTATATTAAGAAGTTTGTTGACAAAATTTTGAAAGAGCAAATACAACTATCTCCAAAATAATAATTCAAAGTTTTATTTTTTTTTGCATACATGCAAAAATAATGATGATCAAGTGAATTATGAAAACATTGCATTTTTATTTTTATTTTATTTTTTTTGTTGAAAGTGACTTATTCATAAATAAAGAATAATAAAAGTACACAATTAAAAAAATGGATGATATGGAAACATACCCCAAATATCTATGCATAGCATCAACCTAAAGCCAAAAGGATCCTAGAACAGTTATAAAATAGCTAAAAAATCAACAAAAATAAAGGACAGTAGGTCCACTAGTAATCAAATAACCATAAAAGTAGCACTAGCAAAAGGAGTAGAGGGAGGGTTGAGGGTCCTTGTATGAAATATTACCCCAATAGAAAGTATTGAAGTTAGATGCCATAATTATATGAGGGACGAGGTGAAGGTCCTTGTATGAAAGATTGCCCCAATAGAAAACATTACAATTAAATGCCATAATTGTATGAAACTATACATACGACAAAATATTACAAAGTAAAAACTATAAAAATGAGTGATATTTATTCACTTATCTAAAAATATCTAAAATTTAAATAACACTAGGCCCATGTTTCTTATTATCATGTAACCTTTGAATTTTTTATCCTCTAAAATGTTATTATAATAATTTTAAACTGCTACGAATTGTTAACCATTAACCATTAAGGAATAAACAAAGTTCGAATGCTGAGGAAGACCATGATGTGGTATGCAAAGATGAGCAGTGCTAAGGAGCTAGAATTTCTTCTAGATCCAATTTCAGTGGTTTTTGGTCTGAAGAATGTGGTGGGGTTTTGTTGTTCAATTATCACTATCCTTGGTGTGATAGTTGATGGAACATATGTTCCTCTTATCTATAGCCCTCAGTCATTTCCATGTACCTCTACATTTTTTGGGTTGCAATAGAATGGGGATTTTTTATTGTTTGTCCCGCTTTTGTGGATGGGGAAGTTGTTGCCTCAGTTTTTCATGTGCTAGGTTTAGGGGAGTCACTTGTTTTCATTTTTTCAAATTATTATTGATAAGGGGGTTGGATGGTGATCTGTGCAGTGGTTTTTGCAACGAGTTGTGGAGTGGTTTCTACGGTGGGCTGTGGAGAGGTCTGTACGGTGGGTTGTGTAGTGGTCTGTGTGGTGGGCTTCTTGCCCTTATTTTTTAGTAAGATTTGGTTGGCAGTGCTACTGGACTTTATCCCTTGCAAAAGCTCTATTTTTTTGTTTATCGAAGGGATTAGAACCTACAAGCGTTAGGGGTTCTTAGTTTCTTTTTGCCTGGGTTTTTTCCTCATGAATCTGGGTTCTAGGTCCCCATAAAAACCTTGCTGCTTGGCCTCCAATTTTTCATATGTGGAGGCTTGTTTGGTGTGTTTTTGGTTATGGGTGGGGTTGCAGGATTCTGACGACTTGTTTCTCTTCATGTTTCATTGGATTTCTTCATTAGACTCTAACCCCTACTTTTGGTTCCCTCGTTAAGGTACCCTTGCTCTACTTTATTTCTTTGGCTTCTCAAGTTTCAGGTCAATGTTCCATTCTCGAGCTAGTTTTTTGGGCAGGGTTTGATTCCCTCGTGCTCACAAAATGGTTTTCTATGTTGTTTTTTGGGCAGCATGTTCCTTGCGATATGGTTTCTATGGCTTTGGATTTGCTCGAATTTATGTTTCCTTTTTCGTAGTGCCCATTATGGATTGGTTCTCTAGTTTTCTCCTCTCATTTCTTAAGAGGTTTTAATTTTCTCAATTTAGTTCAAACGAGAGTTATTCTTTTTAAATTTTAAATTTTTACCAGTTTGGTTCCTCGACAGTTGGTTTCATCGACTAGTGGGTCCCTTTGATCCTCTATATTTTGGTTGTTTTACTCCTTCTAAAGTTGTAATCTATGGGTTTTTTTTTAACTGTTGTGCACCTTTGGGTGTGTTTGCTTTCCTATGGGTTGGTTGTCCTTTGTATTGCTCCTGCAGGAAAGTTATTTTTCTAGAATAGTGTTCCTCTGGGAGTTGTTGTAATAGGTTGTGGGACCATTTAAATCCCTCTATTTTCTTAATATTACCAAAAAAAAATAAACAAAGTTCCAATAAAGTAACATGGTAAATTAATTATTCTTATTCTTTTGTTTTTTTTCTTGTAGCCTTGAAATTTAAAGCGAGTTTCTTTAATAAGAACATTATTTTAAGTTTCATTATTAATGTTTTTTTTAGTTATACTAGGTTCAATCATAAAGCCTTTAATTTAATATTTTTATTCTCTAAATTCATGGTTTAAAAATAAAAATTTTAGACCCCAACATATTGAGAAAGACTCAACAATGATAGATGCAACCACAAATTTCCACAAGAAAAAAAAGCTCGAAGAGGAAGGATTTAGCCTATATACAAGGGTATTATGCTATATGGAAATGATGAAGCAGTGAATATGCTATCTCTAATAAATAGGCAAGGAAAAAAAATAATTTCTAATCTTCATCTTAATGAAATTTAAATTTTAAAGGGCAATAATGAAATTCAACTTTTAAATGACAATATTTTTTTCTTAATCAAAATGATGTCAAGGAGTTGCTTGTGGAAACATAGCAATTCGAATAACTTCAAGGATATATGTGACATAAAAATAAATAAAGAATATTTGTTTTTTTATTAGTAACGGGTTTTATAAGGGACCCAAAACCTTATAAACAAGTTGTAAGGAGGATCCCGTGAAGGTTCAAATCCCTTCAAAACAAGCCAAAATTGGACCATTCATAGAGTCCATAAACTAAAAATAGCCTAAATTATTATAATACGTACTACCCATGGGCACAAAAAGAAACCAAAAACAACATAGATATCATAGGGAACTTCCCAAACGACCGTAGATAGAGAGGCAGGGAGAGCACAAAGACCATCCTAGAAAACAAAAGGGGATAGTCCCATTCAGGATCAACTATTTTACTCTGGGACGTAGTCCTCGTCATCTTTGGAATCATCCTCCATAGGGCTAATGTTCTTCTGCTTGTTCATCAAAGTGATGATCTTGTTGGCTCTAAGGAGCATCGAGGTAGCAATATTGATGATATCTTCCAAATTCATAATCTCATCCACATCCTCCATCTGCTACACGAACTTGGATCCTCTTGGAGACAGTCCTGACATGGTCCTCGGGCTCCTGTAAGCCATAGATGGACCTAGCTTATTGTTGACATTCTTGAACTAGACAGAGCGTCACACTGGGGTTTCGAAAGACCCCATATGGGGTAATTTCCTTGGATGTTTGGACTTTCTTGGAGTGCCAATATCCACATCCACCACTAGAACATCTTGATCACCATCTAAAATTACCAAAGGGATAGGTTCAGGGAATATATCAATTTTCCCCTATTCTACTACGTGCTGGTCAAGATTCTGACTCACGTACTTGTAAATTATATAGTGTAAGCCCTAGTGCTTGGGGTGAGTTGATTTCCTCTTCTTGATGCTATCTATGGATATCTCCATTGATCGATACAAGTATTTTGGGATGTTAATCTGCTTGACATCCTTAAGAAAGTTAAGGAATGCCATATGAAAACTTTACAGTGGTGATGTCGGCTTGTCAACTATCAAGTACTGCATAACAGGAACCATTACCCTGTTCCATGGAGGTGGAAGCCCATCTCTGACAAACCCATTATCTTTTTTAGTTAATGACTTTCCCTTATCATGGAATAAAGCCAATTATCCTACCATGGAGTGTTTGTCCCTTCGAACAACTTCCCCTTCATTGGGTAATTCAGTTATCTCTGCTAACAGATCGATGGTCACTACAAAGGTTAACCCTTTCAATGACACAGTGCCATTGTCCCAGGTTTGGATAAATTCCTTGGAAATATCAGGATCATGGCCACCAAACTTTTTCAAGAAGTTTAACAATCCACATGCCTTCAAGATTTATTTGATCATCAGGTCTAGCTAAAACTATTCAAGTTCAATAAGCACCATTATTCTCCACACTATAAAGAACCCCTCATGGCACCTTCACCTAATCTCACTCAACTTGGTGCTTTTCTATGTATATTGCCTTACTAAAAGCCCTTCTTTGAGTTATTTCATACTAATATGCATGGTCTTGAAACTTGGTTGAGACTTCTCGAGCATGAGACATCTTGGAGTTCAATCTGATTGGTCTCAAGGAATAATATCAAGAATATGCACCAGAATCAGAGACATCCAAGATGGTGGAAAACGTCAGTTAAAATAGTTAGAAGGCCGAGTGTATCGTTGGTGCCCCACCATGTTTGCAATAGTTCTTCGATTATGGGATTTCATAGCATCAAGCACCACATTAATTTCCATAGAATTCATAAAACTGATAAAATTATCATCTTCCTTTATGTGGTTATCATCTTGGCATGTCTCTAAGTGAATAATTTCACTCACATGAAAAGAATAATGTGTCCATGGATGCCTTCCTTCACAATGTTGTCCACACACGTCTTCCCAACAGTTGTTGTTGGTGTTGATATTACAAACCTCATCGCTTAGATGGCAAGAAATGCAATGGGTCCTATTTCAGGAGCAGCCAATTTTGGAAAGAGTAATGTGTCACCTTGGCATTGTAGTGTGATAAGGTCCCTCCATGCACCTCGTATTATGGGCCAATATGGTCCTTGACATCATGGCATTGATCAATATTGGTAGCTACAAGTTCACTACAGGAATTAGCGATGCATTGATGGAGATTCCCCTACCACATCGAAAGGGATTGAACAGTTAACCCAAAGTTTACCATTGTATCTGTCACCCGATTGCCTTCCCTATACACATGTTGAATACACCTATTGCTAATCGCCCTTAGCTAGACAATGGACTCTTCAATGATTGGTCCCACATTCCAAGGTGGGTTCGAGACCCCTTTCAAATAGTTTATAGTGTTTAAGGAGTCTCCTTCAACTATCAAGTATTGGATATTGAGTTCGATGGCCATTTGGATGCCTCAAAAAGTTTCCCGAGCCTTTGTAAAATTATTAGATTGGACTCCAATTTTTTTTGCATAAGCCAAAATGAGTCGACCTCTATCATCCCGAATCACTCCTCCACAACTTGCATCACCAGGATTACCTTTTGATGTGTCATCAAAATTTATCTTGAACCACCGAGGGGCAGGGGGAATCCATGATACAAGGGATCTATCCACAGTAACCTAGGGATGACCAGAAACCTCAAAATATAGGTTAGCATAACGTGCCACTTGAATCTCAAATGGGGATGAAAGACAATCACCAAAAGATATTGACATTTTTAGAGGTAAATGTGACAGTTCTTAAGGAAACCTACTCCAGTTCAAGGCACAAAAAATAAAAAGCTTGATTGTTCCTTTCCAACTAAATTTACCACATAAAGTTAGGGAAAATGTTCAACCACCAAAAACTCAGGCAAGTGGACTTAAAGGGGTTTGGCCAATGGATAATAAGATCACTGATAAACTGAGGAGAAACCCAAGAAATGGATACACTTGATAGAATTGAGGACATGACAAGGCAAGAAAAGGGGCACTCTAGAAACAGGTGATTAACTGACTCTCATGCGGATTTGTAGAGGTAGCATCTATTGGGTAAGATCATACCATGGGTTATCAAGTTATCGGTGGTCAATAGCCTATTTTTTGCTTCTAGAAAAAAAATGAGCTATCTTAGGAATAATATTTTGATCCAGATACTATTGAAGGGGAACCAATCATCTTCAGGTTCATTCATAACCATATATGCAATTTTGACTAAGAAATTCCCAAACTGGCTGAGTTTCCAAAAGAGAACATCAGGTGGCCTAGTGCTTAGAATCAAATGAGTTTAGAGAAGCACAAATAGGCAGAGATGGAAAGAGCGAAGCTTAGGATAATCTAGATCAGTAGGGATATCAATCTAGCAGGGAACCACTACTTCATTATTAATAAAATTCTCAATACTGGGACCAAAAATTAGATCAGTGATAGGTTTAAGAATACTTACATACTGATCACAAATCATAGGTTGAGCCATAATCCATGGGTCTTCCTAGAATATGATTCATGATCCATATCCAAGCTTCCAACGTCCACACTTTTGAATGATAGACCAGGTTCAACACGTCAACAAACCCAATAGGCATGAGGCAATTGCCCATTAGAGACCGTTGCCTGAGGTACTTAGTCTTAATAATATCAACCCACTAAGATGGGTAGTTAGACACAATATTCCATCCCTCCTTTGAAATCGTGGCCATATTCATTTGGTGAACTCTTCTCAGACCTAGTCCTTCCCTGCATTTTGGAAGGCAAACCTTATCCCATGTGACAAGGTAAAATCTACTTTTTTTCTTTGTTCCTGACCATAGAAAATTCTGGTGAAGTTGTTCCAATATATTACATACAATAATCGGAGCTTGAAATACGAATATAAAGTAGACTGAAACACTCTAAAGATAAGATTGCATTAGGATTAACTTCCCTGCACTACTAATCAAGGCTCCCTTCCAACCAGTAAGCTTCTTTATAACCCTCTAAATGAAATTGTCCCACATCCTCACAGTTGGGTGCCCTTGGAACAACGGAAGTCCAAGGTAAGTTACAAGAAACTCAAAAATGGCACATCCCATGATCATAGCTATTCTCGCCGTCTATTAGTCGAAGTATGTATGAAGTAAATTTTGCTTTTCAAATAATTTACTTTTTTGCCAACAGCCTTCTCATAATCTTCCAATATAGATTTAATAACTCTGGCTTCGGAGATACTAGAGAGGTTGGCTAAAATTGTATTGTCAACAAATTTTTGATGAGACACTAGAGGGAGCCTGGTTGAAGCCTTGATCCTTGAAATACCATCCTTAGAACATGTTGCATTAAGTGCCCTACCCAAGTTTTCCACCACTAGGATGAACAAGAAAGGTGATATCGGATCACTTTTTCTAAGTCCCCTTTTGCTCCTAAAATATCCTACAACTGCTCCATTAACAATGACTAAAAACTAGGCAGAGGACATGCATGCTTTAATCAGACAAATCCATCTATGGTAAAAATAAAATTGGGCTAGGACAGTAGTGAGAAACTCCCAAGAAATCCTATCAAAGGATTTACTGATGTCTAATTTCAAGAAAAAACATGGGGATATATTGACCGTGATAGTATGGATTAGCTCATGGATTGTAATCACATTGTCTGTAATGACTCTCCCTTAGAAATAGCTACCCTAACACTTGTCAATGATTTAGGTATAATGAAATTCATTCTATTCACCATGTCTTTTGTAAAGATTTTGTATAACACATAGTTGATAGGATGAAAGTCGAACATGGATGAGCACTCGTGGGCTTTTGGGATGAAAGCAAGGAATGTGGAGTTAAGCTCTCTAGGGATAAAATTGGTTCTTTGGATTTCTAGAATAGCTTCAAAGACATCTTCTCCAATGATATCCCAATAGAATTGAAAAACCGAGGAGGGAAACCATCGGGGCCAGTGGCTTTGTCAACTATCATAGAAAATAAATCTTCTCTAATTTCATCACAGGATAAGGGTTACAACATAAGATCATTATCATCCTAAGACACGAGGGACGGTATGTGTTGTAGAAGGGATTCAACACCTTGGCCCAATAAGCTTGAGATGAGCCCAGGATATTACAAAAGTGTTCCACTGCCTTGTTTCAGATTTCCTCATGTCCTTTAACCCGTGATCCATATTATCTATGAAGAAATCTTATAGTATGTACCCCTCTATGCCTCAATGTGGTGGCATGGAATAATTTTGTATTCAGGTCACCTTCCTTGAGCCACAAGGCTCTGGACTTTTGTCACCAAAATGTTTCCTCCCTGGCCAACAAGTTATGGAATTCACATAATAGTATATTCTCTTGTTTCCAAACTTCATTAGTAGCATTGCCATTCTGAACCAATTTTTTATTTCTTTTAGTTGGGAGAAAATTACTTGTTGCGACTCAAAAATATTCCTGAATACCTCCTTATTCCATTTTTTGAGCTGAAGCTTAAGAATTTTTAGTTTCATATAGACTTTGAAAACACTCGTACCATCGATAGGTTGACTCCACAACTCAATTATTTTTATCTTGAACTCTGGATGTTGAAACCACATGGACTCAAACCTAAATGGAGGTCTAAAATTAGTATCCGACCTAGAAACTTCTAAGAGAAGTGGGTTATTATTAGAAGCTATCCTTGGTAAGGATAACAATGTAGCATCGTCAAATATTGGGATTGCTTCTTTAGATATAATAACTCTACCAAGTTGCATTTATATGAGTTGGTCTCCTCCACACTGATTGGTCCAGGTAAACAGTGAGTCCCAAAGCTCAATTTCCATGAGTTCATTAGAGTTGATGAAGTCAACAAAATTCTCATAACTCTTAGGGGTAATTGGGGTACCTCTAGCTTTGTCAATGGGATACAATGGATTATCAAATTCACCTACCACCATCCATTTGCGATAAGGAAAGGATGAATGCATATGCGTGATACTATCCCACATTCCAAGCCGATTGCCAAAATTATTTGGAGTGTAGATATTGGTTAGAACTCATTATTTATTGGTTTCATTACATTTAAAGAGGAAATTGATAACTCTGTCACTTTTAGATATCAATTCTTCAATAACTTTTATTGGATCCCATAGGCACAACAGTCCCCCTGAAGCACCATGGGTAGAGTTGACCATAAACTTGCAATTACTCCATACTGATTTGACCACCTTATCTGTATTTGGGTCTTCTACCTTTGTTTCTTGGACAGTAAATATTGAGGGTCTCATCTTTTTTCTCAGATAAGAAAATACCCTTTTTTTTGTTGCTCTGTTGAGCCCTCTAGAATTCCAAGATAGGATCTTCATTTGCAAGATTTAGAGGTGGATTTCTTCCCCCCTTTCATTTGCAGGGATTTGGGTCTTTTACCTTCTTCCTTAGACATCTCTTTGGGTGGATATAGTAATATTGTTTGGATGCCATTAGCTATGCCATCCATCGTTTGCTTTTTCCTAGAATCTGGGTTGGGCAGTCGACCCTATCTTCTCTCTATACCCACATCACATTGGGATTTCATCAAGACTTTTGGTGTTATTTAAGGGGGGTATGGAAGGTTCACCACCACCCGAAGAGACAAGGGTAAGATAATGAGAACCCAGAGAAAAGGCTTTGACATGGGAACTCCCTTCCTACAAAGGTTAGCACATAGGGGAAGACAAAAAGGGGGAAGAAAGATGAGGTGGGTGGGGGGAGGATGGTTTGATAGGAGAAGCCAGAAGAGAAGAGATGAAGGTGGTTTTGGTCATGGGATTGAGGGGGGAGGGTAAGGGGTATGTGGGAGTGGAGGGATTAGTAGTGGTAGGTGGGATCAGAGAGGTTTTGGGTGGGATATGGGATGGGATAGAGGTAGCGATGGAGGTGGGTGGCCGATGCGAGGATGAGGGGAGGGGTTCTTGAGGGATTTTTGAGATTTCTTGGGAAATAAAGTTTTCAAAAGGAATGCCTTGATTCACAAGGGATGGGTTAGGATGGGGAAGTTGTTCAACAATAAACCTTTCAGATGAAATTTCACTATTTCTATCTATTATAATTTCAAACTAGTTAGCAAAGAGAGAAAATACCTCATAGGTACCACAAATTTATCCTTTAGATGATGATTCAAGTGGAACTTATTTTTACTTACCTTTCTCTATCTATATATGCATATTATGGTCCTCTCTTCGAGAATTGAAATTATTATGACGTCTCCCACCAAGGCAAAATCCATGAACTTTTTTGAGGGACAGGCACATCTCCTTCGAATGGTCTTGAATATTGCATACACTACATATAGCCTCTTTTGGCTTCAGATTTTTCTTTTCCATGGGACATTGGGATTTTAAATGTCCTTACTTCTAGCACCCCACATAGAAAATAGGTTTGTTCTCGTACTCGAAGGCTTGACTCCAATGGTATGACCCATAAGTTAGATCAATGCACATCGGGAGCTAAAAATATAAATTCTCCATTACACAGAAGCGGGTATAAGGCATTCAAGACTGTGCTTTGGTGGTCGGGTCAAAGACTACCAGGTCGCCAACAGTACGTGCAATGCTTTGGATAAATTTCTCATCCCATAACTGAAAGGGAAGTTCGGGTAGTCTAACCCAGATAGGGGCCATATTGATACTTTGTGTGCCTAGGTTAAAAATAGGATTCCATCACATAATGAAAAGAGGTCTTCACCAAAATAACCAAGGCTCTCCCATTAAAATTTGAGTTGTATCATTCACATTGTGTAGTCGTATGAGGAAAAACCTATGAGTCAAAACAACAAGTTCCATATGGCCTTCAGGCTTCCACTTGGCCACCATCTAGCAGTGGATGAATTCGATATCATGTCTAGATCTTATGAACTTTCCCACCAAGAAAATAGATTTCTTACTCAACACCTCTGTCATAACGTGTTTAGGGAAGTTAAGCTCTTTACAATAATCAGAGAAGGTACCGATGGTTGGTGAGGAGTCTGAGTGGATATGATGAGTATTCCTTTGGAGTATTTGGGCCATGGGTTGGGCCCAGCCTCTCAGAGGGGATCCCATGAAAATTGGGCTTGTCGAGGGGTTTTCCAATGAGCTCTTCTACAACATCCTCATCAGTTGTCCCTTCCTACCTGTCATATTCCTCGGGAAGACTGAAATAAGGTGCCCCTTGTCCTCTTGGGACTGACTCATGACCACCACTAGAGTTGCCTCCTTTCTTGCTTCGAACAGGTTCAAAATTCAAATGCATACATTGTCCCAAGTTCACTTCATTCTGCTCTGCTTCGTTTCGCTCCATCCCACTCCCGTTCGATGTAATAATTTTTTTTTTTTGATAAAATGACATCTTAAATAATATTTAAAAATATACACACAAATATTAAATATATATATATAACTACTAATCCAATATTGAAATTTAATTTCATACCATGAAAAACAAACAAAAGAGTAACTTTTCTTCCTATTGTTTAGGTTATCAACAATAAATTTAAAATATAAAAAAGGGTTAAAATGTGCAATATTTCAATTTATATTAAGAATTTTATTGATAAAATTTTGAAAGATCAAATACAACTATCTCCAAAATAATAATTGAAATTTTTATATTTTGTGCATACATGCAAAAATAATGATGATCAAGTGAATTAAGAAAACATTGCATTTTTATTTTTATTTTATTTTTTTGTTGAAAGTAACTTATTTTTAAATAAATAATAATAAAAGTATACAATTCAAAAAAAAAATGGATGGTATGAAAACACACCCCAAATACCTATCCAAAACATCAACCTAAAGCCAAAAAGAACTTGGAATAATTATGAAACAACTACAAATCAGCCAAAAGAAAGAACATTAGATCCACTAGCAATCAAATAACCATAAAAATAGCACTAGCAAAAAGAGTAAAGAGAGGGTTGGGGTCCGTGTACAAAAGATTGCCCAAGAAAATATTTTAGTTAGATGCCATAATTATATGAGGGATGGGATGGAGGTCCTTGTACAAAATATTGCCCCAGTAGAAGACATTACAATTAGATGCCATAATTATATGAAACTAGACATATAACAATATATTACAAAGTAAAAACTATAAGATGAGTGGTATTTATTCATTTATCTAAAAATATCTAAAATTTAAATAACTATAAGCCCATGTTTCTTATTATCATGTAAATTTTGAATTTTTTTCCTCTAAAATATTATTATAATAATTTTAAACTACTATGAATTGTTAACCATTAAGTAATAAACAAAGTTCCAATAAAGTTACATTGTAAATTAATTATTTGTATTCTTTTGTTTTTTTTCTTGTAGCCTTGAATCTAAAGTGATATTCCTTTAACAAGAAGATTATTTTAAGTTTCATTGTTAATGTTTTTGTTAGTTATACTAGGTTTAATCATAAAACATTTAATTTAATATATTTATTCTCTAAATTTGAGGTTTAAAAATAAAAAGTTCAGATCTTTGGAGATCTGCATATTAAGGAAGATTCACTTATCAATCGGGATCAACATATAATATTTAATTTGGAAACACTGATAGTTGCAACCTCAAATTTTCACAAGAACAACATGCTTGGATAGAGAGGATTTGGGCCATACCAAATGGAAACGAAGTAGTAGTGAAGAAGTTATCACTAAAATCTAGGCAAATAAAAATAATAATTTCTAAACGAAGTTAAGGTGGTGGCTAAAATTCAACATAGGGAAATTGTAAATATCTTTGGATGTTTGCACAGAGGGACTTGAAAGGTTGTTTTTTTATGAGTACCAGCCAAATAAGAGCCTAGATAAAATATTATTTGGTGAAAACATAGTGATTTTTCTAGCAACCCAAAAGAAGTGTTTTTTTAAAGCATAGTTGCTTATGGCTATGCATTTTTTGTAAGGGTTTTAGTGGGAAAATCTTGTCTACTGCATTAACACCACCTTGAGGAGGTGTTAATTCACCCTTTTTAATGGTTGTCACTCATGCAGTCAGCTCCATTTATTCTGAGTCTACTGGAGAGCTCAATGGTACCGGGGAAGCGTCCGTGCAAGTTCATTCTGACAATGTATCATGAGGTAAAGGCCCTATCCCTAAAGTTGTTATTCCTTTGCATGAATTCCATACATCTTGTGAATGGTTTGAGAGTCATACCCTGGTGGGTTATTTTCTGGGTTGTATCCCATATGATACCCTTATTCGTTCATGGGTCCAGCAAGTTTAGGGCCCATATGTAGTCAAAGTGGAGAATGTATAAAACCTTACAAAAGGGTATTTCAATTTTTGCTTTTCAGATCCAGCTCAAGCATAGAAGGTTATTTCTAGGGTTTTGCAACCCTAATCTCAAATTTTCCAAGTCAGTGATCAATCTACATTGGAAGTCCCGGTGTGGGTTGAATTCCCTAGTCTTCCTTTTCCTCTTTGGGGTCTTTTGCAGACTTTAGTTGCCCCCTTAGGTAAGTTTGTTTGCCTTGAGCAAAAAAAAAAATTCTTCGCTTGACCCACTAGAAGGGTTTGTATCAAAGTTGACCTTACTAAGGATTTGTAGGAGTTTATTGATATTAAAATTGAGGACCAATCCATAAGGCAAAGAGTTGCCTATATCAATTTACCCAATACCTATTATCGGTGTCAATCTACAACTCACAAAATTTGGGAGTGCCCTTTGATGGAATGGAAATATAAGGCAGATTCCTCACCCACTCCTGCGACTCCTGCTAATGGCTCGCGGGGAAACACTGAAGAATGGACTACTATCTCTAGCAAGAAATCTCGTGGTACTAAGCAACAAGAAGCTTCGATTTCTACTACACAACCTGCCCCTTCTCCTTCTCAAGACATGCAAGCTTCTGCTAAAGTTGTTCAGAATCCTGTTGATACGGCCCCTCCGGTTGTTGACATACAACCCCCAGTTCCACCAGTGTCTCAACTTCTTTGGTCGGGCCCTTCTTTAGCCTCAATGGTGGTAGCTCTAGATAATTCTTCAGTGGAGGAGGGTCGGGCCTTGAAGGTCCTTTGCTCTCGTAGACCTATTCGGAATGATAAATGTAGACAACTAAACAATGATGTTTTCCATGCGACTTTCAACTATTTTGGCTCACTTACAGGTTTGGGTGATGCAGAGGATGTCATGGAGATCATGCATCCTGACAAATCCCAATGATTTTTTTATCATGGAATGTTCGAAGATTGACAGACCCAGTCAAAAAATATTTGGTCTGAAATGAGATTTCAAATGTTTCTCGAATGCATGGAAGCCTCAATATTTTATGTCTACAAGAAGTTAATATTTCTGATTTCAATCTGTAGTGTACATGTGATTTTTTGTGGCCACAAAGTACCTCTTTTACCACAAATAATTCCTTGGGAAAAGGAGGAGTCATCACTATCCTTGGGCCTCGATCACAAAAGAATTTTGTGACTTGGGGTGTTGACCCATCCAATCAAGTTGTCTGGATTTTTCTCGAGATCTGTGGAAAACCGCTTGGGGTGGTTAATGTGTATGCCTCAAATGTTGCTCCTGATAGGTGCGAGTTGTGGAGATGGCTTGTCATGAATCTACCATTTGCCACTTGGGTGCTCTATGGAGATTTTGATATGGTGGAGAAATATTATGATAAGGTCAGTCATGTCCCGATGCGGTGGTGTTTAGGTGAAAGAGAAGCTTGTTTTTTTATGAAAAAAAACTTCACCTTTATGACCCTAATTCCTGCTTCTCGCCTTCTGACTTCCCGCAGGCTCTTTGGTACACCTGGTCCAATTTTTAGGCTACTTATTCTAGGGTTTTGGTAAGATTGGACAGAGCCATGATTTTTGAGTGTGACAACTTTTAGTTCTCCCGTATTTTGCCTTCTTCATCGTATGTGTTGACTTTTCCTGGTACTACATTGTCTGATCATTCACCTATTTTATTCTTGGTGGCAATGTTAAATTTTCAACCTAGAGTGCATTCTTCACAGTTTTACCTAAATGTTTCTTTTTTGCATAGCTTTAGCATGAAAGCTCATATATTCCACATTTGGAATTTGATTCCTAGACCTGATGGTATTTTTGGAAGGATTGAATGGTGTAATGTTGCCATTCAACGAACCACTAAGGTGTTGCAAACTCTGGGTGTTGAAGTTGCAAAACGACGAAAACAGGCTAAGTCTGCCTTCAAAAGTGAGCTATCTAAAGCCTGTCTCAGGCTTGAAGCCTCTCCTTTCAACTATGTTGCTCAATCCCATGTTTCTTCCATTTGGCATGAGCTAAAAAAGGTTGATTTGTATGAAGCCAATGGGGCTCAATTACGTGCTTGAATGCATTGACTCAAAGTGGGGGATAAAGTGACCAAAGAATTTTTTTAGCGTCTCAGACCTCTTGCTCAACATTCTCAGTTTCAAGCCATTCAATTTGATGGGCAGATATTTATAGATCTTTCAGACATTGTCAAAGTATTTGTTTCACATTATCAAGGTGTTTTTGCTTCTCAACCCCTTGATGATGCTAGAAGGCAAGCTATTGCTGATTGTACCACTGTTGTCCCCAACAAGCTTTCTCCTGGGCAAAAGTTATTTTGTGACACTCCTATTTCTCTGGAAGATCTAAAAACTGCCTTGTCATTTATGGCCAATGATAAGGCACCTAGGATTGATGGTTTCCCATGTGAATTCTATAAAGAATTTTGGGATATGCTTGGTTCTGATCTCCACAAAGTTTATCTTGAAGCCCTACAATGTGGTTCACTGGGCTCCATTATTAACAAAGGGAATGCTAAATTTATTCCTAAGTCTTGAGATCCTAAGCTCATCACCAATTGGAGGTCGATCACCCTGCTTAATGTGAGCTACAATATTATTGCTAAAGCCCTTACGCTTAAGCTTAAATCTATTATGCCTTTGATTGTCAGACCTGAATAAATTGGCTTTGTTAAGGGAAGATACATTCTTGATAATGTTCTTGCTATTTGGGAAGGTATGGAGTGGGCAAGAAATTTTGAACAAGATGCTTTATTCATTAAGATAGACTTTGAGAAAGCCTATGATAATATGGAGTGGCACTACATAACTACCATGCTTCAGGATCTAGGTTTTGGGTCAGTATTTGTGAGCACCATTCTTATGTTATTTCAAGATGCTTCAGTTGTTCTTACCTTGAATAATAGTCAATCTCAGTTAAATTCTCTTGGTTGCTCTGTGATACATGGGTGCCCTCTTGCTCTATATCTTTTCATTATTGCTACAGAGGCTTTTGGCTATTTTTTGGCCCATAATATGGATCAAGGATTAATCAAGGGTATTGCTCTCCCTAATTCTGACCATCAGTTGGTCAATGGTCATTTTGCAGATGATTCCTTCTTAACGCTTCAAGAAGATGAGCAATCCCTTTCCTTGACTATTAGTTGCTTAGCGGTGTTCTATTTAGCCTCTGGTTCTTCTATACAATGGAAAAAAACATCTTATTTTTAGCAATCTCAATCTCAACTGCCACACTGGTTACATCAATTCCAATAGACTTGGATTCATCCAGGTGAGGCGTTTAAATTTCTTGGAATTCCTTTTGCATTTCATGGTTCCTCTGCTCAATTGTGGCAGTATGTTATTGATAAAGTGAAAAAGAAGCTTTCTTACTGGACTAGTAAGAAACTTTATTTGGCAAGAAATTTTCATATTTGTTCTAAGGTTTTAGCCACTACCCATGTCTATTATTCATCTTGTTGGGTTCCATCCAAATCTTGTTATAAAAAACTGGATAAGCTTCTGAGAGACTTCTTGTGGGCCAAAGACTCTATCAAGCAAGGTTTTCATCGGGTAGCCTAGGAAATTTATTGTTTGCCCAAGGATTGTGGAGGCATGGGTTTGTTTTATTGTCACCGACAAGGTCTTGCCCTTTGTGCTAAATGGATCACCCGATATTTAATTGGGGATGAATCTTGGAAAGTTCTGGTTAGGCATTGCATTTCTTCTGGTTTTCTTCAGGGGAAGAAAATTTGGAAAGAGGTGGGATTGCAATCCATTCTTACTACCCCTATCCCTATTAAAGTTAAAGGTTCTTTTGTCATTCATAGTATTTGGAAAGCCTGGGAGGCCTTCAAACCCTGGCTTAGTTGGAAAGGGAGTTTTTGCAAAGCAGGTGTCTCTTTGTCTTCCATGAATATTTGGTGGTCTCCTATTATCACTTGGCAAGGTTCTCCCTTAGCTTTGGTGTAGTGGGTTAGAGCGTAGAGGTTCTATAAGCATGGTATTTCTTCCATTTTTTATTTCTTCTCTCGACATGCCAAGTGTTGGATACACTGGGAAGTTTTCGTCAAATTCACAATTTAAATCCTGGTGATAGAGACACTTATGAGGTGGTTATTGATAGTATTATGTTTTCTATTTGGAGAAAACTACATAAGCATTTTCAAAAACCTTGGTGGTCAGATTGGTGTTGGCCTGGGGAGCTTCCTATTTTGCAATATAAAGCTCATCTTGGTTACAAATGGCTCACCCCACAAGTTCCAATGGTTGATAATCTCACTCTGAGATGGAATTTAGTCTCTCTTCCCTCCCAATGGAATAAGAGGTTTCAGATTGCTTGGGCTACTTATATTGAACCTAAACAGAGTTTTTTTGCTTGGAGTCTCTTACATCAAGGGTTACCTGTTGGCAGTAGTGTTAGAGTTACTATAGTAATTCTTTATTATTACTTTATTTATGTTGATAGGGTAGTTAGTTAACTACCTAGGTTAGTTACGCTATTGTTAGTGTATGTAATATTTGGTCTATTTTGTTATTTTATTTTAGACCTAAGTTGTTTATTAGATCCTATGGTTACGAGCTAATCTGGGCTCTCAAATGTATTATTTATATGGGTTCTAATTAATGGAAAGATGTTTGTTTACTTTGATATGGTATCAGAGCCAGAAGTCTGAGAGAGAGAGAGGAGGCGGCAATAATATTTGTAGAGCTGGTTTGAGGAAAATATTACACAGAAGAATATTGTTGGAAAAAAAAGTGAAGAAAAAAATTCTTTATTTTTCCAACACCGCAGCACTAAGGCCGCAACACTATAAAAAAAAAAAAAATTAATTTTTTTTTTCTATTCACGCACTCCCACGCACATTGTTTTTTGTGTATTTTTTTCCTATGCACCAACTTCCACAGAATCCCTAGCATGTCCTCCCATGCACATTTTTTCATGTGTGTCTCCCAAACCCCCAACCCATGTCACATGCCTCCCGCGCGACCCCCCCTTCGACGTCATGGCTCCCTCGCCCCCCTCCCTGCCTTCACTGTAGCAGAGGCAGTCATAGCCACCCCAGCCATCGCCAGCAGTAGATGCAGCAGCAAGTGCCACCCAGCTGTCACCAGTAGCGGAGGTAGCAGCAGGTGCCACCTCGCCATCACCAGCAGCGAAGGCAGCAGCAGGCACGTCCCCGTCGCCGCCAATAATGGAGGCAACAGCCGGTCCCACCCAGTCGCTACCAGCAGCGAAGGCAGCAGTAGCCGTGGCCACCTACCATCGCCAGCCACAGAGGTAGCTGTGGCCAGGCGACCGCGATAGGGGCGAGATTTTGGGACCCTCCTAAAATACGATGGGGTCCCTGATCCTTTTGGATCAGCCCGCAGATCCACCTGGTGGTGGACTGTGTAGTAGAGCTCTGGGAGCCTGCAGGTCATGGGTTCCAATCCTGCCGACGCTCCCTCTTGAAAAAAAAAGGTAAAACAAAAAAAAAAATCTAAACGTTTTTTAATTATTTTTTTAGTTAAAATTAAAAAAAAATGATTTTAATTTATTTTCCATAGTTTTTAAACTATATAAATTAAAATTTCATTTAATTTATTTTTTAATAGTTTTTAAACTATATAAATTAAAATTAATATTTTTTTTAACTTTAAAACTATAAAATAATTATCAAATACTTTGTTGAGAGATTTTTTTTTTAAAATGGGGTATTTTTTTTTTCGAAAAATCAAAGGGGGAAAGTGAGTAATTTTTTGAAAAGCAAATTTGGCATTATTGTAAATGTGCATTTTCAGCTACACCCAACACCTAGTGGGTCATTCCTGTGGACACTTTTATGTTGTATTTTCTATTTTGCACTACTTAATTAAAAGTTAAAAAAAATCAAATTCACTCCCTAAGTCCCCGAATAATTAAAACCCATCTGTGCAATTTATTGCACTGCAGTGTTCGGTATTTGTGATACCTCTAGCCAGCACTTATAGGTAAAGTTGTCGTGATTGCACTACTATATCCGTCGCCTAATATAGCTACCAAAATGACATCTGAGCTTGTTCTCTATAAATCATCGAGGAGAGATAAGTTTGCCATTTTGTAATTTTTTACTCCATCCATTACCCTAATAGTTCTTGTGTTTAGGCGTAAATCCTGACGAAAGTTCTGAAATCCAAAGTGTTTAGGGGAAGTTACGACCCACGCATGAGGATTGTAGACTTTCTATGGTAGGTGCCATCAACAAGACTATTCCCTTTCATTACTGCTTAAGTACCACGTATCGTATGATCTCTAAAAATTACCTATAGTTTCCCTCACGTAAGAGCGGGTGATTTTTTTTTATCTTTCTAAATACCTATAGTTTCCCTCACGTAAGGGCGGGTATTTTGTACGGGATAATGACCTAGCAAAAGGTATATCGAAAGGGGGACCAATTGGTGTTACAAGGAACCTTCACCATGTCTATAAAATTAATGACTAATTCTCATCAGTTGTTGAAAGGTCCTAATTACACACCATGTAAAAACAATATGAAGGCCATCCTAGCAATGGATGACTTATGTGATGTTGTATCTAGAGAAACAACAAGACCTTCATATGCTACTAGTGCTATAGCTCCATCTACTACTCAAAAAGACTTTGACAAGAAATATAGCAAAGCAAAAGTGCTCATTTTGCTTGTTGTGTCTGATGAAGTTCAACCCCATATTGTTGATTGTGAAAATAGTAAAGAGGCATGGGATGCCCTTAATACTATATATGAGGGAAAGAATGATTCCACTATTTTATTTCTTCAATATCAATTACATAGTCTAAACATGAAACAGGGGGAGACAGCTTGAATTTTTTCTTTGTAGAGTGTCCGAATTAAAAGAAAAGTTGAATTCTTTAGGAGCACCAGCTTGATGACAAGCTCCTTCCCTCAATTGCATTGAGAGCTTTACCTCGATTCTTATCATGTGTTGATCACTTCCCTTCAGGTTTCGCAATGGAAAGTTACTTTTGTAGAATTGGTTAATATGCTTCAAGAGGAGGAGGCATGCCAACTACAACGAGATGATTCTTCTAACACTGCCCTCTACATCAATAGGAAAGGGAAAAACCAGAAGAAGGGTAATTTTCAAAAG
The DNA here is from genome assembly GCA_028583015.1 of Wollemia nobilis. Lineage (NCBI taxonomy): Eukaryota > Viridiplantae > Streptophyta > Pinopsida > Araucariales > Araucariaceae > Wollemia > Wollemia nobilis. The sequence goes on from JAQPPZ010002224.1 coordinate 2,837,998, forward strand.
GGATGGAATTCACAAAAGGATTCATAAGGGAAACAAACCCAACAACCTCAACAGAAAAAGAGATATTGCAAGATATGTGACAAAGAAGGTCATGATACAAACAGATGTTGGCATAAGAATAAACAATCAAAATAGAAAGGCTGAAACAAACCACAAAAGAACAAACAACAAGTGAATGTTGTTGTTGAAGAATTTGACACGGATTCTGAGAGATCCCACAAAGTTCTCATGACTGCAACAATGTCCAAGTAGACGGATCCTATATGGTATGTTGATTCTTGAGCCAGTAAGCACATGACTGGTGACAAATCATGGTTTGAGTCTTTTGAGGCCAAAGAGGGCAAACCAATCACTATTGTTGATGATAAAACCTACAAGGTTCGAGGGAGAATGAATAGTATCCGTCACTCTTCCTGATGGCAAGTGCCAGATTGAGAAAGTCCTTTATGTTCCAGGATTGGCAAACAACTTATTGTCAGTGACACAAATTCTAGGAAAAAATATGGTTGTAAATTTCAGTGTTGAGGGGGGCAAGAAGTGTTGTTCTATCATCAGGAGAGGTCAGAACATTGCAACCGCTTCATATAAGCACAACTTATTTGCCCTAGATACTATCTCTTCTCCAAATGTAGCCATGATTGCTTCTACCAAGGACACAACTTCCCTATGGCATAAGAGATATGGACATTTGAGTTTTGGTTACTTACTCGAGTTAAGTAAGTATGAAATGGTAAAAGGTCTTCCTTCCCTTTCTACCACTTTACCATTTTGCTCTGACTACTTGGAAGGAAAGAATCATAGAGTGCCTTTTGAATTGAGCTCTACAAGAGCAAATAAACCTCTGGAGTTGATTCACACTGATCTGTGCGGTCCTTTAACTCCCAACAGTTGTGGGGGTAAGAGGTATTTTTAGTTATTCATGGATGATTACTCATGAAAGATGTGGATATTCTTTCTTCAACTCGAAATCGAAGCATTTGGTTTTTTTCAGCAATTCAAGAAATCCGTTGAAAAGGAGTCGGGGACTTCTATAAAGATCCTACGCTCAGATCGAGCGAGGGAGTTCACCTCTAAATAATTCTTTGAGTTATTAAAATAAAATGGGATCACACGACGGTTAACTCACCGCTTATACTCCTTAGAAAAATGGAGTTGTTGAAAGGAGGAATCGTTGCATCATGGAAATGGTTTGTTGCATGCTCACAAGAGCTAGTCTTGAGCAACTATATTGGGAAGAAGCTATCATCACAACAGTATATCTATTGAATAGTGCACCCAAAAATGATCTACAAGGAATGACTCCACGAGAAGCATGGAGTGGTAGGAAACCCTCCTTTTCTCATCTACGCATTTTTGGATGTAAAGCTTTCATGCACATACCAAAAGAGAAAAGGAAGAAGCTAGATGAGAAGACATTGAAGTGGATTCTTCTTGGGTATGATGAGCACTCTAAGGGTTATCGTTTTATTGATCCCTTGACCAAGAAGATACACATTAGTAGAGATGTAGTTTTTGATGAGGATTTCACATCAGAAAACACATCAAATGTATACCTAGACCTTATGGAAACTAAGGTTGATAAATCTTCTTCATCAAAGGTTGGAGGTCCTTCTTCATCTTCTTCAACACCTTAGGATAAGAATCCAAAGTGGTATACAAATACAATAAAAAAATCTAATCTATCCACTCCACCAGATTTGACTTTGGATAGGCCTCGTACTCACAGCATGGCTCGACGAGAGACAATTGCAATGTAGAATACTGGGGTTGATGATTTGTGTCAATATTTTGAAGAACTTTTTGTAGATCCAGAGAGATACAAAAGATATGGATATTGATAATGATAGGGTTTTTATGTCTTCAATAGATGATCTTGAACCCGCATCAGTGCAAGATGCTCTTGGTGAGCCTCAGTGGAAGGCCGCTATGGATGCAGAGTATAAGTCTATGATAAAAAACAAAACTTGGAAGCTTGTCGATCTGCCATACGAAAAGAAGCCCATAGGCTACAAATGGGTGTATAAAGTTAAGTATAAGGTAGATGGGACAATAGATAAGCATAAGTCCTGACTTGTTGCAAAGGGCTATGCTCAAAGAGAGGACATTAACTACGAGAAAACTTTTGCACCTACTGCTCGGATGACAACCATTTGAGTTCTTTGTGCTATGGCAACGTAATATAGGTGGAAATTACACCAAATGGATGTCAATAGTGCTTTTCTAAATGGTGATCTCTAATAAGAAGTCTACATGACTCAACCGAAAGGATTTGAAGTGGAAGGCCAATAACAAAAAGTTTACAAATTGGTAAAATCTTTATATGGTTTGAAACAGGCCCCTCAGGCTTGGTATATAAAAATGGATAATCACATTCTACAACATGGATTTAAGAGATTTTCATCAGATGCAAACCTCTATTTTAAGAAATAAGGTTCTGAAATAGTGTTGCTTGTACTCTATGTTGATGATTTGATCATTACAGGGAGTTCAGAAACTATGATTTTTACTATCAAAAGAGACTTATTTCAATATTTTGAGATGTCAGTTCTCGGACTTCTCCATTATTGTCTTGGTCTGGAAGTCATCCAGAAGGAGCACTACATCAAAGTGTCTCAGAAAAATATGCTAAGACCCTATTGGAAAAATATCACATGAGTGATTGCAAGCCAATGTCAACTCCGATGGAAACAAGAATTCAATTATTGCGATATGATGATTCACCTCAGGTAGATGGTACTCTCTAGTGATATTTGATTGGGAGTCTCATATATCTGACCAACACTAGGCCAGATATCGTATTTGATGTCAACTATATTTCGAGGTTAATGCAGGAGCCTAAGACTACACACTAGAAAGTAACAAAGCGAGTACTTCACTATGTTCGTGGCACAATGGAATATGGCCTAGAATATAAGAGGAAGAACAAATTCTTCTTACAGGGATACACGAGCTCTGACTATGCTGAATCATATGATGATCGTAAATCAACTTCAGGATATTTGTTTCATCTTGGATTTGGTCATGTCTCTTGGCATAGCAAGAAGCAACAGGTGGTTTCTATTTCATCAACAGAGGCAGAATATCGCATCGCACGTGAAGCCATGTGTGAAGTGATATGGTTGCATCGCATCCTAACAAGTATGGGTCTTCCATCAAAATCTCCAATACACTTGTTCTATGACAACATGGATGTTTTGAATCTTGTCAAGAATCCAGTACATCATGAAAGAACCAAGCACATTGACACACAATATCACTTCATTCGAGACAAAGTTCCAAGGCACCGAATTCAGCTTCAATACATTCCCACCAATGCTCAAGTTGCAGAAATTTTCACTAAGGCACTTGCACGTCAAATTTGAATTGTTTCGCAGCTCTCTTTGTTTTACCAAATGATGTAATCAGGGGGGATTTTAGTACACCTAGTAGTTCTTAAATTACATACATAATGTAATAAGGGGGGATGTTAGAGTTACTATAGTAATTATTTATTATTACTTTATTTATGTTGATAGGGTAGTTAGTTAACTACCTAGGTTAGTTACGCTATTGTTAGCGTATATAATATTTGGTCTATTTTTTTATTTTATTTTAGACCTAAGCTGTTAATTAGATCCTATGGATACGAACTAATCTAGGCTCTCAAATGTATTATTTATATGGGTTCTAATTAATGGAAAGATGTTCATTTACTTCGACAAGTAGGCTTAAGCATCTAGGTGTTCATAATCTCATTTTCCCGGTCTATGGAAAAGCGAAAGATTTACTGCATGTTTTTTGGTCTTGTGATTGGGCTCGACTCAGCTTGGGAGTGGCTTCTTGAATTTTTTTTTTCAAAAAATCAAAGGGGGAAAGTGAGTAATTTTTTGAAAAGCAAATTTGGCATTATTGTAAATGTGCATTTTCGGCTACACCCAACACCTAGTGGGTCATTCCTGTGGGCACTTTTATGTTGTATTTTCTATTTTGCACTACTTAATTAAAAGTTAAAAAAAATCAAATTCACTCCCTAAGTCCCCAGAATAATTAAAACCCATATGTGCAATTTATTGCACTGCAGCGTTCGGTATTTGTGATACCTCTAGCCAGCACTTATAGGTAAAGTTGTCGTGATTGCACTACTATATTCGTCGCCTAATATAGCTACCAAAATGACGTCTAAGCTTGTTCTCTATAAATCGTCGAGGAGAGATAAGTTTGCCATTTTGTATTTTTTTACTCCATCCATTACCCTAATAGTTTTTGTGTTTAGGCGTAAATCCTGACGAAAGTTCTGAAATCCAAAGTGTTTAGGGGAAGTTACGACCCACGCATGAGGATTGTAGACTTTCTATGGTAGGTGCCATCAACAATACTATTCCCTTTCAGTACTCGCTAAGTACCACGTATCGTATGATCTCTAAAAATTACCTATAGTTTCCCTCACGTAAGAGCGGGTGATTTTTTTTTATCTTTCTAAATACCTATAGTTTCCCTCACGTAAGGGCGGGTATTTTGTACGGGATAATGACCTAGCAAAAGGTATATTGAAAGGGGGACCAATTGGTGTTATAAGGAACCTTCACCATTTCTATAAAATTAATGACTAATTCTCATCAGTTTTTGAAAGGTCCTAATTACACACCATGTAAAAACAATATGAAGGCCATCCTAGCAATGGATGACTTATGTGATGTTGAAACAACAAGACCTTCATATGCTACTAGTGCTATAGCTCCATCTACTGCTCAAAAAGACTTTGACAAGAAATATAGCAAAGCAAAAGTGCTCATTTTGCTTGTTGTGTGTGATGAAGTTCAACCCCATATTGTTGACTGTGAAAATAGTAAAGAGGCATGGGATGCCCTTAATACTATATATGAGGGAAAGAATGATTCCACTATTTTATTTCTTCAATATCAATTACATAGTCTAAACATGAAACAGGGGGAGACAGTTGAATTTTTTCTTTGTAGAGTGTCTGAATTAAAAGAAAAGTTGAATTCTTTAGGAGCACCAGTTGATGACAAGCTCCTTCCCTAAATTGCATTGAGAGCTTTACCTGATTCTTATCATGTGTTGATCACTTCCCTTCAGGTTTCGTAATGGAAAGTTACTTTTGTAGAATTGGTTAATATGCTTCAAGAGGAGGATGCATGCCAACTACAGCGAGATGATTCTTCTAACACTGCCCTCTACATCAATAGGAAAGGGAAAAACCAGAAGAAGGGTAATTTTCAAAAGCGAGGGAATTCACAAAAGGATTCATAAGGGAAACAAACCCAACAACCTCAACAGAAAAAGAGATATTGCAAGATATGTGACAAAGAAGTTCATGATACAAACAGATGTTGGCATAAGAATAAACAATCAAAATAGAAAGGCTGAAACAAACCACAAAAGAACAAACAACAAGTGAATGTTGTTGTTGAAGAATTTGACACAGATTCTGAGAGAGCCCACAAAGTTCTCATGACTGCCACAATGTCCAAGTAGACGGATCCTATATGGTATGTTGATTCTTGAGCCAGTAAGCACATGACTGGTGACAAATCATGATTTGAGTCTTTTGAGGCCAAAGAGGACAAACCAATCACTATTGTTGATGATAAAACCTACAAGGTTCAGGGAGAAGGAATAGTATCTGTCACTCTTCCGGATGGCAAGTGCCAGATTGAGAAAGTCCTTTATGTTCCAGGATTGGCAAACAACTTATTTTCAGTGACACAAATTCTAGGAAAAAATATGGTTGTAAATTTCAATGTTTAGGGGGCAAGAAGTGTTGTTCTATCACCAGGAGAGGTCGAACATTGCAACCGCTTCATATAAGCACAACTTATTTGCCCTAGATACTATCTCTTCTCCAAATGTAGCCATGATTGCTTCTACCAAGGACACAACTTCCCTATGGCATAAGAGATATGGACATTTGATTTTTGGTTACTTACTCGAGTTAAGTAAGTATGAAATGGTAAAAGGTCTTCCTTCCCTTTCTACCACTTTACCATTTTGCTCTGACTACTTGGAAGGAAAGCAGCATAGAGTGCCTTTTGAAATGAGCTCTACAAGAGCAAATAAACCTCTGGAGTTGATTCACACTGATCTGTGTGGTCCTTTAACTCCCAACAGTTGTGGGGGTAAGAGGTATTTTCAGTTATTCATGGATGATTACTCACGAAAGATGTGGATATTCTTTCTTCAACTGAAATCTGAAGCATTTGGTTTTTTTCAGCAATTCAAGAAATCATTGAAAAGGAGTCGAGGACTTCTATAAAGATCCTACGCTCGGATCGAGTGGGGGAGTTCACCTCTAAATAATTCTCTCGAGTTATTAAAATAAAATGGGATCACACGACAGCTTAACTACCGCTTATACTCCTTAGAAAAATGGAGTTGCTTGAAAGGAGGAATCGTTCCATCATGGAAATGGTTTGTTGCATGCTCACAGGAGCTAGTCTTGAGCAACTATATTGGGCGAAGCTATCATCACAACAATATATCTATTGAATAGTGCACCCAAAAATGATCTACAATGAATGACTCCACAGAAGCATGGAGTGGTAGGAAACCCTCCATTTCTCATCTACGCATTTTTGGATGTAAAGCTTTCATGCACATACCAAAAGAGAAAAGGAAGAAGCTAGATGAGAAGACATTGAAGTGGATTCTTCTTGGGTATGATGAGCACTCTAAGGGTTATCGTTTGATTGATCCCTTGACCAAGAAGATACACATTAGTAGAGATGTAGTTTTTGATGAGGATTTCACATCGAAAACACATCAAATGTATACCTAGACCTTATGGAAACTAAGGTTGATAAATCTTCTTCATCAAATGTTGGAGGTCCTTCTTCATCTTCTTCAACACCTTAGGATAAGAATCCAAAGTGGTATACAAATACAATAAAAAACTCAAATCTATCCACTCCACCAGATTTGACTTTGGATAGGCCTCGTACTCACAGCATGGCTCGACAGGAGACAATGCAACAGAGAATACTGGGGTTGATGATCTGTGTCAATATTTTGAAGAACTTTTTGTAGATCCATAGAGATACAAAAGATATGGATATTGATAATGACAGGGTTTTTATGTCTTCAATAGATGATCTTGAACCCGCATCAGTGCAAGATGCTCTTGGTGAGCCTCAGTGGAAGGCCTCTATGGATGCAGAGTATAAGTCTATGATGAAAAACAAAACTTGGAAACTTGTCGATCTGCCATACGAAAAGAAGCCCATAGGCTACAAATGGGTGTATAAAGTTAAGTATAAGGTAGATGGGACAATAGATAAGCATAAGGCCTGACTTGTTGCAAAGGGCTATGCTCAAAGAGAAGGCATTAACTACGAGGAAACTTTTGCACCTACTGCTCGGATGACAACCATTTGAGTTCTTTGTGCTATGGCAGCATAATATAGGTGGAAATTACACCAAATGGATGTCAATAGTGCTTTTCTAAATGGTGATCTCCAATGAGAAGTCTACATGACTCAATCGAAAGGATTTGAAGTGGAAGGCCAACAACAAAAAGTTTACAAATTGGTAAAATATTTATATGGTTTGAAACAGGCCCCTCAGGCTTGGTATATAAAAATGGATAATCACCTTCTACAGCATGGATTTAAGAGATTTTCATCAGATGCAAACCTCTATTTTAAGAAATAAGGTTCTGAAATAGTGTTGCTTGAACTCTATGTTGATGATCTGATCATTACAGGGAGTTCAGAAACTATGATTTTTACTATCAAAAGAGACTTATTTCAATATTTTGAGATGTCAGTTCTTGGACTTCTCCATTATTGTCTTGGTCTGGAAGTCATCCAGAAGGAGCACTACATCAAAGTGTCTCAGAAAAATATGCTAAGACCCTATTGGAAAAATATCACATGAGTGATTGCAAGCCAATGTCAACTCCGATGGAAACAAGAATTCAATTATTGCGATATGATGATTCACCTCAGGTAGATGGTACTCTCTAGTGATATTTGATTGGGAGTCTCATATATCTGACCAACACTAGGCCAGATATCGTATTTGTTTTCAACTATCTTTCGAGGTTAATGCAGGAGCCTAAGACTACACACTAGAAAGTAACAAAGCGAGTACTTCACTATGTTCGTGGCACAATGGAATATGGCCTAGAATATAAGAGGAACAACAAATTCATCTTACAGGGATACACGAACTCTGACTATGCTGAATCATATGATGATCGTAAATCAACTTCAGGATATTTGTTTCATCTTGGATTTGGTCATGTCTCTTGGCATAGCAAGAAGCAACAGGTGGTTTCTATTTCATCAATAGAGGCAAAATATCGCATCACACGTGAAGCTGTGTGTGAAGTGATATGGTTGCATCGCATCCTAACAAGTATGGGTCTTCCATCAAAATCTCCAATACACTTGTTTTATGAAAACATGGATGTTTTGAATCTTGTCAAGAATCCAGTACATCATGAAAGAACCAAGCACATTGACACACAATATCACTTCATTCGAGACGAAGTTCCAATGCACCGAATTCAGCTTCAATACATTCCCACCAATGCTCAAGTTGCAGATATTTTCACTAAGGCACTTGCACGTCAAATTTGAATTGTTTCGCAGCTCTCTTTGTTTTACCAAATGATGTAATCAGGGGGGATTTTAGTACACCTAGTAGTTCTTAAATTACATACATAATGTAATAAGGGGGGATGTTAGAGTTACAATAGTAATTATTTATTATTACTTTATTTATGTTGATAGGGTAGTTAGTTAACTACCTAGGTTAGTTACGCTATTGTTAGCGTATATAATATTTGGTCTATTTTTTATTTTATTTTATACCTAAGCTGTTAATTAGATCCTATGGTTACGAACTAATCTAGGCTCTCAAATGTATTATTTATATGGGTTCTAATTAATGGAAAGATGTTCATTTACTTCGACAAGTAGGCTTAAGCATCTAGGTGTTCATAATCTCATTTTCCCGGTCTAGGAAAAGCGAAAGATTTACTGCATGTTTTTGGTCTTGTGATCGGGCTCAGTCAGCTTGGGAGTGGCTTCTTGAATTTTTTTTTTCGAAAAATCAAAGGGGGAAAGTGAGTAATTTTTTGAAAAGCAAATTTGGCATTATTGTAAATGTGCATTTTCGGCTACACCCAACACCTAGTGGGTCATTCCTGTGGGAACTTTTATGTTGTATTTTCTATTTTGCACTACTTCATTAAAAGTTAAAAAAAATCAAATTCACTCCCTAAGTCCCCGAATAATTAAAACCCATCTCGTGCAATTTATTGCACTGCAGCGTTCGGTATTTGTGATACCTCTAGCCAGCACTTATAGGTAAAGTTGTCGTGATTGCACTACTATATCCGTCACCTAATATAGCTACCAAAATGACGTCTGATCTTGTTCTCTATATATCATCGAGGAGAGATAAGTTTGCCATTTTGTATTTTTTTACTCCATCCATTACCCTAATAGTTCTTGTGTTTAGGCGTAAATCCTGACGAAAGTTCTGAAATCCAAAGTGTTTAGGGGAAGTTACGACCCACGCATGAGGATTGTAGACTTTCTATGGTAGGTGCCATCAACAAGACTATTCACTTTCAGTACTGCTTAAGTACCATGTATCGTATGATCTCTAAAAATTACCTATAGTTTCCCTCACGTAAGAGCGGGTGATTTTTTTTATCTTTCTAAATACCTATAGTTTCCCTCATGTAAGGGCGCGTATTTTGTACGGGATAATGACCTAGCAAAATGTATATCGAAATGGGGACCAATTGGTGTTATAAGGAACCTTCACCATGTCTATAAAATTAATGACTAATTCTCATCGGTTGTTGAAAGGTCCTAATTACACACCATGTAAAAACAATATGAAGGCCATCCTAGCAATGGATGACTTATGTGATGTTGTATCTAGAGAAACAACAAGACCTTCATATGCTACTAGTGCTATAGCTCCATCTACTACTCAAAAAGACTTTGACAAGAAATATAGCAAAGCAAAAGAGCTCATTTTGCTTGTTGTGTGTGATGAAGTTCAACCCCATATTGTTGACTGTGAAAATAGTAAAGAGGCATGGGATGCCCTTAATACTATATATGAGGGAAAGAATGATTCCACTATTTTATTTCTTCAATATCAATTACATAGTCTAAACATGAAACAGGGGGAGACAAGTTGAATTTTTTCTTTGTAGAGTGTCCGAATTAAAAGAAAAGTTGAATTCTTTAGGAGCACCGCTTGATGACAAGCTCCTTCCCTCAATTGCATTGAGAGCTTTACCTGATTCTTATCATGTGTTGATCACTTCCCTTCAGGTTTCGCAATGGAAAGTTACTTTTGTAGAATTGGTTAATATGCTTCAAGAGGAGGAGGCATGCCAACTACGACGAGATGATTCTTCTAACACTGCCCTCTACATCAATAGGAAAGGGCAAAACCAGAAGGGTAATTTTCAAAAGGGAGGGAATTCACAAAAGGATTCATAAGGGAAACAAACCCAACAACCTCAACAGAAAAAGAGATATTGCAAGATATGTGACAAAGAAGGTCATGATACAAACAGATGTTGGCATAAGAATAAACAATCAAAATAGAAAGGCTGAAACAAACCACAAAAGAACAAAAAACAAGTGAATGTTGTTGTTGAAGAATTTGACACGGATTCTGAGAGAGCCCACAAAGTTCTCATGACTGCCACAATGTCCAAGTAGACGGATCCTATATGGTATGTTGATTCTTGAGCCAATAAGCACATGACTAGTGACAAATCATGGTTTGAGTCTTTTGAGGCCAAAGAGGGCAAACCAATCACTATTGTTGATGATAAAACCTACAAGGTTCGAGGAGAAGGAATAGTATCCGTCACTCTTCCTGATGGCAAGTGCCAGATTGAGAAAGTCCTTTATGTTCCAGGATTGGCAAACAACTTATTGTCAGTGACACAAATTCTAGGAAAAAATATGGTTGTAAATTTCAGTGTTGAGGCGGGCAAGAAGTGTTGTTCTATCACCAGGAGAGGTCAAAACATTGCAACCGCTTCATATAAGCACAACTTATTTTCCCTAGATACTATCTCTTCTCCAAAGGTAGCCATGATTGCTTCTACCAAGGACACAACTTCCCTATGGCATAAGAGATATGGACATTTGAGTTTTGGTTACTTATTCGAGTTAAGTAAGTATGAAATGGTAAAAGGTCTTCCTTCCCTTTCTACCACTTTACCATTTTGCTCTGACTACTTGGAAGAAAAGCATCATAGAGTGCCTTTTGAAATGAGCTCTACAAGAGCAAATAAACCTCTGGAGTTGATTCACACTGATCTATGCGGTCCTTTAACTCCCAACAGTTGTGGGGGTAAGAGGTATTTTTAGTTATTCATGGATGATTACTCACGAATGATGTGGATATTCTTTCTTCAACCGAAATCTGAAGCATTTGGTTTTTTCCAGCAATTCAAGAAATTTGTTGAAAAGGAGTCAGGGACTTCTATAAAGATCCTACGCTCAGATCGAGCGGGGGAGTTCACCTCTAAATAATTCTTTGAGTTATTAAAATAAAATGGGATCACACGACGCTTAACTACCGCTTATACTCCTTAGAAAAATGGAGTTGATGAAAGGAGGAATTATTTCATCATGGAAATGGTTTGTTGCATATTCACGAGAGCTAGTCTTGAGCAACTATATTGGGCAGAAGCTATCATCACAACAATATATCTATTGAATAGGGCACCCAAAAATTATCTACAAGGAATGACTCCACAGGAAGCATGGAGTGGTAGGAAACCCTCCATTTCTCATCTACGCATTTTTGGATGTAAAGCTTTCATGCACATACCAAAAGAGAAAAGGAAGAAGCTAGATGAGAAGACATTGAAGTGGATTCTTCTTGGGTATGATGAGCACTCTAAGGGTTATCGTTTGATTGATCCCTTGACCAAGAAGATACACATTAGTAGAGATGTAGTTTTTGATGAGGATTTCACATCAGAAAACACATCAAATGTATACCTAGACCTTATGGAAACTAAGGTTGATAAATCTTCTTCATCAAAGGTTGGAGGTCCTTCTTCATCTTCTTCAAAACCTTAGGATAAGAATCCAAAGTGGTATACAAATACAATAAAAAACTCTAATCTATCCACTCCACCCGATTTGACTTTGGATAGGCCTCGTACTCACGAGCATGGCTCGACAGGAGACAACTGCAACAAAGAATACTGGGGTTGATGATCTGTGTCAATCTTTTGAAGAACTTTTTGTAGATCTAGAGAGATACAAAAGATATGGATATTGATAATGACAGGGTTTTTATGTCTTCAATAGATGATCTTGAACCCGCATCAGTGCAAGATGCTCTTGGTGAGCCACAGTGGAAGGCCGCTATGGATGCAGAGTATAAGTCTATGATGAAAAACAAAAATTGGAAGCTTGTCGATTTGCCATACGAAAAGAAGCCCATAGGCTAAAAATGGGTGTATAAAGTTAAGTATAAGGTAGATGGGACAATAGATAAGCATAAGGCCTGACTTGTTGCAAAGGGCTATGCTCAAAGAGAAGGCATTAACTACGAGGAAACTTTTGCACCTACTGCTCGGATGACAACCATTTGAGTTCTTTGTGCTATGGCAACGTAATATAGGTGGAAATTACACCAAATGGATGTCAATAGTGCTTTTCTAAATGGTGATCTCCAATAAGAAGTCTACATGACTCAATCGAAAGCATTTGAAGTGGAAGCCCAACAACAAAAAGTTTACAAATTGGTAAAATCTTTATATGGTTTGAAATAGGCCCCTCAGGCTTGGTATATAAAAATGGATAATCACCTTCTACAGCATGGATTTAAGAGATTTTCATCAGATGCAAACCTCTATTTTAAGAAATAAGGTTCTGAAATAATGTTGCTTGTACTCTATGTTGATGATCTGATCATTACAGGGAGTTCAGAAACTATGATTTTTACTATCAAAAGAGACTTATTTCAATATTTTGAGATGTCGAGTTCTCGGAATTCTCCATTATTGTCTTGGTCCGGAAGTCATCCGGAGGAGCACTACATCAAAGTGTCTCGAGAAAAATATGCTAAGACCCTATTGGAAAAATATCGCATGAGTGATTGCAAGCCAATGTCAACTCCGATGGAAACAAGAATTCAATTATTGCGATATGATGATTCACCTCAGGTAGATGGTACTCTCTAGTGATATTTGATTGGGAGTCTCATATATCTGACCAACACTAGGCTAGATATCGTATTTGTTGTCAACTATCTTTCGAGGTTAATGCAGGAGCCTAAGACTACACACTAGAAAGTAACAAAGCGAGTACTTCACTATGTTCGTGGCACAATGGAATATGGCCTAGAATATAAGAGGAAGAACAAATTCTTCTTACAGGGATACACGAACTCTGACTATGCTGAATCATATGATGATCGTAAATCAACTTCAGGATATTTGTTTCATCTTGGATTTGGTCATGTCTCTTGGCATAGCAAGAAGCAACGAGTGGTTTCTATTTCATCAATAGAGGCGAGAATATTGCATCGCACGTGAAGTTGTGTGTGAAGTGATATGGTTGCATCGCATCCTAACAAGTATGGGTCTTCCATCAAAATCTCCAATACACTTGTTCTATGACAACATGGATGTTTTGAATCTTGTCAAGAATCCAGTACATCATGAAAGAACCAAGCACATTGACACACAATATCACTTCATTTGAGACGAAGTTCCAAGGCACTGAATTCAGCTTCAATACATTCCCACCAATGCTCAAGTTGCAGACATTTTCACTAAGGCACTTGCACGTCAAATTTGAATTGTTTCGCAGCTCTCTTTGTTTTACCAAATGATGTAATCAGGGGGGATTTTAGTACACCTAGTAGTTCTTAAATTACATACATAATGTAATAAGGGGGGATGTTAGAGTTACTATAGTAATTATTTATTATTACTTTATTTATGTTGATAGGGTAGTTAGTTAACTACCTAGGTTAGTTACGCTATTGTTAGCGTATATAATATTTGGTCTATTTTTTTATTTTATTTTATACCTAAGCTGTTAATTAGATCCTATGGTTACGAACTAATCTAGGCTCTCAAATGTATTATTTATATGGGTTCTAATTAATGGAAAGATGTTCATTTACTTCGACAAGTAGGCTTAAGCATCTAGGTGTTCATAATCTCATTTTCCCGATCTATGGAAAAGCGAAAGATTTACTCGCATGTTTTTTGGTCTTGTGATCGGGCTCGATCGACTTGGGAGTGGCTTCTTGAATTTTTTTTTCGAAAAATTAAAGGGGGAAAGTGAGTAATTTTTTGAAAAGCAAATTTGGCATTATTGTAAATGTGCATTTTTGGCTACACCCAACACCTAGTGGGTCATTCCTGTGGGCACTTTTATGTTGTATTTTCTATTTTGCACTACTTCATTAAAAGTTAAAAAAAATCAAATTCACTCCCTAAGTCCCAGAATAATTAAAACCCATCTCGTGCAATTTATTGCACTGCAGTGATGTCGGTATTTGTGATACCTCTAGCCAGCACTTATAGGTAAAGTTGTTGTGATTGCACTACTATATTCGTCGCCTAATATAGCTACCAAAATGACGTCTGAGCTTGTTCTCTATAAATCGTCGAGGAGAGATAAGTTTGCCATTTTGTATTTTTTTACTCCATCCATTACCCTAATAGTTCTTGTGTTTAGGCGTAAATCCTGACGAAAGTTTTGAAATCCAAAGTGTTTAGGGGAAGTTACGACCCATGCATGAGGATTGTAGACTTTCTATGGTAGGTGCCATCAACAAGACTATTCCCTTTCAATCATTGCTAAGTACCACGTATCGTATGATCTCTAAAAATTACCTATAGTTTCCCTCACGTAAGAGCGGGTGATTTTTTTTTATCTTTCTAAATACCTATAGTTTCCCTCACGTAAGGGCGGGTATTTTGTACGGGATAATGACCTAGCAAAAGGTATATCGAAAGGGGTACCAATTGGTGTTAAAAGGAACCTTCACCATGTCTATAAAATTAATGACTAATTCTCATCAGTTGTTGAAAGGTCCTAATTACACACCATGTAAAAACAATATGAAGGCCATCCTAGCAATGGATGACTTATGTGATGTTGTATCTAGAGAAACAACAAGACCTTCATATGCTACTAGTGCTATAGCTCCATCTACTACTCAAAAAGACTTTGACAAGAAATATAGCAAAGCAAAAGTGCTCATTTTGCTTGTTGTGTGTGATGAAGTTCAACCCCATATTGTTGACTGTGAAAATAGTAAAGAGGCATGGGATGCCCTTAATACTATATATGAGGGAAAGAATGATTCCACTATTTTATTTCTTAAATATCAATTACATAGTCTAAACATGAAACAGGGGGAGACAGGTTGAATTTTTTCTTTGTAGAGTGTCCGAATTAAAAGAAAAGTTGAATTCTTTAGGAGCACCGATTGATGACAAGCTCCTTCCCTCAATTGCATTAAGAGCTTTACCTGATTCTTATCATGTGTTGATCACTTCCCTTCAGGTTTCGCAATGGAAAGTTACTTTTGTAGAATTGGTTAATATGCTTCAAGAGGAGGAGGCATGCCAACTACAGCGAGATGATTCTTCTAACACTGCCCTCTACATCAATAGGAAAGGGCAAAACCAGAAGAAGGGTAATTTTCAAAAGGGAGGGAATTCACAAAAGGATTCAAAAGGGAAACAAACTCAACAACCTCAACAGAAAAAGAGATATTGCAAGATATGTGACAAAGAAGGTCATGATACAAACAGATGTTGGCATAAGAATAAACAATCAAAATAGAAAGGCTGAAACAAACCACAAAAGAACAAACAACAAGTGAATGTTGTTGTTGAAGAATTTGACACGGATTCTGAGAGAGCCCACAAAGTTCTCATGACTGCAACAATGTCCAAGTAGACGGATCCTATATGGTATGTTGATTCTTGAGACAGTAAGCACATGACTGGTGACAAATCATGGTTTGAGTCTTTTGAGGCCAAAGAGGGCAAACCAATCACTATTGTTGATGATAAAACCTACAAGGTTCAGGGAGAAGGAATAGTATCTGTCACTCTTCCTGATGGCAAGTGCCAGATTGAGAAAGTCCTTTATGTTCCAGGATTGGCAAACAACTTATTGTCAGTGACACAAATTCTAGGAAAAAATATGGTTGTAAATTTCAGTGTTGAGGGGGGCAAGAAGTGTTGTTCTATCATCAGGAGAGGTCAGAACATTGCAACCGCTTCATATAAGCACAAATTATTTGCCCTAGATACTATCTCTTCTCCAATTGTAGCCATGATTGCTTCTACCAAGGACACAACTTCCCTATGGCATAAGAGATATGGACATTTGAGTTTTGGTTACTTACTCGAGTTAAGTAAGTATGAAATGGTAAAAGGTCTTCCTTCCCTTTCTACCACTTTACCATTTTGCTCTGACTACTTGGAAGGAAAGAAGCATAGAGTGCCTTTTGAATTGAGCTCTACAAGAGCAAATAAACCTCTGGAGTTGATTCACACTGATCTGTGCGGTCCTTTAACTCCCAACAGTTGTGGGGGTAAGAGGTATTTTTAGTTATTCATGGATGATTACTCATGAAAGATGTGGATATTCTTTCTTCAACTGAAATCTGAAGCATTTGGTTTTTTTCAGCAATTCAAGAAATCTGTTGAAAAGGAGTCAGGGACTTCTATAAAGATCCTACGCTCAGATCGAGCGAGGGAGTTCACCTCTAAATAATTCTTTGAGTTATTAAAATAAAATGGGATCACACGACAGTTAACTACTACTTATACTCCTTAGAAAAATGGAGTTGTTGAAAGGAGGAATCGTTGCATCATGGAAATGGTTTGTTGCATGCTCACAGGAGCTAGTCTTGAGCAACTATATTGGGAAGAAGCTATCATCACAACAGTATATCTATTGAATAGTGCACCCAAAAATGATCTACAAGGAATGACTCCACAGGAAGCATGGAGTGGTAGGAAACCCTCCTTTTCTCATCTACGCATTTTTGGATGTAAAGCTTTCATGCACATACCAAAAGAGAAAAGGAAGAAGCTAGATGAGAAGACATTGAAGTGGATTCTTCTTGGGTATGATGAGCACTCTAAGGGTTATCGTTTTATTGATCCCTTGACCAAGAAGATACACATTAGTAGAGATGTAGTTTTTGATGAGGATTTCACATCGAAAACACATCAAATGTATACCTAGACCTTATGGAAACTAAGGTTGATAAATCTTCTTCATCAAAGGTTGGAGGTCCTTCTTCATCTTCTTCAATACCTTAGGATAAGAATCCAAAGTGGTATACAAATACAATAAAAAAATCTAATCTATCCACTCCACCAGATTTGACTTTGGATAGGCCTCGTACTCACAGCATGGCTCGACAGGAGACAGCTGCAACAGAGAATACTGGGGTTGATGATTTGTGTCAATATTTTGAAGAACTTTTTGTAGATCCAGAGAGATAAAAAAGATATGGATATTGATAATGATAGGGTTTTTATGTCTTCAATAGATGATCTTGAACCCGCATCAGTGCAAGATGCTCTTGGTGAGCCTCGGTGGAAGGCCGCTATGGATGCAGAGTATAAGTCTTTGATGAAAAACAAAACTTGGAAGCTTGTCGATCTGCCATACGAAAAGAAGCCCATAGGCTACAAATGGGTGTATAAAGTTAAGTATAAGGTAGATGGGACAATAGATAAGCATAAGGCCTGACTTGTTGCAAAGGGCTATGCTCAAAGAGAGGACATTAACTACGAGAAAACTTTTGCACCTACTGCTCGGATGACAACCATTTGAGTTCTTTGTGCTATGGCAACGTAATATAGGTGGAAATTACACCAAATGGATGTCAATAGTGCTTTTCTAAATGGTGATCTCTAATAAGAAGTCTACATGACTCAACCGAAAGGATTTGAAGTGGAAGGCCAATAACAAAAAGTTTACAAATTGGTAAAATCTTTATATGGTTTGAAACAGGCCCCTCAGGCTTGGTATATAAAAATGGATAATCACCTTCTACAACATGGATTTAAGAGATTTTCATCAGATGCAAACCTCTATTTTAAGAAATAAGGTTCTGAAATAGTGTTGCTTGTACTCTATGTTGATGATTTGATCATTACAGGGAGTTCAGAAACTATGATTTTTACTATCAAAAGAGACTTATTTCAATATTTTGAGATGTCAGTTCTCGGACTTCTCCATTATTGTCTTGGTCTGGAAGTCATCCAGAAGGAGCACTACATCAAAGTGTCTCAGAAAAATATGCTAAGACCCTATTGGAAAAATATTGCATGAGTGATTGCAAGCCAATGTCAACTCCGATGGAAACAAGAATTCAATTATTGCGATATGATGATTCACCTCAGGTAGATGGTACTCTCTAGTGATATTTGATTGGGAGTCTCATATATCTGACCAACACTAGGCCAGATATCATATTTGTTGTCAACTATATTTCGAGGTTAATGCAGGAGCCTAAGACTACACACTAGAAAGTAACAAAGCGAGTACTTCACTATGTTCGTGGCACAATGGAATATGGCCTAGAATATAAGAGGAACAACAAATTCTTCTACCAGGGATACACGAGCTCTGACTATGCTGAATCATATGATGATCGTAAATCAACTTCAGGATATTTGTTTCATCTTGGATTTGGTCATGTCTCTTGGCATAGCAAGAAGCAACAGGTGGTTTCTATTTCATCAACAGAGGCAGAATATCGCATCGCACGTGAAGTTGTGTGTGAAGTGATATGGTTGCATCGCATCCTAACAAGTATGGGTCTTCCATCAAAATCTCCAATACACTTGTTCTATGACAACATGGGTGTTTTGAATCTTGTCAAGAATCCAATGACATCATGAAAGAACCAAGCACATTGACACACAATATCACTTCATTCGAGACAAAGTTCCAAGGCACCGAATTCAGCTTCAATACATTCCCACCAATGCTCAAGTTGCGGACATTTTCACTAAGGCACTTGCACGTCAAATTTGAATTGTTTCGCAGCTCTCTTTGTTTTACCAAATGATGTAATCGGGGGGATTTTAGTACACCTAGTAGTTCTTAAATTACATACATAATGTAATAAGGGGGGATGTTAGAGTTACTATAGTAATTATTTATTATTACTTTATTTATGTTGATAGGGTAGTTAGTTAACTACCTAGGTTAGTTACGCTATTGTTAGCGTATATAATATTTGGTCTATTTTTTTATTTTATTTTAGACCTAAGCTGTTAATTAGATCCTATGGATACGAACTAATCTAGGCTCTCAAATGTATTATTTATATGGGTTCTAATTAATGGAAAGATGTTCATTTACTTCGACAAGTAGGCTTAAGCATCTAGGTGTTCATAATCTCATTTTCCCGGTCTATGGAAAAGCAAAAGATTTACTGCATGTTTTTTGGTCTTGTGATTGGGCTCAGTCAGCTTGGGAGTGGCTTCTTGAATTTTTTTTTTCAAAAAATCAAAGGGGGAAAGTGAGTAATTTTTTGAAAAGCAAATTTGGCATTATTGTAAATGTGCATTTTCGGCTACACCCAACACCTAGTGGGTCATTCCTGTGGGCACCTTTCTGTTGTATTTTCTATTTTGCACTACTTAATTAAAAGTTAAAAAAAATCAAATTCACTCCCTAAGTCCCCAGAATAATTAAAACCCATATGTGCAATTTATTGCCTTTGCAGTGGTCGGTATTTGTGATACCTCTAGCAGCACTTATAGGTAAAGTTGTCGTGATTGCACTACTATATTCGTCGCCTAATATAGCTACCAAAATGACGTCTAAGCTTGTTCTCTATAAATCGTCGAGGAGAGATAAGTTTGCCATTTTGTATTTTTTTACTCCATCCATTACCCTAATAGTTTTTGTGTTTAGGCGTAAATCCTGACGAAAGTTCTGAAATCCAAAGTGTTTAGAGGAAGTTACGACCCACGCATGAGGATTGTAGACTTTCTATGGTAGGTGCCATCAACAATACTATTCCCTTTCATTACTGCTTAAGTACCACGTATCGTATGATCTCTAAAAATTACCTATAGTTTCCCTCACGTAAGAGCGGGTGATTTTTTTTTATCTTTCTAAATACCTATAGTTTCCCTCACGTAAGGGCGGGTATTTTGTACGGGATAATGACCTAGCAAAAGGTATATCGAAAGGGGGACCAATTGGTGTTATAAGGAACCTTCACCATGTCTATAAAATTAATGACTAATTCTCATCAGTTGTTGAAAGGTCCTAATTACACACCATGTAAAAACAATATGAAGGCCATCCTAGCAATGGATGACTTATGTGATGTTGAAACAACAAGACCTTCATATGCTACTAGTGCTATAGCTCCATCTACTGCTCAAAAAGACTTTGACAAGAAATATAGCAAAGCAAAAGTGCTCATTTTGCTTGTTGTGTGTGATGAAGTTCAACCCCATATTGTTGACTGTGAAAATAGTAAAGAGGCATGGGATGCCCTTAATACTATATATGAGGGAAAGAATGATTCCACTATTTTATTTCTTCAATATCAATTACATAGTCTAAACATGAAACAGGGGAGACAGTTGAATTTTTTCTTTGTAGAGTGTCCGAATTAAAAGAAAAGTTGAATTCTTTAGGAGCACCGGTTGATGACAAGCTCCTTCCCTAAATTGCATTGAGAGCTTTACCGATTCTTATCATGTGTTGATCACTTCCCTTCAGGTTTCGCAATGGAAAGTTACTTTTGTAGAATTGGTTAATATGCTTCAAGAGGAGGATGCATGCCAACTACAGCGAGATGATTCTTCTAACACTGCCCTCTACATCAATAGGAAAGGGAAAAACCAGAAGAAGGGTAATTTTCAAAAGCGAGGGAATTCACAAAAGGATTCATAAGGGAAACAAACCCAACAACCTCAACAGAAAAAGAGATATTGCAAGATATGTGACAAAGAAGGTCATGATACAAACATATGTTGGCATAAGAATAAACAATCAAAATAGAAAGGCTGAAACAAACCACAAAAGAACAAACAACAAGTGAATGTTGTTGTTGAAGAATTTGACACAGATTCTGAGAGAGCCCACAAAGTTCTCATGACTCGCCACAATGTCCAAGTAGACGGATCCTATATGGTATGTTGATTCTTGAGCCGATAAGCACATGATCGGTGACAAATCATGGTTTGAGTCTTTTGAGGCCAAAGAGGACAAACCAATCACTATTGTTGATGATAAAACCTACAAGGTTCAGGGAGAAGGAATAGTATCTGTCACTCTTCCGGATGGCAAGTGCCAGATTGAGAAAGTCCTTTATGTTCCAGGATTGGCAAACAACTTATTTTCAGTGACACAAATTCTAGGAAAAAATATGGTTGTAAATTTCAATGTTGAGGGGGGCAAGAAGTGTTGTTCTATCACCAGGAGAGGTCAGAACATTGCAACCGCTTCATATAAGCACAACTTATTTGCCCTAGATACTATCTCTTCTCCAAATGTAGCCATGATTGCTTCTACCAAGGACACAACTTCCCTATGGCATAAGAGATATGGACATTTGATTTTTGGTTACTTACTCGAGTTAAGTAAGTATGAAATGGTAAAAGGTCTTCCTTCCCTTTCTACCACTTTACCATTTTGCTCTGACTACTTGGAAGGAAAGCAGCATAGAGTGCCTTTTGAAATGAGCTCTACAAGAGCAAATAAACCTCCGGAGTTGATTCACACCGATCCGTGCGGTCCTTTAACTCCCAACGAGTTGTGGGGGTAAGAGGTATTTTCAGTTATTCATGGATGATTACTCACGAAAGATGTGGATATTCTTTCTTCAACTGAAATCTGAAGCATTTGGTTTTTTTCAGCAATTCAAGAAATCTGTTGAAAAGGAGTCAGGGACTTCTATAAAGATCCTACGCTCAGATCGAGTTGGGGAGTTCACCTCTAAATAATTCTCTGAGTTATTAAAATAAAATGGGATCACACGACAGTTAACTACTGCTTATACTCCTTAGAAAAATGGAGTTGCTGAAAGGAGGAATCGTTCCATCATGGAAATGGTTTGTTGCATGCTCACAGGAGCTAGTCTTGAGCAACTATATTGGGTAGAAGCTATCATCACAACAATATATCTATTGAATAGTGCACCCAAAAATGATCTACAAGGAATGACTCCACAGGAAGCATGGAGTGGTAGGAAACCCTCCATTTCTCATCTACGCATTTTTGGATGTAAAGCTTTCATGCACATACCAAAAGAGAAAAGGAAGAAGCTAGATGAGAAGACATTGAAGTGGATTCTTCTTGGGTATGATGAGCACTCTAAGGGTTATCGTTTGATTGATCCCTTGACCAAGAAGATACACATTAGTAGAGATGTAGTTTTTGATGAGGATTTCACATCAGAAAACACATCAAATGTATACCTAGACCTTATGGAAACTAAGGTTGATAAATCTTCTTCATCAAATGTTGGAGGTCCTTCTTCATCTTCTTCAACACCTTAGGATAAGAATCCAAAGTGGTATACAAATACAATAAAAAACTCAAATCTATCCACTCCACCAGATTTGACTTTGGATAGGCCTCGTACTCACAGCATGGCTCGACAGGAGACAGGTGCAACAGAGAATACTGGGGTTGATGATCTGTGTCAATATTTTGAAGAACTTTTTGTAGATCCAGAGAGATACAAAAGATATGGATATTGATAATGACAGGGTTTTTATGCCTTCAATAGATGATCTTGAACCCGCATCAGTGCAAGATGCTCTTGGTGAGCCTCAGTGGAAGGCCGCTATGGATGCAGAGTATAAGTCTATGATGAAAAACAAAACTTGGAAGCTTGTCGATCTGCCATATGAAAAGAAGCCCATAGGCTACAAATGGGTGTATAAAGTTAAGTATAAGGTAGATGGGACAATAGATAAGCATAAGGCCTGACTTGTTGCAAAGGGCTATGCTCAAAGAGAAGGCATTAACTACGAGGAAACTTTTGCACCTACTGCTCGGATGACAACCATTTGAGTTCTTTGTGCTATGGCAGCATAATATAGGTGGAAATTACACCAAATGGATGTCAATAGTGCTTTTCTAAATGGTGATCTCCAATGAGAAGTCTACATGACTCAATCGAAAGGATTTGAAGTGGAAGGCCAACAACAAAAAGTTTACAAATTGGTAAAATCTTTATATGGTTTGAAACAGGCCCCTCGGGCTTGGTATATAAAAATGGATAATCACCTTCTACAACATGGATTTAAGAGATTTTCATCAGATGCAAACCTCTATTTTAAGAAATAAGGTTCTGAAATAGTGTTGCTTGAACTCTATGTTGATGATCTGATCATTACAGGGAGTTCAGAAACTATGATTTTTACTATCAAAAGAGACTTATTTCAATATTTTGAGATGTCAGTTCTTGGACTTCTCCATTATTGTCTTGGTCTGGAAGTCATCCAGAAGGAGCACTACATCAAAGTGTCTCAGAAAAATATGCTAAGACCCTATTGGAAAAATATCACATGAGTGATTGCAAGCCAATGTCAACTCCGATGGAAACAAGAATTCAATTATTGCGATATGATGATTCACCTCAGGTAGATGGTACTCTCTAGTGATATTTGATTGGGAGTCTCATATATCTGACCAACACTAGGCCAGATATCGTATTTGTTTTCAACTATCTTTCGAGGTTAATGCAGGAGCCTAAGACTACACACTAGAAAGTAACAAAGCGAGTACTTCACTATGTTCGTGGCACAATGGAATATGGCCTAGAATATAAGAGGAACAACAAATTCATCTTACAGGGATACACGAACTCTGACTATGCTGAATCATATGATGATCGTAAATCAACTTCAGGATATTTGTTTCATCTTGGATTTGGTCATGTCTCTTGGCATAGCAAGAAGCAACAGGTGGTTTCTATTTCATCAATAGAGGCAGAATATCGCATCACACGTGAAGCTGTGTGTGAAGTGATATGGTTGCATCGCATCCTAACAAGTATGGGTCTTCCATCAAAATCTCCAATACACTTGTTTTATGAAAACATGGATGTTTTGAATCTTGTCAAGAATCCAGTACATCATGAAAGAACCAAGCACATTGACACACAATATCACTTCATTCGAGACGAAGTTCCAATGCACCGAATTCAGCTTCAATACATTCCCACAAATGCTCAAGTTGCAGATATTTTCACTAAGGCACTTGCACGTCAAATTTGAATTGTTTCGCAGCTCTCTTTGTTTTACCAAATGATGTAATCAGGGGGGATTTTAGTACACCTAGTAGTTCTTAAATTACATACATAATGTAATAATGGGGGATGTTAGAGTTACAATAGTAATTATTTATTATTACTTTATTTATGTTGATAGGGTAGTTAGTTAACTACCTAGGTTAGTTACGCTATTGTTAGCGTATATAATATTTGGTCTATTTTTTATTTTATTTTAGACCTAAGCTGTTAATTAGATCCTATGGTTACGAACTAATCTAGGCTCTCAAATGTATTATTTATATGGGTTCTAATTAATGGAAAGATGTTCATTTACTTTGACAAGTAGGCTTAAGCATCTAGGTGTTCATAATCTCATTTTCCCGGTCTAGGAAAAGCGAAAGATTTACTGCATGTTTTTGGTCTTGTGATCGGGCTCGATCGACTTTGGGAGTGGCTTCTTGAATTTTTTTTTTCGAAAAATCAAAGGGGGAAAGTGAGTAATTTTTTGAAAAGCAAATTTGGCATTATTGTAAATGTGCATTTTCGGCTACACCCAACACCTAGTGGGTCATTCCTGTGGGCACTTTTATGTTGTATTTTCTATTTTGCACTACTTCATTAAAAGTTAAAAAAAATCAAATTCACTCCCTAAGTCCCCAGAATAATTAAAACCCATCTGTGCAATTTATTGCACTGCAACGTTCGGTATTTGTGATACCTCTAGCCGACACTTATAGGTAAAGTTGTCGTGATTGCACTACTATATCCGTCACCTAATATAGCTACCAAAATGACGTCTGATCTTGTTCTCTATATATCATCGAGGAGAGATAAGTTTGCCATTTTGTATTTTTTTACTCCATCCATTACCCTAATAGTTCTTGTGTTTAGGCGTAAATCCTGACGAAAGTTCTGAAATCCAAAGTGTTTAGGGGAAGTTACGACCCACGCATGAGGATTGTAGACTTTCTATGGTAGGTGCCATCAACAAGACTATTCCCTTTCAGTATTGCTTAAGTACCATGTATCGTATGATCTCTAAAAATTACCTATAGTTTCCCTCACGTAAGAGCGGGTGATTTTTTTTTATCTTTCTAAATACCTATAGTTTCCCTCACGTAAGGGCGCGTATTTTGTACGGGATAATGACCTAGCAAAATGTATATCGAAATGGGGACCAATTGGTGTTATAAGGAACCTTCACCATGTCTATAAAATTAATGACTAATTCTCATCAGTTGTTGAAAGGTCCTAATTACACACCATGTAAAATCAATATGAAGGCCATCCTAGCAATGGATGACTTATGTGATGTTGTATCTAGAGAAACAACAAGACCTTCATATGCTACTAGTGCTATAGCTCCATCTACTACTCAAAAAGACTTTGACAAGAAATATAGCAAAGCAAAAGTGCTCATTTTGCTTGTTGTGTGTGATGAAGTTCAACCCCATATTGTTGACTGTGAAAATAGTAAAGAGGCATGGGATGCCCTTAATACTATATATGAGGGAAAGAATGATTCCACTATTTTATTTCTTCAATATCAATTACATAGTCTAAACATGAAACAGGGGGAGACAGTTGAATTTTTTCTTTGTAGAGTGTCTGAATTAAAAGAAAAGTTGAATTCTTTAGGAGCACCAGTTGATGACAAGCTCCTTCCCTCAATTGCATTGAGAGCTTTACCTGATTCTTATCATGTGTTGATCACTTCCCTTCAGGTTTCGCAATGGAAAGTTACTTTTGTAGAATTGGTTAATATGCTTCAAGAGGAGGAGGCATGCCAACTACAGCGAGATGATTCTTCTAACACTGCCCTCTACATCAATAGGAAAGGGCAAAACCAAAAGGGTAATTTTCAAAAGGGAGGGAATTCACAAAAGGATTCATAAGGGAAACAAACCCAACAACCTCAACAGAAAAAGAGATATTGCAAGATATGTGACAAAGAAGGTCATGATACAAACGAATGTTGGCATAAGAATAAACAATCAAAATAGAAAGGCTGAAACAAACCACAAAAGAACAAACAACAAGTGAATGTTGTTGTTGAAGAATTTGACACGGATTCTGAGAGAGCCCACAAAGTTCTCATGACTGCCACAATGTCCAAGTAGACGGATCCTATATGGTATGTTGATTCTTGATCCAATAAGCACATGACTGGTGACAAATCATGGTTTGAGTCTTTTGAGGCCAAAGAGGGCAAACCAATCACTATTGTTGATGATAAAACCTACAAGGTTCAGGGAGAAGGAATAGTATCTGTCACTCTTCCTGATGGCAAGTGCCAGATTGAGAAAGTCCTTTATGTTCCAGGATTGGCAAACAACTTATTGTCAGTGACACAAATTCTAGGAAAAAATATGGTTGTAAATTTCAGTGTTGAGGCGGGCAAGAAGTGTTGTTCTATCACCAGGAGAGGTCAAAACATTGCAACCGCTTCATATAAGCACAACTTATTTGCCCTAGATACTATCTCTTCTCCAAAGGTAGCCATGATTGCTTCTACCAAGGACACAACTTCCCTATGGCATAAGAGATATGGACATTTGAGTTTTGGTTACTTATTCGAGTTAAGTAAGTATGAAATGGTAAAAGGTCTTCCTTCCCTTTCTACCACTTTACCATTTTGCTCTGACTACTTGGAAGAAAAGCATCATAGAGTGCCTTTTGAAATGAGCTCTACAAGAGCAAATAAACCTCTGGAGTTGATTCACACTGATCTATGCGGTCATTTAACTCCCAACAGTTGTGGGGGTAAGAGGTATTTTTAGTTATTCATGGATGATTACTCACGAATGATGTGGATATTCTTTCTTCAACCGAAATCTGAAGCATTTGGTTTTTTCCAGCAATTCAAGAAATTTGTTGAAAAGGAGTCAGGGACTTCTATAAAGATCCTACGCTCAGATCGAGCGGGGGAGTTCACCTCTAAATAATTCTTTGAGTTATTAAAATAAAATGGGATCACACGACAGTTAACTACTGCTTATACTCCTTAGAAAAATGGAGTTGATGAAAGGAGGAATCGTTCCATCATGGAAATGGTTTGTTGCATGCTCACAGGAGCTAGTCTTGAGCAACTATATTGGGCAGAAGCTATCATCACAACAATATATCTATTGAACAGGGCACCCAAAAATTATCTACAAGGAATGACTCCACAGGAAGCATGGAGTGGTAGGAAACCCTCCATTTCTCATCTACGCATTTTTGGATGTAAAGCTTTCATGCACATACCAAAAGAGAAAAGGAAGAAGCTAGATGAGAAGACATTGAAGTGGATTCTTCTTGGGTATGATGAGCACTCTAAGGGTTATCGTTTGATTGATCCCTTGACCAAGAAGATACACATTAGTAGAGATGTAGTTTTTGATGAGGATTTCACATCGAGAAAACACATCAAATGTATACCTAGACCTTATGGAAACTAAGGTTGATAAATCTTCTTCATCAAAGGTTGGAGGTCCTTCTTCATCTTCTTCAAAACCTTAGGATAAGAATCCAAAGTGGTATACAAATACAATAAAAAACTCTAATCTATCCACTCCACCAGATTTGACTTTGGATAGGCCTCGTACTCACAGCATGGCTCGACAGGAGACAGCTGCAACAAAGAATACTGGGGTTGATGATCTGTGTCAATCTTTTGAAGAAATTTTTGTAGATCCAGAGAGATACAAAAGATATGGATATTGATAATGACAGGGTTTTTATGTCTTCAATAGATGATCTTGAACCCGCATCAGTGCAAGATGCTCTTGGTGAGCCTCAGTGGAAGGCCGCTATGGATGCAGAGTATAAGTCTATGATGAAAAACAAAAATTGGAAGCTTGTCGATTTGCCATACGAAAAGAAGCCCATAGGCTACAAATGGGTGTATAAAGTTAAGTATAAGGTAGATGGGACAATAGATAAGCATAAGGCCTGACTTGTTGCAAAGGGCTATGCTCAAAGAGAAGGCATTAACTACGAGGAAACTTTTGCACCTACTGCTCGGATGACAACCATTTGAGTTATTTGTGCTATGGCAACGTAATATAGGTGTAAATTACACCAAATGGATGTCAATAGTGCTTTTCTAAATGGTGATCTCCAATAAGAAGTCTACATGACTCAATCGAAAGCATTTGAAGTGGAAGGCCAACAACAAAAAGTTTACAAATTGGTAAAATCTTTATATGGTTTGAAATAGGCCCCTCAGGCTTGGTATATAAAAATGGATAATCACCTTCTACAGCATGGATTTAAGAGATTTTCATCAGATGCAAACCTCTATTTTAAGAAATAAGGTTCTGAAATAATGTTGCTTGTACTCTATGTTGATGATCTGATCATTACAGGGAGTTCAGAAACTATGATTTTTACTATCAAAAGAGACTTATTTCAATATTTTGAGATGTCAGTTCTCGGAATTCTCCATTATTGTCTTGGTCTGGAAGTCATCCAGAAGGAGCACTACATCAAAGTGTCTCAGAAAAATATGCTAAGACCCTATTGGAAAAATATCGCATGAGTGATTGCAAGCCAATGTCAACTCCAATGGAAACAAGAATTCAATTATTGCGATATGATGATTCACCTCAGGTATATGGTACTCTCTAGTGATATTTGATTGGGAGTCTCATATATCTGACCAACACTAGGCTAGATATCGTATTTGTTGTCAACTATCTTTCGAGGTTAATGCAGGAGCCTAAGACTACACACTAGAAAGTAACAAAGCGAGTACTTCACTATGTTCGTGGCACAATGGAATATGGCCTAGAATATAAGAGGAACAACAAATTCTTCTTACAGGGATACACGAACTCCGACTATATCTGAATCATATGATGATCGTAAATCAACTTCAGGATATTTGTTTCATCTTGGATTTGGTCATGTCTCTTGGCATAGCAAGAAGCAACAGGTGGTTTCTATTTCATCAATAGAGGCAGAATATTGCATCGCACGTGAAGCTGTGTGTGAAGTGATATGGTTGCATCGCATCCTAACAAGTATGGGTCTTCCATCAAAATCTCCAATACACTTGTTCTATGACAACATGGATGTTTTGAATCTTGTCAAGAATCCAGTACATCATGAAAGAACCAAGCACATTGACACACAATATCACTTCATTCGAGACGAAGTTCCAAGGCACCGAATTCAGCTTCAATACATTCCCACCAATGCTCAAGTTGCAGACATTTTCACTAAGGCACTTGCACGTCAAATTTGAATTGTTTCGCAGCTCTCTTTGTTTTACCAAATGATGTAATCAGGGGGGATTTTAGTACACCTAGTAGTTCTTAAATTACATACATAATGTAATAAGGGGGGATGTTAGAGTTACTATAGTAATTATTTATTATTACTTTATTTATGTTGATAGGGTAGTTAGTTAACTACCTAGGTTAGTTACGCTATTGTTAGCGTATATAATATTTGGTCTATTTTTTTATTTTATTTTATACCTAAGCTGTTAATTAGATCCTATGGTTACGAACTAATCTAGGCTCTCAAATGTATTATTTATATGGGTTCTAATTAATGGAAAGATGTTCATTTACTTCGACAAGTAGGCTTAAGCATCTAGGTGTTCATAATCTCATTTTCCCAGTCTATGGAAAAGCGAAAGATTTACTGCATGTTTTTTGGTCTTGTGATCGGGCTCAGTCAGCTTGGGAGTGGCTTCTTGAATTTTTTTTTTCGAAAAATCAAAGGGGGAAAGTGAGTAATTTTTTGAAAAGCAAATTTGGCATTATTGTAAATGTGCATTTTTGGCTACACCCAACACCTAGTGGGTCATTCCTGTGGGCACTTTTATGTTGTATTTTCTATTTTGCACTACTTCATTAAAAGTTAAAAAAATCAAATTCACTCCCTAAGTCCCCGGAATAATTAAAACCCATCTCGTGCAATTTATTGCACTGCAGTGTTCGGTATTTGTGATACCTCTAGCCAGCACTTATAGGTAAAGTTGTTGTGATTGCACTACTATATTCGTCGCCTAATATAGCTACCAAAATGACGTCTGAGCTTGTTCTCTATAAATCGTCGAGGAGAGATAAGTTTGCCATTTTGTATTTTTTTACTCCATCCATTACCCTAATAGTTCTTGTGTTTAGGCGTAAATCCTGACGAAAGTTTTGAAATCCAAAGTGTTTAGGGGAAGTTACGACCCACGCATGAGGATTGTAGACTTTCTATGGTAGGTGCCATCAACAAGACTATTCCCTTTCAGGATACTGCTTAAGTACCACGTATCGTATGATCTCTAAAAATTACCTATAGTTTCCCTCACGTAAGAGCGGGTGATTTTTTTTTATCTTTCTAAATACCTATAGTTTCCCTCACGTAAGGGCGGGTATTTTGTACGGGATAATGACCTAGCAAAAGGTATATCGAAATGGGGACCAATTGGTGTTATAAGGAACCTTCACCATGTCTATAAAATTAATGACTAATTCTCATCAGTTGTTGAAAGGTCCTAATTACACACCATGTAAAAACAATATGAAGGCCATCCTAGCAATGGATGACTTATGTGATGTTGTATCTAGAGAAACAACAAGACCTTCATATGCTACTAGTGCTATAGCTCCATCTACTACTCAAAAAGACTTTGACAAGAAATATAGCAAAGCAAAAGTGCTCATTTTGCTTGTTGTGTGTGATGAAGTTCAACCCCATATTGTTGACTGTGAAAATAGTAAAGAGGCATGGGATGCCCTTAATACTATATATGAGGGAAAGAATGATTCCACTATTTTATTTCTTCAATATCAATTACATAGTCTAAACATGAAACAGGGGGAGACAGTTGAATTTTTTCTTTGTAGAGTGTCTGAATTAAAAGAAAAGTTGAATTCTTTAGGAGCACCAGTTGATGACAAGCTCCTTACCTCAATTGTATTGAGAGCTTTACCTGATTCTTATCAGGTGTTGATCACTTCCCTTCAGGTTTTGCAATGGAAAGTTACTTTTGTAGAATTGGTTAATATGCTTCAAGAGGAGGAGGCATGCCAACTACAACGAGATGATTCTTCTAACACTGCCCTCTACATCAATAGGAAATGGCAAAACCAGAAGAAGGGTAATTTTCAAAAGGGATGGAATTCACAAAAGGATTCATAAGGGAAACAAACCCAACAACCTCAACAGAAAAAGAGATATTGCAAGATATGTGACAAAGAAGGTCATGATACAAACAGATGTTGGCATAATAATAAACAATCAAAATAGAAAGGCTGAAACAAACCACAAAAGAACAAACAACAAGTGAATGTTGTTGTTGAAGAATTTGACACGGATTCTGAGAGAGCCCACAATGTTCTCATGACTGCCACAATGTCCAAGTAGACGGATCCTATATGGTATGTTGATTCTTGAGCCAGTAAGCACATGACTGGTGACAAATCATGGTTTGAGTCTTTTTAGGCCAAAGAGGGCAAACCAATCACTATTGTTGATGATAAAACCTACAAGGTTCGGGGAGAAGGAATAGTATCTGTCACTCTTCCCGATGGCAAGTGCCGATTGAGAAAGTCCTTTATGTTCCGAGGATTGGCAAACAACTTATTGTCAGTGACACAAATTCTAGGAAAAAATATGGTTGTAAATTTCAGTGTTGAGGGGGGCAAGAAGTGTTGTTCTATCACCAGGAGAGGTCAAAACATTGCAACCGCTTCATATAAGCACAACTTATTTGCCCTACATACTATCTCTTCTCCAAATGTAGCCATGATTGCTTCTACCAAGGACACAACTTCCCTATGGCATAAGAGATATGGACATTTGAGTTTTGGTTACTTACTCGAGTTAAGTAAGTATGAAATGGTAAAAGGTCTTCCTTCCCTTTCTACCACTTTACCATTTTGCTCTGACTGGAAGGAAATCATCATAGAGTGCCTTTTGAAATGAGCTCTACAAGAGCAAATAAACCTCTGGAGTTGATTCACACTGATCTGTGCAGTCCTTTAACTCCCGACAGTTGTGGGGGTAAGAGGTATTTTTAGTTATTCATGGATGATTACTCACGAAAGATGTGGATATTCTTTCTTCAACTGAAATCTGAAGCATTTGGTTTTTTTCAGCAATTCAAGAAATCTGTTGAAAAGGAGTCAGGGACTTCTATAAAGATCCTACGCTCAGATCGAGCGGGGGAGTTCACCTCTAAATAATTCTCTGAGTTATTAAAATAAAATGGGATCACACGACAATTAACTACTGCTTATACTCCTTAGAAAAATGGAGTTGCTGAAAGGAGGAATCGTTCCATCATGGAAATGGTTTGTTGCATGCTCACGAGGAGCTAGTCTTGAGAAACTATATTGGGCAGAAGCTATCATCACAACAATATATCTATTGAATAGGGCACCCAAAAATGATCTACAAGGAATTACTCCATAGGAAGCATGGAGTGGTAGGAAACCCTCCATTTCTCATCTACGCATTTTTGGATGTAAAGCTTTCATGCACATACCAAAAGAGAAAAGGAAGAAGCTAGATGAGAAGACATTGAAGTGGATTCTTCTTGGGTATGATGAGCACTCTAAGGGTTATCGTTTGATTGATCCCTTGACCAAGAAGATACACATTAGTAGAGATGTAGTTTTTGATGAGGATTTCACATCAGAAAACACATCAAATGTATACCTAGACCTTATGGAAACTAAGGTTGATAAATCTTCTTCATCAAATGTTGGAGGTCCTTCTTCATCTTCTTCAACACCTTAGGATAAGAATCCAAAGTGGCATACAAATACAATAAAAAACTCTAATCTATCCACTCCACCAGATTTGACTTTGGATAGGCCTCGTACTCACAGCATGGCTCGACAGAGGCAGACACTGCAGAAGAATACTTGGGGTTGATGATCTGTGTCAATCTTTTGAAGAACTTTTTGTAGATCCAGAGAGATACAAAAGATATGGATATTGATAACGACAAGGTTTTTATGTCTTCAATAGATGATCTTG
Source organism: Wollemia nobilis (assembly GCA_028583015.1). Taxonomy (NCBI): domain Eukaryota; kingdom Viridiplantae; phylum Streptophyta; class Pinopsida; order Araucariales; family Araucariaceae; genus Wollemia; species Wollemia nobilis. Next base: position 2,871,223 of record JAQPPZ010002224.1, read on the forward strand.
AACCCGCATCAGTGCAAGATGCTCTTGGTGAGCCTCAGTGGAAGGCCGCTATGGATGCAGAGTATAAGTCTATGATGAAAAACAAAACTTGGAAGCTTGTCGATTTGCCATACGAAAAGAATCCCATAGGCTACAAATGGGTGTATAAAGTTAAGTATAAGGTATATGGGACAATAGATAAGCATAAGGCCTGACTTGTTGCAAAGGGATATGCTCAAAGAGAAGGCATTAACTACGAGGAAACTTTTGCACCTACTGCTCGGATGACAACCATTTGAGTTCTTTGTGCTATGGCAGCGTAATATAGGTGGAAATTACACCAAATGGATGTCAATAGTGCTTTTCTAAATGGTGATCTCCAATAAGAAGTCTACATGACTCAACCGAAAGGATTTGAAGTGGAAGGCCAACAACAAAAAGTTTACAAATTGGTAAAATCTTTATATGGTTTGAAATAGGCCCCTCAGGCTTGGTATATAAAAATGGATAATCACCTTCTACAGCATGGATTTAAGAGATTTTCATCAGATGCAAACCTCTATTTTAAGAAATAAGGTTTTGAAATAGTGTTGCTTGTACTCTATGTTGATGATCTGATCATTATAGGGAGTTCAGAAACTATGATTTTTACTATCAAAAGAGACTTATTTCAATATTTTGAGATGTCAGTTCTCGGACTTCTCCATTATTGTCTTTGTCTGGAATTCATCCAGAAGGAGCACTACATCAAAGTGTCTCCAAAAAATATGCTAAGACCCTATTGGAAAAATATCGCATGAGTGATTGCAAGCCAATGTCAACTCCGATGGAAACAAGAATTCAATTATTGCGATATGATGATTCACCTCAGGTAGATGGTACTCTCTAGTGATATTTGATTTGGAGTCTCATATATTTGACCAACACTAGGCTAGATATCGTATTTGTTGTCAGCTATATTTCGAGGTTAATGTAGGAGCCTAAGACTACACACTAGAAAGTAACAAAGCGAGTACTTCACTATGTTCGTGGCACAATGGAATATGGCCTAGAATATAAGAGGAACAACAAATTCATCTTACAGGGATACACGAACTCTGACTATGCTTGAATCATATGATGATCGTAAATCAACTTCGGGATATTTGTTTCATCTTGGATTTGGTCATGTCTCTTGGCATAGCAAGAAGCAACAGGTGGTTTCTATTTCATCAACAGAGTGAGAATATCGCATCGCACGTGAAGTTGTGTGTGAAGTGATATGGTTGCATCGCATCCTAACAAGTATGGGTCTTCCATAAAAATCTCCAATACACTTGTTCTATGACAACATGGATGTTTTGAATCTTGTCAAGAATCCAGTACATCATGAAAGAACCAAGCACATTGACACACAATATCACTTCATTCGAGACAAAGTTCCAAGGCACCAAATTCAACTTCAATACATTCCCACCAATGCTCAAGTTGCAGACATTTTCACTAAGGCACTTGCACGTCAAATTTGAATTGTTTTGCAGCTCTCTTTGTTTTACCAAATGATGTAATCAGGGGGGATTTTAGTACACCTAGTAGTTCTTAAATTACATACATAATGTAATAAGGGGGGATGTTAGAGTTACTATAGTAATTATTTATTATTACTTTATTTATGTTGATAGGGTAGTTAGTTAACTACCTAGGTTAGTTACGCTATTGTTAGCGTATATAATATTTGGTCTATTTTTTTATTTTATTTTAGACCTAAGTTGTTAATTAGATCCTATGGTTACAAACTAATCTAGGCTCTCAAATGTATTATTTATATGGGTTCTAATTAATGTAAAGATGTTCATTTACTTCGAAAAGTAGGCTTAAGCATCTAGGTGTTCATAATCTCATTTTCCCGGTCTATGGAAAAGTGAAAGATTTACTGCATGTTTTTTGGTCTTGTAATCGGGCTCAGTCAGCTTGGGAGTGGCTTCTTGAATTTTTTAGACCTTTTATGTAGGAGGATTTTACTTGGGTGCATGCTATTTTGGGTGACCCTATTGCCTTTTCCTTCAACTTGGATGTTGTTTGGTATATTTTTAGAATTGATACCTTGTTTTATCTATGGAAGTCCCAAAATAGAGCTATTTTTTCTCAACAAGATGTCGGACATGTCTTCTCTATTGAAGATAAATATGATATATTCTTTGATTGCTAGTTACAGATTCAAGTACAGGTTAAAAAATTATAGGTCGAGTTGTAGTACTTGCGTACCCTGATGGGTCATTGGGGGAATGCACCCTGCATTATGAGTCATGCGCATCTTCCTTCCCCTTCCAAAAGGTAGTAATTTCTTGGCTTATTTCTTTTCGAATGCATATTTAATACTGTTTTGGCAGTTGTTATTGGAAGTTTGTGGGCTATTTCTGACACTCTTGTATACTCTTAACCATAGTGGTTAATGTATTGGTTTACGAGGTGTGCTAATCCCACCCACCCTTTTTTGTATGATTAAACATTATTTTATTAATATAATGGTTTTTTCATCCAATATATATATATATATATATATATATATATATATATATATATATATATATATATATATATATATTATTATTGGTGATTGTTCTCTCTTTTAATGTAAGTGTGCAATTGCTATATTATGTTGTTGATTGGCATGTCATGGATAATCATGGCTAACTTCTGCAAGTGAGTCAACACCATTATAAAGCAATGTTCTGGTGACAACTTCCAAATACAGACACTAAAATTAATGCAGAAATGATGGTAGACTTTTCCACACTAGAGCCAACGAAGATATTCCATTTTACATCTAATTATAATAACAACCTTGTGATCTAGGTAAGATCCTAAGGAGAAATTTATTTAGTAAAGAAGAATAGAAAAAATTAGATAAATTTGTAAAAGTGATAAGAAGAAGAATATGGAATCATAGATTCTAAGGAGGGAGCCCCTTCAAAGTGGCAAGGAAAGAGCCCCATATAAGTGGCAAGGAGGAAGTTATCCCCCTATAAGTGACAAGGAGGGAGCCCCTCGAAGTGGTCAACAATTCAAAATTTATATTAAATTTAGTTATTAAATTCAAATTTTAAATGAAAACATATTTTTAGTCAATCATAGTGTTGGTATTTATCTATTGACCAATAAAATTCAAATTTTAAATGACAACATATTTTTTTCTCTTAATCAAAATGATGTGAAGGAGTTGCTTGTGGAAACATAACAATTTTAGGAGGCTAAAATATTTATTTGACAAAATATATATATATATATATATATATATATATATATATGATAAAATAACATCTTAGATAATATATATATATATTTGTGATAAAATAACATCTTAGATAATATTTAAAATTATACATACACAAAAATATTAAATAGAATGTCATTTTTTTAATTTTATTGATATTTATGTAGAATTACAAATCCAATATTGAAATTTATTTTCATACCATGAAAAACAAATAAAAAATAACTTTTCTTCCTATTGTGTAGATTATCAACAATAAATTTAAAATATAAAAGGGTTAAAATGTGCAATATTTCGATTTATATTACAAAGTTTATTGATAAATTTTTGAAAAAGCAAATACAACTATATCCAAAATAATAATTGAAAGTTTTATTTTATTTTTTTTGCATACAGGCAAAAATAGTGATGAGCAAATAAATTATGATAATATTGATTTTTTAAGTAAATTATTTTTAAATGAAAAACAATAAAAATACATCATTTAAAAAAAAGATAGTATAAAAACACACTCCAAATATCTATGTAAAATATTAACTAAATCCAAAAGGAACTTCGAACAATTATAAAACAGCTAACAAATCAACCAAAATAAACTATGTCCACTAGCAATCAAATAACCATAGATGTAGCACTAGCAAAAGGAGTAGAGGGAGGGCTGAAGATCCTTGTACAAAAGATTGCCCCAACAGAAAACATTGCAGTTAGATGTCATAATTATACGAGGGAGGAGGTGGAGGTCTTTGTACGACAAATTGCCCCAATATAAAAAATTACAGTTTGATGCCATAATTATATGAAACTAGACATACAACAAAATATTACAAAATAAAAACTATAAAAATGAATGATATTTATTCATTTATTTAAAAATGTTTAAAATTTAAATAACACTAAGCGCACGATAACCTTTGAATTTTTTTTCCTCTAAAATATTATTATAATAATTTTAAACTACTACGAATTGTTAACCATTAAGTAATAAACAAAGTTCCAATACAGTCACATAGTAATTTTAATTATTTTTATTATTATATTTTTCCCTTGTAGCCTTGAAATCTAAAGTGAGATGAGATTCCTTTAATAAGAAGATTGTTTTAAGTTTCGTTATTAATGTTTTTGTTAGTTATACTGGGTGCAATCATAAACCCTTTAATTTAATATAAGCACACACAACTGCCTAATAAAGCGTCTGAATAAAATGAAATGAATTGATGCTTGTTAGTGTTACATTCGCATAAACCGATTCCTTTTATGCCAAAAACCAACTACCAACTGATCTTCTCTATATTTGACTCTTAAAACTCTAATAAAAATGTATGATATATGAGACGTTTCTGGGCAGACTCTAGAAACCATGGATTTTGATCTTCTCCTTCTTCACCAAGCCGCCCTGCAAATTTATTCAAAGCGAACCTTTAATATGTCATAGAAATCTGAGTTGAGAGACATATCCATATGCATACCAAACCAAAGGATGAAATACGGTAATACTCACATTGATTAAGAAGTGGGAAACGTTCAACCTCTGGTCACCCTGAAGCTGGATGACTTTTCCGAGCTCTTTATCTTCCACAACCGTTCCGTTACAGCAAAACTGTTTCTTAAAATCTTTCACAATCCTGTTGTAAAATTACACCTTGCCCAGCCCTTGAACAGTTGTCAAACACTTTCTCCCGTTACGCTGCTGAATGCGAATGTGAACATACTCCTTCGACGTTTCACATGTTGCGGATTCAATTCCGTCTTCAATTCCCGCCTCCTTGAATGGGTCTGAAATCAACATAATACAAACATGTAAGAAATTCACTCGCTTCAGTTAATTCTCCGAAAGCATGTTAACATCTTAAATGAAATAATGCAATGTACAAATCAAAATTTGACAAGCATAGTGGCTAATGTAATATTTATTCACTGACTTTTTTCCGACTTTTCACAAAAGCGTAAATGCAATCGAAGAGGAGAGGATACAAAAATAGGTCAAAAGAGATGGAAAGGTTAATGTTATGTAAATATATGTGGTGAGGGTAATACTGAGAGTGGTGCTAAGTGTCTATTATTCCTATTTATATAAGAGAAAATGACAAGGGAATGGGAGGTACTCCAAGTCTTGGAACGTCGGCAATAAGTAAAGGGGCCATCCACATCATCCCGATATTTTTATACTTTTATATTTGTTATAACGTACCTTATGCTTTGAATATTTGACCTCCAAACTATCCACCACATGCATTGGAATATGTTGTCGTATTACCTTATTAGAGTCAATGCTTGAGTGCAAGAAAGTAAAAAGCTTTTATGCCATGATTTGGAAAAAAACTTTTGGCCATAGGCAAAGACACTTGCTAATATGCTATTGCACCTACTAGAGTTAAGAAATGAAGAGGGTCTATATCACTAGAGGTCTCAGCAAGGGTGCATATACCCATGCATATGGAGCCCATGGACACACATCCATTTTAAAAGAAGTTTGTATGATTCAAACCAATGATGTAATGAAGCAAAATTTAATAAAGATAATATATATATAGTTTAAAAATTAATAATGTAAATAACAAAATTTTAGATTTTATATAAAAATATATATTTATTAAAAGAATAAATTAGATTTAATGTTTAAAAATCAATAATGCAAATAATAAAATTTTAGATTTTAAATAAATGTAAATTATATTTATTTAGAGAGGTTAAAGTATCATATGCACAATAGAGGTAATTAAGATTTGAGTATAATTAATCATCTCAACTGCAATGTAACTTTTATTTATAAACTAAATCAACAATAATCCAAACATTAATTTTGAAGGGTCAATGTGGCTATGTTGGAGTTGTTACATGGTTCCTCCTCAAAAACCTTTGTCTTCACAGTTGGAAATCACTAGAAAATTATCTCAAGCTCCCATGTTGCATCTTCTTCCTAGAGATCCTACAACTTGATGAGAAAATACTTAATTTGGAGAGACTAGAGATTGCAAATTCTAGATTGCAACATTGCTTTTCATTAGAAAGTGATCTTACCTTCTTCATAAAGTACTAGAACCTTCATTTGCACTACATATTTTGGCCAAAAACTTGTTTAAGATAGAGCCATAAAGGCTAAGGTGCTTCAAAGAAAATTATGAAAGCTCAAACTGATATACCACTTTACTAATGTGAAAAATAGGCCTTATAAGAATGAGGATTCATATTCTGAATGGAATTGGTCTTCAAGGATGATTTCTTTTAAGATTGCAGTCACAAAAAGCCATATCCCTCATGATAAATTATCACTCATAAATAGTGTAAGTCCTTTTGCTACTTCATGTAGTTTTTGGCCTAGGATAAATTGTATTTTTGTCTTAATTCTATAATAAATACTCCACATAGAATACCTTGGAGTATTCTAGAACATACTCTAAAATTAATGGAGGTTTCTAGCCATAAAATACCTCAAACGAGGATATTTTAAGGGAATAATTGTAACAAGTATTATATCATTATTCATCTATAGAGAGCCAATGATCCTAATGATACTATTTATCTTGGAAAAAACAATGAAAATAAGTACTCAAATATTTATTTCCAATATTAGTTTGGCCATCTGTTTGAGGGTGATACAAACAAGACATATTTAATTGACTATCATTGAGATGGAATTACTCCAAAAAATTTCTAGTGATGAAAGATTTGCAACCATTGACAATGAACTTGGACATAACATGTAATTTAAAAAATATAATTACCAAACACCTTGGAATCCTTATAGTATATGAAGGGATGTTGTAGGGCACAAGAATGAGCATACTTTAAAAAAAAAATCCACTACTATGAATATGACTATTTTTCCATCATATTTGTGAGGGTCCTCAATGAAATCCATGAAGACATGCTCTCATTAGTAATTAGAAATAGTCAATGATTATAAAAAGTCAGGAGATTGAATAGTTTCTCCCTTTCTCTACTGATAAATCTCATATTTTACGACAAATGTATTGACATCTACTTTTAATAATTTCAAAGTAAAGTATTGCTTCATATAGTGGTATATTTTTGAGTATCTAAAATATCCAAGTAGAGAAGTGACATGCAATTTATGAATAAAATAGTCAACAATTGAGGATGGGGGAAGATAAATGTGATCCTTATTGTATAAAATTCCATCAATGTACGATAAAAAGGAAGGTATCCTAGAGATTATTTAATTCTATAAGCATAGTATTATTTTGCAAGTATATATTAATGAGAAGGTCAATATATATGCATATGGAGAGTCACGTGCAAGTATATATTAGTGACAAAGTATTTTAAAAAGTTTCGAAATGACATAGATTCATGTATGTTGAAATAGAGTTTATTAATAATATTTCAATATTTTTGTGTGCATGAGTAATATTTGTAAGATCTCGTAAAGATTTACCAATGACATAATATGGCATGAAATCCAAAAATATAAATTAATAAATCCCAATTTAGATCATCTATGATTGGTTATGTGTGTTCTTGGTCATAAAACTATTATGGGTTGTTTTGTGTCTTTGTTAAGAGTTCAATGAGATCATTCACTTAGGTGACCAATTGAGTATGTCCCTTTTGAAGTTGATGTAAATCATAAATTATGTTATGTGTCTCTATCCTACTATGTATGTGTCCTACTATATTAAGTGTTTGGTAATCAAAATTTCTTACTACCAAATATTTCCATAGAGTAGTTTTGTTCATTAGGGGATCTTCCTAAGGTCCTAACATCCCTTTGGTTAAAATTCCAAAGTAATATTCTTATAGAAGAAGGTCTAAAAAGAGGATGACATCATGGAACTTTTATATTTGAATTGTGTGAGAAGGGTTTAGTAATACTTGATGATTTACTTCCTCATTGTCCCTTTTGATGGATCAAACACCAAACAAAAATGAAAATATTTATTTTTGCATTTAGAGCATTCAAATTTATAAATATATACATTAATATTTTTCTTGGTTTCTCAACAGACTCTTGGTGCTTTGGAGACTAGAATATCTCTTTGTATTCTGCATCTTCAAATATTATACAAATAATATAATAATTATCTAACATCCCCTCTTATGATATTGTTTGATATTTTTAGGAATATTTGATAGCCATATATCCACTAGATTGGATATGTATCTTAGCTTTAGCTCCTTGATCTAGTTCTATCTCTTAGGTGCTATACCTAATATTTAAGCAACACTTACAATTGATGCTCCTTCTAAATACTATAGTGTTGTAGCTATTATTGTCATTAATCTAGGACCACTATGTTGAACATTGTGTAGTCTCTATATAGTATATCTAAGTGAGGTAGCGTAGCCACCCACACTTTTTGTTGCTTATGCATAAGAATACATTATTGGTTTTAGGAATGTTTGATAGCCATGTATCCACCAAATTGGCTATGGCTATTATCTCTAGATCTTTGCTCTAGTTCTAGCTCTTGGGAAATATTCCTAATGTTTGATAAACATTTAGGAATGATGTTCCATACAAATACTATGATGATGTAGATATTGTTTTCATAAATTGCTATACTAAATGTCATGTCATCCTTGTATAGTATATCTAGGTGAGGTAGTGTAGCCATTTACACTTTGTGTTAATTTTTCATGAGGATAAAGTGTTGTTGTTGGTCTTATAAAAATTGAGGTGTGGCATATGGATTATAAAACCTTGGATAAAATTGAAGTCTAGAAGATATGTTGGATACCTTAGGACACACCTAAATTAAATATAGGTATATCCTTGCTAATATGGGTAAGGACTAGATTGTGGAAATGCCAAATCACCATTATAAGTAGGTACTCCACCATGAGAACCCATAAAGTTATCAAAAGATAAGTTGTGGTTGGATCCCAATGATGTGATATTACACTTATCCCACCTATTATTGGTCACTAATTCTAAATTTAAACCTTCTATTACTGAAGTCTTCAATCCTATATTTACTTCTTATCATATACTTTGATGAGTACATGGTCGTGTGGAAGTGAGGTCAAGTGGTGCATCAAAATTGGCATATCTAATGATGTTAGTGATCTATTTTGAATTCTTTATTTGTTGTTATGAAGCAATTACTACTATTCATAAAAAAATTTTAAAACTTCTTCATGTTCTTCCTCATGTGACTCAACTCTTGGAACTTATTTATTTAACTCAATGCTCATAACTAGACGTGTGGTCTCTTCAAAAATTCTTAGGATCTTCAAAATTTGTCTTATTTCTAAATTCTTCATGAAAAACCACATCCCTAATTATATGCACTTTCTTGGTGATTGCATCTATCAATCGATAATATTTTTATGCTTCATCATAGTCAAGAAATATGCAATATATAAGTGTGTTTACATCCAACTTGGTCATCTATTATTTTGGTCATATTGCACTTGCTTGTAAGATGCATCAAGAGAACCTATAGTCAATATACCACTATCAACCACATAATATCATCATATTATATATACTCAATCACCTAATATAATTTGAACTAAGTGGTAAACGAGAGGATGTTAGAATTCATAATATTTTATACAAAATAAAAGAAGTAAAATATTCACTCGAATACTATATAGAAGGTAAAATAAGGATGAAAGATATTTGAGGCACCCATTAGCACCGTAAATAATCACTATCTATAGATAATATTACCCAATAATTTTATAAGAAATAAGGATTATCAGTGGGTATTTATAGCAATATTAAAATTCTCAATTACATCATAAAGTTTAAACTAAGCCGATTTAATAAGAGGGTTTAACCATAACAAGGTTAATCTTGGCCCATATAGCTTAGATAGTAAAATATTATCAATAATTAATACATTTTACAATAAAATGCCCTTAGGACTATCCAATACAATGAAATGCTCAGAATACATCCATATGTAAAATTTATGGCCTTTGAAAGTTTATCCCAAATAATCCTTGAAAAAGCAAAAACTAAAGCCTCAAACCTTAGAAACATTATAGAAAATCCCAATCTACAATTAACTACTTGTTCATTGATGATAACCATTGATTCTATTCCATTTGATCATCTCTAATTAGATGAAACATTGTCACTTATTGCAAATTGATTAGCAAAAGAGGTATAACTAAATTATAAGGATTTGTTATATCAAGCCAATTTTAGCAACATTGGCAACCACCATGGCCAATACACCCATTTCCTTCAAAAGTGTCTTAAGATATTTCTAAAATATTTGATCTTCCTAAGGTCTTAACATCCCTTTGGTTAAAATTCCAAAGTAAGATTCTTACAGAAGAAGGTCTAAAAAGAGGAGGACATCATGGAACTTTTAGATTTGAATTGTGTGAGAAGGGTTTAAAAATACTTGATGGTTTATTTTCCATTGTCCCTTTTGATGGATCAAGCACCAAAAAAAAATGAAAATATTTATTTTTGCATTTAGAGCATTCAAATTTATAAATATATGCATTAATATTTCTCTTGGTTTCTCAACAGACTATTGGTGCTTTGGAGACTAGAATATCTCTTTGTATTCTACCTCTTCAAATATTATGCAAATAATATAATAATTATCTAACATCCCCTCTTATGATATTGTTTGATTTTTTTAAGAATATTTGATATCCATATATCCACTAGATTGGCTATGGATCTTAGCTTTAGCAACTTGATCTAGTTCTATCTCTTGGGTGTTATACCTAATATTTGAGCAATACATACAACTGATGCTCCTTCTAAATACTATAGTGTTGTAGCTGTTATTTTCATCAATCTAGGACCACTATGTTGAACATTGTGTAGTACCTATATAGTATATCTATGTAAGGTAGCGTAGCCACCCACACTTTTTGTTACTTGTGCATAAGAATACATTATTTATTTTAGGAATATTTGATAGCCATGTATCCACCAAATTGGCTATGGCTATTATCTCTAGATCTTTGCTCTAGTTCTAGATCTTGGGAAATATTCCTAATGTTTGATCAACATTTAGGAATGATGTTCCATACAAATACTATGGTTATGTAGATATTGTTTTCATCAATTGCTATACTAAATTCCATGTCATCCTTGTATAGTATATCTAGGTGAGGTAGTGTAGCCATTTACACTTTGTGTTACTTTTTCATGAGGATAAAGTATTGTTTTTGGTCTTATAAAAATTGAGGTGTTGCATATGGATTATAAAATCCTTGCATAAAATTAAAGTCTAGAAGATATGCTGGATACCTTAGGACAAACCTCAATTAAATATAGGGATATTCCTGCTAATATGGGTAAGGACTAGATTGTGGAAATGCCAAATCACCATTATAAGCAAGTACTCCACCTTGAGAACCCATAAAGTTATCAAAAGATAAGTTGTGGGTGGATCCCAATGATGTGATATTACACTTATCCCACCTATTATTGGTCACTAATTCTAATTTTGAACCTTCTATTACTGAAGTCTTCAAGCCTAGATTTACTTCTTATCATATACTTTTACGAGTACATGGTCATGTGGAAGTGAGGTCAAGTGGTGCATCAAAATTGGGATATCTAATGATGTTAGTGATCTATTTGGAATTCTTTATTTGTTGTTATGAAGCAATTACTACTATTCATAAACAATTTTTAAAACTTCTTCATGATCTTCCTCATGTGACTCAACTCTTGGAACTTCTTTATTTAACTGAATGCTCATAACTAGAGGTGTGGTCTCTTCAAAAATTCTTAGGATCTTCAAAATTTATCTTATTTCTAAATTCTTCATAAAAAACCACATCCCTACTTATATGCACTTTCTTGGTGACTGGGTCTATCAATCGATAAGATTTTGATGCTTCATCATAGTCAAGAAATATACAATATATAAGTGTTTTTACATCCAACTTGGTCCTCTATTGTTTCAGTCATATTGCACTTGCTTGTAAGATGCATCAAGAGAACCTATAGTCAATATACCACTATAAACAACATAATATGGTCATATTATATATAATCAAGCACCTAATATAATTTTAACTAAATGGCAAATGAGAGGATGTTAGAATTCATAATATTTTCTACAAAATAAAAGAAGTAAAATATTCACTTGAATACTATATAGAAGGTAAAATAAAGATGAAATATATTTGAGGCACCCATAAGCACCATAAATAATCACTATCTATAGATAATATTGCACAATAATCTTATAAGAAATAAGGATTATCAAGGGGTATTTTATAGCTATATCAAAATCCTCAATTACATAATAAATTTTAAACTAAGCTGATTTAATAAGAGGTTCTAACCATAACAAGGTTAATCTTGGCCCATATAGCTTACATAATAAAATACTATAAAAAATTAATAAATTTTACAATAAAATGCCCTTAGGACTATCCAATACAACGAAATGCTCATTATACTTCCATATGTAAAATTTATGGCCTTTGAATTTTTTTTCGAAATAATCCTTGAAAAAGCTAAAACTAAAGCCTCAAACCTTAGAAACATTAGAGAAAATCCTAATCTACAACTTGGTAACTACTCGTTTATTTATGATAACCATTTATTCGATGTCATTTGATCATCTCTAATTAGATGAAACATTGTCACTTATTGCAGATTGATTAGCAAAAGAGATATAAATAAATTAAAAGGATTTGTTATATCAAGCCAATTTTAGCAACACTGGCAACCACCATGGCCAATACATCCATTTTCTTCAAACGTATCTTAAGATGTTTCTAAAATATTTGATCTTCCTAAGCTCTTAACATCCCTTTGGTTAAAATTCCAAAGTAAGATTCTTATAGAAGAAGGTCTAAAAATAGGACATCATGGAACTTTTAGATTTGACTTGTGTGATAAGGGTTTAGAAATACTTGATGGTTTACTTCCTCATTGTCCTTTTTGATGGATAAAGCACCAAACAAAAATGAAAATATTTATTTTGCATTTAGAGAATTCAAAATTATTAATATATACATTAATATTTCTCTTGGTTTCTCAACAGACTCTTGGTGCTTTGGAGACTAGAATATCTCTTTGTATTCTACCTCTTCAAATATTATGCAAATAATATAATAATTATCTAACATCCCCTCTTATGATATTTTTTAATTTTTTAGGAATATTTTATAGCCATATATCCACTAGATTGGCTATGGATCTTAGCTTTAGATCCTTGATCTAGTTCTATCTCTTGGATGCTATACCTAATATTTGAGCAACACTTACAACTGATGCTCATTATAAATACTCTAGTGTTGTAGCTATTATTGTCATTAATCTAGGACCACTATGTTTAATATTGTGTAGTCCCTATATAGTATACCTAAGTGAGGTAGCGTAGCCACCCACACTTTTTGTTACTTGTGCATAAGAATACATTATTGGTTTTAGGAATGTTTGATAACCATGTATCCACCAAATTGGCTATGGCTATTATCTCTAGATCTTTGCTCTAGTTCTAGATCTTGGGCAATATTCCTAATGTTTTATCAACATTTAGAAATGATGTCCCATACAAATACTATGGTGATGTAGATATTGTTTTCATCAATTGCTATACTAAACACCATGTCATCCTTGTATAGTATATCTAGGTGAGGTAGTGTAGCCATTTACACTTTGTGTTACTTTTTCATGAGGATAAAGTGTTGTTATTGGTATTATAAAAATTGAGGTGTTGCATATGGATTATAAAATCCTTGGATAACTTTGAAGTCTAGAAGATATGTTGGATACCTTAGGACACAACTAAATTAAATATAGGGATATCCCTGCTAATATGGGTAAGGACTAGATTGTGGAAATGTCAAATCGCCATTATAAGTAGGTACCCCACCTTGAGAACCCATAAAGTTATCAAAAGATAAGTTGTGGGTGGATACCAATGATGTGAGATTACACTTATCCCACCTATAATTGTTCACTAATTCTAAATTTGAACCTTCTATTACTAAAGTCTTCAAGCCTAGATTTACTTCTTATCATATGCTTTTATGAGTACATGGTCGTGTGGAAGTGAGGTCAAGTGGTGCATCAAAATTGGTATATCTAATGATTTTAGTGATCTATTTTGAATTCTTTATTTTTTGTTATGAATTAATTACTACTATTCATCAATAACTTTTAAAAATTCTTCATGATCTTCCTCATGTGACTCAACTCATGGAACTTCTTTATTTAACTCAATGCTCATAACTAGAGGTGTGGTCTTTTCAAAATTTGTCTTATTTCTAAATTCTTCATGAAAAACCACATCCCTTCTTATATGCACTTTCTTGGTGATTGGTTATATCAATTTATAAGCTTTTGATGCTTCATCATAGTCAAGAAATATGCAATATATAAGTGTTTTTACATCCAACTTGGTCATCTATTGTTTTGGTCATATTGCACTTGCTTGTAAGATTTATCAAGAAAACCTATAGTCAATATACCACTATCAACCACATAATATGGTCATATTATACATACTCAAGCACCTAATATAATTTGAACTAAGTGGTAAACGAGAGGATGTTAGAATTCACAATATTTTCTACAAAATAAAAGAAGTAAAATATTCACTTGAATACTATATAGAATGTAAAATAAGGATGAAATATATTTGAGGCACCCATAAGGACCATAAATAATTACTATCTATAGATAATATTGCACAATAATCTTATAATAAATAAGGATTATCAGGGGGTATTTATAGCAATATCAAAACTTTCAATTACATCATAAAGTTTAAACTAAGCCGATTTAATAAGAGATTTTAACCATAACAAGGTTAATCTTGGCCCATATAGCTTACATAATAAAATATTATAAATAATTAATACATTTTACAATAAAATTCCCTTAGGACTATACAATGCAATGAAATGCTCAGAATAATTCCATATGTAAAATTTATGGCCTTTGAAATTTTTTCCCAAATAATCCTTGAAAAAGAAAAAACTAAAGCCTCAAACTCTAGAAACATTATAGAAAATTCCAATCTACAACTTGGTAACTACTCGTTCATTTATGATAACCATTGCTTCTATTCCATTTGATCATCTCTAATTAGATGAAACATTGTCACTTATTGCAAATTGATTAGCAAAAGAGGTATAAATAAATTATAAGGATTTGTTATATCAAGCCAATTTTAGCAACATTGGCAACCACCATGGCCAATACACCCATTTCCTTCAAATGTGTCTTAAGATGTTTCTAAAATATTTGATCTTACTATGGTCTTAACATTCCTTTAGTTAAAATTCCAAAGTAAGATTCTTATAGAAGAAGGTCTAAAAAGAGGAGGACATCATGGAACTTTTAGATTTGACTTGTGTGAGAAGGGTTTAGAAATACTTGATGATTTACTTCCTCATTGTCCCTTTTGATGGATCAAGCACAAAATAAAAATGAATATATTTATTTTTGCATTTAGAGCATTCAAATTTATAAATATATACATTAATATTTCTCTTGGTTTCTCAATAGACTCTTGGTTCTTTGGAGACTAGAATATCTCTTTGTATTCTGTCTATTCAAATATTATGCAAATAATATAATAATTATCTAACATCCCCTCTTATGATATTTTTTTATTTTTTAGGAATATTTGATAGCCATATATCCACTAGATTGGTTATGGATCTTAGCTTTAGCAACTTGATCTAGTTCTATCTCTTGGGTGCTATACCTAATATTTGAGCAACACTTACAAATGATGCTCCTTCTAAATACTATAGTTTTGTAGCTATTATTATCATCAATCTAGGACCACTATGTTGAACATTGTGTAGTCCCTATATAGTATATCTAAGTGAGGTAGCGTAACCATCCACACTTTTTGTTACTTTTGCATAAGAATACATTATTGGTTTTAGGAATGTTTGATAGCCATGTATCCACCAAATTGAATATGGATATTATATCTAGATCTTTGATCTAGTTCTAGCTCTTAGGAAATATTACTAATGTTTGATCAACATTTAGGAATGATGTTCCATACAAATACTATGGTGATGTAGATATTGTTTTCATCAATTGCTATACTAAATGCCATGTCATCCTTGTATTGTATATCTAGGTGAGGTAGTGTAGCCATTTACACTTTATGTTACTTTTTCATGAGGATAAAGTGTTGTTGTTGGTCTTATAAAAATTGAGGTGTTGTATATGGATTATAAAATCCTTGGATAAAATTGAAGTCTAGAAGATATGTTGGATACCTTAGGACACACCTAAATTAAATATAGGGATATCCCTACTAATATGGGTATCGACTAGATTGTGGAAATTCCAAATCACCATTATAAGTAGGTACTACACCTTGAGAACCCATAAAGTTATCAAAATATCAGTTGTGGGTGGATCCCAATGATGTGATATTACAGTTATATCACCTATTATTGGTCACTAATTCTAATTTTGAACCTTGTTTTACTGAAGTCTTCAATCCTAGATTTACTTCTTATCATATACTTTTATGAGCACATGGTCATGTGGAAGTGAGGTCAAGTGGTGCATAAAAATTGGCATATCTAATGATGTTAGTGATCTATTTTGAATTATTTATTTGTTTTTATGAAGCAATTACTACTATTCATCAACAAATTTTAAAACTTCTTCATGACCTTCCTTATGTGACTCAATTCTTGGAACTTATTTATTTAACTCAATGCTCATAACTAGAGGTGTGGTCTCTTCAAAAATTCTTAGGATCTTCAAAATTTGTCTTATTTCTAAATTCTTCATAAAAACCCACATCCCTACTTATATGTACTTTCTTGGTTATTGGGTCTATCAATCGATAAGCTTTTGATGCTTCATCATAGTCAAGAAATATGCAATATATAAGTGTTTTTGCATCCAACTTGGTCCTCTATTGTTTTGGTCATATTTCACTTGCTTGTAAGATGCATCAAGAGAACCTATAGTCAATATACCACTATCAACCACATAATATGGTCATATTATATATACTCAAGCACCTAATATAATTTGAACTAAGTGGCAAATGAGAGGATTTTAGAATTCATAATATTTTCTACAAAATAAAAGAAGTAAAATATTCACTTGAATACTATATAGAAGGTAAAATAAGGATGAAAGATATTTGAGGCACCCATAAGCACCGTAAATAATAACTATCTATAGATAATATTGCACAATAATATTATAAGAAATAAGGATTATCAGGGGGTATTTATAGCAATATCAAAATCCTCAATTACATCATAAAGTTTAAACTAAGTCGATTTAATAAGAGGATTTAATCATAACAAGGTTAATCTTGGCCCATATAGCTTACATAATAAAAAATTATAAATAATTAATATATTTTACAATAAAATGCCCTTAGGACTATCCAATACAATGAAATGCTCAGAATATTTCCATATGTAAAAGTTATGGCCTTTGAAAGTTTTTCCCAAATAATCCTTGAAGAAGCAAAAACTAAAGCCTCAAACCTTAGAAACATTATAGAAAATCCCAATCTACAACTTGGTAACTACTTGTTCATTTATGATAACCATTGATTCTATGCCATTTGATCATCTCTAATTAGATGAAACATTGTCACTTATTGCAGATTAATTAGCAAAAGAGGTATAAATAAATTAAAATAATTTGTTAAATCAAGCCAATTTTAGCAATATTGGCAACCACTATGGCCAATACACCCATTTCCTTCAAAAGTGTCTTAAGATATTTCTCAAATATTTGAGCTTCTTAGCTTTTGATGTTATATATTTAATAAAATGCAACCACAATATCTAAAATAAGTATGCAATATTAAGTATATGATAATGGCAATATCCTAAGCATGTAAAAATCATGAGAAACTTCTATAACTACTCATAAAACAACCATTAATGAAAGCTCATGAAAATATTACATTGATAAAAATGGAGGTCATAGACTCTCCATATTGCATACATACTCTACATTGTAACTACTACTATTCTACTCATTGCTATCTATATTCTCTATATAGCACTCTCTAATCCTCTCTATAAAAAGACCTATATATACTAAGACATGACTCTTGGTATTTCATATTCCTATGATAGTTCATCTTCCTATTATTAAGAACTCATGTACATGTGGACAACATGCACATTTACATCAATGCACATTATAATAATACTTGTGCATTTATTATATTGCATAAATTAAATTCTCAAACTCTAATCTAAAGATGTACCCATGGTGGTACATTGGTATGTACCAAATAATGTAATATATTCCAACATCCCATTTTATTGCATTATTTGGTATTGAAGGCATTAGTCTTCAATATGGATCTTCATCTTTTGTGTGTTCTTTAAATTGAAATAGTTCCTATCCTTATTTAGGTCTAGTATTTATTTTATTCCTAGAGCTCAAGTTGTTTGTTCTTGTCTTATTCACTTCACTACTTCTTTGTATTTCATTGTGATTGATAATATCTTCATTCTTGAGTTTATTATATTGCAATTCATGAGTGGATCAGAATTAATCCATTTTGTTTCCATTGGATCTTTGGATGACATGTCTTCTTGTTCTTTCAAAAGTTAAATCTTGAACTCATTAGACGCTTTAAAAATAATATATTGAAAAAGATAATCCAATTTGAATATCAATATATCTTGAAATCTTCTATAGTACTTATTTTTGTAGTAGTGGAAAAAATATGAGTGAGATTTTCCTCCACAATATTTACATGGATGGAAAGTCCAACAATTTGCTTTCTCATGACCAGTCTTGTTGCAATAAGTACATTGTAAAACTATTTTTACTCCTTTGTTACTTGTCTTTGGAAATTCAAGTTCATCCATTTCCTTGATAAAATAGTAAAACAATTTGTGTACAACTGAAGATACTTTACCTTTACTTCTTTCATAGGTTTGTAAGATGTGATAAATATTCTTTTCTAACTTTTGAATATGATTTTTGATTTTATTCTCAATATATCCATTAATATAGTTGTCATCATTTTTTTCATCATGTCATTGGTATATTTCTCTATAAATTCTACTTTTTCCAAACTATTAAATTTTCAGTTCTGAGAAATCTTTCTAAGCCATATTGGTTTTTCACTTCTAATTGTATTCTCCCTATTATCATCTCTAGAATCAAGTATGTATCTAAACCATTTTTATTCCTTAAATCATGTATACTTAATAAGACTTCCATAGTTCTTTTTTTTTAAGTAAAATTTCTTGCAACTTTTTTATTTAAACAAAACAATTTTGGTAGAAAAAACTTTAAACCTTTGAGGTTGACTCCCTAGTTTAGAGATTAAATTTGATAATATCTTTTCAATTTGTATAATACCTTGTGTCCGCTAAATGGTTTGAGTATAGCTTTGATAGTATGATTAGCTTTCTAATTTTTTCTTTTGAGTTGAATTCCTTTTGTCTCCCTAATGTTCAACTTCCATTCTTCACCTTATTTATGCCTATTAATGAGTAGAAAGTGAAAGATAGTTTTGATACAATTTTCAATTGATAAAACTCTATATCTTCAAGAACTAAAAGTTGGATTTTTTAAGTTTCTTCAATTTGTATAAGAGATTAATATCAAAAATAATTTCCAACTTTCTAGCAAATCTATATTTTTGCTTCTTTCAAGTTTCGATAATATAATTTTTAAATTTCAATAACTTAAATTTGATTTTGAACTCCTTATAACTCCCTAGTTGGAAATTTAGAAATAATAATATTTGCAAATAATATTTCAATTTTTGGTGTAGAAGTCCTTATTTCTCCAAGTTAATATTTTTGCAAATATTTCAATGCAATATTAATTTCAAGAATGAATAGAGTAATAAAAATTTTCAAAAGCTTCTTACTTCAAATATCTTCTAAGGCACTTAATACTTTTCTAAGGTTATCACCTTATTTCTCCTATCATTCAATTAACCTTAAATGTAATTGATTAATATTTACTTCAAAGATATTATGCTTTCTTTCTCGTTAGACTTTGCAAAGGCTCAATTTAAATATTTCTTAACTTTTGAATGTGGTGCCTAAAGATTTAACTTTCGGCTCTTTAACTCTACGACATGCGTTCTAAATATGCTCTCCTTGAATTTAATGCTCCTTTGGCACTCAATATTTTGACTCTTCAATGTGTCTCCTTCTTTGCTTTGTAGAACTTGTACTTTATCCTTTCACACCTCGCTTGATCATTCTTCCTTTCCCGTATTGATTTATGACTCATGCCTTTAATGTATGTATGAAGTCATTATGAATATGATGGTTGGAACTTCTTTTTATGTGGACATTTGACACTTAGCTTGATGCTTCTTCTAGGGCATTTCAATGTAACTCTCACTCTTATCCAATGTAGCTTTTCAATCTTGTTTTTCAATACCTCTTCATTCTTCAATGTAACTCTCACTCTTGTAGGTGATCTTGAGGTACTAAAGTATGAGCTTCAACTTGCTCTTAATTCTTCCATGTATGCACCTTTGCTTGTGAACTGTAACATCTCTTTGGTTAGAATTATATATTCCTCTTCATTGTACTCCTCTGTAGTGGTGGTTGGACTTCCCTTGCACTTAAACTATACTCTAGTGATTGGCCCTTTGTCATGCCAAGTGGCAAGTGATTGATTTGCTCCTTCAATTTACCAACCAGATAGATGCATTGATCAATTATCTTCCTTATAACACTCGATGATGAGTGGTTTTCAACTATATTTGATTCCCATCCTATGAAATGATAAGTGGTAAATAGATTTTTCAATTTCCCAAAATGACATTACCTAGTGGTATTGTAAGATGACAAGTGACAAATAGCTTCTTCACTTGCTCAAGATTAGTGACACTCATTCAAATTACAATTTCTCTTTTTTCCTAATTCTCTAAACATCTGTTGCACCCTTTATATTTTTTTTACTATTACATGATTCAATAACTCCTAGATACAACTAATTTTCTTTACTTTCTAACTTTAAATTGAAGTATCTCTTCGTCTTCTCTCCAATGGTGCTCAAACCTAACACTCTATCTTGTATCTAGTGGATTTGTTGGCTTGGTGGTTTAAATTGTGACTTGGCCTATCCGAACATAGTGGTTTTTCTATTCTTAGCTACTGGTCAATTCACCTTTCCAAATCCATTTTTCTTTTGGGCTTGTAGTCAGATGGTGATAATTATTCCAAATTCTCCTTTTTAGAAGCTTCTCTTTCTTGCAATCTTCTACCTTGATCTTTATTCAAATCTCCTCCAATGGTCACTTCAATTTTTTAGTAGGTCTTATCTAGCCTTCTTATTCTTTCTCATTTCAACTTTTTTTGAGACCTCTTCTTTTGGGTCTTCAAATTCTATAGCTTCTCAGACCATAATCTTCAATTTTTATCTTCCAAATCTGGAAGTTCTTCAATGAGACCTCTATCTTGGGTCTTCTTCTTCTAGGACTGATTTCTTATTTCTTTAATTCTTCTATGATGACCTCCTTTTTCATTATCCTCAATCTCTAATATCAAATCTTCTTTGGGATTCTTTTTCCTTGAGTCTCTCATTTTCTTCAATATGAAGTCTTCAATCTTCTATTATGCAAAGTTTGCAATGGGACCTTTTTATTAGGCTTCTAAATTCTTCAATCTTCAACTTGTTGCTTCAAATTTTGGATCAATTTCAAATAAGATATTCTTCCTAGATATTGTAGGAAGATTCTAAACTTTATTTGAATCAACTCTTCTTTACAATAAAATATTAGAAGATGATAATGGAAATTCTTAAAATCTTGAAGATAATGAACTTTACTAGTTGATTTGCCAATCTAGTGGAATCAATTTTGAGTCCTAGTCTTTACGAGTTTTCCTGAAACTCTATGGAAAGACTCTAGTCAAAAATAAATTTTATAAATTATAAAAATGATATTTCCTATCTCATATCAATCTCTCTTATGGCTCTCTCTATTTCCTATCAATCTACCTTGTTCTCTGATACTACTATTATCTTTTGATGTTATATTTTTAAGGAAATGCAAGCACAAGATCTAAAATGAGTATGTAATGTTAAGTATATGATAATTGTAATATACTAAGCATTTAAAAAGTATGATTTACTTCTATAACTACCATAAAATAGCCATTAATGAAAGCTCATAAAAATATTACATTGATAAAAATGGAAGTTGTAGACTCTCCATATTGTATATTATAAAGTGAAAACAACCAACACTGATAAAAGCAACAGATCAAAGCAAGTGATACAGTATGCATAAAATGATAGATATTATTTATATTAAAATCAAGGATCCTATATATCCACTTTATATAATAAGTTTACCTCGAATTGGGGGTTACAATGCAATGTATTTCTTTAATACAATTATTACAATAAGAGGGTTTGAAACCCTTGTTCAAAATAATGTTGGTGTCTTTGGGTCATATTCACTCCAAATAATTTGTGAGTGGGCTTGCATATTTTTACAAGGCTACTCGATCTATAACAACCATTAATGAAGATATCTTCCATACCTGCATACAGATCACAACACAAAGAGATTAGTAGTATATTTGAGGGTTCCACTATGTGAGACTCTCTAAGTAACAGATCTACAAATCCTAGGTGTAGTGATGCTAAAATATAATTCAAATATAGAAAACATAATTTAAAAAACTAATTAAATCT
This sequence comes from Wollemia nobilis, assembly GCA_028583015.1. Taxonomy (NCBI): domain Eukaryota; kingdom Viridiplantae; phylum Streptophyta; class Pinopsida; order Araucariales; family Araucariaceae; genus Wollemia; species Wollemia nobilis. The sequence continues at coordinate 2,894,007 of JAQPPZ010002224.1, forward strand.
TATACCTTACGAAAATGATTCTTGTGTTTCTGATCCACATTTTTGGTTACTCGATCTAGTGATGCACAAACACTCGTGAGTTTTTGATGTGTTGTCGACTGTAAACTAGTTGATGGGAAACACCTTGGAGTATTCAGGGATAGCTATGGATGCCCTGCAAAATTTTAGAAATGCCTTGGATTATTCAAGGGTTGTAATGAGGTGTTCTGTAAAACTAAATATGGTTCACAAAGGTTTCGGCAACGGATATGGTGGATGTAACGACAATGAGGAGGGAATATGTTATAAGAATGCCAAGTTTTATGGAATGATGATGAATGATCAATGCTTCGATGTGTAAGGCTTTCCAACATCAAAATTCAACAACCTTATTCACCAAAGTTCATGATATTTTATAACTTACCTTTAAACATGTTAGGGTTTCGACTACACGAATAGATGGTCAAGATTTAAACATGATGGAGGACTAAAATTTAGATTTGATAAATGACATGGATCATATTAAATGAATGGTCAATATTAAAACATGATGTCAATATTAAAACATGATGGGCGACTAAAAATTATTCATACATATATATATTTAATAAATATATAAATACAAATATATAAAATATTTATATTTATATATATATAAATATACATATATAAAAAATAATGGACGGCTAGGATTTTATGAAGTGTAGATGATAAGTGGCTAGATTTTAGTGTCTACAGATACCCCTTTTTGTATTGTGTTGCATTAAATACAATGCGGTGTAAAAACAAGAGACACATGGTTTGGTGAAGTTTTTTTCCTCAGTGCACAAGAAGATCCAAAAGATAAAATTTTTTGTTGTAGCTTACCCCCTCAATTAGCGAATGAGTGAAGAATAAATTCACAATTCAATTGATAGAAATGATGTAAATGAATGTGGATGGTGTAATGCTTAATGCAATGATTGATTCTATTTTTACCCCAATAGAAAATAGGTTGTTGGAAATATGGATGATATGAATGATATAAATGATGTAATGAATAATTTTACTTTTGCTCCAATAGAAAAGGGGTTTTTGGAAATGTAGATGATATGAATGATGTAAATAAATGTAAATAATGTATCTCGATGTGAGAAATAAGAAAACCCAGATATTGCAGGTGATTTGGAGAGGAGAGGGCAATCCTCCAAGGGAGGTTCCAGGTTCGAATCTCCACCCTACCAAAAAGTTGAATTGGGTATCAAAAATCCAATTGATAATGTTGATGTAGGTAGGGCAGGGTGCGACTCCCGAGTGAATTTGACGGTGTAGAACCCCCTGTTCATGGTATCTCAGACCAAGGCAGCCCTATAAGGGTTTTTTCACTTTAAAAAAATATGTGAGAAATCAAAATCAAATTTGGTTGTCCCAAGTTTGGGGTGATTCTGTGTTGTTGAAAAGTACACCTTTTAGCGTCATTGAAATACAAAATGATGAAGATGTAGAAAAATGAAAAAAAAAAATAAAAGAACCAATCATCCTAGGCTTTTGATATCCCTAGTGACTATTAATATTCTTGAATGTGAAAAGGAATGATGTAGTAAAAGTTATCCATGTTTATGGTGATATGAGAAAGTGTCCTTATGGTGATCTACACATCCTACCAAATTTCATGGATCACCAATCGCTGCAATCGTCAAGGGTATAGAATAAACTACTAGATATGAGGTATGCTTGATAATGCAAGTGAATTTGATAAATTTTAATGGAAATGAACTGAATTATGGATGATATGAATAATGTAAATAATTGTGAATGATGTGCTACCATGAATATAAATGATGTAATGATTGAGTCTATTTTCACCCAACATAAAAAGAGGTTTTTACCATGTGGATGATATGAGTGACGTATGTGAAGGAAGTAACTGATGCAAGGATTGAGCAAAGGTGAATAATGATGTATAAGTTTGAATGAATATGGTAATGTATTGATGAGTAATTTTGATTATTTTATAAAATTTGGAATTGTTTTGGGATATTTTGAAGCAATTTGAGGCATTTTCATGATTTTTTTGTCGTAAACAATAAATAAACACCCCAAATCAATCCATGTTATCATAAAAGATGTTATGAATTATTAGGATTATGAATAGGATATTTTTATGAAATTTTTGGACCGTTTTGAGGTGCTTTTACGTGATTTAGGTATTTTCATGACTTTTGGTCGTAATAAAAGATTATGCACCCAAATCAACCTATATCATCACAAAACATAATGGAATGATATAATAGATGATGGATGAAGTTTGAGGTGGTTCTCTAGGATTTTTATAAATTTTGAGGCCCTTTGAATCATTTTGTAGCAGTATGGATTCAAACATCAATCGACGTCCATATCATGTACATATACGAAAGGAATTTGTCACTCTACAGGTGTAGGACAATATTTAAGTGTACCAAAATCAACTATGAAAGGGCTACATGGGAAAACTTGATTTATTCTTGTGTTTATGAGTTTGAAAAGTGGCATCTAAAGAAGATTGAGTGAGTGAGTGAAGAAGTGTGAATAAGTGTGGTTATGGCAATGGAGGAAGTGGATGCGAAAGTAGGAGTTGAGGTGTAGATGGCTGAGGTAGGTGCCCTTAGCTCTCTTGTTTGGATTTTGTAATGTTTTTTTATGCAATGAATGTGATGGTAATGTGCATTTTCTATTATGTTGTGCTATAGTTGAGGATCTTAGAGGTTCAACATCGATTCTCACCCATCATACTAGGGGTGATAAAGACACTACAAAAAGACCATTGGGATTGTATAGAGTGGGTGGGATTGGTGGGGTGTGTCTAGATTGATGTGGTGAGGACTGATGAGGGGTACCTCTCTACCTTGGCTAAGATGTGAGATCCAGATAGGGGAACCTTCTAGCTCCCAATAGGGGATATGACAGAGATATTAGAGGACGTATACTGAATATTTTGAATACCTATGGAGGGGTTGCATGTCCATGTTGGGCACGATATAGAGTATGAGATGAGGTGGATATTTGGTTATGGATGGAAGGACTTGAACATATAATGTGGAGAAATCAAATATTTGGATATGTATATGAATAAGAAGTTGGAGACACTATCTACCTTAGTCATGTTCCTATTGGTTAATGTGTTGGTGCCTAACAACACCAGTTATCAGTTCTCATGGAATATGATTTGGTTGGTGTTTGATATGATTAATGAGCCTTGGGTATATGCATAGGTTCTCGTGATACTAGCATAGAAATACTTAGAGTTGTATGAGGTGAAGAGATGGGGATGGAAGGGGTTGGGTTGCAATGTGCTACTAGAGATCAAGGGTTGGGAGTATGGCAGTACAACTCATCTGGTGGTCCTACCATGTGAGGAGTGGGATAGGGATCATCCCTATGCATTGATATGGTAGGTAATTGAGGAGGTATAGCAGAGTCATCTTAGTCATAGTGGCAAGGAGTATAGAGATTTATGGGTAGGATTGACATCAGATTAGGTGTACTAGAGACCATAGTAGGATGCTAGGTGGTATAATGATGGAGAGTAGCTACGACGAGTTAGGAAGGTGAGATGGGTGATTGGGTGACATGGTAGTGAGTTGGAATTGATCCAATTCTCATGAGTGTTGTGATAGTTTGGGATACAATAGGGAGTACTTGATGCTCTAATATTGTATAGGCATTAACTTGATGAGTCAAGAATACCTTATATGGAGGAGTGGTAGGTGGAGTATGAGTATGATGAGGAGATAGATCTCACATATGTGGATGATATTAGGACCACTATGAATAATTATGTATGGTTTGCTTCATAGCCTCTATGGATACCAAGTTAGGTGGTTGAGGAGGACAGTGGGGATGATGGGTAGATAGCAGTGGAGGTCGAGGAGACTCTTTGACATAATATATTTCATCAATGTAATCGCCAAGGAATATAGTCAAGGGCTACAATAGAGCAACCTACAAATATTGGATATTATGGAGATGGTAGGGGTGGTATGGATGAGATTTCAAAGAGAATTCCTAGTTAGAGTGAGGAGGAGTGGGCTAAGCTCCAGGTAGAGTGATACCAAATTTGGTAGATGGTGGTATAATGTGATGTAGTGATAGAAGGGCTCCAGGTAGTGTTGGTACAGATGGATGCTCATCAAATATAAGATATGCTATACCTTTTATCTCGAGAGGGCTACATTTAGGATCTAGAGGATATGCTTATGCAGCATAACATTGGGCTACTAGAGCAGTTTGCTTCCTCCATAGTGGGTTTTGTTAGGCATAGTGACTCTAGGCATAATGACTCTAGGTCTAGGGCTCCATCAAGATCTCAAGGGCCTACCTATGGGGTCTAGGTAGTCCCTAGGTGCACTTTTTGTATATGCATCTTGGATCTTGATTGTATATAGCCTTCGAGCATTCATTGTATATGTGATTTATATATATATACCTGGCTTTTATTTTGGTGTTATAACTTTGTGTGAATGTGAGTGCATGTGTATGTGATGTGATGAATGAAAATTTTTATGCTTTATGATAATAATAATGCAAGTGAATGGACACACTAATGATCATTTATAGTTTAAATTTTATTTGACTGTATTTATCTTTCTCGCTTAATTAGGGGTACCAAAATGGTGGTATGTGAAATAAAAAACTCGTGTAATGATGTGATAATGACATGGATGTTTGTTTTGGCTTTTTGGATGGCTAAAATTTGAATTTTTTATAGAGAATCAAACATCCTAGTGATTTCAAACAAACTCACTAAGTTCTCTCTAATTTCTCCAAGACAAAACATGTGTGCAATGAATGTTCATTTACCAATCATGAGCATGGTAATGGCTCAAGGTAATAAATAACTAATGTGTATGCAAGTGATTTTATTAACCCATCTTGGAAAAATTAAGATGAAACCTATCATGGAGAAGATCGAGAACTCACTTGTTCTTATGTGCAGTTAGAGGTCTCTTCAAGAGAGACGTATCCCCATGCATGAGCGTCCTCCAATATTAGCTCCATAGTCCAATAATTTTACCTATAATATTTGGGGAATAAAACTACCTAACCATCTAGATGGAAAAGTAGTTCTATCCTTACTACTTGAGGGTCTATGGTGTGTGGTTTTGTAAAATAATTAGAGCTTTTGGGAATTAGATTCTCAACCAAGGTGTGATGAGAATTTAATCCCATACTTACTACTCATTCTTTTGTTTGGAAGTGTTGTGTAGTGGTGAAAAACCTCTATTTTTTAATTTGGATAATGTGCATAACGGGACAAGCAAAGATTAATTTTTCATTTCAAGGTTCAACCCAATCATGGTGCTATCCCTCTTTGACACAAGATGTTTTTAATATGTGTAAAATGTATTTGGTTCAAGATTGTTTTGGTTCAATATTGTTAGATTCAACTACTAGATATCAAGATTTTATTAGTGAAAAAGTACTTTGGTCCTAGAGGGAATTTTACATGTAATAAAGTTTGCTTAAAACACTAGGAGTGGTTGAGTGACCGAAAAAACTAGGGATGATGGAATTTTGTATTGCAAGACTTATGAAATAGTGTAATAAAATGGATGTGAACTCATAGGTACCCTTGATTAAGGAAACAAGACTTATTGGATCAATTATCATCTAAACTGAGCAAATAACTCCTAATATGGTGGATGAAATGCACCAAAATAATAATGAACGTGACTGTGGAAAATGAATGTATGAAATGCAATGTGTAAGAATGATTTTTTTGTGTATTTGAGCCATGTATATATGCATATATAAAATAAATTAAGCATAGAATGCTATCAAGTGGATTATATTTAGTGTTTCAAGCTCTTCTACTCCCTCTAGACTTGTAAGCCTATAAGTTATTTGACCCACTTTTTATGTGATAATATATGGACGTAACCAATTAACCACAAATTTATCATGAAGATATTGTAATGCATTGGTGTTTTGCTGATTCTCTTTAAGAACAATATCACCTACTAATAATTTATGTAGATGGACTTTAGAATTGCAAGTATGCTTTAAATGATCTTGATATACTTATAAATGCTCCAAGACATTAATATTCCTTTCATAATTAAGCGTGAGTTGATCGAGATATGCTTGTCTAGAAGTATCATCATTTATGAATTCCTATAATTAAATGCATAGTGAGTGGATCTCAAGCTCAAGAGACATGATGGTTTGAACACGATAGACCAATGAGAATGGTGTTACCCCAGTAGACATGTAGATGCTTGTTAGATAAGCCCATAATGCTAAGGGGATTTGAGAATACCAATTTCGATGATTTTATTTGACTAATTTCTTGAGAATAGTGATCAAGGTCTTATTAGTTGCCTTGGCTTATCCATTTATATATGGGTAATAAGGAGTTAAGAAACTATGTTGGATATTATATTTATCATAAAGTGCTTGAACATCCTTATTTTTTAAATACTTACCATTTTCAAAGATATTTTTTTAGGGTATACCAAAATGACAAATGATATGTTGAAGTATAAACTCCACAATTTGAGGTCCTATTGTACTAGTTAGAGGAATTATCTCAATACACTTCATGAAATGCTCAGTGGCAATGATGATGGTTTGGACCCACTTCCAAATCCCATTGTGAATTAGGCCAAAGACTCTTAATAGGTTGTAATTCTTATGATGGTACATGAGTTAAATTAGTATGTTGCTAACATTGTTGACATTTCTTGATATAAGTGCAATAGTCATATTCCATTGTGGGCCAATAATAACCCATGCATAAAATATGCTTTGTGATGGTCATTCCACTAAAGTGACCACCATAAGTACCATCATGAGATTTTTATATTGCTCTTTGTGCCTGTGCAAGATTGAGACAACGAAGGCCTCCATCATAACCACGTTTATACAACACATCCTCCAAGAGAGTGAAACGAGTTACCTTTTACTTTAAAGTTCATTTAATAGTTTGTGACATGTTAGATGGAAGTGTTCCAAACTTGAGGAAGGATTTTATTTGACTAGTCCAAGGCTCATATGGTTTTACATGGATAAAGCAAGAGTCCTCATATTTAGATTCACCATATGATATTACAGATTTAGATATTATTGTGACAATTAATGGTTGTAACTCTCCTACAAATATATTTGGTATCAATGATCTTAGAGAGGCCATTGCATCTACAAATTTATTAGTCGAATGAGGAACACTATCAATTTCATACTAATCAAATTTTGCAAGCAATTTCATTGTTATTTCATGATAAAGTTTTAAGACTGATTCTTTGCATTGGTACGATTCTTTTACTTGATGAACTATATGTTGGAAATCACCAAATAGCTTGATAGGATTTATACCCATAGCTATGGCTACTTAAAGTCCTAAGATTAAGGCTTCATACTCCAAATTATTATTTGTGCATGGGAAATCGAGTTTAAATGATAAAGGAATAGGTATTCCTTGTGGTGTATGAAATACAACTCCTACACCGTGTGCTTTTTTGTACTTAGAACCATCAAAAAAGAGTATGATATCCACATCCTTGTTAAGAATGACATATTCTTCTTTTTTAGTGATGCCGAATACTGAGTCATCTAAGAGCTTAATAATCAAGGGTTTATCACTAGGAAGTGGAGATTTCACAAGGTAATAGAATATTACCTAACCTTTAATGGATTTTTAACTGATGAACTCAATATCAAATTTAGTTATAAGTATTATCCATTTTGTGGTGCGGGTATTGTTGTAAGTGTGATATATCAAGTTATGTAGAGGATTTTCATGAGCTATGGCATAAGTGATGTAACTTAACATGTAATATCTGAGTTTCTTAGTGGTAAAAACCACTGCTAGACTTAATTTTTCCATATAAGTGTACATGGTTTCATAGCTTACCAATGTTTGACTAATGTAATAAATTGCTTGTTCTCAATTTTTTTCATTTTTCTATGCAAGCATTGTCCCTAATGCAAAGTCCATTGATAAAACATAAATATGAAAGGGGATTCCTAGGCGAGGTGGAGCTAAGATTGGTGGAAGTCTAGGTATTTTTTGATGTCATAAAAAGCTTTTTGGAATTCATCTATCCATGAAAATATCCACTTCTTTTGTAGTAGGTGATTGAATGACTTGGAATTATTTGAGAATCCTAGTATTTTACCTATGGTGACATCAAAAATATAATTATTGGGGTTCAACCTTACATTATGCTATAGAATTCGATCAAAAACATTTTCTAAGACATCAATATGCTTTTATTGCGTTTTATATTTGGCCAATGGATCATCCACATAGTCTTCAATGATCTCATGCAAGTAATCATGGAAGATTTATGTCATGGCAAGTTGATAAGTAGCACCTATATTTTTAAGGTCAAATAGCATTACCTTGTACTAAAAATTCCCCTAGGTTGTTGTGTATGTTATTTTGTGTTGATCATCAAGATTGATTCGAATCTAGTTATATGCTAAAAAAATATCCATTAAAGAAAGAATTTCATGGCCATCATAAGTATCGACAAGAGTATCGATGTTTGGTAGAGAAAAGTCATCAAGAGTATCACACGTGTCGACAAGAGTATCTGGATATGCTTTGTTAAGATATCAAAAATCATTGCAAATACGAATTGCCTCGTTAGGCTTACGAATGGGCAGCATATTTAAAATTCACTTAGGGTATGTTATTATTTAAGAGCATGGAGTGAGAATTTATTTTATCAAGATAAAAAGTATTAAAATATTCTAGTGTGGGTTAGGCTGTTTGGATTTCCATTTTAGCTTATTGAAAAGGATGTTTTAAAAAATATTAAAAATATGCTAGAAAAATTCTTCAAGGAGGAACTAACTACTAAGGAGAAAAAACATACAATATATACCTAGATATGTGTCACTATGGATATTTTAAAATCTTTGGCACAATATATTTAGATTAAATATAAATGAAGAGAATGGGGTCAAGTGGATTATGAAAATATTGCATTTCAATGTCATAATTGTTATGGGACTAGACATATAACAAGATATTACAAAGTGAAAACATGATGAAAAAGAAAAAAATTATCATAAGATAAACTTGAATATGACTTAAAGAAATCATACTATAAGAGAATATGGATTAGATCAAAGGATATTCCATTTCAAAACAATACATAAATAAAGCTTATCAACAACATAAAATGACAAAGGCCACCATAGTTCATTGGCATCAACAATTAAAGAAAAAATAAGGATATAATAAATAGGAAAGTAAATTGTATAATTTTGTAAAAAAGGAATATGTGAAGGAAAATTAAAAATATATATAAGAGGTCAAGATTATTCTAGATATTTATTTTCTTATTTTCCTCAACTAGTATACAATCATCTCCTTGTAATATGAATGAAAGTAGTGTAGAGGTTATCCCTTGCACTTTAGGATTTCTAGAGTATCATAATAAAGAAATAAATATCAAGGAAATTAATAGCAATTTAGGATTTTAAGAGAAACATAAATTGATAATTGCTATGAGTAGCATCCTTACACTCTAGGGTTTCTACAAAAATATAAAGAAGAAAGTGTTTTTATAAGCTTATTCCTTGCACTTAATATACTTCAAAGAAATACAAACCTATAGATGATAAATATCACTATGAGTAGTATAAAAAATTTGAGATTGATGAATATGCAAGTTTTGATAGAAATTAAAACATGAGAGAAATACCCAAGAACCAAAAAAAATAAAAAAATAAAATAAACTCAAAGGAATATTGATGATAAAACAAAAGCAAATATGACAAGTGTTAATAAGAATTAGGGCTAAACCCATAAATAAAAACAAAAAATTATGATGAAAATAATATATTGGAATATTAGGGTCATGAATAATACCCTTAACAAGGGAGGTATTAGGGAATTGATAGGTTGGTATAGACAACATATTTATAGATAAGAAAAACTTCTAGCCACTCATGGTATTGAATTTAAATCTTTTCAAAATTCAAATTTTAGAAGGAAACTATATAAATGAGATTTTATTTCTAATAAAAATAATACCTTATAAGTAAATAATACCTTATTTATTTTTATTTTTTTGGATTCTTGCAATTAGAGGAAATTTGCTATTTATGAGAAAAGATAGATGAGACGTTTTTCGCAGGACTGCCCAAACTTCAAAACTCATTTCGGCCATATCTCACTCATCTGGACTCATATTGAGCTGAAATTTTGAGGGTAGATGCCTAAAAAACCCTAGAACGTCTCCACCAATTTTCATATCATTTGGAACAACACAGATCCTAGCACATACCTATTATGAATGACATATTTGATAAGCGACTATGCGAGGGTTTCATCTGGGTTGAGTGCAAGCGGCTCTAGAGGTTGGTTTTTAGGGCCTTCGGGCCCTAGAGGCCAATATTTTTGTGGTTTATGCTCAATATTTTAGGAAGAAATGTTGCAGGGGATACAATATGGGTTAGATATTTGTCTTTCAATAGATCATACTATGAACTTGAGTGACAACAACTTCCAATTTGCTGCACAAAAGAAAAGTGAAAAACATACCTTTCCACGACGTCTAGGACAAGTATTAAAGAGATCACGAAACAAGTTTCAAGCATTTGATCAAAAAATGGCTCATATCTCAAGTGAATCTGGTGCTAAGTTGCACCCACAAAATAATTCTATTGTGAAAACCCCTATCAAGGGTAAGAATGTCAAATACTCAGTCCCAAAAATGAATTTTAGGAATGCCCTTCATGGTGGACAACCTCAACCCAATGCTAATATCAATATTAGGGCTTCCCATAAACCTCTAATAATGCCTAATATTGATCCCAAGAAAATGGAGTCAGGATGTCTTAAAGTAGCTGATGGAACTCCTATTGTTAAGCTTGATATGGGTAACATTCATACTGGCATTGAAGATTTGGAAAAAAGAGGACTAATTTGTCGATTCGTGGGTTTTCGTCCGAGTCTATCTGCTTTCAAAGTCTGGGCTGAAAAAATCTAGAAAACTAAAGGTGAGTTACAAATATTTATTTATCCAAATGGTTATTTTCTTGTTTTATTTGCTAATAATGAAGATAGAGAGAAAAAATTTCAAGGGGGTCCTTGGTTTTTTGGAAGGGTAGGGCTTTTCATGAAGCCCTGGCATACTAAATTTAAATTCAAAGAAGAGATGCCTTCTATAGCTCCTATGTGGGTTAGACTCTTTGGCCAACCTATTGAATTTTGGAATCCTACTATTTTGTGAAAATAGCGAACTAATGGAGGCATTGTATTAAGCAAATTAAATAGAGATTACAATGTCGGGAATAGCACCGATGTAAATAGAACTGTTATAGGAGTTGTAACAGTAAGCTAAATAATGTAATATAGACAAAATATGCTAACATCCCCCCTTATTACATTATTTGGATAATTGAATAACTTCTAGCTATACTAACATCCCACCATTACGTTATTTTGAAATACATAGAGAGCTGCAAAAAAATTCAAATTTGACACGTGCAAGTGCCTTAGTGAAAATGTCTGCAACCTGAGCATTTGTGGGAATGTACTTAAGCTGAATTCGGTGTCTTGGAACTTCATCTCGAATGAATTGACATTGTGTGTCAATGTGCTTGGTTCTTTCATGATGTACTGGATTCTTGACAAGATTCAAAAAACCCATGTTGTCGCAGAACAAGTGTATTGGAGATTTTTATGGAAGACCCATACTTGTCAAGATGCGATGCAACCATATCACTTCGCACACAGCTTCACATGCGGTGTGATATTCTACCTCTGTTGATGAAATAACAACCACCTATTGCTTCTTAGTGTGCCAAGAGATAGGACCAGATCCAAGATGAAACAAATATCCTGAAGTTTATTTACGATCATCATATGATCCGACATAGTCGAAGTCCGTGTATCCCTGTAAGAATATTTTGTTGTTCCTCTTGTATTCTAGGCCATATTCCATTGTGCCACAGACATAGTGAAGAACGCGCTTTTTTGCTTTCCAGTGTGTAGTCTTAGGCTCATGCATGAACCTCGAAATATAGTTGATAGCAAATATGATATCTGGCCTAGTGTTGGTCAGATATATAAGACTCCCAATCAACTATCGATAGAGAGTACCATCTACCTGAGGTGAATAATCATATTGTGATAACTGAATTCCTATTTCCATCAGAGTTGACATTGGCTTGCAATTAGTCATGCGATATTTTTCCAATAGGGTATTGGCATATTTTTTCTAAGACACTTTGATGTAGTGCTCCTTATGGTTGACATCCAGAACAAGACAATAATGGAGAAGTTCAAGATCTGACATCTCAAAATATTGACACAAGTCTCTTTTGACAGTAGAGATCATAGTTTTTGAACTCCCTGTAATGAGCAGATCATCAACATAGAGTACAAGCAACACTATTTTAGAACCTTATTTCTTAAAATAGAGGTTTGCATTTGATGGACATCTCTTAAATCCATGCTGTAGGAGGTGATTATTCATTTTTATATACCAAGTTTGAGGGGCCTGTTTCAAACCATATAAGGATTTTACCAATTTGTAAACTTTCTGTTGTTGGCCTTCCACTTCAAATCCTTCCGGTTGAGTCATATAGACTTCTTATTGGAGATCACCATTTAGAAAAGCACTCTTGACATCCATTTGGTGTACTTTCCACCCATACTGTTCTACCATAGTACAAAGAACTCAAATGGTTGTCATCCAAGCAGTAGGTGCAAAAGTTTCCTCGTAGTCAATGCCTTCTCTTTGAGCATTGCCCTTTGCAAAAAGTCGAGCCTTATGCTTATCTATTGTCCCATCTGCCTTATACTTAACTTTATACACCCATTTGCAGCCTATGGGCTTCTTTTCGTATGGTAGATTGACAAGCTTCCAAGTTTTGTTTTTCATCAAAGACATACTCTACATCCATAGCGGCCTTCCACTAAGGCTCACCAAGAGCATCTTATAGTGATGCAAGTTCAAGATTGTCTATTGAAGACATAAAAACCCTTTCATTATCAATATCCATATCTTCTGTATCTCTCTCTAGATCTACAGAAAGTTCCTCAAAATATTGACACAGATCATCAACCCTAGTATTCTCTGTTGCAGCTTTCTCCTGTCGAGCCATGCTACGAGTATGAGGCCTATCCAATATCAAATTTGGTGGAGTGGATAGCTTAGATTCTTTGATTGTATTTGTATACCACTTTGGATTCTTCTTATGAGGTGTTGAAGAAGATGAAGAAGGACCTAAAACCTTTGATGAAGGATATTTATCAACCTTAGTTTCCACAAGGTCTAGGTATACATCTGATGTGTTTTCTGATGTGAAAGCCTCATCAAAAACTACATCTCTACTAATGTGTATCTTCTTTGGTCAAGGGATCAATCAAATGATAACCCTTAGAGTGCTCATCATAGCCAAGAAGAATACACTTCAATGTCTTCTCATCTAGCTTCTTCCTTTTCTCTTTTGGTATGTGCATGAAAGATTTACATCCAAAAATGCATAGATGAGAAATGGAGGGTTTCCTACCACTCCATGCTTCCTGTGGAGTCATTCCTTGTAGGGATTTTGTAGGTGCCCTATTCAATATATATACTACTGTGGTGACCGCTTCTACCCAATATAGTTGCTCAAGACTAGCTCCTATGAGCATGCAACGAACCATTTCCATGATGGAACGATTCCTCCTTTCAGCAACTCCATTTTGTTGAGTATAAGCAGTATTTAACTGTCGTGTGATCCCATTTTCTTTCAAGAAATCAAATAATTCTTTAGAGGTGAACTACCCCCCTCGATCTGAGCGGAGGATATTTATAGAAGTCCCTGACTCCTTTTCAATAGATTTCTTGAATTGCTGAAAGAAGCCAAATGCTTCAGATTTCAATTGAATAAAGAATACCCACATCTTTCATGAGTAATCATCCATGAATAACTAAAAATACCTCTTACCCCCACAACTGTTGGGAGTTAAGGGACCACACATATCGGTGTGAATCAAATCTAGAGGTTTCTTTGCTCTTGTAGAGCTCCTTTCAAAAGGCACTCTATGTTGCTTTCCTACCAAGCAGTTAGAGCAAACTGGTAAAGTGGTAGAAATGGAAGGAAGACCCTTTACCATTTCATACTTACTAAACTCAAGTAAGTAACCAGAACTCAAATTTCCATATCTCTTGTGCCATAGGGAAGCTGCCTCCTTTGTAGAGGCAATCATGGCTATAGCTAGAGAAGAGATAGTATCTAGGGAAAATAATTTGTGCTTATATGAAGTGGTTGCAATGTTCTTCCCTCTCCTGGTGGTAGAACAAAACTTCTTGCCCCCCTCAACACTGAAATTGACAACCATATTTTTGTCCATAATTTGTGTCACTGACAATAAGTTATTTTCCAGTCTTGGAACATAGAGGACTTTCTCAATCTAGCACTTGACATCAGGAAGAGTGACAGAGACTATTCCTTCTCCTTGAACCTTGTAGGTTTTATCATCTATAATAGTGACCAGTTTGCCCTCTTTGGCCTCAAAAGACTCAAACCATGATTTTTTACCATTCATGTGCTTACTGGCTCTAGAATCAACATACCATATAGGATCCGTCTGCTTGGACACTATGGTAGTCATGAGAACTTTGTGGGCTCTCTCAGAATCCGTGTTAGATTCTTCAACAACAACATTCACTTGTTGTTTGTTCTTTTGTGGTTTGTTCCGGCATTTTTGTTTTGATTGTTTATTCTTATGCCAACATTTGTTTGTATCATGACCTTCTTTGTCATAGATCTTGCAATATCTCTTTTTCTTTTGAGGTTGTTGAGTTTTTTCCCTTTTGAATCCTTTTGTGAATTCCCTCCCTTCTAAAAATTACCCTTCTTCTGGTTATGCCCTTTCCTGTTGATGTAGAGGGCAGTGTTAGAAGAATCATCTCATTGTATTTGGCGTGCCTCCTCTTCTTGAAGCATATTAACCAACTCTAAAAAAGTAACTTTGTGTTGTGACACCTGAAGGGAAGTGATCAACACCCTATAAGAATCAGGTAAAGCTCTCAATACTATGGAGGTAAGGAGTTTGTCATCAACTGGTTCTCCCAAAGAATTCAACTTTGCTTTCAATTCAGACACTCTGCAAAGAAAAAATTCAACTGTCTCCCCCTATTTCATGCTTAGACTGTGTAATTGAGATTGAAGAAATAAAATAGTGGAATCATTCTTTCCCTCATATATAGTATTAAGGGCATCTCATGCCTCTTTACTATGTTCACAATCAACAATATGGGGTTGAACCTCATCAAACACAACAAGCAAAATGAGCACTTTTGCTTTGTTGTCTTTCTTATCAAAGTCTTTCTGAATGGCATATGGAGCTATAGCGCCAGCAGCAGATGAAGGTCTTGTTGTTGTTCCAGATACAACATCCCATAATTCATCCATTGCTAGGATTGCCTTCATCTTATTTTTCCATGGCATGTAATTAGGACCTTTCAACAACTGATGAGAATCAGTTATTAATTTTGTAGACATGGTGAAGGTTCCTTATAACATCAATTGGTCCCCCTTTCGATATACCTTATGCTAGGTCGTTATACCATACAAACTACCTACCCTTATGTGAGGGAGACTATAGGTATTTAGAAAGATAAAAAAAAATTCACCCGCCATTATGTGAGGGAGACTTTAGGTAATTTTTAGAGATCATACGATACATGGTACTTAAGTAGTACTGAAAGTGAATAGTCTTGTTGATGGCACCTACCATAGAAAATCTGCAATCCTCATGCGTGGGGCATAACTTCCCCTAAACACATTGTATTTCAGAACTTTTGTCAGGATTTATGCCTAAACACAAGAACTATTAGGGTAATGGATGGAGTAAAAAATGCAAAATGGAAAACTTATCTCTCCCCGACGATTTATAGAGAACAAGCTCAGATGTCATTTTAGCAGCTATATTAGGAAGTGGATACAGTAGCACAATCATGACAGCTTTACCTATAAGTGCTGGCCAAAGGTATCACAAATACCGAACACTGTATTGCAATAAATTGCACGGATGGGTTTTAATTATTCCGGGGACTTAGGGAGTGAATTTGATTTTAACTTTTAATGATATAGTGCAAAGCAAGAAAAATGCAACATACAACATAAAAGTGCCCACAGAAATAAACCTTTAGGTGTCGGGCGCTGCCAAGAATGCACCTTTACAATAATGCCAAATTTGCCTTTGAAAAAAATTACTCACTTTCCCCCCTTGATTTTTGAAAAAATGCCCCCCAAAAGAAAATACTCACTCTTCCTCTTCGAAAAAAATACCCTCCCTTGAAAAAAATACCCCCACTAAATTTTTTTTCAATAAAGCATTTTTTTAAAAATATTTTTCTAGTAAGGTTAATAAAAAAATTATTTCATATAGTAAAAGAATTTTTTTTTTTTTTACTTTTTACTATATAAAAATAATTAAAAAAAAATTATTAACCTTACAAAAATATTAAAAAAAAAACTTTAATAAAAAAATATTACCTTGGCAGGGGGGGTCGGCGGGTTTTGAACCCGCGACCTCTGGGTTCCCAGAACCCACCACGCGGCTCACTTGCCAGTGAGCCCGTGGTCTGATCTAGGTCTAAGAACCCAGGTCGGGCCCTTATGCCACTTGGGCCACGATAGTGGGCGTGCGGGGCCACAGCTTCCTCCGCTGCTGGTGATGGTAGGGACCGCGGCTTCCTCTACTACAGGCAGCGGTAGGGGCCACGACGTCCTCTGCTTTAGTGACGACATGGGCCACGACGTCCACTACAGTAGTCGTGCAGCTATAGAGGGAGTCACACAGTTGTCCCATCATAGGTAGCACGCAGGGGGGCATGGCTATCGCATCGTAGGCAGCACCTAGGGGGAGGCATGGCTGCAGCGAGAGTCACGCGACTGTCATGCCATAGGCAGCATGCGGGGTGGCACACGAGAGCGGGTGGCACGGGGAGGAGGGGCTACATGGGGTGGCATCGGGGTGGCGCGTGGAGCAGGGACTAGGGACTGCGCGAGGTGGCGGTCTCCAGTATAGCCTCTACTACTGTGCAGGTCTCTAGTCCAGCCTCTAGTTTTTTTTTTAATCTCCAGTCCAGACTCCGCTACTTCCATCAGTTCTTCAGTGGCAAAAAAAAATTTATTTTTATTTTTTCAATCTCAATCTCCAACCATGTTGCTTCCGTCAGTTCTTCAGTGGCAAAATATTTTTTATTTTTTATTTTTCAATCTCCAACTAGGCTGCTTTCGTCAGTTCTTCAGTGCCAATTTTTTTTTTTCAATCTCCAGCCAGGCTCTGATGCCATGTGAAAACAGTGAACTAATGGAGGCATTGTATTAAGCAAATTAAATAGAGATTACAATGCCGGGAATAGCACCGACGTAAACAGAACTATTACAAGAGTTGTAATAGTAAGCTAAATAATGTAATATAGACAAAATACGCTAACATTTCTTCAATTGGAAACTCTTTGGGTACTTTTATGATGACTGTTGATTGTACTCAAAATTTTGAACATATTATTTATGCTCGGATTTTTGTTTTAATGTATTTTGACAAACCCCTACCTAAAAATATCACATTACAATTTTGGGAAGACACTTGGGAGCAAGTAGTGGACTATGAGAACATTTCTTTTCGTTGTAGAATTTGCCATGAATATGGTCATTTGGCCGATGCTTGCCCAAATAAAATTCCTGATCAAAATAAAGAAGATATAAACTTAGCAGGTTTCCAAATACCTAAGAAGAAGAACACTCATAAAAAACCAGTTATGAAGGATCAATCAAAGTCATCTGCTAATATGTTTGAAATCCTTTCCACAAATGATGTCCCAAGTGAGGAAGATGAAATAATGGAAACTGAAATCTTAGAAACACAATTTAAATATTAAGGGAAGAACTCAAAGACAAACCAACAAATCAAAGGTTTTCAACAAAAAAAAAGGGGAAAATTTACACAAGAAAAACAATATTTCAAATGTCAAAACTTCAAATAATGCAGGTCCCAATATAGACTCCGTTGAACCATCTAGTAAAATTTTGGCTATGTACGAGCATTCTTCAAGGTTAGAAGCCATCTCAGATTCAATTGGAATAAGTCAAGAAATAGGGAAAAAAAAATTGAAGATGGATTCTAATCAAAAAGTAGGTCGCAAGACCAATCAATATCATATGGTAAAAGAAGGTGAAAAGCTTGTAGAGGAAGGTAAGATTAATGCCCTTCCCAACTTTATTAGCCCTAGTATTAATGAAGATCATCACTTGGAATATTAGAGGACTCAAAGGGAGTCTTTCAAAACAAAATGAAATTAGAAGAATGATTCAAGTAAATCATCCACATCTTGTTTTCCTTCAAGAAACAAAGATGTCAATGGAGGATATGGACTTAATTGCTAGTAAAATTTGGCCAGCTGGAAAAGTGGTTTCCCTTAGTTCCCAAGGGACTTCGGGTGGCATTGCTTGTCTTTGGGATCCAAAAGAGGTAGTTATTCACCATATGGTTGGCAATTGGGGTTTGTTGGCTATAGCTATTCAAAGTAGACATTCCAACCAGATTATGCTCTGCATTAATCGTTTATGCTCCGACTTCTTTGGAGGAAAAAAGAAGACAGTGGGAGGATATTACTCATATTATCTCTCATTTTCCTAAATCTTGGATCTTGATCGGAGGATATTTCAATACCATCCTCTCTCTGGATGAGAAAATGGGGGGAAATAGAAATTTGGACAAAAGCACTGACCTCATGAGTGAATATATTGCAAACCTCCATCTTGTGGATATCCAACCAAATAATGGCCTTATGACTTTGTCTAACATAAGGCAAGGCTTAGCTTGTATAATGGAGAGATTGGATAGGTTTTTGCTCTCTAAAAATTTCTTAATCCATGGTCACATTCCTAAAGTGAAGACTCTTAATAATGCTGGTTCGGATCATTGGCCGATCATGGTGGAAATGTGGAAAACCAATGTGAGTTTCTCTCCTTTTCATTTTCAATTAATGTGGCTTAGAGACATTTCCTTCAGACCTCATGTGCAACAATGGTGGAAGGAAGGTAAACCTAGGCATGGGACTAAGATGTTCTATTTTTCCAAAAGATTGCAATACATTAAATCCAAAATCAAGACTTGGAACCGGAAAGAGTTTGGGGATGTTCATAAAAAAATCATGAAGTTATTGCTCATCTTGAAAATTTGAATAAGAAAATCCATTTAGATGGCCTCACAGAGAAGAGAAGTGCAGATGAAATTAAACTCACAACTCGATTAGAGGAATGGGAAAAAAGAGAAGAAATCTTATGGAAGCAAAAATCTAGAATTCAATGGCTCAAAGAAGGAGATCGAAACACAAATTTCTTCCACAAATCTCTTCTAGCTCGAAGATCTCACAACTTTATTTCTTCCTTAAAATCAGATTCTGGAGATGTTGTTTATACTTGGGATGGCATGAACTCTATTGTTGTTGATTACTTTTCCAATATTTTTGTTGCTACTCCCCTTGACTCAACTTCACAATATAATGTTCTTCAAGCAATCCCTTCTCTTATCACTTCGAGGAGAACTCTATTTTTACTCGCTCCTGTTACTATCAATGAGCTTCAACAAGTAGTTTTTAAAATGCAAAAATGGAAAACCCCAGGTCCCGATGGTTTTCCTATTGAGTTCTACCAAGAGTTCTGGGATATCCTTCATGTTGATTTATTAGAGGTGGTGGAAGAAGCCAGGAAAGCCAAAGAAATTTTGAAGGTTATCAATAAAACTTATATTACTCTTGTTCCAAAAGCTCAAGAGGTTGATCATATCTCAGCTTTTAGACCTATTGCTTTATGTAATGTTCTTCTCAAAATCATTACTAAAATCATGGCAAAAAGGTTGAAGCCTCTTTTGCATAAGATTATTTCCCTAGAGCAAGGGGGTTATGTGGAAGGACGTCAAATAGTAGATGAGATAGTTCTTGCTCAGAAGCCATCCATTCCATGGATATGCAAAATTCTCCTTCCATGTTCATTCGGTTAGACTTATCCAAAGCTTATGACAGAGTGGATTGGCACTTCCTTATCAAAGTTTTGAGGCAATTTGGTTTCTCTAAGGATTGGATGGATTGGATTATGGGATGTATCTCTTCAATTTCCTACTTAGTTCTTATCAATGGCAGGCCTTCTCAATCTTTCCTAGCTTCTATAGGTATTAGGCAAGGTGACCCGCTATCCCCTTATTTATTCATCATTCTTGATGAATGCTTGGGTAGGACTATAACCAAAAAGAGGGAAAACAAAACCCTTGAGGGAGTTACCATTGCTCATGGAGCTAGACCTATCTCTCATATTCAATTTGTGGATGACTCTACTCTTTTAGGTAAAGCTACAATTAAGGAAGCTTCTAATATTAAGAAAATCATTAGCCTGTTTTTCTAAGGCTATCGGGCGCTTGATCAATGAAGACAAATCTAAAGTTATTTTATTTCACTGCTTTGCTAGATAGGAATCCATGGTCTTGGATAAACTAAGATATAAGAAGACCTCTCTTCCAATCACTTATTTAGGTATTCCCATAAATATTCAAAGGCAGAAAAATAAATATTGGAATTGGTTGTTGGACAAAGTCAAGAAGAAAATTGGAAAGTGGACCAACAAGTGGCTTTCTTCGGGGGGTAGAATCACCTTGGTAAATTCAGTCCTTCAAGCTATTCCTATTTATGTTTCTTTCATTTTGAATATCCCAAAGGTTGTTCTTCGAGAATTGGATCAAATCAGTCATCGTTTCCTTTGGAGTGGTACTAAGGAGAAAAGAAAATGGGCCTTGGTGAAATGGGATACTTTATGTCTTCCTAAGAGTGAAGGGGGGTTAGGATTACGGTCTTCAATTAATAACAACAAAGCTTTAGCTACTAAATTATATTGGAGGATGTTGCATAACCCCAATGCTCTTTGGGCTAATAATCTCCATGCTAAATATGTTGAGAACAAAAGTCCTGAAGACCTTGTTCGCTATCAACTTCCTACCAAAGGTTCTCCCATTTTAGCAGTTCTTAAGACTAGTGAGGATTTGATAAAGAAAAAATTATTTTGGATCATTCATAATGGTCAACATGTAAATTTTTGGACAGATTCTTGGGATGGTCACAAGCCTTTGATAACCTCGTTTCCCGATTGGAGGCCTTGGATGGAGGAGCTTCACCGAGCTAATTGGATAAAGGTGGCTAATTACTATCGGTACCATACCGGTAATTCAAATGTTGGTAGATATTGGATCCCTATTGAGGACTAGCCTATTCAAATCCCGTGAAAGGCAAAGACAAGATATCCAAGGCATCCTTCATATGAGATCCCTCTCTTGGTCCCATGAAAAAGATTGTTTTGGATGGAACAACACTACTAAGGGTGAGTATTTAGTTGCTCAAGGTTATTTGACCTTATGCCATAATAATCCCAACCATTCTTTTGACATATTTTCTCAATTGTGGGCTCAAAATATCTGGCCTAAGGTGAGGTTCTTTAATTGGCTTTTATTGCATCATAGGGTGCTTACTGGTGAGCAACTTATGAAGCGTGGTTTTCATGGCCCTTTTAGATGTGAAATGTGTGAAGAGAATGTAGAAAATATCAACCATATTTTTATTGAGTGTACTTTAGCCTCTGAGCTGTGGAGGAGAATGGCCACTTTACTTGGCTTACAATGGTCCAATTTTTTTACTTTTGAACAAATTTGGAGGGATTGGCCTAATCAAGAGGGTGTTGATCATTTTATTAGGCAGTTAGTTTGGATGGGTTCTACCATTCTTCTTTGGAATATTTGGAATGAAAGGAACAACCAAATTTTTAATCAAGATAGGAAGGATATTCACTATATTTGGCAAAAGACCATAGCCAACTTAGTTGAATCAGTCCATCATCTCCTTAATCACCCCCAAAACTCCCACCAAATATGGGATCAAGTGATGCAAATATTGAAGATTAAACCTTCTAAGGGCAACCAACTTAAAGGGAATGTGAGTATTAGTAATATGGATAGGAATAGAAATTGGCAACCTCCTCCTAAGGATTTTGGAAAAGTCAATACTGATGGAGCCTCTAGAGGGAACCTTGGAAAATCCAGTGTGGGAGGAATTGGTAGACTTTCAAATGGCTCCCGGGTTTTTACTTTTGCTGAGAATTTGGGTATTCTTTCCAATAACCTTGCTGAGGGGTATGGTATCCTCAGAGGCCTTCGAGGAGGCTACTAAGGTTGGATGGGAAATGGTGTTAGTTGAGTCTGACTCTCAACTTATGATTAATCTCTTGAAGAATCCTTCTAAGAATCATAAGGTGGATTGGAGAATAAAAAGAATTATTGAGAAGATTCAGTTAATCTAGATGGGATTTTTGAAAGTTGATTACAATCATGTGGTTAGAGATCAAAACAAGAGTTTTGATGCTTTAGCTAATTGGGCTTTGGACAAAGGTGATCTTACTTGTTATGGCCACCCTCCTATATGGTGGGCTTCTCAAATTAGGGAAGCTCTTCTTTCTATCATTTCTTTGGATGGCTCCAGCTTCGTAAGGTACCTAGTTTCTTCTTCTTTTTTTTTTTGCTTCTCTTTGGTTCATTCAGTTTTTTTAGTTCCTTAGCTCATTCTATTCTTTATTTTGTTTCCTCTGTTGATTCTTGCCTTAATAGTCTTCTGGTCTAGATAGGTCATTGTTTTGTTCATTTTTTATTTCTTTTTTCTTTTTGTTTTTTTTGTTTAGTTTTTTAAGGTGGGTGGGTTTTTTTAATTTGTTTTGTTTTTGTGTTCTTTGTGTTGTTTTTTTTTGTTCTTGTGTTTTTGTTGTTTTTTTTTTTTTTATGTTTTTTGTTATTGTTCTTGTGTTTTTTTTCGTTCTTGTTCTTGGGTTTCTCTTTGTTTGTGTTATTTCGTGTTTTTATGTGTGAGTGTTTTCTATGTTTTTTGTTTTTGTTTATTGTCTGTTGTTGGTTTTTTTTATTTTGTTTTTATTTTGTTTTTATTTTTATTTTTATTTTATTTTTTTATTTTTTAGGTTCTGGTTGTGTTTATTTTTCATGTTTTTTTGGGTTATGTCTTTGTAGTGTTCTGTTGTTTTGTCTTGTTTGTGTTTTGTTATGTGGTTCTTGTGTTTTTCTATGTGGTTTGTGTTGTGGTTTTTTTTATCTTATTGTGCGTGTTTTGTTGTGCTTTTGTTTTTGACACACTCAAGGAGCATGTTTTTTTATTTTATTTTATTATTTTTGTTGTTATTTACTTATTTTTAAATTGGTTTTGTGTGTTTGTTTGCTCCTTGAGTATGTCAAAGGTGGTAGGCCAGGTCCGAGTCCTGGGTATTTTTGGTGGAATGGATACCCCTACCTCCTTGGGTCTTACCCGAAAGTGGCATCCCTTTTGGGATGTTTTCCACAAAAAAAAAAATAACTTATTTTTTAATTATTTATATGAAAGAATCATAAAACATATTATAAGTAAAAAATATTTATTATTAAAAAAGTCTAAATTTTAAATAAAACTTAGGCCAAGTGTCTTCTCTTTAAGAATGATGCCATCTACTTAGAATTTACGTAGATGGATTTTAGCATTGTAAGTATGCTTTAAATGATCTTGATATACTTATAAATGCTCCAAAGCATTTATTTTCCTTTCATTAATAAGCATGACTTGATCGAGATATGCTTGTCTAGTAGTATCATTATTTATGAATTCCTATAATGAAATATATAGTGATGGGATCTCAAGCTCAAGAGACATGATGGTTTTAGCACCATAGACCAATGAGAATGGTGTTACCCTAGTAGATGTGCACATGCTCATTCGATAAGCCCATAATGCTAAGAGGATTTGAGAATACCAATCTCAATTATTTTATTTGACTAATTTCTTGAGAATAGCGATCAAGGACTTATTAGTTGCCTTGGATTATCCATTTATCTATGGGTAATAAGGAGTTAGGAAACTATGTTGGATATTATAATTATCGTAAAGTGCTTGAAAATCCTTATTTTTGAAAGAATTACCATTGTTAGAGATTATTTTTGAGGGTATACCAAAATAAAAAATGATATATTCAAGTATAGACTCCAAAATTTGAGGTCCCATCATACTGTTTAGAGGAATTACCTCAACCCACTTCGTGAAGTGCTCAGTGGCAGTGATGATCATTTGGACCCACTTCCAAATCCCATTATGATAAATGCCAAAGAATATTAATAGGTTGTAATGCTTGTGATGGTACACGAGTTAAATTAGTATGTTGCTAATATTGTTGATATTTCTTGACATAAGTGCAATAGTCGTATTCCATTGTGGACCAATAATAACCCATGCATAAAATATACTTTGCAATGGAAATTTCTCTAAAATGACCACCAAATGTACCATCATGTGTAGACACCAAAACAACACCAATCCGATTATGTGACTACAAACACTGATCGCATTGACACACAGCCCCAAGGGCAGGCTCCAGAGGTCAAACAGTGGTCCTAACCACTCTCACAGTAGTTTTGAAAGGTCAAAGATCATTTAGGAACTTTGCTCAGTATTTGTCCCACCCTGGGATGAATTCAAAATGGGATTCGCCCCACCCAAGGATGAGTTCTGAATTCGCTTTGGGGTGGGGCGAATTGCAGGTTTGACAGGCAAAAAGTCAAATCTTGATAAATGGCAGCTCAGGTCCACCACCCAACACTTCCTTCATTGCATGGGAGTATGGGTGAGCATTTTCAAGTGTTATAGGCATCTGTAAGGTCAGTCATGGAGTCCCTATTTAGGGAGGAATCTCCTTCCCCCTGGGGAGGCATGATTGCCAAGTGGCGCCTCTGCATGCCCATTTCAAGAGACCTCCAGGTCTATAAATTAGTGAGTTTCCTCACCCCAAAATATAGAGAGAAGTAGCATTTTAGAGGAACGAAGTGCTGTCATTTTATTTACACATCTCATACCTTTTGGATTTGCACCTTTCACATCCTTGATCTCCTTTAGAAGGGAGGTCATTGGGTGACTATTGGGAGGATAAATCTTGATTCCAAAACCTGACATTTGGCCACAATATCCCACCAAATTTTTTGACAATACCACACAAGAGGTTTTGAACCCATCCCAAGTGGATTGCTGTCGAAATCAAGTTTCAAACGACGGGCGGCCTGCCCCATGGGTGCCCCCTCCCACATTGCCACAATCCTAATCGCACCCTTTCGGAGTGATGGGAATTCCATGGCATATTTGCTTTCTTTCATTTTTGCATTCAATTCTATGATGTTTAAATAGGTTTTCATTCGAATTTCATCTTGTTTTGAGCAATTTTGATCATATTTCTAGCTTTGTTCGCTTTACTAACCTACAGGTAGCATTATAAAATTCCCATTTATGGAGGCCAAATTGGGAAAATATGACCATCTGGGTCTTCCCAAAACTCCCCCAATTAGCTAATACCAAGTTTTTAGGTCTTTTGGAGCTCCAGAGGAAGGGCATTGGGATAGTACTTTTTTGGCATTTTGTTGCAGGTGAATTCGTCCCGCCCCGGAGCGAATTCAAATTGGTGAGGAATTTTCTAACTATTCTTTTTGTAGAACCTTCCTAGTGATATCCTAATGCCCCTATCAAATTTTCATAGCATTTGGATCTATTTTGATATCATTTTAATTCATTTTTCTTATTTACTTATCGTAGGCTTGGGGATTGCATGCTTTGTTTCATCCGCAGGTGCTACTGACCATTTCTTGTTCCTTTGAACGTAGGTTTCGGACATCGGAAGAGCAGAAAGGAGTCAATACTCATAATTCCAAGCAACGGCAACATTTTGGTCCACCCATTTTACATGTGGGCACGCGGAAGAAGGAAAGGCGCCCATGGAGGTAACAAGAGCTCATGCCTAAACGCTCCTAACCCTTGGAATGGGAGGATGCATATTGTAACTGAGTTTGAAACATATTAATAAAAATGGTTTTATTCTTTATTCCCATTTGTTTCATTTTGATTCGATCATGCTTTTCCCTCTTTTCATGCATTTTCAATTTTTTAGGATTTAGCGCTAAGTTCAATTTCTTCGTTTGCATTTCGCATATTTGCTTTCCTTTTTGCTTTCGTATCCTTTTTCTTTAAGTGGTGATCATGGTGGGACCTTTTCCTCTATTTTTAAGATCAGATATCTGATCCAAACTTGGTTTTTTGCTTACAGGTACCGCGTTTTCATACGCTGACTGTTGTTCGTTCCAACAAAGGATGAATGCAGAGCTGTAATTCGTCTCACCCAGGGATGAATGGGAATTCACCCCACCCTGTGATGAATACAATACTATAATTCATTCCACCCTAGTATGAATTCCAGCCTATGAGGTTTTCGGGTAGAAACTCAAAACTGACAGATGCGGGCAGAGAAGAGGTAAGGATTCTGCATTTTTCTCTATCATTTTTTGTTCAGTGTTTCTGTTTTGAATTACTTGTTTGCTTAGGGAAATTTTTCCTTTTGCTTTTTTCTTGTTTCCTTTTGCAAAATAAAAATAACCCCACACACCACGTGGAAACTTAAAAACCAAGGTGTTGGTCGTAAAACCCCAGCCCTTGATCAAGACCAACGGTGGATTTCATCACCACCTTGGCTTGAATTTTGCATTCATACACCCCGATCGCTCATCGTTGCTAGATGTAAATCCCGATGAAAGCTGACCGAGTGTAGTCGGGGTGATTCCCAAGCATGCGAGGATAAGTCTTCTATGGTAGGTGTCATAAACAGAGCGATTCCCCTTCCGTACAGCCTATGTTCCACGTACCATCTGCTCTCACGTACCTATAGTTTCCCTCACATAAGGGCGTGTATATAGAGAGGTTGGTATATCGGTCTGACAATGGTATATCGAAGGGGCAACCAATTTTGGGAGCCATAAGAGCCTTCATTTTGCATTTAAACGTTCTTTACAAAAACCTTCAAAAACAACAACAAAACACACTAAACTAGTTTTAGGACACACTTTCAATATTTAAATGAGATAATCACTATTTTTGTATGTGTGTGTTCTTTTCTGTTTAAGTGTAGCATAAACAATCATAAAAGAGATAAAAATCTTCTTAGCTTGTAGAAGAGCATCACCATGGTGTACACCCATAGCCAAGCCCAATCAAGGGCAGAAGCTACAGAAAATGTACAAGGAGCAGGCACAAGTCACCTCCACTTTAGCCCTAAGGACTTGGCCATACCGCCTTGGCAGCTTGACCCCCAAGAGAGTCTGCATCATTCCATGTCAGGGTGGAATTATAGGGACACCCCTCTGGGGGACTGTTGGCATTTTTGCCACATTTATTTGATTGTTGATTATTGATGCATAAGATGTTGAAGTTCTCACTCCTTTACAGGTTTTGATGCAAAAAAAAGGCTAAGTCCGAATACTGTCACGATAGCACGACAAAAAGCAGAATGGAGAGCACATTTCCAAAACTGTCGTGATATCGCAACATGTCACGTTATCGCGGGTCTTTCGAGGAGAGAGAAGCAAAGTCAAAAAATGACGCGATTTCGCGACGTGTTCCAAAATTACGGTCAACACAGTCAATGGCAGCAAAGCAGCAAGGTTGTCGTGAAATCGCGACACGTTGGAGTTTCACGGTCAAAATGG
Source organism: Wollemia nobilis (assembly GCA_028583015.1). Lineage (NCBI taxonomy): Eukaryota > Viridiplantae > Streptophyta > Pinopsida > Araucariales > Araucariaceae > Wollemia > Wollemia nobilis. The sequence continues at coordinate 2,921,551 of JAQPPZ010002224.1, forward strand.
TCAATAGGGGCAGCGTAGTGAAATTGTCGTGAAACCGTGACATGTCACATTCTCGCAACTTACAATGGCCATGGAGCAGAGCAGAGAAAAGGTCATGAAATTATGACAAAACTAAGTAAAGGGCAATGACAATAAACTTTGTAGCGATATCGCGACAGAATAGTGAACAAGGCACAAAAGACGAAAGACATCGCAAAATCATGATGTGTTGCGTGGTCACAGCAAAGTTGAAAGAAAAGTCATAAGGCATGAAAAACATCGTGATTTCATGAAATTTTTGAAGATGAGGGCAAGAAAGAAGTTGGCGTCGTGATTTCACGACATTTGTGGAGGTGCAGTCTAGCAACATAGAATCGTCACGATTTCGCGACATATTGGGGCTGAAGGACCAAGTGCAAAAAATTGTAGCGATTTCATGCCTTGTCGTGTTTTCACGGGGAGGTAGCAAGAAGACATCCAAAAAGCATGGAAAGTCGTGATTTCGCGACATGACAAATTTTCACGGTCAAGAGTAGTAAAGTCCAAGGAGATAGAACCTATCATGATTTCGCGACATGATGGAGATTAACGAAGCACTTGAGGCAAGAGTGTCATGTTTTCATGACATAAAAGCAAAGACTGAACAACAGGGAGATAGTGTAGCGATTTCATGACTCGGAGATAAAACACAGATGCCAATGGAAGAACGTAGCGAAAGTGCGACTTGTCTTGTTTTTGTGACCTGTAAGTGGGACACAGCCAAAAGAGAGAAAGGTGTAGCGAAATCGTGCAGTGTCATGTTTTCACGGTTTGAAGTGGCGAAGAGAACAACATGGATGAAGAACATAGCGAAATCGCACCTTGTCACATTTTTGCGAAAACAAAGCGGAGAAAGAGCATAATAGTACGAAACGTCATGATTTCGCAACGTGTTGCATTTTTGCGAGCTAAGGTAGCGAAGGAGATAAAGGAGCTGAATAAGCAACGTTTTTGCGACATGGTTGATTTTGCGGTCTGAAAGTGACAAAAGTGTACGGAGCAGATATGCGTCACGATTTTGCGATATGTCGCATTTTCGCGACCTGTTACAGTTTCACGCCAGAAAGTAGTTCAAATGGCCTGATGAAGTTTTGTGATTTCCAATGATTAAAAGCACTCCAGAATTAAATGTTTTGCTGCTTTCCAATGCGAACAAGGTAGAAGAATGTGCCCAAGCCACCAGAATTAAAGACGCTTCATTATTCGAAGCTGTTGTTCATGATTTTTCTAACGATTCAAGCATGTTTCGAGAATGACCATTTAATGAAGACGATCGACTCCTTATTTCATTCAATTTCTGGTTTCTCTAAGGCTGGTTAAGGGGATCATTTCCTTGTTTCTGTTGCACATTTTGTAGATCTCGAGGAGGTCCGTTGCATGTTTTTAATGTTGTAGAGAGGCAAGACCTCTATAAATATCAATGTACTTCTCTAGAACAATCATTGGGAGTTTGAGAGACATGTTGCATGAAAGCTTTCAAGTTCTTTGCATGAATGAAAGATATTTGGCCTCTGATTTTGCAAGCGTCTTTCTGTGTGATTTTCTTCTATTTCATGCATTTCTCGATTATGCTTGTCTTTCTGATTTGCTGTTAGATTTGAATTCTGTGTTTGAGTTTGAATATTGCTAGTGAGGAAGTGAGTTCTGGAATGCAATCCTGGAGGTTGTCCGTGCAAGGTCGTAAGTGGATTATGATGTATTCTGTTATTATATGTTGTTTATGCGCTTGAAGTTAAATTCTTGCTGAGTTTCTTTCCCCGATCATATAAATTTGGCCTACGGCCATATTTCCCATCTCTTTCCATAATTTCCCGTTTCTTTCTGCATATTTCTAATTTCTTTCCTGCAACTCTAGTCTTGAAACAAGCTTAGATTTAGTAAGGGAACCAACCCTCTCTGGATATTGGTCTGGGAGACATTTCTTTCTCCCAGCCTTTCAATGTTGGTCGGGTCTAGGGTGCATAGACATAGAAAATCCTTTCCTATGGCAGATTCGTGACCAATAGTTTTTGGCACGCCCGGTGGGACAGACTTCTTCTGTCTCTCAAAGAATCCATGGTCGGTGGGATAAGTAGTATTCCAAATTAACAAACCCACCTGTACCAACAGTTTTTGGCACGCTCGATGGGACAGACTTTTTCTATCTCAAAAGATCCCATAGTATTGAGGGTTTAATGTTTACCTTCATGCCGTATAGTTAGAACATTTGGTGACTCTGCAGTACCCATAAATATCTAAACATGGATGCAGTGAAAGCTGTACTTCATGATCATGAGATCAAAGTCTAAAAAAGTTGAAGATCTTGTTGAGTTTTTTGAACTTGACAGCACAAAAAAAGGTGAACACTCTAGGTTGGTTTCCCCATCGCTTGCATCATCTACCATATCCACACAAATCCCTGGTATTTTTACTACTTTTCCATCTTCTTAGTTACATACACTAGTCCCAATGGCCCAGTATCCTCCACCCTAGAATTTCTTGGCATGGAATAGTTTAGGAGCCTTGAATTTGCAGGCACAAAATCTAGTTCCACAGGCTGCTTTGAAAGTTTTGCCAACCTATTATGGTACTGGTAAGACTGCGTATGAGCATATTAATTATGTAGCTTCTTTGGCAGCCATCCATGATATAACTGATGAAGATGTGATGGTAAAGTTGTTGGTGTTATCACTGAGAGGTAAATTACTGTATTGGTATCGAACATTGCAACCAGGCACCATTACGTCATGGGATCAGCTAGGAGAACTGTTAGTTAAAAATTTTCATGAACAAGCTGATCCATTTTCATTGTTGCATCAGTTTAACGCAATCCAGAGGCACCCGCAGGAAGAGATAGCTAATTTCAATGTCAGATTTACCAGAACCTGGAAGAGAATTCCTGATGGTCTTCAACCTGCTGATGAGCTAGCTACATTTTATTACCTCAGAGCATTTAACACAGACATCGGTTGGGCTGTCCGGCAGTCCAACGTGACTACATTTCCAGAGTTGTTCGAACAAGTGTTAAAGGCGAAAGCTGATTTGATTGTTATAGGTAGACTTCCTCCAAAGGTAACAATGCCTATTATCCCTGATCTTCCTAAGTATTTGTACTTTTGTTCGCTTCCACAGCCTATGCCATCCATGTGTCCTACCCCATCATGGAGTTCAAGTGCGCCTCAGATCACACCAATTCTAGTTCCCCAGCCTCCTATTCAAACTATTCCTCAGTTGCCTGCACCGAGTATTCCACGGTTAGTTCCCCCACTTCCAACTCCTGCATTATCTTTCCCACAGGTTCCATTACCTTTATCAGCATCACCTGTTTCCTCAAGCCCAGATCCTCAATTGGCTATGTTACAAGAAATTCAGTCGGCTATGAGATCTCTCACTGACAAGGTGACATCTATGGAATGGAGAGAGACAGAAAGGAACTATCAGCCACAAAGATTTATGTCGGCAGTAACTAGAGAACAACCTGCTCCTAGCAAGGCTATGGAGAAATTACCTAAAAGAAACTCAGCAATTCTGGTAAGTGAAGAGGCTAGCCCTTCTGAAGTTTCACATGAGCCATCTTACTGGTGTTCTTCCCGCAATGACCCACATGATGAGTCCACTTGCATGGTCCACCAAAATTATTTGCAAGTTCTTATAGGGAGCCATGTAAACATGATTCGAGAGGTGGATCTTACTTTCGTGGAGTCTCTGGAGGAACATATAGCAATACTGACACGCAACGGCAAGAAACCAATGTTTGTAGATCCGGCTAATATGGAGCCATTGAAAGTCCCTCCTATACAAGCAACGAAGCAGCAAATGCCAACAAAGGTTCATGATTCCCCAACGTAACGACAATCACCTGTTTTGTCAAAGGATCCTGTTCCACATAGAGTACAAGAAAAGGCCACAACTGCATAGGCAAGATCAGAAGCAGAGGAGCAAGCTAGAGAAAAGTTGAAGTATCCTTCATTGACGAAGAGGCTAATAGTGGAAGCCACTCAGCAGTATCGGAGCAGATATGATATCCCCGTTGAAAAGAAGGAATCAGCTACGGTTGCATACAACATTGTCGAAGAACTAAAGAAGACCCCAGCTAAGGTGAGTCTGTATGACACCTTACAGTTGCCTAGATAGATAAATCTCTTACAGGAATCCCTAAAGACCATACAGAGCAAGGGGAAAGCTTCAACCCAGGTAGTTATGGCTCAAACATTAACTTATTTAGCCACTAGGAGGAATAGACCACCCCCGTTTTATCTGTCACTCAAGATGGAGGGTTGGATTATACATAATTGTCTGATTGATTCTGGTGCTGCGACAACTGTCATGCCAAAGGTAGTTTGTGAAGCAATGGGAATGGAATATACAAGAAGTAGTCCTAGCGTCTTGTAGTTAGATGGTACTCCTGTGAAAATGGTGGGTGTAATCAAGGATGTCTCGATTGTTTTGCACACTATGCCTCAGATTACAGTCATTCAAGAGATAGTTGTGGTCGATCTAGAACCGTATTTCAGTATGTGCTTATCCAGAGAATTTATTGCAAATTTGGGAGGTTACCTTGCACTGGATTATTCCCACTTGGAGATCCCTTTCAAAGGAAAGAGACTTTGGATTCATAATGAAAAACCTTCCTCCTTTCATATTGAAGGGTTGGATGAAGAAGGAAAGACCATGCAGTCTGTCAACATGCTTATCGAAGAGTTAGAGGGGTCTGTTTTGATGAATGAGGTTTTAGATGAGGTTTAGTTAGAAGACGGGTTTTCTATGCTTGATTTCAATGCTATGCTAGAGACCGAAATCGGTTGTTATTCTATCACAAAGCCTGAGGATGGCATAATGCAGGTATTCACTAACCAAGATGATTAGAGCTCTGTCACGGATCAACTATGGAAGTTATATTTTGATGGAGCACAATACAAAAGTGGTGCTAACACTGGGACTGAACAATCATGCCTAGGTCTCAAGAGGGCTGGGACACTTGGAGTACAGTAGTTTCAAATCTTTGGTAACTCTAAGCTGATCATCAACTAGGAGTCTACTGAGTGTCTGTCAAGGGTCTGGGATCTAGGAGATAGAACCGTGTTTGGGTTTATGTATTTTGATGCAGGAGCATCCGGTGAGGGAAAAGCAATCTTGCATCCTCCAAATTATTTTCTTAATTCTCTGAGTACTTTGAATTTAGTGTGGTTCCTATCCTTTCTTGCGGGGAAGTTTTGTAAAAGGAGGCAAGTTTTGGGGAAGTTTTCAAAAGCAAGGCAAAGGTTAAGCTGGAGTCGCGAAATCGCGACATGTCACGATTTTGCGACATGTCACGAAATCGTGACCCCAAGACTTTGGCATGGGCAAAGGACAGTTTGGGTCGCGATATCGCGACGTCGCGATATCGCGACGTGATATCAGAAGAAAGCAAAGGGTGGTGCAGACTTGAAGGGAGGTTGGTTTGGTCGCGATATCGCGACGTCGCGATATCGCGACGTCGCGGTATCGCGACGTCGCGGTATCGCGATGTCGCGGTATCGCGACGTGTCTTGCAAAGAAGAGAAAGGTTGATCTTTGGGTCACGATATCGTGACCGTTTGTTAGAGCGGAGAAGAAGAGCTTCGAACGTCGCGATATCGTGACGTCGCGATATCACGACCGTTCTACTTTGCCAAGGTGGAGAGCCTCAGTTGTCGCGATATCGCGACGTCGCGATGTCACGGCTCTTTTCGAAGTTTGGCCAGAGAGGAAGGTCCTGTCGCGATATCGCGGCCAGTAAATAGCCGACACGTGGCAAGCGAAAGGCATGGCAAGGTGTCATTAAAGTGAAGGCACAGAAAAGAAAGGAGGGGGAGAAGTACGAAGCAGCCGAAGGTAAACAAAGGGACAGCGTGGCGAGACCAACTCGACATGTGGACAGTGTGGAAGACACGTGCATCAATCAAGGAAGGTGTAGGCCACGTATTTTACGGTATTATTTCTGGAAAACGCAGCATCTGTCGGAACGGAGTTATGGAGAAGACGTCAGTACGGAGGACAGGGAGAACGAAGCGGCCGATGCAGGGAGACCATCAATGCAAGCTCTATAGGAGATCGGGCAGATGGCATTTATGACAGAATTTCAAAAATCCCGGAGGAGGGAAAATTGAATTTGAAATTATATTTGGTGGAGGCATTGATTGCCTGGAGGATCGGGGACCTCGTTAAAAAGACAAAATTTTTGTATTCAGGGGACGGCGGACCAGAGAACAGAGAAGTAGAACAGAGAGTTAGACCAGAGCCGAACTCGGCCATTGTAAGCCTACGGGCTATTTTATTTTAAATGCATGTAAATATTTGAAATTTGAATGAGAATGCAGAGTTCGTAAGGTCCCTGTTTTCCCATCTCTGTCAGTGGTATCAGAGCCCGTAGCTCCTGAGCGTACAACAGGACCATCGAAAGAGAGAGGCAGTTGTACCAGGACGTGTGGGAGGGCTTGAGTTCAGGTGAAGATGCCTCCGAGAAGAAACTCGATGGGTGGAAGAGGCATGGCAGCGGAATATTTTCGGGCATTGTAGCGGCAAGTCCAGGCCTTGCAAGCAGAGTTACGCAGAAGGCGCGAACCTGGAGGGGAAGAGGAAAGTGAAGATGAAGTTGAAGAGGAAGAACAGTCTGAGGAAGAAGCAGAAGATGTAGACCCGGCACAGGCCCGGCTATACAAGGCCATATCCCAGATCGGGAAGAGGCCGAAGTTAGAGGTTCCCATGTATTCCGGGAACTTGAACCCAGAGGAATTGATAGACTGGGTGAATGAATTAGAAGAATACTTCAAATACGAAGAAGTTGAAGACCCTAACCGGGTCAGATTTGCTAAGACCCGATTGAAGGGTCATGCTAGCATCTGGTGGAAGGGGGTGCAGCTGGAGAGAAATCAAAGAGGAAAGGAGAGAATAACGAGGTGGGACAGAATGGTGGAGAAGTTAAAAAGATAGTTCATCCCTGTTGACTATGAGTTGGATCTGTTACGTAAAATGCAAAGCTTGAGGCAGATGAACAGAACAGTTCAAGAATATACGGAGGATTTTTATAAAATTTCCATCAAAATCGGACACTTAGAAGCCAGCAAAGAAAAGGTGGCCCGTTACATTAATGGGTTGAGACCGAGTGTGCAGGAGGAGTTGAGTTTGGTTCGGGTAAGCACCATTGAAGATGCTTACCAGTTTGCTTTAAAGGTGGAAGAAAAGCTGAACCAAAGGTTTGAAAGCAAGCCAAAAGTGAAAGAACCAGGAGGAAAGAACGGTGGAAAGAAAGAAGAGGAGAGCAGCATCCAGGATCAGAGAGAAGAGGAAGACCCAAAACTGCAAGTTCAGAATGATAACTACCCGAGAGGAAGGGGTAGATCTGGATGCGAGAATGAAAGGGGAGTATTCCGTGGAACATGTTTCCACTGTGATGAAGAAGGGCATCATGCATTCGAGTGTCCACAACACCGGGAAAAGACGAACAAGAAACCGTTGGGTCCCGCCAGAGCAGTTGTGGCAGTTGAAGATGCTGATTCAGAACATTCTGAAGAAGCTGAAAAAGGAGAAGCCATGATTGTGAGGACCATGCTGGTGGAAGAAGACAAATCTGAACAGAGGAGAAGCCTGTTCCGTACCCGGTGCAAAATTGTAGGCAAAGTTTGCAATGTGATCATTGATAATGGAAGTACAGACAACTTAGTTTCCGAGGAGATGGTTACTAAGTTGCGGTTGGAAAGAAGGAGGCACCCGCATCCATACCGGATTGCGTGGTTGCGGAAGGACCACAGAGCTTGGGTCCGGGAATAGTGTTTAGTCACGTTCCAGATTGGGAGATACCGGGATGAAGTCCTGTGTGATGTATTCCCCATGGATGCATGCCATTTGTTGTTGGGCGGGCCATGGCGCTTTGATCGGAGTGCGATTCATGATGGCCGTGCAAATACTTATTCCTTGGTGAAAAATGGAATGCGGCACAAGTTGAAGCCATTGCAGACCGAAGATGAGAAGGTGTGCAGTAATGCCAGAATTTGCCTGGTAGAGGGCAAAAAACTTTGCCAAGAAGCAGGATTTGAGCCGGATATAAAGGTTGATGAATGTTCGGAGATATTGCAAGGGACGCAGCCCGAACAGCGTAGAAGTGAAGGTCACTTCTCCTTCTTACCCGGGGTGTCTGATGCAGGAGCATCCGGTGAGGGAAAAGCAATCTTGCATCCTCCAAATTTTTTTCTTAATTCTCTGAGTACTTTGAATTTAGTGTGGTTCCTATCCTTTCCTGCGGGGAAGTTTTGTAAAAGGAGGCAAGTTTCGGGGAAGTTTTCAAAAGCAAGGCAAAGGTTAAGCTGGAGTCGCGAAATCACGACCCCAAGACTTTGGCATGGGCAAAGGACAGTTTGGGTCGCGATATCGCGACGTGATATCAAAAGAAAGCAAAGGGTGGTGCAGACTTGAAGGGAGGTTGGTTTGGTCACGATATCGCGAGGTCGCGATATCGTGACCAAACCAACCTCCTTCAGTCCGCACCACCTTTCTCTTTGATATCGCGACGTCGCGATATCGCGACGTCGCGATATCGCGACGTCACGATATCGCGACGTGATATCAAAAGAAAGCAAAGGGTGGTGCAGACTTGAAGGGAGGTTGGTTTGGTCACGATATCGCGACGTCGCGATATCGCGACGTCGCGATATCGCGACATCCCGGTATCGTGACGTGTCTTGCAAAGAAGAGAAAGGTTGATCTTTGGGTCGCGATATCGCGACCGTTTGTTAGAGCGGAGAAGAAGAGCTTCGAACGTCGCGATATCACGACCGTTCTACTTTGCCAAGGTGGGGAGCCTCAGTTGTCATGACATCGCGACGTCGCGACGTCGCGATGTCGTAGATCTTTTCGAAGTTTGGCCAGAGAGGAAGGTCCTGTCGTGATATCGCGGCTAGTAAACAGCCGACACGTGGCAAGCGAAAGGCATGGCAAGGTGTCATTAAAGTGAAGGCACAGAAAAGAAAGGAGGGGGAGAAGTACGAAGCAGCCGAAGGTAAACAAAGGGATAGCGTGGCGAGACCAACTCGACACGTGGACAGTGTGGAAGACACGTGCATCAATCAAGGAAGGTGTAGGCCACGTATTTTATGATATTATTTCTGGCAAACGCAGCATCTGTCGAAACGGAGTTATGGAGAAGACATCAGTACGGAGGACAGGGAGAACGAAGCGGCCGATGCAGGGAGACCATCAATGCAAGCTCTGTAGGAGATTGGGCAGATGGCATTTATGACAGAATTTCAAAAATCCCGGAGGAGGGAAAATTGAATTTGAAATTATATTTGGTGGAGGCATTGATTGCCTGGAGGATCGGGGACCTCGTTAAAAAGACAAAATTTTTGTATTCAGGGGACGGCGGACCAGAGAACAGAGAAGTAGAACAGAGAGTTAGACCAGAGCCGAACTCGGCCATTGTAAGCCTACGGGCTATTTTATTTTAAATGCATGTAAATATTTGAAATTTGAATGAGAATGCAGAGTTCGTAAGGTCCCTGTTTTCCCATCTCTGTCAGTGGTATCAGAGCCCGTAGCTCCTGAGCGTACAACAGACCATCGAAAGAGAGAGGCAGTTGTACCAGGACGTGTGGGAGGGCTTGAGTTCAGGTGAAGATGCCTCCGAGAAGAAACCCGATGGGTGGAAGAGGCATGGCAGCGAAATATTTTCGGGCATTGTAGCGGCAAGTCCAGGCCTTGCAAGCAGAGTTACGCAGAAGGCGCGAACCCGGAGGGGAAGAGGAAAGTGAAGATGAAGTTGAAGAGAAAGAACAGTCTGAGGAAGAAGCAGAAGATGTAGACCCGGCACAGGCCCGGCTATATAAGGCCATATCCCAGATCGGGAAGAGGCCGAAGTTAGAGGTTCCCATGTATTCCGGGAACTTGAACCTAGAGGAATTGATAGATTGGGTGAATGAATTAGAAGAATACTTCAAATACGAAGAAGTTGAAGACCCTAACCGGGTCGGATTTGCTAAGACCCGATTGAAGGGTCATGCTAGCATCCGGTGGAAGGGGGTGCACTGGAGAGAAATCAAAGAGGAAAGGAGAGAATAACGAGGTGGGACAGAATGGTGGAGAAGTTAAAAAGATAGTTTATCCCCGTTGACTATGAGTTGGATCTGTTACGTAAAATGCAAAGCTTGAGGCAGATGAACGAGACAGTTCAAGAATATACGGAGGATTTTTATAAAATTTCCATCAAAATCGGACACTTAGAAGCCAGCAAAGAAAAGGTGGCCCGTTACATTAATGGGTTGAGACCGAGTGTGCAGGAGGAGTTGAGTTTGGTTCGGGTAAGCACCATTGAAGATGCTTACCAGTTTGCTTTAAAGGTGGAAGAAAAGCTGAACCGAAGGTTTGAAAGCAAGCAGAAAGTGAAAGAACCGGGAGGAAAGAACGGTGGAAAGAAAGAAGAGGAGAGCAGCATCCAGGATCAGAGAGAAGAGGAAGACCCAAAACTGCAAGTTCAGAATGATAACTACCCGAGAGGAAGGGGTAGATCTGGATGCGAGAATGAAAGGGGAGTATTCCGTGGAACATGTTTCCACTGTGATGAAGAAGGGCATCATGCATTCGAGTGTCCACAACACCGGAAAAGACGAACAAGAAACCGTTGGGTCCCGCCAGAGCAGTTGTGGCAGTTGAAGATGCTGATTCAGAACATTCTGAAGAAGCTGAAAAAGGAGAAGCCATGATTGTGAGGACCATGCTGGTGGAAGAAGACAAATCTGAACATAGGAGAAGCCTGTTCCGTACCCGGTGCAAAATTGCAGGCAAAGTTTGCAATGTGATCATTGATAATGGAAGTACAGACAACTTAGTTTCCGAGGAGATGGTTACTAAGTTGCGGTTGGAAAGAAGGAGGCACCCGCATCCATACCGGATTGCGTGGTTGCGGAAGGACCACAGAGCTTGGGTCCGGGAATAGTGTTTAGTCACGTTCCAGATTGGGAGATACCAGGATGAAGTCCTGTGTGATGTATTCCCTATGGATGCATGCCATTTGCTGTTGGGCAGGCCATGGCAGTTTGATCGGAGTGCAGTTCATGATGGCCGTGCAAATACTTATTCCTTGGTGAAAAATGGAATGCGGCACAAGTTGAAGCCATTGCAGACCGAAGATGAGAAGGTGTGCAGTAATGCCAGAATTTGCCTGGTAGAGGGCAGAAAACTTTGCCAAGAAGCAGGATTTGAGCCGGATATAAAGGTTGATGAATGTTCGGAGATATTGCAAGGGACGCAGCCCGAACAGCGTAGAAGTGAAGGTCACTTCTCCTTCTTACCCGGGGTGTCTGATGCAGGAGCATCCGGTGAGGGAAAAGCAATCTTGCATCCTCCAAATTTTTTTCTTAATTCTCTGAGTACTTTGAATTTAGTGTGGTTCCTATCCTTTCCTGCGGGGAAGTTTTGTAAAGGGAGGCAATTTTCGGGGAAGTTTTCAAAAGCAAGGCAAAGGTTAAGCTGGAGTCGCGAAATCGCGACCCCAAGACTTTGGCATGGGCAAAGGACAGTTTGGTCGCGATATCGCGACGTGATATCAAAAGAAAGCAAAGGGTGGTGCAGACTTGAAGGGAGGTTGGTTTGGTCACGATATCGCGAGGTCGCGATATCGTGACCAAACCAACCTCCCTTCAAGTCTGCACCACCCTTTGCTTTCTTTTGATATCGCGACGTCGCGATATCGCGACGTCGCGATATCGCGACGTCACGATATCGCGACGTGATATCAAATGAAAACAAAGGGTGGTGCAGACTTGAAGGGGAGGTTGGTTTGGTCACGATATCGCGACGTCGCGATATCGCGACGTCGCGATATCGCGACATCCCGTATCGTGACGTGTCTTGCAAAGAAGAGAAAGGTTGATCTTTGGGTCGCGATATCGCGACCGTTTGTTAGAGCGGAGAAGAAGAGCTTCGAACGTCGCGATATCACGACCGTTCTACTTTGCCAAGGTGGGGAGCCTCAGTTGTCATGACATCGCGACGTCGCGACGTCGCGATGTCGTAGATCTTTTCGAAGTTTGGCCAGAGAGGAAGGTCCTGTCGTAATATCGCGGCTAGTAAACAGTCGACACGTGGCAAGCAAAAGGCATGGCAAGGTGTCATTAAAGTGAAGGCACAGAAAAGAAAGGAGGGGGAGAAGTACGAAGCAACCGAAGGTAAACAAAGGGATAGCGTGGCGAGACCAACTTGACACGTGGACAGTGTGGAAGACACGTGCATCAATCAAGGAAGGTGTAGGCCACGTATTTTATGATATTATTTACGGCAAACGCAGACATCCGTCGAAACGGAGTTATGGAGAAGACATCGATACGGAGGACGGGGGAGAACGAAGCGGCCGATGCAGGGAGACCATCAATGCAAGCTCTGTAGGAGATTGGGCAGATGGCATTTATGACAGAATTTTGAAAATCCCGAAGGAGGGAAAATTGAATTTGAAATTATATTTTGTGGAGGCATTGATTGCCTGGAGGACCGGGGACCTCGTTAAAAAGACAGAATTTTTGTATTCAGGGGATGGCGGACCGGAGAACAGAGAGTTAGACCAGAGCCGAACTCGACCATTGTAAGCCTACGGGCTATTTTATTTTAAATGCATGTAAATATTTGAAATTTGAATGAGAATGCAGAGTTCGTAAGGTCCCTGTTTTCCCGTCTCCGTCATATTTCCTGAAAGTTCACAGCTAATTCGGGAGTTACCTTGTACATAGTAAAAAAAAAAAGGTATTGTTTTCATCTGTCAACTTCGGCTCTTTTTGCATGTGAGCTCGTAGGTACATATTTCTTTCTTTTTTCCTTCTTCCTTCCCACCAGTTAGTGGCTTCCTCTCTATTTCTTCCCTTTCCCTTCTTTATTCCCTTCTTCTCCTACTCCTTTTTTTTCTTTTGCAAGTAATCAAGCCACTGTTGTTGTTTCTTTTTCCTTTTCTGGTGTTCCCGTTTCTTCTTTTCCCTTTTCTTCTAATTTCTCTGTCGTTTTAGCATTTATCCATAGTTTATTCTGCATTTGTCATCTCTTCCACTTCCATTCCACTATTCCATTCACTTTCGTTTCCCTTTCATAGCAGCTGGTAGCACAGAAGCACTTTGTTACTATATCTACTACATCACTCCCTCCACTCCACCATTCCATCATTTACCATTTCCATTCCATAGTCCTCACTCCACTTATTTCATTCATTTCCATTTTGCAAACCTTGGTGCTTTCATGGAGATTCTTTTACAGCACCTGGTCAGCTATGCCAAATACAGATTCCTTGAGTTTTCAATCATTCAACAAGAGTCGTTGCAGCAGTCTGCCAAGATGTACCCCATCAGCCAACTTTCTGTTCTTAGTTTTTCTTGACTCTATTGCCCAATGGATTCATGCCTGGGATTCGTGCATATAGCATAATTGTATACCCCGCAAGCTGCTAAGAATGTTGGCATTTTTGCCACATTTATTTGATTGTTGATTATTGATGCATAAGATGTTGAAGTTCTCACTCCTTTATAGGTTTTGATGCAAAAAAAATGCTAATGCCAACATTTATTTAATTTTTGATTATTGATGCATAAGATGTTGAAGTTCTCACTCCTTTATAGGTTTTGATGCAAAAAAAAGGCTAAGTCTGAAGACTGTCGCGATATCGCGACAAAAAGCAGAATGGAGAGCACAGTTCCAAAACTGTCACGATATCGCGACATGTCGCGTTATCGCAGGTCTTTCGAGGAGAGAGAAGCAAAGTCAAAAAATGACGCAATTTCGTGACATGTTCCAAAATTGCGATCAACGCAGTCAATGGCAGCAAAGCAACAGGGTTGTCGTGAAATCACGATGTGTTGGAGTTTTGCAGTCAAAATGGTCAACAGGGGCAGTGCAATGAAATTGTCATGAAATTACGACATGTCACATTCTTGCGACTTACAATGGCCATGGAGTAGAGCAGAGAAAAGGTCATGAAATCGTGACAAAACTAAGTAAAGGGTGATGACAATAAACTTTGTAGCGATATCACGACATAATAGTGAACAAGGCACAAAAGATGAAAGACGTCGTGAAATCACGACGTGTTGCGTGGTCACGAAAAAGTTGAAAGAAAAGTCAAAAGGCATGAAAAACGTCGCGATTTTGTGACATTTTTGAAGATGAGGGCAATAAAGAAGTTGGCGTCACAATTTTGCGACATTTGTGGAGGTGCAGTCTAGCAACATAGAATCGTCGAAATTTCGTGACATATTGGGGCTGAAGGACCAAGTGCAAAAAATTGTAGCGATTTCGTGCCTTGTCGCGTTTTCACGGGGAGGTAGCAAGAAGACAGCCAAATTGTATGGAATGTCACGATTTTGCGACATGACGAATTTTTGCGGTCAAGAGCAGTAAAGTCCAAGGAGATAGAACCTGTCGTGATTTCGCGACATGATGGAGATTAACGAAGCACTTGAGGCAAGAGTGTCATGTTTTCGTGACATAGAAGCAAAGATTGAGCAGCGGGGAGATAGTGTAGTGATTTCATGACTTGTATGGTTTTCGTGACCCAGAGATAAAACAAATATGTCGATGGAAGAACATAGCGAAAGCGTGACTTGTCTTGTTTTCATGACCTGTAAGTGAGACACAGCCAAAAGAGAGAAAGGTGTAGCGAAATCACGCAGTGTCATGTTTTCGCGGTTTGAAGTGGCGAAGAGAAAAACATGGATGAAGAACATAGCGAAATCATGCCTTGTCGCATTTTTGTGAAAACAGAGTGAAGAAAGAGCATAATAGTACGAAACATCATGATTTCATGACGCGTTGCATTTTCATGAGCTAAGGTAGCGAAGGAGATAAAGGAGCCGAATAAGCAACGATTTTGTGACATGGTTGATTTTCGTGGTCTGAAAGTGACAAAAGTGTATGGAGTAGAGATGCGTCGCAATTTCATGACATGTCACGTTTTCGTGACCCGTTACAGTTTCGTGCCAGAAAGCAGTTCAAACGACCCGATGAAGTTTTGCGATTTCCAATGATTAAAAGCACTCCATAATTAAATGTTTTGCTGCTTTCCAATGCGAACAAGGTAGAAGAACGTGTTCAAGCCACCAGAATAAAAGACGCTCCATTATTCGAAGTTGTTTTTCATGATTTTTCTAATAGTTCAAGCATGTTTCAAGAACGACCATTTAATGAAGACGATCGACTCCTTATTTCATTCAATTTTTGGTTTCTTCGAGGCTGGTTAAGGGGATCATTTCCTTGTTTCTATTGCACATTTTTTAGATCTCGAGGAGGTCTGTTGCAAGTTTTTAATGATGTAGAGAGGCAAGACCTCTATAAATATCAATGTACTTCTCCAAAACAATCATTGGGAGTTTGAGAGACATGTTGCATGAAAGCTTTCAAGTTCTTTGCATGAATGAAAGATATTTGGCCTCTGATTTTGCAAGCATCTTTCTGTGTGATTTCCTTCTATTTCATGCATTTCTCGATTATGCTCGTCTTTCTGATCTACTGTTAGATTTGAATTCTGTGTCTGAGTTTGAATATTGCTAGTGAGGAAGTGAGTTCTGGAATGCAATCCTGGAGGTTGTCTGCATAAGGTAGTAAGTGGATTATGATGTATTCTATTATTATATGTTGTTTATGCGCTTGAAGTTAAATTCTTGCTGAGTTTCTTTCCCCGATCATATAAATTTGGCCTACGACCATATTTCCCATATCTTTCCATAATGTCTCGTTTCTTTCTGCATATTTTCAATTTCTTTCCTGCAACTCTAGTCTTGAAACAAGCTTAGATTTAGTAAGGGAACCAGCCCTCTCTGGAGATTGGTCTGGGAGACATTTCTTTCTCCCAGAATTTCAATGTTGGCCGGGTCTAGGGCGCATAGACATAGAAAATCCTTTCCTGTGGTAGATTCATGACCAACAAGGACACGCCCGTTCATCATAGCCCCTTTCGAGAAGAATCTTTACATGTGGCAGTCAACGTAGATAGAAAAGCTCCCTTAGAAGCTAGATATGAGTGGACACCACACAATGAAGCGCTAGAGAGGCATAGTGTCCATGAGAAGAGGCCACATGTCTATGGCATATCTCCTTTGCCTCCCATCACTGTTAGAACCAATAGATAAACCCCAGAGCGCAGGGCTCTCCAAACCGGGCGAGCTAACTCTGCCCACCCCTTTCACACCTACAAAATGGAGTACGAGGAAGACCATCACATTCCTCAAGAGTAATGTATAGTGTGAGAGCCATGCACTTCCACACCAGATAGATACCATGGTTACCCACTACGGCCAAAGCCTCGGGTAAATGCCACTAACCTCGATAGAGGGAAGCAACCCATTGAGATCTCGGATCATCACGACCGAGGCAAATACATAGGAGAGGCATCCAGGCCTCCTAGGCCCAAGATGGCAAACCAAATTGACCTGGCAGTCACCAAACATGTCGCTTGCCAAGCCTAGATCACGTGGCTTGAGCAAGATCAATAGCAGCTAGAGCGTCTATACTGCCTTAGCAAGGAGCGCATTCAGTGCCAAAAAGACAAGCGGCTTCATAACCTACTTGAGAGGGTTCCAACCCCTCGCATCCAAAGAGCGAAACCATATGAGAGGCATAATCCCTTGGTGCGAGATAGGTCTCCGCGACCTCATCAATTTTTGCCTCTGAGACCCCTTAGACCTGAGAGGGAGGCCACTCCCCGAAACAACGATGGGTACCCTCCGCAGGGACCCACTCAGGGTCATAGGTCTCACCTAGAGACTTCTCAAGAAGTTTACGAGGAGTATGAACAAGAAGTAGAGCGGATCGAAACACCCTACCAAGGCGGAGAGATTGTTATCCGATGACCCCCCCATAGGCCTCAAGTCTCCCACAACCCACAACGGGAGCAAACTAAAGAGGAAGAGATTAAATATTTTGATGCTTAGAAAGCGCTATTAGAGCATTTGGAGTCTGTGGAAACCAAAGCTTTTGGGCCCCAAAAGCCCATGTTATGCCAACTCTGTAGTCACCTTATGCATCCGTCAATGCATGCACCTCCTTACCCTAAACACTTCAAGCTACCTCAGTTGGCAGTCTTTAAGGGTGAAGAGGATGCCCAAGAGCATGTGACAAGATTCCTGAGCCAATGCTTTGGAATTTAGGACAATGATGCACTGTTTCTAAGGACATTTATAACCACATTCGTGGGCCCTACCTCAGATTGGTTCACCCAGTTGCCAAAGCACAACATTAATAACTTGGATCAGTTAGTGGATGCGTTCCTTGAACGCTTTGCCTTCAACACCAAGAAGAAGACGTCACTGAATGACCTGGCCAGCCTTAGGCAATATGAGGAGGATACCATGCCTACGAGAATCGATGGAGGACTTTGCTTTCCAAGCTACCCTACCTTCCCCCTATGTCTGATCTTACAAAAATGTTCTCACAAAGTTGTTTGAGATCGATCTCTGTGCTATTGCAGCTACATCAATATGCCACCTTAGAAGGAGCTCTGGCGCAAGCCAGAATTATCGAAGAGATCAAGATACAAGATGGCAAAATTGCCAAACCTAAGAAGAAATAGTGGAACAAGAACACAAAGACAGGGACTATGCAACAAAAACCCGTTGTGGTTAATCAAGTTGCCATAAATGTCCCTAAGCCTTCACAAGAAATACAGCCTCAAAAGGCTAATTATCAGGCAGTTCCTCCTAACAATTATGAAAGAGAAAATTAGAAATAGGAGCAAAATCAACAACGTCACCCTAAGCGACAGTACACCCCTTATACGGAGTCTAGGGTCTCCCTATTTGATCGCTTGTCAGTGACAAACCTGATCACCCTTCTAGAGATTCAAACCATAGATCCCAATGCTCCCAAGCCTAAGGGATATAGAGAGGACTTGTATTGTAGGTTCCACAGGTGAAAGGGACATGACTTGAATGCATGTTGGAAGTTCAAAGGATTGATACAATACTTGATTAACAATAATACATTGGCAGTGGACAACCCCGTAGCACCAAACAACCAACAAATGGGGGTTTTCAAGGATCCGTTGCCTGCCCATGAGGCACAGGCAAAACCCCTTCAGGTCAATGAGGTGAAACAACATTTCCCCATGCAAGGGTATGTAGGAATGATAAGCATAGTGACTAGGAACAAGAAATACCCAGGAGTTGCCCCCAAGATAGCCACAAGAGAGGTTCCATCGATGTCACAACCTCAATAGCACCCTGTGCAGCTACCTCCGCCTAGACCCGTGGCCATGATACGGACCAAACTCATGCAGATTTTGCGGACCACGTTGGCTAGGCCCTCCATATATGAGCTTATATAGCAATCAACACCCCATCGAGAGGCTCTCATGGAGATTTTGAAAGCCATCGAGTTGCAGCCCCACGAAGCGAATTCCTTCAATAACTTCGTGGGACATGTAAAATGATGCATGAAGCCAGTCATCACATTTTGAGAAGATGAAGTTAAATCAGTGTTTGATGACATGGCAAATCCACCCTTGCACGTTATCATGCAGGTCAACAGGATCCCGTATAAGAGGGTGATGATATACACTGGCTCGTCCAGTAACATCATTACTACAGCAACATTGAAACATCTAAAGTTGCTAGCCTCTCACATCATGGCTTCCACTTACACACTGTGAGCATTCAATGATGCGATATGCTCGATAGTTGGCACAATTGTCTTACCCATTCAAGTAGGACAAAAGACGATACCTACATTGTGCCATATTTTGGAAGGTGAGATGGCATATAACATCTTGCTCGGGTGGCCATGGATCAAGGACATGAAGTGTGTCCCATCGATAGCTCACCAGTGTTTGAAGTATGCATTTGAAGGGGAAGTGCATGTAGTCTCAGCAGACTTATAACCCTTCAAATATTGCAATGCGATGCACTTGATGCCACAATCGACCCTCCCATCGACGCACTTGGATTTTTAGTTAAATCCATATAGATAGGGTCCGATGCTACAAGCACCACTGGTGACAAATCCATCAAAACCCCAGCCAGGTGCATCTTCATCGTTAGCCCCTTCACCACCAATGCCACCTTTCGTGGCTAAATAGAAGGACAAAGGGAAGCAAATCCTGGAAGAGGCTCAACCCCTGGAAGAGGCGCTGCCAACAATATCAACCATCTCTACCAAAGAGATGCCAAGCACAATGGAAGTTGAGGCTCCTAGTCCACCCAACATGGAATGGACTCAGGAAGAGCTTCCGTTCCCTCCCTCTCAACCGCCAAAAATTACTGTTGAAATGGCCAGTACGGGCCTAGGGGAGTATCTAGTGCTGAATGTTGTAGCAATGACCATGCTAGAGTCCGTGCAAGACATGGGGAGACCTCGCCTCCCCATCGGGACAATTTTCCCTTTAGGCCACCCAACGAACCAGAAAAATTTTGTGTATGGGGGCCTTGATCATGGTACTAAGCCATGCATGCAAAAGGACGAGGATGAAGAGCCTTTTGCAGAAGATGTCAACTATCTATCTAACCCAAAATTTGCTCTGAGATATATGGTCTAATGCAATTGGCATGGATACGGGCTAGGCAGGTATGAGCAAGGAGTGTGTGTCCTTTGCCAACCAAGATACCAAATGCCTTATGACAAGTCGGGAGTAGGGTTCAACCACCCCCTGCCCTTGGACATCTTGGTGGAAAACATGCAAGGCCTAGGAATAGGCAACAAGGGTGGATTGGCATTAGATCCTTATGCCAACCCAAACACAACATATACATTGGGAGATTACCTCCCATGGTCAAAAACCACCCTTGGTAACATCAATAACCCTTCTCCTTTGATAGAGAGAGGTGAAAGTTCGGGAACTCACTTTCAAGGAAAGCATAAATAGTGTCAAGAAGGATCTTCGGAGGATGAATTAGAATATGAACCAACATCATATGATCCCTTCGAATCTGATAGTGATCACTCACAAGTGATCCCCATGAATGACTATCAAGAGACCCTTCTGACAATGTTCCCTCTAGAGGCTCCAAGCGAGCCAGTGCTGTGTCAAGGGAATCAGGTCCCCCCACGGAGCGTGGAACAAACATAATGGGGCCAAATTAATTTTCTCAAACAAGATGAGCCTCATATGTCATAAGCAGTTGTTGGAGCTAATGAAGGCTTTTGGATATCCGATAGTGATTCCAAAGACGAAACTGAGATGGCCTATCTCAACCACATGTGACAAATGCAACAATAATACCCCTTGGAGATTAATGACATATTTGCACAAATGGGCATAGTGCCAGGGCACAAGTGGTACATAGACCCAACAAGGTGGGATCAAGTGTTGGATCTATTGCTCTAGGTACACAAAGAGCACCTTCCACTTCGAGACCCTATGGTGATATCAGTGCCGAGGGAAGACCTTGTCCTCCTATTAGCACATAGGGCCAATCCATTTGTGCCAGTACCTCTACAGCTAGATCCAGAACATAGAGAACATCTAGAATATTTGAGTCATCATACCCACGATAATGGAGACTGAAATCATTTCGTCCACATGATCTCCATTGACTTAACCGCACCCATCTGCAATCTGGCTGATCCAGCACAGTCCTTGCATCTAGACATAGATGCCATTGACTGGGATCACGTCAATTCACCTCTATCCCCATCATAGTACTGGCATTTCGCTAAAATGCGTCATTTTACCCCAGGGACAACTCAGGATATCTTTCATGCTAAAGAGGAACCCGAGGTTCCTAACATAGATTTAAACTCAGCTAATGATATCCATTTGATCCCAACTCCACATTAGTTGGAGGATGGATCCCACATGTCGGTCAAGGAGACAACTGACGTAGACATCGGCTTGGATCCAATGAATCCACAGATTATCAAGTTGGGGGTAAGCTTATCCCCCGAAGAGCAAGCCGACTACATTGCCCTTCTCAAAGAGAATAAGGAGATTTTTGCATGGTCATACAGAGACATGCCGGGGCTAGATCTATAGCTAGTCATGCATAATCTAATGCTTGATCCGACAATCAAGCTAGTCAAGCAAAAACTACATAATATGCACCCAACAGTGGCCTTGATGGTCAAAGACAAATTGCAAAAGCTATTAGATGCATAGTTTGTCATCTACATGGATTATCCGCCATGGCTGTCCAACATGGTGCTCATCAAAAAGCCTGACGGGAGGATTCACATATGCATTGATTTTTGAGATCTAAAAAAAATGAGTCCTAAGGATGATTTCCCCTTGCCAAGCATCGACGTGTTGGTAGACGCTACAGCAGGTCATGAAATGCTATCCCTCATGGATGGTTTCTCGAGATACAATCAAATAAGTTTTCTCGAATCCATGATCATCTAAAACATGCCAACTGGGGGTCCTTGTTCTCCCCTACTCCCATTAATAGCAACACAATGCTATTCTTACAAGTTCTCTCCCGCTCAGTGTTTGCTAGGGATGAACTTCAAGAGGGATTGGTTGTTCATACTGTCGAGGCTTTCGATCAGTAGGACTAGTATTTACCCATTAGAGACTACCTCAAGTTAAGTAATCTCCCACTTGGATTGATGCATGTCGCAAAATGAGCATTCAAGCAGAAAGCCACTAAGTATGTCTTGATAGGAGACATTTTGTACCATCGCAGCTATGAAGGAATCCTCCTTCTTTGCTTGGACCATCAAGAGTCCACTTGGGTGATCACCCAAGCGCACGATGGTACATGTGGTGGCCACTTCAGTGGTATGGCCATCGCAAAGCACATTCTTGGCATGGGCTATTATTGGCCATCTTTAGAGCGAGATTGTTGCGAATATGTCAGGAAGTGCGTGAAGTGTCAACATCATGCCAATTTGATGCATGTACCTTCCTAGGCCTTGCAGACAGTCCAGTCCACTTGGCCATTTTTGTAGTGGGGCTTCGATCTAATTGGAAATATCTCCCCTGTGTCGTCAGGCCATCACACATTTATTATAATGGCCACATAGTATTTCACCAAGTGGGTTGAAGCAATTTTGCTTACCTCTACGACAGGACCCCGCATTATGGAGTTCATTTTGCATAACATCATATGTCATTTTGGTATTCCATCCAAAATAGTCTCGGATAATGGGACATCATTCAAGAACAAAGACGTGCGTTCTTTGACCACAAAGTACAAAATTTAGCACAATTTTTTGACACCCTATTATCCGCAGGCAAATGGGCAAGCAGAGGCGTCAAACAAAACACTAGTTGCCATCCTTAAAAAGATGATCGTGGATAGTCATAAGGATTGGCACATCCAAATCCCACTTTCCCTGTGGGCTTATCGCACTAGCATTCGGACGCCCACTGGGGCAACTCCGTTTTCACTTATGTATGGCTCCGAGGTAGTCATGCCTCTCGAGTTGGAAATTCCTTCCCTACGCATATCAATGCAAGAGTTCATCAATGATGATGCTGCATGGTAGGCCCGGTTAGACCAGATTACGTTGCTTGACGAATGATGTGTTAATGCTCTCAACCATTTACGTATCTATCAAGAGCGACTTAAGAAAGCTTACAACATGAAAGTTCACCTGAGGGACTTTTGGGTTGGTGATTTGGTCTTGAAGGAAAACCAACAGAACTCTAGTTTGCCGTCCCACCTAAGGGACAATTTCATGGAAAATTGGTTAGGTCCATATGTAATTGATAGCAAAATAGGACCCGAGACATACCGACTAGCCTCTCTTGATGGAATCAAGGAACCGAACCCTTGAACATCAGTCATTTGCGCCCATTCCATATCTAAGAGAGCCATATCCCAAAATGCTCCAAGGATTCCTACAATCGCTTGGTCAATCCCAAAATGCTCCAAGGATTCCTACAATCGCTTGGTCAATCCCAAAATGCTCCAAGGATTCCTACAATTGCTTGGTCAATCCCAAAAAGCTCCAAGGATTCCCACAATTGCTTGGTCAAAAATAAGAAAATTCAAAAATAGTAAAATCATCAAAAACAACAAAAAATTGCATCTCATTTCCAGGCATGCTCAAATTCATCAATAAAAAGCTCATCTCGCATCTCATCTTCATATTCATAAAAATCAATCCATCAAAAAAATGCAAAAATATGTAGCTGCATTAAGCATCACATCCATACATTGCATATTTGTGGTCGTACAGGTCAAAGGCACCATAGACTGTAATTACTCCGCTAGTCCATCTTGTTCCACATTTCTCCATTTTATAAGCAGTCCAAAAAAAAAAAAAACAAAGTGGCCAAATGTCGTCTTACCATACCAGAGTCAGTGGTCTTCTAATGTATCAAGAGTTTTCGTCTTTCAGTCACCATTTTTCTTTCTAGCCACATACTGTACCAAGTTAGACAGATTTTACAAAGGTAGACTTCTACTTAGATCACACCTTGTTATGTAGCATCCCAACACAAACTAAAAAACATAAAAATTCCAAAGTTGTGTGAACGAAATATGAAACCTGCATAGCAATCCAGGTCACCATAAGCGAAATGGTTATCTTGCTCATCCCCCTATGCGAATGACCCCAAGAATGCTGAGAGTTGGAAAAAGGACAAGCATCTTCCCTACCCAATTCCCCAAGAATCCCCAGTTCTCAAAAAAAGTTGCAAACATCAAAATTTTGCAAAAAGTCAAAACTCCAAAAATTTGTCATCACCCCCAGAGTGCATACATCAAAAAGCACATCCAATAGTGATTCTAATCACTCAAAATCTAAATCCCTTGCTCAAAAGAAAAATATATAAAAATAAACAGTGATTTTTATCACTACAAATGATCAAGTATCCCAATACAATTGAAGAAAAGAAGGGAGTCAAACTTGAATCCATGGAACTCTCAGCATTTTGATAGGTCTTGAGGCAAACCTCAGTACCGGTTTGGTGGATAGCATATCGATCACTGGCGGTAAACCTCCTGCATGACAATATATCTGTCACATTAACTCGTGTACAGATCAATGTTTGCATGTGGATGAGCTAGCTTATGGTATCCTAGATAGTACTACAGATTAATATGACTAAATTCAACAAAGGAATTAGTGGAGCTAATTAGGTGATCCTCAGTACAGGTTTGGTTGACAGTGTATCTGGCACAGGCGGTATCCTGACAAATACCACATAAATGAACTCACTTGCACACACAAGGATGTGAAATAGCTTGGTCAAAGACAAGTCCGATTCATACCTTGTTCAAAAGTCTTGTAAGATAAAGTACAACCGTGGATAGTTAGTTAAAACCGTCTAAGTCTCAAAAAACCTTAGCTATATTCTTAAACCAACTGCACTACTTTTCATCCTCACATTACTATCAGAAAATACAAAAACCACATGTATACATGAAAAGTCATTTACCACAACAATCCCCTAGGACAAAAAGCCACAAAGTCCTAAACAGTCTATGGTGCCCTAACCAAACAACACAAATTCAATTCATCCATTACATTTTGCATATCACATATAAATCAAAAACATTTGCATTCATCATAACATATGCATCCATCGAAATAAATTAACATGCATACATCCATACTCATCACTCATCATACATAAAATCAAATCATCAACAAAATAAAGTCATTTGTATATATCATCAAAAATGCCCGTAGGCTACAATAACCGGTCATCTGACCCCGCACAATCCAAAAGCTCAAAAACCCCCAAGCCTAAGGCATCGGCCACCATGATCACATAGGATCGGTGCGACGGGAACTACCCCTCATGGTGTGGGTCCTATGGGACCCCTCATGGCGGCTACTACTAGCCCTCGCATCACGCTTGCTACCCCCTCCCTCATCCAGTCGCCTACGACAAGATGATGTTGACTACTCAACATCACTACCCCTTGTTTGGTGTGACAATCCACCTCCCAGGGGCTCAGGTAGCCACCCACCGAGGTGGATAATCTCTCCCTCCATATCCATCTGATGCCAAGACCAATCTATCTCCCGCTGCACCCACTCTGCCTCTCACCGATGGTAATAAGCTACTACATCGTCACATTACGCCAAAACCTTATCCCTCTCTGCCAGATGCATCCATAGGAGGTCCTTCTCCCATGCAGCATCAGTACCCCCATACTATCTACGGTAAGCAGCCAATGCATTCTCTTGCTCTGCCAGCTGCATGCATAGGATATCCCTCTCCTGCAGCGCATCCCCCAACTCCTCATTGCGCCTCCACAATAACCCCTCCAACCGTGCATTCTCAGCGCATAACCCGGACTCCATGTCCTTCGCATCCACCTGAGGCGTGGGAATCTCTGGAATAGCAGCCTACTCGGGCTCCCACTACTCCGTGATGTCCTACATCTCCGGCTGATCCGAAACCCCCAAATCCGCATCCTCATCCTCCACCTCCACCATGTCTGCATCCTCTCGAGGAGCTCCCCAATCATCTCCTGGTGCCTCGGCACCCTCCCCGCCCATTGTTGCCACCTCCGCACCTCCTAGTGGCCCCTCTCCTTGCCATCGCTGCAGTACCCACCACTGGTCGTACTCTGCGGTAGTCCCGACGTCATCCACATCCAGGACGTCAATCACTACATTTGAATCCTCACCTAACGGTGCGATGATCGATTGATCCAGAGTTCTCTCATCCCCCTGACATCGATAGACCATGGGCTCACCAAGAAACCCCTAGTGCACCCCAAACTGTCGTGTCACCCGACTGTAGGGGAAGAACTCATGCTCGGTCCCGTGTTGCCCAATCAACCATCGCTCTTTGCGTACCCGTTGGAGCCACTCTCCAGCCTTCGGCCAGGCTGGACAGTCCCGATAAGGATGCCAGACCACCTCCCCTGGAGTAAGCCGAGCGAGGGCATCGGCATAGTGCCCTATGGCACCTACCCACCATCGACTCTATCCCTACTCCCTAGATTGCTGCCACAGAATCACATAGCCTATCTCCCTATCCTCCATCTTCGCCCGAGTCATCCATGGTAACCCGACTGGCCTCTCCATCGCTATGTGTTTCCAAGCCCAACTATGCAACAGGTAGCTATAGCTAATCCCCTTCCGCTTTTGGCAGCGGACCTTGTACAGCTCCCCATAGATTTGTACCAACAGCGTTTGTCCCCACCTCATGATTAGTGGTGCCTCCATCGAGCACTCTACCAACCGCCACACCAAATCCAATAGGTTCCACGAGAACCTCGCACCTGACGAGTCAGGTAGCAACATGTTGGAAACAAGGCCCATAAGGAATGCATGCCTCACTCCCAACACCCCCCTCTCTAGCCACCATCGAACAAAAATCCTACCAATCTGGCAGTCGCCCTCTGCCCTCTCCACTAGATCCTCCACACTCAGCTCCTCCCCATGCTCGAAGCATCGCATCAGTACAGCTATCCGTTGATCACGTGATGACATCCTGATTAGTAGTCCATCTATCGAAATCCATAGGAGCTGATAGACATCCTCCAAGGTCATTGTCATCTCCCCTGTTGGGAGATGGAAGGTGTTGGTTCGGGGATCCCACAGATTAATCAGGGCCATCAGATAAGCCCGATCCCCGACCATAGGCTCCAGTCAAGCCACCTGCTTAAACCCAAGGGCATCAAGCCACTCCCAGTCAGCCATAGTTAGTGCCCCTTGCGCTTCAGCAAAAGCAATGGGTACACGGTACCGACTCTTAACAACCTGCAAAAGAAAACAACACAAAAACATTACAATCATAAAAAAAAAAAAAATTGTACAACAATAACATGAATATACAACATTGCTTACTAATGTACAACACAACAAAAAAATTCAAAAATTAACTTGTCAGTCCTAGGGTTTCTAATCCTAACTGATAAATTTACAAACACAACAAAAAGAATTCAAAAATTAACTTGTCAGTCCTAGGGTTTCTAATCCTAACTGATAAATTTACAAACAAAACAAAAAAATTCACAACTTTATTTGTCAGTCCTAGGGTTTCTAGTCTTAACTGATCAATTTAAAAACAAAACAAAAAAAATCAAAAAAATCCATTTGTCCATCCTAGGGTTTCTAATCCTAACTAATAAATTCAAAAACAAAACAAAAACTCAAAAAAAAAAATTAATTTTTCAGCCCTAGGGTTTTTAAACTCTAAACTGATTAATTAACAATAACACAAATATTTTGTCAGTCCTATTGTCAGTCGTAGGATTTTGGTATTCTAAGTCTAAAAATTCTACACAAACAAAATAAAATTAAAATAACAATTTAAACCTAGGGTTGTTACCTATGTTTTAAAACTGACCAGCTCAACCTAAGAACTAGGGTTTTATGTTCCGTTTATCCTAGGGTTTTAGTTATAAGCAAAATAACAATTCTTTACCTAGTTTTTAACTATGTTTGTCATTTATTTGTAAACTAAGTCTCGGTTGTGTTTAGCTCAGTTTCAGGGTTTCAATTTTAAATTTTGGAAAACATCATCACAAAGAAAATTAAACAAAACACTTGCAGTTTTAAACAAAAATAATAACACTAGGGAGAACTTACTAGTCTCGCTTCGGCTCTGCCGCTCGATTAGGTTTATGCACTCATGATTTCAGGAGAAATTCGACAGCACTTCGCTTCATAGAATTCACCTCCTCCTCCCCAGAGCTCCAAATCGCAAGAAAATTCGAATGCAAATGAGCCCAAACCCTAGTTTTGACCTTTAAATAGGCCTTTTGAGCTTTTATTTTTTCCCCCTGGGATGAGCACTCTGGTTAGCACTCGTCCAACCCTATGAAGAATACTAAGCTAGTATTCGTCCCACCCTGGGATGAATTCAGGGCAAAAATTTCAAAAAACAACAAAAATTGAACAAAAATGCACTAAAATAGCTCATAAACTTGCCCGATGAGAGTGTTGTTGCAATTGACATCCCGAGCATGCAAAACAGACGTTGGGGTCACAAATTGTCACTATCCTACTCCCTAAGAAGGCTACCATAGCCGGACCGCTCCACGGGAGGACGAATTTTTGCCAATTTCAGCTCCAAAAAGCATCGCAAAAAGGGTTACCACCCACCAAAAATAGGTCACACTTAATGCTAAATAATCAAAAGGCACCCTTGCACAAGTCATCTTGGGTCAAGCGACTCGTCGCTTTTCTCATGAAGGTCATTCCCTCATTGATTCGTTGCTTGAGGGGGTAGTCACTCTTAGTCACCAATCAACAAGCACACACCCAATTAAGGAAAATGGCATGCATTCAAAGAATCATTGATAAAGACAATTATGCTCCTGCTTAGGGCAGTAAACAAGCAATAATCACAATCTGATCAAACCACTTGGCATTTCGTGAATCATGAACTCAAGGTTCTCACTGACAAAAGGTTGTGCCCTTTGCCTATTCATGACCGATCAATGTCCAAGATCAAGTAACACCTCACCGAAAAAGGTTAACACTTGAGTTGAGTTCCTTCGCTCGTCAGAAGAAATGATTCAACAATGCATGCCCTTTCCATACTTGGGGCATCAAAATTTGGTTAGGTTACTGAGAAACCCTAATCATTAGTGCTTTGGTTATCTATTTTTGCTCGGCGCTGCGCCATGCACAGCGCATCCCAAAAAGGGGCATTTGTAGACACCAAAACAACACCAATCCGATTATGTGACTACAAACACTGATCACATTGACACACATAGCCCCAAGGGCAGCCCCCAGAGGTCAAACAGTGGTCCTAACCACTCTCACAGCAGTTTTGAAAGGTTAGAGATCATTCAGGCACTTTGCTCAGTATCTGTCCCACCCTGGGACGAATTCAAAATGGGATTCGCCCCACCCAGGGATGAATTCTAAATTTGCTTCGGGGTGGGGCAAATTGTAGGTTTGACGGGCAAAAAGTCAAATATTGACAAATGGTAGCTTAGGTCTACCACCCAACGCTTCCTTCATCGCATGGGAGTATGGGTGAGCGTTTTCAAGTGTTAGAGGCATCTGTAAGGTTAGTCATGGAGTCCCTATTTAGGGAGGAATCTCCTTCCCCCTGGGGAGGCATGATTGCCAAGTGGCACCTCTGCATGCCCATTTTAAGAGACCTCCATGTCTATAAATTGGTGAGTTTCCTCACCCCAAAAGATAGAGAGAAGTAACATTTTAGAGAAATGAAGTGCTGTTATTTTATTTACACATCTCGTACCTTTTGGATATGCGCCTTTCACATCCTTGATCTCTTTTAGAATGGAGGTCATTGGGTGACTATTGGGAGGACAAATATCGATTCCAAAACTTGACATTTACAATACCACACAAGAGGTTTTGAATCCATCCCAAGTGGATTGGTGTCGAAATCAAGTTTCAAACGGTGGGCGACCTACCCCATGGGCGCCCCCTCCCACATTGCCACAATCCTAATCGCACCCTTTCGGAGTGATGGGAATTTCATGGTAGATTTGCTTTCTTTCATTTTTGCATTCAATTCTATGATGTTTAAATAGGTTTTCATTCGAATTTTGTCTCGTTTTGAGCAATTTTGATCATATTTCTAGCTTTGTTCGCTTTTACTAACCTACAGGTAGCATTATCAAATTCCCGTTGATGGAGGCCAAATTGGGAAAATATGACCATCTGGGTCTTCCCAAAATACCCCCAATTAGCTAATCCCAAGTTTACAAGTCTTTTGGATCTCCAGAGGTAGGACATTAGGATAGTATATTTTCGGCATTTTGTTGTAGGTGAATTCGTCCCACCCTGGAGCAAATTCAAATTGGTGAGGAATTTTTTGACTATTATTTTTGTAGAACCTTCTTGGTGATATCCTGATGCCCCTATCAAATTTTCATAGCATTTGGATCTATTTTGATATCAGTTTAATTCATTTTTCTTATTTACTTATCGTAGGCTTGGGGATTGCATGCTTTGTTTCATCCGCAGGTGCTACTGACCATTTCTTGTTCCTTTGAACGCAGGGTTCGGACATTGGAGGAGCATCGAGGAGTCAAGACTCATCATTCCAAGCGGCGACGACATTTTGGTCCACCCATTTTACATGTGGGCACGCGGAAGAAGGAAAGGCGCCCATGGATGTAACAAGAGCTCATGCTTAAACGCTCCTAGCCATTGGAAGGGGAGGATGCATATTGTAACCGAGTTTGAAACATATTAATAAAAAGGGTTGTCTTATTTATTCCCATTTGTTTCATTTTGATTCGATCATGCTTTTCCCTCTTTTCATGCATTTTCAAGTTTTTAGGATTTAGCGCTAAGTTCAGTTTCTTCATTTGCATTTCACATATTCGCATTCCTTTTTACTTCCTCATCCTCATGCTTTCATCATGAGATTTTTATATTTCTCTTTGTGCTTGTGCAGGCTTGAGACAATTAAGAAGGACTCCATCATAACCATGTCTACACAACACATCCTCCAAGAGAGTGAAACGAGCTACCTTTTTCTTGAAAGTTTATTTAGCAGTTCATGACATATCATATGGGAGTGTTCCAAACTTGAGAAAGGATTTTATTTGACTAGACCAAGGCTCATATGGTTTTGCATATATAAATCAAGTGTCCTTCTCATCTTTAGATTCACCATAAGATATTACAAATTTAGATATTGTTGTGATAATTAATGGTTATAACTCTCCTACAAATATATTTGGTATCAATGATCCTAGAGAGGCCATTGCATCTACAAATCCATCAGTCGAACGAGGAACGCTATCAATTTCATACTAGTCAAATTTTACAAGCAGTTTTATTGCTACTTCATGATAAGTTTTAAGATTGACTCTTTGCATTGGTATGATTCATTTACTTGATAAATGACATGTTGGGAATCACCAAATAGCTTGATACGCTTTATACCCATAACTATGGCTACTTGAAGTCCTAATATTAAGGCTTCATACTCTAATTTGTTATTTTTGCATGGGAAATCGAGTTTAAATGATAAAGAAATAGGTATTCTTGGTGGTGTACAAAATACGTTTCCTACACCTTGTCCTTTTTTATACTTAGAACCATCAAAGGAGATTGTGATATCCACATCCTCGACAGGATTGACTTCTTCTTCTTCTTCAGTGATGCTAAATATTGAGTCATATAGGAGCTCAATAATCAAGGGTTGATCCCTATGAAGTGGAGATTTCACAATCTAATAGAATATTACCTGACCTTTAATGGATTTTTAACTGATGAACTCAAGATCAAATTTTTTTAGAAGTATTATACTTTTTGTGGTGCGAGTATTATTATAAGTATGAGATATCATGTAATGTAGAGGATTTTCGTGAGCTATGACATAAGTAATGTAACTTAGCATGTACTATATGAGTTTCTTAGTGGCAAAAACCACTGCTAGATGTAACTTTTCATATAAGCATACTCGGTTTCATAGCTTACCAATGTTTGACTAATGTAATAAACTGCTTGTTCTCGATTGTTTTTATTTTTCTAAGCAAACATTGTCCTTAATGCAAAGTCTATTGCTAAAATATAAATATAAAAGGGGACCACTGGGTGAGGTGGACCTAATATTGGTGGAAGTTCTAGTATTTTTTTATTTCATAAAAAGCTTTTTGGAAGTCATCTATGCATGAAAATATCACCCCATTTTGTAGATGGTGATTGAATGGCTCGCATTTGTTTGAGAGTTGTGTAATGAAACAACGAATTGATTTGATATTTCTTTGTAAACTATGTAAATATTTCCAGTTTTTTGGTGGAGGCATCTCCATAATGACCTTGATCTTGTTTGGATCCACTTTAATGCCTCTCTTGGAGATAATGAATCCTAGTAGTTTACCTAAGATGACACCAAAGACATAATTATTGGGGTTCAACCTTACATTATACTCTAGAAGTAGATCAAAATCATTTTCTAAGACATCAATATGCTTTTATCAGGTTTTATATTTGGCCAATAGATCATCCACATAGTCTTCAATGATCTTATGCAAGTAATCATGGAAGATGTATGTCATGGCAAGTGGATAAGTAGCACCCATATTTTTAAGATCAAATAGCATTACCTTGTAATAAAAAGTCCCCTAGGGTGTTGTGAATGTTTTTTGTGTTGATCATCAAGATTGATTCGAAATTGGTTATATCCTAAAAAAATATCCATTAAATAAAGCATTTCATGGCCATCACAAGTGTCGATAAAATTATCAATGTTTGGTAGAGTAAAGTCATCAAGAGTATCACACATGTCAACAAGAGTATCTAGATATGTTTTTTTAAGAACTTGAAAATCATTGGAAATATGAATCATCCCGTTAGGATTACGAATGGGCACCATATTTAAAACTCACTTAGGATATGTTCTTATTTAAGAGCATGGAGTGAGAATTTATTTTATCAAGATAAAAACTATTAAAAATCTTCTAGTGTGGGTTAGGCTTTTTGGACTTCCATTTTAGCTTATTGAAAAGTATGTTTTAAAAATATTGAAAATATGCTAGAAAAATTCTTCGAGGAACTACCTGCTAAGGAGCAAAAGTATACTATATATACCTAGATATGTGTCACTATGGATATTTTAAAATCTTTGGCACAATATATTTAGATTAAATCTAAATGAAGAGAATGAGGTCAAGAGGATTATGAAAATATTGCATTTCAATGTCATAATTGTTATGAGACTAGACATATAACAATATATTACAAAGTGAAAACTATGATGAAAGATAAAAAAAAAAAAAAATTATCATGAGATAAACTTGAATATGACTTAAGGAAATCATACTATAAGAGAATATGGATTAGATAAAAGGATATTCCACTTCAAAACAAGATGTAAATAAAGCTTACCAACAACATAAAATGATAAAGGCCACCATAGTTCACTGGAATCAACAATTAAAGCAACAAATAAGGACATAATAAATGAGAATTATAATGTAAAATTTTATAAAAAAGGAATATGTGAAGGAAAATTAAATATATATATATATATATATAGAAGAGGTCAAGATTATTCTAGATATTTATTCCTTATTTTCCTCAAGTAGTATACAATCCTCTCCCTACAATATGAATAAAAGTAGTGTAGAGGTTATCCCTTGCACTTTAGGATTTCTAGAGTAGCATAATAAAGAAATAAATATGAAGGAAATTCATAGCAATTTAGGATTTTAAGAGAAACATAAATTGATAATTGCTATGAGTAGCATCCTTACACTCTAGGGTTTCTATAGAAATATAAAGAAGAAAGAGTTTATATAAGCTTATTCCTTGCACTTAATATCCTTCAAAGAAATACAAACCTATAGATGATAAATCTCACTATGGGTAGTGTAAAAAATTTGAGATTGATGAAGATGCAAGTTTTTATGGAAATTAAAACATGAGAGGAAGACCCAAGAAGCAAAAAAAAAAAAAATAAGAAAAATAAACTCAAAGGAATATTGATGATAAAACAAAAGCAAATATGACAAGTGTTAATAAGAATTAGGGCTAAACCCATAAATAAAAACAAAAAATGATGATGAAAATGATATCTTGGAATATTAGGGTCATGAATAATACCCTTAAAAAGGGAGGTATTAGAGAATTGATAGGTTGGTATAGACAACATATTTATAGATAAGAAAACATTCTAGTCACTCATGGTATTGAATTTCAATCTTTGCAAAATTCAAATTTTAGAAGGCAACTATATAAATGAGATTTTATCTTAAATAAAAATAATACCAAGGAGTATATTGCAAAAACAAAATGGTTTGAATAAGATGACACATATCTTTGATAGAAAATAAAATAAAAAATATCTTTTAGAAGTGAAAGCACGAGATTTCGGAAGAAAGAAATACTAATGCGACGCATCCAAAATCAAAACAAATGCTTAAGTCCTATAACGTGAAATGCATGAAATGAAAGAGACGAATTGAACTGAGATAGAAGAAAGCACAGAAAGCACAACCCTTTTTATTTAACTCTCTTAATATCAGTTACATAGACGCCTCCTCCATTTTCAGGGGCTAGGAGCATTAAATGAGTTTTGGTTACAATCATGACTTAGTGTTCCTCCTTTCACGTGCCCACATGTAATATGGGCGGGCCAAAGTGTTGTCGTCGTTGGTGTTGATGAATCCTTGGTCCTTGCTGCTCCTCCTACGTTCAAAGAAACAACAAATCGTTAGTAGCACCTGTGACAAAAGGATAAGGCGTTTGATCCTAAAAACTAATGGAGGATGCATGCATAAGATTAGCTAAATCGATAAATAAAATGACTCCAAATAACCTGCAAATTTGACAGAGACAAAGGAACATTACTAGAGGGCCACTACCATCAGAACAATCGAGAAATTGTTCGCTGATTTGAATTCGTCCCTGGGCGGGATGGATTCTATTGTAATTCGTCTCTGGGTAGGACGAATTCTCCTACGACAAAACGCCGAAGTGATCCTGCCCAAATGTCACATCTTGGGAGCTCCAAAACACCTGCAAACATGGGGGTTAGCTAATTGGGGGCATTTTGGGATGACCTAGATGGTCGGATTTTCCCAATTTGACCTCCATCAATGGGAATTTGATGTCGCTACCTACAAGTTAGTGAGGACAACAAAAGCGACAAAACATGACAATATTTGATCAAAGCATTATGAAATCGAAATTACAAACTATTTAAAACAACATAAAATGGAATGCAAGATAAACAAGTGACAAAAGAACAAATTAAAATGAAACTAAGAAGTGTGGGGCACCCGAGCGGGCTGCCCACCGTTAGAACCTGATTTCGACACCAATCCACTCGGGATGGGCCCAAAATATCTTGTAATGGGTTGTCAACGAATTGGTAGATCAATGTGGTCAAATGTCGGGTTTTGGGTCCGGATTCACACTTCCAATAACCACCCAATGACCTCCCTTGCAAAAGAGATCAAGGATGTGGAAGAGGTAAATCAAAAGGGTAAAATGTGGTATCAAATTTGGCAGCACTTCATTGCTTGAAAATGCCTCCAACTTGTCTCCTTTTGGGTGAGAAATTTCACCATTTTATAGACCCAGGGGGTCTCTTTGGAGGGGCATGCATAAGTGCCATGTGGCGGCCATGCCTTCCCAAGAGGGAGGAAAGTCCTCCATGACTTGGGCTTCCATGAATGCCCTTGTGATAGTCCTCTAACGGCCAATCTACCCACCTACACGTGCATGCAAGGCAGGAGGCATTAATTGACTGTCCTCGGCTGCCACTTGGCGCAATTTTTCTTTTTGCCCGTTAAACCTAAAATTCATCTTGGCCTAGAGCGAATTTAGAATTCATCCCTGGGTGAGACGGATCCCAATTTGAATTCGTCCCTAGGTGAGACAAATACTGAGAAAAGTGCCTGAATGTGCTAAATTGCCTTTTGACCTTCCAAAATTGCTAGAAAAGTGGTTAGGACCACTGTTTAACCTCTGAGGGCTGCCCTGGGGGCTGTGTGTGTCAATGCGATCAGTGTTTGCAGTCACATAATCGGATTGGTGCCATTTTGGTGTCTACGGATGCCCCTTTTTGAGATGCACTGTGCATGGCGCAGTGTTGAGCAAAAATAGATAACCAAAGCACTTAATGATTAGGGTTTCTTGGTAACCTAACCAACTTTTGATGCCCCAAGTATGGATAGGGCATGCATTCTTGAATCCTTGCTTCTAACGAGCGAAGGCACTCAATTCAAGTGTTAACCTTTTTCGATGAGGTGTTACTTGACCTTGGACATTGATCAGTCATGAATAGGCAAAGGGCGCAACCTTTTATCTGTGAGAACCTTGAGTTCATGATTCACGAAATGCCAAGTGATTTGATCAGATTGTGATTGTTGCTTGTTTACTACCCCAAGTAGGAGCGTAATTGTCTTTGTCAATGATTCTTTGAATGCATGTCGTTTTCCTTAATTGGGTGTGTGTTTGTTGATTGGTGACTAAGTGTGACTACCCCCTCAAGCAACGAATCGATGAGGGAATGACCTTCGTGAGAAAAGAAATGAGTCGCTTGACCCAAGATGACTTGTGCAAGGGTGCCTTAGATGGTTTTAGCGTTGAGCATGTGCAATTTTCTGACATTTAGACCTATTTTTGGTGGGTGGTAACCCTTTTTGCGATGCTTTTTGGAGCTGAAACTGACGAAAATCCGTCTTCCCGTGGAGCGGTCCAGCTATGGTAGCCTTCTTAGGGAGTAGGATAGTGACAATTTGTGACCCCAATGTCTATTTTGCATGCCCTGGATGTCAAGTGCAACAAAACTTTCATCGGGCAAGTTTATTAGCTATTTTTGTGTATTTTTGTTCAATTTTTGTTGTTTTTTGACTTTTTTGGCCTGAATTCGTCCTAGGGTGGGACGAATACCAACTTAGAATTCATCCTAGGGTGGGATGAGTGCTAACTAGAGTGCTCGTCCCAGGGGAAGACAAATTTAAGCTCAAAAGGCCTATATAAAGGCCAAAACTAGGGTTTGGGCTCATTTACATCTAACTTTTCTTGCGATTTGGAGCTCTGGGGAGGAGGAGGTTAGTTTTGCAAAGCGAAGCGCTGCCAAATTTTCCCTGCCATCATGAGTACACAAACCGGATTGAGCGGCGGAGCCAAAGCGAGACCAGTAAGTGCTCCCTAGAATTATTACTTTTGTTTAAAATTGTAATTGTTTTGTTTAATTTTCTTTGCGATGATGCTTTTCACAATTTTAAAATTGAAACCCTAAAAACTAAGCTGAAGACAACTAAGACTTAGTGCATGACTTAAACTTAGCGAAAAGCTTAGGTAAAGAATTTTTATTTTGCTTAGAACTAAACCCTAGGAGAAACGAAACGTAAAACCCTAGGTGTCGTAGGGCACTATGCCGATACCTTCTCTTGGCTCACTCTAGGGGAGGTGGTTTGGCGCCCTTATCAAGACTGTCCAGCCTAGCCGAAGGCTGGAGAGTGGCTCTGACGGGTGCGTAGAGAGTGGTGGCTGATTGGGCGACACGGGACCAAGCATGAGCTCTTCTCGTACAATCGGGTGACCCGATTGTTTGGGGTGTGCCAGGGGTTGCCTGGTGAGCCCATGGTCTATCGACATCGGGGGGATGAGAGGAATCTGGACCGACCGATCATCACGCCATTGGGCGAGGATTTAGACATGATGATCGACGTCCTAGACATGGATGACGTTGGGACTACCGCTGAGTACGACCAGTGGTGGGTACTTAGACGATGGCGAGGAGAGGGGCCACTGGGAGGCATGGAGGTGGAAATGGCAAGTGGGGAGGGTGTTGAGGCACCAGGGGATGATTGGGGAGCTCCTTTGGAGGATGCGGACATGGTGGAGGTGGAGGGTGAGGATGTAGATTTTGGGGCTCCGGACCAACCGGAGATGCAGGACATGGCGGAGCAGTGGGAGCCAGAGCAGGCTACTATTCCAGAGAGTCTTATGCCTCAGGCAGATGCGGAGGAGATGGAGTCTAGGGTGCACGCTAAAAATGCACATTTTGCGGAGCTGCTACGAAGGCAAGATGAGGAGCTAGGGGATGCGCTGCGGGAGAGGGATCTCCTACGGGCTCGGCTAGCAGAGTGGGAGAGTGCATGGGTGGCGTCTCGTTGGTAGGAGGGGGATACTAATGCTGCATGGGAGAGGGATCTCCTATGGATGTAGTTGGTAGAGAGGGATAGGGTTTTGGCATAGCGTGACGATGCATTAGCTTACTACCATCAGTGGGAGGCAGAGTGGTTTCGACATCAGATGGATTTGGAGGGAGAGATCATCCACCTCGGTGGGTGGCTACCTGAGCCGTCGAGAGGTGGATCTTCACGCCGGACGAGGGACAGGTGGTGCGAGCGATCAACATCATCTCATTGTAGGCGATTAGATGAGGGAGGTGGTAGCAGGCGTGATGTGGGGGCTAGTAGTAGCCATCCTGAGGGGTCCCATAGGACCCACACCATGGGGGGTAGTTCCCGTTGCATCGATCCTGCGTGATCATGGTGGTCGATGCCTTAGGCTGGGTGGTTTTGTTGTATGATTGCGGGGTCAGAGGACCAGTTTTGTAGCCTGCGGGCATTTTTTTTTGATGATATATATATATATATATATATATATATAAATAAATAAATATATATATATATATATCGACTTTATTTTGTTTATGTTTATGTGATGATTTGATTTTATGCATGATGGTTAATGACTATGTATGTATGCAAGTTAATGTATTTTTATGGATGCATATGTTATGATGAATGCAAATGTTTTTTATTTATATGTGATATTCAAAAATAAAATGGATGAATGGAATTTGTGTCGTTTTGTTAGGGCACCATAGATTGTTTAGAACTTTGTGATTATGTTTTTGGGCGATTGCTATAGTGGATGACTTTGCTTTTATACATGGGGTTTTTTTGTATTTCCTGATGATAATGTGAGGATGAAAAATAGTGCAGTTGGTTTAGAAATGTAGCTAAGGTTTTCTGAGACTCAGACGATTTTAACTCACTAGCCATGACTGTACTTTATCTTACAAGACTTTTGAACAAGGTATGAATCGGACTTGTCTTTGACCAAGCTATTTCGCATCCCTATGTGTGCAATTGAGTTCATTTATGTGGTATTTGTCAGGATACCGCCAGTTCCAGATAGGCTATCAACCAAACCTGTACTGAGGATCACCTAATTAGCTCCACTAACTCCTTTGTTGTATTTAGACAGATTAATCTGCGTTGCTCTCTAGGATACCATAAGCTAGCTCATCCACATGCAAACATTGATCTGTACACGAGTTAATGTGATAGATATATTGTCATGTGGGTAGGATACCACCATTGCCAGATAGGCTATCAACCAAACCTGTAATGAGGATCACCTAGATGGTTTTCGAATGCTGAGAATTTCAAGGATTCAAGTTCAGGTTATTTGTTGGCTGAATGATTTGGGAGACTTGCTCGTCTATATAGTGATGAAAATCACTATTTATTTTTCTATTAATTTTTCTTTTTGAGCAAGGATTTTGGATAGTGGTGATAACCACTATTAGTTGATTTTGTATTTTGAGCGATGTGAGTTTGAGTTTGTGAATGGCCTTGATCCTTGTGGCCTTGGGGACGACTACCCATCCTTTGCAGGGACGTGTAGTACGAATCCTTATGACGTTGGGAACCAAGGGGGTGATGGAGATTATGAAGTAAGGGCATTGATCTTTTAGGCCTTGGGGATGACTACCCATCCTGGTTAGGGGCGGATAGTACGAATCCTTACAACTTAGAGACCAAAGGTGAATGGAAAGGGTTAGGATGATGGTTTGTTGGATTTTTGTTTGTGAATGGCGTTGATACTTTTGGGTCTTGGGGATGACTACCCATCCTTGGCAGGGACGTGTAGTATGAATCCTTACAACTTTGGGGACCAACTATGATTGGGATTTGGTAGTGGTAAAAACCACTATTTATTAAGGTGAATGGATAGGGAAGAGCTCATCCTTTTGTCAATTCTCAGCATTCTAGAACCATTCGCACAGGGGGATGAGCAAGATAACCATTTCGCTTATGGTGACCTGGATTACTGTGCAGGTTTCATCTTTCGTTCACACAACTTGGGAATTTTTATGTGTTTTAATTTGTGTTGGGATGCTACGTAACAAGGTGTGATCCAAGTAGAACTCTACCTTTGTAAAATTTGTCTAGCTTGGTACATTACGTGGCTAGAAAGCAAAATGATGACTGAATGATAAAAACTCTTGATACATTAGAAGACCACTGACTCTAGTGTGGTAGAAAGCAATAAATGGCATTTTTGTTTGCTATTTTATAAAATGGAAGAATGTGGAACAAGATGGATTAGCGGAGCAATTACAGTTTATGGTGCCTTTGACCTGTAAGACCACAAATATGCAATGTATGGATGCGATGCTTAATGCAACTATTATTTTTGTATTTTTGATGGATTGATTTTTTTGTGAATATGAAGATGAGATGCGAGAAGAGCTTTATTGATGAATTTGAGCATGCTTGGAAATGAGATGCTAATTTTTGTTGTTTTTGATGATTTTATTGTTTTTGAATTTTCTTATTTTTGACCAAGCGATTGTAGGAAATCCTTGGAGCATTTTAGGATTGACCAAGCGTTATAGAACCTGAGCGTTGGGACAAGTGTTTGAATCCTTGGAGATTTTTGGGATTGACCAAGCGATTATAGGAATCCTTGGAGCATTTTTGGGATTGACCAAGCGATTATAGGAATCCTTGGAGCATTTTTGGGATTGACCAAGCGATTATAGGAATCCTTGGAGAATTTTGGGATATGGCTTTCTTAGATATGGAATGGTCGCAAATGATTTATGTTCAAGGGTTCTGTTTCCTTGATTTCGTCAAGAGAGGCTAGCCGGTATGTCCTAGGTCCTATTTTGCTATCAATGACATATGGGCCTAACCAATTTGTTGCGAACTTGTCCCTTAGGTGGGATGGCAAATTAGAGTTATGTTGGTTTTCCTTCAAGACCAAATCACCAACCTGAAAGTCCCTCAAGTGCACTTTCATGTTGTAAGATTTCTTAAGTCGCTCTTGATAGATATGTAAATGCTCAAGAGTATTAACGCGTCGTTCGTCAAGCAACATAAGCTGCTCTAACCGAGCCTGCAACGCAACTTCATCATCAATGAACTCTTGCATTGATATGCGGAGGGAAGGAATTTCCAACTCAAGTGGCATGACTACCTCGGAGCCATACACGAGCAAAAACGGAGTGGCCCCAGTGGGCATCCAAATGCTAGTGCGATAAGCCCACAGGGCAAGTGGGATTTGAATGTGCCAATCCTTATGACTGTCTGTGACCGTATTTTTAAGAATAGCAACTAGCATTTTTTTTTACACCTCTACTTGCCCATTTGCCTGCGGATAATAGGGTGTGGAAAAACTGTGCTAAATTTTGTACTTTGTGGTCAAAGCACGCATGTCTTTGTTCTTGAATGGTGTCCCATTATCCAAGACTATTTTGGATGGAATACCAAAATGACATATGATGTTATGCAAAATGAACTCCACAATGCGGGGTCCTATCGTAGAGGTAAGCGGAACTGCTTCCACCCACTTGGTAAAATACTCTGTGGCCATTATGATAAATGTGTGATGGCCTGATGACGCAGGGGAGATATTTCCAATTAGATCAAAACCCCACTACAAAATAGCCAAGCGGACTGGACTGTCTGCAAGGCCTGGGAAGGTACGTGCATCAAATTGGCATGGTGTTGACACTTCACGCACTTCCTAACATATGTGCAACAATCTCACTCTAAAGATGGCCAATAATAGCCCATGCGAAGAATGCGCTTTGTGATGGCCATACCACTGAAGTGGCCACCACATGTACCATCATGCGCTTGGGCGACTACCCAAGTGGATTCCTACTGGTCCAAACAATGGAGGATTCCTTCATAGCTGCGATGGTACAAAATGTCTCCTATCAAGACATACTTGGCCGCTTTTTGCTTGAATGCTCATTTTGCGGCATGCGTCAATCCAAGCGGGAGATTACCTAACTTGAGGTAGTCTCTAATGGGTAAATACTAGTCCTGTTGATCGAAAACCTCGACGGTATGAACAACCAATCCCTCTTAAAATTCATCCCTAGCAAATGCTAAGCAGAATAGAACTTATAAGAATAGCATTGTGTTGCTAGTAATGGGAGTAGGGGAGAACAAGGACCCCCAGTTGGCATGTTTCAGATGATCGTGGATTCGAGAGAACTTATCCGAGGATGGTTCAATCTAGATCATGTGGATTCTTGGCATCAAGTCAAAGCTTGCACGCTCCATCACAGATTGCGATAGGGTTTTGACTTGAATGGTTGTCATATCATCGAGAAAGGTCTTGCGGGATTAGTGACCCCAAGGAGGCCATTGTGTCCGCAAAATGATTCGATGATCAAGGGAGTGCCTCGATGTCATACCACTCAAGTTTTGCCAAGAATTTGTCCACAAGGGCTTTATAAGCCTGTAGAACTGGGCATTTGCATTGGAATACCCCTTTGACTTCATTGACAATTAATAGCAAATCACCAAAGATATTCAGTCATTTTATGTTCATGGCGATTGGTGTCTGAAGACCTATGAGCAAGGCTTCATATTTTGCATTGTTGTTGGTGCATGGGAAATTTAATTTAAATGACAGGGGCATTGGAGCACCCTATGGTATGAAGAATACTATTCCCGTGCCACCACCTTGCTCACATTTAGAACCATCAAAAAATAGGGTTATGTCGGCCTGTGACTCAGGCTCATTAGAATCTGGTGATTTCGAGACATGGAAGACCCCATCATCGGGTAGTTCTATGACTAGAGGCTGATC
Source organism: Wollemia nobilis (assembly GCA_028583015.1). NCBI lineage: Eukaryota > Viridiplantae > Streptophyta > Pinopsida > Araucariales > Araucariaceae > Wollemia > Wollemia nobilis. The sequence continues at coordinate 2,963,680 of JAQPPZ010002224.1, forward strand.
GTCTTCGAGAGGAGCCTCTTCTAGTTGATCGGCTATGACTTGTCCTTTGATGGATATCTGTCTGATAAACTCTATGTCAAATTCTATCAACAACATGATCCATTTCGTCGTGCGACTACTATGATAAGTACGACTCATCATGTATCACAATGGATTCTCCTTAGACACAACATACGTAGTGTTGCTCAGCATGTAGTGGCGTAGCTTTTTGGTAGCAAACACCACTGCCAAGCAGAGTTTCTCAACGTATGCATAATTAAGTTCATAACTGACCAGGGTGCGGCTAAGATAGTAAGTAGCCTGTTCTTTGTGAAGTTCATTCTTCTGGGCCAGCATGGTGCCCAATGCCACCTCAGTAGCTGAGATGTATAAGTAGAATGGCACTCCTGGTCTAGGTGGTGCCAATACTGGAGATGAAGCCAAGTATCGTTTGATGTCATCAAAGGCATACTGGCACTCGTCATCCCAGTGAAATGTTACCCCCTTGTGCAATAATTTATTCATGGGTCAACACTTTTTAGATAGCTACGCTATGAAGCGCTTAATTGACGTGACCTTTCCCTGCAGACTTTTGAGCTGCTTGATGGTAGTTGGGGGAACCATTTCAAGGATTGCCTTGAATTTCTTTGGGTCCACCTCGATGCCTCACTTTGAGACTATGAAACCCAAGAGTTTTCTAGATGTGACACCAAATATGCACTTCTTGGGATTCAATCTGACTTTATGCTCCATGAGGTGATCGAGGATCTTGCTTAAGTCATCGAGATGATCTGGGCACAAAAGAGACTTGGCCAACAAATCATCCATGTAATCTTCCAAAGTTTTATGCATGTAATCATGGAAGATGTACGTCATGGCACGTTGGTAGGTGGCACCGGCATTTTTAAGGCCAAAAGGCATGACCTTATAACAAAATGTCCCCAAAGGCATTGTGAACGCCATTTTTAGTTGGTCCTCAGGATTGATACGAATCTGATTGTATCCTGAGAAACCATCCATGAGGGATAACATCTCATGACCTGATGTAGTGTCTACCAACGCGTCGATGCTTGGCAAGGGGAAATCATCCTTAGGACTCACTTTGTTTAGATCTCAAAAATCAGTGCATATGCGAATCCTCCCATCGGGATTTTTGACGGGCACCATGTTGGACATCCATGGCGGATAATCCATGCAGATGACAAACTGTGCATCCAATAGCTTTTGCAATTCATCTTTGACCATCAAGGCCACTTTTGGATGCATCTTACGTAGTTTTTGCTTAACTGGCTTGATTTTCGGATCAAGCGTAAGATTATGCATGACTAGCTATGGATCTAGCCCCAACATGTCTTTGTATGACCATGCAAAAACCTCCTTCTTCTCTTTGAGAAGGGCAATGTAGTCGGCTTGCTCTTCATGGGATAAACTTACCCCCAACTTGATAATCTATGGATTCATTGGATCTAAGCCGATGTCTATGTCAGTCATCTCCTCGATCGACATGTGGGACCCGTCCTCCAACTGATGTGGAGTTGGGATCAAATGGATATCATTTGCCGAGTTTAAATCTACATTAGGAACCTGTGGGACCCGTCTTTAATTTGAGTTGAAAGATATCTTGAGTTGTCCTTGGGGTAAAATGAGGCATTTTATCGAAAGGCTAGTACTCTGATGGTGACAAAGGTGAATTGACACGATCCTAGTCAATGGCATCTATGTCTAGATGCAAGGACCATGCTGGATCGACCGGATTGTGGATGGGTGCGGTTAAGTCAATGGAGATCATGTGGATGAAATGAATTTGGTCTCCATTACCATGGGTGTGATGACTTAAACATTCTAGATGTTCTCTATGTTCTGGATCTGGTTCTGTAGGCACTGGCACGAACGGATCGGCCCTATGTGCTAATAGGAGGACAGGGTCTACCCTCGACACTGATATCACCCTAGGGTCTCTAAGTGGAAAGTGCTCTTCGTGTACCCAGAGCAGCGGATCCAACACTTGATCCCACCCTGCTGGGTCTACGTACCACTCGTGCCCTGGCACTATGCCTATCTGTGCAAATATGTCATTAATCTCCAAGGGATGTCGTTGTTGCACTTGTTGCCTTTGTTGCATTTGTCTCATGTGGTTGAGATAGGCCATCTCAGTTTCATCTTTCGAATCGTTGTCGGAGATCCTAAAGTGTTCATTGACTTCAACAACTGCTTACGACATATGAGTCTCATCTTGTTCAAGCAAATTAATCTGGTCCCATTGCGGTTGTCCCACGCTTCATGGGGGGACCCGGTTCTCTTGATGCTGCACTGGCTCGATTGGAGCCTCTAGAGGGAACAGATTCAAAAATATCTCTTGCCAGTTATTTATGGGAATCTCCTATGAGTGATCATTATTGGATCCGAAGGGGTCATATGACACTGGTTCATATTCTGATTCATCCTTCGAAGATCTTCCTTGATACTGTTTATCTTTTCCTTGAAAGTGAGTTCCTAAACTTTCACCTCTCTCTAGCAAAGGAGGAGGGTTATTGATGTTACCAAGGGTGTTTGTTGACCATGGGAGGTAATCTCCCAATGTATACATTGTGTTTGGGTTGGCATAAGGATCTGATGCCAACCCACCCTTGTTGCCTATTCCTAGGCCTTGCATGTTTTCCACCAAGATGTCTAAGGGCAAGGGGTGGTTGAACCCTACTCCCGACTTGTCATAAGGCATTTGGTATCTTGGCTGGCAAAGGACACGCATTCCTTGCTCATACCTACCTAGCCCGTATCCATGCCAATTGCATTGGCCAAGATATCTCAGAGCAAAATCTGGGTTAGACAGATAGTTGACATCTTCTACAAAAGGCTCTTCGTCCTCGTCCTTTTGCATGCATGGCTCAACACCATGGTCAAGGCCCCCATACACAAAATTGGTCTAGTTCGATGGGCAACCTAAAGGAACAATTGTCCCGATGGGAAGGCGAGGTCTCCCCATGTCTTGCACTGACTCTAGCACTATCGTTGCTACAACATTTCACACTAGATACTCCCCTAGCCCCCTACTAGCCATTTCAACAGTAATTGTTGGCGATTGAGAGGGAGGGAAGGAAAGCTCGTCTTGAGTCCATTCCATATTGGGTTGATTAGGAGTTTCAACTTCCACTGTGCTAGGTATCTCTTCAGTTGAGATGGTTGATATTGTTGGTAGCACTTCTTCCAGGGGTGGAGCCTCTTCCAGGATTTGTTTCCCTTTGTCCTTTTGTTTAGCCACGATGGGTGGCATTGATGGTGAAGGAGCGGACGATGAAGATGCACCTGGCTGGGATTTTGATGGATTAGTCACCAGTGGTGCTCGCAGCATCGAACCCTTTCTAGATGGATTTAACTAAAAATCCAAGTGCATCGATGGGAGGGTCGATTGCGGCATCAACTGCACCGCATTGCAATATTTGAAGGGTTCTAAATTCGTAGGGACTACATGTACTTCCCCTTCAAATGCATACTTCAAACATTGGTGAGCTATCGAAGGGACACACTTCATGTCCCTGATCCATGGCCTCCCTAGCAATATGTTGTATGCCATCTCGCCTTCCAAAACATGGCACAATGTAGGTATCATCTTTTGTCCTACCTAAACGGGTAGAACAATTGTGCCAACTGTCGAGCATATCGCATCATTGAATGCTCGTAGTGTGTAAGTGGAAGTCGTGATGTGTGAGGCTGGCAACTTCAGATGTTTCAATGTTGTCGTAGTAATGATGTTACTGGACGAGCCAGTGTCTATCAACACCCTCTTATACGGGATCCCGTTGACCCGCACGATAACATGCAGGGGTGGATCTGCCATGTCATCAGATACTGATTTAAGTTCATCTTCTCGAAAGGTAATGATCGGCTCCGTGCATCGTTTTACATGTCCCATGAAGTTATTGAAGGAATTCACTTCATGAGGCTACAACTCGATGGCTTTCAAAATCTCCATGAGAGCTTCCCGATGGGGTGCTGATTGTTGTATAATCTCATATATGGAGAGCCTAGCCGACGTGGTCCGCAAACTCTGCATGAGTTTGGTCCGTATCATGACCTCGGGTCTAGGCGGAGGTAACTGCACAGGGTGTTGTTGAGGTTGTGACATCGAAGGAACCTCTCTTGTAGCTGCCTCGGGGACAACTCCTGGGTATTTCTTGTTCTTGGTCACTATGCTTATCATTCCCACATACCCTTGCATGGGGAAATGTTGTTGTACCTCATTGACCTATAGAGGTTTTTCCTATGCCTCATGGGCAGGCAAAGGGTCCTTGAAAACCCCCATATGCTAATTGTTTGGCGCTATGGGGTTGTCCACTACCAATGTTTTATTATCAATCAGGTCTTGTATTAATCCTTTGAACTTCCAACATGCGTTTAGGTCATGTCCCCTTCGCCTGTGGAACCTACAATATAAATCCTCTCTGTATCCCTTAGGCTTGGGAGCATTAGGATCTATGGTTTGAATTTCTGGAAGGGTGATTAAATTTGCCACTGACAAGCGGTCAAATAGGGAGTCACGAGACTCCGTATAAGGGGTGTATTGTCGCTTAGGGCAACACTGCTGATTTTGCTCCTATTTTTTATTTTCTCTTTCATAATTCTTAGGAGGAACTACCTAATAATTAGCCTTTTGAGGTTGTACTTCTTGTGCAGGCTTGGGGACATTTATAGCAACTTGATTAACCGCAGTGGGTTTTTGTTGCGTAGTCCCTGTCTTGGTGTTTTTGTTCCACTCTTTCTTTTTAGGCTTGGCAATTTTGCCCTCCTGTATTTTGATCTCTTCGATAATTTTGGCTTGCGCCAGAGCTTCTTCTAAGGTGGCATATTGTTGCAGCTGCAATAGCCCAGAGATCGATCTCAAGCAACTTCGTGCAAACATCTATGTGAGGTCGGACATAGGGGGAAGGTAGGGTAGCTTAGAAAGCAGAGTCCTCCATCGATTCCCGTAGGCCGCCATTGTCTCCTCCTCATATTTCCTGAGGCTGGCCAGATCACTCAGTGACGCCTTCTTCTTTGTGCTTAAGGCAAAGCGTTCAAGGAATGATCCACTAATTGATCTAAATTATTGATGTTGTGCTTCGGCAACTGGGTGAACCAATCTAAGGCAGGGCCCATGATTGTGGTTATGAATGTCCTTAGCAACAGCGCATCATTATCCTAAATGCCAAAGCATTGGCTCAGGAATCTTTTCACATGCTCTTGAGCATCCTCTTCACCCTTAAAGACTGCCAACTGAGGCAACTTGAAATGTTCGGGGTAAGGAGGTGCGGGCACTGATGGATGCACTAGATGACTGCAGAGTTGGCCTAACATGGGCTTTTGGGGCCCAGAAGCTTTAGTTTCCACAAACTCCAAATGCTCTAACAATGCCTTGTATGCATCGAAAGATTTAATCTCTTCCTCTTTTGTTTGCTCTCGTTGTGAGTTGTGGGAGACTAGAGGCCTATGGGGGGGTGGCCGGATAGCAACCCCTCCGCCTGGATAGGGCATTTCAGCCCGCTCTAACTCTTGTTCATACTCCTCGTAAATTTCCTGAGGAGTCTTTAGGCGAGACCTATGACCTTGAGTGGGTCTCCGCAGAGGGTACCCATCGTTGTTTCGGGGAGTGGCCTCCCTCTCAAGTCTATGGGGTCTCAAAGGCAAAACTTGATGAGGTCGTGGAGACCTATCCTATACTAAAGGATTATGCCTCTCATATGGTTTCGTTTTTTGAGTGTGAGGGGTTGGAACCCTCTCAGGTATATTGTAAAGCAGCTCATCTACTTCGTGTTGAATGTGCTCTTTGTTCAGGCGGTATAAGTGCTCTAACTGCTGCTGATCTTGTTCAAGCTACATGATCTGGGCTTGACAGGCGGCATGTTTGGTGACTTCCAGGTCAATTTGGTCTACCATATGGGGCTTAGGAGGCTTGAATGCATCTCCTATGTATTTGCCTCGATCATGATGATTCGAGATCTCAATGGGTTGCTTCCCTCTGTCGAGGTTAGCGACATTTACCCGAGGCTCTTGCCTCAATGGGTGATCATTGTATCTAGCAGGTGCGAAAGCGCAAGGCTCTCGTGCTATATATTGCTCTCGAGGAATATGATGTTCTTCCTCATACTCCCTTTCGTAGGTGTGAAAGGGACGGGCAGAGTTAGCTCACCCTATTTGGAGAGCCCTATGCTCTATATTTTGTCTATTGGTTCTAACAGTGAGGGGAGGCAAAGGAGAGATGCCATAGTCATGTTGCCTCTCCTCATGGGCACTGTGCCTCTCTAGCACTTCGTTGTGTGGTGGCCACTCATATCTAGCCTCTAAGGGAGGTCTTCTATCTACGTTAAGTGCCACATGTAAAGCTTCTTCCCGAAAGGGGCTGTGTTGAATGGGCGTGTCCCCTAGAGGGGTATCCCTATAATTCCATCTTGACCTGGAATGATGTGGACTCTCTTGTGGGTCCGACCGCCAAGGCGGTATAGCCAAGTCCTTAGGACTAAAGTGGAGACGACTTGTGCCCGCTCCTTGTACACTTTTCGTAGCTTTTGCCCTTGATTGGGCTTGGCTACGAGTGTTCACCACCATGGTGGTGCTCTTCTACAAGCTAAGCAGATTTTATCTCTTTTATGATTTTTTTTTTTGTTAAACTAAGCAGAAATGAACACACACATACCCAAACGATGATTATCTCTTTTAAAGATTAATGGTGTGTCCTAAAATGGTGTGTCCCATCCTGATCACCACTGAAAGCACGAGATTTCGAAAGAAAGAAATACTAATGCGACGCATCCAAAATCAAAACAAACGCTTAAGTCCTATAACGTGAAATGCATGAAATAAAAGAGACGAATTGAACTGAGATAGAATAAAGCACAGAAAGCACAGCCCTTTTTATTTAAATCTCTTAATATCAGTTACATAGATGCCTCCTCCCTTTTCAAGGGCTAGGAGTGTTAAATGAGTTTTGGTTATAATCATGACTTAGTGTTCCTCCTTCCTCGTGCCCACATGTAAGATGGGCAGGCCAAAGTGTTGTCACCACTAGTGTGGATGAATCCTTGGTCCTTGCTACTCCTCCTGCATTCAAAGAAACAACAAATCATTAGTAGCACCTGTGACAAAAGGATAATGTGTTTGATCCTAAAAACCAATGGAGAATGCATGCATAAGATTAGCTAAATCGATAAATAAAGTGACTCCAAATAACCTCCAAATTTGACAGAGACAAAGGAACATTACTAGAGGGCCACTGCCATCAGAACAGTCAAGAAATTGTTCACCGATTTGAATTCGTCCCTGGGCAGGACAGATTCTACTATAATTCGTCTCTAGGTAGGACGAATTCTCCTACGACAAAATGCTGAAGTGATCCTACCCAAATGTCACGTCTCGGGAGCTCCAAAACACCTGCAAACATGGGGGTTAGCTAATTGGGGGCATTTTGGGACAACCCAGATGGTTGGATTTTCCCAATTTGACCTCCATCAACGGGAATTTGATGTCGCTACCTGCAAGTTAGTGAGGACAACAAAAGCGACAAAAGATGATAATATTTGATCAAAACATTTTGAAATCGAAATTATAAACTATCTAAATAGCATAAAATGGAATTGAAGATAAACAAGTGACAAAATAACAAATTAAAATGACACTAAAAAGTGTGGGGCACCCGGGCGGGCCGCCCACCGTTAGAACCTAATTTTAGCACCAATCCACTCGGGATGGGCCCAAAATCTCTTGTAATGGGTTGTCGATGAATTGGTAGATCAATGTGGTCAAATGTCGGGTTTTAGGTCTGGATTCACACTTCCAATAACCATCCAATGACCTCCCTTGCGAAAGAGATCAAGGATGTGGAAGAGGTAAATCAAAAGGGTAAAATGTGGTATCAAATTTGGCAGCACTTCGTTGCTTGAAAATGCCTCCCACTTGTCTCCTTTTGGGTGAGAAAGTTCACCATTTTATAGACCCAAGGGGTCTCTTTGGAGGGGCATGCATAAGTGCCATGTGGCGGCCATGCCTTCCCAAGAGGGAGGAGACTCCTCCCTGACTTGGGCTTCCATGACTGCCTTTGTGACAGTCCTCTAACAGCCAATCTGCCCACCTACACGCGCATGCAAGGAAGGAGACATTAATTGACTGTCCTCGGCTGCCACTTGGCATAATTTCTCTTTTTACCTATTAAACCTGAAATTCATCCTGGCCTAGAGCGAATTCAGAATTCGTCCCTGGGTGATACGGATCCCAATTTGAATTCGTCCCTAGGTGAGACGAATACTGAGCAAAGTGCCTAAATGTGCTAAATTGTCTTTTGACCTTCCAAAATTGTTGGAAAAGTGGTTAGGACCACTGTTTAACCTCTGAGGGCTGCCCTGGGGGCTGTGTGTGTCAATGCGATCAGTGTTTGCAGTCACATAATCGGATTGGTGCTATTTTGGTGTCTACAAGAAGAAAGCAAGCTGAAAAACCATTATTTAACCTAATAATAATATAATATTTTAATATTTAATAAAAAAAGATACCAATAAAATTATATATATAATTATATATATATATATATATATAGAGAGAGAGAGAGAGAGAGAGGTTTGAAATAGTCCATCAATATTATAATCTCCAAAGTATTAAAATTTTATTTTAACATTTTTTTCATATCTATTTTCAATATTTTAATAATGATAATATAATTTAAAAATAATTCTCTTAAAATATATTATAAGTAAAAAATATTTATTATTAAAAATGTCTTAATTTCAACCTTTAAAAAATAAACAAAGTTCTAATAAAGTTACACTTTTTATAATAAAATAATTATTTTTATTTTATTTGGGATATAAAGTGAGATTGTTTTAAGTTTTGTTATTAATTTTTTTTTGTTAGTTATACTAGGTTCAATTATAAAACTTTTAATTTAATTTTTTATTATATTTATGCCGAGAGGCGTTCCTACAATGGCAGACATGGGGTGGGAGGCAAAGAGGTCATACATGTCACGTCGTAAACAATTTTTTTTTTATTAAAAAAGCCGACATTAACAAAAACATTTAAAATATTTAAACTAAAACAATCGACTAACCAACCGTTGCAACTGTTTAATAAAATATTGTATAAATACATGAACATCCATTGCAATATACCAAAAACAATCCACAACGCAATTGATTTCGAACTGCTTCTGTAAATTGCGAATAGCGAGAAATTCATTCGGGACTGCTTTTGTAAAGGTTTGAACAATGATATAGAGTTACATTCACCAACGTTATTTAGTTGGGCAGGTGCAAAGATGTAATCCTGCAGATGGTGCCAGGTAGCATAATTGGAAATTCTTGACATCATTGAAATTAAAAATGCACACAATCACAATCGATACTAAAAACCTTTGATACTGCTCAAAACATTTTATACTAGAATTGACTTAGTATATTATATTATTATATATATTATAATACTATATTATTAATTTCTAGGGTTTCATTGATTTATCGAAATGTATATATTATATATTATAGTATTATATATATTATAGTATTAATATAAAGTATTAATTTCTAGGGTTTCATTGATTTATCGGAATGTATGATAACTATAGTATTATTATAATATTAATATTAGTATTATAAGTTGGATTATAGTATTATAATATTATAATACTATAATATATATATTATAGTATTATATAATATACTATTATAATATTATTATGATAATGTATATTATTATTATAGAATACTATATTATATATATATATATATATATATATATATATATATATATATATATATATATATATATATATTGTACTATTTTAATATTTATTAATTTAAACTAATAATATTTAAAATATTTTTTTACAGGAACAAATGGAAAATACACCAAAAATAAATATATCAGAGGAGGAAAAGAAGCAACAACGTTTGGCATATCAAAGAGAATATCAGAGACAAAGACGTGCACAGATGACAGTTAGCCAAAGAGAAAGAGAAAATGAGAAACAAAGACAAAATCGTGCAAAACGCAAGGCAGAATCAATAGTTGAAAAGATACAAGAAGAAAGAGAAAAAACAAACAAAACGAAAAAGAATGTCTCGTGCACAAATGACACAGGAACAAGACATAAGAGAGCACCAACAGATGATAGACACAGATAACGAGGTGAATAATGAACTTCAAATCCTCCATCAAACACTTGAGAGAATTAGACGATCTAACCAAGACAGACAAAGGCAACAGGGTAATGGAGAAAATATTGAAAACAATGAAGTAGTACGACAGATGGATGCATCTGAAGCATCTTCTTTTCTTAGAAGAAATGCTTCAAATATAGTTGTCGTTCAACAGACACAAAGCGGATGCAATGAGATTAACATGGAGATGCATCAAGAAAGGACATCGCAACCTCGAAGAGAAGGAAATATTGAAGGTATAGCAATAAATATACAACAAATTCCAACATATGGTGTGGATTTCAATGAATCGTAGACTATATTTCGACATCAATTAGACAGTCTTGCATCACCATCGATGTGTTATATTTGTGATGAATGCTATCCTAGAATAAAGGTGTGTTTGACAGACAAAGGTCCAATATGTAATAGGTGTCGACAAGAAAAAGGTCCTAATCGATTTTCTGTAGAGAATAATATGGATCCTGGACTACAACCACCTGAACTTGCGAATTTGACACAAATTGAAGAAATGTTGATAGCCCGTGTTAATCCCATATTACAGGTAACACATGCTACGAGAGGCCAATACAAGTATAAAGGGCACACAATAAGTTTTCCTCAAGAGGTGAAAGAAATTGCTAAGGTATTGCCTCATTCAATAAGTGATTTGCCAATCATTATTGTTAGGAGAAAAGATCAACGTGGTACAAATTATAATTTTACAGTGAATAAAGAGAGAGTATACAAAGCTCTTAAGTATAAGGTTGAGCATGATAAGTTTTATAAGGATGTACAAATTGATGAAAATGTTTTGAGTGAACTCCCAACAGACACCACTACAAATGTCTTTCATAAACTTAATTTTGTCCATATGGAGTTCGATTCTGATATGAATGAATATGTATTTATGGGTCCAATTCTAGAGACTGATGAAGGAAATATAATTGATCACACCACATCAATGGCCTCCAAACCGCCTAATGCTCCGAGGGATATGGAACTCATTCGTGCATGGGTAAACAACCCTAATGCGGATCCTGGAACACTTATTGATTGGCCTGGAATTGGAGCATCTCCTATAAATGAGTATGTTATAGAAGGGTTACTGGATATGGCCTTCCCGACATTATTTGCAGATGGAAATTGTGATTGGTTGCAGCCTAGAATGAAAAAACTTCATCTACATGAATTCGTAAAACATCTAATTCGATATAGAGATCATCGTTTTGGAAAACATCCAAGATTTAGATATTTCATGATGAACATGATTATGCGACATCGTGCACATAATTCTTCAACAGTATTTGTAAAGAAGAGTCTTCAAGACTTACCCATTACAATCAATGAACTGCATGAACATATGGAAAATATCCCTCAATCCCATCTTGCAGATCGCTTAATGCATTTTGGTACATCGTTAAGAGGCACAAGATCTTACTGGACAAAGTGTCATGCTGAGTTAAATGACTTATTACATCAAATTGGGTCACCCACTATTTTCTTCACCTTAAGTGCAGCTGATCTGTATTGGCCCGACCTACATGCATTGATGCCAGGAACTCCACCAATTGATCCTCATGAAGCACAAAAATGGAGAAAACAAAATATTATTGACTATCCTCATATTGTAGCTTATTACATGCATATTCGAAACACCACATTTCGAAAGGAGGTGTTGCAAAAAAAAATGAAAGTAAAAGAATTTTGGTGTAGATACGAATGGCAACATAGAGGCTCTCCACATGTCCATGGTTTCTTATGGTTAGAGGGAGCTCCGAATATGGACAATTTAGATTGGAAAAATGAAAATCAAGTTAAAAATGCACAAAGATATTTTGATAATATTGTGCATGCATGGAATCCTCGAGGAGACCCTCACCAACGGAATATACAAGTAAATATAAATAACTATTTAGATTTATATTTATATGAGTTTATATTTAGGTTTGTATTTATATAGTTGTGAATTGCAGGTATTACAAAGTTTCGGTCAACATCCATGTTTGAGAAATACACGACAACTTATGCAAATTGATGCAAATCTAGATTACGAAGAGATTCTCAACTGTGTAGAGCGCCACACGCTATGTAGAGAGGGTGCTTGCTTACGAAAAAAAGAGGGAAGATGGTTTGCAGGTATGTAGAGGTAATTCAAAGTATTTCAACTATTCCACATATACATAAAAAATTTGTAACTAATACCATTTATCTTATTTCTTTTATTTAGGTACAATGCACCATGGCCTCTCAGTCTAGAAGGTTCAAAATTATACGAAGATCCTGAAACAGGAGATAAGAAGTATGAACCAACAAGAAATGATGAGCGAGTAAATACACATAATCATTACATTTTACAGTTATGGAGAGCAAATGTAGATTGGCAACCTGTTCTTTCAAAGCATGCAATTATAAACTATATTGCCAAGTATACCACGAAAGCTAAAAAAGGCTCAGAAACTTATCAAAAAATGTTGATGCGAATAGCAAATATGCTAAATAATGATGATCCAGACAACAAGAGCATATAGACGTCTTCTAACAGAAACACTTATAGAGAGAGATATAGGAGCACAAGAAACATGTCATATGCTATTAGAGCTTCCATTGGTTGAATGCAATCGAGTATTTGTTCCTCTAAATGTTGGACGAAAAGTATTCAAGGAGGTGGAACATAATGATGAAGATGAGACCGAAAGAGAAGGTAAATATTTAATTGACGGATATATGCAATGACCTTATAACATGGAAAGTGTTTCACTTATAAATGCAGCTAAATCTTGGATATATAATCCTAAGAGAAAAAATGACTTCAAATGGAAAGCTAGAAAAGAAGCAGCTATTGTGAGGGTATTTCCATGATTTATCACCATTCCTGAACGACAATCAGAAAAATTTGTTGAGTTTTGTTGGTCAGAGCTGCTACTTTACAAACCATTCAGAAATATAGAGAGAGATATCGGACTTGATGATGGAAATATCATTTCAAATTGGGAGTCATTCAATTACAACCCATGGCATGTTGAAAGGATAAGTAGGCAAAACAATACATAAGAACATTATAGTGAATCGAAGATGATGATGTTGGAGTGGTACAACAAAACACGACTCGAACATGAATGGGAAATTATATCCAAACTATACCGTGGGTAACTCATGGACGTAAGTGAAATAGATATGCTTGGAAGAAGAGATTTTGATAAACTTGCGCCATGGAATATAGAATATCAAGGAGAAGATTACACAAAAAAAGCAATACAACATATAACCTTCATGAAGGAAAATGGCTTGCTCATTCCTGATGATACCACTTCGAATTATCCATATGAAAGCTTAAGCATCAAACAGAAAAAACCTTTTGATATAATCAAGGAACACTATAATGAAGGTCAAAATGTACCTCCATTGCACATGATAATACAAGGAACAACAAGAACAGGGAAATCTTATCTTATAGGTGCAATTCGTCAATTACTTAAAAATTTATCATCTCCAGAACGTTGTCCCCTATTACTACTTGCACCAACTGGAGTCGCTGCATTTAACATAGGTGCAACTACTATACATGGAACTCTGCGAATTCCTGTTGCAGATTTTGAAAAATTGGAAGGAACTAGATTAACAAGTTTTCAAGAAGATTTACAACATATAAAATATATATTGATTGATGAGATGAGCTTCATAGGCCAGAAATTATTGGAACAAATAGATTCACGTCTTCGTCAAGCATTTCCACAGTATTCTAACATATGCTTTGGAGGAAGGTCAATCATTTTGGTCGGTGATTTAGGACAGTTACCACCTGTGATGGATAGCCCACCATATGCCAATGATAAGTATGCAAAATTATTATGGCAAGAATTTTCAACAGTCATAATATTGGATAAGGTATTCCGATAGGAAGGAGATAGTGAAGAACAAAAAAGATTTCGTCAACTTCTTACAAATATCAGAGATGCAAATCCAACTATTGATGACTGGCAATTATTGATGAGAAGGACCAATACATCATTAGATGCAACTACAATAGAAGAATTTGACAATAGCTTCCATCTATTTGCCACGAATGAGAATGTGCATAATCATAACAGGAGACAATTGTTAAAATCAAAATATCCTGTGGCACGTAGTATTGCAACAAAAGGGGGAAGAACTAATCCAGGAGGAGGTGATAATGAAGAACTTGAAGTTGAGTTACTAATTGCAAAAAATGCAAGAGTTATGTTAACAACCAACTTATGGACTGAAGTTGGACTTGTTAACGGTGCATTAGGCTATATTCGAAATATAGTCTATAAACCTGGAAGGTCTCCACCAGATCAACCAACATATATTTTGGTGGAGTTCGATAACTACACAGGGATGCTATTTGATGATACATCTCCTCGAATTGTTCCAATTACACCAGTAGAAAAGGGAAAGATAAGACAACTTCCATTAAAATTAGCTTGGGGATTGACAATTCATAAGTCACAAGGTTTGACACTGAATAAAGCAACAATTGACATAGGACAGATAGAAAGACAAGGTTTAACTTTTGTTGCCATCTCAAGAGTTAAGGCATTGGAAGGACTTAGAATAATACCACCCTTTTCATATGATCGATATGAAAAACTGAAGTCGGGAAAAGGAGTTGCTAAGAGAAAGGAAGAAGAAGAGCGACTAAAGTCTTTGGAGCTTAAATGATTGGCTCTAGCCAATCTATGAAATAATAAGGTGTTTATCAACATCAATCTTTGAAATAATAAGGTGTTTATCAACACCGCCTATTGGGATTCAGATTTGTTATCACTTGAGCATTTTCATCTCACTCAAAGCTATTTTAAATATTTTTGGCATGTTATATTTATCAATACATTTATATATATATTTTTAAAATGTCATTGAAAAATATTTTAATATAATAATTGTGCGGTCGCGGATGCTACTAGCTTAGATATAAAGGATATATATCTAAAAACGCCGAGAGTTATCAATCTCGAGGCGCCTATCTCATTTCTTGGGGGTGTGATCTCCAAGATAGGCACCTCGGGATTGATAACTCTCGACGTTTTTAGATATATATCCTTTATATCTAAGCTAGTTAATATTATTGATAATACACATCTAGCAACCTAAAACTTAGAATAAAACTACGACCTCATAGTAAGAATTTTAAGTTCCCACATAACACGTCTCTTCTATATTAAAACTTCTTTTGTCAAGAAAGAAAACATTTCAAATGAATAGATTGCTTGTTATTGTTACATTCGCATACACCGATTCCTTTTATGCCAAAAACCAACCGATCTTCACATCCAACTCTAATAAAAATGTATGATATGAGACATTTCCAATGCTTGGGCAGACTCTAGAAACCGTGGATTTTGATCTTCTCCTTCTTCACCAAGCGGGCCTACGAATTTATTTAAAACGAACCTTTAATATGTCATAGAAATCTGAGTTGAGAGACATATCCATCTGGATACAAAACCAAAGAATGAAATACAGTAGTACTTACATTGATTAAGAAGTGGGAAACGTTCAACTTCTGGTCACCCTGAAGCTGGATGACTTTTCCGAGCTCTTTATCTTCCACAACCGTTCCGTTACAGCAAAACTGTTTCTTAAAATATTTCACAATCCTCCTGTTGCCCATCTCTTGAACAGTAGTCAAGTAGTCAAACACTTTCTCCCGTTACGCCGCTGAATGCGAATGTGAACATACTCCTTCGACGTTTCACAGGTTGCGGATTCAACTCCCTCTTCAATGGGTCTGAATTCAATATAATACAATATTACAAACATGTAAGTAATTCACTCGCTTTAGCTAATTCTTGTTGTGACAGCTGTTACATCAATCCAATTGTAACTGTCGGGGGAAGTCTAATCCACTAGTGATTCATTTTCTTTGGCGTAAAGTGATTCAATTTAATGAAAATCTTTTGCAACGTTCCATCATGAAAAAGGTCAAGATCCAATATTTAATGTGCGTGTCTCTGCCTCGGTGCCGAGAGAAAGATTGAATGATAAGTTTGAAACAAATCTTCTGCTTTGAACTTCTGCGCATATCGAAGAGGCAGTATCGACACCCGAAATACGGAGGGGAACAAGAATCTACAGGCTTTAATTGTAAAGGTTGTCGTATATAAAAATACGTGAAATTGATCACACTGGGTCCTCACTCCTCACTCTTTAAGGGTCATGGCGGCATGGAAATCGTAGTCCCCACTATCAGTGGGGGGGGCCTAGATAGGGACGTGACACGTACAGAGAGACAAGGCTCCTTTAACGCGCCTCATTGTTATAACTATAGGTTGGGCCCTCTCTAGTCTAAAAGTATTGATACTGATAAGATCCCTGTTACTCTAGTTACGTACTGGGGACGTCTCTTTTTACGACACACCATCCGACCAGGAAATGTCCCCGAGCGAGGCATATAAAATGTAATTTTTTAAAAGAAGGAATTTTTTATTCTTGATTAAATAATAAAAAAAATTATATTTGAATAAGTAAAAAACTAAGAGTCAAAGGTTAAGTGAATTGGTAAAAGCTTGATTGATCAAGTATTTGTTAAAAGATATTAGATTTAAACCTCGTGGCACGTTGTTAGCTTTAACAAAGGTAGTAGTCCATGCTGAATCCTTTGAGTGCGCGTCACATGACGGTACAAATCTCGAGCGATTGATCTCCATCTCATGCCTGATCAACAACAACAAGACGAGAGCGGTCGCTGTGGTTTGAACCCTACACTTGCTAGTTACTAAAAAAATAATGGTTGTAACCAACTCCTCTATATATAACAAAATAAAAAAAAAACATAATAAATCGAGAGAAAGATCATGTCCGTTTCCGTTTTCCGTTTCCCACGAGGTGTACATCTAAAATTAAACGACTACAAGTAAAGTGCAATTGTGCCCTCCTAAAGGGTTAGTTGGATTGGTAAGATTTTAGGCACTTATCAAGAGGAGATCTAGGTTCAAACCTAGGTAGTAGTTTGACTTGAATCGTTGAGTGCGTCAACTTGACGACAATAATACCAACCTTGAGCTACCAGGGGTCTCCTCATTCAAGGTTACAAGGAAAGGCAAAGGTTCATTCAGGGCTACTAGGAGAGGCAGAGGTTATAAAAGCAGCTTCTTCAATAATTTGACCTATCTTTGGAAGTTAAAATCTTGAAAAGAATATATAATTCCACACTTAATTATTAAAAATGAGAGGATTTTACAAATTCCCACGACATCAAAAACAAATGCAATGTGCGGACGAAATGCTTGTACAAATTAACTTTAGAACCATTGGGTAAAAAAAAATCTAGATACCTAGATATCATTTTTAGATACCTACACGTTATTCGTCCACGATGGGGCAACTCCTCACAAACAAAATGGAGAAAAAGGAGTGGTCAGGGCATCCTCGAGATTTGTGCTAATCTTGTTTAAACATTATTATGCCAAATTTGCATTTCCTCAACGTTTTTAAGTCTGTCGAGGCCAAAATATCTGTTCAATACGCAGTTAAACGACTATAATTTGTTTTCTATTTAATTCTCTTTTGGCACATCGAAAGAATCTCTTTGTATTTATGACGGATCTCGAAACAAAAAACGAAGCGCGCCGTCTGGAAAAATACTATTACTGTAACGACAAAGTGCTACAGACAATAGAAATTTCAAATTACAACATTGGACAATGATGAGCGATAAGACAAATTGTAGATTCTTTAAGGCTTGTATTGAGAACCATTAAGGTCATTTAGCCACAAGGAATGGCCCAGACAGGCATTGCTATGGATTTGTAAATCTTTTGACCCTTTTCCACGTCAGGCCTTTTGCGGAAATTCATACAAGTAGCATAAGTTTGGCCGTGGAGATGGCTGGCGTGTTTCCAAGAAGATATCATAGCAGGGAAAGTATTTGCATTACTAGATTCGGGCATCCTTTCTCAGAATGTGGCCAGAAGCCTCAGACTCGGATCGAAAGGTCTGTATGATCACTGTGATACTCAGTAACATTTTAATATTGTGCGACTTCACCTTTGAATTCTGTTGTGGCATTTGGACTTTAACTTATTTCTTGTTGTAGCTGGTTAAAATATGGAAGAGAACTTGAAAACAAAACGGAGAAGGGAAATCTTGAGCAGCTAAAGGTAAGCCGAACGAATTATTGTCGAATGCATTGATGCTTTTACTAAGACAATAGTCTTTTAACCATTTTCTAAAACTGGAAGTATTCCTAGATTACAATTTAAGGATTGTATAACAAATGCTGCAAGGTCGAAAACATAGAGAAATTTAGAACCGGTTTAGATTCAACATCACCTTTTATAGAGTTGTACAAGGTGAAGATTTTTCCATTGTTGGGGATATTGAATTGTTTTGATTTTATTATACATTAAGGGTACATTTTAAATTAAATTTATTATATCGGTTTTTACAGATAGAAACTTAGCTTCTGGTTTAGGGGTTTTGAGAGCAGCTTTATATTTAACATACCGTCCGTTTTAGATGTCACGATATGACACTCATCGAGTATCGTAGGAATATTTTACCTAAAATTTTAGAAATAACTATTCAAGATTATTTAAGAAGAAGACTGAAAATCATAGCAGGTAACTACTATTAGTCTATTACCATGCGGAACAACAGGTTTTGGTCTTATAAATCGTTGAAAATCCATGGATGTGGAGACATACGCGCTTCTTCTAGTTTGGAATATGGGTATATATAAGATCATCCCTTGGATACAACACAGTCGTAGGCAACGAGCCAATTCGACTGAGATTCGAACATCCCACGTGTCTTCATTGGCTGAGTCATTTACTGTTTACTCGACCCTCTCTGCACATGCGTATAAATTCTTAGAGTTACAATTTATGCAATTATGACCCAGTTCGGCTATTAACACTAACATACCTTGCTTCGGCTATTAACACTAACATACCTTGCTTGATCGTAGATATTTGACTGTGAATGTAACCGATTCCTTATGTTTAAAAAAACCGAAAAAACAAAGAACACTAGTATCATCATCTATTTTATTGAGGCTTGGCATTGTATTGATTATGCACGCATAAACATAAACTCACTATTATAGATGCCACAGAAGAGATTGAAAGTTACGGCCGGGTACTTTAGTTAGTCCGCTTCATTTAAGTGTGCCGACAATACAGTAACCAACGAAATGAATTTCGTAGCAGGGATTACGGAAGTCGTTCCATTTAGAAGAGAATATCAACAAGAGCTTGGGCAATAAATGATTTGGGAAGGACAATTAACAACTCCAGCTAGTAATTAAGGTTTTAAAGGTTTATTGGCACCAAATATGCGGCATGCTTTCTTATTTATGCAATAGGGGCTGTACATAAGGAGATTCAATGCTTGGTTTGGAAATGGATGTCCATCAATTTGGCAACTCGATCAATATGAATTTCTTTATAAACTATTTTTTATATGAAATAGGAATTATATTACACGAAATAATAGTTTATTCAACTCGATATTAGATGGGAACCCCTCGTTAGAAACCGTTCAAGACCTTATATTAATTCATTTGAGTTCGATAATTTATGATCAGCATTTGATAAACATATTTAAACGTTAAATTTAAGTATTTTCAAAATAGTTTATTGATGCAGCGCTAGGGTGGACCCCTTCAGTCTGTGACGGATAAATGTTTAAATGGCACCCATATGTCGATTGAATACCAACACCCCAAGACGGAAGACAGCCTCACACGGATGGTTTCTAGAAGGATAGGACGGTTTCAGAATGGTTATTCAGCCTCTAGACAGGTGCCATCTTCTCAGATGGGTGTTTCGTCTCTAGACAGGTATTTACTCCTAGACAGGTGGTTTCTTCTCTAGACGGGTGTTTTCTTCTCTAGACGAGTGGCGGAGGCCTATGCCCAAACGGATTTCTTACACCTTGAGATGGATGATGGATGCCAACTACCCCGATGGATTCCTTGGCCTTGAGACAGATGACAATAATTTCAAGACAATTGATTCTTGATGGTTGGGTTCATCTTTTCCTTAGACGATTGTTCCCCAAGACTGATTTGGTAAGACGATGACCAGACGGAGGCCCAACCACTCACAATGAGAATTTCACATGAGAACTTGGTTTATATGGCAACCGTATTCAGGCGGCACCATATGATGGCAGGGTTCGAATTAATTTGGTCAGACCACGATTTCTGGATAGTCCTTAGATGACAACTTCAATTGTTTATCGGCAACTTCAATTCTTTTCGGACAACGAACATTTTGTAGACGGTGTTCCTTCACGTTGGCAGGTTTACGACTGCAAGTTGTGATGGTTACAATTGCGCTATTCCTATCAAACAATGGTATTTCTCGGAAGGCATAGTGAGAGTTAGACAGCTCCCATTTAGTTTTTACATGAGGACAATGCTTGATGGCAATGTTTCCTGACTGTGTTATTGTAGTGGCGATCCCTTTCTAACCGACTTCGGATGTATGCCTGCAATCCTTGATTGTGTCAACCTGTAGTAACTGTTGGTGCCATATAACCTGCAATGGTATACATAACAGTGCACAAATCTAGTATTCTAAAATAATTAGAACACACAACATTTGCGCAACGATTGGAAAATGGATTTATATTAACAATATTGTCCTTGTGGTTGTTACACAATCTATACGCCTGTGTTTATCCAGTCTGTAGAGCACTATGCTCTTTCACTTCTCATCTGCCCCCAACTTCTCTTCAGCCATCCTCTTCCCCCCTTCACCTCTTGAACGTTTTTCAAATTTATAGGTTTTAGAAAAACGTGCTCTTCAGTTTCCATCAATGGGTTCATATTCTTGATGGTTGGCCTTTTAGACTCGTGTCCATCCCGCTTGTCGAATATCCATGTCCATCCCCCTTGTCGAATATCCACATGGATGCTCCTTTTAGTCCCGTGTCCATACAAATGTTCCACATTGATTGCAAAAACCCACTCTTGAACCTTCATTCCTTGTACTGTTCTCTCCTTTCACAAATTTAGTCCCACTACTTCTTGTCGGGCCTACATATCAAAGGCCTTCATTCTTTGGCCTTATCTATGCTATTATGGATATTTTCACACCTTGTACATATCTTCCTAATCATTTTCCATTGTACCCCATTCTTCTCATCAATATGGAGTCAATGCCTCTTGTGTGCCTTTCAAAGCACCCAAACTCTCCATCGCTACTCAAACCTCCATCATCAACATAATATCCTTCACCACACTCTGAAGTACCATTGTCATTCTAAACTTTGACAACATGGTTTTTGTCATGGCCAACAATGACCCGATGAGAGTCATCTTCTACTATCTCTTTACCACTTCGTCTCTCTTCCTCTTTCTCCTTATGTGTCATAGGAGTTGTTGCATTGTCTTCTTTGCCATCATTACTATTAGTGGTTTGGACTATCTACCTCTTTTCCATGTCTAGCCTCTTACATGTGTTCACCTTTTCCTCCACTTGTTTTGCAACATCTTGCAATACTAGCTCTTCTCCCTTCACCTTGATCTCATAACCCTTACTATTGGTGACTTGGGTTATCTGGCTTACGCCTTTTCTTTTGCTTACTTATATCCTTTCCTCCTCATTCTCCATTGTTGTCAGCTTATCATTTAAGCTTGATTCAAGACTAGAATCTATGTGATGACTAATACTCTTTATCAATGACAACCCATCTTTTGAACCATATTCTCCCAACAAGTTCTTCACACCATGTGGGATTTCATTCATCTTTTCCACTATCCCCTTTTCTATGGGTTCAATAATGAAAGAAAATCATACTTCCCTTTTATTCTCTCCCTTCAAGGATTGTCTTTATGTACCCTAGCACACTGTAGGACTATTGTCCACTTCTCTCCCTTTGTCCTTCAATAGAATTAATATGTACTTCTTGCCATCCTTCTCAATAGTATAGGTGTTCTCCCTACCTTAATGTATTGCCCTTTTATCGAACTACCATGGTCTTCCCAATAAGACATGACACACATCCATCAGCATAACATCACATAGTATGTCATCCTTGTAAGAACCAATTTGGAGGTGTACCATACATTGTTCATTCACCAAAATTTGATGATCCTTTTGCAACCACAACACCTTGTATGGGTTCATATGCTTCATCCTCTTCAATCCAAGTTTCTCTACCATCTTTGTTGCCACTAGGTTGTCGGTGCTTCCGCTATCCACAATCACCTTATAATACTTACTTCTTGATTTGTAAATTATCCTAAACAAACTCCTCCTTTTCTCATGTTCATGCGCTTCCTTAGCAGGTTTTAACAATATCCTTTCTAGCATAAGGGATTTTCCTCTTGATTCTTTTTATTCTCCATCTTGAGCTTTTGGGTGCCCAACATTCTCTTCTCATTTGTTACTAACCTCCTCAAGATGAATATCTCTTCTCTCGGTAGTCTCTATTGCATCCAAACTAGCAATAATTATTCTCAGTATTTTATCTATATCCCCAACTTGAGGGCCTTGTGATCTTCTTCATCCTCTTTGTGTGATCTTTCCTTGTATCCTACCTCACAGTTCTTCTAGCTCTAATACCAAATGATGCAGCGCTAAGGTGGACCCCTTCAATTTGTGACGGATAAATATTTAGACAACACCCATATGTTAGTCGAATGCCAACACCCCAAGATGGATGACAGACTCACATGAATGGTTTCTAGATGGATAAGATGGTTTCAGACCGATTATTTAACCTCTAGAACAATACCTTCTTCTCAGATGGATGTTTCACCTCTAGATAGGTATTTTATTCTAGATAGGTGGTTTCTTCTCTAGATGGATGTTTTCTTCTCAGACGAGTGGCAGAGGCCTATGCCCAAATGGATTTATTACACCTTGAGATGGATGAATAATATCAACTACATTGATGGATTCCTTGGCCTTGAGATAGATGACAATAATTTCTAGACAATTGATTCTAGATGGTTGGGTTCATCTTCTCCTTAGACGATTGTTTTCCAAGGCATATTTGGTAAGACAAATGACCATACGAAGGCCCAACCACTCCTTTTGACAGTAATGAGAATTTCACATAAGCACTTGGTTTAGATGGAAACTGTATTCACGGAGGGTTTCAAAATTTGTGATTAGATGAGTTAGAGAGTTTTTCTAGACAGCCAAGAAGAGTTGCAATTTTATCAAACTAAAGGTACAAATTGGGTGAATCAAATCACTAAGACATCCACCATCTTTAGATATCATTAAAGGTATGCAACTTAGGTTCAAAGGGTTCATTACTTAGCTTCATTGAACACATTATTAGAATCTAGAAGTTGCAAGGAGAAGATTACATTTTAAAGTCTTAAAAGGAAGTGTAGAAGATAGTTTTTGTTAAGGGTTATTACCTGCACATTAAAATAGGAGTTAGATATATTTTGAAAGAAAGAAAAATGTCATCTTATTTTTATCTAATTATAGAAAATAAGACTACATTAAGTTGTAGAGATTATAGAAGCATTTAAGATTTTTTTAAGAGTTATCATTAGTGCATATTACAAGTTACTTTAAAGGAGCAATAAGGAGATTGCAACTACCCTATATTAGTTTCTCTTAAAGCTTGTTATAAGTGCACTAAGTGAAAGTAAAATTAGTGCAATATTAAGCCACCTTAAGGGCATATTAGGTGTATGATTATTAGCTTAAATTTATTGTTAAGTGAGCCAATCAAATGAGAGAGTTATCCAGTAAAGAAGATAGCATCGAATCATCCCTTACCTACAAGGATTAGTACAAAGAAGCCACCATCAAAACTAGTAGAAAGAAATCTTGCCAAAGAGATTTTAAGATCTTAGATATAGGTGCAAAATCAAGGTATTCTATTCTATCTATTATAAAGCTATTTACATTAGTTGCTTGCACCATAATCTCTTGTCCTAGGTAACAAAAGGGGATAAAGTTTGAGTGTCTCAAGGACACGTCCAAAACCAACAAGAACCATCACAAAGCGGTTGATAGAAGAGCACTATCTGAGTAAGGTTGAAGATCCAATAAGAGGATCCTATTATGGTGTCTAAATACAACCCCATCAGTCACTTAATTGAACATCAACAACATCGTATACCAGCAACATCAAAGCAACTGTGAGGAGCTCATTTACCAACATGAAAGGTAACATCAAGGAGGACAACTCATTACAGCAAAAGGTAAGAATATAAAACAAAAAAATGAGGCATTACCAAAGGTGTATTATGGAGACATTTCCAGCCAGTGGAGTACCATATAGCCATCATCGAAGCTCTCATATAATCACCATCTATCATATCTATTTTATTGACGCTTGGCATTGTATTGATTATGCACGCATAAACATAAACTCACAATTATAGATGCCACAGAAGAGATTGAAAGTTACGGCCGGGTACTTTAGTTAGTCCGCTTCATTTAAGTGTGCCGACAATACAGTAACCAACGAAATTAATTTCGTAGCAGGGATTACGGAAGTCGTTCCATTTAGAAGAGAATATCAACAAGAGCTAGGGAAATAAATGTTTTGGTAAGGACAATTAACAACTCCAGCTAGTAATTAAGGTTTTAAAGGTTTGTTGGCACCAAATATGCGGCATGCTTTATTATTTATGCAATAGGGGCTGCACATAAGGAGATTCAATGCTTGGTTTGGAAATGGATGTCCATCAATTTGGCAGCTCGATCAATATCAATTTCTTTATAAACTATTTTTTATATGAAATAGGAATTATATTACACGAAATAATAGTTTATTCAACTCGATATTAGATGGGAACCCCTCGTTAGAAACCGTTCAAGACCTTATATTAATTCATTTGAGTTCGATAATTTATGATCAGCATTTGATAAACATATTTAAACGTTAAATTTAAGTATTTTCAAAATAGTTTATTGATGCAGCGCTAGGGTGGACCCCTTCAGTCTGTGACGGATAAATGTTTAAATGGCACCCATATGTCGATTGAATACCAACACCCCAAGACGGAAGACAGCCTCACACGGATGGTTTCTAGACGGATAGGACGGTTTCAGACGGGTTATTCAGCCTCTAGACAGGTGCCATCTTCTCAGATGGGTGTTTCGTCTCTAGACAGGTATTTACTCCTAGACAGGTGGTTTCTTCTCTAGACGGGTGTTTTCTTCTCAGACGAGTGGCGGAGGCCTATGCCCAAACGGATTTCTTACACCTTGAGATGGATGATGGATGCCAACTACCCCGATGGATTCCTTGGCCTTGAGACAGATGACAATAATTTAAGACAATTGATTCTTGATGGTTGGGTTCATCTTTTCCTTAGACGATTGTTCCCCAAGACTGGTTTGGTAAGACAATGACCAGACGGAGGCCCAACCACTCCCAATGAGAATTCACATGAGAACTTGGTTTATATGGCAACCGTATTCAGGCGGCACCATATGATGGCAGGGTTCGAATTAATTTGGTCAGACCACGATTTCTGGATATTCCTTAGATGACAACTTTAATTGTTTATCGGCAACTTCAATTCTTTTCGGACAACGAACATTTTGTAGACGGTGTTCCTTCACGTTGGCAGGTTCACGACTGCAAGTTGTGATGGTTACAATTGTGCTCTTCCTATCAAACAACGGTATTTCTTCGACGGCACAGTGAGAGTTAGACAGTTCCCATTTAGTTTTTACATGAGGACAATGCTTGATGGCAATGTTTCCTGACTGTGTTATTGTAGCGGCGATCCCTTTCTAACCGAGCGATCCCTTTCTAACCGACTTCGGACGTATGCCTGCAATCCTTGATTGTGTCAACCTATATGCCTGCAATCATTGATTGTGTCAACCTGTAGTAACTTTTGGTGCCATCTAACCTGCAATGGTATACATAACAGTGCACAAATCTAGTATTCTAAAATAATTAGAACACACAACATTTGCGCAACGATTGGAAAATGGATTTATATTAACAATATTGTCCTTGTGATTGTTACACAATCTATACGTCTGTGTTTATCCAGTCTGCCTAGAGCACTCTGTTCTTTCACTTCTCATCTGTCCCCAACTTCTCTTCAGCCATCTTCTTCCCCCCTTCACCTCTTGAACGTTATTCAAATTTATAGGTTCTTCTTCCCCCCTTCACCTCTTGAACGTTATTCAAATTTATAGGTTTTAGGAAAACGTGCTCTTCAGTTTCCATCAATGGGTTCATATTCTTGATGGTTGGCCTTTTAGTCTCGTGTCCATCCCGCTTGTCGAATCTCCACATGGATGCTCCTTTTAGTCCCGTGTCCATACAAATGTTCCACACTGATTACAAAAACCCACTCCTGAACCTTTATTCCCTGCACTGCTCTCTCCTTTCACAAATTTAGTCCCATTACTTCCTGTCGGACCTACATATCCAAGGCTTTCATTCTTTGGTCTTATCTATGATATTATGGATATTTTCACACACCTTGTACATATCTTCCTAATCATTTTCCATTGTACCCCATTCTTCTCATCAATATGGAGCCAATACCTCTTGTGTGTCTTTCAAAGCACCCAAACTTTCCATCGCTACTCAAACCTTCATCATCAACATAATATCCTTCACCACACTCTGAAGTACCATTGTCATTCTAAACTTTAACAACATGGATGTTGTCATGGCCAACAATGACCTCATGAGAGTCATCTTCTAATATATCTTTACCTCTTCGTCTCTCTTCCTCTTTCTCCGTATGTGTCATAGGATTTGTTTTATTGTCTTCTTTGCCATCATTTCTATTGGTGGTTTGGACCATCTAACTCTTTTCCATGTCTAGCCTCTTACATGTGTTCACCTTTTCCTTCACTTGTTTTGCAACATCTTGCAATACTGGCTCTTCTCCCTTCACCTTGATCTCATAACCCTTACTATTGGTGACTTGGGTTATCTGGCTTACGCATTTTCTTTTGCTTACCTATATCCTTTCCTCCTCATTCTCCATTGTTGTCAAATTATCATTTAAGCTTGATTCAATACTAGAATCTATGTGATGACCAATACTCTTTATCAATGACAACCCATCTTTTGAACCATATTCTCCCAACAAGTTCTTCACATCATGTGGGATTTCATTCATCTTTTCCACTATTCCCTTTTCTATGGGTTCAATAATGAAAGAAAATCATACTTCCCTTTTCTTCTCTCCCTTCAAAGATTGTTTTTCTATACCCTAGCACACTGTAGGACTATTGTCCACTTCTTTCCCTTTGTACTTCAATAGAATTAATATGTACTTCTTGCCATCCTTCTCAATAGTATAGGTGTTCTCCGTACCTTTAGGTATTGCCATTTTATCGAACTACCACGGTCTTCCCCATAAGATATGACACACATCCATCAACATAACATCACATAGTATGTTATCCTTGTAAGAACCAATTTGGAGGTGTACCATACATTGTTCATTCATCAAAATTTTATGATCCTTTTGCAAACACAACACCTTGTATGGGTTCATATGCTTCATCCTATTCAATCCAAGTTTCTCTACCATCTTTGTTGCCACTAGGTTATCGGTGCTTTCGCTATCCATAATCACCTTATAATACGTACTTCTTGATTTGTAAATTATCCTAAACAAACTCCTCCTTTTCTCATGTTCATGCGCTTCCTTAGCAGGTTTAACAATGCCCTTTCTATCATAAGGGATTTTCCTCCTGATTCTTTTTATTCTCCATCTTAAGCTTTTGGGTGCCCAATATTCTCTTCTCCTTTGTCACTAACCTCTTCAAGATGAATATCTTTTCTCTCGGTAGTCTCTATTGCATCCAAACTAGCAATGATTATTCTCAGTATTTTATCTATATCCCCAACTTGAGGGCCTTGTGATCTTCTTCATCCTCTTTGTGTCATATTTCCTTGTATCCTACCTCATAGTTCTTCTATCTCTGATACCAAATGATGCAGCGCTAAGGTGGACCCCTTCAATTTGTGATGGATAAATATTTAGACAACACCCATATGTTAGTCGAATGCCAACACCCCAAGATGGATGACAAACTCACATGAATGGTTTCTAGATGGATAAGATGGTTTCAGACCGATTATTCAACCTCTAGAATAGTACCTTCTTCTTAGATGGGTGTTTCACCTATAGACAGGTATTTTCTTCTAGATAGATGATTTCTTCTCTAGAGGGGTGTTTTCTTCTCATACAAGTGGCAGAGGCCTATGCCCAAATGGATTTATTACACCTTGAGATGGATGAATAATATCAACTACCTTGATGGATCCCTTGGCCTTGAGATAGATGACAATAAATTCTAGACAATTGATTCTAGATGGTTGGGTTCATCTTCTCCTTAGAGGATTTTTTTCCAAGAAAAATTTAGTAAGACAGATGACCATACAAAGGCCCAACCACTCCTTTTGATAGTAATGAGAATTTCACATAAGCACTTGGTTTAGATGGAAATTGTATTCAAGGAGGGTTTCAAAATTTGTGATTAGATGAGTTAGAGAGTCTTTCTAGACAGCCAAGAAGAGTTAAAATTTTATCAAACTAAACGTACAAATTTGGTGAATCAAATCACAAATACATCCACCATATTTAGAGATCATTAAAGGTATGCAACTTAGGTTCAAAGGGTTCATTACTTAGCTTTATTGAACACCTTATTAGAATATAGAAGTTGCAAGGAGAATATTACATTTTAAAGTATTAAAAGGAAGTGTAGAAGATAGTTTTTGTTAAGGTTTATTACTTGCACATTAAAATAGGAGTTAGAAATATTTTGAAAGAAAGAAAAATATCATCTTCTTTTTATCTAATTATAGAAAATAAGACTACATTAAGTTGTAGAGATTATAGAAGCATTTAAGATTTTTTTAAGAGTTATCATTAGTGCATATTACAAGTTACTTTTAAGGAGTAATAAGGAGATTGCAATTGCACTATATTAGTTTCTCTTAAAGCTTATTATAAGTGCACTAAGTGAAAGTAATTAGTGCAATATTAAGCCACATTAAGGGCATATTAGGTGTGTGATTATTAGCTTAAATTAATTGTTATGTGAGCCAATCAAATGAGAGAGTTATCCAGTAAAGAAGATAGCATCGAATCATACCTTACCTACAAGGATTAGTACAAAGAACCCACCATAAAAACTAGTAG
This sequence comes from Wollemia nobilis, assembly GCA_028583015.1. Classification (NCBI taxonomy): domain Eukaryota; kingdom Viridiplantae; phylum Streptophyta; class Pinopsida; order Araucariales; family Araucariaceae; genus Wollemia; species Wollemia nobilis. Next base: position 2,992,906 of record JAQPPZ010002224.1, read on the forward strand.
AAAGAAATATTGCAAAAGAGATTTGAAGATATTAGATATAGGTGCAAAATCAAGGTATTCTATTCTATCTATTATAAAATTATTTACATTAGTTGCTTGCACCATAATCTCTTGTCCTAGGTAATAAAAGGGGATAAAGTTTGTGTCTCAAGGTAACGTCCAAAACCAACAAGAACCATCACAAAGCAGTTGATAGAAGAGCACTATCTAAGTAAGATTGAAGATCCAATAAGAGGATCCTATTATGGTATCTAAATACAACCCCATCAGTCACTTAATTCAACATCAACAACATCATATACCAGCAACATCAAAGCAACTATAAGGAGCTCATTTACCAACATGAAAGTTAACATCAAGGAGGACAACTCATTATAGCAAAAGGTAAGAATATAAAACAAAAAAAATGAGGCATTACCAAAGGTGTAGTATGGAGAAATTTCTAGCTAGAGGAGTACCATATAGACATCATCGAAGCTCTCATAGAATCACCATTGAAATGGAGTAGAAGGATAACACTTTATTTCACCTAAAGGAAGCGGTTAGGGTAAAAACAAGTTGTGCATATGTTAACAAAATAATATATAATATACGTTTGAGGAAAACATTTCATGCAAACAAAGGTGCTACTAGTTGTCACAACTAACAGAGCACCCATATATTCCCCAACGCCTTCAAAGAAATAAAATTCTCACTCCTTGTGCATAAGAATAATAATTTAGATGTTTCTAAGGCATCACTATCATAGTTGGAAACGAGAAGCATTACAACATCTTCTAAGCCATGTGGGTGTCATCCTAAAGAGTGTTGAAGCTCACAAACCATATGATTATCACCTCAAGAAGCATTAGAAAAGACAAAGTGTTATTCAAAAGCTTAAGCCATGTGAAAGTCATCCAAAGGAGCTCGAAACTACTTAAGCACTCCACAATGAAGTCCAAGAAAAACACAGTGAGGTCCAAGGAAAACATAATGAAGTTCAATAAAAATACAATGAAGTAATATCACGTAGAAGAGTGCTTTATTTGGAGTCAAATGGGGTATTAAGAGACTATCATCCACTAGTTTTGTTGAGAAGAGCATTGAATGCTTAATACCATAAGTGAATACTAGCACCATTGGAGGAGGTATAGAGCATTGAATACTCATATTAATACAATGAACACATCGCCCAAAGAGTTGTTGAGAAGATAGAAGTCTTAAGCAACCTGATGTACTGGATTACTAAGGTAATTTCGGTATTAAATTTACTTGCTTTAATCAAAGAAACATTGGACTTATAAGGTACTATATATACGGTCAAATTTACTACTGTGCATTAACCTAGCATTAGTAAGTTATAAATCAATCCACTTCAAGGCATTATAATTGAAGTACATTATAATATTATAATATTTGTAAATAACCAAGTAGAAGATATAAGGTTGTCAACTCTGGTAAAATCAAATATCAATTTATTAATACTATTATCATTATTATTTTAACATTCCAAAAGTAGGGAGTTATAAGGCATACTACACCAAACTATAAATACTTAGAATTTAGAAAATTAAATTATTGAATAAAGAACCAAATCTATTAGAGAGTTGAACCTAATTGGCAATACTTATCTCATACTCATATTAAAAAGATAAAAATAAAGTCAACTATAAGAACTCCATTAGAGCATACTTTATTAGGAGAATTAAAGTAAAATTGAAGGTTGATTATTATTCTCAAAATATTACAAAATCATCTCAAAAGGAGAATTGATCACAAGCTAAGCATTTTATCAAGAATATTTTAATTCTACTAGGGAGACATAAGGAATTCTATAAAACTTGATAATAATAGGATTTATCAAGTTTGATCATATATCCAATCCTTTTAGGAGAGATAAAGGTTTCTACAAAACCTAAGCTTGAAAGGATTTATCAAATTCATCATACTCAAACTAGGGAGACATAAGGTAGACTACTATCAAGTATCTATCAAAGTATCCTCAAAATACAAAATAGCTAAGGAATTCCACTATTTGATCATATAAGAAAGATGTCAACCTCAAAGGATACAGTAAAAAATAATATGAACAACACCATTAGAAAGGAAAGAGCAAGTGTCATAAAAATTGGAATCAAGAATTTACTTATAAAATATAAAGGAGACTTAGACCTTACCTCAAAAAGGATTCATAGTGAAGCTTTAAAAAATAACTTTGAAACCATGGAATATTATCTGCATACTTGACTTACTAAAGCAATTGATAATGGAAAGAGTGAGAATTTGGTAGAATAATATACATGGCACTACTCACATTCAAATGTTACAAGGATGAGAATATAAAACAAAAAGGATTGATAGAACTACTTAAACTAAAAATAGAAATGGATGAATCATACCTAGAGAAGATATTTCAATACCCATATGGTATTGGTACTTCAATTTCTATTAACACAAAATCTTATCGTGATACCTTAAGTGTTTGATTAGAAACTTCTATATAGAACCTGTAAAATGATGACAAGGACAAAGACAAAGATAAGATACTCTTGTAAGAATCAGGTGATAGTACAACCACCTATGAAATTACTGACTCCAAATATGAGAATAAAGAAGAAGAAGAAGAAGAGGAACCAGATCAAGGAGGCATACAATGCAATGTGAATTAAAGATAATACAAAGGACCAGATCAAGATGAAGAACATTGAAGATCCATATTTAAGACTAAAGTCTTCAATACCCAAATAATATAATATAGGGGGATGTTAGAGTATATTACATTATTTAGGTACATGTCATTGTACCACCTTGGGTACATTGTTAGATTAGGAATTTATCTTACGTTACTTGAGGAAGAAGTAATAATTTCACAAGTGTCAATGTGCAGTGATGTAAATGTACAAGGATTCCACTTGTATATGAGTCGTAAGAAAGGTAGTTAGAAAGAGTAAGGGCCAAGTAACGTATCCTCTTATATATAAATCCCATAGTGAATAGAATAGAATGAAGCAAAAGTACGATCACTACAGAGTAGTGAGTAGGTACAATGTAGTTTCCATTAGAATTCTAAAGTGTTCATTTTCTCCATTACATTGTATTGTACTATTTTTGTAAATTTCCATTAATAGCATATTTCAATCTTATTGCAGAATTTCATTATCTTACTTTTCTACGTATTTTACATCTTCTGATTGCTTTCTTCCATATCATACATGATCAAAAGTGAACAATTCACAAGGAAATTTAATTCCTATAATTAAATTGTTTATGAAATCTACGACTTGGAATTTCATACACTATGCAATATCCACAAGACATGATTTCTATCATTTGAAAAGTTTACCTTTTGATTGTCAATGATCCCTTTTGAATTGTAGTATCCAATACCAATCCTCAAATTAGTTTACTTGAAGGTATAAACTCAACTATAAATTACAAGTGACACAAAATATGTGATATTTATGAAATAGAAGATTAGATAAGGCTTTTTCATCCACATTTTGGATTCAATGTAAAGTATAAACTTATTTCACAATATAAAAACTAATGTTATATTCAATGGAAAATAATTCTACATCACATTTAAAGAAGGTTTTGACAAGTATATGCCTTACCAACCAATAAAATATATAAAACTTGAGACTTGCTCAAATACAACATATTATTCCACTAGTAACATGCATATATGGAAAAAAAAAGGTATTTAAGAGAGTAGGATTAAAGACAGTAAAGTATCATTAATGGTTGCATCCTTTCCTTAGTTAAAAGCATTAATCTATCCATGAGAAGGAAATATAGTCTTGTCAATAAAACTAATCTTTTCTAGAATTAAGAGAGATTACCTTAAGCATTAAAATCTTAATTGGCCCTCTCGCTAATTTAAAATCTTGAGTGATTTATTATTTATAAAAAGTCCAAGTTGCCCATATATGGTTTAAATCATCAACTTTATAATACATTCACATAAAATTCAAACACATTCTTTTTAGGCAAAAGAAAACTTCATTTAGATTTAAGAGGTAATTATGCATTTCAAATATACATATTATTGTGTAGAGGATGCACTATAAATGCATGAACAACTCATTTAGAGAATATAACAATGCATAGAAGTCAACAAACGATTTCAAACAACTAGAGTTTATCATTTCGATAAAATTCTAGTGCATGTTGAGATTTCAATGATTTAAAAGCTTTGATATTTGGAATATATCTACCACAAATAAAAATATGGCAATAGCTCAATAAATACAATCATTAATCTATCACTCATAATTTCTAAGAGAAATAAAATAAATGTAGCTAGTCTGAGAAGCAAAAGTACAAATTTGAATTATGAATTTAGTTAAGAGAAGATAATAAAAAGTAATTAGAAATCATAGTATAAAATTTGAAAGGTAGAATTATACATAGACAATAGTCAAATTGTATTTAGTGTTGGTTATATTTCATATAAAGCTTAACATAATATGAACAAATTACATGGATTCAAAAGCAATTATTTAATAGTTTGATTCCTTGTGTACACTATGAAAGTTATAAAATTAAGTCTTTCTACCATATTTATTGGAAAATAAATGTCAAGAAAGGATGATTAGACCATGAAAGATTAACCTTAAGTTACCCATAGGACCTACCCTATCCCTCATATTAGCCCTAAAATGTCATGGATTTATCATATATTAGCATTGAACCTAGGTTCTTTTTAGGCATGTGTCTTAAAAAATACCATAAAATCTGATTAAGCTTGAAAACTTGATATTCTCAAAGTTGGCTAATTACTAGAAAATATAAATATCATCAACATCTAAGCTTCTCTGATATAGATCTTGTGAGTCTAAAACCATGCTCAAATATCCTAAAGATATATATTTATTATATAAATTTCAATCAATGTACGATATTTATTTTAATTTTATTATACATATATATACTATATGGCTCACATAGATCCATACGAGTTTCAAGCTCTTGACAACCCTTTCTTATATCACTTTTAAAAGCCTATTTTATAATTATTTTTAGTAAAACTAGTCCAACTCTAATTAACCTAAACAGAGCAAAAAATTATTTTCAAAACTTCCCTCATCTTAGGCTTACAACTCCAAATTAAAATGCAATTCAAGTAGGTGTTTAAATTTTTGGCTTACCTCTCATCCTCATTTCTACTATCAAATTCACATCCGAAATACCCCAAACCTATAAGTAACATATTTTTACCTCAATATTTTCCAAGCCTCTTAGAGTATTTGTCATCCCCCTTTTGCATCACCTAAGGAAATAAATGATTAATATCATCATTACATTATTCCTTGTGCAATCAAGGAATAACATAAATTTAGCATTTTTTAAACAAATCCTTCCTTTAATACTAGTTGGTAGTGCTTCCCTTAGAAATTTCTCTTTACATCATATTCATAGTAGGGAGCCATTAGCCAGGAAAAGAGTTTAATAAGAATAGTCAAGAAGCATCATCAAGTATTCAATGAAGCTAAGATTAAGGATCAAGATATTAAGTACAATCATCCTTTGGAGACATGTACTTTATTTTTTTTCCTACAAACCCTTTTACTTTACTAGTTTCATACTTACATTGTATCTATCTTTTTTGCCCTAGTTTTTTCTTGCACTACACAAAATTTACCAAACTACTTTCATGTGTAGGTGTCAAGTCATACCTTAGTATTTCTAAATTATTTGTTACAACAATACCTTTCCCATTTTTATCCCTTTTGGTTTGTTTAACCCAATTGGCCTTCTTCTATTATTGTTTGAAATCAATGTGCAATGTCTTCCTAGGTTTTTCTAACTTTTGGTAAAATACCTATCATAATATACTAGTGTAAGAATTAATTCTTTCAATTTTAGAGCAATTATTAAAATACATTTATAGTACTTCAAAAGCTCACACCAATCAATATGCCTAGGTTATTGGATTCCAATAAGAATTGCACCAAGATGATATTTTATTATAGAAGGAAGACAATTAAATAAATTATAAAAGTAATATGTTGTAGCCTTTGTACACAAAATACTGGTAATTATATCTAAGATAAGGATTTTTATATCTAATAATAAACTAAGGTATTATGGACTAAGGGTTGAGAAGTATGCAATTTGTTCTTCAGAAAGGACTTTTGATAATTCCAAATAGAAGGTTAAGGTTTAAATCCAATGGAGGAAGAGTTGTACACCATACTTTAGTAATTAGATTTTGATTTGATACACATATATTGGGTAAATAACAACCTCTATGATGGTCATATCATATGACCTGTGGTCTTCTAAATGTTAAAAAACTGCTTTACTTTAACTTACATCCCTCAAACATTTTACTAAGTACATCAATTGTAAGAAGATATTAAACCATATGAAGACAAATCATGTTATTTAAATATTAAAAAAAAAATCTACCTCCCTTAATTACATATAAAAGTTATTTTTATTAATTAATTATATAAAATTTGTTTTTATTAATGTTTTTTTTATTGTGGTCAATTTGCTGTTCATGATTTGGATGTTTTTATTTTAATTCTTCCTATTAAAAAGATTTATGGCGAGACGTTTTGGATAATATTAATTAAAAAAATCTCTCTCTAATATATATATTTTTATAAAAAAAAAATGATATATTTTTAAACATACATAAATATTTTTTATAAAATATATTTTCAAACTTTTTTCTAACATTTAAGATGGGCAACTTCAAAATTGTTGAACCTATTACTCAATAATAAACAATAACTATTTTAATATATTATAAAAATATCATTTTAACGTTATAAAATTTAGGAATGAGAGGCCATTTACAGTTTACTTAAGTGACATACTGCACAAGTAATCCGGCATACCAGCAATCATATGCCTACAAACCTTCTTATGAAGAACATACTCCTTTGTTTCCATTAATGCACGATAAATCAACGTCATAAGAATAAATTTCTACCAGTTTCCTTTATATTTTTAAGATTGCTTTGTGATTCCTTTTTAATTCCATTAAACTTTTTATACTTTGCAATAGTGGAGGATTGGCAAGTCAGAATGCATAGTCCAACTTTGAAATCTGACGCCCTTTATGGTAAGACAACGCATTGTCCACGTTGAAATCTGATGTCTGTTTATGGATAGTGTCCATCTCCTAGTATTTCCGGTGGCTATGCATATTACCATAATTGGAATTTTGATCCACTTTAATACTCTGTTAAAGACGTCATACGAATGATTTTGTGGCACGTATATACTAGGGTTGTGGTACGAATGCGCGAGTCGAGAATGGTCAAACTTATAATTACGTGGCATTTATATTATCCCGGAACAGAGTAGCGTTCTCATAACGGAGACATGTTAGACTTCAGTTAAAGTAGGGCTGTCATGCAGGTCTCCAGGTAAGTGATGTTAATGTGCATATTGGACTAAGAGTGTGGTTTGATGGAGAGCGACGCAGGTGCAAATTTTATCGATCTTACGATTACGTAGTTTGGAAGCACCCCAGAGAAATTGCAGCTGGTAAAGTAAGGATTATCGGTCAAGATAAGGGTTTGAACAAGATTAGTGAATTTTCCCCTCTTTCCCTCTTCAATGGTTTATCAAACAAGGGTGTCCTCTTGCTTTTTTTTTTTTTTTTTTTTTTGGTATGTTTTGACTGTTGATGCTCTTGGTTATGTTTTTCATAAGGTTCATTCTGATGGCCTCCTTCAAGGTATTAAGCTTCCTGGGGATAAGCATGCTCTTAACTCTCATTTTGCTCATGATTCCCTTTCTTCAGAATACCCAACAAGAGGTGGAACGGCTAAAGAGAATGTTCAATTGTTTTGTGATGTCTCTAGTTCTCATATTAACGATTCTAAAATTGAAGTCTTTTATACCTCTTTCTCTCCTCGTGGATGCAACTCCTTAATTGAGTGGAAGATCATCCCTCATGGTATGATTGTGAGTTCTTTGGGAATTCCATTTGGGATTAATATCTCTCCTAAGGATATGTGGAACTAGGTTATATGGAAACACTTCAAAAAAAATTTAATGCTTGACCAACTAGGTTTCTTTCCTTAGCAGGAAGAATTCAAGTTGCAAATAAAATAATGGCAGCGTCTCATGTTTATTACTCCTCTTGTTGGATGGCCCCCAAGGTAGCCTATAATAAATTAACTGAGGCCATTCTTAAATTTGTATGGACTAAATGGGATGGATAGGTGGGTATGACACCCATCTCTTGGAAACTTTGTACTCAACCTAAGGCTTTAGGAGGTCTAGGCATCATTGATCCTCTTACCTAGAGCAAACGTTTGGCTGCAAAATGGGTTGCTAGAGCCAATATTGGTGATGATTATTGGAAACACCTATTACGGTACATAATCTCTCTAGATAATCACAAAGGTAAATGGAAGGAAACCCCTTGGGAGGATAAGGTCCTTAATGCACCTTATTTACAGTTAAAGGTTCTATTCTAGTTACTCAAAATTGGAAAGCTTGGCAATTAGTTTCTCATTTATTGGCTTGGAAGTCTGACTCCTTGAGACATGGTCTCGATCATCGGTCTAAACTGTCTTTGGTAGAATAAACTTATACTCCATAATGTTAAACCTTTAGCTTTATGCAATGCTATTCATGGGCTAGCTTTTCTGAAAGAAATTAATAGAATTAGAGATATCTAGGATCCAGGTAGCTGCTCAATTCTTACTTGGAATCAGATCTACAATAATTGCTCCATTTCCTCTAGGTTCAAATATTATTATGGTTTAATTATGGCTTCCATCCCTTGTGAGGTCCTTATGAAGTTGGGAACAACCGCCCATAATATTTGGAATGACTGGAGATGGCTTAATGGTCATAGAATCTCTTCCATTACTTCTAGTTGGTTATACAAAAATCTTGTGTCCACCTTCTTTAGACTCTAAGCTCAATGTCAAGTGGCAAGTGAATTTTACGAATGCCCAATGGCAATTTCTTGCTACTCAAATTTAGAAAGCTCCTGTTGAATAAAAAAATCAACTTCTTGGTTGGCGAATTTTGCATCAAAAACTGCCAATAGTTGAAAGTTTAGTTGTGATTTTATACATTCCCCATCAATGCAATTTTTGTAATGCTTTAGAAACTCTTATTCACTTGGTTTGATTTTGTGGCATGGCTAAATAGTTTGGGATATTTTCTACTCTTTTCTTTTTCCATATTTCACTAGATATTGGAAGCTTTCTCTGCTTGGTTTTTTTTGGCTGGATCAATACCCCAAACTCTGGGATATTTGTAGACTCATCCTTCTCAAGCACATTTGGAAGTACAGATGGATCTTCTCCTCCATGGGATATAGTTTTGGCAGATTTGACATTTGATATTTTGTTACATGTGGGACATATTCATTCCCAAGTCTATGGGCCTTCCAACACGCCTCGAGATGTTATTAACAGACTTCATCAACTTTCTCATATGATCCAAGATATTCAAAACGTCCAACAGGAACTAAGAAGAAGACAATTAACAATGATAAGCAGGTTCAGGGTTTGATTACTTATTTTTTTTCTCTAAAGACTTTAGAAGATATCACGAAGGACATGACTAGAATTTTTTCATATAACAGACTTTCGCACAGATGAATGCGAATATTTGGTTTACTTCAGCAAGATATAGCTATAGGATTTTTGTTGATATTATCTTTTATTCTTATATATATTCAGTTGATATTATCTTTTATTCTTATAGCTATAAGATTCGGAGTAGACTACTACCTTTGCAAAGGGTTGGCTTGCCCCAAGGTTTGAAACTAGGTATTTTCTTAGTAAATTCCCAACCACACTTACACTTACCAATCCACCTCATTTTGTTTTTTAGCTGGTGGACAGTGCTAGCACCAAAACATTGTAATTTTCTAGTTGATTGATATAATATAATCTAAGTTTAAAAAAAAAAAGAGTTAGGTGGATTGGTAAGTGTAAGTGTGGTTGGGAATTTACTAAGAAAATACCTAGTTTCAAACCTTGGGGCAAGCCAACCCTTTGCAAAGGTAGTAGTCTACTCCGAATCTTCTCAGTGCGTGCAGATCGACGACGAGGATAGTAACCCCCAAACTCTGAGCGATAGGTCGGTGGTCTCCAGCTTACACCAAGTCAAAAACCGTTGTGATCCCCATCTCACACCGGTCAACAACCAATCGCGGTGATCCCCATCTCACACCGGGTCAACAAAAAAGCCATGGATAAGTTTGTTGGAAGAAATCCCTTTGGTTTGAATCTTTTACTAACCAATTACTAAAAATAGTAACTGTAACTAAATTTAAAAAAAAAAAATCTCAAAATAAATGGTTAAAAATTACTCTACTTTCGTGATATATATATATATATCACGGAACGATTTTTTTGCTGCTAATATTCCCTAATTTTTTGAGCGGTTCGTGCTTTTAAGTTTTAGTTAAGCAGCCACATGGAACAATCTTGTAATGTAGAGCTACCATATAGGGGTGGAGTCTTACGTGATATCCAGCGAAGTCAGGTTGTTATGTGATCTCCCTGGCTTTGATGCAATATCCAACCAATGTGCAATGTCTTCCTAAGTTTTTCTAACTTTTGATAAAATACCTATCATAATATACTAGTGTAAGAATTAATTCTTTCAATTTTAGAGCAATTCTTAAAATACATTTATAGTACTTCAAAAGCTCACACCAATCAATATGCCTAGGTTATTGGATTCCAATAAGAATTGCACCAAGATGATATTTTATTATAGTACGAAGACAATTAAATAAATTATAAAAGTAATATGTCGTAGCCTTTGTACACAAAATATTAGTAATTATATTTAAGATAAGGATTTTCATATCTAATAATAAACTAAGGTATTATGGACTAAGGGTTGAAAAGTATGCAATGATTTGTTCTTAAGAAAGGAATTTTGATAATTTCAAATAGGAGGTTAAGGTTTAAATTCAATGGAGGAAGAGTTGTACACCATACTTTAGTAATTAGATTTTGGTTTCATAAACATATATTGGGTAAATAACAACCTCTATGATGGTCATATCATATGACCTATGGTCTTGTAAATGTTAAAAACCTGCTTTACTTTAACTTACATCCCTCAAACATTTTACTAAGTACATCAATTGTAAGAAGATATTAAACCATATGAAAACAAATCATGTTATTTAAATATTAAAAAAAAAATCTACCTCCCTTAATTACATATAAAAGTTATTTTTATTAATTAATTATATAATTTTTTTTTTTTATTAATGTTTTTTTTTATTGTGGCCAATTTGCTGTTCATGATTTGGATGTTTTTATTTTAATTATTCCTATTAAAAATATTTATGGCGAGAAGTTTTGGATTATATTAATTAAAAAAACTCTCTCTAATATATATATTTTTATAAAAAAAAATGATATATTTTTAAACATATTTAAATATTTTTTATAAAATATATTTTCAAACTTTTTTCTAACATTTAAGATGGACAACTTCAAAATTGTTGAACCTATTACTCAATAATAAACAATAACTATTTTAATATATTATAAAAATATCATTTTAACATTATAAAATTTAGGAATGAGAGGCCATTTACAGTTTACTTAAGTGACATACTGCACAAGTAATCCGGCATACCAGCAATCATATGCCTACAAACCTTCTTATGAAGAACATACTCCTTTGTTTCCATTAATGGACGATAAATCAAAGTCATAAGAATAAATTTCTCCCAGTTTCCTTTATATTTTTAAGACTGGTTTGTGATTCCTTTTTAATTCCATTAAACTTTTTATACTTTGCAATAGTGGAGGATTGGCAAGTCAGAATGCATAGTCCAACTTTGAAATCTGACGCCCTTTATGGTAAGACAAAGCATTGTCCACGTTGAAATCTGTTGTCTGTTTATGGATAGTGTCCATCCCCTAGTATTTCCAGTGGCTATGCATATTACCATAATTGGAATTTTGATCCACTTTAATACTCGGTTGAAGACGTCACACGAATGATTTTGTGGCACCTATCTACTAGGGTTGTGGTACGAATGCGCGAGTCGAGAATGGTCAAACTTATAATTACGTGGCATTTACATTATCCCGGAACAGAGTAGGGTTCTCATTACGGAGACATGTTAGGCTTCAGTTAAAGTAGGGCTGTCATGCAGGTCTCCAGGTAAGTGATGTTAATGTCCATATTGGACTAAGAGTGTGGTTTGATGGAGAGCGACGCAGGTGCAAATTTTATCGATCTTACGATTACGTAGTTTGGAAGCACCCCAGAGAAATTGGAGCTGGTAAAGTAAGGATTATCGGTCAAGATAAGGGTTTGAACAAGATTAGTGAATTTTCCCCTCTTTCCCTCTTCAATGGTTTATCAAACAAGGTTGTCCTTTTGCTCTTTTTTTTTTATATGTTTTGATTATTGATGCTTTTGGTTATGTTTTTTCATAAGGTTCATTTTGATGGCCTCCTTCAAGGTATTAAGCTTTCTGGGGATAAGCATGCTCTTAACTCTCATTTTGCTCATAATTCCCTTTCTTCAGAATACCCAACAAGAGGTGGAAACGGCTAAAGAGATTGTTCAATTGTTTTGTGATGTCTCTGGTTCTCATATTAACAATTCTAAAATTGAAGTCTTTTATACCTCTTCCTCTCCTCGTAGATGCAACTCCTTAATTGAGTGGAAGATCATCCCTCATGGTATGATTGTGCGTTATTTGGGAATTCTCTTTGGGATTAATCTCTCCTAAGGATATGTGGAACTAGGTTATGAAAAGACTTCAAAAAAAATTTAATGCTTGACCAGCCTTGGTTTCTTTCCTTAGCGAGAAGAATTCAAGTTGCAAATAAAATAATGACAACCTCTCATGTTTATTACTCCTCTTGTTGGATGGCCCCGACGATAGCCTATAATAAATTAACTGAGGCCATTCTTAAATTTGTATGGACGAAATGGGATGGATAGGTGGGTATGACACTCATCTCTTGGAAACTTTGTACTCAACCTAAGGCTTTAGGAGGTCTAGGCATCATTGATCCTCTTACCTAGAGTAAACGTTTGGCTGCAAAATGGGTTGCTAGAGCCAATATTGGTGATGATTATTGGAAACACCTATTTCGGTACAAAATCTCTCTAGATAATCACAAAGGTAAATGGAAAGAAACCCCTTGAGAGGATAAGGTCCTTAATGCACCTTATTTACAGTTAAAGGTTCTATTCTGGTTACTCAAAATTGGAAATCTTGGCAATTAGTTTCTCATTTATTGGCTTGGAAGTCTGACTCCTTGAGACATGGTCTGATCATCGGTCTAAACTGTCTTTGGTAGAATAAACTTATACTCCATAATGTTAAACCTTTAGCTTTATGCAATGCTATTCATGGGCTAGCTTTTCTGAAAGAAATTAATAGAATTAGAGATATCTGGGATCCAGGTAGCTGCTCAATTCTTACTTGGAACCAGATCTACAATAATTGCTCCATTTCCTCTAGGTTCAAATATTCACTTGGTTTAGTTTTGTGGCATGGCTAAATAGTTTGGGATATTTTCTACTTGTTTCTTTTTTCCCTCTTTCACTAGATCTTGGAAGCTTTCTCTGCTTGGTTTTTTTTTGGATAGATCAATACCCCAAACTCTGGGAAGTTTGTAGATTCATCCTTCTCAAGCACATTTCGAAGTACAGATGGATCTTCTCCTCCATGGGATATAGTTTTGGCAGACTTGACATTTGACCTTTTGTTACATGTGGGACATATTCATTCCCAAGTCTATGGGCCTTCCAACACACCTCAAGATGTTATTAATAGACTTCATCAACTTTCTCATATGATCCAAGATATTCAAAAAGTCCAACAGGAACTAAGAAGAAGACAATTAACAATGATAAGCAGGTTCAGGGTTTGATTACTTTTTTTTTTCTCTGAAGACTTCAGAAGATATCACAAAGGACATGACTATAATTTTTTCATATAACAGACTTTCCTACAGATGAATGTGGATATTTGGTTTACTGCAGCAAGATATAGATATAGGCTTTTTGTTGATATTAGCTTCTATTCTTAGATATATTCAGTTATGGATGGTTTACTCCTAATCCACCTCATTTTGTTTTTTAGCTGGTGGATAGTGCTAGCACCAAAACATTGTAATTTTCTAGTTAATTGATATAATATAATCTAAGTTTTAAAAAAAAAAAGAGTTAGGTGGATTGGTAAGTGTAAGTGTGGTTGGGAATTTACTAAGAAAATACCTAGGTTCAAACCTTGGGGGAAGCCAACCATTTGCAAAGGTAGTAGTCTGCTCCGAATCTTCTGAGTGCGTACCAGACCAGCGACGAGGATAGTAACCCCCAAACTCTGAGCGATAGGTCAGTGGTCTCCATCTCACACCAGGTCAACAACCGCTGTGATCCCCATCTCACACCAGGTCAAAAACCAATCGCAGTGATCCCCATCTCACACCGGGTCAACAAGAAAGCCATGGGTAAGTTTGTTGGGAGAAATCCCTTTGGTTTGAACCTTATACTAACCAATTACTAAAATAATAACTGTAACCAAATTTAAAAAAATAAATCTCAAAATAAGTCGTTAAAAATTACTCCTACTCTCCTGATATATATATATATATATATATATATATATATATATATATATATATATATATATCACGGAACGATTTTTTGCTGCTAATATTCCCTAATTTTTTGAGCGGTTGCTGCTTTTAAGTTTTAGTTAAGCAGCCACATGGAACCAGCGAAGTCAGGCTGTTATGTGATCTCCCTGGCTTTGATGCAATATCCAACCAGTTTTTCAAGTAAGCGCAGGAGTTATGTGATCTTTATTTAAGCTCAAGACTCCATTTGAGTGTGTTTGGAGCTTTATGGATATCCAGCCAAGTCAGGCTCTCAATGTACCCTTCTTAAATTCACTAGGTTTATATTCAAATCTCAATTAGATGATTGCGGGCGTAATAAATGCCAATAAGATAGTCGATATGAAGTGTTCGGAGAACAAGTGAAAGCAGTGAATGTCAATGCACTAGATACATGATCTGAAGACTCGAGTACAATAAATGCTACCACAAAACATCTTTTGCTGCTTATTCTGTAAAGAATCATAATCTTGACTCAATCTACATTACCACGGTTATTAAATTTTATTAGCATTTCTGTTATACTCTACAGTGTGCGGTATGTAACAAGTGAGTGTTGTTTTAGGAGAGTGTGGATAATTATTAGTTAGTTACATTATTGTACGTTTGATAGAGAGGATTAAAAAGATGTGTAGTGTTGTGTATGTAGGTAGAGAGGATTAAAAAGGTGTGTAGTGTTGTGTATGTAGGGATGCTTTAAGGGGAGAAACAAGTTGTAGAATAAAGAAATTATGTTTTAGTGTGTGTAAATTCTGTGAATCTGTGTACGATTGATTTGTAATAAGTTAATTACTCTGATCTTGGAGATCAGGTCTAGTTTGTTTTGGATTGTGCATATAAGTAAAAGTTACAACTCCTTTGTTCCGCAGGAGGGTTTTTTACCTTGATCAAATTTCATCAAGTTGTATTATAGCCCAGGCAGCATAATCAATATTAAAGATAAATTAAAGATCCATAAGAGGCATATTTATAGCATTTTCTTGCAATATCAAAGAAAAAATAAGGATCCATAAGAGGCATATTTATAGCATTTTCTAGCAATATCAAAAAAACATTAAGGATCCATAAGAAGCATATTTATAGCTTTTTTAGCAGTTGGTTATATGTAATGACCAACAACAATTATAAATTTACTCAGCCTCAAATCCCTAGTTTAAGGGGAAAAACTACGATTTTTGGAGTATTAATATGAAACCTCTTTTTTGTTCTCAAGAATTATTGGGTTTGATTAAAAATAGGTACCTAGAACCATCAAATAAAGTTGTATACAATCAATGGATACAGACTCAGAAGGGCCAAATTAAAGAAAACAAGAAAAAAGATTCCAAAGCACTCTTCTTCCTTCAGCAAGCTATGGATGAGTACATCTTTTCAAGAATTGCAACAACTAAATCAAAACAAGCATGGGATGATCTGCAAAGGGCATATCAAGGAACAAGTGAGGTAAAATTGGTTTGACTTCAAATGCTAATGAGGGAAGTTGCGAAGTGATTAATTAAAGATTCATAATATTTGGATGAATTTTTCACCCATGCTATGGGAATTATAAACCAAATGAAGTCTCAAGGGGAGAGGCTACAAGATCAAAAGGTTGTGAAAAAGATTTTGAGGAATTTAAGGATATGACGAGACTGCCAATTGAAGAACCCATGGGTTCACTTCAAGGTCATGAGCAAAGATTAAATAGGCCAACAAATACCTCCCTTGAGCAAGCTTTCCAATCACACATTTGTATTAGTGAATCAAAAAATAAAGAAAACAATCATAGTTCTAGAAAGCATCCTCTTCAAGCATGGATAGAGGTAGAAGAGGAAGCTTAAAAAGAGGTTGAGGTAGAAGAAGAAGCAGTAGCTACTATGAAGAAGGAGCTAAACGAAACTTTGACAAATCAAACATTTAATATCATTACTATAAGAGGTATGACCATTAGTAATGTGAATGTAAGAGAAATAATTTTGATCAAAATAAGCAAAGTGCTAATTTCACACGAAAATGAAGTCTCTTTATATGTCTTCACTTGCAATGTGGTTGATTTGGTTTTTAGATAGTGGTTGCATCCATAGTAGCAAAAATTGTCGCTTTTTACTGATTTTGAGATCAAGTCAACTTCATCAAGTCACTCGGGCTTGGGACTCAGATTTTTCAAAAAAGTGGTATTTTTTTGAAAAAATTATCGATTCACTTAGGACATTGCAAGTCCTAATCCAAAAAATTGATCATTGGAGAAATGTAATAAAAAAGTTGTTTTTCATTTTGCTTCAATTTGCTTCTTGAAAATTGGAGAGAGAGCTCTGCCTACCTATTATCACACCAAACAAAACACTAAAGTGCATCCTAACAATATTTATTTTATAGTTTAAAGGAATCTAGTAACCAACAAAAACCACCCAGCTAATTCTTCTAAGGTAAGAAAAACTCTTGTCAATTGTATTATTCTTTTTTTTTTTTTTTTCAAGCATGTCTTTGGTTCTTTGTTTAAAATTCAAACCAAATGCAATAGTAACCCAACTATTGCATTTAAGCTAGAAATCTGAAAAACTCTTTCAAAATTTTAGTTGTCTTTTATTTCTCTTTCAACTCTCTTGTTTTTTCTTCTTTCTAAGTAATGCTTCATACGTAATTTTGTCTAATAAATATGTATGCAAGCCCCTTTTTTTAGCTATCAATGTTTAAATTAGGTTTTACTAAACCCTAGGGTATTTTATTACATATATAAGTAATTGTTTTTTGTAACTTCTTCCCCTCTGTAACCATAAGAAAATGTCAACAAAAAGAGATCCAATATGCAATGGAAGCGGATAATAAAGGAGAATTTTATTGCAATTTTTGTGAGGCTCTCATTCATGGATGCATATACCACCTCAAATACCATTTTATGAAGCAAAAAGGAAAAAAAAGTCAAGAGATTCCATAGGTGTCAACTTATGTTGAGAGAATGCAATGTCATCCCCTAAAACTATAAGAAGAAAAAAAATCTCAAACAAATACAAAGTGAGATCATTTCAACCCCCCTTATCGACCTCACATAGACTGTATTGGTAACACTTTTAGTTGATTTCATAGCGAGAGGTCAGGTCAATCAATTGCACACTCAAGGAGTGGGATGAAAGTGTCCTATTTTGCAGAACATTACACATTAGTGTCATAACCCATGCTTAAGGGTATGGCTACGTGGAACAAGGAGAGACACAATGTAAGGTCATCACCAGGTTTTGGCATTTTTTGACCTTCCCTTAAATGTGGTAAGGTCTCCATACTAACGAGGAATGATAGATGTTATCACAAGTTGTGATACATGGTTTAAGCCACCAATTTATGATGATCTTTGGGGATCTCTTCTTCATGAATCTATGGATGACATTTATGTTTTGCTTGAAGAACAACATAGTGTGTGGAGGAAGAAGGGTTGCACTATCATGTCTGATAGATGAACCAATGGGAGGGATAGAATCTTAATTAATTTTTTGGTTGCTTCTATAAGAGGAATTGTATACCTCAATTCAATGGATGCATTGGTACAAGTTAAGAGTGTTGTGTTAGCTTGTAGATTTGATGCATTGGATAGAATCTTAGTCCAACATTGTTGCATTGCTTATAGATTTGATGGAGGAGGTTGTGTTAGAGGTGGGAGATGAGAATGTTATCCAAGTCATCATGGATAATGCAACAATATTTATTGTAGCTAGCAAGATGTTGGAGGAGAGATTATCCACCTTTTTTTGTATCCTATGTGCAACCAATTATCTCAATTTGCTACTCGAAGTCATTGGGAAATTACCTTAGATTTTAGTGGTTGTACAAAAGTCCAAAGCTATTAAATTTTTTATCTACAACCATACATGGGTCCTCCAACTCATGAGACAATTTACTGGAGGAAGAGAGCTAGTGCAGGCTTGAGTTACATGCTTTATCATAAACTTCGTGACATTGTAGAGCCTTTTTTATGCAAAAGGGGAATTAAAGAAGATGTTTGTGAGCGATGAGTGAAATTCTGAAGAAGCTACTAGATATTGACTCTCCAATTAGATAAGGCTAAAATGTGTATGACTATTTATTTGAAGATCCCTTTGAGATAGCCATGAATGAGGTCATCAAGGTAAAAGACTAAGTTTTTTATTTTATTTTATTATTATTTTTTAATTAAAATAATTTTTCTATTTGTGAATCTTGTTAATTTTTTATTTAAATTATTATTATTATTATTATTTCAAATATCAAAGCCTTTGGTGAGGGTTCTCCATCTTGTTGATGGAGAACAATCACCAATGACATATGTATATGAGGCTATGGATAGGTCAAAAGAGACAATTACCTCATTTTATGAATATTTTCATATCAAATACGGTCCCATTTTTAGATATCATTCACCAACGATGGACATATAAGCTCCATCACCCTCTTAATGTAGTGGGGTACTACCTCAACCTTGAATTTTTTATGTTGTTACATTTGAGGCTGACTATGAGGTGATGGGGGCCATCAATATACACTAAGATATAGGACGAGATGCAGACTTATAAGAAATGTGAGGGCATCCTTTTCCCATCCTTGTAATGCATTTGAGCAAGGTCAACTATGAGGCCAGGTAACCTTCATCGAATTATTATTTATTTTATCTTTTAATTTTATTTTAAAAAATAATCTCAATTTATGATTATACATCTGAATTATTAAATTTATTTTTCTTGATTGTTTCTAGATTTATGGTGATAGGACTTTTGTGCATATACACCCAATCTACAATGTTTCACCATTAAAGTTTTATCTCAACCATGTAGCACTTCAGGTTGTGAGTGCAATTGGAGTATGTTTAAGAACATGCACTCCAAGAATTATAATAGGATTACACAAGAAAAGTTGAATGGTCTTGTGTTTGTTAATACAAATTTTACCTCCACCATAAAAAAAATTATAGGAATAAGTAATGAGACCATTGACCTAGACAATATTGATACATCATCTGAATGGATCACAGAGCCACAACAGAATTAGCAACAAAAGCCTCTCTTCTACATGGATGCTTTTGAAAACCTAGTGAAGGAGTTAGCAACCAAGATACAACAAGAGGTATGACCATAGAAAAAATAATTAGCAACACAATAAAGAGAGACTAGAGATTCTGCTGGGGTAAAGGGCAAAGGCATTCAAAGATCTTGAGACATTGTATTTTTCATGACTCATGGTACATTTTGTAATTTGTACCTTTTTTATATTATAAGCAATATAAGAATATTTGAATTTTGAACGCATTAAAATATCTTTATTGAAGATGTTTTATGTCCCTCTCATGTCTAGTTTAAGGCTTTAAGATTGTATCACTTGCAAATTTCATGCGTATTTTAAGATTATATCACTTATAATTTTAATTTTTTATTTGCATAATGTTAATTCATTGTGATGTGCAAGAAAAAATATTTTTCAATGAAAATTTACATTTTATTCAATTTTTTATCGTCAAATTTTTGACGAGTTTTCTTACTCTTTTGCCTTGTTGGTTTTGAGTTTCTCAACTATTGTTGCAACAACCACATGTCAAGGAACAAAGAAATACTCTCTACATTAGATGAATTAGTAGAGTCAAAAGTAAAACTTGGAAATAATAACAAAGTGCTAGTGATGAGAAATGTAATCTTAAAAGAGCATCTTAATGGATAATTTTGAAACAACAATGAAAAGAGAATTTGAAATGATGGATTTGGGTTTAATGCATTACTTTCTTGGGATAGAAGTTAGACAGTTGGATTATGGCATATTTATCTCACAAAGCAAATACGCTAAGAATTTGCTTGAAAGGTTTAAAGTATCGTGAATCTATTATCACACTTTTAGTCTTTGGACATAAGTTATTCAATAAGAACAATAGTAATAAGATAGATGCTATAATTTATAAGAGGTTAGTGGGTAATCTTATGTATCTTACTCCAATTAGACCTAATATAATGTATGTTGTGAGTATAATAGAGAAACTTGGATACGACAAAAACTTGACAAGGATGAATCAAGACGGACTCAAACTCGACAAGGCTTAATTGCGACTTGGACTTGGACTCGACAAAATCTCAAAAAAAACAAAGAAAATATAAATTTTCATTCGAAAAGAGTTTTTTCATGCTTATCATAATTAATTAACATTATAAAAATCTAAAATTAATAGTGTAAGTAATACAAAATTAAACCACACACGAAACACATAATTAAAGAAATTTTAATACCTCTAAAATTTAACTATTCTTGTATTGATTATGATATAAAAAGGTACAAATTGCAATGTGTCAAAATACCTCAACAGGCCCACTATCTAGTGTATTGCACTACCTCTTCCCTTTGCCTAATAGAAGCTCTAGTCCTCTCTCTTTATGCTTATACTTGTGTCTTTACTACTAACTCCTTAGTTATATTTTTAAAATTATCCATTGAAAAGAGAGACTCTTATTTTTGTTGCTCCTCATTGATCTCTCATATTCTACACATCTTCTACAACTTACATCACTTCAGACTTAGGACCACAACATATTGTTCTTCAACTTATGATAATACTTTATAATCATTTGTATCATCAAATTGATCAATATGACCCTCATGAACAATGTAACCAATGATGAACAATGTTTGTCGTCACCTGTGTTGAGGGTCAAGGGGGCAAGAGCCCCCTTGTAGGGTTCAGGGACAACATTCTTCATGCTTACTAAATTTTTCCTATTCTTGTGTGTGGTCCACTTAGTTTTTGGGACTGAAAATTTCTTTTACTCATGAGTCTCAAAAACTTATCAAGTAAAAAAAATGGTAAGCTTAGAAAAACTTATCGAGTCGAGCCCAAGTGACTCACCAAGGCTGACATAAATGCAAATTCGATAAGTTTTTCAAAATATCATTTAGTTTAATAGCAGATATTATGGTTTGATCTCTATATTTATGCAAACTCCATTGGACACACTTCAAATCAACAAAGAAAATACTTAAATATGTTTATAGAGCAAGCAATTATGGTATTTGGCAGAATTTATTTGATAACTTTTGTTTGGTTAGATATAAGGATAGTGAATGAGTAGGATCTATTGATGATCGCATAAGTACTTTAGGCCATAATTGATACAGAATAGATATGACAATCTAGAACTGTTCAATTTATTCATAAGATTCTATTTATATAGGCATGTCACTACCTATATAAATAAGATTACATTGAATGTTTTATGACAAATCTTATCAAAATCCATCTTATACTATAAGACTATATTGAATGGCATGTCAGAGAATGGTGTTCAAAGAATTACGTAAAATCCTAATCTTACTAAGCATAAAAAATAATTACAAATATTATACTATTTGTTACTTTCCTCATCATTCCTCCCACAATAGAAGCATTGGACTCCAATGCTTTTAAGACAGAAGGAAAATGATGAGCCATATGATGGTGAGATATCTAGCTTACCTAATTTAGAAGTTGACCTTATTTGACAACAAAGTAGGAAGTGTATGAATTGTAGTGGATGTGGTGAGTCTTTTGTAGAATACTCAATCAAATTCTAGTGAAAGTTGAGAATCAGGTACCACTTCAGTAGGATGATTGATGACAGGTTTTATATCCAATGTAGAGTCATGGCACAACTTGAGAAGATCAACATTGACAACATTGTGGATGCCAAGATGTTGGAAGATCAAGGTAGAAAGCATTTGCTAATTCCTGTTAAAGGATAGTATAAGATCCATTGTGAAGTGGTTTTATTTTACTATATGCCTTATTTGTAAAATGATGTTTGTCCAAGTACAACCAAACTCTATCTCCAACATTAAAATGATGAGGAATGCAATGTTGATCCATGGCCTGGTTCTGCTATTATTGGATCTTCTACAAAATTTGAACACCCTTGGATTGAAGATTCTGCAAATGTTGGATGGAGTGTGCCTTATCTTGCTATTTTGTATATGCATGGTAGCTGGAGAAGGCAAGGATAATGGTAAGTCATAAGGAGCCAAAGGTTGAAAACCAAGAATGGCTTGAAAGATAGAATGACCTATGGAGAAATACATTACCCTGTTATAGACATGCTCAATATGTGTAAGGATCATATCTCACTTAGATGGATAAGAATGGTGGAAGAACCTTAGACTTTGGACAAGGATACGATTGACAACTTTGGTTTGACCATCGAACTGAGGATGGATGGCTATGAAGAATTTAAGAGAGGCCCCCAAAAATTTTCTACAAGGAATTCCAAAACTAACCTACAAAGCATGAATCATAGTCAGACACTATACTGGTGGGTATATGAAAGGAATTCCATATAAAGTCAATGAAAAGCTAGACAGTCTAATGTGTGTCTAGTATTATGGCAAGGGATGAACTTAACCATATTACTAAAATAATTCACAACCACAAAAACACAATCATGTTATCATATTATAATTGGAAAGCCACTAAACAATTCCATGGAGATGCTCTCCCAAGGATAGGAATAAATGGGTAATGACATACATACTCAAGGTCAACTTCCTCTCAAGTAATTTGTAGTAGCAACAGACAACACACTACCTTAGGAATCTCATGATATCTTGCTACATGTGAGGCCAGTAAAATAAATATTACAAATAATGAAGTATTTTGTGCTTGCCAAAGTGACCACCATAGAGTGTAGAATATGCCTCCTTAAGAAGGGATAATCGATATGTGGAGCACAAAGTTTATCCAATCTATATAGTAATCTTTCCTTGATTTTAAAATCCTAGAAAGGATGCAAGTTGGAAGAGGTAAGGTGTTGAAGATGTTGGTAAACCTGTACAAAATTTGGATCATGAGCATATTGTGAAGGCCAAGTCTAGAAACCCATGTGTGAAGTGGTTACAATTGTCAAAGCATGAGCCATTCGAGGGTGAGTCAAACAATTTGCCACTATGTTGCTACTTCCCTTTTTGTACTTGATGACCAGATGGAATTGCCAAAAATATGATGCCCACTTCATATGCCTAGCTTCCTCAATTTTATTTTGTGATTGAAGAAACTTTAGGGGCAAATGATTAGTGGGAATAATGGTTTCCTTTCTAAGAAGGTAGTATCTCTAGTATTTGATAGCTTTCACCAAAGCATACAACTCTTTGTCATAAGTAGAATAATTTATTTTGGCTACTACAAATTATTAGAGTGATAATCCATTAGATGACCATTTTGTATCAACACGACACCAAGTGCAAGCTGTGAGGCATTCGTTTCAATCCCAAAGGATTGTGTGAGATATGGAAGAATAAGAACAAGTGTTGAACACAGTCTTTGCTGTAATGTATCAAAGGCACGAGCATGGTCATATGTCCATTGGAATACAATATTAAACTTTTTCAGTTGGTGTAAAGGAGCAACTAAGGTGGAATATCTGTAGATGAACTTGCAATAGAAATTTTCAAGTCAAAAGAAAGAGTGGGCCATTTGAGTAGAACTACTTTATTTTGATCCACCTAAATGCCATGTTCATTAATTGAAAAGGTAAGGTAAGAAATAGATGTTTTCCCAAAAGAACACTTGGGAATGTGGGCATACAACTGATTCTTTTAAAGGGTGCAAAGGTCCTACTCTAGATGCTCAAGATGAAACTTCTAAGTGGGTGAATAGACAAGAATATCATCCAAGTAGATAATTATAAATTTGTCCAGTATTTGAACACTTCATTCATTAGTCGTATGGATGTGGTAGGAGCATTGGTGAGATCAAAGGGCATTACAAGCCACTCAAAAATACCCATTTTTTTCTTCAATGCAGTCTTCCATGTGTCCTCAGCTTGAATCCTGACCTGGTGATATCAATTTTGAGATCTATTTTGGAAGAAAATTTTACACCTTGGAGTTGTTCTAAGAGATCATTAATATGAGGAAGTGGATAGCAATTTTTTATTGTTATTTTGTTCAATGCCCTAACATAAATGTAAATCCTCCAAGTCCCATATTTTTGAAGTATTAAAAAAATTGGTGATGCATAAGGGAAGGTACTTGGCCTAATAAATCCTTTAAACAAAAAATCTTGGATTTATCTTTTGCTTTTATCATATTGAAGCATTGATTGTCTATACATTGGGGTATTAGGAAGAGGTGTAGCAGGAATGATACCAATGTTATGATTGATTTCTTTGTTTGGAGGAAGTATTTTTGGCTCCTAAAACACATGAGAGTAGGATTGTAACAATTTGTCTAGGAAAGCATGATTCGTGTATTTGGTGATATTTACTTGTAATTCTTCATGTTGTGGCCTTAAGAAAATTAGTGCAAGTGCCTATGCTTGATTTATTGCCTTTCTTGATTGTCTACAATTGAGTAGTAAGTTTGTGGTGTTTTTTGGTGCATTTGAGTAGATATGTTTTATTTTTATTTTGTAGAGTGTATGTGTTATATGCTTTATAATGATCATTCCTATCATATTAATAGGATTTTACAAGCAATAATCCACAACAATCCATAGGGTTAACATTATAGGTTATTGTATCCACAAATTTTGGGCCAAAAACAAATTACTATCCTTTCATCCAAGTAAATATGAATGAGGATGTGGGTTAATTAGTAGACATAATTATCAACAATGGACCTCATAATAAAAAATTTCTATGAGCCATTATCGAATATACAATCTACAAATAGGTCATGTGCAAGATGAGCACACATGACAGACAAATTATCATGATCTCATATTGATGTATGATGATTCAATAAGGTGACTTTATTAAGTCTATATTTTAACTCATAATATATTTTATCATTCCCTGAAGTCTTGAAGGGACCATTCTTTGAGTCCTCATTGTGAGACTGTACAATCAAACTCTTTTTTAAACTTGAAATATTTTGACTTGACATGTCCCTTCATCTTATAATAATTACAAATATTTTGAGATTCTAGATTAGAAGAAGAACAATGTTTGTGAAAGAAGAGAAAGGATAATAAGAGGTCGAAGAGGAAGAAGACGAAAAGAGTAAAATATATCTCTTTTCCTTTGACAATTACTATTGCTAACTTGAAGATTTGAAAAATCCTAATGAGCAAGATTGTCGCAATCCCTTTGACTATGTAGAAAACTTCTCCTCCATAAGTTATGCTTGATTGAAAGTTGCATCAAGGGTCATAAAGGGAGTGTATTTAATCTCTCTAAACAAGTGTTATTGAAGTGCAGTTTTGAACTTCATTATGAGAGGAGGTGTTGGATATAGTATATAGATAAAGATGCACAACCTGTTGAATTGATAGATATAATCTTGTACAGACATATGGATCCCTTGGTTGAAATGAAACCCTTTGAGAAACAAGTCGTCATCATACTTAGAAGGATAAAATGTAGCCTTCAATACTGCAACCAATTGATCCCAAGTGTTGATGGTATTTTACGGAGCTTGTCTCTCAATAATCAAGACCTTAGTCTGACAAGGATTACACAATGGTTAGGGCTTTGGTCTCTCTTTAGGAGGTCCAAGGTTCAAACCATAGTGTACCTAGAAGGGAATAGGTTGGATGGTAGCGGTTGAGTGTTTGTTGATTGAATGCCCTAGTTCAATGCCTTGGAGGGTCGGGGGTCCTGTTGACTTTGTTTAACCCAGCAGGTTAGGGTTTATAGTGGCAACATCCAATGATGTTACCGATTCTGCTATATATAAAAAGTAATAATCAAGACCTTAGTAACCTTAGAAAGTTTAACGTGACAAAGGGGACTTTTTCATCATCAGGAATTTAACTATAGGTAAACAGGTTTTCATGTCTACGATCCAACTATTGAGGACTTTGGGATTCCTAAAACCATCATAAAATTTTGACCTTGCATTTGGCTTTAGAGAATATCACACATATCTTTGACCTTAGGTTGGATATGTAGGTCATTAACTTTATGAACCAAGGCATTAACTATAGCAGCTAACTCTACCATCTTTTCTGTTAAATTGGCAGCCATGGCTTTATAAGTCAATGCTAGGAAGGACATTTGATAAAATTTTCAAAAATTTGGTGACTGGATTGCAAAGGTAAATTATGCTGGTGGAGATACAAATTTAAAATTTTCAAGTAAATACAAATTTGCTATAAGGCTTAATGGAAAGTCATCTGTGTATCTCCTTGTTCTATATAACGTCAAATGTTGACGCCAATTTGGAGACGAAGTGCAAGATAGACACTTAATGCTTAATGGCTAGAAAGGACACACAACCATTAGAAAAATAAGGGCAATCCAGTTGATATGCAACTATGTGAACAGGCTATAATACATCCTTCAACAAAAAGAATGCCCTCAAGCATACATAGAATGTCCAGGAAGCGTCTCCAAAGTGTCCGCTAAAACAACTCGTCCAAGCTACAGTATTCATTTCAAACGATGCTCTTAAAAACATACGGCTTCATGTCTGAGTGAAGGTGGTAATATGGCCTACAAAGCCACTAAAAAATATTCGCTTGGAATCAGGAGATGATGTCATAATCTAGTCAATAAGGCAGATGCAAAACATGTAGGAGAAAGCAAGGCAAAATTCAACATGTGGAGGTGCAAGGCGGATGCTCACGAACAGGAATCTTCCTTGGCAAGTCAGAGACTAGCTAGGACAAATGAAAGCACATACAGATTTATAATGATGCAGCTTGCACATAAAGCTTCGAAAACCTAGTCCAAGAGATCAAAAGAAAGGCTCTAATATAGAACAGATATGACAATTCAAAATTGCTTGCTATATTTACAAGCTTATGTTTATATAGGCATCTCACTGCCTTTACAAATAATATTACATTGAATGTTGTATGTCAGATCTTACCTTAGATCTAGCGGAAGGCATCTTACATGATAAGGCCATATTGAATGCTATGTTAGAGAGTGGAGTTCAGAGAATTACGCAAATACTAAGCTTACTAAGAATTAAAAGTAATTAAAAATATTATATTATTGGATCCTAAGCTTACTCAGAAAAAAAACTCGATGAAAAGAAGAAATTTTTTTTTTTTATGCATATCCAATTAATTTACATTATAAAAAATCCAATTAATACTATAAGCAATAAATACTTATACTATACATGAAAGTGACAAAACACACATCAACTTTTGAGTACTACACATAAAAGTGACAAAGCACACATCAATGTAATTGTTGGGTGATTGTTATATTTAGTCTTGGAGCATCTGAGTACTGCACATAAAAGTGACAAAGCACACATCAATGTAATTGTTGGGTGATTGTTAGATTTAGTCTTGGAGCATCTACAAGTACTTTTTAAAATGTTGTTTATTTGTAAGTACTTTTAAAGTTGTTTATTTGTAATTATTTCTTCTAATGAATATGTAATATTTGCTAATATTTTATATTAAGTCGAAGTCCAATTCAAAGAGAGCACATAATGTTGGCACATATCCGTTTTAATTTTCATGGTTCTCAGATTGTATACTAAAGGATGCCTCCCATACACAGACAGTTATATATGGTCTAGTGGCTACTATTAAAACATCCTTAAAATCATGCTATCTCCCATTTTAGTTTTGTGGCCATACACATGTGCAATGCTCAAACCAACACCGAATATGGTTGAAGCTATTTTCTGGCAGAGTATGGATGGTATATTATCCTTCAAAGGGTATAACTACGTATAGTGAACTTGTTTTCTGAGAAAGAAACCTCAAAGACATTTTGTACTTCTTCAAATGGCCTTTTATTATTTTGTATGTGTCTTATAAATCTTATTGGAATTGTGAAAGGGCCCAAGCATGATACAACTCCAATCTTTTGGCCTTTCAGTTGCCTCAAACATGGCGAATGTTTCTCATGTTGGTTAGGATTTTAAAAGCATTTATTTGGTCCAGTCCCATTGGTTAGAAGAATGCTCTCGAGAATGTATATTACAAGGAAGTGTAAAGAAATTTTGCTCTTGAAGGTGTTTCACTTAGTATGGGGTGGAATATATTGCTATAAAACTTCCTATAAGATTGGTTTAGATTTCTCTTAATGTTATCTACCTTTTACTCTCAACTTTAAATGTTGATCTTCTTTGATCTTATCCTTACACTAATTTTTCTTTTGCTTTCTCTTTGATCCTTTGAAATAAAGTGTGTCTTGATATTAGCCTTTCTTTTGGTTCTTGTTTTCTTACCTTAAATGTAATTGTTGGATGGCTATTATATTTTTAAAAATTAGGAAAATTTTAGGTTTAGGATGCAAATGAGAGTTTTTTTTTTTTGGTCAGATTTCAGTTTTTTTTCTACTCTCTTTGGAAGAGGAAACAATACAAATAAGATCTTCTTTGATCTTATCCTTACACTAATTTTTCTTTTGCTTTCTCTTTGATCCTTTGAAATAAAGTGTGTCTTGATATTAGCCTTTCTTTTGGTTCTTGTTTTCTTACCTTAAATGTAATTGTTGGATGGCTATTATATTTTTAAAAATTAGGAAAATTTTAGGTTTAGGATGCAAATGAGAGTTTTTTTTTTTGGTCAGATTTCAGTTTTTTTCTACTCTCTTTGGAAGAGGAAACAATACAAATAAGATCAATTTAGAAAAATAATTGATAATATTTATCACCATTGTCGAGCTTGAACTTTAAAGTTTAAAAAAACTTGCGAGTAAAAAAAAACAACTTTGACGAATTCAAAAAAAAAACCAAGAGAACCGACTTGGACGCGGATTCGGTGAGTTTTTTTTAATTTACCTAGTGTCGCAACTATGGTCTTTAATACTTTAATACCACTATTAATAGTAATAGTTACATTTTATTCAGTGAGTTTTTTTTAATTTACCTAGTGTCGCAACTATGGTCTTTAATACTTTAATACCACTATTAATAGTAATAGTTACATTTTATTAACATTTCTGGCTTATTTCAAAGTGTGTGGTATGTAATAAATGAGTGCATAGTGTGGGAATTATTAGTTAGTTACATAACTGTATGTTTAAGAGAGAAGATTAAAAAGGTGTGTGATGTTTATGTCTGTAAGAGAAGTTTTCAGCGTACAAACAAGTTGCAAAATAAAGAAATTATATTTTAATGTACGCAAAATTCTGTGTGTATGATTAATTTACAGCAAGTAGATCAAATTGTTTAGTTTCTTTTCTTTTGAACTCTTTCTATTGTCTAGTTTCTTTTGAACTCTTTTTATTAATAAAATGACAGCTCCCCTGTTCCTCAACATGGATTTCTTTCTTAACCAAATTCCATCATACTCTTTGCAGATTTTGTAAGTTAAAAATAGGAAAAGGCTGAGATTCACTCAAGAATAATAATCTAAAGATGAAGTAATATTGGATATTGGATTTTAGGTAATGAATCCTGCAAAATATGTGCAAGGCATAAATGTAGGCGGATTCCATTAGTCAAAATAATATATATGGTAGATATGGGGGTGGAGTCTATCAAGTCTAACTGGTTACCTTTAGAGGAAGGGAGGAGAGAGTTCGAATAAAGATTGATGCATTGGAGCCTGAGAGCGATCCTATGGGTTCTATGTTGTTATCTTCATGTTGAGAACAAAGGCAATGAATAGTTTGCGCACAAACGAATTTGAATTACTATACAAATTTGGATCTTCTGGAAGAATTAATCCTTGGAGAACATTGTTGTTAGTGGCAGTGCATAATTAACTTCGTTGAGGATTTTCATGAAGAAGCCAAATGAATGGGTTATAGTACATTGAAATTTTGATTATTGCATTTTGTCTGGATCTCCGGAGAGATTTTTCTCTCGTCTCCGTCCTGTTCTCATTTAGAACAGTAGGACTCAAACCCACTCTAGTAGAGTCCAACTATCATAACTTGAATTTCTGTTGTTATTGCTGTCGGTCATAAATGTAGGGAAGAATTATTTTGATGCTAATACGAGATTCAAGCGAGAATTACTTTGGCTGGTGCAGTTCCTCTATGAGGATGTTAGGTTTTCATATTGAAGAGGTGTTTAGATTCACTGCATAAAATATGAAATACAGAAGAGCAATAAACAAGAAACACCAATCTTTTGTATTAACTCCAATACAATCTTTGAAGGGAGTTATCCTGCAACACAACCAGATGCAAATTCTTCTTCAAAACACCAACATCTTCACACAATTACTCTATCCACACAATTACTCTAACAGTAATTCAACATGCAAACACCCTTGCATCAAGCTCTACACCAAGCTTATTGGTCTCTCTATAGGAGATACACAATCCTATGCACTTCTCATAAACAAGATACAATCCTCTCTACCGGAGGTATTACATAAATAGGGAAACCCAGTTACATGCATGCTAAAACAAACATCCTATAATTAACCCAATCCTCACGTAAGTTCTACTTCAAACATAGAAGTTTATAATTAGAAAAAACTTAATTTTAGCCAATCTTAAAATTAACTTTTCCTTTTTTCATCTTTGGTTCAGGATTGATCATCTACAGTCCAGTTAAGGAATAAATTATTATTTTATCCATATTTAGCCGAAATCAGACTCCACAACCTAACAAGAGGCTATAGCTATATAGCCCTGCGTTGAAATTTGCAGAGAGATGTACATTGGAATCTAAAATTGCAGGTGATTTAGATAAGTGAAGGATGATGGATGGCAATAATAGCCTGAGCAATATGAAGAAGCTTGTGTGATCATTGTTTTTCATTCGTGGTTCTCTTGGTTCTTTTAAAAAAAATACTTTACTCAACTGACCCTTCATACCTTTATACATTAAGATACTTTGAAGACATTTTAACCAGAAAGTCAGTTTACACTCTTCTGGATATATTTGCAGCAAAATTTGCTTTCTTCTAGATATATTTGCAGCAAAATATGCTTGTGTTTGCTATAAATTTTTTGGGTATTTCAATAACTATATTATCTGCATTGGGACCATCACATTTCTATAAGTTGAGTCAGTCCAGGTTAACCATGTATTCTTATTTTTAGTATTTTAGTTTCTGACATCTCCTTCCAATATTTTAATGATCGACATTCACAGCTCCCCTAATAAGGTAGTCGATTTAATGAAGGTAGGTTCGGTTACAAGAAGTCATAAGAAAGGCATCATGGATTTTTTAGTGGATAAAAATATGGGAAAACTCATAAACAAAGACCTTAGAAGACATGCAACGAAAGAAGATATTGTAGATAATTCTCAATTAACTCTATCAATGGATGGATATAAATGCCAGGAGGATTCCTCTCTCACCTTAGCAGAGTTAAAGAAACATATGTTGACTATGTCGGTGGGGTAGGAAACATTCCAAAAATCCTAAATGAGAATCTTCTCATGGAATATCAGAGGTCTAAATGGTCTCACAAAATAGAGACTTCTCACCTCTATGAGAAGATATTTATCCCCTTGCATTATTATTCTTCAAGAAACAAAGCTTATGGAAAATAATTTACTTAGTGCTAAGAATCCCATTTGGAAGGAAGCTTTTTTTACTGCTAGCCATACTCATGGTGCCTTTGGCAGAATTATCTATTTATGGGACCCATTGAAGGTTGATGGGATACTGATTTCCTCTTCTGAAAAATCATTAACATCCTCTTTTCTTGCAAATATTCCAATAAGAGATGGGTTCTTTCCAACATTTATGCTCCCAACTCCATTTTTGAAAGGTGCTCCCTCTAGGCTCTTCTTCACCAGATAACTCTTTTTTAAATGAATGTTGGATGCTTACAGGTGACTTCAACACTCCTTTTTATCCTTCAAATTAAAAAAAGTGGAAATCCTCTCTTATCTAAAGGTATGATTGATTTCTCTAATTTTGTTAACCAACTTGAACTTTATGACTTGGAGCTTCGAGGTAGGAATTTTACTTGGAGTAATAGATGGTCTAGTTCCCTTATCATTCAATGTAGGTTAGATAGAGTCTTAATATCCAAAGATAACCTTGACCTTTTGGGTTGTTCCTCCCTCACCTCCCTCCCTAAGATAGGCTTGGATCACAACCCCCTTGTTCTTGAACTTCTTCCCTCTCTATCTAACTTCAGAAGACCCTTTATATCTGAGCCTATGTGGACCCTTCACTCTGAATTGGAACCAAGAATTATGGAGTGGTGGTCAAAAAGCTTCCTAGGCCCTCTAATTTCTTAGATCTTCAAGAAGCTAAAATTTATTAAAACCAATCTAAAAATTTGGAATAAAGAGATTTTTGGGCACTTTAGCAAGAAAAAAAAGAGCTAAAAGCATAATTGTAGGATTTAGAGCTTGCTTAGGAACTTGGACCTCTTCAAGAAAATCTTAGAATTCAATAAAAACCTCTGCTATATGAATTCTATAATATCCTCAAGAGAGAAATTTTTCTAAAGGCAGAGATCCAAGGTTTAGTGGCTAAAAAATAGTGATAGGAACACAATATTTTTTCAAATGACAACCTTGAAACATAGAATCTATAACGAAATTAAAGAGATTATCAAAGAATATGGATCCAGGCTAGTTGACCCAAAGGATATAAGAGATGAAGTTGTCAACTTCTTTCAATCCCTACTTAACTCCTCTGGATTGGGCGATATCAATGTTAAAATAAGACTCCTAAACAACATTCAATAATGCTCAATATTATTGGAGGGAAGATAGGCTATTTATCCAATATAATCAATTCAATTTGCAACCACGAAAAACTTGTCAACAGTGATATAAAGAAGGTATTTTATATTCATAAATAGATATTGTTTTATTAATTTCAAATGCAAAACAAGTAATATATTTTTTCAAAATATTCATAAAAATCCTTAAAAAATAATTTACAACAGGAGTTCCACTCAGCCTTGACACGATGCTCTCTAGTGGATTTCGCTTCCCACTCCCAAAATCCTCCAACGTCATCCTTGAATGGTGGGATCATAACGGCCCAAAACAACTAATTGTATACACGCAAATGCTCTAATAATGAAACTAACGAATTACACAATCAATTCCTTAAAATAACACTTCTAGTAATCATCTTTTGTATTGTAGGAAATTGATTCAAAAGATAAAGATAAGATAATAGTAAAGTAACACTCAACACATAGGAATTTTGAGAAGGACTCGTTACAAGGTACGTGTCTAACATAGAAATTGGTTACTCAGCCTATGTCATGCATATGCCAATCACAAATGAAATGGAAGAAGATAAATTTAACATGTTATAATCAATAACATGAACCAAACTTTCACACTGGGTTACACTTACATCCGAAGTCTCTCACTCTATGACATAGGTATATAAAAACTAAATTATTTAAATAATCACTAAAGGAAGAATTGATTTGCAGAGTAAGTTCTCCCAGGTTAAAAAAAATGATGGTGGGTGGAATAAAAAATTTTCAAGTAATCCCTTTTTAATAATTGTTCTTCATGTCTGGTGAAATATAGGTAAAGTAAAAAACCAACACAATGAAGCAACAACAAACATGAAGTAATACATAATAGTTTTATTAGTTTATCATTCTATTGATATCAGATATGAAAATTGGTTTGTGCTTTCATAGTCCAACACAACCAACTATTCGTTTTTGAAAGCTAAGTCTTCAAATAAGCATTATTCACCCAATTAAATTTGTTATTATTCATGTCAAAGAGAACAAAAATAATATGTGCTAAGAAATTCTCGTTAACTTTCAATATACAACAACAATAAATATTCACCAATTAATGCAAATAACAAGCATTTGGTAGAGTAACAAGAATCCAACATATGAAACCTTGTTTCTACTATCAAATTATTTTCTTCTTTGTGTTCCCATAATATCTAAATATGCGCAAGTAAGATATAAATAAAAACACCCAGTGCAAGATGTTATATACATATATAAACACATAAATTTCAATGTAAGATGCCCAATAATGGATACCAGATGATCAACATAAGATGTAAAACCATCCAAATAACTTTCCACCCTTCCCTTTCATTTTTCCTACTCTAAAAATTTATTAAAACATACGGATCTACATGCCATTCCACTTCATGACATCCACTATGCCCAATAACAATAATATGGTGGTTTCTTATTTTATTTGAATTCTAATTTGTTCAATTTTATTTATTGATTAATATAATATATATTATATTTTATTTATTTTAATCCTATATTATTTTACAAACTCAATAATAGGCATACAAATAATATTTAATTCACCAAATGGTTTAATAGAAAATGGCTCCCATGTCCTAAGCACTTTCATTGTCATTGAAGGTTTTATGTATTCATCATTTTTTATCAACAACATGCATATATTCAACCAAGGTACATACATAATACAAGTCCTTCATGATGCACCTATATGAAATGCAATTGTGTGAGCTTCCATGTACTCATGAGCCATGGTGATATTTCACACTGCCATCATATCCCATCTTACCTTTTTAATCAATCTTTTTTTGCTCGTATAAGAAGTTTACTTGATCTTGCAAGCACAATAGCCATCAGTAGTATCATATTATAACATTAGAACACAATGATAATCAACCAAATATTTCATTAAAGTATTATGTATAAATAATATAAGATGTCAACTATTATGTTCAAATTCAAATATAATACATTATGAGTACCAAAGCATTGGTCATCAAGATATTGGCTATTTGTATGAGTACCAGAATTTGGTGATGTGCTCAAATTCGGATATCAATTACCGCATATTTTATCCCCATTCATTGCATGGCTCATAGAATGAATTTTGCATATAAAATTGTGAGTATATTTGAAAATTTTGTGATAGTAGAACTTGTCCGTGAAATACATATTTCTCGTGCAGTCCAAAAAGATTTGTAGAGTTTCAACTATTTGTATTAGGAGTTACTAAAGATAAAAAATTA
This sequence comes from Wollemia nobilis, assembly GCA_028583015.1. Lineage (NCBI taxonomy): Eukaryota > Viridiplantae > Streptophyta > Pinopsida > Araucariales > Araucariaceae > Wollemia > Wollemia nobilis. Next base: position 3,028,216 of record JAQPPZ010002224.1, read on the forward strand.
TTAAAATATGTAGATACTAGGTGGATTTCATTGTTTTAACTTGCATATATAGTTTTTAAAGAATATCAATCCTCAACAAGGTTTATGTATTCAAATCATAGGGTAGTTGATAAGACAAAATATTTGTTATACCATATGACTGACTTGAAAACACTACTCACATTACGTGGTATTCTTTATTTGTTGCAAGAAATGAATACTTTGATAAAAACTTATGCAATAAAGATCCATTTATATTATTGATTTCATAAGTATGATAAAATAAATATGTATACGTATTGATAGCTTATACTTATTTGGAAAAACATTTATGGATCTTTTATTTGAAAATTGGATAACTTTAATAAATGTTAATGATCCAAAAAGTTTTTTGAAGTTCAACATCAATGATCATCTTTGTATTAATGTTCATGAAAGGAAATACCTTTATATTATTTTGAAAAGCTATTGGACATAGTTATAGACGATGTTGAACAAATATCCATAACATACAATAGATTTGGTGTAGTTTTATACAATACAAGGATTAAATTAAGAAAAATAGAAAATTCCTTGACAAGAGAGATAAGAAACCATTTTCAAAGAGATGAGTTGCTTGAGGTCATAGGTGTCATTAACCCCTTGTTTTGGGATATTGTTACTGACTACAATAGTACAAGTAAGTTATTTATAAAATATATGGGCGCTCTAGTTAAACATTTCACTAAATATGTGGAAGTCAATGATTTTGAATCAATGGTATTCTCAATAAAGAACTTTTGATAAAATAATTAGGCCATTTTGTATTGATAATGGTTGATCAAATTTTGCATTTGACTAACCCTCATGAGCCAGGTTCTGTTACATGTTTGTCGAAAAAATTGAATCTCAGTCATGTTTTGAAGCATATAATGAGTGAATATTTTCATTTATATGAATTGTGTCAAACAATGATTTTGGGATTTGTGGAGGATGAAAGGTTTTTTAGTGCATTATCTTCTGTGAAATCTAAAGTCCATATTAGGTTGGATAAAAATTTAGAAAACTATTTGAGAATATGTCTCATCTTATGAGGTGGACGAATATCCTTATGATAGAGCTTTGGCATATTAGAAATCTCTAGAAGACAAATGAGGTATCACTAATACTTATGATAATGAGGATAATGATACTTACAATGATTAGATTGTAGAGACACAAAGATCAACTACACATACAAGTGATTTTGGATAAGATGAGAAGTGTTTGTTTCAACTTCCTCCAATGTGATATTTTTAACATTTGAAAAGTTTGATATTTTTGATAGTATTTGTTATCAATTGTTGTAAACATCTGTCTATTGGATTATGAAAATTGGCTTATTGGATTATCAGTTTGAAAAGTTTGATATTTTTGGTTTTATGATGTTCATTAAATTTTATGTTTTTTATCATAGCCTTGTTTTGCTTGATTGAGCATTATAAACATTGGCTGTCCTTTTTAATATAAAAAAAATTGAAGTTCTTTATGTTACATTGAAGTCCTCTATGGTACAACTAAATTACTTTATAAATACCTATATTATAAAAATTCTAAATGGTGCAATAAAGTCCTCAAACATTTATTTGGAAAAAAATTAAATCCACCTAGGTATGTATCTTTTGTAAATATTTGTATTATAGGAAGTCCTATAAGGAACATCAAAGTCTTGAGACATTCATTTGGGGTAAATTTCAAGTACCCTTGGGTACATCTATTTTGTAAATATATGTATTGTAGAAATCCCTCTATGGCTCAACTAAGTCTTTAGATATATGTATAATACAAATTTAAACTTCCCTTAGGTACATCTATAAAATGTCCTTTATGGCATTTTAAAGTGATAAAGTCCATATATAGATACTTGGTACCAATCTAAAGTTTCTCTAAGCACAACTACATTAAACATATCATAATTTTGACACAATTAATCAATCCCTTGTTAATATAATTGTATTATTATCATCAATTTTAAACATACTTATTTTTAAATTTTCATAGTACCAATAGGAAATAGATAGAAAATTGTATACAAATATAAAACAAAACAATAATTAAAATATATAAGACTAATTTTGAAAATGTTTTTTATTAATCTAAAAAATATATCATTACATTTTACAAAATTATTGACTGCCATAAAAAAAATTGCAGTCAACTAGTGAACTGTGTGTCCATTATTTTACTCTTCTATTAGGGGGCCTGAAGTAGATGTTGGCTCTCCTAGAGGTTGAGGTTGACTTTCCTCATGTATTTCCTCACCAATTTTCTATTGCAGTGCACAAGCTCTCGTCAAACCTTTTTGTCATGTGTCCAAACATGCAATCAATGACCTTTCTTCTTTAGCAAGATCTTCTTTTAATGTTAAATACATTTCTTTTTCTTTTTACTTAAGCAAAATATCAAGATTTAAATTGTGCTCCTTAATAACCCTCTTGAAGGCGTTCTATTTTATGGTGATATGTAATTGTTCTTTCAATTTAATAGCACATTGTAGATTTTTCTTAGCGTTGTTTAGATAAACATACATGCTATTCACTTGTTTTTGTAGATTATCAAAATTGGACTACACAAGAGAAAAGTAAAAATATGATAATTGATAAATGTATGAAAAATAAAATGAATAAATAAAATTAAGATGACTTACCTCAACTACATATTTTGTAATCTCTATAACTTCAACGTATTTGTTGTCAATAGCCCATTGATTAAAATAATATTGGACTTGGACATTTAGGTTCTCTAACGTATTCAAAAGAATATCTAAAATCTTATCATTGTACACTGTGGTGGCCTTTACCTTGTCAAATGTAGCTTGATGTAATAAAGTATCAAGATTTTTTGGTTCATGTTCCACAAAAGAAAAAACGCTCTCTTTTTGAATATTTTTTGTATTGGGCATTAATTTCTTCCATAATATTTTTTCTTTGATACTTCCACTCTCACATTTCAGAAATATCTTGAAGCACCATTTCTTTTATGGTGGCCTCACAATTATCTGGAAATAAAATATCTTTTGAAAATTTTAATTTCTCATTCTTAGAGGATTGCCAGTTGAATGGGGAGGGGATGAGCTCTTGACAATGACAACTAACTCTTAAATTTACAGTTCTTATATTCGATATTTTGAATCTTCAAGCACATAAATCGCTTTAAAGAACTCAGGAATCTTACCTTGTAACAAATAATCCTCATCAAGAGGAGTATTATCTATTTCTAAAATTCCTTGCATACTAGAAATATTTTGAAAGTCTAAAAATATTTGGCTATGTGCTAGTCCTAGACCGCTTGCATAAAATAATTGTTTTGCATGCATACGTTGACCCCTTATAAACTATGATAATGATAGAAGTGACAACAACATCATAGGTTATCTTCGATAAGGTAATTGATTTGGTGTCCCTATAAAATATTATTATAAAATATTGTAAAAATAAATGATGCAATAAAATTTAATTAACTACATGTGTACTAATTTAGTTTAATTCCACTTATTGGATGCCAATGTGGCCTGTTGGGTTTCTTGGGTCTATAAAGATAATTCCATTTGAATTGAAGGATTGATTTCTTGGATCCTAATTTTAACATGGCTGACATGTATCCCCACTCCATAGAGATAAATGATGAACTGAGAGAGGTTGAACAACTTGAAGAAGAAGATAATAGCTTTGATCAAACACCTACCGAATAAAAAAAGAGGAAAAATTGAATGAGTGTTGGATATCTACACGGTCCAGGTCATACAAATTCTATTTTATAAAATGGGAAGGGTTTCCAGAATCTTATAATTCTTGGATTTTAGAGGTTGTTTTGCTTAAATACACCAAGAGGTTCAGAATTCTAAAAGTTGGGGAGGATGATGCAGAGAGTCTTTAATACATCCTCCATCCTCTCCATCCACGCTTCATTTATTGAGTCCATTTATGACTCTATTTTGTAACGACTCTTCTCTTGAATAGGGGTTTATGCATAGTTATTATCTGTCAGCTATTTTTAGTTTTAGTGGCAATAAAAATAGGAGTCAGTTAGCATTGGAGTTTTTTGGGGGATTTTTTATACTATGGCAGGGAGATTTTTTGGGTAAAGTTTGGAAAGGTATTTTGGAGAGAAAATGACTCTGGAAGTTCTACGATAACTATTTGTTGAATGTTTGTCCTAGTTACAGGTTGTTTGAGATTATAGAGAGTTTGCATTAAATACCCATTTGAATAGTATAAATACCAGATTTATTGATGTCACCCCAAATAAGTTGGTCCATGTTTTGTTATCACAATAGTTTGATATTAATGTGTTATTTATTGAAATATTCCCATTCAACAGTTAGGGGATATGGCATAGGAGGTTCTCTCCATTCCACAATATTGTTGTACCTATACAAAAATTTAAATAGCTTAGAGATTTGTAAATGTTGTAGCTCTTATTTGAGAGATGAGCTGCAACTGCTTAGAAGAGGAGGCTTGCCAAGAATGGGATCATGCCAAAGGTCAATTTGAGTGCCATCTCCTAGAAGCCAAGAGGCCTTGTCTAAAATCAATTGCTTGGCTTCTACAATATGTTTCCATATTAAAGAAGTATGTGACCTTATATTTAAATTTCTTATTAGGTACATTCTTGTTGTTGAGGTAGCATATTTTATTTTTAAGATCCTTTTCCATGGGATTTCTGAAGGCTAAGATAGATGTCATAATAGTTTAGAACCTAAAGTATTTCATACTATTTCAACATGAACTATACCAATTCCTCCTTGATTCATTCTTGTAGCAACTAATTTCCAACAAACTAAATGATTTTTTTTTTCTTTTTGTTTACCTCCTTGCCACAAATTGTTTTTGACCAGCATATAAATGGTTTGAAGAATACTTTTAGAAGCATGATATACCATAAATTGATATATTGGAAGAGCAAATACAATAGATCTGATTAGCACTCTTCATTAAAGCCTTAATACTTTGCAATTTCTACACAAAATTAAATATAGCTGGATATGCACATGACCAAATATCAAGTGGAAAATCGGTCACATAATAGCCACAATCCAGGAGAAGATCAAAATTTAGATAAGGTGGAATGGGAGAAGAAGAAACTGCAGTGTATGTGAATGTATCAAAATACTCATTTTGCACGAATTTCCCAGGGAACACTGTTTGTAGATCTTGCATGCTATGAAATGACTAGCATTCACTCAAAACTTCTATACCAAAAATGAGGCTAACCAGATTCTGCATAGTGAATCCTGCACAATATGCACATGGTATGGAAGAAGATAAACCAAATTCATCAAGATAATATCTACTACATGCATTCTGTAAACTACGAGTCATTACCTTGGGAGGGGATTGCTTAGATGTTTGTGATTGAATTGATTGTATACCGCTATATTTCACTTGAGAATATGGACAATGGACATACGAGATTTGGATTTCAATATTTGTAGTGCTCAAAAATGAATTTTATTGAAGAAGAATTAAGACATCTTCGTTGAATCTTCTCATGAATTTCATGGAGGAAGACAAGCCATTCTTTTCAAAACCAAATGAATAAGGTGTTGGATTCTCTACTAAACTTTGCAGTGCATGTGCATGGAATCTTTGATTTTGTTTTGTACTCCTTTTTTAACTGGTTCTCTCATGAGCACTTTCTCTAGATTTTTCTCTATTCTCCTTTAGCATAGTAGGATTCACCATTTCTCTTTTCCTATGACTCAAAACCACCCTGGTATTTGTGAAACATCTCGACTCTCCCTTCAGTGTCACTATCATTGCCACGCATGAATATAGATTACTATTGCTTTTAGTCATAGATGTAGGCAAGGATTCTAAAATAAAATTCAATAGTGAGCATTGTGGATTATGGAGCTCTCGTGTAAAGAATTTAGGGTTTTATACTGAAGACTTGATAGTGATGCAGCCCTTGTTGGATTCTATGAAAAGAAAAAAATAAAAAATAGCAAAAGGTTGAGATAAGTGATGAATTACAACCTCAGCTTTTTGAAGAAGCCACTCCATAGTTTTACTTGGTTGATCAAAGCTAAGTCTATCTTGCAAATCATATATCTTGATAGTTGTTTCTACGAATAATCTCATCTGTCGATATCTTGGACCCTTTTACATACAAACTTGATTGTGTCGATCCTTGCTACCTCTAGGTTGGGATACTCGATATGCATTCAGATCCATTTGAGACATTTTAACTGTAATTTTAGCATGCAGTCTCCTTATTATGTTTGTAGCAAAACTTATTTTTCTATGTTTTCTCTCGATATTTAGGGTATCCATAGTGTAGTTGTCATGGATTGCATTACGATTATGATCTATGACATTCCTAGAAGATAAATCTTCGTAATGTATATCCTCCACACTCAATTGTTCTTATTCGGTTCTAGTTCAACTACTACTTTATATGGAATCAGGAAAAATAGAATTAATAGCTTCTAGCCATCCACCAAGGTTAGCAACATAGTTGGGATCGAAGCGGTCAAGCTGCTCATCAAATATTTCTCTTCCTTCTAAATAATGTTTTAGCCCCTATACTTGTATGTCAGAAAAATTTATTTTGTAACACCTAGATGTGAATACCCAAGGTCACTAGTTTGCTATTGTAGTGCATAAGCTCTTGTCAACCCTTCTTATCCTATGTCCAAACTTACAATCAATGCCCTTTCTTATTTAGTAGGATCTTCTTTTAATGTTAAATGCATTTCTTTTTCATTTTGCTTAAGCAAAATCTCAAGATCTAAATTGTGCTCCTTAATAATCCTCTTGAAGGCATTCTCTTTTATGGTGATATGTAATTGTTCTTTCAATTTAATAGCACCTTGTAATTTTTTCTTGGCATTGTTTAGATAAACATACAGGCTATTCACATGTTTCTATAGATTTATCAAAATTGGAGTACAAAAGAGAAAAGTAAAAAATATGTCAGTTGATAAATGTATGAAAAATAAAATGAATAAACAAAATTAATATGACTTACCTCAGATACATCTTTTGCAGCATTTGCAACTTCAAATTTTTTCTTGTCAATAGCCCATTGATTAAAATAAGCTTGGCCTTTGAAATTTAGGTTCTCTAACCTATTCAAAAGAATATCTAAAATCTTATCATTATACACCGTGGTGGCCTTTACCTTATCAAATTTAGCTTGATGTAATATAACATCAAGATTTTTTGGTTTGTGTTCCACCAAAGAAAAAATGCTCTCTTTTCAAAAAATTTATATTGGACATTAATTTTTTTCATAATATTTTTTTCTTGATACTCCCACTCTCTCATATCATCAATATGTTGAAGCACCATTTCTTTTATGGTGGCCTCACAATTATCTGGCAATAAAATATCTTATAAAATTTTTAATTTCTAATCCTCAGTTAGAGGGTCACTAGTTGAATGGGAAGGGGATGAGCTCTCGATAGTGGTAGCTTAACTCTTCAATTTATAGTGCTTATATTCACTTTTGTGGACCTTCAATCACATTGATCACTTTAAAGAACTCAAGAATATCACACAGATAAACCTCATCAAGAGGAGGATTACCTAATTCTGAAATTCCTTGTAAACTAGAAATATTTCCAAGAGAAATATTTGGAAAGCCTGAAAAGGTTTGGCTATGTGCTAGTCCTCGACCCCTTGCAAAAAATATTTTTTTCTCATGCATACTTTGACCCCTTATCAACTATGGTCATGGTAGAGGCAAAAAAGACATCATAGGTTGTGTTCGATGAGGTAATTGACTTGACGCCACTATAAAATATTATAATAAAATATTATTATGAAATATTGTAAAAACATATGATGCAATAAAATTTAATTAATTACATGTGTATTAATTTAGTTTAATTTCACTTATCGGATAGCAATGTGGCCTATTGGGTTGCTTGGGTCTATAAAGCTAATTTCATCTGAATTGATGGATTAGTTGCTTGGATCTTATTTTTAACGTGGCTAACCTGTATCCCCACTCCATAGAGATAAATGATTAATTGAGGGAGGTTGAACAACTTGAAGAAGAATATAATAGCTTGATCAAACACCTATCAAAGTAGAAAAGAGGATAAATTGAATGTGTTGGATACCAAATTGGTGGCTACACGGTTCAGGTCATACAAGTTGTATTTCATCATATGGGAAGGGTTTCCAGACTCCTATAATTCTTGGATTTCAGAGGTTGATTTGTTTAAATATACCAAGAATAACTCTGAATCAGGGCTTTGAACCAGGAGGTTCATAACTCTAAAAGTTGGGGAGGATGATGCAATTGGGGAGGATGATGCAAAGAGTCTTTAATACATCCTTTATCCTCTCCACCCACGCTTCATTTATTGGGTCCGTTTATGACTCTATTTTGTAATGACTTTGCTCTTGAATAGGGTTTTATGCATAGTTATTATCTGTTAGCTATTTTTGATTTTAGTGGTAGTAAAAATATAAGTGAGTTAGGATTGAATTTTTTTTGGGGGTTTTTTATACTATGACAGTCTGGAAAGGGATTTTAGGGGAGAAAAAGACTCTGGAATTTCTAGGATAGCTATTTGTTGAATGTTTGTCCTAGTTATAGGTTGTTTGAGATTATAGAGAGTCTACATCAAATACCCATCTAAACAGTGTAAACACCAAATTTATTGATGTCACCCCAAATAAGTTGGTCCATATTTTGTTGTAGCAGCAGTTTGATATTAGTGTGTTATTTCTTGAAATGTTCCCATTCAACAGTTAGGGGAGATAGTAGAGGAGGTTCTCTCCATTCCACAATAATGTTGTGCCAATATAAAATTTTGGAAAGCTTAGAGATTTGTAAATGTTGTAGCTCTTATTTGAGAGATGGGTTGCAACTGCTTAGAAGAGAAGGCTTGCTAAGAATGGGATCATGCCAAAGGTCAATTTGAGTATCATATCCTAGAAACCAAGAGGTCTTGTCTAGAATCAATTGCTTGGCTTATACAATATGTTTCCATATTAAAGAAGCACCTGACCTTATATTTGAATTTATCATTAGGTACATTCCTATAGTTGAGGCAACATATTTTATTTTTAAGATCTTTTAATTTATGGGATGTCTGGAGGCTGAGATAAATGCCATAACAGTTTAACCCCTAAAGCCTTTCATACTATTTCAGCACGAACTATACCAAGCCCCTCTTGATTCATTTTTGTAGCATCTGATTCCCAACAAACTAAATGAATTTTTTTTTTCATTCTGTTTACCTCCTTGCCACATAATTTTTTTGACCAGCCTATTAATGGTTTGAAGAATACTTTTAGAACATAATAAACCAGAAGTTGATATATTGAAAGGGCATATAAAACCGATCTAAATCAACACTTTTCGTAAAAACCTTAATACTTTGCAATGATCATATATCAAGTGGAAAATCAGCCCCATAATAGCCATAATCCAACAGAGGATTGGAAGTTGGATAAGGTGGAATGGGAGAAGAAGAAACTGCAGTGTATGCGAATGCATCGGAATACTCAGGTTGCACGAATTCCCCAGGAGACACACATCCTGTTTCCAGATCTTGCATGCTATGAAACAACTGGCATTCACTCAAAAATTCTATGCCAGATATGAGGCTAACCGGATTTTGCATAGTGAATCCTGCACAATATGCACATGGAATGGAAGAAGGCAAACCACATTCATCAAGAGAATATCTACTACATGCATTCTGTAAACTGTGAGTCGTTACCTTGGGAGGGGACTGCTTAGATGTTTGTGATAGAATCGACTGTATGCCGATATCTTTCACTTGAGAAGATGGACAGCGGACAGACGAGTTTTGGATTTCAAAGTCTGTAGTGCTCAAAAATGAGTTTTCCTGGGAAAGCATTGAGGCGTCTTCGTTGAATCTGCTCATGAATTTCATGGAGGAAGACAAGCCATTCTTTTCAAAACCTAATGAACAAGGCGTTGGATTCTCTGCTAAACTTTGCAGTGCATGTGCATGGAATCTCCGGTTTTGTTTTGTACTCCTTTTTTGACTGGTTCTCTCGCGAGCTCTTTCTCTGGCTTTTGCTCTATTCTCCTTTAGCATAGTAGGATTCGCCATTTCTCTTTTCCTACGACTCAAAACCACCCCGGTATTTGTGAAACGTCTTGACTCTCCCTTCGGTGTCACTGCCGCTGCCACACAGGAATCCGGGTTGCTATTGCTTTCAGTCGTAGATGCAGGGAAGTTTTCTGAAATGAAATTCAACTGTGAACCATTGTGGATCGTCGAGTTCTCGTATGAAGAATTTAGGGTTTCAGACTGAAGACTTGATAGTGATGAAGCCCCTGTGTTGGATTCTGCGGAAAGAAAACAATCAAAAATTGGAGAAGGTTGAGACAAGTGACGAATTGCAGCCTCAGCTTTTTGAAGAAGCCACTCCACAGTTTTACTTGGTCGATCGAAGCCAAGTCTATCTTGCAACTCATATAGCTTGATAGCTGTTTCTACGGACAATCTCATCCGTCGGTCTCTTGGACCCTTTGACGTACAAACTTTACTGTGTCGATCCTTACTACCTCTAGGTTGGGATACTTGGTATGCATTCAGATCCGTTCGAGACATTTTAACTGCAAAATTAGTATGCAGTCTCCTGATTATGTTTGTAGCAGAACTTGTTTTTCTATGTTTTCTCTCGAGATTTGGGGTAACCACAGTGTAGTTGTCATGGATTGCAATACGATTTTGATCTGCACTGAGGCCTGGTGGTGATGGTGCACATTGATCTGTGACATTCCTGGAAGAGAAATCTTCGTAATGTATATCCTCCACACTCAGCTGTTCTGATTCGGTTCTGGTTCTGCTACTGCTTTGCACGGAATTAGGAAAAATAGAATTAACCTATCATTGAAATAGGTTAAAATGAAGTTGAAATAAAATCACAAACAAATTCTTTCTTACGTGACAATATGTATCACAAACCATTATACACCACCATAGAAATAAAACACCAACGACGTTTCATTATTCTGTGAAATAACTTTAAATATATAAAATCCACAACATCGACTAACTCCGCACCTCTTGCCCCAGATAAAGAAATGGCGTATTTCTATATCATAATCTTTAGCAGAATTTTAAAATATAAGAAAATCAGCAAGAGACGGACAAGGTTTCAATCAGCTCGAGCACAAGTGGCCATCCACGCACTGGCCCTACTGACATCTCTCTCGCTCGGGTTTTCATTTGTTAAACAGAAAATAAATTCTCGCAAGATTAGTTTACTGTTATTATTGAATTGTTATTTCTCCTTTTTTTCGTAAGGAACCCAGGGGGGCATTGCAGGGGTAGGCAAGCTAGAAGTTGTCTTTCCCTTTCACTCTCCATTCCACAGGAAATTATGTTTTTCATATAAACTTTGCAGAACAAGATTTAGGTTATAAACTTTACAATATAGAGATTCAATTCTAATAAAAAAATATAAAGATTCAATTCTAATAGCTATGTCAATTTCCTTGGGCTTTCCTCTTCGTCTTGGTATGGAAGACGGGCAAAGAAAAGAAAACTCGAGAGAGACGAAGATGGACAACTGCCACATGTGTACTGCTGCACAAGTATAGCAACATCATTGCGATACTACCTAGCGGGCCCAAAAACATATATATGGAATACAATAGGGATCCGTGCAAACTTTCTACCTTCCAGCTCAACTGTGTTTTTTTCAGCGACAATTTTTAATAATTGGTCAAGGTTCAAACCTATTCTTTCTTGTCCAACAAACTTATTCTTTCTCATTTTGAGTATATATGATTGCTCAACTATATTTTTTTTACACCATTATTTTTATAACTGGAAGCAGCAGGGTTCAAACAACATTGACTGCTTCCCACAAACCTATCCGTTTCGTTTTGCGTGAGATAGGACCATCCGTCGCTAAGATTTTGCTAGCGTGAGATAGGACCATCCGTTGCTAAGATTCAAACAACAGGGACTGCTTCCAACAAACCTATATGTTTCATGGGGACCATCAGTCACTAAGATTCAAATAATAGGGACTGCTTCCAGTATCTATTTCGTTTTATGTGAGATAGGACCATCGGTCGCGCTAAAGATTCGCATCAGATTAGAATAATAGGTTGGCACGCACTCAAAGGATTTCGAAGCAGACTATTACCTTGGCTTCCCTCAAGGTTTGAACCTAGGTCTCTTCTTTATAAGTGCCCAACCACACTTACACTTAACAATCCACTAACGCTTGAATATTACACTACCCTACCTTACTCCATATTTTAAAGGAGACAACTCCATATTTTGAAGGATTGTCTCCTTGTCAGAGTTTAGCCATTAGGAGGAAGCGCTCTTCTTGGATGGGGCTCCCGTTTGTGGTGCTTGTGTTTGCAGCGTCTGTTGCGTAGGAAAAAGGGGCAAAGCAACGGCAGGCATCGTACAGACAGGTCAAGGCCAAGCTACTATGTGGGTGTGTGTGCGTGTCCGCTTTTTTTTTCACATGCAACTTTAGGGTGAAAATGGAAATCCCCTTTTTTTCCATCCATGTCAAGTGCAGAGTTGCTCCGTAACTGGTGAGAGTGGAAAATGGAATGCTTAGGTTTCTTGTTTGGGTTCCGCGATAGGCAACACAAGCATTATAATTTCGTTTTGAAGCGCCATATACATCATCGGATGCTATATTTCATATCTCTATAACTTTTCTACATTCCAAAACATTTAGCCCCTACAAAAAAAAAAAAAAAAGCAACTAGCCAGACCGAATTGAAATGAGGAAAAATCACAAGATAAAAACACCAATACCTGTATGGACAAATTCGATGCTCAAATGAGGTATCACGAATGTCTTTCTTCGTTGTTATATATCCAAATAACACCATGACATGGCTAAAGCAGCAGATTAAATTATGGACCTGGTGGAATTGTTTGGTATACCAAGAAAGGAAAGGAAAAAAAAAAAAAAACTAGAATTAGAATAGAAGATGAAGCAGATGAGATCTGAGATATACATGTATATATATATATATATATGTAAAGAGAGAGATGTGTAGGCGCAAGATCACGTGGAATAGAAGGGCATGGATATTTAGTTTCATGTCATAGTCCAAGGCATGAATAGATGCATGCCAGTTAGATATATTATGCTGTCGTAGAAAAAGGACATGTATGTGGATGGCATATACTTTCCACTTTGAAAGACCGTAGAGTAGCAGTCGCTCTTCAATCATGCTAATCTTTATCAGGGGTATAGAGGGACACATGGTGGATAGGGGGTCTACTGGATTTTCAAAGCACTTCCCTTCTCTTCACATCGTTGCAGTCCATTTTGTACGGCGCTCAGAAAGCGCATGTGCTGAGCACATGCGACAGAGACATTCTTGGTAAAAATATTCAACGTCCATCAAATACGCCTCTATTATTCGGTACTTGCACTGGTCTACGGTGTTGGATGCCTCATGTCAATGCCAATGCCATTCTTGTTCCGAAGACTATGGTGACCTTGCTGCTGCTGCTTGCCATTTTCTGCTGGTTTGCTCTGCACCACTAAAGTTACAAAAGCTGGTGTGGATGTCCTAACACATCGAGCTCAGTTGTGTTTCATGACAAAGCAGAGTTTAACAGAGTGATATAAATGACATATTATCTCTTCCATAACGGAGGATAAAATGCACATGTCATGTACACTGAAGAAACAGTGTGCATATGTTCCTCACTGGCCCATCTATCTTATCGCTCTCAACTTTTTGAACGAGAGTACATGCTTTGAACAAATTCTGGACGGAATCATATTCCTTTGACTCAGCCGTGACAAGAGAAGCACAATCCAAAACGGGTGCCTCATTCAAAAAGGGGATATTGTCACGCTTACATAAAATATAAAAAATTGTATGGGATTTGCTTTAGTTTGCTATTGAGGATAGAAAATTGCGTCACGCTTACATAAAATATAAAAAATTGTATGGGATTTGCTTTAGTTTGCTATTGAGGATAGAAAATTGCGTACTTGCTATACCCATAAAATTTATATGCGATAATGGCGAGGGCAAAACGTAAGGACGAACGTCACAATTCGATTTATATGCCTAATTACAAAGTCTTATTATGCCCACTGTATGTATACATTGTACTAAGGATTGAAATATCATCCACCACCTTTTAGATTTTATACTTTTTATTTTAATTTTTTTCATTATTTTTAATTTGTTTTAAGGGACTGAATTCTTATCTATATTATATTATTATAATATTATTTAATAAGATTTAAACTTGAATTTTTATCTCATAAAAAATAATAGTTAGTTTTTTTTTAATAAATATTATCACAACCATAATTAAATATACTCTAATTTCTAGCTGAATGTATAAATAAAATTTTAAGGTTAAATTCCTTTGGTTTAGAAATGAGAATTGTGTGGGACAAGGTTTGTTCCAAAAAAGACCATGGTGGATTAAGCTTCAGGAAAATCCACAAGATGAACCTAGCTCTCATGCCCAAACAAGTTTGGAGAATTGGCAATGATGAGAAAACTACTTGGATAGACATAGTTAAAGGAAAATACCTCCAACAATCTTCTTTCATGGATGAGCAACCTCTGTCTAACAGGTCCTACTTCTAGAATTTAATTATCCAAACCAAGGACATCATCAAGAAAGGTCTGAGATGGCATCTCGGATGTGACAGTCATCAGATTTTGGGAAGACGCTTGGTTGAGGGATCAACCCTTATCAATGAACCAAACCTCGCCATTCTCAAGCCTATTACTGATCATATCTTTTGCAGTATAGTTGTCAAATTTATTACCCAAATTTCTAATTATCGATAGAGGAAACTCCTTCCTACCAATAGCCCCAGTAATGAGATTAGTACAGCTTCCAAAACTATTCAAAATATATTGAGACTCTATATTATCCCAAACAATAAGAGTATGGATTCCTTTATCTGGAAACTATCTGAGAAAGGTATTTTCACTGTCAAATTTACATATTATTCTCAAGATCCACTTGTTGCATCCTGGATATTAGCTAAGTTTTTTTGGCTAAAACACTTGATACCTAAAATTAGCTTTTTCTTGTGGTTTGCTTTGCAAAACATAATTCTAATCATGGATAATCTAATCACCAAAGGCATGTACATTCTTAATTGTTGTTCTCTCTGTAAATCAAACTGGGAATCAACTTTTCACCTTCTCCTAGAATGCCCCATCTCGTTGTCAATTTTGAATTCCCTATTTGAGCTTGTCAACATTGCTTGGACCCATCCATCATTGCTCACTCTCTTATTCTAATAATGGCCCTGTTGGAATATGTAATGCAACATTGTGTAAATTATTCTTAGAATAAAATATTAAGTGTAAAGAATAATATTTGAATTAGAATATAATTCTATCTTATGTAAAATATTCCCACCCAATTAATAAATAAATTAAGGGTGCTAGGAATATTTAATTTCTTGGAAAAAAGTCATCTCCCTTTTCTAGCAAATATTAAAAAGTAACTAATCACTTTCTAATATTTGATAGAAAAGGGAAATAACTCACTTTCTAATATTTTATAGATGCCACTTATCACATATCTCAAAGATTAGATTGTGATAAAATTAGAAAGTAACTATAACACTTTCTAATATTTGATAGAGTGTGATAAGATTTAGGGTTGTAGTAGAAAATCTTCTCTTTAAATAGGGGTGTTTTTCACTACATATTAATCATATCTTATCATATCTTGTCATATTGACTTGTGTTGTTGTTTATGTTGATGAATATTGTTACATAACATTGAAGCATTCTTGTATTGTTGAATCATTGAGTAATATAGTGAGTTTCATAGTGGATGTTTTCCTTCTTCATTTGAAGTAGGGTTTTACCACTCAATATTTGTGTTGTAGGTTTACCTCTTTTATGTGTGATTGATCTTGTGGAGCATTCTTCGATATTATAGAGACTTTTCTTGTCTCATAGGCCCAAGCCCTTTACCATACCCTAACTCAATTTTCTTTGGATCTCTTGCTTACACCACTACTTATGGTAAATTTAGCTAGAGTAAAACAATAGGATTTTATATGGGATTGCTAAAGACCCGCACTCTATCTTCCTATGAACTACCATATTTGTTGTTGAGAATGCTCAACTCATCTCATCCACTGATACCCCCAAACCTAGACCTGAGTCTCATTTGTTTGCTCACCTCAAACTTACTAGCCTTTCAGGTGACACATCTAATTTTGTTGTTGATAGGTTTATCAGGTGGACCCCTCCCCCTGTAGAGTAGATCAAGTTTAATTTTTATGTGGTGGCTAAAGAAAATCCTGGAACAGTGGGCGATGGAGGTGTAGTTAGAAATAACCATGGGAGAATTATCTTTACCTATGCTAAAAAAATTGTCCTTGAAACAAAAAATATAGTTGAAGCAAGAGCCATATATCAAGGGTTACTTATCCTGGATGGTTTCAATGTTGAAAATATCATTGTTGAAGGAGACTCATTATTCATCCTCAACTACCTCAAAGCCATCGAATCTCCATCATGGAATTTGTGCAACATTATTGGTGAGTGCAAAAGACTTATAAGTAAGTATTCCAATATTATTATCTAACATGTTTATAGAGAAGAGAATAAGGTAGCAGATTGGTTGGCCAACATAGGTGTCAAATAGGAGATCCTTCATGTGTGGTAGACAAACTTTCCATACCACCTCAAGATGGCCAATCATGCTGATAATATTTTCCTTTTGTAAGCTGGGCCACACGTTGAATTACATTTCATCAAGAGGCTTCACCTCTTCCAGTTCTGCCAACCACAACTTACTCCATAATCCCACATGGAAGGTTACCTTGCATTTGAACAATCCTATGATGCTAGAGATTTTGAAAAACAAAATATTTTTTCCTATGCTGAACTGAGGATCCGAATCTAGTCAAGACTCACCCGAAATAGCCACCTTGTTGTTGAGTAGTACACCTCAGTTTTGATTATCATTCATTTCTTAAAGTGATAATATGATAGAAATGGTGGATTAATTATCCCTCTTGGGTCTATCCTTCTTTATAGTTGTTCGTTTTCTTGGGTTTGTTCTACCTAATTTGCTTATGTTTGGTTGTGTTTGTTGCTCTTTTTCTTTGGTCTATTTTGGCTTTATGACCAGTGGTTTTTCTCCTTTATTCAATTTGTAAAAGGTTTAGGGATCCTTTCAAAAACCTTTCTACTAATCAAAAAAATAAAAATATATTACTATAGTGTAGTATAATTTTTTTACTTAATCTACTTAATGACAAGTTTATGTTTGATTTTCGTTTATTAAAGGTACCTTCAAAGTAGTTCAATGGTACTTATATAGTTTTTTTTTTCTTTTGTACACAAGCTCACTCACACACACACATACACACCACACTCACTCACACACACACATACACACCACACTCACTCACACACACGCACACACACCATACCCCATGATGGTTTAAACTTGGGTCTCTCGAAAGAAAGCCCAAAGCCCTAACCACATGGGTGTCCCATGGGGACTGGTACTTATATAGTAATCCTTTATATTTTATATTTGACAAGGTTTCATCATAAGACAATAATGCATTACTATGAAAAAATGATTAAATATATATTTATTTTTATTTTGTAGATTTTTAAAAGTTGTATGTGGCTCTTTTTAGGGAAACTTCTATGAAAATAGAAGTTCATTACATCTACTATTAAATCAATTAGATCATATATAGTTTAGATTTCTATAAAAAATAAATTTCTCTCTTTCAAAGAGCTAATTTTCTTCTATCATAATTTTGATAGCATTTTCATCAAGAGATTGCATATGATTTATTACTTGATTTAATTCTATATAGATATCTCAACCTTTTGAAGATATTATCTCCAACATAATTGATGGATATCTAGGATAATACTATGGATGATCCAATTTTGATATTTGTTTAGCATTAATAATAATATGAGGATCCACATCCATTGAAATATTTTTACATCATTTTTTACATGACCATCATAGTTCCTATAAGAAGTACCTCATCTTTGCATAGTTGTTTGTTGAAATTGCATATGATTTTGTGTAGGTGAGAAGAATTTTGCCATCGCTACTCGAAAAAACACCACCATCAAAATTATGTTTGATAGACCTAAATTTTAGAGATTTTCATTTTACAATGACTTGATGTATATTCTTTTCATCAACTCTATTATTGTAGATCACTCTTGCATGTAATTGCAAATCCTATAACCAAGTGATTAGCATATATTTCCCACATTTAAGACTTCCAATGATGAGCATCATGCCTATCAATATTCTAAAGAGAGACACCAATATGAATCCAAACTAGAATATAATTCTTTAGTTTATTTTTAAAGAATTATTATTCCTTTCAAGCCACAACTTCTAGAAAATAATGATTTAGAACCAATCCTCTACATAATGCTTTATGATTTAGATTTGAAATAATATATCCAACATATCATCAACTTTGCTTATGATAATGCAACTAGATAAATTCTCATTCCTTTGAAAAAGTATATTGAAATGATGGAATTAAAAACAATGAGGAAAATTAGAAGTTTCTATCACATCTTAGAAAAGAGACATCTGAATGTATTATTGAATTTTTGGCATTGAATCTAATATATTATTCTAGTATATTTCTTTTGTGTATCATTAAATTGCTATGCTCTTGATGTATTTCTAGAAGTTGGTTCATTGTGTCATTGGTTTAAATCATACAAACTTATTTGAAGATGGATGTGTATCCATGGACTCCATAGACATGGGTAAATGCACCCTTATTTAGACATCTAGTAATATAGATATTCTTCATTTCTTAACTCTAGTAGGTGAAATGATATATCAACAAGTGTCTTTACCTATGGACAATAGAATTTTTATCCTAATCATGGCATGAAATCGTGTTACTTTCTTGCATTCAAGCATTGACTCTTATAAATAAATAAGACAACTTATATTCAATGCATGTGGTGGCATGATAGTTGGTTATCCTCTTTACATAGAGGAGGTCAAATATTCAAAGTGAACCATTTGAATATTCTTCATCTATCTATCTATATATCTATCTATCTATCTATATATATATATATATATATATATATATATATATATATATATATATATATATATAAAAATAAAAAGAGGGAGATAAATTTCCAATCATTGTTTGGAAATTTTGAACACATTGATCTCAAAACATGTGAAAGATGATGAATCAAACCCCAATCTCTTTTGAGCTTGATTTTTTCTAAGATGCATGATTTTTCTAGCACTATACATTGGTGATATCGATTTATAGACCTATTTCTATGTTTGGGGACAAATTGTGTGAAATACTCCTAGAGTTATGTTGCCCTAATTTGAAAGGCTAGATTTACCTTTTTGTATACAATCCAAATATTTGGTTTGATTTTTTTGGCAAATATAGATGAATTTGTGATAGTTGTAGTAGATTTTAGGTCGTTTAGAGGCTTGTAAGAAAAGTATTTAGGATATGCTTTAGGCAATCCCTATTTCTCTTTTGGACGATAGATTTAGCTTATTCATGAAGATCTTCTCTTTCATTATCTCTTCATTCTTCTATTATTTATTAGGTACTCTTCAAAGTTTATTACAAATATTATTTTAAGTAGGTTCATGCAAATCCTTTTTTGGCAACTAGAGTTTGGTGGCCCATGGGCAAGAAAAAATCTTTAAATAGGGTGATGTATCCCATTAATAGAAAATTTATACCTTCAAGATATACCTTATTTGATAATGGAAGATTGAAAGAGATTATATTTATTAGAGGTGGTGGTTTTGACTCTTGTTCTTCATTTGAATCCATAGAAAAAGTGTTTTATGGCTATGTAGAGGAGTGTATAATAATAAAAGTGGTGACTATGGTCTATCCTATGGATAATTTTGTGTAGGAACTATTTTATAGTTGTATATTTTAGATGATGGAAGGGATCCAATTGAATCTAGTTCAAAATGTAGAGGCCCACCAGAGCATATATTATAGGGAGGAATGATAATGTTACTAATGTTTCATCTCCTTCACCCTTCAACTTAAATTATAGGGAGTATTGAAATTGTAATATTATGCATGGCCAAGGCCAATAATGTATAATTTATTGGATAGGCATGAGGGTATTTCATTGTAAAATGTATTAATTATTGTAATATTTTATTATTTAAGCCATATGAGCCATAGGTGTTTTTGGGTTGTAATTCTAAACACAAAATAATTTCTCTTCAATAAAATTCTACGTGAAAGAAACCCATTCAAGTCTAAGACCAAGTAATGTTCAAACATCAAACCCATTCTAAAGTATCATCTCTAACATCATTTTTTTGTTGTTTCATCTCCACATTGTACTACTAATTCTCATCCTTCATCAACTTCCACATTGATATTACCACAATATTTATATATGATTTATCTAAAGAACCTTTAAATTGTATGTATTGCCTTCATACCTACCACTCATCTTAATTCTTATATTTTTTAATTTTCCTATAACACATGATTAGAAAGTAAATTTTATATATTCACCTCCAAAGAAAATTTGATTTTGACCTAAAAAGCTAAAATAATTTGTTCCTATCGATACATACATCAAATTGGTATGCTTTTGGGATTTCATATGGGAGAACCAAGTTCAAATTATGGGGAAAGTGGCCCATGATGTGCCCTTAGTTGAGAAAAAAGTATAGGTCCTTTAAAAAAAACTTGTATTTATCCTAATAAAAAATATCAAGTTCTATAATTGTTATTTAGCATCTTGTGAATTTTTCTATCTTTGTCTTTATATTGGATACTCCGTTGATTGTTTTCTCTTCTTAATTTCGAATCAACAACTTTTGTAGATCAAAATTAAGTTTTTGTTCCTTTAATGTTTATTAAACAAACTTCGGATGATGTGTCAAATACAAGCACATTCATACTACTATTCATGATGTGCTAGTAATTCTTTGCACATATTTTTATTGGACTAGAATAAACCTTTAAACAATTGCCACTCCACCTTATTGATAAAATTCTAGCACTAATAACACTATAAATAATATATTATTATTTAATGTTGACAACATACTAGTAATAGCCATACCAAACCCTATAATTGGAACAAATAATAAGAATTTAGCAATCATATGTCAATCCTCAATACATAGTAAAGTGACTATCCATTTGCTATTACCCTTCATTTTAGAATAACTTTTGAAGGAGCTTCTAATCACATAGAACTATAAAAAGAAGACTTTTTTTCGTTGTCCCTTTAGGTAACACAACTAGTACAACCACCACAATCTAAAGCTCAAACTTAGTCACATATACAAATATTATATATTTGATTTTTTTATTTTTATTTGAATATATTTAACTAAATATCATAAAAAATAAACTATTTTTAAAATGCATAATATAAATTAACTTATAAGGTTTCATGGCATCAAGAGGTAGTACTAAAATTTATTAATACATTTATGAAAATTTTGTCTACACATTATGGAAGGTTTCATGATGTTTTTTTCCAATGAAACTACACAAAAACAATTTACGAGGAGTCTTAATCTGCTCAGTAAACTTATAGCTGTCGTTTATATAGCATTTTTATAGCTCTCGTTTATATAGCATTTTGTGAAACCATACGATGACATTTATCTATTGTAAAATTAAAATTTATTTGGTACATGAACAGGACAAAGATTTGACCTTAAGTGGATTGTGGTTGATTTAAATTTATCATATAAGATTGTTTTACTGTTTTACAATAACTTTGATTAATATATTAAAACCTTATTTAAAGTTTCTTATTTTCAACTACTTATTTTGAACTCAATAAACTTTAAAATATATATATTAAACCATTTAAATAATAAAAGAAAATTTTAAAATTAATATATTTCATCATGAAAAATTAAAAACTCATAAAAAATATATGTAAGAAATATAAATTATAAAAAAATCTAAGATGATGTGGATGGCCCGTATACTCATTGCCGACGTTCCAAGACTTGGAGTACCTCCCTTTCCCTTGTTAATTTATTACTTATATAAATTGGAATAATAGAAACATAGCACCACTCTCATTCTTACCCTCACAGCATTGATTTTTTCATATCTCTTTGACGTTTTTTTTCTCCTCTCCTTTTCGGTTGCATTTATTTATTTTATTTTTTGAAAAAGTCAGGAAAATATGTCTGATCTGGATATTAATATTCTTATCGTGTTCGGCCAGTAAATAAACTTGTCAAAGTTTGTTTTGTATATTTGCATATTTTCCCTTTAGAAGAATTAGCTAAAGCGAGTGAATTCCTTACATGTTTGTATTATGTTGATTTCAGATCCATTCAAGGAGCGGGAATTGAATACGGAGGTGAACCATTACCTGTGAAATGTCGAAGGAGTATGTTTACATTCGCATTCAGCAACGTACGGGAGAAAGTGTTTGACAACTATTCAAGGGCTGGGTAAGGAGTACAATTACAATAGGATTGTGAAAGATTTAAAAAAACAGTTTTGCTGTAACGAAACGGTTGTGGAAGATAAAGAGCTTGGAAAAACCTTTGATAACTCAGTTTCTTTGGGATGGTCACAAGTTTTTGATAACTCAGTTTTGTGATTGGAGGCCTTGGATGGAAGAACTTCACTGAGCTAACTGGATAAATGTGGCTAATTACTGTGGGTACCATACTGGTAATTCAAAGGTTGGTAGATATTGGATCCTTATTGAGGATTGGCCTATTCAAATCCTAGAAAGGCAAAGACAAGATATCTAAGGCATCCTTCATATTAGATCTCTCTTGGTCCCATGAAAAAGATTGTTTTGGATGGAACAACACTACTAAGGGTGAGTATTCAGTTGCTCAAGGTTATTTGATCTTATGCCATGATAATCCCAACCATTCTTCTGACATTTTTTCTCAATTGTGGGCTCAAAATCTCTGGCCTAAGGTGAGGTTCTTTAATTGGCTTTTATTGCATCGTAGGATGCTTACTAGTGAGCAAATTATGAAGCGTGGTTTTCATGGCCCTTTTAGATGTGAGATGTGTGAAGAGAATGTAGAAACTTTCAACCATATTTTTATTGAGTGTACTTTATCCTCTGAGCTATGGAGGAGAATGACCATTTTACTTGGCTTACAGTGGTCCATTTTTTTTACTTTTGAACAACTTTGGAGGGATTGGCCTAATCAAGAGGGCGTTGATCATTTTATTAGGCAGTTGGTTTGAATGGGTTCTACCATTCTTCTTTGGAATATGTGGATTGAACGTAACAGCCGAATTTTTAATCAAGATAGGAAGGATATTCACTATATTTGGCAAAAGACCATAGCCAACTTAGTTGAATCAATCCATCAACTTCTTAATCACCCCCAAAAATCCCACCAAAGATGGGATCAAGTGATGCAAAGATTGAAGATTAAATCTTCTAAGGGGAACCAAATTAAAGGGAATGTGAGTATTAGTAAGATGGATAAGACAAGAAATTGGCAACCTCCTCCTAAGGATTTTGGAAAAGTTAATACTGATGGAGCCTCTAGAGGGAACCCTGGAAAAGCTAGTGTGGAAGGAATTGGTAGACTTTCAGATGGCTCCTTGGTTTTTACTTTTGCTGAGAATTTGGGTATTCTTTCCAATAACTTTGTTGAGGGGTATGGTATCCTTAGAGGCCTTCAGGAGGCTACTAAGGTTGGATGGGAAAAGGTGTTAGTTGAGTCTGATTCTCAACTTATGATTAATATTTTGAAGACTCTTTCCAAGAATCATAAGGTTGATCGGAGAATAAAAAAAATATTGAAAAGATTCAATTAATCCAGATGAGATTTTTGAAAGTTGATTACAATCATGTGGTCAGAGATCAAAACAAGAGTTTTGATGCTTTAGCTAATTGGGCTTTGGACAAAGGTGATCTTACTTGTTATGACCACCCTCTTAGATGCTGGGCTTCGCAAATTAAGGAAGTTATTCTTTCTATCATTTCTTTGGATGGTTCCAGTTCTGAAGGTACCTAGTTTTTTCTTGGTTTTTTTTCTTCTCTTTGGTTCATTCATTTTTTTTTAGTTCCCTAGCTCACTCTTTTATTTCTTTTGTTTTCTTTGTTGTTTCTTGTCTTATTAGTCTTCTGGTCTAGATAGGTCATTGTTATGTTCATTTTTTTTCTTTTTGGTTTTTTTGTTTAGTTTTTTAAGGTGTGTGTTCTTTTGTTTTGTTTTTTTTTTGTGTTCTTTGTGTTGTTTTTTGTTGGTCTTGTGTTTTTGTTATTGTGTTTTTTTATGTTTTTTGCTATTGTTCTTGTGTTTTTTTCGTTCTTGTTCTTGTGTTTCTCTTTGTTTATGTTAATTCGTGTTTTTTATGTGAGTGTTTTCTATGGTTTTTGTTTTTATTTATTGTTTATTTTTTGTTGTTTTTTATTTTTATTTTTATTTAATTGTTTTAATATTTTAGTTTTTGGTTGTGTTTATTTTTCATGTTTTTTTTTGGGTTATGTCTTTGTAGTGTTCTGTTGTTTTTGTCTTGTTTATGTTTTGCTATGTGGTTCTTGTGTTTTTCTATGTGGTTCGTGTTGTGGTTTCTTTTTTCTTTTTGTGTGTGTTTGGTTGTGCTTTTGTTTTTGACACACTCAAGAAGCATGTTTTTTATTTTATTTTATTATTTTTGTTGTTATTTACTTATTTTTAAATTGGTTTTGTGTGTTTGTTTGCTCTTTGAATATGTCAAAGGTGGTAGGCCAAATCCAAATCCTAAGCATTTTTGGCAGAATGAATACCCCGCATCCTTGAATCTTACTTGAAAATGGCATCCTTTTTGGAATGTTTTCCACAAATAAAAAAGAAACATAGCACCACTCTCATTCTTACCCTCACAACATTGATTTTTTCATCTCTCTGGACGTATTTTTGTCTCCTCTCCTTTTCGGTTGCATTTACTCTTTTGGAGAAAGTTAGACAATTATGTCTAATCTGGATATTAACATTCCTAACGTGTTCGGTCAGTAAATAAACTTGTCAAAGTTTGTTTTGTATATTGCATACATGTTTTCGGAGAATTAGCTAAAGCGATTGAATTCCTTACATGTTTGTATTATGTTGATTTGACCCATTCAAAGAGGCGGGAATTGAATACAACCTGTGAAACGTCAAAGGAGTATGTTCACATTCGTATTCAGCAGCGTAACGGGAGAAAGTGTTTGACAACTGTTCAAGGGCTGGGTAAGGAGTACAATTACAACAGGATTGTGAAAGATTTAAAAAAACAGTATTGCTGTAACGGAACGGTTGTGGAAGATAAAGAGCTCGGAAAAGTCATCCAGCTTCAGGGTGACCAGAGGTTGAACGTTTCCCACTTCTTAATCAATGTAAGTATTACTGTACTACATTCTTTGGTTTGGTATCCAGATGGATATGTCTCTCAACTCAGATTTCTATGACATATTAAAGGTTCGCTTTTAATAAATTTGTAGGGCGGCTTGGTGAAGAAGGAGAAGATCAAAATCCACGGTTTCTAGAGTCTGCCCAAGCATTGGAAACGTCTCATATCATACATTTTTATTAGAGTTTTATGAGTCAAATATAGAGAAGATCAGTTGGTTTTTGGCATAAAAGGAATCTGTTTATGCGAATGTAACAATGACAAGCATCTATTCATTTCATTTTACTCAGACGCTTTATTTTATTTGTAGATATTTTTACTTATAATATATTTTATATTTTTACTTATAAAATATTTCATATGAATGATTTAAGCGACTTATTTAAAAATTATATTATCATTATTAAAATATTGGAAATAAATAGTGAAAAGCTAAAATAAAAATTTAATACTTAGTAGATTATGATTTAGATGCACTATTTCAAACCCATAAAATACATTGAAGACTTCTTGAAGTTTTTTTTTTATATAATTAAGTTATTGGTAGCAATTTTCATTAAAATAATAAAACTTTACATTCTTTTTATTATATTAAATTTTTATTAATTCTCATTTTTCATTGGTAGCCATTACAACTTATCAATTCTTTAATACCTTCCTTAAGATTCCAAGATATCATATTTATAGGTTTAGTTTCACTTCTTGCTAACACTTTCAGAATTGCTTTTGTTCTCTCAAATCAATATTCCTCTATGTTTCTTTTTCTTTTTATTTTTGCTTCTTGGGTATACCTCTCTTTTTTTTATTCCTATCAATGCATTCATCTTCATCAATCTCAACTTGTCTATGCTTGTCTTGCTTTGAAGGATCCAAAGTACAAAGAATAATCTCATAAGCACTTTCTTCTTTATATTTCCATAAAACCAGTGCCAGAGCATTGCTCCATAGCAATTACCTCCTTATATTTTTCTCAAAACCCTAAATATTTATGGTTTTCCTTATATTTATTTCTTTATTATGCTACTCCATAGCAATTATTAATTGTACTTGTTCTTAATAGTATATTTTTTACTTATAATATATATTATGATTCTTTGATTCTTTCATTTGGATGATTTAAGAGAATTATTTTTAAATTATAGTCATTATTAAAATATTGGAAATATACACTGAAAATATTAATATAAAAATTTAGGACGTTGTATATTATGATCTTGATGGACTATTTCAAGTCCAAAAACATAGAAGACTTATTGAAGTATTTTTTTTATTTTTAATTAAGCTATTGATGTCACTTCAATTAAAATAATAAAAAATTAGATTACTCTCCATAAATTACTATTAGGTTAATTAAATTTTATCTAACTTACCTTCCTATCAAAGATGTTCATTTGATTTTCATTCCTTGATATTATTTTTATTAAGAGATAAAATTTCAAAATTTTCAAGATGAAATTCAATACTATGAATATGAATGGTTGAAATGTTTCCTTATCTATAAATATGTTGTTTATAGCAACCTATCATTTCCCTAATACCTTTATTTTTAGGGGTCTTATTCATGTCCCTAATATTCCAAGATATCATTTCATCATTTTTTTTTGTTTTGTTTTTATTTATGGGTTTAGCTCCACTTCTTATTAACACTTGGGCATATTTACTTTTGTTTTATATTCCTCTAAGTTTCTTTATCTTTTTAATTTTTACTTCTTGGGTCTTCCTCTCTTGTTTTTATTCCCCTGAAAACATTCATCTTCATGAATTTCAACTTTTTCACATTGCTCATAATAAGACTTATCATATATGAATTTGTCTTGCTTTGAAAGATCCAAAGTACACTTCCATAAAAACCCTAAAGTGCAAAAAAAACTACCCCATAGCAACTACCTTCTTGTGTTGCCCACAAAACCCTAAATTATTATGAATTTGCAAAAAGAAGATTAAATATTACTGGAAGATAATAAAAAAAATTTATTATCTCTTATAACCGAGGATAAAACGTACATGTCATGTACACTGAAGCATAAGCATGCATATGCTCCTCACTGGCCCATCTATCTTATCGCTCTCAACTTTTTGAACGAGAGTACATGCTTTGAACAAATTCTGAACGGAATCCTATTCCTTTGACTCACCGTTACAAGAGAAACACAATTCAAAACGGCAAAAAGGGGATATTATCACGCTTACATAAAAACACAAAAAATAGTATGGATTTGCTTTAGTTTGCTACTGAGGATAGATAATTGCGTACTTACTATACCCATAAAATTTATTAGTTTTTCTTTCTTTCCCTTTTTAATTTACTCTTTCGTACATTGTCCGATGATATTTCACCTCCCATATATTTGGGAGCCAACTAACTCTCCAGATCCATAAATGCATTTTCCTGCAAATGCGATAATGGCGATGGCAAAACATTAGGACTAACGTCACAATTCAATTTATATGCCTAATAAAAAATAGAAAGGAGAATACTGTTCCCGATTGTAGCAAAGTCTTATTATGCCCACTGTAATGTCATCCACCGCCTTTTAGCTTTCACACTTTTTATTTTATTTTTTTATTATGTTTAAGTCGTTTTAAGGAACTGAATTCTTATTTATATTATATTATTATAATATTATTTAACAAGATTTAAACTTGAATTTTTATTTCATGGTTATTTTTTTTTTTAAAATAAATATTATCACAACCATAATTAAATATACTTTATTTTTTATAGTTGTATGCATAAATAAAATTTTAAGGTTATTCTCAATCCCTTATCAATGAACCAAAGTTTGTTATTCTCAAGCCTATTATTGATCCTATCTTTGGAAACAGAGTTGTTTTTTATTACCCAAATTTCCAATTATTGGTAGTGGAAACTCATTCCTACCAACAACCCCAATAGTGAGATCAATGCAACTGGCAGAATCATTCAAAACCCATTGAGAATATGTGTTATCCCAAACAATGGGAGTATGGATTCCCCTATTTGGAAATAGTTTAAGAAAGGCATTTTCACTGTCAAATCTACATATTATTCCCAAGATACACTTGTTGCATCTTGAGTCTTAGCTAAGTCTATTTGGCTAAAACACTTGATACCTAAAATTAGTCTTTTCTCGTGGTTTGCTTCCCAAAACATAATTCTAAACATGGACAATCTAATCACCAGAGGCCTGTACATTCCTAACCGTTGTCCTCTCTACAAATCAAACTAAGAATCAACCTTCCACCTTTTTTTGGAATGCCCCATCTCATTGTCAATGTTGAATTCCCTATTTGATCTTGTTAATATTGGTTGGGCCCATCCATCATCGCTCACTCTCTTATTCTAGCAATGACCCAACCCTTTAACAAATCCCCAACTCAATTTTCGTTGGATCTCTTGCTTACACCACTACTTGTGGTAAATTTGGCTAGAGAAAAATAATAGGATTTTCAATGGGATTGCTAAAGACCCACACTCTATCTTCCTATGAATTACCACCTTTGCTGCTAAGAATCCTAAAATTGTCCCATCCACTAATATTCCCAAACCTGGCCTTGAGTCCCAGTTTTTTGATCACTTCAAACTTACTAACCTTTCATTTGACACATCTAATTCTGTTGTTGACAAGTCTAGTATTAGGTGGACCCTTCCCTTTGTAGAGTGAATCAATTTTAACTTTGATGGTGTGGCTAAAGAAAATATTGGAGCAGCGGGTGATGGAGGCATAGTCAAAATTTACCATGGGAGAATTATCTTTGCCTTTGCTGAAAACATTGATCTTGAAACGAACAATATGGCTAAAGCAAGAGCCCTATATCAAGGGTTGCTTATATTGGATGGTTCCAATGTTGACAATATCATTGTTGAAGGAGACTCATTATTCATCATCAAACACCTCAAAGAAAGTATTCCAATATTATTATCCAACATATTTATAGAGAAGAGAGTAAGGCAACAGATTGGTTGGCCAACATAGGTGTCAAAGAGAAGACCCTTCATGTGTGGCTAAACTTTCAGTAGCACTTCAATATGGCCAATCATGTTGATGATATTTTCCTTTTGTAAGTTGGGTCGCACAATGAATTGCATTCCATGAAGAGGCTTCACCTCTTCTAGTTCTACTAACTACAAATTACTCCATAAGCCCACACGGAAGGTTACCTTGTATTTGAACACTCATGTGATGCCAGATATTTTGAAAAACAAATTTTTTTCCCTATGCTAAATAGAGGACCCGAATCTAGTCAAAGACTCACTCAAAATAGCCACCTCGCTTTTGAGAAGTTTTGATTATCATCCATTTTTTAAAGTGATAATGTGATGGAAATGGTGGAGTAATTATCCCTCTTGGGTCTATCCTTATTTGCAATTGTTCATTTGCTTAGGTTTGTTCTACCTAAGTTATTTCTGTTTGGTTGTGTTTGTTGCTCCTTTTCTCTGGTCTATTTTGGATTTATGACCAGTGGGTTTTCTCTTTTATTCAATTTGTAAAAGGTTTAGGGATCCTTTAAAAATCCTTTCTACTAATAAATAAAATTATAAAAATATTATTATATTGTAGTATAATTTTTATACTTAGTCTACTTAATGACAATTTTATGTTTGATTTTCTTTTATTAAAGTTACCTTCTAAGTAGTTCAATGGTACTTATATAGTTTATTTTTCTTTTGTACACAAGCTCTCACACACACACACCACACTCACTCACAGACACACACACCACATCCCATGGTGGTTTGAACCTAGGTCTCACGAAAGAAACCTGTAGACACCAAAACAACACCAATCCGATTAAGTGACTACAAACACTGATCGCATTAACATACATAGCTTTTAGGGCAGCCCTCAGAGGTCAAACAGTGGTCCTGACCACTCACACAACAGTTTAGAAGGTCAAAAAATGAGCAGAGCAAAGTTGGTCGCAAACTGCAAGCTTCAAATCCTAAACAAGCCTTCAATCTAAAGTGAGCCTTTAACAAACTACAACCTTCAAACTTCAAGTCTTAAGAAAACTGCAAAACTTTAAGGCAAACCTAGCAAAAAGGGGAACCTTGGCCTTAGACATCGCGAAATCATGATGTCGCGATTTCGCGCATCGCGAAATCGTGACACCTTTGGCCCAGAGGGGAGCCTGGGCCAAAGGCGTCGCGATATCACGTGTCACGATATCGCGATATCGCGACACCTTTGGCCCAGAGGGGAGCATCGGCCAAAGGTGTCGCGATATCGCGCGTCGCGATATCGCGACACCTTTGGCCCCGAGGGGAGCCTCGGCCAAAGGTGTCGCGATATCGCGCGTCACGATATCGCAACATCTTTGGCCCAGAAGGGGAACCTCGGCCGAAGTGTCGTGATATCACGACGTCGCGATATCGCGACACTTCGACATCAAACACTTCTCTTTTCAAAGGCAACACTTAACCAGTCAGAGACGGACTTCGGCGTGGCTGCCACATGGAAGGCATGGCCTCCACGTGGCACCCTTGCGTGCCCATTTTCAAAAAGACCCCGTGGGTTTGCAGAACGGCGAAGCATTAATGAGACAAGCAGTTTCAAAACAAATCCGATCCGAGGCCATGCCTCATAACTACCAATGTCAGTGCGAGCCATGTCCCGTAATTGCTTGACAAGGATCAAATCTCAGCGGCTCCTGCGGATTTAGGGTTTGACATTAATGCTTCGGAGGTGAAAACCTCTATAAAAACTAGCTCAATACAATGTAAACACACAGACAGAAGCATTTTAAAAACACAACGAAGTGCTGCTGAACTCGATACCCGACTGCATCAGTTTGGGTTTCTCCTTCTTCACATCCAAAATCTCTTGCAAAGGGAGGTTGGTGGGTGGTTTTTCGGAAGCATGAATCTGACTTTCAGACCCGACCAGTGGATCACAATAATCCATTAATTTGCCGACATCACAATCCTAGATTTTGAGCCCATCCCTAGTGGATTGGCATCAAAATTGAGTTTTCACAGGGCGGCCCGCTTGGGCACCCCACGTACGTTCATGGTTTTTATATAAGTTTCATGTTTTCGAATACTTACTGTTTTCGAATATATTAAAACAGTCTACGATTTATAACATATGCTATTTTCGAATATGTTAGAACAACAGTTTACGTTTTATGTTTTTTTTGAATGCATACTGTTTTCTTTTCTCTGTAAAAGTTGTAGGTTTACGTAGAGTTGTTTTATTCACGTATCTAATCAATCTCTGCACGTATTTCTCATTGATTTTAGAGTCAAAAGTTCTGTCCTCTTATTGCAGGTGCTACTAAACAGTTTACCGTTTCTTTGAATGCAGGATAAGCAACAGCAAGCAAAGATTTATCAACATAAGCGACGGTAGTACTTTGGCCCGTCCATTTGAAATGTGGGCATGCGGATAGAAGCAATATTAATCTCGATTGTAACCGAGACAGACTAACACTCCTGGCCCCTAAAAAGGCAGGAGATGTATTGTAACCGAACGAAATTAATTTAAAAGGGTTGTGCTCCTGCTTTTCCCCTTTATATTCGGTTCATTCAAAGTTCTTTTTCCATTACGTCTGAATACTGTTTTTCATTCCAAAATCTCATGCTTTCAGTGGCGATCACGGTGGGACCCGAACCCACAGTTTTATTTTAGGTTAAATTACTGATCTAAAAATTGCTTTTTTTTTTACAGGTACGATTATTCGTCTCTGCAAGTGACGAGTACAGAGTTCGTATTCGTCTCACCCCGGGACGAATAAAATATTCGTCTCACCCTGGGACGAGTACGGTTTTGTTATTCGCCTCACCCAGGGACGATTACGGATCTGTGCATTTTTCAGAGCAAATCAGAAACATCCTATCCCGGTAGAAAAGAGGTAACAGTTTCTTCGTTTTCTGCTATGTTATTTCTGTTTATTGTATTTGTTAATTTTTTTACTTGCATTTTTCTTTTTTTTAATTATTAAAGAAAGGCAGAGAAATTTTTCGTAAATTTTCTCGCTTAAAAAAAAAAAAAAAAAAAAAAAAATTAGTTTTCTACTTGCTGTTTTCCGGTTTGTAG
This sequence comes from Wollemia nobilis, assembly GCA_028583015.1. NCBI lineage: Eukaryota > Viridiplantae > Streptophyta > Pinopsida > Araucariales > Araucariaceae > Wollemia > Wollemia nobilis. The sequence continues at coordinate 3,060,533 of JAQPPZ010002224.1, forward strand.
TGTCTGTCTGGCATAGGGAAAGTTTTCTTTCTTTGCTGCCTGTTTCAATTTTGCAAAGTAAAATGAACCCCACACACCACGTGGTATTTTAAACCAAGGCGTTGGTCGTAAAACCCCAACCCTTGAGCAAGACCAAAGGTGGATTCCGTTATCACTTTGGCTTGAGATATTGCATCCATTTCCCCGATTGTCACTGTTGTTAGACGTAAATCCTGACGAAAGCTGACCGAGTGTTGCTGGGGTGATTCCCATGCACGCAAGGATAAGTCTTCTATGGTAGGTGTCATTAATAGGACAATCCCCCTTCCGTACCGCCTATGTTCCACGTACCATCTGCTCTCACGTACCTATAGTCTCCCTCACGTAAGGGTGGGTATATAGAGAGGTTGGTATATCGGTCCGGCAATGGCATATTGAAGGGGCGACCATTTATGGGAGTCATATGAGCCAACATTATGCATTTAAACGTTCTTCCAAAATTGCAAAAACAAAACAAAACATCAAAATGCACTAAACCAGTTTAGGACACACTATCAAATCCTTAAAAGAGATAATCACGATTTTGTGTATGAGTGTGTTCATTTCTGCTTAGTGTAAACAAAAAGACAAATCATCATAAACGAGATAAAATCTGCTTAGATCGTAGAGAAGCACCACAATGGTGTGCACCCGTAGCCAAGCCCAATCAAGGGCGGATGCTGTGGAAGGTGCACAAAGAGGAGGCACAAGTCACCTCCGGTATAGCCCCAAGGATTTGGTCATACCACCTTGGCGGCCTGACACACAAAGCAGTCCCCTCCGTGCCCCGACGGAATGGGACTATAGAGGCACCTCTTCGAGGAGCACTCCTGTCCAGCATAACACTCAGCACACACCCTTCCATGAGGGGTATAGTCATAGGAGAGCTCCCTTAGATGCTCGCTATGAGTAGTCACCGCGCGATGAAGCGCTAGGTCAACATAGGGTTCAACGGGAGGAACCACATCATTACACTATCCCTCCTTCACCCCCTCTAGTTGTCAGGACTATAAAGACAAATCCAGAGCACAAAGCTTCTCGAGCGGGGCGGGCCAACTCCACCCGTCCCCTTTTCACTTATGAAAGAGAGCACGAGGAAAACCCTTACTTTCCTCAAAAACAATATACATCGCGGGAGCAATACGCCTCCGCACCTGCTAAATATCATGGTCACACACTGAGGCCAGAGCCTCGGATAAATGCTGCTACCCCCAACAGAGGGAGGCTGCATATAGATATCTTGGATCCCTATGACCAAGATAGATATCTGGGAGAGGCATCTAGGCCTTCTAAACATGAGGCGATGAGACCAACTATCTTAGAATCCGTCAAGCATTTCGCACACCGAATGCAACTCACGCAACTTGAGTTAGAACGACAATAGTTAGAGCAATGGTATCTTCTAAATAAAGAGCACCTTCAGCACCAGAAGGATGAGTTGTTCCAACACACTATGCAGGAGAAGACTCCAACCCCTCACACGCATAAGACAAAACATTTTGAGGGGCACAACCCATGGGGGTGAGACATGTCATCGCGACCTCATCAAACGCTACCTCCAACACCTCCCAGACAGGAGCGGGAGGCTACTCTCCCGATTCCTGAAGGACATGAGCGGGAGGCCGCTCCTATAACCAATGACGAGTGCCTTCCTCAAACATCCACCCAGGTTTATGAGCCACCCTCAAAAATTCATCAAGAATCTTCTAAGGAATCTGAGCGAGAAGAAGAGCGGGATGAACTTCCATATCAAGGCATGGGGGGTGCCATCTGGCCACCCCTCCATAAGCCCAAAGTTCCTTAACAAGAACCAATCAAAGAGGAGGAGCTCAAATCTCCCGATACATGCAAAGTGCTAGAGCACTTAGAGTCGGTAGAGACCAACATTTTGGAGCTCCCAAGGCCCAACTTACATGAGGCTCTTTTCGAAGAGGATCAACCTTTAACCGTAGGTCTACCTGAGGATGCAGTCCTCCATGTCTCAGAATCTCTAGAGTATGATGAGCTGTACTCATTGGTCAAAAGTGAGGATGAAATAGAGACAGCCCACAACAATCACATGCGACAGCATCGACATCCTATAAATATCGATGAAGCATGTCAGCAGATAAACATAATACTAGGGCATGAGTGGCGAGTTAACCCACCGCAGTGGGACCAAGCATTACATCCGACGCTTTGGGCACACAAAGATCAATTTCAACCCAGAGACCTCATAGCAACATCAGTGTCGGGGGTAGACCCTGTCCTCCTATCCATGCATAGGGCCGATCCATTCATGTCAATCCCTCCGGAGCCAGATCCCGAGTGCAAAGACCATCAAGCTGGGGGTACCTCTACCCCCTGAAGAGCCAGAGAGCCAAATCCCAAAATGCTCCAAGGATTCTTGCAATCGCTTGGTCAATCTCAAAATGCTCCAAGGATTATTGCAATCGCTTGGTCAATCCCAAAATGCTCCAAGGATTCTTGCAATCGCTTGGTCAACCCCAAAGGGGAGCCTCGTCCAAAGGTGTCATGACACCTTTGGCCCAGAGGGGAGCCTCGGCCAAAGGTGTCGCGATATCGCGCGTCGTGATATCGTGACACCTTTGGCCCAGAGGGGAACCTCGGCCAAAGGTGTCGCGATATCGCGCGGCCAAAGGTGTCGCGATATCGCGCGTCGTGATATCGTGACACCTTTGGCCCAGAGGGGAACCTCGACCAAAGGTGTCACGATATCGCGCGTCGCGATATCGCGACACCTTTGGCCCGAGGGGAACCTCGGCCAAAGGTGTCACGATATCGCGCGTCACGATATCGCGACACCTTTGGCCCCGAGGGGAGCCTCGACCAAAGGTGTCGTGATATCGCGCGTCGTGATATCATGACACCTTTGGCCCCGAAGGGGAACCTCGATCGAAGTGTCGCGATATCACGACGTCGTGATATCGCAACACTTCGACAGCAAACACTTATCTTTTCAAAGGCAACACTTAACCAGTCAGAGGCAAAATTTGACGTGGCCACCACATCCAAGGAATGATCGCCACGTGGCACCCCTGCGTGCCCATGTTTAAAGAGACCACGTGGGTCTGTAAAAATGGCAGACTTCGCCAACTGCATTAATGAGACAAGCAGTGTTAGCAACAAATCTAGTCCGAGGCCATGCCTCATAACTACTGATGTCAGTGCGAGCCATGTCTCATAAATCATCTGACAAGGGTCAAATCTCAACGGTGGACTTAGGGTTTGAAATTAATGTTCAGAGGCAAAATTCCTCTATAAAAACTAGCTCAATACAATGAAAAAAGGATCATTAGTCACACTTAGTCACCAATCAACAAGCACACACCCAATCAAGGCAATGACATGCATTCAAAGAATCATTGACAAAGACAATCACGCTCCTGCTTGGGGTAGTAAACAAGCAATCATCAAATTGATCAAACACTTGGCATTCGTGAATCATGAACACAAGGTTCCCCTATGGACAAAAGGTTACGCCCTTTGCCTAATCATGACTGATCAATGTCCAAGCTCAAGTCACACCTCACCAAAATAGGTTAACACTTGAAATCAAATTCCTTAGCTCGTCAGAAGCAAGGATTCAAGAATGCATGCCCTTTCCATACTTGGGGCATCAAAAGTTGGTTAGGTTACCAAGAAACCCTAATCATTAGTGCTTTGGTCGTCTATTTTTGCTTAGCACTTGCATCACCCGTAAGCACTTCCCAAAAAGGGGCATCTGTAGACACCAAAACAACACCCATCCGATTAAGTGACTACAAACACTGATCACATTGACACACACAGCTTCCAGGGTAGCTCTCAGAGGTCAAACAGTGGTCCTAACCACTCACACAGTAGTTTAGAAGGTCAAAAAATGAGCAGAGCAAAGTTGGTCGCAAACTGCAAGCTTCAAATCCTAAACAAGCCTTCAATCTAAAGTGAGCCTTTAAAAAACTGCAAGCTTCAAATCCTAAACAAGCCTTCAATCTAAAGTGAGCCTGTAACAAACTGTAACCTTCAAACTTCAAGTCTTAAGCAAACTGCAAAACTTTAAGGCAAACCTAGCAAAAAGGGGAACCTTGGCCTTAGACGTCGTGAAATCACGACGTCATGATTTTGCGCGTCGTGAAATCGTGACACCTTTGGCCCAGAGGGGAGCCTCGGCCAAAGGTGACGCGCGATATCGCGACACTTTTGGCCCGAGGGGAACCTCGGCCAAAGGTGTCGCGATATCGTGCGTCGCGATATCGCGACACCTTTGGCCCAGAGGGGAGCCTCGGCAAAAGGTGTTGCGATATCGCGACACCTTTGGCGCCGAGGGGAGCCTCGGCCAAAGGTGTCGCGATAGCGCACATCACGATATCACGACACCTTTGGCCCAGAGGGGAGCCTCGGCCAAAGGTGTCGCGATATCGCGACGTGCACTATCACGACACCTTTGGCCCAGAGGGGAGCCTCGGCCAAAGGTGTCGCGATATCGCACATCGCAATATCGCGACACCTTTGGCCCAGAAGGGGAACCTCGGCCGAAGTGTCGCGATATCACGACGTCGCGATATCGCGACACTTCGGCAACAAACACTTCTCTTTTCAAAGGCAACACTTAACCAGTCAGAGACGGACTTCGGCGTGGCTGCCACGTGGAAGGCATGGCCACCACGTGGCACCCTTGTGTGCCCATTTTCAAAAAGACCCCATGGGTCTGCAGAACGGTGGAGCATTAATGAGACAAGCAGTTTCAAAACAAATCCGATCCAAGGCCATGCCTCATAACTACCAATGTTAGTGCGAGCCATGTCCCATAATTGCCTGACAAGGATCAAATCTCAGTGGCTCCTGCGGATTTAGGGTTTGACATTAATGCTTCGGAGGTGAAAACCTCTATAAAAACTAGCTCAATACAATGTAAACACACAGACAGAAGCATTTTAAAAACACAACGAAGTGCTGCTGAACTCGATACCCGACTGCATCAGTTTGGGTTTCTCCTTCTTCACATCCAGAATCTCTTGCAAAGAGAGGTTGGTGGGTGGTTTTTCGGAAGCGTGAATCTGAATTTCAGACCCGACCATTGGATCACAATAATCCATTAATTTTCCGACATCACAGTCTTAGATTTCGAGCCCATCCCTAGTGGATTGGCATCGAAACTCAGTTTTCACAGGGCGGCCCGCTTGGGCACCCCACGTACGTTCATGGTTTTTATATAAGTTTCATGTTTTTGAATACTTGCTATTTTCGAATATATTAAAATAGTCTACGATTTATAACATATGTTGTTTCCGAATATGTTAGAACAACAGTTTACGTTTTATGTTTTTTTGAATGCATACTGTTTTCTTTTCTCTGTAAAAGTTGCAGGTTTACGTAGAGTTGTTTTATTCACGTATCTAATCAATCTTTGCATGTATTTCTCATTGATTTTAGAGTCAAAAGTTCTGTCCTCTTATTGCAGGTGCTACTAAACAGTTTACCGTTTCTTTGAATGCAGGATAAGCAGCAGCAAGCAAAGATTTATCAACATAAGCGACGGTAGTACTTTGGCCCGTCCATTTCAAATGTGGGCATGCGGATAGAAGCAATATTAATCTCGATTGTAACCGAGACAGACTAACACTCCTGGCCCCTAAAAGGCGGGGAGATGTTTTGTAACCGAACGAAATTAATTTAAAAGGGTCGTGCTCCTGCTTTTCCCCTTTATATTCGGTTCATCCAAAGTTCTGTTTCCATTACGTCTGAATACTATTTTTCATTCCGAAATCTCATGCTTTCAGTGGCGATCACGGTGGGCTTTTTTTTTTTTTTTTTTTTTTTTTTTTCCCTTGGCAAGACCAACGGTGGGTTCATCACCACCTTGGCTTAGCTTTGCATCCATTTCCCCGATTGTCACTGTTGTTAGACGTAAATCCTGACGAAAGCTGACCGAGTGTTGCTGGGGTGATTCCCATGCACACGAGGATAAGTCTTCTATGGTAGGTGTCATTAACAGGACAATCCCCCTTCCGTACTGCCTATGTTCCACGTACCATCTGCTCTCACGTACCTATAGTTTCCCTCTCGTAAGGGCGGGTATATAGAGAGGTTGGTATATCGGTCCGGCAATGGTATATTGAAGGGGCGACCATTTATGGGAGTCATATGAGCCAACATTATGCATTTAAACGTTCTTCAAAATTTGCAAAAACATAACAAAACATCAAAATGCACTAAACCAGTTTAGGACACACTATCAAATCCTTAAAAGAGATAATCACGGTTTTGTGTATGTGTGTGTTTATTTTTGCTTAGTGTAAACAAAAAGACAAATCATCATAAACGAGATAAAAATCTGCTTAGATCGTAGAGAAGCACCACAATGGTGTACACCCGTAGCCAAGCCCGATCAAGGGCGGACGCTGCGGAAGGTGCACAAAGAGAGGGCGCTAGTCGCCTTCGCTTTAGCCCCAAGGATTTGGTCATACCACCTTGGCGGCCTAACACACAAAGCAGTCCCCTCCGTGCCCAGACGGAACGGGACTATAGAAGCACCCCTTCGAGGAGCACTCCTGTTCGGCATAGCACTCGGCACACACCCTTCCATGAGGGGTATAGTCATAGGAGAGCTCCCTTAGATGCTCGCTATGAGCGGTCACCGCGCGATGAAGCGCTAGGTCAACATAGGGTTCAACGGGAGGAACCACATCATTACACTATCCCTCCTTCACCCCCTCTAGTTGTCAGGACTACAAAGACAAATCCAGAGCACAAAGCTTCTCAGGCGGGGCGGGCCAACTCCACCCGTCCCCTTTTCACTTATGAAAGAGAGCACGAGGAAAACCCTTACCTTCCTCAAAAACAATATACATCGCGGGAGCAATACGCCTCCGCACCTGCTAAATATCATGGTCACACACTGAGGCCAGAACCTCAGATAAATGCTGCAATACCTCCAACGAGAGGGAGGCTGCCTATAGATATCTTGGATCCCTATGACCAAGATAGATATCTAGGAGAGGCATCTAGGCCTTCTAGACATGAGGCGGTGAGACCAACTATCTTAGAATCTGTCAAGCATTTCGCACACCGGATGCAACTCACGCAACTTGAGCTAGAACGACAACGGTTAGAGCAATGGTATCTTCTAAATAAAGAGCACCTTCGACACCAGAAGGATGAGTTGTTCCAACACACTATGCAAGAGAAGACTCCAACCCCTCACACGCATAAGACAAAACATTTTGAGGGGCACAACCCATGGGGGCGAGACATGTCATCGCGACCTCATCAAACGCTACCCCCAACACCTCCCAGACAGGAGCGGGAGGCTACTCTCCCGATTCTTGAAGGACATGAGCGGGAGGCTGCTCCTATAACCAATGACGGGTGCCTTCCTCAAACATCCACCCAGGTTTATGAGCCACCCTTAGAAATTCATCAAGAAGCTTCTAAGGAATATGAGCGAGAAGAAGAGCGGGATGAACTGCCCTATCAAGGCATGGGGGGTGCCATCTGGCCACCCCTCCATAAGCCCCAAGTTCCTCAACAAGAACCAATCAAAGAGGAGGAGCTCAAATCTCCCGATACATGCAAAGTGCTAGAGCACTTAGAGTCGGTAGAGACCAAGATTTTGGAGCTCCCAAGGCCCAACTTACATGAGGCTCTTTTTGAAGAGGATCAACCTTTAACCGTAGGTCTACCTGAGGATGCAGTCCTCCATGTCTCAGAATCTCCAGAGTATGATGAGCTGTACTCACTGGTCGAAAGTGAGGATGAAACAGAGACAGCCCACAACAATCACATGCGACAGCATCGACATCCTATAAATATCGATGAAGCATGTCGACAGATAAACATAATACTAGGGCATGAGTGGCGCGTTAACCCACCGCAGTGGGACCAAGCATTACATCCGACACTTTGGGCACACAAAGATCAATTTCAACCCAGAGACCTCATAGCAACATCAGTGTCGGGGGTAGACCCTGTCCTCCTATCCATGCATAGGGCCGATCCATTCATGTCAATCCCTCCGGAGCCAGATCCCGAGTGCAAAGACCATCAAGCTAGGGGTACCTCTACCCCCTGAAGAGCCAGAGAGCCAAATCCCAAAATGCTCCAAGGATTCTTGCAATCGCTTGGTCAATCCCAAAATGCTCCAAGGATTATTGCAATCGCTTGGTCAATCCCAAAAGGCTCCAAGGATTCTTGCAATCGCTTGGTCAATCCCAAAATGCTCCAAGGATTCTTGCAATCACTTGGTCAATCCCAAAATGCTCCAAGGATTCTTGCAATCGCTTGGTCAATCCCAAAAGGCTCCAAGGATTCTTGCAATCGCTTGGTCAATCCCAAAAGGCTCCAAGGATTCTTGCAATCGCTTGGTCAATCCCAAAAGGCTCCAAGGATTCTTGCAATCGCTTGGTCAATCCCAAAATGCTCCAAGGATTTCCACAATCGCTTGGTCAAAAATCAAGAAAATTCAAAAACAAAAAAAATCATCAAAAACAACAAAAATTTGCATCTCATTTCTAGGCATACTCAAATTCATCAATAAGAGAGTTCTTCTCGCACTTCATCTTCATATTCACAAAAATCAATCCATCAAAAATACAAAAATACATAGTTGCATTAAAGCATTGCATCCATACATTGCATATTTGTGGTCGTACGGGTCAAAGGCACCATAGGCTGTAATAGCTCTGTTAGTCCATCTTGTTCCACACTGTTCCATTTTACAAAAACAACAAAAACACCATGCATTGCTTTTACCATACTAACGTCAGTGGTCTTTTAATGTATCAAGGGTTTTCGTGATTCAGTCATCATTTTGCTCTTTAGCCATGTAATGTATCAAGTCAGACAGATTTTACGAAGGTAGAGTCATACTTGAAATACACCTTGTTACGTAACATCCCAACACAAATTAAAACACATAAAAATTCCCAAGTTGTGTGAACGAAAGATGAAACCTGCACAGTAATCCAGGTCACCATAAGCGAAACGGTTATCTTGCTCATCCCCCCATGCGAATGGTTCTAGAATGTTGAGAATTGACAAAAGGACAAGCTCTTTCCTATCCACTCACCTCCATATACAGTGGTTTTCACCACTACCAAATCCCAATCATAGTTGGTTCCCAAAGTTGTAAGGATTTGTACTACACGTCCCTGCCAAGGATGGGTAGTCATCCCCAAGACCTAAAGGGATCAACACCATTCACAAACAAAATTCCAACAAATCATCATCCTAACACTTTCCATTCACCTTTGGTCTCCAAGTTGTAAGGATTCGTACTATCCGCCCCTAACCAGGATAGGTAGTCATCCCCAAGGCCTAACAGATCAATACCCTTACTTCATAACCTCCATCATTCCCCTGGTCCCCAACGTCGTAAGGATTCATACTATCCGCCCCTAACCAGGATGGGTAGTCATCCCCAAGGCCACAAGGATAAAAACCATTCACAATACTCAAAACACAAAAATCAAATAACAGTGGTCATCGCCACTATTCAAAATCCTTGCTCAAAAAGAATTAATAGAAAATAAACAGTGATTTTCATCACTATATAGACGAGCAACCCTCTAAATCATTCAGCCAACAAACATCCTGAACTTGAATCCCTGGAATTCTCAGCATTCGAAAAACCATCTAGGTGATCCTCATTACAGGTTTGGTTGATAGCCTATCTGGCAATGGTGGTATCCTACCCGCATGACGATATGTCTGTCACATTCACTTTGCGTATGTGCGGACCAATGTTTGCATGTGGATGAGCTAGCTTATGGTATCCTGGATAACACCCCAGATTAATCTAACTAAATACAACAAAGGAGTTAGTGGAGCTAATTAGGTGATCCTCGGTACGAGTTCGGTTGAAAGCCCATCGGCAGCTGGCGGTATCTTGACAAATACCACATAAATGAACTCAATTGCACACACGGGGATGTGAAATAACTTGGTCAAAAACAAGTCCGATTCATACCTTGTTCAAAAGTCTTGTAAGATAAAGTACAGTCATGGCTAGTAAGTTAAAAACGTCTGTCTTAGAAAACCTTAGCTACATTTCTAAACCAACTGCGCTACTTTTTCATCCTTACAATACCATCAGAAAATACAAAAACAAAAGAAAAACCACATGTATACATACAAAGTCATGTATCACGGTAATCGCCTCAAAACAAAATAATGGAGTTCTAAACAGGTCTATGGTGCCATAGCCACACATCACAAAGTCCATCCATCCATTTCATCTCTGCATATCACATACATTTGCATTCATTACAACATATGCATCCATCAATATAAAGTAGCATGCATCCATCAACATCAATCATTGTGCATAATATCATGACATATACACAAATCAAGAAAATCAAAGCAACAAAAACATCACAAAAATGCAACACCAAAACATTGCAATAAGCATTGCCAGACACAAGTGCTCTTGCACTTAACCTCTTGGCATAGAAAATCAATGTCGGGGTTCAAATTGTCACTCTCCTACTTCCCCAAGAAGGCTACCCCTAGCCGGACCGCTCCACGGGAAGATGGGTTGTTGATGATTTCACCCCATTATGGCATCACCAAAAGGGTTAACACCCACCAAAAATAGGTCCAAATGTCGAGAAACTGCACGTGCTTAAACGGTAAAACATCTAAAGGCACCCTAACCTAAGTCATCTTGGGTCAAGCGACTCGTCGCTTTTCTCACGAAGGTCATTCCCTCATCGATTCGTCGCTTGAGGGGGTAGTCACACTTAGTCACCAATCAACAAGCACACACCCAATCAAGGCAATGACATGCATTCAAAGAATCATTGACAAAGACAATCACGCTCCTGCTTGGGGCAGTAAACAAGCAATCATCAAATTGATCAAACACTTGGCATTCGTGAATCATGAACACAAGGTTCCCCTATGGACAAAAGGTTACGCCCTTTGCCTAATCATGACTGATCAATGTCCAAGCTCAAGTCACACCTCACCAAAATAGGTTAACACTTGAAATCAAATTCCTTAGCTCGTCAGAAGCAAGGATTCAAGAATGCATGCCCTTTCCATACTTGGGGCATCAAAAGTTGGTTAGGTTACCAAGAAACTCTAATCATTAGTGCTTTGGTCTTCTATTTTTGCTCGAGCACCTTGCATCACCCGCAGCGCTTCCCAAAAAGGGGCATCTGTAGACACCAAAACAGCACCAATCCGATTAAGTGACTACAAACACTGATCGCATTGACATACACGGCTTCCGGGGCAGCCCTCGGAGGTCAAACAGTGGTCCTGACCACTCACACGGCAGTTTAGAAGGTCGAAAAATGAGCGGAGCAAAGTTGGTCGCAACCAAGCTTCAACCCACAAGCAAAGGCTTCAAATCCTAAACAAGCCTTCAATCTAAAGTGAGCCTTTAACAAACTGCAACCTTCAAACTTCAAGTCTTAAGCAAACTGCAAAACTTTAAGGCAAACCTAGCAAAAAGGGGAACCTTGGCCTTAGACGTCGCGAAATCGCGACGTCGCGATTTCGCGCGTCGCGAAATCGTGACACCTTTGGCCCAGGGGAGCCTCGGCCAAAGGTGTCGCGATATCGCGACACCTTTGGCCTAGAGGGGAACCTCGGCCAAGGTGTCGCGATATCGCGACACCTTTGGCCCGAGGGGAGCCTCGGCCAAAGGTGTCGCGATATCGCGCGTCGCGATATCGCGACACCTTTGGCCCCGAGGGGAGCCTCGGCCAAAGGTGTCGCGATATCGCGCGTCGCGATATCGCGACACCTTTGGCCCAAAAGGGGAACCTCGGCCGAAGTGTCGCGATATCGCGACACTTCGACAGCAAACACTTCTCTTTTCAAAGGCAACACTTAACCAGTCAGAGACGGACTTCGGCGTGGCTGCCACGTGGAAGGCATGGCCGCCACGTGGCACCCTTGCGTGCCCATTTTCAAAAAGACCCCGTGGGTCTACAGAACGGCGGAGCATTAATGAGACAAGCAGTTTCAAAACAAATCCGATCCGAGGCCATGCCTCATAACTACCAATGTCAGTGCGAGCCATGTCCCGTAATTGCTTGACAAGGATCAAATCTCAGCGGCTCCTGCGGATTTAGGGTTTGACATTAATGCTTCGGAGGTGAAAACCTCTATAAAAACTAGCTCAATACAATGTAAACACACAGATAGAAGCATTTTAAAAACACAACGAAGTGCTGCTGAACTCGATACCCGACTGCATCAGTTTGGGTTTCTCCTTCTTCACATCCAGAATCTCTTGCAAAGAGAGGTTGGTGGGTGGTTTTTCGGAAGCGTGAATCTGACTTTCAGACCCGACCATTGGATCACAATAATCCATTAATTTGCCGACATCACAGTCTTAGATTTCGAGCCCATCCCTAGTGGATTGGCGTCGAAACTGAGTTTTCACAGGGCGGCCCGCTTGGGCACCCCACGTACGTTCATGGTTTTTATATAACGATATGTTAAACCTATTTCATGTTTTCGAATACTTGTTGTTTTCGAATATATTAAAACAGTCTACGATTTATAACATATGTTGTTTTCGAATATGTTAGAACAACAGTTTACGTTTTATGTTTTTTTGAATGCATACTGTTTTCTTTTCTCTGTAAAAGTTGCAGGTTTACGTAGAGTTGTTTTATTCACGTATCTAATCAATCTCTGCACGTATTTCTCATTGATTTTAGAGTCAAAAGTTCTGTCCTCTTATTGCAGGTGCTACTAAACAGTTTACCGTTTCTTTGAATGCAGGATAAGCAGCAGCAAGCAAAGATTTATCAACATAAGCGGCGGTAGTACTTTGGCCCGTCCATTTCAAATGTGGGCATGCAGATAGAAGCAATATTAATCTCGATTGTAACCGAGACAGACTAACACTCCTGGCCCCTGAAAAGGCAGGAGATGTATTGTAACCGAACGGAATTAATTTAAAAGGGCTGTGCTCCTGCTTTTCCCCTTTATATTCGGTTCATCCAAAGTTCTGTTTCCATTACGTCTGAATATTGTTTTTCATTTCGAAATCTCATGCTTTTCAGTGGGTTCATGTCAACCCCAGCCCTTGAGCAAGACCAACGGTGGGTTCATCACCACCTTGGCTTAGCTTTGCATCCATTTCCCCGATTGTCACTGTTGTTAGACGTAAATCCTGACGAAAGCTGACCGAGTGTTGCTGGGGTGATTCCCATGCACGCGAGGATAAGTCTTCTATGGTAGGTGTCATTAACAGGACAATCCCCCTTCCGTACCGCCTATGTTCCACGTACCATCTGCTCTCACGTACCTATAGTTTCCCTCTCGTAAGGGCGGGTATATAGAGAGGTTGGTATATCGGTCCGGCAATGGTATATTGAAGGGGCGACCATTTATGGGAGTCATATGAGCCAACATTATGCATTTAAACGTTCTTCAAAATTTGCAAAAACAAAACAAAACATCAAAATGCACTAAACCAGTTTAGGACACACTATCAAATCCTTAAAAGAGATAATCACGGTTTGTGTACGTGTGTGTTTATTTCTGCTTAGTGTAAACAAAAAGACAAATCATCATAAACGAGATAAAATCTGCTTAGATCGTAGAGAAGCACCACAATGGTGTACACCCGTAGCCAAGCCCGATCAAGGGCGGACGCTGCGGAAGGTGCACAAAGAGAGGGCGCTAGTCGCCTTCGCTTTAGCCCCAAGGATTTGGTCATACCACCTTGGCGGCCTAACACACAAAGCAGTCCCCTCCGTGCCCCGACGAAACGGGACTATAGAGGCACCTCTTCGAGGAGCACTCCTATCCAACATAGCACTCAGCACACACCCTTCCATGAGGGGTATAGTCATAGGAGAGCTCCCTTAGATGCTCGCTATGAGCGGTCACCGCGCGATGAAGCGCTAGGTCAACATAGGGTTCAACGGGAGGAACCACATCATTACACTATCCCTCCTTCACCCCCTCTAGTTGTCAGGACTACAAAGACAAATCCAGAGCACAAGGCTTCTCAGGCGGGGCGGGCCAACTCCACCCGTCCCCTTTTCACTTATGAAAGAGAGCACGAGGAAAACCCTTACCTTCCTCAAAAACAATATACATTGCGGGAGCAATACGCCTCCGCACCTGCTAAATATCATGGTCACACACTGAGGCCAGAGCCTCGGATAAATGCTGCTACCCCCAACAGAGGGAGGCTGCCTATAGATATCTTGGATCCCTATGACCAAGATAGATATCTAGGAGAGGCATCTAGGCCTTCTAGACATGAGGCGATGAGACCAACTATCTTAGAATCTGTCAAGCATTTCGCACATCGGATGCAACTCACGCAACTTGAGCTAGAACGACAACGGTTAGAGCAATGGTATCTTCTAAATAAAGAGCACCTTCAGCACCATAAGGATGAGTTGTTCCAACACACTATGCAGGAGAAGACTCCAACCCCTCACACGCATAAGACAAAACATTTTGAGGGGCACAACCCATGGGGGCGAGACATGTCATCGCGACCTCATCAAACGCTACCCCCAACACCTCCCAGATAGGAGCGGGAGGCTACTCTCCCGATTCCTGAAGGACATGAGCGGGAGGCCGCTCCTATAACCAATGACGGGTGCCTTCCTCAAACATCCACCCAGGTTTATGAGCCACCCTTAGAAATTCATCAAGAAGCTTCTAAGGAATCTGAGCGAGAAGAAGAGCGGGATGAACTGCCCTATCAAGGCATGGGGGGTGCCATCTGGCCACCCCTCCATAAGCCCCAAGTTCCTCAACAAGAACCAATCAAAGAGGAGGAGCTCAAATCTCCCGATACATGCAAAGTGCTAGAGCACTTAGAGTCGGTAGAGACCAAGATTTTGGAGCTCCCAAGGCCCAACTTACATGAGGCTCTTTTCGAAGAGGATCAACCTTTAACCATAGGTCTACCTGAGGATGCAGTCCTCCATGTCTCGTAATCTCCAGATGTATGATGAGCTGTACTCACTGGTCGAAAGTGAGGATGAAACAGAGACAGCCCACAGCAATCACATGCGACAACATCGACATCCTATAAATATCGATGAAGCATGTCAACAGATAAACATAATACTAGGGCATGAGTGGCGCGTTAACCCACCGCAGTGGGACCAAGCATTACATCCGACACTTTGGGCACACAAAGATCAATTTCAACCCAGAGACCTCATAGCAACATCAGTGCCGGGGGTAGACCCTGTCCTCCTATCCATGCATAGGGCCGATCCATTCATGTCAATCCCTCCGGAGCCAGATCCCGAGTGCAAAGACCATCAAGCTGGGGGTACCTCTACCCCCTGAAGAGCCAGAGAGCCAAATCCCAAAAGGCTCCAAGGATTCTTGCAATCGCTTGGTCAATCCCAAAATGCTCCAAGGATTCTTGCAATCGCTTGGTCAATCCCAAAAAGGCTCCAAGGATTCTTGCAATCGCTTGGTCAATCCCAAAATGCTCCAAGGATTCTTGCAATCGCTTGGTCAATCCCAAAATGCTCCAAGGATTCTTGCAATCGCTTGGTCAATCCCAAAAGGCTCCAAGGATTCTTGCAATCGCTTGGTCAATCCCAAAAGGCTCCAAGGATTCTTGCAATCGCTTGGTCAATCCCAAAAGGCTCCAAGGATTCTTGCAATCGCTTGGTCAATCCCAAAATGCTCCAAGGATTTCCACAATCGCTTGGTCAAAAATCAAGAAAATTCAAAAACAAAAAAAAATCATCAAAAACAACAAAAATTTGCATCTCATTTCTAGGCATACTCAAATTCATCAATAAGAGAGTTCTTCTCGCACTTCATCTTCATATTCACAAAAATCAATCCATCAAAAATACAAAAATACATAGCTGCATTAAAGCATTGCATCCATACATTGCATATTTGTGGTCGTACAGGTCAAAGGCACCATAGGCTGTAATAGCTCTGTTAGTCCATCTTGTTCCACACTGTTCCATTTTACAAAAACAACAAAAACACCATGCATTGCTTTTACCATACTAACGTCAGTGGTCTTTTAATGTATCAAGGGTTTTCGTGATTCGGTCATCATTTTGCTCTTTAGCCATGTAATGTATCAAGTCAAACAGATTTTACGAAGGTAGAGTCATACTTGAAATACACCTTGTTACGTAACATCCCAACACAAATTAAAACACATAAAAATTCCCAAGTTGTGTGAACGAAAGATGAAACCTGCACAAGTAATCCAGGTCACCATAAGCGAAACGGTTATCTTGCTCATCCCCCCGTGCGAATGGTTCTAGAATGCCGAGAATTGACAAAAGGACAAGCTCTTTCCTATCCACTCACCTCCATATACAATGGTTTTCACCACTACCAAATCCCAATCATAGTTGGTTCCCAAAGTTGTAAGGATTTGTACTACACGTCCCTGCCAAGGATGGGTAGTCATCCCCAAAACCTAAAGGGATCAACACCATTCACAAACAAAATTCCAACAAATCATCATCCTAACACTTTCCATTCACCTTTGGTCTCCAAGTTGTAAGGATTCGTACTATCCGCCCCTAACCAGGATGGGTAGTCATCCCCAAGGCCTAACAGATCAATGCCCTTACTCCATAACCTCCATCATCCCCTTGGTCCCCAACGTCGTAAGGATTCGTACTATCCGCCCCTAACCAGGATGGGTAGTCATCCCCAAGGCCACAAGGATCAAAAAACAATTCACAATACTCAAAACACAAAAATCAAATAACAGTGGTCATCGCCACTATTCAAAATCCTTGCTCAAAAAGAATTAATAAGAAAATAAACAGTGATTTTCATCACTATATAGACGAGCAACCCTCTAAATCATTCAGCCAACAAACATCCTGAACTTGAATCCCTGGAATTCTCAGCATTCGAAAAACCATCTAGGTGATCCTCATTACAGGTTTGGTTGATAGCCTATCTGGCAATGGTGGTATCCTACCCGCATGACGATATGTCTGTCACATTCACTTTGCGTATGTGCAGACCAATGTTTGCATGTGGATGAGCTAGCTTATGGTATCCTGGATAACACCGCAGATTAATCTAACTAAATACAACAAAGGAGTTAGTGGAGCTAATTAGGTGATCCTTAATACAGGTTCGATTGAAAGCCCATCTAGCACTGGCGGTATCCCGACAAATACCACATAAATGAACTCAATTGCACACACAGGGATGTGAAATAACTTGGTCAAAAACAAGTCCGATTCATACCTTGTTCAAAAGTCTTGTAAGATAAAGTACAGTCATGGCTAGTAAGTTAAAACCGTCTGAGTCTCAAAAAACCTTAGCTACATTTCTAAACCAACTGCGCTACTTTTTCATCCTTACAATACCATCAAAAAATACAAAAACAAAAGAAAAACCACATGTATACATACAAAGTCATGCATCACAGCAATCGCCTAAAAACAAAATAATGGAGTTCTAAACAGTCTATGGTGCCATAGCCAAACATCACAAAGTCCATCCATCCATTTCATCTCTGCATATCACACACATTTGCATTCATTACAACCATATGCATCCATCAATATAAAGTAGCATGCATCCATCAACATCAATCATTGTGCATAATATCATGACATATACACAAATCAAGAAAATCAAAGCAACAAAAACATCACAAAAATGCAACACAAAAACATAGCAATAAGCATTGCCAGACACAAGTGCTCTTGCACTTAACCTCTTGGCATAAAAAAAATCGATGTCGGGGCTCAAATTGTTACTCTCCTACTTCCCCTAAGAAGGCTACCCATAGCCGGACCGCTCCACGGGAAGATGGGTTGTTGATGATTTCACCCCATTATGGCATCACCAAAAGGGTTAACACCCACCAAAAATAGGTCCAAATGTCAAGAAAATGCACGTGCTTAAATGGTAAAACATCTAAAGGCACCCTAACCTAAGTCATCTTGGGTCAAGCGACTCCTCGCTTTTCTCACGAAGGTCATTCCCTCATCGATTCGTCGCTTGAGGGGGTAGTCACACTTAGTCACCAATCAACAAGCACACACCCAATCAAGGCAATGACATGCATTCAAAGAATCATTGACAAAGACAATCACGCTCCTGCTTGGGGCAGTAAACAAGCAATCATTAAATTGATCAAACACTTGGCATTCGTGAAGCATGAACACAAGGTTCCCCTGTGGACAAAAGGTTACGCCCTTTGCCTAATCATGACTGATCAATGTCCAAGCTCAAGTCACACCTCACCAAAATAGGTTAACACTTGAAATCAAATTCCTTAGCTCGTCAGAAGCAAGGATTCAAGAATGCATGCCCTTTCCATACTTGGGGCATCAAAAGTTGGTTAGGTTACCAAGAAACCCTAATCATTAGTGCTTTGGTTTTCTATTTTTGCTCAGCATTGCGTCACCCGCAGCGCTTCCCAAAAAGGGGCATCTATAGACACCAAAACAACACCAATCCGATTAAGTGACTACAAACACTGATCGCATTGACATACACAACTTTCAGGGCAGCCCTCAGAGGTCAAACAGTGGTCCTGACCACTCACACAGCAGTTTAGAAGGTCGAAAAATGAGCAGAGCAAAGTTGGTCGCAAACTGCAAGCTTCAAATCCTAAACAAGCCTTCAATCTAAAGTGAGCCTTTAACAAACTGCAACCTTCAAACTTCAAGTCTTAAGCAAACTGCAAAACTTTAAGGCAAACCTAGCAAAAAGGGGAACCTTGGCCTTAGACGTCGCGAAATCGCGACACCTTTGGCCCAGAGGGGAGCCTCGGCCAAAGGTGTCGCGATATCGCGCGTCGCGATATCGCGACACCTTTGGCCCCGAGGGGAGCCTCGGCCAAAGGCGCGATATCGCGACACCTTTGGCCCGAGAGGAAGCCTCGGCCAAAGGTGTCGCGATATCGCGCGTCGCGATATCGCGACACCTTTGGCCCCGAGGGGAGCCTCGGCCAAAGGTGTCGCGATATCGCGCGTCGCGATATCGCGACACCTTTGGCCCAGAGGGGAGCCTCGGCCAAAGGTGTCGCGATATCGCGCATCGCGATATCGCGACACCTTTGGCCCAGAAGGGGAACCTCGGCCGAAGTGTCGCGATATCGCGACGTCGCGATATCGCGACACTTCGGCAGCAAACACTTCTCTTTTCAAAGGCAACACTTAACCAGTCAGAGACGGACTTCGGCATGGCTGCCACGTGGAAGGCAAGGCCGCCACGTGGCACCCTTGCGTGCCCATTTTCAAAAAGACCCCGTGGGTCTACGAAACGACGGAGCATTAATGAGACAAGCAGTTTCAAAACAAATCCGATCCGAGGCCATGCCTCATAACTACCAATGTCAGTGCGAGCCATGTCCCGTAATTGCCTGACAAGGATCAAATCTCAGCGGCTCCTACGGATTTAGGGTTTGACATTAATGCTTCGGAGGTGAAAACCTCTATAAAAACTAGCTCAATACAATGTAAACACACAGACAGAAGCATTTTAAAAACACAACGAAGTGCTGTTGAACTCGATACCCGACTGCATCAGTTTGGGTTTCTCCTTCTTCACATCCAGAATCTCTTGCAAAGAGAGGTTGGTGGGTGGTTTTCCGAAAGCGTGAATCTGACTTTCAGACCCGACCAGTGGATCACAATAATCCATTAATTTTCCGACATCACAGTCTTAGATTTCGAGCCCATCCCTAGTGGATTGGCGTCGAAACTGAGTTTTCACAGGGCGGCCCGCTTGGGCACCCCACGTACGTTCATGGTTTTTATATAAGTTTCATGTTTTTGAATACTTGCTATTTTCGAATATATTAAAACAGTCTACGATTTATAACATATGTTGTTTTCGAATATGTTAGAACAACAGTTTACGTTTTATGTTTTTTTGAATGCATACTATTTTCTTTTCTCTGTAAAAGTTGTAGGTTTACATAGAGTTGTTTTATTCACGTATCTAATCAATCTCTGCACGTATTTCTCATTGATTTTAGAGTCAAAAGTTCTATCCTCTTATTGCAGGTGCTACTAAACAGTTTACCGTTTCTTTGAATGCAGGATAAGCAACAGCAAGCAAAGATTTATCAACATAAGCGGCGGTAGTACTTTGGCCCGTCCATTTCAAATGTGGGCATGCGGATAGAAGCAATATTAATCTTGATTGTAACCGAGACAGACTAACACTCCTGGCCCCTAAAAATGCAGGAGATGTATTGTAACCGAACGGAATTAATTTAAAAGGGCTGTGCTCCTGCTTTTCCCCTTTATATTCGGTTCATTCAAAGTTCTGTTTCCATTACGTCTGAATATTGTTTTTCATTCCGAAATCTCATGCTTTCAAAACCCAAAGCCCTAACCACATGGGTGTCCCATGGGGACTGGTACTTTAGTTAATCCATTATATTTTATTTTTGATAAGTTTTCATCATAAGACAATAATGCATTACTATGGAAAAATAATTTATATATATTTATTTTTATTTTATAAATTTTTAAAAGTTGTATGTGGCTCTTTTTAGGGATACTTCTATGAAAATAGAAGATCATTACATCTACTATTAAATCAATTATATAATATCTTAGTTTAGATTTCTATAAAAAAATAAATTTCTCTCTTTCAAAGAGCTAATTTTATTCTATCATAATTTTGATAGCATTTTCATCAAGAGATTGCATATGATTTATCACTTGATTTAATTCCATATAGATATCTCAACATTTTAAAGATATTATCTCCATCAATAATTGATGGATATCTAGGATGATACTATCTATGATCCAATTTTGACATTGTTTTAGAATTAATAATAATATGAGGATCCACCTCCATTGAAATATGTTTGCATCATTTTTTACATGACCATTTTAGTTCCTATAAGAAGTACCCCATATTTGCATAGTTGTTTTCTAAAATTGCACATGATTTTGTGTAAGTGAGAAGAATTTTGCCTTCGTTACCCCAAGAAACACCACCATAAAAATTATGTTTGATAAACCTAAATTTTGGAGATTTTCATTTTACAATGACTTTATGTAGATTCTTCCCATTAAATCTATTATTGTAGATCACTCTTACATGTAACTGTAAATCCTATAACCAAGTGATTAGTATATATTTTCCTACATTTAAGACTTCCAATTATGAGATACATATTCTAAAGAGAGACCAATATGAATCCAAACTAGCATATAATTATTTATATTATTTTTAAAAGAATTATTATTCCTTTCAAGCCACAACTTCTAGAAAAAAATTATTTATGACCAATCCTCTACATAATGCTTTATGATTTAAATTTGAAATAATGTATCCAACATATCATCAACTTTTCTTATGTTAATGCAACAACTATATAAATTCTCATTCCTTTGAAAAAGTATATGGAAAATATGGAAGTAAAAACAATGAAGAAGATTAGAAGTTTCTATCACATCTTAGAAAAGAGACATCTAAATGTATTATTGACTTTTTGGCATTGAATCTAATATATTATTCTAGTATATGTTTTCTTTTGTGCATTATTAAATTGCTACGACTATTAATGTATTTCTATAAATTGCTTCATTGTGTCATTGGTTTAAATCATACAAACTTGTTTGAAAATGGATGTGTGTCCATGGACTTCATAGGCATGGGCAAATGCACCCTTCTTTAGACATCTAGTAATATATATATTCTTCATTTCTTAACTCTAGTAGGTGCAATGACATATCAACAAGTGTCTTTACCTATGGATAATAGATTTTTTGTCCTAATCATGGCATGAAATCCTTTTAGTTGCTTGGATTCAAGCATTGACTCTTATAAAGGAATAAGACAACTTATATCCAATGCATGTGGTGGCATGATAGTTGGTTATCCTCTTTACATAGAGGAGGTCAAATATTCAAAGTGAACCATTTGGATATTCTTCATCTATATATCTATCTATCTATCTATATACATACATACATATAAGAGGGAGATGAATTTCCAATCATTGTTTGGAAATTTTGAACATATTGATTTCAATACATGTGAAAGATGATGAATCAAACCCCCAATCTCTTTTGATATTAAATTTTCTAAGTTGCATGATTTTTCTAGCACTATACATTGGTCATATCAATTTATAGACCTAGGATAAATTATGTTAAATACTCCTAGAGTTATGTTTCCCTAATTTGAAATACTAAATTTACCTTTTTTTATACAATCAAAATATTTAGCTTGATGTTTTGGCAAATATAGATGAATTTGTGATAGTTGTAGTAGATTTTAGGTCTTTTAGAGGCTTTTAAGAAAATTATTTAGGATATGCTTTAGGTAATCCCTATTTCTATTTTGGATGATTGATTTACCTTATTCATGAAGATCTACTCTTTCATGATCTTTTCCTTATTCTATTATTTATTTAGGTACTCTTCAAAGTTTGTTACAAATATTATTTTAAGTAGGTTCATGCAAATCCTTTTTTGAAAACTAAATTTGGGTGGCCTATGGGTAAGAAAAAGTCTTTAAATAGAGTGATGTATCCCATGAATGGAAAATTTATACCTTCAAGATATACCTTATTTGATAATGGAAGATTGAAAGAGCTTTTATTTATTAGAGGTGGTGGTTTTCACTCTTGTTCTTCATTTGAAGCCCTAGAAAAAGTGTTTTATGGCTTTGTATAGGAGTGTATAATAATGAAAGTGGTGATTATGGTGTATCCTATGGAGAATTTTGTGTAGGAACTATTTTATAGTTGTATATTTTAGATGATGGGAGGGATCCAATTGAATCTAGTTCAAAATATAGAGACCCAGAAGAGCATACATTATAGGGATGAATTATATTGTTACTAATGCTTCATCTCCTTTGCCCCTCAACTTAAACTATAGGGGGTATTAAAATTGTAATATTATTCATGGCCAAGGCCAATAATGTGTAATTCATTGGATAGGCCTACGGGCATTTCATTGTAAAATGTATTAATGATTGTAATATTTTATTGTTTAAGCCATTATTAAACTTGTTATGGTTAAACCCTCTTATCAATTATAATTAACCTAAATCACTTGGCTTAGTTTAACTTTATGATGTCATTAGGGCTTTTGGTATTACCATAAATACCCCCCTAGTACTCCTCATTTCTCATCAGACTATTATTTAATACTATCTATGGATTATGATTATTTATTGTGCATATGGGTGCCTTAAATGTCTTTCATCATTATTTTTCTTTCTATATAATACTTAACTGATTGTTTTTATTCTATTAGTTTAAATAAAATATTTTGAATTTCCACATCCACTCATTGGCCCTTTAGTTTAGATTAAAAGGGATGACCTTACTAGACCAATATTGATAATAAAATACCTATGGGTGCTCTTGATGTATTCTACAAGAAAGTGCAATGTAAGCATATGGGTGTTCTTATATGTAATCCTACAAGTAAATTTATTTAAGCCTATACAAACTTTTGATATATTCACCCTTAACTATATAGGTTAAGCCATGTCTATGTCTAATATTGATTAAAGGGTTTAATACATTTATTTTTTTATTTTATTTTTTTTAATTTACATGGTGGAATCGATAGCTGCCACGAATTCGAGCAGGCTATCCAGCTTTTATGGCTACCACAGTATTTTGTGTTGTCCACCCTAGAAGCTGCCACACAGATCTTCGCGCAGTCCGCACCTATAACCACCATGCCACAATCATTTAAAACCTTTTACACTGCTGAAAGCACCAGGAAAGGGACAAGTGTTCAGTCTGACAAGGCCCGAGATTCGAACCTTGGACCTCCGGCCCCCTTATAGGGTTTAAATGAACCAATTGGTCTACACCTCGGACCTTGTTTAATACATTTATTATATTGTAATTTAACATTCAATTTAGGCTATATCATCTTAAGGTTAACATTTACATGAGGACTAAGAATGACTATAAATACCCTCAATGCATGATCCATTGTATCAGTTTGCAATATGTGAGGTCATGGGGGTGTCTATAAGCATATGCCCATTATTATTTTTGTATATCCTTATCTATATTTTGTTTATTTGCCATATTTATTTTGGTCTACTATTATTTAGCATATGTATCGAGTAAATGTATGTTTTAGAAGATTTATAGAACGTTTTATGAATTCTAACACACCTATTATTGACTAATCAAACTAAAACCAATTAAAATTTTATTTCAAGTATATGTGGTTTGGGGTCTAAATACTAAAAAATTGATGCATGAGTTATGTTATGGATATGCAACATTTGCAAAGAGGCCTTGATATTTTCACCTTCATCTCCTTTATTGATGAACTCAATAGTAATAGGAGCATTGGTAACTTTAGATAACAATGTGCATTAACACAAAAAATCTCTATTTTTCATGCTTAAAAGTGTTGTTCCAATTTTTCCTTCATCTTAAAATGCATCACTGAATCCTAGGAGCTGTATATAAATTTAAGCCAATAGTACTTAAAAAGTAAATTTAACATTTATTTTTATATGTAAAAGGTTTTGTAACTTTAATTAGTTTTTAACTATTATAGATCACTTTGTTTTGTGATGGCACTAACCCAAATGGGGACCTATGACCATGAATGAAACTATTGAGTGTCAAGGGGAATTGATCCCTTCATCTCATTGAAACAAGCTCCCCGATTCACCACTTATTGATAATTTAAGAAATAAAGTTAGACATAATTTATCCCTAAAAAACTTGGTCCACATTACCTAAATGGATGATTTTTTTAGCTATATGTGTTTTTGTGTCCAAATATTATATATATATATATATATATATATATATATATATATATATATATATATAATATGAATTGTGTTATGCATATGCAACATTCACAAAGAGGCCTTATGATTCACCCTCATCTCATTTTCCTTTATTTTTTATCTCAACAATAGTAGGAGCATTAAGATATTTAGATAACAATGTGTTTTTATCTTCCATGCTTCCAAGAATTGTTTCAACCCCTCATTCATCTTCAAATGCATTGGTGAAGCTTGGGAGAAGAATTGATTTTCTATATTTTTTAAAGATGCTTTATTATTTAATTTTTAAAGATATAAAATACCTTTTATTTCATCTATTGAATGCCTAGATATTATCTATATTGTGTGCCTTAAACTGAACATTATCGTACTTGAATTGGCCTCATTATAGTGCCATTTTCTATTCATGGGATACTTATATCAATATAATAACTCTTCTTGTACTTAATTGTTTTATTTTTTATTAGAGTTTTGATGGGTGAATGGTTCTAAATGTTTGTAAGGATATTTCATCTATGTTTCTAACACAATTTCAAAGAGAGATATATGAAATTTCTATAGGCGTTTTTTGGGTTGTAATTCTAAAACCAAAATAATTTCTCTTCAATAAAATTCTACATAAATGAAACCCATTCAAGGCTAAGACCAAGTAATGCTAAATTATCATTTCTAATATCAATTTTTTTGTCGTTTCATCTCCACATTGTACTACTAATTATCATCCTTCATCAACTTACACATTGATATTACCACAATATTTATATATGATTTACCTAAAGCACCTTTAAATTATCTGTACTGCTTTCATCTCTACCACTCATATTCATTCTTGTATTTTTTAATTTTCCTATAACACATAATTAGAAAGAAAATTTTATATATTTACCTCCAAAGAAAATTTTACTTTGACCTACAAAGCTAAAATAATCAAGTTTTGTTCCTATTGAAACATCAATTTGGTATGATTTTGGGATTTCATATGGGAGACCCAAGTTCGACTTATGGGGAGGGTGGCTCATGATGTGCCCTTAGTTGATAAAAAGGTATAGGCCCTTTCAAATAAACTTGTATTTACCCTAAGAAAAAATAATATCAAATTCTATAATTGTTCTTTAGCATCTTGTGACTTTGTCTATCTTTGTCTTTGTATTGGATACTCCTTTGATTGTTATTGATGTAGAAACCAAAGTGAAGCTAATTTTATTCATGCGAAATACAAAAATATATATAATGTAATATGGTGGAGGGTTACAACAACCTGCAACAACACACCCAGTAGGGGTAAACCACACCAACAATCTGAGAAACAAACAAGCCACCGAAATGCTAACAAACAAGTCACTGACTAATAATTTGAACAAACACTCTATGTGGGTATACTATGCCAATCACGTGAATACAATGCAATATAATAATTAAATAGTAACTTAGCATTAATAATAGTAAAATAATAATCCTAAGTATCCTCAACACTCATCCCGACCATAGAAGCATTTGACCCCAATGCTCTCAACAAATATGGAAAGTCATGGTCCATTTGATGGTGAGTAATCCAGTAGGTCATATGTGGAAAGTGACCATGATGGACGATAAGGTAAGAAGTGGAAGAACCTTGTTGAGTGTGATGAGTCTTCATCTTGAAAAATCTATCTGAAATAAACGAAAGTTGATGATCAGGTGCCACTACCTCTATAGGGCTAATGACAGGTTCAGGTACCAAAGGAGGATCCTAAAATGGTATCTGTAGAAAGTGTCACTTATCCAAAGGAATTCTAACTCTGTCTCTAACTTGAGATGAGTGATGACTATGATGCTTGCACATCATTATTTATTGCTCTTATAGAGTCTCTTGCAAGTCCTTTGGTATCTTACCCCGAAGGCTCTATTGATGCTAAATAAAGGAAATGATCTTAGCTTACTCCTTTGACTGTACAATGGTGGAAGAGGTAAAGTCAAGGGCAAATTCTATGGAGAAAGTGGATGTTTTCATGAGTGAGAGTGATGGGTTCCTTAACCACGAGCTCTTGTGATTGTTCAATTTGTAGAAATGAAGCTTCTTCTTTATCATGAGTTTTTGATGGTGTTTGTTCTTTCTCTTGTGTGGGACTTATGCACGTAAGATCCAAAATAACTGCTTGACTTAATGGATTACGAACTTACCTATAACTTAGCATTAAATTTGATGTGGGTATAGTGCTTTGTATCAAGTAGGTTTTATCTTACAAATCTAATATGTATGTGTTATTTTTAGCATGATATACAAAATTCCTATCAAATTTATAGGGTTTACCCTCAATAGTCCACAACAATCCATATCTATGACATCACATCTTAATTTATCCATAAACTTATCACCAAAAGAAAAATTCAAGGTGTAAGTGTATGTGATGTTACATGTGGATTCTACATCCTTCCACCCAATTGCATAAGATTGGTGATGTGGCATTATGGAAAGCTTCAACTTATCTACAACGGACTTCACAATGAGGTTCTTTTGCGAGTTGTTATAAATGATACAATCGACATAAAAATCATGTGTAAGGTGGGCTCTAGTGACAAACAAATGGTCATGACCCCTTTGTGTAAAAACATTTATAAGGGTAATGTTGTTGACTTTACCTTTTAAAGCTAGATACTCTTATTCTGTTCATGTAGCCCTAACAAGACCATCTTTTGGTTCCTCATGTGTAGGTTGTACAACAAGTGACTTTTTCTTCTTTGCTCGTTCAAGAGCATAAAATTTAGCCTTGGTGTGACTAGGCTTCTTACAATAATTATAACACATTGTAGAAGGAGGAGAAGAAGAAGAAGAGGCTTTAGGTGAAGCAAGAGGAGAAGAAGAATGAGGAGAAGAAGAAGATGATGAATTCTTTGCATTTTGTTGATGTGACTCTTTTGAGCTCTCTTGTGAGGATCAAGTTTTTTTAGAACTACCAAATTTCTCCTTCATATGTATTGCATGCTTGAATGTCACTGAAAAGGTGACAAAAGTAATAAATTTTACTTCCCTCATGAGGATCTTGCAAACCACTTACAAATTTTTCAATAAGCTCTGGATCTGAAGAAGTGACTCCATAAAGAACTCTAAGCCTATTAAACTAAAAAATGTAATAAGAAACTAGCATATTAAAACCTTGCTTCATCTTATATCACTTGATCCTTAGATCACTTTGGTAGTTAGGCAAAAAAAATATTTCTTTCAAGAGTGTCACTAATTCTTTCCAATTGTTTACTTTAGTTGGACCATTAGAAATCAACATTTTTGCTAAATGTATAAGTCTTACCTGTGCCAAAGGTAGTTATTCATCTTCTAGAAGCTTAGCATATGAGAACCAAGTCTCCATATCCAAGATCTAGGTAGACAACACATCAGGATTTCTAGATCTTTCATAAGGTTTAGCATCACATTTGATTTTGTTGTCAAATTTGTTGTTGTAGATTTTGACATCTCCTTGACATGTTTGTAATATGTTGATTTCAAACCCATTCAAAGATGCAGGAATTGAATACAACCTATGAAACATCGAAGGAGTATGTTCACATTCATATTCAACAGTGTAACGGGAGAAAGTGTTTGACAACTGTTGAAAGGCTGGGTAAGGAGTATAATTACAACAGGATTGTGAAAGATTTTAAAAAATAGTTTTGCTATAATGGAACGGTTGTGGAAGATAAAGAGCTCAGAAAAGTCATCCAACTTTAGGGTGACCAGAGGTTGAACGTTTTCCCCTTCTTAATCAATGTAAGTATTACTGTGCTACATTTTGTGGTTTGGTATCCATATGGATATGTCTATTAACTCAGATTTCTATGAATTATTAAAGGTTCGTTTTTAATAAATTTGCAGGGCGGCTTGGTGAAGAAGGACAAGATCAAAATCCACGGTTTCTAGAGTCTGCCCAAGCATTGGAAACGTCTCATATCATACATTTTTATTAGAGTTTTATGAGTCAAATATAGAGAAGATCAATTGGTTTTTGGCATAAAAGGAATATGTTTATGCGAACAATGACAAGCATTTGTTCATTTCATTTTACTCAGACGCTTTATTTTATTTCTTAATAGTAGATATTTTTACTTATAATATATTTTATATTTTTACTTATAAAATATTTCATATGAATGATTTAAGCGAATTATTTAAAAAATATATTATCATTATTAAAATATTGGATGAATTTTTTAGCTATATGTGTTTTTGTGAATGTTGCATATGTGTTTTTGTGCCTATAGAATTTTTTATGAATTCTAACACATATATTATTGACTAATCAAACTAAAACCAATTAAAATTTTATTTCAAGTATATGTGGTTTGGGGTCTAAACACTAAAAAATTGTTGCATGAGTTATGTTATGGATATGCAACATTTGCAAAGAGGCCTTGATATTTTCACCTTCATCTCCTTTATTGATGACCTCAATAGTAATAGGAGCATTGGTAAATTTAGATAACAATGTGCATTAACACAAAAAATATCTATTTTTCATACTTGAAAGTGTTGTTCCAATTTTTCCTTCATCTTCAAATGCATCACAGAGGCCTAGGAGAGGTATATAAATTTAAGCCAATAGTACTTAAAAAGTAAATTTAACATTTATTTTTATATGTAAAAGGTTTTGTAACTTTAGTTAGTTTTTAGCTATTATAGATCACTTTATTTTTTGATGGCACTAACCCAAATGGGGACCTATGACCATGAATGAAACTATTGAGTGTCAAGGGGAATTGATCCCTTCATCTCACTGAAACAAGCACCCCGATTCACCACTTATTTATAATTTAAGAAATAAAGTTAGGCCTAATTTATCCCTAAAAAACTTGGTCTACATTACCTAAATGGATGAATTTTTTAGCTATATGTGTTTTTGTGTCCAAATACTAATATATATATATATATATATATATATATATATATATATATATATATATATATATATATATATATATATATATATATATATATATATATATATATGAATTGTGTTATGCATATGCAACATTCACAAAGAGGCCTTATGATTCACCCTCATCTCATTTTCCTTTATTTTTTATCTCAACAATAGTAGGAGCATTAAGATATTTAGATAACAATGTGTTTCTATCTTCCATGCTTCCAAGAATTGTTTCAACCCCTCATTCATCTTCAAATGCATTGGTGAAGCTTGGGAGAAGAATTGATTTTCTATATTTTTTAAAGATGCTTTATTATTTAATTTTTAAAGATATAAAATACCTTTTATTTCATCTATTGAATGCCTAGATATTATCTATATTGTGTGCCTTAAACTGAACATTATCGTACTTGAATTGGCCTCATTATAGTGCCATTTTCTATTCATGGGATACTTATATCAATATAATAACTCTTCTTGTACTTAATTGTTTTATTTTTTATTAGAGTTTTGATGGGTGAATGGTTCTAAATGTTTGTAAGGATATTTCATCTATGTTTCTAACACAATTTCAAAGAAAGATATATGAAAGTTCTATAGGTGTTTTTTGGGTTGTAATTCTAAAACCAAAATAATTTCTCTTCAATAAAATTCTACATAAATGAAACCAATTCAAGGCTAAGACCAAGTAATGTTCAAACATTAAACCCGTTCTAAAGTATCATTTCTAATATCAATTTTTTTGTCATTTCATCTCCACATTTTACTACTAATTCTCATCCTTCATAAACTTCCACATTGATATTACCACAATATTTATATATGACTTACCTAAAACACCTTTTAATTATCTGTATTTCTTTCATCTCTACCAATCATTTTCATTCTTTTATTTTTTTAATTTTCCTATAACACATGATTAGAAAGGAAATTTTATATATTTACCTCCAAAGAAAATTTTACTTTGACCTACAAAGCTAAAATAATCAAGTTTTGTTCCTATTGATACATCAAATTGGTATGCTTTTGGGATTTCATATGAGAGACCCAAGTTCGAATTACGGTGAGGGTGGCTCATGATGTGCCCTTAGTTGACAAAAAGGTATAGTCCCTTTCAAATAAACTTGTATTTACCCTAATAAAAAAAATATCAAGTTCTATAATTGTTATTTAGCATCTTGTGACTTTGTCTATCTTTGTCTTTGTATTGGATACTCCTTTGATTGTTATTGATGTAGAACCCAAAGTGAAGCTAATTTTATTCATGCATAATACAAAAATATATACAACGTAATGCGGTGGAGGGTTACAACAACCTGCAAAAACACACCCAGTAGGGGTAAACCGCTCCAACAATCTGAGAAACAAACAAGCCATCGAACTGCTAGCAAACAAGTCACTGACTAATAATTCGAAAAAAAACTCTATGTGGGTATACTATGTCAATCATGTGAATACAATGCAATATAATAATTAAATAGTAACCTAGGCTTAATAATAATAAAATAATAAGCCTAAGTATCCTAAAAACTCCTCCCAACCATAGAAGCGTTGGACCCCAATGCTCTCAACAAATATGGAAATTCATGGTCCATTTGATGGTTAATCCAGTAGGTCATATGTGGAAATTGACCACGATGGATGAAAAGGTAAGAAGTAGAAGAACCTTGTTGAGTGTGATGAGTCTTCATCTTGAAAACTCTATCTAAAATAAGTGAAAATTGATGATCAGGTGCCACTACTTCTGTAGGGCTAATGACAGGTTTAGGTACCAAAGCAGGATCCTAAAATGGTGTCTCTAGAAATTGTCACTTATCCAAAGGAATTCTAACTCTATCTCTAACTTGAGATGAGTAAGGACTATGATGCTTGCACATCATTCTTTATTGCTCTTGTAGAGTCTCTTGCAAGTCCTATGGTATCTTACCCTGAAGGCTCTACTGATGCTGAATAAAGAAAGTGATCTTAGCTTACTCCTTCGACTATACAATGGTGGAAGAGGCAAAGTCAAGGGCAACTTTTGTGGAGAAAGTGGTTGTTTTTTCAGAGGTGTACCCAAAATAATCTCAATGGAATGGTTAGTATCTTTCACATGAGTGAGAGTGATGGGTTCCTTAACCATGAGCTCTTGTGATTGTTCTATTTGTAGAAGAGAAGCTTCTTATTTATCATGAGTTTTTTATGGTGTTTTTCTTTCTCTTGTGTGGGACTTATGCACGTAGGAGCCAAAATAACTGCTTGACTTAATGGATTACGAACTTGCCTACAAATTAGCATTAAATTTAATGTGGGTATAGTGCTTTGTATCAAGTAGGTTTTATCTTGCAAATCTAATATGTATGTGTTCTTTTTAGCATGATATACAACATTCCTATAAAATTTATAGGGTTTACCCAACAATAGTCCACAACAATCCATATCTGTCGCATCACATCTTAATTTATCCATAAACTTATCATCAAAAGAAAAATTCAAGGTGTAAGTGTATGTGATTTTAGATGTGGATTCTACATCCTTCCACCCAATTGCATATGGTTGGTGATGTGGCATTATGGAAAGCTTCAACTTCTCTACAATGGACTTCAGAATGAGGTTCTTTTACGTGTTGTTATATATGATACAATCCACATAAAAATCATGTGTAAGGTGGACTCTAGTGACAAACAAATGGTCATGACCCCTTTGTGCAAACCATTTATAAGGATAATGTTGTTGAATTTACTCTTTAAAGCTGGATACTCTTATTTTGTTCATGTAGCCTTAACGAGACCATCTTGTGGTTCCTCATGTGTAGGTTGTACAACAAGTGACTTTTTCTTCTTTTCTCATTCAAGAGCATAACATTTAGCCTTGGTGTGACCAGGATTCTTACAATAATCATAATACATTATAGAAGAAGAATGAGAAGAAGAAGAAGAAGAAGAGGCTTTAGGTGAAGCAATAGGAGAAGAAGAATGAGGAGAAGAATAAGATGATGAATTCTTTGCCTTTTGTTGATGTGACTCTTCTAAGATCTCTTATGAGGATCAAGGTTTTTGAGAATCACCAAATTTTTCCTTCACAAGTATTGCATGCTTGAATGTTGCTGACAAAGTGACAAAAGGAATGAATTTCACTTCCCTCATGATAGGATCTTGCAAACCACTTACAAATTTTTCAATAAGCTTTGGATCTGAAGAAGTGAATCTAGAAAGAACTCTAAGCCTATTAAACTAAAAAATGTAATAAGAAACTAGAATATTAAAACCTTGCTTCAACTTATATAACTTGATCCTTAGATCACTTTGGTAGTGAGGCAAAAAATATGTTTCTTTCAAGAGTGCCACTAATTCTTTCCAATTTTTTATTTTAGTTGTACCATTAGAAATCATTTTTTTTTTCTAAACGTATAAGTCTTACCTGTGCCAAAGGTAGTTATTCATCTTCTACAAGCTCAACATATGATAACCAAGTCTCCATATCCAAGATTCAGGTAGACAACACATCAAGATTTCTAGATCCGTCATAAGGTTTAGCATCACATTTGATTTTGTTGTCAAATTTGTTGTTGTAGATTTTGACATCTCCTTGAGGAGGGATATTCACAGAAATATCCTTCACTCTATCAATTAAGTCATCAAAAACAATGGTAATGTTGGCTACTTTTTGTGCAAGATCATTTACCATTTGTTTTCTAGTGTATGCCAGTATAGGTTTGCAAATATTTTGACCAAATCATAAATTTTACCTCTTCAAATTGCAAATTAGGGTGAGTTTTAGTGCTACAAAATTCAACTATTTTTCCAATTTCACAAGAAAATTTTGCACTTAAACTCGGAAAAATTTAACCCTAGATGCAAATATTGACCTATGGAGTGAGAAAAATGATAATTTTTGCAAAACAATGAGTGTAAAAATACAAAAATTGATGGAAATTTTCACCTCTCTATAACAAAATTTGGTTGGACTAATTGGGCGGTTAACTATCCGAAATCAACGGTCAATGATGGAACTGTGCAAGTCAACAGAGGCTCATCCGAAATCAACGGTCAATGATGGAACTGTGCAAGTCAACAAGTCAACAGAGGGTTTGAGCGTAGTCAATACGTGATCAATGAAAGGTCTAAGTGTACCAAGTGTCAAGCGGTGATCAACAACCTCCACTATTGTGGTGATGCACGTAAGGCATCCGCTTGCAATTACCACAAGGTAATCAAATTCAATGGTGTGCACTTTTGATTACAAAGCATCGAAAGCACTGCCACACCCGTAATGTGCGATAAAAGATATGGAAGAAAATACAAGCGCGTTCTTTGCTAGCAGTCAAAAGTTTTTGGTGGCAATGAAAATTTGAATGGTCAGTAAGTCTTCTTTGCAGTGTCAGGTGGCGAGTAGAAAAAAACATCGATGATGGAAAATATTTTTCCAACGATTAAATAAACCAACCTTAGTAAGCGTTGGTGAAATTTTCCTTGTTCTTATCGATCGAAAAAACTACGTCAAGAGGAATTTTTTGCAGCATCAAGGAAAAAGACCGTCAAATAGAATTTGATTTAACCTTAGGAAAGGTTAATATGGTCTGCCTAAAATTGTTGTCAAGTCATTGAAGGTGCAGATCACTAGTAAGGAAGCATGTCACAACGAGGAATTCTTAGAGGTAAATTTGAATCGCGTCGATGGGAAGACGAGGTGCTCATCGCGAAAGAGAGGATAAAATGTTTATGCTAAACATCTGGAGGAGAAGGAGATGACATCGAAAGTCTTGGTGGGCGATGTTAGACATCGGATTTCTATCATCGAGGTGATCGATTCGTGTCACGACAAACGTGGAATGAAGATACACACCAAGTTTACCTGTGTAAAAGGAATCAAGCACATTTTTGTCACCACCGATGGAGGAGGCACCGGGTGTAACCTTCTAGAAAACAACTTCTCCTCACTGAACGTAACTCCATGGCGAGAGTGGAGGATATAGCGTCGGGGAAGGAGTGCACTCTATCATTTGGCGAGTATACAATGGAAGGCTTTCTACATGCACCGATATGAACGCACTATCATGGTCACCTATGAGTACTGTGAAATACACCATTGGGCGAAGGTTTCATCGAAAACCTAATCACATGTCAGAAATTAAAAACCAAACTTTAGAAAAACAAAGTCACAAAATATTATTTTGACATAGAAAACTCACGAACTCATCGTTGTACTACGAAGAACATCTATTTGATATGGATTTTAAACGTCTCACCACATGAATTTACCTGCAACAAGGTAATGGAGATCACCCGCTTTGGGCTAACCATCTAATGTTTCTATCAAGAAAACGGAGTAGAGGAGAAATTTTACCCGCTGTCACCTCGAGTGCTTCACTAAAATGCTAGGACTGGCTTCCGCCAATTCCACACAATCATCGAACAGGATCTATTTCCTTAGTCTCTGAATACCAGTGATGTAGAACCCAAAGTGAAGCTAATTTTATTTATGCGGAATACAAAAATATATACAATGCAATGCGGTGGAGGGTTACAACAACCTGCAATAGTGCACTCAGTAGGGGTAAACCGCTCCAACAATTTGGAAAATAAACAAGCCACAAAACTACTAGCAAACAAGTCACTGACTAACAGTTCCAACAAACACTCTATGTAGGTATACTTTGCTAATCACGTGAATACAATGTAATATAATAATTAAATACTAACTTAGACTTAATACTAATAAAATAATAAGATAAAAATAACTTTTTTGTTCCTCTAATGTTGATTAGACAAACTTAGGATGATGTGTCGATTACAAGCACATTCATACTACTATTCATGATGTGCTAGTACTTTTTTGCATATATTTTTATTGGACTAGAATAAACCTTTGAACAACTGCCACTTAACCTTATTGAGAAAATGCTAGCACTAACAACACTATAAATAATATCTTATTATTTAATGTTGACAATATAGTAGAAATAGCCATACCAAACACTATAATTGAAACAAATAATAGGAATTTAGCAATCTATGTCAATACTCAATACATGGTAAAGTGACTATCCATTTGCTATTACCCTTCATTTTAGGATAACTTTTGAAGGAGCTTCCGATCACATAAGACTATACAAAGTAGACTTTTTCAATGTCGCTTTAGGCAACACAACTACTACAACCACCACAATCTAAAGCTCAAACTTAGTCACATATACAAATATTATATCTTTGATTTTTTATTTTTATTTGAATATATTTAACTAAATATCATACAAAAATAAATTATTTTTAAAATGCATAATATAAATTAACCTTTAAGGTTTCATGGCATTAAGAGGGGCAATTGTTTTTTTTTTTTTTTTTTTTGTATTTACATGGTGGAATCGGTAGCCGCCACGAATTCGACAGGCTGTCCAGCTTTTATGGCCGCCACAGTATTCTGTGCTGTCCGCTCTGGAAGCCGCCATACAGATCTTCACGCAGTCCGCCCCTATAACCACCATGCCACAATCATTTTAAACCTTTTACGCCGCTGAAAGCACCAAGAAAGGGACAAGCGTTCAGTTCGGCGAGGCCCGAGATTTGAACCTTGGACCTCCGGCCCCCTTATGGGGTTTGGATGAACCAATTGGTCTACACCTCGAACCTAAGAGGGGCAATTTTTAATACTAAAATTTAATAATATATTTATGAAAATTTTGTCAAATTAATCAAATTAATTTGAAATTTTATTTTTTAATAATTAATTATATATGATGATATTTGAAATTTTATTTTTTAATAATTAATTATATAAAATGCTTATATAATATTTTTTTTAAATAAAACTACATAAGATATTTAGGAGAAATCTTGATCTGCTCACCACTTCAGTTAACTTGTAGCTCTTGTTTATATGGTATTTTGTGAAACCATACGATAACATTTACCCTATGGTAAAATTTATTTGGTACATGGACAGATTTGACCTTAAGTGGATTGGGATTGATTTAAATTTATCAAAATTGATTTCATTTATTATTGTTTTACACTAATTTTGATTAATATATTAAAATTTGATAGATTTAAAGTTTCTTATTTCCAACTACTCATTTTCAACTCAATAAACTTAAAAAAAAATATTTATTAAACTTTTTAAATTTAAACAAATTTTAAAAATAAATATTTTAAAAAATATTTATTAAATCTTTTAATTATTTAAAAAAATATTAAAAATATCTGCTTGTTATGGCGTAGTGGTAAATGCCCTAGGTGTTGGTAGAGGTTGACCCAGGTTCCATTCCCCTTGTCTCCATCCTGCAGATATATGGTATAGTTACGAATGTCCTATGTGTTGGAAGAGGCCGACAAGGCTCCATTCCTCCTATGCCCAACCTGTTGAAAGTGGCACCTCAAAAGGGATGTTTTCCACTATGAATTAGATCTGCTTGTTGTGGTGCAGTGGTAAATTCCCTAGGTGTTGGTAGAGGCCGACCCAGGTTCCATTCCCCTTGTCTCCATCCTGCATATATATGGTATAGTTAGGAAAGTCACTATAAATTAGTTTTTAACCGAGGTGTTGTAGGTGAGTTGGAGAGGAGAGGGCAATCCTCCGAGGGAGGTCCCAAGTTCAAATCTCCACCCTACCAAAAATCTGAATTGGGTATCCAAAATCCAATTGATAATGTTGGTGCGAGCAGGGTCGGGTGCAACCCCGAGTGACTTTGACGGTGTAGAACCCTATGTTCTTGGCAGGGTCGGGTGCAACCCCGGATTTCATAACTCATATTTTACGTATTTTATTTTCATAAATCTATTTATAAAAATTAAATATTTTCAAAGCATTAAGTTAAACATATATAAAATTTAAAAAATAAAATAAAATAAAATATAAAATATAAAATATAAAAATATGTAAGATGATGTGGATGGCCCGTATACTCATTACCGACGTTCCAAGACTTGAGTACTTCCATTTCCCTTGTTAATTTATTTCTTATATAAATAAGGATAATAGAAACATAGCACCACTCTCATTGTTACCCTCACAACATTTGATTTTTCCATTTCTCTTGACGTATTTTTCTCTCCTCTCCTTTTCAGTTGCATTTACTCTTTTGGAGAAAGTCAGAAAAAATGTCTGATCTGGATATTAACATTCCTAACGTGTTCGGTCAGTAAATAAATATAACAGTAGCCACCAAGCTTGTCAAAGTTTGTTTTGTATATTGCATATTTTCCCCTATTTATTTAAGATGTTGACATGCTTTCGGAGAATTAGCTAAAGCAAGTGAATTCCTTAAATGTTTGTATTATGTTGATTTCAGACCCATTCAAAGAGGCGGGAATTGAATACGGAGGTGAATCCGCAACCTGTGAAACGTCGAAGGAGTATGTTCACATTCGCATTCAGCAGCGTAACGGGAGAAAGTGTTTGACAACTGTTCAAGGGCTGGGTAAGGAGTATAATTACAACAGGATTGTGAAAGATTTTAAAAAACAGTTTTGCTGTAACGGAACGGTTGTGGAAGATAAAGAGCTCGGAAAAGTCATCCAGCTTCAGGGTGACCAGAGGTTGAACGTTTCCTACTTCTTAATCAATGTAAGTATTACTGTACTTCATTCTTTGGTTTGGTATCCAGATGGATATATCTCTCAACTCAGATTTCTATGACATATTAAAGGTTCGTTTTTAATAAATTTGCAGGGCGGCTTGGTTAAGAAGGAGAAGATCAAAATCCACGGTTTCTAGAATCTGCCCAAGCATTGGAAACGTCTCATATCATACATTTTTATTATAGTTTTATGAGTCAAATATAGAGAAGATCAGTTGGTTTTTGGCATAAAAGGAATCTGTTTATGCGAATGTAACATTGACAAGCATCTATTCATTTCATACTCAGATGCTTTATTTTATTTCTTAATAGTAGATATTTTTCCTTATAATATATTTTATGATTTTTACTTATAAAATATTTCATATGGATATTTAGGCGAATTATTTAAAAATTATATTATCATTATTAAAATATTGGAAATAGATAGCGAAAAGTTAAAATAAAAATTTAATACTTAGTAGATTATGATTTAGATGCCCTATTTCAAACCCATAAAATACGTTGAAGACTTCTTGAATTTTTATTTTATAATTAAATATTGGTAGCTATTTTTATTAAAATAATAAAATTTTATATTATTTTTATTACATTAATTCCCTATTAATTTGCATCTTATTACAACCTATCAATTCTCTAATACCTCCTTTAAAATTTCAAAATATTGTTTTCATTAATTTTTTTGTTTTTATTTATAGGTTTAGTTTGGCTTCTTACTAACACTTGTTAGAATTGCTTTTTTCTCTAATATCAATATTCCTCTATGTTTATTTTTCCTTCTTGAATATTCTTCTCTTTTTTGATTCCTATCAATGCATTCATCTTCATCAATCTCAACTTTTTGACACTGCTCATAACAAGACTTATCATCTATGGGTTTGTCTTGCTTTGAAGGATCCAAAGTTAATAATTTCATAAGCACTTTCTTCTTTATATTTCCATAGAACCTTGGAGTGCCAAAGAGTTGTCCCATAGAAATTACCTCCTTACATTTTCCTCAAAACCTTAAATAGTTATGGATTTCCTTATTTTTATTTCTTTATTATGCTAATCCATAGCAATTATTAATCGTACTTGTTCTTAATAATATATTTTTTACTTATAATATATATTATGATTCTTTGATTCTTTCATATGGACGATTTAAGAGAATTATTTTTAAATTATATTTTCATTATTAAAATATTGGAAATATAAAGTGAAAAAGTTAAAATAAAAATGTAGGACTTTGTATATTATGATCTTGATGGACTATTTCAAGTCCATAAACATAGAAGACTTCTTGAAATATTTTTTTATTTTTAATTAAGCTATTTATGTCACTTCAATTAAAATAATAAAAAATTACACTACTCTCATTAAATTACTATTAGGTTAATTAAATGTTATCCAACTTACCTTCCTATCAAAGATGTTCATTTACTTTTATTTTCTCACATCAATATTCCTAAGTTTATTTTTCTTTTTAATTTTTACTTCTTGGGTCTTCCTCTCTTGTTTTGATTCCCATGAAAACATTCATCTTCATCAATTTTAACTTTTCACATTGCTCATAGTGAGACTTATCATAAATGGGTTTGTCTTGCTTTAAAGGATCCAATGTGCAAGAAATAATCTCATAAGCACTTTATTCTTTATATTTCAACAGAAATCCTAGAGTTCAAGGGAACTAACCCATAGAAACTACCTTTTTATGTTACCCTCAAAATCCTAAATTTCTATGGATTTCCTTGATATTTATTATGCTACTATGGAAACCCTAAAGTACAATGGTAACCTCTACACTACTTTCATTCATATTGCAAGGAGAGGATTCAATATTGCTTTAAGATAATAAAAATTATCTATTTGGAATAGTCTTGACCTCTTATGTCATCTTTATTTTATAATTATCCTTCACGTATTCCTTTGCATCTTTAATTTCTTTTGAATTTGAAGTTTGAACCTACATATTGTACTATAGTGGTCTTTTCTACATGATGTTATTGATAAGGTTTCTTTATATTTTGTTTTAGAGTGGAATATATTTTGATCTAATCCATATTCTCTTATAGTATGATTTTGTTGTGTCATCTTCAAGATTATCTCATGACCAGTAGTCTCATAGTATTATCTTCAAGATTATTATATGTCTAGTCTCATAATAATCATGGCATCAAAATACAATATTTTGATAATCCACTTGATCAAATTGTAATGTATCTATGTATGTATATATTCTTAGAGTAACTAATACATAAGTTGAATAAGGTGACCCATTTGGTTATGGACACACAAAGTTCCTACTACACATTATTCTCTTATTATCTTCATTTTATCAAGTAGAAAAAGTATTTCATCTATTAAAATATTCTAGTGCAATTGAGCTATAAACATATTTGTTCTTGTTATAATATTTTCCATTGTGTGTGTTTATAAATATGTATGTATGTATGTATAATATTTGCTAAGAAAATACTAACATGGGATGTTCTACAAAAGAGATCCTAACAAGGTCTAATTCAATGTAGTTTGTGAAAAATATAAGAAGAAACAATGGATCACCTACTAGTTCACTATGATTTCTCATGGAAAGTGTGGAGGTATATTCTACCAATAACTAAGGAAAAATACTAACATAGGATGTTCTACAAAAGATATCCTAGTAAGGTCTAATTCAATGTGTTTTGTGTAAACGAGGAGAAAAAACAATGGATCACCTACTAGTTCACAAATATGTTGAAGAATATGCAACAATGGTTCAAATATAAAGGCTTAAAGGAATATAAGTGCACTCCATTAATAGTTACATGGGGTTTGTGGTTGGAAAGAAATTCTATGTTATTTGAGAGCAGGGAAATTCTACCTATACAAGTTAAATAAAATATACGTATAAAGGTATAAATAACCCCATAATAAAAGGCTCTAAGATAGGTTGGCAACTTAACAATGGATATTATGAAGTCTTAGGATTTTTTGATGGAGCTTCTCAAGACAATCCAAATAGGTGTGGAGTAAGAGGAGTGTTATATTAGGATGAAAATCACAAATTCACTTTCAAAGTAGGTCTTGGTGAAGGTACCAATAATGTGGTAGAGTGGAAGACTTTGATTTTTTTGTGAAGAATGGTAGACGTGGAACAAAAATAACAAAACTTCAAGTTTTTGGTGACTCAAAATTGGTGGTAGATTGGGCTTCAAGTTTAGTAGGGATGCAAAATTTAATGCTTAGGCCTCATTATGAGCAAGTAAAATTTTTAGAAGCATAATTTGTAGAGATATCTTATAAACATAGCTATAGAAAACTAAATGACGAAGTAAATTGTCTATCAAAAGCTATCATAGATATTCTAGATGATACTTGGTTAAAGGAAGAAGTAATGTGTGGTATTGTAATTCCACCATAGTGTACACCATTTTGATGCATTTCTTTTTTATAGAAGTCATGGTTTAATAAATATTTTGTGTTATTTTTTATGAATTTTGATAATTAAGGTCATATCTATAATTTAATTGATGGCTAAAGGGTCGGAGTACCAAAATTACACTATAATATGACTAAAGGATTGCAATAGGCTATCATTACTATAACAAGTCTGATATATGAATAAGAGATAAAATCTGAATTAGCTAATTACCCTTTAAAATTTGAAGGGTTACATATTTTTAATAGATATATGATTAAGAGATAAAATCTCCATTAGCCAATTACCCTTTAAAATTTGAATTTCATTGGCCAATTGCCCTTTAAAATTTAAATTTGACCAAGATAAATATCAACATCACAATTAGCTAGATTATTTGCTACCATATTTGTTTCTCTATAGATATACTCACATTTCAAAGAGATTGAATCTAATAAGAGATGATGAACATCAACATTAATATCATTTATATCCAATCCCCACATCATTTTTATTGATAGCATTAATGGTAATCTATGAATCCCCTTCAATTTAAATATATTTCCATCTTTTTTCTATTGTAATTTCAATTCCTATAAGAAGTTCCCTAACTTCTACATAATTGTTAGTTGAAGTTCCTTATGATTCTAAGTATGTGAGGAGAATTTTGCCTTCATTATTTCAAAAAATACAACCTTCGTTAGTGTTTCGTAGATTTCCTTTAGAATCATAAAAGCACCATCAAAACTAATTTTGATAAATCCATTTTTTAGACATTTCTATTTTATCCTAGATTGAATTAGAACCTTTGTTTTAATGTTTTTTTAGATAAATAAATAAATATTATTTATTGTTTTTAATCTTCATACACATGGATATTAGATTTTTTTTAAATTGAGCTACCTATTATATGTTAAACATGTGTTTAGTAAAATCTCTATCTCAAGAAATAAGTTATTATCAAAATTAAATAATTTTAAATATAATTCCAATAACTTAAACATGTGTTAAACATGTGTTTTTTAAATAAATTAGAGTAATAATTGCCATAAAATCAATTATTAGAGTCAAATTTTATCTTATATTCCAATTAATTCCTTTATAACTCTTCTTTTTAATTGTCTTATTCATACCCTAATATTCCATGATATCATTTTCATCATCATTATTTTTATTTTTATTTTTATTTGTGGGCTTATTCATACCCCTATTACTTTTTTTAGGTGTCATATTCATACCCCTAATATTCCATGAGTTTATTTTTCTTTTTATTGATGCTTTAGTAGCCTTTGTCTCCTTTTTCATTCCCATCAACACTCTCATCTTCATCATATTTTTTATTTTTATATATTCTTCATAATGAGATTTCATAATGCAATAAATAGTCTCATAAACACTTTTATCTTTATGTGGCCTTGAAAACCCTAAAGTGCATGGATTATCCACCAGTCATTACTTTCTTATGTTGCTCTAAAAACCCTAAATTTATTAAATATCCTCCATATGCCTTTCTTTATTGTGTTGTTCTTGAAATACTAAAGTGCAATGAATACACTATACTACTTTCATTTTCATTGCAAGGAGAGGATTTTATTCTACTTGAGAAAAATGAAGATGATTTAACTAGATTAACCTTAAAAAAACAAACACCACCATGGTATAGCTCTTTAAATCTAGTTTATAACAACTATAAAATGATCAAAATTTGACTCTATATGCAAGAATGGGAGATAAAATAATAATAGGTGCAGAAAATTGCTATGGAATGGTGACAGAAAACAACTTAGCCACTTGGATAAAGACTTGAAAACCAATATAACCAAGGTTTAAGAGATTTGAAAAATATTTTGTGTAGAGATCCAATATATATTTTATTTTTAAAAATATAAAAAATTAAAGATGCCAGTCCAAATGTTGTAATTAGAAACTTGACTATTGCTTCTTGAACTATCATTATACCTTCATAATCCATGCTACCACTGTACCTTTAGTATCGACACTACCACTTCTTCATGCTGCCACTAATTTGCATTACATGATTGCTTTACAACCAAGACTGATGAATTCTTGAATCACACACGCTTATCTTTAAGTCACACACTCCAAATTGGTAGATCTTTTGACATATTTTTGATTACTAAAATAGTGCAGCTAATGTTACCTAGTGTAATGTTCCAAAAATACTCACGAAAAATTCTTATTCAAACAATCCATGCTTTCATTGAAAAAATAATTTGATCTTCCTTTCAACCCTTCCTACTTGTTGGTATTCTAATATTCCAAG
Organism: Wollemia nobilis; assembly: GCA_028583015.1. Lineage (NCBI taxonomy): Eukaryota > Viridiplantae > Streptophyta > Pinopsida > Araucariales > Araucariaceae > Wollemia > Wollemia nobilis. The sequence goes on from JAQPPZ010002224.1 coordinate 3,104,362, forward strand.
CATTCAGAGGTATGTTCAGGTGGTGTTATATTTAGGTAAGATATTTTGAGTTGTACTATCAGCAATGGCTAAATGTTCTACCTTGGTGCTAAATTTTGAATGGTTTCAAATATGCTTTTGAAACTGACACTTTTGTGCTTGGAAAAGGTTTATCTAATTAGATAAATTAGATTATGATTTTTAGGTGATCTTATTGTAGTTAGGCTAAAAATTTGGTTATTTTCTATTGTAGGATCAACATGGAGTCCTTGAGTGTTGAGAGAGATACCTTCAAACACTAGAGATAATACTTAGAGCTAGTGGATAATAAGTATGTAAAAATCCTTGTCCTTGAGTCTACATTATATTGCATAGACAACAAAGGTAGATTTTGATAGAGCTCTACTCACAACATTGATGGAGAGATATTATTCATAGAAAAATACCTTCTAGTTGTTGACTGGTGAATGATCACCTTAGAGGACATGTGGCTCATCCTTTGGATTTTTATTAGAGGAGCATCAATATACATGGGTTGAGATTAGGGGCATTGCCTAGAGCTCTTGACAGGTGATTGAGAATTTCCAATGGTCAAATTGGATATCGATATTAATGTTGCATACCTAGATAGACATTTGAATATGAGGATAACATTGTTGTACTTGGTAGTAGCTAGAATTTTAGTGTGATATTGTTGCATAACTTTATTATTATTAACATAAATCATTCACCAATATGCAGAAATATCAAATCATTCATCCACAAATAATTATCTACAATAACAATCCACAAATGAGAGAGATAGATAATACCCTTAAGGTAGGGAAACACCAATAATAATCCTTAAGGAAGGAATAACTCCACAAGATCTCCCAATGTGAGATGCCACTTTGTGGGTATAGATGATTACATAATATTCTTCTTCAATCATGATTACAATGACATATATCTCTTCTTTATATATCCATATTCTTATTCTCCTTTAGGGAGCCTACTACTAATATAATATTATATTATAATATAATATAATATTATAATACAATCAACCTTGGGTTATGTGTAGCCCATGCCAATCCTTATAAAATATATTAATATATCCCCAAATATCTATTCCTAGGTACCCTACCATGCCACCCCCCTTACAAATGTTTCGTCCTCGAAACATATGAAGAAACATGATAATATGATTTGCTAAGCAAATTTAGCAACTGGTACCAATCTCGATCATCCATCCATTTAAGTGAAACATGTTGATGCTGGTATGCCATTTTGTTACTTGAGTATCCAAATATGCCTCGTCGGCTCCACGATTTTGTTTTTGTATTTTGATAACTTGAATGATGGGTCCACTTTTTCCTTGATGCTGATGATCCACTCTAAAAACCAATATTCCTATGCTTTCTCTACCAAACACTACCATAGTTGGTGCCCTTCTAATTCCATGTAGAACTATAATATTGTTGCCTTAAACCATACCTCCAAGATTTTTGATGCTCATGATGGTGTGGATGGCAATATGGTGCAACCTTAACTTGATGTTCTACCTTATTTGACTTCTCAACATTTGGATCCATTGTTTTAAATTATTCTACACATTGGTATTTCATGTTATCTTTATTTGGTGTGTCCTTGTGCTCTTCTATCAAAGCTTCCTTGGACTCTATTACTATTATTTCCATTGAATCAGTTACTGCTACTTCTTCCATGGACTCTTTTGCTACTACTACCTTCTTGGATTTTGTTTTAGGTTCTTCAATTTGTTTCTCTACAATCACTTCTTTATTTTCCTTGGATCATGGCTTCTTAAGCTAAGAAATATCTTGCAATGTTATCTTCATTTTCCTATACCATAACTTCATAAAATTATTTTTCATATTAATGTTAACAGTACCCAAAGAATCTAACCAAGGATAACCAAGAACAATATCCTTATCATTCATCTCAATAGCATAGAAATCTAAATGTAAAACATATTTATCCATGGTGATCTTCAAATCTTCAAAAATTTGAACATGCTCATCCTCTAGTTGTATGTCCTTAACTTTTGTTGCTTGAAATTTCAACAACATAGTGTCATTGTCCCAGGTTTGAACAAATTCCTTGGAAATATCAAGATCATGGCCACCAAAATTTTTCAAGAAGTTTAACAATCCATGTGCCTTTAAGATTTATTCGAACATCAGGTCCAGCTACAACTATTCAAGTTCAATAAGAACCATTATTCACCACACTACAAAGAATCCCTCATTCCACCTTCATCTAATCTCACTTAAATTGGTGGTTTTCTCTGTATATTGCCTTACTAAAATCCTTTCTTTAAGCTATTTCATACTAATATGCATGGTCTTAAAACTTGGCTGAGACTTCTCGAGCATGAGACATCTTGGAGCTCGATCTGATTGGTGTCAGGGAATAATATCAAGAATATGCACCAGAATCAGAGGCATCCAAGATGGTGGAAAATGTCAGTTCAAATATTTAAAATGTCAAGTGTATCGTTGGTGCCCCACCATGTTTGCAATAGTTCTTTGATTATGGGACTTCATAGCATCAAGCACCACATTAATTTCCAGAGCATTCATAAAACTGATAAAATTATCATCTTCCTTTGTGTGGTTATCATCTTGGCATGTCTCTAAGTGAATAATTTCACTCACATGAAAATAATCATGTGTCCATGGACGCATTCCTTCACAATGTTTTCCACACATGTCTTCCCAACAGTTTTTGTTGGTGTTGATATTACAAACCTCATCGCTTAGATGTTGATATTACAAACCTCATCGCTTAGATGGCAAGAAATGTAATGGGTCTCGTTCCAGGAGAAACCAATTTTGGGAAGAGTAATATGCCACCTTGGCATTGCAGTGTGATAAGGTCCCTCCATGCACCTTGCATTATGGGCCAATGTGGTCCTTGACATTATGGCATTAATCAATATTGGTAGCTGTAATTTCACTACAGGAATTAGCGATGCATTGGGGGAGATTCCCCTACCACATCGAAATGGATTTAATAGTTAACCCAAAGTTTCCCATTGTATCTATCACCCAATTGCCTTCCCTATATACATGTTGAATACACCTATTGATAATCACCTTTATCTAGGCAATGGACTCTTCAATGATTGGTCTCACATTCCAAGGTGGGTTTGAGACCCCTTTCAAATAGTTTATAGTGTTTAAGGAATCTCCTTCAACTATCAAGTATTGGGCATTGAGTTCGATGGCCATTTGGATGCATCAAAAAGATGCCCGAGCCTTTGTAAAATTATTAGATTGGACTCCAAGTTTTTTGCATAAGCCAAAATGAGTCGACCTCTATCATCCCAAATCACTCCTCCACATCTCGCATCACTAGGATTACCTTTTGATGCGCCATCAAAATTTAGCTTGAACCACCGAAGGAGAGGGGGAATCCGTGATACAAGGGATCTATCCACAGTAACCTAGGGATGACCAGAAACCTCAAAATATAGGTTAGCAGAACGTGCCACTTGAATCTGAAATGGGGATGAAGGAAAATCATCAAAAGGAGTGATATTGACATTTTTAGAGGCAAACGTGACAGCTCCCAAGGAAACCTACTTCGGGTCAAGGCACAAAAAATAGAAAGCTTGATTGTTCCTTTCCAACTAAATTTACCACATAAAGTTAGGGAAAATGATCGACCACCAAAAACTCAGGCGAGTGGACTTAAAGGGGTTTGGCCAATGGATAATAAGATCACTGATAAACTAAGGAGCAACCCAAGAAATAGATACACTTGATAGGATCAAGGACATGAAAAGGCTAAAAAAGGGGCACTCTAGAAACATGTGATTAACTGACTCCCATACAGATTTGTAGAGGTAGCATCTATTGGGTAAGATCATACCATGGGTTATCAAGTTATCGGTGGTCAATAGCCTATTTTTTGCTTCTAGCCAAAAAAAGTGAGCTATATTAGGAATAATATTTTTGATCCAAATACTATTGAAGGGGAACCAATCATATTTAGGTTCATTCATAAACATATATGCAGTTTTGACTCAAAAATTCCCAAACTGAGTGAGTTTCCAAAAGAGAACATCAGGTCTCAGAAAAGTGCAGATAGGTGGAGACGGGCATAGTGAAGCTTAGGAGAATCTAGATCAGCAAGGATATCAATCTAGCGAGGAACCACTACTTAATTATTAATAAAATTCTCAAATTTGGGACAAAATATTTGATCAATGATAGGTTTAAGAATACTTACATACTGATCACAAATCATAGGTTGAGCCATAATCCATGGGTCTTCCTAGAATCTAATTCATGATCCATATCCAAGCTTCCAACGTCCACCCTTTTGAATGATAGACCAGGTTTGACACACAAGTTCTAGAATGTAAACCCAATAGTCTTGAGGCAATTTCCCATCAGAGACCGTTGCCTGAGGTGCTTGGTCTTAATAATATCAACCCACTGAGATGGGTAGTTAGACACAATATTCCATCCCTCCTTTGAAATCGTGGCCATATTCATTTTGTGAACTCTTCTCAGACCTAGTCCTTCCCTGTATTTTGGAAGGCAAACCTTATCCCATGTGACAAGGGATAATCTACTTTTGTTCTCTGTTCCTAACCATAGGAAATTCTTCTGAAATTTTTCCAATATATTACATACAATAATCGGAGCTCAAAATAGGGATATAAAGTAGATTGACACACTCTAAAGATAAGATTGCACTAGGATTAACTTCCCTGCGTTGCTAAGAAAGGTTCCCATCCAACCAGTAAGCTTCTTTATAACCCTCTAAATGAAATTGTCCCACATCCTCACAGTTGGGTGCCCTTGGAACAACGAAAGTCCAAGGTAAGTTACAGGAAACTCAACAACGACACATCCCATGATTAGAGCTATTCTCGCCTATCTATTAGTTGAAGTATTGATGAAGTAAATTTTGCTTTTCAAATAATTTACTTTTTTCCCAATAGCCTTCTCATAAGCTTCCAATATAGATTTAATAACTCTGGCTTTGGAGATACTAGAGAGGCTGGCTAAAATTGTGTTGTCAACAAATTGTTGATGAGACACTGGAGGGATCCTAGTTGAAGCCTTGATCCTTGAAATACCATCCTTAGAGCACATTGCATTAAGTGCCCTACCCAAGTTGTCCACCACTAGGATGAACAGGAAAGGTGAGATCGGATCACCTTGTCTAAGTCCCCTTTTTCTCCTAAAATATCCTGTAATTGCTCCATTAACAATGACCAAAAACTAGGCAAAGGACATGCACGCTTTAATCGTATGAATCTATCTATGGTGAAACCAAAACCAGGCTAGGACAGTAGTGATAAACTCCCAAGAAATCCTATCAAAGGATTTACTGATGTCTAATTTTAAGAAAAAACTTTGGGATCTATTGACCGTGATAGTATGGATTAGCTCATGGATAGTAATCACACTGTCTGTAATGACTCTCCCTTAAACAGAGCTACCCTAGCACTTGTCAATGATTTTAGGTATAATAAAATTAATTCTATTCACCATGGCTTTTGTAAATATTTTGTATAACACATTGCACAAGTTGATAGGACGAAATTCGAACATAGATCAGCACTCATGGATTTTTGGGATGAGAGCAAGGAATGTGGAGTTAAGATGTCTAGGGATAGAATTGGTTCTTTGGATTTCTAAAATAGCTTCAAAGACATCTTCTCCAATGATATCCCAACAGAATTGAAAAAACCTAGGAGGGAAACCATCGGGGCCAGGGGCTTTGTCAACTATCATAAAAAATAAATCTTCTTTAATTTCGTCATAGGATAAGGGTTACAACATAAGATCATTATCATCCTAAGACACGAGGGACAATATGTGTTGTAGAAGGGATTCCGACACCTCGACCCGATAAGCTTGAGATGGGCCCAAGATATTACATAAGTGTTCCACTGCCTTGTTCTGGATTTCATCACGTCCTTCAACCTGCAATCCATCTTATCTATGAAGACATCTGATAGTATTTACCCCTCTATGCCTCAATGTGGTGGCATGGAAGAATTTTGTATTAAGGTCACCTTCCTTGAGCCACAAGGCTTTGGAATTTTGTTGCCAAAATGTTTCCTCCCTGGCCAACAAGTTATGGAATTCACATAATAGTATCTTCTCCTATTGCCAAACTTCATTAGTAGCATTGCCATTTTGAAACAATTTATTTATTTCTTTTAGTTGGGAGCAAATTACTTGTTGTGACTCAAAAATGTTCCTGAATACCTCCTTATTCCATTTTTTGAGCTGAAGCTTAAGAATTTTTAGTTTCATATAGACTTTGAAAACACTCGCAACAGGTTGACTCCACAGCTCAATTACTTTTATCTTGAACTTCGAATGTTGAAACCACATGGACTCAAACCTAAATGGAGGTCTAAAATTAGTATCCAACCTAGAAAATTCTAAGAGAAGTGGGTTATGATCAGAAGCTATCCTTGGCAAGGATGACAATGTAGCATCGCCAAAGATTAGGATTGCTTCTCTGGATATCATAACTCTATCAAGTCTCATTTATATGAGTTGGTCTCCTGCACACTGATTGATCCAGGTAAACAATGAATCCTAAAGCTCAATTTCCATGAGTTCATTACAGTTGATGAAGTCAGCAAAATGCTCGTAACTCTTAGGGGTAATTGGTGCACCTCTAGCTTTGTCAATGGGATACAATGGATTATCAAATTCGCATACCACCATCCATTCATGATAAGGAAAGGATGAACGCATCTATGTGAGACTATCCCACATTCCAAGCCGATTGCCAAAATTATTTGGAGTGTAGATATTGGTTAGAACCCATTGTTTATTGGTTTCATTACATTTAAAGAGGAAATTGATAACTTTGTCACTTTTAGATATCAATTCTTTAGTAACTTTTATTGGATACCATAGGCACAACAGTCCCCCTAAAGCACCATGGGTAGAGTTGACCATAAACTTGCAATTACTCCATACTGATTTGACCACATTATCTGTATTTGGGTCTTCTACCTTTTTTTCCTAGAAAATAAATATTGAGGGTCTTATCTCGTTTCTCAGATAAGAAAATACTCTTTATTTTGTTGCTCAATTGAGCCCTCTAGAATTCTAGGATAGGATCTTCATTTGCAAGATTTAGAGGTGGATTTCTTCCCCCCTTTCATTTGCAGGGATTTGGGTCTTTTACCTTCTTCCTTAGACATCTCTTTGGGTGGAGATAGTGAAGATATTAATATTGTTTGGATGCCATTAGCTATGTCATCCATCGTTTGCTTTTTCCTGGAATCTGGGTTGGGCAGTCGACCTTGTCTTCTTTCTACACCCACATCACATTGGGATTTCTTAAGAATCTTGGTGTTATTCAAGGGGGGGCTGGAAGGTTCACCACCACCCAAAGAGACAAGGGTAAGAGAAGGAGAACCCAAAGAAAATGCTTTGTGGGGGGAGGATGGTTTGATAGGAGAAGCCAGAAGAGAAGAGACGAAGGTGGTTTTGGTCAGGGAATTGAGGGGGGAGGGTAAGGGGGAAGTGGGAGTGGAGGGATCAGTAGTGTTAGGTGGGATTAGAGAGGTTTTGGGTGGGATAGGGGATGGGGCGGAGGTAGCGATGGAGGTGGGTGGCTGAGGGGAGGATGAGGGGAGGGATTATTAAGGGATTTCTGAGATTTCTTGGGAAATAAAGGATTCATAAGGAATGCCTTGATTTGCAAGAGATGGGTCAAGATGGGGAATTTGTTCAACAATAAACCTTTCAAACGAAATTTCACTATCTTTATCTATTAGAATTTCAAATTGTTTAGCAAAGAGAGAAAATACCTCACAGGTACCACAAATTTATCCTTTAGATGATGATTCAGGTGGAACTTATTTTTACTTCCCTTTCTCTATCTATATATGCATATTATGGTCCTCTATTCAAGAATTGAAATTCTTATGACGTCTCCCACTAGGGCAAAATCCATGAACTTATTTTTGAGGTATGAGCACATCTCCTTTGAATGGTCTTGAATATTGCATACACTGCATATAGCCTCTTTTGGCTTCAAATTTTTCTTTTCCATGGGACATTGGGATTTTAAATGTCCTTAAGTCTAGAACCCCACATAGAAAATAGGTTTGTTCTCATACTTGAAGTCCTACCTCAAATGGTATGACCCATAAGTTAGATCAATGTACATCGAGAGCTAAAAATACAAATTTGCCATTACACAAAAGCGGGTATAAGGCATTCGAGAATGTGCTTTGGTGGTCGAGTCAAATACTACCAGGTCACCAAAAATACATGCAATGCTTTGGATAAATTTCTCATCCCATAACTGAAAGGGAAGTTTAGGTAGTCTAACCCAGATAGAGGCCAGATTGATACTTTGTGTGCCTGGATTAAAACTAGGATTCCATCATATAATGAAAAGCAATATTCACCTAAAGGACCAGGGCTCTCCCATTAAAATCTTATTTGTATCATTCATGTTGTTTAGTTGTATGAGGAAAAACCTATGAGTTAAAACAATAAGTTACATATGGCCTTCAGGCTTCCACTTGACCACCGCCTAGCAGCGGATGGATTTGATATCATGTCTTGATCCTATGAACTTTCCCACCAAGGAAATATATTTCTTACTCAACACCTCTGTCATAACGTCTTTAGGGAAGTTCAGCTCTTTAAAATCATTAGAGAAGGTACCAATGATTGGCTAGGAGTCTAAGTGGATATGATGAGTATTCCTTTTGAGTATTTGGGCCATGGGTTGGGCCCAGCCTCTCGAAGGGGATTCCATGAAAACTAGGCCCGTCAGGGGGTTTTCCAAGGAGCTCTTCTACAACATCCTCATCAGTTGTCCCTTCCTACCCATTATCTTCCTCGAGAAGACTAAAATAAGGTGCCCCATGTCCTCCTGGGACTGACTCGTAATCACCACCAGAGCTGCCTCCTTTCCTGCTTCGAACAGGTTCAAAATTCAAACGCATACAGTGTCCCAACTTCGCTTCATTCTGATCTGCTTCGTTTTGCTCCATCTCGCTCCTGTTTGATGTAATACGTCTTTTTTTATTATAAAATGACATCTTAAATAATATTTAAAAATATACACACAAATATTAAATATATATAACTACAAATCCAATATTGAAATTTAATTTCATACCATGAAAAACAAACAAAAGAGTAATTTTTCTTCCTCTTGTTTAGATTATCAACAATAAATTTAAAATATAAAAGGGTTAAAATGTGCAATATTTCAATTTATATTAAGAGTTTTATTGATAAAATTTTGAAAGATCAAATACAACTATCTCCAAAATAATAATTGAAAGTTTTACATTTTGTGCATACATGCAAAAATAATGATGCTCAAATGAATTAATAAAACATCGAAAATTAATATTAATTTTATTTTTTTGTTGAAAGTAACTTATTTTTAAATAAATAATAATAAAAGTACACAATTCAAAAAAAAATGGATGGTATGAAAACACACCCCAAATAGCTATCCAAAACATCAACCTAAAGCCAAAAAGAGCATGAAATAATTATAAAACAACTAAAAATCAGCCAAAAGAAAGAACAGTAGGTCCACTAGCAATCAAATAACCATAAAAATAGCACTAGCAAAAAGAGTAGAGGGAGGGCTAGGGTCCTTGTACAAAAGGATTAGAGGGAGGGCTGGGGTCCTTGTACAAAATATTACCCAAGAAAATATTCCAGTTATGTGCCATAATTATATGAGGGATGGGATGGAGGTCCTTGTACAAAATATTGCCTCATAATAAGTCATTACAATTAGATGCCATAATTATATGAAACTAGACATATAACAATATATTACAAAGTAAAAACTATAAGAATGAGTGGTATTTATTCATTTATCTAAAAATATCTAAAATTTAAATAACAATAAGCCCATGTTTCTTATTATCATGTAACCTTTGAATTATTTTTCTCTAAAATATTATTATAATAATTTTAAACTACTATGAATTGTTAACCATTAAGTAATAAACAAATTTCCAATAAAGTCACATTGTAAATTAATTATTTTTATTCTTTTATTTTTTTTTTCTTGTAGCCTTGAATCTAAAGTGATATTCCTTTAATAAGAAGATTATTTTAAGTTTCATTGTTAATGTTTTTGTTAGTTATACTAGGTTTAATCATAAAACCTTTAATTTAATATATTTATTCTCTAAATTTGTGGTTTAGAAATAAAAAGTTTAGATCTTTGGAGATCTGCATATTAAGGAAGATTCACTTATTAATCGGGATCAACACATAATATTTAATTTGGAAACACTGATAGTTGCAACCTCAAATTTCCACAAGAACAACATGCTTGGAGAGAGAGGATTTGGGCCATACCAAATGGAAACAAAGTAGTAGTGAAGAAGTTATCACTAAAATCTAGGCAAGGAAAAAAAATAATTTCTAAACGAAGTTAAGGTGGTGGCTAGAATTCAACATAAGGAACTTGTAAATATCTTTGGATGTTTGCTTAGAGGGACTTGAAAGGTTGTTTGTTTATGAGTACCAGCCAAATAAGAGCCTAGATAAAATATTATTTGGTGATTGTTCTCTCTTTTAATGTAAGTGTGCAATTGCTATATTATGTTGTTGATTGGCATGTAATGGATAGTCATAGCTAACTTCTACAAGTGAGTCAACACCATTATAAAGCATCATGTTTTGGTGGTAACTTCCAAATCCATACACTAAAATTAATGCAGAAATGATGGTAGAATTTTCCACACTAGAGCCAACGAAGATATTCCATTTTACATCTAATTATAATAATAACCTTGTGATCTAGGTAAGATCCTAAGGAGAAATTTATTTAGTAAAGAAGAAGAGAAAAAATTAGATAAATTTGTAAAAGTGATAAGAAGAAGAATATGGAATCATAGATTCTAACGAGGGAGCCCCCTCAAAGTGGCAAGGAAAGAGCCCCATATAAGTGGCAAGAAGGAAGTGATCCCTCTATAAGTGACAAGGAGGGAGCCCCTCGAAGTGGTCAGCAATTCAAAATTTATATTAAATTTAGTTATTAAATTCAAATTTTAAACGACAACATATTTTTAGTCAATCATAGTGTTGGTCTTTATCTATTGACCAATAAAATTCAAATTTTAAATGACAAAATGTTTTTTTCTCTTAATCAAAATGATGTGAAGGAGTTGCTTGTGGAAACATAACAATTTGAGGAGGCTAAAATATTTATTTGACAAAAAAAATTAAATAATATTTGTGATAAAATTACATCTTAGATAATATTTAAAATTATACATACACAAAAATATTAAATAGAATGTCATTTTTTTAATTTTATTGATATTTATGTAGAATTACAAATCCAATATTGAAATTTATTTTCATACCATGAAAAACAAATAAAAAATAACTTTTCTTCCTATTGTGTAGATTATCAACAATAAATTTAAAATATAAAAGGGTTAAAATGTGCAATATTTCGATTTATATTAAAAAGTTTATTGATACAATTTTGAAAGAGCAAATACAACTATCTCCAAAATAATAATTGAAAGTTTTATTTTATTTTTTTGCATACCAGCAAAAATAATGAGGATCAAATAAATTATAATAATATTGTATTTTTAAGTGATTTATTTTTAAATGAAAAATAATAAAAATACATCATTTAAAAAACGATAGTATAAAAATACACCCCAAATATCTATGTAAAACATTAACCTAAAGGAACTTGGAACAATTATAAAACAGCTAACAAATCAACCAAAATAAACTATGTCCACTAGCAATCAAATAACCATAGAAGTAGCACTAGCAAAAGGAGTAGAGGGAGGGCTGAAGATCGTTGTACAAAAGAGTGCCCCAACAGAAAACATTACAGTTAGATGAGGGAGGAGGTGGAGGTCCTTGTACGACAAATTGCCCCAATAGAAAAAATTACAGTTAGATGCCATAATATAATTATGAAACTAGACATACAACAAAATATTACAAAATAAAAACTATAAAAATGAGTGATATTTATTCATTTATTTAAAAATGTTTAAAAATTAAATAACACTAAGCGCACGATAACCTTTGATTTGTTTTTTTCCTATAACATATTATTTTAATAATTTTAAACTACTACGAATAGTTAACCATTAAGTAATAAACAAAGTTCCAATACAGTCACATAGTAATTTTAATTATTTTTATTATTATATTTTTCCCTTGTAGCCTTGAAATGTAAAGTGAGATGAGATTCCTTTAATAAGAAGATTGTTTAAAGTTTCGTTATTAATGTTTTTTTTTGTTAGTTATACTAGGTTCAATCATAAACCCTTTAATTTAATATTTTTATTGGAAAAAGAAGAAAAAGCAGACACAACTGCTTTTTTATTAAATAAAGCGTCTGAATAAAATGAAATGAATAGATGTTTGTTAGTGTTACATTCGCATAAACCGATTCTTTTATGCCAAAAACCAACTGATCTTCTCTATATTTGACTCTTAAAACTCTAATAAAAATGTATGACACTAGACGTTTCCAATGCTTGGACAGACTCTAAAAACCGTGGATTTTGATCTTCTCCTTCTTAACCAAGCCGCCCTGCAAATTTATTAAAAGCGAACCTTTAATATGTCATAGAAATCGGAGTTGAGAGACATATCCATCTGGATACCAAACCAAAGGATGAAATACGGTAATACTCACATTGATTAAGAAGTGGGAAACGTTCAACCTCTGGTCACCCTGAAGCTGGATGACTTTTCCGAGCTCTTTATCTTCCACAACCGTTCCGTTACAGCAAAACTGTTTCTTAAAATCTTTCATAATCCTGTTGTAATTGTACTCCTTGCCCAACCCTTGAACAGTTGTCAAACACTTTTTCCCGTTACGCTGCTGAATGCGAATGTGAACATACTCCTTCGACGTTTCACATGTTGCGGATTCACTTCCGTCTTCAATTCCCGCCTGCTTGAATGGGTCTGAAATCAACATAATACAAACATGCAAGAAATTCACTCGCTTCAGCTAATTCTCCGAAAGCATGTTAACATCTTAAATGAAATAATGCAATGTACAAATCAAAATTTGACAAGCATAGTGGCTAATGTAATATTTATTCACTGACCGAAAGGGGTAGTGTTAATATCCAAATCAGCCATTTTTTCCTGCTTTTCACAAAAGCGTAAATGCAATCGAAGAGGAGAGGATACAAAAATACGTCAAAAGAGATGGAAAGGTTAATGTTGTGTAAATATATGTGGTGAGGGTAATACTGAGAGTGGTGTTAAGTTTCTATTATTCCTATTTATATAAGAGAAAATAACAAGGGAATGGGAGGTACTCCAAGTCTTGGAACGTCAGCAATAAGTAAAGGGGTCATCCACATCATCCCGGGCAATCCACATCATCCCGATATTTTTATACCTTTATATTTGTTATAAAGTACCTTATGCTTTGAATATTTGACCTCCAAACTATCCATCACATGCATTGGAATATGTTGTCGTACTACCTTAGTAGAGTCAATGCTTGAGTGCAAGAAAGTAAAAAGCTTTTATGCCATGATTTGGAGAAAATTTTATTGGCCATAGGCAAAGACACTTGCTGCTATGCTATTGCACCTACTAGAGTTAAGAAATGAAGAGGATCTATATCACTAGAGGTATCAGCAAGGGTGCATATACCCATGCATATGGAGCCCATGGACACATATCCATTTTCAAAGAAGTTTGTATGATTCAAACCAATGATGTAATGAAGCAAAATTTAATAAAGATAATATATATATATATATATATATATATATATATATATATATATATATATATATATATATATAATGTTTAAAAATTAATAATGTAAATAATAAAATTTTAGATTTTATATATAAAAAATATATTTATTAAAACAATAAATTAGATTTAATGTTTAAAAATCAATAATGTAAATAATAAAATTTTAGATTTTAAATAAATGTAAATTATATTTATTTAGAGAGGTTAAAGTATCATATGCATAATAGAGACAACTAAGATTCAAGTATAATTAATCATCTCAACTGCAATGTAACTTTTATTTATAAACTAAATCAACAATAATCCAAACTTTAATTTTGAAGGGCCAATGTGGCTATTTTGGAGTTGTTACATGGTTCCTCCTTAAAAACCTTTGTCTTCAAAGTTAGAAATCACTAGAAAATTATCTCAAGCTCCCATGTTGCATCTTCTTCCTAGAGATCCTACCACTTGATGAGAAAATACTTAATTTGGAGAGACCAGAGATTGTAAATTCTAGATTGCAACATTGCTTTTCATTAGAGAGTGATCTTTCCTTCTTCATAAAGTACTAGAACCTTCATTTGGACTACATATTTTGGCCAAAAACTTTTTTAAGACAGAGCCATAAAGGCTAAGGTGCTTCAAAGAAAATTATGAAAGCTCAAACTGATATACCACTTTACTAATGTGAAAAATAGGTCCTATAAGAATGATGATTCGTATTCTGAAAGACTTTTATTTGACTAGACCAAGGCTCATATGGTTTTGCATATATAAAGCAAGTGTCCTTCTCATATTTAGATTCACCACAGGATAATACAAATTTAGATATTGTTGTGATAATTAATGGTTATAACTCTCCTACAAATATCTTTGGTATCAATGATCCTAGAGAGGCCATTGCATCTACAAATCTATTAGTCAAATGAGGAACACTATCAATTTCATACTAGTCAAATTTTACAAGCAGTTTCATTGCTACTTCATGATAAAGTTTTAACATTGATTCTTTGCATTGGTATGATTCATTTACTTGATAAATGACATGTTGGGAATCACCAAATAGATTGATACACTTTATACCCATAATTATGGCTACTTGAAGTCCTAATATTAAGGCTTGATACTGTAAGTTTTTTATTTGTGCATGGGAAATCGAGTTTAAATGATAAAGAAATAGGTATTCCTTGTGGTGTACGAAATACGACTCCTACACCTTGTCCTTTTTATACTTAGAACCATCAAAGGAGATTGTGATATCCACATCCTCGATAGGAATGACATATTCTTCTTGTTTAGTGATGTTGAATACTGAGTCATCTAAGAGCTTAATAATCAAGGGTTTATCACTAGGAAGTGGAGATTTCACAAGCTAATAGAATATTACCTAACCTTTAATGGATTTTTAACTGATGAACTCAATATCAAATTTTGTTAGAAGTATTATCCATTTTGTGGTGCGGGTATTGTTGTAAGTGTGATATATCATGTTATGCAAAGGATTTTCATGAGCTATGACATAAGTGATGCTAAATACTGATTCATCTAGGAGCTCAATAATCAAGGGTTGATCCCTAGGAAGTGGAGATTTCACAAGCTAATAGAAAATTACCTAACCTTTAATGGATTTTTAACTGATGAACTCAAGATCAAATTTTGTTAGAAGTATTATTCTTTTTGTTGTGCGAGTATTATTGAAAGTATGAGATATCATGTAATGTAGAGGATTTTCGTGAGCTATGACATAAGTAATGTAACTTAGCATGTAATATATGAGTTTCTTAGTGGAAATAACCATTTTTTGATGTAATTTTTCCATATAAGCATACCTAGTTTCATAGCTTACCAATGTTTGACTAATGTAATAAACTGCTTGTTCTCGATAGTTTTCATTTTTCTATGCAAACATTATCCCTAATGCAAAGTCTATTGCTGAAATATAAATATGAAAGGGGACCCCTGGGTGAGGTGGACCTAATATTGGTGGAAGTTCAGGTATTTTTTTATGTCATAAAAATATTTTTGGAAGTCATATATGAATGAAAATGTCACCCCCTTTTGTAGTAGGTGATTGAGTGGCTTGCATTTATTTGAGATTTGTGTAATGAAACGACGAATTGATTTGATATTTCTTTGTAAGCTATGTAAATCTTTCAAGTTTTCTGGTGGAGGCATCTCCATAATGGCATTGATCTTGTTTGGATCCACTTTAATGCATCTCTTGGAGATAATGAATCCTAGTAGTTTACCTAAGGTGACACCAAAGAAATAATTATTGGGGTTCAACCTTACATTATACTCTAGAAGTGGATCAAAATCATTTTCTAAGACATCAATATGCTTTTATCAGGTTTTATATTTGGCCAATAGATCATCCACATAGTCTTCAATGATCTTATGCAAGTAATCATGGAAGATGTATGTCATGACAAGTTGATAAGTAGCACCTATATTTTTAAGATCAAATAGTATTACCTTGTAATAAAAAGTCCCCTAGGGTGTTGTGAATGTTTTTGTGTTGATCATCAAGATTGATTCAAATTTTGTTATATCCTAAAAAAATACCCATTAAAGAAAGCATTTCATGGCCATCACAAGTGTCGATAAAATTATCAATGTTTGGTAGAGGAAAGTCATCAAGAGTATCACACATGTCAACAAGAGTATCTGGATATGCTTAGTTAAGATCTTGAAAATCATTGGAAATATGGATCGCTCCGTTAGGATTACGAATGGGCACCATATTTAAAACTCACTTAGGATATGTTCTTATTTAATAGCATGGAGTGAGCATTTATTTTATCAAGATAAAAACTATTAAAAATCTTGTAGTGTGGGTTAGGCTTTTTGAACTTCCATTTTAGCTTATTGAAAAGTATGTTTTAAAAATATTGAAAATATGCTAGAAAAATTCTTCGAGGAACTAACTGCTAAGGAGAAAAAGCATACTATATATACCTAGATATGTGTCACTATGAATATTTTAAAATCTTTGGCACAATATATTTAGATTAAATCTAAATGAAGAGAATGAGGTCAAGTGGATTATGAAAATATTGCATTTCAATGTCATAATTGTTATGGGACTAGACATATAACAAGATATTACAAAGTGAAAACTATGATGAAAGATAAAAAAAAAAATTATCATGAGATAAACTTGAATATGACTTAAGGAAATCATACTATAAGAGAATATGGATTAGATAAAAGGATATTCCACTTCAAAACAAGACGTAAATAAAGCTTACCAACAACATAAAACGATAAAGACCACCACAGTTCACTGGAATCAACAATTAAAGAAACAAATGAGGACATAATAAATGGGAAATATAATGTATAATTTTATAAAAAAGTAATATGTGAAGGAAAATTATATATATATATATATATAAGAGGTCAAGATTATTCTAGATATTTATTCCTTATTTTCCTCAAGTAGTATACAATCCTCTCCTTACAATATGAATGAAAGTAGTGTAGAGGTTATCCCTTGCACTTTAGGATTTCTAGAGTAGCATAATAAAGAAATAAATATGAAGGAAATTCATAGCAATTTAGGATTTTAAGAGAAACATAAATTGATAATTGCTATGAGTAGCATCCTTACACTCTAGGGTTTCTATAGAAATATAAAGAAGATAGAGTTTTTATAAGCTTATTCCTTGCACTTAATATCCTTCAAAGAAATACAAACCTATAGATGATAAATCTCACTATGAGTAGTGTAAAGAATTTGAGATTTATGAAGATGCAAGTTTTTATGCAAATTAAAACATGAGAGGAAGACCCAAGAAGCAAAAAATAAAAAATAAGAAAAATAAACTCAAAGGAATATTGATGATAAAACAAAAGAAAATATGACATGTGTTAATAAGAATTAGAGCTAAACCCATAAATAAAAACAAAAAATAATGATGAAAATGATATCTTGGAATATTAGGGTCATGCATAATACCCTTAAAAAGGGAGGTATTAGAGAATTGATAGGTTGGTATAGACAACATATTTATAGATAAGTAGTCACTCATGGTATTGAATTTCAATCTTTGCAAAATTCAAATTTTAGAAGGCAACTATATAAATGAGATTTTATCTTAAATAAAAGAAGATGACACATATCTTTGATAGAAAATAAAATAAAAAATATCTTTTAGAAGAAAGCAAGCTGAAAATCCATTAATTAACCTAATAATAATATAATATTTTAATATTTTAATAAAAATAGATACCAATAAAATTATATATATAGAGAGAGGTTTGAAATAGTCCATAAATATTATAATCTCCAAAGTATTTAAATTTTATTTTAACATTTTTTCATATCTATTTTCAATATTTTAATAATGATAATATAATTTAAAAATATATTATAAGTAAAAAATATTTATTATTAAAAATGTCTTAATTTCAACCTATAAAAAATAAACAAAGTTCTAATAAAGTTACACTTTTTTATAATAAAATAATTATTTTTATTTTATTTTATTTTTCCTTGTAGATTTGGGATATAAAGTGAGATTGGTTTAAGTTTTGTTATTAATTTTTTTTTTGTTAGTTATACTAGGTTCAATTATAAAACTTTTAATTTAATTTTTTATTATATTTACGGCGAGAGGTGTTCCTACAATGGCAGACAGGGGGTGGGAGGCAAAGATGTCATACATGTCACGCTGCAAACAATTTTTTTAATTAAAAAAAATGACATTAACAAAAATATTTAAAATATTTAAACTAAAACAGTCGACTAACCAACCGTTGCAATTGTTTAATAAAATTTGTATAAATAAATGAACACCCATTGCAATATACCAAAAACAATCCACAACACAATTGATTTCGAACTGCTTCTGTAAATTGTAAATAGCGAGAAATTAATTCGGGACTACTTTTGTAAAGGTTTGAACAATGATATATAGTTACATTCACCAACGTCATTTAGTTGGACAGGTGCAAATATGTAATCCTGCAGATGGTGCCATGAAGCATAATTAGAAATTCTTGACATCATTGAAATAAAAAATGCACACAATCGATACTAAAAACCTTTGATACTGCTCAAAACATTTTATATTAGAGTTGACTTAGTATATTATATTATTATATATATTATAATACTATATTATTAATTTCTAGGGTTTTATTGATTTATGGAAATGTATATATTATATATTATAGTATTATATATATTATAGTATTAATTTCTAAGGTTTCATTGATTTATGGAATGTATGATAACTATATTATTATTATAATATTAATATTAGTATTATAAGTTGGACTATAGTATTATTAATATAAGATTAATATTATATATTATAGTATTATAATATTATAATATATATATTATAGTATTATATAATATACTATTATAATATATATTATAATATTATTATGATAATGTATATTATTATTATAGAATACTAATATCAGTTTTTATATATATATTGTACTATTTTAATATTTATTAATTTAAACTAATAATATTTAAAAAAAAAATTTACAGGATCAAATGGAAAATACACCAAAAATAAATATATCAAAGGGGGAAAAGAAGCAACAATGTTTGGCATATCAAAGATAATATCAGAGACAAAGACATGCACAGATGACAGTTAGCCAAAGAGAAAGAGAAAATGAGAAACAAAGACAAAATCGTGCAAAACGCAAGGCAGAATCAACAGTTGAAAAGATACAAGAAGAAAGAGAAAAACAAACAAAATGAAAAAGAATGTCTCGTGCACAAATGACACATGAACAAGACATAAGAGAGCACCAACATATGATAGACATAGATAACAAGGTGAATAATGATCTTCAAATCCTCCATCAAACACTTGAGAGAATTAGACGATCTAACTAAGATAAAAAAATACAACAAGGTAATGGAGGAAATATTGAAAATAATGAAGTAGTATGACAGATGGATGCATCTGAAACATCTTATTTTATTAGAAAAAATGCTTCAAATATAGTTGTTGTTCAACAGACACAAAGCGTATGCAATGAGATTAACATGGAGATGCATCAAGAAAGGACATCACATCCTCGAAGAGAAGGAAATATTGAAGGTATAGCAATAAATATACAATAAATTCCAACATATGGTGTGGTGTGGATTTCAATGAATCGTAGACTATATTTCGACATCAATTAGACAGTCTTGCATCACCATCGATATGTTATATTTGTGATGAATGCTATCATGGAATAAAGATGCGTTTGACAGAAAAATGTCCAGTATGTAATAGGTGTCAACAAGAAAAAGGTCCTAATCGATTTTCTACAGAGAATAATATGGATCCTGGACTACAACCACCTGAACTTGCGAATTTGACACAAATTGAAGAAATGTTGATAGCCCGTGTTAATCCCATATTACATGTAACACATGCTACGGGAGGCCAATACAAGTATAAAGGGCACACAATAAGTTTTTCTCAAGAGGTGAAAGAAATTGCTAAGGTATTTGCCTCATTCAATAAGTGATTTTCCAATCATTATTGTTAGGAGAAAAGATCAATGTGGTACAAATTATAATTTTACAGTGAATAAAGAGAGAGTATACAAAGCTCTTAAGTATAAGGTTGAGCATGATAAGTTTTATAAGGATGTACAAATTGATGAAAATGTTTTGAGTGAACTCCCAACAGACACCACTGCAAATGTCTTTCATAAACTTAATTCTGTCCATATGGAGTTTGATTCTAATATGAATGAATATGTATTTATGGGGTCCAATTCTAGAGACTAATGAAGGAAATATAATTGATCACACCACATCAATGGACTCCAAACCACCTAATGCTCCGAGGGACATGGAACTCATTCATGCATGGGTAAACAACCCTAATGCGGATCCTGGAATACTTATTGATTGGCCCGAAATTGGAGCATCTCCTATAAATGAGTATGTTGCAGAAGGGTTACTGGATATGGCCTTCCTGATATTATTTACAGATGGAAATTATGATTGGTTGTAGCATAGAATGAAAAAACTTCATCTACATGAATTCATAAAATATCTAATTCGATATAGATATCATCGTTTTGGAAAACATCCAAGATTTAGATATTTCATGATGAACATGATTATGCGATATCGTGCACAGAATTTTGATGTAGGAGCATCTGGTGGTAGCAGAGCATTCTTGCATCAACAAAAAAAAAAAAAAATTCTAAGTGTTAGCCTTAGAAAAAAGTGTCACGATATCGCGACATGTCGCGTTTTTGCGACTCAAGAAGGAGAAAGAATGCGTGGAGCAAAAATGTCGCGATTTCACGACATGTCGCGAAATCGTGATCGAAAGAAGACAGGAAAGGCACGGAGCAAAAATGTCGTGATTTCGCGACATGTCACAAAATTGCGATCGAAAGAAGACAGGAAAGGCCAGAGAAGAAAATGTCGTGATTTTGCAACATGTCATGAAATCGCGACCGAAGAAGCAGAAAGAAAGCATGGAACGAAACTATCGCGATTTCGTGACCCTAGAGGCAAGGAGAAGGCAGAAAGGAAATATGTCACGATATCGCAACATGTCGCGATATCGCGACCGAAAAGAAGAAAAAGAGTCGAAAGGGAAAGATGTCGCGATATCGTGACATGTCACATTTTCGTGACCAAAGGACGAGAAAAAGTGCAAAGGAGAAAAAGTGTCGCGATATCGCGACATGTTGCATTTTCGTGACCCAAGGACGAGAGAAGGCGCAAGGGAGAAAAGGTGTCGCGATATCGTGACTTATCGCATTTTCATGACCCAAGGACGAGAGAAGGCGCAAGGGATAAAAGGTGTCGCGATATCGTGACATGTCGCATTTTGGCGACTCGAAGAGGGCAGAAAGGTAGAGAAGCCGAAAGTGTCGTGATATCGTGACATGTCGCATTTTCATGACTCGAAGAGGGCAGGAAGGTAGGGAAGCCGAAAGTGTTGCGATATCGCGACATGTCACATTTTTGTGACTCGAAGAGGGCAGGAAGGCAGGGAAGCTGAAAGTGTCACGATATTGTGACATGTCGCATTTTCGTGACTCGAAGAAGGCAGGAAGGTAGAGAAGCTGAAAGTGTTGCGATATCGTGACATGTCGTATTTTCATGACTCGAAGAAGGCTGGAAGACAGGGAAGCCGAAAGTGTCACGATATCATAACATGTCACATTTTTGCGACCAATAAAAGAAAAGAAAGCGCAGGCGATTACAAGGGCGTTACAGAGGAATCTACCGAGCGGTGGTATACCAAACATCATCAATGGTTGACAGGTGGACAGAGCCTACAGTGGCAGCACTGGAAGCACGTGGCACCGAGGTGCAGTGAAAGCAGACAAAGATCAAGGATCGGAAAGAAAGGCATTCAAAGGTGAAGACAACAAAGAGGCACGAGAAATGAAATGAAGGGTCAAAAAAGGGAAACGAAGAGTCATGCCAGATATTTTAAAAGGGCGAGCGAAGGCATGCACAAGGGTCGGAAAACTGTCGAGCCATAGTTGCAGGCGTGAAGGCAAGAGGGCGATTCTGTACCAGTTTAGGCTGTTTTTCTTCCTGGATGGAAGATGCTGTAATAGAAAAGAAAATAAGCATTCTTTTAGGATAAAGGAGTTTCATTGTCAGATTGCTACCATTATTGTAAATTTTTCCAAGCTCAATAAATGAGATTTAAGAATCTGTTGTGAGCGATTTGTAGATCCCCATCAAGTGGTATCAGAGCGAGAGTTCCTGGGTGTGTGAGAAGATCACTAAAAGTGAGGTAGTTTGCACTAGGATCTGTGGAAGGATTATGAGAAGAGAGTGAGGAAGAATACCTCCATGAAGAAACCGTGGTGGTGGAAGGAATGTGGTACCTGAAGAAGATTTCAGGGCTTTGCAGAGGCAAGTGCAAGCCCTACAAGAGGAGTTGCGAAGAGGGGTTGAACCAAGGAGAGAGGACCAGAGTGAAGATGAAGCCTGGGAGGTTGATGAACCATCGGTTGTAGAAGAAGCAACAGATCCTATAGAAGCCAAATTAATTAAGGCCATATATCGGATCGAGAAGAAGACAAATTTTGATGTCTCCACGTATTTTGGGAGTCTCAATTCAAAGGAGTTAATTGATTGAATCAATGATATGGAGAAATATATTGAGTATGAGGAGGTTGTAGATCCAGATCGGATCAAGTTTGCAAAAACAAAGTTGAAAGGCTATGCTTGCATATGGTGGAAAAGAGTGCAGCTAGAAAGAAATAGAGGAAAGGAAAAGATAACCAGATGGGATCGAATGGTAGAGAAGTTGAAGAGACAGTTTATTCCTGTAGATGACGAATTGGACCTATTGAGAAGAATGTAGAGTTTGAGATAGTCAAACAGATCTATCAAATAATATACAGAGGAGTTCTACCTGATCTCAATCAGAACTGGCCATGCAGAGACCAACAAGGAGAATGTGGCTCGTTACATCAATGGGTTGAGAACCAGTATTCAAGTAGAGTTGAGTCTGATTAGGATGAGCACCATCAAGGATGCTTACCAGTTTACCCTCAAAGTCGAAGAGAAGCTGAACAGACGGTTTGAGGGAAAGCAAAGAGGAAGAGGTCATGGGGGGAGAACTGGTGGAAGGACCAGTGGAGAAAAATATAAAGATCAGAAGAAGGCTGGTGAAACCAGTAATACCCAGGATCAGGAAGAGGGGAACACCTACCAACCCCATAATCAGAACAATGGTTACCCAAGGGGGAGAGGTAGATTTGGACATGGATTTGGAAGGGGAGGATTTCGTGGAACCTGTTTCCACTGTGGCAAAGAAGGACATCGAGCATACGAGTGTCCACAACACCGAGAAGGGACAAATAAGAGACCTGAGGGTCCTGCCAGAGCTGTTGTAGCCAATGAAGGTGCTGAATCAGAAAATTCTAAGGAGGTAGAAGGAGGAGAAGTTATGGTTACAAGGAGGACCCTGTTGAATGAGGAGAAAGGATCAAACCAGAGAAGGAGCCTATTTCACACAAGGTGCAAAAGTTCGGGTAAGGTCTATAACATTATTATAGATAATGGTAGTACTAATAACTTGGTCTCAGAAGAAATGGTTACCAAGTTACAGTTAAAGAGAAGGGGACACCCGTATCCATATCGGATTGTGTGGTTACAGAAGGACCATAGGGTTTTGGTCAGTGAGCAATGCTCGATGAAATTTAATATTGGGAAGTACTGTGATGAGGTCCTATGTGACATCCTTCCTATGGATGTTTTCCATTTGTTGTTGGGAAGGCCATGGCAGTTTGATCGATCTGCAGTGCATGATGGTTGCACCAACACTTACTCAGTGACGAAGGATGGAGTGCGCCATAAGATGAAGCCCTTATAGGAGGTGGATGAAAAGGTATGTAGTAGCGCTAGAATCTGTTTAGTTGAAGGGGGGAGATTTTTGGATAGTTTAAAGCATGAGCATATGTGCTATGCAATAATTCCTAGAGTTAGGAAGGAAGAATGCAAGGATACCCCGGTAGAAGTCTTAGGATTGTTAGAAGAATTTCCAGACATTGTATCTGATAATTTTCCTGAGGGTTTACCACTAGTGAGGAAGATCAGTCACCATATAGATTTGGTACCAGGATCTAGTTTACCCAATAAGGTAGCACATAGAATGACTCCTACAAAAACTAAAGAGCTGAACAGGCAAGTCCAAGAGTTATTGAAAAAGGGACTGATTCGAGAGAGATTGAGTCCATGTGTAGTACCTGTAGTACTAGCACCAAAGAAATATGGAGAGTGGAGAATGTGCACATACTCTCGAGCCATTAAAAAGATCACCATAAAGTACAAATTTCCATTGCCAAGGATGGATGACATTATGGACTGTTTGAGTGGAGCCAAGTACTTCACAAAGATTGATCTAAAGAGTGGTTATCATCAGATTCATGTCAGAGAAGGAGATGAATGGAAGACAACCTTCAAGACTAGAGAAGGTTTGTATGAATGGTTGGTCATGCCATTTGGGCTAACCAATGCACCAAGCACATTCATGCGGTTGATGAATGAGGTATTGAAAGAATTTTTAGGCAAATTCGTCATTTTTTATTTGGATGATATTTTAATATTTAGTAGAACCCTGGAATAGCATCTGATGTAGGTCATGAGGGTTTTTGAGAAGCTACGGGAGGAGCAGTTGTTAATAAATCTGAAGAAGTGTAATTTTGTGAAGAAAGATTTAGTGTACCTGTGATTTGTCATCTCAGTCGAAGGTCTAAAAATGGACTCAGTGAGAGCTATCATTGAATAGCATACTCTAAGAAGCACAACTGAGGTAAGATCATTTCATGGTCTAGCAAGTTTTTATAGGAAATGCATTAGGAATTTCAGCAGTATTTGTGCACCCGTTACAAAAACAATGAGAGGGAATAAGAAAGAATTCAAGTGGACCTTAGGAGCAGATAAAATCTTTGATATGATGAAGAAGAAGGTTATGGAGCAACCTATTTTGGCACTTCCAGATTTTAATAAGGTATTTCAGGTAGATTGTGATGCTAGTGGTAGTGCCATAGGAGCTGTTTTGAGTCAAGAAGGTAAACATGTTGCTTACTTTAGTGAGAAACTCAATGATGCTAGGAAGAAGTATTCAGTTTATGATCAAGAGTTTTATGCTATAGTTCAGGCTCTAAAGAAGTGGCGACATTACTTGTTTCCAAAAGAGTTTGTTCTATATACTGATCATCAGGCCTTACAGTATATTAATAGCCAAGGGAAGCTAAATCAAAGGCACCTGAAATGGGTTGAGTTTCTACAGAGTTATACCTTTGTGTTGAAGCATTGGAGCAGAAAGTCAAACAGAGTTGCAGATGCCTTAAATAGAAGGCAGTGTTTGTTGACAAAAATGAAGGTGGAAGTGGTAGGATTTGATGAACTAAAGGGTTTGTACCCTGAAGATCCTGATTTTGCAAAAGCCTGGAAGGCTTGCTTGGCACTTGTCACTTTGGACAGGACCAAGTGGTTGGATTTTCTGATCCAAGATGGGATGTTGTTTAGAGGAAGTCAATTATGCATTCCAAGGAGTTCAATGAGGGAAAATCTAGTCAAGGAGAAACACAGTGGAGGGTTGGATGGACATTTTGGTCAGAACAAGACCATTGCCCTGGTTAGTGAAAACTACTATTGGCCACAACTACAGCAAGATGTGAAGAGGTTTGTACAAAGCTGTAGAGTATGCCAGATGGCGAAAGGTGTGAGCCAGAACACTGGAGTGTATTAGCCATTACCTGTACCAGAGAGACCATGGGAGGACATCAGTATGGATTTCATTCTTGGTCTACCAAGGACGTAGTGGGGAAATAATTCCATATTCATGGTGGTTGACAGGTTTTCAAAGATGTCACATTTTATTCCCTGCTAGAAAACTAGTGACGCAGTTCATGTTGCAGGTTTATTTTTCAAAGAGGTGGTATGACTTCATGGTCTACCAAAGAGTATCGTTTCTAACAGAGATACCAAGTTTTTTGGGCATTTCTGGAGGACCTTGTGGAAGAAATTGAAGACAAATTTGAAATTCAGTTCTACATACCACCCACAGACTGATGGCCAAACGGAGGTGGTGAATAGAAGTCTAGGAAATCTATTGAGATGCTTGATAGGAGATAAGCCCATGGGATGAGATTTGGTTTTTCCATAGGCAAAATTTACATACAACAATTTTCTCAACAGGAGTACTAACAAATCTCCATTCTAGATAATATATGGGAGCAGTCCAAGGAGTGCTTCTGAGTTGAGGAAGATGGATACAGGGGAGAAGTGCAGTGCCGAGGCTGAGGACTTTGCAAAGCATCTGAAGAGTGTGCATGAATAAGTGAAGAAGCACATTACTAACATGAACAACCAATATAAGACAAGGGCAAACCAGAAGCGACGGTTCAAGGAATTCGTAGTGGGTGATGAAGTCATGGTCCATTTGAGAAAAGAGAGATTTCTTACTAAAACCTATAACAAGCTGAAGATGAAGAAGTTTGGACCATGCCAAATTATAGGAAAACGGGATTCAGGCAATGCGTATGAAGTGGAATTACCAAGTGGCCTTAACATATCACCTATTTTTAACATTGCAGATTTGGTAGAGTATCATGAAGGAGGCAATAGCGAGACACCAAGTATAGAATTGTGGAGTATTCCAACATCTACTCCAACAACAGACGAGATCGAGGAAATACTAGACACTCGAGTAGGCAGAAGTACCAGGAATAGGTAGTATTCTAAATATCTGGTCAAGTGGAAGGGTAGGCCTATCGAAGATGCAACTTGGTTGTCAAAAATAGAGGTCGACCGCCTGGGTCTTCCTCCAACAGTACAGAAGTGAAGGACACTTCTCAACCCACCCCGGGTGTCTGATGCAGGAGCATCCGGTGGCAGCAGAGCAATCTTGCATCGACAAAAAAAAAAAAAAAATCTAAGTGTTTGCCTTGATTTCATGATATCACGACAGAAAAAATGTCGCGATATCGCGACATGTCGCATTTTCGTGACTCAATAAGGAGAAAGAAGGCACGGAGCAAAAATGTCACGATTTCGCGACATGTCACGAAATCCCGACCGAAAGAAGACAGGAAAGGCGCAGAGAAAAAATGTCATGATTTCGCGACATGTCGCAAAATCACGACCGAAAGAAGACAGGAAAGGCCAGAGAAGAAAATATCATGATTTCATGACATGTTGCGAAATCGCAACCGAAGAAGCAAAAAGAAAGCATGGAAGGAAACTATCACGATATCGTGACATGTCGCGATATCGTGACCCTAGAGGCAAGGAGAAGGCAAAAAGGAAAGATGTCACGATGTCGCGACATGTCACAATTTTACGACTGAAAAGTAGAAGAGCCGGAAGGGAAAGATGTCGAAATATCGCGACATGTCACATTTTTGCGACCAAAGGATGAGAGAAATCGCAAAGGAGAAAAAGTGTCGCGATATCGTGACATGTTGCATTTTCGTGACCCAAGGACGAGAGAAGGTGCAAGGGAGAAAAGGTATCATGATATCGCGACATGTCGCATTTTTGTGATCCAAGGACAAGAGAAGGCGCAAGGGAGAAAATGTGTCGCGATATCGTGACATGTCGCATTTTGGCGACTCGAAGAGGGCAAGAAGATAGAGAAGTCGAAAGTGTCGCGATATCGCGACATGTCGCATTTTCACGACTCGAAGAGGGCAGGAAGGCAGGGAAGCCAAAAGTGTCACGATATTGCGACATGTCGCATTTTCGTGACTCGAAGAGGGCAGGAAGGCAGGGAAGCCGAAAGTGTCGCGATATCATGACATGTCGCATTTTCGTGACTCGAAGAAGGTAGGAAGGTAGAGAAGCCGAAAGTGTCACGATATTGCGACATGTCGCATTTTTGCGACTCGAAGAAGGCTAGAAGATAGGGAAGTCGAAAGTGTCGTGATATCGCGACATGTCACTTTTTTGCGACCAACAAAAGAAAATAAAGCGTAGGTGGTTACAAGAGCATTACAGAGGAATCTATCGAGCGGTGGTATACTGAACGTCATCAATGGTTGACAGGTGGATAGAGCCTATAGTGGCAGCACTGAAAGCATGTGGCACCAAGGTGCAGTGAAAGCAGACGAAGATCAAGGATCGAAAAGAAAGGCGTTCAAAGGCGAAGACAACGAAGAGGCACGAGAAATGAAACAAAGGGTCAAAAAAGGGAAACGAAGAGTCATGCCAAAGATTTTAAAATGGCGAACGAAGGCATGCACAAGGTTCGGAAAACTATCGAGCCATAGTTGCAAGAGTGAAGGCAAGAGGGTGATTCTATACCAGTTTAGGCTGTTGTTCTTCCTGGACAGAAGATGTTGTAATAGAAAAGAAAATAAGCATTCTTTCAGGATAAAGGAGTTTTTTTGGCAGACTGCTGCAATTATTGTAAATTTTTCCAAGCTCAATAAATGAGATTTAAGAATATGTTGTGAGCGATTTGTAGATCCCCATCAAATTCTTCAGCAGTATTTGTAAAGAAGAGTCTTCAAGAATTAACCATTACAATCAATGAACTATATGAAGATATGGAAAATATCCCTCAATCCCATCTTGCAGATCCCTTAATGCATTTTGGTACATAGTTAAGAGGCACAATATCTTACTAGAAAAAGTGTCATGTTGAGTTAAATGACTTATTACATCAAATTGGGTCACCCACTATTTTCTTCACCTTAAGTGCAATTGATCTGTATTGGCCTGATCTACATGCATTAATGCCAGGAACTCTACCAATTGATCCTCATGAAGCACAAAAATGAAGAAAATAAAATATTATTGACTATCTTCATATTATAGCTTATTGCATGCATATTCGAAACACCACATGTCGAAAGGAGGTGTTGCAAAAAAAAATAAAAGTAAAAGAATTTTGGTGTAGATACGAATAGCAACATAGAGGCTCTCCACATGTCCATGGATTCTTATGGTTAGAGGGAACTCCGAATATGGACAATTTAGATTGGAAAAATGGAAATCAAGTTAAAAATGCACAAAGATATTTTGATAATATTGTGCATGCATGGAATCCTCGAGGAGACCCTCACCAATGGAATATACAGGTAAATATAAATAACTATTTAGATTTATATTTATATGAGTTTATATTTAGGTTTGTATTTATATAGTTATGAATTACAGGTATTACAAAGTTTCGATCAACATCCATGTTTGAGAAATACACGACAACTTATGCAAATTGATGCAAATATAGATTACGAAGAGATTCTCAACTGTGTAGAGAACCACATGCTATGTAGAGAGGGTGCTTGCTTACAAAAAAAAGAGGGAAGATGGTTTGCAGGTATGTAGAGGCAATTCAAAGTATTTCAACTATTCCACATATACATAAAAAATTTGTAACTAATACCATTTATCTTATTTCTTTTATTTAGTTACAATGCACTGTGGCCTCTGAATCTAGAAGGTTCAAAATTATACGAAGATCCTGAAACAAGAGATAATAAGTATGAACCAACAAGAAATGATGAGCGAGTAAACACACATAATCGTTATATTTTACAGTTATGGATAACAAATGTAGATTGGCAACCTATTCTTTCAAAACATGTAGTTATAAACTATATTGCCAAGTATGCTACGAAAGCTGAAAAAAGCTCAAAAACTTATCAACAAATGTTGATGCGAATAACAAATATGCAGAATAATGATGATCCAGCAAAAATATCATATAGATGTCTTCTAACATAAACACTTATAGAGAGAGATATATAGGAGCACAAGAAACATGTTATATGTTATTAGAGCTTCCATTGGTTGAATGCAGTTGAGTATTTTTTCCTCTAAATGTTGGACAAAAAGTATTCAAGGAGGTGGAACATAATGATGAAGATAAGACCAAAAGAGAAGGTAAATATTTAATTGACGGATATATGCAATGACCTTATAACATGAAAAGTGTTTCACTTATAAATGCAGTAAATCTTGGATATATAATCCTAAGAGAAAAAATGACTTGAAATGGAAAACTATAAAAGAAGCAGCTATTGTGAGGGTATTTCCATGATTTATCACCATTCCTGAACAATAATCATAAAAAATTATTGAGTTTTGTTGATCAGAGCTGCTACTTTACAAACCATTCAGAAATATAGAGAGAGATATCAGACTTGATGATGTAAATATCATTTCAAATTGGGAGTCATTCAATTACAACCCATGGCATGTTGAAAGGATAAGTAGGCAAAACAATACAGAAGAACATTATAGTGAATCTGAAGATGATGATGTTGGAGTGGTACAACAAAACATGATTGAACATGAATGGAAAATTATATCCAAACTATACCGTGAGTAACTCATGGACGTGAGTGAAATAGATATACTTGTAAGAAGAGATTTTGATAAACTTGTGCCATGGAATATAGAATATCAAGGAGAAGATTACACAAAAAAATAATACAACATATAACCTTCATGAAGAAAAATGGCTTGCTCATTCCTGATGATACCACTTTCAATTATCCATATGAAAGCTTAAGCATCAAATAGAAAAAAACTTTTGATATAATCAAGGAACACTATAATGAAGGTCAAAATGTACTTCCATTGCACATGATAATACAAGGAACAACAGGAATAGGGAAATCTTATCTTATAGGTGTAATTCATCAATTACTTGAAAATTTATCATCTCCAGAACGTTGTCCCCTATTACTACTTGGACTAACTGGAGTCACCGCATTTAACATAGGTGCAACTACTATTAATGGAACTTTGCGAATTCTTGTTGCAAATTTTGAAAAATTGGAAGGAACTAGATTAACAAGTTTTCAAGAAGATTTACAACATATAAAATATATATTGATTTATGAGATGAGCTTCATAGGCCAGAAATTATTGGAACAAATAGATTCACGTCTTCATCAAGCATTTCCACAATATTCTAACATATGCTTTGGAGGAAGGTCAATCATTTTGGTCGGTGATTTAGGATAGTTACCACCTGTGATGGATAGCCCACCATATGCCAACAATAAGTATGCAAAATTATTATGGCAAGAATTTTCAACAGTCATAATATTGGATAAGGTATTTCGACAGGAAGGAGATAGTGAAGAACAAAAAAGATTTCATCAACTTCTTACAAATATCAGAGAAACAAATCCAACTATTGATGACTGACAATTATTTATGATAAGGACCAATACATCATTAGATGCAGCTACAATAGAAGAATTTGACAATAGCTTCCATCTATTTTCCACGAATGAGAATGTGCATAATCATAACAGGAGACAATTTTTAAAATCAAAATATCTTGTGGCACGTAGTATTGCAACAAAAGGGGGAAGAACAAATCTAGGAGGAGGTGATAATGAAGAACTTGAAGTTGAGTTACTAATTGCAAAAAATGCAAGAGTTATGTTAACAACCAACTTATGAACTGAAGCTGGACTTTTTAATGGTGAATTAGGCTATATTCGAAATATAGTCTATAAACTTGGAAGGTCTCCACCAGATCAACCAACATATGTTTTGGTGGAGTTCGATAACTACATAGGGATGCTATTTGATGATACGTCTCCTCAAATTGTTCCAATTACACCAGCAAAAAAGAGAAATATAAGACAACTTCCATTCAAATTAGCTTGGGGATTGACAATTCATAAGTCACAAGGTTTGACACAAAATAAAGCAACAATTAACAAAGGACAGATATAAAGACAAGGTTTAACTTTTATTGCCATCTCAAGAGTTAAGGCATTGAAAGGACTTAGAATAATACCATCCTTTTCATATGATCGATATGAAAAACTAAAGTCGGGAAAAGGAGTTGCTAAGAGAAAGGACTAAGAAGAACGACTAAAGTCTTTGGAGCTTAAATAATTGGCTCTAGCCAATCTATGAAATAATAAGGTGTTTATCAACATCAATCTTTGAAATAATAAGGTGTTTATCAACACCGCCTATTGGGATTCAAATTTGTTATCATTTGAGCATTTCATCTCACTCAAAGCTATTTTAAATATTTTTGGCATGTTATATTTATCAATATATATATATATATTTTTTTTTAAATGTCATTGAAAAATACTTTAATATAATAATTGTGCGGTCGCGGATGTTACTAGCTTAGATATAAAGGATATATATCTAAAAACGCCGAGAGATATCAATCTCGAGGCGCCTATCTCATTTCTTGGGGGTGTGATCTCCAAGATAAACGCCTCGAGATTGATCACTCTCGGCGTTTTTAAATATATATCCTTTATATATCATCTAGTTAATATTATTTGTGATAATGCAAATTTAGCAACCTAAAACTTAGAATAAAACTACAACCTCATAGTAAGAATTTTAAGTTCCCGCGTAACACGCCTCTTCTATATTAAAACTTTTGTTGTCAAGAAAGAAAACATTTCAAATGAATAGATTGCTTGTTATTGTTACATTCGCATACACAGATTCCTTTTATGCCAAAAACCAACCGACATCCAACTCTAATAAAAATGTATGATATGAGACATTTCCAATGCTTGGGCAGACTCTAGAAACCGTGGATTTTGATCTTCTCCTTCTTCACCAAGCGGGCCTACAAATTTATATAAAACGAACCTTTAATATGTCATAGAAATCTGAGTTGAGAGACATATCCATCTGGATACAAAACCAAAGAATGAAATACAGTAGTACTTACATTGATTAAGAAGTGGGAAACGTTCAACTTCTGGTCGCCCTGAAGCTGGATGACTTTTCCGAGCTCTTTATCTTCCACAACCGTTCCGTTACAGCAAAACTGTTTCTTAAAATATTTCACAATCCTCCTGTTGCCCATCTCTGGAACAGTCGTCAAACACTTTCTCCCGTTACGCTGCTGAATGCGAATGTGAACATACTCCTTCGACGTTTCACAGGTTGCGGATTCAACTCCCTCTTCAATGGGTCTGAATTCAATATAATAAAATATTACAAACATGTAAGTAATTCACTCGCTTTAGCTAATTCTTGTTGTGATAGCTGTTACATCATCCAATTGTAACTGTCGGGGGAAGTCTAATCCACTAGTCATTCATTTTCTTTGGCGTAAAGTGATTCAATTTAATGAAAATCTTTTGCAACGTTCCATCATGAAAAAGGTAAAGATCCAATTGAATGATAAGTTTGAAAAAACAAACAAACAAATCTTCTGCTTTGAACTTCTGCGCATATCGAAGAGGCAGTATCGACACCCGAAATACGGAGGTGAACAAGAATCTACAGGCTTTAATTGTAAAGGTTGTCGTATATAGAAATAGGTGAAATTGATAACACTGGGTGCTCACCCCTCACTCCTTAAGGGTCATGGCGACAGTGGAAATCGTAGTCCCCACTATCAGTGGGGGGGCCTAGATAGGGACGTGACACGTACAGAGAGACAAGGCTCCTTTAACGCGCCTCATTGTTTTAACTATAGGTTGGGCCCTCTCTAGTCTAAAAGTACTCATACTGATAGGATCCCTGTTACTTTAGTTACGTACTGGAGACGTCTCTTTTTAAGACACTCTCCGACCAGGAAATGTCCCCGAGCGAGGCATATAAAATGTAATTTTTTAAAACGAGGAATTTTTTATTTTTGATTAAGTAATTAAAAAAAAATTATATTTGAATAAGTAAAAAATCAAGATTCAAAGTTAAGTGAATTGGTAAAAAGCTTGATTGATAAGTATTTACTAAAAAGAGATTAGATTTAAACCTCGTGGCAGGAAATGTCCCCGAGCGAGGCATATAAAATGTAATTTTTTAAAACGAGGAATTTTTTATTCTTGATTAAGTAATTAAAAAAAAATTATATTTGAATAAGTAAAAAATCAAGAGTCAAAGTTATGTGAATTGGTAAAAAGCTTGATTGATAAGTATTTGCTAAAAAGAGATTAGATTTAAACCTCGTGGCACGTTGTTAGCTTGAACAAAGGTAGTAGTCCATGCTGAATCCTTTGAGTGCGCGTCACACTCCATGTTGAATCCTTTGAGTGCCGAGCGATTGATGATCTCCATCTCACGTCGGATCAACAACAACAAGACGGCCCGAGATTGATGATCTCCATCTCACATTGGATCAACAACAAGACGAGAGCAGTCGTTGTAGTTTGAACCCTACACTTGCTAGTTACTAAAAATAGTGGTTGTAACCAACTCCTCTATATAACCAAATTAAAAAAAAACATAATAAATGGAGAGAAAGATCATGTCCATTTTCGTTTTCCGTTTCCCACGTGGTGTACATCTAAAATTAAACGACTACAAGTGAAGTGCAATTGTGCTGTCCTAAAGGGTTAGTTGGATTGGTAAGATTTTAGGCACTTATCAAGAGGAGATCTAGGTTCAAACATTGGGGCATGCCTAATAAGAGCAAAGGTAGTAGTTCAACTTGATTCAGTTGAGTGCGTCAACTTGACGACAATAATACCAACCTTGAGCCACCATGTGTCTCCTCATTCAGGACTACAAGGAGAGGCAGAGGTTATAGAAGCAGCTTCTTCAATAATTTGACCTATTTTTGAAGGTTAAAACCTTGAAAAGAATATATAATTCTATACTTAATTATTAAAAATGAAAGGATTTTACAAATTCCCACGACATCAAAAACAAAATGCAATGTGCGGACGAAATGCTTGTACAAATTAACTTTCGAACCATTGGGTAAATACATTTTCCCCTGAAATTATTGGCAAAAAAAAGGGTCTAGATACCTAGATATCATTTTTAGATAGCTACACGTTATTCGTCCACGATGGGGCAACTCCTCACAAACAAAATGGTGAAAAAGGAGTGGTCAGGGCATCCTCCAGATTTGTGCTAATCTTGTTAAAACATTATTATTATGCCAAATTTGCATTTCCTCAACGTTTTTAAGTCTGTCGAGGCCAAAATATCTGTTCAATAGGGTGTTAAACGAACGACTATAATTTGTTTTCTATTTAATTCTCTTTTGGCACATCGAAAGAATCTCTTTGTATTTATGACGGATCTCGAAACGAAAAACGAAGCGCGCCGTCTGGAAAAATACTATTACTGTAACGACAAAGTGCTACAGACAATAGAAATTTCAAATTACAACATTGGACAATGATGAGCGATAAGACAAATTGTAGATTCTTTAAGGCTTGTATTGAGAACCATTAAGGTCATTTAGCCACAAGGAATGGCCCAGACAGGCATTGCTATGGATTTGTAAATCTTTTGACCCTTTTCCACGTCAGGCCTTTTGCGAAATTCATACAAGTAGCATAAGTTTGGCCGTGGAGATGGCTGGCGTGTTTCCAAGAAGATATCATAGCAGGGAAAGTATTTGCATTACTAGATTCGGGCATCCTTTCTCAGAATGTGGCCAGAAGCCTCAGACTCGGATCGAAAGGTCTGTATGATCACTGTGATACTCAGTAACATTTTAATATTGTGCGACTTCACCTTTGAATTCTGTTGTGGCATTTGGACATTAACTTATTTCTTGTTGTAGCTGGTTAAAATATGGAAGAGAACTTGAAAACAAAACGGAGAAGGGAAATCTTGAGCAGCTAAAGGTAAGCCGAACGAATTATTGTCGAATGCATTGATGCTTTTACTAAGACAATAGTCTTTTAACCATTTTCTAAAACTGGAAGTATTCCTAGATTACAATTTAAGGATTGTATAACAAATGCTGCAAGGTCGAAAACATAGAGAAATTTAGAACCGGTTTAGATTCAACATCACCTTTTATAGGGTTGTACAAGGTGAAGATTTTTCCATTGTTGGGGATATTGAATTGTTTTGATTTTATTATACATTAAGGGTACATTTTAAATTAAATGTATTATATCGGTTTTTACAGATAGAAACTTTGCTTCTGGTTTAGGGGTTTTGAGAGCAGCTTTATATTTAACATACCGTCCGTTTTAGATGTCACGATATGACACTCATCGAGTATCGTAGGAATATTTAACCTAAAATTTTAGAAATAACTATTCAAGATTATTTAAGAAGAAGACTGAAAATCATAGCAGGTAACTACTATTAGTCTATTACCATGCGGAACAACAGGTTTTGGTCTTATAAATGGATGTGGAGACATACGCGCTTCTTCTAGTTTGGAATATGGGTATATATAATATCATCCCTTGGATACAACACAGTCGTAGGCAACGAGCCAATTCGACTGAGATTCGAACATCCCACGTGTCTTCATTGGCTGAGTCATTTACTGTTTACTCGACCCTCTCTGCACATGCGTATAAATTCTTCGAGTTACAATTTATGCAATTATGACCCAGTTCCGTTTCGGCTATTAACACTAACATACCTTGCTTCGGCTATTAACACTAACATACCTTGCTTGATCGTAGATATTTGACTGTGAATGTAACCGATTCCCTTATGTTTAAAAAAACCGAAAAAACAAAGAACACTAGTATCATCATCTATTTTATTGAGGCTTGGCATTGTATTGATTATGCACGCATAAACATAAACTCACAATTATAGATGCCACAGAAGAGATTGAAAGTTACGGCCGGGTACTTTAGTTAGTCCGCTTCATTTAAGTGTGCCGACAATACAGTAACCAATGAAATGAATTTCGTAGCAGGGATTACGGAAGTCGTTCCATTTAGAAGAGAATATCAACAAGAGCTAGGGCAATGAATGATTTGGGAAGGACAATTAACAACTCCAGCTAGTAATTAAGGTTTTAAAGGTTTATTGGCACCAAATATGCGGCATGCTTTCTTATTTATGCAATAGGGGCTGCACGTAAGGAGATTCAATGCTTGGTTTGGAAATGGATGTCCATCAATTTGGCAACTCGATCAATATCAATTTCTTTATAAACTATTTTTTATATGAAATAGGAATTATATTACACGAAATAATAGTTTATTCAACTCGATATTAGATGGGAACCCCTCGTTAGAAACCGTTCAAGACCTTATATTAATTCATTTGAGTTCGATAATTTATGATCAACATTTGGTAAACATATTTAAACGTTAAATTTAAGTATTTTCAAAATAGTTTATTGATGCAGCGCTAGGGTGGACCCCTTCAGTCTGTGACGGATAAATGTTTAAATGGCACCTATATGTCGATTGAATACCAACACCCCAAGACGGAAGACGGATGGTTTCTAGACGGATAGGACGGTTTCAGAATGGTTATTCAGCCTCTAGACAGGTTGCATCTTCTCAGATGGGTGTTTCGTCTCTAGACAGGTATTTACTCCTAGACAGGTGGTTTCTTCTCTAGACGGGTGTTTTCTTCTCCAGACGAGTGGCGGAGGCCTATGCCCAAACAAATTTCTTACACCTTGAGATGGATGATGGATGCCAACTACCCCGATGGATTCCTTGGCCTTGAGACAGATGACAATAATTTCAAGACAATTGATTCTTGATGGTTGGGTTCATCTTTTCCTTAGACGATTGTTCCCCAAGACTGGTTTGGTAAGACGATGACCAGACGGAGGCCCAACCACTCACAATGAAAATTTCATATGAGAACTTGGTTTATATGGCAACCGTATTCAGGCGGCACCATATGATGGCAGGGTTCGAATTAATTTGGCCAGACCACGATTTCTGGATAGTCCTTAGATGACAACTTCAATTGTTTATCGGCAACTTCAATTCTTTTCGGACAACGAACATTTTGTAGACGGTGTTCCTTCACGTTGGCAGGTTTACGACTGCAAGTTGTGATGATTACAATTGCGCTATTCCTATCAAACAATGGTATTTCTTGGAAGGCATAGTGAGAGTTAGACAGCTCCCATTTAGTTTTTACATGAGGACAATGCTTGATGGCAATGTTTCCTGACTGTTATTGTAGTGGCGATCCCTTTCTAACCGACTTCGGACGTATGCCTGCAATCCTGGATTGTGTCAACCTGTAGTAACTGTTGGTGCCATATAACCTGCAATGGTATACATAACAGTGCACAAATCTAGTATTCTAAAATAATTAGAACACACAACATTTGTGCAACGATTGGAAAATGGATTTATATTAACAATATTGTCCTTGTGGTTGTTACACAATCTATACGCCTGTGTTTATCCAGTCTGTAGAGCACTATGTTCTTTCACTTCTCATCTGCCCCCAACTTCTCTTCAGCGATCCTCTTCCCCCCTTCACCTCTTGAACGTTTTTCAAATTTATAGGTTTTAGAAAAACGTGCTCTTCAGTTTCCATCAATGGGTTCATATTCTTGATGGTTGGCCTTTTAGACTCGTGTCCATCCCGCTTGTCGAATATCCATGTCCATCCCCCTTGTCGAATATCCACATGGATGCTCCTTTTAGTCCCGTGTCCATACAAATGTTCCACATTGATTGTAATTGCAAAAACCCACTCTTGAACCTTCATTCCCTGCACTGCTCTCTCCTTTCAAAAATTTAGTCCCACTACTTTCTGTCGGGCCTACATATCAAAGGCCTTCATTCTTTGGCCTTATCTATGATATTATGGATATTTTCACACCTTGTACATATCTTCCTAATCATTTTCCATTGTACCCCATTCTTCTCATCAATATGGAGTCAATACCTCTTGTGTGCCTTTCAAAGCACCCAAACTCTCCATCGCTACTCAGACCTCCATCATCAACATAATATCCTTCACCACACT
Organism: Wollemia nobilis; assembly: GCA_028583015.1. Lineage (NCBI taxonomy): Eukaryota > Viridiplantae > Streptophyta > Pinopsida > Araucariales > Araucariaceae > Wollemia > Wollemia nobilis. The sequence continues at coordinate 3,143,170 of JAQPPZ010002224.1, forward strand.
CTGAAGTACCATTGTCATTCTAAACTTTGACAACATGGTTGTTGTCATGGCCAACAATGACCTGATGAGAGTCATCTTCTACTATCTCTTTACCTCTTCGTCTCTCTTCCTCTTTCTCCTTATGTGTCATAGGAGTTGTTGTATTGTCTTCTTTGCCATCATTACTATTAGTGGTTTGGACCATCTACCTCTTTTCCATGTCTAGCCTCTTACATGTGTTCACCTTTTCCTCCACTTGTTTTGCAACATCTTGCAATACTAGCTCTTCTCCCTTCACCTTGATCTCATAACCCTTACTATTGGTAACTTGGGTTATCTGGCTTACGCCTTTTCTTTTGCTTACTTATATCCTTTCCTCCTCATTCTCCATTGTTGTCATCTTATCATTTAAGCTTGATTCAAGAATAGAATCTATGTGATGACTAATACTCTTTATCAATGACAACCCATCTTTTGAACCATATTCTCCCAACAAGTTTTTCACACCATGTGGGATTTCATTCATATTTTCCACTATCCCCTTTTCTATGGGTTCAATAATGAAAGAAAATCATACTTCCCTTTTCTTCTCGCCCTTCAAGGATTGTCTTTCTGTACCCTAGCACACTGTAGGACTATTGTCCACTTCTTTCCCTTTGTCCTTCAATAGAATTAATATGTACTTCTTGCCATCCTTCTCAATAGTATAGGTGTTCTCCCTACCTTAATGTATTGCCCTTTTATCGAACTACCATGGTCTTCCCCATAAGATATGACACACATCCATCAACATAACATCACATAGTATGTTATCCTTGTAAGAACCAATTTGGAGGTGTACCATACATTGTTCATTCATCAAAATTTGACGATCCTTTTGCAACCACAACACCTTGTATGGGTTCATATGCTTCATTCTCTTCAATCCAAGTTTCTCTACCATCTTTGTTGCCACTAGGTTGTCGGTGCTTCCGCTATCCACAATCACCTTATAATACTTACTTCTTGATTTGTAAATTATCCTAAACAAACTCCTCCTTTTCTCATGTTCATGCGCTTCCTTAGCAAGTTTTAACAATATCCTTTCTAGCATAAGGGATTTTCCTCTTGATTCTTTTTATTCTCCATCTTGAGCTTTTGGGTGCCCAACATTCTCTTCTCATTTGTTACTAACCTCTTCAAGATGAATCTCTTCTCTCGGTAGTCTCTATTGCATCCAAACTAGCAATAATTATTCTCAGTATTTTATCTATATCCCCAACTTGAGGGCCTTGTGATCTTCTTCATCCTCTTTGTGTGATCTTTCCTTGTATCCTACCTCACAGTTCTTCTAGCTCTAATACCAAATGATGCAGCGCTAAGGTGGACCCCTTCAATTTGTGACGGATAAATATTTAGACAACACCCATATGTTAATCGAATGCCAACACCCCAAGATGGATGACAGACTCACATGAATGGTTTCTAGATGGATAAGATGGTTTCAGACCGATTATTTAACCTCTAGAACAATACCTTCTTCTCAGATGGATGTTTCACCTCTAGATAGGTATTTTATTCTAGATAGGTGGTTTCTTCTCTAGATGGATGTTTTCTTCTCAGACGAGTGGCAGAGGCCTATGCCCAAATGGATTTATTACACCTTGAGATGGATGAATAATATCAACTACCTTGATGGATTCCTTGGCCTTGAGATAGATGACAATAATTTCTAGACAATTGATTCTATATGGTTGGGTTCATCTTCTCCTTAGACAATTGTTTTCCAAGACAAATTTGGTAAGACAAATGACCATACGAAGGCCCAACCACTCCTTTTGACAGTAATGAGAATTTCACATAAGCACTTGGTTTAGATGGAAACTGTATTTAGGGAGGGTTTCAAAATTTGTGATTAGATGAGTTAGAGAGTTTTTCTAGACAGCCAAGAAGAGTTGCAATTTTATCAAACTAAAGGTACAAATTTGGTGAATCAAATCACTAAGACATCCACCATCTTTAGATATCATTAAAGGTATGCAACTTAGGTTCAAAGGGTTCATTACTTAGCTTCATTGAACACATTATTAGAATCTAGAAGTTGCAAGGAGAAGATTACATTTTAAAGTCTTAAAAGGAAGTGTAGAAGATAGTTTTTGTTAAGGGTTATTACCTGCACATTAAAATAGGAGTTAGATATATTTTGAAAGAAAGAAAATTATCATCTTATTTTTATCTAATTATAGAAAATAAGACTACATTAAGTTGTAGAGATTATAGAAGAATTTAAGATTTTTTTAAGAGTTATCATTAGTGCATATTACAAGTTACTTTAAAGGAGTAATAAGGAGATTGCAACTACCCTATATTAGTTTCTCTTAAAGCTTGTTATAAGTGCACTAAGTAAAAGTAAAATTAGTGCAATATTAAGCCACCTTAAGGGCATATTAGGTGTATGATTATTAGCTTAAATTTATTGTTAAGAGAGCCAATCAAATAAGAGAGTTATCCAGTAAAGAAGATAGCATCGAATCATCCCTTACCTACAAGGATTAGTACAAAGAAGCCACCATCAAAACTAGTAGAAAGAAATCTTGCAAAAGAGATTTGAAGATCTTAGATATAGGTGCAAAATCAAGGTATTCTATTCTATCTATTATAAAGCTATTTACATTAGTTGCTTGCACCATAATCTCTTGTCCTAGGTAACAAAAGGGGTTAAAGTTTGAGTGTCTCAAGGACACGTCCAAAACCAACAAGAACCATCACAAAGCGGTTGATAGAAGAGCACTATCTGAGTAAAGAGGATCCTATTATGGTGTCTAAATACAACCCCATCAGTCACTTAATTGAACATCAACAACATCGTATACCAGCAACATCAAAGCAACTGTAAGGAGCTCATTTACCAACATGAAAGGTAACATCAAGGAGGACAACTCATTACAGCAAAAAAGGTAAGAATATAAAACAAAAAAATGAGGCATTACCAAAGGTTTATTATGGAGACATTTCCAGCCAGTGGAGTACCATATAGCCATCATCGAAGCTCTCATATAATCACCATCTATCATATCTATTTTATTGAGGCTTGGCATTGTATTGATTATGCACGCATAAACATAAACTGACAATTATAGATGCCACAGAAGAGATTGAAAGTTACGGCCGGGTACTTTAGTTAGTCCGCTTCATTTAAGTGTGCCGACAATACAGTAACCAACGAAATGAATTTCGTAGCAGGGATTACGGAAGTCGTTCCATTTAGAAGAGAATAACAACAAGAGTTAGGGCAATAATTTTTTTGGTAAGGACAATTAACAACTCCAGCTAGTAATTAAGGTTTTAAAGGTTTGTTGGCACCAAATATGCGGCATGCTTTCTTATTTATGCAATAGGGGCTGCACATAAGGAGATTCAATGCTTGGTCTGGAAATGGATGTCCATCAATTTGGCAACTCGATCAATATCAATTTCTTTATAAACTATTTTTTATATGAAATAGGAATTATATTACACGAAATAATAGTTTATTCAACTCGATATTAGATGGGAACCCCTCGATAGAAACCGTTCAAGACCTTATATTAATTCATTTGAGTTCGATAATTTATGATCAACATTTGGTAAACATATTTAAACGTTAAATTTAAGTATTTTCAAAATAGATTATTGATGCAGCGCTAGGGTGGACCCCTTCAGTCTGTGACGGAAAAATGTTTAAATGGCACCCATATGTCGATTGAATACCAACACCCCAAGACGGAAGACAGCCTCACACGGATGGTTTCTAGACGGATAGGACGGTTTCAGACGGGTTATTCAGCCTCTAGACAGGTGCCATCTTCTCAGATGGGTGTTTCGTCTCTAGACAGGTATTTACTCCTAGACAGGTGGTTTCTTCTCTAGACGGGTGTTTTCTTCTCAGACGAGTGGCGGAGGCCTATGCCCAAACGGATTTCTTACACCTTGAGATGGATGATGGATGCCAACTACCCCGATGGATTCCTTGGCCTTGAGACAGATGACAATAATTTCAAGACAATTGATTCTAGATGGTTGGGTTCATCTTTTCCTTAGACGATTGTTCCCCAAGACTGGTTTGGTAAGACAATGACCAGACGGAGGCCCAACCACTCCCAATGAGAATTTCACATGAGAACTTGGTTTATATGGCAACCGTATTCAGGCGGCACCATATGATGGCAGGGTTCAAATTAATTTGGTCAGACCACGATTTCTGGATATTCCTTAGATGACAACTTCAATTGTTTATCGGCAACTTCAATTCTTTTCGGACAACAAACATTTTGTAGACGGTGTTCCTTCACGTTGGCAGGTTCACGACTGCAAGTTGTGATGGTTACAATTGTGCTCTTCCTATCAAACAATGGTATTTCTTCGACGGCACAGTGAGAGTTAGACAGTTCCCATTTAGTTTTTACATGAGGACAATGCTTGATGGCAATGTTTCCTGACTGTGTTATTGTAGCGGCGATCCCTTTCTAACCGAGCGATCCCTTTCTAACCGACTTCGGACGTATGCCTACAATCCTTGATTGTGTCAACCTGTATGCCTGCAATCATTGATTGTGTCAACCTGTAGTAACTTTTGGTGCCATCTAACCTGCAATGGTATACATAACAGTGCACAAATCTAGTATTCTAAAATAATTAGAACACACAACATTTGCGCAACGATTGGAAAATGGATTTATATTAACAATATTGTCCTTGTGGTTGTTACACAATCTATACATCTGTGTTTATCCAGTCTGCCTAGAGCACTCTGTTCTTTCACTTCTCATCTGCCCCCAACTTCTCTTCAGCCATCTTCTTCCCCCCTTCACCTCTTGAACGTTATTCAAATTTATAGGTTCTTCTTCCCCCCTTCACCTCTTGAACGTTATTCAAATTTATAGGTTTTAGGAAAACGTGCTCTTCAGTTTCCATCAATGGGTTCATATTCTTGATGGTTGGCCTTTTAGTCTCGTGTCCATCCCGCTTGTCGAATCTCCACATGGATGCTCGTTTTAGTCCCGTGTCCATACAAATGTTCCACACTGATTACAAAAACCCACTCCTGAACCTTTATTCCTGCACTGCTCTCTCCTTTCACAAATTTAGTCCCATTACTTCCTGTCGGACCTACATATCCAAGGCTTTCATTCTTTAGTCTTATCTATGATATTATGGATATTTTCACACCTTGTACATATCTTCCTAATCATTTTCCATTGTACCCAATTCTTCTCATCAATATGGAGCCAATGCCTCTTGTGTGCCTTTCAAAGCACCCAAACTCTCCATCGCTACTCAAACCTCCATCATCAACATAATATCCTTCACCACACTCTGAAGTACCATTGTCATTCTAAACTTTGACAACATGGTTGTTGTAATGGCCAACAATGACCTGATGAGAGTCATCTTCTACTATATCTTTACCTCTTCGTCTCTCTTCCTCTTTCTCCTTATGTGTCATAGGATTTGTTTTATTGTCTTCTTTGCCATCATTTCTATTGGTGGTTTGGACCATCTAACTCTTTTCCATGTCTAGCCTCTTACATGTGTTCACCTTTTCCTTCACTTGTTTTGCAACATCTTGCAATACTGGCTCTTCTCCCTTCACCTTGATCTCATAACCCTTACTATTGGTGACTTGGGTTATCTGGCTTACGCATTTTATTTTGCTTACCTATATCCTTTCCTCCTCATTCTCCATTGTTGTCAACTTATCATTTAAGCTTGATTCAATACTAGAATCTATGTGATGACCAATACTCTTTATCAATGACAACCCATATTTTGAACCATATTCTCCCAACAAGTTCTTCACATCATGTGGGATTTCATTCATCTTTTCCACTATTCCCTTTTCTATTGGTTCAATAATGAAAGAAAATCATACTTCCCTTTTCTTCTCTCCCTTCAAGGATTGTTTTTCTGTACCCTAGCACAATGTAGGACTATTTTCCACTTCTTTCCCTTTGTCCTTCAATAGAATTAATATGTACTTCTTGTCATCCTTCTCAATAGTATAGGTGTTCCCCCTACCTTCATGTATTGCCCTTTTATCGAACTACCATGGTCTTCCCCATAAGATATGACACACATCCATCAACATAACATCACATAGTATGTTATCCTTGTAAGAACCAATTTGGAGGTGTACCATACATTTTTCATTCATAAAAATTTGATGATCCTTTTGCAACCACAACACCTTGTATGGGTTCATATGCTTCATCCTATTCAATCCAAGTTTCTCTACCATCTTTGTTGCCACTAGGTTGTCGATGCTTTCGCTATCCACAATCACCTTATAATACTTACTTCTTGATTTGTAAATTATCCTAAACAAACTCCTCCTTTTCTCATGTTCATGCACTTCCTTAGCAGGTTTAACAATGCCCATTCTATCATAAGGGATTTTCCTCCTGATTCTTTTTATTCTCCATCTTAAGCTTTTGGGTGCCCAATATTCTCTTCTCCTTTGTCACTAACCTCTTCAAGATGAATATATTTTCTCTCGGTAGTCTCTATTCCATCCAAACTAGCAATGATTATTCTCAGTATTTTATCTATATCCCCAAATTGAGGGCCTTGTGATCTTCTTCATCCTCTTTGTGTCATATTTCCTTGTATCCTACCTCATAGTTCTTCTATCTCTGATACCAAATGATGCAGCGCTAAGGTGGACCCCTTCAATTTGTGATGGATAAATATTTAGACAACACCCATATGTTAGTCGAATGCCAACACCCCAAGATGGATGATAGACTCACATGAATGGTTTCTAGATGGATAAGATGGTTTCAGACTGATTATTCAACCTCTAGAATAGTACCTTCTTCTTAGATGGGTGTTTCACCTCTAGATAGGTATTTTATTCTAGATAGATGATTTCTTCTCTAGATGGGTGTTTTCTTCTCATACGAGTGGCAGAGGCCTATGCCCAAATGGATTTATTACACCTTGAGATGGATGAATAATATCAACTACCTTGATGGATCCCTTGGCCTTGAGACAGATGACAATAAATTCTAGACAATTGATTCTAGATGGTTGGGTTCATCTTCTCCTTAGACGATTATTTTCCAAGAAAAATTTAGTAAGACAGATGACCATACAAAGGCCCAACCACTCCTTTTGATAGTAATGAGAATTTCACATAAGAACTTGGTTTAGATGGAAACTGTATTCAGGGAGGGTTTCAAAATTTGTGATTAGATGAGTTAGAGAGTCTTTCTAGACAGCCAAGAAGAGTTAAAATTTTATCAAACTAAACGTACAAATTTGGTGAATCAAATCACCAATACATCCACCATATTTAGAGATCATTAAAGGTATGCAACTTAGGTTCAAAGGGTTCATTACTTAGCTTTATTGAACACCTTATTAGAATCTAGAAGTTGCAAGGAGAAGATTAGATTTTAAAGTATTAAAAGGAAGTGTAGAAGATAGTTTTTGTTAAGGTTTATTACTTGCACATTAAAATAGGAGTTAGATATATTTTGAAATAAAGAAAAATATTATCTTCTTTTTATCTAATTATAGAAAATAAGACTACATTAAGTTGTAGAGATTATAGAAGCATTTAAGAGTTTTTTAAGAGTTATCATTAGTGCATATTACAAGTTACTTTTAAGGAGTAATAAGGAGATTGCAACTGCCCTAAATTAGTTTCTCTTAAAGCTTATTATAAGTGCACTAAGTGAAAGTAATTAGTGCAATATTAAGCCACATTAAGGGCATATTAGGTGTGTGATTATTAGCTTAAATTTATTGTTATGTGAGCCAATAAAATGAGAGTTATCCAGTAAATAAGATAGCATCGAATCATACCTTACCTACAAGGATTAGTACAAAGAAGCCACCATCAAAACTAGTAGAAAGAAATCTTGCAAAAGAGATTTGAAGATCTTAGATATAGGTGCAAAATCAAGGTATTCTATTCTATCTATTATAAAATTATTTACATTAGTTGCTTGCACCATAATCTCTTGTCCTAGGTAATAAAAGGGGATAAAGTTTGTGTCTCAAGGTAACGTCCAAAACCAACAAGAACCATCACAAAGCGGTTGATAGAAGAGCACTATCTGAGTAAAAGGTTGAAGATCCAATAAGAGGATCCTATTATGGTGTCTAAATACAACCCCATCAGTCACTTAATTCAACATCAACAACATCGTATACCAACAACATCAAAGCAACTATAAGGAGCTCATTTACCAACATGAAAGTTAACATCAAGGAGGACAACTCATTACAGCAAAAGGTAAGAATATAAAACAAAAAAATGAGGCATTACCAAAGGTGTATTATGGAGAAATTTCCAGCTAGAGGAGTACCATATAGACATCATCGAAGCTCTCATAGAATCACCATTGAAATGGAGTAGAAGGATAACACTTTATTTCACCTAAAGGAAGCGGTTAGGGTAAAAACAAGTTGTGCATATGTTGAAAAAATAATATATAATATACATTTGAGGAAAACATTTCATGCAAACAAAGGTGCTACCACTTGTCACAACTAACAGAGCACCCATATATTCCCCAACGCCTTCAAAGAAATAAAATTCTCACTCCTTGTGCATAAGAATAATAATTTAGATGTTTCTAAGGCATCACTATCATAGTTGGAAACGAGAAGCATTACAACATCTTCTAAGCCATGTGAGTGTCATCCTAAAGAGAATTGAATCTCACAAACCATATGATTATCACCTCAAGAAGCATTAGAGAAGACATAAAGTGTTATTCAAAATATTAATCCATGTGAAAATCATCCAAAGGAGCTCGAAACTACTTAAGCACTCCACAATGAAGTCCAAGAAAAACACAGTGAGGTCCAAGGAAAACATAATGAAGTTCAAGAAAAATACAATGAAGTAATATCACGTAGAAGAGTGCTTTATTTGGAGTCAAATGGGGTATTAAGAGACTATCATCCACTAGCTTTGTTGAGAAGAGCATTGAATGCTTAATACCATAAGTGAATACTAGCACCATTGGAGGAGGTATAGAGCATTGAATACTCATATTAATACAATGAACACATCGCCCAAAGAGTTGTTGAGAAGATAGAAGTCTTAAGCAACCTGACGTACTGGATTACTAAGGTAATTTTGGTATTAAATTTACTTGCTTTAATCAAAGAAACATTGGACTTATAAGGTACTATATATACGATCAAATTTACTACTGTGCATTAACCTAGCATTAGTAAGTTATAAATAAATCCACTTCAAGGCATTATAATTGAAGTACATTATAATATTATAATATTTGTAAATAACCAAGTAGAAGATATAAGGTTGTCAACTCTGGTAAAATAAAATATCAATTTATTAATACTATTATCATTATTATTTTAACATTCCAAAAGTAGGGAGTTATAAGGCATACTACACCAAACTATAAATACTTAGAATTTAGAAAATTAAATTATTGAATAAAGAACCAAATCTATTAGAGAGTTGAACCTAATTGGCAATACTTATCTCATACTCATATTAAAAAGATAAAAATAAAGTTAACTATAAGAACTCCATTAGAGCATACTTTATTAGGAGAAGTAAAGTAAAATTGAAGGTTGATTATTATTCTCAAAATATTACAAAATCAACTCAAAAGGAGAATTGATCACAAGCTAAGCACTTTATCAAGCATATTCTAATTCTACTAGGGAGACATAAGGAATTCTATAAAACTTGATAATAATAGGATTTATCAAGTTTGATCATATATCCAATCCTTTTAGGAGAGATAAAGGTTTCTACAAAACCTAAGCTTGAAAGGATTTATCAAATTCATCATACTCAAACTAGGGAGACATAAGGTAGACTACTATCAAGTATCTATCAAAGTATCCTCAAAATACAAAATAGCTAAGGAATTCCATTGTTTGATCATATAAGAAAGATTTCAACCTCAAAGGATACAGTGAAAAATAATATGAACAACACCATTAGAAAGGAAAGAGAAAGTGTCATAAAAATTGGAATCAAGAATTTACTTATAAAATCTGAAGGAGACTTAGACCTTACCTCAAAAAGGATTCATAGTGAAGCTTTAAAAAATAACTTTGAAACCATGGAATATTATCTGCATACTTGACTTACTAAAGCAATTGATAATGGAAAGAGTGAGAATTTGGTAGAATAATATACATGGCACTACTCACATTCAAATGTTAAAAGGATGAGAATATAAAACAAAAAGGATTGATAGAACTACTTAAACTAAAAATAGAAATGGATGAATCATACCTAGAGAAGATATTTCAATACCCATATGGTATTGGTACTTCAATTTCTATTAACACAAAATCTTATCATGATACCTTAAGTGTTTGATTAGAAACTTCTATATAGAACCTGTAAAATGATGACAAGGACAAAGACAAAGAGAAGATACTCTTGTAATAATCAGGTGATAGTACAACCACCTATGAAAGTACTGACTCCAAATATGAGAATAAAGAAGAAGAAGAAGAGGAACCAGATCAAGGAGGCATACAACGCAATGTGAATTAAAGATAATACAAAGGACCAAATCAAGATGAATAACATTGAAGATCCATATTTAAGACTAAAGTCTTCAATACCCAAATAATATAATATAGGGGGATGTTAGAGTATATTACATTATTTAGGTACATGTCATTGTACCACCTTGGGTACATTGTTAGATTAGGAATTTATCTTACGTTACTTGAGGAAGAAGTAATAATTTCACAAGTGTCAATGTGTAGTGATGTAAATGTACAAGGATTCCACTTGTATATGAGTCGTAAGAAAGGTAGTTAGAAAGAGTAAGGGCCAAGTAACGTATCCTCTTATATATAGATCCCATAGTGAATAGAATAGAATGAAGTAGAAGTACGATCACTACAAAGTAGTGAGTAGGTACAATGTAGTTTCCATTAGAGTTCTAAAGTGTTCATTTTCTCCATTACATTGTATTGTACTATTTTTGTAACTTTCCATTAATAGCATATTTTAGTCTTATTGCAGAATTTCATTATCTTAATTTTCTACATATTTTACATCTTCTGATTGCTTTCTTCCATATCATACATGATCAAAAGTGAACAATTCACAAGGAAATTTAATTCCTATAATTAAATTGTTTATGAAATCTACGACTTGAAATTTCATACACTATGCAATATCCACAAGACATGATTTCTATCATTTGAAAAGTTTACCTTTTGATTGTCAATGATCCCTTTTGAATTGTAGTATCCAATACCAATCCTCAAATTAGTTTACTTGAAGGTATAAACTCAACTATAAATTACAAGTGACACAAAATATGTGATATTTATGAAATAGAAGATTAGATAAGGCTTTTTCATCCACATTTTGGATTCAATGTAAAGTATAAACTTATTTCACAATATAAAAACTAATGTTATATTCAATGGAAAATAATTCTACATCACATTTAAAGAAGGTTTTGACAAGTATATGCCTTACCAACCAATAAAATATATAAAACTTGAGACTTGCTCAAATACAACATATTATTCCACTAGTAACATGCATATATGAAAAAAAAAAGGTATTTAAGAGAGTAGGATTAAAGATAGTAAAGTATCATTAATGGTTGCATCCTTTCCTTAGTTAAAAGCATTAATCTATCCATGAGAAGGAAATATAGTCTTGTCAATAAAACTAATCTTTTCTAGAATTAAGAGAGATTACCTTAAGTATTAAAATCTTAATTGGCCCTCTCGCTAATTTAAAATCTTGAATGATTTATTATTTATAAAAAGTCCAAGTTGCCCATATATGGTTTAAATCATCAACTTTATAATACATTCACATAAAATTCAAACACATTCTTTTTAGGCAAAAGAAAACTTCATTTAGATTTAAGAGGTAATTATGCATTTCAAATATACATATTATTGTGTAGAGGATGCACTATAAATGCATGAACAACTCATTTAGAGAATATAACAATGCATAGAAGTCAACAAACGATTTCAAACAACTAGAGTTTATCATTTCGATAAAATTCTAGTGCATGTTGAGATTTCAATGATTTAAAAGCTTTGATATTTGGAGTATATCTACCACAAATAAAAATATGGCAATAGCTCAATAAATACAATCATTAATCTATCACTCATAATTTCTAAGAGAAATAAAATAAATGTAGCTAGTCTGAGAAGCAAAAGTACAAATTTGAATTATGAATTTAGTTAAGAGAAGATAATAAAAAGTAATTAGAAATCATAGTATAAAATTTGAAAGGTAGAATTATACATAGACAATAGTCAAATTGTATTTAGTGTTGGTTATATTTCATATAAAGCTTAACATAATATGAACAAATTACATGGATTCAAAAGCAATTATTTAATAGTTTGATTCCTTGTGTACACTATGAAAGTTATAAAATTAAGTCTTTCTACCATATTTCTTGGAAAATAAATGTCAAGAAAGGATGATTATACCTTGAAAGATTAACCTTAAGTTACCCATAGGACCTACCCTATCCCTCATATTAGCCCTAAAATGTCATGGATTTATCATATATTAGCATTGAACCTAGGTTCTTTTTAGGCATGTGTCTTAAAAAATACCATAAAATCTGATTAAGCTTGAAAACTTGAAATTCTCAAAGTTGGCTAATTACTAGAAAATATAAATATCATCAACATCTAAGCTTCTATGATATAGATCTTGTGAGTCTGAAACCATGCTCAAATATCCTAAAGATATATACTTATTATATAAATTTTCATCAATGTATGATATTTATTTTAATTTTATTATACATATATATACTATATGGCTCACATAGATCCATACGAGTTTCAAGCTCTTGACAACCCTTTCTTATATCACTTTTAAAAGCCTATTTTATAATTATTTTTAGTAAAACCAGTCCAACTCTAATTAACCTAAACAGAGCAAAAAATTATGTTCAAAACTTCCCTCATCTTAGGCTTACAACTCCAAATTAAAATGCAATTCAAGTAGGTGTTTAAATTTTTGGCTTACCTCTCATCCTCATTTCTACTATCAAATTCACATCCGAAATACCCCAAACCTATAAGTAACATATTTTTACCTCAATATTTTCCAAGCCTCTTAGAGTATTTGTCATCCCCCTTTTGCATCACCTAAGGAAATAAATGATTAATATCATCATTACATTATTCCTTCTTGTGCAATCAAGGAATAACATAAATTTAGCATTTTTTAAACAAATCCTTCCTTTAATACTAGTTGGTAGTGCTTCCCTTAGAAATTTCTCTTTACATCATATTCATAGTAGGGAGCCATTAGCCAGGAAAAGAGTTTAATAAGAATAGTCAAGAAGCATCATCAAGTATTCAATGAAGCTAAGATTAAGGATCAAGATATTAAGTACAATCATCCATTGGAGACATGTACTTTATTTTTTTTCCTACAAACCCTTTTACTCTACTAGTTTCATACTTACATTGTATCTATCTTTTTTGCCCTCGTTTTTTCTTGCACTACACAAAATTTACCAAACTACTTTCATGTGTAGGTGTAAACTTTATTTACCCCTTTAAGTCATACCTTAGTATTGCTAAATTATTTGTTACAACAATACCTTTCCCATTTTTATCCCTTTTGGTTTGTTTAACCCAATTGGCCTTCTTCTATTATTGTTTGAAATCAACGTGCAATGTCTTCCTAGGTTTTTCTAACTTTTGGTAAAATACCTATCATAATATACTAGTGTAAGAATTAATTCTTTCAATTTTAGAGCAATTCTTAAAATACATTTATAGTACTTCAAAAGCTCACACCAATCAATATGCCTAGGTTATTGGATTCCAATAAGAATTGCACCAAGATGATATTTTATTATAGGAGGAATACAATTAAATAAATTATAAAAGTAATATGTTGTAGCCTTTGTACACAAAATATTGGTAATTATATCTAAGATAAGGATTTTCATATCTAATAATAAACTAAGGTATTATGGACTAAGGGTTGAGAAGTATGCAATTTGTTCTTAAGAAAGGACTTTTGATAATTCCAAATAGAAGGTTAAGGTTTAAATCCAATGGAGGAAGAGTTGTACACCATACTTTAGTAATTAGATTTTGATTTGATACACATATATTGGGTAAATAACAACCTCTATGATGGTCATATCATATGACCTATGGTCTTCTAAATGTTAAAAAACTGCTTTACTTTAACTTACATCCCTCAAATATTTTACTAAGTACATCAATTGTAAGAAGATATTAAACCATATGAAGACAAATCATGTTATTTAAATATTAAAAAAAAAATCTACCTCCCTTAATTACATATAAAAGTTATTTTTATTAATTAATTATATAAAATTTGTTTTTATTAATGTTTTTTTTTATTGTGGCCAATTTGCTGCTCATGATTTGGATGTTTTTATTTTAATTCTTCCTATTAAAAAGATTTATGGCGAGACGTTTTGGATAATATTAATTAAAAAAATCTCTCTCTAATATATATATTTTTATAAAAAAAAGATGATATATTTTTAAACATACTTAAATATTTTTTATAAAATATATTTTCAAACTTTTTTCTAACATTTAAGATGGGCAACTTCAAAATTGTTGAACCTATTACTCAATAATAAACAATAACTATTTTAATATATTATAAAAATATCATTTTAACGTTATAAAATTTAGGAATGAGAGGCCATTTACAGTTTACTTAAGTGACATACTGCACAAGTAATCCGGCATACTAGCAATCATATGCCTTCAAACCTTCTTATGAAGAACATATTCCTTTGTTTCCATTAATGCACGATAAATCAACGTCATAAGAATAAATTTCTACCAGTTTCCTTTATATTTTTAAGATTGCTTTGTGATTCCTTTTTAATTCCATTAAACTTTTTATACTTTGCAATAGTTGAGGATTGGCAAGTCAGAATGCATAGTCCACCTTTGAAATCTGTCGCCCTTTATGGTAAGACAACGCATTGCCCACGTTGAAATCTGATGTCTGTTTATGGATAGTGTCCATCCCCTAGTATTTCCAGTGGCTATGCATATTACCATAATTGGAATTTTGATCCACTTTAATACTCGGTTAAAGACGTCATACGAATGATTTTGTGGCACGTATATACTACGGTTGTGGTACGAATGCGCTAGTCGAGAATGGTCAAACTTATAATTACGTGGCATTTTCATTATCCCGGAACAGAGTAGGGTTCTCATAACGGAGACATGTTAGACTTCAGTTAAACTAGGGCTGTCATGCAGGTCTCCAGGTAAGTGATGTTAATGTGCATATTGGACTAAGAGTGTGGTTTGATGGAGAGCGACGCAGGTGCAAATTTTATCGATCTTACGATTACGTAGTTTGGAAGCACCCCAGAGAAATTGCAGCTGGTAAAGTAAGGATTATCGGTCAAGATAAGGGTTTGAACAAGATTAGTGAATTTTCCCCTCTTTCCCTCTTCAATGGTTTATCAAACAAGGTTGTCCTCTTGCTTTTTTTTTTTTTTCGTATGTTTTGACTGTTATGCTCTTGGTTATGTTTTTCATAAGGTTCATTTTGATAGCCTCCTTCAAGATATTAAGCGTCCTAGGGATAAGCATGCTCTTAACTCTCATTTTGCTCATGATTCCCTTTCTTCTACCCAACAAGAGGTGGAACGGCTAAAGAGATTGTTCAATTGTTTTGTGATGTCTCTGGTTCTCATATTAACGATTCTAAAATTGAAGTCTTTTATACCTCTTTCTCTCCTCGTGGATGCAACTCCTTAATTGAGTGGAAGATCATCCCTCATGGTATGATTGTGAGTTCTTTGGGAATTCCATTTGGGATTAATATCTCTCCTAAGGATATGTGGAACTAGGTTATGGAAAGACTTAAAAAAAAATTTAATGCTTGACCAACTCTAGATATTGGTGATGATTATTGGAAACACCTATTACGGTACATAATCTCTCTAGATAATCACAAAGGTAAATGGAAGGAAACCCCTTGGGAGGATACGGTCCTTAATGCACCTTATTTACAGTTAAAGGTTCTATTTTAGTTACTCAAAATTGGAAAGCTTGGCAATTAGTTTCTCATTTATTGGCTTGGAAGTTTGACTCCTTGAGACATGGTCTGATCATCGGTCTAAACTGTCATTGGTAGAATAAACTTATGCTCCATAATGTTAAACCTTTAGCTTTATGCAATGATATTCATGGGCTAGCTTTTCTGAAAGAAATTAATAGAATTAGAGATATCTGGGATCCAAGTAGCTGCTCAATTCTTACTTGGAACCAGATCTACAGTAATTGCTCCATTTCCTCTAGGTTCAAATATTATTATGGTTTAATTATGGCTTCCATCCCTTGTGAGGTCCTTATGAAGTTGGGAACAACTGCCCATAATATTTGGAATGACTGGAGATGGCTTAATGGTCATAGAATCTCTTCCATTACTTCTAGTTGGTTATACAAAAATCTTGTGTCCACCTTCTTTAGACTCTAAGCTCAATGTCAAGTGGCAAGTGAATTTTACCAATGCCCAATGGCAATTTCTTGCTACTCAAATTTAGAAAGCTCCTGTTGAATAAAAAAATCAACTTCTTGGTTGGCGAATTTTGCATCAAAAACTGCCAATAGTTGAAAGTTTAGTTGTGATTTTATACATTCCCCCTCAATGCAATTTTTGTAATGCTTTAGAAACTCTTATTCACTTGGTTTGATTTTGTGGCATGGCTAAATAGTTTGGGATATTTTCTACTCTTTTCTTTTTCCATCTTTCACTAGATATTGGAAGCTTTCTCTGCTTGGTTTTTTTTGGCTGGATCAATACCCCAAACTCTGGGATATTTGTAGACTCATCCTTCTCAAGCACATTTGGAAGTACAGATGGATCTTCTCCTCCATGGGATATAGTTTTGGCAGACTTGACATTTGATCTTTTGTTACATGTGGGACATATTCATTCCCAAGTCTATGGGCCTTCCAACACGCTTCGAGATGTTATTAACAGACTTCATCAACTTTCTCATATGATCCAAGATATTCAAAAAGTCCAACAGGAACTAAGAAGAAGACAATTAACAATGATAAGCAGGTTCAGGGTTTGATTACTTATTTTTTTTCTCTGAAGACTTCAGAAGATATCACGAAGGACATGACTAGAATTTTTTCATATAACAGACTTTCGCACAGATGAATGCGAATATTTGGTTTACTTCAGCAAGATATAGCTATAGGCTTTTTGTTGATATTAGCTTTTATTCTTATATATATTTAGTTATGGATGCTTTACTCCTAATCCACCTCATTTTGTTTTTTAGCTGGTGGACAGTGCTAGCACCAAAACATTGTAATTTTCTAGTTGATTGATATAATATAATCTAAGTTTTTTTTTTTTAAAAGAGTTAGGTGGATTGGTAAGTGTAAGTGTGGTTGGGAATTTACTAAGAAAATACCTAGGTTCAAACCTTGGGGCAAGCCAACCCTTTGCAAAGGTAGTAGTCTACTCCGAATCTTCTGAGTGCGTACCAGACCGAAGACGAAGATAGTAACCCCCAAACTTTGAGCGATAGGTCGGTGGTCTCCAGCTTACACCAGGTCAACAACCGTTGTGATCCCCATCTCACACCGGTCAACAACCAATCGCGGTGATCCCCATCTCACACCGGGTCAACAAAAAAGCCATGGATAAGTTTGTTGGAAGAAATCCCTTTGGTTTAAACCTTTTGCTAACCAATTACTAAAAAAAGTAACTGTAACTAAATTTAAAAAAAAAATCTCAAAATAAATGGTTAAAAATTACTCTTACTTTCGTGATACATATTATATATATATATATATATATATATCACGGAACGATTTTTTGCTGCTAATATTCCCTAATTTTTTGAGCGGTTCGTGCTTTTAAGTTTTAGTTAAGCAGCCACATGGAACAATCTTGTAATGCAGAGCTACCATATAGGGGTGGGGTCTTACGTGATATCCAGCGAAGTCAGGTTGTTATGTGATCTCCCTGGCTTTGATGCAATATCCAACCAATGTGCAATGTCTTCCTAAGTTTTTCTAACTTTTGATAAAATACCTATCATAATATACTAGTGTAAGAATTAATTCTTTCAATTTTAGAGCAATTCTTAAAATACATTTATAGTACTTCAAAAGCTCACACCAATCAATATGCCTAGGTTATTGGATTCCAATAAGAATTGCACCAAGATGATATTTTATTATAGTACGAAGACAATTAAATAAATTATAAAAGTAATATGTTGTAGCCTTTGTACACAAAATATTAGTAATTATATTTAAGATAAGGATTTTCATATCTAATAATAAACTAAGGTATTATGGACAAAGGGTTGAAAAGTATGCAATGATTTGTTCTTAAGAAAGGACTTTTGATAATTTCAAATAAGAGGTTAACGTTTAAATCTAATGGAGGAAGAGTTGCACACCATACTTTAGTAATTAGATTTTGGTTTCATAAACATATATTGGGTAAATAACAACCTCTATGATGGTCATCTCATATGACCTATGGTCTTGTAAATGTTAAAAACCTGCTTTACTTTAACTTACATCCCTCAAACATTTTACTAAGTACATCAATTGTAAGAAGATATTAAACCATATGAAGACAAATCATGTTATTTAAATATTAAAAAAAAAATCTGCCTCCCTTAATTACATATAAAAGTTATTTTTATTAATTAATTATATAATTTTTTTTTTTATTAATGTTTTTTTTTTATTGTGGCCAATTTGCTGTTCATGATTTGGATGTTTTTATTTTAATTCTTCCTATTAAAAATATTTATGGCGAGAAGTTTTGGATTATATTAATTAAAAAAACTCTCTCTAATATATATATTTTTATAAAAAAAAATGATATATTTTTAAACATATTTAAATATTTTTTATAAAATATATTTTCAAACTTTTTTCTAACATTTAAGATGGACAACTTCAAAATTGTTGAACCTATTACTCAATAATAAACAATAACTATTTTAATATATTATAAAAATATCATTTTAACATTACAAAATTTAGGAATGAGAGGCCATCTACAGTTTACTAAAGTGACATACTGCACAAGTAATCCGGCATACCAGCAATCATATGCCTACAAACCTTCTTATGAAGAACATACTCCTTTGTTTCCATTAACGGACGATAAATCAAAGTCATAAGAATAAATTTCTCCCAGTTTCCTATATATTTTTAAGATTGGTTTGTGATTCCTTTTTAATTCCATTAAACTTTTTATACTTTGCAATAGTGGAGGATTGGCAAGTCAGAATGCATAGTCCAACTTTGAAATCTGACGCCCTTTATGGTAAGACAAAGCATTGTCCACGTTGAAATCTGTTGTCTGTTTATGGATAGTGTCCATCCCCTAGTATTTCCAGTGGCTATGCATATTACCATAATTGGAATTTTGATCCACTTTAATACTCGGTTGAAGACGTCATACGAATGATTTTGTGGCACCTATATACTAGGGTTGTGGTACGAATGCGCGAGTCGAGAATGGTCAAACTTATAATTACGTGGCATTTACATTATCCCGGAACAGAGGAGGGTTCTCATAACGGAGACGTGTTAGACTTCAGTTAAACTACTTCAGTTAAACTAGGGCTGTCATGCAGGTCTCCAGGTAAGTGATGTTAATGTGCATATTGGACTAAGAGTGTGGTTTGATGGAGAGCGACGCAGGTGCAAATTTTATCGATCTTACGATTACGTAGTTTGGAAGCACCCCAGAGAAATTGCAGCTGGTAAAGTAAGGATTATCGGTCAAGATAAGGGTTTGAACAAGATTAGTGAATTTTCCCCTCTTTCCCTCTTCAATGGTTTATCAAACAAGATTGTCCTCTTGCTTTTTCTTTTTTGGTATGTTTTGACTGTTGATGCTCTTAGTTATGTTTTTCATAAGGTTCATTCTGATGGCCTCCTTCAAGGTATTAAGCTTCCTGGGGATAAGCATGTTCTTAACTCTCATTTTGCTCATGATTCCCTTTCTTCATAATACCCAACAAGAGGTGGAACGGCTAAAGAGATTGTTCAATTGTTTTGTGATGTCTCTGGTTCTCATATTAACAATTCTAAAATTGAAGTCTTTTATACCTCTTCCTCTCCTCGTGGATGCAACTCCTTAATTGAGTGGAAGATCATCCCTCATGGTATGATTGTGAGTTCTTTGGGAATTCCCTTTGGGATTAATATCTCTCCTAAGGATATGTGGAACTAGGTTATGGAAAGACTTAAAAAAAATTTAATGCTTGACCAACTCGGTTTCTTTCCTTAGCAGGAAGAATTCAAGTTGCAAATAAAATAATGGCAGCGTCTCATGTTTATTACTTCTCTTGTTGGATGGCCCCCAAGGTAGCCTATAATAAATTAACTGAGGCCATTCTTAAATTTGTATGGACTAAATGGGATGGATAGGTGGGTATGACACCCATCTCGTGGAACCTTTGTACTCAACCTAAGGCTTTAGGAGGTCTAGGCATCATTGATCCTCTTACCTAGAGCAAACGTTTGGCTGCAAAATGGGTTGCTAGAGCCAATATTGGTGATGATTATTGGAAACACCTATTACGGTACATAATCTCTCTAGATAATCACAAAGGTAAATGGAAGGAAACCCCTTGGGAGGATAAGGTCCTTAATGCACCTTATTTACAGTTAAAGGTTCTATTCTAGTTACTCAAAATTGGAAAGCTTGGCAATTAGTTTCTCATTTATTGGCTTGGAAGTCTGACTCCTTGAGACATGGTCTGATCATCGGTCTAAACTGTCTTTGGTAGAATAAACTTATACTCCATAATGTTAAACCTTTAGCTTTATGCAAGAAATATCTTTTCATGGGCTAGTTATTTGAAAGAAATTAATAGAATTAAAGATATCTGGGATCCAGGTAGCTGCTCAATTCTTACTTGGAACCAGATCTACAATAATTGCTCCATTTCCTCTAGGTTCAAATATTATTATGGTTTAATTATGGCTTCCATCCCTTGTGAGGTCCTTATGAAGTTGGGAACAACTGCCCATAATATTTGGAATGACTGGAGATGGCTTAATGGTCATAGAATCTCTTCCATTACTTCTAGTTGGTTATACAAAAATCTTGTGTCCACCTTCTTTAGACTCTAAGCTCAATGTCAAGTGGCAAGTGAATTTTACCAATGCCCAATGGCAATTTCTTGCTACTCAAATTTAGAAAGCTCCTGTTGAATAAAAAAATCAACTTCTTGGTTGGCAAATTTTGCATCAAAAACTGCCAATAGTTGAAAGTTTAGTTGTGATTTTATACATTCCCCCTCAATGCAATTTTTGTAATGCTTTAGAAACTCTTATATACTTGGTTTGATTTTGTGGCATGGCTAAATAGTTTGGGATATTTTCTACTCTTTTCTTTTTCCATATTTCACTAGATATTGGAAGCTTTCTCTGCTTGGTTTTTTTCGGCTGGATCAATACCCCAAACTCTGGGATATTTGTAGACTCATCCTTCTCAAGCACATTTGGAAGTACAGATGGATCTTCTCCTCCATGGGATATAGTTTTGGCAGACTTGACATTTGATCTTTTGTTACATGTGGGACATATTCATTCCCAAGTCTATGGGCCTTCCAACACGCCTCAAGATGTTATTAACAGACTTCATCAACTTTCTCATATGATCCAAGATATTCAAAAAGTCCAACAGGAACTAAGAAGAAGACAATTAACAATGATAAGCAGGTTCAGGGTTTGATTACTTATTTTTTTTCTCTGAAAACTTCAGAAGATATCACGAAGGACATGACTAGAATTTTTTCATATAACAGACTTTCGCACAGATGAATGTGAATATTTGGTTTACTTCAGCAAGATATATCTATAGGCTTTTTGTTGATATTAGCTTTTATTCTTATATATATTTAGTTATGGATGCTTTACTCCTAATCCACCTCATTTTGTTTTTTAGCTGGTGGACAGTGCTAGCACCAAAACATTGTAATTTTCTAGTTGATTGATATAATATAATCTAAGTTTTTTTTTTAAAAAGAGTTAGGTGGATTGGTAAGTGTAAGTGTGGTTGGGAATTTACTAAGAAAATACCTAGGTTCAAACCTTGGGGCAAGCCAACCCTTTGCAAAGGTAGTAGTCTACTCCGAATCTTCTGAGTGCATACCAGACCGAAGACGAGGATAGTAACCCCCAAACTTTGAGCGATAGGTCGGTGGTCTCCAGCTTACACCAGGTCAACAACCGTTGTGATCCCCATCTCACACCGGTCAACAACCAATCGCGGTGATCCCCATCTCACACCGGGTCAACAAAAAAGCCATGGATAAGTTTGTTGGAAGAAATCCCTTTGGTTTAAACCTTTTGCTAACCAATTACTAAAAATAGTAACTGTAACTAAATTAAAAAAAAAATCTCAAAATAAATGGTTAAAAATTACTCTTACTTTCGTGATACATATTATATATATATATATATATATATATCACGGAACGATTTTTTGCTGCTAATATTCCCTAATTTTTTGAGCGGTTCGTGCTTTTAAGTTTTAGTTAAGCAGCCACATGGAACAATCTTGTAATGCAGAGCTACCATATAGGGGTGGGGTCTTACGTGATATCCAGCGAAGTCAGGTTGTTATGTGATCTCCCTGGCTTTGATGCAATATCCAACCAATGTGCAATGTCTTCCTAAGTTTTTCTAACTTTTGATAAAATACCTATCATAATATACTAGTGTAAGAATTAATTCTTTCAATTTTAGAACAATTCTTAAAATACATTTATAGTACTTCAAAAGCTCACACCAATCAATATGCCTAGGTTATTGGATTCCAATAAGAATTGCACCAAGATGATATTTTATTATAGTACGAAGACAATTAAATAAATTATAAAAGTAATATGTTGTAGCCTTTGTACATAAATATTAGTAATTATATTTAAGATAAGGATTTTCATATCTAATAATAAACTAAGGTATTATGGACAAAGGGTTGAAAAGTATGCAATGATTTGTTCTTAAGAAAGGACTTTTGATAATTTCAAATAGGAGGTTAAGGTTTAAATTCAATGAAGGAAGACTTGTACACCATACTTTAGTAATTAGATTTTGGTTTCATACACATATATTGGGTAAATAACAACCTCTATGATGGTCATATCATATGACCTATGGTATTGTAAATATTAAAAACCTGCTTTACTTTAACTTACATCCCTCAAACATTTTACTAAGCACATCAATTGTAAGAAGATATTAAACCATATGAAAACAAATCATGTTATTTAAATATTAAAAAAAAAATCTACCTCCGTTAATTACATATAAAAATTATTTTTATTAATTAATTATATAATTTTTTTTTTTTATTAATGTTTTTCTTTATTGTGGCCAATTTGCTGTTCATGATTTGAATGTTTTTATTTTAATTCTTCCTATTAAAAATATTTATGGCGAGAAGTTTTGGATTATATTAATTAAAAAAACTCTCTCTAATATATATATTTTTATAAAAAAAAAATGATATATTTTTAAACATATTTAAATATTTTTTATAAAATGTATTTTCAAACTTTTTCTAACATTTAAGATGGACAACTTCAAAATTGTTGAACCTATTACTCAATAATAAACAATAACTATTTTAATATATTATAAAAATATCATTTTAACATTATAAAATTTAGGAATGAGAGGCCATTTACAGTTTACTTAAGTGACATACTGCACAAGTAATCCGGCGTACCAGCAATC
The DNA here is from genome assembly GCA_028583015.1 of Wollemia nobilis. Lineage (NCBI taxonomy): Eukaryota > Viridiplantae > Streptophyta > Pinopsida > Araucariales > Araucariaceae > Wollemia > Wollemia nobilis. The sequence continues at coordinate 3,166,897 of JAQPPZ010002224.1, forward strand.
ATATGCCTTCAAACCTTCTTATGAAGAACATATTCCTTTGTTTCCATTAATGCACGATAAATCAACGTCATAAGAATAAATTTCTACCAGTTTCCTTTATATTTTTAAGATTGCTTTGTGATTCCTTTTTAATTCCATTAAACTTTTTATACTTTGCAATAGTTGAGGATTGGCAAGTCAGAATGCATAGTCCAACTTTGAAATCTGACGCCCTTTATGGTAAGACAAAGCATTGTCCACGTTGAAATCTGTTGTCTGTTTATGGATAGTGTCCATCCCCTAGTATTTCCAGTGGCTATGCATATTACCATAATTGGAATTTTGATCCACTTTAATACTCGGTTGAAGACGTCATACGAATGATTTTGTGGCACCTATATACTAGGGTTGTGGTACGAATGCGCGAGTCGAGAATGGTCAAACTTATAATTACGTGGCATTTACATTATCCCGGAACAGATTAGGGTTCTCATTACGGAGACATGTTAGGCTTCAGTTAAACTAGGGCTGTCATGCAGGTCTCCAGGTAAGTGATGTTAATGTGCATATTGGACTAAGAGTGTGGTTTCATGGAGAGCGACGCAGGTGCAAATTTTATCGATCTTACGATTACGTAGTTTGGAAGCACCCCAGAGAAATTGGAGCTGGTAAAGTAAGGATTATCGGTCAAGATAAGGGTTTGAACAAGATTAGTGAATCTTCCCTCTTCAATGGTTTATCAAACAAGGTTGTCCTCTTGCTCTTTCTTTTTTGATATGTTTTGACTATTGATGCTACTGGTTATGTTTTTCATAAGGTTCATTCTGATGGCCTCCTTCGAGGTATTAAGCTTCCTGGGGATAAGCATGCTCTTAACTCTCATTTTGCTCATAATTCCCTTTCTTCAGAATACCCAATAAGAGGTGCAAACGGCTAAAGAGATTGTTCAATTGTTTTGTGATGTCTCTCGTTCTCATATTAACGATTCTAAAATTGAAGTCTTTTATACCTCTTCCTCTCCTCATGGATGCAACTCCTTAATTGAGTAGAAGATCATCCCTCATGGTATGATTGTGCGTTCTTTGGGAATTCTCTTTGGGATTAATCTCTCCTAAGGATATGTGGAACTAGGTTATGAAAAGACTTCAAAAAAAATTTAATGCTTGACCAGCTCGGTTTCTTTCCTTAACAGGAAGAATTCAAGTTGCAAATAAAATAATGACAGCCTCTCATGTTTATTACTCCTCTTGTTGGATGGCCCCCACGATAGCCTATAATAAATTAACTGAGGCCATTCTTAAATTTGTATGGACTAAATGGGATGGATAGGTGGGTATGACACTCATCTCTTGGAAACTTTGTACTCAACCTAAGGCTTTACGAGGTCTAGGCATCATTGATCCTCTTACCTAGAGCAAACGTTTGGCTGCAAAATGGGTTGCTAGAGTCAATATTGGTGATGATTATTGGAAACACCTATTTCGGTATAAAATCTCTCTAGATAATCACAAAGGTAAATGGAAAGAAACCCCTTGAGAGGATAAGGTCCTTAATGCACCTTATTTACAGTTAAAGGTTCTATTCTAGTTACTCAAAATTGGAAAGCTTGGCAATTAGTTTCTCATTTATTGGCTTGGAAGTCTGACTCCTTGAGACATGGTCTGATCATCGGTCTAAACTGTCTTTGGTAGAATAAACTTATACTCCATAATGTTAAACCTTTAGCTTTATGCAATGCTATTCATGGGCTAGATTTTCTGAAAGAAATTAATAGAATTAGAGATATCTGGGATCCAGGTAGCTGCTCAATTCTTACTTGGAACTAGATCTACAATAATTGCTCCATTTCCTCTAGGTTCAAATATTCACTTGGTTTAGTTTTGTGGCATGGCTAAATAGTTTGGGATATTTTCTACTCTTTTCTTTTTTCCCTCTTTCACTAGATCTTGGAATCTTTCTCTGCTTGGTTTTTTTGGATAGATCAATACCCCAAACTTTGGGATGTTTGTAGATTCATCCTTCTGAAGCACATTTGGAAGTACAGATGGATCTTCTCCTCCATGGGATATAGTTTTGGTAGACTTGACATTTGACCTTTTGTTACATGTGGGACATATTCATTCCCAAGTCTATGGGCCTTCCAACATGCCTCGAGATGTTATTAACAGACTTTATCAACTTTCTCATATGATCCAAGATATTCAAAAAGTCCAACAGGAACTAAGAAGAAGACAATTAACAATGATAAGCAGGTTTAGGGTTTGATTACTTTTTTTTTTCTCTGAAGACTTCAAAAGATATCACAAAGGACATGACTAGAATTTTTTCATATAACAGACTTTCCTACAGATGAATGTGGATATTTGGTTTACTGCAGCAAGATATAGATATAGGCTTTTTGTTGACATTAGCTTATATTCTTATATATATTCAGTTATGGATGGTTTACTCCTAATCCACCTCATTTTGTTTTTTAGCTGGTGGACAGTGCTAGCACCAAAACATTGTAATTTTCTAGTTAATTGATATAATATAATCTAAGTATTTAAAAAAAAAAAGAGTTAGGTGGATTGGTAAGTGTAAGTGTGGTTGGGAATTTACTAAGAAAACACCTAGGTTCAAACCTTGGGGGAAGCCAACCCTTTGCAAAGGTAGTAGTTTGCTCCGAATCTTCTGAGTGTGTACCAGACCGACAACGAGGATAGTAACCCCCGAACTCTGAGCGATAGGTCAGTGGTCTCCATCTCACACCAGGTCAACAACCGCTGTGATCCCCATCTCACACCGGGTCAAAAACCAATCGCGGTGATCCCCATCTCACACGGGGTCAACAAGAAAGCCATGGGTAAGTTTGTTGGGAGAAATCCCTTTGGTTTGAACCTTATACTAACCAATTACTAAAAATAATAACTGTAACCAAATTTAAAAAAATAAATCTCAAAATAAGTGGTTAAAAATTACTCCTACTTTCGTGATACATTTATATATATATATATATATATATATATATGTCACGGAACGATTTTTTGCTGCTAATATTCCCTAATTTTTTGAGCGGTTGCTGCTTTTAAGTTTTAGTTAAGCAGCCACATGGAACCAGCGAAGTCAGGCTGTTATGTGATCTCCCTGGCTTTGATGCAATATCCAACCAGTTTTTCAAGTAAGCGCAGGAGTTATGTGATCTTTAGTGAAGCTCAAGACTCCATTTGAGTGTGTTTGGAGCTTTATGGATATCCAGCCAAGCCAGGCTCTCAATGTACCCTTCTTAAATTCACTAGGTTTATATTCAAATCTCAATTGGATGATTGCGGGCGTAATAAATGCCAATAAGATAGTCGATATGAAGTGTTCGGAGAACAAGTAAAAGCAGTGAATGTCAATGCATTAGATACATGATCTGAAGACTTGGGTACAATAAATGCTACCACAAAACATCTTTTGCTGCTTATTCTGTAAAGAATCATAATCTTGACTCAATCTGCATTACCACGGTTATTAAATTTTATTAGCATTTCTGTTATACTCTACAGTGTGCGGTATGTAACAAGTGAGTGTTGTTTTAGGAGAGTGTGGATAATTATTAGTTAGTTACATTATTGTACGCTTGATAGAGAGGATTAAAAAGGTGTGTAGTGTTGTGTATGTAGGTAGAGAGGATTAAAAATGTGTGTAGTGTTGTGTATGTAGGGATGCTTTTAGGGGAGAAACAAGTTGTAGAATAAAGAAATTATGTTTTAGTGTGTGCAAATTCTGTGAATCTGTGTACGATTGATTTGTAATAAGTTAATTACTCTGATCTTGGAGATCAGGTCTAGTTTGTTTTGGATTGTGCATATAAGTAAAAGTTACAACTCCTTTGTTCCTCAGGAGGGTTTTTTACCTTGATCAAATTTCATCAAGTTGTATTATAGCCCAGGCAGCATAATCAATATTAAAGATAAATTAAAGATCCATAAGAGGCATATTTATAGCATTTTCTTGCAATATCAAAAAAAAAATAAGGATCCATAAGAGGCATATTTATAGCATTTTCTAGCAATATTAAAGAAACATTAAGGATCCATAAGAAGCATATTTATAGCTTTTTTAGCAGTTGGTTATATGTAATGACCAACAACAATTATAAATTTACTCAGCCTCAAATCCCTAGTTTAAGGGGAAAAACTACGATTTTTGGAGTATTAATATGAAACCTCTTTTTTGTTCTCAAGAATTATTGGGTTTGATTAAAAATAGGTACCTAGAACCATCAAATCAAGTTGTATACAATCAATGGATATAGACTCAGAAGGGCCAAATTAAAGAAAACAAGAAAAAATATTCCAAAGCACTCTTCTTCCTTTAGCAAGCTATGGATGAGTACATATTTTCAAGAATTGCAACAACTAAATAAAAACAAGCATGGGATGATCTGCAAAGCGCATATCAAGGAACAAGTGAGGTAAAATTGGTTTGACTTCAAATGCTAATGAGGGAAGTTGCGAAGTGATTAATTAAAGATTCATAATCTTTGGATGAATTTTTCACCCATGCTATGGGAATTATAAACCAAATGAAGTCTCAAGGGGAGAGGCTACAAGATCAAAAGGTTGTGAAAAAGATTTTGAGGAATTTAAGGATATGACGAGACTGCCAATTGAAGAACCCATGGGTTCACTTCAAGGTCATGAGCAAAGATTAAATAGGCCAACAAATACCTCCCTTGAGCAAGCTTTCCAATCACACATTTGTATTAGTGAATCAAAAAATAAAGAAAACAATCATAGTTCTAGAAAGCATCCTCTTCAAGCATGGATAGAGGTAGAAGAGGAAGCTTAACAAGAGGTTGAGGTAGAAGAAGAAGCAGTAGCTACTATGAAGGAGGTAAATGAAACTTTGACAAATCAAACATTTAATATCATTACTATAAGAGGTATGACCATTAGTAATGTGAATGTAAGAGAAAGAATTTTGATCAAAATAAGCAAAGTGCTAATTTCACACGAAAATGAAGTCTCTTTATATGTCTTCACTTGCAATGTGGTTGATTTGGTTTTTAGATAGTGGTTGCATCCATAGTAGCAAAAATTGTCGCTTTTTACTGATTTTGAGATCAAGTCAACTTCATCAAGTCACTCGGGCTTGGGACTCAAATTTTTCAAAAAAGTGGTATTTTTTTGAAAAAATTATCGATTCACTCAGGACATTGCAAGTCCTAATCCAAAAAATTGATCATTGGAGAAATGTAATAAAAAGGTTGTTTTTCATTTTGCTTCAATTTGCTTCTTGAAAATTGGAGAGAGAGCTCTGCCTACCTATTATCACACCAAACAAAACACTAAAGTGCATCCTAACAACATTTATTTTATAGTTTAAAGGAATCTAGTAACCAACAAAAACCACCCAGCTAATTCTTCTAAGGTAAGAAAAACTCTTGTCAATTGTATTATTCTTTTTTTTTTTTTTTTCAAGCATGTCTTTGGTTCTTTGTTTAAAATTCAAACCAAATGCAATAGTAACCCAACTATTGCATTTAAGCTAGAAATCTGAAAAACTCTTTCAAAATTTTAGTTGTCTTTTTTTTCTCTCTCAACTCTCTTGTTTTTTCTTCTTTCTAAGTAATGCTTCATATGTAATTTTGTCTAATAAATATGTATGCAAGCCCCTTTTTTTAGCTATCAATGTTTAAATTAGGTTTTACTAAACCCTAGGGTATTTTATTACATATATAAGTAATTGTTTTTTGTAAATTCTTCCCCTCTGTAACCATAAGAAAATGTCAACAAAAAGAGATCCAATATGCAATGGAAGCGGATAATAAAGGAGAATTTTATTGCAATTTTTGTGGGGCTCTCATTCATGGATGCATATACCACCTCAAATACCATTTTATGAAGCAAAAAGGAAAAAAAAGTCAAGAGATTCTATAGGTGTCAACTTATGTTGAGAGAATGCAATGTCATCCCCTAAAACTATAAGAAGAAAAAAAATCTCAAACACATACAAAGTGAGATCATTTCAACCCCCCTTATCGACCTCACATAGACTGTATTGGTAACACTTTTATTTGATTTCATAGCAAGAGGTCAGGTCAATCAATTGCACACTCAAGGAGTGGGATGAAAGTTTCCTATTTTGCAGAATATTACACATTAGTGTCATAACCCATGCTTAAGGGTATGGCTACATGGAACAAGGAGAGACACAATGTAAGGTCATCACTAGGTTTTGGCATTTTTTGACCTTCCCTTAAATGTGGTAAGGTCTCCATGCTAACGGGGAATGGTAGATGTTATCACAAGTTGTGATACATGGTTTAAGCCACCAATTTATGATGATCTTTGGGGATCTCTTATTCATGAATCTATGGATGACATTTATGTTTTGCTTGAAGAACAACATAGTGTGTGGAGGAATAAGGGTTTCACTATCATGTCTGATAGATGAACCAATGGGAGGGATAGAATCTTAATTAATTTTTTGGTTGCTTCTATAAGAGGAATTGTATACCTCAAGTCAATGGATGCATTGGTACAAGTTAAGAGTGTTGTGTTAGCATGTAGATTTGATGCATTGGATAGAATATTAGTCCAATATTGTTGCATTGCTTGTAGATTTGATGGAGGAGGTTGTGTTAGAGGTGGAAGATGAGAATGTTATCCAAGTCATCATGGATAATGCAACAATATTTATTGTAGCTAGCAAGATGTTGGAGGAGATATTATCCACCTTTTTTTGTATCTTATGTGCAACCAATTATCTCAATTTGCTACTCGAAGTCATTGGGAAATTACCTTAGATTTTAGTGGTTGTACAAAATTCCAAAGCTATTAAAAATTTTATCTACAACCATACATGGGTCCTCCAACTCATGAGACAATTTACTGGAGGAAGAGAGATAGTGCAGGCTTGAGTTACATGCTTTATCATAAACTTCGTGACATTGTAGAGCCTTTTTTATGCAAAAGGGGAATTAAAGAAGATGTTTGTGAGCGATGAGTGAAATTCTGAAGAAGCTACTAGATATTGACTCTCTAATTAGATAAGGCTAAAATGTGTATGACTATTTATTTGAAGATCCCTTTGGGATAGCCATGAATGAGGTCATCAAGGTAAAAGACTAAGTTTTTTATTTTATTTTATTATTATTTTTTAATTAAAATAATTTTTCTATTTGTGAATCTTGTTAATTTTTTATTTAAATTATTATTATTATTATTATTTCAGATATCAAAGCCTTTGGTGAGGGTTCTCCATCTTGTTGATGGAGAACAATCACCAATGACATATGTATATGAGGCTATGGATAGGTCAAAAGAGACAATTACCTCATTTTATGAATATTTTCATATCAAATACGGTCCCATTTTCGGATATCATTCACCAACGATGGACATATAAGCTCCATCACCCTCTTAATGTAGTGGGGTACTACCTCAACCTTGAATTTTTTATGTTGTTACATTTGAGGCTGACTATGAGGTGATGGGGGCCATCGATATACACTAAGATATAGGACGAGATGCAGACTTATAAGAAATGTGAGGGCATCCTTTTCCCATCCTTGTAATGCATTTGAGCAAGGTCAACTATGAGGCCAGGTAACCTTCATCGAATTATTATTTATTTTATCTTTTAATTTTATTTTAAAAAAAAATCTCAATTTATGATTATACATCTGAATTATTAAATTTATTTTTCTTGATTGTTTCTAGATTTATGGTGATAGGGCTTTTGTGCATATACACCCAATCTACAATGTTTCACCATTAAAGTTTTATCTCAACCATGTAGCACTTCAGGTTGTGAGTGCAAGTGGAGTATGTTTAAGAACATGCACTCCAAGAATTATAATAGGATTACACATGAAAAGTTGAATGGTCTTGTGTTTGTTAATACAAATTTTACCTCCACCATAAAAAAATTATAGGAATAAGTAATGAGACCATTGACCTAGACAATATTGATACATCATCTGAATGGATCACAGAGCCACAGTAGAATTAGCAACAAAAGCCTCTCTTCTACATGGATGCTTTTGAAAACCTAGTGAAGGAGTTAGCAACCAAGATACAACAAGAGGTATGACCATAGAAAAAATAATTAGCAACACAATAAAGAGAGACTAGAGATTCTGCTAGGGTAAAGGGCAAAGGCATTCAAAGATCTTGAGACATTGTATTTTTCATGACTCATGGTACATTTTGTAATTTGTACCTTTTTTATATTATAAGCAATATAAGAATATTTGAATTTTGAACGCATTAAAATATCTTTATTGAAGATGTTTTATGTCCCTCTCATGTCTAGTTTAAGGCTTTAAGCTTGTATCACTTGCAAATTTCATGCGTATTTTAAGATTATATCACTTATAATTTTAATTTTTTATTTGCATAATGTTAATTCATTGTGATGTGCATGAAAAAATAATTTTCAATGAAAATTTACATTTTATTCAAATTTTTATCGTCAAAATTTTGACGAGTTTTCTTACTCTTTTGCCTTGTTGGTTTTGAGTTTCTCAACTATTGTTGCAACAACCACATGTCAAGGAACAAAGAAATACTCTCTACATTAGATGAATTAGTAGAGTCACAAGTAAAACTTGGAAATAATAACAAAGTGCTAGTGATGAGAAATGTAATCTTAAAAGAGCATCTTAATGGATAATTTTGAAACAACAATGAAAAGAGAATTTGAAATGATGGATTTGGGTTTAATGCATTACTTTCTTGGGATAGAAGTTAGATAGTTGGATTATGGCATATTTATCTCACAAAGCAAATACGCTAAGAATTTGCTTGAAAGGTTTAAAGTATCGTGAATCTATTATCACACTTTTAGTCTTTGGACATAAGTTATTCAATAAGAACAATAGTAATAAGATAGATGCTATAATTTATAAGAGGTTAGTGGGTAATCTTATGTATCTTACTCCAATTAGACCTAATATAATGTATGTTGTGAGTATAATAGAGAAACTTGGATACGACAAAAACTTGACAAGGATGAATCAAGACTTGGACTCAAACTCGACAAGGCTTAATTGCGACTTGGACTTGGACTCGACAAAATCTAAAAAAAAACAAATAAAATATAAATTTTCATTCGAAAAGAGTTTTTTCATGCTTATCATAATTAATTAACATTATAAAAATCTAAAATTAATAGTGTAAGTAATACAAACTTAAACCACACACGAAACACATAATTAAATAAATTTTAATACCTCTAAAATTTAATTATTCTTGTATTGATTATGATATAAAAAGGTACAAATTGCAATGTGTCAAAATACCTCAACAGGCCCACTATCTAGTGTATTGCACTACCTCTTCCCTTTGCCTAACAGAAGCTCTAGTCCTCTCTCTTTATGCTTATACTTGTGTCTTTACTACTAACTCCTTAGTTATATTTTTAAAATTATCCATTGAAAAGAGAGACTCTTATTTTTTTTGCTCCTCGTTGATCTCTCATATTCTACACATCTTCTACAGCTGACATCACTTCAGACTTAGGACCACAAAATATTGTTCTTCAACTTATGATAATACTTTATAATCATTTGTATCATCAAATTGATCAATATGACCCTCATGAACAACGTAACCAATGATGAACAATGTTCGTCATCACCTGTGTTGAGGGTCAAGGGGGCAAGAGCCCCCTTGCAGGGTTCAGGGACAACATTCTTCATGCTTACTATATTTTTCCTATTCTTGTGTGTGGTCCACTTAGTTTCTGGGACTCAAAATTCCTTTTACTCATGAGTCTCAAAAACTTATCAAGTAAAAAAAAAATGGTACGCTTAGAAAAACTTATCGAGTCGAGCCTAAGTGACTCACCAAGGCTGACATAGATGCAAATTCGACAAGTTTTTAAAAATATCATTCAGTTTAATAGCAGATATTATGGTTTGATCTCTATATTTATGCAAACTCCATTGGACACACTTCAAATCAACAAAGAAAATACTTATATATGTTTGTAGAGCAAGCAATTATGGTATTTGGCAGAATTTATTTGATAACTTTTGTTTGGTTAGATATAAGGATAGTGAATGAGTAGGATCTATTGATGATCGCATAAGTACTTTAGGCCATAATTGATACAGAATAGATATGACAATCTAGAACTGTTCAATTTATTCATAAGATTATATTTATATAAGCATGTCACTACCTATATAAATAAGATTACATTGAATGTTTTATGACAAATCTTATCAAAATCCATCTTACACTATAAGACTATATTTAATGGCATGTCAGATAATGGTGTTCAAAGAATTACGTAAAATCCTAATCTTACTAAGCATAAAAAATAATTACAAATATTATACTATTTGTTACTTTCCTCATCATTCCTCCCACAATAGAAGCATTGGACTCCAATGCTTTTAAGACAGAAGGAAAATGATGAGCCATATGATGGTGAGATATCTAGCTTACCTAATTTAGAAGTTGACCTTATTTGACAACAAAGTAGGAAGTGTATGAATTGTAGTGGATGTGGTGAGTCTTTTGTAGAATACTCAATCAAATTCTAGTGAAAGTTGAGAATCAGGTACCACTTCAGTAGGATGATTGATGACAGGTTTTATATCCAATGTAGAGTCATGGCACAACTTTAGAAGATCAACATTGACAACATTGTGGATGCCAAGATGTTGGAAGATCAAGGTAGAAAGCATTTGCTAATTCCTGTTAAAGGATAGTATAAGATCCATTGTGAAGTGGTTTTATTTTACTATATGCCTTATTTGTAAAATGATGTTTGTCCAAGTACAACCAAACTCTATCTCCAACATTAAAATGATGAGGAATGCAATGTTGATCCATGGCCTGGTTCTGCTATTATTGGATCTTCTACAAAATTTGAACACCCTTGGATTGAAGATTCTGCAAATGTTGGATGGAGTGTGCCTTATCTTGCTATTTTGTATATGCATGGTAGCTGGAGAAGGCAAGGATAATGGTAAGTCATAAGGAGCCAAAGGTTGAAAACCAAGAATGGCTTGAAAGATAGAATGACCTATGGAGAAATACATTACCCTGTTATAGACATGCTCAATATGTGTAAGGATCATATCTCACTTAGATGGATAAGAATGGTGGAAGAACCTTAGACTCTGGACAAGGATACAATTGACAACTTTGGTTTGACCATCGAACTGAGGATGGATGGCTATGAAGAATTTAATAGAGGCCCCAAAAAATTTTCTACAAGGAATGCCAAAACTAACCTACAAAGCATGAATCATAGTCAGACACTATACTGGTGGGTATATGAAATGAATTCCATATAAATTCAATGAAAAACTAGACAGTCTAATGTGTGTCTAGTATTATGGCAAGGGATGAACTTAACCATCTTACTAAAATAATTCACAACCACAAAAACGCAATCATGTTATCATATTATAATTGGAAAGCCACTAACCAATTCCATGGAGATGCTCTCCCAAGGATAGGAATAAATGGGTAATGACATACATACTCAAGGTCAACTTCCTCTCAAGTAATTTGTAGTAGCAACAGACAACACACTACCTTAGGAATCTCATGATATCTTGCTACATGTGAGGCCAGTAAAATAAATATCACAAATAATGAAGTATTTTGTGCTTGCCAAAGTGACCACCATAGAGTGTAGAATATGCCTCCTTAAGAAGGGATAATCGATATGTGGAGCACAAAGTTTATCCAATCTATATAGTAATCTTTCCTTGATTTTAAAATCCTAGAAAGGATGCAAGTTGGAAGAGGTAGGGTGTTGAAGATGTTGGTAAACCTGTACAAAATTTGGATCATGAGCATATTGTGAAGGCCAAGTCTAGAAACCCATGTGTGAAGTGGTTACAATAGTAAAAGCATGAGCCATTCGAGGGTGAGTCAAACAATTTGCCACTATGTTGCTACTTCCCTTTTTGTACTTGATGACCAGATGGAATTGCCAAAAATATGATGCCCACTTCATATACCTAGCTTCCTCAATTTTATTTTGTGATTGAAGAAACTTTAGGGGCAAATGATTAGTGTGAATAATGGTTTCCTTTCTAAGAAGGTAGTATTTCTAATATTTGATAGCTTTCACCAAAGCATACAACTCTTTGTCATAATTAGAATAATTTATTGTGGCTATTACAAATTATTAGAGTGATAATCCATTAGATGACCATTTTGTATCAACACAACACCAAGTGCAAGCTGTGAGGCATTCGTTTCAATCCAAAAGGATTGTGTGAGATATGGAAGAATAAGAACAAGTGTTGAACACAGTCTTTGCTATAATGTATCAAAGGCATGAGCATGGTCATATGTCCATTGGAATACAATATTAAACTTTTTCAGTTGGTGTAAAGGAGCAACGAAGGTGGAATATCTGTAGATGAACTTGCAATAGAAATTTTCAAGTCAAAAGAAAGAGTGGGCCATTTGAGTAGAACTACTTTATTTTGATCCACCTAAATGCCATGTTCATTAATTGAAAAGTTAAGGTAAGAAATAGATGTTTTCCCAAAAGAACACTTGGGAATGTGGGCATACAACTGATTCTTTTAAAGGGTGCAAAGGTCCTACTCTAGATGCTCAAGATGAAACTTCTAAGTGGGTGAATAGACAAGAATATCATCCAAGTAGATAATTATAAATTTGTCCAGTATTTGAACACTTCATTCATTAGTCGTATGGATGTGGTAGGAGCATTGGTGAGATCAAAGGGCATTACAAGCCACTCAAAAATACCCATTTTTTTCTTCAATGCAGTCTTCCATGTGTCCTCAGCTTGAATCCTGACCTGGTGATATCAATTTTGAGATCTATTTTGGAAGAAAATTTTACACCTTGGAGTTGTTCTAAGAGATCATTAATATGAGGAAGTGGATAGCAATTTTTTATTGTTATTTTGTTCAATGCCCTAAAATAAATGTAAATCCTTCAAGTCCCATATTTTTGAAGTATTAAAAAAATTGGTGATGCATAAGGGAAGGTACTTGGCCTAATAAATCCTTTAAACAAAAAATCTTGGATTTATCTTTTGCTTTTATCATATTGAAGCATTGATTGTCTATACATTGGGGTATTAGGAAGAGGTGTAGTAGGAATGATACCAATGTTATGATTGATTTCTTTGTTTGGAGGAAGTATTTTTGGCTCCTAAAACACATGAGAGTAGGATTGTAACAATTTGTCTAGGAAAGCATGATTCATGGATTTGGTGATATTTACTTGTAATTCTTCATGTTGTGGCCTTACGAAAATTAGTGCAAGTGCCTATGCTTGATTTATTGCCTTTCTTGATTGTCTACAATTGAGTAGTAAGTTTGTGGTGTTTTTTGGTGCATTTAAGTAGATATGTTTTATTTTTATTTTGTAGAGTGTATGTGTTATATGCTTTATAATGATCATTCCTATCATATTAATAGGATTTTACAAGCAATAATCCACAACAATCCATAGGGTTAACATTATAGGTTATTGTATCCACAAATTTTGGGCCAAAAACAAATTACTATCCTTTCATCCAAGTAAATATGAATGAGGATGTGGGTTAATTAGTAGACATAATTATCAACAATGGACCTTGTAATAAAAAATTTCTATGAGCCATTATTGAATATACAATCTACAAATAAGTCATGTGCAAGATGAGCACACATGACAGACAAATTATCATGATCTCCTGTTGATGTATGATGATTCAATAAGGTGACTTTATTAAGTCTATATTTTAACTCATAATATATTTTATCATTACCTGAAGTCTTGATAGGACCATTCTTTGAGTCCTCATTGTGAGACTGTACAATCAAACTCTTTTTTAAACTTGAAATATTTTGACTTGACATGTCCCTTCATCTTATAATAATTACAAATATTTTGAGATTCTAGATTAGAAGAAGAACAATGTTTGTGAAAGAAGAGAGGATAATAAGAGGTCGAAGAGGAAGAAGACGGAAAGAGTAAAATATATCTCTTTTCCTTTTACAATTACTATTGCTAACTTGAAGATTTGAAAAATCCTAATGAGCAAGATTGTCGCAATCCCTTTGATTATATAGCAAACTTCTCCTCCATAAGTTATGCTTGATTGAAAGTTGCATCAAGGGTCATAAAGGGATTGTATTTAATCTCTCTAAAAAAGTGTTATTGAAGTGCAGTTTTGAACTTCATTATGAGAGGAGGTGTTGGATATAGTATATAGATAAAAATGCACAACTTGTTGAATTGATAGATATAATCTTGTACAGACATATGGATCCCTTGGTTGAAATGAAACTCTTGAGAAACAAGTCGACATCATACTTAAAAGGATAAAATGTAGCCTTCAATACTGCAACCAATTGATCCCAAGTGTTGATGGTATTTTACGGAGCTTGTCTCTCAATAATCAAGACCTTAGTCTGACAAGGATTACACAATGGTTAGGGCTTTGGTCTCTCTTTAGGAGGTCCAAGGTTCAAACCATAGTGTACCTAGAAGGGAATAGGTTGGATGGTAGCGGTTGAGTGTTTGTTGATTGAATGCCCTAGTTCAATGCCTTGGAGGGTTGGGGGTCCTGTTGACTTCGTTTAACCCAACAGGTTAGGGTTTATAGTGGCAACATCCAATGATGTTACCGATTCTGCTATATATAAAAAGTAATAATCAAGACCTTAGTAACCTTAGAAAGTTTAACATGACAAAGGGGACTTTTTCATCATCAGGAATTTAACTATAGGTAAACAGGTTTTCATGTCTACGATCCAACTATTGAGGACTTTGGGATTCCTAAAACCGTCATAAAATTTTGACCTTGCATTTGGCTTTAGAGAATATCACACATATCTTTGACCTTAGGTTGGATATGTAGGTCATTAACTTTATGAACCAAGGCATTAACTATAGCGGCTAACTCTACCATATTTTCTGTTAAATTGGCAGCCATGGCTTTATAAGTCAATGCTAGGAAGGACATTTGATAAATTTTTCAAAAATTTGGTGACTGGATTGCAAAGGTAAATTATGCTGGTGGAGATACAAATTTAAAATTTTCAAGTAAATACAAATTTGCTATAAGGCTTAATGGAAAGTCATCTGTGTATCTCCTGGTTCTATATAACGTCAAATGTTGACGTCAATTTGGAGACGAAGTGCAAGATAGACACTTAATGCTTAATGGCTAGAAAGGACACACAACCATTAGAAAAATAAGGGCAATCCATTTGATATGCAACTATGTGAACAGGCTATAATACATCCTTCAACAAAAAGAATGCCCTCAAGCATACATAGAATGTCCAGGAAGCGTCTCCAAAGTGTCTGCTAAAACAACTCGTCCAAGCTACAGTATTCATTTCAAACGATGCTCTGAAAAACATACGGCTTCATGTCTGAGTGAAGGTGGTAATATGGCCTACAAAGCCACTAAAAAACATTCGCTTGGAATCAGGAGACGATGCCATAATCTGGTCAATAAGGCAGATGCAAAACATGTAGGAGAAAGCAAGGCAAAGTTCAACATGTGGAGGTGCAAGGCGGATGCTCACGAACAGGAATCTTCCTTGGCAAGTCAGAGACTAGCTAGGACAAATGAAAGCACATACAGATTTATGATGATGTAGCTTGCACATAAAGCTTCGAAAACCTAGTCCAAGAGATCAAAACGAAGGCTCTGATATAGAACAGATACGGCAATTCAAAATTGCTTGCTATATTTACAAGCTTCTGTTTATATAGGCATCTCACTGCGTTTACAAATAATATTACATTGAATGTTGTATGTCAGATCTTACCTTAGATCTACCGGAAGCCATCTTACATGATAAGGCCATATTGAATGCTATGTTAGAGAATGGAGTTCAGAGAATTACGCAAATCCTAAGCTTAATAAGCATTAAAAGTAATTACAAATATTATATTATCGGATCCTGAGCTTACTCAAAAAAAAAACTCGATGAAAAGAAGAAAAAAACAGTTTTTATGCATATCCAATTAATTTACATTATAAAAAATCCAATTAATACTATAAGCAATAAATCCTTATACTATACATGAAAGTGACAAAACACACATCAACTTTTGAGTACTACACATAAAAGTGACAAAGCACACATCAATGTAATTGTTGGGTGATTGTTATATTTAGTCTTGGAGCATCTGAGTACTGCACATAAAAGTGACAAAGCACACATCAATGTAATTGTTGGGTGATTGTTAGATTTAGTCTTGGAGCATCTACAAGTACTTTTTAAAATGTTGTTTATTTGAAAGTACTTTTAAAGTTGTTTATTTGTAATTATTTCTTCTAATGAATATGTAATATTTGCTAATATTTTATATTAAGTCGAAGTCCAATTCAAAGAGAGCACATAATGATGGCACATATCCGTTTTAATTTTCATGGTTCTCAGATTGTATACTAAAGGATGCCTCCCATACACAGACGGTTATATATGGGCTAGTGGCTACTATTAAAACATCCTTAAAATCATGCTATCTCCCATTTTAGTTTTGTGGCCATACACATGTGCAATGCTCAAACCAACACCGAATATGGTTGAAGCTATTTTCTGGCAGAGTATGGATGGTATATTATCCTTCAAAGGGTATAACTACGTATAGCGAACTTGTTTTCTGAGAAAGAAACCTCAAAGACATTTTGTACTTCTTCAAATGGCCTTTTATTATTTTGTATGTGTCTTATAAATCTTATTGGAATTGTGAAAGGGCCCAAGCATGAAACAACTCCAATCTTTTGGCCTTTCAGTTGCCTCAAACATGGTGAATGTTTCTTATGTTGGTTAGGATTTTAAAAGCATTTATTTGGTCCAGTCCCATTGGTTAGAAGAATGCTCTCGAGAATGTATATTACAGGGAAGTGTAAAGAAATTTTGCTCTTGAAGGTGTTACACTTAGTATGGGGTGGAATATATTGCTATAAAACTTCCTATAAGATTGGTTTAGATTTCTCTTAATGTTATCTACCTTTTACTCTCAACTTTAAATGTTGATCTTCTTTGACCTTATCCTTACACTAATTTTTCTTTTTCTTTCTCTTTGATCCTTTGAAATAAAGTGTGTCTTGATATTAGCCTTTCTTTTGGTTCTTGTTTTCTTACCTTAAATGTAATTGTTGGATGGCTGTTATATTTTTAAAAATTAGGAAAATTTTAGGTTTAGAATGCAAATGAGAATTTTTTTTGGTCAGATTTCAGTTTTTTTTCTGCTCTCTTTGGAAGAGGAAACAATACAAATAAGATCAATTTAGAAAAATAATTGATAATATTTATCACCATTGTCGAGCTTGAACTTTAAAGTTTAAAAAAACTTGCGAGTAAAAAAAAAAACAACTTTGACGAATTCAAAAAAAAAAACCAAGAGAACCGACTTGGACGCGGATTCGGTGAGTTTTTTTTAACTTACCTAGTGTCGCAACTATGGTCTTTTATACTTTAATACCACTATTAATAGTAATAGTTACATTTTATTCAGTGAGTTTTT
This sequence comes from Wollemia nobilis, assembly GCA_028583015.1. NCBI lineage: Eukaryota > Viridiplantae > Streptophyta > Pinopsida > Araucariales > Araucariaceae > Wollemia > Wollemia nobilis. The sequence goes on from JAQPPZ010002224.1 coordinate 3,184,338, forward strand.
TTTAATTTACCTAGTGTCGCAACTATGGTCTTTAATACTTTAATACCACTATTAATAGTAATAGTTACATTTTATTAACATTTTTGGCTTATTTCAAAGTGTGTGGTATGTAATAAATGAGTGCATAGTGTGGGAATTATTAGTTAGTTACATAACTGTATGTTTAAGAGAGAGGATTAAAAAGGTGTGTGATGTTTATGTCTGAAAGGGAAGTTTTCAGCGTACAAACAAGTTGCAGAATAAAGAAATTATATTTTAATGTACGCAAAATTCTGTGTGTATGATTAATTTACAGCAAGTAGATCAAATTGTTTAGTTTCTTTTCTTTTGAAGTCTTTCTATTGTCTAGTTTCTTTTGAACTCTTTTTATTAATAAAATGACAGCTCCCCTGTTCCTCAACATGGATTTCTTTCTTAACCAAATTCCATCATACTTTTTGCAGATTTTTTAAGTTAAAAATAGGAAAAAGGCTGAGATTCACTCAAGAATAATAATCTAAAGATGAAGTAATATTGGATATTGGATTTTAGGTAATCAAAATATGTACAAGGCATAAGTGTAGGCGGATTCCATTAGTCCAAAGAACATATATGGTAGATATGGGGGTGGAGTCTGTCAAGTCTAAGTGGTTACCTTTAGAGGAAGGGAGGAGAGAGTTCGAATAAAGATTGTTGCATTGGATCCTGAGAGCGATCCTATGGGTTCTATGTTGTTATCTTCGTGTTGAGAACAAAGGCAATGAATAGTTTGCGCACAAAGGAATTTGAATTACTATACAAATTTGAATCTTCTGGAAGAATTAATCCTTGGAGAACAATGTTGTTAGTGGTATTGCATAATTAACTTCGTTGAGGATTTTCATGAAGAAGCCAAATGAATGGGTTATAGTACATTGAAATTTTGATTATTGCATTTTGTCTGGATCTCCGGAGAGATTTTTCTCTCGTCTTCGTCCTGTTCTCATTTAGAACAGTAGGACTCAAACCCACTCCAGTAGAGTCCAAGCATCATAACTTGAATTTCTATTGTTATTGCTTTCGGTCCTAAATGTAGGGAAGAATTATTAAGATTCTAATACGAGATTCAAGCGAGAATTACTTTGGCTGGTGCAGTTCCTTTATGAGGATGTTAGGTTTTCAGATTGAAGAGGTGTTCAAATTCACTGCATAAAATATAAAATACAAAAGAGCAATAAACAAGCAAGATAAGAAAAAACACAGCATATAATGTGGTTCACCTAGTGTGGGTTACATCCACCAAGAAACACCAGTATTTTGTATTAACACCAATACAATAATTGAAGGGAGTGATCCTGCAACACAACCAGCTGCAAATTCTTCTTCAAAACACCAACATCTTCACACAATTACTCTATCCACACAATTACTCTAACAGTAATTCAACATGCAAACACCCTTGCATCAAGCTCTACACCAAGCTTATTGGTCTCTCTATAGGAGATCCACAATCCTATGCACTTCCCATAAACAAGATACAATCCTCTCTCCCGGAGGTATTATATAAATAGGGAAACCCAGTTACGTGCATACTAAAACAAACATCCTATAATTAACCCAATCCTCACTTAAGGTCTACTTAAAACATAGAAGTTTACAATTAGAAAAAACTTAATTTTAGCCAATCCTAAAATTAACTTTTCCTTTTTCATCTTTGGTTCAGGATTGGTCATCTACAGTCTAGTTAAGGAATAAAGAATTATTTTATCCATATTTAGTCGAAATCAGACTCCACAACCTAACAAGAGGTTGTAGCTATATAGCCCTGCATTGAAATTTGCAGAGAGATGTACATTGGAATCTAAAATTGCAGGTGATTTAGATAAGTGAAGGATGACGGATGGCAATAATAGCCTAAGCAATATGAAGAAGCCTGTGTGACCACTGTTTCTCATTCGTGGTTCTCTTGGTTCTTTTAAAAAAAATACTTTACTCAACTGACCCTTCATACCTTTATACATTAAGATCCTTTGAAGACATTTTAACTAGAAAGTCAGTTTACACTCTTCTGGATATATTTGCAGCAAAATTTGCTTTCTTCTGGATATATTTGCAGCAAAATATGCTTGTGTTTGCTATAAAATTTTTGGGTATTTCAATAACTATATGATCTGCATTGGGACCATCACATTTCTATAAGTTGAGTCGGTCCAGGTTAACCATGTATTCTTATTTTTAGTATTTTAGTTTCTGACATCTCCTTCCAATATTTTAATGATCGGCATTCACAGCTCCCCTAATAAGGTGGTCAATTTAATGAAGGTAGGTTCGGTTACAAGAAGTCATAAGAAAGGCATCGTGGATTTTTTAGTGGATAAAAATATGGGAAAACTCATAAAAAAAGACCTTAGAAGACATGCAACGAAAGAATATATTGTAGATAATTCTCAATTAACTCTATCAATGGATGGATATAAATGTCAGGAGGATTCCTCTCTCACCTTAGCAGAGTTAAAGAAACATATGTTGGCCATGTCAGGTGGGGTAGGAAACATTCCAAAAATCCTAAATGAGAATCTTCTCATGGAATATCAGAGGTCTAAATGGTCTCACCAAATAGAGACTTCTCACCTCTATGAGAAGATATTTATCCCCTCGCATTATTCTTCTTCAAGAAACAAAGCTTATGGAAAATAATTTACTCAGTGCTAAGAATCCCATTTGGAAGGAAGCTCTTTTTACTGCTAGCCATACTCATGGTGCCTTTGGATGAATTATCTATTTATGGGACCCCTTGAAGGTTGATGGGATACTGATTTCCTCTTCTGAAAAATCATTAACATCCTCTTTTCTTGCAAATATTCGAATAAGAGATGGTTTCTTTCCAACGTTTATGCTCCCAACTCTATTTTTGAAAGGTGCTCCCTCTAGGCTCTTCTTCACTAGATAACTCTTTTTTAAATGAATGTTGGATGCTTACAGGTGACTTCAACACTCCTTTTTATCCTTCAAATAAAAAATGTGGAAATCATCTCTTATCTAAAGGTATGATTTATTTCTCTAATTTTGTTAATCACTTGAACTTTATGACTTGGAGCTTCGAGGTAGGAATTTTACTTGGAGTAATAGATGGTCTAGTGACCTTATCATTCAATTTAGGTTAGATAGAGTCTTAATATCTAAAGATAACCTTGAGCTTTTGGTTTGTTCCTCCCTCACCTCCCTCCCTAAGATAGGCTTGGATCACAACCCCCTTGTTCTTGAACTTCTTCCCTTTCTATCAAACTTCAGAAGACCCTTTATATCTGAGTCTATGTGGACCCTTCACTCTGAATTGGAACCAAGAATTATGGAGTGGTGGTCAAAAAGCTTCCCAGGCCCTATAATTTCTTAGATCTTCAAGAAGCTAAAATTTATTAAAACCAATCTAAAAATTTGAAATAAAGAGATTTTTGGGCACTTTAGCAAGAAAAAAAGAGCTAAAAGCACAATTGTAGGATTTAGAGCTTGCTTAGGAACTTGGACCTCTTCAAGAGAATCTTAGAATTCAATAAAAACCTCTGCTATATGAATTCTATAATATCCTCAAGAGAGGAATTTTTCTAAAGGCAGAGATCCAAGGTTTAGTGGCTAAAAAATAGTGATAGGAACACAATATTTTTTCAAATGACAACCTTGAAACATAGAATCTATAATGAAATTAAAGAGATTATCAAAGAATATGGATCCAGGCTAGTTGTCCCAAAGGATATAAGAGATGAAGTTGTCAACTTCTTTCAATCCCTACTTAACTCTTCTGGATTGGGCAATATCAATGTTAAAATAAGACTCCTAAACAACATTCAATAATGCTCAATATTATTGGAGGGAAGATAGGCTATTTATCCAATATAATCAATTCAATTTGCAACCACGAAAAACTTGTCAATAGTGATATAAAGAAGGTCTTTTCTATTCATAAATAGATATTGTTTTATTAATTTCAAATGCAAAACAAGTAATATATTTTTTCAAAATATTCATAAAAATCCTTCAAAAATAATTTACAACAGGAGTTCCACTCAGCCTTGACACGATGCTCTCTAGTGGATTTCGCTTCCCACTCCCAAAATCCTCGAACGTCATCCTTGAATGGTGGGATCAGAACGACCCAAAACAACTAATTGTATACATGCAAATGCTCTAATAATGAAACTAACGAATTACACAATCAATTCCTTAAAATAACACTTCTAGTAATCATCTTTTGTATTGTAGGAAATTGATTCAAAAGATATAAATAAGATAACAGTAAAGTAACACTCAACACATAGGAACGTTGAGAAGGACTCGTTACAAGGTACGTGTCTAACATAGAAATTGGTTACTCAGCCTATGTCATGCATACGCCAGTCACAAATGAAATGGAAGAAGATAAATTTAACATGTTATAATCAATAACATGAACCAAACTTTCACACTGGGTTACACTTACATCCGAAGTCTCTCACTCTATGACATAGGTATATAAAAACTAAATTATTTAAATAATCACTAAAGGAAGAATTGATTTGCAGAGTAAGTTCTCCCTGGTTAAAAAAAATGATGGTGGGTGGAATAAAAAATTTTCAAGTAATCCCTTTTTAATAATTGTTCTTCATGTCTGGTGAAATATAGGTAAAGTAAAAAACCAACACAATGAAACAACAAAAAACATGAAGTAATACATAATAGTTTTATTAGTTTATCATTCTATTGATATCAGATATGAAAATTGGTTTGTGCTTTCATAGTCCAACACAACCAACTATTCGTTTTTGAAATCTAAGTCTTCAAATAAGCATTATTCACCCAATTAAATTTGTTATTATTCATGTAAAAGAGAACAAAAATAATATGTGCTAAGAAATTCTCGTTAACTTTCAATATACAACAACAATAAATATTCACCAATTAATGCAAATAACAAGCATTTGGTAGAGTAACAAGAGTCCAACATATGAAACCTTGTTTTCTACTATCAAATTATTTTCTTCTTTGTGTTCCCATAATATCTAAAAATGTGCAAGTAAGATATAAATAAAAACACCCAGTGCAAGATGTTATATACATATATAAACACAGAAATTTCAATGTAAGATGCCCAATAATGGATACCAGATGATCAACATAAGATGTAAAATCATCCAAATAACTTTCCACCCTTCCCTTTCATTTTTCCTACTCTAAAAATTTATTAAAACATACGGATCTACATGCCATTCCACTTCGTGACATCCACTATGCTCAATAAAATTAATATGGTGGTTTTTTATTTTATCTGAATTCTAATTTGTTCAATTTTATTTATTGATTAATATAATATATATTATATTTTATTTATTTTAATCCTATATTATTTTACAAACTCAATAATAGGCATACAAATAATATTTAATTCACCAAATGGTTTAATAGAAAATGGCTCCCATGTCCTAAGCACTTTCATTGTCATTGAAGGTTTTATGTATTCATCATTTTTTATCAACAACATGCATATATTCAACCAAGGTACATACATAATACGAGTCCTTCATGATGCACCTATATTAAATGCAATTGTGTGATCTTCCATGTACTCATGAGTCGTGATGATATTTCACAATGCCATCATATCCCATCTTACCTTTTTAATCAATCTTTTTTTTCTCGTATAAGAAGTTTACTTGATCTTGCAAGCACAATAGCCATCAGTAGTATCATATTATAACATTAGAACACAATGATAATCAACCAAATATTTCATTAAAGTATTATGTATAAATAATATAAGATGTCAACTATTATGTTCAAATTCAGATATAATACATTATGAGTACCAAAGCATTGGTCATCAAGATATCGGCTATTTGTATGAGTACCAGAATTTGGTGATGTGCTCAAATTTAGATATCAATTACCGCATATTTTATCCCCATTCATTGCATGTCTCATAGAATGAATTTTGCATATAAAATTGTGAGTATATTTGAAAATTTTGTGATAGTAGAACTCGTCCATGAAATACATATTTTTCGTGCAGTCCAAAAAGATTTGCAGAGTTTCAACTATTTGTATTAGGAGTTACTAAAGATTAAAAATTATTAAAATATGTAGATACTAGGTGGATTTCATTGTTTTAACTTGCATATATAGTTTTTAAAGAATATCAATCCTCAACAAGGTTTATGTATTCAAATCATAGGGTAGTTGATAAGACAAAATATTTGTTATACCATATGACTGACTTGAAAACACTACTCACATTACGTGGTATTCTTTATTTGTTGCAAGAAATGAATACTTTGATAAAAACTTATGCAATAAAGATCCATTTATATTATTGATTTCATAAGTATGATAAAATAAATATGTATACGTATTGATAGATTATACTTATTTGGAAAAACATTTATGGATCTTTAATTTGAAAATTGGATAGCTTTAATAAATGTTAATGATCCAAAAAGTTTTTTGAAGTTCAACATCAATGATCATCTTTGTATTAATGTTCATGAAAGGAAATACCTTTATATTATTTTGAAAAGCTATTGGACATAGTTATAGATGATGTTGAACAAATACCCATAACATACAACAGATTTGGTGTAGTTTTATACAATACAAAGATTAAATTGAGAAAAATAGAAAATTCCTTGACAAGAGAGATAAGAAACCATTTTCAAAGAGATGAGTTGCTTGAGGTCATAGGTGTCGTTAACCCCATGTTTTGGGATATTGTTACTGACTACAATAGTACAAGTAAGTTATTTCTAAAATATATGGGCGCTCTAGTTAAACATTTCACTAAATATGTGGAAGTCAATGATTTTGAATCAATGGTATTCCCAATAAAGAACTTTTGATAAAATAATTAGGCCATTTTGTATTGACAATGGTTGATCAAATTTTGCATTTGACTAACCCTCAAGAGCCAGGTTCTGTTACATGTTTGTGGAAAAAATTGAATCTCAGTCATGTTTTGAAGCATATAATGAGTGAATATTTTCACTTATATGAATTGTGTCAAACAATGATTTTGGGATTTGTGGAGGATGAAAGGTTTTTTAGTGCATTATCTTCTGTGAAATCTAAAGTCCATATTAGGTTGGATAAAAATTTAGAAAACTATTTGAGAATATGTCTCATCTTATGAGGTGGACGAATATCCTTATGATAGAGCTTTGGCATATTAGAAATCTCTAGCAGACAAATGAGGTATCACTAATACTTATGATAATGATGATAATGATGATAATGATACTTACAGTGATTATATTGTAGAGACACAAAGATAAACTACACATACAAGTGATTTGGACAAGATGAGAAGTGTTTGTTTCAACTTCCTCCAATGTCATAATTTTAACATTTGAAAAGTTTGATATTTTTGACAGTATTTGTATACATCTGTCTATTGGATTATGAAAATTGGCTTATTGGATTATCAATTTGAAAAGTTTGATATTTTTGGTTTTATGATGTTCATTAAATTTTATGTTTTTTATCATAGCCTTGTTTTGCTTGATTGAGCATTATAAACATTGGCTGTCCTTTTTAATATAAAAAAAAAAAAAAATTGAAGTTCTTTATGTTACATTGAAGTCCTCTATGGTACAACTAAATTACTTTGTAAATACCTATATTATAAAAATTTTAAATGGTGCAATAAAGTCCTCAAACATTTATTTGGAAAAAAATTAAATCCACCTAGGTATGTATCTTTTGTAAATATTTTATTATAGGAAGTCCTATAAGGAACGCCAAAGTCTTAAGACATTCATTTGGGGTAAATTTCAAGTACCCTTGGGTACATCTATTTTGTAAATATATGTATTGTAGAAATCCCTCTATGGCTCAACTAAGTCTTTAGATATATGTATAATACAAATTTAAATTTCCCTTAGGTACATCTATAAAATGTCCTTTATGGCATTTTAAAGTGATAGAGTCCATATATAGATACTTGGTACCAATCTAAAGTTTGTCTAAGCACAACTACATTAAACATATCATAATTTTGACACAATTAATCAATCCCTTGTTAACATAATTGCATCATTATCATCAATTTTAAACATCCTTATTTTTAAATTTTCATAGTGCCAATAGGAAACAAATAGAAAATTGTACACAAATATAAAACAAAACAATAATTAAAAAATATAAGACTAATTTTGAAAATGTTTTTTATTAATCTAAAAAATATATCATTACATTTTACAAAATTATTGACTGCCATAAAAAAAATTGCAGTCAACTAGTGAACTGTGTGTCCATTATTTTACTCTTCTATTAGGGGGCCTGAAGTAGATGTTGGCTCTCCTAGAGGTTGAGGTTGACTTTCCTCATGTATTTCCTCACCAATTTTCTATTGCAGTGCACAAGCTCTCGTCAAGCCTTTTTCTCATGTGTCCAAACATGCAATCAATGACCTTTCTTCTTTAGCAAGATCTTCTTTTAATGTTAAATACATTTCTTTTTCTTTTTACTTAAGCAAAATATCAAGATTTAAATTGTGCTCCTTAATAACCCTCTTGAAGGCGTTCTATTTTATGGTGATATGTAATTGTTCTTTCAATTTAATAGCACATTGTAGATTTTTCTTAGCGTTGTTTAGATAAACATACATGCTATTCACTTGTTTTTGTAGATTATCAAAATTGGACTACACAAGAGAAAAGTAAAAATATGATAGTTGATAAATGTATGAAAAATAAAATGAATAAATAAAATTAAGATGACTTACCTCAACTACATATTTTGTAATCTCTATAACTTCAACGTTTTTCTTATCAATAGCCCATTGATTAAAATAATATTGGACTTGGACATTTAGGTTCTCTAACCTATTCAAAAGAATATCTAAAATCTTATCATTGTACACTGTGGTGGCCTTTACCTTCTCAAATGTAGCTTGATGTAATAAAATATCAAGATTTTTTGGTTCATGTTCCACAAAAGAAAAAACGCTCTCTTTTTGAATATTTTTTGTATTGGGCATTAATTTCTTCCATAAGATTTTTTGCTTGATACTTCCACTCTCACATTTCAGAAATATCTTGAAGCACCATTTCTTTTATGGTGGCCTCACAATTATCTGGAAATAAAATATCTTTTGAAAATTTTAATTTCTCATCCTCAGTTAGAGGATTGCCAGTTGAATGGGGAGGGGATGAGCTCTTGACAATGACAACTAACTCTTAAATTTACAGTTCTTATATTCGATTTTTTGAATCTTCAAGCACATAAATCGCTTTAAAGAACTCAGGAATCTTACCTTGTAACAAATAATCCTCATCAAGAGGAGTATTATCTATTTCTAAAATTCCTTGCATACTAGAAATATTTTGAAAGTCTAAAAATATTTGGCTATGTGCTAGTCCTAGACCGCTTGCATAAAATAATTGTTTCGCATGCATACGTTGACCCCTTATAAACTATGATCATGATAGAAGTGACAACATCATCATAGGTTATCTTCGATAAGGTAATTGATTTGGTGTCCCTATAAAATATTATTATAAAATATTGTAAAAATAAATGATGCAATAAAATTTAATTAACTACATGTGTACTAATTTAGTTTAATTCCACTTATTGGATGCCAATGTGGCCTATTGGGTTTCTTGGGTCTATAAAGATAATTCCATCTGAATTGATGGATTGATTTCTTAGATCCTACTTTTAACATGGCTGACATGTATCCCCACTCCATAGAGATAAATGATGAACTGAGAGAGGTTGAACAACTTGAAGAAGAAGATAATAGCTTGATCAAACACCTACCGAATAAGAAAAGAGGAAAAATTGAATGAGTGTTGGATATCTACATGGTCCAGGTCATACAAATTCTATTTTATCAAATGGGAAGGGTTGCCAGACTCTTATAATTCTTGGATTTTAGAGGTTGTTTTGCTTAAATACACCAAGAGTTTCAGAATTCTAAAAGTTGGGGAGGATGATGCAGAGAGTCTTTAATACATCCTCCATCCTCTCCATCCACGCTTCATTTATTGGGTCCATTTATGACTCTATTTTGTAACGACTCTACTCTTGAATAGGGGTTTATGCATAGTTATTATCTGTCAGCTATTTTTAGTTTTAGTGGTAATAAAAATAGGAGTCAGTTAGCATTGGAGTTTTTTTGGGGATTTTTTATACTATGGCAGGGAGATTTTTTGGGTAAAGTTTGGAAAGGTATTTTGGAGAGAAAATGACTTTGGAAGTTCTACGATAACTATTTGTTGAATGTTTGTCCTGGTTACAAGTTGTTTGATATTACAGAGAGTTTGCATTAAATACCCATTTGAATAGTATAAATACCAGATTTATTGATGTCACCCCAAATAAGTTGGTCCATGTTTTGTTATCACAATAGTTTGATATTAATGTGTTATTTATTGAAATATTCCCATTCAACAGTTAGGGGATATGGCATAGGAGGTTCTCTCCATTCCACAATATTGTTGTACCTATACAAAAATTTAAATAGCTTAGAGATTTGTAAATGTTGTAGCTCTTATTTGAGAGATGAGCTGCAACTGCTTAGAAGAGGAGGCTTGCCAAGAATGGGATCATGCCAAAGGTCAATTTGAGTGCCATCTCCTAGAAGCCAATATGCCTTGTCTAAAATCAATTGCTTGGCTTCTACAAGATGTTTCCATATTAAAGAAATATGTGACCTTATATTTAAATTTCTTATTAGGTACATTCTTGTTGTTGAGGCAGCATATTTTATTTTTAAGATCCTTTTCCATGGTATTTTCGAAGGCTAAGATAGATGTCATAATAGTTTAGAACCTAAAGTATTTCATACTATTTCAGCATGAACTATACCAATTCCTCCTTGATTCATTCTTGTAGCAACTGATTTCCAACAAACTAAATGATTTTTTTTTTCTTTTTGTTTACCTCCTTGCCACAAATTGTTTTTGACCAGTCTATAAATGGTTTGAAGAATACTTTTAGAAGCATGATATACCATAAATTGATATATTGGAAGAGCAAATACAATAGATCTGATTAGCACTCTTCATTAAAGCCTTAATACTTTGCAATTTCTACACAAAATTAAATATGGCTGGATATGCACATGACCAAATATCAAGTGGAAAATTGGTCACATAATAGCCACAATCCAAGAGAGGATCAAAAGTTAGATAAGGTGGAATGGGAGAAGAAGAAACTGCAGTGTATGTGAATGTATCAGAATACTCATTTTGCACGAATTTCCCAGGGAACACTGTTTGTAGATCTTGCATGCTATGAAATGACTAGAATTCACTCAAAACTTCTATACCAAAAATGAGGCTAACCAGATTTTGCATAGTGAATCCTACACAATATGCACATGGTATGGAAGAAGATAAACCAAATTCATCAAGATAATATCTACTACATGCATTCTGTAAACTATGAATCATTACCTTGGGAGGGGATTGCTTAGATGTTTGTGATTGAATTGATTGTATACCGCTATATTTCACTTGAGAAGATGGACAATGGACATACGAGATTTGGATTTCAATATTTGTAGCGCTCAAAAATGAATTTTCTTGGAGAAGAATTAAGACATCTTCGTTGAATCTTCTCATGAATTTCATGGAGGAAGACAAGCCATTATTTTCAAAACCAAATGAATAAGGTGTTGGATTCTCTACTAAAATTTGCAGTGCATGTGCATGGAATCTCTGATTTTGTTTTGTACTCCTTTTTTAACTGGTTCTCTCGTGAGCACTTTCTCTGGATTTTTCTCTATTCTCCTTTAGCATAGTAGGATTCACCATTTCTCTTTTCCTACGACTCAAAACCACCCTGGTATTTGTGAAACATCTCGACTCTCCCTTCAGTGTCACTATCATTGCCACACATGAATATAGATTACTATTGCTTTCAGTCATAGATGTAGGTAAGGATTCTAAAATAAAATTCAATAGTGAGCAATTATGGATTATGGAGCTCTCGTGTAAAGAATTTAGGGTTTTATACTGAAGACTTGATAGTGATGTAGCCCTTATGTTGGATTCTATGAAAAGAAAAAAATAAAAAATAGCAAAAGGTTGAGATAAGTGATGAATTACAACCTCAGCTTTTTGAAGAAGCCACTCCATAGTTTTACTTGGTTGATCAAAGCTAAGTCTATCTTGCAAATCATATATCTTGATAGTTGTTTCTACGAATAATCTCATCTGTCGATATCTTGGACCCTTTTACGTACAAACTTTATTGTGTCGATCCTTGCTACCTCTAGGTTGGGATACTCGATATGCATTCAGATCCATTTGAGACATTTTAACTGTAATTTTAGTATGTAGTCTCCTTATTATGTTTGTAGCAAAACTTATTTTTCTATGTTTTCTCTCGATATTTAGAGTATCCATAGTGTAGTTGTCATGGATTGCATTACGATTATGATCTGTGAAATTCCTAGAAGATAAATCTTCGTAATGTATATCCTCCACACTCAATTGTTCTTATTTGGTTCTAGTTCAACTACTACTTTACATGGAATCAGGAAAAATAGAATTAATAGCTTCTAGCCATCCACCAAGGTTAGCAACATAGTTGGGATCGAAGCGGTCAAGCTGCTCATCAAATATTTCTCTTCCTTCTAAATAATGTTTTAGCCCCTATACTTGTATGTCAGAAAAATTCATTTTGTAACACCTAGATGTGAATACCCAAGGTCACTAGTTTGCTATTGTAGTGCATAAGCTCTTGTCAACCCTTCTTATCCTGTGTCCAAACTTACAATCAATGCCCTTTCTTATTTAGTAGGATTTTCTTTTAATGTTAAATGCATTTCTTTTTCTTTTTTCTTAAGCAAAATCTCAAGATCTAAAATGTGCTCCTTAATAATCCTCTTGAAGGAATTCTCTTTTATGGTGATATGTAATTGTTCTTTCAATTTAATAGCACCTTGTAATTTTTTCTTGGCATTGTTTAGATAAACATACAGGCTATTCACATGTTTCTATAGATTTATCAAAATTGGAGTACAAAAGAGAAAAGTAAAAAATATGTCAGTTGATAAATGTATGAAAAATAAAATGAATAAACAAAATTAATATGACTTACCTCAGCTACATCTTTTGCAGCATTTGCAACTTCAACTTTTTTCTTGTCAATAGCCCATTGATTAAAATAAGCTTGGCCTTTGACATTTAGGTTCTCTAACCTATTCAAAAGAATATCTAAAATCTTATCATTATACACCATGGTGGCCTTTACCTTTTCAAATTTAGCTTGATGTAATATAACATCAAGATTTTTTGGTTTGTGTTCCACCAAAGAAAAAATGCTCTTTTTAAAAAATTTATATTGGACATTAATTTTTTTCATAATATTTTTTTCTTGATACTCCCACTCTCTTATATCATCAATATGTTGAAGCACCATTTCTTTTATGGTGGCCTCACAATTATCTGGCAATAAAATATCTTATAAAATTTTTAATTTATAATCCTCAGTTAGAGGGTCACTAGTTGAATGGGAAGGGGATGAGCTCTCGATAGTGGTAGCTTAACTCTTCAATTTATAGTGCTTATATTCACTTTTGTGGACCTTCAATCACATTGATCACTTTAAAGAACTCAAGAATATCACACAGATAAACCTCATCAAGAGGAGGATTACCTAATTCTGAAATTCCTCGTAAACTAGAAATATTTCCAAGAGAAATATTTGGAAAGCCTGAAAAGGTTTGGCTATGTGCTAGTCCTCGACCCCTTGCAAAAAATAAATTTTTCTCATGCATACTTTGACCCCTTATCAACTATGGTCATGCTAGAGGCAACAAAGACATCATAGGTTGTGTTCGATGAGGTAATTGACTTGACGCCACTATAAAATATTATAATAAAATATTATTATGAAATATTGTAAAAACATATGATGCAATAAAATTTAATTAACTACATGTGTATTAATTTAGTTTAATTTCACTTATCGGATAGCAATGTGGCCTATTGGGTTTCTTGGGTCTATAAAGCTAATTTCATCTGAATTGATGGATTAGTTGCTTAGATCTTATTTTTAACGTGGCTAACCTGTATCCCCACTCCATAGAGATAAATGATTAATTGAGGGACGTTGAACAACTTGAAGAAGAATATAATAGCTTGATCAAACACCTATCGAAGTAGAAAAGAGGATAAATTGAATGTGTTGGATACCAAATTGGTGGCTACACGGTTCAGGTCATACAAATTGTATTTCATCATATGGGAAGGGTTGCCAAACTCTAATATTTCTTGGATTTTAGAGGTTGATTTGTTTAAATATACCAAGAATAACTTTGAATCAGGGCTTTGAACCAGGAGGTTCATAACTCTAAAAGTTGGGGAGGATGATGCAAAGAGTCTTTAATACATCCTTTATCCTCTCCACCCACGCTTCATTTATTGGGTCCTTTTATGACTCTATTTTGTAATGACTTTGCTCTTGAATAGGGTTTTATGCATAGTTATTATCTGTTAGCTATTTTTGATTTTAGTGGTAGTAAAAATATAAGTGAGTTAGGATTGAATTTTTTTTGGGGGTTTTTTATACTATGACAGTCTGGAAAGGGATTTTAGGGGAGAAAAAGACTCTGGAATTTCTAGGATAGCTATTTGTTGAATGTTTGTCCTAGTTATAGGTTGTTTGAGATTATAGGGAGTCTACATCAAATACCCATCTAAACAGTGTAAACACCAAATTTATTGATGTCACCCCAAATAAGTTGGTCCATATTTTGTTGTAGCAGCAGTTTGATATTAGTGTGTTATTTCTTGAAATGTTCCCATTCAACAGTTAGGGGAGATAGTAGAGGAGGTTCTCTCCATTCCACAATAATGTTGTGCCAATATAAAATTTTGGAAAGCTTAGAGATTTGTAAATGTTGTAGCTCTTATTTGAGAGATGGGTTGCAACTGCTTAGAAGAGAAGGCTTGCTAAGAATGGGATCATGCCAAAGGTCAATTTGAGTATCATATCCTAGAAGCCAAGAGGTCTTGTCTAGAATCAATTGCTTGGCTTATACAATATGTTTCCATATTAAAGAAGCACCTGACTTTATATTTGAATTTATCATTAGGTACATTCCTATAGTTGAGGCAACATATTTTATTTTTAAGATCTTTTTTTTTATGGGATGTCTGGAGGCTGAGATAAATGCCATAACAGTTTAACCCCTAAAGCCTTTCATACTATTTCAGCACGAACTATACCAAGCCCCTCTTGATTCATTTTTGTAGCATCTGATTCCCAACAAACTAAATGAATTTTTTTTTTCATTCTGTTTACCTCCTTGCCACATAAATTTTTTGACCAGCCTATTAATGGTTTGAAGAATACTTTTAGAACATAATAAACCAGAAGTTGATATATTGAAAGGGCATATAAAACAGATCTAAATCAACACTTTTCATTAAAACCTTAATACTTTGCAATGATCATATATCAAGTGGAAAATCAGCCCCATAATAGCCATAATCCAACAGAGGATTGGAAGTTGGATAAGGTGGAATGGGAGAAGAAGAAACTGCAGTGTATGCGAATGCATCGGAATACTCAGGTTGCACGAATTCCCCAGGGGACACACATCCTGTTTGCAGATCTTGCATGCTATGAAACGACTGGCATTCACTCAAAAATTCTATGCCAGATATGAGGCTAACCGGATTTTCCATAGTGAATCCTGCACAATATGCACATGGAATGGAAGAAGGCAAACCACATTCATCAAGAGAATATCGACTACATGCATTCTGTAAACTGTGAGTCGTTACCTTGGGAGGGGACTGCTTAGATGTTTGTGATAGGATTGATTGTATGCCGATATCTTTCACTTGAGAAGATGGACAGCGGACAGACGAGTTTTGGATTTCAAAGTCTGTAGTGCTCAAAAATGAATTTTCCTGGGGAAGCATTGAGGCGTCTTCGTTGAATCTGCTCATGAATTTCATGGAGGAAGACAAGCCATTCTTTTCAAAACCTAATGAACAAGGCGTTGGATTCTCTGTTAAACTTTGCAGTGCATGTTCATGGAATCTCCGGTTTTTTTTTGTACTCCTTTTTTGACTGGTTCTCTCCCGAGCTCTTTCCCTGGCTTTTGCTCTATTCTCCTTTAGCATAGTAGGATTCGCCATTTCTCTTTTCCTACGACTCAAAACCACCCCGGTATTTGTGAAACGTCTTGACTCTCCCTTCGGTGTCACTTCCGCTGCCACACAGGAATCCGGGTTGCCATGGCTTTCAGTCGTAGATGCAGGCAAGTTTTCTGAAATGAAATTCAACTGTGAACCATTGTGGATCGTCGAGTTCTCGTATGAAGAATTTAGGGTTTCAGACTGAAGACTTGATAGTGATGCAGCCCCTGTGTTGGAATCTGCAGAAAGAAAAGAATCAGAAATAGGAGAAGGTTGAGGCAAGTGACGAATTGCAGCCTCAGCTTTTTGAAGAAGCCACTCCACAGTTTTACTTGGTCGATCGAAGCCAAGTCTATCTTGCAACTCATATAGCTTGATAGCTGTTTCTACGGACAATCTCATCCGTCGGTCTCTTGGACCCTTTGACGTACAAACTTTACTGTGTCGATCCTTGCTACCTCTAGGTTGGGATACTTGGTATGCATTCAGATCCGTTCGAGACATTTTAACTGCAAAATTATTATGCAGTCTCCTGATTATGTTTGTAGCAGAACTTGTTTTTCTATGTTTTCTCTCGAGATTTGGGGTATCCACAGTGTAGTTGTCATGGATTGCAATACGATTATGATCTGCACTGAGGCCTGGTGGTGATGGTGCACATTGATCTGTAACATTCCTGGAAGAGAAATCTTCGTAATGTATATCCTCCACACTCAGCTGTTCTGATTCGGTTCTGGTTCTGCTACTGCATTGCACGGAATTAGGAAAAATAGAATTAACCTATCATTGAAATAGGTTAAAATGAAGTTGAAATAAAATCACAAACAAATTAAAATGAAGTTGAAATAAAATCACAAACAAATTCTTTCTTACGTGACAATATGTATCAAATGCCATTATACACCACCATAGAAATAAAACACCAACGACGTTTCATTATTCTGTGAAATAACTTTAAATATATAAAATCCACAACATCGACTAACTCCACACCTCTTGCCCCAGATAAAGAAATGTCATATTTCTATATCATGCTCTTTAGCAGAATTTTAAAATATAAGAAAATCAGCAGGAGACGGACAAGGTTTCAATCAGCTCGAGCACAAGTGGCCATCCACGCACTGTCCCTACTGACATTTCTCTCGCTCGGGTTTTCATTTGTTAAACAGAAGATAAATTCTCGCAAGATTAGTTTACTGTTATTATTGGATTGTTATTTCTCCTTTTTTCGCAAGGAACCCAGGGGGCCATTGCAGGGGTAGGCAAGCTAGAAGTTGTCTTTCCCTTCCACTCTCCATTCCACAGGAAATTATGTTTTTCATATAAACTTTGCAGAACAAGATTTAGGTATAAACTTTACAATATAGAGATTCAATTCTAATAAAAAAATATAAAGATTCAATTCTAATAGCTATGTCAATTTCCTTGGGCTTTCCTCTTCGTCTTGGTATGGAAGACGGGCAATGAAAAGAAAACTCGAGAGACGAAGATGGACAACTGCCACATGTGTACTGCTGCACAAGTATAGCAACATCATTGCGATACTACCTAGCGGGCCCAAAAACATATATATGGAATACAATAGGGATCCGTGCAAACTTTCTACCTTCCTAGTTATTACATACGTTTGCTCAACTATGTTTTTTTCAGCGACTATTTTTTATAATTGGCAAGGTTTAAACACAGCTTTCAACAAACCTATTTTTCTCATTTTGAGTATATATGATTACTCAACTATATTTTTTTAAGCTATTATTTTTTATAACTGCCAAGCTCAGGGTTCAAACAACACTGACTGCTTTCAACAAACCTATCAGTTTCGTTTTGCGTGAGATGGAACCATCCTGGTTGGTCTGGCACGCACTCAGAGGATTAGAATGGCAAGCTCTGGGTTCAAACAACAGGAACTACTTCCAACAAACCTATCTGTTTCATTCTAAGTGAGATGGGACCATCCGTCGCTAAAATTCAAACAACAGGGACTACTTCCAACAAACCTATATGTTTTGTGGGAACCATCCGTCGCTAAGATTCAAATAATAGGGACTGCTTCTGGTATCTGTTTCGTTCTATGTGAGATGGGGACCACCGGTCGCTAAGATTCGCATCAGATTAAAATAATAGGTTAGCACGCACTCAAAGGATTTCGAAGCAGACTATTACCTTGGCTTCCCCCAAGGTTTGAACCTAGGTCTCTTCTTTATAAGTGCCCAACCACACTTACACTTACCAATCCACTAACCCTTGAATATTACACTACCGTACCTTACTCCATATTTTGAAGGGTTGTCTCCTTGTCAAACTTTCGCCATTAGGAGGAAGCGCTCTTCTTGGATGGGGCTCCCGTTTGTGGTGCTTGTGTTTGCAGCGTCTGTTGCGTAGGAAAAAGGAGCAAAGCAACGGCAGGCATCGTACAGGCAGGTCAAGGCCAAGCTACTATGTGGGTGTGTGTGCGTGTCCGCTTTTTTTTTCACTTGCAACTTTAGGGTGAAAATGGAAATCCCCTTTTTTTCATCCAAGGCAAGTGCAGAGTTGTTCCGTAACTGGTGAGAGTGGAAAATGGAATGCTTAGGTTTCTTGTTTGGGTTCCGCGATAGGCAACACAAGCATTATAATTTCGTTTTGAAGCGCCATATACATCATCAGATGCTATATTTCATATCTCTAAACCTTTTCTACATTCCAATACATTTAGCCACTACAAAAAAAAAAAAAAAAAAAAAAACAACAACTAGCCACTGATGTCAAGTAGACCGAATTGAAATGAGGAAAAATCACAAGTTAAAAACACCAATACCTGTATGGACGAATTCGATGCTCAAAAGAGGTATCACGAATGTCTTTCTTCGTTGTTATATATCCAAATAACACCAAGACATGGCTAAAGCAGCAGAGCAAATTATGGACCTGGTGGAATTGTTTGGTATACCAAGAAACGAAAGGAAAAAAAAAAAAAAACTAGAATTAGAATAGAAGATGAAGCAGATGAGATCTGAGATATACATGTATATATATGTAAAGAGAGAGATGTGTAGGCGCAAGATCACGTGGAATAGAAGGGCATGGATATATAGTTTCATGTCATAGTCCAAGGCATGAATAGATGCATGGCAGTTAGATATATTATGCTGTCGTAGAAAAAGGACATGTATGTGGATGGCATATACTTTCCACTTTGAAAGACCGTAGAGTAGCAGTCGCTCTTCAATCATGCTAATCTTTATCATGGGTATAGAGGGACACATGGTGGATAGGGGGTCTACTGGATTTTCAAAGCACTTCCCTTCCCTTCACATCGTTGCAGTCCATTTTGTACGGCGCTCAGAAAGCGCATGTGCTGAGCACATGCGACAGAGACATTCTTGGTAAAAATATTCAACGTCCATCAAATACGCCTCTATTATTCGGTACTTGCACTGGTCTACGGTGTTGGACGCCTCATGTCAATGCCAATGCCATTCTTGTTCCGAAGACTATGGTGACCTTGCTGCTGCTTGCCATTTTCTGCTGGTTTGCTCTGCACCACTAAAGTTACAAAAGCTGGTATGGATATCCTAACACATCGAGCTCATTTGTGTTTCATGACAAAGCAGAGTTTAACAGAGTGATATAAATGACATATTATCTCTTCCATAACGGAGGATAAAATGCACATGTCATGTACACTATAGAATAAGTATGCATATGTTCCTCACTGGCCCATCTATCTTATCGCTCTAAACTTTTTGAACGAGAGTACATGCTTTGAACATATTCTGGATGGAATCATATTCCTTTGACTCAGCCGTGACAAGAGAAGCACAATCCAAAACGGGTGCCTCATTCAAAAAGGGGATATTGTCACGCTTACATAAAATATAAAAAATTGTACGGGATTTGCTTTAGTTTGCTATTGAGGATAGAAAATTGCGTACTTGCTATACCCATAAAATTTATTACTTGTTCTTTCTTTCTGTTTCTAATTTACTCTTTCTTACATTGTTCGACACTGTTTCACCTCCCATATATTTGGGAGCCAACGAACTGTCCAGATCCATCAATGCATTTTCCTGCAAATGCGATAATGTCGAGGGCAAAACATAAGGACAAACGTCACAATTCGATTTATATGCCTAATTAAAAATAGAAAGGGGATTACTGTCACCTATTGTAGCAAAGTCTTATTATGCCCATTGTATGTATACATTGTATTAATGATTGAAATGTCATCCACCACCTTTTAGATTGTACACTTATTATTTTAATTTATGTATACATTGTATTAAGGATTGAAATGTCATCCACCACCTTTTAGATTTTATACTTTTTATTTTAATTTTTTTCATTATTTTTAATTTGTTTTAAGGGACTGAATTCTTATCCATATTATATTTTTATAATATTATTTAACAAGATTTAAACTTGAATTTTTATCTCATAAAAAATAATAGTTAGCTATTTTTTAATAAATATTATCACAACCATAATTAAATATACTCTTATTTCTAGTTGAATGTATAAATAAAATTTTAAGGTTAAATTCCTTTGGTTTAGAAATGAGAATTGTGTGGGACAGGGTTTGTTCCAAAAAAGACCATGGTGGATTAAGCTTCAGGAAAATCCACAAGATGAACCTGGCTCTCATGCCCAAACAAGTTTGGAGAATTGGCAATGATGAGAAAACTATTTGGATAGACATAGTTAAAGGAAAATACCTCCAACAATCTTCTTTCATGGATGAGCAACCTCTGTCTAGCAGGTCCTACTTCTAGAATTTAATTATCCAAACCAAGGACATCATCAAGAAAGGTCTAATATGGCATCTCGGATGTGGCAGAGTCATCATATTTTGGGAAGACGCTTGGTTGAGGGATCAACCCTTATCAATGAACCAAACCTCGCTATTCTCAAGCCTATTACTGATCATATATTTTGCAGTATAGTTGTCAAATTTATTACCCAAATTTATAATTATCGATAGTTGATACTCCTTCCTACCGATAGCCCCAGTAATGAGATTAGTACAGCTGCCAAAACTATTCAAAATATTATGAGACTCTATATTATCCCAAACAATCAGAGTATGGATTCCCCTATATGGAAACTATTTGAGAAAGGTATTTTCACTGTCAAATATACATATTATTCCCAATATCCACTTGTTGCATCCTGGGTATTAGCTAAATTTATTTGTCTAAAACACTTGATACCTAAAATTAGCTTTTTCTTGTGGTTTGCTTTGCAAAACATAATTTTAACCATGGATAATCTAATCACCAAAGGCATGTACGTTCTTAATTTTTGTTCTCTCTGTAAATCAAACTAGGAATCAACTTTTTACCTTTTCCTAGAATGCCCCATCTTGTTGGCAATTTTGAATTCCCTATTTGAGCTTGTCAACATTGCTTGGGCCCATCCATCATTGCTCACTCTCTTATTCTAACAATGGCCCTGTTGGAATATGTAATGCAACATTGTGTAAATTATTCTTAGACTAAAATATAAAGTGTAAAGAATAATAATTGAATTAGAATATAATTCTATCTTATGTAAAATATTCTCACCCAATTAATAAATAAATTAAGGGTGCTAGGAATATTTAATTTCTTGGAAAAAAATTATCTCCCTTTTCTAGAAAATATTAGAAAGTAACTAATCACTTTCTCATATTTGATAGAAAAGGGAAATAAATCACTTTCTAATATTTGATAGATGCCACTTATCACATATCTCAAAGATTAGATTGTGATAAAATTAGAAAGTAACTATAGCACTTTCTAATATTTGATATATTGTGATAAGATTAGATTGTGATAAGATTTAGGGTTGTAGTAGAAAAACTTCTCTTTAAATAGGGGTGTTTTCTACTACATATAAATCATATCTTATCATATCTTGTCATATTGACTTGTGTTGTTTATGTTGATGCATATTGTTGCATAACATTGAAGTATTATTGTATTGTTGAATCATTGAGTAATATAGTGAGTTTCATAGTGGATGTTTTCCTTCTTCATTTGAAGTAGGGTTTTACCACTCAATATTTGTGTTGTGGGTTTACCTCTTTTATGTGTGATTGATATTGTGGAGCATTCTTCGATATTGTGGAGACTTTGCGTGTCTCACAAGCCTAAGCCATTTACCATACCCTAACTCAATTTTCTTTGGATCTCTTGCTTACACCACTACTTATGGTAAATTTAGCTAGAGTAAAACAATAGGATTTTAAATGGGATTGCTAAAGACCCGGACTCTATCTTCCTACAAACTACCATATTTGCTATTGAGAATGCTCAAATCATCTCATCCATTTATACCCCCAAACCTGGACCTGAGTCTCGTTTGTTTGCTCACCTCAAACTTACTAGTCTTTTAGGTGACACATTTAATTTTGTTGTTGACAGGTTTATCAGGTGGACCCCTCCCCATATAGAGTAGATCAAGTTTAATTTTGATGGGGTGGCTAAAGAAAATCCTGGAACAATAGGCAGTGGAGGTATAATTAGAAATAACCATGGGAGAATTATCTTTACCTATGCTAAAAAATTGTCCTTGAAACAAACAATATGGTTGAAGCAAGAGCCATATATCAAGGGTTACTTATCTTGGATGGTTTCAATGTTGAAAATATCATTGTTGAAGGAGACTCATTATTCATCATCAACTACCTCAAAGCCATCGAATCTCCATAATGGAATTTGTGCAACATTATTGGTGAGTGCAAAAGACTTATAAGTAAGTATTCCAATATTATTATCCAACATGTTTATAGAGAAGGGAATAAGGTAGCAGATTGGTTGGCCAACATAGGTGTCAAAGAGGAGATCCTTCATGTGTGGTAGACAAACTTTCCACAGCACCTCAAGACGGCCAATCATGTTGATGATATTTTCCTTTTGTAAGCTGGGCCACATGTTGAATTGCATTTCATCAAGAGGCTTCACCTCTTCTAGTTTTGCCAACCACAACTTACTCCATAAGCCCACATGGAAGGTTACCTTGTATTTGAACAATCCTGTGATGCTAGAGATTTTGAAAAATAAAATATTTTTTCCTATGCTGAGTAGTACACCCGAATCTAGTCAAGACTCACCTGAAATAACCTTGTTGTTGAGTAGTACACCTCAATTTTGATTATTATTCATTTCTTAAAGTGATAATGTGATAGAAATGGTGGAGTAATTATCCCTCTTGTGTCTATCCTTCTTTGTAGTTGTTCGTTTGCTTGGGTTTTTTCTACCTAATCTGCTTATGTTTGGTTGTGTTTGTTGCTCCTTTTCTCTGGTCTATTTTGGCTTTATGACTAGTGGGTTTTCTCCTTTATTCAGTTTGTAAAAGTTTTAGGGATCCTTTCAAAAACCTTTCTACTAATCAAAAAATAAAAAGATATTACTATAGTGTAGTATACTTTTTTTACTGAATCTACTTAATGACAAGTTTATATTTGATTTTCTTTTATTAAAGGTACCTTCAAATTAGTTCAATGGTACTTATATAGTTTTTTTTCTTTTGTACACAAGCTCACTCACACACACACATACACACCACGCTCACTCACACACACACACACACACCATACCCCATGATGGTTTAAACCTAGGTCTCTCGAAAGAAATCCCAAAGCCCTAACCACATGGGTGTCCCATGGGGACTGGTACTTATACAGTTAATCCTTTATATTTTATATTTGACAAGGTTTCATCATAAGATAATAATGCATTACTATGGAAAAATGATTAAAATATATATATTTATTTTTATTTTGTAGATTTTTAAAAGTTTTATGTGGCTCTTTTTAGGGATACTTCTATGAAAATAGAAGTTCATTACATCTACTATTAAATCAATTAGATCATATCTAGTTTAGATTTCTATAAAAAATAAATTTCTCTCTTTCAAAGAGCTAATTTTCTTCTATCATAATTTTGATAGCATTTTCATCAAGAGATTGCATATGATTTATTACTTGATTTAATTCTATATAGATATCTCAACCTTTTGAAGATATTATCTCCAACAATAATTGATGGATATCTAGGATAATACTATGGATGATCCAATTTTGATATTTATTTAGCATTAATAATAATATGAGGATCCACATCCATTGAAATATGTTTACATCATTTTTTACATGACCATCATAGTTCCTATAAGAAGTACCTCATCTTTGCATAGTTGTTTGTTGAAATTGCATATGATTTTGTGTAGGTGAGAAGAATTTTGCCTTCGTTACCCCAAAAAACACCACCATCAAAATTATATTTGATAGACCTAAATTTTGAAGATTTTCATTTTACAATGACTTGATGCGGATTCTTTCCATCAACTCTATTATTGTAGATCACTCTTGCATGTAATTGCAAATCCTATAACCAAGTGACTAGCATATATTTCCCACATTTAATACTTCCAATGATGAGAACCATGCCTATCAATATTCTAAAGAGAGACACCAATATGAATCCAAACTAGCATATAATTCTTTAGTTTATTTTTAAAGAATTATTATTCCTTTCAAGCCACAACTTCTAGAAAATAATGATTTAGGACCAATCCTCTACATAATGCTTTATGATTTAGATTTGAAATAATATATCCAACATATCATCAAATTTGCTTATGATAATGCAACAACTAGATAAATTCTCATTCCTTTGAAAAATTATATTGAAATGATGGAATTAAAAACAATGCAGAAAATTATAAGTTTCTATCACATCTTAGAAAAGAGACATCTGAATGTATTATTGACTTTTTGGCATTGAATCTAATATATTATTCTAGTATATGTTTTCTTTTGTGTATCATTAAATTGCTATGCTATTGATGTATTTCTAGAAGTTGCTTCATTGTGTCATTGGTTTAAATCATACAAACTTGTTTGAATATGGATGTGTATCCATGGACTCCATAGACATGGGTAAATGCACCCTTCTTTAGACATCTAGTAATATAGATATTCTTCATTTCTTAACTCTAGTAGGTGAAATGATATATCAACAAGTGTCTTTACCTATGGACAATAGATTTTTTATGCTAATCATGGCATGAAATCGTGTTACTTTCTTGCATTCAAGAATTGACTCTTATAAATAAATAAGACAACTTATATTCAATGCATGTGGTGGCATGATAGTTGGTTATCCTCTTTACATAGAGGAGAGGTCAAATATTTCAAATGAACCATTTGAATATTCTTCATCTATCTATCTATCTATCTATATATCTATCTATCTATCTATATACATATATATTTATACATATACATATGCATACATACATATAAGAGGGAGATGAATTTCCAATCATTGTCTGGAAATTTTGAACATATTGATCTCAATACATGTGAAAGATGATGAATCAAACCCCAATCTCTTTTGAGCTTGATTTTTTCTAAGATGCATGATTTTTCTAGCACTATACATTGGTGATATCGATTTATAGACCTATTTCTATGTTTGGGGATAAATTATGTGAAATACCTAGAGTTATGTTGCCCTAATTTGAAAGGCTAGATTTACATTTTTGTATACAATCCAAATCTTTGGTTTGATTTTTTTGGCAAATATAGATGTATTTGTGATAGTTGTAGTAGATTGTAGGTCTTTTAGAGGCTTGTAAGAAAAGTATTTAGGATATGCTTTAGGCAATCCCTGTTTCTCTTTTGGATGATTGATTTAGCTTATTCATGAAGATCTTCTCTTTCATTATCTCTTCCTTCTTCTATTATTTATTAGGTACTCTTCAAAGTTTATTACAAATATTATTTTAAGTAGGTTCATGCAAATTCTTTTTTGGCAACTAGAGTTGGGTGGCCCATGGGCAAGAAAAAGTCTTTAAATAGGGTGATGTATCCCATTAATAGAAAATTTATACCTTCAAGATATACCTTATTTGATAATGGAAGATTGAAAGAGATTATATTTATTAGAGGTGGTGGTTTTGACTCTTGTTCTTCATTTGAATCCATAGAAAAAGTGTTTTATGGCTATGTATAGGAGTGTATAATAATTAAAGTGGTGACTATGGTCTATCCTATGGATAATTTTGTGTAGGAACTATTTTATAGTTGTATATTTTAGATGATGGAAGTGATCCAATTGAATCTATTTCAAAGTGTAGAGACCCACCAGAGCATACATTATAGGGAGGAATGATATTGTTACTAATATTTCATCTCCTTCACCCTTCAACTTAAATTATAGGGAGTATTGAAATTGTAATATTATGAATGGCCAAGGCCAACAATGTGTAATTTATTGGATATTCATGAGGGCATTTCATTGTAAAATGTATTAATTATTGTAATATTTTATTATTTAAGCCATATGAGCCATAGGTGTTTTTGGGTTGTAATTCTAAACCCAAAATAATTTCTCTTCAATAAAATTCTATGTAAAAGAAACCCATTCAAGTCTAAGACCAAGTAATGTTCAAACATCAAACCCATTCTAAAGTATCATCTCTAATGTCAATTTTCTATTGTTTCATCTCCACATTGTACCTGAAAGCACGAGATTCCGGTCAAAGGAAACACCAAGTGCGATTGCATTCAAAATTAAGTACGCTTAAGTCCTAGAAATGTAAATTGCATGAAACGGAAAAGAGACACATTGGAAGAGACACAATCAGATAGAGAAAACACAGCCCTTTCATTAATTTCCCTTGATCTCTGTTACAATGATGCCTCCTCCCTTTTCAGGGGCTAGGAGCGCAAATAGGGTTTGATTACAATCGCTGAATGATTCCTCTTTCCGCGTGCCCACGATTGCAATGGGCGGGCCAAGATGATGCCGCCGCTGATGTCGATGAGTTCTTCGCCTCTGTTGCTTCTCCTGCGAACAAAGAAATGACCAAGACGTCAGTAGCACCTGCTGCAAATGAAAAGCATTCTCTCTCTAAAACCAACGAAATATGCATATGAATATTTGCCTGAAACAGTGAATACAGTGAAACCAAATTGCTTCAAAACTTGACAGAAGGTAAGAAAAGTTACCATAAGGCCATTGCCACTGAGGCAGCTGGCCAATCCACCTTAAACTAGAATTCGTCCCTGGGCAGGACGAATTCTGACTGTAATTCGTCCCTGGGTGGGACGAATTCTTCTGAGTTGAAGAAACCGACCTGCTGCTGCTCCAATGTCGGATCCCGGGACCTGCAAAACGCCTGCAAACAGGGGGGTTAGGTAATTGGGGCCATTTTGGGACGACCCAGATGGTCGGATTTTCCCAATTTGGCCTCCACCCTCGGGAATTTGACCTTGACACCTGCAAGTTAGCGAAACGACAAAGCAATACAAAACATCCTAAAATCTGACCAAAAGTTACAAAATTGCAATTATGGACTAATCAGACCTAGTAACACAGAATGCAATCTAAAAAATAATCTAAAATGCTCAAAAACTAAAATTAGGACTTGGGAGGTGCGGGGGTGCCCAAGTGGGCCTCCCACCGTTGGCCCTCGATTTTGGAGCCAATCCACCGGGGATGGGCCCAAAACCTTTTAGGATTGGGGGGTCGGCGAATTGGTTGGTTCAGATGTCCATGCGTCGGATTTGAGTAAGGTTCGAGCTTCCAAAGGCCACCCAACAACCTCCCTTGCAAAAGAGATTGGTGGATGTGGGAAGGTGAACCAAGGGGGATGCAAGTGAGTCTTCAATTCGGCAAAGACTTCGTTGCTTGAACACTCCTTCAACCTGTATGTTTTGGGTGAGAAAAGTCCCACCTTTTATAGACCCAAGGGGTCTCTTTTGGGAGGGAAGCACAAATGCCAAGTGTTGGCCATAGGCGCCATGTGGCAGTCTTGTCTTCCCATGAGGGAGGGGAGTCCTCCATTGACTTGAACTTTGATAAATGCTTTTTGTAACAGTCCTCTAACGGCCCCTCTGTCCACTTACACATGCGTGCAAGGTAGGAGCCCTTAACTGACTGTTCTGGGCTGCCACTTGGCACCATTTGCCTTTTTGCCCGTTAAGCTTGGAATTCGTCCCACCCAGGGACGGATTCAGAATTCGTCCTGGGGTGGGACGGATTCTATTTTGAATTCGTCCCGGGGTGAGACGAGTACTGGGCAAAGTGTCCAAGTGTGCCAAATTGCTTCTTGACCTTACAAAATTGCTATGAAAGTGGTTAAGACCACTGTTTAACCTCTGAGGGCTGCCCTGGGGGCTGTGTTTGTCAAAGCGATCAGTGTTTGCAGTCACATAATCGGATTGGTGCTGTTTTGGTGTCTACAGATGCCCCTTTTTGGGAAGCGCTGCGGGTGACGCAGTGCTGAGCAAAAATAGATAACCAAAGCACTAATGATTAGGGTTTCTTGGTAACCTAACCAACTTTTGATGCCCCAAGTATGGAAAGGGCATGCATTCTTGAATCCTTGCTTCGACGAGCTAAGGAATTTGATTTCAAGTATTAACCTGTTTTGGTGAGGTGTGACTTGAACTTAGACATTGATCGATCATGAACAAGTGAAGGGCATTTTTATCCTCGGGGGGAACCTTGTGTTCATGATTCACGAAATGCCAAGTGTTTGATTGATTTGATTGTTGCTTGTTTATCGCCCCAAGCGGGAGCGTGATTGTCTTTGTCAATGATTCTTTGAATGCATGTCGTTTTCCTTAATTGGGTGTGTGATTGTTGGTTGGTGACTAAGTGTGACTACCCCCTCAAGCGACGAATCGATGAGGGAATGACCTTCGTGAGAGAAGCGACGAGTCGCTTGACCCAAGATGACTTGTGCAAGGTTGCCTTTAGAGGGTTTACCGTTAAGCGTGTGCAATTTTTCCAACATATGGACCTATTTTTGGTGGGTGTTAACCCTTTTGGTGATGTCATAATGAGGTGAAATCGTCGAAAACCTATTTCCCGTGGAGCGGTCCGGCTATGATAGCCTTCTTGGGGAACTAGGAGAGCTATAATTTGAACCTCGACATCGATTTTCTTTGCCTAGAGGTTAAGTGCATGAGCACTTATGCCCGGCAATGTTTTTGTTGTGTTTTTGTTGAATTTTGTACTGTTTTTGTTGTTTTTGTGACACCATTTGGTGATTGAATTGTCGGCAATCCGTCCTCCCGTGGAGCGGTCCGGCTATGGTAGCCTTCTTCGGGAGTAGGATAGTGACAATGCAAACCCCGACATCAATTTTGCTATGCCAAGAGGTTAAGTGCAAGAGCACTTGTGTCTGGCAATGTTTATTGCTTGTTTTGTGTTGCATTTTTTGTTGTTTTGTTGTTTTTTGTGACACCATTTTGGGATTAAATTGTCAAAATCTGTCTTCCCGTGGAGCGGTCCGGCTATGGTAGCCTTCTTAGGGAGTAGGATAGTAATAATTTGTGACCCCGATGTCGATTTTGTATGCCCATGTTGTCAGTTGCATTTGCAATCTCGTCGAGCGCTTTTATTGTCTGTTTTTAGTGCATTTTTAGTCATTTTTCTTGATTTTTTTTGTGCTGGCCTGAATTCGTCCCTGGGTGGGACGAATTCCAGCTGGAGAATTCGTCCCTGGGTGGGACGAGCGCTGATCAGAGCGCTCGTCCCAGTCAAGGATGAATTCCAGTGCAAAGGGCCTATTTAAGGGCCAAAACTTGATTTTGGGCTCATTTGTGTCATTTTTTCTTGCGATTTTGGAGCTCTGGGAGGAGGAGGTAATTCTGCGAAGCGAAGCGCTGCTGGAATTCTCTCTGCCATCATGAGTGCACAAACTGGTTCGAGCGGCGGAGCCGAGGCGAGACCTGTAAGTGACCCTAGGGTTTATTTTGCTTTAACTTAATGCATTGTTTTTGTGTTGCGCTTTTCAAAACTTTAAGATTTTTTGTGATGTTTTTGTTTAACAACTAAGGTTAGAAACCCTAGAATTGAAAATTTTATCTTTTTCATTTATTTATTTATTATTTTTTTTGTTTGCTTGTAGGTTGTTAGGAGCCGCTACCGTGTACCCGCTGCCTTTACTGAGGCGCGGTTGGCCTTGACTGATGACGACTGGGAATGGCTTGATGCCCTTGGGCTCAAGCAGGTGGCTCGACCGGAGCCTCGTGGTTTCGGATCGAGGCCTATCCGACGGCCCCGATCAAGCTTTGGGATCCGCGGGACCAATACTTTCCATCTCCCGACAGGGGAGATGATTGTGACTCTTGAGGACGTCTATCGGTTGCTTCGGATTCCGATAGATGGTCTGCCTATTAGGACATCTCCGTTTGATCAGCGGACTGCTATACTCACGAGATGTTTTGGGCATGGGGGGGAGCTGGGTGTAGCAGACCCAGTGGAGACAAACGAGGCGGATTGCCAGGTCGGCGGGATTTTGGTTGGTC
Source organism: Wollemia nobilis (assembly GCA_028583015.1). Classification (NCBI taxonomy): domain Eukaryota; kingdom Viridiplantae; phylum Streptophyta; class Pinopsida; order Araucariales; family Araucariaceae; genus Wollemia; species Wollemia nobilis. The sequence continues at coordinate 3,214,716 of JAQPPZ010002224.1, forward strand.
GGTGGAAGGAGAGGGGGTGTTAGGAGTGAGGCACGCATTCCTGATGGGCCTCATTTCTAACATTCTTCTCCCTGATTCGTCGAGCGCGAGGTTCCCGTGGAACCCCGTTGGATTTGGTGTGGCAGTTGGCGAAGTGCCCGATAGAGGCACCGTTGATCCTGAGATGGGGACAGACTTTGTTGGCGCAGCTTTACGGGGAGCTGTACGGGGTCCGCTGTCGACGACGGAAGGGTGTCAGTTGCAGCTTTTTGTTGCAGTGCTGGGGTTGGCAGCACATAGCTGTTGAGAGGCCTATCGGGTTACCGTGGACGACTCGGGCGGCGATGGAGGATGAGGAGATTGGTTATGCGGCTTTGTGGCGACGGTCTGCGGAGCAGGGGCAGAGTCGGCGATGGGCAGGTGCAGTTGAGCACTACATTGATGCCTTTTCGCGGCTCACTCCAGGGGAGGTGTTTTGGCGTCCCTATCGGGACTGTCCAGCTTGGCCTGAGGCTGGAGAGTGGCTCCGACGGGTACGGAGGGAGCGATGGTTGACTGGGCGGCACGGGACGGAGCATGAGTTCTTTCCATACCGCCGGGTTACACGACAGTTTGGGGTGCGCCAGGGGTTGCCTGGTGAGCCCGTTGGCTATCGCCGTCGGGGAGATGAGAGGGATCTGGAGCCACCGGTCCTCGTGCCATTGGGCGAGGAGTCGGATGCGGTTATTGAGGTGTTGGATGTGGATGACGTAGGTACTACCACTGAGTATGACTCGTGGTGGGTTTTGCGGCGCTGGAGAGGAGAGGGTCCACTGGGAGGCGCGGAGGCGGCTGTGGAGGATGCTGAGGCGGCAGGGGGTGATTGGGGAGGGCCGTTGGATGATGCAGACATGGTGGATGTGGGAGATGAGGATGTGGACTTGGGTGTTCCGGAGCGACCGGACATGCAGGATGTGGAGGAGCGATTGGAGCCTGAGCAGGCTATCGTCCCCGTGAGTCCTATGCGTCCGACAGATACGGAGGGGGTGGGGTCGGATGTAGGCGATGAGGTTGCGCGACTTACGGAGCTACTACGGATGCGGGATCTGGAGAGGGATCTTCTACGGGCTCAGTTGGCGGAGCGGGATAGAGTTTTGGCGCAGCGCGATGATGCATTGTCTATCTATCATCGGCGGGAGGCGGAGTGGTGTCTATATCGGATAGACTTGGAGAGGGAGGTCATCCGCCTTGGCGGGCGGCTCCTTGAGCCTTCGATCAGCAGATCTTCTCGACGGACGAGGGATAGTCTGACTGAGCAGTCAGCATCATCTCGCCGCAGGCGGTTAGGATGAGGGGGGTGGTAGTAGGCATGATGCGGGGGCTAGCAGTAGCCGCCCTGCAAGGTCCCGTAGGACCCACACCACGGGGGGTAGTTCCCGTCGCACCGATCCTGCGTGATCATGGTGGCCGACGCCTTAGGTTGGGTTTTGGATATGATTGCGGGGTCTGAGGACCGGTTTTGTAGCCTGCGGGCATCTTTTTGACGATATATATATATATATATACCGGTTTTATTTTTGGATTTGTACATGTGATGATGTGATTGATTTTTGTTATGCATGTTTATTTATTTTGATGAATGCGAATGTTATGACGAATTGAAATGTTTTAGATGTCTATGTGATATGCAAATTGAAATGGATGAATGATATTTTTATTTATCTGGTTTTTCTTTGCTGTTTTTGTATTTTCTGATGGTATCATAAGGATGATAAGTAGCGCAGATGGTTTTGGGATGAATGTAAGATTTTCTGAGATTCAAGACAGTTTTAACTCACTATCCATGACTCGTACTTTATCTTACAGGACTTTTGAACAAGGTATGAATCGGACCTATTTTTGACCGAGTTATTTAACATCCCTGTGTGTGCAATTGAGTTCATTTAGTGATATTTGTTAGGATACCGCCGATGCCGGTGGGCTTTCAACCGAACCTGTCACTGAGGATCACCTAATTAGCTCCACGAATTCCTTTGTTGTATGTACTAAGATTAATCTGCGTTGTAATCCAAGATGCCATAAGCTAGCTCATCCACATGCAAACATTGATCTGTACGCAAGTTAATGTGACAGATATATCGTCATGCGGGAGGTTTACTTCTGTTACCGAGTTGGTATTGAAGCTTGCCTTATGACCTACAGAATGCTGAGAGTTCCAGGGATTCAAGGTCAACTCCCTTCTTTTTTTCAATTGTATTGGGATACTTGCTCATTGTAGTGATGAGATCACTGTTTATTTTGATTTTTTTTTTTTTTTTGAGCAAGGGATTGGGGATATGGAGTGACGAAAATCACTGTTGTTTGTGCCTTTTGATGTGTGCACTATAGTTTGTCAAATTTTTGAGTTTTGACATTTTGCAAATTTTTGTGTTTTGCAACTATTGAGAACTTTAGGGATTCTTAGGGAATTGGGTAGGGAGGAAGCTTGTCCTTTTGCCAACTCTCAGCATTCTAGGGGTCATTCGCACAGGGGGATGAGCAAGATAACCGTTTCGCTTGTGGTGACTTAGATTATTTTGCAGGTTTCGTCTTTCGTTCACACAATTTTGGGAATTTTAATGTTTGATTTGTGTTGGGATGTTACGTAACAAGGTGTATTTCAAGTATGACTCTACCTTTGTAAAATCCGTTCGACTTGGTACACTACATGGCTAAAGAGGAAAATGATGACTGAATCACCGAAACTCTTAGTACATTCCCAGACCACTGACTGTAGTGTGGTAAAATTTATGCATGGTGTTTTTGTTGATTTTGATGAATTCGAGTATGCCTAGAATTGAGATGCAAATCTTTGTTGTTTTTGATGATTTTTGTTGTTTTGTTTTTGTTGAATTTCTTGATTTGTTTGACCAAGAGATTGCGATAATCCTTGGAGCTTTTTGGGTTGACCAAGAGATTGCGATAATCCTTGGAGCTTTTTGATTGACCAAGAGATTGCGATAATCCTTGGAGCTTTTTAGGTGACCAAGAGATTGCGATAATCCTTGGAGCTTTTTGGGTTGACCAAGAGATTGCGATAATCCTTGGAGCTTTTTGGGTTGACCAAGAGATTGCGATAATCCTTGGAGCTTTTAGGTTGACCAAGAGATTGCGATAATCCTTGGAGCTTTTTAGGTGACCAAGAGATTGCGATAATCCTTGGAGCTTTTTGGATTGACCAAGAGATTGCGATAATCCTTGGAGCTTTTTGGGTTGACCAAGAGATTGCGATAATCCTTGGAGCTTTTTGTTTGTTTGTTGTTTTTTTTTTTTTTTTTTTTTTGGTACATGGCTTTCTTAGATATGAAATGGTCGCAAATGACTGATATTCAAGGGTTCTGTTTCCTTGATACCGTCAAGAGAAGCTAGCCTGTACGTTCCTGGTCCTATTTTGCTATCAATGACATAAGGACCTAGCCAATTTTCCGTGAATTTGTCCCTCATATGGGACGGCAAATTAGAGTTTTGTTGGTTTTCCTTCAGAACCAGATCACCAACCCGAAAGTCTCTTAGGTGAACTTTCATGTTGTAAGCTCTCTTAAGCCGCTCTTGATAGATACGTAAGTGCTCGAGAGCATTAACGCGTCTTTCGTCAAGCAACGTAAGTTGGTCTAACCGGTCCTGCCGTGCAGTGTCATCATCGATGAATTCCTGCATTGATATGCGGAGGGAAGGAATTTCCAACTCGAGAGGCATTACTGCCTCTGAGCCATACACTAGTGAAAACGGAGTTGCCCCAGTGGGCGTCCGAATGCTAGTGCGATAGGCCCAAAGGGCAAGTGGGATTTGTATGTGCCAATCCTTATGACTGTCTGCGACGGTCTTTTTAAGGATGGCGACTAGCATTTTGTTTGACGCCTCTGCTTGCCCATTTGCTTGCGGATAATAGGGTGTTGAAAAGTTGTGCTGAATTTTGTACTTTGTGGTTAAAGCACGCACGTCTTTGTTCTTGAATGATGGCCCATTATCCGAGATTATTTTGGATGGAATACCAAAACGACATATGATGTAATGCAAAATGAACTCCGCAATGCGGGGTCCCGTCGTAGAGGTTAACGGAATTGCTTCCACCCATTTGGTAAAATATTTTGTGGCCGTTATGATAAACGTGTGACGGCCTGACGATGCAGGGGAGATCTTTCCGATTAGATCGAGGCCCCACTGCAAAAATGGCCAAGCAGACTGGACTGTCTGTAGGGCCTGGGAAGGTGCGTGCATCAAATTGGCATGATGTTGACATTTTACGCACCTCTTGACATACGCGCAGCAATCTCGCTCTAAAGATGGCCAATAATAGCCCATGCGAAGAATGCGCTTTGCAATGGCCATACCACTGAAGTGGCCGCCACATGTACCGTCATGCGCTTGGGTGACTGCCCAAGTGGACTCTTGCTTGGTCCAAGCAACGAAGAAGAATTCCGTCGTAGGCTGCGACGATACGAAATGTCTCCTATCAAGACATATTTTGCCGCTTTCTGTTTGAATGTTCGTTTTGCGGCTTGCGTCAATCCAAAGGGTAGATTACCTAACTTGAGGTAGTCTCTTATGGGTAAATACCAATCCTGTTGATCGGATACCTCGACAGTTTGAACAGCCAATCCCTTTTGGAGTTCTTCCCTAACAAATGCTGATTGGGATAGAACTTGTAAGAATAGCGTTGTGTTGCTATTAATGGGAGTGGGGGAGAACAAAGACCCCTAGTTGGCATGTTTCAAATAGTCTCGGATTCGAAAGAACTTATCCGAAGATGGTTCGATCTGGATCATGTGGATTCCTGGCGTCAAGTCTGAGCTTGCGCGCTCCATCGCGGGTTGCGATAAGGTTTTGACCTGAATGGTTGTTATATCACCGAAAAGGTCTTGCGGGATTAGTGACCCTAAGGAGGCCATTGTGTCCGCAAAATGATTCGATGATCGAGGGAGTGCCTCGATGTCATACCACTCAAGTTTTGCCAAGAATTTATCCACGAGGGCTTTATAGGCCTTCAAAACTGGGCATTTGCATTGATATACCCCTTTGACTTGATTGACGATTAACAACGAATCACCAAAGATGTTCAATCTTTTGATGTTCATGGCGATTGTTGTCTGAAGACCTAGGAGCAAGGCTTCATATTCTGCATTGTTGTTGGTGCACTGGAAGTTTAATTTAAATGACAGGGGCATTGGAGCGCCCTGCGGTGTGAAGAATACAATTCCTGCGCCACCACCTTGCTCGCATTTAGAACCATCAAAAAATAAGGTTATGTCGGCTTGAGACTCAGGCTCTTCAGAATCTGGCGATTCTGAGACATGGAAGACCTCATCATCGGGTAGTTCTATGACCAGAGGCTGATCGTCTTCAAGAGGAGCCTCTGCTAGTTGATCGGCTATGACTTGTCCTTTTATAGATTTTTGCCCAATAAACTCAATGTCAAATTCCGTCAACAACATGATCCATTTCGCCGTGCGGCTACTATGATAAGTACGACTCATCATGTATCGCAATGGATTCTCCTTAGACACAACATACGTCGTGTTGCTCAAGCATGTAGTGGCGTAGCCTTTTGGTAGCAAACACCATTGCCAAGCAGAGTTTCTCAACGTATGCATAGTTAAGTTCGTAACTGACCAGGGTGCGGCTAAGATAGTAAGTAGCCTGTTCTTTGTGAAGTTCATTCTTCTGGGCTAGCATTGCGCCAAGTGCCACCTCAGTAGCTGAGATGTATAAGTAGAACGGCACACCTGGTCTAGGCGGTGCCAATACGGTGGCGAAGCCAAGTATTGTTTGATTTCATCAAAGGTCGATCGGCACTCATCATCCCAATGAAATGTGACCCCCTTGTGCAATAGTTTGTTCATTGGTCGGCATTTGTCGGATAATTGCGCTATGAAGCGTTTAATCGACGCGACCTTTCCTTGCAGACTTCTGAGCCGCTTGATAGTGGTTGGGGGAGCCATTTCAAGGATTGCCTTGACTTTGTTTGGGTCCACTTCGATGCCTCTTTTGGAGACTATAAAACCCAAGAGTTTTCCAGATGTGACGCCGAACACGCACTTCTTGGGATTCAATCTGACCTTATGCTCTATGAGGCGATCGAGAATCTTGCTTAAGTCACCGAGATGATCTGAGCGCAATTTAGACTTGGCTAACAAATCATCCATGTAATCTTCCAAAGTTTTGTGCATGTAATCGTGGAAGATATACGTCATAGCACGTTGGTATGTAGCGCCAACATTTTTAAGGCCAAAAGGCATGACCTTATAGCAAAATGTCCCCCAAGGCGTTGTGAATGCCGTTTTGAGTTGGTCTTCAGGATTGATACGAATTTGATTGTATCCTGAGAAACCGTCCATTAGGGAGAGCATTTCGTGACCTGTTGTAGCGTCTACCAATGCGTCGATGCTTGGCAAGGGGAAATCATCCTTAGGACTCGCTTTGTTTAGGTCTCGAAAGTCGGTGCATATGCGAATCCTCCCGTCGGGCTTCTTGACGGGAACCATGTTGGACAACCATGGCGGATAATCCACGCAGATGACAAATTGTGCATCCAACAACTTTTGCAATTCGTCTTTGACCATCAAGGCCACTGTTGGGTGCATCTTTCTTAGTTTTTGCTTTACTGGCTTGATTTTCGGATCAAGCGTTAAATTGTGCATGACTAGTCTGCGGGTCTAGTCCTGGCATATCTTTGTATGACCATGCAAAAACCTCCTTCTTTTCTTTAAGAAGGGCAATGTAATCGGCTTGCTCTTCGGGGGAAAGGCTTACCCCCAGCTTGAGAATCCTTGGATTCATTGGATCTGTGCCGATGTCTACGTCAGTCGTCTCTTCGACTGACATGTGAGATCCGTCCTCCAACTGATGTGGAGTTGGGATTAAATGGATATCATCAGCTGAGTTAAGATCTACGTTTGGGACCTCGGGTCCCTCTTCAGCTTGAAAAATATCTTGAGTTGTCCTTGGGGTAAAATGAAGCATTTCACCGAAAGGCGGTACTCGATGGTGACAATGGTGAATTGACGCGATCCCAATCAATGGCATCCATGTTTAGATGCAATGACCGTGATGGATCGGTCGGATTGCGGATGGGTGTGGTCAAATCAATGGAGATCATGTGGATGGAATGAATTTGGTCTCCGGAACCACGGGTGTGATGACTTGATTCTTTTAGATGTTCCCTATACTCTGGATCTGGCTCTACGGGAACAGGCACGAATGGATCCTCTCTAGGTGCAAATTCATCTCTATGTGTGAAAAGGAAGGCGGGGTCTTCCCTTGGTACTGTTGTCATGATGGGATCTCGAGGTGGACGATGCTCATCTTGAATTTGGAGCCATAGGCCTAACACTTGGTCCCACCTCGTTGGGTCTACGTGCCATTCATGTCCTAACCGTATACCCATTTGTCCCATTAGATCTTCATGGGTTAGAGCGCGGTGATGTCGTCGCGCATGTCTGAGATAGTCCATTTCGGTTTCGTCTTCTGAATCGCTTTCATAGATCCAAAATTGTTCATCCTCTTCAGCATCCGTTGCTTGCGACATTGAGGACTCTTCCTGTTCCAATGAATTAATCTGGTCCCATTGCGGTTGTTCCACTCTTAGTGGAGGGACCTGATTCTTTTGAGACTGTGTTATTTCATCTGGAACCTCTAAGGGGAACAGTTTCAGAAAAATGTCTGGAAGCCGTTGTTGTTCTCTTTGAGGATTGCTCTCTGAACTTTCACCTCTCTCTAGCAAAGGAGAGGGATTATTGCTATTTCTAGGGGTGTTTGTAGACCATGGGAGATAATCCCCCAATGTGTATTCTGTGTTTGGATTGGCGTACGGGTCTTGTGCCAATCCCCCCCTGTTGCCTATTTCTAGGCCTTGCATGTTTTCAACCAAGATGTCTAATGGCAGGGGATGGTTGAACCCTACCCCCGACTTGTCATATGGCATCTGATATCTTGGTTGGCAAAGGATCCGCATCCCTTGCTCATATCTGCCTAGCCCATACCCATGCCAATTGCATTGTTCGAGATATTTTAGGGCAAATTCTGGGTTCGACAGATAATTGATGTTTTCGACAAAAGGTTCTTCATCTGTTTCCTTTTGTTCGCATGGTTCAGAACCATGATCAAGGCCCCCATACACAAAATTCGTTTGGTTCGGTGGGTAGCCTAGAGGGACGATTGTTCCAATGGGAAGGCGAGGTCTTCCCATGTCTTGTACTGACTCCAGTGTGGGGGTTGCCACAACATTTTGCACTATGTACTCTCCCAGGCCTGTACTGGCCATCTCAACAGTGATTGTTGATGATTGGGTAGGAGGAAACGGTAGTCCTTCCTGAGTCCATTCCATGTTTGGTTGTTCAGGAATCTTGGTTTTCGTTGCGTTGGGCGCTTCCTCTGTTGATATTGTTGAGATCGTGGGCAACCCCTCTTCTAGAGGCTTAACCTCCTCCATGATTTGCTTTCCCTTGTCCTTCTGTTGGGCCACGATAGGTGGCATTGATGATGAAGGAGCCAATGATGACGTCTCACCTGGCTGGGATTTTGCCTTATTGGCCACCAGTGGTGCCTGCGGTATCGGACCCTGTTTAGATGGATTCAATTGAAAATCCAAATGCGTTGATGGGAGGGTCGATTGAGGTATGAATTGTACCGCATTGCAATACTTGAAGGGCTCTAAGTCCATTGGGACTACATGTATTTGCCCTTCATAGGCATACTTCAAGCATTGGTGTGCGATCGAGGGGACACACTTCATGTCCCTGATCCAAGGCCGCCCTAGCAGTATGTTATAAGCCATTTTGCCTTCCAACACATGGCACAGTGTGGGTATTGACTTTTGTCCTACTTGTATAGGCAGAACAACCGTGTCGACTGTCGAGCAAATTGCATCGTTAAAAGCTCGCAGTGTGTACGTGGAAGCGGTGATGTGAGAGGCTGGCAGTTTTAAATGCTTTAACGTTGCAGTGGTTATGATGTTACTGGACGAGCCAGTATCTATCAGCACTCTCTTGTACGGGATCCCGTTGACCCGCGCGATAACGTGCAGGGGTGGATCCGGCATGTCATTTGATATCGTTTTGACCTCGTTTTCTTTGAATGTGATGACAGGCTCCGTACATTGTTTCACATGTCCCACGAAGGCGTTGAAAGAATTTTCTTCGTGGGGTTGTACTTCAATGGCTTTTAAGATGTCCATAAGAGCTTCTCTATGTGGAGCTGATTGTTGAATAAGCTCGTAGATGGACAGCCTAGCCGACGTGGTCCGCAAACTCTGCGTGAGTTTGGTTCGTATCGTGACCTCAGGTCTAGGCGGAGGTAACTGCGTTGGGCGTTGTTGAGGCTGCGATGTCGATGGAACTTCCCTCGCAGGTACCTCGGGGATAACTGTTGGGTATTTTCTGTTCCTTGTTACAATGCTAATCATTCCCACAAATCCTTGCGCGGGAAGATCTTGTCGCACCTCGTTAATTTGGAGCGGTTTTGTCTGCGCCTCGTGGGCAGGCAAGGGGTCCTTGAATACCCCCATTTGTTGGTTGTTAGGTGCGATGGGGTTGTCCACGACCAATGTTCGATTGTCAATCAAATCCTGGACTAGTTCTTTGAATTTCCAGCACCCATTTAGGTCATGTCCTCTGCGTCTATGAAATCTACAATACAATTCCTCCCTATACCCCCTAGGCTTGGGAACGTTAGGGTCAAAAATTTGGATTTCTGGCAGAGTAACTAAATTTGCCGCTGACAAGCGGTCAAATAAGGAGTCTCTAGACTCCGCATACGGAGTGAATTGTCGCCTAGGGCGATGCTGCTGATACTGCTCCTGTCTTCTGATACTGATACGCTGCTGATGCCCAGTAGCTTTTGTCTCCATCGACTCCAAACGCTCCAATAGCGCTTGGTATGCATCGGAAGATTTTATTTCTTCCTCTCTTGTTCGCTCTTGTTGCAAGTTACGGTAAACTGGAGGCCTATGGAGGGGTGGCCGAATGGCATCCTTCCCTGCCTTGATGGGGAGTTTTGATATACTCCTCTTCTAGTTCATACCCCTCGTAAAATTCTTGAGGAGTCTCGAGGTGAAACCTATGACCTTGATCAAGCTCTTGCTGAAGGTACCCATCATTGTTTCGGGGAGTTGCCTCCCTCTCGAATCTATGGGGTCTTGGAGGCAGAGCTTGACGAGGTCGTGGAGACCTGTCTTGCGCCAACGGATTATGCCTCTCATACTTTTCAGCTCTTTGGATGCCAGGGGTTGGCCCCCTCTCAGGTATTTCATAGCGTAACTCATCCGCTTCGCGTTGCATGCATTCTTTATCCAAGCGGTATTGATACTCTATCTCTTGCTGACTTTGTTTAAGCCGCATGATTTGGGCTTGACGGGTGGTATATCTGGCGACAGCCGGATCAATTTGATCTACCCTATTTTGTTCAGAAGGTTCAAATGTTCCTCCTATGGGTTTACCTCGGTTTTGATGCTCTAAAATCTCAAGGGGTCGCTTCCCTCTGTCGAGGTAGGTGGTATGTGCTCGAGGTTCTGGCCTCAAGGGGTGATCATGATATCCTGCTGGTGCGGAAATGCAAGGTTCCCGCATTGTTTGTTGCCCTCGAGGAATGCGATGGTTTTCCTCATACTCCCTTTCACGGGTGTAAATGGGGTGGGCGGAGTTAGGTCGCCCTATGTAAGGAGCCCTGCGCTCCGGATTTGGTCTCTCTGTTCTGATGATAGGTAAAGAAGGGACGCCATATCCACGTTGCCCCTCCAAATGGACGGTGTGCTCGTCTAACGCTTCATCGCGTGGTGGCCACTCATGCCTAACTTCAAGAGGTGATTCTCTATTTATTTCAAGGTCTACATGTAAGGCATCTTCCCGAAAGGGGCTGCTTTGAATAGGCATACCCCACCGAGGATTCTGAATTGGATTCTTTTGTAGGTTTGACCTATAAGGCGGTATGACCAAATCCTCAGGACTGAAGTGAAGGCGACTTGCGCCTGCTTTTTGTGTACCTTTCGAAGCTTCTGCCCTTGATTGGGCTTGACTACGGGTGTACACCATTGCGGTGCTTCTATGCTATCTAAATAAGTTTTTATCTCATTTTATGATTTTTCTTTTTTTTTTTGTCTACACTAAGCAGAATTAAACACACACATTCACAAAACCGTGATTATCTCTTTTAAGGATTCTTGGTGTGTCCTAAACTGGTTTAGTGCATTTTGATGTTTTGTTTTGTTTTTGTAGGTTTTGTAGAACGTTTAAATGCATCATGTAGGCTCTTATAACTCCAAAAAGGTCGCCCCTTCAATATACCAGCCAGGCCGATATACCAACCTCTCTATATACCCGCCCTTACGAGAGGGAGACTATAGGTACGTGAGAGCAGAAGGTACATGGTACGTAGGCGGTACGGAAGGGGAATTGTCCTGTTAATGGCACCTACCATAGAAAACTTATCCTCGCGCGCATGGGAATCACCCCAGCTACGCTCGGTCTGTCTTCGTCGGGATTTATGCCTAACAACAGTTGACAATCGGGAAATGGATGCAAATCAAGCCAAGGTGGTGATTAAATCCACCAATGGTCTTGATCAAGGGCTGGGGTCTTACGACCAGCTCCTTGGTTTAAAATTGTTTCGTGATGTGTGTGGGATTCGTTTTATCCAACAAAAATGAAACTAGCATACATGACTTTCCCTAATGCAATGCAGGATTAAATGAAAACAATTAACGAAATAGAAACAAAAATAGAAAAATTTAACAGAGATAATAAAAATCCCTACCTCTTCTCTGCCTGCTCCTGTTGTCTCTGAATTTCTGCTCTGAAAATCCATAGACAGGAATTCGTCCCTCTGGGAGACGAATTGCGGAACAGAATTCGTCCCTCCCGAGAGACGAATTTGAATTCGTCTCGAGGTCGGACGAATTGCGAGAAAAGGATTCGTCCCTGTCAGAGACGAATAGCGATCTGCAACAAAAAAAAAAATGTACCTGTCAAGCACAAACACAAAACTTTGATCGGTTTCTGTGATTTCAAAAACCAGGGAACAGGGTCCCACCGTGATCGCCACTGAAAGCACGAGATTCCGGGCAAAGGAAACACCAAGTGCGATTGCATTCAAAATTAAGTACGCTTAAGTCCTAGAAATGTAAATTGCATGAAACGGAAAAGAGACACATTGGAAGAGACACAATCAGATAAAGAAAACACAACCCTTTCATTAATTTCCCTTGATCTCTGTTACAATGATGCCTCCTCCCTTTTCAGGGGCTAGGAGCGCAAATAGGGTTTGATTACAATCGCTGAATGATTCCTCTTTTCGCGTGCCCACGATTGCAATGGGCGGGCCAAGATGATGCCTCCGCTGATGTCGATGAGTTCTTCGCCTCTGCTGCTTCTCCTACGAACAAAGAAATGACCAAGACGTCAGTAGCACCTGCTGCAAATGAAAAGCATTCTCTCTCTAAAACCAACGAAATATGCATATGAATATTTGCCTGAAACAGTGAAAACAGTGAATCCAAATTGCTTCAAAACTTGACAGAAGGTAAGAAAAGTTACCAGAAGGCCACTGCCACTGATGCAGCTAGCCAATCCACCTTAAACTGGAATTCGTCCCTGGGCAGGACGAATTCTGACTGTAATTCGTCCCTGGGTGGGACGAATTCTTCTGAGTTGAAGAAACCGACCTGCTGCTGCTCCAATGTCGGATCCCGGGACCTGCAAAATGCCTGCAAACAAGGGGGTTATGTAATTGGGGCCATTTTGGGACGACCCAGATGGTCGGATTTTCCCAATTTGGCCTCCACCCTCGGGAATTTGACCTTGACACCTGCAAGTTAGCGAAACGACAAAGCAACACAAAACATCCTAAAATCTGACCAAAAGTTACAAAATTGCAATTATGGACTAATCAGACCTAGTAACACAGAATGCAATCTAAAAAATAATCTAAAATGCTCAAAAACTAAAATTAGGACTTGGGAGGTGCGGGGGTGCCCAAGTGGGCCTCCCACCGTTGGCCCTCGATTTTGGAGCCAATCCACCGGGGATGGGCCCAAAACCTTTTAGGATTGGGGGGTCGGCGAATTGGTTGGTTCAGATGTCCATGCGTTGGATTTGAGTAAGGTTCGAGCTTCCAAAGGCCACCCAACAACCTCCCTTGCAAAAGAGATTGGTGGATGTGGGAAGGTGAACCAAGGGGGATGCAAGTGAGTCTTCAATTCGACAGCACTTCGTTGCTTGAACACTCCTTCAACCTGTATATTTTGGGTGAGAAAAGTCCCACCTTTTATAGACCCAAGGGGTCTCTTTTGGGAGGGAAGCACAAATGCCAAGTGTTGGCCATAGGCGCCATGTGGCAGTCTTGTCTTCCCATGAGGGAGGGGAGTCCTCCATTGACTTGAACTTTGATAAATGCTTTTTGTAACAGTCCTCTAACGGCCCCTCTGTCCACTTACACATGCGTGCAAGGCAGGAGCCCTTAACTGACTGTTCTGGGCTGCCACTTGGCACCATTTGCATTTTTGCCCGTTAAGCTTAGAATTCGTCCCACCTAGGGACGGATTTAGAATTCGTCCTGGGGTGGGACGGATTCTATTTTGAATTCATCCCGGGGTGAGACGAGTACTGGGCAAAGTGTCCAAGTGTGCCAAATTGCTTCTTGACCTTACAAAATTGCTATGAAAGTGGTTAAGACCACTGTTTAACCTCTGAGGGCTGCCCTGGGGGCTGTGTTTGTCAAAGCGATCAGTGTTTGTAGTCACATAATCGGATTGGTGCTGTTTTGGTGTCTACATGTACTACTAATGCTCATCCTTCATCAACTTCCACATTGATATTACCACAATATTTATATATGATTTACCTAAAGAACCTTTAAATTATATGTATTGCCTTCATACCTACCACTCATCTTCATTCTTGTATTTTTTAATTTTCCTATAACACATGATTAGAAAGTAAATTTTATATATTCACCTCCAAAGAAAATTTTACTTTGACCTACAAAGCTAAAATAATTTTTTCCTATCGATACATACATCAAATTGGTATGCTTTTGGGATTTCATATGGGAGACCCAAGTTCAAATTATGGGTAGGGTGGCCCATGATGTGCCCTTAGTTGAGAAAAAAGTATAGGTCTTTTCAAAAAAACTTGTATTTATCCTAATAAAAAAAAGATCAAGTTCTATAATTGTTATTTAGCATCTTGTGACTTTTTCTATCTTTGTCTTTATATTGGATACTCCGTTGATTGTTTTCTCTTCTTAATTTTGAATCAACAACTTTTGTAGATCAAAATTAAGTTTTTGTTCCTTTAATTTTTATTAAACAAACTTAGAATGATGTGTCAAATACAAGCACATTCATACTACCATTCATGATGTGCTAGTACTTCTTTGCACATATTTTTATTGGACTAGAATAAACATTTAAACAATTGCCACTCCACCTTATTGATAAAATTCTAACACTAATAACACTATAAATAATATATTATTATTTAATGTTGACAACATAGTAGTAATAGTCATACCAAACCCTATAATTGGGACAAATAATAAGAATTTAGCAATCATATTTCAATGCTCAATACATGGTAAAGTGACTATCCATTTGCTATTACCCTTCATTTTATAATAACATTTGAGGGAGCTTCCAATCACATAGAACTATACAAAGAAGACTTTTTTTCAATGTCCCTTTAGGTAACACAACTAGTACAACCACCACAATCTAAAGCTCAAACTTAGTCACATATACAAATATTATATACTTGATTTTTTTATTTTTATTTGAATATATTTAACTAAATATTATAAAAAATAAACTATTTTTAAAATGCATAATATAAATTAACTTATAAGGTTTCATGGCATCAAGAGGTAGTACTAAAATTTATTAATACATTTATGAAAATTTTGCCTACACATTATGGAAGGTTTCAACATTATGGAAGGTTTCATGATGTTTTTTTCCAATGAAACTACACAAAACAAATTACGAGGAGTCTTAATCTGCTCAGTAAACTTATAGCTGTCGTTTATTTAGCATTTTTATAGCTCTCGTTTATATAGCATTTTGTGAAACCATACGATGACATTTATCTATGGTAAAATTAAAATTTATTTGGTACATGAACAGGACAAAGATGTGACCTTAAGTGGATTGTGGTTGATTGATTTAAATTTATCATATAAGATTGTTTTCATTTATTACTGTTTTACACTAACTTTGATTAATATATTAAAACCTCATTTAAAGTTTCTTATTTTCAACTACTTCTTTTGAACTCAATAAAATTTAAAATATATATATAACCATTTAATTATTGGAAGAAAATTTTAAAATTAATATATTTCATCATGAAAATTTAAAAACTCATTAAAAAATATTAAAATATATATATATATAAAATATAAAATATAAAAAAATCTCAGATGATGTGGATGGCCCGTATACTCATTTGCCGACGTTCCAAGACTTAGAGTACCTCCCTTTCCCTTGTTAATTTATTTCTTATATAAATAGGAATAATAGAAACATAGCACCACTCTCATTCTTACCCTCACAACATTGATTTTTCATCTCTCTTGACGTTTTTTTTTTTTTCTCTCCTCTCCTTTTCGGTTGCATTTATTTATTTATTCTGAGAAAGTCAGAAAAATATGTCTGATCTGGATATTAACATTCTTAACGTGTTCGGTCAGAAAATAAACTTGTCAAAGTTTGTTTTGTATGTTGCATATTTTCCCTTTCGAAGAATTAGCTAAAACGAGTGAATTCCTTACATGTTTGTATTATGTTGATTTCAAACCCATTCAAGGAGGCGGGAATTGAATACGGAGGTGAACCATAACCTGTGAAATGTCGAAGGAGTATGTTCACATCCGCATTCAACAACGTACGCGAGAAAGTGTTTGACAACTATTCAAGGGCTGGGTAAGGTGGAAGATAAAGAGCTAGAAAAAGCCTTTGATAACTCAGTTTCTTTGGGATGGTTACAAGTTTTTGATAACTCAGTGTTTCAATTGGAGGCCTTGGATGGAGGAGCTTCACCGAGCTAACTAGATAAAGGTGGCTAATTACTATCGGTACCATACTGGTAATTCAAAGGTTGGTAGATATTGGATCCTTATTGAGGATTGGCCTATTCAAATCTCTCTTGGTCCCATGAAAAAGATTGTTTTGGATGGAACAACACTACTAAGGGTGAGTATTCAGTTGCTCAAGGTTATTTGACCTTATGGCATGATAATCCCAACCATTCTTCTGACATATTTTCTCAATTGTTGGCTCAAAAGCTCTGGCCTAAGGTGAGGTTCTTTAATTGGATTTTATTGCATCATAGGGTGCTTACTAGTGAGCAACTTATGAAGCGTGGTTTTCATGGCCCTTTTAGATGTGAGATGTGTGAAGAGAATGTAGAAACTCTCAACCATATTTTTATTGAGTGTACTTTAACCTCTGAGCTATGGAGGAGAATGACCACTTAACATGGCTTACAGTGGTCCATTTTTTTTACTTTTGAATAGCTTTGGAGGGATTGGCCTAATCAAGAGGGTGTTGATCATTTTATTAGACAGTTAGTTTGGATGGGTTCTACCATTCTTCTTTGGAATATGTGGATTGAAAGTAACAGCGGAATTTTTAATCAAGATAGGAAGGATATTCATTATATTTGGCAAAAGACCATAGCCAACTTAGTTGAATCAGTCCATCAACTTCTTAATCACCCCCAAAACTCCCACCAAATATGGGATCAAGTGATGCAAATATTGAAGATTAAATCTTCTAAGGGCAACCAAATTAAAGGGAATGTGAGTATTAGTAATATAGATAAGACAAGAAATTGGCAACCTCCTCCTAAGGATTTTGAAAAAGTCAATACTTATGAAGCCTCTAGAGGGAACCCTGGAAAAGCTAGTGTGGGAGGAATTGGTAGACTTTTAGATGGCTCCCTAATTTTTACTTTTGCTAAGAAATTTGGGTATTCTTTCCAATAACTTTTTTGAGGGGTATGGTAGCCTTAGAGGCCTTCAGGAGGCTACTAAGGTTGGATGGGAAAAGGTATTAGTTGAGTCTGACTCTCAATTTATGATTAATCTTTTGAAGACTCCTTCCAAGAATCATAAGATTGATTGGAGAATAAAAAGAATTATTGAAAAGATTCAATTAATCCATATGAGATTTTTGAAAGTTGATTACAATCATGTTGTCAAAGATCAAAACAAGAGTGTTGTTGCTTTAGCTAATTGGGTTGTGGACAAAGGTGATCTTACTTGTTATGACCACCCTCTTAGATGGTGGGCTTCGCAAATTAAGGAAGCTCTTCTTTCTATCATTTCTTTGGATGGTTCCAGTTCTGAAGGTACCTAGTTTCTTCTTGGTTTTTTTTGCTTCTCTTTGGTTCATTCAGGTTTTTTTTAGTTCCCTAGCCCACTCTTTTTTTTCTTTTGTTTCTTTTGTTGTTTCTTGTCTTATTAGTCTTCTGGTCTAGATAGGTCATTGTTATGTTCAGTTTTTTTCTTTTTGGTTTTTTTATTTAATTTTTTAAGGTGTGTGTTCTTTTGTTTTGTTTTGTTTTTGTGTTCTTTGTGTTGTTTTTTGTTGTTCTTGTGTTTTTGTTATTGTGTTTTTTTATGTTTTTTGTTATTGTTCTTGTGTTTTTTTCGTTCTTGTTCTTGTGTTTCTCTTTGTTTGTGTTAATTCGTGTTTTTTTATGTGAGTGTTTTCTATGTTTTTTGTTTTTGTTTATTGTCTATTGTTGGTTGTTTTTTATTTTTATTTTTATTTAATTTTTTTAATATTTTAGGTTTTGGTTGTGTTTATTTTTCATGTTTTTTTTTGGGTTATGTCTTTGTAGTGTTCTTTTGTTTTTGTCTTGTTTGTGTTTTGTTATGTGGTTCTTGTTTTTTTCTATGTGGTTCGTGTTGTAGTTTCTTTTTTCTTTTTGTGTGTGTTTGGTTGTGCTTTTGTTTTTGACACACTCAAGATACATGTTTTTTATTTTATTTTATTATTTTTATTGTTATTTACTTATTTATTTACTTATTTTTAAATTGGTTTTGTGTGTTTGTTTGCTCCTTGAGTATGTCAAAGGTGGTAGGCCAGATCCGAATCCTAGGCGTTTTTGGCAGAATGAATACACCTGCATCCTTGAGTCTTACCCGAAAATGGCATCCTTTTTGAGATGTTTTCCACAAATAAAAAACAAACATAGCACCACTCTCATTCTTACCCTCACAACATTGATTTTTTCATCTCTTCACGTATTTTTGTCTCCTCTCCTTTCAGTTGCATTTACTCTTTTGGAGAAAGTCAAAAAATTATGTCTAGGATATTAACATTCCTAACGTGTTTGGTCAGTAAATAAACTTGTCAAAGTTTGTTTTGTATATTGCATATTTTCCCTATTTATTTAAGATGTTGACATGCTTTGGGAGAATTAGCTAAAGCGATTGAATTCCTTACATGTTTGTATTATGTTGATTTCAGACCCATTCAAAGAGGCGGGAATTGAATACGACCTGTATTATGTTGATTTTAGACCCATTCAAAGAGGCGGGAATTGAATACAACCTGTGAAACGTCGAAGGAGTATGTTCACATTCGTATTCAGCAGCGTAACGGGAGAAAGTGTTTGACAACTGTTCAAGAGCTGGGTAAGGAGTACAATTACAACAGGATTGTGAAAGACTTTAAAAAACAGTTAATTACAACGGGATTGTGAAAGATTTTAAAAAACAGTTTTGCTGTAATGGAACGGTTGTGGAAGATAAAGAGCTCGGAAAAGTCATCCAGCTTCAGGGTGACCAGAGGTTGAACGTTTCCCACTTCTTAATCAATGTAAGTATTACTGTACTACATTCTTTGGTTTGGTATCCAGATGGATATGTCTCTCAACTCAGATTTCTATAACATATTAAAGGTTCGCTTTTAATAAATTTGCAGGGCGGCTTGGTGAAGAAGGAGAAGATCAAAATCCACGGTTTCTGCCCAAGCATTGGAAACGTCTCATATCATACATTTTTATTAGAGTTTTATGAGTCAAATATAGAGAAGATCAGTTGGTTTTTGGCATAAAAGGAATCTGTTTATGCGAATGTAACAATGACAAGCATCTAGTCATTTCATTTTACTCAGACGCTTTATTTTATTTCTTAATAGTAGATATTTTTACTTATAATATATTTTATATTTTTACTTATAATATATTTTATATTTTTACTTATAAAATATTTCATATGAATGATTTAAGCGAATTATTTAAAAATTATATTATCATTATTAAAATATTGGAAATAGATAGTGAAAAGTTAAAATAAAAATTTATTACTTGGTAGATTATGATTTAGATGCACTATTTCAAACCCATAAAATACATTTCAAACCCATAAAATACATTGAAGACTTCTTGAAGTTTTTTTTTTTATATAATTAAGTTATTGGTAGCAATTTTCATTAAAATAATAAAACTTTACATTCTTTTTATTATATTAATTTTTTATTAATTCTCATTTTTCATTGGTAGCCATTACAACTTATCAATTTCTTAATACCTTCCTTCATTAAATTTTTTGTTTTTATTTATAGGTTTAGTTTCACTTCTTACTAACACTTTCAGAATTGCTTTTGTTCTCTCAAATCAATATTCCTCTATGTTTCTTTTTGTTTTTGTTTTTGCTTCTTGGGTATACCTCTCTTTTTTTTATTCCTATCAATGCATTCATCTTCATCAATCTCAACTTGACATTGCTCATAATAAAACTTATTATCTATGGGTTTGTCTTGCTTTGAAGGATCCAAAGTACAAAGAATAATCTCATAAGCACTTTCTTCTTTATATTTCCATAGAACCTTGGAGTGCTAGAGCATTGCTCTATAGTAATTACCTCCTTATATTTTCCTCAGAACCCTAAATATTTATGGTTTTCCTTATCTTTATTTCTTATTATGCTACTCCATAGCAATTATTAATTGTACTTGTTCTTAATAGTATATTTTTTACTTATAATATATATTATGATTCTTTGATTCTTGCATTTGGATGATTTAAGAGAATTATTTTTATATTATATTGTCATTATTAAAATATTGGAAATATACACTGAAAATATTAATATAAAAATTTAGGACTTTGTATATTATGATCTTGATGGACTATTTCAAGTCCATAAACATAGAAGACTTATTGAAGTATTTTTTTATTTTTAATTAAGCTATTGATGTCACTTCAATTAAAATAATAAAAATTTACATTACTCTCGTTAAATTACTATTAGGTTAATTAAATGTTATCTAACTTACCTTCCTATCAAAGATGTTCATTTGATTTTCACTCCTTGATATTATTTTTATTAAGAGATAAAATCTCACTTATATAATTGCCTTCTAAAATTTCAATTTTTTCAAGATGAAATTCAATACTATGAATATGAATGGTTGAAATGTTTCTTTATCTATAAATATGTTGTTTATAGCAACCTATAAATTCCCTAATACCTTTATTTTTAGGGGTCTTATTCATGTCCCTAATATTTCAAGATATCATTTCATCATTCTTTTTTGTTTTGTTTTTATTTATGGGTTTAGCTCCACTTCTTATTAAAATTTGGGCATATTTACTTTTGTTTTATACTCTTCTAAGTTTCTTTATCTATTTAATTTTTACTTCTTGGGTTTTCCTCTCTTGTTTTTATTCCCATGAAAACATTCATCTTGATGAATTTCAACTTTTTCACATTGCTAATAATGAGACTTATCATATATGAATTTGTCTTGCTTTGAAAGATTCAAAGTACACTTCCATAAAAACCCGAAAGTACAAAAAAACCACCCCATAGCAACTACCTTCTTATGTTGCCCGCAAAACCCTAAATAACTATGAATTTGCAAAAAGAAGATTCAATATTACTTGAAGATAATAAAAATTATTTATTATCTCTTATAACGGAGGATAAAACGTACATGTCATGTACACTGAAGCATAAGCATGCATATGTTCCTCACTGGCCCATCTATCTTATCGCTCGCAACTTTTTGAACGAGAGTACATGCTTTGAACAAATTCTAAGCACAATTCAAAACGGCAAAAAGGGGATATTGTCACGCTTACATAAAAACACAAAAAATAGTATGGATTTGCTTTAGTATGCTACTGAGGATAGATAATTGCGTGCTTACTATACCCATAAAATTTATTACTTTTTCTTTCTTTCCCTTTTTAATTTACTCTTTCGTACATTGTTCTATGATATTTCACCTCCCATATATTTGGAAGCCAACCAACTCTCCCGATCCATAAATGCATTTTCCTGCAAATGCGATAATGGGATGGCAAAACATAAGGACTAACGTCACAATTCAATTTATATGCCTAATTAAAAATAGAAAGGGGAATACTGTTCCCGATTGTAGCAAAGTCTTATTATGCCCACCGTATGTATATTGAAATGTCATCCACCACCTTTTAGATTTCACACTTTTTATTTTAATTTTTTTATTATTTTTAAGTGGTTTCAAGGAACTCAATTCTTATTTATATTATATTATTATAATATTATTTAACAAGATTTAAACTTGAATTTTTATCTTATGGTTAGTTTTTTTAAATAAATATTATCACAACCATAATTAAATATACTTTAATTTTTATAGTTGTATGTATAAATAAAATTTTAAGGTTATTATCAACCCCTTATCAATGAACCAAATTTTGTTATTCTCAAGCCTATTATTGATCCTATCTTTGGAAATAGAGTTTTTTTTTACTACCCAAATTTCCAATTATTGGTAGTGGAAACTTCTTCCTACCAACAACCCCAGTAGTGAGATTAATGCAACTGGCAAAACCATTCAAAACCTATTGAGAATCTGTGTTATCCCAAACAATGGGAGTATGGATTCCCCTATCTGGAAATAGTTTAAGAAAGGCATTTTCACTGTCAAATCTACATATTATTCCCAAGATACACTTGTTGCATCTTGGGTCTTACCTAAGTCTATTTGACTAAAACACTTGATACCTAAAATTAGCCTTTTCTCGTGGTTTGCTTCCCAAAACATAATTCTAAACATGGACAATCAAATCACCAGAGGTCTGTACATTCATAATCGTTGTCCTCTCTACAAATCAAACTAAGAATCAACTTTCCACCTTTTTTTGGAATGCCCCATCTCATTGTCAATGTCGAATTCCCTATTTGATCTTGTTAATATTGCTTGGGCCCATCCATCATCACTCACTCTCTTATTCTAGCAATGGTCCAACCCTTTTACAAATCCCCAACTCAATTTTCATTGGATCTCTTGCTTACACCACTACTTGTGGCAAATTTAGCTAGAGCAAAACAATAGGATTTTCAATGGGATTGCTAAACACCCCGCACTCTATCTTCATATGAATTACCACATTTACTGCTAAGAATCCTAAACTTGTCCCATCCACTAATATTCCAAAACCTGACCTTGAGTCTCGTTTGTTTGCTCACTTCAAACTTACTAACCTTTCATTTGACACATCTAATTTTGTTGTTGACAAGTCTAGTATCGGGCGAACCTTTCCCCTTGTAGAGTGAATCAAGTTTAACTTCGATAGTGTGGCTAAAGGAAATCTCGGAGCAGTGGGTGATGGAGGCATAGTCAAAATTTACCATGGGAGAATTATCTTTGCCTTTGCTGAAAGCATTGATCTTGAAACAAACAATATGGCTAAAGCAAGAGCCCTATATCAAGGGTTGCTTATCTTGGATGGTTCCAATGTTGACAATATCATTGTTGAAGGAGACTCATTATTCATCATCAAACACCTCAAAGCAAGTATTCCAATATTATTATCCAACATATTTATAGAGAAGGGAATAAGGCAGCAGATTGGTTGGCCAACATAGGTGTCAAAGAGAAGATCCTTCATGTGTGGCAGATAAACTTTAAGCAACACCTCAAGATGGCCAATCATGTTGATGATATTTTCCTTTTGTAAGTTGGGTTGCACAATGAATTGCATTCCATGAAGAGGCTTCAGCTCTTCCAGTTCTACTAACTACAACTTACTCCATAAGACCACACAGAAGGTTACCTTGTATTTGAACACTCCTGTGATGCAAGATATTTTGAAAAAAAAAAAAAATCCCTATGCTAAATCGAGGACCCGAATCTAGTCAAAGACTCACTCAAAATGGCCACCTTGCTTTTGAGCAATTTTGATTATCATCCATTTTTTAAAGTGATAATGTGATGGAAATGGTGGAGTAATTATCCCTCTTGGGTCTATCCTTCTTTCCAATTGTTTGTTTGCTTGTGTTTGTTCTACCTAAGTTATTTCTGTTTGGTTGTGTTTGTTGCTCCTTTTCTTTGGTCTATTTTGGCTTTATGACCAGTGGGTTTTCTCTTTTATTCAATTTGTAAAAGGTTTAGGGATCCTTTCAAAATCCTTTCTACTAATAAATAAAATTAAAAAAATATTATTATATTGTAGTATAATTTTTATACTTAGTCTACTTAATGACAATTTAATGTTTGATTTTCTTTTATTAAAGTTACCTTCTAAGTAGTTCAATGGTACTTATATAGTTTATTTTTCTTTTATACACAAGCTCTCTCACACACACACCACGCTTACTCACAGACACACACACCACGTCCCATGGTGGTTTGAACCTAGGTCTCACGAAAGAAACCCAAAGAGCTAATTTTATTCTATCATAATTTTGATAGCATTTTCATCAAGAGATTGCATATGATTTATCACTTGATTTAATTCCATATAGATATATCAACATTTTTAAGATATTATCTCCATCAATAATTGATGGATATCTAGGATAATACTATCTATGATCTAATTTTGACATTTTTTAGAATTAATAATAATATGAGGATCCACCTCCATTGAAATATGTTTGCATCATTTTTTACATGACCATCGTAGTTCCTATAAGAAGTACCCCATCTTTGCATAGTTGTTTGCTGAAATTGCATATGATTTTGTGTAAGTGAGAATAATTTTGCCTTCGTTACCCCAAGAAACACCACCATCAAAATTATGTTTGATAAACCTAAATTTTGGAGATTTTCATTTTACAATGACTTTATGTAGATTTTTCCCATTAAATCTATTATTGTAGATCACTCTTACATGTAACTATAAATCCTATAACCAAGTGATTAGTATATATTTTCCTACATTTAAGACTTCCAATTATGAGAACCATGCCTATACATATTCTAAAGAGAGACCAATATGAATCCAAACTAGCATGTATTTCTTTATTTTATTTTAAAAAGAATTATTATTCCTTTCAAGCCACAACTTCTAGAAAATAATTATTTACGACCAATCCTCTACATAATGCTTTATGATTTAGATTTGAAATAATGTATCCAACATATCATCAACTTTTATTATGTTAATACAACAACTATATAAATTCTCATTCCTTTGAAAAAGTATATGGAAAATATGGAAGTAAAAATAATGAAGAAGATTATAAGTTTCTATCACATCTTCGAAAAGAGACATCTAAATGTATTATTGACTTTTTGGCATTGAATCTAATATATTATTCTAGTATATGTTTTCTTTTGTGCATTATTAAATTGATATGGCTATTGATGTATTTCTATAAATTGCTTCATTGTGTCATTGATTTAAATCATACAAACTTGTTTTAAAATGGATGTGTGTTCATGGAATTCATAGGCATGGGCAAATGCACCCTTCTTTAGACATCTAGTAATATAGATATTTTTCATTTCTTAACTCTAGTAGGTGCAATGACATATCAACAAGTTTCTTTACCTATGGATAATAGAATTTTTGTCCTAATCATGGCATCAAATCCTTTTAGTTGCTTGGATTCAAGCATTGACTCTTATAAAGGAATAAGACAACTTATATCCAATGCATGTGGTGGCATGATAGTTGGTTATCCTCTTTACATAGAGGAGGTCAAATATTCAAAGTGAACCATTTGGATATTCTTCATCTATATATCTATCTATCTATCTATATACATACATACATATAAGATGAAGATGATTTTCCAATCATTGTTTGGAAATTTTGAACATATTGATTTCAATACATGTGAAAGATGATGAATCAAACCCCCAATATCTTTTGATATTAAATTTTCTAAGTTGCATGATTTTTCTAGCACTATACATTGGTCATATCAATTTATAGACCTACTTCTATTTTTGGGGATAAATTATGTGAAATACTCCTAGAGTTATGATTCCCTAATTTGAAAGACTAGATTTACTTTTTTTTATAC
Source organism: Wollemia nobilis (assembly GCA_028583015.1). Lineage (NCBI taxonomy): Eukaryota > Viridiplantae > Streptophyta > Pinopsida > Araucariales > Araucariaceae > Wollemia > Wollemia nobilis. The sequence goes on from JAQPPZ010002224.1 coordinate 3,239,958, forward strand.
AATCAAAATATTTAGCTTGATGTTTTCGCAAATATAGATGAATTTGTGATAGTTGTAGTAGATTTTAGGTCTTTTAGAGGCTTGTAAGAAAAGTATTTAGGATATGCTTTAGGCAATCCCTATTTCTCTTTTGGATGATTGATTTACCTTATTCATGAAGATCTGCTCTTTCATGATCTTTTCCTTATTCTATTATTTATTTAGGTACTCTTCAAAGTTTATTACAAATATTCTTTTAAGTAGGTTCATGCAAATCCTTTTTTGAAAACTAAAGTTGGGTGGCCTATGGGTAAGAAAAAGTCTTTAAATAGAGTGATGTATCCCATGAATGGAAAATTTATACCTTCAAGATATACCTTAATTGATAAAGGAAGATTGAAAGAGCTTTTATTTATTAGAGATGGTGGTTTTCACTCTTGTTCTTCATTTGAATCCCTAGAAAAAGTGTTTTATGGCTTTGTATAGGAGTGTATAATAATGAAAGTGGTGATTATGGTGTATCCTATGGATAATTTTGTGTATGAACTATTTTATAGTTGTATATTTTAGATGATGGGATGGATCCAATTGAATCTAGTTCGAAATATAGAGACCCAGAAGAGCATACATTATAGGGAGGAATGATATTGTTACTAATGCTTCATCTCCTTTGCCTTCAACTTAAATTATAGGGGGTATTAAAATTGTAATATTATTCATGGCCAAGGCTAATAATGTGTAATTCATTGGATAGGATTACGGGTATTTCATTGTAAAATGTATTAATGATTGTAATATTTTATTATTTAAGCCATTATTAAAATTTTTATGGTTAAAACCTCTTATCAATTATAATTAACCTAAATCACTTGGCTTAGTTTAAACTTTATTATGTCATTGGGGCTTTTGGTATTACTATAAATACCCCCCTAATACTCCTCATTTCTCATCAGACTATTATTTAATACTATCTATGGATTATGATTATTTATTGTGCATATGGGTGCCTCAAATGTCTTTCATCCTTATTTTGCTTTCTATATAATACTTAAGTGATTTTTTTTATTCTATTACTTTAAATAAAATATTTTGAATTTCCACATCCACTCATTCGCCCTTTAGTTTAGATAAAAAGGGATGACCTTATTAGACCAAGATTGATAATGAAATACCTATGGGTGCTCTTGATGTATTCTACAAGAAAGTGCAATGTAAGCATATGGGTGTTCTTATATGTAATCCTACAGGTAAATTTATTTAAGCCTATACAAAGTTTTGATATATTCACCCTTAACAATATAGGTTAAGCCATGTCTATGTCTAATCTTGATTAAAGGGTTTAATATGTTTATTATATTGTAATTTAACATTCAATTTAGGCTATGTCATCTTAAGGTTAACATTTACATGAGGACTAAGAATGACTATAAATACCCTCAATGCATGATCCATTGTATCATTTAGCAATATGTGAGGTCATGGGGGTGTCTATAAGCATATGCCCATTATTATTTTTGTATATCCTTATATATATTTTGTTTATTTGTCATATTTATTTTGGTCTACTATTATTTAGCATATGTATCAAGTACATGTATGTTTTAGAATATTTCTAGAAATTTTTATGAATTCTAACACATCTATTATTGACTAATAAAACTAAAACCAATTAAAATTTTATTTCAAGTATATGTGGTTTGGGGTCTAAATACTAAAAAATTGATGTATGAGTTATGTTATGGATATGCAACATTTGCAAAGAGGCCTTGATATTTTCACCTTCATCTCCTTTATTGATGACCTCAATAGCAATAGGAGTATTGGTAACTTTAGATAACAATGTGCATTAACACCAAAAATATCTATTTTTCATGCTTAAAAGTGTTGTTCCAATTTTTCCTTCATATTCAAATGCATCACTGAATCCTAGGAGCGGTATATAAATTTAAGCCAATAGTACTTAAAAAGTAAATTTAACATTTATTTTTATATGTAAAAGGTTTTGTAACTTTAATTAGTTTTTAACTATTATAGATCACTTTGTTTTGTGATGGCACTAACCCAAATGGGGACCTATGACCATGAATGAAACTATTGAGTGTCAAGGGGAATTTATCCCTTCATCTCATTGAAACAAGCTCCCCGATTCACCACTTATTGATAATTTAAGAACTAAAGTTAGGCATAATTTATCCCTAAAAAACTTGGTCTACATTACCTAAATGGATGAATTTTTTAGCTATATGTGTTTTTGTGTCCAAATACTAATATAAATATAAATTTTATATATATATTATATATATATATATATATATATATATATATGAATTGTGTTATGCATATGCAACATTCACAAAGAGGCCTTATGATTCACCCTCATCTCATTTTCCTTTATTTTTTATCTCAACAACAGTAGGAGCATTAAGATATTTAGATAATAATGTGTGCTACCACAAAATATTTCTATCTTCCATGCTTCCAATAATTGTTTTAACCCGTCATTCATCTTCAAATGCATTGGTGAAGCTTGGGAGAAGAATTGATTTTCTATATTTTTTAAAGATGCTTTATTATTTAATCTTTAAAGATATAAAATACCTTTTATTTCATCTATTGAATGCCTAGATATTATCTTTATTGTGTCTTAAACTGGACATTATCGTACTTGAATTAGCCTCATTATAGTGCCATTTTCTATTCATGGGATACTTATATCAATATAATAACTCTTCTTGTACTTAATTGTTTTATTTTTTATTAGAGTTTTGATGAGTCAATGGTTCTAAATGTTTGTAAGGATATTTCATCTATGTTTCTAACACAATTTCAAAGAGAGATATATGAAATTTCTATAGGTGTTTTTTGGGTTGTAATTCTAAAACAAAAATAATTTCTCTTTAATAAAATTCTACATAAATGAAACCCATTCAAGGCTAAGACCAAGTAATGTTAAAACATCAAACCCGTTCTAAATTATCATTTCTAATATCAATTTTTTTGTCATTTCATGTCCACATTGTACTATTAATTCTCATCCTTCATCAACTTACACATTGATATTACCACAATATTTATATATGATTTACCTAAAGCACCTCTAAATTATCTGTATTGCTTTCATCTCTACCACTCATATTCATTCTTGTAATTTTTAATTTTCCTATAACACATGATTAGAAAGAAAATTTTATATATTTACCTCCAAAGAAAAATTTACTTTGACCTACAAAGCTAAAATAATCAAGTTTTGTTCCTATCAATACATCAATTTCGTATGATTTTGGGATTTCATATGGGAGACCCAAGTTTGAATTATGGGGAGGGTGGCTCATGATGTGCCCTTAATTGAAAAAAAGGTATAGGCCCTTTCAAATAAACTTGTATTTACCCTAATAAAAAAAATATCAAGTTCTATAATTGTTATTTAGCATCTTGTGACTTTGTCTATCTTTGTCTTTGTGTTGGATACTCCTTTGATTGTTATTGATGTAGAACTCAAAGTGAAGCTAATTTTATTCATGTAGAATACAAAAATATATACAATGTAATGTGGTGGAGGGTTACAACAACCTGCAACAACACACCCAGTAGGGGTAAACCACACCAACAATCTGAGAAACAAACAAGCCATCGAACTGCTAGCAAACAAGTCATCGACTAATAATTCGAACAAACACTCTATGTGGGTATACTATGCCAATCACGTGAATACAATGCAATATAATAATTAAATAATTAAATAGTAACTTAGGCTTAATAATAATAAAATAATAAGCCTAAGTATCCTCAACACTCCTCCCAACCATAGAAGCATTGGACCCCAATGCTCTCAACAAATATGGAAAGTCATGGTCCATTTTATGGTGAGTAATCTAGTAGGTCATATGTGGAAAGTGACCATGATGGACGACAAGGGACCATGATGGATGACAAGGTAAGAAGTGGAAGAACCTTGTTGAGTGTGATGAGTCTTCATCTTGAAAACTCTATCTGAAATAAGCAAAAGTTGTTGATCAGGTGCCATTACTTCTATAGGGCTAATGACAGGTTCAGGTACAAAAGGAGGATCCTAAAATGGTGTCTCTAGAAAGTGTCACTTATCCAAAGAAATTCAAACTCTGTCTCTAACTTGAGATTATTGAGGACTATGATGCTTGCACATCATTCTTTATTGATCTTATAGAATCTCCTGCAAGTCATGTGGTATCTTACCCTGAAGGCTCTACTGATGCTGAATAAAGGAAGTGATCTTAGCTTACTCCTTCAACTATACAATGGTGGAAGAGGCAAAGTCAAGGGCAACTTCTATGGAGAAAGTGGATGTTTTTTTAGAGGTGTACCCAAAATAATGCCAATGAAATGGTTGGTATTTTTTTAATGAGTGAGAGTGATGGGTTGCTTAACCACGAGCTCTTGTGATTGTTCAATTTGTAGAAGTGAAGCTTCTTCTTTATCATGAGTTTTTGATGGTGTTTCTTCTTTCTCTTGTGTGGGACTTATGCATGTAGGAGTCAAAATAACTGCTTGAATTAATGGATTATGAACTTGCCTACAACTTAGCATTAAATTTGATGTGGGTATAGTGCTTTGTATCAAGTAGGTTTTATCATGCAAATCCAATGTGTATGTGTTATTTTTAGCATGATATACAAAATTCCTATCAAATTTATAGGGTTTACCTAGCAATAGTCCACAACAATCCATATATGTGACATCACATCTTACTTTATCCACAAACTTATCACCAAAAGAAAAATTCAAGGTGTAAGTGTATGTGATGTTAGATGTGGATTCTACATCCTTCCATCCAATTGCATAAGGTTGGTGATGTGGCATTATGGAAAGCTTCAACTTCTCTACAATGGACTTTACAATGAGGTTCTTTTATGAGTTGTTATATATGATACAATCCACATAAAAATCATGTGTAAGGTGGGCTCTAATGACAACCAAATGGTCATGACCCCTTTGTGCAAAAATATTTATAAGGGTAATGTTGTTGACTTTACCCTTTAAATTTGGATACTCTTATTCTGTTCATGTAGCCCTAACGAGACCAGCTTGTGGTTCCTCATGTGTAGGTTGTACAACAAGTGACTTTTTCTTCTTTGCTCGTTCAAGAGCATAACATTTAGCCTTGGTGTGACTAGGCTTCTTACAATAATCATAATACATTGTAGAAGGAGGAGAAGAAGAAGAAGAGGCTTTAGGTGAAGCAAGAGAAGAAGAATAATGAAGAGAAGAAGAAGATGATGAATTCTTTGCCTTTTGTTGATGTGACTCTTCTGAGCTCTCTTGTGAGGATCAAGTTTTTTGAGAACCACCAAATTTCTCCTTCACAAGTATTGCATGCTTGAATGTCGCTAACAAGGTGACAAAAGTAATGAATTTTACTTCCCTCATGATAGGATCTTGCAAACCACTTAGAAAATTTTCAATAAGCTCTGGATCTGAAGAAGTGACTCTAGAAAGAACTCTAAGCCTATTGAACTAAAAAATGTAATAAGAAACTAGCATATTAAAACCTTGCTTCAACCTATACCACTTGATCCTTAGATCACCTTGGTAGTTAGGCAAAAAAAATATTTCTTTCAAGAGTGCCACTAATTCTTTCCAATTTTTGACCTTGGTTGTACCATTAGAAATCAACATTTTTGCTAAACGTATAAGTCTTACCTATGCCAAAGGTAGTTATTCATCTTCTAGAAGCTTAGCATATGAAAACCAAGTCTCCATATCCAATATCCAGGTAGACAACACATTAGGATTTCTAAATTCGTCATAAGGTTTAGCATCACATTTGATTTTGTTGTCAAATTTGTTGTTGTATATTTTGACATCTCCTTGACATGTTTGTAATATGTTGATTTTAGACCCATTCAAAGAGGCAAGAATTGAATACAACTTGTGAAATGTCGAAGGAGTATGTTCACAATCGTATTCAGCAGTGTAATGGGAGAAAGTGTTTGACAACTGTTCAAAGGCTGGGTAAGGAGTATAATTACAATAGGATTGTGAAAGATTTTAAAAAATAATTTTGCTGTAACAGAACGGTTGTGGAAGATACAGAGCTCAGAAAAGTCATCCAACTTCAGGGTGACTAGAGGTTGAACGTTTCCCACTTCTTAATCAATGTAAGTATTATTGTGCTACATTCTTTGGTTTGGTATCCAGATGGATATGTCTATCAACTTAGATTTCTATGACTTATTAAAGGTTCGTTTTTAATAAATTTGCAGGGTGGCTTGGTGAAGAAGGAGAAGATCAAAATCCATAGTTTCTAGAGTCTACCCAAGCATTGGAAATGTCTCATATCGTACATTTTCATTAGATTTTTATGAGTCAAATATAGAGAAGATCAGTTGGTTTTTGGCATAAAAGGAATCTATTTATGCGAATGTGACAATGACAAGCATCTATTCATTTCATTTTACTTAGACGCTTTATTTTATTTCTTAATAGTAGATATTTTTTCTTATAATATATTTTATATTTTTACTTATAAAATATTTCATATGAATGATTTAAGCGAATTATTTAAAAAATATATTATCATTATTAAAATATTGGATGATTTTTTTAGCTATATGTGTTTTTGTGAATGTTGCATATGTGTTTTTGTGTCTATATAAAGTTCTATGAATTCTAACACATCTATTATTGACTAATCAAACTAAAACCAATTAAAATTTTATTTCAAGTATATGTGGTTTGGGGTCTAAATACTAAAAAATTGATGCATGAGTTATGTTATGGATATGCAACATTTGCAAAGAGGCCTTGATATTTTCACCTTCATCTCCTTTATTGATGACCTCAATAGTAATAGGAGCATTGGTAACTTTAGATAACAATGTTCATTAACACCAAAAATATCTATTTTTCATGCTTGAAAGTGTTGTTCCAATTTTTCCTTCATCTTCAAATGCATCACTGAAGCCTAGGAGAGGTATATAAATTTAACCCAATAGTACTTAAAAAGTAAATTTAACATTTATTTTTATATGTAAAAGGTTTTGTAACTTTAGTTAGTTTTTAACTATTATAGATCACTTTGTTTTGTAATGGCACTAACCCAAATGGGGACCTATGACCATGAATGAAACTATTGAGTGTCAAGGGGAATTGATCCCTTCATCTCATTGAAACAAGCACCCCGATTCACCACTCATTTATAATTTAAGAAATAAAGTTAGGCCTAATTTATCCCTAAAAAACTTGGTCTACATTACCTAAATGGATGAATTTTTTAGCTATATGTGTTTTTGTGTCCAAATACTAATATATATATATATATATATATATATATATATATATATATATGAATTGTGTTATGCATATGCAACATTCACAAAGAGGCCTTATGATTCACCCTCATCTCATTTTCCTTTAATTTTTATCTCAACAATAGTAGGAGCATTAAGATATTTAGATAACAATGTGTTTCTATCTTCCATGCTTCCAAGAATTGTTTCAACCCCTCATTCATATTCAAATGCATTGGTTAAGCTTGGGAGAAGAATTGATTTTCTATATTTTTTAAAGATGCTTTATTATTTAATCTTTAAAGATATAAAATACCTTTTATTTCATCTATTGAATGCCTAGATATTATCTTTATTGTGTGTCTTAAACTGAACATTATCGTACTTGAATTGGCCTCATTATAGTGCCATTTTCTATTCATGGGATACTTATATCAATATAATAACTCTTCTTGTACTTAATTGTTTTATTTTTTATTAGAGTTTTGATGGGTGAATGGTTCTAAATGTTTGTAAGGATATTTTATCTATGTTTCTAACACAATTTCAAATAGAGATATATGAAAGTTCTATAGGTGTTTTTTGGGTTGTAATTCTAAAACAAAAATAATTTATCTTCAATAAAATTCTACATAAATGAAACTCATTCAAGGCTAAGACCAAGTAATGTTCAAACATTAAACCCGTTCTAAAGTATCATTTCTAATATCAAATTTTTTGTCATTTCATCTCCACATTGTACTACTAATTCTCATCCTTCATCAACTTCCACATTGATATTACCACAATATTTATATATGATTTACCTAAAACACCTTTAAATTATCTGTATTGCTTTCATCTCTACCAATCATTTTCATTCTTTTATTTTTTTAATTTTCCTATAACACATGATTAGAAAGGAAATTTTATATATTTACCTCCAAATAAAATTTGACTTTGACCTACAAAGCTAAAATAATCAAGTTTTGTTCCTATCAATACATCAAATTGGTATGCTTTTGGGATTTCATATGAGAGACCCAAGTTCGAATTACGGTGAGGGTGGTTCATTATGTGCCTCAGTTGAGAAAAACGTATAGTCCCTTTCAAATAAACTTGTATTTACCCGAATAAAAAAATATCAAGTTCTATAATTGTTATTTAGCATCTTGTGACTTTGTCTATCTTTGTCTTTGTATTGGATACTCCTTTGATTGTTATTGATGTAGAACCCAAAGTTAAGCTAATTTTATTCATGCATAATACAAAAATATATACAATGTAATGCGATGGAGGGTTACAACAACCTACAACAACACACCCAGTAGGGGTAAACCACTCTAACAATCTGAGAAACAAACAAGCCACCGAACTGCTAGCAAACAAGTCACTAACTAATAATTCGAATAAACACTCTATGTGGGTATACTATGTCAATCATGTGAATACAATGCAATATAATAATTAAATAGTAACCTAGGCTTAATAATAATAAAATAATAAGCCTAAGTATCCTCAACACTCCTCCCAACCATAGAAGCATTGGACCCCAATGCTCTCAACAAATATGGAAATTCATGGTCCATTTGATGGTTAATCCAGTAGGTCATATGTGGAAAATGACCATGATGGACGACAAGGTAAGAAGTGGAAGAACCTTGTTGAGTGTGATGAGTCTTCATCTTGAAAACTCTATCTGAAATAAGTGAAATTTGATGATCAGGAGCCACTACTTTTGTAGAGCTAATGACAGGTTCAGGTACTAAAGGAGGATCCTAAAATGGTGTCTCTGGAAATTGTCACTTATCCAAAGGAATTCAAACTCTGTCTCTAACTTGAGATGAGTGAGGACTATGATGCTTGCACATCATTCTTTATTGCTCTTGTAGAGTCTCCAGCAAGTCTTGTGGTATCTTACCCTGAAGGCTCTACTGATGCTGAATAAAGAAAGTGATCTTAGCTTACTCCTTCGACTGTACAATGGTGGAAGAGGCAAAGTCAATGGCAACTTCTATGGAAAAAGTGGTTGATTTTTTAGACATGTACCCAAAATAATGTCAATAGAATGGTTGGTATCTTTCACATGAGTGAGAGTGATGGGTTCCTTAACCACGAGCTCTTGTGATTGTTCAATTTGTAGAAGTGAAACTTCTTCTTTATCATGAGTTTTTTATGGTGTTTTTTTCTTTCTCTTGTGTGGGACTTATGCATGTAGGAGCCAAAATAACTACTTGACTTAATCGATTACGAACTTGCCTACAAATTAGCATTAAATTTAATGTGAGTATAGTGCTTTGTATCAAGTAGGTTGTATCTTGCAAATCTAATATGTATGTGTTCTTTTTAGCATGATATACAACATTCCTATCAAATTTATAGTGTTTACCCAACAATAGTCCACAATAATCCATCTCTGTCACATCACATCTTACTTTATCCATAAACTTATCACAAAAATAAAAATTCAAGGTGTAAGTGTATGTAATTTTAGATGTGGATTCTACATCCTTCTACCCAATTGCATAGGGTTGGTGATGTGGCATTATGGAAAGCTTCAACTTCTCTACAATGGACTTCACAATGAGGTTCTTTTGCAAGCTGTTATATATGATACAATCCACATAAAAATCATGTGTAAGGTGGGCTCTAGTGACAAACAAATGGTCATGACCCCCTTGTGCAAAACATTCATAAGGGTAATGTTGTTGAGTTTACCCTTTAAAGCTAGATACTCTTCTTTTGTTCCTGTAGCCCTAATGGGACCATATTGTGGTTCCTCATTTGTAGGTTGTACAACAAGTGACTTTTTCTTCTTTGCTCATTCAAGAGCATAAAATTTAGCCTTGGTGTGACTAGGCTTCTTACAATAATCATAATACATTGTAGAAGAAGAAGGAGAAGAAGAAGAAGAAGCTTTAGGTGAAGCAAGAGGAGAAGAAGAATGAGGAGAAGAAGAAGATGATGAATTCTTTGCCTTTTTTTTATGTCTCTTCTGAGATCTCTTGTGAGGATCAAGGTTTTTGAGATCCACCAAATTTCTCCTTCACAAGTATTGCATGCTTGAATGTTGCTGACAAGGTGACAAAAGGAATGAATTTTACTTCCCTCGTGATAGGATCTTGCAAACCACTTACAGATTTTTCAATAAGCTCTGGATCTGAAGAAGTGACTCTAGAAATAACTCTAAGCCTATTAAACTAAAAAATGTAATTAGAAACTAGAATATTAAAACCTTGCTTCAACTTATATCACTTGATCCTTAGATCACTTTGGTAGTTAGGCAAAAAATATATTTCTTTCAAGAGTGCCACTAATTCTTTCCAATTGTTGACTTTAGTTGTACCATTAGAAATCAACATTTTTGCTAAACGTATAAGTCTTACTTGTGCCAAAGGTAGTTATTCATCTTCTACAAGCTCAACATATGAGAACTAAGTCTCCATATCCAAGATCCAGGTAGACAACACATCAATATTTCTAGATCCGTCATAAGGTTTAACATCACATTTGATTTTGTTGTCAAATTTGTTGTTGTAGATTTTGACATCTCCTTGAGGAGGGACATTTACAAAAATATCCTTTACTTTATCAATTAAGTCATCAACAACAATGGTAATGTTGGCTACTTTTTGTGCAAGATATTTTACCATTTGTTTTCTAATGTATGCCAGTATAGGTTTGCAAATATTTTTACCAAATCACAAATTTTCCCTTTTCAAATTGCAAATTAGGACGAGTTTTAGTACTACAAAATTCAACTCTTTTTCTAATAACTCGGAAAACTATAACCCTAGATGCAAATATTGACCTTTGGAGTGAGAAAAATGATAATTTTTACAAAACAATGTGTAAAAATACAAAAATTGATGGAAAATTTCACTACATAAAAATTGATGGAAAATTTCACCTCTCTATAATAAAATTTGGTGGGACTAATTGGGCAGTCAACTATCCGAAATCAATGGTCAATGATGGAACTATGCAAGTCAACAACCCACCAATTGGGCAGTCAACTATCCGAAATCAATGGTCAATGATGGAACTATGCAAGTCAACAAGTCAACAGAGGGTTTAAGCGCAGTTAACACGTGATCAATGAAAGGTCTAAGTAAGTGTCAAGCGGTGATTAACAGCCTCCACTATTGTGGTGATGCACGTAAGGCATCCGCTTGCAATTACCACAAGGTAATCAAATTCAATGGTGTGCATTTTTGATTAGAAAGCATCGAAGGCACTCCCACACCCGTAATGTGGGATAAAAGAGATGGAAGAAAATACAAGCGCGTTCTTTGCCAGTAGTTAAAACGCGCTTTGCCAGTAGTTAAAAGTTTTTGGTGGCACTGAAAAGTTGAAAGGTCAGTAAGTCTTCTTAGCGGTGTCAGGTTGCGAGTAGAAAAAATCATCGATGATGGAAAATCTTTTGCCAGCGATTAAATAAACCAACCTTAGTAAGTTTTGGTGAAATTTCCCTTGTTCTTATCGATCGAAAAAACTACATCAAGAGGAATTTTTTGTAGCATCAAGAAAAAAGACCGTCAAATAGAATTTTTTTTAACCTTAGGAAAGGTTAATATGGTCTACCTAAAATTGTTGTCAAGTCATTGAAGGTGCAGCTCACTAGTAAGGAAGCATGTCACAACGAGGAATTCTTAGAGGTAAATTCAAATCGCATCGAATGGGAAGATAAGGTGCTCATCGAGAAAGACAGGCTAAAATGTTTATGCTAAACATCAGGAGGAGAAGGAGATGACATCAAAAGTCTTGGTGGGCGGTGTCAGACATCAGACAATTTCTATCGTCGAGGTGATCGATTCGTGGCAGGACAAAGGTGGAATGAAGATACACACCAAGTTTACCTGTGTGAAAGGAATCAAGCGCATTTTTGTCACCATCGATGGAGGAGCACACCAGGTGTAACCTAATAGAAAACAACGTCTCCTCATTGAACGTAACTCCATGGCAAGAGTGGAGGATATAGCATCGGGGAAGGAGTGCACTCTATCATTTGGCGAGTATGCAATGGAAGGCTTTCTACATGCACCGATATGAACGCACTCTCATGGTCACCGATGAGTACTATGAAATACACCATTGGTGAAGGTTTCATCGAAAACCTAATCACGTGTCAGAAATTAACAACCAAACTTTAGAAAAAACAAAGTCACAAAATATTATTTTGACATAGAAAACTCACGAACTCATCGTTGTACTGCGAATAGCGTCGATTTGATATGGATTTTAAACGTCTCACCACATGAATTTACCTACAACGAGGTAATGGAGGTCACCCGATTTGGGCTAACCATCTAATGTTTCTATCAAGAAAATGGAGTAGGGGAGAAATTCTACCCGCTGTCACCTCGAGTGTTTCACTAAAATGTTATGACTGGCTTCAGCCAATTCCACAAAATCATCGAACAGGATCTATTTCCTTAGTCTCTGAATACCAGTGATGTAGAACCCAAAGTGAAGCTAATTTTATTTATGCAAAATACAAAAATATATACAATGCAATGCGGTGGAGGGTTACAACAACCTGCAATAGTGCACTCAGTAGGGGTAAACCACTCCAACAATTTGGAAAATAAACAAGCCACAGAACTACTAGAAAACAAGTCAGTGACTAACAGTTCGAACAAACACTCTATGTAGGTATACTTTGCCAATCACGTGAATACAATGCAATATAATAATTAAATAATTAAATACTAACTTAGACTTAATACTAATAAAATAATAAACCTAAGTGTCCTCAACACCCCTTTCTTCTTAATTTTGAATCAACAACTTTTATAGATAAAAATTAATTTTTTTGTTCCTTTAATGTTGATTAGACAAATTTAGGATGATGTGTCAATTACAAGCACATTCATACTACTATTCATGATGTGCTAGTACTTCTTTGCATATATTTTTATTGGACTAGACTAAACCTTTGAACAATTGCCACTCCACCTTATTGATAAAATGCTAGCACTAACAACACTATAAATAATATCTTGTTATTTAATGTTGACAATATAGTAGAAATAGTCATACCAAACACTATAATTGAAAATAGAAATTTAGCAATCTATGTCAATGCTCAATACATGGTAAAGTGACTATCCATTTGCTATTACCCTTCATTTTAGGATAGCTTTTGAAGGAGCTTCCAATCACATAAGACTATACAAAGTAGACTTTTTTCAATGTCGCTTTAGGCAACACAATTACTACAACCACCACAATCTAAAGCTCAAACTTAGTCACATATACAAATATTATATCTTTGATTTTTTTATTTTTATTTGAATATATTTAACTAAATATCATAAAAAATAAATTATTTTTAAAATGCATAATATAAATTAACCTTTAAGGTTTCATGGCATCAAGAGGGGCAATTGTTAATACTAAAATTTAATAATATATTTATGAAAATTTTCTCAAATTAATTTGAAACTTTATTTTTTAATAATTAATTATATGAAATGCTTATATGATATTTGAAATTTTATTTTTTAATAATTAAATATATAGGATGCTTATATAATATTTTTTTTAAATAAAACTAGAGAAATCTTGATCTGCTCACCACTTCGGTTAACTTGTAGCTCTTGTTTATATGGTATTTTGTGAACCTACGATAACATTTACCCTATGGTAAAATTTATTTGGTACATGGACAAAGATTTGACCTTAAGTGGATTGGGATGGATTTAAATTTATCAAAATTGATTTCATTTATTATTGTTTTACACTAACTTTGATTAATATATTAAAATTTGATAGATTTAAAGTTTCTTATTTCCAACTACTCATTTTCAACTCAATAAACTTTAAAAAAATATTTATTAAATTTTTTAAATGTAAACAAATTTTAAAAATAAATATTTTAAAAAATATTTATTAAATATTTTAATTATTTAAACAAATATTAAAAATATCTGCTTGTTATGATGCAGTGGTAAATGTCCTAGGTGCTGATAGAGGCCAACCCAGGTTCCATTCCCCTTGTCTCCATCCTGCAGATATATGGTATAGTTAGGAATGTCCTATGTGTTGGTAGAGGCCGACAAGGCTCCATTCCTCCTATGCCCAACTTGTTGAAAGTGGCACCCCGAAAGGGGTGTTTTCCACTATAAATTAGATCTTCTTGTTGTGGTGCAGTGGTAAATGCCCTGGGTGCTGGTAGAGGCCGACCCAGGTTCCATTCCCCTTGTCTCCATCCTGCAGATATATGGTATAGTTAGGAATGTCCTATATGCTGGTAGAGGCCGACAAGGCTCCATTCCTCCTATGTCCATCATGTTAAAAGTGACACCTCGAAAGGAGTGTTTTTCACTATAAATTAGTTTTTAACCCAGGTGTTATAGGTGAGTTGGAGAGGAGAGGGCAATCCTCCAAGGGAGGTCCCAGGTTCAAATCTCCACCCTACCAAAAAGCTGAATTGGGTATCCAAAATCCAATTGATAATGTTGGTGCGGGCAGGGTCGGGTGCAACCCCCGGGTGACTTTGACGATGTAGAACCCCCTGTTCGTGGTCTCTCTCAAACCAAGGCGGCTCCGCAACGGGTTTTTTCACTTAAAAAAACAAATATTAAAAATTAATATATTTCATCATGAAATATTAAAAACTCATATTTTACATTTTATTTTCATAAATCTATTTATAAAAATTATAATTAATTTAAAAAATAAATTCAAAGCATAAAGTAAAACATATATAAAAAATTAAAAAAAAACAAAATAAAATATAAAATATAAAATATAAAAATATGTAAGATGATGTGGATGGCCCGTATACTCATTGCCGACGTTCCAAGACTTGGAGTACCTCCATTTCCCTTGTTAATTTATTTCTTATATAAATAGGGATAATAGAAACATAGCACCACTCTCATTATTACCCTCACAACATTTGATTTTTCCATTTCTCTTGACGTAATTTTCTCTCCTCTCCTTTTCGGTTGCATTTACTATTTTGGAGAAAGTCGGAAAAAAATGTCTGTTCTTGATATTAACATTCCTAACGTGTTCGGTCAGTAAATAAATATAACAGTAGTCACCAAGCTTGTCAAAGTTTGTTTTGTATATTGCATATTTTCCCCTATTTATTTAAGATGTTGACATGCTTTCGGAGAATTAGCTAAAGCAAGTGAATTCCTTAAATGTTTGTATTATGTTGATTTCAAACCCATTCAAAGAGGCGGGAATTGAATACGGAGGTGAATCAGCAACCTGTGAAACGTCGAAGGAGTATGTTCACATTCGCATTCAGCAGCGTAACGAAGAAAGTGTTTGACAACTGTTCAAGGGCTGGGTAAGAAGTATAATTACAACAGGATTGTGAAAGATTTTAAAAAACAGTTTTGCTGTAACGGAACGGTTGTGGAAGATAAAGAGCTCGGAAAAGTCATCCAGCTTCAGGGTGACCAGAAGTTGAACGTTTCCTACTTCTTAATCAATGTAAGTATTACTGTACTTCATTCTTTGGTTTGGTATCCAGATGGATATATCTCTCAACTCAGATTTCTATGACATATTAAAGGTTCGTTTTTAATAAATTTGCAGGGCGGCTTGGCTAAGAAGGAGAAGATCAAAATCCACGGTTTCTAGAGTCTGCCCAAGCATTGGAAACGTCTCATATCATACATTTTTATTAGAGTTTTATGAGTCAGATATAGAGAAGATCAGATGGTTTTTGGCATAAAAGGAATCTGTTTATGCGAATGTAACGTTGACAAGCATCTATTCATTTCATACTCAGACGCTTTATTTTATTTCTTAATAAAAGATATTTTTCCTTGTAATATATTTTATGATTTTTACTTATAAAATATTTCATATGGATATTTAGGCGAATTATTTAAAAATTATATTATCATTAGTAAAATATTGAAAATAGATAGTGAAAAGTTAAAATAAAAATTTAATACTTAGTAGATTGTGATTTAGATGCACTATTTCAAACCCATAAAATACATTGAAGACTTCTTGATTTTTTTTTTTTTATAATTAAATATTGGTAGCCATTTTTATTAAAATAATAAAATTTTATATTATTTTTATTACATTAATTTCCTATTAATTTTCATCTTTTATTGGTAGTCATTACAACCTATCAATTCTTTAATACCTCCTTTAAAATTTCAAAATATTGTTTTCATTAATTTTTTTGTTTTTATTTATAGGTTTAGTTTAGCTTCTTACTAACAATTGTCAGAATTGCTTTGTTCTCTAATATCAATATTCCTCTATGTTTATTTTTCTTTTTATTTTTGCTTCTTGGATATTCCTCTCTTTTTTGATTCCTATCAATGCATTCATCTTCATCAATCTCAACTTTTTGACACTGCTCATAATAAGACTTATCATCTATGGGTTTGTCTTGCATTCAAGGATCCAAAGTTAATAATTTCATAAGCACTTTCTTCTTTATATTTCCATAGAACCTTGGAGTGCCAAAGTGTTGCTCCATAGAAATTACCGCCTTACATTTTCCTCAAAACCTTAAATAGTTATGGATTTCCTTATCTTTATTTCTTTATTATGCCACTCCATAGCAATTATTAATTGTACCTGTTCTTAATAGTATATTTTTTACTTATAATATATATTATGATTCTTTGATTCTTTCATATGGATGATTTAAGAGAATTATTTTTAAATTATATTTTCATTATTAAAATATTAGAAATATACAATGAAAAAATTAAAATAAAAATTTAGGACTTTGTATATTATTGTCTTGATGGACTATTTCAAGTCCATAAACATAGAAGACTTCTTGAAGTATTTTTTTATTTTTAATTAAGCTATTGATGTCACTTCAATTAAAATAATAAAAAATTACACTACTCTCATTGAATTACTATTAGGTTAATTAAATGTTATCCAACTTACCTTCCTATCAAAGATGTTAATTTACTTTTGTTTTCTCACATCAATATTCCTAAGTTTATTTTTCTTTTTAATTTTTACTTCTTGGGTCTTCCTCTCTTGTTTTGATTCCCATGAAAACATTCATCTTCATCAATTTTAACTTTTCACATTGCTCATAGTGAGACTTATCATATATGGGTTTGTCTTGCTTTGAAGGATCCAATGTGCAAGAAATAATCTCATAAGCACTTTACTCTTTATATTTCAATAGAAACCCTAGAGTTCAAGGGAACTAACCCATAGCAACTACCTTCTTATGTTACCCTTAAAATCCTAAAATGCTATGGATTTCCTCGATATTTATTATGCTACTATGGAAACCCTAAAGTTCAATGGATAACCTCTACACTACTTTCATGCATATTGAAGAACACAAGCTTATACTGAGAGGGGGGGTGAACAGTATAAGACTTAACCAATTAATAATTTTAATTCTAGATAGCAGTGGCATCAATACAACATTAATCAAGACAGAAAGCATCACATATTGAAGACCCATTTTTAACGTGGTTCACCCAAAATGGTTGGGCTACATCCACAAAAGCTTTCACTAAAAATTATCAATTCAAAATCTGGGAATATCTTTCCCGATTACAATGTTTATGGGCACCAACCCAAAGGAGACACCAATCCCCTAGCTCTGTTGCAGTCGGTGATCCTCTAGAAGACCTCTCGCCTCCTCTGCCCTTAGCAAATGGAACTCTATCCACAGAAGACACCTCTCCCCCCTCGGGGACCTCTTCCCCCCCCCTTCCCCCCCAAAGCAGGGTGGGTCCTCGAAATTGCACTAAACACAGTCCTTCGGTCTAGCACAAATGTCCTCGATCTCTTTCTCTGATCTGCACCAAACATAGTCCTTCGGTCTGGCACAAATATCCTTGTCCTCTTTCTCTGGTCTACACAAAAACATAGTCCTTCACTCTTTTTGCGCAATCACAGCTGCACTTGATCAAACTTCGACCATTGCACCTCTGCGCAATCACAGCCGCATAGTCTTCACGCACTCTGCTTCTCGACGATCGAACTTCTTCTCTCGCACTCTATCTATGAATGTCGCACTTCGAACGCACACCAAAATCGATACCTCAACTCTCCAAACAGCCCTCCTTTTATACTAACAACCAAGATCTAAACCTGAGTCTTAGTCGATTGTTACCCTTAAACTACGTTGCTACAAAACCCTAAACTACATCGGCTCAAATTTAACTCTATCGGCTTCAACCGCCTCTGTGGTTCTGTAGCTTTTCTCGTGAAACTACAACATGTCACGATATCATGACACCTTTGCAACCATACACTATCTTATGGCTTTTGTCATGATATCATGACACTTTAGCCTTTGACGACTTTGACTAAGCTCTTGTCGCGAAATCGTGACACCCCTGACTCTGTCAGCAACAACTTTGCTTTTGTCATGAAATCGTGACACTTCTGCCTCTGCTGACGTCATCTTCACTTCTATCATGAAATCGTGACATTTCTCACTTTCTCAACCTCTTCTCGGCTTGCACCCACGAAAATGGAACATGTCACGAAATCGTGACACTTACGCTGCCTTAAGCTCTTTTCTGCCTTACGCCCGCGAAACTGGAACATGTCACGAAATCATGACGCTTTTGTCTTCATAGCCTTCCTCTTCTTAACTTGTCATGAAATCATGACACATTCTACAATCGTACGCTTTCTCTTCAACCTGTCGTGAAATCATGACAATTCTCACTTCGAACTCTTTTCTCTGCTGCATGTCATGAAATCGTGACAGTTCTCACTTGGAACACTTTCCTTTGCTGCATGTCATGAAATCATGACAGTTCCCATCCCGAACTCTGTAGCATGTCACGAAATCGTGACACTTTTCATTTTGCTTTCTCTTTCCTCGAACTCGTCGTGAAATCGTGACAGTTCATACTGGACTCTAGCTCTTCTGCAGCACGTCGCGAAATCGTGACACTTTTTCTCCTTAGCGCTTTTCTTTTCTTCGGGTCACGAAAACCCGACATGTCGCGATATCGTGACACTTTTTCTCCCGGACTCTCTCTCCTGCATTATGTCACGAAATCGTGACACTTTTTCGTCCGTTCAACTTTCCTTGCAATATGTCACGAAATCGTGACATTTCTGACTCGAACATTCTCTCTCCTCTTTGAGTCGCGAAACTGCGACATGTCGCGATATCGCGACACTTTTCTAAAAAACTTTCTCTCTCCTACCTAAGTCGCGAAAATGTGACATGTCGCGATATCGCGACATTTTTCCAACTTACTTTCTTTCGAACCTGTCAAGCC
The DNA here is from genome assembly GCA_028583015.1 of Wollemia nobilis. Taxonomy (NCBI): domain Eukaryota; kingdom Viridiplantae; phylum Streptophyta; class Pinopsida; order Araucariales; family Araucariaceae; genus Wollemia; species Wollemia nobilis. The sequence goes on from JAQPPZ010002224.1 coordinate 3,259,396, forward strand.
GAAACTTCATCAAAACAAATTATTCTACATCAAATCAAATTCCTTCAAACAACTTCTTGACATCAATGACAACTTATTCACTTGAGCATATGCAATGTACCCAAGGTACCCAAAATTGCCAACAATCTCCCCCTTTGTCATTGATGGCAAACCTTTACTAAAAACACGTCTTAAGAGCCAAAACTGAAACCAACTGTGCTAACAACTGAGAAACTGTCTATGAAGTTTTGCTCCCCCTGACTTGAAGCTTTCCTCTTCACTTGAAGCTCTCCCCCTTACTCATATCTCTCCCCCTTTGTCATCAATGGCAAAGGGTCACCTTTGGGGCTCGGGACTAAGAATGAGCCTCTTAGCTTGGTCCCTCCCCCACCTCCTGATGAGGTGATTAATTTTGGGGTGGGAGTACAACTCCCAATTTCTCCCTTAGATACTCAAACGTATCTCTTGGAAGAGGTTTGGTGAAGATATCTGCAATCTGCTCTTTAGTAGGCACATACTCTAGCTTGACCTGCTTTGTCTTGCACTTTCTCCCTTAGAAAGTGATACTTGATGGAAATATGCTTTGTCCTTGAGTGCATTACCGGATTTTTGGAAATACTTATGGCACTCGTATTATCGCAAAATATGGAGATGGGTTGTTCATGCTTGACTTTGAAATCCTCCAAGGTGGTTTTCATCCATAAAACCTGTGTACACCCAACCACTGTTGCTATGTATTCAGCCTCTGCTGTAGATAAGGAAACTGAAGGTTGTTTCTTACTTAGCCAAGAAACCAAACTCTTTCCCAGAAAGAACGCTCCACCACTAGTGCTCTTCCTGTCATCAGTATTGCCTGCCCAATCTGCATCTGAATAGGCCGTGAGGGTGAAATCATCACCTTTGGGATACCAAAGCCCAAAATCCATAGTGCCCTTCAGATATCCGAATATCCTCTTAACTCGTTGTAACATGAGAATCTTTTGGAGCTGCCTGAAATCTTGCTACTAACCCAACTGCCTACATGATATCTAGTCTGGTAGCCGTAACATATAATAGACTGCCAATCATTGATCTGTACAACCTCTGATCTGTCACTGGAGATTCATCATCTTTACTCATCTTGCACCCTGTAATCATTGGAGTACATACTGGTTTGCTGTCCATCATCCCAAATTTCTTCAACATTTCTTTGATATACTTTCCTTGAGAGAGAAATACACCGTATTTTGATTGAGCAATCTGAAGACCTAAAAAGAATGACAGCTCTCCAATCATAGACATCTCAAATTCCTTCTGCATGGTGTTAGCAAAAACTTTGCACATCTGAGTATTATTCCCCCCGAAGATAATATCATCAACATAGACAACCATAATCAACATATCATCACCTTCATTCTTAATATACAGATTGCTATCTGCCACGCCTTTCCTGAAGCCTTGCTCATGAAGATAATTGTCAAGTCTTGAGTACCACGCCCTTGGTGCTTGCTTTAACCCATATAAAGCCTTTTTTAGTTTACACACATAGTCTGACTGTTCTATGAGAGACACTCCTTTTGGCTGTTCTATGTAGACTTCTTCTACCAACACCCCATTTAGAAAAGCTGACTTTACATCCATTTGATATACCTTGAATGATTTGAAGCTTGAAAGGGCCAAAAACATTCTCATAGCTTCAAGATGAGCAACAGGAGCGAACGTCTCTTAGAAATCAACACCTTCTACTTGAGCATAACCTTTGCAGACTAACCTAGCTTTGTTTTGACAATCTTCCATCCTCATTGAGTTTATTTTTGAATATCCATTTTGTGCCAATGACATTCTTGTCCTTAGGTCTTGGAACCAAATCCCAAGTTTCACTTTTCTCTATTTGATTTAGCTCTTCATCCATTGCTTTTACCCAAAATTTATCTGTACATGCTTCACTGAAATCTTTTGGCTCGATCTGGGATAATAATGACACATTTGTAGAATCGTGTGAAGGAATGACTCTTCTTCTTGTTTGCCTGCTGTTTGGATCACCAATGATCAAATATTTGGGATGATGTTTCTGAACATAGCGTGAAGGAGTTTTGGGAAGCAGTTGTTGTCTTTCCTCTTCTTCATCCGAAACCTCTCTGAATTCTTCTTGACAAATTTCATCACTGAGTTCCTTGACTGGTTCTCTTATCCCTGTCTTTTCATCAACTGTTACATTTATGCTCTCTATGACTGTATGCGTTCTTTTGTTGAAGCATCTCGTAGGCCTTGCTCCTGTTGGAATATCCAAGAAATATTCCTTCATCACACCTAGGATCAAACTTACCCAAATTCTGATCTTCCCTTCTGATGAAGCACTTACTCCCAAACACTTTGAAGTGTTTTACTGTAGTTGGTCTTCCTTTCCACAACTCATAAGGAGTTTTATGATGATTGACTCTAAGTTGGGCCCTGGTGATAATGTAGACTGTTGTATTGACTGCCTCTCTCCAAAAACCATCTAAAAGTTTTGACTCATTTAACATAGCTCTGGCCATATTTTCAATAGTTCTGTTTTTCCTTTCAACTACTCCATTTTGTTGAGGAGTTCTTGCTACTGAATATTCTCTTTTGATTTCGTGTTGCTCATAGTATTCCACAAATTCATTTGAAGTGAACTCTCCTCCTCTATCTGATCTTAAGCATTTGATTCTCTTGTCAGTCTCATTTTCAATCATTTCTTTGAAAGCTTTAAATTTTTCAAACGCTTCAGATTTTTCTTTGAGAAAAGTAACCCAAGTCATTCTAGAATAATCATCTATAAACAGCATGAAGTAGCTTTCTCCCTGAATGCTCTGAGTTCTGGTGGGGCCACATAAATCAGTATGAATAAGATCCAATGGTTTTGAAGAAGTATACCCTTTTGATTTGAAACTGGTTCTGGTCTATTTTCCATGCTGACAGGGACCGCAAACGATGTTATGGGGCCTTTTTATTTTGGGCAAGTCTCTTACTGCTTCCTTGTTACTAATATTGACAAGATTATCAAAGCACAAATGCCCCAATATTTTATGCCATAGCCAACTCTCATCTTCTTGAGTTAGAAAACATTTTTCCCTTTTTATCTCACTTAGCATGTAAAGATTGTTTGGAGTCCTTGTAGCACTCGCAATGAGTTTTCCATTTTTTTCTTTACTTATCTCACATCTATCTGAAAAGAAGGATACTATGTGCCCTTGATCGCAAAGTTGACTCACGCTTAGAAGATTATGTCTTAAGCCTTCTACATAAAGCACATTTTCTGTTTTGGATTTCCCATCCAAACTAAGAGTTCCTTTACCACAGATTTTAGCTGACCTGTTATCTCCAAAACTTACTGTTCCTCTATTTGTTTCTTTAAAGACCAAGAACTTTTCCTTTTCACCAGTCATATGTTTTGAATAGCCACTATCAAGATACCATTTTTCTACTTTGTCTTGAGCATGAAAAGCAGTTTGAACTATCATTGACTTAGATTTGATCTCATTTCTCTTTTTAGTGAACTCAAGGCTAGATCTATTTAAACTGCACATCCTTGCTATATGCCCAAAATTCTTGCATTTGTAACACATGACATTTTTATTCATAAGAGGAGCAAAAGAGTTAACATTTTCCTTACTATGGCTATTCAAGGATTTATTGCAATGCATAGCTTTGTGACCAAAATTCTTGCAGGATAAACAATAGCCATGGAAAGTATTATGTAACCTGTTTTGATGCCTTGGATGATTGTTCTTCTTGTGACCGACTGGAATCCACCGCTCTTCAGGATGAAGATTGATCTTGCTCGAAGACCCTATTTCATGAATGGTGAAACCATCCTTCTCTTTCTTTTCACACGGAGTATTCTGTCTGAGAGCCAACTGTTCCAATTTCACTCTAAGAGTCATAACCTCTTCTTCTAGTTTCTCGCAATCAGCTTCCTTTCCTTTTAAAGCCTCTGTCAGAACCTGTTCAATCTTCTTTCCTTCTTCAGCTAGAATTTTGAAATCTATAACCTTTTGAGACAATTCTGATCTTGCTATCTCTTCTTCCTGACATTGATGCTTGAGAACAGAATTCTCTTCCCTGAATTTCTCAAGCTTTCTTAAAGCCAAGAAGAATTCACCTTTGAGATCGAACTCAACCTCTTTATCTCTTTTTGAATCTGTATGTTCCTCTGATAGATCCTTCTCCAAGTTGTTAGGCTCTTTCTGGAGAAACCCGCTCTGATACCAATTGAAGAACACAAGCTTATACTGAGAGGGGGGGTGAACAGTATAAGACTTAACCAATTAATAATTTTAATTCTAGATAGCAGTGGCATCAATACAGCATTAATCAAGACAGAAAGCATCACATATTGAAGACCCATTTTTAACGTGGTTCACCCAAAATGGTTGGGCTACATCCACAAAAGCTTTCACTAAAAATTATCAATTCAAAATCTGGGAATATCTTTCCCGATTACAATGTTTATGGGCACCAACCCAAAGGAGACACCAATCCCCTAGCTCTGTTTCAGTTCGGTGATCCTCTAGAAGACCTTTGCCTCCTCCTGCCCTTAGCAAATGGAACTCTATCCATAGAAGACACCTGTCTTCCCTGCTCTGGCCGGAGACCTCTGTCCTCAACTCTATCACCTCCAAAGCTGGTCCTCGAAATTGCACTAAACACGAGTCCTTCGGTCTAGCACAAATGTCCTCGATCTCTTTCTTTGATCTGCACCAAACACAGTCCTTCGGTCTGGCACAAATATCCTTGTCCTCTTTCTCTGGTCTGCACAAAAACATAGTCCTTCGCTCTTTTTGCGCAATCACAGCTGCACTTGATCAAACTTCGACCATTGCACCTCTGCGCAATCATAGCCACATAGTCTTCGTGCACTCTACTTCTCGACGATCGAACTTCTTCTCTATGCACTATCTATGAATGTCGCACTTCGAACGCACACACCGATCGATACTTCAACTCTCCAAACAGCCCTCCTTTTATACTAAAGTTTTCAAGATGTAAACCTTAGTCTTAGTCGGTTGTTACCCTTAAACTACGTCGGTTGCAAAACCCTAAACTACGTCGGCTCAAATTTAACTTTGTCGGCTTCAACCGCCTCTGTGGTTCTGTAGCTTTTCTCGCGAAACTACAACATGTCATGATATCGTGACACCTTTGCAACCGTACACTATCTTATGGCTTTTGTCATGATATCGCGACACTTTAGCCTTTGACGACTTTGACTAAGCTCTTGTCATGAAATCGTGACACCCCTGACTCTGTCAGTAACAACTTTGCTTTTGTCATGAAATCGTGACACTTCTACCTCTGCTGACGTCATCTTCACTTCTGTCATGAAATCGTGACATTTCTCGCTTTCTCAACCTCTTCTCGGCTTGCACCCACGAAAACGGAACATGTCACAAAATCGTGACACTTACGCTGCCTTAAGCTCTTTTCTGCCTTACGCCCGTGAAACTGGAACATGTCACGAAATCATGACGCTTTTGTCTTCATAGCCTTCCTCTCTTACTTGTCACGAAATCGTGACACTTCTAGCATCCGTACGTTTTCTCTTCAACCTGTCACGAAATCGTGACAATTCTCACTTCGAACTCTTTTCTCTGCTGCATGTCACGAAATCATGACAGTTCTCACTTGGAACACTTTCCTTTGCTGCATGTCATGAAATCGTGATAGTTCCCATCCCGAACTCTGCAGCATGTCACGAAATCGTGACACTTTTCATTTTGCTTTCTCTTTCCTCGAACTCGTCATGAAATCGTGACAGTTCATATTGGACTCTAGCTCTTCTGCAACACGTCGCGAAATCGTGACACTTTTTCTCCTTAGCGCTTTTCTTTTCTTCGGGTCGCGAAAACCCGACATGTCGCGATATCGTGACACTTTTTCTCCTGGACTCTCTCTCCTGCATTATGTCACGAAATCGCGACACTTTTTCGTCCGTTCAACTTTCCTTGCAATATGTCACGAAATCGTGACATTTCTGACTCGAACATTCTCTCTCCTCTTTGAGTCGCGAAACTGCGACATGTCGCGATATCGCGACACTTTTCTAAAAAACTTTCTCTCTCCTGCCTAAGTCGCGAAAATGCGACATGTCGCGATATCGCGACATTTTTCCAACTTACTTTCTTTCGAACCTATCAAGCCGAAACTACATCAAAACAAATTATTCTACATCAAATCAAATTCCTTCAAACAACTTCTTGACATCAATGACAACTTATTCACTTGAGCATATGCAATGTACCCAAGGTACCCAAAATTGCCAACACATATTGCAAGAAGAGGATTCAATATTGCTTGAAGATAATAAAAATTATTTATTTGGAATAGTCTTGACATCTTATGTCATCTTTATTTTATAATTATCCTTCACATATTCCTTTGCATCTTTAATTTCTTTTGAATTTGAAGTTTGAACCTACACATTGTACTATAGTGGTATTTTCTATATGATGTTATTGATAAGGTTTCTTTATATTTTGCTTTAGAGTGGAATATATTTTGATCTAATCCATATTCTCTTATAGTATGATTTTGTTGTGTCATCTTCAAGATTATCTCATGACCAAAATTTTCTCTGTTTCTTCATAATTTTTATTTTATAATATCTTATCATATGTCTAGTCTCATAATAATCATGGCATCAAAATACAATATTTTGATAATCCACTTAATCAAATTGTAATGTATCTATGTATGTATATATTATTAGAGTAACTAATACATAAGTTGAAGAAGGTAACCCATTTGGTTATGGACACACAAAGTTCCTAGTACATATTATCCTCTTATTATCTTCATTTTATCAAGTAGAAAAAGTATGTCATCTATTAAACTATTCTAGTGCAATTGAGCTATAAACATATATGTTCTTGATAAAATATTTTCCCTTGTGTGTGTTTATATATGTATGTATGTATGTATAATATTAGCTAAGAAAATACTAACATGGAATGTTCTACAAAAGAGATCCTAACAAGGTCTAATTCAATGTAGTTTGTGTAAAATATAAGAAGAAACAATGGATCACCTACTAGTTCACTATGATTTCTCAGGAGAAGTGTGGAGGTATATTCTACCCATGACTAAGGAAAAATACTAACATGGGATGTTCTACAAAATATATCCTAGCAAGGTTCAATTCATTGTGGTTTGTGTAAACGAGGAGAAAAACAATGGATCACCTACTAGTTCACAAATATGTTGAAGAATATGCAACAATGGTTCAAATATAAAGGCTTAAAGGAATATAAGTGCATTCCATTAATAGTGGTATGGGGTTTTTGGTTGGCAAGAAATTCTATGTTATCTGAGAGCAAAGAAATTCTACCTATACAAGTTAAAGCATAGATAAAATATACTTATAAAGGTATAAAATAACCCCAAAATAAAAGGCTTTAAGATAGGTTGGCAACTTAACAATGGATATTATGAAGTCTTAGGATTTTTTTATGGAACTTCTCAAGATAATCCAAATAGGTGTGGGGTAATATGAGTGTTATATTAGGATTAAAATCACAAATTCACTTTCAAAGTAGGTCTTGGTGAAGGTGCCAATAATGTGGTAGAGTGGAAGACTTTGATTTTTTTGTGAAGAATGGTAGACGTGGAACAAAAAATAATAAAACTTCAAATTTTTGGTGACTCAAAATTGGTGGTAGATTGGGATTCAAGTTTAGTAGGGATGCAAAATTTAATGCTTAGGCCTCATTATGAGCAAGTGAAATTTCTAGAAGCATAATTTGCAAAGATATCTTATAAACATAGCTATAGAGAACTAATGAGGAAGTAAATTATCTATCAAAAGCTATCATAGATATTCTAGTTGATACTTGATTAAAGGAAGAAGTAATGTGTGGTATTGTAATTCCACCATAGTCTACACCATTTTGATACATTTTTCTTTTGATAGAAGTCATGGTTTAAGAAATATTTTGTGTTATTTTTTATGAATTTTCATAATTAAGGTCATATCTATAATTTAATAGATGGCTAAAGGGTTGGAGTACCAAAATTACACTATAATATGACTAAAGGATTGCAATAGGCTATTATTACTATAACAGGTCTGATAGAGATTTTAGAGTAGCTCTATATAGGGTTATTTAAGTAAGGCTTATATGAGGATTACGTATTTTTTATAGATATATGAATAAGAGATAAAATATCAATTAGCTAATTACCCTTTAAAATTTGAAGGGTTACATATTTTTTATAGATATATGATTAAGAGATAAAATCTCAATTAGCCAATTACCCTTTAAAATTTGAATTTGACCAAGATAAAGATCAACATCACAATTAGCTAGATTATTTGCTACCATATTTCTTTCTTTATAGATATGCTCACATTTTAAAGAGATTGAATCTAATAAGAGATGATGAACATCAACATTAATATCATTTATATACAATCTCCACATCCATTTTTATTGATAGCATTAATGGTAATCTATGAATCCCCTTCAATTTAAATATATTTCCATCTTTTTTCAATTGTAATTTTAATTCCTATAAGAAGTTCCCTAACTTCTACATAATTGTTAGTTGAAGTTCCTTATGATTCTAAGTATGTGAGGAGAATTTTACCTTCATTATTTCAAAAAATACAACCTCCGTTAGTGTTTCGTAGATTTCCCTTAGAAGCATAGAAGCACCATCAAAACTAATTTTGATAAATCTATTTTTTAGACATTTCTATTTTACCCTAGCTTGAAGTAGAACCTTTGTTTTAATGTTTTTTTAGATACATAAATTATTATTTATTGTTTTTAATCTTCATACACATGGACATTAGATATTTTTAAAATTGAGCTACATATTTTATGTTAAACATGTGTCTAATAAAATCTCTATATCAAGAAATAAGTTATTATCAAAATTAAATAATTTTAAAGATAATTTAATTTTTTAAATAACTTAAAGTAATAATTGCCATAAAATCATTTATTAGAGTCAAATTTTATCTTATATTCCAATTAATTTCTTTATAACTCTTCTTTTTAGGTGTCTTATTCATACCCTATTATTCCATGATATCATTTTCATCATCATTATTTTTATTTTTATTTGTGGGCTTATTCACACCCCTAATACTTTTTTTAGGTGTCATATTCATACCCCTAATATTCCATGAGTTTATTTTTCTTTTTGTTCATGCTTTAGCAGCCTTTGTCTCCTTTTTTCATTCCCATCAACACTCTCATCTTCATCATATTTTCTATTTTTATAAATTCTTCATAATGATATTTCATAATGCAAGAAATAGTCTCATAAACACTTTTTATCTTTATGTGGCCTTGAAAAACCTAAAGTGCGTGGATTATCCACCAGTCATTACTTTCTTATGTTGCTCTAAATAACCCTAAATTTCTTAAATATACTCCATATGCCTTTATTTATTGTGTTGTTCTTGAAAGCCTAAAGTGCAATGAATACACTATACTACTTTCATTTTCATTGCAAGAAGAGGATTTTATTCTACTTGAGAAAAAATGAAGATGATTCAAATAGATTAACCTTAAAAAAACAAACACCACCATGGTATAGCTCTTTAAATCTAGTTTATAAAAACTATAAAATGATCAAAATTTGACTCTATATGCAAGAATGGGAGATAAAATAATAATAGGTGCAAAAAATTGCTATGGAAGAGTGACGAAAAATAACTTAGCCGCTTGGATAAAGACTTGACAACCAATATAACCAAGGTTTAAGATCTTTGAAAAATATTCTATGTGTAGAGATCCAATATATATTTTATTTTTAAAAATATAAAAAATTAAAGATGTCAGTCCAAATGTTGCAATTAGAAACTTGACTATTGCTTCTTGCACTATCATTATACCTTCATTTTCCATGCTACCACTCTACCTTCAGTATCCACACTACCACTTCTTCATGCTGCCACTACTTTGCATTACATGATTTCTTTACAACCAAGCCTGATAAATTCTTGAATCACACACGCTTGTCTTTAAGTCACACATTCCAAATTGGTAAATCTTTCAACATATTTTTTATTACTAAAATAGTGTAGTTAATGTTACCTAGTGTAACATTCCAAAAATGCTCATAAAAGATGCTTATTCAAACAATCCATGCTTTCATTTACAAAATAATTTGATCTTCTTTTCAACCCTTCCTACTTGTTGGTATTCTAATACTTTAGGCATTTAGAGGTCTGTTCATGTGGTGTTATATTTAGGTGAGATATTTTGAGTTCTACTATCAGTAATGGCTAAATGTTCTACCTTGGTGCAAAATTTTCAATGGCTTCAAATATGCTTTTGCAACTGACACTTTTATGCTTGGAAAAGGTTTATCTAATTAGATAAATTAGATTATGATTTTTAGGTGATATTATTGTAGTTAGGCTAACAATTTGGTCATTTTCTATTGTAGGATCAACATGGAGTCCTTGAGTGTTGAGAGAGACACCTTCAAATACTAGAGATAATACTTAGAGCTAGTGGAAAACAAGTATGGCAAAATCCTTGTCCTTGACTCTACATTATATTACATAGACACCAAAGGTAGATTTTGATAGACCTCTACTCACAACGTTGATGGAGAGATATTATTCATAGAAAAATACCTTCTAGTTGTTGACTGGTGAATGATCACCTTTGAGGATGTGTGACTCATCCTTTGAATTTTTATTGGAGGAGCATCGACGTACATGGGTTGAGATCAGGAGCATTGCCTAGAGCTCTTGATAGGTTATTGATAATTTCCAATGGTCAAATTGGATATCGATATTAATGTTGCATACCTAGATAGATATTTGAACATGAGGATAACATTGTTGTGCTTGGTAGTATCTAGAATTTTAGTAGGATATTGTTGCATAACTTTATTATTATTAACATAAATCATTCACCAATATGCAAAAATATCAAATCATTCATCCACAAATAATTATCCACAATAACAATCCACAAATGAGAGAGAGATAGATAATACCCTTAAGGTAGGGAAACACCAATAATAATCCTTAAGGAAGGAATAACTCCACAAGATCTCCCAAGGTGAGAGGCCACTTTGTGGGTATAGATGATTACATAAGATTCTTCTTCAATGATGATTACAATGACATATATCTCTTCTTTATATATCCATATTCTTATTCTACTTTGGGGAGCCTACTACTAATATAATATTATATTATAATATTATAATACAATCAACCTTGGGTTATGTGTGGCCCATGCCAACCCTTATACAATATAATAATATATCTCCAAATATCTATTCCTAGGTACCCTACCATGCCACCCTCCTTACAAATGTTTCGTTCTGGAAACATATGAAGAAACATATAATATGATTTTCTAAGCAAAGTTAGCAACTGGTACCAATCTCGATCATCCATCCATTTAAGTGAAACATTTTGATGTTGGTATGCCATTTTGTTACTTGAGTATCCAAATTTGCTTCGTTGGCTTCATGCTTTTGTTGTTGTATTTTAATAACTTGAATGATGGGTCCACTTTTTCCTTGATGTTGATGATCCACTCTGAAAACCAATATTCCTATGCTTTCTCTACCAAACACTACCATATTTTGTGCCCTTCTGATTCCATGTAGAACCATAATATTGTTGTCTTAAACCATACCTCCAAGATTTTTGATGCTCATGGTGGTTTGGATGGCGATATGGTGCAATATTAACTTGATGTTCTACGTTCTTTGACTTCTCAACATTTGGCTCCATTGTTTTAAATTCTTATACACATTGTTCTTTCATGTTCTCTTTGTTTGGTGTGTCCTTGTGCTCTTCTATCAAAGCTTCCTTGGACTCTGTTACTATTATTTCCACTGAATCAATTGTTGCTACTTCTTCCATGGACTCTTTTGCTGCTACTACCTTCTTGGATTTTGTTTAAGGTTCTTCAATTTGTTTCTCTACAATAACTTCTTGATTTTCCTTGGATCCTTGCTCCTTAAGTTGAGAAATATCCTGCAATGTTATATTCATTTTCCTATACCATAACTTCATAAACTTCTTTTGTACATTAATGTTAACAGTACCCAAAGAATCTAACCAAGGATAACCAAGAACAATATCCTTATCATCCATCTCAATAGCATAGAAATCTAAATGTAAAACATATATATCCATGGTGATCTTCAAATATTTAAAAATCTGAACATGCTCATCCTCTAGTTGCATGTCCTTAACTTTTGTTGCTTGAACTTGCAACTTCTTAACCAAAGCAATATTAATAAAATTATATTTGCTACCAGGATCAATAGAAATAATAACTTATTCCTTTTGAATGCTTCCATGAACCTGCAAAATAGAGCTTTTAGCTGAATTTAAACCTTTTTTATTTTGCTCTTGCTTTTTTAAATCCAACGATGTGCCTTCTATATTTCTCTCATTATATTCCCTGACCTTTTCCTCTTTCTCCTTGATTAATTTTATTTCTTTTTCATAGTCTTCATTCTATTTCCTGAAAACTTCCCAATCTCCTTTTATTTCATTCTGCTCATTTTGAATTCCCTATAGTTTCTTTTCAAGGTCTTTTATGACATCACACATGCTATCTATCTTTTTATCCCTTCCTTCAAGTTTTCTCTTACAAATATCTAACTTTATTTGTAATTGAATAGGTACCCATGTGCTCAATAATATTGGTTCAATTATATCCCAAGTACGTAAGAATTTAAACTCTTTTATCCATTATAAAGCTTTCCCCGTAAATAAAGTATGACAACCATATCGTAACCTCTTTTCACTAACTTGAAATTTTACTATTTTCAACCACTCTCTCATATCAATATCATTTTCTCCATTAAAAATTTCCACTCTCACATAAATATCATTTTCTCCATTAAACGTTTCCAATGACATAGTTGATGCCCTAATGCAACTAGCGTTTTTTGACAATATATATCATGCCCTAATGCAGACTATGGTTTTTTGGAAATAAATATCTTCCCACTAATTTGAAGCTAAAAATCCACATAGACAACTAGATCTACAATTTTTCTTCCAAACAAAATAAAGTGCAACTTATTTTCTTACCCGAACTAAAAAAATTTCATCTTTTGAAAAATTCGCAACTTGAAAATTCGTCACTACCCTTGTTCCAAATGGCTAACTTCAAAAGGCCGTATCTCCCTCAATATTATTCATATTTCTTAATATTACCACTCCTTTTAAAGCTCTTCAAATACTACAGAAAATGATCTAAGAACCGCCTGAATCGGATAAACTCTCGTATAGATATGGCTTCTGAAAGATGAGACATTTTTTAAAAAAATTGTGAAATTCGTCACTATCCTTGTTTTTGATGACTAACTTCAAAAGGTCGTATCTCCATCAATACTAATCATATTCCTTCATATGACCACTCATTGTAAAGCTCTTCAAATGTTGCATAATCTTATCCAAGAATCGCTTGAATCATATAAACTCGCACAGAGATATGGCTCCTGAAAGATGATATGTTTTTTGAAAAAAAACATTGCCTTAATTTTTCAATTTCACAAAAATCCCCACTTTGCAAAAATCATTGATTTGATACCACTTATTACAGATATTTATTATTAACATAAATCATTTACCAAAATGCAAAAATATCAAATCATTCATCCATAAATAATTATCCACAATAACAATCCGCAAATGAGAGAGAAATAGATAATACCCATAAGGTATGGGAACACCAATAATAATCCTTAAGGAATGAATAACTCCACAAGATCTCCCAAGGTGAGATGTCACTTTATGGGCATAGACAATTACATAAGATTCTTCTTCAATCATGATTACATATATCTCTTCTTTATATATCCATATTCTTATTCTACTTTGGGAAGCCTACTACTAATGTAATATTATATTATAATATAATATAATATTATAATACAATCAACCTTGGGTTATGTGTGGCCTATGCCAATCCTTATATAATTTAATAATATATCCTCAAATATCTATTCCTAGGTACCCTACCAGAGATACCAAGAAGTAGGTTGTTCACTAGGGGTGGGGAGAGTTTGCATGGATGTGTGAGGATCAAAAATCTTTTGTATAGGGTGTGATCATCTTGACATCCCTATACCACATATTACATAGGGTGGTGTACAATGGTGGATGGATCATGATCTACTATACCTTGTTATAGGTATCATCTAGGGCCACCTGCTCATTATGAGGCCTTCCAAGATAGCTAGACAGGTGACCAATTTGGATTTTCCAATAGCCTACAGGTGGGATACACATTTTTAAGGAGGTAGGAAAGAGGACTATGAGAGACTCCTTGGTAGTGATCCACTACATGAACGATGACATGACATCACAAGTCACATGGAGTTATTGGAGGATCCATTTGGGTTGGAGGGAGGATGGGTACCAACTAGACATAGTTAGGTGAGTGATATGGCTAGTGGTATCGAGGGGAGAGATGTTTCCATAGATTTGATTATGTTGTCTAATAGTTTCATGGTGTCCAAAAAGTTCCTATGATGAGACCCATGTGGTATCAAAGGATGGCATGAGAGAGGGATTTTGGAAAGCCCCCCAATCTAGACAACTATCCTTAGATAGACACAAATGACCTAGAGTTTGTGGATCCCAAGAGGTATGATCTCAAAACAATGTCTAAGTACTTAAGGTGGTATGTTGGATTTTGCCCTATAATAGTCACAACACCAATCCCATGGTCATAGAGAAGCAGGATGACAAAGAGGATTATTTTTTGGTTAGGGAGGCTTAGATGTGACAAAGGGAGGAGGGATAGGTAGGAGAGACAACAAAGATGAGTCTTATAAAAGCAGTGTCACTCTTGGAACTTGCAATGCCTATGAGTGTGGTGACTAAGGTAGGACCCAACATATTACCTTGTGTTTCTATGGAGGTAAAGCAGAAAACCCTAATGAAGCAACTACTAGAGTGAAAATATGAGTTGGTGATAACTCAAGATCAAATTGTATTGGTAGGCTACTAGGCAGTTGGAGGAGAGGGATTGATAATGATAGGTCATAAAGCTTCAATAGGTGGCTAGTTTGTGGAGGAAGAGGGATGGTTTATTTGCTTGGGTGGATACCCTACTAGTAGATCATTTTAGGGAGGTTATAGTAATGCAAGAGGAGATAGGTCTTCTCACTATAGAGAAATATGCCACAACACAGGTGAAAATAGGGTTAGGGGTAGGGGTTGACATGGTTTAGATGTTTTTGGGGAAATTTCCTAGGTGCAAAGATAGGTGGGCTAGTTGTAGGGACAAGTGGACCAGTTGTAGGGGGAGATGCTTCAAATTAACTAATTAACTAATTGATTAATTAATCGATTAATTTGATCAATTGACTCCAAATGTAATTAACTAATTGATTTTACAAGAGAGTTTTTTAGTTTGGAAAACTATTAAAAAAAGTTGGTGGACTAGGCTGGCAAAATACCATGCAACACTACTAATCTAAAATGGTATAATATGCTTGAATTCTGACCGTAAATCAACTATGTCTTACATACAGGAAAGTAGTGGGAGTGATCTTAAATCTTGTCCATTATTAATTATTGAAACAATCTCCCATTGTGGATCTATAACGAACACAGTGAGATGAGTTTCTTCTAAAACTTGTATTTTCTACAAGTTGTCATGATCATGATGTGGAGACATGTCATGATGAAGCACCTTCATTTCTTCTTTTGAGCTACCCAAACTTTGGTTACTGCAATGTGGAGACATATCGCAATATCATGATACTTCTTTGCCTTAGAGCCTCCCCAAAATTTGACGACCACAACATGGAGACATGTCACGATGTTGTGACAATTATTTACCTTAGAGACTCTATAAAATTAAATGATCGTGATATGGAGACAACTTATGATGTCGCACCTGCTTTTCTACTTAGATTTTCTCAAGCTCTCACAACCATGACATGGAGATATATCATGATGTCGCAACACGTCTTTGCCTTAGAGATTATCTAAAATTTGATGATTGTAACATGGAGATATTTTAAGATGTCATGAAACTTCTTTGCCTTAGAATATCCCTAAACTTGGATGACCATGACATGGAGACATGTCATGATGTCGTGATATTTCTTTGCCTTAGAGCCACCCCGAACTTCGATGACCGCAACATGGAGATATATCGTGATGTCACACCTGAATTTCCACTTAGAGTTTCTCGAGCTCTCATGATCTTGATGTGGAAATATATCACAATGTCACAACACTTCGTTGCCTTAGAGAATCCTCAAACTTCAATGTTCGTGACATGTAGATATGTCACAATATTACACTTACTTTTCCACTTGAAGTCTCTCTAACTCTCACAATCATGACATGGGGATATATCATGATGTCACAACACTTTATTACCATAGATTATCCTTGAACTTTGATTATCACAATGTGGAGAAATATCATGATATCATGACACTTATTTTCCTTAGAGACTCCCCAAACTTCGATAATCGTAACATGAAGATATGTCGTGATGTGGTGACACTTATCTACCTTAGAGCCTCCCCATACTTTGACAATCATGATATAGAGACATATCATGATATCACACCTATTTTTCTACTTAGAGTTTCTCAAGCTCTCATGACTGTGACATGGAGACATATCACAATGTCGCAACACGTCATTGCCTTAGAGCATCCCTATACTTCCACGATCGTGACATGGAGACATGTCACAATGTCACATCTCCTTTTCCACTTAGAGTTTTTTGAGCTCTTGTGATAGTGACATGGAGACATATTGTGATGTCACATATTAATTTCATTCTCATGTAGATTTCTAAATTTAGAAACTCTCACCTTGCTTCACACACTTATCTACAAATAGCTCTACTCTCCTCTTACCATTTAAGAAAAATGCATACAGATATTGCCATACTTGCCTAAATATTGTTGTCAATGAATTTTGATCACCTTGTTACAAAAAGAGTTAGGTGGATGGGGCAAACACAAAAATCACCCACATTCTTGGTGACTCACAAGGGGACTTTGATTGCAAAGTTGTAGAACTCAAATAGCCTTATCTTTGGGACAACATAGGAAAAAAACTATCTAGAATAAAGGACAAAAAGGTAAGTTGAGTGAAGGAAGAACTAATATAGGGGAAGAGAACATGATAATCGTTGTGGGATAAAATGTGGAGTAGGAGTGGGTTACATGTACCGACAAAATGTGTTATTGGTAACTAAGAAAGAAAGGTGGAGCTAAAAAGGATAGGGACAAAACTTTGTATAAAAATCCATAAAAATGAAGGTGGAAGAGATGGGTACATAGGTGAATGTAAAGAGAATGAAAAATGGGATTGGGGACAAAGAAAAAGAAAAATAAAAATGAGGAAGGGGGAAAAACAAATTATGGATAAACCTAGCCAAAACGTACCTCCATGAGTATACTTTGTTGCCACTCAAGTTTGATTCAAGAGCAAACAGATTGCCAAAGGCTGTCAATCCAACCATTTATGGACCATAATTTGTTTCTCTTATGCTTTCCATGTCCCTTGAGTAGGTGAGAAAGAACTTTGACTATTCATATATTTCTTTGGAAACCTCTATTCATACCTTCAGATCCATCCCTATGCCCCTCCCCAATTTTTTTTTTTTGCTTTTCAACATATATTCATTCTTATATAAAGTCAAGCTAGGGGAGGTTACTTCATCAACTAATTTTCGTGGACTTACTCCCGTGAATCTTTGGCCCTTCTTGGGCTATCAATTTATGTGCCAAGTGAGTTTCATACTCATGCTACTCTGTATTAATCTGGCATCATAATGCATATTGGATGATATTTTTTCTTTCTTATATGAGTCTTTTGGTCTCCTACTTATGTCACATTAGACTTCCATGTATACACAATTTTTCTTTATCCATTGGGCTGTAGAGTCAAGAAAGCAACAATAGAGAAAAAAAACATGGAGGCAATGAAAGAACTTAGCAAGAAAGGAAAATTAAAATAGTAGAATGACGTGTTGTATGATATGTATTGATGGCTATGTCAAATAAAATGTCAGATCCACCCACATTATGATCCTCTAGAGTATCTAATGATTTGCTCATCCTACCCTCTGAATCTCTTCTTATTCATCTTAAGTATATGTATAGGGTGATATAAGGCACACGCTCACCACGATCTTGCCTTACTTATTCATCATAATTGGAATGAACCACTTTATTTACTTGTTGGCTATGCACACAAAAATGCGACGTGTATGCCCACGTCTATCTTTGAAAATATTTTGAGCTTATTCAATGAACTTGCAATATCCTAACCATATGGTACTGAATTTGAGTTGTTCCTTGTGATCAATCTACCATGGCTCTTAATAATTACTAACTCCAGCAAAATTCCATTATATTTTTGCTTCTTCCTCTAAATTTTTTTAACTTTGGACCTGAGTGGTCAACGAGAATTCGGATCTTGTATTGCTAGCCCTGTAACTAGACATTATTTTTTTTGGTGATACATGCAGGTATTTCCTCTTCCAAGATCTCATTTGGTTTATCATCCATATTTTATTTCCTTTTTATTTCCTTACATTCAAAGCCACTACCCAAAAATGGTGATAATTGCCACTCTTTGCATTCCATTGCATTTGAAAACCACTCTCTGAGTCTACCCTGGCCTAAATTTTGCACCCTATCAACTGGACATGTGCTCACCACCTATCCATAGTTGATTTATCGATATCACTCCCATCCACATGACTATCCGTTATCTCTCCCTAGTCATTATTTTTACATATTCTCTACATGGATTCCTTAGTGTCAACATCTGGTCAGTGTCATCCATGTCTCTTGTTAGTCAACCTATCTAGGTCTCGCTTTCATTAGCCTATCAGTCCACCTGTCTTGATTTGCTTGCATCAGCTCTTCATTCCACATGCCCTACTATTAATGTCAATCATGTCAGCTTATCCTATTACCTGTTGATAGTGTTAATCTAATTAACCTTTTGTTAGTCAAATCATTTACTAACGTATCCTTGTTTGCTTACATTAGTCTTTCACTAGTCAAATCACCTGCTAACATCAGTCTTGGACTAGTCGTTAGTTTGTTGCCATCGTTGACGTCATCCAATGGCTAAATCACTTATTAATTTCAATCTCATGCTAGCCATTGGTTTGTTACCATTGTTGACATCATCCAATGACCAAATCACATGTTGATGTTAATCTCATGCTAGTCATTGGTCCATTGCCACCGTTGACGTTATCCAACGACCATCCAACCTAGTTGTTGGAGTTATTCAATCAATTTTATTTAAGGTACTCAAGCAAATGAAATAAACCTTATGGTTCATGAGTTATAAATCTTATGCTCTCTACAATGTTCTTATTTAGACACTCTCCAATTCAATGATTGTTAATCAAAGTAAAAATTATCACTTGTCTCTTCCTAACTCTTTTTATAATGACTCTTATACCATTGTTATATTTCCAATAAATTAACTCATAGAAATATTTACCTATGATCAAGTATAAATTAAATAAATACCACTAACAATGACTCACAATATTGTAATAACAATAATATCTCACAAATATGACTCAAATATCAAAATTCATATATATTACATTACATGGAGCTTTGTCTCCAATATATAAAATTTCACACTCTCATTATTTCTCTCGTCAAATATTCGAAAGATACATCCTTTTATATTCCTCTAATTAAGACAAAACTCTCATCTTGTCACATATCAATATGACTCTTCATTCTCTCTCTTGATACCTTGCACTTTCTCTCATATTGACACATACATTATAAAATATAAATCATTCTACCAAACTAATATTTACAAGAGGGCCAAATAATATAATACTTCCAACATGTTGGACCATGATTTAAGGGGAGAGATACCCTTTATTTAAGAGCATGGAGTGAGAATTTTTCTATCAAGATAGAAACTATTAAAAATCTTCTAGTGTGTATTAGGCTTTTTGGACTTCCATTTTAGCTTATTGAAAAGGATGTTTTAAAATATTGAGAATATGCTAGGAAAATTCTTCAAGGAGGAGCTAAATACTAAGGAGCAAAAGCATATTATATATACCTAGATATGTGTTACTATGGATATATTAAAATATTTGGCACAATCTATTTAGATTAAATCTAAATCAATAGAATGGGGTCAAGTGGATTATGAAAATATTGCATTTCAATGCCATAATTGCCATGAGACTAGACATATAACAAGATATTTAAGAGTGAACACTATGATGAAAGAGAAAAAAAATTTATCATGAGATAAACTTGAAGATGACTTAAGGAAATCATATTAAAAAAAAAATATGGATTAGATCAAAGGATATTCCACTTCAAAACAAGAGGTAAATAAATCTTATCAAAAACATCAAATGACAAAGGTGGCCATAGTCCACTGGTATCAACCATTAAAGAAACAAATAAGGACACAATAAATGGGAAAGTATAATGTATAATTTTGCAAAAATGAAGATGTGAGAGAAAATTTTAAAACAAAGATATAGAAAAGGTCAAGATTATTCTAGATAAATATTCTTTATTTTTCTCAAGTAGTATACAATCCTCTTCTTGCAATATGAATGAAAGTAGTGTAGAGGTTATCCCTTGCATTTTAGGATTTCTAGAGTAGCATAATAAAGAAATAAATATGAAGTAAATCCATAGCAATTTAGAATTTTAAGGGAAACATAAAATGATAATTGATGTGAGTAGCATCCTTACACTCTAGGGTTTCTACAAAAATATAAAGAAGAAAGTGTTTATAAGCTTATTCTGTGCACTTAAGATCCTTCAAAGAAATACAAACCTATAGATGATAAATCTCAGTATGAGTAGTGTAAAAAAATTGAGATTGATAAAGATGCAAGTTTTGATGGGAATTAGAACAAAAGAGGAAGACCCAAAAAGCATAAAAAAAGAAAGAAAAATAAACTCAAAGGAATATTGATGACAAAAAAAAAGCAAATATGTTAAGTGTTAATAAAAATAGGGACTAAACCCATAAATAAAAAACAAAAAATAATGATGAAAATGGTATCTTGGAATATTAGGGTCATGAATAATACCCTTAAAAAGGGAGGTATAAGGGAATTGATAGGTTGGTATAGACAACATATTTATAAATAAGAAATAATCTTGCCATTTATGGTATTGAATTTTATCTTTGCAATATTCAAATTTTAGAAGGCAACTATATAAATGAGATTTTATAATAAATTGCAAAAACATAATAATTTGAAGAAGATGATAGAAAATAAAATGAAAAACATATTTTTAAAAAAAGCAAACTGAATAACCACTAATTAACCTTATAGTAATACAATATTTTAATATTTAATATTTAATAGAAATGGATACCAATAACTTATATATAATGTACGTATGGGTTTGAAATATGGGTTTGAAATAAGATTATAATCTCCAAAGTATTAAATTTTCATTTTAACTGTTTCCCTATCTATTTTCAATATTTTAATAATGATAATATAATTTAAAAATACTACACCTTAATTATTTATATGAACAAATCAAAGAATCATAAAATATATTATAAGTAAAAAATATTTATTATTAAAAATTTCTAAAATTTAAATAAAACTTACCCCAAGTGTCTTCTTATCATCCTGTAACCTTTGACCATCTTGTTTTTTTCTCTTCTCAAAAATAGTTTAATAATAACTGCTACAAATAAAAATTAATAAATTAAATATTTTTTATAATAAATTAATTATTTTCATTTTTTATTATTTTTCCTTTTTGCTTGTAGCTTTGAAATCTAAAGTGAGATTGTTTTACGTTTTGTTAGTTATGCTAGGTTCAATTATAAAACCTTTAATTTAAATTACTATTAACTAATAATATTTTCTCTAAAACTTAGACAGCTTAATTTATAAGAAATGAATATATTGTACCACCTCAGACTAATATTTTTAAGTTTCTACCATCTTTTATATTATTATTTTTTTTAATTATATTATAAAGTTGATCAACATAAGATTCAAACCATTAGTGATTCTCAGTGATTCATTTCCTTTGACCTAAAGTGATTCCATTTAATGAAAATCTCTTCCAACGTTCCATCAATACGTAAAGATCCATATGATTTAAGGTGTGCGTGTCTCTGTCTCGGTGCCGAGAGAAAGATTGAATGATAAGTTCGAAAAAACAAAGAACCAAATCTTCTGCTTTGAACTTCTGGGCATATCGAAGAGGCAGTATCGATACCCCAAATACGGAGGGGAACAAGAGTCTACATGCTTTAGTTGTAAAGGTGGTCGGTGAAATCGATCACAATGGGTCCTCACTCCTCACTCTTTAAGGGTCATGGCGGCATGTGGAAATCGTTGTCCCCAATATCATAGTGGGGGCCTAGATAAGGACGTGACACGTACAGAGTGACACGGCTCCTTTAACGCGCCTCATCGTTTTGACTATAGGCTGGGCCCGCTCTAGTCTAAAAAGTCCTGATACTGATAAGATCCCTGTTACTTTAGTAACGTACTGGAGACATCTCTTTATAAGACACACTATTCGACGAGGAAATGTCCCCGCCCTAGGCATATAAAATGTAATTATTCAAAACCAGGAATTTTTTATACTTGATTAACATAATAAACCGAGAGAAAGACCGTTTCCGTTTTCCGTTTTGCACGTGGTGTACATCTAAAATTAGACGACAAGTGAAGTGCATCCGTGCGGAAGAAATGCTTGTACAAATTAACTTTGGAACGATTTTTAACGATAACGATAAGTGGATTGGTAAGTGTTAGTTTGGTTGGGTATTTATCAAGAAACTTTGTAGAACCTTGTCGCAAAGGTAGTAGTTTGATCCAAGTACAAATCCTGAGCACCAGGTGGTTCATTTCACACCTGACTATAAAACAACTAAGGTGGAATAGGTTTGGTGGATGCAGCCCCTATTGCTTGAATTTTGGGCTTGTGAGCAACTAAAAATAGTGTGGTTATAACCAACTCTCATATAAAAAACAAACTTATCCACGTAAAATAGGTTTGATAAATGTAATCCCTGTTATTTGAACTCTACACTTACCAACTACTAAAAATAATATGATTGTAATTAACTTTCTTAAAAAGATACATTTTCTGAAAAAACAGCATAAATACCTACATATCATTTTTAGATTAATACAAGTTATTCGTCCAGTGGGCATCCTCGAAATTTGTGCTAATCTTGTTTAAAGATTTAGTATTATGCCAAATTTGCATTTCCTCAACGTTTTTAAGTCTGTCGAGGCCAAAATATCTGTTCAATAGGGAAACAACTATAATTTGTTTTCTGTTTAATTCTCTTTTGGCACATCGAAAGAATCTCTTCGTATTTATGACGGCTGGAATTTTAAAAAAAAAATTGACTGTTAATAGAATCTCTTCGTATCTATGACGGCTGAAATTTAAAAAAAAATTGACTGTTAATAGAAATTTTTACTATGGTTACAAATTTTTATTGGATGACAGTTTACGGTTTAAAATTTTATTTGCTTTTTATTTTTTTGGGTCAAGCTTTTCCGCCCTTAAAATACTTTTTCACATATAACATTTCAATTGCATGACCATAACCATTGTGAAAGACTTTCTTCAAATGTATAAGTCATCAATGCCATTCAAATGTATAAGGGAGATGAAAAAACACGGTATAAGTCATCAATGCCAATCAAATGAGATGTAACACCGTTTTTTATTGATAAAGAAAAAACCACCTAGTTTCAATCTAAAAGGCAGGAAATTGGGTAGAAAGGGACACTCCCAAGAATCGAGGAGGAGAGAGGATGCTCAACCCTACAATGGATGGTTTTCAATGGTAGTTTTGTATTTATTGGTTTTGTTTAGAAGATAACATATACTCCAATTTAATGTATTTAATATTTATTTTTATTAGTATTACATATAGGATACATCATCTGTATTTGTATACCTTATACATATAAATACTACACTTTATATACCTTTCTAGCATTTTTGAACATATAATTGTAATCAAATTAAACAGTGTCAAAATTACTATTATTACTTGTTCAGCGCATAATTAATATATATATATATATAGGAAAAAGCAATCTAAAAGTCTTTGTTCATGCATAATATATAAAAGCCTGAACATATAATTGTAGTCAAATTAACAGTGTCAAAATTACTATTGCTTGTTCAGCGCATTATATATATATATATATAAAAAGCAATTTAAAAGTTTTTTTTCATGCATAATATATATATAAAAGCCTGAACATATAATTGTAATCAAATTAATAGTGTCAAAATTATTGTTACTTGTTCAATCCTATTATATATATAGAAAAGCAATCTTAACAAAATAGTAGCTTGTATCAAATGATATTAATTTAATCATTTAATTTTTTATTTTAAAAAAAAAACATATTTAAATCTTGTTATAAGTTTTTAAGGTTCACTAAACAACACCTCTAAATGACATGTTAAGCTTTAATCTCTCAAAAGTTTAAAAAAAAAAAAATCCCTCCACTGAATGACATTTTAAGCTTTAATCTTCAAAAGGGCAAAACAAACCTCTCCACTGAATGACATTTTAAATTTTAATCTCCTGAAAGATTAAAAAAAAAAAAACTTAAAGGTAAAGGTAGCAATAACCTGTTCCATAGCAAAAGGAAAGGTAAACAACAAAACAATATTATCAAATTCCCTTTAAAAAAAGTGTGTGAAAACACACCGTAAATAAGAGATGAACCCTAAGCTCTCTCGCCACGGATGCGGCGGGCGAGCTGGATGTCCTTGGGCATTATGGTCACCCTCTTTGCGTGTATAGCGCACAGATTCGTGTCTTCAAACAGCCCCATCAGATACGCCTACGCCTACGCCGCAAGATTCGTGTCTTCAAACAGCCCCACCAGATACGCCTCCGCCGCCTCTTGCAACGTCGAACTTTGGAACCGCAAGTCCGTCTTGAAGTCCTGCGCAATCTCCCTCACAAGCCTCTGGAAAGGGAGCTTCCTGATCAGCAGCTCCGTGCTCTTCTGGTATTTACGGATCTCCCAGAGGGCAACAGTGTCAGGCCTGAAGCGGTGCAGCTTCTTCACTCCTCCCGTGGCGGGGCGCTCTTCCTCGCGGCCTTCGTTGCCAGCTGCTTGCGAGGGGCTTTCCCTCCTGTTGATTTCCTTGTCGTCTGCTTCGTGCGCGCCATTTCTTCTCTTGAGTCTGAGCTCGAATAAAGATCACCATAAGATTGAATGAATTTGGATGGAATGGATTTGCCGGTGCGCGTTTGTTATAGGCGCGATGCTCCTAATTTCAAATTTAAAGGATAAATCTCTGCCCTCCGATGTTCCACCCAATCGACGGTTCACGATCCTTCTACGTTGATCCGAGACGAACAACATAACATTATTAAGCCGCTTGGCCTCACACGTCTCACACAACTGCCATAAGTGTCGGGGCTCATATCATTATTAAAAAAAATATTAAAATTGGTTTCACAGTAAAATTTGCTGGTTTCAAATATCTTTGCTCGTAAAATTTACGGTTTATGTTAAAAATAACACCTAAAAATGTAGGTTCAACATATAATTACGGTTTCAAATACAAAATACGGTCATTTACCTGTCAAATTCCAGGCCTGTTTATGACGGATCTCGAAACAAAAAGCGAAGCGCGCCGTTTGGAAAAAAACTATTACTGTAACGACAAAGTGCTACAGACAATAGAATTTTCAAATTACAACATTGGACAATGATGAACGATAAGACAAAGTGCTACAGACAATAGAAATTTCAAATTACAACATTGGACAATGGTGAGCGATAAGACAAACTGTAGATTCTTTAAAGCTTGTATTGAGAACCATTAAGATCATTGAGCCACAAGGAATGGCCCAGACAGGCATAGATTCTTTAAAGCTTGTATTGAGAACCATTAAGATCATTGAGCCACAAGGAATGGCCGAGACAGGCATTGCTATGGGATTTGTAAATCTTTTGGCCCTTTTCCATGTCACGCCTTTAACGAAAATTCATACAAGTAGCATAAGTTTGGCCGTGGAGATGGCTGGCGTGTTTCCTGTTAGAAATATTAACCCAGATTTCATGCATCCGCCGGACTGCGCTCGTGCAGTTGGGGATCCTGGCAAAAAGGTCTGACATGACATCGCACCTACCTTTTGACAGATGTGACGTCTGACAGCTTCGATCGCCCCAGAAGTTAATGCCAGTTTGACGATTTAATGCTAGTGCGGCGATTGGTCAGAAACCCTAGTTGAGGGCCTGTCAGAACCTGTCAGAGGATAAACCCTATCCTCCTCTTCCTGCGGCTATATAAGGCGTCTCCGGTATTTCAGACATAAGTAGTAGCAGAGTGCAGAGAGCAAGAAGGAGGCAGAGCAGTAGAACAAAGAAGAGTGAGGAGAAGAAGAGTATCTCAGTGAGCAGTGTGGCTCATCTGATTAATGTCCGAGAAGCCGACTCGACATTTTGTCTTTTAGTTTATCCTGCAGCCTGGCCTGCAGATGTTATTTCCTTAGTTGAGGATCTCTGTAACCCCCGTTTCATATAAATAAAGTTTGTTGTTGTTTTAGGCATCTTTAGGGTTTGCAGTCATTTGCGTGTGTTAAAGCTTGCTGCTTTCTGTACAAATCGCCTCAGAGGATTGTGTTCGGGTTCTAATAGTTAGAGCTCAGATCCGAGACTCAGATCACAGTTTCGATGTTTCTCTCCTCCCAGCCAAGCAAGCAGTTGCCGCAGCCGCGCAAGCCTTCCGAGCAAAAAATACTGCAGAGCCAAAGTTGGCTAAGTCGGAAGAAGCCTTCCGAGTTCACTACCGCAACCCGACTGCGCCCGAGATCCGAGCACAGCCTGAGTGCGCAAGCGAAGTTCGACTTGCGCCCCCGAAGTGCGCACTGCGCCATCCGTCGCCTTCCGCCGACCGCAAACCGCACTTCGCCCATTTGCCGGGCGCCGACGCCCCCGAAGTGCAAACTTCGCCCATTTTTCGGGCGCAGTCCGGCGGCGCCCCCGACATCCGCACTGCGCCGCAACTCGAGAGCAGTCCGCGTCCAGACTTCGGCGGCGAGAAGAAAAAATCGAAATTAAATTCCTCATTTCCAAGAAGCTATCATAGCAGGAAAGTATTTGCATTACTAGATTCGGGGATCCTTTCTCAGCATGTGACCAGAAGCCTCAGACTCTGATCGAATGGTCTGTATGATCACTGTGATAGTAACATTTTAATATTGTGCGACTTCACCTTTGAATTCTGTTGTGGCATTTGGAAATTAACTTATTTCTTGTTGTAGCTGGTTAAAATATGGAAGAGAACTTGAAAACAAAACGGAGAAGGGAAATCTTGAGCAGCTAAAGGTAAGCCGAACGAATTATTGTCGAATGCATTGATGCTTTTACTAAGACAATAGTCTTTTAACCATTTTCTAAAACTGGAAGTATTCCTAGATTACAATTTAAGGATTGTATAAAAAATGCTGCAAGGTCGAAAACATTGAGAAATTTAGAACCGGTTTAGATTCAACATCACCTTTTATAGGGTTGTACAAGGTGAAGATTTTTCCATTATTGGGGATATTTAATGGTTTTGATTTTATTTACATTAAGGGTACATTTTTAATTAAATTTATTATATCGGTTTTTACAGGTAGAAACTTTGCTTCTGGTTTAGGGGTTTTGAGAGCAGCTTTATATTTAAGATATCGTCCGTTTTAGATGTCACGATATGACACTCATCGAGTATCGTAGGAATATTTTACCTAAAATTTTAGAAATAACTATTCAAGATTATTTAAGAAGAAGACTGAAAATCATAGCAGGTAACTACTATTAGTCTATTACCATGCGGAACAACAGGTTTTGGTCTTATAAATCGTTGAAAATCCATGGATGTGGAGGCATACGCGCTTCTTCTGGTTTGGAATATGGGTATATATAAGATCATCCCTTGGATACAACACAGTCGTAGGCAACGAGCCAATTCGACAGAGATTCGAACATCCCACATATCTTCATTGGCTGAGTCATTTACTGTTTACTCGACCCTCTCTGCACATGCGTATAAATTCTTAGAGTTGCAATTTATGCATTTATGACCTAGTTCCGTTGCCGCTATTAATGTAACTGATTCACCTATATAAACAAAAAAAAAAAACCCAAAAAAACAACAAACACTAGCACCATCATCTATTTTAATGAGGCTTGGCATTGTATTGATTATGCACGCATAAACATAAACTGACAATTATAGATGCCACAGAAGAGATTGAAAGTTACGGCCGGGTACTTTAGTTAATCCGCTTCATTTAAGTATAGATGCCACAGAAGAGATTGCAAGTTACGGCCGGGTACTTTAGTTAGTCCGCTTCATTTAAGTGTGCCGACAATACAGGAACCAACGAAATGAATTTCGTAGCAGGGATTACGGAAGTTTAATCGTTCCATTTAGAAGAGAATATCAACAAGAGCTTGGGCAATAAATGATTTGGGAAGGACAGTAAACAACTCCAGCTAGTAATTAAGGTTTTTAAGGTTTGTTGGCACCAAATATGCGGCATGCTTTCTTATTTATGCAATAGGGGCTGCACATAAGGAGATTCAATGCTTGGTTTGGAAATGGATGTCCATCAACTTGGCAACTCGATCAATATAAACTATTTTTCCTATGAAATAGGAATTATATTACACGAAAGAATAGTTTATTCAACTCGATATTAGATGGGAACCCCTCGTTAGAAACCGTTCAAGACCTTATATTAATTTATTCGAGTTCGATAATTTATGATCAGCATTTGATAAACATATTTAAAACGTTAAATTAAGTATTTTCAAAATAATTTATTGATGCGGCCCTAAGGTGGAGCCCTTCAGTCTGATGGATAAATGTTTAAATGGGTGCACCCATATGTCGATCAAATGCCAACACCCCAAGACGGATGGTTTCTGGACGGAGAGAACGGTTGCAGACGAGTTATTCAGCCTCTACACGGGTGCCTTGATGGATGTTTCGCCTTTAGAGGGGTATTTTATCCTAGACGGGTGGTTTCTTCTCTAGACGGGTGTTTTCTTCTCAGACTGTGGCGGACGCCTATGCCCAGACGGATTCCTTACACCTTGAGATGGATGATGGATGCCAACTGCTCTAACGGATTCCTTGGCCCTGAGACGGATGACAATAATTTTTAGACAGTTGATTCTAGATGGCTGTGTTCATCTTCTCCTTAGACGGTTGTTCCTCAAGACGGGTTTGGTAAGACAGATGACCAGATGGAGGCCCAACCGCTCCTTCTGACGGCAATGAGAATTTCATGTGAGCACTTGGTTTAGACGACAACTATATCCAGGCGGCACCATATGACGACAGGGTTCGGATTAATTTGGTCAGACCACGATTTCTGGATAGTCCTTAGACGACAACTTCAGTTGTTTATCGGCAACTTCAGTTCTTTCGGGACAACGGACATTTTCTAGACGGCGTTCCTTCACGTCGGCAGGTTCACGACTGCAAGTTGTGATAGTTACAATTGTGCTCCTCCTATCAAATGATGGTCTCTCTTTGAAGGCATAGTGATAGTTCTCGAATTTAGCACTCCCATTTAGTTTCTACATGAGGATAATGTTTGATGGCGGTGTTTCCTGATTGTAATATTGCAGTGACGATCCCTTTCTAACCGGCTTCGAACGTATGCGTGCGATTCTTGACTGTGTCAACCTGCAGTAACTATTGGTGCCATCTAACCTGCAATGGCGTACATAACAGTGCACAGATCTAGTAGTCTAAAATAATAACAACACACAACATTTGTGCAATGATTGGAAAATGGATTTATATTAACAATATTGTCTTCATGGTTGTTACACAATCTATACGCCGGTGTGTATCCAGTCTGCTTAGAGCACTCTGCTCTTTCACTTCTCGTCTGCCCCTGACTTCTCTTCAACCATCCTATTCCCTCTTCACCTCTTGAATGTTAGGCTTTAGTAAACCGTGCTCTTCAGTTTCCATCAATCGGTTCATATTCTTAATGGTTGGCCCTTTAGTCCTGTGTTCATCCCGCTTGTTGAATCTCCACGTGGATGCTCCTGCATCAAACTCACTAGGTAACAAAAATATTTCATGAGCTCCCGCTCATGTTCTCCCAAGCTATCATTCTTTTAGCTTGGTCGTCTTCACAAGGCCAACTTTGCTATCTTGTTTTGGCCTCCCTATGAGGATCAAACCTCCTCGCATAGAATGCACTCAACATTCTCTTCACCTTCTCCCATTGCAACACATCCATCCAACTGCAATCAACATGCACTTTGTTGGCAACTTCCTTTTGGTGCCAACACTCACGTGTGGAGTGATTTCATCCTCCACAATTTCCACAAGGATGTAGGTTCCAACACGTAGTTGTTGTATACCCAGATCTTCCACACTGACTGCAAAAACCCACTCTCGAACCTTCATTCCCTACATTGCTCTCTCCTCTCACAAATTTAGTCCTATTTCTTCTTGTCAGACTTACGTATCCAAGGTCTTCATTCTTTGGCCTTATCTATGATATTATGGGTATTTTCACACCTTGCATATCTTTCCAATCCTTCGCCGAGATTGACGAATCCTTCGCCTGGAGTTGTAGAAAAACTCGTGAAGACTAGCACTCAACATTCAATCCACTAGATTGACAAATCAACTAGTGAAGATTCATCACTTAGAATTTATTTCATTACAGTCCTAATACTTTGTTGCATAAAAATGGAGATTTGAAGAAAGTTGGGAAGCTTCCTAAATAGAGCTAGGAAGAATATCATCTTCAAAATCAATCCAGCACCAGAAGCAACAAATAGAAGAAAAGAGATTCCAAGAACTTGAGGGAAGTTTGGTTGCAGACATGCGCATAGCAGAAGAAGAAAAATCCATAGTAGCCTTATTGCTGAGAGACTCTAGAGAAGAGTCCAGAAGAAGATAGGAGATTAGTGATCTCCATCGAAGACTATAGACAATATATTGAAAAAATTGGCCTAAAGAGGCTGAAGAGGCCTATAGAAGGTCCCATTAAAGAACTCCCAATTCTGGAAGATTAGAGGTTGGTGATCTCCATTGAAGCTTTTAGATTGTAGGAGTGAAGAAGGACTATCAAGGTCATGTTCTAGATTCCATAAGCAATACATTCTAGAGATCCAAGAGATCTCATTATCAACACTTCCACAGTAGAAGGTAGAAGTAAAGGTCTCATTGAGAAGACCAAAGAAATTATAAGATTAAAGACCTTAGAGAGATCTCAAAGATAAATAGGGAGAAGGCTTGGAGAGCCTTATTGCAGAGTTTGAAGAATTCATTAAAGAAGTTCCTAGAAGAACTCATTGGAGAAATTCACTACCAAGGAGAATCTCCTGATAGTGAATAAATTGGGACAATTATCGTCATTCGATAACAAGCCCAAAGGAAAAATATTTGGCAAGAAATTTTCTAAACTTTGGAAAAGACCAGTGAAGACCTCAAGACCTTCATATTATTGAGAAGAAGGCCTAGATTGAAGCTAAAATTTGACAAGGAGGTTGAAAGAGAACATAGACAGAAGAAGCCTACAAAATACAAGAGATTTGGAGATTATCTTTCATAGCTAAGAAGGTACATTTCAAATATAGGGGTTTGCTAAATCTACAACAAAATACTAAAGAGTTCTTAGAGGAGAATCCCAACTACAAAACTCTAGATTTCCAAGGTACAGACTGAAGGAGAAGTTGAAGCCACCTACTAAAGTTTTTGGGTAGCAAGTTAAAGGGTTTCAAAATCTATGATTAGATGAGTTAAAGAGTTGTTCTAGACATACAAGAAGAGTTGCAATTTAATCAAACTAAAGGTAATAATTTGGTGAATCAAATCACCAAGATATCCATCATTTTTAGAGATAACTAAAGGTATGTAACTTAGGTACAAATGGTTTATTACTTGAATACTTATATTCAGTTCATTACTTAGCTTCATTAAACATCTTATTAGAATCTAGAAGTTGCAAGGACAAGGTTATGTTTTAAAGTCTTCAAAGGAAGTGTAGAAGATACTTTCTATTAAGGGTTATTACCTGCACATTAAAATAGGAGTTAGATATATTTTGAAAGAAAAAAAACATCATCTTCTTTTTATCTAGTTATAGAAAATAAGGCTACATTAAGTTGTAGATATTATAAAAGCATTTAAGATCTCTTTAAGAGTTATCATTAATGCATATTATAAGTTACTTTTAAGGAGTAATAAGGAGATTGCAGAAGCTTATTATAAGTGCACTAAGTGAAAGTAAAATTAGTGCAATATTAAGTCACATTAAGGGTATATTAGTTGTATGATTATTAGCTTAAATTCATTGTTAAGTTAGCCAAGCAAATGAGAGAGTTATCCAGTAAAGAAGACAACATCGAATCATCCCTTGTCTACAAGGATTAGTACAAAGAATCCACCATCAAAACCAGCAAAATAAAGCTTGCAAAAGAGATTTGAAGATCTTAGATATAGGTGCAAAATCAAGGTATCCTTTTCTATCTATTATAAATTTATTTATATTAGTTGCTTGTACCATAATCTATTATCCTAGGTAATAAAAGGGGATAAATTTTAAGTTTCTCAAGGACACGTCCAACACCAGCAAGAACCATCACAAAGCGGCTGATAGAAGAACACTATCTGAGAAAGGTTGAAGAGCCATTAAGAGGTTCACATTATGATGTCTAAAAACACCCTTGTTAGGCATCGAATTGAACATCCACAACAACGTATACCTGCAGCATCAAAGCAAGTGTAAGGAGCTCATTTATCAACGTAAAAGGTAACATCAAGGAGGACAACTCATTTTGCAAAAGATATGAAGATACAACAAAAAAATGAGGTATTACCAAAGGTGTATTATGGAGGAATTGCTAGCTAGAGGAGCACCATATAGCCATCATCGAAGCACCCATTGAATCACCATTGAATTGGAGCAGAGGGATAACACTTTCTTTTACCTAAAGGAAGTGTTGAGGGTAAGAAAATAGTTGTGCATACGTTGGAAAAGGAGTATATAATATACGTTGGAGGGAAGCATTTCATGCAAACAAAATCACTACCACTTGTCACAACTGATAAAGCACCCATATATTCTTCAACACCTTCAAATAAATAAAATGCTCACTCCTTGAGTTTTAAAATAATCATTTGTATGTTACAAAGGCATCATTATCATAGCTAATAATATGAAGTGTTACAGGATCTTTTACAACATGCGGGTCTCATCCTAAAGAGTGTTGAAGCTAACAAAACACATGGTTATCACCTCAAGAAGCGTTAGAGAATACATAAAGCGTTATTCAAAATATTAAGCCACGTGAAAGTAATCCAAAGAAGCTCTAAGCTACTTAAGTGCTTCATAGTGAAGTCCAAGAAAAATATAGTTAAATCTAAGGAAAGCACAATGAAGTACAAG
Source organism: Wollemia nobilis (assembly GCA_028583015.1). NCBI lineage: Eukaryota > Viridiplantae > Streptophyta > Pinopsida > Araucariales > Araucariaceae > Wollemia > Wollemia nobilis. The sequence goes on from JAQPPZ010002224.1 coordinate 3,292,769, forward strand.
GAAAATACAATGAAGTAAGAGCACGTAGAATATTACTTTATTTGGAGTCAAAGGGGGCAGCAAGATATTGGCATCCACTAGTATTGCTGAGAAGAGCATTGAATGCTCAATAGCATAAGTGAAGACCAACACCATTGGAGGAGGAATAGAGCATTGAATTCTTGTCTAAATACAGTGAACACAGTACCCAGAGATCCATTGAGAAGATAGAAGTCTTAAGCAACCTGGCGTACTAAATTACTAAGGTAATTTCGGTATTAAATTTACTTGCTTTAATTAAAGAAATATTGGAGTTATAAGGTGCTATATATATAGTCAAATTTACTATTGTGCATTAGTAAGTTATAAAGCAAGTCCACTTCAAGGTATTATAATTGAAGTACATTATAATATTATAATATTTGCAAATAACCAAGTAGAAGATATAAGGCTATCAAATTTGGTAAAATCAAATATTAATTTGTAAATACTTTTTTCATTATTTTCTAAGTTTCCAAAATTAGGGAGTTATAAGGTATACTACACCAAAATATAGATACTTGAATTTATAAAATTAAATTATTGAATAAAGAAGCAAATCTATTATAGAGTTGGAACTAATTGGTAATACTTGTCTCATACTCATATTAAATAGACAAAAAAAAATCTAACTATAAGAACTCCATTCGAGCATACTTTATTAGGAGAAATAAGGTAAAATTGAAGGTTGGTTATTCTCAAAATATTACAAAATCAACTCAAAATAATAATTGATCATAAGCTAAGCACTTTATCAAGCATATTCTAATTCTACTAGGGAGACAAGGAATTCTACAAAACTTGATAATAATAGGATTTATCAAGTTTGATCATATATCCAATCCTTTTAAGAGAGATATTTTTATAAAATCTAGCTTGATAAGATTTATCAAATTTATCTTACTCAAACTAGGGCGACATAAGGTAGAATACTATCAAGTATCTATCAAAGTATCCTCAAAATATTAAATATCTAACAAATTCCATTGTTTGATCATATAAGATAGATGTCAATCTCAAAGTATACAATAAACAATAATATGAACAACACCATTAGAAAGGAAAGAGCAAGTGTCATAAAAATTGGAATCAAGAATTTACTTATAAATTTTGAAGGAGACTTAGACCTTACCTAAAAAAGGATTCATAGTGAAGCTTTAAAAGATAACTTTGAAACCATGGAATATTATCTACATACTTGACTTACTGAAGCAATTGATAATGGAAAGAGTGACATTCAAATTCCTTTAGAATTTGGTAGCATATTATACATGGCACTACTTACATTCAAATATTACAAGGATGAGAATGTAGAACAAAAAGGATTGATAGAATTACTTAAACTAAAAAAAGAAATGGATGAATCATACCTAGAGAAGATATTTCAATCCTCATGCAGTATTGGTACTTCAAGTTCTATTAACACAAAATCTTATCATGATGCCTTAAGTGTTTGCTTGGAAAATTCTATACAAAACCTGGAAAATGATGAAAAGAATAAAGGCAAAGAGAAGATATTCCTACAAGAATAAGTTGATAGTATGACCACCTATGAAATTACTGACTCCAAATACGATAGTAAAGAAGAAGAAGAAGATAAACCAGATCGAGGAGGCATACAATGCAATGCAAATTAAAGATAATACAAAGGATCAAATCAAGCTGAAGAACATCAAAGATCCGTATTGAAAGTCTTCAATACCCAAATAATGTAATACAAGGGTATGTTAGAGTATATTACATTATTTAGGTACATTTTAATGTACCACCTTGGGTACATTGTTATAGTAGGAGTTTATCTTAGGTTACTTGAGGAAGAAGTAATAAATGCACAAGTGTCAATGTGCAATGATGTAAATGTACAAGAAGTCCACTTGTACATGAGTCATAGAAAATGTAGTTAGGAAGAGTAAGAGCCAAGTAACCTTTCTTGTTATATATAGGCCCCATAGTGAATATAATAGAATGAAAAAGTGTGATCACTACAAAGTAGTGAGTAGGTACAATGTAGTTTCCATTAGAGTTATGGAGTGAATAGAATAGAATTTGTTAGAGTCATTTACACTATTATTACTCTCAAAATATATTAGTTTTATGCTTTAAAACAAAGGCTACAAAATCTAGTTTGGATCAAGTGTCTAAAGACACTCTTAAAGCACAAAAACCTACAACTCATAGTAACCAATAGAAGCCATGAAAACTGGTTAGTACAAGCAAAGAAAAGCTAACCAAAAAGAACCTTCAAAGATTGAGACTTAGTGAGTCTCAAATCCAAAGCACTTAGGGTTAGTGTGTAGACACCAAAACAACACCAATCTGATTATGTGACTGCAAACACTGATCACATTAACACACACAACCCCAAGGGCAGCCCCTAGAGGTTAAACAGTGGTCCTAACCACTCTCATAGCAGTTTTGGAAGGTCAAAAATCAATTTAGCACCTTCAGGCACTTTGCTCAGCATCCATTCCACCCAGGGACGAATTCAAACTAGAACTCGCCCCATCCAGGGACGAATTCCAGATTCGCTCTAGGGTGGGGCAAATTGCAGGTTTGACGAGCAAAAAGTCAAATCTCGACAAATGGCAGCTCAGATCCACCATTTAATGCTTCCTTCATCGTAGGGGAGTGTGGGTGAGTGTTTTCGAGCATTAGAGATTGTTACAAGGGTAGTCATGAAGTCCCTATTCAGGGAGGAATCTCATCTCCCTTGGGAAGGCATGATTGCCAAGTGGTGCATCTGCATGCCCATTTCAAGAGACCTCCAGGTCTATAAATTGGTGAGTTTCCTCACCCAAAAATATATAGAGAAGGAGAATTTTGGAGCAATGAAGTGTTGTCATTTTACTTTCACACCCACACCCTTTTGAGTTGTGTCTTTCACATCCTTGATCTCTTTCGGAGAGGAGGTCATAGGGTGGTTGTTGGAAGCACAAATCCGAAACAAAACCCGATATTTGGTCACAATATCCCACCCAATTTTCCAAAAATACCCCACAAGAGATTTTGGACTCATCCCAAGTGGATTGGCACCAAAATCAGGCCCTAAACGATGGGCGGCCTACCTCCGGGTGCCCCCTCCCACACTGCTACAGTCCTAATCGCCCCTCTTTGGAGCGATTGGAAATTTGTGGTAGATTTGATTTCTTTCATTTTGCATTCAATTCTATGCTGCTTAGATAGGTTCCCCTTTTAATTTCATTTTGTTTCGAATAATTTTGATCATGTTTCTATCTTCGTTCACCTTTACTAACTTGCATGTAGCATTGTCAAATTTCCATTGATGAAGGACAAATTGGAAAAATCTGACCATATGGGTCTTCCCAAAATGCCCCCAATTAGCTAACCCCAAGTTTGCAGGTTTTTTGGAGCCTCCTAGATAGGACATTGGGCACAGTACCTTTTCGGTGTTTTGTTGCAGGTGAATTCGTCCTACCCCAGAGCAAATTCAAATCGGCGAGGAATTTCGTGACTGTTCCATTTGCAGTATTTTATTTGGGATGCCTTGATGCCCTTGTAAAATTTTCAAAGCATTTAGATTCATTTTAGTCATAGTTTAATTCACTTTTCTCATTCACTTACCGTAGGCTTGGGGATTGCATGCTTTACTTTATCTACAGGTGCTACTGATTGTTTCTTGTTCTTTTGAACACAGGGTCCGGACATCGAAGGAGCAGCAAGGATTCAAGACTCACCAACGTGAGTGGTGATGATGTTTGGTCCACCCATTTTACATGTGGGCACGCGAAAGAAGGAAGGACATCCATGGATGTAATAAGAACGCTTATTTAAACACTCCTAGCCCTTGGAAGGGGAGGATGCAAATTGTAACCGAGCTGTAAAACATATCAATAAAAAGGGTTGTCTTCTTTATTTGCATTTGTTTCATTCTGATTCGTTCATGCTTTTCCCTCTTTTCATGCACTTTCAAATTCCTAGGATTTAGCGTTAAGTCTAAGTTTAATTTGTATCGAATCTTCGCTTTCCTTTTTCTTTCGTATCCTCGTGCTTCCAGTGGCGATCATGGTGGGACCTTGTCCTCTACTTTTAAGATCAGAAATCTAATCCAAACTTGGTTATTTTTTCTTGCAGGTACCGAGTTTTCGTATGTTGACTGTTGTTCGTTCCATCAGGGGGCGGATACAGAGCTGTAATTCGTCCTACCTAGGGACGAATGGGAATTCGCCCCACCCTATGACGAATACAGTCCTGTAATTTGTTTCTCCCTAGGATGAATTTATGTCTGTGCAGTTTCAGGGCAGGAACTCAGAACCGATAGATTTGGGGCAGAGAAAATGTCGGGATTCTGAACTTTTCTTGTCATTTTCTGTTTTTAGTTTTTCTGTTTTTAGGTTACTTGTTTGCTTAGGGAAAGTTTTTTTTTTTTCTTACTGCTTGCTTGCTTCCCTTTTGCAAAATAAAAAGAACCCCACACATCACATGGTAACATAAACACCAAGGATTGGTCGTAAAACCCCAGCCCTTGATCAAGACCAACGGTGGATTTCATCACCACCTTGGCTTGAATTTTGCATTCATAAACCCCGATTGCTACTATTGCTAGACGAAAATTGACTGAGTGTAGCTGGAGTGATTCCCAGCACGCAAGGATAAGTCTTCTATGGTAGGTGTCAAAAATAAGGCGATTCCCCTTCTGTACCGCCTACGTTCCACATACCATCTGCTCTCACATACCTATAGTTTCCCTCACATAAGGGCGGGTATATAGAGAGGTTGGTATATCGGCTTGGCAATGGTATATCGAAGGGGCGACCAATTTTGGGAGCCATAAGAGCCATCATTTTGCATTTAAATGTTCTTTACAAAAACTTTCAAAACAAAAATCAAAACACACTAAACCAAGTTTAGGACACACTTTTAATATTTAAACGAGATAACCATTGCTTTGTGTGTGTGTGCGACATTTTTTGTTTAGTGTAGCATAAAAATCATAAAAATAATAAAAAAAAAACATACTGTAGACACCAAAACAGCACCAATCCGATTATGTGACTACAAAAACTAATCGCATTGACACACACAGCCTTCAGGGCAGCCCTTAGAGGTCAAACAGTGGTCCTAGCCACTTACACAACAGTTTTGGAAGGTACCAATCCGGTTACATGGCAGTGCTTTGATTATGTCCCGTTTGCTTTCTTCGACCGTTTCGCCTTCCCCGGTGAGAAGGTCCAACTATCGAATGTATCCTCCAAGTTCGGCACAAGTTTTTAAACACTTAGGCAAAAACAAGCTTTTAACACTTAGGCAAAAACAAGCTTTTAACACTTAGGCAAATGCTGCCTGTCGCGATATCGCGACGGTCGTGATATCGCGACGGTCGTGATATCGCGACGGTCGTGATATCGCAACAGTCACGATGTCGCGATGGTCGCGATATCGTGACAGTCACGACGTCGCGCTATCGCGACGATCGCGATATCGCGACGATCACGATGTCGTCTTTGTCGCGATGTCGGGATGGTCGCGATATCGCGACATCGCACTGTCACGATGTCGCGACTGTCGCGATATCATGACAGCTCCAGCCACTACGCCTTGTTTCCCTTTTAGTATCGCGATATCGCGACGTTGCGATATCATGACAAGAACTTCGCATTTATGCCTGGGTAGACGTTAACCATTAAAAGTGCCATTAAACCAATCAAAGGCAGATTTTAAGCATTTGAAGGCGGATTTTAAACCGTTGAAAGCAAACATTAAACCATCGAAAGCAAACATTAAACCATTAAAGCAGACATTAAATGAGTGGCAGCCAAAGACAGTCAGTTATTGCCGCCTGCTGTGCATGCGTGCGTAGGTAGGCAGATTGGCAGTTAGCGGACTGTCACAAAGGCAGTCATGTAAGCCCAAGTCAGGGAGGAGTCTCCTCCCTCTTGGGAAGGCATGGCCACCACGTGGTATCCCTGCATGCCCTTCCAAAGAGACCCCATGGGTCTATAAAACGGTGGACTTTCCCACCCAGAAGAGGAAGTTGGTAGACATTTCAAGCGACGAAGTGCTGCCAAATTAAACACCCGATTGCATTCCTTTTCGATTCATCTCTTCTACATCCGTAATCTCTTTCGCAAGAGAGGTTATTGGGTGGATATTGGAAGGGTGAATCCGGACCTTAGAACCTGACATTTGACCACAGTAAACCATCAATTTGCCAACAACTCAACCTAAGAGATTCTAGGCCCTTCCTTAGTGGATTGGCATCGAAATCAAGTTCCAATGGGGGGCGGCCCGTTTGGGCACCCTGCACGCTCTCAGTTTCAATTTAATTTATTTTGTTATCACGTGTTTATTTCACTGTTTAAATAGTTTACGTTGTATGTTTGAATATATCCTGCATTACGTTCTACACCTGCATTACATTTTTAATTGCGTATTTATCAAATTCAGAAGACGTTTATCAAATATCATCGTGCTTTCATCACTTTTGTTGTCCCACTAACCTGCAGGTAACAACAGCATTTTGGCTTTTCATCACAGGCAAAGTCGTCTCACCTGGGGACGAATTACAGCAGACTTTCACCGACTGTATCACTGGCAGCAGCCTTTCGGTGATGTTTTTTGGTCTCTGTCAGAGTTGCAGGTTGATTAGAGTTATTTTATTCATTGGTTTAATCAATCTTTTGCATGCATTTCTTATTGATTTCTAAAGTCAAATGCTCTATCATTTTGTTACAGGTGCTACTAACGTCTTTGTTTTTCTTTGATCATAGGAGAAACAACAAACAGCAAGGATTCATCATCGTAAGCGGCGGCAACGCTTTGGCCCGCCCATTTCAAATGTGGGCATGCGGAAGGAGTATTAATCACGATTGTAACCAAGACATGCTAACACTCCTAGCCCCTGAAAAGGGAGGAGATGGATTGTAACCGAGTTTGGAATTAATATAAAAGGGCTGTGCTCCTACTTTCTCTTTATATTTTGTCTCGATTTGATTACGTTCTTCCTATTTCATGCATCGAGTTAGTTTTGTTTTCATTGCATCTTAGTATTTATTTCTTCCGAAATCTCATGCTTTCACATACATAGCTTGTAGAAGAACACCACCATGGTGTACACCCGTAGCCAAGCCCAATCAAGGGCAGAAGCTACGGAGAGTGTACAAGGGGGCACAAGTCACCTCCACTATAGCACCAAGGACTTGGTCATACCGCCTTGGCGGCCTAACCCACGAGAGAGTCTGCATTGTCCCATTTCAGAATGGGACTATAGAGGCACCCCTTTGAGGGACACGCCCATTCATCATAGCCCCTTTCAGGAAGATTCCTTACACATGATGCTCAACATAGATAAGAAGGCTCTCTTGGAAGCTCGATATGAGTGGCCACCGTGCAATGAAGCGCTAGAGCGGCATAGTGTCCATGAGGAGAGGCCACATGATTATGGCATCCCTCCTTTGCCCCCCATCACTGTTAGAACCAATAGACAAAATCTAGAGCGCAAGGCTCTTCAAGCAGGGCAAGCCAATTCTGCCCACCCCTTTCACCCATACAAAAGGGAGAACGAGGAAGACCATTACATTCCTCCAGAGCAATATACAGTGTGGGAGCCATGCACTTCTGCACCTGCTATATACCATGATCACCTACTAAGGCCAGAGCCTCGGGTAAATGTCGCCAACCTCAACTGAGGGAAGCGACCTATTGAGATCTCGGATCATCACGATCGAGGTAAGTGCATAGGAGAGGCATCTATGCCTCCTAGGTTCAAGATGGCGAAACAAATCGACCTGGCAATCGCTAGACATACCGTTCGCCAAGCACAGATCATGCGGCTTGAGCAAGATCAATAGTAGCTAGAGCATCTATATCGCCTTAGCAAGGAGCGCATTCAGCGCCAAACAGATGAGTTGCTCAATAACCCGATGCCTGAGAGGGTTCCCACCCCTCACACCCAAAGAGCGAAACCATATGAGAGGCGCAACCCCTTGGTGCAAGATAGGTCTTCGCGACCTTACCAAGTGCCGCCTTCGAGACCTCCTAGACTTGAGTGGGAGGCCACTCCCCGAAACAATGATGGGTACCCTCTGCGGGGACCCACTCAGGGTCATAGGTCTTGTTTAAAGACTCCTAAAGAAGCTTACGAGGAGTATGAGCAAGAAGAAAAGCAGGCCGAAACGCCCTACCAAGGCGGAGGGGTTGCTATCCGGCCACCCCTCCATAGGCCTCAAGTCTCCCACAACCCACAATGGGAGCAAACTAAAGAAGAAGAGATTAAATCTTCAGATGCATATAAAGCGTTGCTAGAGCATCTGGAGTCTGTGGAAACCAAAACTTCTGGACCCCAAAAGCCCACTTTATGCCAGCTCCGCAGTCATCCCATGAATCCGTCAATGCCATCACCCCCTTACCTTGAACACTTTAATCAGCCTCAGTTGGCAGTCTTTAGAGGTGAGGAGGATGCCCAAGAGCATGTGATGAGATTCCTAAGCCAATGCTTTGGCATTTAAGACAATGATGCTTTGTTATTAAGAACATTTATAACCACATTCGTAGACCCTGCCTCGGATTGGTTTACTCAATTACCAAAGCATAACATTAACAACTTAGATCAGTTATTGGATGTGTTCCTCCAATGCTTTGCCTTCAACACCAAGAAGAAGGCGTCACTGAGTCACTTAGCTAGCCTCAGGAAGTATGAGGAAGAAACCATGGTGGCCTATGGAAATCGATGGAGGGCTTTGCTCTCAAAGCTACCCTACCTCCCTCCTATGTTCGACCTCACTCAAATGTTCTCCAAGAGCTGTTTGAGATTGATCTCTGTGCTATTGCAGCTGCAGCAATATGCCACCTTAGAAGAAGCCCTGGTGCAAGCCAAGATCATTGAAGAGATCAAGATACAGGATGGCGAGATAGCCAAACCTAAGAAAAAAGAGTGGACTAAGAACACTAAAACAGGGATGACGCAACAAAAACCCGCTACGGTAAATCAAGTTGCCATAAATGTCCCTAAGCCTGCACAAGAAATACAGCCTCAAAAGGCTAACTATCAGGCAGTGCCTCCTAATAATTATGAAAAAGAAAACCAGAATCAGGAGCAAAATCAGCAGCGTCGCCCTAGGCGACAGTACACACCTTATACGGAGTCTAGGGACTCCCTATTTGACCGCTTGTCAGCGGTGAACTTGATCAACCTTCCAGAGATCCAAACCATAGATCCCAATGTGCCGAAGCCTAAGGGATACCGAGAGGACTTGTATTGTAGGTTCCACAGGCGGAGGGGAAATGACCTGAATGCATGTTGGAATTTCAAAGGTTTGATACAACACCTAATTGACAATAATACATTGGTAGTGGACAACACCATAGTGCCAAACAACCAACAGATGGGAGTTTTCAGAGACCCCTTGCCTTCCCGTGAGGCACAGGCAAAACCCCTTCAAGTCAATGAGGTGCAACAAAATTGCCCCATGCAAGGGTATGTAGGAATGATAAGCATAGTGACTAGGAACAAGAGATACCCAGGAGTTGCCCTCGAGGTAGCCACAATAGAGGTTCCATCGACATCACAACCTCAACAACACCCTATGCAACCATCTCTGCCTAGACCCGTGACCACGATTCGGACCAAACTCATGCAGAGTTTGAGGACCACGTTGGCTAGGCTCTCTATATATGAGCTTATACAACAATCAACACCCCATCGGAAGGCTCTCATGGAGATATTAAAAGCCATCAAGTTGTAGCCCCACGAAGTGAATTCCTTCAACAACTTTGTGGGACATGTTAAACGATGCACGGAGCCAGTCATCACCTTTCGAGAGGATGAAGTTAAATTAGTGTCTGATGACATGGCAGATCCACCCCTACACGTCATCACACGAGTCAACGGGATCCCGTATAAGAGGGTGTTGGTAGACACTGGCTCATCCAGTAACATCATTACCACAGCGACATTGAAACATCTAAAATTGCTAGCCTCTCACATCATGGCTTCCACCTATACACTACGAGCATTCAATCATGCGATATGCTCGACAGTTGGCACAATTGTCCTACCATTGAGGTAGGACAAAAGATGATACCTACATTATGCCATATTTTGGAAGGCGAGATGGCTTATAACATCTTGCTGGGGTGGCCATGGATCAAGGACATGAAGTGTGTCCCTTCGATAGCTCATCAATGTTTAAAGTATACATTTTAAGGGGAAGTACATGTAGTCTCACAGACTAGGAACCCTTCAAATATTGCAATGCATTGCAACTGATGCCGCAATCGACCCTTCCATCGACACATTTGGATTTTCAATTAAATCCATCTAGACAGGGTTAGATTTTGAAAGCATCCCTGGTGATAAATCCATCAAAACCCCAGTCAGGTGCATCTTCATCGTCTGGTCCTTCACCAACGACACCACCTACCGTGGCCAAACAAAAGGACAAAGGGAAGCAAACCCTGGAAGAGGCTCAACCCTTGGAATAGGCACTACCAATAGTATCAACCATCTCTACCGAAGAGATGCCTAGCACAATGGATGTTGAGGCCCCTAGTTCACCCAAAATGGAGTGGAATCAGGAAGAGCTTTCGTTCCCTCCCCCTCAATTGCCAACAATCATCGTTGAAATGGCCAATACGGGCCTGGGGGAGTATCTGGTGCAGAATGTTGTAGCAACGCCCGCACTAGAGTCCATGCGGGACATGGGGAGACCTCGCCTCCCCATCGGTACAATTGTTCCTTTAGGCTGCCTGCCAAACCAGACAAACTTTGTGTATGGGGGCCTTGATCATGGTACTGAGCCATGCATCCAAGAGGACAAATATGAAGAGCCTTTTGCAAAAGATGTCAACTATATGTCTAACCTGGACTTCGCTCTGAGATATCTTGGCCAATGCAATTGGCATGGATATGGGCTAGGCAGGTATGAGCAAGGAGTGCGTGTCCTTTGCCAGCCAAGATACCAAATGCCTTATGACAAGTTGGGCATGGGGTTCAACCACTCCTTACCCTTGGACATCTTGGTAGAGGACATGCATGGCCTAGGGATAGACAACAAGGGTGGATTGGCATTAGATATCTATGCCAACCCTAACACAACGTATACATTGGGGGATTACCTCCCATGGTCAACAACCACCCTTGTTAACCTCACTAACCCTTGCCCTTTGCTGGAGAGAGGCGAAAGTTCGGGGCCTCACTTTCAAGGATGGTATAGACAGTGTCAAGAGGGATCTTCAGAGGATGAGTCAAAGTATGAACCAGCATCATATGACCCCTTCGAATCAAATAGTGATCACTCCCAAAGGATCCCCATGAATGACTATCAAGAGAGCCTCTTGAAAATGTTCCCCCTAAAGGCTCCAATCGAGCCAGTGCTGCGCCAAGAGAATCATGTCCCCCCATAGAGAGTGGAACAACCACAGTGGGGCCAGATTAATTTGCTCAAGCAGGACGATCCTGTAATACCTCAAATAGTTTTCGAAGCCAAAGAGGGCTTTTGGATCTTCGATAGTGATTACGAAGACGAAACAGAAATGACATATCTTAATCACATGCGATAGATGCAGCAACCATACCCCTCGGAGATTAACAACATATTTGAAAAGATGGGCATAGTGCCAGGGCATGAGTGGTACGTAGACCCAGCGGGGTGGAACCAAGTGTTGGATCTTCCGCTCCAGGTATACGAAGAGCACCTTCCACCCCGAGACCCTAGAGTGCTATCAGTGCCAAGGGCAGACCCTGTCCTCCTATCAACACATAGGGTCGATCCCTTCGTGCCAATCCCTACAGAGCCAGATCCGGAGCACAAGAATCATCTAGAATGTTCAAATCACCACACCCGTAGTAATGGAGACCAAAATCATTTCATCAACATGATCTCCATTGACTTAACCGCCCCCATCCGCAATCTGATCGATCCAACACGATCATTGCATCTAGACATAGATGCCATAGACTAGGATCACGTCAATTCACCTCCATCCCCATCAGAGCACTGTACTTTCAGTAAAATACTTCATTTTACCCCAGGGTCAACACAGAATATCTTCCATGCTGAAGAGGAACCTAAAAGCACGAGGATATGGAAGCAAAAAGGAAAGCAAATAAGCGATGCGAATCGAACTTAGAATGAATGCTAAATCCTACAAATTAAAAGTGCTTGAAAAGAGGGAAAGCATGAAAGAATCAAAAACTTTGAACAAAATCCAATAAATAAGACAGCCCTTTTTATTGATATTGTTTCAAGATTCGGTTACAATGCACTTCCTCCCTTTCCAAGGGCTAGGAGCGTTAAACATGCGTTCTAGTCACATCCATGTGTGTCATTCCTTCTTTCGCGTGCCCACATGTAAAAATGGGCGGACCAAACATCGTCGCCACTCACATGGATGAGTCTTGGCTCCTTGCTGCTCCTCTGAGGTCCAGATCCTGCATTCAAAGAAACAAGGAGCGGTCAATAGCACCTGCAGATGAAATAAAGCATGCAATCCCCAAGCCTATGATAAGCGAATGAGAAAACTAAATTAAACTATGACTAAAATGAATCCAAATGCTCTAAAAATTTGACAGGGACATCAAGACATCACCAGGAGGGCACTGCAAAAGGAACAGTCCAAAAATTCCTCACCGATTTGAATTCGCTCCGGGGAGGGACGAATTCACCTACAACAAAATGCCAAAATGGTACTGTCCCAAATGTCCTGCCTAGGAAGCTCCAAAAGACCTACAAACTTGGGGTTAGCTAATTGGGGGCATTTTGGGAAGACCCAGATGGTCAGATTTTCCCAATTTGGCCTCCATCAGTGGGAATTTGATGATGCTACCTGCAAGTTAGTGAAGGCGAACGAAGATGGAAACATGATCAAAGTTGCTCAAAACAAGGTGAAATTTAAATGACAACCTATCTAAGCATCATAAAATGGAATGCAAAAATAAAAGAAAGAAAATCTGCCATAGATTTCCAATGGCTCCGAAGAGGGGCAATTAGGACTGTAGTAGCGCAGGAGGGGGCGCCCATGGGGCAGGCCGCCCATCATTTAGGGCCTGATTTTGGTACCAATCCACTTGGGATGGGTCCCAAAACCTCTTGTGGGGTATTGTCGAAAAATTGGGTGGGATATTGTGACCAAATTTCGGGTTTGGTTCCAGATTTGTGCTTCCAATAACCACCCTATGACCTCTTCTCCAAAAGAGATCAAGGATGTGAAAGGCACAACTCAAAGGGGAATAGGTGTGAAAATAAAATGACAGCACTTCGTTGCTCCAAAATGCTCCTTCTCTTGTCTCTTTTGGGGTGAGGAAACTCACCAATTTATAGACCTGGAGGTCTCTTGAATTGGGCATGCAGAGGCGCCACTTGGCAATCATGCCTTCCCAGGGGGGGAGGAGATTCCTCCCTGAATAGGGACTTCATGACTGCCCTTGTAACATCCTCTAACACTCGAAAACACTTACCCACACTCCCATGCGATGAAGGAAGCATTAAGTGGTGGATCTGAGCTGCCATTTGTCAAGATTTGACTTTTTGCCCATCAAACCTGCAATTCGCCCCACCCTGGAGTGAATTTGGAATTCGTTCCGGGGTGGGGCGAATCCCAGTTTGAATTCGTCCCTGGGTGGGACGGATATTGAGCAAAGTGCCTGAAGGTGCCAAATTGATCTTTGACCTTCCAAAACTGCTATGAGAGTGGTTAGGACCACTATTTAACCTCTGGGGGCTGCCCTTGGGGCTATGTGTGTCAATGCGATCAGTGTTTGCAGTCACATAATCGGATTGGTGTTGTTTTGGTGTCTATAGATGCCCCTTTTTGGGACACGCTGTGCAAGGCGCAGCACCGAGCAAAAATAGATAACCAAAGCACTAATGATTAGGGTTTCTCGATAACCCAACCAAATTTTGATGCCCCAAGTATGGAAAGGGCATGCATTCTTGAATCCTTGCTTCTGATGAGCGAAGGAACTCAATTCAAGTGTTAACCTTTTTCGATGAGGTGTTACTTGATCTTGGACATTGATCGATCATGAATAGGCAAAGGGCGCAACCTTTTGTCTGTGGGAACCTAGAGTTCATGATTCATGAATGCCAAGTGATTTGATCAGTTTGTGATTATTGCTTGTTTACTACCCCAAGCAGGAGCGTGATTGTCTTTGTCAATGATTCTTTGAATGCATGTCATTTTCCTTAACTGGGTGTGTATTTGTTGATTGGTGACTAAGTGTGACTACCCCCTCAAGCGACGAATCGATGAGGGAATGACCTTCATGAGAAAAGCGACGAGTCGCTTGACCCAAGATGACTTGTGCAAGGGTGCCTTCAGATGTTTAGCATTAAATGTGTGTGCAGTTTTTCGACATTTAGACCTATTTTTGGTGGGTGCTAACCCTTTTCGACGACGCTTTTTGGAGCTGAAATTGTCAAAAATCCGTTCTCCCATGGAGCGGTCCGGCTATGATAGCCTTCTTAGGGAGTAGGATAGTGACAATTTGTGGCCCCAATGCCTACTTTGGATGCCAAGAATGTCAGGCGCCAAGGTGCCTTCGTTCGGCAATGTTATTGCTATTTTTGGTTGGATTTTGACCCTTTTGGTGACGTCGCTTGGGGATGAAATTCTCAACAATCCATCCTCCCGTGGAGCGGTCCGGCTATGGTAGCCTTCTTAGGGAGGAGGATAGTGAGGATTTGTGACCCCGACATCCATTTTGCATGCCCGGGATGTCAAGTGCAAAAGCACTTGCATCGGGCAAGTTTATTAGTTGTTTTGGTGCATTTTTGTTCATTTTTTTGCTATTTTTGAAATTTTTGCTCTAAATTCATTCCTGGGTGGGACGAATACCAGTTAAGTATTCGTCCCAGGGTGGGACGAGTGCTAACTAGAGCGCTCATCCTAGGGAGGAATGAATATAAGCTCAACAAACCTATTTAAAGGCCAAATCTAGGGTTTGGGCTCATTTGCACTTGAATTTTCTTGCGATTTGGAGCTCTAAGGAGGAGGAGGTTAATTCTACGAAGCGAAGTGCTGCCAAAATTTTCCTGCCACCATGAGTGCACAAACCGGGTCGAGCGGCGGAGCCGAAGCGAGACCGGTAAGTGCTTCTCCTCTTTTATTTGCTTTTGTTTGTTGTTGCAAGTTATTTGTTTATTTTTCTTTGTTATTTTGTTTTTCAAATTTAAAATTGAAACCCTAAAACTTAACTGAACACGAACCAAGACTTAGCTTAAAACTGAATGGAAAATGTAGTTTAAACCTTGGTTGGATTTTTCTTTTTTTCTTTTTTTAAATTGTTTTTGAATTTTTGTGAATTTTTGTTACTTTTGAGCTGTACAGTTTTTATGATTTTAATGTTTTTGTGTTGTTTTCTTTTGCAGGTTGTGAAGAGCCGGTATCGCGTGCCTACTGCTTTTGTTGAAGCACGGGAGGCGCTAAATGTGGCTGATTGGGAGTGGCTTGATGCCCTTGGGCTCAAGCAGATGACTCGGTTGGGGCCTGTGGTCAAGGATCAGGCCTATCTGACGGCCCTGATCAATCTGTGGGATCCTCGGACCAACACCTTCCATCTCCCAATAGGGGAGATGACAATGACCTTGGAGGATATCTATCGGATTCTTTGGATTCCGATAGATGGACTGCCGATCCGAACGACGCCGCGAGATCAGTGGACAACAGTGTTGACACAATGCTTCGGGCACGGGGAGGAGCTGGGTGTGGATGGTCCAATGGAGAGGGCAGAGATTGACTACCAGATGGGCGGGATTCTGGTTCGATGGTGGCTGGAGAAGGGGGTGTTGGGAGTGAGGCACACAGTACTCATGGGCCTCATTTCCAACATGTTGCTACTTGACTCGTCAGGTGCGAGGTTCCCATGGAACCTATTGGATGTGGTTTGTCGGTTGGTTGAGTGCCCGACGGAGGCACCGTTGATCATGAGGTGGGGACAGACGTTGTTAGCACAGCTCTATGGGGAGCTGTACGAGGTCCGTTGTTAGAGGTGAAAGGGGATCAGTTGCAGTTATTTGTTGCAGAGCTGGGCTTGGCAGCATATAGCGATGGAGAGGCCGGTGGGGTTGCCATGGATGATGTGGGCGAAGATGGAGGATAAGGATATAGGTTATGCATAACTATGGCGGCGGTCTAAGGAGCAGGGACAGAGTCGGCGGTGGGCAGGTGTTGTAGGGCACTATGTCGATGCCTTTGCTTGGCTTGCTCTAGGGGAGGTGTTTTGGCACCCCTACTGGGACTGTCCAGCCTGGCCTGAGGCTGGAGAGTGGCTCCGATGGGTACGTAGGGGGCGGTGGCTGATTGGGTGGCATGGGACCGAGCATGAGTTCTTCCCTTACAACCGGGTGACACGACAATTTGGGGTGCACCAGGGGTTGCCTAGTGAACCCGTGGTCTATCGACGCCGGGGGACGAGAGGACTCTGGACCGGCCAGTCATCATGCCACTTGGCAAGGATTCAGATGTAGTGATCGACATCCCAGACGTGGATGACGTTGGGACTACTGCAGAGTACGATCAGTGGTGGACTCTACGGCGATGGCGGGGAGAGGGACCACTGGGAGGTGCGAAGGCGATAGTAGCAGGGGATGATGGTGCAGAGGCACCAGGTGAGGGTTGGGGAGCTTCGCTAGAGGATGCGGACATGGTGGAGGTAGATGACTTGGGCATGGATTTTGGGGCTCCAAATCAGCCAGAGATGCAGGACGTCTCGGAGTAGTGGGAGCCAGAGCAGGCTGCTATTCCAAAGGTGCCTATGCATCAGGCCGTGGCGGAGGACACGGAGGTAGGGGTGCGTGCTGAGAATGCATGATTTGTGGAGCTATTATGGAGGCAAGATGAGGAGTTGGGGGAAGATTTGCAGGAGAGGGATCTCCTATGGACTCAGCTAGCAGAGCAGGATAACACATTTGCTGCACACCGTCGTGGGGATGGGAACACCAGCACTGCACAAGAGAGGGATCTCCTACGGATGTAGCTAGCGCAGTGTGACGATGTAGTAGCTTACTACCGTCAGTGAGAGGCAGAGTGGTTGCATTGGGAGACAGATTGGTCTCGACATCGGATGGATATGGAGGGAGAGATTATCTGCCTCGGTGGGTGGTTACCTGAGCCCCCTAGAGGTGGCTCTTCGCATCGAATGAGGGACAGTGATACTGAGCAGTCAACATCATCTTGTCGTAGGTGATTGGATGAGGGAGGCGGTAGCAGGCATGATGCGGGGGCTAGCAGCAGTCGCCCTGAGGGGTCCCATAGGACCCACCACATGGGGGTAGCTCCCGTCGCACCGATCCTGTGTGATCATGGTGGTCGATGCCCTAGGCTTGGGGGTTTTGAGCTTTTGGATTCTTGCGGGGTCAGATGACTGGTTATTGTAGCCTGCGGGTATTTTTGATGATATATATACAGATGACTTTATTTTTGTTACGCATGTCGTGATTTGATGTTATGCCTTAATGATTGATGAATGTGTGGGTATGCATGTTGATTTACATTGATGGATGCATGTGTTATGATGAATGCAATGGTTGCTTAATGTATCTGAGATGCAAATGAACATGAATGAATGGAATTTGTGATCTTTAGCGGTGGCACCATAAACTGTCTAGAACCTGTGGCTTTTTGTCCTAGGCGATTGTTGTGGTAAATGAATTTTTATGTATGGTATTTTGTATTTTCTGATGGTGAAGTAAGGCTGAAAGATATTACAGTTGGTTTAGAATGTAGTTAGGTTTTCTGAGACTCAGATGTTTTAACTAACTAGCCAAGACTGTACTTTTATCTTACAAGACTTTTTGAACAAGGTATGAATCCGACTTGTTTTTGACCAAGTTATTTCACATCCCTGTGTGTGCAATTGAGTTCATTTTATGTGGTATTTGTCAAGATACCGCCAGTGCTAGATAGGCTGTCAACCAAACCTGTACTGAGGATCACCTAATTAGCCCCACTAACTCCTTTGTTGTATTTAGTCAAATTAATCTGCGGTGCGATCTAGGATACCATAAGCTAGCTCATCCACATGCAAACATTGATCTGTACACAAGTTAATGCGACAGATATATCGTCATGCGGGAGGTTTACCACGAGTGACCGATAGGCTATCAACCAAACCGGTATTGAGGTTTATCTCATGACCTTCAAAATGCTGAGAGTTCCAAGGATTCAAGTTCGACTCCCTTCTTTTCTTCAATTGTATGGGGATACTTGCTCTTTTGTAGTGATAAAAAATCACTGTTTATTTTTGTTACATTTTTTTTTTTTTGAGCAAGGGATTTGAATAATGAGTGATGAGGATCACTATTGTGCCTTTTGATGTATGCACTTTGGTTGGGATGTCAAAGTTTTGGAGTTTTGATGTTTTTGCAAATTTTTATGATGTTTGCAACTTCTTTTGAGAACTTGGGATTCTTGGGGAATTGGGTAGGGAAGATTCTTGTCCTTTTGCCAACTCTCAGCATTCTTGGGGTCATTCGCACGGGGGGATGAGCAAGATAACCGTTTCGCTTATGGTGACCTGGATCGCTTTGCAGGTTTCATCTTTCGTTCACACAACTTGGGAATTTTTATGTGTTTTAATTTGTGTTGGGATGCTACGTAACAAGGTGTGATCCAAGTAGAACTCTACCTTCATAAAATCTGTCTAACTTGGTACAATATTTGGCTAGAAATCTATTGGCATGACTGAATGACGGAAATCTCTTGATACATTAGGAAAGTCAACCGACTATGGTAGGGGAAAATACCGTGAATGGCAGTTATAGGCGGTGAGTTATTGATAAAGTGGAAAAATGTAGAACAATGATGGTTTTGCCAAGTAATGACAGTCTATGGTGCCTTGACCTTTATGACCACAAATATGCACATGTATGGATGTGATGCCTAATGCAACTATATATTTTTGTATTTTTGAGGGATTGATTTTTGTGAGGATGGAGATGAGATGCAAAGAGAACTTTTTATCTTTGTGGTGATTTTGCGTATGCATGGGAATGAGATGCAACTTTTTGTTATTTTTGATGATTTTATTGTTTTTGAATTTTCTTGTTTTTGACCAAGCGATTGAGGAATCCTTGGGGCCTTTGGGTTGACCAAGTGATTATGGAAATCCTTGGAGCTTTTGGGTTGACCAAGTGATTATGGAAATCCTTTGAGCATTTTGGGTTGACCAAGCGATTATGGGAATCCTTGGAGCCTTTTGGGTTGACAAAGCGATTATGGGAATCCTTGGAGCATTTTGGGGATGACCAAGCGATTATGGGAATCCTTGGAGCCTTTTGGGTTGGGCTATGGCTCTTCTAGATATGGAAGGGCCTCAAATGACTGATGTTCAAGGGTTCTAGTTCCTTGATTCCATCAAGAGAGGCTAGCCGGTATGTTCCAGGTCCTATTTTACTGTCAATGACATAAGGACCTAACCAGTTTGCCGTGAACTTGTCCCTTAAATGGGGCGGCAAGTTAGAGTTCTGTTGGTTCTCTTTCAAGACCAAGTCACCAACCTAAAAGTCCCTTAGGTGAACTTTCATGTTGTATGCTTTCTTAAGTCGCTCTTGGTAGATACGTAAATTCTCGAGAGCATTAACATGTCATTCATCAAGCAACGTAAGCTGGTCTAACCGGGCCTGCCGCATAGTGTCATCGTCGATGAACTCTTGCATTGATATGCATAGGGAAGGAATCTCCAACTCGAGAGGCATGACAGCCTCAGAGCCATACACGAGCGAAAATGGAGTTGCCCCAGTGGGTGTCCGAATGCTAGTGCGATAAGCCCATAGGGCAAGTGGGATCTGAATGTGCCAATCTTTATGACTGTCTATGACTGTATTTTTGAGGATGGCGACTAGCATTTTGTTCGACGCCTCTGCTTGCCCATTTGCCTACGGATAATAGGGTGTCAAAAAACTATGCTAGATTTTGTACTTTGTGGTCAAAGCACGCACATATTTGTTCTTGAATGACGTCCCATTATCCGAGATTATCTTGGATGGAATACCAAAATGACATATGATGTTATGCAAAATGAACTCCGCAATGCGGGTTCCTATCGTAGAGGTAAGCGAAACTGCTTCCACCCACTTGGTGAAGTACTTTGTGGCCGTTACGATGAACGTGTGATGGCCTGACGACGCAGGGAAAATATTTCCAATTAGGTCTAAGCCCCACTGTGAAAACGGCAAAGCCAACTAGATCGGCTGCAAGGCCTAGGAAGGTATGTGCATCAAATTAGCATGATGTTGACACTTCATGCACTTCCTTACATATGCGCAACAATCTCACTCTAAATATGGCCAATAATAGCCCATGCGGAGAATGTGCTTGGTGATAGCCATACCACTGAAGTGGCCACCACATGTACCATCGTGCACTTGGGTGATCGCCCAAGTGGACTCTTGTTGGTCCAAGCATCGAAGGAGGATCCCTTCATAGCTACAACGGTACAAAATGTCTCCTAACAAGACATGCTTTGCCGCTTTCTGCTTGAATGCTCATTTTACGGCATGCGTCAATCCAAGTGGGAGGTTACCTAACTTGAGGTAGTCCCTGATGGGTGAATACCAATCCTGCTGATCAGAAGCCTCGATGGTATGAACAACCAATCCCTCTTGAAGTTCATCCCTAGCGAAAGCTGAGCGGGAAAGAACTTGTAAGAATAGCATTGTGTTGCTATTAAGGGGAGTAGGGGAGAACAAGGACCCCCAGTTGGCGTGCTTCAGACAATCGTGGATTCGAGAGAACCTATCCTGAGGTGGTTCAATCTGGATCATGTGGATTCCTGGTGTTAAATCAGAGCTTGCACGCTCCATCACGGATTGTGATAGTGTTTTGACTTGAATGGTTGTCATATCACTAGAAAGGTCTTGCGGGATTAGTGACCCCAAGGAGGCCATAGTGTCCGCAAAATGATTCGATGACCGAGGGAGTGCCTCGATGTCGTACCATTCAATATTTGCCAGGAATTTGTCCACAAGGGCTTTGTAGGCCTGCAGAACTGGGCATTTACATTGGAATACCCCTTTGACTTGGTTGACAATTAACAGCGAATCACCAAAAATGTTTAATCGCTTGATGTTCATGGTGATTGTTGTCTGAAGACCTATGAGCAAGGCTTCGTATTCTGCATTATTGTTGGTGCACAGGAAGTCTAATTTAAATGACAGAGGCATTGGAGCCCCTTGCAGTGTGAAGAATACAATTCCTGCACCACCACCTTGCTCACATTTAGAACCATCAAAAAATAGGGTTATGTCGACCTGTGACTCAAGCTCATCAGAATTTGGCAATTCTGAGACATGGAAGACCCCATCATCGGGTAGTTCTATGACTAGAGGATGATCGTCTTCAAGAGGAGCCTCTGCTAGTTGATCGGCTATGACCTGTCCTTTGATGGATTTTTGTCCAATAAACTCTATGTCAAATTTCATCAACAACATGATCCATTTTGTCGTGCGGCTACTATGATAAGTACGACTCATCATGTATCACAATGGATTCTCCTTAGACACAACATACGTAGTGTTGCTCAGCATGTAGTGGCATAGCTTTTTGGTAGCAAACACCACTGCCAAGCAGAGTTTCTCAACGTATGCATAGTTAAGTTCATAACTGACCAAGGTGCGGCTAAGATAGTAAGTAGCATGTTCTTTGTGAAGTTCATTTTTTTGGGCTAGCATGGCACCCAGTGCCACCTCAGTAGCTGAGATGTATAAGTAGAACGACACTCCTGGTCTTGGTGGTGCCAATACTGGCGATGAAGCCAAGTATTGTTTAATGTCATCGAAGGCTGACTGGCACTCGTCATCCCAGTGAAATGCTACCCCCTTGTGCAATAATTTGTTCATGGGTCAACACTTGTTAGATAGCTGTGCTATGAAGCGCTTGATTGATGCGACCTTTCCCTGCAGGCTTCTGAGCTGCTTGATGGTAGTTGGGGGAAGCATTTCAAGGATTGCCTTGAATTTATTGGGGTCCACCTCGATGCCTCGCTTTGAGACTATGAAACCCAAGAGTTTTCCAGATGTGACGCCAAAGACGCACTTCTTGGGATTCAATCTGACTTTATGCTCCATGAGGCGATCGAGGATCTTGCTTAAGTCATCGAGATGATCTGGGCACAAAAGAGATTTGGCCAACAAATCATCCATGTAATCTTCCAAAGTTTTATGCATGTAATCGTGGAAGATGTATGTCATGGCACGTTGGTAGGTGGCGCCAACATTTTTAAGGCCAAAAGGCATGACCTTATAACAAAATGTCCCCCAAGGCATTGTGAACGCCATTTTTAGTTGGTCCTCGGGATTGATACGAATCTGATTGTATTCCGAGAAACCATCCATGAGGGATAGCATTTCATGGCCTTCTGTAGCGTCTACCAATGCATCGATGCTAGGCAAGGGAAAATCATCCTTAGGACTCGCTTTGTTTAGATCTTGAAAATCAGTGCATATGCGAATCCTCCCATCAGGCTTTTTGATGGGCACCATGTTGGACAACCATGGTGGATAATCCACGCAGATGACAAACTGTGCATCCAATAGCTTTTGCAATTCATCTTTGACCATCAAGGCCACTGTTGGGTGCATCTTGCATAGTTTTTGCTTAACTGGCTTGATTGTCGGATCAAGCGTTAGATTATGCGTGACTAGTTGCGGATCTAGCCTCGACATGTCTCTGTATGACCATGCAAAAACCTCCTTCTTCTCTTTGAGAAGGGCAATGTAGTCGGCTTGCTCTTTGGGGGATAAACTTACCCCCATCTTGATAATCTATGGATTCATTGGATCTGAGCCGATGTCTACGTCAGTCGTCTCCTCGATCGACATGTGGGATCCGTCTTCCAACTGGTGTGGAGTCGGGATCAAATGGATATCATTTGCTGAGTTTAAATCTACGTTGGGAACCTCGGGTTCCTCTTCAACGTGGAAGATATCCTGAGTTGGCCCTAGGGTAAAATGAAGCATCTCACCAAAAGGCCAGTACTCTGATGGGGATGGAGGTGAATTGACGCGATCCCAGTCTATGGCATCTATGTCTAGATGCAATGACCATGCTGGATCGGATAGATTATGGATGGGGGCGGTTAAGTCAATGGAGATCATGTTGATGAGATGATTTTGATCTCCATTACCGTGGATATGGTGACTTGAACATCCTAGATGACTCCTGTGCTCTGGATCTGGCTCTATGGGTATTGGCATGAATGGATCATCCCTATGTGCTGATAGGAGGACAGGGTCTGCCCTCGACACTGATATCACTCTAGGGTCTCGGGGTGGAAGGTGCTCTTCGTATACCTGGAGCGGCGGATCCAACACTTGGTCCCACCCCATTGGGTCTACATACCACTCATGCCCTGGCACTATGTTCATCTGTTCAAATATGTCATTAATCTCCAAGGGGTATCGATGTTGCATCTATCACATGTGATTAAGATATGCCATTTTTGTCTCGTCTTCGTAATCACTATCGAAGATCCAAAAGCCCTCATTGGCTCTGACAACTGTTTGAGGCATTACAGGCTCGTCTTGTTCAAGCAAATTAATCTGGCCCCATTGTGGTTGTTCCACTCTCCGTGGGGGGGCCTGATTCTCTTGACGCGACACTAGCTCAATTGGAGCCTCTAGGGGGAACATTGTCAAGAGGCTCTCTTGATAGTCATCCATGGGGATCACTTGAGAGTGATTACTATCTGATTCGAAGGGGTCTTATGATGCTGGTTCATACTTTGATTCATCCTCCGAAGATCCCTCTTGACACTGTCTATAACCTCCTTGAAAGTGAGTCCCCAAACTTTCACCTCTCTCTAGAAAAGGGCAAGGGTTATTGAGGCTAACAAGGGTGGTTGTTGACCATGGGAGGTAATCCCCCAACTTATATGTTGTGTTAGGGTTGGCATAAGGATCTAATGCCAATCCACCCTTGTTGCCTATCCCTAGGCCTTGCATGTCCTCTACCAAGATGTCTAAGGGCAGGGGGCAATTGAACCCTACTCCTGACTTGTCATAAGGCATTTGGTATCTTGGTTGGAAAAGGACACGCACTCCTTGCTCATACCTACCTAACCCATATCCATGCCAATTGCATTGGCCAAGATATCTCAGAGCAAAGTTCGGGTTAGATAGATAGTTGAAATCTTATGCAAAGGGCTCTTCATCTTCGTCCTCTTGCATGCATGGCTCCTTACCATGATCAAGGCCCCCATACATGAAGTTGGTCTGGTTTGGCGGACAACCTAAAGGAACAATTGTACCGATGGGGAGGCGAGGTCTCCCCATGTCTTGCATGGACTCTAGTGTGGGTGTTGCTACAACATGTTGCACCAAATACTTCCCCAGGCCCATATTGGACATTTCAACAGTGATTGTTGGTGATTGAGGGGGAGGGAACGGAAGCTCTTCCTGAATCCACTCCATGTTGGGTGAATTAGGAGCTTCCACTTCCATTTGACTAGGCATCTCTTCAGTAGAGATGGTTGATACTGTTGGCAGCGCCTCTTCCAGAGGTTGCACCTCCTTCATGGGTCTCTTTCCTTTGTCCTTTTGTTTGGCCACTATAGGTGGCGTCTTGGGTGAAGGACCTAATGCTGAAGATGTACCTGACTAGGGTCTTGGTGGATTTGTCATCGGGGATGCTTGCGGGATCAGACCCTGTCTAGATGGATTTAACTGAAAATCCAAATGCGTTGATGGAAGGGTCGATTGCGGCATCAGCTGTACTGTATTACAATACTTGAAGGGTTCCAGGTCCGTCAGGACTACATGTACTTCCCATTCAAATGTATATTTCAAACACTAATGAGCTATTGAAGGGACACACTTCATGTCCCTGATCCACGGTCGCCCTAGTAAGATGTTGTAAGCCATCTCACCCTCCAAAATATGGCATAATGTAGGTATCGTCTTTTGTCCTACTTGAATAGGTAGGACGATTGTGCCAACTATCGAGCAGATTGCATCGTTGAATGCTCGTAGTGTATATGTGGAGGTCATGATATGTGATACCGACAACTTCAGATGTTTCAATGTCATTGTAGTAATGATGTTACTAGACAAGCCAGTGTCTACCAACACCCTCTTATATGGGATCCTATTGAACCGCATGATAATGTGCAGGGGTGGATCTGCCATGTCATCAGCTACCGATTTCACTTCATCCTCTCAAAAGGTGATGACAGGCTTGGTGCATCGTTTTACATGCCCCACAAAGTTGTTGAAGGAATTCGCTTCCTAGGGCTGCAACTTGATGGATTTCAATATCTCCATCAGAGCCTCCCGATGGGGCATTGATTATTGTATAAGCTCATATATGGAGAGCCTAGCCGACGTGGTCCTCAAACTCTGAGTGAGTTTGGTCCGAATCATGGCCGCGAGTCTAGGCGAAGGAAGTTGCATAGGGTGTTGTTGAGGTTGTGACGTCGATGGAACCTCCCTTGTGGCTACCTCGGGAGTAACTCCTGGGTATCTCTTATTCCTCATCACTATGCTTATCATTCCTACATACCCTTGCATGGGGCAATTCTGTTGCACCTCATTGACTTGAAGGGGTTTTGCCTACACCTCATGGGTAGGCAAGGGGTCTTTGAAGACTCCCATCTACTGGTTGTTTGGTGCTATGGGGTTGTCCACTGCCAATGTCTTGTTGTCAATTAAGTCTTGTATCAAACCCTTGAACTTCCAGCATGCATTGAGGTCATGTCCTCTCCGCCTATGGAACCTACAATACAAGTCCTCCTAGTATCCCTTAGGCTTTGGCGCATTGGGATCTATGGTTTGAATTTCTAGAAGGTTGATCAAGTTTGCCACTGACAAGCGATCAAATAGGGAGTCCCTAGACTCCGTATAAGGTGTGTACTATCGTCGAGGGTGACACTGCTAATTTTGCTCCTACTTCTGGTTTTCTCTTTCATAATTATTAGGAGGCACTGCCTGATAGTTAGCCTTTTGAGGCTATGTTTCTTGTGCAGGCTTAGGGACATTTATAGCAACTTGATTTACCACGGCAGGTTTTTGTTGCGTAGTCCCTGTTTTTGTGTTCTTGTTCCATTATTTCTTCTTAGGTTTGGCAATATCGACATCCTGTATCTTGATCTCTTCGATAATTCTAGCTTGCACCAGAGCTTCTTCTAAGGTGGCATATTGTTGCAGCTGCAATAGCACAGAGATCGATCTCAAATAACTTCTTGAGAACATTTGTGTCAGGTCAAACATAGGGGGGAGGTAGGGTAGCTTGGAAAGCAGAGTTCTCCATCGATTCCCGTAGGTCGCCATAGTCTCTTCCTCATACTGCCTGAGGCTGGCCAGGTCACTTAGTGACGTCTTCTTCTTGGTGTTGAAGGCAAAGCGTTCGAGGAACGCATCCACTAACTGATCCAAGTTACTGATGCTATGTTTTGGTAATTGCATGAACCAATCCGAGGCAGGGCTTGCGAATGTAGTTATAAAGGTTCTCAGCAACAAAGCATCATTGTCCTGAATGCCAAAGCATTGGCTCAGGAACCTCATCACATGCTCTTGGGCATCCTCCTCACCCTTGAAGATTGCCAACTGAGGCAGCTTAAAGTGTTTAGGGTAAGGGGTTGTAGGCACTGACGGATGCATAGGATGACTGCGGAGTTGGCATAACGTGGGCTTTTGGGGCCCAGAAGCTTTGGTTTCCACAGACTCCAAACACTCTAGAAGCACTTTATATGCATCGAAAGACTTAATATATTCCTCTTTAGTTTGATCCCGTTGTGGGTTGTGGGATACTTGAGGACTATGGAGGGGTGGCCGGATAGCAGCCCCTCTGCCTTGATAGGGCGTTTCAGCCCACTCCTCTTCTTGTTCATACTCCTCATAGGCTTCTCGAGGAGTTTCTGGGTGAGACCTATGACCATGGGTGGGTCCCCGTGGAGGGAACCCGTCATTGTTCTGGGGAGTGGCATCTCGTTCAGCTCTAGGAGGTCTCGGAGGCGGCACTTGGTAAGGTTGTGGAGACCTATCTCGCACCAAGGGGTTGTGCCTCTCATATGGTTTCGCTCTTTGGGTGTGAGGGTTTGGAACCCTCTCAGGCATCGGGTTATGGAGCAACTCATCTGTTTGGCGCTGAATGCGCTCCTTGCTAAGGCGATATAGATGCTCTAGCTGTTGTTGATCTTGCTTAAGCCGCGTGATCTGTGCTTGGCGGGTGGCATGTCTGGCGACTTCTAGGTCAATTTGTTCCACCATCTTGAGCCTAGGAGGCCTAGATGCCTCTCCTATGTACTTACCTTGGTCGTGATGATCCGAGATCTCAATAGGTCACTTCCCTCTCTCGAGGTTGGTGGCATTTACCTGAGGCTCTGGCCTTAGTAGGTGATCATGATATATAGCAAGTGTGGAAGCGCATGGCTTCCACACTGTATATTGCTCTGGAGGAATGTAATGGTCTTCCTCGTGCTCCTTTTCGTATGTGTGAAAGGGGTGGGCAGAGTTGGATCACCCTGCTTGAAGAGCCTTGCACTCTGGATTTTATCTATTGGTTCTAACAGTGATGGGGGCCAAAGGAGGGATGCCATAATCATGTGGTCTCTCCTCATGGACACTATGTTGCTCTAGCGCTTCATTACGTGGTGGCCACTCATATCGAGCTTCTAAGGGAGCCTTCTTATCTATGTTGAGTGCCACATGTAAGGAATATTCCTAAAAGGGGCTATGATGAATGGGCGTGTCCCTCAAAGGGGTGCCTCTATAGTCCCATTCTGAAATGGGATGATGCGGACTCTCTCGTGGGTCAGGCCGCCAAGGCGGTATGACCAAGTCCTTGGTGCTGTAGTGGAGGCGACTTGTGCCCCCTTGTATTTTCTCTACAGCTTCTGCCCTTGATTGGGCTTGGCTACGGGTGTACACCATGGTGGTGTTCTTCTACAAGCTATGTAGGTTTTTATCTCTTTTATGATTTTTTTTTATGATTTTTATGCTACACTAAACAAAAAAGATCACACACACAAAGTGATGATTATCTCGTTTAAATATTGAAAGTGTGTCCTAAACCTGGTTTAGTGTGTTTTGATTTTGTTTTGAAAGCTTTTGTAAAGAACGTTTAAATGCAAAATGATGGCTCTTGTGACTCCCAAAAATGGTCGCCCCTTCGATATACCATTGCCAGGCCGATATACCAACCTCTCTATATACCCGCCCTTACGTGAGGGAAACTATAGGTACGTGAGAGCAGATGGTACGTGGAACGTAGGCGGTAAGAAAGGGGGATCACCTTATTTTTGACACCTACCATAGAAGACTTATCCTCATGCACTGGGAATCACCCCAGCTACACTCGATCAACTTTCATCAGGATTTATGTCTAGCAACAGTAGCGATCGGGGTTTATGAATGCAAAATTCAAGCCAAGGTGGTGATGAAATCCACCGTTGGTCTTGATCAAGGGCTGGGGTTTTACAACCAGCTCCTTGGTGTTTATGTTGCCATGTGGTGTGTGGGGTTCTTTTTATTTTGCAAAATGGAAACAAGCAAGCAGTAGAGGAAAACTACTTTCCCTAAGCAAGCGAGTAATCCAAAAATAGAAAAATTGAAGACAGAAATTGACAGGGAAAGTTCAGAATCCTTACCTTTTCTCTGCCCAAATCTGCCGGTTCTGAGTTTCTACCCGAAAACCGCATAGACAAAAATTCATCCTGGGGGGAAATGAATTACAGGACTGTATTTGTCACAGGGTGGGACGAATTCCCATTCATCCCATGGTAAGACAAATTACAGCTCTGTATCCGCCCCCTGATGGAACAAACAACCGTCAACGTATGAAACTCGGCATCTGCAAGTAAAAACAACCAAGTTTCGATCAGATCCCTGATCTTAAAAATTAGAGGACTAGGTCCCACCATGATCACCACTAAAAGCACGAGGATACAGAAGAAAAAAGGAAAGTAGATAAACAATGCGAATCGAACTTAGAATGAATGCTAAATCCTACAAATTAAAAGTGCTTGAAAATAGGGAAAGCATGAACGAATCAAAAAATTTGAACAAAATCTAATAAAGAAGACAACCCTTTTTATTGATATTTTTTCAATATTCGGTTACAATGCGCTTCCTCCCTTTCCAAGGGCTAGGAGCGTTAAACATGCATTCTAGTCACATCCATGTGTGTCGTTCCTTCTTCCGCGTGCCCACATGTAAAAATGGGTGGACCAAACATCGTCGCCACTTGCATGGATGAGTCTTGGCTCCTTGTTGCTCCTTTGAGGTCCAAATCCTACATTCAAAGAAACAAGGAGCGGTCAATAGCACCTGCGAATGAAATAAAGCATGCAATCCCCAAGCCTATGATAAGCAAATGAGAAAACTAAATTAAACTATGACTAAAATGAATCCAAATGCTCTAAAAATTTGATAGGGACATCAAGACATCACTAGGAGGGCACTACAAAAGGAACAATCAGAATATTCCTCGCCGATTTGAATTCGCTTTGGGGCGGGACAAATTCACCTATAATAAAATGCCAAAATGGTATTGTCCCAAATGTCTTGCCTAGAAAGCTCCAAAAGACCTACAAACTTGGGGTTAGCTAATTGGGGGCATTTTGGGAAGACCTAGATGGTCATATTTTCCCAATTTGGCCTCTATTAGTAGGAATTTTATAATGCTACCTACAAGTTAGTGAAGGCGAACGAAGATAGAAACATGATCAAAATTGCTCAAAACAAGATGACATTTAAATGACAACCTATCTAAGCATCATAGAATGGAATGCAAAACTAAAAGAAAGCAAATCTACCACAAATTTCCAATCGCTCCAAAGAGGGGTGATTAGGACTGTAGCAACGCAGGAGGGGACGCCCATGGGGCAGGCCGCCCACCGTTTAGGGCCTGATTTCGGTACCAATCCACTTGGGATGGGTCCAAAAACTCTTGTGGGGTATTTTCAACAAATTGGGTGGGATATTGTGACCAAATTTCGGGTTTGGTTTCGGATTTGTGCTTCTAATGACCACCCTATGACCTCTTCTCCAAAAGAGATCAAGGATGTGAAAGGCACAACTCAAAGAGGAATAGGTGTGAAAATTAAATGACAACACTTCGTTGCTCTAAAATGCTCCTTATCTGTATCTTTTGGGGTGAGGAAACTCACCAATTTATAGACCTGGAGGTCTCTTTAATTGGGCATGCAGAGGCGCCACTTGGCAATCATGCCTTCCTAGGGGGAGAGGAGATTCCTCCCTGAATAGGGACTTCATGACTGCCCTTGTAACATCCTCTAACACTCAAAAATGCTTACCCACACTCCCATGTGATGAAGGAAGCATTAAGCGATGGATCTGAGCTGCCATTTATCAAGATTTGACTTTTTTCTCATCAAACCTGCAATTTGCCCCACCCTGGAGCGAATTTGGAATTCATCCCGGGGTGGGGCGAATCCCAGTTTGAATTCATCCTTGGGTGGGACGGATATTGAGCAAAGTTCCTGAAGGTGCCAAATTGATCTCTGACCTTCCAAAACTACTGTGAGAGTGGTTAGGACCACTGTTTAACCTATGGGGGCTACCCTTGGGGCTTTGTGTGTCAATGCGATCAGTGTTTGCAGTCACATAATCATATTGGTGCTATATTGGTGTCTACAGAACCTGAGGTTCCCAACACAGATTTAAACTCAACAAATGATATCTATTTGATCCTGACTCCACACCAGTTGGAGGACAGATCCCACATGTCGGTCGAGGAGACGACTGACATAGACATCGGCTTAGATCCAATGAATTCACAGATCATCAAGTTGGGGGTAAGTCTATCCCCCAAAGATCAAGCCGACTACATTACCCTTCTCAAAGAGAAGAAGGAGGTTTTTGCATGGTCATACAGAGACATTTCGGGACTAGATCCGTAGCTAGTCATGCATAATCTAACGCTTGATCCGATAGTCAAGCCAGTTAAGCAAAAACTACGTAAGATGCACCCAACAGTGGTCTTGATGGTCAAATATGAATTGCAAAAGTTGTTGGATGCACAGTTTGTCATCTACGTAGATTATCCGCCATGGTTGTCCAACATGGTTCCCATCAAAAATCCTGACAGGAGGATTTGCATATTCACTGATTTTTTAGATCTAAACAAAGCAAGTCCTAAGGATGATTTCCCCTTGCCGAGCATCGACGCATTGGTAGACGCTACTACAGGCCACGAAATGCTATCCCTCATGGATGGTTTCTCGGGATACAATCAAATTTGTATCAATCTCGAAGACCAATTAAAAACGACGTTCACAACGCCTTGGGCGACATTTTGTTATAAGGTCATGCCTTTTGGCATTAAAAATGTTGGCGCCACCTACCAACGTGCTATGACGTACATCTTCCATGATTACATGCATACAACTTTGGAAGATTACATGGATGATTTTTTGGCCAAATCTCTTTTGCGCCCAGATCATATTGATGACTTAAGCAAGATCCTCGATCGCCACATGGAACATAAAGTCAGACTGAATCCCAAGAAGTGCATATTTGGTGTCACATATGGGAAAATATTGGGTTTCATAGTCTCAAAGCGAGGCATCGAGGTGGACCCAAACAAAGTCAAGGCAATCCTTGAAATGCTTCCCCCAACTACCATCAAGCAGCTCAGAAGCTTGCAAGGGAAGGTCGCATCAATCAAGAACTTCATAGTGTAGCTATTTGACAAGTGCCGACCCATGAACAAATTATTGCACAAAGGGGTAGCATTTCACTGGGATGATGAGTGCCACTCAGCCTTTGATGACATTAAATGATACTTGGCTTCGCTACCAGTATTGGCACCACCTAGACCAGGAGTGTCGTTCTACTTATACATCTCAACTATTGAGGTGGCACTAGGCACCATGCTAGCCCAGAAGAATGAACTTCACAAAGAACATGCTACTTACTATCTTAGCCGCACCGTGGTTAGTTATGAACTTAACTATGCATACGTTGAGAAACTTTGCTTGGCAGTGGTGTTTGCTACCAAAAATCTATGCCACTACATGCTAAGCAACACTACGTATGTTGTGTCTAAGGAGAATCCATTGCGATACATGATGAGTTGTACTTATCATTAGCTACACGGTGAAATGGATCATGTTGTTGATAGAATTTGACATAGAGTTTATTGGACAGAAATCCATCAAAGGACAAGTCATTGTTGATCAACTAGCAGAGGCTCCTCTCGAAGACGATCAACCTCTGGTCATAGAACTACCCGATGATGGGGTCTTCCATGTCTTAGAATCGCCAGATTCTGATGAGCCTGAGTCACATGCCGAAATAACCCTATTTTTTGATGGTTCTAAATGTGAGTAAGGAGGTGGCACAGGAATTGTATTCTTCACACTGTAAGGGGATCCAATGCCTCTGTCATTTAAATTAGACTTCCCGTGCACCAACAATAATGCAAAATATGAAGCCTTGCTCATAGGTCTTCAAACAACAATCACCATGAACATCAAGCGATTGAACATCTTTGGTGATTCGCTGCTAATTGTCAACCAAGTCAAAGGGGTATTCCAATGTAAATGCCCAGTTCTGTAGGCCTACAAAGCCCTTGTGGATAAATTTCTAGTAAAGCTTGAATGGTATGACATTGAGGCACTCCCTCGATCATCGAATTATTTTGCGGACACTATGGCCTCCTTGGGGTCATTAATCTCGCAAGACCTTTCTGGTGACATGACAACCATTCAAGTCAAAACGCTATCACAATCCGTGATTGACCGTGCAAGCTCTAACTTGATGCCAGGAATCCACATGATCCAGATTGAACCACCTCAGGATAGGTTCTCTCGAATCCATGATCGTCTGAAACATGCCAACCGGGGGTCCTTGTTCTCCCCTACTCCCCTTAATAGCAACACAATGCTATTCTTACAAGTTCTTCCCCGCTCAGTGTTTGCTAGGGATGAACTTCAAGAGGGATTGGTTGTTCATATCATTGAGGCTTCTGATCAGCAAGATTGGTATTCACCCATAAGGGACTACCTCAAGTTAGGTAACCTCCCACTTGGATTGACGCATGTTGCAAAATGAGCATTCAAGCAGAAAGTGGCAAAGCATGTCTTGTTAGGAGACATTTTGTACCGTCGTAGCTATGAAGGGATCCTCCTTCGATGCTTGGACCAGCAAGAGTCCACTTGGGTGATCGCCCAAGTGCACGATGGTACATGTGGTGGCCACTTCAATGGTATGGCTATCGCCAAGTGCATTCTCTGCATGGGCTATTATTGGCCATCTTTAGAGCGAGATTGTAGCACATATGTGAGGAAGTGCGTGAAGTGTCAATACCATGCTAATTTAACACACGTACCTTCCCAGGCCTTGTAACTGATCTAGTCAGATTGGCCATTTTTGCAGTGGGGCTTATATCTAATTGGAAATATTTCCCCTACATCATTAGGCCATCACACATTCATCAT
Source organism: Wollemia nobilis (assembly GCA_028583015.1). Classification (NCBI taxonomy): domain Eukaryota; kingdom Viridiplantae; phylum Streptophyta; class Pinopsida; order Araucariales; family Araucariaceae; genus Wollemia; species Wollemia nobilis. The sequence continues at coordinate 3,326,139 of JAQPPZ010002224.1, forward strand.
AACGGCCACGGAGTATTTCACCAAGTGGGTGGAAGCAGTTCTGCTTACCTCTACGACTGGAACCCGCATTGCGGAGTTCATTTTACATAACATCATATGTTGTTTTGGTATTCTATCCAAGATAATCTCGAATAATGGGATATCATTCAAGAACAAAGATGTGCATGCTTTGACCACAAAGTACAAAATTTAGCATATTTTTTTGACACCCTATTATTCACAGGAAAATGGGCAAGTAGAGGCGTCAAACAAAATGCTAGTTGCCATCCTCAAAAATACAGTCGCGGATAGTCATAAGGATTGGCACATTCAGATCCCACTTGCCCTGTGGGCTTACCACACTAGCATTCAGACACCCACTGGGGCAACTCCATTTTTGCTCGTGAATGTCTCTGAGGCTGTCATGCCTCTCGAGTTGGAGATTCCTTCCTTGCACATCTCAGTGCAAGAGTTCATCGATGATGACACTACATGGCAAGCCTGGTTAGACCAACTTACATTGCTTGATGAACGACGTGTTAATTCTCTTGAGCATTTACGTATCTATCAAAAGTGACTTAAGAGAGCATACAACATGAAAGTTCACCTGAGGGACTTTTAGGTTGGTGACTTGGTCTTAAAATAGAACCAACAGAACTCTAGCTTGCCACCCCATCTAAGGGACAAGTTCGTGGCAAACTGGTTAGGTCCCTATGTAGTTGACAGTAAAATAGGGCCTGGAACATACCGGCTAGCCTCTCTTGACGAAATCAAGGAACTAGAACCCTTGAACATCAGTCATTTGTGACCATTCCATATCTAAAAGAGCCATAGTCTAAACAAACAGCTCCAAGGATTCCCATAATCGCTTGGTCAACCCAAAAAGCTCCAAGGATTCTCATAATCGCTTGGTCAACCCAAAAATCTCCAAGGATTCCCATAAATTGCTTGGTCATCCCAAAAAGCTCCAAGGATTCCCACAATCACTTGGTCATCCCAAAATTCTCCAAGGATTCCTACAATCGCTTGGTCAATCCCAAAATGCTCCAAGGATTCCTACAATCGCTTGGTCAATCCCAAAATGCCCCAAAGGTACCCGTTATCGCTTGGTCAACCAAAAATCTCCAAGGATCCCCACAATCGCTTGGTCAAAAATAAGAAAATTCAAAAACAACAAAATCATCAAAAGTAAAAAAAATTTGCATCTCATTTCCATGCATACTCAAAATCATCACAACAATACAAAGATCTTTTGCATCTCATCTTCATACTCACAAAAATAAATCCATCAAAAAAAAAAAACACAACACAAACATATATAGTTGCATTAAGCATCACATCCATACATTGCATATTTGTGGTCATCTAGGTCAGGGCACCATAGACTATAATTACTTGGAAAATCCATCTTGTTCCATATTTTTCTGCTCTATAAACGGTCCATCACAAATAAATGCCATTTGCATCTTTTCACCATACTATAGTTAGTTGACATTTAATGTATCAAGAGTTTTCGTCATTCAGCTGTCAATAGATTTTTAACCAAATGTTGTACAAAGTCAAACAGATTTTACGAAGCTAGAGTTCTACTTGGATCACACCTTGTTACGTAACATCCCAACACAAGTTAAAACACATAAAAAATTCCCAAGTTGTGTGAACGAAAGATGAAACCTGCAAAGTAATCTAGGTCACCATAAGTGAAACGGTTATCTTGATCATCCCCCTATGCGAATGACCTAAAGAATGCTGAGAGTTGGCAAAAGGACAAGAATCTTCCCTACCCAATTCCCCAAGAATCTCAAGTTCTCAAAAGAAGTTGCAAACATCATACAAATTTGCAAAAGGTCAAAAATCCAAAAATTTGACATCACAACCAAAGTGCATACATCCAAAGGCACATACAATAGTGATTCTCATTACTCATTATTCAAATCCCTTGCTCAAAATAAAGATAACAAAAATAAACAGTGATTTTTATCACTATAAATGAGCAAGTATCCCAATACAATTGAAGAAAATAAGGGAGTCGAAATTGAATCCCTAGAACTCTCAGCATTCGGAAGGTCATGAGATAAACCTCAGTACTGGTTTGGTTGATAGCCTATCAGTCACTCGTGGGAAACCTCTCGTATGACGATATATCTATTGCATTAACTTGTGTACAGATCAATGTTTGCATGTGGATGAGCTAGCTTATGGTATCCTGGATTACACCACAGATTAATTTGACTAAATACAACAAAGGAGTTAGTGGGGCTAATTAGGTGATCCTCAATATAGGTTTGGTTGATAGCCTCTCTGGAACTGGTAGTATCCTGACAAATACCACATAAAACGAACTCAATTGCACACACAGGGATGTGAAATAACCATGTCAAAGACAAGTCAGATTCTTACCTTGTTCAAAAGTCTTGTAAGATAAAATATAGTCTTGGCTAGCTAGTTAAAACATCTGAATCTCAGAAAACCTAACTACATTCTAAACCAACTTTCAACTTTACTTCACCATCAGAAAATACAAAATACCATACATAAAAAGTCATTTACCACAGTAATCGCCTAAGACTAAAAGCCATAAGTTCTAAACAGTCTATGGTGCCATCACCAAAAATCACAAATTCAATTCATTCATATTCATTTTTGCATATCATATACATTAAGCAACATTTGCATTCATCATAACACATGCATCCATCAATGTAAATTAACATGCAAACATACACATCCATCAATCATTAGGCATAAACAAAATACAATCATCTGTATATATATCATCAAAAATGCACCAAAACTAGCAATAAACTTGCCCGATGAAAGTGCTTTTGCACTTGACATCCCGAGCATGCAAAATGGACGTCGGGGTCACAAATCCTCACTATCCTCCTCCCTAAGAAGGCTACCATAGCCGGACCGCTCCATAGGAGGACGGATTTTCGAGAATTTCATCCCCAAACGACATCATCAAAACGGGTCAAAATCCAATCAAAAATAGCAATAACATTGCCGAACAAAGGCGCCTTGGTGCCTGACATTCTTGGCATCCAAAACAGATGTAGGGGTCACAAATTGTCGCTATCCTACTCCCTAAGAAGGCTACCATATCCGGACCGCTCCACAGGAGAACAAATTTTTGCCAATTTTAGCTCCAAAATGCGTCACCAAAAGGGTTAACACCCACCAAAAATAGGTCTAAATGTCGGAAAACTGCACACACATGTAACGCTACACATCTGAAGGCAGCCTTGCACAAGTAATTTTAGGTCAAGTGACTCATCACTTTTCTCATGAATGTCATTCCCTCATCGATTCATTGCTTGAGGGGGTAGTCACACTTAGTCACCAGTCAACAAGACACACCCAATTAAGGAAAACGACATGCATTCAAAGAATCATTGACAAAGACAATCATGCTCTTGCTTGGGGCAGTAAACAAGAAATAATCACAAGCTGATCAATCACTTGGCATTTCGTGAATCATGAACTCAAGGTTCTGATAGACAAAAGGTTGTGCCCTTTGCCTATTCATGACCGATCAATGTCCAAGATCAAGTAACACCTCATCGAAAAAGGTTAACACTTGAATTAAGTTCCTTCGCTCGTCAAAAGCAAGGATTCAAGAATGCATGCCCTTTCCATACTTGGGGCATCAAAAGTTGGTTAGGTTACTAAGAAACCCTAATCATTAGTGCTTTGGTTATCTATTTTTGCTCGACATTGCGCCATGCACAGTGCATCCCAAAAAGGGGCATCTGTAGACACCAAAACAGCACCAATCTGATTATGTGATTGTAAACACTAATCGCATTGACACACACAGCCCCAAGGGCAGCCCCCAGAGGTTAAACAGTGGTCCTAACCACTCTCACAACAGTTTTGGAAGGTCAAAAATCAATTTGGCACCTTTAGGCACTTTGCTCAGTATTCATTCCACCCAGGGATGAATTCAAACTGGAACTCACCCCATCCAAGGACAAATTCTAGATTCACTCTAGGGTGGGGCAAATTGTAGGTTTGAAGGGCAAAAAGTCAAATCTCGACAAATGGCATCTCAGATCCGCCACTTAACGCTTCCTTCATCACAGGGGAGTGTGGGTGAGCATTTTTGAGCATTAGAGGTTGTTACAATGGCAGTCATGAAGTCCCTATTAAGGGAGGAATCTCCTCTCCCCTGGGAAGGCATGATTGCCAAGTGGCGCCTCTGCATGCCCATTTCAAGAGACCTCCAGGTCTATAAATTGGTGAGTTTCCTCACCCCAAAATATACAGAGAAGGAACATTTTGGAGCAACGAAGTGCTGTCATTTTACTTTCACACCCACACCCTTTCAAGTTGTGTCTTTCACATCCTTGATCTCTTTCGGAGAGGAGGTCATAGGGTGGTTTTTGGAAGCACAAATCCGGAACCAAACTCAAAATTTGGTCATGATATCCCACCCAATTTTTTGACAATACCCCATAAGATATTTTGGACTCATCCCAAGTGGATTGGCACCGAAATCAGGCCCCAAACGATGGGCGGCCTACCTCCGAGCACCCCCTCCCACACTGATACAGTCCTAATAGCCCCTCTTTGGAGTGATTGGAAATATGTGGTAGATTTGCTTTCTTTCATTTTGCATTCAATTCTATGCTGCTTAGATAGGTTCCCCTTTTAATTTCATTTCATTTCGAATAATTTTGATCATGTTTCTATCTTCGTTCACCTTTACTAACTTGCAGGTAGCATCGTAAAATTCCCATTGGGAAAATTTGACCATCTGGGTCTTCCCAAAATGCCCCCAATTAGCTAACCCCAAGTTTGCAGGTCATTTGGAGCCTCCTAGACAGGACATTGGGCACAGTACCTTTTCGGTGTTTTATTGCAAGTGAATTCGTCCCGCCCCGGAGCGAATTCAAATCGACGAGGAATTTCTTGACTATTCCATTTGTAGTATTTTCTTTGGGATGCCTTGATGCCCCTGTAAAATTTTCAAAGCATTTGGATTCATTTTAGTCATAGTTTAATTCACTTTTCTCATTCAATTACCGTAGGCTTGGGGATTGCATGCTTCACTTTATCTACAGGTGCTACTGATTATTTCTTGTTCCTTTAAATGCAGGGTCTGGACATCGGAGGAGTAGGAAGGAGTCAATACTCACCAATGCGAGTGGCATCCATGGATGTAACAAGAATGCTTATTTAAACACTCCTAGCCCTTGGAAGGGGAGGATGCACATTGTAACCGAGTTGTGAAACATATCAATAAAAAGGGCTGTCTTCTTTATTTGCATTTGTTTCATTTCAATTCGCTCATGCTTTTCCCTCTTTTCATGCACTTTCAAATTCCTAGGATTTAGCGTTAAGTCTAAGTTTAATTTGCATCGAATCTTCACTTTCCTTTTTGCTTTCATATCCTCGTGCTTCCATAGTGCAACTAAAAGAAAGCTTATGTTCTACAATATTTACAAGGCTTGGATTCACCATCAATAATCCAATCAAAAAAGGTAAGGAGTCTAGCCAAAGAGATATCCTTAAAACCCTCATTTTCACTCATTGATCTATTACAAATTAAGAATTTCATACTTGTAATAGAGTGCATGAAAAGGTGTAATAAAAAGGTTCTATATACATGTAAAGGTTACATGATGTTGGACTTATACAATACATCAAACGTAGGAAAAGAAGCATATTTAAAGGTGCCACAATAGGTACAGGAAAAAGGCAACCAAAGGAAGGGCCAAAGGATCGAGCATTCTCCAACACCAAAAAGACATTCTCTCCAAGATCAGACCTGCAGATAAATGAAGCTTTTACGTAAATAACAACAAGTCTACCAAGGTTATTTACGTAAGACAAAGGAAATCTATCACAAATATTTATAAAACCATAGCAAGGGGAAGAAGCTATCTACGTAAATAAAAAAGGATAGAGCACATCCAGTGTTCAGATGCATCAAGTTTCACCTCTAACAACCTGAACAGGGAGCACAATGAAGGTATAAGCATAAAGAAGGAAAGTGGATGCTACGTTGGGAATAACATCAACAAAGTGTATAAAGAGAGCTACCTCATCCTCCTCCAAAGCTCTAATATGGCTCACGAATTACTGATAGAAGAAAATACGTTGTTTGCTATTCAAGAAACCAAAGCAATCTAAGGAGGAAGAAATTGAAGGAGTTATAATCTCCTTATTGGAGGTGTTATGTAGAAAACCCCATGGAATAGGGTTGAGTACCACATGGCATATTATTCCCTAATAGCTATCATATTTCTAATGCTCAAGAGATGAACATTGAGAGCACTCAAAGCAAGGTAAATACGTTACAAAGGAGTAATAATTGGTGCAACAACGTTACAAGAAGAAGTGGCAGTACTCCCAAGAAATCCAAATGCCACTTGTCTATAAATGATTGTCCTTGTATGGAGCATAGATAGAGGAAAGGATAGTATTCATGTTCAACATCTACATTGTGAAGTGGAGAGCAAAGCGTAGTCCAATCAATCTGTTTCTAAGCATAACATGGAATAAGGAGAGCATAGGATCATTTAAGACTCCATTCAAGAAGGTTAGCATATACTCTCCAAGCATCGAAGAAGAAGCCCGACAACCATACCACACTTGGTCATACAGACTCGTCAAGTCAAGCACCGTAGAAAGGGTACATAAAGGATTGTTTTATTTCAGTCAAAACCATCACCATTCAAGTGTGAAGTCAAGGGACTAAGGTAAGGAAAATATCTCATAAATATTGCTTTTAAACATAGGAGATATAAATTTATAATTTTTAAGGATTAATTTTAAGGTTGAGAAAGCAAAATACATAGGAGATAACTTACAAAAAATTAAAATACTATTTGCAAACTAACCTAGGAGATATAAGGCCTTCTACTTAGGTTGAACCATTTAATACTTTGCAAATATTATTATATTTTCTAATTTTCCAAATTTGGGAGTCATAAGGTCTACTACTACAAATTGATTTATTGGAAATTAGAAAAATTAAAATCAAATCTCAAAGGGCCATTATAAGAGGTTTATAAAAAAATGTATAAAGGTTGGAAAATTATAATATTTACTTGTCTCAAATATTCTCAAATAGAGATAAAAGATCCAATATTAAAACCTTTTGAAATCTAGAAAAAATGCTTAGTTCAATAGGAGAAATAAGGACAAAAGAAGTTGATTTTAGCATTTATAAAACTTTACAAAATCAACCAATATTGAACTATAACTTACAAAAGCACTTTATATCTTGTACAAAATATACTAGAGAGACATAAGGCATTTTACAAAACTTGGTAATATCATAATCTATTGTTTATCAAGTTGCAAATCCATTAGCAATATATAAGCTATCTATAAAACCTACAAATCCTTATGAGTACTCGTTCTCATTACTAGGGAGATATAAGGAAGTCTACAAGAATCAAGTATTAATATAGGTTTTACCAAATCAAGATTATATACTTCTATCAGAGATAAAATATCCTAGTAGGGAGCCATAATATAAAACTTATCTATCCTAAAGAGTTTAGGTAATACCAATGACTACTAGCATGCTAAGGAACACTCTTAGAAGTGGAATAATAAAGATAACAATATGTATTAAAAACCCAAAGGATTACAATGATGAAAAGAGGAAAGAAAAGAAATAACCAATACAATGCGAAATAAATTCTAAAATTGGCAACCATATAAAGGGAGATTCATCTAGTGAATCTAATACTGAGGGAGACCCAAAACAGGAAAAAAAGGATCAACAAGATTTTATACAAAAAGGAAAATATGGAATAGCTTCAACTATGCACATTTGGTTAGAATATATCATTGAAGAGATAGACAAACATGATATCCCTAAATTAGACTTCAAAGCCATAAAATCATCTCTATTGTGCATCGATTACAATCAATATGGTCATGAAAAGACTAATTGTTGGAGTTTCCATCCTTGCAAATATTGTGATGGGATAAATCACTCATCTTTTTCCTATTATTTCAAACACAGGTACTATAAGGGTCATAAAAGAAGATTACTATAAAAATAAATTGTTATCTCCAAGAACTTATTTCAGATGGTTCTACTAACTTTAAGCTCAAGGTTGATACTTGTGAAGAATAAAGAAACAAGTGTTACACATGTACAAAATGAAGAATAACTTATTCAGATCCACTCATGACATGCAGAATCATGAGAACAACTGTTCATAAAAAACACTTGATATCAAGGAACCAAGAACTAAAAAATATCAAAAGCCATGAAGTAGCTGAAGAAGAAGATCCAATTCAAAGCCATCAAATGGAAGAAGATCCACATTGAAGACTAAATTCTTCAATATCCCAATATTATAATATAGGGAGGTGTTAAAAATAGAGTATATTACAATATTTGGGTCATGTAAATGTACCTTCCTTGGTACATACTTAGGACATTAGGTTACTTTAGGGGAAAGTTATCTAGTTACTTCATGCAATGTAATAAATGCACAAGTGTCAATGTGCAAGGTGTCCACTTGTACAACTAGATAGAGTGTTGGCCAAGGAACTTATCTTCCTATATAATGGTCATAGATGTAGAAAATAGATATAGAAGTTATAGTATCAGAGGCAGTGTGTGGTAGATAGGTAGTAGGGTAGAGTGTGTGAGAGCTATAAGCTCAGAGCTCATTCATGGAGTAGTAGCTTATATTATGGAGTGTTTATTTTCTCCATAGATACTATTGTAATATTTTTTGGTATTTCTATTTATAGCATATTTTAGTCATCTCGCATATTTACTTTATTTCTTTTTGCATCTTGTGATTGGTATCTCCCATTGTATGTGGAATCAAAAGCTAACATGTACCAAATAATAGTTTTATTGTGTTTCATACATCTTGAACACACATGGGGGCCAAAAATATTCCTTTTTTGTAAGTTATCACGTGTGAGGATCTTATTTTGAAGAACTAACCAAGAAAGTATTTATACCCTAGGACACAATTTTAGATTCCAGATCGTAGCCAATATTTTATTGGAAATTCTAACAAATTGCATTTGAATACTGATGCAGAGAGCCTTTACTACACCCTCCATCCTATCCACCCATGCTTCATTTATTGGGTCCATTTCTAACTCTATTTTATAATGGATTTGCTCTTGAATAAGGGTTTATGCATAGTTATTATTTGTTAGCTATTTTCATTTTAGTGGTAGTAAAACTAGGAGTCAGTTAGGATTGGAGTTTTTTGAGGGTTTTTTTATACTATGGTAGGGAAAATTTCTAGGTAGAGTTTGGAAAAGGGGTTTTTGATAGAAAAAGACTCTAAAAGTTCTACAATAGTTGTTTGTTGAATGTTTATCCTAGTTGCAAGCTGATTGAGATTATAGAGAGTCTGCATCTGTTTGGGATCAGAGCATCTTAAGATGGCCCAAAGGGGAATTCGTCTGAACTGAGGAAGAGGTAGGAGGAATGCAGGTCCAAGGAGGATCAATGCAGATGAATGGCTTACAAGGTTAGAAGCCATTAAGGTAATATTATATTTGGATGATTTTAAATATGAATAGGAAGACCAGGGGAATGTAGCTAGGGTAGTAAACCCTATGGAGAGGCTTATTAAAGTTGTGTTGAAGTAAAGCTCCAAAGTGAAGATTGATATTTCAAATTTGAAAGGAGAAATCAATCCAAAACTATTCCTATATTGGATTCAAGAGTTGGAAAGGTATTTTGAAATGGAATATATGGATGAAGATGATCTAAAAGGGATAAATATTGCAACCTCCAAGTTGAAGTCTCATGTTGGCCTATGGTGGAAGAACTTGCAAAGTTCCAAGAGAAGGCAAGGAAAGGAAAAAATTAGATTGTGTCCCAAGATGTTGAAACATCTACAAAATTGATTTTTGCCATCTGATTATAAACAAAAATTGTTTAGGAAATTTCAAAATCTAAGGCAAATGGATCAATCCATACAATCATATACCGAGTAGTTCATGAAGCTCCAAATTTGGAATGATCTACAAGAAGTAGAAGAACAAGAAAAAACTAAATATGTTAATGGGTTAAAGTTTCAACTCCAAGATGAGCTTGCCTTAGTTAAGCTACCTACAATGGATGAGTTATATGAATATACTTTAAAAATGGAAGAGAAATTGAATCAAAAGAGCAAAATAAGTAAAAAGGGTGATGTTAGCCAAAATAGGGTAAGGGGGAGTTCCTCCAAATCTACCAAAGAAGAAGAGCCTAAGGCGAGTATGAAGTCTGACTTCAGAGGAAGAGGAGGTTTTATAGCTAGAGGAAGGGGATGATAATATTTTAGAGAATGGAAACCCTTAAGATGTTTCAAATGTGATGAAACCCACAAGGTTGTGGATTACCCACACAATCCCAAGAGGGCTATGGTAGCCCAAGAAGAATAAGAACCTCCAACTAAATAAGTGGAAGCAGAAACATGAGAGAACTTGATGCTATGAAGAACTCTAATATTAGGGGATAAAGAGGCCCCATAAGCTGATTGGAAAAGAAAGAGCATTTTTCGAACAAAATGCAAGTGTAGAGAGAAAGTGTGAAAAAGTGATTGTAGATGGTGGGTCTACCAAAAATCTAGTAACTACAGGAATGATAGACAAAGTGCAACTTACTTGTATTCCAAAATCTAATCTTTACAAGATCTCTTGGTTTAAAAAAGAAATCAATCCATACAACCAAATATTGAGTAGTTCATGAGGCTCCAAATTCAGACTAATCTACATGAAGTAGAAGAATAAGCAGTAGCTAGGTATGTTAATGGGTTAAAATTTCAAATCTAAGATGATCTTATCTTAGTTAAGTTACCTAGAGTGGATGAGATATATGAATATGCTATAAATATGGAAGAGAAATTGAATTGAAAGAGCAAAATTAGTAAAAAGGGTGATGTTAGCTAATTAGGGGAAGGGGGCATTTCTCCAAACCTGCCAAAGGAGAAAATCGTGAGGGGAGTATGAAGCCTGAATTTAGAGAAAGAGGAGGTTTCGGAGGTAGGGGAAGGGGATGAAATTATTCTAGAGAATGGAAACCCTTAAGATGTTTCATATGTGATGAAACCCACAAGGTCGTGAATTGCCCCCATAATCCCAAGAGGGCTATGATAGCCCAATAAGAAGAAGGAGAATAATATCCAACTAATGAAGTGGGAGCAGAAATAGGAGAGAACTTGATGCTAAAAATAACTCTAATATTGGGGGATAAAAAATCCCCAAAATCTAATTAAAAAAGAAAGAGCATTTTTTTTGAAAAATGCAAGTGTAGAGAGAGCGTGTACAAGGTGATTGTAGATGGTGGGTATACCATCAATCTATTAAGTAAATAAATGTTTGACAAACTGCAACTTACTTGTATTCCAAAATCTAATCCTTACAAGATCTCTTGGTTAAAAAAAATTCATAGTGTGTCGGTGAATATGTCTTGTCTTGTTGCTTTCAAAATTGGTCCTTATGAAGGCAAAGTGCTTTATGATGTAGTACCTATGGATGCATATCATTTGTTATTAGGTAGGCCTTGGTAGTATGATAGGAATTTAATTCACCATAGCGAATAAAATTCATATGAAATTCAACATGGGAATAGATGCCATATTTTGAAGCCTCTTAAAGGTGAAGATTCCAGTGAAATAGTAGCCCTATATTTGTTTACAATGATATGGAAAAAGTTTCTCAAAGAATAAAAGGGAGAAACCTACTATATTTTATATCCTATAGGGGCATAGAAATCCAATCAGCAGAAGGAAACAGTACCATTAGAGGTGCAAAATTGCTAAGTCAATATTTAGAATTGACCCCATCTAAGCTACTTATTGGTTTATCTCCATCTAGAGGTATTACACATTAAATTGATCTATTTCTTGGTTCCAAACTTATACTACATACATGTTGACACCTGTAGAGAATGACAAAAAGAAGAGGTAGATTACTGAATTATTGAAAAAGGGGTTTATAAGGAAAAGCATCAGTCTATGTGCCACACCTGCTTTACTCTACCCCAAGAAAGGAGGCAAATAGAGATTATGTATGGATCCTAGAGCCATTAACAAAATTATTGTGAAATATTGATATCCCTTACCCATAATGGATGATATATTAGATTGTTTATCGAGTGCCAAAATCTTATCCAAGATTGACCTTTGAAGTGGATATCATTAGATACGAATTCAAAAAGAAGATGAGTGGAAGACTACTTTTGAAACCAAATATGGCTTATTCAAGTGGATGGTCATACCGTTCGAATTGTCCAATGCTCCATCTACCTTCATGCGAACCATGAATCAGGTATTTAGACCATATATTGGAAAATTTATTATAGTCTATTTTGATGATATTCTAATTTTCAATAGAACTATGGGAGAGCATGTAGAGCATTTAAGAGAGTTGATTGACACACTTAGAGCTTAAATGTTATTCATCAACCTTGAGAAGAGTGAGTTTTTCAAAGATAAAGAGGTATTCTTGGATAATGTTGTCTCAATTGATGGATTGTGCATGGACCCAAAAAAAGTTAAGGTGATTCTTTAATGGTCTACCCCTTAAAATATCACAAAGGTGAAGAGATTTCATGGATTGGTAAACTTTTACAAAAGGTTCATTAGAATAAGTGCACCCTTGATTGATTGTGCAAGAGAGAAGATCTTTACTTAGACAAAGACAACGAACATGAGCTTTGAACAACTCAAAAGAACGGTAATAGAAGCTCCAATGCTAGTACCAAATTTTGATAAGCTTTTTATAGTTGAGTGTGATGCTTCGAGAGTAGCTATCGGAGGAGTGTTAAGTCAAGAAGGTAAACCTATAGCCTTTTTTAGTGAGAAATTGAATGATGCAAAAAGGAAATGCACCACACATTATAAAGAATTTTATGCTTTTGTACAAGAATTAAGATATTAGAGGAATTATCTTTTACATAGAAAATTTATTCTTTTAACTTACAATCAAGATTTGAAATACATGAATTACCGAGATAGGTTATCCCACAAACATACCAAATGGGCTTCATTATTGTAGACCTATACTTTTGTGGTACAACATAGAAGTGATAAAACCGATGTGGCCATGAATTTCCATATATCTTGAGAGCATTGGGGTCCAATGCTTATATGGTTGGAAGGAGTGTTGAGGATAACTTAGGCTTATCTGCTTAAGCCTAAGTTAATTATTATTATTATATTAATTTCCTATTTCTTGCACTTTGTATTCATGTGAGGCATAGTATACCCATGTTGGAAATAGGTTGTTTAGTTGTTTGGATGTTTAGTTAGCTATTAGAGATCTCCTTTGTCTTCTAGCAGTTAGTTGTCATCCTAGGTTAGCATGTTGTTAACCATTAGTTAAGTGGTTGGCCATGAGTGGTAAATTATTGCAACCACTTAACCACATAAGATTCCATTGTATTCCTATATATATTTGCATTATGTGCTGAATAAAATAGCTTCACATTTGATTCTACATCACAGGAGGTATCTTTTGTTGATTGCAATGAGCAATAGGTTGGAGGGCTTTAAAGAAATAAATAGTGAATATGCAAGTGATTCACACTTCGATAAATTCTATGCAGATCTAAGTAAATATGACCATACATGTATGCACTCCTTTGAATATTATTTTTTAGTTGATGGATTCTTGTTTAAGGGGACTCAACTTTGCATACCCCTTGGATCTAGGAGAGAAAATTTAGTGAGAGAATTACACTCTAGTGGATTGAGTGGACACTTTAGAAGGGACAAGACCTTTGGGTTGGTGAGTAAAAAATCTTTCGACCTAGTATGAGACGAGATGTAAATAGGTTTATTATAGCTTTTAGGGTGTGTGCAACTACAAAATAGGGACAAAAAAATATAGGTCTATATATGCCACTACCTGCGCCCAAAGAACCATGGATTGATATTTCCATGGATTTTGTGTTGGGTCTACATATAACTCAAAGGAGTAATGATTCAGTGTTTTTTGTGGTAGACCGCTTCTCAAAAATAGTACACTTTATATCTTGTAAGAATATCAATGATGCTAGCCAAGTAGCCCATTTATTGTTTAGAGATATACTGTGGTTACGGTATTCCATAACCAGTGACAGATATGCAAAATTCTTAAGCCACTTTTAGAGGTTATTATGGAAAATGTTAGACAACAGTCTACAATATAGTTCGGCATACCACCCCCAAAGTGATGGCCAAATTGAGGTGGTGAATAGGAGTTTGGGAAATCTCCTGAGGTGCTTAGTTGATGACCATCCTAAATAGTGGGATTTAGTGATATCTTAAGCTAAATTTGCTTATAATTCTAGTATTAACAGGTCTATAGGTAAGTCTCCTTTTCAAATTGCCTATGGTTCAAATCCTAAGGAAATTATGAACTTAATTAATATTCCAATAAACCCAAATGTCAGTCAAGATGCTACAAATTTTATGGAAAATATTTGAGAGATACAAGAACAGGCTAGGCACAAAATATAGAAAATGAATGAACAATATAAGAAACAAGCAAATTTGCATAGAAGGGAGAGAATTTTCCAAGAAGAGAAATGGTCATGGTGAATTTATGCAAGGAGAGGTACCCTCAAAGGACTTATCACAAATTAAGACCAAAAAAATTTGGACCTTACCAAATTTTAAAAAAGATTAATAATTATACTTATGTGATTGACCTCTAGAATAATTTGAAATTAGTCTTATTTTTAACGTGGTTGACCTGTATCCCCACTTCATAGAGATAAATGATGAACTGAGGGATGTTGAAAAAATTGAAGAAGATAATAACTTGATCAAACACCTACCTAAGAAGAAAAGAGGACAAATTGAATGAGTGTTGGATACCAAATTGGCTACATAGTCCAGGTCATACAAGTTGTATTTTATCAATTAAGAAGGGTTGTCAGACTCCTATAATTCTTAGATTTTAGAGGTTGATTTGATTAAATATACCAAGAATAACTCTGAATCAGAGCTTTGAACCAGGAGGTTTAGAATTCTAAAAGTTGAGGAGGATGATGCAGAGAGTCTTTAATACATCCTCCATCCTCTCCACTCATGCTTCATTTATTGGGTCCATTTATGACTCTATTTTGTAATGACTCTACTCTTGAATAGGGTTTTATTCATAGTTATTATCTGTAAGCTATTTTTTGTTTTAGTGGTAGTAAAAATAAGAGCTAGTTAGGATTGGAGTTTTGGGGGGATTTTATATACTATGGTAGGGTAAGTTTTTGGGTACAGTTTGGAAAGGGATTTTGGAGAGAAAAAGACTCTGGAAGTTCTATGATAGCTATTTGTTGAATGTTTGTCCTATTTGCAAGCTATTTGAGATTATAGAGTCTGCATCAAACACCCATCTAAACAATGTTAACACCAAATTTATTGATGTCACCCCAAATAAGTTGGTCCATATTTTGTTGTCATAATAGTTTGATATTAGTGTGTTGTTTCTTGAAATGCTTCAATTCAACAGTTAGGGGAGATGGCAGAGGAGGTTCTCCCCATTCCACAACATTGTTGTGCCAATAATTTTTTTTGAAAAGCTTAGAGATTTGTAAATGTTGTAGCTCTTATTTGAGAGATGGGCTACAACTGCTTAGAAGAGGAGGCTTGCCAAGAATGGGATCATACCAAAGGTCAATTTGAGTGCCATCTCCTGGAAGCCAAGAGGTCTTATCTAGAATCAATTGCTTGGATTCTACAATATGTTTCCATATTAAATAAGCACCTGATCTTAAAATCAAATTTCTCATTAGGTATATTCATGTAGTTGAGGCAACATATTTTATTTTTAAGATCCTTTTTCATGGTGATGAGACCAAAAATTGCCTCATTCATTGACTATTTTGGACTACTTTATAAACATTGTGCTATGTTTTTATGCTAATCTAGATGATTGAATGCATTATATATTAATATTTACATGCTTAAAGGTTTAGGAGCATAATACTCTGTTTTGACCACTTTCTGCATTTATTTGCACTATTTCAGTTGATTTACTTAGTAAATAAAAGGATATTTACAGAATATAATGATATGTGCTAATGTGTATTTCGTTCTGGTGGTATTTCAAATGGTTTCCTTGTTTTCTAACTGGTTCGAATCGCAAAAAGATGCTAAAATTATGTGACTATGAAGAAAACCTAAAACACATAATTTTAGCTATACAAATTCTAGCCAACTATTCATAAATAACATGACTTGGAATTTATCAACTATAGAACGTAAAACCTACTGTATCTATCTTCTAAGGACTTAGGGAGACTACCTAATCAGTCAAAACTATTTTCTTGGGTATTTGGCATCTGGATAAGCATCAAGTTGTTGCACTGCCAGATATTCCAGAGCAGCTTCGAAATGAGCGGAGAAAGACCAGTTCTGGTCAAAAAGGTGAACACAATGCCAAATAAGGTAGGAAATGGATAGTTGGAGATGAATACAGGTGTATGAGATGTTTTATAATCTCTTCCAACTCATTTCCACCATTGGAGGATGTACAACAAGGGAAATGAATGATGCTGCAACATAAACAGTTCCCTAAATTTAAGGAAGATAACTTTAGAATAGATGTTGAATCATTGCAAAATAGCAACAATATGGATTGTAAGCGTAAGCACATGTAATAGAATATTATAAATAATAGGATCCCTTGATGGTTGAGCATAGAGGTAAAATAGACTTAGAGCTAATAGCTGATAGGAAGTAAAAAATGTAGCAATACTGCAATTTAGCAGGATTCTCCTGCAACATTGTAATGTTATGTGACAATCAATAATAAGTGCAGTCTCTTCATTCATTTATTGTCTCAAAAGTACATGTGAGCATTGAAAAATTAGTAGAGTCCTTTCACCCTCTTCTGGATTAGGGAGCAAGGGCCACTTCCAGGCCTAGAAGAAGGACCAATAGCTAATAGGTTTTTCTGTGAACTTTGTTGTAGCAGATTTAGAAAAAAGCTTGCCAGTTTACATTTCTTATTTACTAACATGTGTTTGTTATAAATGCATGTGATATTTAAAGCTAGTATTTGCATAACAGGTGTATGTGTGTCAGCTAATCAAATAGCATAAGTTTGTGAATTTGCAACGTTCATGATTTTCTCCTGTTTTTAAGTAGTAATTTCCAGTTTTTCGCGCATTCTTCTTTTACTGATTGGTCATTGTAGTGGAAGCTTGATAACCTTATGTCTTCGGACACTATTGGATTTTGTGCGTTTATTTTCTGCAATCTTTTTATTTCTATCATTTCAATTCTGCAAATATAATCAGGTTTCATTTCTGCAATCTTTTCATTTTTGTAATTTCAATTCTGCAAGCGTAATTAGAGTTCAATATCAGTTCATGCTAGTAAATTAGTTTCATAGGATTAAAAGTGACACAAAGACCCCCAAGCTAACTTGTCCCACCAATAAAGCCTATTTTCTGAATGAGCTAATTTTCAAGCTGCCTATATCTACTATTGTATATAGCCTTAGACACTGCCCTGGATTGACAAAACTTAAGAGTTAAATGATGTGATTTACGACACTCATCACATAGGATGTTGGAGGCTGAGATAAATGTCATAACATTTTAGCCCTTAAGGTCTTTCATACTATTTCAGCACGAACTATACCAAGTCCTCCTTGATTCATTCATGTACCAACTGATTCCCAATCAACTAAATGAAATTTGTGTGTTGTTTTTTCATTCTATTTACCTCCTTGCCACAAAAAGTTTTTGACCAGCCTATCAATGGTTTGAAGAATACTTTTAGAAATATGATAAACCAAAAGTTGATATATTGGAAGGGTGGATAAAACAGATCTGATTAACACTCTTCATTAAAACCTTAATACTTTGCAATTTGTACACAAAATTAAATATGGGTGGATATGCACATGATCAAATATCAAGTGGAAAATCAATCACATAATAGCCACAATCCAACATAGGATCGAAAGTTGGATAAGGAAGAACGGGAGAAGTTGGATAAGGTGGAATGGGAGAAGAAGAAACTGCAGTGTATGCGAATGCATCGGAATACTCAGGTTGTACGAATTCCACAGGGGACACACATCCTTGCAGATCTTGCATACTATGAAACGACTGGCATTCACTCAAAAAGTCTATGCCAGATATGAGGCTAACGGGATTTTGCATAGTGAGTCCTGCACAATATGCACATGGCATGGAAGAAGGCAAACCACATTCATCGAGAGAATATGTACTACATGCATTCTGTAAACTGTGAGTCGTTACCTTGGGAGGGGACTTCTTAGATGTTTGTGATAGGATTGATTGTATGCCGCTATCTTTCACCTGAGAAGATGGACAGTGGACAGACGAGTTTTGGATTTCAATGTCTGTAGCGCTCAAAAATGATTTTTCCTGGGGAAGCATTGAGGCGTCTTCGTTGAGTCTGCTCAAGAATTTCATGGAGGAAGAAAAGCCATTCTTTTCAAAACCTAATGAACAATGCGGTAAACTTTGCAGTGCATGTGCATGGAATCTCCGGTTTTGTTTTGTACTCCTTTTTTGACTGGTTCTCTCGCGAGCTCTTTCTCTGGCTTTTGCTCTATTCTCCTTTAGCATAGTAGGATTCGCCATTTCTCTTTTCCTACGACTCAAAACCACCCTGGTATTTGTGAAACGTCTTGACTCTCCCTTCAGTGTCACTGCTGTTTCCACACAGGATTCTGAAATGAAATTCAACTGTGAGCCATTGTGGATCGTCGAGTTCTCGTGTGAAGAATTTAGGGTTTCAGACTGAATACTTGATAGTGATTCAGCCCCTGTGTTGGATTCTGCGGAAAGAAAAGAATCAGAAATAGGAGAAGTTTGAGACAAGTGACGAATTGCAGCCTCAGCTTTTTGAAGAAGCCACTCCACAGTTTTACTTGGTTGATCGAAGCCAAGTCTATCTTGCAAATCATATAGCTTGATAGCTGTTTCTACGGACAATCTCATCCGTCGGTCTCTTGGACCCTTTGACGTACAAACTTTACTGTGCCGATCCTTGCTACCTCTAGGTTGGGATACTCGATATGCGTTCAGATCCGTTCGAGACATTTTAACTGCAAATTTAGTTGGGATCGAAGCGGTAAAGCTTCTCGTCAAATCTTTCACTCCCTTCTAAATAATTTTCTAGCCCCCAGACATGTATGTCAGAAAAATTCATTTGTAAGACCTAGATGTGAATGCCCAAAGATTTTGCTGTTGCCTGCAAAATCACATCATGACCTGGAGTTAGACGATTTGGCGCGAAACTCGAATGCCTACTTCAACATTTTTCTATCCACCTCCCCGCTAAACAACTTGAAAGCTATATTCCCACCGTCTAGCGTTTTACGAGGCGCCCGAAGTTGACAAACCTGGAGGCAAACTAAAATAAGATAGGTTAAAATGAAGTTGAAATAAAATCACAAACAAATTCTTTCTTACATGACAATATGTATCAAATGCCATTATACACCACCATAGAAATAAAACACCAAAGACGTTTCATTATTCTTTGAAATAACTTTTAAATATATGAAATCCACAAGTTCGACTAACTCCGCACCTCTTGCCCCATATAAAGAAATTGCGAATTTCTATATGATGCTCTTTAGCAGAATTTTAAAATATAAGAAAATCAGCAAGAGACAAACAAGGTTTCAATCAGCACGAGCCCTACTGACATCCCTCTCGCTTGGGTTTTCATTTGTTAAGTCGAATTCATTTGTTAAACAGAAGATAAATTCCCGCAAGATTAGTTTACTGTTATTATTGGATTGTTATTTCTCTTTTTTTCTCAAGGAACCCCAGGGGGCCATTGCAGGGGTAGGCAAGCTAGAAGTTGTTTTTCCCTTTCACTCAGGAAATTATGGACAAGATTTACAATATAGAGATTCAATTCTAATAACAAAAAGTAAAGAATCAATTCTAATAGCTACGTCAATTTCATTGGGCTTTCCTCTTCGTCTTGATATAGAAGACGGGCAAAGAAAAGAAACCTCGAGAGACGAAGATGGACAGCTTGCACATGTGTACTGCTGCTGCACAAGTATAGCAACATCATTGCGACTCCTCCGCTGTTTGACGGACGATACTACCTAGCGGGCTCAAAAACATATATGGAATACAATAGGGATCCGTGCAAACTTTCTACCTTCCTAGCTATTACATGCCATTGCTGAACCAACATCTTTGTATCTTTGTGTTTTTTAAGTTGTTTATTAAGTTGTTTACAGGGTTTTAAACTATAGGGACTGTTCCTAACAAACTTATCCACGCCCCCTTTTGGTTGACCTGACATGGGGACCACCAGTTGCAGTTGGTACTATTATCGTACTATCACTGTGGGTCTGGCACTTACTCAGAGAATTCGGAGCAGACTATTACCTTTGTAAAAGGTTGGCTTCCCCAAGATTTAAACCTAAATTTCTTCTTATTAAATGTTTAACCTTTAAATATACAGGATTATCTCTGTGTTGACTGCCCCATCCAAGAAGAGGAGCCCTCTTCTTCGATGGGATTCCCGTTTGTGGTGCTTGTGTTTGCAACGTGCGTAGCAAAAAGGGGCAAAGCAAACGACAGGCATCGTACAGATAGGTCAAAGGCCAAGCTACTATGTATGTGGGTGTGTGTGCGTGGTGTGCTTATTTTTTTGCACTTGCAACTTTGGGGTGAAAATGGAAATCCCCTTTCTTTCATCCATGGCAAGTGCAGGGTTGTTCCGTAACTGGTGAGAGTGAAAAATGGAATTCTTAGGTTTCTTGTTTAGGTTCCGCGATAGGCAACACAAGCATTATAATTTCGTTTTGAAGCGCCATCTACATCATCAGATGCTATCTTTCATATCTCTATACCTATTCTACATTCCAAAATAATTAGCCCCTACCAAAAAAAACAACCAGCCACTGATGTCAAGTAGACCGAATTGAAATGAGGAAAAATCACAAGTTAAAACACCAATACCTGTATGGACGAATTCGATGCTCAAAAGAGATATCATGAATGTCTTTCTTCTTTGTTATATATCCAAATAACAACATGACATGGCTAAAGCAGCAGAGTAACTTATGGACTTGGAATTTTTTGGTATACCAAGAAAGAAAAGGAAAAAAGAAAACTAGAATTAGAATAGAAGATGAAGCAGATGAGATCTGAGATATACATGTATATATATATATGTAAAGAGAGAGATGTGTAGGCGCAAGATCACGTGGAATAGAAGGGCATGGATATACAGTTTCATGCCATAGTCCAAGGCATGAATAGATGCATGCCAGCTAGATATATTATGCTGTCGTAGAAAAAGGACATGTATGTGGATGGCATATACTTTCGACTTTGAAAGATCGTTGAGTAGCAGTCGCTCTTCAATCATGCTTATCTTTATCAGGGGTATAGAGGGCCACATGGTGGATAGGGGCTCTATTGGATTTTCAAAGCACTTCCCTTCCCTTCACATCGTTGCAGTCCATTTTGTACGGCGCTCAGAAAGCGCATGTGCTCAAGAGAAATTCTCGGTAAAAATAATCAACGTTCATCAAATGCCTCTATTATTCGGTACTTGCACTGGTCTACGGTGTTGGATGCCTCATGTCAATGCCAATGCCATTCTTGTTCCGAAGACTATGGTGACCTTGCTGCTGCTGCTTGCCATTTTCTCCTGGTTTGCTCTGCACCACTAAAGTTACAAAAGCTGATGTGGATGTCCTAACACATCGAGCTCATTCGTGTTTCATGACAAAGTATACTTTAACAGAGTGATAGAAATGACACATTATCTCTTCCATAATGGAGGATAAAATGTACACTGAAGAATAAGCATGCATATGTTCCTCACTGGCCCATCTATCTTATCGCTCTCAACTTTTTGAACGAGAGTACACGCTTTGAACAAATTCTGGACGGAATCATATTCCTTTGACTCAGCCTGACAAGAGAAGCACAATCCAAAACGGGTGCCCCATTCAAAAAGGGGTTTGCTTTAGTTTGCTATTGAGGATAGATAATTGCGTACTTGCTATACCCATAAAATTTATTACTTTTTCTTTCTTTCCCTTTCTAATTTACTCTTTCGTGCATTGTTCGATAATATTTCACCCCCCATATATTTGGGAGCAACCAACTGTCCAGATCCATCAATGCATTTTCCTGCACATGCGATAATGGCGAGGGCAAAACATAAGGACGAACGGCACAATTCGATTTATACGCCTAATTAAAAATAGAAAGGGAATACTGTCACCGATTGTAGCAAAGTGTTATTATGCCCACTGTATGTATACCTTGTATTAAGGATTGAAATGTCATCCACCACCTTTTAGATTTCTTTATTATTTTTAATCCGTTTCAAGGGACTGAATTTTTATCCATATTATATTATTATAATATCATTCAACAAGATTTAAACTTAATTTTTATCTCATAAAAAATAATGGTTAGTTTTTTTTTTAAATAAATATTATCACAACCATAATTAAATATACTCCAATTTCTATAGTTGAATGTATAAATAAAATTTTAAGGTTAAATTCCTTTGGTCTAGAAATAAGAATTGCAGGTGGTAGCGTCGAACAAGGTTTGTTCAAAAAAACCATGGTGAATTAGGCTTTAAGAAAATTCATAAGATAAACTTGACTCTCATGGCCAAACAAGTTTGGAGAATTGTCAATGATGAGAAAGCTACTTGAATAGACATAGTTAAAGGAAAATACCTCCAACGATCTTCTTTCATGGATGAGCAACCCCTATCTAGCGGGTCCTACTTATAGAATTCAATTATCCAAACCAAGGACGTCATCAAGAAAGGTATGAGATGGCATCTCGGGTGTGGCAGAGTCATCAATTTTTGGGAAGATGTTTTGTTGAGGTATCAAACCCTTATCAATGAACCAAACCTCGTTCTCAAGCCTATTACTAATTGTATCTTTGGCAGTAGAGTTGTCAATTTTTTTTACCCAAATTTCTAATTATCATCAGTGGAAACTCCTTCCTACCAAAAATCCCAATAATGAGATTAATGCAACTACCAAAACTATTCAAAACCTATTTAAAATCCGTGTTATCCCAAACAATCAGAGTATCGATTCCCCTATCTGGAAATTGTCTAAGAAATGTATTTTCACTGTTAAATCTGCATATTATTCCCAAGATCCACTTGTTGCATCATAGTTCTTAGCTAAGTCTATTTGGCTAAAATACTTGATACCTAGAATTAAATTTTTCTCGTGGCTTGCTTCCCAAAAATAGAATCCTAACCATGGACAATCTAATCACTAGAGGCCTGTACATTCCTAATTGTTGTCCTCTCTGCAAATCAAAATGAGAATCAACCTTCCACCTTTTCTTGGAATGCCCCATCTCGCTGTCAATGTTGAATTCCCTATTCCATTATTATTATCCAACATATTTATAGAGAAGAGAATAAGGCAGATTGGTTGGCCAACATTGGTGTCAAAAGAAGACCCTTCATGTGTGGAAGATATACTTTCAAAAACATCTCAAGATGGCCAATCATGCTAATGATATTTTACTTTTGTAAGTTGGGCCGCATGATGAATTGCATTCCATCAAGAGGCTTCACCTCTTCCAGTTCTACCAATCACAACTTACTCCATAAGCCTACGTGGAAGGTTACCTTGTATTTGAACAATCTCGTGACTATGTTGTATCGAGGACCCGAATCTAGTCAAGACTTACCCCAAATAGCCACCTTGTTATTGAGCAGTACACCTCAATTTTGATTATCATCCATTTTTAAAAGTGCTAAAGTGATAGAAATGGTGGTGTAATTATCCCTCTTGGGTCTATTCTTCTTTGCAATTACTCGTTTGCTTGGGTTTGTTCTACCTAAGCTATATCTGTTTGGTTGTGTTTGTTGCTCATTTTCTCTGGTCTGGTTTGGCTTTATGACCAGTGGGTTTTCTCCTTTATTCAGTTTGTAAAAGGTTCAGGGATCTTTTCAAAATCCTTTCTACTAATTAAAAAATATTAAAAAGAGATTATTATAGTGTAGTATAATTTTTAAATGTGGTTTATGTAAAAAAGGAGAAAAAAATGGATCACCAACTTGTTCATGAATATGTTGGAGAATATGCAACAATGGTTCAAATATAAAGTCTTAAAGTAATATAAGTGCATTCCATTAATAGTGGCATGGAGTATGTGGTTGGTAAGAAAGTCTATGTTGTTTGAGAGTAGGGAAATTCTACCTATACAATTTAAAGCATAGATAAAATATACTTATAAAGGCATAAAAATAACCCCAAAATAAAAGGCTCTAAGATAGATTGGCAACTTAATAATGGATATTATGAAGTCTCGTGATTTTTTTATGGAGCCTCTCAAGACAATCCAAATAGGTGTGGGGCAAGAGGAGTGTTATATTAGGATTGAAATCATAAATTCACTTTCAAAGTAGATCTTGGTGAAGGTGCTAATAATGTGGTAGAGTGGAATGCTTTAATTGTTTTGAGAAGAATGGTAGACGTAGAATAGAAAATAAAAAAAATTCAAGTTTTTGATGACTCAAAATTGGTGGTATATTGGGCTTCAATTTTAGTAGGGATGCAAAATTTTATGCTTAGGCCTCATTATGAGCAAGTGAAATTTCTAGAAGAATAATTTGTAGAGATATCTTATAAACATAGCTATAGAGAACTAAATGAGGAAGTAAATGGTCTTTCAAAAGTTATCATAGATATTCTAGTTGATACTTGGTTAAAGGAATAAGTAATATGTGGCATTGTGATTCCACCATAGTCTACACCATTTTGATACATTTTTTCTTTTGATAGAATTCATGGTTGAAGAAATATTTTATGTTATTTTTTATGAATTTTGATAATTAAGATCATATCTATAATAGAGTTTGAAGAAAACAAGCTTATACTGAGAGGGGGGTGAACAATATAAGATATATATATATATATATATATATATATATATATATATATATATATATATATATATATATATATATATATTTCTTTCCAAAGCAATAACTTCAAATAACATCAATGCAATAATGAAATAATACACAAATCACCACACGCATGAGAGACAAATATTTTACATGGAAACACCCTCTCGAGAGAAAACCATGGAAAAATATTTCTTATAAATTTCTTCAATAAATTTTGTGGGTACCAACCCACAGGAGGCACCAATCCCCTATACAATTTTGTGGACACCAATCCACAGGAGACACCAATCCCTTATACAATTTTATGGACACCAATCCATAGGAGACACAAATCCTCTTGCTCAATTTCATGGACACCAATCCATAAGAGACACCAATCCCCTTGCTCAAGTTCGTGGACACCAATCCCCTTGCTCAAGTTCATGGACACCAATCCACAGGAGACACCAATACCCTTGCTCAAGTTCGTGGACACCAATCCATAGGATAAACCAATCCCATTGCTCAATTTTATGGACACCAATCGACATGAGACACCAATCCCCTTACTCAAGTCTACTCCAAAACCTTCTTAAATTTTCTCCAAAATATGCTCACAAAACCTGCTCAAATATGCTCCAAAACCTGCTTATAAAACCTGCTCAAATATGTTCCAAAACCTTCTCACAAATACTTCTCAAAACTACTCCAAAATCTGCTCACAAAATCTACTCAAATCGACTCTAAAACTATGATCATAAACACTACTCATCTACTCCCAATTCAAATCATAAACAATGTATAAATCTGATCTATAATGACATCAAGTTCTTCACTTTTTCTTGAGTTTACTTTCTTCAACTAAAATAAATACAAACATATTCTACCCATAATTCTTTTAACTTCAATAACATATAGAGGATGATATGCACTAATGTAGTAAGATTCAAATGGTCAATATGTTCCTCACATTAATTAAGTCTGTTGCTTCCACATATCTCACATTTATTAGATTTGGTATGGATGAATTCATTGCTCAAAAGTTGTATCACGCACGCATGTCTTTCTTCGTTGTTATATATCCAGATAACAATATGACATGGCTAAAGCAGTAGATTAAATTATGAACTTTGTGGACCTGGTGCAATTGTTTGGTATACCAAGAAAGAAAATAAAAATAAAACTAGAATTAAAATAGAATATGAAGCAGATAATCTGAGATATACATGTATATATGGAAAGAGAGATGTGTAGGCACAAGATCACATGGAATAGAAGGGAATGGATGTATAGTTTCATGCCATAGTCCAAGGTATGAATAGATGCATGCCAGCTAGATATATTATGCAGTCGTAGAAAAAGGACTTGTATGTGGATGGCATATACTTTCCACTTAGAAATACCGTTGAGTAGCAGTCATTCTTCAATCATACTTATCTTTATCAAGGGTATAGAGGGACACATGGTGGATAGGGGCTCTATTTGATTTTCAAAGCACTTCCCTTCCCTTCACATCATTACAGTCCATTTTGTATGGAGTTCAGAAAGTGTGTGTGCTCAAGAGAAATTCTCGGTAAAAATAATCAATCCTCTATTATTTGGTACTTGCACTGGTCTACAGTGTTGGATGTCTCATGTCAATGTCAATGTCATTCTTGTTCCAAATACTATGGTGACCTTGCCAATGCCATTTTCTCTTGGTTTGCTCTGCACCACTAAAGTTACAAAAGCTGATGTGGATGTCCTAACACATCGAGCTCATTTGTATCTCATGACAAAGTAGAGTTTAACAGAGTGATAGAAATGACACATTATCTCTTCCATAATGGAGGATAAAATGTACACTGAAGAATAAGCATGCATATGTTCCCCACTGGCCCATCTATCTTATCGCTCTCAACTTTTTGAATGAGAATACATGCTTTGAACAAATTCTGGATGGAACCATATTCCTTTGACTCAGCCGTTGTAAGAGAAGCACAATCCAAAATGGGTACCTCATGCAAAAAGGGGATATTGTCAGTTACATAAAAAAAAAATGTATGGGATTTGCTTTAGTTTTCTATTGAGGATAGATAATTGCGTACTTGCTATACCCATAAAATTTATTACTTTTTCCTTCTTTCCCTTTCTAATTTAATCTTTCGTGCATTGTTCAATAATATTTTACCTCCCATATATTTGGGAGCCAACCAACTGTCCAGATTCATCAATACATTTTCCTGCAATTTTCCTGCAAATGCGATAATGGTGAGGGTAAACATAAGGACGAACCTCACAATTCAATTTATATGCCTAATTAAAAATATAAAGGGGAATACTATCACCGATTGTAGCAAAGTCTTATTATGCCCAGTATATGTATACATTGTATTAAGTATTAAGGATTGAAATGGCAATCCACCACCTTTTAGATTTTACACTTTTTATTTTAATTTATGTATACATTGTATTAAGGATTGAAATGTCATCCACCACCTTTTAGATTTCACACTTTTTATTTTAATTTTTTTATTATTTTTAATTTGTTTTAAGAGATTGAATTCTTATATATATTATATTATTATAATATTATTTAATAAGATTTAAATTTGAATTTTTATCTCATAAAAAATAATGGTTAGTTTTTTTTTAATAAATATTATGACAACCATAATTAAATATACACTAATTATAGTTGAATGTATAAATAAAATTTTAATGTTAAATTCCTTTGGTATAGAAATGAGAACCGCAACAGGTTTATGTTGATAGCATGGAACAGGATTTGTTCCAAAAAACATGGTGGATTAGGCTTCAAGAAAATTCACAATATGAACCTGACTCTTATGTCCAAACAAATTTGGAGAATTATCAACGATGATAAAGTTACTTGGATAGACATAGTTAAAGGAAAATACCTCCAATGATCTTCTTTCATGGATGAGCAACCCCTACCTAATGTGTCCTACTTATAGAATTCAATTATCCAAACCAAGGACATCATCAGGAAAGGTCTAAGATGGCATCTCGGGTGTGGTAGAGTCATCATATTTTAGGAATAAGCTTGGTTGAGGTATCAACCCCTTATCAATGAACCAAACCTTATTTTTCTCAAGCCTATTACTAATTGTATATTTGGTAGCAGAGTTGTCAATTTTACTACCCAAATTTTTAATTACCAGTAGTGGAAACACCTTCCTACCAACAACCTCAGTAATGAGATTAATGCAACTACCAAAACTATTCAAAACCTATTGAGAATCTATGTTATCCCAAACAATCAGAGTATGGATTCCCCTATATAGAAATTGTCTAAGAAAGATATTTTCACTATTAAATTTGCATATTATTCCCAAGATCTACTTGTTGTATCCTAGTTCTTAGTTAAGTATATTTGGCTAAAACACTTCATACCTAGAATTAAATTTTTCTCGTGGTTTACTTCCCAAAATAAAATCCTAACCATGGAAAATCTAATCACTAGAGGCATGTACATTCCTAATTGTTGTCCTCTCTACAAATAAAAATGAGAATCAACCTTCCACCTTTTCCTATAATACCCCATCTCGCTGTCAATGTTGAATTCCCTATTTGAGCTTGTTAACATTTCTTGGGCCCATCCATCATCGCTCACTCTCTTATTACAGCAATGGCCCAAGCCCTTTACCAATACCCAACTCATTTTTCTTTGGATCTCTTGCTTACACCACAACTTGTGGTAAATTTGGCTTGAGCAAAACAATAGGATTTTTAATGGAATTGCTAAAGACCTGCACTCTATCTTCTTGCAAATTACCACCTTTGTTGCTAAGAATCCTTACTCGTCTCATTTAATAATGCCCCCAAACCTAGCCTTGAGTCCCATTTATTTTCTCACTTCAAATTTACTAACCTTTCAGCTAGCACATTTAATTATGTTGTTGATAGATCTAGTATCATGTGGACCCCTCCCACTATAGAGTGGATCAAGTTTAACTTTTATGGGGTGGTTAAAGGAAATCCTGGAGCAGTGAGCGATGGAGGTATAGTCAAAATTAACCATGGAAGAATTATCTTTTCCTATGCTAAAAATATTGGCCTTGAAACAAACAATATGGCTGAAGCGAAATTCCTATATCAAGGGTTGCTTATCTTGGATGGTTCCAATGTTGACAATATCATTGTTGAAGGAGACTCATTATTCATCATCAACTGTCTCAAAGCCACCAAATATCCATCGTGGAATCTATGCAACATTATTGGTGAGTGCAGAAGACTTATAAGCAAGTATTCCAATATTCTTATCTAACATATTTATAGAGAAGAGAATAAGGTAGTAGATTTGTTGGCCAACATAGGTGTCAAAAAGGAGACCCTTCATGTGTGGCAGACATACTTTCAACATCTCAATATGGCCAATCATGCTGATGATATTTTCCTTTTGTAAGTTGGGTCGATGAATTACTTTCCATAAATAGGCTTCACCTCTTCTAGTTCTACCAACCACAACTTACTCCATAAGCCCACATGGAAGGTTACCTTGTATTTGAACAATCCTATGATGCCAGATATTTTGCAAAAAAAAATATATTTTCCCTATGCTGAATCGAGGACTCGGATCCAGTTAGCACTCACACAGAATAGCCACCTTATTGTCTAGCAATACACCTTAGTTTTGATTATTATCCATTTATAAAAGAGATAATGTGATGGAAATGGTGGTATAATTATCCCTCTTGGGTTTATCCTTCTTTGCAAATGTTTGTTTGCTTGAGCTTGTTCTACTTAATATATTTCTATTTGGTTGTGTTTTTTGCTCCTTTTCTTTGGTCTGTTTTGGCTTTATGACCAGTGGATTTTCTCATTTATTCAACTTTTAAAAGGTTCAAGAATCCTTTAAAATCCCTTTCTACTAACTAAAAAAAATATTAAAAAGAGATTATTATAGTGTAGTATAATTTTTACACTTAGTCTAATTAATGACAAGTTTATGTTTCATTTTCTTTTATTAAAGCTACCTTCTAAGTAGTTCAATGGTACTTATATAGTTTTTATTTCTTTTGTAAATAATCTAACTCACACACACACACACCACGCTCACTCACACATGCACACACACCATACCCCACAGTGGTTTGAACTTGGGTCTCACGAAAGAAAGCCCAAAGCCCTAACCACATGGGTGTCCCATGGGGACTGGTACTTATATAGTTAATCCTTTATATTTTATTTTTGATAAGGTTTCATCATAAGACAATAATGCATTACGATGGAAAAATAATATATATATATATATATATATATATATATATATATATATATATATATATATATATATATATATATATATATATATATATATATATATATTTAAATTTTAAAAGTTGTATGTGGCTCTTTTTAGGTGCACTTCTATGAAAACTGAAGTTCATTACATCTACTATTAAATCAATTATATCATATCTAGTTTAGATTTCTATAAAAAAATAAATTTCTCTCTTTCAAAGAGCTAATTTTATTCTATCATAATTTTGATAGCATTTTCATCAAGAGATTGCATATTATTATCACTTGATTTTATTCTATGGATATATCAACATTTTTAAGATATTATCTCCATAAATAATTGGTGGATATCTAGGATAATACTATTGTTGATCCAATTTTGACATTTTTTAGCATTAATAAGAATATGAGGATCCACCTCCATTGAAATATGTTTGCATCATTTTTTACATGACCATATTAGTTCCTATAAGAAGTACCCCATCTTTGCATAGTTGTTTGTTGAAATTGCATATGATTTTGTGTAGGTGAGAAGAATTATTTCTTTGTCACCCCGATAAATACCACCATCAAAATTATGTTTGATAAACCTAAATTTTGGAGATTTTTATTTTACAATGACTTGATTGTAGATTCTTTTCATTAATTATGTGTGTATTTTTGTAGATCACTCTTACATGTAATTGCAAATCCTATAACCAAGTGATTAGTATATATATTCCCACATTTAAGACTTTCAATGATGAGCACCATGCCCATCAATATTCTAAAGAGAGACACTAATATGAATCCAAACTAGCATATAATTCTTTAGTTTATTTTTAAAATATTTATTATTCCTTTCAAGCCAAAACTTCTAGAAAATAATGATTTAGGACCAATCCTTTACATTATGCTTTATGATTTATATTTGAAATAATGTATCCAAAATATCATAAATTACTTTTCTTATGTTAATGCAACAACTAGATAAATTCTTATTCCTTTAAAAAAGTATATCAAAATTATGGAAGTAAAAACAATGAAGAAGATTAGAAGTTTCTATCACATCTTAGAAAAGAGACATCTAAATGTATAATTGACTTTTTGGCATTTAATCTAATATATTATTCTAGTATATATTTTCTTTTGTGCATTATTAAATTGCTGACTATTTATGTATATCTCGAAGTTGCTTCATTGTGTCATTGGTTTAAATCATACAAACTTGTTTGAATATGGATGTGTATCAATGGACTCCATAGGCATGGGCAAATAAACCCTTTTGTAGATATCTAGTGATATAGGTATTCTTCATTTCTTAACTCTAGTAGGTGTAATGACATATCAACAAGTGTCTTTACCTATGGATAATAGATTTTTTGTCCTAATCATGGCATGAAATCATTTTAATTTCTTGCATTCAATCATTGACTCTTATAAAAGAATAAGATAACTTATATCCAATACATGTGGTGGCATGATAGTTGGTTATCCTCTTTACATAGAGGAGATCAAATATTCAAAGATAACCAGCTGAAGATTCTTCATCTATATATCTGTCTATCTATATACATATATATTTATACATATACATATACATACATACATATAAGAGAGATGAATGTCCAATCATTGTTTGGAAATTTTGAGCATATTGATTTCAATACATGTGAAAGATGATGAGTCAAACCCCCAATCTCTTTTGAGCTTGATTTTTTCTAAGTTGTGTTATTTTTCTAGCATATACATTGGTGATATCAATTTATAGACCTATTTCTATGTTTGGGGATAAATTGTGTGAAATAGTCCTAGAGTTATGTTGCCCTAATTTGAAAGGCTAGATTTATTTTTTTAATACAATCATGATATTTGGCTTGATGTTTTAGTAAATATAGATGAATTTGTGATAGTTGTAGTAGATTTTAGGTCTTTTAGAGGCTTGTAAGAAAAGTATTTAGGATGTACTTTAGGCAATACGTATTTCTCTTTTGGATGATTGATTTAGCTTATTCATGAATATCTGCTCTTTCATGATCTCCTCCTTCTATTATTTATTTAGGTACTCTTCAAAGTTTGTTACAAATATTCTTTTAAGTAGGTTCATGCAAAGCCTTTTTTGGCAACTAAATTTGGGTGGCTCATGGGTAAGAAAAAGTCTTTAAATAGGGTGATTTATCCCATGAATGAAAAATTTATACCTTCAAAATATACCTTATTTGATAATGGAAGATTGAAAGAGCTTATATTTATTTAGGTGGTGGTTTTGATTCTTGTTCTTTATCTGAATCCCTAGAAAAAAGTGTTTTGTGGTTGTATATAGGAGTGTATAATAATGAAAGTGGTGATTATGGTCTATCATATGGAGAATTTTGTGTAGGAACTATCTTATAGTTGTAGATTTTAGACGATGGGAGGGATCCAATTGAATCTAGTTCAAAATGTAGAGGCCCACCATAGTATACATTATAGGGAGGAATGATATTGTTACTAATGTTTCATTTCCTTTGCTCCTCAACTTAAATTATAGGGGATATTGAAATTGTAATATTTTTCATGGCCAAGGCCAACAATATGTGATTTATTGGATAGGTCTAAAGGTATTTCATTGTAAATTATATTGTTTATTGTAATATTTTATTATTTAATCCATAATTAAACTTGTTATGGTTAAACCCTCTATATAATTTATAATTAACCTAAATCACTTGGCTTAGGTTAAAATTTATGATGTCATTGAGGCTTTTGGTATTACTATAAATACCCCCCTAATACTCCTCATTTCTCATCAGAGTATTATGTAATACTATCTATGGATTATGATTATTTATTGTGCATATGGGTGCCTCAAATATCTTTCATCCTTCTTTTTTTTTCTATATAATACTTAAGTGATTGTTTTTATTCTATTAGTTTATATAAAATATTTTGAATTCCCACATCCACTCCTTGGCCCCTTAGTTTAGATTAAAGGAGGTTTTGGAATATCTATAGTCTTAGCTTATATTTATTATAGGTGGTGGTTTTGACTCTTGTTCTTTATGTGAAGCCCTAGAAAAAGTGTTTTGTGGCTGTATATAGGAGTGTATAATAACGAAATTGGTGATTATGGTCTATCCTATGGAGAATTTTGTGTAGGACCTATTTTATAGTTGTAGATTTTAGATGATGGAAGGGATCCGATGGAATCTAGTTCAAAATTTAGAGGCCCACCAGAGCATACATTATAGGGAGGAATAATATTATTACCAATATTTTATTTCCTTTGCCCCTCAACTTAAATTATAGGGGTATTGAAATTGTAATATTATTCATGGCCAAGGCCAACAATGTGTAATTTATTGGATAGGCCTAAGGGCATTTTATTGTAAAATATATTAATTATTGTAATATTTTATTATTTAAGCCATAATTAAACTTGTTATGGTTAAACCCTCTTTATTACTTATAATTAACCTAAATCACTTGGCTTAGGTTAAACTTTATGATATCATTGGGGCTTTTGGTATTACTATAAATACCCCCCTAATACTCCTCATTTCTCATTAGAGTATTATGTAATACTATCTATAGATTATGATTATTTATTGTGCATATGGGTGCCTCAAATGTTTTTCATATTTCTTTTGCTTTCTATATAAGACTTAAGTGATTTTTTTATTCTATTAGTTTATATAAAATATTTTGAATTCCCACATCCACTCCTTGGTCCCTTAGTTTATATTAAAGGGGGTTTTGGAATATCGACAGTCTAACCTTATCAGACATAGATTGATAACGAATTGCCTATGGGTGCTCTTGATGTAGCCTACAAGCAAGTGCAATGTAAGCATATGGGTGTTCTTATATGTAATCCTACAAGTAAATTTATTTAATACTATTCAAAATTTTGATATATTCACTCTTAAAAATATAGGTTAAGCCATGTCTATGGATAATCTTGATTAAAGGGTTTAATACTTTTATTATATTTTAATTTAACCTATAATTTAGGCTCTGTCATCTTAAGGTTAACATTTACATGAGGACTAGGAATGACTATAAATACCCTCAATGCATGATCCATTGTATCATTTTACAATATGTGAGGTCATGGGGGGTGCCTACAAGCATATGCCCATTATTATTTTTGTATATCCTTCTCTATATTTTGTTTATTTATCATCTTTATTTGTGTCTACTATTATTTATCATATGTATTGAGTAAATGTAAAATTTAGAATATTTCTAGAAAGTGTTATGAATTCTAACACATCTACCATTGACTAATCAAACTAAAACTAATTAAAATTTTATTTCAAGTATATGTGGTTTGGGGTCTAAATACTAAAAAACTGATGCGTGAATTATGTTATGGATATGCAACATTTACATAGAGGTATTGATATTTTTATGTAAATGAGGTATTGATATTTTTATCTTCATATCCTTTGTTGATGACCTCAATAGTAATAGGAGCATTGGAAACTTGAGATAACAATGTGCATTAACACCAAAAATCTCTATTTTTCATGCTTGAAAGTGTTTTTACAAATTTTCCTTCATCTTCAAATGCATCACTGAAGCCTAGGAGAGGTATATAAATTTAATTCAATAGTACTTAAAAAGTAAATTTAACATTTATTTTTATATGTAAAAGATTTTGTAACTTTAGTTGGATTTTAACTATTATAGATCACTTTGTTTTGTGATGGTACTAACCCAAATGGGGACCTATGACCATGAATGACACTATTGAGTATCAAGGGGAATTGAACCATTGACCTCAATAAAACAAGCACCCAAATTCACCACTCATTGATAATTTGATAAATAAAGTTAGGCCTAAGTTATCCCTAAAATGCTTGGTCTACATTCCCTAAATAGATGAAAAATTCAGCTATATGTGTTTTTGTATCCAATTACTAATATATATAAATTATGTTATGCATATTCAACATTCACAAAGAGGCCTTATGATTTACCCTCATCTCATTTTCCCATGATGTGCCCTTAGTTGAGAAAAAGGTATAGGCCCTTTCAAAAAAACTTGTATTTACCCTAAAAAAATATCAAGTCCTATAATTGTTATTTAGCATCTTGTGACTTTGTCTATCTTTATCTTTGTATTGTATACTCATTTGATTATTATATCTTCTTAATTTTGAATCAACAACTTTTGTAGATAAGATTTAAGTTTTTTTCCTTTAATGCTAATTAAACAAACCTAGGATGATGTGTTAATTACAAGCACATTTATACTACTATTCATGATGTGCTAGTACTTCTTTGCATATATTTTTATTGGACTAGAATAAATCTTTGTGAAAGCACGAGGATACGGAAACAAGAAAGGAAAGACTCCAAGCACGATGCAAAAAATGAAACTAAACTTAACGCTATCTCCTACGAATTAAAAATGCATGAAATGGAGAAAGCATGAATTGAAACCCAAATGAAATAACAGCCCTTCTCTTTTATTGATGTATTTCACAACTCGGTTACAATTTGCATCCTCCCTTTTTAGGGGCGAGGAGCGTTAAATCCATCTCTTGGTTACATCCATGGATAGCCTTCCTTCTTCCGCGTGCCCACATGTAAGATGGGCGGACCAAAACATTGTCATCGCTTATGTCTACGAATGTTGATTCCTGAATGCTCCTTCGATGTTCTGGTCCTGCGTTCAAAGAAACAAAAGATAATCAATAGCACCTATGGATAAAACAAAACATGCAATCCCCAAGCCTATGATAAATAGATGAGAAAAATGAATTAAACTAAGACTAAAATGAATCCAAATGCTCTAAAAATTTGACAGGGGCATCAAGACATCACCAGGAGGGCACTGCAAAAAGAACAATTGGGAAATTCCTCACCGATTTGAATTCGCTCTGGGGTGGGACGAATTCACCTGCAACAAAACGTCGAAAAGGTGTTGTCCCAAATGTCTAGCCTAGAGAGCTCTAAAAGACCTGCAAACTTGGGGTTAGCTAATTGGGGGCATTTTGGGAAGACCCAGATGGTCATATTTTCCCAATTTGACCTCCATCAATGGGAATCTGATGATGCTACCTGCAAGTTAGTAAAAGCGAACAAATATAGAAACATGATCAAAATTGTTCAAAACGAGACGAAATTTAAATGACAACCTATCTAAGCATCATAGATTTGAATGCAAAAGACAAAAATGATAGAAAGCAAAATCTGCTACAGATCCCCAATCGCTCCTAAAAGGGACGATTAGGCCTACAGCAGAGCAGGGCGCCCGGATGGGCCGCCCACCGTTTGGGGCCTGATTTCGGTACCAATCCACTTGGGATGGGTCCAAAATCCCTTACAAGGTGTTGTCGGCAAATTGGGTGGTATACTATGGTCAAATGTCAGGTTTTGAGCTCAAGATTCACCCTTCTGCTAGTCACCCAATGACCTCCTCTCTAAAAGAGATCAAGGATGTGAAGGGTACAAATCGCACTAGGGTGTATGGGGAAATAAAATGACAACACTTCGTTGCTCACAATTGCTCTGTCTCCCTTCTTTTTGGGGTGGGAAAACCCACCAATTTATAGACCTGGAGGTCTCTTGGGATGAGCATGCAGGGGCACCACTTGGCAGCCATGCCCTTCCAAGGGAGGGAAGATTCCTCCCTGATTAGGGGCTTCATGACTGCCTCTGTAATAGCCTCTAACGCTTGAAAACGCTCACCCATGCTCCCATGAAATGAAGGAGGCATTAAGTGGTGGATCCGAGCTGCCATTTGTCAAGATTTGAATTTTTCCCGTCAAACCTGCAATTCACCCCACCCTGGAGCGAATTATGAATTCGTCCCTGGGAGGAGCGAATCCCAATTTGAATTCGTCCCTGGGTGGAATGGATATTGAGCAAAGTGCCTGAAGGTGCCAAATTGATTTTTGACCTTCCAAAACTACTGTGAGAGTGGTTAGGACCACTTTTTGACCTCTAGGGGCTGCCCTTGGGGTTGTGTGTGTCAATGCGATCAATGTTTGCAATCACATAATCGGATTGGTGTTGTTTTGGTGTCTACAGATGCCCCTTTTTGGGATGCGCTGTGCAAGGCACAACACCAAGCAAAAAATAGATATCCAAAGCACTAATGATTAGGGTTTCTTGGTAACCTAACCAAATTTTGATGCCCCAAGTATGAAGAGGGCATGCATTCTTGAATCCTTGCTTCTGACAAGCGAAGGAACTCAATTCAAGTGTTAACCTTTTTCGGTGAGGTGTGACTTGAACTTGGACATTGATCAGTCATGAATAGGCAAAGGGCGCAACCTTTTGTCCATGAGAACCTTGAGTTCATGATTCATGAATGCCAAGTGATTGATCAACTTGTGATTATTGCTTGTTTACTACCCCAAGCAGGAGCGTGATTTGTCTTTGCCAATGATTCTTCGAATGCATGCCATTTCCATGATTGGGTGTGTATTTGTTGATTGGTGACTAAGTGTGACTACCCCCTCAAGCGACGAATCGATGAGGGAATGACCAACATGAGAAAAGTGATGAGTCACTTGACCCAAGATGACTTAGGTAAGGGTGCCTTCAGAGATTTAACTTTGAATGTGTGTGCAGTTTTCTCGACATTTAGACCTGTTTTTGGTGGGTGTTAACCCTTTTGGCGACGC
Organism: Wollemia nobilis; assembly: GCA_028583015.1. Taxonomy (NCBI): domain Eukaryota; kingdom Viridiplantae; phylum Streptophyta; class Pinopsida; order Araucariales; family Araucariaceae; genus Wollemia; species Wollemia nobilis. The sequence goes on from JAQPPZ010002224.1 coordinate 3,363,793, forward strand.
CGTTTGGAGCTGAAATTGTCAAAAATTCGTCTTCCCGTGGAGCGGTCTGGCCATGGTGGCCTTCTTAGGGAGTAGGATGGTGATAATTTATAACCCCAATGTCTATTTTGGATGCCAAGAATGTCAGGCGTGAAGGCGCCTTCGTTCGGCAATGCTATTGCTATTTTTGGGTGGGTTTTGACCCTTTTGGCGACGTCGTTTGGGGATGAAATTCTCGAAGATCCGTCTTCCCGTGGAGCGGTCCAGCTATGGTAGCCTTCTTAGGGAGTAGGATAGTGAGGATTTGTGACCCCGACATCTATTTTGCATGCCCGAAATGTCAAGTGCCAAAGCACTCTCATCGGGAAAGTTTATTAGTTGTTTTGGTGCATTTTTGTTCAATTTTTGTTGTTTTTGAAATTTCTGCTCTGGATTCATTCCGGGGTGGGACGAATTCCTGTTGAGCATTTGTTCTAGGGTGGGATGAGCGCTAACCAGAGTGCTCATCCTAGGGAGGAACGATTACAGGCTCAAAAAGCCTATTTAAAGGCCAAAACTAGGGTTTGGGCTCATTTGCACTTGTTTTTTTGGTGATTTGGAGCTCTGAGGAGGAGGAGGTCAATTCTGCGAAGCGAAGCGCTGCCAAATTTTTTCGCCACCATGAGTGCACGAACCGGATCGAGCGGCAGAGCCGAAGCGAGACCAGTAAGTGAACTCCCTCTTTATTATTTTCTTGTACTAAATTTTGCTATGTTTAAATTTTTTTTTGTTTTTTTGTTTTTTGTAATTTATCAAATTAAGAGTGTAAACCCTAAGTTGAAAAATTAATTGTTGTTGTTGTACACTATTTTTCATGATTCTAGCATGCTTATTTTGTTGTCTATTGTAGGTTGTGAAGAGCCGATATCGCGTGTCGACTGTGTTTGCTAAAGTGCGGGAGGCGCTAGTTGTGGCTGACTGGGAGTGGCTTGACGCCCTCGGGCTCAAGCAGGTGGCTTGACTGGAGCCAGTGATTGGGGATCGGGCCTACCTGATGGCCCTGATCAACTTGTGGGATCCTCGGACTAATACTTTCCATCTCCCAATAGGGGAGATGACAGTCACTTTGGAGGATGTCTATCGGATTCTTAGGATTCCAATAGACGGACTCATCGATCAGGACGACGCCGCGGGATCAGCGGACAGCGGTGCTGACCCGTTGCTTCGAGCATGGGGAGGAGTTGGGGGTGGATGGTCCAGTGGAGATGGTAGAGGTTGACTGCCAGATGGGCGGGATTCTAGTTCGATGGTGGTTTGAGAGGGGGGTGTTGGGAGTGAGGCATGCATTGCTTATGGGCCTCATTTCCAACATGCTGCTACCTGACTCGTCAGGTGCGAGGTTCCCGTGGAACCTATTGGATGTGGTCTATCGGCTGGTGGAGTGTTCGACATAGGAGCCTTTGGTCATGAGATGGGGATAGACGCTGCTGGCACAGCTCTATGGGGAGCTATATGAGGTCCGCTATCGAAGGTAGAAGGGGATCAGCTGCAGCTATCTGTTGCAGAGCTGGGGTTGGTAGCACATAGCGGTGGAGAGACCTGTGGGGTTACCATGGACGACGTGGGTGGAGATGGCGGATAAGGATATTGGTTATGCGGCTTTGTGGTGGCGGTCTAGGGAGCAAGGATAGAGTCGGCGGTGGGCAGGTGTCGTAGGGCACTATGCCGATGCCTTTGCTCGGCTTGCTCTGGGGGAGGTGTTCTGGTGACCTTATCGAGACTGTCTAGCCTGGTTAGAGGCTAGAGAGTGGCTCCAATGGGTATGCAGGGAGTGGTGGCTGATCGAGTGACATGGGACCAAGCAGGAGTTCTTTTCGTATAGCCGGGTGACACGACAGTTTAGGGTGCGCCAGTGGTCTATCGACGTCGGGGGGACAAGAGGACTCTGGATCGACCGATCATCGCACCACTGGGCAAGGATTCGAATGTGGTGATTGACATCTCGGATGTGGATGACATCGAGACTACGTAAGAGTATGATCAATGGTGGATACTACGGCGATGGCGGGGAGAGGGACCACTACGAGGTGTGGAGGCAGCAGCAGCCGGGGATGATGGTGCGGAGGCACCAGGTGAGGGTTGGGGAGCTCCACTAGAGGAGGTGGACATGGTGGAGGTGGATGACTCGGGCATGGATTTTGGGGCTCCGGATCAGCCGGAGATGTAGGACATCCCGAAGTAGTGGGAGCCAGAGCAGGCTACTGTTCCAGAGGTGCCTATGCATCAGGGAGATTCAGAGGACATGGAGTCAGGGTTACGCGCTGAGAATGCATGGTTGGTGGAGCTACTATGGAGGCGAGATGAGGAGCTGGGGGAAGCTTTGCAGGAGAGGGATCTCCTACGGGCTCAGCTGGTGGAGCGGGAGAGCGCATTCGTTGCACACCATCGGGGGATGGGGACACCAACGATCGCATAGGGGATCCCAGATGGACGTAGTCGGCACAGCGCGACGATGCAATAGCTTACTACCATCAGCGGGAAGCAGAGTGGTTGCGACGGGAGGCATATTGGTCTCGATGGGAGATAGATTGGTCTCGACACCGGATGGATATGGAGGGAGAGATTATCCGCCTCGGTGGGCGGTTACCTGAGCCTCCTAGAGGTGGCTCTTCACGTCGGACGAGGGACAGTGGTACTGAGCAGTCAACATCATCTCATCGTAGGTGATTGGATGAGGGAGGTGGTAGTAGGCGTGATGCGGGGGCTAGCAGTAGCCACCCTGAGGGGTCCCATAGGACCCACACCACGAGGGGTAGTTCCCGTCGCACCGATCCTGCATGATCATGGTGGCCGACGCCTTAGGCTTGGGGGTTTTGAGATTTTGGATTTTGGTTGTGGGGTCACATGACCGGTTCTTTGTAGCCTACGGGCATTTTTGATGATATATATATATGACTTTATTTTGTTTATGCGCATGTGATGATTTGATTTTATGCATGATGATTGATGAATATGGATGTATGCATGTTAAGTTATAGTGATGAATGCATATGTTGTGCTAAAAATGTGCATGTTTTTAAGTTATATAATATGCAAATGGAATGGATGAATTGAATTTGTGATGTTTGGTAGTCGCACCATAGACTGTTTAGAACTTTATGGCTTTTTGTCCTAGGCGATTGCTGTGGTGAATAGCTTTGTATGTATACATGTTTTTTTTTTTTTTTTTTTTTTTGGTATGGCGAGAATAAAATATAGTAAGTTGGTTTTGAATGTAGTTAAGGTTTTCTGAGACTCAGATGTTTTAACTACCTAGCCACGACTGTACTTTATCTCACAAGACTTTTTGAACAAGGTATGAATCGGACTTGTTTTGGACCAAGTTATTTCACATCCCCGTGTGTGCAATTGGGTTCATTTATGTGGTGTTAGGTCAGGATACCGCTAGTGCCGTGATAGGCTGTCAACCAAACCTGTACCGAGGATCACCCGATTAGCTCCACTAACTCCTTTGTTGTGTTTAGTCAGATTAATCTGCAGTGCTATCGTAGGATACCATAAGCTAGCTCATCCACATGTAAACATTGATCTGCACACAAGTTAATGTGACAAATATATCGTCATGCGGGAGGTTTACCACCAGTGACCGATAGGCTATCAACCAAACTGGTATTGAGGTTTGCCTCATGACTCGTCGGAATGTTGAGAGTTCTAGGGATTCAAGTTTGACTCCCTTCTTTTCTTCAATTGTATTGGGATACTTGCTCTTTTGTAGTGATAAAAATCACTGTTTATTTTTGTATATATTTTTTTATTTTGAGCAAGGGATTAGGATATGGAGTGATGAGAATCACTATTGTTTGTGCCTTTTGATGTGTGCACTTTGGTTGTGAGGTCAAATTTTGGAGTTTTGATGGTTTGCAAATTGTTGATGATGTTTGCAACTTTTTGAGAACTTGGGATTCTTGGGGAATTGGGTAGGGAGGATGCTTGTCCTTTTGCCAACTCTCAAGCATTCTTGGGGTCATTCACACAGGGGGATGAGCAAGATAACCATTTCGCTTATGGTGACCTGGATTGCTTTGCAGGGTTCATCTTTCGTTCACACAACTTGGGAATTTTGTTATATGTTTTAACTTGTGTTGGGATGCTACGTAACAAGGTGTGATCCAAGTAGAATTCTACCTGCGTAAAATCTGTCTGACTTGGTACAGTATGTGGCTAGAAAGCTAATGACGACTAAATGACAGAAACTCTTGATACATTAGAAACAACTGACTATGATGTGGGAGAATAACGTGAATGGCGGTTATGGGCGATGAACTATTGATAAAGCGGGAAAACAAAATGTGAAAATGATGGTTTTGCCAAGTAATGATAGTCTATGGTGCTTCGACCTTTATGACCACAAATATGCACTGTATGGATGTGATGCTTAATGCAACTATATATTTTTGTATTTTTGAGGGATTGATTTTTGTGAGTATGCAGATGAGATGCAAAAGAGCTCTGTACTGTTATGATGATTTTGCGTATGCATGGGAATGAGATGCAAATTTTTGTTATTTTTTGATGATTTTATTGTTTTTGAATTTTCTTATTTTTGACCAAGCGATTATGGGAATCCTTGGGACTTTTGGGTTGACCAAGCGATTATGGAATCCTTGAGTTTTGTTGGATTATGGAACTATTTTGTTATTATGAAACATTTGGTGAAACCATTTTGTATTATGACAAGATTTGGGATGGAAATCCTTATTTTGGTTGACCAAGGATTATGAAACCTTGGAGCATTTTTTACCAAGCGATTATAGGAATCCTTGGAGCATTTTGGGTTTGACCAAGTGATTATGGGAATCCTTGGAGCATTTTGGGATTGACCAAGCGATTATGGAAATCCTTGGAGCTTTTGGGATTGACCAAGCGATTATGGAAATCCTTGGAGCTTTTGGGATTGACCAAGCGATTATGGAAATCCTTGGAGCATTTTGGGATTGACCAAGCGATTATGGAATCCTTGGAGCTTTTGGGATTGACCAAGCGATTATAGGAATCCTTGGAGCTTTTGGGATTGACCAAGCGATTATAGGAATCCTTGGAGCTTTTTGGGTTGGGCTATGGCTCCTTTAAATATGGAAAGGCCGCAAATGACTGATGTTCAAGGGTTCTAGTTCCTTGATTCCATCAAGAGAGGCTAGCCGGTATGTTCCAGGGCCTATTTTGCTATCAATTACATAAGGCCCTAACCAATTTGCCGTGAACTTGTCCCTTAAATGGGGTGGCAAATTAGAGTTCTACTGGTTCTCTTTCAAGACCAAGTCACCAACCTGAAAGTCTCGCAGGTGAACTTTCATGTTGTATGCTCTCTTAAGTCGCTCTTGATAGATACGTAAATGCTCGAGAGCATTAACGCGTCGCTCATCAAGCAACGTAAGCTGGTCTAACCGGGCCTGTCGTGCAGTGTCATCATCGATGAACTCTTGCATTGATATGCATAGGGAAGGAATCTCCAACTCGAGAGGCATGACTGCCTCGGAGCCATACACCAGCAAAAATGGAGTTGCCCCAGTGGGTGTCCGAATGCTAGTGCGATAGGCCCATAGGGCAAGTGGGATCTGAATGTGCCAATCCTTATGATTATCTACGACTATCTTTTTAAGGATGGCAACTAGCATTTTGTTCGACGCCTCTGCTTGCCCATTTGCCTACGGATAATAGGGTGTCAAAAAACTATGCTGAATTTTGTACTTTGTGGTCAAAGCACGCACATATTTGTTCTTGAATGACATCCCATTATCCGAGATTATCTTGGATGGAATACCAAAATGACATATGATGTTATGCAAAATGAACTCCACAATGCGGGGTCCAATCGTAGAGGTTAGCGAAACTGCTTCCACCCACTTGGTGAAGTACTCTGTGGCCGTTATGATAAACGTGTGATGGTCGGACGATGCAGGGGAGATCTTTTCGATGAGATCTAAGCCCCACTACAAAAATGGCCAAGCCGATTGGATCGGCTGCAAGGCCTGGGAAGGTACGTGTGTCAAATTGGCATGATGTTGACACTTCATGCACTTCTTGACATATGCGCAACAATCTCGCTCTAAAGATGGCCAATAATAGCCCATGCAAAGAATGCACTTTGCGATGGCCATACCACTGAAGTGGCCATCGCATGTACCATCGTGTGCTTGGGTGATCGCCCAAGTGGACTCTTGTTGGTCCAAGCAACGGAGGAGAATCCCTTCGTAGCTTCGATGGTACAAAATGTCTCCTAACAAGACATGCTTTGCCGCTTTCTGTTTGAATGATCGTTTTGCGGCATGTGTCAATCCAAGCGGGAGGTTACCTAACTTGAGGTAGTCCCTGATGGGTGTATACCAATCCTGCTGATCGAAAGCCTCGATGGTATGAATAGCCAATCCCTCTTGAAGTTCATCCCTAGCAAAAGTTGAGCGGGAGAGAACTTGCAAGAATAGCGTTGTATTGCTATTAATGGGAGTAGGGGAGAACAAGGACCCCCAGTTGGCATGATTCAAACGATCGCGGATTCGAGAGAACCTGTCCATGGATGGCTCAATCTGGATCAAGTGGATCCCTGGCGTTAAATCAGAGCTTGCTCGCTCCATCGCTGATTGCGATAATGTTTTGACTTGAATGGTTGTCATTTCACCAAAAATGTCTTACGGGATTAAGGACCCCAAGGAGGCCATAGTGTCCGCAAAATGATTCGATGACCGAGGGAGTGCCTCGATGTCGTACCATTCAAGCTTTGCCAAGAATTTGTCCACTAGGGCTTTGTAGGCCTGCAGAACTGGGCATTTGCATTGGAATACCCCTTTGACTTGGTTGACGATTAACAACGAATCACCAAAGATGTTCAATCATTTAATGTTCATGGTGATTGTTGTCTGAAGACCTATGAGCAAGGCTTCATACTCTGCATTGTTGTTGGTGCATGGGAAATTTAATTTAAATGACAGGGGCATTGGAGTGCCCTACGGTGTGAAGAATACTATTCCCGTGCCACCACCTTGCTCACATTTAGAACCATCAAAAAATAGGGTTATGTCGGCCTGTGACTCAGGGCTCGTCAGAATCTGGTGATTCCGAGACATGGAAGACCCCATCATCGGGTAGTTCTATGACCAGAGGCTGATCGTCTTCGAGAGGAGCCTCTGCTAGTTGATCGGCTATGACCCGACCTTTTATGGATTTTTGTCCGATAAACTCTATGTCAAATTCCGTCAACAACATGATCCATTTCGTCGTGCGACTACTATGATAAGTATGACTCATCATGTACCGCAATGGATTCTCCTTAGACACAACATACGTCTTGTTGCTCAGCATGTAATGGCATAGACTTTTTAGTAGCAAACACCACTGCCAGGCAGAGTTTTTCAACGTATGCATAGTTAAGTTCATAGCTGACCGTGGTGCGGCTAAGATAGTAAGTAGCCTGTTCTCTATGAAGTTCGTTCTTCCGGGCTAACATGGCTCCTAGTGCCACCTCGATGAGCCGAGATGTATAAGTAGAATGACACTCTTGGTCTAGGTGGTGCCAATACTGGCAGCGAAGCCAAGTATTGTTTAATGTCATCAAAGGTTGATTGGCACTCGTCATCCCAGTGAAATGCTACCCCCTTGTGCAACAACTTGTTCATTGGTCGACACTTGTCAGATAGCTGCGCTATGAAGCGCTTGATCGACGTGACCTTTCCCTGCAGGCTTCTGAGCTGCTTGATGGTAGTTGGGGGAAGCATTTCAAGGATTGCCTTGACTTTGTTTGGGTCCACCTCGATACCTCATTTTGAGACTATGAAACCCAAGAGTTTTCCAGATGTGACGCCAAAAATGCACTTCTTGGGATTCAGTCTGACTCTATGCTCCATGAGGCGATCGAGGATCTTGCTTAAGTCACCGAGATGATCCGGGCGCAAAAGAGATTTGGCCAACAAATCATCCATGTAATCTTCCAAAGTCTTGTGCATGTAGTCATGGAAGATGTATGTCATGGCACGTTGGTAGGTGGCGCCAGCATTTTTAAGGCCAAAAGGCATGACCTTATAACAAAATGTTCCCCAAGGCATTGTGAACGCCATTTTTAGCTGGTCCTCGAGATTGATACAAATCTGATTGTATCCCGAGAAACCATCCATGAGGGAAAGCATTTCGTGACCCGTTGTAGCATCTACCAATGCGTCGATGCTCGGCAAGGGAAAATCATCCTTAGGACTCGCTTTGTTTAGATCTCAAAAATCAGTGCATATGCGAATCCTCCCATCAGGCTTCTTGACGGGCACCATGTTGGACAGCCATGGTGGATAATCCACGCAGATGACAAACTGTGCATCCAACAGCTTTTGCAATTCATCTTTGACCATTAAGGCCATTGTTGGGTGCATCTTGCGTAGTTTTTGCTTAACTGGCTTGACTGTCGGATCAAGCGTTAGATTATGCGTGACTAGCTACGGGTCTAGTCCCGGCATGTCTTTGTATGACCATGCAAAAACCTCCTTCTTCTCTTTGAGAAGGGCAATGTAGTCGGCTTGCTCTTCGGGGGATAAACTTACCCCCAGCTTGATGATCTATGGATTCATTGGGTCTGAGCCGATGTCTACGTCAGTCGTCTCCTCGACTGACATGTGGGATCCGTCCTCCAACTGATGTGGAGTCGGGATCAAATGGATATCATTTGCTGAGTTTAGATCATCGTTAGGAACCTCGGGTCCCTCTTCAACATGGAAGATATCCTGAGTTGGCCCAGGGGTAAAATGAAGCATTTCACCGAAATGCCAGCACTCGGATGGGGATGGAGGGGAATTGACGCGATCCCAGTCGATGGCATCTATGTCTAGAGACAATGACTATGCTGGATCGGCCGGATTATGGATGGGGGTGGTTAAATCAATGGAGATCATGTTGATGGAATGATTTTGGTCTCCATTACCATGGGTGTGGGTGCTCGGACATCCTAGATGCTCTCTATGCTCTGGATCTGGCTCTAGAGGGACGGGCACGAATGGATCGGCCCTATGTGCGGATAAGAAGATAGGGTCTACCCTCGGCACTAATGGCACTATAGGGTCTCTGGGCGGAAGGTATGCTTCGTATGCCCAGAGTAGCGGGTCCAACACTTGGTCCCACCGTGCTGGGTCTACGTACCACTCATGCCCAAGCCTTATGTTTAATTGTTCGAACAAGTCGTTAATCTCCAAGGGGTATGGTCACCGCATTTGTTGCATGTGATTAAGATATGTCATTTCTGTTTCATCTTCATAATCACTATCGGAGATCCAAAGGCCTTCGTTGGCTCCGACTACTTGCGGCATTGAAGGCTCGCCTTGCTCAAGCAAATTGATCTGGCCCCATTGAGGTTGTTCCGCTCTCTACGGGGGGACTTGATCTCCTTGGAGTGGCGCTTGCTCGATAAGAGCATCCAAGGGGAACATTGTCAAGAGGTTTTCTTGATAATCATCCATGGGGATCACCTGTGAGTGATTGTTATCTGATTCGAAGGGGTCCCATGGTGCTACCTCATATTCCAATTCATCCTCTGAGGACCCTTCTTGCCATTGTCTAGACTCTCCTTGAAAATGAGCTCTCGAGCTCTCTCCTCTCTCGAGCGAAGGGAAGGGATTGCTATGGCCAACAAGGTTGATTGCCGTTAATGGGAGATAATCCCTCAACGTATATATGGTATTAGGGTTGGCATATGGATCTGATGCCAATCCCCCCTTGTTGCCTATCCCTAGGCCTTGCATGTTCTCTACCAAGATGTCCAGGGGCAGGGGGTGGTTGAACCCTACTCCTGACTTGTCATACGGCATTTGGTATCTTGGTTGGCAAAGAACACGTACCCCCTGCTCATATCTGCCTAACCCATATCCGTGCCAATTGCATTGGCCAAGGTATCTCAGAGCAAAGTCTGGGTTAGACAAATAATTTACATTTTTAGCAAAAGGCTCTTCATCCTCGTCCTCTTGCGTGCATGGTGCAATGCCATGATCAAGGCCCCCATACACAAAATTTGTCTGGTTCGGTGGGTAGCCTAGGGGAACAATAGTGCCAATGGGAAGGCGAGGTCTCCCCATGTCCCGCATGGACTCTAGTGCGGGTGTTGCTACAATATTCCACACCAGATACTCCCCAGGCCCGTATTGGCCATTTCAACGTTGATCGTTGGTGGTTGAGGGGGAGGGAATGGAAGTTCTCCTTGAGTCCACTCCATGTCGGGTGGACTAGGAGCCTCGACTTCCATTCGGCTAGGCATTTCCTCCGTAGAGATAGTTGATACTGATGGCAGTGTCTCTTCCAAAGGTTTTGCCTCTTCCAGGGGTTTCTTCCCTTTGTCCTTCTGTTTGGTCTCCATAGATGGTGTCGTTGGTGGAGGACCAGACGATGAAGATGAACCCAGTTGGGGTTTTGAAGAACTTGCTAACGGGGATGCCTACGGAATCGGACCCTGTTTAGATGGATTTAACTGGAAATCCAAATGCATCGATGGCAGGGTCGATTGCGGCATCAGCTGCACCGCATTACAATACTTGAAGGGTTCTAAGTCCGTCGGGACTACATGCACCTCCCCTTCAAATGTATACTTTAAGCATTGGTGAGCTATCGAAGGGACACACTTCATGTCCCTGATCCATGGCCGGCCCAACAAGATGTTGTAGGCCATCTCACCCTCCAATATGTGGCACAATGTAGGTATGGTCTTTTGTCCCACTTGGATTGGCAGGACTATTGTGCCAACTGTCGAGCAGATTGCATCATTGAATGCTCGCAGAGTGTAGGTGGAAGCTATGATGTGAGATGCGGGCAACTTCAGATGCTTTAAGGCCATAGTTGTGATGATATTACTGGACGAGCCAATGTCTATCAACACCCTCTTGTATGGGATCCCGTTGACCCGTGCGATAACGTGCAGGGGTGGATCCGCCATGTCATCAGTCACTGATCTCAATTCATCTTCTCGAAATGTGATGACCGGCTCAATGCATCGCTTGACATGCCCCACGAAGTTGTTGAAAGAATTTGTCTCATGGGGCTGCAACTCGATGGCTTTCAAAATCTCCATTAGAGCTTCCCGATGGGGTATAGATTGTTGTATAAGCTCGTATATGGAGAGCCTAGCCGATGTGGTCCTCAAACTCTGAGTGATTTTGGTCTGAAGTGTGGCCACCGGCTTAGGTGGAGGAGGTTGTGCAAGGTGCTGTTGTGGTTGGGACGTTGTTGGCACCTCTCCTGTAGCTATCGCAAGAGTATTCATGCTCGGATACCTCCTGTTCCGAGTCACTATACTTATCATCCCTACATACCCCTGCATGGGGCAGTTCTATGTGACCTCGTTAACTTGTAGGGTCTTTGCCTGCGGAGCATGAGTAGGCAAGGGGTCTTTGAAGACCTCCATTTGTTGATTACTTGGTGCGACGGGATTATCCACCGCTAGGGTCTTGTTATCAATCAGGTCTTGCACCAAGCCCTTAAATTTCCAATAGGCATTTAGGTCATGTCCCTGTCGCCTATGGAACCTCAAGTACAAGTCCTCTCTATATCCCTTAGGCTTGGGTGCATTGGGATCTATAGTCTGAATCTCTGGCAGGTTGATCAGGTTTGCCGCCAACAAGCGGTCAAACAAGGAGTCCCTGGACTCTGTGTAGGGTGTGAATTGTCGCCTAGGGCGATGCTGCTGACCCTGTTCTTGCCTCTGATTTTCTCTGTCATAGTTGTTAGGAGGCACTGCCTGATAATTAGCCTTTTGAGGCTGAGTTGCTTGCACAGGCTTAGGGACGTTGATTGCAACTTGGTTAACCGTAGCGGGTTTTTGTTGCGTGGTCCCGGTTTTAGTGTTTTTAGTCCACTCTTTTTTCTTAGGTTTGGCTATCTCGCCATCCTATATTTTGATCTCTTCAATAATTTTGGCTTGTGCCAGAGCTTCTTCTAGGGTGGCATATTGCTGCAACTGCAATAGCACAGAGATCGATCTCAAACAACTTTTGGAGAACATCTGAGTGAGGTCGGACATAGGAGGGAGGTAGGGCAGCTTTGAAAGCAAAGTCCTCCATCGATTCCCGTAGGCCGCCATGGTCTCCTCCTCATACTACCTGAGGCTAGCTAAGTCACTTAGTGACACCTTCTTCTTGGTATTGAAGGCGAAGCGTTCGAGGAACGCATCCACTAACTGATCTAAATTGTTAATGTTGTGCTTTGGTAGCTGAGTAAACCAATCCGAGGCAGGGCCTACGAATGTGGTTATAAATGTTCTCAATAACAAAGCATCATTGTCCTGAATGCCGAAGCATTGGCTCAGGAACCTTGTCACATGCTCTTGAGCATCTTCCTCACCTCTAAAGGTTGCCAACTGAGGCAGCTTAAAGTGTTCAGGGGTAAGGAGGTGTTGGCACTGACGGATGCACAGGATGACTACGGAGCTGGCGTAAAGTGGGCTTTTGGGGCCCAAAAGTTTTGGTTTCCATAGACTCTAGACGCTCTAGCAGCACTTTATATGCATCTAAGGATTTAATCTCTTCCTCTTTGGTTTGCTCCCATTGTGGGTTGTGGGAGACTTGAGGCCTCTGAAGGGGTGGCCGGATGGCAACTCCTCCGCCTAGGTAGGGCATTTTGGCCCGCTCATCTTCTTGCTCATACTCCTCGTAAGCTGCCTGAGGAGTCTCTGGGTGAGACCTATGACCCAGGGTGGGTCCCCGTGGAGGGTACCCATCATTGTTCTGGGGAGTGGCCTCCCGCTCAGGTCTAGGAGGTCTCGGAGGCAGCACTTGGTAAGGTCATAGAGACCTATCTCGCACCAAGGGATTATGCCTCGCATATGGTTCCGCTCTTTGGGTGCAAGGGGTTGGAACCCTCTCAGGCACCGGGTTATGTAGCAGCTCATCTATTTGGCGCCTAATGCGCTCTTTGCTAAGGTGATATAAATGTTCTAGCTGTTGTTGATCTTGCTCAAGCCGCATGATCTACGCTTGGTGGGCGGCATGTCTGGCGACTGCCAGGTCGATTTGCTCTGCCATCTTGAGCCTAGGAGGCCTAGATGCCTCTCCTATGCACTTACCTCGATCATGATGATCCGAGATCTCAATAGGTCACTTCCCTCTATCGAGGTTGGCGGCATTTACCTGAGGCTCTGGCCTCAATGGGTGATCATGGTATCTAGCTGGTGCGGAGGCGCATGGCCCCCATGTTGTATCTTGCTCTTGAGGAATGTAATCATCTTCCTCGTGCTCCCTTTCATATGTGTGAAAGGGGCGGGCAGAGTTAGCTCGCCCGGTTTGAAGAGCCTTGCGCTCTGGATTTTGTCTATTGGTTCTAACAGTGATGGGGGGCAAAGGAGGGATGCCATAATCATGTGGCCTCTCCTCATGGACACTATGCCGCTCTAGCGCTTCATTGCATGGTGGCCACTCATATCGAGCTTCTAAGGGAGCCTTCTTATCTATGTTGAGTGCCACGTGTAAGGACTCCTCCTGAAAGGGGCTATGATGAATGGGCGTGTCCCTCAAAGGGGTGTCCCTATAGTTCCATCTTGACATGGACTGATGCGGACTCTCTTGCGGGTCGGGCCACCAAGGCGGTATGACCAAGTCCTTGGTGCTGTAGCGGAGGCGACTTGTGCCCCCTTGTACACTTTTCGTAGCTTCCACCCTTGATTGGGCTTGGCTACGTGTGTACACCATGGTGGTGCTTTCCTACAAGCTATGTAGATTTTTATCTCTTTTATGATTTTTTTATGCTACACTAAACAAAAAAAGGAGCACACACATACACAAACAGTGATTATCTCGTTTAAAGATTGAGAGTGTGTCCTAAACCTGGTTTAGTGTGTTTTGATTTTTTTTTTGTTTTTGTTTTTGTTTTTGGTTTTGAAGGTTTTTAAAGAACGTTTAAATGCAAAATGAGGGCTCTTATGACTCCCAAAATTGGTCGCCCCTTCGATATACCATTGCCAGGCCGATATACCAACCTCTCTATATACCCGCCCTTACGTGAGGGAAACTATAGGTACGTGAGAGCAGATGGTACGTGGAACATAGGCGGTACGGAAGGGGAATCGCCCTATTTATGACACCTACCATAGAAGACTTATCCTCGTGCACTGGGAATCACCCCAGCTACACTCGGTCAGCTTTCGTCAGGATTTACGTCTAGCAACAGTTGCGATCGGGGTAATGGATGCAAAAATCAAGCCAAGGTGGTGATGAAATCCACCGTTGGTCTTGATCAAGGGCTGGGGTTTTATGACCAGCGCCTTGGTTTTTAATTTGCCACGTGGTGTGTGGGGTTCCTTTTATTTTGCAAAAGGAAACAAGCAAACGACAAAAGGAAAACTTTCCCTAAGCAAACAAATAATCCAAAATAGAAACACTAAAATAGAAGATGACAGAAAAAATGCAGAATCCTTACCTCTTCTCTGTCCGCATCTGTCGGTCCTGAGTTTCTGCCCAAAAACTTCATAGACTGGAATTCATCCCGGGGTGGAATGAATTACAGGACAGTATTCGTCCCATGGTGGGGCGCATTCCAATTCGTCCCTGGGTGAGACGAATTACAGTTCTGTGTTCGCCATAGACTGGAACGAACAACAGTCCCACGTTCCAAAAAAAAGATACCTGCAAGCAAGGTAAATTTTGATCAAATTTCTGATCCAAAAAGGTAGAGGACAGAGTCCCACCGTGATCGCCACTGAAAGCACGAGGATACGGAAACAAGAAAGGAAAGACTCCAAGCACGATGCAAAAAATGAAGCTAAACTTAACGCTAAATCCTACGAATTAAAAACGCATGAAATGGAAAAAGCATGAATTGAAACCCAAATGAAATAACAGCCCTTCTCTTTTATTGATGTATTCCACAACTCGGTTACAATTCGCATCCTCCCTTTTTAGGGGCGAGGAGCGTTAAATTCATCTCTTGGTTACATCCATGGATAGCCTTCCTTCTTCCGCGTGCCCACATGTAAGATGGGCGGACCAAAATGTCGCCGCCGCTTGTGTCTATGAATGTTGATTCCTGAATGCTCCTCCGATGTTCCGGTCCTGCGTTCAAAGAAACAAAAGATAATCAATAGCACCTACGGATAAAACAAAACATGCAATCCCCAAGCCTGCGATAAATAGATGAGAAAAATGAATTAAACTAAGACTAAAATGAATCCAAATGCTCTAAAAATTTGACAGGGGCATCAGGACATCACCAGGAGGGCACTACAAAAATAACAGTCGGGAAATTCCTCGCCGATTTGAATTCGCTCCGGGCGGGACGAATTCACCTGCAACAAAATGCCGAAAAGGTGTTGTCCCAAATGTCCAGCCTAGAGAGCTCCAAAAGACCTACAAACTTGGGGTTAGCTAATTGGGGGCATTTTGGGAAGACCCAGATGGTCGGATTTTCCCAATTTGACCTCCATCAATGGGAATCTGATGACGCTACCTGCAAGTTAGTAAAAGCGAACAAATATAGAAACATGATCAAAATTGTTCAAAACGAGACGAAATTTAAATGACAACCTATCTAAGCATCATAGAATTGAATGCAAAAGATGAAAATGATAGAAAGAAAAATCTGCTATAGATCCCCAATCGCTCCTAAAAGGGACGATTAGGCCTGCAGTAGAGCAGGGCGCCCGGACGGGCCGCCCACCGTTTGGGGCCTGATTTCGGTACCAATCCACTTGGGATGGGTCCAAAATCCCTTACAAGGTGTTGTCGAAAAATTGGGTGGTATACTGTGGTCAAATGTCAGGTTTTGGGCTCAAGATTCGCCCTTCCACTAGTCACCCAATGACCTCCTCTCTAAAAGAGATCAAGGATGTGAAGGGTACAAATCGCACAAGGGTGTATGGGGAAATAAAATGGCAGCACTTCGTTGCTCACAATTGCTCTTACTCTCCTCTTATTTTGGGGTGGGAAAACCCACCAATTTATAGACCTGGAGGTCTCTTGGGGATGAGCATGCAGGGGCGCCACTTGGCAGCCATGCCCTTCCAGGGGAGGGAAGATTCCTCCCTGATTAGGGGCTTCATGACTGCCCCTGTAACAGCCTCTAACGCTCGAAAATGCTCACCCATGCTCCCATGAAATGAAGGAGGCGTTAAGTGGTGGATCCGAGCTGCCATTTGTCAAGATTTGACTTTTTGCCCGTCAAACCTGCAATTCGCCCCACCCCGGAGCGAATTATGAATTCATCCCGGGGAGGAGCGAATCCCAATTTGAATTCATCCCTGGGTGGAACGGATATTGAGCAAAGTTCCTGAAGGTGCCAAATTGATTTTTGACCTTCCAAAACTGCTGTGAGAGTGGTTAGGACCACTGTTTGACCTCTGGGGGCTGCCCTTGGGGCTGTGTGTGTCAATGCGATCAGTGTTTGCAGTCACATAATCGGATTGGTGTTGTTTTGGTGTCTACACTTTGCATAATTGCCACTCCACCTTATTGATAAAATGCTAGCACTAACAACACTATAAACAATATCTTGTTATTTAATGTTGACAACATAATAGTAATAGCCATACCAAACACTATGATTGGAACAAATAATATGAATTTAGCAATCAAATGTCAATGCTCAATATATGGTAAAGTGACTATTCGTTTGCTATTACCCTTCATTTTAGAATAACTTTTGAGGGAGCTTCCAATCACATAGGACTATACAAAGTAGAATTTTTTCAATGTCCCTTTAGGTAACACAAATACTACAACCACCACAATCTAAAGTTCAAACTTAGTCACATATACAAGTATTATATCTTTGATTTTTTTTATTTTTATTTGAATAAATTTAACTAAATATCATACAAAAATAAACTATTTTTAAAATGCATAATATAAATTAACCTTTAAGATTTCATGACATCAAGAGGGGCAAATGCTAGTACTAAAATTTATTAATATATTTATGAAAATTTTGTCTCAACATTATGGAAGATTAATTTGATAAATTTAAAATTCCTTTTTTTAATAGTTGGTTATATAGGATTGCTTATATGAGATTTTTTTTTAAATGAAAATACACAAAGTTTTTATGAGTGATCTTGATCCACTCACCACTTGAACAAGCTAGAAACTCTTATTTATATGGCATTTTATGAAACCATATGATAACATTTACCCATATGGTAAAATTTATTTGGTACATGGATAGGACAAAGAAGGATTTGACCATAAGTGGATTATGATTGATTTAAATTTATTAATTGCATTCATTATTGTTTTACACTAACTTTATTAATATATTAAAATATGATAGATTTAAAGTTTCTTATTTCCAACTACTCATTTTCAACTTAAACATAAAAAATATATATATTAGACTATTTAATTATTTACATAAATTTTAAAAATTAATATATTTTATTATGAAAGATTAAAAACTCATATTTTAATATTTTATTTTCTTAAATTTATTTATCAAAATTAAAATTAATTTAAAAAATAGATTCAAAGCATAGAATAAATTATAATAAATATATTAAAAAAAAAATTATAAAATATAAAAATACCTAAGATGATGATGTGGATGGCCCGTATACTCATTGCCGGCGTTCCAAGAGTTGGAGTACCTCCCTTTCCCTTGTTAATTTATTTCTTATATAAAAAAGGATAATAGAAACATAGAACCACTCTCATTATTACCCTTACAACATTGACTTTTTCATCTCTCTTGACGTATTTTTGTCTTACGCTTTTGTGGAAAGTCGGAAACATGTCTGACTTGGATATTAACATTCCTACCGCGTTCGGTCAGTAAATAAATATAACAGAAGTCACCATGCTTGTCAAAGTTTGTTTTGTATATGACATATTTTCCTTCTTTAAGATGTTAAGATGCTTTCGGAGAATTAGCTAAAGCGAGTGAATTCCTTACATGTTTGTATTATGTTGATTTGCAGACCCATTCAAAGAGGCGGGAATTGAAGAGGGAGGTGAATCCGCAACCTGTGAAACGTCGAAGGAGTATTTTCACATTCGCATTCAGCAGCGTAACGGGAGAAAGTGTTCGACAACTGTTCAAGGGTTGGGCAAGGAGTACAATTACAACAGGATTGTGAAAGATTTTAAGAAACAGTTTTGCTGTAACGGAACGGTTGTGGAAAATAAAGAGCTCGGAAAAGTCATCCAGCTTCAGGGTGACCAGAGGTTGAACGTTTCCCACTTCTTAATCAACGTGAGTATTACTGTATTTCATTCTTTGGTTTGGTATCCAGATGGATATATCCCTCAACTCGGATTTCTATGACATATTAAAGGTTCGCTTTTAATAAATTTGCAGGGCGGCTTGGTGAAGAAGGAGAAGATCAAAATCCACGGTTTCTAGAGCTGCCAAGCATTGGAAACGTCTAATATCATATAATAGATTTTTATTAGAGTTTGATGTCTCTATAATAGATTTTTATTAGAGTTTGATGTCTCAAATATAGAGAAGATCAGTTGGTTTTTATTTTTTATTTTTATTTTTATTTTTGGCATAAAACGATGTTTATGCGAATGTAACAATGACAAGCATCTATTCATTTCTTTCTACTCAAACGCTCTATTTTATTTCTTAAGAGTAGATATTTCTACTTATAATGTATTTATGATTTTTACTTATAATATATTTCAAATGCATGATTTAGGCGAATTATTTAACAATTATTTTATCATTATTAAAATATTGGAAATAGATAGTGAAAAGTTAAAATAAAAATTTAATACTTTGTATATTATGATTTAGATGTACTATTTCAAACCCATAAAATATATTGAAGATGTAATTTGATCTTTGAGTTTGTTGTTGTGTTTTTCTAAGTTCTCTCCAAAATCATTATAGTTATTAGGAATTTAACTCTCTCTTATTTCTAATAGGTATAATATTTTGGAGATTGTTATTATGGTTGAGAGTTTGGCTGTATATATAAGGTTGTGGGGACCCTTTCAAAACCCTCTCTTTAATTTAATACAAAAAAAAAACCCTTGAAGACTTCTTGAAGTCTATTTTTTATAATTAACTCATTTCCATTAAAATAATAAAACTTTATATTATTTTTATTACATTATTATTAGGTTAATTAACTATTATCTAGCTTAAAGTTTTTATTAAAGATTTTTTTATTTGATTTAGATATTTGTCATCTTCTTCAAACTATTATATTTTTGCAATCAATTCCTTCCATATTATTTTCACTAAAACATCTAAAATTTGAATTTTGTCAACATAAAATTTAATACCATGAATTTGATGAAATGTTTTCTTATCTATAAATATATTGTCTATAGCGATCTATCAATTTCCTAATACCTCCCTTAATATTCCAAGATACTATTTTCATCAATTTTTTTGTTTTTATTTATAGGTTTAGTTTCACTTCTTTTTTACTTAGTCATATTTAATTTTGTTTTTTCACATCAATATTCCTCTAAATATCTTTTTCTTTTTAATTTTTACTTCTTGGGTTTTCCTCTATTGTTTTTATTCCCATGAAAACATTCATCTTCATCAATTTTAACTTTTTCACATTGCTTATTGTGGGACTTATCATATATGGGTTTGTCTTGCTTTGAAGGATACAAAGTGAAAGAAATAATCTCATAAGCACTTTCTTCTTTATATTTCCATAGAAACCCTAGAGTGCAAGAGAACTACCCCATAACAACTACCTTCTTATGTTATCCTCAAAACTCTAAATTGCTATGGATTTCCTCCATATTTATTATGCTATCATGGAAACCCTAAGCCGCAAGGGATAACCTCTACACTACTTTCATTCATATTGCAAGGAGAGGATTCAATATTGCTTGAAAATAATAAAAATTATTTATTTAGAATAAACTTGACCTCTTATGTCATATTTGCTTTATAATTATCTTTCACATTTTCCTTTGCATCTTTAATTCCTTTTGAATTTGAACCTACACATTGTACTATAGTGGCATTTTCTATATGATGTAATTGATAAGGTTTCTTTGACTCTCATTTTTAGAGTGGACTATATTTTCATCTAATCCATATTCTCTTATAGGACAATTTGATTGTGTCATCTTCAAGATAATCTCATGACCAAAATTTTCTCTCTTTATTCATAATTTTTATTTTGTAATATCTTATCATATGTCTAGTCTCATAATAATCATGGCATAAAAATGTAATGTATGTATGTATGTATGAATGTATGTATATATTCTTAGAGTAACCAATACATAAGTTGAAGAAGGTGGTCCATTTGGTTAAGGATACACAAAGTTCCTAATACACATTATCCTCTTATTTTTTTTATTTTATCAAGTAGAAAAAGCATTTCATATATTAAACTATTCTAGTGCAATAGAGCTATAAACATATTTTTTCTTGATATAATATTTTTCCTTGTGTGTGTTTATATATATATATGTATGTATGTATGTATGTATGTATGTACGTATGTATGTATAATATTTAGCTAAGAAAACACTAACATGGTATTTTTTACAAAATAGATCCTAGCAAGGTCTAATTCAATGTAGTTTGTGTAAAAGAGAAGAAGAAACAATAGGTCACCTACTAGTTCACTATAATTTCTCAAGAGAAGTGTAGAGGTATATTCTACCCATGACTAAGAGAAAATACTAACATGGGATGTTCTACAAAAGAGATCCTAGTAAGTTCTAATTCAATGCAATTTGTGTAAAAGAGAAGAAAAAATAATGGATCACCTACTAGTTCACGAATATGTTGGAGAATATTCAACAATGGTTCAAAGATAAATGCCTAAACAAAAATAAGTTTATTCCATTAATAGTGGCATGGGGTCTATGGTTGACAATAAATTCTGTGTTTTTTAGAGCAGGAAAATTCTACCTATACAAGTTAAAGCATAGATTAAGTATACTTATAAAGGCATAAAAATAACCCCAAAATTAAAGGCTCTAGGATAAGTTGACAACTTAACTATGGATATTATGAACTTTCTCCATATTATTGGCGTGAAGATGCTCCACTTGAACTGAAATCTGGAGCTAAAAATAAGAGTAAATTGTGCACTTATCAGCAATTGAAAATTCATCTAAACTATGCTGTTGAGAAAAGAGAATTTTATTACGAGTTTTCCAAATATGAAAGAGCACACTGATACAAAGAATATTCCACACTTCCAATAAGGGTAAGGAAAAATCTGGTGGGTCATCAAGCAAAACATGATGCCAGGTGAATGAACTGGTCATATGAGGCCAAAATATCTCAAGCCAATCCCAGGTCATTCGAGATTTTTTGCATTGTCAAAAAAGATGAAGTGGGTCCTCTGGAGCACCATAAAAATGATAGGAAGTATTCTCTATTCCTAGGTAGTTTAATATTTTTCCAAGAGTAAGACCATAGGATAAGATGCTCCAAGCAAAGAAAGCTTGTTTGAGTTCAATATATCCTACCCAAACCATTTTAAATCTTAGACTCCAATAATTTTGAGTGGAAAGAAGATACCATCGGGCATTGATTCTTTGAACCATAGGTACATTGGGAGTAAGCCAATCATACCCTAACTTAGGTTTTCTTAAACCATCCCCAATTAGACCACCAAGGCTTTTGAGAATATCTATATATCATGGGCCAAAGGGAAAAGGGGATACAATCCAAAATAATTTTATAAATAATCTTCACATTTGGCCACAAACCAAACAATATCTTGAAATCATCCCATGTGATCCAATCCCTGGAATATCTTAAAATAGTCTGCCACTGTTGAAATCTCTTTCTTGAAGAACCGCTGAGCATAAACCCATTGCACGAAATCAAGAGGGGAACCTTGAAGAGTAATAAAAGGTGACCACCAAACATTATAAGTGGAAATAGAAGCATCTTTCTGATACCCATACCCTAGCCAACTCAACCAGGGCTTAATTTTCTCCCAAGCCCTCCATATGCTCTAAATGACAAAAGAGCCTTGAATTTTAACTGAAATAGGAGCAACTAGGAGGGATTGAAAATTCATACCTTTCCAAGCCTTCCTACCAAGAGGTAAACTAGTGGAGATGCAGTATCGAATGAGAAATTTCTAAGATTCATAACCACTTAAGGCTCGAAGAATCCATTTTAGCAGATAAAGCAAAACCTTGTATTTGATAATCATGTAGTCCCATACCTCTTAATTTTTTGGAAAGATAACAGATTTCCTAGGAAAATCTATGAAACCCTCGTTTATGTGATGAGTTAGCCCAAATAAAATCCCTTAAAATATTTTCCAACTTTTTATAGTAGGCTTGAGAAGGGACCCAACAAGATGAATAGTACACATGAGTAGAAGCAATAATTTTGGAACACACCCGAAACTTACCAACTAGAGTAAGTTTTTTGGTGATCCAAAAGGAAATTTTTTTCTCTACTTTTTGTAAAACATAATTCCACAAGATAGTAGGTAAAATTTGAAAAGCAAATGGGATGCCAAGGAATTTAAACATCTCCCCTAGTTGGATCCAATGCCATTGGAAGCTTTCAAGCCATCTTGGAAGGTCCACAGAGGATTACCTGTAACATGAGGTCTTCCTCCATTGAATGCTAGATCCTGATGCATTGCAAAAAATGTCCAGACAATCTAGAGCCTGTTTGATAGAGCTTTCATCCTCATGAAGAGTCAAAAAATAATCATCTACAAAATGTCCATTTATAAGTTAAGAAGATTCTCCAGATAAAGAAATAACCCTAATATTACCTTGACTCACTTGGTTAGCAAGAAGGTATCCAAAAGCTTCAGTTGCCAATATGAAAAGATAAGGAGCCAAAGGACAACCCTGTCTGACAGATCTAAACAATCCAATTGATTCATATTGACAATTGTTCAAAGTAAGCATAACTGGAGTATCCATAAAAATTATACTAACCAAGCTCAAGAAATGTGGCCCAAAAGCAAGAGCTTGAAGCATGGTAAGGATGAAATTCCATTCAATCCTATCATAGGCTTTCTCAAAATCAATCTTGATAAAAAAGAGTATTTTTTTGAGTGGCTCTAGCCCATTCTAAGCCCTCCCAAATAGCAATTACATTATCCAAAATATATCTACTCTGCACAAACCTAGTTTTCTTAGGACAAATAATAAGTGGCAACAGAGGTCTAAGGCATAAGGCCAAAGCCTTAGCAATAATTTTGTAACTCACATTGAGTAAAGTAATAGGCCTCTAGTTGGTGAGCACTTCTATATCGCCTCCAAAAGCCATTGCTTCCTCATAAGCATATAGTAAATCTGGGTCAACCATATCCCAAGATTCCTTATAAAATTCACAAGGAAATCCATCTAATCCTAGAGCTTTAGCATTGTCCATCCTGGATAAGGCTTTAGCAAAATCATCCAATGACAAAGGGTGTTCACAATATTCCTTTTGAAGAGCTAAAAGCTTCTCAATAACAACTACACAACAAGCTTGAATTGTGGCATGTCGTTCACGAGTTAACTCCTGAGAAGAAAAAACTATCTGATAATGCTTGAAAAAAACTTTAATAATATTAGGAAGTGAAGTCCAACGAACCCTTACATCTTGAATAGCATTGAATTGAATGGATTTTCTTAAGGGCTTTAATTTTTGAAAAAAATATTTTGAAACCCTATCGCCAATTTTCAGCCAGTGAATTCGAGCACAAATTTGAGCTCCCCTTGCTTCATAAAGCTCAATTTTTTTATGATCATTTCTAAGACTTACAACTTGGGCTTGAAAAATAAAGCTTAGAGGGCTCACTTCTAGTCCGACAGAAGCAAGAGTCAGTTCAGCTTTAAGGGTTGCATTAAAGATTTGTCTTCGCTTGGCAACTTCAACTCCTAAATTTTTGAGAAGAATAATTGTTATGGAGATAGCTTCATTCTACCAATAAATTCTACCATGAATTCTAGTTGATCTAGGAACTAGATTCCAAATCCTGGTAATATGAGCATACATAGCTTGATGTTTCAAAAAAGAAATATTCATATAAAACTCAGACTTGAACTGACAAGGTAGAGGTGGAGAACAAGAGATGGAAAACACAATGGGAGCATGATCAGAAAGGGTGGTATCAAGAACAATTGAAACAAAGGGCATAGAAGCTAAAAAGTGATGAAAATGAAAATGAAAATGTTCATATAGCATAGCTCTATCAAGCCGCTTCAAAATATGAGCATTACCAACTTAAAATTTGGACCAGGTATACCACATAGGCTTAGGAAAATTAGAGAGTATAAACCAGGAAGTAGGGTCACTTAGCCCAAGCTTATTTAAAAAAAAAAACATGCTTCCCGCTCACCAATATTCCAACGCATAAGGAGCAAGAAATATCCTATCAGCATACAACCCAAGAAATATATTATCAAGGTATGCTCTTCTAGCCACTTGCATGCATTATCAAACTCAATAACAGGAATTTCAACAACAAGATTGACATTGTTATCTTGTGGAAAAAATTTAGCATGAACTTGCAAGACCTTTTTCTTGGTGCAATTCCTTGATCTGGTAGCTTTAGCATAAGTTGAAGCTACCGAATGTGTGGCAGCCATGAAATAAATGAAGGTGAATTCATAGCTCCTAGGGTTTTAATTCCTATAAGAAGTTCCCTAACTTCTACATAATTTTTAGTTGAAGTTCCTTATGATTCTAAGTATGTGAGGAGAATTTTGCCTTTATTATTTCAAAAAATACAACCTCCACTAGTGTTTCATAGATTTCCTTTAGAAGCACCATCAAAACTCATTTTGATAAATCCATTTTCTAGACATTTCCATTTTACCCTAGCTCGAAGTAGAACCTTTGTTTTAATTTTTTTTAGATAAATGAATAAATATTATTTATTGTTTTTAATCTTCGTACACATGGACATTAGATTTGTTTTAAATTGAGCTACCTATTTTATGTTAAACATGTGTCTAATAATATCTCTATCTCAAGAAATAAGTTATTATCAAAATTAAATAATTTTAAAGATAATTTAATTTTTTTAAATAACTTAAAATAATAATAATTGTGATATGGATAATTAAAAACCAGGAGTAGCCTATGAGTATGTGGTACCCTAGTGCATCTGGTGATGATGTGAAAGTGGAGGCAATTGAAATCAATCTGGGAGATCCATTCTGGTTAGGTAAGTTTGGTGTTTTGGGTTCTCTTCCTTCTTGGGATCCTGGGAAGATTAGGTCTGGGGTGGTGGGCAAGGGGGTCCCTTCCCCTTCGCTATCCTATGCCAAGGTGGTGACTGGCCTATATTGCGGTGATGAGTTTTCTATTTGTGAGGTTAACTTGAAATATTTTCAAATTCTTGTTTCTGATAGCACAGTTAACTCTCTTTTGAAGAAGGGCTCGTGGGATATGGTTGGTAAGTTCGTTTGTGGGAGGTCAGACCTTGATGTTCTTAAACATTGGTCGATCATCCAGGTGGGATCCGAGGGGCTCTTTGTACCTTGCTACTCTCCCCCATAACTTTTTCTTTATTAGGCTTTCCTGTGAGGATGATTCTAGAAAGATCCTTGAGGGTGATCCATGGTTCTTCGGTAAGCGTGGTATTTTCCTTAGAAAATGGGGCTCAGAATTCAAGTCGGCCTTGCAAAATTTTAATGTGGTTCTAATTTGGGTTTTTTTTCCTGAGTTTCGTATGTTTATGTGGCACGAAAGTATTTTTAGATTTGTGGCAAGTTTGATTCGGGACTTTGTTTCCTTTGATAAGGTTTCTCTTTCGACTGTCCGACATAAATTTGTAAGAATGTGTATTATGGTGGATATTGAAAATATCTCTCAAGTTCTATGGAATTCATATCACACCTTGGAAGCTGGGCTCAAGATGTGATTTATGAAAACAAGCCCATGGCTTGTCAAGTGTGTGGGATGGATGGTCATCATCAAAATATTTATCCCCAAAATAAGTCTTTGAAGTCATATGTACAATACGTAACAAATATGGGGAAACACGTGGACCTGACTGGTAGGAGGACCCCATTTAAGAAACAGAATGTTTGGCATAGAAGGGCCTAGGGGGCTTTGAAAGGCAAAGATATTGTTTCTTATTAGCCAAAAAATGATGACAATGGTGGGGCTTCTGTTTCTAATCCATGGGTTTTTGATCTGGTCAAGACAGTCATTCCTCTTATGAATTCCTTTGAGTGCCTTGGGTCGTAAGGGGTTGAGGTCAATCAATCAGTTAAATATTTGGAGATTTCGACTCCTCAGGTGGCTATAAATTCTTCTTCCCCAAGGGATTTTTTGACTCCTCAAGCTATTAGAAATTCTTCTTCCTCAAGGGAGTTTTATGCTTCCCCTACGCATGGCTCAGACAACCCAATGGTTTCTCCTAAGCTCAACTTGAAGAAAGGCTCGCCTGGTCCAAAAACTAGAAATCATCACAAAAGGACATTGATATTGGGATGGCCAAAAAACCTGGTAAACACCTAAGTAAATCTAGGAGGAAAAAGCCACAGATGAGGTAGTTGTAAATGATGGTCAAGCCCTCCTCGTGGTAAAGCAAGGAAATGGGGAAAGACAGTTGAAACTTGATGATTTCAAATCTCCTTAATATGGGGGAACAGGGAATAAGTTTTTCTTTTAACTTTCCCAATCAAAGTGTGTTCCTTTTAAGAGGGTTCAATAGATCTTCTAAAAACATTTGTTAGCTTTTCTAAGGAGGGAGAGATTACCTGATTTTTTGTGTATAGAAGAATATAAATTGGAGGCTTCTTCTTGGGAGTTGATGTATAATATTGTGTGGAAGGACTCAGGATTTTTGGCCAATGAAGTGTCTGGTTCGGCTAGAGGTTTGCTTTTCTTTTGGATTTTTTTGGATTCTTTAAATTCTGATGGCCATGTAATTTCATCCTCCAATCGTGTTATTAATATCTTGTTTTGGTGCAAAGTCTCTCATAGGATATGGGTGATGTCGAATATTTATGCCCCAAATTCTTATACTGATAGGCATAATTTTTGGCATCTTTTGCTTGAGATGAGGGAAACCTTTCAGAATGAATCGTGGGTGGTAGTCGGGGACTTCAATTCCCCATTATATATGTTTGAGAAATGTGGAGGTAATGTTGTGGATGAAAGGAGCTTACAGAATTTTATTGATTTCATCAATAAGGCTGAACTTCATGATTTTGATTTGAAACAGGTGAAGTTTACTTGGAGTAATCGTAGATCAAGAAATAGTCTTATATTGAGCATATTAGATAGGATTTTTTTCTCCAATTATATTTTCAACCTATTTGGTGATGCAACATTGTCCACTCTTCCTAGGATTGGGTCTGACCATAATCCCTTATGGCTTGAGGTCCTTGGTGGTCTTTCTTTCCTCCTGAAGCATTTTAGGTTTGAAGTCATGTGGTGTTCCCATCCTGATTTTGAAGCATGAAGGAATGGTGGAAGGAAGATGTTCCTGGTGAAGGGATGTATAAATTGACTAATAAGTTGAGGAAACTTAGGTTTAATATCAATATGTGGAACAAGTATACCTTTGGCAACATATTCAAATAAAAGGAGAGATTGATGCTATGGCTTAAGGATATTGAAGCCTTGGTGGATGCTCAGGGTAGTTCTGATGAATTGCTTAGGGAAGAAAAATCCCTTCTCTTTGATCTTCATAACAAACAAGCGAAGGAAGAACTCTTTTGGAAACAAAAATCCAAGGAGCTTTGGTTGAAAGAGGGTGACCGCAATTCCTATTTTTTCCACACCTCTACTTTGCATAGGAGGATTCAAAATAGAATCAAAGAGATTATGAAGGTTGATGGTGGGATTTCATCTGATGTGATGTAAATTAGGGAGGAGGCCATCGGTTTTTTAGCTCGTTGTTGTGTTTAATTCCTGATCATGATGCCCATGTGGATAATTTGATGTTGGAAGCTATTCCAAGGATTGTATTTGAAGAATGGAATGATAGGCTCTTAGCTCCCTTCTTGGATGATGAAATCCAAAAAGCTGTAAATTCAATGGGGCCTCTTAAAGCTCCAGGTCGGATGGTTTTCCTCAATTTTTTTTCAAAAATTTTGGCATGTTTGTGGTGAAGAAGTTTTCTGTGATTAGAGACTCCCAATGTTCTTTGGTTATCCCAAAAGTGGTGAATTTGACCCTTCTAGCTCTCATTCCTAAGAAATATTATGCATCTTCCTTCAATAACTTCAGGTCGATAAGCTTATGAAACACGGTGTTAAAAATTCTTACCAAAGTAATGGCCAATAGACGCAAGCCACAACTCTCGTTGCTAATTTATTTTGCTCAGAGTGGGTTCGTTTCGAGGAGGCAGATCCTGGACAGGGCGATTGCAATTCATGAGTTATTGAATTTTGTTCAGAATAGTGGTAGAGCAATATTATTTCTTAAGTTGGATGTTAACAAGGCTTATGATCAGGTATCCTAACCATTCTTATTTAGTGTATTAAGGAAATTCAACTTTAGTAATGCCTGGATTAATTTGGTGGAGGCCTGTGTCTCGATAGCTTGGTTCTCGATCCTTGTCAATGGCTCTCCTACTGTGTTGTTTAATTCTATTCATGGAATACATCAAGGTGACACGTTATCTCCCTTCTTATTTTCCTTATGGTAGAAGCTCTTAGGAGATCTATTTCTCAAAAATGAGATGAGTTTGTCTTGCTTTCGGTCTTGCCTTGTAGTCTGATTTTACATCAGTAGTTTGTTGATGATACCCTTCTCTCTTGTGTTTCTTCGATGGTCCTTGCTTAGGAAGTTAAGTCCCTTCTATACTGCAATGAAAGGGCAGATGGTCAAAAAATAAGTTTCTTAAAAAGCAAAATCTTCTTTATCAATACTCTGAAGGCCCATCAACAAAAAAAAAATGGTATTCTAAACTACACGATTGCTTCTCTTTCGACCTCTTATCTAGGTCTTCTGCTTTTTGTTGGTTGTATTAAATATTCTCTTTGGACTCTGATGGTTTAAAGAGTCCAACAAAATTTGGCGTCCTAGAAAGGGGCCCTTCTAAGCCAAGTTGGTAAGGTCGTGCTGGTTCAAAGTACTTTGTAGAGCATTCCTATCAATTTTCTATCCCTTTTTCATATCCTTGGTAAAATTACGATAAAATTGGATAGTATATGCAAGGCCTTTCTTTGGGTTGGCCCTGAGCTGAAAGGAAAATTCCACTTGGTTTCATGGGAGAAAATATGCAGAAGAAAGAAGGATGGCAGGTTGAATTTGAAGAATACGGCTAGGATGAACAAGGCCTTGGTGGTGAAGCTTGGTTGGAAGGTTGCCTCTAACGATGACTGCCTTTGGTGCAGGATCTTGAAAGTCAAGTATAATTTTGACTCATTATCATATTTCCTCCTGACTGGTGGTTTGACCTTTTAGAATAGCCTTATTAAGTCCCATGATTTTTCTTAAAGGTAATTGTATCTGGGTTGTTGGAAATAGCAAGGTTACAAATTTTTGGGAAGACCCATGGCTTAGAGACCATCCTCTGGCTGAGGATTTACATTTCATAGATTTGAGTCTAAATTCTAAAATTGCCAGACTGTATAAGATGGTTGATTTTATTGTGGTTCATGAAGGTAGAAAGGTTTGGTCCAATCCCCCACCTATTATGAGGAATGCCATCGATCTTTGGGCATGGAGTATTTTTATGGAGGAGCTTTGACTCTATGTTGTGCGGCAAGAGGATGTTGAAGATCACTTGGTGTGGAATGGAGATAGTGAAGGGTCTTACTCTGTTAAGTCGGCATATGAGCTTCTGAGCTCTGATTGGGATGGCCAATTCCCTATTAGATTGATTTGGCTAAATAATTTAACCCCTAAGGTTAACATGTTTTTCTGGCTTGCGGTGCAAAATAAAATTTTGACCTTAGAAAATCTCCTTAAAAGAGGCCTGAATTTGGTTAATAGATGCTTCCTCTACAAGAAATATTGGGAATCATCTTCTCACTTGTTACTCAGTTGTCAGGTCTTTTAGGAAGTGCTCTCGTCCATTCTCAACTGGCTTGGGGTGTCATGGGTGATGCCTAATATGATTTTTTACTATGTTACTCAATGGGTATCTCCCTTTTCCTTGCCTAGACTCAAGTGTTTTTGGAAGTTCCTTTTACCTCACATGTTTTGGGGTGTTTGGAAGGAGCGGAATGCGAGAGTCTTGAAAGGCACGAAAAGGGAGGTCATTCAAATTAGTTTTAGAATTTTATGGAAGGTGGTGGAGAATGTTTCATCTGCCTTCAAGGATTTGAATTCTTCTACGACACTCCACCCGAGTGAAATTAGGCTTGAGGAGAGACTCAATTTTAGTTAGGTGGCTTGGCCTCCACCAGCTCTTTGACCCTAGGAGTGTTGTGTTATGGTCACCGTCTCCTGTCGAATGATTTAAATTAAACTTTGATGGGACATCAAAATGAAACCCTAGATTGGCTGGTACTGGGGGGTGATTCGTGACAGTAGTGGGGGTCTTACTCTTACATTTGTAAAATATCTTGGGGTCCAATCCCTCAGTTCATGGAAACGAGAGTAGTTTTCTCAGGTATTTTATTATTTAAAAGAACTAGGGATTTGAAATGCTATCATCGAGGGTGAATCTTTAAATTTCATTAATATTGTAATAGACACCCCTATTTGTTGCTTTGACACCACTGTAATAGACACGCCTATTTGCTGCTCTGATACCACTGTAATAAACCCCCAGTTTGGCACTATTTTTTTTATTGAAAACTAATTTTTCATTCACATAGTAACATAGCACTGTAATAACCCTAGTTTGGGACTATTTGTTTTTTTATTTTTTTTAAATCTAAAAACTAATTTTTTCATTCAAATAATAAACATAGCTTCATATTGGGCGGATTCTACCAATCTCATTCATATTACAATAAAATTACAGATATATTAAATTCTTTATCAGTATTCAATTGACATCAAATACAATGACATTCAATAGGAAATACATATATCTCAGACCTGGAATTTTAACTGAGCATTGATCAGTCAATGTCTGAAGGTATGAAATGACCATACAATGAGATATAGACCTTCAGATTCATCGTTCAGTGTTGTTGTAGACAAATAGACCTAGCCCCTCAATTTTTAGACCTTATTCAACTTCAGATCTACATCCTTTTGAATGGCATAATTTTTCAAATAGAGGTACAGCCTCCCTGAATTGTATAGCCCTCCTTGAAATTTACACAATCACCTAAAAATATGCAAAATACCCT
Organism: Wollemia nobilis; assembly: GCA_028583015.1. Taxonomy (NCBI): domain Eukaryota; kingdom Viridiplantae; phylum Streptophyta; class Pinopsida; order Araucariales; family Araucariaceae; genus Wollemia; species Wollemia nobilis. The sequence continues at coordinate 3,394,866 of JAQPPZ010002224.1, forward strand.
TAAAAGGGTCACCCAACTATTCCAAATCAGATGTCAAAATTCCCATAACAAATTTTGAACAGGATTAAGAGCAATGAGCCAGTGTAAGGTTCTCCAGTTATGCCCATAATGGAACGACCAGATCTGGAAATGCACACTTCACACTAAAAACTAAAAATCTAACTCGTACCCACTTGATTCAAGCCAAAAATAAGACAACCCAGATGATTATTTTTTGCACACCAAAAACTTTGAAATCTTCAAACCCTAACATCCTAAAAATTGAAGCCCCAATGAGTTTCTTGAGATGAAAACCCCACAACTAGCTAGGGTGGATCTCTCACCATCAAAACTAGTTAATCTTGCAAAGGATTTTTGTCCTCAACAAGCCTTGTTCAAATCTCCTGGAAGAAATTCGATAGCATTCAGTTATGTTGTCAAACTTGGATGGTGAAAATGAGAGCAAGTAGCTGTATAAATAGACCCCACGTTGAGATTTCTCCTTTTGGGTGCCAATGTGGGATTAAACTTAAAACATGTTTGCCTTAATGAGTCCCACGTCCCCTTTTCTCTCCCTAGGCATGCTTTTTTTTGGGGGTCAACAACTTAACATAACAACATAAAGTCACTTTAAAATTATAAAGTAACTTAACATTATAAATATGAAAATATTTCCTTCATGTACTGAAAATACTCTCTTTCACCTAAAATGGCAAAAAGGACCCGAATCCAATCACTGAGAGATGCCACTGCCACTACCAAAAATAGAAAGGCCAGAAATAGCAACTTACTAAAAATAATAAACTGCCAAGAAACACCTTGAAACTGTAGAATTTGAGTCACTCAGGACTCCTGAGCTCCCTAACCATCATTGCTTAGCCTATGGGAACCCAAGAATAGGCTAAACCACAACACCTGAATGACAACTTAGAAAGGGGACATTACAAATATGCTCAAGGATACATGTCAGATTAGTTGTAGGGTGTCCAATATGATTGATAAAGCAATCTGGAATATTCGATCTCTTGATAATATATTGATAGCACATATGTTTAGGTAAGGCAATGCGGTGGTAGATTTAATGGTGAATATTGAAGCCTCTCATCTGGGATTCTTAGTATGGCAGAGGGATTTCCCGATTGAGGTTGTTCACTGTTCAAATTATGAGATTCCTTAATTATTTTTAGAAGGTTGTTTAATTGCTACTCTGGTGGGAGCTTGTTTGGTACAGTAGGAGGTCCTTGATGGAGTGTTACATGGTTGTAGCTGGTATGACATATTTATTTTTCTACTCGATCTTGGAAGGAGTCACACTTCTTCAAATTTGAATCATTCATGTCAGTTATTTTCTTGGGGTCAGTTTGTTTCTAGACAAGTTTGTAGTGGATGTGATTTCTTGGGGATTGCAGAGGTTTTTATTTATTTCCTGTGTCAGGTGGGGTCTTTTCATTTTTAAATTTTGAATCCTTGGGGTCTCTCCCCCCTTGATGTTTACAATTTTATCCTTTTTTGGGTTTCATTGGTTTTGGGTCTTCTTCCCATTGGAAGTTTTTTTTATGTCAGACCCCACTCCTTGGCCTTTGTAGCCTAGTTTCAAAGTATACCTTTGGGATGTGGAATTTTTCTTTCATAGTGGTTTGGTGTAGGTTCACCCCTTTCGTGTCTCCTTTAGGGCATTTGTGGTGGTGGTGGAAGATTTTTTTGAAGCTTCGTAGGATGATTACCCGGATGTCTTATGTCTCCCTCTCTTAGGATGTTTTTTTGGGCAATGATTGTCAGGTAAGGAATTTTTCATTTATTTTGGTGGATTCTCTTTTTGATAAAAATGTCTTTCTTCAAGACTCTACCATCATGTCGAAAACCCTAGTGATCTCCTCTGGTGGTCCTACATTTGTCTTCAAGAATGTATTCTTTGTGCCAAGTGGTCTTTCTTGTGGTTTTTATATGTTGTGGCTTGAGGTGGGGGCCCTATTCATTCCCTCATTTTTTGCACCTTGTAATTTTCTTGGTTTTGAAAGGGTGGGTATGGTTTTCGGGTTCTTCTCTCATGAGCATTGGTTTTTTGAGCTTCCTCTGAATGGCAGGGCATTCCTTCTTCTCTTGAGCACCTTTCTCTTTTCAAAAATTGGTCGAAAGTGCATTGTTTCAGCTATGGTTCTTCTTGGGGTGCTTGGGTGTCCTTGGTTGCTAACTTTCGATGGTGTCTTTTGTGGCAAGGTTTCAATCATGAAGATGGTGGATACCTATTTCTTATATGGTTTACTTTAGAGTCTTCTACGTCTTTCTATTTATTTTGTGTCAGTCTCCTTTGTTTCCATCTTGTGGAAGAGCATTGTGTTGAAGAGTGGAGGTGTTAAAGATTTGAATATGGAAAAAGCTAAGATTTATTGTTCCAAGTTGAGACCCGCTTCTCTAAATATTGATGACAAATTTAAATCTATTCTGAAGAATGGTGGTCTATTGGATTGTATTCAGAAGTTTCATAGGCACAACTCAGTGCTTTCCAAGTGGATAGTGGTGACATGGAGCAATGGTTAGGTGAGAATTGGGGCTTGGTCCTTTGAGATCTCTGTGGAACTGATTAGTCATAAAACTTGTATTGCATTGGATGGTGCCTATCACAATAGGGATAGACATTTGCTTTTGAAATATATAAGTTTTTTCCTATATGGGGAGGAATTTCTACCCAGAATTTAGAATAGCTTTAGTGCCAAGGCTTTGTCTCCTCCGTGGGATAGGGTGGCTAAAGTTATTATGGATTATTTTACCTTGGACTCTATGTATGAAGTCATACATAGATTTCATGCTATGTTTCTCAACCACCTATGGAGGCATATGTGGATGAACATTCCTTTATTTTTATTTTAATCAATGAAGAAATCAATGTTGGATGTGCAAGGGGGTCATGGTCAGTTCCCTTTCCACCAGGGTCTAGACCTATTAGTGTTTGAACAAGCAACATTGAATTATAGGATGGTGGTAGAGGAAATCCTAAAACCTTTAGTTGATTTACCGATCCCTACACCTGGCCAGGCTAAGGTGGTTTTTGAAGGTTCTAGCAATGATAGTGAGGATGTTTATTCATTCTCGTTGGTCTTGGGACCGAATAATATTTCATGTAAAATTCAAGTCTTGGCTAAAGGTGTGAGGGGAAAAGTGTTGCATTGCAGTAATATTGATTTTGTGAAAATTCATCTTTTAATATAAAGACTTCACCTGAGGTGGGGGTCCTTCGTCGATTAGTCAGGCATAAGGAAGCGACACCCAAAAATCATTGCGGTTGCTTAGAAAAAAGTGGGAGGAGGATGGGTCTTCCCCTTATCCCCTTCCATTGATGTGGATATCCTACCTAGGGACTTCCATAAGGACAAAATGGTGAAATATGTCTATGCATCGAAGGAGACCTTTGAGAGGAAGAGTGTAGTTTTACACAATTTAAAGTTGATAGAAATTAAGCAGTGTGCAATTTGGAGCTCCATGAAGATCGCATTAGACTATTCTTAGGAGGTGTCACGAATGATGGTAATAATTACTCAAGAGATTGAAATTATGGTGTATAAATCCCTCGGTTCTCTCTTGTGTCCGCTCTTGTCTTTGTTTTCTCTTGTCATGTTTATTTTTGCCTCTCTGGTTTTTCATTTTTGTGGGATGCCTTGTTTAGTGTTTACTATTTTTTACTGTCTTTTAGGCTGGTTTTAATGTAAAAGGTTGTGGGGTCCCTTTCAAAACCCTATTTTCCTTTAATAGTATCAAAAAAATAATAATAATTGCCATAAATTCAAGTATTAATTTTATCTTATATTCCAATTAATTTCTTTATAATTTTTCTTTTTAGGTGTCTTATTCATACCCTAATATTCCATGATATCATTTTCATCATCATTATTTTTATTTTTATTTGTGGGCTTATTCATGCCCCTAATACTTATTTTAGGTGTTGTATTCATACCCCTAATATTCCATGAGTTTCTTTTTCTTTTTCTTTTTGTTCATGCTTTAGTAACCTTTGTCTTCTTTCATTCCCATAAACACTCTCATCTTCATCATATTTTCTATTTTTTTATATTCTTCATAGTGAGACTTATATATTCTTCATAATGATATTTCATAATGCAAGGAATAGTCTCATAAACACTTTTGTCTTTATGTGGCCTTAAAAACCCTAAAGTGCATGGATTATCCACCAATCATTGCTTTCTTATGCTACCCTAAAAACTCTAAATTTCTTAAATATCCTCCATATACATTTCTTTGTTGTGTTGTACTTGAAATCCTAAAGTGCAATAAATACACTATACTACTTTCATTTTTATTGGAAGGAGAGCATTGTATTCTACTTGATAAAAATGAAGATGATTTAACTAGATTAACCTTAAAACAACAAACACCACCATGGTATATCTCTAAATATAGTTTATAACAACTATAAAATGATCAAAATTTGACTCTATATGCATGAATGAAAGACAAAATAATAACAGGTGTAAAAAATTGCTATGGAATAGTGAGGGAAAACAACTTAGCCACTTGGATAAAGACTTGACAACCAAAAAGGGCCTCAAATATTTATCATTGAGATATTTCTTTTTAATTTAGCAAAAAAACCCTTGCAGGGCCACCTTGGTATGAGAAACCACAACCAGGGGGTTCTACACCATCAAAATCACCCAAAATTTATGCCCGGCCCTGATCGCACCAACATCATCAATTGGATTTTGGGTACCCAATGTGTGTATGGTAGGGTGGAGATTCGAACCAGGTACCTCCCTTAGATGATTGCCCTACCCTCTCCAACTCACCTACAACATGTGGGTATTATCATGCAAATATTTCTTTGAAAAGTCTCTATCCTCTATTCTTGTATCTCTATTAAGGTCTTTCTTTAAGACTTGAATCCTTCAATAATATACAACTAAACAAATACAACCTGTAGACACTAAAATCATGTCAATCCGATTAGAATGTAATGACGTGCACTCATAAACACCATATGGCCCCCTTGGGCAACCCTCAGGGGTTAAATAGTGGTCCTAACCACTTTTGGGAAGTTCTACCCCACTTTTGGGAAGTTTTAGGCCATGTAGCCATGGTCGTCCCACCCCAGGATGACCACATTCATGGCCTAGGACCCTTAAAAAGTCAAGGGTGGGATAAATGGCAATCAAATTTTACCATTTATCCCACCCAATGATTTATGATATATTGAGGGCCTATCAAATCCATCACAACCTGCAAATAGGAGGCCCAATTTGGAGACTTCTCCCACCCTATGCATGGCATGGTTTTGACAAGTGGTGACTCCTACCTTGCATGCCCTAACTTGCCCATTTGACCCTATGGCTCTCTTGAGCTATAAAATGGATTCAATCCACCCAATTTGAGAAAGAGGTCTTTGCAATATTTTGCAATGAAGTGCTATCGAGATTCACTCTCCCTTTCACTATATGTTTTCACTTGGAATCTTCATCAATCGAAGGAGGTTTCCAAGTCACCCAAAAATATGCAAATATGTTCCAAAACCCATCCATTTTTGTGAATTAGATCACCAAATTTGATGAAAACACCCCTAGGAGTAGTTTGAACTAGATCCCATAGGAATTGGTGGTAAAAACCACCAGGTTTGGTGGTCATCCCCACCTAGGATGGTTAATAGTCACAATTGGAACACCCAGGGATGGCCATGAATCTGCATACAATTTCAGTTCAATTTTAGCATAGATCATTTCTAGAGTAGATTATATGCATCATATTAATATTTGGTGTAATTTGGAGTAGTTTTGGATCTTCTATTAGGTTTTTCATTCTAATAGTCCCAATTGGAACACCTAGGGATGGCCATGGATTTTGCATATAATTTCACCTTTGTTTTAGCATAGATCATATCTAAAGTATATTATAAGAATTATACTAAGTTTTGGTGCATTTTGGAGTAGTTTTGCATCATCTATTTTGCTCTTCATATTCACTATTACATGTATCTCTTTGATTTCATCTCAATCCGCATATGCTATTAACAAATTTGAGTTCTTTGTGTGTAGATCCAGGTATTTCAATGCACAAGGAAGGAGCTACAAGTTTTAATATGGATAGATCATCACAACGATACCAAAAACCCGCTCTTCAATTCATGAGTGCGAGGAAGACATTGAAGCGCACCTTGAGTTTCTGAAAGGATTAGATCCTTTTAGACACCTTGTAATGAATTGTATCAATTAAGAGCCCTCAAGGGGATATTTTGTAACCGTGGATTTGACAAATGGATTAATATAAAGAGGACCCCCATTTATTTCATTTATTTGTTATCATGCTTACATTAATGTCTCTTTTTAGTGCTTAGATCAATAGATGCATTTCATTTCCCTTTGCTAGGTGCACCATTTTTTCCACTCTATAGTGGTGATCATGGTGGGACCCCTATCCCATTTTATTTAGGTAAGTTTTAACCCTATTTTTGTCTCTAAAAGTTTGTAGTTTTTGGTCGTTCTAGCCTAAAATGATCCCTAATTTCCTAATTGGAACACCTAGGGATGGCCACGATAGCCGTCCCACCCAGGGACGACCCCCAAATTAGCAACCATCCCACCCTGGGATGGCCACAAAACAGGGGGCTTGCAACTCAAATTGATAGAAAAAACAACATCTTAGGCTTTCAATATGAGTATCTGGACCTTTACTTTACTTTCTTACTATTTAGAGAAAGTTAATTTCAACTTTTATTGCTTTTCCTTGTTTGCTTGAAAGGTAAATTTCGCTTTTCTTAAAAAAAAGAACAAAAAGAAAAAAAAATAGGAAAATAACCAAGTAGGAATGCATTTGTGTGGTTTGATTGCTTGCGACCTACATAATGGTTAGGTTGACATATAGGGTATGCATTTTGTAGGTTCCACCATTTACTAAAAAAGTGAAACATTATTTTGCATTTAGTGAAGTATCATTGAGTGCTCTTTTGTTTTACTTTTTTTAAGTATAAAAGGAACCACACACACCACGTCACATTTTAACATTAGTGAGTTGGAACTTCATCCCCAACCACTAATAGAGACCAATGATGGTGGGCTTCATCTCCACCCATTGGCTTGCATGATACAAACCCTATTTTTTGGCCAAATCCGGCTCCAAGAACTATCTTAGCCATGGAAAATAGCATGCATTCCTCTTCGAAGGGTGTATCACTACCCACGGTCAATATGGGTGAGGACTAGTAGGACCTGTGCTCCCTGACTAGGTATGGGCTTCATCTCCATACTTTGGTGGGTTTACATGATCGGACTTCATTATCGATTGTTGAGCTACGAGTATACAAGTGAAATCCTTTAAACAAATTGAGAGTTACATCAACCATATTCAAACACGTGAAAAGAGATCTCTTTGCAAATAATAAATCAAAAACACACCAAATAGTTTTAGGGAACACATCTAAAATATTTAAAAGAGATAAACACTTGTATTATTGTGTGTTTCCATTCTTGTGTGTTGCATCATTAAAATTTGTAAAAGAGATAATCACGTAGGGTTTGGAACAAAGTAGCTATGGTATGCACCTGCAGCCAAGCCCATTCAAGGGCTGACGTTGCGGAGAGTAGGTAAGGAGATATAGATCATCTCCAATTTGACCCTAAGGATATGATTATACCTCCTTGGTGGCCTCCTACTCACCCAAGACCTAGAATTTCAAATCAGGAATCTAACCTACAAGGGACCCCTATGCAGGACACCCAGGAACGCCCCCAGTCGGGGAACAAATAGAGCAATACCATGCATTCGTGTGCTTGCTCGGTCTACCTCACACACCTATGTGCAAGATCAATACTATTCACCATGGGTAGGGTCAAATGATCAAACTATGCCATTAAATCTCCCTAATAGGTCTCAAAAATATAAGTACTAAGATGAGTATGATACTCATCGCCCTCGATGAGAAAATTTAGCCCTTCCCTTCCTCATTTATGAAGGAAGACCCAAGGAGAATCCTGATTATCCTTGGTCTCATTATTCCATGTAAGAACGATGTGCTTTTGCACCAATTGAGTATAAAGAATATCTATTTAAGACTAAGCCTCAAGTGAATGTGACCTCTCTCGATCGATGGAAGCTCGTAGTCGACCTTTTAGATCCTCCTTAACAAGATAGACATCATGGCAATAGTGCTAGGGCTAATAGACCTCGCACGGCTAATCAGATAAACCAAGTTGTTAAAAGATATGTTGACCGCCAAGCTCAATTCAATCAGCTTTGACTAGATAAATAACACTTGGACTTCCATCATCAGTTAGAAAAACAAAGTATTGAACAACAAACCCATGAGTTGTTCCAAGAGACCTTACGCAACGGGGTCCCTACCCCAAGTACTCATAGATAGGGGGTTCATCAAAGGCAACCTAATTTTAATCAAAATAGGCTTCCTAGGCCTAACCAAATGTTGCCTCCTCGACCTCCTAGGCCTAATCGGGACTTGCCTCCTAGGCCAAACATAGATCACCTTCCATAGGCATTTGTTCCTCCTTGTAAGCCAATTCAAGAAACACCTTATAGAGCCTATGATGATCTTGAACTAGAAGAGGAATATCTAGAAGCATCTTATGGAGGTACGATTGATGATAATCAACCACCACACCATATGCTTGACATTCCTTTCCCTCCCCCGTGGGGCCATAGCAAAGAAGAGGAGATCAAATCCTCTAACGTGTATAAAGCATTGCTTGAACGCATGGAAACAATAGAAAACAAGACCTCTAGATCAGGACTTCAAAAGCCCACTTTGCCCTAGCTTCGCAGTCAATCGCTTCACCCATCAATACCTTCCCCTCCATACCTAGAGTATTTCAAAATACCCAAGCTGGATAGATTTAAAGGAGAGGAAGATGTGCAGGAGCATGTTACTAGGTTCATGAACCAATGCTTCAATATCCAGGATAATGATACCTTACTTCTAAGAACATTTTTTATTACCCTCTTTAGCCTAGTTGTAGAGTGGTACAATCAACTCCCAAGGCACAACATCCATAGCTTTGAATAATTTGTAGATGCATTCTAGAAATTTCACCTTTAACACTAAGAGAAAGGTAACTTTAATATACCTCATAGGGTTGAAGCAGTATGATGACGAGTCAATCATGAATTATGGTAATAGGTGGTGAATGCTTCTCGCTAAGCTACCATACCTACTACTAGTGTCTGAGTTGACTCGCATATTTTCCAAGAGTTATTTAAAGCCAATTTCATTATTGCTACAACTCCAACAATACCAAACTCTTGAAGATGCTCTAGCGTAGGCTAGAAAAATCAAAGAAATCAAAATTCAAGAGGGGGAGATCATGAAACCCTCGTAAAAAGGAGTGGAATAAGAACACAAAAGGCAATCTAGCACAACCAAAGCTGATAATAGTTAATCAAGTTGCCATTAGCATTCCAGGGCCTGTGCAACCAACACCACCTCAAAAGGTAAACTATCAGGCCCAACCTCCTCCTACAAGTTATAATAACAACACTTAGGTGAATCAAGGGCAAAACCTAGCAACGTCGCCCTAAGCAATAATTTATACCCTTCATTGAGTCTATGGATTCCCTATTTGATCATCTATGTATAGGGCCAAAGCAATTACTCTACCAAAGATCCAGCCTATAGATTCAAATAAACTAAAGTCCATGGGATGTCATGAAGATCTATATTGTAAGTACCATAGGTAGAATGAGCATGATGTGCAAATATACTATGGGTTCAAACACCTAGTACAAGACATGATTGAGAGGAATCATCTTCAAGTTGATAACCCTCTTAAAAATAATAATAAACAAATGGGTGTATTTAAAGACCCATTTCCCACTCATGAGGTGTAGGTAAATCAAGAAAAATAGGTAAATGAGGTCCATACGACACCCCCTCAACAAGGTTTCATCAGGATGGTTAGCATCGTGACAAGGAATAGGTGTTATCCAAATAAAGTTGCACCACTTGCAGCTTCAAATGACATTCCCTCCATGTCACAGCCTCTACCACCTCTAGTGCAAAGCCCTCCACCTCATCCAGTGGTCACCATAAAAAGTAAGCTTGCTCAAAGCTTACGAACAACATCGATTCGACTCTCTATCTATGAGCTTATCCAACAGTCTCCACCTCATCGAGAAGCTCTTATGGAGATCCTTAAGTTAATTAAACTGTAGCCCCAGGAGTCTAACTCCTTTATCAATTTTGTGGGGCACGTTCAATAGTGTAAAGATTTAGTAATCACATTTCATGAACATGAACTCAAACCAATATCAAATGAGGAGGTTGATCCTCCCTTACACATCATTGCATGTGTAAATGGAACACCTTACAAAAGAGTTCTAATTGACACTAGTTCTTCAAGCAATATCATCACCACAAATGCTCTCCAACATCTAGGTCTTCCAACATCCCACATTGTTGCATCCACATATACCCTTCGAGCATTCAACGATACTCTATGCTCAATGGTTGGCACTATAGTCTTACCTATTCAGGTGGGATGCAAAACCATACCAATATTGTGTCACATCCTAGAGGGCGCAATGGCTTATAATATCTTGCTAGGTAGACCCTAGATTAGGGACATGAAGTGTGTACCATCCATAGCTCACCAATTTTTGAAGTACACTCATGAAGGGCAAGTACATGTTGTCTCCACATACCTTGAGCCCTTCAAATACTGTAACTTGGTATAGCATATCCTCGAGTCGACCTTACCATCAACTCATTTGGACTTCCAACCAAATACATCCATTCAAGGTTTGAATCCTTCATTATCACCTTCCATTGATCCATTACCATCTTCTTCTATACCACCATCATCAATTGCACCTTCAGATATACCTTTGTCATCATCAAATCCTCCATAGAGGAACATGTCGAAGAGACCTATTGACGAGATCCCTCCAATCATCTCTACCATTTCCATGAAAGAGATTCCTAGTCTAGAATACAAGGAACCACCTCATGAGGTAAGCATTGAGTCATCTCAAGCCTCACTTCTATCTCCTCCATCCTCACCATCACAGGTCACAGTCCATTTAGCTACTACGGGTTTAGGAGAATACTTAGTAAGGAATATTACAATAGTTCTAGCCATTGATACAATACAAAATATGGGATGACCTCATCTTTCCATAGGTACCATCGTACCTCTAGGTATACCTCCCAATCAAATGAACTTCATATATGGGGGTATTGAATATGGCATAGAACCATCTCCTCAGTAAGAAGAGGATGAAGAACCCTTTTTTGAGGATATCAATTATATGTCCAATCCCGACTATGCCATGTGATATCTCCATTGCTACCATTGGCATGGCTATGGTTTGGGGTTGTACAAACAAGGTACTCATGTTCCTTTCCAGCTACAATATCAAATATCATATGATAAATATATCTTAGGACACAACAAGCTTGTGCCTCTTGATGTCCTCACAAAAATTTTAGAGCACCTAGGTTTGAACTATAGGGATGAGCTTGCACATGATCCTTATGCTAATCCTAATCATGTCCACTCTTTGGGAGATTATTTTCTCGAGAATATGATAGATCAAGGGATATCTCATGATTTCACCTAATCCTATGAAGAAGGTGAAGGTTCACATACTCTTCCATTCGAAAATGAGGAAGAGGATCAAGGTCCCCCTTATGAATGGACAAATGATGATGAATCAAATTATGATGTAGCACCTATTAACTCCCCTAGTTTAGATGAATAGTATAAGCATATCATCCCATTGGATGATGAAGAAGAGTTCTATCTGTGTATTTTCCCATTGCAACATCCCATCTTGTGATAGCTTTTACCACTCGAGGAGCAAGCTCACCCCCTTCCACATCGACCACCTCCGGTCATTCCACCTCCACCACAACCACCCCTGCAAGTCTTGCGACAACCTCTTATCAATAGACCCAATCACCCATCCAACGGAGATCATCCATCCATTAATATGATTTCCATAGATCTTATTACACCCTTACATGATCTAAATAACCCATTAAATCCATTGCACCTCAACCTTGAGGTAATCAACTTTGATCGGGGATATTCTCTACCATCTCCATCAGAGTATTGGCCTTGCAATGAAATGTAACAACCGTTTATTTTTTTTCCAAGACCTACTCAAAAACAAATTTCAAAATGAGGTTGAACTTGATTTTCCAATTGATGACATAAACCCAATTGATGACATTTATTTGATCCCTACTCCACACCATCTGGAAGAGGGATCTCATATGTCGATTGAGCCAAAAATTGATAGTGATATCAACATAGATCCTGAGGCTCCACAATTCATCAAATAAGGGAAAGGCTTATCCCTTACTGAGCAAGCCGATTTCATAACCCTTTTAAAATAGAATAAGGAAGCTTTTGTGTGGTCCTATAAAGATATGCCAGGACTAGAGCCAAATTTAGTCATGCATAATCTTACGATGAAATCTAGATTTTAGAATGTTTGGGCTACTTATGTTGAGCCTAAGCAATCTTTTTTTGTGTGGAGCTTGTTGTGTCAAGGCCTTCTCTTGGGGGAACATTTGAAGCACCTTGGAATTCCTGATCCTAAATGTACTTTTTGTGGTGTTCTTGAGTCTTGTATTCACCTCTTTTGGAATTGCAGAAGATCTAGGTAAGCTTGGGAATAGGTTCTTTCTTTTTTTCCCATTTACAACTGCAAGAGTTTCTTGGCCCCAAGCTCTTCTTGGGGACTCTTTTACTTTTTCTCTTATGTTTTTTGAAATATGGTAGGTTTTTAGGATTATCCTACTCTTTCATATTTTGAAGGCCCATAACAGAATTGTTTTTAAACAGTGTACACCTTCTGTCATATTTACTCATGCTGATAAATTAGAAGTTTTTAATGACTTGTGGCTATAGATATGTACTCAATCCAAAAAAATTGTTATGGATTTGTATCATCTACATGTTCTTCTGGCACACTGGACCAATACTCCATGCACAGTCAATCTGATCCCCACAGAGCGCTCTTCTCAGGAGCATTTTCAATATTTATCTCACTATCGACCTCCATCATAGGCAAGAAGTGCTTTCATAGATAGGCACTGGTCCCAACCCTCACTAGTCAGGAAGCATCCTAATGTTGACATTGCTTGTTCATCCCGATGGGATGGAGGTGGGATGATGTTCAACAAGTTCCTCCTAGGCCAGTTGTTGGTTGGAGCGATGCGGATACTGAAGGCCTTAATCATGATGTAGAGGTGTGGATTCCCATACCATAATCACTAGTAGTTTATGTAGGACAACACGCCAGGGCACATTACTCCATATGATATGCTTTCTTTGATGTAATGATCATCAATGATCATGATTGGTAAACTTATATTTTGTTGACAACTTTGTTTACTAACCCTTGTCAATGAGGGTTAGTTTGATTCCCCATGGGGTGTGTTAATCCACCCACTTTTTTATTGTAAAGGCTATTATCTTAAATTAATATAAATTTGCTTTTTTCATCAAAAGAAAAATATTTATATATGATTTACCTAAAACACCTTTAAATTATATGTATTGCCTTCATCTCTACCACTCATATTTATTCTTGTATTTTTTTTATTTTCCTATAACAAATTATTTGAAAGGAAATTTTATATATTCACCTCCAAAGAAAATTTGACTTTGACCTACAAAGCTAAAATAATTAAGTTTTGTTCTTATCGATACATCAAATTGGTATACTTTTGGGAGTTCATCTGGGAGACCCAAGTTCGAATTATGGGGAGGGCGGCCCATGATGTGCCCTTAGTTGAAAAAAAGGTATAGGCCCTTTCAAAGAAACTTGTATTTACCTTAATAAAAAAGATAAAGTTCTATAATTGTTATTTAGCATTTTGTGATTTTGTCTATATTTGTCTTTGTATTGGATACTCCTTTGGTTGTTATCTCTTCTAAATGTTGAATCAACAACTTTTGTAGATCAAAATTAAGTTTTTGTTCCTTTAATGCTAATTAAACAAACTTAGGATGATGTGTCAATTACAAGCATATTCATACTACTATTCACAATGTGCTAGTACTTCTTTACATATATTTTTATTGGACTAGAATAAACCTTTGAATAATTGCCACTCCACCTTATTGATAAAATGCTAGCACTAACAACACTATAAATAATATCTTGTTATTTAATGCTGACAACATAGTAGTAATAGCCATACCAAACCTTATAATTGGAAAAAATAATAGGAATTTAGCAATCATATGTCAATGCTTAATACATGGTAAAGTGACTATCGATTTGCTATTACCCTTCATTTTAGAATAACTTTTGAGGGAGCTTCCAATCACATAGGACTATACAATGTAGATTTTTTTCAATATCCCTTTACATAACACTACTACAACCACCACAATCTAAAGCTCAAACTTAGTCACATATAGAAATATTATATCTTTGATTTTTTATTATTTTTATTTGAATATTTTTGACTAAATATCATACAAAAATAAACTATTTTTAAAATACATAATATAATTTAACCTTTAAGGTTTCATGGCATCAAGAGATGCAATTGTTAGTACTAAAATTTTTTAATACATTTATAAAAAATTTGTCTCAACATTATGGGAGATTAATTTGATTAATTTGAAATTCCATTTTTTAATAAATGGTTATATGGGATTGTTTATATGGTATTTTTTTTTTTCAATGAAACTACACAAAGTTTTTATGAGAGGTCTTAATCTGCTCACCACTTCAATAAACTTACAAATTTTGTTTATATAACATTTTTGTAAAACCATACGATAACATTTACCCATATGGTAAAATTTATTTGGTACATAGACAGGTGACCTTAAGTGGATTGTGATTGATTTAAATTTATCAAAGTGTTTTTATTTATTATTGTTTTACACAAACTTTGATTAATATATTCGGATAGATTTAAAGCTTCTTATTTTCAACTCAATAGACTTTACAAATATATATATATATATTAAACCATTTAATTATTTAAACAAATTTTAAAAATTAATATATTTCATCATGAAAGATTAAAAACTCATCTTTTACATATTTTATTTTCATAAATTTATTTATATAAATTATAATTAATTTAAAAAATAGATTCTAAAGTAAGTTAAAAAAAAAAAAATTATAAAAAATATAAAATATAAAAATATCTAAGATGATGTGGATGGCCCGGATACTCATTGCCGACGTTCCAAGACTTGGAGTACCTCCCTTTCCCTTGTTAATTTATTTCTTATATAAATACGGATAATAGAAACATCGCACCACTCTCACTATTACCCTCACAACATTTATTTTTTCATTTATCTTGACGTGCTTTGTCTCCTCTCCTTTTCGGTTGCATTTACTCTTTTGGAGAAAGTCAGAAAAAAAATGTCTGATCTGGATATTAACATACCGAACGGGTTCGGTCAGTAAATAAATATAACAGTAGCCACTATGCTTGTCAAAGCTTGTTTTGTATATTGCATATTTTCTCCTATTTAAGATGTTGACATGCTTTCGGAGAATTAGCTAAAGCAAGTGAATTGCTTTGTATTATGTTGATTTCAGACCCATTCAAGGAGGCGGGAATTGAAGACGGAAGTGAATCCGCAACCTCTGAAACGTCTAAGGAGTATGTTCACATTCGTATTCAGCAGCGTAACGGGAGAAAGTGTTTGACAACTGTTCAAGGGCTGGGCAAAGAGTACAATTACAACAGGATTTTGAAAGATTTTAAGAAACAGTTTTGCTGTAACGGAACGGTTGTGGAAGATAAAGAGCTCGGAAAAGTCATCCAGCTTCAGGGTGACCAGAGGTTGAACGTTTCCCACTACTTAATCAATGTAAGTATTACTGTGTTTCATTCTTTGGTTTGGTATCAAGATGGATATATCTCTCAACTCAGAGTTCTATGACATATTAAAGGTTCGTTTTTAATAAATTTGCAGGCCCGCTTGGTGAAGAAGGAGAAGATCAAAATCCACGGTTTCTAGGGTCTGCCCAAGCATTGAAACGTCTCATATCATAGATTTTTATTAGAGTTTGATGTGTCAAATATAGAAAAGATCAGTTGGTTTTTGGCGAATCGGTTTATGCGAATCTATTTTATTTATTTATTTATTTTATTTTTTATTTTTTATTTATTTATTTATTTATTTTTTTTTTTTAATGTTAAGATAGGTTTTCATCAAGATATACGAATCAGGGAGACATACACCCACTCCCTCACACAGGGAGACATACACCCACTCCCTCACACATTCACCCACCTCACGGTTTGAACCTTGGACCTCAGTTACCTTAATAGTAAATATTTTTACTTAAGTATTTTTTTTTAATGATTTTTACTTATAATATATTTCATATGGATGATTAGGCGAATTATTTAAAACTTATATTATAATTATTAAAATATTGGAAATAGATAGTGACAAATTTAAAATAAAAATTTAATACTTCGTAGATTATGATTTAGATGCACTATTTCAAACCCATAAAATACATTGAAGACTTCTTGAAGACTTTTTTTTATAATTAATTTTTTTGGTAGCCATTTCTATTAAAATAAGCATTATTCAATTTATAGTTTTTATAAAAGATTTTTTTTATTTGATTTTTATCAAAAGTATTTGTTATCTTCTTCAAACTATTACATTTTTTTAATTAATTTTTCCATATTATTTTTAGTAAGACAACTAAAATTTGAATTTTGCCAACATAAAATTTGATACCATGAATTGGATGAAATGTTTCCTTATTTATAAATATATTGTCTATAACAACCTATCAATTCCCTAACACCTTCCTTAATATTCCAAGATAACATTTTCATCAAACATTTATGTTTATATTTATAGGTTTAGTTCCACTTTTCTTTTTTTTTGGTTACGTAGGAGAGTTGGTCACAACCACACTATTTTTAGGATTTAGTTCCACTTCTTATTAACACTTTTCAGAATTGCTTTTGTTCTCTCGGATTAATATTCCTTTAGTTCCATTTTCATAAATTCTATTGTGATTATTAAAATATTGGAAATATATAGTGAAAAAGGTAAAATAAAAATTTAAGAATTTGTATATTATGATCTTGATGGACTATTTCAAGTCCATCAACATAGAAGACTTCCTGGAGTATTTTTATTTTTAATTAAGCTGTTGGTGTCACTTCAATTAAAATAATAAAGCATTACAGTACTCTCATTAAATTACTATTAGTTTAATTAAATGTTATCCAACTTACCTTCCTATCAAAGATGTTCACTTGATTTTCACTCCTTGATATTAGTTTTAATAAGAGATAAAATCTCACTTATATAGTTGCCTTTTAAATTTTTCATTTTTCAAGATGAAATTCAATACTATGATTGGTTGAAATGTTTTCTTATCTATAAATATGTTGTTTATAGCAACCTATCAATTCCTAATACCTTCCTTTTTAGGGGTGTTATTCATGCCCCTCATATTCCAAGATATCATTTCATCATTCTTTTTTTATTTTTATTTATGGGTTTAGCTCTGCTTCTTATTAACACTTAGTCATATTTACTTTTATTTTCTCACATTAATATTCCTATAAGTTTCTTTTTATTTTTAATTTTTGGGTCTTCCTCTTTTTTTTTTTAATTCCCATAAAAACATTCATCTTCATCAATTTCAACTTTTTCACATTGCTCATAGTGCGACTTGTCATATATGGGTTTGTCGTACTTTGAAGGATCCAAACTGCAAGAAATAATCTCATAAGCACTTTCTTCTTTATATTTCCATAGAAACCCTAGAGTGCAAAATAACTACCCCATAGCAACTACCTTCTTATGTTACCCTCAAAACCCTAAATTGTTATGGATTTCCTCCATATTTATAATGCTACTATGAAAACCCTAATGTGCAAGGGATAACCTCTACACTACTTTCATTCATATTGCACGGAGAGGATTCAATATTGCTTGAAGATAATAAAAATTATTTATTTGGAATAAAGGTGACCTCTTATGTCATCTTTATTTTATACTTCTCCTTCACATATTTCTTTGCATCTTTAATTCCTTTTGAATTTGAACCTACACATTGTACTATAGTGGCTTTTTCTATATGATGTTATTGATAAGGTTTATTTACCTCCTATTTTAGAGTGGAATTTCTTTTGATCTAATCCATTTTCTCTTATAGTATAATTTTATTGTATCATCTTCAAGATAATCTCATGATCAAAATTTTCTCTCTTTCTTCATAATTTTTATTTTGTAATATCTTATCATATGTCTAGTATCATAATAATCATGGCATCAAAATGCAATATTTTGATAATCCACTTGATAATACATAAGTTGAAGAAGGTGGCCCATTTGGTTAAGGACACACAAGGTTCCTAGTACACATTATCATCTTCATTTCATCAAGTAGAAAAAGCATTTCACCTATTAAACTATTCTAGTGCAATAGAGCTATAAACATATTTGTTCTTGATAAACAATTTTCCCTTGTGTGTGTTTGTATATATTTATGTATGTATGTATAATATTTAGCTAAGAAAACACTAACATGGGATGTTCTACAAAAGAGATCCTAGCAAGTTCTACTTCAATGCAGTTTGTTTAAAAGAGAAAAGAAAAAATGGATCACCTACTAGTTCACTATAATTTCTCAAGAAAAGTGTGGAGGTATATTCTACCCATGACTAAGTAAAAACACCAACATGGGGTGTTCTATAAAAGAGATCATAGCAAGGTTTAATTCAATGCAATTTGTATAAAAGAGGAGAAAAAGCAATGGATCACCTACTAGTTCACGAATATGTTGGAGAATATGCAATAATGGTTCAAATATAAAGGCTTAAAGTAATATAAGTTCATTCCATTAATAGTGGCATGGGGTCTGTAACTGGAAAAAAAATTCTATGTTGTTTGAGAGTAGGGAAATTCTACCTATACAAGTTAATCATAGATAAAATATAATTATAAAGGCATAAAAATAACCCCAAAATTAAAAGCTCTAAGGTAGGTTGGCAACTTAACTATGGATATTATGAAGTCTTGGTATTTGTTTATGGAGCTTCTCAAGACAATCCAAATAGGTGTGGGGCAAGAGGATTGTTATATTAGGATAAAAATCACAAATTAACTTTCAAAGTAGGTCTTGGTGAAGGTGTCAAAAATGTAGTAGAGTAGAAGACATTGATTTTTATTTAATAATGGTAGACGTGGAACAGAAAATAACAAAACTTCAATTTTTTAGTGACTCAAAATTGGTGGTAGATTTGGCTTCAAGTTTAGTAGGGATACAAAATTTTATGCTTAGGCCTCATTATGAGCAAGTGAAATTGCTAGAAGCATAATTTGTAGAGATATCTTATAAACATATATATAGTGAACTATGAGGAAGTAAATGGTCTATCAAAAGATATCATAGATATTCTAGTTGATACTTGGCTAAAGGAAGAAGGAATGTGTGGAATTGTGATTCCATCATAGTCTATACCATTTTGATACATTTTTTCTTTTGATAGAAGTCATGGTTTAAGAAATTTTTTGTGTTCTTTTTTATGAATTTTGATAATTAAGGTCATATCTATAACATAATTGATGGCTATAGGGTTGGAGTACCAAAATAACAATATAATATGACTAAAGGATTGCAATAGGCTATTATTACTATAACAAGTTTGATAGAGATTTTAGAGAAATTTGAGTCAATTGTTAGGAGTTTCTAGAGTATCTCTATATAGGGTTATTTAAGTAAGGCTTATATGAGGGTTACATGTTTCTTATAGATATATGAATAAAAGATAAAATCTTAATTATCCAATTGCCCTTTAAAATTTGAAGGGTTACATATTTTTTTTATAGATATATGATTAAGAGATAAAATCTCAATTAGCCAATTACCCTTTAAAATTTAAATTTCATTGGTTAATTTCTCTTTAAAATTTGAATTTCATTGGCCAATTGCCCTTTAAAATTTGAATTTCACCAAGATAAAGATCAACATCATAATTGGCTAAATTATTTGCTATCATATTTCCTTCTCTATAGATATGCTCACATTTCAAAGAGATTGTGTAGACACCAAAACAGCACCAATCCGATTATGTGACTGCAAACACTGATCGCTTTGACAAACACAGCCCCCAGGGCAGCCCTCAGAGGTCAAACAAGTGGTCCTAACCACTTTCATAGCAATTTTGTAAGGTCAAGAAGCAATTTGGCACATTTAGACACTTTGCTCAGTATTCGTCTCACCCAGGGACGAATACTAACTGGAATTCGTCTCACCCAGGGACGAATTCTGAAATCGTCTCACCCAGGGACGAATTCCAAGTTTAACGGGCAAAAAGAAGAATGGTGCCAAGTGGCAGCCCAGGACAGTCAGTTGATGACTCTTGCCTCGCACACGTGTGTGGGTGGATAGATAGGCCGTTAGAAGACTGTCACAAGGGCGATTATGAGAGCCCAAGTCAATGGAGGACTCCCCTCCCTCATGGGAAGACATGACTGCCACATGGCACCTATGACCAACACATGGCATTTGTGCTTCCCTCTCAAAAGAGACCCCATGGGTCTATAAAAGGTGGGACTTTTCTCACCCAAAAAGGACAGAAAAAAGGAGATTTCAAGCAACGAAGTGCTGTCGAGTTGAAGACCCACTTGCATCCCTTTTGGTTCACCTTCTCGCATCCACCAATCTCTTTTGCAAGGGAGGTTGTTGGGTGGCTTTTGGAAGCTTGAACCTGACCCAAATCCAACACATGGACACCTGAACCAACCAATTTGCCGACCCCCCAATCCTAAGAGGTTTTGGGCCTATCCCTAGTGGATTGGCTCCGAAGTCAAGTGCCAACGGTGGGAGGCCCACCTGGGCACCCCCGCACTTCCTAAGTTCCATTATTTTTAGCATTCTAGATTATTTGTTCGCATTGCATATTGTGTCATTTTGTTTGGTGAACTCATAGCTGCAATTTCATAACTTTTGATCGGATTCTAGTATGTTTTGTGTCGCTTTGTTGTTTCACTAACTTGCAGGTGGCGATATCAAATTCCCGAGGATAGAGGCCAAATTGGGAGAATCCGACCATCCGGGTCGTCCCAAAATGGCCCCAATTACATAACCCCTCTGTCTCGCAGGTGTTTTGGAGGTCTCGAGAGCCGACATTGGAACAGATCACTTCGGCTTTTTCAACACAGAAGAATTCGTCCCACCCAGGGACGAATTGCAGTCAGAATTCGTCCTGCCCAGGGACGAATTCCAGGTGAAAGCAGATTAGCCGACTGTTTCAGTGGTAATGGCTTTCTGGTAAGATCTTCTATTTTTTGTCAGTTTTTTGGGCTATTTGGATTCACTGTACTTATCATGTTTCGAGCAAATGTTTACATGCATCTTTGATGATTTTAGAGAACAAACACCTTTTATTTGCAGCAGATGCTACTGACATATTCGTTGTTTCTTTGTTCGCAGGAAGAGCAAGCAGAGGTCAAAGACTCATCAACATCGCCGACGACAAGCATTTTGGCCCGTCCATTTCAATCGTGGGCACGCGGAAAGAGGAACATTAAGTGATTGTAATCAAATTCTTTTAACGCTCCTAGCCCCTGAAAAGGGAGGAGGCGTATTTGTAATAGAGATCAAGAAAGTTTAATGAAAGGGCTGTGTTTTCTCCATTCGCTTGTATCTCGTTTTAATGCGTCTCTTTCGTTTCATGCATTTTACATTTCTAGGACTTAAGCGCATTTGATTTTGGTTGCATCGCAATTAGTGTTTCCTTTGCCCGAAATCTCGTGCTTTCAGTGGCGATCACGGTGGGACCCTGTTCCCTGGTTTTTAAAATCACAAAACTGATCAAATTTTTGTGTTTTGTGCTTGACAGGTACATTTTTGGTTGTTGATCGCTATTCGTCCTTGGTCGTGGCGATTGCTTTATCGAAATTCGCTCGACCCTGAGACGAATTCAAATTCGTCTCTGGGAGGGACGAATTCTGTTCTGTAATTCGTCTCACCGAGGGACGAATTTCTATCTGCAACTTTTCAGAGCAGAAATTTAGAAGCAACCGGTCCAGGCAGAGAAGAGGTAGGGATTTTCATAATCTCTCGTTAAATTTTTTGTTTCTGTTTCTGTTTCTTTAATTGTTTTCATTTAATCCTGCATTGCATTAGGGAAAGTCATTTATGCTTGTTTCATTTTCGCTAAATAAAATGAATCCCACACACTTCACGCAATAATTTTAAACCAAGGAGCCGGTCGTAAGACCCCAGCCCTTGAGCAAGACCAACGGTGGGTTCATCACCACCTTGGCTTAGCTTTGCATCCATTTCCCGATTGTCAACTGTTGTTAGGCGTAAATCCCGACGAAAGCCGACCGAGTGTCGCCGGGGTGATTCCCATGCGCGCGAGGATAAGTTTTCTATGGTAGGTGCCATTAACAGGACAATCCCCCTTCGTACCGCCTACGTACCACGTACCTTCTGCTCTCACGTACCTATAGTCTCCCTCTCGTAAGGGCGGGTATATAGAGAGGTTGGTATATCGGCCTGGTTGGTATATTGAAGGGGCTACCATTTTGGGAGTTATATGAGCCTTCATAATGCATTTAAACGTTCTTCAAAACCTACAAAAACAAAACAAAACATCAAAATGCACTAAACCAGTTTAGGGCACACCGATAATCCTTAAAAGAGATAATCACGGTTTGCGCATGTGTGTGTTTATTTCTGCTTAGTGTAGACAAAAAAAAAAATCATCATAAACAAGATAAAAATCTATTTAGATAGCATAGAAGCACCGCAATGGTGTACACCCGCAGCCAAGCCCAATCAAGGGCAGAAGCTCCGAAAGGTACACAAGAAGCAGGCACGAATCGCCTTCGCTTCAGTCTCGAGGATTTGGTCATACCGCCTTATCGGTCTAACCTACAAAAGAATCCAATTTAGAATCCTCGGTGGGGTATGCCTATTCAAAGCAGCCCCTTTCGAGAGGACGCCTTACATGTAGACCTTGAGGTAAACAGAGAATCGCCCTCTCAAGTTAGACATGAGTGGCCACGGCACGACGAAGCGCTAGATAGGCAAACCATCCATTTGGAGGGACAACGTGGATATGGTATCCCTTCTTTACCTCACATCAGAACAGAGAGACAAAATCTAGAGCGTAGGGTTCTTTACACAAAATGACCTAACTCCGCCTCGCCCCCTTCACACCTATGAGAGGGAGCACGAGGAAGATCATCGCATTCCTCAAAGACAACAACATACAACACGGGAACCTTGCGCTTCCGCACCAGCTGGACATCATGATCACCCCTTGAGGCCAGAACCTCGAGTACAAGCCGCCTACCTCGATAGAGGGAAGCGACCCCTTGAAGTTGTAGATCATCAAAATCAAGGCAAACACATAGGAGGAACATTCGAACCTCCCCGAGAAAAATAGGGTAGACCAAATTGACCCGATAGTCGCCCAACATGCCACCCGTCAAGCCCAAATCATGCGGCTTAAACAAATTCATCGGGAGATAGAGTATCAACACCGCTTGGATAGAGAGCGCATGCAACGCGAAGCGGATGAGCTACGCTATAAACTACCCGAGAGGGAGCCAACCCCTCGCATTCAAAGAGCCGAACAATATGTGAGACATAATCCGTTGGTGCAGGACAGTTCTCCACGACCTCGTCAAGCTTTGCCTCCAAGACCTCATGGATTCGAGAGGGAGGCAACTCCCCGAAACAATGATGGGTACCTTCAGCGAGGGCTTGATCAGGGTCATAGGTTTCGCCCGGAGACTCCTCAAGAATTTTACGAGGAGTATGAACCAGAAGAGGAATATGTTGAAAGTCCCCATCAAGGCAGGAGGGATGCCATTCGGCCACCCCTCCATAGGCCTCCAGTTTATCATAACTTACAATGAGAGAGAACAAGAGAGGAAGAAATAAAATCTTTCGA
This sequence comes from Wollemia nobilis, assembly GCA_028583015.1. Taxonomy (NCBI): domain Eukaryota; kingdom Viridiplantae; phylum Streptophyta; class Pinopsida; order Araucariales; family Araucariaceae; genus Wollemia; species Wollemia nobilis. Next base: position 3,418,738 of record JAQPPZ010002224.1, read on the forward strand.
TGCATACCAAGCGCTATTGGAGCGTTTGGAGTCTGTGGAAACAAAAGCTGCTGGGCATCAAAAACCCACATTACGTCAACTCCGCAGTAATCCGGTGCATCCCTTAGTGCCTACACCTCTTTACCCCGAGCACTTCAAGTTGCCTCAATTGGCAATTTTTAAAGGTGAAGAGGACGCACAAGAACACGTTACAAGATTTTTAAGCCAATGCTTCGGCATCCAAGATAATGACGCATTGTTGCTTAGAACATTCATAACCACATTCGTAGGCCCTGCCTCGGATTGGTTCACACAACTACCCAAACACAAGCATAAGCAACTTAGATCAATTAGTAGATGCGTTTCTTGAACGCTTTGCCTTCAACACAAGGAAGAAGGCATCACTGAGTGATCTGGCGAGCCTCAAACAATTTGAGGAGGAAACAATGGCAGCATATGGGAATCGATGGAGAGCTTTGCTTTCTAAGTTACCCTACCGTCCTCCTATGTCTGATCTCACGCAGATGTTCACAAAAAGTTGCTTAAAATCAATCTCTGGTCTATTGTTGCTACGGCAATACGATAGCTTAGAAGAAGCTTTGGCGCAAGCCAGAGTCATAGAAGAGATTAAAATAGGTGAAGGCGCAATCGCTAAGCCTAAAAAGAAAGAGTGGAATAAAACCACTAAAACCGGGACAACGCAACCACAACACGCTGCAGTCAACCAAGTTGCGATAAATGTTCCCACGCCTGTGCAAGAAACGTAGCCCCAAAAGGCTAATTACTAGGAAGTGCCTCCTGCTTATGAAAGAGATAATAGAAGACAGGAGCAAAATTACCCGCGTCGCCCTAGACGACATTTCACCCCATATGCGGAGTCTAGGGATTCCTTATTTGACCGCTTGTCAACGGAAAATTTAGTCACTTGCCATAAATTCAAACTATAGACCCTAACATTCCCAAGCCTAGGGGGTACAGAGAAGAATTGTATTGTAGATTCCATAGGCGCAGAGGACATGACTTGAATGGGTGCTGGAAATTCAAAGAACTAGTCCAGGATTTGATCGACAATAGAACATTGGTCGTGGACAACCCCATCGCGCCAAACAACCAACAAATGGGGGTATTCAAGGACCCCTTGCCCGCCCACGAGGCACAAACAAAACCACTCCGGATTAACGAGGTGCGACAGGATCTTCCCACGCAGGGATTTGTGGGAATGATTAGCATAGTAACAAGGAACATAAGGTACCCAACAGTTGCCCCCGAGGTAGCTACAAGGGAAGTTCCGACAACATCGCAGCCTCAACAACGCCCAACGCAGTTGCCCCCGCCTAGACCCGAGGTCACAATACGAACCAAACTCACGCAGAGTTTGCGGACCACATCGGCTAGGCTGTCCATTTACGAGCTTATTCAACAGTCAGCACCCCATAGGGAAGCTCTTATGGACATTTTAAAAGCCATTGAATTACAGCCCCACGAAGCAAATTCTTTCAACAACTTCGTAGGACATGTGAAACGATGTACGGAGCCGGTCATCACATTCAGAGAAGATGAGGTCAAAACGATATCGAATGACATGGCAGATCCACCCCTGCACGTTATCGCGCGGGTCAACGGGATTCCGTACAAGAGAGTGCTGATAGATACTGGCTCGTCCAAGTAACATCATTACCACTGCAGCCTTAAAACATTTGAAGTCGCCACCTCTCACATCACAAACCTCCACGTACACACTGCGAGCTTTCAACGATGCAATATGCTCGATAGTCGGCACAGTTGTTCTGCCTATCCAGGTAGGACAAAAGACAATACCTACACTGTGCCATGTGCTGGAAGGCGAAATGGCTTATAATATACTGCTAGGGCGGCCTTGGATCAGGGACATGAAGTGTGTCCCTTCGATCGCCCACCAATGCTTAAAGTATGCTTATGAGGGAGAAATACATGTAGTCCCAATGGACTTAGAGCCCTTCAAGTATTGCAATGCGGTACAATTCATGCCTCAATCGACCCTCCCTTCAACGCATTTGGATTTTCAATTAAATCCATCTAAACAGGGTCCGATACCGCAGGCACCACTGGTGGCCAACAAGGCAAAATCCCAGCCAGGGTGAGACCTCATCACCTGCTCCTTCATCATCAACGCCACCTATCATGGCCCAACGGAAGGACAAGGGAAAACAGATCGTGGAAGAGGTTAAACCCTTGGAAGAAAGGTTGCCCACAATCTCAATGGTATCAATGGAGAAAACACCAAGACAATAGAAACTAAGACTCCTAAAACACCAAACATGGAATGGAGTCAAGAAGGACTACCATTTCCTCCCACCCAATCATCAACAATCACTGTTGAAATGGCCAATACGGGCTTGGGGGAATATTTGGTACAAAATGTTGTGGCGACGCCAACATTGGAGTCAGTACAAGACATGGGAAGACCTCGCCTTCCCATAGGGACAATTGTTCCTCTAGGCTACCCTCCAAACCAGACAAATTTCGTGTATGGGGGCCTTGATCATGGTCTTGAACCATGCCAACAAAAGGAAGCAGACGAAGAGCCTTTTGTTGAAAACATCAACTATCTATCAAACCCATATTTTGCCCTAAAATATCTCGGCCAATGCAATTGGCATGGATACGGGCTAGGAAGATATGAGCAAGGGATGCGGATCCTTTGCCAACCAAGATATCAGATGCCATATGACAAGTCAGGGGTAGGGTTCAACCATCCCCTGCCATTAGACATCTTGGTTGAAAATATGCAAGGCCTAGAAATAGGCAACAAGGGGGGATTGGCATTAGACCCTTATGCCAATCCAAATACAAAATACACATTGGGAGACTACCTCCCATGGTCAACAAACACCCCTGGAAATAGCAGTAATCCCTCTCCTTTGCTAGAGAGAGGCGAAAGTTCGGACAGTGGTCCTCAAAGAGAAAACCAACGACTGTCGGACATCTTTCTGAAGTTGTTCCCCTTAGAGATTCCAGATGAAACAACACAACATCAAGAGAATCAGGTCCCTCCACCAAGAGTGGAACAACCACAATGGGACCAGATTAACTTGCTAGAACAAGGAGGATCCTCAACGCCGCAAGCAACAGTTGATGAAAAGGATGAACATTTTTGGGTCTTCGAAAGTGATTCTGAAGATGAGACTGAAATGGACTATCTCAGACATGCGCGACGACATCACCATGCTTTAACCCATGAAGATCTAATGGGACAGATGGGCATACGGTTAGGGCATGAATGGTGGGTAGACCCTGCAAGGTGGGACCAAGTATTGGATCCATGGCTCCAAATTCAAGATGAGCATCGTCCACCTCGAGATCCCATCATGACACCAGTGCCGAGAAAAGACCCTGCCATCCTTTTCGCAAATAGGGATGAATTCACACCTAGGGAAGATCCATTCGTGCCCGTTCCCGTAGAGCCAGATCCAGAGTATAGGGAGCATCTAAAAGAATCGAGCTATCACACCCACGGTTCTGGAGACCAAATTCATTCCATCCACATGATCTCCATTGATTTGACCGCACCCATCCGTAATCCGGCCGATCCAACACGGTCATTGCATCTAGACATAGATGCCATCGACTGGGATCGCGTCAATTCACCTTTATCACCATCAGAGTACTGGCCTTTCGGTGAAATGCCTCATTTGACCCCAAGGACAACTCAAGAAATTTTTTAGGCTGAAGAGGGACCCGAGGTTCCAAACGTAGATTTAAACTCAGCCAATGATATCCATTTGATCCCGACTCCACATCAGTTGGAGGAAGGATCCCACATGTCAGTCGAAGAAACGACTGACGTAGACATCGGCTTAGACCCAACGAATCCACAGATTATCAAACTGGGGGTAAGTCTTTCCCCCGAAGAGCAAGCCGATTACATTACCCTTCTCAAAGCGAAGAAGGAGGTTTTTGCATGGTCATACAGAGACATGCCGGGACTAGACCCGCAGCTAGTCACGCATAATTTAACGCTTGATCCGACAATCAAGCTTGTAAAGCAAAAACTACGCAAGATGCACCCAACAGTGGCCTTGATGGTCAAAGACAAATTACAAAATCTGTTGGATGCACAGTTTGTCATCTCGCATGGATTATCCGCCATGGCTGTCCAACATGGTTCCCGTCAAGAAGCCCGACGGGAGGATTCGCATATGCACCGATTTTTGAGACCTAAACAAAGCGAGTCCTAAGGATGATTTCCCCTTGCCAAGCATCGACGCGCTAGTAGACGCTACAACAGGTCATGAAATGCTCTCCCTAATGGATGGCTTCTCAGGATACAACCAAATTCGTATCAATCCTGAAGACCAACTTAAAACGGCGTTCACAATGCCTTGGGGGACATTTTGTTATAAGGTCATGCCTTTTGGCCTTAAAAATGCTGGCGCTACCTACCAACGTGCAATGACATACATCTTCCACGATTACATGCACAAAACTATGGAAGATTACATGGATGATTTGTTAGCCAAGTCTCTTTTGCGCTCAGATCATCTCGGTGACTTAAGCAAGATCCTCGATCGCCTCATAGAGCATAAGGTCAGATCGAATCCCAAGAAGTGCGTATTTGGCGTCACATCTGGAAAACTCTTGGGTTTTATAGTCTCAAAACGAGGCATTGAAGTGGACCCAAAGAAAGTCAAGGCAATCCTTGAAATGGCTCCCCCAACTACTATCAAGCAGCTCAGAAGTCTGCAAGGAAAGGTCGCGTCGATTAAACGCTTCATAGCGCAATTATCTGACAAATGCCGACCCATGAACAAATTATTGCACAAGGGGGTCACATTTCATTGGGATGACGAGTGCCAGTCAACCTTTGACGAAATCAAACAATACTTGGCTTCGCCGCCAGTATTGGCACCACCTAGACCAGGAGTGTCGTTCTACTTATACATCTCAACCATCGAGGTGGCACTCGGGCGCCATGCTAGCCCAAAAGAATGAACTTCACAAAGAACAGGCTACTTACTATCTTAGCCGCACCCTGGTCGGGCTACGAACTTAACTATGCATACGTTGAGAAACTCGGCTTGGCAGTGGTGTTTGCTACCAAAAAGCTACGCCACTACATGCTGAGCAACACTACGTATGTTGTGTCTAAGGAGAATCCATTGCGATACATGATGAGTCGTACGTATCATAGTAGTCGCACGGCGAAATGGATCATGTTGTTGATGGAATTTGACATTGAGTTCATTGGGCAAAAATCTATCAAAGGACAAGTCATAGCCGATCAACTAGCAGAGGCTCCTCTTGAAGACGATCAGCCTCTGGTCATAGAACTACCCGATGATGGGGTCTTCCATGTCTCGTAATCGCCAGATTCGATGAGCCCGAGTCACGAGCCGACATAACCCTGTTCTTCGATGGTTCTAAATGCGAGCAAGGTGGTGGCACAGAATTGTATTCTTCACACCGCAGGGCGCTCCAATGCCCCTATCATTTAAATTAAACTTCCAGTGCACCAACAATAATGCAGAATATGAAGCCTTGCTCCTAGGTCTTCAAACAACAATCGCCATGAACATCAAATGATTGAATATCTTTGGTGATTCGCTGTTAATAGTCAATCAAGTCAAAGGGGTATATCAATGCAAATGCCCAGTTCTGAAGGCCTATAAAGCCCTCGTGGACAAATTCCTGGCAAAACTTGAGTGGTATGACATCGAGGCACTCCCTCGATCATCGAATCATTTTGCGGACACAATGGCCTCTTTGGGGTCACTAATCCCGCAAGACCTTTCAGGTGATATGACAACTATTCAAGTCAAAACCTTATCGCAATCCGCGATAGAGCGTGCAAGCTCAGACTTGACGCCAAGAATCCACATGATCCAGATTGAACCATCCTCGGATAAGTTCTTTCGAATCCGAGATCGTCCGAAACGTGCCAACCGGGGGTCCTTGTTCTCCCCCACTCCCATTAATAGCAACACAACGCTATTCTTACAAGTTCTATCCCATTCAACATTTGTTAGGGAAGAACTTCGAAAGGGATTGGCTGTTCATACCGTCGAGGTTTCTGATCAACAGGACTGGTATTTACCCATAAGAGACTACCTCAAGTTAGGTAATCTTCCCTTTGGATTGACACATGCCGCAAAACGAACATTCAAGCGAAAGCGGCTAAGTATGTCTTGATAGGAGACATTTTGTATCGTCGCAGCTTATGACGGAATTCTTCTTCGTTGTTTGGACCAACAATAGTCCACTTGGGCGATCGCCCAAGCGCACGACGGTACATGTGGTGGTCACTTTAGTGGTATGGCCATCGCAAAGCGCATTCTTCGCATGGGCTATTATTGGCCATCTTTAGAGCGAGATTGTTGCGAATATGTCAAGAAGTGCGTGAAATGTCAACATCATGCCAATTTGATGCACGTACCTTCCCGGGCCCTACAGACAGTCCAATCTGCTTGGCCATTTTCGTAGTGGGGCCTCGATCTAATCGGAAAGATCTCCCCTGCATCGTCAGGCCGTCACACGTTTATCATAACGGCCACAGAGTATTTTACCAAATGGGTGGAAGCAATTCCGTTAACCTCAACGAAAGGACCCCGCATTGTGGAGTTCATCTTGCATAACATCATATGTCATTTTGGTATTCCATCCAAAATAATATCGGATAATGGGCCATCATTCAAGAACAAAGACGTGCGTGCTTTGACCACAAAGTACAAAATTCAGCACAGCTTTTCAACGCCCTATTATCCGCAAGCAAACGGGCAAGCAGAGGCATCAAACAAAACACTAGTCGCCATCCTTAAAAAGACAGTCACATACAATCATAAGGATTGGCACATACAAATCCCACTTGCCCTTTGGGCTTATCGCACTAGCATTCGGACGCCCACTGGGGCAACTCCGTTTTTGCTCGTGTATGGCTCAGAGGCAGTAATGCCTCTCGAGTTGGAAATTCCTTCCCTCCGCATATCAATGCAGGAGTTCATCGATGATAACACTGCACGGCAGGCCCGGTTAGACCAACTTACGTTGCTTGACGAACGACGCGTTAATGCTCTCGAGCACTTACGTATCTATCAAGAGCGGCTTAAGAAAGCATACAACATGAAAGTTCACCTAAGAGACTTTCGGGTTGGTGATTTGGTTCTGAAGGAAAACCAACAAAACTCTAATTTGCCATCCCACATGAGGGACAAATTCACGGCAAATTGGTTAGGTCCATATGTCATTGATAGCATAATAGGACCCGGGACATACCGGCTAGCTTCTCTTGATGGTATCAAGGAAACAGAACCCTTGAATATCAGTCATTTGCGACCATTCCACATCTAAGAAAGCCATATCCTCAAAAAGCTCCAAGGATTATCACAATCACTTGGTCAATCCAAAAGCTCCAAGGATTATCGCAATCACTTGGTCAATCCAAAAGCTCCAAGGATTATCGCAATCACTTGGTCAAAACAAAAAGCTCCAAGGATTATCGCAATCACTTGGTCACCACAAAAAGCTCCAAGGATTATCACAATCACTTGGTCAATCCAAAAGCTCCAAGGATTATCGCAATCACTTGGTCAAAACAAAAAGCTCCAAGGATTATCGCAATCACTTGGTCACCACAAAAAGCTCCAAGGATTATCACAATCACTTGGTCAATCCAAAAGCTCCAAGGATTATCGCAATCACTTGGTCAAAACAAAAAGCTCCAAGGATTATCGCAATCACTTGGGCAAAACCCAAAAAGCTCCAAGGATTATCGCAATCACTTGGTCACACCAAAAAGCTCCAAGGATTATCGCAATCACTTGGTCAAACCTAAAAAGCTCCAACGATTATCGCAATCGCTTGGTCAAATTCATCAATAGAGAGTTCCTCTAGCACCGCATATTCACATTCACAAAATCAATCCATCAAAAGTACAAAAATATGTAGCTGCATTAAGCATTGCATCCATACATTGCATATTTGTGGTTGTATAGGTCAAAGGCACCATAGGCTGCAATTGCTCGCTAGTCCATCTTGTTTCGCATAGTTCCATTTTACAAAAACAACAAAAACACCATGCATAACTTTTACCACACTACGATCAAGTGGTCTGTAAATGTACCAAGAGTTTCAATGATTCAGTCATCATTTTCCTCTTTAACCATGTAATGTATCAAATCGAACAGATTTTACGAAGGTAGAGTCATACTTGAAATACACCTTGTTACGTAACATCCCAACACAAATTAAAACACTAAAAATTCCCAAGTTGTGTGAACGAAAGATGAAACCTGCAAAGTAATCTAGGTCACCACAAGCGAAACGGTTATCTTGATCATCCCCCTGTGCGAATGACCCCTAGAATGCTGAGAGTTGGCAAAAGGACAAGCATCCTCCCTACCCAATTCCCTAAGAATCCCTAAAGTTCTCAATAGTTGCAAAAACACCAAAAATTTGCAAAATGTCAAAACTCCAAAATTTGACAACCTACAGTGCACACATCAAAAGGCAAAAACAACAGTGATTTTCGTCACTCCATATCCCCAATCCCTTGCTCGAAAGAAAAACAAATCAAAATAAATAGTGATCTCATCACTACAAATGAGCAAGTATCCCAATACAATTGAAGAAAAGAAGGGAGTTGACCTTGAATCCCTGGAACTCTCAGCATTCTATAGGTCATAAGGCAAGCTTCAGTACCAATTTGGTTGATAGCCTATCGATAACAGAAGTAAACCTCCCGCATGACGATATATCTGTCACATTAACTTGCGTACAGATCAATGTTTGCATGTGGATGAGCTAGCTTATGGCATCCTGGATTACACCGCAGATTAATCTTAGTACATACAACAAAGGAATTCGTGGAGCTAATTAGGTGATCCTCAATACAGGTTCGGTTGAAAGCCCATCTGGCACTGGCGGTATCCTAACAAATACCACTAAATGAACTCAATTGCACACACAGGGATGTAAAATAACTTGGTCAAAAACAAGTTCGATTCATACCTTGTCCAAAAGTCTTGTAAGATAAAGTACAGTCATGGATAGTGAGTTAAAACTGTCTGAATCTCAAAAAACCTTACATACATTCCTAAACCATCTGCGCTGCTTATCATCCTTATAATACCATCAAAAAATACAAAAATAGAAAACCACATATATCCATACAAGAGTCATACACCATAACAATAAAAAGCATCTTAAACAGCCTATGGTGCCATAACCAATCATCACAAAATTCCATTCATTCACTTTGCATATCACATAAAAAAATCAAAAACACTTGCACTCATCATAACATCTGAATCCATCAAAAAAAGATAATCATACATACATCCATAGTAATTAGCCATCACGCATAACAAATATAAAACATCACACGTACAAAACCAAATAAAACCGGTATATATATATATCGCCAAAAATATGCCCGCAGGCTACAAAAATGGTCCTCAGACCCCGAAATCATACCCAAAAACCCAACCTAAGGCGTCCACCAACATGATCACGCAGGATCGGTGCGACGGGAACTACCCCCCATGGTGTGGGTCCTATGGGACCCTGCAGGGCGGCTACTGCCAACCCCTGCATCATGCCTACTACCACCTCCCTCATCTAACCGCCTGCGATGAGATGATGCTGACTGCTCAGTCGCACTATCCCTCATCCGGTGAGAAGATCCACTGACCGAGGGCTCGGGAAGTCACCCACCAAGACGGATGACCTCCCTCTCCAAGTCTATCCGGTGACGACACCACTCTGCCTCTCGTCGATGATAGTAAGACAATGCATCATCGCGCTGTGCCAAAACTCTATCCCGCTCTGCTAGCTGGGCCCGCAGGAGATCCCTCTCCCGCAGCGCGTCCCCCAGCTCCCGCCGTGCATCCCCCAACTCCAGATCCCGTATCCGCAGTAGCTCTGTCAGTCACGCATTTTCAGCGCGTATCTCAGACTCCATCTCCTCTCATAACTGCCGGACGCACAAGACTCGTCGGAGCAGCACCCTACTCGGGCTCCCCCTGCTCCTCCACGTCCTGCATGTCCGGCTGATCCGGAATGCCCAAGTCTATAGCCTCATCACCCACATCAACCATGTCCACGTCATCCAATGGAGCCCCCCAATCACACCCTGCTACCTCAGCATCCTCCACTGCCGCCTCCGTGCCTCCCAGTGGCCCCTCTCCTCTCCATCGCCGTAAAACCCACCACGAGTCATACTCGGTGGTAGTCCCGACGTCATCCACGTCCGGGACACCAATCACTGCATCGGACTCCTCACCCAATGGCACAGTGACCGGTGGCTCTAACCCCCTCTCATCTCCCCGCCTCCGATAGACCACGGGCTCACTAGGCAACCCCTGGCGAACACCGAACTGTCATGTAACCCGACCGTACAAAAAGAACTCATGCTCCATCCCGTGCCGCCCAGTCAACCACCGCTCCCTACGTACCCGTCGGAGCCACTCTCCAGCCTCAGGCCAGGCTGGACAGTCCCGATAGGGACGCCAAAACACCTCCCCTAGAGTGAGCCGAGAAAAGGCCTCAATGTAGTGCTCAACGGCACCTGCCCATCGCCGACTCCGCCCCTGCTCCGCAGACCGCCGCCACAAAACTGCATAACCAATCTCCTCATCCTCCATCACCGCCCGAGTCATCCACGGTAACCCGGTCGGCCTCTCCACTGCTATGTGCTGCCAACCCCAGCACTGCAGCAGATAACTGCAACTGACACCCTTTCGCTGTCGACAGTGGACCGCATACAGCTCCCCGTAGAGCTGTGCCAACAATGTTTGTCCCCATCTCAAAATCAGTGGTGCTTCTATCGGGCACTCTACCAACTCGCCATACCAAATCCAACAAGTTCCACGGGAACCTCGCGCTCGACGAATCGGGGAGAAGCATGTTAGAAATAAGGCCCATCAAGAATGCGTGCCTCACTCCTAACACCCCCTCTCCCGCCACCAACAAACCAAAATCCCGCCGACCGACATCCACCTCGACTGTCTCCACCGGGTTCGTTACACCCGACCTCTCCCCATGCCCAAAGCATCTCGTAAGTACAGCAGTCCGATGATCACGCGGCGATGTCCTAATAGGCGATCCGTCTATCGAAATCCGAAGCAACCGATAGACATCCTCCAAAGTTACGCTCATCTCCCCGTCGAAAGATGGAACGTGTTGGTCCGAGGATCCCAAAGTCCGATCGGGGCCATCGGATAGGCCTCGATCCGGGACCACAAGCTCCAGCCGAGACACCTGCTTGAGCCCAAGGGCATCAAGCCATTCCCAATCACCATCAGTCAGTGCACCCCGCGCCTCAGTAAAGGCGGTAGGTACACGGTACCGGCTCCGAACCTGCAAAAGAAAACAATTAAACAAAAAACAAAAAAAAAATTAAAAAACATGGAAAAGAACTGTACAGCATAAAAAGAAATACAAGTAGTTGTCTTCAATCCAGTTTCAGGATTTAAGTTTTAAAACACATTTCGAAAAACAGCATCACAAAAACAATTAAATAAAACAAGTGCAAATTTAAACAAAAATAAGCTCTAGAGGACACTTACGAGTTTCGCCTCGGCTCCGCCGCTCGAACCAGCTTGTGCACTCATGATGGCAGAGAGAATTCCAGCAGCGCTTCGCTTTGCAGAATTACCTCCTCCTCCCAGAGCTCCAAAATCGCAAGAAAAAAAATGACACAAATGAGCCCAAATGCAAGTTTTGGCCCTTAAATAGGCCTTTTGAGCTGGAATTCATCCTTGACTGGGACGAACGCTCAGGTTAGCGCTCGTCCCACCCAGGGACGAATTCTACAGCTAGAATTCGTCCCACCCAGGGACGAATTCAAACCAGCACTTCAAAAACATCAAAAAATGATCAAAAATGCAATAAAAATAGACAATAAATTTGCCCGATAAGAGTGTTGCTGCACCTGACATCCAAGCCATACAAAATAGACACTAGAGTCACAAATTATCACTATCCTACTCCCTAAGAAGGCTACAATAGCCGGACCGCTCCACGGGAGACGGATTTTTGACAATTTAATCCCCAAATGGTGTCACAAAAAAAAACAAAAACAACAAATAAACGCAACACAAAAACACAGCAATAAGCATTGCCGGACACAAGTGCTCTTGCACTTAACCTCTAGGCAAAGAAATACGATGTCGGGGTTCAAATTGTCACTCTCTTACTTCCCCAAGAAGGCTACCATAGCCGGACCGCTCCACGGGAAGATGGGTTTTTGATGATTTCACCCCATTATGGCATCACCAAAAGGGTTAACACCCACCAAAAACAGGTCCAAATGTTGGAAAAATTGCACATGCTAAACGGTAAACCCTCTAAAGGCCCCCTTACACAAGTCATCTTGGGTCAAGCGACTCGTCGCTTCTCTCATGAAGGTCATTCCCTCATCGATTCGTCGCTTGAGGGGGTAGTCACACTTAGTCACCAATCAACAATCACACACCCAATTAAGGAAAACGACATGCATTCAAAGAATCATTGACAAAGACAATTACGCTCCTGCTTGGGGCAGTAAACAAGCAACAATCAAATCAATCAAACACTTGGCATTTCGTGAATCATGAACACAAGGTTCCCCTGTGGATAAAATGCCCTTCGCCTATTCATGACTGATCAATGTCTAAGTTCAAGTCACACCTCACCAAAATAGGTTAACACTTGAAATCAAACTCCTTAGCTCGTCAGAAGCAAGGATTCAAGAATGCATGCCCTTTCCATGCTTGGGGCATCAAAAGTTGGTTAGGTTACCAAGAAACCCTAATCATTAGTGCTTTGGTTATCTATTTTTGCTCGACGCTGTGCCATGCACAACGCATCCCAAAAAGGGGCATCTCGTAGACACCAAAATAGCACCAATCCGATTATGTGACTGCAAACACTGATCGCTTTGACAAACACAACCCCCAGGGTAGCCCTCAGAGGTCAAACAGTGGTCCTAACCACTTTCATAGCAATTTTGTAAGGTCAGGAAGCAATTTGGCACATTTAGACACTTTGCTCAGTATTCGTCTCACCCAGGGACGAATACTAACTGGAATTCGTCTCACCCAGGGATGAATTCCAAGTTTAACGGGCAAAAAGAAGAATGGTGCCAAGTGGCAGCCCAGGACGAAGTCGTTGATGACTCCTGCCTCGCACACGTGTGTGGGTGGATAGATAGGCCGTTAGAAGACTGTCACAAGGGCGAGTTATGAGAGCCCAAGTCAATGGAGGACTCCCCTCCCTCATGGGAAGACATGAATGCCACATGGCACCTATGACCAACACATGGCATTTGTGCTTCCCTCTCAAAAGAGACCCCATGGGTCTATAAAAGGTGGGACTTTTCTCACCCAAAAAGGAAGTAAAAGGAGATTTCAAGCAACGAAGTGTTGTCGAGTTGAAGACCCACTTGCATCCCTTTTGGTTCACCTTCTCGCATCCACCAATCTCTTTTGCAAGGGAGGTTGTTGGGTGGCTTTTGGAAGCTTGAACCTGACCCAAATCCAACACATGGACACTGAACCAACCAATTTGCCGACCACCCCAATCCTAAGAGGTTTTGGGCCTATCCCTAGTGGATTGGCTCCGAAGTCAAGTGCCAACGGTGGGAGGCCCACCTGGGCACCCCCGCACTTCCTAAGTTCCATTCTTTTTAGCATTCTAGATTATTTGTTCGCATTGCATATTGTGTCATTTTGTTTGGTGAACTCATAGCTGCAATTTCATAACTTTTGATAAGATTCTAGTATGTTTTGTGTCGCTTTGTTGTTTCACTAACTTGCAGGTGGCGATATCAAATTCTCGAGGATAGAGGCCAAATTGGGAGAATCCGACCATCTGGGTCGTCCCAAAATGGCCCCAATTACATAACCCCTCTGTCTGCAGGTGTTTTGGAGGTCTCGAGAGCCGACATTGGAACAGATCACTTCGGCTTTTTCAACATAGAAGAATTCGTCCCACCCAGGGACGAATTGCAGTCAGAATTCGTCCTGCCCAGGGACGAATTCCAGGTGAAAGCATATTAGCCGACTGTTTCAGTGGTAATGGCTTTCTGGTAAGATCTTATGTTTTCTGTCAATTTTTTGGGCTATTTGGATTCACTGTACTTACTGTTTCAGGCAAGTGTTTACATGCATCTTTGATGATTTTAGAGAACAAACACCTTTTATTTGCAGCAGATGCTACTGACATATTCGTTGTTTCTTTGTTCGCAGGAAGAGCAGCAGAGGTCAAAGACTCATCAACATCAGCGACGACAGCATTTTGGCCCGTCCATTTCAATCGTGGGCACGCGAAAAGAGGAACATTAAGTGATTGTAATCAAATTCTTTTAACGCTCCTAGCCCCTGAAAAGGGAGGAGGCGTATTTGTAACAGAGATCAAGAAAGTTTAATGAAAGGGCTGTGTTTTCTCCATTCGCTTGTATCTCGTTTTAATGCGTCTCTTTCGTTTCATGCATTTTACATTTCTAGGACTTAAGCGCATTTGATTTTGGTTGCATCGCAATTAGTGTTTCCTTTGCCCGAAATCTCGTGCTTTCAGTCCTAGAAATTTGAATTTCACCAAGATAAAGATCAACATCATAATTGGCTAAATTATTTGCTATCATATTTCCTTCTCTATAGATATGCTCACATTTCAAAGAGATTGAATCTAATAAGATATGATGAACATCAACATTAATATCATTTTTATCCAATCCCCACATTCATTTTTGTTGATAGCATTAATGGTAATCTATGAATACCCTTCAATTGAAATATATTTCCATATTTTTTCTATTGTGATTTTAATTCCTATAAGAAGTTCCCTAACTTCTACATAATTGTTTGTTGAATTTCCTTATGATTTTAAGTATGCGAGGAGAATTTTACCTTAATTATTTCAAAAAATACAACCTCTATTAGTGTTTTGTAAATTTCCTTTAAGAGCATAGAAGCACCATCAAAACTAATTTTGATAAATCCATTTTCTATACATTTCCATTTCACCTTAGCTTGAAGTAGAACCTTTGTTTTAATGTTTTTTTTGGATAAATGAATAAATATTATTTATTATTTTTAAAATTGAGCTACCTATTTTATGTTAAACATGTGTCTAATAATATCTCTATCTCAAGAAATAATTTCTTCTCAAAATTAAATAATTTTAAAGATAATTTAATTTTTTTAAATAAGTTAAAATAATAATTGCCATAAAATCAATTATTAGAGTCATGCCCTAATATTCCATGATATCATTTTCATCATCATTATTTTTATTTTTATTTTTATTTGTGGGCTTATTCATACCCCTAATACTTTTTTTAGGTGTCGTATTCATACCCCTAATATTCCATGAGTTTCTTTTTTATTTTGTTCTTGCTTTAGTAGCCTTTGTCTCCTTTTTTCATTCTCATCAACACTCTCATATTCATCATATTTTCTATTTTGATTTATTCTTCATTATGAACTTATGTATTCTTCATAATGAGATTTCATAATGAGATTTCATAATGCAAGTAATAGTCTCATAAACACTTTTATCTTTATGTTGCCTTGAAAACCCTAAAGTGCATGTATTATCCACTAGCCATTACTTTCTTATGCTGCCCTAAAAACCCTAAATTTCTTAAATATCCTTCATATGCCTTTATTTATTGTGTTGTGCTTGAAAGCCTAAAGTGCATTGAATACACTATACTACTTTAACTATATTAACTTTAAAAAATAAACACCACCATGGTATAGCTCTATAAATCTAGTTTATAATAACTATAAAATGATAAAAATTTGACTCTATATGCATGAATGAGAGATAAAATAATAATAATAGATGCAAAAATTACTATGGTATAGTGAGGGAAAACAACTTAACCGCTTGGATAAAAACATGACAACCAATATAACCAAGGTATAAGAGCTTTGAAAAAATATTATGTGCAGAGATCTAATATATCTTTTATTTTTTTAAATATCAAAAATTAAAAATTAAATATGTCAGTCCATATGTTGTAATTAGAAACTTGACTATTGCTTCTTGCACTATTATTATGCCTTAATTTTCCATGCTACCACTCTACCTTCAGTATCCACACTGCCACTTCTTCGTGCTACCACTACTTTGCATTACATGATTGTTTTGCAACCAAGCCTGATGAATTCTTGAATCATACACACTTGTATTTAAGTCAAACACTCAAAATTGGTAGGTCTTTTGATGTCTTTTCTATTACTAAAATAGTGTAGCTAATATTACCTAGTGTAACATTCCAAAAATGCTTATGAAAGATGCTTATTTAAACAATCCATGATTTCATTTCTAAAATAATTTGATCTTCCTTTCAACCCTTACTACTTGTTGGTATTCTAATATTCCAAGCATTCAGAGGTCTATTCAAGTGGTGCTATATTTAGGTGAGATATTTTGAGTTCTACTATCAACAATGGCTAATTGTTCTACCTTGGTGCTAAATTTTCAATGGCTTAAAACATGCTATGTTGGATTAGGTTCTTCTCTGGGTGTGCACACTACTGGTACAACTTGAGTGCTCTAGCTAAGTGTCTCTTTGGTTTGGTTTGAGTGTTCCTCTAGTCGAGTGCCTCACTGAGTCAACTTGAGCATTGTTATGCTTATATTTTGCTTTCTCTTGAGTGTTGGTTTGGTTTAGGTAAACTTTAGAGATTTTTCTAATGTTAATATATTTTTACCTTCAATAATTTAACCTTGCATTCTTAATATAGGCAGTTCTATCCTCATAGAAAATTGGTGTACTGCTTTGCTTTGCTCTTCGACATTCTCTTGATGGTCGCTTAATATTTGTATTGCACTGTATTACATTGTATTCTCATTTTTTGAGGATATTTCTTTTCTTCTAAATTAGCACTCTCTACTTTAATTAGCTTTCCTTGGCCTTTATTTCTTCCTTCAGTAGATGGCCATGTATATTTATTTTACATCAAAGCCTCTCATTAAACTTTACAAGATATATCAGCCTCTTGGCTTATTAGAGCCTTCCTTCTTAGCTTATAATAGCCTTCCTTTAATGGATACTTTTACAAACTACTATTCAATCTCTCTTACCTTCTACTATAGATGATCGTGTAGAGATAACTTATTCTTATATTATGAGCCTTCTTCTTTTATCATAGGCTCCTTATTTCTTAGACCTCTTTTCTTTAAGGATCTCTTTATTGACCTCTTGGGTCTGTTGGTTTCTTGAACCAATATCACTATAACTTATTTTATCAAGACCTCTTTCTAATGGCTTATCTTCTATATTGATTTCTTAAGCCTATTTTTATGTTCCTCTGCAACCTCTTTATCTTCATACCTCTTTTATTTCCTTTAATAAGGGGTATATATGTATGGACTCTTATATTTTCACTAAAAAGGGCCTGAAATATTTATCATGGAGATATTTATTTGAAGAGTCTCTATCCTTTATTATTTTATCTCTATTAAGGTCTTTATTTAAGCCATAAATTCTTCAATACTCTGCAGCTAAACAAATACAACCCTGTGCAAGAAACTTCTTTTTGAAGCTTTGATCCCACTATTAGTTTTCTTGATAGATTAACTCATAGAAAGCTTTATCTAGGATCAAGAAATAATTAATTGTATGTCATTAATCAAACTAACAATGAATATCAATATTGGAATAACAATAATATATCACAAATATATTAAATATCATAGAACTACAAGATTGATACAAAGAGAGATACATTGCTTGGAGCTTTATCTCCAATATATAATTTTACATGACTTTTCAGTACTTTGACTATTGCTCTCCTCTAATAGCTAGGAGATGCATCCTTTCATATTCCTCATATTGAGACAAAATGCTCATCTTGCCACATATCAATGTGACTCTTCATTCTCTCTTGACACCTTGCACTTTCTCTCATGTTGACATATACGTTATATAAAATATAAAGTGTCTACTAAACTAATATTACAAGAGGCCAAATAATATAATACTTCAAAAATCCTAATCAATATCATTATTTACACTAGAAGATACATCACACATGTAATAACAACAAATATTTAAAGTTGTATAAAATTTAAAAATTCACTAAAAAAAAATGCTTTGAACATAAATTAATCTACTCCTAATCTAAACATGGTTTAAAGAAAATTGAAAGGTTTAAGGGTAAGAGAAAATAAAATAAAACAAACAAGCTCATACTATCCTGAAGTTCTATTTAGATCTAGTGACACAACAAATTCAATTTAAATCAATCTCGACCCAGCCAGTATTCACACAGCTTGAGGTCCAAGATGGTGTAAGCTTCAGAGAAGCAACAGACTATGAAATGGACTAAGAGAAACCATCATCAGCATGCACAAATTTAACACAATGAATTTCAAAAGCCTTTCATTAAGATATTCATTGAATACATTATTTCATATTTGTCCACTTTGGTGGATTACAAGAAAAAAGCTCAGAAAACAAGAGCAACTTGGTTTAGAAATGTCTTTTTTTTATTTGTGGAAAATATCCCAAAAGGGATGCCATTTTCGGGTAAGACCCAAGGAGGCATGGGTATCCATTGTACCAAAATCGCCCAGGGCATGATGGCCTACCACCTTTGACATACTCAAGGAGCTAACAAACACAGAATAAGATATAAAATAAATAAATAAATAAATAATAATAATAATAATAATAATAATAAAACATGCTCCTTGAGTGTGTCAAAAAGATAAAGCACAACCAAGCACACAGAAAATAAGATAAAAAAAACCACAACACGAACCACATAGAAAAAACACAAGAACAACATAACAAAACACAAACATGAAAAAAACAATAGAACACTACAAAGATATAACCAACATAAACATGAAAAATACAAACAACCAAAAACTACAAAATTAACAAATAAAAATAAAAATAAAAAAACAACCAACAACAGATAGTAAACAAAAACAAAAAATATAGAAAACACTCACACATAAAAAACACAAAATAACACAAACATACATAAACATAAGAACAACAAAAACACAAGAACAAAAAGAAAAAACACAAAAACAACAAAAACAAAAAAACATACACACCTCAAAAAAAAATTAAACATAACAATGACCTTTCTAGACCAAAAGACGTTTAAGGCAAGAATCAACGAAGGAAATAAAAGAAAGAATAGTTTGAACTAGGAAACTAAAATACCCTGACCGAACCAAAGAGAAGCAAAAATAAAGCAAGAAGAAACTAGGTACCTTTAGAACTGGAGCCATCCAAAGAAATGATAGAAAGAAGAGCTTCCCTTATTTGTGAAGCCCACCATCTAGGAGGGTGGCCATAACAAATAATATCACCTTTGTCCAAATCCCAATTAGCTAAAACATAAACACTCTTGTTTTGATTTCTAACCACATGATTGTAATCAACTTACAAAAATCCCCTCTGTATTAATTGAATCTTCTCAATAATTATTTTTATTCTCCAATCAACCTTATCATTCTTAGAAGGATTCTTCAAAATATTAATCATGAGTTGACAGTCAGACTCCACTAACACATTTTCCCATCCAACCTTAGTAGCCTCTTGAAGGCCTCTGAGGATACCATACCCCTCAACAAGGTTAATGGAAAGAATACCCAAATTCTCAGCTAAAGTAAAATCAAGGAGTCATCTGAAAGTCTACCAATTCCTCCCACACTAGCTTTTCTAGGGTTCCTTCTAGAGGCTCCATCAGTATTGACTTTACCAAAATCCTTAGGAGGAGGTTGCCAATTTCTTGTCCTATCCATCTTACAAATACTCATATTTCCTTTAAGATGGTTGCCCTTAGCAGATTTAATCTTCAATCTTTGCATCACTTGATCTCATTTTTTGTGGAAATTTTAGGGGTGATTTAGGAGTTGATGGATTGATTCAACTAAGTTGGCTATGGTATTTTTCCAAATATAGTGAATATCCTTCCTATCTTGATTAAAAATTTGACTATTCCTTTCATTCGACTATTTAGAAATATATTTTGAATACAAAGAAAAAAGTAAAGAAAAATAAAGCTAAAAGAGCCAACTAATAGATGGTTTTTTACCTTTGTAACAAACTAGTTAGCCACTATTTATACAATTTTTGGCCTTCAAATATATGTTACAATTGACACTTAATTGTTATTTAATTCAAGGATGTGACCCTTAAGGTTGCATTTCAGCCATAATATGACCATGCCTCATTAAAAATGTACTACTTTGACCATGCCTCATAAATTCTTTATTCGCATGATGTTTGAGAGCTCTAGAATGACCATATTTCATTAAATTTCCAATTCTCTGCAAAGTCTAGGTTGACCATTAATTTCACCTATCTGCTAACGGATACACTTGTACCTACTCAATCTGCATTAAAATCTTATGTCCACCATCTTTAATTTCAAAACATGACAAAAATGTGAGTGTTAACATTTTTTTTGATAATTTTACAATTTTTTATATTTCCCTTAAGTTTTCAGTATTGCATCAATACATCATATATTTTCTGGGATTTTGATCATGTTTTTATATTTTCCCAGGCTAGCTTATTCTTCATTGATAGATTTTTTGGCTTTGTGCAAAGTACTTTTTATTTTTAATATTACCTCGAGCTTCTGGCATTGCACAAATTTAGAATTTTAAACTCTTATGCTTACATCATCCTAAGAAAAACTTTGACTTTATACATTGGCTTTCGGTATTATGCAATTGCAACATGGTGCATTGTCTTCATTGGCTTTTTTATTGACCATTTTTTACTTTGTGCATTTTGTTTTAATTTTTAATTTTTAATATTTCTTCGAGAGCTTCTAACATTATGCAATTTTAACTTTGTACATTGTCTTCATTGGCTTCTTTGTTGACCATTTCTGACTTTGTGCATTTCACTTTTTATTTTTTATTTTTTTATATTTCTTCAAGAGCTTCCGGCATTGCACAACTCTAGGATTTTGAAGTCCCATGCTTACATCATCCCAAAAGAAACTCTAACTTTATGCATTTACTTTTTCTTTGACTATTTTTTCTTTTGATATTTCTTCGAGAGCTTTTGACATTGCATAACTTTGGGATTTTAAAGTCTCATGCTTATGTCACTCTAATAGAAACTTCAGCTTTGTGCATTTTCTTTCCAATATCATGCAAAGTTAAAGTAAATGAATCTAAAAAGTTTGGTCATAAGTTAATTTTAGGGTTTTGTGTTTGCTTTTTGTTCACCCGACTTTATGCAAGTCCAAAGTTCGGCTTTGTGCAAGCTCAACTTTGTGCAAGTGTGCACAAAACCAAAAGTAAAACTTTGAAATTGTGCATTTTGCTTCCTATATCCCATTTTTTATGATATAAGAATTATTTTGGACATTCCCAATGGCTTAGAAATTATTTTTTAAAGTCCAAAAATAATTTGTAATTGCTCCAAAATAATTTTCTATAGCTTGGAAATGATTTTTAATTGCCCAAAATTAATTTCCAAGAGTCCATTTTTTTGTGTATATTAGAGGAATCGATAAATCTTACCTTTTTCATCACCTCATTATGGGTTTAAATCATGCTCCTTTCTGCCACTATAACCTCTAGTTGCATCGGGTAAAATTTTTAACATAGTTGGCAGTGCCCTCTGGTTATAGGGATTCAAATCATGGTCTCCACCCTCCCAAGGGAATGCTTTTGACCAACAAGCTAGGGCCTTAGACCTTCCAAGAGTCCATAATTGATTTTCAATAGCCTGGAAATAATTTTTAATGCACAAAACATATTTTGAATAGTTCAAAAATGAATTTTGATTGCCTGAAAATGATTTCTAATAGTCCATATTTGAATTTTTGATTACCTAGAAATAATTTTTAAAAGTCCAAAATTATTTTTATTTGCACATATTTGATTTTATAAAGCCCAAAAATTATTTTTTACATGTCCTTAATTAATTTCCAATAGCCAAGAAATGATTTTCAATAGTCTAGAAATGATTTTTCAATTGCTTGGAATTGATTTTCAATAGTCCCAAAATAGTCTAATGGAATTGAGTGCTAGGATCTCAAAATCTACACAAGATTTTGAGTTGTTAGTGGATTTAAACTCGCATGCTCTTAACTTCTTCTTAAGTGGCTAGACTTATGATAGAAATAATTTTTTGCACTAAAATTTTAAACTTACAACCATTTTCTAATAATTTCGTAGGGGTGACCTTGATCGTGACATCTTGAAAAACTTGCATAAAGCAAACAATTATGGATATTACTTCTCCTTAGATCATATGCAAGTTCATATTTTCTGAAAAGTTCTTTTTAGAGAGCATCTAATGGAAGAATTTTACAGACACAACCATGGCAATAGTCATCACAACAAGCTCAAGGCACCACAAAATTAGAGACATATTTAAAATATTTCAACTAAGAACTTGTGTTTTGGATGATTTAAAGTTGCAAACAAACCCAAAAAAATACAAGGCTTACTAAAGTTTCAAAAAAAGTAGGTCCCTAGTCCATGCAGACTAGGTATGTTGTGCAAGGGCAACAACAGGTATGGAATTTTAAATTTTACATTTTTTTTACTTTTTCTTAAAAATTGTGCCTCAAGAATTGCATAATGTTTTTTCTCATGGACAATATTGCGTGTGGGTGATGTTAATCCAAGAAACACATCTCTAACCTTTAGTGTTGCTTTCCTTGGGTTATGCTTTCAGGTGTGAGTGATGCTTTCACTTAGGCAATGCTTTTGCAACTAAGTGCCACTTTTGTGCTTGGAAAAGGTCTAGCTAAGTATACAAATTAGATTATGATTTTTAGGTGATATTATTATAGTTAGGCTAATATTTTGGCTATTTTATGTTGTATGATCTCAACATGGAGTCCTTAAGTCTTGAGAGAGGCACCTTCGAACACTATATATAATAATTAAAGCTAGTGGACAACGAGGATATCAAAATCCTTATGTCCTTGAGTCTATATTACATTGCATAGACACCAAAGGTAGATTTTGATAGAGCTCTACTCATAACTTTGATGGAGAGATAATATTCATAGACAAATACCTTCTAGTTGTTGACTGGTTAATGATCACCTTAGAGTATGTGTGGCTCATTATTTGGGTTTATATTAGGAGAATCGACATACATGGATTGAGATCAGGAGCATTACCTAGAGCTCTTAACAGGTGATTGAGAATTTCCAATGGTAATTGGATATCGATATTAATGTTGCATATCTAGATAGATATTTGAATATGAGGATAACATTGTTGTGCTTGGTAGTATCTAGAATTTTAGTAGTAAATACCAACAAGTAGGTTGTTCACTAGGGGTGGGGATTGATTGCATGGATGTGTGAGGATCAAATAACTTTTGTATGGGGCATGGGGCATGATCATATTGACACCACTATACCACATATTACATAGGATGGTGTATAATGGTGGATAGAGCATGGTCTACTATACCTTGCTATAGGTGTGGTCTTGGGACCACTTGGTCATTATGAGGTCTCCCAGGATAGCTAGGTAGGTGACCAATTTGGATTTATCAATAGCCTACAAGTGGGATACACATTTTAAAGGAGGGAGGGAAGAGGGCTATGAGAGGCTCCTTGGTAGTTATCCATTGCATGAACAATGACATGACATCACAAGTCACATGGAGGCCTTGGAGGATCCATTTGGGTTGGAGGGAGGATGGGTACCAACTAGACATAGTTAAGTGAGTGAGATGGCTAGTGGAATTGAGAGGGAGAGATATTTTCATAGATTTGATTATGTTATCTAATAGTTTGGTGGTGTCCAATAAGTTCATATGATGAGACCCATGTTATATCAAAGGATGACATGAGAGAGGGATTTTGGAGATCCCCCCAATCTATACAACTATCCTTAGGTAGAAACAAATGACCTAGAGTTTGTGGATTCTAAAAGGGATGATCTCAAAACAATGGCTAAGTACTTAAGGTGGTATGTTAGCTTTTTCCCTAATATGGTCACAATGACAAGCCCATGATCGTAGAGAAGCAAGATAACAAAAAGGATTATTTGTTTGGTTAGGAAGGCTTACAAGTGACAAAGGGAGAAGGGATAGGTAGGAGAGACAACAACGATGAGTCTTATGGAAGTAGTGACACTCTTGGTACTTATATTGCCTATGAGTGTGATGACTAAGGTAGGATCCAACATATTGTCTTGTATTGCTATGGAGGTAAAGCAGGTAACCCTAATGAAGCAACTACTAGATTAAAAATATGAGTTGGTGATAACTCAAGATCAAATGGCATTGGTAGGCTACTAAATAGTTGGAGGAATGGGATTGAAAATTATAGGGCATAGAGCTTTAATAGGTGGTTAGTTTGTGGAGGGAGAGGGATGGTTTATCTACTTGGGTGGATACCCTACTAGTAGATCATTTGAGGGAGGTTATAGTAATGTGAGAGGAGATATGTCTCCTCACTATAGATCAAGATGCCACAAAATAGGTGACAATAGGTTTAGGGGTAGGGTATGACATTGTTTAGATGTTTTTGGGATATTTTTTTAGGTGCAAATATAGGTGGGCTAGTTGTAGGGACAAGTGGGCCAGTTGTAGAGGGAGATGCAAATAGATTAATTTATTTCAAATTAACTAATGCACTAATTTATTAATTAATCAATTAATTTGATCAATTGAATCCAAATATAATTAACTAATTTATTTTACAAGAGACGTTTTTGGTTTAGAAAAATGTTAAAACAAATTCGGTGGACTAGGCTGGAAAAATGCCATGCAGTACCGCTGATCTAAAATGGGATAATATGCTTGACTTCTAACCATAGAGAAACTATATCCTACATACGAGAAAGTAGTGGGAGTGAGCTTAAATATGGTCCATTCTTCATTCTTGAAAAAATGTCCCATCGTGGATCTATAACGGACATAGCGAGATGAGCTTCTTCTAAAAAAAATTTCTACAAGTTGTTATGATCATGATGTGGAGACATGTCACGATGTCGCACCTTCATTTCTTCTTTTGAGCTGCCTAAACTTTGGTGACTACAATGTGGAGATATGTTGCGATGCCATGATACTTATTTACCTTAGAGCCTTCTCAAAATTTGATGATCCTGACATGGAGACATGTCACGATGTCATGACACTTCTTTGCCTTAAAGCCTTTATAAAATTCAATGACCATGATATGGAGATATATCACAATGTCACACTTACTTTTCCACTTATATTTTCTTGAGATCTTGCAATCGTGACATGGATATATATCATGATGTCACAATAATTCTTTGCCTTAGATCTTCCTTGAACTTTTATAACCATAACGTGGAGATATGTCACAATGTTATGTTACTTATTTGTCTTAGAGCCTTCCTAAACTTGGATGACCATGACATGGAGACATGTCACGATATCATGACACTTCTTTGCCTAAGAGCCTCCCTGAACTTCAGTAACTACAACATGAAGATATGTCATGATGTCGCACATGCTTTTCCACTTAGAGTTTCTCAAACTTTCACGATCATGATGTGGAGACATGTCACAATGTCACAACACTTCATTGCCTTAGAGCATCCTCAAAATTTGATGATCATGACATGGAGATATGTCATGATATCACACTTGCTTTTCCACTTAGATTTTATCTAGCTCTCACAACTATGACATGGGGATATACCGTGATGTCACAATACTTTGTTGCCTTAGAGTATCCCTGAACTGTGATGACCACAATGTGGAGATATGTCATGATGTCATGACACTTCTTTGCCTTAGAGCCTTCCCAAACTTCAACAACCGTAACATGAAGACATGTCGCAATGTCGCAACACTTATTTACCTTATAGCCTTCCCAAACTTTGACAACTATGACATAGAGATATATCACGATAACGCACCTACTTTTCTACGTAGAGTTTCTCAAGCTCTCATGACTGTGACATGGAGATATGTCATAATGTCACAACATTTCATTACCTTAGAGTATCCCCAAACTTTTATGATAGTGACATGGATATATTTCATGATGTTGTACTTTCTTTTCAACTTAGAGTTTCTTCAGCTCTCGTTATTGTGACATGGAAACATATCATGATGTCGCATATTAATTTCATCCTCATGTAGATTTATAAATTTATAAAATCTCACCTTGCTCCTCATACTTATCTACAAATGGCTCTACTCTCCTCTTACCATTTAAGCAAAATGCATATAGATACTGCCATACTTGCCTAAATATTATTTTCCATGAATTTTGATCACCTTGTTATAAAAAAGTTAGATGGATGGTAAAAACACAAAAATCACCCATATTCTTGGTGACTCACAAGGGTACTTTGCTTGCAAAGTTGTAGAACTCAAATAGCCTTATCTTTAGGATAACACAGGAAAAAAACTATCTAGAATAAAGAAGGATAAAAAGTTAAGTGTGAAGGGAGAGCTAATACAGGGGAAGATAACATGATAATGGTTGTGGGATAAAAGGTGGAGTAGGAGTGGGGCACATTTACCTACAAAATATGTTTTTGGTAACTAATAAAGAAAGGTGGAGCTAAAAAGGATAGGGACAAAACATTGTATGAAAATCCAAAAAAACAAGAGCAGAAGAAATGGGTACATAGGTGAATGTAAAGAGAACAAAAATGGGATTGGGGGCAGAGAAAAAAGAAAAATAAATATGAGAAAGGGAGAAAAACAAACTATGGATAAACCCAGCCAAAACGTACCTCCATGAGTATACTTTGTTACCACTCAAGGTTTCTTCAATAGCAAATAGATTGCCAAAGGCTGTCAATACAATCGTTTATAGGCCATCGGTTTTTTTCTTGTGCTTTCCACATCCCTTGATGCAGGTGAGCAAGAACTTTGACTATTCATATATTTCTTTGGAAACCTTTGTTCATACCTTCAGACCCATCCTTATGTCCCTCCCAAAAATAAAATTACTTTTCAACAGATATTCATCCTTATATAGAGTAAAGCTAGGGTAGGTTACTTTGTTAACTAATGTTCGTGGACTTACTCCTCCCCGATCCCATGAATATTTGGCCCTTATTGAGCTATCAATTTATGTGCCAACTAATTTTCATACTCATGCTACTTTGTATTCATCTAGCATCATAATGCATATTGTATGATGTTTTCCGTTACTTATACGAGTCTTTGGTCTCCTACTTATGTCGCATTAGACTTTTATGTATACACAATTTTCTTTTATCATTGGGCTACAGAGTTAAGAAAGCAACAATAGAGGAAAAAAACATGGAGGAGGAAATAAAAGAACTTAGCTAAAAAGAAAAATTAAAATGGTATAAGGTGATCTTGTGTGATATGTTTTGATGGCTATGTCAGATAACATGTCAGATCCACCCAAATTTTGATCCTCTAGAGTATCTAATGATTTGCTCATCATGTCCTTTGAATATCTTCTTATTCATTTTAAGTATATGTATAGGGTGATATAAGGCATATGCTCATCATGAGCTTGCCCTACTTATTCATCATGACTATAGTCAACCACTTTATTTACTTGTTGGCTATGTACACAAAAATACGACGTGTAAACCCACGTCTAGCTTTCAAAATGTTTTGAGCTTATTTAATGAACCTACAATATCCTAATCATATGGTACTAAATTTGAGTTGTTCCTTATGATCAATCTATCATGTCTCTCAGTAATTACTAACTCTAGCAAAATTCCATTATGGTTTTGCATCTTACTCTAAATTTTTTATACTTTGAGCCTAAGTGGTCAATGAGAAATCGGGCCTTGTTCTACTAGCCCTGTAACTAGACATTATTTTTTTTGGTGATACATGCAGGTATTTCCTCTTCCAAAATCCCATCTAGTTTATCATCCATATTTTATTTCCTTCGTATGTCCTTACGTTTAGATCCACTACCTAAAAATGATGACAATTGCCACTCTCTGCATTCCATTGGGTTTGAAAACCAAATATTAGGTTATTATAAGATATATGTTCAAGGGATGGAAAATTTTATCTAGTTTGAGTCACTCATACCTTTGATAGATCACCTAAATCTAACCCTAATATGCATACGGGTTCCTTAATAGGGATCATATTTTTCTCTTCATAGCCTTCAATGTAGAAAATATGTAAACCCTGATTTAGTACCATGATGATTTTCTTGGAAAATGGGTTTAGCATCAGATCTTGCTTCTAAGTTATGCATCCTTTCGTTTGCTTTAGAAAATATTGGGATAAGCATATCCCAAAAAATTGGGGTGTATCAACTATTTATATATCTTGGATCACAACCAATTCTAGATGCCCACATATTAACATTAAGACCTTGCATAATGTCCCCACTCTTCTCAAAGGCTGTCCTTCAAAATGCAACACTTCTGACCTCGTTGTGTCTAGTTTTAGACCCAAATTTCTATTGGTATAAATGAGGATTGGGACTTCAGATCCATCATACAATTATGCAACATACAATTTTTTAAAAAGGAGATAAATAGAAAGGAGAATGATGGCTTTCTAGGATAATGGGGAAGGGACCTCGTGTAAGTGCATCATTGAGCTTCGATGATGTTTTGATTGAAACAATAATTAAATCCACCTTTTCAAACACCAACATCTCTCTTCTTAAACCTACCTATATTAGGGTAGAGTTCTTGAAAAGGCTATGAAATCACTTCAATATTTATGTTATTTGTTCGACTATTACAGTCGAGAAGTACAACATTTTATATACCTCTAGCCTTCTTTGATATATTGATTGATTTTTTGAGGAGGGAATTTATATTTGTTTGGAACCTTACATTGATTTTTTGTCCTAGTAGGAATAGGGTGCCAACATCTTCACATTATTCAAGTTGAGATGCTACCAGACCTGTATATTTCCAGTTTTTACAATCTTGTTTTGAATTACAAGCCATTACATTATCTATCAATGAGAATCTTCTTATTTTCTCATAGTGTTTCCCATATTCCTCAATCCAAATTTCATTATGGAATAGAATTTTTATTGGAAATAAAGTATGATCACCTTCTCATCCTTTACCATTACCCTCTTGTACCCCATTTTTTGAATGTGTCCTCACATTTGTAGTTAGCTAAAAATAGTTGGACTGATGAAGTTGTTGTGTTACTGGCCCATAGTTGTTGAGGTCTTGTATTTTGTTTTCTAAGAGCTATATTTTCATATTTTTAACCCCTTCAACTAGTCTTTGAATCTTTACCTTCAACTCCTCGTTTTGGTGTCTGTTCACATGGGAATTGATGAGAATACCACTCTCTATTATTTGATATGGGTATGGATCGACATACTCAAGGAAAGATATAGGAAATGAACTCATAGAAGGTTGGAGAGGATGGGTAATTTCTCTAGGTGGTATTTTTCCTACTTGGATCAACATATTTTCAATGTGAATGGCCTCTTTGAAAATTTGTGAAAATATATTTTCTTCATATTGCTAGATAAGAATGCTTATATCAGAGTGGAAAGCATAGATGTAATATAGGTATGCATGTGCAGGGGACAACTAGAATTCATGAGGAATCCTTCTCCACATTTTTTAAATAAAACATTAAAGTCAGAAATATTTTCATAATGTGCTTGTTTAATGAACGAGAGTTGAGTAATCAGTAAGAAGGGGTCTCCAAAGTCATCAAATGTATCAATAAGAGTTTTCACCAAATCAACCCATGTGCAAATGCTTCGATCCTCCAATGATCTATACGACAGTAATGCTTTCCCTTTGAGAGATAGAAAAATCAACTTGGTAATCACATCCTCAGATACAACATTATGCATAGTAGTCAAGGAAACCACATCTTGACAATGTTCAAACACAATATTTTTTGTGCCATAAAAGCTTGGTAAAGTCCCCAAAGCAGCCTTGGGAATGTTGTGTAGATGTGGTATATTAAGGGAACGTATGTCATTCCACCAGGGATAATGTTGTTAAGCCATAAATCCTTGGTATTAAGTTTTTCAAACTACTTAGATTCTTCCTTCAAGTGGGAGTCGCTAGAGAACAATTTCTCCGTTGATGGGGTCAAGACTACTCATCAAATCTTGAGTCATCTATGAAAAGTAAGATATAACTAGGGTTTTAAAGGATACTTTAAATAGATATTAATTATATTTTTAGCAGAGTCACAAGGTGATTGAATTTAATGCTAATAAAATAAAGTATCACCAAAACTCTAAGCTATCTAGATAGTGGGACTAGGGTCCCACTGGGTATGCTAAAAACTATTGGTCTAAAATTTGCCTAAGGTAAAATATGTGCCCAAAGACGACCAACATTAAATGACCGATCAAGCTACAAAGCTTTAACAAGGTTAATCTCCAGATAAGGTTGGCTCCTGCAATGTTCTAACTAGCTAAATACTATGATTGGAAAAAGGGTGTAGAAAGAAGTAAAAGCAGCTAAAGCTAGAACTTAAGATGGTATAAATTAAGCAACATAAAGAAGTGCATAAAGGTCATGAAATAGAGTAAACCTCTAAAATTTCTAATAGACCAACCAGTTTTAATGAATTACATAATAATATCTTTAATTAGATCTCAATCCAATAGATTGTAGATTCCAGGACTATAAAATGAGCATATGTAGAAATCTAGAAAGTAGAATTAATACCATGCACATTGTATAGCTAAAATAGAAATGGTCAATCACTCATACATACATGTTTTATAAAATGATGAACTAGAGGTCAAACAGAAGTTCCATTTTGTATTACTCTCTTTAAAACTTCTTTATACATGCAACTTGTAAACACCTAAGATTTGACCCCTATAGAAGAGGTCATTGCTCTTATTTATAATTTGGAAAACCATTAAAAAAAGTCATTGGAACAGGCTGGCAAAAAACCATGTAGAACCACTGATCTAAAATGGGATAATATGCTTGAATTCTAACCATGGATCAACTATCTCCTACATGTGATAAAGTAGTGGGAGTGAGCTTAAATCTGGTCCATTCTTCATTCTTGAAACAATCTCCCATCGTGGATCTGTAACAAACATGGCATGTTTAGTTTATTTTTAAGATTATATTTTTTGTAAGCTATCATGATTGTGACTTGGAGACATGTTGTGATTTTGCACCTTCATTTTGCTTTTGAGCTACTTGAACTTCGACAACTATGATATGGATAATGTCGTGATGTTGTTCCTTCATTTTTGCTTTTGAGCTATTCAAACTTTGATGACCGTGATGTGGATACATGTCATAATGTCACGATACTTCTTTACCTTAAAGCCTCCTCGAACTTAGATGACTATGATATGGATACATGTCATGATGTCGTAATACTTCTTTGCCTTAGAGCCTCCCCAAACTTCAACAACCATGATATCAATACATGTTGTGATGTCGTACCTACTTTTCCACTTAGAGTTTCTTGAGCTCTTGCGACCACAATGTGGAGACATGTCATGATTTCGTGACACTTCTTTGCCTTAGATCCTCCTCAAACTTTGGTGACTATGACATAGATACATGTTGCAATATCGCAACACTTCTTTGCCTTAGAGCCTCCCCAAAATTTGATGACTACAACATGGAGATATATCACAATATTGTGACACTTCTTTGCCTTAGAGCCTCCCAAAATTTTTATGACCGTGACAAGGAGACATGTTGCAATATCGCACATGTTTTTCCACTTAGATTTTCTTAAGCTCTCATGACTACGACATGGATACATGTCATGATGTCATGACACTTCTTTGCCTTAGAGCATTCTAAACTTTGGTGACCATGACATGGAGATATGTTATGATGTCACACCTACTTTTCCACTTATTATTTATTGAGCTCTCACAACTATGATGTGGAGACATATCATGATGTCACACTTTAATTTCATCCTCATGCAAATTTCTAAATTTAAAAACTCTTGCCTTGATCCTTACACTTATCTACAAATGGATCTACTCTCCTCTTTCCATTTAAGTAAAATACATACAACTATTACCATACTTGCCTAAACATTGTTGTACATGAATTTTGATCACCTTGTTACAAAAATAGTTAGGTGGGTGGGGCAAACACAAAATTCACCCACAAGTACCATTTTCAAGCATGTACTAATTAATAGTGGCTCTTCCATTAATATAATCTTCATCATCATCCTATGATACCTCAATCTCCTATCTAGCCATCCTGTTCCTCCAAACCTTGACTTGTGGACCTTTAATACACTATATGCTCAAATTTAGGTACAATAGTCCTATCCCCACTTTGTGCCATGTCATTAAATGAGAAATATAGTATAATCTCCTCAAGCGACCATGGATTTAGGAGATACAATGTGTTCCTTCCACCCTCCATTATTTAAAGTGCATTCATGAGGGATAGGTGCATCACATCCCTATTGATGATGAACCCTTAAAATTTTATAGCATGGTCACCCTCCTACAATATCCCACTATTTCCTCTTTTTCTTCGTGGATATAGCCCACATTAAGTGAACCACGTAAATTTGTCTCTCGTGTATTGCTTTATTCTTCTGTGTTTTATTTTTGCATTTATTTATTACTCATGTTTTATTATTTAATCCTAAAAACTGGTATCAAATCCTAGGTTTTGAAAATGCACTTGAAATGAGGGTTTTCGGTTTGAGTGGGAGTAATGGTAGAAGAAGGCGAGTTTAGGGTTAATAATTTTAATAGCTAAAATTACCATCTATGGAAGATGCAAATGGAGGACTATCTATATCAGAAGTATATTTACCTATCATTAGGAGGAATAGCAAATAAGCTAGCGAATACATCAGATGAATAATGGGAATTTATGGATATAAAGGCACTAGGAACAATACGACTATACCTGACATTGTCGGTGGCCTTCAATATTTCAAAGGAAAATACAACAGATGGTTTAATGAATGCATTGGATAAACTATATGAAAACCCTTAGCTTTTAACAAGGTATTTCTTATGAAATTTTTATTTAATATGCAGATGTCATAAGGTGGGTTTGTTACTAATTACTTAAATGAGTTTAACACAGTTACTAATCAATTAAATTTTGTTGGAGTAAATTTTGATGATGATGTTAGGGCTCTTTTGATCTTATGCTCATTTCCAGAAAGCTGGAATGGCTCGGTCATGGCTGTGAGTAATTATTTTTCTAGTTTAAATAATTTAAAATTTTATGATGTTATTGGTGTTATCCTTAGCGATAAAATGTGATGAAAAAGCATAGAGGAGACATCAGGTAATGCATTGATTGTGTAAAATAGGGTTATACAAAAGGAGAGTGGAAAGAGTCCAAGAAAACATGGAAAATCAAAGCAAGGTAGATCCAAATCCAAAGTTAAGCAATTGGAATATTGGCATTTGTAGAAAGAAAGAAAACCTAAAAAGAGACTGTTGGACTTGAAAAGAAAAACAAGGTAATCGGTAAGCAAACATAGTAGGTGATGTATTGCAAGATGCTTTAATCCTTTCACTAGATAATATTAATGATTTTTTGGTGCTAGACTCAAGGGCTTCATATCATGCCACACCTTGTAGAAAATATTTTCTATATTATGTTCAAGGTAATTTTGGATAGGTCTATTTTGGTGATGATAGACCATGTAAAATCATTGGAAAGGGTAATACACAGATAAAATTACCGAATGGAAACCAATGGTTTCTAAAAGAGGTAAGGCATATTCCTGATTTGAAAATAAATCTAATTTCCACAGGGCAGTTGGACAACGAAGGATGTACAATAACATTCTCAAAAAAATTATGGAAGGTTGCTAAAGGATCACTATTATTAGAAAAATGAAATAACGAAGGTATGTTGTATGTATGTATTGGTAATACTGATCTTTCTATTTCTTTAGCTTCTACATGAGTGGATACAATTTTGTGGCATCATAGGCTTGGGTACATGAGTGAGAAGGGGATGCATATTCTTCACTCATAGAATTTGTTGCCAAGTTTTAAGCAAGTTGCTTTGGACTTTTGTGAGCACTGAATTTATGGAAAATAGAAAAGATTCAAATTTCTCAAAGTTGGAAAAGAAAAGAAGAGTGAAAATCTAGAGCTTATGCATACTGATGTATGGGGACCATCTTAGGTATCATCTCTTTGTGGATCTTATTATTATATTGTGTTTATTGATTATACAAATAGAAAAACTTGGGTTTATTGCATTTAAAATAAATTAGATGTATTTAATTATTTTAAGAAATTGAAAGATTTGGCTGATAATGAGATAGGAAATAAGTTGAAGTATCTCATATTAGATAATGGAGGTGAGTACTGTAGCAAAGAACTTAATAGTTACTATTCATACCATGGGATTCGTAGAGTGAAGACAGTTCTAGGAACTCCACAAGATAATGGTGTGTCAGAAAGGATGAACGGGACTATGATGGAATGTGCTAGGTGTATGAGATTATATGCAGGATTGCCCTTACAGTTTTGGGTAGATGTTATGGATATTGTAGTTTATTTAATAAACAAAGGGTCTTCAAGTTCTCTGGATGGTGGGATTCCATAAGAAGTATGTACAGGTAAGCCTATTAACTACTCATTTATTAAGACTTTTGGTTGTGAAGGAATCATATATATTGATAAAGAAAATAGAACTAAACTTGAGGCAAAATCCAAGAAGTGCACTTTCATTGGATATGGATTTAATAATTTTGGTTATCATTTTTGGGATTATGAATTCACAAAATAATTAAGAGTAGATATGTGGTATTCAATGAGAAATTCATGTATAAATACCACTTGTAGAAAAATAAATAGGAAAAGGTAAACACATAATACACAGTGCTTGATGAAATTGAAACTCCAAAGGTGCTAGAAAATCAACAACAATAGCAGCAAGCACCTCAAACTCTTGCAAGTGTTGTTAGAAAATCTACCAAGATAAGTAGACCTCATGATCGTTACTCTCCTTCATTATATTATGTATTATTTTCTAACTCTGGTGAACAAAAATATATGAAGAAGCAATGCAGGTAGAAACCAGGAAGAAGTGGGAGCAAGGCATGAAAGAGGAGATGGACTCCTTGGTACACAATCAGACTTGGGATCTGGTTCGATTGTTGCAGGAAAAAGAGCATTACAAAATAAATGGGTTTACAAGTTGAAAGAAGAAGATAGAGGAAAAATGAGGTATAAGGCTAGACTGGTTGTAAATGAGTTTGCATAGAAGAAAGGTATTGATTATGATAAAAAAATTCTTCTATTGTTAAAATGACTTCAATTAGAATTGATTTAATCCTAGTGGTTGTAGAGGATTTGTAGCTTGAAAAATTAGATGTAAAAATTGTTTTTCTCCATGGGGATTTGGAGGAAGATATTTATATGCAGCATCCACAAGGGTATGAGCTCAAAGGGAAGGAGGAATTAGTATGCAGGTTGAAAAGAGCTTGTATGGCCTGAAGCAAGCTCCAAGGTAGTCGTATATGAAACTTGAGAAGTTTATGTTAGGACAAGGTTATAGTAGATGTTATTCTGACCACTATGTTTATTTTAAGATATTGGATAGTGGTAACTATATTATCATGTTATTGTATGTAGATGACATGATTGTTGCAGGGTCTAACATGCAAGATATAATTGTGCTCAAAATAAAATTGGCAGAGTCATTTACAATGAAGGATTTGTGTGCTGCAAAGTAAATCCTTGGTATGAGAATAACAAGAAATAGGAAAAATCATAAGTTAACAATATCTTAGGGTGAGTACATTGAGAAACCTATTAGTACACTTCACCATTGTCATAATTTAACATGTTTTATTGGAAATATTTAATATGCATGATGCAAAACCTATTAGTACACCTTTAGCCAATCATTTCAAAATGCCCAAAGGGATGTGTCCCATGACACAGAATGAGATTGACTATATGTCCAAGGTTCCTTATTCATCAACATTTGGTAGTTTGATGTATGTGATGGTGTGCACAAGACCAGATATTACACATGCAATGGGAGTTGTGATCAGGTTTATGAACAATCTAGGAAAATAACATTGGGAGGCAGTGAAGTGGATTCTTAGGTATTTGATAGGTACTGTCACTTAGGTATTATACTTTAGAGGTTCTAACATTGATTTACAAGGATATATTGATTTAGATATGGTAGGTGATATAGATAGTAGGAGGAGTACCATAGGGTATGTTTTTACTATAGATGGAACTACAGTAAGTTGGATTTTAAAATTATAGAAGGTTGTTGCACATTCAAAAATAGAAGCATAGTATGTTATTGTTATAGAGGCTAGTAATGAGATGATTTGGTTACAAAGGTTGATGGAGTAGTTGGGAAAGATGCAGGAGAATAGCATATTATACAATAACAGTCAGAGTTTCATTCATATTGCCAAGAATTTAGTCTTTCATTCCAAGACTAAACATATACATGTAGAGCAAAAAAATGATGCACCTAGAAAGGGAAAATGAGATGCATCTATTGTTCTACATGATCTGAACACTACGAAAGTGACACTTCAAAAAAGCATAAAATGACACATATATGATAGAAATGGATTGTTTTCCTTATATTGATATAAATGTCAAATAAGTGGTTACAAAGTGTCCCTTTGAGGGCTCTCAATTGATACACTCAATATAGTAATCAAAGGATCAAATCCTTCCAAGAATCCAAGGTGCGCTTCCAATGTCTTTCTAATGACCCAAAAACACACAAACAGAAAAATACAAAAATAGAATAATTTTTTTTTTTACTAAGGAGAGAGGTACATGAACCTTCATGAACCCCTAATCCACTAGAAAAACCTAAAGTTTCATTCTCCTAAGTTTCCCTGGAAGTTACATCTCATGAATTACCCTAACACAAATCCATCTGTGTAGGCGTATAATGTGTTATTGCGGATAAGTCCATTTGTTTCATCATCCTTGATGAGCTAGACTTATCACCCTCTATCCATTGAAGGTGTACACGCATCTCCATACCATACACAAATACTTATGTGTAGGTATACTACGAGTACCATGAGTTAAGCTATCCATCTCATCTCCACGATGAGCTATCTTAACTCAAATGTAATCTCTTCCCACTTAGTCCTCTATCTCCCTAAGGGGGTCTCAATTCCCTTAGGTCCTCCTATGTTCACCCTAAGGGGTTCTCAATTCCCTTAGGTTACCTCTGAGTTCACCCTAGAACTCTACACTAGATTCCCTATCATCAAGCAATCAAACGATAATACATCTATGCTACCACATCATAAAACAATCAAACAATAATAGAGAAAATGAAGCAAGATTAACTCTAAAATAGAATCTACTACATGGCATAATCAAATACAGAAATATAGTAAAATTACTTTCAATAACCCAATAACAATTACCTCAACATTACTTGCATAATAAACCTTTCCTACTCAAAGGTATCACATTAACTGTATTGGGGATATCTCCCCACAATTCTAATCTATGGAACATAAGTAAATCAACGTAAGATGCCAATACCTATTCTTTGTTTCCATTCGATTCCTTGCTTCTCCTTGCTTCCCTTTGGTTCTTTGAGGGTAGTAGGGGATCAGGATACTCATGGTTCAGGATAGGCATGCCTTTAAATGCATCTATTCATCTACTATGCCAAATTACAACTATACAATATTCCATTAAGTCTCTAACCATCTAATGCATAATGGACATCATAAAAGAAACCTTACTTTTATTTTCACCTCCCCCAAATCCCCATGGAGAGTCATCCAAACATGCTATCACTTAGATTAAGGTTTAACTTAATTTCATTTCATTCATGTCCTAAAGCATTAAAGTCCCATACCCTTAACCTTTAGAACAATCATTCCTTCATTCCCTAAACCAAAGCCCCATAACTTCAGTTTAAAGAATAAATCCACATTTCATTCTATTTAAAAACTCCTAAGATAATCAACATTAATCCAAGGGTTCTCTTTAAATAAACCTTCCATATCTTTCCCTAAGATCAAAGGTTCCTTTTTTTTTAATCAAAACCTAACATTACATATCCCATATAAATCAAAGGTTCCTTTAAATAAAACCCAATATATGTCTCATATAAATCAAAGGTCCATTTAATTAAAACCAACTATATGTTTCACATATAAATCAAAGGTCCTAATATATGTCTCACATATAAATCAAAGGTCCATTTAATTAACCCTAATATATGTATCACATATAAATCAAAGGTCCATTTAATTAAAACCTAATATATGTTTCACATATAAATCAAAGGTCCTAATATATGTCTCACATATAAATCAAAGGTCCATTTAATTAAAACCTAATATATGTTTCACATATAAATCAAAGGTCCATTTAATTAAAACCTACTATATGTTTCACATATAAATCAAAGGTCCTAATATATGTCTCACATATAAATCAAAGGTCCATTTAATTAAATCCTAATATATGTTTCACATATAAATCAAAGGTCCATTTAATTAAATCCTAATATATGTTTCACATATAAATCAAAGGTCCTAATATATGTCTCACATATACATCAAAGGTCCATTTAATTAAATCCTAATATATGTTTCACATATAAATCAAAGGTCCATTTAATTAAATCCTAATATATGTTTCATATATAAATCAAAGGTCTTATTTTATTTAAAACCATAATTTAAAACTAATATAAACTAAAGGCTCTTTTACATAGCAAAATCTATAGTTAGTGCTGACGCCATTCAAGGCACACCAAGCATCCATGGCGAACCCAACATCCACTAAAACTAGGGACGTTCTATTGATGCTGACTGATTTTCTCAACTTGCACTCCCTAAAACCTAGGGGGTTTCCTTTGTCGAACACTACGTTCCGCTTGTAGAACATTGTTCCAAAAGCAAACAGAGCACTTGATGTCACTCTCTATAGCACTGGATAAACACGGTGCTCTCTCATGGTGCCAGGGGGTTTTCGACACAAACGCAGCACAAAGTGATCTCACTAGATAACACATCTCTCCCACTAGTATGGTGGTTTTCAATGTAGGTACAATGCACAGTGCTTCCAAGGTAGAGTAGTCTCAACTAACAACACATCTCTCCCACTGGTATGGTGGTTTCCAATGTAGGTACAACGTATAGTCCTTCCAAGGCAAAGTGGTATCAACTAACAACATATCTCTCCCACCGGTATGGTGGTTTCCAACGTAGTTACAGTGCACAGAGCTTCCAACATAGAGTGGTCTCAACTAACAACACATCTCTCCCATTGGTATGATAGTTTCCAATGTAGGTACAGTGCACAGTGCTTCCAAGGCAGAGTGGTCTCAACTAACAACACATCTCTCCCACTGGTATGGTGGTTTCCAACATAGGTACAGTACACAGCGCTTCCAAGGAAGAGTGGTCTCAACTAACAACACATCTCTCCCACTAGTATGGTGATTTCCAATGTAGGTATAGGGCACAGTGCTTCCAAGGAATAATAGCTTCAACTAACAGCACATATATCCCACTTAAGGTGATTTAAAACATAGGTACAGTGCACAGCGCGTCCAAGGCAAAATGGATTCAACTAAAACATATTTAAATAAAACCA
The DNA here is from genome assembly GCA_028583015.1 of Wollemia nobilis. Taxonomy (NCBI): domain Eukaryota; kingdom Viridiplantae; phylum Streptophyta; class Pinopsida; order Araucariales; family Araucariaceae; genus Wollemia; species Wollemia nobilis. Next base: position 3,458,133 of record JAQPPZ010002224.1, read on the forward strand.
AAGCTTAGCTTAGAATAACCCAACCTGTAGGTTTCGCTGAGATAGACGTTTGATGAAGTTTGCTGCCTCACTTTTGGCTCCTAGTGTGCTTCCTTTCCTCTGCCTTCTCCCTTGCTTCCTCTGTTCCTCCCTTACATTTTTTTTTCTTCTCCTTTCCTTCCCTTCTTTCTTATGGGCCCCCTCATCTTGGTGGTTTGTCCATCGCCCTCTCGAAGCACGCACCATCACCTTCCCTTCAATGCTCATCCCCTATCCCTTGTGCATTCCTCCCATATTTTCCTTCTTTGGAAAGTTAATAGCATCGTAGGCCTTTCCTTAGGTTGCACCATGTAGGAATGTGGGATCATGACATATTATTTTAAAATAATAAAGATATTTATAATATATTATAATATAAGATATTTATAATATACATTTATAATATATCTATTATTCTTTTATTTAAATGAAAGATCCTCTTTCAATTTATTCTTAATTAATTAAAAAAATTTAATGAATTTTCTCTTATCATTAAAATAATCACTTTTAATTAATCTCTAATGAATCATAACCACTATTAATTAAAATATCCATTTTTAATTAATTAAAATGAAAACTCCTTAATTAATTGCAAATGAAGTTTACAAATGAGCTCTAATGAGCCACCAATATTTTCCTAAACTCCATTAATTAATTTAAAAGCATCTAAATTCAGCATATAACGTAATTTCCTTTCCTTTCTTTTCTTTTTAAATATAAAAATTAACTTGAAGTAGCAAAAAAAATCAGACAAAAAAAAAAACACAAAAAAAAAAAGAGGGAAAAATCCATCAATCCAATCACCCACTCAGCGAAATATATAGCTCTAGGCTAGTCAACTAAACAAACCCAACTATTGATGATTATCCCTTCCATCAATGCATGCCTATATGAAGGTATCTATAAATGTTACCTTGTACCTTAATCAACATTCCCCATCTTTGGTACCCCTCATCTGGTGGGTAACTCCCCTCCACCCCCGAGTGTACCTGATCCTGCACACTTGGCAATATGTTAGCAATAACATACCCTCATAAATCAACTAAACATCACATAGTTGGTTCAATTGTTCAAACTAAGTATCACCACATCTTAGGTTAATACATTGTTTTCTTGTGCCTTAAATTCAACTAGGGAGGGTCATGACATCCTCCCCCACTAGGATTAAACATCATCCTCGGTGTTTCCAGTTTTCCTTTTGTTGTTCAATAGAAAATAAAATTATTACATCATATAGTTTCAAACAAAAATGGAAAATGTTTTCGCATAACCTTCACTTTCTCCCAAGTGGCATTCTTCTCAGAGAACTGGTCCCACTGGACCTTACATTGATCGAGAGTCCGATTTCATAGATATTTGGATTGAAACTCAAGAATCTTCACCGGTAGTACTTCAATGGCCTTCGGATTTTCCATCTGCAATTTAGAAACATCCCACACATGTTCAGGGTCAGCAACATATTTCCTAAGCAAGGATATGTGGAAGGTGTCATGGATTTTGGATAGATTAGGTGGTAATGCAAGTCGGTATGCAACCGGACTGATATTTTCTATGATCTCAAAGGGCCCCACAAAATGTGGATCCAACTTCATGGATTTGATAGCACTTTTCTTTGGCTTAACCCTTAAGAACACCTTATCTCCAATAGAATACTCTTTGGGAGTCCTTTTTAGATCTGCATAACTCTTCTACCTATCCATAGCTTCCTTAAGCCTTTGCCTAATTTCCTTTAGCTGCTCTTCCATTATCCTGACCATTTTTGGCCCAATCACAATTCGATCCTCTAGGTTGTCCCATGACAATGGTGTTCTGCACTTTCGTCCATACAAGGCATCGAAAGGTGCCATTCCTAGCGAGGAGTGATATCCATTATTGTAGGCAAACTCTACCAAAGGTAGACAATCTTCCCACTGAGATTTATGATCCATGCAGTACATGCAGAGCATGTCTTCCAAAACTTGGTTTACCCACTCTATTTGTCCATCAGTTTTGGGATGGTATGCTGAACTCATATTCAATTTCGTACCAACTGCACTATGAAGGGATTTCCAAAATTTAGAAGTGAATTTGGAGTCTCTATCTGAGATGATTACCTCTGGAAACCCATGCAATCGGAATACCTCTTTGACGAATATGCTAGCTACTACCTGAGCATCATCCTTGGTATTTCTTGGTATGAAGTGGGTAACCTTAGTCAACTTATCGACCACTACAAATATGGCATCATGTTGGTACCGAGTCTTGGGTAATCCCACAATAAAATCCATGGATATAACCTACCATTTTTGCGTAGGTACCTCATGCAGATGAAGTTTTCCTACAGGATGCTAGCATTCTACCTTAACCTTTTGACATTCGAGGCATCGAGCAACAAAATCTATGATATCCTTCTTCATTCCTACCCAAAAGAAGGCTCTTTTCATATTTTCTCACATTTTGGTCCCTCCCGAATGAGCAGAATAAGGAGATCTATGAGCTTCTTGCATTATCAAGTTCCTCAAATCGCCTATCTTTGGTATAATGACCCTTCCCTTATAGCATAGAAAGTCATATTTCACACTAAACTCCTTATTTCCTTCAGGATCTCTATCCATATTGACTCGAATTCCCTGGAAATACTCATCTTGAGATTACCTCTGTCTCACTTGATCCATCAGATCCATGTGAGCTCTAGTGATGGCTGCTATATATCTCCTTCTACTTAAAGCATCAGCCACTTTATTCTCCTTTCCTTTTATGTACTCAATCTCGAAATCATACTCAGGGAGGAATTCTACCCATCTTCTCTACCTTGCATTAAGTATTGGTTGGGTGAATATATATCGTAGACTTTGATGGTCTATTTTTAATTCAAAGGGCCTTCCCACCAAGTAGTGGCGCCAAACCTTTAGAGCATGCACCACTGCAGCTAGCTCCAAATCATGCATAGCATAATTAACTTCATGCTTTTTAATCTTCCTTGAAGTATATGCCACTACTAAATCCTCTTGTGAGAGTACCCCACCCAACCCATCTATTGATGCATCTGTGCACACTGAAAAGTCCCCTTGAGGATCGGGAACCTTTAGTACCGGTGTAGTAGTAAGCTTATGCTTTAATAGTTCAAAGGCAGTTTCACACTTCTCTGACCACTTGAATTATTTCCCTTTCTTCTGAAGGTTCATTATGGGTCCAACAATCTTGGAATAGTCCTTTATATAATGTCTATAATAGCCCGTTAACCCCATGAAACTTCGCACTTCAGTGACATTAGTCGAGGGTGGCCAATTTAGAATAGCCTCTATATTTTTTGGATCCACAACAATCTCTTTTTTTGATATAACGTGTCCGAGGTATCTTACCTCTGGAACATAGAATTCACTCTTAGCCATATTTCCATAAAGTTGATTCTTTCTCAACAATTCCAACATGATCCTAAGATGCTTATCATGCTCTTCTTTATCTTGAGAGTATATAAGGATATCATCTAGGAATACCAGAACAAATTGGTCCAAGTGTCTCCAGAACACATTGTTCATTAGGTTCATGAAAGTGGCTGGGGCATTAGTCAGCCCAAAGGGTAGAACCGTAAACTCATAATGCCCATACCTAGTCTTAAATGCCATTTTGTGAGTATCTTCCTCATGAATTCTCAACTGGTGATACCCTGACCTCAGATCAATTTTGGTAAACACCTTGGCATCCTTCAGTTGATCGAATAAATCTTTGATCCTAGGTAAAGGATATTGATTCTTGATTGTAGCCTTATTTAGCATTCTATAATCAATACACAGTCTTAGTGAACCATCCTTCTTTTTCATGAATAAAACCAGTGCACCCTACGGTGACACACTTGGTTTTATCAAACCCTTCTCTAATAACCCTTGCAATTGAACCTTTAGTTCATGCATTTTAGTAGGATTCATTCTATATGGGGATCTATGAATAGGTTCAGTTCCCGTCATAAGTTCAATTGTAAAATCAAATTCTCGTACAGGAGGTAATCCAGGTAGGTCCTCTAGAAATATGTCCTAAAAATCTTATAGGATTGGATGTTGTCCTAGTATTTCTCCTTTCTCTTGGTCCCCCACCTCATTGAGTTTTACCACATACACTATCCCTCCTCTCTTTAGGGCCTTTTTCACTTGCATAGCGGACAACATTTGAGGTTCAAAAACCCCTTGATCGCTATGAACTCTTAGTCTTTCTTTGCCTTTCTCTGAATACTCAATCCAGCGGTCTTGGAAATTGACTAAGGCTTTATGAGCCTATAGCCAATCCATCCCGAGAATCACATCAAAGATGTGTAGGGGAGCTACATATAAACAACATTCTGTAGTCCCTTCAGATAGAGTAACTTCTACCATAGGGTAACACTGGTTTATCAAGTAGGTTTACCTAGAACCGTACTCTACCTTCCACCCTTGAGCCAAATACCCAAGCCTTTCCGACATAGTCCTTGCTAGACTAGACAAAATAAAACTATCAATGGCTCCACTATCTATTAAAATGTTTACTTGCTTATTGAAAACCTTACCTTTCACAAGTAATGGGGTGGCTTGTCCCTCTAGCTTTTGCTTCTCGATTGCGGTATAGATCCGATGTTCCAGTTCCTTCCCTTTTGCACTAGCTGAGCTAGTCCCTGCTTGATATGGACATTGATTATAGTAATGAGGTCCTCGAAAATTGTAGCACCCTTCCTTGGGTCCTTGATATTTCTCAGGCTTCTCATTCCCATTCTTAACTATTGGAGTTGAAGTATGTGACTTCTATGGCTGAGGTTTCATATCACTGGGCTTGTTATCCTTCTTACAAAAGTTCTTCTTGAACTTATTCCAATTCCCATAGGGTTTCTTCTCAGGATTTTGGGGATTCTTGGCTTTTCACTCTTGCTCAGCCTCTCATTTTACAAACCCATTACTATTCCTCTTCTTTAGTTCTTATCGCGCTTGCTCGGGTAGAGCGTCATACTTATAACAGAAGTGTGACTCTACTTTCTTTGCTAGGTCATATGCCTTTTGCAATGATTTGGGCTCCTGCATCTCCACATCGTGCCTTAACCTAGATTCCAATCCAAGGATGAACTTATGAACTCGCATTTTCTCATTATAAATAGGTACATATTTGAATAGTCTTACCAACTTCTTATAGTACACTTCTACTATGTTGGTTCCTTGTCTAAGACTAGCAAATTCTTCAAATTTTAGGGCATAGAAATGCTTTGTTAGAAATATCTTTTTGAAGATGTTTATAAATTCTTCCCATGGAGTATCAATGGGTTCAATATTGGTTTCCTCATAGTGGGTTTCCCACCACTCCAGAGCAACTCCTTCTAGGTTAATCATAGCCCACAGTGTTCGGGTTCCATATGAGTAACCTTTTACCATAAAATGAACCTCTGCCTCTCTCAACCATGCTTCCGTTGCATCCCCATCACCTTCTCCATAAAAATTTGAGATACTGATGTTTTTCATGTCCCTAGCTGTTTCCTTTTATGCTAAGGCTCTGGCTTGTACTTGTTCTGTAGTTAGTCCACTATCTAGGCCAACCTTTGAGCCTTGAACTTGTAAATTTTGATTTGCAACCATTTCGAGCAACTGTCTTATCTGATCCTACATAGAAGCGATTCATAGTGGTGAGGTCTTCTACCTCCCTATTGGGGTTGGTTGGTTCCTCATCCTAGTTTTCTTCTCCAACATCACTTTGTCGAGTTTGTCTAGGTGTAGGCCTCCCTCTTCTGGTCTTAGGTGGCATCTTAACCTGATTCCATCCAAGCAAGGGGATTAGATTATAGTTTCATCTTAAGATGTATCTCTAATCAAGCCATAATACAGAGTTCTCTTGCTATATGCATCATCAACCTAACTAGGGAAATACCCTGGGTTGGGATGCATCACCGATACCAAAGCCCATACTAAGGCATCCTGACACTCCACACTCCCTTGGGCTAATTCATGTTAGATTCTAGCAATTGGGGTATCCTAGATCATCCCAAATTTAGCCTATGCCATAAGTGAGCCTTCATTGGATGCATCTAATTTCCCTTTAGCACACATAGAAGCTCTATACCCTCATACCTAGAGCTTTGATACCAAATGTAATGACCCAAAAACACACAAACAAAAAAATACAAAAATAGAAAAAGTTTTTTTTACTAAGGAGAGAGGTGCATGAACCCTTCATGAACCCCTAACCCACTAGAATATCCTAAAGTTCCAATCCTAAGTTTCCCGAAGTTACATCTCACGAAGTACCCTAACACAAATCCATCTGTGTAGGCGTATAATGTGTTACTATGGATAAGTCCATCTATTTCATCATCCTTGATGAGCTAGACCTATCACCCTCAGTCCATCGAAGGTGTACACGCATCTCCATACCATACACAAATCCTTATGTGTAGGTATGCTACGAGTACCACGAGTTAAGCTATCTATCTCATCTCCATGATGAGCTATCTTAACTCAGATGTAATCTCTTCCCACTTAGTCCTCTATCTCCCTAAGGGGGTCTCAATTCCCTTAGGTCACCTACGTTCACCCTAAGGGGTTCTCAATTCCCTTAGGTTACCTCTGAGTTCACCCTAGAACTCTACACTAGATTCCCTATCATCAAGCAATCAAACAATAATACATCTAGATGCTACCACATCAGAAAACAATCAAACAATAATAGAGAAAATGAAGCAAGCTTAACTCTAAAATAGAATCTACTACATGACATAATCAAATACAAAAATATAGTAAAATTACTTTCATTAACCCAATAACAATTGCCTCATCATCACTTGCATAATAAGCCTTTCCTACTCAAAGGTATCACATTAATTGCATTGGGGATATCTCCCCACAATTCTAATCTATGGAACATAAGTAAATCAACGTAAGATGCAAATACCTATTCTTTGTTTCCATTTGATTCCTTGCTTCTCCTTGCTTCCCTTTGGTTCTTTGAGGGTAGTAGGGGATCAGGATACTCATGGTTCAGGATAGGCATGCCTTTAAATGCATCTATTCATCTACTATGCCAAATTGCAACTATACAATATTCCATTAAGTCTCTAACCATCTAATGCATAATGGACATCATAAAAGAAACCTTACTTTTATTTTCACCTCCACCAAATCCCCTTGGAGAGTCATCCAAACATGCTATCACTTAGATTAAGGTTTAACTTAATTTAATTTCATTCATGTCCTAAAGCATTAAAGTCCCATACCCTTAACCTTTAGAACAATCATTCCTTCATTCCCTAAACCAAAGCCCCATAACTTCAATTTAAAGAATAAATCCACATTTCATTTTATTTAAAAACTCCTAAGATAATCAACATTAATCCAAGGGTTCTCTTTAAATTAAAACCTTCCATATCTTTCCCTAAGATCAAAGGTTCCTTTTAATCAAAACCTAACATTTACATATCCCATATAAATCAAAGGTTCCTTTAATTAAAACTCTAATATATGTCTCATATAAATCAAAGGTTCATTTAATTAAAACCTAATATATGTCTCATATAAATCAAAGGTCCTTTTAATTAAAACCTAATATGTCTCACATATACATCAAAGGTCCATTTAATTAAACCCTAATATATGTATCACATATAAATCAAAGGTTCATTTAATTAAAACCTAAAATATGTTTCACATATAAATCAAAGGTCCATTTAATTAAAACAATATGTTTCACATATAAATCAAAGGTCCATTTAATTAAAACCTAATATATGTTTCACATATAAATCAAAGGTCCATTTAATTAAAACCTAATATATGTTTCACATATAAATCAAAGGTTCATTTAATTAAAACCTAATATATGTTTCACATATAAATCAAAGGTCCATTTAATTAAAACCTAATATATGTTTCACATATAAATCAAAGGTCCATTTAATTAAAACCTAATATATGTTTCACATATAAATCAAAGGTATAAACCATTTAATATATGTTTCACATATAAATCAAAGGTCCATTTAATTAAAACCTAATATATGTTTCACATATAAATCAAAGGTCCATTTAATTAAACCTAATATATGTTTCACATATAAATCAAAGGCCCTTATTTTTATTTAAAACCATAATTTAAAGGCTCTTTTACATATTGCAAAATCTACAGTTAGTGCTAACACCATTCAAGGCATGCTAAGCATCCATGGTGAACCCAGCGTCCACTAGAGCCAGGAACATTCTGTTGATGCTAACCGGTTTCTCAACCTGCACTCCCTAAAACCTAGGGGGTTTCCTTTGTCGAACACTACGTTCCACTTTGTAGAACGTTGTTCCAAAAGCAAACAGAGCACTTGACGTCACTTTCAACAACACTAGACAAGCATGATGCTCTCTCATGGCACTAAGGGGTTTCCAACTCAAACAGCAACGATAGAGTGGTCTCTATTAACAACACTCTCTCCCCCGGTGGTTTCACAAAGCACAATGGCTTCCAAGGCAAAGTGGTCTCAACTAACAACACATCTCTCCCCAATGTTTTAAATACTTACACACATACACTTCCAAAGAATGGTCTCACACACAACACATCTCTCCCATGCAAGGAGGTTTCAAACTACACACTATGCACAACACTTCCAAGCAAGGTTTCAACTAACAACACAACTCTCCCAAGAAGTTCAAACTAACACAACACAATGCTTCCAAGCAATGGTTTCAACTACACACACACATCACTTCCAAAGGAGGTTTCAAGCTTACACATAGTGCACAACGCTTCCAAGGCGGAGTGGTCTCAACTAACAACACATCTCTCCCACTGGTATGGTGGTTTCCAACATAGGTACAATGCACAGTGCTTCCAAGGAAGAATGGCTTCAACTAAAAACACATCTCTCCCACTCAAGATGGTTCTAAACATAGGTACAACACACAATGCTTCCAAGGCAGAATGGTTTCAAGCTTAAAACATATTTAAATAAAATCCATATTTTAGCTTAGAATAACCCAACCTATGGTTTCATTGAGATAGATGTCCGATGAAGTATGTTGCCTCCCTTTTGGCTCCTAGTGTGCTTCCTTTCCTCTGCATTCTTCCTCGCTTCCTCTATTCCTCCCTTATATTTTTTTCTCCTTTCCTTTCCTTTCTCCTTACATGCCCCCTCACCTAGGTGGTCCATCCGTCGCCCTCTCGAAGCATGCACCACCGCCTTCCCTTCAATGCTCGTCCCCTATCCTTTGTGCATTCTTCCCAAATTTTCCATCTTTGGAAATTTAATAGCCTCGTAGGCTCTTCCATAGGTTGCACCATGTAGGAATGGGATCATGACATATTATTTTATTTATATTTTAATAAAATATATTTATAATATATCTATATATTCTTTTGTTTAAATGAAAGATCCTCTTTCATTTATTATTAATTAATTAAAACCTTTTAATGAATTCTCTCTTATCATTAAAATAATCACTTTTAATTAATTCAAATGAATCATAACCACTTTTAATTAAAATAACCATTTTTAATTAATTAAAATGAAAACTCCTTAATTAATTGCAAATGAAGTTTACAAATGAGCTCTAATGAGCCAATCATTATTTTCTTTAAACTTCATTAATTAATTTAAAAGCATCTAAATTCAGCATATGACTTAATTTGTTTTCTTTCACAAGGAGGATGCTTTGTTTTCATTTTCAATAAGACAATTAACCTTATGCATCTATAATCATCTTGCAGTGGTTCCTATATAGGAACTAAATCATCAAACTACTCAAGCTATGATGTAGTAGAAGCAAACACATTTATACAATTAACCAAAGAGGGAGTCTTTCCATCAATCCAATCACCCATCTTAGCCAGAGATTTTACGATAGCTTCTAGGCTATCAACTAAAGCTCAAGGTGATCAACTATCGATGATTATCCCTTCCATCAATGCATGCCTATATGAAGGTATCTATCCATGTTACCTCCGAGTACCTTAATCATCATTTCCCTTGATCTTTGGTACCCTCATTTCTGGTGGGTAACTCTTCCTGTTCCACCTATGAGTGTACCTGATCCTGCACACTTGGCAATATGTTAGCGATAACATGCCCTTATAAATCAACTAAACATCACATAGCTGGTTCAATTGTTCAAACTAAGTATCACCACATCTTAGGTTAATACATTGTCTTCTTGTGTCATAAAGTCAGCTAGGGAGGGTCATGACATCCTCCCCCACTAGGATTAAACATCGTCCTCGGTGTTTCCAGTTTTCCTTTTGTTGTTCAATAGAAAATAAAATTATTACATCATATAGTTTCAAACAAAAAGGGAAAATATTTTTGCATAACCTCCACTTTCTCCCAAGTGGCATTCTTCTCAGAGAACTGGTCCCACTGGACCTTACATTGATCGAGAGTCCGATTCCATAGATATTTGGAATGAAACTCAAGAATCTTCATCGGTAGTACTTCAATGGCCTCCGGATTTGCCATCTGCAATTTAGAAACATCCCACACATGTTCAGGGTCAGCAACATATTTCCTAAGCAAGGATATGTGGAAGGTGTCATGGATTTTGGATAGATTAGGTGGTAATGCAAGTCGGTATGCGACCGGACTGATATTTTCTGTGATCTCAAAGGGCCCCACAAAATGTGGATCCAACTTCATGGATTTGATAGCACTTTTCTTTGGCTTAACCCTTAAGAACACCTTATCTCCAACAGAATACTCTCTGGGAGTCCTTTTTAGATCTGCATAACTCTTCTGCCTATCCATAGCTTCCTTAAGCCTTTGCCTAATTTCTTTTAGCTGCTCTTCCATTACCCTGACCATTTCTGGCCCAATCACAACTCGATCCTCTAGGTTGTCCCATGACAATGGTGTTCTGCACTTTCACCCATACAAGGCATCGAAAGGTGCCATACCTAGCGAGGAGTGATATCCATTATTGTAGGCAAACTCTACCAAAGGTAGACAATATTCCCATTGAGATTTATGATCCATGCAGTACATGCGAAGCATGTCTTCCAAAACTTGGTTTACCCGCTCTATTTGACCATCGATTTCAGGGTGGTATGCTGAACTCATATTCAATTTCATACCAACTGCACTATGAAGGGATTTCCAAAATTCAGAAGTGAATTTGGAGTCTCTATCTGAGATGATTACCTTAGGAAACCCATGCAATCAGAATACCTCTTTGATGAATCTGCTAGCTACTACCTGAGCATCATCCTTGGTATTTCCTGGTATGAAGTGGGTAACCTTAGTCAACTTATCGACCACTACAAATATGGCATCATGTTGGTACCGAGTTTTGGGTAAACCCACAATAAAATCCATGGATATAACCTACCATTTTTGCATAGGTACCTCATGCAGATGAAGTTTTCCTACAGGATGTTGGTATTCTGCCTTAACCTTCTGACATTCGAGGCATCGAGCAACAAAATCTATGATATCCTTCTTCATTCCTACCCAAAAGAAGGCTCTTTTCATGTTTTCTCGCATTTTGGTCCCTCTCGGATGAGAAGAATAAGGAGATCTATGAGCTTCTTGCATTATCAAGTTCCTCAAATCACCTATCTTTGGTATGATGACCCTTCCCTTATAGCATAGAAAGTCATATTTCACACTAAATTCCTTATTTCCTTTAGGATCTCTATCCATCTTGACTCGAATTCCCTAGAAATACTCATCCTGAGATTACCTCCATCTCACTTGATCCATCAGATCCATGTGAGCTCTAGTGATGGCTGCTATATATCTCCTTCTACTTAAAGCATCAGCTACTTTATTCTCTTTTCCTTTTATGTACTCAATCTCAAAATCGTACTCAGTGAGGAATTCTACCCATCTTCTCTGCCTTGCATTAAGTATTGGTTGGGTGAATATATACCGTAGACTTTGATGGTCTATTTTTAATTCAAAGGGCCTTCCCACCAAGTAGTGGCACCAAACCTTTAGAGCATGCACCACTACAGCCAGCTCCAAATCATGCGTAGCATAATTAACTTCATGCTTTTTAAGCTTCCTTGAAGTATATGCCACTACTAAATCCTCTTGTGAGAGTACCCCACCCAACCCGTCTATTGATGCATCAGTGCATACTAAAAAGTCCCCTTGAGGATCGGGAACCTTTAGTACCGGTGCAGTAGTAAGCTTATGCTTTAGTAGTTCAAAGGTAGCTTCACACTTCTCTGACCACTTGAATTCTTTCCCTTTCTTCTGAAGGTTCGTTATGGGTCCAACAATCTTGGAATAGTCCTTTATATAACGTCTATAATAGCCCGTTAACCCCATGAAACTTTGCACTTCAGTGACATTAGTCAGGGGTGGCCAATTCAGAATAGCCTCTATCTTTTCTGGATCCACAACAATCCCTTTTGCTGATATAACATGTCCGAGGTATCTCACCTCTGGAACATAGAATTCACTCTTAGCCAGATTTCCATAAAGTTGATTCTTTCTCAACAATTCCAACACGATCCTAAGATGCTTATCATGCTCTTCTTTATCTCGAGAGTATATAAGGATATCATCTAGGAATACCAGAACAAACTGGTCCAAGTGTCTCTAGAAACACGTTGTTCATTAGGTTCATGAAAGCGGCTGGGGCATTAGTCAGCCCAAAGGGTAGAACCGTAAACTCATAATGCCCATACCTAGTCTTAAATGTCGTTTTGTGAGTATCTTCCTCATGAATTCTCAATTGGTGATACCCTGACCTCAGATCGATCTTGGTAAACACCTTGGCATCCTTCAGTTGATCGAATAAATCTTCAATCCTAGGTAAAGGATATCGATTCTTGATTGTAGCCTTATTTAGCATTTTGTAATCAATACATAGTCTTAGCGAACCATCCTTCTTTTTCATGAACAGAACCGGTGCACCCCACGGTGACACACTTGGTTTTATCAAACCCTTTTCCAATAACCCTTGCAATTGAACCTTTAGTTCATGCATTTTAGTAGGATTCATTCTATACGGGGATCTATGAATAGGTTCAGTTCCCATCATAAGTTCAATTGTAAAATCAAATTCCCGTATAGGAGGTAATCCAGGTAGGTCCTCTGGAAATACGTCCTAAAAATCCTGTAGGATTGGATGTTGTCCTAGTATTTCTTCTTTCTCTTGGTCCTCCACCTCATTGAGTTTTACCACATACACTATCCCTCCTCTCTTTAGGGCCTTTTTCAATTGCATAGCGGACAACATTTGAGGTTCAAAAACCCCTTGATCGCTATGAACTCTTAGTCTTTCTCCACCTTTCTTTGAATACTCAATCCAACGGTCTTGGAAATTGACTAAGGCTTTATGAGCCTGTAGCCAATCCATCCCTAGAATCACATCAAAGGCATGTAGGGGAGCTACATATAAACAACATTCTGTAGTCCCTTCAGATAGAGTAACTTTTGCCATAGGATAACACTGGTTTACCGAGTAGGTTTACCCAGAACCGTACTCAACCTTCCACCCTTGAGCCAAATACCTAGGCCTTTTTGACATAGTCCTTGCTAGACTAGATGAAATAAAACTGTCAGTGGCTCCACTATCTATTAAAATGTTTACTTGCTTATTGAAAACCTTACCTTTCACAAGTAATGGGGTGGCTTGTCCCTCTAGCTTCTGCTTCCCAGTTGCGGCATAGATCCGATGTTCTGGTTCCTTCCCTTTTGCACTAGCTGAGCTAGTCCCTACTCGATATGGACACTGATTATAGTAATGAGGTCCTCGAAAATTGTAGCACCCTTCCTTGGGTCCTTGCTATTTCTCAGGTTTCTCATTCCCATTCTTAACTATTGGAGTTGGAGCATGTGACTTCTATGGTTGAGGCTTCGTATTATTGGGCTTGTTATCCTTCTTACAAAAGTTCTTCTTGAACTTATTTTGATTCCCATAGGGTTTCTTCTCAGGATTTTGGGGATTCTTGGCCTTTCACTCTTGCTCAACCTCCCATTTTACAAACCCATTACTATTCCTCTTCTTTAGTTCTTGTCGTGCTTGCTCGGGTAGAGCATCATACTTATAACAGAAGTGTGACTCTGCTTTCTTTGCTAGGTCATATGCCTTTTGCAGTGATTTGGGCTCCTGCATCTCCACATCATGCCTTAACCTAGATTCCAATCCAAGGATGAACTTATGAACTCACATTTTCTCATTATAAATAGGTACATATTTGAATAGTCTTACCAACTTCTTATAGTACACTTCTACTATGTTGGTTCCTTGTCTAAGACTAGCAAATTCTTCAAATTTTAGGGCATAGAAATGCTCTGTTAGAAATCTCTTTTTGAAGATGTTTATAAATTCTTCCCATGGAGTATCAATGGGTTCAATATTGGTTTCCTCATAGTGGGTTTCCCACCACTCCAGAGCAGCTCCTTCTAGGTTAATCATAGCCCAAAGTGTCTAGGTTCCAGATGAGTAGCCTTTTACTATAAAATGAACCTCTACCTCTCTCAGCCATGCTTTCGCTGCATCCCCATCACCTTCTCCATCAAACTTTGAGATACTGATGTTTTTCATGTCCCTAGCTATTTCCTTTTCTTCTAAGGCTCTGGCTTGTACTTGTTCTATAGTTAGTCCATTATCTAGGCTAACCTCTGAGCCTCAAACTTGCAAATTTTGATTTGTAGCCATTTCGAGCAATTGTCTTATCTGATCCTGCATAGCAGTGATCATAGCGGTGAGGTCTTCTACCTCCCTATTGGGGTTGGTTGGTTTTCTTATCCAACATTACTTTGTCAAGTTTTTCTAGGTGTAGGCCTCCCTCTTCTAGTCTTAGGTGGCATCTTAACCTGATTCCATCCAAGCAAGGGGATTAGATTACAGTTTCATCTTAAGTTGTATCTCTAATCAAGCCATAATACAGAGTTCTCTTGCTATATGCATCAACAACCTAACTAGGGCAATACCCTGGGTTGGGATGCATCACCGATACCAAAGCCCATACTAAGGCATCCTGACACTCCACACTCCCTTGGGCTAATTCCTGTTAGATTCTAGAAATTGGGGTATCCTAGATCATCCCAAATTTAGCCTAGGCCATAAGTGAGCCTTCATTGGATGCATCTAATTTCCCTTTAGCACACATAGAAGCTCTATACCCTCGTACCTAGAGCTCTGATACCAAATGTAATGACCCAAAAACACACAAACAGAAAAATACAAAAATAGAAAAAGTTTTTTTTACTAAGGAGAGAGGTGCATGAACCCTTCATGAACCCCTAACCCACTAGAATATCCTAAAGTTTCAATCTCCTAAGTTTCCCTAGAAGTTACATCTCATGAAGTACCCTAACACAAATCCATCTGTGTAGGTGTATAATGTGTTACTATGGATAAGTCCATCTATTTCATCATCCTTGATGAGCTAGACCTATCACCCTCAGTCCATCGAAGGTGTACACGCATCTCCATACCATACACAAATCCTTATGTGTAGGTATGCTACGAGTACCATGAGTTAAGCTATCTATCTCATCTCCATGATGAGCTATCTTAACTCAGATGTAATCTCTTCCCACTTAGTCCTCTATCTCCCTAAGGGGGTCTCAATTCCCTTAGGTCACCTACGTTCACCCTAAGGGGTTCTCAATTCCCTTAGGTTACCTCTGAGTTCACCCTAGAACTCTACACTAGATTCCCTATCATCAAGCAATCAAACAATAATACATCTAGATGCTACCACATCATAAAACAATCAAACAATAATAGAGAAAATAAAGCAAGCTTAACTCTAAAATAGAATCTACTACATGACATAATCAAATACAAAAATATAGTAAAATTACTTTCATTAACCCAATAACAATTACCTCATCATCACTTGCATAATAAGCCTTTCCTACTCAAAGGTATCACATTAATTGCATTGGGGATATCTCCCCACAATTCTAATCTATGGAACATAAGTAAATCAACGTAAGATGCAAATACCTATTCTTTGTTTCCATTTGATTCCTTGCTTCTCCTTGCTTCCCTTTGGTTCTTTGAGGGTAGTAGGGGATCAAGATACTCATGGTTCAGGATAGGCATACCTTTAAATGCATCTATTCATCTACTTTGCCAAATTGCAACTATACAATATTCCATTAAGTCTCTAACCATCTAATGCATAATGGACATCATAAAAGAAACCTTACTTTTATTTTCACCTCCCCAAATCCCCTTGGAGAGTCATCCAAACATGCTATCACTTAGATTAAGGTTTAACTTAATTTAATTTCATTCATGTCCTAAAGCATTAAAGTCCCATACCCTTAACCTTTAGAACAATCATTCCTTCATTCCCTAAACCAAAGCCCCATAACTTCAATTTAAAGAATAAATCCACATTTCATTTTATTTAAAAACTCCTAAGATAATCAACATTAATCCAAGGGTTCTCTTTAAATTAAAACCTTCCATATCTTTCCCTAAGATCAAAGGTTCCTTTTAATCAAAACCTAACATTTACATATCCCATATAAATCAAAGGTTCCTTTAATTAAAACCATAATATATGTCTCATATAAATCAAAGGTTCTTTTAATTAAAACCTAATATATGTCTCATATAAATCAAAGGTCTTATAAAACCATTTAATTAAAACACAGAATTTGTCTCACATATAAATCAAAGGTCCATTTAATTAAAACCTAATATATGTATCACATATAAATCAAAGGTCCATTTAATTAAAACCCAATATATTTTTCTCCATATAAATCAAAGTTTCCTTTAATTACATATGTTTCACATATAAATCAAAGGTCCATTTAATTAAAACCTAATATATGTTTCACTATAAATCAAAGGTCCATTTAATTAAAACCTAATATATATCACATATAAATCAAAGGTTTCTTTAATTAAAACCATTTAATATATGTTTCACATATAAATCAAAGGTCCATTTAATTAAAACCTAATATATGTTTCACATATAAATCAAAGGTCCATTTAATTAACAATATATTTTCCATATAAATAAATCCTAATATATGTTTCACATATAAATCAAAGGTCCATTTAATTAAAACCTAATATATGTTTCACATATAAATCAAAGGTCCATTTAATTAAAACCTAATATATGTTTCACATATAAATCAAAGGTCTTTTTTTAATTAAAACCATAATTTAAAGGCTCTTTTACGTATTGCAAAATCTATAGTCAGTGCTAACACCATTCAAGGTATGCTAAGCATCCATGGTGAACCCAACGTCCACTAGAGCCAGGGACGTTCTACTGATGCTGACCGGTTTCTCAACCTGCACTCCCTAAAACCTAGGGGGTTTCCTTTGTCGAACACTATGTTCCACTTGTAGAACGTTATTCCAAAAGCAAACAGAGCACTTGACATCACTTTCAATAGCACTAGACAAGCATGATGCTCTCTCATGGTGCTAGGGGGTTTCCAACTCAAACATAGCACTCAGAGTGGTCTCTAATTAACAACACATCTCCCTGCAAGGTGATTTCCAACTTAGGCACAATGCACAACGCTTCCAAGGTAGAGTGGTCTCTAATTAACAACACATCTCTCCCACTCAAGGTGGTTTCCAACTTAGGTACAATGCACAACGCTTCCAAGGTAGAGTGGTCTCAACTAACAACACATCTCTCCCATTAGGTGATTTCAACCTACACACAATGCACAACACTTCCAAGCAGAGTGGTTTCAACTACACACACACATCTCTCCAAGCAAGGAGGTTTCAAACTTACACAATGCATAGTGCTTCCAAGCAAGAAGGTTTCAAACTACACACACACATCTCTCCAACTCAAGGTGGTTTCAAATGTACATACAGCGCACAATGCTTCCAAGGTAAGAATGGTTTCAAGCTACACACACACATCACTCCCAAGCAAGAAGGTTTCAAACTTATATAGTGCACAACACTTCCAAGGAAGAATGGTTTCAAGCTTAAAATATATTTAAATAAAATCCATAGTTCAGCTTAGAATAACCCAACCTATAGGTTTCACTGAGATAGAGGTCCGATCTACCTCCATTTTGGCTCCTTGTGTGCTTCCTTTCCTTTGCTTTCTCTATTGCTTCCTCTGTTCCTCCCTTACATTTTTTTCTTCTCCTTTCCTTCCCTTATTCTCCCTTACGTGCCCCCTCACCTAGGTGGTTCGTCCGCCGCCCTCTCGAAGCTTGCACCACCACCTTCCCTTCAATGCTCGTCCCCTATCCTTTGTGCATTCTTCCCAAATTTTCCATCTTTGGAAATTTAATAGCCTCGTAGGCTCTTCCATAGGTTGCACCATGTAGGAATGGGATCATGACATATTATTTTTATTTTATATAGTATTAAAGATATTTATAATATATCTATATATTCTTTTGTTTAAATGAAAGATCCTCTTTCATTTATTATTAATTAATTAAAACCTTTTAATGAATTCTCTCTTATCATTAAAATAATCACTTTTAATTAATTCAAATGAATCATAACCACTTTTAATTAAAATAGCCATTTTTAATTAATTAAAATGAAAACTCCTTAATTAATTGCAAATGAAGTTTACAAATGAGCTCTAATGAGCCAATCATTATTTTCTTTAAACTTCATTAATTAATTTAAAAGCATCTAAATTCAGCATATGACTTAATTTGTTTTCTTTCACAAGGAGGATGCTTTGTTTTCATTTTCAATATGACAATTAACCTTATGCATCTATAATCATCTTGCAAGTGGTTCCTATATAGGAACTAAATCATCAAACTACTCAAGCTATGATGCAGTAGAAAGCAAACACATTTATACAATTAACCAAAGAGGGAGTCTTTCCATCAATCCAATCACCCATCTTAGCCAGAGATTTTATGATAGCTTCTAGGCTATCCACTAAAGCTCAAGGTGATCAACTATCGATGATTATCCCTTTCGTCAATGCATGCCTATATGAAGGTATCTATCCATGTTACCTTCGAGTACCTTAATCATCATTTCCCCTGATCTTTGGTACCCTCATTTTGGTGGGTAACTCTGCCTGTTCCACCTACGAGTGTACCTGATCCTGCACACTTGGCAATATGTTAGCGATAACATGCCCTTATAAATCAACTAAACATCACATAGCTGGTTCAATTGTTCAAACTAAGTATCACCACATCTTAGGTTAATACATTGTTTTCTTGTGCCATAAAGTCAGCTAGGGAGGGTCATGATCAGTCTTCCTCGCACTCACAATTGAGGTGAGCGGGCTTCCGATGCCACCGCAAAGTGTTCTATCACTATTCTAGCTTGTTGCTCCTTCCTCATGCGTTGTGATACCTGGATCTACACACAAGAAACTAAAATTGATTAAAAGCATGTGTGGATTAAGATGAAATCATGAAGGTGCATGCATCAATAAGCTTGAAAGAGGAAAAATGCAATAGACTATTCAAAATTGCTCCAAATGCTACCAAATTTGAGATCTATGCATATTATGTGCTCTATAAATGATCTAATTGAAAATAGTAATAAAATCATGCTCAAATTTGTGGTCATCCTAGGGTGAGCCATATAGACCTGCAAAACACAAAAAGCATGATAACCAAAGCAAAACAACTCCAAATTGCACCAAATTTGAACAAAAAGCATATAATCTAATCTAGAATAGACCTATGCAAAAATAGTAATAAAATTATACTCTAATTTGTGGTCATACTAGGGTGGGACGGTTAGGACTATCACAATTTGGGGGTCATCCTAGGGTGGGACGACCACCAAATCTGGTGGTTTTTACCACCAATTCCTTTAGGAATTGGTCCAAAATACTCTCAGGGGTATTATCAATAAATTTGGGGATAGGATTCACTCAAATGGATCAGTTTTGTAAATAGATTGTGCATTTTGTAGTCACTTGAAAACCTCCTTCGCTCGATGGAGATCTCAAGGGAAAATGCACAATAAAATGGGAGAAAATCTCAGTAAAACTCCATGGTGAAATATGCAAAGAATCCTCTCTAAAATTGGGTGGAATTGATCCACTTTATAGCCCAAGAGGGCATATGGTCAAATGGGCATGCGAGGCCATGTGAGGCAAGGGTCACCATTTGTCCCAAAGGTCACCATGCATTGGAGGGGGAAGGAATCTCCCTTTTTGGCCTCCAATATACAATGTGTCATGAGAGTTATATGCCCTCTCACTAGCATGCTTGAATAGGTAGGGTAAATGGTAGTTTCTGGGTGTCATTTGGCCCAATTTTGACTTTTTGAGGGTCAAAGACCATGGTCATCCCACCCAGGGATGGTTGTTGGTGGTCATCCCTAGGTGGGATGGCCATGAACTATGGCCATCCCAGGGTGGGACGACCATGCCTACATGGCCCAAAACTTCCCAAAAGTGGGGTAGGACCTCCCAAAAGTGGTTAGGACCACTATGTAACCTCTGAGGGTTGCCCAAGGGGGCCATATGGTATCAAATTAGATAATGCCTTGGTCGTCTAATCAGATTGACATGATTTTAGTGTCTACAGATGCCCCTTTTTGGGATGCATTGTGTGCAAAATAGCACGGAATAAAAATAGATAACTAAAATATCAAATGATTAAGGTTATTCAGTAACCTAACCAACTTTAGATGCCCCAATCATGGAAAGAGCATGCATTCTTGAATCCTTGCTTCTGACGAGCTAAGGAACTTGATTCAAGTACAACCTCTCCTGTAAGGCTTACTTGATCTTGGACATTGTTTAGTCATGAAGAGGTAGGGTCATGTCCTTCATACTTCTAGAATTCCAAGCATTTATTTAATTGAAATTTTTGCTTGTTTGCTGTCCCAAGCAGGGGCATGATTGTCTTTGTCAATGATTCGTTGGACGAACACAATTTGCATGATTGAGTGTTTGATTGTTGATTTTGATTATGAATTTGTTAAGTATGACTACCCCCTCAAGTGATGAGTCGAT
Source organism: Wollemia nobilis (assembly GCA_028583015.1). Lineage (NCBI taxonomy): Eukaryota > Viridiplantae > Streptophyta > Pinopsida > Araucariales > Araucariaceae > Wollemia > Wollemia nobilis. The sequence continues at coordinate 3,478,977 of JAQPPZ010002224.1, forward strand.
GAGGGAATGACAAGTGATAAAAGTGATGAGTCACTTGACCCATATGACTTGGTTAGGGGTTCCTTCAACTTTACCCATTGTAAAATGTATCTATTTTGTAAGGATTTTGATGATTTTGTTGATATTTCATGGAAGAAAGGAATTGAATACCTCATTCTCATGGGATGGTCCAACCATAATGGTCTTCTTAGGGATTTAAGTAGAGACTTTTCCATTCATCCATGAGAAAATTTGATTCCATATTGATCCAGAGTGAATTTTGACCAAATTTGACCTATTTTTGGTGGGTTTTGGACCCTTTTTGGTGTTTTTTTGATGTTTTTGAAGTGGTTTTTTGGTGGTCATCCTAGGGTGGGATGGCTACATAGTATATGGCCATCCTAAGGTGGGAATATCAGCCAATTATCTGACCATACCACCCCAATATGGCCATGCCTTTTACAAGGCTATTTAAGCTCAAAATTTGGAAAATGGGCTCATTTGTGCATTTTTGATTTGGTAGTTTGAGAGGTGAGGAGTAGGAGAGTGATTTTTTGATGCACAATGTTGTCAAAACCATCCAACATTCACCATGATCCAGGTTGTAGACTCGACGAGTGGTAGAGCCGATGTAAAATGGGTAAGGACCAAATTTGCTCCTATACCTTATTGAACTAGAAATTGTAATTATTATTGTATTTTCTAACAAAACACACTAAATTTTAGTAAATGAACCTCAGTAGTGGTAGTTTGCAATAATTTGTGCTTTATTTTTTAATTTTGTGCATTTTTGTTGCTTTATTTTACTTTTTTAGGGCAATTTTTGACTATTTTTGGTGGTCAAGAAGGCCAATTTTGGCCCATTTTGGGGGCCATCCCTAGGAGGGATGACCACCCTAAGCTATTTGGGGGTCATCCCTAGGTGGTACGGCCACCAATTTGGGGATCATACCTAGGTGGGACAACCATGATTTGGCCTAAAAAAGGGCCCTTTTTGATGTTTTTGGGTGACTTTTTGCTTATTTTTTCTTTGTTTTGGTTTTGTTTTTAAACTTGCTTGCCCCTGCCAGGTGGTTAAGAGTCAGTATCAATTTTTGAATCTCTTTAGGACCACTCATAGCCTACTAATAGAGGAGGACTAGGAATGGCTTGATACCATTGGGCTCAAGCAAGTGACATGACTAGAGCTAGTGATGGGCGATAAAGCCTACCTAATTGCACTGATAGATCTATGGGACCCATGCACCAACACCTTCCATTTACCTACTGGGGAGATGATAGTGACCTTAGAGGACATCTACCAAATTTTATACATTTTGATAGAGGGGCATCCAATTATATCCACTCATCGAGATCTCAAAGATACCATTTTGGAGAGATACTTCAAACATGATTGGCCTGAGGTATTGCAAGATTTACTGAGTGGCAACATCCTAGTGGACTAGGTATTGAAGGTGAGACATACCTTGATGATGACACTGATATCTAACATGTTACTACCAGATTCATTAGGATCCAAGTTCCCATGGAACCTACTAGAGTTAGTGTTTTCACTAGTGGAGTGCACCACCCAGAGATCATTGGTGATGGCATGGGGTACTACCTTATTAGAACAACTCTATGATGAGCTATACGAGATCCACTATCATAGGTGAAAGGGGCTAGGCTACAAATTTCTACTATAGGTATGGGGATGGCAACATATTATCATGGATCAACCATAGGGGCTACCTTGGATGATGCAGGCACAACTCATGAATAGGGAGATAGGATATGGGATCCTATGGTAGTGAGATCAAGAGAGGGGTCAGAGTCATCCTGATGTAGGTTTGATTGAGCACTATGTAAATTATTTGCATGACTCAGGGTAGATGCCATTATCTAGAGACCATACAAATACTATCCAGTATGGCATGAGGTTGAGGCACAACTTTGATGGGTATGATGAGGGAGGTGGCTAGTTGGTCAACATAGGATCGAGTGAGAGTACTTCCCATATGCTTAGGTGCTATAATAGTTTAGGCTATACCAAGGGTTACCTAGTGAGCCAATTATCTACCAACATTATGGAGATGAGAGGACATTGGCTTGGCCTGTAGTGGAGGTAGTTGGGGAGGAGGTAGATCCTATAGAGGCTACCACTAAGGGGGATGATGCTAGGACCACAGCAGAGTATAACACCTAGTGGGTGATGCATCGATGGTGTAGGGATGGACCACTAGGGGGTGACATGGTTATAGGGATAGAGGAGGCTCATGGAGAGGCTCCAACTGAGGAGGATCCAGGCTTGGGAGAGTGACCTGATGAGGAGGTAGACTCAGGGGAGTGACATGTGCATCACTAGATAGATGATGAGTGGATGGACAACATGGATATAGAGGGCCAGTAGGGGGACTATGATGAGGATGATTAGGAGGAGCAAGGATTATAGGTATAGTTGGTAGCATGAGATGCCACCATTATTGAGTTGTAGGGTGAGTTGATCAGGGGAGGCATGAGCAAAGGGAGTACATAGAGGAGAGGGCTCTCCTATAGGCACAGGTATAGACTACATAGGCAGATATTGATTGATAGGTAACAGTTATTTAGGGGTATGATTTTAGGCTTGCAGAGCAAGTAGCAAAGCTAGCCATGCTTTGGTCATAGGTTAGAGTAGGTAGCTTAGTCCAAGTGGCATCTAGTGGTGATGAGGTGGCTAGGCTACGGGAGGATGTGACACAACTCCAGGCCTTATTAGAGGACTTCCAAGCTCATCGTCAAGAGGAGCTATCATACACCCAAGATTTGGAGGATGAGGTAGTGCACCTTAGGGTGCGCTTACTAGCTCGTCCTTCTATGAGTGGTTCCCATCAGAGTAGGAGGAGTGGTATAGGAAAGTCATATACGAGGATGGGGGAACCCAGCTCCACACAAAGGGCAGATAGGGAAGGGGTAGCAGATCTAGGAGTTCTCAATAGACAATGTTTAAGGGTGGGGGTGAGAGTCATGGTGTCAGTCCTACGTGACCATGGCTTTTGAGACTCTATGGCTATTTTTGGATTTTGGGGGTGTGAGGACCCACTTTATTGTAGCCTACGGGTAATTTTGGATGATGATGTATCTATTTACTCCATACATACATACATATATATATATATGAGTTGTTATTATTGTCATCATGTGTTACCTTATTGCTTTATTGGATGTATGCAATGCTTATGTTCTTTTGGGGTGTTTTTGATGATATGGATATGTGTATATGCATAATGAAATGGATGATTTGTTGATCTTATATGATGAAATGTGGATACTAGTTGACACATTATGTTAGCACCATAGACTGTATAAAATTCATCAATTTATTTTGTAATGTTGTCATGAGACTATGTGATGGATTTGTGAAAATGTAAACTGATAAAATGTGATAAAATGGTATGGAATGGAATGAATAGTAAGATGTTATAGAATGTCTTTGAGGTTTTCATGAGACTCAAACACTCTAGTTAACTAATAAAAAATTATATACTAACCATGCAAGACTTTTTGACAAGGTATGAATCTGCTAGGATGACCAAGATACTCAATATCCCTATGTGTGCATGTGAGTTCATTATTATGATAATGCATAAAGTTACCCCAATGCCAAACAGGATTGATGCAGCCCATCTATACTGAAGATCACCCTATGAGTATCATGATCCTAGGTTTTGTACGTAGTTGGATTAGACCACTAGGTAGTACAGGCTACCAAAAGCTAGCTCATCCGCATGCAAACATTGGTTTGTACAAAAGTAAGATGCTAATGTGATAGACATATCATCATGCGTAAGGATACCACCATTTCTAGGTAGGCTTGATGCCACCTAACCTGTAATGAGGATCACCTCATGGTTTGTCAAATGCTGAGAATTCTAGGGATTCAAGTTCAATACTCCCTTCTTTTCTTTTATTTTTGAATTGCTCAAGGGAGTTGCTCATTTTTGTTTGGTGAGCAAGGGATTTTGGGAGTGGTGATAACCACTATTTATTTTGTTTTTTTACTTTTTATTTTTATAGTGGTGAAAACCACTATTTATTTTGGGGATTTTGGGTAGGGAGGAGCTTGTCCTTTTGTCAATTCTTAGCATTTTTGAACCATTCACACAGGGGGATGAGCAAGATAAACTTTTCACTTAAGGTAACCTAGACCACTTTGTAGGTTTCATATTTCCTTATGCAAAACTTGGATTTAATGTGAAAATATGTTGGGATTTTGATGTATACAAGGTACAATCAAAGCAAGACTCTACCTTCTAAAAATTAGGATAGCTTTCTACAAAATCTGAAAAGAAAACTAGAGATGGTTGAGTGACCAAAAATCCTAAAGACACCTTCTAAAAAATGACTAGGTGAAGGGAAACATACACAATATGAAATGTAGATGATAATTGTAATGTAGATGGGTGTGAATGATGACTTTTGATAAAGTTGATTTTGAAGGATGACTAGTATACAGACTTGGTGCTAGACATGTATGAGAAACTCTAAAATGCAAAGTGCAATGATGAGTATACCTAATGCAAGTGATTGTATAATGCAATGGTATGAAATGTGATGCAATATGCAATATTTTTGTATTTTTATTGTTTTAATGATGTTTACAATTGATCAATGAGCTTATTGGATGCCATTGGGATATTTTGGGTGACCAAAGGGTTTATGGATACCTTTGGGGCTTTTTGGGTGACCAAAGGGTTTATGGATACCTTTGGGGATTTTTGGGTGACCAAAGGGTTTATAGACACCTTTGGAGCATTTTGGGGTGACCAAAGGGTTCATAGACACCTTTGGAGATTTTAGGGTGACCAAAGGTTCTTTAAATTTAGACACCTTAGACATTTTGGGTGACCAAAGGGTTCGTAGACACCTTTGGAGAATTTTGGATTGACCAAAGGGTTTATAGACACCTTTAGAGCATTTTAGGGTGACCAAAGGGTTCATAGACACCTTTGGAGCATTTTGGGTTGACCAAAGGGTTCATAGACACCTTTGGAGCATTTTAGGGTGACCAAAGGGTTTATAGATACCTTTGGGGCTTTTGTAACTTTGATTACTTTGTGATTTTAGGAGGAAGGTGTGATACCTTGTGTACCCCCAATGTGCATTGTGTTTGATGCATTATGATTGGATTGGCTAGGGGGAGTAGTAGAAATCGACCCCCCTACTATGATGTGTAATTTTATGTAGTGCCAATGTCCCGTTGAGATGAGACGAGTGAAGGTGAAACATTGGATGATGCCACAAGTTACATAGATTAATTTTGATATTCTTATTTCTCTATTACAACACTGATCATTCCCACAAACTCTTGGGGAGGTAGATTAATGTGCACCTGATTAGGTTGTTCGACTTGATAGGCAAGTGTTGTGTTTACTTCATGTGTAGGCAAGGGGTCTTGGAAGACTCCTATCTAAAGTTCTTGCCTCTCGATCATATCCTATACTAAATCTCTAAAGGGATGACATGTCTAGATGTCATGACCCCTTTATCGATGGTAAACACAATATAGGTTTTGCATGTGTGGATTTGATCTATGCTTATTAGGTTTCAATGGATGGATCTCAGAAAGATTGATTTTTTGTGCCTCATACAATCGATTGAAGATTGATGCTAAGGGTTCTGAAAAAGGAGTAAATGTGTGAGGTTGATGGTATTGTTGCATCTACCCCAAGTTCTATTGAGACTTTAAAGTGGACTGCATAGGAGGGGGTTGGTCCTAACAATCAAGGGGTTGAGGTTTTGGATGACTCAATCATAACTCGATGCTTGTGAGTCGATTCAAGATCTATTGTAAATCATTGTGTTGGTGACTCACTTGTAACTCAATATTGGCTAGCCTACCCAAGATATATTGTGAAAATAGTGTAGGTGATGATTGGATGGTTGTTGAGGAAGTTGGATGGCAACTGATAGGTGGTGGATCCATTCCTGGCATGTCTTCGTATGACCATGCAAAATCTTCCTTCTTTTATTTGAGAAGAGTTATGTAATCAACTTGCTCAGAGGGGGATAAGCTTTCCCCTAACTTGATAAATTGAGGATTCTTAGGATCTAAGATGATATCTTTATCAATTATTGGCTCAATTGACATATGTGACCCCTCTTCCAACTGGTGGGGAGTAGGGATCAGATGGATGTCATCAATTGGGTTTATGTCATTGATTAGAAACTTTGGTTCAACCTCAGCATGAAAGACATCTTGAGTAGGCCTTGGAGAGAAATGAAATGGTTGTAACATCTCATCGCAAGGCCAATACTCGAAAGGAGATGGGGGAGAATCTCCCTAATCAAATTTAATTACCCTCAAGTTGAGGTGCAATAGCTTTGATGGGTTATTCGGATCTTGCAAGGGTGCAAAAAGGTCTATGGAAATCATGTTGATGGATGGATGATTTCCTCTAGGTGGTTGAGGGGGTCTATTGACAATAGGTTGTCACAAGACTTGTGGAGGTGATTGTGGTGGAAGCGGAATGATCGAAGGTGGTCGATATAGTTGTGGGTAAACTTGTTCCTCTTCGGGTAGAAACTATCACCAGATAGGGTGTTGTAATGGGAACATACATAGATATCCCTTATGTTCATCATCCAATGGGATAATCCATATGTATTCAACATGTAGACTAGAAGAGTCGATAGATGCCACTTCATAATCTGACTCATCATCAGATGTCCATTCATAGGGAGACCCTTGATCTTCTTCCTCACTATCATGTGGAAGGGTATGCGAAATTTCACCTCTTTCATAGGATTGGGTGACATCATGAGATATCTCTTGATCTCTCATGGGTGTAGGGAAGTAATCCCCTAATGAATAGACTCGATTAGGGTTGGTGTAGGGATCACGTGTAAGCTCATCCCTATAGTTCAGGCTCATGCACTCTAAACTATCAGTGAGGACCTCAAGAGGCATAGGCTTGTTGTATCCCAAACCAGACTTATCATATGGCATTTGATATTATGGTTGGTAAGGAATGTGAGTGCCTTGCTCATACAAGCCCAAACCATAGCCATGCCAATTGTAGAGATGAAGATATCTCATGGTGAAGTTGAGATTGGACATGTAGTTAATATCCTCAAAAAAGGGCTCTTCATCCTCTTCCTACTACTGATAGGGTTCTATGCCATAGTCGAGACCCCTATAAATAAAATTTATTTGATTCAGGAGGTAAGCCTAGGGGCACAATAGTACCTATGGGAAGATGAGGTTGACCCATGTCTTGCACTATCTCAATGGTAGGAGTTGTTGTGATGTTCCTAACTAGGTATTCTCCTAAACTAGTGGTAGCTAGATGAACTGTGACTTGTGGTGGTGGAGAAGGAGGAGATGGGAGTGAGGCTTGAGTTGATTCGATGTTTGCCTCACAAGGTGGTTCCTCATCTATTAGACTAGGAATCTCTTCTATGGAGATGGTGGATATGGTTGGAGGGATCTCATCAATAGGCATTTTCCCCATATTCCTCTATGAAGGATTCGATGATGATGAAGGTATATCTGGGGGTGTCGATGATGAGGATGGTATGGTAGAATATGGTGATGGATTAATGGAAGGTGACGGTGAAGGAGTCAGACCTTGGTTGGATGTATTCGATTGGAAATCCAGATGGGTTGATGGTAAGGTCAACTCAGGGATTTTATGCACCAAGTTGTAGTATTTGAAGGGCTCAAGGTCTACAGATACAACATGTACTTGCCCTTCATATGTGTACTTCAGACATTGGTGAGTGATGGATGGTACACACTTCATGTCCCTAATCCAAGGTCTACCCAGCAAGATATTGTAGGCCATTTCACCCTCCAAGATGTGGCACAATGTTGGTATGGTATTTTGTCCCACCTGAATAGGTAAGACTATGGTGCCAACTATTGAGCATATAGCATCATTAAATGCTTGAAGGGTATAGGTGGATGCAACAATATGGGATGCCAGAAGCCCTAAATGTTTGAGAGTAGTTGTGGTGATGATGTTGCTAGAGGAACCAATATCAATCAGAACTCTCTTATAGGGTGTTCCATTTACACATGTGATGATGTGCAAGGGAGGATCCACCATGTCATTTGGTACGGGTTTGAGTTCATCCTCATGAAAGGTGATCACTAGTTTTGTGCATTGTCGAACATGCCCCACAAAATTGTTAAAGGAGTTAGACTCCTAGGGATGTAGCTCAATCGACTTGAGGATATCCATTAGAGCTTCTCGATGAGGTGGAGATTTTTGAATAAGCTCATAGATGGAAATCTAATCTGATGTTGTTCGTAAGCTCTGAGTAAGCTTGCTCTTTATCATGACCATCGACCGAGGTGTAAGGTTTTGCACTAGAGGTGGCAAAGGTTATGACATTGAAGGAATATCACTTGAAGCCATAGGTGGTGTGACTGGACTTGGGTAACACTTGTTCCTTATCACAATGTTGACCATGCTGATGAACCCTTATTTAGGGGGTGCCTGATGGAGCTCATTCACTTGTGGTACTAGCTTTGCCTATTCCTCATGGGTAGGCAATGGGTCTTTAAAAACACCCATTTATTGATTGTTTGGCGTAATAGGGTTATCAACCTGAAGATCATTCCTATCAATCATATCTTGTACTAGGTGTTTGAACTTATAGCACATCTACACATCATGCCCATTTTGCCTATGATACTTGCAGTATAGGTCTTCATGATATCCTTTGGGCTTTGGTGCATTTGGATCGATAGGTCGACTTTCAGGTAGATTAATTACCTTAGTTGCATAGAGGCGCTCAAATAAAGAGTCCATGGACTCAGCAATGGGCATAAATTATAGGGTGACGTTGTTGGTTTTGCCCTTGGTTTGTTTGATTGTCCTTGTTGTAGTTTCTAGGTGTGGTCTGATAGTTAGGATTCTAAGGTGGCATTGGTTGCGTAGGCCCTAGAATACTGATAGCAACTTGATTGACTGATGTCAGATTTGGTTGCATCGATTGTTCTTGGTGTTCTTAGTCCATTCCTTCTTATAGGGTTTCACAATTTCCCCCTCTTGAATTTTAATGTCTTCGATTATTCTAGCCTGTGCTAGAGCATCTTCAAGAGTTGGGTATTGTTGGAGTTGTAGCAACAAGGAAATCAGATTCAAGAAGCTCTTAGCAAACATTTGAGTCAGCTCCATCATGGGGAGTAAGTATGGTAGCTTGGAAAGCAGCGTTCACCACCTATTGCCATAGTTTGTGATTGACTCATCATCAAACTATTTTAACCCTGTGAGGTCAGTTAAAGTCACCTTTCACTTGGTGTTGAAGGTGAAGCGCTCCAAGAACGCATCTGCAAACTGCTCAAAGTTGTAGATGCTATACTTCGGGAGTTGGTTGTACCATTCTATGGTAGGGCCAGAGAGGGTAAGAAAAAATATCCTCAAAAGTAAGGCATCATTTTCCTGAATGTAGAAGTAGTGATTCAAAAATCTAGTGATATGCTCCTGCATGTCTTCCTCTCCTTTAAACGTATCTAGCTTAGGCATCTTGAAATGCTCTAGATAGGGAGGGGAAGGTACTGATGGGTGAAGCAGCTGACTACGAATCTGATGCAAAGTGGGATTCTGAGCCCCAGACCCAGAGGTCTTATTCTCTACCAATTCTAAGCATTCTAGAAATGCTCTATATGCATCAGAGGATTTGATCTCCTCTTCTTTTCTTTGACCCTACGAGGGAGGGCGAGGAACATCAGGCCTATTGTGGGGTGGTTGAATGTCATTCACCCTACCTCCATAAGGTGCTTCAAGATATTCCACTTCTGGTTCATGCTTGGTGTAGGCCCCATAAGGTGTCTCCTGAGCTGGCCTATAAGGAGGGGTAACTGTATGCGGAAGGTGCTCTATGTTTGGCCTGGGAGGCAAGTCCCGATTAGGCCTAGGAGGTCGAGGGGGCAACATTGGGTTAGGCCTAGGAGGCCTATCTTGATTGAAAGTAGGTTGCCTCTAATGGACCTCCTGTCTATGGGTACTTGGGGTAGGAACCCTCTCATGTAAGGTCTTTTGAAATAGCTCATTGGTTTGTTGTTCAATCCTTTCTTTCTCTAATTGATGCAAGTGGTCCAAGCACTCTTTGTCTCACCGAAGCTGCTTGAATTGCGCTTGGTGTTCATTATATCTTGTGACTTCTTGATTTATCTATTCTACCGTACAAGGCCTAGGAGCCCTAGCAGCATCACCCTGAGGCCTATCTCATTCAAGATGGTCTAAAATATCAATCACGAGCTTCCCTTGATCGAGGGTAGTCATGTTCACTTGAGGTTCAGGCCTAGACAAGTGATATTTGTACTCAGCTGGTGCAGAGGCACATCATGCTTGCGTAGCATAATGGACTTGAGGATAATCAAGGATTTCCTCATGCCTTCCTTCATTGATGAGGAAGGGAAGGGCTGAGTTTTCTCACCCTGAGCGATGAGTATCATACTCATCTTGGTACTTAGGTTGTTGTAACCTATTAGGGTAGTTTAAGGGTGAAGTTTGATCATTTGGCCCTACCCAGTGTGTGTACTCTTGCTCTTACCCATAGGTGGACATGGTAGACCTAGCAGGCACGCGAATGCGTGGTATTTCTCTATCTAGTAGCACCTCAGTGCATGGTTGCCATTCTTGGAAGAAGGCATGTGAAGTGTCTAAATATTGGGAGTATGTTCCTAGATTAGGATCAAAACCTGTAGGGGTGTCCCGCATAGGGCTCCCTTGTAGGTGAAGTTCTTGACTAGCTATTCTAGGACTTGGGTGAGTAGGAGGCCACCAAGGAGGTATGACCATGTCCTTAGGGCTAAATCGGAGATGACTCGTGTCTCCTTGTCTACTCTCTACAACGTCCACCCTTGAATGGGCTTGGATGCGGGTGCACACCATTGCTATTCCCTACCAAACCTCAGGTGATTATCTCCTTTACAAATTTTAATAATGCAACACACAAGAATGGAAACACGTAATAAGACAAGTGTTTATCTCTTTTAACGATGGGTTTCATCTCCACCCATTGGCTCAAATCCTACGAACCCTATTTTTGGCCAAGGCCAACTCCAAGATCCATCATAACCTGTGGGATATAGCACGTATTTCTCTTTTAAGAGGTATGTCGCTGACTATGGGTTAACTAGGTGAGGATGGGTATGGCATATGCTCCCTAACCAGGTATGGGCTTCATCTCCATACTCTGATGGGTTTACGTAACTAAACTTTCATTGTCAGTTATTGAGCTATGAGTATACAGGTGAAATCCCTTTAACAAAAGAATATCATCTAACAAGAGCAAAACACATGACACAAGGTCTTCTTTGAAAACAACAAATCAAAATACACAAAACATATTTAGGTAACACACATATGTAAACCTAGGGTGATGCGAAGGAATTTTGAATTCATGGAAATTGCAAGGTGGATTTGAAAGGATTTAAGAATTTATGATGGATATTTATTAGGAGCTTTGACTTGGGATTTGAGGAATTTTAAATTCATGAAAAATTGCAAAGGAGGATTTGGAAGGACTTGGGGATTTCATACAAGCAATTTATTAAGGAATTTTGTGGGGATTTTGAGAGCTGATTAGGATTTTTGAAGATTTGATTTGGGATTTGGAAATTTATTGTGGATTTTTGGGGTTTTGGTTAGGACTTAGAAAATGATTAGGGCTTTATTAGGGATTTGATTAGGGAATTAGGGATTAATTGGGATTTTGGGAATTTTGAGGATGATTTGGGGATTTTGGGGGAATTTGTTAGGAATTTAGGAAAATCAAGGGAATTAGGAGGATTTAGGAAAATTAAAGAAGAATTAGAGAGATTTGGGAGGATTTAAGGGAATTAAAGAGGAAATAGAAGAATTTAGAGGGATTAAAATAATTAGAGAAATAATTAAAGGAAATTAGAGAAATTAGGGAAATTAGAGAGGGGATTAGAAGTATTTAGAGGGAATTAATATAAATAGAGAGATGATTAGGATATTTAGAGGGATTTAGATGAATTTGAGGGAGAATTTGGTATTTTTGAGGAATTAAGAGGTATTAGGGAGAAATTTGGGGATTTTAGAGATATTTATAAGAATTAGAAAGGAATTAGGAAAATCTTGAGAGAATTTAGGAATTTTATGTATTCTAGAGGAATCATTCATGATTTTGGGAAATTTCTGGTGAATTATGGGGATTTTGGGAGGTGTTTTGGAAATTTTCAATATTAATAAAAAATTGGGTTTTTAAGGGATCACAAAATGACATTTTTTTGGTGTCTACAAGATCCATTAAAAAACAAATTACTCAGTTTAGTGTGTTGTCTTTGTTTTCACTTATAATTACGTAAGTTTCAAAGTTATTACTCCTCTTTTGATGTATAAGAAAATAATTTAAAGAATAAAAAAATGTATATTTCTTCAATTAATCCATTGCATATTTTGAGTTTCTTCTCTTTCCAATATTCTCAACAAGTCTTATGAAAAGAAAAGAAAAATAAAAGCTCCTTCCATAAAAATCAATCACATATAAATAAAAATATGGGTTTGTTAACATGTTGTAATAACACTATTACTTTTATATTTTAATGGGATGAACCCCTCGAATTGATTTTTGGATAAAATATCCTTCCATGAACTTGTTGGATTTATTCTACTTATTATTTTTCCTTGGTAAATAATTTCGGTATTTTATCCTTTAAGATTGCCTAGACAATCTATAAACTTAGTTACCAAGTCATCGTTAATAAACTTACAATTCATCTTTGTACTATCTTTCAATAAGATTTCATCCATATCTAACAATGATTGCTATAAATCACACAAAATAGTAATATATTCAATGGATATATGTACACATGATATTTTAATATATACATCATGGAGAAAAACACATAATCTATTACTCTATAGATAGTTTTTATCCTTTCTAAACAAATAAGAGTGCATATTAAAAATTTAAATTCTTAATAATCTTTGAACTATCGTTGAATAGGATTACATACATGTCAAACACAAATCACTACAAAACATATAAAATAAGTCATATGTTTATATGTTCACACACACACACATATGAAATTTTACTATATATGTACCTTCAAGGAAAGAACAAAATCTCTTACTTTTTGATGGTTATATTTAAAAAAAAAAATTCTTAAAATAATATTGCAATTAGATGAATTTTCTATGATAGGTGCAGTATATTATTAAAAAATAAAAACTATAGAAGAGATGAATTAAAACCTATTTCATGTACCAAACCAGATTTTTTAATTGAGTAACACGTATGCAAAGAAATCAAAGATTGAATAAGTCCAACTGAGCCAAACATGCTTACTATCATAGAAGCACCTAAATAGTGAAGGAACTTTAAGAGTACAATAGAGTTGAGATTCTTCCTTAGGTTATCATTTTTGTACAACATGGGCTAAAATGGAACCCTGAGCACTATACAAAGTCCAGAGAAATTTGGACATGGATAAAAGTTTTACTTCTTTTTATCATTACGACAACAAATTTTATATTTTATAGTATGACTACTATTGAAAATATCCTTAAAGCAAATGATGTAATGGAGATGAATGATTTGGCAAATTTTAGTATCAAATTTAAAGATAATGAACTTCATGTATAACTAATCTATATGCTAATTTTCTATTAATAAGTGTTTCTTTCATTGCTTTTAATGTAGAAATATAAATTGGTCATATTACAAACATCAAAGAGTTTCATAGTCTTTCTTACTCTTCTATGACATAATTGGAATGAGATAGGAATTTCTTTATTACATATATAAGAACCAAAACTAAATATAAAGAGAATAAAATATTAGTTTATGTTATACATACATAATAGACAAAAAATAATTTTCTTAAACAAGGTGTGAGTGCAACATTACTTGTTGAGGTTTCTAAAAGTTCAAATTGAGAACATTCTGATACCATTACTAAAAATTGCAATTGTATAAGAATAATATATGTGTTATATAAATTGTTTGGTTATTTTATTTACAAAAATAAAACATAAAATACCAAATCAAATCCAATAGACCAAAAAGCAAAAATTACAAATAAAGAAAACACGCACAACTATATAGATAAAATATTTTCTACTTATCAAAGAAGAGTGGGAGTAGGAAAATGGAAACTAGAAATTGAGGAATTTGTAAGAAAACACCTATAGACACCAAATCCTAGCCACTCATTATCCACCCATCATTTAATCCCAGCCATTCATCATCATGTTATTTATATATGAATAAATCTTAGCCACCCATTATGTCTTAATTTTTGCCATTCATTCAAAGCAATCCATGTCACTTACTAAATCACAATATCAATCCTTAATCATGTTTTAATCTCAACCGCTTTTTGGTGTCATCGAAACCCTAACATGAATCAAGGGAAAATCATAAAAGATCATTCATTTTTGTGAATGAGGGTTGAAACTTCTGGAATTCAAAATCAAACATATTGTGAGCCCAAATATTCTATCATCTCATTAACCCTTCACATTCACACAAACCCTAACCATCACCATATCCAATATTCATCCTTTGTAGCACCTGTGAACCGAATCTGGACCTTGTTGACCATCCTCAATAGACCACAAACTCTTTAGGGTGTCTCAAAAAAGCCTCAAAGCATCTCCTAAATGTTGTAAAGCATCCAATTGACATCGTAGGGCATCCAACCAACCCTTAAATGCTTCAAGGCATCTATGCAACATCAGATCGAACTAGTGGAAGCATAGATCCAACAATTTAAGTATTTTGGACAAGGCATTTGATTGGATTATTAACTTATATTTTTTGTATTTTCACTGTGTTCTACAAGTATTTCAGCTAGGGTTTGTAGGTTACACTTTTATATTTTAGTGGATTTCACACTATGGAGGCCCCATAGGTGTTACTGACTCTCTATTGTCATTTTTTGTGTGTAGATACAGGAAGTATTTTTATTGAGGACTATTACAGTTGGAGTGGCCTTGTAGGTATACACAAGCCCACACCTTTTTTTGGAGTAAATAATATCTGAAGACACCAACATTATTTTGATCAAGGATTTCATTACCTCTATTGTAATTATTGTATCAAAGTAAAAATTATTCTACAGCCCCTGATTTGGGGTAAATTGATGTATAAAGTGGAGATCAAGACTCCCCAAGTTTATAATATAGGATATTTTTCATTTTATGTGTATATTGTTGTTTGTTATGATTCATTGATGTTATTGGTGTTGATCATTTTTTATTTACAAAATGGTGATCATGGTGGGACCCCAAAATGGTTTCATATTTTGATTTACCTTGTTTTAACCCAATTCATTGATCTACGTTTTTAATTTTTGCTACAGGTTTTCGAAAACTCAATCGTGTAAAAATCACAAAATCCAAAACTAGGGTTTCTGAAAGCTGTGGGATTTGATATGTTGTTCCACAAATGTTTTTCTATATTCAAGGTATGCCTCACTATGTCTAGGATATGCCACACCATGTTCAAAATATGCCATAGAGTATCTTGGAGACACAACTACGTGTATAGAAGATTCGGTCCCACGTCTGCAAAGTTGGAAAAAGAATACGTAGGCTTCCTAGTAAGTTGTTTTAAAACCCCACTTACATTTTTGCTTTTTAAAAGGTAACAGGGAAAATAAATGTTCATGTTTCTATTTAAGAAGTAATATACCATGCATTTTTAGGCATTCTAGGTATTTTTAGGTATTTTAAAAAATAAAAAATAAAGAAAAAGAAGTTCATTTTAGAGTAGCAATTCATTTGTCATATAGACTACATATAGGGGTAGATCTGCATTTATAGATTCATTTTTAATTGCATTAGGGCTTTTAGATTAATTTTATGCTATTTCTGAATTTGTATGTTAGAAACAGTCTAAGGTTTATCTAAAATTTACTCATTGCATTTGGTTTGGGTTTTCTGTTATTTGTGGTATTTTTGCTTTATGTCTTGTGTGTTGTGTATGCTCTTGTTTGTGTTTTAGAAAACAAATTTTCAAGAATATTAGCTACATTCTAGGCTAATTTTTCTTTACATTTTATTTTTCAAGAAAACACCATAGAGAACAAAAACTTAAAATGAATCACACACACTACACGTTTCACTTTTAACATCAGTGAGTTGGATTTCATCACCAACCGTTGATCAAGACCATCTATGGTGGGTTTCATCTCCATCCGTTGGCTCACACCCTAGTCACTTTAGTATCCTCATACGAGTGATTTTTTTGATTTCATCACTAGAAGGTCCCCTAATTTTGGGTGCATCTGGAGTAGGAAGGGTTAGTAATGCTCTTTTACCATGGGGCTCAATAATAAGTGGAACACAACTATCATTTTTGTCCAAGCTCGTTCGAGAGTGAAGTGAAAGTCTGTGGGACCATTTCCCAGGTATTAGGTAAGTAGCAGGACTCAGATAACATGGTGACTGTCACAAGGTGACTGGGTGCATGTGTATGATATTATAAGTTGACCTATTATCCTTCCACCTATTGTGGCTGATCCACAACACACCCCAAAATTGGGGACCCACATTTTTTGCATGCTTTCAAAGAAAACTGCAGTAGCCCAGATGCTAAAAAATCAAGGAAAATGCAAAAATTTCACAAAGGAGAAAAAGTGTCGCGATATCGCGACATGTCGCTCCGTCGCGGCCAAAAATGAAAAGTTGTCACGATATCGCGACATGTTGCTCCGTCACGGCAAAAAATGAAAAAGTGTCGCGATATCACGACATGTTGCTCCGTCGCGGCAGAAATGAAAAAGTGTCGCGATATCGCAACATGTTGCTCCGTCGCGACAGAAATGAAAAGTTGTCGCGATATCGCGACATGTCGTGAAATCGCGGTTCTCAGAAGAGAGAGAAAGGCAGAATGGAAAATTGTCACGAAATCGTGACATGTCACAAAATCGCGGTCAAACCAGTCAAATAGGGCAAGGCACTAAAAGCGTCGCGATTTCGCGACAGGAAGCAGCAAAGGGGCACGAAGCAAAAAAGCGTCGCGATTTCGCGACAGGAAGCACCAAAGGGGCACGAAGCAGAAAAACATCGTGATTTCATGACAGGTCACGTTTTCGCGGCTCCAAGCAGCAAAGTGGTACGAAAGGAAAATATGTCACGATTTCGCGACATGTCATGTTTTGCGGCCAAATGCAGCAAGACAGCCCGAAATAGAAAAACATCGCGATTTCGCGATAGATTGCATCTGCACAGACTCGAAAGAGAAAAGCATCGTGATTTCACGACAGAAAGCAGCGAGACAGCCCGAAAGAGAAAAGCGTCATGATTTCGTGACAGAAAGCAGCGAGACAGCCCGAAAGAGAAAAGCGTCACGATTTCACGACAGGTTGCATCCACGCGGCCCGAAGCAAAAAAATGTCGCGATATCGTGACATGTATCATTTTCGCGATGCATGAGGAGAAACAAAGCTGTTGACAAAAAAATGTCGCGATATCGCGACATGTCTCATTTTCGCTGTGCATGAAGGCGGACAAGGCTGTTGGCAGGAAAATGTCACGATATCGCGACATGTCACGTTTTCGCGATGAAAGTAAAGGAGCAAAGCTACATGCTATTTTTTGTCACGATTTACATGGGGCCATTACAGAACATGCAAAAAAGTGCGAAACACGTGGCATACATGTGTAAGGGCTGCAGAGGCATTACAGTTCACAGAGAAGATCTCGAGCATAAAATCAAAAGCAATGGAAAGGTGAGGAAGGTGAAACGAAGCAATCTGGAAGACGAAACGAACCGTCGTGGAAGGAGAAGCAATTTACCAAAGCTTTAAAAGCAGAAGCATAGGACAGGTACGTCAGTCGAAAACCGCTGTGAGCGGGGTTGCAGAGTTGATGGTGATTAGCCGTTCTGGGCCTGCTTTGAAGTGCTTTTCTTCCACTTTTGCTGGTTTTGAGAAAAACCAGAGATTCTGCTATTGTAACAGGACATATTTTTAATGCAGAATTGTTCAAAAATTTGCATTTTATGGGCAAGAAAGGATGAGAAATTTTCTGCATGCTTCATTTTAACTGTTCTATTTTTCTCCTTTCAGATTTCAGATTTATAAATGAAATTCATGCCATTGTTTTGGGTTATTTCATGTGAATGTCTACAATCTAAAAATTATTTTAAACCCTAGGAGCTAGCACCTAGTTTACTTTGATTGTGTTTGTTTTGCAGGTCAAATAGGCTAGGTTGCATGTACGAAACTCTCACATATTCGATTTTGTCGGAATAGGATAGCATCAGACTGAACGTGTTCAATTTTTAATTTTTTGCATTTCTTTTCATTTTATTTTATTTTTCCAGAAGGTTTAACTTATTTAAAATGAACATTTAAAAAATTACAAAATCTAAAAAAAATAAAATAATGAACAATCACTAATGTTTCATGGTGAAATAAACCAACATTGCCCCTTGTTTACGGTTACTTGCAATCACTAAGGTGTTCCAAGCATTTTAATTGAATATCTTTATTTGAGATTACTAATACACAATTGCAAATGCTAATACAGAGGAGACCTTGGAGAAGTTGTTTGTTTAACTTCTTTGCAAGAGGGGATTTGGAGTCCAAATCCTAAAGGAGAGTGTACTTTCACAAGTGTGTGAAAATACCACTCAACATTTTGGCGCTAGAAGGAGGGCATGAAAGGGTTTATTTTATCATGATTTTAGATGCTATAGGTTTATAATTGTTTAAGAACTTTACATTGCTAAATATTTCAAGTCCATTTGATTAGCATCTTCGGCCTCCTCTAACACCACTCAACATTTTGGCGCTAGAAGGAGGGCCTGAACCGGTTTATTTCAGATTGATTTAAATGCTATAGGGATTTAAATTTTGAATATTTCATGCCCTATTGATTATTATCTTTAGCCCTCTTTTAACAATACAACTTTGTACTGTTAAAAGGAGGACATGAATTGCTATGCATTGTTCTAACGCTTTGATTGTTCATACGAGAATAATGTGATTTGATTTAGTTTAAAAAAAAAAAAAATAAATAAAAAAAAAAAAATTTTTGGGTATTAAAGTTATATTCTTTAAGATTCACTAATGGCTATGTTTTCACCGTGGATGACAGGTAGCCCATTGAACATACCAGGAGTTCAACATTATTTGCCCATTGGTTTTGAGAGATGTCTTCCTCGATTTTTGTCTAACGGGACAAATACCGCAGGAGAACACATTCAAGCATTCAAATTTGTTGTGAATCACTTAACAATTTGGCATGATGATGTTGTTTGTAAAATGTTCCCTTACACCTTGGACAAAGTGGCATTTGATTGGTTTACAAGTCTGCCCTTAGGGTCTATCACTTCTTGGGCTCAACTAGAGGCAACATTTCTTAATCAATTCAACAAAAAGCAAGTTGACCCAATCCGCATGTATGAGCAGTTTTTCACTATTAAAAAAGGACCAAGTGAAAATGTGAAGTCATTTTCTGAAAGGTTCTTTGGATTATATGCTCAATTAGTGACATTTTATGCTCTTCAAGAAGAAATGGCTCTCCAAATATATGTAAATGCTCTTGACCCACTCATTTCCACATATTTGCGAGGGATGCCTCAAATCACATCTTTGTCACAAGCCTATACTCAAGCAATGGCAATTGAGCAACAATTGAGTTGTCAAAATTATGGTGTGGGTTTTGGATCGTATAATCTTCAATCATTTAATACCTCCTTTACCCATCCAATGATTTATCCACCTCAACCAAATTCAAGTGTAAATCAATTTCAGAATCAACAATCATTCCCAAGCTTCAATCAATTTCAAAATCCTCAACCTACTATGCAAGATCAACCATCTTTCTTAAGTATGAATCAACTTCAAAATACTCATCTTGATTCAAAAGATGTTTCTAAAATCAATTTCAATGATTTTCACAAGAATATGATTTTAGGCAAGGGAGGAGTACTAGATCCAACTAGTATTGAAACATGTGACAAATTGGAAACCCTTGACTCACCAAAAGATGAATTCTATGAGGATGAATCTGTTTCGGATGACATTGTTGAAAATGATGGCCAAGAAAATTCACACCTTCCAAATCATGTTAAACGTGAATCATGGGTTACACATGTGGATTATGATAGCCTTATCAATTTGAATACAAGCAATAACCCAATTTTGGAAGTAATTGAACCATCTAAGGAAGGTGAAGATAAATTTGATGAGAAACATGTTGATGAATTAAAAGATGAAGAAGAAATAGTTGAGCATCACAATTTGATTTTGAAATATGATCATTATGATTCTTGGGAAGAGTATGCTCACTCCAAAACTGCTAATGAAATTTGTGTGCCTATTGATATGCAGGATGATACAATTGCCCTTTCACATGAGGATATTACAAGTCCTGTACAATCTGAGAATGTTTTGGAAGAAGGGTTGGAATCTCATCAAAGGTTGGAGAAGGATAATGATTTTACTACCATGGATGAAGAAGGAGAATCAATTGTTTTTGTTCCCCTTGAGGGGCAAGAAATCAAAAATCTTGATCCACCTATTGTTTCTACAATGTCTATGCCATCTCAAAATGATGAAATTACAAAGCCTAAGTGGTGTGGGTTTGATACTATTGATGATCCTAATGAAAATATGGATTTTGAGGCAACTCAAGCCATTGATCATGGAAAGGTGTCACGTGACACATATCTTGAAAAAATAGGCTCTTGTTTTGAAAAATATGGACGCATGTTTGATTGGGTGCCTAACTTTGGTGTTTTTGAACAGGTGTTGGATGATGAAGAAGACAATGAAGAAAAATAAAAAGCTACTAACACTCATCAAGTTGTGATAAATTCTAATCATGATGGGTTGAGTATGGGTGACAAGGTGAAATCTTTACCTTTGGTAGTAGCCACAAAAATTTTAAGTGATGGGTTACATGATGTCCCTTTGGATGCTAATGTCATTGATGATGAAATGTCAAATCTTGGTGATGTTTGCCAAGTTTTGATTGATTTTGATTGCTTTAAAATCTTGAAAAATAATTTGAATTCAAGACTTTTAGAAATAGGCTCTTGTTGGCAATATCTCACATTTGAAAAGGAAAGCCTACTTCTAAATCATGAGTGGAATGATGAAACTTGCATTTTAAAGAATAGACATGATAAAATTGAATACCAACCATTGTCTAATCAATTTGATTTGAATCTCACCTATGATGTTGGTAATAGAACTAAATCAAATTGGTATGGTGAGTATGGCAAGTTGAAATTGGTTGCATTGCTTGGTTTGATCTTATTGTGGTTGGATTCCTGCAACATTTGGCATGTGTATTGTGACATATGTCTTTTGAAATGTTCTAATCATGTTTGGGATCCAGGAAAGTAATAGTCCAAGCTTGGCATCATCTTGTACTATATTGTATATAAATTTTGGTTTTGGTTTGGGTTTGTGTTTTCAAGTTTCATTTTGGGATTGCTATTTGGATTAGGATTTAAGTTGTGTGTTTGATTTCATTTGACATGTTTAGTTTGTTTTGATAAAAAAAAAAAAAAGAAAATTTGAGATGTCAACTTATGCCTAAAATCAAGAGAATATGAAACATTGGAATTGTGTTGTAGAAAGCTCCACAAGTAACACAAACATTTAAATAATATCGTTTGAATCTTGTGATGCATGAAGTTGTCATTTTTGCACATTATGGTAAAATAGATGATATATTCCAAAAGAAGCAGTGCATTCATATCTCATGTCATATTCCACATTGCATATACATGTCATCTCAGTTACATTTTCATTCCATGGGCAATTATTGAGAAGGTGTTGAATCCTCTTAGGATTATTACATAACATATATTAAAAGGATCCTAAGGTTGGGAACCGCTGCCCAAGCTACCTTGAACCAAGCACATTCCATGCACATTAAAAAGAATCTTGAGCAAAATGGTCAAAACCATACTTGGATGAAAAGGTGAGGTGAAAAGAATATTTCATGTCTGTCCTATCATGCAACATAATCCTTAAAACAGTGGTTTTTACCACTTCCATAAAGCTTAAAGCCTAAAACCAGAGTAGTAAGGATAGGGTTAAATCCTCATCGAACTTAGGTTGAGGATCCAACTCCCCAAAGCTCTGGTTTGACCTACATGGAGTAGTAAGGATAGGACTTAATTCTCATCTCACTTAGGTTGAGAATCTGATTCCCCAAAGCTTCCATTTTTCCCATTTCATCATAAAACTTGGATTGGAAGGATCGTACTACATGTCCTCTGGCAAAGGATGGGTAGTCATCCCAAAGGTCCAAGCAATAAAAGTAAAACTAATATTTCCCATTTCATCTCAATATTGGATTGGAAGGATTGTACTACATGTCCCTAGCAAGGATGGGTAGTCATCCCCAAGGTCCAAGAGATAAAAAATAATATTTTCCATTTCATCTTAATATTGGATTGGAGGGATCGTACTACATGTCCCTAGCAAGGATGGGTAGTCATCCCAAAGGTCCAAAGAAAGAAAAGAGAAAATAATGAATGAAAGCCAAGTCATGGATTATGGGGTTAAGTATGCTCATGCGTGGCAACATGTCTTGTCTAAAAGCAAGACCACTGATTGCTCATATGGATAGACTAGCCTGACCATTTCATCCATAACAAGTTAAATTATTTTGTTCAAGATGAGGTAATGAACTCCAAATCAGAATAGTAAGGATAGGGTTAAATTCCCATCTCGCTTAGGTTGGGAATCCTATTCCCCAAAGTTCTGATTTCACTCACACTTGCACATGGGTTCAAGATGGTAGTGACACATAACCAACTTTGGGATCTAGTAAAATTAATTCAGTATACATATATTTGGTCCTAAGAGGGTTTGACATCTTTAATATGTTTGTCCATGATATTAGAAGGTTTGAGCATTTATAAAGCAGGTTGTTATATCTCTAGCATCTCCATCATACATCAAGTCCTGCACAAATCATTCATGGCCTTGCATACAAATCATAAGTGAAACTGACAATGGAATGTTGATCAATTTCAAGTGATAGGGAATGAAACACTTTGCACACACCGAGTTGATACTTAATGATTCTGATGTTTCATGTATTTCTGATCTGTCGATATTTGTTTATCTTTTATGTGCTGACACCTGTATCTAAGCTTGTATATTTCAGGTTGGGTTCTCACCAAAATGCTCGAGAGCATTTGACAACAGAGTCGCCATTTGTTGTGGCTGATCCACAACACACCCCAAAATTGGGGACCCACCTTTTTTGCATGCTTTCAAAGAAAACTGCAGTAGCCCAGATGCTAAAAAATCAAGGAAAATGCAAAAATTTCACAAAGGAGAAAAAGTGTCGCGATATCGCGACATGTCGCTCTGTCGCGGCCAAAAATAAAAAGTTGTCGCGATATCGCGACATGTTGCTCCGTCGCGGCAGAAAAATGAAAAAGTGTCATGATATCACGACATGTTGCTCCGTCGCGACCGAAAATGAAAAAGTGTCGCGATATCGCGACATGTTGCTCCGTCGCAGCAGAAATGAAAAGTTGTCGCGATATCACGACATGTCGTGAAATCGTGGTTCTCAGAAGAGAGAAAGATAGAATGGAAAATTGTCATGAAATCGCGACATGTCACAAAATCGCGGTCAAACTAGTCAAACAGGGCAAGGCACTAAAAGCGTCGCGATTTCGCGACAGGAAGCAGCAAAGGGGCACGAAGCAGAAAAACGTCGTGATTTCATGACAGGAAGCAGCAAAGGGGCACGAAGCAAAAAAGCGTCACGATTTCGTGACAGGTCGCATTTTTGTGGCTCCAAGCAGCGAAGTGGTACGAAAGGAAAATATGTCGCGATTTCATGACATGTCGCGTTTTCGTGGCCAAATGCAGCAAGACAACCCGAAACAGAAAAACATCGTGATTTCATGACAGATTGCATCTGCACAGCCCGAAAGAGAAAAGCATCACGATTTCATGATAGAAAGCAGCGAGACAGCCCGAAAGAGAAAAGCGTCATGATTTCGCGACAGGTTGCATCCACGCGGCCCGAAGTAGAAAAATGTCGCGATATCGTGACATGTATCATTTTCGCGATGCATGAGGAGAAACAAAGCTATGCGACAAAAAACATCGTGATATCGCGACATGTCTCATTTTCGCTGTGCATGAAGGCGGACAAGGCTGTTGGACAGGAAAATGTCACGATATCGCGACATGTCGCGTTTTCATGGTGAAAGTAAAGGAGCAAAGCTACATGCTATTTTTTGTCGCGATTTACATGGGGCCATTACAGAACATGCAAAAAAGTGTGGAACATGTGGCGTACATGTGTAAGGGCTGCAGAGGCATTACAGTTCATAGAGAAGATCTCGAGCATAAAATCAAAAGCAATGGAAAGGCGGGGAAGGTGAAACGAAGCAATCTGGAAGACGAAACAAACCGTCATAGAAGGAGAAGCAATTTACCAAAGCTTTAAAAGCAAAAGCACAGGACACGAGGTCAGTCAGAAACCGCTACGAGCGGGGTTGCAGAGTTGATGGTGATTAGCCGTTCTGGGCCTGCTTTGAAGTGCTTTTCTTCCACTTTTGCTGGTTTTGAAAAAAACCAGAGATTCTGCTATTGTAACAGGACATATTTTTAATGCAGAATTGTTCAAAAATTTGCATTTTATGGGCAAGAAAGGATGAGAAATTTTCTGCATGCTTCATTTTAACTGTTCTATTTTTCTCCTTTCAGATTTCAGATTTATAAATGAAATTCATGCCATTGTTTTGGGTTATTTCATGTGAATGTCTGCAATCTGAAAATTATTTTAAACCCTAGGAGCTAGCACCTAGTTTACTTTGATTGTGTTTGTTTTGCAGGTCAAATAGGCTAGGTTGCATGTACGAAACTCTCACGTATTCGGTTTTGTCGGAATAGGATAGCATCAGACTGAACGTGTTCAATTTTTAATTTTCTGCATTTCTTTTCATTTTATTTTATTTTTCCAGAAGGTTTAACTTATTTAAAATGAACATTTAAAAAATTACAAAATCTAAAAAAAAATAAAATAATGAACAATCACTAATGTTTCATGGTGAAATAAACCAACATTGCCCCTTGTTTACAGTTACTTGCAATCACTAAGGTGTTCCAAGCATTTTAATTGAATATATTTATTTGAGATTACTAATACACAGTTGCAAATGCTAATATAGAGGAGACCTTGGAGAAGTTGTTTGTTTAACTTCTTTGCAAGAGGGGATTTGGAGTCCAAATCCTAAAGGAGAGTGTACTTTCACAAGTGTGTGAAAATACCACTCAACACCACCCAAGCGAATATTAGTGAGGATGTGGATGCATAGGAATTATTAACTTGTCAACAATGGACCTCACAATTAGATTTTTCTATGGGCCATTGCCGATTATACAATTGACTAAAAAACCATGTGTTAAGTGTGCCCTCATGACAAATAAATCATCATGATCAACTAATGAGAAACCATGATTCATTAGGGTGACTTTGTTTAGTCTACCCTTCAATTCATAAGATACATTTTCCCTTGTAGTCATTAATGGGACCATATTTTGGGTCCTCGTTTGTAGACTTTACAAGCAAGGATTTCTTCTTCAAATTCTTGAACTTATAGCATTTATGTTTGTTATGTCCTTCCTTCTTACAAAAATTACAAATATTTGAATATTTTTTGTGAGAAGAAGAATTTTTAGAAGGACAAGAGGAAGAAAAGGAATTAGATGAAGAGAGAGGAGTAGAAGGAGATAGAGAAAACTTCTTTGCCTACAATTTGTTTTGTTGATTCATCTCCTTGGAAGTACTTGCATATGAAGAATACCAATATCTAGATTGAGTAATAAATTTATCCTCTACAAGAAGTGCATGGTTGAATTCAACATCCAATGTGACTAAGGGAGTGAATTTCAACTCCCTATACACATGTTCTTGTAAACCAATTGTGAACTTTGTGATGAGTGCCTCTCTTACAACTTTCACTCAAAGAAGAAACCTCAACCTATTGAACAAAACAATGTAATTTTAGACAAACATATTGTTAGTTTATCTTAATATGTACCATTTTACATTGAGATCATGCTCATAGTTTGATGGATAGAAGGTATTCTTCAAATCCTTGATGAGGTCATCCCATTTCTTGATTGGATTTTGGCCTTGTTGCCTTTCCATAATCAAGATTTTTTCCAAAATTGAAAGTTGGAGTTTAGCAAAGTGGACCTTCTCTTTGGCAAGGCTCTCTATGTAGGAAAACCAAGTCTTTGTATCTAAGATCCAAATTGCTAAGACAACAAGGTTCCTATAACCATCATAAGGCTTAACCTCACATTTCACCTTATTTCTTAGATCATTTTTGTAGATCTTCACATCACCAAGAGTGTTTTGAACTATTATTTCATAAAGTTTATTAGCCAACAAACCAACTATTTGGGCTAATGTGGTCATTTGATCTTCCAAATTAGAAGCCATTGTTAACTGAGTATGAGCCATGCTATTAAAACACTCAAAATTTTTGCATAAGTTTACCTCTTTTCTAGGAACTTATAAGGGATAAATTTTGAAGGTATCTAAACATACAAAAGTGATTGAATTTGAACTAAGAGTTACAAAAACTTGTCCACCTTGAATGTTACAATATTGACTCCAAAATTTCACAATAGGGGGCTATATCTTATGCTTTTCCATGCAATTTTACAATGTGTCTTGTACAAATTACAAGGACTTTTACCAATTTCAACAATACCAAAATTTTAAATAAAAAGATAAAAAGTGAAGAAAAAAATTATAATTAATTAAGTGAGATTACTTAATTATTTAAAATAAAATTTTACCCCTTATTCACAATTTTTTAGGTTTTCACATGCTCAGTCAAAAAAATGTCATTAAAAGCCACATATGGACATTCAAACATGAACCTTTTTCATTTAATGAGCTACCAAGTGTCACTATTTCACCCATTCAAACTACCAAGTGCTAGTCATGATGCACAATAGTCACTATACATGAGACAACCCAACCACCATCTTAGATGATCACCCATTAAATTATAGAAAGGTACCATTAAAAAATCGATTCGACCTTCTGCCCATGAATGTGGGATATTGTAAGACTTCCTTTTTGGAATGTCATTCATCCAAAATATAAATGACCCACTGGTTAAAATCAAAGCACCACATATCTAGATACTATGATTCTATGATAGGTCATCTTGTTTCACCATATTTCTACCATGCCAATTAGGGTTTTAGATCCAAGAATTTAAAAAGTTATAATGATCCCCATGTCGATGTCTTTGTTGATCATGATGACAATGAAGCAGTGAGCATATCAACAAAAAATCCATGTGGCCTCATGTCAATAAATAGACCATATTTTTGGATTTCTAATTAGTCACTAATAAGGTCAACCATCACTATAACCCTTTTTTTCTCTATGTACACTATCTTGATACCAACCTCTCACGAATGTGTTGGCAATTTTGGGTACATTGCCTTTGCTCAAGTGTATAAGTTGTCATTGATGTCAAGAAGCTTTTGAAGGAATTTGATTTGATGTAAAATAATTTGTTTTGATGAAGGTTACGGCATGACAAGTTCGAAAGAAAGTAAGTTGGAAAAATGTCGCGATATCGCGACATGTCACATTTTCACGACTTAAGTAGGAGAGAGAAAGCTTTTTAGAAAAATGTCGCGATATCGCGACATGTCGCATTTTCGCGACTTAAGCAGGAGAGAGAAATATTTTTAGAAAAGTGTCGCGATATCGCGACATGTCGCAGTTTCACGACTCAAAGAGGAGAGAGAATGAACGAAGTCAAAAATGTCACGATTTCGTGACATATTGCAAGGAAGGTTGTACGGATGAAAAATTGTCGCGATTTCACGACATGTAGCAGGAGAGAGAGTCCGAAAGAAAAAGTGTCACGATTTCGTGACATAATGCAGAAGAGAGAGTTCATAGTGTGAATTGTCGCGATTTCACGACAAGTTCAAAGAGAGAGAAAGTAACACGAAAAGTGTCATGATTTCGCGACATGCTGCAGATGAAAATGTTCCAAGTGAGAACTATCACGATTTCATGACATGCAGCAAAGGGAAGAGTCGAATGCAGAAAGTGTCGCGATTTCATGACAAGTTGAAGAGAAAGCATTCGAATGCAGAAAGTGTCATGATTTCACGACAAATTGAGATGGCAGCATACGGTTGGAGAAAGTGTCACGATTTCACGACAGAAACAGAAAGCAAGTCTTCAACAGGAGAAGAGTCATGATTTCATGACAGAAGCAAAATGAAAGAGCATGGAAGAAGAAGCGTCACAATTTCATGACAAATTCAAGAAGGAAGAGCTCAAAGGCGAAAGCGTCACGATTTCGTGACATGTTCCATTTTCGTGGGCGTAAGGCAGAGAAAAGCACAAGGCAACGAAAGTGTCATGATTTCGCAACATGTCATGTTTTTGCTAGTGCAAGCAGAGAAGAGTGCAAGGAAGCGAAAGTGTCGCGATTTCATGACAAAAACTAAAAGCAGGCCTTCTATAGGAGAAGTGTCACGATTTCATGACAAAAGTAGAAAGGAGGTCGATGAAGGGAGAAGTGTCATGATTTCATGACAAAAGAAGAAAGGAGGTCAACAAAGGGAGAAGTGTCGCGATATCACGACAAAAGGAAAGTTGATGCTGACAAAGACAAAAGTGTCACGATATCGCGACAAGAGCTTAGTTGAAGTTGACAAAGGCTGAAGTGTCACGATATCATGACAAAAGCCAAAAGAAAGTGTATGGTTGCAAAGGTGTCACGATATCGTGACATGTTGTAGTTTTGCAGCAGAAGCTACAGAAGAGTTACAGAGGCAGTGAAGCCGACAAAGTTAAATTTTAGCCGACAAAAATTAGGGCTTGCAGCCAACGTAGATTAGGGTTTGTTTTTGTTGTAACAGCCAACTAAGATTAAAGTTTTCATCATGAAAATTTTGTTATAAAAGGAGGGTTGTTTGGAGAGTTGAGGTGTCGATTGGATGTGTTGTTGATGTGCGACATTCAGAGATAGTGCACAGTGCAAGAAGTTCGATCACTAAGAGCAAAGTGTGAATTCGATCGTAGTGTGCAAAGTGCATTTCATCAAATCATTCTAAGTGTGAAAGATCGCAAAGGAAGCAGAGTGTGCAAAGACGATGCCACTGTGATTGCGTAGAGGTGCAAAGGTTGAAGTTCGATCAAGTGCGGCTGGGATTGCGTAGAAAGAGCAGAGGACTTGTGAACTGAGTTTGATAGTTCTATCAGAGAACTTGAGGACAGAGGTGCATTGGTTCTTTGAGAAGAACCTGAGAACATATTTGGTTGTTGAGCTACTATGGACGTGATCATAGAAGGCAGAGGTCTCTTAGGCTAAGCATTGAGGACAGGAGGTCTTCGGTGGAAAGGAGTTCCACGTGCTGGCAAGAGGTAGAGACAGTTGATCTTCTAAGGGATCATTTCTAGAGCAGAGGGGAAGGTATCTCCTTTGAGCAGAGGCTCATAAATTCTGATTGGGGAAGGTATCTCCTTTGATCCGAGGCTCATAAACATTGTAATTGGGAAGGATTCCCAAAGAACTTTGAGATAACTTTTAGAGAAAAGTTTTGTGGACGTAGCCCAACCATTCTGGGTGAACCACGTTAAAATTGATGTCACTTTGTGGATGATTTTGTGCATTGCTTTGATATTGCTTTGGGTATATTGCTTTACTATTTTAAAGTATAAAGGAAAAATTAAAAAGAGGTCTTATACTATTCACCCCCCTCTCAGTATAAGCTTGTGTTCTTCAATTGGTATCAAAGCGGGTGCCTTCAAAAATTTTAACAACTTAAAGGAAAAGCTAGTAAAGAACACAATGGATTATTCAAGTGGCAATGCAACACCTATTCTTGATGGGTCAGATTTTGGTCTTTGGAGTGCAAGGATGAAGGTTCATCTAATGGCACTTGGTAATGAGGTATGGGAAGTAATTGAAGATGAGTACACTATTCTTGTACATGGTCCAAATACTAAAGAAGAAAGGCTCCTACATCACAACAATTCAAAAGCAATGAACGCAATCCTGAAAGGCTTACAGAAAGCAGATCTCACCAAAGTAATTCACTGCAAAACAACTAGTGAAATGTGGAAACAGCTACAGGTGGTTCATACAGGTGATACAAATGTCAAAAAGGCCAAGTTGAGACACTTCAAAGGTATGTTTGAACAACTCAAGATGAATGATGATGAAAATATTAGTGACTACATGCTTCGTATGGATGAGGTTGTTAACTCCATGAAAGACTTAGGTCTTGAGCTTGCTGAAAATGATGTTTGTGATAATATTTTAAGATCTCTTCCTAATAGATTTAGTGAAAATATTTCTGCTATTGAGGAAGCTAAAGATTTGGATAAGTTGAAAAAGGATGAGCTCCATAGTATACTTGCAAGCATTTGAGTTGAGAACTCAAGTGAAGGTTGACGTCAAGAAAGAGGCAGCTTTCAAGGCTACCAAGAAATCCAAGGGTAAACAGCTTCAAGAGAGTGATGAGTCTTCTAGTGATGAAGAGGCATATTACAGCAAGAAAGGCAAGTTCTCTAGAAAGCACAAAAGCGTGAAAAATATAAGATGTTTCAATTGTGGAAAGTTTGGTCATTATGCTACTAACTGTACTGTTCCCAAGAATGAAAGTGATGAAGATAAACAGGATTCTAAGAGCAAGGATTCTGAAAAGCACAAGCATCACAAGAAGAACAAATATGAGCACAACAATCAAGGAAAGAGGTATTCTCACAAGCACAAGAAGAGTTTCTACCTAGACAAAGCAAGTAAGTGTTCTAGTAGTGATAGTGAAAGTTCTTCAAGTGATAATGAAAATGAGATGTTGTTCATATCAGAAAAAGAGGAAGAACCGAAACATAGATTCATTATCATGAAATGTCTTAGATGTGGAAATTTTGGTCACCTTGAGGATGATTGTACAAATAATGATTTGGTTTCTAGTATGTATGAGGATGCTTCAGAAAACTATAAGGAAGATGCGTGTATGGTTTTTGAAAAAGGTAGCACCTCTAGTGATAAGAAATCTGAAAAAGGCTTTGATGATTTAGAAAGCAAACAAATAAAGGATCTTGAAAGTGAACTTACTAACGCTCTTAGTGTTTTGAAAAAGGAAAGAAAGAAGAATGCTAGACTCAAGGATAAGTTAGATGAATGTTGTATGGAGAGAGATGATCTTATAGAAATTCTTGACTTCTCTATGGCTAAGACACAAGAACTCAAGGATGAGTTAGAGTCTAAGGTTCTTGAGTATAGTGAGTTAGAACTAGAAAATGGCTTCTTTGAAAGAGGAAACTAAAGAGTACAAGGATAAGCTTTACAGGTTTCAAGATAGCTCCAAAAAGGTTAAGTCACTCATCAAAGGTCAAAGAAAGACAACGGATAAAACAGGCCTTGGTTTTGTTAAGCCACACAAGGAACAAGCTGGAGAGTCTAGTAAGAGACTCCAAAAGGAAGAGAGTTCTGATGAGGAAAGTATTTCAGATCATGAGTCCTTGAATGATAGATGCTCAGAAATAGAAAATGAAATTCAGAATGAGAAGAAGTTTTCAGGACCCAAGAGGTCGAATAAAAGAAAATTTCATGGCAGATGTTTTGCGTGTCACAGGTTTGGTCACATGGCTGCACATTGCATGGCTCAAGTGAAGAAGGTAAACAAAAATTTCAGAAGTGCTAGTTTCTTTCAAGGGTATTGCTACTCTTGTCAACATTTGGGCACAAGGCAGTCTATTGCAAGGTTAATTACAGGAACAGGTTTGATCAAAATAGGTTCGACCAGAACAGGTTTGGTCATAACAGGGTTAGTCAGAACAGGCGGATTCAAAGAACAAGTATGCCTAAAAGAAATAACATTGTTACTTGTTATAAGTGCAACAATGAAGGTCACACAGCTAGATAGTGTAGAGCTAAACTTCCAAGGTACAGGAACAGGAATAGTGGTATGAACAGGTCCAAGGATCAAGGCATGGATAAGAACAGGAATGATAACAAGAACAGGAATAGTGATAGGAACAAGAACAGGAATATGGACAAAGAGTTCAAGAGAAGGCCCGGTAAGGAAATTATAGACGCTGATGATGATCAGTGCCTAATGGGAGTTTTACTCCCACCCCAGAATTAATCACCTCATCAGGAGGTGGGGGAGGGACTAAGCTAAGAGGCTCATTCTTAGTCCCGAGCCCCAAAGGTGACCCTTTGCCATTGATGACAAAGGGGGAGAGATATGAGTAAGGGGGAGAGCTTCAAGTGAAGAAAAGGGAGAGCTTCAAGTGAAGAGGAAAGCTTCAAGTCAAGGGGAGCAAAACTTCAAAGGAAGATTCTCAGTTGTGGGCATAGTTTCTCAGTTGTTAGCATAGTTGGTTTCAATTTTGGCTCTTGAGACATGTTTTCAGTAAAGGTTTGCCATCAATGACAAAGGGGGAGATTGTTGGCAATTTTGGGTACCTTGGGTACATTGCCTTTGCTCAAGTGTATAAGTTGTCATTGATGTCAAGAAGCTTTTGAAGGAATTTGATTTGATGTAAAATAATTTGTTTTGATGAAGGTTACGACATGACAGGTTCGAAAGAAAGTAAGTTGGAAAAATGTCGCGATATCGCGACATGTCACATTTTCGTGACTTAAGCAGGAGAGAGAAAGCTTTTTAGAAAAGTGTCGCGATATCGTGACATGTCGCATTTTCGTGACTTAAGCAGGAGAGAGAAAGCTTTTTAGAAAAGTGTCGCGATATCGCGACATGTCACAGTTTCGCGACTCAAAGAGGAGAGAGAATGAATGGAGTCAAAAATGTCACGATTTCGTGACATATTGCAAGGAAGGTTGTACGGACGAAAAAGTGTCACGATTTCGTGACATGTTGCAGAAGAGAGAGTCCGAAAGAAAAAGTGTCGCGATTTCGTGACATAATGCAGAAGAGAGAGTCCGTAGTGTGAATTGTCGTGATTTCGTGACAAGTTCGAAGAGAGAGAAAGTAACACGAAAAGTGTCACGATTTTGCGACATGCAGATGAAAACATTCCAAGTGAGAACTGTCACGATTTCACGACATGCAACAAAGGGAAGAGTCAGATGCAAAAAGTGTCGTGATTTCACGACAGGTTGAAGAGAAAGCATCGGATGCAGAAAGTGTCATGATTTTGTGACAGATTGAGATGGCAGCATACGGTTGGAGAAAGTGTCACGATTTCACGACAGAAATAGGAAGCAGGTCTTCAACAGGAGAAGAGTCACGATTTCATGATAGAAGCAAAATGAAAGAGCATGGAAGAAGAAGCGTCATGATTTCATGACAAATTCAAGAAGGAAGAGCTCAAAGGCAAAAGCGTCATGATTTCGTGACATGTTCCGTTTTTACGGGCGTAAGGCAAAGAAAAGCACAAGGCAACGAAAGTGTCACGATTTCATGACATGTCATGTTTTCGCTAGTGCAAGCAGAGAAGAGTGCAAGGAAGCGAAAGTGTCACGATTTCATGATAGAAACTGAAAGCAGGCCTTCTATAGGAGAAGTGTCGTGATTTCGCGACAAAAGCAGAAAGGAGGTCGACGAAGGGAGAAGTGTCATGATTTCATGACAAAATAAGAAAGGAGGTCGACGAAGGGAGAAGTGTCACGATATCGCGACAAAAGCAAAGTTGATGCTGACAAAGACAAAAGTGTCGCGATATCGTGACAAGAGCTTAGTTGAAGTCGACAAAGGCTGAAGTGTCGCGATATCGCGACAAAAGCCAAAAGAAAGTGTACGGTTGCAAAGGTGTCACGATATCGCGACATGTTGTAGTTTCACGACAGAAGCTACAGAAGAGTTACAGAGGCAGTGAAGCCGACAAAGTTAAATTTTAGCCGACAAAAATTAGGGCTTGCAACCGACGTAGATTAGGGTTTGTTTTTGTTATAACAACCGACTAAGATTAAAGTTTTCATCATGAAAATTATGTTATAAAAGGAGGGCTATTTGGAGAGTTGAAGGGCGATTGGATATGTTGTTGATGTGCGACGTTCGGAGATAGTGCGCAGTGCAAGAAGTTCGATCATTGAGAGCAAAGTGTGAATTCGATCGTAGTGTGCAAAGTGCATTTCATCGAATCATTCTAAGTGTGAAAGATCGCAAAGGAAGCAGAGTGTGCGAAGACGATGCCACTGTGATTGCGTAGAGGTGCAAAGGTTGAAGTTCGATCAAGTGCGGCTGGGATTGCGTAGAAAGAGCAGAGGACTTGTGAATCGAGTTTGATAGTTCTATCAGAGAACTTGAGGACAGAGGTGCATTGGTTCTTTGAGAAGAACCTGAGAACAGATTTGGTTGCTGAGCTGTTGTGGACGTGATCATAGAAGGCAGAGGTCTCTTAGGCTAAGCATTGAGGACAGGAGGTCTTCGATGGAAAGGAGTTCCACGTGCTGGCAAGAGGTAGAGACAGTTGATCTTCTGAGGGATCATTTCCAGAGCAGAGGGGAAGGTATCTCCTTTGAGCAGAGGCTCATAAATTCTGATTGGGGAAGGTATCTCCTTTGAGCCGAGGCTCATAAACATTGTAATTGGGAAGGATTCCTAAAGAACTTTGAGATAACTTTTAGAGAAAATTTTTGTGGACGTAGCCTAGCCATTCTAGGTGAACCACGTTAAAATTGATGTCACTTTGTGGATGATTTTGTGCATTGCTTTGATATTGCTTTGGGTATATTGCTTTACTATTTTAAAGTATAAAGGAAAAAGTAAAAAGAGGTCTTATATTGTTCACCCCCCCTCTCAATATAAGCTTGTGTTCTTCAAAATGTCACAATGAACTTAATACCACATAAAACATCTATGTTGTTTGAGTTTATTGGTCCTAGGAGGGCTTTAAGGAGGGTATCCCACTTAGTGGAATCAAACTAGAATGGAATTTAATGTCAATACCTTCAACCCCTAAGGATATTCTAATATTGATGTAGTTCCCCTACATAAGATATTTGATTAGAAACCTTTGAACTAGATCAATGTTTCTATGAATAAATTGACCTTTGATTTTTTTACCTTCTTGCTCCTTAAAAGGAACCCAACTGGCTAGACCAAAAATATCCAATACAACATGCATTCCAATAGCTTGAGACCATATAATATAAGAAAATAAATTTCATGAAACACAAGGGAGTGATTCATGTTGCTTTCAAGGTTTTTCCAATTCAAGCTTAATGAATCTTCTTTTATGAAACTCAATGAAACACCATTCTCTATCCCTTCAAATGATTTTCCAACATGTACAATGAACTATAGGGATGCCAAGAGGGCTTTCAATTTAGTAGAAAATTTCCTTAATACCTATTACAAAATTTGCTTTCTAGTTGGTTGATGATGTCTCATTAGATGAAGAAATATTGTGAGTTTAACATCTAAGGGAATTTCTCCTATGAATGGTCCTCAAATGATAAAGGGTTTTTTAGATTTTAGATCACGTCCTCAGCCAAGAGTATGTAATCATTCAATTGTCTAGATTTTTGCACTTTGGATCTTCATATGTGATACAAAATTGGTCAAAAATGATCCAATACCAATTGCACCATTGATCTAAGGAAAGGGTACTAGCCAAAAATTACCCAAATATTAGTACCAATAGCACAAAGTTGGAAAACCCACAAATATCTTGCTAGCCTCTTGATGCTCTGATACCATTGATGTGGGTGTAAGTATGAATATTGTATATTGCTTGGGATTGAGTGATTAAAGAGGAACCAAGAAGCCTCAAAATGGATGCAACCATAGTAGGGCATGAACCATGAGATGCATTGACAAGAATCATACCCAAATGTAATCAACATGAACCTTGGAATATTTGCATGACCCATGCTAACTAGTAGCCTAATACGACAAAGACTAGTTGTAACCAACTAACTAATATTGGACTAATGTTA
This sequence comes from Wollemia nobilis, assembly GCA_028583015.1. NCBI lineage: Eukaryota > Viridiplantae > Streptophyta > Pinopsida > Araucariales > Araucariaceae > Wollemia > Wollemia nobilis. Next base: position 3,514,824 of record JAQPPZ010002224.1, read on the forward strand.
TCCATGAATGACTACATGAATTAAAAGCCATATTTCAATGTGATATAAGGGGATACACATTAATTAAATCTAATATTACAAGTTTTTCTTATCATTAGGTCCCATAGGTCTTGTAAGATAGTTACAATCATAGGGATTCCTGGTTCTTGATTGCTTTGTTCTAGAAAAGGACTTTCTAGTGCTTTTGGTTGACCTTAATATTTCATGAACTCAAACAACTCTTGCATCAATTGGGTAATTCAATAATACCTACCTTGGAGTACCTTCCTTATCTCCTCTAATTGTTCTACTACTTTTGTATTTTAATTTGAATTTTTCTAGGGTTAGGATTTAGGTTTCCTTTAAATCTATTTTTATGTTGTCACATTCTCCTATGGTAATTTATCTAGAATCTCCACCTCACCTCCATTGGTATCCTCTACTGCCACTATTTTTCTCTTCTTATTTTTTCCTTCAATTTTCATTGGATTTGATTTTGAAGGGGTGGTGATTTGCTTTGATTCATTATCTATATTCTTATTCTATATTTTTTTGTGCCTTAGATGTTCCAAGTATAGATTCTAATTGGGTTTATTCTTCCTATTCATTGGATTCCATCCTCTTTCACATTCTGCTACCAGGGCTAGTAGTTGTAAGGTTTCCCTAGGTTGCTCTATTAGCTACATGTTAGGCCTATAAAAATGCACATAGTTTGTTGTCTATGAATGCTTGTCATTGGCCCTATTTTTCCTCTCATTGAAGGAAGTGATGTCTACAAATTATTCAGATGTGCCCATGGTTCTTAAGAGGGCATGTTTCTTCCTAAACATTCCTTGCTATGGTATGTATGGATGAGTGCTAAAATGTAGTGTAGATTGATTCTCATTTCAAGCCTCTCAGCTCCATGTCTCAAATTAATCAAGATCTTCAAATAAGGCCTACCTACCACTATATATTGACCATCACAAGTAAGATATCGCATGACGTACAAGGCCACTACATCCAAAGGAATTAGTATACTTGTCTTATGCCTTTGTACATATTTTTGATATTCACTTCATACTCAAGTTTAGGATCCCCTTTTACCATAAAAATTTTAAAATTTTCTTACAATGGAGAATGGGTTCCAAAGAACCTTTCACCTAAAAAAGGAATATGAAAAATTTTACTCAAGTGTTGATGGTTACCTCAATTGTAGAATTCTTTATTGTTTTTTTGTTCTCTTAAAGGCTATTGTTGAACTCTTCAGTTCATAATATGTCATGCCCATAAAATATGCAAGGAAAAACTAATCATTCCATAGTCAAAAAAATGTCTACCACCTCCCATTACTAAATTATTCTTGCAATAGGCTTGGGTTTCAATATTTTCTTCTATCCACCCATTTTTCATAGAGAGAAAAATATTGGTAGACTAGAGCAAGAATGATGTAGGCCAAGTCAAAGGCGGTATAGAGTAATTACAGAGCAATTATAGGAGTTCCAAAGAAGATAAGAATTGATCGTGTACTTTTTATTTTAATTTTCATGCATGCTTGCTTGATCAACAATGAATTTTTATCACTTGGATGATTTGTGATCCTTCTACATACTTATTATGTGATGGTTTTTATGTCAATATTAAATCCATGATAGATAAGTGGTAGGGATGTGATAAACTTGACTTCACATTGATTTTGATGGCACTATGATGGTGTACCCAATCATGTATCTCTATCATCCTATATCATGTCACATGAGTGCACTGGTTGCATTAATTCCATGATGAGAGGTAATAAATTTGAGCTACATGTCCTTTCGTTCAATGAGTCACTTGTTTTAAACCTATCCTATTCCAACTATCATTTCCAAGGTATGTGTCCCTCATGGATGCTACCATTATAGATCCTCACTTTACACATGCCACAATAGTGTTTGCCTTGTCTTGTTTCACTATCCTACACAAGGCACATGTCCCTTGTGGATGTTTCCATGTCAGGTTTTTCCATGTGTCCAATGTAGTAGTTTCTTCTATCATGCCCACTTGATAGCATCATGATATGCCCCCCTAATTAGAGTGGAAGCACACCCATATGTGTCACAATAAGACTTTTCCATTGCTTTTCTCATGATTTCTTTGTTCTTTTTTGAAGCAAACTATTCTTATACTTTTGTAGTGGTATGAGCCACTAAAAAATATTTTGATGCATACTAAGCACCAAGAAAGACATGTTAAGTGGCCTAGACTACCTTCTTGTCTATCAAGGTTGAATTTGGTAGTGGACCAAGTATAATTTAAAAATAATATTAAACTAAATTAGAGTAAAAAGAGAGTGCATACCTTGTTGTTATGGGTTTATTTATGTTATTATTTGGATAACTAAATATTGTGTGTAGGCTAAAGGGAAAAAAAGAAAGGTAAGTATAACACACCCCTTTTTGTCATTTTTTATTTTTTCAAACAAATGAGGTTTCCATTTTTTATTTTCAACCATCTTCTACCTTGGTTGTGTCCACAAGGCACAGATTCTATTTTTGATACAAGCCTTGGTCTAGAAATGCCTCAACGAGGTTTTTATTACTAGACATTATTTTTTCAATGGGATAAAACAACTTAATTAGCACCTAGGTTGAAAGAAGATGTTTCCCTAACAAAGTGGAAATATGATTATGACTTTACTTAACCTCTAAATTCTTCCTTGGAGATATTTTTTTTGTATACCCTCAATTTGTACCCATTGGCATCTAGAATCATCAAAGTGTTACAATTTTTCTTTAAGCATATAAAATGTAGTCCAGCATGAATTTGTCCAAATTAAATCTATATTTTTGGTTAACAAGGTAAATAAGGTGTAAACTGGTAGGGGTTAGTCATCCAATTCATATGTCTTCTACATGAGTTTGGATGCTATTCACTTGGATTTCAAAACTTATTTATCCCATTTTTATAAATATATTTCAGGGCCAACCCCTTATGCATAACGCTGATAAAAATTATTTATTTTCCCGACATATTTAAGTTCCTCAATGGGTTGTTGACTTATATTGATAGTATTTTTTATTTCTGGTAAGAGATGACATTGGTTTGTAGGATGTCCCTTCTTGAAAATATTGCATATAGTAGTTTTGTTTAATAAGCATTCTTGGAGAGCATGTTTTCTTCTATGCCCAAGATAATACATAGCTAGAGGCTCACCAAATTTATTACTTAATTGCATCTTGTTTAACATAGTATTGAGGTGCACTAAGATGTCAATATTTAGGTTTGTTAATTCCTTTATTATATCTCCTATGTTATTGCAAGTTTTTAACTTTGCCTTGTACGGATGTTTACCCATCATAGTGTATGAGTAATTCCTATAGATCTTGGTAATTTTAAGAAAGACAAGTTTTTCTTTTGTCACCTCTCCCCATAAGGTTCAAGTTATCATGTGATTTATCTTGTAATCCCATTAGAAATATAGTTTTACTCGACTCTTGATCAAGCCCATCTCTACATTATCTTTGAGTGAATAAGAACTTATCAAGATAGTCTTCCAATTTCTCATCCTCTTGTAACTTCATTCAAAGTAATTTCCTTTTTGGTATTTAACCCTACAATATTCTTGGTATTTGTCCATAAATGATTATTCCATTTTTGCCCATGTGTGTATTGAGTATGGGTTTAAATCCATAAACCATCATATGGTCAAATATTTTAATGTGGATGGGAATAGTTTAAGCTTTTGGTTGCCATATCCATAATAGTATGTTTAGAATAGGACCTTAAATTCAATAAGAACTGATGAGGGTCCTTAGAAGCAACCCCCCTAAAGATTGGTAATATCAATGGTAAGATATATTTCATCAGGGCTTCTTCTTTAGGGTTCAATCTAATAAAAAATGTGAAGGTTCTATTCATGTTTCTCCTTATTCTCCCTACATCAATATTATTATTTCCATATATGTTACTTATCTATCTACCATGTTAATATATTTCCAATAGATGTAATAATTTTCCCTAAAATTTTTAAGAGATACAAATTTGTCTGGTCTAGGTAGGGAACTACTAGACTGTTCTAAATATTTTTCTAGCTTAGGAGACCTTAAAAACCCTTGAGTTGTGATAATGTCCCATCGAATATTCCTTATGCTTCACTTATATGTAATGAATTACTTGATATAGAAACTATGGGTAACACATTGGTTGGTAAAACCTCTAGATATTGTTGCCTATTTCTTGTGGCTTATTAGGGATTTTGACTAATCAACCTACCCCTTAAATTTCTAGTTCTACTCATGCATTTAAAATAAAAGCTATTTAATTGGAGTAAAACATAAACTAATACCCATAGAAATACTATAGTTTAGTTTTTGCTTTTGTGTTGTAAACTAGTACCTTAGTGATACCCCCTATGTTCTCTAGCAATGTCATAGTCCTGAAAAAAATAGTGCAAAAAAGTGATGAGTGTCATCAATCCTTTCACTTTAAATTGTCAAAACTAGGTTGGTGTCCAATGGCTATATGTGTTAAAGGAGTATAGGAGGTGGTTTTGTATGGTATTTCTAGGTTCTTAATTAAAAGGAACATTCAACAATTAAATTATTGTATAAATGAAATCACAAGAAAAAAATAATTGTTCTTGCATGAACATAAAAAAGTAGAATTAGAGCTACTCTAATGTAAAAAATTAACCAACATTCAATACATTTCACACACTTAATAGGACCAATTTCTTAATTCTAATAGTTGCTCAGATAGCACATAGGAAAATGATAAAATATTATAATAGAAATTTAACTACTAGGTATGCGTAAATAAAAATGATAGTTCTTCCATCATATTGAGAGAGTGGGCCCTTGATACTCATCTAGTGAGAAGAGAATTTAACTCAATATTGGACTAATTAACACTTAAAATAAATAAGGCCAGAAGGCATACTTTATTTACAGATATAGCAGCCTTGAATATTAGTCCCCAATAGCTGAAAATCCAAAAATTCTCTTACATCTATCAAACCCCTTGACTTTTTTTAGGTAGACATACATATAGGCAATAGCCTAATTTTACTTCCCAACACCTTCAGAGGTAGGTCACTATTTTAGGAAACATAGTGTTATAGATATTACTTTCCACAATGGCTTCTCATAAAGATATCTTGCCACATGCAACCATTCAAGTGGTTTATTTAGATACTAACCATCATCGTCCATCAATCAATTCTTGGAAAACAACAATAGTGTGGGATAGAAATGACAAATTTCATGATGGTAAAATGGAAACAACTTTCAATCCTTTGTGACAATGATTATATCTTTGTCAATCACTAAATAAATTATATATAAGGGTGTTTCTCATTATATCAAACTATTCTAGGCAACTCTTTACCAACAACTAGGTCAAAATTTATGTGCATCCAACTTGGACCACCTTTCCTTCTATTATGTATACAACAAGATGTCAATTTACTTGGCTTTGTCTACTTTCCCATGTCTTTCTAGTGCATTACTATAATAGCCATTATAAAATTCTAAAAAAATAATCAAAACCAACCTCAGAAATACACAAAAACCATTCCAACCAACATAGTAATGCAATTCTTCTTCTTTCTCTGTTTAATCAGAAGATTATGATAAATTACACTATCCATAGTTAGGATACCCACATTTTTTAGAAAAAAGGAAAAGGCATCTTTCAATAACATAAATATGAGATAATTTTTGACCTCATCAAGGAGGGTTTTTTTGAGTGTTTGGTTATGACTTTTATCTTGATCAATGCACTTATCACATTCATGAGGATGACGGATGACATATTACATCCCTATAACAACTTAGTTATGGTAGTTTACTAAGATCGTATTCTCATCTATAATAAGACATGAGATGAGTACATACAACATGTTTGATAAGAACTTTATATTCTTTGAAGACACAAGTTATATGCTAATTTAGAGAAGTTTTCATTTGACATGATAAAGATTCAGTACCTTTGGTGCATTTTGAAAAAAAAGGGACCCATTTTTATTTTTAGCATATTTAGGTAATTAGAGAATTTCCTATTACAAATACTTTGATAAAGCTTTACATGTTTTTGGGTCTTAGCAATTTGCATCAAGGTTCTCACACATTGCCTAGCCACTATAACAAGCGATCAAAGTAGGTTCAAAATACAAGATCCATTCAGGAGATATGCAATAGAGAGCAATTTGGAAGCTAAAGGACCATTTGTATTTAAATCCTATATTTTTAATATATGATTTGTAAGAACCTTATGAGATAATGACTAGTTTGTTAGAGCTTGCAATGGGAGCTATTGTCATCCATATCAATCACATACCTCTTGAATTATTTAGACATAGGGTAAGATAATAAATAAAAGAGATATGAAGTGGTACATGTATCTATAGAATTTTTTGCTAATCACCAAGCATAAGAAATATATTGCTAATTTGGAAAGAAATCATTTGATTTGACCACCAATTGTAGCACTCATCACCATTACTGATTCTTATGGGTATGAGACTTCTAATTGGTCCACCTTAAATAAATTTTATTCTAATTTTATAAATACATGACAAGATATTTGGGTGGTTATACATGTTCTTGATTTTTTGTAAGATGGTCTCCTCTATCACATGGAACATATATATGTACCATCTAGTGAGTGCTTAAAGATGATTTAGGAAGCACACTTTATCAAGATAATAGGTGATTTTAGGATGGAGAAAATATTATTAATTGTTTAAAAGTACTTCTACTAGCCAAATATGAGGAATGACATTGATATATAAATAAATTTATATTCCCCTTGCGTTATTTTCAAACTAACCAACAAGAAGCAAGGACTATATAATCCATTACCAATTCTAGTTAATAAATGGGAATCTATCTCTAAGGACTATATCTAAGCATATTAATGATTGTGTTTTTATAGTAGTTGATAAAAAATATTTATCATTATTCCCTATAAAAAATCCATTTAATTGAGAAGACAAATTTGGTTTACCAAAGTCTAATCTCTTTTATAAGGATAACATTTTTTTAGTATTTTCTAGTCCATAACGTGTGTTTATAATAGAGGAAGACATATAATACTTCAAACAAGATGCATTCAAAAGATATTTACACAAATATTCTCACAAATATTTAATTATATTTTTCTATACCAACCCACCTTATTTCACCTTATTTTTCGAGTCATGGATTGCATATAGCCAACATATAAATATATTAATCTCTTTATTTTTAAGAGATTGTTTAGTTTTTTTAGCTCTTGGTGTTTCACCTTTAGCTATGATTTTTTATATTCTCATGGAAAATATGAGTATCCAACCTTACATGAGATGGAAATCAACAATCATATCCTTAATGATCACATAACTCTAAATAATGTAACAATGTCTAAGACCCCTCATATTATATTATTTTATATATTATTAACCCCCCATAGTTCTAGGAGTGGTACATAGGAATTTTTTCTTTGGATTTAGCTCTTGCTATAGATTTAGCTTGCTATTTGGGTCTGGCATTGGCTCTAGATATGGCTCTTTTGGCTTTGGCTTAGATGGATCTAGATAATATCTACTTTCCTCTTTCGTCTATCATTGGGTCTGCCTCTAGATTATTGTATCAAGTTTATTGCCTCTTGGTCACCTTTGGGTCTCTACCTCTAGGTCACTGCATCTAAGTCACCTCTGGACTAGGTCATTACCTTTGGGTTACCTCTATATCACATTTTCACCTCTAAATCACCTCTTTAGGTTACCTCTAGGTCATAATTACCTCTAGATCAGCCTTTAGGTCATCACCTCTAGGAAATTACCTCTAGAATATATCATTGGAGTCTTCCACATCTTCAAAATTATCCACATAATATTTTATCTATAGGTCCTATCACTACATGTCTTCCAAGCATTGTTTGGATCATATTCTTCTAATAAGACATGTATCCATGGGTAAACTTACATTCTTCTTATTCAATAAGCTATGATATTTTTCAACCACCAAACTCTCTTCTATAGAAACCATTCAATATTTCTCTTGCTTTATCTCATTCTAACGCTATCATCCATTCACAATTCAAATGCATTGTGTTGGTCACTTTCATTTTGTTCTAACACTTTCTTCTAGAGAGATTATTGCCTCCATAATTCTCATAAGGATGCACATTCTACCTTCTAACTGTCACATGTCCACTTCTTCTATGGTGACTACAACTCATCATAGGAACTTGTGCATATGAATCTTTCTTCACAAATTTTGTGTTACTACTACACATCACAAACTTAGTCTCACTTATTTTTGTTGGACCATCATAACCAAGGCCTTCATTCTTTGGCATTATTCATGGGATTATGGATATTTTCACACCTTACCCATATCATCCCAAACCTATACCATTATATCCAAATTTTATTCATTATTTTTGAACCAATTCCTTTGTTATACTTTTCAAAGCATCCAATTTCTTCATCACCATTTTGATCCTTGCCAATATTTTTAAGGAAATACTCAAAGACATCATAATCATAGTGGCGTTCAACACAATCCAAATTATCACTACCATATCTAGAATTACAATCATTGTTACTTTTAAATATGACAATATAACCTTTATCATGTCCAACACAACCATATTGAATACAAACTCTATTCTCATAAACAATATTCAAGTTACTTATATTAGAAGTTATATCTACCCTTTGAACAAGATCCCATGTATCATAACAAATATTTTCCATCATGGATCTTAAATCAAACTTGACATTTGTCCTCTACACAACAAATATTTTTCATCATGGGCTTATTCTTCAATTTTCTTTTGAAATTACACCTCAAGGATGTCAAGGTTGAATAGTTCCATGAACATTCTTCTTAGTATACCAATTAAGATTGTCACACTATTCTCAAGGAATCCTTCACCAACGTTTCTAAGTATTACCTGTAAAAAAGACATTAGTTTTGGGAACTCACCATCATCATTATCTTTTGATGACACACACTTTTGGATTTCACCTTTTATCTTGGCTTATTTACTAGATTCTTTATTTCTTGGTTTTGACACTGCCCTTACCATGAGGACCTTATGTGATGTTTTGCATTCCTCTCCACAATATACTTATGGTTCACCCTATGCAATATACCCTTGCTATAATGGACTTTGTTGAAATTACCCTTATCCCTATTGATTTTTAGACTATTGATTCCCTTGAGGAGTTCTTCAAAATTTGTTCCTTCAGGCCAATGAATTATATGTACAAAATCTTGTAATATGTCCTTTTTCACAAATATGATAATACCTCCTTCTCTCTTGAGGTAATTTTTATGAGGAAGATGGGGGTAGAGGGTTTCTTTGAATCCTTTTGTGATTTCTTGGTGGAGATGAAAGCATTAGTGGTTAACTCATCTCTCAATGATTATTAACTTCATATTTTTGAAGGATTTTTATCAACTCTTCAAATCACACCCTTCTATATTATACTTCGAGAGATGTAACCAATGTTTTGAATGATTCATAAAGAGATATAAGCACAACTAAAACCATGAGCTTATCTTCCACCTTTACTCCCATTGTGTTCAACCTTGATTTCAATTCTACAAATATTTGAAGAAACTGTTCAACACTTTCCATCATGGACCCTTAACATATGTAGTTGTAACTAAAGATGAAGGATAATGGCTGCATGTCTCCCTTCAAATATGGTATAGATTTATCCCACTCAACTTTTGATTTTTTTGCTTCACTTATATGTGGTTGTATTTCACCAACCACTTCAAATGTGATGATCATAAGGCCCTTGCATCTCCTTTATCATATTTTTGACTAGCTAGTACTTCCTCAGGATCTGTGAGCAACACTATTTTAGATTTTTTTTACCAAAAGTATTGTACTCGTTTTTGTATTCCCAGGTGCAAAATTTGGTCCCATGAGCAATTGAGATTGTGTGAGAATGATTTTTTATATAGACATGATAAAGGTTCCTTATATCTTCAAAAAATGGTTCCCTTTTCTATATACCACCAATCCTATATAGCAATCTTTTTTATATACCCACCCTTCCAATATACCCGTTGGTACATATAAAAATTTAGTCCTCTCTATCTATGCAATCAATCATGAGAGAGACCTTAAGGTACGTGAAATAAATTGATATATGGTACCAACATAGTATTAAAAATAATTTGTTCTATCACTTACACATGCTTAAAGAGAAATTTCCATATGTGGGTGTAACTTCCTTATATACTTGGAATTTCTCAATTTTAGGATTTATGTCTAACAATTGCAACAAATGGGGTAATGAATGGAGTGAAACAAAATATCACAAATACATTCCTTCTTGATGTATTATTTGATGCCTAGATGTTGTTATGTCAACTATGTTAGAAGTTAGATGTATTAACTTAACACGAAAATATTACTTATAAAATGAATTTGCAAATGAAATTTTAAAATGATAAAGGAAAAATGTTCTTTTCATATTTAGAGAGAATGTGAACTAGTAAGAGTCCCTTGACATAACCAAATGATATTATATTATAGGTATATAAATATGGTATATTGTATGGAAGAATGGATTTATGAGAAGTGTGAATAAACCCACATTGTACTATAAGAAGGAAGGTAATCATACTTTGATTATTTGGTTTCTATATTGATGATCTATTTTTGATAAGGTTACATTTATGTCATGTTGAAGTATGTTTTAATCTTCACTAGAGGCCATGACTAACCTTGTATTCTAATTATTTGTATATTCCTATATGGACCCATGAGCACTTTGTTATATAACATAATTATGTTATTTTATTATTTTGCATTAGTTTTTTAACCTTAAACTTATGAAGCTTATATTATGGTGATGTTTTTACTCTATCTTATACAACTATTTTTGTGCCATTTGGAAAAAATTACTTAGTCATAAGTGAGGTTAGTAGTGTCTAGAAGTACCTTTCATCCTTTTGTTCTCTTTTTTATTTATTTTTAATTTGGTATGTAATGAGTTGATTATGTTTGGTTCTTAAATATATTGTAAATTTTTAAACAAGTATAAGTATCCATGATCAATATAAAGGTCGAGTCATATGATTTACTACAAAAAATTCTAAAGAAAGTTCTTGAAAGTTATGATACTAAATGTAACAAATATTTGGAGCTTCCTTTATAATCCCTATCTCACCTATCTTACCTTGTTATTAGTGGAGGAAGACCATTGATGGTTTGGAATTGAAATCCCCATCTTTAAACTTTCATGCACTTTTGTCTACTATCTTTTGAAATCCCTATTGTTAAATTGTCATCCACTCAACCAGAGTCTACTATCTTTTGAAATTCCCATTGGTGAACTGTCATGCACTCAACAAGAGTCTACTATCTTTACCCTAATTGGAGGAAGAAACAAGGCATGGTGAAAACTTTGGAGGAAGAAACCACGAACCCCTTTGGAGGAAGAAACAAGGCATGGTGAAAACTTTGGAGGAAGAAACCACGAACCCCTTTGGTGGAAAAAACCAAGAACCCCTTTAAGTGCAGAATGCAAGAAAAATGAAGGAAAAAACCTAAAGAGAAAGAAAGCAAGCAACAGCAAGGAAAATCCAGAGAATGATCGCAAGAAAACTGCCTTTCGAGTAAAATTTCAGATATGGTAGGGATCCTTATAGTCGATATATAGAGATAAAGAGAGTCTTGATGCAAAAATAGTTTGGGGAAGTGGCATGAAGGGAAATCTTAGTACAGATCTACAGTTGTGAATAGAGAGACAGACAGATCTACAGTAGATCTACAGTTGTGAATAGAGAGACAAACAGATCTACAGTTGTGAATAGAGAGTTGGATTCAGAGACATGGAGCATTATTTGAATGAAAATTTTGGTGGGGTGAAGCCCAAGAACTCGTCTGAGGAGGCCCTGAGAAGATGGAGGAAGTTGTGCTCTGGCTTCACTGCAAACGTGTGGAAGAGATCGGAAGCAGAGGCCATGAAAAAGACGAACCAGGTACCCTTGCTGGTTTTGTGGAAACTAGTAGATTGCCTCAAGATTTAGACTGAAGAGATCCAATTTTAGCTTTGCCTCTGGGATAATGGCAAAACATTCTAGATATGGCAAAACCGTTTTAAATGATTAGGTGTGGACTCTTTCTGCATGGGGGGATTCCAAGGAAAATGTTTTTAAAACAATCGTGCCGTCTTTCTGCGTGAGTACGTAGACAAATAGACATGTCTCCAATCACAATCACAGACACACATATATTTATGTCCATTCCTTACTCTTCTTAAGTGTCGATTTTCCATGGAACAATCTTTTGGCATGTTGTTGTTTCTTGTGGGATACGGAATTAATAAGTTATAATAAGTTAAAATCACGAAAGATTATTTTCTTTTTTGTTTATATTTCAAAAACCTTTTTTCAAAATTTATAAACTAAATTAAAATTTATCATTTTAATGTTTATTTTTTCTTGCTATCATATCGTATTCGCTTTTGTTTAAAGTCTGAGATGGAATTATATTTTGCATTTTTTTCAGGGGTCCTAGACAACGATGTGGTCGATGTAAGAATATTTTGCAAAAATTTATATTTTAGAATATTTTTGCATTAATATGTACATTATGTTTTTTAGTATCATAAGAACGACTGTTTACTTGTGAAATTTTGATAAGTATTGAGAAATTTAATATTGTTTTCAAAACAAAATATATATATATATATTAAATTTATTAGTAATCGTTTTCAGAATGTAAAATTATGTTAAGTATTGAGAGAGTTACAACAAAAAAAATTATATTAAATTTATTAGTAATCGTTTTCAAATGTAAAATTATGTTAAGTATTGAGAGAGTTACAACTCTTGCAATTTGAGTTTTTGGTGTTGTTTTTGAACTGTATGAAAAAGGGAAAAAAATTCATAACTCTCAATCTACTTAAGCAAATCAAAATTGAATTTTTGAGAAGTTTCTAGTTATCAATTTTTGAGAGTTTATGATTATTTAAAACGCTATCTACTTTGAAAAAAATAAAAATAAAAAATAATATGCAGTTGCAATTATTCAATAGAGGAGATGATAATGATGGGAACGAATGGTTGAAGAAGTGGAATTTTTTTCTAAATTTTTTTAAACAAATGGAATTTGAAGCTTTCTAATGTTTTACAAGAGAAAGCTCTCTCTCGTGGACTTTACTCAAGTTCATAAAACATTTACACAAGAAGACTTTGAAGTTGCATTTTAAAACAAATGGAGATTATAGGAAATGAGCAGGAAACTAAACCGTCGTAAAAAAAATTGTTTAAATGTAAAAAAATTATTTTATGACTTTATGGTTGAATTCAAAATTTTAAAAAAAATATTGTTTCCATTATAATTTTATCAATGTCTTTGCAAGTTATAAGGTTGCAAGTACAAGCAAAGAAACTCACTATGAGGGTAAAAGACATATAGGTTGCAAGTTATGGTAGGGAAGTAAGTTGCGGAAGATCATGACACAAAGTCTAAGGAGGAGGCACTAGCAAAGTTCAAGGAACAAGCAAAATCAGAATCCAACGAGAAATTTAAAGATGAGAGCTTAAAAAAAGAACAAGATGTTGAAGAGCCCGAAAAGGTTGAACATTGGGCTACAATTAGAGTATATTGCCATCCACACCACCATGAGAGGCAACAATCATGGAGATAGGATTTGAGGCAACACAAGAACAATGAGGGACATATAAGGAACCAAACTTTAGTCGTAAATGCAAGCAGGTATAGATTTAAAAAAAAAAAAATGAAATTTATGCTTCTAACATATGGCATTAGCATCAACTAAGACCACCACCAATCATAGTTTCACTGGGATGGATGGATGCTCGAGATTGGTACTAGTACTTAGCATGGCTCAGAAGATCATATTATTTAACCTCTTTTCAAAGACAAAACATTTTGTAAGGGGATGGGATGTTAAGTACCCAAGATAGATACTTAATAATTTATTATAGTGGTATAAGCCATAAATAAAATATTGAATAATGTAAAGAAGACCACATGTTAAATTAGAAATAGGTAAGAGAATAATATCATAGAATCATTTATGTAACCATGAAAGAATATTGTCATGTTATTATGCACTATAACTCATAGAAGGTGAACCACTACGGATGATTTTATAACTCATTGAAGGTGATCTATTACACTCTTGTATAAAGAGATATGTATTCCCATTGTAAAGAGTTAAAGAGGTCATATATGAAGTATTATTTGTAGTAGTCTTGACTCGTGGAGCTGGAGATCTTGTGAAGGGGTTTCCTTCCAATAAGAAATATTGTATACTCTTGTATAAAGAGAGATGTATAAAGGGGTCATATACGAAGTATAGTTTGAAGTAGTCTTGGTTTATGAAACTCCAAATCTTATGAGGTGACTTTCTTCCAATAAAAAACATTGTATATTATTATTTTACATCAATAATATTATCAATCTATATTTTATTATATAATTTTTTATGTATTAATGTATATTACATACACACCCTTTTAAATTAAATATTAATTAAAAATAATCAAATAAAATTAATTCAATTAATTATAATAAAATATAAATAATATATAAAATCAATATTTTTTATTTGTCGTATACTTGTAATTTCACAAAGCAACGGGGAAAGAAATTAAAATCCGAAAACTAAATAGACTTGGACACCTAAATCCAGTTTGTGCTTTTAATACTTCTTTCAACATCATAATATCATATTTTTCTTTCTCTTCAACTCATTATAAAAATATCATATTTTTCTTTCTCTTCAACTCACATGAAACAACATGCGAGGCAAAAATAACATGGAAAATTTAAGAATGACTTTCTGCCTCCAGGAATATACAAACCTTCAAGTCTACGAGGAGCCTTGAGAAGCAAGCAAATTATCAGTTATTACTTAATATTGTCTTGCCATCAAATAATTTTTGAGATGCTGAACTTTTGGAGCTGACATTTTTAGCGGGCTTTAGAAGGTCTATGGAGCTAAATTTTGGTTACATTTATATAATTTTTTTTTTTTTAAAAGTAATTTTCAAGTACAAAGGATTACCTTAACAAGTTTATGCTAATCTGATAGGATTCGTATTTTCTTTCTGGTCCGATTCAAAGGATTTGCAGCAGACTACTACTTTGCAAAGGCATGCTCCCAAGATTTAAACCTAAACCTCTTCTGCGTAAATATCTAGTGAACACACAACTACCAATTCACTTAACCGTTAGAGCAAAGTTTTAACATAATTATAATTAAATATTTTTAACTATAAAATAATTAAAAATAAAAATAATCAAGAAAGAAAAGTTAAATGTTATATTAGTTTTTATGATGAGGTCAATATATCGGTGATATTTCATCTTAATTATTTTTTAAAAGGAAGACCACATGTTTTTTTTTTTTTGTTACATAAGAGAGTTGGTTACGACCACACTATTTTTAGTAATTGACAAGCGTAGGGTTCAAACCACCACCAAACCTATTCTACTTCGTTATTGTTGACCCGACGTGAAAGGGTCCATCGGTCGCTTGGGATTCATGTCGTCATCGTTGGTATGACACACTCAAAGGATTCAAATCAAACTACTATCTTTATATACTTAAAAATATAACCCATAATTCTACCATCCATTATATACTTTATCGTAAAGATAAAAAACAGGATGAAACATACCTTTAACCCATAATCGAAAGTCTGTAACTAGAATTCTTACCGCTTCGTTCGCCTTTGTAGCGTGTAGCGCAAATGGAGAAGGCAAGCCTAACCCCATTCAATAGAAGGTCTACGGTTCGAACCTCTACAACCCATAATCGAAAGTTTATAACTAGAATTCTTACCGCTTCGTTCGCCTTTGTAGCGTGCAGCGCAAGTGGAGAAGGCAAGCCTAACCCCATTGAATAGAAGGTCTACGGTTCGAACCTCTAGATGTGAAGGGAGAAAAAAATATCTTGTGGCTTCTCTAGATAGTTGGGATCACATTGCCAGCCACCTAGGAGCGGTTCTCGAGATTTTTTTCTAACCTAAAATTTTATCTGCCTTTGTAGTGTAAGTGGAAGGCAAACCTAACCCTGTTGAGAGAGAGGTTCATGGTTCGAACCTTTGTGGGAGACACAAAATAATCTCTTGGAACTTCCCTTTAGATAGTGGTATGTCTGGATAGGTCGACATTGTCGACCACCTAATAGCGGCTCCCAAGATTTTCTTTCTAATCTAAAAGTTTTATCGGCTTTATAATGCAAGTGGAGAAGGCAAGTCTGATCCGTTGAACGGAAAGTCCTTGGTTCAAACCTTTGCGATGCTAAGAAGGACCAAAAAAAAAAATCTTATGACTTCTCTCTAGATAACGATATATCCGGATGGGGCTAGATAATGGTATATCCAGATGGGATAGCATTACTAGCCATCCTCGAAAATATCTCGAGGTTTCTTTCTAACCTAAAATTTTAGCGAGCCTAACATGAGGCTAGATAATGGTATATCCAGATGGATAGCATTACTGGCCATCTAAAAGAATATCTCGATGTTTATTTTTAACCTAAAATTTTAGCGAGCCTAACCTCATTGAATGAAAAGTCCAGGGTTGGAACTGTAATATGAAAAAAAACACTTTTTATTTTTTATTTTTTATTTTAAATTGGGACTTTGACTTTAACTTTTGAAAGAAAACACTTTTTATTTTTTATTAAATTGGAACTTTAACTCTGTAAGAAAGTAAGTATATGATACTGTATGTTAAATTCTCTACCGGTAGGAATTTATCGCACTATTTAAAAAAATCTTTACCACCCGCAATTCAAAAAATGAAACGGATTAACCGTTCAATTATATTTAGGAGCAACGCAACCCATAGTTTTTTAATATTTAAACTTATAGGACATGTTTAGTTTTTTAATATTTAAACTTATAGGACATGTTTAACCTGGCTTAAACGGTGAGATGAATATTTGTGTGAATCTCTCGAAACTATTTGATTTAGGGGATAGCGGGATAGCATTTGGTTAATGGTATTTGGAAATAGCTTTCTTCTTCACGAGGGGAAAATCCATTCTAAAGGCAGTGGCCGTGGCACATGTGGGGCATCAGCCTTTGTTGGACCCCAAAGGAAAGGAATGAATTTTGAAAGTTAAATTATCTCATTTACCACATAACTCTAGTTTTAATGAATTTTGAAAGTTATCCATTTAACCTTAAAAATATATATGCCCCACAAAGTTCAAAATACATCTCGAGTCTTCCTCATAGTTCAACTTGGATAAGAAGAAAGCCTTTGGAAGGGCCACGACCTCCAATTGATCCAAGGACCTCGACTTAGTAATAGCCTATCTTCTTGTTGGGACTGAAACTAATGAGATTATATTATTGATACAAATGAGTTACATATATAGGCAGAAGGCCTATATGATAAACTGACAAGTGTCAATATAAACTGACAAGTGTCAAAACAGAGGCATAGTGCACTTTAATTCTAAAATTCCCCCTTAAAGTGCACTATCCTAACTAAAGAAGAAACAAAACAAGTCAACATTAGGTTTCCCCCTTAATGTTGACTTCTCTAAAAGAAAATTCTACATCCTCCTTTATTGTTGATTTGGTCTAGGCTCGTGCTCTTGGCTCTTGGCTCTCCAACTGTGAATAATGCTAGATTCACTATGTATACATCTTGGTATGTTGCCTCAGGGCCAACCACTTCCATGGGTCTGTTATCAGCCGTCTAAGTGCCTCAAGGTCATCATGGGTGCCTCAGGGTCAGCCACTTCTGGGTCTGTTGCCTCTGCAGGTCATCCTTAGAGGATGTTGCCTCTCGTAGGTCACTGACTAGCCCCACCATAAATATCAAATCCCTCCTTATGGTGAACTCAATCTAGAAGGTGTCGGTCTCTGCCAAAAATGCACCTTAATACAAAGGAAAAATGAGCCATATAAGAGTGTCGATCTCTGCCAAAAATGCACTCAATACAATAAAATGAGCCATAGATCCAAATATGGAGGAGAAGAAGAAGAATAGAAGAGAATCTTCTGAAGTGTCTTCGTCTGTAGTCTTCAGAAGTAGATCCAAAAAAACCTCGGATAGAGTCTAGGGTGTCTATGTATGTAGTCCCTAGAGTAAGTGTCCTTATGGTAGTCACCTCATCTTATCGGAATGCATGGGTAACCAGCCACTACATCCGCCAAGTAGATAGAGGTGAATACTAGATACTAGGTTCACTTACAAGTACCTTGGGAGTGTCGGGTACAACCAAAAGTGCACTCCAAGGTAGAAAAAACTTTGAGGCTAAAAAACTCAATTGAAACAGCCTCAAAATTACAATATGACACCACCATTGTGTCCATCGCGGAAAAACGTTTCCAACGACTATAAATACCCCTATAGGCATATACAAATTGATGCTTCAACAAATCAAACACAATGACCCTCAAAAATATGTGCAGCTCTAGGACATTCCCAAGTAGTCACCCATCTGAGTGCTACTCTAGTACTCAATGCTTAAGATGGGAGTTTTTATAAAAAATGTTGCCAGAAAGTCAGCTTATACAATTTGAATAGTAAACTCCTTCCACTTTTAAAATATAAAAGTTTAAAACCTTTAGATAGTATTTTGAAATGCATGTGTAGCCCACTTCTCATGGACTTGTCACCCATTTAAGACGACACGTCTTCACCCCACTGCATGCACCATCGTCCAGGTCCAATGTGCTCACCATCAAAGAACCCCAAAAAAACTGCCACTAAACTGAATGAAAATCACTATATTATTGAAAAAATATCAGCATCGCTCGGCGTGGTGGATGAGCTCTCTGTTAGAGCCAATCTGCTTTGAGACTGCCATGTTGAGCGGGGCAGCGACTAACGCGGACTATTGTTGTTCCGCTGGAAAATGGATGGAATTCTCCCGTATGCACCACATGGACCACCGTCACCTCCGCCCTCCGTTAGAGACCGCAAGTCCGCGCCAAGTGGCTACCAACCCAGCTGCACTCATTTTCCAGCTCGTGTGATCGAACCAGGCAATTTCTGCAGGGATGGAGGCGGCGACGCTGTCGAGGATCGGCCTGGCGATTATGGCATGATTTACAGGATTTTGTTCTGTCGATACGGAAGCCGCGCGCCGTCATCATACTGGCCGACACTGCAAGAGCAGAGGTACAAGCATCCAAAGATGGTAAATGCTAGCAGTGTTAGAAGAGTATTCCT
Source organism: Wollemia nobilis (assembly GCA_028583015.1). Lineage (NCBI taxonomy): Eukaryota > Viridiplantae > Streptophyta > Pinopsida > Araucariales > Araucariaceae > Wollemia > Wollemia nobilis. Next base: position 3,533,952 of record JAQPPZ010002224.1, read on the forward strand.
ATGTCGGCTAGGTTGCAAAGAAGTGTATTCCATTGTTTATTGCAACAAGAAGTACTCATTCCCCAAGGAAAAGAGGTCAATGCGACCACATGAAGCTTTTTGCCACGTATGGAATTACAATTTGTTTTGTACAAGTGTTCTTTTATAAAATTTCTTGTATTATTTAATTTTGCAAGAACTGCTGGCCTTGTGGAGGCTGTACAATTACTGCCATACCCCTCACAGGAAACTAAATCTTCAGGGCTCAAAAAAAAAAATTCGCTGCCTCCAGATTTCACAGAACCAAAACTGCTCCTGCTGGTTCCAGATCCCCCTAAATTCACCAATGCTTCCCCATCATCGCTACTGGTCTTCGATGCCCTGCTTCCCATAACCGTCTCCCCCCGCACCATCAAGATCATCAGATAAGAATTCCAGAGTACGCACCTCCGCCCAATACTCACTGTTGATCTGCATTGCCGCCATTTGAAGAATCAGCTCACTGGCCTCCAAGCCAGACTCCATTTTGCATCGCCTGAAAATTATGTCAAGGATGCAAAACTTTGTAGATGTTGCCAAGCTAAAGTTCTCTCTGATGCGATCAGCAAAATTCAGACGTGGGGCCTCCAACGCTGGTTAACTACAGGTAAGCGCGGCTTCAGATGGTGTGCGTCTAGTTGTGATGGCGCGATTCTGCATTCATTTAAAAAATATATAAAAAATAAAAATAAAAATTGCTCACTTAACGCCAAAATCCCTGGTGAATTCCAGTGGACTGTTTGATGCCACCCATCCGCCTTTATTCACGTCAAAATAGCAGAGTGCAGTTCCAGCGATCACAGCGTGGGTGATTCGATGGAGCCACATCGCATAAAAACTGTAGATGTATTTTTCAATGCGAAAGTTGCATCTATTACCCACGATCGCCAAAATTTGATTGGCCATGCCCGCCATTGTAATTGCCTCCTCGTGATCGCTAAATTTGGCCACAGGCACCAACGTGGCAGAGGTGGCGTATGTCGTGCACAAGGATCGTAGTTGTAAACAACTACTACAAATAGTCAGATCCCATGCTTGCGTGGCTCCATCGCCGAGCCGCGAATATCAATGTCGCTGCTAAAACACAGGTCGCTGCTCCCCCACAATTGAAAATTTACATCATGGAAACATCATGGCTGACATCTATGCGCTGTAAAATAACTTTTTGTCTACCAAAACTACCACTGTAGTTGTTGTTATCCAGCACACATCTGGAAATAGAACTGGCACTGCCAGTAGTTGCAGCGATACCAAAAATGACGCACTGATGCACTGCATCAATGTCCAGTGAAACGGGAGCTAGCTGGTGGCGTGGAGTAAAGGCATGGCTAAGCGTTTGAAAAACATTTTTTTTTTTCATCCCAATAGCCGGTGTACTCGGTCTTAACAGACTGCAGGTTATTGACGTCCACGGCCTTGGCGACGGCATAAACCTCCTCATCCGAATCATATCCGGCATTGAGAGCCTCTATCGCCAAATCCAACACGGTATCCCTCGTTGCCTTTAGAAAACTGTTCACCGGATCATCCTCGTCCTCCTCGAACTTCTCCATCTTCGGCTTGGGCTTCATTGGGGTGCTCTTCATCTCCAACAAATCCACCTCTTTTTCCTCATTTTCATTCCCGTTGGCGTTGCCCTTTTTGGAGTCCGAGGCATCGATCTCTGCTTCCATCCCGTCTGGCATAATGAGCTTCACCTTGTATGTCGCCATCGTCGTCACGTGTCCCATGCCGGGCTTCACACCGAAGGCTCTGGAAATTTTCCCCGTCGATCTGAACGACAGAGAGTTAAAGTTCGTCCCAGACAAGCTATGAATTCTTGTTACGGGAACAGCGCCGGAGACCTGAGGGAGCGCCGCTGTCGCAAGTGCCATGGATGCCATTCCTGGAAAAAACAAAACCCTAGCCGTAAAGCCCTTGAAACTCCGAGTAGTCGACTGCGTTGAAGACAAGGAAACCTTTGAAATACATGTTCATGGCAACTTCTATTAGTGCCTATGGTAAATTTATCCATCGAAACTCCACAGTTAAGCATAACTGGGGTGGAGCAGAACTGGGATGGGTGACCACCTAGGAAGTCTCGGTGGCTGCACCCAAAAAAAAAAAAAAATTAATGAAACCTAGTTGTAGAAATTTTACAGCAACCTGTAAAAAATGACCCCTAAAAAAAATTTGCAAAAAAATAGTTCATGGTTCCAATCTTGAAGCTTCAGGGGCAGCCATTAATGGTATCCCGTTTTTCATCTCTGTGGAGAGATTACTTCTGCGAACGGATACATGTGGGGAAAAAATGGATCACTAAAAAAAATTTGGGAGCCATGATTTTTCCAAAAGTCTGGTTTCTGATCCATTGTAAACAATGGAGAGCATACTCCCTGTTTTGAAAAAAAATGGGGGTGAAAATGAAAAATGAGGGGGGAGAAAGGATGAGGGGGGGATTTCCCTCGAGAAATCCCCCCTCAAGCTCATAAGGCCAGAGAAAGCCTGGAGCTCTGATACCAAATGTTGGGACTGAAACTAATGGGATTATATTATTGATACAAATGAGTTACATATATAGGCAGAAGGCCTATATGATAAACTGACAAGTGTTAATATAAACTGACAAGTGTCAAAACAGAGGCATAGTGCACTTTAATTCTAACATTTCTCACCACATCTAGCTCTAGCGTCACCCCCAAAAACTTATCCATAAAATTTAAAGCTCCTTGTCCAAAGTAAATTTCACTAGACCTTCAGAAATGAGAAGCTTATTATGCTTTGAAGATAAGTAGTGACAATTTAGACTCCCGAAATCTCAAACCACTTGATACAACCATCACATAAGATGACCCAATTAGAGAAAAAGATTTGAATCCCATAGGTGGGCCCCTAGAGCCTGTGATTCCAAGCAATAGCTCGTAATATACCGTAGTGGTGGGAGAACCAAACACTCCCTTAGAAGCCAAACCCTGACCTCGAGCACCAACGAACACCAAATCTAAATGAAGCACACTAGAAGAAACCAAATTATCAACTTGACTAACTTTTGGACCACCATCTAAATCCCTAGCCTAACCACCCCCTTCATCCTGCTCATCCTTACCACTTTGACCATGACCATGACAATTTTTTAATGAAATTTTTGGATAACAAGATCAAGTTGTTTCTTCGTAGAATTATTAACCCATCTTAGAGTGGTTTTGTGGAAGTCAAATTATAGATGGAATTATTCTAGTTCATGAACTCATTCATTTTGTGGACAAGAGTGGGAGGGCTGAGTTTTTTCTCAAGATCGATATGAACAAAGTGTATGATAGGGTTTCATGGAGTTTCCTCTTGAAAATGCTACACAAATTTAGGTTTCATAAAATATGGATAAACCTAATTAATGCTTATATCTCATCAACCTTCTTCTTGGTTATCATCAATAGTTCAACTATGGGATAATTTAAAAATTTTAGGGGCCTACGCCATGGTGACCCCCTTTCACCCTTCCTCTTTATCATTGTGGCTAAAGCATTGGTTAAATATATAAAAGCATATTTTATCATAGTAGGTATAAATATAGCTCTTTTAGTGGATCTTTTATCCCACCAATAGTTCACTAATGACACTCTTATAGCCACCTTAGCTTCCATTTCACAAGCAATAAAGATTAAGGAGATTCTAATATCCCTTGAAAGGGTTGCAAGCCATAAGATCAAAATTTTATAAAGTTTAATCTTCTTCATTAACACCCCCCCACAAGATAAATATTGATCTTCCATATTTTGGGCTATGGGGTGGCTAAATTTACATCTACATACCTTGGTATACTCTTATTTAATGGGAGAGTGAAAGAGAAATTTTGAGACCAGGTCATCAAAAGAATGTAAAGGAAATTGGTTGGCTGGAAGGGGGCTCTTCTCAGCCAAACTGGGAAAGCCCAACTAGTTTAATCCACCATTCAAAGCATTCCTTTATTATTTCTCTCGATTTTCAAATCCCTAGCTAAATTTATTCAAATAATTGACTCATCCAGAGGTCCTTTCTCTAGTCTGGAAATGAGGAGAAGAAATTTTTTCACCTTGTTTCCTAGGAATGTGTATGCACTCAAAAAGAATTTTATGACCTTGGTCGTAGAAGATTTAAGAGCATGAACATCACCTTATTGGACAAGAAAGGGTGGAAGCTATTCAAGAATGAGAATATTGATTGGGTTCACATTATTTTAGCTAAATATATTTCTCAAAATAGAGACTTTTGGTTAGTATGCCCCCATCTCCAGGATCAGCTTTTTGGCTTGTTATCACTAAAATTCTTTGTCATTTCAAAGGGCCACATATGGAAGTTGGGAAATGGTATAAATATTATTTTTTAGGAAGATACTTGCATGGGTGATGCTCCTCTAGCTCACATTCTTAAGGCTACAATTGTGAATTCCATAACTTGTGTCCGCTTTAGAGCTAAAGTTGTAGACTTCATTCATGTAAGTAATGGGGTGAAGTCTTGGCAGAATCTCAACTTTTTAAACCTAAACCATGTAGAAAGAAATGCTATGGAATATCTCACTAACATTCTAAGATTATAGTTCATTAGATATTCTAATGTTGAATATTATATTTTATAGAAAGGGGAGAAGGATGAATCCTTTTCGATGAAGTTTGTTTCTTTTCTCTTTGAAGTTGAACCTGTGGACTCGCCTCCTTTTAAAATATCTGGTAGAAATTTCTTACTTCTAAATTTAACATTTTTCTATGGTCTACTATCCAAAACAATATTCTCACCATGAAAAACCTCCAAAAAAAAGGTTTGACCATCCCTAATAGGTACCACCTTTGTAGATGTGATATTGAATATACCTACCATTTCTTCCTTTGTCCATTTTTGCTTGATGTCCTCTATCTCCTTCTAAATACCCTAGGGTCTATTGGGTTGTACCAAACTAGTTTTTTGATGCCTTTGATCAATGGTATCCCTCCTTTGCTAGCTTGAGGTTGCATACATTTTGGTTGTTTACTCTCCCTCACCTAATCTGGGGTATCTAGAAGGAGAGAAACAATAGGGTGTTTAGGGGATTTTTTTAGAGATGTTGTTTTCATTTGGGATCAATTTTTTCCAACGGTGGTTGAGAATATTTTTGTCCTATCTCTAGATGATTTCAATGGCCTAGAGGTTGTAGCCCTCATTAAAGCCAATCTTGGTTTCCAGCAAGCTAGAAGATGAATTGTTTAGAACCCAAGGAATATTAGAGCTTGAACCAAGTGGATCCTACCCCATTGAATGGATCAAATTTAACTTTGATAGTGCAAGGAAACCCCAATAAAGTTGGTGCAAGAGGTGTGTTTCAAAATCGTAGTGGAGATATCATTTTGGCCTTTGCTAAAAATATTGGGTCTTAGACCTTCCACTTTGTAGAAGATAGAGAATTCTTCCAAGGGGCGGTGCCTCTCTCTTCGATTGGTTGCAAGAATTTTTTTATTGAAGTTGAATCATTAAACATTCTTAATATGATCTCTGGATTGCAAGTGTTACAATTTTTTTTTATCATTAACAGAATTGCAAGAATTGTTGCTCTGATACCACTTGTTACAAAATTTTATTATCATTAATATAAATCATTCACCAATATGCATCATTCATCCACAAGTAATTATCCACAATAAAAATCCATAAATGAGAGAGAGATATAATACCCTTAAAGTAGGAAAACACCAATAATACTCCTTAAGGAAATAATAACTCCACATGATCACCCAAGATGAGAGTGCCACTTAAGGAGGGCAAAGTTCCATAAGCCACTTCGTGGGCAAAGACGATTACATATGATTGATCTTCATGATGATTACAATGAAAAATATCTCTTCTTTATATACCCATATTCTAATTCTACTTGGGGGAGCCTAGTACTAATATAATATTATAATACAATCAACCTTGGATTATGTGTGGCCCATGCCAACCCTTATACAATATAATAATATATCCCAAAATATCTATTTCTTGATACCCTAAAAGCAAGTCCCTAGCTAGAATATTGCTAATATGGTCAAGGAAGATAATTGGATTCTCCACGACATGGAAAGTATTCAGGTGAGACATACATATAGGGAATATAACAAGGCGATTGTCTTCCTTGCCAACTTGGGGTTGTTGCAATCTTGGTTATCCATTTGGAGGGATAATCTCCCATAGTGCCTAATCTAGATCGATGAATGATAGCTGACCTATCAATGCCCTTGATGGATTTGCATAGATTTCTTACCTTCATGATGGATGACAATTTTTTTCTTACTCTCCCGAGTTTTACTTTCTTAATAGTTTTGAGAGTTATAAGAGGAATATTTTTTTCTTTGGTTTTCCATGGATGCCATTCTGTAAGTTGTTGTCTATCACTCTTTTAATTGGTTGAGTGGGTCCAATGTGGCATCTTTGTGCCACCTAGATAATAAGTTGGATGGTTTCTCTTGTTGGAAAAAAGTGGAGGTGTTCTAGGTGGTTCTCAAATTGGAATTTTTAGTAGGTTTGTGTCATGGGTTGGTTGGCACTAATATGGTTTTAGATACTTTGGGATATTGACTAGCTGAAGGTTTTCTTAGACTAGGACCACTGTTTGGTTTAGTTTCAGTTAATGGTAGGGCCATGTGTTGGGGTAGTGACCTATTGTCTTTTTTTTGGCTCTTTTGGCTACAATTTTCCCTTTGTAAAATTGTAAAAGGTTCGAGGATCCTTTCAAAACCCCTTCTTTAAATAAATAAATAAACCAAAATTAAAAATATTATAATTTTAATATTAATAAAAATAATATTTACATGTAATTAATAACTAAAAACTTAAAAGCAATTTTAACTTATGTAGAATTTTTGGATGTAATAATATCTACATGTAATTAATAAAAAAAAAATTAAATACAATTCTAACTTATATAGTATTTTTAGATGTACCCACTCTTTTGCATTAATATCCAAGTTGAATTCTTGATGTGAAACTTTATATTTTGTATGTACCTCTAAAAGCGAATATGAGGCTAAAATACTTTTCTAATTTCTCTTTTGTTGTCATTAGAAACTTTAGAAAAAAAGTGAACAATGAAGAAATAATATATAAACTTTGAGACAAATAAAAGTAAAAATATACCTTATAATACTAGTGTTAAACACTAAAAATGTTAATATAATTTATGACATAAAAATGTATTATTACTAAAAAAACTAGGCCATAAGTTGGGTAGACGAAGGTATTTCTAGTTATTGTGGAATTGAAGACAAAATTGCTACCCCAAGAGGGACTGTTGGTCATCAAATCCGCACAGGAAAGGACTTTCGGTGGGTTTGCGCGCCCTGGACCTGCGACCAACATTGAAAGGCCGAGGGGAAGAGATGCCCCTCGTGCCAATCTCCGGAGAAAGGCCGGCTCCTATACTAATCTACTTTTGGGGTTTGAGATAAGAGTGCAGGAAAGAGATAAAAGGAGTTCGGGTTAGAGAAAGAAATAAAAAGGATAAGGGTTAGAGATTGATGATTCAAGGTGGGGAAGAACAGGAAGCACGATCACTCACTAATAACTCGAATAGCAGCAAAGAACACCAAGAATAGACGAAAGAAACGTGATACTCGCTTTCCTATGTATCCTCTGGACGAGTTCACAGGGTTCTCCTTTCTCTCTCGCTGGAATTCAGGGTTTCGGAGTAACAACGATTAAGACAAGGGAATAACAGAAACCACGACCCACCAGGAAGCATAAAAGAAAGCTTATACGATGTTTTTCCTCTCCTATGTATCCTTCGGGGCGAATTTTAGGGTACAGTCCCCAATCGCACACCGGATTCAGGATTCAGAGTCTCAGATATACGAGTGCAGACAGACAAAAGAATTAAGCACAGAAGGCAGCATAAAAGAGAGAAATGGAGTACAAAAATCTTTAGTATTAGACGTAGGACATCAAGTTACAACAACTTTCTAGCAGAAAGTTCCCCCCTTTTACATTGCAAAGCCTGGGTTTTTATAGAGGACCCGACCCTCTGAATCATTATTACAAAAACGGCGGAGTACACCCTCGAGCCCTGAGAAATCGGCTCCTCGCTGCTATCGCGGATGATCTCTCAAATCGGCTACCAAAACTGGTAATGGTGACCGAGTCAACCGGAGAAAGTCGCATTAAATGAGCCACTTGGGTGTCCTTGGATTGTAGGTGCGGTGCTCGAGTGGCGGCCATGCTTGCCGGGTTCTTCTTCACGGACTGATACTTCGCATCCAATTGCCAAAAATGAGCAACGGGCTTATCGGGCAAGAAAATATGCATTTATGAGGCTCTCTGATCGCCTCGGGAAAATGCCCAACTTGGGAAGCGTTCCTGGGAAGCGCCTCGCTGATTTTCGCTTCGCAAAACTACTTCGGGGGCGTGGAGTGCCGAAGCCGATCTTCCTTTATCCTTCGCTGCTTCGCTGGCAAAACTGCTTCGCTAATGGGTCGGGAAAAACGCTTCGGGCCGATCTTCTTTTGAAACGGTGGTTCGGGGGAGTTTTGGCCGAAGCACTTTCTCGACCTCTACTGCTTCGGGTGAAAATTGGCCGAAGTGGATTTTAGAAATACTTCGGGCCCGAAGTAATTTCTTTGCCTTAGCTGATTCGGGCTATCTTTCCTTCTTCGGAGAAGTTGCTTGGATGCCGCTTCGCAAAACTCTTCACCCGAAGCAGTCGTCGGGAATGCTTCGGGTGCGAAGCGTTTCCTTCGTTCTTTTTTCGGCAAAGTTCTCGCCCGAAGTGATGATTTGAAGCGCTTCGGGCCCGAAGCTCTTTTCTTTTTCATTTTGTCCACCAGGGGGCGATAGGGAAAACCAAAATTGCTATAACTTATAAACAAAAGAAAACTTTCAACAAAACAAATATTATACAAAGTTTCAATTTTTCTGCCCCTTGGTGGAATGTGACAATATTGTCAACATTCTTGGTGGCTCACGGGGCAACGAGCTCGTCTCGGTGGTAGAACCCTCAGCTTTTATCCATTGGGCCACAGAGTCCTCCAGACCCTTCTCCTTGTTCCTTTTCTGGGGGCGCTTCCATAGCTTGTCCTTCCTCTTCCTCTTCTCTCTCCTCTTCTTCACTGCTTCTTCTTCTCCTGTCGCCATTGCTTCTGCTACGTCTTCAGCCATTGGCAGTGGGGCCAGGCGGACGCGGATATCTCTTAAGGTTCGGCGAACCTGAGACCAGACGCTTTTCGTGAACAGCTCCTGATCCTCTAAGGATTTGACCAAAGCGCGAAACCTATCGATCTGCCCGATTTTTGCATGCTGGGACCTGGTATGCAGATCGTTTAGGGAAGCGGAGATTCTACAGTATTTCAATATGTAATCAGCAACCTGCTTCTCTGTTATTGGTTCGGCCCACTCGTCTATCTCCGAAACGTTGCCTTCAAACTGCTGCCACTTCGGCATGATTTCTTCCTTGGCTAATGGCTTCCCATCATTATCCGTGAAACTCGGGAAGCCTAAGGAGAAGAGGTCCTCGAAGTAGCCCATTGACGCGCGCCTCTCGCTTTCGAATGCGTCCAGTAGGATTTTTGCCTTTTGAGCTTTCTTGGCTATGGAGAAAAAGGCGCGAACTGTGGCCTGGGCCGTTGACCAATCCCTTGCTGTCCGACTCATCGCTGCGAGCTTCAAATCTTGATACCTTGCACCTTGGACCTTGAGGGCCAACTTGAGTCGGGCTCTGACATTCTGAATGACCTCTTCGACGATTGGTCCTCCTTCGACGGCGGCAACCCGGGCTTCTATGGTGTAAACTAAAACTGAAAGGGCACTGACAGCCCGAGACCTAAAATTCTTGAGCAGATGTGAGCGAATCTCCTTGATTTTGCTCCTGTCAAGTAGCCCTAGGCCTTCCTTCTCGTGTAGCTAGATCTGAGCTTGCAAGATCCTACTTTCAAGCTCCTTGGCCCTCAAATCATTTTTGGCCTGCCTTTGTGCTTGATTCTCGACTGTGCACTCCAGCTGTGCTATCTGCAGCTTTAGGGCGTGTGCTTCTTTCTGCATCAGCTTGCACTGCTCCTCGGCCTCTGCCAATTTGGAGCGAGCCCTTGCTAGCTCCTCCTCCAACTTGATGTTAGCGCTCTCGGCTTCGAACCTGCGCTTGTTGGCGATGTTGGCATGCGCCTTGAAGGTCTCGATTCCAATGTGCATAGAGGCGGACTCCTTGTCCACGTTCAGATGTTCCAAGTCCTTTTCTTTATCCTGATATTCATAGTCCGCTGGAGTCATTTCATCCAGGGGCTTCTGGACTTTGGGTATCTTCTTTACTTTATGCAACTTTCTCGCCTCGAAATCGAAGACGGTGCATCTCTCAACTTGAGCGAGCGAGCGCCCTTTCTTCTTTCTTGCCTCTTTTAACATTCTTTCTGTGTTCTGTCGGGCTTGGAGGAGTTTTTTGGCCAAGGGGGATTCACATATTGAGGACAGCTCGGAGTCGAATGCGGTTGGGTCTACAACCGAGGGATTGAACAAATATAAGGAGTTGAAGGGGATAGCCTCACCCGAAGGTTCGGCAATAGGGGTGACGGGGGCTTCGACGAGTGGGAGCACGTTGTGTACAATGGAGGAATGAGCCTCGGGGTTCGACATTGGACTATTAGCTTCACCCTGGTTGATGACTGAAGGATTGGCGGTGTGGCTGGGCGAAGTAACTTCGACAGGTTTGTCCTGGCCGGAAGACTCGGGGGGAGTAGTTAGGGACACGACGTAAGGAGGTGACTGACCTTGTGGAGGCAGGGTGGATAGGTGAGAGCTTTCGGCCAGGGTCGGGGTAGACTTACGAGCAACCAGAGCATAAGGTGAAGAGAACGTACCTGCGTGCCCTCCTGGCAGAGCGGCCATGGTGATCTCCTGGGTGATTGGCCCTTGTTCCTCCTGGGCCTCGGTACTCTCGGCTTCAATGACTTCCACGAGTTCCTCCATGTTGATGACATCTACGTTTGGGATCATTTCGGCACTTGGTGGAGTTCCTCCATCGTTTGCTTCGACCGAGCCCGATACTGATCTTTCGACAGGGGCGCTCGGAGTGCCTGTACGTGGTCGCTTTGGGAAGTTTGGGGGTGCCTGTGTAGGTTCCCGCTCCTTTCTTTTCTTCCTCTTGAGGGGTTGCTCTGATTCCTCTATTGCTGTCTCGAGATCTTCGGATGGACTCTGTAGTAAAGCTTTTGGTGTGGCCCTGGCTGCTTTTTCCTTGGGGACATTATCAGTCCTCCCAAGGCCTTCGTCTAAACTTGGGGTGGCCGATGGAACGAAATCGGTGAAGGACAAGGGTTTCCAAGACCCAATATTGGTCTGATACACAATTACGAATTCCCTATCCATTGTTAGAAGCCCGTAAGAATTCATCTTTCGGTGATGGACTCTCATAATCCACCATTCTCTTAACTGCTCCTCGTCCCAGTCTTTCAACTCCTCTTTTAAATCGTCCCTTGCTTTTCTCCAGAAAGTGGAGTCGGGAGTTGGGAATGGGTACTGGTCTAGGTCGAATTCGACCTCCATAGGATAGAAGTCATGCCAAGGAGGCAACGTCCTCATCTCCTCTAAGTGCCACTCTAGGTCCATACCATTGGGGTTATTCCTCTGCTCCAAAATTTTGGGGCGAGGACAGACATGGAAGTTTTTGCTTTTCAAATGATCTCTCATCACCCCCAACGGGTCGTAGAGCCACCTCTGTGGTATTTGAAGCAAACCAAAATCGGTGAGCTTCTCCTCCAGGTATATGTTTTGCTTCAGGGCAAAGACTTCGATCACTCCCATCTTGAAGGGGAAGTCGCAGGTGTGTGCCCACTTTCGTCCGTGGCCGTAGGTTTCGTCGGTCGCGTCACTTTGTCGAGCAACTTCCAGGGCAAATTGGTACTCCGAAGGGAAAAAGGGCAGCAAGAAGGGCTTCCCTGTGAAGCCAAAAAGGTGGATCACAAGCCCTTGTGTCAATTGAAACACATCCCCTCTTCTCTCCAATACCACTTTATCTCTAAGGCAGAGAGGCACCCGGGGGCTAGACTTTGTCAGAATGTGCATCGCAGGTCCCAAAAACTGCTGATTGAAAGGGTAATAGGACTCCGACCTCAACAAGAGACGGGTCCACTGATATACAGGCAAAGGGATCCCATCCTCGTCGATCGGTGAAACATCACAATGGTGAAGGGCTTTATGTACATGAAAGAAGAAGAGCCAAACCAAGAAGGAACAAGGCTGGAAGTGCGGCTCCTTGCTAGCATCCTTCATGGATGTCAACCGCATGTGCAGATTTTGGGCCACCCATTCTGGCCCAATCGAAGAAAACCGGGTTGGTGTTCGGCCGCGAAGCGTCGGGGGCGTAGAACTCTCCTCTGGAAATGCATTCGGCTAGCGACACCTGCCATGGGTATACCAAAGTATCGCTTGACAAGCCTCCCACCCATGCAATGATAGAGAATATATCTGTGTTCTTGAAGGCCTCCAAGGGCAGGGGCATCTGGGGTCGCTTGCCGGAAGGAAGTCCGCTCTTGAGGTTTTCACGCAAAAAGCTCAAGATGAAGGGATTAGAAGTGAACTTATCCGTTTGTTCGCTCAGACTGACATTGCGAATGGTATAGCCTTTTGGTGGCCTTTGCTGTGGTGTGAACGCTGCCTGCACATCCTCCTTCAGAATGGAAAACAATTTTTTACCCGAGGCGTCCAACACCTGCCTGGTTTGTGGTTGATAGTTCTGAGCAATGGCGTATATGAGCTCGGGGCAGTGATGTGTAGGAGGGACTAAATACCAGTATATGTGGGAATAATACGCCGCGGCCCTCTTGTTCTCCATTGAGAGCCTGCTTTTCATGAAGTCGATGGTATATCGAAGCTCGGCCACGGTTCTTGAGAGCTCTGGGTCTCTGATTTTCGCCCACTTATCGACAGGTGGTTCTATGTTGGGCTCGTCATCGGACTCTTCCCTTCCTTCCATCACTTGTTTTCCTGGGCGTGGGGGAGGATTGACCCTCCTAGGTCTCTGTTTCTTTTCTTCCGTGGCTCTCGCCTTCTCTGGAACCGTCGTCTCTGGCTCTTTTCCTTTCTGAGTGGGGTTCTTCTTTCCCATTGTGAACGATCGCAGCAGGATAACTTGTGATGTAGAAGAGTTCAGCACCTCAAAACAAGGGACGGGATAATCACGGTGAACAGCGGAACCTTTGATGCAGAAGTTCTCCGAAGAGACAGAACGCGAACTCGACTCTCACACTTGCAAATGGTTTGTTTTTAACGGGCATCTGCATTTTATAGCTTCGGAGGGCAACTTTCGGCATTTATGGCAACCACCGTAATTACTTCGCGGGCCTGGCCCGAAAGTATCGCTGTGGCATCTGATTGGCCATATGGCGGCGTCGTACGCGGGGCCATGCAATTCGACGATTGGATTTTGTATCGAGAACGTGAATCGCTGCCACCTGGTACCCTTGCATGGCTTTTCGGTTAACGAACTGCCTTGGGATGAGTGTCGTTTCTTTCGTATTGAGTTCATCTGCTTCGGCCTCCTTTTGAGGTTGTTGTCGACATGCTCCCCGAGGCACATCTTAAATGTGTCCGCCTCGTATGCGAGGTTCGGCGATATGGAGTTGGCGAAGAAAATACTTCGCCACGAAGTTCTTCTTCGGGCTGATTTTCTTCATTTCGGGTCCGAAGTTCCCCTTTGCTACGTTGTTGCTTCGGTTCACGAATACCGTCGACCGAAACCCATTTCATCGAGGAGGGCCTCGCCAAGAATTACTTCGGACAACGCCCTCGGCACCTTTCTTTAGCGAAGCATTTTCCACGTCCTTGATCTGCATGTGGTTTGGTTCTACAAGGATGAACTGCTTCGCGGCGAACTTCCCTTCGTTGGCTACTTTGGACCGAAACCCCCCGAAGGCGATTTCGATCGTGCTTTGTGAAGCCGAAGCCAGGAATCTAGCTTTTGTGGTTGAAGTGGCGCTTGTTCTCCGTGATATTTTGAACAGAGTATAGACAAAGCACTGAAATCCTATATACAAAAATATGTGCAAGATTTTTTTTTTTTTTTTATTAAGTACACATACCTCAGCGATTGAAGGTCTTCAGGTGGAGACCATTGACGGAGATTGGTAAAACTTGGCCATTCGCATCTTTGAGGATGAAGGAATTAGCCGAATTCACTTTTACTATTTCAAACGGTCCGTCCCAGAACGCATCCATTTTGTCATGATTCCCAGGCTTGGCCTTCCATGAATCCCACCTCCATACCAGGTCTCCTGCTTTGAATGTGCGATCGGATGATTTCCTTTTGAACCATTCTCGGGTGACCTCAGCATGCCGTGCGAAGTTCTGGTAGGCCTTTTCACGTTCCTCTTCTAGTTGTAGTAGCTGGACCAGGCGTTCCTCCATCGGGTTAGCTTCGTCTGCTTCCAAAGAATCGTAATGCGGGGATCTCGATGTGAGTGGGCAGGATGGCCTCCTTGCCGTATACCAGAGCATAAGGCGAAGTCTTGATCGACCTTTTGACAGAAACCCGATCGGCCCACAAGGCCCGATCCAAAAGGAGGTGCCAAGTTCTTTTGTTTTGATCGATCAACTTTCTCAGTATCCTCAACAGGGTTTTGTTGGTGGATTCTGCCAATCCATTGCCCTGGGGGTAATAGTTGGAAGACACCTTGTGATATATCCCATACTTGTATAGGAACTCGTTGATCTTTGCGCCTGTGAAACCAGGACCGTTATCTGTAATAATTGCTTCGGGGATACCGAAGCGGGTAATCAATCCTTCCAGGAAGGTGACGACGGTATCTTGATCGACATGTTTTGTGGGGACTGCCTCGGCCCACCTGGTGAAGTAATCAATCGCAGTCAGAATGAATTTGTGTCCAACGGAGGAGTTTGGCGATATGGCCCCTACGAAATCCAGTCCCCATTGCTGAAAGGGTGTTTCCACCTGTATCGGTCGGAGGGGCATCAGAGCATTTCTGCTTCGATCGACGAATTTTTGGCATTGCTCGCATCTGCGACAAACGGAGAAGGCATCGACAAAGAGTGTGGGCCAATAGTAACCCGCCTTGATTATCTTCAGCACTGTCGCTCTTCCAGCAAAGTGTCCTCCAGATAGTCCTGAATGAAATTCGCCCAGGATTCTCCTCTTATCATCATCTTTTATGCATCTGAGGAGGACGTCGTCGATGTTCTTGAAAAATAGGCCTTCTGGGCGCATAGTGTATCGGGCGGACCGCATCCTGAAATGTCTTCGCTGCGAAGCATTCAGATGTGAGGGGCATCTGTCGATGTTGAAATATTCCACTATTTCATCGACCCAATCTTTCTCGGCCTCTTCCTGATTAGCGAGGCATTCTCCTATTGGCAAGTCATCCGACTGACAGTCTATTATTTCGGCCATTGCGCTCTTCGCCAGCTCTTGACATAATGCGCGACCGCGAACTAGTTTGGTAGGTTTGATCTCAATATCGAACTCTTGGATTTTGCTTACCCAACCAGCTCTCTTGCTTCCCAGTTCCCCCTGAATAATGAAACTACGCACATCGGGGTGAATGACGAAGACTATGGTTCGACTCTGAGAAATGAACTGTTTGAATTTCCCGAGAGACTTCATTACCGCATGCACTTGACGCTCGATGAAATTGTACTTTTCCTCATGGGGATTGATTATCCGGCCGAGGAATGCAATGGGACGTTCCTCTCCATCTTCCCCCTTTTGCGTCAAGACCGCGGCGTAGCTTTCGGGTTCTCCTATTGCATACAGGATAAAATCTCGACCGTAGTCGGGGTTGATCAAGACCGGTGCTCGAACAATTCGGGCCTTGATTTCTTTGAATGCTTTTCTCCTCTCTTCTGTCCAGACGAATTCTGCGCCCTTTTTTAAAAGCTCAGACATTGGCTTAATGACCTGGGCGAAGTCCGGGACAAACTTCCTTACGAAGTTAATCTGTCCGAAGAAATATTGAAGGCCCTTTTTATCCGCTGGGATTGGGAGCTTCATCAGAGCTTCGGCTCTGTCAGGATCCACGGCGAGACCCTTTTCCGAAATTGCGTGTCCCAGCAGCTTTCCTTCGTTGACTGCGAAGATAGACTTTTTTGGATTGATTGAAATGCCAAATTCTCGGCATTTTTCGAAAATTTGTTGAAGATGTTCTGGGTGGTTCTCTCTCCTTCGGGAGAAGACGGTCATGTCATCCAAATAGATAACAATAACCTTGTTCAGAAGCTCGCCAAAAGCTAGGTCCATCGCCCTCTGGAAAGTAGCTCCCGCGTTCGAGAGGCCAAAAGGCATTCGCTGGTAGGCGAATGTGCCCCACTTGGTTGTGAACGCGGTCTTATGCTGGTCTTCGTCCCTGACCCAGATTTGATTATATCCAGAAAAACCATCGAGCAGGGAGAATCGTTGAGCTCCAGCCACCGAATGCAAGATCTGATCGATCTGCGGGAGAGGATAGTGGTCCTTGAGGGAAGCATGATTCAGGTTGCGGAAGTCCACGCATAACCGGATGTCTCCGTTCTTTTTTCTGACAGGGACCAAGTTCGCTACCCAGGAAGAATGCTTGATGGGATAAATGATCTTTGCTTCGAGCATTTTTAGCAATTCGGCCTTCATCGGGACCTCGATCTTTGGATTAACCGGCCTTTGCTTCTGTCGAAAAGGTTTGGCCCCTTCTTGTAATTCGATTGTATGTTGGATTAGCTTCTGATCATATCCCTTGAGGTCGTGATAAGACCAAGCCACGATATCTGGGTACCTCTTACACAAACATCGGATTCGCTCTATTTCTTTCGAAGTACAATCGGTCCCGACCTTTATTACTTTCCCAGGTTCCAGTTCTAAATCTTGATATTGCTACGTGCTGATCTGGATCCTGTGGGAGAGCGATCGATCATTTTGATCGAAAAGGCTCTCAAGCATGATCAATCCCTTGGGAACGTGGTTGTTCTTCAACTGGACCAATCCTTCATATTCCTCCTCATCAGGGCTTCGGTCTTCGACCGTAGCGGCTTCTTGGATCATGAAATTGACAATCTGCTCATCGTTGTCAAAAACTTGCCAATGTAAATCTCTGTCTGGGACAGAGGGTCTATAGATCATCCTTACAGCCTTCGGCTTATGCACCATATCATCCACTGGAGAATATCGGGCTGCGATGGATGCTAAGACATCTGCATGTCGATTCTTTTCTCATGGAATAGACTGTAGATTGAGGGATTCAAACTGGTCGAACAGGTCCCATACCCTATTGCGGTATGATTTAAGATAGTGCTTCTTTGAAGAGCATCTGTTGGTGACCTGGTTGCAAACTAGTTCAGAAATCTCCGAAGATTTGAAGATGCCTTATGCCTAACTTGTCAGCTTTCTTGAGTCCCAAGCACAAGGCTTCATACTCTGCTGCATTGTTGGTGCAGCTCCATGTCAATCGGTAGCAATACTCCTTTTGCTCACCGGACGGCGAAATCAGAAGGATTCCTGCCCCGACGCCGTTTTTGCATCGGGCACCATCGAAGAACAATTTCCATAGTCCTTCTTGAGCAGAAACCTTTCCCTCCATTTTGGTTGGTTTCTCGGACTTGGCGATGGTGTAGCACCCCACCTCAGTCTCTATCATGGCATTGAAATCTGCCAATGAAAATTCATCTTCACAACACAACTGTGCGAGGGATTCCTGGACTAGATCCACTTGCTCTAGCTCCTCCGCGATCGTATGCACAGGGCCACTGCTTTCTTCCTCGGACATCTTCTGAACCAGGAACGTAGAAGGCTTTTCATTATAGATTTTCACCTTCTTCCCTTTGAAGGGGATCTCCAGATGAGTGTAGTCCATGGACAGATATCCGCCTAGATTTGCCGTGAACTCCCTCGACAGGCACATGTTGAAGTAGGGCTCAAGGTCCACGACTACCACCTCTTGTATGACTATGATTTGAGGTGTCTTATGTAGCCGAATAGGAATGTCTTTGATGACACCTACAGTCTTCACTGGGGTACCGTCCAACTGGAGGACTCCGTGACTGCTTCGTGTGTACTCCATGCCTATTTCCTCGCATACTGCCTTCGGCATTACTGTCGTCGCAGCTCCAGAATCTATCATACAGTTATGCACGATATACCCTTCCATTTGTAAGGATAAGTAGAACGGTGGTGGTCTATTTTTCCCCATGATGGACGCGGATAGGGTCTGCACCAGAGCGAGCGGCTCTACCTTCTTTGTATTGATCCTCTTCAATGATTCTTGCAGCAGGTCCACTTGTCCAGGAAGTTGCAGAGCATCATACAAACTGATTTTGGCTGGAATTCTCTTCAATTCTTCTACAATGTTGTAGGCTGGGGAGCTATGCACCTCAGGTTCCTTTCTCGGTTCGTACTTGGTGCGATATTGCTCTGTCGCTTTGACCCTTTGTCGCTTGGTGAGCGAGGGAAATTTGAGCTTCTCCTTAGCCTGTTCTTTGGTCTCCACCTGAGGTGGTTCGATAGTGGCCTTTTGGGCCTTTTCTTTGACTGGAGCTGGCGGAGGAGCTTCGCTCAGGGCCGAAGAGGATGGTTGTCCCTTCTCAAAATGAGCGTGTACCTTCAAAGGAGCCATCTGAGTAGCATCTACCTCTATCGACCTTTTACCTCCCCTGGTAAGGACCGCGACTGGCTCCTCCTCGTCGATGGACAAATTCTGATCCAATTGTCTGATGACGTTGACTTGACCGCCTTGGCCGCTGCTTGCTAGTGTCTGCACGTAGTGTTGATGCAACATGCATGTATTTTCCTCGTGAGGATCATTACATGTAGAGCACCAGTATACATGATCGGAAGTGCTTGGGACTTCATCTATCGCAAGCATTTCTTGCCGAAGCTTTTCCTTGATGGACCGCTTGATCTTTGGTAAGTGCAGGCGTGGGATAAGACCTTCTTGGTAGAAACTCTTGTTGCGCTTGCTTCTTCTTGACAACGGTCATGTCGTTGGACAAGGTCTGCACTGTGGCATTTAACGATTGCATTTCTTGCAGTATCTTGGCTTGCATATCATCGGCCTTGGGAACCGATGGTAAAGAAGCCATAGTCGGTATCGGAGGCAGGGCAGGATGTTGGAGGGGTGCTGGCAACATTGGAAATGTTGGAGTGATAGTGGGCGGCATAGTTGAAAGTGTGGGGAAATGTATCTATGGAGCGGTGATCTGCGACACAACGGGATTCGGGTTCCAGGATGAGATCGGATATGCAGGGATTGCAAAAATCTGTGGAGCTACTGCGCTCGCGTACTGGGCTTGAAGGAACTCGGGGAGTATGGGCATTGGCATTCTTTGAGGGAGTTTACCCATGGCTATGAGGTCCGTTTTTGCTTTCTTGGCTAACCCATACAACTCTGGAAAAGTATTGACATTTGAGTACCTTATCATAAGACCGATATCAGGGTTGAATGCCCGAAGGAAGTAGTATGCCGCGGCTTCGTCAGTTGGGCGAAGTCCAACTGGGACTCTTTGCCAGGTTCGAGCGAACCTAACATTGAAGTCTGCAATCTCTTCTTGTGGATGTCTTTGGATTGAAGTGAATTGCTGTAGGAGAGAAGTTGGATCGACGGACTCGTTGAAGCCTTGCATCAACTGCCCGGCTAACTGGTCCCATCCCGTAATAGTGCCGGATGGCAGAGATCTGTACCAATAGAGGAGTTTTCCTCTAAGGGAGAGAACCAGGAGCTTCACCATCACTCGCTCTTCTGTGATATCGTGGATCGCCGCCAGGGAAATGATGTCCTGGATATGCTCTAGAGCAGTCTTTTCGGTTCCGTCGAACGTCGGGAGCTTTTTGATTGCAGCAGGTGGAACTTGCCCTTGGCCCACGAGATTCAACGGTGACGAAGAATTCCATGCTGGAAATAATCTGGGTGGCGGTTGTTGTTGTTGTTGTTGTTGTTGCTATTGTTGGGCCATATTTGTGCCTGGGTTCTATGGAACAGAAGTCCCCGAAGTCCTTCTTGGGTTGCTCGTCGGAAGGCCAATGGGAACGGAGGCACTAGGATGCTTCGGTGAGTTGGGAGGATTCGGAGGAAAACTAGTTGCTGTGCTATCGAAAGTTATGCCTTGCTCGTCAACAGCAGCCTCTTGCGAGGACGTCCCACGTAAGAGATATTCGGGGGTAACTAACCTAGATCGTTCCCCAAAGGCGTCAATATCAAGCTCAAAGAACTCGGTTTCCTCTCCTCTATTCCTAACTCTCCATCTTGTTTGCATGAAGGCACAGGCTTTAGTACTGGTCTTTACGACTTGAAGATTCTCGGGTAAAACAGAGTCGCCAGATGCTAAGAGTCTCTTAGTAACGAGAGCATCGATTCTCACTACTACTCAGGGGATGAGACTGACCGGATCTCACCGAGAACTTGTTAGAACTATTGGCTCCGGTGAAGACGGGCTAGAAATTTTCTCAAATATGGGACCTTGAGTCCCACCGGGCGTGCCAAAAACTGTTGGTCATCAAATCCGCACAGGAAAGGACTTTCGGTGGGTTTGCGCGCCTTGGACCTGCGACCAACATTGAAAGGCCGAGGGGAAGAGATGCCCCTCGTGCCAATCTCCGGAGAAAGGCCGGCTCCTATACTAATCTACTTTTGGGGTTTGAGATAAGAGTGCAGGAAAGAGATAAAAGGAGTTCGGGTTAGAGAAAGAAATAAAAAGGGTAAGGGTTAGAGATTGATGATTCAAGGTGGGGAAGAACAGGAAGCACGATCACTCACTAATAACTCGAATAGCAGCAAAGAACACCAAGAATAGATGAAAGAAACATGATACTCGCTTTCCTATGTATCCTCTGGACGAGTTCACAGGGTTCTCCTTTCTCTCTCATTGGAATTCAGGGTTCAGAGTAACAACGATTAAGACAAGGGAATAACAGAAACCACGACCCACCAGGAAGCATAAAAGAAAGCTTATACGACGTTTTTCCTCTCCTATGTATCCTTCAGGGCGAATTTTAGGGTACAGTCCCCAATCGCACACCGGATTCAGGATTCAGAGTCTCAGTATACGAGTGCAGACAGACAAAAGAATTAAGCATAGAAGGCAGCATAAAAGAGAGAAATGGAGTACAAAAATCTTTAGTATTAGACGCAGGACATCAAGTTACAACAGCTTTCTAGCAGAAAGTTCCCCCCCTTTTACATTGCAAAGCCTGGGTTTTTATAGAGGACCCGGCCCTCTGAATCATTATTACAAAAACGATGGAGTACACCCTCGAGCCCTAAGAAATCGGCTCCTCGCTGTTGCTGCGGATGATCTCTCAAATCGGCTACCAAAACTGGTAATGGTGACCGAGTCGCTCGGAGAAAGTCGCATTAAATGAGCCACTTGGGTGTCCTTGGATTGTAGGTGCGGTGCTCGAGTGGCGGCCATGCTTGTCGGGTTCTTCTTCACGGATTGATACTTCGCATCCAATTGCCAAAAATGAGCAACGGGCTTATCGGGCAAGAAAATATGCATTTATGAGGCTCTCTGATCGCCTCGAGAAAATGCCCAACTTGGGAAGCGTTCCTGGGAAGCGCCTCGCTGATTTTCGCTTCGCAAAACTACTTCGGGGCGTGGAGTGCCGAAGCCGATCTTCCTTTATCCTTCGTTGCTTCGCTGGCAAAACTGCTTCGCTAATGGGTCGGGAAAAATGCTTCGGGCCGATCTTCTTTTGAAACGGTGGTTCAGGGGAGTTTTGGCCGAAGCACTTTCTCGACCTCTACTGCTTCGGGTGAAAATTGGCCGAAGTGGATTTTAGAAATACTTCGGGCCCGAAGTAATTTCTTTGCCTTAGCTGATTCGGGCTATCTTTCCTTCTTCGACGAAGTTGCTTGGATGCCGCTTCGCAAAACTCTTCACCCGAAGTAGCCGTCGGGAATGCTTCGGGTGCGAAGCGTTTCCTTCGTTCTTTTTTCGGCAAAGTTCTCGCCCGAAGTGATGATTTGAAGCGCTTCGGGCCCGAAGCTCTTTTCTTTTTCATTTTGTCCACCAGGGGGCGATAGGGAAAACCAAAATTGCTATAACTTATAAACAAAAGAAAACTTTCAACAAAACAAATATTATACAAAGTTTCAATTTTTCTGCCCCTTGGTGGAATGTGACAATATTGTCAACAGGGACCAATGGGGATACCTTTGGATCCTCTTTTGGAGAGATAGAGTTCTTTTGAAAATTTGTTAAAGGATAAATCTCCAGTAGAGACTGAAGAAGCACAAAAATTGCATTAAAGATGCCCTTTAAGACTACCAAAAAAATATCAACATCTCAACGAGTCAATGGATGCTTTCCATAGTCATAATCAAGGCCAAAATTTATCGTTGAGAAAAGTATGGTAGAATAAATAGTTGTATATACAGCTAATCATGATTTGATCTCTAAATTCATGGGCATTCACCCTACCCTAATTTTTTGCATTCCTAGGTTCGACAAAACTAGGAGCCTCTTGGTGAGTATTCTTTGTGGTTTATTAGTAATGGATATTTTATTGTTAGTTTTTCTTTACTTGTTGATAGAAATAGGGATTTTGAATCAAAAAAGAAGAATCATGGTCCGACAAGATTATTTGTTCAACTCTAGAGAGTGGGATTTGATCCTCGAATTGAACCCACTATTGTCCCGGTTTAAATTTGTTTATATGCACTTCCAATGGAGTTTTGGGGTGAGCAAGTATTGGAAATCATAAGCAATTCCCTTGGAAGATATTTGAGTATTTCCAGAGACACAATGGAAGGAAACACAACCGTTTATGCTAAATTATGCATGGAAATGGATCTCAGCCAACCTTTGTTGGTAGAGGTTGAACTTGAACTTGTAGGACTATCTTGGATTCAACAATTGGATTATGAGGCATTGCCCTTCAAGTGTAGATTTTACCACAAATATGGGTATTTTGCGTGATCCTACCCAAACAATATGAACATAAAAATGGAGGCTCCTCTAGGAATGTCGAATCTTCTTAAGGAGGGAAAGTCAACAATTAATAAAGAAACAACAAAAATTTCTTAGGGAAAAGAAGCATAGGGAGATGGTTTTGAACAACCCAAAATAAGGAGAAGGCAAAAGAAAAAAGATGGCAAAGAGCAAACCCAACTCAAACCCTCCAATAGGTATGAGATCTTCAAGACACTAGTGGACCAGGAAGAAGAAAAATTCATGGAAGAAGTGGATGAGGATAATGAAAACAATAATAGCCATGTTCAATCCCCTCTTTCACCTCCTCCCATCCTAGAGCAGATAAGTGAGTGCAGTGAGTTACCACAATTAAAAATTGTAGGGGTATTGATAGTGCATAACCAAGATCAATCAATAATTAAGGATGTCTTTATGGGTGGAGTAGAAAATAACAAAAAAATACCAATTGTAGGAATAACTGAGGTGGAAAAGAGATCAAAAATATCAGCTCTCAAGGAGTGGGTAGAAAATCAAGTAAGGAATTATAGTAGTTCAAGGAGACAAACTGATCACTAGAGGATTGGTGAGGCCAATATACTCTTACTGCTCACAAGGTAACCAGTGATTATACAATAATGGAGTGTTAGGGGTTTAAACAGTAGAATATATCAATATGTTTTCAAAGACTCTTAGAAAAATGTAAAACAATTTGTTTGCTTATCCAGGAGATAAAAATATTATTGGATCTTATGTGTAAAATAGTAAATAGACTTTGGAGGGGTGTTGGTCATATGGAAGTGGCTGCCCAAGGGGTCTCAAGGGGGATACTTACTTTTTGGAACTCTCTTGAATGGATGAAAATTGAACATTTAGCTTGGATGGGTGTCCTCACATCACATTTTAGGAACAATGTGACAACTGAGCATGTTTTAATCACAATTTTATGGGGCTCAAAGCATAGATGGTCAGATGCGTCAATGGAAAGTGGTGCATAAAATGAGAGTTTCAAAGGAGGAGTTAGATTGGATTGCTGCTAGGGATTTTAATGATAAATTATCCTCTAGATATCAGGAAGGGGGAACCCCAAAATTAGACTAAAGGGATCGAATTGTAATTGCCCAAATCCATGCATTACACTTGGTGGATATTAAATGCCCAGGAATCAACTATACTTGGACTAATAAGAGGAGGGAGCCACATAGCAGGAAGGTGAAGTTAGGTCATTTTTTGGTTTTAAAGGAGGCATTTGTGAAATGGAATATAAAATTTTAGATTTTGGAGGGTCAATTTTAGATCACTTTCCCATTTTATTGGAAGGGGAATCAAGACAGTGCAGCATCACAAACCATTAAAATTTGAAAACTTTTGGTTACAAAAAGAGGAACTTTAAAGAAAATTCCACAATGGTGGGAAGAGGGATACCCAACATATGGGACAACAATGTTTAGATTCCACAAGCAACTTCATTATGTCAAGTATCAACTGAAACAATGGAGGTGAGCTAAGAAGCAAGGTTATGCACAAGGGTGAATTTCACAATTTAGAGCGAATTTTAGGATTTTTACAATTGTTATTTTGCTAATTTTGGGAATCTAGAGGTCGGACAATTTGTCTGAAAATTACAGGATCATTTTTTTTAGGGTAAATTCACCCCTGTACAATAAGTTTTCCTGCCTAATTTTCACCTTAAAATTATTAAAAAAAAATTATCTATCCAATTTACCTCTTGTACCCCACTATATATAGGTAACCTTGACAACGACACTCAGTCTCATGCAATTAAAATAAGACGACTGACACAAGGCGATTGGAAGGAGCGACTAACAGAAGGCAGCTATCACAAGGTGACTATCACAAGATGACTATCACAAGGTGATCGACAAAAGTTACTAGTAGAATGCGACTGACACGAGGTGATTTACCTAAGGCGACTGTCACAAGGTGACCAGTAGAAGTAGTTGGTAGAAGGTAACTAACACGATGTGACTGACACAAGGCGACTATCACAAGGTTATTGTCATAAGGTGAATAATACAAGGTGACTAACACAAGGTGACTATCACAAGGCGACTATCACAAGGTGTCTCTCACAAGACGACTAAATAAAGATGATTGTCACAATATGACTATCACAAGGTGACTGACATACTGTGATAACCATTTACTAATAAGTTTTTGTTACCATTTATGTTTTTTATACATTCTTGTTCATTAACACTCAATAAGGAGTTTTTCCTATTATTTGGGCACCAATCTCAAGCCTTTTTGGGTCAGATATTTTGTTGTCTTGAATAGTACTTTTACCAGTTATTTCCATTTTTTAAAATGATGTTCATGTTACTCTTATATTTTTATAGGTAAAATGTCACTTGTTGGTAGTGGAAATAAGGGAGGTAAGTCTTCCAATAAAATGAGTATCCTCAAATACTTTCATAAAATTTTAAAATCTATTTATCCATCAACATCTGCACAAATTGAAGGTATGAATGCCTTTACTTACTAACTAGTTAATTTATGTACATTATTAATTTTATATATAATGTCTTCATTCATTAAGAAGGGTGATTTTTGGTTTATAGCTCTGTTCATTGTTTATCTGTATTTTATAAAAGAAGTGATGCTTTTAAAAAGAATAATGATAATGACCCTGGTATTGATCCTAGTATTATCTCTACAAAAAACATTGTTGACCCTGGTATACCTCCACTTCCACATATCCACGATAATAAAAAGCCCACAGATGAAAATTTTATTAAATACATGGAACAACAACATGAAGAGATTCCTGAAACTAACACGCCAAATGGAAAATAAAATAATATTTTTTATGTAGTTCCTACTTCCGAAGAATTTTCTTCTAAAAAACATAAATGTGTAAGGTCATCTAGATGAACAATTAATAGATCATTTCAGCCTGATTGGATTTTAAATTTTCTATTTGTTGAGCCAGTTCTGCTAGAGAATAGTAATGAGGTAATAACATAATTGAGATGCATAATTTATAGTTGGAAACATGGAAAGGATCACATATTGCAAGTTAAAAAAGATACAATAGAAAAGCATTGTGGAAAGGTTTATATAAAAACAAAATTGAAGAACACAAGCTTATACTGAGAGGGGGGGTGAACAGTATAAGACCTCTTTTTACTTTTTCCTTTATACTTCAAAATAGTAAAGCAATATACCCAAAGCAATATCAAAGCAATGCACAATATCATCCACAAAGTGACACCAATTTTAACGTGGTTCACCCAGAATGGCTGGGCTACGTCCACAAAACTTTTTGCTAAAAGTTATCTCAAAGTTCTTTGGAAATCCTTCCCAATTACAATTTTTATGAGCCTCAACCCAAAGGAGATACCTTCCCCCAATCAAAATTTATGAGCCTCTGCTCAAAGGAGATACCTTCCCCTCTGCTCTGGAAATGATCCCTTAGAAGATCAACTGCCTCTACCTCTTGCCAAGACGTGGAACTCCTTTCCATCGAAGACCTCCTCGTCCTCAATTCTTAGCCTAAGAGACCTCCGCCTTCTATGATCACGTCCACAACAACTCAAGCAACCTATACCAAACACGGTCGATCGATCTAGTACAAGTCTTCCTCTCGTCCGTCGGATCTGTCCAACTCTTGAACAAATCAATCCTCTGCATACAAGCCTTCTCAAAGACTTTTCAATTGTCCTCAGGTTCTTCTCATAGAACCAATGCACCTCTATCCTCAAGTTCTCTGCTATAACTATCAAACTTAGCTCACAAGTCCTCTACTAGGACCTGTCCAAATCTGCTCACAAGTCCCCACCAGAACCTGCCCAAAACTGCTCACAAGTCCCCACCAAAACATGTCCAAAACTGCTCACAAGTCCCCACCGAAACCTGTCCAAAACTGCTCACAAGTCCCCATCGAAACCTGTCCAAAACTACTCACAAGTCCCCACCGGAACTTGTCCAAAAATTGCTCACAAGTCCCCACAAGAACCTGTCCAAAAACTCACCAAGCTCACCAAGAAAAACTTTCTTAGTAGGAAATCGCAAAGTGAATTGTTAGAGACCCAATGTGATTTGTCAAACTCATAGAAGCATAAAGAGAATTGTTAGAGACTCAATATGTTCTATACTCAAATCCCAATCTCAAAACTCAACTCGGCTCAATCTCAATCTTAAATCTGAAAACTCAATTCAAATCAACTCAGCTCAATCTCAATCTCAAATCTGAAAACTCAACTCAATATCTGAAATGGATAGGATAGAATGCTTTCTTTCAAGAACATGAAACCCCAACAATTGCTAACTATGCAAAGAATCACAAAACAATGATACTCATGTTCTTTTCACCATCAATTAGGGTTTCAACAACAATGCTCATCAAACAAGGTTTAGTCAACCAACACCATTCAACTCAACATCAACCTTGAAGCATTCAACCAATCATCACAAGAAAAGGAAACAAGTAGAAATCCTTTTCCCTCCAAAGATATTTGAACAAAACAACCACCAACATAATATCACCAAATGCAAAGAATAACTTGCTCAAATCAACTCAATGGAGTAAGCCAAATATCATGAATCAAGTAAAGCAATAACTTGATCAAACAACCTCTACGGAAGCAACTCAACCATCAAATTCAAAACAACCAACCAAGGGTTCCACCAACTCAATGCAAGTAGCTAGACTCACAAATATAAACCCTAGTGCACAAAGCTTCCACTATCTCAAACCAGAAATTATGCATTCACCAAAACTCTCCTTAAGGATAACAATGCATAAGTAGTCTTCAACAAACCAGAAAATAGGATTTACACCTAGCCAAAGGATACCTAGTAGAATACCTTTTCACTCCAACCTTATTTCAGAAAACATACACCAATCATACACATAAGAAGAATGTGCCCATACCTTATTGGAGTAGAAGATAATTGAACCTTCAAACTGTCACCACACACAACTCTCAAACTTCCAACCAAGTTAGGGTTAGAATAAAAAGAAATGAGCAATAATATAAACTTCCTTTATTACACCTTTTAGCTCCACTTATTTAAACACAACCACCATAACATGCCAATAAATCAACAATCACAAACTCACACCTTATACCTCCATTTTTAATTTTAGCATAGCAAAGAATAATCTTAAAAATACATCCAAAGAAATATGCCCTTATTTCTCCTAAGCTTTTATTCAATGCTAATCACAAAATCCAAAACTCATAAAATTTAATCACACCTTATAAATCGCTGTCCAAGAAACTCCGAATTTTGCGGTATAAAGACGTTTTAATAAAAACGTGTGTTACTCTAGCAAAGCACCCCCGTGAGACTCAAAACGATGACCTCCGCCAATGCAGCGCCCAATAGCAGCCTTCGCTACCACTAGCCCATGTGGGCTATGAAGTTCACAAGTGAACTTCCCTCCACTTCACCCTCAAAAAAACTCTCGAAGACTTTTCAACCGCACGTGCTTCTAAGTCTTCCTTCGATCGCAGCGAATACATAGCACAAACACCGCAAATTGCATTCGGGGAATTTCGAATTAATTAGTCTTCCAACCTTAGGAGTTGGGGAATAAATAGTCTCTTCAAAGACACCTTGACGTCGGCAGAAATAAAGACCATTTCGAAATTAATCAAAAGTCTTTTCAAAAAGGGTTTAAAAACCCTTAAATAATTTTAATAAATTAAGAATAAAAAAAGGTTTAAAAACCTTTAATTATTTTTAATAAATTAAAAATAATTTCTCTCTTAATTAATTAAATAATTAATTAATTAAAACCATTTAACTTGGTTTTAATAAAAACCCTATCCAACTTGGTTTTAATAAAAACCGGTTTGGTTTTAATGAAAAACCCTTGCCAATGGAATCTCTCCAGATTCTCTTAAAAATATTCTCTTGGAATCTTCCACCTTTGAAGCCAACACATCCTCTTAACATTAATGCCATTTCCTTTTGACATCAATGACAACTCATAGACAATAAGCTAGGATCTCAAACCCAAAATTGCCAACAAAAAGAAAGTGATGGACCAATACAAAAAAATTATAGGTGGAAGGATGCATCAGAGTGTGCATATATCAGATATGCACAAGAATATGATAAAGCAATGAAACAAAAGCAAACTTTGGTTGAGAAATGTGCAATGATTCAAGCCCAATTTCAAAAATGGAAAAGCTCACTTTGGCTTCAAAAAGTTTACAGTTTGTTGTTGTACTCACTATTCTTAAAAATGGTAGACCTATGTCTAATTTACTTGATTATAAATCTTTGTTTTGACTAGCTAATGTGAATAACTTACATAGTGCTCATTGGTCAGATCAAAGTGGTTGGGAAATGGCAAAATGTGTGTCATTGGTTGAGCAAGATGACCTCAAAGAGAAAATAAAAAATGCTAAATTTATTTCACTTTCAATTGAAGGGGTGACTGTTGTTGACAACACATATTGGATTTGCATGCATGTTTACACAATGGAAAATCATTTAAGGCAACCTCATTTACTTGGACTACACAAGATGGTGGAAAATTGCAATGCAGAAAATATTTACAATGTTGTTATTTTAGGTCTTAAGGAAATAGCAGGAATAAATGAAATGGAAATAGCCACTAAGTTAATATGTGTCGAAGTTGATGGTGCTTCTACAATGCAAGGACACAGGAATGGTCTTTGTGTTAGACTACAAACATGTGTCCAAGGACCTCGATTTAGCAATAGCCCATCTTCTCACCACATCTAGCTCTAGCCTCACCCCCAAAAACTTATCCATCAAATTTGAAGCTCCTTGGTCCAAAGTAAATTTCACTAGATCTTTAGGAATGAGAAGCTTATTATGCTTTGAAGATAAGTAGTAAAAATTTAGACTCCCAAAACCTCAAACCACTTGATACAACCATCACATAAGATGACCCACATAGAATTTTTTTTTTGGATCCCATAGTTGGGCCCCTAGAGCCTATGATTCCAAGGAATAGCTCGTAATATACCATAGTGGTGGGAAAAACAAACACTCCCTTAGCAGCCAAACATTTACCTTAAGCACCAATGAACACCAAATCTAAACCAAGCACACTAGAAGAAACCAAATTATCAACTTGAATAACTTTTGGACCACCATCTAAATCCCTAGCCTAACCACCCCCTTCATCCTGCTCACCCTTACCACTTTGACTGTTATATACCTAACATAGCTAGTTGGCTATGTTAGGTTTCCAAGGATTATTGATTAAATTTATTATTAATATAGTCACTTTGATTTAATTCGAAATCACCTTCATATATTCAATTATTCACTTGCATTATTCGTAGAGGACTGAGCCCTCCAAGTGGCGAGGACCAGTCCTCCTAAAGCGACATTTATTTTCTTTGTTCACATTCATTCAATATTATCGAATATTGTTGTTGTGTTAATTATTATTAATATAATTTATGTTTAATTATAATTGCATTGGCAATAAAGGATAGGTGAATCCTTTCATGTGGTATCAGTCTAGGCAATCCAAGGGGTTGTTGGGTAGCCAAATATTTGGTCTTTTGCAAAGTGTATAACACAACGCATCAACAATCATTTTGGCAATTCCTGGATTCAAGCCCTTATTTTGGTCCATGATGAAAACCAGCACAGATAGTGAACGATACACAAAGAAGAAAATAAGGGCATGGTCAAAACTAATCTACGGGTAGGTGATATTCTAAATCACGCATCATCTTCCAACGTCCCAAAACATATAGGTGCATGCATCCAAATAGGATAACAAAGCGTTCAAGGTTCATTCAAATTCACCAGAATAATCACACGATAGAAAATGATATTCGTAAATCTACAACTCCATCAGGCATCCAACGACGATTTTGAAACCATTTGACGCATCAATCACAACAAAATTTACCTGACGGATGTTCAAACCTCTTCACCAATCACGCTTTGCCACGTGGTAAATAATTCAAGCACAATCTAAAGTTAACCTTCAGGTTAGTTGATATACATTTTTTTATGTATTCTATTCCATTATCCCACATTTGGGAGGCATCGAGTTTAGCAAGAGTTTAAAATTTTTCAAGTACACTTAGTCTTTTGTGGCTTCGGTCACATAAATTCTCCCTCTACATGCGCGTGTCGGTCAACAATCCCTTGTCGTCATCGCGTAGTGTTGTTTCTTGTCGTCTTGTGGTCCATTATCCTCTAGCATCATGTACGGGGTCGTCCAGCATTGGTTGTCCTCTAGTATCATGTAGTGCATCTTGCACTCATCCTCATCTGTTGCGCATCTTGTTGTTGGTCATATAGTATGTGTCTCTATGTCATCTTGAGTCTCACTATGTCGTGTCCTTGTCGTCCATGTGTCCATGTTCGCTTATCTATTTGATGTACATTGGTTGTAGTGTCCCGATCGCATAAATAAATTGTGGTTCCAGGGTTGTGTCCTTTGTATCATCTTGAGTGGTCATTCCAATGTCTTATATGGTAGTTCATCATCGGTCTTGTCGCCTAGTGTCATTCCCTATCTGTTGAGTTCATGTCGCATTAGATATATCCGTTGAGGAACTAATCGTTGGTCGTCAATCCTGTTCGCTTGCCTAGGATCCAGTCGTTACTGGTCATAGTGAAGTAGTCATTGAAATTCAAAAATGAAAACTAACCATTGAGGAAAATTCTAGCCGTTGAAGATATTAATCATTGGAAATTTCAAATTCAAATATGTGTCGCAGTTGGAGCGACAGTTGATGTGAAACATAAACCAAAAATTTTGCAAAAATTAAAGATAAACATAAGTTTTTAGTCAGTCTATGAGCAAAAGGTGGACAAAATGACCAAACGATCGATTAACAAGCTCGGAAAATTCAAACGAAGGGCTCCTAAAGTCACCAAGAAGACCTCCTCGAACCAAAGGTACACAATACAACTCTCCTTTATGCATTAATAGTTTTGATCCTGATCATCCACTTCTTAACACCATGGCCCCCAATCCTTCTCCTACCTCTTCCCATGAGAATCTCACACATGAGGAAATGGAAAACCCCAATGCAAACAAGCCAAATATGCAAACTTGTGTCACCCAATTACTAGATGGCATGGATAATTTAATTGTAATATTGACCAAACTAGTAGAAAACCAAAACCAAACAACCCCTCCTACCGCAAATCGCTTCCATATACAATGGAACAATGAGTATCAGGATGGCAAGGAAGTTTATGCACAACAAAGAGGTCCTACTGGTAGTGCTCAAAATCGCTTCCATAGATAGAGGAATAATGAGGATCAGGATAGTGAGGAAGTTTATGAACAACAAAGAGGTCCTACTAGAGGTGCCCAAAATCACTTCCATAGATAAAGGAATAATGAGTACCAAGATAGACAGGAAGTTTATCAACAACCAAGAGGTCCTAATAGTGTCAATTTCCCACGTATTGATATGCCCACCTTTGAGGGTCATGATCCACATGGTTGGTTAGCTAAAATGGAAGGCATTTTAGACTTATACCAGATTCCAGATTTAGAAAAAGTTCCTTGTGCTTCATCCAAAATTGGTACTGAATCTTACCAATGGTTTGCATGGCACAAACGTGGCACTAAGAAGCCCATATTTTGGGATGAATTCAACACACTTTTCCTTAATATATTTGATGAAGGATCCTCACCTTCATACATGGTTCGGTTGTTATCACTTAATAAAACATTATTAGTAAGGGAGTATATTTCAAAATTCACTAGTCTGCTTTCCTACGCAAGAAACTTACCATCCGATTTGGTGGTATCTGCTTTTAGAAATAGGTTGAAAGAGAATATTCAAATCAAAGTTGACTTAAAATATCTAGTCACTCTAGATGCCTGTATAAAGATTGCCAAGTTGGCTGAGAAGAAGGCGTAATATGGAACATCTGTCCATCGTGATTCCTATAATAGATATCAATATCGTAACAACTCTTCCATAGAAATGACCAACCATCAAGATATTACTACTTTAAATTTTGCAATCACCATCTAAAATATCAAGCATGTGTACAAAGAAAAAACTTTCAAATAGAATATGCTGACAAGGAATATTAGGAGGAACTAGTGGATATCAATTTACCTGACTCCCATAACAAAAGAGCAAATGGAACAAGGGGAGGTGGTATTTTAAGAGGATACTATGGCAATTTCAATACATGCTCTTATGGGACTCTCAACTCACCATACAATAAAGGTATCAGGATTCATTCAATAAAAGAAGGTAAATGTGTTGATTGATTCAGGAAGTACTCATAATTTTATCGATACAAAAATAGCCAGGGCATTAAACTTACACATTAACTCCTCCAATCAAGATAAGTTTCAAGTTATAATTGCAAACAAAGGAAATGCTCAATGTATCGGTAGAACATCTCCAATTTCATTACAAATGGGAAATTATACCTAGCATGGACCTATCTTTGTTATGAATTTAGGGAATTCAGAAGTCATTTTGGGAGTTGAATGGTTAGAACAATTGGACATGGTCAGTTTTAATTACAGGTAATGCTTTATGGAATGGAAATAAAAGGGAAATACCATTCACCTCCAAGGAATTCCAAAACCTCCATTAAGGGTAGTAACTTCTCATAGCATGGAGAAAATATTAAGAAAAAGCAGTTATGGATTCATTGATCAAATTAATTATATGGAACGGTAAGCACAAACCATGCCAAAAATTCAATCGAAAGATCTGCAAAACATTGTGGCTAACTATCATGATGTCTTCTAAGAACCCAATGGACTACGTCCCGAAATATCTCATGACCATGCCATACACCTTGTCCTAGGAAGTCTTCCTCCTAATGGTCATCCTTATCAATATCCCCAACTTCAAAAAATAAAAATTGAGAAAATTATCCAAGAACTATTAGAACATGGAGTCATTCGTCACAACACTAGTCCCTATTCTTCACTAGTAGTTTTGGCCCATCGTAAAGACAATTCTTGGTGTATGTGTCCGGATTTTTGTCCCCTTAACAAAATCACCATCAAGGATAAATTCCCTATACCTGTCATTGATGATTTATTAGATGAACTACATGGTGCAAATTTTTTTACAAAATTGGATTTACGTTCTGGGTTTCACCAAATTAGAGTTAGGGAAGAGGATGTTCCTAAAATAGCTTTTCATACTCATGAAGGTCACTATGAATTCTTGGTCATGTCGTTTTGTCTCACTAATGCCCCACACACATTCCAAAGTCTCATGAACCATGTGTTTCGTCTATTCCTTCACAAATTTGTCCTAGTTTTTTTTTGACATACTCATATATAGTAAAACATGGAATGATCATCTGATGCATGTGGGAAGGCTTCTTCATATTCTACACAAGGAAAAATTATTTGTCAAATGCTCTAAAAGCTCATTTGGTGTTCAAGAAGTTGAGTACCTAGGACATATGGTTTCTCAAGAAGGTGTTAAAATGGATCCTAATAAGATAAAGGTAATTTAGGATTGGCCATTACCTAAAACCATCAAGAAACTGCATGGTTTTTTGGGCCTTATTGGCTACTATCGCAAGTTTATGCATAACTATGGAAAAATTGCAGCTCCTCTCACGGCTCTTACAAAAAAGGTTGTTTTTAATTTATCAGAAGAAACCACACAACCATTTGAGGCCCTCAAATAAGCAATGTATACTACTCCAATGTTGGCAACTCCAAATTTTCACAAATTGTTCATGATTGAATGTGATGCTTTAGGAACAGGTATTGGGGCAGTACTAATTCAGGAGGGTCATCCTTTTTCATTTGAAAATAAACAACTTTCGAGAAAATTTTTGGGAAGGTCCACATATGAAAAATAAATGTTGGCTATTCTACATGCAGTGGAGAAATGGAGACACTATTTAATCGGTAGTCGCTTTATTATTAAAATTGATCATAGTAGCCTCAAGCACTTTATAGAACAATGATTTTCTTATCCATAACAAAAAAAATGGTTAACAAAATTTTTGGGATATGATTTTGTTATTGAGTATAAGAAAGAGAAATAAAATGTGGCAGTAGATGAAATATCGAGCAAATATGAAGATGAAGTAGTTATTAATGCTATTTCAGGTCCATGTTCCCAATGGATTTCTCAACTGCAAGAAGAATGGTTGTCCAATACAGAAACTGCTCAAATAATTCAAGAATTGTTGTTGGGTTCATCCAAGCATCCTCTTTTTCCCTATGATGACAAGGTTTTAATAAGAAATAATCACATTTACATTCCACATAATTCTACAATCAAATTTTATATTTTGGATGAATCGCATGCTTCTCCATCATTAGGACATTTAGGCTTTTTGAAAACCTATATGCAGATAAAATAATCCTTTTATTGGAAAGGATTAAAAGCAGAGGTTAAACAATGGGTGGTTGAATGCGAAGTATGCCAACACAATAAGGGCAAAATAGTCAAATCACCAGGATTTCTTCAACCATTACCTATTCCAAATCATCAATGGGAATATATTTCAATGGATTTTATTGAAGGTCTTCCTAAATCAAAAGGCAAAATAGTAATTTTTGTGGTAGTGGATCACCTCTCAAAATATGCTCACTTCCAGGCTTTACAACATCCATTTTTAGCAAGCGATGTGGTTAAGGTATTTATGGATTCAATTTTCAAATTACATGGAATGCCAAAAAATATTGTAAGTGATCGTGATCCCATATTTACTAGCAATTTTTGAAAAGAATTATTTTATCTTAGTGGCACCAAGTTGAATATGTCCTCTACATACCATCTGCAAATAGATGGCCAAACTGAGATAGTTAACAAATGTTTGGGTACCTATCTAAGATGTTTTGTTTAGGATAAACATTATCAATGGAGTCATTGGCTTTCCTTGGTAGAATGGTGGTACAACATTTCGTACAATTATTCCATTAATATGTCTCTATTTGAAGCATTGTATGGAATTACACCACCAACAATGGCAGATTATGTACCCGGTTCTTCCAAAGTGGCCCAAGTAGATGATTAGTTCCAACACCGACAATCAATGCTCAAGATTCTAAAATACAACTTGGTCCAAGCACAAAAATCGTATGAAGCAACAACAAGACACACATCGTTTGAAAAGATAATTTAATACAGGTGATATGGTAATCCTGCGTTTGCAACCCTACAAAAATTGTCATTGAATATCAAGACCAATCAAAAGTTGGCTCCACAATTTTATGGCCCTTACAAAATAGTGCATTGCATTGGAGAAGTGGCATATCAGCTAGAGCTTCTTATCTCATCTTGTATACATTCATTATTTCATGTTTCTTGTCTCAAAAAGGTGATTGGCCAAAAATTATAATCTCAGTCAAAATTACCAGTACTCGATTAAGAAGGACGTATATATCTCCATCCTGAAGCAATTTTACAAAGCAGAAAACGTATGCTGAGATCTCATCACATCAAAGAATTCCTCATCAAATGGTAAGACCCACCTAAAGAAGATGCTACATGGGAACCTGCAATTATTTTCCAGATATTTCTAGCTTTGAGGACAAAGCTTTCTGAGGAGGAGAGCCATGTTACATACCTAACATAGCTAGTCGGCTATGTTAGGTTTCCAAGGATTATTGATTAAATTTATTATTCATATAGTCACTTTGATTTAATTCAAAATCACCTTTATATATTCAATTATTCACTTGCATTATTTGCAGAGGACTAAGCCCTCCAAGTGGCGAGGACCAGCCCTCCTAAAGTGGCATTTATTTCCTTCATTCACTATTCATCCAATCTTATCGAATATTGCTACTATGTTAATTATTGTTAATATAATCTACGTTCAATTATAATTGCATTGGCAATAAATAATAGGCAAAACCTTTCATTGACCATGACCATGACAAGTTTTTAACAAAAAAATTGGCTAACAAGATCAAGTTGTTTTTTTGCAAAATTATTAATTCATCTTAGAGTGGGTTTGTAGAAGTCAAATTCTCGATGGAATTATTTTAGTTCATGAACTCATTCATCTTGTGGATAAGAGTGGGAGAGTTGAGCTTTTTCTCAAGCTCAATATGAACAAAGCGTATGATAAGGTTTCGTGGAGTTTCCTCTTGAAAGTGCTAAACAAATTTAGGTTTCATCAAATATGGATAAACCTAATTAATGCTTATATCTCATCAACCTTCTTCTTGGTTATCATCAATGGTTCAATTGTGGTATAATTTAAAATTTGTAGGGGCCTACACCACGGTGACCCCCTTGCACCCTTCCTCTTTATCATTGTGGCTAAAGTATTGGTTAAATCAATAAAAGCAAAACATACCATAGTAGGTATAAATCTAGGTCTTTTAGTGGATCTTTTATCCCACTAATAGTTTTCTAATGACACTCTTATAGCCACCTTAGTTTTCATTTCACAAGTAATAAATATTAAGGAGATTCTAATATCCTTTGAAAGGGTTGCAAGCCATAAGATCATTTTTTTTTTAAGTTTAATCTTCTTCCTTAACACCCCCCTAGAAGGTAAAGAGTGATCTTCCATATTTTGGGCTATGGGGTGGCTAAATTTACCTCTACATACCTTGGGATACTCTTATTTAAAGGGAGAGTGAAAGGGAAATTTTGAGACCAGGTCATCGAAAGAATGTAAAGTAAATTGGTTGGCTGGAAGGGGGCTCTTCTCAGCCATACTGGCAAAGCCCAAATGGTTTAATCCACCCTTAAAAGCATTATTTTATTATTTCTCTTGAATTTTGAATCCCTAGCTAAAGTTATTCAAATAATTGACTCATCCAGAGGTCCTTTCTCTAGTCTGGAAATGAGGAGAAGAAAAAGTTTCACCTTGTTTCCTGGGAATATGTATGCGCTCAAAAATAATTTGATGACCTTGGTCGTAGAAGAGTTAAGAGCATGAAAACCACCTTATTGGCCAATAAAGTATGGAAGCTATTCAATAATTAGAATATTGATTGGGTTCAAATTATTTCAGCTAAATATATTTCTCAAAATAGAGACTTTTTTGTTAATATGCCCCCATCTCTAGGATCAGCTTTTTGGCTTTCTATCACTAATATTCTTCATGTCATTTCAAAGGGCCATAGATGGAAGCTGGGAAATGGTATAAATAATAATTTTTAGGAAGACACTTGCATGGGTGATGCTCCTCTAGCTCACATTCTTGAGGCTACAATTGTGAAATCCATAACTTGTGTTCGCTTTAGAGGTAAAGTTGTACACTTAATTTAGGTAAGTAATGGGGTGAAGTCTTGGCAGAATCTCAACTTTTTGAACCTAAACTATGTAGAAATAAAGGCTATGAAATATCTCAATCACATTCTAAGCTTATAGGTCATTAGATATTCTAATGTTGAAGATTATATTTTATGGAAAGAGGAGAAGGATGACTCCTTTTTGATGAATTTTTCTTCTTTTATCTTTGAAGTTGAACCTATGGACTCGCCTCCTTTTAAAAATATCTGGTATAAATTTCTTACTAATAAAGTTAACATTTTTCTATGGCTTACTATCCAAAACAAGATTCTCACTACGAAAAACCTCCAAAAAAGAGATTTGGCCATCCCTAATAGGTGCCACCTTTGTAGATGTGATATTGAATATACCTACCATTTCTTCCTTTGTCTCTTTTCACTTGATGTTCTCTATCTCCTTCTAAATACCCTAGGGTCCGTTGGGTTGTACCAAACTAGTTTTTTGATGCCTTTGATCAATGGTATCCTCCTTTGCTAGCTTGAGGTTGCATATATTTTGGTTGTTTACTATCCCCAACCTAATTTGGGGTATCTAGAAGGAGAGAAACAATAGGGTGTTTAGGGTAATTTTTAGAGATGTTGCTTTCATTTGTAATAAATTCTTTCCAGTGGTGGTTGATAATGTGTTTGTCCTATCTCTGGATGATTTCAGTGGCCCAGAGGTTGTAGCCCTCATTAAAGCCAATCTTGGTTTCCAGCAAACTAGAAGAGGAATTGTTTAGAACCCAAGGAATATTAGGGCTTTAACCAAGTGGATCCTACCCCTTGAATGGATCAAAATTAACTTTGATAGTGCAAGGAAATCCTAGGAAAGTTGGTGCAAGAGGTGTGTTTCAAAATCGTATTGGAGATATCATTTTGGCCTTTGCTAAAAATATTGGTTCTTAGACCTTCCACTTTGTAGAAGATAGAGCATTCTTCCAAGGGGCGGTGTCTCTCTTTTTTATTGGTTGTAAGAAATTTTTTATTGAAGTTGACTCATTAAACATTGTTAATATGATCTCTAAATTGTAAGTGTTACAATTTTTTTTATCATTAACAGAATTGCGATAATTTTTGCTCTGATACCACTTGTTACAAAATTTTATTATCATTAATAGAAATCATTCACCAATATGCATCATTCATCCACAAGTAATTATCCACAATAACAATCTATAAATGAGAGAGATATAGATAATACCCTTAAGGTAGGAAAACTCCTATAATACTCCTTAAGGAAATAATAACTCCACATGATCACCCATGATGAGAGTACCACTTAAGGAGGGCAAAGTTCCATAAGCCACTTCATGGGAAAATACGATTACATATGATTGATATCCACGATGATTACAATGAAAAATATATCTTCTTTATATACCCATATTCTAATTCTACTTTGGAGAGCCTAGTACTAATATAATATTATAATACAATCAACCTTGGATTATGTGTGGTCCATGCCAACCCTTATACAATATAATAATATATCCTCAAATCTCTATTTCTTGGTACCCTAAAAACAAGTACCTATTGACAATTTTGTCACATTGCCTAGAGGGGTAGTAAAATCAAAAATTTTGTAAAGTGTCTCTTTTAATTTCATGAATTTGTTCCATTTTTTTTTTTTTTTTTTTTTGAATTTACATGGTGGAATCGGTAGCCACCACGAATCTGGGCAGGTTGTCTAGATTTTTATGGCCGCCATAGTATTATGCACTGTCTGCCCCAGAAGCCACCACATAGATCTTCGTGCAGTCCGCCCCTATAACCACCATGCCACAATCATTTTAAATCTTTTACGTCGCTGAAAGCACCAGGAAAGGGACAAGCGTTCAGTCCGACGAGGCCCGATATTTGAACCTTGGACCTCCGCCCCCCTTATGGGGTTTGGAGTTCCCTTGTTTTTTTTAGAAACAACATTTTTAAGCATTGTAGCAATTTTGGCTTTCATTGCCATTCCCCCTTGTACATAGAATAGCTTCGCTACTGAGCAAGCTAAGTGTAGGAGCTTCACAAGAAAAGGAATACAACTTCACCAAGAGAAGGTTGCTAAGGCATGAAAAGAGCTTCGCACTCGAAGCAGCCCAAACAGATGCTTCGGGAAAAAATTTTGTGAAGCAAAATTCAAAGAAGTCCAAACATTGAAAAACTACTTTGCTAAGAAATCAGCGAAGCACCCACTTTGGGCCTCCCTACTGGCAAACCATTTTTACTTCGCCCAAAGTTGTCGCGAAGCATCCACTTCAGATAACTTTCGTGCGAAGCGTTTCCACCCAAAGTGGTAGTGGCCTATGAAGTACAAAACAC
Organism: Wollemia nobilis; assembly: GCA_028583015.1. Lineage (NCBI taxonomy): Eukaryota > Viridiplantae > Streptophyta > Pinopsida > Araucariales > Araucariaceae > Wollemia > Wollemia nobilis. The sequence continues at coordinate 3,574,276 of JAQPPZ010002224.1, forward strand.
TTTTCTAAGGTGAGAATGCACTTCGGCCGAAATCCTCCCGAACCGCGGCTTGGAAGAAGGTTCACGACGAAGCATTTTGACAAGCCCATAAGTGAAGCATCCACTTCGGGCAGAGAACCTCACGAAACAAATTTTGGCATGCCTTCTCGATGAAGCAGCGAGAGATGGAGAGCCCCGTCTTGAGGAGAGAAATCTACTTTGGTATTTTACATCCTTGAAGTCGTTTTGCGAAGCTCCTTCGTGCGAAGTGCATAACCAAGGGAGATGATCTACTTCAGCTTACATCCATTGCAAAGTAGGGTCATGAACTAGAAATCGATGAAGCGCTTCAAGGGCATGCACTCCAATTCAGGTATTTTTTTGAGGTAATCAAGTACCTCATAAATGAATTTTTACATGCAATCTGAAAAGAGGTATCAGTCTCAGAAGGATATCCCGGTGGACATGGCGGCCACTCGAGCTGTGCACCCAGAAGCCTAGGACGGATCAGGCAGCTCATAAATACGAGTTTCCTCGATTGACCCAGTCGTAGCTGCCAATTATATAAAAATATTTGAGAACTCAGTCACGGGAGCCGCGAAAGCCGACTTCTTAGGTTTTCAAGGATGTACTCCTCCATTTTGTGCATTGATGGCTCAGAGGTTCGAGTCCTCTATAAAAACCCAGGCATTGTAATACAAAGGAGGAGAACTTTCTGCTAAAAAGCTATTGTAACTTGAATCCCTGTGATTAATACTAAAGAGCTTTGGGCTTAATTTCTCTCTTGTATGCTGCCTTTTGTGATTATTTATGTTATTTTTTTCTTCGTTTGCATACTGTAATTATGCATTCTGGATTTAGGTGTGCGATTGGGGATAGAACCCTAGAATTTTCTCGAAGGATACATAGGGGAGAAAAACGTTGTAATAGTTCTCTTGTATGTTGCATGTGGATAGTGTTTCTGTTATATTCACTCATTTCCTAGTCATGGTAATTCTGAATTCTGGATTTCGATGAAAGGGGGAGGGTAATCCTGGAACTCGTCCAGAGGATACATAGGAAGACTAGTATTGCATTCATTTTGTTTTATTCTTGGTATTTATCAATATTTCTTTCCTTACACTGTTTATTTATTTCCTGCACCCTTACTATTTTTATCTCTTTCCTACACCCTTATTATTTTTATCTCTCTCCCGCACTCTTGTCTCAAAAACACCAAGTAGTTTAGTAAAGGAGTCGGCCTTTCTCTAGATATTGGCACGAGGGGCATCTCTTCCTCTCGACCTTTCAATTTTGGTCCAGGTCTAGGGCGCGTACACTTCCCAAAATTCTTTCCTGGGCAGATTTGATGACCAACAGTTTTTGGCACACTCGATGGGACCCGGTCAGTCTCACCTTGTGAGTGGTAGTGAGAATCGATGCTCATCTCATTGCCAAAAGACTCTAGCATCTGGCGACTCTGTTTAACCTAAGAATCTTAAAGTTGTAGAGATCGGTACTTAAGTCTATGCCTTCATGCAAACAAGATGGAGAGTTAGGAATAGAGGAGAGGAGATTGAGTTCTTTGAGCTTGATATTGATGCCTTCGGGGAACGCTCTAGGTTGGTCACCCCTGAGTCGCTGTTACATGGAACATCCTCACAAGAGGCTTCTTTTGATGAACAAGGATTGACTTTAGATAGCACAATAACTACCTTTCCTTATAATCCTCCCAACTCACCAAAGCATCCTAGTGCCTCCGTTCCTATTAGTCGTCCTGTTAGCAACCAAAGAGGAACTTCGAGAATCCCTATTTCTCAGAATCTAGGCACAAATATGGCACAACAACAACAACAACAACAACAAATGCAGCAGTAGCAGCAACCACTGCCTAAACTTTTCCCAGCATGGAATTCTTTTGAACCGCTAAATTTAGTGAGACAAGGGTAATTTTTGCCTGTTGCTATGAAGAAAATCCCAACGTTTGATGGAACTAGGAAGACTGCTCTGGAGCACATCTAGGACATAGTTTCTCTGGCGATGATTCATGACATCATAGAGGAGTGAGTTATAGTAAATCTTATGGTTCTATCTCTTAGAGGGAAGCTCCTCTACTAGTATAGATCTTTACCACCCGATACTATAATGGGATGGGACTAGTTAGCCGGACAATTGATGAGAAGCTTCAATGAGTCCATCGATCCATCTTCTCTTCTGCATCAGTTCACAATGATCTAGAGACATCCATAAGAAGAGATTACTGATTTTAATGTTAGGTTCACTTGAACCTAGCAAAGGATATCAATTGGACTTCGACCAACTAGTGAAGCTGTAGCATACTATTTCCTTAGGGTGTTCAACCCTGATATCAGTGTAATGGTAAGGTATTCGAATATCAATACCTTCCTAGAGTTGTATGAATTAGCCCAAAAAGCAAAAATGGATCTAATAGCTATGGGTAAGCTTCCCCAAAGGATGTCGATGCCCATACTTCTCAATTTCCCTCAATCCTAGTATGCAAATGTAGTCGCTTCACAGATCTCTGCAACCCTCGTGTACCCAATCTCGTCTTGGAACCCGAATCCCATTGTATCTCAGATCGCTACTCCACAAATCCATTTTCCCACATTCTCGACATCACAACCCACTGTCTCTTTGGTTTTTCCTGTATTTCCAGCACCACTTCAACACCTCGCCCTACCTCCAATACCAACGATGGCTCCATTGCCACCTATTCCCAAAGCCGATGATATGCAAGCTAAAATACTATAGGAAGTTCAGTCCCTGAACTCCATAGTGCAAACTCTATCCAATGATATGACCATTATGAAAAAGAAGCAAGCATAGCAAGAGTTTCTACCAATAAGTTCTTATCCTACACTCGCACTTACTAAAGATCAAGCAGTCCAGCAAGGGAGAGCGTCGGCAAGAAATGTCATGATTGATGAAGCTCCGAGCACCTCCGACTACATACATTGGTGCTCCACATGTAATGACCCTCATGAAGAGAATACTTGTATGCTACACCAACATTATGTGCAAACACTAGCGAGCAGTAGTCATGGTGGTCAGGTCAACATTATTAGGCAAATGGATCAAAACCTGGTAATTTGTGAAGAAGAGCAAGTTGCAGTCCTCGCTAGAGGAGGAAAAAGGTCAATAGAGGTAGACGTTGTTCAAATGGCTCCCTTAAAGGTGCATGCTTGCCATGAGAAGGGACAATAACTTCCCCAGGCCCCGAGCAAAGCTTCTCAACTTCCACCAGTAAAATAAAAGGCTCAATAGGCCCCTGCAAATCCACCTCAGTTGGAAACTAAAGAACAAGCTAGAGAGAAGCTCAAGCTTCCTTTGTTGACCAAGAAACAAAGGGTCAGAGCCAAGGAGCAGTATCGCACCAGGTATGAGGCAAAAAGGGAATCTGAGGTGCCCAACTCCCTATTTTACAATATTGTAGATGATCTGAAGAAGACTCCGACCAAGATTAGTCTATATGACGCATTGTAGTTACCCAATCAGGTGGACTTGCTACAAGAATCATTGAAGACAACTAAGGCAAGAAAGTCAGCACCACTCACCCTAGTGCAGACCCTGTCCACGTCCATTACAGGAAAGAATAGGCCACCTCCATTCTACCTGTCTCTACAAATGGAAGGTTATTTTGTACACAACTTTATGATTGACTCCAGGGCCACGACGACAATCATGCCCAAAGCAGTGTGTGAGAAAATAGGAATGGAGTACACCCGAAGCAGCCATGGCGTGCTCCAACTGGATGGTACTCCTGTGAATATTGTGGGTGTAATAAAAGATATACCTATCCAACTACACAAGATGCCTCATATCACATTTATACAAGAGGTGGTGGTCATTGACCTTGAGCCATATTTTAGTATGTGCTTGTCAAGAGAGTTTACAGCAAAGCTGGGAGGATATCTATCTATGGATTACTCGCACTTAGATATTCCATTCAAAGGGAAGAAGGTAAAAATCTACAATGGTAAACCTTCTACCTTCCTAGTACAGAAGATGTCCGAAGAAGAGAGTAGTGATTCCATGCATACGATAGTGGAAGGGATAGAGCAGGGGGACCTGGTCGAGGAATCGCTTGTGCAGCAGAGTTGTGAAGATGATTTTTCATTCACAGATTTCAATGCCATGATAGAGACGAAAATGGGATGTTATGCCATCACCAATCCTGAGAAACATACCAAGTTAGAAGATAATATCTCTGCCCAAGGATAATTATGGAAATTGTTCTTCGATGGCAGCCAATGCAAAAACGATTTCAGGGTAGGGATTCTTTTAGTATCACCATCTGGAGAGCAGAAGGAATATTGTTACCGATTGGTTTGGAGCTGCACCAACAATGCAATAGAATACGAAGCTTTATTCCTGGGACTGAAGAAAGTAGAAAAGTTAGGCATAAAGCATCTCCAAGTCTTTGGAGATTCAAAATTGGTATGCAATCAAGTCACAAACAAGTGCATTTCAAAGAAGCACTATCTCAATGCATATCATAATAGGGTATGGGACTTGTTTGACCAAATTGAGTCTCTCAATCTGTAGTTCATTCCCCATGAAAATAACTGACATGCTGATGTCTTAACATCCATCGCAACTAGGTACTCTCCAGAAAAAGACATGGTGCATAAACCTAAAGTTGTGAGGATGATTTACAGGCCCTCTATACCATACAGAGATCTGCATTGGCAAGTTTTTGACAATGATGAGCAGATTGTGAATTTTATGATTCAAGAAGCAGCCACAGTTGAGAAAATAAGCCCTAATGATGAGGAATATGAAGGACTAGTTTAGTTGAAAAACAACCACGTCCCCAAAGGGTTAATTACTCTTGAAAGCCTCTTCGATCAAAATGATCGAGCAGTTTCTCATAGGATCAAAGTCAATGTGAAGAAGTATCAGGATTTGGAGCTTGAACCTGGAAAAGCAATAAAAGTTGGAAAAGATTGCACTTCGAAAGAGCTAAAACAGATCCGATCTCTGTGTAGAAGGTATCCCGACATAGTGGTGTGGTCTTATCAAGGCCTAAAGGGATACGATCGGCAACTGATCCAGCATACAATTGAATTGCAGGAAGGGATCAAACCCTTCTAGAAAAAGCAAAGGCCTATTAATCCAAATATCGAGGTCCTGATGAAAGCCGAGCTCCTGAAGATGCTTGAGGCAAAGATAATTTATCCCATAAAGCATTCCTCTTGGGTAGCAAATATAGTCCCTGTTAGAAAGAAGAATGGAGATATACGAATATGCATGGATATTTTCAACCTGAATCAGGCTTCGCTCAAGGATCATTACCCCCTCCCGCAAATTGATCAGATATTGCACTTAGTGGTTGGGGCTCAGCGTTTCTCCCTACTTGATGGCTTCTCAGGATATAATCAGATATGGGTTAGGGATGAAGACTAGCATAAAACTGCATTCACTACCAAGTGGGGAACATTCGCTTACCAGTGAATGCCATTCGGAATTTCGAATGCAGGGGGCACTTTTCAGAGGGCTATGGATTTAGCTTTTGGTGAACTCTTGAATAAGGTCATTGTTATCTATTTGGATGACATGACCATTTTATCCCAAAGAATGGAGGACCATCCTTTTCACCTACAATAGATATTCAAAAAGTGCCGAGAGTTTGGCATTTCAATCAATCCTAAAAAGTCCATATTCACAGTCAATGAGGGAAATTTATTGGGACATGTGATATCGGAGAAGAGTCTCACCGTAGATCCTGATAGAGCTGAGGCTCTCTTGAAGCTCCCACTCCCGGTGAATAAGAAAGGACTACAATATTTTTTTGGCCAGATCAACTTTGTAAGGAAGTTTGTTCCAGATTTTGCCCAAGTCATCAAGCGATGTCCGAACTTTTGAAGAAGGGTGCTGAATTCATCTGGACAGATGAAAGGAAAGAGGCATTTAAAGAAATCAAGGCCCGAATTGCTCAGGCTCTAGTCTTGACCAACCCTGACTACAATCGAGATTTCATCCTATATGCTATAGGAGAACCAAAAATCTATGCTGCAATCTTGACACAAAAGGGGAAAGATGGCGAAGAATCCCCTATCGTGTTTCTAAGCCAAGTGATACACCCTCGTGAAGAGAAATACAATTTCATAGAAAGGTAGGTGCATGCAGTAATGAAATCCTTGAGGAAGTTCAAGCACTTCATTTCTCAGATTCAGGTTATAGTGTTCGTCATTCATCTCGATTTGTGCAACTTCATTATTCAAGGAGAATTGGGTAGCAAAAGAGCCGACTGGGTCAACAAAATATAGGAGTTTGACATCGAGATTAGACCCACAAAATTGGTTTGTGGTCACGCACTCTGTCAAGAGTTTGTGAAGAGCATAGTGGATGAAGTGACAACTTTTCAGTGGGATGACTTAGCAGCAGAATATGCTTCGAAAACCAAGAAGAAGATGAGAAGGACTGGGTTAGGGAGATAGTTGAATATTTCAATACCGGGAGATGTCCTCCACATTTGAATGTTTCATAGTGAAGACACTTCAAGATGTGGTCCCTCTGATATATGTTGCACCCTGAAGGCCTATTCTTTAGGAACATCGATTGCATTCTTCTGAGGTGCATAAGAGAAGATGATAAAAAGAGAGTCCTAGGAGAATTTCATTCAGGGTTGTTCGATGGCCATTTCGCAGGAAGAACAATGACATTAAAGATAATTAAGGTGGGTTATTATTGGCCTACACTCTTTTTCAATGATTTTGCGGTCTGTCGTAGATGCGAGCAATGTTAGAAGTTTGTCGGCCGAAGCAGAAGTGCTCCTATGCCTCTCCAACCGATACAGGTAGAAATTCCCTTTCAATAATGGGGGTTGGATTTCATAGGGGTTATATCACCGAACTCCTCCGCAGGGCATAAATTCATCCTGACTGCAACCGACTACTTCACCATATGGGTCGAAGCAGTACCCACAAAGCATGTTGACCAAGAAATCATCATTACATTCCTAGAGGGTTTGATCACTCGATTCGGCATCCCAGAAGCAATTATAACAGACAACGGTCCTGGGTTCACTGGAGCCAAGATCAACGAGTTCACCTACAAATATGGGATGTATCATAAGGTCTCTTCCAATTACTATCCACAAGGTAATGACTTGGCAGAATCAACTAACAAGACTCTGTTAAGGGTGCTAAGAAAGCTCATAGAGAATAACAAAAGAACTTGGCACCTCCTCTTAGATCGGGCCTTGTGGGCCGATCGGATTTCTATCAAGAAGTCAATTAAAACGTCGCCTTACACCCTAGTGTATGGCAAGGAGGCTATCTTACCAACCCATATAGAGATTCTTGCATTGCAGCTGTTGGATGAAGAAGAAGAATTTAGTCCTATGGAGAATAGGCTAGCTCAGCTATTGCAGTTCGAGGAAGACCGTGATAAGGCCTGCCAGAGCTTCACGAAGCATGCCCAGATCACCCGAGACTAGTTCAAGAAAAATTCCTTCGATCGCACTTTTAGAGTGGGTGATCTAGTATGGAAGTGGGACTCTTGGAAGGCCAAGCTTGGGAATCATGATAAATTAGACTCTTTCTGGGACGGACCGTTCGAGATTGTGAAGGTAAACTCAGCCAACTCTTTCATTCTCAATGATGCAGATGGCCAGATCTTGCCGATTTCTATCAATGGTCTTCATTTGAAGACTTTTCATCACTGAAACAAAACAAAAACAAAAAATAATAATTCAAGTTTTACTTTTGTATGAAAGATTTTTTTTTTTATCTTTGTAAATACCCTGTTTCAAGACTGCCAGAAGGTTCAACTTCACACTACCATAGCAACAAGCCCTAGCTTCACTGGACTTAGCGAGAATATCCTTCAAGAAATTTATGTGCGAAGTGACTGATGCAAGATGCTTCGCAGCAAAGCACTTAGGCCAAGAAATAGTCCTCGGAAGACCAAACAACATCAAAATGAAGGCATGAGGAATACTTCACAAAAAAGGGGTCTGAGCGAAGCAATTTTTGAAGGAAATTTAGCGAACCATTTTTCAAAAGGAACAAGCTTCGGAGGCTAACCTTTCGCAAAGAAAGCAGTGACCTGGCGAGGTAAAACTCCTTCGGGCCCGAAGCATAGAAAATCAGCTCGCACAGGAGGTTCACCGTGAAGTATCTTTAGCGCCAGCTTCCACTTCGCCAAACCAACAACAGACAAAGCGGGGAGCATTTAAAATGTGTCTTGAGAGACACATTGAGGACAACCTAGGGGAACGTTTGAGGTAGGTGATTTTAATGCAAAGGTGGCGGGGCACATCCTGAGAGGATTTAGTTATGAGAAAAGCTCGTACCTAGGTACAAGGTGGCAGAGGGTTAAGTTTCCAATGCTGGGAAAATCATCGAAACACATGGGCCCGCATACCACACCGTCGTGAAGCCAATCAAATGGAAAAATGACCTCCTCCATTCGAGTTGTGATTTTAATTTTGGCAAGCACCATAAATTGAGGTAAGTTGCCTTTTAAGGCTATAAAACATGAGCCTTAGCAGTAAAAGTTATATTCGCCAACTGTTAATGCAAGATTAAGAGCCCTCGCTAATAGACTGCATTTCCCCCGTTCTTCGCATCGAAGCCCTCTACATCAAAAACTCTGCTGCTGTCTATATCTAGAATGGGGAAAAATAATTCTAAGGAAAAGAGAAAGGAGCCCAAGGTAATAGACCCAGAGAAAACAAAGAAGGGCAAAGAGGAGAAAAAGCACAGACCAAAGAGGGTCGACCTCAACCTCCACCCAAAAAAGCAAGTTGTGGAAGAAAGAGAGGATTCAGAAGAAGAACAACCTGAAGAGCCACTAATTGATGGGTGGGAGAAAATAAGAGACACTACACTTTCAAAGAGCATGGCCGAACTTCGATACACTATCGAGTTCATGAAAAGCAGACTCTCCGTAGAGAATAAGAGAGTCGTCGCTTACTATTCGTAGATATACTGGTATTTGACCCTGCCTGCACACCATTGTTCCAAATTGATCTGTGTCATTGCGCAAAATTACCAGCCCACCACTAGTAAAGTGTTGGATGCTACGGGCAATAAATTATTTACAATTTTAAAATAGGATGTGCAAGGAGCTTTCACGCCCCAACAAGGGCCGCCCAAGGGTTATTCTATTTGCAATGTCATCTTGAGCGAACAAATGGAGAGGTTCACCAGCTCCAATTATATCATAAAATTTTTGAGCGAGAACCTCAAGGACGGGCTCCCTTCAGGCAAGCTTCCTCAGATGCCTCGCCCCTTGACGAATTTCAAGAGCACGAACATATTCTCCATCATTGCATGGGTCGCAGGCCTGTCAACTGATGCTTCAGTGCACCCCTGGAAAGTGTCATTGGCCGAATGCATTTCACGAGGGGAGTTTTATGCCCTAGATTCATCAAGGCTAAACATAAACCCGGTATTCTTCGACTGGGCAGAATGGGTGGCTCGGACCTTGCACACGCGACTAACCAACATGAAGAATTCTAGGACGGGCCAGTACTTCGAACCTTGCTCTTTATTGATTTGGTTATTTTTCTATCATGTACATAAGCATTTCCCCCACATTGTCATTTCTTCAAGCGAAAAATACGGAGCTCCTCTATCGGTGTATCAGTGGACTCCCCTTCTGGCAAGGACTGAATCGTATTATTCTTTTAATCAGTAGTTTCTAGGATCTGCTATTCATTTGTTGAAGGGTTCTTGCCCTCGGGTGCCTATCAGTCTAAGGGACAAAGTGGTGGAGGAAAAGGGAGACATCTTTCAATTGATGCAAGGGCTTGTGATTCGCTTGTTCGGATTCACAAGGAAGCCCTTCCTACTGCCTGTTTACCCCTTTGAATACAAGTTTGCATTGGAGGTCGATCGGCAGAGCAACACAGCAAATGTTATCTATGACTACGACCAAAAATGGGCGCACACATGCGACTTCCCTTTCAAAATGGGAGTAATTGAGGAGTTTGCCCTAAAGCAACATGTGTACCTAGAGGAGATGCTTGTCGAGTTTGGGTTGCTGCAAATTCCTCAACGATGGTGTTACGACACCTTGGGGGTGATGAGGGATCACCTTCGATTCAAAAATTTTCATGTATGCCCTCACCCGGAGATAGTGGAACAAAGAAACAACCCTAATGGGAGAGATTTGGAGTGGCATCTGGAGAGAATGAAAACCTTGCCTCCCTGGCATGAATTTTACTCCATGGAAGTCGAGTATGATCCATTTCAGCATCCTTTCCTAGGCCCAGACTCCACATTTTGGAAGAAAATGAAATATGACTTGAGGGAATAATTGAGGGGTTGAGGCGAAGAACAATTGAAGGAGTGGTGGATAATAAGAGTCCACTGTCAGAAGATGAAATCATATAGACTCGGAGACAAACAGAGACTTCATAATTTACTACGAGGCCAACGTTGGGTCTTGGAGGCCCATCTCCTTCACCGACTTCATCCCCCATAGTACCCCAGGTTTGGGCGAAAGCCCATAGAGAATTGACGATGCTTCCAAAAAAGAGGAAGAGGAGGAGGCAGCGGCGACACCGCAAGAGTTGCCTCAGGAGTCTATCGAAGGCCATGACACGAGTGTCGTAGGGTCGGCACAACAATCAAAGAAGAAGGAGGAGAAAAGAAAAAGAAAGAAGCTGGAGCAAGCTCAAGTGCCTCCAACCCATCCGAAGCGACCATGTACTAAACCCCCAAGCGCTTCTAGCGAACGGCCTGAGATGGGCTCAGCCGAGGCAAGTGTTGAAAAGATAGCATCGCAAAGGGCCAAAGTGGTCTCATAAGTAGACGTCATTAATGTGGAGGAACTCCTCCAACAAGAAGGGGGCCTTGAAGAAGAAGTCATGGAGGTTGAAAGTACCAAAGCTGAAAAGGAACAAGAGTCGACCATGCAGGAATCCACTACTTCTGCTCTATCGGGAGAGCACGTAGGTATGCACTCTTCACCCTTCACCTTGGTTTATCAAGGTATGTCCACCACGGTCCCGATCGAAGGTCCTCATCAGTCTCTCTCTCGAAAGTTCGGTCATCCCATCACATGTTGCCCTTTGCCACCTCAAGTTTGCCTCGTGATCCCGTTAGCCCCATAAGCATATCTACCCCATTCGAGTCGTCAGGCCTGGACAAGTCCATCGATACTACTTCACTCACCCATGCCACCATTACCTTGGTTTTTAGTTAGGGTGAAGGTAGTACTCAAACGCTGAACCCCGTCACCTGCTCCCCTGTCATGCACGGTGTTGTTTCTCTCGCCAAAAATCCTGCCACACCCACCACCGAACCTACTGGTGAGGCATCCCCTGTACACTCACTATGTTTTTTTACCCCTTTGTCTAGAGACCCAGCCTCATTTGAAACAGAACTAGCTATGATTAAGGAACATCCCCTGGTAGAAAATTTGCTCCAAGCCCGACAGAACACAGATAAGATGCTGAAGGAGGCGAGGAAAAAGAAAGGGCGCTCTCTAGCCAAAGCAAAAAAATACGTTGTTTTTGACTTGAAATGCGGAAATTTGCATAAGGTGAAAAATGTCCCCAAGGTCCAAAAGCCACTGGACGAGATGACCCCTATAGATTATGACTATTAGGAGAAGTCCAAGGACCTGTAACACTTGGATGTAGATAATGAATCCACATCTATGCATGTATGAATAGAAACATCTCGTGCACATGCAAATATCGCCAATCAGCGCTGATTTGAAGCAGAGAGCACCAACATCAAGTTGGAGGAGGAGCTAGCCAGGACCCGCTCCAAGCTAGAAGACGCAGAGAAGTAGTGCGAGATGATGAAAAAGGAAGTATATGCCTTAAAACAACAAGTAGAACAACTACAGGGTACAATTGAAAATCAAAGCAAGATATAGGTCGAAGCTGAACTGAAGGCCAAGGAATTTGAAAGCAGGGTCTTGCAAATGCAGTAGTAGTTGTACGAAAAAGAGAGCCTGGAGCTATTTTATATGGGCCAAATAAAATAAATCTGCTCACACCTACTCAAGAACTTTAGATCTTGAGCGTCCAGTGCCTTGTCAATTTTGACTTACATTACCGAAGCCTAGTATGCTGCTGCTAAAGAAGGGCCAATAGTAGATGAAATCATACAAAAAATTAGAGGCTGACTCAAACTGGCTTTTGAGGTCTAAAGTATCAAATATCAGGACCTGCAAGTCGCTACGATGAGTCGAACAGCTAGATATTGGTCCACAGCCCAAGCCACGGTCCACGCCTTCTTCTCCAAGGTGAGGAAAGCACAGAAGGCGAAGGACCTCATGGATGTGTTTGAACATGAGCAGTGCACATCACTAGGGTATTTCCAAGATCTCTCTTCATTAGGTTTCCCAAGTTTCACGGATGATGATGGGAACCTTTTGACTAAGGAAGAGCTCAAGCCGGCTTGGCTACATTTTTAAGGCGACATCTCAGAGATAGACGAATGGAAAGAGCCAATCACAAAAGGGCAAGTTACAGATTTCATTCTGAGACATTGCAAGATCATGGCCTGCCTGAATGATCTAAGCACAAGAGCCAAACATGCCAACATAGGGCAAATTGATCGGTTCCATGTTCTGGTCAAAGTGCTACAAGATCAAGAGCCTTTTTAGAAAGGCGCCTGGGCTCACATTCATCAAACCATGGAATGCATCCGTGATTGCCTTCCCCAACCGCCGCAACAGGAGGCCATGCCAGAATAGGAAGAAGAGGAAGAAGAAGAAGAAGAAGAAGAAGAAGAAGCTATGGAAGAACTCCTAAAAAGAGAAAAAGGAGAAGGGTTTGGAGGTAACTCTGGCCCAATGGATTAAGGCTGAGGGTTCTTACACCGAGGTGAGCTCATTTCCCTGCAAGCCACCAAGAATGTTGACAATTTTGTCACATTGCCTAGAGGGGTAGTAAAATCAAAAATTTTGTAAAGTGTTTCTTTTAATTTCATGAATTTGTTCCCTTGTTTTTTTTAGAAACAACATTTTTAAGCATTGCAGCAATTTTGGCTTTCATTGCCATTCCCCCTTGTACATAGAATAGCTTCGCTACTGAGCAAGCTAAGTGTAGGAGCTTCGCAGGAAAAGGAATACAGCTTCACCGAGAGAAGGTCGCTAAGGCATGAAAAGAGCTTCGCATGCGAAGCATCCCAAATAGATGCTTTAGGTGAAAGTTTTACAAAGCGAAATTCGAAGAAGTCCAAACATTGAAAAACTACTTCGCTAAGAAATCGACGAAGCACCCACTTCGGTCCTCCCTACTGGCGAACCATTTTTACTTCGCCCAAATTTGTCATGAAGCATCCACTTTGGATAACTTTTGTGCGAAGCGTTTCCACTCGAAGCAGTAGTGGCCCATGAAGTACAAAACACATTTCTAAGGCGAGAATGCACTTCGACCGAAATCCTCCCAAGCCGCGGCTTGGAAGAATGTTTACGATGAAGCGTTTTGACAAGCCCATCAGCGAAGCATCCACTTCGGGCAGAGAACCTCGCGAAGAAAATTTTAACATGCCTTCCCAGTGAAGCAGCGAGAGATGGAGAGCCCCGTCTTGAGGAGAGAAATCTACTTTGGCATTTTACATCCCCGAAGCCTTTTTGCGAAGCTCCTTCGTGTGAAGTGCATAACCAAGGGAGATTATCTGCTTTAGCTTACATCCATTGCAAAGCAGGGTCACGAACTAGAAATCAGTGAAGAAATTCAAGGGCACGCACTCCAAGCCAGGTTTTTTTTTGAGGTAATCAAGTGCCTCATAAATGAATTTTTACGTTCCCAATGAACTCGTTGCTCATTTTTAGCAATCTAAAAAGAGGTATCGATCTCAGAAGGAGAGCTCGGTGAACATGGCAGCAACTCAAGCTCCGCACCCAAAAGCCTAGGATGGATCATGCAGCTCATAAATGCGAGTTTCCTCGACTGACCCAGTCGCAGTTGCTAGTTATATAAAAATATTTGAGAACTCAGTCATGGGAGCCGCGGAAGCTGACTTCTCAGGTTTTCGAGGATGTACTCCTCCATTTTGTGCATTGATGGCTCAAAGGGTCGGGTCCTCTATAAAAACCCAAGCATTGTAATACAAAGGGGGGGAACTTTCTGCTAGAAATCTACTGTAACTTGAATCCTTGCGATTAATACTAAAGAGATTCGGGATTAATTTCTCTCTTGTATGCTGCCTTTTGTGATTATTTTTGTTATTTCTTTCTTCGTTTGCATACTATAATTCTGCATTCTAGATTTAGGTGTGCGATTGGGGATAGAACCCTAGAATTTTCTCGAAGGATACATAGGGGAGAAAAATGTTGTAATAGTTCTCTTGTATGCTGCCTGTGGATAGTGTTTCTGTTATATTCACTCATTTCCCAGTCGTCGTAATTCTAACTTTTGGATTTCGATGAAAGGGGGAGGGTAATCCTGTAACTCGTCTAGAGGATACATAGGAGGACTAGTATTGGATTCATTTCATTTTATTCTTGGTATTTATTGTTGTTGTTTTAGGATATTATCCAGTAATCGTGCTGTTGGTTCTTTCCCACTTTAATTCATCAATATTTCTTCCCTTACACTGTTTATTTCTTTCCTGCACCCTTACTATTTTTATCTCTTTCCTGCACCCTTATTATTTTTATCTCTTTCCCGCACTCTTGTCTCAAAAACACCAAGTATTTTAGTAAAGGAGCCGAAATTTCTCCAAAGATTTGCACGAGGGGCATCTCTTCCTCTCGGCCTTTCAATGTTGGTCCAGGTCTAGGGTGTGCACACTTCCCAAAATCCTTTCCTGGGCAGATTTGATGACCAACAGTACCTAGCTAGAATATTGCTAATATGGTCAAGGGAGCTAGTTGGATTGTCCATGACATGGAAAGTATTCAGATGAGACATACATATAGGGAAGATAACAAGGTGATTGTCTTCCTTTTCAACTTGGGCTTGTTGCAATCCTAGATATCCATTTGGAGGGATAATCTCCCATAGTGCCTAATATATATCGATGAATGATGGTTGACCTATCAATGCCCTTGATGGAGTTGCATAGGTTTCTTACCTTCATGTTGAATAACAATTATTTCCTTACTCTCCTGAGTTTTGCTTTCTTATTGGTTGTGAGAGTTGTAAGAGGAATATTTTTTCTTTGGTTTTCCATGGATGCCATTCTGCAAGTTGTTGTCTATCCCTCTTTTAATTGGTTGAGTGGGTCCAATGTGGCATCCTTTTGCCACCCAGATAATAAGTTGGATGGTTTCTCTTGTTGGAAAAAAGTGGTGGCGTTCTAGGTGGATCTCAAATTAGGATTTTTATTAGGTTTGTGTCACGGTTTGGTTGGCACTAATATGTTTTTAGATACTTTGGGAGATCGAGGAGCTGAAGTTTATCTTAGACTAGGACCAATGTTTGGTTTAGTTTCAGTCAATGGTAGGGCCCTGTATTCGGGTAATGACCTATTGTCTTTTTTGGCTCTTTTGGTTGTAGTTTTCTCTTTATAAATTTGTAAAAGGTTCAAGGATCCTTTCAAAACCCCTTCTTTAACTAATAATTAATAAATAAATAAACCAAAATTAAAAATATTATAATTTTAATATTAATAAAAATAATATTTATATGTAATTAATAAATAAAAACTTAAAGATAATTTTAACTTATGTAGAATTTTTGGATGTAATAGTATCTACATGTAATTAATAATAATAAAATTAAATACAATTCTAACTTATATAGTATTTTTATATGTACCTACTCTTTTGCATTAATATCCAAGTTGAATTCTTGATGTGAAACTTTATATTTTGTATGTACCTCTAAAAGCGAATATGAGGCTAAAATACTTTTCTAATTTCTCTTTTGTTGTCATTAGAAACTTTAGGAAAAAAGTGAACAATAACACTATGAAACAAAAAAATAGGACAATCAAGAAAGAATATATAAACTTTGAGACAAATAAAAGTAAAAATATACCTTATAATACTAGTGTTAAACACTAAAAATTTTAATATAATTTATGACATAAAAAATGTATTATTACTAAAAAAACTAGGCCATTAGTTGGGTAGACAAAGGGATTTCTAGTTACTGTGGAATTGAAGACAAGATTGCTACCCCAAGAGGGCCCAATGGGGATACCTTTGGATCCTCTTTTGGAGAGATAGAGTTATTTTGCAGATTTTTTAAAGGATAAATCTCCAGTAGAGACTGCAGAAGCACAAAAATTACATTAAAGATGCTCTTTACGACTGCCAAAAAAATATCAACATCTCAACGAGTCAATGGATGTTTGCCATAGTCAGAATCAAGGCCAAAAATTGTCATTGAGCAAAGTATGGTAGAAGAAATAGTTACCTATAGAGCCAATCATGATTTGATCTCTAAATTCATGGGCATTCACCATACCCTAATGTTTTTGCATTCCTAGGTTCAACAAAACTAGGAGCCTCTTGGTGAGTAGTCTTTGTGGTTTATTACTAATTGATATTTTATTTTTAGTTTTTCTTCACTTGTTGATAGAAATAGGGATTTTGAATCAAAAAAGAAGAATCATGGTCAGACAAGATTACTTATTCAGATCTAGATAGTGGGATTTGATCCTCGAATTGAACCCATTGTTGTCCTAGTTTAAATTTGATTGCATGCACTTCGAATG
Source organism: Wollemia nobilis (assembly GCA_028583015.1). Taxonomy (NCBI): domain Eukaryota; kingdom Viridiplantae; phylum Streptophyta; class Pinopsida; order Araucariales; family Araucariaceae; genus Wollemia; species Wollemia nobilis. The sequence goes on from JAQPPZ010002224.1 coordinate 3,590,838, forward strand.
GAGTTTTGGAGTGAGCAAGTATTGGAAATCATCAGCAATTCCCTTGCAATATATTTGAGTATATCTAGAGACACAATGGAAGGAAACACAACCATTTATGTTATATTATGCATGGAAATAGATCTCAGCCAACCTTTGTTGGTAGAGGTTGAACTTGAACTTGTAGGACTATCTTGGATTCAACAATTGGATTATGAGGCATTGCCCTTCAAGTGTAGATTTTACCACAAATATGGGCATTTGGCCTGATCCTACCCAAACAATATGAACACAAAAATGGAGGCTCCTATAGGAATGTCAAATATTCTTAATGAGGGAAATTCAACAATTAATAAAGAAACAACAAACATTTCTTAGGGTAAAGAAGCATAGGGATATGATTTTGAACAACCCAAAAGAAGGAGAAGGCAAAGAGCGAACCCAACTCAAGCGCTCCAATAGGTATGATATCTTCAAGACACTAGTGGACCACGACGAAGAACAATTCATGGAAGAAGTGGATGGGTATAATGAAAACAATAACAGCCATGTTCAAGCCCCTCTTTCACCTCCTCCCATCCTAGAGTAGGTAAGTGAGTGCAGTGAGTTACCACAATTAAAAATTGTAGGGGTATTGATAGTGCATAACCAATATCAGTCAATAATGAAGGATATTTTTATGGATATAGTAGAAAAGAATAGAGAAATGCCAATTGTAGGAATAACTCAGGTGGAAAAGAGATAAAAAAATATCAACTCTCAAGGAGTGGGTAGAAAATCAAGTAAGGAATTGATAGCAGTTCAAGGAGACAAACTGATCACTAGAGGATTGGTGAGGCCAATATACTCTTATTGCTCTCAAGGTAACCAATGATTATACAATCATGGATTGTTAGGGGTTTAAATAGTAGAACCTATCAATATGTTTTTGAAGACTCATAGAAATATGTAAAACAATTTTTTTGCTTATCTAGGAGGCAAAAATATTACTAGATCTTATGTGTAAAATAGTAAATAGACTTTGGAGGGGTGTTGGTCATATGGAAGTGGTTGCCCAAGGGGTCTCAAGGGGGATAGTTACTTTTTGGAACTCTCTTGAATGGATGAAAATAGAACATATAGCTTGGATGGGTGTCCTCACATCACATTTTAGGAACAATGTGACAACTGAGCATGTTTTAATCATAATTTTTTATGGGGCTCAAAACATAGATGGTCAGATGTGTCAATGGAAAGCGGTGCATAAAATGAGATTTTCAAGGGAGGAGTTATATTGGATTGTTGCTAGGGATTTTTAAGCTAAATTATCCTCTAGAGATCAGGAAGGGGGAACCCCAATTTTAAACTCAAGGGATCAAATTGTGATTGCCCAAGTCCATGCATTACACTTGGTGGATATTAAATGCCCAGGAATCAACTATACTTGGACTAATAAGAGGAGGGATCCACACAGTAGGAAGGTGAAGTTAGGTCATTTTTTGGTTTTAGATGAGGTATTTGTGAAATAGAATATAAAATTTTAGATTTTGGAGGGTCAGTTTTAGATCATTTTCCCATTTTGTTGGAAGGGGATTTTAATGCTAAATTATCCTCTAGAGATCAGGAAGGGGGAACCCCAATTTTAAACTCAAGGGATCGAATTGTGATTGCCCAAGTCCATGCATTACACTTGGTGGATATTAAATGCCCAGGAATCAACTATACTTGGACTAATAAGAGGAGGGATCCACATAGTAGGAAGGTGAAGTTAGATCATTTTTTGGTTTTAGATGAGGTATTTGTGAAATGGAATATAAAATTTTAGATTTTGGAGGGTCTAGTTTTAGATCATTTTCCCATTTTTTTGGAAGGGGATCAAGACAATGTAGCATCACAAACCATTCAAATTTGAAAAATTTTAGTTACAAAAAGAGGAAATTTAAATAAAATTCCACGGTGGTGGGAAGAGGGATACTTAACATATGGGACAAAAATATTTAGATTCCACAAGCAACTTCATTATGTCAAGGATCAACTGAAATAATGGAGGTGAGCTAAGAAGCAAGGTTATGCACAAGGGCGAATTTCACCATTTAGAGCAAATTTTTGGATTTTTACAATTGTTATTTTTCTAATTTTGGGAATCTAGAGGTCGACCCATTTGTCCAAAAATTACGAGATCAATTTTTTTAGGGTAAATTCACCCCTGTACAATAAGTGTTTTTGCATAATTTTTGCCTTAAAATTATTAAGAAAAAAAGTATCCTATCCAATTTACCTCTTGTACCCCACTATATATAGGTAACCTTGACAACGACACTCATAGTCTCATGCAATTAAAACAAGACGACTAACACAAGGCGATTGGCAAAAATGACTAACAGAAGGTGACTATCACAAGGTGATCAACAGAAGTGACCGATAGAAGGTGACTGACACGAGGTGATTGACCTGAGATGATTGTTACAAGGTGACCATCACAAGGTGACTAGTAGAAGCAGTTGGCAGAAGGTGACTAACACGAGGTGACTGACATAAGGTGAATATCACAAGGTGAATATCACAAGGTGACTGTCACAAGGAGACTAACACGAGGTGACTAACATGAGGTGACTAAGACAAGGCGACTGTCACAAGGCGACTATCACAAGACAACTATCAAAAGATGACTATCACAAGGTGACTATCACAAGGCGACTGACATACAGTGACAACCATTTACCAGTAAGTTCTTGTTATCATTTATGTTTTTTACACATTCTTGTTCATTGACACTCAATAAGGAGGTTTTCCTATTATTTGGGCACCAATCTCAACCCTATTTGGGTCGAATATTTTGTTGTCTTGCATAGTGGTTTTACCAGTTATTTCCATTTTTCAAAATGATGTTTATGTTACTCTTATGTTTATATAGGTAAAATGTCACCTGTTGGCAGTAGAAAGAAGGGAGGCCAGTCTTCCAATAAAAGGAGTATCCTCAAATACTTTCATAATATTTCAAAATACAGTTGGCCATCAACATCTGCACAAATTGAAGGTATGAACACCTTTACTTACTAACCAGTTAATTTATGTACATTATTAATTTTATATATAATGTCTTCATTCATTAAGAAGGGTGATTTTTGTTTGATGGCTTTGTTCATTGTTTATTTATATTTTATAAAAGAAGGTATGCTTTTAAAAAGAATAATGATAATGACCTTGTTATTGATCCTAGTGTTATCTCTACATAAAACATTGTTGACCCTGGTATGCCTCCAATTCCACATATCCACGATAATAAAAAGTCGACAAATGAAAATTTTCTTAAATAAATGAAACAACAACATGAAGAGATTCCTGAAAGTAACACACAAAATGGAAAATAAAATAATATTTCTTATGCAATTCCTTCTTCCCAAGAATCTTCTTCTAAAAAACATAAACGTGTAAGTTCATCTAGATGGACAATTAACAGATTATTTCAGCCTAATTGGGTTTTAGATTTTCTATTTGTTGAGCCAGTGTTGCCAGAGAATAGTAATGAGGTAATAACAAAATTGTGATATGTAATTTGTAGTTGGAAACATGGAAAGGATCATAGATTGCAAGTTAAGAAAGATATACTAGAAAAACATTGTGGAATGGTTTATATAAAATCAAAAGAAAGTGATGGACCAATACAGAAAAATTATAGGTGGAAGTATGCATCAGAGTGTGCACATATCATATATGCACAAGTATATGATAAAGCAATGAAACAAAAGTAAACTTTGGTTGATAAAGGTGCAATGATTCAAGCCCAATTTCAAAAAATGGAAAATCTCACTTTGGCTTCAAGAAGTTTACAGGTTGTTGTTGTAATCACTATTCTTAAAAAGAGTAGACCTATGTCTGATTTACTTGATTATAATTCTCTATTTTGACTAGTTGATGTGAAGAACTTACCTAGTTTCCATTGGTCAGATCGAAGTGGTTGGGAAATGGTAAAATGTCTGTCATTGGTTGAGTAGGATGACCTCAAAGAGAAAATAAAAAAGGTCAAATTCATTTCACTTTCAATTGATGAGGTGATTGTTGTTGAAAACACATATTGGATTTGCATTCATGTTTACACATTGTAAAATCAATAAAGGCAACCTTATTTACTTGTACTACGCAATATGGTGGAAAATTGCAATGCAGAAAACATTTACAATGTTGTTATTTTAGGTCTTAAGAAAATAGCAAAAATGAATGAAATGGAAATAGCCACTAAGTTAATATGTTTCGAATTTGATGGTTGTGCTACAATGCAAGGATACAGGAATGGTCTTTGTGTTAGACTACAAACATCCATTACCCCATATTTGATCCCTATTCATTGCATGGCTCATAGAATGAATCTTGGATACATTTATAAATGTGGTGAGAGTGGAAGAGCTTGTATGTGAAATTCATGATTATTTTTTATGCAATCCAAAAATATTTTTAGAGTTTTAGCAGTTTGCACTAGGAGTTACTGAAGGTAAAAAACTCTTAAAAGATGTTGATACTAGGTGGATTTCAATGTATAAACCAGCATATAGAGTTTTTAAAGAATATCAATCATTGGCATGGTTTATGTATGCAAATCATAGGGCAGTTGATAAGGCTAAATATTTGTTATTTTAAATAAGTGACTTTGAAACCTTTCTCACATTGTGTGGTATTCTTCCAATGTTGGAAGAAATGAATAATTTGATAAAAATTGCACAAGAAATATCGATTTATATTGTGGATTTCATTAGGGCAAGAAAATAAATTTGCATGCATATTGATACGATGTACGCATTTGGTCAAATTTTTATGGATCCCATGTTTGAGATTTGGAGAGCATTGACAAACGTGAATGATCCTCAAAACTTTTTGAATTTCAATATAAATGATCATCTATGTATTAATATCCATGGAAAGAATATTTATTTATATTATTTTGGTCAATGAATGGATATAGCTACAAATGAAGTTGAACAAATACCCATAACATAGAATAGATTTCATGTAGTTGTAACCAATAGCATAATAATTAACAAAATAAATAAAAGACCATTTTGAAAGAGATGAATTGCTTGAGGCTATAGGTGTGGTTAACCCGATATTTTGGGATCCTTGTAATGAATACCAGAATATAAATGGTTTATTTCTCAAATACATGGGCACTCTTGCCAGCTGTTTCAGTAAATATGTGGTAGTCAATAGTGTTGAAATCAATGGCATTCTCAACAAAGATCTTTTGACAAAACAATCAAGTTGTTTTGGAACAACAATGTCTACTCAAGTTTCACAAGTCAGTAATCATCATGAAAGGGGTTCTATTTCATGTTTGTGTAAACAATTACATCCCAATAGTATCATACAACATACTATGAGTGAATATTTTAGTTTATATGAATTATGCCAAATGATTATTTTAGGATCTATGGAGGATGAAAGGGTATTTAGTGCATTATCATATGTAAAATCTAAAGTTCGAAATAGGTTGGGCCAGAATTTGGAAAATTGTTTGAGAGTATATGTGTCGACCTATGAGGTTGAGAATTTTCCTTATGAAAGAGCTTTGTCATATTGGAAATCTCTAGTAGAGAGAAGAGGTGTCATGAATACTCAGGATGATGAGGATAATGGTAACACCGATGACACTATGATGACAAAAAAATTTAGTATGAGTGCAGAAGATTTTGCACAATTTGAAAAGAGTTTGTTTCAGATTCCAGCATTATGATGTAAATATGCTTTCATTTAACTGATTTCACGTATTAAAATATCAATTTCCAATAGAATATTGGGATTTGATTCAATTATTTGATTTGATTTCATATATTATTCCATCAAATTTCAACAAAATATTGATATTTCATGTTTTCATGTATTTTGAAACAAAATATTGATAACAAAATCATAAATATTATTGATTTTTACATGTATTTTGATTTCACATATTGTGCTATTAGTTTTCAATAGAATATTGAGATTTGATTATATTTTGAGACGTGATATTTTGGTTTCAAATTCACATATTATGCTATCAGTTTTCAACAGAATATTGATTACATATATTATTGATTTTAACATGTATTTTGATTTCATATATTATGTTATCGGTTTTCAACAGAATATTAATTACAGAAATTATTTATTTTCACATGAATTTTGCAAACCATGTATTGAATAAAGTATAAACCATGTATTAAAAATGAAAACCATGTATTGAAAATAATGTATTGCAAGCCATGTATCGAATAAACCATGTATTAAAGACAATGTATGGAAAACCATGTACTGAAAATGAAAACCATGTATTGAAAACAATGTATGTCAAATTATGTATTGAATAAACCTTGTATGGCAAAATAAATATTTGTGCTCCATTTCATTCATTTCAAATTATTTCATAAAAAATAAAAGAATATTTTATTGCATTCACATAATTCAAAATTATTTATCCCATCCACACAACTGATCAAAACATCACAATATTGAAAATAAAATATCAAAAAGTAATACAAAATTTATGGAAATTGTCTATTTTATTCATTTAAAAAACATACGAGTCTTTGATAATTTAAAAAAAAAAACAATGCAACATGTTTCTTTTCACCACATTCCAAAATCCATAAATAAGAAAACAACAGTTCTACTTTTCTTCCTTTAAAGTGCCTGAAGTGTCAGTTACATCTATCTCAATATCCTTTGCTTCCAATGCACCAGCCCTTACAAAACTTTCAACTGTAGTGTTTATCCTTGATAGCAATAAACCTTATTCCTTCGTAGGATCTTCTCTAAATGATGCATTCAGCTCTTTCTCATTTTCTTTTACTGTAGCCTCCACATCCAGGCCCTTATCTTTGATAAACTTCTTAAGCCAATTGTTCTCTCGAACAGTGTATTGTAGTCTCTTCTTCACTTCAATAGCATTATTCACACTAATTTTTGCTATCCTGATCAAGATTTTTATGACTTTCACCTGCTGCTTTAAGTTTTGATAATTAGACTATAAAATATAAGAGAAAAGAGTTAATATTAATTAAAAATATATATTAAAGAAAACAATTATTTTCAGATATATGTAAAACTTACATCTGTTGTAAGTCTTGCAATTTTTTTTGCTACTACTTTCTTCTTATCTAGTTTCCATTCATTAAAATATGCTTGGGCTTCAGCATTCAAGTTCTCTAATCGGTCCAACATAATGGGTAGAACTTCATCATTGTTTGTAGAATCGGCCTTCACTGTGCCAGATTCAAGTTTAAGTAACAGAGCATCGAGATTTTGTGGCTCATTCTATACCTTTGCTTTTGTGGCTCATTCTCTACCTTTTATTTGATCATAACTTTGGTCCAAATATTGGTATATTGGTTTATAGAGAAGAAACAAGTTATGCATAAAAAACACAGAACAAAAAATATAAATTGCTCATGCAAAAGATACAAATTGTTGTTGCAATACATAAAATTTTATTCATTGACTCATTCCCTTGCAATACAACATTCTTCAATACATCTTAATATTTTAATGATGAAATTTATATGGTCTAATACAAGGTCTAATACAACTATGCATAGGTTTAATGATCCACCAAAGTATGGATGAATAAATCAATTAGTGGAGGATACATCAATTTATAAAAATATTATAACATTAATAATTTCTTCAAATTATTCAAAGTTCTTGTATCTGTCATTTATTACTTTGATTATAACCTTGGTCTAATATTTACATTCTCTTAATGTATCAATATCTACAAGAAGATTATTCGTAACAATAGCCTTCCATATATTTGCAAATAAAATATTTTTTGTAATTTTTACTTTATCATCATTGCTCGAATGATGATGGGTGTCGAATTGCTGGTGGAGAAAGTGTTGGACATTTTGAGTCCTCTAAGTCAGAGTTGTCATTGATGTCACCTGATAGAGTTATCACTCATCTCAAGGAATTCGGCAAGAAATAAAGTCGCCCAAGTCATCCAGGAAAAAGCTTCATCAGTGCAAAAGTGAAAGGAAAAAGGCTCCATAATATTTTAATATTATTGGGAGCACAGAGTTAAATGATTGGTTTATAAAAACCCAAGATGGGTTATTGCAAAAGTTAAAAAGGAGGTTTAATAATTATTTATAAATCATTTAAATTCACAAGGAATTTAAATTTTATAAATAATACCAAGGTTGGGCATTAAGACAAGGTTCTAAGGTTTTATTAAACCTAAGGTTGGCTCTTTAAGACAAAGTTCTAAGGTTGATTTTAATTTATAATATTTAAATTTAAAATTAAATTTAAATTTATTATAAATTAAATCACGTCGACGTCGAATTCATTCGAAGCACCGACATGATGCTAAGGAAGGTAAAAGGCATTATATAAATGCCAAACAAATTCATTTACCAAGTATCCCTTGCTATTGTTTTTGAAGTGCATGCGAAAGAGATTTCTATTTCGAAAGCCTTACGATTTTCGTGAAGGTTAAAGTTGTGAAGATTCGGAAGCCCTAAGTGCAAAGGCCAGCGTGGCCTAGTGGTATGTTGGCTCGGTGCTAAGGAGGAGGTTCTGAGTTCGATTCGTGTGAGGTCTATTTTTTGGATTGCAAGGAAGAAGCGCTCTACGCGCTTGTTTTTTGGAGGTTCGTTGTTCGAAGATATTGCATGGTGGACGTGCCCTTTTAGACATGTCACGACGTGTGGCCCAATGATGGCTTGGTTGCGGCTAAGGCATTGGGAAGAAAATAGTCAGGGGATCGAATCCCACCGAGGGTAAGGCAAGTAAATTTAATTTTTGTTTAATATTTTATTTTCTGCCAAGGTTGCCTAAGGAGAAATAAGGTTATGGTATGCCCTAGGAAAGATAAATATTTCTGCTGATTTTCTTTGTGGAAGTATATCATATTATATATCATTGGAAAGCTATTTTCGAGAGCTACTTGTTTAGATTGATTTGAGGGAGAAATAAGGTGTGTGCAAGAAGATATTTTTGGTTTTATCAAGGAGTTCCAAAAGTAAGTTTGATTCATTCTTTTGAGGGATTATTTCTTGCATAAGAGGGTTTGGTGCATTTTTATTGAGTAGGAGTAATAAGGTGTTATTGAGATATTATTTTGATTATTGTGTTATTACTCATGACCTCTAACCCTTGTTGAGATTGGAAAAAGAAAGTGTGTTGAGTGTGGCAGATTTAGTGGATAACTCATAAGGCATCAAAAAGGTATGGGCAATATTCTTCATTGACTTATGTGGGTGATTGATTTCTAAAAATATATTTGGAGAGAAAAGGATTGATTGTGGTTAACCTTTTTGAGAGTTGTTGGTTTAATGCTTCAAGGTTTTCTGAATTGAGAGTTGTGATTAAACCTTGTTTATAAGCATTGTTGTTGAAGCCCATTGGTTGTGCAAAGAACTTGAACTTGAGTTAGAAAAGAACATGAGTATCATTGTTATGTGAGATTTGTTGTTGAGCATTGTTGGAAATATTTTGAGTTGGTTGATACATGCTTGGACTAGGGTTTGTGAGAAAGGATTGATCCTTGAGGTGATTGGTTGAGTAGAGTTGATTAAGCCTAGTCAAGTGATTGTGTGAAGTGGTTGTTCAAGTTCCATGAAACAAACTATTCTATATTCTGATTTGAGTTGAGATTGAGATTTGAGAATAGAACATATTGAGTCTCTAACAATTATCTTTATGCTTCTATGAGATTGATTTGAGTTGAGATTGGGATTTGAGTATAGAACATATTGAGTCTCTAACAATTATCTTTATGCTTCTATGAGATTGATTTGAGTTGAGATTGAGATTTGAGAATAGAACATATTGAGTCTCTAACAATTCTCTTTATGCTTCTATGAGATTGATTTGAGTTGAGATTGGGATTTGAGTATAGAACATATTGAGTCTCTAACAATTCTCTTTATGCTTCTATGAGATTGAGTTGAGATATTGATTGAGCATTGAGTATAGAACATATTGAGTCTCTAACAATTCTCTTTATGATTCTATGTGATTGAGGCAAGTCTTTGAGAAGGCTTGTGGACTGATTTTGTGTAAGATTTTGTGGAAGCTTGCAATGCAGATTTGAGCAAGTCCTAGAGAGGACTTATTGAGCATATTTGGACAAGTTCTATGTGAGCTTGTTGAGCATATTTGGATAGGTTCTATGTGGACCTATTGAGAATATTTGAGGTTCTATGTGGACCTATTGAGCAGATTTGGATAGGTTCTGAGTGGACCTATTGAGCAGATTTGAGTAGGTTTTGAGTGAACCTATTGAGCAGATTTGAGAAGGTTCTGAGTGAGCCTATTGATAGAGCTTTGGAGGTGATAGAGTATAGAGGACAGAGTCTCAGTGGATAGAGATCCAACAGCTAGGACAATTGAAGATAGATATTCTGAGTGAGGAGTCTTCAAGTGGAGAGAGATCCACCAATCAGTGCAGTAGAGAGACAGAGTCTTCTAGAAGATCACTAGCCAGAGCAGAAGGGGAAAGAGTTCTCCTATGGAAGAGATCCATGAACTTGATATTAGGGGATCAACATCTCCTTTGGACAGAGGTCCATAAACATTGTAATTGGGAAGGATTCCCAAAGAGATTATTTGAGAAATATTTAGAAGAAATATTTTCTCTATGGAGGTAGCCCACATTGGGTGAACCACATTAAAAATGATGTCTCTCATGTGTGTGATGCTTTGTGTGATGTTTACTATTTTATTAATGTTGATGCTACTATTTGGGAAAAAGTTTTATGTTATACTGTTCACCCCCTCTCAGTATAAGCACATGTTCTTCAATTGGTATCAGAGTGGGTCTCTCCATGAAGAGTCTAACAACTTGGAAGAGGATCCTTTGGTAGCACACATGACATCAGAGAGTGAAGAAAGTATAGACTTTGAGGAAGCACTCTTCAACTATCTCCAAGATCTTGAAAGGATTCAAGATGAGAATGCACAACTAAAGGAACAAATTCGAAACAATGAATTGGCAAGAATTGAGCTTCTACAAAGGCTAATAGAACTCAAAATAGAAGTGAAAGAAAGAAGAGAGATTGAACACCAGTTAAGAGACATGTTGGAAGCCAAAGAAGTAGGACTTGAGAAAGTGGCAGCAGAAATTGTTATGCTAAGATGCAGAACTAAAATAAACAAGAGATTACAACAAGAGGTAGGAACATCAAGAAAAAAGGAGGTATCTTACCATATCTCAAGGAAAGAAGACCGCAAAAGGAAGAATACCAGATCGAGCCCTCATCAAAATAGGTTACAAAATTCCTTCCATGGACATTATTTTTCTTGCAATAAATATGGTCATAGAGCTATGCAATGTACTAGCAGAGACAATGATAGTAGTAGTATGGATTCTCTTGCCCCACATATGGATGATGATGTTAAGTGTTACAAATGCAATAATTTTGGGCATAAAGCTAGAAGGTGCAAACTAGAAATCTCTAAGTCTAGTAGAAAGTCCACAACTCAAACTACTAGAAAAGAAGAAAAAGGGAAAGGTAAATTAAAATCCTTTAGTTCATAGTTTGCGTCAAAAAAAAAAAAATGGGTTTGGGCGGGAAAGAAATTTTATAGTTAAAAGCTAGTTCAATAGCTTTGCAGCTCGATAAAGAAGAAAAATGGTTTTGGGAGGGGGGCCAGAGGGGGGAAAAAATTTTTTTTTTATAAAGGGGAAGGGTCAGTAAATTTTGGGGACAATGGTTCAACAAATATTTGTGGAAAAGGAACTCTAAGTATAGGCAATGGGAAAGCAAAAGCTGAAAATGTTCTATATGTGGAAGGTCTGAAACATAATATTTTGAGCATTAGTCAACTTTGTGATCAAGGCCATATGGTAACTTTTCATCAAGATAGATGTGAAGTAAGAAAATCTGAATCTGGGAAACTAGTAGCTAGTGCTATAAGAGAAAGAAATCTTTATGTACTCAATGAGATCAAAAAGGAAAAATGTCTCTTATCCAAAGAAAATGAGATCCGGGTTCAACATATAATATTGGGACCAAATGAGAATATTCTAATGGCTTTGGAAGATAAAGAAGAAGTGAGTGATCCTATAGAAGACAAGCCAAAAGGAAGTAATGATATGGACAAAGGTAAACAAATAGAGGATTATTCGGTAGAGAATGGATATGATCTCAAGGGAGAACTTATCTATGCCCTTGACATAGTAAAGAAGGTAAGAAAGCAACACTCTAAGCTTGAAAGATAGTTTCAAGAATGTGATGAAGAAATATTATTGCTCATAGAGGATCTAGAAAAGTCAAAAGCTAAGGCAAGCAAGTTCAAAGATAAGTTAGAAGCAAAGATCTTGGAATGTGAAAAGTTAACACAAGAAGTGGCCCTATTAAAAGAAGATTTAGAGGATTCCAAGAATAAGCTATACAAGTATGTAAACAGTGCAAAGAGTGTGGATAAAATAGTCAAGATACAAAGAAGAGCAACAAACAAGACAGGTCTTGGTTCCAAACAGGTTCAAGAAGACAAGTTAACTACCGAGTTCGAAGACACTTCAGAAGAAGAGGATACTTTAGAAGAGGGTTTCTCAGATGAGAGCGGAAGTGAAAGTGAAACTCCTAAGGATGAGTCAGATTGCAGTGAGTCCAGCAGGAACAGGAACAATGAACAAAGAAGATTCATATGGAACAACAATCAGAATAGGTCAAGAGGAACTAGAAGACCAATGGGGTCTAGGCAAGGTTTCTTCAAGGGAAGATGTTTTTCATGTCACAGGTTTGGGCACATGGCTTCACAGTGCAGGACACATGAAAGATAGGTAGATGGGAAAGGACAACTTTTCCAAGGATATTGCTACTCATGCAATGAGTTTGGTCACAAGGCAATGAATTGCAGGGTTCATGATAGAAGAGGATATGGCTTCACTAGGAGAAATTCTAAGATAGTTGCACATCCAAGGAATAATAACATTAAGTGTTATAAGTGCAATAATGATGGTCACATAGCAAGATGGTGTAGAGCAAATATTCCAGAATCAAGCATGAACAGGAACATGAACAAGAACAGGAACAGGAACAAGAACATAGAAGAGAACAAGAACAAGAACAGGAACATGAATAAGAACAAGAATAGGAACATGGATGAGAACAGGAATAGGAACAAGAACATGGATGAAAACAAGAATAGGAACAGGAACATAAGTGATGACAGGAACAGGGATGATGACTTGGAAAGAAATAGTGAGAGGATTCAAAAAACTTAGAAAAGAAGAGAAAAATATAAAGACAAAGAGCAGTGCTTTCGAGGAGTAGAAATACTCCCACCCCATAATTAACCACCTCATGTGGAGGTGGGGGAGGGGCTAAGCTAAGAGGCTCATTCTTAGCCTCGAGCCCCAAAGGTGACCCTTTGCCATTGATGTCAAAGGGGGAGAGATTTGTGTATTGGGGAGAGATTTTTTATGTGGAGAGATTTGATATTTGAGAGAGCATTGAGCCAGGGGGAGCAAAGTCCCAGGGGGAGTAGAAAAGAAGGTCAGGTTTCAGTAAAAGGATAAGGGTTGCCATCAATGACAAAGGGGGAGATTGTTGGACATTTTGAGTCCTCTAAGTTAGAGTTGTCATTGATGTCACCTGATAGAGTTATCACTCATCTCAAGGAATTCAGCAAGAAATAAAGTCGCCCAAGTCATCCAGGAAAAAGCTTCATCAATGCAAAAGTGAAAGGAAAAAGGCTCCATAATATTTTAATATTATTGGGAGCACAGGTTAAATGATTGGTTTATAAAAACCCAAGATGGGTTATTGCAAAATTTAAAAAGGAGGTTTAATAATTATTTATAAATCATTTAAATTCACAAGGAATTTAAATTTTATAAATAATACCAAGGTTGGGCATTAAGACAAGGTTCTAAGGTTTTATTAAACCTAAGGTTGGCTCTTTAAGACAAAGTTCTAAGGTTGATTTTAATTTATAATATTTAAATTTAAAATTAAATTTAAATTTATTATAAATTAAATCATGCCGACGTCGAATTCATTCGAAGCACCGACGTGATGCTAAGGAAGGCAAAAGGCATTATATAAATGCCAAACAAATTCATTTACCAAGTATCCCTTGCTATTGTTTTCGAAGTGCATGCGAAAGAGATTTTTGTTTCGAAAGCCTTACGATTTTCATGAAGGTTAAAGCTGTGAAGATTCGGAAGCCCTAAGCGCAAAGGCCAGCGTGGCCTAGTGGTATGTTGGCTCGGTGCTAAGGAGGAGGTTCTGAGTTTGATTCGCATGAGGTCTATTTTTTTGGATTGCAAGGAAGAAGCGCTCTACGCGCTTGTTGTTTTTTGAAGGTTCGTTGTTCGAAGATATTGCATGGTGGACGTGCCCTTTTAGACACATCACGGTACGTGGCCCAATGATGGCTTGGCTGTGGCTAAGGCATTGGGAAGAAAATAGTCAGGGGATCGAATCCCGTCGAGGGCAAGGCAAGTAAATTTAATTTTTGTTTAATATTTTATTTTCTGCCAAGGTTGCCTAAGGAGAAATAAGGTTATGGTATGCCCTAGGAAAGATAAATATTTTTGCTGATTTTCTTTGTGGAAGTATATCATATTATATATCATTGGAAAGCTATTTTCGAGAGCTACTTGTTTAGATTGCTTTGAGGGAGAAATAAGGTGTGTGCAAGAAGATATTTCTAGTTTTGTCAAGGAGTTCCAAAAGTAAGTTTGATTCATTCTTTTGAGGGATTATTTCTTGCATAAGAGGGTTTGGTGCATTTTTATTGAGTAGGAGTAATAAGGTGTTATTGAGATATTATTTTGATTATTGTGTTATTACTCATGACCTCTAACCCTTGTTGATATTGGAAAAATAAAGTGTGTTGAGTGTGGCAGATTTAGTGGACAACTCATAAGGCATCAAAAAGGTATGGGCAATATTCTTCATTGACTTATGTGGGTGATTGATTTCTAAAAATATCTTTGGAGAGAAAAGGATTGATTGTGGTTAACCTTTTTGAGAGTTGTTGGTTTAATGCTTCAAGGTTTTCTGAATTGAGAGTTGTGATTAAACCTTGTTTATAAGCATTGTTGTTGAAGCCCATTGGTTGTGCAAAGAACTTGAACTTGAGTTAGAAAAGAACATGAGTATCATTGTTATGTGAGATTTGTTGTTGAGCATTGTTGGAAATATTTTGAGTTGGTTGATACATGCTTGGACTAGGGTTTGTGAGAAAGGATTGATCCTTGAGGTGATTGGTTGAGTAGAGTTGATTAAGCCTAGTCAAGTGATTGTGTGAAGTGGTTGTTCAAGTTCCATGAAACAAACTATTCTATATTCTGATTTGAGTTGAGATTGAGATTTGAGAATAGAACATATTGAGTCTCTAACAATTCTCTTTATGCTTCTATGAGATTGATTTGAGTTGAGATTGGGATTTGAGTATAGAACATATTGAGTCTCTAACAATTCTCTTTATGCTTCTATGAGATTGAGTTGAGATATTGATTGAGCATTGAGTATAGAACATATTGAGTCTCTAACAATTCTCTTTATGATTCTATGTGATTGAGGCAAGTCTTTGAGAAGGCTTGTGGACTAATTTTGTGTAAGATTTTGTGGAAGCTTGCAATGCAGATTTGAGCAAGTCCTAGAGAGGACTTATTGAGCAGATTTGGACAAGTTCTATGTGAGCTTGTTGAGAATATTTGGATAGGTTCTATGTGGACCTATTGAGCAAATTTGAGTAGGTTCTATGTGGACCTATTGAGCAGATTTGAGTAGGTTCTGAGTGGACCTATTGAGCAGATTTGAGCAGGTTCTGAGTGGACCTATTGAGCAGATTTGAGTAGGTTCTAAGTGAACCTATTGAGCATATTTGAGAAGGTTCTGAGTGAGCCTATTGATAGAGCTTTGGAGGTGACAGAGTATAGAGGACAGAGTCTCAGTGGATAGAGATCCAACAGCCAGGACAATTGAAGACAGATCTTCTGAGTGAGGAGTCTTCAAGTGGAGAGAGATCCACCAGTCAGTGCAGCAGAGAGACAGAGTCTTCTAGAAGATCACTAGCTAGAGCATAAGGGGAAAGAGTTCTCCTATGGAAGAGATCCACGAACTTGAGATTAGGGGATCAACATCTCCTTTGGACAGAGGTCCATAAACATTGTAATTGGGAAGGATTCCCAAAGATATTATTTGAGAAATATTTAGAAGAAATATTTTCTCTATGGAGGTAGCCCACATTGGGTGAACCACGTTAAAAATGATGTCTCTCATGTGTGTGATGCTTTGTGTGATGTTTACTATTTTATTAATGTTGATGCTACTATTTGGGAAAAAGTTTTATGTTATACTGTTCACCCCCCTCTCAGTATAAGCACATGTTCTTCAAAAAGAGGAAACAATGGTAGCATCTGCTTCAATATTCTCCTCTACTTCATCATCGATCCCTAGACCATGAAGGAGATCACTTGTCTTAAGTGATAAATTCAAATTATTCATATCCTGATACATAAAATCATCCTCAAGGTTCACATCTAGAGGGGACATCTGAGACCCGCTTTCTACATTTAATAAATTATCAAGTATTAAAATTGGGAACGGTGTCCCTG
Organism: Wollemia nobilis; assembly: GCA_028583015.1. NCBI lineage: Eukaryota > Viridiplantae > Streptophyta > Pinopsida > Araucariales > Araucariaceae > Wollemia > Wollemia nobilis. The sequence continues at coordinate 3,607,345 of JAQPPZ010002224.1, forward strand.
AAGCAAGAGATTGAGACACAGTCTGAGTGTGTGTCTGAAACTAGTTGGTGGTTCCTGGATGTGGCAATGTGAGTAACTATTTCCCATGCATGCGAGATTGGTTCCTCACCGATGGTGGATGTAATGAAGTTTGTTGAACTTGCTATGGATGAACTTGATGTTGATGAACTTGCTGTAGGCAGACTGGCTACTTTTTCTGTTGTGAACCCGGTGGAGGCATCTATTTTTTGTCTTTTAAATCTATTCGGTCCCTCTACAAAATTTCACATGAAAAATATAAATTAAAACTAGTGTTAAAAATAATACCATTAAAATAGATCAATTTTAACTAAACATACCCGACTTAGACTTTGCATCCATTGTCATTGATGATGCAAGTATTTGCTCTTGCTCTAAAAATAGTTAAAATATTTTCTCAAACTAAATATAATTTTATATTATTAAAATATATTACCTTGAAAAATAAGTTTACCTTGTGAGCTGGACGTTACGTCTTCAATGTCGACTACCTCAGATTCATGTCCAGAAGTTTGAGGAGTTGGACGTGTATGTTGTAAATTAGGAGACCTCCTATGTTTATGGGCAAGAGTTACTGGTGATGATTGTGACTATGTGTCAAAATTGATAGATGCTTCTTGAATCCTCATGGCGACATCCTTTTTACTGGACGAGTGAGCTGCTCTTCTCTGTTTTCAAAAGAAAATTAGAAAATAACAAGATTGATTGAAAAGAAAGAAAAGATAGACTATTCCAATAAATAATTTTACCTATATTTCATTCTCATTGATGCCAATAGCCAAAAAATCTTGGTGCAATGCAGTTGGAGGATTTTTTGTTGAAGATTGTAGTATGCTTCATGAAAAAGATAAATAATAAAGTTTTTGGAGGTTACTATATATGCAGATTGAATTTTTTGTGCAGTAATAAGATCTTGTTTCAGGCGGTTTAAAATGTGAGTGGACCAATCATATCTGCCTCCATCAATACATCGAATCAATAATGGCAATGCCCAAAATAGTATTTCTATAGGTCGATTTCTTCCCAAGAAAAATTTAATGCATGCATTAAGAAATTTGTCTGTAACGTTGGAAATGTGCAAACCCCTTTTCGACTTAGAAGAATTAACTGAAAAAAAAAAAATAGAACATTATTAGAGAATGGAAACTAGAAAACATCAAAATTAAAGATTAAAAAAAATAAAATTTTAAAAACTTACCTTTCAAATGGTCTGGATTCATGACATATCTAGATTCTAGTGTTGATTTATCATTTTCAATCAACACGTACTGGTTGTTAACAAGGATACCATCCAAAAATGGTAGCCCTATTAGTCGTTGCACATCTGAGGGGTTCACAGTAAAAACAACATCCTTGTTATCAACTCTAATCTGTATAGTGGACACTCTAATCTGTATAGTGGACACATCATGGTTGTAGAAACTAACTATCCATTGCATCAGGGAGATCTTGACATCCAATTGTGGTATCTTAATGACAAAAAAAACTTTGAAGGTGTAAAGCCAATTAGAATCTCTCCTAGGAGTGCTAAAAATATTCTTGATGTTCGGATAATAGTAGCTCTTGAATGACACCTTGGAAAACAAAGGAGAGGAAGCGCTAGCCATTTTTGATCACCATCTGTAAAATCTTTGAAAACCCTCTTAAAATACTTTGAAAATGTTGGGAAAACATTGGGAAAACCCTCTAAAAAAGCTCAGAAAATACTTTGAAAATGCTTGGAAAAAGCCTCTACAAATGCTCAGAAAACTGTTTGAAAAAGCTTTGAAACCACTATAGAAAACACTCTAAAATTACTGGAAAATGCTCTAAAATTGCTCTGGAATTCATTGTACGAAAGGTGAAAAATGACCCTGCTATTATATTATAGAAGTCTGCATGGTTAAAGCTGATGGATGTGTGACACGTAGTAGAGGAGAGGACATGTGGTAGCATTTTATTGATGATATTTGGTGGTCATCTTCTTTCGGTCGCCTTGAGATAGTCACCTTGTGACAATCACAATGTGATAGTCACCAGGTGATAGTCGCCTTCTTCTAGTCGCCTTGTGATAGTTGTCTTCTTCTAGTTACCTTGTGACAGTCGCCTTGTGGTAGTCACAATGTGATAGTTTCCTTGTGATAGTCGTCTTGTGACAGTCACCATATGACAGACCCCTTGTGACAGTCGCTTCTGTCAGTCACTTTGTGATAGTCACCTCTATCAGTCATCATTTTAGAATTTGAAAATTTTGGTGCACAAGTTTCAAAAATCACCATTATTTGATAAATTTTCTATAAAATTTGAAAAAATCACCCCGATGTTTATACACCTAACAACTAGATTCACCCCAATTTTATAAATACATTTTGGGGGCGACCCCTTATGCATAACCCTGCTAAGAAGACAGGATTCCAGGTCCAAAGAGCTCCATTGGTGACCAAATGGGATGAGGTTCAAAAACACTTTAGGGAAGGAATAATTATAGAGCAACTCAAATAAGAGGATGATGCATTGCGTAAAGCGGTTAAGGAAATTGAGAACCAAGAGGAGATCTATTGGAAACAAAGAACAAGAACCACTTGGTTATTAGAAGGTGATAAAAATACCAAATTTTTTTATTAGACTGCTTGTGCCAGGAGATAGAATAAAACATAGAAGCTCTTTAGGATGAGAATAGACACTCCTTTGATACAATTCTAGGTATGCATTTCCATTCAATGGATTATTTTTTTAAACTATTTAAGGATAGTATGGCATAATATGAAGAGGCTTAAAAATAAGTTCTTGATATCATACCCTCTATTATATCTGAAGAAGAAAATAAGACCCTACTTAAACCCATTAATAGAGAGGAACTGAAGAAAGTAGTCTTTAGAATGAGTACCGAAAAACACCAGGTTTAGATGGCTTTCCAATTGAGTTTTTTTATGCCTTCTAGGACAACTTGGAGGAGGATGTAATGGTTGTTATAGAGGATTCCAAAGGTAGTAAAATAATGTTTAAAGCATTAAATCATACATTCATTGCTTTAATTCTTAAAGGAGAGAAGAAGAAGCATATTTCAAATTAGAGACCTATTACCTTATGCAATGTTATATATAAAATAATTACAAAGGTAATTGATGAGCAACTAAAACCTCTTCTATATAGCATTATCTCCTTGGAGAAAGGGGGTTTTGTAGAGGGTAGGCATATATTGCATGGTATGGTTCTATATCAGGAGGTAATCCATTCAATGCAAAAATATGGTAATAAGAGAATGTTCATAAAATTGGATATGTCAAAGAATTATGATAGGGTAGAGTGGAGCTTCTTGTCCAATATGATGGTAGCCTTTGGTTTCTCTTAGGATTGGATAGAATGGATCATGATTTGTGTTTCTACTTTGACATACTCAATGTTAATCAAGGGCCTTCCCTGATAACCGTTTAGAGCTACTCAAGGCCTTCATCAAGGAGATCATTGTTTCCTGTATATTTTTATCATACTGGTTGAAGGCTTGGGTATACTCATCGTGAAGAGAAGACAACAAGGTTTTCTAATAGGTATAAAGGTGGGTGAGGAAGTTTTGACTCACCTACAGTTTGTGGATGACATATAATTGGTGGGAGTGGCCAACTTCAGGGAAGTAAGAATTATTAGAGATACACTTCTACCTTAGGACCACAAACCATGTCATCAATGATAAAAAATATAAAGTGGTCTTTTTTAATTTTAATAAAAGGCTTTAGGATAGAATTTTTAGAGATCTTGGGATTCACAAGGACTTCTCTCCCAGTGGTATACTTGGGGATCCCTTTGCATTTTAAAAAAATGAAAATAGATATCTAGAGAAATATTCTAGACTATATCAAGGAAAGAATTAATAATTAGTCTCATAAATTGTTAATCTATGGAAATAGATTAATTTTTTTGTAGTCAGTCATTTAGGCCATGCCAAATTATAAATTTTCTATCCTTGCTGCCCCACATACCATATGGAAAGAGTTGGACAAGATGACTAGAATTTTTTTATGGGGAGGAGTAAAAGGTGAGAAGAAATGGGCCTTAGTAGATTGGGAGGAGGTAAGCCAACCCAAGGTAAAGGGAGGTTTAGGATTGAGGATATCAAGGTTAAATAATAAATCTTTGGCTAGAAAGCTTTACTAAAGGTGGATTTCCCAACCAACTTATTTATTCAGTAGAGTTTTAACTAGTAAATATTTGGGATAGGTAAACCCAAATGAGGTGGGTCATTTCCCTTTGGATGGTAATGGGTCCTTAGTGTGGTAGGCTCTAAATTTAGGATCTTAGATAGAGAAATATGGATTATTTTGGAAAGTGGGAAGAGGGAAGAAGGCACATTTTTGGATAGATTCATGGGATCAACGCCCACCTATCATTATTGAATTTCCAGAACTAAAACCAATAAAAACAACCATGGAAACTTGGGTTTGGATTGAAATTGAAAGTTATTTCAACACTAGTTAGCTAGGGGATTATAAGTTTAAGCAGTTTAAGAAGTTGGATGAGTGACCAATTTCAATCCCTCTAAAATTGATACCCATCATGACTAAAATATTGGCAGAAATATTTCTCATAGGTAGATATGAGGATGAATTAGCTTGGGGCTATGGTAGCCTTGGTGTCTATACAATGAAGGATGAATATGATAAGATCCTTCTAAATCCTCCTCCTCATGCATATCAAGTTGAGGATTGGAGAAATATTTGGCAGTCCAAGGGTTGTATCATGGGTTGGTTGGCATTAATATATTTTTAGATACTTTGGTAGATCGAGGAGCTAAATATTTTATTAGACTAGGACAACTGTTTGGTTTAGTTTCAGTTAATGGTAGGACCCTGTGTTGGGGTAGCGACCTATTGTCTTTATTTTTGCACTTTTGGCTGCAGTTTTCCCTTTGTAAAATTGTAAAAGGTTCAGGGATCCTTTCAAAACCCCTTATTTAACTAATAATAAATAAATAAATAAACCAAAATTTAAAATATTATAATTTTAATATTAATAAAAATAATATTTACATGAAATTAATAAATAAAAACTTAAAGACAATTTTAACTTATGTAGAATTTTTCTATGTAATAATATCTACATGTAATTAATAATTAAAAATTTAAATACAATTTTAACTTATATAGTATTTTTAGATGTACCCACTCTTTTGCATTAATATCCAAGTTGAATTCTTGATGTGAAACTTTATATTTTGTATGTACCTCTAAAAGCGAATATGAGGCTAAAATACTTTTCTAATTTCTCCTTTGTTGTCATTAGAAACTTTAGAAAAAAAAGTGAACAATAACACTATGACACAAAAAAATAGGACAATAAAGAAAGAATATTTAAACTTTGAGACAAATAAAAGTAAAAATATACCTTATAATACTAGTGTTAAACACTAAAAATGTTAATATAATTTATGACATAAAAAATGTATTATTACTTAAAAAACTAAGCCATCAGTTGGGTAGACGAAGGGATTTCTAGTTACTGTGGAATTGAAGACAATATTGCTACCCCAAGAGGGCCCAATGGGGATACCTTTGGATCCTCTTTTAGAGATATAGAGTTCTTTTACAGATTTGTTAAAGGATAAATCTCCAGTAGAGACTGAAGAAGCACAAAAACTACATTAAAAATGCTCTTTATGGCTACCGAAAAAAGATCAACATCTCAACGAGTCAATGGATGCTTGCCATAGTTATAATCAAGGCCAAAAATTGTCATTGAGCAAATTATGGTAGAATAAATAGTTTTATATAGATCCAATCATGATTTGATCTCTAAATTCATTGGCATTCACCCTTCCCTAATTTTTTTGCATTCCTAGGTTCGACAAAACTAGGAGCCTCTTGGTGAGTATTCTTTATGGTTTATTAGTAATGGATATTTTATTGTTAGTTTTTCTTCACTTTTTGATAGAAATATGGATTTTGAATCAAAAAGTAATAATCATGGTCTGACAAGATTATTTATTCAGCTCTAAAGAGTGGGATTTGATCCTCAAATTGAACCCACTGTCGTCCCAATTTAAATTCGTTTGTATGCACTTCCAATGGAGTTTGGGAGTGAGCAAGTATTGGAAATCATCAGCAATTCCCTTGGAAGATATTTGAGTATTTCCAGAGACACAATGGAAGGAAACACAACTGTTTATGCTATATTATGCATGGAAATGGATCTCAGTCAACCTTTTTTGGTAGAGGTTGAACTTGAACTTGTAGGACTATCTTGGATTCAACAACTATATTATGAGGCATTGCCCTTCAAGTGTAGAGTTTATCACAAATATGGGTATTTGGCCTAATCCTATCAAAACAATATGAACATAAAAATGGAAGCTCCTATAGGAATTTTGAATCTTCTTAAGGAGGGAAAGTCAACAATTAATAAAGAAACAATAGATATTTCTTAGGGCAAAGAAGCATAGGGAGATGGTTTTGAACAACCCAAAAGAAGAAGACAAAAGAAAAAAGAAGGCAAAGAGAAAACCCAAATCAAGTCCTCTAATAGGTATGAGATCTTCAAGACACTAGTGGACCAGGAAGAAGAACAATTCATGGAAGGAGTGGACGGGGATAATGAAAATAATAACAGCCATGTTCAAGCCCCTCTTTCACCTCCTCCCATCCTAGAGTAGGTAAGTGAGTGTAGTGAGTTACCAAAATCAGAGATTGTAGAGGTATTAATAGTGCATAACCAAAAGTATTTAATAATTAAGGATCTCATCATGGATATAGTAGAAAAGAACAAATAAATGCCAACTGTAGGAATAACTCAGGTGAAAAAGAGATAAAAAATATCAGCTCTCAAGGAGTGGATAGAAAATCAAGTAAGGAATTGATAACAGATCAAGGAGACAAACTAATCACTGGAGGATTGGTGAGGCCAATAGACTCTTACTGCTCTCAAGGTACCAATAATTATACAATCATGGAGTGTTAGGGGTTTAAATAGTAGAACCTATCAATCTGTTGCTCGAAAACTCTTAGAAAAATGTAAAACAATTTATAGACTTTTGAGGGGTGTTGGTCATATGGAAGTGGTTGCCCAAGGGGTCTCAAGGGGGATAGTTACTTTTATAGAACATATAGCTTGGATGGGTGTCCTCACATCACATTTTAGGAACAAGGTGACAACTGAGCATGTTTTAATCACAAATGTTTATGGGGCTCAAAACATAGATAGTCAGATTCATCAATGGAAAGTGGTGCATAAAATGAGAGTTTCAAGGGAGGAGTTAGACTGGATTATTGCTAGGGATTTTAATTCTAAATTATCATTTAGAGATCAGGAAGGGGGAAACCCAATTTTAGACTCAAGGGATCGACTTATGATTGCACAAGTCCATGCATTACACATGGTGGATATTAAATTCCCAGGAACCAACTATACTTGAACTAATAAGAGGAGGGAGCCAGATAGCAAGAAGGTGAAGTTAGGTCATTTTTTTGGTTTCAGAGGATGCATTTGTGAAATGGAATAGAAAATTTTAGATTTTGGAGGGTCAGTTTCATATCACTTTCCCATTTTGTTGGAAGGGGGGATCAAGATAGTGCAACATCACAAACCATTCAAATTTGAAAACTTTTGGTTATAAAAAGAGGGACTTCAAAGAAAATTCCACAGTGGTGGGAAGAGGGATGCCCAACATATGGGACAAAAATATTTAGATTCCACAAGAAGCTTCATTATGTCAAGGATCAACTGAAACAATGGAGGTGAGCTAAGAAGCAAGGTTATGCACAAGGGCAAATTTCACAATTTAGAGCAAATTTTAGGATTTTCACAATTGTTATTTTGCTCATTTTGGGAACCTAAAGGTCAACACATTTGCCCAAAAATTATGGGATCAATTTTTTTTAGGGTAAATTCACCCCTGTACAATAAGTTTTCTCGCCTAATTTTTGCCTTAAAATTATTTAAAAAAATTATCCTATCCAATTCGCCTCTTGTACCCCACTATATATAGGTAACCTTGAAAACGACACTTATAGTCTCATGCAATTAAAAAAAGATGACTAAAACAAGGTGATCAACATAAGCGACTGGAAGAAGGTGACTATCACAACGTGACCAATAGATCATAATATTTTTTATGCAGTCCCTACTTCTGAAGAATCTTCTTCTAAAAACATAAACGTGCAAGGTCATCTAGATGGACAATTAACAGATCATTTCAGCTTGATTGGGTTTCATATTTTCCATTTGTTGAGCCAGTGCTTCCAGATAATAGTAATGAGGTAATAAAATAATTGAGATGTGTAATTTATAGTTGGAAATATGGAAAGGATCACAGATTGCAAGTTGAGAAAGATACAATAAAAAAAATTATGAAAAGGTTTATATAAAAACAAAAGAAAGTGATGGACTAATATAGAAAAATTATAGGTGGAAGGATGCATCAGAGTGTGCACAAGAATATGATAAATTAATTAAACAAAATCAAACTTTGGTTGAGAAATGTGCAATGATTCAAGCCCAATTTTAAAAAATGGAAAAGTTCACGTTAGCTTCAAAAAGTTTACAGTTTGTTGTTGTACTCACTATTCTTAAAAAGGGTAGACCTATGTCTGATTTACTTGATTATAAATATCTATTTTGACTAGCTGATGTGTAGAACTTACCTAGTGCCCATTGGTCAAATCGAAGTGGTTGGGAAATGGTAAAATTTTTGGCATTGGTTGAGCAGGATGACCTCAAAGAGAAAATAAAAAAGACCAAATTCATTTCACTTTCAATTGATGAGGTGACTGTTTTTGACAACGCATCTTGGATTGGCATGCATGTTTACACATTGGAAAATCATTTAAGGCAACCTCATTTACTTGGACTACACAAGATGGTGGAAAATTGTAATGCAAAAAATATTTACAATGTTTTTGTTTCAGGTCTTAAGGAAATAGCAAGAATTAATGAAATGGAAATAGCCACTAAGTTAATATGTGTCAGAGTTGATGGTGTTTCTATAATGCAAGGACACATGAATGGTCTTTGTGTTAGACTACAAATATTTTTTACCCCATATTTGATCCCTATTCATTGCATGGCTCATAGAATGAATCTTGCATACAAAATTATGGATACATTTACAAATGTAGCGAGAGTGGAAGAGCTTGTCCATGAAATTCATGATTATTTTTTGCGTAGTCCAAAACATTTTTTAGAGTTTCAAAAGTTTGCACTAAGAGTTACTAAAGGTAAAAAACTTTTAAAAGATGTAGATACTAGGTGGATTTCAATATATAAACCAGCATATAGAGTTTTCAAAGAATATCAATCCTTGCCAAGGTTTATGTATGCAAATCGTAGGGCAGATGATAAGGCTAAAGATTTCTTATTTTGAATGAGTGACTTTGAAAAACTTCTCACATTGTGTGGTATTCTTCCAATGTTGGAATAAATGAATACTTTGATCAAAATTGCACAAGAAAGATCGATTTATATTGTGGATTTCATCAGGATGAGAAAACAAATATGTATGCATATTGATATGATGTACGCATTTGGTCAAAGTTTTATGGATCCCATGTTTAAGAGTTGAAGAGCATTAACAAACGTGAATGATCCTCAGAACTTTTTTAAGTTCAATATAAATGATCATCTATGTATTAATATCCAGGAAAATAAAATTCCTTTATATTGTTTTGGTCAGCGAATGGATATACCTACAAATAAAGTTGAAAAATACCCATAACATAGAATACATTTCATGTAGTTGTAACAGATAAAAAAATTAAACTGAAAAAAATAGCAGAATCATTGACAAAATAAATCAGAGACCGTTTTGAAAGAGATGAATTGCTTGAGGCTATGGGTGTGGTTAACTTGATGTTTTTGGATCCTTGTAATGAATACCATAATATAAATGGTTTATTTCTCAAATACATGGGCACTCTTGCAAGCCATTTCATTAAATGTGTGGCAGTCAATAGTGTTGAAATTAATGGCATTCTCAACAAAGATCTTTTGACAAAATAATCAAACTGTTTTGGAACAACAATGTCTGCTCAAGTTTCACAAGTCAGTAATCATCATGAAAGAGTTTCTATTTTACGTTTGTGGAAACAATTATATCCCAGTAGTATCATACAACATACTATGAGTGAATATTTTAGTTTATACAAATTATGTCAAACGATGATTTTAGGATCTATGGAGGATGAAAGGGTATTTAATGCATTATCATATGTAAAGTCTAAAATTTGAAATAGGTTGGAAAAAAAATTGGAAATTTTTTTGAGAGTATATGTGTCGACCTATGAGGTTGAGAAGTTTCCTTATAAAAGAGCTTTGTCATATTGGAAATCTCTAGCAAAGAGAAGAGGTGTCATTAATACTCAAGATGATGAGGATAATGGTAACACTGATGACACTATGATGACAAAAATTTCTGGTATGAGTCCAGAAGATTTTACACAATCTGAAAAGAGTTTGTTCTAGCTTCCAGCATTATGATGCAAAAATGCTTTCATTTGATTGATTTCATGTATTAAACTATTAATTTCCAATAGAATATTGGGATTTGATTCATTTATTTGATTTGATTTCACATATTATTCCATCAATTTTCAATAAAATATTAATATTTGATTATATTTTGAGACATGTTTTCATTTATTTTGGAACAAAATATTGATTACAGAATCACAGATTTATTGATTTTTACATGTATTTTGATTTCACATATTATGCTATTAGTTTTCAATAGAGTATTGAGATTTTATTATATTTTGAGACATGATATTTTGGTTTCAAATTCACATATTATGCTATCAGTTTTCAACAGAATATTGATTACAGATATTATTGATTTTAACATGTATTTTGATTTCATATATTATGTTATCAGTTTTCAACAGAATATTAATTACAAATATTATTTATTTTCACATGTATTTTGCAAACCATTATTGAATAAAGTATAAACCATGTATTGAATAAACCATGGATTGAAAAACATGTATTGAAATCAATGTATGACAAACCATGTATTGAATAAACCATGTATTAAAAATGAAAACCATGTATGGCAAACCATGTATTGAAAACAATGTATGGCAAACCATGTATTGAAAATGAAAACCATGTATTGAAAAAAATGTATGGCAAACCATGTATTGAATACACCATGTATTGAATAAACCTTGTATGGCAAACTAAATATTTGTGCTCCATTTCATTCATTTCAAATTATTTCATAAAAAATTAAAGAATATTTTATTGCATCCACATAATTCAAAATTATTTATTCCATCCACACAACTGATCAAAACATCACAATATTGAAAACAAAATATCAAAAAGTAATACAAAATTTATGGAAATTGTCTATTTGATTCATTTAAAACATATACGAGTCTTTGACAATTTAAAAAAAAAAACTATGCAACATGTTCCTTTTCACCACATTCCAAAATCCACAAATAAGAAAATAGTAGTTCTACTTTTTTTCCTGCAAAGTGTTTGAAGTGTCAGCTACATCTATCTCAATATCCTTTGCTTCTAATGCACCAGCCCTTACCAAATTTTTAGTTGTAGTGTTTTTTCTTGATAGCAATAAACCTTCTTCCTTAGCAGGATCTTCTTTAAAGGGTGCATTCAGTTCTTTCTCATTTTCTTTTATTGTAGCCTCCACATCTAGGCCCTTATCTTTGATAAACTTATTAAGCCAATTGTTCTCTCGAACAGTATATTATAGTCTCTTCTTCACTTTAATAGCATTATTCACATTGGTTTTTGCTATCCTGATCAACATTTTCATGGTTGTCACTTGTTGCTTTAAGTGTTGATAATTAGAGTGCAAAATACAAGAGAAAATAATTAATATTTATAAAAATATATATTAAAAAATTATTTTTAGATATATGTAAAACTTACATTTGTTGTAATTCTTGCAGTTTCTGCTACTGCTACTTTCTTCTTATCTAGTTCCCATTCATTAAAATATTTTTTGGCTTCAGCATTCAGGTTCTCTAATTGGTCCAACATAATGGCTAGAACTTCATCATTGTTTTTATAATCAGCCTTCACTATGCGAGATTCAACTTTAAGTAACAAAGCATCAAACTTTTATGGCTAATTTAATACCTTTGAAAACAACTCCTTTCTATGTGTAAAGTTCTTGTATCTGCCATTTATTACTTTGATCATAACCTTGGCCTGATATTTCCATTCTCTTAATGTATCAATATCTACAAGAAGATTATTCGTAACAGTAGCCTTACATATGTTTGCTAATAAAATATTTTCTAAAAATTTTACTTTATCATCATTGCTTGAATGATGATTGGTGTCAAATTGCTTATGGGGGGAAGAGAAAACAACAGCAACATCTACTTCAAAATTCTCCTCTGCTTCATCATTGATCCCTTGACCATGAAGCAGATCACTTGTCTCAAGTGGTATCATAAAATCATCTTCGAGATTCGTATCTAGAGGGGGCATTTGAGACGCGATTTCTACATTTGATAAATTATCAAGTGTTAAAATTAGGAATGATGTCCCTAAAGCAAGAGATTGAAACACAGTATGAGTGTGTGTTTGAAACTAGTTGGTGGTTCCTGGATGCGGCAGTGTGAGGAGTTGTTTTCCACGCATGCGAGATTGGTTCCTCATCGATGGTGCATGCAGTGAAGTCTGTCGGACTTGTTATGGATGAACTTGATATTGATGGACTTGTTGTAGGCATACTGGCTACTTTTCCTATTGTGCACCCAATGGAGACATTTATTTTCTGAGTCTTTTAAATCTAGTTGGTCCCTCTACAAAATTTTACATGAAAAATATAAATTAAAACTAGTGTTAAAACAATGCCATTAAAATAGATCAATTTTAACTAAACATACCTGACTCAAAATCTATAGTCGTTGCCATTGATGATGCAATTATTTGCTCTTGCTCTAAAAATAGTTAAAATATTTTCTTAAACTAAATATAATTTTATATTATTAAAATATATTATTTAAAATAGTACTTTTGAAAAATAAGTTTACCTTGTGAGTTGGATGTTATGTCTTCAATGTCGACTACATCAGATTTATATCCAGAAGTTTGAGGAGTCGTACGTGTATGTTGTCCATCAGGAGACCTCCTATGTTTACGGGTAGGAGTTACTGGTGATGATTGTGATTGTGTGTCAGAATCGGTAGACACTTCTTGAATCCTGATGACGAAATCCCTTTTACTGGATGAGTGAGATGCTCTTCTTTGTTTTCAAAAGAAAATTAGAAAATAACAAGATTGATTGAAAAGAAAGAAAAGAGAGACTATTACAATAAATAAATTTACCTATATTTCATTCTCATTGATGCCAATAGCCAACAAATCTGGGTGCAATACAGTTGAAGGATTTTTTGTTGAAGATTGTAGTATTCTTCATGAAAAAGATAAATAATGAAGTTGTTGGAGGTTATTGTATATGCAAATTGAATTTTCTGCACAGTAAGAAGATCCCGTTTTAGGTGGTTTAAAATATGAGTGGACCAATCATATCTACCTCCATCAATACATTGAATCAATAATGACAATACCCAAAATAGTATTTTTGTAGGTCGATCCTACAGAATAAGCCTTCCCAAGAAAAATTTAATGCATGCATGAAGAAATTTATCTGTAACATTGGAAATGTGCAAACCCCTTTTTGACTTAGAAGAATTAACTAAAAAATAGAGAGAGCATTATTAGAGAATGGAAACTAGAAAACATCAAAATTAAATATTAAAAAAATAAAATTTTAAAAACTTACCTTTCAAATGGTCTGGATTCATGGTATATTTGGATGCTAGCATTGATTTGTCATTTTCAATCAACACGTACTAGTTGTTAACATGGAGACCATCTGAATGGTAGCCCTGTTAGTCACTACACATCCGAGGGGTTCACAATAAAAACAATATCCTTGTTATCAACTCTAATTTGTATAGTGGACACATCATGGTCGTATCAACTAACTATTTTTTGCATCAGGGAGATGTTGACATCTAGTTGTGGCATATTAATGACACTAGCAACTCCGGATGTGTAAATCCAATTGGAATCTCTCCCAAGAGTGATAAAAATGTTCTTTATGTTTGAGCAATATTAGCTCTTGAATGATACCTTGGAAAGTAGAGGAGAGGAATCGCTAGCCATTTCTGATCACCCTATGTAAAAGCTCTAAAAACCCTCTTAAAACACCCTGAAATTGCTAGAAAAATGTTGGGAAAACCCTCTTAGAAAGCTCAAAAAAATCTTTGAAAATGCTCAGAAAAAGCTCTAAAAACGCCATAAAACCATCTGAAAAATCTCTGAAATCGCTGTAGAAAACACTCTAAAATTATTGTAATGCTTTGGAATTCGATGTACAAAAGGTGAAAAATGACCTTGCTACTTTATTTATAGAATTTTGCATTGTTGAAGTCGATGGATGTGTGACACGTGGTAGAGGACAAGACACGTGGTAGCATTTTATTGACGATCTTTGGTGGTCGTCTTCTTCCAGTCGCCTTGTCACAGTCACCATGTGATAGTCGCCATGTGACAATCACTATGTGATAGTCACCTTCTTCTAGTCATCTTGTGATAGTCACCTTCTTCCACTCGCCTTGTGACAGTCACCATGTGACAAGTCCCTTGTGACAATTGCCTTGTGATAGTCGCCTTGTGACAGTCACTTTGTGATAGTCACCTTGCGGAAGTCACCTTATGATAGTCGCCTTGTGAGAGTCACCTTGTGACAGTCACTTCTGACAGTCACCTTGTGACAGTTGCTTCTGTCAGTCACCTTGTGATAGTCACCTTTGTTAGTCACCATTTTAGAATTTGAAAATTTTGGTGCATAAGTTTCAAAAAATTGTCATTATTTGATAATTGTTTTGCAAAAATTTGAAAAATTTGCCCCAATGTTTATACACCTTACGACTAGATTCACCCGGATTTTATAAATACATTTTGGGGATGACCCCTTATGCATAACCCTGCTAAGAAGATAGACTTCCAATTCCAAAGAGCTTCATTGGTGGCCAAATGGGATGAGGTTCAAAAACACTTTAGGGAAGGAATAATTATAGAGCAACTCAAATAAGAGGATGATGCATTGTGTAAAGCGATTAAGGACATTGACAACCAAGAGGAGATCTATTGGAAACAAAGAGCAAGAACCACTTAGTTATTAGAAGGTGATAAAAATACCAAATTTTTCCATTAGATTGCTTGTGCTAGGAAATAGAATAACAACATAGAAGCTCTTTAGGATGAGAATAGACACTCCTTTGATACAATTCTAGGTATGCATTTCCATTCAATGGATTATTTTTTAAAACTATTTAAGGAAAGTATGGCATAAGATAAAGAGGCTCAAAAATAATTTCATGTTGTCATACCCTCTATTATCTCTGAAGAAGAAAATTAGGCCCTACTTAAACCCATTGATAGAGAGGAACTGAAGAAATTAGTCTTTGGAATGAGTACCGAAAAAACACTAGGTTCATATGGCTTTCCAATTAAGTTTTTTTAGGCCTTTTAGGACAACTTGGAGGAGGATGTAATGGCTATTATAGAGGATTCCAAAGGTAGTAAAATAATGTTTAAAGCATTAAATCATACATTCATTGCCTTAATTCTTAAAGGGGATGAGGAGGTACATATTTCAGATTATAGACCTATTACCTTATGCAATGTTATATATAAAATAATCGTTGAGCAACTAAAACTTCTTCTATATAGCATGATCTCCTTGGAGCAAGGGGATTTTATAGAGGGTAGGTAGATCTTGGATGGTGTGGTTCTATATCAGGAGGTAATCCATTCAATGCAAAAATATGGTAATAGGGGAATGTTTATAAAATTGGATATGTCAAAGAATTATGATAGGGTAGAGTGGAGGTTCTTGTAAAATATGATGGTAGCCTTTGGTTTCTCTTAGGATTGGATAGAATGGATCATGAGTTGTGTTTCTACTTTGACATACTCAATGTTAATCAAGGGCCTTCCCTCGTAACCGTTTGGAGCTACTCAAGGCCTTTGTCAAGGAGATCCTTGTTCCCCTTATATTTTTCTCATATTGGTTTAAGGCTTGGGTATACTCATATTGAAGAGAAGACAACAAGGTTTGCTAACAGGTATGAAGGTAGGTGAGGAATTTTTGACTCACCTACAGTTTGTGGATGACATATGATTGGTAAGAGTGGCCAACTTCAGGGAAGCAAGAACGATTAGAGATACACTTAATGTCCACCTTAGGACCACAAACCATATCATCAATGATAAAAAATCTAAAGTGGTCTTTTTTAATTTTAATCAAAATCTTTAGGATAGAATTTTAGAGATCTTGGGATTCACAAGGACTTCTCTCTCAGTGGTATACTTGGGAGTCCCTTTGCATTTTAAAATTTGAAAATAAATATCTAGAGAAATATTTTAGACTGTATCAAGGAAATAATTAATAATTAGTCTCACAAATGGTTAAGCTATGGGGGTAGATTAAATTTTGTGTAGTAAGTCATTCAGGCCATGCCAATTTATAAATTTTCTATCCTCGTTGTCCCACATACCATATATAAAAGGTTGGACAAGATGACTAGAATTTTTCTGAGTAAAAGGTGAGAGGAAATGGGCCTTAGTAGATTGGGAGAAAGTAAGCCAACCCAAGGTAAAGGGATTTTGGGACTAAGGATATCAAAGTTAAATAATAAAGCTTTGGCTAGAAATCTTTACTGGAGGTGGATTTCCCAACCAACTTCTTTATTCGATAGAGTTTTAACTAGTAAATATTTGGGATAGGTAAACCCAAATGAGGTGGGTCATTTCCTTTTGGATGGTAATGGGTCCTTAGTGTGGTAGTATTTAAAGTTAGGATCTTAGATAGTGAAAGATGAATTATTTTGGAAAGTGAGAAGAGAGAAGAAGGCATGATTTTGGATAGATTCATGGGATCAACACCCACCTATCATTATTGAATTCTCAGAACTACATCCAATAAAAAAAACTATGGAAACTTGGGTTTGGATTGAAATTGAAATTTATTTCAACACTAGTTAGCTAGGGGATTATAAGTTTAAGTTGTTTAAGAATTTGGATGAGTGACCAATTCCAATCCCTCTAAAATTGATACCCATAATGACTAAAATATTAGCAAAAATATTTCTCATAGGTAGAGATGAGGATGAATTAGCTTGGGGCTATGGGAGCCTTTGTGTCTATACAATGAAGGATGAATATGATAATATCATTCTAGATCCTCCTCCTCATGCATATCAAGTTGAGGATTGGAGAAATATTTTGCAGTCCAAGGGTTGGTTGAAAGTAAACTTCTTTGCTTGCCAGTTCATTGACAATGGAATTCTTACTTTTGATAATATCAGACATAGGGGAATAATTAGTACATGTCAATGTGTTTTATGCTACAAGAGTGAGAAAACATCTGACCACTTGATATTTGAATTCCCATTCATGCACCAGATCTGGGAGTGATTGTTTGTATCTTATAAAATTCAAGTCAATGGTGATTTGAATTGGATTAATATTTAGGAAATATGGAAGAGGGGTAGATTTAAATCTAAAGCTCTTTGTATCGGTTGAAATATTGGATTACAATTCATTTGATGGCAAGTGTGGTTGGAGAGAAATGGCAAAAATTTTATAGAAACCTTTTCATCTTTAGATAGCATTTGACAGGTCATTTGGAGCAAAGTCATAAAAACTCTGAAAATGTATGCAAAAGAGGAAACTCAGGTTAATATAAGGACAATGGAGAAGGAAGTTGAAGTGTAATAGGGGTAGGTAAGAGCTAGTTGGAAACCACCCCAGAAGGTTGGATAAAAATTAATACTGATGGAGCTACAAAAGGAAATCTGGGTAAAGCTAGAATTGGAGGATTTGCAAGAATCATGTAGGGACAATGCTCTATTGGTAACTACAAGGCCTAGGAAGGGCCATGAACAATGAAGCAGAAGCCTTAGCTATCAAATTTGCTTCTATTTGGGAAATAAAACAAGGTTACAAGATGGTAATCCTAGAATTAGATTCAAAAATATTGGTAGGAGCTATGAATTGCATGAGGAACTTTGCTTTGAAAACATAGAAGTTGAAGATTCTTGTCACTCAAATTAAGGAATTGTGGAGGGAATTTGATGATGTGATTCTAGTTTGTGTTAGTAGATATCTAAATAAAGTGATGGACTTCTTGGCTAAGATGGATACTGAGAAGGAGGTAGGGGTTTAGTGGCACAGTGACATGGTTATTGAGGATGAGATGACTAGGTGGGTTGGTGAGCAAATCCATTGTTTAGCTAATTTAAAAAACCATTGTAGACATATGGTTTAGGAGATTTGGCTCCAATGCAAATCTTCTTTTACTATTGTAAACATGTGTTCTCTTTTGCTAAGGTTGGGAGGAGTCTCATCCCAACATGTAAATGATATTTGTTCTAATATAATTTTTTCAAATTCTTTTTCAATAAAAATGTATTATTACAATTATTTTCTATGAATAACCATATATTATACAAGCAAAAGAACATAATGTGGTTGATTGAAAATATTTGATAAGGAAGTGGAATTGAAAATTCTCATACCTTTTATAACATATTGATATTAAGAGTTTATGCATTATCCAAACAACTACTTGAAATTGCTATTGTGAAATATCATGTTTGATGGACTCATTTTTAGGATTCACTCTTTACAATTTTCTCATAAATGTTTATCATAATGTTGATTTAATTATTATTACTTGAAGTTGATATGAGTTTAATTATTTTGTTTTACTATGTGGTTAATTTTTTTAACCATTTATTTTTGCATACTTTTATGTAGTTGTTGTTACATTAATAGTTTAAAAATAATTTTATATAAATGGATACTCTAGATAGAGAAAAATTTAGGTAGTATTTGAAGAATTAAATAACCTTCCACTATACTAATAATACTAATACTAATACTAATACTAATAATAATAATAATAATAATAATAATAATAATAATAATAATAATAATAATAATAATAGAATAAGAATGTTAAACCCCAACTTATATGTTAAGAACAATTACAATTTCTTTTGCTTGTATAAATTATATGACATAATTATTCCCCACATATCACTTTGCTTACATGAGTGACAACTATGTTTCCATTAAATTTGTAATCATCCAAATGAATATTAGCTTCATGATTTGGTAAGGCTCCAACAATGACAACAATAGCTTCATGATTTCCTACAAGGTATCCATTATTGTTCCTTGTATTGGTTACATAATTGTAGATGATGGTGTGATTTGTTAAGGGTACCAATAGTGGGACACTAATGCCCTTAAGGGAGGCAAAGAATCATAAGGGTACTATTAGTTACCTAGGTCATAATCCTATAAGGGCATTGTAGTTCCTAACCAATCTCTTACAAGAGAAAAAGTTGATATTTGCATACAACCACACTCAACCCCAAAATTTACACAATGTCACCTACCACCATCGCACACATCTATGCTAGGATAACCAATAAGTTATCCATGCACATTACCTTGAGATCTAACATGCACACCAACAACCATGCCTACACCCAAAAAAGTGCCTCCTCCAAGAATATACCAAATATTGGCATTCATGTATAGCCTAGGTCAAAGGATTAAAAACAAGTAGAGGGCTAGTAAGAACAACTCTTTGTTGTAATATACTGATTTTATTATGCATGATTTGATGTGGGATGCCAAATGTAATTTTGTGAATGCCTAGGTTTTTGTGTCTACATATGCTCCTTTTTTTATTGCTTTGTGTAAAACACAATGTGGTGCAAAAACAAATGACATTTGTCTTTATTGGATGAATCAACTCAAATATTCTCGACACTTGATAATGAATGACTCTTGAAAATTTTGATTTGTAGCTTACCCCCTCAATTGGTGAATGGGTGAAGAATGAAACCCATGAGCCAATTGACCGAATGTGGATGATGAATGGAGGTGTATGTGATGGATGCAAATATTTGAAATCAAGATCAAGTTGGATGCTCCAAGTTTGGGGTGGACCTGTGTTGTTGTAAAATTACCTTTTGGTATTATTGACATGCAAAATGATGAAGTAAAGGAACCAATCATCCTAGGAGCCTGTTGTCCTAGTGACTTTATCAAATTCCTTAATGAAAATTTATGAAGTAAGAATTTTTCATGTTTTGCAACCCTACAAAGTAGGCGTCAATGACAACCTTGGGAAAATTTACTTAAACATAGGTCACTCAAAAATTGGGGGACCAAACTTATTTAATTTCAAACACGATGAGATGAAATGATTTTGAATAAGTGTCCTTATGGTAATTTACCCATCCTACCGGATTGCATGGATAACCAATCACTGCAACCACCATGTATCTAGAGTAAATCACTAGATACAAGATTCTCTTGAGATGATGATGATGTGATATTTTGATTTGGAGGGTTTTACAATATTGTAGCCATTTTCATTTGAAGGGCAGTTGTGTAAGATGGTTATAAACAAAATTCAACGTGGGTTACCCGAATCTTGAAAAATATGAACATTGTTGAAATATTACTTTTGAAAAATTGTTGAACTTAATTTGGCAAACCTTTCATCCATGGGTAGACAAGCTTTAGTCTATGATTTAGGCTTTAGGTATACCAAGTGTTTGTTTGATTGAGATTTTTTCTTGTGATATGCCCCAAAAAAAAGGGTGTATGATAGTCTTTGGTAATGATTCTTGAATGAAATAAATTTCCAATGTTGAGTGTTTTGAGTATTTACTTGATTTAAGACTAGAATTTGTAGATATTATCTACCCCCTCAAGCAATGAGTTGACGAAGAAGAATAAAATCATGAAAGTGATGAAATAGATGACAATGATTAGAATGAAATGAATGTTTTTTGTTACAATTCTGATTTCGACCATTATTGGTAATTGTACACCTCTATCCCTTGAAGTAGTCCATCCGTATGGCTTTCTTAGAGAATTGAGATGATAACAATTTGATTCTCTCTCAAGGTGAATCACTGTTCAAGGGCCTTATGGTAACCTATCCATCTGACTGGATTGCATGGATAATTAGTCACTACAACCGCTAGGTGTATAAGATAAGTTACTGTATACGAGGATCACTTGAGGCTAAGTGGAAGAAGAAGAATGTACACCTCTATCCCTTAGAGCAGTCCAACCACATGACCTTCTTAGGGAGTTGAGATGAGATCACTTCTATTCTTTCATGAGCCTATTGAATTTGTGTTTGACAAAAGAAATTGGGTATCTTGAACTTGAACTTCTTCCACTAGTGAAGGGAAATAGGGGTTATTTATAGATTTTTTGCAAGGGTGAGGGGGGTGACTAGGAGGTGAGGTGGCAACCATGTGACAGGTGTGGAGAATAATAAAAATCTATAGACTTACATTTGTAGGAATGTGCACCTTCCAACATTAATGACCTTGGGTGGGGAGAGTCCTCACCCACCCAAGTGTCATAAATGGGTATGGGAAGTGGTGATGGAGCATGGGGATGTGTAAACCTAGGGTGATGTGGATGAATTTTAAATTTTTAAAAATTACATGGTGGATTTGAAAGGATTTAGGAATCTATGATGGATATTTATTAGGAGTTTTGACTTGGGATTTGAGGAATTTTAAATTTATGGAAATTGCAGAGGATTTGGAAGGACTTGGGGATTTGATAGAAGCATTTAGTAGGGGATTTGGTAGAAGCATTTATTAGGGGCTTTGGTAGGGAATTTGAGAGCTGATTTGGATTTTTGAGAATTTTATTTGGGATTTGAGAATTTATTGTAGATTTTTTAGGATTTGGTTAGGAGATAGGAAATGATTAGGGCTTTATTAGAGATTTGATTATGGAATTAGGGATTAATTGGGATTTTGGAAATTTTGAGGATCATTTGGGGATTTTGAGGGAATTTGTTAGGAATTTAGGAAAATTAGGAGAATTAATGAAGAATTAGAGAGATTTTGGGGGGTTTAGGGGAATTAAAGAGGAAATAGAAGAATTTAGAGGAAATCAAAATATTTAGAGAGAATTAAATTAAATTAGAGGAATTAGATAAATTAGAGAGGGAAGTTGAGTCATTTAGAGCGGATTAAGATAATTAGAGAGAGAATTAGAATATTTGGAAGGATTTAGATGAATTTGAGGGAGAATTTAGGATTTTGGAGGAATTAAGAAGGATTAGGGAGAAATTTTGGGATTTTAGAGAGATTTATAGGAATTAGAAAGGAATTAGGGGATTTTGGAGAGAATTTAGGGATTTTATGGATTCTAGAGAAATTATTTATGATTTTTGGGAATTTTGGTGAATTATGGGGATTTTGGGAGGTGTTTTGAGAATTTGCAAAATTAATCAAAATTTGGGTTTTTAGGGGATCACAAAATGACATGTTTTTGGTGTCTACATTTACCCCTTTTTGTATTGTGTTGCATGTGAACACAATGCAATGCAAAAATATATGACACCAATTTTTGGATTAACGATAGATTATAATTAATGGATGACCACGACTTTCAATGTGTCATAATGACAACTTTAGGAGGTAGATTCAATATTACCTCAAATAAAGAGTAATGTTGTATGCCCTAATTATAGAATGGACAAATGCCCTAGAACCTTTGCCTTCAATATATTGATGAGATCATTTGATGTGGTAAGTTCACCAGCGATTGGTGGAGAAGGTGATATACCTTGGACACCCCCAAATTGATTGATGACTAATGATTAGGTGGTAAGGATGCATACACACCTAAAACTATTATGATTGATGGGGAAGGTGACATACCTTGGAAACCCACAAATTGATTAATTATTGATAAGTAGGTGGTAAGGATTCACACACACCTAAAAAAATTGTGATTGGTGTGGAAGGTGACATACCTTAGACACCCTCGAATTGATTTATGATTGATGATTAGGTAGTAAGGATTCATATACACTTGAAACTCATCTTATTTATGGAGAAGGTTACATACCTTGGACACCCATGAATGATGATTAGGTGGTAAGGATTCATACATACCTAAAACTATTATGATTGATGGGGAAGGTGACATACATTGGACTCCCTCGAATTGATTAACAATTGATGATAAGGTGATAAGGATTCATACACACCTAAAATTCTTAACAAAATATCATTGCATGATAGAGAAAAAAAATGAATTAGATGGAGGGTAAGATTTAGAGGTTTAATGGAGCAAAATTTGTTAGTAGGAAACTATTTAGGGCTGGGTTATTGGCAATGGCAACCATCCCTAGCTATTGGAAACCATCCTATGCGGTCACCAATCATTTGGAGCAGTAACCAAAGCAACCTAGGTGAAATATTTTAATGTTTTGGGGGATCAAATGATGTCAAAAGTGGACAAAAATATACTCAAAAAATATCTTTTCAAGCTCGATCCAATGGTGATAGTTTTGGGAAATTTGGAGAGTATTTGATAGGTAAAAGGTGGCTCAAATATGACCTTACATTTAGGAGTGAGAAATGCTCAATTTTAGGTTGTTGAATGTCAAATTTGGCTTCGGTGGTTATAGGGTAGATGTATGGGGATGAATTGATGATAATTGCTTAAAAGTGGGTCAATTGTGAGTGCTTATAGAGATGGTGAATAGGAGGGAAATGGTGAGACAACTGGAGGACAACAACAAGGATGTTCATTTTGGTTGAGGTAGGAGAGGCCACCATTTTGTATCTATATACCTAATTCATGATGTATTATGATGCCAGAGGGTAGGTTTGATGTAGTCTTTGAGCATGGCATGAGGATGTATGGTGAGTTATTTGTGATATATATACATGAGTTATGTGTTGATGTGATGCCTTTGTGTGTTGGATTATGATGATTGTGATTGATGAGTTATGATGAGATGGTTATGCTAGATGATATGATGGATTTGAGTAGATGGAGGATGATGTGTAGTGACTTATAGTTACTTATTCAATCATATTTTGGATAGGTGTATATGTATTTCCTTATCATAATTAGTGTAATTAACCAAGGATATACACATAGTCATAATAACATAATGGTATAACATGAGAGAGGGTAATCATAATGGACATTGAATGCGATATAGGAATAAAGATAATATGCGGTCCTAATAAACTACAACAAATGTTTGATGGGATAGGATATAAATAGAAATATGAAGACATGTGTACAATGAGTTATGAAGAGCTACAAGATATGTGTTTTCCTAAATGTCTTAGGAATTTTGAATTTTGGAAGTGTTTTAGCAAACTCAAACACCCTAGTGATACCAATCAAGTTCATATATTAGTCAGTTAGTATCTTTTAGACATCTACACCATCATAGGAAGTCAAGTCACTTACGTACCAAAGTGTGTACAATGAGGTTTATTTATAATTTTGAGCAAGGTTGGATTGACCAATTGTAGCTCAAGCCAATATATGATAACTCATTTGCAAGTGGTCAAAGGTTTGTATAAAATAAGGTTACTAATGAGACAAACATGTAGCCACACAGAGGGTATACTCCACTGCTATTCAAGTGTCTATAGCCCCAGTGGAGATATCTCCATAATACTTTGATATAGTTCCACTACCAACCATGCATCTATAGCCTTGGTGGAGGCGTATAAAATGCCTAAGGATGCATGATGAATTATTATTATTTTAGTATATTGATTTATCTTTGCATGCATTGTGGATCCTTAGATTTTGATTATGTGCATGATAGGATGAGTTTGGGAAACTGTTCACTTCATGGTGAGAGATACTCTTATCTTCCTTAGACTCAAAATGTGATTAAGATGTGTTATATGTGCATGGTCCAAGAGATAACTTCAGATAATTGGGAGGGTTTCATATCTCCTTAAGGCCTAATGATATTTGATGAAGGTTGATTGGAACACTAGGTATGGATGAATAACCAAAACAACCTCTATGTCTAAGCAACCTAAGACATTGGGATGATGGAACCAAGTAGGGCATGTGACAAAAAAATAAGAGAGGGATAATGGGTGCACAAGACAATGGATAAAATGATATGACACATGACCAAACATGACATGATGGACAAAGAGAGAATAAATAAAACATGAGACATAAAATGGATACAATATGTACAACTATTTTATGTCATTGATTAATTACACCAATCAAAATTAGGAGACACATATACAAGAAATTCAAAAAGATATTAAACAAGCATGTCATTAGCCTTATGCAGGATTGTAATGGATGAATGAGATGGATATATGTAATTAATGGATGTAATGTAAATAAATTGATGTCATGAAGGGAGGGTGAGCTCCCATAGGCATAAAATTATATGGAAGGATAGGTGACTCCCTCTAGTCACATGTCCTTCAATAAAATGGAGAAAAATATTGACTAGAAGCTAAATATTGGAAAAGAATGGGGCCATCGAGAGAAGGTCACGTCAATGAGATGGTTAATTCTCCATGATCATTTAGATATTGTACTAGATTCTTGAGTGTCAACAATAATTAATGTGGTGGCACTTTTGATGATGATATATGTAATAGTGGTCTTCCTCATACCATTTAGGTTTAGATTTATTGGTTTATTCTATGTGAATTTTAGGTAAATAAATATCTTTTGTATCATATAATTTTTGAAAAATGGTTGATAGTGGCTATGAGAAGGGTGTCCAGGGGTGAGGTGGATGAGGACATTGAGCTCGATTAGAAGGTTGAGAAGAAGGTAGAGTAGAAAAAGAGTGAGTAGAGGAATATTTTGAGGGTAATGCAGAGGTCTTGTGACAACTTGACTACATCTCAATATTTGTGATTTGGTACATGATTTGTGTTAGGTCAACTGGAGGTGGAGTTAGAGTGGACTGCATAGGTTTGTATGGTTAGAAAATATGTTCGGTAATACGTTGATAGGGATAAGAACATGGATAGGGTAAAAGTAGAGGAAGAGAATGAAATGAGTGACAAAGTTATGGGTATTGGGCCACATTAAGGGCATGAGATAAAGGATAGGGTGTTGGGAGAAGGGGGAAGGGATGGTGTTGGAAGAAGCTTTAGAATACACAAGGTTGATCGATTCAAGGAGGAAATAGTGGTTCTATCAAGAAGGGTTATGGTTAGAGCGGATGAGGTGGCCTAAGACATTAGGCTTAGATTAGAATATGAGGATCGAGAATGGTCTTTCGTAGCTAGATATGGGATAGTATAGATGGTGGGGAAGGTACTAGGTGGGGTGAGAGACATCTTCCCCAAATGTGTTAGAGGAGTTGTGGAGGGGTGGGGAATTTTCCTAGAATGGTCCATGGAATTATGCACTTTAGCTCTTGTTTGGATGTGAGTCTGGACCATAAGCAAATAAAGGCAAGATAGAATATGAATAAAAGGATTTTGGGGTATTTGTATAGTTTAGGTGGTGGTTTTTGGATGGATTTCATGAAAGAAAAATTCTATCTACACAAACAATCAAACACACAAATAGATGATGATGCAATTGTGCAAGTTGGATTTTTTTTACTATTTGATGTTGTTCGAAAGTTCTAGGCTTTGTGAATTTGTTTTTTTTTGTCTTTATGTCTCTTTTTGTTGTTTTTTTTTTGTTGTTATTTTTATTTTATGTGTTTTGATGTATCCTAGCCCTAGGATCTACAAAAAGGGATGGATGGGGTGGTATCTACAAGGGTGTGTTTATGCACATTCCTAAAATAAAAGTAATACAAAAATGGCTAAGAATGGCTTCCTATGGCAAGGTTGGATCCAGGTTTCCTAAAGAAAAAAAGGAATCTCTAGCAAGAGGTAATACTGTCTCAAAATTGCATAGGCCAAATAGGCTTCTGCTTCACCCTTGGGAAGGCTCAATAAAAAATTTTAGCTATGCACCCACTAATTATTTATCCCCATGAGCAAGGATGTTTAATCTTAAGATTACCCCAATCTAGTCCCAAGGGTAATTGATTTTTTGGTGATGAAATCCAAAAACTATGTGATCTAAACTATGGTATCTAAGGGCTCAATCGATGGTTGGGGATGAAGTTCAACATCACCGGTTGGTTTTCCTAGCAATTGTTTTATGGAAAAATGTGCAAGTGTGTGTGATTTTGATGTTTTTTTAATGTGTCGAGAATACCTATTTATGATGCATAACTAAAGCTTATCCTAAATATGCAAGATGTAAGGCAAACAAGGACTATTCCTAAGATGACCTATTGCTACCTAATGCAATCAATAATAAAATAAAAGAGAAGCCTATCCTGAGAATGAGATGCAACTAGTATAGAGTACTAACTAAGAAAAGGAGAAGAGATCTAACCTAGAATTAAAGAGAAAAGAAGAAAACCTATGCTAACACAGAAGGAAGAAGCTTATGCCTAGAGAAGAAGGTGACCAATTCTATGGAAGAAGAGGAGAATCTATGCTATAGGAGAAGGAAAGTGATAACCCTAAAATTGGGGGAGTGGAGGGAAATAAGGATGTGCTACCAGAAGAACAAAGACCTAAACTAGTGACCAAATGGATGAAGCAGTAAGGAATACTACAAAATTACCCTAGGCCTAAAATTTTGGGATTAGTTAGTTCACAAAGCCAACCGCTAGGGGGCTATAATTTTTTAACCTCCAAGGGTGGTTGGGACTGCTAACCACCTAGGGGTAGGTGGTTGGACCCAAAGGAAAATTATGAGGAAGAAAAAAACAAGGGAAACATGATAAAATGATGAAGGGACTGTGGTCAGTGGACTATAGCTAGTTTGGTGATTGATCCTAACCTAATCTAAGCTAAGTGAATATGGCAACGAGCTATGCTAATATAAAAAAGGATGATGAACCTATTTTATGGAAACAATGAAGACACTTGGAAAAAACTATTCTAAGGAAAATTAACTATGCTAATAAAATGAAAGGCAACTATTTTATGAGAATGAAAAGCAACTAATCTATGAAAGTGAAGAAAAACCAATATAGGAAATAGAAGGCAACTAATATATGAAGGTGATCAATAACTACTCTATGAAGATGAAATCCGCTATGCTAAGAAAATTGGAGAAACAACTATGCTATGGAAATTGAAAGACAACTATGCTAATGAAATGAAAATAACTATGCTATGGAAATAAAACAACCATGCTAATGAAATGAAAACAAATATTCTATGGAAATAAAAACAACTATGCTAATGTATTAGCTAAATTAAAAAAATATGCTAAAGAGATGAAAACAACTAGGCTATGGACATAAAAACAACTATGCTAAAGGGAATGAAAACAACTATGCTATAGAAATAAAAACAACTATGCTAATGAAATGGAAACAACTATGCTAAGACATTAAAAACAACTATGCTAAAGATATGAAAACAACTCCACTATGGAAATAAAAACAACTATGCTAAAGAGATGAAAACAACTAGTCTATGGAAATAAAAACAACTATGCTAAAGGGAATGAAAATAACTATGCTATGGAAATAAAAACAACTATGCTAAAGAGATTAAAACAACACCTATTCTAAGGAAATGAAAGGAACTATGCTAAGGAACTTGAAAGCACCTATTCTAAGGCAATTAAAGAAACTATGCTAAGAAATGTAAAGTAGCTAAGCTAGGGGAAGTAAAGCACCTATGCTAAGAAATAATAAAGCACCTATTCTAGGAAAAGTAAAGCATGCAAACTAATACAATCAAAAACTACTATGCTAAGGGATTCAAAAACAACTAAGCTAAGGGAGTGGACAACTATGCTAATCCAAGGGATTGCAGCTATGCTAAACTAAGGGATTGAGATACAACTATGCTAAGCTAAGGGATTGAGAGACAACTAAGCTAAGAAATTAAAAATGACTATGACAAGGAAAAAAAATGAATGATGATGGATTAGACAAAAAAATTGAGGATGAAAACCTCTAACCTATAGTCCTATGTTGTTGGTGGAGTTGGTAGAAGTTACTAGTTTTCTTTATGGTCTAGACTTCCTCAATAATCCCAAGTACGAAGGGGGTGGTGGTTGGCACTGCTAACCACCAATGGATAGGTGGTTTGGTTTGTGAGAGGTTTTGGTTAACTCTATCAGGTGCTTGCAGTTCTGTACTCCCAAAGGATAATCTGGACAAGTCTTACCTACAAAATAGTATAAAAAATAATTATTAGAAGATGTTTTGTGATGGCAAGGAAAAGAAGAATGACAATTTTAAATGAAGAGCCACAATCCACAAGGAAAATAACCAAATGTCTACAAAACAACAAATTAATTTGCAAACTAAGAAAAATCCTAGCAAGAAAACAATTAAAACTAAGGACTAAGAAAAAGCAATGATGATGTTTTTCAAAGGAGGGGAAAGGGTGACAAACCCTAGACGCCCCAAGCTTGTTGACAAATGGAAAGAAAACCTAACTTACAAGTGGATGATAGAACCTAAGGAGATGATGACCAAGAAACTTGATTGTTGCAAGAGAAATGAAGACTAAATCAAAAGAAGTGGTCATGTGTTAAGAAGAAGGAGGACGATGACCAACCTTAACACTGATCAAATCCAACTCACTAACGTTTAAATGGAACATGGTGTGTGTGGTTCCTTTTATGCTTAAAGAAAGTAAAACAAGAGAGCACTCAATGCTAATTCACTAAATGCATAAATAAAATTTCACTTTTAAAAATGTTAGATAAAAGCAAACCCACAAAATGCATGTCCTAAATGATAACCTACCCATTAGGTAGGCTACAAGCAAGCAAGCCATACAAGTGCATCTCTACTTAGTTATTTTCTGTTTTTCTTCTTTTTTTGTTGTTTTTGCAATTATGGAAAAGTGAAATCTACCTTTCTACCTTTCAAGCAAACAAGGGAAGCAAGAAAAACCAAATCTAAGCAATTTTGAACAGTAAAAATGCAAAGTGAAGGTTTAGGCACTTACCTTGATAGCCTAAGATCCTACTATTTCTAGAATTTTGAGCAAAAAACCCTCTATTTTGTGGTCGTATTGAGGTGGAACGACTGCAAATTTGGGGGTCGTCCCTGCCTGGGATAGCTACTATGGCCATCCCTGGGTATTCCAATTAGGAAATCAAGGGTTGTTTAGGCCAAAATGGCCAGTACCTGCAACATTCAAAGCATAGAAATAGGATAAAAAACTTGCAAAAGTAAAATGGGATAGGGGTCCCACCTTGATCGCCACTGTAGAGAAAAAAAATGGCACACATAGGAAGGGAAAATGATATGCATGTATTGTTCTACTTGATTCTAAACACTACGAAAGCAACACTTCAAACAAGCTTAAAATGATACATATATGAAATAAATGGGTGATTCTCCTTATATTGATATAAATGTCAAATAAGCGATTACAAAGTGTCCCCTTGAGGCCTCTCAATTAATGCACTCAATACAATAATCAAAGGATAAAATCCTTCCAAGAATCCAAGGTGTGCTTCTAATGTCTTCCTCGCACTCACGATTGAGGTGAGAAGACTTTTGATATCATCGCAAAGTGTTCTATCATTGCTCTAGCTTGTTGCTCCTTCCTCGTGTACTATGATACCTGGGTCTACACACAAGAAACAAAAATTGACTAAAATCATGTGCGGATTAAGATGAAATTGTGAAGGTGCATGCATCAATAAGCTTGAAAGAGAAAAATACAATAGACTATTCAAAATTACTCCAAATGCTACCAAATTTGAGATCCATGCATATTATGTGCTCTATAAATGATCTAATTGAAAATAGTAAGAAAATCATGCTCAAATTTATGGTCATCCCGGGGTGATCCAAACAGACCTACAAAACACAAAAAGCATAATAACCAAGGCAAAACAACTCCAAATTGCACCAAATTTGAAAAGAAAGCATATAATCTAATCTATAATAGACCTATGTAAAAATAGTAATAAAATTGTACTCCAATTTGTGGCCATCCTAGGGTGGGAGGGTTAGGACTGTCACAATTTGGGGGCCATCCTAGGGTCGGATGACCACCAAATCTGGTGATTTCTACCACCAATTCCTCTGGGAATTGGTCCAAAGCACTCTTAGGGGTATTGTCAAAAAATTTGGGGATAAGGTTCACTCAAATGGATCGGTTTTATAAGCGGATTGTGTGTTTTTTAGTCACTTGAAAACCTCCTCTTTATGGAGATCTCAAGGTAAAATGCACAAAAGTGAGGGGAAATATCGACAACACTTCATTGCAAATGTTGCAAAGACTCTTCTCTAAAATTGGGTGGAATTGATCCACTTTATCGCCTAAGATGGTATTTGGTCAAATGGGCATGTGAGGCCATGTGAGGCAAGAGTCACCATTTGTCTCAAAGGTCACCATGCATTGGAGGAGGAAGGAATCTCCCTTTTTGGTCTCTAATGTGCAATGTGTCATGAGATTTATGCATCCTGTCACTAGCATGCTCGAATAGGTGGGGTAAATGGCAGTTTTTGGGTGTCATTTAGCCCAATTTTGACTTTTTGGGGGTTAAAGACCATGGTCGTCCCACCTAGTGACTACTGCTAGTGGTCATCCCTGGGTGGGACGACCATGAACTATGGTCATTCTAGGGTGGGACGACCATGCCTACATGGCCCAAAACTTCCCAAAAGTGGGGTAGGACATCCCAAAAGTGGTTAGGACCACTATGTAACCTTTGAGGGTTGCCCAAGGGGGCCATATGGTGTCAAATTAGACAATGCCTTGGTCATCTAATTGGATTGACACGATTTTAGTGTCTACAATACAGACTAAGTACCATTTCATACGCTCAATGTTGGAAGATGGACAATTTAAACTAGAGAAGATACACACTAGCCAAAATCATGCAAATATGTTCACAAATACAGTAACTAGGGAGAAACTGGGTTCTTGCTCAATTTTCGTTGGTCTTCAAATATGATAGTAAAATGTGATAAAATTTCTAGGTCCAATGTTGAAGCATAGTCCAGCAGGTGCAGTAGTGGTGGAATTACAGTGATCAGTATCCAAGTGGGAGATTGTTGGTTGTGGAGCCTGATTCTAATTTGGAGGTCCTATTTTAGCCATGTTTGGACCCACTCTACGAAAGGATATGGACGTTATGTAATTGTGTGTCAAATTGCATGTTAATCCGAGTTTTTTGTGAATTACTATTTTTGGAAAAAAATTGATGAAAAATAATTTTTCGAAAATAGTAATTACTAAAAATAGAATTTTTTTGACGAAAAATAATTTACCGAAAATAGTAATTACTAAAAATAGAAATTGTTTTGACGAAAAATAAATTTTCAAAAATAGTTATTACTAAAAAAGGCAAATTGCGATAGAAAATATAATTTTCTGAAAATAGTAATTCTTTTTTATTTTGGGGTTTAAATGATTTGCTCTAAAATTTTAACCCTCATTTTATAGGAGGATGTTGTACGACATTGGAGATTGTAGTGTGAAGAGTGTGAAGGGTGTGAAGAAAGTGAATAAGGAAGAGAGACTGTAATTGTGAGATCGAAGATGAAGTACGATGGATTTGTTATAGGTTGTATCCCTTCGAGATTTGTTGGATGGAATAATAAGGCTTGGTTATTTTCTTCATGGATGTAGCCCACATTGGGTGAACCACATAAATCTATCTCATATATTTCTTTATTCTTCTGCATTTTATTTTTACATTAATTTATTGCTCGTGTTTTATTATTTAATCCTAACACATCTTACCCCTACCATTGTTCAACCTATCATGTTTGTCCAATCGACACCCTCACCTTTAGCTCAACTCGCTTTTACGGTAGTAAACCCTTCTACTCATCCTTCCCCCTTGATAAATCCTTCATCCTAGCTAGCCACTCCTCTATGGTGTATCGTCCATCCATCTTCTGGCTTCCTCCCTTGTTCTTCCTTGACAAGTCCTCCACCTCCTCCCTTGTATTTGGTTTATATTGCTCCTCAACCTTTGCCCTCTCAAATTTTTGACACCCATTCTTCTACTCACTCTTCTCCCATTATTTCTACTCACCCATACATTTCTCCCCACTCCCCTCCATTCCCATAATAATTTAACTCTCATATTCTTCCTCCTACTAAATCTTCTAGACCTGCCTCATAGTTTCCTCATGTTGCATTTGTTCCTTCACCTACTCCTTAAGAGTGTCATTCTTGGAAGCGGTGCACCACTCAGTTCGATTCTCAACTGGTAAGTCCTTTTTCATCTATTTCTTCTCTTTCCATCATCCTCTCTCCTAAACCCCAACCTTCATCATCCTCTTCTTCCCCTCCAATACTAAAAATTTATGGATCTCCTCCATAATAGGCAAGTCAAGAGACACCCCATGTATTTGTACATATGTCTAGTCCTGGTCTAGGGGATTACATTGTACATAACGCTACTATATCCACCACTAGCATCCAATCTATAAGATATTTTGGTCATCCTTGAGATGTACCTTTAACCATAGGTGTAGTTATTCCCATTGGCCCCTCGAAAAACTAGATAAATTTTGTGTACATAAGATTTTATACCTCTTTCAAGAAGCATAAGCCTAAAGAGCCTAAGGCACAGTTTTATGGGAACATAAACTATACATCCAACCCATCATTTTCCATGTGATATTTTCAATGTTTCTAGTAGCAAGGATTTGACCTGGATCATTATGAGCAAGTTCCATGGTACCTTATCGATTTGCCTTACCAACAACCCAAAAATAAATTTGGACTAGGCTATCATCAAGACCACACAGTAACCCTCCTTGCAAAAGAATTTGAGTGCCTTAATCTAAGTAATGTAGAGGATAATTTGATGAATACATCAACCCTGAGTATGCTTCTCTCATCAAACCTTTATTCTCACAATCGTTGGTGGATATTCCTACAAAAAAATTCTAGGTTTCCATGATCCATGTCACTCCTTATGACACCTTTAAATATGAGCTTGACAAGCAATTTTACAACCTCTTGGTTTCTTATGATAGCTTTGAATACATGTCATCCCCTATTGTCCCTATCACCACACAGTTGGACAAAGAGGTTGATTATTTATACATATTTCTAATTCCATTACCTATCATTCCCTTGCTTCTCCCATGCAAGCATCCTAATGGTCAACCACCTCATCCCATTGTGCCTTGATGATCCACACCTCTACCAAACTCTCATTCACCTATCATGTAGCAACTCTTACCCCAACCATTAGATCCATCAATATTGAATGCATCCTCTAGAACCTCTACCTACCCACCTCATCACCATCATATTGTAAATATGATTTCTATTGATATTTTGACCCCATTTCATTATGTGGTTGATCCCAATTAAATTCTCAACATAGACCCAAGTTATATTGACTTCAATAAACTTCCTTTCAATCCTTATCTTTATTTTCACCTCTCAGAATAGCTTATACAACAATCAAAGATCTATCTTCCCCCCTCTCCTTCTCATCCTTCTTCTTCTATGAACCAAACTGAAGTCATCGATACCGATGAAGTCCTTGTTGAGAATATAGCGAGTGATCTGCATCTCATCCCCACTCCCATTCAACTATAGGATAGCTCCCACATGCTTCTAGAAGACACCATCAATATTGAACTTAGTTCAAACCCCACCAACCCTCATATCATGCAACTTGAAAATATCTTATCTAGTGAAGAGAGAAGAGAGATAGAGAGAGAGCTTCATAGAGCTCCTAACATAGTACAAGCAAGTGCTTACCTAGTCCTACACTGGTATTCTTGGCCTTTATCCAAATTTGGTGTTCCACAACTTTAACCTAGATAGCAATGCCAAGTTGGTCAAGCAGAAGCTAAGGAAAAAGTATCTCATCATGCATTACTGGTTAATAAAGAGTTGCAAAAACTCTTAGACATGGGATTCATTTAGCCAATTAACTATCTTAAGTGGGTATCAAATATGGTACCCATTGGAAATCCAAAGGGAGGGATACGCATATGCACAAATTTTCAAGATATAAATAAAGCATGTCTCAAAGACAACTTCCTTCTTCCCAGTATTGACATATTATTTGATTTCATAGTTGGTCATGAAATGCTCTCCCTGATGGAAGGATTTTTATGATATAATCAAATATGATTTAATTATTATGATCAATATAATACATCCTTCACCATGTCTTGGGGGACATTTTGCTATAAGGTCATATCGTTTGGTCTTAAAAACGTAGGCATTGCATATCAATGCACTATGACCTACATCTTTCATAACTACATGCATGACATTATGGAAGATTATGTGGATGATTTATTGGAAAAATCCAAAAAGTGCAATCAACATGTTGATATTCTACACAAAGTCTTTGATTGACTTTTGAACATAATGTGAGACTAAATTCTAAGAAATGTGTTTTTGGTGTTGCCTCAGATAAACTTCTTGGATATATCATCTCTTAGCAAGGTATTTAAGTGGACCCCAACAAAGTGAAGGCCATCAAATAAGTGCATCCCCCTACAAACCTAAAGCAATTGTATATCTTGTAAGGCAATATTCAAACAATTCATTGCTTTATTACATAATTGTCTAACAAATGAAAGTCATTCAACCATTTATTGCAAAAGGGGGTCACATTCAAATGGACCCAAGAGTTTCGGGATGCTTCTAAGGCTCTCCTACATCTCCACTAGTTTTATCCCTACCTAGGCCAGGTTTTCCCTTTCACCTATAGATTTTTACAACCAATTTTTCTAGGGACCATGCTAGCTCAAAAGAATGAGTCCAGTTAGGAGCAAACCATATACTATACTAGTCACACCTTGGTGAGTTACGA
Organism: Wollemia nobilis; assembly: GCA_028583015.1. Classification (NCBI taxonomy): domain Eukaryota; kingdom Viridiplantae; phylum Streptophyta; class Pinopsida; order Araucariales; family Araucariaceae; genus Wollemia; species Wollemia nobilis. The sequence goes on from JAQPPZ010002224.1 coordinate 3,642,997, forward strand.
AAATTGATATGCATTTATGGAGAATTTGTGCTTAGCAATAGTTTTTGCTACTAATAAACTACGAAATATACTCAATAATACCACTTATGTTATTGCCCAATAAAACCCATTACGATACATGATGGGTCGATTCTACAATAACAGCTAAACCATAGACTAGATAGTGCTTTTAACTAAATTTGACCTCAAATTCATCAACTAGAAATCCATAAAAGGTCAAGTCATCATAGACCAACTTGCAGAAGCTCCATTCATAGATGATAAACCTCTTATCATTGAGATTCCTAATGATTTTGTCTTTGATACCTCTGAACTCAAAGAGTATGTCGAACCTGAAGATAAAGTTGATCTTATGCTCTTTTTTTACAGTTTCAAGTCTGAGTAAAAGGAAGATGCTAGATTTTTTTTCTTCACATCGCAATGGGATTCACTCCCCTTTTCCCTCAAACTCGACTTCCCCTACACCAACAATAATGCCAAATATGAAGCTCTCATCCTTAGCCTCAAAATTGTAATTTCTATGCGCATCAAGTGACTTCAAATCATTGGTTATTCTCTCCTCATTTTCAACCAAGTGAAGGGTATTTATTAATGTAAATGTGAAGTATGCAAAAAATACAAGTAGGTTGCAGAAGAGTTTTTGTTGCAATTTGAGTGGTATGATATTGAAGCCTCTCTAAGGTTTGCAAGTCATTTTTTTGATACCATGGCCTCTCTCGGCTTCCTCATTCCTCAGCACCTACATGATTAGGTAACCCATGTATATGTAACCACCATCCACAAATATTCTATTACTAAGAAGACATCTCTCGATGATGTGAACATCAAAATTTGTTCAAGTAGAACCTTATGATTCTTGGTTTTCATAGGTCAAGGATTACCTTAAACTTAGTGTTCTTACCCCTGATTTACCTTATGTTGGGAAGAAAACTTTCAATAATAAAGCTACAAGGTACACTCTATTGGGGGACATCCTCTATAAATGCAACTATGATGGTATCCTCCTCTGTTGTCTAGAACCACATGAATCCAACCTTGTTATCTCAATAGCTCATGCTAGTACTTGTGGTGACCATTTTAGTGGAATTATCATCACTAAGCGCATCTTATACATAGGTTATTATTGACCCACTATGGATGATATTATTTTGCATATGTCAAGAAATATCTTAAATTCCAATAACATGCCAATTTAACCCATTTACCCTCATAAGCCTTGCAATCCATCCAATAATTGTGGTCATTTTCGTAATGGGGTCTTGACCTCATGGGAAATATCTCTCTAGATTTATTAGGGAAACATAAATTCATCATCATAGCAACTGATTATTTCACCAAGTGGATCAAAATTGTTCCTCTTATCCAAATGGTTGGTCTTAAAATTATTGAGTTCATCACACATCATACCATTTGTCGTTTTAGCATTATCCCTAAAATCCTCTTAGATAATGGTACATCATTCAAGAATAAGGAGGCTAGAGTGTTGTGCAATAAATATAACATCCAACATAGCTTCTTGATGTCTTACTATCCTCAAGCCCATGGTCAATTTGAAGCCACAAATAAAACCATTTGCACCATCCTACGAGAGACGGTTGCAGAGTCTCATAGATATTGGAATAATCAAATACCTTTGGCATTGCGGGCCTATATAACGAGTATTTACACATCCATTGGGGTAACTCCATTTTCATTTGTCTATGGCACTGAGGCCATTATTCCCCTTGAGTTGGAAATTCCTTCTTTGTGAATATTTTTGCAAGATTTCATTGATGATGGCATTGCATGCCATTCTCATTTAGACCAGCTTACACTTCTTTATGAATGTCAAATAGATGCTATCAGGCATATTTGGGTTTATCAAGATCGTGTTTGATGTTCATAAAAAAACAAAATCCATGAATACAAATTTCAATTAGGAGACCTTGTGCTTAAAGAGAACTAGTAGAACCCAAATCAACCACATAACTTACGAGACAAATTTGCTCCCAATTGGATAGGTTCTTACATCATCAAATAAAATTTTGATTCTAGAGCTTACAAGCTTGCTAATCTAGTTGAGGAACCTGAACCCATCAACATCATTCATATTTGTGCTTTCTACACATAATTCTATCACGCAAGGCTCTCACATTTTTATCTATCATGTTTCAAAAAAATAATAAAAAAATAAAAACAAGCACATTTAACAGTAATTTAAAAGCATTCTTTCATTCCTCCAATTATTTTTTCATGAAATTAACAAATATGCCTCAAGCCTTCTCAATTCAATTTTCTCCTTCCTCATTTGAGCTTCTATTTTCCCATATTCTTCAATCCTTCTCTCATTATCCTCCTTTTCTCTTTTTCTTCATAGGCTCCATGTCAATGTTGTATGGTCATGCACGAGTGGCTACATGCCTTTGATTGATCATATTTCCTTCCTCTTCCACCTTTTCCTTATTCTTTTCCTCTTTCTTGAACTTCTCATTTTACTTATTCTTCTTCCCTCAATCAACATTATTTTCTACCTTATTTCGCTCCCCCTTCCAATATCCACACCTCTCTCTCACCATTCTTTCACATTGCATTTATTCATCACATTCTTGCATAAATAAAATATGACCCATAACATGATAATTTGATCATCGTTGGATATGTGGATAAGAGTTACCCAATTCTAATTGGCATAATTAATCAATGATATGTGTGTCACATACTTTTGTTGTACTTTATATGCATTATGTTCCTGTATCATTGATATGTGTCTAAATATAAGGGTTTTGTCCTTTGTCACATTATCTTGTCAATCATGTTGCACATAAGCATTGTTGTCTTGTATAAATTGTCAATAATCATGCTCTAGTTATCGCAACCATCATGATGTGTTGTTCAATCCTATTCTTAGATTTCTTGGTAATGGAAGTATTTTATGTTATTCAACTATTTTAGTTGATCCAATCAATATTTATTGAATGTTGTTATGTTCTAAAGCGGTTTCAGGCCTCCCTTGACTGACTTGAGCTCTTTCTTGGACAAATAACATATCACACATTAAGCAACTTTTGAGTTTAGGAAAGACAACACCATGAGTAATCTTACCATAAAGTGAAATATTTCTAGCTCATCTCATCATTCGCATAATCCAAACCTAAGGATCCAAAAAGGAAGTTGCAAAAAAACAACAAACAAACAAATTCAACAGCAAATTTCAAATAGTTATTTCATTCCTTCAATTATTTCTTCACGAAATAAACAAATATGCCTCGAGGCCTCTCAATTCAATTTTCTTCTTCCTTATTTGGGCTTCTCTTTTCCCACCTTGTTTGATCCTTCTCTAATTGTCCTCTTCTTATTTTTTTTTATAGGCTTCATATCAATGTTGTATGGTCAAGCACAAGCGGCTACATACCTTTGATTGGTCCTATTTTATCTTTCCCCCTCATTTCCTTCATCTTTTCCTCATTTACAACCTTCTTTTCTCTCTCATTTTTTCCTTTTCTTCTTCTTATCTTAGTAAAATCCCTGTCAATGTTGTATAGTCATGCATAAGTGGCTACATACCTTTGACCGGTCTTATTTCCTTCTTAACACCTTTATTTCCTCATTCTTTTCACCCTTCTCCTTCTCTTCTCCCTCATTTTCTTTCCTTTCTTCTTCTTCTCTTAGTAGATTCCATATCAATATTGTATGGGCATGCACGAATAGCTACATACCTTTGATTGGTCCTCTTTCCTCTTTCTCTTTCTTTTTCTCATTCTTTTTCCCTTTCTCTAACTTCTTTCACTTATTCTTCTTTCCTCAATTCATATTATTTTTTGCCTTATTTCTCTCTCCTCTCTAGAATTTGTGCCTCTCTCTTATCATTATTTCACATTGCATTCATTCATCACATTCATTCATAAATAAAATATGGCTCATTATGTGCTAATTTGATCATCTCTTGGATGCATGGATAAGTGTTGCCCAATTCTAATTGGTATAATTAATCAATGACATGTGTATCATGTACTTTTGTTGTACTTTGTATGCATTATGTTCTTGTATCATAGTCATGTGTTTAAGTGTTATGTTTATCCTTTGTCATGTCATCTTGTCCACCATGTTGCACATAAGTGCTATTGTCTTTTACAAATTGTCAATAAGCATGCACTAGTCATTTGCAATTGGTGTGATGTCTTGTTCAATTATATTCTTAGGTTGCTTGGTAATGGAAGTCTTTTATGTTATTCAACCATTTCTAGCTGATCCAATCAACCTTTTTCAAATATCGTTATGTTCTAAAGTGATTCTAGGTCTCCCCTGACTGACTTGAGTTCTTTCTTGGACCAATCACATATCACACATTAAGCAAATGCTAAGTTTTAGGAAGGCAATGTCATGGGTAGTCTTGCCATAAAGTAAATTTTTTTCTCGCTCATACTATCATTTGTATAATCCAAACCTAAGGATCCCAAAAGGAAGTTTCAGCCAAAAAAAAAGAAACAAAAGCAAAAGAGAAAAGAACGAAAAAAGGTTTACCAAAATCTTCTCCCTGGTCTCCTCAGATATTTTAGGTGCCTCCACCAGGGCTATAGATGCTTAGCTGGCAGTGGAGCTATGTCGAAGGATTATGGGACTAACCTCCATCGAGGATATAAATGCATGTCTCACAAGTGGATTATACCTTCTCAGTGGCGATATGTCAATTACATTAACGACCTTATTTTATACAGACCTTTACATGCATATGAATGAGCTAGATTATATTGGCTTGATCACAATTGGTTTGTCCAACTTTACTTAAGATGGAAAATAAACATCATTGCACACACTGTTAGCGTATATTATTACATTATGTTAATAAGCGCATTCTCAAGGTGGTTAGGGTGCATTCTCAAGGTGGTTAGGGCTAGGTGGTTAGAGAACCATCATTTTGTTACATTAATCATGTATTATTTATTTCCCCATTTATAATACAAATCCTAATGCTTACTTGTATATGCTATCAGAGCAGTTATTTTGGATGAAGTTGGAGGCAGGCAATTTTTGAGGTAGGGCACAAATCCTGAGGAGCAAGACCCCTAGACAACCCAGACTGGAAATGAACTGATGAATGAATAGACAACCTCTAACATCACTTAGATTGATCGACCCGACTGGACCTAATGGACACAGACTCCCATGCAGGACAGACATGGATGGACTCGACCAACCAGACAGGAATTGACAGCAACCATTAATGATCTAGATATTTGCATGCATATTTGAGCATGGATTATGAGGAGCTGACGTGGATCCCTGTAGGCATACATGTGGTAGACTGCACACTTGAGGTAAATATGTGGTAGCATCTAAACTACTAATGTGGTTGTTGATATGGTGGGACTAGCTGACATGGCATGGCATTGTTGGTGGAGTGTTAATGTGGTGATGTGATCCATCTGACATGGCAATCATTAATTGGCGATGACATGGTTCTCCAAGGCGGTGACATGGCGTAACCTTATTGGTTGTCATCGATGATAAAACTATCTTCTTGGTGGTTGATTTCTTGAAGGTAATCAGCGATTAAGGTAACCATTTTTAGTTTTATACTCTTTAATTTGCACCCGCCTGGTGCATGTGGGACTAAGAGTTCCAAATTTTTTTTTAACTATCAGAAGCTGCGGTCTTCACATATTACGTAGCTCCCCTTCAAATAACGTTGGGAGTGTTAGCTCGACTAGTTGGCAAGCCAGTGCTAGGGCGCTCTATAGGAGGTCAGGGGATAAAACACCACGCAGTAGAAAAAACAAATTGCAAAGGTGAAATAGGTGGTTTTGAAATACACTATCTTCTCTCCTATGTTCTAACAACTCGGGGAGTCAGGCTGGTAGCTTGGCCACGCACAAGGCTTTGGCATGCGGTAGGTTGCATGTTCGATTCTCATGCGATCCACAAAAACAAAAAGGTATTTTTTTAAATACTTTTCATATTTTTTACAAACAAAAAAACAAAGAACAAGGGGCACCAATTTTTGCAAAAAAAATATAAATAGTGCATTTTTCCATGAGGGATTCTAAACACCCAAACTTGCACTTTTTTTTGCAAACTGAAAGGGAATCTCAAAATTCCACAAAACCTTGTTTATTTTGCAAATAAAAGGGGGGACAAAACTATATTCTTTTTTTCAAAATTATAACACAAGGGGGGAATTATGAATATCAATTTTTGCAAACACAAAACTAAATTTCTTGCAAAAATTATTGTAAAAAGGTACATTTTTTATTGCATTCAACACCTTAAAATTGGAATTGTAAAAATAGGTGCATTGTTGGTGGAATCCGACACCTATGCTTTAAAATTTGTGGGCACTTTTGATTGTATGTTGCATTTAATATCATGTTTTTTGCACTTACATCATAAGTTAAAATTCAAAAGCACATAAGACCCCAAATTTTAAAATATTTTTGTGCAATTTATTGCACAACAGCATTCGGTATTTATAGTACCTCTAGCCCACACTTATAGGTAAAGTTTTCATGTTTTGGGCTATTGTATCTAATGTCTAATATAGCTACAAAAATGATGTTTGGGCTATTGTTCTCTATAAATAATCAGGGTTATGTTGACTCTCAAAAGGATAGTCACCATGTTGGGAGCCTAAGGTCACATCTCCCCGAGGGTTGCACAAGATGGTGAGCCCCAATATAACCTCGTGCACTTCATCCTAATGGAGCACACTAAAATACCCTCGGGCACACAATTTGTGCACCCCAAGCCAATCTTGTGTGCTCCAATAATGGAGCGCACATGAACCCCATTGGGCGCACACCTTTGTGCGCCCACCTCTAGCCCGTGCACCCCATTGGGTAATGGGGTGCACAATGTCCCCTAGGGGTGAATGAGCTGTGTGCCCCACCATAAGTCCATGCACTCCACAAGGATGTGGAGCACTCAATAGTCTAATGAGATGCACAAGGTTGCGTACCCCATCATGAAGCTTGCACACTCCAAAGAAGTGGAGCGTGCATAAACCAAAGAAGGGTGAACCATCCTGTATGCCCCAAAGAAGCCTCATGCGCTCCACTCCAATGGAAAGCATGAAGTCCCAATGGGTGCACCAGTTATGCACCCATACCCATCTTGTGTGCCCCATTCTAGCGGAGCACACCAAAATATCTAAGGAGTGTGCACCTTCGCGTGCACCCCAAAACCTGATGCATGTTCCATTACATCAAAGCATGCACAAGGTCTTGGAGCGTGCAGGTTGTGCACTCCTCTCCTGACTAGTACACTCTGCTCCCGAAGTGGAACGTACAACCTTCATTGGGATGCATACGATTATGCACCCCAAACTAAGACCGTGCACCCCATTCTCTTAGGGCATGTAACAGTCTAAGTCAAATGCACGAGTCGTGCACCTGCTTTCAGGTTGTGCACCCCACTTCGATGGAGTGCACGAATATGGTTAAGGGTGTGTAGCTTGTGCGCCCCATTGAGTCATGCGCACCCACTTCCCTAGGGCACACAAAATTTAAGCAGGCACATGAATCTATGTGCTCACCTCAAGGGTCGAGTGCTCCGCTCTCCAATAGAGCATGCACGCAAGCATTTAATCGAGCGCACTTCACATGTGCATCCTACCTAACTATGCCCCACCTTGTACAATCAAAAGTTGTTGTGTGTCCCACTCATTACCCCCAGCCACAATTTCCCTCTACATATGCCTTAATCCGATAAAGCAAAAGTGATGTGGCGCACCCGAGCAACCAGAAGGCTTCATCAAAGGGAAAAGCGCACAAGGACCACATAAGAAATTAATTACATGTACTTTGTAATGAAGGTGGCAGACCTATTCTACGCCATTTCTGCATGCAGAAATTGCTCATCGACGAGGTCGAGCGCAAAGAGAAGGAAGAAAATTTTTCTAGTTCCACTACTCATTTCCATGGCATCCACCAGCTCGACCTCCCCAAAAGCATCAATCGTCAGGGAAAGGGTCAACAAAATCACAAGGGCATGGCCGGTTATGAGGAATACAAGGAGAGCACAAGACCCCAAGGCCCTTGTGTACGAACCAAGATATCACAGAGGAGTAGCAAAAAAAGGTTTAGGGGGTAACCATTTATGCATTTGACCCCACCGAGGAGGATAACTAGTGCCATCCCACACTGTTAAGGAGTCTCTACATGAGGGTGCATAGAGATAGCACATCGCCTCCCCCGGTCTATAACAAATAGAACACAAACCTGGGTTGGTTGACTTGCCCAAGAGTATACCACTCTTCTGATTTGTTGTCATGGCTCATGGTCTCCTATGACTCCAAGAGCCAAATGATTTGGGATTACAAGAACCAGGCGGTGGCCCAGGTGTCGACCGATAGAATTAGACGAGTCTTCAGACTAGAATTCCATACATTGGCCCTCTAGGCCAATTACATGCTCAATACCACATTCTTCCAAACTCTACTAAAAAAGGGAAGGAACAGGCCGACCAGTTTCCCAATTAGGAAGTTCCAACTTTGGCCCTGGGTGCAAGATTATGCCGACATGATCAATTTAGCATTGGGTATCAAGGACCTAGAGTGGGTTACCAAGGAGGTAATGTTTTTAATCCTCTAATGTAACAGAACTGACAAGACTCCTCTCTACCAGTGGGAGGATGTAATTAGTGATAATATTGATAAGGAATTGCAAAAATTGTAGGCCATATTGGTCGATAAGGAGGAGATGCCTCCTTTTTCTTATTATTATTTTTTTATCCATTTATTTATGGCACAATTAGACAAGTATTTGGTGGCCTAGATGGGAGGGGTGACTGCACCAACTCTACAAGACCAGTTATTGTGCATCCAGGAGGGATGCTCCAGTTACAAAGCCTTCTTCGAGAAGGTCCTCCCTATAGTCCACCTCAGATTGTGTGGAACAGAACCAGATAGAATTGGAGTAGGATTAAGGAACTTTCTGCATCAGGCAGAATTAGGAGATTTCTTCTACGTGGAGGAATTTTCTTACATCAAAATATATGGGTCAAAATTGCCCCCAAAGGCACTCCCAGTGCACTGCCCAACTTCCATCCCCATTCTGGAGATCACTCAACAAATGGTCGAAGAAGTTAAAATTAGAAACCTGAGGAAGAAGGAACCGATGAAATGGTTGCCCATTCCCTACTCACTTTATCGTGCTACGGGCCATTTGGAACATGGATACGTATTGTTTTCCAGAAGTCACTTGGAGGTCCTATGACCAAGATGGCCATTACAGGAAAAATATTGTTGGTAAGCTTGCCCTCCTGCAAGTTACTCATAGCCAATATAATTTTGAGGATGATATGTAGAAGGCTTTCAATAATAATCAAACGTTGGACTTGGTGTGGAAGATGGACAAAAGGCCTTACAACAAGATAGAGGTCATTGATGATTATAGCTCCTAGTTAAGGTTACACCGGGGGCTATTAGTGGACAAGGTGGTCCCACTGGTCCCAATCAATCCACCAGAGGAATTTGAGGACCCCACCTTCCAGTTTTTCTAGCAAAACTCTGACCTCTTCAATGTCATGATGAAGATCGTTGATAAGGCACAACAGGAGCAGGCAAGGCTCCCTTATTCTTCTAGTTCTCCCTCTACCACCTCAAAAGGGAAGGAGTTATCTATTGGTCCATTCCAGAGCACCACATCATCAGCTATGATGATAATGTGCCCAGAAGAGCAGGGCCAATTGGTGGAAGGTCAATGTTCCTTATATTCTTCCACCCTGGTGATCAACCAGAAAGAATGACAAGTCACCACCAAGGTGATGAAGAAAATAACTGAAGCTGAGGGGTTGTCAAATATACTTAGGGACTATGAAGTGCAAGAAAAAAGTCCCTCCCAGTCACCTACTCTGAAGAAAACCCAAACCAAGCCTTCAGGCCAAGGCATCGAAAGTCTCACATTGACCAAGGTCAAAGATAGTTACCAATTCACTATCGACGAGGAGGACAAGATTCAGGACATGGAGGAGCAAAGGTACCTTAGCAAAGGAATAAGCAGGCCATGTGGGGCAGCTTTGCAAGAACCATTTGATGTGTCTACTACCACCTTTGAAATACCACTGTCACCCAGCATGAAAGAGGCCTCCATCAACGTAAGTAAGGGTGTCATAAGAGTGGCAGTTGCACCCGTAGATATGATGAAATCACAGTTGGCCTCCCAAGCACAAGTGGCAAAGGTGGTAGAAAAATAATTAGAAGAGTGAAATGCAAAGGCTACTAAATCGGGCCAGTTGTAGCTCAAGGTTGAGCAACTTCAAAGCGAAGTTGACAAATTAAATATCCCTTCTCCTTCTATTAAACAGGCCAAGCTCAGATCAGTAGATGAATTGAAGCAGGAAATGAAAGACAAAATTCAAGAAATAATGGAAGATTTGGATTCCACCCTCATGGATATTTATGCCACTTGATATGTTGTTGGCCTCATACAGAACTGCCTGCAACAATGAGAGCAAAGGGTGAATGCAATACTTCCCACATACCAAAGGTTTTAGGAGGACTACATACCAATTTCTGGAATGACGACCACTTTGTCAAATGATTTCTTCTGCTTCTTTGTTGAGGAATATATCAAAGTTTTATGTTTTTACAGAATAAATAAAGTTGGCTCAAGTGGACTCAGGAAGTGGCAAATTCTAAGAAATAAGCCAATGAGGAGCTGATAGACTCTAACCTCATGATTGAGGATTTTGGATGGGCTCCCAATATTAAAGATTTTGTATTCCAAAGGATTTAGGAGTTTTATTTAGACTCCTATGATAAATTATCGAAGCGCTTCATGGCCTTGGTAGAGATGGTAGACTGCTTGTACATTTTTACTGAAGACAACATGCAATGGGCAAGAGATCGGGTGAACAAGGCCACGTAGGATTTGAACCTGTTATTTTTCTCACTGATATTTCATGGTGAGGCATGGGAATTCATTTACCAAGCCATTCAAAACCTAAGAATGAGAGTGGAGCCCATTTCCTTCGAAACACACGTACCAAGAAGTTTGTAGCCGCCAACACAGGGTAGTACAGGGGAAGATACACAGCCACCACCTGTGTAAGAACAGAACGTGGGCTATGTGTCCATTTTTAACTATATCATATTTTTGGGTATAATAGGATTGATCCAGCTAGTGTGAGAAGTTATAACAGTCAAGCAAACCTACGTTATAAGAAGCATGCCACAGCTGTAGTTTTTTTATCAAACCTCTGAGAGAGAAAATCCCAGGTATAGCTTTGTCTAGTGTATTAGTCGTATTCTCCCTATGTTCACCTATCGGTATTTCTTAATACCCTTTCTCTTATCATTCACCAGGGATTGTTTGAGGAGCACTGTTCGCTGAGATTATTTTTTGTGGAACGTGCCAGAGTTGAGAACTCTTACGTCACTACAATCAGGATAGAGAGAAAACACCCCCTTGTTATGAATATTCAAACCGAGGGTCTACTGTAATGAAATGGCATACGAGGATCAAGCACTCTGCTGGTCTATTCATATGTAAACATCTTTTATACTAATGAAAATCTCAAATCTTCCCTCAGCATTTCTTGTGTGAATGTTATGTGTTGGCTTTTTCATGCATTACTGTAATCATAATCTATGAATAACGCTTTCTATTGTTGGTTTATTAATTTTTCTTACATTACATCATTTGAATGGATTAAAACAAACTAGCTCTCCCTCCTCTTTATTTTCTAAAATTGTCTTAAATTTGCTACAACTACCCAATGGACATGGCACCGGTCTGGTCTTAAGAGGCTCCATTAATGTTAGGTTTGGTCACAAAATTATCAAAGCAATATAAAAATATTTTGTCTGGCATAGTGGGTATTTGCACCATAAAATTCTAATAGATGAACCCACCATTTGGGGTTTCCTTACCCAACCTAGTTTGTCTAGAGCCTTCCAAGTAGTCTATTCCTAGGTTAAAGAAGTGGATCATCCAGAATCCACAGTACTGGTTGTGATCTTTAGAGTATCTCATAACATGACAAATCTTAATAGGGTAAGCAAGAAAACTCCACAACAAGTTAAATAAGGAAAGCCAAATTTATGTTGATATTCACTCCATCATATATCCTAAGTCATTTTTATTGCTTGGCTTAATTTCCTCCAACTAATCATCCTTTTTTGGAAGGATTTTTAGGCAGGTGCCATCAATTTGAGTGAATTCTCTTTTAGTACTCATTTGTGGTATATCAAAAGAGAGACCATTTTGGTGATATAAGGAACCTTCATAATGGGCACTATACACAAATATCTTTCAGATACACAGCTTAAAGGTTCCATTTTTTCTCCATGGAAAACCAAAATGATATCCATTCTACAGGTTGAAGATTTAAATATTTGTGGGATGTAGTGATTGGCACTACAACAGGTATAGATCAGGAAGCATATGATAAAAAAGATAGAAGATCCTTCATGATTATCTTGCTTGCTACTACTGATGAAGTACAACCTCACATTTGTGATGTTAAAAATAGTAAAGATGCTTTGGATGCATTGGTTACCATATATGAAGGGAAGAATCAATCCACCATTCTTAACCTTCAATCCCAACTTCATACTCTCAGTATGAACTCTGGTGAATTAGTAGAATTGTTCCTCTATAGAGTGGTAGAGTTGAAGTCCAAGTTGAATGCTTTGGGAGAAAGAGTAGAGTATAAGATAAGCTATTGACTTTAGTCATTTTGAGATCCTTACCAGATTCCTACAAGGTGTTTATCACATCCCTTCAAGTGTTCATGAGACTAGTTACTTTTGTGGAGTTGGTAAATTTACTTCAAACTGAAGAGGAAAATCAACTTCAAAGAGATTTAGTGATAGAAAATGCACTTTACTCAAAACATGGGCCAAATAAATAGGGTAACTTTCAGAGGGGGATCTTCTTCCAAAGGTTCCAAATGCAAACAACCTCAACAAGGACAAAAGAAGTATTGCAAAATTTGTGATATGGATAACCATGACACCATGTTGGTTCAAAAATGAACAACCATATTACCAAGGTCAAAAGAAAAAGGGCAAGTACAAACCACAAAATAAGAATAAGCACTAAATGGACATGTTTCTCATGAGGAATTAGACTCAGATTCTGAGAGGCACACAAGGTACTCATGACTCACACATATTCTCAGAAATAGGATCTTGTGTGGTATATTGATTCTAGATCCAGTAAACACATGACTGGTGATAAATCATGGTTTGATACATTTGAGGCTAAGGAAGGTAAACTAGTTACCATAGTTGATGATAAGACCTACAGAGTCCAGGGTGAAGGAAATGTTTTAGTCACTCTGCTATATGTAAAATATCAGATTGAGAAAGTCCTTTATTTTCCAGGATTGGCAAATAATTTGTTGTTAGTACCTCAAATATTGGATAAAAACATGGTGGTTGATTTCAGAGTTGAGGATGGAAAAAAGCATTGCTTCATTACAAGGAAGGATAAACATGTAGCAACAACTTCCTACAAGTATGGCTTGTTTAATTTAGATGTCATTTCTACACATCATGTTGCCATGGTGGTAAACACAAAAGAGATCACTTCTCTTTGGCACAAAATATATGGCCATCTAAGTTCAAGATATTTACTTGACTATATATGAAATGGTGAAAGGTCTTCCCAACTTTTCATCCACTTGGCCTATTTTCTCGAATTGCTTAGCAGGGAAGCAACACCGTGTACCATTTGAGTTGAGCTCTTTGCAAGCCAACAGACCATTGGAGCTAGTTCACACCAATTTGTGTGATCCTATGCCAAACAGTTCTAGGGAAAGAGGTATTTTCAATTATTTATTGATGACTACTCACAAAAAATATGGGTTTTCTTTCTACACCTGAATTCAAAGGCCTTTTTGTATTTTTAGCAATTCAAGAAAAGTGTTGAGAAGGAATTAGGATGTTCTATTAAGACCCTCCGCTCATATCAAGGGGGGAATATACCTCCAAAAAAATTTCCATATTTCTTAGAGCACATGGGATTAAGAGGTAGCTTGCTACAACCTATACTCTGCAGTAAAATGGATTTGCTGAGAGGGAGAATTGTTCCATTATGGAAATGGTTCATTGTATGCTTGCAGGGGCACATCTTGAGCAAAAATATTGGGCAGAAGCTATCAATACAGTAACATACCTCCTGAATAGAGCACCTACAAAATCTCTTAATGGAATGACTCCACAAGAATCATGAAGGGGTATAAAACCCTCCATTTCTCATCTAAGGATTTTTGGGTATAAGGCATTCATGCACATTCCAAAAGCAACGAGAAATAATTTAGATGAGAAATTATTGTAGTGTATTTTTCTTGGTTATAATGAGTATTCCAAGGGATATTGTCTGATATATCCTAAAACCAAGAAAACTCACATAATTAGAGATGTGGTATTTGATGAATATTTCACACCAAATAACACATCTTCAGCTATATACCTGGATGATGAGAAGCCTAAGAAAGAGACTCCTCCCCCACAGAAGAAGATTCCCAAATAGTATACCAGCACAATGAGATATTCAAAAGTGACGACACCTCTAGATATTACTTTAGATCAATATCATACACACAGTATGACTCATCAAATGAGAGCAAAAGCATCAACTTTAGAGGTTGACGAGCTTTTCCAACACTTTGAGGAACTTTCTGTAGATGCATAGGAAGATAAAGGAGAAGATATGGATGTGGATGATGATAGGATTTTTATGTCTTCATTGGATGATCATGAACCTACCACAGTCCAAGATGCACTTAGTGAGCCTCAGTGGAAGGCATCTATGGATGCAAAATATATGTCTCTCATCAAAAATAACACTTTGAAGCTAGTTGATCTGCCTTATGGAAAGAATCCCATTGGCTACAAATGGGTATACAAAGTGAAGTATAAGGCATATGGAACTATATATAAGCATAAGGTCCACCTTGTTGCAAAGGGCTATGCACAGAAAGAAGGTATTGACTATGAAGAGACTTTTGCATCCACTACTAGAATGACTACCATTCGTGTACTTTGTGCTATGGCAGCTCAGTTCGGATGGAAGCTACATCAAATGGACGTAAAAAGTGCCTTCTTAAATGGTGATCTCAAGGAAGAAGTGTATATGACTCGACCAGAAGGATTTGTGGTTAAATGCCAAGAGCAAAAGGTTTATAAATTGGTTAAATTCTTGTATGTGTTAAAACAAGCTCCACGAGCTTAGTACATAAAAATTGACAATCACCTATTGCAACATGGTTTCAATAGAATTCCTTCAGATGCTAATCTCTATTTCAAGAAAAGTGGTTCTAAAATAGTGATTCTAATACTCTATGTTGATGATCTGATTATCACTGGTAGTTCAAATAAATTGATAGATGTAGTGAAAATTGACTTGAAAAAATCATTTGAGATGGTAGATCTAGGACTTCTTCATTATTTTCTGGGTTTAGAAGTAGAATAGAAGAAGAATCGCATCAGAGTGACACAGAAGAAATATTCTAAGCCATTAATTGAGAAATATTGCATGATTGATTAGAACACTATATCACCAGTTGATTGGGAGTATCATATATTTGACCAAGACCAGGCTAGACATTAGTTTTTCTATGAATTATCTTTCGAGGTTCATGCAGGAACCTAAAGTTAGTCACTGGAAAGCAGTGAAATGAGTTCTTCATTATGCTCGTGGCAGTACAAAATATGGCCTGGAATGTAAGAAGAATGACAAATTCTTCTTGCAAGGTTACACAGACTTTGATTATGTTGGATCAATACATGATAGGAAATTAACTTTTGAATACATGTTCATCTTGGATCCGGTCCTATCTCTTGGTACAGTAAAAAGTAGCAGTTGGTTTCTTTATCATCTACAGAGGTAGAATATCATGCAGCACGTGGAGTAGTCTGTGAGGTGATATGGTTACGTCATATTCTTTCAAGTATGGATCTCCCCAAGAAACTTCCTATCCACTTGTATTGCGATAACCAAGGTGTTTTGAAGCTTGTCAAGAATCCATTGTTTCATGAACATTTTATTCGTGATGAAGTTCTAAAACACAAGATATAGCTCTAGTACATTCCCATCAATGAACAGGTTACGGATATTTTCACTAAGGCACTTGCATGTGTCAAATTTGAGTTGTATTGCAACACTCTTTGTATTTCTAAATAATGTAATAAGGGGGGAATGTTAGCGTATATTATTACATTATGTTAATAAGCACATTCTCAAGGTGGTTAGGGTGCGTTCTCAAGGTGGTTAGGGCACATTCTCAAGGTTTTTAGGACTAGGGGGTTAGTGAACCCTCATTTCGTTACATTCATCATGTATTATTTATTTTCCCATTTGCAATACAAATCCTAATGCTCACTTTTACACACACTTTGATCCATGATAGGCTTACTCTTATTCAAGATGGTCTATATTTCTATGGGATATTTAATGACTATTAGATGAGTTTGATTGTTCGAACTAGGGCGTTTGACTTTCTTAACACTCTTCAAGCATTGTAAAAACCCTTGGAAATATGAGTGAACTGCATCATGGCTAGCTTCATCTTACTAGCTATGTCTTCAAATCACTAGTTCAATGTCCATTCACATTGGTTCTTATGTTCAGTATTCCTTCTCATTAGGTTACTGATTAATTCATTGCCCTATTAGTTTACTCATGATCATCATTAGCATTGCATTCATCATGTTCATTGCATGTTAGTTTTTCTTAAATTATGTTAATATGTATTGTGACTGTTAACTTGTCATTGATTAATTATATCATTTTTATTGTGAAATTCAAATGCACACATCCAAAATTTGATTAAACAAACACACGAGTCTTAACCCTGCATATAAATAGAAACATCATCATCCATAACATTAGCATATCACATTCATTTCATATAGCATATCGTATTTTCCTAATCACATACATCTATCCAGCATCAAAAATTAAAAAATTAAAAAAAGTAAAAAAAATCAAAAAACTCAATCAAACGTCAAAAATCAAAATCATAAAATCAATCAAAAAAACCAAAAAAACCCTAAAAAATTACAAAAAATCCTATCAAATATGCATAGCATCATTCTACATATCATATGTAACTCCTACATCACAACACCCATTAATAGCATCCTAGCATGGCACCCATCGCATAATCATCATGACAACCCTTATTGTGCAGTGACCTTTGGTCAAGCACTTCGTTGTTGTGTTGCTTCATTGTTGTGTTCTGCTTCTTCACATATCAACTCACCATTGAGGGGGTAGATATTACCCATCAATTTTGGCTTGCATATTTTCAATATCAAAACACTCAATCTTGGAATTACGTTTGTCCAAGAACTTTGCCTAAGAACTTTGCCTAAGACAATCACAAGCCCTCCTCTCCTAGAGCAAAAAGCATAATTTCTCTTCTCAATTCAAACTCTAATACAATAAAATTTTGTATGCTCCATGTCAATTTTTGTATGGTTACTCACATATTTTCTTTATTGAGGTGGTAACTTAAGACCACTTGCAATTGATTTATAGTATTATGAGGATACCTACATATTGTTGGTCAACTTGCTAAATCAAGTGATCTCAACAATTTATCAAAGGCAAATATTTAAGGATATTCATTTCTTCTACAATTGGGATATCTCACATTGTTCATGATTTGAGATAATCTTGTGTCTCCTCCATCAACTATTATTGTGGTGCACCAAAAGCTATGGTCAACCATGATCATCCATCATTAACTCATCAGTCTCATAGTTAGCCATCCATTTGGTGACATGTTGTTTTGCACTACATCATGTTTTCACACATCGTAGTACAAAAAGGGCTAAATGTAGACACCTAAAAATATCACATTATCCCTTGTATAGTGCTAATGGTTAATTAATTTGTAAAAGCCCCTAAAATTTGCTTAATTTGCATTAAACACTATTCATCCACTTTAGCCCCTTTTAGCCACCTAAGCCCCCTCCTACACCTAGCCCTTGGTCACCATATGACCAACACTCTAGCCTAGTCTAGGGATACCTCACCCTAGTCTATCCTTTGAATCTAGCCTGGATCGACCTCATCCTAGCCTACTCTACCCCCTACTCTCCACATCCCCATACCCATATAATGAATTAAATGGTATGAAGACTTTCTCCATTCAATGCATTTATGATATGAATGACTTTGCATCCACATGTCATAAAGAGGGTGAGGAATTTCTTCACCCCCATGCATTTATGAGGTATGATGCACCCATGCCCATTTAATGCATGTGGGTGGATGAGGACTTTCCTCCACCCAAGGGCATTGATGAGGCATGGTGCACCCTTCCACCTCATAGGACACCTCACCCTCTCTAACCTTGGACAATTTCTATATATATGAGGTCATTTAATTCATTTTTAAGAATCATACAAATGCTTACCAAAATCATTCCATACCTTATTTGCATACACCCTCCCTTGTGCTAACCCCCATGGATGCCTTCGTATACCTCTTTTTTCCCTCTTTATTTTGTAAAGTGCTCACAGGTGTGGACTCATATGGCCAGCAAATTCATACAAAAGCTCCCTAGGAATGAGAATAACATTTTCATTGAAGGAAATTTTTGTCAGACCAAGCTAGAGCCAACTACAATGAGAGGTATAGTTGACATTCAAAACCATACCCTAGGGTACAGTTCCCTCCAAGAACTAGTTTTAGTTAGTTGTAGACCAGAGAATCAAAAATCAAGTTGAGTAAAATTTATTTTGTGTGTTTTTATCTTGGTTTAGTTCTATTATAATGCAATAGATTAGACTTTTAATTGCTTTGCACTCTTTTATCAATATGGGTCTAATCAAGATAGGCCCACAAGTGCTACTAACTCCTTGTTTGGATTGTGTGTAGGTGCTAGAGGCTTTACTCAATAAGTGGTGGTAGGCATAAACCCACCTCCTTTGAGGTGGTCAAAGAAGATGGATAGTGCCATAACAATATCTTATAAAGGGCTCCTTCATTGGGAGACCCTAATTGTAGCTCAAGGGGCAAAATTTGTGAAAGGACTCATTTTGTAACACCTTTACTTATCAATGAAATGGCATATCTTTTTTAACTACAATATTAGTTATATCACTTTACAAATTATAAAATAACTTTGAAATCATTAGTCAATATGTATATTAGTTATATCACTTTAAAAATTCTAAAAAAACTCGGGAATGGGTAAATTAAAAATCATATTTACTTTGCTTCTAATCATGGATTCAAAGTAGAGTTGTAGAACCATCCAATTTGATTCCCAAATACTCTCATAGATTGGTTATATTAATGTGCATGAGTTTCTTATATGCAATAAATTATTTGAAAATGGGTTCCCTACTCTTTATTTGAACCAGTACACCCCTCAATGCTTTAGAACTCTTCTTGACCTCACTTACTTGGTCTTGTATCAAATGCGGCTCAACATCATCTATGAAACTTGCACCTATAACTAATAAAGTTCTTATTTTATAGCTTTGTATCTTACCACCTTTGTTGATATTTGCTTGGACAATGCAAAGAACTGAGGGTGGATGTTAGAGTAAAGCTTATAATATCCCATTCCATTGTCTAAGTTAAGATCTATTGAAACAAGAAAATTGTCTCTAATTCCATGTGAATATAAAGATAAAATGCTAGAAATATTTAAATATAAAATTATTCTATCAACCTTAAATAATAAATCTTTATCCAACTTTATTAACCATATACAGAAAAAATGCCTTAAATATACTTCTAAACAGCTCTAGTCTTATTATAGTCCCAAACTATATGTGTTAAGGTTTAAAATTTGCTACAAAATATACAAGTGGGGTAGATATTCCTAAATTTTCAAGGTAGGCTTTAGATGGCAACCTTAAATGAACAAATCACAAAAAAAATAACCAAGCTCTAGAATCAAACTTAGCCTTCCAAATTCTAGAGGAAATTATCCTCCACTTGATCGCATCAAACTTACAATTCCACTTATGATTGAGATGTGTGGTAAGAGGAAAGAATGGTATGTTGGAAATAAAGCAATTTGATAGAGAAAATGAAAGAGTGGATAATATGAGATATTCTTTCTAATTATGGGCTATCAAATCCCACAAGTTAAAGAATATGTTTTAATTCCAAGTCTATAAAGTCTCTTGGGGTGAAACTTACATACCAAAGTCATAGGATAACTATTAATAGTAACAAGTTTGTTCCACCATATGGAAGAATAATCGAAACTAATGTCATATCCAATAACAATCCAACCCATGAGAGATGAGGATAGGTGAACAACAAACTATGCAGACCCCTTGCATAGGCAATGCAACCTTGATAGGAGAAAAAAATAAACAAATATGATGATCACAAAAGTGAACTTCCCCCAAGCTTTGTTGGTTGTAGAATTCTCAATTCCCTTTTGAAAGAACACCTTCCAAGGCTTATTCTCAATTTATTTTGAAATAACAACTTCAAGGGATCATTGCTTTGCAATACTCGAATTACTCATTTGGCCTATAACATACTCATCTATATTCTAAAATAGCACCTTACAAGGCTTATTGGCTTGCAACAATCTAATTACAAATTTGATTATAAGGAATTGTCCTTGTCTATGAGGATGTCTTATCCCCCCATAACCCTTATCCTTAATGAGTGTCAATTATCTCCAAGTTATGGCCTCTAGTGCATTGGATCCATCCCACTTCATCTAGAGGAAATTCCTAAGTATTTTTGTGGAGGCTATGCAATCATTAAAAATAGGAAGCCAAAATGAGCTTTAAAATATATATGGTTAAAAAGAATGTAAAAAATTACTTGTAAATGAAAGTTATTTTGAGTTTTAATTGTCAACTAATTTTAAAATCTAGATAGGAATCAGTTCCAAATTCTCTCAGGAGATGTTTAAATGCCAAAAGGAAATTCCAAGTAACAAACAATGTTTCCACGACATAGTTAATTCCAAGTAGGATCAATTTAATATGGATGAGTTATAACAAGGACTCATAGGACTCAGTTTTAGAAGTAGATAAGTTTTCTCTTGCCACACAACAAAAAAATATCAAGGATTTTTAGAGCAATTTCAAGTTCCCACTATGAATTTTCTAGGAGCAAAATAGAATAATCCACAAAGTGGAAGTTAAGCACCCTATGAATATCCCATGTAGCGACTCCTTATAGCAAACCTCTTTGTATAACTTGGTAAATGATGCACCCAAGCACATTTGTTGAGATTACATAGAATACAATGGTGAGGAAACATCCTTACCTTATAGAGCATTGAAGTGGGAAAAACTAGTCAAGACACCATTGGCAACAATTTGAATTGAGACATTACCAAAAATTATAGCAATTATATCCCTACATATTGGAACAAACCCCAACCATTCCAAGATATTCAAAATAAAGAATTGTTTGGCATGGTTATTGTTGTCCTCTCCAATTGTCTCAACCATTGGATGCGGTGTGGACCAAGCGCATAGGGAAAATTGCACCTTGCATGAAGTGACACAACAGGGCCAGTCCTAAGAGCATAGGGTTTGGATCAGTTGGGGACCTCTAGGATTTTCACAAAGGATGGCTCCTTTATAAGATGTGATCTTTGGTGCACTCTCCTAATCTAATAGCTTGGGGAGAAATGGTTAGAGAAAGAAAAACAAATGCAGTAGAAAGTAAAAACCTAAGCTAACATGATGGTGATGTGCCAAAGATCAAATAAGATCCCCCTATACAACAACTCTAACTATAATGTGTTGACATGAACACTTCATCTTCTCAACATATAAAAGCACAGAAACATAGAGTGCAAACACACACATAAAAAATATAGGTTAGGGAATGAGATCCATAGATGGACTCAAATTAGATGTGTATGCCTCCATCATATATATATATATATATATATATATATATATATATATACATGCAAAAAAGTATTACAAAATATTATGCCATGAGTGGGGGTTCGATTTCCCACAAGATTGCTCAAAAATTTGTGTACTGCTATACAAAGGGAAATAAAGGGAAAGCTTATACAAACTGCAAATGCATAAACTTATACAAACTTGTTGATCCTTTACAAAGCCTAAACTACTACTATTTATAGATTACAAGGAGGAGGATTTCCCTCTAAAACTCATGCAAATATTTCAAGATGATTTATGCTCTTGATATCAGTTCATATATTTATCTAAGTTGTTGGTCTCCCCAAGGTCTCTAGGTTTGGAATCATAAATTCTAAAAGGTTCTGAGTCTTTGGATGAGCAACTATGGCCATTATTGCCAGCTACACCTTTTGGGGTTTCCAAAATCTGGGTGCAAAATATTTGTGCATTTAATATTTTAGACTTGTGGGTTACTTCTATTATGGGTTTCATGTTGTTGTTGTCCTTTTTGATAGATACATCATACTCTTTTACAAGAAAGTATTGTAATTCCTAGAATATTGTACACATTAGCACAATGTGTGGGGTCTAGATTCATGACCTTGACTAGGGGGTATGGAGTACCAACAATATTTCATATGGGGGTTTGGGAATGGGAGCTATCAAGGCAAATTTGGTCCCCTAAATTTTTGGAACATGGGTGGTTTCAACCTTCGAAAGTTTCCTCACCATTTCACATCGATGCTTTTACTATTTTTTGACCTCAATAATTTTTATTATCCAAACAGGGAACTTCATGCATCAAAATTTTTACTTCTTTCCATGGATTGGTCACTTTACAAACTTTTGATCTTCAAACTTGCACCTTTCTAGACCTCTTGAATTCCACATATTTTATTTTCAAAACTCCTTGGTTGGAACGTCTCTTGTCCATACTTTATATGACACTTCTTTTTTAGCTTTATGCCTACTTCTTTCTCTACCAAGGTTGCCTTGTTAAAGCTTTTTTTTAAGTTAAGTGAGAATTCACCATAGTTATTGGTGACTCACAAAGGATGTTCATCCTATTGGAGATGAGGAACCCAGAGAAATTGGTGCCTAGTCCATTGGGCATGGAGTCGGGAGAAGAACCTGCATTTGGAAAGGAAGCGAAGGGGAATTTCATTAGTCAACCTTCACCTTTAGATCTCTACATATGTTAATATTTCCACAACCTCACAAAATTGGGACTACTCTCGTATAATACATATATACAAGGGTTGATTGGGTGGCCTTATTCATTGGGCATGGATTCAAATGAGACCCCCCACTAGCTGCTCGAGTCCTTCACCCTTTTTTTCTTCTTTTCTAGTTCTTTTAGTGAAATGTCTTCACCATATTAGATTTAGACTCCCTAGCAATCTTCTTAGAAAAAATTGGTAGGCACTAGCAACCAGCCTTCTTTTGCTTTTAGAACCCTCTAAATGTGTCCCCCATGTCTCAGGAAAGCCTTTTTTATATCTTCATCCTTATGGATGAAGAGGCTCTTTGCTTTGATCTATTCGGTGTCCCTCTCTATTAGGTCAATAACTCCATAGGGATTTACCTCCCAAATTATGGCCATCTATTGGTCCATCTAGTTGTGGGGAGGGTAGAGGTGATCCAACCTAAATTTGCCTCCTTTTGTAACATGGGTCTAATTAGCACCCAATTTGGTTGAAGGTCCATGTTCCCCTTGATGGATGTGGAGAGGCTCCATTGATATCATATCTTGTTGTTTAGGGGCCTCATAGACATCCTCCTTGGTGACCATAAAGATATTTTGTACCTTTTGGTCAAGTGTAGCCATAGAGAGTGCTCGATTTAGGGTCCATTAGCTTGATTTGGGTGTTATACTAGAGTACTTGATTATTCTCCCCTTGCTCCTCTAGGAGAGATTCTCTATCTTCTCTTTCTTTGAATTTATCCAAGATAAAGGCAATAATCTAGTCCTAGTTAGTAATTGATTTTGGGGCTAGAGATTCATACTCTTGACAAGATTTGCATTTTAGTGAAGCCACCAGTAATCTAAGAGCCACATCTTACTCTATAATATTTTACACCTAGTATATGAAGACCATGTCCTACAAATATTCTAGTGGGGTTATTGGGCCTTCACCTGTGTATTCTAGCAAGATTTCTAGCACTGATCTTGAAAGCTTACCCCAAATGGCTAGTGGATCAAGAGGTCACAATGATCTTCTATCATCCCAAGCAGGGGATAATCTGATTTGTAGAGCGGCCATGTTTGGACACATGGGTCCTTTGAGTTGTAGTGGAGTCACTAGGTGAATGTAGCTTATGCTTTAGGAGTAGATAAACTGAGGCCTAGATCTTGAATATGAATATAATAAATATATAAGGATTAATGTTTTTTGGACTCAAGATGATGAGTATAGAGAAAAACTATTTGAAGAAAATATGGATTTATATGCTTATAATCATCATCCCAAGATTCTAGTCATTGATAATATAGAAATTAGGTAGAGATCACAAGATTCTAGATACGAGAAAATAAAACAAGGAAAGTTGACACCAACAGCAAAATAAATAGAAGAACTATAAAGGATTCAAACTTGTTCCCCCCTTTATTTTTGCAAAAAAATTCCATAATGGTTCCCCCCTTTGTTTTTGCAAAATTGTTCCCCCTTTTTTGTTTTCTTTTGTTTTTTTAACCTTAATCTAGTGTCTTTCATGTGGCTTCTTTTGGATTTTTATTCTTGAGCAGAGTCATCATGTGATTTTAGAGTGCTTCAACAAGTAGAATAGGTAGAGATCCTCACTAGAGTCTAAGTCTAACAATTGCAAGAACAAGGATAAATGAATGGGTTCCTATCGAGCGTGCCATTAAAATGTTTTCCTCTCTAATTTTCATGGCCATTGTACATGGTGTGGACCAGGCAAACAATAAAAATTGTGCCTCACATAGAGCAATACAAGAGGGTCAATCTTGAGAGCATGGGTTTCAGCTCAATCAAAGGCCTATGGGATTTTAACAAAGGTTGACTCCTTTATAATATGTGATCTCAAGCGCATTCTCCTAATCTAACAACTTGGGGAGGGAAGAATAGAGAAATAAAAACAAATGCAGCATAAATTAAAAACCTAAGCTAACAGGGTGACAATGTGCCAAAGATCAAATAAGATCCCCCTACACAATATCTTTGATCGTAATGTGTCGACATGAATGTTTCTTCTCCTCGACATATAAAAGCATAAAAACACATAGATGAATACACAGAGATGGGTCGGAACATGACATTCATAGGTGGACTCAAAGTAGATGCATAGGACTCTAGTGTGTGTGTGTGTGCATGCAAAAGAGTATTACAAAATATTATGTCAAGAGCAAGGGTTTGATTGCCCATAAGATCGTTTAGAAATTTATATATTGCTATACAAAGGGAAATGAAGGAAAAGTTTATACAAACTACAAATATAAAAACTTATACAAACTTGTTGATCCTTCATAAAGCCTAAATTTATAGATTACAAGGAGGATTTTCCTCCAAAACTCATGCAAATATTTTAATATGACTATTGCTTTTGATGTTAAGTCATATTTATTTAAGTTTTTGGTCTCCCCAAGGTCCTTAGATTTGGAATCATAAATGCCAAATGGTTATGAGTCTTTGGAAAAGCAGCTACTACCATTATTTCCATCTACCCCTTTTAGGGATTTATAAAATCTAAGTGTGAAATATTTGTGCATTTAATGGTGGTAGCTGCTTCTCCAGACTTGCAGGTTGCTTCGATTTTGGCTTCCATGTTATTGTTGTCCTTTTTAAGAGATATGTCATACTCTTTTGCAGAAAAGGATTGCACTTCCTAGAAGATTGTACACCTTAATACAATATGTGGGGTCTGATATCACAACCCCGATTGGGGGGTATGGGGGACCAACAATCCTCCATAGGGGGGTTTGGGGGTAGAAGCCCCCAAGGCAAATTTGATCCTCTAAATTTTTGGAACACGAGTGGTTTCATCCTTCAAATATTTTCTCACCATCTGACATCAGGGCTTTTACTATTTTTTGACCTCATGACTTTTCATTATCCGACCGTGAAACTTTATGCATCAAAATTTTTACTTTCTATCTTGGATCGAGCCTTTTACAAACTCTTGATCTTCAGACTTGGCCTTTCTTGCCTTCAACTTTTTTTTTTTGAACTTTTTGATTGGAACTCTTGTTCATGCTTCATCTAACGCTTCCTTTTTAGCTTCCTACCTACTAATTCGCTAAGGCTACCTTATTAAGGCTTTCTTTCGAGTGTAGTGGGAATTCACTTTAGTTATATGCATTATCAAAATTCAATTCAACAAAAAATACATCCTACGAGGTTTGTCCTACACACTCCAATGTCTCTAAGGCCAAAATAATTTTATTTATAATGTAATGTCATATTAACCATGTTTTCTTAGTTTGGACTATAGCTTATACTTTGGGCGAGAACTAGTTGGTGATTGTCTTAGCAATGATTGTATATGCCACATTTATCAAGGTGGTAGGACATCAGTCTTTCACAAAGTCTTAATTATTCCGCTTGGGGATGAATTTAATAAGTCCCTAGTTTATCAAAGCACCAAGGGATCTTTTTCTCTCAATTCCTTGAAAAGCACGAAGAAATTACCCTTAATAGTAAGCCACAAGCAAGCAATGCCTTCGTCAAGAGAAATTTTAAAGAGAGAGGTTTCAAGCTTTTTAATGGTGAGTGAGGTTTCCAACCATTAACTCATATGGATCTACCTTCTTTGAAATGTGATGCAGGAGCATCTATCTATATTCAACATAGCATGCAAAAATAATAAATAATACTATAATAAAATTCGTTGTTCAAAAATTAGAATTGAGATCATATATACAAACATTTTTAGAATCACTTATCCAATGGATAAGATTAAGGGATAAGACACTAATTTTTTTTTCATATGTAAGGGAATCGGTTATATTTATAATCCATTTTCTACTGCAAGCAGGGTTCAAATCTCGGGGCTAACCTCTATAACCCTTATTCCACCTCATTGTTGTTGGACCTGGCATGAGGACCATTGGTCGCTCAAGATTGATACCGCCATCGTCGGGTCGATGCATACTCAATGGATTCAGGTCAAACTACTACCTTTGCAAATAAATATGTTCCCAAGGTTTGAACCTAGATCTCTTCTTGATAAGCGGCAAACTTACCAATCCACTAACCCTTCGGGAACACAGAGAAGATAAAGTAAGTAAGAGCATAAATTAAAAAATAGTTTATGAATAGAGTAACCTTTCGAAATGTGGAGTAGCACATGCTTGTCTTTTCTGTTTTATAAAGTTTATGTTTCATTTTTATGATTTACAACGGTTTTTGTGTATTTCTTTTTAAGTTTGACTGTATTTCGAAGTGATCATGTCAATGTCTATGCATGGAATCTCTGGTTAAAGTTTATGGTTTTCCTCCTTCGATGCAGGGATTCATGGAACCGCTTGATGAAGGGTTTAACGAAGAAACACGAGTCTTAAGGGTTTAGGTGGGGGGTTTTGGCTCCTCGTTTTCGTCGTGGTTTGCTTTCTGATTGGGTGTGGGCTTGGAAACTGCAGGAGAGTTTTCTTGCAGATGAAGGCAAAGGCGCCCTGGGTTTTCGACACTAATTCCCTAATTTGATATCGGAGGGTTTCGATGATGTCAATTGTATGGGATTTAACACCTCTTCTTGCTGGTATTCGAGACCAAAAGAGTAGAGGTATACTTATTGCCCATATTTTCCTTTTCCAGGTTGAAGCCGAGAGTCCAAAAAGTCTGTAGAGGTCGGCCTTATCATAAAAATAAAAATACGGTCTGTTCATGAAAGTTTACTCCTATACGGTAGCAAAATTTACTTCGGCTTCTACTACTAGTTAATAAATTAACCTGAGCAAACTCCACCGAAAGACATTTATGTGCGTTTTTATCTTTCTCCATCTGATATATAATTTATGAAATAGACGAGACTCGTAACGTCTGATCGCGTGGCCTAATGGATAAGGCGCTCGCCTCCGGAGCGGGAGATTGTGGGTTCGAGTCCCACCGTGATCGCATTGCGAATTTACCTTCATTTTATTAACTTTTTTAAAGTGAAAAATCCCTTACAGGTTGCTTTGGTACGAGAGATCAGATCAAGAGTTCTACACCATCAAAGTTATCCGGGAGTTGCGTCCAGCCCTGCATGCACCAACATTATCAATTGGATTTTGGATACCCAATTCAACTTTTTGGTAGGGTGGAGATTTAAACCTCAGACCTCCCTTAGAGGATCGTCCTCTCCTCTCCAACTCACCTACAATACCTGGGTTTAAAATACACATGTTTTCTCCCTTAGAGGATCGTCCTCTCCTCTCCAACTCACCTACAATACCTGGGTTTAAAATACACATGTTTTCTCCCTTAGAGGATCGTTCTCTCCTCTCCAACTCACCTACAATACCTGGGTTTAAAATACACATGTTTTCTTATAGGCTGCTTTGGTATGAGAGATCACGATCAGGAGTTCTACACCGTCACCATCAAAGTCACCCGGGAGTTGCGTCCAACCTTGCCTGCACCAGCATTATCAATTGGATTTTGGGTACCCAATTCAACTTTTTGGTAGGGTGGAGATTTGAACCTCGGACCTCCCTTAGAGGATTGTCGTCTCCTCTCCAACTCACCTACAATACCTCCAACTCACCTACAATACCTGGGTTTATTTTTACGAGGGGTTATGGTCCCCTCATATTTAATTTTTTTTTTTTAAGCAAAAAAATCCCTTGTAGGGACCAGGGAGTTCTACACCGTCAAAGTCACCCGGAAGTTGTATCCGGCCCTGCCTGCACCAACATTATCAATTGGATTTTGGGTACCTAATTCAACTTTTTGATAGGGTGGAGATTTGAACCTAAGACCTCCCTTGGAGGATTGCCTTCTCCTCTCCAACTCACCTACAATACTTGGGTTTAAAATACACATGTTTTTATGAGGGATCATGGTCTCCTCATACTACGTGGGGTTTGAACCTTGGACCTCTTAAAGAGAGGTCAAAGCCCTTCCCACCCGAGTAAGCTTGTTATTTTCAATTTATATATTGCTTAATCTTTAAATTAAACTCATTAAATCAAATTATTAATCAATTTATTTTATTAATTATTCCCTTCAATTTATATATCACTTAATCCTAACTAAATCCATTTGAAATTGCTGATTAGCTTGGCATTGTTTATTTTATTAATTGTTCATTTCAATTTATACATTACTTAATCCTTAAATTAAGTGGAGATTTGAACCTAGGACAGAGGATTGCCCTCTCCTCTCCAACTCACTTACTGGGTTTAAAATACACATGTTTTTATGAGGGGTCATGGTTCCCTCATATTAAGTGGGGTTTGAACCTTGGACCTCTTAAAGACAGGTCAAAGCCCTTCCCACTAGAGTAAGCTTGAAGCTTGTTCTTTTCAATTTATACATTGCTTAATCTTTAAATTAAACTCATTAAATCAAATCATTCATCAATTTATTTTATTAATTGTTCCCTTCAATTTATACATCGCTTAATCCTAACTAAATCCATTTGAAATTGTTGATTAGCTTGGCATTGTTAATTTTATTAATTGTTCATTCCAATTTATACATTACTTAATCCTTAAATTAAACCCATTTGAAATTATTCCCTTCAATTTTTTTTAGAAATACTTCTTATATACATTCGTGGGGATTGAACCCATTATTCCCTTCAATTTATACATCACTTAATACTAACTAAATTTATACATTGTTTAATCTTTAAATTAAACCCATTAAATCCAATTATTCATTAATTTATTTTATTAATTGTTCCCTTCAATTTATACATCGCTTAATCCTAACTAAATACATTTGAAATTATTGATTAACTTGGGCATTGTTTATTTTTTTAATTGTTAGTTCCAATTTGTACATTACTTAATCCTTAAATAAAACTCATTTGAAATTGTTGATTAGCTTGGCATTGCTAATTTTATTAATTGTTCATTCCAATTTATACATTACTTAATCCTTAAATTAAACCCATTTGAAATTGTTCGTCAATTAATTTTATTAATTGTTAATTTTTTTTGGAGTAATATTTCTTATACTTATTAATTGTTAATTTTATTAATTTTTCATTTTTATAAGAAAAAAATCGTAATTTTATTTCAAAAATGAAAGAAAATTACACTTCTCAGGTGCCTTGACACAAACAAAAACCCAAATAAAAACAGATTACTAGGAGTCAAAATATAATTACGATCACCTAGGTGTTGTAGGTGAGTTGGAGAGGAGAGGGCAATCCTCCAAAGGAGGTCCCAGGTTCAAATCTCCACCCTACCAAAAAGCTGAATTGGGTATCCAAAATCCAATTGATAATGTTGGTGCGGGCAGGGTGAGTGCGACTCCCGAGTGACTTTGACGATGTAGAACCCCCTGTTCATGGTCTCTCAGACCAAGGTGGCCCCACAAGGGGTTTTTTGCTTAAAATATATATATATATATATATATATATATATATATATATATAATTACAATCAGGCAGATCATAGAGGAAAAAACCTATCTTCAAAATAACATGGGGATAATAAGGATAAATATCCTTATACATCAATACTTAATCATCCAAATAACTTCCATGTCTAAAAACCTAGATAGAAATCAGTGAAAAGAAACAAGAAAGAAAAGAAACATAAAACCTATCTTCAAAATAACATGGGGATAATAAGGATAAATATCCTTATACATCAATACTTAATCATCCAAATAACTTCCATGTCTAAAAACCTAGATAGAAATCAGTGAAAAGAAACAAGAAAGAAAAGAAATAGTTAAAATCTACCATAAAGCTCTAATCAAATGAACAGGCCCATAGTAAAAACGCAGAGCTAGCATAGAAACTAGGGGTATGATATGTGTTTGAAAGAAGAAACTCCATCCTTGTTCTCTTTCATTTGTAAGAAACCTTTTGGAACCTGTTGACCTTCTTTTGATAACCAATTTGCATCTTGACTTAATTCCCTATAAACGTGAGTAAAAGAGATATTTTCAAAAAGGGAAATCGCCTCCAGCAATTCATCTCCCACTGGTCTAAGCAGATTATTTTTTAATTGAGTGGATCTATCCATCCAGTTCATGACTATAGTAGAATCTCTAAAAAAATGAAATTTTTTCACATTTCTCTTTGACACACTTCATTAGCAATCTCAAAGCTTGAAACTCAATAAAATTGTTGGAACCTATCCTAAGACCTGCTTTAAATTTTATATAGTGGGTATCTAAGAAGTACATAATGCCTCCCGTGCTACTAAAATTCAACTGTCTCTGATTGGCCCCATCAAAAAAACCCATGGTTGAGACTTATCAATGAACAAATTGTCTACTTGTCAAGGTTTCTTATATTTCCAGGCCCTTTATTTATTGATACCAAAGTCCTCACCTGAAATATGATCTGAACTGGGGGTATTAACTTCCCTTCAAAAATAGTTGCATTCTATGACAACCATATACCCCAACATATAATACATGGTAAAGAAAGAAACAGTTTCAGCTCTTTTTTAAAAACCACTATCTTAAGCATACATCCACTATTTCTCCTTTGCAAATATTTTGTACTCCAGTTATTTGTTCAACTTCTAACCAAACCTGTTGACAAAAAAGACATTTGATTAAAAAATATATGATGTTTTCCTCCTCTGACTAACGCAACATACAAATACTTAGGCCTTGTCTGCTTCTCCTCTGTAAAACTTTCCAAGTCAAAGCCTTATTTCTCAAAGCTAACCACATGAAGATAATTGTCTTTTTTGGAGCAGATAATTTCTAAATCTACTTCTACCACCAAGTATGCCCTTGAGCACGAGGGTCAAATTTTGTTTTATAACCAAGTCTAGTCATATACTGACCCCTAGATTTATTGTATGCCCAAGCAATAGTATTTGGTTTAGCTCTTAGCTTGATATGACTATTATTAAGACTATTATTTTAAGCCATCCACAAAAAAACTTGCTCATCAAAAAAACCCAAGACCTGAGTCTACTTCCAACCTTATGTCCAAATACTGGAAGAATCTGATTCCCCCACTTGATGAAGAAAGTAAAAACCCTTGTCTTGTAAAGAACTTATCATAGCTTTCAGCAATAAAATATTTCTCCATAACCCAAAATAGAATCAACCCCTATTCTAACTTGTTCATCGTTGCCCACTTTCCAATCCAAATATTTTTCAATCATCGAAAAGGCTTATACTAGTGCCTTCCATTAAATGGAAATATTTTTAATGTCTTTTTGTGGACTTTTGATCCAATCCATAAAGGTCCTTGGTCGAATATACTTTTGTTCAACAATATTCTTCCATAATCCCTCCACCTTCCTCCTTTGGAGGGATTATATTTTTAAGTCCTAATCCACCTTCCAAGCCAAAGAAGAACCAAAAGGATGGATATTTGTAAGTCCCTAGCCACATTCCTCCTTTGGCCTAACAATACTCTACCACTTAAATAAAGGAATGTATTCATGTTCCTTACGTCCAATCCAAAGAAATTTGAAGCAATATTTTATTATTTTCTCTAGAACTCCTTTAGGAATAAAGGCCAAGGAGTGCCAAAACACAATAATTGTCTCAAGAAATGACTTTACAAGTATTAATATCCCACCAATAGAGAACCATCTATTACACCAATGGTTAATCCTAACTTAAATCTTCTCTAAAAGTCATCCCCAATATCTCTTCCTATAAGTATTTGACTTCAATACAAAACCCAGATACTTAAAGCGTTCCTGGAAAGCTACAAGATTAAAAGGAAAAAGTTTGATTAGATCCTGTTCAGTCTCCTGCTCTAGACCATTAAAGCAAATAGAGGATTTTTAAAAA
Source organism: Wollemia nobilis (assembly GCA_028583015.1). Taxonomy (NCBI): domain Eukaryota; kingdom Viridiplantae; phylum Streptophyta; class Pinopsida; order Araucariales; family Araucariaceae; genus Wollemia; species Wollemia nobilis. Next base: position 3,675,688 of record JAQPPZ010002224.1, read on the forward strand.
TTTATCTCCATGTCGGTAGCAATACTGTAAGTGTTCAAGATTTCCCTTAACTTTCTAGCTTCCCTTAAACTGCCATTTGTGGACAACAATACATCATCAGCAAATAATAAATGAGATAAATAATGGACCCCCACTTTGATCCTGGATAAGGATCCTAGCCCTCTTTGCATCCAAAATAGCTCTGCTCAATCCTTCAGCAACCACAAAAAAAAGTAAATGAGATAAAGGACATCCCTATCTTAGTCCTCTCGAGTGTCTAAAGAATTTGAAAGTTGATCCATTGATAAGAACAACAAAATATACAGAAGAAATGCATCCCATAATCCACTTTACTATTGGATAGCTAAAACCCGCATGTAATAGCTTCAATCTAAGATACAACCAACTAGTTTTATCATAAGTTGTAGATAGATATAGTTTAAGGACCATTGCAGGAAGACTTTTAGTTTTAATAGAGTGAAGGCCCTCTTGTGTAGTTCCTATGGCTTCAAGAATCTGTCTACATGCTATAAACCCAATTACTCCTGTGAAATAACTTCAGATAAAATCTTCTTCGACCTAACAGCTCAAATATTTGCAATGATTTTATAGATACAGTTACACAACGAAATAGGTCTAAGGCTTCTCCTTTTTGGGAATCAAATCTAAAATAGTGGATTTAAAAGCCCCCAAAACTTGACTACTCAACCTAACTTCCTCCATTACTCTGAGCAAATCCTCTTCAACAAGATCACAAAAAACTAGGAAAAAATCCATAGGCCATCCATCAAACCCCATACTTTTATCCTTTTTGAAAGAAGTCAGGACAACTTTTATTTCTTTCTTTGTGACCTCCGTCATAAGTAATTGGTTGTCCTCCTCTGCCACAATACTAGGGAAGAAAGTAGTTAACTTTAAAATTTTCCCAATATTAACTCTATCAAATTCTTTCTAGATAGATTGAAAATGTTTTACTTGTAAATTTGCTAACTCATAAAAACTCCTAATGAGAACCCCTTCTTCATTCTGCATCTCCCAAATAGTGTTAACCTTCTTCCTATGGTTAGCAAAATTATGAAAAAAAATTAGTATTTTCATCCTCTTTTTTAACCACACAACTCTACTTTTCATTCTCCATTTAGCTTCCCTCCACTCCAAGAATTTGTTCTTCTTAATTTTAAGTTCAACCAGTCTTGTTTTCTCCTCCTCTTTAAACAAACCAACCTCATTCTTTTTATGAATTTTTGAAATTTCCTTCTCCACCAACTTAAGATCTCTATCCATACTTTCCTTTTTAACTGCAATCCAAGATGATACAACTCCTTTTAATTTTTTTTTAAGTAGTAGCAAATTGATTCCTCAACGATGACCTAGAACTTTGGTCATAACCAATCCATTCTTTTTTAATCAAATGTTGAAAATATTCTTCCTCGAACCAAATTGGATTGAGCTTAAAAGGACTGGTAGGTTTTGCCTCTTGACTTTCTAATTGAAGAAGTATGGGAGAATGATCTAAGCCACCTCCAGTCTCAAACCATGATTGTTTTTTATCTATTTAATTGAATAATGACTCTGAGATCAAAAAATTATCCAGCTTCTTCAAGATCCCAACTTCCCCAACTCTATTATTTCTCCATGTAGGCATTAATTTTATTGGTTCCAAATCAATTAAACTAGCTTCTTCAATACTATGTCTATAGTAATCTTCAAATCTATCAAGTCTTGCAGATTCTCCCCGTACCTCACTTCTATTCATAGTAAAATTTAAGTTTCCACCAATGATAACTCTTTCATCCCTAACACACCTTTGGGAGAAACAATCATCCCATAAGACATGTATATCTTCATAGGGACTATAAAAATTAATAATTGATAACCTCAAACCCAAGTCTTTAAAAAATAATTATGTCCACAAGATTGAAACCATAAAGGAAGAATTAATTAAGGATATTGAGTTCTTCTAGCCAATCAAAACACCCCATGAATTTCCAGTAGCATCTAGAGCCAAGAACTCCCAATCCCTAAGTAATTTACTCAACCCTTCAATGACTTTTGTACTTGCCCCCATGGTTTCTTGTAGAAGGATAACATCCGGATTATGAATTTCCACCAACCTAGCTAAGGCAAGTCTTTTAGAGGGATTACCAAGACCTTGAATATTAAGGGATAATAAGATAATTTAAACATCTTAGAGGGGTTTTGTCTCACTCTAAGGACCCCTTTGATATACTTTTGTTTACCCTATTGAATTTCCCTCAATGCCTTCTCTTGTGCATGAAACAAAAAATATTTCCTACCTACTAGAGAAGTGGAAGATTCCTTTATAAGGTCCAAACCTAACCCTGACCTTCCAGCAATTGCACAATTTCTCAACTCGGATTTCTTTTTCCTAGAACGTAACAAATATCTACAAGAGGATCTCGTCTCCAAACCATCCCCTAAAATAGATACCTCCCTAAAATATTCACTTGATATGTCAAAAATAATTCCCCCAATAGCAAAAATATTTGGATCACAATCCCTATTCAATGTGTTTGAGATTGTCAGCCCATTGTCCAAAATCCTAGAAAATTCCTTGTCCTTGGGACTTCTCTTCAAAGATTCATAAGGAAGTGTACAAACTTCTTTATTACCTAAGTCCAAATTATTCTCCACATGTATTGGACAGTAATTATCATAAGTCTTAGATGATTGACCAACAAAATTAATAGTATCAGGTTGCAATCCTTTCATAGTTTTCTTTATGATTTTATCTCCTTCTCTAATAGCCTGTGAACAATGAAATGGAGATAAAGCTAGGTCCAAAATTTCATCCTCCTCTAGAGTTTTGGTTCTAGGTTCAATAACTTTTTTTTTGCTTGTTTATGCCAAATAAAGGAGCACTATTGAGCTCTAAAGAATAGGTATCTCTTGTTTGTTGTTAACTGACTTGAAATCCCCACTAGTCATTTATTTTCTCCTCTATATTTTTTGTGTAAAATATTGATAGAATTCCTTAGCAATATGTTCATAAACATGACAATGAACACAACTAAAAGGAATCTTCAAATAGTCCAATATTTTATTATGATCTGTATTCCCCAAAACTATCACCATATAGTCTAGTAAGCCTTCACTGACATCCATCTCAACCAAAACTCGAGATACAGACCAAAAAACACTATATTTGAAAGAAATATCTATGTCCAAGGTTTTACCTAATGAATCTCCAATCTCTTTCAAAGCTCTTTATGACCATAATTCCATTGACAAATTTGGAAGTTTTACCCAAATTGGTATTCTCCTAGCAACTTCAATCCTAGGATCAAAGCAAGTCATCCAAGCCTTCAAAACCAAAAAAGAAGACCCCCAATACCAACGACCTCCCAAAATTTTCTATGCATCTTCCTTAGATCGAAAAATGAAACCTATCCATCCTCTGGCAAGTAAGTGAAAAATTGGCCCATATCCTAAAATTTGGACCCATACCTTCTACAACCACTCATTTAGTGTATTATCAACTATTTGACGTCCATGAAACTTTCCAATAAGGACCATCCCTAAAAACTCCAAAACTTGTTCCATCCTCATGTCTTTCCCAAGTGTCATTATGATCTTTAACCTTCTCTTTTTAACCACTTTACGTGCCTTATGCACTTTAGTAATCGAATTTGAAGTCTGTGTTGATTGAAAGTTTGAACCCACTCCACTTAGAGCCTCTAAATCAAGACTTTTACCAATAAAACCAAAACCAAACAAAGGAAACTCTTTCAGACAAAGTGATTTTGGATTGTTTGTAGATTTCCCAAATTTTCATCCTCGTAATGATATGCTTACTCATTCTTTAAATTCATCACTTGAGTAGAGTGTTCTGAGACACTTAATAATGAGCAGTAAATATGACAACCAACTTGATCTAAATAATTTTATATGGACTCTCGTTTGTCCACTCAAGTCTAATAACCCGCAGTATTATTTTGGCCACTCAAAAAACCCACAGACACCCAATTCTCAACTTCTAAGTCTTGTCCAAAAATGGGACCCTTGGTCCTTGGAATTGAAAATATGTGTTGCCCCTCAAAAGGGTCCTCTGAGAAGTCCAAATGTTTCTTTTCATTCTCCATCAAAACAAGAAACCAATTCCCAAACTATACTACTATTTTTTAAAATACCAAATAAAATCAAAAGTTAATATTTTCCTTTTGCAAACCCTAGTTTTGCTACATGAACTTCATGATTCCAACCGATAAACTTCTTCAAATAACCATTCACATGCACAAAAATATTCCTCCCTATCAAATTAACTCCTTTCACCTTTTGCATACTTCGAATCTAGAAAGTAAGTTGTTCAGCCTTCATTTTCTTCACATGAACAGATATGAGTGCACTTCGGTTTTAAAAATTATGATGCTTCTTGTGTCATATTTTTAAATATATTAGTCAAGAACTGGATCCACCTTCATTTTATTCACATGAATAGATCTGAGCACATTCTAGTTTCAAAAAAATAAAATATTGTCACTTGTATTTTTTTACTTTTCTTTGTGCTTCACTTGTAAACCCTAGCTTTATTGTGTGCACTTCGCAATTCTAGCCAACAAAATTCTTCAAACTATTGTTCACATGCATAAAAATATTCCTCCCTAGCAAAGCAAATCCTTTCACCTCTTCAATTTAATTCCTCTGTGCTTCACTTTGCAAAACCTAACTTCATTGCATGCACTTCGTGATTGTATCTGACAAACTTCTTCCAAAGAAAATTTAAATGTAATAAAGAGGAATGCTTACCTCCTTCATAGTCCAATATTTCATTAAAATTATAGATGGGTCTTCAAATGTCATCGGGCAGCGACGATGATTGGTCTACCACCATTAATTATATTAATTATTCATAAATTAATTTTATTAATTGTTCTTTTCAATTTATACATTTCTTAATCCTTAAATTAAACCCATTAAATCAAATTATTCATCAACTGTTAATTTTATTTATTGTTCCCTTCAATTTATACATCACTTAATCCTTAAACTAAATTCATTTGAAATTTTTGATTAGCTTAGCATTGTTAATTTTATTAATTGTTTATTCCAATTAATACATTACTTAATCCTTAAATTAAACCCATTTGAAATTGTTGATCTAAATCTACTTGCAAAATGTAGATGGGATGAGGGGGAAGGGGGAAGGTCCTGCTCCCTCTCCCTACTCCCCCTCCCCTAGTTCTTGCCTAGTCCCTGGCTCATCCCGAATCATCTCGCTCTGGGAATGCTTTGTAGCAGATGATCTCCTTGGGGGGTGATCCTTCTCCACTTTCTACTCCTTTTCTAGCAATTTTAGGGTTTCCCTACCCGAGCCCAGGGTCTGGTGCATCCCAGGGTTCTCTTAGGGTCCCCTACATGCTTCAAGGATCCCTTCCCCGATCTCCCTCAAGATTCCCCCTAGGGTTTTTTATAGGTTTTTCCTTGGATCCGATTCCCAGGGCTTCCTAAGATGGTGGTGGTGGCAGGTTGGGTTTTTGACTGCTTCTTGGTGCATCTCGTGAGGTCCTCTCTACTTCGGGGTTGGTCTAGGGGGGCCAGTTTCCTCTTTTGCTAGTGACTCCTCTTTGGGATGCCCGTGGTTGTTGTTGGTCCCATCCCTTTGGGTAGGGCCCTTTTCGATTTCTTGTTTGAAGGCTTCTTCTTGTTGGATCTACTTTTTGGTGGACACCCAGGGCATTGGTTGGCCATCGGGGTGGGCCTCTTCCTCTGCCTGGGTTGTTCCCATCCCTAGTCTTAATTCCCTGAAGCTTCCATGAGCAAGGATGGGGGACTCTTGGTCCCTTCTTATAGGGTTCCTAGGGTTTCTGTTGCATGTCTAGATATTGGGGGGGCCATGATCAGTGCATTCATACCCTGGTTCCCCTAAGTTAGGCTTTCGAGGATGCCATCGTTATGCATGTTGTCGCTCCCTACCTAGGATCCTCAGGTTATTCATTTCAATTCCTGCTCAGGGGCTTCTGGTCCCAGTTCTCTGTATCTATTCGTGAGCAATGATGGTGGTTCCTAGGTCTTTTTACTAGAGTGGTGGGGGCTTCCTTATGTATTCTCTAGTCTGGGGGTATATTTGTGAGTTGGCAGCTATGGTCCCTCCTTCCTCCTTTAGTTTTGGCTTACGAGATCTTGTATTTACACCTATTGCTATTTTCCCTGGATCCTTCCAACTTCCTCGTATTTCTCCTTGCTATGCATAAGGATATCTTGGCCTGTAGATATCCCTAGTAGTGTTTTTTCTCTTTTTAGGCTCAAGCGGAGGCATCCCTTTTTTTTCTTTGAGGATCTTGATACCATTTCCCAGGTTGTCCCGCTACTGATCCATGGCTTGTATCCTAGTGCTTCTTGTTGCTTTTCTCACATGGCTGCTTGCTGCCCCGCTACAACCTGGATTGCATCCTGTGGCATCCCTAGGCAAGGATCCTCTCCAATTTTCTAAATTTCCCTGCTTCAAGTTTTCGGGTAGGATTTCTAGTTGCAGACTATCCTTGACCTTCCCGCTCTCCATGCACATGTCTGGGCAAATGTTCTATTTCCACCCCTACGAGGATCCCGGACTGCTGTATCCACCCCGAGTGGATCCCAGACTGTTGTATCCACCCCTAGGAGGATCCCAGTCTGCCATCAATGGGAGGATGATACCTTGGTGAAGCGGGTCTCACTAATGGTTTCTAGAATCTAGTATTTCTGCTGGATCAAGGGTTGTTTTTGGCCCTTTCCCTTTCAGTTTGTGTTTATTTTCATGTACTTAGGAATTGCTTTAAATCTCGATGCTATGGCCCTTTTTGTTATAAGGTTTTGGGATCCTCTTAAAAAACCCAATTTGTATATAAAATTCTAGTTACTTATCAAAAAAAAGATCTACTTGCAAAAATTAATCATTAGAATTCAATCTAGCTTGACCCATTTCTAATAAATTATCTTAAAGAAATTCAATTCCTAAATTTAAAGTTATTAAATTAATCAATTATTAAAATTTAATATAACCCTTAATTAAATTGAATTGATTAATTCATTTTAGAGTTAGTAACTCATTTGATCACTTAATTAATTTTTTTGTTGTTGTTGGATAATAAGGGGTGGTACTCGGGTCTCCCACCCTTGACAAATTGCAACTCTCTTCTTCAAAGTTTGATATTTTACAAATAGATACACTTCTCATCTCAATTGAGATCTTATAACTAAAAACCTACATCATTTTACATAAAATATCTTAATTCTTGATTTTCATTTTCTATATCTTTTCAATTTTTTGTATGAATACAAATATTCCAAAATTTAGCATCATCTTGACATTTTTCTATATTAGCCTTCCTAATACCAAAACTTCACCTATACTATCTATGCATTGCATCTTAGTAGAGTAATATCTCCAAAACATCACACTATCATAGTCTGCTTTACCAAATCTAGATTGCTAGTTTCCTTCCTGAAACACAATTGCAACTACAAAAAAATATAATAAATAGTTTATATGAACACATTAATGTTATAAAATAAAGCATATATTACCAATGAAAAACATTAAAGTAAATCCTAATCATTATTTTATTTAGGCAATCAACATTTTCTTGTCAGCTTCAGCTAAATTTACTACTTCCTCTAACCATGGAAAGGAGAATTTAAATTCACGATTCTCAATAAAAATCCCTCTATTGGCTAGCCTATCTGCACATTTGTTTCCTTCCCTTAATGTATGTGTAAACCTGATTTCTTCAAACTCTTTAGCAAGATATTGAATTTTCAGAATTATCTCTTGTATGTTCCATGGAGCTTTTACTTTCCTCAAAATTGCATTTATTACTATGAGAGAATCATCTTCCATCCATAATTTGTTCCATTTCCTTTGTTTGCATATTTTAAATCTTCTAAAGCCACCCAATCTTTGACTTCATTATTTTTCTTAAATCTACTATTGAAAGTGTAATGAGACAAAATCTTTCCTCTATTGTTTCTAATTATTCCTCCTATAGGTCCTAGATTTCCTTTAGATGCTCCATCAAAATTCAATTTAAACAAATCCACATTGGATGGTTTCCACTTTATATTCTTTGCCTTATTTTTACTTCTCTTGTATCCAACATCATAATTCCATGTAATGACTTGAATCCATCTATCAAGGCTCTTTGCTTCCAGATTAGGGATTGGGTGAGTTGATATGATTGGTTTAGACTCATCTATGGATAAACATATCTTCCTTTTCATCACCTCTAAACTATTTTCCTTTCCTTTAAATATTCATCTATTCCTTTCTAGTCATACAATCCAAAGTATTGTATCTTTTGATATATCTCATATTGTCTATAAAACCTCACTTGTATAAGTGCTCTACAATTACTTTAATCATTCTTCAAATATTTTATTCATCACCATGCATTTACCAAACATATTAAGAATCCATTGCCATAGTTTCCAAACTATTGAGCAATGTCCCAAGAGATGGTCTATACTCTCCTCCTTTTTACAAAGAACACATTGAGAGGGGCCATGAAAACCCCTTTTCATAAGGTTATCCCATGATAAAAAATTTCTATGACCTACTAGCCAAACAAACATTTTGACTTTAGGAATGCTTGGGCTATCCCAAATATCTCTCCATATTCTAGTGATATTACTATTTTTTTGGTGTTTTATATTATCCACTTCTTGTTGTGTATTTTCTTGAGGTATTCAACTCCTACATCAATTTATCCTTGGCTACCCTTCGAATAATCACAGTTATTATCTTTCTACTCAATTGCCTCCTAGCATCAATGTCTTGTATACTTGTAAAATAATCTTCTTTCCATTTGTATCTTCCTTCCCGATCTTTGTACAAAATGTTTGAAACCCTATCACCATATTTGTATTGAAGCAATCTCATCCAAGGTTTCAAAATTGGATCTAAATCGAATGGTTTTTTATCACACAAAGTATCCATCCAAATAGAAATTTTGTCTCCAGTTCCCACCACCCATATTAAACCTTTAATCATTAGATCAATAGATTTTTTTAACCATTTCAAAGAGCAAAACCATTTGGTAGAGAGAATGCAGTAGATATTAAACTTGGGTCATTGGGCTCAACATACTTATAAGAATTCTTGCCCATTGTTTTTTACTCTCTTTGTACAATCTATAGATTACTTTTCCCCTAAGTGCTAATTTTGCATCTAAAAGAATCACTTAATTAATTTAGAACCATTACACTAAATTGTTTTTATTATACGGAAGAAGGGGTTTTGAAAGGAACCCCAAACCTTTTACAAAAAGGATCCAACCAACCTTCCTAGAGAATCAAGGAAGTTTAAAGCACTATCACAACAAAAAGTGAACTAGCCAACCAAGAAACTACCAATCTCCACAGCAAGACAAGCTACCTACCCTAAAATGAAACTAACAGAAACTAACTAAAAGAGACTAGCCCAACCAAACAAAGAGCAACATACCTCCCATGTAGGGAAGGATCCATAAACTAAACAAGTTGAGACAGAGACGATGGTAACCAAAAATAAACATAGGCCAAGAAGCCGAGAATCACTCTTTGGTCCCATTGGATCTAGCACCATTCTCTGCTTCCTGATCCATCATCTCCCACTGCTCCTAACCCATGAGAATTAGAATTTCCTTTGTGCATGAGATAGTTGTGTCCTTAAATTCAATCAATAATTTCTACAACTTTAGGAGCATTCGCTTGAGATACTTGGCGACCAATCCCGATCCCTAGACTCGAATGTCTTGCACCTTTTTAGAACTCCTCGTGCCCTCGATGAGATTGACTTTCTTGTTTGACTGAATAAAATATTTAGACTCAAAGTCCCCAACACATAATAAGGCCTTTTTGAGGTTGGCCAGCTTAGCAACCAGACACTTGGATTACCTGGTCTTCTCATCACTATCAATTGTCCCTTTTTGGGGGAGAATTTTCCACCTTGGCCTCAAACCCCAAAAGGAGGGTAATGTTAACAGCTTCCCGACTAATCAATCTGGTTCCTTTCAAGTTGGATGATTTTGGGTAATCTACAATTGGAGTTAGCATCATGTTGAGGAAATTCATGATGTTCTATCCTGATAGGCCTCTGGTTTTAACCATGTGATCAAATAACATTTGTACCAAACCTTCATGAATTGGATCAGGGACAATACCTTTTTTACCCTGCTTATTTATTTGGATAAGGAAACAAGAATGGGAGGATGTTCATCCACCTCTTGTGTAGCAAATGATTTGGAAACATGAAGTGAAAGATTCTAAGAATATTTTGATTTTCATCAAGATTAAAGTACTACATTATGACTAATGTCACTTCGCCCAGGGTGCTTTCAACGAGGTTCATTTGAACCTATTTTGAATTCTTACCAATTATTCTTCCTCACCTAGGAATATTTGAGATTCCCTGGCTAGAGAAAAACATAATCTTGAAGAAGAGGAAGAAAATAAATAGGTTGAGAATAGTCTTGATCCTACTAGAAGACCCAATGGGAACCTTACCTTTAAATGTTTTGAACATGTTTGGAGCTTTTACAAGCATCACAAGGATACCTTGGATAAAGCTATGGAAGAGGAATCCCAACTCAAGGAAGTTGAAATATCTCACCATTAAACCATTTTTCCTTGAGATGTTCATAACAACCCCTTGACTAAATATTTACATCATGGTAATCTTTTTCATCATCCAACTTATGTTGCTACTGTTACCACCGATATTGGAAGGAGTTCACAAATACCTCCAACTAGTAGTTATCACTCAAAATTGTTTTCCATTTCCTCATTTAGAGTGTATCAATGCTTCAAACCCTTACCATGAATGTGATGAATATTATTTCTAAAAAAAAATCTAAGAAAAGGAACGTTGGGAGAAAGAAGAGACAAGAGCAAGTATGAGCCAAGAGAGAGTGCAAGCTAGGAGGAAGTGCAAGCTAGGAGGAAATGCGAGACGAGAATAAGTGTGAGCTAAGAGGGAGTGTGATCCAGGAGGGAGTGAAAACTAGGAGCAATCCCTAGCCCCAACCCCACTAGTTATTTTAGAAGGAAAGTCATAATTGAAAGCCTTAATGGGAAGTGAGGATACCCTACTTGGAAGTATGGATACCCAAGTTGAAGATAAGTGGAAGAGCAAATATATGGAAAGTTTGATCCAAGTAGCAGATGTTGCACCAGAAGTAGCAATCAATGATGAGATGATTGAGCATGATATAATGGTTTTGAAAAGTAGGGGGTTAATATATAAGTTTCATATATCCTCACCAAGTTTTTAGAGATTCAATATTGGATCAAGTGGAAGTGAGAATTGAATTCAAATTTCTTTGTAAGTTTTTTTCCTAAAGTTATTTTCCTTGTCATCTTTTCTAATTCAGAAATTAGGGATAAAATATTGAGTGGTGGCCCATAGTTCAGAGGGAAAGATACCCTTTATTTTAAGACCATGGAATGAAAAAATTTCTATTAGGATAAAAATTATTAAGAATATTTTGATTTGGGTTAGGCTTTTTGGACTTCCATATCAACTTATCAATAAGGATGTTTCAAAGAATATTGGAAATACCCTAGGAGAATTCATCAAGGAAGGAATAACTATTAAGGAGTAGAAGCAATCTATATATACCAAAATATGTGTTGTTATGGATATTTTAAAACTTTTGCCACAATCCATATTAAATTTGAATCAAGAGAATGAGATCAACAAGTGAATTATGAAAACATTGCATTTCATTACCGCAATTGTTATGAGACTTACCACTTGGCAAGAGTTTGCAAAGTGAAAATAATGAAGAAAGAGACAAACAAATTTGGTCATGAGAAAAAATTCAAGGTGAAGCATGGAAATCATACATTAATAGAAGGTAGATCAAATCAAGGATATTCCACTCCTAAAGAAGGGGTAAAGAAATCCTATCTACAACATCTTATGGAAAAGGCCACCATAACTCACTTGGATCAACAATTAGAAGAAACAAAGAAGGATATAAGGGATAAGAAAGTACAATAAGTAAGTTCAATATTAAAAGGAATTAAAGGTGCAAAGGTTATTGTGGGCCAAAATCCAAACACAAAGATGATAAAAGAGGTCAATATCTTTCCATGTAAATCATCTTCATTTTTGTCTAGTATAGAATCCTCTCCTGGTAATAAAAGTGAAAGTGGTATAGGTGTTATCCCTTGCACTTTAGGGTTTTAATAGCAACATAATAAATAAATGAGGATGGAGGAAGTTTGTAATAATTTAAGGCTTTTAGGGAAGAATAAGAAGGTAATTGCTTTGGAAGAGCATCCTTGCACTTTATGATTTCTAAGGAAATATAAATAAGAATGTGCTTTTGAGGTTATTCCTTGTTGTTCAAATATTGCACAACAAGACAAACCTATAGATGATAAGTTTTACTTTGAGCAATGTGAGAATATTGAAGAGATGGATGAAGATGAAAGTATTGGTGGAAATGAAAAAAAGAGAGGAAGACCCAAGAAGCCAAAAAAAAAAAACCCAGAGGGATATTGATATGGGAAAAAAAAGCAACTATCGCAAGTGTTAACAAGAAGTGGGGCTAAACCAACAAATAATAAAAAAAAAACAATGAAAATAATATCTTGGAATATTAGGGGCATGAATAAGAACTCTCAAAAAATTATTAATAAACTCTCATATTGTTATAAGATAATATATTTATATTTATAGATATGAAAAATGAGCAGCAAATATTTTAGCCTGTAGACATGGAAAATTGACCCACTTGAGTGAGTCATTTTCCCTAGTCCCTTAGACAAACCCTCTAACTTGACCAAAATAATTTTGGGTCTATCTCCCCTCTTTTTTCCTTCATTTTTTCTTGCTCCAATGAAATCACGGTCAGTCCTAATGGGGCATGATTTTGCCTAGTTAGGGTTTTCTCTTAGGAAACCCTAACGTTTCGCTTAACCTTCCTTGGCATCAACCTTTTCTCAATTTTCCCATCCATTATTGTTTCAAATCTCTTATAAATAGAGCGTTTGAAGCTTTCTTTTCCCCTAGAGAAATTTTCAATGCAAATCTTCGACCAAGCACTCTATTTTTTAGGTCTCTTCTAATCACGCATTCTAAGTGAAGCAATCTACAAGCTGCTAACAAGTGTTGATGCAAGTAATAACAAGGTTTAATTGAAGCTTTTTGATTTTGTGGAGATATCTCTTGTTGCATTGGATTGTGTGTTTTTGTCCTTGGTAGACAAGTGTTGGAGCCCTAAGGAAGAGTCTACCATCTTGAAGGTTTTCATCCTTTTGTCAATTTTTTTGCTACCACTAGTTTGTTTCGCTCTTTCTGCGTTTTACCTATTGCTAATTAGTTGTATTTTTTCTCTATTAAATAATTATGCCCCGTAATTATAGGATCGCGATTGCCCCGTACAAGGCACAATTTTGTCAAAGTTGAGCTTGGGGGTAGAAGTTCACCCCCAAACCCTAGATCTTCTTTTCATGATTTATTTAGGGCATAATTATGCAAACTATATTATGTTTATCTTTTTATTCTACTGCATTGTATCTTGTTTGTTCTTCTTCCAAAAAGGTCAACTTTTGCTTTTGCATTCTAAAGGTCAACTAAAAGGACCTGCTATGCCTCCAAGTACAATCATACAATGACCTAAGTAGGCCCCCCAACACTAATCATATTTTTCAAGGATTTTGTGAAGTTGTGTTTATAGAATAGAAGTTGTGGGATATTACTAGATGCAAGTTAAAGCTTGGAACAATCGTCAAATATAGATAAGTTCCCTAGTAGATATTTAGGTTGTTTTATGGTTGTTTGTATCTATTTTTGTTCCAAAATATAGATAACAGGTGAGGAAAGCATTTGATTTAATTCTTAGGCATTGGAAAAGATAAAAGTATATAGTGTGCATCTAGGGTTTTAACCTTGTTTGTGCATCTCTCTTGGACCCTTGCTTAAAGGCTTTGTTTTGCAATCCTAGGGTTAGTAATAAATCTAGGATTAGCTCTTATCCTCTTACATCTTGTATCTTGCATTGGTCTTTCTCTTTTTATATTATATATTAGAAAGATCAAACTTTGGTGATTGTTTTAAATTGATACACCAAAACACATTCCACTCCGAACTTGGAGCAAGTCCTAAAACCGTTCCTGGTGAACCCTTACCCTGGTTTCCCGCTTGAGTGTAGAGTTATAACATACCCCCATGGTTCACCTCGGCTCCTTGTAGATCCAATCGAGAATTGCACATGGTAGGGCAGTTTTCCCCCTCTACATCTTTGGTGAACCCGATGTGAACGCGCATCTTAGAGGTCAAATTAGGAATCCTCTTTCTTGTTTGCTTTTATTTTAAAATTTTTAAATAAGACCACTAATTTTGCTTGTTTAGATCAGAAAAAAATTAATAAACATCTTAAAATATCTTGCATGCTTCTGTTAGCTCCTTGTCTCATTCCTTTTCTACTCTATCCTTTCTCTCTCCTAATGGCTCCCAACCTTAGGAATGGGTGAAGGCTTCTAGAGTTTGATGAGATTTTTCAAGAGGATGATAAAATTGATAGAGAAAAACATAATCTTGAAGAAGAGGAAGAAAATAAATAGGTTGAGAATAGTCTTGATCCTACTAGAAGACCCAATGGGAACCTTACCTTTAAATGTTTTGAACATGTTTGGAGCTTTTACAAGCATCACAAGGATACCTTGGATAAAGCTATGGAAGAGGAATCCCAACTCAAGGAAGTTGAAATATCTCACCATTAAACCATTTTTCCTCGAGATGTTCATAACAACCCCTTGACTAAATATTTACATCATGGTAATCTTTTTCATCATCCAACTTATGTTGCTACTGTTACCACCGATATTGGAAGGAGTTCACAAATACCTCCAACTAGTAGTTATCACTCAAAATTGTTTTCCATTTCCTCATTTAGAGTGTATCAATGCTTCAAACCCTTACCATGAATGTGATGAATATTATTTCTAAAAAAAAATCTAAGAAAAGGAACGTTGGGAGAAAGAAGAGACAAGAGCAAGTATGAGCCAAGAGAGAGTGCAAGCTAGGAGGAAGTGCAAGCTAGGAGGAAATGCGAGACGAGAATAAGTGTGAGCTAAGAGGGAGTGTGATCCAGGAGGGAGTGAAAACTAGGAGCAATCCCTAGCCCCAACCCCACTAGTTATTTTAGAAGGAAAGTCATAATTGAAAGCCTTAATGGGAAGTGAGGATACCCTACTTGGAAGTATGGATACCCAAGTTGAAGATAAGTGGAAGAGCAAATATATGGAAAGTTTGATCCAAGTAGCAGATGTTGCACCAGAAGTAGCAATCAATGATGAGATGATTGAGCATGATATAATGGTTTTGAAAAGTAGGGGGTTAATATATAAGTTTCATATATCCTCACCAAGTTTTTAGAGATTCAATATTGGATCAAGTGGAAGTGAGAATTGAATTCAAATTTCTTTGTAAGTTTTTTTCCTAAAGTTATTTTCCTTGTCATCTTTTCTAATTCAGAAATTAGGGATAAAATATTGAGTGGTGGCCCATAGTTCAGAGGGAAAGATACCCTTTATTTTAAGACCATGGAATGAAAAAATTTCTATTAGGATAAAAATTATTAAGAATATTTTGATTTGGGTTAGGCTTTTTGGACTTCCATATCAACTTATCAATAAGGATGTTTCAAAGAATATTGGAAATACCCTAGGAGAATTCATCAAGGAAGGAATAACTATTAAGGAGTAGAAGCAATCTATATATACCAAAATATGTGTTGTTATGGATATTTTAAAACTTTTGCCACAATCCATATTAAATTTGAATCAAGAGAATGAGATCAACAAGTGAATTATGAAAACATTGCATTTCATTACCGCAATTGTTATGAGACTTACCACTTGGCAAGAGTTTGCAAAGTGAAAATAATGAAGAAAGAGACAAACAAATTTGGTCATGAGAAAAAATTCAAGGTGAAGCATGGAAATCATACATTAATAGAAGGTAGATCAAATCAAGGATATTCCACTCCTAAAGAAGGGGTAAAGAAATCCTATCTACAACATCTTATGGAAAAGGCCACCATAACTCACTTGGATCAACAATTAGAAGAAACAAAGAAGGATATAAGGGATAAGAAAGTACAATAAGTAAGTTCAATATTAAAAGGAATTAAAGGTGCAAAGGTTATTGTGGGCCAAAATCCAAACACAAAGATGATAAAAGAGGTCAATATCTTTCCATGTAAATCATCTTCATTTTTGTCTAGTATAGAATCCTCTCCTGGTAATAAAAGTGAAAGTGGTATAGGTGTTATCCCTTGCACTTTAGGGTTTTAATAGCAACATAATAAAGAAATGAGGATGGAGGAAGTTTGTAATAATTTAAGGCTTTTAGGGAAGAATAAGAAGGTAATTGCTTTGGAAGAGCATCCTTGCACTTTATGATTTCTAAGGAAATATAAATAAGAATGTGCTTTTGAGGTTATTCCTTGTTGTTCAAATATTGCACAACAAGACAAACCTATAGATGATAAGTTTTACTTTGAGCAATGTGAGAATATTGAAGAGATGGATGAAGATGAAAGTATTGGTGGAAATGAAAAAAAGAGAGGAAGACCCAAGAAGCCAAAAAAAAAAAACCCAGAGGGATATTGATATGGGAAAAAAAAGCAACTATCGCAAGTGTTAACAAGAAGTGGGGCTAAACCAACAAATAATAAAAAAAAAACAATGAAAATAATATCTTGGAATATTAGGGGCATGAATAAGAACTCTCAAAAAATTATTAATAAACTCTCATATTGTTATAAGATAATATATTTATATTTATAGATATGAAAAATGAGCAGCAAATATTTTAGCCTGTAGACATGGAAAATTGACCCACTTGAGTGAGTCATTTTCCCTAGTCCCTTAGAGAGACCCTCCAACTTGCCCAAAACAAGTTTGGGCCTCTCTCCCCTCTTTTTTCCTTCTTTTTTTCTTGCTCCAATGAAATCGCGGTCAGTCCTTATGGGGCATGATTTTGCCTAGCTAGGGTTTTCTCTTAGGAAACCCTAACGTTTCGCTTAACCTTCTTTGGCATCGACTTTTCCTCGGTTTTCCCACCCATTCTTGTTTCAAATCTCTTATAAATAGAGGGTTTGAAGCTTTCTTTTCCCCTGAGAAATTTCAATGCAAATCTTCTATCAAGCATTCTATTTTTAGGTCTCTTCTAATCACGCATTCTAAGTGAAGCAATCTAACAAGCTGCTAACAAGTGTTGATGCAAGTGCTAACAAGATTCTATTGAAGCTTTTTGATTTTGTGGAGATATCTTTTGTTGCATTTGATTGTGTGTTGTTGCCCTTGGTGGATAAGTGTTGGAGCCCTAAGGAGGAGTCTACCATCTTGGAGGTCTTCATCCTTTTGTCTATTTTTTTGCTACCACCAGGTTGTTTCGCTCTTTTGCATTTTACATATTGCTATATTAGTTGTATTTTTTCCTCTATTAAATAATTATGCCCCGTAATTACTAGGAAATCACGATCGCCCCGTATAGGGCACGATTTTGTCGAAGCTGAGCTTGGGGGTAGAAGTTCACCCCCAAACCCTAGGTCTACATTTCATGATACATTTAGGGCATAATTATGCAAACTGTATTATGTTTATCATTTTGTTCTATTGCATTGTATCTTGCTTGTTCATCTTCCAAAAAGGTCAACTTTCGCTTTTGCATTCTAAAGGTCAGCTAAAAGGACCTAGGGGGCTTACTGCTATGCCTCCAAGTACAATCATACAATGGCCTAAGTAGGCCCCCCAATACTAATCATATTTTTCAAGGGTTTTGTGAAGTTATTTTTGTAGGATAGAAGTTGTGGGATATTATTAGATGCAAGTTAAAGCTTGGAACAACCATCAAAATCAGATAAGTGCCCTAGTAGATCTTTAGGTTATTTGTTGGTTGTTTGTATCTATTTTTATTCAAAAATATAGATCACAGGTGAGGAAAGCATTTGATTAAATTCCTAGGCATTGGAAAGGATAAAAGCATATAGTGTGCATCTAGGGTTTTAACCTTGTTTGTGCATCTCTCTTGGACCCTTGCTTAAAGGCTTTGTTTTGCAATCCTAGGGTTAGTTTAATAAATAATCATTCTAGGGTTAGCTCTTATCTTCTTGCATCTTGTATCTTGCATTATTCTTTCTCTTTTCATAGTATAGTTTTAGAAAGGCCAAACATAGGTGCATGTTTTAAATTGACACATCAAAACACATTCCACCCCGAACTTGGAGCGAGTCCTAAAACCGTTCCTAGTGAACCCTTCCCCTAGTTTCCCACCCGAGTGTAGAGTTATAACATACCCCCATGGTTCACCTCGACTCCTAATAGATCCAACCGAGAATCGTACATGGTAGGGCAGTTTTCCCCCTCTACATATTTGGTGAACCCGACGTGAACGCGTGTCTTAGTGGCCAAATTAGGAAGCCTCTTCCTTGTTTGCTTTTCTTTTAAAATTTTTAAACAAGACCACTAATTTTATTTGTTTAGATCAAAAAATATTTAATAACATCTTAAAAATATCTTGTGTGCTTTTGTTAGCTCCTATTTTTCTTCCTTTTCCACTCTATCCTTTCTCTCTCCTAATGGCTCCCAACCTTAGGAGTGGGTGAAGGCTTTCAGAGTCTGATGAGATTTTTCAAGAAGATGATCAAATTGATAGAGAAAATCATAATCTTGAAGAAGAGGAAGAAAATGAAGAGATTGAGAATAGCCTTGATCCTACTAGGGGACCCAATGGGAACCTTACCTTTAAATATTTTGAACATGTTTGGAGCTTTTACAAGCATCATAAGGATGCCTTGGATAAAGCTATGGAAGAGGAAGCCCAACTCAAGGAAGTTGGAATATCTCATCATCAAACCATTTCTCCTCGAGATGTTCATAACAACTCCTTGATTGAATCTTTGCATCATGGTAATCTTGTCCATCAACCAACTTATGCCACTACTGTAACCACCAATATTGGAAGGAGTCCACAAGTCCCTCCAACTAGTAGTGTCACTCAAGATTATTTTCAATTTCCTCCTCAATCTACTAATCTCAACAATTTTGCTTCTATTCCACCAACTATTAGTTATCCTCTCCAAGCAAGATACCACATATCACAATAGTATCAATACCTCCAACATAGGCCAAGTACCCATTCAACAACCTACCTATCCCTTAGGGAATCTAGGGGCATTGCACAACAACAATCTAGAGGTGCAAAGTTTAACTAATATGGTGAAACAACTGGTTTCAAGAGTGGATATGATTCAACCTCCTAGTTTCACCTACAACTATAGAGAAATGTGCAATCAGCCCTTAGACCCTATAGTTGTTGCTAAGCCTTATCCTAAGCATTTTCCCATACCAATTTTACCTATATATAAGGGAACAGAAGATCCAATTGAGCATTTGAGAATGTTTAGAACAACTTGCCATGATATCATATATGATGACATGTTATTGCTAAAGACGTTCCCTAAGAGTCTTGGTGGCATGGCTTTAGAGTGGTATTATCGGTTGCCCAACCATTCTTTGAGGAATTTTGAAGAAATAATTGAATTATTTGTGCAACAATTTGGTGCTTATGTTGAGAAGAATGTAACCATGAAAGATATTTACAATTTGAAACAAGGTAAAGAGGAAAGTTTTTTAAAAATATTGTCTCATTGGAGGAGTCTAGTTGGACGCTTGAGATATACCTTACCTCCTTGAGACATGCTTGAGATATTTATTGGAAATTTGCAAGAACAATTATCTTATGCATTGGAAACTACAACTATCACATCTTTTGATCAGGCAATTGACCTAGCAAGAAAAGTAGAGCAAGCTCTTATCAGAAGAGGATAGCTTAAAGTGAAAGAAGATAGGACCACTAAGAATCAGTATAAGAACAAGCATGTGGTTGGTGATGGGGTAACAGATAGTAGGCCTATTAATAGTATTATTAACAACCTACAAAATATGGTGCTTAGTCAACCCCCAAAACCTCCACAAAGAAATTTCACAAGGCTTAACATACCTATGGAAGTAGTTCTGAAGTAGCTTTTGGAAGCTAATATGATTGAATTACCTCCTATAAGGCAACCAGATACTATAGCTAATTGGTACAAGGTAGGTCAACATTATGCATATCATAGAGTGGAGGGACACTAGATGAATTCTTGTAAAAAGTTGAAACATGTGGTTCAAGATTTGATTGATGCAGGACGCCTTGTTATAGAAGGTTCTCACCCATAGAAAGATCAATCTCCTACTCAAAAAGAGCCTATGACTAATCAAGATATAGGGGTCCCCCAAGATCCCCTACCTAAGCATGGACAACAAGCAGCTAATCAGGTGTCATATCAAAATGTGCCACCTCCTTATGATAATATAGTTGGTATGATAGCAACAACTTCAAGATAACAAGTACAGAATCACTAGATCCAACATTCTCAGCAAGAGATGAGTTCTTCAGCCAAGATTTCTCTCTTAGAACTTTTGCAAACTTCTCCTACTCATGGGGAAGCCTTATTGGAGCTTTTAAGAAAATAATCTATTTCTCAAGATATTTCCCCTAGTGCTATGGCCAATGTTATAAGTTCTCTTGGGATACATCATATCACATTCTCGGATGATGATATTTCTTCCTCAAACCCTCGTAGGGATTCTTCTCTCTACATTACTACATTTATTGGGAAAACTTTTATCAAGAGGATCTTGATTGATAATGGTTCTTCCCTCAATTTATGCACTTATCAATTTTTCCAAAAGTTTAGATTAAAAGAGGAAGATTTAACTAAATCTAGTGACATCATCAAAACCTTCAACAACAAGTCCCAAGAAGCTTGTGGCATTATTTCCCTACCCCTTAAGGTTGGACCCAAGATCTTAGATACTATGTTCTATGTGGTATCTTGCCTTGCATCTTTTAATCTACTTCTCGGATGACCTTGGATCCATGCGATGCAGGCTGTCCCTTCTACCTTTCACCAATGTTTAAAGTTTGAATTTAAAAATCAATTTGTCACTATTTTGGGTGATCCTCAACCATTTGAATATTGTTCACTAGTTGAACAAGCTCAATTTGATTCTCATCCATCAGATTCATCACCTCACATATTTGAGCAATTTGAAAATCTAAATGTGAGAGAGGAATCATTAATCAATATCTCATCATAGGATCAGGATAATTCTTTTCATCAAGAACCTCTTTAGGATATATCTCATCAAGGCTTAGAGTGGAGTGTTGAGGATGAGGGGCCACCCTCTCCCTCTCTGTTGGTTGTAACCCCAAAGTAGTATGTTGAAGATGACACTCTTTGTGATATGACTCATGAGGATGTCTCTCAAAATGGCATCTACTTTGATGGGTTAGTCCCTTGTGTAGTGTAGGTTGAGTCTTCTAGTTCTCAAGAGGACTTTGGTTCTATGTCTCCCGAGGACCTTGAGCAACTAGGAGTGATTCCTACCCCACCTCCTCTTGAGGATGAGTCATCCATTCTCATTGAGGAGACCATAGATGTGAACATAGGTTCTGAGGAAGCCCCTAGAATCCTTAAGCTAGGTAAAGCCTTGTCCATGGATGAGCAGGAGCAGTTGACCAATTTATTAAGAGAATTTCATGATATTTTTGCTTGGTCATATGCCAACATGCTAGGGCTTGATCCCTCCCTTGTTATGCATCATTTGGTAGTTCACCCTAATGCTAAGCCTGTTAAGAAAAAACTTAGGAAGATGCATCCTAAGGTCACCCTTTTGATCAAGGAGGAGCTCCAAAAACTCCTTGACATTAGTTTTATAAAAGCTATCGACTATTCTGATTGGATCTCCAATATCGTTCCTATGGCTAAGAAGGAAGGAACAATCAGAATATGTACCAACTTTAGGGACATTAACTTAGCATATCCCAAGGATGATTTTTCCCTACCCAACATAGATTAGATCATAGATTTCACTACCAAATGTGGGATGCTATCTCTCATGGATGGTTTCTCAAGATACAATCAGATTATGATTACCCTTGAAGATCAAGCCAAGACAACATTCATCACTCCATGGGGTACCTTCTATTGGAAAGTCATACCTTTTGGCTTGAAAAATGTTGGTGCCACCTATCAGTGGGCTATGACTTATATTTTCCATGACATGATGCATGATATTCTCCAAGATTATGTGGATGATCTTTTAGGTCACTCCATACAATGAAAGGATCATGTCCATGATTTAAGGTGGATTTTTGAAAGGCTTCGATATTTCAAAGTTCACCTTAAACCCGCTAAGTGTGTGTTTGGAGTCACATCTAGCAAGTTGTTAGGCTTTGTTGTTTCTAGGTGAGGTATTGAAGTGGACCTCACTAAGATAGTGGCTATCACTGACATGCCTCCTCCTCGACACCCTAACCAAACTATGTAGCCTGCAAGGTAAGCTTCAGGCTATTCATTGGTTCATTAGCCCAATTAGCCGATAAGTGTCAGCCCTTTCTTAAGCTTCTTAAGAAAGATGTGTTTTCCAGTGGGATTTTGAGTGTCAAAAAGCTTTTGATGACCTCAAACAGTATCTCACTTCCTCACCTATTTTAGTTCCTCATGTGCTTGGTAAGCATTTGATGCTTTACATAGCAGCCACAGCTCATGCTTTGGGAGCCATGTTGGCTCAACATGATGATCAAAACAAAGAGTGAGCTATCTACTATATCAGTAGAACCTTGGTTAGCTATGAAACTAGGTACACCCCCTTAGAGAAGCTTTACCTTATCATAGTGTTCACTTCCCAAAAGCTAAGACACTACATGCTCAGCCATAAGACATTGGTAGTTGCAAAGTTTGATCCTTTGTACTACTTAATGTCTAAGCCCCACCTTTTAGGTCAAGCTGCTAAGTGGGTTTTAGCCCTTAGTGAGTTTAACCTAACCTTCATAGGTCAGAAGGCTATCAAGGGTTAGGTAATTATTGATCAATTAGCCTTCACTTCCCTAGAAGTTGCCCATCCTTTAGTTGTTGAGTTTCTCGATGAGTGCTTCAATGTTGAAGTTGAAGAGCTAGAGTCTTAGAATTTATTTTTTGATGGAGCCCACTGCATGAAGGGTGTTGGTGCTAGAGTCATTCTAGTTACCCCACAAAAATAGCTCATCCCCTTGTCCTTCAAGCTTTATTTCTCTTGCATAAACAATACTATAGAATATGAAGCTTTGATCCTTGGCCTTAGAGCAGCTTTAGCTTTGCAGGTTAGAGTCCTTTCGGTCTTTGGTGACTCTCAACTTGTGGTCAATCAGATTAATGATGTTTATCAAACTCGAGATGATAAACTTAAACCTTACAAGGATATTGTCACCAAGTTGTTGTCCTCGTTTGATCGAGTAACCATAGAGTCTATCCCTAGATCCTCAAACTACCATGTGGATGCCATGGCCACTATTGCATCCTTGTTTCCTTTGGAGTTAGAAGATGATCAAGCATCGATTATCATTAGACAACTCTAGGAGCCTGCATCACTTGGTTCTTGTCTTATCCCATTAGATGTTTTGACCATCGAAGATGCCCCATCTAAGCCATGGTATATCGACATCTTTAATTTTCTTAAGGATGGTTCGATGCCTGATGGTTTAGATCATAATCAATGTAAGATTTTGTACAAAAGAGCATGTTGATTCATTATAATTGGCAATACTTTGTATCAACATTCTTTTGAAGGTATCCTCTTGAGATGCCTTAACTTCGATGAAGCCCGACTTGCTCTTAGTGAAGCTCATGAAGGATCATGTGGAGGTCATTTTAGTGGTAATGCTATTGCCAAGAAGCTCCTTTGGATGGGGTACTATTGGCCTTCCATGGAGAAATATGCATGTGACCATGTTCGATGTTGTGACAAGTGTCAATACCATGACAACCTTGTCCATGCTCCTTCTCAACACCTTCAGGTTATTTCTTCCCCTTGGCCATTCTCCATGTGGGGATTGGACATTATAGGGAAGATTAACCTAGTGTCATATGATGGTCACAAGTTTATCATAATAATGATAGAGTACTTCACTAAATGGGTTGAAGCCATACCCTTGGCCATGATGACTGGAACTCAAGTTTCCAAGTTCATCTTCAACCAGATTCTTTGTAGGTTTGGGATTCCTTCGATGATTGTTTTTGACAATGACACTCCTTTCAAGAACAAGGATGTTCATAAACTTTGTGCTAAGTACAAGATTCAACATAGGTGGTCAACTCCATATTACCCTCAAGGTAATGGATAAGTCAAAGCATCCAACAAGTCTTTGATCAAGATCTTGAAGAAGTTGGTTTGTAAGACCAGTCGTGACTGGCATATCCAACTTTATCCTACCTTGTGGGCCTATCGTACTAGCATGCATACTCCCATAGGTGCCTCACCCTATGTCTTGGTATATGGGTCTGAGGTGGTGTTTCCTTTCAAGCTCGAGGTTCCCTCATTGTGCATCTTGTTGCAAGATACCTCGATCAATGATGAGTATCGCTCAGATCATTTGAACCAATTGGAGTTGTTGGATGAAAAGTGCATTCATGCCTTAGAGCATTTGCAAGCCTATCAGAATAGGCTCAAGCGATCTTACTCTAAGAAAGTTTGCAATTATTCTTTTGAGGTTGGGGACCTTGTCCTCAAGGAAAACCAAAAGAACACCAATGCTCGTTCTGATCTTAAAGGTAAGTTCTAGGCCAATTGGTTAGGGCCCTTTGTCATAACGGCCAAGTTTAGCTCAAGTGCCTACCATTTAGCTTCTTTAGATGGTGAAGAACTTAAAGAACCAATGAACATAATGCATCTAAAAATATATTATGCATGATCCATCATCTACATTACACATTGCATTTAGAATAGTTTCATATAGCATCATTGTTTGCCTGATCATTCTGCATGGTTGCATGTCATATTTTGCATGATTTCCTAACATTTTGTTCCATTTGCATTTTTGCTTGTCATAAATTGCACTTCTGCCTATTCATATTTGCATGGTTGCTTGTTCATATAGATTTTGGGGATTTGCAACAATGGCAAGTGATGACACCTAGTTAGGTCATAGCTCACATGCATTGCACTCTCACTAGGGCTCTGATGCCTAGTGAATCCCCAACCTAGGGCCCACCTTCATGCATTTCCATCATTTCATCCACCCATCTCATCCTCTATATTCCTTGACCTTGAAAGTTTTCATTGCTTATATCTCTCCAAGTCAAGGAATTTGGTTCTCATTTTGCTCCATTGGCCATGTCCATACACTTTATTGCACACACCACACCCCTATCGGGTAGTACTCACTTTGATCATCACTTTATTTTGCACACAACACACCCCATAGTGGATAGCTTCATGGTCACCAGTGAGGAGTAGCCTCCATTCGACCATTTGCAAGCATACATCCCAATGGGTATATCTCTTTCTCTTTTTCCATCTTAGCAAGCGCTACACCCATAGTGGGTTCAGCTCCACCTTGTCCATCTTGCAAACATACACCCTTACAGGGTTTTGGTTCTTTTCTTTTTGTTGACCTTTTGGAGCATTCTTTTCATCCACTCATGCATTTCATTTAGGTTTGCATTTTAGATGCATTGCATTTAGTTAGATTCATATCATCTCATCTCATTCATATAGGTTCATTTGCATCCATTATGTCTGTGTTCACCATGCAAAAACAAATAATAATAACAATAATCACACACACACACTCATGTTTCTTTCTCATTTCTTGCTTTTTGCTTTTTCTTTTCCTCTCTTTTTCTGTTGCTTCTCTTATTTCTTTTGCGTCTACCATTTTGAGTTTCATTAGGAATTTGACATTCCTTTCAAAACTCGAGGGGGCACCCTGGCCTAAGAGGCATTAATGTCCCTAATGCCTTGATTTGCATGTAAAACATGAAAGTGTTCGAAATGACATCATTTTTGCACCACTCCTTTCTTCTAAACTAGCCACTCATTTTTTTTGTTTCTCATCCTTCACCCTTAGGTGTCTACATATTTCTTTGACACATTTATTAGGCCATAAATGCATCAAAGAGGGAGAAAAATGTAGACATGGAAAATTGACCCACTTGAGTGAGTCATTTTCCCTAGTCCCTTAGAGAGACCCTCCAACTTGCCTAAAAAAATTTGGGCCTCTCTCCCCTTTTTTCCTTCTTTTTTTCTTGCTCCAATGAAATCATGGTCGATATTTACAGGGCGAGATTTTTCCTAGCTAGGGTTTTCTCTTAGGAAACCCTAATGTTTTGCTTAACCTTCTTTGGCATCAGCTTTTCCTTGGTTTTCCTACCCATTCTTGTTTCAAATCTCTTATAAATAGAGGGTTTGAAGTCTTAATTTCCCCCTAGAGAGAGAAATTTCCAACATGAATATTCTACCAAGCACTCTATTTTCTAGGTCTCTTCTAATCATGCATTCTAAGTGAAGCAATCTACAAGTTGCTAACAAGTGTTGATGAAAGTGCTAACAAGATTTTATTGAAGCTTTTGATTTTGTGGAGATCTCTTCTGCTGCATTGGATTGTGTGTTGTTGCCTTTGGTGGACAAGTGTTGGAGCCCTAAGGAGGAGTCTACCATCTTGGAGGTCTTCATCCTTTTGTATGCTTTTTCTCTACCACCAGGTTGTTTCGCTCTTTTTGCATTTTGCATATTGCTAATTTGCATATATTGTTAGTTTATTTGCATTGTTCTACTATGTTTTTTCTCTATTGTGAAATCATACCCCGTAATTACAGGGCATGATTTCACCTAAGGCAAAATCACAGTTGCCCCCAGGAAACTGAAAAAACCATACAGGGCACGATTTTGTCAAAGCTAAACTTGGGAGTAGAAGTTCACCCCTAAACCCTAGGTCTACTTTTCATGATTACATTTAGGGCATAATTACGCAAACTGCATTCTGTTTATCATTATATTCTATTGCATTGTATCTTGCTTGTTCATCTTATAAAAAGGTCAACTTTCACTTTTGCATTCTAAAGGTCAGCTAAAAGGACCTAGGGGGCTTGAATGTTGCACCTCCAAGTACAGTCATACAGCGGCCTCAGTAGACCCCCCAATGCTAATCATATTTTTCAAGGGTTTTGTGAAATTGTGCTTGGAGGATAGAAGTTGTGGGATATATTACTAGATGTAAGTTAAAGCTTGGAATGATTATCAAATTAGATAAGTGCCCTAGTAGATCTTTAGGTTGTTTGTTGGTTTTTTGTATCCTTTTTTGTTCCAAAATACAGATCACATGTGAGGAAAGCATTTGATTTAATTCTTAGGCATTAGAAAAGATAAAATCATATAGTTACATCTAGGGTTTTAACATTGTTTATGCATCTCTCTTGGTGTTGAATTTTATCTTGACAAAATTTTAATTTCGGAAGGCATATGTATGAAATGATAAAACAGAGTTGATTGTGAAAACTTAGCAATGAGGAAAATGGAAAATCTCTTTGATAAGAAAGGCAGATGAAGAATATATATTTAATATAAAGGCAGGTTGGATATCATTTAATTAATTCGATAGAAATGTAATGAGAGCAATGTAATGTTCTATTTTTGTAATGGAAGTGGTCCCAAATAGAAGCCACACATAGCTTATTTAAAAAAACCATCAAAACCTTTAATCAATTTTGTATCCTCATATTTATCAACTCAAAATATCTTCAAATCAAATTAATTTAGTCAAACTTATCATTTAATCTAGAATTCAGTCAAGAATCATGCAACATTGTTACCAATTTGCAATCGTCAATCACATCAACCAATTGTCAATTCCTTAGAGTCATTCCACTTCTTAAATCAATCAACCCCCTACTCACATTGAATTAATCAGTTTATCTAATCCATATTAATCAATTAATTATAGATCGACTTACTTTATCAAACTAAATAACTTCCTTGCTTAAGTTCTTCACTTAAAATCCCTCAATCAAATTAACCTACTAATTTATATATCAATTGCATCTCCGAATCATAATCAATTTATCTAAGCCATATTAATCAATTATTTATGGATTAGTTTACTTTATCAAACCAAATAGCTTCCTTGCTTAAGTTCTTCCTAGAAAACCCTTCAATAAAAGTAACCTCCTAATTTATATACCACTTACATCCAATAACTATTTTATTTGAAACTATTATATCTAATAATTCAATTAATTTATTTCCACTCTTCTTAGCAACTTGAAAACTTTAAAATTATTGAATAAACTTAATTTTACTACTTAATCAATTAACACATTTAGCCATTAATTAATTCATCTAAAATTACCACATAAATTAATTAAAATCAATTAGCTAATTATATTTGGAATCAATTGACCAAATTAATCGATTAATTAATCGATCAGTTAATTAGTTAATTTAAAATCAATTAATATAACCTACAACTCCTTTTACAATCGATCCACATGTCCCTACAAACAATCCACCTATCTTTGAACTTGGGATAATTTCCCCAACAACATCTAAACCATACCATATCCTATCCCTAACCCTATAGTTGTTGTCAAATGTGTTATTGTGGCATCTCGCTCTGCAATGAGGAGACCTATCTTCTCTCACATCACTATAAACCTCCCTCAAATGGTCTGCTAGTAGGGTGTCCACCCAAGTAGTTAAACCATTTCGCTCCCTCCATAAACTATCCACATATTGAGGCTCGATGACCTATCATTGCCAATCACCCTCCAACTGCCTCGTAGCCTACCAATGTCATTTTATCTTGAGTTATCTTCAACTCATCCTCTCGATCTAGTAGTTGACTCACTAGGGTTACCTACTCTACCTCCATAATGACACAAAGCAACATGTTGGATCTTATCTTGGTTTCCATACTCATAGGCAATGGAAGTTCCAAGAGTGGCATTATTGCCATAAGACTCATCATTGTTGTCTCTCTTGCCTACCCCCTCCCCCATCGTCACCTTTGAGCCTTCCTAACCAAATGAATAATCCTCTCTATCATCCTGCTCCTATAAAACCATGGGCCTGGTGTTCTGACCCTCCTGGGATAAAAATCAGCATACCACCTTATGTACTTAGACATCATTTTGAGATAACCTTTTGGGGTTCACAAAATCTAGGTCATCTATGTTTGCCTAAGAATGGTTGTCCAAATTAGGAGGCTCTCCAAAATCCTTCTTTCATGTCATCCTCTCATACTACATGGGTCCCATCATAGGAACTTCTTGGATGCCATCAAACTATTAGACAACATGATAAAATCTATGGAAATATCATTCCCCCTTAGGACCACTAGCCATCTCACTCACCTGACTATATCTAGTTGATAACCATCCTCCCTCCAACCTAGATGGATCCTCCAAGATCTCCATGTGACTTGTGGTTTCATTTCATTGATCATGTAGCAGGTTGATACCAAGGAACCTATCACAATCTTCCTCCCTCATTTCAAAATGTGTAGCCCACCTATAGGTTGTTGGCAAATCCAAATTGGTCACCTATCCAGCCAGCCTAAGAGACCTCATAATGGCTAGATGTTCCCAAGCCCACACCTATAGAAAGGTATAGTTGACCATGCACCAGCCACCATTGTACACCACCCTATGTAAGATGTGGTACAAGGGTGTCAAGATGATAGTACCCCATGCAAAAGTTATTTGATCCTCATGCATCCATGTGGCCTCTCCCCGCCCCCAGTGAATAACCTACTTGTTGGTATCTCCTACTAAGACCCTAGATACTAGCAAACACAACATTGTTATCCTCCTATTAAAATGTCTATCTAGGTATGCAACATTAATATCAATATCTAATTTGACCTGTGGGAATTTTCAATCACTCGTTAAGAGTTCTAAGCAATGCTCCTGATATTGATCCATGTATGTTTATGCTCCTCTAATAGGAACCCAAAGGATGTGCCACACATCCTCTAAGGTGATCACTCACCAGTTGAAAAATAGAAGGTATTTATCTTTGAATACCATCTCTCCATCAAAGTCATAAGTGGAGCTCTATAAAACTCTACCTTTGGTATCTAGGCAACATAATACAGACTCATGGCCATAAGGATTTTGACATCCTTGTCGTCCACCAGCTCATGTCATATAGTGTTTGAAGGTGCCTCTCTCGACACTCAAGGACTCCATGTCAAGCTGACAACACAAAATAGCTAAATTGTTAGCCTAACTACAATAGGATCACCTACAAATCATAATCTAGTTTATCTACTTAGCTAATCTTTTCCAAGCCAAAAAGTAACACTTAGTTGCAAAAGCATTACCTAAGTGAAAACATCGCTCACACGTAAAAGCATCACCTAAAAAAAGCATCACTAAATGGTAGAAGTGTTGCTCACAATAGCATCACCCACAGACAACATTGTCCATGAGCAAAAGCATTTTTCAATTCTTGAGGCACGATTTTTAAGGAAAAGTAAAAAAAATTATAAAATTTTAAATTCCATACCTAGAATGTGCTAGCTAGACCTCCAACTATCGCTTGCACCAATTGTGCATGGTGAATCGGTCACCTCTGGTGAGCCATCAAATTTTTGCTCATAAATAGGATATCCAAAGCTCTAAAAAGGGGAATTTTGTGCAATAAAAATAAAATGGTTTTTACCCTCCTTTTTACCCCCACGACCAACTCACCAACCCCTTTTTCTATCATTTTTACTATGATATCTAAGCCACATCAAGTTCCCTTAAGAACTCTAGTTTTCCCTCTGAAACTCAAGGGGGCATACCAAGTCATAGATATTAGGGAAATGGTGCATTTAATGCTACCCAAAAGAGTGATATTTACATCATTCTTAAGCAACCAATTTTCACACCACTCACTTTGCAATAGCAAAATAAAGCTATAAATTCTCTTTTCATAATCTTTTAAAAATGTCCTCTTGATCTCAATTCAAAATCTTACCTTCCTCCATCTCATCTACATTCGTTGTAATTTTCCTCTCTCAATATCATGAATATCTATAAATTGAGGCCTTGAGATGGCCTTCCAATAACACAATCTCATACACCAAAACTCTGTTGGATTTTCTCTTGAATTCTCTATCTTTCTTACTTAGATTATGCCAAAAAAAATTCTTGTCTTTGTGAGCACTTAACAAGTATTCAAGCGTAAGCTCCCAAGTTCTCAAGCAAGACCTTAAGGGGTATCATAAAATTCAAGCATCAAGCATAGGAATGAGGCAAGTATCAAGCTTCACCAAATGGGAAGGGAACTCATCACCTTGGGTTGTGCCCTTCCACCCTTTCTTCTTGCTTTGTGGCTTCCTCTTACCATTTTATTATTTTTTGATTTTGTGAAATTTTGCTAACATTTGGTTAAATTTTGTATCTTTTAACTTTGCATAATTGAGATAACCACTTATCTTGTCATCTTATTTAGTTTAGCAATTGGTATTTTTCATCTTGTAATCATTGCATCCATATTTATAATCTTTCACCTCATTTTGTATAAGCTTGTTGTTGTCATTCTTGTAGTATAGCAGAGTATTTGACCTCCTACGGTTAGATCTTCTCTCTTAGGATCTTGATATTCATAAGATTTTACTTTATTGTCTCTATTTTTACCCTTATAGTCAAAAGTGTTGTTTGTACATTGTAGGCAACAATTTTGCTCTTTGTTTTACATAGATCGTTAGCATCATAAACAAAAGTGCTAACAACACTTATGTTTGTTTACCCTTATTGTATGATTCCTTCCAATTTTATTAATTTAGCATATTATTTGTTTAAAGACAAGGGCCTAATTATGCTAGAAAGGAGGTTTATCATCTTCCCTATGACAGGACAAGCCCCTCTACACTAATTTTTTTGTTTTGTGATTGTTATTGCAATTTTGACAAAAACACTACCTAGAAGCAAAAGCACTCATAACCCTTTTGTTGTGGAGATAACATTTTTTTCATAAAGATAGAATTAGGTTTCCTCTATCCTCAGCTCTTTGTTTCCTTGTTTACATTATTTCATCATTCTATTACTTTTGTTTCTAGTTTTTCCTTGCTATCGATGACCTTTGTCTTTCACAAGCTTTATTAAAGCATCACTTAAAGGCAAAAGTGATAACATTGCTTCTGTTGTGGAGACAACGCTTCTACCATAGAGGTAGAGCCAAGTTCTTCTAATCCTTGATTTCTGTTTTCTACATAAAAGCCGGTTTTAATTTACTAATTGTTGTCTGGTTTTTTATTTCAATTCATTTTAGAATAAAAAAAATTTAAGGAATCCTAGACTAGATTAATCACATAATAAATGGGATAGTTGTATCATTTAGGCATTGAATCAAAATATCATATACTCTTTATCTAGGCTAGTCTTTGTTTGATGCATTTCTTTTGAACCTTTGTATTCTTAAAAGGAAAAAGTTTTTTTTTCTTCTTCTTTTTTAATCTTCCAATAGATGTGGGTGTTGCATTCATTGTTTGATTGTATTTTAATTTTATTAAGATTAGGTTAGGTTAAGCACAAAAGTGAGGTATTTTAAAAGGAAACTTAGTTTTCTTGTATAACTTAGATGCTTATCCATAAGTGTGGTTTACTTGCAAGGACATCAATTGCATTATCCGTGATGAGACCCAGGTTCAACCTCCACAACGAATGTGTATAAAAAAATTAATAATAAAAAAACAAATATAAAATTTCTATGCTCTCACACCCAATATCCCTAGTCTTTGAAATGAGAAGAAAACAGAAGATGTAGAAGAATCTCCTTTGTAGGTGCTCTTTAAATAACTCATCAAACTAATTACTACGTTCTCACACCCCATATCCCCTAATCTTTGAAGTAAGAAGAGAGGAAAGAAGACGTGAGGGATTCCCTTTGTTGGCCCCTTGCTATCCTCTCTTTCTTCTTATCGCAGTAACAAAGTTTAGTTTGGCTTCTGCTAGTAGTTAAATCAACTTGAGCAAGCTACTCGGGAAGACATGAATGAGGTTTTTCATCTTTTTCCATCTTGTATGTAATAGTTGGAATAGACTAATACATGATGTTTGATTGTATAGTCTAATTAAAAAAGAGCTAAGATGCAAAGAAGGAGACCGATCGCGTGGCCTAATGGACAAGGCGCTCGCCTCCGGAGCGGGAGATTGTGGGTTCGAGTCCTACCGTGATCGCATTGTAGGTGCGTATATTTTTAAACCAAATAAAAATATCCCTTGCACATGGATAGCCCGAAATTCAAGCAAAATATAAAAGTTCTGTAAAAAATGAAAAATGGAACAAAAGAGGCTTCATCCCCCAAGCTAGTCACAATAAGACGTACGCTCTAGACAGCTGTGCCATGATCCCAATGCTGTAGCCAAATGTAATAAACAAAGAAATCTCATAGTTAACAAATACTCTAGAATACAACCTGTCAACGGACGTCGTCATTTACGACTAAAAGTTGGTTTATTTATTAAATTTTATTGTCAGAGGAGAGAGATTTTACAGGTGTGATTGAAAAGACACATAGGTAAGACAGGTAGGTATTAACCTGGAAGAAAATATAAAATAATTGGAAAGAAATACTTTTTAGATTAAAAAATTGGAAGAGAATATAAAAATTAGAAGAAAGTTTTTTTAGAAGGTTATATAAAAATTAGGACAACTTTATAAAATGGTATGAGTTCATGAAATTAAAAAAAAAAAAAAAAAATTGGTTTATTTTTAAAAAATGGATTTTTACCTATTATATTTTTATATAATTAATTAGAAAATAATTTAGGGGTTTATAAGACACATAAAATTGATCAATGGAGATTGAAGTAAGCTATGAGGAACAAGGAGTTTCATAGTATAAATGCCATGGATGAACCTTTACATGTTAATTAAATGGTACAAATTCTTTAAAAATCCTTTATAAAATCTAGATGCTATGCTAGAAATTTGATTTTCCATATTTCGGGAATAGAAATCCCTTCATCTACTCAATCATTTGCATGTCTTGTAAAGCATCCAAGAAGGATTAGAAGTCCATGATTCTAAAAAATATTTCTTGTGCTCTAACAACATCATGCATCTTCGATCTCCCTTTTTCAAACGTTTGTATAACTGCTACGTCTTCAAATGCATGATCCAACAATATAAGCAAACTCTTACCTTTTGCAATCATCAAAGAGGGTGACTATGTCCTGAAAATATTCTTTGTAACTTGTATCAAGCAAACTATCATATACATATTTAATTACTCTTTCCCTTTCATCAATTTGTCCTTTCACCTACAACTCATTCTAGAAACTAATCTAATGCAATACATTGAAGCCATATGTATGCGGATTCATGACAACTATTCTTGATATGAATGCAACATTATGGCATATTTTTAGGAGCCTATCAAAATTTATGCTTGGTTCAAAACTTGCATCACCATTTCCTAAAGCTTTTCCATATATATATATATATATATATATATATATATATATATATATATATATATATATATATATATATATATTTATTCTAAGCCTCCCAATTGGAGAGATGATAAAGATGTTGCTTCTCTCAAGAAGTAAGACAAGCAATAATCAAAGGCAACATACTCTCTATCGTTGTAAAAATAAAATCTAAATGCATATGACCTAGTTTTGATTTAAAACTCTTCAAAGACTTAAAAATTTTATTGGATTTGATATACAAAATACACATGACAAATTTTTTAATAATGAACTCAACTACATATTCAATTTGTTTCTTTGCTTAGGTGAATATCCATTTATCCCATGATTTATTTAGCCAAGGCAAACATATATTTGATAATATGTATACATGATTCACTCATATTGATCGAAGCTTTATCTATTTGATCAAGCATATAGACTAGTATGAAAAGCTTCATTAACACCCATTAGATCATAGTCATATATTTTAGCATATTAAACAACATTTGACATGTTTGATAATAGAGTGTGAGCATATCTTGCAATTATTTCTATTAATATGCTCTAGTACGTTCTCTAGGAAAGTGTTTCCAAAGTTAATATAAGGAGCCAGTGTTGGCAATTTGATTGCAATTTCTCTTCCATCAAGCTCATTAATAAGAATATTGTAGAGACATTACTCAACATGAGATCAAATGGTCAATGTGAACGATAACCTTGGTTGCTTAGACACAACAATAGCATTGCAATTTAGAAATGAAGAGTTGAAGTCACACAACTCATATCAAGTACTTGATGGGTCTTTATTTTGATCTCTTTTTATTTATCTTTTTGTTACTAATAGTGGATTGTAGCCATAATATATGAACGTAATGCAAATATACTAATTTTTTACTTAATGGTTTGATGCCCAAGTTTACTTGGCATTCATTTCTTGCATTTGGGTATATGGTTAAATAGGATATAAGGGTAATGTTTGTGGTATTTGGAAATTATGCTAATTAGAGTGATACTAAGCTAACCCTTTTGGTGAGATATAACTTTGCCATGTCCTATTTTATAGGGATCAAAGGACCTACTATAACCATACTTTGTTATTACAATAGGGTAGACCTTTATAGCAACAAAAACCATATTAAAAACCCTTTTATGAATATTTTCTATAATAAGTGTGCATAATGTAGTCGAGTGCACTTTGTTCTATTTGAAACTTAATCTATAGTAGTCTAGGTCTTGTAGGAAAGTCATTGAGGGTGCAACTGCTAGTGGATAGAAGGTTTTGAGTTGTAGTAGTACATGCATGAACAATACTCACCTCAATTTTGTATGTCACAACCTATATTTGAAGACATGAGGCCATTGATGGTCCTATTGTGTTGTGGTCCACATGGTGATCAAATGAGTTGGTAGACCCATTAAGTAGTCAAATGCATTTCTAGTGGTTATCTTGATGGACACCTATCTCAAGTAGTTGGAATATTGATTGAGGACAATTATGGGCATTGAATAGAATTGTTACCATCTAGAATAGATTGTTCACTTCCTTGTTTTGGTTCTACCATGGTAATGTTGACTAGAGATATTCAAATTAACTTCAATCTATGCATAATGCAACCACAATGAGCATATAAAGAATTATCAACATGCACTCAAGATATATTTGGTGAAATGACCCCCAATTTGATTAAATGCCATAGTTTTCTTCTTCTATAAATAACACGATATTGGATTTTTTATTAGGATATTGAATAAATCTATAATTCTATATATTTAGAACCTATCTAGCCTATATAAATATAAAATATAAAATATATTTTTAATAGGTCCAAAATGCAGTGAAACGTTATAATCAAAATTTGTATTAAACATTATAGAACATCTAAGTGAGTTCTAAGTCTAGCGTAGAGATTATAATATTTTTATTTTTTGCATAATAAAGATCAAGTCTTATTTTAGCTATGTAATCGAGTGAGGTCATTTGGGGAGTCAACCTTGGGTATTACCAAGAGTAAAGGCCCGCTCTTAAGAAGTGCATCAATTTAGTTGATTCCCCTTCATAAATTAGGTAATTGTACAATTTATTTAGAGATTTCCTCAATTTAATATTAGATATTAGGAATTGATTATTATAGTATTCCCTTGATTGAGTTTGTTTTAGGAGGGCTTCCTAAAATCCATTATGTGTTATATTCATTTCTCGAGAAGTAGCATAGGAGGACTTGGAGTTATGATTTAATCAAACTGGTCTACTAGAGAGATGTTTGAGACTATGATAAATTGTCCTGATGTGTTATTTGTTAATTGATGAAGGACTACTCACATTCATATAATTTGATGCGAAAATGATAGGACCAAGTTGGAAATTTATATTCCTGCGTGCATGAAGAAAACTACAAGACTCATCCTTAATGGGAAGGCCAACTATTGTTATCCTTAGCACTTATGAAATATGGAGTTGATTCCTAAGTGTTTTTTATGTTTTGTAGTTTTGTATCGTAGGGATCTGGTCACTTTAGTCCTACTATAACATACTACTCACATATATAATGCAAGTGCTTTCAAAAGTTAAAACCCCACATTTGATAAATGTATAAATATCCCAATATTTTTTGTTTCATTACTATGAAATATGCCAAGTAGTTATTACTTGAGTAGACCAAATATAAAAAATTACAGGGTTCATAGAATGCAACAAGGGTGGATAGCTAATAGTTGTAAGCTTACTATAATGGTAAGGGATTTGGACTCTCTTTGAGAGGTCCAAAGTTCAAACCCCACTCAATATGAGAGGATCGGGACCCCTCATAAAAACCTATGTAAACTCATAGGAAATCAAGTGACATTAGCTCAATAGGTTAAATTCCTCAATATTTTAAGGAGGAGATCCAAGTTCGAATCTTGTCAAATGATACATGGATAATATCCAAGCTTTGTTGTAATAGTACTATGTGGTGATGATGTAATATGGATGGGGTCCATTTCAATCTCGTATAACCCATTGAAAAAACTAGGGTGGACAGCTAGTGTCCCATAATTATTATATCCCTATAGTGCTACTCTAGAATAGGTAGTATTATATGAATCATAGGAGGGTTAGCAAGGGTGGATGTTTACTTAATCCCACTATTAATAGTACAAAAACATTTAGGGTAAGAATGTAGAACTAGAGGTAATAGGAAAGCAACTAGTGTGAGAAGCAAAGGAGGATTATGGATATTTAGTAAAGCATATAAGGAGATACTGTAGCTCACTTAGATATTCTATAACCCGTTTTTCATAGATTGAAGGAGCTACTACATTGACCAACAACAAAGGGAAGCTTGCTAAAGTCTATATAATAACATGAAGGGAGGTCCCTATTTTAACCTATACCTAGGAGGTAGTTGTAGCCATTAAAATAGACATTGAGGATACCATAACCACCACCTTCAAAGAAGTAGGGGACCTATTTTAGCTTGTTGCAAAGATAGAGCTAGATTTAGATAATTTAAATATCCTACACAAGACATACTCTACTTCCCTTATGAGAAAATTATACTTTTAAGTTAAACAATAGGGTAATTTGGTCCATTGATAGGATATTAAGGATTGATAGTCTTAGATCCTATGAGATTACAATGTTTTAGGTATGATGGCAGAATTTGAGCAATAGAGATCAAACATAAACCCATTAATTTTAACTTTACAATGCCTATGCCATCATGATCAATCCCTATGAAGAACGTCTCACCCGCTATATTGTTTTATTTCCATGGTTTGAACATTAAAGACCTATATTTTTAGTCCTTTTTTTATGTTCTTTGTAGAAGCTATAACTGCCTATCTGATGCCCAAAAATTAATTTTATTCCTTTCCAACCTGAAAGAATGTGCTCTTAACTTGTTTATAGGCCATGAAAAGGTCAACATAACCTTATGGTAATAGATGATGTTAGAATTATTAAGAAAACACTAAGACTATTTTAAGGGATGGGATTCAAGAGATGAAATATTTTGCATGACACTAAAAGAGAATTCACTCAAGGATTATGTGGAAAAATTCTTGTTTAACCTACAAAGGGATAACTACAATGGGTTAAAAGTTTATTCTGTTATATTTATCTTATTAAGGGAATTTTGTGAAGACTATCTTCAGGCCCTAACCTTGATGGCAATAGGTGATATTTCATTAAATTCTTTCAATGATATCTATAATTTATACAAGAATTACTAAAGGAATATCTTTGAGGCATTTAGGATAGGAGGAGTAAAAAATACTAAACTTGGAAATTTATTGAAAGATTTTAAATTAGATATGTTTAGTTTAATGGAATATTAGATTAACATGTTATAACTATAGAGGAAGTAGGATGCGAATGATAAATGTTTTTGGGTATTTTGTCCTAGATGATAAAAATGGTAACAACTCAATGAGTGCTCATTAGAAAAAAAAGAGTTGTAATATATGTGAAACATGCCATGACACAGATAAATGACCATCACTTCCAAAGTTAAAGGCAACACTTATAGAAGAAAAATAAGTAGAGTAGGTTTATTTCATTCAATGAAATCCATGGAGTCTATGAATACAAACTTTAGGTACATCCCAAAAATTTGCTTAAAGTCCTTTTTGGTATAATTAGATGAATGCTCCATTTACTCCTCCAAATTTATACTCATACATTGGTTAGCAATAATAGTAGCATTTCATGCCCAATCAATTCCCTCAACAAAACCTATGGTAACCATCTTGTAAAGGAAAAGGTTGGTTGTTATAGTATAACTATAGTCACAACTTGTAATGACTCCAATATAACCATGTTGGCTATTGTTATTATTGTTAGATTAGGCATTAGTATGAGCTTAGTCGACCCTTGAGCATTAGGGTTAGGGTTGGTGTTTTTTTTGGTCTATAAGTAGAGAAATTATGTTGTAGTTGAGACATTGTTCATACTTGTAATATTTTATCACCTATGGTGTATGTAAGAGACTTTGCCCTCTCTAAGTGGCTATGATATTTTTCCCTCTCTAAGTGGTACTCCCATATTAGGATATCTAAAGAAGTTATTCCTTCCTTAAAGAGTAAGGGTATTATTCATATTTGTGTCTCATTATGTGGGTTGTCCTTGTGGAATATTATACGTGGATGAATGATTTAATATTTTGGCATATTGGTAAATGATTTTTGTTAATGAGTCTAAAATTTTATATTAAGTGGTATCAAAGAAAATTTTTGGGAAAGTGGGGGTTATTTTTTGTTGATTACAAAATTAGGACAATTTTTTCGAATGAAAATATCATCTCCATGATCCATATCTTTGCTTAGGGTGGTTCAATTTAGACATTTTTTATGGCATCTTGTTCAAAATTTGAAGAGCTTTGGAATGACTGGCATATGAAGGGATCCAAGTAGTATTGAGGAAGATATAACCTTGTGATGTTAGCCATCTATAATAGTGATAATGATATTTTTCAAATCGTTTTTTATAGAAAATAAAATTTGTGATATATTTTAGTCTAGCATCAACATGGAACCAAAAGAGAAATTAGTATGGTTTTTAAAGTAGCACAATGAATAGATAGAATCAAAAGAGTAATAAGTCCTAAGCCTGTAATCTATGGTCTCACTAGATTCAGGAGTTGCTCATCAAGTGGAAGGATCTCTTGGAAGAAAACACAATATGGGAGCTTACGACTAGTTTCCAATCATTTATAGATTTGAGGGTAAAGCTTCCTAAGAAGGGGATCCATGTGATGAATCCAATATATCCATATTATATATTTTCATTATTGTTAGCCTAGGCACTAGGATGATTTTATTTGGTCCATGATTAGTCCTTGGATGTAGGGAAAATAAGTATTAGTGAAATATTGCCTTTGCAATCCAATATTCAAATTGCTAAAGAATTCAATTAATCTTGGCAAGAAATTTATTGAAATCAAATTCATTGTGACGAGCTCCACTTTAGCTTTTATCAAAACCTTCTATTATCAAACCTTAATATGTTGTTGTACTTAACAATATTCATGGGCTTAAATTATGGTGGCAAGAGCAATTTTTTTATGTGTTCAACTATCTTATCTTTGTGTATTGACAAAGGTGGCTTGAACTTATTTTTGATAAAGTCTTGTGTAAACCTGAGCTCTTATGTGCATTTTGCCTTGAGAATATCATAAAGCCCCATTTGAGTTGTGAATTAAATCACCTTTTGCAACATTTTTGTTGATACAGTGAGAAATGTATGACAACATGTACATATCTGAATGATGCATTAGCACACAATCCCCTCAGTGGCTCTTGTTGAACACCCATAGTAACACCTTCACCCTACCTTCACCTGAGCTATACTTTCTAGACATTTTCTATATAATTGGGAGGGAGGACAACCTTACTAGCCCATGGTTCTACTCTCAATATGCTTTGGTACCATTGATGATGTCAATGCTTAGATGATTTGTTGATCAAAATGCTTCTTTAAATACAAATCACATTGCTCAATATAGTGCAATCATATTCATACTATCAATGTGATTTCCATATTTGGTGGAAATTATAACCAGCTAACTTCTAACCACTCAACCAAATTTGATCATATGTAATAAATTTCCAAATATGGTTTTCATTATTTTCTCCTCCTCTATTTCTATTTTTGTTCTTCTGATTCAATTTGAAAAATCGATATGCCTCTCATAATGTCTTGAATTAAAGAGATCTATATTCTTTTAGATGTATCATTACCGCCCATTACAGTACTTGAGGATTCAATTCCTTTTGATATCTTAAATAACTAGTTTTGTTGTCATTGAGTGGAAATCATTGGTATAGTCTTGAATTGATTTGTCTTTACCTTGACACAATTGTTGCCATCACATGTATTGGTCTTCATAGGCTCCCACAAGATAATATTTTTTCTTGATAACCTCCATGAAGTTATCTCATGTGAATGCTACTTCATCTTCATTCTCTTCCTTAACCCTATTATAATATGCTTCCCACTAATTTCAAATAGGTAACGAAGCTATCAATAGTGCAAAAGTAATTTTATCACTATTGATGAATTTATTTATAGAGAAGTATGAAGACAAGTGACCCAACCAATTTTCTAAGGCATCAAGAATAATTTTTCCTTTAAAAGTAGGAATATCAAAATTCACCTATATCTTAAAAGGTATGGGAGCATTGAATTCTGCTAGGGTAGTGAGAGGCTATGCATAGGAGGTTGAATAACTTGTAGCAAGGAGTCATTAAATAATTTGAAAAAATTGATTCATCATCTCATTCCTCTATTTTATCAGGGCTTCATTCAAGATATCCTTGAAAGGATCGAATATATCAATGTTGTCAATTTTACTTCTTGCCTAATACCATATGGAATGACAAGGAAGATCATCAAAGGTATATCACTTCCAATACCTAAACTTTTGATATATTGATCTCGTGTTTATTGACATATGCTCAAAAGCTAGACTGCTCTAATACAATTAATCCAATACTCATAATTTTGACTGGTCCAAACCTCTAAATTTTGAGTTAAGAAAATCATGAAAGAGTACAATTCAAAAATAACAAAGTATAAAAAATAATACACACACATAAAATTAAAATAACATGATGATTTTATTACTAAAAAACATATTATAATGAATGTAAAATCTGAGAATAGATGTGAGGCTATAACATTACATCCATTACTTATGCCTTTTACATCCAAGGGTGCATATCTCTTTATACAATAATTAGTGTATTGGAAATCCACTATACTAAATATAGAAGGTCACCCCTATGGAAATGTGGTGGTTCACCTTTCATGATTTAGAAGGCCACCCACACGAAAATGTAGTGATTCACCTTCAATGAGTTATAAAGTGTATATTAAATGAAAATTACATATGTATGACTTGTCCTTTTGTTTTTTGTCTTCAACTAATGTGTCAACATAGCTAGAGATGCATTTTGGCCATGAAAACCTAAAAATAGAAAATTATTATTTTTCATAAGTATTTGTTTTATATTTTTTAGGCTCTTTAGAGTATTTTTTCACAAAGTTATTGGTAACTCTATATTTGAAGAGTTGCTTACATAAAAAGTTGTTCTCTCTCTAATATTTCTAACACTTCTTGAATGGATTAAAACAAAATCCCGAGCATAAAGTTATATCCCTAACCGTACAATTAGGATCAAAAATAGCTTTTCAGGAATTTTCAAGCATAAATCCGTGCTATAGAAATATCACATGCTTGGATTATTCATCCTCTCTTGGAAAGCAATGGTCCTTGTTAAGACAACTTTTAATATCATTATGTAAATTATTTTTTATCTAATTTTTGTAAGACATTCCCCTTGGTGACCAAGTTGTCTTGCCTTGACCACTCTATATACCTAAGTGAACTGCCTCCTAATGGTCTTGGTCAATGTGTTAATAATCTAATCCTCATCCACTAGTGCTAAGTTGTTTGTATTGAGTTCTTCAATTCCAACTATTCTAGTAATGTGGAAGTGTCCAACAGAGATGGATGATAGGGCCTAAAAATTTTAATATTGAATATTGGACATAAACCAAGATAAGATGAAATGTTCAATGTAAAGGAATTTTTTCCACTTTCTTGGTGATGGTGTATAGTCTATAGCAAATAGGTCTAATATCCTCATGGTGTCCTACAAGTCTCACTTTTTGAATATGTAACCATACCTTATCTCCAACCTTGAATTGATGTGGGACCCAATATTGATGATGGTGTTCTTTGTATTTTTTATTTGCCTTTTCTAAGAGGTCATAGACATGTTGCTAGATTTGTTGAATCTATTTTACAAACTATGTTGAAGTATGCTTTCCAAATCATTCTTGATTTCTCCATAGCTGGTATACAAGTATGTTTCATGCCATAGAGGAGGTTATCTTGAAAATAAAAATAAAAACATACATACCCACATGAAGGGATTGAAATGTATTTGTAAAATCAAAATCTACTTCATATAAGATTGACCAATTGGAAGTATAATGCCAATAGAAATTAAATATGGTGGTGAATGATATGATTGGAGGTGGGATCATAAAATTTACTTTTAAATTGGCACTCTTTTTATTATGCTTGATTATAGAATGAAACTATTGTAGATATATGTCCCACTTTTGATACCTTTCATTCCTTAGGTTACTTTATCTTTGAATGAACTCCAAAGGTTTGTGATCTATGTGAATCATGGTATCCTTACCCAATATGTAGTCCTTCCACTATTTACATTCTTGGACAATTTCATAGATCTCTTTGCCTTATGTCGGGTGTTTTGAATTGCTTTATTAAATTTTTCACTATGATAGGCCATTAGATTCCCATGTTGTGTGAGAATATCTCCAATTGCATATACATATGCATCAACCATTACCTCAAAATATTGAAGTATATTAGGAAGGAAAAGTGTAGGAGTTGTATACAATTGGTCTTTCAACCTCTAAAATACCCTTAGTTTTGTATCTTCCTAATGGAACTTGGATTTAACATCGCCTTTGGTCACTTGGTGTAGTGGTCAAGCAATGTGTGAGAGCCTCAATATAAATCTTTGATAGAATTTGGTAAGACCCAAAAATCTACAAAGCTCTATTAGAGTCATTGGGGTAGGCCAATCTCTAATTACTTGAATCTTCTCAAGAGCAACATGGACTCCCTCTTTGTCAACAATATACCTAAGGTATAGAATCTTCATCATGTCAGATGAGCACTTCTCCAAATTAACATATAACTTGTATCTTCAAAATATGAAGTACCTTTCAAATATTTTGCAAATGTTCTTCCCATATCTTACTATAGATGAGAATGTCATCTAAGTAAAACACAATAAATGACCTAGTATAGGAACATTGAATGTGGTAGGTGTATTGGTCACGCCAAAATATATAACTAGCCACTCACATACACCCTTATTAAATTTAAATGTAATCTTCTATATATTATTGGGCTCTATGGGTATTTGGTGGTAGCCAAACTTGAAATCAATTTTAGTGAAGAACTTTGCACCATGGAGCTAGTCTAGCAAGTCATCTATCTAAGGGAGTGGATAATGGTTCTTCATAGTGTTTTCATTCAAAGCTTTATAGTCAATAAATTCTCTACATTCCATCTTTATTTGGAGTCAAGACAATTGAACTACCACATGGTGAAGCACTTGGTTTGATGTGCCCCTTTTAAATCAATTCTTAGATATGCATCCTATTTTTATAATTTCTTGAGATTGATATATGATATATAGGCACATTGGGAAAAGGAGAACTAGAAACTAAATCGATGAAATGCTTTATCTCACAATGAAGTAGAATCCCAATTGGCGACTTGAACAAGTCATCATATTTTGCTAAAATCTAGTCCATCTACTTCTATTGTGTAAGGCCTACAATTGATTTAGCAATAATCCTTCTTCTACTTTGTGGCTTGATCATCAATAGAATGAATTTCTTGTTTTGGCTATCATCTTTATGCATTGTTTAACATTAAGGAAGAAAAGGTAGAAGGAGATACCTCTAGGATCTTTAAGCACTAAAATTTAACAATGATGATGACACTTCAAGATCTTGGCTTA
This sequence comes from Wollemia nobilis, assembly GCA_028583015.1. NCBI lineage: Eukaryota > Viridiplantae > Streptophyta > Pinopsida > Araucariales > Araucariaceae > Wollemia > Wollemia nobilis. The sequence continues at coordinate 3,720,483 of JAQPPZ010002224.1, forward strand.
TATACACTATGCCTCTTCCATGTAAATAATTGACCCAAAATCACATCACAAATTTCTAAGGGCACAACATTGTACAAAACTTCATCTCTAAAGGGCTTGATGGTATAAGAGGAGATATTATTGAGTGACATGAATGTGTCTCTCATATTATAACCATCCAATATTATATAATTTTGTTTGTGATGTGATAAGAAAATTCAATTCCTTTACCATTTGAGCAAAAATAAAATTATTTTGAATCCCACTATCAACAATGAAATGTAATGGCTTACCTTTGATCCACATTTGTGAGTGAAATAAGCATTCCTTCTATTATTACTCCTTTGGTGTAGCATGTGTGGTGGAAATGGTCACATTTGGTGTAGATTATATGATTCACTTCCCTCTATCCTCAACCTATGGATTTTGAGGTGGTGGTGCTATAGACATGGAGGGTTGTAACTCAACAAACAATTATTGGATTGCTCAATACTCCTCCCTCAAATATTTTTTGCTCTTGTGATAATCACACTAGTTTTCACTCTTGGTCTTTGAGGGATTCTTTTCTTGGGAGTCTAGTTTTCCTTCAAATTTTGATTATGGGGCTAATCCCCTTTATCCGAATTATTTGGAGAGTCACTCATGTCTTTCTTTAGTTGGTATTACGGGTTTTGTTATTTTCTCTTCCTTTTCTTTTCTTTATTTGTTCTTCTACTCTAATTTGATAGCAAGTTTATATGCCTCTCCCAATGTCTTGAATTGAAGAGGTCTATGTCCTCTCGAATATACCATTGCATCTCACTATGGTACTTGAGGATTCAATACCTTTTGATATCTTGAATATCTATCTTTGCTACCATGGAGTGGAAAACATCCACATAATATTGAATAAATTAGTCTTTACCTTGACACAATTGTTGCCATCATATGTATTGGTCTTCATAGGCTCTCACAAGATAATATTATTCCTTTACAACCTCCATGAAATTATCCCATGTGAATGTTGCTTCATCTTTATTCTCTTTCATAACCTTATTGTAATATGCTTCCCACCAATTTTAAACAAGTAATGAAGGTTTTAAAAATACAAAAATGATTATCTTATTGTTAAATTTATTTACAGAGAAGTATGAAGATAACTAATCCAACCAATTTTCTATGACATCAACATTATTTTTTCCTTAAAAAGTAGGAATATCAAAATTCATCTACATCTTAAAAGGTGTGGGAGCATTTAATGGTGCTAGGGTAATGATAGGCTATGAAGAGGAGTTTGTAGAACTTGTAGCAAGGATTTATTAAAGAATTTGAGCAAATGGATCCATCATTTCGTTCCTTAGTTTTACAAGGGCTTTGTTCAATATCTCCTTTAAAGGATAAACTATCTCAATATTCTCCATTCTACTTATTGCCTAAGACTATATGGAATGACAATGAAGGTACTTAAATGGATCTAACTTTTGATACCCAAACTTTCAATATCTTGATCTTGCGTTTATGAACATACACTCAAAAGATAGATTGCTCTATTACCACTTATTTGAAACTCAAATCTTTGAATTATTTAAAAGTTAGAATTTAGAGTAAGAAATATCATGAAAGAGTGCAATTCAAAAATAATAAAGTATAGCAAATCATAATGCATATATAAAAGCCAAATAACATAATGCTTTTATTGCTAAAAAAACAGAGTACAATGCAAGCCATTTTTGAGAAGAGATGTAAGGATGTAACATTACATCCATTTCTCATGCCCTTTACATTCAAGGGTGCATCTCTCTTTATACAAGAATTATTATGTTGGAAATTCATAGTACTAAATATGGAAGGTCACTCATATAGAAATGTGTTGGTTCACCTTCTGTGAGTTAGAAGATCACCCATATGGAAATGTGGTGATTCACCTTCCATGAGTTACAAAATCTATATTAAATAACAGTTACATATATGTGACTTATATTTTTATAATTTATCCTTTTTTTATGTGTCAAGATAGCCAAAGATACATTTTTACTACAAAAATCTAAAAATTAAAATAAAAAAAAACATACTATTTTTAGTTAGTGTTTTGTTTTGCATTTTTGAGGGCCTTTAGAATGTTTTTCCCAAAGTTGTTGACATCTCTTCCATAAGAGAGTGGAAATTGTTGTTCTCTCTCTAATATTTCCAACACTTTTTGGATAGATCAAAATCAAATCTCAAGCATAAAGTTATTGTTGGAGTATATTACATTATTTGGTACATGCTAATGTACTAGCTTGGGTACATCTTTAGATTAGGAGTGTGTCTTAGATTAGAGTGTGAGTAAATATTTTATGTAATGTAATAATGTGCAATAAATGCACAAGTGTCTTGTAGTTAAGAGTGCAAGTATGATCAAGTGGTATTAGTTCAACCGGTTAGATTCCTCAATATTTAAAGAGGAGACCAAGGTTCAAATCTTACCAAATGATACATGGATAATATCCAAGCTTTGTTGTAATACCACTATGTGGTGATGATGTCATATAGGTGGGGGCCTGTTTCAATCCCATATAACCAATTTGAAAAAAAAAAAAGTGCAAGTATGATGAGTGTAGATGTGCACAAGTGTCCATTATGTAAGAGTGCACGTGTCCTTAGAATAGATAAGTGAAGAGTCTCAAGAAGAGTTAAGGCCAAGAGTACTCCATATGAAGATTCACATCCCATTATATATGTGTCTATGTGTGTGTAAGACACAATGTAGAGTGAGAGTGTGTGGAAGTATGGTGTATTTGAGATCTTTATTCTATATCAAGATACTATTTTCATGAGCATTTTTTAATGGCAATTTTATGAGTTGTTGCAGAAGTTATTTATGAGTTTTATATGATTAGAATATTGCCATTATCTTATATTTCATATAGTAAATTTATTTTATATATTATGGTTATTTTGCTTTAAGTATTAAGCATCAAAAGCTAACAGTTGTGAACCTGAGCTCTTATGTGCATTTTTACCTTGAGAATATCATAAAGCCCCATTCTAGTTGTGAAGTAAATCACTTGTTACAATATTGTTGTCAATACACTGAGAAATGTATGACAACATGTACATATCTACATGATGCATTAGCATACAATCCCCTCATTGGCTCTTGTTGAACACCCATAGTAACACCTTCATCCTACCTTCACCTAAGCTATCCTTTCTACACATTTTCCATATAATTGGGTGGGATGACAAGCTCACCAACCGATGGTTCTACTCTCAACATGATTTGGTACCATTGATGATGTCAATGCTTATATGACTTGTTGATCAAAATTATTCTTTAAATACAAATCACACTTATCAATATAGAGAAACCATACTATCAATGTGATTTCCATATTTGGTAGAAATTATAACCAACTAATGTCCATACATGAATGGTTCTAACTTCTAACCATTCAACCAAATTTGATCATATGTAATAAATTTTCAAATATGATTTTCATTATTTTCTCCTCCTTTATTTCTAATTGTGTTCTTCTGCTTAAAGTTGAAAAAAGCAATATGCCTCTCATAATATATTGAATTGAAGATGCATATATTCTCTTGAATGTACCATTGCTACCCATTACAATACTTGAGGATTCAATTCCTTTTGATATCTTAAATAACTAGTTTTATTGCCATGGAGTGGAAATCATTGGTATAATATTGAATTGATTGGTCTTTACCTTGACACAATTGTTGCCATCGTATGTATTGGTATTTATGAGTTACATATGATTAGAATTTTGCCATTATCTTATATTTCATATAGCAACTTTATTTTAGATCTTGTGGTTATTTTGCTTTAAGTATTAAGCATCAAAAGCTAATAGTTGTGAACCCGAGCTCTTATATTTCATATAACAACTTTATTTTAGATATTGCAGTTATTTTGCTTTAAGTATTAAGCATCAAAAGCTAATAGTTATGCCCCTTGAAGTTAGGATAAAATATAGATTTTTAGGTATTTTTAGGCATAAAGCCATGCTGCAAAAAGGTCACATGCAATGTTCACTAGGTAATTAGGTTGAAAGCCTAGACATAATTAGAATGGGCTACCCTATTGAGGAATGAACAATCCTACTATAGGAATATTAAATGAATGGTAGAGTCTCATCCCACGTTCATAGTGATTGTGGTTGTACATTCTCAATAGGTGTACCAACATCCTATTGACCACCTCTATTTTTATATCAACATATGGATGGAAGGTTATGGAATGTTGGTTCTTGGTATCAAGGAGCATCTAGAGATGTTTCCAAAAGTTGCTAGAAAAATTTTATCTCTATCTAAAATAATCAACTCAAGGAGGTTAAAATAAATCCATGCCTATTGGAAGAATAGACAAGTAGTCTCTAAGCATCAATGATATTATTGTATGGATTCATGATAGCTATATTGTTGAACCTATCCATGACCATGCAAATGTAACCATGTTGGCATCCAATGATCAGTAACCTTAAGATAAAATCCATGGTGATGGATTCCCAAGGATTGGAAGGTACGTATGAAGGTGTGTAAAGCCTAATCTTCTTATTTTTTGATTTGGCAATGCTACATGGTGCACAATATTTTATGTAGATTTCCACTTCCGAGCGCATGTATGATTAGTGAAAGTATTGTTACAGTGCAACAAGTGTTTTGTTAACATTAAGATGTCTAGAAACTTTAGAATAATTAGAATCTTAGATCAATACATAGCATGGTGTACTTGATGGAACATAAATCTTTCCAAGATGGTACAATACCCTATTCTAAATATGTTGATGTGATGTTGACTTACCTTTTTTCAATTAGCAATGAATATAAAAAAAAATTGACATCTAAGGGGTATAACTCTTGTTATTCATTAGTACCATGATATCTAGTGTTGAGGATGGATAACAACATTTGTGCAAGTGGGCGGCCTAGATTATCTAATGTATGGTTCTCCTTTGCCTTGTGATGTTTGATTATAAGGTGAAATTGTTATAAATAGGTTATCCACTTTATATGCCTATCATTCTTGAGTTTCCTCTATAAATAAAAGAATTATAGAGGCCTATGATATAAATGGACTACAATTTTCTTACCCACAATGTAATGGTGTTATTGTTATTTTTCTTGAACAATGACATATAACTCTTTCCCATGTATGGAATAATGATGGGCTATGACAAAGAGGATATCAAAAAGGTAATCTATCATATGCCCATTCTAAAATGGAATGACACCTAATGCAGATTCAAAAGCATTAGTCTCAAGCTCAAATGGTTGTATGATGTCTATGATAACTAGTAGTGGGATAGAATAGAGGTGGTGCTTCAACTCTTAAATGACTATTATTATTATTCCATTAGAACTTTGAATTTCTATACATGATTTCGTTCAATGGCCATGAGATGTGTGAAAATCCCAAGATAAACCTATAATAGAAGTTATCAAGGCCAAGAAATATTGGATGTTAGTCATTCCCCAATGATGTAGATATTTTCTAGGGTAACATAAATTATTTGTTGATCAATAAAAATTGGCACTTAGGAATCTTGTATGTATCTTGCTAACATGTATCAACCACTAGGCTTGGTAGGTTAACTTATGATAAATGAGGTAATATATTCCTAATAAGACATCAAATATGTCCAATGACACCATGTCATAGGTGACCATCTTGCACATTCATGTGATGCCTACTCAAGGGTGCATTGGCATTGAACCTAAAAATATTTTCCTAGTTGTAGCCAACACAAAGAGTAATTATAGATTGTGTCATAGTCTAGAGGTCAATGCACTTGACTACTTACATGATGATTTTATTTTAGCTCCAAGTATCAATGATGACATGGTTTGGATTGCCCTTTACCTAATAGAAGGTGTGAAAGAGGTATTCTTGTTCTTGAGGTACTACCTATTTGTTGAGTTCCTATACTTATGCATGTGGCATCTACCTCCTATTCTCTATCAAATGGGGATGAAAAATCATTCTTTTCTAAATGGACTACCAATATTTTATGTTGAGCCTAATACTTTGAGTTACTAGGAGTGTTGATTTTATGGTAGTTGTACCATTTTCCTGTCATGACCCTCCCTTGGCAGATATTCCATTTTATGAAGTTATGCTTTGCTATATAGATGTGTCGATGAAATGATTGATTATTTCATGCTTGTTTTATGCAAGATATATATGTATATATGTGTACTTCACGATGGATAGTGATGTAAGTTACTGATGGAATAATTGATTTTTACATGCCTAGCTCCCATATGGATATACTTTTATGAAAATATGAGATTTGACTAATGAACATGCTTGTTTGATAGGAATAGGTCTATTCATGGGTGGAAGGAAAACTTATCCACCAAGAGAAAGTATTTTTACAAAAAGAATTATTGATATTTTTCCTATGGTTTATGTTACTTGGGAAATAAGGATAAACACCTTTTTTTAATAAGTTGCTTATTAAAGATACAACTAATCCAGGATAGAATGTAATTGATATTTAAATCTTCTACTAATATTTAATGTTATCCAACAGATAGAGTAAGTGTGTTGGTATAAAAGAAATGGGACACTTAAATCAAGTATTCCATATATCATCCAGGTAAGATGTTGAAGTTATAAATAAATATATATATATATATATAAGTGTAGAAAACATTTTGATATTTTATGAAGAGATGTGTTGTGCCACTAGATGATGTTATCAAACAAGTTAAGGAAGATGATTGCAATGGATGGTTTTGTTGCAAGCTTGTAATATGGAATAGGAGTGCTTCTCAGGTGTTATGAGGGTAACACAAAACTTTTGAATATTAGGAAGTTACCTTGTTGTGCACACTCCCGATCAATGGAGGTGCAATCATTTTATAATCCAATATTATTGGAAAGATAATAGAGGAGACTATGAGCATCCCTCATATGAGATAAGGTACAATGACTTGCCTCAATCTCTTTGTATGAACTTTTATTATGTGGAATAAAAGATATAGAATTTTAGTGTTGGGTTTTCCCTTCAAGGTTTTATCCCAGGGTAAACATGTTGTCATATGGTTGATGTGGTTTCTATTTTAATGGCTAATACTTTATTTAAATGATTTATGGATGATGTGTGATTTCTTTTATAGATAGATGTTATAAAAGAAAGTATGTGGACTTCATTAAGATCTGGCCTCTAAAAGGAGAAATAGAGGAATTGTTATGGGATAATGAATGCTTATTTATGCTTCCAAATTTTGTGATGAAATCAATGGATTGATTAATAGTTAGATGTATTCTATCTTGCTATCTTATGTGAAAGTTGCATTTCCTTTTAATTTAAATGGGATTGAAAAAGGGATAGAGATTGCTCATATATCTTTGTTAAAAGAACTATTTATTTATGTTTCCTTGGTGTGGTGTGATGTTATCACTATCTAATGGTTAGCTCCAATGATTGGGTTACTCTTAAGGATGCAATAGAAACATAAGGGATCACCTAGTATATAACAACTAGATGAACCAATTAAGATAAATGAAGGGTAATCTCTAACGAATTAGTGTTAATGGGGCTGCCTACGTTAAATGAATCCATGATGGAATGTGGGGAAATGAGGCTTTCATGGGGTGTCTAACTCAGATATATATAAGATGGATATAAAATCCCCACACGCATAAACCGCATACATTGAAGGACTTATATGGGGAGTCAGTTGGCGCGCACTCTTTCAAAAGGTTGAAGAGGGGGGTTAATACTAGCTCATTTGGATCCGTGAGAGGGATAGTTTGATCTGTTGCATATAACACCTAGTACTCTTGTATAGTTGAAATTATGCAAGGAGTAGGGATAGGTGAGCCTCAAGGTAAACCTAGATAGGAATAGGTTGTTGGGACAATCTGTAGTTGACCCCAATCATGGGATCTAGAACCAATTGTATGATAAGAATATATATATATATATATATATATATATATATATATATATATATATATATATATTAGGATGGGAAAATTTGGGCCATGATATTTGGTATTAGAGCGCTTGGTTTGTAGGGATACAAGTTCCCTTGCGCAAAAATTAGATAGAGTGTCATAGGACATGCTTTGTAGAGGCTATACCTATAAAAGTAATACACTTGCTAGAGGTAGACCTTGACCATGTAGTTTGATCAACTAAGATTATAGTTGATAGTAGGAGAAACAATTCTGAGATGGAAAATTTGTGAAAACTGACTCCTCCAATCTCTCCTTGTGTGTCTAGGGATAATGTCGTCCAAGAGAAGGAGAGGGAGTGTTTCCCCATCACCAAGGTGGACACAACAAAATAATGGAGATGATAGGACCTTGGATGTAGGTTCAAAAAACCCTAGTAATGAAGGGAGGATCTCGCTACCACAGTGGCTTTGCTTTGGGAATAGGTGGAAACTCATAAGCAATTATTGAAAGTTGTGTTGAATCGAGAAGCACAAAATGGAAGCTCTAGAGGTAGGCAAGGTGATGAATCCTTTTCAAAACCACAACTAGCCCGGATAAGGTTAGAGGTAGATTTGGGAAGGGACATGAAACATCTTAGATCCTCTATCAAAAGGGGATCAAAAATCATTCTTGTCTAAATGGACTACCAATATTTTATGTTGAGCCTAATCCTTTGAGTTACTATGAGTGTTGATTTTATGGTAGTTGCACCATTTTCCTATCATGACCCTCCCTTGGAAGATATTTCATTTTATGAAGTTATGCTTTGCTATATAGATGTGTCGATGAAACGATTGATTATTTCATGCTTGGTTTATGCAAGATATATATATGTATATATGTGTACTTCATGATGGATAGTGATGTAAGCTACTAATGGAATGATTAATTTTTACATGCCTAGCTCCCATATGGATATACTTTTATGAAAATATGAGATTTGACTAATGAACTTGCTTGTTTGATAGGAACAGGTCTATTCGTGGGTGGAAGGAAGACTTATCCACCAAGAGCAAGTTATTTTTACAAAAAGAATTGTTGATATTTTTCCTACGGTTTATATTACTTGGGTAATAAGGATAAATGCCTTTTTGTAATGAGTTGCTTATTAAAGATACAACTAACCTAGGATATAATGTAATTGATATTTAAATCTTCTGCTAATATTGGATGGTATCCAAAGGATAGAGTAAGTGTGTTGGTATAAAAGAGATGGGACACTTAAATCAAGTATTCCATATATCATCCAAGTAAGATGTTGAAGTTATATATATATATATATATATATATATATATATATATATATATATATATATATATATATATATATATATATATATATATAAATCTTCATTAGCTAGGTTATGTGAAGATTTGAAAATAAAAGGAAGAAAAACATATGACAGTTGTTTTATGGAACTTTGAGATGGGTTGTAATCGGCCATCGTGGAGAAGGTAAGTGATGTGGAAAATATTCTTCAATGATAGCCATATCGCCTCCACTTGTGTAACAGGGGTTACCACTCTAGTCTGAATGAAAGCTTATTGCAAGACTAGTTGGAGAAGAATGTTGGACAAACTTGGGACTCCTGATTCGTTAATGAAGGGAAGGTCCGATGAGAATCCAAAGAGAATGGTGATCATGTGCATAACAAAGTGTGAGTACATGGTGGATGTTGGGAGAGTTGGTGGTTGGACATAGTGTGAGTTCGTTGTGGATATGCGGTGAGAGTTCATCGTTGAATGTTGTGTGAGTTCATTGTGGACGCTGGGGGGAGTTGGATGTGGACGTAGTGTGGATTGGTTTTTGGATGCTATGTGAGTTGGTTATGGATACTATGTGAGATAGTTGGTTGAGTTACATAGTAGGAGATCATTGATTTGGTGCTACAGAGACAACATTGATTCGACAGGTTGTTCCAAGGAAGCTTACCACCAGTGAAAGGATGTTGGAGCATTACCAATTGGATAAAAAGGTAGGTCCTCTTACAACTGCTAGAATCACTCTAGTATAGTTTTGTTGTACGTATAAGGAAAGATTAGCATTGCATGTGTATTCTATGGGGGGTAAGTTCCCTTCAATCAGGTCTAGATGGATGTAATGCTTGGATGGGCTTTCGATGCAAAATGTAAACCAATGTAAGAGGCCATGTTGATAGAGGGATAATCGAATATCTCCAATAGATGGGTTGAGAAATGGATTTTGTTTTGATAGCATTAGAGAATCTAGGAATATCAAAGCTTCATTCGGGGAGAATGGATGAGTGGTTGAAGTTATTCTCTAGCAAACGTTGCATATGATTATCTAGCCTTTTTCTAGGACATAGGACTGGATTTTTTGATGATAGGTTGGAGTGGATATTTGGGTCTCCACCACCTCCTATCCTATCCAAGCACCAATCCTTCCAGATGTTTTCTAGTGCTAGGATGCTAAATTTTGAGAGGGTGTGACCCCTAGGTAGTTATGAAAATAGAAATTTGAGCCTACTCAGTTGAGAGATGAGTGCATAAGAAAACCAAGTTTGAGCTCCTAGTCCCCTCAAGGAAAGCCACCTTCAATAGCATAATCGAAGGCTTGCAAGTAAAGAATCGTTATGTCAAGTTGTACTAAGGGAATAGAGTGAGATGTATGTCCCCTTTGAGATTAAAATACTGTGCTTGGTTATCCAAACCATGAGACCAGATAACATCTTATATTAGAGGGATTATGGCAAATTGAATGTCCAGGTAAAACTAGATTTTGATATTAAGAACTGTAAGAATAGGTGGCATCTCATATTAGAGGGACTATGATTAATTGAATGTCCAGGTAAAGATAGAACCTTGAACATTTGATCTATGTGGCTGACAACGTATACCCATTTGGGGGCAGCGTTGGTAGATTACAATAGAATCCTTTATCTCCAACATAGAAAATATTTTAATATTTTATGAAGAGATGCGTTGTGCCACTGGATGATGTTGTCAAACAGATTAAGGAAGATAATTGTAGTGGATGGTTTCGTTTCAAGCTTGTAATATGGAATAGGAGTGCTTCTCAGGTGTTATGAGGGTAACACAGAACTTCTAAGTATTGGGAAGTTACCCTGTTGTGCACTCTCCCAATAAATGGAGGTGCAGTCATTTTATAATCTAATATTGTTGGAAAGATAATAAAGGAGACTATGAGTGTGCTTCATATGAGATAAGGCATGATGACTTGCCTCAATCTCTTTGAATAATATTTTATTATGTGGAATAAAAGATATAGAATTTTACTGCTAGGTTTTCCCTTAAGGGTTTTGTATTAGGGTAAACATGTTGTCATATGGTTGATGTGGTTTCTTTTTTAATGGCTAATGCTTTATTTAAATGATTTATGGATGATGTGTGATTTCTTTTATAGATAGATGTTATAAAAGAAAGTATGTGGACTTCATTAATATCTGACCTCTAAAATGAGAAATACATGAATTATTATGGGAAAATGAATGCTTATTTATGCTTCCAATTTTTGTGATGAAATCAATGGATTGATTAATAGTTATATGTATTATATATTGCTATCTTATGTGGAAGTTGCATTTCCTTTTAATTTAAATGGGATTGAAAAAAGGATAGAGATTGCTCATATATCTTTTTTAAAAGAACTATTTATTTATGTTTCCTTGTGAAAGCATGAGATTCCAGAAAAAAAAGAAATAGTATGCACAAAACAAAGAAAAGAGATAAATTGAAAATAAAAGAAAGACGTATTAAAACACAGCCCTCTTTATTCAAATTTCTTATCCTCGGTTACAAAGACGTCTCCTCCCTTTTTAGGGGCTAGGAGCGTTAAATAAGTCTCTGTTACAAATGTGCACATTCATCTTCTTTCCGCATGCCCACATGTAAAGTGGGCGGGCATACGTACTACCGCCGCTGATGTTAATTGGTCTTTGCTTGCTGTTGTTTACCCTGCGTTCAAAAAAATAGTACACGCGTTAATAGCACCTGCGTTAAAGTAAAACAAAAGTACAAAGGCTGCTGTTAATAAAATAGTCACTGTTACCCGCAGGTCAATGAAGAACCAAAACCGACTAAAACACGATGCTATTTGTCAATAAAATGTCTTCTAGAATATATATATGAACACCGTTAATTGCAAGATAGATTCGAACGTAGCAATATATATTCGAACATACAGCACAATGCAAGATACATTCTTCGTAAAGCGTGAGTTATTTTGACAGCATAAGGCGTAAGGTAAGATGAGCACATGATGTCGAAATATATATATTTAACTAAACTACGAGCAACGTCTTATGAATTTAAAAAAAAAAACGTCTAGACATCAGAGAACACAATATAACAGAATAAAATTAAATTGAAACTACGAACGTACGTGGGGTGCCCAAGCGGGCCGCCCCGTTAAAATTCGATTTTGACGCCTATCCATCGGGGATGGGCTCAAAATCTTAGAGAATGAGTTGTCGTCGAATTAGTGGGATATGATGATCCACTGTCGGGAATGAAAGTCGGATTCACCCTCTGAAAGCAACCCACCAACCTCTCTTTCGTAAGAGATTCTGGGTGTGAGGAAGGTAAAATCGACTGATGCAATCGGGTCGTAAATGAACAGCACTTCGTTGTGTTTACAAAATGCTTCGTGGTCCTCTTTTTTTTTACATTGCATTGAGCTAGTTTTTATAGAGGAATTTTGCCTCTGAACATTAATGTCAAACCCTAAGTCCGCCGCTGAGATTTGACCCTTGTCAGATGATTATGAGTCATGGCTCGTACTGAGATTGTCGCCGGGAACTTACATCAGCAGTTATGAGGCATGGCCTCGGACTGGATTTGTTGTTGAACCTGTTCGTCTCATTATTGCAGTTGGTGAAGTCCGTCGCTTAGTTAAAATCCGCTTTAAATTGCTTTTGTTGATTAAATGTCTGCCTTGAATGCTGACGTGTCGCCTCTGATTGGTCGAATCCGCCGTTCACCCACGGGGTCTCTTTGAAAAGGGGCACGTAGGGGTGCCACGTGGCGGTCATTCCTTGGATGTGGCGGCCACGTCAAAGTCCGCCTTTGATTGGAGAAGTGTTTGTTGCCGAAGTGTCGCGATATCGCGACACTTCGGCCGAGGTTCCCTTTTGGGCCAAAGGTGTCGCGATATCGCGACGCGCGATATCGCGACACCTTTGGCCGAGGCTCCCCTCGGGGCCAAAGGTGTCGCGATATCGCGACGCGCGATATCGCGACACCTTTGGCCGAGGCTCCCCTCGGGGCCAAAGGTGTCGCGATATCGCGACACCTTTGGCCGAGGCTCCCCTTTGGGCCAAAGGTGTCGCGATTTCGCGACGCGCGAAATCGCGACGTCTAAGGCCAAGGTTCCCCTTTTTGCTAGGTTTGCCTTAAAGTTTTGCAGTTTGCTTAAGACTTGAAGTTTGAAGGTTGCAGTTTGTTAAAGGCTCACTTTAGATTGAAGGCTTGTTTAGGATTTGAAGCTTGCAGTTTGCGACCAACTTTGCTCTGCTCATTTTTTGACCTTCTAAACTGTTGTGTGAGTGGTCAGGACCACTGTTTGACCTCTGAGGGCTGCCCTGAAAGCTGTGTGTGTCAATGCGATCAGTGTTTGTAGTCACTTAATCGGATTGGTGCTATTTTGGTGTCTACAGATGCCCCTTTTTGGGAAGCGCTGCGGGTGACGTAGTGTTGAGCAAAAATAGAAAACCAAAGCACTAATGATTAGGGTTTCTTGGTAACCTAACCAACTTTTGATGCCCCAAGTATGGAAAGGGCATGCATTCTTGAATCCTTGCTTCTGACGAGCTAAGGAATTTGATTTCAAGTGTTAACCTATTTTGGTGAGGTGTGACTTGAGCTTGGACATTGATCAGTCATGATTAGGCAAAGGGCGTAACCTTTTGTCCACAGGGGAAACCTTGTGTTCATGCTTCGGGAATGCCAAGTGTTTGATCAATTTAATGATTGCTTGTTTACTGCCCCAAGCAGGAGCGTGATTGTCTTTGTCAATGATTCTTTGAATGCATGTCATTGCCTTGATTGGGTGTGTGCTTGTTGATTGGTGACTAAGTGTGACTACCCCCTCAAGCGACGAATCGATGAGGGAATGACCTTCGTGAGAAAAGCGACGAGTCGCTTGACCCAAGATGACTTAGGTTAGGGTGCCTTTAGATGTTTTACCGTTTAAGCACGTGCGATTTCTCGACATTTGGACCTATTTTTGGTGGGTGTTAACCCTTTTGGTGATGCCATAATGGGGTGAAATCATCAACAACCCATCTTCCCGTGGAGCGGTCCAGCTATGGTAGCCTTCTTGGGGAAGTAGGAGAGTGACAATTTGAACCCCGACATCGATTTTCTTTATGCCAAGAGGTTAAGTGCAAGAGCACTTGTGTCCGGCAATGCTTATTGCTATGGTTTTTGTGTTGCATTTTTGTGATGTTTTTGTTGTTTTGATTTTCTTTCTTTGTGTATATGTCATGATTTTATGCACAATGATTGATGTTGATGGATGCATGCTACTTTATATTGATGGATGCATATGTTGTAATGAATGCAAATGTATGTGATATGCAGAGGTGAAATGGATGGATGGACTTTGTGATGTTTGGCTATGGCACCATAGCCTGTTTAGAACTTCATTATTTTGTTTTGAGGCGATTGTTGTGATGCATGACTTTGTATGTATACATGTGGTTTTTCTTTTCTTTTGTATTTTTCGATGGTATTGTAAGGATGAAAAAGTAGCGCAGATTGGTTTAGAAATGTAGCTAAGGTTTTCCGAGACTCAGACGGTTTTAACTTACTAGCCATGATTGTACTTTATCTTACAAGACTTTTGAACAAGGTATGAATCGGACTTGTTTTTGACCAAGTTATTTCACATCCCTGTGTGTGCAATTGAGTTCATTTATGTGGTATTTGTCAGGATACCGCCGATGCCAGATGGGCTTTCAACCGAACCTGTATCGAGGATCACCTAACTAGCTCCACTAACTCCTTTGTTGTATTTAGTTAGATTAATCTGCGGTGTCATCCAGGATACCATAAGCTAGCTCATCCACATGCAAATATTGATCTATACACAAGTTAATGTGATAGATATATCGTCATGCGAGAGGTTTACCGCCAGTGACCGATAGGCTATCAACCAAACCGGTACTGAGGCTTGCCTCATGACCCGTTAGAATGTTGAGAGTTCCAGGGATTCAAGTTCAACTCCCTTCTTTTCTTCAATTGTATTGGGATACTTGCTCGTTTGTAGTGATAAAAATCACTGTTTATTTTGGTTTGTTTTCTTTTGAGCAAGGGATTGGGGATATGGAGTGACGATAATCACTATTGTTTGTGTCTTTTGATGTGTGCACTGTAGTATGTCAAATTTTGGAGTTTTGACGCTTGCAAATTTTTGATGTTTTGCAACTATTTAGAACTTTGGGATTCTTAGGGAATTGGGTAGGGAGGATGCTTGTCCTTTTGCCAACTCTCAGCATTCCTAGGGTCATTCGCACAGGGGGATGAGCAAGATAACCGTTTCGCTTATGGTGACCTGGATTACCGTGCAGGTTTCATCTTTCGTTCACACAACTTGGGAATTTTTATGTGTTTTAATTTGTGTTGGGATGTTACGTAACAAGGTGTATTTCAAGTATGACTCTACCTTCGTAAAATCTGTCTCGACTTGATACATTACATGGCTAAAGAGCAAAATGATGACTGAATCACGAAAAACCCTTGATACATTAAAAGACCACTGACTCTAGTATGGTAAAAGCAATGCATGGTGTTTTTGTTGTTTTTTGGAAAATGGAATAGTGTGGAACAAGATGGACTAGCGGATTTATTATAGCCTATGGTGCCCTTGACCTGTACGACCACAAATATGCAATGTATGGATGCAATGGTTTAATGCAGCTATGTATTTTTGTATTTTTGATGGATTGATTTTTGTGAATATGAAGATGAAGTGCGAGAAGAACTCTCTTATTGATGAATTTGAGTATGCCTAGAAATGAGATGCAAATTTTTGTTGTTTTTGATGATTTTTGTTGTTTTTGAATTTTCTTGATTTTTGACCAAGCGATTGTGGAAATCCTTGGAGCATTTTGGGATTGACCAAGCGATTGCAAGAATCCTTGGAGCATTTTGGGATTGACCAAGCGATTGCAAGAATCCTTGGAGCATTTTGGGATTGACCAAGCGATTGCAAGAATCCTTGGAGCATTTTTGGGATTGACCAAGCGATTGCAAGAATCCTTGGAGCATTTTTGGGATTGACCAAGCGATTGCAAGAATCCTTGGAGCATTTTGGGATTGACCAAGCGATTGCAAGAATCCTTGGAGCATTTTTGGGATTGACCAAGCGATTGCAAGAATCCTTGGAGCATTTTGGGATTGACCAAGCGATTGCAAGAATCCTTGGAGCATTTTGGGATTGACCAAGCGATTGCAATAATCCTTGGAGCATTTTGGGATTGACCAAGCGATTGCGAGAATCCTTGGAGCCTTTTGGGTTATGGCTCTTCAGGGGGTAGAGGTACCCCCAGCTTGATGGTCTTTGCACTCGGGATCTGGCTCCGGAGGGATTGACATGAATGGATCGGCCCTATGCATGGATAGGAGGATAGGGTCTACCCCCGGCACTGATGTTGCTATGAGGTCTCTGGGTTGAAATTGATCTTTGTGTGCCCAAAGTGTCGGATGTAATGCTTGGTCCCACTGCGGTGGGTTAACGCGCCACTCATGCCCTAGTATTATGTTTATCTGCTGACATGCTTCATCGATATTTATAGGATGTCGATGCTGTCGCATGTGATTGTTGTGGGCTGTCTCTGTTTCATCCTCACTTTCGACCAGTGAGTACAGCTCATCATACTCTGGAGATTCTGAGACATGGAGGACTGCATCCTCAGGTAGACCTATGGTTAAAGGTTGATCCTCTTCGAAAAGAGCCTCATGTAAGTTGGGCCTTGGGAGCTCCAAAATCTTGGTCTCTACCGACTCTAAGTGCTCTAGCACTTTGCATGTATCGGGAGATTTGAGCTCCTCCTCTTTGATTGGTTCTTGTTGAGGAACTTGGGGCTTATGGAGGGGTGGCGAGATGGCACCCCCATGCCTTGATAGGGCAGTTCATCCCGCTCTTCTTCTCGCTCAGATTCCTTAGAAGCTTCTTGATGAATTTCTAAGGGTGGTTCATAAACCTGGGTGGATGTCTGAGGAAGGCACCCGTCATTGGTTATAGGAGTGGCCTCCCGCTCATGTCCTTCAGGAATCGGGAGGGTAGCCTCCCGCTCCTGTCCGGGAGGTGTTGGGGGTAGCGTTTGATGAGGTCGCGATGACATGTCTCGCCCCCATGGGTTGTGCCCCTCAAAATGTTTTGTCTTATGTGTGTGAGGGGTTGGAGTCTTCTCCTGCATAGTGTGTTGGAACAACTCATCCTTCTGGTGCTGAAGGTGCTCTTTATTTAGAAGATACCATTGCTCTAACCATTGTCGTTCTAGCTCAAGTTGCGTGAGTTGCATCCGATGTGCGAAATGTTTGATAGATTCTAAGATAGTTGGTCTCACCGCCTCATGTTTAGAAGGCCTAGATGCCTCTCCTAGATATCTATCTTGGTCATAGGGATCCAAGATATCTATAGGCAGCCTCCCTCTGTTGGGGGTAGCAGCATTTATCCGAGGCTCTGGCTTCAGTGTGTGACCATGATATCTAGCAGGTGCGGAGGCGTATTGCTCCCGCGATGTATATTGTTTTTGAGGAAGGTAAGGGTTTTCCTCGTGCTCTCTTTCATAAGTGAAAAGGGGACGGGTGGAGTTGGCCCGCCCCGCCTGAGAAGCCTTGTGCTCTGGATTTGTCTTTGTAGTCTTGAAAACTAGAGGGGGTGAAGGAGGGATAGTGTAATGATGTGGTTCCTCCCGTTGAACCCTATGTTGACCTAGCGCTTCATCGCGCGGTGACCGCTCATAGCGAGCATCTAAGGGAGCTCTCCTATGACTATACCCCTCATGGAAGGGTGTGTGCTGAGTGCTATGCTTGGACAGGAGTGCTCCTCGAAGAGGTGCCTCTATAGTCCCGTTCCGTCGGGGCACGGAGGGGACTGCCTTGTGGGTCAGGCCGCCAAGGTGGTATGACCAAATCCTTGGGGCTAAAGCGAAGGCGACCAGCGCCCTCTCTTTGTGCACCTTTCGCAGCGTCCGCCCTTGATTGGGCTTGGCTACGGGTGTACACCATTGTGGTGCTTCTCTACGATCTAAGCAGATTTTATCTCGTTTATGATGATTTGTCTTTTTGTTTACACTAAGCAGAAATGAACACACACATACACAAAATCGTGATTATCTCTTTTAAGGATTTGATAGTGTGTCCTAAACTGGTTTAGTGCATTTTGATGTTTTGTTTTGTTTTTGCAATTTTTGAAGAACGTTTAAATGCATAATGTTGGCTCATATGACTCCCATAAATGGTCGCCCCTTCAATATACCATTGCCGGACCGATATACCAACCTCTCTATATACCCGCCCTTACGAGAGGGAAACTATAGGTACGTGAGAGCAAATGGTACGTGGAACATAGGCGGTACGGAAAGGGGGATTGTCCTGTTAATGACACCTACCATAGAAGACTTATCCTTGCACGCATGGGAATCACCCCAAGCAACACTCGGTCGGCTTTCGTCGGGATTTACGTCTAACAACAGTGACAATCGGGGAAATGGATGCAAAGCTAAGCCAAGGTGGTGATGAACCCACCGTTGGTCTTGCTCAAGGGCTGGGGTTTTACGACCAGCTCCTTGGTTCAAATTTACCACGTGAAGTGTGTGGGGTTCATTTTATTTAAAAAAAATGAAACAAGCAGGAAAAAGAAACTTTCCCTATGCAAACCGGAAGACAGCAAGAAACACTACAAACCGGAAAAACAACAAGTAAAAATTTAATTTTTTTTTTTTTAATTAAAGCAAGAAAAATTTATGAAAAATTTTTCTACCTTTCTTTAAAAAAAAAAAAATTAATTATTAAATAAATAATTACATAAACAAATAAATAATTAATTAAAGCAAGAAAAATTTTATAAAGAAAATTTCTCTACCTTTCTTTAATAATTAAAAAAACTGAAAGTAAACGATTAAACAAATAAAAATAAACGGAAATTTCACAGCAGAGAATGACCTGGACAGTTAGAAACCGTTAATGTCCGGACTTGCTGCTTCTGACCTCCGGCTTAAAAAAAAGGGTACCTGTTAAGCACAAAACACAACAAATCTGATTAGTTTCTGTGATTTAAAAATCTGGGAACGGTCCCACCGTGATCGCCACTGAAAGCATGAGATTTCGAAAATAAAAGAAACACTATGCACAAAACAAAGAAAAGAGATAAATTGGAAATAAAAGAAAGACGTATTAAAACACAACCCTCTTTATTCAAATTTCTTATCCTCGGTTACAAAGACGTCTCCTCCATTTTTAGGGGCTAGGAGCGTTAAATAAGTCTCTGTTACAAATGTGCACATTCATCTTCTTTCCGCATGCCCACATGTAGAAATGGGCGGGCCAAAGTACTACCGCCGTCGATGTTGATGAGTCCTTGCTTGCCGTTGTTTCTCCTGCGTTCAAAGAAACAATAAACATGTTTAGTAGCACTCGTTAAAGTAACAAAAGTACAAACGTTTTAATAAACAATCATGCATGAATGAGAACCAACACTAAATCATTGTCAATAAAACTCTAAATATATATATGAACACCGTTAATTCAAGATAATTCGAACGTAGCAATTATATTGAACATAACACAATTAAGATACATTCTTCATAAACGTGAGTATTGTGAAAACGATAACGTAATAAATGAACATGATTCGAAATATATATATTTATAAATACAACTTATAAATTAAATGTCTAACGATAGAACACAATAGAACAGAATAATATTACATTAAACTAAGAAAGTACGTGGGGTGCCCAAGCGGGCCACCCCGTTAAAACTCGACTTTGGCGCCAATCCACTAAGGAAGGGCCCAAAATCTTTTATATTGAGTTGTCGTCGAATTAGTGGGATATAGTGATCCACTGTCGGGTATGAAGGTTCGGCTTCACCCTTCGAAAGCAACCCACCAAACTCTCTTTCGTAAGAGATTCTGGGTGTGAGGAAGGTAAAATCGACTGATGCAATCGGGTCGTAAATGAACAGCACTTCGTTGTGTTTACAAAATGCTTCGTGGTCCTCTTTTTTTACATTGCATTGAGCTAGTTTTTATAGAGGAATTTTGCCTCTGAACATTAATGTCAAACCCTAAGTCCGCCGCTGAGATTTGACCCTTGTCAGATGATTATGAGTCATGGCTCGTACTGAGATTGTCGTCGGGAACTTACATCAGTAGTTATGAGGCATGGCCTCGGACTGGATTTGTTGTTGAACCTGTTCGTCTCATTATTGCAGTTGGTGAAGTCCGTCGCTTAGTTAAAATCCGCTTTAAATTGCTTTTGTGATTAATGTCCTTGAATGACGTGTCGCCTCTGATTGGTCGAATCCACCGTTCTACAGACCCACGGGGTCTCTTTGAAAAGGGGCACGTAGGGGTGCCACGTGGCGGTCATTCCTTGGATGTGGCGGCCACGTCAAAGTCCGCCTTTGATTGGAGAAGTGTTTGCTGTCGAAGTGTCGCGATATCGCGACACTTCGGCCGAGGTTCCCCTTTTGGGCCAAAGGTGTCGCGATATCGCGACGCGCGATATCGCGACACCTTTGGCCGAGGCTCCCCTCTGGGCCAAAGGTGTCGCGATATCGCGACGCGCGATATCGCGACACCTTTGGCCGAGGCTCCCCTCGAGGCCAAAGGTGTCGCGATATCGCGACGCGCGATATCGCGACACCTTTGGCCGAGGTTCCCCTCGGGGCCAAAGGTGTCGCGATATCGTGACACCTTTGGCCGAGGCTCCCCTCTGGGCCAAAGGTGTCACGATTTCGTGACGCGCGAAATCGCGACGTCGCGATTTCGCGACGTCTAAGGCCAAGGTTCCCCTTTTTGCTAGGTTTGCCTTAAAGTTTTGCAGTTTGCTTAAGACTTGAAGTTTGAAGGTTGCAGTTTGTTAAAGGCTCACTTTAGATTGAAGGCTTGTTTAGGATTTGAAGCTTGCAGTTTGCGACCAACTTTGCTCTGCTCATTTTTTGACCTTCTAAACTACTGTGTGAGTGGTCAGGACCACTGTTTGACCTCTGAGGGCTGCCCTGAAAGTTGTGTATGTCAATGCGATCAGTGTTTGTAGTCACTTAATCGGATTGGTGCTATTTTGGTGTCTCCACCTTGGTGTGGTGTGATGTTATCACTATCTAATGGTTAGCTCCAATGATTGGGTTACTCTTAAGGATGCAATGGAAACATAAGGGATCACCTAGTATATAACAACTAGATGAACCAATTAAGATAAATGAAGGGTAATGTCTAACGAATTAGCGTTAATCGGGTTGCCTACGTTAAATGACTCCATGATGGAATGTGGGGAAACGAGGCTTTCGTGGGATGTCTAACTCAAATAGATATGATATGGATAGAAAATACCCACATGCATAATCCACCTGCATTGAAGGACTTATGTGGGGAGTCAGTTTACGTGCACTCTTCAAAAGGTTGAAGAGGGAGGGTCAATACTAGCTCATTTGAATTTGTGAGAGGGATAGTTTGATCCATTGCATAGAACACCTAGTACTCTTGTATAGTCAAAATTATGCAAGGAGTAGGGATAGGTGAGCCTCAAGGTAAACCTAGATAGGAATAGGTTGTTGGGACAATCTGTAGTTGACCCCGAGCATGGGATCTAGAACCAATTGTATGATAAGAATATATATATATATATATATATAATAGGATGGGAAAATTTGGGTCGTGACCTTTGGTATCAGAGCACTTGGTTTGTAGGAATACAAGTTCCCTTGCGCAAAAATTAGATAGTGTCATAGGAAATGCTTTGTAGAGACTATACTTGTAAAATTAATACACTTGCTAGAGGTAGACCTCGACCGTGTAGTTTGATCAACTAAGAATATAGTTGATAATAGGAGAAATAATTTTGAGATGAAAAATTTGTAAAAATTGACTCCTCCAATCTCTCCTTATGTATCTAGGGATAATGTCATCCAAGATAAGGAGAGGGGATGCTTCCCCACCGCCAAGGCAAACACAACAAATTAATGGAGATGACAGGACCCTGGATGTAGGTTCAGAAGACCATAGTAATGAAGGGGGGGATCTCGCTACCACAATGGCTTTGCTTCGAGAACAGGTGGAAACTCAGAAGCAATTGTTGAAAGTTGTGTTGAATCAAGAAGCACAAAATGGAAGCTCTAGAGGTAGGTGAGGTGATTAACCCTTGTAAGAAGCACAACTAGCTCAGATAAGGTTAGAGGTAGAGCTGAGCAGGGATATGAAACATCTTAGATCCTCCAAGTTCAATGGAGAGGAAGGGGGCGACAAAGTCAAAGCTTGGCTAAAAGAGATAGAAACTTATTGTAATATGAAGAACTATTCCACTGACACTCAAACGTCTTATGCCATGTTACATCTACCAGGTGTTGACTTAGATTGGTGGGAAACATATAGTGAGGAACAAGGACTTGAGGCAGCAATCGACTTGAAATGGGATGAGTTTGTAGTAGCCTTTAATGAAATATTCCTCGCAGAGCATTTCTATTCCCTAAAGTTTGAGGAGTTCACTAAACTTTGGCAGGGAATTGGGATAATGGAGGCATACTATCAAATATTTGTCACGCTGTTGAAATATGTGTCTGCATATAATGAGAAAATGAAGATTCATAAGTTTATACTAGGAGCAGATCATAGGGTAGGGCAAGAGGTGGATATGCGAGAACCTACTACTCTACATAAAGCCTACGATTTGTCTAGAAAAGCTCATACATATCTCAAAACCTATTTTTACTATGAGTATTTAGATGAACAGGGCAAAGAAGCACTATAGAAAAGAAACAGTGCATGTTTTGTAAAGTGGAAAAAAGAACAATCAAGCAAAAGTTCCCCTAGATAGGACAAAGGGAATAACAGGAAGTAGTGGAGGTTTAGGAATAAGTTTCAAAAAAAGGATTGCAGCGATGGGAATAACATAAATCCATCGCAGGGATAATAAATCTTCTATTAGCAATAAAAACAAAAGGACAGAAGAAGAAAACTCACCCTGGACCTAAAGAGAGATGCTACAATTGTAGAGGACCACACTATGCCAACCAATGCCCGTATATAGTTGAATTAGGTTTGAAGGGAAAGGAACTTGCCTACAAGGATGCTGATTGAAAGGAAGATGCACACAAGATCTACACAGCAATGGGGAGCTAGAATCTGGAAGTCTAGGCCACTCCACTTGTGATAAAAAGTAAAATATTCGGTAGAAATGTTAAGATTTTGATTGATAGTGGTGCCACAGATAGCTTTGTTTCCACTAGATTAATTAAAGAAATACCAGAGAGGCAAGGAATCTTAGCAATTGGGTGGAAGGTCGAGTATGTCTCAAGATATACCTACTCTGAAAAACAATGTTACCCCATGACTAAAATTTCCTAATGGTACAATAGTAGATTACTTGTATGTATCACCGTTGCTTGCCTTCGACATAGTCCTAGGGATGGATTGGTTGCAATCACATAAGGTCGTGATCAATTTCCAAGAGAGATGGATGGAATACTCAGAGAATGGTAAAAAAGTATCGAGAGTCTAAGCCTACAAGGGGCTTTCCAACCCTAAATTCTCTTTGCGATACAGCTTAGGAAGGCCATGAAAAGAGGAGGAACTGTGTATGTGGTAAAACTGAATGAAATAGAGAGCGAAAGGAAGAATGGGGTGTTCGAAAGACACCTAGTTCTCCAAGAATTAAAATTACGGCCAAGCCTTCGATGATGTCATATGTGGTATGTTCTTGAAATGAACGAATATTTTTCAACTTACAATGCACTACGACAAAATATCTCATTGTTGCATGTGAGAGTATGACTGGAAACTAGTGTACTATGTAAATTATAATTTCCTCATTAATAAAGACCATGGAGAGATTGTTGTATGTGGTAAATGTGGATATGGTGTTTGCAGGTCACATACATGTATATGAATGCTTCATTTGAAGTGTAAAACAACAAAGCTGATGTGTGTGGGGCTATTTATATAATTATAGGTGATGGAGGTAACCACGAGGGTCTCTTTTCCAAGGCTAAAGCTAAAGGATTTGAAAATATGGAACAATTATTGGTAGTGCTTTTTAAAAAGGATTAATTAATTTTATAGATATGTCATCACATTGGTAATACAAGGGGCTAAAAAGAATGGAACCCGTTACGAAAACAGTTATGAAACCAAACAACTGAAAGTTTGAAGTTATGAAATTATAAATAGCCATTGAGACCCGAGGAGAAGAGGTCGAAGGACATTTGGAGCGGGAAGAATTTAGAAATTAGGGTTGTTTTCAATGTGCATCTCCTCCTTGGAATGAAGAATGAAATTTTATCCATTGTAATCGCTTGATGCAAGGTATTCTGAAAGTGAATTAATTGAAAATATTTTATTTATGCAATATATTGGATTTTGTTTTAATGAGATATACGCATGCTGATGGTGTTCTTATTTAAAATAAATTTAATATATTGTTTCGTTCCCTTTGAAGATTGCACTAACCTAATTCAGATTGTGTGAAGACTGATCAGATTAGGTTTGGTTAAATTCAGAGTACCTGTTTCAACAAATTCAGGATGGAGTTTCAAAAATTACAGTAACCTATTTATTTTTATTTATTTTATTTTTCTAACCCTAGCTTTTGATTTTTATTTCAAAGTACGATTAAAATAGGAATTTTATTTAATTAAATATTTCATTTCCGAAATATTTAATTAAATTTTCTTTTTTCATAGTTGATTAATTAAATTTTCTTTCGGTAAAGAGGATTGGATTAATTAAATTTTTCATTTTCTAAAATTTAAATTATTTTCATTAAATATTTTGATTAAATTTCAAAAATGACATTAGGGTAATGTTTTTAATAATTCCAAAATATTAAATTTTGGTATAAAGCATAAAAATAAAAAATAAAATGAAAAATATGAAAATTCTTGTTGGTTATTAATATTCGAAAAGCACTACCCAGGTGTTGTAGGTGATTTGGAGAGGAGAGGGAAATCCTCCAAGAGAGGTCTCAAGTTCAAATCTCCACCCTGCCAAAAAGCTGAATTGGGTATCCAAAATCCAATTGATAATGTTGGTGCGGGCAGGGTCGGGTGCAACTCCCGGGTGACTTTGACGGTGTAGAACCCCCTGTTCGTGGTCTCTCAGACCAAGGCGGCCCCGCAAGGGGTTTTTCGCTTTAAAAAAAATATATATATATATTCGAAAAGCAATATTTGCTATTAAATATATAACTTGACAATTTCATGAACAACAAACTTAAATTCTTGACAATCAAATCAATTAAACATGCCTCTTGTTAACAGTTATATGTTTTGCTGAGTTGTCCATTTGACTTTTTACTTTACATATTTGATAAGCATACAACCAGGTGAAATTAACCTTACCCGAACCTTGGGGAAATCAAGTATTTCCTTTCAAGAGAGGATATATGTGTTTGTAATTGGACAAATATATCACTCAATAGTTGTGTTCACAGTTTGGGTTGATTGCATTGACGTATAAATATTTTTTCCTTTCGAAATTTTTAGTCCACATGACAAGTTTGAATATTCCCTCACATTGATTGATTTCTTTGTTGGAGTTTGACACTTCATGAAAGTTAATGCTCCATTTGTCCTTCCATTTATTTTTATTTTTCATCCATGTGTCTTTTCTTCTATTTAGTGTTTCTTTGATCACCTGTTATGGCAACTTGTATCTTCCATTATTTTATTTTATTTTAGACACCAATAGCCTTATCATAGCTTTTACTTATAGTGGAAAAGTCCATGTTTTAGCAAGTAAAATATCATATGGGACTAATGCTTTAATTCTAAAATTATTTGTAATTAGTCGCTTTTGAATTATTTCTACTTATCTCTATTTAAAAGTTGATGTATTACTAGTCCACACCTCACACCCATATAACACCATTAGAATAACTAATAACCCAAAAAGGACCCTAATGGTTTTTCAATCCTATAACTCTACTTTTCCATCCCTATTTAGAAATGAGTAGTGTCCTCCATTTTGCTTGTACTTGTTTCATCTTGCATATTCCCCAATTGAGTTTGCTTTGAAAATCTAAGCCAAGGTATTTATATTTTGTTACTACCTCTAAAGGATTTCCTTCAAATAAAATATATGGTTATTTTTGCTCTCTCCAAGTAAAGAAGACCATAATTTTAGTCTTGCTAGTGTTTACCTACATCCTAACTTCTTTATAAGAATACTCTAAAGATTTTAGATGTTCTTTTAAACTTTCAAGTGTCTTGCCAATCAAGATGAGATCATTGACATCACTACATAATTAGCCAATTGTATTCCCTCTCCTCCCATCCTTTTTACCCATTCCTCCTATTTGTCAATGTAAAGGCCAAATAAAGTAGGTGACAATGGACAACCCTATTTCATCCTAAAAACACTCTGATAGTCCTAAAATTCTAATTTTTGCCCCCACATGCTCATAAAGTCTATGTATAGTTGTTTTGTAGTTGGTTGGTATGCCAATTTCTTTTATTCTTTTCATAATTTACCTCTAGGTACTATGTTAAAAGCCTTTTTCAAGTCCACAAAACAATAAAAAAAATCCATTCCATATCCTATCTATTAGGTGCCTTAAAGTAATGTAATGATCTATTATTGAGTACTTTGGTCTAAATCATGCTTGCCCTATTGAGCGTTTTCCTTGATTTTTTGCCCATTGACTAATTTTGCTTTCTACTATGTTGTCAAACAATTTTGTAAAAAGAGGATTAATCATGATGGTGTAGTAATTTGAAGGATTGTTGGTGTCTCCATTTTTATGTAGTGGTATGACTAGGCTGGTTATCCATTCTAGTGGAAAGCCTCCTTTAATGATGCTATTAAAAATATTTTGGATGTATGGTGCTAAGATGTCAACCCCACACTTGAGATGTTTAGCTTGCAAACCATATATATCCTAAGCTTTACCTATTACTATTTTTTAATGCCCTCCTTCACGTCTTTCAGAAAAAATATTATAAAAATAATTAAAAAGTTCATCAGTTGTGTCAATTATAAGATGGGTATCTTTTCTTAGTTTCTCTCATATAATTGCTCAACATACTGCAACCATTGCTCGCTTGTGATATTCTATTTTGTGTACCTTTTGCTTAGTTGTAGCTCTTTCCAAAATTGTCTTGGGCTATGCTTTGCAAAATATATCAACTCTTTTTGCCTTGCTCTTATGTATTCTTCCTTTTTTATTTTCACTAGTTGTTTATATATCTTGCTATTTGTTTTCTCTTTGCCCGGTTCTTTCAAGATTCTCCTTATCACCGGGGATAGAGAGATGCAAATCCAAGGGCTACATCCAAAAATCGTACATTAGGGTTCAACGCATCCTCCATAATTTTTCCACCATCACAAATCATTCTATAAAGCTTCACCAGTGTTGGATTAATCCATTATATCACAATAAGACATAAACTAGCCATAGCATTCACCAGAAAGTGCATGCAACATCATTAAGACATCAATTGTCATTCATCCATGCCAAAATCGTACACAACCTAGAAAAATGTAACTGTGGTCATTTGTATATTATTATGTCATGATTTCACTTACAACATGGTTGATCTACAACAATTATAGCTAAAACTCATAACATAATAGCATAACTTAGTTGGATTACAACCAACAAATATCCAGACCTACAAAATTGAAAATGGGGCCTTATATAACGTTGCCCAGGCCATTCCAAAGTGGTTCCTAAGGCAATTAGTTATTTTACAATCATCCATGCATAACGAAATGCATTAATTAAGATTTTTACTAAGTCTAGCACCTTAATTATCAAACCTATGTGCCATTTCAACCTAAAATTACATTTCCCATGCATTTCACTGCATTTCAGTGCACCTTGTATAGTTTACCTTTGCTTTGTACGGTTTGTCCTCTTGGTTGTACGATTTGCCCCTGCCTGTACGATTTACAAAACTTGTACAAACTGTCAAAATTATCAAAATTGAGCAAATCTCTTTTGTCACTTTCTCTTCTTCTAGGAGGTGGATTTGTTGCCTACATCTACTCTCCCCTTTACTTTGGTCGGTGTCCTTGCTGACTGACCTTTATACTTTAGTTGTATCTCATAGTCTGCAACTAACTCCTACAATTCAGTCACTTTGGTTTGAAGAATTGCACACTCGTTCTTCAACTTGGCTGCATAGCTTCCTATTTCCACTACTTTCACCCCATGGAAATTAGCCTTCTCTTCAAAAGTATTCAGGAATTCCATCATTTTTTTCTCGAGCAGTGGCACTCCTCTTCAACATCTCTTGAAAATGAGCTTCTATTCGAGTCGCCACCTAAATTTCTTCATTCTTCTTAGCAATGGTCTCCAAGTGGTGATTAATATCAGCCTCGAAGGCACGAACAATATCTTCCCTGGCCTTCAACTGCGCTTGTTTCTCCAGGACCAACTCATTGTATCTTTTGTCGTCCTTTAGAAGTTCTTCTACCATAAGAACTTGGAGAAACAAGTATGTACATAAGGGATTCTTTACCATTCTTTTTTGTTGTCGTATCGTTCTTATTCGAATTGGACTTACTTGTTTCTCCATATTTTCTTACCATTTTGTTGTCCTTTTGTTGTTTCTCCAGGACCAACTCATTGTATCTTTTGTTGTCCTTTTGTTGTTGCATTGCCTATTGTTCCAGTTCAGGTTCTAATATCCTTGGCATTTTCCTCCAGGGATGTACATCCTCATCATCTGAAGGAGTGTCTTTTGGTACCTCTGTGGCCTACTACTCCTTCCTTGTTAGAAACTTCTCTAGAGTCTCCTTCTTAATAGGTACTGACTTAGCCCACCTTAAAATGGTTGGTTGTCCTACCTCCACATTCCTAGGTTCTATCAAACCTGGAAAGCGGATTACCAAATCCGTAATAGCATGTAATAACAATCTAATGGCATGGAAAATCATTTCAAAATTCTTCGATCTTTTCGTCAGTACTTCGTGCATTTTTCTTTCCAGATAGGTACCCCAATCATACTTGATTCCCTAGGTGATACCTTCTACATAGTGGGCCATCCATATTGGCATCTTCGTAGCTCGTGTATCCCCTGACAGTCAAGCCATTACATATTCATAGCACATGGTCAATCGTCTCCTTTCAACTATCTCTATTTAATTCCTCAAGTCCCTGCACTCGAGATCTTTGCAGTAGTCGGTGACTTTACATCAGTTAATGAAGTGATGATACGATATGACTCAATCGAATCAACCAACTTCTTAACTATATTTGTATCATATGCTGGAAATTTGAATCTCTTCCTGAATGCATCCACCGTAACTTCTATTCTCACTGACCTCTTGTCCACATTGAGAAAGGAAGTTCTAGTCACAGGATTATACGCTTGAACCATCTGCAACAGATAATTGTAGAAGAAGGTTTTCTGGTGTGGTGGCACTTACGCTGTTATAGCTACACTAGTCTCCTCAAACCGTTTCCTCCAAGGATGGTTCTTGTTCAGTTTATCATTCCACCATCACCTGCATGTTTCTCCTCCATGTTGTACGAATGAAATATTCATTATCTCCACCTAACCTTCCTTAGGTCCACTACTCAGATCCTCATCTTGATCTAGAATATGCACTTCACTTCTCAATTCCCTTCTTGGGACCCTTTCTTATGCCATTATCTCCTCTCGGTATCTTGATGGTGTTCTTCTTATGTCAGCCCTCCAGTACCTCTATCCTCTCCACGACTTGTATCCTCCTCTTCTCCAAGTATGAGTACCATGCCAATCATGAGACTGATATTATCACCCTTGGTACTGTCATGGTCGTGACTCTCTCTCGTGTAGAGGCCCTGGTGATCGTTCCACCCTATTGGTTGCAATCCTTCTCAACCGATATCCAAACTCTTTTATTGAGATCATTTTCTCGTCATACCTCCGGTTGTCTTGCTACTTGAACATCACCAATTCTGTAATTGGAAGGGTATTGGAAAGTGTACAACTGCTACAAACTATACAATATGTTGCAAATCATACAATTTGCTCTTCTTCTCACTCATGTATAGTTTCCTTAAGAGCACCCCTTCTAGAACGTACAATTAATCAAATTATCGTTGTTCGGTCTTAAAACTACTCCATATCCCTCAAATCGTACAACTACAACATGAAATTGTACAAACCCATACTACTCCATACATTCTTCCTCCCCAACTGCTCCCCTTCATCGAATCCGTACGATTTCGTATGATTTGCTCAAAAATAGCTAAAAACAGCCAAAAAGTTGCCTGAAATTGCACCAACTTTTTCCTGAGACCATACACTCTGCCACCAAATCATACAGTACATCTTTTCAAACCCTCATATTCCTAAAAATCATGTTTTCCTTTTTCCTTCTACGATTTCCCTCCAACCCAGTTGTCGAAATGCCTCGATCTACCTTTCCAATGCTTTTCAGGAGCAATTTCTTGACTCTTTCGCCCTTGGCGCAATTTATCCCCAAAAAAAATTCTAACTATCAAATATGGCTGTACGGACTACTCTTTTCTTTCCTCCATATTCTTCCTTGTGCTTTTGGCCATTTTGTTCGATTTAGGGTTTGTACTTCCTTTACTTTGCAATTTCTCCACTTTGGCTCCAAGTTGTCACTTCTTCAAACCCTAAGATGTGTTTCTCCACCACCCGGTTCTCGCTTGGATGCCTTCTGCTACTAATCCTTCCTTCTTCCTGGCTGAAATTTGAATTTTCCCTTCAATGGAGTCAAACCTTAGCTTTTTCTCCCTTTTCTTCTTTGATTCGATTTTTTCGAATGCAAAAAGTTCTCCTTGGTGCTAATTGAAATGAGTCATCATTTACTGTAGGTTACTGATCAATTTTATAGCCCATGTAGTCCTCTTTGTTTAGTTGCACGCTTTTCACCTTCGTCCTCCTAAAAATATTTGAATTCTCTTTTGTACGATTTAAAAAAAAAAATTGCAAGGTAAGCCTTCTATTAAAACTATATCCAAACCCTAACCGCTCCAAATTTAAAATTGCACCATTTTACATGTCTTTTCATCTTCCTTGCCTGGATTATTGACAACTCGTCACTTTTCATGCGATTTTAACTTTTTCCCGCTCTTTTTTCGATAACTCATCGATCCACACATACGACATTTAATGCGATAGTTGAAAATCATACATTGTGCCTGAAATCATACACTGTACGACCTAAATCATACAACATGCTCTCTTGTACGATTTTCCATGTACTCTTGCCAATTACCCTTGTACGATCTTTCTTTTATGCTTTTTTACTTGAAATCTGGCTTTGTACGATCTAGTACTTTGTGCTTTTCCATCTTTGATTTGTACAATCTATCACTTAGAGAAACTTTTGTCTATTTTCTCTCTTGAAGAGGCTGTCATTTCCAGTTTTCAACCCACTTCCTTCCTACTTGCGTCCTGAGGTATTTTTCACAATTAAGGTATTTTATTTTTCCTTTTTCTTTATCTTTTTTTTTCATTCCTAGTCTATTTACACTTACCGTCGTGGAAATCGTATAGTGACATTCACTTGTACAATCCCATCGAATTTTTTTCTTGGAGGTTCGACTGTGATATTTTAAGTGGTTGTGTCGCCTATCGGTACTTACTCCCTAGGTCGATTCATCTCCACTTATGATGTTACTAAATTTCCTGGCCTTCCCCTACCATGTGTACAATTTAAAATTGTACAATTGCAATCTGGAGTATCTTCACCTTGTGTCCTTTCTCCTTGTCATACAGGTGATTGGTCCCTTGGTAGCAGTGTCCTTACTACTCTACTATCAT
Source organism: Wollemia nobilis (assembly GCA_028583015.1). Taxonomy (NCBI): domain Eukaryota; kingdom Viridiplantae; phylum Streptophyta; class Pinopsida; order Araucariales; family Araucariaceae; genus Wollemia; species Wollemia nobilis. Next base: position 3,752,323 of record JAQPPZ010002224.1, read on the forward strand.
ATGAGCAACTTCTCCACCTATCCCCTCGGATCAATTCTAGCTCTAGACTTGGAGATCAGATCCTTAATTGTCCTTGGTTTCTTTCATCTATAAAATTCACTCTTCTTCTACTAGCAAGGCCTCTCCTGTGTGAGTTTCTTCCTCGTCCTATTTCTCTTGACATCGAGTTTCTCTGTGCCAATGGTGATTCCTCCCTTTCTTGGAGTAATCCTCTGCCACCTACCACTCTTTGAGGTCCTCATCGGATTAGTTGTGGTCGTAAAATGGGTACTGCCTTGTGGGGCTAGGTAAGATTCCTCTCATCTGTGGTAACCCTCATAGATTTCTTGTCCAGTAATACAAGATAAAGGTGTATCTCTTGGCCATCTAGGAGTAGGGGGTCTAATCCTTCCTCATTATCTTCCTCCTCTAATTGTAACATCACCTTGTCCTTGCTCGCTTCGTAGTCGAATACCTTCCCCCTTCCTGGTTGAAGCCTTAGGGGTCCTTCTCTGTTCCTTCCTCCCATTACTCAGTTATCAAGAGTTATCTCTACCAAATCAATGTTGGCTAGTGGACTTCTACTTCCTGTGATTGGTGACAATTGTCGCAGTGCTCTGATTCTACGATTTACATGTGCTAGGTGACGTCTCCATCTTCTCTCCTCGAAGCTTATTTGTGGAGATGAGGTTGCCAATACCTCTCTATATACGTCAGAAAAGTTTGTCTTAGAACTTGAGTTATTCTGATTCTCTTCTCTCTATTCTGTCCAATCTGTTGGCAAATTTATTAATCTCTCCAATATTTGTACTTCTCTCCTTTGTCTTCTCAACTATCGATAGGCTATTATGTATGCTTGTGGGTCAAGGTTGGTTTTACGTCCCTGTGATCTCCCTAGTTGTCATTGTGTTGTTGTACATGTTGGGGGATCACGATTATCTTGAGGAACTTGGGGGTTCTCTGGGTAATCATCCTCATCACTGCTTTCTATACTAGGTTCCATTACTAACCAACACATTCCTTTATTTTTGGAGTCACTCAAATCTAGTCGTACATTGCCTTGTAATTCAGGTGATATGGTTGCTTCCTCAATGTCTTGCCACAACATTTCTACATCTTAATTTATCATTGACGGATCACTTGGTGGTACTTGAGAACTTGTGCTTACTCCATTTCTTACACTGTTCCTTGGAGTTATCCCCTCATCATCCTTAGGTTCTCCTTCTAGCTCTTGCAGCCTAGTTGTTCTTGGCTCATATAGTCTTCGTATTGTCCTATCTATTTCCTGGATGATTTGTTCTCTCAACCTTGCATTATAACCTCGCAACATCTGGTATTCTTCCTATAGTTGTTGACTCTGTAACCACATTCTCTATTGTAATAGCCCTATCTGGACCAATGGAGTAAGTCCAGCCAATTCTTGATCGATGATCTTGTTCTTGTCATCCTACGAAACTTATATTTCAAATGTGTCCACTCTATCCTCATATCATACTGTTAGTCGTATCCTTCTTTGTCCTTCCACTTGTTGGGGTAGTTCCCTCCATTCTACCTGAGGATACATCATATTTCTACTTACTGGGGGTACTTATTATTACCTTTCCCTATTCTTGGGTAACAATATTATCTCCTGATGTCCCCTTTTGTTTGGAGGAATCCAATCTTCATCTTCTTCCTCTATTTGCTCGATCCCATTCGCAAATCTGATATGTACTCATAATCTTCTTCTTTCTCTGGATCAAGGTGCCAACTCTTGTTGTTCTATGGTTGGTCGTGTTTCCTCCCATTCTACAAATAAGTGTATAAGTCCTATGTTAGCATCCTCCTATGATGGACCTAGCTCACTATAAACTCTCCATTGAGCTTTTGCTTGTCTTCATCATTCAATCTCTTTTGAAGAAATGAATAAGCATTGTACCTCGTAAGGCTTCAACTTTGAGCCATTTACAGTGTCAGACACGTCCGTCCCATTCAATTTCTATAACTTGACTACTCCATTATTAATTAATTCAACTACTTTATAGGGACCAAGCCATAACATCTTCAACTTACCGGGCTTGATTTCCTGCTTCTTGTTAAACTTTAAAACCAAGTCACCCGGACTAAGTTCTAACTTCCTCAAATGTTTATCATGCCATGCCTTCCATATTTTATGAGCTATCTTAATCTTCCATTATGCCATGACCCTTATTTCATCTAATTTTATCAGTGATGTCAGTCGCTCTTTCAAACTTTCTTGATCACCCAAGCGATGCTCTACCGTGACTCTCAAACTTGGTATCAAGAATTCAACTAGCACCACTACTTCCTGTCCATACATTAATTGGAAAGGTGTATATTCTGTTGTAGGTTTAAAAGTTGTTCTATATACCCACAAAATAGATGGTAGCCTTTCCTCCCAATCTGCTCCTTCTATTCCATAGGTTTTATACAGAGTAGATACTAGGACTTTATTCGTTGCTTTTGTCTGCCCATTAGCTCTGGGATAATACGGACTAGACAATGAGTGTAAAATCCTAAAATCCGTCATTAGTGTTTTGATAATTTCATTGACAAAGTGTCCTCCTAGGTCACTTGTTATCTATATCAGAATACCAAATCTTGTGATTACCTGCTCATACAAAAATCTTGCTATACTTTTTTTCGAGTTGTCAGGTAATGCTCTTTCTAGGACCCATTTTGTTAAGTATTCCGTTACGACTACGATGTATATGCATTTCCTTTGTTGATATGTTTTCAATGGTCCAACGAAGTCTAATCCCCATCACTCAAATAATTCTTGGGGTTGCGATGGATGCAAATGCATAAAGTCCCTCTTTACCAGCTTCCCTACCCTTTGGCAAGTATTGCATGCTTTCACATACTCTTTCGCATCATTATACAATGTGGGCCACCATAGTCCAGCTAGTAATATTTTTCTAGCTGTCGCATCTAGTCTCATGTGCCCTCCTACTAAGCCTTCATGAGATTCTTTCAATGTTGCTTTGACTTCTTCTTCCATCACACATCTTCATAGGATACCATCGCTTCCCATCTTATATAGCAATCCTGCTATCAACTGGAAGGGTGTTGACTTCATGATCACTTTCTTTTTCTTGGTTGTCGTCATTTCTTGTGGCAACTCACCTGTGGATAGGTACTGGCCAATCAACTTGTACCATGATGGAACAACATTGATGGCGAATAATTGTGCATTCGAGAATTCATCCAAAACTCTTGTTCCTACAGGCTCTCTTGATTGTATCCAGGACAAATGGTCTGCAATGACATGCTTCTTACCAGGTCTCACTACTACTCGGAATACAAACTTCTGTAGGGTGATGATCCACCTACTAACCCATTCTTGTATCACCGGTTTATTTATCAAGTACAACAGAGCTTGGTGATCAACGTAGAAAGCAAAGGGATTTGCCAATAGGTAATGCCTAAACTTATGGACTACATATACCATTCATAAATCTTCTCTTTCTGTTGTACTATAATTTATATCTAGCCTTGACAATAGGTGACTAGCAAAGAAAATAGACTGATCTAGCCTGAACTGCCCTTCTTATGCCAAAGCACATCCAATTGCAAAATTTGAAATATCAATATGGACATGGAACTCCTTATCCCAGTATGGGAACACCAGAATCATACTGCTCACAAGCTTAGCCTTCAGCTCCTCAAAGGCTCCTTGGTGCTCCTTTGTCCATCTAAAATGAATGTTCTTCTTCGTCAATGAATCCAATGAGTAGGATACATGTGCATAATTCTTGATAAACCTTCAATAATATCCCATTGATTCCAAGAAGATTTTAAGTGAACTCACATCATATGGTTCTTCCATGTGCAATATCACATGGATCTTATCAAGATCTGTTTTTAATCCTTCACTGCACACTATGTGTCCTAACAATTTCCCATATGGTACCATCAGGTAGCATTTCCCAAGATTTAATGATATCTTTGCATTTTTGCACCTACTCATACATTCACTAAGGGCGGGAAGATGTTCCTTGATCTTCCCATAAATGGACCAATCATCCAAAAATGCTTTAAAGTTCCTTGTTGCCAACTGATCAAATATATACAATATGATGCGCTAAAATGTAGCTGGGGCATTATAGAGCCGAGTAACATTTGATTGTATGCATATATTTCATTCTCCACAATAAATGTGGTCTTCAGATTATCCTCCTTGGCTATACTAATTTTATTGAACCCCAAAAACCCATCCAAAAATGAATAGATCTCATGTCCTACGACTTCTTCCAAGATAGAATCTGTGAAAGGAATAGGGAAGGGGTCCTTAATAGTTACTGCATTCATACTCCTAAAGTTTATGCATATTCTAATCTTGTCCACTTCCTTCTTCAAGGTGATCACTTTGGGTGATACCCATTCACTGGTTATCACCCTGACTATGATTCCTGCCTCCAACATCTTTTCTATCTCTGCATTCACTAATGTGGTATACTTTGAATTCATTCTATATGGTCTCCTCCTTATGGGTTGAGCTCCAGACATTAGCATAATCTTGTGGACATATAACTCTGGTAGTACTCCCTTAAGATCCTCATAGGTCCATGCAAATACATCCTTATATTCCAAGAATATCTTAAAAGCCACCGATTTCAGTACAGGGTTCCAATTATCGTCGTAGTGAATCATCCTAGGTTCCTCCTCCGTTCCTAGATTGATGTCCACTATCCGAGGTCCTTCATATTTGATATTCTTCGGCTCACTCGTTTCTTTCTCTACATTCTTCGGGTGTGCCAGTCTTGTATCAATCTCTGCATCTCCTACTATATACTCTGCAAAACTTTTTGGAAATTTCCATTTCTCTTCTACCTCCTTCTTAGGTTCTTGACTGACTTTTGGTTCATCTTGTTTTTACTTGATCTCCTCTAATTCAATACAGAGGTAGTTGGGCTGAAAAATTTTGTATTCCTCCATTTTCCAATGAAGAAGTCCGATATCAGATCTAAATTCATCTTCGCTACGTTCATCCAGGTACAACATTCCTTCTCCATCAGGTTCATACCCTTCATATCCTAAGAAATTTTCTGATTCATCCGTCGTGGCTACATCCTCACTAACTTTTTTTTTTTTTTTTGGTATAAGGTAGAGGTGGTTATAAGGTCCACAAACCTTTTACAAAGTCAAAATGGGCTGGTTCTAGCATCAAGCCCGTATAATCAAAATACAAAATGGATCTTTCTAAGACTCACATTAAGCCATACTTAGAGTCCACGGTCCTATACTTGTCGCTTGACTATTCGAGATAAAACAAAAACCAAACAACACCTAGCACTTACTAACACTAGGTTGCTTGTCCCGTACACTTGTCACCTCCCGGTGCCCCAAGAAATGGGATGCCTTTTCTCGCCTAATTCCATCCCGTCGGATTACTCATCATCGCCCCCTCCGATCTCCTGATGCTCTAACGGGTTTGATCTTAGCTCTTCTCTAGCGACCAACACCAATAGTTCTTGAGGGAAGTTATCCTTCCAAATTTGCATCTCCCCAACGAACCGCAATATTTGCCATTAGATCCGCCGCCCGGTTCCCTTCTCCGAAGGTGTGTTGGATTCGGGCATTAACCAAATGAGATTTATGAATCTTTGCTTCTAGGATAAGCTCCAATATGGTCCAAGTTGGGGTCTTTATCCTCCTTAATTGCCTTGATTATATTAAGCGAATCCCCTTCAAAGATAACTTCCTTATAACCCTCAAGTCCGGAAATTCTCATTGCCCGCATGCGAGCTCGGGCTTCGCAAAATGATTTGTTTGAGTTCCCAAAGGCTCTGCAAAGGCAAGGACCACTTTTCCTTCCTCATTTCTCAAAACTCCTCCCTGCTCCTGCAGCCCCGGATTTCCTTTTAGCTGCCCCGTCAAAATTAAACTTAACCCACTTTTGTGTGGGGGGTATCCACTTGACACCATCCCGTGGGTTGGTTGTAATGTCTAGGTCTGGAAGTTCCTCTCCCCAGTTTCGCAAAATCCTCCTTTCCCTTAGAGACATGGTCTCATTTTTGAAGAAGAAAGTTTTCCAGTTTTCTTTCAAAGCTCTGATTATTTTATTACCACATAACCTGGGATCTTTCTTACGTCCTTTAAATACTCTCTTATTTCTCTCATTCCATATCCCCCATAAAAAATGGGGTAAGGCCGAGCTTCCGAGCCAAGTCAAAAGCTTTGCCGGAAGGGGGAAGCCCACTGTATGCGAAGTCGGACATGCTATTTGGACGAGACCCAATCTATATGAAATTTTTACAAGATCATTTGAAAGACTGTACAAGAAAATTCATAAGTTAAAAATATATGACTTACAAATTCTATTGCTTTCTCACACAAGATACATCGATTGATGAATTGGAAACCTCTCCTTTGTAGATTATCCGTTGTCGGGATCTTATTTTGAGCGCCAACCAAAAGAAGAAAGCTATTTTTGGGGTTAAATTATTTAACCAAATAACGAAGTCGGAGTCCAACCATTGAATCCCGAGTGGATTAACTTATAGGCGATTTTTATTGAATAGATCCCACTTGTAGTTTTGCCCCAAATTGCCTTGTCTCTTCCTCCCCAGGGAATGATCGGGAACACCCTTAAAGCATCATTGAGTTTGGTTAGGGCCACCTTCTCTTGCTCTGACAGATTATGAACTGTGATTTTCTTCCAAGAAGAAGTTTCCTGTGCTACAGCAATAAAATCCCCTACTTTTCCTCCCATTTCCTTCGAAAGTTTATGTTGGAGGACCTAAAGGTCTAAGTTATCTTTCAGAGGGGCCTCTTCCAACCACGGGTCTTTCCAAAAGTCCACTTGTCATCCTCACTAACTTTTTGATTAGCTAGATTAATCATATATTTATGTTGTCCCTTCTTGAAAATGATATGATTCTTTCCCCAGTTGTGATTAACTTTAGCTACTTATAGCCATCCCCTCCCCAAGAGAGCATTGTATGCAGGATTTTGTATTGTAATCATAATGAAATACAAGACAAACTCTTGGTCAGCTATCACCACTTGTGTTGTCAAGACTCCCTTTATCTCGATACCATACTAGTCAGCACCATATAATCAAAAGCTCGGTTCCCATAGATATGGAGTGCCTAGTTCTAGCCAAGTTATTTCAGGTAACACATTGACACTGGATCCTCCGTCCACAATCACTTGTGTAAATTTGTGTCCTAGGATCTCCATATGAACTAATGCGTGTTTCTTTCCCACATCAATCATCAATATAGTCATATCCATGAATCGATCTTTCCTTTCCTTCTCTTGAATTGGTTGGCTCTGCACTTCAATAATCTTATGCGGTTGTATTTCTTCCACCATTACCTTTTGCAATTTTGGAATAGCTTCCAACAGGTTTGACACTTTAATCTCTACTGTGGTGTCCAAAACCTATGTTGCCAAGCTTTGCACAATCGCCTTCTCTTCTTATGGCTTTTTTAGTTCCTTTCCTTCAGCTAACTTCACTTGTTTAGATTTTTGTACTTCATCCTGTAGTATTTTCTTTGCTACTTGTCAGCGCTACTTTTACTTTGCTGGCTCTGGATACTTATCCTATTTAGCCTGATTCCTCATCACGAATAATACTTATTGGGTTTCCTCCTTAACTTGAGGAACCTCAATGTCTAAATAATTGACATTTTGTGGGTTACTTGAACTTACCTGCTTTGGGCAATTTGCTTCTTTGTGGTTCCTTGGACCACACCATCTACACATATGTGTAGTACTTGCTTGTGATGTTTCCTGCCTTTGAGGTGAAGGATAAATTTTCACAAAATGCCCCCATTCTTGGCAATTATGACACTGTATGATTGACCTTCCTTTCGAATCATACTACAAACGACCCTGGCCTCCTTGTCGATTGCCCTGGTTTGGCCTTCCACCTCGCCTACTATTTCTATAACCACCACTTGTTGCTTGTTGCCCACTCTCTTGAGCCTTCGGTTTCTCTTCTTGCTCTTGGATTGACAAGACCTATGGACGTACTCTTACATTATACGGACATAACATTACCTCATGTTCCATCACATTACATATGTGGCAATAATTATTGCGTGGATACTTCACATTTGTATGACCTTCTGTCTTGCATTCCGTGCACCAAATTTTATTCTTATCAGGTTTTCTCCTTTGTTCTTTCATTATCTTATCAAACTACTGATGAAATGATGCTACTGTCCTTTGTATAGTGTCATCTTCTCCACTGTCTGAATCATTGGACTTGGGCTGAGATAAAATTCTTGTATACGTCTGTTTCGATTCACTTTCGAAATTCTTTGCATGCTTTAAAGTTTCTTCATATGTTTTTGATGGTATTGCATTCATCTTTTTCTTATATTTCGATAGTAATCCATCAACAAACCATCGCTTTATCAGGACATCTGCCATAGGCATTTGCATTTTTTCAACTAATTGCTTTAGTTTATGATTGTATGATTTCACAACTTCATCAAATTTTTGCTTTGTTACGCAAAGTTCAGTAACAATGTCTCCATCATCCTTCAAAGGTCAAAATTCTTTAATGAACTTCTCCTTTATCTGATTCCAAGTCTCAAAATATACGATATTTTCTCTCTTCAAATACCAATCAATTGCCAATCCTCTCAAAGTAGTAGGAAATAAAGTTACCTAGTTATTTGGTATGTCTACACCATTTGCTCTCCAAATGGTTATACAAATTTTGATGTGTCTTGTGGGGTCTTCCTTACCCTCACCTAAAAATGGTGGACATCTTTGTTTGGCTACCTTTTTAGCCATCTTCGAAGAATCGTCACTGTCACTTGAGGTTTTTCGTGAAATCTCTGTCTGATTCCTCCTTGGAGGTGTCTTGCTATAGTCATCATCAGAAGTTTCTATTTGAGGTATCTTGTTTTACCCCACCACTCGTTGACCAAACTCTCGTGCATCTTCACTCTATGAACTCCTACGCTGATGTGAGGGATATGGTCTTGGTCTTTCCTCCTGAGACCTCGTGCCTTGTTGCTCTGGTGCTTGACTCCCGGACGTATCACCCTTGTTGAAACTTCTTTTTGTTTCTTTTCATTAACTTTTTCATCTTCAGTATTTGTAGCTTTGCACTCCCTTGCAACCCTTCAATCACTTTATTAGGTATCACCATCCACTCTCCATCCTCTTGCACTACCTCTCTATCAACTCTTGCCTCTACACTAGGTGGTTTTATTTCCTTGTCTTTTGTCTCTATTAACAATACCTCAAAGTCTCCTTCAGATGTCCAAACTTACCCTATTTCTGGTTCATGTGTACTATGGTCTGATTTACTTGCATTCTCTCTTTTATCAATCCTCATGCTCCTTCTTACTAGAATTTTATATTATACTTCCCATATCCTACGTCTTTGTACACTGGTGTTTGTCATTCACCTCCAGTTTTGTAGTATTCTTTCTTTATCAATTTGACCCGTTTTAACAAAAATGCCAAATTCGATAAGGAAATGACGCAAAATATAGCACAGGGGTGCAATATTCCTGATGGGGAGGTGATTTTATAGTGCTTAAAATGATCAATGTACTATCTCTAACTCATCTACCAAATCGTACGACCATACAATTCCTAAAACTACCATTGTACGCCCAATGAACAACTTGTACAGAAGTCAGTTCGTTACACCGGTTTTGTTGTATGGTTGCGAGGTGTGGGCTAGTGGCACAACAAATGCAAAATGAAGGAAAATAGAAAGGATTCAAAAATATCCAATCATAAATTTTCTCAAAATTAAGGCCACAACCCCTTATGAAATTATTCTAGCTGAAACTGGAATGTTCCTTTTAGAAGCAATTGCTATGACCAAGTGGTTATGTTACTTGAAAAAACAGAAAACATGAAAGATGATAGATTGCCTAGGGCAGCTAGGGACGAAGAGTTGCATAGGCGAAAGAATACATGGATGAAACAAAATCAGAAATGGATGAAACGCTGAGAAATCAACATAAATGAATGCCCAAATGTCAACAAAGACAAAAAATTATGTGAATGAAAAGTTTAGAAGTGGAATGTGGAAAAATGCAAGTAATAAAAGACAATATTATATTGCAAATTTTAACCCAACGTATGACCACAAGGAAAAAGTGTATATAAGCGTTGAAATCAAGTGGAAGGAAAAAATCCTCATTGCTCAGATAAGGACTAGCTCTCATAGGCTTAGATGTGAAACAGGGAGATGGACAATGCCCAAAGAACAATGAGAAGAAATAATATGTACTCTATGCAACACAAGGGCAGTAGAGACAGAGGAACACTTCATCTATAAATGCCCAAGTTTTTCAGATATCCATAATAAATACAAAGAAACACTTGGAAACGGGTTTATGGCAGATTTAATTGAAGACAGAAAAATAAAAAAAGTTGGAGAATTGCTAACCCAAATCAGCAGGAGAAGGAAAAACCTTCTCAAAGATATTAAAGATCATATGATATGATTTGAGTAATTGTACTTCTATATTTAAGGTCCCATAGACCATATTTGGGTATGGCGGACGTAATTAAAATATTTCATTTCATTTTATTTCAAATCATAAAAATGTGGCTCTATTTTTACTCTAAACTTCATACAACTACACCACTCATGTGGGCACCAAGACTTTGTGTGCAAGAGCTAATGAAGATGAAAGAGAAACTTGAAAGCATGGAAAGGAGGGAGAAATTAAGAGAAACTAAATCAGATGAGGTTATAAACACCATTCGAAGGCTGGAAAAAGAAAACAACCAGCTCAAGGAGCAAGTGTCAAAGCTACAAAACCTAGCAAACATGGGTCAACGTGAATGGCATGTCCTCAAACAAGCCATCCATCCCCCAATCAATGATGCAATAGAGGTGGAAAAAACAAATGCAAATCAAATAAAAGAGGTAAAGAAAACACTCCAAAACATTGAAACAAGAGAAAATGAGCTACGAAATGAATTAGCAAAGACAAAGACATGGTCTCAAGTAGTAAAAGAACCAGTCAATCAACAAAAAGAGTTGATAGAGAAGCAAGTAAAAATTCAAATAACGGAAGAGAAAGAAAGACATGAGAAGTTAACAAATATAATCATCAAAGGGTTGAAAGATTATGGGGACGGGGAAGACACAAATCGTTTAACCGGGAACTTCTTGTCGAGATCGGTTACAATGGAAGGGTCGGATAAAAAAAGTAAGCGAGAATTGGCGGTGAGAGAAGGAGGCGAGAGATAGACATATTCGGGTCACATTGATGAGCTACGAGGATAAAATAAGGTTACTTAGAAACGAGAGGCATCTTTGAGAGGGTCACAATTTTATTTAGATGATGACCTAACATTTTTACGAGCGGGGAAGAAAGAAATAAGGAATGGGAAAAGGTGAGGGCAGCAAGGAATGAAGGGAAACAGGCATATTTAAGAAATGGAAAGGCATACATCACATCTAAACAAATCCAAAATAAATAGGGAGTATGGCCCGCCGGGAACATCTTACAATGGTAAGTTGGAACTGTAGAGGTTTCCCTTGGAGAAGAGGACCCGGGTTAGGGCCCATTGCTAGAGACAAAGATATAATCATATTGACAGAAACACATGAACACGATGGATGTAGGACTCCAGAATTTGTGGGATACAAAAAAATAGCGAGTATGGAATAAAGCGGCGAGAAAATGGCAAAGGGCATGGGGGTATTATGGTTTTAATAAAAGAGGAATGGGATAGGGTCATTAAAATTGAAAAACAAGATGAAAACAAACAGTACATTTGGATAAAGATCCTAGAAAATAAGTCAGTTATTAGCATAGCAGCATGTTATTTTGCTCCCAAGAATTCTAAATTCTATAAGAAACATGACCTTAACCGAGAAGACCCATACTCCTCCCTAAAAAGAGACATTTCAATATACAGTAAGTTGGGAGATATTATATTAATTGGAGATTTCAATGCAAGGACAGCAAATAAGCAAGCTAACATTCTAGAAGGTAACGAATATATTGAGATTAATCCTCTTTGGATGCCAGAAGAGGAAAATCAACAGTGGACCAGGACTTCAGAAGATGAGCATGGGGCTATCACGCAATATGGAGAAGAGTTGTTAGGTCTTTGCGGCATATACAATTTGATTATTTGCAATGGGATGAACAAATGGAAAAATTCAGGAAAGTATACATGCAAAACATATAAGGGACAAAGTGTAATAGACTATGTAATATGCTCACGGAATTACATACCAAAAATAGAGGAGCTAGAAGTGGAAGATTCTCCGAGTGGAACTTAAGTCGAGATCACAACCCAATTGTTATGAAACTTCGAATGCATGGAGACAAACCAAGGGAAAAAAAACTTGCAAGGCAATCAAAATAAATATCCTCACAAGGGAAACATTCTCTTAACGAGATGAAAATCGGCAAAATTTTAGAAGCGAGTATTAAATAATAAGTTACAGGAAAGGGAAGAACTACATCACAGTAGTAGAGATTACAGTAAGAGTGAATGGTTAATGCAAGTTATTCAAGAAGCTCTAAAAAAATGCAAGAGAGCTAAACCTAAAAAGAAAGAAAGGAATAGCTTCCCAACCAACCCATGGTTCGATGAAGATTGCAAAAAAATGCGAAGATTACTAAAGGAACCAACGGGTAAAACAAGAGCAAACAAAAAAGCATATGAGAAGCTGGTAAGGGCAAAAAAAGAAGAATACACTAAAACAAGGAGGGAAGAATTGATTTATTTAGGGAAGCATGAACCAAAGAAATTTTGGAAGGAACTAAGCGTGAAAAGGATGCAAACTGAAAATAACATAACGAGTTAATCGGTGGTTGGAGTATTCAAAACAAGCTGTATCGAGCGTAGTAACCAGCGGGAGACACCACCTACTATCATTGTCAAGAAAGAACTTTTCACAATTGAAGACATTATTCAAGGGATAAAAAAGTTAGCAAGCTGGAAAAGCCCGTGACATAAACAATCTTCAAGCGAGCATATAAAATGGGGGGTAGATATCTTGGCACCGCAAATCAAAGAAATTTTCAATGAGGTCATACAAAATGGCTTCCCTACGGAGTGGACAACTAGCTTGACCATTCCTTTGTTTAAAAGTGGAGATGTAAATAATCCCTCAAACTATCGAACTATCATGATCAACCCTCTCTTTGCAAAGTTGTTTGGGAGTATGATAGAGCGGAGGATCGACATATGGGCGAGAAGAAAAGGGAAAGAGAGCAAAGGGGCAAGCAGGTTTTAGGCCCAAACACTCAACTATTGATCATTGTATCACGCTCAGACACATAGTGGAAAAAATATGGGAGAAAAAAGAGGAGGCTTTTTGCTGTTTTGTAGACTTCAAAAAGGCATTTGACACAGTGCCTAGGAAAAAATTATGGAGCAGAATGGAAGAACTAGAGGTTCCAATTCACTACGGGGCAGCAGTTCACGAGACTATATGAGCATGTAAAAGCTAGAATCGAGAACACGGGAAGGGTTATCCGAATGTTTTGGTAGTGACATAGGTGTCAAACAAGGTTGCCCTCTATCTCCGACCTTATTTGGGCTGTACATTGACAAGTTAGAAGAATGGATAAACAAATTTGGGGGAGAGGGTGTGCATTTAGCCAAATATGTGGTAAAACTCCTCATGTATGCGAGATGATGTAATTCTTGTGGCCAAAACAGCCAAAGATCTAGAAGATCACCTTCAAGCTCTAGAACTCTTTTGTAAAGAAGTTGGGATGCGGGTGAACACGAGCAAAACAAAAATTATGATTTTTTCAGCAAAAAGAAGAAGCAACAACTCAAATTTCAGTTTGCAGGAGAACCGCTTGATGTAGTAGTAGAATACAAATACTTGGGCATAGACTTTCATGACAAACTTAATTGGAATACATGTAGGATGAAAAGAACTCAAAGTGGCTGGAGAGCACTATATGCACTTCAAAACAGGTGTAGGAATGCCGAGTTGTGGGACTGGAAGACCACCAAGGTCTTATTTGGCCTACTTGTTACACCGGTTATGTTGTATGGTTGCGAGGTGTGGGCTAGTGGCACAACAAATGCAAAATGGAGACAAATAGAAAGGATTCAAAAATATCTAATCACAAACTTTCTCAAAATTAAGGCCACAACCCCTTATGAAATTATTCTAGCTGAAGCTGGAATGTTCCCTTTAGAAGCAATTGCTATGACCAAGCTGTTATGTTACTTGAAAAAAACGAGAAAACATGACAAATGATAGATGGCCTAGAGCGAGTTAGAGACGAAGAGTTACATAGGCGAAAGAATACGTGGATGAAACAAAATCAGAAATGGATGAAACGTTGGGAAATCAACATAAATGAATGCCCAAATGTCAACAAAGACATTAAAAATTATGTGAATGAAAAGTTCAGAAGTGGAATGTGGAAAAATGCAAGCGAGGAAAAGACAATATTATATTGCAAATTTTAACCCAACGTATGACCACAAGGAAAAAAGCGTATATAGGCGCTGAAATCAAGTGGAAGGAAAAAATACTCATTGCTCGAGATAAGGACTAGCTCTCATAGGCTTAGATGTGAAACGAGGAGATGGACAACGCCCAAAGAACAATGGGAAGAAAGGATATGTACTCTATGCGGCACGGGGGCAGTAGAGACGAGAGGAACACTTCATCTATAAATGCCCGAGTTTTTCGGATATCCGTGACAAATACAAAGAAACACTTGAGAACGAGTTTATTACAGATTTATTTGAAGACAAGAAAATAAAAAAAGTTGGAGAATTGCTAACACAAATCAGCGGAGAAGGAACAACCTTCTCAAAGATATTAAAGATCATATGATATGATTTGAGTAATTGTACTTCCATATTTGAGGTCCCATAGACCATATTTGGGTCTCGCGGACGTAATTAAAATCTTTCATTCATTCATTCAAAAATGTAAAAAAAAATCAATGTTTTTTTTAAATACATAGGGAAATTGGTTACTCAAGTAAATTTTTTTTTTTCTTCAAAGTAATTTTTATTTTTTATTAAATAAATTTTATTGTTACTCCGCCCTCAAGCGTTGTAGCATTTTAAGATTGTTCAAATCTTGGGTGCAAATAGCTGAGGAAGGTAAAAAGGAGTCCACTCTCCACGTTAGGATTCCTTGGTCTCCTCTTTTTCTATGGTATAATACTTTTCATTAGCCCTAGAATTGACGGGCAACTTTGCTTTGCTTAGTTCAAACCTTTCCGATTAATTTCGAATTACTGGAATTATCTTAATCTTTCTATCTAAAAACAAATTTGCAACCAGCTTGAAAATTAGAAGTATCATACGGTAAGTGGGTACAGAAGGTACATTCTTTTCAAATCCAGCGGATGTTAATTCAGTCCAAGGCTTTGTAGAAGCTGGTTCATAGGGGAAGAAATTCGCGTATTATTCTTTACTGAATTTGGCTCTGAATGAAATAATTAGACTAATCAGCTGCCACAAGGTATTGATCTTCAATTTAATTTAACATAATTATATCTAGCTGTCAAAATGAATTTATTTGTACTTTGTATTTGATTAGAAAAAGCTAGAATAAGTTCCCTGTATGAAATTCTTGGATAACGAAAAACATTTTTAAGGGGTATTTTTCCCTTCCTGTCATCTCCATGTAAACCACAATAAAATAGCTTGAAGAAGACGTTGAATCTTTAATAATTAGTCAAATTCAGATGACTTCGACCTGAATACAGTAGTTCAGTACATTTTATGTTAAATGCTGCAAACAATTCCAGAATCCATTCCTCATAATGAGATATTTTACCTATATAAAAAATTTGCTTCAGGTTTACCTCTATTAAAATAATTGCCTCAATTGCGACTAATATTATTACATAGTTGATAATCTAAACGAGCTGTGCTTCATCCTTTACTTAATTTAAGTCACACTTTTTAGATTCTTTGTTGCATAGTTTTGACTACGGGATTTGCTGAGTTGGCTTTTGGTTTCAGCTGTGTCTGAAACTCATTCAAATCTAGCAACCTTTTTGGTTTACCCAAGGTATATGGTGGAACGATATTGTTTATTGGTTATCACCGACATTTACCAAGAGACATGGAAATAACCAACTCACAAAATGTAGCCTTGCTTGAAGGTGTTTTTTAATGTTTTTCCCTGCTTTCAATGCTAGAGTTCAGAACCCTATCTGCAACTTGAACGCATATCTTTCTTGTTTTCTTTTTTAATTTTCCGTTGTTTTGGGAACTTGTCTTTCATTCTCTCTGCTGTTCTAGGTTGCACCTGAGTGCTCGAGAATTGGAGTTAACCGATATTTAGACCAAATATTCTCTCAATGGCACTTTCAATGAATGATCTTCCAGCTTTTGTCAAATTATTGACTGACGCGTTGAGTCAAGATGAGAATTTGCGGAAAGCTGCAGAGGGTGCTCTATCAGATTGTGAAAACAGATCTGGCTTCTGCTCCTGCCTGTTGGTGAGTGTATTTTCCAATGCCTCTGAGGGCACACCTAATACTTGCATCTTGTTATACAAGTATTACAGAAAAACATGAATATATATGAGTCTCTATGTGGTATTGAATTCAGTTATTATTTGTTGGAATTTATGGCTTGTAAGAAATAATATTTTTTTTTTAAAATAATCCAAAAAACATTTTCAAATTTGGAACCGTATTATTGTCTCTTTAACAGAATGTTTACAAACATGGTACTGATCATGGAAAGTCTCAAGTACAAAAAAAGGTGCTAGCCTCTTGGTTATAGGATTTAAATATACATGGATTAGTCATTTGCTAGAATGGAGTTAACATAAAGGATCTACATCAAGCTATGGTAAATGGAGGATCTACTTTGAGCTATGGTAAAATAGAAATGTCCAGAAATTGGGTTTATCAAAAATAATTTTGATAGTGCTTTGAAAGGAAATCCAAGAAAGACGTGAAGATGGGGTTTTTCGAAATAATGAGGGTAAACTACTTCTTAGTTACTTAGAGTCATATGGAACTTCAACTAGCAACAATGCACAGGCTAGGGCACTTCTTATTAGGATCAAAATTGAAATAAAAAAAAGGATGGAAATATATTTCAATTGAGGGGTTTCACAAATTATCATTAATGTTATTAACAAAAATGAATGTGGAGATTGGATAAAAAATAACATTATTGCTGATGTTCAATAAATATTGTTTGAGGCAATCTCTTGGAATGTGAGCATATCTATAGAGAAGGAAACTGACTGAGCATATCTATTAGCCAATTGCAGTGTTGATATTTGTCTTGGCAAAATTCAAATTTTCAAAGGCAACTGACTGAGCGAGATTTTCTCTCTTAATGAAAATGATGTCAAGGAGTTGATTGCGGAAACATAACACTTTGAGGAAGATGAAGAATATATTTGATAGAAAAGGAAATGAAGAATATTTTTGATAAAAAGGCAAGCTAGATATGGTTTAACTGATCTGATAGCAAATGTTATGTTTTGTTGTTTTGATAGGAGTGATCCCCAATAGAAGTCTAAAAAGAAACAAACATATATATATATATATATATATATATATATATATGCACAAGTATCCCACAAAATACTCATCATCATTACATTTTCCTTAACAAATATAAATATCTAACATCATTAGGAGTATATGTGCCCCAAAATTTGCAAGTTTTTACTTAAAATTAAAAAAAAATTCAATTTTTAAAGTAAGAAAAAATAAAAATAAAAAGAATAAAATATGGCTTAACCAAACTGAACCGGTTTGGTCGGCCTGAAAAGTTTGAACTAAACCAAACTCAGGCTCGGGTTGGACGAAGCTGGTAATTATGCTTTGCAGCCCATCAATCTTTCATGGTTTTCTATATTTGTTTTTTAAGCTTTTTGCTTGTCAACATGATAAATGCACATATAGACTACATTGGACGAACAATGGATCGAGAATGGACATTGACAATACTAGTAATTAGTATGGACAAAGTTGATGCATAACAACACTGCAAATATAAGGCTTAGGATATGAACTTTAGATATTAATATCAATAAAGACTTGAAACAATGGAATGAACAAAGGAAGTACATATAAACATCACATTGAAAAATAGGAACTCAACATATAGAATAGATCATCTTTACTATAACCATATGATATAGGTCATTCATTATGTTAGTTGTTTAAGTCTTATTCTCACATATTGCTATGACAATGAAGTCCCATGTGCATGTTCTTAGGCCATCATGGAGAACTCATAGAAATACTATCCTTGGAGAATAGGTACAAGTTTTGGTCACAATGGTCCTGTTTGTAATTCTGTTCAAGTCAAATATAAAAATCATGATTACTGTAACATAAGATAACAAATCATGTATTCCCCCCTTCCCCCAATTACTTTATTATGGCTAAGTGCAATAACAAAAATATGGGCCTACAACTGCAACAACGATCAGAATTTTCATGGGAAACATTTTTAAATCAAAGGGAGAATATTTGTTGTTTTTCAAGGGTGTGGGAAAAGCAGGGTAAGTCTTGTTAGATTGAATAACAATGATTTACAAGACAATAATTGGTTTCACTTTGGACAATACAAGGCTTTTCTTATTTTCTCAAGAATACCACTGGAATCAAATAGGAACGGTGAGTTTGAAGTTTTTCATGACAAGACTACATGTGGATGTTAGTTGTATCATACACCATGCCTTGATATTTGTGCTTCTCTTTGCATGCAGTTTGAACATTTAGGCTTCTCTCGTGATTGTATGTAGAGACAGATGGACTCTTTTGCCTGCTTTTGTGACCTTTCACCAGCTTGTGCTAACCTTATTTAAAATAAGGTTATGATCTTTAATTCCTCTGAAGGTGCATTGTCTAGACTTCATTTCTCTATTTGGGATGAACCAGTTGAAATTACCATAACTCACACTCCCTTTGATTCCCAATTCATTTGAACTTCATTTAGCTCAAAGCAAGTTTCTCATTTATGGTTATGCAAGGTGTATGCATCTTTAGTGGCACTTAAAGCATCAATACCTTGAACTCGATTTCCATATAATAGATGCAGCTCTTAACACTATTATTAAACCCATCACTTCATGGTTTGAAGGTTTGGGGGCCTAATGTTGGTTGAGTTGATCGTGTGAATGTTTTGAGAGCTCATACCCTCATGTCCTATTGTTCTGAGAATGTCTTCAAGCTTATTTTTTACCTTCACAAGCTTTGGTTGCTATGTATTTCAGCTTATGGCCAAGAATGGTATCTTTAGTTGGATTTCAGCTCTGCTTTAAGGAGGATGGAGGTTATGCTGGATTTAAGATCTCCTTGCTCTTGCAGTTTGTGTAAATTTCCATTGTCTTCAATTTACGTATATGCTTTCCAGTTTCCTTGTTCTTAAGTCAAAAGGAAATCATTCAATTGGCTATATGAACTGTCTAAAAGGAGTCTATGTACATGCAGGATACTTTCTAGAATGTTGTGGAAAACAAAACCTTTAGTATTTTGAAATTTTCAATTCAAACAAAGTTATAGAAACAACTTCCAAGTAAAATCTAGTTATGCTGAACAATGCGAATACAATTGTATGACAAGGATGCCTTTTAGTGTAAAGGCAGCAGTTTGATTTAGAAAAATGATTGCTTCTGCTGATTATGTTTTTGTTTCTAATGACTTTTAAGTTGTGAGATGGTATTTTCCAAATATAACTAAGCTGTACTATATTTGATATCCATCTTTCATTTGATGTGAATGATTGACTTTTGAAGGGCAACTGCAGGAGATTATTTCTGGAAAGGACTTGCAGAGTGAATCCAATGCCAGATGGTTGGCGTCTGTCTATTTCAAAAACAGTGTGAACCGGTATTGGAGACAGCGGTGAGACTCAAAAATAAATTATTGTAAAATTTGTATTTTCAACGTTTGGCTTTATTCAATACTAGTCCAAAAAGTTAAATTTGATTTTCCTTTAATTAGTACAATTGATTTGTAGTGGAGTTTTTTTTAATTATTATGACAGGTAATCTAAACATGGTAAGTTGAACACTTGTAGGACCTAATGGAAAGATGAACATGTATGGTACCTAATGTATGCAATACCTAGTCATTCTGTAATGTTGTCTTCAAATGGTCTTAAATACTCATCTTCCTATCATTTTACAATTTGCCAGATTCCAAGGATCCAGAGAAGCTTATGGAAATCACAGTAGGCAGCAAGACGATTTTTCTAAATTTACTTTACTTTGAAGTATTTATGCACTATTTCTTTTTAAGAAATTTTGTATGATGACTGAACGTTACAATTTTTTTTAATGCTTAAAAAAGGTTTCTAGATGTTGAACTAGTCATTGATGTTACAGGTCCCACTATTCTACATTTTGAGTATTTGCAAGTATAAGTCCACAGTCACAGTTTATGCATTCGCACTAAAGGACAAGTCACAAAATAGATATCTATCCACACACATTCCTGATGTTATTATATATAACGCTAGATATGGGCATGTCACATGTATATGCGCATACAGTAGAATGCATAAGACATAGAGAACATGATTGTCTATCTTCATAGCTTCCAACTTTTCGAAGCCCATATGCAATACTTGCCTAGATACATGTAAAACTGCCACATTGAACATGCCAATCAAGTGTATGGAACAACTCTTTTGTATTCTAACGACTTTGTTAATTACAACCTAACCTATTTGGCTTGTGCATAACTAGTCAAATTGCATGAATAATATTGAGTGAACATAACTGTGCGCCTCTTGTTTGTAAATGTTACAGTGCACTGGTTAGTATTCAATTGTATGTCTGCATATGAATACTGAGGCAATTGCAGCTCTTTCAATGCAAGACATTCCTTCTAACAGCAGCATTTGAAAGCACATGACCTTTTGGGTACTGCAACATAGGACTGCTGATGTTCCCTACAATAAAGACTTTATGAAATCAATTTTAGACAACCAGAAATGGATGGCTGTAATTTTATTACTGGCCATACTTTTAAAGCATTATCTAAGTCTTCCAACAGACTTTGTCTAAGTGGATCTCTTTCAGTTATGGGTGTATTGTTTGGCTTGTCATCTGCTCATGGCTTAGAATGATTCTTGCTTCTGGACCTCTTCCATGCATTGGAAAAGTGAAAATGTATTTGTTAGGAAAAACTCCAAGATTTATCACTTGCAAGAGGAAGCACAATAACAAAAATATAGAACACGGAAACAGTAACACAAGTGACAGAGATTTACGTGGAAACCTGCAATGTGCAGGAAAAACCACGGGGCAATGGCAACTTCTCCTTTTATTATTTTCAGCAAAATTTACATTCACGTTTCTCAACGTTTTCAACAACTATCTTCATATGCAAGGGGTCAAGTCCCTTTTATAGAGCAGAAGGAAGACTCCAAAACTGTTCGTTTCCTCTTCCAACGGAAGCCTCCAAAAGCTGTTCGTTTCCGCTCCCAAAGACTGTTCGTCTTCCGCATTCCTGTCGTCTACCTAGACATCAGCTTGGCTTGACGGACGTCTACCAGCCTAGACGTCTGGCTGCCCTGACGTCTACCGGCCTAGACGTCCGCCGGCCAGACGTTTGCAGCCCAGACGTCCGCCTAGACGTTTGCCAGCCTAGACGTCTGCCGGCCCGGACGTCTGCCGACCCAGACGTCGGCAGCCCAGACGTCTACCACTCACCAGACATCTACCCGACTCCTAACCACTACCGCAGACGTCTAGCGATCAGACGTCTGGCCCGTTGCCTAGACGTCTAACCCAGACGTCTAGTAGGTCAAACGTCTAGCTGACCTGCTTGTTGCATACTGTCTTCATACCTAACATTCTCCCACTTGAAGTCAATATTCAGGAATTCTTCTGCTCAAAGATTTTCATCCAGTGCCAATTGCCCAATGCTGCCCTTGTTACTTTTTCAGCAAGCCTAGAGAAGTTCTGCACCATTCAAACTTCTCTACCTTGACCGGCTTTGTAAGCATATCTGCAGGATTCACTTGAGTGTCGATTTTCTGCAACAGGATCCTACCTTCTTCCACCACATTTCTGATAAAGTGGTACTTGACATCAATGTGTTTCGTGCGATCATGGAATGTTGGATTCTTCACTAGCTGAATAGCACTCTGGCTATCACAATGCAGCGTAATTTTCTCCTGCATTACCTTGAAGTCACCCAACAATCGCTCTAGCCAAATTGCCTCTTTGTTGGCATGAGTTGCTGCAATGTATTATGCTTCAGTGGTTGATAAAGCCACAACAGACTGCAACTTAGAAGCCCAACTCACCGCTCCTCCAGCAAGAGTGAAGGTATATCCTGTAGTGGATTTTCTCCCATCTCTATCTCCACCATAATCAGAATCCACAAAACCTGTAACTTGCAAATCTGTCGATCCAAAGTAAATGGCAACATCTGAAGTGGCTCTTAAATATCTGAATATCCACTTCACCGCATTCCAATGCTCCTTACCAGGATTTGCCATGTACTGGCTGACTACTCCCATTGCTTGGGCAATATCCGATCTGGTGCTCACCATGGCATACATGAGGCTTCCTACTGCTGATGAATACGGTACACGAGACATGCTTGTCTTCTCTGCTTCCGTTCTAGGACACTGGTTGGAAGACAACTTTAAGTGTGGAAGAAGTGGGGTACTAACTGGTTTAGCATTATGCATATTGAAGCGCTGCAGAATCTTTTCCACATATGACTTTTGACTTAACCGGATCTTTCTTCCTTTTCTGTCCCTGTGTATCTTCATCCCTAAAATTTGGTTTGCTGCTCCTAAATCCTTCATTTCAAATGTCCTAGCCAACTGAGCCTTAAGATCAATGATTTTCTTCATGTTGGGGCCTGCAACCAACATATCATCAACATACAACAACAAAATAATAAAACTGCCATCGTCAAACCTCTTATAGTATGCACAATGGTCAGCTTCACTCCTGCTGAAACCTTGGCTCTTCATGAAGGTGTCAAATTTCCTGTACCACATCCTTGGCGCCTGTTTCAACCCGTACAGTGATTTCTTCAATCTGCAAACCAAATGCTCTTTGCCTCTTTCTTCATAGCCCTCAAGGCTGATCCATATATATCTCTTCCTCGAGATCACCATGCAAGAAAGCAGTCTTTACATCAAGCTGCTCCAGTTCCAAATCCTGTGCAGCTACAAGTGCAAGTAGAACTCTAATAGTAGTCATCTTCACAAGCTGGAGAGAAAATTTCATTAAAGTCAACACACGACTTCTGCACATAGCCCTTTGCCACCAAGCGAGCTTTATAGCGTTCCAACAGCCCATCGTTGTTCTTCTTCACTTTGTACACCCACTTGTTTCCAACAGTCTTTCTTCCAGGTGGGAGATCCACAAGTTCCCAAGTTTTATTCTTTCGAAGTGCCTCGATTTCCTCCTCCATGGATTTCCTCCACTTTCCTGCATTTTCAGACTCTCTAGCTTCCTGAAATGAACTAGGTTCACCATCATCAGTTAACAAAGCAAAAGAGGACTGATACACATGAGAATACCTTTCCGGACACTTTTGTGGACGTGTAGATCTTCTAACCCAATGATCTGTCGGTTGTGGCTCTTGGTCTTGTGACCGTTGTGGCTGCTCTACTTCTTGTTCTACTTGTTGTTCTACATGCTGATCAAAAACTTCAGCATGTTCATCTTCACTCAATTCTACTTCAACAGGTACAACATTAGGATTTTGTTGTACCTCCTTCCTTTGCATGGATTTTTCATCAACAATTACATCCCGGCTAATAATTACCTTGTGGGCAGTAGGATCCCACAGTCTATACCCCTTCACTATATCTCCATAGCCGAGAAAAACACATTTGCTTGACTTCGGGTCAAGCTTGGACCTTTTTCTTTGGGTACATGGGCAAACGCGTCCACGACCAAAAGTGCGCAAATGAGAGTAATCAACTGGCTTACAACACCAAACCTCCTCCGGAATCTGTCCATCCAATGCAGTTGTAGGTGACCTGTTAATAAGATAAACAGTTGTATTAACAGCCTCCGCCCAGAACTTTTTCTCCAACATGGCTGCGCTAAGCATGCTTCTTGCACGTTCCATGATTGTGCGATTCATCCGCTCAGCCACACCATTTTGTTGTGGAGTGTATGGTACAGATCTTATGGTGCTTAATACCTTCCTGCATACAAAATTTATCAAATTCCTTGGAGCAATATTCACCCCCATTATCGACCTGAGACACAAAATTGACTTGCCCAAACTCTTTTCTACCCGTGCTTTGAACTCCTTAAATTTCTGCAAAGCTTCCGACTTCTTCTTCAGAAAGTAAACCCACACTCTCCTAGAATAATCATCTATAAAAGTCAGAAAATAGATGGCGCCATTCAAGGACTGAGTGGGGACTAGGTCCAAATATATCCGAATGTATAAGTTGCAGAAAATCAGAACTCTTACCGGGACTTGCAATAAACCGAACCCTCTTATGTTTACCAAAAATACAGTGCTCACATAAGTCTAAATTACAAGACTTAATCCCAGAAAGCATACCTCTGTCATGCAGAATTTTCAGGCCTTTTTCACTCATATGGCCTAGGCGTTGATGCCATAGCATTACTGCATCCTGAACAGAAGTTGCTTCTGCTGCATGGTTTGTCACCGTATCACCGCATAAACGGTATAAAGTCCCATAAGATTCTCCCTTTGCTACTACAAGAGCTCCTCTGGTAATCTTGCAGTAGTTGTTACTGAAAGGTGACGAGAATACCCTAGCTTATCCATCATTTTGATTGAGAGCAAATTCTTCCTCAAATCGGGCACATGTCGCACATCACATAACATCCTTTCTCTACCATCGTCCAGCCTGATCCTTATATCCCCTCTTCCCACAATTTCTAAAGGATGATCATCACCCAAATAGACCTTTCCACCACGGTATGGCTGATATTTGTCAAACCGAGTCTCTGTGGGGAGACATGTGGAAGGATGCACTGAGTCCAAAACCCAGGTATATAAAACTGATCTGCTTATTATCGATACAGAAGGCTTCACATGTTGTCGTCTCTCCTGAATCTGCTGCATTGGCCTCAGTTGATGGCTGATTTTGCTTTTCACCATTCTTTAATTGCCAACAGTCCTTCTTGGAGTGTCCTGGCTTCCCACAATGCCAGCACTTCCCTTTCTGCTTACGTCCTTTAGACTTAGATCTGGATTGCTTTCTACCTTGTTTACTCCCCTCGAACGATCGACCTCTCACAGATAGGGCTTCATTGGTTGAGGGTTCCAGAGACGTTTTTCGCCTCAACTCTTCTGCCAACAAAGCGGCTACCACATCATCAAATTTGAGAGTTCCTATGATGAATTAGCGATGGTCATCACCATATGATCCCAAGTGTCCGGGAGGGAACAAAGTAGGGTGATAGCTCTATCTTCATCCTCCATCTTCACATTAACTGAAACCAGTTTATTGATTAGAGTATTAAACTCATTCAAATGATCTACCACGGATGAACTTTCCTTCATCCTCAAGCTATAAAGCTGCTTTTTCAGAAAAACCTTGTTAGTTGCTGATTTTGTTTCATACAACTTTTCAAGCTTTTGCCAAAGGGCTTCCGCGGTCTTCTCTTCAACTACATTGAACAAGACGGAGTCCGCTAGGCAGAGACGGATTGTAGAAACCGCCTTCCTGTCAAGCGTTACCCACTCCTCATCTTTCATGTTGCTCGGTTTACTCGCGACCCCTTTCAAGGCTTGAGCTTGGTCATTCTGAACCAGCAAATCCTCCACCTTCATCTTCCATAGAGCGAAGTTCCTGCCATCAAATTTCTCAATCTCGAACTTGGTTACACCTTTTGTCATTGTTGCAGCTCCCACTCGCACAAAACCTTAGCTACGATACCGGATGTTAGGAAAAACTCCAAGATTTATCACCTGCAAGAGGAAGCACAATAACAAAAATATAGAACACGGAAACGATAACACAAGTGACACGGAGATTTACGTGGAAACCTGCAATGTGCAGGAAAAACCACGGGGCAATGGCAACTTCTCTTTTATTATTTTCAGCAAAATTTACATCCACGTCTACAACGTTTTCAACAACTCTCTATCATATGCAAGGGGATCAAGTCCCTTTTATAGAGCAGAAGGAAGACTCCAACTGTTCGTTTCCTCTTCCAACGGAAGCCTCCAAAACATGTTCGTTTCCGCTCCCAAAGACTGTTCGTCTTCCGCATTCCTGTCGTCTACCTAGACGTCCACTCCTTGACGTCAGGCTGGACGTCTACCAGCCTAGACGTCTGGAAGCCCAGACGTCTGGCCTAGACGTCTGGCAGCCCAGACGTCTGGCCTAGACGTCTAGCAGGTCAGACGTCTGGCTTGTTGCCTAGACGTCTGACCCAGACGTCTAGCAGGTCAGACGTCTAGCTGACCTGCTTGCTGCATACTGTCTTCATACCTAACAGTATCACATAAAAAGAAGCAACATTAACTTCACACATGTTAATCAGAGAACTATTTCTAAATGCAAC
Organism: Wollemia nobilis; assembly: GCA_028583015.1. Lineage (NCBI taxonomy): Eukaryota > Viridiplantae > Streptophyta > Pinopsida > Araucariales > Araucariaceae > Wollemia > Wollemia nobilis. The sequence continues at coordinate 3,778,709 of JAQPPZ010002224.1, forward strand.
ATCTATGGTACAGTCTATTCTTCAGCCACCATCCTGTAAAATACACCTAGAAATTTGCTTGTAGAAATCCATGCAATCTCAATATTTGTCCACCCAAAAGTACAGTCTTAACTTATTAAGCCATGCAAATATATGAGTAGAACAAAGTAATGTACACCCCACGTCTATCATAAATTGGTCCTTTGTGACAAAGTAAAATTTAATGAGCTGTCCTTAATAAATGTTTAGGGAGTAAAATTATGAACATTGTAAGTAATGTTAGACATATTGGGATCCCCACCTCAAACTTACTATGATGTGTGTGTGAGAGATAAAGCAAAGATGTGTATGCATGGGTCCCTCCATTTTCCTCACATTGTGGTATCAGAATAGAGAGTCAGGAAGAAGCTATAAAACTCTATTGAAGGAAGATATCACTGTAACAAAGCCTGATGTCTAAAGTATTTAATGATTTTAAATTTCCACAGTTCATAACAAGTTTGAAAAAAATAATGTCTGGGTAAAAATTCGGCAACATGAGTGGAATAGAGGAGGTTTGACTTTTCAGGTAACTCTTCTTGACCCTCATCAACATCAGACACTCACTGTGCCAAGTTGGACTAAAGACTTATTCACGAAGCCTCTAGTAGATGATGAAACTCTGCCAAGTTTAAACCTGTTTGAGATGACTCCTTGCTTGTGACCCTCACTATAGACCCTCATTTGTATGTGACTTTGGTGGAAATAAGAATAAGTTAGAATTTTTTATTTCAGTGGATGATTGGTCATATTATGTCGGAGGAGGTAATACTAGTATCAAAAAGAGAAGTAGTATTAAAAATTTATTGTGTAATCCTGACATAGACAAAAATCTTTTGTCCATCAGGAAATGTCAAGGAATTTTCACTTCATTTTAGTTTTCAGGCTAATCAATATATGGATTTAGGATCTACATAGTGATAAATTCATTGTCACTGGCATTGGTGAAAGGGGTCTATATAAACTTGTTGATGTTGATGCAACATGCTTACACGCTCAGACATTGCATGATAGCAATAGTGCCCTTTGGCATGAAAGTTATGGGCATCACAGTTTCCATTATGTTTTTGTACTTGAATTAATATGATTCACATACTGCTTTGCATTCAGGAAAAGCAGAAGATACGTGGAAACAAAAGAGATAACCATTGGATGCTGGGAATGTATTGCATGCCAAAGGGATCCTAGATCTTGTGCATGCTAATCTTTATGTACCAATGAATACACGCATAATTTCAGGGAGTTCACAGTCAATTCTTCAGAGATTAGCGTCCAAGAGGGGATACAAAGACAATTTACCACTCGTTATACTTGTTACTAAACTGAGGTGGCTGAAAGGAGGAACTAGGCAGTTGTAGAAATGGCAAGGCAAATGATGCACAGTAGGATGATGTTGTATCAATATTGGCAAAAGACAATAAATACAATGGTTTATCTTCTCAACCGAAGTCCTTGTTGTAGAGACCCGCTTTATGTTAGCCTTTACTCCACAGAAACAGAAACAATTGGCACAAAAACTGGAACAAACACACAAATTTTTAGGAGGAGGAGCAATTAGTCATAGTACAGAATTACAACTTAACACACATTGGACACTTTAGAGCAGGATTGCAAAACCTGTCATCGCGCCATAGCATGCCCCTTTCTCATGCTCCTCGCATAAGGCCATCAAACCTACATCATCCAACTTCCTTTCCTCCAAATTGGGTGTACCCAAGGGCCTTCACTTCTGCACTCAGAAATGCAATGCATCCTTAAAATGTGCATACCTATGAGTAACGGTATTAGATAAGATAACACTTCAATATACTTGACAAATGGATGAATGACTAAATGGGCAAACTGAGGGATATTTATGCATTTGTTTTTGGCATTTGCCAATCTGCAGGGCATTGTAGTTGCTACTAATGTGGGATTTAGCCTTTTAGTTCATCCTGAATAGTACTTCAAATTGACAGTTAGTTTGCTGGCATGGTGGCTCACAACTGATTGAGGGTAATTATTGAAGATTGACATGATCTATTTTGCATGTTTTCCATCTTTTGTTAAATTAATTTTGGCACTGTATTTTTAAAATGTAGACTCTTTTGGAACTGTAACTTAAGCAATGGGAAGTGCGTGCATTGTTATTATTGGTTGAAACTTTTGTCCTTGTAAAATTTAAAATATACATCTAAGTAGACCATTGATATTATTTTTATCTTTCTTTTCTTAATGAAGAGTCAGATGGTGCAAATCTCACCTAACGCTTTTAAAACAAACATAAGACAAATAAAATTGTTTATTTATACCCACCATAAATTTGGTCAGCTTTCTGGGGTAAGAAGGTAAACAAAATTAAATCCTTTGTTAATTGTTTGCAATTACCTCATTAGCTTTAGAGAAGGAACACTTGTACATAAATATATATGCAATTGTATGAGCAATTATTTTATTTATCTTATGTTTTATATTTGGTATGTTCAATTCATATCCACCTTACTTTGCAGGCATAGTTGCTGCTTGTGATCAACTTACAAATTGTAGAATAATTTAGGCATTTCTTTGCAAAAGCAATGGTTTTTCTTGTTCTTATCAGAGTTTTGATGTTTTAATCTCGTGTAAAACTTGTCTACTAAGTAATTAAAAAATTTACATTCTTATCAAGGTTCTTATTGGTTTGAAGTGATTCTTCATCATTACTAATTTTGGCAAATTTGAGCAGAATTATAAGTGACAAAGAGAAGTCATATTTACGAAAAAAGCTTCTGGATCTTTTAAGAGAGGAAAATCTTCAGGTTGGCTTCTTCATGTCAGGTTACTCAATTGACGTCTTGTATTCACTTCTTCAAGGTTTTATGCTAGTTTACATTCATTTCTATGTTTGGGTTTGCAGTATCTACAGAAAGTCAAGTAATTTCTGTTATTGGCTTCATTGGGAATTAACTTTGTAAAGAAGATTGTGGTTACAAGGAAGCTCATTGCATGTTATAATGGAAAATGGCAAGACCCCGCCTAAGTTGACGTGCCAATTACTCATTGAGTTGTTAACAAAAGCATATGTTAGTTGGCCAATGGAGAGTTAACAATAAATGATGAACAGTTGACTATGATGTTTTCTAAATAGTCAAACTTTTGATTCCAGAAATTTTATTTCGATAATTAAATGTGCATGTCATGAATGATGTCTAGAAATGTTGTAGGTTCCATTTTTAGCTCTTTGGGCTTGAATTGTGGACACTTCACAATATGATTTTTATTTTTGGGTCTCTAATGGTGGATTTCATAGGATATACATATACATATGGAGAAGAATAGAAGAAAGTATTTTATTAAGAATGGCTGGTCCAAGCAGTGATAACATATCCATGTAATACACTTATAGTGGCCTGGGCCTATAACACCTAGCCTTGACCTTCTAGTTTGAGGTTCACATGTTAGCATTTATGACTTAATTCCTAGTTAACTTGTTTTGTTTTTTTTCTATTTTTTTTTTAAATCATAATTTCTATTTCATGTGAAAAAGAAGATTACATAGTGAAAATGTCTCCAGACATTACAAAGAAACTCATAGACAGTGATCTGTCCCCTCTAACCGAATATACAAAATTAGAATCTTATAACTGTTGTCACATTTTGCACGGGGTGCAATGTCTTCAATATTGTTTTGTAACAGTGCTGCTCTTCTTTTCCTCCTTCCGTTTTTCTTCCTTCTCTCCCTTTCCTTTTCTTTCCCATTCTCTTTCTCTCCCCCCTTTTTTCCTTGGAGTCCCCCAGTTGATTTTCCAGCTTTCCAGCAGGTCTATCTGAAATTGGCTAAGTGCGGGTGCGAAGTTCGCACTTCGCCCAGTTTTGGTGCGAAGTGCGCACTTCGCCCGATTTTGGTGCGAAGTCTGACTTCGCCCCACTTTCTAGGCGCACCTTGCATTGGCAGACTGGCAAGTCAACGCAGAAGAAAGATAAAATGCCGGAGCGAGGTCCATATGGCGGCGGACACCGGTGTTCGCTCGTGCGCGATTCGACTTCTCAACGAGTCGGAATGCGCCCTTGGCTGAGTGTGCGGTAGGGGAACAAACCCGGAATTTGACCAAGGCTTGAAGGCCTTCCCCGGCTGCACCGATTTCTGCACGCATCCCAAGGAGCCCCGATCCCAAGCGAAGATGGATAGAGCTGCCCTCTAAGGCGAGGCATGTGTCCATGACATAACCCATCATCGGACAAGTGTCCGGCTCGGGATTTGAACCAAGGCTGCCGACCAAAAGGGATAAGCATGGGCTGCTGCACACTCTGCGTTAATATCCTCATTCAAAGCTGATCTGAGGTTTCACCTGCTCCAGCTACCAGCGAGCTTGCCGACTTGAAGTTTTGCCCGGCACTCCGCCACGTAGCTGTCCAGCTTCCAGGAAGACCATCTTTGCGGGTACAGCCCAGTCCGACAAAAGGTCGGCATTTGCGGCTCTTTCGCCGCTTACGTCGACTTATGTTTGACTGGGACTCTGTGCCCATTAATGTAACGGGTGGGACTCGGGCTATAAAAGCCCATCTTGAATTCATTGTAAAGGGTGGAAGGGGAATGTTTGTTAGGGAACTACTGTGCTTACTGTAACCGTGCTTCTGCTTATGAATACAATCTGTATGCCTGGTTACATTCTCTTGTCTTTATTCTTTTATCTTTGTCTTTCATTATATGCCTTAGGCCCACATGTATCGCGGCTCGTTGATTCATTTCGGCATTTGGCGATCGGGTTCCTCTAGCATTGCTTGTTTAAAGCACCTTATGTACTTCATTAATTTAAAGCATTCATATAATAGATGTGGTAGCGGTTCCATCGATTATGTGTGACGTTGCTGGCCCGTATCCGGTGATTGATGCGATCCCTATCTGTTAGTTCCTTGTAGGGAATGTTTGCTAGGGAGCCATTGAAGGCTGTGCGGTTAAACTCTCTGCCTAACACATATCACAGCTCACGACATCTCTAGGTTTACTTTCTACCCCTGTCAGTGTAAGTATCACGGTGATTGATACGATCCCCTGCTGTTAGTTCCTTGTAGGGAATGTTTGCTAGGGAGCTATTGAAACTGTGCATACGCTGCTGGTGTATCGGAAGTACGCCTAGGTTTTGCAGTTCCTTGTCATGCTCTGTGTTTGTATGCAGTAAGTAGCGGTGATTGGTGTGTTCCCGTACTGTTAGTTCCCCCCACCAACCTTTGGACATATTTGTAATCTCTTTCTGTACATTTGTCTCTTTCAGTTCATTTATTTCTTTCCTGTTCCCTTTGGCTTAAATCAGACCCCCCCCAAAGGAGCCGGCCTTCTCCGGAGATTGGCTCGGAAGGCATCTCTTCCTTCCGGCCTTTCATCTTTGAGTGGGCGAATCTGGGCGCATTAACCAAAAATCCTTTCCTCGTGGCGGATTCGTAACCAACAGTTTCTCTGGCACGCCCGGTGGGACGCTTGTCCCACGATTTAAAGAAAGAGTACCCGTCCAGTTTCCACCTAGCGCAACAGTTCTTCTGACCCGCTCGGCGGAACACGGGTCCCACATCTGACGAGAGATTTTCCGATCAGTCTCCACCTGGCGCTGACAGTTCCTGAGCTCTTGGTGAGACAAGGAAGTTTCTCACCCCAGACAGAATCGAAGCACCGGTGTTCGCTTCATTGCTTGTTCCAAATCTGAACACCTGGCGACTCTGCACGAACAAATCCTCTGAGTCTAGAAGACCGGTCCTGTCACCTTCATGCACACGAGAAGGTGGCGAACAAGAAATCCGAGAAGCCCGCTTGAGTTCTACGAACTAGACATCCACGCTCGAGGCGAGATACCCAGGCTGGCTGATCCGCGAGCTCGTTTCGACGAAGCCGAGGTGAGATCCAAGAAGAGGCCGAAGGCGAGGTCGGAAGAGCCGAGTACGAAGTAGAAGAGGCCGAGGAAGAGGAAAATCCTGCATCCTCGGAAAGTACCGAGCACGAGTACACAACCGACGGCGGAGAAGAAGAAGAAATGGCTGCTCAACAGCCGAATGACGATGATCTCTTCCCGGCGGTGGACTCTACGGGGCCTTTGGCCCTGATCGGTCAGCAAGCTGTGCCCCCTGTTGCTTTAAAGTCTATTCCCACATACGACGGCTACGGTAAGACGGCGTACGAGCACATCCAGGACATCCTTGCCCTGGCCGCACTGCATACCATCACCGATGAAAGTGTGAAGACCCGTCTGCTGGCCCTTTCCACGAGGGGAAAGCTTCTCTCTTGGTGGAGATCGGCGCCGAGAGGGATCCATCCATTGGGTGGCCCGACTTGCCGGGAGGCTCGTAAAAGGATGCAACGAGTCTGCTGATCCTACCTCTCTCTTGCATCGAGTTCCAAGCAATCCAGAGGCATCCTCAAGAGGAGGTGTATGATTTTAACATTAGGTTTGCGAGATCCTGGAAACGGGTACCTCGCGAACTTCGGCCTTCAGCCGGCATGGCTGCTCACTACTATCTGAGGTCTTTCAACTCAGACATATGCCTCTTCTTGAAGATCGCCCGAATTGACGAATTCCTGCACTATACGAAGCTGCCCGACAAGTCGAAGGCGACATTATCTCCATCGGCGGGCTTCCGTCCGAGTGCGAGAGCCGATTCATCCCGACTTTCCCGGATCGCGGTATCCTTACGCTACGGTGGTGTGCCGTCTACTTCGGGCAGCAACCCCAACCGCGGTGGAATCCAGCGCCGGTCGTAACTCAATACGGCCCACCTCAGTTGCATTACCCTCATCCGCCTCCTCCCGCTCCGCATTTTCCGGTGCTTCCTGCTCCCCCGCGATGTCGTCTTATTCTAACCCTCCTCCATTGGCCGCTTTGCCTCCACCGGCACGAGTTGCCGCCTCCGGCTGACGGCATCCGAACACGATTCTACAAGAAGTGCGGGCTTTGGCCTCCGGATATCATGCCATGTCCAATGACATGACCGCTATGAAAAGAAGCGAGGCCCAAATGGACTTTGCTCCTAGAAGGCCGTATGCGCCACCGGCGCGACAAAAGATAAAGCCCCGGAAAACCAACCGCGAGGCGTCCGCCTCGAGAAATCTTTGCTATAGATGACCCACCTGGTCCTCCCGACCGAGTCAAGCCGAGTGCACTACGTGCAATGACCCGCATTCGGAGGAAGGCGCACTTTGCACCGGCACTACATCCGGACCTTGGCCGGCGGCACTATAGAAGATGATGAGTTGTACATGATCTTGGACGGCGAGGCCAATTTTGCCTACGCGGAAGAGAATCCGGTGACGCCCGCCAAGGAAGAAAAGAAAGCTGCGGACGCGGCTAAACCTTTGCAGGTATACGCGAGAAGAGAAAAACCGCGGCCGATGAGGCTGCCACCGTCCTAGCGGGCGTGGCCTTACACGGCCCGGGAGAAGCGTCCAAAGATAAAGCTCCCGCTAAACCTTCTCCGGCAAAGGCCGCTGCTGTTCCGGCTAAGCCTCCGACAAAGGCCCCAACTCCCGCTAAGCTTCCTGTACTTCAGCCCCGGCCGAAACCAAAGAACAAGCCCGGGGAGAAGGCTGAAGTACCCGTCTCGACCAAGAGACGGCGAGTTGAGGCCACCCAACGGTACCGGACCAGGTATGAACCGGCTAAACCGGCGGAAGGAGCTAGTACCTCGGGCTACGGCATTGTAGACGAGTTAAAGAAGACTCTGCGCGGAATCGGCATGTACGATGCTCTTACGCTTCCGAGCCGAGGTAGATCTGCTGCAAGAATCAGCGAAGAACATGAAGAACGGCAAGCGGATGCGGCTGCTGTCCTGGTTCAACCTTTGACGAGTCTCCGCCATTGGGAAGAGCAGGACCGCCACCCTTTTATCACGTCTTTGCGGATGCAAGGGCACATAGTTCCTAGCTGCATGGTGGATTACGGTGCTTCCTCGGCTGTGATGCCGAAGGCCGTCTGCGATGAGATCGGGATGGAATACACACGGAGCAGCCAAGGTGTCTTTGCAATTAGACGGCACCCTGTCAAGGCAGGTTGGTGTCATAAAGGACATCCCTATCCGGCTGCACAAAGCTCTCGACATTGTGGTCATCCAAGAGGTCGTGATTGTTGACCTGGAGCCTTACTTCGGCATGTGTCTCTCTCGGGAGTTCACTGCGAAGTTGGGCGAGTACCTGTCTCTAGACTACTCGCACATGGAAGTGCCCTTCAAAGGAAGGAGGCTGAAAATTTTCAATGAGAAGCCTTCCCCTTTTCTAGTAGACAAGATACCGGAGGAGAGATGGGCTGCATGGTCCGGTTGTCGAGAGGAAGAAGCGGTGACGATGAGAGCGGCCAGAGCAAGCTCTCGAAGTGCTACAGCTTGAATACGAGTTCTCGTTGCAAGACTTCGATGCTGTAATCGGGACGAGACGAGGTTGTTACTCCATTAAGCAGCCCGAGGAGCTTGACGTGTCCGTTGCGAAGGAAGTAGGACCTGCACCCGAAGAGCTGTGGAAGCTTTTCTTTGACGGCGCGCGTTGCAAGAATGGCGCCGGTGCAGGGGTCCTCCTGGTTTCCCCAACCGGAGTCCAGAGGGACTATGCCTACAGGCTGGCCTAGAGCTGTACTAACAATTCGGCGGAATACGAAGCCCTGTGCTTGGGTCTGCGAAAGGCGGAAAGGCTCGGAATCAAGCATCTCCAAATTTTCGGAGATTCAGAGTTAGTGTGTCATCAAGTTACGAATAAATGCGCGTCTAAGCATCACTATCTTAGAGCGTACCGCAATCGGGTCTGGGATCTGATGGAATCGTTTGACTCATTGAACGTTAAGGCAATATCACGTGAGAGAAACAAGCACGGCGATATTACGGCGTACTGTTGGAGCCAGTGCGTTCGGTGAAGACGTCGTCCGAAGCCGAAGCCGGTCCGCACCATTTACGAGCCTTACGTGCACGATAGGGATACCTTACAGCAGGTATTCAGCTGTGACGAGGAGATCGTCACATTCCTGGTTAACGAAGTGTGTGTAATCGAAGGTAGAGACCCTGATGACGAGCAATATGAGGGGTTGATACGGTTACGGAATAATCACGTCCCAAAAGGACTGATTACATTAGAGAGTCTCTTTGATCGAAATGACGAGCAATATCCCACGGGATCAAAGTAGACCCGAGGCGGTATGCTGACACGGAGCTCGAACACTGGTAAAACCATCAAGGTCGGAGCAGGCTGCACGTCGGAGGAGGCGGTGCAGATTAGATCAACTGTGCCGGGAGTTCCCCGACATCGTGGCCTCGTGCTACGAGGATTTGAGGGGTATGACGGATCTGTCATCCGAGCATACCATCGAGCTAGAGGATGGCGCCAAGCCGTTCCGACAAAAGCAAAGGGCCGTAAATCCAAAGATTGAGGCCATGATGAAGACCGAGCTCTTGAAGATTCTGGAGGCCAAAATCATCTACCCCATCAAACATTCATCCTGGGTCGCGAATTTGGTGCCGTGAGGAAAAAGAATGGCGACATACGTCTACGTGTCGACTTCGAAACCTAAATCGGGCTTCCCTCAGGGACCACTATCCGCTTCCCCAAATCGACCGGATTCTACATATCGTTCTTTGGAGCCCGAGAGATTTTCACTTTTAGATGGATTTTCCGGCTACAACCGGATTTGGGTCAAAGACGAAGACCGGCATAAGACGGCGTTTACCACGAAGTGGGGACGTTCGCCTATCGGCGCATGCCGTTTGGCTTATCCAATGCTGGTGCCACGTTCCAAAGGGCCATGGACCTGGCCTTAGGAAGCTGCTCAACAAGATTATTGTCATCTACCTTGATGACATGGCTGTTTTCTCTCACCGACGAGAAGATCATGTTTCGCACTGCGGCGAGATATTTGAAAGTTGTCGAGAATTCGGCATCTCTATAAACCCGAAGAAGTCTGTCTTCGCGGTAAAGGAAGGAAAGGCTGCTTGGGACATGTCATCTCCGAGGAAGGCCTCGCCATTGACCACGACGGAGCGGAAGCCCTCGTTACGCATCCGCCCCACTGATAAAAAAGGGCTGCGGTCCTTCTTCGGTCGGATTAACTCCGTGCGGAAGTTCATCCCGGACTTCGCACGAGTGATCAAGCCTATGGCCGAGCTGTTGAAGAAAGATACACCTTACGAATGGAGTGATGAGAGAGAGCAAGCTTTCGAGGAAATCAAGGCTCGAGTTGCGCAAGCTCCGGTGTTGACAAACCCGGACTACTCCAAGGACTTCATCACGTATGCGGTGGGAGAACCCGAAAGTTACGCTGCGATCCGACTCGGAAGGGAGACGACGGTGAGGAGCGCCCCATTGCGTTCCTAAGCCAAGTGATTTTGCCGCACGAAGAGAAGTACAATTTTATAGAGCGGCAAGTCCATGCGGTCATGAAGTCCCTTCGAAAGTTCAGGCACTTTGTCTCCCAGAGTAAGACCACTGTCTTTGTGATTCACCCCGATGTTCGCAGTTTCATCTTGCAAGGAGAACCGGGTCACAAGAGAGCGGGATGGATTGCCAAGATCCAGGGAGTTTGACATCGAAGTACGGCCCACCAAGCTTATCGGGGGCCGAGCCTTGTGTCAGGAATTGGCCCGAAGCGCTGTAGCCGACATCTCCGCTTTGCAAGTGGGAGGACACGGCGACACGCATCTACCTAGCCAACTCCTTATCGGAGGGGAGTGATTGGACGGATGAGCTGGTGAGATACTTACGCACCGGAAGATGTCCCGATCACTGAACGCCTCACAACGAAGGAGATTTCGGCTAGGTGCACTAAGGTACACTCTTCGCCCAGAGGGCTTTACTTCAAAAACATTGACGGCATCCTGTTGCGGTGCGTCATAAAATCCGACCAGCCTAGGATCCTCGGAGACTTTCATTCCGGGATGCACAGGGGTCACCATTCTTCAAGGCCAACGGCCTTAAAAATAATAAGGGCTGGATACTATTGGCCCACTACGTTCGTGAGACGCGTATGCGGTCTGCGCCAAATGTGATCAATGCCGGAGGTATGCTGGCCGAAGCGAGAAAAGCACCCCTGCCCCTTCAGCCGATTCAAGCCGAAGCTCCGTTCCGGCAATGGGGTCTAGACTTCATTGGGGTGATTTCTCCTAACTCCTCCGCCGGCCACAAGTTTATTCTCACGACTCTCGACTATTTCACACGGTGGACGGAGGCGATCCCGACCAAGAACGCCGACCAAGAAACGGTCATCGGGTTCATTGAGAGCACGATTACCCGCTCGGGGTTCGAGTCGATTGTGACGGACAACGGTCCGGGATTTGTAGGCGCTGTACTCACGGAGTACACCGGCGGACTTGGCATCTATCACAAGATGTCTTCTAATTACTACCCGCGGGGGAATGGCCTTGCCGAGTCTACTAACAAGAACCTCCCGAAAATTCTCCGGAGGACCATTGAAAAGAATAAGCGGACTTGGCACTTGCTCCTGAACCGGGCGCGTGGGCGGACGGAGTTGCGTTCAAGAAATCCCTCAAGACGTCCCCCTACGCGCTCGTCTATGGCAAGCAAGGCTGTTATGCCATCACACATTGAAATCCCCGCCTTGTGGATGGTTGATGAAGACGAGGAGCGGCGGAGACCCGGTGAGACGACAGTTGTGCCAACTCCTGCCGGTTGGAAGAAGACGAGAGAAAGTGCATACCGGGCCTTCGCGGATCACATTGCGAGCCACTAAAGGCTGGTTTGCCAAAGGCACCACTGCCAGAGTTTTCGAAGTCGGGGACACAGTGTTGAAGTGGGACTCATACAAGGCAAAACCGGGTAATCACGGAAAATTTGACGCTCTGCGGGAGGGCCCTTATCGGATTGCCGGGTGAATCAGTTCAATGCCTACATACTTTCGGATATGGAGGGTCAGCTCCTCCCCATCCCCGTCAACGGGTTCCACTTGAAGCTTTATCGCTGTTGAAGGCGCCCGAGTGGCCCTTCCTTGTAAAAATTTTTCCTTGTGTTTTTATTTTTCCCCGCATGTATAGTTTCCAGTTTTAGCTTTCAGTTTATTTTTTCCTTCTTTGAGCTTAAATGCGGCATGGGAGAGAAAGACAGACTTCGCAGCGAAGTCTGTCGTTGCCCACGAGGAGGGCGAAGTTCGGCTATGCGAGAGAAAGAAAGGAGAAAAAGAGCAAAAAATCGACTAAGTGTTGGCGAAGCCCGACTTCGCGGCGAAGCGACTCGGCCCGGCCGAAGTGCGAAGTTTGTTCGAGAAAACAACGAAGCACACCAAGAAGAAGCTCCGCTCATCCTTTGACCGAAGTACGCACTGCGCAACCCTTCGTGCGAAGTACGCACTGCGCGCAAAGTTTGCGCGAAGTGCGAACTTCGCAGCGAAGCCTGACTTCGGCCAGCGCTCGCGCGAAGTGCGCGCTGCGCTCTATTCTCGTGCGAAGCGCGAACTGCGCGAGTTCGCACTCGCACCAAGCTCGGCCGAAGTCCGAACAAAGTCAGCATCGCATTGCGCAGTTCGGACAACGGGCGAAGGTTGCAAAGATGTGTGAAGCCCAAAGGCGGCAAAGACCCAGACCGCGCCGAAGCCTTGGGCGCAGCAAGCAAGCAAAAGAGTTCAAGCACGCGCTTCGCCCGAAATTCGGGCGAAGTCCGACTTCGCCGGCGAGGTCGGGCCGCGCCCAACCGGGCGAAGCCGGCTGCGCCTAGTTTTCCGGGCCAGTGTTGGGACGCGTTTCAAAAGAAAAATAATAACGAAAAATTCAAAAACCCCCAAGGCTGGGCCCAAGGCGCGCTTGCACTTGTTTTAATGTGGGTTTCCGCGCCAAAGGTTTTGTCTTGAGCAGTGTGCCCAAGTGGTGCCAGCAACGTCAGCCATGGTGCAGTCCCCAACGCTGAATTAATGATTGCGCGTTTTTCAAGGAAAAATGCAACTAAAGAAGCAAGGCACGTCTGCAGGGCGCGTCTTTTCTCAAACGTTCTCTGTGCGACCACCAAGGGTTTTAACTCAGCCGACCTACCCCTCTTGCGTTGCATTAATGGCGCTGTTTTTATCTAGAAAAGGGGGTCGAGAATCATGCCAACATTCCAGTTTGCAGAGATTATTCCTCGGACGGTGCTAATTATTCCTATGATAGCGAAATTTGTTGCAGACAGCCTGAACCTGTCATTATTGCTGACTCGGAGAGATGGACAAGGGAAAAAGGCCCGTGTCGGCGCGATCCAGTAGCAATGAACCGGGGGGATTTGCCGCGGCCGGGGAGTTTTCAAAGGCGATCCTCCGCCAGAGAAAAAGTCAAAGGCCCGGACGAAGAAGGTACGGCGTGGGCAATCCCCACCACCTCCGGTGAATTACATGGCAGGATATGTGGACGGCTTGTTTTCCATGAGCCTAACTCAGCTGCGAGCGAATGTGGAGAGCTGGGTTGACAAAGTTTCGCCCTCCCATCATTTTGGAGCGGCGTACAAATCAAATCTCTTCAGATTCATGTGCCCTCCTGTCCACCAATGCCCGGAGCTGATAGACTTAATTGTTAGACATTATAAACCAGCTTCCGGCAAATCTGCAGTTCCGTTGGCAAACCCTTGTTCGCACTCTGCGCGAGGAAGCTGTACGACCGACTTTCGCCCCGAGGTGGAGTATGACTCCGGCACCATCCTCGAAAAAATCGATGTGGGCGAACAAGCGGGACGTTTCACGCACACCAAGCGAATGAGGGATTTCCTCAATTCAGAGCTCAACGCCCCGCTTCCAGCCGGACAATGGCCGACTGGCCCCATGCCTTTGGCGAAATTTCAGAGCAAGTATCTATATACCATCTTGGCATGGATCCTCGGCTGCGACTCCGATGAGCTGGTGCACCCGTACCAGCTGGCGGTGGCAGAATGCCTCCTGTGTGGAGAATCTTACGAACCAGCGGCGCAGCGGAGCGGAAGCGCCCCATCTCTTTCGGCTAGGCGGTCGGTGAGCTTACGCCATTCATTCCGACTGTTGAAGATTCGAAAGAAGCGATCAACCGATTTTCGTTTCGATTCCGTTACGGCACGGCTTTGTTTGTACCATCTGCACCCCCAAATGCCGATCCACGAACCTAAAGAAGGTTAACGAGAAGGGAGAGCCCGACCCGTCTATAGCTGGACGGATGACTTATACTGGAAAGGGTCCTACTACAAGTTCAACTTCAACTTTACGGGATTCGTCATGTCGGTCTTCACCGAAAGTGAAATCCCCCGTCCCCGAGAGAAATGACGAGTGCTTTGATAAATCGGAAGCTCGGGGACGTTTTTAGACGACGCGAGGGATTGTGATCGGAATCTACGGGTTCAAGGGCAAACCCTATTTGCTGCCCTATTGGTGCTCAGAGCATATGTTCGGGATGGAGGTTGCCCGACAGATGGACTATGTGGAAGAAGAGTTTGGCCTAGGGAAGAAAAGAGGACAGATTTTCCAATACCCTCTTTCCGGGCCAACGTTGAGATTGCGAGGTAGGACAACATGTCTACCTAGAGCAAGCGCTGTCCCGGATTGGCACTGGTTTTCTTGCCGCAGTGCTGGAAGTATGACCCTCATGGGATAAGGGGAAAGTTTGCACATTTGTGCCCCGGGATATAACCGAAGATAGATGCGACGTGGTCCATGTGGACCTTGGCTGGGAGATTGAATTAATGGAAGCTTCTCCCCCACTGGCGGGATTTCTCTTGCGAGGAGGTGACATATGACCCCAAGCGAAACCCGGACCATCACTTCTCATCTCCGGGGTTCAAAAAATTTCTGTCCAAGATTGCGAGGCCTTAAGCTGGTCTAAAGAAAAGATTCTCGAATCTTTGGAAAATGAGATGCCGCACGCGGCACGATAAATCCACAAGGAGAAACCCGGCCGTAGATGACGACTTCTCGGTTCTCTATGACCGGCATCATGACGGTGGCGGCCGTTCGCATATCAAGGTTACGTTCCCCAAGGCCCCTTTGAGGATTATAAAAGTGGGTCTCCTCCCAAACGAGTTGTACACTTCGGCAGCTGCCGGCGCCGGCCCGACAAGTACCCGGGCCGATCCAATGCGGCCCGTGGCTCCTAAGGCGGCGCACGAAAAGGCGAAAAGAGTTAGTCAAGGCGGCGCCGAGGCACTTCCTCGAGGCAAGAAAAGCGCCGGCGCCGCCGGAAACGGACCGGTCGCGGCGGACCTTACGCAAGTCAAACCCGGTACAAGTTTACCGTGGGAGCATCGATTGCCTGCTTGCACACGCCGTCTCCTTCCCACGATCCGACGGTTGTTCCCGGAAGAGAAGAAGCGGAGGAGAGTTGAGAAAATCGGGCGACCCTAGCACGATAGTGCGGCGACCGATCGCGAGCCGCGGCCGCGTCCTGCCGCCGCGAGAGGCAATTCCTTTGGGCGAGTCCCAAGCCAGCCGCCGAGACAAGAAGCGAAGACATTCACCCGGCATCGGCTCAGGCGGAGCCCGCAGGTACGTTTGTTGTCCCTGTCTCTCTAGTCTCACCCAGTTCTACTTCCACTCAGTCCCCCGCTCAATCTGGGCGAGCCATGACCACATCCTCCTCCCCGTCTCCGCGTCCTTCTAGCGGTCCCCATTCTTTCGATCAGTTTGCTCAGAACCCTAACGTCTCTCTTTCTCTGAGCACAACTCCAAACCCTTCGCCAGGAGTCGGTCTTGAGGCTGTCCGTTCACCATCACATCCTCCGCCTCGGCCGCTTCAAACCCTCACGGTGTCGGCCGCTCCCATTTCCATTTCCCGGTCGCCCCCACAAGCGGCCGATTCTTCCAAGGTGCTGTCCGGTTCCTCCCGATCCCATCCCCGCGGGAGAGACGTCTCGGCGGATCCCTAGGGTGGGGGAACCAGATTTTATGGACGACCTTCGAACTCGGATGACTTGCCCACGGCAGCGAGAGCCGTAGAGTATTCTGTCTCTTTCCGCCAAGACATGAAGCGGAGGAGACACGAAGAGATAGCCGCCCGGCAAAACGCGCAAAGTATGATTTCGGAAGGAGAGTGATTACAACGGAGAAAATAATCCCAATAGTGAAGAAGCCTCTCAGAGAAATGACTAAGGCGGACTACGTGCTCCGGACAAAGGAGAAAAGCTTTGACGACATTGATAAACGAGTATGAGATTCGGACGATCATGCGCAAAGGCGACAATCTCTTTGTCAAGAGTGCGGAGGAGCGGGGAAGAACTTTTCGCGTTGCGGGACAAAGTAAGGCAACTTGAAGAGGACCTATCTAGGTCCATCGAGCGGCTGGAGGCGGCGCGGCGAGAAGCAGAGATGAATTCAAAGCCCGGCTGGCCGCTTCTCGACAACGAGGCCGCAACCGAAAGAAAGCAGCCTCGGAGCAGATTTCTCGGCTCCGGGAGTCTTTGAAGCGGGCGCGATCGCGGCTTGCGGAGAAAACATCTCAAGCGGTCTGTCTTTTCAAAGACAAAAGTTAAGGAAATGAGGGCTGGTTTCTTTGAGGGAATGCAAGCCCCATACCTTTAAGGCGATGGCGGTCCTGGACTTCGCATCCGGGATTCAAGAAGTTTACGCCGGGAAAGCTTGTGGTAGAGGAGGCCGAGCGCCGAGGCAAAGCAATGGCTGGACACGGCGATAAATCTTCGGGGAGCGCGAGCGCGACGGCGTCCTTTTCCCCCGTGTCCTCATTCGGCTGCAGAATGGGCAGGTGCAAGGGTGACCTTGCACAAATATTTCAGAAAAGTTGAAGAGGTGAGAGTGGCCAGACGAATGCTTGACGCATTCGGACATGAAAGAGATATCTGTCGGCCCCCTTTCACGCTCTTTCGAGAACTTGGGTGTCCGAGGTTTTGTTGAGAATGGCGAGCTCCTCACCCTAGATCGGGTAAAGAAGAATTGGCGGTCCTTTGAAGCGGATACGGCTGAAATTGATAGCTGGGTGAGCCAATTCAAGACGAGTCGAGTCACTCGGGATGGTGTCCAGATATTCCGGGATCCGCTCCTATTTTCGGGAGTTAGAGAAAAGATACCTCACCATCGACACTGCACGCGGTCGTTGCTTTTCACGGAGCATTAGAAGATATAGGCGACCGCAAGCCATTCGAAGCGGAAGCATGGCACTCAGCCCAAGAGGCGTACACTCGCATGTGCGAGCGAAGCGAGGAAATGGAGAGCTTTCGGAAGGAGATGCGGTGAGGCAAGCGACAAAGATGAATCTGAAGAACAGTTGCCGCAAGGAGAACAGTTAGAGCAGCAAAAGGCAGGGGAGGTAAGTTCCTCTGCACCCAAAGGATGAAGGCATGGATTCTTTGCGCCGAGGCGAGCTCGACACCCCGCGAGCCGCCAGAAATGTTGTCACATTTTGCACGGGGTGCAATGTCTTCAATATTGTTTTGTAACAGTCTTTGCTCTTCTTTTCCTCCTTCCGTTTTTCTTCCTTCTCTCCCTTTCCTTTTCTTTCCCATTCTCTTTCTCTCCCCCCTTTTTTCCTTGGAGTCCCCAGTTGATTTTCCAGCTTTCCGGCAGGTCTATCTGAAATTGGCTAAGTCTGGGTGCGAAGTTCGCACTTCGCCCAGTTTTGGTGCGAAGTGCGCACTTCGCCCGATTTTGGTGCGAAGTGCGTACTTCGCCCGATTTTGGTGCGAGTCCGACTTCGCCCCACTTTCGGGCGCACCTTGCCTTGGTAGGCGGCGAGTCAACGCGAGAAGAAAGATAAAATGCCGGAGCGAGGTCCATATGGCGGCGGACACCGGTGTTCGCACGTGCGCGATTCGACTTCTCAACGAGTCGGAATGCGCCCTTGGCGAGTGTGCGGTAGGGGAACAAACCCGGAATTTGACCAAGGCTTGAAGGCCTTCCCGACTGCCGCGATTTCTGCACGCATCCCAAGGAGCCCCGATCCCAAGCGAAGATGGATAGAGCTGCCCTCTAAGGCGAGGCATGTGTCACTGACATAACCCATCATCGGACAAGTGTCCGGCTCGGGATTTGAACCAAGGCTGCCGACCAAAAGGGATAAGCATGGGCTGCTGCACCGCTGCGTTAATATCCTCATTCAAAGCTGATGCGAGGTTTCACTGCTCCGGCTACCGGCGAGCTCTGCCGACTTGAAGTTTTGCCCGGCACTCCGCCACGTAGCTGCCCGGCTTCCGGGAAGACCATCTTGCGGGTACGACCCGATCCGACAAAAGGTCGGCATTTGCGGCTCTTTCGCCGCTTACGTCGACTTATGTTTGGTGGGACTCTGTGCCCATTAATGTAACGGGTGGGACTCGGGCTATAAAAGCCCATCTTGAATTCATTGTAAAGGGTGGAAGGGGAATGTTTGTTAGGGAACTACGTGCTTACTTGTAGCCGTGCTTACCTTATGAATACAATCCGTATGCACAGTTACATTCTCTTGTCTTTATTCTTTTATCCTTGTCTTTCATTATATGCCTTAGGCCCACATGTGTCGCGGCTCGTTGATTCATTTCGGCATTTGGCGATCGGGTTCCTCTAGCATTGCTTGTTTAAAGCACCTTATGTACTTCATTAATTTAAAGCATTCATATAATAGATGTGGTAGCGGTTCCATCGATTATGTGTGACGTTGCTGGCCCGTATCCAGTGATTGATGCGATCCCTGTTATTAGTTCCTTGTAGGGAATGTTTGCTAGGGAGCCATTGAAGGCTGTGCGGTTAAACTCTCTGCCTAACACATATACACAGCTCACGACATCTCTAGGTTTACTTTCTACCCCTGTCAGTGTAAGTATCTCGGTGATTGATACGATCCCTAGCTGTTAGTTCCTTGTAGGGAATGTTTGCTAGGGAGCTATTGAAGGTTGTGCATACTGCTTGCTGGTGTATCGGAAGTACGCCTAGGTTTTGCAGTTCCTTGTCATGCTCTGTGTTTGTATGCAGTAAGTAGCGGTGATTGGTGTGTTCCCGTACTGTTAGTTCCCCCCACCAACCTTTGGACATATTTGTAATCTCTTTCTGTACATTTGTCTCTTTCCGTTCATTTATTTCTTTCCTGTTCCCTTTGGCTTAAATCAGACCCCCCCCCAAAAGGAGCCGGCCTTCTCCGGAGATTGGCTCGGAAGGCATCTCTTCCTTCCGGCCTTTCATCTGGTGGGCGAATCTGGGCGCATTAACCAAAAATCCTTTCCTCATGGCAGATTCGTAACCAACAATAACCATCAAGAAACTATTGCCGGCAAAGGACTAAGTGGTTAAGAATAAACCAATTTAAAGGCTCTCACTCCTGCCCTGGGTAAAAAATAAAGCTGAAATATTCCCAAACAGTTCCCTTAAGCTCCGAAGCACTGTCCTATCTTATGACTGAATAAAAGAACTGTATCAAAGCTAGTTTTTTTTCTTAAGCTCTGAAGCACTGTCCTATCTTATGACAGAATAAAAGGTACTAAATCAAAGCCTGTCCAGCCTAAAAAGAAGAACCATCAAACCTTAATTTTTTTTTAAGCTCTAAAGCACTGTCCTATCTTATGACAGATTAAAGGGTACTGTATCAGAGTTAACTTGTTATTTGATACAAAGTACTTAACATTTAATATGGGCATCCCTTCCCCCACTGTCAGTTTGTGACATGTATTTCATTTTTCCACGTTATATTTTAGCAGTTGCATCCTAACATGGAAATTCCATGTCAGGCTATCTCCCTTCTTCTGCAAAATCTGATAAAAATGCTTAACACTTTTGTAATTCAAAAATTTGATGAAGACCCTACATGGTCATACCTCCGTTCACCAAGACAGGTAACCAGATGCAATGCTTGTCAATTTCCTAGGGAAATGTCTAAATACATAGTGTGCCATTATATTCGTTTATGTTTCTTAGCTCCAGCAATTCTGGAAAATTTCACATGCTGCATTAAGCCGGCATAACCCCTAACAAGGTGAACCTTCATAAAGGTAGAAATCTGCCTATACCACCAAATTCTGAAATTTTGCTAATGCTACCAAAATTTCTTACCCTCTATATTGAGCAACCGTTTTTGGTTCCCCATGCCTGGAAACTCTTCAAGTAATTTACATTGATTTATTTTTAACAAGCTCAAATGTTAAGGTTTGCCCATGGGATTGGAACTTATTATATGAAACTCCTTGCCCCCCACCATTTGCTCCAAACCCATGTGCCAAAACACAACATTGCTAGTTGTCATCTTCACTTTATTGTTTTTTTTCAATTGGTTATATGGGATTGAAACGGGCCCCACCTGTATTACATCATCACCACATAGTAGTATTACAACAAAGCTTAGATATTATCCATGTATTGTTTGGCAGGATTTGAACCTGGGTCTCCTCCTTGAATGTTGAGGAATTTAACCATTGAGCTAATGCCGTTTGATCTTCACTTCATTGTTGATGATAATGGTCTCTATCTTTTCCTACAATTTGAACACCTTCTTGCTATACAAGCATGCTTTTCATCTTCTGATTTTTGCATTCTTTAGAATGACAAGGGTTTATAGTCCAAATAATATCTCGAACATGTAATATGAATATGTGACAGGATTTTAAAGCTTAGCACCCTTTTTATAGCTTCAAGACATGGCTCCCTTTTACATTGCTGAGGTCTTATAGAAACCTTCTTTATTTTGTCATGGTTTGAAAAATGTTTTTGGGCATGACTTACAATAAGAATTTATTTTTTAATCCTTTGGGGTGTTTAAAACCCTTGAAGTATTATGTTGGATAATCGATCAACATTTTCATTAATCCAATGTGGATTTATACAATGGGACAGGCTTGCTAAATCCTATCCTAAGCTAACATTAGCGAACAACATAATATTTGCTGTTACTAACAAATAAGATTCTAGGCTAACAATAGATTTTACTTTAGCTTAGCTTCTAGGATAATATAAAAAATAATAATGTAATAATTACATCCTATTCTAATATCCCCCGCTTATTACATTATTCGATGTACATAGAGAGTTGCGAAACAACTCAAATTTGACACATGTAAGTGCCTTAGTGAAATTGTCTACAACTTGTTCCTCGGTGGGAATGTATTGGAGCTGAATCTTGTGCTTTGGAACTTCATCTCGAATAAAGTGACATTGAGTGTCAATATGCTTTGTTCTTTCATGGAACACTGGATTCTTGACAAGTTTCAAAACACCTTGGTTATCGCAATTCAAGTGTATTGGAATATTCTTTGGAAGACCCATACTTGAAAGAATGCAACGTAACCATATTGCTTCACACACTGCTCCTCATGTTGTGCGATATTTTGCCCCTGTAGATGAAAGTGCAACAACTTGCTGCTTCTTGTTGTGCCAAGAGACAGTACCAGATCCAAGATGGAATACGTATCCTGACGTTGATTGTCTGTCATCTATAGATCCAACATAATTTGAGTCCGTGTATCCTTGCAAGAAGAACTTATCATTCTTCTTGTAATCCAGGCCATATTCTGGTGTGCCACGAACATAGTGAAGAACTCGCTTTACTGCCTTCTAATGATTGACCTTAGGTTCTTGCATGAACCTCGAAAGATAGCTTACAACAAAGTTGATATCCGTCCTGGTATTCGTCAGATATATGAGACTCCCAATCAACTGTCGATAGAGAGTTCCATCTACCTGAGGAGATTTGTCGTATCGAGACAGTTGTAACCCTGTTTCCATTTGAGTTGCTTTGGGCTTCCAATCTGTCATTCGATATTTTTCAATTAATGCCTTGGCATACTTCATTTGTGTAACCTTGATGTGGTTCTTTTTCTGCACAATTTCTAAGCCAAGACAATAATGGAGAAGTCCTAGATCTGTCATTTCAAATGACTTTTTCAAGTCACCCTTCACTTGCTTCAATCATCTCTTTTGAACTGCCAGTGATGATCAGATCATCTACATAGAGGAAGAGGTGATTATCAATCTTTACGTACCAAGCTCTCAGAGCTTGTTTTAACCCATACAAGGACTTGATCAGTTTGCAAACTTTTTGTTCTTGTCCTTGTACAACAAATTCTTTAGGTTGATTCATGTACACTTGTTCTTTTAAATCACCATTTAAGAAAGCATTCTTCACATCCATATGATGAAGCTTCCATCCGAACTGTGCTGCCATTGCATAGAGTACATGAATGGTTGTCATTTTTGCAGTTGGTGCGAATGTCTCTTCATAGTCTATGCCTTCTTTTTTAGCATAGTCCTTTGCAACAAGGCGGGCTTTATGCTTGTCAATAGTTCTATCTGCCTTAAACTTGACTTTGTATACCCATTTGCAGCCAATGGGTTTCTTACCAGTAGGTAGATCAACTAACTCCCATGTTTTATTCTTCATAAGAGACATATTTTCTGCATCCATAGCTGCCTTCCATTGAGGCAACTAAGGGCATCTTGCACTGAAGCGGGTTCATGCTCCACAACTATAGTCATGAAACTATAGTCTTACTCTTCACTCTTGTCTTCTTCTTCTTCATCATCTGCATCTTCTGCATGTTCGACTTCTTCTCTTTCTTGATGAGACATACTTCGAGTACCTGGCCGATGTGAAGTGAGATCAAGTGGTGCATCCAATTTTGCGTCTCTTATAGTGCTAGTATACCATTTTGGAGTTTTCTTCTGTTTGGGGGGAGTCCTTGACTTAGGCTCCTCAAAATCCAGGTATATAGCAGGAGATGTGTCTTTGCTAGTTTTTGGTGTATCCAATTTGGGAGCTTTGTTGAATACCACATCTCAACTTATATGAATCTTCTTGGTTTTAGGGTCAATCAATCGATACCCCTTGGATTCTTCATTATAACCAAGAAAGATACATTGCAGAGTTTTCTCATCTAACTTGTGCCTTTTCTTCTTTGGAATGTGCATGAAAGCTTTTCATCCAAATATCCTTAGATGAGAAATGGAGGGCTTTCTTCCACTCCATGCTTCTTGTGGTGTGACTCCTTGAAGATCTTTTGTGGGTGCTCGATTCGGGAGATACACAACAAATAGTGACAACTTCTACCCAATATTGTTGCCCAAGATGTGCACCTGTGAGCATACATCGAACCATCTCCATGATGGAATGATTCCTCCTTTCAGCAACTCCATTTTGCTGAGGGGTATAGGCTGTAGTAAGCTGTCTTTTTTTCCCATGTTTAGTGAGATGTCTTGAAAACGCATTTGAGGTGAATTCCCCCCCTCGATCTGAGCAGAGGGCCTTGATTGAACATCCTGATTCTTTCTCAAAAAGCTTCTGAAACTCCTGAAAATACAAGAATGCATCTGACTTCAGCTGTAGAAAGAAAACTCACATCTTTCGTGAGTAATCATCAACAAACAATTGAAAGTACTTCTTTCCACCACAACTGTTTGGCATTGGTCCACACAGATCGGTGTGTATCAACTCCAATGGTATTTTGGCTCTTGAAGAGCTCAATTCAAATGGTACTCGGTGTTGCTTCCCTGCTAAGAAATCTAAGCATATAGGCAAAGTATGGGAAAGGTTTGGCAGACCTAACACCATATCATGCTTACTCAATTCGAGTAGATAGCCTGAACTTAGATGCCCATACCGTTTGTGCCATAAGGAAGTAGCTTCTTTTGAGTTGGCAGCCAAGGCAACATGAGGGGTATAGATAGCATTTAATACAAACAAACCATGTTTGTAGGAAGCCGTTGCGATATGTTTACCCTTATTGGTAATGAAGCAACGCTTTTGTCTATTATCAACTTTGAAGTCAACCACCATATGTTTGTCCAGAATTTGAGGCACAGACAACAAATTGTTGGTCAATCCTGGTACATATAGGACCTTCTCAATTTGGCATTTTCCATCGGGAAGAGTTACTGAAACATTGCCTTCTCCTTGGACTTTATAGGTCTTATCATCGGTAATTGTTATCGGTTTGCCTTCTTTTGCCTCAAATGTGTCAAACCACCTTTTGTCACTAGTCATGTGTTTGCTGGCTCCAGAATCAATATACCAAATATTATCTTTCTGTTTGGGATCTGCTTGAGTCATGAGCACCTTGTGTGCCCTCTCAGAATCTAAATTTGATTCTTCAATAGCAACATTTTCCTTTTGTTGTCTATTTCTTCTTCGTGGTTTGTTTTGGCCCTTTTTCTGTTGTGGTTGCTTGTTCTTGTCACTTTTGTTGAACCAACACTTGTTGGTGTCATGATTGTCCATCTCACAAATATGGCAATATCTCTTCTATTTTTGAGGTGTCTTTTGTGAGGGAGTGGTGTTTGAACCCTTTGAGGAAGATCCCTTCTGAAAGTAGCCTTTTTGCTTAGCTCCAGATTTCTTAGAAAAAAGTGCATTGTTGGACACTTCATCTCTTTGGTTGTTATCTGCTTCGTGTTGTTGAAGCAAATTAACTAACTCTTCAAAAGAGACTTGTCTATTAGACACTTGAAGGGAAGTGACTATCATTCTAAAAGAATCTAGTAAAGCTCTCAAAATGATTGAGGTTAAGAGCTTATCTTCTACTTTCTCACCCATTGCATGCATCTTAGCTCTCAGTTCTACAACTCTGCAAAGAAACACTTCTACACTTTCTCCATTTTTCATGCTAAGAGTGTGAAGTTGGGATTGAAGGTTAAGGATCGTGGCTTGATTCCTTCCCTCATATATTGTGGACAATGTATCCCATGCATCTTTTGCGTGCTCCTTCTCACAAATGTGCGGTTGAACTTCATCAGTAGTGGCAAGAAGTATGATCATTAGTGCTCTCGCATCGACATCATCATATGCTTCTTGTTTATCATCTATTGTAGTTGGGCGTTTGACTTTTCTAGTCACAACATCCCACATATTTTCAACCTGCAATATTGCTCTCATCTTTGTTTTCCATGGAGCAAAATTTGGACCTTTGAGAAGCTGTGAATATGACAAGTATGCTTTTGCAATGGCCATTATGAAGGTTCCTTATAACACCAAATGGTCCCCCTTTCTTTATACCGCTAAAGCAATACTGAAAGGGATTCACTCTATCTTTGACACCTGCTTAAAAAACCTTCCGCATACGTAGGGTGATAAGTCCCTTAAATACTTGGAAGAATTTTTAATTTGAGGATTTACGCCAAGCAATAGTAGTGAATGGGGTAATAATGGAGTGAATATAAAAAAATTGGCTTTCCTTATTTCTCCCCGATGATTTATAGGGAACAATAGCCTAGATGTCGTTGTTGCAGCTATATTAGGCGTTAGATACAATAGCCCAAAGCACGACAACATCATCTGTAAGTGTGGGCCAGAGGTACCGTAAATATCGAACGCTGCTTTGTGCAATAATTTGCACAAAAATAGGTATAAATTTGGGGTCTTTTGCTGCCACAACACATATATGTTAATGCATAAAACAAAAATTTAAATGCATTTTACAATTTTTATCATGCCCACAAATTTATGTTGTTTTTTTTTTTGAAGGTGTTGGATTCAACCGAAAATGCACCTTTTACAATGCCAACTAGGTGTTGGATTCCACCAAAAATGCACCTTTTACAATGCCAACTAGGTGTTGGATTCCACCAAAAATGCACCTTTTTACAAAATTTTTGCAATAATTTTTGATTTGCAAAAAAATGATATTCATTGCTTTTGATTTTGCCCTTGTTTTCAGTTATATTTTGCAAAAAATCCAACAAATTTTGTGTTGCCCCCCCTTGATTTTACAAAAAAAAAAAAAAAAAAATAACAAGGTTTTCTGTTAAATTCTGTAGCCCACTTTTTGAAGTTTGCAAAAATCAATGTCTATGCTGTTCGATTTTTGTTTTGCAAAATTTTGTGCCTTCTTTTGTTTTGTTTTTGATGTAAAAAACAAATATTTGTCCTCTTTTGATTTTGTTGTCCTCTTTTAATGGATTGATAACCCTTTTTAAAAATATTGCATTTAATTTAATTAACTAAATTAAATAAAGTAAATAATTAATAGTGCACTCTAATTAATTAACTAATTAATTTAAAAAACTAATTAATTAATTAAATTAGAATAAAACGAAAAAATTATAAAATTTATATAAAAAAATTTGCAAACTATTTCTTTTGAAAAAAATGTGGCGTTTTGATTACCATAAGATTCCGCTCCTCCAATGGCTTGCAACTAGTGCAGTCAACAACGGGCACGATTTCCAAGGAACTCAACAAGCCATCAAATGCAGTGCGCAGGCGCGGTCAACGATGCTATCAACTACCACATGTAGATCGAGGACAATGTCCACTGAATCAGCAGCAAAGTCACGAGCGGCTAGCATACAGCGGGCGGTAATAGGAGTGCACAACGCATCGAAACAACTTCTATGCATTGGCATATATAAACCCTTCGGAGTTTCATCCCACGACGAATGTGGGACAAAACAATTGCCCACATAAAAAACAACACCAAACCGCCACTTGTCGATGTTCGATTGGATGAAGCTTTGTGCGCCGTGATTGGAGATTCTTAAAACCTTTGAAAAAGTTTTAATTTTTCATTTGTTTATCTCGTTGGCATCGTGATTTCGTTTTGCGACGCAAAAAAAAAAACAAACAAATTGTTTTTATTTCCGATCGAGCACGATTTTTTTCTTCTTCGGTGTAACGCTTCTTCAGTTGCGAGCAGGCATATCAGGGCGATCTAGTGGCTAACAAACAACAGCAATTTGCTGTGCATGGACCGGGAGGAGGTCTGCGTTGGCCGCACGATTGCAATTTTTTTTTTTAAATGCACTGGCGTGAGAGCTACGCTTCATGGATCTGTTGCAGCGTGGATTGGTAGCTTTGCAGCCCTCTAGGTCTACGCGAGTCTGTGTGGCCTGATCTGAGCTGCAATCTGGGTACCGATCTGGGTTGCAGTGTGTGTGTGCTGCGCGGGTCAGGGCGTGGCTACGGCCTGCGTCCTCACTGAGAACAGGGGCGCTAAGCCCTGTTTTTTTTTTAAATGGGAGGCACAGAAACAACAAAGAAATCTTGCTGTATTATACTGGCAAAACAATTCTCACCCAGATCCCGAAAGGACCGAGGCGTGCTCTGGTACCAATGTTGGATAATCGATCAACATTTTCATTAATCCAATGTGGATTTATACAATGGGACAGGCTTGCTAAATCCTACCCGAAGCTAACAATAGCAAACAACATAATATTTGTTGTTACTAACAAATAATATTCTAGGCTAACAATAGATTTCACGTTAGCTTAGCTTCTAGGATAATATAAAAAATAATAATGTAATAATTACATCCTATCCTAACATATTATAAATCTGAATTTTGTAAGCTTTTAATATGTCAGATTAATATTTTGCATGAAATCGTTTAGGACCTGAGTTTGATTGGTAGCTACCTTTGTATTTTTTCATGACCTGCCCAACAGTGATAGTGTCCCTCTTCATTATTTATAAAAAGATACAAATTTCATCCAGGAGACCCAAGTTCAAACCACACAAGGGACCAGGACCCTTTCAAAACCTGTTCTTTACCCTAAAATTTTACCCAAAAGGGATAGGCCGGTTGGTAGTGGCTGAGTGCTTGCTGCTGAGCTCCCCTGGTTCGATTCCCTGGATGGTTGGGGGTCCTGTTGACTTCGTCTTTACCCAGCGGGCTAGGGTTTATAAAGGTTCCCTATGCAACCAAAAACAAAAAGAGAAAAAGATACAAATTCTTGGATCAAATTCCTACTTGTTTCTCAAAGACATCTTCTATCTGTTTGCACCCATTTGGCAGGTCAATAGAGAGCACATTTAAGTCCATGTGGTTTGGCCTGCATCTTTTAGACCTAATAGAAAATGACATTGAGGACATTCCATCTGTTTGCAGCCATTTACAAGGACAGTAGTGCACATAGAATTACTCATATTTTATTCTTATTTTTCAGACTTCAGTTAAATGATGCCGAAGCATGTCTTTTGAGTGTGCGAGTGAATGCTATCGGAGACAAGATGAATGCCATACAGGAATTTTCAAACCCCGTCCATTTCATTGATAAGGAATTAAGTAGTTGTAATAAGGTTGAATCATTTTCAACCAACATTTAGTCTAGATATGATTTTTAGTCCAAGGCAGTTTATTGTTTGTCAGGATTGTTGGGTTGGCTAACTCATTGCACCAATATGTAGGATTATAAAATCTTATTTTAGTTAGTTTGGTATCAAGATTTTGGGTTTTGTAAGCCTATTTAAGGCCTCTTTGTTAATGAAAAGGCAGCTAGAACCAAATTCTATATCAGTTGGTATTGTTGATCACGATTCCGCCCTAGGAAAGGATTTGGTTTGCGTACGCACCCTAGACCCGAACCAACCTTGAAAGGCCGGAAGGAATGGATGCCTTCCGTGCCAATCTCCGGAGAAGTCCGACTCCTATACTACACTACTGGGGGTTTTAGATTAGGGAACTGGAAAGAGATTGGGAAATGACTGAAAGAGATAAAAAAGGGATAGTAGAAAGTGGGGAAGAACAAACAGCACAACCACCCATCTATATGCTATTAACACGGAGAATGTAACAAAAACTAACACTGCATTTACTTCCCTATGTATCCTTCAAGAAGACTCCAGATTCACTTATCCTCTAATGCCTAAATCCAGATAGCAGAATTACAACAATTAGAAAAATAAATGACATTAGCAAAAATAATCACAGAAGGCAGCATACAAAGAAGAGACAAAATTAGAGCCAAGGATTCTTAGTATTGATGCAAAGAGTTTGAATACAACGACTTTTTAGCAATATGTTCCCCCCCTTTTTTTCATTACAATGCATGGGTTTTTATAGAGGACCCTCCCTCTGAAACATTAATGACCGAGCGCACCAGGACGCTGGAGTAGCTGGGATTTGACGTCCGCCAAGCTTTGTAGCTGAAACCTCCCATCTCATTACTGCAGTTGGTGAGGGGACCACTTTGCGCGGCGGATTTGCATTTATGCCCCATAAAGATGTCTTGGATTCATACGCCACCCACTTTTCTTGTGAACGCGTGCCCCTCGGGAGTAACACTGGTGTCAGGAGGCGCCTAGGGGATACTTCGCTGAAGATTCGGTCTGGATCGCGTTTGGGATGGAGGTTCGCCAGGATTGCACCCGAGGTGTAGCTTCGCTAGGAAATTTGGTCGAACTGGCAGTCTTCAGAGGTTGAAAGGGGGGGGGGAACCTTGAATGTGCCGAACTGCATAAGTCCAAAAACCAACCTCAGTAGGCACGGTTCGTTGAAACTGGATCCAAGATGAAGCTTTGCTGAGAAAACTGGCTGAAGTGGAGGTTCGGCTGGGAGCCAGCTCGAGGAAGCAAGTTTGCTATCATTGAGAGCGGGGCAAAAGACTTCTTTGCTTTACTACTTCGCAGGAGACAGACGCTTCGCTGGAATGGGGGCCCGAAGTGGCAGTTCGGCAGAGAGTTGCCTGAAGTGGCTGGTTGCTAGCGAGGAAGAGTACAGAAGATTCTAACTCCCTTGCCCTGGAAAAAACTTTAATTAAGCTCGTGCTTCGCTTCGAATTGGCGCTTCGCTGAAGATGAGGCCCGAAGTGACAGTTCAACCGAGTTCTGGGTGAAGTGCCCCTGTTTGCCTTAAGAATTTTCCCGTTTTCCCAGCGGAAGTTCGCCAAAGCTGGGGCCAAAATGGAAGGTTCGGCAGACCAGGCGCCCGAAGTGGCTGCTTTGCTGAGTTTGGATCTGAACTAGCACCTTTCTGGAGGTGGTTCGTTGAAGACATGCGCCGAAGTGGCACTTCGGCAACTTTCCTGGCGAAGCAGCTAACTGCCTTAGACTCCTTTTTTTGCCATCGGGGGGAGGTTCGCGAGAGTGATAGCCGAAGTGAAGGTTCGGCAGCTATAGTGCCCGAAGTGACAACTTCGGGAGCATTCTGGGCGAAGCGCCCTTCATGCCTTAGAATATTTTCAAGTCCAAAGTGGACTTTTTCCTGTTTTCCTCAGCGAAGCTGCCGATTGACTCCTGTTTTGAGCGAAGCTGCTCCCTTCTGCCTGTTTTTGTCAGCGAAGCTGCTCCTGCATCTGAAATGGACATGGGGGCCACCAAAAGGCGGGTACTGGCTGCGCCGAAGCGCCATGAAAATGATAGAAGAGCAGAGAAAACAAAGCATGGAGGAGAAGGAGATTTAATCATGAAAAAACAAACAACACTTCAAAATTTTTACCCCTTGGACAAAATGTGACAAAACTGTCAACAGGTATCAAAGTAGCTCATTCTTGGCCTGTGATGGGGATTGCCTCTTTGGCAATTCCCCCTCCATCCATAGCCCTATGTTGTATTATTTGGTTCATATTCGGGATTATATTGTTAGAGGTTTACTTTGGCCAACCTTCATTTTGGCACTCCCAACTTTTCCAAGCTGTTTTTGGATTCATCTACTGATTTGATTGTAGAGATGTGTTTGTTGAACATGGCTTGCGATTTGTTTCCGTGACCACAGTTCAACAAATGGATGAGGAGGGTTTCACTCTCCCTAACTTTCGGATCTTGGGCCAGTTCCCTTGTACTTTCTATCTAAGCTGGAAAATAAAGAAAGAAACTAATCTAAAATACACAATGAATAAGCTAGAAAATGAAGGAAGGCAAACTGATCTAAAAAACACAGAAAACAAATCTGATCTACTTTGTTTGGGGAATAAGGGTGCAGGAGAAAGAAAATGTAGAATATAGCTTAAGGCATAGCAAGGTTTAGATGTGGTGCAATTGGTGTTTTCAGCAAAGACCGAATAACTTCAGCATGTAAGATCTTTGAATACTTGCAACAACAATCAAAGAGAAGGACTAACAGGGAAAAGGAGGGCAAAGCCACTAATTTCACACATTCATAAGGCAAAAGGTCAAAGACACAATTGAATAAGAATGCCATGCACAACTCTTTATTGATTTTGCAATTTGAATTTTTTGTACAATCTCACTCCGAAGAGTAGCTCTAGTATGCTTCGAAGGCCAAAAGACCCTTTACAATGAGCATCAAGCTCTTATTTATACTTGAAAGTGCAGCCAAAAAATGGACCACATATAATGTACCATGGTGATAACTACGAGGTTGCCAAAAATAGACATGGAGTGGAGTGCTCAACAAGTAGGGTGCTCATAGAGTAGTGCTCTCTGGGAGCGGTGTGGCCTTGGGAGGGTGGTGCTTGAGTAGAGTGGTGCCAGAGTAGGCTCGAGTGAGGCGTTGCCAAAGTGGGGCATTCCAAGAGTAGGGCACTTTGTTGAGTGGGGGTGCTCCAAAAGCGAGGTGCTTTGCCAAGCGGGGACATTCGGGAACAAAGTGCTCTGTGGAGTGGGGCACTATCACTTTCAAACACTTAGCCAATTCTTGTTGATTTCTACCCTCTTCTTTCTGCCTCAGCTTGTGCAACGGTTCTCCATTCGGAGCATGATGGTAGTAGCGAGCCACTACAATTTCGGCATTCATGGGGGATGTCAATCCTGATTGACGAGAGATCCCAGATTGTGCCTTATTCTTGGGCATGGAGTTAAAATTGAGGTAGTCACATAGCAAAACTGATGATTTTGGAGGGAAGAGTGTTAGTGTACCTGCAACGATATGTGGATCGATGAGGGTAAGGATACTAGTTTGATGCAACGACATAGATGATGGCACGAATAGGGTGATGATGGGTGATGAGAAGGGTTGAGATGAGGACCATGAGGTGATACGACAATACTTGCAATATGGAAGACCAAAGGAAGCATAGAGGATGGTGGAATAGTTGATGATAGTGACATTAATGATGGTGTGACAAACTGATATGGGATGTTGTAAGTTGGTAATGGCGAATGGGATGGCCCTAAGACTAGAGTAGGTGAGCCTGTTGGTGACCTTCGGACTAAGGCTGTGCTTATTAGAGGTGAGATGGGCGTAGTAGAAGTGAAGGGGATTTGAGAAGTGGGAACAAAATAAATAAGAGGGGAAGAGTAAGAGTGACAATAGAAGAAACAAAGGAGGTGGAAGTGAAGTGATTGTGAAGTAGATGATGGAAGAAAGGGATGAGAAGAAGTGAGAACTTGAGTGTCTCTTACAATATTTTCGCTCAAGTGAGAGTTCTTTCTTCTTTTTTATGTTCTATTTTATTTATTTTGGTTAAGTTGGGTGTTGCTCGGTATAGAGAAGGGCACTTTGTCGATTAGGACAATTCAAGAGTTGGGGCGTTAGTCAAGTGGGGCACTTCGGGAGTGGGGCGTTAGTTGAGTGGGGGTGTTCTATGAGTGGGGCACTTCAAGAGCGGGGTGCTTGGTGTGCTTCCAAACTTTATTTATCTATTTTTAATAGGAAAAAACAAGACAAGGGGAAAATCTGAAATGGATCAACGAAGAAGGGGTATCAAACATCCCGATTTAGGATTTTCGCTCGAACAAAACATTTTATTTATTAATTTTGGGGCTAAGTTGGGCTCTCCTTACAAGCAGGACACTCCCAAACAGTTTGTTTTTCTTTTGAACTGTGACAAATCATTTATCTCGGATTTGTTGGCTGCTATTCTCATTGAGTGGGTTGCTTCCTTTGATCGTCTCCAAAAAGTAGTTGCCTTTCCTGTTGATGCGGATGTTCCAACTCAAAACCTTCAAACACCTATGCAGACAAACTATGTCAGATGGCACTAACAACGTACTGCTAAGAAGTCTTCTCCAAGTTAGAATTTCATGGATGCCCTCTAGTGAACAATATACCCCCCCGTTAGAGGAGTGTGTAGATCTGAAAATAAAAAACAAAGTCTTGGAAGCTAGGGCTGCATTTGCTCATTTGATCTCTCCCTGCTCTGAATCTTGATACTAGACGTCTAGAGAAGAATATTCCCTTTCAGCCTTGAAGTTGTTGGTAGAAAGGGTGGATGCATGAACTTTTGTGACTATGACCATTTCCTTACTCCCTGTCTCATCCCAGGGTGGGCTTTGGTATCGAAAGCTAGCCCGAGTCTTTGTTCCTATGTGATCAAATAACAAATTGTTGTTTAGCAAGAGCATTCTATCTTGATGTCATTCTTCAACAAACCTACTATTGCTCTCCATAGTGTTGAACTATTGGAATGTGAGCCCTTCTTCAACCTCACTTCCTAAAACCACGGGAAACTGCATCATTCTTAGAATTATTATCTTTCTATTGCTGAGTGTGGTTCCTTCATATGAACTCATTTGGACACTTTTGGGAGTTGCAGGCAAATCCATACCTATCGGTTGAACAATGTTTGTTTGTAGGATTTCTTCCTTAGGGAGATAGAATTTTTGTGTAGTAAGTCCTATTGTAAATTCTTTGAGACTTGAAGATTCTTTCTCTAGGATAAAATTAAATATTTCATTCGCCAAAGGAAAATCTGCTTCCACTGCTATAGACTCTTCCTCTTCTAGCCAAAATAGACATGCCACATATTCTATTTCATCCTCTAAATATTCATCCACCAAATCTTTGTTCTCCACTTTAGGTTCCCTTTTTGGTTCACACAATGTTTCGAGAATTTGGTAGCCTTCTTTGGGGTTTTTTGCTTCAAGTAAGGGAAACACTTATAGGCTGCCGAAGCAGAAGCCAGGAATCTGGACATGCAAGGTTGTTTGGTTGAGGATAAAGACATGTTGCATGGTGGGAGACATTGTCCGAGTGGTGAAGCACAATGTTCGGATGAGAAAAAATATCATCTAGATAATGAAGTAGCCCATCTAGTTGGAGGAAGAATGCACTGCTTGTTTGTTTACCCATGCAAGCTAGGTCATGCTTAATTTTGCATTGTCTAAGGAGGGAGAAAAGTTGGGGATAGACACCAAGCACTACAATATTGCATTCAGCATAGGGTATATATCAATGAAATGCACTAAAGCATCCACCATCGCTAATGCTATCCCCTTTTTTGGCAATGATGAATACCGAGATGTTCGTTTTGCCAAGAAAAGAGCTTGGTTGAAGGGACATTGTTTTGCTAGGAGGAGACTAAAGTTTTCCAAAAAAAAAGCCAATGACAACACCCATTTGGAAGGAGCTGTCTACAACTGAAGTATGTCATGAGAAAAGGAGTTTGTCATATGTGTTGTTATCAAGAAGTGTTAGGACTCAGGTATATCATATTATAGTCAAACGTTACATGATATCATGGCAAAATCACAAAAAAATAAGGATGATATAACTAGTTGTCATTGCATCCTGGTCCTTGACATCTGACTCAAGCAACTTTGGTATATCATCTTTGCTATTGGTAAAGTCACATACGATGTATAATTTGACTCCTCCAATGGGACTTGGACCAATCCCTCCTGCACTTCTTTGTAGGGTTGGGAAAGAAAGGTTCATATCTATTAGAGTCAGGGGAGGCTTCCCTCCCCTTTATTTATCTTTAGTTCATTCTTTTTGCCTTTATAACTAAGCGTAGGTTGTAGGGAACACTTGGTTGTCCCTTAGATGGTCAAGAGACATCCTTGATGTTCCTAGCCATCTTGGGGATGTGTAGAACACTCTTGGATGTCCTTAGGGACAGGAAGATGTCTTAGAGATGTTCTTCTATCCTGGAGGATGTCTACAAGCTCAAACAAAATCAAGGACATCCTTGAGAGTATCCCCTATGCATTACTACATCCTTGAGACATCTTGGAGATGGGGATGAAAGGATATTATCAAGGGCAAGTTCTCATGGAACACTTCTAATGTCGCCTTATGACATTTATACATGTTTTCATTGTCATATTTCAACATGCAAAGCCAATGTAACTCAAGAAGATTGTAGTGAATGTCTTCTATGCTTCTTCGCAATAATTTTACAAATCTTGTTCAAAACAATTCCTTAGGTGTGATGTTTCCTCTTCACAACATCTTGACTGTTACGCATGTTGAAAATAGTAATTGAGGAAGTCCAGATTCCTAAGAAAATCCAACTCCTATAAATCTTCCCTTTTAAGTGAGAGACCACGTCTGTAGCATATCGTGATTGCTGTACGCACCTGTCTCTATTTGGATGCACACATAAAAGTTTGTTATACTTGTTGTTTTGATTAACCCTAGCTTGATTTGACTTGTAGAGATCTACTGAGATTAAGTTTTGCTATATGAACTATTGCTAGATTTTGTGCACTATATAACTGGAAACAAAAGGTTGTATAGATGCACGGGTTTGTGGCAATGGAAGGTGCAGCTATGGAGAAACTGGTGTGGACCCCAAAATTAGGATACACGAGTGGGAGTGTGCAAAGGTGTGAGGGTACATAGGGTTCAGATCTTAGAAATGAAATCATAAAGTTGAAACATGAACTTGGGTATGCTCTGTGATAAAATCATAAAATTTAAAAGTTGAAGCATAAAATCAACAGAAAACTCGAGGAAAAAATAAATTAAATTCAAATGCGAGAATTATCAAGTGTTGAATAGGAGCTAGAGCAGACCTTTTCAGCAAGCATAGGAATAATAAATGGTGTATTCCCTTCCTTCTATATCTTTATTGTTTTTCATTTATATTCTTTTATTGCAATTGACTAGGGTGCATGCCCAAATGAGGGTCAATGAACCTAGTGCGCCACCTCAATTGAGGGCGTCTCCATCGAGAAGGGTATGTTTTGCACCACTTGAGGACCCCATACGAGTGCAAACGAAAATTGGTCATTTATGTTCATGTAGACAACATAGGATTGAACTTATGTGACTAACATGAGCTAAAATAACTCTGATATTTCTTGCATATAGTATGCTCTATTGAAGAAGTAGAGTCCTTTTTTCCAATACCATCATCTTATACATACAATGCATGGCAGATCATGTGGGTCCACAGGGAGTTATGCTATGCATACTTAAATTAAACTCTAATCATTATTATAATTTTAAAGTAATGAAAATAAACTATTTACGTATTTATAACAGGAGTATGCTGTCTAAATCAGAAATAACAGTCTATGATTCAAAGATAACATATTTGTGTATGCCAATGGGGATCTATGGGAAGAAATACTATTGTGTTGAGTTATTTATCATGAACTAATCTGAAATGGCAGTTTTGAGGTAATGAAATCCTCTTTGATTAGTATGCTTATCTTGATAATAAATTTTTAAGATAACTATTTCATAAGCTTGTTAGGAGATTTTTTCATAAAGTTTTCTAGATAATTTGTTGGGTAAATTTTCTTATAGCAGTGGAAATTGTCTTCTTTTTGTTTACGGATACAGGTTGCAAACCAGTTAGCTACTATTGTCTCAAAAATAGCAAGGATAGACTATCCTAAAGAATGGTACTTGAATCATTTAACTCTATATTCAATATTTCACTTTTCTTTGTTGCGTATGATCCTTTGAGTATATGTAAAGCAAAGAGCAAGTTATTTTGATGCCAAAATTGGTTTACTTTTTAATATTTTTGTCAAACTTTATTTATGGAAACATAATTATAGATCTGCAAATTGAAACTCAAGATGATTTTTAGCTTGAGTCGTGATTTTAAACTCTTTGTCCAAATTTGTGCTTTGACTTTCCAAACAACAAATCTGAGAATTTGAAAGAAGTATTCAGTGTACGTGTAATATTATATCATCGTTTCTTAAATAAAAAAGCCCACAAGCCCTCTCATAACTTTTATAGAATCTTGTATTATTTAACAGAACAATGAACTGTCGGCTTGTTGCAATTTTTGGATACATGATATGTATTATTAAACATAAATAAACCTCATTTCATTCTAATGTACTGTTTTTTTAAAAATTCCTTAGCGTATTCTTTGAGGTTCTTTTGTGCACTATGGTTATTCCCGTGGTTAGTTGATTTGTTGTTTAATATTTTTGTTTTGTTGAATCTTAGTACTAAGAATTGAAAATGATATTACATTTCCAAATTGCATCTTCCATCAGATAATAAAAACGTTTTCATTCCTTTAATCTTAGATAAGGAAATCCTTGAACATATTGGTCTACACAATCTTAAGAATAATTCACAATCCTTTGGTGCATATAATATCCTTTAGCATCACAGAGAAGGAACTGTCTTGACATGTCATCTTTGTTGTGAAATCTCAAGGATAAATTGGATTTAGTTTTTTCAGGACTTACTCTGAATTCTCAACACTAGTTTTGAACTTGCTGAAACAATAGAGAGTTATACTCAAATGAATTAGTACCAGGTTTGCAGAGTTGTGTGGCTGTATCTGGGCTACCATCACACTGAATGTGCTCAGTCCAAATTTAGCTGGCTGCCATGAAAAAACATCTTTGTCAATCATCTTGATGGTACTTTATTAATAGAGTTGAAACTATGCAACTTCTAGTAACAAAGAGATACCTATTTTGTTGTTAACTAATTTTCATTTTTATGGTCATATGTTGAATATGGGTAGGTAGATACACATGCATGCATTGTAAGCTATCCTGAACTGGACTGGATTGTTAAAGATTTTATGATTTTATCGATAAAATATCAAATAATGATGTCGAGTCCACAAAGTTACAGATTGCCTTCCTTGGGCATACACACTTCATACAAAGGTATAAGCATCATGATTCATAATGTTTAGAAGTAAAAAAACATGGAGGCATATCTTGGGCTATGACATTGCAGACTACTCCCTCAGATAGGGTAGTCTCCACTAATCTCCTTTGGATAGTATTGTTTACTAATTTGGAACTCCAACCGATTCGTCACATTGATTATCCTTAATTAACAAATAAGGAATAAGAAGGACCAAAGTCTATGACAATTATGACTTTGTTTACAGGCTGTTTTGTAGCCATTTAAATCAAACACGTTTTGCCTGGAGGGTCACACTTGGGTCTTGATTTTAATAGTTCTACCGGTAAACTTATTGTAGATATTCCTTTCAACATTTGTGCGTATAGGCTAAGTTGACCTGTGGGTCTTAAATTCTTGTTCTCACAGGCTGATCCGTAGGTCTTTTTTAGTTGAGAGAGAATATGAAAGAAATTAGATTAATGTCTAGGGATGAACAAAGCAAGCAAATGGAACTCAAAGTACCAAATTTTAATCGTTAATCAGGGGCTCTAAACAACAGCTAAAGATAAGTCATCTGAACTAAAATTAGGAAGCAATAAAACCCAAAAAAGAAAGTGAAGGTGAAATCATAGGCAAACTCTGGACAAGCTAGAATATACAAAAGCATCTAGTAAGAAACAATCTTGTGAAAGGAAGGCCTCCTGTGAAAAGTAATTAAACAAAGAGAAGGGAGCTGATGGAGAAGAAGGCTCCAGGTTTGTGTTAGGAATCAAGAATAGAATATGGACTAATGTCCTTGTTGATTGCCACAAAGGTGCCATTACTGAGTTTGATGATGTCCTGAGGATAATAGCTTATAAAAAGGCATCCTAGTTGCGGAGAAAGAAGGATGTTCTAGTGGGTTTCCTAACATTGGATGCCGGTGGTTGTTTAAACTTACAGAGAAAATTGATAATACATGTTTGCTCCTTTGTTTTGAATGACAAATCAGGGAGGGTAGGTGATCCTCTATATTGAGTGTGGTAAGTAGAAGTTTAGCAGTAAATATGGCACAGTAATCAACAATAATACTAAAAAACAAAATCATAACAGCGCACAAACCAAGAAGAGAATACACCAAGCAGCAAAACTGATTTTTTTTTTCCTTAATTCAAAATAAATCATTGTATTTAAATTTTTGTTAGACATGATGAAGTTGAAAATGGACCTGCTGATGTCAATAATGCTTGGTACTTACAATAGTTAGACGATACAA
Organism: Wollemia nobilis; assembly: GCA_028583015.1. Lineage (NCBI taxonomy): Eukaryota > Viridiplantae > Streptophyta > Pinopsida > Araucariales > Araucariaceae > Wollemia > Wollemia nobilis. The sequence continues at coordinate 3,817,192 of JAQPPZ010002224.1, forward strand.
ATTTGCACATCTAAATTGTTGACATCAAGCTCTTGTTATTCATCAATGTTAGGAACAACAGTCTTCATGAATTCTCGAAAGCTCTTTTCACTTTATACTTTTCTGGATAGTTATGAGAAATGTCGCAATAAATCCACACAAATTCAATTTTTAGGATCTTGATGTCAGGGTGACATCATTATGCATTATTATTGTCATGAAAATCAGAGTTGTCTCCCTTTGTTCTATGGTCAGCATAAGTGAAAGAAAATAGAAAATAATACTATGAGATAATGAATAACTTGGACTTGTCCAATGCTTAACAAATGTAGGTTTGTTGATGTCAGACGAAATCAACAAGATATTGATTAAGGTTTGATCATGATGTTGTGTTGGTGTTTATTGTGTTTGTAATTTTCTTTTGTTGTAAGGTCAATTCTAAGGCTTGCTTGTTTAATCAATGAGAAATGTGAGTGTTAACTTTTCTCCAAGGGTGTTATACATTATATCAAGTGATCTGGTGGTAAAAGAGGTTCTCTCTTGGGAGTGGCATAGGTTCAAGTCCAATCCTGGGTAGTTAACATGTAAAAGCCAAAAGGGTTGTCTGCCAATTGATAGAAGCAGTCAGATTTATTTAACCTGTCAGAAGAGAGCAATTATTAAAAGAAAGACACAAGCTAGAGTGATGGAAATTCAATTTTGTTAGTTCATGTATAACATATTGTGAAGATGGTACAAGTATAGTTATTTCCTATTAAATTTAACTTTTAACTTCCTTTTAAAGGTTTTAACCTACGGATTAGTAACCTTGAAATTCTATAATTGAATTACTCCAATAGAATATATATCTTCCTGTTGCCACATTTTGCACGGGGTGCCATGTTTTCGGTTTTTGTAAGTGAGCTGCTCTTTTCCTTTCCTTCTCCTCATTTTCCCTTTCTTCATTTCTCCCTTTCTCCCTCTTCCTTGCAGTTTCATTCCTCCTTCTTCCTCCTTCTTCCCCCAGTGAAGTTTCCAGCAAGTGTTCCCTGAAAAATGACTAAGTCTGGGGCGCAACCCGACTTCGCAGCGAAGTCGGAGTGCGCCCCCCAGTTGGAGCGCAGTAGGGAACGCGAAGTGTGCAAGCAGACAGGAACAGGCAAAATCTGACTAAGTGTCAGGGCGCAACCCGACTTCGCAGCGAAGTCGGGGAGCGCCCTTCTTCCTGGGCGCACTTGGGAAGCAGTCTGGCAGAAAATCAGCTAAGTGTTGGGGCGCCACCCGACTTCGCAGCGAAGTCGGGGTGCGCCCCCTCTCCAGTGCGCAGTCCGAACGGCGGTAAGGACAGCAGAGTACCGGTGCGCAACCCGACTTCGCAGCGAAGTCGGGGTGCGCCCTCTGACCGGTGCGCAGTCGGGTAAGGTGAACTCAGAAATTGACTAAGGCACGGAGGCCTTCCCAACTGCGCTGTCTTCCACCTGCGCAACCTGACAGCGCTCCAATCCTGGGCGAAGTTGGATAAACCGCCTTTCAAGGCAGACACGTGTCATCCATCAGCATCCGACAAGTGTCCAACTTCGGGATTCGAGCCAAGACATGACCGGAAAAAGGACAAAGCATGGGCTGCACTATCTACGCCAGCTGCCATCATTTAAGGCTGATAAGAAGTTCCATCCGCCACAACTACCCGCATTCCTGCTGACCAAAGGTTTGACCCAACACACCGCCACGTAGCTGTACATCTTTCAGGGAGACCATGCCGCAAGTACAGTCCTGCCCGACGAAGTCGGCATCGGCGGCTCTTCGACCGCTTGTGTCAGCTAATGTTTAGTCTGGGACTTTGTGCCCGAGAATGTAATCGGGGGAAACTTGAGGCTATAAATAGCCCACTCATATTCATTGTAAAGTGGTGGAAGGGGAATATATTGCTAGGGAACTATTGTAGCTGTGCGTTTGCCTCTAATACAAGCATATACTTGGCTCACGCTTCTTGTCTTTTATCTTGTATGCTGCCTCTCCTTGTCATTTCTGCCTCATGTTTCTTGTATCATTGCTTCTTGTTGTACTGAACTCTGGACTCCGGTATTTGATGATCAAGTATTCCTGGAATGCATAGATAGAGGATACATAGGATTAATGATAGTTGTAGTTTCAATGTGTGCTTTGTAAAGGAATGTTGTTAGTAGCGGTGATTGATTCGTTGCCGTGTGCTGCTTATTCCCCCCACCCAACTCCAATCACATTTGGATTCTCTTTCCGCACTTTTATCTCTTTCCCTGCACTCTTATCTTAACACTAAAAACCCCACGGGAAGCCGGCCTTCTCCGGAGATTGGCACGGAAGGCATTCCTTCCTTCCGGCCTTTCAATGCGGTGGGCGAATGCGGGCGCAATAACAACAAATCCTTTCCTCATGGCAGATTCGTAACCAACATTTTCTCTGGCACGCCCGGTGGGACATGGTAGTTTCCCACCCCCAAACGAAATCGAAGCACGAGTGCTCGCTTCATTGCTGTTAAAAATCAGAGCACCTGGCGACTCTGCACATATCTGAATACTCTCTGAGTCCGTGAAGACCGGTCCTAACGCCTTCATGCAAACGAGAAGGTGGCGAGCAAGGAATCCGGGAAACCCGCATGACTTTTACGAAATTGACATTGACGCTCCAGGCGAGCGCGTCAGGCTGGCTGATTACCAAGCTCGCGTGGAAGAAATTCAAGAGGCCGAGGCTGAAATTCAAGAGGCCGAGGCTGAAATCGAAGAAGTCGAGGCTGAGGAAGAATCCACATCCTCGGACGGTTCTGACACCGAGTACACCACCGGAGGAGAAGAAGACATGGCTGCCCAGCAGAACGATGATGACCTCTTCCCGGCGGTGGACTCTACGGGGCCCTTGGCCCTAGTCGGACAACAAGCTGTGCCCCCTGCTGCCTTAAAGTCTATCCCTACGTATGACGGCTACGGCAAGACGGCGTATGAACACATCCAGGACATTACGGCCCTGGCTGCGCTACATTCCATCACTGACGAAGGTGTGAAGACCCGTCTGCTGGCCCTTTCCCTAAGGGGAAAGCTTCTCTCCTGGTGGAGATCACTGCCGAGAGGGATCCATCACAGGGTGGCGACAGTTAGCCGGCAGGCTCGTGAAAGGATGCAACGAGTCTGCTGATCCCTCTTCTTTACTGCATCAATTCCAAAGTATACAACGACACCCCCAAGAGGAGGTGTCAGACTTCAACATCAGGTTTGCGAGGTCTTGGAAACGAGTACCTCGCGAACTCCGACCTTCAGCAGGTCAGGCCGCCTACTACTACCTGAGGTCCTTCAACTCAGACATTTGCCTGCTGCTGAAGGTAGCCAGAATCGACTCGTTCCCTGCTCTGTACGAGGCTGCCCAACAAGCTGAAATGGATATCATTTCCATCGGTAGACTCCCGCATAGGGTACAGCTGCCTATTTACCCTGACTTTCCCCGATCTCAGTATCCATCAACTTCGATCCAGTGTCGTCCACTTCAGGACAGCAACCCCAGCAGCAATGGAATCCGGCGCCGGTCGTGAATCCTTATGGCCCGCCACAGATACATTATCCTAACCCTCCTCCTCCGCATTTTCCAGCGCTCCCTGCTCCTCCGCAGTATGCACAATATTCTACACCTCCTCCATTGGCTGCATTACCTCCCCCAGCTCAGTTGCCGCCTCCTGACAATGATATTCAGAATAAAATCCTCCAGGAGGTACGAGCTTTGGCCTCCGGATATCACACCATGTCCAACGACATGACCGTTCTAAAGAAAAAACAGGCCCAGATGGACCTTGTTCCAAGGAGGCCATATCCGCCCCCGGCACTGACAAAAGATCAAGCCCCAGAACGGCGAGATCAAAGGCGGCCCCCTCCGAGAAATGCTGCCATTGAAGACCAACCTGGTACCTCTGACCAGGTCAACTGGTGCACCACGTGCAATGACCCGCATTCGGAGGATGACTGCACACTGCACCAACACTACCTCCAGACCTTGGCCGGCAGCGCCATAGAGGATGAAGAACTCTACATGATCCTGGGCGATGAAAGCAACTTTGCCGTCCCAGAGGAAGATCCGTTGCCGCCTCCTGCCAAGGAAGACAGAAAGTCTGCTGAAGCCGCTGCAAAGCCCTTGAAGGTATACGCCAGGAGAGATAAGGCGCAACCTGCTGGGCTACCACCTGACAAGAGGCTGTGGCCCTACACAGCCAAAGAGAAGACTCCTCACTCCCGCAGTCAAGCCTCCCGTAGCAAAAGCTCCCCCGCCTAAAGCTCCCGTTGCTCAACCTCCAGCTGAAACCAAAGAACAAGCTCAGGAGAAGCTGAGATATCCGTCTCTGACCAAGAGACGAGAGAGTTGAGGCCACTCAGCGATACCGGACGAAGTATGAGCCGGCAAAAGAAGCGGAAGGAGCTAGCACCTCGGGCTACAGCATAGTAGACGAGTTGAAGAGGACCCCCGCAAGAATCAGCATGTATGATGCTCTTCAGCTCCCAGGGCAGGTTGATCTGCTGCAGGAATCTCTGAAGATCATGAAGAATGGCAAGCAGATACAGCCCACTGTTCTGGTGCAACCCCTAACAGTCTCAGCCACTGGGAAGAACAGACCACCTCCCTTCTATCTGTCATTACGGATGCAAGGGTACATAGTGCACAACTGTATGGTGGACTCTGGTGCTTCCACGACCGTTATGCCGAGAGCCGTCTGCGACGAGATCGGGATGGAGTACACAAGGAGCAGCCAAGGCGTGCTGCAACTGGACGGCACCCCTGTCAAGACAGTCGGTGTCATTAAAGACATCCCTATTCGGCTGCACAAAGCTCTCGACATCGTGGTCATCCAAGAGGTCGTGGTCGTCGACTTGGAACCCTACTTCGGCATGTGTCTCTCCAGGGAGTTCACTGCGAAGTTAGGAGGGTATCTGTCTCTAGACTACTCACACATGGAAGTGCCCTTCAAAGGAAGGAGACTGAAGATCTACAACGAGAAGCCTTCCACTTTCCTAGTAGAGAAGATACCCGGAGAAGAGTCGCAGGACTGCATGGTTCAGATGACGGAGGAAGAACTGGTGGTGGTGGACATGACGGAGCAAGCTCTTGAGCTGCTGCAAGTAGAAGATGAATTCTCCTTGCGGGACTTCAACGCCGTGATTGAAACTGAGCAAGGCTGCTACATCGTTGTTCAGCACTGAGAGGCTTGACAAGTCGGCCAAAAGAGAAGTGGGACCTGCACCGGAAAAGCTGTGGAAGCTTTTCTTTGACGGCGCACGATGCAAAAATGGCGCCGGTGTTGGTGTACTTTTGGTTTCCCCAACCGGGATCCGGAAGGACTACACCTACGAGCTGGCATCGGAGCTGTACCAACAACGCGGCGGAGTACGAAGCCCTGTGCTTGGGTTTGCGAAAAGCGGAGAGGCTGGGGATTAAGCATCTGCAGATCTTTGGCGATTCAGAGCTGGTGTGCCACCAGATTACGAACAAGTGCGCCTCCAAGAAGCACTATCTCAAGGCGTACCGTAATCGGGTGTGGGATCTGATGGAGTCTTTCGACTCATTGAATGTCAAGGCTATATCACGTGAGAAAAACAAGCATGCTGACATTCTGGCGTCTGTTGGAGCCAGTACGTTCCGGCTGATGACATCGTCCAGAAGCCGAAGCCGGTTCGTACCATTTACGAGCCTTTTGTGCACGATAAGGACACCCACTGGCAGGTGTTTGATTGTGACGAGGAGATCGTCACATTTTTGGTTAACGAAGCGTGTTCAATCGAAGGTAGAGACCATGATGACGAGCAATATGAGGGGTTGATACAGCTGAAAAATAATCATGTCCCAAAAGGACTGATTACACTTGAGAGTCTATTTGATCAAAATGACAGAGCAATATCACATCGGATCAAAGTAGACCCGAAGCAGTACGCCGACCTGGAGCTTGAACCTGGAAAATCAATTAAGGTCGGGACAGACTGCACCACAGAGGAACTCGAGCAGATCAGAACATTGTGCCGAGAGTTCCCTGACATAGTAGCCTGGTGCTACCAGGACTTGAAGGGGTATGACAGAAATATAATCCAGCATACCATTGAGCTAGAAGATGGCGCCAAGCCATTCCGGCAGAAGCAGAGGGCTGTGAATCCGAAGATCGAGGCCATGATGAAAGCCGAGCTCTTGAAGATGCTGGAAGCCAAGATCATCTACCCCATCAAGCATTCATCCTGGGTTGCGAACTTGGTTCCCGTGAGGAAGAAGAACGGAGACATTCGTCTCTGTGTGGACTTCAGAAATCTGAATCAGGCCTCCCTCAAGGACCATTATCCGCTTCCCCAAATCGATCAGATCCTCCATATAGTTGCTGGAGCCCAGAGATTTTCCCTCTTAGACGGCTTTTCCGGCTACAACCAGATATGGGTCAAGGATGAGGACCAGCATAAGACGGCGTTCACCACCAAATGGGGAACGTTCGCCTATCAGCGCATGCCTTTCGGCTTATCCAATGCTGGCGCCACATTCCAGAGAGCCATGGACCTGGCCTTCCGAGAGCTGCTCAACAAGGTTATTGTCATCTACTTGGATGACATGACTGTATTCTCTCACAAGAGAGAGGACCATGTTCCCCACCTGCGGCAAATATTTGAAAGGTGTCGTGAATTCGGCATCTCCATAAACCCGAAGAAATCTGTCTTCGCGGTAAAAGAGGGTAAGCTGCTGGGGCATGTCATCTCCGAGAAAGGCCTAGCCGTGGACCCTGATAGAGCAGAAGCCCTCCTCCGCTTGCCCGCTCCAATTGACAAGAAGGGGCTGCAGTCCTTCTTCGGCCAAATCAACTTCGTGCGGAAGTTCATACCGGACTTCGCACAGGTAATCAAGCCCATGGCCGAATTGCTGAAAAAGGATGCAGAATTCTTATGGACTGATGAGAGGAGGCAGGCCTTCGAGGAAATCAAGGCCCGAATTGCACAAGCTCCGGTGTTGATAAACCCGGACTACTCCAAGGACTTCATCCTGTACGCGGTGGGAGAACCCGAGAGTTACGCCGCAGTCTTGACCCGAAGGGAGACGATGGCGAAGAGCGCCCCATAGCGTTTCTGAGCCAAGTGATCCTGCCGCATGAAGAAAAGTACAACTTTATAGAGCGGCAGGTTCACGCTGTTATGAAATCTCTCCGGAAGTTCAGGCACTTTGTCTCCCAGAGCAAGATCACTGTCTTTGTGATACACCCGGACGTCCGAAGCTTCATCATACAAGGAGAGCCGGGTCACAAGAGAGCGGGATGGATTGCGAAAATTTAGGAGTTCGACATCGAAGTACGGCCAACCAAGCTTATCAGAGGCCGAGCCTTGTGCCAAGAGCTGGCCCGAAGCGCAGCAGCCCAGATATCCGCCTGTAAGTGGGAGGATCCAGCAACAAACACCAACCTAGCCAACTCCTTACCCGAGGAGTGCGACTGGACAGATGACCTGGTGAAGTATTTCTGCACCGGGAGATGTCCAGACCACCTGAATGCCTCACAAAGAAGGAGGTTTCGGCTAGGTGCATTGAAATACACTCTTCGCCCCGAGGGGCTTTACTTCAAAAACATTGACGGCATCCTGTTGCGGTGCGTCAAGAAAGCAGACCAACCCAGGGTCCTTGGAGAATTCCACTCCGGGATGCCTGGGGGTCACCATTATGCAAGGCCTACGGCCTTGAAAATAATCGAGTTGGGTACTATTGGCCCACTCTCTTTATAGACGCGCATGCGGTCTGTACAAAATGTGATCAATGTCAGAGATTTGCTGGCAGAAATAGAAAAGCACCCCTGCCCCTTCAACCGATCCAAGCCGAGACTCCGTTTCAGCAATGGGGTCTGGACTTTATCGGGGTGATTACGCCGAACTCTGCAGCAAGGCACAAGTTCATCCTTACCGCCACCGATTACTTCACACGGTGGGCAGAGGCGATCCCCACAAAGAATGCGGACCAGGAGACGGTCATCAGGTTCCTTGAGAGCCTCATTACCCGCTTCGGGGTCCCTGAGTCAATAGTGACGGACAATGGTCCGGGGTTCGCAGGCGCTGTACTCACGGAGTACACCGGCAAATACGGCATTTATCACAAAATGTCTTCCAATTACTACCCGCAGGGGAACGGTCTTGCCGAGTCCACCAACAAGAATCTGCTGAAAATCATCAGGAGGACAGTAGAGAAAAACAAGAGGACTTGGCACCTACTCCTGGATCGGGCGCTGTGGGCGGATAGGATATCCTTCAAGAAGTCCATTAAAACGTCCCCCTATGCGCTCGTATACGGCAAAGAAGCAGTCTTGCCGACCCACATCGAAATTCCCGCTCTCTGGATGCTTGATGAAGAGAGAGGCAGCGGGGATCCGGTAGATGACAGACTTTGCCAACTGCTGCAGTTAGAGGAAGACAGAGAAAAAGCGTACCAGGCCTTCACCAAACACGCTGAAGCGACACAAGGCTGGTTCGCAAAAGGTACCACTACCCGAGTTTTCAAGATCGGGGACTTGGTGCTAAAGTGGGACTCGCTAAAGGCGAAGCCGGGCAACCACGGCAAGTTTGATGCCCTCTGGGAGGGCCCCTATCAGATTGCCCGGGTAAATCAGTTCAATGCATTTGTGCTCCGGGATATGGAGGGACAGCTTCTCCCCATCCCCGTCAACGGGTTCCACCTCAAAATTTACCGCCACTGAAGGCGCCCAAATGGGCCCTTCCTTGTACAGATTTCCCTTCTGCATTTTTAAGTTTTCAGGATGTATATATTTCAGCATTCAGTTTGTTTAAGTTTTCTTAAAGCCCAAGTAAAACCAAGGCAAAACCCCGACTTCGCAGCGAAGTCGGGTAGCGCTCCTTGAACGGTGCGAAGTTCGGAAGAAGGCAGCTGAAAAGAGGAGCTAAAATGACTAAGTATGGGTGCGCAACCCGACTTCGCAGCGAAGTCGGGCTGCGCCCCCTCCAAAGGGCGCAGTTGGGTAACAGACAGCAAGAAAATGCCAAGTGTCAGACTGCGCAGGCAAACCTGGGCGAAGTCGGGTTGCGCCCATTTTTCGGGCGAAGTCCGAGTGCGCTCCCATTCTCGGGCGCACCTTGGATGCTCCGGTGCGGGAAGCTGAAAATGGCTAAGTGTAAAATCAGATTGCGCCCTTTTTTCGGGCGAAGTCGGAGCGCGCCCATTTTCCGGGCGAAGTCCGAATGACCCACCACGGCAAATATGAAAAATTCTAAGTTGGGTCATGGGCCAAAAATTCTTCCTAGTAAAGTGTGCCCAAATGGTGGCGATGACGTCAGCAATGGCACAACGTCCAAGGAGGTTTAAATGATTGCACATCTTTCAAGAATGATGCATTAAAAAAGCAAGGTGCGTTTGGACCAACGGCTAATGGGGTGCGCTTTTCGAAAATAAGCCCATACGCAGCCGCCAAAAATAATAACGCCTCCACCAACTCCAAGTTAACTGCCCTAACTCCCTCCCTCGCACCATTAATGTTGCAGTCGTTGTCTACAAAAAGGGCCCTGGCGCAACCAGAAAATTCAAATCGTTCAAGCTGATTCCTTGACTGCAAGGAATAAAGCTGACAAACTCAGAAGCCGTAATTCCTGCCTCTGCTGTTTCGAAAAGGATGGACAAGGGGAAAGCGCCCGTACAGGCGCAATCCAGTGAAGAACGGCGCGAAGCTGAGGAATCACCAGAGTCAAGCGCTCATGAGAGCGAAGCGCCACCGGACCAGAAAAAGAAGAGCCGGACGAAGAGACGCGTGGTTGGGCAAATTCCGCCGCCACCCGTTAACCACCTGGCTGGATACAAAGATGGCTCCTTCTCCATCAGCCTCTCCAAACTGCGGCTGAACATTGCCAAATGGGTAGACCGGGTTTCGCCCTCACACCACCTCGGAGCTGCATACAAATCGAACCTGTATTGGTTCTTATGCCCTCCTGTTCATCGGTGCCCAGAGCTGGTTGAAGCAATTGTACAATATTACAAACCAGCTGCCCGGCAAGTCTGCGACAACAAAGGGAAAGTGTTGTTCACACTTTTCCGGGAGAGCGTCCAGCCAGCGTTCGCCCCGGGGCTGCAGTACGACCCCAGCGCAATTGTCAGAAGAATAAACCTAGATGAGCAGACGGGGCGATTTACGCAGACGAAGAGGATGAGGGAATTCCTCGACTCGGAGTTGAAGACTCCGCTGGCGCCCGGACAGTGGCCGACTGGCCCCATACCCCTGGACAGATTTGAGAATAAATACATTTACGTCATCCTGGCGTGGGTCCTGGGCTGCGACTCTGACAAAGTAGTACGGCCGTACCAGCTGGCGCTGGCAGAATGTCTCCTGCACGGAGAATTTTATGACTCTACAGCGCAGAAGAGTGGAAAGCGCCCAATTTTCTTCGACTGGGCGGACTGGTTGGCGTACGCTATACATTCAAGCCTGGTCAGACTGCAACAGAAGCAGTCAACGGATTTCCGGTTCTGCTCCTTCCTCGCATGGCTGTGCCTATATTACATGCACTACCGGATGAACGTCCCTGACTTGAAGAAAACAAACGAAAAAGGAGAGCCGCTGCCCGTGTACGAATGGATCGACGTTCTGTACAGAAAAGGCTCGTTCTATGAGTTTAATCTCAAATTTCTGTGCCAGGTCATGGGGTTGTTCAACCGCAAGGCATCTCGCCCGCCGGAGGTCATGACAAAATACCTGTGGAAGAAAGAGTACGGGGACACCTTCCGGCTGACTCAAGGCATCATAGTGAGAATCTACGGATTCAAAGGGAAGCCGTTCCTGCTGCCTTACTTCTGCACTGATCACCAATTCGGGATGGAAATTGCGCGGCAGATGGATTATGTCGAAGAAGAATTCGGCCAGGGCAAGAAGAAAGGCCATATCTTTCAGTATCCCTTCACCTGGGCGAATACTGAAGTATATGAAATCGGGCAGCACGTCTACCTCGAGCGGGAGCTCATTGACATGGGCCTGATAATGCTGCCGCAGCGATGGAAATATGACCCAGATGGGGTCAGGGGCAAGTTCACGCACATCTGCCCCCGAGCGGAGATCATGCAGGAAAGGAGAAACAGAACTGGCGCAGACCTAGAATGGCATATCGAGCAGATGCAATCATGGCCTCCATGGCATGAATTCTACTGCGAGGAGGTAGCGTACGATCCAGAGCGGAACCCGGATCACCGGTTGGAATCCGCGGGTTTCAAAAGATTCCTCGCCAAGGTGGCGCCGCTCAAACAGGACAAAGTCATTGAGTGCTGGAAGATGAGATGCTGCACGACAACACGATAAATCCAACCGGAGGACGCTGGCCGTCGATGATGAATTTTCGGCCCTATATGACCAGCACGCTGACACGTGGCAGCCCTTCGAATTTCGAAATTGCGTTCCCCTAGGCGCAAGAAAAAGGTATATAAGAAGGTCTTCGTCCCAGCAACCGTCAACTCCGGCGACTTCCAGCGCAACTCCGGCGAGTAGTCAAGTGGGCCCAATGCAGCCTGTAGCCTCTGAAGCGGCACCCGAAAGGGCACAAGGGTCAGGAAGGTCAACTCCTGAGGTGGCCTCCCAAGCGGAAAAAGCGCCCGCGCTGCCAGTTAGCAAATCGGTCGCGGCAGGCATTCTTCCAGCTAGACCCCGGTACAAATTTACCGTGGGAACATCGCTGTCTGCCGCCCCAATCTCATCTCCTTCTCGCGAACCAGCTGCTGCGCCAGAAGAGAAAAAGAGAAGAAGAAGTGAAAGGGCCACACGGCCTAAGGAACCGGTGCCGCAGACAGCCACAGCGCCGACCGAGCAGGCTGCGCCAGAAGTTGTCTCACTGGACAGCCCCGAAGCAGAAGCTGAAACCCGGGCTGAAGGCGTTCCTCGAACAGCGGCTCAGGCGGAGCCCGCAGGTACGTCTACTTCCCCGCTTCCCCCAGTCTCCATCAGCCCTGCCGCAACGCCACTCCCCATATCATCAGGGCAAGCTGTAGCTGCATCCTCTTCTTCCCAAACAGCCCAACCACCCAGCAGCCCCCATTCTTTTGACCAGTTTGCTCAGGATCCCAACGCCTTCCAGTCACTGAGCCAAACCCTAGAACCCTCACCCGCAACCGCTACCCCTGGGAGTTGCTCCTTCACCGCCGCGCTCCTCACCCCAGCCATCCAAAACCCTACCAGCACCATCCACTCAGCCGCCCGTTTCCCCTAGGACCCGGTCGCCCTCAAAAGCGGCCACCCCTTTTGGAATACCTCCCGCGTCACTGTTTGCGGGAAAAATGCCGCGGCAAAATCCAATGCTGGAGGATCTGGACTTCATGGGCGAACTACAGAGCGCCGATGACATGCCTTTGGCAGTAAGCGCCTCAGGATGTTCCGCCTCCTTTCTCCAGGGCGTGAAACGAAGGAGAGCCGAAGAGATAGCTGCCCCGGTAAAACGCACAAAGTTCGACCTAGACAGGAGAGTGCTGACAACCGAGAAATTGATCCCGAAAGTAAAGAAGCCTCTCCGGGAGATGACCGAGGCAGACTACGAACTTCAAAGGAAGGAGAAAAGCTTTGACGACATCAACGAGGAATACGAAATTCGTGGTATTCGTCGTAGAACAGACAATCTCCTCGTCAAACATCTTGAGACCCAGGAAGCGCTGTTCCAGATGCAGAATAACACAAGGCAGCTTGAGGAGGACCTAGCTAGGGCCACCGCGCTAGCAAGAGATAGATGAGCTTAAGGCCCAGCTGGCCGCCTCTCAGCGGGAGGCCACGGCGCGAGAACAGACAGCCGAGCAGCTGTCGGAAGAGAAGAAGACGATGCTTGGAGCAGGTTTCGCAGCTTCAGGATTCGCTGAAACAGGCGCAGTCGCAGCTAGCAGAGAAAACATCACAAGCGGCGGCCTTTTCAAAGAGCAAAGCCAAAGAGATGCGGGCTGGTCTGCTGCAGGGTTGCAAGCCCAACCTTGTCAAATCTGTATCGGTCCTGGATTTCGCGTGCAGGATCGAAGAAATATCTGCCCAGGGAAAGCCTGTGGTAGAGGAGGCCGAACACCAGGCGAGGCAATGGCTGGACCTGGCTATGAAACTTGAGCAGTTTGAGCGCAAAGGCCTCCAATTCTCTCCTATGTCCCGACTTGCCTCAGAGTGGGCAGATGCAAGGGTAACCTTGCATATTTACTTCAAGAAGACAGAGAAGATAAGGGCCGCCAGAAGGACGTTGGACGCCCTAGAACATGAAAGGAACATTCTCCTGGCCCCCTTTCACACTCTGTCCGAGCACGGGTGCCCGAGCTTCGTCAAGGATGGCGAATTTCTGACCCTTGAACAGGTCAAGCAGAATTGGCTGTCTTTTGAGGCAGATACAGCAGAAATTGATAGCTGGGCGGACCCGATTCAAGAAGCTCAGGTCACCCAGATGGTGTCGAAATATTGCAAAATCAACTCCTCCCTAAAGGAGTTGGGAAAAAGATATAACACCATCGACCTGCACGCAATTGCTGCATTCCACGCAGCACTAAAAGAGGTCAGCGACCTCGGGCCCTTCCAAGCAACAGTATGGGACCAAGCCAAGGCTGCATACCAGCGCATCCGCGAGTGGGAAGCTGACAGTGAAGAACATTCAGATTCAGAAAGGAGAGCGAGGAGGCAAGCGCCGGAAGTGATCTCGAAGAAGAACAGTTGCCCCGAGGGAAGCGGTCAGAGCAGCAGAAGCGGGGGGAAGGAAGTTCCTCTGCACCCAATGGATGAAGGCATGGTTCTTTGCGTCGAGGCGAGCTCGACACCCCGCGAGCCGCCAGGAATGTTGCCACATTTTGCACGGGGTGCCATGTTTTCAGTTTCTGTAAGAGAGCTGCTCTTTTCCTTTCCTTCTCCTCATTTTCCCTTTCTTCATTTCTCCCTTTCTCCCTCTTCCTTGCAGTTTCATTCCTCCTTCTTCCTCCCTCTTCTTCCCCCAGTGAAGTTTCCAGCAAGTGTTCCCTGAAAAATGACTAAGTCTGGGGCGCAACCCGACTTCGCAGCGAAGTCGGAGTGCGCCCCCCAGTTGGAGCGCAGTAGGGAACGCGAAGTGTGCAACAGACGAGAAAATGAGCAAAATTGACTAAGTGTCAGGGGCGCAACCCGACTTCGCAGCGAAGTCGGGGAGCGCCCTTCTTCCTGGGCGCACTAGGGAAGCAGTCTGGCAGAAAATCAGCTAAGTGTTGGGGCGCCACCCGACTTCGCAGCGAAGTCGGGGTGCGCCCCCTCTCCAGTGCGCAGTCCGAACGGCGGTAAGGACAGCAGAGTACCGGTGCGCAACCCGACTTCGCAGCGAAGTCGGGGTGCGCCCTCTGACCGGTGCGCAGTCGGGTAAAGTGAACTCAGAAATTGACTAAGGCACGGAGGCCTTCCCAACTGCGCTGTTTTCCACCTGCGCAACCTGACAGCGCTCCAATCCTGGGCGAAGTTGGATAAACTGCCTTTCAAGGCAGACACGTGTCATCCATCAACATCCGACAAGTGTCCAACTTCGGGATTCGAGCCAAGACATGACCGGGAAAAGGACAAAGCATGGGCTGCACTATCTACGCCAGCTGCCATCATTTAAGGCTGATAAGAAGTTCCATCCGCCACAACTACCCGCATTCCTGCTGACCAAAGGTTTGACCCGACACACCGCCACGTAGCTGTACATCTTTCAGGGAGACCATGCCGCAAGTACAGTCTTGCCCGACAGAAGTCAGCATCAGCGGCTCTTCAGCCGCTTGTGTCAGCTAATGTTTAGTCTGGGACTTTGTGCCCGAGAATGTAATCGGGGGGAACTTGAGGCTATAAATAGCCCACTCATTTTCATTGTAAGGTGGTGGAAGGGGAATATATTGCTAGGGAACCATTGTAGCTGTGCGTTTGCCTCTAATACAAGCATATACTTGGCTCGCTTACTGTCTTTTATCTTGTATGCTGCCTCTCCTTGTCATTTCTGCCTCATGTTTCTTGTATCATTGCTTACTGTTGTATTGAACTCTGGACTCCGGTATTTGATGGTCAAGTATTCCTGGAATGCATAGATAGAGGATACATAGGATTAATGATAGCTGTAGTTTCAATGTGTGCTTTGTAAAGGAATGTTGTTAGTAGCGGTGATTGATTCGTTGTCGTGCTGCTTATTCCCCCCACCCAACTCCAATCACATTTGGATTCTCTTTCCGCACTTTTATCTCTTTCCCTGCACTCTTATCTTAACACTAAAAACCCCACAAGAAGCCGGCCTTCTCCGGAGATTGGCACGGAAGGCATTCCTTCCTTCCGGCCTTTCAATCTGGTGGGCGAATCTGGGCGCAATAACAACAAATCCTTTCCTCATGGCAGATTCGTAACCAACACTTCCATCAGTGTTTTCCCTTCTACATTTTTGCATTCTGACAAGTAGGATAATTCATTTTTTGTAATATTTTATCTCTTCCTAATGGTTTCATTAAGCATCTGTATACGAGTGTGCAAATAATCTTGTTAGAGTATTAAAGCCTTGTCAGTTGAAGAAGTTGCTTGTCATATTCTCATGTATGATTTTCCTCTGTTTTTGTGTTATTAGAAACTCTTCTACAGTTCAGAGAATTTATATGTCCTGCCATGCATGTTCATGTAACCTTCATATTTGAATCACTCACACATGTATGCATACAACACAAGAGAAGATTACGTATTTCTTAACAGTGCTGATGTTAAAATTACATCAGAGACATCCTGCTTTCGAGATCTTTCAGTGGAAATTGCTTTGTAAATACAATTGCTTTTGTCTGTGGAAAGTTTCTGTCAGCTGGGGTTCTTGTTTATGGAATCTACATTGGTCAGCAAGGAAACATTTTTAGGAGAAGCAAAATGGTTATACAGAAAAACATTGGTAGATTTTAGGATAAGTTAATATATTAATCATATGAACTGCAAGAAAAGTGTAGTGGGTTTTCAAATAAGTAGTAGTTATTTGATGATTAGGACTTCCTCAGTAACACTTTCCAATTACAGTTTTAATTCTATTTCTATATCTTTCTTGGCAGGCAAGACCTGTTTACAAATATTGGAGGACAGGTTCTCTCTTCTGATGTGCTCATTTCTCAGAGGGCATGCATGATATTGTACCAAACTTTGAAGGAGCTATCAACTAAACGTTTGGCGGTTGATCAACGTAACTTTGCTGAGGTATATGCTTGCCAAAACTTGAAACTGAATGTTTGTTTGTTGGTCAGAGTTTAGGTAAATATTCTACAAAAATGAGCAAAGATAATTGAATATGCAAGAGAAGATGATATGTAAACATTCTCAAAATGAGGAGATAATAAAAAGTAAAAAAGAAGTTGAAGCAGGATCTATAGTGGAAAAACCGATAAGGGGGAACCCGCTTTGAAATGCCTTCTCTTCATTCATTATTTTCATCCTTATTGATATGTTTATATAGTGCACAAGTGGTTGGGATAGTATAACCACCTGATAATCATTAAAATTAAATTTCATCTTATTCACATTAGACACTTATAACCACATTGTAAATGGTTACAATAGTTTAACTACAAGGTAACCACTAGAAATTAATCATAGTGTTACCTCGTTCACATTAGATGCTTGTTGTTTAATATCATTTACATTATTTTTCTAATTGCTTATATGGGCTTAAAATGGGTCCCATCTTTATACATCATGACTGCATTATTGCAGTATTTCAACAAACTGCATTGTGCTATCACAACAAACTGTATTATTACACACCACCTTATTGCAGGAGTGTCCATCAGAAAGTGGGAATTTGAATTTGGATTGTTCAAATATAATTCCCTTTCATTTACCATTGCTCCACTGTGCATTGGAAAAGTGCCATTCATGTAAATGCATCTTAAAATACTTGACATTATCTCATCTTCATTATATTGAATTAACATTGGAGCCTTATGTTTGCTACTCTAATACTTCCTTTCAAGTGAGAGATTTGCAAACAAATGTTGTTTGGAATTGCTGCTCACAATATAAAATGACCTGGTATGGAAATTATCTCCTGTAACCTTTCTCAAAGCTGAGCTCAAGTAGGAAAATACAATCAATTTATGTGATCAAGACGAGCAGCTGAAATACTGGAATATTAATAAACCAAACTATAAATCAACTGCTTGAATGCAAAAACCATCAAAGTAGTTCTGCACTAGGTATCACCACAATATAAACCATGCAAGCATTAGGTATCATCTCATGAACTGTGAAATAGATCACCACTATCTTTCCTGAACCATCTAATGAATCCTGAGGAACAGATATCAACCAAGCAAAGCAGTGAAGCAATATGTTTTAACAGTAGAGGTCCATCAACTATGAGAACTTGAGCAACTTGAGCTGCAAGCATTAGGTATCATCTCATGAACTGTGAAATAGATCACCACTATCTTTCTTGAACCATCTAATGAATCTTGAGGAACAGATATCAACCAAGCAAAGCAGTGAAGCCATATGCTTTAACAGTAGAGGTCTATCAACTATGAGAACTTGAGCAACTTGAGCTGCTACACAACTGCGTTTAACTACCAAATCATGAGTCCAAATTATACCAAAAAAATCTCAAAAACTGCAAATTTTACATTATGACTTCAATGTTTTATGCCATATATGGTTCGTCATGACAATGTGACAGGCATCACTTTGATATTACAATTATAAAAATAACACGCACATAGAGACCATGTCTTTCGAGGACACACAAATGTTATAGTGGTTGATACAATAATATTACTCCAGATTACCAAAGGGGTCAATACCTCTATATCAATAAGAAGATAGTAGTTATATAGAAGGATCTACCTTCCCTCTTACTCATCTAATTAGCCTCATACAACTAATATTATTCGTTGAACTTACGATAGTCTCAAACAGACCCAAGTCCAATGTCTTCAAGTACACAAACAATGGATGGTAGGAGCCTAGCCATGGTTCCAACAGATTATTCATCTGAAGTATTTTTTTATTCTTCTCAAAAGCACTTACACGTGTGACATGGTGTCATAAAATTAATGCCTCTCCTTTTGTTGAAGGTACATCTCCTGAGTGACCTTAGGACATGACTTTAGTTTTTAATTTGACAATCTGTCTTTCTTCCATGTAAGGGGCTTATCTATCAGTGTGAAGCATATTACCTTTAATAATTAGAATAACATCAAGACAATGAAAGGTACAGTGGATGTGGATGTCCATTCATTTATGTTGTACAGCACAGAGGCACAAACATGTTAAAATGTAGATATTTGAGGAAACGAGGAAAATCCACGTAGATTAAAATCATCACTCTTGGAAGATTGGACATGTACCTTGATAGTATCTCTATGATTTAATAGGGGGAACCTTGAATGCAGCACGCTGCTGAATATGCAAAATAACATAGACTTCGTATAACCTTCTATAAATACCCATTGAATGGTAAACTCTACAGATATTGAAGTATTGTAATTACAACTGTCACTAACATGAAAAAAACATTAGGTATGAAAACTACATTGGGTCTAGAATCAGATAATACCCTTCAATTAGGATCATGGTCAAATGCTATCCGAAAAATGTGGATGACTTGAGAGCCAAACCATCACTCAACCATTCCAAACTTGCTAAAAATTTGTCCAACCTTTTGGCCATAAATCTAGTTACTATTCTTCTATTAGTCCAAGTAAATATAGATTCAATCAATTAAATATCCCATACTTTGGCATTAGAGATAAAGTTGCTAAATCAGTCATAGTTTGAGAACAAGAGCATATTCAACCTTGTTTCTTTTATGGTTTAGGAATAGCATTGAAATGTCTAACAACAGTCTATTTGTCTTTTGGTAAAAAGATTACTAATAGTCTTCAGGTGATTCTAGATCTCTTTATTTTTCAATCTTATGAGCCTTTGTACATGAGGGACATTCAAGCCCCTAACATTCCATGAAAGAATCTTCATTTTGTAGTATGGGTGGAGGGTGTAACCCCTCTTTTTGAAGACTTGTAATGATCAAAGCTTGATTCCCCTTGATGTTTTCTTGGGTCTCTTTATTTTTGCTAACATAATTTGGAGGCTGTAGTTGGGCAAGGTGGTGTGCATGATAGCCTGTCTCATTTTATTTTTGCTAACATAATTTGGAGGCTGTAGTTGGGCAAGGTGGTGTGCATGATAGTCTGTGTCATTGGTCAGAATGAATCTCAGGAATCATGAGTTGTACATAGTCATGCCTATGTTTTGTTCTTTGTAAAATCCCCTGGAAATCGCATTCACTGAATGATGAAGAGATATTACAATGGAAGAGCTGGCCGCTCACTAATACCACTTAAGAACCCAGAAAGAAGGCGTAAATGGAGAGAGATGAACAATTGAAGAAGTGAGGGTCAAGACCAATCTGCTCATAAACTCTCCCAAGCCAAACCCCAACCAATCAGCCACAAACTCCAACTGAATCTGCGTTGGTCACACTCTCTAAGCCAGATAACAGCCGCCCTCTGCCAAATAATCAATACCCAAACAAAGTGCAGTGAATGATCTGCCAAATAGATGCTCAAAGCTGTCTTGGAAGAAGAGCCAATTGCTCTAAATCTCTGCGGAATGCCCAAGTACTGACCTTGTATATATCCACCAACTGAAATAAAAAAATTAAGCCCTTTGATCCTGTTTTGGGGCGTCCCTAGGGATGGCTGGCCGGCCCTAGGGACGCCCCAAAACAGGGGACGTCCTGGGGACGGGAGGCCGTAGGCCTCAGGCGTCCTCGGGGACGTTTCCCAACCGTCCCCCAAAAGGGGGATGGGGGGAAACGTCCCCAATGCCGTCCCCCGTGTTGGGGGATGCGAGGGACGGGGAGATGCGCCCCTCAGGGGGGGGGACGGTTGGGAAACGTCCCCAATGCCGTCCTTCCGTGTTGGGGGATGCGGGGGACGGGGAGATGTGCCCCTCACGGGGGGGGGGGGGACGCATCCACGTGTAACACTGGACAGAACACATCTTGTATTGCTTATAATATGAAAGGGTACAAAGTTACAAGTAACAACAAGGAAAAAAACGTTTCATTTTTTATGTGCCTGCACATGGAAACAAGTAACTGTTGGTCACGAATCCGCCATGAGGAAAGGATTTGTTGCTATTGCGCCCTAGACCCGCAAACCAACATTGAAAGGCCGGAAGGAAGGAATGCCTTCCGTGCCAATCTCCGGAGAAGGCCGGCTTCTTGTGGGGTTTTGAGGTTCAAGATAAGAGTGCAGGGAAAGAGATAAAATGCAGAAAGGAATTCCAAATTAGATTGGAGTTGGGTGGGGGGAACTAACAGTATGGCAACGCATCAATCACCACTACTAACACCAATATAACCATAACACACCACTATGGATGCTGTCACTAGCCAGTAGAACAGAGCCAGGTATATGTTTTGTGTTAAGAGCCAGAAGCACTACTACAATGGTTCCCTAACAGACATTCCCTCCAAGGAACTAACAGTACGACAACGCATCAATCACCACTACTAACAACACTATAACACAAAACATAACCAGAAAACTGCCACTGACGTTTGCCCTATATATCCTCTGATTTATGCACCTCAGGAATACCTGACCACCAAATGCTGAAGTGAATCAACAAGCCATGACACAGGAAAACGTAAGGCAGAAATGTCAAGGAGAGGCAACATACAAAATAAAAACAGTATAACAGCACCAAGTGTATGTATTATATTAAAAGGCAGAAGCACAGCTACAATGGTTCCCTAACAGACATTCCCCTTCCACCACCTTACAATGAAAACGTGGTGGCTATTTATAGCCTGAGAACCCCCCGATTACATTTATGGGCACAAAGTCCCAGTCAAACATTAGCTGACAAAAGCAGCCGCGGAACTGCTGATGCTGACTTCTGTCGGGCTGGACTGTACCCGCAGCATGGTCTCCCTGAAGGCTGTACAGATACGTGGCAGCGCGTTAGGTAGAACTTCTCATCGGCAGGAATGCGGGTAGCTGAAGCAGGTAGAACCTCCAATCAGCTTTAAAGGCGGTAGCTGGCATAAGTAGTGCATCCCATGCTTGTCCTTGTGCTCGGCACGTCTTGGCTCAGATCCCAAAGTTGGACACTTGTCGGATGATGCTGCTTGACACGTGCTTGCCTTGAAAGGCAGTTTATCCAACTTTGGTAGAAAACAGTGCAGTCGGGAAGGCCTTCATGCCTTGGGTACTTTTTTGAGTTTATTCCCCTACTGCACACCTGTCGAAGGGCGCACTCCGACTTCGCTGCAAAGTCGGGTTGCGCACAGGTGAAAGCTGATTTCTACCGCTGTACGGACTTCACCCTGGAAAGGGGGCGCACTCCGACTTCGCTGCGAATTCGGGTTGCGCCCCAGCACTTAGTCATTTTTCCTGCCAGCCTGCTACCAAGTGCGCCCAGAAAGCAGGGCGCACTCCGACTTCGCTGCGAAGTCGGGTTGCGCCCAGAACACTTGTTCTTCTGGTTGATTCTGTCGCACTGCGCACTTTGCACTCCTGCTGCGCTCCAATTGGAGGGCGCACTCCGACTTCGCTGTGAACTAGGATTGCGCCCTGACGCTTAGCCATTTTTCAGGGCAACTGCTGTCATTTTTGAGATTTGATTGAGGGGCTCAAGAGAAAGAGGGAAGAATGAGAATGTAGGGAAGAGAGAGAAAGGGGGAGAAGAGGAAGGGGAAAGAGAGGAAGAGGGAAAGGGAAGAGCAGCTCTCTTACAAAAATTGAAAACATTGCACCTCGTGCAAAATGTGACAACAAGTAACAACAAAGTTACAATCACTTGAAAAAAAGTAAAAAGAATCTAAACCTTAAACCAAAAGGCTAGGGTTTAAAATTGAAACATTGACAGCTGAATAATGGGCTTGCATACATAGTTCTCAGGCAGCAATATTTACTTAAAAAGAGGAGGAAAAATAAACCCAAAACCCAAATCCCTAGGGCCTAGACTAGGGTTTATAGTTT
Organism: Wollemia nobilis; assembly: GCA_028583015.1. NCBI lineage: Eukaryota > Viridiplantae > Streptophyta > Pinopsida > Araucariales > Araucariaceae > Wollemia > Wollemia nobilis. Next base: position 3,839,107 of record JAQPPZ010002224.1, read on the forward strand.
AAACTTCAAGTTCAAAGTTTCAAACATTAACAGCTTAAAAACAGGCTTGCATACATAGTTTCTAGGCAGCAATATTTACTTAAAAAGAGGAGGAAAAAAACAAAACCCTAAATCCAAAACCCTAGGGCCTAGCCTAGGGTTTAGGGTTTAAACTTCAAATTAAAGTTTCAAACATTAACAGCTGAAAAATGGCCTTACATACATAATTATCAGGCAGCAATATTTAATTAAAAAGAGGGTTTCGGGTTTAAGGTTTAAACTATAAACTTCAAAGTTCAAACATTAACAGCTGGAAAATGGGCTTGCATAAAAAAACCCTAAATCGGCCGCAGCCTTTTAAAAAAAAAGAAAAAAAAATTGGCGATGCTGATTTTTTCAAAAAATTGGCAAAAAATCTTTGCATCGCCAAGAGTTTGCCGATTGCATCAGCATTTTAAAAAATCAGCAAAAAATCTGGATTCGGCATATTATGCCTTAAACCATAGGACTACTTGTACATCCTATTGTCTAGTCTAGACTCTAGGGCATCATGGCATGTGATCGGCTAGGCCATTTCCAGGTGTTGTATTGGAGATTGTTAGGAATGATAATGATTCCTGACTTGGTTTATATCGACGGCATGCTACTATTGTATGTGAATGATTCTCTATTTGCATTGACTTCATTTCCATTGCATAGCAGTCCATTGTAGTTTACTTTATTGCATTCCTATCATCTATGGTATTGTTGAATATGGAAATCATTAAGTGCAATTTGGCTTAAGTGCTGTGCGCTATGTACAAATAATTAGGTGGTCAGGGTGCATGTCAAAAGTGCCTATGCATTGCCAACATGCACCATAAATGCATCCGGTGCATCATTAGGGTGTTGCATGGGCATATAAGCACCTGATGTGGTTGAATGTTCTCGATGCAAGCCTAAAATGATAGGTATGCACCCAAACAACACCAGGACTTATTCAAGAGATTTCATGCAAGTTACTATTTGGCTTCATTGCTGTGTGCTGTGTACAAATAATTAGGGTGAGGGTGGGGTGCATGTTGAATGGACCTATTCATTGCCAAAATGCACTCGATGCATCGCATCATTAGGGTGCAGTACAGGCACCTAAGCACTTGGTGTGGGTTTGCATCCTCAGTGTGAATAAAAAATGACAGGTGTCCATACTCAAACTGAACTGGGACTCATTCAAGAGATTTCATGCTAGTTACAATTTGGCTTAATTGGTATATGCAAACTACCTTGTGATTGTTCGATTTCTCCTCTAGTTATGTTGATTTGAAGAGCATGTTTCCAATGCCTTTTTATACTCTCTGAAATCTTGTATATATATATCTATTCATTTGTTATGTACATGCTACTGTTTATAATCATGTGATGCATAGGCTTTTTGGAAAACTAGTGCATGGCATGCCCTTGTTACTGCACCTAACTATGAGCTAACATGGTGACTTGGTTTCACGACTTAACTCTTGAAGATTTTATTTTTCTTCTTCATTATAATCTGAAGTTTTTCTCATTTAATTGTTAATGAATTACTGCAGATTACCAGCCAGAATTTTGATTATATATGGCATCAGTGGTGCAGAGATACCCAAACAATTTTGCATGAGTTCTGTTTAATGCAATCTTTGGAGCACAAAATATTCCCACTGGAATGGAAAGAAAAATTGCAGTTGACATGTAATAGATGGTTGCTATGTTTAAAGATGTTAAGGCAGATGCTTGTTTTTGGTGTTCCAACTGATGCAAAGTCTGTTCGAGTAGGTTTCCCCAATCTGAATCTGATTTCAGTGAATTTCTGTGGTTGACAATTAAGTTGGACACTGTGTTATTGAATTTTTTTACTTTCCTTCTCACTTTGATGCTTTAATGTACAAAAAATGCTTTTGTATCTGCATATACATGTCACAGATATTATAAGGGAGTGTGTTAAAATAAACTACTTATCAAATTTCTCTTATTCATATTTAATGCAGGTGGTTCCACAAATTAAAGAAGTGTGCAGAAATCTTTTGCGGACAGATCAATCATTACTTCAATGTCGTGAGTTTCCTGTTAATGCCTTTTTCTTAGAATGCTTTAGTCCTTATGTTTGACATGTCAATGGTTAGTCCAAATGTTTCAAGTGGTAGGACTATTATTCAGTGTGAAAATGATGTCTATGCCTGTATGTGCAAGTACTACTATCTTCTGGCATGAAATATAGGACTTCATGCATTAATTGGTGCTCTTTACGCATGGCAGTCATGCATTTAAGTTTTTAATAATCTTGGGTTCTTCTCTAGGTTAGATGGCACTGGATATGTTGAATCCAAGACTTGAAGGTTGCCACTAAGGATTCTCAACCATCATTGTTCCTGAATGTCTATCCTAGTTTGATTAAACTTATTCGAACTGTGTACCTCATTTGTTTGGCTTGATATTTGGATCAGATACGTATACACTTTTCCCCCTTATATTTCTCATACTGGCTATTAGGATGTAATGTTTTGGTCAGGTTAAATGATCAAGTGATGAATAGATGAATGCCACTTTAGTTAAACGAAATCCATGTTTAATGTTATGCAAATTAACGGATCAGATTCAGAGTTACATAACAAGAATTTATGTGTGCTGTGTGAGTTACACTTATGAGCAGGAGAAAAAGCATAACCAACATAACCTTTCATGTAGAACTGTATACGAAATGTGTGAGAATCTACTAAAATCAATAATTCTTGTCACCATATTGTGAATAAGTGCCATTGATATGGATATCATTTGATAGGTATAGGTTTAAGTTCCTAGGTTCAATAAAACCTTAGGACTTAGTCTTAAGTCTTATTTTTAATTTTATGAATAAATTGTAATGTGAGACTTTGTTGCTCACGTAGAACGTGGTCAACATCTTCTAGATAAATAGTTGGCAAGCTTCTAGATAAGGGTTAGTTAGTAGGTTGTTAGAACAAACTCCAAAATAAGTAGATGATCAGCTTATCCTCCATGTTTTGAGGATCTATGAATGTCATCTGTGCTTATTTAAGCACATTTTTTCAAATGCAAATCATCTTGGATTTTTATCCAAAACATTGGTATCAGAGCAGGGATATCCTGCCCTATGAGGGGGAATTTCCCTCCCCTCTCCCTTTCGCATTTCAATCCCTGTTTTGGTTTCAAACATGTATGTTTTCAGATCTGGCTTTGTGCCTTGTTTCCAGATCTAAATCTGGTTAAGTGTATTCTGTAGCAAAATACCACTGCATGAACAAGAGATGGGTCCCATCGGTAATTAAATCCATGGAGCGACAATAGTACAGCAGTACAACAAAATCAATGCTGCAGTTCGGCGTTTGCTAGCCTAGGTGAAGGTGCTTGTGAAACACAATGTTATTTCGTTTGATGATGCTGAATTTAGGGACCTTCCCAGCGTCATCAGTCTACCAGACTCCACGGACGATCTTCCTATGGACATAGGAGTCTCAATCCGTCTCTACAGCCCTAAGATCAATGGCAGTTTTCCTACTTTGCCACGTTGTAGTCTCACCATATGCTTTCAACTTTCATGGCGATCCGCACGATGTGCTTTTTCCTGTGAGACCTAAATACACAGGCCGACGATAGGAGGTCGTCGGCTCTGTTGGCCACTTAAGCATGGGAAGCCGTGCCTTTAGAATGCGGTTGCCACACCTTCAACACAGGTCTCAATATCCGCGTAAGACCCCGTGGACTCCCAACATCGCAGACAACCAACACGATATCCTTCCCAGTTCTGGCATCACGAACACCGACATAGGCAAAAAAAAGTCGTCAGTGCCTTGCCGTAGAGCATGAGGCCACAAAAGATAGTTTGCCTCGTTGTAGAGCACAGAGCCCAAAATCCAAGGCCTGTAGCAACCATTATTGAACTAGGACTGATTTAGGCAAGTGTGGGCGAGCTCCAGCATTAACAGAACGACACAACCATGCTTGGAGACAAAGGCAGACATCGTCCACCGAAGATAGGGAGGAATACAATTTGTTCGTAGAATAGGGCTGTGCACATAGACGATTTACAGACAGCCACTGATTAGTTTTATTAAAAAAAAAAAAAACCCAAGGTTTGCACTCAAATTAGATCAACTTCCAACCAATCAATCGCATGAAAGACATCACCAATTGGAATTTCACACGTGGTAGAAGCAAATTGTAGGATTTTGTGTGAGCGGGTTCATTCAGCGATTGCATGGTTGTATTCAGGGATAAATATCCCACATTCGTCGTGGGAGAGCACTTTAAGCGCCTTAAAATAAAGGAGGTGCTCCCATTTGGTTGACCACCAAGGGCAACTTGAACCCCCCAATTATGTGCGCACGCATACCGCTACGTGGCGAACAACCGCTGGGTAAATTGCACGGTTCTAACCATGCCAAGTGGTGCCATGCATTCATGAATTTGGAGATGGTTCGTTTTTGCGGGCACCAATTCTTTAATCCCACATCTAGTGGGAAGGAGGCTTTACAACCCTTAAATAGGGTGACTTGGCCCCATTGAGATAGCCAACGCTTGCTGGCTATAGTGAGCACCGACTGCGTTGGTCAGCTGCGCTCCGCCATTGAATGCACACCCTACTTGACCGCACCTTTGTCTGTTGACTGGTGCATCGTTTGTTGACTGTGCTCTGATCTTGTTGCCAGTTTGTTGACTGTGCAGAGTTGACCAACATTTTTGATGGCCGTAAATACATTTCGGCCAAAATTTTGATTTTTGATAATTCAAATCACATTTAAAAAATTAATTAATTAACAAACTCATTGATTAATTAATTAATTATGCACTTTTATTTTTGCAAAGCTTGTATTAAGTGCATAATAAAAAGCTTTTTGAGTCCACTTGTGATTGTGGCTTTGTAACAAGATCCAAGGGATCTTTTGAGGAGTTAAAAATTGTCTTTTCCTCCTCCCATTTGGGGTTTTAAAAATTATTGTGGATTTGTTATGGAGTGCAACTTGGTGGTACCCGACACTTCACCCTCTTGTTTACATCCATTGTATCCCACTTGGGCATTTTTTTTTTCTCCCTCATTAGGAGTTGAAGTCCCCAATGCGAATTTTTGAAGGCATCACTCCACTTCATGCCTTTCAGCAGCCAAAGACTACAAAGATTTCGACACTTCGGAAAACAAACTTTTGAAGACTACAGAGATACAGACATTTCAAAACATGCGTACTTGTGCCTTTGTCCTCTTTGTTGCAACTCTTCTTCCACCGACTACAGTTTCTAGATGGTCTTACTAATAGTTTTGGATGCATGCTTCACGGTTAAGCATGATTGGTCTGAGGAGCAAGCAACATTTTGTGAAGAAGATTGAGGATATTTGCTACCATGGCCTTTATAGCCTTGTTTGCTATGGGTACTCCATTTCCAGGAGTTGTAGTCCCTTCTCCATTCAATTGGGGCGAATGTGTGCTCTCGAGCAAGGTCTCCATCAATTTCTTTGAGACGATTGTATGCTCTCCATCACTGAGCAACACTTTCCACAGGGGTCTCTCTCTTCTTCTTTATGTTCTAGGATTTCTGGGCACTTGTATATCTTCTCTCCCACTTTTTTTGTAAAAGCATTGGAGTCCAATGCTTCTATTGTTGGGAGGTATGATATGGATATCATTTAATAGGTATAGGTTTAAGTTCCTAGGTTCAATAAAACCTTAGGTTAGGACTTAGTCTTAAGTCTTATTTTTAATTTTATGAATAAATTGTAATGTGAGACTTTGTTGCTCACGTAGAACTTGGCCAACATCTTCTAGATAAATAGTTGGCAAGCTTCTAGATAAGGGTTAGTTAGTAGATTGTTAGAACAAACCCTAAAATAAGTAGATGATCAGCTTATCCTCCATGTTTTGAGCACCTATTTTCAAATTCAAATCATCTTGGATTTTTATCCATAACAGCCATGTGGTTGAGTCAGTTTATATTTAAGTTTGATGTAGATTGGTTGAGCCTGATTAAGCTCATAACATGGATGATGCTACAGATAAACTTCCTCAAACATGGGTTCTATATCTAGATCTGGCCTGGTTAGGGTTAACTAGTTGTGTATTATTAGTTAACTGGGATTGGACTACAGAAAAATGTTTCTACACTAGGCATTTTGGCGATGTCGACATCAAGTTGCAATGGCGTATTTCATGCTAAATAAAAGGAACATTCATGCCACTATTCTCATTTTAGTCTCCATGATAGCATTTTTTGCATGATTGCTGATTTTATTGGAGTGATAAGAGGAAAAATAAAAGCATATTCTTATATTTGGCAGATGCCTAAATCAGGGTATGTAGTCAGAGATCTTGACCAAATTAAGTGTATAGATAAATTTCAGCTCTTTCGTGAATTAGAAACAACCTAGTGTTGGGTTACTAACTGGGATCTTGAAGAATATTGTTTCTCTTAATGATTGCAACTGTTTAGAATTGGCAAATTGATGCTGTACAGGTAGTTTAGTAGTCCTTTAGATGATTTAAAGTTAAATAACAAGAATGATAGTAATGTATCATTCAATGGATGATTACAAGAAATAAACTTACAGTCTCTTTAATAGGGCATGATGAGAGTTTTTTATACAGGTTTTGCCTATTTGGTTATGACATTATTTATTTGTTGTGATTGTGTACTGTGATCCAGGATTTGCTTTTGAACATGTTCATCATGACTTTTGTGAATTTGCTGAGAAGATGTGCTTGAAGTTAATGAAGGTTTTGGTGACTATTCAGAATACACATCCATTCTCATTTAGTGATCCTACGGTTATCTCCCCTATTTTGGACTTCTGCTACAGGGCAATTACAGAAGCAGGATGTGTTGGCTCCTTTGAGTATTTCTTGATCCAGTGTATGATCCTTCTGAAGTCTGTGCTTGAATGTACTGAGTACAGACTAAGAAACAGTAATCATGTGGATGATATGATGACCAGCCTTGAGAAATTGAAGAGATATTTTGTCGGGCAAGCAGAAAGCACTCTAGAGCAATTTATGACTAATGAACGGATAGTATTGCTTTGTAAGACACTTATTCTTAGGTATGACTAAATAGATAACATGCATAACTCATTTACTCCCCTTTCTCCTTATCATTTTTTTTCAACATTCACGGTTTGCATTGTATGAGGCAATGTTATGATTCTTTTAAGTTCTTGGAATACTGTCCTTTCTCCACATGAAATTTTTTTGATAGACAATGCTTAAAACGTTTCTTTCCTCCATCTAACATGGTTTAAATGTTCCAGGCAAATAGGAAAGAGAAAAATACAAAAAGCAGACATGGCCTCCCTAAAGAGGAAGAAAAAAGCATGTGTATGCATGTCTATGGATGCAGACATAATATTTTAATCCCAAATATATTTCTATGTTTTCCAAGAGGCACATTTTTGTAGGTATGTCTTGGAAGTGCTGCTAGAAACATTGGCTTTCCAAGATTGAGAGAGATGCGTGTCCCTTGCAAAGCCGTGACTATGAATTTGGCAGAGGATTAAGGGAAGGACTTGTAAATTGAACCCCCAAGTAGGTGTAATCAGTGGTGATCTCAATCAAATTGTCCTTCTGGAAGAGCTGCAACTTAGATAGGGTACTCTTTGATGTGTTGAAGATCATCACCTTAGTCTTGCTAAGATTGACTGCCAGTTGTTTTAAGTCACAAAAGCAAGCAAGAGCATCCAACTATCTTTGTAGGCCCTCGGGAGTATGAGCAAGAACATCATTTGCAAAAAGCAATATAGCTATCAAGACATGATGTAGAAGGCAATCATCTTCAACGTGTGTTTTGATGAATAAATTCTTCAAGCTCGTCAATGTAGATGCCAATAAGTGAAGGAGAAAGGGGACAACCCTAATTGATGCCAATGATGCTCTGGACATCCTCTAAGAAACCAAAAGCTGTTTCTAAAATAGACCACTACTACCTCAACTAGTCTTTTGATGGCAATATAAAGAGATTCAAGATGGCAGTGTCATGTAGTCTTTGAAATAAAATATGCTTGGTAATGGTGTCAAAGGCCTTTCTAAAGTCCACAAAACAACAAAATACTTTAAAAGATCATTGGTGAGCCTCTTCATTAATATCCTTGAGAGTTAAAACATGGTCAACAGTTTGATAATCCTTTCTAAAGCCAACCTGACCTCTTGCTCTAAGCTTGCCTTGATTTAGCAGTTCTAAGAGTTTGATATTCGAAATTGTTGCATAAAGCTTAGCGAATGTGTGCCTATTCATGATTGTTCTATAGTTATTTGGATCTGAATAGTCCCCAAATTTATGGATGGGGTATATAATATGCTGTGACCAGGAGACAGGGAACGCAAAACAAACAACCTCATTGAATAATTCTGCAATGGGATAGCCAATAGCTTCAGCATCATACTTCAAGAACTAACCCTGAAATCCCTCAACATCAACGGCCTTGCTAGTGCTTAATTTACGTATAGCTCTTTTGATGTCCCCTGAAAAAAAGAGGTGACAGGATGTGGGTGGGCAGGGGGGGGGGGAGATGAGTGATGGGCTTCCTTGGGATATCATAAGGCATTAGCACGGAAGACCCAAGACTTATTATTGATTCACATGGAATGGGGTTTCCTAGGAAGAAGAGTGAGCCAAAAGGCTTTGGGAGAGTGATGAGGGACATCTAGAAGCTCACAAAGTGTAGTGACAAGAAACTCTTGTTTCTTACGTTGAATGAGAGTGAAAAGAAAATGATAAAACACAAAGATGAGAGGCTGCACTTAGGTACACAAACACTAATTATAATCAGATGGTCTCTCACCAATAAAGTGGATTGATGGAAGATGTGTATTGATACCTCTAATAATACATATAATTAAGGTAAAGGTATAAAAGTTAACTTTACAAGGTGAACTATGGGTTTGAAGGCTCATACATTGAAAGATTTGTAAAACACAAGCTTTGGCATGCAACATAAATCACAAGACAAAAGATCATCCAAACAATTCTGCCTTGCTGGAAGCCATGGCTCAGAAATTCCTTATTTCGGCCAGAATTGGCCTTGCAATTGTAAATTTCTGGTTCTCGAAAACAAATAGGAAAAGAGAAGCAAAAAAAAAAAACCATTCAATTAATTTTACCGTCTTTGATGCTTGGCATGCATATTACTATCACTCTCTCTGATTATTAGTTTTCAAGAAGTTGTAGCTATTACAAAGTATATGCTTGATTCCCTCTACCCATATTCAATATGTAGGTCTTTCTAAATAGATACTTCATTCCTACTAGCGATACTTATCATATTGTGCCTTTTTTGAAATACAAAATAAAAAAAGGATATTCCAATAAATAATTCTTGATAACAGGTTTCTTTTATTTATTTTTTAATTATAAATAATATCTTTTAATTGTACCCTCGTATAAAATGTTATTTTGCTGTCACTGCTTCTCTAGCCTGATCTTGTTTCCTTCGTTTGCTTTTCAGATATTTTATTCTCACGTCAAAAGATTTGGAACAATGGGCTCTTGATCCCGAAAGCTTCTATCACGAGCAGCAATTGATTCAATGGAGTGAAAAGATGCGCCCATGTGCTGAGGCATTATATCTTACTATGTTAGAGAAGTATCGTCAGGTATATCATAGAGACAGGCTTTAAATTGGTGTCCAACATTTTTAAGCAATGGTTACTTTTATCTAGCATGCAAGGTCCTATCTTTCAATTGAGCAAAACAAATAGTTGGCTTATCTTCAACTAGTTAGAACCGTACTATGCCTACTATTCCTAACCACTCAAAACACACATTCTCACTTATAATAAATTCCCTTTGCAATCTTACCGGTTTAGATTATGGCTCCACTTGAAAGGTTGGAAACTGTAGTGATTCTGCATTATGAAGGTTTTGTGCAGATTATGGCTCCTCTTGTTGTTGAGGTTCTTACGCAAGTAACTGATAGTCACACACCCATGGGAGCTGGAACAACATCAGATTTTTTGCTCAAGGATGCTGTGTATACTGCTGTTGGATTTGCTCATTATGAGATTTCCAATCATTTGAGTTTTAAAGCATGGTGAATTATCTGTCTTATTTATTTCCTTCTTTTCTTCTCTTGAATTTAAGTTCAAATACATGAATATTTGTTTATAAAGATGTCATTGTCTTTAATTAATTTAGTTTGGAATCATGTTTGCCTAAATGTTTAATCCTCTTCTGATTATATCAATAGTTAGAGTGTGGGAAAGCATGCCCACTTTCAATCAGAAATTTGTCACTCATTGTGCCCAAAGCATGTCATAACCGGGAAATTATTTTGAGCTTATTCTTCTAAGGTTAGTTTCTGGTATGGTATCTAAGGATAGGTATATATGGATATGATACTGTATTGTATATGGGTATTATGGATAGTTAGCATGGGCCACACATAACCCAAGGTTTATTGTATTGGGATATTATATTATAATAATGAGTTGGTTAAGGGTTTAGGAGTCGGCTAGGGTTAGGATTATATCCTAGCCAAAGTAGCATTAGATGATAGATATATATAGAAGGGATCTTGTCATTGTATTCATCAATCTTCGATCATATCAAATATTGCTTGTAATCGTCTTTGCGCATGAAGTCGCTTATGAGACTTTGCCCTCTCTAAGTGGTACTCTTATATTGGGAGATTTTGTGGAGTTATTCCTTCCTTAAGGATGTTGCCCGACCTTAAGGGTATTATCTATCTCTATCTCACAGTGTGGAGAAATATATTGTGGTTGAATTATTTGATATTCCAGCATATTTCTGGATGATTTATGTCATGAGAATTAAGTTTTATAACAGTTTCCATCATATGGAAAATCCTGGAAACAAATAACAGAAATTTAAAATATCAAGTTTTTGTAAATTCAATTTAAATCTTGTAAATAGGGACATGACAAGAACCATAAATCTTGTGTTCACTAATGAGTGTGTTGTAACTTCATATGTTTTGGGATAATTAATAATCCACATGGATGATGGCTCTGTACATGACCATAATGAATTGTAAATTAAAGAATGTGAATGGTCATGGCTATGCAAGGTTTAGAGTTTGAAGACAGAGAATGTGAAGCATTAACGGCTTCGCAGAAATCATCTCATAATGTTTTCTGTTTCTATTGTTTATTTTTAGTTTGTTTATAGATGCCTGCTTTTGGTTTCAATATGTGATATCTGAAATGTCATGAAATCTGAGCTTGTAATGAAGAATGTCTTGAGGAATACTAACAGCTTATCGTGAAGAAGAGGATTTCTGATTGAAGAATGAGATTATAGAGATCAACCCAGCAGTAGGAAGGAAGTTATTGCTGTTAATGGTTTCTCTCTGTCTAGATTGGAGTCTTGGACATAGTTTCATACCATTGGGCATTACTAGTTATTAGCAAACATTGACTGTAATACAGATAATGTGAGTGCCTCAGCTGTGGTTGTAGAATGTAGCATGTGTGAATAAAATATCAGCTTGTTAGGGAAGATGTATGGCAGCATTGGAGAATACAGTGTTGAATATGCATGAATTTATGCATTTGAACATGAACGGTGTAATATTGCATCTAAGAACTATATTGAAATATAGATGCGTTAGGGGAGAATAAAGCAAGGTGATTGATCTAGGACCATGAAAATAAGCTAAACTGAATCAAAGAAACTGGGGTAATCTACACTAAACTGGAACATTTGCATGATATCAAATTACATCCTCGAGGGTTGGGCCCAAAATTGGGTAAATCATAACATGCTAAAACTAACAATGAATTGAAGAGATAGCCAATAGTCAACATAAAAGAGTTCAATAGAAAAGAGCTTGGGTGGATCCAAGCACTAACTTTAATATGTAAAGGATTTAAAGTAGAAATAGGGTGTTTGTCATCCATAACCATCTGAAAAGAGTCAACATAAGATCTAATGATGCTCCTAGGAGAATGGCCAAGACTGAGGAGGTTGGGTTAGATAATCTTAGGAGGACATACAGTTCAACCCCTTAAGACTCTTCTAGCATCCATTGCCAAGGAATCAATAGAAGAAAACTTGAAACCGATAAGCTTCCTTTGTCTGCAACTCTTGGATATGTGAGGGGTGGTTGAAACTCAGTACCATAGATCTGCATGTGAACAAAGATGCTTTGATTTGTCATTAACATTATGGAGAGTTGTAGCTTTAGATGAATGATTGTTACTTTCAACTATCGAGATAGGATGAAAAAATGAGGTGATTAATCGAGTAGTAATTGATCTCCCTTGCAATACCTCGGGGTTGTAAAGTGATAGCTTCCTAAAGGTAAAGAGCCAGGCATATTTAGTAAGGATAGCTAAAAAAGGTGGCAAGTGGTCTACTGAAGTCTCTATTCAAGCAAAAGTGCCCTTCCAAAATATTGTAACAAACAAGACACCTAAAGATGAAAGGTTATTTGGTTTCCACCTCTAGGAGAGAACAAAGATGACATACCCTATCCTCTTGAGGAATTTGGTGGTTTTTCTCCACTTGCAACTAATGTGAGCAAAATATGAGTTGACCAAGATCAATCTTGAGGTTGTGTGTCCAATGTCACTGGATATATTCAGGACTAGTTATAATGGCATCCTTAGTCATAATGAAGTGCTTAATGTTGAAGGCCAATTGAGGGCTATGAGGATGAGATGGAGTGACCAAGGTGATTTGAATATATTGCTGATAAACATCATCTTTGACTGCATGATTAATCACCTTCTTCACAAGAAGGTGGGAGGAGCATTTGAAGAGTATTTTAATGAAGGTAATCAATATATGGAGATGCTGATAGACTAAAGAAGTGATGATGATGACCAAAAGCACCCCTTGAGGAAACCCATTTTGAGGAGTAGAGTGCCAAATATGGGCATCTTTCTTGACTTGAGGTGTAGTTTCCCATGGCTCTAAGATGGTGAAGCCGAAAAACAATTTTGAAGATGTTTTCAAGGCAAAGAGCATGAGCACCAAACTTGTCTTGAACAATACATTGTGGAACTATTCCTTTCTGTGGAATAAATCTCTAAAGCAAAGTAGTTTGGACCCTCTCAACGGGAGCTCAATTAGCAAACCCTAGATTTGGGACCCAAATCTCAGATCCATAAAGAACCGTGGGTTTGATAATGCAATGAAAGAGGCACCCCTTTGTAGGTATGTCTTGGATGTGCGTTCCAAGATTGAGAGAGATATGTATCTCTTGCAAAGCAACAATTGTGAAGTTGGGTGAAGAGTAAGGGGAAGGACTTGTAAATTAAGTAGTGATGATCTAAATTGACTCATTCTTAAAAGAGAACTGAAACTTAGAAAGAGTACTCTTTGATTTCTTGAAGATTATCACCTTACTCATGCTAAGGTTGATTGCTAGATGTTTCAAGTCACAAAAGCAGGCAAGAGCATCCGCTTGTCTTTATGACATTCATTGCATAATGCAATTCATTGAACTTTAGGTGCTATATTTTCAGTCCGTGGCTCCCATGTTTTTTTAGCTTCGAAACTTTTGCTGGATTGAGATTGGTGATCTTGTCCACAAATGTCTTTAATTGGTATGGCTTCATTCCCTCCTTCAATGGTGTCTTGTTGTTGGCACCAGGTAGCCCAAACACCCTCTGAAAGCTATTCAGTGAAAATGATACTTGCACCTCCTTGTCACCCATCACCACCTTCTTTCCTTCTGTACATCGCATGTCTGTAACATCTCCAACAGGTATGTTTTGAAACAAATCTTTGTTGAAGTTAGGAACCTACAAATTGTGTACTCCCAATCTTTGAAATGTCGCTTTCTGTTGGTGGTCTTGTAGATTATCAAGCCACCATGACTTGCAAAACTCACCTGCAGGTGTTGTCTAGGTAATTTTGTCAAAGCGGATTTGCATGCACTCCTTCCTCTTCACTCTTCGTTGAGGTGAAGCTATTGGCTCCTTTCCCTTGTCTTGCCAGTCTTTTGGAGTTTCAGGTTGTGACTGTGGCTTTGAATGGCCTCCTTCGTGCTATCGTGTCCTCCCCCGTTTGGCTTCCATCTTGTGCACCTCCTGCTTCCGATGGTATATGCGCTCCTCGTGGATTCTAATGAAGCTGGTGTTTACTTGTAGTCCTAAAATTTTCGCACTCCTTTCCTTCAGGCTAATGGATCCGCGCCTCGAAGGGGAATGGGAAAATAATGGGGTACACCTCGGAGGAGAAGTACTTGATGTCGTGCCCTCTTTGGTGATTGTTGACAAATTGGGTGGGTTCACCAAGAAACATTTGTATGGCAGTTTCCACGCCTAGGTTGGGAGTTGTTTGATGAGTTCGTCTTAAGTCATTCACATTCACCTAGTTTGGCCAAATGCGATTTCTACCTAGCTAGATGCAATTTTGTATTTAATGAAGACAAGGGCAAACAAATTTTAATCTAAGAAAGCTTTGTAAATACAAACAAGAATGCAATGATCCAAAGATGAATGTTTTAGGTTTTTGTAAGTTTTTCTATGATTTTTAAATGCAAGTTATCCAATGCAATTAAAGCCTATGTTTTTGGGTTTCTTTTCTTTTTCAATGCAAAGAGTGTGTAAAATAAAGAAGATTGTAGATTTCTGATGCGAAAACAGAGAATTTGGGTTTTATACCCTACCTGGATCTACAATTTGAAGTCTGAACAAATTTGGATCTGGACTATGAATTCACATCTTCGAATCAGTTTCGGTCATCTGGATTTGTCAAAACCTGCAACTTTCACAATGACACACTAAAAATTTTAATTAGGGATGGGGTATCTACATAGGTCATAGTGAATCGTGATCTGCAACAGTCAGATCCCCTCGGCTCTTTAATAACCGTTGGAAAAATATGAAATCTAATAATCTGATGCAAAGCATAACAATTTAAATGCAGCAAAGAGTAATAAAATGTGTGTAAATGCTTATAATATTATGCAATATTAATATGACAAGATTAAGAATCAGATTTTTGCCTCCATATTTATTATTATTATTATTATTATTTTTATTTTGATAAATTACACATAAAAAAAGAAGACTATAAAGATAATGATTATAAATAAATTAAGTCTATATCTGGGTGCTCAACAATGCAACGATTGATGAAGATAATGAGAATAAATGGTTTAACAACAATACTTAATTTACATTCGATTATTTGCCCCCATATTTAATTTTCTATAAATTTATAGATCTAGGCGAATTCGTAATAACTAGACCTGCATACAGTTTTTCAGCATTTTAGAGGCCTAAACATTATCAAAATGAGTCAAATCATATACCGTTGGAAAGCTCTTTTCGAGCCCTATCCAATGGTATAAGATTTAGGGAAAACAAAGGTGATTTACTTAGATAAAATTCAACCCGAAGGTGATATTACGTTTTAAGAGAAATAAATAAAATATAAAATACGATTGTAAAATAAATAAAACGATGATTTTCAGGATAATTAGAAGAAAAGAAAAACTTGCTTACAATGGGGGTATCACGGGTTTTGATTATTGATAATTCAAAGCAATGAAAATGATCGACAACATTCTTCAATCAGCTTCAAGCATTCAACCTGCAAAAGAAAAGGGAAGAGAAAACTTGTTCTGGATATTTACCTACAACAGAAAATTATTAATCCATAAGCATCTCTCAATTCAGCATTGTCATTGCCCTTAATTTCTCAATTCCTCTCCCTTTTTCATACCCGCGATCTCTCTCTGCTTCTCTCCTCCCCTCGCTTGGGAGATGGAGCCCGTATATTTATCTTTTTCGTGAGATAACCAATCTGGGCATTTTGTTGAGCCGTTCTCATTAGATTAGTAATTTGCTAGCCCAAATTAGGGCTAGCAAATCAACGAGAAAGACTCCTACCGTTGAAACAGTCTTTGAGCAAAATTAAATAAATTTTATAAAGTTAGATGCGCGTTGTCCCGTGATTTCCGTGACAGCTAGACCTATACATAGTTTTTTTGCAGTTTGAGGGGTCAAATCGGAATTGGACATATAATATACCGTTGGAAAGCTCTTTTCGAGCCCTATCCAACGATATAAAATTTGAAAAGAATTGTGATGATTTGATAGGGTAAAAATTCTCTTGAAGATAACCTTAGTTTTTTGAGAGGGAAAACTAAGGGTTTTTGAGAAAAATGACTCATCTTAATGGGTCAATTTTTCCTGTCTACATTACTCCTCCAAGTGTTTGTGGTCCTTACCGTGATAGCTCCTCGCACAAGTCTTAGAGGATGACTCTTAACTCTTCACATTCTGCAATCCTTGGCCTACGTTGCATTTCCTATGTACTTATCTTTTGAGGATTTGGTTTTTGAACTCCTCCAATGATAGTTACTCCCAAGTGCCCAAATTGTCTTTTGGCTGACTTGTCTTTATGTTGTAGCTCCATGTGGCACGTTCACTCTCCATGTTGCTCACTTTTTCGAATTGTGTGCCATTCCTTTTCTCTTTGCTCATACAGATGACCCAACTTTGGAGGGCACAACCTTTGATGGCCCGACACCAGACGACCTAGTCTTAGTCAACTCAATTCTAGACGTCACAGTTTCGAGCGGCTCAACTCCACATGACCTAATCCCGGATGGCTTGGATATAGACGACCTAGTCCTGAACGACTCAATTCTAGATTACCCAATCCCAGACGACCTAACTTAGGACAACCTTGACTTGGATGACTTGCCCTTGGATGGTCATTTTTCTAGTGGTTTGCTCCTAGACGACCTGTCTTTGAATGGCCTACTTCCTCCAAAGGGCTTGCTCCTAGACAATGTCTTCGATGACCTACTTTTACCAAGTAGCCCATATGGTTCTCCTTATAGCCTACGGTCTTTACCTTCTCTCGGATGACTCGAACAATTTTTTAGACGGTCCATACCTCTCTTTGCTCGTACAACCTGATTTTTGTCTGGATTCGAGCTTTGCTCATTCTTGCTTTCGGACGACACAATAGACAGTCCATATGTCTTTGTGCAGAAGTTGAACAATGTTGCGCAAGATTCTTCCCCTATGCTTCCTCACGTTCTTTTCTTGTGGCGCGCAAGTCTTTCTTTGTTGAACCCGTTTCTCCTTTGTCCTCCGCTTCCAACTGCACGTTTCTTTTGTTGCGTATTCTTCACCTACACAAGAAATGCAAAATTTCCAATTGCTAGGCAAGGGTTTTCAGCAAAACCTTTGCTGCTGCTTCTTCTGGCACGTACCCTAGCTTGATTTTTCTTGTGCAACTTCCTCCTTTGCAGCAAAAATCTCCTTCTCCTTCTTTATCTTGCAATTTTGTGCAGTGGGCTTGCTCCTATTTTGCTCCTTGATGTTCTGAAACGTGCCTTGGATTGTGCCCTAGGTTTTGGAAAAATGACTACCAGGTGCACTCTCCTTGTGCTCCTTGCTGCTCCACTTTAGCTCTAGTTATTTGAATGATCAAACAAGAGCTTCTCGTTCCTTTTTTTAAGATGACGAAGGTATGGGGACACTTGGCCTACATGTGGCAACTCCCCCTTAACTGACACTTCAACTTTGTTAACTACTTTGCATGTAATTGTTCATTCTATGCATTTTTTTTGTCTTTTTCAAGGCATTTGGCTCCTCATTCCTTACGCATGGCAAGATTGCTAGGAAGGTGTGTGCGCTTATACCCGAATGACAAATTTGGTTTAGTCTGGAGTTCTGGTGACCCAGGCGACTAGACGGCCTGCTTGGCTATCCAGATGACCTACCCCATTGTTGGCCTGGTGGCCCAGACGGTCTACTATGTAGGCATGGACCGAGGCTGCCAGACGGCCTACCTGGCTGTCCTAGTGGCCTAACTCTTGCTTAGAACAAACGAGCCTTTGTGGCACAAATCCTATATAGATGCCCCCCTTGTTCTATTTTCCTTTTATCTTTAGTCTGGACCTCTAATGGCTCCTCAAATTCTTCCTCGAACGACCTGACATCATCTTCTCGATGCTCTTGTGCCACACCCAAGTGCTTGTGATTTTTGGACGACCTGCTTCCTTTGGCAGCCTGGTTGTGCATTTGACGACTTGAGACAACCTCCCTAGATGGCTTAGGGAGTTTCCAAACAGTCCCCCGCTTGAGCTTGATGGCCTAAGGCTATTTGAAGACCTTTGATTCTCGTCGAATGGCTAGGGGTTGTCCTAGACAAGCCACCTTGTTGGCTATATGGCCTGAGGGCCATTTGGGGTAGATTGCTACCCCCTAGATGACCGAGAAAGAGGCCAAACAACCTGCCCCATTGGTTGGGCTCTCCTAGACAACCTGGGGGACTTGATGACCCATCCAAAGTGCCTAAGCAGCCCCTTTCACAAGCATACCTTGGGTTGTCTAACGGACCTGACAGCTCTCTCAGACTTCCCAAGAAATTGTTCAAATTGTTTGGTGGATGACTGCAGCCAGTGCTT
Source organism: Wollemia nobilis (assembly GCA_028583015.1). Taxonomy (NCBI): domain Eukaryota; kingdom Viridiplantae; phylum Streptophyta; class Pinopsida; order Araucariales; family Araucariaceae; genus Wollemia; species Wollemia nobilis. The sequence continues at coordinate 3,857,435 of JAQPPZ010002224.1, forward strand.
GTCTGAGTCTCCTCTATCCAAAACTTAAGTCTTTTTTCGGCTTTCTCTTCTTCGTCTTTGGCCTGGACTCCAACTAAATTTGGCTGCCCCATTTTCCCTTAGTCTGTTCATCTTCCATACTACTACAACCTTCTTCTTGGTATTCCTTGTATATTTCTTCTCTCAAATTCCGAGCTTGGATTGGCATTGCTCTAGTCTTCCTCCTCATTGCTTAAACTCGTCAAGGACAACATTACTACTTGCTTCTTTCCCCAAGTTGCCATCACCTATTCCTCCATTTGGTAATGTCTGTTCTGGTGCATGTGGTACTTCGTGCACATCTTGCCATTCGACTTATGCCACTCTTTGTCTTGGTGAGGTTTTGTTTGCCAAACTAGTGTTTCTGGTAGATCTGTTCAATAAAATTCAAATTTCGTCACACAACCATTAGCAATTCCCAACACCTGCTCGTCACTTGTGCTCCTCCTAGAGTATCTTCCAAGCTTGTCCCTTCTCCCGAAAAACTCTTGCCGGTTTTCTGTATATCTTGTAGCAGCATCAATTCGTGCACATGTTGTCTCTGCAACTAGCATATTCGAACATTCAATTTTTGCTTTTTTCACTCTATTGCTATGTTTCAACACACATCATTTGTTGTGCGTGTCCAATAGCTGCTAACAGATGGCCTTGCAAAAACAACATCTATTCAAACGACCTTGCACAGTAGTCAGACGATTAGTGGAAATATTTTAGATGGCCATACACAACAACGTATAACAAGAAAAATTCACAAGAACATGCATAATATCATCATAAGTTTGCATACATCAATGGCTGAATGGAATTATTCTCATTATCTGTACTTGCACCTCATGAATGCATGTATGATTACACCCAACTTTTTCAACATTTGAATGAGGGGGGGGTCTATTTATACAACTTCCTATGAATGGGGAGGTAGTTGCATCCTCAACTCCCTCCAACTAACTATTCCGACACTTCATGACTTCTTGAATTACATTTTAAGTTCATTTATCTTACATTTGCATTTCATGAACTTATTATTTCGTTCCATGTTAATACCTTTCTGTCTGCCATTTTGTCAAACACTTTGTGTATGTGTTACAAAGCAACTCAGAATTACAAAATTATATACAAAAAAAATTCATATGTATGTACTTGACTCCATACACACTCCATTAACTCCGAGGTGGCGCTTGAGGTGGCGCCATGTTCGAACTAGCCCCTGCAATTGTTCTCAGCTCTAATATAGTTTTCACAGTATTCTTGTGGTTTCAAATCTCATTCGAATTTCTCTTATACAAGAGTGGCTACTAGGGTTTTGGTACTTTCTTTTTCTTGCATGTAGAGGTACAGGACTGTAGTTTTCTGGTGTCAGGTTTCAGCCACCCCTCATGTATCGAGGAGTTACAAACATACACAACTTCCCAATTTCCTATCTTCTTGTATTGTTTCCACGACCATGGATGCTAGAGGAATCTTGAGGGGACAGGCTCCATCTACTCCCAAGATTATCCAACCGGGTCCCCTTAGTCTTGACCATTTTCCTAGGAGCATCGTTAAGTATTGTGTTGGCCTCTTTGGGATGGTTGGTGGTGATGACGATTGTGCTTCTACTTTATATCCTTACCACAGATTAGTGGTGGTGCTTGGGTCCACCCGAGCTCCTTTCTATCTCTCTTTTACCTTGACTGTTGGCTTTCTCTTTATCATTACTTTTAGCATGGTAAAGTTTATCCATCTTGGATAACCCTCGAGGCTGTAATTTTATGACATATAGATGTTCCACTTGTTTAGTTACTTTAGATTCTTTACTCTAGTTTAACTTATTTTCATAGTACTTTTTGGTTACTATAGTGCATTGTAATAGCTCTTTTTAACGAGTACTATTTGCCTGCTTTGGTCATCCATGGACATTAATAAAATTACCTTATCTTATTGTTTTATATCTTTTTATCATGCTTTTGGTGCTGTTTTTTGTCTTAGAATTGACCTTTTAGCTAACTATGTTAGTAACAATAATATTAAACAAGCAAGAAAACAAATTTTATTGAAAATCTTGATTTTATTATCTTGTATAATTTACTTCGTAGATGATCTCAATCTTGTTTGTTTATAACATGTTTATTCTTTTAGATCTTTGAAAATTAGTTTACCACAAAAGTAAATATTTGGCGTGTTTAATTTGGTATGAAAGAATTGTATTACTTTAGGTAACTTGAGGCTAAGAAGTCTTCTCTTTTTCTTTGTCTTAGGTTTGAAGGAGCTCTTTTGCCTGAACTTCGTAATACGAATTCAAGTGGACACATTATGCGCCGTAGAATTGCATGGCTTTTGGGTCAATGGGTTTCAGAGGTTATAAACAATGGCCTAGTGCCTTTTCCAACACTATATAAGTTATAAAAGGAAGTTAACTGTATATAGCAGGTTGTCAACTTATTAACATTTATGTTGACAGTTGGCTTCTTGTGTGGTTCATAGTATATTTGCCAACACTTACCTACATATAATCTTTTCAAACAACAGTAGTTTATGTAATTCAGAGAATAACTACAAATATGTGTTCATTTTATTACAAGAAGTAGAACTATGCAGTTATAAGTAGAGGAAAAGCCTATTAGCAATATATTCTTTTTGTAAGACTTCCCTATTAAGCTTTGGACTTCCATGAGTAGGAGGAAGTATTCAAGAACATTATGTAGGAATGGTTATTCTCATGTAGTTCAAAAAAACACAAAAAATATGAAGTGTAACTACATGTACAACCTGTTCAGATAAATATAACGCAGCTATTTTGTAACATTAATTCCTATTCCAGTTTAATAAAATCCCTATTCCACTTTCAGATAATTTATTTATTTTTCTTTTAAATTCAAGCTCAATCATAGCATACTAATTATTTTTTACAAATGAATTCCAGTAGCAACATGTTTCAAAATATCCTCAACTATCTATACTTCAGAAAAATTAAAGATTTCGAACCTCCATCAGTCCTAAAGATCCGCTCCCTATCTGGATCTGATGAGGTATCTCCATTCTCACTAACCATATAGGTCCCTGGAGTTCCTTACGGCATAAGTGTCCATTTGACTAATTTATCAAGTTTCTTTATCAGACTACTTCATCAAGTTGTGTAATACCAATCCATTGGTCTAAGTACTATCCAACAAATGTTCAATTTTCCACGCAATAATGAGGTTCAGCGTCAAGAATTTAATAATTTATCAAGCAGCTCTGAAGGGTTTAAGGTTCAATTGCACTCCTGTTTTCAAGTTTCAGGTATAGGCATATCAAGTTTTGCTACAACACATATTTGGTTTCTTCTGTCCTTTTTAGGACAGCAAGTATGCAAGTTCATCATTCTGCATAAAGGAAGTCTCTATTTCAAACTTAGAAATAGCTATTGCTATGTACATAAGGAAAGCAACAGGCTATCCTTAATCTATATCGTACAAGGAAAACATATAATGAACAACCATTAATAAACTATCTTTCAAGGTTCAGATTTCATGCCAGTCAATTACATACATTTAGTCCTTTTTGCTACATAGCTTCTATGACTTTCGTTTAAGCTTCAGTTAGTGAACAACTACACATTTTAAACTGCTGAACCATAACTGAAACTACTTCTACACATTTCCATCAACTTAGATTCTGTTTAGAGTACGATATATATACAGTGAACCACTGATTTCATTCCAACTGCAGCATTTCAAAAATGCATAATGCACTTTTTTCTTTCATCACAGGAGTAGATGAATTCATTTTGAATTTCATCATACAAAGATTCCATTCCATAACTTCTTCCTGCTTTGAGCTAGTGCTTGGAGGAGAGAGGGCATCAGCTGGGTGCTTTATTGCCCGACCAAGTGACATAATATAAATGTCCCCGTCTGAGCTGTGCAACTTGAAGCTCCAACCCTTCATGAAGGGATAGATATGGTGAACCACCCAGCTAGAGAGATCAATGTGCAAAATGCTCCGCACATACTTCCATGATTCCACAGGTATATACCCATGACTAGTACTAGATTTCCAGTGCAGTGATCAGTTGCACTTCAGGGAAATGCAACTACTGTGCATACACCTTCCCACTTTCATAATGCACTAGTTTGTCCGCTAACCAAATTCGCTCCATCTCATAGCTGTTCCTTCATTTGATATACAATCAAAATGCACATTCATAATGCAGGATGCATTCTATTCTTCTAAGTATGTCATTTATACCAGCATCTTCTCATTTACACCATGCCATTCAAAATGCAGAATAGTCTTGTTTTATGGTAACAGCCAAGCATATTCACACTAAGCAATATAGTGCAAACATCTATCTTGCATAGCAAACTGATTTCAACCATTTTCTTTTTACATTTTGCAACTCAGAATTTAAAAAGTAATTCTGGATATATTCAGCTCAGTCCTAGTTGAAGTACAGCAGCATATATACAAAGACAACTGTTTGAGATTCAGCCCAGTTCTAGTTTGAAGCACAATAGCATATTTATAAAAACAACTGTTTCAGATATAGCCAGTTCTAGTTTGAAATACAGCAGCATATAAATAAAGACAATTTTTTCAGATTCAAGTTCTTAATCCAAGTACATGAATTTCAACTATGGGTCAAGTCTGGGTTCTATCTGAACTAAAGCCACTTACGGAAATTAGTTCAGACAAACACGGTTTTGACAACATATTTCCAGTTTGTCAACTGCACACACAGCAGGCCAAATACATTTGTTTCTACTTAAGATTTAGCCTACTGAAAGGTTCCAAGTGTAACAGTAAGTCAATGAAATTGGAAAGAAAGTTACAAGGCTCTAAATCAGATGACAGCCACTTCTTCATACAGGTGATTTACCTTGGAGATAAGACATCAGGTAAATGACAACCATACTAATCAAGTCATAGTAGTAAAATATTCTCAAATTGGTTATTGCATATATCAGTACTTACTAATTGCAACCTTCTTGAAAATAAGACAAATGCATGCTCAGAAAGCGCTGTCACCCAACTTTTTCAAGTAATACAAAAAGGGAGTTTGAACAAACTGTTTGCTTCCCCACTTTTTCCAGTCAAGAACAAACGCTATCAACATATTTTAATCACCAGATATGGTCTACAACTACAGCCAGGACATATGCTGACTGACTTATGCCCATCATCCCTTTGTATTCAGAACAGGTGAAAAGAAAGCATCAAAATGAATTTTCCAAGCTCAGCAGATCTCTCATACTTCTGAATTAATGGTACAAAAGGTATTCACTCTACGCAAGTTTTCTTGCTGTATATCAGAAAAGACAAGTACCAAAAAAATTGCGCGGTTTGAAGAAGGTTTATCTCAAATACCAAATCACATGCAAAGAGCCATATCCAGGTTGCCTGCCATATCAAGCACAAACAAGGTATTTCTCCTTATTAACAAAATTGCAGACGAGTTTTCCCAAATGCAATCCAGGGTGCTAGGGTAAAATAAAAATTATAATGCCGTTCTTGTTGGAGACTCTTCGAGACACAAAAAGAGGTCTTTCAGCTAGGCACACTATTTTTGGAAGATTTCACCCCATACAAGCATATTTCAAAACTACCCGAAGTATTTCCATAAATTTGTAGACAGTCCGAAGAAGGTAAAACACCATTCATAATTTCAAACTACAAGTATACCCCATTGCAAGAACAGTTCATAGAAAGGAAAACCAATTTCACCTACGAGAACTGAACCTGGAATTTTGCTGTGCAATTCCTCTTTTCCTTGCATTTTTCCTGTTGGTCACGGATCTGCCCTAGGAAAGGATTCGGTTGACATACGTGCCCTGGACCCTACCAACCTTGAAAGGCCTGAGGGAAGAGATGCCCTCCGTGCCAATCACCGGAGAAGGCCGGCTCCTATACTACACTACTTGGGGTTTTAGATTAGGGAACTTGGAAAGAGATTGATAAATTGCAGAAAGAAATGTAAATTGCATAGCGGTAATAGTGGGGAAGAACAAGCAGCACAATCACGTATCTATATTTAAACCAACAGCTATCAATACAGAGAATGAAACAGAAACTAACACCGCGCTTACTCCCCTATGTATCCTTTGGAAAAATTCCAGGTTCACTTATCTTCTAATGCTTAAATCCAGATAACAAAATTACAGCAATCAGAAAATAAATGAACTTAGCAGAAATGCTTGCCAAAGGCGTCATACAAAGAAGACACAGAGTCAGAGCCAAGGATTCTTAGTATTGATGCAAAAGTTTGAATACAGCAGCTTTCTAGCAATATGTTCCCCCCTCCCTTTTTTCATTACAATGCGCGGGTTTTTATAGAGGACCTCACCTCTGAAGCATTAATGACAAAGCACACAAGGCCGCTGGGGTAGCTGGGATTTGACCCCCGATGAATTTTGTAGTTGAGACCTCCTGTCTCATTACTGCAGTTGGTGAGGGGATCTCTTTGAGTGGAAGATTTGCACTTGTGTGCCATGAAGATGCCTTGGATTTATACCCCACCCACTTTTCCTATGGATGCGTGCCCCTCGAGAGTAGCACCGGTGTCAGAAAACACTTAGGGGGAGCTTCGTCGAGGTTTTGGCCTAAATCGCGCCTGGGATGGAAGTTCGCCAAAAATGCACCCGAAGTGCAGCTTCGCTGGGGATTTTGGCCGAACTGGCGGTTTGCTGCGGATGGGAGGGGGAATTGAACCTTGACTGCATCTGTTTGCCTAAGTTTAAAACAAACTTCGCTCGGCGTGGTTTGCTTGGATTGAACCCGAAGGGGAGGTTCGCTAGAGCTTTGGGCCGAACTGACAGTTCGCAGTGTTGAGGAGCGAAGAAGACCCTAACTCTTTTGCCTTGAAGAACTGTTTGGCCAAACTGGCACTTCGCTATGGATGGTTGCTTCGCCGGAAATGGGCCCTGAGGTGGAAGTTCGGCCACTTAGCTGCCCGAAGTACATGCCTCGCCAAGTCTGAGTCCGAACTGGCACTCCGCAGGAGATGGTTCGCTTCAAACACTGGCCGAAGTGCAACTTCGACAACTTTCTGGGCGAAGTGAGGTCAAGTTGTCTTAGACTTCTCTTCATTGCTGGGATGGAAGTTCGCTGGAATCGGGGCCGAAGTTGAGGTTCGGAAGTTGAATAACTCAAAGCTGTAGTTCGTTGACCTTGAGAGCGAAGTGCTTCTCATGCCTTCGCCGATTTTCCAAGCCCGAAGTGGACTTTTTGCCTATTTTCTTAGCGAAGCTGCCTATTAACCTCTTTTTTGAGCGAAGCTGTCCTCTTTTGCCTTCTTTTGCTAGCGAAGCCGCCTTATACCTGAAATGGGCATGGGGGCAAGCGAGAGGCGGGTACTTGTTGCGCCGGAGCGCCATGGAAATGCCAGAAAAGTGAAGAAAACTAAATATGGAGGAGAAGGAGAATTTAAACATGAAAAACAAGCAATATTTAAAAATTTTACCCCTTGGACAAAATGTGACAAAATTGTCAACATTCCTGGCGGCTCGCGGGGTATTGAGCTCGCCTCAATGCAAGGACCCTAAGCCTTCATCTATTGGGCTCGTAGTCATCGCCTGTCTCTTCTCCAGATTGTTCATCGCTTTTCAGGGGTTCTTCTCTCAATATTTCTCCTTCTCCTTCCCCTTCACCGTGTAGTTGCTCTTGCTCTTGCTCTTGGTGCTGGGGAGGGAGACGTGCACGGATGCGCTCCAGAGTGCGTCGAATGTGGGCCCAAGACCCTTCTTGGAATGGTTCGCGGCCGCGGAGCGCTTTCACCAGACATTGGAACCTTCCAATCTGATCAATATCCACATATCTGGCCCTGTTACTTAGATCTATCAAGCAGGCTTCGATTTGGCAGTATCTAAATATGGAATCTGTCACCTGTGCCAACGTGATGGGATCCGCCCAGTCATCTATCTCAGATGTATCACTCTCGAAAGCGATCCACGCTGGCTTGAGCTCGTGTTTCGTCAAAAGGTTCCCGTCATCATCTGTGAAACAGGGGAAACCTAGCTGCGAGAGGTTCTGAAAGTATGCCAGCGAAGTGCGCTTTTCCTGCTCGAAAGCATCCATTATCCTCTTGGCCTTATGGGCTTTTCTCAGTTTGAAGAAGGCGCAAAGAGTAGATTGAATAGAGGACCAATCTCACGCAGTGTGGCTCATAGCCGAGACCTCCAGGTCCTGATATTTAATGCTTTGCACTTCGATGGCTAAGCTAAGCCGACGCTGTATTTCCTGCATGACCTCTTCCACAACAGGTCCGTCCTACGAAGATGCACGCTATGCCTCAGTAATATACAACAGAACAGACAGGGCACTGGATGCTCTAGATCTGAAGTTTTTCAACAAATGGGCGCGGATGCCTTTTATTCGGTTCTGTTGGTCAAAGAATCCGCCCAAGGAAAGGGTTTGATTTGCGTATGCGCCCTAGACCCGGACCAACCTTGAAAGGCCGGAAGGAAGAGATGCCTTCCGTGCCAATCTCCGGAGAAGGCCGACTCCTATTCTATTCTAACTGGGGTTTTTAGATAAGGGAACTTGGAAAGGGATTGATAAATTATGGAAAGAAATGTAAATTGCATAGCAGTAACAGTGGGGAAGAACAAGCAGCACAATTACTAACTTATATTCAAAACCAGCAGCAATCAAAACAAAGAATGGAACAGAAACTAACACTGTGATTCTTCCCTATGTATCCTCTTGTAAGAATTCCAGGTTCACTTAATTTCCAATGCCTAAATCCAGATAGCAGAATTACAGCAATCAGAAAAATAAATGACATAAGCAGAAATAGTCACAGAAGGCAGCATACAAGAAAGAGACAGAGTCAGAGCCAAGGATTCTTTATATTGATGCAAGAGTTATGAGTACAACAGCTCTCTAGCAATATGTTCCCCCCTTTTTACATTGAAATGGACTCCCTTTTATAGGAGAGATTTCCCCCCATTACATTGATGCTCGGATCCCCAAAACTGCCATAGCAGTTGGGATTTAACCTCTGTCAGCTGTCAGCGTACCTGGAGTACGGCTCACCCGTGTCTAGAATGGCTCTGGACTATCCTTGCAGTTGAGGAGGCATGTCTCATCAATGCAGCAGGTGTGGTTTACCCCTTGGAGTGCTTAAGGGACCTGACATGGGCCGAAACCTGGATTTGTGTGCCATCAATGCCCTTTAAGCAGCCAATTACCCCTCTTCGTGAGTCCGCTTGAAATTCTGCTGTCCTCGCCCAGAGTCGCCCATGCCCAACTCGAGGCTGAGTATCGCCACTACAGGAGAGCGATGCTGAGAATCGCTCAGTATTTGAGCAAACTTGAGAAAGCTCGCCTCAAGCGAACCTGGGAGAACCTTCATGACTTGGATTTTTGCTGACATTTCCGAATGCTGACGACGCTGAGAATCGCCTGGCGCTGGAGCGAAGACGGGAGTCTCCCGGAAAGAGAGCGAACCTGGGAATGCTCATATGACTTAGCCAATTTTTATACCCTGCTGCCGATTGCTGAAAACGATGCGACGTCAGGGTTCGCTGGGGAAGCAGGCGAGGCTGGGAGTCACAACAGGATGGTGACGAAACTGAGAGTTGCACACGGAGGGGAGCGACGCCGGGAGAGGCCGGACTTAACTCCTTTTTCATTTTTTACTGCGTCTCACTTGGGGATGGAAGCAATACCGAGGATCGCTCGGCGACGGAGCGAGGCCGGGGATCGCCGAGCAGCCGGAGCGAACTCGTGAGGCTGCCGGGGTTTGCTCATGGAGTGGAGCGATTCTGGGGTTCGTTGTATTGGGGAGCGACACTGGGGAGCCTAATGCCTTAGCCATTTTTGATATTCCTGAACTTGCTGGCGATTGCTGGAAACTAGGGCGAAACTGGGGGTCGCAGGATAATTGGGGCGAACTCGAGGAGCTCGTCTTTACACCGTATTTTTGAAGCATTGCCGACGTCGGGGTTTTCTGGCGGAAGCGGGCGAGGCTGAGAATCGCTTGACAAGGGAGCGAACTCGGGGAAGTCTTGTGCCTTAGAATTTTTCAATACTTCCTGCCGGGATCTGAGCGAGGCCGGGAATCGTGCATGTGGAGGGGTGAGTTCTTGAGTCGCTCAGCAGAAGAGCGAACCTGAGACTTAACCTTCCTTGGAATTTTTTTGACATCTTTCCGCCTCTCGCTGTGCTTTCTGCCCGAAGCTAGGCATCGCTGATGATCCGGGCGAACTTGAGACCAGCTGCTTATGAGTGCGACCCTAAGTACTGTCTTAACTGATGCTTGGAAAGGAGGAAAGGAGAGGATTCGAACATAAAAAGTTCAGCAAATTTTCAAAATTTTACCCCTTAGCAAAATGTAGCAACAATTCCCTGGTGAAGAGCTCCATTTTTGACTCTCTTTCTGCAAACTGCTGTTGCATCTCCTGGATTCGTGCCTCCAGCCTCTTCACTTTGTCTTCTTCCTCCTCACGCGCTTTCAGGTGGTGCTCGACAGTGTTCTGGAGTTCGCTCACTTGCTGTTTAAGAACTGCCATCTCCTGCTTTAACTGTTCTGATTCTTTCTGTGCATCTTCCAGTTGGGCGTGTGTCTTCGCCAAATTTTCCTCCAACTTCAGATTCGCGTTCTCTGCTTCGTAGCAGCGCTCCTTGATGTGTTCAGTGTAAAGGTAGATCGAATCGATCTTTACATGCATGGACCTTGTCTCTTGCCCCACGTCAAGCACCTTTAGGTCCTTGATGGTCTCCTGATAGGTGTAGTTTGAAGGTGCCATTTCCTCCACAGGCTTTTGAACTTTTGGCACCTTCACCTTGTGGAGCACCATCTTTTGCAGGTTGAATATGGCGCACTTCTCGACTTTGGCGGGGGTTCGCGCCTTCTTCCTCCTCACTTCCTTGAGCCACTTATGTGAGGCTCTCCGCTAGGGGGCGCTTCTCTATAAGCTCCAACTCTGTATCCAGGGGCGTTGGATCTCCAGACATAGGCGTAAATAGGTACACTATTTGTTGAGGATGGGCTTCACTGGATGGGTTGGAAACAACGGTGTCGGGGGTTTTGTGGCTGTAGGGGGAGCAATGGTCTAGATGGCTGCGACCGGGCTGCTGGGGCCCGGGAGTGAAGAATTACTTTGGGCTTGTGCAGAAGGCGTGGGGTTGAGGGAGAAAGACGGTGGTTCGCTTCGGGCGCCCTGACCGAGTGATGCAGAAGCTACGAAGGCATTGGGGGCAGTAGCAAATGAACCAAATACTGCTTGGGTAAACTGTGAAGCAACGAAAAGTTGGACTTCTTCAATTAACGGGTGAGAAACTATGAGGGGAACGACCGATGGAGGTTCGTTGCCGAGAGGCAGGGCAGACACTAGGGGCTCATCGACCGGGGCTACTATATTTTGCGTTTCAGAAGAGTGAGGAGAGAGAGAGCGTGTACCTGCGTGCTCTTTGAAGAGAGCGATGGAAGAAAACTAGTGTGGCGGGATTTTGACTGGTCTCCCCTTGTCCTTTGTCGCCTTCTTCTTGAGTGTCGTCCTCCACATTGACGATCTCTTTTCCTACATCGACGACCTCTATCTCCTTCTGTGGTGGGGCGGTGGATACAGCTTCGCCGGTGCCCACGTTAACAGGGCAATCTGAAGGGCGCTCGCTGGCCGAACCGGACGATTTAGTCTGAGGCTTCTTTGGGTGGGGAGGCGGCATCTGTACTTCGACAACCTTTTTCCTTTTCTTTTTCTTTTCCTTTTCAGGTGGCTACACATCCTCTTCGGCAGCATGGCTAGATTCTGCCATTGGTTCGCCCGACTGCTCATGCTGCTCCTGTTGTGCTTCCAACTGCTCCTCCTGTCGGTCTGAATGCTTAGATAAATTTTCGATTCTCCTTGGGCTTTCGCCAGAGCCGGGGGCGCTTCGGGGTACAAAGTTCGAGAACAAGATTGGTTGCCAGGAGCCACAGTTGGCGTCGAATATTTTCGAGAACTAGCCATTTATGATGAGGAAGGTATCAGATCTTTGCTTCTGATTGTGAACCCTCATGATCCACCTCTTTGAGAGCTTTTCCTCAGACCAACCCTTCAGGTTCTTTTTCATTTTTTTCCAGAATGTAGAATTTGGATCAGGGAATGGGTGCCGCGATGGAATATACTCTGCTTCAATGGGGTAGAAATCGTGCCATGGAGGTAAGGCCTGCATCCTCTCGATATGCCATTCAAGATCACGGTCTGTTGGGTTGTTGCGTTGTTCCACAATTTCTAGGTGGGGACAGACGTGAAAGTCCTTGAACCTAAGGAAATCTCTGATTACACCCAGGGGATCATACTTCCACCGTTGGGGCAGTTCGATTAGACCGAATTCGTTAAGCATCACTGCAAGGTAAGCATTTTGCCCAGTGGTGATGATTTCGATAACGCCTATTTTGAAGGGGAACTCACAAGTGTGTCCCCACTTCCTACCATGGCCATAAATTTGATCTGTGTAGTCACTCTGGCGAGCGACATCCAATGCGAACAAATACTCTGAGGTGTAGTACGGGAGAAGAAAGGGTTTACCAGTAAACCCGAACATTCTAATCACGAGACCCTGTGTAAGCTAGAAGACATCGCCCAACCTCCTTTATACTATGTTGTCTCGCATTGACACTGGTACCCGACGAAAAGAGCCGCATACAAGTTCCGAAGCGCGTCCCTAAAATTCCTAGTTGAAGACATAATAGGACTCTGTTCGCATTAGGATTGGAGTCCATATACTTGGCAACGACCTTCCATATTTGTCGGTGTTGTTGATGGCGATATGGGGGAAATTGCTATGCATATAATAAAAGAACAGCCAGGCCAGGAAAGAGCATGACCCAAAGCACTGATCAGCTCCCGTGTTTTTCAGATCCGTTAGCTTTGAGTGCAAGACGCGGGCTACCCGGTCTGCGAAGTCGAAGAATACCGGATTGGTATTCGGCCTCGCAGGGTCAGGAGAGTAGAACTCCCCATGTGAAATGCATTCGGCGAGGGCGACTTGCCAGGGATATACTGCGGTATCAGATAAACCCACTACCCATGCCTGAATAGAGTAAATATCCAGGTACTTGAAATTCTCCAGGTGCATCGGCATGTCTAGTAACTCACCAGATGGAAGCCCCTGTCTCAGCTGCCCCTCCATGAATTGCAACATTTGAGGAGAGGGGCGATATCTGCTCTTCTGCTCATTTGTGTTAACGGTCCTAATAATATATCCTTGGGGCGGTCTTTGCCCCGGAGCGAAGGCATCCTGGACATCATTGCCGTAAATTGAAAACAAATTTCTCCCTGAAGCATCCCGGACTTGCGTGGTCAGAGGATGATAGTACTTAGCAATGGCACATACCAGCTCTGGATAGTTGTGTACTGGGGTGCACAAATACCAATACAAGTGCAAGTAGTATGCAACCGTCCTCCTGTGTTCAGCCGATACTCATGTTAACATCTGGTCAATTGTCTGGCGCAGTTCCCCGACACTCTTAAGAGAGGACACCATCTCTGACGCGTTCCAATTTATCGATGGGTGGGTCAATTGGCTCTTCCTCCTCTGACTCTTCCTCCACTATCTGCTTCTCGACAGGGACCTCAGGTTCCTTCTTTTTTGATCTCTGCTTCTTTTCCTCAGATTTCTTTGTCTTCTCCGAACCTCCCTCCTTTGGCATCTTTTCCTTCTTTTCTGCTCCTCGTCTGCCCATTATGACTAGTAGAGGTATACAGGCGTACTGGCAGTTATCAGTAAATAGGCTCGCTAGTAGAGTTTCGGCAATTTGCGAGGGACTTGATAATTTTACGTTGGGATTGCATCTTTCTTTTATAGACATGGGCAGGACCTACCCCATTAATGGCGCTTACAGAGAGTTAATGCCCAAATCGGACGCAGGTGGATTCCATCATTTTTTGATTGGTGATTTGGTGTTGCCCTCGAGGCTCGAAGTGCCTTAGGGATCCCAATCGTCCTTGAAACTCTAAACTCCTCTGTTTCCGTTCTCCAAAGCACTAGTTTCAATTCCGACCGACCTCCTTGGGATGCGCGTTGTCACTTCTCATTAAGGCGCGCGCTTAGGGACTTTAAAAGGGAGTTGCCACTTTTCGCGCGCTTCGAGACACGTTTTTAGGCTCAACGGCTCCATAACGGGAACTTCGCCCAAAAATCGAGTGAAGCTCCACTTCGGCCACCAAGGCTCTCGAAGTGGACCCTCGCGCCCATTTTTGGAATCCATGTTATTGTTGCCACTTCGCCAAAACTTGGAGCGAACCTCAACTTCGGCATAAATTATGCTCGAAGTGAGGCCCTATCTTGGGGGCGAGCGAAGCGCTTTCTTCCGAAATTTTTCTTCTGAGAGTACTTCGTAGCAAACGCCTCCGAACTGCCACTTCGCGGGGCGATGCACCCGAAGTGCCATTTCGGCCCAAAAAACTGGCGAACTACCCGCTACTATCGGCAAATGAGCGAAGCTTCCTTTTGTTCCTTTCCTTTGTCTTTGAGCTGAGCGAATCTCTATTTCGGGGCGCAAACTTAGCGAAGTACTGCTTCAACTCAGAATGCAGCGAGGCCTTAGGGTTTTCCTTATTTTCGTTGGTAGAAAGATAGGGATTCTTGATCAACACTCTCTTTTTCCCTTTCCTTTACTTCGGGGACGAGGTAGACTTTGCTGTAAACCTGACCGAAGTTCACACTTCGCCGGAAACTTGGCCGAACCCTGATTTCGTGCTGAAAGCGGGCGAAGCTACAATTTGCTTAATCAAAATTGCATCTTTCTTGCAACCAAAGCTGCAAACTCATCTCGGTTCTGCTTCTGAACTTAAAGGCAGGAAGAAATATATACATGCGAAAACAAACAAAATGCAGAAATAAAATTATGTACGTGGGTAGAACCTCTTGATGCTTTTTTATCGGTGAAAAACCTTCAGATGAAAGCCGTTGACGGGAATAGGCAAGGTATGGCCTCCCACGTCCCGTAGGATAAATGAGTTAGCCTGGTTGACACGGGCAATCTTGAATGGGCCTTCCCAGAAGGCATCGAACTTGTCGTGATTTCCCGGCTTTGCCTTCCATACGTCCCATTTCAGCACCAGATCTCCGTCTCGAAAAGTACGAACGGTGGCTCTCTTTTCAAACCAGTTCCGGGTAGTCTCGGTGTGCTTCATGAAAGCTTCATAAGCTTTCTCTCTTTCCTCTTCAAGTTGCAGCAGTTGGGCTAGTCTGGCATCCATGGGATCTGTTGGGAGGAAAACAGATGAGATATGTATTGATAGAAATGGATTACATATATAGGCATAAGGCCTATTTGATAACATGACAAATGTCAAGTGAAAGAGGAAAACAGATGAGATATGTATTGATACAAATGGATTACATATATAGGCATAAGGCCTATTTGATAACATGACAAATGTCAAGTGAAACTGACAAGTGTCAAGGTGAAGGCATAGTGCACTTTAATTCTAACATTCCCCCTTAAAGTGCACTATCCTAACTAAAGAAAAAAACAAGTCAACATTAGGTAACATTCCCCCTTAATGTTGACTTCTCTAAAAAAATTCTATCATCCTTCTTTATTGCTGATTTGGTCTAGGCTCGTGCTCTATGCGCTTGGCTCTCCAACTATGAAAAAATGCTAGATCAACGGTGTATACATCTCGGTCTGTTGCCACAGGGTCAGCCACTTCCTCGGGTTTGTTGCCTCTGGGTCAGCCGTCTAAGTGCCTCAGGGTCATCATGGGTGCCTCAGGGTCAACCACTCCTGGGTCTGTTGCCTCTGTAGGTCATCCTCAGAGGATGTTGCCTCTCGTAAGTCACTAACTAGGTTCACCATGAATATCATCCCCCCTCATGGTGAAACTCAATCTAGAAGGTGTCGGTTTCTACCGAAAAATGCACCTTAATACAAAGGAAAAACGAGCCATATAAGAGTGTCGGTCTCTGTCGAAAATGCACTCAATACAATAAAATGAGCCATAGATCCAAATATGGAGGAGAACAAGAAGATAATAAGAGAATCTTTTGAAGTGTCTTCGTCTGTAGTCTTCAGAAGTAGATCCGGAAAAACCTCGGATAGAGTCTAGGGTGTCTATGTCTGTAGTCCCTAGAATAAGTGTCCTTATGGTAGTCACCTCATCTTACCGGTATGCATGGGTAACCAGCCGCTGCATCCGCCAAGTAGAAAGAGGAGAATACTAGATACTAGGTTCACTTACAAGTGCCTTGGGAGTGTCGGGTTCAATCGAGAGTGCACTCCAAGGTAGAAAACTTTGAGGCTTAAAAACTCAAATGAAACAGCCTCAAAATTACAAATGGACACCACCAATGTGTCCGTCTCGAAAAAATCTTTCCAACGACTATAAACATGGCTATAGTCGGATCTCAATAAGTTTTCCATGCATGAGAAAAATAGCATGCCTCTCTAGGCAGCAAAATAAACCTTAGGAATATCATATTCCTGGCATCGCACTCAGGCAGAATTAAAAAACATCAGCCTTCCACTCTCCATGTGGAAAAAAAAATAGGGCCAATTAAAATTCCATCCTCCAAGGAAAAATTCATAGGCCATGTGTGCCTCATTGTGGTGGAATCAAATGAGTGGGGCCCTCCCCACTACCTAACAAGTTAATCAAGCATATATGGCCATAAAGTCTTTGTCGGCCACTAAAAAAAAATTTCCCTCCAAATTTTTAATTTCCCATACAATTGAAGAAGTGGTCCTCCACTATATCAAAGATGCCCCTCAATTGAAAATAAATTGTCCCTCTCCATCATCATCGCCAGTTTGGCTGGCCATAGAATCTACAAACAAACAATGTCAGTAAAAATAAATGATCACCAGTTTACTCCGTCATCTTCAGTCCTTCAGCAGATCACAACGGATGAGCTCAACAAGTTATCCATGAAACAATGCTTCTTGAATGCGTTTTTGATGTCACTGCCACCAAAATTGCATGGCTACAAAGGATGTCATGAATACTTCAAGAACAACCCACGTCCATGCTGGCTTGCGTCCCATTCTCCTGCTTCATTGAAAAACTCTTCTTGCCACGCTCATCGTCACGAGCTGTAAACTCCTCCACCTGCGTAGCTATCGCCATCGCTGCACGCCATTACACTTCAGCCTCACCACGATCTGCTTCCATCTCTCTGCGAAGCTCTAGTCTTTGACGGTTTAACACAACAAATCTTGGAATAGAAGATCACTCAACGAAAACTTGAGAATTTAAAAAAAAAAATCATAGTTAATCAATGCGGGGAGTGCGCAGGTCCATATCATCATCAAACCATCAGAGCGACAAGTAATACGTAGTAAATGGCAGAAATGGAGGGGTGGTGCTTCATCCTTCCTATTCGCAACCCCGACTGTTTTCTTTTTGCGTGGAAACTGCTGCTATCATCGCTGCGGCAAGGTTGTTGGAAACAAATCTATTGTCCTACCAAAAAATTCCCACTGCAATCTGATGTATCTGCATAGGGTGAGCCATAATTGCTGGTCGTAGATCTTCTCATCTAACAGAGAGATGAATGCACTGTCTCTTAGAACACTCGCTAACAGAGAGATGAATGCGGGATCAACTGATGTGTGCAGGAGTTCGCATACTAGGCTGAAATCAATACACTGAACTCTCTAAAACATGTGGTTCCTTGAACTCTGGCTTCCAATTACGGCATCTGCAGCGC
This sequence comes from Wollemia nobilis, assembly GCA_028583015.1. Classification (NCBI taxonomy): domain Eukaryota; kingdom Viridiplantae; phylum Streptophyta; class Pinopsida; order Araucariales; family Araucariaceae; genus Wollemia; species Wollemia nobilis. The sequence goes on from JAQPPZ010002224.1 coordinate 3,875,054, forward strand.
GCATCTAATTATCTCGTCGATTGCTTCAAACACGACGTCACCATAGCTTGAAATGAAAGCAAATCTCCTCGCTTAATTTTTGGTACTCACAAGTTGTTGTTGATGCGTCTTCACAATGCCCGCCTTCTGTAATGTATTTTCAAACCAAAAATAAAAAAACAATTAGAGCTGCAATTGTATCAGGTATCACGGAGGAACGCGACCGCCTGCCGCTGCTATACTCCATGGGTGGGGGTTTGCCGTCGCAGCAATCACGCAGAGGGGGCTCATTGCAGGTCGTGCACCACACACACAAAATCAGTGGTAGATTTACGGTTGCTTGAGTGAAGATTGGCAAACAAATCATAGCATCTTCAGGGGAGTATCCGCACAACATGGTCTGTTCATTTAGAAATCACGTGATCCACGACGATAGAAAAACTGTGATCTCTTGCAGTAACGTTGATATCTTCCACACAACGAGGACAAAATTTGTTGATATCTTCCACGATGGTCGATTGATTTCCTTCTGTACGCGGACTGGGTAGAGAGCAACGACTGAAAAATAAACACAGGATCTCCATCTGGTGATGAAAGCATGCGTAAGCTTGCTTATGACATCTTACAACCACAGTCGTCGTGGGTCAATACCCAAGCAATGCGTTTGGGGTAAATTTTTATTTCATTCCCAAATCATAACTGTACATGATTGCCCTAGGTGCAATAACATCTGGTTTCATGGCAGTACCCCAGACCACGCCCAGATCCATCGACTGTACTTGCAAAAAAAAATCAAAAGTAAACCAAAAAAAACTGTGCCCTCGTGGGACTGCATTCCTCCAAGACATTTAAATCTGCCTTCAAATGAATTTTTAGGGATGTATTCCATTTTTCGTTTCTCCATGGAGAAACTACTTCTACGGACAGATACATAGGGAAGATAAAAAAATGGCAGCCATAACCCAAAGATAATAGGGCCTTTCCGTGGATTCTTCCAGCAAAGCAAAAGTTGAACAAATACATCAGGAGAAATGGCAGCCATAATTTCTTCAATGTCTGGTTTCTGATCCATCCAGCAAAGGATGGAGAGCATACTCCCTCAATATCCAAAAAAAATGGGGAAAAAATGAGGGGGGGTTAAAAATAATTGAAGAGAAAATGAGGGGAGGAGGGAGGATTTCCATGAGGGAAATCCCCCCTCAAGGGTTTCATAGGCAGGAGAGGGAACCTGCTCTGATACCAAATGTTGGGAGGAAAACATATGAGATATGTATTGATACAAATGGATTACATATATAGGCATAAGGCCTATTTGATAACATGACAAATGTCAAGTGAAACTGACAAGTGTCAAGGTGAAGGCATAGTGCACTTTAATTCTAACAGGATCCAGGTCTGCTCTTTCATCATCTAGCATCCAGAGCACAGGCATCTGAACATGTGCAGGCAAAACTGCCTCTTTCCCGTAGACCAACGCATACGGTGATGTCTTGATAGACTTTTTGATAGAGATGCGATTGGCCCATAGTGCTTGGTCCAGGAACAGGTGCTAGGTTCTTTTGTTTCTGTCCAAGGTTCTCTTTATGATCTTCATCAAATTCTTATTCGTTGATTCGGCTAAGCCATTCCCCTACGGGTAATAATTGGAGGAGGTTTTAAGGTAAATCCCATACCTGTAAGCGAACTCGCTGAGTTTGGCACCTATGAACCCTGGGCCATTGTCCGTCACGATTGCCTCTGGAATTCCGAAGCAGGTTATTAAGCTCCCCAAGAAGGCGATGACCGTCTCCTGGTCGGCATGCTTTGTAGGCACTGCTTCGGTCCACCGGGTGAAATAATCCGTAGTAGTTAGAATGTATTTATGCCCTCTGAGCGCAACACATATCTTCGGGACTGAAGCTTGAATCTCTTCCTCTGCGAGGCGTTAAGGCGGTCTGCACATCTCCCAGTGCTGAAATACTGTATATCTCATCAGTCCAGTCACTACTTTCCACCAATTGATTGGCGAAGGTGCCCTCTAGCACTGGGTCCTCCCACTGAGAGGCAGTTACTTCCGCGGCGGCACTTCTCTCAAATTCTTGGCACAGTGCCCGACCTCGGATTAATTTGGTTGGTCGAATTTCGATGTCAAATTCCTGGATTTTAGTGATCCAGCCAGCCCTCTTGTTGCCCAGTTCTCCTTGGATGATAAAGTTCCTGACATCTGGGTGAATAACATACACCGTCGTTTTGCTCTGGGAGACAAAATGCCGAAATTTCTTCAAGGACCTCATGACTGCGTGCACCTGGCGTTCGATGAAGTTGTATCTTTCCTCGTGCGGCTGGATCACCTAGCTCAAGAAGGTTATTGGGCGCTCTTCGCTGTCATCTCCTTTTTGTGTTAGAACTACTGCATAGCTTTCAGGTTCCCCGACTGCATAAAGGATGAAGTCTTTGGAATAGTCCGGGTTAACCAGCACAGGTGCTTGGGCGATTCGAGCCTTGGTTTCTTCAAACGCCTTCTTCCTTTCCTCTGTCCAGACAAACTCGGCGTTTTTCTTCAGGAGTTCGGCCATCGGCTTGATGACTTAGGCGAAATCAGGCACGAACTTTCTTATGAAGTTGATATGGCCGAAGAAAGACTGCAACCCCTTCTTGTTTACCGGAAGTGGGAGTTTAAGGAGAGGCTCTGCTCTGTCAGGGTTAACAACGAGCCCTTTTTTTGAGATAACATGGCCTAGCAGCTTCCCCTCCTTCACCGCGGGTTGATAGATATGCCGAACTCCCGACATCTCTCAAATACTTGCTGCAGGTGTGAGGCATGTTCTTCTCTCCTATGTGAAAACACAGTCATATCGTCCAAATAAATGACAATGATTTTATTCAATAATTCGCCGAACGCTAGATCCATGGCTCTCTGGAAAGTGGCCCCCGCATTGGATAGGCCGAAGGGCATACGTTGATAGGCAAATGTCCCCTATTTGGTGGTGAACGCTGTCTTATGTTGATCCTTGTCCTTCAACCAGATCTGATTATACTTGGAGAAGCTGTCCAAGAGGGAAAAGCGTTGTGCTCCTGCCACTACATGGAGGATCTGGTCAATCTGTGGGAGCGGGTAATGGTCCTTCAAAGAGGCCTGGTTCAGATTTCGGAAATCAATGCACAGACGAATGTCTCCGTTCTTCTTTCTAACCGAGACCAAATTGGCAACCCAGGAAGAGTGCTTTATCGGGTAAATAATTTTTGCTTCAAGCATCTTGAGGAGCTCCGCCCTCATCAACGCTTCAATCTTGGGATTGACCGGCCTCTGATTTTGTCTACAGGGTCTAACCCCTTCCTGCAACTCGATGGTATGTTGGATGACCTCTCGGTCGTACCCCTTCAGGTCCTGATAGGACCATGCCACAATATCTGGATATGCTCGACACAAAGCCCGAATTTTTTCCAGCTCCTCATTGGTATAGTCCATTCCAATTTTGATAACCTTTCCTGGCTCCAGTTCGAGCTCTCTGTATTGCTTTTCATCCACCTTGATCCTGTGGGAGATCGCTCGGTCGTTCTGGTCGAACAGACTCTCTAAGGTGATTAGTCCTCTTGGGACATGGTTGTTTTTCAACTGTATCAACCCCTCATACTCCTCGTCATCAGGGTTTCTACCTTCTATTGTACTTGCTTCATGAACTAAAAATTTGACGATTTGCTCGTCGCAGTCAAACACCTGCCAGTGGGTGTCCCTATCAGGCACAGAAGGCCTGTAAATGGTTCTCACCACCTTAGGCTTCTGCATCATGTCATCAGCCGGGGAGTATTTGGCTCCGATAGATGCTAAGACATCTACGTGCTTGTTCTTTTCCCGCGAGATGGCTTGGACATTAAGTGCCTTGAAAGACTCCAGCAGGTCCTAGACCCTATTGCGGTACGCCTTGAGTTAGGGCTTTTTTGAGACGCACTTGTTGGTGATCTGCTTGTAGACTAGCTCTGAATCTCCAAAAATCTGTAGCTGCCACAATATCTGGGCCAAAACAAGGAGGAAGAAGGTGCATTTGGAGAGCAGGGAACAAGGGCAAAGCATTTACAACATTGAGAGAGCAAGGATACCACTAAGAAGCACTATGCGAAGCTACAAACAAGGGCATGGTGGTTGTACATCTTAGTGATGGCCAAGTTAATGGTGACAACTCTTGTAATCTCTCTTTTGAATGGAATAAGAAGCTTGAATGATTATTTTTTGGGTTTTCTTCCACTAAAGGGTTTTCCACGTTAAATCACTTTGTTATTTGTTATTGTTTGTGTGCTTTTACTAAACCATTTAAGTAGTTTTACTTACATTGTCTTCATTGTATTGGATGTTAGCAAGTTTATATGCTTTCAATGCTTGGAAACTAGCTAGTTTAAGCTAGTAATGAAAAGTAATTTGGTATAATTAGTAATGTGCTGGTTCTTCAGGAGTTTTTTAGATATAGGAACATTGTATGAGTCTCTTTATGCACTGTCCATACTCTATTATTTTCTTATATGAGTGTTTATGGGCATAGAAAGATTAGTTGATACAAGTTTAAGTTGTTTCATTAGTGACTAGTTTCACAAAAGCCTAAGTGAAACTAAGCCAAAGAGCACTTTAATCCCTTGGAAAGGATCTGTTTAAGGTTCCACAGTAAGGAATTACAGATCATCATGTTGTTACTTCCCTATCAATAGTTTAAAATGGATCAGGTAAAATTGGCATTGCTTAGCAAGACTACTAAAATTTATTAATCATTTCGAAAATGAGACTGCCTTTAGAAGATTAGCTTTTATTTCAAAAGTTAAAATCTATTAGAAAATGATAATTATCTCTTTTGTAAAGATATCCCATGTATGATCAGGAAGTCAATGTTGATTTTACAGTTACTTTAATTTTGGTGACAAGTAAATTTATTTTACTTGAAATTACTTCCATCAATTTAAGATGTTTTTTAGTCTAATTTATTAATGACTATTTTGAATGCAGATCAAGGACGAGATCAAGAATGTAGCGTATGCAGCATTACTCAATCTACTTCGAGATAATGATCTAGCTGTAAAAGTAAGTTGCAGACAAGACACGTCGTCTTTCAATGATTAACTTGGTTGCATTTACTTCATTGTATATAACATAATGCAAATTAAATTTCTTTTTGGTTTGGAATAGATTAATGAGTTTGGTTTTACAGAATATCTCCATTTCTGTTGACAAGTTATTTTATGGTTCTTTGATATCATGCATAAGCCCAAGGGCCATCTATAAAAGAGACATCAAAGCATATCCCTGTTACACCTAACTACCAGCTTTCATATCTTTGGAAGCTGATTTCTTGCTACTATTTGCTTTAGCTTGCAGCTTGCAGATCTTTGTCTATCGTCATTGAAGATGTTCATCTTAGCGAAGATAAATTTGTTGAGTTTTTGCCAGCATTCTTTGATGTTTGCTTGGAGTCATTTCAAATATTACAAGAGTTTGACTCAAAGGTAATTGTTCTTTAAGAACATTCTGTCTGAACCATGCCAATTTATATTTTGGAATGTATTTAAAACTATAACATATTTGAGAGCAATATAAATTTTGACTCTTTAGGAAAAACTATCATGCACTTGAGTTACCTACTTTACATGGTACATGTCAGAATTGGTTCATTTCAGCACAGAATAGAGACTAGGGTTCTGTGGGCATTAACTAGATAATCATCTTGAGTTGAAATGTAGTTTTTTTCTTTTTCTTTTAAATATCCAATTTGTTATATGGGGTTGAAATAGGTCCTGCCTATATTACATCATGACCTCAATGTAGGAGCTAGTTTAGACATGGAGCCATCTCAAGATGCAGAAAATCAATCACTAGGACCAGCTGATTGCAGAGTGTGATGAGCATTGGTGGAAGCTGCAAAGGAGGCTGAAGCAGCAAGGAGAGATGCTGAATTGCAGACTAAGCTTGTGGAAATCAAGCAAAAGTCACAACGCTATGGCTTGCAATGGGCTCTATATCAAGCCTATGCAAAGAGATTGAATGGAGAGTCTGAAGCCTTGAAGTTGCAGATTTAGCAGTTGGGAATACGTATGCGAAAGCCTCAACCACAACAAAGTTAGAGCCCTTAGGAACAGTGACAATTGTTGATGAGGACATTGACCAATCTAAAGAGAAGGGCAAATGTAGGAGCTAGTTAAGACGTGGCGCCATCTGAAGCTCCACCTCAGACTTAATGTAGTGTGTTGGAAGTCAAGTATGCACACATGAAATTTTGTTATGTAATAGTTTTGATATTTGGAGTTGTTTTGTTATACGTCCGAGAAATGTTTGATGACATGTAGTACATATAATTAATAAATCATGTAATAAGTCATAAAATGAAATGTAAGTAAAATGCATGTCAAATGTAATTCAAGAAAATAATGAGGTGTCAAGTAGGAAGTTGAGGGAGCAACTACCTCCCAAGTTGTATAAATAAGACCCCTCATTCATTCATTGGGGTATGGATGTATGTTCATGTGTGTGCATTGGGAGATATTTGTAGAAGTATATGCATTGTACAAAGATACACCAGACATGTATTCTTGCAGACAATAAGAATACTTCCATTCAGCCATTGTTGTGCAGACTGGTGATCATTGTGCATGCTTTTGTGAATGGTTATAAGCTAAAGATGACTGTCAGGACCATTTTCACCATTGTATGTTGCTGTAGATAAATAGACAAGGCTGTCTGATTGTGTCCGATTCTTAACAATGCTGTCTAGCTCTTGGCAAGGCCGTCTAACTTGTCTGTGTGTGAAGGGCCGTCAAAGCATGTGATGAACTATGTTGTGTAGGCTATCTGAGGAAGAATTTAAGACTGTTTGGCTGTTTTCCTAATTGCATGCTGATGTTATGTGTTGCCGATTTTCCCTGTCAGCCTCTCTATTCCTTCAATTGCAGAATACCACTACTGTGCTACACTCATTATAGTGGTATCTCAATGACCTGCATTATTGCCGTACTACAACAAACTGTAGTGTCATAGGCTGCCTTATTGCATGAGTGTCCGTCACAACACGGGGATTCGAAATCAGATTGCACTCATATGATTGCATACCGTTTACAGTTACTCGACAAACTTTTAGACGGTGCAGTTTTTAATTTTCATTACAATGACACTAATTTATTCCATGATGTTGCTGGGTGAAGGAATACAATAGGCTTTTCAAAACACTGTCAAATGTCAGTCAATCCGTGGCAATAATATACAAACAAATCATTACAAAATAATATTTAAAAAACCCTGTTTTGTTCTAGGCACAAATAAGGCTTTTGGTCAATGTAATTGGATATACGTATGCACCATACTAAGTGGCTTTGAGTCTTCAAAAGACAATCAATTTGATAAATACTTGCACCACATCAGTTTCTTGCTCAGTCATAATAAATGGCAATTTTTGAACAAGGCCTTCCCTCTGTAGATAGTGGATGTTGACCTAGGATCCCCTTTTGATTTATGTGAGGATTTGGGCAACGTGATACTGCCTCAATATTTGTATGTATATCTAATGCTATGTTTGATGGATTAATTTGCAAACACCTAGGGGTTCAAGTACTATACCTAAGCCTCTTTTTAGAGGAATCTAAACCAGAAATTTAAAATGATGTTAGAATGCAACAAATGCAACAAACAAGCCCTAAATTCCGTGCTTTTGCAATTCCAATGCTTACAAAGAAAGTAAAAGGGTTTTTATTCTTTCAAGGCATATAAGATGTTATGCAATCACACAAGACTATCCTAAATGCAACTATATTCTATTTTGCTTTCTTGCCTACATCAGATATAAAGGAAGATTCGAAGGATAAAGAAACTAAATCTAATATTCTCCTTTTATCAAACTTGCAATGAAATCAGAAATAAAACATGAATATAGTGATCAGAAACTGGATACCAAATCAAAGAAACAGAACAAGGAGGGTTCTGGAACGAAACTACTGGTTTTGCCTCACAGGCTAATGCGCTGCCCAGTTGCAAATGCGCTGCCTGTAATTCTGCCATTGCAAATGTCTCTCAGTTGGCGCAAATACGAATCCTACAAAGCAAAATAGAAACAAGAATGAGAGCAAGGGGGTCTGCTCAACTGAGATAAGGGCTTATCCTTTCTGAGTTGAGAGGTCAAACCCCTTGGCCACTTAAGGAAACTGAGAAAAATGAGGTGAAATGTAGAAAACATGCACTAGTGACGTTTCTGCCTACTGCAATCAGGCGGCACAAATGCTTATGACAGAACAACAAATAGATATGATGCAGAATGCAATGATATAAAGGTAAGAGATGTCTTGTAGAGATGCTTTCCTATTGATAAATGCAATGGGGACATTGTTTTAGGAGAGAAAGGCCACAAGAAGTCTGTAAAACGCGAATGTGCTACCTTCTGCAATAAGGTGGTGCAAATGCGTAGGATAGAGACACAGACGGGTACAAGGCAGCATACAGCATGTCTGGTGGGAGCACAGAGGCAAATGTCTAGTAGAAGGGCTGATGCACCAATAAACGCAAGGCAAGCCCTATTCTGAGCAGGGAAAGTCAATGAAAAGCTACATAGCGCATTTGCGCCGCCTCCTGCAATCAGGCGGCGCAAATACTGAGAGTGGATACACAGGCATAGAGAGACAGAGAAATTTTGAACACGTGGATACAAAGCAAAGGATATTCTAGGGAGGGTAAGGGGCGTAGTTAGGTGACGAGTGCAGTAGAAAAACAAGCTTAAATATTACGAGCGAGAACTGCACATAGCAAATGAAGAAACTATCAAATGCAAGAAGGGAAAGAGATGTCTAAACTGTAATAAAATTGTCAAGAGTACATAACTAAGAGTGAGACAAGCTTAAAATAAAAGTTATAGGCAACAAAGCAAAAGAGAAGTTAGGTTAACATTGCAAGAAAGAAAGAAAACTCAAGAAAACAAAAAAAAAAGTGGAGAGATCACAACCTAAGCCTTGTCGGGTGCCTTTTTGCTATTGTTGCTTAGTAAGTTCCCGTGCCCCTTGACTAAAAATGCTTGCTGCTGGTCTTGCTTGCTTGTTCTACTATGTTTACCAAAATGCCTTGCAAGAGAGATGACCAAAAACTATGAATCTAATGCTAAAATAGCAGCATGAAGTTAAGAGAACTCAAGAGAAATTGCAGCAGCATGTAGATAGCAAAAAAAACTGTTTTATTTTGCCCTCCCCCTAGGGTTTATTCATTGTTTTCCTACGAGGGATTCTTGGAGGGAAACTTCTAGATATTCAACATTCAAAGGGAATTGGACACGGATAAGGGAGAAGCATGCGTAATCATGGCAGGGAGTGGAGGCGTGCCTACAAGGTACGTTTCTAAGATTCCGCTCGTGCCAAATCATTTGCGTTGCTTGCACTTGTGCCACCGGTACAAACACAATTAGACCGTTTAAAATTGAATTTGGGTGGGAGAATTTGATCTGTTTAATTTTGCATTTGCGCCACCCTATTGCGTTTGTGCTGCTGGCGCAAATGCATTTGGAGGGTAAACGCCCTGAGATTGATCCTGTGGTAAGTTGGGCTAGTTTGGTTGGTTGTGGAATCAACTAATAGGAGTCATAGTTGTCTGGGCATGCAAAAGTGGATGTCTAAACTCTCCATCAAAGATTTTATGGCAAGGAGCTCCTTTATCTATCCATAGTCATAGGAGAAAAATCAGTGGGGCATTGATACATGTAACACACAACAGTAAATTGGAGAAACTCAAGGAAACGAAAATAGTAGGACCTAGTACCCATCTCTATTTGCATATGACATACTTTTTATCAGCAATGAAATGATGTTTATTATACCTATGATATGCTTCTTATGGTGTTGATGACAAGATCTATAAGTGACCAATAGGTTTCTCACATGAAATCCGAAAAGGATTTATAGTACAATATTATATTTGAAAAAGAGATGACTTCTCCACCAAATTTTAGAGGGGTATATATAATCCAAGGGGTATAGCATATGTAGTCATGATCCCTTCTATGTACCTCTTAATAAATAACGTATAATAGATTATTAATAAGTTGATTAAATATATATTAGATGTCAATAAGATTATATTATAATTATAACATAAAGGTATTATATATGTAAAAATAAGATAGCAGACATGCCCTCTCAAAAAGCTTCCTCAAAGCATCATTGAGATTGTTCAAGATGGTGATGACTATCTTCTTTCACTATGATTCATTCCATGTTTTCAACAAAAAATTGTTCACATAAGATAAAATGCTTCTTCAAAGCACATGAAGTTACATGAAGATATGATATTCACAAATACTAAGAAGATCACCTCATTGAATTAGGACCAATTCGTCCCAATTCAACCTTGAGAGGCATCATATTTGAAAGGAATTTTGAAAATTTACTTTGATCTTGAATCCAAGTACATATTTGAAAAAATAAGGAATATTTGATCATTTCTGAAAAAGATCATTGCCTTTTTACCTTTCATGATGATGTGGATGTCGACAAGACCTTATTTTAGGATGCTTTTAAGCATTTTGTCTTGATAGTGGTCATAATTGCGTCATCAAGAGCCATAGTATTATCTACATACCCAACCTTGCTTACAAAAGTTTCTTTATCAATAGAGTGTAAATTGTTTTTAGGTGGTCAATTTTGATACTTATTCAAATTTTTGACTTATGTGAATAAACTTGATTATGACTCTTCAAATCAGCAATGTCTTTATCCTTTTGGATAAAACCTTATGTTGGGTTCTTTTGGGATCTACATTGATGAGCATGAAGAATTTATTTGCCAAAGTACACATGTTAATGATGGTTTCCTTCTACATCATGTCTTGATAGATATATTGCTTTTTGTAGATGATGTAGTTCTTTTTGCTAATACTCCTAAGGGCCTGCAAAGACAATTGGGTGCTCTTGCTTGCTTTTTTGACTTAAAACAACTGTTAGTCAACCATAACAAGACTAAGGTAATGATATTCAACACATTAAAGAGTACCCGATATAAGTTTGTGCTCTTTTATGAGGATTGAGATCATTGTTAACACCTAATTGGGGGTTTAGTTTACAGGTCCTTCCCTTAATCGTAGGCTGACTTCACAGTCATGACTTTGCAAGGGATATACATCTCGCTTAGTTTTTGAATGCCACTGTTTCCTGCAGCACTTCCAAAGATAAACCCACAAAGATGCACCTCTTTGATTGCATCATCAAATGCACAGTCCTTTATGGGTTTGAGATTTGGGGTCCAAGTCTAGTGTGTGTTGCTTGGTCTTGCATTTAGAGGGTCTATACCGTTTTGCTTCAGCGATTTATCCAATGTAAAAGAATAATTCCCCAATGTATCGTTCAGGCCGAGTCTGGTTCTCATCCTCTTTGCCCTGGGAGTATCTTCAAAATTATTTTTCATCTTCATCACCTTAAATTCATGGGTACTTGCACCTCAGGCCAAGAGGGATACTAATATTTAGTGCTTTGCTCTTCAGAATGGATTATCTTTAGGAGCTTTTTTGGTCATCATTTGTTAGAGTTACTATGTTACCCAGTCGGAGCGCTGACGGCCGCGGGGTCGGGAGTTCGACTCTCGACAGGGCCGAAAACCCAATTTTTTTTGGGTTTTCCCCTAGCCGACGGGAAATAAAGGGAAGGACTTCCCTTCCCTTCCCGTTGGGCGGCCTAGCCCGACTGGCAGGAGCGCCAGTCGGTAGGCTAACGGCTGCGGGGTCGGGAGTTCGACTCCCGGCGGCGCCATAATCTTACCTTTTGCAAGGCGCAGGTAATTTTTATTTTTTTTGCATTTTTTTTAGTTTTTTTAATTAATAAATTAATTATTTTGCTATAAAAATCATTTTGTTTGACAAATTAGATGATTTTTCTATCAAATTTTTTTATTAATTAAATTATACTAGATTAAGTTAAATTTATGCATTAAAATTTTAAAAACAGAAAAGGAAAAAATCAATATAATTGATTCCTTCTTGCAAATTTGTAACACAAGGAGACTGAAATTTTTTGTAAAATTCAAAGGCAAAGTGTGCATTTGTTTTCTCCAAGGGGGGATATAAGACATAAAATTGCACATTCTTTTTTGCAAAAAATTGAGAAGAAATTGTCACCTTGGGTCCATCAACAACTAAGTCGTGTGTCGACTAGTTCAGGAAGCCTTCCAAATGCGGGTCGTGTGTCGACTTGTCTTGGAAGGAGTGCTAAAAATTGTTAATTTTGCAAAATTCAGGGAGAAGACAACATTGTACTTCTTTTGCAAAATTGGAAAACAAAGTAGGAGACATAAAAATATCATTTTTTGCACAACACAAAACACACATTTTGTTGCAAAAATTAAAAGGTGCATTTTCGATTTTACTCGACACCTTTATTGGCAAATTAGGTGCATTTTCGGTAGCATCCGACACCTAGGTGATAAGAATTTTGTGGGAATTCTTGTTTGATTATTGCATTATTTCTTTTTCAATTATAAGTCATAGAATCAAGAACACACTAAACCCCAAAATTTCACAAATTTGTGTAAATCCTTGCACAAATTTAAAGCCAAAAATACTTGATATTCTCTCCTAAATCAACAAAACCCCTAATTCACTCTTATTTGTTTGGCTTAAATTTCCTCCAACTTTTCATCCTTCTTGAAGGGAGTTAAGGCAGGTGCCATTAAATATCTGTTTGAGTGAATTATATGGGTAATCAAAAGAAAGAACAAGTTTTATTAGGGAACCTTCAAAGTAGCAATCCTTTGCACTAAGGGGGGATAATTCCTTTCTTCCTTCAAACACAGATCTTGACAAGAGGGAGATAAAACTTGTAAAGGCATTCAGAAAAGTAGAAGTCATCATACAAAATATATCTTTTCTTTTAGACTTCATAATAGCAACCATGCTTGAAGTACTTACAATAAGAAAGGACAAATTGGTGAACTTTTTTGATCAAATTGCCTAGAAAGAATAGTTTTGCACAGATTGTAAAAATGCAAACCAAGACACCATTCAGTGTTGGTTTCAAAACAAGCAAAACTAAAATGGCAAAGGCACAACACAGAAGCCATATTTCTTGTGAAGTGTCTTATTCTGATTCTGTTTCTGGTTCAAAGATAGCACAAGGAGTGCTAAAATTGCTAAAGACAGTATTGTAGAGGGAAAACACGTGTCCCTTGGGCAAAAGCACCATATTCTCTCTCTCTTCTTTTAGGCTTCATAAATAGCATAAGTATTTTGTTTGAAGACCTTGCAATAAGGGGTGCTTATACCTCTTTTAGGCTTCATAAATAGCAAATTCTAAGTGTTTGAAGTACTTGTAACAAGAGGAGCGACTTTTTGTGATGTAAAATTGTCTAGGAGGCAATATTTGTAAAATCCTTCACAACACTCTTGAGTTGCATACCTTTCTTTTCTTCACAATTTTTTGTAAATAGAGAAGATGACTTATAAGGGTGCATTTTCGGCTTTGACCGACACCTTAGTCACACTTCCTTCAGAAATTAATTACACTATGTTTTGCAACAAGAAGGGAGGAACTTATAAGGGTGCATTTTCGGCAGCGACCAACACCTTAGCTACCTTATCTTTTGCAAATTCATATTGTAAATGAATGAACCTTGTATGAAGTGATCTATTCTACTACACCTAGCGATTGCAGCGGCTTGTTACCCATGTAAATCGATTGGATGATGTGATTACCATAAGGACATTCGTTGGCGTGAAGACAAATAGAGGAATGACCCACTTTTTGCTTAGGAGCAACCAGTGTACTGTGACAGAGCAAAAGAACCAACAGATCAACATCTTCTTCACTGTATTGGGGTAGTTATATACTTTACCCAAATATTGTTGTATAAGAGGGATATATATGTATTACCCAAATAATATAATAAGGGGGGATGTTAGAGTTACTATGTTAGTAACTATAAATATTACCTCATTTAGGTAGATATAATTTACCTCATGGTAAAAAGTAAGGTCTTACTTTTTACCACTAGTAAATTTCTTTTACTAGTTAGTCATTGTAGTCATTTTGACTACATTAGTGGTTAATGGTTAGCTACCTTTACGTTTGGGCAACCTATTACGCGTAGTTGTTAGCGTAGCTAAGGGATATTATTTCCTAATATCTCCTAAGTCTATTTCTAGCCTATGCTACTTGTATTTAAGCACTACCACTATGAATATCAAGGTTAATGCCTCTGATTTATTTCCTATTCTAACATCATTATCATTATGGATAATAGTCAAAAAATATTTCTCTACTTCAATTAGTTGGAATTTCCATATATTGATTACTTCCATTCAAATACTCTTTAAATGTTTGGGCTCGCATTTAGAGGGTTTAAACTATTTTGCTTCAAAAATTTATCCAATGTAAAAGAATAGTTCCCCAATGTATTGTTCTAAGTTTGGTGCTCATCCTTTATTGTGCTCATCCTCTCTTGCTCTCATCCTCTTAGCTTTGAGAGTATCTTCAAAATTAGTTTTCAGCTTCATCACCTTAAATCCATGGGTGATTGCACCTCATGCCAAGAAGGATACCCATATTTGGTGCGTTGCTCTTCAAAATGGATAATCTTTAGGAGCACTTCTGGTCATAATTGTAGATGGTACTCAAAAAATATTTCTTTACTTCAATTAGTTGGAATCTCCATAGATCAATTACTAACATTCAAATACTTTTTAAATGCTCCTCGTCACCTTATTGTTGATAAGAGGGTAATTAACCAAGCAGTTAGAGATGATGTTCATTGACAATATATTTATATCACTCCAATCACTGCATCCCAGCCTTGTAGTCCTAAGTTGGCCTTCAACACTAAACATTTCTTGAAGATTGAGAATGACATTATTACTCTTCTTGATTATATCCATCAACGTTGGATACTTAGCCTTAGGATACCTCTTGGCCAACTTAGAGTGTGCTCACACAAATTGTGAGTGGAGACAAACCACTATTTTCCTTGAAATCATAGGGTATGTCGTCTTTGCTCTCTTCAGGAGCTGGAGACTAAAGAACATTTAATCTTTAGGTGTCTTGTTTATTATGAGATTTGAGGGAGGTACTATTGCTTATATAGAGACTCAAGTGGATTGCTTGCCACTTTTTCAACTATCCTAACCAAAGATGCTTGGATTTGTACTTTTAGGAAGCTATCACTCTTCGACGTCAATTATCATAGGGGTGATTGACTGCTAGACTAATCACCTCATTCTTTCACCCTATCTTTGTTGTCGAGAGTAACAAGAATTAATTTGAAGCTACAACTCTCCAAAATGTTAATGATAAATTTGTGTGCCCTTGTTTGCATACAAGAGTGGCTACTAGGGATTTGGTACTTTATTTTCTTGCATGTGGGGAACAAGATTGCGATTCTCTAGAATTGGATTTTGGCCACCCTTGTGTACTGAGGAGTTGTAGATAAATGTAGCTTACAAGTGTCCTATCTTCTTCTATTGGTTCCATGCCATGGATGCTAGAAGATATTTGAGGTGTCAAAGTCCATGTCCTTCGAGGATTATCCAATCAGGCCCCCATAATCCTAGGCATTCTCCTGAGTATCATTAGATCGTATGGACTATGTTAGGATAGTTGGTGATAACAACAATTGTGCTTGTACTTAGCATACCACTATAGATTAGCGTTGGTGCTTTGATCCACGAGATTTCTCGTTTGTCTTTCTTTTAACTTGACTATTGACTCTCTCATCATCATTACTTTTTTTCCATGTTAGGGTTTATCCATTTTGGGTAACATGCAAGGCTATAATTTAATGCCATATAGTCATTCCACTTCAGTGTAGTTTATGCTAATTTCTTTACTCTAGTTTAACTTATTCTTGTAGTGCTTTTTGGTTACTCAATGCATTGTAGCAACTCTTTTTGGCAAGTCCCATTGGCCTCCTTTGGCCATTCATTAACATTAATAAAATTATCTTATCTTTCCTAAAAGTTTAGGTATAAAAGCCATTATATTTTAATCTTTTTCATATGGTTTGAATCTTGGTCCCTTTTCTATGTATCTAAGATCATACCTCTTCATATATTGCACCTCTTTTGACTTTTAGATACTGTCGTGTTGGGTCTTAGATTGCATCTTTTGATATTTGTAGTTGCACCCTTTCAAGTTTAAATAGCACCCTTTTAATTACAGGTAACCCTTTTGTCTCTTGGTTGAATCCTTATTCTTGGGTCACAATATTTACATTTTGGTTCACACTATTTCACTCATGTCACAATGCTTTACAACTTTGGTTGATTTATTTCACTCTTGTGTTGCACTCTTTCACATCTTATGTCGCCCTCCTTTGCATTTTTTATCACACATTTTTGTATCTCTAGTTGCTCTATTTCATTCTTAGGTTGCACCTCTTCGTCTCTCAAGTTGCACCCTTGAACCCCTTTCACACCCTTTCAAGTCTAAGGTTGCACCCTTTGAATTCTTGTCTTGAATTTTTTTGTGTCAGGTTGTACTTTTTTGGCTCTTAGATTGCACCCCTTCATGTTTCAAGTAGATAATTGTTGATTAATTGATGATCAAGAGTTGTGTGGTTGAGATGAATACTAAAAAGCAATGGTTGAAAATAGCCACTTGAAGTTGAAACTAAATATCACCATAGGCTGAAAATTGTCTTAGTCGCAAGTCAAAATGAGTACAAAGCTACAAGCCCTAAAACTGGAAGTTGAAGGACAGGTTGAAAAGCATGGCATTTGTACCACTTCTAAGGGACCAATTGGTCTCTTACCTGAAATCCATAAAGGATTCAAAATATAATATACTATATGAAAGATGAGTGGATGTCTCCTCAATCAAATGGTAGACATTCTCCACAATTTAACTCATTTTTTAATTAATCTTGGTGTTATATTTAACACATTACCATAATGATGTAATTAAAAAATATAGACATTGTTTGTTAAGAAAATGATTTGCAACTTCAACATTGCTCTCATCCATAAACATTATAGCTTGGAATTTAACTAGCAATTAAGAGCAGGGATCCTAATGTTGATGTGGACTCTTATTTTAATCAGCAAGGCTTTTATTTATGTTTTTAAACTGAAGTAAATTTTTAATCATCTAAGAAGGGATTATTTTGCACGAATGTTTTTTGAAGATTTCTTATCTCATTTACTTTTCCAACCAAAATAAATAAGAGAAATTTGCATGCAAATGTTGGTACATTTTGATGGTTAGATGGATTGATATTGATAAAATTCACAAAGTCTTTCTTTTAGAAACTGTAGTATGCTTTTCTAAAATCTTTTTTGCTGTTCGTTTCTAGAAGCTTAGGTTTGTCACATTATCTTATTGCTATAATCCTTGGTTTCGTAATTTTATTTTCTTTTGTTAATATGTTATGATTGTTCTCTTGAGTTGTTAATTCTGTCAATATGCAGATTCAAGTGTTAAATTTATTGTCTCTTATGATTGATCTACTTGGGGAGAAGATTGTTCCATTTTCTGATCAGTTGGTAAAGTTTTTCCCTAAGGTATGTTTGCCATCTAGGTTTCTTCTTTTACATTCCTTAGGGTAAATTCTTGTGCAGAGGTTTTGTTGGACATCTTGCCTTTATGTTTGTAGAACTTTAAACTAGTTTCTTCATATAATCACAAAGTTGGGAGGAAAACGCATTTTAAGGTGCTTTACATTCATTAGGATATTGATAAGTACCCGAGCAGAATATTATATCTTTCTTTCAACCAACACTAGAAAGCTTCTGCCAGAGCGTGTCTGTGTATAAGTAGATTTAATTTCTCTAAAATTAAATGTTACATTATTCAGAGGTGTTTTTTTGCAAAGCCCTTGAGGCCTAGTCTTATACAAAATAGAATCTAACGAACAGGTTGCTAATTAGCATGGATTGTTACAGCAGACTTGTTTCATCCATCCTTTTGTTAGTGTACAATAACCGTCACTTAATTACTTATAAAGTAGACCCTACCCTTCTAACTAGATAAACACTACATAGAGATTCTTTTTAGAGAATCTCTTATTTAAATAGCTTATAATATAAATATTACTGTCCTGTTACACTTTGGATAAATATTATTTAACATCCAACCCTTAATCCAAATATTATATTGGACACACACCAAGCATTATTCAAAATTTCTCAAACTTGATTCAATCAAAAGGCTTGGTGAAGATATTTGCAATTTGCTCTGCAGTGGGACAATACTTGGGCTTAGTCACCCTTTTTGAGACCAATATCCTGACATCCATGTGCTTGGTCCTGGCACAAAAAACTGGACTCTTTGCAATTTTGATAGCACTTTGACTAGCCATGTTGACTTTTTAGCTAGGTTATCACAGGTCCCAATATCCAGGATCAAATATAAATCATGTAAAATATGTTTGAAGGCTTAATCACAGAATAATATCAATGCATACAAATTTCTGATCAATATAAATTTAAGACATTCATGAAATTACAATAATATTTCAGAATGGTACTCACCATAGTAGAGAAACTCAGAATTGGCTCAGAATCAGCAAATGATGGACTCCGAAAAAATCGGCAAAAAATGGAAGAAAACACAAATTTTCATTGAAAAATGTTTTTTCATGCATATCGCAATGAATTAACATTATGCAAATCAAATATTAATGATGTAAGATTGTAAGCTTAAACTACACATGAAAGTGGCAAGTGATACAAACTTAAAGCCTTAAACTACACATGAAAGTGACAAAACACATCTTAAATAAAGAAATTTTAATGCTTCCAAAATTCAAATATTCTTGTATTGCTTATAATATGAAAAGGTGCAAATTACAAAATGTGTCATGAGTCATGAGAAATACAATGTCTCAAGATCTTTGAATGCCTTCACCCTTTTCCCCAGCAGAAGTTCTAATCTCTCTGTCTCAATGTCCATGCCTCTTTTTGTGCCTTGGCTGGTAACACCAGTCACCACCTTTGTTGGGGGTCAAGGGGCAGCATCCCTTGCGGGGTTGAGGGGCAGCGCCCTTTGCGCATACCCTTAAACAAGCATACAAGCATATCATTTGTGGTTTTAAATATTACTCCTATATACAAGCGTATTGAGCAATAAGTTTGGATTGATAGTTCAACATCTTTTTATGGAGAATTTCATCAGTTAATAATGTATAGCATTGCTGTTGGTGGCTGTTGTTGGCTGCCAGATTCCTTCAATCCACAATCTGCTTGCTTTTAGGATGCCCTAATGTGTTTGGGTTGGGGTGGTAGCAGGTAGGCAGAGTCTTTTTCTTGTTTGGAAGAGCTTACATTGAAAAAATAAGTGAAAAAGTGAACGTTTTCATTTAATCAGTTGCAGCCTCTACCCGCGGCCGATGTTTTCAAAAAATCGGCAAAAAAAATCGCTGACTCGGTGATTCGATCCAGTTTGACTCAGCAAAAAATCACGATTTTGCCAATGTTCGTTGCTATGGTACTCACAATAATGTTGATCAAATATACAAGATTTGTACATCAATTTTCATTACAGTACACACAACTTTGTCTCATTAATATTACTCTTGGATATGCCTATTCAATACTTGACTGTTGCTCTCCTCACATATCCGGGAGATGCAACTTTCCTATTCCACACATAAGACAAACCTCTCATGCCTCTTGGGTTTACATCTTGCCACATATATGTGAATCTTCACTTGCATACTGGACACATGACACATTGCACACTTCTACACACCCTACTCGCACACCTTACTACATGACACTTGGACTCATACTACACATTGATTGACACATACTTAAGGAGAAATATAAATCACACTCCTAAACTAATTACACAGACCTTAATATATTACATGACTAAATAATGTAGTATCTCCAACACCCCCTTGTCTTACATTATTTGGTTTTTGAAGACTTTAGTCTTCCAATTCTGATATCGATCTTCATTCTTTGGCTTTGGCTTTGGCCCTGACACTTTCAACCTATGTTTTTGAATTTTGATGCTATTCCTTGTGCCTGTCCATAAAAAAATTCCTTTTGATAATTCAATTAACTTTGATGTGAAAATCCTTATTACTCCCAAAGTTATGATTTCTTCAAATAAAAAAAACTTTTAATTTTCAAATCACTTTTTGCAAATCTAAATTTGCAAATTTAATAATCAATCTTTCAAATATTTTGGAGTAGAAGACCTTGAGTCTCCCAAATTTCAATTAATCAAATTTTTCAATTTTTGCAAAATAAACAATTTGCAAATCAAAATCAACATTCAAAAGACAATTCCTTTGGAGTAGACAACCTTATAGCTCCAAAGTTAAATTCAATCAATCAACAAATTTTTCAATATGCAAAAATATTCAATTTTGCATTCAATCTTCAAATCAACAATTTCAATTTTCAAAAAACAAGTTTTTGAAATCAATTTCAGTTTTGGAATTCTCAATCAAACAAACAAATTCATTTTTTTTTTTGGTGTAGAAAACCTCATCTCTCCAAACTTAATTTTAATTTATCAAATTATCAAATTGCAAATTTGACTTGCAAATATCAATTATTAAAATTCAATTTTCAAAAATCAAATCTGGAATTTTTATATTCTCCTTACAACGCCAAAAATTCCTTTTCAATTATTTAATGACCTTATCATTGCAATTAACTTTAATCAATTTCAAAATTTCAAAATTTCAAAGTTCAAAAATCACATTTCAATCTAAGTGCCTAACTTGTAACTCTCCCTTGAATCACATTTCAAGAGTGAAAGAAAATTACACTTCTCAGGTGCCTTAGCACAAACAGAAACCCAGATAAAAGCAGATTACTGGGATTCAAGATATAATTACAGTCGGGCAGATCAGAGAGGAAAAAAGCCCATCTTCGAAATAGCATGGGGATAATAAGGATAAATATCCTTATATATCAATACTTAATCATCCAAACAACCTCCATGACCAAAACTTGGATAGAAATCAGTGAAAAAGAAACCAGCAGAATAGAAAAGAAACAGTTAGAAACTGCCATAAAGCTCTAATCAAATGAAACAGGCCCACAATAAAAAAACCTAGAGCTAGCATAGAAACTAGCAATATGATATGTGGGTGAAAGAAGAAACGAAGAAACTCCATCCTTGTTCTCTTCCATTTGCAAGAAACCTTCTGGAACCTGTTGACCTTCTTTTGATAACCTATCTGCTTCTTGATTTAATTCTCTATAAACATGTGTAAAAGAGATATTTTCAAAAAGGGAAATCACCTCTAGTAGTTCATCTCCCATTGGTCTAAGCAGATTATTTTTTAATTGAGTAGATCTATTCATCCAATTGATGACTAGAGTGGAATCTCCAAAAATTTGTAATTTTTTCACATTTCTCTCCACAACACACTTCATTAGCAATCTCAATGCCTGAAACTCAGCAAAATTGTTGGAATCTGTCCCAAGACCTGCTTTAAATTTGATATAGTGGGTATCTGAGAAGTATAGAATGCCTACGCTACTAAAATATGACTGCCTCTGACTAGCCCCATCAAAAAAACCCCATGGCTGAGACTTTTCAATGAACAAATTGTCTACTTGTCGAGGTTTCTTATGTTTGTTAGGCCCTTTGTTGATTGAGACCAAAGTCCTCACCTGAAATATGAATTGAAATGGGGAATTAACTTCCCTTCAAAAATAGCTGCATTCCGTGCCAACCATATACCCCAACATATAAGACATGGTAAAGAAAGAAATTGTTTCAACTCTTTTTTCAAAAACCACTATCTTAAGCATACCTCCACTTGTTTCTCCTTCCCAAATATTTTGTACTCTAGTTATCTGTTCAGCTTCTAACCAAATTTGTTGAGAAAAAGGGCATTTGATTAACAAATGTGTGATGTTTTCCTCCTCTGACTGACACAACATACAAATACTTGGACCTTGTCTGCTTCTCCTCTGTAAAACTTTCCAAGTCAAAGTCTTATTTCTCAAAGCTAACCACATATATTTTGTACTCTAGTTATCTGTTCAGCTTCTAACCAAATTTGTTGAGAAAAAGGGCATTTGATTAACAAATGTGTGATGTTTTCCTCCTCTGACTGACACAACATACAAATACTTGGACCTTGTCTGCTTCTCCTCTGTAAAACTTTTCAAGTCAAAGTCTTATTTCTCAAAGCTAACCACATGAA
Source organism: Wollemia nobilis (assembly GCA_028583015.1). Classification (NCBI taxonomy): domain Eukaryota; kingdom Viridiplantae; phylum Streptophyta; class Pinopsida; order Araucariales; family Araucariaceae; genus Wollemia; species Wollemia nobilis. Next base: position 3,897,107 of record JAQPPZ010002224.1, read on the forward strand.
AATAATTGTGTTTTTTGGGGCAGACAATTTCCAAATTTGCTTCCACCACCAAGTAGGCCCTTGAGGATGAGGGTCATGTTGGTTACGAATCTGCCATGAGGAAAGGATTTGTTGTTAATGCGCCCAGATTCGCCCACAGATTGAAAGGCCGGAAGGAAGGAATGCCTTCCGTGCCAATCTCCGGAGAAGGCCGGCTTCCTATGGGGTTTGTGTTAAGATAAGAGTGCAGGAAAGAGATAAAAGTGCGGAAAGAGATAAAAGTGCGGAAAGGGATTCCAAATGTGATTGGAGTTGGGTGGGGGGAATAAGCGGCACGGCAACGAATCAATCACCACTACTAACGACATTCATCTACAAACATACATTGAAACTACAGCTATCGGCGATCCCATGTATCCTCTATCTATGCATTCCGGGGAATACTTGGCCACCAAATGCTGGAGTCCAGAGTTCAGTACAACAGCAAGCAATGACACAAGAAACATGAGGCAGAAATGACAAGGAGAGGCAGCATACAAGATAAAAGACAGTAAGCAGAGCCAAGTATATGTTTGTATTTGAGGCAAACGCACAACTACAATTGTTCCCTAGCAATATATTCCCCTTCCACCACCTTACAATGAAAATGTGGTGGGTATTTATAGCCTAATTTCCCCCCGATTACATTCATGGGCACAAAGTCCCAGACAAGACAGTGGGCGACACGAGCGGGTGAGGAGGCTGCGATGCTGACTTACGTCGGGCGGGACTGTCCTTGCGGCATGGTGTCCCGAAGGCGGTACGGCTACGTGGCGGCGCGTTGGGTCAAGTCTTCGGTCAGCGGGAATGCGGGTAGGTGCGGCAGATGGCACTTCACATCGGCTTAAATGGTGACAGATGGCGCCGGTAGTGTAGCCCATGCTTTGTCCTTGCGCGGTCAAGTCTTGGCTCGAATCCCGAAGGTGGATACTTGTCGGATGCTGAGGTATGACACGTGTCTGCCTTGAAAGGCGGTTTATCCAACTTCGCTCAGGATTCGGGCGCTATCGGGTTGCGCAGGAGGAAAATAGCGCAGTTGGAAGGCCTTCTTGCCTTAGCACATTTTGAGTTGACTTTACCCAACTGCGCACCGGTCGAGGGCGCACTCCGACTTCGCTGCGAAGTCGGGTGTCGCACCGGTGCTTGCTGTCTTCATCCGTTGTTCGGACTGCGCACTGGAAAAGGGGCGCACTCCGACTTCGCTGCGAAGTCGGGTGTCGCCCCAGCACTTAGCTGATTATCTGCTAGACCGTCCCCTAGTGCGCCCAGGAAGAAGGGCGCACCCCGACTTCGCTGCGAAGTCGGGTGTCGCCCCTGACACTTAGTCAAATTTTCGGTTTGTTCCTGCCTGATTGCGCACTTCGGGTTCCCTACTGCGCTCCAACTGAGGGGCGCACTCCGACTTCGCTGCGAAGTCGGGTGTCGCCCAACACTTAGAATTTTCAGGGAACACCTTTGCTGGAAACTTACTTGGGGGAAGAAAGGGGGAAAGAAGAAGGGGGAATGAAATTGCGAGGAAGAGGGAGAAAGGGAGAAAAGAAGAAAGGGAAAATGAGGAGAAGGGAAGGAAAAGAGCAGCTCACTTGCAGAAACCAAAAACATGGCACCCCTGTGCAAAATGTGGCAACATTCCTGGCGGCTCGCGGGGTGTCGAGCTCGCCTCGACGCAAAGAACCATGCCTTTATCCTTTGGGTGCAGAGGAACTTCCTTCCCCTGCCTTCTGCTGCTCTGGTCGCTTCCCTTGGGGCAACTGTTCTTCTTCAGGTTCACTTTCACCAGTTGCCTCCTCAGTCTCGCCTTCTGAATCTGAAGGTTCTCCACTTTCGGCCTCCCGCTTGCTTATGCGTTCGAGCGCAGCCTTAGCTTGATCCCAGACTGCGGCTTGGAAGGGAGTGGGGTCGCTGATCTCTCTGAGTACTGCGTGGAATGCAGCGACCGCGTGCAGGTCAATGGTGTTATATCTTTTTCCCAACTCCTCAAGAGAAGAGTTGATCTTGCAGTACTTCGCCACCATTTGAGCGACCTGCGCTTCTTGAACTGGCTCTGTCCAGCTATCAATTTCAGCTGTATCTGCCTCGAAGGACAGCCAGTTCTTCTTTACCTGCTCAAGGGTGAGGAACTCGCCATCTCTGACATAGCTCGGACACCCGTGCTCGGACAGAATGTGAAAGGGCGCCAGGAGAATGTGTCTTTCATGTTCTAAGGCGTCTAGCGCCTTCCTGGCCGTTCTGATCTTTTCTGTCCTGGCAAAATAAGTGTGCAAGGTTACCCTTGCATCTGCCCACTCTGAGGCAAGTTGGGACATGGGGGCGATTTGGAAGCCTTTGCGCTCTAACTCCTCGAGTTTCATAGCCAGGTCTAGCCATTGCCTCGCCTGGTGTTCGACTTCCTCTACCACAGGCTTTCCCTGGGCGGATACTTCTTCAATTTTGGATACGAAATCCAGAACTGACAAGGACTTGACAAGGTTGGGCTTGCAACCTTGTAGCAGACTAGCGCGCATCTCCTTTGCTTTGCTCTTTGAAAAGGCCGTCGCTTGTGATGCTTTCTCTGTAAGCTGCGACTGCGCCTGTTTCAGCGAATCTTGCAGTTGTGAAATCTGCTCTAGCGCTGCTCTTTTCTCTTCTGCGGTCTCCTGCTGAGAGGCGGCCAGCTGAGCCTTAAGATCTTCTACTTCTTGCTGTGCTGACCCCAACTGCGCAGTAGCCCTAGCCAAGTCTTCTTCGAGCTGCCTTGTGGTATTCTGCAGCTGGAAAAGCGCCTCCTGGGTCTCGAGATGCTTGACAAGGAGGTTGTCTGTTCTACGACGAATACCGCGGATCTCGTATTCCTCGTTGATATCATCAAAGTTCTTCTCCTTTGTCTGAAGCTCATAGTCAGCCTCGGTCATGTCACGGAGAGGCTTCTTCACCTTAGGGATCAACTTTTCTGTTGTAAGCACTCTCCGATCTAGGTCAAACTTTGTGCGTTTGACCGGGGCGGCTATCTCTTCGGCCCTTCTGCGCTTAACGCCTTGAAGAAAGGAGGCTGATCCCCCCACGGCTCTTACTGCCAGAGGCTGGTCCTCGGTGATACTCATGAAATCGAGGTCTTCCAGCGCCTGGGCTTGCTGCGGCATCTTTCCCGCGAACAGTGAAGTAGGAGGGATACCAGAGGGGGTAGTAACCTTTGAGGGCGACCGGGTCCTAGGGGTGACAGGAGTTTGAGTGGATGGCGCTGGTAGGGTTTCGGTCGGCTGGGGCGAAGGATGCGGAGATGAGGGAGCAGCTTCAGCGCTGGCTGCGGGTGAAGGCTCTAGGGTTTGACTCAGGGATTGAAAGGCGTTGGGATCCTGAGCAAACTGGTCAAACGAGTGGAGGCCGCTAGATGGCGGGGTAGCTTGTGAGGCGGAAGACACGGCTACGGCTTGCCCTGATGGAGTGGGAGATGGGGTTTTTGCAGGGCCGACGCGGACTTGGGCAAGTGGAACGGAGGACGTACCTGCGGGCTCCGCCTGAGCCGACGCTGGAGGGATGGTCGCAGCCTGGATGTCTGCTTCTGGTTCGGGGCTGTCTAAAGAGACAACCTCCGGCGCTGCTGCTTGCGGCTGCTCTGCGGCCGATTGCTGCACTGGCTCCTTAGGTCGCTTGGTCCTCTCGACCTTTTTCTTCTTCTTTTCTCCCGACGCTGTGGTTGGTCCAGAAGAAAGCGGCAATAAAGGGGCGGCAGGTGCTGATGTCCCCACGGTAAACTTGTACAGGTCGCGTTGGGAGAATACCTGCCGCACTTGGTCTACTGGCTGGCAGCGCGGACGTCTTTTCTGCTGGAGGGGCCAGCTCGGGAGTTGACCGTTCTGACCCTTGCGCCGCTTCGGGCACTGCCACAGGAGCTACAGGCTGCATCGGGCCCACTTGGCTGCTGGTTGGAGTCGCGCTGGAAGTCGCTGGAGTTGACAATGACTGAGAGGTAGCCCTTCTTTTATACCTTATATTTGCGCCTCGGGGAACGCAATTGCGAAATTCAAAGGGCTGCCACGTGTCGACGTGTTGATCATAAAGTGCCGAAAACTCATCATCAACGGCAAGGTTCCTTCGGCTTGATTTGTCGTGTTGCGTGCGACACCTCATCTTCCAGCATTCGAGGATTTTGTCCTTATGCCAGTTGAGTGGCGCCACCTTAGCGAGGAACTTCTTGAAGCCGGCTGACTCCATTCGATGGTCCGGGTTTCGCTCTGGATCGTAGGTGACCTCCTCACAGTAAAACTCATGCCATGGTGGCCATGATTGCATCAAGTGGATGCGCCAGTGGAGGTCCGCACCTGTCCTGTTTCTTCTTTCTTGCATGATTTCAGCTCTAGGACAGATGTGCGTGAACTTTCCCCGGACCCCGATTGGGTCATACTTCCAGCGTTGGGGCAGCATAATCAGGCCCATTTCCATCAGCTCCCGCTCGAGATAAACGTGCTGCCCGATTTCGAAGACTTGAATATTGGCCCAGGTCATAGGATATTTGAATATGTGACCCCTCTTTTTTCCCTGGCCAAATTCCTCTTCGACGTAATCCATTTGCCGCGCCACCTCCATCCCGAACTGGTGGTCTGTGCAGAAGTAGGGCAGCAAACATGGCTTTCCCTTGAATCCGTAGATTCGGACAACAATGCCCTGAGTCAGCCTGAAGGTATCCCCGAACTCATTGTTCCACAGATACTTCGTCATAACCGCTGGTGGGCGAGTCGCGCCACGGTTGAACAATCCCATTGCCTGGCCCAGAAATTGAATATTGAAATCATAAAATGAGCCCTTCCTGTACAGGACCTCAGTCCATTCGTACACGGGGAGCGGCTCTCCTTGTTCGCTCACTTTCTTCAGGTTGGGGACGTTCATCCGGTGATGCATGTGATACAGGCATAGCCATGTGAGGAAGGAGCAAAACCGGAAGTCCGTCGACTGCTTCTGCTGCAGTCTCACCAGGCTCGCATGAATCGCGTATGCCAACCAGTCCGCCCAGTCGTAGAAGATAGGGCGCTTCCCACTCTTCTGCGCCGTGGAGTCGTAAAACTCCCCGTGCAGGATACACTCGGCCATCGCCAGCTGGAAAGGCCGCACCACTCTGTCTGAGTCGCAGCCGAGGACCCACGCCAGGATGATATAGATATATCTATTTTCAAATCGGTCCAGCGGTATGGGGCCAGTCGGCCACTGTCCAGCATTTAGCGGAGTCTTCAACTCTGAGTCCAGAAACTCTCTCATCCGCTTCATCTGAGAAAATCTGCCGATCTGCTCTTCTATGTTCACCCTTCTGATAATTGCATCTGGGCTGTACTGAAGTCCTGGGGCGAACGTTGGCTGGATGCTCTCTCGGAAAAGAGTGAACAACACCCTTCCTTTATTATCGCAGACCTGCCGCGCAGCTGGTTTGTAATATTCAGCAATCGCTTCAACCAACTCCGGGCACCAGTGAGTCGGAGGGCATAGGAACCGGTAAAGGTTTGATTTGAAAGCAGCTCCGAGGTGGTGGGAAGGCGAAACCTTATCCACCCACTTTGCGATAGTCAGACGCAGCTTCGAGAGGCTGATGGAAAAAGAACCATCTTTGTATCCGGACAAGCGGTTGATTGGTGGCGGCGGAGTCTGGCCAACTACGCGCCTCTTCGTTCGGGATTTTCCTTTCTTGTCCTTCTGCGGCGCTGCGCTCTCATGAGCGCTCGACTCTGGAGACTCAGCTTCGCGCGGTTCTTCACTTGATTGCGCCTGTACGGGCGCTTTCCCCTTATCCATCCTTGTCGAAACAACAGAGGCAGGAGCTACGGCTTCTGAGCTTGTCAGATTTATTCCTTGCAGTCAGGGAGTCAGCTCGAACAATATGAATTTTCTAGCCGCGCCAGGGTCCTTTTGTAGACAGTGACTGCAACATTAATGGCGCGAGGGAGGGAGTTAGGGCAGTTAACTCTGGGTTGGTGGAGGCGTTATGATTTTGGCGGCTGCGCATGGGCTTTTTAGAAAAGCGTGCTTTATTAGTCGTTGGCCCAAAACGCACCTTACCCTTTAAATGCATCATCATTGGTAATTGCGCAATCATTTAAAACCTTCCTTGATCGTTGTGCCGTTGCTGACGTCACCGCCACCATTCGGGCACACTTTTCAAAGAAACTTTAGTCCATAACCCAACTTAGCCTTGTGCCGAACTTCGCCCTGGGCCCACACTTATGATTTTTTCATTTTCCATGGTGAGCAGTTCGGACTTCGCCCGAAATCGGGCGCGATCGGACTTCGCCCAAAACGGCGCATCGAAAAACGGCGCACTATAGACTTAGCGCTTTCAGCTTCTATTCCGGATCACCCGGGTGCGCCGAGAATGGGGCGCACTCGGACTTCGCCCGAAAAACGGGCGCAATCCGACTTCGCCCAGCAAAAGGGGCGCGGTCCGATACTTGGCATTTCCTTGTAGTCTGCTACCCGACTGCGCCCTTTGGAGAGGGCGCAGCCCGACTTCGCTGCGAAGTCGGGTTGGGCAGCCAGACTTAGACATTTTAGCTCTTTTTTCAACTGCTTTCTTCCCTACTTCGCCCCATTTGATGAGCGCTACCCGACTTCGCTGCGAAGTCGGGCATTTGCCTCAGACCTACTTGGGCTACTTGGAAAACTAAAAACTGAAAACTGAAATATTTACATGCTGAAAAAACAAAAAAGGGAAATCTGTACAAAGAAGGGCCCCTTCGGGTGCCTTCAGTGGTGGTACATTTTCAGGTGGAACCCGTTGACGGGAATGGGGAGAGGATGTCCCTCCATGTCCCGGAGCACATATGCGTTGAACTGATTCACCCGGGCAATCGATAGGGGCCCTCCCGAGAGGGCATCAAACTTTCCATGGTTGCCGGGTTTCGCCTTCAACGAGTCCCATTTCAGCACCAGGTCCCCGATTTTGAAAACTCGGGCGGTGGTGCCTTTTGCGAACCAGCCTTGGGTTGCTTCAGCGTGCTTGGTGAAGGCCTGGTACGCTTTCTCTCTGTCTTCCTCCAACTGCAGAAGTTGGCAAAGTCTGTCTTCTACTGGATCCCCGCTGCTTCTTTCCTCATCAAGCATCCAGAGAGCGGGTATTTCAATGTGCGTTGGCAAGACAGCTTCTTTGCCGTACACGAGCGCATAAGGGGACGTTTTGATGGACTTCTTGAATGAAATTCTGTCCGCCCATAGCGCCCGATCCAGGAGTAGGTGCCAAGTCCTCTTGTTTTCTCTCTTGTCCTTCGGATGATCTTCAGTAGGTTCTTGTTGGTGGACTCGGCGAGACCGTTCCCCTGCGGGTAGTAGTTGGAAGACATCTTGTGATAGATGCCAAACTTGCTGGTGTACTCCGTGAGTACTGCGCCTGCGAACCCCGGACCATTGTCCGTCACTATTGACTCGGGGACCCCGAAACGGGTAATCAGGCTCTCAAGGAATCTGATGACCGTCTCTTGGTCGGCGTTCTTTGTGGGGATCGCCTCTGCCCACCGTGTGAAGTAGTCGGTGGCGGTTAAGATAAACTTGTGGCCCGCTGCAGAGTTCGGCGAAATCACCCCGATGAAGTCCAGACCCCATTGCTGAAAAGGAGTCTCGGCTTGGATCGGTTGAAGGGGCAGGGGTGCTTTTCTATTTCTGCCAGCAAATCTGCGGCATTGATCACACTTGGTACGAGACCGCATGGGCGTCTGTAAACAGAGTGGGCCAGTAGTACCCGGCTCTGATGATTTTTAAGGCCGTAGGCCTTGCAGAATGGTGACCCCCAGGCATCCCGGAGTGAAATTCTCCAAGGACCCTAGACTGGTCTGATTTTTTGACGCACCGCAACAGGATGCCGTCAATGTTTTTAAAGTAAAGCCCCTCGGGGCGAAGAGTGTACTTCAGTGCACCTAGCCGAAACCTCCTTCTTTGTGAGGCATTCATGTGGTCTGGACATCTTCCGGTGCAGAAGTATCTCACCAGTTCATCTGTCCAGTCGCACTCCTCGGGTAAGGAGTTGGCTAGGTTGATGCGTGTTCTTTGGATCCTCCCACTCGCAGGCGGATATCTCGGCTGCCGCGCTTCGGGCTAGCTCCTGGCACAAGGCTCGGCCTCTGATTAGCTTGGTTGGCCGCACTTCGATGTCAAACTCCTGGATTTTGGCAATCCATCCTGCTCTCTTGTGACCCGGCTCTCCTTGTATGATGAAGCTTCGAACGTCGGGTGGATCACAAAGACGGTGATCTTGCTCTGGGAGACAAAGTGCCTGAACTTTCGGAGAGATTTCATGACAGCGTGAACCTGCCGCTCTATAAAGTTGTACTTTTCTTCGTGCGGCTGGATCACTTGGCTCAGGAACGCTATGGGGCGCTCCTCGCCATCATCTCCTTTTTGGGTCAGGACTGCGGCGTAACTCTCTGGTTCTCCCACCGCGTACAGGATGAAATCCTTGGAGTAGTCCGGGTTTATCAACACCGGTGCTTGTGCAATTCGAGCTTTGATTTCCTCGAAGGCTTGCCCCCTTTCTTCAGTCCATAGAAATTCTGTATTCTTTTTCAGCAACTCGGCCATAGGCTTGATTACCTGTGCGAAGTCCGGTATGAACTTCCGCACGAAGTTGATTTGGCCGAAGAAGGACTGCAGCCCTTTCTTGTCGATTGGGGCGGGCAAGCGGAGGAGGGCCTCTGCTCTATCAGGGTCTATGGCTAGGCCTTTTCGGAGATGACATGCCCCAGCAGCTTTCCTTCTTTCACCGCGAAGACAGATTTCTTCGGGTTTATGGAGATGCCGAATTCACGACACCTTTCGAATATTTGCCGCAGGTGAAGAACATGATCTTCTCGCTTGTGAGAGAAAACGGTCATGTCATCCAAGTAGATGACAATCACTTTGTTGAGCGGCTCTCGGAAGGCCAGGTCCATGGCTCTTTGGAATGTGGCGCCAGCATTGGATAAGCCGAAAGGCATGCGCTGATAGGCGAACGTTCCCCATTTGGTGGTGAACGCCGTCTTGTGTTGGTCCTCATCCTTGACCCATATCTGGTTGTAGCCGGAAAAACCGTCTAAGAGGGAAAATCTTTGGGCTCCAGCAACTATATGGAGGATCTGATCGATCTGGGGAAGCGGGTAATGGTCCTTGAGGGAGGCCTGATTTAGATTTCTGAAATCCACGCAAAGACGAATGTCTCCGTTCTTCTTCCTCACAGGAACCAAGTTCGCAACCCAGGATGAATGCTTGATGGGGTAGATGATCTTGGCCTCCAGCATCTTCAAGAGCTCGGCCTTCATCATGGCCTCGATTTTTGGATTGACGGCCCTCTGTCTGCCGGAATGGCTTGGCGCCATCTTCTAGCTCAATGGTATCTTTGGATTATTTCTCTGTCATACCCCTTCAAGTCTTGGTAGCTCCAGGCTACTATGTCAGGGAACTCTCGACATAATGCTCTGATCTGCTCGAGTTCCTCTGTGGTGCAGTCTGTCCCGACCTTGATTGATTTACCAGGTTCCAGCTCCAGGTCGGCATCTCGCTTCGGGTCTACTTTGATCCGGTGAGATATGGCTCTGTCATTTTGATCAAATAGACTCTCTAGAGTAATCAGTCCTTTTGGGACATGATTATTTTTTAATTGTATCAACCCCTCATATTGCTCGTCATCAGGGTCTCTACCTTCGATTGAACAGGCTTCATTTATCAAAAATGTGACGATCTCCTCGTCACAGTTGAACACCTGCCAGTGGGTGTCCTTATCAAGCACAGAAGGCACGTAAATGGTACGAACCGGCTTCGGCTACGGACGGTGTCATCGGCCGGAACGTGCACTGGCTCCAACAGACGCCAGAATGTCAGCATGCTTGTTTTTCTCTCGTGAAATAGCCTTGACATTCAATGAGTCAAAAGACTCCATCAGATCCCAGACCCGATTTCGGTACGCCTTGAGATAGTGCTTTTTGGAGGCGCACTTATTCGTGATCTGGTGGCACACCAGCTCTGAGTCTCCGTAGATCTGCAGATGTTTAATCCCTAGCCTCTCCGCCTTTCGCAAACCCAAGCACAGGGCTTCGTACTCCGCCGCGTTGTTGGTACAGCTCCAAGCCAGCCTGTAGGTGTAATCCTTCTGGATCCCGGTTGGGGAAACCAAAAGTACTCCGGCACCGGCGCCATTTTTGCATCGTGCGCCGTCAAAGAAAAGCTTCCACAGCTTCTCGGGTGCAGGTCCTACTTCTCTTCTGGCTGACTTGTCAAGCCTCTCGGGCTGAACAATGGTGTAGCGGCCTTGCTCTGTTTCAATCACGGCGTTGAAGTCCCGCAAGGAGAATTCATCTTCTACTTGCAGTTGCTCGAGAGCTTGCTCCGTCATGTCCACTGTCACCAGTTCTTCCTCCGTCAGCTGAACCATGCAATCCTCAGGCTCTTCTCCGGGTATCTTCTCTACTAAGTAAGTGGAAGGCTTCTCATTGAAGATCTTCAGTCTCCTTCCTTTGAAGGGCACTTCCATGTGCGAGTAGTCCAGAGACGAGATACCCTCCCAACTTCGCAGTGAACTCCCTGGAGAGACACATGCCGAAGTAGGGTTCCAAGTCGACGACCACAACCTCTTGGATGACCACGATGTCGAGAGCTTTGTGCAGCCGAATGGGGATGTCTTTTATGACACCGGCTGTCTTGACGGGGGTGCCGTCTAGTTGCAGCACGCCTTGGCTGCTCCTTGTGTACTCCATCCCGATCTCGTCGCAGACGGCTCTCGGCATTACGGTCGTGGAAGCGCCAGAGTCCACCATGCAGTTGTGTACTATGTGCCCTTGCATCCGTAATGACAGATAGAAGGGAGGTGGTCTGTTCTTCCCAATGGCTGAGACTGTCAGGGGTTGCACCAGGACAGCGGGCTGTATCTGCTTGCCATTCTTCATGATCTTCAGAGATTCTTGCAGCAGATCAACCTGGCCTGGGAGCTGAAGAGCATCATACATGCTGATTCTTGCGGGGGTTCTCTTCAACTCGTCTACTATGTTGTAGCCTGAAGTGCTAGCTCCTTCCGCTTCTTTTGCCGGCTCATACTTCGTCCGGTACTGTTGAGTGGCCTCAACTCTCTGTCTCTTGGTCAGAGACGGATATCTCAGCTTCTCCTGAGCTTGTTCTTTTGTTTCAGCTGGAGGCTGAGCAGCGGGAGCTTTAGCCGGAAGAGCTTTGGCTATGGGAGGCTTGGCGGGAGTCTTCGCCGGAGGAGTCTTCTCTTTGGCTGTGTAGGGCCACAGCCTCTTGTAGGGTGGTAACTCCTCAGGTTGCGCCTTCTCTCTTCTGGCGTACACCTTTAAGGGTTTGGCAGCAGCTTCAGTAGACTTTTTGCTTTCCTTGGCAGGAGGCGGCATCGGAACTTCCTCTGAAACGGCGAAATTGCTTTCATCGCCCAGGATCATGTAGAGTTCTTCGTCCTCTATGGCGCTGCCGGCCAAGGTTTGGAGGTAGTGTTGATGCAAGGTGCAGTCTTCCTCAGCATGCGGGTCATTGCACGTGGTGCACCAGTTGACCTGGTCAGAAGTACCAGGTTCGTCTTCAATGGCAGCATTCCTCGGAGGGGGCCGCCTTTGCAATTGTTGCTCGAGGGGCCAATCTTTTGTCAATGCCGGGGGTGGGTATGGCCTCCTTGGAGCCAGGTCCATCTGGGACTGCTTCTTTTTCAGGATAGTCATGTCGTTGGACATGGTGTGATAGCCAGAGGCCAGAGCCCGTACCTCCTGAAGGATTTGATTATGGATATCATGGTCGGGAGGCGGCGGCAACTGAGCTGGAGGAGGTAATGCGGCCAATGGAGGAGGAGTGGAATATTGTGCATGCTGCGGGGGAAGTCTTTGGAAAACGCGGAGGACGAGGAGGCGGATAATGAATTTGCGGCGGGCCGTAAGGACTCACGACCGGCGCTGGATTCCATTCTTCGTTGGGGTTGTTGTCCTGAAGTGGACGGCTCCGAACAGAAGGCGATGGATACTGCGATCGGGGAAAATCAGGGTAGATGGGCGGTTGCACTGTGTGCGGAAGCCTGCCGATGGAGATGATGTCCATTTCAGCTTGTTGGGCAGCCTCGTACAGAGCGGGGAACGTGTTGATTCTGGCAACCTTCAGCAGCAGGCAAATGTCTGAGTTGAAAGATCTCAGGTAGTAGTAGGCGGCCTGACCTGCTGACGGTCGGAGTTCGCGAGGCACTCGTTTCCAAGACCTCGCAAACCTGATGTTGAAGTCTGACACCTCCTCTTGGGGGTGTCTCTGAATACTTTGGAACTGATGCAGCAAAGAAGAGGGATCAGCAGACTCGTTGCATCCTTTCACGAGCCTGCCGGCTAACTGTCGCCACCCTGTGATGGATCCCTCTGGCAGTGATCTCCACCAGTAGAGAAGCTTTCCCCTTAGGGAAAGGGCCAGCGGACGGGTCTTCACACTTTCGTCAGTAATGGAGTGTAGCGCAGCCGGGGCAAGAATGTCCTGGATGTGTTCATACGCCGTCTTGCCGTAGCCGTCGTATGTAGGGATAGACTTTAAGGCAGCGGGGGCACAGCTTGCTGTCCGACTAGGGCCAAGGGCCCCGTAGAATCCACCGCCGGGAAGAGGTCATCATCATCCAGATGATCAGCCATGTCTGCTTCTGACCCGGTAGTGTACTCGGTATCGGAACTGTCCGAAGATGTGGATTCTTCTTCGGCCTCAACTTCTTCAATTTCAGCCTCGGCTTCTTGGATTTCAGCCTCGGCCTCTTCTTGGATTTCTTCTTCGCGAGCTTGGTAATCAGCCAGCCTGACGCGCTCGCCTGGAGCGTCAATGTCAAGTTCGTAAAAGTCAGGCGGGTTCTCCGGGTTCCTTGCTCGCCACCTTCTCGTTTGCATGAAGGCGTTAGGACCGGTCTTCACGGACTCAGAGAATGTTCAGATAATTTGCAGAGTCGCCAGGTGCTCTGATTTTGAACAGCAATGAAGCGAGCACTAGTACTTCGATTCTGTTTGGGGGTGGGAAACTACCATGTCCCACCGGGCGTGCCAGAGAAACTGTTGGTTACGAATCTGCCATGAGGAAAGGATTTGTTGTTAATGCGCCCAGATTCGCCCACCAGATTGAAAGGCCGGAAGGAAGGAATGCCTTCCGTGCCAATCTCCGGAGAAGGCCGGCTTCCTGTGGGGTTTGTGTTAAGATAAGAGTGCAGGGAAAGAGATAAAAGTACGGAAAGAGATAAAAGTGCAGAAAGGGATTCCAAATGTGATTGGAGTTGGGTGGGGGAATAAGCAACACGGCAACGAATCAATCACCACTACTAACAGCATTCATCTAAAAACATACATTGAAACTACATCTATTAGCGATCCTATGTATCCTCTATCTATGCATTCCAGGAATACTTGGCCACCAAATGCTGGAGTCCGAGTTCGATACAACGGCAAGCAATGATGCAAGAAACATGAGGCGGAAATGACAAGGAGAGGCAGCATACAAGATAAAAGACAGTAAGCAGAGCCAAGTATATGTTTGTATTTGAGGCAAACGCACAGCTACAATTGTTCCCTAGCAATATATTCCCCTTCCACCACCTTACAATGAAAACGTGGTGGGTATTTATAGCCCATTTTTCCCCCGATTACATTCATGGGCACAAAGTCCCAGACAAGACAGTAGCTGACACGAGCGGCTGAGGAGCTGCTGATGCTGACTTTTGTCGGGCAGGACTGTCCTTGCAGCATGGTGTCCCTGAAGGCGGTACGGCTACGTGGCGGCGCGTTGGGTCAAATCTTCGGTCAGCAGGAATGCGGGTAGGTGCGGCAGATGGCACTTCACATCGGCTTAAATGGTGACAGATGGCGCCGGTAGTGTAGCCCATGCTTTGTCCTTGCGCGGTCAAGTCTTGGCTCGAATCCCGAAGGTGGATACTTGTCGGATGCTGAGGTGTGACACGTGTCTGCCTTGAAAGGCAGCTTATCCAACTTCGCCAGGATTCGGGCGCTATCGGGTTGCGCAGGAGGAAAACAGCGCAGTTGGAAGGCCTTCTTGCCTTACGTTTTCTGAGTTAGCTTTACCCAACTGCGCACCGGTCAGAGGGCGCACTCCGACTTCGTTGCGAAGTCGGGTGTCGCACCGGTGCTTGCTGTCTTCTTCCGTTGTTCGGACTGCGCATTGGAAAAGGGGCGCACTCCGACTTCGCTGCGAAGTCGGGTGTCGCCCCAGCACTTAGCTGTTTTTCTGCTAGACCATTCCCCTAGTGCGCCCAGGAAGAAGGGCGCACCCCGACTTCGCTGCGAAGTCGGGTGTCGCCCCTGACACTTAGTCAAATTTTCAATTTGTTCCTGTCTGATTGCGCACTTCGGGTTCCCTACTGCGCTCCAACTGAGGGGCGCACTCCGACTTCGCTGCGAAGTCGGGTGTCGCCCAACACTTAGAATTTTTAGGGAACACCTGCTTGCTGGAAACTTACTTGGGGGAAGAAAGGGAAAAGAAGAAGGGGGAATGAAATTGCGAGGAAGAGGGAGAAAGGGAGAAACGAAGAAAGGGAAAATGAGGAGAAGGAAAGGAAAAGAGCAGCTCACTTGCAGAAACCAAAAACATGGCACCCTGTGCAAAATGTGGCAACAGGTCAAAACTTGCTTTGTAACCAAGTCTAGCCATATATTGACCCCCAAATTTGTTGTATGCCCAAGCAATAGTATCTGGTTCAGCTCTCAGCTTGATATGACTCTTATTAAGACTGTCAGTGTAAGCCTTCCACAAAACAGCCTGCTCATTAGAAAAACCCAAGACCTGAGCCTGCTTCAAACCTTGGGTCCTAATCTTTATTTCAAATCGCGTGCCTAATCTTTATTTCAAATGTAAAGTCAATATTCCATACCTTATATTTGGCGCTTTCATTTCTTTCCACTTGGCAAATGCTTCTTTGTATGCAATGAGCATTACTCTGGCACAAACGTTACAACTCACAATTTTGCTCACACTCCAATCAAGGCGCATCAATTTCCAATGCAATGTGATTCCTTTCTCAGTCCTTGGATGGCTTTCAAACTGCTATCCTTAGAAGCGTTTCTCTCAACGTTGTCTTCAGCAATTAGAATAGAGACGTTCTTTCACGCCGCCTTTAACAATAGTGATGCTTTTTCTTCACACCGCCTTCAACAACAGGAATGGACCATCTTCAAAGACGTTCCTCTTAATCTGGTTCTCTGCTTTGAGCTCTTAAATGGCTTGTAATCTGCCTCTGCTTTGGCTTCTGTAATAACGCTCTTCCCTTGGCTCACAATCAACTTCAATGTCTCATTTTTGATGCTTTGTTGGCTATGGAATACCTGGGTGACTTTATCTTTTTTCTTTTCTCTCTCCTTTGCTGAATTTATCTTCGATTTTGGGTAGCTTCAACGATTCTCTTTTATTTTCTACTTTGTCTTTGATGGTATCATCTTCTTTGGTGGCTTAGACCACTTCTATTTGGTTCTCTTTTCTCATAGAGAATCCTTTTCAATTCAGGTGACTTCAACTATCCTTGTATTCACTTCTCACATCCAACTTATTCAGAGTTGGCTCTTCAATGTTGCCTGTGTCAACGTCTTCTTTGTTCTTAGATGTTGCTCTATTCTTCTTCAGGTTCTTGCCCAAGTTCCCAATCTCTAAATGTGCTTGGCTCTCTGCTATATCAACATAGTCATTAAAGCTCTCACAGATCTATTGTGTTGTTCTACTTCCAAAGACTTGATATGCGCTATTTTGTCTGTCAGGGTCCAATGTGCCCGAATTTGTCGTGCTCTTCTTCCTTTGTGGCCTACGTTTCCTCATGTGGCTTTGATCTTTTTGTGGCTTCTTCTCCACAAAATATCAACCGGCAGCAATCTCTCTTTCCTCCAAATATTTGCTGCTCAAGTTTCAACATTCTTTACGTTGTTCATAAATTCGCACCAGAGTTCTTCTGCGATGCTAGATTTTTATCTTGCAACTTTTGCCTTCAAATTCACAAATTCACATTCACACCAGAGCTTCCTTCTGATGCTAGCTTTGAACCAAGATGGCTCTCGCCGCTATGGCTCTGATGCCACTGTTGGCATTTTAGCGAGGTTATCGCAGGTCCCAATATCCAAGATTAAATATATATCATATAAAATATGTATGAAGGCTTAATCACAAAATAATATCAATGCATACAAATCTTTGATCAATATAAATCTAAGATATTCATGAAATTACAATTATATTTTAGAATAGTACTCACAATAATATTGATCAAATATACAAGATTTGTACATCATTTTTCATTACAATACATGGAGCTTTGTCTCCATAATATAACTCTTGGATATGACTCTTCAATACTTGACTATTGCTCTCCTCACATATCCGGGAGATGCAACCTTTCCTATTCCACACATAAGACAAACTTCTCATGCCTCTTGGCTTTACATCTTGCCACATATATGTGACTCTTCACTTGCATACTTGACACGACACATTGCACACACCTACACACTCTACTTGCACACCTTACTACATGACACTTGGACTCATCCTACACATTGACACATACTTAAGGAGAAATATAAATCACACACTAAACTAATAACACACACCCTAATATTTTACATCACCAAATAATATAATATCTCCAACAATCCATACAAAGATCTGTTGGAGTATTTTGGGAAATATCAAGTTCTTCAAGAATGTGCCAAATGTTAGGAATTATCACATCAATATTAATAAGTTTGAGTGGTTGAAAACAGTCACGTAAGAAGATAAATTTTGTTGTTAAGTAGGATTATGGGTGGTTACAACAACAATCCATGTTTGGATTGTTTGTTATAACAAGATCGGTTTATTGCTATGTATAAATAAGATCTTTATGCAATGGAATAGTTCAAAGCATTTACACTCAACGATTGCTATCATAGCATCATTTGTTTCTAGGTCGATTTGGGAGTGAGAGTTTTGAGAGTGTGTTGGGTGATGATGAAAAACATGGTGTTGAAAGTCACTCTTCCTTGCTAGTTTGCTAAAGCCATATGTAAGAGTGTTTGTACAAGAAGGAAGTCCTTCTTGGTCACATAAGATGTGTCCATTTCAATATTGGAATTGCAAATGTGAGCATGGAGGACATTCACTAAGGACAAGGCATAGCGAAAGACATGAATGGTATGCATTGTTCAAAGCTAATACATCTCCACATTGTTGGATGAATTCAAATCTCCATTGCAGATCTTTGAAGAAATTTTGTCCTTAGTTGGCCTTCTACATTAAGCGTTTCATGAGGATTGAGGATGGCAGTATTACTTATCTTGAATATATCTAGTGACATTGAGGATTCCTTAGGATTCCTCTTGGTCAGCTAAGACTATTCCTTAGGATTCCTCTTGGTCAGCTCAGAGTATGCACACATCAATTGCTTCACTCTCTTCGGGAGGTGGAGACTAAAGAACATTGCACGCATCAATTGTTGGTGGAGACGGACCACCATATTCCTCGAGAGGATAGGGTATGTCGTTTTTGCTCTATTTAGGAGTTGAAAATTGAAGAACATTTCATCTTTAGGTGACTTCTTTATTATGAGAATTGAGGGAGGTACTATTTCTTGTAAAGAGACTTAGGTGGATTGCTTACCATGTTTTTCAGCTATCGTGACTAGAGATGCTTGGCTCTATACCTTAGGGAAGCTATCACTCTTTAGTGTTAGTTATTACAGGAGAGGCAAACAAACTACTAGAGTAATCACCTCATTCTTTCATTCTATATCTACAGTTTTGAATAATAAGCAGTCATTTGAAGCTACAACTATCCAAAATGTTAATGATAAATTTGTGTGCCCTAGTCTGTAAACAAGAGTGGCTACTAGGGCTTCAATTTTTTCTTCTTGCTTGTAGTAAGATAGGTCTCTAGTTATTTGACGTCACATTTCGGCCAACCCTCACATATTGTGGAATTGTAGACAGATGCAACTTGCTAGTTTCTTGTCCTCTTCTATTGGTTCTATAGCCGTGGATGCTAGAAGAGTCTTGAGGATCAAACTCCATGTCCTCCCCTAACCAGGTCCTCTTAGTCCAAACCATTCTCTTGGGAGCATCATTAGATCTTGTGTTGGCCTTTCTAAGATAGTTAGTGATGACAATAAATGCGCTTCTACTTCACATCCCACTATAGATTGATGTCGGCACTTGGATCCATTGGAGCTCCTTTCTATCTTTGTTGTACCTCGACTTCTGGCTCTCTCTTAATCATTAAGTTTAGCATGTTGGGGTTTATTCTTCTTGGGTAACTCTCTAGGCTGTAATTTTATGCCATACAATTGTTCCTCTTTAGAGTAGTAGTTTACACTAGACTCTTTACTCTAGTTTAGCTTATTTTCGTAGTACTTTTTGGGTACTAGAGTGCATTATAATTTTTAATAGCTCATTTCAATGAGTCTCATTGGCCTACTTTGTATTTCTATGGACATTAATAAAATTATCTTATATATCTCTTTTGTATCTTAACTTGTAGCTCTCTCTTAATCATTACATTTAGCATGTTAGGATTTATCCGTTTTGGGTAACCCTCAAGGCTGTAATTTATTGCCATATAGTTGTTCCACTTTAGAGCGGTTTACACTAGATTCTTTACTCTATTTCAACTTATTTTTGTAGTACGTTTTGGTTACTATAGAGCATAGTAATTTGTAACAACCCTTTTTAATGAGTCCCATTGATCTGCTTCGGCCATCTATGGACATCAATAAAATTATCTTATCTTATCCACTCTAGACTTCAAGCTCTCTCTTAAACATGACTTTTACGATGTTAGGGTTTAGCCATTTTGGGTAACCCTCGAGGCTATAACTTTATGCCATATAGTTGTTCCACTTCAAAGTAGTTTACACTAGATTCTTAATTGTAGATTAGCTTAATTTTGTAGTACTTTTTGGTTACAATAGTGCATTGTAATTTGTAACAGCTCTTTTCAATGAGTCCTCTTTGCGTATTTTGGCCATCTATGGACATTAATAAAAATATCCTGTCTTCTTGAGGTGGAAATTGAAGAACATTTTACCTTTAGATGTCCTGGTTATTATGAGATTCAAGGGACATTCTATCTCTTGTATAAAGACTCAAGTAGATTGCTTGCCACGTTTTTCGGATGTCCTAACTAGAGATGTTTGGATTTGTACCTTTAGGAAATTAACACTCTTCAACATTAGATATTATGGGAGAGATCGTCTACTACTTGACTAATTACCTCATTCTTTCGCCCTATCTTTGTCGTCAAGAGTAACAAGAGTTCATTTGAAGCTACAACTCTCCATAATGTTAATGATGGATCTATGTGTTCTTGTTTGCATATGAGAGCGGATACTAGGGCTTTGACACTTTCTTCTTCTTGCATATGATAGGACAAGACCATAGTTCTCTAACACTAGGTTTCGGCCACCCCTCGCATACTCAATAGTTGCAAGCATACACAACTTACTAGTTTCCTATATTCTTCTTCTTTTGGTTCCTCAATCATGGATGCTAGGAGAGTCTTGATGGGTTGGATTTTATGCTCTCCTAGGATTATCCAAACAAGCTTTTTGAGTCCTTACCATTTTCTTGGGAGCATTATTAGTTCCTATGTGCTTTTTATGGATGGTTGTGATGATGACAAATTTGCTTGTGTTATGATCCACTTGAGCTTTTTCCTATTTATCTTTGTTACTTCGACTATTGGCTCTTTCTTTTTGCTTTTCTCCATCAACACTTTTAGCATTTTAGGATTTACCCATTTTTTGTGACCAACTCTCGAGGCTCTAATTTGATGCCACATAGTTAAATATTAGTGTAGTTTCCCCTAATTTCTTTACTTTGGTTTAGCTCTTTCGAGGACTATTTTGATTACCATGGTGCATTATAACATCTCTTTTTGGCAAGTCCCAGTGGCCTACTTTGGTCATTTGTGGACACTAGTAAAATTATCCTATATAGAGAGACATTTTCAATTTGCAAATTAGGTGGGCTGCTTCCTTTGAAAAATCTACGTGATTGTTTTTTTTTTTGTTTGAATTTACATGATGGAATTGGTAGCCGCCACGAATCCGGGCAGGCTGTCCAGCTTTTTATGGCCGCCACAGTATTCTGCGTTGTCCGCCCTGGAAGCCGCCACACAGATCTTCGCGCAGTCTGCCCCTATAACCACCATGCCACAATCATTTTAAACCTTTTACGCCGCTGAAAGCACCAGGAAAGGGACAAGCGTTCAGTCCGACGAGGCCCGAGATTTGAACCTTGGACCTTCGCCCCCCTTATGGGGTTTGGATGAACCAATTGGTCTACACCTCGAACCTAAATCTACGTGATTGTTAGATATAGATTTCCTCATTTGATTCACCATGCAAGAAGGCACTCATGACACACATCAGATGTATTTCCCATCCATCCATGTTTGGAAGCTAATGATAGGACCACTACTGAGACTCATACTCATCTAAGACTCGACAAGCCTATCTTTTGACCCAAACTTGGGCATGGGGCAAAACTCAAACTAAACCTTAACAATAAATCGACAAATATGAATTGCATAATGGCTTGCTTTGACAACTCTGGTTTGACCCTTGGTCAAGAGTTGGACGGCTATAGTTATGCTGACCTTTGTATGTCTTTTTGGTGGCTAATCTGTTCTCAAAGATGGCCATTCTCGAGCTTATTAAAATTCATTTTAAGATCGAGATACTAACATATGTTTCTTTTTTTTTAAAGTAGGTCAATCATACATGCCAAAGAGATCCGTTACTATGCACTATAGTAACCAAAAAAGCACTGCACGAATAAGCTAAACCAGATTAAAGAAACTAGGGTAAACCACACTAAAGTTGAACAATATGGCATAAAATTACATGCAAGAGGGTTAGAAACAAAATTGGATAAAGCCTAACATGCTAAAAGTCATGATGAAGACAAGTGAGAGCTAGCAGTTGAGGTAACAAAGGGAACTAGAGAAGGTCTCAAGTGGATCCAAATTCCAACCCTAACTTGTAGTGGTGTAAAGTAGAAATCTATATATGTACTACAAAGAAGAATTTCGATAATGTCTTTCTGGTGTTAAATCTGTTCTCAAAGATGGCCATTCTCAAGCTTATCAAAATATATTTGAAGAGCGAGACACTGATATAATTTTATTTAATGATATTTAGATTCATATCTATTTCCTCCAATATTGTTTCTGATTACCTTTGGGAATACACTTTGGTCCCTCATGGGTACAAATCTCAGCATGACTAGCTTTCCATCCCTTGACGAAGGGTCAAACCAAAATTTTCAAAGTAAACCATTTTGCAACTCTTATTTGTTGAGTCATTTTTTCAACTTTTTCTTTGAGATTTGCCCCAAGCCTAAGTTCGGGTCAAAGAGTTTGTTAGTGTCTTGATTTTAAAAATTCTTTTGATAAGCCGGAGGACAGCCATCTTTGAGAACATATTAACCACCAAAAAGGCAGTATCAAGATTCTTTTCTGCAGGAAATGGCATGGGTACATCACACTTGTTCCTATGACCACTGTTGAACAAGCAAAGAAATGTAAAACCATTTCTTCCTATTTAGTAGTTTGGCAATTTCACATTCTAAATAGGAGTGAATGTACTAGACGACCTCGATATAGAGACTAGGCCAATATAAATATTCATGCAACAAAAGAGTGTCTTGTTGATGCCAAAGTGATACTGATTCCTTGTTGAAGTTTAACTTCATCAACTTGTAGTGTGAGGTTGTAAATAAGTTATCTTAAAGATACTAATCTGCAACTGTATTTCCTATGCAAAGCTCTTCATAGATTTAATCGAAATGTCTTGTAAGTTATGGCTATAATGAAGTGCCAATTTTTAAACGTGTCCAACATAGTGAGCATATCTGTGACTGATGACTGACAAAATCTGTTAACAGGATTGGCACTACCTGGCTTTGGTTTGATGACAAGGTGAAACTGCTTTGCATACATCATCCACTCGAGTTGAGATGCACTTTGCAACTTGCTTTTTGTCTAAATAAACTGCATAGCCTTGTGACCTGCATGTACGATAATCTCTTTACAAAAAATAATGTGCTTCCATTGGCATGCAGCTTGTATAATGACATACAATTCGTGAACATGTGTTGAGCAATAACAAGCTGGATCATTAAATGTCTTGAAGAAACTGGCTACAGGATGTTCATTTTTAGGCAGAGTGCCTAAAGGGCAAATGCCATGGCATCATCTTTGATCTGAAAATATTTTTGCCGGTCAAAAAAATAGAGAATTGGCATTGACATCAGTTCATCAAACACTTTCTCATGCACTTCAGTCCAAAAGAATGTACCTTGTTGACACATAGTTGATAGTTCTATTACAATAATATAAACCTAACACAAACAATTCTTCTTTTACACATTACTTTCACAAACTAGATGTTACATAAGTTCCTCTTCTCCAAGATCCATTTCCAATTATGGCATGCATTTACAACATGTGACTACTTGTTTCTTGAATCTTCCAGTGCCAGCAAATGCATTTTCAACATGTAGCCTAACAAGCATATCATACACTTACCACAATCATCCTTCAATTTAGCTTACAAGAATCCTTGAAGATAATAGCTTCCTGCATTCTCCTCCACTACTCTTTCCTTTTTTCAGTCAGGAAAAAATCATTCTTAGATAGTCAATGTAGTGTTGTTTTTCTATTGTTATATTTCAAACTCTTTGTTTTTTGAGGGTTTTCTAGTATTTTTTCTATACTCAATGGAAATGATTACGAAGCAATTATTGCACACTTCTACTGTAGTTGGTGTTGTTCCATAGAATATGTTTTTCTTGCTGCGTGTTGTCATATACATTCATACCCATTCAATCCCCACAGTTAGTGTTATTGTTGTAATATTCATTTTATGAAACATTTGAGATATTCCAATCATTTATCCATCTTAATAGCTCAATTGTTGTGTCTTGAATTTTGAATATCGAACAGGTCTGGGAAGAATCATCTGTTGGAAGTCTTTTGAGAATTCAGTTAATTTGTGCATTACGGAACTTTGTTGATGCTCTCGGTCCTTGGTCACCTATGTGCTACAATATGCTTTTGCCTATACTTCAGGCGAGTATTGATATAAACAATCCAGATGAACTTAACCTGCTGGAGGATGGGATGCTGGTTAGTCTCTAATCTTCACTTTCTTCATGGAGAATCTAAACTATGTATTTATTTTAGAATATGAATTAGCAGGGGTTTACGATCATATAAAAGTAACATATTAATCATAGGACTTTTTTTTTTCTCCCTAATTTCATTTGTGAACGGTTATTTTAACATTTGCTTCTAGAGCTCATGGGATATGAAAATATCCAGGAAGGAAATAAAATGATTTATTCGAGAGTTACTTGTGCTTTGATACAAACCATGGTTCTGTACCTTTAATCAAGTTTACTTTGAGCTACAAGAGAATTGGCATTTGTTAATTATTTTTTTCTTACGTTCTGGTAATTGCCTCTCTTTCACTTCACACGGATCTTGTTTTCCATTGTGCTTTTGCTTCACATGATCTCTCATTTCAGAATATTCTGTAGGTTGTCCCTGTTTATGAATTTCTCTTCAATTCGATGTGGTTGACATGTGTTATGGCACATTCCTCTGTTCTTCAGTGTCCTTGATTTCTTAGTTGCAGAATTCTCCTTGTGCTTGGTGGTCACATTTTTCTGCTTAATGCTTTTAATTATTCAAGGAATAAACAATTTATTGTATTAACTTTTGCAAATTAGAGTTCAGTAATGTAGAATAATGGCATCAATGCCTAGATAAGGTGGCCTGGTGATAATAATCACTGTTACAATAGGTGGAGGTTGTATATATGGGAATCAAGATTTACGAAAAATAGCATCCATAACACCAAGAAACAAACTCATTAATGAAGAAGTATAGGTGTTGTGTGCAATCATATAATGCATAACTGTCTCATCCTTGTGTTGACTACAAACTAGACGTCTGTGCAAATTTTATCTGCCATTGTATTTATCTGGTATTTTTGCTTTTTTTTTTCTTTTCTTTTTGATATTTATCCTAGCTGTACATTCTTGTATTCCATTCCTACTCTTTGACCTCTTATTTCGTGATGTATAAAAGTTAAAATAGACGAGTAGTTACAATGCTTTGCAAGCCATATCTGTGCATATTGACAAGAAAATGGACCACAGGTCGTGTTGTATGTACGTTCTGTACTCATGCGTCTCTCTCTCTCTCAATAAATTAATGTTTCACAAACTTCAGATGTTTAAATGTATTAAATAACTTTCTCTCTCTCTCTCTCTCTCAATGAATTAATGTTTCAGAAACTTCAGATTTGTCAGTTTATTAAATAACTTAGTCTGAAAGCCATACACAATGTCTAAAATTGAAGACTTTTCTTTTTAGTTTTCTAATTATTGGCTCTGATATACTGTATGCAGCTATGGGAGACAATGCTTAATTATGATTCCTCCATGATGTCTCAGTTGTTGGAACTTTTTCACTACCTTGTTGCTATTATTGGGAGAAGTTTTGATCACATAACTGTATGTACCATCTTTCTTTAACTATCTATATTTTGATCTCTTTATCTTTGTGTCTCTTATAGACAAATTGAAGTACAGAAGCAACGAAGAGTTCTTTATGAGCATATCTGGGATGTAGTTTCCCAGGCACAAGAAAGTCGATAGACAAGATATCTATTTTAACTTGAGATAATAGTTGGTTGAATCCTGGCAATCAGATAAAGAGTGCTTTACCCATTTCAAATGGTTAAAGCATCTCCCCAGAATTGGTGAAATTGAATTCAACACTCTATACCAGGATCTGGTAACTCTATTCATGGTGTGGATTTGATGCAATAGCAGGTGCAAATGCCATTGGAAAATTATCCAGAACAACGAGATGAAACAGGTCCAATTAGAAGTTGTAAATGATAGGACTATCAGGCTACTAACAAAGATGTTTAGGAACAAGCGAACATCCATGATTTGACATAAATGTTTTTCAAATAGCAAATGAGTTTCAAAATAGCTGAGCCAATATGAGATGATTTTTCAAGCGGGTGTCCCAGAGTGTTCATGCTCAACATCTGTAATAAATGATGATTTATTTGATGGCTTTTACTTTTTGACCAACAAAATAATTTATATTTATTGGGTTTAAAATGCAAACTTGCAAAGCTCTTATTTATGTGAACAGTGATATTGTCCACAGCAATACAAATTTACAGAGAACAGAGGGCTACTACTTTGTATGAGCTCTTTATACTTCTCTATGGGTTTGCCACCACTCCTTTATCATGTACTCTTTTGTGGTAAATTCAATTTTTATTTCTTTTGCAACTTGTTTGAGAAAGGTCAACAATTAGTTGTTTAATGTGCTATTGACCAATTTCCTTTAATTATAAGACAGAGTTCAAGGAAACTGTACATAAGGTGACTTGAAAAATTCAGATAGCCAGCTTCAAAAAACCAGATAGCCAGATAGCCAGCTTCGAAATGGTGAGAGGGCGAAACCTTGTCAGCCCAACTCTCCACATTTGTCCGTAGCTTAGTCAGGCTCATAGAAAATGAGCCGTCCACGTATCCCGCCAGGTAATTTACCGGAGGTGGTGGGGCTTGCCCACGCTGTACTTTTTTAGGCCGGGATTTTGACTTTCGCTCCGGCGGTGTTTCACTTCTGAAAACACCTGGCCGTGGTAAATCCTCAGGTTCGCAACTTTCGCTGGATTGCGCTGACATTGGCATCTTTCCTCTGTCCATCTCTCCGAATCAGCAATAATTACAAGTTCAGGGCGTCTGCAGCAGATTTCGCTGTCACAGGAATAATCTGCACAGTCCAAGGAATAATCTGCGCAGTCTGGCTTGTCTGGATGCATCTGACCCCCTTTTCTAGACAACGACAGCGTCATTAATGCCGCGCAGAAGGGGGTAGGTCGGCTGGAGTTAAGTTTCTTGGGTGGCTGCGCAGGAGAATGC
Source organism: Wollemia nobilis (assembly GCA_028583015.1). Lineage (NCBI taxonomy): Eukaryota > Viridiplantae > Streptophyta > Pinopsida > Araucariales > Araucariaceae > Wollemia > Wollemia nobilis. Next base: position 3,923,041 of record JAQPPZ010002224.1, read on the forward strand.
TTGGAAAAAGGTACCCCGGCAGCCGTGCCATGCTCTTTTTATTGCACTTTTCATTGAGGACTGTGCAATCATTAACTTTACCTTGAACGCTGCGCCATGGCTGACGTCACTGCCGCAATCCGGGCACACTGCTCAAGAAAAAACCTTTGGTGCGGAAACCCAACTTAAAACGGTCGCAATGCGCCTTGGGCCCAGCTTGGGACTTTTTGAATATTTTATTCATTTTTTTTTTTTTTAAACCATTGTCCAAGCTGGCCCAGAAAACAAGGCGCAGTCGGACTTCGCCCAAAAATCTGGCGCAACCCGAACTTCGCGCGAAGTTCGCATTGAAACTGTTCCTGCTTTCTTTCCTTTTTCCTTACCGTGCCCAAGGGTTGAGCGCAGTCCGGCCCTTTTGCAACTTTCAGAGGGGAGGCGAACCTTAGAACTTTACGCCTCTTTTTGACCGGACTGTACGAGCTGCGCCTTGGAAATGCAGCGCGTTCGGACTTCGCCCGAAGTTTGGGCGAAGTTTGAACTTCGCGCGAAGTTCGCACTTCGCGCGGAGGTTGTGCGCAGTTCGTACTTCGCGCGCAAGCCGGCCGAAGTCGGACTTCGCGCGCGAAGTAGAACTTCGCCCAAAGTTGGGCGCAGTCCGTTCTCTTTCGTGCCTTGCAGTTTTCCCTTCATTCAAGCTTCGCATTTTGGCTAGCGCGCAGCCCGACTTCGCTGCGAAGTCGGGCTTCGGCCAACACTTAGCCATTTTTTGCCTTTTTCTTTTTTCTTCACTTAACCAAGCAGCCCGAACTTCGCCCCTTCTGAGGGGCGACGACAGACTTCGCTGCGAAGTCTGTTTTCTCTCCCATGTCGCAGTTAAGCTCAAAAAATAATAAAAAATTAAAAGCTGGGAACTGTACATGCTGGAAAACAAAAATGCATAAGGGAAATTTTTACAAAGAAGGGCCACTCGGGCACCTTCAGCAGCGGTAAATTTTTAAGTGGAACCCGTTGACAGGGATAGGTAGGAGCTGACCCTCCATATCCCGAAGTACATAGGCATTGAACTGGTTCACTCGGGCAATCTGATAAGGGCCCTCCCAGAGGGCATCAAACTTCCCGTGATTGCCCGGCTTTGCCTTATATGAGTCCCACTTCAGCACCAGGTCCCCAATTTCAAAACTTCAGGTAGTGGTGCCTTTGGCAAACCAGCCTTGAGTGGCAGCAATATGATCAGTGAAGGCCTGGTATGCACTTTCTCTGTCTTCTTCCAACTGCAGGAGTTGGCACAGTCTGTCGTCCACCGGGTCTCCGCTGCTCTTGTCTTCGTCCAACATCCATAGGGCAGGGATCTCAATGTGGGATGGCATGACGGCCTCTTTGCCATAGACAAGCGCATAGGGGGACGTTCTGATGGATTTCTTGAATGCAACTCTGTCCGCCCACAGCGCCCGGTTCAGGAGTAAGTGCCAAGTCCGCTTGTTTCTGTCAATGGTCCTCCGGATGATTTTCAGGAGATTCTTGTTGGTAGACTCGGCAAGGCCATTCCCCTGCGGGTAGTAATTAGAAGACATCTTGTGATAGATGCCAAGTTTGCCAGTGTACTCCGTGAGTACAGCGCCTGTAAATCCCGGACCGTTGTCAGTCACAATTGACTCTGGAACCCCGAAGTGGGTAATCAGGCTCTCAATGAACCTGATGACCGTTTCTTGGTCTGCGTTCTTTGTTGGGATTGCCTCTGCCCACCGTGTGAAATAATCGGTGGCTGTAAGAATAAACTTGTGTCCGGCAGAGGAATTAGGCGAAATCACCCCAATGAAGTCTAGACCCCATTGCTGGAACGGAGTCTCGGCTCTGAATCGGTTGAAGGGGCAGGGGTGCTTTTCGTTTCTACCGACAAACCTCGGCATTGATCACATTTTGAACGGACCGCATGAGCGTGCGCAGAATAGAGTGGGCCAATAGTACCCGACTCTAATTATTTTTAAGGCCGTTGGCCTTGAAGAATGGTGACCCCCAGGCATTCCGGAATGAAAATCTCCGAGGACCCTAGGCTGGTCTGATTTTCTGACACACCGCAACAGGATGCCGTCGATGTTTTTGAAGTAAAGCCCCTCGGGGCGAAGAGTGTACTTAAGTGCACCTAGCCGAAATCTCCTTCGTTGTGAGGCGTTCAGGTGATCGGGACATCTCTCGGTGCAGAAGAATCTCACCAGTTCATCTGTCCAATCACTCCCCTCCGATAAGGAGTTGGCTAGGTAGATGCGTGTCGCTGTGTCCTCCCACTTACAGGCGAAGATGCCGGCTACAGCGCTTCGGGCCAATTCCTGACACAAGGCTCGGCCTCTGATAAGCTTGGTGGGTCGCACTTCGATGTCGAACTCCCTGGATTTTTGCAATCCATCCCGCTCTCTTGTGACCCGGTTCTCCTTGTAAGATGAAGCTTCGAACGTCCGGGTGAATCACAAAGACAGTCGTTTTGCTTTGGGAGACAAAATGCCTGAACTTCCGAAGGGATTTCATAACAGCGTGAACTTGCCGCTCTATAAAGTTGTACTTTTCCTCATGCGGCTGAATCACTTGGCTCAGGAACGCTATGGGGCGCTCCTCACCATCATCTCCCTTCTGAGTCAAGACTGCAGCGTAACTTTCGAGTTCTCCCACTGCATATAGGATGAAGTCCCTGGAGTAGTCCGGGTTTGTCAACATCGGAGCTTGCGCAATTCGAGCCTTGATTTCCTCGAAGGCTTGCTCTCTCTCATCAGTCCATTCGTAATTTGTATCTTTTTTCAGCAGTTCGGCCATAGGCTTGATCACCCGTGCGAAGTCGGAATGAACGTCCGCACGAAGTTAATCTGACCGAAGAAGGACTGCAGCCCTTTTTTATCAATGGGGGCTGGCAAGCGAACGAGGGCTTCTGCTCTGTCAGGGTCAATGGCGAGGCCTTCCTCGGAGATGACATGTCCCAACAGCTTTCCTTCCTTTACCGCGAAGACAGACTTCTTCGGGTTTATAGAAATGCCGAATTCTCGACACCTCTCAAATATTTGCCGTAGGTGCGAAACATGATCCCCTCGTTGGTGAGAGAAACGAGTCATGTCATCAAGGTAGATGACAATAATCTTATTGAGCAGACTCTCGGAAGGCCGGGTCCATGGCCCTTTGGAACGTGGCACCGACATTGGATAGGCCAAACGGCATGCGGCGATAGGCGAACGTCCCCCACTTGGTGGTAAACGCCGTCTTATCGTTGGTCCTCGTCTTTGACTCAAATCTGGTTGTAGCCGGAAAATCCATCTAAAAGTGAAAATCTCTGGGCTCCAGCAACGATATGTAGAATCTGGTCGATTTGGGGAAGCGGGTAGTGGTCCCTGAGGGAAGCCTGATTTAGGTTTCTGAAGTCGACACAGAGACGAATGTCGCCATTCTTTTTCCTCACGGGCACCAAATTCGCGACCCAAGATGAATGTTTGATAGGGTAGATGATTTTGGCCTCCAGCATCTTTAAGAGCTCGGCTTTCATCATGGCCTCAATCTTCGGATTCACGGCCCTCTGCTTCTGTCGGAATGGCTTGGCGCCATCCTCTAGCTCAATAGTATCTTTGGATAACGGTTCTGTCATACCCCTTCAAATCCTCGTAGCACCGGGCCACGATGTCGGGGAACTCCCGGCACGAGTGATCCGATCCGCTCAAGTTCCTCCGACGTGCGATCTGTTCCGACCTTGATAGTTTTACCGGGTTCAAGTTCCAGGTCAGCATCACCGCCTCGGGTCTACTTTGATCCTGTGAGATATTGCTCTGTCATTCTGATCAAAGAGACTCTCCAATGTAATCAATCCTTTTGGGACATGATTATTTCTTAACTGTATCAACCCCTCATATTGCTCGTCATCAAGGTCTCTACCTTCGATTACACACACTTCGTTAACCAGGAATGTGACGATCTCCTCGTCATAACCGAACACTGCCGGTGGGTGTCCTTATCGAGCACGTAAGGCTCAGTAAATAGTGCGAACCGGCTTCGGTTTCTGGACGATGTCGTCAGCCGGAACGTACCTGGCTCCAACAGACGCCAGAATATCAGCGTGTTTGTTTTTCTCACGCGATATTGCCTTGACATTAAATGAGTCGAATGACTCCATCAGGTCCCACACCCGGTTGCGGTACGCTCTATGATAGTGCTGTTTGGATGTGCACTTCTTCGTAACTTGGTGACACACCAGCTTTGAATCTCCGAAAATCTGCAGGTGTTTGATTTCGAGCCTTTCCGCCTTTCGCCAACCCAAGCATAGGGCTTCGTATTCCGCCGAGTTGTTAATGCAGCTCCAGGCCAACCTGTAGGTATAGTCTTTTTGGATTCCGGTTGGAGAAACCAGCAGCACCCTTGCACCGGCGCCATTCTTGCATCGCGCGCCGTCAAAGAAAAGCTTCCACAGCTTCTCGGGTGCAGGTCCTACTTCCTTCGCAGCTGACTTGTCAAGCCTCTCGGGCTGTACAATGGAGTAACAGCCCTGCTCTGTCCTAATTACGGCATTGAAGTCCCGCAACGAGAACTCATCTTCAAGCTGTAGCACTTCGAAGGCTTGCTCAGTCAGCTCCACTGTCACCAGCTCTTCCTCTGACAACTGGACCATGCAATCCAACTCTCCTTTGGGTATCTTCTCTACTAGGAAGGTGGAAGGCTTCTCATTGAAAATTTTCAGTCTCCTTCCTTTGAAGGGCACTTCCATGTGTGAGTAGTCTAGAGACAGGTACCCGCCTAACTTCGCAGTGAACTCCCGGGAGAGACACATGCCGAAGTAAGGTTCCAGGTCAACAACCACGACCTCTTGGATGACCAGGATGTCGAGAGCCTTGTGCAGTCGGATAGGGATGTCCTTTATGACACCAACTGTCTTGACAAGGGTGCTGTCTAATTGCAGCATGCCTTGGCTGCTCCGTGTGTATTCCATCCCGATCTCATCGCAGACGGACTTCGGCATCACAGTCGAGGAAGCACCAGAATCCACCATGCAGTTGTGAACTATGTGCCCTTGCATTCATAAAGACAGATAAAAGGGTGGCGGTCTGTTCTTCCCAATGGCTGAGACTGTCAAAGGTTGAACCAGGACAGCGGGCTGTATCTACTTGCCGCTCTTCATGTTCTTCAGTGATTCTTGCAACGAGATCCACCCGGCCCGGGAGCGGAAGAGCATCATACATGCCGATTCTAGCGGTGTTCTTTTCAACTCGTCTACAATGTCGTAGCTCGAGGTACTAGCTCCTTCGCTTGCTTTGCCGGTTCATACTTCGTCCGATGCTTGCTCGGGTGGCCTCAACTCGCTGTCTCTTGGTCAGAGACGGGTACTTCAGCTTCTCCTGGGCTTGTTCTTTGGTTTCAGCTGGAGGCTGAGGTACGGGAGCTTTAGCCGGAGTTGGGGCCTTTGCTATAGGAGGCTTGGATGGAACAGGGGCAGCCTTTGCTGGAGAAGGTTTGGCTGGAGCTTTATCTTTGGATGCCTTCTCCTGGGCTGTGTAAGGCCACAGCCGCTTGTACGGTGGCAGCCCACCGGGCTGCGGTTTTTCTCTTCTTGCGTAGACTTGCAAAGGCTTGGCCGCATCTGCGGCTTTCTTTTCTTCCTTGGCGGGCGGCACTAGATTCTCTTCTGGGAGGGCAAAGTTGGCTTCGCCGTCCAGGATCATGTACAGTTCATCGTCCTCTATGGCGCTGCCGGCCAAGGTTTGGATGTAGTGCTGGTGCAGAGTGCAGTCTTCCTCCGAATGCGGGTCATTGCACGTAGTGCACCAGTTGACCTGGTCGGAAGGACCAGGCGGGTCTTCTATAGCAGCATTTCTCGGAGGCGGACGCCTCTACGGCTGGTGCTCCGGGGGCTTGTCTTTTGTCAGCGTTGGTGGCGCATATGACCTCCTAGGAGCGAGGTCCATCTGGGCCTGCTTCTTCTTCAGAGCGGTCATGTCATTGGACATGGCATGGTATCCTGAGGCCAAAGCCCGCACCTCCTGGAGGATTGTGTTCTGAATGCTACTGTCAGGAGGCGGCAACTGTGCCGGCGGAGGCAATGCGGCTAATGGAGGAGGGTTAGAATAAGGTGCGTATTGTGGGGGAGCAGGAAGTGCTGGAAAATGCGGAGCAGGAGGAGGCGGGTGAGGATAATGTAATTGAGGCGGGCCGTAAGGAGTTACGACCGGCACTGGATTCCACTGCTGCTGGAGTTGCTGCCCTGATGTGGACGGCGCACCACCAGAAGCAGGAGGATACTGGGATCTGGGGAAATCGGGATGAATGGGTTCCTGCACCCTGGACGGGAGTCTTCCGATGGAAATAATGTCAGCTTCAGCTTGCTGGGCAGCCTCGTACAGCGCAGGAAACTCGTCTATTCTGGCAATCTTCGACGACGAGGCATATGTCTGAGTTGAAGGATCTCAGATAGTAGTGAGCAGCCATGCCGGCTGAAGGCCGAAGTTTGCGAGGTACCCGTTTCCAGGATCTCGCAAACTTGATGTTAAAATCAGACACCTCCTCTTGAGGATGTCTCTGGATAGCTTGGAACTGATGCAGCAAAGAAGTAGGGTCAGCAGACTCGTTGCATCCTTTCACGAGCCTTCTGGCAAGCTGGGGCCACCCTGTGATGGATCCCTCTGGCAGTGATCTCCACCAGTAGAGAAGATTTCCCCTTAGGGAAAGGGCCAATAGACGGGTCTTCACACTCTCATCGGTAATGGTATGTAATGCGGCCAGGGCAAGGATGTCCTGGATGTGCTCGTACGCTGTCTTACCGTAGCCGTCGTATGTGGGAATAGACTTTAAAGCAGCAGGGGGCACAGCTTGCTGTCCGACCAGGGCCAAGGGCCCTGTAGAGTCCACCGCAGGGAAGAGATCATCGTCATTCTGCTGTTGAGCAGCCATTTGTTCTTCTCCGCCGTCGGTTGTGTACTCAGTGTCGGTACTTTCCGAGGATGCAGATGCTTCTTCTTCCTCGGCCTCTTCTATTTCGTACTCAGCTCCGCCGACTTCAGCTTCGGCTTCTTCTTGGATTTCAGCCTCGGCTTCGTCGACACGAGCTTGCGGATCAGCCAGCCTGGGAATTTCGCCTCGAGCGTTGATGTCCAGTTCGTAAAAGTCAGGCGGGCTTCTTGGATCCCTTGCTCGCCACCTTCTTGTTTGCATGAAGGTGTTGGGACCGGTCTTTCGGACTCAGAGGATTTGTTTGTGCAGAGTCGCCAGGTGTTCAGATTTCGAACAGCAATGAAGCGAACACCGGTGCTTCAATTCTGTTGGGGGTGAGAAACTTCCTTGTCTCACCAAGTGCTCAGAAACCACTGTCAGCGCCAGGTGGAGACTGATCAAAAAATCTCTCTTCAAATGTGGGACCCTCGTCCCACCGGGCGTGCCAAAAACTGTTGGTCACGAATCCGCCACCTGGAAAGGATTTTGTCGTTATTGCGCCCTAGACCCGCGAACCAACATTGAAAGGCCGGAAGGAAGGGATGCCTTCCGGGCCAATCTCCGGAGAAGGTCGGCTACTTGCGGGGGTTAGTAAGATGAGAGTGCAGGATAGAGATAAAAATGCTTAAAGAATTTACAAATGAGAGTGGAGTTGGGTGGGGGGAACGAACAGTACGGCAACCAGCAATCACCAATACTTACTGCATTATAAATACAAAGCATGACTGAGAACTGCAAAATCTAAGTGTACTTTCTGTACTAAGCAATATACGCACAGCTACAATGGTCCCCTAGCAAACATTCTCCCTACAAGGAGAACTAACAGCATGGCAATGCATCAATCACCACTACGTACGGAAACTCAAAACAGAAAGTAACTAAGAGATGTCAGAACCAGGTATATGTGTCATGCAGAGAATTTAACCGCACAGCTACAATGGTCCCCTAGCAAACATTCTCCCTACAAGGAGAACTAACAGCACGGCAACGCATCAATCACCACTACGGACAGCAACGTAACACACAACTGATGGAACTGCTACCACATCTAGTCTATGAAGTTCAAAAGTGCTTGACCACCAAATGCTAAAATAAATCAACAAGCCATGGCACAAACAATGCTAAAGGCGCCTGATCACCAAATGCTGAAACGAATCAACGAGCCGTGACACAAGGAAGCGTAAAGCATAAAGCATAAAGAAATAAAAGCGACAGAACAGAACCAGGCATACAAATTATATTTATAAGCAGAAGCATGGTTACAATGGTTCCCTAACAGACATTCCCCTTCCACCCTTTACAATGAATTCATGGTGGGTTTTTATAGCCCGAGTCCCTCCCGTTACATTAATGGGCACAAAGTCCCAGTCAAACATTAGCTGACAAAAGCGGCGAAGGAGCTGCAAATGCTAACCTTTGTCGGACCGGACTGTACCCGCAGCATGGTCTTCCTGGAAAGCTGGACAGCTACGTGGCAGTGTGTTGGGCGGAACTTCTCCTTGGCAGGAATGCGGGTAGGCTGGAGCAGGAAGAACCTCCAATCGGCTTTAAATGAGGTCACTGGCACGGGTAATGCAGCCCATGCTCGTCCTTTTGCTCGGCACGTCTTGGCTCAAATCCCGAAGTTGGACACTTGTCAGATGATGGATGATGCTGTTTGACACGTGTCTGCCTTGAAAGGCAGTTTGTCCAACTTCGCTTGGGATCAGAGCGTCTCGGGTTGCGCGGGCAGAAAACAGCGCAGTCGGGAAGGCCTTCATGCCTTAGGTGTATTTCTGAGTTTGTTTCCCTACTGCGCACCTGTCAAGGGCGCACTCGGCTTCGCTGCGAAGTCGGACTGCGCATAGGTGAAAACTGGTATCTGCCGCCGTACGGACTTTGCCCCAACACTTAACACTCTTTTGTCAGCCTGCCAGCCTGTCAGTTACAAGGTGCGCCCAGAAGAGGGGCGAAGTCGGACTTCGCACCAAAACTGGGCGAAGTGCGCACTTCGCACCAAAACTGGGCGAAGTGCGCACTTCGCACCAAAACTGGGCGAAGTGCGAACTTCGCACCAAAACTTAGCCATTTTTCAGGTAACTTGCTGGAAAGTTTAAAATTCAACTGAGGGGCTCCAAGAAAGGGGGGAAGAAAGAGAATGTGGGAAAGAAAGAGGAAGGGAGAGCAGAAGAAAGGAAAATAGAGGAAGAGGGAAAAAGAAGAGCAGCACTGTTACAAAATTGAAAACATTGCACCCCGTGCAAAATGTGACAACAGGCATACCAGTGTGGCTTACAAAAACTGCATACACATGCAAAACGGGGTGTAGAACTGGAAGTGATAGTAGAAATAGTTGGAACTGAAAGCATTGATGATAGAAAAATGGAAGTACTGTAGAGTCTGGAGTGTTGGCTGCCCCGACAATAGCAGCATGAATAACAGATAAGCTGGCATGTTATCCCCAGTGTAACCGGGTTCACGCACCCGCTTGGTTGGGTGTGTGAACCTGCACCCGCACTTGCACGGGGTTCGCGAGTTCACGAACGGGTATATGACTGGGCCGAACCCCATCCGAACCTTTTTTGACAGGGTTCAACTTTGACCGAACCTTGTGGTCAGTCAAGGTTCACCCAGCCGAACCCAACCCAATTTGGCCATTAACATAGGAATTTTATTTATTTATTTATTTATTAAGTTGGGCCCAGCCACACCCAGCCCATACAGGCTAAAAAAATTATTATAAAAAAATTAGAGAACCTCGTGTATGTCCATAGTACTCTTCGACTCATGTCTCGTAGAGACAAGGGTTATACAGGGGGGCCTTTTGCACGTCGGGATGCAATTCCTGATGACACCAGAGATGACAGTAGGTGTGATAGCTTTTCAGATTTACCACCACCAGATCCACAGGAGGAGGGCCTAGAAGATGATGATGAGAAATATGACGAATGAGAGTCAAATATCAGATATTTGATGTTATCTTTGCACATGTCCACTACTATATTGTATATTGTTATCTCTTGACTCTTTATGACTTTTTTTTTTTAAGCAAAAAACCCCTTGCGGAGCCGCCTTGGTCTGAGAGACCACGAACAGGGGGTTCTACACCGTCAAAGTCACCCGGGGGTCGCACCCGACCCTGCCCGCACCAACATTATCAATTGGATTTTGGATACCCAATTCAGCTTTTTGGTAGGGTGGAGATTTGAACCTGGGACCTCCTTTGGAGGATTGCCCTCTCCTCTCCAACTCACCTACAACACCTGGGTCTTTATGACTTGACATCCTGTAATTTTTTTACATGAATATGAAATATCATATATCAATATGCTTTTATGATGCCATATTTAAATATTTATTATTTTGCAATGTGTATGAATGATTTATTTTATTTCACAATGTGTATGATTTATCATTTATTTAATTATTTCGCAATGTGCATATTTATTTTATTTTTTATTTTTTTTTGATAATATATATATATATATATATATATATATATATATATATATATATATATTTTTAATTAAAAACTAGCCGCACCTGCACCCGGCGAACCCTATTTTTGGTAGGGGCCGCACCCGCACCGCGATTCCCGCCGCACCCGCACCTGGTAACCTTGGTTATCCCACTATAATTGGCCCATCCAGAGCATGCACACTTGAATTTTTGCAGCACTGCTACCTACTAAACGTAAAAGCTCGTTCCATTTCTCATGGGTAATCCTATGCGGCTCAATAATTGGCTCATGGCTAATTTCACAAAATTCAGCAACATCTTGTTCAATTCAGCATTGAGCTAGATGAAATTTCCAATTCTGCTTGTTGTGTCAAAAGCTTGTGGGTCTGAGGCCAATCAGCAAAAGGAGCACCATCCTCCTGTTTTTCAATTAAAAGCTTTAAGTACTTCTCTGATAGGAGGTTCTGCTGGTCATCAAATGGGAAAGGTAATTCCATTTCTACTAAACCAGCCCCATTCATCCATCAATTCTGATGAACCAATAGCAACTGAGACATTACATGCTTAATCTATTGAAGCAGCTAGCTTTTCCTTTTGATCACAGTAACCTGATCAGTCAAACTGTATCTGTCCTGTATACCAGCTACAATGGAGTTCTTGTGGTGACAGCTTACTAAGTTTAGCCAGGTACTGTTCAATTGCAGTAGATTAGCAATGCTCGAAATTGAATCCGTATCCTGCTTAGTAGAAATAATTTCCTTGGGAAAGGGTCCTTGAACTGTAACAAATTCCAAGCCTTCTTAATTAATTCCATGATCTTGTTCAACATCTTGCTTTGAGGTACAAATGATGAGCTATTTACCTGATTTCCAGGTCTGCACTAGACTGATATTGTTAGGATACTGACATAACTTACAGTAAGCTGAGTGTCTCAGGGTTGGCACATCCATATATAGTAAGAGATTATCATATATGCAATAGTAATTTTGAAGTTCCCCCTCAAAGCTTTTCATTGCAGTGCCATGGGTAATAGTTAATACCAACTTAGCTTGGTCTTGAAGCTGTGCTGCTTTGGTGTGTTCTCTTGCAGGACTACTGTTGGCAATTTTCTTTCAACTCATCTTGTTTACATATATGTTCCGGGACACATATTTGGGACAGCATTACAGATTTCTGGGATGACAGGATGCATCTTTGAGATAGCCCCGAATCCTTGTATGCATCCCCATGGAATGCAGGTTTGCACTCCGTTTTAACTTTTCTTTGAGAGAAAGCTATTGTGCTTGAGGCAATGGCAGACGAAAGTTCTGTTACATTGGAATTTTTTCTGTCATAGATGGCATGAAACTTTGAGCAGCGGTGTTATTGTCAAAATGAGCCACCAGGCTTATGCCAGACAAAAGCTCAGTTACATTGGATATCTTTGTGTCGCAGATGGCAAGAAACTTTGAGTAGCAGTGTTACTGTCAAAATGAGCCACCAAGCTTTTAGGACATAACATTAAATGCAACATATCTAACTTGACATTAAATCTAACTCTTATACTGAAAAAGTTGATATCTAGCCCATCATCTCAGTGGGGATAAGCTTCACATATCTTGTCTCACTGTGAAAGTTGATTGTACCAGTCTTAATCCTGTCCTTAATTGCATCGACAATCAACGCTTACTCCAACTTTAAAAACCTTACAAAATGGTTTAAACAGCAGTTGCCTCCTATTAGCTAGCCAAACCACAACCACAAGTGAGCTATGAGCATAACTGCTGAGCTTTGAAAGTTGATACAAGCCTCCATATGGAATCCGCGTAATACTTCACCATTCATAGTCTTTGCTATTAACACTTGAGCTTCATTCCGATTCATTTCAGTTTTCAATACACACTCATTCAAAAAGGCTAGATAGTTTGTTGCTTGTTGATCTCAAGCTTGATGAATGGCTATGAGCTCCAACGTAGAACCTTTAAAAGTTCCATTTAGTATGTGCACTTTTGGAAGTGAGGTGTATTACATATTGTAGTTTGATCAATCTTGTAAAGGCTTTCACTGTGATGGCTGAATGCATGCTTGATTGATAGTTGAGAAACAACCTTGGAGCTTCCATGCTTTCTTTCTTGTATGTGCTTTTAATTCCACGAGCTAGTGTGTCAATCATCTAGTTGGCATATTCTGACTTCTTTAGGGAATGCCTTGAATGTTAGATGCAAGCTTTGCCCTAAAGAAAACCTTTTTTACTTTAAGCATACAAGCCTATCTTCAGCCAATCCAGTTGCAAGCTCAAAACTTATAAACTTGTTTTTTAGCACATGAGCAATTCCTATTGGGCTCCAAAATGAACTTCAGATGAAGCAACATTTAACAACTTTTGCATACTAAGCTTGAAATATTTAGCATACACACAAATGTGCCCAGTTCAAGCTTGTGGATGTTTGTGACAAACAAAGAGATGACTAAGCTTTAAAATTACCAAAATTAGACTTTATTTAAAAGAAAGTTGCATTATTATTATTCGAAAAGTAGAATTGCACAACTCCAAGGTACGAACCTTAGCTTCTGAAAATATTTCCCCCTATTTTTGAAAATTAAAGGGGGATATTCTAAAAATTGACAATGTCTTGGTGGTATAAAGTCAACCACCTTTGGTCATGATATCAGAAGGAAAAAAAAGATAAAAGGCTTCCTTCCTAAATCTTTGTATGGACAGTGATACCTCCCTTTGGTTTTGTAGTATGTAGGGCATCAAAACATAAAATCTTCCTTTGTCTCTATTCCTTTTATGGAAAAGTTGGTAATCCTATACCCCTAGGAACATGATGGTCATATTTCATCATGAGCCAATTGGATTGTATCCTCATTTGATCAAATGTGATCCTCATGCCATAAGATTGGTGACACCTGGCATAATTAGGGTATATTATGATGCAATCAACTATACAGTGCCTAGCATAAAAGGGCATCCTAGGGACTAGAGGCTCAAGAGAAGATATCCACATAGTTTTAGTGTATTTTTTGTAGATATCCTCCTAGACAGACTTATGGATTATCTCTTTCTTTGGAAGTAGGGTCAAGCATCCAATGAGTATTGAAAGGGAAGGAGGCATAGTTATCGCATCCTTTACTACTACTTCCTGGATACTCATATCTAGCTATCAGATAAGGATGCGAATATGATATTTCTTGAACACTGCATGCAAACGTATCCATATACATGAATATCGTATCTGAATGTATCTGAATACATATCTTTGTATGGTTCAATCTGATACATCTGAATATGGCCTAGCTATGTGTACAGTTGTATCCGTGGCATCAAATTAAAAGAACAATTAATTGAAAAAAAATGGAAATCCACCTCTCAATGAAAATATCCTATTTAAAATTTATATTTGCTTAGAATTATTTTTATGTTCTATGTTGTTTCTTTTAATATATAATATATAGATGTGTGTTTTTTATGATTCCATATCCAGTTGTATCTATCGTAGGGTGTCTTCAAAATTGCCGTGTCTGTATTGGATACCATATTTGTTTCCATGCAACATAGAGGAGAGTTGATTTGTGGAAGCTCAATAAAATGGAGAAGTAAGCTAGTCTCCATGTGCGGACCTCTCGTTTGACCAAGGAGATTCATAGATTTGAACCATACTCAAGAAAATCTGCAAAAAATCCCGATTTTTCCAGATTTTTGCCAATTCTTGCTCTTGCTGATAAAATCCTGAATTTTTTGCTGAAAATTATGCTGCGGCAGCATGGGCAGAGGAAACAGCATAAATAGCTTGTTTTTTTCATTTTGCCTCATTTTTTGCCACTTTCATGTGTAGTTTAAGCTTGTATCACTTACATTATTAATATTTGATTTGCATAATGTTAATTCATTGTGATATGCATGAAAAATACTTTTTGTCAATGAAAAATTGCATTTTCTTGGGTTATTTTTTTTGGCCGATTTTTTACCAATTCCCAAATTTTTCTGATTCTTTTGCCTTGCTGATTTTCTCAACTATGAAATGAACTAATAACCTTTTAGAGCAAAAGGATAGAAATGGGTATCTCTCGACTTGAAGCATGACCTCTTGCGCACCATAGCCAATGGAGATGGAAAGTGAGTGTAAGGATGCTATTGTTGAACATGGAAATCGTCAAGTGTGATTTGGGCCCATGACCTCAGGTGAGGGTTTCACTCTCCCTGGCCTTTCGGATTTTGGGCTGGTTCCTTGAAACGTAAAAGAAACTAATCTAATGGTACAAAAAGTAAAATCTGATCTACGGGCATGAAAAGTAAATTTAATCTACTTTGCAAGGAAAAGGGTAAGAAGTAGAAGAGGGAAGAGAGAAAACAAGAAAACAAAAATATGACCGAAGCCGTAGCGAGATTCAAAGTTGGTGCAATCAATAACTCCAGCTGATACCAAATAACTTCACTATGATTAGATCTCCAAAGGAACCAGCCATGTCACAAAGAAAGACAAGTAATGAGGGAAAAAGAGTAGTGCTACTAGTTTCACGCATCCATAAGTTAAAGGTCAAAAACACAATAATTCATGAATGTCAAGCACGATCCTTTGTTTTATTGATTTGTAAGTGTTGAGTACAATGATCTCTAGAGAGTAGCTTTGTTATCTTGGGTGGCCAAAGGACCCTTGGAATGAGAAACAATTTCTCATTTATACTTAAAAAGTAAAAACCCAATGTAATTTTAAATTGGTAGTTCACAATCTCATGTGGGTACAACACCCAAAAATTGACACAATTAGAATGAGGCTTGGAATGTTGCTCTGAGTGGGGCGCTCCTGGAATGTTGATCCGAGTGGGGTGCTCCTATAAAGTTGCTCTAAGTGGGGCACTCATAGAAAGATGCTCTAAGTGGGCGGTCTTGGGAAGTTGCCCCTAGTGGGGCTCTCTAGGAAGCCGTGTGCACTCGGAGCGGATTGCATTATCTAGAGCGAGGCACCTTTGAAGCTTCGACTCAGTCTCTCTTTTCATTCTCTATCTCGTTTTGTGTGATGGGTGTTTTCCTAGAAGTAATGGTAGTAGTTTACTAGTACAGCTATCAAGATGAAGTGTGCGGGTTGCAAACTCAGATTGCATAATGTGTTGGATAACTGTACACTTGCAACAGGTCATACATTGAAGAAAAATAGTTTGAACTTTCTCAATGTATGCCCAATTAGCAATCACAAACTTGACCATTGAATCAGTCTTGTAAAGAATTATCGGGTTAATGATATAGTCAAAGACCTATGTCTTTAAGGGGACATCCTCAACATTTATATGAAAATATTGTTGTTCAAGAAGAGAGAGCATTGTACCTTACAATGTCATGAGTAGAAGTATGCTTGAGATTATGGGATTGCCCTCGAATTGTACCACTATCAGGTTCACCTTTGAAAGACAGTTCAAACATAGAGAACACATTTTTTGAGGCATTAAAGATCATAACCTTATTTGTTAACATTGACATTAAGGTACCTAAGGTCATGAAATAGAGCAAGCATCCGTCATCATAGTGAGCAAGGAGGACCACATTAATGACAAAGAGCACTATAGAAATCAAAACATGGTGTAAAAGACATCTGTCCTTTGCATGAGTGTGTTGCTAAATGAAATTCTCATACTCATCAGTATCCATGCCAAGAAGAGTCGATGAAAGAGGGCATCCTTGCTTAACACCAATAGTATTTATCTTGTGAGAGAACCAATGGACACCCCATTATAGACCAAGTATTGTCTCATAAAGCCTCATGATATCCATGATAAGGAGCTCGAAGGTGCCTGTGTGTCGTAGTGTTGGAAATAGAAAATGGTGGGACGTTGTGTTAAAAGCCTTTTTAAAGTAAATGGAACAACATAAGACTTTAAAGGACCTGCTCAAGCTTGATCAATGGTAGCACAAAGAGTGAAGATATGCTTCATATTTGAAAACCAGTCTGCCCTCTAGCTTTGGATGTGCCACTCTCAAGTTCTTAGAGAGTTCCATGTCTAGTGTTTTGGCATAAAGCAAATATATGTCCAATCATAATGGTCCCAAAGTGTCCAGAACTGAACAGTCTCCAGCTTTATATATGCAATGAATAATATGCTACAGCCAAGAGGGAGGCAAGCCACAACAAATCATCTCATTGAATGGTAGTTCAATAGGATAAACTGGGGGCTCCACCCTATATTTGAAAAATTAAGAGTGCAGCCCTTCACAATCAATAGCTTTTTTTATGCATAACTTCTTCTTAGTTGTCTTGGTATCCCTTGGATAGAAAAAATAGCAAGAGGTAGGTGAAAAATTGACTTGGATGGTAGGTTAGGATGGGATGTCATAGAGGAAGTGGCGTGTGAAACCCAGGTTTGGGTGTCATTGTATGAGGGGTGGGATTTCGTTAGGAGAAGGGTATGCCAAAATGCCTTTGGGGAATTATGCAGATGATTGAGGAGTTCACTTAGGATGACATGTCATAGAGAGAAGTGGCTTGTAAAACCTTAGTTTGGGTGTCTATTACAGGCAGTGAGATTTTCTTAGGAGAAGGGTACCTCAAAATGCCTTTGAGGAATTATGTAGAGGATTAAGGAGTTTAGTTCAGATTTCTTGTTTCTAAGGAGACAACGATACTTTCTACAGGTGGAAAGGATGGAAGCATGTTCATAAGCTAGAATAAAACAAAGTCTTGTATACATGATTTTATAGTCCTTGTTATGCCAAATTTTCGTACGATAGGATCTAGAGGTGTGAAGTGGCTTTTAGCACCGGACAGTGTGAGGAAAAGAATCAAGGGAAGCCTCTAATTAGTCAATTAGTCATGTGAAAGAAAGTCCTATTTAGCCATAATTGAGGTTGTGGAATGGGAGAAATACCTTGGCATATGCTGGGAACTTAAGGCAGGCGGTATAAGTATCACTGTACCTTGCATCAAGGTGGACAGAGGCACGAGGGGTAACTGTCAGACTTGAGGAGAGGGAAGGAGAGCTTGACAATGAAATAGCAAGAGTAAATGATAACACTATGTGATAAGTTGGTAGGATCTTGGTGGAAAGATTGAAATGGTAACAACTAGCCAGGACATAATCAACAACATTTGCAACCCCACCATGCAGTAAGGAAGTGAATCCACTCAACTACAAGAAACAAAGGAGGCCATTAAGGATTAGGAGACTGTATGACTCGTACAACAAGAGGCAGTGCCTCCCATAAGCTCTGATAGAAAGAGTCTCTATGAATCCCAACATCACCACGACCTAGGTCAAATATGCAGAGCTTGTTCTCTGCCAGACCATGAAGAGGAATTTGTCGGATCCCTGTATGGGCACTGAATGTAACCTATTCCATGACAGCATTTCATTTCAAATTTGTGCTCTCTCTAGTGATCATTTTCTTTTTAATTATTGTCAAACTGCTTTCCACTATGATATTTCTAATATTCAGTTGAACAAAAATCTTTAGACCTTTAATCAATTCTTCTACTTTGATGATGTTAATAGTGCAACGAGCCAGATGATCATATCGAATATGTTTCGATTCCCTTATTTGTCCCATATAACTGACTCCATCCCTATTATGCCTTGGGTTTCATTTGAGAATCCATCAAAATTGAGTTTGAAGTATCCTTTTAGTGGGGGTGGATATCTAGCTAAGGTTGTAGGAGTCTCATGTCTGCTGGCATTTATGATGTCACGTCTTTCTTAAGGAATTAAATCAGTTTTTATATTCTCTTTTTGCCACTTTCCTCGCAAAGAACTTTTTTTTGTTTTGAATGTCCTTGGTCAGGATAGAGATGCTATATGTTTAGGAGGAATTCATCACCAGTTAGAATATCAGGACACATAATATTGGATTATGTAAGAGTCTATTCTTTTGTTGCACAAAATATTTGAAAGAGTTACACTCACCTTTTGTGTTTTAGGCATATAATCATCTTTAATCCTTGTGATACTTTTAACAATTAAATTTTCTAAATTCAAAAGAAAGTTAAATTGCTTTCATATCTAATGCTGTTATAACAAAATTTTACAGGTGGCCATGAAAATAATTGAGGGATACATTGTTCTAGGTGGAAAAGAGTTCCTGAATTTACATGGCTCAGAGGTAGCAAAAATTTTGGATGCTATAGTTGGGAATGCTAACAACAAGGGGATAATGTGCACTTTTCCAATTATTGAAATGCTTCTTCAGGTGAGATTCTTTCTCTGTTACACTTGTTCAGAAAAGAATAAAATGTTTTAACTTATGGATAAATAATGAACTCGGTAGTTATTTCATCTTTTGTATGATTCTATTTAAAATTCAAAGTATTCATCATCAATGCCTGTGTCATGGTGGTACATTTTCTGTTGTAAAGATAATATTCATATCCATATGTACAAAATATGGGGAACCAATTATGGTATAAGAAACCATCAAAAGTTTGATCATTTTGTGGAAATAATTGTTCATAACTTCAGTAAAGTGTCATGGACATGGTGGTTCTCATACTATTGGAAAACACATTGTTCTATTGCACTTACAAGGTTATAGGTCTTCTTAATATTTTATTAGAATTGTTGATCATTAAGTAACTGCAAAGTTTTCTTTGATCATTAAGTATCTAGCAATGTATTTAGGTAACTGTAGTGCAATATGTTGATTTCACAGTAATCAGCGTACCAGGATATTGGTAATTAGTCTTCTACATCATCCCTGATAGTTGTGTAGGCCAAGCAGAACATAAGCCAGAGGAGCAGCATTCAATCTCCCTACTGCCTCTTTAATTAAGCTTAATATTAGGTGGTGCATCAAGGGGTAATCTTGGATAAGCTAGCTATGGATGTTCTGTTTGGGATCTTGATGAGAAGGTGGAGTAGTTGTTCTTCAAGCAGACAGGTCAGGTCTCAAATAATGTGGCCAAGGGACTTGCCATCAAGCAGGAAATATGGAATGCTTTCTCACTTTCTGTTTACCATCTTATAGTGGAAGTGAACTTCAAACTTATAATTGATAATATTAATTGTGGACTTGCTTAGGAATCTGGTCATTGGAGCTTGATGGTATTGTTAAACATATCTAACAAGGTTGCACTGTAGAATGGTCAAAGTACTACCACTAAAGTACGAGATGGATTTGACAAACATAGCCCTTTTCTACAACAATGTGAGTCTATTTGGGGCAATTTGGATGGTTCTACCTTGGAACCAATCTTTAATCTCAGTGCCATTGAATGTGGCATGACAGTAAGTACTCCACTCTTGGAGGAACAATTTGATATGACAGATTTAATGATCAGCAATGACTGCAATCATCTCAATATTCAACACTTAGTCTATGAATAGGAAAGTCTATCCTGTTCTAGACTACTACCCTTCAACACACAGACTTATCTCCACACTTGTACGACAATCTTGTTACAAAATTGTCTGTACAACAATCACATGTACAACACTCCACTTGTATGACACTTCACATGTACGACACTTCACTTGAACTGCGACTCCAATATGCTACCACTTTACTGTAAGACAACTGCGTACTGCAACTTACATATAAAACTTGAGAGGAACAACTACAACTCTACCTACTGCAACAATCAACAATGACAACACTCATAATATACATGCAAATACAATAGATGAAGGATGAAATGAGTAGATATTGCATTAACTCTTGCCTGTATGACACTTGCATTACATCATAGTCTGTGATACTGCTTAGAGTATCCCTTCCAGACCAATGTCTATGCAAACATATCTACTCTCCCTATACTTGTGTCTCTCCAATATATCCTTTTTGGTCTATGGTATTTGCTCAAGTGAATGGGGGCCTATTTATCATTGAGGGCTAGTAGTTAACAACTACCACCCAAGACACATCACCTCTAATTGGGTGATAACTACACTACGTTTGCACATACACATGATTTCATGCATTACATTGTACATCCTTTATAATATAAAAAATGCATATGTCACCACTTACGACGTCACAACAATTATTACAATGTTACAAAATTACATTTGTGCACACTTAACTTTAATGCACCTATTTGATTTTCTACTTCTTTGGCTTAGGCACATTAGAACTAGCACCTACGTATACCCTTCCCTCTAAATTGGTCAACGTCCTCATTGACGATTGTCTCTGCTCTTGGGGACTTTGGTTCTTTTGAGGTTGAGGTGTCGTAACAGGTACTCCTAACTTCTAGATTTGCAGCTTCAAAGACTTGGTTTCTCCCGTCAACCACTTGTCATAAGCGTGGCATTGAGCTCATTGTAAGCCATAGTGATTTGAATTTTTCTTGAACTCTGCCAGCCTAGCCTTCAACTCGGCCTCTCTCTTCGGAGCTTCAGCTTCTTTCTTGGCTGCTTCAACTTCTCTCTTGGCTGCTTTATCCTCTCTTCTTGTCGCTATCGCCAGCTGCTCATCCATGTTAGCTATAAGTTGATCCCGTTGAGTGATCTCATGCTTCTTCACCGCCAACAATTGTTCTCTCACCACATAGTTCGAATTCAACTGCCCAATCGATTAGTCTTGCTCCTCTTGTACTTTCTTCTTTGCCTTTACCTCCTTTCTCAACTGTGCTAGCTCTACTTCGACATCCTGCTGCACTTGCCGAAGAAATGCCTCCATTGTCTAAACCTGGTTAGTTTATTCTTCTTCCCTCAGCTTCTAGTTACAAATTGTCTATTGAAAACCTTGTAGCTAACCACTGAATCAGATATGCCAAGAAATTCATTTTGGCATATGTTTTAACCAATTTAGGTGCAAGTTTGACATACTTGACACCTGACTCCTCTCTAGGATGGGCCACCAAACTCCCTTCATCCACATAACTCATGCCGAATGTCGGTAGAGTACGTGAGTTCCTTCTGACAGGTCCTTTAACCGCAACATTGACTTAACACTGTTAGTTTCTAGCTACCATGGTTGCATTTGATGAATATCGGTAAACTTCATGCGCTCATCATCACGAGCCCAATGCAGTAGTTTGCCTAATTCATTTTCTACCTTCAATTGCCATAGTCGCCAGTCTCCTACATAACCGGATATGAACTCAGTTCATACTCTCTCCAACACTCCAATTAGCTTGTAAAAAAATGTATCGACCTGCTTGTTTATCTTTTCTCTTAGAATTGGTGGTATCCTCAGATTTGACACTTCAAGAATGAAATGCCTACTATTCTCCTTTGCCAATTCCATGTTAGTATCATCTTTGGTGGTGGTTTCCTCCAGATCCTCCCCACCGTGACCTGTTAGGTTGATTTGCCATTTGGTTGCCTTGCCCTCTTGAATTTGCCCATCTGCATCAGTAGTCCTTTATACGTTTGCCACTGTCTCCTGTCTCCTCTTTGGTTCTTCCTCCGACAGTTGGCTACTTTCACCCTTTTGCCATATTTTGAACTCCCATCTTCTCATCCTCATGTTTCGGTACGAGAGCACAAATTTATGACAGGGGTAATTTTCTAGGGCCCATAACACCTAGAGGGTGGACGCATACTCTCCCCATACCTTAGCATGAGAAACCTAGGCATTGTTTAGCCAACCTGTTCCGGATTAACATGCAAGGGGTTAGCGTTTACATGCCTAGTGCCTAGTTGATTGTCTCTCTCCATGGGGACAACTAGGGCCATGCCATTACCTTGACTCTAGGCTTGCTATCACTTGTTTACTTATGACTAACGACAGATTGTCCAATTCCAATCGTCATGGACTAGACTAGTTCCCTAGTCATACTATCCTTTTCTTAGTCATAAACGGTGCAAGGACCTATCACCATACTACTCGCACAACGACTTAGAGGAGACGTCCCACATCGCCCCCTGTCACCTTCTCGTTCATACTTATCTTGTTAGAAAATGGTTGTTCTCGAGTCACAATGGTTACGAACTTGTATCCACCAGTATTGGTTGCGACATTCATCCTTCTTGATGACATAATGGAATATAAGTTGGGTTTTCAAGAGGTTCTAACTAAGCTTGGAATATCTCAAAATTTCTAAGAACAATTAGATTACAATATTTCTTAATAATCTAAAGTTTTATCTTAATCATTAGGATCATTAATCCTTCTAATACATCTTCTAGGAAGCATTAAAATCCTTTTGAAAACATATAAAGCAAGTGATTATATTTTTCGAAACAAATATACTTTACGATATAATATATTTACTCTTTATCCTAATTGACCCTAAACAAACAATTAAAGGTCCTTTCTATTTTCTTATGAAATTGTTAGGAGGTGAAGTCACTATTCAGAGGTTTTGTTAGCAAATCTTAGGCAACAGACGTCTAGGCTGCTAGACGTCTAGGCCAGACGTCTAGGTAGCAGACGTCTAGGCTTCCTTACGTCAAGGATGCGGAAGATGAACAGTTTCATATGCTTTTCCTTGGGAGTGGAAATGAACAGTTTTTCGGAGGCTTCCTTTGGGAGAGGAAACAAACAGTTTCGGTGTCTTCCTTTTCTACTCTATAAAAGGGGAATGATCCCTTGCATGTGTATGATGTTGAGAATGTAAAGTTTGTTGAAATCAATAAAAGAAGTTGCCATTGCCCCGTGGTTTTTCTTGCATATTGCGGGTTTCCACGTAAAATCTCTGTGTTACTTGTGTTGCTGTTTTTTTCTCTGTTATTGTGTTTTTTGTTTGCAGGTATAAAATTTGAAGTTTTTTTTAACATCTGGAATCAGAGCCTAAGGTTTTGTGCCAGTGGGAGATGAAACAATGATAGGATGTGTAACCAAGTTCGAGATTGAGAAATTTGATGGCAGGAACTTCGCTCTATGGAAGATGAAGGTGGAGGATTTGCTGGTTCAGAATGACCAAGCTCTAGCCTTGAAAGGGGTCGCGAGTAAACGAAGTAGCATGAAAGATGAGGAATGGGCAACGCTGGATAGGAAGGCGGTCTCTACAATCCGTCTCTGCCTAGCGGACTCTGTCTTGTTCAATGTAGCTGAAGAGAAGAC
This sequence comes from Wollemia nobilis, assembly GCA_028583015.1. Classification (NCBI taxonomy): domain Eukaryota; kingdom Viridiplantae; phylum Streptophyta; class Pinopsida; order Araucariales; family Araucariaceae; genus Wollemia; species Wollemia nobilis. The sequence continues at coordinate 3,946,316 of JAQPPZ010002224.1, forward strand.
CGTGGAAGCCCTTTGGCAAAAGCTTGAAAAGTTGTATGAGACAAAATCAGCAACAAACAAGGTTTTTCTAAAAAACAGCTTTATAGCTTGAGGATGAAGGAAAGTTCATTCGTGGCAGATCATTTGAATGAGTTCAATACTCTTATCAGTAAACTGGTTTCAATTAATGTGAAGATGGAGGATGAGGACAGAGCTATCACCCTACTTTGTTCTCCTCCCGGACACCTGGGATCATATGGTGATGACCATCAATAATGCATCATCAGGAGCTTTAAAATTTGATGACGTGGTAGCCGCTTTATTGGCAGAAGAGTTGAGGCAAAAAACGTCTTTGGAACCCTCAACCAATGAAGCCCTATGTGTGAGAGGTTGATCTTTCGAGAGGAGTAAACAAGGTAGATCATAGTCCAGATCTAAGTCTAAAGGATGTAAGCAGAAAGGGAAGTGCTAGCATTGTGGGAAGCCAGGGCAGTCAAAGAAGGACTGTTGGCAATTAAAAAATGGTGAAAAGCAAATTCAGCCATCAGCTGAGGCCAGTACAGTAGATTCAGGAGAGACGACAACATGTGAAGCTTTTTGTATTAGTAACAACAGATCTGTTTTATATACCTGGGTTTTAAACTCAGGTCCATCTTTTCACATGTCTCCCACAAAGACTGGTTTGACAAATATCAACCATACTGTGGTGGGATGGTCTATTTGGGTGATGATCACCCTTTAGAAATTGTGGGAAGAGGATATAAGGATCAGGCTAGACGATGGTAGAGAACGGATGTTAAGTGATGTACGACATGTGCCTGATTTGCGGAAGAATTTGCTCTCAATCAAGATGATGGATAAGCTAGGGTATTCTGTCACTTTCAGTAACAACTACTGCAAAATTACCAGAGGAGCTTTTGTAGTAACAAAGGGAGAATCTTATGGGACCCTATATCGTTTATGCGGTGATACGGTGACAAACCATGCAGCAGCAACAACTTCTGTTCAGGATGCAGTAATGCTATGACATCAATACCTAGGCCATATGAGTGAAAAAGGTCTGAAAATTCTGCATGACAGAGGTATGCTTTCTGGGATTGTCTTGCAATTTAGACTTGTGTGAGCACTGTATTTTTGTTAAACAAAAGAGGGTTCGGTTTACTGCAAGCCTTGGTAAGAGTTCTGATCTACAATTTATACATTCGGATATATTTGGACCAGTCCCCACTCAGTCCTTAAATGGTGCTATCTATTTTCTGACTTTCATAGATGATTATTCTAAGGAGTTCAAAGCATGGGTAGAGAAGAATTTGGGCAAATCAATTTTATGTCTCAGGTCAGATAATGGGGTGAATATTGCTCCAAGGAATTTCATAAATTTTGTACGCAGGAAGCAATTAAAGCACCAAAAGACTATACCATATACTCCACAACAAAATGGTGTGGTTGAGCGGATGAATCACACAATCATGGAATGTGCAAGAAGCATGCTCAACGCATCCATGTTGGATAAAAAGTTATGGGCAGAGGTTGTTAATACAACTGTTTAACTTATTAACAGGTCACCTACAGCTGTGTTGGATGGACAGATTTCGGAGGAGTTTTGGTGTTGTAAGCGAGTTGATTACTCTCATTTGCATACCTTTGGCTGTGATGCGTTTTCCCATGTGCCTAAAGAAAAAAGGTCCAAACTTGACCCAAAGTCAAGCAAATGTGTTTTTCTCGGCTATGGAGATACAGTTTAGGGGTATAGACTGTGGGATCCTACTGCCCACAAGGTAATTATTAGCTGGGATGTTATTTTTGATGAAAAATCCATGCAAAGGAAGGAGGTACGACAAACTCCTAATGTTGTACCAGTTGAAATAGATATGAACGAGGATGAATATGAAAATCAGCATGCTGAAGTTTTTGATCAGCATGCAGACCAACAAGTAGAACAACAAGTAGAGCAGCCACAATGGTCACAAGACCAAGAGCCACAATCAACAGATCATTGGGTCAAAAGATCTACACATCCACAAAAGTGTTCGGTAAGGTATTCTCATGTTTATTAGTCCTCTTTTGATTTGTTAACTGATTATGGTGAACCTAGTTCATTTCAGGAAGCTAAAGTATGAGAATGTAGAAAAATGGAGGAAAGCCATGAAGGAGGAAATCGAGGCACTTCGCAAGAATAAAACGTGGGAACTTGTGGATCTCTCACCTGGAAGAAAGACTGTTGGAAACAAGTGGGTGTACAAAGTAAAGAAGAACAACGATGGGTTGTTGGAACGCTATAAAGCTCGCTTGGTGGCAAAAGGCTATGTGCAAAAGTTAGGTATAGACTTTAATGAAAATTTCTCTCCAGTTGTGAAGATGACTACTATTAGAGTTTTACTTGCACTTGTAGCAGCACAGGATTTAGAATTGGAGCAGCTTGATGTAAAGACTGCTTTCTTGCATGGTGATCTTGAGGAGGAGATTTATATGGATCAGCCTGAGGGCTATGAAGAAAGAGGCAAAGAGAATTTGGTTTGCAGACTGAAGAAATCTCTATATGGGTTGAAACAGGCACCAAGGATGTGGTACAAAAAATTTGACACCTTCATGAAGAGCCAAGGTTTCAGCAGGAAGGAAGCTGACCATTGTGCATACTATAAGAAGTTTGATGATGGCAGTTTTATTATTTGGCTGTTGTATGTTTATGGTATGTTGGTTGCAGGCCCCAACATGAAGAAAATCATTGATATTAAGGCTTAGTTGGCTAGGACATTTGAAATGAAGGATTTAGGAGCAACAAACCAAATTTTAGGGATGAAGATACATAGGGACAAAAAAGGAAGAAAGATTTGGTTAAGTCAAAATTCATATATAGAAAAGATTTTGTAGCGCTTCAATATGCAAAATGCAAAACCAGTTAGTACCCCACTTCTTTCACACTTAAAATTGTCTTTCATCCGGTGTCCTCGAACAGAAGCAGAGAAGACAAGCATGTCTCGTGTACCGTATTCATCAGTAGTAGGAAGCCTCATGTATGCCATCGTGAGCACCAGACCGGATATTGCCCAAGCAGTGGGAGTAGTCAGCCGGTACATGGCAAATCCTAGTAAGGAGCATTGGAATGCGGTGAAGTGGATATTTAGATATTTAATAGGCACTTCAGATGCTGCCATTTACTATGGATCGGAAAGTTTGCAAGTTAAAGGTTTTTTGGATTCTAATTATGGTGGAGATAGAGATGGAAGAAAGTCCACTACAGGATTTACTTTCACTCTTGCTGGTGGAGCTGTGAGTTGGGCTTCTAAGTTGCAGTCTGTGGTGGCTTTATCAACCACTGAAGCATAATATATTGCAGCAACTCATGAAAGCAAAGAGGCAATTTGGCTATAGCGACTGTTGGGTGGCTTCAAGGTATTGTAGAAGAAAATTATGTTGCATTGTGATAGCCAAAGTGCTGTTCAGCTAGTGAAGAACGCAACATTCCATGATCGCACGAAACACATTGATTTCAAGTACCACTTTATAAAAAATGTGGTGGAAGAAGGTAGGCTCTTGTTGTAGAAAATCGACACTGAAGTGAATCCTACAGATATGCTTACAAAGCCGGTCAAGACAGAGAAGTTTGAGTGGTGCAGAACTTCTCTGGGCTTGCTGAAAATGTAACAAGGGCAGCATTGGGCAATTGGCACTAGATGAAAAAACTTTGGTAAAAGAATTCCTGTATATTGACTTCAAGTGGGAGAATGTTAGGAGGTGAAGTCACTATCCAGAGGTTTTATCAGCAAATCTTAGGCTCCTAGACGTCTAGGCAGCAGACGTCTAGGCCAGACATCTAGGCTGCTAGACGTTTAGGCCAAACGTCTAGGCCAGATGTCTGGGCAGTAGACGTCTAGGCCAGACGTCTAGGTTGCGAGATGTCAAGAATGCGGAAGACGAACAGTTTCATATGCTTTTCCTTGGGAGTGGAAATGAACAGTTTCGGTGTCTTCCTTTTCTACTCTATAAAAGGAGAATATCCCTTACATGTGTATGATGTTGAGAATGTAAAGTTTGCTGAAATTAATAAAAGAAGAAGTTGCCATTGCCCCGTGGTTTTTCCTGCACATTGCGGGTTTCCACATAAAATCTCTGTGTTACTTGTGTTGCTGTTTTGTTCTCTGTTATTGTGTTTTCTGCTTGCAGGTATAAAATCTGAAGTTTTTTCTAACAAAAATGAAGCAAACAAAACATAACCTTTGAAAAATAGTTTTCAAGAAGGAGTTTAAAGGGCATGATTTCAATTACAGTAAGTAGGCAAAGGATCACTGAGATAAACACTATAATAAACATAATATATTTACTTAAGGATCTTATAAACACTAAGTCCTTCCCATGAGAGCAAAATTCAAATGTAGCTTATTCACTTCCAAGTGCTTTATAATGAAAATGTTACTTCAGCCATATATTCAAGCATTCCACATGAAGTTTTTCTAATTTAAATACCTCCAGGCTCCACCATATCACACTCATAGAGGTTTTACTAAATAAAAAGCATATCGAGTAGAAATAAAGTTCTATTTCTACAATCTCTTTTTCTCCCAAAAGATTTAAACAAAGCACTAAAATAATGACCAAGGCTTAAAAAAAATAACTTTAATCCTACTAACTTTTATAAGCCTAACTTTGAAATTATTCCACTTACACACCTTGTTATCAATAATACCTAATGACCACATGACGACTATGCTATTCCATCCAATTGGGAAAAAAAAAACTATAACCAATAAAACTTTACTCGTTGACTTTAACCTTAAGAAAATTTACTTTAAATAAACTAACAGATAGCGTTAACTCAAATAAAACAAAGTGGAAATGATTTTTAGAAGTAACCAAATGATAACAAAATTAATGGTCTTTAATTGAAGGGCGATAAACTAATCTTATTTTTGAATTTATATAAAGAAAAAGTAAATAAAATGATCTCATTATAATATTTCAAACTAACGAACTTAATTGACAGAATCTTTGGAGGAGGTTTTCTATCAGAGCCTAAATCCATTAAATTTTCAGTATAGTTTACTCAGGGGCATACGTATTTACAACTCTTAAAAATCCAACAAACTCTTTTTCAATAAACACCATAGAAGAAACTATGCTTAATATGCACACATTTAGCATTATATGGTTTAAAATTTAATATCTCACGTCTTTAAGTTACTGTGCAGACGAAAATCAATGATACGTAATACTCTCCTTTTTATTTAAAAAATACATCAAATGGCAGTTCTCAATATGGTTCATATTCAATCCTTGGAAATAAATCCTTAACGGAGTAAAATTAAGGGAGTATTACAAACAAAAGATAACCACTCTTTCAAAGGAAAGAAAACATCTCATATACTATCATTCAACTGTGAAATGTCGGAGCAGCAAAAATAAAGGCAAACTATTATGCAACATAAAATATTATAGGTGCTTCTGATAGGTCATTCTGTTGTTGGCTGGTAAAAGAAACTGAACATGAAATGTTTAAGACAACCAAGATACACTGCGCACCCCAAGCGCATATAACTTATCTTCATTAAGTAGTTTAGAAAGACAAGGGGCATTTCAACTTTGTAAAGGCTATTTTACATGGAGAGGCGACAACTTTAGATGTGGCTCGTATAACAGAGCTTGCATGGCCGAAAAAGAGATGGTGTTCATCCTTCATTAAGCGAACGCTGTTCCTTCTCGCCTAGCCAGGTGTTACTCCAATGCTTAGGTTTCACGGAGTTAATTTTTAGGGATCAGACGGCTCAAATATTATAATGGATGCAGCTACATGCTCCTACTTAATTATTAAGAACAATCATCCTTCTATAACATGATGCAGTGCTAAAGTATCAATAATTTATTAAAAATTTATAAGGAAAAGACAAATGCTTGAAGAAGTAAAATATTTTTGGGCGACTCTGAATAAGAAAACACAAAGCGTCCAAGAAATTCATCACAGGGTTTACATAGATAGAGCTTAGTACAACAAGGTAAATGAAAGCCAGACGTAAAGCGATTTTACACAGTCCCATCATCGGATAGCATCAAGCACAATAAAAGAGGTCTTCTCATACTAATATGGCATGGCTGAACCGTTCTACTCTTACAAAAACAGTAAAGGCCAAGGTTTTCATTAAAGGAAAGCGTGTGCATCTCTGGTACTGGTCATCACACAAACATGTAGCCGAACAGAAATAAAAGGACTTTTTAAATATTTATTGAAACGTATACTAAGCCATTCACATAAAGAGACAACAACATAATATTACTATCAGCACATAGTCATTTTCAACCAAATATTAATCTAAGAGCATTGTAGTGAAAGACTCCGACCTTCAAGCTTTCGTCTGCAAACGCTGGTTCCTTTTCTTCTTTTCTATCCGACTCTTCCAAGAAATGCATGCAATGCAATGCGCCCCCCCCCCCCCCGTGCAAGATAAAAGATTACTAGAGTCCAAAAAGAATCCATACCCAAGATGCGAAAAATTCCCCTCAGCTTGACTGACTTCCTTTTCGCATTCTAAACCAGGAAAAGATTAAAATCGAAACATGTAGATTTACATGCAGTTATCGCTTTGAGGTATCCGCCCGCATGGTAATCCCATTATGCCCACTAAAAACAATCATTTGGACTTTTTAATTTTTATTTATTTTCCTTTTATTTTAATAATTATTAATTTTTATTTATTAAATCTAATATTATTTTATGAACTCAAAAATAATCATTTAAATAATTTTCAAATCACCAAAATGGTTTATACCTCCAAGTCTTCTTCCCTATTGGCAACCTGATGTCTCCATCTGCCAACAGAGAATACATCTCATGCCTTGGCACTTTCCTTGCCATTAGAGGTTTAGATATTCATTTATTTAGAGGCATGAAATATATAGCACGCAATCCAATAAACAAGATATACACACAATGCAAGTCAAACATTCAAAATGCACCTATATGAATGCAATTGTGTGAGCTTAATTGTACTCACAAGCCGTGATGATATTTCACACCACCATCATTTTCTATCTTACCTTTTTCGATCGACCTTTATCTGCACGTTGAAGGAGTGTACCTGGTCTTGCAATCACAAAAGTCATTAATTAGTACCACATTCTAGGAGCAAAAAACAAAGTACAACTCATCAATCTCTCTATACATAAATCACATAATAGTCATGCTAGGAGGGTTGTTACATTCTCCCCCACTAGAAATGAACACAATCCTTATGTTTTAATGCAACTCCACACAACATTTCACATACATATTCATTCATATATCCATACAATAATAAAATATGTTCATGTAAGCAACTCCACACAGTATTTCATATTTACATTCATATATATTTACATTCATAAATCCATACAATAATAAAAAATATTCATGTTCATACAAAAAGAAAAGGAAATTGTTTCTTCATGTCATCCACATTCTCTCATGTGCATTTCTATCTGTGTACTGGTCCCATTGGACCTTACATTGATCAATATTTCTTTTCCTTAAACTCTTGGTTCTGAAATCAAGTATCTTGATTGGATGGACCTCAATGTGCAGGGGGTTTGACATCTGCAAGTTAGAAACATTCCAAATGTGAGTGGGATCGTCAACATATTTCTTAAGGAGGGACACATGGAAGGTATCGTGAATCTTTGACAAACTGGGTGGCAAAGGAAGCCTATAGGCGACGAGACTTATTTTGCCTATAATCTCAAATGGTCCCACAAATCTAGAATTAAGTTTGGAAGATTTAATGGAGCTTTTGAAAGGTTTCACCCTTACAGAGAATTCCCTCAGTGTCCTCTTGAGATCCGCATAGTTTTTTTGGCGATTCAAGGCCTCTTTGAGCCTTTGGTGAATTCTTTTTAGTTCCTCCATATCTTGAACAGTATCCGGCCCGAACGCTACTCGATCCTCCAGATTGTCCCAAGATAGAGGAGTCCTACACCTTCTCCCGTACAGGGCTTCAAATGGGGCCATACCTAGTAAAGCATGATAGCTATTATTGTAAGCAAACTCAAGGTATAGATTGTCTTGTCATTTGGTGTGTTGGTCCATACAGTACGTGCACAACATATCTTCGAGGACCTGATTCACCCTTTCAGTTTGACCATCTGTTTCAAGATGGCAAGCAAAACTAATATTGAGCTTAGTACCCAAAGCTTGATGTAATGCTTTGCCAGAATTATGATGTAAAGCGAAAATACCTATAAGAGATAATAACCTCTGGAAACTCATGTAATCGAACTATCTCTCTGGAAAACTTATTTGTGATGATAGGTGCATCATCCTGTACATTTTCGGGTATGAAGTGTACAACTTTGGTTAGCTTGTCCACTACAACAAGTATTGCATCATGTCGAAATCTAGTCTTGAGTAAACCAATCACAAAGTCCATTGAGACAACCTGCCATTTCTGTGTGGAAATATCATGTGGGTACAATTGATCGACTGGAATGACTAGATTCTCAAACACCTAGCCACAAAGTTGTTAATATCCTTCTTCATTCCCGGCCAATAAAAGGCCTTACTTAGATTATCACACATTTTCGTCCCACCTGGGTGTGCGGAGTAAGGAGTGTAATGTGCCACCTTTAGAATAGTGTCCCTTAATCCACCTCTATCTGGAATGACTAATCTGTTTCTGAAAAATAACAAATTATCCCTGATCACAAAATCCTTGTCCTTATCAGGTTCTTGTTCAATCTAAGGTTGACATTTCTTGCAGAAATCATCCTTTTGTCGAAAATCTCTGACTTGGTCAACTAAATTATAATGACATTGAGATATAACGACTATGTGCCCCCTTTTGCTCAAAGCATCCATTATCTTGTTTTCTTTACCCTTAATATATTTAATACCAAAGTCGTACTCTGCCAGGAACTCCATCCATCGACGTTGTCTGGCATTTAACAAGGGTTGAGTGAAGATATATCTTAAACTTTGATGGTCAGTTTGAGCTCAAAGGATTTTCCAAGCAAGTAATGCCTCCAAATCTTGAGTGCATGTACGTCTACCGCCAACTCTAGGTCGCGAGTAGCATAATTTACTTCATGCTTCTTAAGTTTTCGTGATTTGTAGGCAATAATTGCTTTATCTTGAGTAAGGATGCCTCCTAACCCTTCAATAGAAGCATCGGTACAAACTGTGAATTTCCTAGAAGGATCAGGTATTGTGAGAATTGGGGTGGTCGTTAATCTCTCCTTCAATGTTCTAAAAGCTTCCTCACACAGACTAGTCCACTTGAAAGCCTTCCCTTTTCTTTGGAGATTTGTTATGGGATGAGCAATCTTTGAAAAACCTGTTACCAAACGCCTATAATAACCTGCCATTCCCATAAAGCTACGCACTTTAGTTACGTTAGTGGGTGCAGGCCAATTTATAATGGCTTCAATCTTCTTTGGATCAACGACAACTCCATCAGCAGAGACTATATATCCCAAATATTATACTTGAGGAGTATTGAAGCAGAGTTGCGTTAAACAAACCACATACAATCCATAGAAAGCAAAGAAAATGCAAAATGAGCCAAAGCTTTTCTTGTATTACTGTTCTGAAAGTAGAGCTTACAGAGACCAACTGATTACAAATTCGAAATTCCCCCTCAAATACCCTGTTTTCCCTTTTCCCGCCTAGAACAATCTATTTCAAATTTGAATTTTGGGGGCAAACTTCCCGAGGTCATAACTCATCGCTCGTTGCTCGAAACGACTATTGGTGCATGTTTTCGAAAAGCTCTCGAAGGGGTTTGCGGCCCGGTATTGTGTTAATACAGATACCACCATATTTCAGCCCTTAAAAAGGCCTCTAAGGCCTTCAAAATTGACCTCCAAGTTTTACTAGCAGGATTTTCACTAGTTTTGACAGGGTAGAAGACCTTAAAATTTACATATCTCCCAAACCGCTCAGGATATTGGGATGATTATTTTGGCGTTGGGTCTATTTCTCCATCCTCTAAACAACTAAACAAAATTTAGAACAAAATGAAACAAATACAAATTTTGGTGATGCAAGATCACTCTTACACCGTTGGATGCTCCTACATCAGACACCCATGGTAAATTGAGAAGTGACCTTCACTTCTCTGTTGTTGGAGGAAAACCAAGGTGGTCAACCTCTATCTTTGACAACCAAGATGAATCTTCAATAGGCCTGCCCTTCCATTTAACCAAATATTCCTCATACTGCTTGTTCCTTGTACTTCTGCCAGTGCGGGTGTCTAGGATTTCTTCTATCTCTTCCTTCTCTGGAGTAGATGCTGGAATATCCCAAATTTCTGTTACTAGTCCCTCATCATTGTCCCCTTCATGATATTCTGCCAAATCAGAAATGTTGAACACAGGTGATATGTTAAGCCCATTCGGTAATTCTACTTCATATGCATTGCTTGAATCCTGTTTCTCTATGATCCTGCATGGTCCAAACTTCTTCATTTTTAGCTTGTTATAGGTTTTAGTAGGAAACATTTCTTTTCTCAGGTGAACCATAACTTCATCTCCCACTTGGAATTCCTTAAACCGCCGCTTCTGGTCTGCCCTTGTCTTGTACTGAGTGTTCATCTTGTTAATATGTTTCTTTACCTCCTCATGCAAATTCTTTAGGTGCTCTACAAAGTCCTCAACCTCAACACTACTCTTTTCCCTCTTGTCCATATTTCTCAACTCAGAAGCATTCCTTGGGCTGCTCCCATATACAATCTGGAATGGGGATTTATTAGTACTCCTATTGACAGAATTGTTATAAGCAAATTCTGCCTGTGGTAAAACCAAGTCCCACCCCTTGGGCTTATCTCCTACTAAGCATCTTAGTAGATTACCCAAACTTCTATTCACCACTTCTGTTTTCCCATCAGTCTACGGGTGGTATGTAGAACTGAAATTCAAATCTATCTTCAATTTCTTCCACAAAGTCCTCCAAAAATACCCAACAAACTTGGTATCCCTGTCTGAAACAATACTCTTTGGTAGACCATGTAGTTGTACCACCTCTTTGAAAAACAACCCTGCAACATGAACTACATCATTAGTTTTCTGGCAGGGAATGAAATGTGCCATATTTGAAAACCTATCAACCACCACAAATATGGAGTCATTCCCCCTTTGTGTCCTTGGTAGGCCAAGAACAAAATCCATGTTGATGTCTTCCCATGGTTTCTTTGGTACAGGTAATGGCTGATATAATCCAGTGTTCTGCCTCACACCCTTGGCCCTCTAGCATACTCTGCAACTTTGCACAAATTTCTTCACATCTTGTTGTAACTATGGCCAATAGTAGTTCTCACTAATGAGGGCAATGGTCTTATCTTGACCAAAGTGTCCAACCAACCCTCCACTGTGCTTCTCCTTGACCAGATTCTCTCTCATTGAACTCCTTGGAATGCACAATTGGTTTCCTCTAAATAAAATTCCATATTGGATTAGAAAATCCAACCATTTAGTTCTGTCCAAAGTAACAAGTGCCAAGCAAGCTCTCCAAGCTTCTGCAAAATCTGGATCTTCAGGGTACAAACTCTTAAGTTCATCAAACCCTATAACCTCCACCTTCATTTTTGTCAACAAGTTCTACCTTCTACTTAAGGCATTTGCAACTCTGTTTGACTTCCCACTCCTATGCTTCAACACAAAGGTATAACTCTTCAAAAACTCAACCCATTTTAAGTGCCTATGATTTAATTTTCCTTAACTATTAATGTACTGTAAGGCCTGATGATCAGTATATAGAACAAACTCTTTTGGCAACAAATAGTGTCTCCACTTCTTCAGAGCCTGAACTATAGCATAAAATTCCTGATCATAGACAGAATACTTCTTCCTAGCATCATTAAGCTTCTCACTAAAATAAGCAACATGTTTACCTTCTTGACTCAATACAACTCCTATGGCACTACCACTAGCATCACAATCCACCTGAAATACCTTATTGAAATCTGTAAGTGCCAAAACAGGTTGCTCTGTGACCTTCTTCAACATATCAAAGCTCTTATCTGCCCCTAAAGTCCACTTAAACTCCTTATCCCCTCTCATTGTCTCCGTTAGGGGTGCACAAATACTACTAAAATTCCTAATAAATTTTATGTAAAAATTAGCTAGACCATGGAATGATCTTACCTCTGTGATGCTCCTTGGGGTAGGCCATTCAATGATAGCCCTCACCTTTTCTAGGTCCATTTTAAGACCTTCAGCTGAGATGACAAATCCCAAGTACACCAACTCCACAAAAACTGCACTTCTTCAAATTAATCAACAACTGCTCCTCCCTCAACTTCTCAAAAACTCGTCGGATATGCATCAAGTGCTCCTCCAAGGTCTTACTAAAAATTAAAATGTCATCCAAATAGACAATGACAAATTTTCCTAAAAATTCCTTCAATACCTCATTCATCAATCGCATGAATGTGCTTGGTGCATTGGTTAGCCCAAATGGCATGACCAACCACTCGTACAAACCCTCTCTGGTCTTGAAGGTTGTCTTCCACTCATCTCCTTCTCTGATATGGATCTGATGGTACCCACTCTTCAGATCAATATTTGTGAAGTAATTGGCTCCACTCAAATAGTCCATAATGTCATCCATCCTTGGCAATGGAAATCTGTATTTTATGGTGATCTTGTTAATAGCTTGGGAATCTGTACACATTCTCCATTCCCCATATTTCTTTGGTGCTAGTACTGCAGGTACTGCACATGGGCTCAAGCTCTCTCGAATCAGTCCATTTTTTAGTAGCTCTTGGACTTGTTTGTTTAGCTCCTCACTTTCTACATGAGTCATTCTATGGGCTACTTATTGGGTAAACTAGCTCCTGGTACCAAATCTATGTGGTGACTGATCTTCCTCACTGGTGGCAAACCCTCAGGTACATTATTTGACACAATGTTTGGGAATTCTTCCAATAGACCTAAGACTTCTGTTGGGATATCTATGCCTTGTTCTTTCTTTACTCTAGGAATTAATGCATAGCACATATGCTCATGCTTTAGACCATCCAAAAAATTTCTACCATCAACTAAACAAATTCTAGCACTGCTACATACCTTTTCATCCACCTCCTTCAGGGGTTTCAACTTGTGGCGCACTCCATCTTTTTTCAGGGAGTAAGTGTTGGCATGCCCATCATGTATTGCACGCCGATCAAACTGCCACGGCCTTCCCAATAGCAAATGGCAAGCATCCATGGGTAGGATGTCACACAAGACCTCATCACGGTAACTTCCAATATTGAATTTTACCAAACATTGCTCGCTAACTAAAGCCCTATGGTCCTTATGCAACCATGCAATCCGATATGGATGCGGGTGCCTCTTTCTATCCAACTGTAACTTGGTAACCATCCCTTCTAAAACTATGTTATCAATGCTACCATTATCAATGATAACATTACACACCTTACCTGCACATTTACATCTTGTGCAGAATAAACTCTTCCTCTGATCTGGATCGTTCTCTTCATTTAGCAAGGCTCTCCTTGTGACCAAAACTTCTCCTCTTTTTGCTTCTTTAGAGTGCTCAGATTCAACACCTTCATCTACAACAACAGCTCGGGCATTACCTTCGGGCCTCTTATTCATCCTCTCTTGGTGTTGTGGACACTCGTATGCTCGATGTCCTTCCCCACACTGGAAACAGGTTCCATGAAATCCTCCGCTTCCAGGCCCTCGTCCAGACCTTCCTCTTCCTCTTTGGTAGCCATTATTCTGCTCATGGGGGCGATAAGTATTCTCCCCCTTCTGGTCCTAATTGTTGCTTGCTTCTCCATTCTTCCTTTGGTCCTCATTTTGCCCTCCATTTGTTCTACCACTAGTTCTTCCACCATGACCTCTTCCTCTCTGTTTGCTTTCAAATATCCTATTCAGATTCTCTTCTACCTTCAAGGCAAACTGGTAAGCATCTTCTATGGTGGTCATCCTGACCAGACTCAGCTCCTCTTGAATACTTGCTCTCAACCCATTTATGTAACGGGCTACCTTCTCCTTGTTGGCCTCAAAATGACCTGTTTTGATTAGAATATTATAGAAATCCTCTATGTATTCTTTGATAGACTTGCTTGACTACCTCAAACCCTACATTTTCTTTAGCAGATCCAACTCGTAATCAGCTAGAATGAACTATCTCTTCAACTTCTCCACCATTCGCTCCCACCTTGTTATCCTTTCTTTCCCTCTTATGTTTCTGTCCAAATGTACTTCCTTCCACCAAATACTGGCATGACCCTTCAGCTTGGTCTTAGCAAATTTGACCCTCTCAGGATCTTCCACCTCCTCATACTCAAAGTATTCTTCCATATCATTGATCCAGTCGATCAACTCTTCTGGGTTGAGATTTCCAGAATACATAGAGACATCAAACTTCGGTCTCTTCCCAATCTGGGATATGGCCTTATACAATCTGGCTTGCGCAGGATCTATTGCCTCTTCTTCTTCCTCGAACTAGGCCTCTTCTTCTTCAACTTCATCTTCACTCCCATCTTCTCTCCTTGGCTCAAACCCTCTATGCAACTCCTCTTGTAGAGCTTGAACTTGCCTCTACAAAGCCCTAAAATCCTCTTCTGGCACCATAGCATTTCTCCCACCACCACGGTTTCTTCGTGGAGGCATTTTGCTCATGTTTCTCACAAACCCTAACCACAAATCCTAGTGTAAACTGCCTCACATCTGGCGATCTGTTTACACACTCAGGAACTCCTGCTTTGATACCACTTGAAGCAGAGTTGCATTAAACAAACCACATACAATCCATAGAAAGCAAAAGAAAATGCAAAATGAGCCAAAGATTTTCTTGTATTACTGTTCTAAAAGTAGAGCTTATAGAGACCAACTAATTACAAATTCGAAATTCCCCCTCAAATACCTTGTTTTCCCTTTTCCCGCCTAGAACCATCTATTTCAAATTTGAATTTCGGGGGCAAACTTCCCGAGGTCATAACTCATCGCTCGTTGCTCAAAACGACTATTGGCGCATGTTTTCGGAAAGATCTTGAAGGGGTTTGTGGCCCGGTATTGTGTTACTTAGAATACCGCCATATTTCAGCCCTTAAAAAGGCCTCTAATGCCTTCAAAATTGACCTCCAAGTTTTACTAGCAGAATTTTCACTAGTTTTGACAGGGTAGAAGACCTTAAAATTTACATATCTCCCAAACCGCTCAGGATATTGGGACGATTCTTTCAACGTTGGATCTATTTCTCCATCCTCTAAACAACTAAATAAAATTTAGAACAAAATGAAACAAATACAAATTTTGGTGATGCAAGATCACTCTTACACTGCTGGATGCTCCTGCATCAAGTATAAAACTCACATTTAGATAACAATCCATATAACTGATATATTCTGAGTGTTTCAAGTACAATCCTCATGTGTTGATCATGTTCTTCCTTGGTTCGGGAGTAAACTAATATATCATCGAGAAATATGAGCACAAAGCGATCTAGTTGCTCCCAAAAAACACCATTCATGAGGTTCATAAAAGCGGCTGGGGCATTAGTCAAACCAAAAGGTAGGACTGTGAACTCATAGTGTCCATACCTTGTTCTAAAAGCAGTCTTGTGGGTGTCTTCCTCATGAATTCTCAGCTGATAATATCCTGATCTGAGATCAATCTTAGAATAGATTGTTGCTCCCTTTAATTGATCAAAAAGATCATCAATTCTAGGCAATGAATACCTGTTCTTGACAGTAACCTTGTTGAGCATTCAGTAGTCTATGCACAACCTTAAAAATTCGTCCTTTTTCTTGACAAAAAGAACAGGAGCACCCCATGGTGATACACTTGGTTTGATGAGTCCTTTTTCTAGCAAGTCACGAAGCTGTGTCTTAAGCTCTTGTAATTCAATAGGGGTCATCCTATAAGGTGACCTGACAATTGGTGCGACTCCAGGAAAATGTTATATAGAGAAATCAAATTCTCATTGAGTTGGTAGCCCTGGTAGGTCTTTAGGGAATACATCCTTGAACTCACTCAGTATGGGGTACCTTTGGAAGAGGTCTGAGTTAGCTTCGATCTCTTCCTTTTTATTCAACTTGACCACATATATCATTCCTCTCCTTTTTAATGCTTTCCTAACTTGCATGGTTGACAACAAATGTGGTCTAAAGGAACCATGGTCACAATGGACCCTAATTCTCCGATTAGATTCATTGGTGAATTCTAACCATCTTTCTTCAAAATTAAGGAGGGCTTTGTTAGAATTTCACAATAATAGATATGCAAAGCATTACACAAAATATGAAGAGAAGAGTGGAACTGATTGATTTATTCCAAGGATCAACTTTGTATAAATAGCAAAGTTGATCATTGAGAGTCGTTGGATTACAACAACTCATCAAACCTGATGAAGACACCACTGAGAGTTCTCCTGACACATGGAGGAGTGGAAACTCAAGTGTGTCTCTCCTAGTAGAACTTAAGAGAATATTCACTTATTCTAACACCCCCCTTAAGTGATACTAGGGGATATTCATACAAATGAGTCCCGACAACAAGGCCTGATGAGGTACTCATGTACAATGATTTCTTTTGAAGAGATGGTAAAAACCCAGTGGGAAAAACCATCAATCAAAAGGAAGTAAGAGGCTTGTCTTCGTATGGCGAATATTGTCCTCTTAATACAATAAATAGTTGGTGAAAAAACCCCTGTGGGAAAAACCAACTATGAGAAGATGAGAGGCTTGTCTTCGTATGGCGAAGATTGTCCTCTTTTACAAAAAAAGAAGGATGAGTCCCGACAACTTGGCCTGATTAGGTACCCATTTACATTATGTGGTTGGTGAAAAAACCCCTATGGGGAAAAACCAACTATGAAAAGAAGAGAGGCTTGTCTTCGTATGGCAAATATTGTCCTCTTTAACAAAAAGAAAGATGAGTCCCGGAAACTGGGCCTGATTAGGTACTCATTTACAATATATAGGTGGTGAAAAAACCCCTGTGGGGAAAAACCAACTATTAGAAGAAGAGAGGCTTGTCTTCGTATGGCGAAGATTGTCCTCATAAAACCAATCAATGCAGTTGTATTACTCCAAGCTTATCTCACAACTGAAGGTAACGTGGAGAAGGAAATGACTTGGTGAAGATATCTGCAATTTGTTTCTCAGTTGGAATATATTCCAAGTATATATCCCCATTCTGAATATGCTACCGTATGAAGTGCATGTGTATCTCAATGTGCTTGGTGCGCTGATGTTCAACTGGATTGCGTGCAATATGAATTGTGCTTTGATTGTCACACCAAAGAGTTATAGGTTTTTCATGGGAGAAACCAAATTCTCTCAGAATTTGTTGAAGCCAAAGAGCTTCCTGACTAGCCAAAATTGCTGCCCTGTATTCTGCCTCTGTAGACGATAAGGCTACTGCTTGTTGTTTCTTGCATAACCAGGCTATTGGTGAAGAACCAAGGCAAAAGACATAGCCTGAGGTAGAACATCTATCTTCTACTGAACCTGCCCAATCTGAATCTGTGTAGCCAATGATATCCATGGATTTTCCCTTATAGAGGAGCCCAAAGTCCATAGTGCCTTGCAAGTAATGGAGGATTCTTTTTGCTGCTTGCCAATGACTGAAATGAGGTTGATGAGAGAATCTGGATATGAGGCCAACAACATATGAGATATCTGGGCGAGTATGAGTAAGGTATAACAGACTTCCTACAAGTTGACGGTATAGGGTTGCATCACATAGAGGGGATGAGCAGGAAGTACTAAGATTAATGCCAGATTGAAAGGGGGTAGGAGAAGGTTTGCAATCTATCATTTTAAATCTTTGAAGAAGATCTAGAGTGTACTTTTGTTGACACAATGAAATTCCTGCATCTATTTGACTTATTTGGATCCCAAGGAAGTAATGAGCTTTACCTAGATCAGCCATTTCAAATTTTTTAGAGAGGGAGTCTTTTATATTCTGAATGTGAGTCAAGTTACTACCAGTGAGAAGAAGATCATCAACATATAGAACAAGAATGGTGATATTGCCTTCATTTCTCCAAATGTAAACTGTGTTATCAGACTCACAATGAGAAAAACCTGCGGAAAGAAGGAAGGAGTCCATATTTTCATACCAAGCTCTAGGGGCTTGTTTGAGGCCATAGAGAGACTTTTTGAGCCTACAAACAAGAGAGGAGTCTTGAGTGAAACCAACAGGTTGTTCCATGAATATTTCTTCTTTTAAATCTCCATGTAAGAAAGCACTTTTTACATCCATTTGATAGACAAGCCACTTATGTGAAGCAACCAGAGCAAGAACCAGTCTAACAGAATCCATTTTAGCAACTGGGGCAAAGGTTTCTACATAATCAATACCTTCAATTTGAGAAAAACCTTTGGCCACTAGACGAGCTTTGTGTTTGTCTATATCTCCATTAGGCCCATATTTAGTTTTGAAGATCCATTTACAACGAACTATCTTCCTTCCTTTAGGCAAGGGAACTAAATCCCAAGTATTGTTTTTGATTAAGGAAGAAAATTCGTTCTCCATGGCATCATCCCATTCTTTGATACCTGAGGCTTCTTTGAAGGATTGAGGATCAGAGGAAATAGACTGACAGACAAGACTAGTGCCTATGGGGTTGGATGATCTGGTTGATGGAATATTTTGGATGTAGGGAGTGGCTTCTTTAACAATGGTGTGGGCCCATTTTGGCATAGTGGAAGGAGTTGAAAGAATTTGAGTTGGAGTTACAAGTTCCTCATCTTGATTATCAATTACCAAGTTAACTTTTAAGATGCTGCTCCTAATAATATGGAGGATCGACAATATAGTAGAAGGCTACAATGGAGGAGGGCACCTATTGAGGATAAGTTTGGAACACAATATAGATATGTCTTCATCAAATTGGACATTCCTATGAAAGAAGACCTCATGAGTTGAGGGATCAAGAAACAAGACTTTCAATTCTTCACAATAAACGACCGAAATGAGAAGAGTGAGTTGCTCAATTTCTTATCTAGAGTTTTCCTTTTATTCTTTGGGGATGTGGCCCAAGTCAGTACACCCAAAAATATTGAAGTAGGAAACATCTGGTTTTGATCCAGACCATGCTTCTTCAGGTGTTAAATGGTTAAGAGCTTTATGAGGTGTGCGATTTTGAATATAATTGGCACAGTTAATAGCTTCTGCCCAAAAAACTTTTGGAAGATCTCTAGAATGGAGCATACAATTTGCCATTTCTTTTAATATCCAGTTTTTCCTTTCTGCAATGCCATTTTGTTGAGGATTATGGGAGACAAAATGTTGATGAATGATGCCATGACTTGATAGAAATATGGAGAACTCATTGTTGCAGTATTCCCCCCATTATCTGTGCGGATTTTCTTGATCTTGCAAGAGGCCTGATTTTCAACTAAGGCTTTAAAAACTTTAAAGTGGGATAGAACATCACTTTTATATTTCAGGAAGTAGACCCAGGATCTTCTAGAAAAGTCATCAATAAAGGATAGAGCATACTTTGCTCCTTTGAAAGAAGGTTCAGGAAAAGACATTAAGTCACTATGGATTAATTCCAGAGGGGATGAGGCTTTAAGAGAACTACTTGGGTGGAAGGGATCTTGATGTTGCTTCCCAAGAGCACATCCAGGACAAACTCCATCAATAGAAGAGACTTGGGGTAAACCTGTTACCATATTATGGGTGCTCAAATCCTTTAGATAGTTGTAACTAAGATGACCAAACCTCTCATGCCAAAGTTTGCTTTCAAGATCACCATGAGCCACAAAACATGAGGCCCCTTCTGGATCTTGGAACCCTTTGAAGTGAAATAGGTGAGAGTTATGATCAATATTTCCTTTGGCTATAAGAGAATGGGGATCTTGAAAGTCTCTTATCTCAACTCCTGTTGGGGAGAAGAGAACTATTTTTCCCTTTCCAAAAGTACAAATCCGATAGACAGAGAGGAGATTTGTGGCAATGTTTGGAACATAGAGAACATTATTTATAGAGCCACCATCAATGGTTATGTCCCCCTTTCCTTTGACAGGGATGAAGGAAGAGTCACCTACTTCTATGTTGCATGTAGAGCTTGAGGAGATAGAAGAGAAGGATTTATCTGAAGCAGTCATGTGATGAGTAGCTCCATAATCTAGGACCCAATAATTGGAGGAAGAATTGGAGGTTTTTCCTTGAACATTAAGGGCTTTTCCTGTTTGTTTTTTATTGTCTATCTTTTGATCCTTCATAGCTGCCTCTAGTTGCTGTAATATTTTCTAGCATTTATTTGCAGAGTGACCATTCTTTTTGCAGTGAGTACAAGTTATGGGGTTCTTTTCCTTCTTTTTGAACTTTTCTTTAGAAGAGGTGGAGGCTACTAAGGCTTTTGAGGAAGAGGAAGAAGAAGAGATTTCGTATCTAGCTAGCTTTGTTTCTTCCCTAGTTAATCTATCACAAAACTCTTCTAAAGAGGGCATATTAAAGGTTGCACCAAGAGCATCTTTGGTAGATATAAAGGTGGTAGCAAAGATTTGAAAAACACCATTTAGCTTAGAAAGGATTAGATAAATGCATTCTTCTTCAGTCTTAGTCTTCCCACTACCTTTGTATTGAGTGAGGACTTCTTTGAACTTGGTGAGGAAGTCAACAATACTGCTAAAATCTTCAGGAGACAAAGATGTTAGTTCTGCTTCTAGTTGCATTGATCTCATTTGGTCAATTTTCCCAAACAGGGTCTTTAGTTTCTCCCAACTTTCATGAGGAGTTTTACAATATGTAATGTGAAACCATAAACTTTCATGAACATTAGAGCTAATAATACCCATTGTTTCGTGCATCTTTCCTTTATGAACAAAAATTTCATATTCTTTCTCAAATTCTGGTTGCTTTTCTTCTAGCAAGTGAGTAAGACCCTTTTGAGAGATAAGATTTAAAATTTTAGGTTTCCAAGTGTGAAAGTTATGAGGGGTGAGAGGTTCAATTGAATTCATCATTTTGACACAAAAGAAAAGTTGAAGTTTTAACCAATATATCCCCCCTTAGAA
Source organism: Wollemia nobilis (assembly GCA_028583015.1). NCBI lineage: Eukaryota > Viridiplantae > Streptophyta > Pinopsida > Araucariales > Araucariaceae > Wollemia > Wollemia nobilis. The sequence goes on from JAQPPZ010002224.1 coordinate 3,967,240, forward strand.
CTTCAATTAGTGGATTAATGCAATTGATTTTAAAGAAGATATGAAGCTTTTCAATATATGAAATCTCAAAATACCCGCCCTAACAAGAGGGAAACTATAAGTAAATGAGATTGTTATATTGTTGCTTTTGAATTGCCAAATCCCTTTTAGTTCGTCTCAATACCCACCCTAACTTGAGGGAAACTATAAGTAAGGAGAAGAATTTTAAAGGAATATAGGCTTGAAATGCAGAGATATCAACCAGATTTAAATATGGATAACTCAATACTCACCCTTACTAGAGGGAAACTATAAGTAAGAGAGATATCCAATATGTAGTAAGGTTGATGCAGAAAAATATATGCCAGGCCTTTATACCAATAGTCTCCAAAAACCCGCCCTTACTTGAGGGAAACTGTAAGTGTTTAGAGACAATGATACATGGAACGTAGGCAAATATATTTTGAGGGAAAACTTAAAGTTTTGGAAAAAAGTTATAGAGTTTTCTTTTAAGAGAAGTTTATTATATTTAGAAAAGATAAAAAGGAAATATTTTCTAAATTAATTATACCAAAAAATTTTAACATATATAAGAGAGTATATGAAAAAATTATTAAAATATGAAGAGGGTTAGAGATTATCTTCGTTTGAAATATGAAGGAATATTTCAGCAAAAAACACCTTTTAAAATATAATTATTTAAAAGGAAATAAATGAATTTATAAGAAGATACAACCCCTAAATATTCTATTAAATATAAAAAGTTTTTTTGAATGGGTTTGATATATTTTTTGAGTAACTTCTCTATGAAATAAACAAATTTATATATCAACAATTATAACCTTATAAACTGATTTACTTAAAAGCAAGTAAAGAGCATAGATGAAGATAGACAAAAAGAATATGCAACCCCCCTTAAAGTTATGAAACACAAATGTGCAATAAATTGCACGCAACCCCCCCAATGAAAAACTTTTATTAGAATGGTTACAAGATTGACTCACGATCAAGAGGGCCTTTTGAGAAAAAATAAAGGCCCTGAGAAAAGGAGTCAAAGGAGTTTCTTCGAAACACGAAGGATCGAAAGAAACGTAATAACCTAAATAAAAGATATATCTAGGAGGATTTAAAAGAATTTATACAATCATTCGGCCTCAGAGAAAGATAGGCGGTCAGAAACAAGGAGACGCCTTCTTAAATTCCCTGCAATCAAAATAATATATTTTAAAAAAAGTTGGAACATTCCACTTTGAAGATGCGGTGCTCTCGACCTCTGCGGGTGACGACGCTGCAGAGAAGAGGCCTCCTAAGACGTCGAGGATGCCGCGACGTTCTCCGTTTATAGCTTTCTATCTGCGCATTTAGGAATCGAACCAGAGAAGATGTATAATAAATTAAATTAATAATTAGATACCTATGTGTTGAATATGAAGATTCTCTTATCCCAGAAAGGGGATTCTTCGAGAGCAGAGGATGGGTGAGGTCAGAGTGAAGAGCACCTACGAGCCGTGATCTCTGACTATCGAGTTATCCCTGCAGAAGACTATGTAAAATATTTGCAATTAGAACAAGTCGTCACCAAGATGATCCAGCAATCCCTGTAGAATACGTTAATATAAAAAAATTTGGATGATCCAGCTATCCGTGCAAACACATAAAATAAAAAATTGCTATATTTTAACATGAGTAAGCTTTGATATCGAATTAGGAAACTTTAGAATAGCAGGACTTCGTATTGCAATACTCTACAGGGGGAGGAGAATATAAGGACCGACGTTGAGTGAGTGCCAGGAGATTTGAGGACAAAAAAAAATCTTCGTTAAGATTCCGATCTTGAGACAGGGACAACAAACATCGGCAACGGGGAGACGTTGAGGAACGACGCCAAGGGCCAGCTAGATAATGAGGAGTTGATCCACGTAACGCCAAAGAGGAACGACGCCAAGGGCCAGCTAGATAATGAGGAGTTGATCCATGTTGCTACCAGAGAGGAACAACGCCAAGCTTTAACGGGTGTAGAGGAGACCCGTTGTCCTGTAGAAGATCAAAAAAATCTTTCACACAATAAAACCACCACTCACTGATTTTACCTTAAATGAGATTGGTTAGAAAAATCGACCTTAAATGAGATTGGTTAGAAAAATCGACGATATCCGTGCAAAAATTAAAGTGGAAAAAAATGAGATTCCCAATCAAAGGGGCCAAAAGGAAACTGTGGAGCCTCGAATTTCCAACAAGAACGCAACGCCTGTTTAGGAAAGGAGAGGGCTCTATATTGAATTCGAAGAGAGGAAAATTTTTTTAAATTTTTAAATTTAAAAAGCTCTTTCCTTTTGAATATGGGCTAGAATAGCGCCATGCACATAGGGTAAACCTAGTGTCAAAAGTAAAGGAAGTGCTTTTAATATTTCAAAAAATACCCTCAAACACGAATTCAACACAGTTTTTTTTAAAAATATTGCAACATATATATTTTCAACAATAAATATTTTGCTGAAAGAAAAGAAATAAACTATGGATAAAAAGTGACTACTGTATTACTTTCAAGTAAGTTAGCCAAAAAAAATTATCCAAAGCAAATGAACCAGATCCTAGAACCTTCAAGAGAGAATGCTAGCAAAATCTATCCTGCTCTGGTACCATGTTAGAATTTCACAATAATAGATATGCAAAGCATTACACAAAAGATGAAGAGAAGAGTGGAACTGATTGATTTATTCCAAGGATCAACTTTGTATAAATAGCAAAGTTGATCATTGAGAGTCGTTGGATTACAACAACTCATCAAACCTGATGAAGACACCACCGAGAGTTCTCCTGACACATGGAGGAGTGGAAACTCAAGTGTGTCTCTCCTAGTAGAACTTAAGAGAATATTCACTTATTCTAACAGGCTTTATGAGCTCTAAGCCAATCTACTTGAAGAATGATATTGAAGGCATGCAAAGGAGCTACATATAGATGCCAACGAGTTTCTCCTTGATGCAGGGTAATATGAAGGTCGAATAGGCATTGATTAACTAAATAGGTCTGTCCTAACCCATATTCTACCTTCCACCCATTTGCCAAAAATCCAGGCCTTTCAGGTATGTCCCTCACTATACTAGTAGAAATAAAATTGTCTGTAGCTCCACTATCAATTAAAATACGCACATTCCTATGATAGATTTACCATTCAAAAGAAAAGGTGTAGCTTTCCCATTGAGTGTAGAATTACCTGTTGCTGCAAAGATACGATGAGTTGTTTCCTCTGGTGCCTTCTTTCGATTTGCTCTTTGAGGACATTTGTTCGCGAAGTGGGGACCACCACAAACATAACAACCAGTTGGGGGAGCCTTATTGTCCTTGCTACTGTCTGCATTCCTGTTCTGTGGTACTGATTCCTTAGTCTTTTCCTGGAATGACGATCTTGGTTCGCTTCTCCCTAGATAACCCTTTCTATCCTTTTTGTCTTTGTTGTTTTGGAACCTATTTCTGTTTCTGTTCAGAGGCTTGGCTCGGTCCCCTTCCTTAACCCTTTTGTTCTGTTCTTTTTCCCATTTCAAAAATCCTGCACTCTTTTTTTTTCTGAGTTCATCCTTTTCTTTCTCAGACAGTTTCTGATAGTTGAAGTATGCTTTCTTGGCTTCTTGATTAGTCTCTTCTTGACGGGCCAAGTCGTGGGCTTTTGGGAGATCTTTTGGATCGAGCAAATTAATTACAGTTCTAATTTTCGGGTGGAGTCCCAGGATAAACTTTTGTACCTTTATTTCTTCATTGTTTTCATACTCCAAAACATACTTCAGCAGTTTTATGAATTTCTGATGATATTCTCTGATAGACAAACTTTCTTGTTGCAGATTGGTGAACTTGGCAAATTTTTCTATGTAGAATTGTTTAGTCAGGAATCTCTTTTGAACTCTTCTACAAAATCCTCCCATTTAAGATTAGTTGCTTGGATCTTCTTTCCATCCTTATAAGCAGTCCACCAATCTAGAGTTGTACCTACTAGGTGGAGGACAACCCATGCAGTTCTAGACTCAGATGATAAGAGTTTCAAGGAGAAATATGTTTCAACTTCATTTAACCAATTCTTTGCAGCATCACCATCCTTCTACCATCAAATTTTGAAATTTTAACATTTTACATGTCCCTTGCTAATTCAATTCCTACTCGGGTTCTACTAATTCCTTTAGACTCGATAGGTGCTTCCTCCTGTCTGCCCTCAGGTTCTTTTCCCTTGGTCAAGTTTTCTATCAACTTTTGTTGTTGGACAATTAGTTCATGCTGTTGAGCCATTTGTGCTTTTTGCTGATCCATGTGTTCTTTCTATAGTTCCATTTGTTCTTTTTGTTGTTCCATTTGAACTTGAAGCAATTGGACTATCTTGGCCAAGTTCCCATCCTCCCTGGTAGGTTCATTAGTTTGAGGTTCATTGATTTCTTTCATCTGTCTCTCTCTTGGGGGTCCTTTTCTAACTTCCTTACGTGGTCCCCTTTGTGGTCTAACAGTGGACTCTTCCTTACCAATTGTTGTGGGATTCCTAGAAGATCCACCCTGTAACATTTGTGTCATTTTACCTGTTTGCAAAAGCACTACGTTAATTGTTTGGTTTAGGTTTACCAAGCTTACAATTGACAATATTAAGAAACCTATAACTTAAGGATCTTATAACCTAGCGCTCTGATACCACATATAACAACCCAGGTCTGACTCACCTGGATGTACAACCCTAATCTAACTCATCGGTTCCACAAGGTAAATTTTTTTGTCTAGTTGTCTCAGCCTAAAGGAAAAGTTTTTGAGTTAATTGGTTTGATGATCACCCAATGTTTAATTAGTACAAGGAATTTTCAGCCACTTTTGGGTTTTAGTCGTTGCAAACGACTCCTAACTGGACAAGATTGGCCAAATCCCGTAGCAGGTGTCAATTTGTAAATTTATCTTCTCATCCTCATGTTCTGGTATGAGATCGCAGATTCACGGTAGGGGTTATCCTCTAGGGCCCATAACACCTAGAGGGTGGACGCATACTCCTCCCATCCCTTAGCATGAGGAACCTAGGCTTAGTTTAGTCAACCTGTTCCGGATTAACATGCAAGGGGTTAGTGTATATATGCCTAGTGCCTAGTTGATTGCCCCTCTCCATGGGGTCAACTAGGGCCATGCCATTACCCTGACTCTGGGCTTGGTATCACTTGTCCACTTATGACTAACGATGGATTATCCCATTCCAATTGTCGTGGACTAGACTAGTTACCTAGTCATACTAGCCTTCTCTTAGTCACAAACGGTGCAAGGACCTATCACCATACTACTTGCACAACGACCTAGAGGAGACGTCCCATACCGCCCCTCGTCACCTTCTCGTTCTGACTTATCTTGTCAAAAAACATTCGTTCTCGAGTCACAGTGGTTACCAACTTGTATCCACCAACATTCATCCTTCTTGATGACATAACAAAATATAAGTTGGGTTTTTAAGAGGTTCTAAGTAAGCTTGGAATATCCCAAAATTTCTAAGAACAATTAGATTACAATCTTTCTTAATAATCTAAAGTTTTATCTTAATCATTAGGATCATTAATATTTCTAATACCTCTTCTAGAAAGTATTAAAATCCTTTTAAATACATATAAAGCAAGTAATTATATTTTTGAAACAAATATACTTTACGATATAATATATTTACTCTTTCTCCTAATTGACCCTAAACAAACAATTAAATGTCCTTTCTATTTTCTTATGAAATGAAGCAAACAAAACATAACCTTCAAAAAATAGTTTCCAAGAAGGAGTTTAAAGGGCTGTTAGCATATGTTATAGGCATATAGTTTGTTATTCCATTATTTAGGAATGTTGTTATGCTAGTTGCAACTCCTACCTAAGTTGGCTAGTTAGCTCCGTTGGTTACTATTGGTTACAAATCTGCCATGAGGAAAGGATTTGTAGTCATTGTGCCCTCGATTCACCCAACAACTTGAAAGGCCAGAAGGAAGGGATGCCTTCCGGGCCAATCTCCGGAGGAGGCCGGCTTCCTATGTGGTTTTTCGTTTTCAAGATAAGGGAATTGGAAAGAAATAAAAGAGATAAGGGATAGAAATGGTGGCATTCAGCTTTGGGAAAGAACAAGCAGCACAGTCACTAACTAGCAACTAAACCAACAACAATCAAAACAATACATGTAACGGAAACCAGCTATGAGATTCTTCCCTATGTATCCTTAAACATGCATTCAAGGCTCAGATAATTGCCAATGCTGCGATCCGGAATTCGGAATGACAAGCAATCGAGAAAAATAAATGAGTAAATGCAGAAATGACACGAATAAGGCAAACATAAAAGAAAGAGACACAATTGGAGCCAAAGTATGGATTGTATTGAAGCAAACAATCTTAGCTACAACAACTTTCTTTAGCAATATGTTCCCCTCCTATTACAATATAATGAACTGCTATTTATAGCAGAATTTCCCCCCAGATTACAACGTGGGCACAAATACCCAAACCTGCAAAAGCCGTAAAAAACGGCGTAATTGATCATTGTCAGCTGTAGTTGTACTTGAAGCATGGTTCTTCCTGATTATGGTATGGCCTTTGACAGATTCGGTAGCTGGGATGGGATGGCCCATTAATGTGGTGGATGTAGCGGTACTTTGCCTCAAATGCCCGCTACTGTTTGTCTTCAATGGTCACCCACTATGATACTTGAGTATGGCCTTGGCTGTACTGAAACAGGCCTTGATCCCGAAAAATCTTGACTTTTTACTTCAAGGGAAAATAGCTGCTTAACTGGCAAAATTTGGGCAGGAAACCACTTCAAAATGCTCGAAAAGAGACGCTGCTTACTACCCTGGAGCTGGCTGGCTGCCTCGATCTTGAACAAAGAAAATTTGCTCTGAAGTGCTCCAGAAGGAGAGACTTGCCCTCTAGCGCTACCAAATGAAAGCGCTTTAGGGCGAATTTTGTCCCTTAGCAAAAATTGACCCTTTTCCAACCTTTTTCACCAAGTGCCGAAAAATGACCCCAGAGCGCTCATCCTCAACAAACTTGCCCTGGGGCGCTCAAGACTGTAGCGATCTGAGGCACTTTTTACTTAGAAAACTTTGCGCTTTCTTGCTTCCTCCTTGGCAGCACCAAAATTGCTCCAAAGCACTCCAGGAACAGAAAAATGCCCAGAAGCGCTCGGAGCTGCAGCGATTTGGGGTAAAATTTTAGGCTTAGTCAAAAATAGCATTTCTTATATAGTTTTTGCAATTAGGCCTAAAAGTGCTCCATAGCGCCCAGGAAAGGAGAATCTGCCCTGGAGCGCTCCAAACTGCAGCGCTCTGGGGCAACTCTTACACATATTTTTTTTTGGCTGCTTTTCTCCTCCTTTCTCCCAATTGCCCGAAAATGCTCCATAGCGCTCGAGGCCGGCAAAATTACCCCAAAGCGCCCCAAACTGCAGCGATTTGGGGAGGATTTTACACTTAGACAAAAAACAAACATCAATTTTTAAAACCCTTCCAGATTTGCTCTATAGCGCCCTAAACCGGAAGGTTTGCTTCAAATCGCTACCTAGCTACTGCAATTTAGGGCCGAATCTGGAAGATAGCAGAATTTTCAGAATTTTTTCAAATTTTACACCCCTTGCAAAATATGGCAACAGTTACGGGCTAATCTAAGCCACTATTGTATTATTTATGCAATGTTTGATCAATGGTAAACTGTTCAATTGCTCAACATGGTATCAGAGCTATGAGCGCGGGCTTCGTAGAGTTTGTGGGCTCTGCCCCTGATTTGGGGACCAAGCGCTTTGTTGGGCTCTGAGTGATACAATCTGCTTGGAGACAAACTTCCACTGTTCGGTTGGTTGTGGCAAATCCTGAGATTTGACCAGACACTCTTTTTGGGTGGCTTGTGACTCATAGAGTCAGTCATCAGCCGAATGCACCGCTGACCTAGGCGACCCCGCGTGACGATCTAATCAGACAATTCGGACTACGTGCATAGGAGTGACGTGGACGGATGTGGGACCCCTACTGACGACTTGGACGGACCCTAAGCTAGGTGGCACCCTAGGAAGTGGACACGACTACCGAGACGGCTGGACCTAAGGGAAACGAGCGATCAGCAAAAGGCCATTCAGAGGAGGGTCGACCACCAAGAGGTGGTCATTAATGTATATGCGGGTTGCTCCTAATAAATCATGTTATAGCCTTTGGCCTTCGCAGTGTGGGATAATTGGGTTTCATTTCATTAATTGGAAACCTTGCAACACGCCCGGTGGAACTAAACTCTGCGCAGAGAAGTTTGTCACGCATTTCTGGAAGATTTCCTGACAGATGCTGGATCTCCATTGATGCAGAAGTTCGTTCCCCAACATAGCGCCGCTAGCGGCAGCGCTGCTCGAAGGAGATCTCGTTGAGCCAGTTGCAGGCGTGGTGTTTTTTTTTAAAGTTTTATGATCAAAACTTTTGGCGACGTATTTATCCCTCTGAGCGGGTTCCGATCGGCAGATCGCGTAGACGGTCCAGATTTCTGCATGTGTCGCAGAAAATCCTCGCCGAATCAAGACATCTGCGTCGAATCATCGACATAGCCAGACTGTTGCAGAGATTATGGCTGTGTGTTTTTTGTTTTCATACGATGCTTTGCCTATCAAAAACGCAGCCAAGCCTATGTAAAGCCGACACAGTTTCACGTCTGGTACTTTGCTTGAAGGAGATATAAAAAAAAATAAAAAAAAATACAGAGCCATCACCGCCCGATCCCAGATTTGAAGACGTCAGATGTTTGCAGGAGATTCTCGACGATTGCAAAGGACAAAATCATTTGCAAGTCTGTGAAGGAGACATCACATAAATTTGCAGACGATTTAAAAAAAAATTTCAAGGCCAGCACATTGATTTTTTGGCAAGGTGCGGTGCAGGCACGAGGAGAGTGATTTTTTTTCTCGGCTGAAGACGAGCGGAGGAGGGAGCGGCGCTGCTTCTTAGGAGAAAACAAAGGCCGCCCCTCCCTTAAATAAAGGGTCTCCATTGGTAGTCGAAGCGCCACGACGCTGCTTTGCGACAGGTCGGGGGTTCAAACTCCTCCGACCCCTCCCCCTCGAGGTTAATTTTATTTTTTTTTGTTTGTTAATTTTTTTTTCTAATGTTTTTAAATTTTTATTTTTTCTTAAAAAAGAAATATTTTTTTTAATATTTCTTTTTGAGAAAAAATTATTTAATTAAACTTTAATTATTTTTTAACATTAGAGATTAATTTTTTTTTTTACAAACTAAAAAAAAGGGGGGGATTCTTTTGCATCATTTTTGCAATTTTTTGCAACCCATGGTCATCACTCAAATTTGAGTGCATTTGACAAATTGTCTACAAAGCAGCAGTCATCCCACACAAACCTTTTTAGACTTCATAAATAGCACATTCCTGTGTTTGGAGTTCTTGAAATAAGAAGGGGGATTTTTATTGTTGCAATTTTTTGACATTTGTCTAAGAAAGCAAGCATTGTTGTGTTAAAGGGGGGAATAAAATCTTGCAAAAACAAGGGGGGAAGACTTATAAGGGTGCATTTTCGGCAGTGATCGACACCTTAGTCAAATTATTTTGCAAAATTTTATTGTAAAAGGTGCATTTTCGGCAGAGACCGACACCTTAAAAGATGGGCAGATCAAAGAAGAAAACTACCCCAAAATCAACTGATGTTTCTAAATCAGTTAAAGGCCCATACTTTTCTCCATTCATGGATGGGATGGATTTTTATGAAGATGGCACATTTCTCACACTACGGAATGGTGTAGATGCCATAATCAATGATTCTGCGTCTTGTGAAGACATGCAGAAAAATGGTGTTCTAATCCCTATTGGCACTGTAATGGGAATATACATGTCATTTTATGCTCTTGACATTGCACAGCGTAAAGAGAAAAGGGACATTAGTGAGGAAACAAAGGTCAAACCCCTAATGGTTGATGCTTGTAGTGACACAAGTGACCTTCAATCCATGGTGGCAAATGCTTGTTGTGACACATGTGACCTTGAGCCCATGATGGCCAATGCTTGTTGTGATACAAGCGACCTCATGCCTATGATGACAAATATCAGTTGTAGCACAGGTGATCTCATCACAGTAGCAGATTTTGCTTGTGGCACGAGTGACTTAAAAACTGAACCTCCTAACAAAGAACTCCATAATTTCATCAAAAGTGACAAATGCCATATTGTTAAAAACATTGATGAAGATGATGAAACTGGGTGTTTTGAAAAACACACCAAAGGATATGGATCCAAATTGATGAAGAAAATGGGATTCAATGGTGAGAGATTAGGTAAACATGAACAAGCCATAAAAATTCCAATAATGCTAAATGTCAGGGCAAAGAATGAAGGCTTTGGCTATTCTGGACAAGCAAGTACCAGTAAAACCATGTTTGTAAATCCTAAATCTCCTACATTTCCTAAAAAGCATTGTTGCAGTCATTGTGGAAAAACAGGATATGTTGCAGCTAAGTGTTGGAAATTACATCCTTGTGATTCATGTGGATGTACGAATCACTCTTCTTCAAGTTGTTGGTACAAACTGAAAATGGCCAACAAGGTTCATATAGATTGTGGATGGACAGATCACACACAATGGACCTGTTGTCACATTTTGCACGGGGTGCAATGTCTTCAATATTGTTTTGTAACAGTGCCGCTCTTCTTTTCCTCCTTCCGTTTTTCTCCCTTCTCTCCCTTTCCTTTTCTTTCCCATTCTCTTTCTCTCCCCCTTTTTCCTTGGAGTTCCCAAGTTGATTTTCCAGCTTTCCAGCAGGTCTATCTGAAATTGGCTAAGTCTGGGTGCGAAGTTCGCACTTCGCCCAGTTTTGGTGCGAAGTGCGCACTTCGCCCAGTTTTGGTGCGAAGTCCGACTCCGCCCCACTTTCTGGGCGCACCTTGCACTGGCAGACTGGCAGGTCAATGCAGAAAAAAGGTAAAATGCCGGAGCAGGTCCATATGGCGGCAGACACCAGTGTTCGCCTGTGCGCAGTTCGACTTCTCAACGGAGCGGGAATGCGCCCTTGACAGGTGTACAGTAGGGGAACAAACCCGGAATTTGACCAAGGCTTGAAGGCCTTCCCCGACTGCACTGATTTCCGCACGCATCCCAAGGAGCCCCGATCCCAAGCAAAGATGGATAGATCGCCCTCTAAGGCGTGCATGTGTCACACAAAGATAACCCATCATCGACAAGTGTCCAGCCTTCGGGATTTGAACCAAGACTCGCCGACCAAAAGGGATAAGCATGGGCTGCCCGCACCGCCCGCGTTAATAGCCTCATTCAAAGCTGATCCGAGGTTTCACCCGCTCCAGCCTACTAGCAAGCCTCGCCGACTTGAAGATTTACCCAAAGACTCCGCCACGTAGCCGTCCAGCCTTCCAGAAGACCATGTCGCGGGTACAGCCCCGATCCGACAAAAGGTCAGCATTTGCAGCCTCTTTCGCCGCTTCTGTCAGCTCATGTTTGACTGGGACTTGTGCCCATTAATGTAACGGGTGGGACTCGGGCTATAAAAGCCCATCTGAAATTCATTGTAAAGGGTGGAAGGGGAATGTTTGTTAGGGAACTACTGTGCTTATTGTAACCGTGCTTCTGCTTATGAATACAATCTGTATGCCTGGTTCTGGTTTCTACTGTCTTTATTCTTTTATGCTGTCTTTCATTATATGCCTTAGGCCCACCCGTGTCGCCGCTCGTTAATTCACTTTGGCATTTGGCGATCGGGTTCCTCTAGCATTGCTTGCTTAAAGCACCTTCTCGTACTTCATTATTTAAAGCATTCATTATAAATTTGGTAGCAGCTCCACCAGCTTGTGTGTGACGTTGTCGGCCCGTATCCGGTGATTGATGCGATCCCCTCGCCGTTAGTTCCTTGTAGGGAATGTTTGCTAGGGAGCCATTGAAGCCGTGCGGTTAAACTCTCTACCTAACACATATACCCGGCTCTGACATCTCTAGGTTTACTTTCTACCCCCGTCGCTGTACGTATCCGGTGATTGATACGATCCCCTCGCCGTTAGTTCCTTGTAGGGAATGTTTGCTAGGGAGCTATTGAAGCCGTGCATACGCCGCCGGTGTATCGGAAGTACGCCTAGGTTTTGCGCTCCTTGTCATGCTCTCGTGTTTGTATGCAGTAGTAGCGGTGATTGGTGTGTTCCCGCATCGTTAGTTCCCCCCCACCAACCTTTGGACATATTTGTATCTCTTCTGTACATTTGTCTCTTTCCGTTCCTTTATTTCTTTCCTGTTCCCTTTAGCTTAAATCAAGCCCCCCAAAAGGAGCCGGCCTTCTCCGGAGATTGGCTCGGAAGGCATCTCTTCCTTCCGGCCTTTCATGCTGGTGGGCGAATCTGGGCGCATTAACCAAAAATCCTTTCCTCATGGCAGATTCGTAACCAACAGTTTCTCTGGCACGCCCGGTGGGACGCTTGTCCCACGATTTAAAGAAAGAGTACCCATCTAGTTTCCACCTAGCGCAACAGTTCTTCTGACCCGCTCGGCGGAACACGGGTCCCACATCTGACGAGAGATTTTCTGGATCGCCTCCACCGGCGCCGATAGCTTCCCGAGCTCTTGGTGAGACAAGGAAGTTTCTCACCCCCGACGGAATCGAAGCACCGGTGTTCGCTTCATTGCTGTTCCAAATCCGAACACCCGGCGACTCGCACGAACAAATCCTCTCGAGTCTAGAAGACCGGTCCGGTCACCTTCATGCACACGAGAAGGTGGCGAACAAGAAATCCGAGAAGCCCGCCCGAGTTCTACGAACTAGACATCCACGCCGAGGCGAGATACCCAGGCCGGCTGATCCGCGAGCTCGCTTCGACGAAGCCGAGGCCGAGATCCAAGAAGAGGCCGAAGCCGAGGCTCGGAAGAGCCGAGTACGAAGTAGAAGAGGCCGAGGAAGAGGAAAATCCTCGTATCCTCGGAAAGTACCGATACCGAGTACACAACCGACGGCGGAGAAGAAGAAGAAATGGCTGATCAACACCCGAATGACGATGATCTCTTCCCGGCGGTGGACTCCCACAGGCCTTTGGCCCCGATCGGTCGCCAAGCCGTGCCCCCGCTCGCTTTAAAGTCTATTCCCACATACGACGGCTACGGTAAGACGGCGTACGAGCACATCCAGGACATCCTTGCCCTGGCCGCACCGCATACCATCACCGATGAAAGTGTGAAGACCCGTCCGCCGGCCCTTTCCCCGAGGGGAAAGCTTCTCTACCGGTGGAGATCGCCGCGTAGGGATCCATCACCGGGTGGCCCCGCCTGCCAGGAGGCTCGTAAAAGGATGCAACGAGTCCGCTGATCCTACCTCTCTACCGCATCGGCTCCAAGCAATCCGGAGGCATCCTCAAGAGGAGGTGTCCGATTTTAACATTAGGTTTGCGAGATCCTCGGAAACGGGTACCTCGCGAACTTCGGCCTTCAACCGGCATGGCTGCTCACTACTATCTCGAGGTCTTTCAACTCGTACATATGCCCGCCGCCGAAGATCGCCCGAATTGACGAGTTCCCTGCACTGTACGAAGCTGCCCAGCAAGCTGAAGCTGACATTATCTCCATCGGCAGGCTTCCGTCCAGAGTGCAGGAGCCGATTCATCCCGACTTTCCAAGATCGCAGTATCCTTCTGCTTCTGGTGGTGTGCCGTCTACTTCAGGGCAGCAGCCCCAGCCGCAGTGGAATCCGGCGCCGGTCGTAACTCAATACGGCCCGCCTCAGTTGCATTACCCTCATCCGCCTCCTCCCGCTCCGCATTTTCCAGCCGCTTCCTCGCTCCCCGCAGTATGCGTCTTATTCTAACCCTCCTCCATTGGCCGCTTTGCCTCCACCGGCACAGTTGCCGCCTCCCGACAAGCAAGGATCCGTAACACGATTCTACAAGAAGTGCGGGCTTTGGCCTCCGGATATCATGCCATGTCCAATGACATGACAGCTATGAAAAAGAAGCAGGCCCAAATGGACTTTGCTCCTAGAAGGCCGTATGCGCCACCGGCGCTGACAAAAGATAAAGCCCCAGAAAACCAACCGCAGAGGCGTCCGCCTCCGAGAAATGCTGCTATAGATGACCCACCCGGTCCTCCCCGACCAGTCAACCGGTGCACTACGTGCAATGACCCGCATTCGGAGGAAGATTGCACTTTGCACCAAAGACTACATCCGGACCTTGGCCGGCAAGGACTATAGAAGATGATGAGCCGTACATGATCTTGGACGGCGAGGCCAATTTTGCCCCCGCCGTAAGAGAACCCAGTGACGCCCGCCAAGGAAGAAAAGAAAGTCGCGGACGCGGCTAAACCTTTGCAGGTATATGCGAGAAGAGAAAAACCGCAGCCCAATGGGCTGCCACCGTACAAGCGGCTGTGGCCTTACACAGCCCAGGAGAAGGCATCCAAAGATAAAGCTCCCGCTAAACCTTCTCTAGCAAAGGCCGCTGCTGTTCCAGCTAAGCCTCCAGCAAAGGCCCCAACTCCCGCTAAGCTTCCTGTACTTCAGCCCCCAGCCGAAACCAAAGAACAAGCCCAGGAGAAGCTGAAGTACCCGTCTCTGACCAAGAGACAGCGAGTTGAGGCCACCCAACAGTATCGGACCAAGTATGAACCGGCTAAACCAGCAGAAGGAGCTAGTACCTCGGGCTACAGCATTGTAGACGAGTTAAAGAAGACTCCTGCCGTAATCAGCATGTACGATGCCCTTCTCGTTTCCTGTGCCGTAGATCTCGTCGCAAGAATCACCGAAAAACATGAAGAACGGCAAGCGTATGCACCGCTGTCCCGGTTCAACCTTTGACAGCCTCCGCCACCGGGAAGAACAGACCGCCACCCTTTTATCTCTCTTTGCGGATGCAAGGGCACATAGTTCACAACTCGCATGGTGGATTCTCGGTGCTTCCTCGACCGTGATGCCGAAGGCCGTCTCGCGATGAGATCGGGATGGAATACACACGGAGCAGCCAAGGTGTGCCGCAATTAGACGGCACCCCCGTCAAGACAAGCTTGGTGTCATAAAGGACATCCCTATCCGGCCGCACAAAGCTCTCGACATTGTGGTCATCCAAGAGGTCGTGATTGTTGACTCGGAGCCTTACTTCGGCATGTGTCTCTCTCGGGAGTTCACCGCGAGGTTGGGCGGGTACTGTCTCTAGACTACTCGCACATGGAAGTGCCCTTCAAAGGAAGGAGACTGAAAATTTTCAATGAGAAGCCTTCCCCTTTTCTAGTAGACAAGATACCCGGCGGAGAGATGGACTGCATGGTCCAGTTGTCAGAAGAAGAACTGGTGACAATAGAACTGACCGAGCAAGCTCTCGAAGTGCTACAGCTAGAAGACGAGTTCTCGTTGCGGGATTTTAATGCCGTAATCGGGACAGAGTGGGGCTGTTATTCCATTAAGCAGCCCGAGGAGCTTGACGTGTCCGTTGTGAAGGAAGTAGGACCTGCACCCGAAGAGCTGTGGAAGCTTTTCTTTGACGGCGCCCGTTGCAAGAATGGCGCCGGTGCAGGGGTCCTCCTGGTTTCTCCAACCGGAGTCCGTAGGGACTATGCCTACAGCCGGCCTCCGGAGCCGTACTAACAACCCGGCGGAATACGAAGCCCCGTGCTTGGGTCTCGCGAAAGGCGGAAAGGCTAGGAATCAAGCATCTCCAAATTTTCGGAGATTCGTAGTTAGTGTGTCATCAAGTTACGAATAAATGCGCGTCTAAGCATCACTATCTTAGAGCGTACCGCAATCGGGTCTGGGACCTGATGGAATCGTTTGACTCATTGAACGTTAAGGCAATATCGCGTGAGAGAAACAAGCACGCGGATATTCTCGCGTCTGTTGGAGCCAGGTACGTTCCGGCTGAAGACGTCGTCCAGAAACTGAAGCCGGTCCGCACCATTTACAGTGCCTTCGTGCTCGATAGGGATACCTTCTCGGCAGTATTCAGCCGTGACGAGGAGATCGTCACATTCCTGGTTAACGAAGTGTGTGTAATCGAAGGTAGAGACCCTGATGACGAGCAATATGAGGGGTTGATACAGTTACGGAATAATCACGTCCCAAAAGGACTGATTACATTAGAAAGTCTCTTTGATCGAAATGACAGAGCAATATCCCACAGATCAAAGTAGACCCGAGGCAAGATGCCGACTCGGAGCTCGAACCTGGTAAAACCATCAAGGTCGGAACAGATCGCACGTCGGAGGAGCTGGTGCAGATTAGATCACTGTGCCAGGAGTTCCCCGACATCGTGGCCTGGTGCTACGAAGATTTGAGGGGGTATGACAGATCCGTCATCCAGCATACCATCGAGCTAGAGGATGGCGCCAAGCCGTTCCGACAAAAGCAAAGGGCCGTAAATCCAAAGGTTGAGGCCATGATGAAGACCGAGCTCTTGAAGATGCTGGAGGCCAAGATCATCTACCCCATCAAACATTCATCCCGGGTCGCGAACTCGGTGCCCGTGAGGAAAAAGAATGGCGACATACGTCTCTGTGTCGACTTCAGAAACCTAAATCAGGCTTCCCTCCGGGACCACTATCCGCTTCCCCAAATCGACCAAATTTTGCATATCGTTGCTGGAGCCCAGAGATTTTCACTTTTAGATGGATTTTCCGGCTACAACCAGATTTGGGTCAAAGACGAAGACCAAGATAAGACGGCGTTTACCACGAAGTGGGGGACGTTCGCCTATCGCCGCATGCCGTTTGGCTTATCCAATGCTGGTGCCACGTTCCAAAGGGCCATGGACCTGGCCTTCCGAGAGCTGCTCAACAAGATTATTGTCATCTATCTTGATGACATGACTGTTTTCTCTCACCGACGAGAAGATCATGTTTCGCACCTGCGGCATATATTTGAAAGTTGTCGAGAATTCGGCATCTCTATAAACCCGAAGAAGTCTGTCTTCGCGGTAAAGGAAGGAAAGCCGCTGGGACATGTCATCTCCGAGGAAGGCCTCGCCATTGACCCTGACAGAGCAGAAGCCCTCGTTCGCTTGCCAGCCCCCACTGATAAAAAAAGGTCTGCAGTCCTTCTTCGGTCAGATTAACTTCGTGCGGAAGTTCATTCCGGATTTCGCACAGGTGATCAAGCCTATGGCCGAACTGTTGAAGAAAGATACACCTTACGAATGGACTGATGAGAGAGAGCAAGCTTTCGAGGAAATCAAGGCTCGAATTGCGCAAGCTCCGGTGTTGACAAACCCGGACTACTCCAAGGACTTCATCCTGTATGCAAGTGGGAGAACCCGAAAGTTACGCCGCAGTCCTGACTCAGAAGGGAGACGACGGTGAGGAGCGCCCCATTGCGTTCCTAAGCCAAGTGATTCTGCCACACGAAGAGAAGTACAATTTTATAGAGCGGCAGGTCCATGCGGTCATGAAGTCCCTTCGAAAGTTCGTGCACTTTGTCTCCCGCAGTAAGACCACCGTCTTTGTGATTCACCCCGATGTTCGCAGCTTCATCTTGCAAGGGGAACCGGGTCACAAGAGAGCGGGATGGATTGCCAAGATCCAGGAGTTTGACATCGAAGTACGGCCCACCAAGCTTATCAGAGGCCGAGCCTTGTGTCAGGAATTGGCCCGAAGCGCTGTAGCCGGCATCTCCGCCTGTAAGTGGGAGGACACAGCGACACGCGTCTACCTAGCCAACTCCTTATCGGAGGGGAGTGATTGGACAGATGAACTGGTGAGATACTTCTGCACCGGAAGATGTCCCGATCACCTGAACGCCTCACAACGAAGGAGATTTCGGTTAGGTGCATTAAGGTACACTCTTCGCCCCGAGGGGCTTTACTTCAAAAATATTGACGGCATCCTGTTGCGGTGCGTCATAAAATCTGACCAGCCTAGGATCCTTGGAGATTTTCATTCCGGGATGCCTGGGGGTCACCATTCTTCAAGGCCAACGGCCTTAAAAATAATAAGGGCTGGATACTATTGGCCCACTCTGTTCGCAGACGCGTATGCGGTCTGCGCCAAATGTGATCAATGCCAGAGGTATGCTGGCCGAAACATAAAAGCACCCCCGCCCCTTCAACCGATTCAAGCCGAAGCTCCGTTCCAAAGAATGGGGTCCGGACTTCATTGGGGTGATTTCTCCTAACTCCTCCGCCGGCCACAAGTTTATTCTCACAACTCATCGACTATTTCACACGGTGGACGGAGGCGATCCCGACCAAGAACGCCGACCAAGAAACGGTCATCGTGTTCATTGAGAGCCTGATTACCCGCTTCGGGGTTCCATAGTCGATTGTGACAGACAACGGTCCGGGATTTGTAGGCGCTGTACTCACGGAGTACACCAGCGGCCTTGGCATCTATCACAAGATGTCTTCTAATTACTACCCGCAGGGGAATGGCCTTGCCGAGTCTACTAACAAGAACCTCCCGAAAATTCTCCGGAGGACCATTGAAAAAAATAAGCGGACTTGGCACTTGCTCCCCGAACCGGGCGCTATGGGCGGACAGTAGTTGCGTTCAAGAAATCCCTCAAGACGTCCCCCTATGCGCTCGTCTATGGCAAGCAAGCCGTTATGCCATCACACATTGAAATCCCCGCCCCGTGGATGATTGACGAAGACAGGAGCAGCGGAGACCCGTGAGACGACAAAGTTGTGCCAACTCCTGCAGTTGGAAGAAGACAGAGAAAGTGCATACCAGGCCTTCGCCGATCACATTGCAGCCACTAAAGGCTGGTTTGCCAAAGGCACCACTGCCCGAGTTTTCGAAGTCGGGGACCTGGTGCTGAAGTGGGACTCATACAAGGCAAAACCGGGTAATCACGGAAAATTTGACGCTCTCTGGGAGGGCCCTTACCAGATTGCCCGGTGAATCGGCTCAATGCCTACATACTTTCGGATATGGAGGGTCAGCTCCTCCCCATCCCCGTCAACGGGTTCCACTTGAAGCTTTATCGCCGTTGAAGGCGCCCGAGTGGCCCTTCCCTGTAAAAATTTTGCCTTGTGTTTTTATTTTTCCCCGCATGTATAGTTTCCAGTTTTAGCATTCAGTTTATTTTTCCTTCTTTGAGCTTAAATGCGGCATGGGAGAGAAAGACAGACTTCGCAACGAAGTCTGTCGTTGCCCCGCAGGAGGGGCGAAGTTCGGCTATGCAGAGAAAGAAAGGAGAAAAAAGAGCAAAAAATCGACTAAGTGTTGACCGAAGTCCGACTTCGCAGCGAAGCCTGACTTCGGCCCAGCCGAATTGCGAAGTTTGTCCGAGAAAAGCTGAAGCAGACTAAAGTCCGCACTGCGCAACCCTTCGTGCGAAGTACGCACTGCGCGCAAAGTTTGTGCGAAGTGCGAACTTCGCACCGAAGTCCGACTTCGGCCAGCGCCCGTGCGAAGTGCGCGCTGCGCTCAACGCTTGGGCGAAGTGCGAACTTCGCGCGAAGTTCGCACTTCGCATCAAGCTTCGGCCGAAGTCCGAACAAAGCGGCCCGCGCCCGTGCGAAGTCCATCTAAAGATCAAAGGCGGCAAAGACCCAGATCGCGCCCAAACCTTGGGCGCAGCTAAAAACAGAGGTAGAACAGGTCAAGCACGCGCTTCGCGCGAAGTTCGTACTTCGCCCGAAATTCGGGCCAAGTCCGACTTCGCCGGCGAGGTCGGGCCGTGCCCAACTTCGGGCGAAGCCCGGCTGCGCCTAGTTTTCCGGGCCAGCATTGGGACGCGGTTTAAAGAATAATAAAAAAAAATTCAAAAACCCCAAGCTGGGCCCAAGGCGCGTTTGCACTTGTTTTAATGTGGGTTTCCGCACCGAAGGTTTTGTCTTGATCAGTGTGCCCAAGTGGTGGCAGCAACGTCAGCCATGGTGCAGTCCCCAACGCTGAGTTAATGATTGCGCGTTTTTCAAGCGAAAACGCAACTAAAAAAGCAAGGCACGGCTGCCGGGGCGCGTCTTTTCCTAAACGTTCTCCTGCGCGGCCACCAAGGGTTTTAACTCAGCCGACCTACCCCTCCTGCGTTGCATTAATGGCGCTGTTTTTATCTAGAAAAGGGGGTCAGAATCATGCCAACATTCCAGATTGCAGAGATTATTCCTCGGACAGTGCTAATTATTCCTCTGATAGCGAAATTTGTTGCAGACAGCCTGAACCTGTCATTATTGCTGACTCGGAGAGATGGACAAGGGAAAAATGCCTGTGTCAGCGCAGTCCAGCGGAAGCAGCGAACCAGGGGATTTGCCGCGGCCAGGAGTTTTCAAAGGCGATCCTCCGCCAGAGAAAAAGTCAAAGGCCCGGACGAAGAAGGTACAGCGTGGGCAATCCCCACCACCTCCGGTGAATTACCTGGCAGGATATGTGGACGGCTCGTTTTCCATGAGCCTAACTCAGCTGAGAGCGAATGTGGAGAGCTGGGCTGACAAAGTTTCGCCCTCCCATCATTTTGGAGCGGCGTACAAATCAAACCTCTTCAGATTCATGTGCCCTCCTGTCCACCAATGCCCGGAGCTGATAGACTTAATTGTCAGACACTATAAACCAGCTTCCCGGAAAATCTGCAGTTCCAGCTGGCAAACCCTTGTTCGCACCGGCGCAGGAGACCGTGGCGACCGCCTTTCGCCCCGGGCTGGAGTATGACTCCGGCACCATCCTCAGAAAAATCAGTTTGGGCGAACAAGCGGGACGTTTCACGCACACCAAGCGAATGAGGGATTTCCTCAATTCAGAGCTGAGCGCCCCGCTTCCAGCCGGACAATGGCCGACTGGCCCCATGCCTTTGGTAAAATTCCGTAGCAAGTATCTATATACCATCTTGGCATGGATCCTCGGCTGCGACTCCGATGAGCTGGTGCACCCGTACCAGCCGGCGCCGTGCAACGCCTCCCGTGTGGAGAATCTTACGAACCGGCGGCGCAGCGGAGCGGAAAACGCCCCATCTCTTTCGACTGGGCAGACTGGCTGGCTTACGCCATTCATTCCAGTCTGCTGAAAATCCAGAAGCGCCAGTCAACCAATTTTCGTTTCAGTTCCGTTCTGGTCTGGCTTTGTTTGTACCATCTGCACCCCCAAATGCCGATCCTGAACCTGAAGAAGGTTAACGAGAAGGGAGAACCCCAGCCCGTCTATAACTGGACGGATGACTTATACCGGAAAGGGTCCTACTACAAGTTCAACTTCAACTTTCCGGGATTCGTCATGTCAGTCTTCACCGAAAGTGAAATCCCCCGTCCCCCGAGAGAAATGACGAGTGCTTTGATAAATCAGAAGCTCGGGGACGTTTTCAGACTGACGCAGGGGATTGTGATCAGAATCTACGGATTCAAGGGCAAACCCTATTTGCTGCCCTATTGGTGCTCAGAGCATCTGTTCGGGATGGAGGTTGCCCGACAGATGGACTATGTGGAAGAAGAGTTTGGCCTAGGGAAGAAAAGAGGACAGATTTTTCAATACCCTCTTTCCTGGGCCAACGTTGAGATTATTGAGGTAGGACAACATGTCTACCTAGAGCAAGCGCTGTCCCGGATTGGCCTCGGTTTTGTGCCGCAGTCACTGGAAGTATGACCCCCATGGGATAAGGGGAAAGTTTGCACATTTGTGCCCCCGAGACATAACCGAAGATAGATGCGACGTGGTCCATGTGGACCTTGACTCGGAGATTGAATTAATGGAAGCTTCTCCCCCTTGGCAGGATTTCTACCGCGAGGAGGTGACATATGACCCCAAGAGAAACCGGGACCATCACTTCTCATCTCCAGGGTTCAAAAAATTTCTGTCCAAGATTGGCAGTGCCTTAACCGGTCTAAAGAAAAGATTATTGAATGCCGGAAAATGAGATGCCGCACGCAAAGACGATAAATCCACAAGGAGAAACCCGGCCGTAGATGACGACTTCTCGGTTCTCTATGACCAAAGGATCATGACAACCGGCGGCCGTTCGCATATCAAGGTTACGTTCCCCGAGGCCCCTTTGAGGATTATAAAAGTGGGTCTCCTCCCAAACAGTTGTACACTTCGGCAATTGCCAGCGCCGGCCCAGCAAGTACCCAGGCCGATCCAATGCAGTTCGTGGCTCCTAAGGCGGCGCCTGAAAAGGCGAAAAAGTTAGCCAAGGCAGCGCCCGAGGCACTTCCTCAGGCAAGAAAAGCGCCAGCGCCGCCAGAAAGCAGACCGGTCGCGGCAGACCTTCTGCAAGTCAAACCCCGGTACAAGTTTACCGTGGGAGCATCGGCGCCTGCTGCACCTGCTTCGTCTCCTTCCCCTGATCCGACAGTTGTTCCAGAAGAGAAGAAGCGGAGGAGAGTTGAGAAAATCAGGCGACCTAGCCTGATAGTGCAGCAGCCAGTCGCAGAGCCGCAGCCGCGTCCTGCCGCCGCAGAGGCAATTCCTTTGGGCAGTCCCAAGCCAGCCGCCGAGACAAGAAGCGAAGACATTCACCCGGCATCGGCTCAGGCGGAGCCCGCAGGTACGTTTGCTGTCCCTGTCTCTCTAGTCTCACCCGGTTCTACTTCCACTCGGCCCCCGCTCAACTCCGGGCGAGCCATGACCACATCCTCCTCCCCCGTCTCCGCGTCCTTCTAGCGGCCCCCACTCTTTCGACCAGTTTGCTCAGAACCCTAACGTCTCTCTTTCTCTGAGCACAACTCCAAACCCTTCGCCCGAGGTTAGTGCCGAGGCTGTCCGTTCACCATCACATCCTCCGCCTCAGCCGCTTCAAACCCTCACAGTGTCAGCCTCTCCCATTTCCATTTCCCGGTCGCCCCCACAAGCGACCGATTCTTCCAAGGTCTGTCCGGTTCCTCCTGATCCCATCCCCGCAGGAGAGACGTCTCAGCAGATCCCTAGGCTGGGGGAACCAGATTTTATGGACGACCTCCAGAACTCAGATGACTTGCCCCTGGCAACAAGAGCCGTAGAGTATTCTGTCTCTTTCCGCCAAGACCTGAAGCGGAGGAGACATGAAGAGATAGCCGCCCCGGCAAAACGCGCAAAGTATGATTTCGGAAGGAGAGTGATTACAACGGAGAAAATAATCCCAATAGTGAAGAAGCCTCTCCGAGAAATGACTAAGGCGGACTACGTGCTCCGGACAAAGGAGAAAAGCTTTGACGACATTGATAAACGAAGATGAGATTCGTACGATCATGCGCAAAGTCGACAATCTCTTTGTCAAGAGTCCGGAGGAGCAGAAGAACTTTCGCGCTGCAGACAAAGTAAGGCAACTTGAAGAGGACCTATCTAGGTCCACCGAGCACCGGAAGCGGCGCGGCGAGAAACAAGATGAATTCAAAGCCCAACTAGCCGCTTCTCAAAGAACAAAGCCGCAACCGAAAAGAAAGCAGCCTCGGAGCAGATTTCTCAGCTCCAGGAGTCTTTGAAGCAGGCACGATCGCAGCTTGCATAAAAAACATCTCAAGCGGCTGTCTTTTCAAAGACAAAAGTTAAGGAAATGAGGGCTGGTTTGCTGAGGGAATGCAAGCCCCATACCTTTAAGGCGATGGCGGTCCCGGACTTCGCATCCGAGATTCAAGAAGTTTCCGCCCGTGGAAAGCCTCGTGGTAGAGGAGGCCGAGCGCCAGGCAAAGCAATGGCTGGACCTGGCGATAAACCTTCGGGAGCGCGAGCGCGACGGCGTCCTTTTTTCCCCCGTGTCCTCATTCGCTGCAGAATGGGCAGGTGCAAGGGTGACCTTGCACAAATATTTTAGAAAAGTTGAAGAGGTGAGAGTGGCCAGACGAATGCTTGACGCATTCGGACATGAAAAAGATATCTGTCTGGCCCCCTTTCACGCTCTTTCAGAACTTGGGTGTCCAGGTTTTGTTGAGAATGGCGAGCTCCTCACCCTAGATCGGGTAAAGAAGAATTGGCAGTCCTTTGAAGCAGATACAGCTGAAATTGATAGCTGGACCGAGCCAATTCAAGACAGTCAGGTCACTCAGATGGTGTCCAGATATTCCAGGATCCGCTCCTATTTTCAGGAGTTAGAGAAAAGATACCTCACCATCGACCTGCACGCGGTCGCTGCTTTTCACGGAGCATTAGAAGACATAGCTGACCGCAAGCCATTCGAAGCGGAAGCCCGGCGCTCAGCCCAAGAGGCGTACACTCGCATGTGCGAGGCGTGCGAGGAAATGGAGACCTTTCGTAAGGAGATACTGATGAGGCAACTGACAAAGATGAATCTGAAGAACAGTTGCCGCAAGGAGAACGGCTAGAGCAGCAAAAGGCAGGGGAGGCAAGTTCCTCTGCACCCAAAGGATGAAGGCATGGATTCTTTGCGCCGAGGCGAGCTCGACACCCCGCGAGCCGCCAGAAATGTTGTCACATTTTGCACGGGGTGCAATGTCTTCAATATTGTTTTGTAACAGTGCTGCTCTTCTTTTCCTCCTTCCGTTTTTCTCCCTTCTCTCCCTTTCCTTTTCTTTCCCATTCTCTTTCTCTCCCCCTTTTTCCTTGGAGTTCCCCGGTTGATTTTCCAGCTTTCCAAGCAGGTCTATCTCGAAATTGGCTAAGTCCGGGTGCGAGTTCGCACTTCGCCCGCTTTGGTGCGAAGTGCGCACTTCGCCCGCTTCGGTGCGAGTGCGCACTTCGCCCGCTCCGGTGCGAAGTCCGACTCCGCCCCACTTTCTGGGCGCACCTTGCACTGGCAGGTCAATGCAGAAAAAAGGGAAAATGCCGGAGCAGGTCCATATGGCGGCGGACACCGGTGTTCGCCCGTGCGCAGCTTCGACTTCTCAACGGAGCGGGAATGCGCCCTTGACAGTGTAGGCGTAGGGGAACAAACCCGGAATTTGACCAAGGCTTGAAGGCCTTCCCCGACCGCACCGATTTCGCACGCATCCCAAGGAGCCCCGATCCCAAGCAAAGATGGATAGATCGCCCTCTAAGGCGTGCATGTGTCACACAAAGATAACCCATCATCGGACAAGTGTCCAGCCTTCGGGATTTGAACCAAGACCGCCGACCAAAAGGGATAAGCATGGGCTGCCCGCACCGCCCGCGTTAATAGCCTCATTCAAAGCTGATCCGAGGTTTCACCCGCTCCAGCCTACTAGCAAGCCTCGCCGACTTGAAGATTTACCCAAAGACTCCGCCACGTAGCCGTCCAGCCTTCCAGGAAGACCATGCTCGCGGGTAGCACCCTGACCCGACAAAAGGTCAGCATTTGCAGCCTCTTTCGCCGCTTCGTCACCTCATGTTTGATCGGGGACTCGTGCCCATTAATGTAACTGGTGGGACTCGGGCTATAAAAGCCCATCTGAAATTCATTGTAAAGGGTGGAAGGGGAATGTTTGTTAGGGAACTACTGTGCTTATTGTAACCGTGCTTCTGCTTATGAATACAATCCGTATGCCCGGTTCTCGTTTCTACTCGTCTTTATTCTTTTATGCTCGTCTTTCATTATATGCCTTAGGCCCACCCGTGTCGCTGCTCGTTAATTCACTTTGGCATTTGGCGATCATGTTCCTCTAGCATTGCTTGCTTAAAGCACCTTCTGTACTTCATTATTTAAAGCATTCATTATAAATTTGGTAGCAGTTCCACCAGCTTGTGTGTGACGTTGCTCGGCCCGTATCCGGTGATTGATGCGATCCCCCCGCCGTTAGTTCCTTGTAGGGAATGTTTGCTAGGGAGCCATTGAAGCCGTGCGGTTAAACTCTCTACCTAACACATATACCCGGCTCTGACATCTCTAGGTTTACTTTCTACCCCCGTCGCTGTACGTATCCGGTGATTGATACGATCCCCTCGCCGTTAGTTCCTTGTAGGGAATGTTTGCTAGGGAGCTATTGAAGCCGTGCATACGCCGCCGGTGTATCGGAAGTACGCCTAGGTTTTGCGGCTCCTTGTCATGCTCCGTGTTTGTATGCAGTAAGTAGCGGTGATTGGTGTGTTCCCGCATCGTTAGTTCCCCCCCACCAACCTTTGGACATATTTGTATCTCTTTCTGTACATTTGTCTCTTTCCGTTCCTTTATTTCTTTCCCGTTCCCTTTAGCTTAAATCAAGCCCCCCAAAAGGAGCCGGCCTTCTCCGGAGATTGGCTCGGAAGGCATCTCTTCCTTCCGGCCTTTCATGCTGGTGGGCGAATCTGGGCGCATTAACCAAAAATCCTTTCCTCATGGCAGATTCGTAACCAACAAGACCATGATGAAAGAAATGTTTTATGGCTTCTACCGCAAAGGTAAAACCTATGGTAGACCCCGAGGCAAATCCAGTGACAAACCGAGTGGCAGTCCCAGAGATAATGACCCAAAGACAGACGTAAAGACAGACCCAAAGACAAAGTTCTAGAGGCAGATCTACAGGCAGATCCAGAGGCAAATTCACAGGCATATCCAGAGATAGACCCAGAGGTACAAATCCAGAGGTACGCTTAGATCTAGAGCCAGAGCCATGAGCCAGAGCTAGAGCCGAAGACAAAGCACGAGCCATCATTCTTTCATTTCTCTTCTTCTTCTTCACTGTATTGGGGCAGTTATATACTTTACCCAAATATTGTTGTATGGGGGGATGATAGTGTAGCTAGTAGTTATATTATTACCCAAATAATGTAATAAGGGGGGATGTTAGCATATGTTATAGGCATATAGTTTGTTATTCCATTATTTAGGCATGTTGTTATGCTAGTTGCAACTCCTACCTAAGTCGGCTAGTTAGCTCCATTGGTTACGGGCTAATCTAAGCCACTATTGTATTATTTATGCAATGTTTTATCAATGGTAAACTGTTCGATTGCTCAACAAGGGCATGATTTCAATTACAGTAACTCTGCAAAGGATCACTGAGATAAACACTATGACAAACATAATATATTCACTTAAGGATCTTATAAACACTAAGTCCTTCTCATGAGAACAAAATTCAAATGTAGCTTATTCACTTCCAAGTGCATTATAATGAAATTGTTACTTAAACCATATATTCAAGCATTCCACATGAAGTTTTTCTAATTTAAATACCTCTAGGCTCCACCATATCACACTCATATAGGTTTTACTAAATAAAAAGCATATCGAGTACAAATAAAGTTCTATTTCTACAATTTCTTTAACCCTACTAACTTTTATCTAAGCCTCGTTTTGAAATTATTCCACTTACACACCTTGTTATCGATAATACCTTATGACCACATGACGACTATGCTATTCCATCCATTTGCAAAAAAAAAAAAAAAACTATCACCAAAAAAACTTTACTCGTTGACTTTAACCTTAAGAAAATTTACTTTAAATAAACTAACACATCTCGTTAACTCAAATAAAACAAAGTGGAAACGATTTTTAGAAGTAAACCAAATGATAACAAAATTTGTGGTCTTTAATTGAAGGGCAATAAACTAATCTTATTTTTGGATTTATTTAAAGAAAAAGTAAATAAAATGATCTCGTTATAATATTTCAAACTAACGAACGACGTAAGTGACAGAATCTTTGGAGGAGCTTTTCTATTAGAGCCTAACTTCATTAAATTTTCAGTAGAGTTTACTTAGGGGCATACGTATATACAACTCTTTAAAAAATCCAATGAACTCTTTTTCAATACACACCATAGAAGAAACTATGCTTAATATGCACACGTTTAGCATTATATGGTTTTAAATTTAATATCTCACGGCTTTAAGTTACTGCGTAGATGAAAATCAATGATATGCAATACTCTCATTTTTATTAAAAAAATACATCAAATGGCAGTTCTCAATATGGTTCATTTTCAATCCTCGGAAATAAATCCTTGATGGAGTAAAAAATAAGGGAGTATTACAAACAAAGGATAACCACTCTTTCAAAGGAAAGAAAACATCTCATATACTATCATTCACCTGCGAAAGGTCAGAGCGGCAAAAATAAAGGCAAACTATTATGCAACATAAAATAATATATGTGCTTCTGATAGGTCATTCTGTTGTTGGCTGGTAAAAGAAACTGAACATAAAACATATAAGACAACCAAGGTACACTGCGCACCCCAAGCACATATAACTTATCTTCATTAAGTAGTTTAGAAAGACGAGGGATTTCAACTTTGTAAAGGCTATTTTACATGGAGAGGCGACAACTTTAGATGTGGCTTGTATAACAGAGCTTGCATGGCCGAAAAAGAGATGGTGTTCGTCCTTCATTAAGCCAATGCTGTTCCTTCTTGCCCAACCGGGTGCTACTCCAACGCTTAGGTTTCGCGGAGTTAATTTTTAGGGATCAAACGACCCAGATATTATAATGGATGTAGCTACATGCCCCTACTTAATTATTTAAGAACAACCATCCTTCTATAACATGATGTAGTGCTAAAGTATCAATAATTTATTAAAAATTTATAAGGAAAAGACAGATGCCCGAAGAAGTAAAATATTTATGAGGGACTCTTTAGAATAAGAAAACACAAAGCGTCCAAGAAATTCATCACAGGGTTTACATAGATAGAGCTTAGCACAACAAGGTAAACGAAAGCTAGATGTAAAGTGATTTTACACAGTTCCATCATCGGATAGCATCAAGCACAGTAAAAAAGGTCTTCTAATACTAATATTGCATTGCTGAACCATTCTACTCTTATAGAAACAGTAAAGGCCAAGGTTTTCCTTAAAGAAAAGCGTGTGCATCTCTGGTACAGGCCATCACACAAACATGCAACCGAATAGGAACAAAAGGAGTTTTTAAAGATTTTTTGAAACGTATACTAAGCCATTCACATAAAGAGACAACAACATAATTTTACTATCAACACATAGTCATTTTCAACCAAATATTAATCTAAGAGCATTGTAGTGAAAGAATCCGACCTTCAAGCTTTTGTTTGCAAACGCTGGTTCCTTTTCTTCTTTTCATTTTGAATCTTCCAAGAAATGCATGCAATGCAATACCCCCCCCCCCGGTGCAAGATAAAAGATTACCCGATGCCAAAAAGAAGCCATACCCAAGATGCGAAAAATGCCCCTCAACTTGACTTCCTTCCTTTTCGCGTTCTAGAACCAGGAAAAGATTAAAATCGAAACATGTGGATTTACATGCAATTATCCCTTCGAGTTATCTGCTTGCCTGGTAATCCCATTATGCCCACTAAAAACAATCATTTGGATTTATTTATTTTAATTTTATTTAATAATTATTGTTTTTTATTTATTAAATCTAATATTATTTTATGAACTCAAAAATAAGCATTTAATTAATTTTCAAATCACCAAAATGGTTTATACCTCCAAGTCTTCTTCCCTACTGGCAACCTGTTGTCTCCATCTGCCAGCAGAGAATAGCTCTAATGCCTTGGCACTTTCCTTGCCATCGAAGGTTTAGATATTCATTTATTCAGAGGCATGAAATATATATCACATAGTCTAATAAACAAGATATACACACAATGCAAGTCAAACATCCAAAATGCACGTATATGAATGCTATTGTGTGAGCTTCAATGTACTCACGAGCCGTGGTGATATTTCACACTGCCATCATTTTCCATCATACCTTTTTCGATCGACCTTTATCTGCCTGTCGAAGGAGTGTACCTGGTCTTGCAATCACAAAAACCATCAATTAGTACCACATTCTAGGAGCAAAAAGCAAAGTGCAGCTCATCAATCTCTCTGTATATAAATCAAATAATAGTCGTTCTAGGAGGGGTTTTACACTAATTCATTTTCTACCTTCAGTTGCCATTGTCGCCAGTCTCCTACATAACCGAATATGAACTAAGTTCATACTCTCTCCAACACTCCAATTAGCTTGTAAAAAAATGTATCGACCTGCTTGTTTATCTTTTCTCTTAGAATTGGCGGTCTCCTTAGATTTGGCACTTCAATAATGAAATGCTTACTATTCTCCCTTGCCAATTCCATGTTAGTATCATCTTTGGTGCTGGTTTCCTCCAGATCCTCCCCACTATGACTTGTTAGGTTGGTTTGCCATTTGGTTGCCTTGCCCTCCTGATTCTGCCTATTTGCATCAGTAGTCCTTTATACGTCTGCCACTGTCTCCAGTCTCCTCTTCGGTTCTTCCTCCGACGGTTGGCTACTTTCACCCTTTTGCCATATTTTGGACTCTAATGCATCCTGTTTCCCCTTATTTCTCCTTTCCTCTTGCATAGCCAAAATTAGTGCCATGCCTTGTGTTGTAGATGTTATTTCTATATGTTGTCCCTCATCCAATGGAGGTGATGCACATGGATCCACTGCTTGTACAAATTGCATTGGTTTCACATCAAAGCTATCAAGTGAGTTGACATTCTGCACCTATACATCCCTTGCAAAATCTTCTTCCACTGGTAGTGATGCCTGCACTGCATCCACTATAGTTTTTAACTGTAATGTCCCCATTTTGGCTTGTCGGCAGTGTGGATGCACTCAGGTGTTGTTTGGACATTGCAGGGATGCTGATTGTTTTTAGATGCCAGTTTCCGGAAGTCATTATGTACTTTGATGATGGACTTACTATTTTTAGTAAGTCAGTGGCTAGGGTTTCTGACCGTGCAGACAGTGGATTGGTGTTCTATGCAGAATTGGGTATCCAGATGTATCTTCAGTTGTCAGTTTTGAGTCCGTTTGGACACTGGAGCAGGAGACTTACTATTTTTAGTAAGTCAGTTAGGGTTGGCATTTTGGGAAACGGAAAAGGTACGTTTGTCATCTACGGCGAAAAGGGTATCCGTTTCTACCATTTGATTGGTGATTGGATGTTGGGAGCCTGATTATTTTTAATGCCCGAAGTTAATTAATATTATATTTAAATGTAATATTTAAATATATTAAAGTTGGGCTTATATTTTTGATTAAAAGGGGCCTTGTGAGTACTCGTTTTAAAGGGGAAGAAATAAAGATTTGATTGGAAAGATTATTTTATCATTTTTAATTACTTTTGTCACCTTGGGAAGTGGGACGCTCATTTTGGCTCTTAAGTTATGAAATTAATGTATTTCTTTTATCCCACATTCATCAAACATGAGGATCGCCCAACTTGAAGAAAGAATAAAAGGGCGTTGAGGAGGCATAAGGAGACATCTTTTGGCTATTGAATTCTCTTTGTCTTGAGGAGAGCTTGCAGGTTTGCAGGAGCTTCCAATTTCCAGCTTTGCTTGTGATGAAAACCACAATAGAGGACGCCATTGCCGGGAGTGAAAGACCTCCTCACTTTGGCAGTTGCATTCTCAATCTATGGGAATGACTTGAGCAGATTGGGATACAGATTTTCAGTGTTTTTGTGACTTGGTGATGAGTTGAAGACCATTTTCAGAAGACATTACTTGCAGCTCCTTTCCACCACAGTGCCGCACCATTTGGGGGTGCAAAGACCTCGATTCTTCAGTGAATACTTGCTTGCTTTGGAGAGCATTACCTTGGGAGGTTTCCTATAGCCCTACTGTACCATTACCAAGAGATTTGAGTGAACATTGAAGCAGATTTTGGTTAATATGATGTTGGTCGTACAGTACCAAGCTGAACGTATGCTTTGAGGAAGGATGTGAGGTTTAGAACTTTGTATTTCAAAAGTTATGAGCTTAAACTTGGTTTTTCTGTAGCTGATATGTGTTTCCAACTTTATATCAGTCATCAATAAATTTGGGTATTTTCATTCCCAGCTCTATTCCTTCATTGGGTTTGTAGTTAATGTTGGTATCTTGCTTGTATCCGAAATTCATAGCGTTTGGAATAGTGGTTTGTAAGTTATGGATCATTTACAGTCTGTTGCACTATCTTTTCTGAGTATGCATGACAAGTGTTTGTCAAAATGACTTATTGAAAATCTTAAGTGAATGAGATCCTTTGAAGGTAGGGGTTTGTATATTGAATGATTATATGTATTTCACACCAACAAAACTCAGAATATTCCAAATCAACAAATATTAAAGTGCAAACACAAACAATTACATAAGGGGAGCAGTTTTACAGTTGTCTCAGTTGGGGTGGGACACTACATTGGTATCAGAGCAGGTTCAACACTGCTCGCCTGTTTGGGTATCCACTTTGTTGCTACAATGTCAAATTTTCTACCTACAATTACAGAGTTGCATGATCAGTTTGTTCAAGAATGGACCAATGCTAGTATGAAATTCAAAGAATTAATGTCACTTTGGGATTATGTGGACATGAGAATGAGGCAACAACCGAATGGTGATGAGAAAATGAACCTTCTTGAAAAGATGAATAGAGAATTAACTCTCATTGATGATAGGGTTGAAAATTCAGAGGTTATTGAAGAAGGATGCAAATCAAGGATTGCAGATGATGGTGTAAAAAATACTTCATCACATGAAATGTGTTCATATGTACCACCGGAATTCCCTATGGTCATGCATGCACATAATAATGATGACATTGATCACAAGATTCATGATATGGAAGCTGATTTGGACTCGGACACGGATACAGGAAATGGTGGTGGAACTGCAGTTTTAGGATTGCATACACCTAGCAATGAGGGTGTTGAGCACGGAGGCGATGACTTGACAGCAGATGCAGATTCAGATTTTGACATACCATTTGGAGTCTCTACAACTGTTAGTGGACATGTAGCCACTACGGGTTTGGCTACCGGTGTTGTCCGTTCAGTAGAGTCGGATGTGTATGTTGCTTATGATGGTGTTGTCACAGATTCCAGAGCAACTTTTCCTGATGATTCTGTTACTTATTCTCAGCTTGTGCATGGAATTGTTTTTGAGCGTCAGGTTAGTCATGGTGATATTGGGATTGACAGGTATACTGCAGGTGATGATACATTTGTTGATTCAGAGCATGATGGTACAGGTGGTGTTGGATTTGGTCTTCAAACCAAATCTATGGTGGATAATGCACAGATTAATCTACCTATGGATGATTCACAGTGTGTTTTTACAGGGGGAGTTCATCCTGAGGATCATGGTTATTGTGACGGTATTGAGCAGCATGGTTCCCTTACATCGGCCGACACTTATGAGCGCAGTCCTGGCGTTGGCATTGGGTTAGTGGATCGTCTCATTGTACCATGGGATCCTGGTGTGTTGACACCTGGTGGTGACCTTGCACCAGAGGGAGATGTTTCTCCTTCTAGTGATATTGCTGCCCCAGATTCACAACGTGGGTTAGGCACAGAGGGCAGTATTAGAGATGAGCACCCGGTCAGTACAGTTGAGATTGACTTGTTTTCAAAGCAGTGTCGGGTAGTTGTTGCGTTGGTTGACTGCCAGATTGAGGATTCATGCACATGTTCTTGTTCTAGCCCATTAGTGCATGACGATGCTTTTCATGACATAGTTGACGGAGACCCCAGTTCAGAGCTAGAGTCAGTTATTGTTGAGGGTGAGTCTCTACATGTTGAGAGCGGTCATAGTTTTCTTGATGGGCATGCTGATTTAGGTGATAAGTCAGCAGAGTATGCAGTTGAGGACTCTGAGGTTGAGCCGGATTCAGTTTTCACTTCAGTTCATGAGACTGGAGAGTGCAGTGTGAACAGAGGATCTGACTCTGTTCTTCTTACTGGAGGTGACAGTTTAGGGATACAGATGTGTGATATCGACTGTGAGCATAGTTATGATGCAGCGCATAGTTGGAGAGATCATCTGCAGGTCTCAGAGGAGATGATTGCTCAGGCTTTGTCACATCTTGATCGTGCTCATTCATTTGTGGAGGGCCTCCGTCATTCAGCTCAACTCAGGGAGAGAAAGGGAGAATTGATTGATGACCCATCTATTGCTAGCATGCAGACTCTTACGCATGCTTTGGAGAAAATCAAGTCTGATTATTTACAGTTATTATCAGATCGGGACGTGGCTGTCGAGTTCACTCGGAGGACTTTTCAGAGATTAGCAGAGAGAGAGCAGGAATTGGATGAGATGAGTTTGCAATTGTCTTTAGCTCACTACTCTCTTGATCAGGCGAGGGCTCAGTTACCTATTGTAGCTACTACACAACATTCGGAGTGGGTGACAGAGAGCACTGTGATTCGACAGTTGGTGGAGGATATGCATGAGATTGGGTGTGATGAGGAGTTACATAGCATTGGCAGAGTTTCCCCTTCCACTCAACAGGATCAGCATGAGCATGGTGTGGATGATGGTGTTTCCCCTTGGCAGGATGCCATTCCAGTTGTAGTTGATTCCATGACTCTTTCCTCATGTGACGAGGATGATGGCGAGGTTGGTGAGATTTTGATGGATTGCATTGTGTGTTATGCTCACCAGTTCACTTTCAGCCCATATATTAATGAGTGGATTTCATTTTTGTTGACACATGGTCATGGAACGAAATATTGTGACGGTGGGTTGTTTCCTTCTTTTGAGTATGAGGTGTTTCCTTCTCCAGAAGGAAAGATGGTTTTATACAGGGATGGTGGACTGTTTCAGTGGGACAACGCTTTTTCAGAGATTGAGTTTGGGATTAGCAGCTTTACACCTGCATGTATATTTTTCCAGCAGGATTCTTCAGACAGTTATGATGTTTATATGTTGGATTATGGTCTACTCCTTGGTGTGAGGTACGATAGTGATCAGTTACACATCTGGGATCTAGGGAGTTATCAGTGGTGTTTGTTCTGTCCCACTGAGTCGGCAGTTGTTGTGACTGCTAGGCTCTACTTTTGCCCATGGGATCCGGGAGGTATGTATCCACGGGGACAGTGGTCGGTAGAGGTTGCGCTATGATGTTACTTCCGTTAGCTGGTTGGTGGCAGGAGTTAGTTCAGATTTTTAGATGGGACTCTGCTGCTAGGTTGCAGATCGACAACCATTGGACTCCAGTCTTATCTCTTTGGGTTGATTGGAGAGAGATTCTAGTCAGGGCACGAATACCTTGGTTATCGAGAGATGATGGAGAGTTAATTATGGCTTTTCTTCAACATACCGTCCTTGTTAGGCTCTTCTGTTCACGCAGAGATCTCATTTTAGACTGGGTTGATTCTTTTGACACATGGAGTTATGGTATCATCATGGTGTCTTTGGACTTTGATGGCAGATGTATCCCTAGGAGAAATTTTTTCAGGATGGATAATGCTGATTTCCATATTTACCAGTTGAGGGAGTCTGATCGGCATTCTTGTTGGACCATTGTGGTGAGATCAGCAGAGCGTTGTGATACCTTGATGAACAGATTGTTTTCTTGGATGCCCTTGATCAGTTTGGACAGTGTCATTGTAGGGATGGATCATGTCGAGTTGGTTATCCTTGAGCCCCCTCATGATTTTGAGCACATTCTAGACAGGCACACTGGGTCCGATCTTGCGGATGAGCTTAATTTTGATATACAGGAGTGGGATGTGCAGTTTGAGCAGATGGAATTTACTGTTGTGATCAGAGTGGTGCAGCGTCAGCATGGTAGATCTGACATGACAGTAATCTGGGACCCAGGGATCACATGGTATTCATTCTTGAGAATGATGTGTGATGAGTTTGGATTGCTTGAGGACAAGCAATCTCGAGGAGGGAGGACTGTAATGTCCCCATTTTGGCTTGTCGGCAGTGTGGATGCACTCAGGTGTTGTTTGGACATTGCAGGGATGCTGATTGTTTTTAGATGCCAGTTTTCGGAAGTCATTTTGTACTTTGATGATGGACTTACTATTTTTAGTAAGTCAGTGGCTAGGGTTTCTGACCGTGCAGATAGTGGATTGGTGTTCTATGCAGAATTGGGTATCCAAATGTATCTTCAGTTGTCAGTTTTGAGTCCGTTTGGACACTGGAGCAGGAGACTTACTATTTTTAGTAAGTCAGTTAGGGTTGGCATTTTGGGAAACGGGAAAGGTACGTTTGTCATCTACGGCGAAAAGGGTATCCGTTTCTACCATTTGATTGGTGATTGGATGTTGGGAGCCTGATTATTTTTAATGCCCGAAGTTAATTAATATTATATTTAAATGTAATATTTAAATATATTAAAGTTGGGCTTATATTTTTGATTAAAAGGGGCCTTGTGAGTACTCGTTTTAAAGGGGAAGAAATAAAGATTTGATTGGAAAGATTATTTTATCATTTTTAATTACTTTTGTCACCTTGGGAAGTGGGACGCTCATTTTGGCTCTTAAGTTATGAAATTAATGTATTTCTTTTATCCCACATTCATCAAACATGAGGATCGCCCAACTTGAAGAAAGAATAAAAGGGCGTTGAGGAGGCATAAGGAGACATCTTTTTGGCTATTGAATTCTCTTTGTCTTGAGGAGAGCTTGCAGGTTTTGCAGGAGCTTCCAATTTCCAGCTTTGCTTGTGACGAAAACCACAGCAGAGGATGCCATTGCCGGGAGTGAAAGACCTCCTCACTTTGGCAGTTGCATTCTCAATCTATGGGAATGACTTGAGCAGATTGGGATACAGATTTTCAATGTTTTTGTGACTTGGTGATGAGTTGAAGACCATTTTCAGAAGACATTACTTGCAGCTCCTTTCCACCACAATGCCGCACCATTTGGGGGTGCAAAGACCTCGATTCTTCAATGAATACTTGCTTGCTTTGGAGAGCATTACCTTGGGAGGTTTCCTATAGCCCTACTGTACCATTTCCAAGAGATTTGAGTGAACATTGAAGCAGATTTTGGTTAATATGATGTTGGTCGTACAGTACCAAGCTGAACGTATGCTTTGAGGAAGGACGTGAGGTTTAGGAACTTTGTATTTCAAAAGTTATGAGCTTAAACTTGGTTTTTCTGTAGCTGATATGTGTTTCCAGCTTTATATCAGTCACCAATAAATTTGGGTATTTTCATTCCCAGCTCTATTCCTTCATTGGGTTTGTAGTTAATGTTGGTATCTTGCTTGTATCCGAAATTCATAGCGTTTGGAATAGTGGTTTGTAAGTTATGGATCATTTACAGTCTGCTGCACTATCTTTTCTCGAGTATGCATGACAAGTGTTTGTCAAAATGACTTATTGAAAATCTTAAGTGAATGAGATCCTTTGAAGGTAGGGGTTTGTATATTGAATGATTATATGTATTTCACACCAACAAAACTCAGAATATTCCAAATCAACAAATATTAAAGTGCAAACACAAACAATTACATAAGGGGAGCAGTTTTACAGTTGTCTCAGTTGGGGTGGGACACTACATTAACATCTACAATCACTATCGGTTCCTACACCTGCTGTGGTGCAGTACGTTGTTCCAGTTGTTGCTATTCTCTCCACATCCCGCACTTTGTTTGCAACACCCCTTTGGCTACTATCCAGCCAAGATAGCCCTATCTGAAGTCATTTTCGTGGTATTCGAGTTGGTACCTACAATGCCTCCTTGCATAGCCTGACTCCTTGGTTGTGTATGAACTTCCCTTTGCACTACCTCCTGTGACATTTCACTCAATTCGCATTGACCCTCCACCACCTTCTGTGCCTGTGCACTGCCATCTTCAGTCCTCCCTGCTGTGGCCTGCTATGTGGGTCCTTTCTCTAACTGTTGTTGTTGCCTTTCTAGTTGATGTTGATGTTGCGGTTGGGCTCCCATCCACTGCTGCTCCAACCTTCTATGCCTTTTCTTCCTTCACACTAGCTCCTCGGCATGTGGCTACTCCTTAGCTCCCTCTGACTCCTCACTTCCATTGTCTCCTGAAACTTCCTTTGCCTTCCTCTTCTTTAGGATACTCTTCTTCCCCTTTGTTGGAGTGCTTGGCTTCGTTAGTGGAACCACATGTATCCACTCGAATATCATAGGCACATGCTCTAGAATCACTCGAGGGGGTTTGGTCTTGGGAACTGAAGCTTCTCCTGAGTCACAACATTTAACATTAATGCAATGGTGTGGAAAGCCATTTAAAAATTTCTTTTGTATAGAAAATTTTGAATGCATTTCAACAAATATACTGCCCAATATTATGGTAGTCTTGCCACAATTCCCTCCATGTACTATATGAGCCAAGTGGGCTTCTTCGAGGCTGCTTGTTCACTGGACAGTCTTGACATTATCATGTTCATGGTACATTGTAGCTCCTTCAACTTCAACTTCTACACCTTTAGTTCGCTGCTCCCATGCTTCATCAACTTGGCCACTTCTTGTGGATTGAGATTGGTAACCAAATTTTTCCATCGATGAAAATCCTATGCTTCGTTCTTCACCGGTATATCAGAATTCAGAAATTTGAAAGTTCTTCGGAAATTGCTTGGGGAGTAGTCTTGAGCCATTATTCCACATGTATCTCACGATGGCCCTCATGGTGGTATATAAAGCACAACTCCCACATAGAGCTTTGCAAATCGAGAAGCAGGCTTTTGGGTGAAATGCCCTAGTGGAAGCAGGTGAACCATGACCCAACCCCTCAAACAAGCGAATCATGGCCCAACCATACGCTCCATCCTCTCCCGTGGGAGCATCACTCAATGGTGGTGAGTGTGGAGTTCTTCCCATGTGTGGTTTTCGTTGGTTGATTTCCCTTGTGGGCCCCATGTTAGCTTTGGGGTCCATTCTCTGCTCCACTCGTACTGCCCAATCTCATATTTTCTCACCAAAAAAATCAAGACAAAATAAATAAGAATTCGATGAGGATATTGATCGAATGCACTAATTGGATGGGAAAAGGATGCCTTGACATTCCTTATAAGTTTGCATCTCAGATTGTATCTTATTGCGCTCACATCAAGGTACATGTAGTCAAGGCAAAGTCGAAGGCCCACCATCACCTCATTGTCGGCAAAAAATATGTTAAAATAAAAAAATTTGGGGTTGAGGTAGTACCTTGCTGTATGAAGAGGGCTATGGATCTAAAATGTCCATCGTCTACCAATGATATCCAAAATGGGATCGTATTTGGTGTGGGAATGTCCATAAAATGAGGCAATTGCCTCTTTTGCACTATCCATAGCCTCATATACATATGCCATTGCATATTGTTCTCCATCAACAAGATAGAGAACCCTCACCAAAGGCTCTAACACTTGAAAAAATAATATAAATAAAAATATTTTACAACAAAAAAAAATTACAAATTACAATACAAGATTTGTAAATGAAAAAATAATTTAAATTAAAAAATTAAATTAAAAAATGAATTAAAAAACTTAGTCTTGTACCTTGATGGCCTTATTCATGGTTATCCAGAAAGGCTCCTCAAACAGAGAATCATATACCTTTCGTCCCTCATTGGAGAGTCGGTATCTAGTAGCTTGTTCGGAATTCCGCTCATGACTCTCAAAAATTTGCTTCAATGACCCTCTTGCATCATAGATGCTCTGCAATGTCACGAAGTTTGTGGCGAAGCGTGTAACTCTAGCCTGCACTAGCTCTCTCTCACCAGTAAATTGCATCATGAGGTGGACGACCCATGTATGGTTGTAGATGAATTTTGTGATAGCCTTGGACTTCTATACAACCTTTGACACCCTAGGTAATTTCCCAATGTCTTCGAGGAACAAATTGAGACTGTGGTTGCACATGGGGTCTAAAAAATAGTGGGGAATCTATCCTCCAAAATCCTACTGGCTGCTACATACATTGTTGCATTGTTTGTGATGACTTGGACAACATTCTCCTCCCCAACCTCCAACACAACCTCCCCCAACAACCTTGCAAGCATTTGGACACTCTTAACTTGTGCCGACGCATCTACGAACTTGAGGAATGCAATTCCGCTAGTAGAAGAAACCAAAAAATTAATTGAGGTTCTTCCCTTCCCATCGATCCAGCCATCAGACATGATACAACCTTTCTTCCTCCACACCCTGTGCTAGTCTTCAAGCACAACCTAAATGTTGTCCACGGATTGTTGGAGAGGGCCCCTAAGGTCATCATAAGTTGGCGGCTTAAATCTTGCTCTGCAACTTGTGATGGCATTTACCATGTTCCGCCAATATGAAGACCTTGCCACATTGAAGGAATGGTTGGAAAAATATAAAAAAATGGCAATGGCCATCCTTGTTTCCTTATGCCTCTCCTGGTTCCACGCAGATATACCCTCAAACGTGGGTTGTGCCCCTAGCATGGAACGTTCTACAAAATGGGACTCATCCGTCCCACTCCTTGGGTGTGCAATTGATGGACTCGAACTCTTGTGGTGAAACCGGCTAAAGGTGTTGTTGGTACAGTCTATACGAGGTCGAGAAGAGGGGGTTGACATGGCCTCACTTTGTCTTCATTTGAGGTCTTTTTTCTCCTCTTTGTTAGAGAGGATGGCATTACATGCATTCATAACTTCATCCGGCACCTGTGAGCATATCTTGACATTTTGCCTTGATATCTTTGCCAAATGGAATTTGAGGCGGTATATGCCTCTATAAATAAGAGACCTACAAAAATTGCAATAAACTTTCCCTTTCTTTTCCTCTTCCTTTGCATACTTCCATGCTGGATCTCTTTTCGACATTTTTTTGTGGCCGCACATGGAAACAAGTAACAACAAAGTTACAAAGAATTACTTTATTAAAAAAAAAAAAAAAAAACTAAACATTAACAGCTAAAAAAATGGTCTTGCATACATAGTTATCAGGCAACAATATTTACTTAAAAGGAGAAAAAATACAAAGACGAAGAAAAAAATCAACTCAAACTTTTAGTTCTTCAAATTTCTAGCTCAAATGCAATAGTTGGGTGGCTGTTGCATTTGGTTTTAATCTTTTTTTTAAAAAAAAGGAGTTTGCAAAAGTTTTTCTTACCTCAGATGAATCCTTTGGGCAGTTGTTGGTGGCTACTAGATTCCTTCAAACTGCAAAAAATCGGCTGTTAGGATGCACTAGTATGTTTTGTTTGGTGTGGTAGTAGGTAGGCAGACCCCTTTCTCCAGTTTGGAACAGGTAAAAATGAATTAAAAAAAAAAAATTATAGCGTTTTCTCTACCCATGCAGCTGCAGCCGATTTTTTTCCTCGGGAATCATTGAAAAAATCATGGGCAAAAATTGCCAATTTTTCCAAAAAATTGATTTCTGCTGCGATTTGAATCAGAATTCCTGCTGAATCAGAAAAAGTTGGATTGGATCAGGGTTTAAATTGGGGTTTCGTAACTATGCTTCGGCTATCTATTTCTCCCATTCTTCTTTTCCATGGTTGAAGATCACATATTAATAACCCTTGTAAAGACAACAAAATTGGCTTGTTGCTTGTGGCTGTCCCCTTTGAACTTTAAATGTCTATATTTGCACTCTAAGCAGGTATTTGCATAACAACAAATTTGATTGATCTCTTCCATTGTATGCACACATATAACAGAAAAATTTAGCTAAGTAATCAGCCAAAAAAGCAAATGAATGCAATGAAAATTGATGCATTGGTTATAAATTCCAGAACTGAGGCAATAGGCATATTCAAGGCAACTCTTGGCTTTCAACCTTGGGATACAACCTTTTAAAACTAATCATAATATAACATTGCCTTGTCTTCAATTGCATCTTATATGCAAAATATATGGAATTTGCTCTTAAAAATTCAAAATGCACCAAGTATTATCCTCCATAAAATAAAGAACAAAATAAATATCCAGTCTTCTGACTAGCAAATCGCCAAGTTCTACGGGGAGGTCATGGTTGATCTTGTACTGGTACCTGGGCCAGGGTCCTGAAGATGATGCTGACAAATCCTGAGATCTCTCATTTACTTCAGTATTCATTAGCTGTCTTTTATGATGTTCCAATTAGAACATAGAGGGGTGAGATTCCTTCTCTTGCATCTTCAACCTGTCACCATCAAGGGATTGTGTTATTGTGTTGCCACTTTCCTACATTGCTGTCATAAGACTCCTATGGCAGCTATGCAATAAGAATTAACTACAAGCACCACCAAGTTTCTGTTAGGATATGTTCAGTTTTTAAACATATGTGCCCTGCAAATGACAACACGGCTGTCTTCCATAGTGTTGCTCTCCCATCAACCAACACTATGGAGAATCATTCTAAAATTTCAAACCTTGGAAGTATGAGTGTGTTAACAGTATCTTCAGATCTTCTTGTATGGGTGTTTTCGATCATGTTGGACTATTAATATTTGTCGCCTACAATGACATGATCATCCCTCCAATTGGTGGCTCTCCAATGTTGTCATGTAGGCATTTTAGTTACCATTCAACTTTTCTCCACAAGAAGCCTGGCAGATCATGCTTAATTTGCAAATCAGACTGTTTCAAGTATTGTTTTAGATCTGAATTTTTGTTACAAGAAATGAGATGCATACAGAACAAGATTTGTCGATGTATGGTAGGGGTCTCTCACCGGCGTTAGGCAATCCGTTTTTGTCCACAAGAAGCCCTATAGATTGTGCGGATTTTGCAAATCAGACTGTTTCAAGTAGTGCTTCAAATATGAATTTTTGTTACAAGTAGTGACAAATGACAATGATGAAGAACAAGATTTGTCAATGTATGGCAGGGGTCTCTTACCGATGTTAGGCAATACTGTTTTAGGTAAACATGAGTGTGGGTCAGATATGACCTGACTGCAGTAATTGTGCCTGTCTCAATCATGGTTCACTCAGCCAGAACTTGACAGTCAAAAATTTTGACTTAGGATTTGGCTTGGCAAAAAACTTTGCAAAATACCCCCTCTCTCTCTCTCTCCACACACACGCAAAAAATAAAAAATAAAAATATATTTGAAATACTTACAAAAGGCATTAAAATCTAAATTATGGAGTGTGCATGGGTAGGTTTTCTATTAGATTCTGAAAAAAAGGAGTATAAATCAAGTCATATGATCCTATAAAATCACGAATTACTCAAAATGTCTTACAATTTCTGCTTCCCCTACCTCATCGCCCTTGAACTAGAAGCTGAAGCATTTGTATTAGGAGTATATGCACTGTCAAGTATGTCATCTCTTACTATTTCTGCTGCTTCTCTCTCCAACCCTGCAATGTGCT
This sequence comes from Wollemia nobilis, assembly GCA_028583015.1. Taxonomy (NCBI): domain Eukaryota; kingdom Viridiplantae; phylum Streptophyta; class Pinopsida; order Araucariales; family Araucariaceae; genus Wollemia; species Wollemia nobilis. The sequence goes on from JAQPPZ010002224.1 coordinate 4,009,874, forward strand.
TCTAGATAACATCGGTTCCACATCCTTGAGAATCTAATCAAAAGGTGGATTTATGCCATCGAAGTTGATTGTGTCATGAGACTCTTTCCCTTCCACCTCTTTGATATGAAGTCGAAGATTCAAGATTATATCACATAAAGAGATGGTCATTTAGGCATTTTTATCTCAACTTGTTGAGCTTCTTGTTGTATATGCTCTCAAACAAGCTCCACATGTGCTCACACCCAGAAGCACTACAGTTTTGGAAGAAAATAAGGCCTGGTTAGCCTTTTAAGATTTGGTGTTTGAGCACCATAATTTTCCCACCATAAATCTGCAAATACGTTTTATAAATAAACTAAAGTTGCATTTCTAAGAAGACTTATTAAAAAAAGAAGTCGAAGTTTTAAAAGATTCAAGTTTTTCTAAACTAGTCATTGGGTCATCCTCATTTAAATGCATAGAGATGAAGAAAAAAGCTGCCCCTCATTAACCTTGTAAGCCCACAACTCATCTCTGATTTTGTCTCTAAGGTTTTCTTCAGGTTACATCCCTATGCTTGTAGTGAGGCCCACCATAGATGGAGCTGCTTGCTCTATCTTTGGTTGGTTATATGCCAAATAGGTGGTAATTTTTTTTAAAATTTTTCCCATAATAATCCTCAATGGGATGAGTTGGTACATGAATGTCATGTTTTCATGAGCTCAATGTGCCATGTCCGTGATGCGGCAGTGTCATGTAAATAGAGTTTGTTGAATATTTATGGTTAGCATCAGTGGTTTCAACTTAGAGAAAAACACAAAGAGAGAGTTGGGAAGGGGGGGGGGGTTGACTGTTCAAGGTATATGTTCACCTTGCTCAGTCTATCCTTCCAATATCCTAGGTGTTTCTAGTCACACAGTGTCTCATGTAAGTGAATTTTATGAAAATACTAAAAACCTTTAAAGTCTTAGGCTGCCAAATATAATTTATTATAAGAAAATGATTTATCATGTGAAAGTTAGCAGCTTTTATTGTTTGTGTTACTTGACTATTTTTATTTGTTGGGGTTGTTTTTCATATATGATTTCCAATCATGCATTGCACTTTGAGTTCATGTATCCTTCCATTCTTTTCTATTTTGCAGAGTCATCAGTTTGAGTTTTAGGTATCATATAAGACTTTATGGATATGTTGCATGGAAACAGACACTGTGTTTGACACTAATAAATATGGATACGGCTGGATATGGAAATTTAAAAAGCATAAATATTTTATATAATGAAAGGAAAAACATAAAACATTAAAATATTTGCACAAATATAAGTTTTATGTATGATACTTTTATTACTTAAGAGGAGAGTTTTCATTAGTTTTTAATTTAAAGCATTTTATTATGTTTTAAATTTTATGTTATTTTAATCTAGGGATACAGCTCTAGACATGCTGGGGCCATATCCAGATGTATTAGATATGGACCATATACGAGTATGTATTTGAATATGTTAGGATATGATATCAGTGTATTCAGATGTGTTTGGATATTGTATCCAGGAAGTATCATATCTGTATCTGTATTTGATATGTGGATACGAGTATCTAATGAACAATGCAGGATAGATTAACTTTGCTTTTTGAAACTAGTCCTGTGATGGTTATTTTTATAGGGTTTTCTTGAGTGGTTGATGTCCTTGCTTATCAACAAAGCCATGTGCTAAGTTCCCTATGTAGTGATGTTTCTTTTTGTAATATCTACATCAAGGTAACTTGTTCCATTTTCTTTCTTCTGCAGTGTTTTCCTGGAGATTCCCCTCATTTGCTATCATTAGTATTGCAGGTAACCATCAAGTTAACACTTAGTTCCTTGTGTATTTGGTTTGAATGGAAATTCCATCTAGAAGTGGAGTCTTGGAGCATATTTTCTCCATATGTGTTCTTGGGATTTAATTCACAACTTTCCTGGATGTTCCATTTATTTAAGTACTTTCCTATTATTTTGCTTATATGGATGTCTATTATGCGCTCATGCTTATCTTTGGTTAGAGACTCACTATAATCTTCATTGGTGGCGGGGATGAGAGTGATCCTGCCAAAGAAGCTATAAGAGCATTTGCAGGGTCAATTTTGGCAAGGCTAGTTGTTCAAAACAGTAGTTACTTTGCATTTTTGATTGCACAACCATCACTCTCCATGGCATTTCAAGAAGCACGCATCAGGAGCAATCAAAATGTACCTCTTCAAATTGTTGATGCTTGGATTGATAAGGTGATTCCCTGTGCAATAATTGTTTGATGGCCATGGTATATTATATATTTTGAAGTTTGTCACAATTACAGTGTCGTTTTATCTTTTGTTTTAAAGATGTCCTCCTGATATTGTTTGTATTAAAATAACTGTGTAATCACATTGCGTTTTGCTATTATAGAAAATTTCGAAGATTTTTTTTTTTTGATCAGTTGAAAATTTGCTTATGCAACCTACAGTTAAGGTACAAGATTTGAAAGTGGATGGTGGTCAAAATACACAAAGAAGACTCCAGACTGACAGTGCTAGAACCATTTTTGCATTCGTTTTCTAATTTTTATTTTTTTATTCTTTACGATTTCTAGGGATTTCTCAGGGCCAATAACTGTTTAACTTGTCAATAGATAAGGCGCTACACAATGCCAATTGCCTGGTCTATCTATCTCATAGTTACAAAACTTGGCGAGTCCGAGCACAAGTCACTTGAAAAGAGCTTTTTCAATCTTTTGTTTAAAACCATAATAAAACAAGTCTTGCCAATCTGTCTAAGCCTGAGGTACATGCATTATGCCTTATGTAATATAGTAAAGATCATAAGCTATGAGACCCACAAAATAGTAAAATACTAGAGATTCACGCCAATGTCTGTTTTCAAATAGGCTTTAAATTTGGGGAAGACCCACCAAAGTGGGAGGCCTTAGCTGTGTGTTAATGGGAAGTTCAAATACTAAGATGCCAATGGTCTCTCCTTCCTACAAACACGAGATGCTAGGTTTATTACAGAGATAATCTTTACTTTTGTATGAATTTTGCAGTGGGTTGATTTGCCTCTATAAGGATTTTTTGTTCTTAGTGAATCTATCTTGTCAATCTTGTTGTGAATGCTTGTCTTTCTTTTGTTGTGTATATTGTTTTATGTTTACTTTGTGTTTCTTCAATAAATTATTTTTAATGGTTAACCATTTTTACCACATTCCAACAAAAATAAAAACAATTATCGAGTATTGTATAAAGCTGGATTCTCTTTTGAATGGAAACAAGATTGGAAAGCTAACCTTTACAATGTGCATTGAGTCCTTCCAAACAGAGTACAATTTAAGAAACCCGTGCAGTTGTGTTCAAACCTTCCAAGAACTTGAGGAGGATGAAGGGGATATTTGTACAGACCAACCACCACGTAAACTGAGATGATTTATCTTTAAAATTTTTGTTATGAGAACTGCTTGAAAAAGAAGTTCACATAGTGGATTTGTAACAACCCAAAAATCCACACAGTTTTTTTTTTCCAAATAGCTTAGAGTCATTAACCCTCTTAGGACCAACATTGCTCTCCCATTAACCACCAACTCACATCCGCAATTAGCCTACAGATAAGTGGTTAGTTCTTTTAGCAAGTTCAACATTTCTTCATATTTACTTACGGATTGCCACCCTCCCCTACAGAATGTTGTCCACCAATTTTGATTGTACATAACAATTTTGGTAATGTTTGTGTTTGCATTTGATTGTAAAATCAGCCAATAAGAAAGAAGGCTTGATTGTAGACGCACAAGGCACTAGATGACAAAACTAGCCGCCATTTGCTAACTAGTATGTTAGACGTCTAGTTAGACGTCCATTGTGTTAGACGTCAGTTTTGGTTTAGTTAGAAATGGTTAAGGGCTGAACGGTTGGGGTGGTTGAGCGAAGTAGTTGGAGGAACTACTTCGCCTCCCTATTAATACCCCCTTTTCAAACGCTGTAATGGTGATCATTATCCAAGTGAATACAATGCCAATGCTCTTGTGCGGATGTTCTATTCTGTGTATGGTGTTGTTGTGAGTTCATATTGTTGCAGGTTGTATTGCATTAACTATGAGTTGCAGGTTTGTTCCATTATTCAGGCATTGCAGGAGGACTGTTGTAGGGACGGAGCAGCTATTGTGTTTGCAGGTGCAAGGAGACGTCAAGAGGAACTACAGACGTCTAGCTTTGACGTCTAGGCTATAGCCGTCTAGGCCAGACTACCTGACGCCCAGACTTGTCCAAGAATCGTCCGAGACCTTGCCTGACGTATGACGTCTACCCTGCCCGACGACTGACGTCTATCCTGTCCGAAGCCTACCTTGCCTGACGTCTACTCTGCCTGACATCTAGCAGCTGTGCGACGTCTAGGACCAACCTGTGACGTCTCACTCACATGACGTTTGGTCTCTTACCTGTATGACGTCTACCTATATGACGTCTATTGTGCACCTCGTCTGCGACGTCTAGTTGCTGTTCTGTGACGTCAAGCCTTGTGACGTCTAACTTAGATGTCTCACCCTTGCCTCCAGACGGGTGATACTTGTCGTGTATAACCAGACTATAATAAGTAACTATTACATAAGTCTGAAACCTAACTATCTTGATTGTCATTACTCCTATCCCGGGAATGTACTCACCCCTGTCTACACAAGTGGCCTTTAATGTAGAAGTTTTCCTTTTTCCATCTTTTGAAAGGAAACATCCAGCTCATCGCACTACACAAGTCTCTTAGTGTAGAAGTCCCCCTTTTTCCATCCATAGAAAAGGTTTGTGCAAATCTTTGCAAACTTCATAGGCCAATCTATGAGTTGCACTATGCACGCAATGGCCGATTATCCCTTCTTCTGTCAAGGGCTTAGTTTACTCGGCAGCATCTGTCCTTACATACTACAACAGAAATGGAACTATACTCATTAAGCCCTTGGTTTCTCTGAAGGTCTTGGTTTCATTAGTGACTCAAGCTTACTTTCCTTAATCAAGACGTCCTCGCGGCTCTTAAGAGCGAATATACCGAAGTTAAAACTACAAACTAGCTTCAAATATATCACTTGAACCGACTTGGCTCAAACATTAAAGCTCTACGCAGCCAATGGGAGCACTTAGCTCACGAGGGTATCTCATGCTTTCTCGGAAGCTCAGGGTGGTCTCCTGTTTTAACAAACATTATTCTGAGTTAGGTTGCACTGCGAAAAAACTTGACCACGTCATAATCTTAACACCGGCCTTCAAGGCAATGAGCGATATGCTCAGGAAAAATCTAGACGTTTTTCCAACATACATTTATACGTTCGAAAATAAGCATGAATTCAAAACGCCATCTCATAACTTGGACGAAATTACGACATTCATTAAAGTCTCCCTCTAAATACTCTTGTGCAGTTTCTTTTCTATGGAAGGTAAAACACATAGATAGTTTGGCAACACAATCTTTAGACCATTCCCATTAAAGTTTTCCACCAAGAAGCAAAGCAAAGATAAAACGTAAAGAACACTATTATCATGAAACAACTTTACCATAACCAACTTAAAATGTACGCATTACATTCAGTGAGTTCTAATTCAACCTCTGTCTTGGAGATTACATAAGTTGTTTCCACATAATGATTAATTACAGGCTTCTACAATTCCGCATCTCATTGGCATAAATTTTCCAAGAAAATCTGCCAGTCAACACGGGAGCTAACTGGTGCAATCAGTACATAGAAAAACAAAGCTTTCTTTATACACCAGCAAAGGGTTCTCTTTTGCAACTCAGTCAAAGACTCATCTCCGGTATAGTAAACTGTCCTTTATCGCTAAGCACTGCAGCAAATCTGGATTTAATACGCCAGAGTAGAAATACCTTCGGTCGTCGAAAAGGGAATATCCATTCCTCGGGATCAGAGACGGCTCTCACAAAAACTCAGTTTACTTCATATTCTCAATTAAAAGTGAAACTTTGCATGAATCAAACACAATTGCAAACATGCAATACTTCTCTCTGTCGAAGCATTCAAAAATAACAACACACGAAAATCATTTTATCTCAATCATCTCGCAAACGTAGATCAAGCAAATTTCATAAATAATTTTCTCCATATTAGTGCCTACGATACTGTTTCTCTTAAAACGGATAACATAGAGACACACACATTTCCTATTCTTTCCTCAAATTCCTATATTTACCATCAAGCATTTCGAAGGAAAAATTCACATAAACAACAGCATACAAAAGGAACTCAAGCCTAATCTCTGCTTCTTTCCAGAAACCTGGCATCGTTTCCATTAAAGACATTCCTCAAGTTCTACCAACAACTAGCTTACACTACCATTCTTTTCCTAGCTGGACATAGCTCTTCTCTACTTAACATTAGCTCAAGGTTTTAAGAACTCGGGTTTGCCAAACTCAAAAGTCAAAGCATTTTCAGAACTCAGCAACAAAGTTTACATAAAAATTTCAATCAAGTTAAATCTAAGTTTCACACTGGACCAACAAGATCAAGTTGAAAGAACCATCAACTCTCAACCAGCTCTTTTCTTAAAAGAAAACCTTTCCACAAGAATAACTTCCTAAAATATCCAGTATTTACGGTTTCAGATAGAAACGCAAAGCAGTAAAGCATCCATGATATGTAGAGCAAGCATTAGTTTCAGTCACTATGTTACTGAAAACGTGGTCAAGCACAAGTTTTTCTACAGCAACAAAACCGAAAATAACTATTTCCATAATCATTTAACCACTGATGCACAAGGATTCTTTCCACAAGAGATCATTGGCTGACCCATGAAAGAACTCACCTCAACCAAAACAGTTTAACACCACAAAATATATCAGTTTGCTTTCCTTAAAAGAATTCTACCTGATGTTCATCGCCGGTCTTTTAAGCTTCTTACTCTGCACCTCTTCCTTCCTTCACCGCTTGATAGACTCTTTTCTCCCGCGTTCCTCCTTTTTTCCAAAAACTCCCCAAAAGATCCGTTTCCATAAACAACACTAGTCTTTTCTCTTCGCTTACCAAACCGTTCCACACTTTGCGAACTCCCCAGTACCAAGGACATCATTCCCCTTGCTCGGCACGTTTCTTCTCTTCCGTCTGCGGCCAGGGTCTTCAACCGAATTTTCATTAAGAGCAATGGTGGTGGAAAACAAAACAACTCAAACTCTCATGATTGCACACTCAACAACCATCCAAAATATAGCTTCAAGTGGAACTAAGCTTTCACCAACATATTGACGTCAAAACAGCCGCGAAGCAAAAATAATCAAAATAAAAATTCTACGAGGAACAAGCTCCTCTATTACATAAAAAACAAGGAAATCACAATCAACATTATTATCTTTACCAACTAAAACAAAATCTTTCTTTTTTCTAGATTCTACTCTAGAAATATATATTTTTAAAAACACATGCTTCCTTTCCCTAAAAATATCACAACAAACAATCATTTCCATAGCCACTTATCAATTTCAATCAAAACAACTATTTTATGATAAGCATTTCTTTAGCTAAAGATCAACATGATTAGTTTCTTTTATGCAAGTCATGTTATGCATTCTCCATGAAAGAAGCACTCATTCGTGTTGCTTTCGAATACTTTGTCGAATAACCCATCACATCATTTCCCTTGGACATTCCCTTTCTCAGTGACCAATTCTTTCTGCCACCAATAGCAACTCTTTCCTGCAAAAGTGATGTTCCATTAGCAGCATCTTATTCTTTCATAAAAACTAGACTTGCAGGAACTTTAACATGAGAAGATGATCAATCAAATCACCACATAATTCCATCAACAATACATATTTTACATGATAAATAAATAGATAGTCCATCATCTTATCAGAAGAAGCATTAGCAAATCATAAAAGCATTAGCAAACCAGAAAACCAAAAGTTGGCCAAGGGACGGTCATGACAGGATTTGAACAAGCAATATTTTAATAGATTATGCATTGGCTGTAGATCAAATCCTCTGCAAGTCAAGAATAGAAAGAAGATCAGCATAAATAAATACATGGACCTGCCAAAGCCACTATTGAGAAGGAAAGGAAAAAGGTGCACAAAGTGATAAGGTGGCAGAAGTATTATCGAGCTGTAGTTGAGTTTGTTATCAGCTATCAATCAATAAGATAGTTAAATTTTCAGTGTGTGTCTATTTTTGTGTTCCTTACCTCTACTGTATCCTGACTGAAGGGCATGCTTCCAGGAGGATTTTCAAACATTTTTGCTGAATTGAGTTGCTTTAAACCCTTTATATTTCCTTTCAATATAAAGAAATTGTTCTTCTTATGTCTTGCACCATTTACTACTGTTTGACATTATAGAATATTTGTAAGGAAGATCATTATAGGTTAACTTGTTATTCATTTTATAGTCTGTTTTATTTTAAAAATATCATACTCTTTTTAGGGCCTGAAACAAGATCAGTTTTTGAAAGGTAAATACTTTTTTCACAAAAAGAAACATTTTCAGTATCCTATTCGTTTTGTGCTTGTGATTTGTATATTTCTTTGTGTACAATAGCTTATTCTTTAGTCCTATATATCTTATTATATTTTAGATTCCGTCGAGTACAATTAACTAAGTGCATTCAAAAGTCTGTGCAAGCTGAAAAGCAAGCTAGAATGAATTGTTCACTATATTCATATGCAATTGCTGCAGATAGATAGTGTGGCTTTTACACGCAGAAAGGCTTATGGTTTGGCCCTTTGTATTTTATTGACTTTAAGAGGGATCCAAATTTTGGAAAAACTTGAACAAATACTCAGGTATAACGTTTTTGTACTTATAATTGCTCAGCAAAAAAAACTTCAGACATTTTAGCCAAGCTTTTTCATTCTTTCCTCATCCCATTTGACACAAGTGTACGTATTCTTTTCCTTGCAGTGTCTGTTCTAGTATTCTTGCAAGTGATACTGAGCAATATGGAAATGAAGTATACAGGTAACCTGAGCCAACACAAATGTTATTTATTTATGAAGGAAAATTTTAATGGTTATTTCTTCTCCGATGATGTTTCTAAATCTGTTTCTCAAAAATTATGTTTGGCAAATGTGAATGTTTCTGGAAAGTTAGAGACCTTTAGGAAAAAAAAAAAAAAATGCAGGGCTTGACTATAGTTGTCAAAATTTACAAGGGTCTATATTGCGACCATGATTTTAGTGTTTATGTATTCTCTTTATATTTCTTAAGACATTTTTTAACATACCCAACACTCATATAAAATATTTATTAGTTTTCTTTGTCATTTATTAACCTGGTGTTTAGGATCATCCAGTGCCATGTTCTGAGACATTTCTCTAATTGCAGCTATGATTGCTCGCTGTCCGACAACCTACATGAAAATAGCAGATTACTAGCTTTGCAACAAAGCAAAGATTTCAAAAAAAGACAGGTAATTGATAGGAATTCAACAAAAAATTGAAGTGCCATGGATCCAGTAAGATTAACTGTTTTCATGACACACACCATCATAACAATGGGTTCAACAGTAGCTGTATCATTTTGATCTCACCTTTTTCTTATGCATCCTCATTACTGAAAATGAAACAAATAACTTGCCATTCTTCAAGAAACTTGATCACCTGTCAATTTGTTGCCTGTTTGCAATCTAATTTATCTATTTGTTATTTGTTTCTGTAAAAATTCCTTATCTTTCACTTCTGTTTTTGTTAAGATTGAGAGTGCAGATCCAATCAAGAAGATTTCGTTAGCAGATATTTTAAGGGAGAGTGTTCAAACTTGTGCTACACTATATGGTGATGAAGCTTTCAGGGCAGCAATGTCTAGCCTGCATCCTACTCTTTCAGGCCAATTGCATCTGTTTTTAAAGGCATAGTATGAGCGGAGTAAAATTACAGTTATTTCAAATCATATATCAATGATTTTGCAGGGGCTTTCTACAATTGTTTTTCCCTATGCTTAATGATTCAGTGCAGGGTTTCATAATACATGAGTGCATGGAGTTGGAATACAGACCAAAAGAGATGCTTGCACTCCATTCAGGTACTGTTATTTCCCTTTGTGTCTGAAGGGCTTTCTAGTTGCATTATAACATGATACTTAATGGTCTCTGAGGATGTGCTATTTTATGTTATATTGTTTATCCATGCTAGTAGCCTTTGCTGTCACTTTCTCTTCATAATGCATTACGTTCATAATTGAGGAACATGAATCTTGTCGGAACTGCATAATTGTCAGTTACCCTTGTTGACATCTCATTATTGTTTTCATCTGGAAAATTATAATATGACCCACATTAATAGCTTTTCATCTGTAATGCTCTGGTTTTCCTATTGATTGTATATTGGAAGGAAAGCGTTATGTAAGGATAATGTTTCATTCTCGACAGGTTATTGGCATTCTTCTTCTGAATGGCCACATTTGTGAGCATCCAATTTAAGCATGTAACCCAGCATGGCAAGCCTTTATAGTCAAATTGATTTTGTCTACACCGGCCAGTGATGGAGGTGAGGCTCTATAAGGGAATATTTGTACTTATCCTGCTTCTTGTGATAAAAACTTTCTGATTGGGGTTTATTTCTGACTTAATTCAATAAGATTGCATAAGGTTGAAATTATGTATTTAATCTACACGGTTCTACCCTAAATATTGTGTTCAAAAGTCAAGTTTGGCCATCACTTTTTATGGATGAATAATATTTTTCTAGTTCATTATTTTTTTTTTTGAAGTTCTTAGTATCCTTTTTAGTGAACTGTTTAAGATCTCTTTGATTATATGAAGCCTGAAGAAAAAAACTATAATAACCTGGTGCATGTGTAGGGCAAAAATTTTCTTCATTGAACAATTTTTTGTTAGATCTCTTCTTCTTATTTTCATTAGAGTCAAGATCATATCACCTTCGATTTTTCATTCTCTTTCTTCTAATTGGTGTTACAAGAGACTTTGATGAGGAATTGACGCCATTGACTTCTTCCTTTTCAATAACCTACTCAAGTCATTGGGAATCCCTAACATCACCAACTTAGCTAGCATTGTGGTAGGGATTCATATGCATAGTATTTGTTTCTATATTTATTTGTCAAGCGGATATTATGTAATTTGTTTCCAAATTAATAATCTAGATAAGGCTGTGACAGCTACTGATCTTATCCGCAACTTTGATACAACATAGTTGCGGATAAGATCATTAGCTGTCACAGCCTTATCTAGATTATTAATTTGGAAACAAATTACATAATATCCGCTGACAAAAAAAAATATAAAAACAAATACCTTAAGCATACAAATCCCTATTAGGGGACCTCTTCTCTCGAGTCTCCTCCTCAATCTTCAATGGGGCTTCTCTAGCCTCTTTCTTCAATCTTCAATTTGTAGCCTTCAATCTTCAATGGGGACCTCTTTCTTGGGTCTCCTCAATATTCAATCTTCAATATTCTATGGGGACCTCTTTCTTGGGTCTCCTCAATCTTCAATCTTCACTCTCTTGTTGCAACTCAAAAACTAATCCCTGCAATCAAATATATCCAAAATTCCAGAAATCTGAAATCAATGAACTTCACTAGTTGTTATTCAAACTAGTGGAAAATAAATCTATGTTGAGTCCTAGTCTTCACGAGTTTTTTGCAAACTCTGTGGAAAGACTAGCCAAATTGCAACTCTCAAATTCTGCAAATGAAATCTCCCTATCTCCTCTCAATCTCTCTTGTGGCTCTTCGTATCTCCTATCAATCTCCCTTGTGGCTTTGATACCACTGTTAGCTTTTGATGCTATAAACTTAAAGCAAAATAACTAGAAGATCTAAAATAAAGGTGAAAGATGAAATATAAGATAATGGCAATATTCTAAACATATAAAACTCATAAATAACTTATGCAACAACTCATAAAATAGCCACTAATAAATGCTCACAAAAATAGTATTCTCATATAGAATAAAGATCTCCAATACACCATACTTCCACACACTCTCACTCTATATTATGTGACATACACATACATATAATGGAATGTGACTCTTCATATGGAATACTCTTGGTCAACACTCTTCTTGAGACTCTTCATCTTCCTACTTTGTGGATTCGTGCACATGGACTATTATGCACATTTACATTACCAAAATACTTTGCACACTCTAATAATACTTGTGCATTTATTACATTGCATAAAGTAAATACTCACACTCTAATATAAGACACTCTCATAATCTAAAGATGTACCCAAGGTGGTACATTAGCATGCATCAAATAATGTAATATACTCTAACAAAAAGAAATGATGATAGGAAACACATGATGTAGTAGAAGAAGAGATGAAGAAGGCCAAGCAGGAGTGACTCCTTCAAGAGTGGTCACCATTGAAGAAGACAAGTCATCAACACAGGAGATGGCAACGCAAGTATTGAATATGACGATGGATGTCAAAATTTCAAATTTACTTAGTGCCATACCGAAGCTTTATGCAATGGTAGGGAAGATGATGTGGTTGAGGATAGAGCCATAGGACCATCAAGAAAAAATTGAGACGAGATCAGTTCATTGATTCAACAATATTGATGATTGATGTTGGCAGAAAGCCAACATTGGTTCATATCGAGTTGCTAAATCATAAGTTGATGTAGGTGATCGTTGATGTAGGGTCGAGTGTCAATGTTTTGCCTATGAAGACTTGGCGAGGGATTGAAGCACCATTTTTATGATTTTTGAATTTCAAATTGTATGGAGCAGACCAATACAAGATTGAAGTGAAAGAAGTCTTCACGACTCAAAAAGTGAGAATAGTTGACCAAGAGTTTATTATGGATTTTGTTGTAATCACCATACATAAACCAACATATGATGCATTATTGGGAAGAGGATGATTGCGCATGGTGAAAGTAAATCACAATTGGAAGACAGATCACCTCACATTAAAAAAGAAGCAGCATAAATATATGATCAATTCGAAAAATTAGTCCATGAGCGAGGATCTTACGACAATCAATGAGTTGAAAGTTCATCTTTAGATAAAGACAATGAACATGAATTAGATGGAGTGTTGCAGCTGGAAGAATGTATAGAGGATGAAGAATGTTCAGATAGTGGACTTCTCCATTGGTAGATGGAGGATTAAGAAGTGTTTTTGCCAAACTGCCTTTGCATTTAGGTAGAGGAGAATGAGTAAGACCATGATGAATGAGGGGAGCATGTACTCGGTTGACAAAAGCAGTAAAAAGAAATATTTGCACTAAAGGTTGAAGAGAAGGTAAAGTGGAAATTATCGAAGAAATTCATGTAGTATACCATTGGCGATGTGATCAATGAAAAGCTAGCACACTTGTTGGATGTGGTTAAAGTAGTAAGTGAACTTGACACCATAAAGTATAAGGGACCAAAAATGGTTTAGGTGAATCTCAGTGATGGAGAAGAAAATATAATCCATTACAGAGATGAGTGAGACCTAGTATTGAAAGCAACAACTTTCAAAATCTTTATGCAATATAAAGAAGACTTTGCATCGACATATAAGGGTTTGAAAGGAATACAACTAGAATTGTGTGTACAACAAATCTAGTGATTTTAGGTGCACTAGCAGTAAGGAGGAGATTATACAAGATGAACCTTAAATATGCAACTTTGGTGAATTTGGAGATTCAAAAGATGTTGGACACAAGTATAATCTTCAAGGTTATTGTGAATGAATGGGTGTTGTCAATTCTCATCACCTTGAAAAAAGAAGCAAATCAAATCCACATGTGTGGACTTTCAAAGTTTGAATGTTGTAACAATCAAGGATCCTTGCCCAATCCCTTTTGCTGACTCGATTTTGGAAGAAGTATCTGGACATGAAATTTACTCATTTTTGGATGGGTTTTTCGACTACAATCAAATAAGTATCACTAGGGAAGATAAGATGAAGACAACATTTGTAGTGGAGAATGACATCTATGAGTACAATTGAATGTCATTCGGTCTGTGTAATTCCTCAACCACGTTTTAGAGAATAATTTTTGTATATTTTTGAACAAATGTCCACTAGAATGCTTAAAGTCTTCTTGGATGATTGGTCATTGTATGGGAAAAAAGAAGAGCATCTCAAGGCATTGGAAGAGTTTATGACATTATGTATGAATGCATGTTTGGCATTGAACCCCAAGAAGTGCAAGTTGTTAGGACATGTAGCACGTAAGAAAGGGTTAAATATTAATCTTGATAAGATTCAAATCATGATGAGTATGGGGGATCCATACAATGTGATATCACTCAAGTCCTTTTTAGGACATGTCAGGTACTATAGGAGATTCATCCCACCCATTAAATACTTTGATGCACAAGAATGTTCCTTTTTGATGGATACATCAGAAGGCCTTCTAGGAGTTGAAGACAAAGTTGGTTTGTGCATCCATTCTAGTATTCCCATATTGGGATAAGGAATTCTGTGTCTATGAGGATACATCCAATTTTGCGATTGGATACATATTGGGCCAAGAGGGGCAATATGAGTTGGATCAACCCATATTTTTTTAGTCAGTTGTTGTTAAGGGCAAAAAAGAACTACATCACAGCAAAGAGAGAAGCTTTAGGGATGGTCTATGCAATCTAGAAGTTCAAGCATTATTTGCTAGCCAACCCTTTTTCTTTTTATGTAGATCATTAGGTGTTGTTGTATTTCATCAACAAACTGACTATCCACAAGTGAGGTAGTAGGTGGCTTGTCACGTTAAAAGAGTTTGTGTTTTGGATGGTGTTGAGACCTAGAAAGAAACATGTAATAGCAGATTAGCTGTCAAGGATCAACTCGAGAGAACCTATTGGAGGAGTATCATATGAGTTTCTTGATGCTTATTTATTTGCAATCAATGCATTACCATAGTGGTACAAGTTGATTAGCGGATACTTGTCGATGGGAGAGTTGCTAAAGGAGTTGACAATAACAGAAAGGAAAATGGTCATTAGCACCATTCCAATTGATTGTTGGCTTACTATATAAAATGTGACTTGATGGGATATTGAGGAGATGCGTAATGGAAGAAGTGAATGTAACATTGAAAGAAGTTCACGAGGGATTGCCAAGAAGGAAAATGGGGTTTAGATGCGATGGCAAGGAAAGTGCTTATGGCGGGGCTGTGGTGGCCTTTCAATTTGTTTAGTACTTGTTTTGACAATTTTCTTGTAGGTCATCAAGTTTAGATAGAGCCATCTATAATGTATTTTCCATTTCTTTGAGGTATTTCTTACCATCTTGTTTTGAGCTATCTTTTGCTACCATACAATCTTGATTTATTTCCTTAACCATGAGAGCCATGTGTTCAATAATGTTTCTTTGATGATTTTGACTTCTTTGAGGTAGTAGCTAATTTAATTGTTTATGAGAGAATGTTATCATATGCAATTTTTGAAGGAACCAAAAGCTTCAAGCTCTCTTTGTCTTCTAATGAAACTTTTTTTTATTTCCATTGACAACCCTAAATTCAACTGTTCTACCCATACCCAACATTGTGATAATAATATCAAGTTATTAGCTAATCGAGGCACATAAAGTACATTTTCAGGTGTGCATTCGAGAAAAGGTAGGTTGAGTGAAACATTGCGTACTCACTAAATCTGATAAATATTATCATCTACAATTTTGATAGGTATACTTTGTTTTACTTGGAGAGAATCAAGCCAATGCAGATTGCCACTCATGTGATTACTTACTTTTGAATCAATATACCAAAAATTGTCCTCTAACTTTCCTATGCTGTATGACATTTCTAATTTTTGTTTTAATTTGATTTCCCATTTTTATGTTTAAAGAATGTGGTAGTTTGACCCAATTGAACATGTTCTTTGTGAAAAATTTTCCTTTGTTTTTGAGACCCTCTTCTAATAAAATTTGGTTCTTCAAACAAATGAGACTTTGTGAGAGGTATTTTTGATGAAGACATAATTAGGATTCCTTGTAAAAAATTCTTTCAATTGTTTTTCCAATCCTTCAAATAAATGTAGAATCCTTGAAACAAAGTGTGGTCAACTTTACTAATTTTCTTTCTTTCAAATCAACTCTTCTAATTTCTTTTGCAATTTGCTTGGATGATGGAATAGTGACAAATTAGAAAATTCTTTTAATTACCAAGTAGAAAACCTTTTATCTCCCTAATTAATTCACTATAGTTTTTCAAAATGAATTTTCTATTTTTATATTCTTGAAATATTTTTCATTTTTGAAATTTCTTTTCAATATTTCCTTTTCCTCTTTCACTCTTTTTAAAGATCCCTTTCACAAAATATTAAATCCCATGAACCTTCAATATTCTTTCAATATTTTCTCTTTTCTTATACCAATAAAATTTAGAGAAGATAAGGAGGAGTAAATATGTCTCGTACTTTATGGAAATATGCTTTAATAGTCTGACCTTCTCTTTGAACTTGACTTCAATGTCTTTGCTTTGAAAATATTCCTTCAGTTTCAAAAAATTCCTTTGAAAATATCCTTTGCAAATCAATTGCACTTTATAAAATTAGATGGACTTCAATATTTGAAAAAAAATTCTTTGAATGAATTTTCTTTTTCAAAGAGGATGTTAATATTTCCTGTCAGTATTTTCTTTCATAATTTGTCCCTTTCTTTATTTTTGCCTTAAACCTTTTTTGTTATAATCCCTTCTTATTATCAAATATTCAATTTTATTTACTAAGGCAACAAATTAAAATCTTCTTCCCCCTCTTAATAAACTTCTTTGAATCAAATATTCTCCTTCAATATTTCATTGTATCTCTTTTTAAATTTCTTCTCATTTAAATATTTCCTTCCAATTCTCTTTTATCTCTTTTCACTATTTTTTTAAACACAATTCTTTTTTTATTCTTTAATTATTATTCTCTTTGCTTTATAACATACCCCTTTCAATATTTTCCTTCAAAGGAGATTAAATCTCACTTAAATATCAAATACCCACTATACGACTGATAAATAAATCTAAGGCAGTATAAAAATGTACCTTAGTGTGCATTAAAAAATTCAACTTTGGGTTCCCTCAAAACTTTAAAATGGAGCCACACCTTCAAATTTTTCACATTTACCATGTTGATACGTCGTCGAGTGTGTGTTTGAATTCCTCTTCTAACTCTAGTTCGTCCAAGCTGGGTTTGTTAAGAAACTCAACGTCTTCCAAATCTGATTTCCACCCATCATAGCAGTGATTCATAGGTATTCAACCTAGCAATTAGGTACGTCTTTAGCAAATGTTTCTCTTTTATGCACTTCATCTAATAGGAGTTTCTCTTACTTGCACTTCTTCTAGCAGATGCCTTTTGCTTGGGAAAATCACACTTTTCTCAGCCACGTTTTGCTTTCTCTCTCACAAATGGGTAACATAGGCATGTCTCTCTTATTTATCTCACAAACGGGAGCAACAAGCTAATATTTCCTTTCTATAGGTTGTAAACAAGACTTTGGGGGTTAAGACTTCTATTGCAACTTCAAAGAGTTTCTCTTGGCTGGCTTGATAGGTTTTGACCATATAAGACAATAGATTATTAACTCGACAAATAAAACGTCAAAATGGTAGAATGTTCTTTACTTTCTCACATATGGTTGTTTCACTTTTAGAATCTCACTTGCACTCTTACTGTACCTCACAAACAGGTATTGTTGGTATGAAAACAAGGGTTACACATAATTATTCAGACAATAAGATAAATTCAACTAAAACAATACCCTCACAATATTATCGTGGTTCTCTTCCCTTGGTTCACTAACTGTGGTTCTCTTCCCTTGGCTTGCTAACCATAGCTTTGATACTAGTGATGACAAATGAGCTAGATTCAATAATCAACAGGGTTAAAGATCTCTCACAATATATCAAAATGAGACACAAATATAACTCAACATAAGTAAACTCACTATATTCACATGGATGACAAATTAACAATGTATTATAGTAAGAATGATGCACACAAACTCACATGCTATCCCTACAAATAGCCTTTACAAAAAGTCCCTTGACATTTCATCTTGAGCTATCTCTTCATCTCCTCAAACTCATTCAAGATATGACTCTTCATATCTATTATAGTAGAAATATATTTATTGACTCCCTAATAATCACAAACATTTAATGATTATTAAATGCCAAATATTTACAAGACTCCTAGACACTAAATATTTACAAAGTATTTACAAGATACTTGCAAGGTACCAAATAATGTAATAATCTCCAACAATATTTAAGAATTGATGTATACTTCTTGAAGTGTGGATTTGTAAGAATTATGAATGAGCCTGAGTTGTACTACAACTGGAAAGGTGATGATATTTTGGTTATTTTATTATATGCTAATGATTTAGTTTTCATAAGAAATTCATCAAGAATGAGAGAGAGTTCATGCAAGCCATGATGTAGTAATTTGAAATGAGAGATTTGGGTTAGATGAATCATTTTCTCAGCATGGAGGTACATAAAACACATGGTGATATCTTCATTTACCAATCTAAATATGCACACAATATGTTGAAGAAGTTTGGAATGGAAAATTATAAAGAGGTTTCTTCCCTATTTCTTGGCCAATTGCACAAGATGAAATAATGTGCAAGGATAATGGAAATGTTAGGATGTATGAAAGGAAGTATAGAAGTCAGATTGGTAGCCTTATGTACTTGATAATAACAAGACCAAATATTGCATATGTGGTCTCCTTGATTTTAAGATTCATGAGTCAACCATCAAAAAATCATATGAGAGTAGCTAAGAGAATTTTGAGGTATGCAAAATGAACTTATAATTATGGAATCCATTATACTTCATCCAATAAGATTGAGTTGTTAGATATAATAATTCAGATTGGGGAGACTCAATTGATGATAGGAAATCTACATCAAAAAATTGTTTTCCATTTGGAAATGAGTTAGTCACTTGGAGTTTCAAGAAACAAGCAATAGTTACACTCACTAGTAGAGGTAGACTATATATCAACTACATCAAAAAACACAAAAAGTATGGTTGAGGCAATTTCTTCAAAATATTGGTAAAAAACAAAAAAGACCAACTACAACTTTTTGTTATATTACAAGTACAATTCAAACGATTAAAAATCCTATTTTCATACAAAATCAAGGCATGTTAATTTGAAACATCATCTTATTAGAAATTTAGTTGAGGAAAATGAACTTGAATTGAAACACTATAATTCAAAAGATTAATATGCAAATATTTTTACAACAATAGTGACAATGAATGAATTTATTTCACTTAGAAATATAATTATTTTTTTTCCATTTAGTCTTAAGGGGAAGAGTGTTGGAAATTGTGATATTGAATGAGAAAAAAATAAATAGTACAAGAATAAGACAAAAAATAGAATGACATAATTGAAATTATAGGTGAAAATTAAAAGAAGGAAAAAGAAATATTCTTAAAAGTATTTAGAAAGAATGTAAAGACAAAGAGATTCTTGATACAACCAAGAGATATCCTATGGTATATACCGAACTATAGCTCATTGTATTAAAGTAGAATGTACATATTTGAAAAGTGATAAAGAACTTATTGGAGGTCTTTTGTGCAATTTTATTTTCAATTATTTTTCTCTTTTCTATGTTGTGTTAATCTCTATTTTAGAGTACCACTAGATCTGAAATCCTAACCCTAGTTGATTTGCCACTAAAATAAAGCTAAGTTTTAAAATTATGGGACATTGATTGACTAGTTTGAAAGAAAACTTATGGATTCCTACAAATCATGGAAAACTATGCTATTGAGTAATTGATGTGGGTTTCTAGACAAACTATTTGTGCCTTAGTCACTTGTATATTTGAAGTTTATATTTAATCCAAGAAACCTCAAGTGATGAATGGTTCAAAATATAATAACCGAAACATCTTTTCATGAAAAGGGAGAGAAACTAATCTAACTATTGAGATTGGTTATATTATACAAGGTGCTCCCTATGATTCAATATCACAACAAAGATTGGAATTTCCAACCAATTGTTTCTTATCAATACTCTAACATAATAGGAATAAAATGACTAATAATACAACTACAAGAAGCATCTTTGTTGGTACATGGTTATATATGGAGTAGCACTCAAACATAGTCATGCATTAATATGGAACACACACAGTAAAATTGATTGCATTTAATATCAACACAATGCTAAATATTTGCCACAAAAGAACTAAGGGAAGAGAGAACCAATCAAAAGGTTCATAGCCTCAAGGACAAGTACTCCTACTATAAGAGTACATGAATTGACACATAGTTATAGAGGGACTAACACCTATGAATGGTTATATATAACATGTTAATATTTATAAGTGAAAACCCTTGTATGTTTATTTTTTATGAAAAAGGATGAATATTACATTAAGGAAGAATTAGATCATCATAGAATTTATGTGAAAATCCAAGATTGGAGAGAGGCCCTAGAGGAAACACTAGATTTATTTTACATGTCATTGGATTCATATACACAATACAATCTAGCCTTATATTTAATAGAGGATCTAGGGGATGTACTTGGTAAAATAAATATTACTCATACCTTTTATAATATTTTATAATATGTATAGATCTTTACCTTTAAAATATAGAATATTTGACTTATAGTTCTCTTAATTTGGCACTACAAATAGATTATATAATGTTTGATCCTTTGTGAATGCATTTTGAAAAATGGATTAGTACCTAACCTATTCTAAACTTTCATAACAAAGGAACATCCCCTGAGTTAGGATACCAACATTGTTTGATCTATTTAATTCAATCGCTACCAAAGATTAAGATTCTATTATATTTATAGATACCGGATATTAAAGAGGGATGGACCTCTATACTTTATTTTTAAAGTTTTGTAAAATTTATCTATCATGCTTAGTCCTTTCAATGTGAATTGTTTCAAATTCAAATATTCAACTTTTGGCATCTACCTTTCTAGAGGTGATAAAATTTAATAGAATAAATTGATGATTCAACTGCAACATATGATTTCCTATTTATAGTCTACCAACCTAACAAACTCTAATCCTAATACTCAATTTATGACTCATTCTAGCCTAATGTCCCAAGCTATTCAAAAATATATAGTTGACATGGGTGCATCCTAATTGGTATGTGGTGTACCCCATTAAAAATATTTGGTCCTAAATTTGGAAAATTTTGGAGAATTGTCATTCATTACCATGTTGCATCTCCATCTAGAAGATCCTACAACGTTATGAGTAGCTCATGCTCTTATCAAGACAACATATTATGCACCCTTGAATGTAACATGATCATGTTTGTCCAAATCTAGAATCTCCATCTATGATTGAAAATTCTAACCAAGTTCTTGCTTAAGATAAGAAACGTGAAAAATAGGATGGATTTTGAATGTAGGTGGGAGCTCCAAATGATATGCCACATCCTTGATTCTATAAATTGTTATGCAAGGACCATAAAATATATATAAGCTTTTGGATGCACCTAGTCTTAATATAATATTCCTCATATAGACGAATTTGTAAAAAAACCATATGGCCAACTTCAAAGTATCATTGTGAGCAATGTAAATTCTATTGATTCTTCATACAATTTTCATATTGTCATATATTATCCTCATTGGAGAATGGACTATTGCTTATTGGAGGAAAGTATTCACTTAAGCAAAATAAGAGGACGATAGAATATAGTCTATCAAAGTGGGGGATTTTCACCATACAAAGACTCAAATGGAAACATATTACTAGAAAGATAATAAGTGTTATACCTCCTTTTTTCTAAGGGAAACCATTGGACCCTTTTCATTGCTTATCTTGGATAAAGCATCTCAAATATATTAATCAAAGGATTTTGTTCTTAACCCAAGATGACTAAATTAGTTAAATTTAATCCTTTTTTATAGAATCTCATTAGACCAAGATAAATTTTCATTATGTGAGGTGCCTATCTCAAAATCATAAATTAGGTGAAAAGTCTTAGAATTAATTCCATTCTTGATGAAGCTAAGTGATCCAAAGAGGAAGAGTGTAGATATAATAATAACAGCTACTTAGTCTTCATACTTGTGATAAAGGGCATCTATTACCACATTTTCCTTCTCTTTCATATACTCAATCTCAAAATCATAACCTAAGATATTGGTTAGCTATTTCTTAAGCTCTAATAGATATTGGTCAAAAAATATTTGACACTATAATCATCAATTTTGATAAATGCTAGACTGAGAGGTAAGGATTTCTTTTGTCAATGGCATGTCAGATGGCTATCATATCTTTACATAAGTAGATTAATCCAAGTTCTTGCTATAGTTTTATTTGCTTCCATAAGCTAGTGGTGACCTCATTATATCAAGATAGCACCTATACTAGTTCCAAAGGCATCATATCTAATGTTAACAACTTTCTAAAGTTAACATCAATAAAAAATAGAGTGGAGCATAAAGATTCTTTCTAAGAATCTTGTAGACTCATTGGTATAAGCAAAAACATCCTTCATGATAAGATCCATCAAGAAAGCTATAATTTTACCATAATTTTTTATAAATTTTCTATAATACATAATAAAACCTAAAAATAAATGAAAAATCTTAAGAGTTTTAGGTATTGACCAATCTTACGTTGCCTAAATTTTGTTATAATCCACCTTCATACCATCATGAGACATAATGTGAACTAGATATTATACTTTAGAAACCCCACAAGAACACTTAGAACTCTTTATATATAAATATTCTTGCTCTAGAAATTTAAGTAACTATTGCACATGGTGCAAATAGGATTCCTAAGGCTTATTGTAAAGTATAATATCATCATAAAAGACCAACATAAGTTTTTGCAAGGGAGGTCAAAAGACAAAATTGGTTAAAGTTTTAATGTCAATTGCGAATTTGAAAGCCCAAAATGGAATTACCAAAAACTCAAGATGGTCCTCACAAATGAAAGGAAATTTTAAAAATATTCTCTTCTACAACCCTAATTTGATGAAAAGTAAAATGCAATTCTAACCTATTAAAAAATTAAGCATCATGTAATTCATCAAAGAAATCATGAAAACATGAAAGTAAGCTTATATTTATTAGTAATTTATTAAATGGTAAAAAAACTGGATGTAATTTTCTAGAGTCATCCTTGTGCTTCACCATGCATAGCATGGAATAATAGGGACTTATGCTGGGGTGAACAATTTTTTATTGCAACATACATTGCATCAAATTCTTAAGTTTTGTTTATTGAAATTGAAGATAGTGGTAAGGGAAAACAATTGGTGGCTGACTTCCCATAATTAGATGGATATCATGATAATGTGTACACTTGGGGGAAGACATTTGGATTCATCAAAGACCTTAGCATATTTGTCAATAAGGATTGCACCTCAAAAATAAGAATACAAGATGTTTGCTTGATGGTCTAGACTTGTATACAACAAAATTTTAGAAATATACCCTTACTACCCTTCAAATTTTTTCCATCTAGTGAGAACCAACCACCTTAGATAGTGGAGGTTGTAAAACCTAGATATGGATGACACTTTTGTAAGCTATCCATTATACATCTAACTATTATATTTTTATAGAACATCCCCTTATTGGATAACCATTAATCCCCAAGGATAATATCTATATTACCCAAATCCATCACATAGAGATTTCTAGTGCAAGAAAAGTAATCCACTATGATTCTAATGATAGGAACTTGTCCCACACATATAACATTAACTCTATTAGCAATTAATTATATTGAATTTGTTAGAAGATTTAGCATACAATAATAGTTGGCATACAACCCCAAGGTTTTGACCATATTGTGACTAATAAAAACGTGTATTACCAAGATAAAAAATGTGACTTTCTAATCTTTAATAAAACCCTATGCCTTGACGGTATGATGGGAGGAGAAATACTTAAAGGCCAACCTAATTCACACTTTATTTTGACCCCTTTAGATTTGGCATTGTCCTCTTCATGTGGTGGTGTTGATACTTCCTAATATTTGAAATTACCTTAGTTTACATTTAGAAGTTCCTCTTCTCTTCACATGTTTTTAATTCTATGGGTGTCAAGATCTACATTTTAAATAAAAAATAATTTTTTAATGATCATTATTTTGATTATCAAGGTAAGTCCATAAATATTGAAATCCCATTTCATCTAGATTACAGGCATGTATATCTTATTTTCTATTGTTCTAGCTAAATGTTTGGAGTCATGAAAAATGTGCAAATCATGCATATCAACATCCCATAATATTTCTTCCTTTATTCCATATCTAGATGTTGAATTACCCATAGAGGAATCCAAGTAATATATGAAGGTGATGAGGCTTATGAATTTAGTGCAACATCTATCAATAGTCCTTTGATTAGTTTGTGATAACCTAACCACATACAAAGTGAAACTCTCTTATCAAATTTCATAAAAAACATCTTTGTAAATTCTATCCAATTGATTAGAATAACCTTTATATTTTAATTTCTATAAAATTCATTAACAAGCATGCATACCAAGCTAGGAGGTATCTGTAGAGGAATATTACATTATTTGGTACATGCTAATGTACTCCCATGGTACCTTCATGGTATATTTGTAAATATGTAATATATTAGGGTCAAGTCTATTAGAGTTTGAATTATATTTCCCCTTTTATGTATGTGTCAATATGCAGGAAATGCACAAATGTCATGTAAGAGTGCAATATGTAGGAAATGCACAAGTGTCATGTAAGTTAGAGTGCAAGTGTAGATTGAGAGAATGTGCACAAATGTCTTGTATGTAAGAGTGCAAATATGTAATGTGAGTATGTGCACAAGTGTTCTATATTAGGAGTGCATGTAGAAGTGTAAGAGTCGTGTGCAAGTGTCCTACAATAAAGTATCCATCTAGTATGCAAGTGACAAGTTGATAAACCAAGAGTCATGAGACTTGACATATGGAGAGCAATTGTCAAGTACTTGAAGAGTCATATTACTATGGCTATATTATGGAGACAATATGAGATAGTAATGAAAATTCGATTTATATATCTAAGAGGAAGAGGGGTAATAAAACTTGTATACAATTTTTTGAGCAATTAATATTGTAAGTTTTCTTCGTTCATAGTTCATACATATTAGGCTATTTACATCCATATCTCAGTATATAAATGAATGTTATTTGATTTATTATATAAGCCTTGATATACATATTATAATGATCATATATTATTCTACTCATATTAATATTATTTTGACCTTTAATATTGTGGCTATTTTATATTGGGACCTATGATATTTTGTGGTAGTAAGGCTTAAAAAGCCAACAATGGTATCAGATTTACCATCAAACTTTGTCTAGTTTGATAGAGTTCATTTAATTAGCCACCATTATTAATCAAATTTGTCCACATTTGATAAGATTGATTTAGAGTCTATCCAAGTTGAAGGCAGTGAAGACTTGGACTCTAATTTTAAAGGTCTTATTGTGTAGAGTAGGAGAGGGTCTTTCAACTAGGTTGAATGAAAACCAGTGAAGACTAGGAGTCAACTATATTGAAGAAAATGAGTCAACTTAGAAGAGAAGTTGAACATTGATTTATAGGCAAAAGCAACCCAAAATAAAGTTCATCATGCATGGATAAAGTGAACCCTGACATTGATTTAATGAATTTGAAGAATTGAAGTTTTTGAGATTTGAAAAATTTAAGGATTTGTTAGATTGAATGTTAAGGCAAAATCAAATCAAGAGATAGCTGATCATTCAAGGATATTTAGTGCCACCCTAACATTGATATTGGGTTCTCTAGTAAGGAGGAGAATCATATTGGGTTCTTAGGTGTGATCAAAATTAAGAAAAAAAACAACAAAGATTAAGTTAGAGGTTGAGAAGCTTCCTATAGAGATAGAGAAGAATTTCATCTTATAAGAGAATACATAATACAAAGAAAGAAGAAGCATTTAGAAAGAAAGAAGAATAAAGTCAAGAGTGATTTGACCTTTGACAAATTGGAAAGCATTAAAAATTTAGAATAGCAAAAATGAAGTATTGAAGGCCAAATAAGCCTA
Source organism: Wollemia nobilis (assembly GCA_028583015.1). Taxonomy (NCBI): domain Eukaryota; kingdom Viridiplantae; phylum Streptophyta; class Pinopsida; order Araucariales; family Araucariaceae; genus Wollemia; species Wollemia nobilis. The sequence continues at coordinate 4,035,776 of JAQPPZ010002224.1, forward strand.
CATTGAAATTGAAGGCTATAGAAGACTATATTAATATTGAAGGTCAAAGAAGCCTATATTGAAATTGAAGGCAATATAAGCCTATATTGAAGAAAGTATGAGAAAAAGACCTATATTATTATAGAAGGCCTACATTGAATAGAAGAGGCCCAAGAAGACCAATATTGAAGAAAAGAAGCTCTAGAAGGCTTGCATTGAAAAATAGAGAAGTCAAAAGAAGCTTACATAATTAAACATGCTTGAAGGATAACAATATTGAAAACCTTTAAATAAAATCTTACTAAAGTGAATATTCTCAAATGACCTGCACTTAAAAAATATAGAATATCATTAGCCAATGTAAACATATGTAGAGAGAAGCAAAGAAGCTAACTTAAGCCAGTGAAAGCATAAGAGACACACACTATAGAGAAAAGTAAGCAAAAGCATGAATTATTAGTGGTTGGTCTAGTCACAAAGAAACAATAGTGCCAAGGTAAACCAGTTACCAACACTAAGGAGTGCCAGGGCAAACCAATTGCCTATCTAAGTTGAAGTAGTTCCAAGACAATCAAGTTGTCTATCCAACAAACCAATGCATAAGACAAATCAGTCATCTATCTAGACCGAATCAATGCACAAGAAAAACTAGTCATTTATTTGGAATGAATGAGAGAACAAGGTAAATCAGTTGCCTATTTGAGCTAAGAAAGAATAAAGCAAACCAATCACCTATTTAAGATAAGAAAGCACACGAAAAACTAGTCATCTCCTTGGATTAAGAAAGCACAGGGGGAGACCAATCACTTGCTCAAAATAAGATAACACATGATGAACTAGTTGCCTACTCGGGTCATATTTTCACTAGGGAAAATCAATCACCTACATAGAGCAAGTTTGAAATCAAAGGCGAGTCTAATTTGTAAGGTGAGATATCTTAGGCATCGAAACTTTGAAAGCCAAACAATTGAGTTTGTGGTTCAATCTATAGTGAGCAAAATAAAGGTATTAGGGTTTCTCCAATGTTCATACATTTCTACAATAAAAGGCAGAGTAAGCGACAAATCATTAGCACAATTCACGTTGATTCTAGGTAACATAAAAAAGTTACTTTTTTTTAAGTGCCTAATTTTTTGGAGGGAATTTCAATTTCATATTTAAATATTAAGTACTATAGTTTGGAGTAATAAGGAACAATTAAGAATATTATTTATTTAAGAACTTTAATATTTACAATATTTAAGGATTAGGGAGCATAGGAGTTATAAAGAGTAAATATTATTAAGTTTTTTATTTATGAAGAATTAAAAGTTTTTAAAGTTATTTTAAAAATAATAAAAACTTTAAAAACTTAGGGATTTTATATTTTAAGTTTTTAAATTTTGCAAATATAATATTAGGGAGTTAAAAGGTTTTCTACATCAAAGGATTAGAAAATTATAATTTGCAAAATTTATATTTGAGTTAGTTTTCTAATTTGGGAGATATAATGATTACTACTTAAAAGGGATTCAACTTAAAACCTAAAATGGATAAATGGTAAAAAGGAACTTTTCAACATAGGAGAAATTATCAAAATGTAAAACCATACTTTATGAGAGGAAAAGTTCAAAAACAAAATTTGTATCAAAAGTAATCTTTTGGATACAATGGACAACATCATAAAAGAATTCTTCAAAACTCTTATCAAAGATGTAAGATAATATCACTTGAGTCTAATCAAAAGGTTCAAATGGAAAGTAATGTTTGGTATATAGACTTAGGAGCTAGTCATCATATGACTAGAAACTTACATTGGTCTGAATCCTTACAAGTCAGGGAAAATATCTCTCTAAATATTGTAGATGATAAAAAATATCAAGTTCAAGGAACTGGTAGAGTAATACCTAGCATACCTTTTTCAAATTTTATGCTAGAAAATGTTTTATATGTTCCTAGAATATCAACCAATCTTATCTCAATTACTCAATTGGTTGAAAAAGGAAGATCAGTTGAATTCAAATATATAAATGAACATAACAAATGCATCATCAAGAATCAAAACAAAACAAAAGCTATAGGTTCAATTAAAAATGGAATATATGCCTTAGATTCAATTAGTTTTTCTCAAGAGATTGTTAAATGTCTATCTCAGGATGAAGTTAATAAAAAATTGCTTTAGTTTTCAGAAGAATAGGAAATAGGGAATTGGAACTAGCATAGTCCAAAGTTTTTTGATAGACATAAGCAATGGATGAACCCAAGATTCAATATGATGAAGAATATTCTAGAGAACCAGAGTTTTGTGAACAATACAAGGTCGCTTGAAGATTGAAGACAAATATGAAGATCAATATTGAAGACTAAAGTCTTCAATAACCAAATAATGTAATATAAGGGGGTGTTGAGGAATATTACATTATTTGGTACATGTTAATTTACTCATGGTACCTTCATGGTACATTTGTAAATATGTAAAATATTAGGGTTGAGTTTATAGTTTAGATTGTGAATTATATCTCCCCTTTTATGTAAGTGTAATGTGCAAGAAGTACGCAAGTTTCATGTAAGAGTGCAATATGTAGGAAATGCACAAGTGTCATTTAATTAAGTTAGAGTGCAATTGTAGCTTGAGAGAATATGCACAAGTGTCTTGTATGTAAGAGTGAAAATATGTAATGTGAGGATGTGCAAAAGAGTTCTAGATTAGGAGTGCATGTAGAATTGTAAGGGTCATGTGTGCAAGTGTCCTAGAGTCAGTTGGTAAGCCAAGAGTCATGATACTTGGCATATGGAGAGCAATAGTCAAGTACTTGAAGAGTCATATTACTATGGCTATATTATGAAAACAATGCTCCATGAGATAGTAATTAAAATTTAATTCATATATCTAAGAAGAAGAGTAATAAAGCTTGTATACAAATTTTTGAGCAGTTAATATTGTAATTTTTATTCATGCATAGTTCATAATGATTCAGGCTATTTACATTCATATTTTAGTATATGAATGAATCTTATTTGATTTTTTTTGAATAAGCAATGTTATTTGATTTATTATATAAACCTTGATATACATATTACTTTGCTCATATATTATTCTACTCATATTAAGATTATTTTTACCTTTAATATTATGGCTATTTTATATTGGGATTTGTGATATTTTGTGGTAGTAAGACATAAAAAGCCAATAGTATCTAGCATGGCCTTGTCTATTTAGGGACTCAATATAAGTGTAAAAGGTATTCCATTTAAAAAATTCACCCTCTAGGATCTTCTCCACAAAATGGCAGTAGAGTAATCCTATGGACCAAAATATCCTAAGGTCATTACTAGACAAAAGACATACCATCAACTATAGTATCTAAGTAAAAAATAAAAATACATGCATTAGCAACATTACTTGAATGATTAACTAGCAACATTAGCTAGCATTAGCTATCATTTAAGTATATCAAAAATAATCCTTAGCTTTTTTATTCTTTATTATTATTATTTTGTACTCCATTGAGCTTCTAGTTAACCAACATCATATCATTATCTATCATTGTAATATTATCATCCAATTCAGATTGTGTTTACCTAATATATTGAAGAATATTTTCATCTAATATATTGGAGGGTTATCATCTACAAGAAGGATGTAGAAGGAACTCATGGTGGTAATTGCTAAATGAGGAATATAATTTAAGCTATTTATGCCCTCTAGGATGTTGTGATGCTTTCCTCAAGTTCATAAAAATTGTTTCTTGTGGATTATATACTCATCATAAGTCAAATTTTCCTAACCTCATATTCTTATTAATCTATTCCCATCCTATGGAAATAGAAGGACCACACATGCATGAATAATCAAATGAATTTACCCATAATTCAATTTTTTTTTCTTAAATATAGGTTACCAATAAGGGTATTGAAAAACCCAATACTATTTTTCATTCAAGTATCGTGAATGGTTTTTTCTAACTCAAAATATTATGAAAGATGCTTGTTCTAGAAAAATGATATATAAAAAAGGGTAATTTTTTTTTTATTCATTAATATGGATAGGGATGAAGAGGTTTTAATTTGGCATATTAATAGTTCTATTGTTACTTTTTTATTTTACAAGTATCCAAAATAATCACTTTGATACCACTTGTAATGAAAAAACTTTAAGAAAACAACAATTTTATAGCATTCATTAGAACATTTGCAATGGAAATAGATTCATATAATTTAGAATAACAATTTGAGTAAAATATCATAGATCTTGATCCAAATATTGAAATATTCCAACCCTCTCATGGATGCCAATGTCTCTTAGCCACTTAGAAAGGTCAAAGTATCTTATGCACACTAGCTAATACAATTTAGAAGAATGAATTAATGATTCAAATACAATAACTCGCTTCCTACTTATACTTCATGAAAGTAGTAAACCTAGACCTAATGCTCTAAATCCAATTTATCCTAACCGAAGGGCCCAATCTAATCAAATAAAGATAGTTGATATGGCTACATTAAGGTGATTACATTTTGTGCCACATTCACATTATCTATTAACTATTGGGATGAGTGCATTTGTTTTTTGAGTACTTTTGATAATTTTATATTTTGGAATAGAAAAGAGACTCTCCAATTAGATGGTGAGAAATCCAATTGATATTAGATGATAGGCTAAGATATGGATCCATGCTTGGAAACAACTTAAGATAGTGACATATATTCTAGTAAAATAACCTAATATAATCTTTGAACACTTAGAGACTTTAGTAGCTCCTATGCTTTCTCTAATTGGTTGAATGCTTGATGAAATACATTATTCAACTTGTTTTGGAAACTTATTGAAAATAAAATCCTTTTAAACTTAATGGTTCCTAATGATTGGAATTGATTGCATGATCTTGATTATCATCTTGAAAGGGTTGGATCTTTGAAGAATTTATGCATTTGATGTGCTAATAGAAGTTTCTATGCATTATCCTATATGTTGTGGTGATGTCATATTATTTTAATATTGTAGACCATATATATCCTTTAAAATGGGATATAAGTATAGATTTGAGAATTCAATTTGTTTCTTATAATGTTTCTTGAATTTTACATGAAATGTTTTTAGTTGCAAGATTGATTTTGAATCATTGAATACTCATTGGTATACTTAAGGTCAATAGTTAATCAATATTAGAAATTTTATATTTTACAAAGTTTCCTATGGCTAATATTCTTTACAAAGTAATTGTGGGTATCACCTCTATAGAAATATAAGAATTAAAAATGGTTTATTTAGTTAATAATAAAAAATAGCTACAAATGACTTTTAAATCATTTTAGCAAACTCATATTTCTTATATTAGGTATTAATATCTCATTCAATCTTCTTATGAGTCCACATGGTACTCAACAACCTAATTTATGAAATAAGCCATGTCAAAGACTTATGTGCCTATCATATTGATTGATAGCCCAACTATATCATAACCCGTAGCTCCTATATATTCTTAAGGATTGATTACCTTGGTTATTGAGATTTTTCTATTCACATTCCTAATATCTTTGTTGTAATAAGAAATGTTTTTGATCTTAGCTAGCTAAATTATAGGGATCAATTATTTTTCTCTTATTCCTAACTTGGAATCATGATTATAAATCAATCTTAATGAATTCTATGGCTAGCAACAAAATGAATGGATAAAGCATGTTGTTTGCCTCATTTATTGGTACCATAATCTGTTGATTAATGTGTGTCTATTTGATTTGTGGTAATTTAATTAGCTATGATGGAGTAATTAGAAAACATATCTATCTATCTATCTATCTATCAATAAATCTATTTATCTATCTATCTATCTATCATACAAGGTAATAATATAAAAGGATAAGTAGATAAAGTCACTAATGTATAGTATGGGAATGATATAACCATTTTAATTCTAGGTCAGGTCATCTTTGTTATGATTATTTAATACTATAGGGTGATATAATTTTTTTATTTGATTATATTTTTTGAATCTACTATGGTAAAAAAATCAGTAAGTATATTTAGACACTTACCTTTTCAAATACCTTGAGATTTTGTTCATAAGGTATGGTCCAACTCAATTAAACCTAGTCATAATGGCATTGGATTTGATCAAATATATTCCAAAGGCACTTGTAGTGCCTCTATTTTATAAAGTAATTTGGAAATTGATGCCATATATTCTACAACTTTTAATTGGCATGTTATTTATTTTTATCTATAACTACATCCCATTATAACATCTATAAAATTTGCTTAGAACTAGATTAAATTTCAATGACTTTAGAAACAATGCAAGTTGTGATAGGACAAAATAGAGTATTCATTCATTGAGGCAAGAGAATATTTAATACATGTCTAAGGGTTACAAACCAGGAGATCAATACTCCCAATTAAGAGATCATTAAATGCAAGAATTATTAAAATAATATTTTAGTTAAGAATGCATGATCTAATAATAAAATAATGTAATAAAATATTCTAACATCCCCTCTTATTACATTATCTGGGATAGATAATATTAGGACCCTCCATAATTTAGAGGAATCTAGGATCTTGCTCTTGGTCCTAGCTCTTGGCTTTGGCTATGGCTCTTAGATCTAGCTTTTGGCTCTAGCTGCTCTAGTTCTTAGCTTTGGTTTCTCTAGCTCTTGCTCAGGTAAAAACCTCTAGGACTGCCTCTAGGTCTTGGTTCTGCCACTTGGTCGACCATTGGGTCTACCTTTGGGTTTATTGCTTCTAGGTCTGATAACTTTAGTTCAGCCATTAGGTCTACCAATGGGTCAACCAGTAGGTTTACCAATATGTTAGCCTCTAGGGCTGCCACTAGGTCTACTGCCTCTGTGCCTACCACCAGGTTTACCTCTTGGGATACCTCTAGGTCAGTCATTGGATCATCCTTTGGGTCTGCCTTTAGGATAACTTTTGGGTTTTCCATTAGGTTGAATGCCTTTGATTTACCTCATGAGTTACCACTTTATTTTTGGAGAATATTACATTATTTGGTACATGCAAATATGCCCCAATGGTACCTTTATGGTACAAATGTAAATATGTAATAGGTTAGAGTTTGAGTCTATAGTTTAGGTGCATGATCTATATTTTCCATTTTATGTAAGTGTCTATGTGTAGGATATGCACAAGTGTCATGTAATTGTGTAATGTGCAGGATATGTACAAGTATCATGTAAGTAAGAGTGCAAGTGTATAATGAGAAAAAAGTGTACATGTGGCATGTAAGTGTGCAAGCATGTAATGTGAGGATGTGCACAAGTATATTGTATTAGGAGTGAAGGTAGGAGAGTAAGTGTCATGTAGAAGTGTGCAAGCGTCATGAAGTTAAGTATGCATGTAAGCAGAGAGTGAAGAGTCTTTTATACAAGTGTCTAGATGAGAAGACAAAGGACATGAGAGTCTTGTCTTATTTATATAATAGGAAGGGCTGTAACTCCCAAATATGTGGGAATTGCAATAGTCAAGTATTGAAGAGTCACCTTTTTATGTCTATATTATGGAGACAAATCTTCATACAATGTACTGGAAAAACGGTCTATAAATGATCACCATTACAAGCATTTATATTGAAGCTTATATTGAAGCTTGTATATAGAATTTTGAGCAATTTTATTATAAGTATTTTTCATGTTATTACATGAATGATTTTGGTCATTTACATTCATATTTGATGTTATTGTGAATGTTATTATAATTTATATTGGTTAGTATATATTTTGATTGCTCTTATATTTAATTCTACTCTTGATTATTTATATTAAGACCTAAGATATTATGGCTTAATTATACTAGGACTTGAGATAGTTTGACTTAAAAGCCAACACTTATTTTACAGATTCTATTCAACATTGCTTTCATGTTGTCCCATTGTGTGACATTTGTCCATCCACAATCAATATGTACCTTGTTGGTCATTTTTTGTTTGTGCCAACAGTTGGTTCTAGGAGTGGCATGGGATTTTGATTTTATGAACTTAGTGTTATTAGTTCCTACTTGACTATCATAGCTAAGGCCTTCATTATTTGGCCTTATACATGGCATTATGGGCTCTTTCATGCCTTGCCCATACTTTCCCAATCCTATTCCATTTAACCCATTTATTTTATTAGCGTGGAGCTAATTCCTTTAGTGTGATTTTCAAAGCACCCAAGTTCTTATTCTTCAACATGGCTTTCAACACGTGGCATTTATCATGGTTACCACTATCATCAATAGCAAACAATTCATTAGTATCACAAACTAAATCTATCTTTGTGATAATATAACTTGTGTCACAATAGATATTTATCATCAAGGGCTTGAGGTCACTTGTTTTACAACAATAATTGGTCATAAATGGCATGAGGTTGCTTGTGTCACAACAAGCATTTACCATCATGATTTGAACTTCAACTGCTCTATTTCTTCTTTCTTTTATACTTACATATGTTAAGTGTGATTAACACCATATCGATTGTCCTCAAAAAATCTATAGGGATTGCAACACCATTTTAGAGAAGATCATCATAAACATCAACTTCTTTGAGAATTATTTGCAAACAATTTAGTGTGATGAATTATCCCTCTTCATAAAGATCCTCATCTTTTGGAAAGTCAAGACCCATATTTGGTGTTGCACACTTATGACTTTATGATTGATTTGGGGCTTGATTTCTCTTTGCTTTTTCAATGTTATGAGGTGTATGTCTCTACCATAAATGTATCTTTTAAAATCATTGAATTTTGCAAGAAGGGTGAAGGTGTTGGTTTCTGCCAAAAAAGCACCTTTTTACAATCGTTGAATTTTTGCAAGGGAAAAGGTGTTAGACTTCGCTGATATTGCACTTTTTTAAAATCATGATGTTTGAGTAATTTTGCAAAATAGAATTTTAAATTGCACCCTTATTAACTCAAAATAAAGCAAAATAATTCCAATAATACACCTTATACCTTTGAAATTCACTTAAAATTAAAGTAAACGAAAAAATTGCTTTTCACTTTTTTTTTTTTTAAATAAAAGGCCTTTTTTTATTTTTATATTTTTTACAAACATGCGCATTTGACAAAATTCTCCCCCATATTTTTTTAATAATAAAAATTACATGCACTTTATTATTTTTTTAAAAGTACTTAAAAAATAAATAAAAGTTTTCTCTTTTATCTCTCTCTCTTCTTTCTTAAAATAAGTACCTTTAAAAAAATTTCAAAACTTGCACTTTTTAATAAATTTGCCTATTTGAAAAATGAATGCAAATGCAATTGCCTTTTTTTTTTTTAATTCACCCTTGGAAGAAATTAATGAAAATGCGTCTGTTATTTTTAAACTTTTAAGAAACTTTGAGGGTTTTAGTTTTGTTTCTGTTGGATGCATATTGGGCACACATTTTTGCATCTTTCTCACCCTATTACATAAATGGAGTACAACCTGCGATAGATAGTCCCATTGCTTGGATATTCTAGAGATTTTTAGTTTTTTTGGCATAGAATGTAGCTTTGACCTTAGGCAGTTCTTCAATTTTTTCTTAAGTTTATTGACTTCATTTGGGGTGCGTTTACATGGCATATAGCAAAAAAAATACTTAAGAAAGAAATCGAGTTCCTTCACCACCAACAAGTTAGTGCAAGAAACAAGAAGTGAGAGGTAATTTGGTGTAGAACCATACACTATCATGTTGGATTTGTGAGGTGCTACCTTGGTTGCCTAATTTGATTTTTTTATTTTTAAAAATAATGTGCCCCTTTTGTTCTTTAAAAATAAATGAGCACTTAAAAAAACAATTCCTTTTTATTTAAAGAAAAACATAAAATAAGTGCTTTATAGAATTCTACCTTTTTAACAAATAAAATGCACTTTTAAAAAAATTTCAAACCTGACGAAATCAATGGGATTTTAAGGAATTAATCAGGGCCCAATTTTTTCTTCAATTACTGAAACCCTTGTCAAGTTCTCTTTGAATGTTGGAGTGGATTTAGGTAAATTTCTTTGGCCAAGTTGGATAGAGAGTGATGTTGTTTATAGGCTGGATGCAGGAAGCCTGCTATACATTGTTGTTGACTTTGACCTTACTAGATTTGACTTGAATCGAATGTCAGATTGCTTGATTTGGGGGGTCCAGTGGAAGTTGATCTTCAAATCAAAACTTACAATTATCAATTATGGGCATGTCGTCGCATGACGATAATTGTCCCTTCTCTTAGACCTCACACACTCTCCTGGATGGTTCACTTGAGCCAATGATTCCTTTTTGATAAACCAAATCAACTTAATATTGTAGGTTTAGAGTATACTTGGATTACCCTAATGTGATACTAGCGATAGGGAAAATTAGCTTATTCATTCATTCAGACAAGATCCTATTCAATACATGCCTTAGAGTTACAAACTGGAAGGTCAATACTCCCAATTAGGAGATCGTTACATGTACAAAATATTAAAATAATCTTCCACTTAAGAATGCATGGTTTAATAATAAAATATCCTAACAAATTGAGTTATTTGGACCCAATGTTTTACCTTATTAAGGAAATATTACTCCTATTTTGAGGGATGATCTTTAATAAATGTCTTATTATATGAAATAATAATAAGATTACCAACTATGCATATTTATATATTTCATCCATATTGTTATGGAGTCATACTAATATTCTCACTTGATACTTGAATGGATATGAGTGTAATTATTAAGGATGAATTAATAGATCATTGGGGCGAGTATATCAAGACAAGCACTTGAGGAGGTAGTAGAATGGAATCAATATTATTAATATAATTATTTTTAGAGGGATATATGTGAGTGAAGGGGATGCATGAACTACTTTGGAAAATATTAAAGATGCTAATAATATCCCAAATAGGTTCAAATAAATATCATTGGGATCATAATCGATGCTCAAACCTAATGTTGGCTTAATACTAGTGGTGCATGTTCCATGGTCTCTATAAAATTAGGTGGTAACTCAATGGCAGCCAACAACATGTAATCTAGTCTCTTCTCTTATGCTAGTGATGGCATGATGGTTAGAAGGACCAATGTTAGTAGAACTAATATATATGATATGAGTGGTAATATTGCAACACTAGAGATGACAATAAAATAACCAAATACTATGACATAAAGGACTAAATAAATTTTATTTCTAGAATTTGAATTGATGAGGAACCCCTTGATTATGATATTATCATATACAATTATTACTTTTTTGATAGCGATTTGCACCATTGGGTACATCCTAGATGTTAGGGGCTAGTGGAGCGAGGTAGGCTCATAGAGACGAGGTTGAGGGCAGTGGAGAGAGTGGAGGTGCAGGGCCATCCTGAGGAGGGATCCTATTTTCTAATTTTTTATTTTGGATGTGAGGTATGAGGACCCTTGTAGCCTACGGGCATTTTTGTATCATGTGATGTACATATATATATGAGATGATTATTGGTATTTATTATGGTTTTATTGTGCATGTGTGTGTAATGATGGATGAATGAGTGTAGTGATAGATGAGTATAGATGTATACCTAGACTTATAATTATGATGATGCATGTATGTTAGATGAATGAATGATGTGAGATGATAGAGCTATTATGTATGCATAGAAGTAGGTATGTATGTGATGCACTAATGACACATAACAAATTAAATAATGCAAAGTGTGAATGTATGCTAAGATATATAACGAATAATGGCACATAACGAATGAATCTAAGATGAATGAACAAACTAAGTGTAGGCACTGAAGAATGTATAAGAGTCACAAATCAAGATTTAAACAATTTCATCAAGGGCATACACTCAAATGGAAGCCAAGTAAGGAAAGATATGGAATGGAGAAGCATGAAGGTAGCGGATGGTGAGCAGCGAGAAGTCACAAGGGAACAACAAGGCTTTCAGGAGACTCAAACACCCTAGTTGACCAATCAAAAGTCATATACTGACCATGCAAGAACCTAAAAGATAAAAATCTGCTAGGAAGACCAAGATATTCAATATCCCTGTGTGTGCATAGTGAAGTTCATTATCCCAATTTTGTACGTGGTTGGACTTAACTACTCTGAATGCAAGCCACCAAAAGCTAGCTCATCCACAAGCTGACATTGGTCTATACAAAATAAGGTCACTAATGTGATAGACATGTCGCCACACATAAGGCTACTCCACTACTAGTCAGGAATCTATAGCCCCGATGGAGATCACCCCATGGTTGTCAAAACTAAGAATTCCAAGGATTCAAGCTCTTTGGGGATTTTTTTTAATTTCAAGGATTTTGCTCATTTTGTAGAGGAGCAAGGGAATTTTTTACTTTTTTTGGGGGGAGGAGGGGAAGCTTGTTCTTTTGTCAATTCTCAAATTTTAGACCATGTGCATGATAGGAGGAGCAAGGGAAATTATTTTCTTAAGAGGTAAGACCTACTTTATAGTGTCATATTTCCTTGTTCAAAATCATAATTAAGAGTGTGAAAATATGTTGGGATTTTGAGATAAACAAAGTACAACCAAAGCAAGACCCTACCACTAGAGATCAAGATGGAGTGCAACGAAGTCTGAAAGGAATACTGGGAATGGCTGAGTGATCAAAAGACCATTTTGAACACCTTACAACAACTACTGAGGGGGAGTAAGAGATAGGTAAACAAACATCAAGGAAGGAGAATGTGGATGGGAATGAACAATGGAATGGGGTGTATGCCCAAGATAAAAGAAGTTACATCAAGATAAGTGACATTCATACAAATGTGGTGCTACACGTAGTGTTCAACAAAAGAAAAGATGAATGCAAGTGCAACAAACAAAATGTCTAATGCAATATGATGAAACATGCGACTAGACAACATGAGATGTAAGGAGAGAAGATAATCAAATGCGTGGTAAAATAAATGGTAATATGCAATGCAATGGTGATGTGGAATGAAATGTGGTGGATGGAGAAATGAAACTATGTATTATGTTTTTGTGCTTTTGTTATGTTTTTGTGTTGTTTTTTTTAATGCATAGAATGCCCATAGGTGGAGAATATTAAGGGGTTCAAGTTCCTCAACACCCTCAAGTGTAGCTAGGTGATAAGTTCTTGGTCCCAGCTTATGTGTGATGATGAATGGGCCTAACCAATTTACAGTGAATTTGTCATGCAAATGGCTAGGCAAGTTAGAATTCTATTGGTTCTCCTTTAACACAAGATCACCAACTTGAAATTCTCTAAGATGTACCTTTGTATCATAGGCTCATTTAATGTGATCTTGATAAACGTGAAGATGTTCAAGAGCGTTAATACATCATTCATCAAGAAGAGTGAGTTGATCAAGGTGAGCCTATCATGCAGTGTCATCATTGATGAATTCTTGTAGTGAGATGTGCAATGAGGGAATTTCAAGCTCCAAGGGCATGATGGCCTCAACGCCATAGACTAAAAAAAATGGGGTTGCCCCAGTTGGTGTTCGAATGCTTGTTCGATAAGCCCATAGTGCTAGAGGCAATTGAAGATGCCAATCCTTATGATGATTATTAACCATTTTCTTAAGAATGGTGATAATCATCTTATTTGAGGCCTCAACCTATCCATTACTCTATGGATAATAAGGAGTCGAAAAGTTATGTTGGATATGATATTTGGTACACAAAGCTCGAACATCCTTATTTTTAAAAGGTGGCCCATTATCTGAGATGATTTTAGATGGAATACCAAAATGACAAATGATGTTATGAAGTAGGAACTCTACGATGCATGATCTAGTCATAGTGGTAAGGGGAATGACCTCAACCCATTTAGTGAAGTATTCGATGGTCATGAGGATGAATGTGTGGTGGCTTGAATATGGGGTAAAATTTTTCCAATTAAATCAAAGCCCCATTGAGAGAAAGGCCATAATGAATGAATAGGTTGTAAAGCTTATGAAGGTACATGAGATAGATTAGCATGATGTTGACACTTGATGCACCTTTTGACATAAGCACAATAATCTCGCTCCATGGTAGGCCAATAATAGCCCATTTGGAGGATGCACTTTGTGATAGCCATGCCACTAAAATGGCCACCACAAGTACCATCGTGAGCTTGAGAAATGACCCAAGTAGATTCTTGGGGCTCTAAGTAGTGAAGAAGAAGACCATCATAGCTTCGATGGTAAAGTATGTCCCCTAGAAAAATATATCTAGTCACTTTTTGCTTAAATGTGTATTTGGTGGTAGGTGACAAGTCAGAAGGAGGATTACCAAGTTTCAAGAAATATTAAATTTGAGAGAACCAATCTTGATATGGTTCAATTTGGACCAAGTGGACATCTTGCTCTTCTCTAGAAACATCTCACAAAAGTATGGATTGAGTGAGAGTTTTAGCATAAATGGTTGTGATATTATCAAAAGGGTTCTATAGAATTAGGGATCCTAAGGAAGCCATTGTATCCACAAAATGGTTGGAGAAATGAGGGATAGCCTCGATGTCATACCATTCAAATTTGGTAAGCAATTTATCCATAAGGGTCTTGTAGTTTTTTAAGACTAGGCACTTACACTGATAGATCCCTTTAACTTGGTTAATGATGAGCTCGAAATCACCAAAGATGCTAAGTCATTTGATATTCATGGCAAGGGTCATTTGAAGACCCAAAAGGAGGGCTTCATATTCGACATTGTTATTGGTACATGGAAAATTGAGTTTGAATGAAAGGGGAATAGGAGTCCCTTATGGTGTGAAAAACATGATTCTGACACCACCCCCTTGCTCACACTTAGAGCCATCGAAGAACAACGTAAGATCAAATTTGTGTTCAGGTTCATTTGGCTCTTCAAAGTCAGATAATGCAAAGACTGCATCATCAGGTAGTTTGATAGTAAGAGGCTTATCATCAGGAAGAGGAGCTTCTACTAATTGGTCGATGATGACCTAACCTTTAATAGATTTTTGGTTGATGAATTCAAGGTCAAACTCTATCAAAAGCATGATCCATTTTGTAGTATGACTATTATGATATGTGTGACTCATCATATACCACAAGGGGTTTTCCTTGGAGATAACATAAGTGGTTTGGTTGATCATGTAATGACGAAATTTTTTAGTGGTAAAGACCACCACTAAGCAGAGCTTCTCAACATAAGCATACTTGAATTCGTAACTAACCAAGGTGCGACTAATGTAGTAGATGGCCTACTCCTTATTGACCTCATTCTTTTGAGCCAACATGGACCCTAAGGCAAAATTAGTGGTAGAGATATACAATAGAAAAGGAGCACCAGGTCGAGGAGGAGATAATACTAGTGGAGAAGCCAAGTATTGTTTTATATCCTCAAAGGCCTTTTGAAAATCATGGTTCCAGTGGAAAGTGACCCCCTTTTGTAGAAGATGATTAAGTGGCCAACATTTATCCGAGAGTTGCACGATGAAGCATCGAATGGCCTGAATATTCCCTTGTAAGCTATGGAGTTGCTTAAGATTGGTGGGGGGAGGCATGTCTAAGATTACCTTGACTTTGTTTGGATCAACTTCGATGCCTCATTTAGAAATGATGAAGCCTAAAATTTTTCTAGAGGTTACTCCAAAAACACACTTTTTAGGATTCAATCGAACGTTATGTTCCAAGAGGTGATCAAAGACTTTACATAAAACATCGATATGCTCATGGCATGATAAATATTTTGCCAATAGATCATCGACATAGTCTTCAAAAATCTTATGCATGTAGTCATGAAAAATGTATGTCATAGCCCATTGATAAGTAGCACCAACATTTTTGAGACCAAAAGGCATGACTTTGTAATAGAAAGTCCCCCATGGTGTGGTAAAAGTAGTTTTGGGCTGATCATCAAGATTGACATGAATTTGATTATAGCCTGAGAAACCATCCATGAGGGAAAGCATTTCATGACCTACAATTACATCCACAAGCGTATCGATGTTGGGGAGTGGAAACTCATCCTTAGGGCTTGCTTTGTTAAGATATCTAAAATATTGCAAAAGAAACCCCCCTATTCCCAAAGCCATGTTGGAAACCCATTCAAGATAATCAATGGGTTGGATGAAGCCTGCATCCAATAATTTTTATAGTTCATATTTGACCATTAGAGCTATCATTGGATGAATTTTTCAAAGTTTCTACTTGATAGGCTTGACTATTGGATTGAGAGTTAAATTATGAACAACTAAGTTTGGGTCAAGACCAGACATGTCTTTGTATGACCAAGCAAAAACTTGCTTATATTCTATTAGAAGAGTAGTGAATGCAACATGTTCCATAGCTAAGAGATCTTTTTCCAATTTAAGGATCTAAGGTTATTCAAGATCAATGTTGATATCAATATCAATGGTCTCTTCAATTAACATGTGAGATCCCTCCTCCAATTGATGAGGAGTGGGGATCATATGGATGTTATCAACTAGATTAAATGAGTTAGATGTGTCATCAAACTCTATCTCAGCTTGGAGAATAGCTAAGGGTGGGTATGATGGAAAATGATATGATTGTAGCATGTCCTCAGAGGGAAGAAACTCAGAAGGAGAAGGTGGAAGAGCCATGGAATCAAAATCGATGGCCTCAAGATTGAGAGGTAAAAATTATGAAGGGTTGCCTAGATAACAAAGTGGAGTGGTGAGATCAATGGAGATCATGTTAATGGATGATGGATGAACTTCATTCTTGGGTGGAAGGAGGTGATTAATAATATGGAGGTAAAAATATGTAGGAGGTGGTTGGGGTGGAATTGGGATGATAGGGTGTGATCGAGGTGGAATGGGGATGATTAGATGCTCGAGTGGAAGAAGTTATCACCAAATGGGAAGCTGCCTAGGGAAGAGGTAAAGATAAAATTCATCAATATTCATGATAGGGACAATGGGGGAGGAGTCATCCTTTAAGCTAGATGAAGCAATGGATAGTGCATCCATATTATCTTTGGACTCCTCATCAGAAGAGTCATAAGTATCAATAGATAATGTGGTGATTTGGAAATGATCGCTAAGAAAATGAGTATAGCTAGGATTAGTATACTCATTATCATCGATATCCTCCTCAAGTCCTAGGGTAAGGTACTAAAGAGAATCTACAAGGAGTTCATTGAGCATACGTATGGAGTATCCTAATCCTGACTTATCCATAGGCAATTGATAGTATGGTTCAAGAGGGGTATGAGGGCCTTGCTCATAGTGATCGAGGCCATTTTTGTGCCAATGGAAGTGATAAAAATATTGCAGGGCAAAGGATAGATTGGATAGATACTCAATATTTGTGAGAAATGGTTCTTCCTATTTTGATATAAGAGGTGTGTTAGTAGAGGTATCAATACCTCCATAGACAAATTTATTTAATTTGGAAAAACCCAAGGGGGATGATGGTACCAATAGGTAGTGGTGTATTGCAAGGTTAGCCAAAGTCTTTAATTGACTCAATGAGAGGAGTGAATGTAACATTTTACACTAAATACTCATCAAGGCCTGGATTAGCCATATGGACTGTGACTTGTGGAGGAGGGGTAGATGAGGATGGAAGTGTGAAATATGAAGGGATATATATGGCAGAGGGTAGTTCCTTAGGAATGGGAGAAGTGTGGGTAGATGTTGTGGAGATGGTTGAGATAGAAGGTGTGGGAGGTGGAATGGATGATTGAGATGTGGATGTAGTAGGTGGTGAGGGTGCGCATGAAGAGGATGGCATTGGTGCTTTTGATGAGTTTCTAGTGGGAGGGTCCGATGAACAAGAAGGAATTTCCAAGGGAGTCAATGATAATGATTATGATGGTGGTTGTGGTGATGAAGGAATGGAGGTTTTTGGTGGAATATTTGTGTGTTTGATGGGGTCATTGGGTTGAATGTCCAGATGAGTGGATGGCAAGGTGGACTCATGTGGATGTGAGATCATATGGTAAAATTTGAATGGCTCTAAATCTATGAGGATGCAATGAACTTGACCTTCATGTATGTACTTGATGCTTTGGTGCAATATGGAAGGCACACACTTCATATCTTGGATCCAGGGTTGACCAAGTAACAAATTATATTGCATGGAACCTTCCAAGACATGACATAATGTATGAATGATTTTTAGTCCAACCTGAATAGGGAGGACCACTATCCCAATAGTGGAACATAGGGCATCATTGAAGGCATGAAGGGTGAAGGTGGATGATGCGATGTGTGATGGTGGAAGATTCAGATGTTTGAGGGTGGAGGTGGTGATGATGTTAATGGAAGAGCCTATATCAATCAAGATGCATTTATAAGTGATCCCATCCACACTAGCCATGATGTGTAGTGGTGGATCAGGTACTTCGATAGGTATGGTCTTGATTTCATGGTCATGAAATATTATTGTAGGATCCTTGCAAGTTTGAATGTGACCCACAAAGTTGATGAAAGCATTGGAATCTTATGGTTGCAATTTAATAGATTTTAGAATCTCCATTAGAGCTTCACGATGTGGAGTCGATTGTTGTATAAGCTCATAAATGGAGAGTTTTGTTGATGCCATTTTAAGACTTTGAGTAAGCCTATTTCTTAGTGTAAGATATTGGAGAAGGTGTGATTAGATTTGATTGTGGAGGTGCATGTGACATTGAGGGGATATTAGAGGGATCCATAGGTTGTGTGGGTCAATTTGGATATCTTTGATTCCTCATCATGATGTTTATCATTCCAACAAAACCTTGGTTGTGTGGGGTGGTGTGTACCTAATTGACATGCTTAGGTTGTTCAATTTTAATGGTAGGTACTATGGTTGCCCCATGTTGAGGTAATGGATCTTGGTAAACACCAATGTTTTGATTGGAAGAGGCAAGAGGGTTATCAATTTGAATTTCCTATCATTTGATCATATCTTGCACTAAGTTCTTGAATGAGAAGCATGATTGGATATCATGACCCTTTTATCTATGAAAAATGTAGTAGTGATCCTCCCTATAGGATTTAGATTTGGGTTGATTTGGATCTTGTGGGTGAATCTCAAGGAGAGAGATTACTTGCGCTTCACACAATCGATGAAAAATTATCACCAAGGGCTCAAGCAATGGTGTGTATTGGTGAGGTGGGTGGTGTGGTTGAGTTGGAGGTTGATTTTGTAGTGGTTGATGAGTTGGTTGAGGATGATATTGGGTAGGTGGAGGCTGAGCCTGATAATTAGGCTATTGTGGTGGGGTTCAATTAGAGGGCCCAGGGGCACTCAAAATGACTTGGTTCATAGGAGATGCCTTTTGTTGGGTTTGGTTGCCTTTAGTATTTTTGTTGGGCCATTATTTATTTTGAAGTTTGATATCTCCTTCTTGGACTTTAATATCCTCGATGACCTTTGCTTGGGCTAGGGCTTCCTCAAAAGTTTGATATTGTTGAAGTTGCAGTAAAAGTGAGATTTATTTCGAGAAACTTTTGGTGAACATACGAGTGAGCTCCATAATGGGTAAGGTGAAGGGTAATTTTGTGATAACTACTCTCCATCTATTACCATAATCCATGACTAGCTCATCTTCAAATTGGAAAAGGTTGTACAAGTCAATCAAGGTAGCCTTCTTAATGCTAAAGGAGAAGCATTCTAAAAATGCATTGGCTAGTTGTTCAAAGGTATAAATGCTATGGCATGGTAAGTGATTGTACCACTCCAAAGCACCCCCAAAAAATGTTATAAGAAATATCCTAAGCATTAGGGGTTCATTATCCTGAAGGTGGAAGCAAACATTTATGAAGTTTCTTACATGTTCTTGTGCATCCTCTTTGCCTTTGAATTTGTCCAATTTAGGCATCTCAAAATGGGGTGGATATGGAGGTGAGGGAATAGATGGGTGAATGGGTTGATTACTGAGTTGTCGTAAGGTGGGTTTTTGATAACCCATGCCAGAGGCTTGTTTCTCCAATGAGTTGATGTGATCAGTCAACAATTGATAGGCTTCTAGTAAAATTATGTTGGTCGCTTACCTTTGATTTTGATGAGGTGGAAGTGGTAGATTTTGATGTTGATGAGGTGGTGGATGTGTGTTATCAGTAGGAATTTCACCATAAGGTAAATCAGGATATGTATCAATTTGGTCTTGGTACTCTGGTTGAAGTTCTTCATAGGCTTCATACTCCTATTGATAGGGGTGTGGTTGATATTGTTCGGGTGGATGTGGTTCTTGGTAATGAGTGGGTGGTGGCCTATGGTATTGGGGGTGAAGTGGATTTGGGTATGTATAAGGTGGAATATTTTGATTTGGATGAGGTGGAAGATTGTGGTGTTGTATTGGGTCTTCTTGATGATGTTGGATCTCTTGATGATGTTGGATTTGTTGAATCTGATGCATAGGTGTGGGTGGAAGTTGGTGGATTATTCATTGTAAATGTTGTTGGTGACCAAGGATTGGCTTGGCTGCCTGATGAAAGTAATTGACCTGGTCAATTGTATGAGGGTGGTTCATGCGTGTATCGATGATGTGAATAGGTGAGAATTGTGCACTAGTCCCAGAAGGGTTGATAATTTATTTTTTAGGACCACGTGAGGCCACATTAACCTGATGTTGGGGGTGAATGATTGGTTTTGCATAGGTAGGTGGCATCGAAGTGCGATGGACTTGAGTAGACATGGAAGGTTTGTTATGATTTTGGTTAGTGTATGTGTCCACATAATCATATTCATGGCTCATCCATGGGTGCTCAGCTATGGTAACTTGAGCATCCCTATTTTGGTGTGGAGTGTACACCTATTCTTGATGCAATGGATATGTAGGGTGAGATGGAATGTGAATGCATGGTAATGGCCTCCTAGGTGATTTAGTGAGGAGGTAAGTATTCTTATAGAAGTTTTATAGAGTGGTGAGATCTAGATAATCAATTGCATGAAAAATTTGTTATTTGTCCTCTTTGTGGAGGAGGAGATGCCAATTTATAACCTCAAGGTAGGAGGAAGGTGATGAAATGGAGGCAATCAGGGATAGATTTATTTATTTCCAGTAGGTGATTTTAGGTTTGATTGTTATCGACAGGTGATTGATGTCACTGTAAAATCAGATGTGACATTCTAGCCTGCACGCGGCCATTGAGAGGCAGTTTACCTACCTACAATTTGATTTGATTTTTTTTATTTTTTATTTTGTGAGACTACCTTAGGTCAAGAAAATTAGGAAAGGTAGATCATCTCTAGTCCAGATGGTTATGCCAAGCATGAAAATTCTTGTAGAAGATTGCTTGCTTTGGAGAAATCCATGGATTTAGCCCTGAAGTTGATAAAATGGATTGTGTGGGTTGGAAATAAGGCTTTTTGGGAGTCTCCTCGAGATAATGAATTTTAGATGTATACACATACTATTGGATATTTGGTAGTGCATAATATCATTTATTTTTAGAAAAATGATATTCCTCCATTTTCTACTATTGGAGATCATCCTATATACATCACTTGACATATTGGTAAAAAATACATCAAGACGGTCTTGGTAGATAACATATCTATCATCAACATTTTCAATCTAGAGTTCCTTAGACATTTTTAATTGACATAAATAAACTTACAAAATCATATTTGATCCTTAGAGCCTTCGATAATGGGGAGCAAGGAGTCTGTGACACTATAACCTTATATTTAAAGGCTAGTCACCTAGTCCTTGACACTCTTTTCATGTCATCTCCTGTGAAGTCTCTTACAATGTCCTCTTAGGAAATTCATAGATTTATACTATGACATTTGTACCTTATACCTACCACTAGTATCTTAAATATGATTACCAAGGTAAGACTATTTACATTCCTACTAATACTAAACCCTTCACTTATTGTCAAATAGTCTCAATCCTAGAAAATATTTGTCCATCCCTTCAACTTGTACCTTACATATTGCCCTCCTCTCAAATTACCTATGATACCTTGGGGTAATTTCATTTAAATAGAAAGGTCCATACAAATAATTCTCTCCTTATGAGTACTAAAGGGAATCCCTTAATAAGTTATCCTCCTATGGCCAATGGTACCCAACTTAACCACAATCATTTCTTAGGTATTTTTTTTATCATGTTTCTTTATCCATGAGCATATAATTTTTCTACCACTAAAGGTGTGATTTTATGGATAAGAAGTTGTTCATTTGTCTATGCTAGAACCACTAATGATGAACATATCCATAGAAACAATGTTTTGACACCTAATAGGCAACATGACATGTGTTTTTTTATCTCCTACTTATCTAGTCCCTAATAAGATTGTTATTAGCATAGGGTATTATGAAAATGAATTAGGTTACTATGATCAAGGTAATAAGAGCCTTTATAAGTGGACACATAGTCTGGTTGTTGTGGGATTGGGTATATTCATAGTAAAACTAAGCCATTTCCTTTTTTGGCACCATATAATTATGACAATGAAAGTGGTCCTTTCTTATGGAGTTCTTGTGATGATGTTTTCTCCCTCCATGGATCATAGTGGGGTAAATATGGCAAGAAAGAGCTATGGTTGCTTCTACATGATGATCCCTACTATCTTACAAATATTATCAGTATAAACCTTTTTACCTTGGATAATATTGAGTCCATTGTTGCTGTGTATCATTTTGAGGAGGAAACTATTATTTTTTATCTTACTATCCAAAATATCTCGTGTTAATAAATCCATATATACATCTAGCCTTACTACCTGATAAGATTCTGAATTATCACCTCTTAACCAGAAAAACCCTGAAGACTTAGAGGTTTTATAAGCACCTCCCAAGTTCAGTGATGAGTTGCATCTTCTTCTTGAAGATACTATGGATATCAACATAGGGACTGACATTGATCCCATAATTTTTAAACTTGGTCCTACCTTGACTCTCACAGAGTGTTAGGAGTATGAATATATTTTGAAGGAATTCCATGATATTTTTTCTTGGATATATACTAACATGCGTAGTTTGGACCTACCTCATTGTTCATCACCTAGTTGTCCATCATGATGCTAAACCTGTTAAGAAAAAATTACATAAAATGCACCCTAAGATTTCTCTTCTTGTTAAGGATGAGATCTAGAAATTTTTAGATGTTAAATCTATCAAGAAAATATATTATTATACTTGGATTTATAATATTATACCTATCACTAAGAAGGAATGTGCAATCCATGTATGCATTAATTTTTGCAACATTAATAAGGCCTATCCCAAGGATGATTTTTTTGCCCAATATTCACATGATAGTCTATTTCAATGTAGGATGTGGAATGATTTACCTTATGGATGGATTCTGATGAGGGCATCACACATAGTGATTGGTTAATTCCTAGGCATAGATTTTTCTATAGTTCATAGTTTAATATTTTATTTGTTTTTTAATAATGCTAGTGAGCCTTCTTTCTCACGTGGCTTTTAGATGCTCTTAGTTGGCATCTAAAGTTAGCTAGTTATCAGAGATTTCTTCAGTTAGAATTCTTTCCTCTCTATGCATCCACATGTAAGATTCAGGCATGTAGGTTATGCATTTTAGGTATATTGGTGCCTATAAAAACATTAGAAATAATAAAATTATTAGGTTGATTTCAATCCTCAAAATTGGTATCAAAGCATCAATCTTGTGCTTGTTGGAAAATTACAAATTTCATCAATTTTTATTGATTCAAAATTTCACTAATTTACTGGTTTGAATAAAAATATATTTAAATAATTTTGGGACCTAAGGGGTCAAATTACATGGCAAAATATAGGAGTACCATTGGTGGAATCGCCTTAGCCTCAAAGAAGGCACCTCCACCCACTAGTAACAGAAAGTGGATGACATCGCTTGGCCACTATGAGTGGTGTGTAAAAAATCCCATGACCACTAGAAGGTGGTCAATTATAAAAGGGTCTTGTTTCTCTTTTAAGGCACTCAAAGTACCATCCCACAATCCATGTGGGGTTAAATGAACTTTATGACAACAATGCAATGGCTTGGAATCTAACGATCATCTGTTGATTTTTTTGGCATCATTCACTCCAATACCTTGGGCTCCTTAGGTGAATACTAATACCTTTTAATGATTGGTGGCATCTACCTGTGTGTGTCATGGGATTTTTCCATTGCTTGCTATAGAAGATGATAATATCTATCATTTAACAATGATCAACATCACAAAATACTGCTCAAAATAGTGAATGATCTTAGATAATCCATATCAATCAACCAAAGAGAGTGTGATCCACTACTACCTACCTTGTGCAAGTAGTTGATAACATGGCCTATGGTTTTTGGGTCATGATTGGTGATCGTTGACCTATAGACTATCTATGTAGGCAAGTACTCAAGAATAGGGATGTCACCAACATCAACCATATTCCTTGGCTATGAGAAAGCCAACATGTGTCATAGGGATTTTCTAAACCATTGAAGATTTGATGTGATTCTGATAGTTGCCACCATTTTGAATTAAAGTCATGAACAAAACATATAGCATGTGATCCGGTGGAATCTTTTCTATGATGGAAATAGTTTTTGTCATAGAGGATGGTGGATTTTTTTTGCATTCATGTTCATGGGCCATGATATATTACCATTCCTAAGTTGTAGATGATTGTAAGATCAATCATTGTGTCTAAATCTAGAATCATTAGATGTTGTGCAACATCAAAGGAACATCAAATAATTAAACTTTATACACATTTGTTTTTGTAAATTTGTGGGGTGGAATTTCATAGTACATATCAAAAGGGTAGAGACCCCTTGTACCTTTTGACCACCATGTGGTGGTTAGAAGTGCCCTGTGTGGTGGATGTTGCATCAATTGAAGACATGTGTGTGCATAGAAGTATGCCGATTGTACCATTGTCACCATTTTTTGGACAAATCCTGCTCATTGATCCTATTTACCACCTATGACCATTAGATACTTTACTAACCTTGGAGCAGTTAACCTATTGTGACACTTGTTCACTGTAGAGTGTGCCACAAAGCACTTATATTTTAGAAGGTGAAATATTATTTTTTTACCTTTGCTTATTAAAAGGGGAAATATAATTTTATATTAAATTAATTATTTAATTAATTTAATAATTTTCAATTATTTCCAAATTCAAATAATTGAAACTCTAACTATCCTTTTGTTGAAGGAACAAAAGATAGTTTTTGTAATAGCCTACAAGGCTATATTATTTTGTCAAATTTGCTTGGAGGTCTCTCTTTGTAAAATTTCCCTTTGCAAGCACTAAATTGTTCCTTTTTCCAAGTCATTGTGGAGAAATATTGTTGTGGTTTCTTTCAAAAGGTATTGTTGGGAAGTTATTGGAATTGCCCAAGAAGGCAAGAAATTTTGAAGCCTTTTTGGTTTATTGTAAGTGCTTGAAAAATAACACCATTGTAATTTCCTTGCGAGGTAAACTTTTGTACTCATTTTGAGACAACTTGGTAGCACTCCTAGCTTACATGAAGGGACAAATAGCTACTGATTTGTTAAAAAAATGGCTTCCATAGATACTGTAGTTAGCCTTTCATCTGGTAAGGTTTAAAATATAACTAGGTCTAGTGGATCTAGTCCAACCCCTGATCATCACAATCAACTCGAATGCAAGGTCAAAATTTATGATGAGTCTCAAGATTTAGACATCCTCAATAGCTAGATTCTCAATATGGATATATGGTTTGAGTATAAAAAAATTCATAAATATGAGCAAGTCTCCTTTGCCAAGCTCAAGCTTTCAGGCATTGCCAAGGTCTTGATACAAGACTGCCAAAGCACTTAGGATCCCATTGATACTTGGGATGACTTAGTGAAAGCATTGAAGGAAACCTTTTATCCTTCTAATTTTTTGAATATATTGAATTCCAATAGCTTCATTTGAGGTAAGGATACCACATGAATGTCCAAGACTACATTGGAAAGTTTAACAAATTAAGGATTCTCAATGGCATCCTAGACTCAACTCCAAAACTCATCAACAAAATTAAAATTTTCTTGCAATATCCACTCTTTGGGGAGTTGAAGTATACACCTTGCACCACTTTTAATGAAGTGTGCAATAAATCACAACTTGAAGAGGAGAAAATTGCTACTAAAATATATGCATCTCAATCTTTTGGTGCTTCCAAAACACCCAAACAAATGAAAAACAACAACAAAAATAAATAAAGGTAAAAAAATCTTCTTTTTCTTCTCATTTTATTTCTTCTTCTTCATCTTATTTTAATGGCAAAACATTTTGTAACCATTATAAGAGACAGGGACATACCAAGTATGAGTGCTTTAGAAAGAAGAATAATTTACTTGTAAAGGAGGCACCACAAGATGGGCCCCTTGAGGTGGGAAGTGAGGCTAGGGATTATGAAGAACTTTAGGGTCAACTCAACCATGTGATCCTCATGCACCACAAACGTAACTATGATAGTCTATTTATCACAAGAGCACATCTTCTACACAACTATTTTGCGACTTATATTTTTGACAATGGATCACAAACCAATCTCATTGCTAAATCCATAGTTGATAGGTCCAAATTGCCTTTAAAACCCCATACTTCCCCATATTAATTTGGATAGAAGGATGAGGATTCAGTATCTGTAATCACTTAACATTGTACTATATATTTTGCCTTTGGTCTACACTATGTGGATCGAGTCACATGTTATGTGACTACCATGGACTATTATGACATGATTCTAGGCCAACCATATCAATACGATAAGTAGGGTAGGTATGATGCTTTCAACAAAACATACTCCATGCATCATTAGAATAAGAACTTTCTTATTTGAAATATTTCACAAGCCCAATTCTTGATGTCATCACCAAGAATTTCCTATCTCTTGGCCTAAGGACATCCGTGCTTTCGGTACGAAGGAGGTCATTCCTCCTATTGCACCTCTTGCTCCTCCTGTTGTTCCACCTCATGTACTTCAGTGATATCCTTCAATGATACCTTCATAGGTTCCAGATATTTAGCATACTCCATAATTTTTGTAGTAGGCATTTGCTTCTTGTCCTTGTCCCCTCCTTGGTGAGCAAGTGATTTATCGATATTGTTTCTCTACACTAGCATCTCGAGGCTTTCGTGATCTTCTTCCACCTGGTTATGAGATATGTAAGTGGTATTTAGTGACTCACCCTTCCACTCATATTGTAAATACATTGGAGTCTAATGCTTCTTGAGTGGGGAAGTATGATGAGGGCATCACACATCTTGATTGGTTAATTTCTAGGCATAGGTTTATTTCTATAGTTCCTAGGTTAATATTTTATTAGTTTTTTTTTTTTTTTTGTAATTAAGGAACTTTTTATTAATATCGGGTTTTACAGGTTAACGCAAAACCTTTTACAAAATATAGCCTTATGCTAATATTACGGATCCTTGCCTTACTGAGGATTACCTGTCCTCTACAATTAGTAACCTTTCTAAAACTGACACAAAAGCACACCTGACTAACTTCCCAAATAAAATAACCACCCATAGAGTTGACATAAAAGCTCTCAGACGCAACAGACCCCTAGGACACTTCCTAGACAATTCACACAAGCTACTACAATCGATAACCACAAAAAGGAGACCTTCCTCTGTATAGCTAGATGGCCAAAATTTGTCTAAAAATTTGACCATATAGCACTGAAAAAATAAAAACCATCTATATAGGGGCCCAACATGGAGGAAACTAGGTCTCCTCGTCATCCTCTTTGACAGGGTCCTCGTCCTTATACTCCTTGTCTTCATCCAAATATTGGATGGCATCAACCGACTTGTTACTCTGGTAGCCCTCATTAAAAAAAACTTGGTGAGCGTCTCCTGAAACTCATGCATATGTTGAATTATGTTTTCCGAAGTGTTCAACACAAAATATTTGAGGGCCATAATTGAGGGGTCAGGTCCCTCATCCTCAGTATCACTTGCTATGGCCTTTCCTTTTATGTATATTTGTTTATTCCTCAACCTTGAGGAAGATCTGGTGGCTGGTTCTTCAATTCTCAGCCTTTTCTTGGCCGGTCCTCCTCTAAGGGTATAGGAGGGTTTTATAGAGCTAGGACTAGCCCTAGCCATGGAACTCTCAACATTTCACCTTGTTGAGGCATCCTTCATAGCCATAGGAGCGGCTTGGGGGGCTATGGCCAGGGCCCATTTATATATTACATTGTATAATACCTAGTGCATGGGCTTTGTAGAGCCCCTCTTGCTTTGAAAAGAGTTAATAGTGTAGTTCATCGAGTTCATCAGAAACTATGGAATGCTAATCGGGTTGACGTCCTAGAAGAAATTAACAAAGGCATAGTGAAAAATGAGTAAGGTCTTATTAGGGTACTCTGCCGTTATGAATTCCATCATTTTTTCATTATCCCATTCCATGGGGTGGGAAGGTCCATCCTTGTCAGCTCTGATTTTGCTTCCTTGAAAATATTAGGGTTATCCCTAAACTCCTTCAACTCCACCTCCCAGTGATGTTTCTGTCTATGAATAGACTTCCCTCTCACATTTTTCCCAGTGATAGTAGTAAGCAAAGTCACATATATCAAAATCTCATGCCCATGGATCTCGACTCTACCATCCTCCCAACTTTCCATCATCGCCTGGGTAATTTCCTCCTCTTCCCCTGAGAATAGATCAAAAATTGCATGAAACTTCTCTCCATAAAGATGGCCTAGGCAACAGGCTCCATGAAAACCATACTTGGCTCAATGTACATCATTCTCCCAATGCTCTTAGAATCCTTCTTCTATAAAATTTCAAGCTCAACCGGCTTAGCACTCCACATCATTTTGGCTTTTGAAGCCTTTTTGAGATGGTGGTGTTTTTGGATTTTCTCGAGAAGAGAAGAAACTTCCTTATTAAGGGTGTCATGGATGAAAATTTACCGCTTACCGTCCTCCACCTGGAACATCTACCACTTGGCCTTACCTGTCAACTGGGAATACATGCCATCTTGCCTATCGCCATCGATTACAGACACCTTTGTCATTGTAATTATGGGAGGTTTTGACATACTGCATTGGTCAAAAAAACTATTCTCATTATCTCCCTCAAAAAAGCCTTGGGTGTCATCAATAACTTTTAACGAACCACCTCGGTACCACATCCATGCTTGAATGTTTGTTCTTGGGGCTTTAACTACACCATCAAATATATTATTGCCACCACTTCATCTCACCATGCTGGCTGTGCCCACAATTTTCATTTGTCTTGGGTGGCTACCCAACACCCTTCACCATTGGTTCTTATTATAAACGACCATAGAGTATCTAATTCAGGAAGAGGACCCTCCACTCAAAATCCTATGAAAAAGTCTCTAATGTGTCTCATTTTTCTAATATCACAATTTACCAAGCTGAATCTCTCCTTGATTTGCATCTGATTAAACTAATAACTTAGACTTCTACTGCTATGGTGCTTTTTTAAAAAAATTGTGAGATTGCCTAAAACATCCGTGAGTGGGGACCACCTTCCCAAAACCCGCATCTTGAAAAGCATTGGCAGTCATTTTAAATTAATTCATCCATGTCACTCGGGATCCCTAGTGGCCAAGTGACAAGTCCATTAGCATCGACCCCCAAGTTGGCCAGTTTATTCGTCGTTCTATTGGCTTTGTGATAAACATGTTGGGTCATCCTATCATGTTTGTCCTCCAATAGGATCCTCGTCTCGTTAATGAATGGTTAAATCCACCAAGGAGGATTTTTACCATTTGTTAAGAGGTTTATGATGTTTAGAGAATCTCCTTCGACTATAAATCTACCTTGGATTTCCTGTGATAGATGCAACCCCCTCTATAGGGCTCTCGCTTT
Organism: Wollemia nobilis; assembly: GCA_028583015.1. Taxonomy (NCBI): domain Eukaryota; kingdom Viridiplantae; phylum Streptophyta; class Pinopsida; order Araucariales; family Araucariaceae; genus Wollemia; species Wollemia nobilis. The sequence goes on from JAQPPZ010002224.1 coordinate 4,065,364, forward strand.
TGCCTCATTTTTAGTCTTGGTTTCTAGATGTTCAGAAAAAGCCATCACTACATTACCTTGATTATTCCTCACCACTCCTCCAGGTCATGCCTTTCTAGGATTGTCCTTGGTTGCTCCATCGAAGTTAAGCTTGAGCCACTCATCAGGGTGTGGGGTTCATTTAGCATTCATTCTAGGATTGGGCTTGTTGGCCAAGGTTTCCTCTTCAAGGGTGATGTTTAAGGACTGAGCAAGATTGATTTCCTAGGAAGCAATTTTATGGGCTTCTATGGGGATAATGCTGACATTTTCTCTCACAAAGACCAGGATTTTATTGGTGATAGACTTGATATTGTGATTGGATTCATTAAAGGCTTTGTGGTTTCTTTCTAACCAAATCTACCACAAGAAGTGATGAAGGCATATTTTCCACATAAATATGAACCTTAGGCTAACAAAAGGTTGGGCCATTGTTGGAAGAGTTCAATGATGGTATATGATTTTACCTAGGATATACTAAAGGCTTGAAATAGTTTATTGAGTATGCTATTGGATACCGAGAATTAGAGGAAAATGTGAAGAATGGATTCCCAGCTAGCCTTGCACAAGTAACAATGGTTAGCAAAAATCATACCTTTCCTTAACATGTTGTCCATGGTGAGGATCCTGCCTTGAAATACCAACCATGAAAAATGGGAGATTTTGGGGATGATATTTTTAACCCACACTAGTTGGGTTTGTAACTTGGGATCCTTGGGGTTTAGCAAAAGACTATAGGCATTTTTCATTGTAAATTACCCACTCTCTATAGCTGCCCATGTTAAGTGATCTTCTACTGATCCTGAGAGAATGAGTTGTTGAGACAAGATGTTTTGAATTTCTTTGGACTCAGCTTCAAGACCTTGAATTTTAATTTATTTCCACCTGAAATTGCTTCTATCCTAGATTATGAAATCAACCACTCTCTCCCCTATGAGTTGATCAGTATGTACTTTCACCCTGGATAGGTTAGGCAACTGAGATAAAGCCTCCTACCTGGCCCATTTATCTTCCCAAAAACTAATATTTTTTCCATTGCCTAGGACCCATATTAGTCCTCTTCTTATTGTATCTCTGCTAGTTAGGATTACTTTCCAAAAGGCATATCCTATGTTTTGGATGGTATAATTCAAAAAATTAGTGCCTTGGAGGTATTTTATTTTGATGATGGTAGTCCATTCATTTTCTACATTGGTTAAGAGGTGCCAATATTGTTTGGGTATCAACGTTGTATTAATATGGGAGACTCTTCATAGGCCTAAGCCCCCCTTCTCTTTAGGTCTACATGCCTTGCTCCAACCAACCAAATGGATCCTCTATTTTTCTTCTAAGCCTGACAATAAACTTTTTTTGGAGCTGTTCAATTTTTTGGGACACCCTGGCTAGGGCCTTAAATACAGACATAAAATAAACTGGGATGCTCTGAAGAGATGCCATTTTTAGGGTGGATTTCCCTACCTAAGACAAAAAATGACCTTTCCATCTTGCTAGCTTTTCTTGAATTATTTCTACCACATTGTTCCACATGGAATATACTGGGGCACTCGAGAAAAGAGGGAGACCTAAGTAGGTCGTAGGAAGGTTGGCAATGGAGCATCCCAGAATTCTAGCTATCCTGGTTTTCCTGGGGATGAGGGTGTTAAGTAAATAATTTTTTCTCTTGTTGAAATTCACCTTTTGCCCTGCCGCTTCCTCATACAGCTTTAGAATATTTTTGATCCTTCTGGCCTCTACCACTGATGCTAGGGTCAGTATTAGTGTATCATCAAAAAATTGTGAGTGGGTTACCAGATTGATAAGGGAAGTGGATTTTATCCCAAATATCAACCCTGTGTGGCAGGCTGCTTTAATCGTTCTCCCTAGGGCTTCAGCCACAATAATGAAGAGCATTAGGCTTATAATATCCCCTTGCCTGAGGCCTCTACAACTCTGAAAATACACTGTTGTCATTCCATTAACCAAAACTGAGAACCAAGGCTTGGAGATGCATCCTTTGATCAATATGACCCACTGAGGTTAAAACACAAATTTGAGTAACATTGCAATCATAAAATCCCAATTGATGCGATCATAAGCTTTATTCATGTCAAGCTTTAGGGCAAAGGATGCCTTCTTAGTCTGACTAGCTGAGTGGAGGGCTTCATGAACTGTGATGATGTCATCTAAGATTGATCTTCCTTGGACTGAACTCCCTTGGCAAGTATCAATAAGAAGGGGCAGAATTTCTTTCATTCAATTCACTATGACTTTGGTGAGAATTTTGTAGGACACATTGCATAAACTCACCGGTCTGAAATTTGCCATGGTTTTGGGAGCCGGACCTTTGGGAATCAAGGCTAGGAATGTGGAGTTAAACCCCCTAGGGATGTGTTTTGAGGCTTGAAACTCACTAATAGTAGAGGTGACATAATTCCCCACTGTGTCCCAAAACAATTGGTAGAATCGAGGTGGAAATTTGTCTAGCCCCGAGGCCTTATCAGTATCCATGCTGAAAAGGGTAGTTCTAATTTCATCATCAATGAAAGGGGACAAAAGTTTATCATTAGTGGTTTTGTCTATGGCCTGAGGAATGAATTGTATGAGCGCTTCTTTGGTTGCCTCTTGGCAAAGATTATATTCCCCTAGGAGGGAGATAAAATATGAGACAACTTCCTCTCTTATCTCAAGGATGTCTTGGGTACTGGATCCCTATAGTTTGGTTAGCTCTCTAATTTTATTGTTTCTTATGTTCCTTAGGGTAGTGACATGGAAAATTTTTGAGTTAGAATCAACATCCTTTTGCCATAAAGCTCTATATTTTTGCCTCCAATACATCTCCTCATAGGCCAGGACATTGTGATATTATGACAAAATGATTCGTTCCTCTTTTCTTGTTGCCTCATCACATGATCCATTCTGAATTTTGTTCTCTATGGTCTTCAATATTTCTGCTACTTCTTTTTTATTCTCAAAAAAGTTTCCAAAGACCTCTTTATTCCAGACTCTGAGATTGTCTTTCACTAGTTTCAATTTTTGGGATAGTTTGAATGTAAAACTCCCTTGACAGGGTTGTTGCCACCACATTTTGATATTTTCTTTCAAGTCTGGGTGTTTAGTCCACATGGATTGAAATCAAAAGGGTTTTTTAAAATAGTTGACTTGCATAACCTCCAACAAAATGGGACTGTGATAAGACACAATCCTAGGAATAGACTGCAAGGTCGAATCTCTAAAAATAGTGATTGCTTCTTTTGAGAGAAGAAACCTATCTAATCTCTCTTGGATTAATTGGTTCCCAAACTGACGATTACTCCATGTATACTTAGTACCTTTTAGCCTGACATCCATAAGTTCATTAGAGTTGACAAACTCATTGAATTCTTCCATACTCCTTGATGATAAACCTGATCCTCCCTTTTTATCTGAAGGGTATAAAGGAGTATTAAAATCCCCTGCTACCACCCAAGGAATGTTGCTGAAGGCTGCATTCAAGTGACTCAGGTATTCCCACGGATTAGTTCTCCCTTGAACTAAATTGAGCGCATACACATTTGATAAAATCCAAGATCTATTGTTGTTGATGTCATGAAATAGCATGCTAATAACCCTGTCATCATCCTAAATGATACTACCTTCCACTAGCTGATGATCCCATAACACCATGAGTCCTCTGGATGCTCCTCTTTCCTACTTGAAGATCATTTCCCCTTGATTCCATAATTTTTTTGCTATTGTTTTGGACTGTGCTTCATATTTCTTTGTTTATTGTAAGAGAATAATTTGTGGGTTGAATTACTTTCTTATTGAATTAACCACTCTTTACTTCGATGGACTATTAAGGCCTCTCACATTCCATGAGAGTACCTTCATTTGGATTTGGAATTTATTCCTTTCCCCCTCCCTTGAGGGGGTTTATCAGGTTTGTTATCATATTGACCTAGGATAACTTGTTGAATTAGTGTCCTTTGTTTTCCATTTGCTATTTCATTATCAATCCTTAGTTTATACTGTTCAGCTGTAGTCATTCTCCCTCTATTTTTTCACTATCGTAGTCAATGAAAGTGGGAGATTTTGTTGTGCTTATGGTTTGTTTCGGACTAAAATGAGGAGCAAAAATCTACTGTAGGACCATAATAGATCACCCTTCAAAGCTTTTTGTGCCTACTATTTCAACCCTCGATTCTATTTCCTCCATACTATGACTGTAGACTCAAGGGTTTATGGTTAGGCTTTTTGGATTAAAGTTGGAAGGACCTAATTTTTATGGGTATTCTAAGGTTTCAGGTAACTCAACATTAAGTTTTTATTCCTCATAAGTCTCCCATTCTATTGCTAAATCAACTAGGATTTCAAAATTATTTGAGCTTGGGATCTTGGGGCTTACCTGATTCTCTTGATTTTTACTGATGTGTTGTTTTCCTTTCTCTGATGGTTGGTTTTGGACTGCATACCCCTGGTTGTTATTATTATATTTTACTAGATTGACAATGCATTTGTTTTCTTAACCCCATAGACCCTGGTTCTTGGGAAGTCCTTTGTCATTTAATTTCTTGACTTTGAATCTTTGGGCTTCTCTATCAACTGCTAGGTTTAGGCACTGGTTCTTTAGGTGGCCTTGAGTTTTGCATTCTGTGTAGAATTCCAACTTGTTTTCATATTATATCAGTTTTTTCCTCAGGTAATCCCCATAACCCAGCTCCACTGAAGATGGTAGTTCAAAAAACATGTTGGTATTGACACAGATCCTTGAGGGTTGAGTGGTCAATGGCCACTAGCTCCCCTATGGTTTTAGCAATGCCTCGAAGACAATATTCATTGATGAACTAAGCTGGTAGGTTCAGAAGGCGAACCCAAATGGGTGTAATATTGATATTTTACTTTTCAGGGTCAAAGTCATCCCCCCACTACCTCAGGAAGAGGATACATTTTATCAAGAACCATGGTACTCCTGTTAGGATGTGGTTTGCATCTTCCTTATTGTTGAACCTTAGAATAAAGAAACCCCTGGTCAGAGCTACGATCTCCAGGATCCCTACTATTCTCCATTTGGATAGAGCCCATGATCTGATGGTTTATATGTCTCGCCTTCCACCCAGGAACTTACCAACTAAGGAAAACTCTTCCAAAGACAAGAAAGGATCCATGAAGCTTGCAAGTACCATTATCTTGTTATTTTTTGGTATGAGGGATGGGAGTGATCGAAAGAAATCACTCCTTTTATCTTTTAGAGTTTCTGTAAAGGACAACCCTCCTCTAGGACCCACGGATCCTAAATGAGACCCTTTGTCAGGGTCTTTTTTTGGAGGGTATGTTCCTCTTACCTTGCCAACCTGCTTCGAGATGAAATCCTGACCAAGCCCTGCTCCCGTTGTCCTTTCTGCCTCTAGATCCTCACCTGTTACCTATTCAAGGTTCCTGCCAAGCATATTCGATTTTCCTCTACTGCCTCCATTCCTATGCTCCTCCATATTCCAAAATCTACTAAAATTATTTATACTCCATATTTTATTAGTTTCTAATAATGCTAATCATCCTTATTTCTCATGCTCTTAGTTGGCATCTAAAGTTAGCTAGTTGTTAGGATTAGTTATCTAGTCATTAGAGATTACTTATGTTAGCATTATTTTCGCTCTATTTGTCCACGTGCAATATTTAGGCATGTAAGTTATGTATTTTGGGCATATTAGTGCCTATAAAAATATTATTAATAATGAAATCATTAGGTTGATTTCAATCCTTAAAATATTCTCAAGGTATAACTAGATTCAAGTTTTTCTTGAGGACCAAGCCAAAACAACTTTTACAACTCTTTGAGGAACCTTCTATTGGTAAGTCATGCTTTTTGGTCTTAAGAATACCAGTGTCATATTAGGATTGGCATTTACAACTTTATCCTACCCTTTGGACCTATAGAACTAGTGCTTCTACTTCAACTAGAGCCAAGCCTTATGCTTTGGTCTATGGGTCTAATCCACCTTCCATTTTGAGCTTGAAGCTTTGTCCCTATCGGTGTTGCTTCAATATTCACCTACTGGTGATTAATATCATCTGGGTTGTCTATATTAGCTTGAGTTGTTTGATGAACAATGGATTAATGCCCTAGAACATTTGTATGATAAGCTTCAATAAAAATATCATAAAATGGTATGAGCCTGCTCTTTCAAAATTGGTTATTTGGTTCTCTAAGAAAATCATAAAAACACCAATGGTAAGGATGAAATTAAGGGAAATTTTGAATCTAATTGGTTAGATCTCTTCATCATCATTACTAAGTTTGTATTAGGGGTATATCAACTGTCTTTATGACATTAAATTAAAAGAACAATCAATATAATACATCTTAAATAGTATTATGCTTGAATAAGCATAGAATATTTACTAATGTGATTGATTGCATGGTTGCTTCAATGTATGATCGCCTGAATCACATATTCAATTGAGTTCATGTACTTGATTACATGATTTCTTAGGCTTACCTATTTAATAATACCATAGATTTAGGGGTTCTAACAATGAAGTGATGATGATTCTAGCTAGAAAACAAAAACAATTGCATTGCATTTGCATTAGGTCACTAAGCTAGTAAGCCTCTTCACTCTTTATCATATTTCTCTAAAAATTGCATGCATTTAAATTCCTTATGATCCTATTGTTCTTTCAAAATATGAAGGAAATATTAAAATTTTGTGGACCTAATCTCTTATTGCAATTACAATTCATGACACAACAAATTTTTAAAGCCTCAACATCTTCTAGATACTAAAATATCTTGAGGGTTGATTGGGGTGAAAGTCTACATGATTAGATTTTTTCACACTATAGATTCCTCTCTACACTATACATTAATATCCAAACTATAGAATTTCTTGACAATATAGATTCTTTTTGTAATATATATGTCCATTCATGTTGCAGATTATTCTCTACATTACAGACTATCCTCACACTTTAACTCTTTGCCACTTGTCTTAATAAGCACTATCAAACTTGTCTTTGCCACTTATTTTTTTGCTTAGCTAACCATCGGTGGGCCACAAATTTGTTAAAGTCATATGATCCCACATTGGGATCTTCTATCATCCTAAAATACCCAAAAAATAAGGTTTTGCTATGAAACTCCTCTTGGACATATTTTATATCCTCTTCAAAATTATTTTGCTAATTTGGAATGAGGTACTATAATAGAGGAAATCTAATATTTTAACCATTCCAAGCCATGTCTTCTTCCTATAGGTGTGTTTCTAGACACATTGTTTGCATCTACATTACCACCCAATTGGGAGTGGATATAAATTTTATTTTCCATAGAGACAGGGGCAACTTGTCATATCTCATGTGACTTCCTCCGAAAGCTTCCTCATAAAATTTGATAGTTACCTTCTAATACTGCCATGGGTAATATTAGATTGATTCCTCTATCCTTTTGGCACATTATGCATCTCTTAGTAGGATGTTAGATTAGTTGATCTAGATTTAGATGTTCTACATGTACCACTAGTCTTTTTATTTATTCCCTCTTGGTATACTTCTATTTTATAGCCTATGGTTACTTCTATTCAAAGGATAGATAAAAGTTCCCTCAATTGCACATTCTCTACAATTGGATTGGGAGTCCATGTTATTACGTACTTTACTACATAGTTATGCACATATAGCTTGCATAGTAGATCTTAATGATGCACTAGATTGGAGTAGTAATCATCACAAAATTGACTCAAAAGTTTGAGCCTATAGGGCAACCCTAATAATATCCTATTAATCTAATATAGAATAAATTGTTCTTGCTTAGGCAATACAGTCTTGTTGGTGGTCTAAATTCAAGTAACTTACACACTAGACAACCTAGGATTGATATTTATCTCTACACTTATTCCACTTTGGATAATAGTTCTTCCTATTTTTATTCTTTTTCTTTTACCTCTATTTTAGTTCTATTTTTTAAAAGCAAATATAGTTGATTCTACTTCTACTCACAATTGCACACCTATTCTTATTCCTTTTGTCTAACTATTCTCTTATATAGCTGCAAATACATGTAGTGGGTCTCTCCCAATTTTGGTGGATTTATTTTGGTCTACCCCTCTTCTATAGTTCTTACACCAACTTCTCATGTTTAGCTTCTAGAAATAGGTTTTCTACCTTTTTTCTTTAACACACCCTCACTTTCTTTGTTCTCTCTAGATTTCACCCAATCATTAAGTAATACAATATCTCTAGACTTGCATTCCTTTGACTTAGATCTATATGAAATATTGATAAAGATATCCTTAGTAGGATCATGTCACCACTCTTACCAAAATATTTGTTGGATGAACAGGATACCAGGGTATATCTTTCTACCATGTTGATCTCCTCTAAGCACACTTTTACATTTCAGATGACCACACTAGTGATATTAAAGCTGTATTCCCTCTTTCTTATGGTCTTTGAAATGCTATAATTCACTTCCCATTCTTCCAAATTTGGTATTGGCATAATTATATCTTGTATTTGTGATTTATCCCTAGTATGAGCCTTTGTGATTTCCTTAATTTTTGTAAGCATACTAATAAATTTCTCTTCCCATGCTTCCAACACTTTAACTAAAGTTTCTATTATTTTGGGTTGCCTTTTCTTCATTGCCTTGTCCTCTACTCATGCATAGGAATTTGTTTCCCCTCCACCATGTGAAAGGATCAAAATTCCTAGTCCACCATATTGGCCTCCACCAATGCTACTTAATTAATCTATATCTTTCTCCTATATTTTCTTCTCTCTTCCTTATGGATATGCTAGTTGATGGTGTAAATTTGCAAGTTGTCTCTCTAGATCCTCCACTCATAGTTGGGTAGATTTAAAATCTACCCATGATTCCTCCAAGACCTCCATTGAATCTACCTTGTCCAATTCTTCCTCAACACCTTATGGATCTATAACCACTAGTTGTTCCATTTGTGGTTGGGGCTTTGGCCTTCTTGGTATTTCCCATAGTCCCATACTTTCTATACTAGATGATCACTATGATACATCTTCTAGGACATACTATTGTTTATCATTAAAATCATGTCCCTAAGTGGTCCCCTCTACCATATTGCATCTCAAACTAGTAGGGATATCAAGCCATGATGTGCCAACACCCTCCTATATATGCCTTGAAAAAATTAATTATAGACATAATCCATCAAATGGATGAGATAATATGGTAGGTTTAATTTAAATTCCTCTCCCTCCCCCCCACTTTTAAGGTGCCTTAGGAACCAAATATGGTTTCCTACTAGCACTAAATACCATCACTATTTGTTAGGTACCATGGATAAAAATAGACCAATATATCATAAGGTGTCGATAATGATGACCTTACCACCTCACCCTCACCACATTGTAGTTGTACTTCTCACCACCAAACATGATTTCTAACCCTTGTGCCATGTTGAATGCCCCTCTAAAATGTTCTTCTCTTGACTGTGGTAGCCCAATAACCTTGGCAACTACCTTTTTGGATACTATTATCTCTATCCCATGGACCCTCATCCATATATTTTATAGGTTGCTATAAAAATCCATAGCAACCTACTTATTATAACCTCTTAGTATTAAAAAATACTTCATCCATACTTGCCTTTCAAAAATTGTAACAACCTCAGGATGCCTGTCTAGCTCTATCATGCTATTTGGTTTTCGATGGTACAATTTCTCTATTGTGGAGTTTGACATTGTATGACCTCCCCACATCTCTTTGCTCCCATTACCCACTCTTGAAAACCCTATGCTATATGTTCTCTTTCTCTTCATACTTATCATTTTACTTTACCCTTGTTCACTATTCTTCTTCTCACCATCTCTTTAAGGAAACACATACACATTAGTCTCCTTCCAACCCATTACACCTTTTACTTTATTGGTCTTATTATCTATTATCATTACCTTTAGATTTTCACATATCAAATACCCACAACTTTCCTTTTAATTATCTTCCTCTACAAATATCCTCAAGATTTTCCACCTCACATGCTTCATAATCCTTCATCGAGATTGTTTCCCACTTCACTATCCATGTTTATATTTGATAGCATGTGCCATATTAATTCAGATATTCATATGCATTCATTTCCCAAACCTACCTCTATGATAGTTCAACCACATGCCCATGATACCTTGTGCCCCTATCTATAGTACTTTGTATCTACATTTTTCCTACCTTGTATCCATGTTCCCCAAAACGATTCCTTTTTTTGTGTCTATAGTCTCACCAACAAATGATTGAATTCTTGTAATCTATACTAATTTACCTATAATACTATTATCTTTTCCACATCGCGTTTCTTGGTGCCATTTTATTATATATTTTTATATGCTATTATTTTATATTTTTATCTTATCTAGATATTCATTTTAGCACATGACAATCACTTTATTCACATTTATACATACTTTTAAAATAGTAAAATAAATATTATTTCATTTTTTCTTTATTAATCATTCTTTCATTACATAATTACATCTACTTTCCTTTACATCATTATGGAGACTAATTTTAAATCAACCATTAGCTAAAATTATATGCATCGATGTAAATACTTCCCCTCTATCACAATATCCATGTTCCATGGCATGTTCATCAAATTCTTTCTCCACTTTGGCTAGAATCCAAATGAATGACCTTCAATAGTTTGGTATTGGGTATCATAGTAATGGAAAGAAAAATCATAGACCAATACATCCTAACCCATCATACCTTAATCATCTCATTAGTACCCTTTTCCATATCATTGTTGTCACCCAATTTGCTACAAACATTGGCTTTCATATCTATAGCACTTTTGGTAGCCCCACACCTTATTGTTGGCCCCCAATCAAGGCTTCCCATTGACAGTCTATTGAGACCTCATTAAACTACTAAAAAAATTTCACCCATGCCTACTTCATCCTTTCCCAATAATTTAGATGTGCTATCCAAGTCCGATACTCTATGATAATTAAATTAGAAAATTTATGTTTTCCTTGTATCATTAAATCTACCTCTTATTCCACTCTCTAATACTATGTCCTATGGAAACTTGTTTGTTCCTCTCCTTTAATTTTTGAGAGTAAGGCTTGCAAATAGACATACCCTATGAAAGGTTTTTATTCTATTCCATGTCTCTCTACATTATGAAGTTGTGCATATATAATTTGTACAACAAGTTTTGGTGCTTTGGCACACTATTAAAGATAAATATGTAGAATTTCTCTAGTATTTTCATCTCGTATGTCGAATTTGATTGCACCTATTAGATTTTGCATAGAATTTATTTCTTATTAGCATCAAGGCATACACATGTGGTGGAATTCTAAACTTCAAAAGGTTTGACACCAATTATCCCACCATGATCCTCTAGGTCTAAAGCATTCTATTTTTGACTTCACTTTTACCTTCTTGTTCTTTAATTCATCAACCCCCTCTTCCTTTTATTCTATTATTTTATTTATTCTATGATTTTTAATAAAAAAAATTCTCACCTTCTCCTCTATTTTATCCTTTCATCCCATTCCACTAGTATTATTTTTATTTATTACAATCATTATTATGGCTTATGTCATCAATTTAGCTAGGTTCGATAGCATAACTACTACACTAGAAGTTGTGACTATACTAAGGATTCCTTGTCCCAAAAATACTTTTAATACTAACACTTATGAAGGACCCAACCTAGATTCATCTATCCTCACTCTCCCCAATCTCACTTGTTCCTTTATCACCCCTTGTAGAGACTATAGCTTGTTAGTTGGACCTTTGCTTCATTTTTCCATCATGCTACTTTGGTTTCTAATTCTACAATTTGCTCATGCACTTCCTATAGTTGTTCCTTCAATTTAATTTTTTCCTCCTCCATTAATATTTCAAGGTTGCTCCTCTGGCTCCTTGGACTCCTCTTCCCCTATTCCATCAATCACTAAATTTTGTTCTACCATCATAGTTCTCACACTTGCTTCTCATGTTTCCCTACACTTAGTCAAATACCTTTTCATGGACTATTGATCCCATCAAATTGTTCTATAGCTTGATCCTCTATGCAACCATTTCACCACATACTCCTATTATAAATGTTTCCCATCCTAGCTTTGATTGTGTTAGCTAATCCATTATTAAAAATTATTAACCAAAAATAGAAGAAACTCCACATGTTCCTATGATGTCTATAGTGCATGCTATTGCTTTCCATCACTTATTATAGATAATATGATATATTAATATTATATTTTGTAGTCTCATCCCCCCATTTTAAATGTAGTAAAAATCTAAAGTGATGCCCCATCACCATTGAGAACCACTTATTATTGATAAAATATTTTAGGTAACATAGAGCGATCATATTATATGACACTAGTAATGATGTTTGTTTTATCATCCTATCCTCAATTTTTTTTTATAGGTTGTATTCATGTAGAAGAAATAATTCTTCATGTGCACATTAGGTTGGAAAGGATTCACAAAATTCCTTTGATCCTGCATGGACAACCCCTTCACTTTTACTATAATTACTTTTGAGGTGTTCACCTCCAACCTTCACACTGAAATTTGGCTCTCTCGCTAGTTTATCATAAATTCTATTATTATATCATCATTATACCCATATAGCCTACCCAATCCAATGCTACTTTTTCCTTTACATGGTTCTATTGGATCTCAAAAAATTATATTGGATGCTATCATGTCTACAACCATTATCTTCACCTTCATGTTATATATCTCATTCTCTTCCTTTTTTAATTGCTTTGGCACATTCCCCAATGCAACATCATTTATATCTTACCACAAGAATATTCCTCTATATTTTGGTACTTGTACCATAGATGTTTTGTTCTTACTCAAAAATTTCTTGCTCTTGCATGTTATCATATCCTTCGATTCTCCTTCATATTATCATAGATATCCACCTTGAATATCATGCTTTAATGATCACCTCATGTGATGTTTTAGTGTTACTATTTGGGATTGTATCCTTCACTTACATTGTTATCAGTTTCCAAATCCTATCTCAATATATCTCTTTTCTCATGCCCATTCCCCTAATATTGTCTCTCATTTTCTCCCATGTGATGCATTCAACACAAACTCCTTTTTGAGTTCCTATGGAAATCTTTTCATTTCCTCAAAACTTGAGAGGGAACTACCCTAATACTCTAGAGTGTAGTATTTCAAGGTCCTCTTTTTGAAAGTAAGCTCATCTCATCATTAAAATATGAAAAACATTACTTTGTATGCTTCCATGCAAAATTGGGACACCTTCACTAGTTTTTAATGCATCCATTGTGCCAACAAACACATCAAAAAGGGGAAAAATATGGACATTCAATTTTAATTTCACCTTGACTCACTTGACCAACACCCTAACACTTGGAACAAGTGTATCTCTTCACATATATAAATAGGATAAACCTTAGCATTGACCAATCTCCTAGCATTCATATTGTTTACTCACACTACCTAATATTTTTTACATTGTGAAATGACTTTTACACTATGGAATGACCCATGTGTCATGGTTTTACCCCCTTGTATTTTGACCTCTTTAGTGTGCATTTGTTATTGTACTATGAAATGATGTTTGGATTATGGATCCTCTATAGATCTATGGATCCCTATTGCCTTGCTATAATATGCTTTAACATGAAAATGGACCATGCTTATTTTCTTCTCTACCTATTCCTAGGACCTCTAATGCAAATAAAGGACAAAAAGTCACCTAGGATGAACTATGATAGACATAGTACTTTTGAAGGTCAAATGCATTTATGAAACAAGCATTTTATTTCTCAATAATAAATGTGCCAACTACTCTACAAAAAATGGCCCACATAGAGTATTGATAGGAATTGTAAATAAAAATCAAACAACACCAATATAATAGATAAAGTAATAAAAAGTATAGAAATAAAACAATATTACACAAGATTTTATTAACATGGGTGGATATCAAAATTATACAATCAATGTGCCCTAATATCGGGTTTTTACAATGATTCTGTGATACAAATTTTACAAATTCTAGGGTTCTATAAAACCCTAGCTCAATACATAGTTGGTGTCTTCATACTCGTTCTCGATCCAAATCAGAGTTGTGGGTGGGATTGTATATCCTAAAAGGGCCACCCTAGCCTCAATAGCTTCCCAAAAGATGATCCTTGTACCTGTAAATAGAAAACAATAAAAAGATATTAGAAGTACTTGTGAGGGCTCTACAATGTGAAGCCCTCAAAAATATAAAATTACTAAACCCTAGATGTTGTAGAATATAAATGAAAATAGAAGTGTAGGAATGTAAAACAAATGCACATAATATTCTTACCTTGTCAAAATGCTAATTTTTGTCTCTAATCCTATTAATGACGGTTGCAAGGATGCCCAAACGATGCTCGAGGGTTGGAGGACTACATATCTGCTATGAGAAACACCCAGGGACATTCTATGAAGGTTGTAGATGTACTAGAGAGTTCTAGAAATACCTGGAGGTGCTTAGCTAGCTTTGGGGGGTATTTGGGGGTTGAGGACAGTGTCACAGAACCAAATATGGTTCTGCACAGATTTAGCAGGAAAAAAAAAAGGGTGAGGGGATGGCGGAAGTGAATGACTAAAGTGATGGTAAAGGGGCTAGGGTAGAAGAGATTGAGGATTTCTAATGTGCTTAAGATTCTTAGAGACTAAGGGTTTTATTCATCAAAATGACTCCTCTTTTATAATTTGCCCTTAAACATGTTAGGGTTTTGACTACACAAAGTGAGTGGCTGAGATTAAAATATGAGGAAGGGTGGAGATTAAGTTTGGGTAAGTGGCATGGATTGAGGTGGATGGATGGATAAGATTAAAATGTGGTGGATGGCTAGGATTAATTCATATAATACTATATATATATATATATATATATATATATATATATATTTATTAGATATATATAAATATAATATATAAAATATTAATATTTAAATATATATTAAAAAAATACATATATACATAAATAATGGGTGATTGTGATTGGAGGACATGGATGGATGACAAGTGGCTAGATTTTGGTGTCTAGAGATACCCATTTTTGTACCACATTGCCACAATGTGGTACAAAAATATGAGACACATGGTTTGGCATGAAGAAGCAACTTTTTTTCATTGGAGCATGAAGACAATCTTGAAGACAAAAGAATTTGTATGTGTATATTACCCCCTCAATTGGTGAATGAGTGAAGAATGAGTCTCACAAGCCAATTGATAGAATTTTGTGATGAAAAATGTAGTTGAATGATGTAAGTGCAAATGTATGATGTAAATGCAGATGATATGAATGATGTAAAATATTGCCATTTTTACCCTAATGGAGAAAGGAGGTGATGCAGGAGCATCCAGCAGCACCTGATGCAGAAGCATCCAGTGGTAGGAGGGCCACTTTTGAAAATTTGGTTAAGGAAGAAAGTTGTCGCGATATCGCGACGTGTCACGAAATCATGACCAAAAGAGAAAAGAGTAGGCAAGGAGAAGAAACTGTTGCAATATCGTGACAGAAAATGTGTCGCGATATCGTGACACTAGTGGAGAGCGAAAGTCAGCAGGGAGAAACTGTCGTGATATTATGACGGTGAATGTGTCATGATATCGCGACACAAAATGGCAAAAGAAGCCAGCGAGGAAAACTGTCACATTATCGCGACAGGTTCCAGAAGAGAGGCAAGGATGCCAAGGATGTCGCGATTTTGTGACCCAGACAGGAAAGAGGAGGTTGTAAGCCAAGATGTCACGATTTCATGACATGTCGCGGTTTCGTGACCCACAGGCAGGATGAAGGGTAGAAGAGGATGATGTCGCGATTTCGCGACATGTCATAGTTTTGCGACTCGTAGAAGAGAGGGAAGGCACATAGGAGAAGATGTCACAATTTCGTGACATGTCACAGTTTCGTGACCCACCAAGGCGAAGAAGAAGCCAAGGAAGAAATATGTGATTTTGTGACATGTCGCATTTTCGCGACCAGAGGGCAAGCGAAGAAGCCAAGGGAGGAAGATGTCACGATTTCGCAACATGTCGCATTTTAGCGACCAGAAGGCGAAGAAGAAGCCAAAGGAGGAAGATGTCGCGATTTCGCGACATGTCACATTTTCATGACCAAGAGACAAAGGAGCCAATGGAGGAAAATGTCGCGATTTCATGACATGTCTCATTTTCATGACCCGAAGAAGCGAGAGGAAGTAGAGAGGAGAAGATGTCGTGATTTCGTGACATGTCACATTTTTGCGACCCGAAGGAGAGAAAGGAGGCGAGGAAGAAAAATATTGCGATATTGCGACCGAAAGAGAGAAGGAGGCGCAGGGGAGTAGAAATTTTGTGATATCATGACATGTCGGGTTTTCGCGACCCAAAGAGGAGAGAGAAGGCAATGGAGCAGAAATGTTGCGAAATCACGACATGTCACATTTTCACGACCAGAAGGGAAGAGGAAGAGGAAGAAGATGTCACGAAATCATGACATGCTGCATCTTCAAGGACCGTTATAGGGTGAGGTCATTGAGCGACACGTGGCAGCGCTGGACAAGCACGTGGCATCAAGATGCAGTAGAAGCAGACGAAGACCAAGAGTTGAGACGTTTCGAAATCCAGAATGACAAAGAGGCATGGGAGATGAAACGAAGCATCAGATGGAAGACGATGAGTCATGCAAAAGTATAAAAGGGCAATCAGAGGCATGCACGAGGGGTTGGAAAATAGTCAAAGAACCTACAGTTGCAGAGTTGCATAGTCATGATTCAGAGTCAAAGGCAGAGGGCCACTCGGACCGGCTAGAGTGCGTTTTCCTTCCAGTGTTGAGAAATTCTTCCTGGGAGCACAGGCAGATTGCTGAACGTGAGGCAGATTGCATCAGGTTGGAAAACTATGCCTATGGGCTAGTGTTGAAATTGGAGAAATTGAAAGAACTATGCCTACGGGCTAGTTGTGTCAGATTACAATAGAAAAACTGTAAGCCTGTGGGCTGTAAACTGTAAAATTTAAAGATGAAATTTAAAGACAAAAATTTGAAATTTAGTGTGCAATTTTTGTCCCCCCATCAAGTGGTATCAGAGCTAGAAGATTCTGAGCATGCAGCAGTGCACCAGGATCTGTGAGAGGAGGGAGCAGAATGCCTCCACCAAGAAAACATGGTGGTGGAAGAAATGTGGCATAGGATGAAGATTTTAGAGTGTTGCAGAGGCAAGTGCAAGCCCTACAAGAGGAGCTGCTCAGAATAGATTTGCTGAGGCAAGTGAAGGCCCTACGGGAGAAGCTGCACAGAAGGTGTGAGGAAAAATAGAAAAGAAGAGAAGATCACTTCTCCCCCAACCTCGGGTGTCTGATGTAGGAGCATCCATCAACACCTGATGTAGAAGCATCTAGTGGCAGGAGGGCCACTTCTGAAAATTTGGTTAAGGAAGAAAGTTGTCGCGATATCGCGACGTGTCACGAAATCGCGACCAAAAGAGAAAAGAGTAGGCAAGGAGAAGGAACTGTCATGATAGCACGACAAAAAATGTGTCGCGATATCGCAAAACTAGTGGAGAGTGGAAGTTAGCGGGGAGAAACCATCGCGATATCGCGACGGTGAATGTGTCGCGATATCGCGACACAAAACGACGAAAGAAGCCAACAGGGAAAACTGTCGCGATATCGTGACAAGTTCTAGAAGAGAGGCAAGGATGCCAAAGATGTCATGATTTCATGACCTAGATAGGAAAGAGGAGGCTGCAAGCCAAGATGTCACGATTTTATGACATGTCACAATTTTGCGACCCGCAGGCAGGATGAAGAGCGAAAGAGGATGATGTTACGATTTCATGACATGTCACAGTTTCACGACCCGCAAAAGAGAGAGAAGGCGCAGAGGAGAAGATGTTGCGATTTCATGACATGTCACAGTTTCACGACCCGCCAAGGCGAAGAAGAAGCCAAGGAAGAAAGATGTCACGATTTCGCGACATGTTGCATTTTCGCGACCAGAGGGCAAGCGAAGAAGCCAAGGGAGGAAGATGTCATGATTTTGTGACATGTCACATTTTTGCAACCAGAAGGCGAAGAAGAAGCCAAAGGAGGAAGATGTCACAATTTCGTGACATGTCACATTTTTGTGACTAGGAGATGAAGAAGGAGCCAGTGGAGGAAAATGTCATGATTTCGCGACATGTCACATTTTTGTGACCCGAAGAAGCGAGAGGAAGCAGAGAGGAGAAGATGTCGCGATTTTGTGACATGTCGCATTTTCGCGACCCGAAGGAGAGAAAGGAGGCAAGGAAGAAAAATGTCGTGATATCGTGACATGTTGCGATATCGCGATCGAAAGAGAGGAGGCACAGGGGAGCAGAAATGTCACGATATTGTGACATGTCAGGTTTTCGTGACCCGAAGAGGAGAGAGAAGGCGATGGAGTAGAAATGTCGTGAAATCGTGACATGTCACGTTTTCATGACCAGAAGGGAAGAGGAAGAGGAAGAAGATGTCATGAAATTGTGACATGCTGCATCTTTAGGGACTTTTACAGGGTGAGGTCATTAAGCGACACGTGGCAGTGTTGGACAAGCACGTGGCATCAAGATGCAGTAGAAGCAGACGAAGACCAAGAGTCGGGACGTTTTGAAAGCCAGAACGACAAAGAGGCATGGGAGATGAAATGAAGCGTCAGATGGAAGACGATGAGTCATGTGAAAGTATAAAAGGGCAATCAGAGGCATGCACGAGGGGTTGGAAAATAGTCAAAGAACCTGCAGTTGTAGAGTTGCACAGTCATGATTCAGAGTCGAAGGTAGAGGGCCACTCGGACTGGCTAGAGTGCGTTTTCCTTCTAGTGTTGAGAAATTCTTCTTGGGAGCGCAAGCAGATATCCGAACGTGAGGCAACTTGCATCAGGTTGGAAAACTACGCCTGCGGGCTAGTGTTGAAATTGGAGAAATTGAAAGAACCATTCCTGCGGGCTAGTTGCGTCAGATTACAATAGAAAAACTGTAAGCCTGCGGGCTGTAAACTGTAAAATTTAAAGACGAAAATTTGAAATTTAGTGTGCAATTTTTGTCCCCCCATCAGGATGTTTTTCCAAGTGTAGATGCCATGATCATTTAAGATGTATCCCATTGTGGAAAATTAGAATCAAATTTGGTTACCCCAAGTTTGGGGTGATTCCATGCTATTGAAGAAAGTGCCTTTTGGCGCCATTGAAATGCAAAGTGATGAAAATGCAGAATATCAGGAACCAACCATCCCTTGATCGGGTGATTTCTAGGAGGCCCCTCCTAGTTGACTATGTGTAATTCCTAAATGTTAAAGAGAATGATGTAGTATAAATTATCCATGTTTCAAGCCCCACGGACAAGGCCATCAATGATAACTTTTGAGCAAATTAATCTAAGCATAGTTGCACATAAAAATGAGGGATCAAATGTAATTTGATTTCAAACGAAGAGATATTGAATGATGATAATGGCCAAGCATCCTTATGGTGATTTATCCATCTTACCAAATTGCATGGACAACCAATCATTGCAATCACCAAGGAGATAGAATAGACCACTAGATACGAGGTTCACTTGAAATTGTATGTGAACTTGGCAAATGTGCAAATGTAATTATTGATGGATGAAAATGATGTTGAAATGGAGGTGTGATGATGAGAAATGCATTGATGATTGGATTACATGATTTTGTAAAATTTTGCATTGGTTTGGAGCAATTTTGAAGCAATTTTGGACAATTTTACGACTTTTGGTTGCAAACAAAAGTTAACCACCCAAATTAATCCATGTTATCATAAAAATGAATGAAATTATGGAGTGGATGATTGGAATGATGAATATGGTCATTTTGTGAAAATTTGGACCATTTTGGTGCGTTTTGAAAGTTGTAAAGTGATTTTACACCTTTTGGTTGCAAGCAAAAATTAAGCATCCAAATCAATTTTTGTTTTCACAAAACATGATATGATGATGAAATGAATTTATGGATGCAATTTGGAGTGATTATATGGAGGTAAGCTACCTTTTTGGATCATTTTGGTCTTTTTGCCAATTTTGACACTAGACGTCGACTAGCGTCTTGAGCATCCTTAGACGCTTGCAAGCGTTTGACACTACAATATCTGGTTAGCATTTCAATGCACCTATGAACACCCATGGGTATTCCAGTGCACCAAAAATAGCTATAAATAGTTTGTAGAAGTGAAATCAGTTTCATTCTTTACGTTCATGAATTCCAAAAGTTGCATCTAAAGGAGTGATTGAGGAAGGTGAGGTGGAGTGAAGGAGTTTGGTGGTGTAGAAGCTATGGAGATGGATGGTGTGGGTGCGGAGGCAGGAGAAGAGGTGCATGTTGCTGAGGTAAGTGCCCTTGGCACTCTTTGTTTGGACTTGTGCAAAAAAATTTTTCGTTATTTTTTAAAAAATTATGCAATGCATGTGACATTAATGTGTTTGCCTTGTGTATGTGTTGTGCTGCAACTAAAGATCTTGGAGGCTCAGGCATTAGTTCTCACCTCTCATCCTAGGGGTGAGAAAGGCGATGCGAGATGAGCGATGGAAGTGGCTGGAGGAGGTGGGGCTGGTTGGGGTAACCCAGAATGATGTGGTGAGGGCGGATGAGGGGTATCTCTCTACCTTAGTAGAGAGATGGAATCGAGATAGGGGGACCTTTCAACTCCCTAATGGAGAGGCAAAAGTGACACTTGAGGATGTATATCACATCCTCAAAGTATCGTTGGAGGGATTACATGTCAAGGTTGGACACGATAAGGGGCATGAGATGAGCTATATATTTGGATATGGATGGTGGGATGTGAGTGTGAAGGGTGGAGGGATAAGGTATTTGGTGATGTATCTAGATAAGAAGTTGGATGCACTGCCTACCTTGGTCATGTTCATGTTGGCCAACATAGTGGCCTCGAATGACACTGGTTATCAGTTCTCTTGGAACATTATTAGGGATATGATCAATATGCCTCGGGTGTATGCATGGGCACCTTCTCTGATAGCTCAATTATACCAAGAGTTGTATGAGGTGAGGAGGTGGAAGTGAAAGGGGCTGGGGTGTAGTGTGCTACTATAGTGTTGGGACTAGGAGCACTTTAGTGTGGCTCATATCTGTAGGTCTTCTTATTGAGGCATGGGATAGGGAGTATCCCTATGCTATGAGGTGGTCGGTGGTAGAGGAGGTGCAACCGATTCATTCTTATCTGATAGGCTAGGAGTACATGGATTTGTGGGTAGGACTAACACCTACTTAGGTGCTTTGGAGACCTTGGCAAGATGTTACTTGGATTGAGTAGTTGTGGAGAGTTAAAAAGGCAAGATGGGTGGTTGGGAGGCATAGGAGTGAGGTGGAGATAATCCAGTTCTCATGGGTGCTGAGATAGATTAGGTTGCGGTAGGGGGTTCTTGAGGCACCAGTGCTATATAGGCATCATCGGGATGAGATGGGTCTACCTTGTGTTGAGGCATGGAGGGTGACCTATGAGGATGACAAGGAGATAGATCTCCTCGATGTGGATGATGTGGGGACTACCATGGAGTATGATGCATGGTTCACTACACAACCACCATGGGCACCAAGTCTAGTAGTGGATGATGGTGGCAAGGATGAGGGTGAGGTAGAGGTTAAGATGGAGGGGTTAGATGAGGCTCCCAAATGTTAGATACATATTTTATATAATAGAAAAGGAGATAGGAGAGGGATGTAGTAGAGTAGGCTCTAGATATTGGAGTTGATGGAGGTGATGATGATGATGATATGGAAGAGGTTCCAGAGAGACCTCCAAGCCAAAGTGAGGAGGATTAGGCTAGGCTTGAGCAGTTGGTGGCTAAGTGGGATGCAGATATAGAGGCTTGAGATGTAGAGATAGCTCAACTATGGGTGGAGCTAGAGGTACATATGGCTATAGGTGGAGGTGAGGATAGGATCATGAGGCTCTAGGTAGAGCTACTTGAGAGAGATCATCATCAAAGACATGATGTACTATGCCTTCGGGCCTGAGATGGATACATCTAAGATTTGGAGGATCGATTGATGTAGCACCACATTGGGGTCAGAACCATCCTCCTCATCCATATCTAGGTCTGTTAGGCATAGTGAGTCTAGGCATAGTAGCTCTAGGTCTAGGGCTCCTTTAGGGTCACAAGGGTCCTCTTATAGGTGTTAGCTAGTGCTTAGATGCAATTTTTATATATGAGCCTTAGTGCTCCATTGTATATAGCCTTTGGGTATTCATTGTACATGTAATATATATATATATACATGGATTTTACTTTTGTGTGGATGATTTTGTGTGAATTCATGTGTATATATGTGATGGATGATAATGCAATGATAATGTGTATGAATGCAAATGAATTAATGCTTCTAATGATCATTTATAGTTTAGATTTTACTTGACCATGGATAGCATTGTTGTTTAATCAGGGGCACCAAAATGGTGGCATGTGAAATGGAAGACTCATGTAATGATATGGATGTTGATATGGAAAAATGATATGGATGTTGATATGGAAAATTGATTGTTTTGTAGAGACTCGGACATACTAGTGATATCAAACAAACTCACTAAATGTTGTCTAATTTCTCTAAGACCAAATGTGTGTGCAGTGAATGTTCAATTACCAAATCATGAGTATGGTAATGACTCAAGGCAATCAAGAACCAATGTGTGTGCAAGTGAGTTCATTAACCCATCTTGAGTAAATTGAGATGAAACCTATTATGGAGAAGACCAAGAAGCTAGTTTGTCCTTATGTGTGGTTAGAGGTCTCTTCAAGAGAGACATGTTTCCATGCATGAGCGTACTCCACTACCAGTCAAGCATCTATAGCTTCGATGGAGATTAGCTCCATAGTCCAAGAATATGATCTCTAAGCTTTGGGGATTCAGACTACCTAACCGTCTAACTGGAAATGTAGTTCTATCCTTACAACTTGAGGATCTGTGGTGTGTGATGTGTAAAATATTTAGAGCTTTGGGGAATCAGATTCTCAACCAAAGTGTGATGAGAATTTTACCCTATCCTTACTACTCTATCTTTTTTTTTGAAATGATTGTGATAGTGGTGAAAACCATTATTTTTTATTTTTGGACTATGTGCATGATGGGACAAGCAAGGAATACCCTTTTCACTTCGAGGTTCAACCCAATCATGGTGTTATCCCTCTTTGACACAAGATGTTTTTAAGATGTGTGATTGTGTTTGGTTCAAGAGTGTTAGAGTCAATTCCCATAACTCAAGATTTTCTTAGTGAAAATGTGTCTTGGTCCTAAAGAAAACTCGACATGTATTGGAGGTTGCTAGAAACACTAGGAGTGGCTGAGTGACTAAAAACACCTAGGGATTATGGAAATGTGGTTTGCAAATGATAATTTGACTTTATGGAATGGTGTAATGAAATGAATGATGGTTTGAAGGTGCCCTTGATTAAGGCAACAAGACTTTATTGGATCAATTATTATCTAGACTGAATAAATGACCTCCTAATATGTGTGAATATGGTTGTGAATGCAATGTATGAAATGCAATTTGTGAAATGAAATGTGTGCAATGTAATGTGTGAAATGCAAAGTGTAAAATGTAATGTGTGAAATGCAATTTGTTTTTGTGTATTAGCCATGTATATATGTATATATAAATCACATTAAGCATAGAATGCTCTCAAGTGGATGATGTTAAGTGGTTCGAGCTCTTCAACTCCCTCTAGACTGGCAAGCCTATAAGTTCCTTTACCCACTTTTTGAATGACAATGTATGGACCTAACCAATTAGCCACGAATTTATCACGAAGATGTGATAATGCATTGGTGTTTTGTTGATTCTCTTTAAGAACAAGATCTCCTACTTGGAATTCATGTAGATGAACTTTGGCATTGTAAGAATGCTTTAGGCGGTCTTGATAAACTCATAAATGCTCTAAAGCATTGATCCATATTTCATCAAGAAGCGTGAGTTGGTCAAAACATGCTTGTCTAGCAGTGTCATCATCTATGAATTCCTGCAATGAAATTTGCAATGAGGGGATCTCAAGCTCAAGAGGTATAATTGCTTAGGCTCCATAGACCAATGAAAATGGTGTTGCCTCCGTAGGCATGTGGATGCTTGTTCGATAAGCCCATAATGCCAAGGGGATTTGAGTATGCCAATCTCTATGATTTTCTTTGACTAGTTTCTTGAGAATAGCAATTAAGGTCTTGTTGGTAGCCTCAACTTGTCCATTTGCTTATGGGTAATAAGGAGTCAAGAAACTATGTTGGATATTATATTTCTTGCAAAGTGCTCGAACATCCTTGTTCTTGAAAGACTTATCATTTTCAAAGATGATTTTTGAGGGAATACCAAAATGATAGATGATATGATGAAGTATAAACTCCACAATTCGAGGTCCTATCATACTAGTTAGAGGAATTACCTCAACCCACTTTGTGAAGTATTCAATGGTTGTGATGATGAATGTATGTTATCCCGAGGAAGGAGGTGAGATTTTTCCAATCAAATCAAGACCCCATTATGAAAAGGGCCAAAGGATTTGAATAGGTTGTAATGCTTGTGATGGTACATGAGTTAAATTAGCATGCTCTTGATATTGCTTACAATGCTTGACATAAGTGCAACAATCACATTCCATGGTGGGCCAATAGTAATCCATGCATAGAATATGCTTTGCAATGGCCATTCCACTAAAATGACCACCACAAGTACCATCATGAGCTTCAGCTATGGCTCTTTGTGCCTTTGTAGGCTCGAGATAATGAAGGAGGACTCCATCATAACCACGTTTATACAACACGTCCCCCAAGAGAGTAAAACGAGCTACCTTTTGCTTGAAAGTGCATTTAGCAATTTATGACATGTCTGATGGGAGTGTTCCAAACTTGAGGAAGGCTATTATTTGGTTTGACCAAGGCTCATATGGCTCCGAATGGATAAAGCAAACATCTTTCTCATCCTTAGATTCAGCATGAACAATTGTAGATTTAGAGATCATTGTAACAATAAGTGGTTGTACCTCTCCTTTAGAGTTCTTTGGAATCAATGATCCTAGAGAGGCCATCACATCTACAAATCTATTAGTCAAACATGGCAAACTATCGATTTCATACCAATCAAATTTGGTGAGCAATTTCATTGCTACTTCATGGTAAAGCTTTATGGTAGGTTCTTTGCATTGGTATTCTTCATTGATTTGTCTAACAAGTTGAGAATCACCAAATATCCTGATACGCTTTATACCCATAGCTATGGTTGCTTGAAGACCTAAGATTAAGGCTTCATACTCTGCATTGTTGTTTGTGCATTGGAAGTCAAGTTTGAATGATAAGGGAATAGGTATCCCTTGTGGTGTATGAAACATGACTCCAACACCTTGACCTTTTTTGCACTTAGAACCATCAAAGAATAGTGTGATATCGATATCTTCCTCTAGAATGACATCTTCTTCTTGTTCAGTGATAGTGAATACCGAATCATCTGGGAGCTCAATAATCAAGGGTTGATCACTAGGAAGTGGAGCTTCCACAAGTTGATCGACTATGACCTGATATTTAATGGATTTTTGGCTGATGAACTCAAGATCAAATTTAGTGAGAAGCATTATCCATTTTGCGGTGCGGGTGTTATTGTAAGTGCGAGACATCATATAACGCAGAGGATTTTTATGAGCTATGACATATGTGGTGTGACTAAGCATGTAATGTCTGAGTTTCTTAGTGGTAAAAACCACTTCTAAGCACAAATTTTCCATATAAGCATATCTAGTTTCATAGCTTACCAATGTTCGACTAATGTAATAGACAACTTGCTCTCGATTGTTTTCATTCTTTTGTGCAAGCATTGTCCCTAATGCAAAGTCCATTGCTGAAACATAAATATGGAAGGGGACCCCTAGACGAGGAGGAGTTAAGACTAGTGGAGAAGCCAGGTATTGCTTGATGTCATCAAAATCTTTTTGGCATTCATATATCCATGAAAATGTCACCCCCTTTTGTAGAAGGTGATTGAATGGCCTGCATTTGTTAGAAAGTTGTGCAATGAAATGATGGATCGATTGAATCTTTCCTTGTAAACTATGAAATTCCTTCAAGTTTGTTGGGGGAGGCATCTCCATGATGGCCTTGACTTTGTTTGGATCCACCTCAATGCCTCTTTTGGAGATAATGAATCCTAATAGTTTGCCTGAGGTAACACCAAAGACACACTTTTTGGGGTTCAACCTTACATTATGCTCTAGAAGTCGATCAAAGACTTTTTCCAAGACACCAATGTGCTCTTGTCGAGTTTTAGATTTTTCCAAGAGATCATCCACATAATCTTCGATGATCTTATGCATGTAATCATGGAAGATGTATGTCATGGCACATTGATAAGTGGCACCTACATTTTTGAGGCCAAAGGGCATCACCTTGTAACAAAAAGTCCCCCAAGGTGTAGTGAATGTTGTTTTGTGTTGGTCATCAAGATTGATTCAAATCTGGTTGTATCCTAAAAAACCATCCATTAGAGAAAGCATTTCATGGCCAGTGCAAGTGTCGACAAGAGTATCAATGTTTGGTAGAGGAAAGTCATCCTTAGGACACACTTTGTTAAGATCTTGAAAGTTAGTGCAAATGTGTATCACCCCATTAGGCTTGCAAATGGGTACCATGTTTGAAAGCCACTCAGGATAGTCAATGGGGACAATGAAACCCACATCTAATAGCTTTTGAAGCTCTTATTTGACCATGAGGGCAATGGTAGGATGCATCCTTCTCAATTTTTGTTTGACAGACTTAGCATCAGAGTGCAAGGTGAGATTATGGACAACCAAGTTAGGGTCAAGACCAGGCATGTCTTTGTAGGACCATGCAAAAATGCCCTTCTTCTTCTTGAGGAGAGCAATTAATTGCTCTTGTTCATCTATGGATAAAATTTTACCAAGTTTGACAATTTGGGGATTGTCTACGTATGAACTAAGGTTCACATCGATGGTATCTTCAATAGACATGTGAGAACCTTCCTCAAGATGATGGGGCATTGGGATCAGATGAATGTCATCTATGACATTATCAAACTCTTCTGACTCAACCTCTTCTATGTTTGCTTGGAAAACCTTAGGATATGAAGGTGAAGGTGGAGGTGATGGAGGAATGTAGTTGGTTGAAGCCCTTAACAATTCCTCAGAAAGGATGAATTTGGAGAAGGATGGAGGTGAGGAAATCTGGTCCATATCAATAAGGCTCATGTCAATTGGAATTGGCTTTGCCAAATCGTATGGATTATGGAGTGGGGTGAATAAGTCAACAAGATTCATGTTGACTTAAAGGGGAAAATGGTGGTTGGCAATGTGGAGGATGGATGGATCTTGTCTGCTAGAACCGATGCTAGAACTCTGGGAACCTGAACAACAATGAGCAACACAAATAAATGCAACAGGCAAAAAGCCATGTACATGCAATGCAATTATTTATTTATTTAAATTTGTTTTTTATTTTTTATTTTTTTATGTTATGTACATATATTACAAGAAAAATGGTCGGTGAGATGGATTAATGAAATGGAGGTGGTGGTTCACCGGTTGGTTTGGCTCACTCTTGTGGAAGAAGCAAGTGAAGGATGGGCTGATGGATGGGGAACATTATGAGGTAATACTCATATTGTTCAATGAATGGAATGATGGGTGTTGATTCCTCATCAGATTCATCAGAAGCAATTGATAGAATAGTGTATTCTTCATAGATTTCATATTTAGATTCATCGGTGTGATGGATATATCCTTCTGAATTCAAATGTAAACTTTGAAAATCTTGTTCAAAAGAAGTGGAAGAAAGTGGATGATAGCCTAAACCTGAATGGTCATGCGCTTCTCGATATGAAACATCGATGATCTCATGCATTCCCTATTCATGTCATCCTAGGCCATGTCCTTACCAATTAACTATATGAAAATATCGGGATGGAAAACCCGACATGTGTTGTATATTGGTAGGAGTTGGTTGTTTGGGCTCATCTAGGGAAGATAGATTGGATGATGAATCAATCCCCCCATACATAAAATTAATGCTATTGGGAATTGAACCCATGTTGTACACCACTCCTATAGATAAGGGTGGGTCACGTGGGTGACCATAATCCTTAGTAGTTTGGATGTTGAGCGGTGTGACGGTGATGTCTTGGACCACGTATTCACCAATACCAAGATTAGTGAGGTGGACCTCAACTTGGGATGATGTGGATGTGGATGTGGATGTGGAAGACTCGAGATTGGTTTGAGGTTGGAATGGCATCTCACAATCCATTAATTTGACTTGTGAGACATCAGATGATGTGGATGGAGGTGGATTTGGCTGAGGTGGTTGTTGAATGGGTGATGATGTGGAGGGAGTGATGATGGAGGATGCTGATGTTGATGATGGGGTTGACATGGATTGGGTTTGACCACATGTGCATGTAGTCAAAGGTGATGAAGATGGGGGCATGGAGGTGGAGGCTTGATGTGAAGTGGTGATGGGGAGCTCCTCAAGAATAGGAGATTTTGATGAAGAGGTGGATTGTGTGGTTGATGAGAGTTAAGAATAGATGAGTGGAAGGAAGCATGGATTCATAAGGATTTGAAATGAAATTGCAATACTTAAATGGTTCAACATCCACAGGTATGCAATGAACTTGACCCTCATGTACATATTTTAAGCATTGATGAAGTATATAAGGGACACATCTCATTTCCCTCATCCAAGGACATCCAAGGAGTACATTGTATGCCATGGAACCTTCCAAGATGTGAAACATTATGTGCAACATTTTTACCCCCACTTCGATGGGTAAAATGATAGTGCCAACTATGGAGCAGAGAGCATCATTAAATGCTTTCAGGGTGAAGGTGGATTTGGTGATGTGGGATGGTAGAATATTGAGGTGTTGGAGAGCGGATGTGGTGATGATATTGATAGAGGAGCCAATATCAATCAAAACTTATTTGAATGGCTTCTTATCAATTTGAGCCATGATGTGCAATGGAGGGTCCATCGATTCTGATGATATTGGTTTGATTTCAAAATCATAGAATGTAATGGAAGGCTCCATACATGTTTGGATGCTCCCCACAAAATTTCTAAAGGCATTAGCATCTTGAGATTGAAGTTCAATGGATTTTAAAATATCTATTAATACCTCACGATGTGGGGGAGATTGTTGTATAAGCTCATAAATAGATAGTTTAGTTGAAGCCATTTTAAGGCTAGTGGTTAACCGGCTACTCAGAGAGATGATTGGTCTTTGAGGATGATTGGGAAGATGAGTGGGTAGATATGGATGACTTGGAATATGAATGGGTTGCGAAGGATTGGTGGAGAACTAGATGGGAGATGATGAAGTGGCAAGTTGAGACACACTTGCCTATGGTGCTATGGGAGATTGAATAGGCTACTATTGTGCATTTTGTTGATTTGTGCACTGTTGACCTCGGGTGACTACATGAATAGCACCCACAAAACCTTGGTACTATTGAACATGGTTAACTTGATTAGGAGGAGTCTTGGTATTTGACCCTCCTATTGTTGGTTGCACCTCCTCATGATGAGGAAGTGGTGTTTTATAGATGCCAAGGTTTTGGTTTTGTTGAGCTAAGGGACTATCAAGCTTGATGGCCCCTAAGTCAATGAGATCTTGCACTATCTTTGAAGTTACAGCAAATATTATCATGCCCATTCTACCTATGATAAGGGTAAAATAAATGTTCCCTATAGTGTTTACTATGCTTGGTAGGGTCATCTAGTTTAACCTCAGGTAAGGCAAGCTGGTTTGTGTCATACAACCTATAAAATATGGAAGCATATGATTCAGATAATGGAGTGTATTGGTGATTTTGTCGAACAGATTGTCGATGTTGGTGATTTTCCATAGTTGGTATTGTGTTTTGAACTGGTTGTGATGGTGGAGGAACCACTTGATATACAATTTGTTATGGTTGTTGTTGCATAGGTTGTTGTTGTTGAGCCATTACCAATTGGCTCATGACCACTTGATTGACTTGATTTGCTTGATTGGTTGGATTGGCCTGGTTTGGCTTGGATTGGCTGGAGTAACTACCTTTGTATTGGCCCTTATTCTACCATTCTTTATTTTTGGGATTTAGCACACCTTCTTGGATTTTGATCTCCTCAATTATGCTAGCATGGGCAAGAGCTTCCTCAAATGATCTGTACTGTTGTAATTGTAATAACCAGGAGATGGGTTTTAGGCAACTCTTGGTAAACAATCGGGTTAGCTCCTCCATTGGTAGGGAGAATGGTAGTTTTGTGATAACAACCCTCCAACGGTTACCAAAATCATATACTGACTCATCATCAAATTATTTTAAGCCATACAAGTCAGACAATGATACTTTCTTTCTAACATTGAGGGAAAACCTTTCGAGAAATTGGTCAACCAACTGTTCAAAAGTATAAATACTATGATGAGGTAAATGGTTGTACCACTCTACGACATCTCCCCCAATGTCTGAGGAAATATTTGGAGCATTAAAGCATCATTACTTTGAATTCTAAAACATGAGTGGATGAATGTGCTCACATGCTCTCTAGGGTCCTCAGTCCCCTTGAATTTGTCAAATTTTGGTATTATAAAATCTATCAGATATGGTGGTGATGGTATCAAAAAGTGAATTGGTTGATTGATAAGTTGTCTTAAAGTTGGCTTTTGGTTCATCATACCAGGAGTATGTTGCATCAGACTATCAATCTATTGTTGCATTGCTTGAATTTGAGGGTCTTCCCCAGGTATGTGGAAGCCTTGAATCACTTGATGATTTTGTGGAGATGAAGTGGTGAAATGTTGAGGTGTGATGAGATTTTGATGATTTGATGGACTGGATTGAATTTGGTGATGTTGATGATTGAATGATTGCAAATGATGGAATGGAGATGATGTTTGAGGACTATGAATGGGTTGACTCATTGGAATGGAATAGGTGTGGATTGATGGAGGTGTGGGAATGGAAACCATAGAAGGTTGCGATATCCATGATGGATTTGATGAAAAGAATGTAGGTTGAGTGGAAGTGGGTTGAGGCTTAAGATTTTCCACTTGTACTTGTTGTTGGGGACAAGATTGAATGTTCTGTCGCTCCTTAAGCAATTTATTAAGGTGTTGCCATGCATCTTGTATGGCCATATCTGAAGTAGATGGTGTGGATGTGGTTGGAATGGATGAAGTGGGTGGAGGATAAGTTGCAATAGGGATTGCAACTGAATGTGGGGTAATGGATGTAGTGGAAGTTGGCATTTGTGAAGCAACATTGACATGTGCTTCATACAATGGATTGCCATAGGTAGTGGTGTATGAATATGGAATGGAAGTGCTTGGAGCACATGACTATTGTGGAATGGACCAATGTTGGGAAGGTGCAGATGATGCCTCAAAAAGAGGGTTAGTATACACCTAGGTGAAGTTGGAAGGCTAGGAATGGGTAAGTTCCTACTGAAAAGAAGGATCATGCATGGGTGGACTATTGATTTGTTCTATAACATAGTTAGCAGATCTTTTAAAAGCTTCCACTTTGGCCATGTCTATGTGGGTGATGTTATAATCTATGGGAGATGATGACTCAATTTTTGGAATGGGAATGTTGGTGGCTCTGTGTAACACATCAATGTTTGAAGTGTACACAATATGTGATGGACCCGTAGACAAACTAGAATAACTTATATGTATCACACTGATAGGGTTAACCATAGAAGTGGCGAGTGAAGAAGTGGAACACTCCATGGATGAAGTGATTTGGATGGCAAGGGCTTGACTCAAAATCTTTGCTTGGCTTTGGGTTGAAACCATAAGCTAATGAGTCAGATGGGGTGGTGAAGTGTATGGAATGTGTAGAAAGAAAATGCAAATGAAGAACACATAGAATTAAACAAGCAATTTTAATCCTATGCTTTGCAACAATTTTGTTTTAATATTTTTTCTTTTGTGGGGTTTATATGTTTTAAATGTGCTAATCTAAATTATGCAAGGTGAAATCTATGGTTGGATGGCAAATGAGATTCTTCCTGGTGATGAAATCCAGAAAGTTTGCTCATGGGTGACTATGGTTGCTAAGGGTAGAGATTGATGGATGGAGATGAAGCCCACCATCGCCAATTCTCAAACAATGGTTGGTGATGAAATCCAACTCACTATTGTTTATTGTGAAACATGCAATGTGTGTGATTCATTTTAAAATTTATGTTATCTATTGTGTTCACTCAATGTTGAAAACACACCTATTTCACTCGTCTAAGATAGAAGCCAAAAACATCAACACTAAGCTCCTCAAAAGAACTTAGGGGTACACCACTTAAGACCCACCCTGAATCATCAAGTGATTCCAACAATGGAGGGTTCACCCAGTTCTTCTACCCTGAATCATCAAGTGATTCCAATAGTAGGAGTATACTTAAGTATTGCGGTCTTGTTCCAACTTAGAAAAGTAAAAATGGAAATTTTCAACTCTATGATGCAACTAGTAATGCTTTTGTAATTTCAAATGCAAACAACATACAAAAATAGTGAATGAATACACCAGAAAGCAATAGAAATCTAAAATAAATGTGATTTACTATGAATGCATTTATATAATGATGTAAATGCCTAAGATGCAAATAAAAATGTAAATGCTTTGAATAGAAAAATAAATGATTTTCTTTTTGTTGATTTTACTATAAAAAGCAAGAAAATGAAGACAAAAATGGGTTAGGGTTTGAAGTAGGCTTACCAGGAAGCCTACGTATTTCTTCCCCACTCTATGAAATGCACCCTAGAGCCACTAGAATATTGTAGGGCATCTCTATGAATACTGAAGGACATCCCTCGAACATTGCAGGGCATCCGTGCGACCTCTGATCAAATTTTACAATTTTCCAAAAACCCTAGTTTTTCATGAAAACTACGTGAACAAATTTTTGGAACCTGCAAAATGAAAATAGAAACAAAAATTAGTGACAAAGTAAGTTAGCATGAAGAACCCTTTGGGGGTCCCACCGTGATCACCATTTTGTAAATCAAAATCGAACAACACCAATACAAAAGATAAAGTAACAAAAACATAGTAATAACACAAGATTGCACAAGATGAATAAGCTTTTTATTAATGCGGGTGGATCTCAAAATGATACAATCAATGTGCCCCAATATGGGGTTTTACAATGCTTTTGTGATACAAATTTACAAATACTAGGGTTCTCTGAAACCCTAGGTCAATACACTACTGGTGTCTTCGCGCTCATCTTCGATCCAAACGAGGTTGCGGGTGGGCTTGTGTATCCTAAAAGGGCCACCCTAGCTTCAACATCTTCCAGAAAGATGATCCCTGTACCTGCAAATAGAAAACAACAAAAAGATATTAGAAGTACCTATGAGGGCTCCATAGTGTGAGGCCCTCAAAAATATAAAACTACTAAACCCTAGATGTTGCAGAATATAACTAAAAATAGAAGTGCAGGAATGTAAAATAAATGCACAAAATATTCTTACCTTGTCAAAATGCTAATTTCTATCTCTACTCCTATTGATGATGGTCGCGAGGATGCTCGAACGACGCCCGAGGGTTGGAGGACTGCATATATACTATGGGAAACACCCAGGGGCATTATGTGAAGGTTGCGGATGCACCATAGAGTTCCAAAAATTCCCAGAGGTGCTCAACTGGCTTTGGGGGATGTTTTGGGGATGAGGGCAGTGTTGTAGAACTAGATATGGTTTTGCATAGATTTTGCGATGATAAAAAGAGTAAGGGGATGGCGGAGGTGAACGAAAAAAATGATGGTGAAGGGGCTAGGGCAGAAGGGCTTGAGGATTTCTTAGGTGCTTAATATTCTAAGAGATTCTAAGGGTTTGATTCATCAAAATGACTCCTCTTTTATAATCTTCCCTTGAACATGTTAGGGTTTCGACGACACAAAATGAGCGGTCGAGATTAAAACATGAGGAAGGGTGGAGATTAAGTTTGGGTAAGTGGCATGGATTGAGGTGGATGGATGGCTGAGATTAAAACGTGGTGGATGGCTAGGATTAATTTATATAAATACATATATATTTATTAATATATATATATAATATAAAATATTAATATTTAAATATATATTAAATAAATACACACACACAAAAATATATAATATATAATATATATATATATATATATATATATATATATATATATATATATATAATGGGTGGTTGTGATTGGAGGACACGTATGGATGACAAGTGGCTAGATTTTGGTGTCTATAGGAATATTTGATCATTAACTAATTCAGGAAAAAATATTATATACTTTCTTTTGATCTCCCTCTAAAAGCAATTTCTAATGTATTTTTGAAATTGATCATGACTATTTGAGGAAACTTATCTCTATCAACCATACTTGATCATAATAAGGTGCTCAAAATGATTATCATGCTAGGTTGTCATGGATCAGTAACTTTGATCTCAGACAATATCTCAAATGGATTTCACATCTTCTACAACAAATTAGAAAGAGAGTTTTGACATTCTACTTAGAAATATTCTTTCTAAGAAAAGGGCAAGTAACTAATTAATGCTCACATTAATGAAACACTATGAAATTACTTCTAGAAATATTTGCTAACAACTAAACTACTTTTGTATTCTTATCAACTACATTATGTTACTTTTCATTATGAACGTCTAACTATTACAATGTATTATTAATGTTTGATATTTTTCCTTAATCCCCTTCCATTTACAACATGCATGCCTCTATATTCAGTCATTTTTATTTATTTTCAAAATCATTATAAAAGGGACTAGGGATTGACTATTTGGTCAAGGATATATATTATTTATCCTAATTTTAATTTTCTTTATTATAGAAGCTTTTATTGTATCTTCCCTGCAAGTAATATGTTGGATTTCTAAAGCAAATGTGACTATCCTATTGAGACACGAAATATTAATATATTTAACTTTTATTACACATTATTTCATGTTTATTTCCTATCAAATATATGTCTACTTCTAGTAATATTACCCCTACATTTATTTCAAAATTTAAAATTTGCTTAGTGATTGTTGCTACTGACTAATAGATTATTGTAGTTAGTTTGACTTAATTATTTTATATAATGGTAATAAATATATTTAATTAACCTATGAGTAGGATATACCATAAGTTTTCATGTATATGTATTAAAATATCCATTTTTTTGAGTGTTTAAGTGTACCATGCTTGTGTTGAGGTAAGGAAGGGCATGCACACTATTAAAAGGGCAAATATTTTGCCATCCTTACATATTGGTTGATAAGTACCTTGGTTAGATGGCTAGTGGAGTGATACTTAAGGTTTATCACCTAAATGGTCTTGTGTTCAAATATATTTTCTTTTATCAAGGTTTAACTTACTACTGAAGTGGTGTCCAAAAGTCATGCCCAACTGTCCACCCATGACACCTTTTTTGGTGTTTACACATATTTTCATAAAAAATAAATTTATGTAACTTATTTATTCCTCTTATTGTGCATATACCATAAATATATGTGGATGAAATATGTTATATTTTATATTACTATTAAAAATGGAACTAACCTTTACACCATGTACTCATGTTAGACATGCACCAAGTACTAACCCTTGCACCACATACTCATGTTAGACATGTTTCCCATCCTAGCTCTGCTTGTGTTAGCTAATATACTATTAATGATGGAAAAAACTCCATATTATTTCATTATGTCTATAGTGCATGCTCATTATTTACACCCCTCATGATAGATAATATGATGCATCATAATATATTTTGTAGCCTCCTTCCCCCATTTTACATGTAGCAAAAATATGAAGTGGCACATTGTCGAGAATCACCTATTATCAATAAAATATTATAGGAAATATAGAATGATCACATTATATGTATCTATTAATGATATTCACAATATCATCCTATATTCAAATATCTTGCATGGGATGTGTTCATGCAAAAGGAAGAATTATTCATGGGCACATTAGGTTGGCAAGGATTCACAAAATTCCTCTAACCCTCCATGGATAAACTTGTCACTCTTGTTATTGCTACTTCTGAGGTGTCCACCTCCAACCTTCACACATGAATCTGGACTTCTCACTAGTTTATCACAAATTATATTATTATTTAATAATTATACTCATCTAGCCTACCCACTTCAATGCTGCTCCTGCCTCTACATTTTTTGACATCTCTAATAACTCTATTGGCTCTCAATAAATTATCTTGGATACCATCATGTTTGCAATATTTATCTCCACCTTCACATTATAGATTCATTTCTCTTACCTTTTTTAATTACTTTAGCACAATTCCCAATGCACCATCATTTCTCTCATTCCACCATAATCTTCACCTAGATTATGACACTTGTACCATCCTTCTTTGATTCTCTTTTATCCTATCATAGCTAGCCACATTGAATGCCATGCTTTAATTATCACCTCATGTGATTTTTGGTGCTACTGCTTGGGACCATATTCTTCACTTACCATCTTATCATTTCCCAAATTATATCTCAATGTCTCTTTTCTCATACCCATTCCCCCAATCATATCTCTCCTTTTCTCCCATATGACATTCAACACAAAAGCCTCCTTTTTGAGTTCTTATGGAAATATTTCTCTTTCCTCAGAACTCAAGGAGGAACTACCCTAATACTATGGAGTGTAATATTTCAAGGTTCTATTTTCAAAAGAAATGTTATCTTATCATAAAAATATGAAGAATATTAATTTGTAGGCTTCATCGCAAAATTGGTACTCCTACACTAGTTATTGATGTGTCCATTATGCTAACAAACACATCAAAAAGGGATAAAATATGGACATCCAATTTCATGTGCACATTGAATTATTTAACAAATACCCTAACACTTGGAATATGCATGTCTTTGCACATCAAAATAAGGTTAAACCTTAGCATCGACCAATTCCTTTATAGCCATATTGTTTACTTGCACTGCCTAATACTTTCTAGATTGTAGAATGAATTTTACACTATAAATTTATTTTGGCACTATGATATGGCCCCTATATCATGGTTTTACCCCCTTGTAGTTTGACCTCTTTAGTGCACATTTGTTCTCATACTATGAAAATATTTTTGGAGTATGGATCCTCTATCAATCTATGGATCCTTGTTTCCTCACTATAATATGATTTGACATGAAAATATGGTATGCCTATTTTATTATCTACCTATTCCTAGGACCTAGAGTGGAAATCAAGAACAAAGAGTCACCTAGGATGAACTATGATAGGCATAATACTTTTAAAGGTCAAATGCATTTATTAAACAAGCATGCTATACCACAACCATTAATAAATGGGCCAACTACTTTGCTAAAAGTGGCCCACATAAAGTACTAATAGGAATATTTGCTCAGTAAGTAAATCAAGAAAACATATCAGACCTGTTCTTCTGATATTCCTCTAAAAACAATTTTTAACTTGTTTTGAAATTGATCATGACTACTTGAGAAAGCTTATATCTATAAACCATACTTGAACATAATAAGGTATACAAAATGATTATCATGCTAGGCTATCTTAGATCAATAACCTTGATCTAATGCAACAACTTAGATTGATTTCACATCTCTTGCAACAAATTAGAAAGAGAATTTTGATGTTCTACTTATAAATACACCTCTTGAGAAAAGGGTAGGTAACTAATTCTCGCATTAACAAAATACTATCAAATTCCTACTAGAAACATTTGCTAACAACTAAACAATTTTTGTATTCTTTCCTATTTAATTCTCTTCCTTGTAATTATAAACATCTAACTATTACAATATATTAGTAACATTTGGTATTTGTCCTTAATACCCTTCCATTTACAACTTGCATGCTTCCATACTTGGTAATTTTAATTTATTTTTAAAATCACCATAAAAGAAACTGGGAATTGACCATCTAGTAAAGGATATAATATTTATCCTAACTGTGATAATCCCCATAAATGCTAATACTTTTAGTTGTCTTTATTATAGATACTTTTATTGTATCTTCCCTACAAGTAATACATTGAATTTTTATAGCATCTATGACTATCCTAGTAAGACACAAAAACATTGGTATATTTACCTCTTATTGCATTTTATTTCATATTTATTTCCTATAGAATGCATTTTTACTTCTAGTAATACTACTCCTACCTTTATTTCAAAATAAAAAATCTGATTAGTGATTATTGTTGTCGATTGATAGATTAATTTAGTTATTTTGACTTTATTGTTTTGTATAGTTGTAAGAAATGTCTATAATTAACCTATTAGTATGATAGATCATAATTGTTCATGCATATGTTTTAAAATATCCCTTATTTTGAGGGTGTAAGTGTATTGCGCCTATGTTGAGGTAAGGAAGAGCAAGTGTTCTATCAAAGGGTAGGTGTTTTTCCATCCTTACATATTGATTGATAATTCCTTCTTGGTTAGATGGATAGTGTATTGATCCCTTCAGGTTTGTCACCAAAAGGTCTCGTGTTCAAATATCTTACCACTTTGAGAAGTTTGACCTTACTACTGAAGTGTTGGTCAAAGTCATGCCCAACTACCCACCCATGACACATTTTTTGGTATATACACATATTTTCATTAATACTTTTTGTCACTTAATTATGCCTCTTATTGTGCATGCCCATAAATAGATATGGAGGAGAGGTGGTATTTTTGAATTTTATAGTACTATGACAAATTGCACTATCTATGTGTTAACAAGTAAATTCAAAATTTTGAATTCAAATTTTCATGACTTTGTCACAGTGTGAAGGATAATTTTTTTGAAATCCATATCATTTATATACAAAAAAAAATTGAGCCCTTTTACTTTAGATCACATGAGTTTTTAATCTATTTGCAATGGTCATATGACTTTTTTTCTTATTTTTCTTATGGACCATATGTTCCATATTTATTTATGGATTTGTTATAGTCTTGTACAAGTTTTTTGGCTATAATAACAATATTATTTTTATGATTAGCATACGATATGCCTTGTTCTTATGGTTATATTTATTACCATAAGGGTTGATTAATTAGAAATCTACTTGTTTCTTGATGATGCAAATATTTATTCTTAAGAATGGAGGATAGAATGTGATCACCATATCGTATGTTTAATATATTCTCACAAGAGGATCAATGTATTATATTCAAAAGGAAGAGTTATGATTTAACAGGAAGGATTGATCCAATTCATGCATCTTTGGAAAAAGAAGATAATAGGACTCATTTGACCTAATTAGGGCATGAAATTGACCCAAAACATGCCTTAAATACCATGATAATTATTGTAGGACTATGTTAGATTTGATAATATTATTCTTATGGAAAAATTGGTAGTTTTCTAGATGGATATGGAGGATCACACTTTGACAACCTTTCAAATGGTAATGGAGGCTCAATACTTGGAAACTTGATAGTATTCTAGATGATGCTTGAGACTTAGCAGTTTAGATACTCCATCTATTTGAGCACTTATTATGGGAGATATGACATCTCTAATATATTCTCTCCTTGGTCCTAAGCTCAAATTATAGGGGATGTTGGAATATATGGTAATTTGATCTTATTAGCCAAGTTCAATAGATGATGATTTAATCCTATGGGAAACATTTGATGTAGGCCTATAAGAAGTCTTGTTTTATTCACTCCTAAAATTATTGGTAAAACCACTTGCATGGTTATGTATTCACACCTAGTGGGATTGGTTAAACCACTTGATGGTTAACCATAACTAAATATTGAGTAAGGGTATAACAACTTGATTTAACCTTAATAAATATCTTATCCTTGGTTAATGTAGTTATATTTATAATTTGGGGATTAATTATGTACTATAAATATACCCATCTACTAATCCGTTGCATTAGTTTATCAATGTGTGCTTCATTACATATTGGGTGCCTACAAGCACCCAAACTTATTCTTTTGTCTTCTTGATCTTTTTATTGTATATTATTCTCTTGAATATGCTTGTGATGAATGTTATGCTTCATGTGATTTTTGGAGAGTATTATAAAATCCAATATGGTATAGAGTGGTAATGGAGCAATTTCATTCAATTCACAATTTTGATATGAGTTTCACAATAATCTAAGCATAAGCCCAATAACAAAGGAAAAAGGAAGAAAATAATAATGTGATGAAATGTGCACTCTTGTCCAAGATTGAAGTACAAATCTCAATTTTTAAAAAAGTGGCCTAAAGCAAGGTATGGATCAAAGCCATGAAAGAATAATTAAATGCAATTGGAAACAATGATACTTGGGATTTGTGTAAACTTCTAAAGAACAAAGATATAGTTGGAGTAAAGTGGTTTTTCAAGATCAATTATAAAAATAATGGATGAATTGCAAGGTATAAATCACGACTACTGGAAGAGGGGTATGTATAATAAAATGGTATAGATTATGATGATACAAACATACTTTTTGCAAGGCTAGCTGCAATAAAAATGGCTTTAGCCTTGGCAGTCCAAAAATATGCATTGCACATCAACTTGATTTAACGAGTAAATTACTAAATAATAAATTTAAGATGAGGTGTATATGGAATAATCACAAAAATTTGAAGTGAAAGGAAAAGGATACATATACAAGTGACACACACACACACACAAGCACCAATGACATGGTATTCAATAATTGATGTATACTTCTTGATGTGTGTTATTATGAGAAATATGAATTAATACCACATTGTATTAGAAAAGAAAATGTGATGACATTATGATTGCTTACTTGTATATTTATGATCTAATTTTCATAAGAAGTTCATCAAGAAATAATATAGATCAAGTAAGATATAATGGAAGAATATGGAATAAGCAATTTGGGTTTGGTGCATTATTTCTTGGTAAAAAAATATTGCATATGTAGTCTTTTTAATTTCAAGATTCAAAAGTGAACCTTCAAAAGATCGAATAAGAGAAGCTAAATGAATTTTTATGTATGTGAAAGGAAGTTTGATAAATGGAATTCGATATAATTTATCCAATACGATTGATTTTGTTGGATACACTAATTCATGTTGTAAAATATGGTAATATAACCTTATTGACAAATTTTGATAGATGATGTTGTAAGTCGGTGGTCAACCTTTGATGCAAGCCTATGAGTAATCTTGTTGTATTCAACCTTAGTAGGATTGGTTAAACCATTTGATGGTTAATATTAACCAAACCTTTATTATGGTTTTAGTAATTGTGGTTCATTACAATATCCCACATATGTAGCTTTGCTATAGTAGAATTGTTTTTTTGTAAATAGTTGATATAAGCCTAAGAGAAAACTAGTAAGATGGTTGGATGCACATAAAAGCTCATCAGGCCCAAAATTTTGGATAAGTTAGGAGAGTCCAAAATTTTGCCATAGTGATCAACTTAAAATTTAACTAAGTGTGGAGGGAAGAAGCCAAACTTTTGGGAGTGTTGATGTCATTCTGAGCAACAAAAAATTTGACACAATTTTAGGTTGGACTTGAAAATTGGCTAAGTAAAGATAAAGGTTAAAATTTTTTGATGTTGATGCCATCTTAGAAGTGTAGAAAATTTTGGCACAAAAGGATGGCTAGGGTAAAAATTTAGCTAAGGCAAAGAAGTTTGCTGAAGTTTTGAAAGGCTGATATAAGCATAAGCACAAGAAAAATCTAGAATCTAATTTGTCATCTTGATGATCAATGCAAAATTTCACTAAGGCATAGGGCCTAGCATAGGAAATATATAGACTTTTTGCAGTAGCAGACATCATCTAGAGGGAAGAAAAGTCTAAACATAAATATTCTGGACTTAGATTTTGGCTAAGAGAAAGGGCTTAGTAAGACATCAAGACCCAAACAATAATGAAAGGAGCTCAAATATATCTCTTTTAGGTATAATAATCTCTTTAAAAAATCTAAATGGCTTGAGTACTTCTCCATCACACACCTATCCTTGCACAACTCACCCTATCATCAAGAAAAATGGTAAAAATTAAACCTATTAGAAGATGCCCAAGATCCGTTGGAGGCATGTGGACACCACACTCATAGAATAAATTTGAACCAGCCACATTAGCATAACAACATCAAAGTAGTTAGAATAGGATGAGCTAGAAAGTGACATCCACACTCTACACTCACCTATGATAGACTTGTATATAGCTATTCCATGATGATTAGAGCTAATGATAAATGATGTAAATCTTATAAATAGCAATGCACCTCAAAAAGAGGGTCAAATTTTTAGTATTTACAATCTATGAATGTCATATGATGACTACTACCTATCAACATAATTCAATGTTGTTTAGTATCTATATTTTGTGTTGTCTAACATAATATGTGAGATATTTTATACATTTCTATTTATGTTCCTTGAAAGGTGTATTCTGCTAAAGCAATTTTAGTTAAATCTAGATTGTTATTTGGATTTCCATTTAAAGGGTCTCTAGAATGTATAAGAGGTGTGAATTAAATTACTCATTGTTCTATGATAGTTGTATGCTAGTTGTTCTATTAAGTATTGATTTTATTGTGTGTATAATACTATTGTGTGGTTGAATCTTATTGCTATTAGCTAAATCATAGTTAACCTTATTCCATTTTCTAACCTTGCACTCGTCTTACCCTTCTAATTTATCTTTTTAGTCTTTACCCTATTTCAATTTAGCTTAGCATTATATTAACTAACCTTATTTAGAGGCTGAATCAAAAGAAATTATGGGTCTTCCAATATTAACCAATATTCAAGGACACATCTCATCCACATTGATGGATTTTAGACCAACAATTTTTGGCATGCTTGATGGGACCCAAATTTCACCTCCCTAATTGAGTAGGATCATGGTGAAATTCTACTCTACTAGATTAATTTTCCAATCACCTAGCGACTCCACTAAAAATGAACTAATAATTTGGAACTTATCCACCATCCAAATTATAGGATTATGTTCACAAGATCTACAACTAAGAAGTTGGATCAACCTATGCAATTTTTTGAACTACTATTATTCAGATCTAGAAGACATAGATATCCATAATCTCCCCCATAGAAAGTGTAGGTTCCACATATTCTAAATCTCCAAGATTGTTTAATTTCATTAGATCAAAAATCATGGCTACTAGACCACAAATTTTCTTAGAATGGAATAACATGGGATCATTCAATTTAGTAAATTTTAATATTATTCTCCAAGAAACCTTGAAATAATTGCCAACTTAGGAAGATACTAGGGAGATATTATATGAACATTGTCAAGATGTGGTTGCTCTAGATTCCCTTCATACTATCCAAGATGAATATGTCATGGTAAGGCTTCTTGTGTTATCATTCAAAGAAAAAGTTTCACACGAATACAAGACTCGTCAAGATGAGATTATTACTTCTTGTGATGAACTTGCTAGAATATTTATCTAAGAATTGAATAAGCTAGGTAATCCATTTTAATTGATCTCTCAATTCACTACCATTCAAAGACATCCCCAAGAATCCATTATGGATTTCAACATCATATTTAGTAGAATCTAGGAAAGAATTCCATAGGATATTAAACCATTATATGCTCAAGCACTCATTTACTATCTTCATTATTTCAATATAGATCTATAATTACAAATATGCTATTCAAATATGTACATTCCCATAAGTATTTTATGTTGTGATATCCACTAAAAATGACTTAATTTCTATGGGGAAACTCCCATCTAGATTCATCTTAGCATATTTTATAGAGGTTATCCAATATATACAAGCAATACAAATTTTGATAATAATTATGCCCATGCCCACATTAGTACCATTTCCCAATCCAAAATATTTACCTCTACCTACAACACCCACTGTTCTTGTGTTACCTTTGCTAGATATTATGCATGTACTACTTGCTTTGAAGCCCAAAGAATCTCCACTTATGCAATAGGTGCTTACAACATTAGAAAATCTAACCAATGATATGAACACCATGAAGAGATAAGATGCTAAAAAAAATTATCAGCCTAAAATATTCCCCTCCATGACAAAAGAACAAGGGGTCTCCTTGAGCAATGCTAGTGGAAATCCCAATGCTATCTATAGTAACTAGGAGGAAGGACAGTCTACCACTTAATCCAATGAAAACTATTAATGCTCAACTTTCAATGATCCACACTGTGTAAACACTTGTATGGTTTATCAACACCAAGCATAGATAGCAACACAAAAAAGGCAAAGAAGACACAAAAAGTCCAAGTGAATATGTTGTGGGAACTAGATTAAATAAAATTGATGCAAGATCCATTGGAGAAAGAATCCATATCTATATTAACAAGGTTTAATAAGAATCCCCTACATGTAGATCCTCAAAAATTGGATCCATTCAAGGTCCCATAAAAACCAATAAAAAGGACACAGAAAGAGCTTTCTCAGTTTGTTCAAAGAAAAGAGCAACCTCCAACAGAATGTTTGATGGAGCAACCTAGGTTGGAACAATCAAAGAAAACTTAGGACCAAGCCTAGGATAAAATATGATGCCCTTTTGTAACAAAGCGGAAAAGTCTAGAAGCAACACAT
Source organism: Wollemia nobilis (assembly GCA_028583015.1). Classification (NCBI taxonomy): domain Eukaryota; kingdom Viridiplantae; phylum Streptophyta; class Pinopsida; order Araucariales; family Araucariaceae; genus Wollemia; species Wollemia nobilis. Next base: position 4,109,872 of record JAQPPZ010002224.1, read on the forward strand.
GACTACTAGATTATATTTTATGAACCATAGAAGAAAGATAAGAAGTAGCCAAAATCCCTAGGGTATAACATTATTGAAGAAGTAAAGAAAACCCTTTCAAAGCAAGTATGTATGATGCTTTTATGATTCCATGGTAGATTGGACTTCTTTGGGTATTGCCAAATTTTTTTCATCCTGAAGGCACATCATGTCTAGAGTCTAACTTAGTGAAGAACACAAGATTATATAGATAGGGGGCATGAATAGTATAAGATACAAATTTTCTCTTTTCTTTCCAAATAAATAACTTCAAGTAATAACAATGCGCAAATCACCACACTCATGAGAGACAAATATTTTACATGGAAACACCCTCTCTGGAGAAAACCATGGCAAAATATTGCTTAAAACTTTCTTTAATAATTTTATGGGCACCAACTCATAGGAGACACCAATCCCCTATACAAGTTCATGGACACCAATCCAAAGGATACATAAATCCCCTATACAATTTTGTGGACACCAATACACAGGAGAAACCAATCCCCTTGTTCAATTTCATAGAAACCAATCCACAGGAGACACCAATCCCCTTGCTCAAGTTTGTGGACACCAATCCATAGGAGACACCAATCCCCTTGCTCAAGTTCATGGATACCAATCCAAAGGATACACCAATCTCATTTCTCAAGTTCATGGACACCAATCCATAGGATACACCAATCCCCTATGTTGTTTTATGGGCACCAAACCATAGAAGACACCAATCCCCTCAACTCACAAGTCTAGTCTAAAATCTGCTCAAGTTTACTCCAAAACCTGCTCATAATCACTATTCAAATATGCTCCAAACATTTCTCAAATCTACTCACAATCACTACTCAAATTTGCTCCAAAACCTACTCACAATCACTGCTTAAATCTGCTCCAAAACCTACTCACAAAACTTACACAAATCTACTCCAAAGCCTACTCATAATCACTATTCAAATCTGCTCTAAAACCTTACTTTTCTTCACCTTGACTTGATTTAAAACAATCCTTATATATACGCAAATTCTATTTTATACCATCCCACATCCTCCGTAGGATAGATGTGGGATCAACATACCCATACAAATTTAAATAAAAATTTGCACCCTTAGAAAATTAAAATATTTGCTTGCTTGTTCGCATTTGTTGGAGGTCCTTGATGGGTTGCTTGTCTTCGTGGGCTAAGAAACTATTCACTTCAAAACAAACCCTTCAATCATAGCTCAAATTCAAACTCTTGCATGCTTTCAAAAATTATTGTGATAGCTTCATTGACGTCTTCATGTGATTTACCTCTATCCAATTGTTAACATTTTTTGATGATATATTTTCATAGTCCTCTAATGAGCTTTCAATAAATTATTAAAGAGTTTTGTACAACTTACTTGGCTCCATCGATGTTATGTTTTCTTCGTTTCTTGATGAAAACATTGCTCAAATTTATTCTTTTTCTCTTCAATGCTTGGATTCACAACATGGTTTATCTTGGACCTGCAACTCTCTTTTCTAGGTTTTACATTGATCTCGAAGACACACTCCAGTGTCTTTTGCTGCTCCTCTTTGATATTGAAGATACACTTCAATATCCTTCGCTACTTCACTCCAATGCTGAAGACACACTGCAATATCCACACACTGCAAAACACTTTCCTCACTATCGCATTGCTTATATGTCCATCCCTTCACTCGGGTTTGGTTGCTACTTTTCAAACTTTCTCAAGCACCCTCGGTGCCACTATTGCTATGATATTTCTGGTGCCCGTTAGCTTCCTTCTCAAAGATCTCCAAGCTGAATATCTTTCGCTGCTATGACACTTCACTCACTCTTTTAAATTTTTATGATGCACACTACTCTTCACTGCTTCACTCACTCTTTCAGATATCAACAATGTGCACAACTCTTCACTGCTTTGCTTACTCTTCAAATGCACACAACTCTTCATCACTTCGCTCACTCTTTTGGATATCAATGATGCACATAATTCTTCACTGCTTTGCTCACTCTTTTGATGCACACAACTCTTCACATTGTTGTGTCCTTGCCATTTGTGAACTCCCTTCATTGCCTCAAATTTTACCTCCTTCACATGATGTGCACACCAAAGATATTCATTGAATCATAATCTGAATTGAATTTCGACATGTATATTTATATGCTTTCACTTCTTGCTACTTGTGCTCAAGGACGTCGACCATAACTATTTGAATGCTTTACATTAGAAACTTTTGATTATAATATTTAAATATTAACACATACTCATATCTCAACATTACTTTTAATATTTAAATATTTAATTTAAATATTAAAGCCATATATCTTTGGTCCATATATCTTTGGTGGATTTAAATATTCAAAAATCAAATACCATTTTCTCTTTGAAGATATTTCTTCCTTGAATACCATTTGATATGTCATAACTTATATTTTCTCTTTGAAGATATTTCTTCCTTGAATACCATGCACCTTTGGCATCCAACTTCTATTTTCTATTGAATATATATATTTTTTGAATACTATGCACCTTTGACATTAATGACAACTCAATACTTCTAAAAATTTCCCCCTTTGTCATTGATGGCAACCCAAAAAAAACTTTCTTTTACTACAATTGGATTCACAATCTACTCCCCTTGACTAGCTGCTCCCCCTCACTGAAATTCTCCCTCTTTGACATCAATGGCAAAGGTTCCTTGGGGCTATAAGATAAGACACTTGACAATACCCCATTTCTCCCTGCTTTTCTTTGAGACTTCAATTATGATATGGGAGTGAAAATACCAAATTACCATGCTTCTCTTCGTGTTCCATTTTCTTTCTCCAAACTTTGAAGATCATATTTTTTTGAACAGATTGACTATTCTCCTTCTTTTTTACTTTGGAAGTTTAGGGAACACTGTTCGACACCATATAGCTGTATGCCCAAAATTACTACATTTGTAACATGTGATGTTGTAGTCCATTAGAGGTGCAAATTAATTAAAATTTATCTTGGTGAAGCCAAAATCATTCATAAAATGGACCCTACAATTTACAGCTTTATGACAAAAATGGTTAAATGAGAAACAATGACCATGAAAGAAATATTGAAACCTATTTGATTGCCTTGGAGGATATTGCCACATGGTTCTTTCATTGCTATATGTGATGGATTTTGTTCCTTTATGATGCTTTGTTTTCATCCTCCTTGATGCTTCCACTGCTCAACACATCAACATAGGTCTTAGGTTCTTCTTTAATCATTTTCTTTGATGCCTCTGTTTCTTTTGATCTTGATTCCACCTGTTGTTTCTTTTGACCTTCTCCAAACCCAAGTCCAGTATTTATAACTGAATATCTATATATTTTAATAATATCAAACACAAATTTTGCAATTTTCTCAAACTCATGTAGATTATCATTAGGTTTTTCAACTCCCTTCCTTAGAGAGACAACCTCAAGTTCCAATTTTTCATCTTCCAACTCTTTTGCCTTTAACTGCTCAACCATACCTTCTTCAATTTGCCTTGCCTCTTCAATTTTAACTTTCAAGTCAATGAGTTCTTATGACAACTTTACCTTTGTCTTCTCATCCTCTTGTACTTGAGCCTTCAATATTGAGTTATTATTTCTAACTCTCTTCAACTCTTCAAGAGCAACAATAAGTTCCTATTCAATGTCAACCATGGCTTCTTCTTCACTTTATAAATATTTCTCTTCTTCTTGGTCTTTGATAATAGGAGCATCTTATTTCTCTTCTATGGCCAAAAAATAGGATTTATTCTCTTTCACTATTGGAGAGGCTTTCATCATTGCTGCTGGAGTAATTTCTTGATTCCTCAACATAAAAATTCTTCTTATGTCTTTGAAAGATCTTCTCATGCTTGTTTTGACCATAACTATTTTTATTTTCATGATAAAAATTATTTCTTTCTTTTTCTTATATTCCTTTTATTATTAACTATTACTACTTCTATCTTGTGTAAAATTAGATGCATAGTGACCAAGGTTACCACAATTAAAACATTTCACAATATACATATCTTTGTGTTTTCTTGGACCCTTCTTATTCCTTCGCACAAAGTTAGATTCTTCTCCACTTCTTGATTCTTCACTTGATTCTAATTTCTTATTCGTTGTCTTATTTGAAGCTTTAAATGTTGCTTTCCATTTGGATGTTTGATATTTTTTAGTCCTCATCTCATAGGCTACGAGAATTCCATGTATCTCATCCATGCTTAAGGTTTTGATATCCTTCATATCTTCTATTGCCAAAAACCTTTGCATCAAACCTCATGGGAAGTGACCTTAATATTTTTTGAACAATATTAGAGTCTTCAATACTTTCTCCAAGTCCACAAATGGTGTTGACAACCTCATCAACTCGGAGTAGATACTTAGCAATATCTTCTTCATATTTCATTTTCAAGTCTTCAAAATTTCTCCCGTGGGTTTGAAGTTTTGCCATTTTAACCTTATCATCTCCTTCATATGTTCTTTGTAACTTGTCCCATATTTATTTTGCTAAAGTGCATTGCATGACTTTCACAAACTTTATTTCACTTAACCCACTTAATATTGAATTCATTTCCTTGATATTTTTTTCATATGGTTTCTTGACATATTGATTTATGGGAGGATTTGTAGGTGGTGTGAACCCATCCTCAATGGATTTCCATATATCATAACCATGTGCCAACAAATAAGTTTGCATCCTTATGCTCCAGAAAGCATAGTTAGTCCCATCAAACAATGGAGCCCTGTTTGATGAAAAACCTTCTTGTCTAGCCATGTGTATTCTTTGTAAGATCTTCCTTCAATTTGTTAGGCTTTCATGAAGGAACCCACTCTGATACCAATTGAAGAACACAAGATTATACTAAGAGGGGGGGTGAACAATATAAGATAAAACTTTTCTTTTTTCTTTCCAAAGTAATAACTTCAAGTAATAACAATGCAATAATTAAATAATGCACAAATCACCACACACATGAGAGACAAAGCTTTTACGTGGAAACACCCTCTCGAGAGAAAACCACAGTAAAATATTGCTTATAAATTTCTTCAATAAATTGGTGGTTTTCCATTGGGCAAGATTTTTCAAGTTAATGGCTTCTCGCTAGGTGAGATTTTTCAAATTGGTGGCTTCCCACTGGGTGGGATTTTTCAAATTGATGGCTTCCTACTGGATAGGATTTTTGAATTTTTTGACTTTCCACTGGGTGGGATTTTTCAAATTTGTGGCTTCTCGCTAGGTGATATTTTTCAAATTGGTGGCTTCTCGCTGGGCAGGATTTCTCAAATTGGTGGCTTCCAGTTGGGAAATATTTTTTAAATTGGTGGCTTCCTGCTAGGTGAGATTTTTAAATTTTATTTGCTTCCTATTGGGTGAGATTTTTCTATTTTTTTGTTTCCCACTAGTTAGGATTTTCCAAACTGCTTGTTTCCCACTGGGTGGGATTGTTTAAATTGGTTGATTTTGGCATTTTGTTTGGTTGTTTGACCTATTGTAAAAAGGTTTTGGGGCCCTTTAAAAACCTGATTTTAATATAATTTTAACCAACAAAAAAAATAAGTTTCATGGGCACCAACCCATAGGAGACACCAATCCCCTATACAATTTCATGGACACCAATCCACATGAGACACCAATTCCCTATACAAGTTCATGGACACCAATCCCCTTGCTCAATTTCGTGGATACCAATCCACAAGAGACACCAATCCCCTTGCTCAAGTTCATGGACACCAATCCATAGGAGACACCAATACCCTTGCTCAAATTCATGGACACCAATCCTCTTGCTCAAGTTCATGGATACCAATCTACAAGAGATACCAATACCTTGCTCAAGTTCATGCACACCAATCCATAGGATACACCAATCCCCTTGCTCAAATTCATGGATACAAATCCACATGAGACATCCCCTTGCTCAAGTTCATGGCCACCAATCCACAGGAGACACCAATCCCCTTTGCTCAATTTTATGGGCACCAATCCATAGGAGACACCAATCCCCTTGCTCAAGTTTATGGACACCAATCCATAGGAGACACCAATCCCCTCTGTTGGTTCATGGAAACCAACCCACAAGAGACACCAATTCCCTTAGCTCATAAGTCTGGTCCAAAATCTGATCAAGTCTACTCCAAAACATTCTCACAATCACTATTCAAATCTACTCCAAAACTTTCTCAAATCTGCTCCAAAACCTGCTTACAATAGCTGCTCAAATCTGCTCCAAAACCTACTCACAATCATTGCTCAAATCTACTCCAAAACCTGCTCATAAAACTTGCACAAATCTGCTCCAAAACCTACTCACAATCACTGTTCAAATTTGCTCTAAAACCTGCTCAAATCTACTCCAAAACCTTGCTTTTCTTCACCTTGACTTGATTTAAAACAATCCTTCTATCTGTGTGAAACTCTACTCTTTTACTCATTCCCATGTGTACTTCAAAAATAGCAAATCCTTTTCTAACTCATTTCAATTCTTCATTCCTTCTATTCAATAATATTTGCCTCAAATAAATATTAAAATACCAAACTCATTTCTAACTCATTTCAATTCCTTATTCCTCCTATCCAACAATATTTATTTCAAATAAAGATCAAAATACCACACTCTTTTCTAACTTATATCATTTCCTTATTCCTCCTATTTTCATAGAGACAAAAATATTTTTCTCAAATAATCAAAAGAAATTAATTCACTGTACCTCCAAATCTGCCTCAAACAAAATATTATATTCCTTGCAAGTGTAGTCAACTCACAAGATTTGAAATCCAACAGTCACAAGCTTTAAAATCCAATGGTCACATGCTTTCGCAATCCAACGATCACAACAAGCATCAAAATCTCAACAAGTGTTATCCTTTAAACTTGCCATGTGCCCCCTCCAATTGGGTATACGTGCATGGTGCATCACATGCACTGTGAGATGCTCACAATAAACTATCCGCACAAATTCTATTTTATACCATCCCACATCCTTCGTAGGATAGATGTGGGATCAACATACCCATACAAATTTAAATGAAAATTTGCACCCTTAGAAAATTAAAACATTTGCTTGCCTGTTCATGTTTGTTGGAGGTCCTTGATGGGTTGCTTGTCTTCGTGGGCTCAGAAACTATTCACTTTGAAACAAACCCTTCAAGTAGCTCAAATTCAAACTCTTGCATGCTTTCAAAAATGATTGTGATAGCTTCATTGATGTCTTTGTGTGATTTACCTCTATCAGACGGTTAACATTTTTTGATGATATCTTTTCACAGTCCTCCAATGAGATTTCAATAAATTATCAGGAGAGTTTTGTACAACTTACTTGGCTCCACCGGTGTTATGTTTTCTTCACCATTTGATGAAAATGTTGCTCAACTTTATTATTTTGCTCTTCAATGCTTGGCTTCACAACATGGTTTGTCTTGGACCTGCAACTCTCTTTCCCAGGTTTTACATTGATCTCAAAGACACACTCCAATGTCTTTTGCTGTTCCTCTTTGATATTGAATACACACTTCAATATCCTTTGCTACTTCACTCTAATGCTGAAGACACACTACAATATCCATACACTGCAAAACACTTTCCTCACTGTCGTATTGCTTAGATGTCCATCCCTTCACTCGGGTTTGGCTACTACTTTTCAAAATTTCTCAAGCACCCTTGGTGCCACTATTGCTATGATATTTCTGGTGCCTGATAGCTTCCTTCTCAAAGATCTCAAAGCTGAATTTATTTTGCTACTGTGACACTTCTATCACTCTTTTGAATTTCAAAGATGCACACTACTCTTCACCGCTTTGCTCACTGTTCTAGATATCAACAATGCATACAACTCTTCACTATTTTTCTTACTCTTTTGATGCACACAACTCTTCACCGCTTTGCTCACTCTTTCAGATATCAACGATGCACACAATTATTCACTACTTCACTTACTCTTTCGATGCACACAACTCTTCACACTACTATGTCCTCACCATTTGTGAACTCCCTTCGTTGCCTCAAATTCTACCTCCTTCGCATGATGCACACACCGAAGATATTCATTGAATTGTAATCTAAATTGAATTTTGGCATGTATATTTATATGCTTTCACTTCTTGCTACTTGCACTCAAGGACGTCGACCATCACTATTTGAATGCTTTACATTAGAAACTTTTGATTATAATATTTAAATATTTTGATTTAAATATTAACACATACTCATATCTCAACATTACTTTTAATATTTAAATATTTAATTTAAATATTAAAGCCATATATCTTTGGTCCATATATCTTTGGTGGATTTAAATATTCAAAAATCAAATACCATTTTCTCTTTGAAGATATTTCTTCCTTGAATACCATTTGATATGTCACAACTTATATTTTCTCTTTGAAGATATTTCTTCCTTGAATACCATGCACCTTTGACATCCAAATTATATTTTCTCTTGAATATATTTATTCCTTGAATACCATGCACCTTTGACATCAATGATAACTCAATACTTCTAACACTTAGCTCAAGGTCAGCCTATGTCTCAAGTGGTAAAAAATAGGTTGCCCCTCTTCTACTTGTTTCTATTTATGGAAGGGTGGGTTGTACACAATTGTATGGTCATATCTAGAGTAACAACCATAGTGATACCAAAATAAATATATGAAGCTATGGAATGGACTATACCTAGTCTAATTATGAAGTTTAAAAACTATATGGTACCCCAGTCAAGATTAATAGGGAAATTAAGGATATACCTATGGTTAAAGTTCTAAAAATAACTATCAAAAAAGAGGTGGTGGTGGTTGATTTAAAACCATTATTTGGCATATTTATATCTATATAATTCATAGCTAAGATAGGTGTCTACCTTTACATGACTATTGCCACATAGAAATCCCTCACAAAGGCAAGAAGTTAAAAATCTATGCAGAGAAGCCCACCCCCTATCATATAGGTAAAATTAAGGAGGATCATGTCAATCTAATCAATGCTAAATTAAATCCTATTGAAGTTATCATAGATGAATTGTGGATAGAGGATGAGTCCTCTCTCAAAAATTTTAATGCTATGATTGAGACTAGGATAGGCACCTATTCTATCATGAAATTTGAAGAGAAAAAATTGTAAGCCTTATCAAATCAAAAGCTTTAAAAAAAATCTAGAAGCTATATTTTGATGAATATCAATGCAGGAATGGTGCTAGAGCTAGAGTAGTATTGGTATCTCCTTTTAAAGGAATGAAATAGTTCTTATAGTAGTTGACTAGGAGATGTGCCAATAAGACTATAAAATATGAATCCCTTTATCTAGGATTGCTAAAAGTAGAGAAACTAGGAATTAAGCTACTGATAATCTATGATGGCTTTGAACTGGTGGTTAACCAGGTTATAGAGAATTTTAGTAGCAAGTAGAATTACCTCAAATTCTATCAGAATAAAGTCTAGGATCTATTAGAGAGTTTTGAAGCTTTGAACATAAAAATAATTTCCAAAAATAAAAATGCACAAGCTAATGCATTAACCTCTTAGGGAGAAAAATTCTACCCACAATTCAATATATGGAAGAATTCATAGTTAGTCAAGCTAGCTTTCAGGCCTTCTATGCTTTATAAGGACACATTCTAATAGGTGTTTAAAAATGATGAGTAGATAATAAGTTTTCTAATTTAGGAGGCAACCTATGTAGCTATGCATGAAGATATAATTGAGATCATAGATCAATAATGTGGTATTAAAATAAAGACCAATCATATCCCAAAAGGATTGATTACTCTTGAAAGTATTTTTGATAATAGTTATTGGCCAACTAGCCAAAAATTAGGAATTGAAAAGTACTGTAGGCCCAAAAGGCACATAGGAAATATTTTCCAAGTTTCCAAATTTTTTTCTAAGTATGGGAGTATCACAAGGCCACACTTTTGACCAAGTGTTTCAAGGCCACACATTTTCTTGAGGTTGCATTTGGAGTTGAGGATTTATGTAGGGTAGGATTAAAAAGTATGACCCAACTCATAAAATTACTAGACCGTAGTCAATATGGTCAAATGTGCTACTTGCAAATCCAAGAATGCATCCTAGCTAAATGGCGTAGCTAGGCCACAATTGGCTAAAATGTTGTGAAGGCATACATAGGCTACAATGAACATAGTTTGACTAGCTAGTGTAGCAAAGAGAAGTGTGGTCTAGAGTGCAACTGTTAGGCCAAGCTAAAGCAACAAAGCATGAAGGGAAAACATGGCCCCACGCTATCTAGCTAAACTTTAGGTTGTAGTAAATCTATTCAAACACATTAGTTGCACAATCCAAAGTGTAGGCCTATATTTGAGAATACTCCAGACCGCATTCAATAAAGTTTTATAAAGCAACAAGCCATGTCGACATCCTTAGACCATAATCAACATTGTTTGACTGACTAACCAAGCAAAGGGAAGTGCAACCCAAAGTGCGACACTTAGGATGAAGTAAAGTGACCAAGCATAAAAGGGAAAATATGACCCTGTGCTGTTTAAGCTAAATCTCAAGCCATAGTCAACATGGTCAACTCTTGAGAAAAGGATATTCAAGAATGCAATCTCTTTTTGCTACACTTTACATTTAGCTTGAGCATACATTGGGGAAAATAAATGGAGTCACATGCAACATAGCTACCTAAGGTTGCAAATATACCTAAAGTCTTTTGAAAGCTCAATATCATCTATCAAAAGATAGATCAATGGACAATTATGAAACTGAAACTTTACCTAAATAGAAATAATATTTGAATATGGCAAAGAGACCATAATGAAGGTAGACGATGCAAAACTAAGAAGCCAAAGTGTCTAAAATTATTTATAAGTTGTAGAAGGTTAAAATTGCACATCGATGACATATTAAAGAATGAAAGAATGAGGAACGACTCAGATGCATTCTTGGCAAGATCACATAGCTAGAACCATGGAAGCTAGCAAGTTGTAAAGGTAGTTACATAATATCGATGAAGCAAAATCATTCCTCTCTTCTTGAATGAAATATCAGGCTATCGCATTAACACTCCACTGATTGAGGTATCATCCTTCCTTTTAATGAACTATTATTTATGAAACATATTGTAAAACTATAAATAACGGTCCCAACAATCTTTTAAAAGGTCATCTCTATAGTGTTTTCTTGCCCTATAGTTGTATATTTTTTTAGAATCAATAGGAGCATTACTTGGACATTTGCCTTAGGCCTGTGTCTTATTTACTTGTGAAGATTTGATCTATGAAGTCATTTCTACTTTTGCTGCTATGGTTAGTATATTCAACTTATATTGGATTGCTAACTTAGAGCACCTTGGAATGCTTCATATTTAAATGTATGCTTGAAAAATATTTATTTTTTTGTTAGTCTAAGTATTGATCTAATTCTGCTATTTGGATTATTAGTACTCTAGATGTTTGAAATAGTCCTTGAAGTATACTATGTGCTTTAATAATGAAGATCACTAGTTTTAAATGTTGTTAGTATCAAGTGTGGAATACTGGAAATGTGATTTGTTAGAGGATTTCCTGTAGTTTTCTATGTTGTTAGCTTTATCCGACCATAATTCAATAATTACTTTTCTAACCCTTATCCCATTTCTATCTCTATCCTTATATATTGAATTGAGCTTAAGTGAGTCAACACCTAAATAGTTGATAAGGTATACCAACCTACTATGGAGGTTGTCTTGAAGGAATATTTAGTCCATCCAATGTCAAGGTTTAGGATGTGATTAGTGGGTGCTCAAATTTATTTTAGATTTTATAGTCATAGTTAAATATTTCCTTGATTTCAATGTAGACCCCAACAGTTCTAGCATGCGTGGTGGGATCATGTTCATACAATGCATGTTCATCAGCTAGACATAATTTCACTTTTTCCCTAAGGAATCAAGATTTAGTGAATTTTATTGACCTCAACAAATGATGATAATAAATTTATTTAGTGACTTTGTTTATTTAGAATTTAGGTAGCCCCATTCCATGTCATATCCATTCAATTATCCTCTATCAATTTTAGATGTTATGCCCCATATCCCTAGAGGAAAACTCAACCTTCGAGCTTCAAATCACAATTCCCTTGTAGAATCCTGTAAATTTGAAGCTCTATGACTCACCAACATTACCCTTTTTGGTATGATTCTGGTCCATTGAATATTCCAATTCTTCATGAAATATCTATGATCACTTTGAAAAATTTACCCAATTATCAAGGGAAAGAAAAAACTACAAGAGAGAATTGTCAAGATATCACCTCCTTGTCATCAATTTACAATATATTTACTGAATATGTCATGGTTAGAATTCTTGTATTATCCCTCAAAGGTGAGGTACTATCATGGTATAAGTCCTTAGAAGATAAAATTATTTGTAGCTGGTCAGATCTATCTAAATCCCTCATTGATGAGTTTAATGATCCTAGAAATTATTTTTTGCTACTTACCCAATTTTTGTTCCTAAAAAGATTTGCTCATGAATCTCTTTCTAAATTTAATGTTTGTTTTAAAAGAATGTAGGGGGGAATTCCACAATAATACCAACCCTCCCAATCCCAAGCCTATATCTATTCTATTCATGCTCTCCATATAGATTTAAGCCTTCTTATCCAAAAATATAAATAAAAAATATTCTATCATATATTTCAAGAAGCCATCAAAGATGAAAATATGATCATGTCAGGGCAACTCCCCCTTATAAAATTTAACCCTTCCTTTAATCCTCCTATCAACCCCCATTATAAAGAAGCCCTAGAGGAGGTTGAGTTATGGCCATGGTAAGGAATCAAGGAGATGTTTCTTCCAGCTCATAAAGGTAGTCAAATATGTGTAAAGCAAGAACCAAGAAGAGTGATACAATATATTGATAATTATGATAATAGTAAAGAAATATAGCCCTTAAATGCCCAAATGAGAAGATTCAACAATATGGACACTCAGTACCTTTGGCCCTACTAGATTTGCAATAAGTAATTCATCAAGGATAGTACCAATGAGGAGGAAAGAGGAGATAACAAGTTGTTTGTGGCCCCAACTTTATTTCCTAGCCCATTTTAGAAAGAATATTATAACAACAGTAATATAGGTGATGATAGGATATACAACATAACAATAAGTTATTAGGTGAATGGCCCCAGTAATTATTCTCTAGTGCCATAGGGCCTCAAACAAGATAGAGGAAGTCAAGTGCAAATACAAAAAATAATTCCAACAAAAAAATCTCTAAACAAAAAAATATTTGAAGCATTGGGAGACCTGTAATTCCCTACTATAACCTAAAGAGAAAGGAGGAAAAAGGTGTATCAATTCCAAAATATGGTGAAGGAGCCCTCCTAACTAGAGTAAGGCTTGAGAGAAGATTTTTTGGTACATGTAGATATCAATCTGATTGATCTCTCTCTTAAAGGTGAAACTAAAGGAAGTGATACAACTTCTAGGGATAGAGCTTTATGCTTTCACAAAAAAAAATTAGGTCCATGTTGTTTGTCACTCTCTATAGAAGAAGGCATAGTGTATAACTACCTAGTAAACTTGGGGGCTGGAAAATATGTGATGCCTCTAAAGGTGTGCAAGATTTTGGGATTGGCTACCAGCCACGAGGAACCTAAGTGTCTATTGCTCAAAGGGAGAACCATAAAATTTGTGGGAGTTTTGAAGCACTTTATGATGATGATATATGCACACTCTAATTTGGTTATTATATAAGATGTAGTGGTCACTGATGTACCTCCATTGTTTGACATTTATTTTTTTTAAGGTTCTCTCAGGAAGTTTGGATTTAGCTTTAAGTAGGAAACAAATCAGATAAAATTATTTGGTAAAAATAATATAATCAAAATATCTAGCCAAATCCTTTATCCTTTCATTGTCGAAGACTATAGATAGCAGCATCATAGTTTCATTCACAGTGGTGCTGAGGCAAAAGTAGAGATCTTCCCATGATAAAACCAATTAAAATACTCTTTTTCGAATGAAGAGCAATAATTAGTAGCTAGGGTGATTTATTTTCTTGGTCAAGAGATGTGGAGATACCATTTTATTAAGACTTGTGCAAATAAACATGGTAAAATGATGGGAGAAGAAATAATTTCTATATACCTTTACCTTTACATTATCCTCCATGGAAACCCCCTCTTCCACCTTCCCCTCCACCAAAAATGCTAACTCCTTAGAATGCCTCATTGGTTAAGAGCATAAATTCTACTACCCCCATGTATGAAAGCCATTAGAACACTAGAGATTAACAAGCACATGCCATTATATATACTGACATCCCACCCTTAATGTCTCCCTTGTTCTTATTTCCCATAGTATAGTCAGCCCCAACTGCATCTTGTATATCTAGCCATCCATTGCTAGAGCTCTTTAATCTATTCTAGGAATATGAAGCTAATTTCCAAAAATAGATAAAAGAACAACCACCTAGAAAAAAGAAGAAGAAAGAATTTTCCCTGAAGTTTAATGTTGTAGATCCAACTACTAATAAGTGACTCAAAATTATTATTGTCCTAAATTTCAATAAACCTACTTTAGAAATGATAGTAGCAAATTATGATATCAAGGTATAGGAGTTTGACATCCAAAAAATCCAAAGGGAGTATACAATTAGAGCTCTTTATGCTAGGGCAAACACATTGTATTTTTAAGGAAATAATTTGGAATTAAAATAAAAATCTACAAAAAATAAAACCGATTGCTTGAAGAAAATATTAGATTAGGAGGAAATGGAGGATAATGCCGTGAAAAAGAATGTTAAATATTTAGAGCAACAACTAAGAAAAACTCCAACCCTGGAGCAATTACAACAAAGGGATGGGAAAATACAAGCTCTAGAAGAATAGCTTAAACAAAGAAATGAAAAGCTCCAAGAACAAGAGGAAGAGTTGCAAAAACTAAAATTAGCACTACACTCTTATTAGAAACAATTGACAATAGTGAAATTAGAGCTAGAATAGTAATATAAGAAGACTCAATCTCCTAGATTCTCCTAATAAGCATTGATACAAATTAAAAAGAGAAACTAGAGCAAAATAATTTATGTAACCATGTAGACATTTTTGGTCATAGAGCATTTAAAATGCAACACTAGAATCATGAAGGAGGCTAAATATAAATTTAATAGAATAAGAGAAGTAACAACTAAAAAACAAGAGCAAGAAGAAAATATTCTCAAAATCCTTTAAAAAAGAACCTATCCTCCATTGTCATTATTATCAAACAATTTCTTGGATGAAGTAAACTATTAGATAAAGAAGATAATTGAAATCCATAAATTCACCCAAGAAGCAAGATATTTGATCCTTGCATTTAGTAAAAGGGAATAAAATGTGAGAATTCTAGTTGCAAAAACTATGGGTTTTAGATTCCTAGGTTTTTGAGATGACATAGGTAGATTTTGCACCAACGGGTCAATAAAATCTTAGCTTAAATACATAGCTAATAATGAAGAAAATATTGATTCATGGCATGCATCATTCATATTTTTAATGGGCTGCTTACAACACATGTACAAATTTAAGAGTTAGCCCCAAAATATAGGGACACTTCCTATTAAAAGAGTCTTCAACTAAAAATATCATCCATAAGCTCTAAGGGTTTAATCCCTCCATAAAGAAATTTTGGGACATAGCCTGTTAGACATTTCAACTTACTAGATCTCCCTCAATTGGTCAAAGAACTAGTGAAGAGCATTAGGGAAAAATATCTAAGGAAACTACATAGATGTAGGAGGAACAAGGTGAAACTACTGGCATATCCATAGCTAGTGCTACTAAAGTTGAAAACTAATGGATTACATGAATCAAACTCTCTTCAAGTTCATTCCTTCTTTTTTGACTCCATTCCCAATATATAATTTAATATGGGTTCTATGTTTCTGCAAGCAGAAACCCCATAGGAGGCACCAATAATGTGGATCATTACAATAGCCCACATAGGCAACTTTGCTACAATAGAATATTTTTGCTATAAATAGTTGATATAGGCATAGGAGAACAATAATAAGATGACCAAATGCACAAGAAAGCTTTCTATGCCTTAAATTTTTGGCTAAGGCAAGAGAGTCCAACATTTTTCTACAATATTAGACTCAAAATTTAGCTAAGTGTGGAGGATGGAAGCCTAACTTTTGGGAGTGCTAAATTCACTTTGAGTAGCAAAATTTTTGACACATTAGTAGGCCAAGCTTGAAAATTAGCTAATTAAAGATCAAGGTCAGAATTGTATGTTGTTGACATCATCCTAGAAGTGTATAAAAGTTTGATACAAAAGGAAGGCTAAACCAAAAAATTAGGTAAGGCATACAAGCTGGTCAAATTTTGAGAAGGCTGATGTAAGCAAAATTGCAAGAAAAAATTGACATCCAATATGTTGCCTTGATGATCAATGCAAAAAATTTCTAAGGCATAGATCTTGACATAGGAGATGGCTAAAATTTTGGAGGTAGCTGACGTCATTGAAGAGGAAGAAAATTTTGGCATACAGATAGTCTAGACTCAAATTTTGATTGAGGAAAAGGGATTAGTAAGACATCAATACCTTGGCAATAATAAAAGGAGCCTAGATCTATTCCTTCTAGGTAGAATCAACTCTATAAAAAATCTAAAGGGCTTGAGTACTTCTCTATTGCACAATTATCCTTGTGCAACTAGCCCAACCATCAACCAAAGTGGTGAAAAGTGAACCTATTAGAATATGTCCAAGATCTATTTGAGGCACATGGACACCACACTCATAGAAGAAATTTAAATTAGCCATATTATCACAAAAATATTAAAGTAGTTAGAATAAGATGAGATAGAAAGTGTTGCCCATGTTCTACACTCATCTTTGACAAGCCTATAGACAACTATTCCATAATGATTAGAGTTAACTATAAATGATGTAAATATTATATATAGCTCAACATGCATCAAAAAGAGGGTTGAATATTTAGCATTTATAATTTATGTATGATGTATGATGATTGGTACCTATCAATAAAATTCAATGTTATTTTGCCTCTATATCTAGAGTTATAGAACATAATATCTGAGTTATATTTTATGCACTCATGCTTATGTTTCTTGAATGGTGTATTTTTTTAAAGCAATTCTAATTAGATTCGAATTGTTATTATAAATATGTCTCAACCATTGATCCATTGTAACATTTTATTAGTGAGTGATTTATTATATTGTGGTAGGCCTATGAGTATGCACTCCTATTCTTTGGTCTACTTAATCTTTCTATTTTGCTTCTCTATTATCTTACATATGGCTTGTGGTGAATGTTATGCTTCATGTGATTTCTATATAGCATTATAAAGTCCAACACCTTCAATTATTAAAGTGAATATATTATTTCTAAATAAATTTTAGGAAAGATCTTATTTGATAGTTTTTAGGGTTTTATCCTTAAAAACCTTAGTGGAAAATTGGATTGCAAGGGTCTCTTATGCAATGACTAATTGGATCATAAGAAATATTCACTAATAGGTTCACCATGCTTTCCTTATTTTGGCATTTGTTTATTTATTTTTGA
Source organism: Wollemia nobilis (assembly GCA_028583015.1). NCBI lineage: Eukaryota > Viridiplantae > Streptophyta > Pinopsida > Araucariales > Araucariaceae > Wollemia > Wollemia nobilis. Next base: position 4,127,383 of record JAQPPZ010002224.1, read on the forward strand.
TTAATTAATTTTGATATATTATTCTAGTGATGCCTTGAATGCATAGATTTTGTTGAATTTGGTGAATTAAATTCTTTAATTGTTTCTAAAATTCCTATTTGTCTTTTATGGATTTTTATAAAAAAGCTATTTCCTTAAATTTGTACATCAATATTTTTTATGTTCATTTTCTCCTTTCTATGTTGCCTTATTCTCTATGTTAGAGTACCACCACATCTCACACTATTTGGGTTCTTATATTTTATAGAGAATGTATCCATTATATTAGGGATGAGAGTGAATATCAATTTATTTTTATATCATATAGCTAGTGGTAAATTGGGGCTATTCCTTCCATTTTTTTATGATCTTGAATGTACATGATATCTATTGAACATTTATGATGAAATTAAAAGTTAGGAGTAAAATTTTATCACAATTACCAATTAGGTGCTGATAATTTATTTAATACACCATCGAAAAACTATGGATTTAAATTGGAGTCCATAGGATTCATCGTGTTATTCAAAAAATATCAATTGCTTGAGAAATAGCATTCCAAATGTCACCATGTCATGACGTGCTTAAAGTAATTCATAGTTGCATCGATATAAAATTCCTTGGAGCACCATCCATAATATTATATATCAAGTACTTCCATATCACCATGTCATGATGTGCTTAAAGTACCTCATAGTTGCATCAATATAAAGTTCCTTGGAGCACCATCTATAAGATTCATTCATGTTATTCAAAAAATGTCAATTGCTTGAGAAATAGCATTCCAAATGTCATCATGTCATGATGTGCTTAAAGTACCTCATAGTTGCATAAATATAAAGTTCCTTGGAGCACCATCCATAAGATTATATATTGATCATATGAATATCAATAAAAAATTCTATAGGCTTCTTCTAGAGTTAAATCCTTTGCTGAGAAAGGTAAGAACGTGGTTGCAATGGCTTCAGTGGAGCCCTCCAAGCTTAAGTTTTTTTCTCCAACTCGCAAGATCCAAAAAAATATTGCTACCTCTTCCCCTAGGGTGATGTTGACCCAATACATAAAAGAGATTGACCCTATGGTTTATTTGGATGAAATTATGTTCTTGGCCACCTCTATGCTCTTCTAGACGAGGAAGATCATCAACCAAATAAAAAACTGGAAGGTGGCTACTCAGATTGAAGAAGCATCCTTTGTGGAGAAAGAGAACCAGGATCAGATCCATGTCTCTGAGTAGCCATGATGTCCTCTTTCTAGTTTTTTCTGGGATGCTTTTTGAATCTAGTTTCTTTTTGTTGTGGCTTTGAGCTGATCCCTTCTTGTCTAGTTTTGCTTCTTTTTGTTTGTTGAACCTCTATCCTCTAGTTGTTGTTTTTGTTGATTGTCTCTTTGTTGTTGTTGTTGTTGGTTGAGGTCTCCCCAGTATCAGTATCCTCTCTTATTTTACTAATTTAAAGGTTTGGGGATCCTTTTAAAACCCCATTATCAATAAAAAATCAAATAATTATATATGTGAATATTGAAAAATTCCAATATATATAGATCAATTGGCATTATAATTCCATTAATTAAATATTATCAAATTGATGGTTATATTAAAAGGGTTTTATTTATTTATCTATTCAAATTCATTATATATTTTTAATCAGAATATAAACACACCTTAGTAATGCTAAAATAATAGATTTGCAAATGAGGCTATGGGTTTACAAATAACTCTTGAAATATAAACTCATCCATCAAATCAAGTTATCACAAATTATAGATAATTGATACCAAGAAAATGTTTTTTTTAAATAAAATTATTGTTTTCAAAATCTTCTTTTTTTTCTAAAAATTCTAGGCTAAGACCTCTTAAGGGAATATTTATACTCAAAATCATTTCATCTAATAAAATCTCCATTTATTTGAAAGAGAGCATTTTTGAAATGAGTGAAGGTGGGAGCAACTCTAGTCATGAGATAAAAAATGGCATTGGTCTATCAGTGGGACTAGAGACAACAAAAATTGAGGTGGATCCAGACCCACTCCTCAGGATCATGGATTTCAAGAAACCCTTGTGGGAATCCCCTTCCTTACCCTTTGATCCATGCACCAAGTATTTCACTAAGGTCATTCAAAAAGACTCTTTCCCTTGGAGCATTCATAGTTGATGTGGACATCATTAGACCTAGGCTTATGTTTATTAGGCTTAGTTTATTTTATCATTTACTAAAGTCTAAGTCCTAAGTCTAAGTTAGATATTATGTTCTAGACTAGGTGTTAGCTTTTACTTATTTAATTAAGTCCTAAGTCTAGATTTGATTTAATAATATCTTATTCCAACTTGTAAATGTCGACAAATTTGGATGACATAAGTCTTTGGGTAAGATTAGTCTTCTTGTTAGAGTTAGAAAGATCTGTTGGTTAGCATCTTAGCTTAACTATAGCTTTTGGTTAAGCATCTTCTTATTTTAGAAGATTATGGTTGTTAAATGTATTATTTAAAGCACCTTATGTGAATAATATTGAGTTAGTATTTTTTTTATTTAGTTTCCTTCTCAATGGCAATATTTTTTATGTACATCCAATTCAAGGTAAGCTTGGTGTCCCATATGAGCTTTTGAATATGGATACAACCCAAGAGGCCAATAATTTTATTAGAAAGTGTTGATGTGTGATTTTTTCCAGTCACAAAACCACTCGACAACTTAGAATTTAAATTCTCTCTTGCAAAGAACGTAATATTTCTCCAAGGTTCTCACTTAATGTTTTATGTGTCATGCATATATGTTTATATAAGTGCCTGAATAAACTCTTGGGTTTGCAAGTTTCTATTTACAAGGGGCCTGGGAATTAAGTAAATGATTTCAAGTTTATCATGTTTAACATGCCTTTCATACCAATTTAGTTATCTAAATGATGAAATAAATTTGCTTTATGATTTAAGTTTATGTATGCAAATTTATCTTATGATCTCAATATAATATCTCAATTAAAATGCTTTTAAATGAATTTGAAATACAGAAAAAACTAGCATTTTAATCAAATTTCAATTAACTTTAAAGAATCAAAGTTAATGAAATTTTAATAAAATTAATCCACTGTAAAACTTGATTATAAATATTTACCTTTTAGGAAATTCAAGCTTTAATTTATTTTATTCAACTTAAATATAAAATTCACTTCAAAATATTTGAGAACTTGAATAAAATTAAAATGTTCTAACCCCAAAACATAAGATTTTCAAACCTTAATAAATAAAGCTTATAGGGTTTTAATATAATACTTTATATATGAACTGTGAATTTTATATATATTGAAAATCAAGTTCATAAAAGTATTTCTTTATTATATTTGTACATCAAATATTTATGAAATAAAATATTTGATAACAAATATTGCCTTCCAAAGGTAAGGCTTGAACCTTTAAAAAATTGTAACTTTATTGAAGTATAAAGTCCAACCAAATTTTAATCCAAGATATCAATTCCACATTCACAACTTTATTAAATCAAAGTTGGAACCAGAATACTCATTTATCTTTAATAAATTTATTTATTCAGATATTAATTAAATTTTATATCTGAATAATAAATTTATTCAATAACCTAGTGTATAAGTTTAACTCTACGACATTGAACTAGGTTATGTTTAAATAAATTTGGATATAAAATAAATTGTAAATGGTTCTAAAGATTTAAAGATAAAGTTCATCTTTCAGACTAACACTACAGAATAAAAATTGCAGACACTATAAACCAAAATTCATGTCAACCATATTATACACAGTTAAACTACAAATTTGGTGCAATCTCCGATGGAACTTAAATTATTAAAACAATCATATCAAATATTTTATTTCCAATTCAAATACCATAGATATGTTTATTCGAATACATAAAATGATGTGATATAATGTATGATCTTACGATAAGCTTTTTTTGTCTCTGCAACCTCTATTTTCCTGTAGCATCTTCTTTATTTCCTTTTCTCTACTCCTGTATTCCCATATTTTCTTCCCTATAGCAAAGTGTCCGGCCCTTTCCATGAATCTCAATGAATTATTTATAATTTGAAAAGTTTAGTTATTCTGTTTCATCACAATTTCGGGAACGTATTTTATAACTATATTCTTCAACCCTTGCCCTTGTATTACCTGCATAATGAAATAATAATCATAATATCAAAACAAAACCAAACTTTATTTATTATTCATTCTCCCGTAACTTTCCTTTTTTCCAAAATTATTTCAAAGTTCTCATATTGCTAAATTAAACTGCTATTTTTTGGTGAAATTGACATCTGAAATCCTATAAGTTTGGTACCATTAGAAAGAGAAAATCTATATATTTTTACCAAGTTTTGAATGAGATCAAACGGAGTTGTCTAGCTCAAGATATGTCCATTTCAATTTTGCATTAATTTTAGGGTTAACCCTAAAATAAAATTTAATTATTTAAATGAAAATTAATCATTTAAACCTTTGAAAATGATTTTAATCAAATTATTTGATTTGAAATAATGCAATTAATATGCAAATAATCAAAATATTCAGTTTGAAGCATTGCAACTACATTCAAACCTTCAAAATGCAAATATGTCAACAATTCCAAAGTGAAAGCAAATTTTCAAAGACCTTGATGCGAGCAAAATTGGATAAACAAAAATTCCCTGAAATCACAAAATTTAAGGTGGGTCCCCAATTTTGGGGTCGTTGTGAAGGAGTCACAACAAATGGCGACTCTGTTGGTAAATGTCCCTGGACATTTTGAACTTAAAAACCAAACTCTGAAAACAACAAAAACCCAAATATTAGAATTATAAGCGTCAATGATATCCAGAGAATGAGAATAGACCAATTCGACATGAACCATTAGAATCATCAGCATCAGCTCGGTGTGTGCAAAGTGATTCATTCTATATATTTTGAAACCATTCAACATTTCCATTGTCAATTTTGCATTTTAGGCTATGAACATTTCTCTTTAAAGTATACCTTCACCTGATTCTCTTCAGACATTGCTCTACTGCTAGCCAAGCGTTCATAGCCTCGGTAGAGATTATCTGAATCTCCCATATATTAGGTGAATTTTTGCATTTTGTATTTTTCATTTCAGTCTAGACCTATCTCCACTGCTAGTCAGGCGTCTATAGCCCCGGTGAAGGCTATCTAGACTACGGTGATAGATTTATCATTACTTTCCTTTGTATTCATAATTTTTCTCTTTTTTTCTTTTTATCCAATAATAAGGTACTTTGCAAAAAATCCACCTGCCATTTGGGTTAGAGATCAAGTAAGGTTGAAAGAGTATATGGAATTTTTCACCTTAATTTGCAAAACTGACAACTTCATACTTCCAAAATTTCAAAAGATATTCTTTAAAGTGTTTGTAGTACTTGTGAAGCTTTTGCAATATGATTCTAATATTTCGAATCTCCTTATCTTGGTTCAAATTCATGAAGATATAAACTAACATCTCACTTTTCCTTTTCTCCAAGTTTTACAGGTTTTCAAAATAGGTAATTTCATCCTATATGACCCAGGACCGAATACCAAACAAAACCACAAAATGACTAGTGTCTCGGTAACAACTACCTTAATCCTTGAAAACCCCCTTGAAACTTTATTAAATATGAACATCATCACAAAACTCCCAAAATTTGGCAAAGCCAATTTATTGCAACATAACAAAATTTCACGAAACAACAAATTACGTACAAAACAAAACAAAAACACAAAAACCCAAAAAAAACTATTTACAAAAATATACACTATGTACAAAATGATAACAAATTTATGCTATCACCTTCCTGGATCCCAAATACGATTGGCACACTGTAAAAGACATATATGATTTGCATTCCAAGCTTTACATAAATCCAACCGAAACAATATTAAGTGAAACGATGTAATCTTCATTTTGCCTTTCATACCCCACTGATTTAATTCAAACTTATAAACAATTCCATGTTTAAGATGTGATCCATTAACCTTACAAGTAAATACATGATCTTCCATGATCTTATGCTTATTCAACAAGATGGGAATTTCAAACCTTGATTCATCACTTTGACCTAAATTCTCTTTTTCACAAGCATATAAGATTTCTTTCAAATAAGAAGCAACTTCTGAAAATTTTAAAGCGAAATCATCATCTATGTTTTTAGGCCAATCATATTCATGTAACAATTTACAAGAATCTAGGATATTTACAAAATAAGAATCATTATAGTTTTGTATCCTAGATTGAATTGTTAACTGTTGTTGAACTTGGTTCAATGATTCAAGCATGTCTTCTTTTTCATTTAGCAATGCAAACCTATTTGTAGTGGGAAAATAAATCCACTTTAATTCTTGATCAACTTCCAATGGCATTTTATTATAAACAACATCTAAATCCAATAAATACAAACTTTTACCTGATTCTTGGATGTTTGAATACAAAGGATAAGATTCTACCTTTTGTACACTTTCATTTACCATTACTTGATGAGCCATTATAGTATTTTCTTTTTCTTCATGATCTCTATCATCACCACCATCATTTTGTATTCTTTCATCAATGACCTATTTTTAGAAGCATCAAAATTAGGCATCCAATCAAGAATATGTCCATATTTTTCAAACCATAAATCTTGTTGATCAAACAAAGCAATAGTTTCTTTAGGATGAATAGGAAATTCTAGTTCTTTTTTAGCCATACATGAAGTTTCTTCATTTGAATATTCAATACAATCATGAAAATTTTCACTCAAATCTTTAGTATTCGAGAATGAAAGAAAAGAATTTACCTCTTCTTCATCTAAACTAGATGAATCATAAGAAACATTTACCATTTCTTCCCTTTCTATTGTAGAAGAATGTTCTACAAATTCATGTTCAACATGATCAAATCTTGAAACCTTCTCTACTTTTGAAATTAACATGTCATCTTCCAATTGGATAGAAATTGCCAAATCTTCACGCAAGATAGAGATTTCAACATCCTGCATATCAAATAAAATGGAAAATTCATTAGTAGGATAATTAGAAATAAATAATTCCTCATATCTTCCCCAACCATTATAATAATCATCTTCTTGAAACTTTTGATGAAATTGCATCCCTTCTTTCATTTCTTCTTGATCATTATTTTGAGGATACTGAAAATTTTGATCATCATTTTCCATGATCTCATCCAAATTTATGGAAGGTCTTGATTTATCATGTGTTTCAAAACTAGCCCACTCTAGGACTTCTCCACTTTCTAAAATAATATCACTTTTAGCATCTTCGATCTTTGTCTCATGAGAATGATTTATATAATTATCAAGATATGCATCTTGATGCATTTGTCCCTGTGCTTGATCACTATTTCTTTTAAGTTGTAGAATTAACCTTTGCAACTTATCCTACAATTTAGGTGAAGCAAGTACTTCATTAGAAAGAGAGGCAAAATCCTCCCATTTGTTCCACCAACAATAATCATCTTCTAAAATTAGGGAATGATGTTCAACCACTTCTTCACACTCTGCCAATTCAACAATCGAAAGCTCTTCAAGTTCATGTTCATCACTTTCAAAAAATTTATCTTCAATGAAAAATTCATCTTCCTCAAGTAATAAACTTTTATGATCAGTCATAATGAAATTACCTCTAGAATCTTGCAATTCTGTAGCTTTAATTGTTTCATTCAACTCTAAGGAAGATTCTATTCTATCATATGTTTCAAAGCTAGTTAGATCTAAGATTCCTCCAATATCTGAAGACTCATGCATTTCTACATTTTGATAAACTTGATTACTACAATCCTCATTGATGGATATTGGATTGGAAACTTGAACTTCCTCTTGAACAATATCAAAAGTAGTTGAAAAACTAGGACATTCAATTTCATTCGATGGTGTCAAAAAATGTGTATCATGACTCATAGGTGGTAATTGATTTGAAACCTTAGGGTTAAGTAATGATAATCTACCCACATCAATTCCTCTTGAAATCAACCATTGTTCTACAGCTATTGCCCCACCATAAGCGTTAGACAAGCATAAATATTTAAGAAACTTTTCTAAACACTTAACAGTAAAAGGGTCTAAAGCTTCCAAGTATATTTGAACAACTTCTTCTTCTAAAATGATAAAGTGTATCTCTATTTCAATATACAACTTATGAAACCTATCATTAAATTGACTCATGGATTCATTAGGTTGTTTATAGATAGAAGAAAATTGATTTGATAACAAATCTGTGTCAACCAATGTTCCAAAATGTTCAAGAAATGTTGTTTCTAGTTGATTCCAAGAAGCGGTAGAACCTGCAGGTAAATTGATAAGCCAATATTTAGCAAATTCATCCAATGTGTATGGAAACATTCTACAGAGAACATCTTCCTGCATAACTTGAAAATGAAACATAATATTTTTATATGCCTGAATATGTTCTTCAACTGTAATCATCCCATCATGCTTAAAATAAGGTAAATCATTTTCTACCATTGAACCAATTTTAATATGCAAGGCTATGTATGAAAATTCACAAGAATTGAATCATAACCTAATTTTTGAATTTATGACAGATTAACATTAATGCAACATAAATCGAAAAAGTTCAATTTTTTTTTTTAAATAACAAATTGCACATGCTAAAAATTAAAATATTACCTTTCATGCCCTCCTTCTAGCACCAATTTGTTGAGGTGTGATTTTGTCTGGTCACAAAAACCACTCGACAACTTAGGATTTAAATTCCTCTCTTGCAAAGAACGTAATATTTCTCCAAGGTTCTCACTTAATTTTTTATGTGTCATGCATATATGTTTATATAAGTGCCTGAATAAACTCTTGGGTTTGCAAGTTTCTATTTACAAGGGGCCTAGGAATTAAGTAAATGATTTCAAGTTTATCATGTATAACATGTCCTTCATACCAATTTAGTTATCTAAATGATAAAATAAATTTGCTTTAGGATTTAAGTTTATGCATGCAAATTTACCTTATGATCTCAATATAATATCTCAATTAAAATGCTTTTAAATGAATTTGGAATACAGAAAAACTAGCATTCTAATCAAATTTCAATTAACTTTAAAGAATCAAAGTTAATGAAATTTTAATAAAATTAATCCACTGTAAACCTTGATTATGAATATTTACCTTTTAGGAAATTCAAGGTTTAATTTATTTTATTCAACTCAAATATAAAATTCACTTCAAAATATTTGAGAACCTGAATAAAATTAAAATGTTCTAACCCCAAAATATAAGATTTTCAAACCTTAATAAATAAAGCTTATAGGGTTTTAATATAATACTTTATATATGAACTGTGAATTTTATATATATTGAAAATCAAGTTCATAAAAGTATTTCTTTATTATATTTGTACATCAAATATTTATGAAATAAAATATTTGATAACAAATATTGCCTTCCAAAGGTAAGGCTTGAACCTTTAAACAAATGCAACTTTATTGAAGTATAAAGTCCAACCAAATTTTAATCCAAGATATCAATTCCAGATTCACAACTTTATTAAATCAAAGTTGGAACCAGAATATTCACTTATCTTTAATAAATTTATTTATTATAGATATTTATTAAATTAAATATCTGAATAATAAATTTATTCAATAACCTAGTTATCCAATTTAACTCCACAACATTGAACTAGGTTTATCTTTACATAAATTTGGATATGAAATAAATTGTAAATGGTTCTAAAGATTTAAAGATAAAGTTCAACTTTTGGACTAACACTACAAAATAAAAATTGTAGACACTGTAAACCAAAATTCATGTCAACCAGATTATACACAGTTAAACAACAAATTTGGTGCAATCTCCGATGGAACTTAAATTATTAAAAAAATCATATCAAATATTTTATTTCCAATTCAAATACCATAGATATGCTTATTCGAATCCATAAAATGATTTGATATAATATATGATCTTACAATAAGCTTTTGTTGTCTCTGCAACCTCTATTTCCCTGTAGCATCTTCTTTCTTTCCTTTTCTCTGCTCCTGTATTCCTATCTTTTCTTCCCTGCAACAAATGTCCGACCCTTTCCATGAATCTCAATGAATTATTTATAATTTGAAAAGTTTAGTTATTCCGTTTCATCACAGTTTTGGGAATGGATTTTATAACTATATTATTCAACCCTTGCCCTTGTATTACCTGCATAATGAAATAATAATCATAATATCAAAACAAAACCAAACTTTATTTATTATTCATTCTCCCGTAACTTTCCTTTTTTTCCAAAATTATTTCAAAGTTCTCATATTGCTAAATTAAACTACTATTTTTTGGTGAAATTGACATTTGAAATCCTGTAAGTTTGGTACCATTAGAAAGAGAAAATCTATATATTTTTACCAAGTTTTGAATGAGATCAAATGGAGTTGTCTAGCTCAAGATATGTCCATTTCAATTTTGCATTAATTTTAGGGTTAACCCTAAAATAAAATTTAATTATTTAAATGAAAATTAATCATTTAAACCTTTGAAAATGATTTTAATCAAATTATTTGATTTGAAATAATGCAATTAATATGCAAATAATCAAAATATTCAGTTTGAAGCATTGCAACTACATTCAAACCTTCAAAATACAAATATGTTAGCAATTCCAAAGTGAAAGCAAATTTTCAAAGACCTTAATGCGAGCAAAATTGGATAAACAAAAATTCCCTGAAATCACAAAATTTAAGGTGGGTCCCCAATTTTGGGGTCGTTTTGAAGGAGTCACAACATAAAGTTCCTAAGCTCTTGCCCTAATATTGACTCCATTTGAATATGGGCTTTCATAAAAAGGAAGTAACATAGACACTCCTTAAAGGGTTCTTTCTTATCAAGCTAAACTATGTTGAAAACACAATCTAAATTCTATAAGGTGGCCTATTCTAGAATGTGGCCTTTGGTTATTTGATAGACACAATCTCTTCCTAAGGAAATGGGACCCAAACTTTAATCTGAATGCCCAAAGTATCAACTCAGCTTCATTATGGGTTAGACTCCCTAGTCTACCTATCCAATTTTGGCATGAAGATATCCTTCTTAGGATTGAAATATCCATTGGTGAGCTTGTATTATTTGACCCTACCACTTAAGCTAAATCAAGTATGGTCTACACTATAATGTGCATCAACGTTAATCTCAAAGATGAGCTATCCAAATCCATAGAGTTTCCCTTTGAAGTCTCCTCCTAGGTTCAAGAAATTGAATATAAAAAAATCCTTCCTTATGCTCGTCTTACAAAAGATAATATCATATTTATTTCTAGTTCCCCTCTAAAAAGAGTCTTTTAGGTTTTAATAAAGCTTAGTTTTACAAGGATGCTTTTGACCCCCTCCATGACAATAAGGCTGCTAATGTTTCCAAGGTTTTCAAGGAAGTAGTTCTAGCTCTCGATGTCCTCATTCCATGGAGTGAGGAGGAATATGAGAATCCATTTGCCTAGGTAAGTTCCCCTAATCCCCTATTTTACAACTTTTCTCCTCATCCTCTTTAGGAAAATCCTTTTGCTTGTTTAGAAGGAGATCATCATCTAGTCTTGGAGGAAAACTTGATATCTTAAGAAGTTGACTCAATTGAAGAAGATCCCCTAATATTTCATTATTGATCTCCTAAAAGAACCCCTACTCTCAAGTGGAATCAAGATCCCTATCCCTATTGTATCATATCCTAAAGATGGTGTTAAGCAATGCACCCTATCCCTTGTTACCAAAAATCAAAATAGAGATGGTGTAAATTTTGGTAGTGGTAGAAAGTTTGGCAAGCCTTCAAAATAGGAACTTAGAAATAGAGAAAAAAAAGCAAAAATTTTCAATGGATCACAATCCCTCTTGATTTTGGGAGGAAAGGAAAATCAATGAGTAGACTCCAATTTTGAATTGGGGCCTAAAACCAAATATTTCTTAGCCTTGGATAGATGGAAGAAGCGTCAAAACAACCCTCACAAATGAAAATTCTCTCCTAGAATGTGAGACATCTTAATGGTTAGACCAAACATAGACTACTAGCTTACATAAGAATTTATTTAGAATAACTCTAATGTTTTAGCTAGTCATACCCAAGGAGCATCGAGGGGGATTTTATGTCTTTGGGATTCCTTAAAAGTAGAAGGTGGACTTATCTCCTCCTTGAACATTTTTACTAATATCCATATTTTTGTAAAGAGACCAAATGTATATGGGTCCTCTGCAACATCTATACCCTGAACTCTATCCTTGGGAGGGTCTCCTTATGGAATACTCTAAGTCATGTGAGAGGTATTTTTAGCAATGAGGTGTGGATGCTCATAGGGGATTTCAACTCCCTGCTCTATCCTTTAGACGAAAAGGGAGGTAATATTATTTTGTCCAAAAGCATCAAGGTTTTTGCTTAGGTTGTGCACAATAATGAGCTAATGAAATTGGAGTTGAGAGGATATAAATTAACCTAGAGAAATAGAATAATTTGCTAGCTTTTGAAGCTAAATTTAAGATAAAATAACCACAAGATCTAAAATAAAGTTGCAATATGAAATATAATATAATGAAAATATTCTAAACATATAAAAATCATAAATAAATTCTATAATAACTCATAAAATTACCATTAACAAATGCTCACAAAAATTGTATCTCCATTGAATAAAGATCTCAAATACACGATACTTCCACACAATATCATTCTACAATATATATATCTCTCTCACACACATAAACACGTATATAAGAGAATGTGACTCTTCATATGGAGCACTCTTGGCCTTCACTCTTCTTGATACTCTTTACTATCCTACTCTATGGACTCATCTACACATGGATTATTATGCACATTTACATTACCAAAATACTTTGCACACTTGTACATTTATTACACTACATATAGTAAATACTCACACTCTAATCTAAGATACTCTTGTAATCTAAAGATATACCCAAGGTGGAACATTAGCATGTACCAAATAATGTAATATATTCCAACACCCCCATGTATTACATTATTTGGTTATTGAAGACTTTAGTCTTCAATATAGTCTTTGTCCTTGATCTAGCACTTGTGCTCTTCTTTTCTGCTATTTGTTTGTATCCTAGTCAAGTAAATGATTAGTATCTTCATAAAATAACATATTCAATGAAATTTCTTTAACTTAATGTTCTTTTATAGGTTCTTCTAGTCCTTGAATTTCTTGAATATCTTGAGCTAAATGTCCCTTTTGTTACCCTTCTCTATATTGTAATTGAGGAAGTATACTAATTCTGAAAATATTGCTAATGTGGACTATATTGATTTTGATATTGTCTAGGTTGAAATGAACTATTTGATTGGCTTTCAAAATTTGATTTACTCCCTTTATAATTATTTCTTGGATTGAATCTACAATAATTATTTCTTTTATAATTATTTGCAATAATTTCTACATACTTCACAATATCTATCATTCCATTTTGATTTACCTCTTGAGGATGAAGCAATATTTCCTTGTGGATTATGTTTTGAGACTAAGACATTGTTAGTCATTTCATATTTGATTGAGTTCTCCACTTCATATTCTTGTAGTATATTGACTAACTCATCAAACAATGTATCTTTACTTAGAATTTGTAAATATGTGACTAGATGCTTGTAGCTTTCTGGAAGTGCTCTTAGAATTACTTGAACAAGAAACTTGTCTTCTACCTTCTCTCCTAAGGTTAATAATTTTCCTTTTATATCTTCCACTTTTATTAGAAATAATTCTATACTTTCACCACTATTAACTTTTAGAGAATGCAATTGAGTTTGAAGATTCAATATAGTGGATTTATTCTTTCCTTCAAATATCTTGGCTAAAGTATTCCAAGCTTCTATAGAAGTTACTGCTAAACTAATGTATGGTTGTATATCATTTGTAATTGCAAATATTATTATCATGAGTGCTTTTGCTTCATATTCCTCATACTTTTAAATTTCCCTAGCATATTTAGTAGGTTTAGATTTTGCTCCTTTAACAATATCCCAAATATTTTCTACTATCAATATTGATCTCACTTTGTTTTTCCATGAAGTGTAATTAGGACCTTTGAGTAATTGGGATTCTAAAAGAAAGAATTTATGTGTTGTCATGATAACACTTGTAGACTACCTTATATCTCCCTAATGTTTTAATAAACTTCAACTTCTATTCTTTTAAAGTAAATACCTTTGAAGTAATTTCAGTTTTCAAAACTTCAATATTTATGTCTCTTTACTTTTGAATGAGAGACTAAATATCAATGCAATTTTCAGTTTTTCAAAACCTATGTTGAATTCCTTTTATCTCCAAATTTCAATAATATAATCTCTTCAATTCTAAATTTCCCAATCCTATGTTGGTGTTGAATTCCTTATAACTCCAAATTTAGAAATTTAGAAATTCTATAAAATATATTTAGTTTTGTATTCCTAATTTGATGTAGGAAACCTTATTTCTCCAAAATTATCAAATTGCAAATATTTCAAATTTTTTTGTAAACTCAAATAATCAAATTACAAAACTTCAAATTAATTCCTTCAATTCTTCAATTCAATTTTCAAATATTCATAAAAAATTTCAAATAGCAATAATCAAACTTCTAAGGTTTCAAATATTACTTCAATATCTTATCTCTCAAATAATCAAGAAGTAAAATAACTTCACTTTAACCTTAGAAAATGATAATTTCACCCAACCTTATAACTCCTATCTTGGGCATATAATCAATTTCAAAATAAAGTAAATTACCTCCAATATTGAGATGCAAATTATCTTGGTCAAAAATATTTGACCTTCCCTTGAATGGCACTCCTTCTTCTCTACTACACGTATGGAGCTCTTACTCCTTTCTACCATACTTTGGCTTGCTTCAAAAATCACTCTCTCTCCTCTTTGACTAGTCAACTATCCTCCCAAGCTTTTCAATATGCTCAAATTAAATTCAAATGCATTCTCTATGTTGTAATTAGACTTATTTTCTAGATGTTGCACCTTCCTCCAATGGTGATCAATGTTCTAAATTTCAAGTGCCAAATGGCATTGAATTTCTTTTTTGCACTTCAATAACCATGTATGCACTTAATGACTCATTTAGAAATTATTATTCTTCCTCCAATGGTTTATGGCATTCCTCCTTCCATGTACCAACTGGCATGAATAGTATTACAACATTCAACCAACCTTACAAATGATGATTACAATACTTTGTGCTCCTGGTAATGTTATATTCTTATTTGGTTGTATTCTTCTTTCTCTCTCAACACTTGGCCACCTATGTAACGTCTTTTGCCTTACAAATAAAGCAATGCAACATTATCTTCTCTACATTAAACATTATATAAACCAACTCTTCACTTCTCCTTATGGTAGTTGTAAAACCTAAATATTTGATTTTATTCCTATATATTTTTTATGTTGAAACAATATCTCTTCTATTGTTCATGTTTTAGAACTTGTAAGCGATGATTCTGCTTCTCTTATGGTGACTCTCTACTCTCTGGTGGTTCTTACTCCTCCTCCTAGTCTTGGTGGCTCCACATTTCAATGATGGCTCTATAAAAATAGTGCTTCATAGGTTCCTCCAAGGTAACTCTTCATGGTGGCTCAAATTAAAATTGATGGCTCTCCATGATGATTCAACTTCAAAATGATGGCTCTCCTTCCCTTAGTGGTTCCTCCACTCGCTTGGTGGTTTCTCCTTTCATGTTTTGTGGCTACTACTCCTTCCTTATTTGGCTACTACTCTTGAACCTGCAACACTTTTCCTTAACTCAGCTTGATGTTGTTCAACTTATCCACAATGTGAGTTGATTCGTTGGCTTTCTTTAATACTATTTTTCTAAGTGCTTACGCTCCTCCTTTGGCACTCACTTTTCTGACTTTTAGTTCTAAATTTTTTGTAGGTTTTGAAGATGCTATTTTCCTTCAAGATATTAAACTTATCTTCCTTCAAAACCTATAAAATTTGCACAATATCTGAGTTCTTCTTTGTAGCCTCTTTACTTTTTAACTCTAGCTTCAATAGTACTTACAAAAACAACATTTATATTATGCTTTTCAAACATGATTTTCTTTCCCTTATTACTCCTTTAGCTTGGAAACACTGTATCTCAATTTCCATTTTGATAGCTTTGAAACTTGAATATGTAGCTATTAAAAACAATATCTATTATGCCTTAATAAAGCACTTTTATAGCTACCTTTTTTCTTGCCAAGTTTGCTATCCCAAAATGGTGAAATTGCAGCTCCTCTTTTCTTCTTCTAATACTACCAAAATTCACAGCTCCAATCTCTTAAATTGCTGCTCACAAGATCTAATTTATTTTATGTCCAAGAATATTTTCTGACTCTTCCAATTTGTTGTCTTCTTTTGCTGTCAAGCCTTTCTTCAATTGGCTGTCCAAGACTCTGCAATTTCTAGCTTCAATTTCTACCAAAAATCTCTTTTCTTTGTTGTCCAAAGCTCTCCCAAAACTTCTCCAAAATTTCTCTAAATTGCAGCCTTCTTTTGTTGTCAATTCCTCCTTTAATTTTTTGTTCAAGGGCACTTCAAAATCTTCCCAAATATTCTTCAATTTGCAGCACTATGTCACCTTCAACTTGCAACACTATGTCATCTTCAACTTGCTATCCTCTGACTCTTCAAATTCTGCTGTAAAAATCAGCAATATTATTATTTGTAAATCAGCCTTAAAATATCCGTGGCTGTCCTCAAGCTTCTCAAAGTTGTATCCTCTTTAATTCTTCTTTCTCTTTCAATATTCTTGTCAAATTCTAACTTCAAATCCGATCTATTTCATTGTACTCTTCCTCAAGAATCTAAATGTCTTGACGTTCTTCAAAAATATTCTCAACATTTGGATTTTTTTTTTCAAATCCTTCTTCCTTTTGGACTTTTTTTAGATGGCGATAATCATCCCAAATTCTTATTTTTATGAGCTTCTCCTACTTGCAATCTTCTGACACAAAATTTCTTCAAATATCCTCCAATGACCACTTCTTCAACTTTGCAATGAGGCTTTCTCTAGCCTTCTTCTTCTTCTTCAAATTATCTTGAGACCTCTTCCTTGGGTCTTCTAATTCAGTAGCTTCTCAAATTATTCTTCTCAAAAACTTCAATGAGACCTTTCCTTTGGTCTCTTCAACTTCCAACTATGGAAATTCTGCAATGAGATCTCTTTCTTGGATCTCCAAATTTTGTTGCTTCTCAAATATTCAATAGGATATTTTTCTTGGTCCTCCTCTATCTTCAATATTCAACTTTGCAATGGGGACCTCTTCTCTTGGGTCACCTCCTTCTTCAATCTATAGTCTTCAATATTCAATGGGATCTCTTTCTTGGACCTCATTAATATGCAATGTCTACTCTTTTATTGCAACTCAAAACTAATTCCTGCATGAGGAAAGCACATAGAATTTCAAGCAACTAAAGGTGAAATTCTTCTCTATCTATTGTAGGAAGCTTCTTAGCTTTAGAGAACAGTAAAAAACTTAGACAATAGCAACCAAATACATTCAAATTTCTAAAATTTTAATATCAATAAACTTCACTAGTTATTCTTAAAACTAATGGAAATAAATCTATGTTGAGTCCTAGTCTTCACGAGTTTTCCTTCAACCCTACGAAAATACTCTATCCAAATAGAAATCTAGAATCTTCTTATATCTATTAAAATTTTCAATAATATCTCCTTCTTAGGTCTCTTAATATCATCAATATCAAGGTCTATCTTAAAGAACTGTAAATTTCCTTCTATTTTGAATTTTCTCTTGGAATAGGTATATCTTCAAACTTCACTGATTTTCCTTCAACACAATGGAAAATACTATCTTCCCTGGTTTTCTTTTCCATAGGTAATTTCTTCACTTCACTGGTTTCTTCTAAACCAATGGAAATCTCCTTTGCAACTTTAAAAATTGTGCAAGACAAACCTTATTGTGGCTCTAATACCACTTTTAGTGTTTGGAGCTAAATACTTAAGATAAAATAACCACAAGATCTATAATAAAGTTGCAATATGATATATAATATAATGGATATATTATAAACATATAAAACTCATAAATAACTTCTATAATAACTCATAAAATTACATTTAACAAATGCTCATAAAAATTGTATCTCCATTGAATAAAGATCTCAAATACACCATACTTCCACACACTCTAATTCTACAATATATCTCTCACACACATAGACATATATAATGGAATGTGAATCTTCATATGAAGCACTCTTGGCCTTCACTCTTCTTGAGACTCTTCACTATCCTACTCTATGGACTCATGTGCACATGGACTATTATGCACATTTACATTACCAAAATACTTTGCACACTTGTGCATTTATTACATTACATAAAGTAAATACTCACACTCTAACCTAAGACACTCTTCTAATCTAAATATGTACCCAAGATGGTACATTAGCATGTACCAAATAACGTAATATATTCCAACAAAATTGGTAGCCAGTTGATTCAACTTAGACTTGATAGTGTTCTTATCTCCAAGGAAGGGCTTCCCTCATTTGGGTATGCCACCCTAAGCTCCCTTGCCAAAATTGGCTCTAACCACAACTTGCTAGTCTTGGAATCCCTCTTCACCATTAGACCTTTCAAACCTCCTTTTAAGTTTGAGGTAATGTGGTTCCACCATAAAGAGCTAGTTTTATGGGTGACTGGTTGGTGGGCTAAAAAATTCTTGGGTCCTCTTGTCTCTCAAATAGCAAAAGATATTTGTTTTATAAGAGCCAATATCAAAGGGTGGAACAAATTTATTTTTGGAAATATTTTTTTTTGGTAAGTCAAGTCTATCATTAAATCGGGTTTTAACGGTTGACCCAAAATCGATTTACAAAAATCAGCCCTTGGCTGAGGAACCCCACCATGAACCAAACTAAGGAAACTTTGTCCTCTAACCTGACACTACTGCCTAGCCAAAAACCAAAAGAACTAGACCATACTACCCACCATAGTCAAAAATCCCCTTAACAAAAATAGACACAGGTCCTATCAGGACCCTAACTACCCCAAGCACCCACACTTCACACAAGAGATCACCCATAATCTCGTAGGAAAAAAATCCACTGCCATAGCCAACACAACAAAATAAAATGTAGACCATCCAACCATACAGGCCAATTAGACGAAGACCCTAGTCCTCATCCTCGACCTCCTCTTCCTAATTTTCATCTTTGTCTTCTTTGTTGTCGTCAGTCTTCGGGTTGTAGACCACCGACTTGTTGCTTTGGTATCCTTCGTTGAAGAAAACCTTGGTCAAAATATCCTATAATTCTTGCATCTGCTGATTGATGTTGGTCATCGTGTTCAGGACATACCTTTTCAAATCCATGATTGTACGGTTAGGACCCTCATCTTCAGACGTAATCTCCATGATTTTGTTGCTCCCCTGAACTTGCTTGTTTTTTATCCTCAGGGAAGACCTAATGGGCTGGTCATCAATTCTCAACATTTTCCTTACCGGGCATCCCTTAGCACTAGACTCACCCTCACGCTTCATGACAGGGGAGGGTTTTGGGAAACCAAGGCTCTTGCGTCCCCTCGGTATTTTACCATGAACCATCGAGGGATCCTCAGGAGGAGGGGCAGGGACAGGTTGGGGAGCATGGAGAAGGACGTATTTGTAAATGACCTTGAAAATGCATTGATGCATAGGCATGGAAAAACCTTTTTTACTGCAAGAAGAGGTGATGGTGTGGTTCAAGGAGTTCATTAAAATTTTGGGAATGCTTATGGGGTTAACATCCTAGAAAAATTTGACAAAGACGTAATGGAAACTGAGAAATTTTTTACCAGGGTCCTCCACCGTGATGAATTCCAGCACATTCTTCATCAATGTATTCTAGGGAGTCGGGAGGTCCATCTTTGTGAGGCCATTATTTTCCTCCTTGTAGTTTTTAGGTTATCCTTAAACTCTTTGAGCTCCACCTCCTAGTGGTGCTTTTATCGGTGAATTGACCTTCCCTTGATCGATTGGCCGATAATTTTTGCCAATAGCTGAACATCAATGACAAATTCGTGACCCCTGATCTCCACATGACCATCCTCCCACATTTCCATCACAACCAATATAATTTCATCTTCCACACCTAAAAATAGATCAAAAAACTGGGTAAAACACCTATCGATCAGGATAGCCTGTGCAGCAGGCTCCATGACCACCATGATGGGCTCAATGTATATCATATTTGATAAGGTAACTATCAAATTCCTCTCTGAATTATCTGAAATATTGCCACTCATGGTTTCCTTCAAAAGACTCTAGTATTAAATTATTAAAAGGTGGTGGTTTCTTCGCTTGATGTATCCACCCGTTGCTAAGTCCTTAAAACCCGTGCCAAAATTGGAAACGACTCACGAAGCACCTTTGCCTTGATAATCATGCCAAATCATCATGTGGATCATGTTGCTGTAAGCCTTGACCCCGTTGATAGGATTTTTTTTCTTGGTATTGATGTGGAGGTTAGTCCTAAGACCCCTCTCAGGGAACCTACTCCTCTCGAGGAAGGTTAGCCCATGTCTCAATGTGTTTGGAAACTTGCACCTCCCCCCATGGTGCACCCTCCTCGCATAACTATCCTTTTTAGAAAATACCACCACCACCTCGTAGTCCTACCACTTGTGAGTATGAGTTTCCAAGCTAGCCTTGGGTTGATCACAATCATATTATAACCTAACTGCATCCAATAAGAAAAGCCTTCTACATTGGGTATTTTTCCCCATCATGATAGTGATCCCCGAGGTACACATGACTTACCACCATGATAGCCTCATTGTTCCACTCATAGTCTTTCTGATTGGATGATATTTTCCACATCACCTGGAACCTCATTCATCCACGTGATCAGCCCATTAGCCTTTACCCTGATGTTCACCAATTTATCCGTTGCTTTATTGTCTTTGTGAGACACGTGTTGGATGATAAAATCTTCCCTCGTGTTAGCAAGGATCCTTGCTTCATTGATGATGGCCTCTATCCTCCAAGGAGGTTTTCTTTTGTTATTGAGGAGGTTGACAATATTCAGGGAATCCCCTTCCACCTAGCAATTACCTTGAACCTCATGGAGCAGATGCAACCCTCTCCATAGAGCTCTGGCTTCGGCCTCATTATTGGTTTTGATCCCTAAGTTTTTAGAAAAGGCTAGCATGACCTATCCTTGGTGGTCTCTCACCACGCCTCCCACTCCAGCTTTGCCAGGGTTGTCTTTGGTAGCCCCATAAAAATTTAATTTGATCCAATCCATAGGGGGGCAATCCATTTAGAATCTATCCTTGGATGAGGTTTGCACACTCCTATGGACTCGTTTAAGAAAATATCAAGAGATTTAGCAAGTATTTTCTCATGTAGAGGGATGGATTGGGGAGACGAAGGAAGGATGCTACAATTTTCTTTGGCAAAGGCTAAAATTTTGGTAATGACAAAAATCGGGTCAATAATAGAGTCACTAAGGGCTCTAAAGGCTCTATGGTTTCTCTCTAGCTAGATCTGCCATAGATAGTGATGGAGGCAAATCTTCCATAGGAACCTCAGCTAGGAATTGATGAAGGGAGACGACCATTGATGGAATAACTTAGGAACCATGGTAGGCATTGCCCACGAGATGTTAAAGGTTTGGAACACCCCATTTAGGATGGCTACTAACCAAGGGCATTCTAGAAATATGTGATGAATCGATTCCCAGCTTTTCTTGCACAAATAACATCTGTTAGTTAAAATCATACCTCTTCGTATCATGTTGTCTATGGTGAGGATTTTTTCTTGAAGGGCAGCCCAGGCAAAATGTGCTAGCTTAGGGATCAAATTGTCGATCCACACCGCTTTGGAAAGAAACGATGGATCCTCATAGTCGAGAAGCAATTTGTACACCGATTTCACTGAGAATTCCCCACTTTCAGTCATCGCCCACCTCAGATGATCCTTATTTTTGGGAATCTCTTTCATAGGAAATAGGACCTAAAACAACAACTAAGTGTCATTGAAACTTTCATTCTGGAAGGGTGCTACTCTACTAAAACTAGACTCAAATAAAGGGAGTTCTTGGCTAATTTACACAATGCCCTGGCCTATGAAGAACCCTTTTGGAGGAAAAATCAAGAGCTCTTTGGTATAAGTATGAGAATCACAAAACCAAGTCTTTTCATGCCTCCACTTTCATGCATATAAGTTTTAAAAAAATTAGGAAAGTAGCCAAGGCTGATGATTCTATGATTGGAGACCTAACAAAAATTAGAATAGAAACAATTAACCTCTTTAAAAAATTATTGGGCCCTAGGGAACCCAACAACGATTAAGTTCTTAGTAAACTCCTTGCCAATTTTCCTCCTTCTCTCTCAAGATCTGAATGCCTTTTTGATAAGTTCTTTCTTAGTTGAGGAAGTGAAAATAGATACCTTATCCATGGTAGGGGATAAAGCTCCTGGGATTGATGGCTTCTCAGCCATGTGTTGGTCAAAATTTTATCTAATAGTAAGGATTACCCATAGACCTCGACCAACTTTGAATGGCCCCAAGATCATAAATCTCAAGATCAATCTCTGGATAAGGCCAGGTCCTTGCATATTCTAACTAAATGCTTAGAGAAAAGGGAAGAGAAAGAGATTAAGAAAAATGTAAAGCTAGAACATAATGTGGTGTAGATCTAATCACATCAAGATACATGCCTAATAATTCTGAAACATAAACAACATTTATCGACTACCTAACAAATCGACCACTGATTTCATTAATCATTACACATATAACTCTACTGAGAATGCTAGAATTAAAGAATAAACAAAATGAAATCAAAATATCAAAATTAAAGCTAGTTCATTCATTTAAATTTAGAAAAAATAATCAACAGAGCATTCATACATACATGAATATAATTGAAGGTCGGACAATAATCCACTTATATTTTTGAATGCATCAAAATGTACATGCAAGTTGTAATGACTAGAGAGCTGACACTAAAACATATACTAAAAATATGTATATATAGTCCCTTCCAAGAGTGGGCTTTCAAAAGGCTAATTAATGCTTCATTAATGGTGGATTAGAATGTCAGTATCTAGCTAGTTCAGATGATTTCTACTATGATCACTCTGTCATAGATGGAACATTTTCCACTATGTTTGGATAAGATCTGTTGACATTCTCTTGTTTGAGCCTTCCTTTGATAATTAATGATCCTGATATCACCACTTATTACAAATTTTTCTTTGTAAGTTGAGGTAGCTACACTACATGAATTCTTCATCTACCACCTTTCATACTCAGCCTGATCAGTTATTAAATTTGCTCATATGTTATGTCCTTGGATCTAGCGCTTTGACAACATTGGTGGGAAGAGGAAGTTTGAAATTGAGGAGCCCTCTACATAGTTGAACCCTTGTGTAATGTCCCCTTCTTACACTTAGATAATTTGACACCCGTCAACCTATTTTGGAGTTCACGTAGGCTAGTTGGTGATGGATAGGGATTTCATTGGCTTGGAGAGCCCATATTTTTGATTCCATGATCTTTGGATTTTGGTACTATTTTTAGGATATACTATTTTTAGTATATGCTATTTTTAGTAAGTGGTATTTACAGTTTTTAGCATCTAGTCAGTTGCAGAGGTTTGTGGTGATTTTTGGTAATATTAATTTTGTTTTGGCATTTAGTGAGCGAATTTGATAAATTTAATATTTCACTTAAGTTATAAAGTAACTTAAGTGTAATGTTATATTTTAATATTTTAATAAAGTGCACCAAAAAGGGGGGGATACCTAGCTTAAGGGGGAAAAATAAAATATTTTAAAAGTGAGCTTTTGTGGACATAAAGTTTTGATTATTTTTGAAAACCTAATTTCTTATTGAGAAAAAACCTAACTCCTCTCCAAGCTCTTTCAAAGTGGGTTTTGGCTCCCATTTTCATTATCTTAGAATTGAAAACTTAGGGAGATGAAGTTGGAATGTATCTAGGATTTCTATTTGTAGTTTGTGGAGGATGAAAACCCTCTTTAACTCTTCAGGTTTCGATGGTGAAAGACCCATCCTAGCTAGATATGGTATTTTCATCCAAGAAATACATTGGTGCTTTAGAGATTTTAGTATTTTGATTTGCAAATTTTAGGTTTTGGTGTGTTTGGTTTCCAATGTGATTGTTTGTGCATGAAATATTTTTTTTTGGTGATTTGGGTATTTTTTCTTGAGGTTTTGTGTAATACAAAATTTCTTGGCATGACTGGCCGTACCATTTTGACCATGAAGACAAACCACATTTTGGTGTGTAGCTTTTAAAGGAAGTAGAATCTAATTGTGGGTATTATTTCTTTGGTTTCAACGAACTTGGGCACCCCTTTTTTTAGGGTTGCATATTTTTTAGGGGTTGTTCCTAATTTTTATAGGTAGCCAAACTTGTTTGGAACTCCTATAGTTGTGGTATCTTGTGGGTGTTGGTCATTTTTTGTTTCCTGTGATCGTATTGTTATTTATAAGGCTTGGATGAGATTTCAGACTTAATACAATGATCAATAGAGAGGTGAATAGCTTAGTGTAACATTGTTTGATGGACAATAGAATTTACAGCCATATATGTGGTGTTTTTAGACGTATAACATCACTTCTCTCAAAGAATTAGGATTTCATCTCTGTTGTGGTATGCAATGAGTTATTACTTGATGTAACAATGTTATGAATGTGTTTCTCAATAAAAATATATTGTTATAGTAATTTGCATAAGACTTATTAGTTTCTGAGTTATTGTGGTAGTGTTTACCTTCCATCTTGCATAATTATATTGTTCTATATATTAAAAAAAAATTAAGGGTGTTTATTATAATGGTATCAGGTCAAGTTTGTTCCTGCAAACCTTGTTGAACTTTCCATGAGTGAAAGGGAACAAAGATACTATAATAGAGAGCTAAGGAAAAATCATTGGCAACCACCTCATATTCCTAAATGTGATACTGTCATAGGGATCTTGGGTTTACAGAACGAAATTCCTAGTGATAGTGAAGGTATTTTGGAGGTTATAGTAGAAAGAGATAAAGGGAGAATTGGTTTAAAGAGTCTTGATACCAAGGCTAAACAAAAATTTGATGTTATGATGGAGATGATGTCTCAGATGCTTTCTAAGATTAACCAAGGAATACAACCATCAAGTCATAATAATAATCAAGGTATGGGAATGCATTTGGGTGAATCCAACACTTCTAATCAACATGGAGGTACTAAATTAGTAGCTTAATAGACTGTTCCAAGATATTTATAGCCCACATTTACACGAAGAGAAGAAGTTCCTATTGATTGAGAACCCCAAATTCCTTTAGTTTATGAGTTGATACATGCACATGTTGAGTATGACACCTTACCTAAAGATATCAAGGGTCGTTTCTCCCTCAATGAATACATGAACCAAAAGAAGAGCAGAGGTAGAAAAATGACTAAACAGAGGGGAACAATAATACAAAAATATTTGTAGCAGACACTAATTAAGTTTATCTTGGCTCATTTTTATGAGAGTGATAAGTGTACAACTAGAGCTTGGGTCCAAAATTTGGATAACTATCTATATCTTAAACCAATGCCTGAAAAGGAAGCAATCAAGTTTACCACTTTGTATTTGGAGGGGATTACACACGAGTGGTGGTATCATGGAATTACAACATTGGGACATAGAGCTATTACTACATATGATGAGTTTACTTAGAAGCTCATAGAACAGTTTGATAGGAAGGACCCAAAGTTACATTTCAAGGAGTTAGCGCAGTTGAAACAATATGGATCCTTAGAGACTTATATAACAAAATTTCATAGACTTTCAATGATGGTCTCAGGAACCACAGAGAGGATATTAGTATTCCTTTTAGTGAGGGACTCATGGAGCCTATCAGGGTTTGTATTAAAGCATTTGATCCATCAGCCTTGCAAGAAGCTATGAATAAAGCAAGGAACATGGAGTTGGTTGCTCTTAGATCTAAATTTCATACCAAACTGTCTATAGGAAAGGAGAACAAATTTATTTTTAGAAAGAAGCAAATCAACATAAGAGGGAAATTCCAAATACTTATTATGAGGCATTAAATTATTTAATAAGAAAAAATTTATGCTTCACATGCAAAGAACCATGGGCTCTAGGACATAGATGTGTTGTTAAAGGAAAATCCAATCAAATAGAATACTATTAAGGATGAACCAACAACTAAAAAATCAGACCAACAATCTGATCCAGAAGAAAAAGAAGAGGAGAAGTCATCAAAAGAGTCTAAAAATGAGGAAAAATGTCATGGAACTCTTGCACAACTCCATAGTTTTTAGAGAAATGAATCATTGAGGATATGAGGAGTGTTAGGAGGGCAGCAAGTTGTGGCATTTAATAGACACGAGAGCCACACATAACTTCATTGATGAGGGGGTTGTTTCTCGTAGAGGACTAATAATGAGGAGGTGAATGGTTTCAGGGTGATAGTAGCAGATGGATTCACCATTTCATGTACCCAAAAAATATCACAAACGGATATTTAGTTGGGAAACTGTAACAATCCCACTTGTCACTTCTCAACCACTCAAATGTTTTTATACATATACATGAAGCAAGAGGTATAACCATGTTCTAAAGTAGAACCATTCCATTCGGATTTGTAAGTTGTCCAGGCAAATAGCTTCAAGAGTTATTAAGACTTGATCAGAGTCACTCTTGAGTAGAAGTGATCAGCTTCTATGAAACCCTCATACCGCTTGGATATGAGAACGCTGGCCAAGCATTAGGTCTCATCCTTCATAAAGGAGAAATCACCAGTAAACATACTTTCCACCAAGATGAGTATATAGGTGTATACCTTGAAGATGAAAACCCATCATAATGAAATAACCTCAACAATGGTTATTCATAGATCTTAGATCCACACACATATTTTTGATGGGGTCACTAAGATAACAAAATCACTTACATAATCCTTGGAATGTCCCCTTAAGCATGACTATATTGCTTGAAACATATCAATGCTCATTTGACCACCCTTATTTTAGGCATCCCTTATGTTTAACACATGAGACAATTAAGTGATTACAAGAGGGTATTATTTAGTCAAAATACCTCAAGTTCATGAATCTATTTTTCAACTTAGAGTGTAAGATTGCATTTGGTCCACAACCCAAGTCTTGTTTACCTTTTCATGGGTTTCACCCACTCCGAGTTCCTACTCGGATTATCCATAATTTGTAATCATATTGTTTTAGGTTATTCCATCCAATAATGTTTGTGTAATGTTTAGATCAACATAAATCCAATTATCCCCTTAAGAATTAATTTATGTTACATAAGAGTTCTTGGAATCTACATGAAATAACCAACATGAATATAATCAATGCTATATGTTGAAAGTTACATCATTCATAAATAGTTATCCCATAACAATATAAAAAGAAAATGACATAATCAAGTCCCATTAATTCGTAAATACATTCAAGAAAGCATACATCGTTTACATCATGTTTACCAAATGAACACATTTTTATAATCGAAGATATGCATAACATTTCATAAAAGCATCTAACATCTCATTAACTTATATCATTTTCATTTTGGAAATAAATGCAACAACCACATGAAATAATAAGTCAACCATAAATTATTGACACATTGTTTATCCTGGGAACCCTTATGGGGAATAAACCCAACCTCCAAAATATGATCTCTCCTCATATTCATAAACTCAATATGTCAAACGTTACAAGTGTATGAGGACCACTACGAATCCCTTTTATTCAAATATACAAATCCAGGAATACTATTGTTCCTATTCAAATACATGATGCAATTAAGGATTTATCTAATTCCTTTCTCTAAGACATCATGATAATATTTAGGTATTTTCCATACCGGTAGGAATCCATCTATTCCTTTATAATTTAAGATGCAATTAAGGATTCTACTACTTCCTTTATCTAAGCCATCTTAGAATTTATAACATCTTGTGGAAGTTTATGATAATCATTGGGTCCATATTTTGGAGATGACTCTTTGACATTAGAGGAAATTTCATAAATTTCCTCAAGAATGAATTCCAAATTCATTCTCTCGAGTTGATAAATGAACAACTTTTACTTCATAAATTAAAGTCCCATACCATTAATTTATGAAGCATTCAACCTTTTAATAAATCAATAAAATTTTCCTAGTTTCCTAACTATTTTACATAATTTCCTTATCAATATTGGTTCTATAACTTTCAACCTATTTAGGATCTACTACTACCAAATAATTTCAACGACTTTTATTTTAAGCTGAACTCTTTTAGTTTAATTGATGACTTAAATCCATTCCCCTATTAACTTATAAGGATTTCTCATCAGAATTGTTTCACCAAACACTAGGCACCTTCTATTGTTAGAAATTAGTAACCAAATAACCCCTATACAATCTCCATTGTTTAATAGATAATCTAATTAAGCAAAATTACTTCCCACTTTCTATTTTAAATTAAATGTAAATTAAGATTCTCTTAACTATTAGTTATACACTTTCTTCCATTCATCACTATGATTAATTAAAAGTGTTTGGAATGTTATATCTAAAAATACTTGGTGAACAATCTACTTCCAACAAACCATGAGCCTCAGCTAACAATGCTTTGACCTGTACCACATGGTGATTAGCAAATTTTATCATGCGACCTAAGGTTATATATCGGTTCGACACAAATCTCAAGGCGATTCCTATTGACACGAAGTGGTTACCACTCGGTGGTCAACATAACCCTCGAGTGTTGGTTATATCCACTTGGTGACCTTTCCATTTCAAACTACCCATTTTCTCCCATGGATAAAAGACTCCCACATGGTAACCAAAAATATTTCCATCAACCATACACAAGCATTAGCACATGTGTCCATGGTGGATGGTACATTGAGCAAGGCGTTCAACAATTGTTAGCATCGAAGTATGATCAATTCTGACATGTGGTAACCTTTGCCATCTTGTTTCATTTAACAAATTTTACCTATATGAGTGATGCTCTCAAAACCCTAAAACTCACATAGAGGCGTCTTGTGCTACGTCTATGTTCTGCTTCAGTTAGCTCCCGAGTAGCTCGACTGCAAAATGGAAGAGTTGAAGTCTCTCTATTGGAAGTTCCTTTTAGACCAAGGTAGGCATAAACACCAAGTAGAGGAATTTATAAGCATAGATATTGCCATGGTTAATCGATCGATTCCATGCAGCACAACTCATCTGCGACAACGTTACGCATACACTAGGTACCCAGGGTGAGTGGTTTCACATGTTGGGCACAGGTAGACCTATTTGGACCTGATTATAGGGTTCTCTCGAAGTTGGACCCCAATGAACCTTGCTCATTTAGTTAAGTAGGATGTAGTCACTCTCAGCGGCCGAGTCATCGACTCCATACTAGATCGAGGGTTTCCAAATGCGAATATTAAGAAAAATTTGATCTTAAGCGTGCTTTATCCCTTCGAATGCAGGATGACATTTGGATCACTATGTGATATGGTGTTGCAGAAGGTCGACATTGTTCATGGCCATCCACTGACCATCGAAGTGATAAATAACCCCATTTTTCGTGTCGTAAAATACCCTAGTGGGTGCATCATGGGAATACATCCCACATGCATTGTGTTGTGGATTCTGCACATAATAAAAGCACATATGTGCTTATTATGTAACAACTACAGATGGTGGTTGTTGTTGATGAGTGGATGATTGGTCATACGAATCAATTAGTGGTGATATCCAAGGTGGATTACTATTTTACACAAAGGTCAAGATCTTAATCTGCCAAAGATACACATGAGAATCTTACCTAAGATGAAACTATAATTTCTTTAATAAATCTTCGTCGGTGCAATTTCAAGCATGACTACTGAAAAATAAATTACAATTTTACTTCGATTGCATATGACCACTTTAAAAGCCATAACACAAGTTTAATATATATAAAGAAATTCCTTAGATGAAACTGCAATTTCAAGCATGACTACTGAAAAATAAATTACAATTTTACTTCGATTGCATATGAGCACTTTAAAAGCCATAACACAAGTTTAATATATATAAAGAAATTCCTTATCAAAGGGTATACTTGAAAGAGAGGTAAATTTCATAGCATGAGTTTTCTAATCATAGGCCGTTAAGATCAGTTAATATATTCAAAATATATCAAACTTTAGAATTTCTTAAAACGTATCAAGCACAAGAAAAGGAAGATTTATCCTTAAATTCTAATGAAACAAAATCCTTGGGTCTTCCTTCCTTGCTTCCTCTGAGACTCATGTTTCCACCAAGTATTCCCTAGCCTTCTTTTGAATTAGCTTCCTCGTAAACTATTCATGATATACTTCCAAGATGATTTTGGTCAAATACCTATAAGAATCCCTCAAAGGCCTTCTAGTTTCTGATCCACCCAAGGTGGAGAGCATACTCCCTAGTCCTCCCAGATTTCCTAGATACCCTTTCTTCACAAAATATCCTCTATTTATAGGACACTTCTCCACTCATGGGCCAAATAGTGGCCACATTATAATAATATTAAAAATATGCCTTGGACCCATTGTGACTTATCATGTCTTGTAAAGTATAACCAAAAGTAGAAAAAGGGTCCACTAGAGATAAGGTGAGTGTCCTTATTTTTGTTTTGTGCCCCTTATGGTTCACATCCCTCCAAGACACCCCTAATTAAAAAATAGAGGAGAGAATCTCACTTTTCTCTCTACCAACCAGATTATGCCATGAGGGAAAATAAGATAGGCTTTTAGTATTAAATAATACTAGTGCCTAATTTGGTCCAATAAAAATTGGAATTTTAATTTATAAATTAGATGCAATTATCCTAGTCATTAAACATTATACATGCCTAATTATATTTTTATTATTTTCCTCCTAAACCCCTTCAAAATTCCTAAATTGGAATTTTGTAGAATTCCTTAGGGTCTATGACCTCTTTTTGTGGAACATTAATTGATCACAAGACCAATTAATGTCCTATTGATAGGGTTTGAGGGTAATGGGTCGTGACATACACCCCCCTTAGATTAAACACAGTCCTCTATGTTTGAACAGTTACCTTACAAAAACACATTTGTCTAGCAAAAGCTAGTATTTATCCTGCTATTTTACAATCTGAATCATCAGATTCTTCTTTCATCCAACACTTCAATCTTGATGGTAAGCTTCATCTTCCATCCATGAGAGTACCTGGACCTACAAAAATGTAAAATATCAGCAGTACCATGTCCTTATAAACAATATAACATCCATTTTGCATAACAAAAAGTATTGAAAACATCATCAATACATAATCTCATCACAAAGATTATAGTTTCAATTCATATCATATTGCACAAATAATGAATCTAGAGAACTACAATAATAGAATTTGCAAAATGATGTTACAGAGATATCATGAAATTATGCTTTTGTACTATATTAGACATAAAAATTCTTATTAATTTTATCAAAAATCCCACCAAGGAGTATCACAATATAATTTTTTAACCCTTAACATGAGTTAACCTGATAAAATTAAGTGTCAACAAAGACACATCATAATTTTAGAATCTCAATTTAGGATATTCACATATATCCTAATATGCATTTTGGCAAATTTTTGCCAATCACCAGAGCATCCACCCAGATGTCTCCTGGTTTATATCATCATGGAGAAGTCCCATACCTTCTCCAAGAATGGACACCAATCCATTCTTCAAATTCATTTAGTTTTCTTTTAATTAAACAAGTTCACTTTATGAATATAAACAAAATCTACAAATATTCATAAGCTACTCTGAATTTTATGATAGAAGACTTTAAGTTCACAATATTTCATCTTTACAACAAGAATATATAATTCAAATGATTTCTAATTACAATTGGCCAAATCCCTTGGCATACTAATACATATAGTCCCTAGAGTAGTGGCTTCAGATCTCAAGGTTGTTCTTCCTCGGATCTTTCACCCATCGGATCTATACCTACATTACCAGTTTGAGAAACTGTTGGAGAAACTGCTCGAGAAGTAGCTCGAGTTGTATTTCCATGTTCACATTGTACCTCAACAATTGGTTGTGATGGAAGAAGTAAACCATGGCTTATAAGTGCATCCATACAAGAAGTCAAGAATGCAGCTCTATAGATATCCCTTGCATGGCGTAATTGTGCATTTTCTACTTGCAAGGCTGTCACTACTGTATCTCTCTAGTAGTGCATTTGTGTTAACTCTAATTGAAACCTCTCTCACTCTGAGATGGCAGCTTCTCTCTTAGTATCCAACTTAAACCTTTGTTGTGCCCATTTGTCTACTAACTTCAACTATTGGGTCTCTAACAATCAAATTTGCTTCTTCAACACCTCCACTTCATGTTGCACTTTTCTCACAGGTTCATCTTCTCCTATGTTGGATGGTCCAGCTCCTATATCCAACCGTTGGTGTACACATATTTTGGAAGATTCTTCCTCATCTCTCTTTCTAGATGAGTGCTCCTCCTCTACAACCTTAGTTGTTTCTCTACTATTATTTTCCTCACTGGAATATTCCCCTTGGTGTTGTCGCTACGTGGCCCACCAAATATCATAGTCAGGGGTTGTGCCCACATCATCCTCCTCTAGTGTCCATATAGCCTCATCAGGCTCTAAAGCTAGTGGTTCCATTGGTGGAGGTATCATGACTATTCACCCCTTTCTCGTATAAACCATGGATGGGTCTGGTATCCATTGTATAATACCAAACTATCGCAATACTCGAGTATATTGAAAATACTCGTATTGCATACTTGTACATCCGATCATCCATCTTGCTCATCTCACATGAGCGAGTTGTAAACCATCTTCTACCCAAACTGGGCCCTCTCTCCAAGGTCTCCAAATAACGTCACGGGAGTGCAGATTCTCCCAAATAGAGTGGAATCACTCTCTATTGCCTTCAAGTGGTCTATGGTTAGACCATTCATTTTTTATTGCCACCTTAACACATAAGGCATCTCTGGCCCCATAAATTTATGTGCATCATAAGGTAGCCCTTGGGGTCTTGCTACCGCTATGTGCTCCCATGCCCAGACTTGTAGCAAGGTGCTACAGTTCAATCTAGTTTTCATCATTGTTCTTAAGTCGAACAATTCTCTATAGGTTTGGGCCAATAATGTTGGTGCCCATGCATACACCACTGACTCTTCAACTATATCCTGCATGATTCCCATTAAATTCTAAGGAAATCGTGCACTTCTTGATTTGGGAAAAATGACACCCGATAAGAGCTCCATTATAACCGCATGCTTATGTGTCAGTCTACCCTACACATAGTGAAGTTCATGTTCTATACACCCCTTATCGATGTTCACACTCCTCCATTCTACTCCGAACACTCTTTCTAGAATATACCCCATTTTTGCTTCATTGGCAATGGTTATTGTATGACCTTCTACCGGTATCTGGTATATCCTGTATACGTCTTCCAACATAATAGTCATTTCTCTAGTGGGTAACTGGAATGTCCCTCTACTGGGATCCCATATTTCTACTAGGGTAGACAGATAGCATCTGTCTACACATATTGGCTCTAGTCAAGTCGCTCCTTCAAATCCTACTTCTTTCAACCATTACCAGTCGCTCGCATCCAACCTATCCCTAACATTCTGAAAGATCATCTTCAAAGGATATCGTACCCTGATGATATTTAATGGTTAAATTTCTGATGTTTCTATAGGATTGCCACTATCGATTCTAATATTTTTAGAAGCCATAACTCAAAGAGTATGTACCAATATATCGACTAGCAAGAATAAGATAATTACGAGATACACTATGATGTTCATTCTTGAGATCATTAGTACTAATAGGGTAAACCCTAATATGAGCAATATGATATTCACTACCATGAATAGTGATTAGGTTATTTTTGTATCTAAAATTGGGATAAAATCTACACCATTTTATCCATTCTGCGATGTTGGAGTTTTACCTCGATTTCATTTGTTGGATAGTATTTCGAGGTCCATTTATTTTTGTAGATTCGTAGATCAATCAAATTGAGTTATTGGGTTCTTCTCCAATTCCCAAGGGAGTAATCTTCTTTCGATGTGCATAGAACACATCATCATAACACACGTGTCCTTCCCTTAATTTGTATAACATCCCATCATCGACCCTTCGATGACTCCAATGGATGATTTCGTACCTTATTACTCTATTGGAAAAATGCGTCTATCACACGGTGATATTACTATAAAGTGTACCCATATTGACTTTATTGTCATATGGTAGAATTATAGTTAATCTCGTATCATCTTACTTCTATCTTCGATATTTGGTTTACATCGATTTCATATACGTAGTTTTTTGTGCTTCAAACAACTGTTGCAAAACTACACTCTAGTTTTCTTATAAGTTTTAATACCACATGCATGGCATAGTGGTCAGTTCCCATTTTAAATAGCTTAGCACCCATTATTTCTTTCAACCACCACCCGGGTGGTCGGGTGCATACTTTTTTGAGGAGTCGGGATACTTAGGGAGGTTGGCGAAGCTACATGTGGTGGTGACACTTGGGATTCCAGGGCTTACTTGGTGGAGTTCCCTAATACTCATGTCAGAGATGAGTCTGGTGAGATTTGGGGGATTTACATACTTAGATGTGAGGTTTCACCATCCTTGTTCTCCTCCAACATATCGAAGTTTCAGGTTTTGGTGTTGTCGGGTGACTTCTTCCACCATTACACCATAACCTCTGATTGGAAAATTCCAGAGTGTATTGTAACATTGATCAAAAATGAAAATAAAGAAAACATTGTTTTGTTTATTTTGATCTTAAATTTCCACTAGTTAGTTTTCAACTAACTTACATGGTTGAATTTATGTTTGCATATCCTAAGGTTTCACTTCTATTCATGACTATAGTCATTTAAGTTGTCCAAATTGGTTTGACAATTATAGTTCAAGTGAACCCTTAGTAAATCTGAACCTTTGACTCATACACACTTGAAAATAAGGAGTAAGTAAGTCAAAAGATATAGATGTCGAGTAATTTCCCAAAAGAGTCTAAGGTACACCGCTTAAAACCCATGCAGGAGGGTTCACTTAGCTCTTCCACTTTTGAACGACTATGGATCTACTCATGGGGGATAGGAACTCAGACATCATAATCTCAAGCACTGACCTTGTCCTTACCAAGTGTGCATTGTTTAGAGTTGTGGAATTTATGTTTTGAGTTTTCTCTCATGTTTTGTTTCATGCCCAAATATTTTACTAACCTAGATCTAACTAGAATCTATTAGTTAGCTTGGGATCTGATACCAACTGTAACAACCCCAATTGTCACTACTCAACCACTCAATTTTTTTTTATATTCATATATATTTCATGAGGCAAGGGACATAATCATGATCTAAGGTAGAACCATTCCAATTGGATTGTAAGTTATCAAGGCAAATAGCATCAAGAGATATTAAGACTTGATCAGAGTCACTCTTGAGTAGAAGTGATCAGCTTCTACAAAACCCTCATACCACTCGGATATGAGAACGTTGGCCAAGCATTAGGTTTCATCCCTCATAAAAGGGAAATCACCAATAACCATACTGTCCACCAAGATCAGTATGTAGGTGAATGCCTTGAAGATGGAAACCCATATTACATGATATAACCTCAACAATGGTTAATCATGAATCTTAGATCCCACCCACATCTTTTCGATGGGGTCACTAAGATAACAAAATCACTTACATAATCCTTGGAATGTCCCCTTAAGCATGACTATACTGCTTGAAACATATCAATGCTTATTTGACCACCCTTATTTTAGGCATCCCTTATGTTTAACACATGAGACAATTAAGTGATTACAAAAGGGTATTATTTAGTCAATATACCTCAGGTTCATGAATTTATTTTTCAACTCAGAATGTAAGGTTGCATTTGGTCCACAACTCAAGTCTTGTTTGCCTTTTCATGGGTTTCACCCACTCCGAGTTCCTACTCGGATTATCCATAATTTGTAATCATATTGTTTCAGGTTATTCCATCCAAGAATGTTTGTGTAATGTTTAGATCAACATAAATCCAGTTATCCCCTTAAGAATTAACTTTTGTTACATAAGAGTTCTTGGAATCTACATGAAATAACCAACATGAATATAATCAATGCTATATGTTGAAAGGTACATCATTCATAAATAGTTATCCCATAACATTATAGAAAGTAAATGACATAATCAAATCCCATTAATTCATCAATACATTTAAGAAAGCATACATCCTTTACATCATGTTTACCAAATGAACACATTTTCATAATCGAAGATATGCATAACATTTCATCAAAGCATCTAACATCTCATTAACTTATATCATTTTCATTTTGGAAATAAATGCAACATCCACAAGAAATAATAAAGCAAACCATAAATTATTGACACATTGTTTATCCTGGGAACCCTCATGGGGAATAAACCCAACCTCCAAAATATGTTCTCTCCTCATATTCATAAACTTAAGATGTCAAATATTACAAGTATAGAAGGGCATCTATGGATCCCTTTTATTCAATTATACAAAATACAACTGTCCCTTTCCAAGTTCATGATGCAATTAAGGATTTATCTAATTCCTTTCTCTAAGACATCATTATAATATTAAGGTATTTTCCATACCAAGGAGGAATCCATCTGTTCCTTTATAATTTATGATGCAATTAAGGAATCTACTAATTCCTTTCTCTAAGCCATCTTAGGATTTATAACATCTTGCGTAAGTTTATGATAATCATTGGGTCCATATTTTGGAGATGACTTCTTGACATTAGAGGAAATTTCATAAATTCCCTCAAGAATGAATTCCAAATTCATTCTTCGAGTTGATAAATGATCAACTTTTACTTCATAAATTAAAGTCCCATACCTTTAATTTATGAAGCATTCAACCTTTCATTAAATCAATAATTTTCCCCTAATTTCCTAACTATTTTACATAATTTCCTTATCAATATTGGTTCTATAAATTTCAACCTATTTAGAATCTATTACTACCAAATAATTTCAACGAATTTTATTTTAAGCTGAACTCTTTTACTTTAATTGATGACTTAAATCCATTCCCTTATTAACTTATAAGAATTTCTCATCAGAATTGTTTCACCAAACACTAGGCACCTTCTAGTGTTAGAAATTAGTAACCAAATAACCCCTATACAATCTCCATTGTTTAATAGATAATCTAATTAAGCAAAATTACTTCCCACTTTCCATTTTAAATTAAAGTTATATTAGATTCTCTTAACTATTGGTTATACACTTTTTTTCTATTCATTACTATGATTAATTAAAAGTGTTTGGAATGTTCTATATAAAAATACTTGGTGAATAATCAACTTCCAGCAAACCATGAGTCTCTGCTAACAATGCTTTGACTTGTACCACATGGTGATGAGTAGGTTTTATCATATGACCTAAGGATAAATGTCGGTTCAACACAAAGCTCAAGGTGATTCCTATTGACACGAAGCAGTTACCACTTAGTCGTCAGCATTACCACCGAGTGTCGATCATATCCACATGGTGATCTTTCCCTTTCAAACCGCCCATTTGCTCTTATGGGATAAAATACTCCCACATGGTAACCAAAAATACTTCCATAAACCATGCACAATCATTAGCACATGTGTCCATGATGGATGGTACATTGAGCAAGGTATTCAACAACTGTTATCATCGAAGTATGATCAATACTGACATGTGGTACCCTTTACCATCTTGTTTCATGTAACAAATTTGACCTATATCAGTGATGCTCTCAAAACCTTAAAACTCACATAGAGGCGTCTTGTGTTGCATCTATGTTTTGCTTCAATTAGCTCCCGAGTAGCTCGACTGTAAAATGAAGGAGTTGAAATATCTCTATTGGAAGATCCTTGTAGACCAAGGTAGGCATAAAAACCAAGTAGGATAATTTATAAGCATAGATCTTGCCATGGTTAATCCATAGATTCCACGTAACGCAACTCATCTACGACAACGTTACACACACTAGGTACCTAGGGTTAGTGGTTTCACATGTTGGACACAGGTAGACAGATTTTGGACCTGGTTATAGGGTTATCTCGAAGTCAGACCCCACTAAACCTTGCTCATTTAGTTAATCATAATGTAGTCACTCTCAACGATCGAGTCATTGACTCCATACTAGATCAAGGGTTTCCAAATGTGAATCTTAAGAAAACATTGATCTTAAGCATGTTTTCTCTCTTCAGATGCAGTATGCCATCTGGATTGCTACGCAACGTGGCACTACAAAAGGTCGACATTGTTCGTGGCCATACACTGACCATCGAAGCAATAAAATAATCCCATTTTCATGTCACAAAATGCCCTAGTGGGTGCATCATGGGAATACATCCCACATGTGCTGTGTTGTGGGTTTTGCACATAATAAAGGCACATATGTGCTTATTAGCTAGCAACCACTAGCTGCTGGTGGTGGTTGTTGATGAATCGATGATTTGGTCATCCGAGTCAATTAGTGGTGATATCAAATGTGGAGTACTCTTTTACACAAAGGTCGAGATCTTACTCCGCCAAAGATTCACATGAGAATCTTACCTAAGATGAAACTATAATTTCTTTAATAAATCTTTGTCGGTGCAATTTCAAGCATGACTACTGAAAAAAGAAATCCCTTGTCAAAGGGCATACTTGAAAGAGGTAAATTTCAGAGCATGAGTTTTCTAATCATAGGCCATTAAGATCAATTAATATATTCAAAATATATCAAACTTTAGAATTTCTTAAAAAATATCAAGCACAAGAAAGGGAAGATCCAACCTTAAATTCTAATGAAATAAAATCCTTGGGTCTTCCTTCCTTGCTTCCTCTCAAGACTCATGTTTCCTTCAAGTATTCCCTAGCCTTCCTTTGAATTAGCTTCCTCGTAGACTCTTCATGCTATGCTTCCAACGTGATTTTGGTCAAATACCTATAGGAGTTTCTGATCCACCCAAGGGTGGAGAGCATACTCCCTAGTCCTCCCAGATTTCCTAGATACTCTTTCTTTATAAAATGCCCTCTGTTTATAGGACACTTCTCCACTCATGGGCCAAATAGTGGCCACATTATAATAATATTAAAAAGATGCCTTGGACCCTTTGTGACTTATCATGTCTTGTAAAGTCTAACCAAAAGTAGAAAAAAGGTCCACAAGAGATAAGGTGAGTGTCCTTATTTTTTGTTTTGTGACCCTTATAGTTCACATCATTCCAAAACATACCTATTTAAAAATAGAGGAGAGAATCTCACTTTTATCTCCACCAACCAAATTATTCAATGAGGGAGAATAAGATAGGCTTTTAGTATTAAATAATACTAATGCCTAATTTGGTCCAATAGAAATTGGTCTTTTAATTGCATTATAAATTAGATGAATTTGTCCTAGTCATTAATTATATTTTTATTATTTCCCTCCTAAACCCCTTCAAAATTCCTAAATTAGAATTTTGTAGAATTCCTTAGGGTCTATGACCCTTTTTGTGGAACATTAATTGATCACAAGACCAATTAATGTCCCATTGATAGGTTTCAAGAGTAATGGGTCGTGACAACAACCACGAAGTCAGAGATGATTTCTATGTTGTTAGCATTGGAGACATGTATGTTGTGTTGGGTATTCAGTGGTTGCACTCTTTAGATAAGATTGTACTCAATTTTTAGACTATGGAATTGAAATTCAAATCTAAAGGGAAAAATATGGTTTTGAGAGGGATTTCAAATGGATAACCATAGGTAGTCTCATTCAAAAGAATGGAGAGACTATTTAGACATGATTATGTGGAGTGGTGATGAGGCCCAGAAATGCCTCATTGTTACACTATGTTTGACATATAAAAAATGCCATATTACCAAACATATCAAAGTTAGTTGACAAATAGTTGATTAAAATATATTACTTGTTAAGTGTTTGCATGATTTTATGTTAGGAGCATTGTACCCCTATTTTTGACTATTTTTAGCATTTTTATGACTGTTTTTGCATGATTAGTTAAGTGAAAAATGCATAATAAAAATGGTAGCTGATAAGGAGTGCTGAAGTTTATAATTGCATTATGTTATTTAAATATTTTCCCACCTAAAATGAGTTGCTGAGGTGAAATGGTGCCAAAATAAGTCTCTGCTGCAAAACAGGGCATTGACAGGTTTTGTGCAACATAGAAAAATTAGCCAACTATCACATTACAAGAGCGCCTCGAAGTTATCAAAACAAAGTATGGGAAAATGGTTGGAATGTGTTCATGGATATAAAAGAATACTTTTGACCCACTTGGATGCATTCCCATATGATCTAAATGGAAAACAACAAGGTATAACAACTATAAGGTAAGGATAGTTGTGCAACACTGTTGCACTATTATTTAGTAAATAAAATACATAATTCAAATAGTAGTATGATGTGTGCTGATTTTTATCACTTCCTAATGCTATTTAAATATTTTTTCCACATTCCAAATAGTTTTAATTGTGATTTGGCACCAAATTCCAAGACTGTGCAAGAAAACTAGAAATTGCAGGTGACAGCTCATACATTTTCCAACCACCTATCACTATGAAGGAAGACATGAAATTTGTCAACTAAATATGAGGAAAATGCTTGGAAATAGTTGAGGAATATTAAGGATGACTCCTTCTCCAATTTTCAACATTTCCACATGGTCCAAATGGGAGCAACAAGACAAAAAGGCTAAAATATAGGAACAGTTGGAAAATACATACAAAAACCAGAATTGTGCAATT
This sequence comes from Wollemia nobilis, assembly GCA_028583015.1. Classification (NCBI taxonomy): domain Eukaryota; kingdom Viridiplantae; phylum Streptophyta; class Pinopsida; order Araucariales; family Araucariaceae; genus Wollemia; species Wollemia nobilis. Next base: position 4,168,079 of record JAQPPZ010002224.1, read on the forward strand.
ATTAAGGAAGTCATGGAATTTGTCAGAATAAACAAAAAGCAACGATTGGAAACAATGGAGCAGGGATAGGAAAGGTGTACTATCAACTTGGAATCACTTTTTTAGATGATTTGGTTGCAACTATACAAGAATAGTATTTTTACCTATGGATATTCTGAAGATCTTCGAAATGACAGGGCAGAAAGTATGTTTTAGCCCAAACAAGGAGAATTGCACCCAATTTGATCGAGAAAAAATATTTTGAGATGAGGATAGGTGTAATAGAAATTTTCCAACCTATTCCAACACACTCCCACCACTAGAGATGCATCCCAAGGGCCAATGAACGTTGTTGCAACATAAACTATCTTAATTTGGACTAATTCAGTTTCAAGTTGTTATCAAATCACTGAGAAACAACACACAACTGATATTGAGCATGAGATACATGTAATAGTTTAGTATAAATAACAACTCCCTTATTGGTTGAGCTAGTAGCAATAGAGGGTAGTTGATAGTAGGAGAGTAAAACAACAACAAATAGGATTTGACATAGTGCAGGATTTTCGTGCAACATTGTAATGTTATGCAACAATCAATAAAAGTGTAGTATTTTTTAGTCATATTATGTTCACAAGTGAGTGTGAGTTTTAAGTAGTTAGAAACACTTTCCCACCTTCTTCTGGATTAGGAATCAAGGGACCAATTTCATGCCTAGTAGGAGGCCTATTATGATAGGTTTTTCTGATAACGTTGTTACAATATATTTAGTAGGATACTTGTCAATTTCCATTTATTGTTTTTATTTAATGTGATGTCTTCATATTTTCAATTATGTTTTTATAAAAAAAATGTGTGTCATCTGATAAAAATAACTTAAACCTATGTTTCCCCTATTTTATCTATTTTCCCCTATTTTAGCAACTTTTATCAAGTTTTCAGTAGTTTTTATTTTACTATCAGTCACTGTAACAAAATCCTAACAACCTTCTGTAACAGGGCACTAATAAGTGTTTTTAGCATGCATATTTTATTTTTAGCAACATTTCAATTTTGTCATTTCAAATTTTGCAAGAGTAAATTAGGTTTCAATTCAGCAACTTTTACATCTGCAATTTCATTTTTACAACTGTAACTAGTTTTTCCATTTTAAGTCCTAGAAGTAGTTTTAAGTTCTTGTAAGTTAATTTAGTTTCTAGTCTACAGACTAGGTTTAGTGTGACACAAAAAAGGCTAAACCAACATCTATTTCACCAAAAATTCTTATAATATGAATATTTGAATTGTAATGTGTCCAAGCCTTCTATCGTAGACAACCTTGGACACCACCCGGATTTGATAAACCATAAGATTAAATAATGATATTAACGACACACATAAAGTGGGAAGTAGAGTGTGTGATCATACCCACAATTACATAAGAGGTGAAAAATTCTTATCATTCAGATATCCAGGCTTTGCTTACCAATCGAAGTAAGGTTTTTAGTAGTATACCTCCAGGGAGGCCTCTTGATAGAGGTATTGAGTATGTGATATAATTAAAGGAGGGTGTAGATACCATTATCACTACCCCATAAAAACATCCTAAAAGACTCAAGGATGAGATTGAAAAGACTATTAAGGAACTATTGGATATGGGGCACATTAGATCAAGTAAGAGTCCATTTGCTTCTTCAGTGTTATTGGTGAAGAAGAAGGATGGAACCATGCACATGTGCATTGATTATAGAGCTTTGACTAAGAAGACGATTAAAAATAGGTACCCTATGCCTCAGATTGATGAGCTCATTGATGAGATACATGGTGCAATATGTTTTTCCAAGAAATATTTGAGATCTGATCATCATCAAATTTGGGTCAGAGAGGAGGATATTGAAAATCCAGATTTCAGATGTCACTTTGGCCACTTTGAGTTCTTAGTCATGCCTTTCAAATTGACCAATGTACCTGCTGCTTTCCAGTACTGCATGAGCAAGATTTTTAGAAAATAGTTATGTAAGTTTGTATTAATATTATTTAATGATATTTTGGTTTATAGCAAATCATGGGAAGAGAATTCTTAACATTTAGATGACGTTTTGGGAATACTTAAGGCTGAATCATTGTTTTCCAAAGAGTCAATGTGTGAATTTGGGATGACAAAACTATTATGCCTTAGACACATAATTAGCTCACAGGGAGTTAATGTATATCTAGAGAAAATAAAAGCAATTCTATATTGGACACAACCTACCAATCTTACATAGTTTAAGGGGTTCTTTGGGTTTTATGATTTTTACAGGTAATTTGTCAAGGGCTTTTCACATATGGCTTCTCCACTTACATATTTTATCAAAAAGGGAGCTTTTACTTGGTCTAAATTAGCACAAAAGACCTTTGATAACTTCAAATAAATTATGAGCACATGTATTATTCTGGACATTCTAGATTTTACTAAACCATTTGATATTCATTGTGATGCTTTGGGGGAAGGCATTGGAGTTGTATTGATGTAAAATAAGCATCCTATAGCTTATGAGAGTAGGAATTTGAGGGATGGAGAGAGGAATTACTCTATTTATGACAAATAAATGTTAGCCATCATGCATGCTTTGGCTAAATTCAGACAATACTTAGTGGGAGGTAGGTTTGTGGTGAGAACTGATCATAACAGCCTCAAATATTTCTTGAATAAAAAAGATTTTAATGATAGGCAATAGAAATGGGTTAGCAAGTTGCAGGCTTATGATTTTGATATTAAGTATGTAATAGGGAAGAAGAATATAGTGGTTGATGCATTGTTAAGAAGGACATATTTGAGGTCACTCACAAAGATTGCAACATATTGGAAATGTCAAATTATTGCAAAGTATGCTAAGAATACCTTAGATAACAACATTTTGGATGGGACTTCACAGGATGACATGTACAAGGTAAGAGATGAAATATTTTTTTATAAGGATAGAATATTTCTGATCCCTGAATCTAGACTTAAGATAAAGGTTTTTAAGACTTTTCATGATATTCCTATGGTTAGCCATCTGAGATTCTATAAGACTTACAACAAGTCTGTGATATATTTTCATGGAAGAGACTGAAGAATAAGGTTTTACAGTATGTTTATGAATGTCATATCTGTCAACAAAATAAGAATAAGCATCATTATCCTACTGGTTTGCTAGAATTCATATATGTCAACATATAAGAATAAGCATCAATGGACTTCATCACTAGACTTCCCAAGGTGCAAGGGAAGGACTGCCTTTATGTGGTTGTGGACAGGTTGACTAAATTTACCCATTTCTATGCTATTCTAGAAATATTTAGAACAATACAGGTGGCTGATATGTTCTTCAGAGAGGTATTCAGACTTCATGGTTTATCCAAAAATATTGTTAGTGATTGAGATAGCAAGTTTATGAGTCTATTTTAGTAGGAGTTGTTCAAATTGTGTGGCATTGTGCTGACCCCTAGCACTAGTTATCACCCACAAACTGATGGTCAAACGAAGATTGTAAAAAAATATGTGGAAGGGTTCCTGCACAACTATGTTTTAGGGTAGTAGAAGGCATGGGTAAAGTGGTTGCATTTAGGGGAGTACTGTTATAACTCCTCTTATCACATGAATATCAAGATGTCAGTATTTTTGAAATTATATGACTATGAGGCTCCAAGATTTATTGATTTACTTTTGGGAGATTGTAGAATACCTAAAGCTAAGGATATTTTATAGGAGAGTCGAGACATCATGAGATCCTTCAGAGATAACATTTAGCAAGCACAAAATCAAAAAAAGAAGTATGCAGACATCATAGAACTGAGCAGGTTTTTGAAGTAGGAGACATGGTCTACTTGTGCTTGCAACCCTACCGAAAATCCACTCTCAAAAGGAGTGGATCAAAGAAGCTTAAGCCTTGATTTTATGGGTCATTCAAGATATCCAAGAGGATTGGAGAGGTGGCATATGAGTTGGAGTTACCTAAGAGTAGAAGGGTGCATAATGTATTTCATGTATCATGCCTCAAGAAGGTGCTTGGACATAATGTAGTACCATATATAGAGTTACCTCCTTTGGATGAGGAAGGGAAGCTAGTATTTATTCCTGAAGTAGTTATTGACTATAGAGAGCGTTCCCTTAGGAGGAGGGCAGTCAGAGAAGTTTTGGTGAAGTGGAAGAATATGCCAATAGAGGATGCTACATGGGAGAGTGAGTAGATTTTACAACACCTGGATCTGCAATTTCTTGAGGACAAGCAATTTTGGGGAGGGAGAACTATAATATCCCCTTCTTACACTTAGATAGTTTGACACTCGTCATCCTATTTCGGAGTTCCTGTAGTCTAGTCGGTGATGGTTAGGGAGCTCATTGGATTGGAGAGCCCGTGTTTTTGATTCCATGATCTTTGGGTTTTGGTACTATTTATAGAATATACTATTTTTAGTATATGCTATTTTTATTAAGTGGTATTTCTAATTTTCAGCATCTATTCAGTTGCAGAGGTTTGTGGTTATTTTGGGTAATATTCATTCTATTTTGACTTCTAGTGAGTGAATTTGATTAATTTAATATTTCACTTAAGCTATAAAGTAACTTAAGTATAATGTTATATTTTAATATTTCAATTTAGTGCACCAAAAAGGGGGGGATGCCTAGCTTAAGGGGGAAAAATGAAATATTTTAAAAGTGAGATTTTGTGGAGATAAAGTTTTATTTATTTTTGAAAACCTATTTTCTCATTGAGAAAAAACCTAAATCCTCTCCAAGATCTTTAAAAGTGGGTTTTGGCTCCCATTTTTATTATTTGAGAATTGACAACTTAGGGAGATGCTACTAGAATGTATCCAAAATTTTGATTTGTAGTTTGTGGAGGATGGAAACACTCTTCAACTCTTCAGGTTTTGATGGTGAAAGACCCATCCTAGATGGATATGGTATTTTCATCCAGGAAATACATTGGTGCTTTAGATATTTTAGTATTTTGATTAGCAAATTTTAGGGTTTGGTGTGTTTGGTTTCCAATGTGATGTTTTGTGCATGAAATCTTCATTTTTTGTGATTTGGGTATTCGTTATTTAGATTTTGTGTAATGCAGAACCATCTGGCATGACCGACCATACCATTTTGACCATGAAGCCAAACCATATTTTGGTGTGCAAATTTTAGAGGAAGTAGAATCTGGTTGTGGGTATTATTTATTTGGTTTCAGCGGACTTGGGTGCCCCTTTTTGCAGGGTTGCATGCTTTTTAGTGGTTGTTCCTAATTTTTAGAGGTAGCCAAACTTGTTTGCAGCTCCTACAACTATAGTATATTGTGGGTGTTGATAATTTCTGGTTTCCTGTGACCATATTGTCATTTGGAAGGCTTTGGTGAGATTTCAAAATTAAGACAACACTCAGTAGAGAGGTGAACAACTTGGTGTGACATTATTTTTTGGACAGTAGAATTTGTAGCCATGTATCTAGTGTTTTTAGACCTATAACATAACTTATCTCTCTCAAAGAATTAGGATTTCATCTCTATTGTGGTATACAATGAGTTATTACTTGATGTAACAATGTTATGAATGTGCTTCTCAATCAAAATATGTTGTTACAATAGTTTGCATAATACTATTTAGTTTCTGAGTTATTGCAGTAGTGTTTACCTTCTAGCTTGCATATTTATATTTTTCTGTATATATATTAAAAAAAACTTAGGGACTTTTATTACACCTTGTGCATTTACTATTGAATAGGATGAAACTTTGGGTTGAATGCACACCTTGGTTCGACCCCACTCTTACATTTGGATCATATTTTTTGAGGATGGGGAAATGGGGCTCCTACTTATCTTCTTTTCATTATTTTTTATGACTTTATTGTAGCTGAGTAAACCTCGGGTGGAACTTTGGGTCTTGCCACTTCTGCATCTACTTTCCAATTCTCCATCCTTATGAGTTTATTGCTTAGGTGGCAATCTGGGACTGCTTTTATTTTTGTTGTTCTCTTGATATTTCACCTAATTTCATTTGATTGCGGATGGGACTTTAGGCATGATCATATTGGGAATGCAACATATTATTTTGTCAGGGGCCTCCTTTGACTTACCTTCTTTTGGATGGAACTTTTGGATGGTCAATGGCCGAGAAGTGACTCATTTTTTTGTCCATCCTTTTCCTTAGCCATTTTTTAAAATAATTACCCCCTTCTATATGGAACAAAATAGGTGAGTGCAAAAAAACTCATCCACATTCTTGGTGACTTTCGAGGGAATTTTACTTGGTAGAAGGCACATAACCCAACTAACATTGATATATCAAAATCATAAAATAAAACAAAAAACAAACAAAATCTTCTGGCCACATCCTTTGGGTCATGAAATCAACAATAATAGAATGAGATTCAAAAATGGAACATGAAAGTCATCTTCCATGGCTAGACCCGATGGGTCTCTTAATTGTTGTACTGCTACTTGAGATGATTCAGTATGAGGAACTGCTTCTTGGGTGACTGCTCTAGTCTGTAATTTGATGCACATTTTGCCCAATTATCCATGGAAGGGACAGTGACACTTTTCATTTGATCCACAATATACTTGAGTTTACACCCTTCTTGGTCAGATGGGTCACTATATATTTCAACCATTTGATCAAAAATGATTGAAATACTAAATAACTTGGAGATTAAATTAAATAGTTGATCTAGTATTATGGGTTATTACAAAGCCACGATAATACTTTCATATTATTCAAGATATTGGAACAACTTCTCAAGATTTTGCTCTGAGTATAACTGATGATTGTTGTCCCAAAATCCTGGTGACCCAAGTGCTTTGAGTCACTCATTAAATTCATTCATTGTCCCCAACTCTTTCTTCAACATCTCCATAAGATTGGTTCCTTCATAATATAGGTTAGTTAGATGTAGAACCTACTGTATCATGACTTAATACTATTCTTGTTCATACCTATGATATATTTGGGGGTTGGTATTGTTATTGATCAACATTATACATAAAGCAATTACCTGTGGGCTCATATTGTGTATGATACCCTTCCTTTTGCTTAACTCATTTTTACTGCTGGTATGATCTCAAGACTACTTTCTATTACCAATGTGAAAGGAGAAATAATCAACAAGGCTGCTTCCCTCACTTTCCTCAAATGAACAAGCCTAAATCTTTTGAGGTTATATTTTGAAATGGTAGGCCTAGTAGGCTTCTCTTTCTCTTTCTACAGCTCTTCAAGGAGTTGATTAAACTCATTCTCTTATCGTTGCATATTACTTCTGCATTCATTAAGTAGAAGTTCCTGCTATTACATCTTTAATTTTAATTCTTTGTTACATTGCTCTAGCTTAATGCTCATTGCTTGCAACTCATTTTTGAGTTTAGTAATATCTTATTTTTGCTGCAGGAGCTTGGGCGAGGGAAATTTTTTTAGGGTATCGCTAAGCATATTGTTTTTGTTTTCAATGGTTTTCTTTTCATGCTATACTCGATGGAACTGGACCTCAAAGTTTTTCACCTTCTTTTTTGCAGCCTTCATTTTCTTTTTAGCATTTTTTTAAATTGAAGTACAAGGTACTTGTTGGTCCGGCTTTCATGCACACCCCGGGAAAAAGGATGAAGGCAAAGAAAAGCTCCGGAGACACCCACGGGACTGATCCCACTCATCTTTAGGATCTAGCTGGTTATCCAAGGTGCGAGTTACATAGTTGGGTCGAATGGCAATTCACTCTTTTCCACTTCGGAATAGATTTCAATATGGATCGCTCTCGTTACCTTACAGGGGGTTCCCGAACTTGTTCGAGAGTTGCAAAAGTTGTTGACAATCAGATTTAACTTGAATTCTAGATCTAGCTCTCATGGGTCAACAGATTTAAATAAAAGGCAAATAAAGAAAATAAAAATGGATCATTAACGGTAAGCAAAGAGAGGGTAGGGTAAGGCAGAAAAGAGAAGTTTATCAGACTTTAAACTGTAAAACTCTAAACTATCAATCTTATCTATGCTATCACCTTCACAACGTAACAAATCCCGTAAGAAAGTGTCCAATCACCTAAGATCACTTTCAACTAAGAGCACAAGGCAGAGTGAAACGGATCTAGCAGAAAATTATAAATCCAAGGGGCAGCTGGTTAAAACTGGTATCTTTCACCGGCAGCCTAGCTCGCACAGTGAAGACAGAGCAATTAGAACAAACTTACACCTGAAATCAGTAATTTCCCCTAGCAGCACAATAGAACAACCGAAGCCTAACAAAGATATTTAATCTTGACAATGGCAGTATTTACAAAGATATATCTAACAAACTTTAAATGGAACGGATAACAAAAGAAAATACACTTATCACACTCGCAAAAGATTAGGCTCCCCGGCCATGCTATCACGTAAAAGCTAAAGCACATCAACTCCAAGTCCGAAAACAAAGGATTTCACAAAATTTGCAAGAAATTGCTTATAAGCCTTTATTTCTAAGTCTCCGCCTCTCGCGATTACATTTAGAATTTGTATTTATAGACTCAGGACAGACCCTGATCTTTTCCAAAATATCTTGCTCAAACCCTAAATCTTATCGCACTTAAACCCTAGGACCCGGGTTTTACAATAAAAATCCATTTAAAAATCAAAGTCCGGATAGAACTTAACCCTTCGGCAAATCGTAGCAATCACCGCCATAAATGGAGAAGATAAAATAAAATGCAACTTGCATTCATTCGCATCCGCAAATAAATGCTTCCGTTAATTCCCGCCGGTGAGCCGGATGAGTCACCACTTCTCCATCAATTCGATCTCCGCAAATCCATCCCGAAGTTGAAATGGTCTTCATGCTATCAAGTCTGCAATAAATTTGTTGTTGAATGCTCTCACCGGCAGCTTCTCTCCTAGCATGGCGGTCCTTGACTAAATCCGCACTTCATCTTCGCCTTTATGGTCTTTCCCGGTGTCCCGTAAGTGCCTGTGGAATCCCGCATGAAAGACAAAAAGATGCATTAGATTAGCATTTTAATTAAATCGAAGCTTAAAACATTAAAAACAGATTAAATCCGCAAAATAAGCTTGCATGTCGGCTTCTTTTTGTCCCATTCACGCTTTGACACGTGTCGCTACCCCAGAAGCCTTCCGTTTCCCGCCGGAATGCACTTTCGTGTCAACTATGACTTTCTCTCTCCTGCCGCGATTCTCGCGACATGTCGCGATTTCGCGACATGTCGCGAAATCGCGACCCCGCCACAGCATCGGCAACTTCCTCCCTCGTCGGCCGCGAAAACACGACATGTCGCGATTTCGCGACATGTCGCGAAATCGCGACCCTTCCTGGCCTCCGTACGCTTCTTGATTTTCACCGCGATTTTAGAACACGTCGCGATATCGCGACGCTCCTCTACTCGCATGCGTTGACCGCGCTGACCGCGATTTTGGAACATGTTTCTGACTTAGCCGATTTTTCATCCTGCAGCCCATTTTCTCTCTCCTGCCGCGAAAATGCGACATGTCGCGATTTCGCGACATGTCGCAAAATCGCGCCATCCGTACAGCTTGCGTCTTTCTCCCAAAAACTGTCGCGATTTCGCGACATGTCGCGAAATCGCGACCTTTCTGGCACTTAGCCGCATTTTGACTTACCTGTCGCGATATCGCGACATTTCCGAAAATGGAAGTGTCGCGATATCGCGACACTACCAAAAATGGAAAGTTTGATTTTTAGTGAATTTATGCAACTGTTTTCTGGATTTTCTCGGTACTGGTGCAAGATTTTGCTTGTGCATGAATGATTCTAGCATGTAAAAAGTGAATTCTTGGATAACACAACTAGAATGCAAGAAAAAGCACAACTTTAAAAAGGAGGCAAGCAAATTTGGATTTAAAACCCGAAAAGATCAAGAGGGTCCCCGCCGCAAAAAATGAAAGTTCATAATTTTCTAAGGATGGAATCTCATTTTTCATTGGGGGTGTGTTGCTTATCAACAAATGGCGATATCTCACGGGTAAAATAGTAGCACTATTTTAGAACCCAAGACTCGGGTTTCAAAACAAAAAGACCATGCATCATGCCTTGCCACGGACATTCTTCACAATAAATTGACCGCCAACCGCCAACCGTTAAAATTTCCCAAGGACATACAAGGTCGGATTACTTCAAGGAAGATTTCTCGATGTGCAATTACAAAGGTATAGAACTTTCTTCAAGGATGACCGAATTGAATGATAAACTTGGATTAATCAACTTTTCTAGATTGTAAAAGGGGAAACCGAGTAGAGCTCTCGTTTACTAGTTTAGCTTTTTACAGCCTAGACAGAGTTACCCTTTAGATTTACACGACCCAATTTACAACTGTAGGGCAGAATCTAATATTGGCTGCCTCTTTTGATCATATAACTCTTTTTTTTTTCTTTTTTTCTTTTTTTTCTTATCTCTCTTTTTTTTTATCTCTCTTCTTTTTGAAATATATCACTATCTGGAAGACCTTAGAGAAATTACAATTTTCTTTTAATATTTGATCAATCTGGAACTTGCCTTCAGCCTAGGCATTGATAGCCTCCGGTGACACCCAAATAATTGCATGAACCATAGTCCCCTCTTATAACCAAACTTTTCTTGGATTCCCCGGAGTTCCTCCAACAAAACAAAGATAGTAGCCTTTTCTATCATTAAAACAACTCGTGGCAAGTAAGACACAAGATCCAATCATCTCTCTACCTTCATCCCGGATAACAAAATAGTTCTACAGTTTAGTGTAAGCATACTATCTCAATTAGAATAATGAGCGTAATGGGGAGGCAATCGGATTGAGGATTTATCAACTAGGAATAAGACAATTTTCAGCAGGCTGACTTTTCATTGATTGCTCGAGCAGAGGTTAAAAAATAGAATTTTAGAAGCCAAAGGACTTTGTACAAAGCTTCCAAGGACAGCACAAGCTTCTAAAGCAAGACATAATAAAACCGTACTAGACTAAAGCAAAAAACTGCACAAGCAACTAAGACTAAAACTAAAACTGAAGACTGTACAGATAGCAAAGAAAAAGAAATGCAGGGAAGAAAATAAAAACTGTACAGGCAATAAAAGAAACAAACTAAAAGAACTGAAGCAAAGTAACTAAAACTGCTAAACTGCAGAGCAAAGCTAAACTGCAACAGCACTGAAATAAACTTAAAGCAACTGAAATAAACTAAAATGCAACTGCACAGACATATTAAAAAAATAAAAAAATAAAATAAAAATAAAAAATAAAAAATAAAACTGCACTGAGAACAAGGATTAATCTAACAAACAAACCTGTACAGACAGCACCCAATTAAAACTAAAAAGAAGCAACTAAAGCAACTGTACAGAGCTATTAAAAGAACTAAACTAGAACAAAACAAAACTTACGGAGCTATTTACAATATGTACACATGTTACAACCTTTTTTTATAGCTTACTCAAATGATACATTGGATGGAACAGCAGAAAAATAATGCTTCAAGTATTGGCCATTAACAGGGAGGTCCAGAAAATTACCATCCAGGTCTTGCAAGCGGAAAGCATTGTTACCCAATATTTCAGCAATTTGGTAGGGGCCTATCCACAGTGGCTGCAACTTTGTGTGCTTACCCTTCTTCTCATGGGCCTTGTCCCACGTAAGCACTAAGTCCGCCACTCGAAAGCCTTCACCTTGGCTCTCTTGTCAAACCACCGCTTGACAGCTTTCTTGGTGTCTCGTCGAAGTGCTCCAGGGCTTGGAGTCTTTCATCCCGCAAGTTAGTGAGGTCTAAAACACGGGCTTCAACATCATCATGACCTTCAAAATAATCTAAGGCAAACTGATAGGTAGGCAATTTCAAGGAGATGGGGACAATTGGCCGAGTACCATACAACAAAACAAAGGGAGAGGTCTTAAGAGCCACTTTGTGTGTTATCCGGTCAGCCCACAGTGCATATTTCAACAATGTATGCCATTGCCTGGGTTTGTCTGGTTGCAGACTTTTTGATGGCATTCATTAAGTTCTTGTTTGTTGACTCACCTACCCATTGCCTTGGGGATAATAGTTGGATGAGAATCTGATAACTATCCCCATCTGGTATGCCCAATCTGCAAACTCCAATGATTGGAAGGCGGGCCCATTATCACGCACCAAATTCAGGGGAACCCCAAATCTAGTTATGACATTTGATTCAAGAAAATCAATAACTTCCTGGGCAGTACTTCTTGTAGTGGTTGCTGCTTCAACCCACCTTGTGCAATAGTCAGTAGCTGTCAGCACATATTTATGCCCTGCCGAGGAATTCGGGTTAATGACTCCCACAAAATCAAGTCCCCACTGCATGAAAGGTTTGTTTATCACAACTGGTTGCAATGGCAGAGCTCGATTTGCCTCTTTGGCTGCAAATGTCTGGCACTGATGGCAGTTTTTGACATGTTGATGTGCATCCTTAAAAAGTGTAGGCCAAGAATAGCCTCGCTCTTAATATTTTATGTGTCAGTAGCAGCATCCCGATGAATGCCCCCGCCCCTAGTTTTTCATGAAAACTAGCCATGACTTCACCGACTTCACTCGGGAGAAATGCACCTTAGGAAGATGCCAAGATAATTCTCCCCGTACGTAGTACCCGCCTTGAGGAGATAGTGAGAAGCTTTTAACTTTAATTCTCTCCTTTGAGTTCTCGTTCAAATGGGATGGGCAAACCCCAAACTGTAGCAGATGAATGATATCCCCATACCAATCATCATATTCAGAGTTTAATTGATTAACTTCCTGCTGTGGAGGCACTTCAAGAATGTGTCTAGACAAGCCAAGTCCTCTCGATCGCTTTAGCGAGCCTAATCTCCAAGTCATATTCTTGTGCACTCGGTGACCCAATTGCCTCTCGCTCACCCAACTCATTCCGACTTAGAAGGTACTTCACAGCTGGGTCTGGCACTATGGCATGAGTTTTGCTTCTGAGTATATAATGTCTGAACTGCTTCACTGCCCTTACCAAAGCATAAGCCTGTTTGTCTAATCTGGAATATTTCAGCTTCAGCTCCCTTCAAATTAGTGCTCTTAAAAGCAATTGGATGTTCTCCCGTATCTCTCCGTTGAGTCAAGATCTGCAGCAAGTGTATGTTCGGAAGAGAAAGTGTACGGATAGAAATCTGCACCGAAATCTGGGCTTACTAAGACCGGTGCTTGTTTAATGGTCGTCTTGATTTCTTGAAAAGCGCCTTAGCTTCAATGGTCCAGGCAATCTGGGCAGTTTGCTTTAACATATCATTCATTGGTTTAACTATCTCTCGCAAAGCCAGAGATAAACTTTCCGACAAAGTTAATCTTTCCAAAGAATGATCTCAACTCTTTCTTGGAGTTGGGAAATGGTATGCCAGATATGGCCTCAACTCGCCTCGGATCCATGGAAATGCCATCCTTTGTGACCAAATGCCCAAGCAATTTGCCTTCACGTTACACCAAATATGCATTTCTTTGGATTCAAAGAGATGCCAAACTCTCTCGCACTTGTTAAATACAGACTCTAAATGCTTGACATGGTCAAATCTGGATTTGGAAAAGACTCGTTAGATCATCCATGTAAACTACAATACATTTGCCCATAAGCCCCTTGAAGGCATGGTCCATTGCTCTCAGAAATGTTGCTCCTGCATTTATTAAACCAAATGGCATCCTCTTGTAAGCAAAAGTACCCCACTTAGTTGTAAAAGCAGCCTTCATTCTATCCTCCTTCTCAACTAGAATCTGATTATAGCCTGAGAAACCATCCAAAAAAGACATCATCTCTGAGCCATTAACAATCTGTAGTACTTCATCCATAGAAGGCAGGGGATAGTTGTCCTTTTCAGATGCTTTGTTCAGATTCCTAAAATCCACACAAAGGCGGATCTCCCCATTTTTCTTCCTTACTGGCACCAGATTTGCCACCCAAGTAGAATGCCTGATAGGAAAAATAATTGCTGCACTCAAGAGCTTCTCCACTTCTTTCTTAATAAGGGGTTCTAACAGAGCATTAACATGCCTCTCGTTTTTGTCTGAAAGGCTTGCAAGATTCTTTCAAAGGTATGATGTGGGTGTAAACTTTTGGATCAAATACCTTTAAATCCTTGTATGACCAGGCCATTACATCCTTAGACCTCGTGCAGGAAATCAATCATATTTCTCTTTATCTCTCGGATCACGATCCTTTGCCAACTTGATGTTCCTTGGATCCTCTTCGGCTCCTACATTCAAATTTTCAAGTATCATTGTCCGTGGTGCCCACATAATCCTCGGAATTCACCCTTTTCCCGATCTTGTCAACATCGAATAGCCTCTCCAGCTCTACCATTCCCTTTGGGATTCTCTTGTCCTTCAATCTCATGATTCCCCCTGTCATCATCTAGCTGTTCCATCAGGGTGTCCCTTTGGCCCTCATCAATTATAGCATTCTCAAAGGTATTGGTACTCTGCAGAAAGTTCACAATTTGTTGATCATCTGAGAAAACTTGAAAGCTGTCAATATTGTTTGGAACTGAAGGACAGGGGACTAGCTCAATTGAAAACTTATCCCACTTAAAATCTTCCAATGGCCTTAAACTTGCAGACTCGAAGATGCCAAGACATCTCGCATGTGAATTTTGTTCCCCGGGTATATGTGTTAAGTTAAATGCATCAAAGCCTTCCACAAGATCCCAAGCTCCGTGCTTGTATCCCTTCGCATAAGAGGCTTTACACCGAAACTTACCCCCGACTCCGGCTTGCCACTAATTCCGAATCGAAGAAAACTTGAATGTTCTTCACATTTTTATCCAATGCAAATTTTAAACCTAAAATCGTAGCTTCATACTCGCTAAATTATTAGTACATGGGAACCGCAGCGGTAAGACATAAAAAATGTCCGACTTTGAGGCCCTTTGAGGACTCCCCCTGCTCCTAACCCTGCTTACATCTGGCTCCATCCACATGAAGTGTCCAAACTTCATTAGTATGTACAGGATGAGCTTTGTTAAATTTATCATTGTGCCCAGTTGTTAAATTGTAGACACCAATGTCTACCTCTGCAATATTGACAGCCTCATTTGCGAGATTGTACTCGTAATGGTGTGTTTGTACCGGGTTCTCTCGTCAACCCGCAATTGATTAGCCACACCCTTCCATGGCAACCACATGTGTGAAAAGTCTCGTTGCCGGATATCCATTCGGAGACTTAGACCAATCCCTACTTAACAAAGATTCCATACCCCACTCGGGATATCCACAACTTGGATTTCAATCTTATGTTGAGCGATGCCAATTGAATGTGAATGTTTTGCAGCTCTCCCACAACCTTAACTTCTGACTTGTCCAATTGGACAACTCTCCTCTCAGACTTCATTGGGGTCAGCCCCAACTGCTGACAAATTGCCAATGGCATGACATTAGCAGATGCACCCGAATCCACCAAACAATTATGTAAGTTCTTCCCAAAAATTCTGACAGTTAGTAAAAATGGGGGAACTTCAGTCTTTTCCTTGTACATGGCCGATTGGCATTGGCTATTTTCTTCCCTTTATCCACAGGTTTAGCAAGCAGGCCGCAGTATGTCTTTATCGGATTGTCTCTCTCGCTCCGAAATCGTGCCAGCTCATGCAGAGTAATGTTAGCCTTAATCTTTTTCATATCCTCCACTATGTTATATCCTTTGTTAAGTGGAGGAATAGCAACATCTGGTACTCTTTGAGCTCCTCCCTTTGGTGGGGGTGGATTATTGCTTGGAGAGGGGTCAGGAGGAATATTGTGAGAATTATCGGGAGGAGTTGATGTGGTATTTGGCTCGAGATTCCCTGCTCCTCAGTGTTGTAGCTATCTCTTCCGTACTGCTGGAAAGCCTGTACTTCATCCATGGGCATTTCAACTACATTCTCAGATTCATCCGGGAAAGAAAAAGAATCCAAGACCATAGCTGCACTGTGTCCAGATGAACTTGGGCCCTCAGCAGTTCTTTGATTTTCAGGGGAGATCAAATCTCCTGACAAAGCTTCAAATGCATTGCAAAATTCCACACAATCTAATTCCCCATGTTGAGAAGTGGCATGAATTCTGCACCAGTTGGGCAGAGCCAAATCACAGATGTTCACATCATGAGCTTTACCCTTGTAATCTTTATTAGGCTCATATGGGGGCCTATTAAATCTGTTTGGTTGGTATGAATATCTGTTGGGATTGTCTCCAGTAGAAGTTTGCCTTTTAAAACTCAAAAAATCATTGGCCAGCTTCTGAACAATCTTTGAAACTTCTTCAATCCTAGCATTGTCAGCCTCTTTTACGGGGTTCTGTACATTCTCAACAGGTGCTGCAGCTAATGGTGCTGCTGATGGTAAAGTCTGACAAACTGGCAGCATCATCTGATGTGGGATAGGATTGAGTATAGGAGCAGGCTGAGTGATCAGAGGAGTTTGTTGAATATTTAAAGGTCGGGGTCCCAACTCGTCTTTCCAGGATTAAAGCTTCTTTATAAGCTTCCGTCAAGTTGGTAACAGTGGCATCCCTCTTCAAGAAGACAGAGGTCATTGGGTCCGGAGAGTTCCTAAAAATCTCTAATGCCAGGTCAGCATTCGGTACATAATAGCCAATGAGTCTACCATAAGCTTTCTGGAATCCGACATTATAGGATCTAATAGACTCATTCAGCCTCTCTTTTGATGCTAGAAAACCGCTGATATAAAATACTGGGGTCTATCACTTCCCCGAACTGTGACACAAAGACTTTTTCTAAGTCACTCCAACTGGTGATGGAATCATTGGTAAGATTTAGAAACCAATCATAGGCTCCCTCCTGGAGAGTGAACGGGAAGAGTCTGGCAGTGCAACATCCTCATGTCAGTACATTTAATAACTTCAGGGCATTCTTGAATGCAATTAAGTGTTCCTCTGCAGCTCTTGTCCCATCATGTTTATACCTAGGGAGGTATCTTTCCTCGGATTTCCGGGCAAGTCATGGGCTATACCCGGAATTTTCAAAGCAGTGGAGCCCAACCAATTTGCCATAGCTAATGGATTAACAGGGATATTCTCGAGCTCGGTTGGAGTGACTATCAATGGTGATAAAACCGTCTCGTGATAGAGATGTGGCTCTTCCGTGGCTACTTCTTCTCGGAGTTTCTAATTCAGGGGACAAGGAGCTCTCCACTCGGGGTGGGACCTTGTTACCCCCGTATGTAGAATCCAGTTTCACAGTACTCGACAAACTCTGCAGCTTCCGAATGTGTTCCGTATTTTAGCAAGTTGAAACATCATGACCGATCAACCGCACCGACAACACCGCATTGAAAATTTAAAACCGCACCGATAATTTAAAACATTTAAAATGCACTGACAATTTAAAACTGCATCGACAATTTAAAAACTGCATTAACAATTTACAGTTCTGAACAGGTTCTGTATTTTAGCAAGTTGAAACACTGTACTGACAACTGCACTGACAACACTGCATTGACAATTTAAAAACTGCACTGACAATTTAAAAACTGCACTGACAATTTAAAAACTGCATTAACAATTTACAAAATTGTACTGACAATTTAAAAACTGTCCGGAGTTCACTGTGGGTCCTTCAAATGTTGCTGTTATGCCCTTACAACACTTGAACTGAGTTCGGCCCTCCTTCTAGCGCCAATTAGGTTGGAAATTTTTTTAATTTCTGGCCCTCCTTCTAGCGCCAATTAGGTGTTGGTCCGGCTTTCATGCACACCCCGGGAAAAAGGATGAAGGCAAAGAAAAGCTCCGGAGACACCCACGGGACTGATCCCACTCATCTTTAGGATCTAGCTGGTTATCCAAGGTGCGAGTTACAGAGTTGGGTCGAATGGCAATTCACTCTTTTCCACTTCGGAATAGATTTCAATATGGATCGCTCTTGTTACCTTACAGGGGGTTCCTGAACTTGTTCAGTAGTTGCAAAAGTTGTTGACAATCAGATTTAACTTGAATTCTAGATCTAGCTCTCATGGGTCAGCAGATTTAAATAAAAGGCAAATAAAGAAAATAAAAATGGATCATTAACGGTAAACAAAGAGAGGGTAGGGTAAGGCAGAAAAGAGAAGTTTATCAGACTTTAAACTGTAAAACTCTAAACTATCAATCTTATCTATGCTATCAGCTTCACAACTGAACAAATCCCGTAAGAAAGTGTCCACTCAGCCTAAGATCACTTTCAACTAAGAGCACAAGGCAGAGTGAAACGGATCTAGCAGAAAATTATAAATCCAAGGGGCAAACTGGTTAAAATCGGTATCTTTCACCGCGACCTAGCTCGCACAATGAAGACAGAGCAATTAGAACAAACTTACACCCGAAATCAGTAATTTCCCCTAGCGACAATAGAACAACCGAAGCCTAACAAAGATATTTAATCTTGACAATGGCAGATTTACAAAGATATATCTAACAAACTTTAAATGGAACGGATAACAAAAGAAAATACACTTATCACACTCGCAAAAGATTAGGCTCCCGGCCATGCTATCACGTAAAAGCTAAAGCACATCAACTCCAAGTCCGAAAACAAAGGATTTCACAAAATTTGCAAGAAATTGCTTATAAGCCTTTATTTCTAAGTCTCCGCCTCCCGCGATTACATTTAGAATTTGTATTTATAGACTCGTGATGGACCCCGATCTTTTCCAAAATATCTTGCTCAAACCCTAAATCTTATCGCACTTAAACCCTAGGACCCGGGTTTTACAATAAAAATCCATTTAAAAATCAAAGTCCGGATAGAACTTAACCCTTCGGCAAATCAGGTGCAATCACCGCCATAAATGGAGAAGATAAAATAAAATGCAACTTGCATTCATTCGCATCCGCAAATAAATGCTTCCATTAATTCTCGCTGGTGAGCCGGATGAGTCACCACTTCTCCATCAATTCGATCTCCGCAAATCCATCCCGAAGTTGAAATGGTCTTCATGCTATCAAGTCTCGCAATAAATTTGTTGTTGAATGCTCTCACCGGCAGCCTTCTCTCCTAGCATGGCGGTCCTTGACTAAATCCGCACTTCATCTTCGCCTTTATGGTCTTTCCCGGTTGTCCCGTAAGTGCCGGTGGAATCCCCGCATGAAAGACAAAAAGATGCATTAGATTAGCATTTTAATTAAATCGAAGCTTAAAACATTAAAATCAGATTAAATCCGCAAAATAAGCTTGCATGTCGGCTTCTGTTTGTCCCATTCACGCTTTGACACGTGTCGCTACCCCGTGAAGCCTTCTGTTTCCCGCCGGAATGCACTTTCGAGTCAACTATGACTTTCTCTCTCCTGCCGCGATTCTCGCGACATGTCGCGATTTCGCGACATGTCGCGAAATCGCGGCCCTGCCAGCGCATCGGCAACTTCCTCCCTCGTCGGCCGCGAAACACGACATGTCGCGATTTCGCGACATGTCGCGAAATCGCGACCCTTCCTGGCCTCCGTACGCTTCTTGATTTTCAGCCGCGATTTTAGAACACGTCGCGATATCGCGACAGCTCCCTTACCTGCATGCGTTGACCGCGTTGACCGCGATTTTGGAACATGTTTCGGACTTAGCCGATTTTTCATCCTCGCGTGCCCACTTTCTCTCTCCTCGCGCGAAAATGCGACATGTCGCGATTTCGCGACATGTCGCAAAATCGCGCCATCCGTACAGCTTGCGTCTTCTCTCCCAAAAATCGTCGCGTTTTCGCGACATGTCGCGAAATCGCGACCTTTCTGGCACTTAGCCGCATTTTGACTTACCTGTCGCGATATCGCGACATTTCCGAAAATGGAAGTGTCGCGATATCGCGACACTACCAAAAATGGAAAGTTTGATTTTTAGTGAATTTATGCAACTGTTTTCTGGATTTTTCTCGGTAATGGTGCAAGATTTTGCTTGTGCATGAATGATTCTAGCATGTAAAAAGTGAATTCTTGGATAACACAACTAGAATGCAAGAAAAAGCACAACTTTAAAAAGGAGGCAAGCAAAATTTGGATTTAAAACCTGAAAAGATCAAGAGGGTCCCTGCTGCAAAAATGGAAGTTCATAATTTTCTAAGGATGGAATCTCATTTTTCAGTGGGGGTGTGTTGCTTATCAACAGGTACCAGAATTCACATGCGATGATTTCAATACTTCGATGGATGGAATATCATAAATGTTCCTTGTGAGGTATTTAAAATCCCAATCATTATATTTTATGTTAGCTTTTACCTTTTTGACTTTGGTCTTGGCGATCACCTTATGTTTTTTTCCCTCAATCGGATCTAGTTCATGCAAAATCATCATGGTGACCTCTTCTTGACTCTAATGCTCCTACTACAGCTACTCTTCTACCCATTTATTTTGGTTGTCTCTTGCCATATGTATGACCTTGAATATTTATGGTTCTTCTTCCTCTATTTCTTGATATGGAAGTGGAAAAAGCAACACATAGGACAATGGGGATATGAGGAGTGTCATCAATGCTTGTTCCTGGTTTAAACTAGTTGACTAACTTACAGTTTTGGCAATGACATATGCCAGTGATGAGTGGAATTGTTGGGATAGGACTTGGGAAGTAGGCAGAGGAGTGATCAAGGGTATGAGAGTGATTGATGGATTGGATGAAGACATGGGTATGGATTATTCCAATAGATTCAAAGGAAAATAAAGCAAGGGAAATGGATGTGGAGGAGGATATAATGAGGGTTTAAGTCATTCTTTATGTATCATAGGCCTTGCGGCTAGGATTACCTCAAAAGATAGGGTGATATGAGCAAAAATGGGAGGATTATTCAATATATTTTTGGGAGGATTCTGATTTGGAGGAGGTGTGTTGAGCTATACCTGTAAGGGATTTTATTTTTCTTTAGGCTCCATAATATTCTAACTTTATTTAGAATTATACACCAGTGCTTTTGATCCTTTTGCTTGTACCACCTTGGACTACAATCATTGGTGCTTGTGCTCTGACTATTGCTCTTTCAGAATAATTGAACTTGAGTGAGTCCTTTTCTTTCTACTTTGCACTGAACTCTAAGGAGAGGATCCAGATGAAGGGAAAGTATCTTGAAAGTTTTTGCTCGACCTCATTCTTTGAATACTCTACTATTTCTATGAGGATAATACTCTAGCTCGACTTGTACTTCATGAGCTGCTCCATTGAATTATTGCTAAGAATTTGGGTCCTCCAACTTCTGATCTCACTCTTTCTCATCATTTCTACCTCCTACAATAGGCTCTATAGGAAAAAATTTCTTTAGTACTTCTAGGTAAATATTATCTAAAGAACATGTGCTTACACTGAGAGGGGGGGTGAATAGTATAAGATAAATTTTTTTGCTTTTTAATCCAAATAATAGCATCACCAATATTAAAGAAGTAAACATTACAAAAAGCATCACACACATGAGAGACATGATTTTGTGTGGTTCACCCAATGTGGGCTACTCCACGGAGAAAATATTTCTTATAAATTTTTCTCAAATAAATTCTCTTGGGAATCCTTTCCCTACAATGTTTATGGACCTCTTTCCAAAGGAGACACCAATCCCCTTGATCAACTTAGTAGATATCTATCCACATGAGACACCAATATCCTATCTCTACTCTGGCTAGTGATCCTCTAGAAGACCTTTGCCTCCACTGCCATTAGCAAATAGAACTCTATCCATAGAAGACACCTATCTTCCATGCTCTAGCTGGAGATCTCTATCCTCAACTCTATCACCTCTAAATATCTGTTTGAAATCTATACTAAACATAATTTGTTGGTATAGCATAAATTTATCCTTAATAAATGTCTCTGGTCTAGCACAAATCTATCCTAAAATTTGTACCAAACTCTATCATCTGATCTATCCTCAATCTT
Organism: Wollemia nobilis; assembly: GCA_028583015.1. NCBI lineage: Eukaryota > Viridiplantae > Streptophyta > Pinopsida > Araucariales > Araucariaceae > Wollemia > Wollemia nobilis. Next base: position 4,189,820 of record JAQPPZ010002224.1, read on the forward strand.
TATCTCTGGTCTGGCACAAATATGTCCTCAAATATGTACCAAACTTTGTCATCTGATCTGTCCTCAATATCTGTCCTGAAATTTATCCTTAATATGTATTGTAAGCTTCCATTAAAGCTCACATAAATTTGTTCACAAGTCTTCTAAAAAATTACTTCAAATATGTTCACAATTCAACACTAAAACTTGTCCAATATCATAGAAACATAAAGATAATTTTTAGAGACTCAATATATTTCACACTCATAAATACTCAACATCCTTCTCAAATCAGTTTAGAATATATAATGGTTTATTTTAAGGAACTTGAAAAATCATTTCACACACCCACTTGACTAGGCTTAACCAACTCTACTCAACCAATCACTCAATAAAATAATCCTTGCTCACAAAACCTAGTCCAAGCATATGAACACTCACTCAAAATGTTTCCAACAATGCTTATCAACCAATCTCACATAACAATAATATTCATGTTCTTTTCAAATCCTAGTTCAAGTTCTTCATACAAACAATGGCTTCAACATCAATGCTTATAAAAAAAGGTTTTAATAACAACTCTTTATTCCAGAAAAACTTGAAGCATTAAATCAACATACTCAATAAGGATACCCTAATCAATTCCTTTTCACTCCAAACTTATTTTCTAGAAAACTAATCAATAAACTCAACTATGGAAGAATGTGTTCGCACCTTTTTCTTGATGATGGACTTCAAATATCTGCCACAACCACAAACACTTCTTTGCCAAGCTCAAAGGAGTTAGAAGACACTAAAATATATCAAAGATATAATGCACAATATTAAAACACATATACACCTTATCACTCCTTATTAAAGAAAGCATCCATCAACATATACAAAATAATTAACCACATACACCTTATGAGATCCAAATTAAAATAATATTCAATATAAAAAATATTTTCAATACAATCTCCTTTTCAACCTAACCCAAAGGAAAGAAGTCCTTTTAAATTTAATCACTCTTCAATCCACTTTTTGATAAATCAAAAACATCACAATAAATTTATTTAAAAATAAAGTTCAACACTTTATTCTTTCATTTAATAAAAAAACTAACAATTAAAATAAGCACCTTTCAAAAACCCCTTATAACTCCCTAAACCTTATGTTTATACCTTAGGCAATAAAAAACAATGCAAAATATATTACCTCCACCTAGGTGATAATCGAACCCTTGATGCAGCTTCTACCAACGCCCTAGCTGTGGCTCCAACCACCACACGAGCTAGGCGGTCGTTGGGGAATGAAGAGCACAACGTGCTCTATGTTCTTCCCCAATTCATCGAATCTAAAATAGGTCAATGCATCTCTTCCTCTGGTGCCAAAGCACAACACACCAAAACACTCTCATATTGAATTGAACATGAACCACTCTGCACCCTCACGACTTAACTTGTGATCACTTACCACTAGGCCACGTGCCTTGGTGGATATGAGAGTTTAGCTCTCAATAGTCTTTAACACTTTCATTGGCATCTTAAGACATAGATTTGTCTTCTTGTTTGCATGAGTATTCACCACAACACATTCCACTATTATTTCTTTTGAATGAAGGGTAAGTTCTATGCCATTTAGGCATATAGTTTTTATACATATTACCTCCAATAATTTTGAACGTCGACGCCTTCGAAATTTAAATAATTAATTTATAAATTATTTAAATTATTTAGAATTTAAATTTTATAAATTAATTCTTAATTCATTTTTGGCTTATTAAAGCCCTCTTTGATTTTTTTTTTTGGTAAGTTGTAGTTGTATTTCAGAGGGTTTTAACTGGGTCTCACTCCCAGATTTACAAAAACTTCATCAGATTGAAAGTACATTCATGTTGCATAATCCTCTACCTAGGAGGGATCAGTCTACAATAGTCTAAACAATCCCGTGTAGGGGATATGTTTTCCAAAATTCCCTCGTAGGGGATGTAGAAGCTGGTAATCAGGTGGTGCTTGCCCTCGTAGGGGGTACTAAAGCAAACCAAAAATAATCCATAGATATTCACTAGAGCCCTCGTAGGGGCTGACACAAAGAGACCCAACCGGGTGGTTAGCCCAACACTAGACTAGACATCACCAAACATTGCATCAAAAACCCAAAAAAACCTAAAAAATAATGCAAAAATCCATAGACCTGTGGCAGCTCAAGGGTCAATCTCTGTGATGTCCTCTTCAGCATGGTCGACACTCTACTAGAGGGTATGCTTTAGAGCAGCACTGGCACTTTCAAATGTGATGATGAAACTCCAAAGAAACATTCAACTGAGATGGTTGGAGATGCTAGAAGTCGGGGCAAAGTCCCCACTGAGGTATTCAATTTTCAGAGGAGAATTTTGACTAGATTCTATTTTGGCCTTCTTTACCATGAAGGACCTGCGGAAAGGGGTTGCCATTTCTTTGATTTTAGCTTTATGTTTTACCACCAAAGGCTTCTTTCTGGTGGGGGGGTGGTTTTGGATAGGGGTGGGGCAAATTTGAGAGGGGAAGGGGTTGGCTTGGTGGAGGGAGTGGCGGTGGGGGGAGAGGGGATGGGTTTGGAAGGGGACTAAGATGGAATGGATGGGGAAGTAGCAAAAACACCTTTCTCAAAGGTTGAGGTGCTAGGAATTCCATCACTGGCAATAAGCTCACTCGAGATGGAATGATCAAGGCTTTGAGGGGCTTGGGAAAAGGGGGGAAGCTTGCAAAGGGGTAGTCACAATGGGGGGATTAGCCAAAGTATGATAGAATATAATGACAAAAAGCCCTTGGTGGGTAGGGGGTACCTTTCTTGCGAGCAGCGGCTACAGAGAGATGCATAGACTAATAAATAAACCCTAGAATGTTCATGGATTTGTAACCCCAGATATGGTTGACAAGGGTAAGGTGGAAGATTACCATATGCTTTTTGGGATCATCGCAATCTAAGTGATGAATGAGGGGAATGGCAACAATTGGGAATGGGGTGGGAAGAGATTGATGATCTAGTGTATGGCCATCCCATAAGAAGTTCTAGTAGTTGTGGAAGCCTTCCACCTTAGGTTCCTAGAAATGTGTCTCGTAGGACAAGATGCCCTCTAATCGAAAGCTCTACAATCTCACCAATCATCTCTGGAGTGATCTTGAAGCATAGGTTCCTAACCCAGACATGGCCATTCGACCACATGTGAACAAAGTCCTTCGTGATGTCATCCTCATATCTATGAAATTTTGATAACAAGGTGGTGAGTAGGGCGTCCTGCAGGTAAGCAGACGCAAGGTTGTCCAACTGGAGAGAGCTCGGTTCAAGGTAGGCCATGGTAGCAGAGGTGGGTATTGGAAGAGCAGTGTTGGATGAGGCCCATAGGACAAACTTGCAAAAGGGAGTGTCATAGGATGATCTAAAAAGGGGAATTAAATAGGTCGAGGGAGACGAAAAGATCATATCGGGCCTTGCGGATGGGTGACAGGTGGACGGGGGGATGCCATGTTGGGGATGGCAGGGATTAAAGGGCAGTATAGGGACCATATCCACATAGGTGGAGGTGAAAACTTGGGTGAGGTTTGAAGATGTAGGAAGAAACATGGAGGGGAAAGGGGGTGTGGCTAGAAACATGGCAGAGGTCACTGGCAAAGATTTTTGGGACACCGCGGATGGAAAATCACACTTAGAATTTGTACGATGAGAACCAGTGGGGTAGCTAATAATCAGCGGGTGTTGGAGCACACATCGCGAGGCTCTAGGATGGGACACCCGATGAAAATCCTACACATTATAGAAACAATAAATCATTGGTTAGCATGGATGGATTTGGAGTACCTTCCATGGCTATCCGACATCACAATTTGAAGGACATCTGGTGAGAAGGAGTCTTGCCACATGGAGATGGATGTTTGCCCTAAGACCAGGTTGGCCAACCTGTTTGCAAGCTGATTGGCTTCTCTAAAAGTATGATTGGCTTCCACCTAGCAATGTTGATTTAAAAGATTCCTACTTTCTTGGATAAGGGATCTGATATTCCATAGAGGGACTTTGTTTGAAATGAGGTAGCCAATGATATTGAGAGAGTCCCCTTCGACATGGATCTTGGCACATGACCCCTTGATGAGGTGCAAACTTCACCACAGGGCCCACGCCTCTACCACATTATTGGTATGATGATAAATATTCTCTACAAAAGCCATAACTATCTTTCCTCTATGATCCCTGATCACTCCCCCTACCCCGACCAACCCATGATTTCCTTTTGATGCACCATAAAATTTTACTTTTATCCATCCCTAAAGAGGGGGACGCCAACGAGCTTTGGTTTTGGAATGGATCGAGGTAGGGAGGGATGGGGATGTTGAGGGAATTGATGATGTCAGCCTCAGTCTTGCTCAAGGGGGAGCTGGACCAGGGGATGATATGGGAGTTTTCAGAGGCGAATGAGATGGCTTTGGTGGCTAAGGAGGTGGAGTTGTAACGGGTGGAAGAGAAGACCCTATGGTTGCATTTGATCCAAACTTACCAAATGAAATGGTGGAGACAAATTTTCCATAGGAAAGCTACTTTGGGGTTTCTAAAGGGTGCAGGCCATTGGATGAATGTGTCCAATAGGGAGTTGGGGTGGACCCAATGGATTTGAAAGGTTGTGAACAACTAGTCTAAGCCATCCCTAGAGAACACACACTCTAAAAGGAGGTGGTCAATGGATTCCCAGTTGGACAAACAGAGGTGGCATATGTTAGGTACAAGTATCTCTCTTGTCATAAGATTGTCTGTGGTGAGGACCTTTTTTTGAAAGGCTATCCATGCAAAGAAACAAATTTTTGGGATGAGGCATTTAACCCAAAATAACTTGAACAGAATGGTGGGGACCTGGGATTTGACTAACATGGAGTGGGTAGACTTGACCGTGAAATCCCCACTATTAGTTCCCGCCTAGATGGGGTAGTCTTGGGAGACTATGGTAGGGATGATGGTGGTTCTCAACATCTTAGACAAAGTCTTACCAACCCATAAGAGGTGCTCGCTATCCTCGAGGATAATCTTCCATGTGCCCCTATCTATGTAATGCATCAATTTGCTTCCCCATCTCCTTTCTAGACTTGGTAAAGTCTGGACACCTCAGGCAGATCATTGAGGGGTTTGTCTTTCAACCACGTGTCTTACCAAAAGTCTATGGAAGCACCTAAGCCTAGCTACCATCGTGTCCCTCTCAGGATAAGAGGTTCCATTTGGATAACACCCTGCCAGAATTCTGATCCATTTGTAGGAATGCTATTGTCCATAAGGGTTAAGTTTTTGAGATATTTTCTTTGGATAATGGTGACCCATTTTGCTTTGTAGTTGATGAAAAAATTCCATACATGTTTTACTAGTAGGGCAATGTTTATGTTTGTTGATATCCTCATGCCAAGTCACCCTAAGTTCCTGGGTTGGCATACTTTGTACCAACTAACAAGGTGGAATTTCTTTGAATTTTTTGGGTCGGCCCACAAAAACCTTTTTTGCATTTTCTCAATTTTAGAATGAACTGAGGTAGGCTCTTTGAATATTGACATGAAGTAGACCAGGATGCTTTGGAGGACTACCACGGTGAGGGTTACTTTAGTTGCTTGGTATATGAGGGAGCCTTTCAAAGTAGTAAGCTTACAGTTGATCCTTTCAATGACATTGCCCCACATCAATTTCTTCAGGTTCATGGTGAATAAAGGGAGACCCAGGTGGGAGGTGGGGAAAGTAGCAATACAACACTAGAGGATACGATTAATTTTCCTTTGTTTTTTACCTAAAGTGTTTAAGAAGTAACACTTAGTCATGAGATAGTTGATATCTTGCCCTGTCGTAGAACCGTAGGTATCAAGAATTTCTTTGATGGATTTAGCTTGGACAATGGAGGCCGAAGTTGCAATAATAGTATCATCCATGAACTGTTGGTGAGACAAGGGGGGAGAGTTAGAAGAAGCTTTGATACTTGACATACCTCCTAAAGCCATGATATTTTTGAAATCTCTGCCCAGGGATTTAGCCAAAATAATGAAGAGGAAGGGGGACAGGGGATCTCCCTATCTGATCCCTCTGATGCTAGGGAAATAACCTGCAATAGACCCGTTGACCAGAACTAAGAAATAAGGAGAGGTGATGCATCCCTTTATGAGGTGAACCCAATCTGAGTGGAATCCAAAATGAGCTAGCACTTTGAGAAAAAAAGTTCTATCCACCCTATCAAAAGCCTTGCTAATGTCCAGTTTTAGAAACATGACCGCTTTCATGTTACACTTAGATGAATGGAGGGTTTCATGGAGAGATATGATGTTGTCAGTGATTGATCTGCCTTCGATAGAGATTACCTAGCACGGATCAATAATGAAGGAAAGCATATTTTTGATCCTAAGAGCTAGGGACTTGGCTAGGATCTTGTACAAGATGTTGTAGAGGCTAATAGGTCTAAAGTCATTCATGGATTTGCATTGGGGGTTTTTGGGAACCAAGGCAATGAATGTGGAGTTAGTTCCTCGAGGGATGGTTTTGGTTTTTTGGAGCTGCTTGATGGCATCACTCACATCCTTCCCAACTATGTCCCAAAAAGTTTGGAAAAACCTAGGGGGAAACCCATCCGACCCAAGAGCCTTGTTAGCTTTCATGGATAATAAAGCACATTTGATTTCTTTCTCAAAGAGGGGTTGAATCAGGGATTTTTTCATCTTAGGGGTGACCAATGGGGGAATATTTTCAAGCATGACATCTTGGGCTGCAAGATTGGATGGATTTTTAGAGCCCATTATGTTGCTGAAGAAGGTGGTAGCTTCTTCTCAGATCCGGATGATGTCCTGAGTGACAGAGCCATACTTTAAGGTAAGTTATCTGATCTTGTTAGTGCTTCTATTATGCAGAGTGGAAGCATGGAAGAACCTGGTATTGAAATCCCAATATTTGAGCCACAGTGCTTAGGATTTTTGGTTCCAGAATGTCTCCTCCTTGGATAGGATGTTATGATAATCGGTGAGCAGCTACTTTTCTTCTTCCCTGAGCTAGTGGGTCCATTGATCATGCTAAGTTTGTTGCTCTAGATCTTTGAGTTTGCTTAATATTTTTGCTTTGAGATAAAAAATGTCCTCGAAGACTTCCTTGTTCTAGGTTTTCAAGTTATCTTTTATAATCTTAATTTTGTGAGATACTCTGGACATAGCTAAACCAGAGATAGGAGTCATCCACCAATCTTCAATTCGTTGTTTCAAATCCGGGTGTTGGATCCACATATTCTCAAACCTGAACGGGCTTGGGAAGGATGGAGCCTTATTTTAATCCAATAAGAGGGGGGGTGATCAGAGCCAATCCTGGGAAGGGGGATCAGGAATGTGTCTCAAAATAGGGGAATGGTTTGTTGAGAGAGAAAAAACTGGTCCAACTTAACCTGAATATGCTCAACGCCTGCTCTTTTGTTACTCCAAATAAATTGATGGCCACAGATTTGAATATCCATGAGTTCATTTTCAGGGACAAAGGCCTGAAAGTCCACAATGCTTTTAGATGGGGAGGAAGCTCCCCCTTTCTTATCAAAATGGATGAGAGGAGAATTGAAGTCTCCTGTAATCATCCATGAGAGTTGGGAGAAGGCATCCTTCATGAGGGATAGGGACTTCCACATGTTGAATCTCTCCATAGGATTATTTGGGGTGTAGATGTTGGATAGCACCCAACAGATCCCTTTGTTGGGGATGAAGCCCATTGTCCAGTCTTCCAAATTTTCTAGACTATGCTATGAGTTTTGTTAGCATCAATTTTTGTTTCTTGAAGGATGAGTATAGAGGGTTTGTACTCTTTCCTGGTGATTCAAGATAACCTTTGTTTGCTCTTGCTATTAAGCCCTCTGATGTTCTAGGAGAGGATCTTCATTTAGAAACTTTGGCAAGTTTCTTGCCTCCCTTGGTGGAAATTGAGGGAGGTTTGGGATTTTTCGTTTCATCATTTTCCTGCGTGAACAAGGCTAAACTTAGGGTTAGCTATACTCCATTGGCAACCTGGTCATCCGTGTCCTTTCTTTTCTCATAGGTGGTGGGTCAACCTCTTTTTATTTCACCCCATATATTAATGGGGTCTTTCTTGCTTCTGGTGATGATAGAGCTAATACATATCCTAGACTAAGTGGGACTGAAAGAATCCTCCTGAGAGTCGAGGTTGGATTTGAAAGGGGAAAGAGGTTTTTCTAAGGGGAAACTAGTTGCAGAATGGGGGGGAGGGTTGATCTACAGCAAGGGGTACAGGAGGGGATCGAACTTGGATGGGGGTGGTGGGGAGGAAAAGGGGATGGAAGGCCTAGAACAGGAGGGAGAGGGATGAGGGTGGGGAAAGGTGGAGGGTTGGAGCTTAGGGAGAGAAATAAAGGGAAGAAATTCATCATAAGATCCACTTAAGGGCCCAAATCTATTGGGAAAGGCAAACATGGAACATACATGGCTTGAAACTGAAGAGGGGTTGGTGGACAGAAGGTCCTAGATAGTGGCCTGCTTTCCTTTGTCATTGGTCGGTATGCGATTACTAGGTCCTTTGGATCGGTTGAAGCATTATCCCATCTGGTGATGTTGGGGAGGGGGGAACCCTTAGAGCTTGGTGATTCTTGCTAGGGCTTGAGGGATGGGAACTGAGCTCGAAGGTGTCCATAGATATTGCATTCGATGCAGAATACTGGTTTATTTTCGTACTCGATAGCTTGGAACCAGTGAAAATCCCCATAGATGAGGTTTAAGAGGGTTGGAAGCTGTGAAGCAATGTTTTCATTGACACATATTCGATCATAGGCCATGCAGGACCTGGATTTAGTTGCAAGGTCAAGAGCTACCATGTCCTCGATGTATGTTCCAATCTACCCTAGGATGTCCTCATGGAAAAATTGGATGGGGAGATCAAGGAGGTGAACCCATGTTGGAGTAATATTGATATCCTGGGTCTGGGGATTGAAATATTGCTTCCATTTTGTCACAAATAGACTTTTCCTCCTATAAAACTAGGGGCCCTCGATGAAGATTCGGGCATAGTCATTCTGATTGTTTAAGCATATCAGGAAGAAACCCTGTGAGAGGGCCATAATATGAAGGTTCCCTATTGTGTGACATTTGAATCTGGCCCATATTCTTATGGATTCCATGTCAGGTCTCCCTCCCACAAAGTTTTCGACAAGGGAGAGAGATTCTGAAGAGAGTTTATCTGCCATGAGAGAGACTAGGAGGACCATATTTTTCCCATTGGTGATCATGATGGGATGGTTAGGGTTACCAGAGGGGCTGTGTTTAGCCATCCCTAATACCTTCTCCAGGTAAGTTATCCTACCCGAGTTCAGGTTGGGGTTTGTGGGAGCATACTATGAGGGAGGGATCTCACCTTGCTCTAGATCCCAAAAAGGGGCTTGGGGAATCCTGCTTGCAGTTGCAGAGGGAGCCGTGGATGCCATTTTTTCTGATTCAAAAAGTCCTTTTCCATGTTGCACTATTATCTCCTTATCTTTTCATTGTTCTTGTTGATTAAAGGAAAATCTAGAAGGAAAAATTGAAGGTATCCTTGTTATGAAAAATTATCCCTTCAAAATCAAAGCCCTCTTTGATTTTGCCCCTTTGCATAAATAATATTTATTTATAAATTTAAAATTCAAATTGAATTTAAATATTTTATAAAAATAAATATTGAAACCTCCTTTAGCTTTTCAAAATGCTTCCTTGGGTTTTTATGAAAAACCTTTTATTTTGCTTATCCATCAAAAAGCTTCCTTGACATCAATGATGACTTCGTTCCTTGACATCAATGATAATTTGACTCAAAATGTCCAACAATCTCCCCCTTTGTCATTGATGGCAACCCAAATTATTTTTACCAAAAAATTGACCTTTCCTTTGTTCTGCTCCCCTTGGGACATTGCTCCCCCTGGCTCAATGCTCTTTTAAAATCTCTCCTCTTTACTCAAATACCAAATCTCTCCCCCTTACTCAAATATCTCCCCCTTTGAAATCAATGGCAAAGGGTCACCTTTGGGGCTCTGGGCTAAGAATGATCCTCTTAGCTTAGCCCCTCCCCCACCTCATTTTGAGGTGGTTAATTCTAGGGTGGGAGTCTTACTCCCAGTTTTCCTTGAAGATGCTTAAAAGTTTTCTTTGAATGTGGCTTGGTAAAAATATCTGCTATCTGTTCCTTTGTAGTAACATATTCCAACATGACCTATTTATCTGTTACATGTTCTCTTAGAAAATGATACTTAATCAGAATGTGCTTTATCCTGGAGTGCTTTACTGGATTTTTTGAGATACTTATAGCACTTGTATTATCACATAGTATGGGAATAGGGTGATCACGTTTTATCTTGAAGTCTTCTAGAGTTTGCTTCATCCATAACACCTGTGTACAACTGGCTACTGCTGTAATATATTCTACTTTCGTTGTAGATAAGGATACTAAAACATGCTTCTTACTTAGCTAAGAGACTAAACCGTCTCCAAAAAAAAATGCTCCTCCACTTGTGATTTTTTTGTCATCAATGTTGCTAGCCCAATCTGCATATGTATATGCTATCAGTGTGAAACTATCACTTTTGGGATACAAAAGCTCAAATTCCATAGTCCATTTTAGTTACCTAAAAATTCTTTTTACTGCTGCCACATGTGTTTCCTTAGGTTCTGCCTGAAACCTTACCACTAATCTAGCTGAATGTACTATATATGGTTTTGTATTTGTAACATACAATAAGCTACCAATAATAGATCTATATAATATCTGATCTACCTCTGGAGATTCATCATACTTACTCAACTTGCATCTTGTGACCATGGGGTACTTACTGGTTTACAATCTTCTAACATGAATTTCTTTAACATTTCTTTTATATACTTGGCTTGTGAGAGAAATACCCATTTTTTTTTATTCTGAAATCTAAAGTCTAATAAACAATGACAATTCACCAAGATTGGACATCTCAAATTCATATTGCATGTTCTTAGAAAATTCTTTACACATATTATCATTGTTTCCCCCAAAAATGATGTCATCAACATAAACAACCACAATTAGTAAATCGTTCCCTTTATTTTTGATATATAAATTACTATATGCCATTCATTTTCTGAATCCCTGTTCTTGAAGTTACCTATACAATCTTGAGTACCATGCTCTCAGAGCTTGCTTTATACCATATAGTGCCTTTTTCAATCTGCATACATGATCTGGTTTATCTGCTAATATGAATCCCTCTGGATTTTCAATATAAACTTCTTCTTCTATAACACCATTTAGAAATGCTGACTTGACATCCATATGATATACCTTAAAGTTCTTGAAACTTGAGAAGGCTAAAAACATTCTTATGGCTTCAATTTGTGCAACTGGAGAAAATGTCTCATCAAATTCAGTTCCCTCTACCTATGCATAACCTTTGCATACTAACCTTGTGTTATTCCTGACCACCTGTCCATCTTCATTTAACTTGTTTTTGAACACCCACTTTATGTCGATCACATTTTTGTCCTTTGGTCATGGAACAAGTTCCCATGTTTTGATTTTATCTATCTGATCTAATTCCTCTTCCATTGCCTTAATCCAATATTTATCCTCGCCTGCCTGAGTGAAGTCTTTTGGCTCAATCTTATATAGCAAAGAAAATTTTGCTTGTTGAGATAGTGTTATTATTCTTCTCCTTGTCTATATTTCATCTGTATTCCTAATGATTTTCTATTTTGGATGATACTTCTGTACATACATGGATGGAGTTTTGGTAAGAAGTATTTGTGTTTCCTCTTCTTATTTATCTTATTCCTCACAAAAATATTCTTGATAACATCCATCTTATTGATACACAATTTGTTGAATTGGTTCTCTTGAATCTATCTTCTCATCAATTGTTACATTTATGCTTTCCACCATAGTACGTGTTCTCTTGTTGAAGCATCTATTGGCTTTACTCCTTGAGGAATAACCAAGAAATATTCCCTCATCACATCTTGGATCAAACTTGCCTAAGTTTTTATCTTCTCATCTTATATAACACTTGCTTCCAAAAATCCTGAAGTGTTTTATAGTGGCAGGTCTTCCTTTCCAAAGCTCATATGGAGTCTTGTGATTATTTACCCTCATTTGAGCCCTAGTGATTATGTATACTGTTATGTTGACTGATTCTCTCCAAAATTCATCTCATATCTTAGAATAATTTAGCATAGCTCTAGCCATATTCTCAACAGTCCTATTTTTCTTTTCAACTACTCCATTTTGTTGAGGAGTTCTTGTTGCTAAATATTCTCTTTTGATTCCATGTTGTTCACAAAACTCTATAAATTCATTTGAAGTAAATTCTCCTCCTCTGTAATATCTTAGACATTTAATCCTCTTGCCGATTTCATTTTCAACTAATTCCTTAAATGCTTTGAATTTTTTAAAAGCCTCTGACTTCTCTTTTAGGACAGCTACCCGAACCATTCTGGAATAATCATCTATAAACAGTATAAAGTAGCGATCACCTTGAATACTTTGTGTTCTGGTAGGACCACATAGATCAATATGTATTAGACTAAATGGCTCAGATGACATATATCCTTTTTATTTAAATTTTGTCCTAGTTTGCTTTACATGTTGACAAGATGCACAGATTGTGCTTTGAGGTCTTCTTATTTTGGGTAAATCTCTGACCGCCTGTATATTGCTTATGTTGACTATGTTGTCAAAATTAAAGTGACCCAATATTCTATGCCACAACAAACTCTCATATTCTTATGATAGGAAGCACTTTTACCCTTTGATATCATTGAGCACGTATAAATCATTTGGATTTCTTCTTGCATTGGCAATGATTTTTCTAGTTTTTGATTTTCTTATCTCACATCTATCTGGATGCAAAGTAACCATGTACCATTGATCACAAAGTTGAATTATACTTAGAATATTGTGTTTTAACCCTTTGAAATACAACACATTTTCTATTTTTGTTTTCCCATTATCTAAAATTAGAGTTCCTCTTCCACCAATCCTTGCTAATCCATTATCACCAAAACTTACTGATCCTCTATTGGTTTCTTTTAGTACAATGAATTTGTCTTTGTATCATGTCATATGACTAGAGCAACCACTATCAAGATACCATTGTTCTTCTTTATCCTGAGCATGAAGGGCTATTTGAACTAACATTGATCTAGCCTTAACATTTTCCCTTTCATCTTTCCTAGTTGTTGAAATTGTTTTTCTAGAATCAAGAAGTATCATTTTACACCATCTAGCCTTGTGCTCAAAATTATTACATTTGTAACATATAATATCATCATCCATAAGAGGTGCAAAAGAATTGAAATTTCTATTAACATTGTTTATTGCATGATTAATACAATGTATAACTCTATGACTATATTTATTACAAGAAAAACAATGACAATGGAAGAAATTATGTAACTTGTTTGGATGCCTTGGATTTTGTCATGAGGTATTCTTTCTCTTGTGATTGAATCTTATCCAAGGTTCTCATTTGCTTTATTCCTTTCTGATATCCTTTGTTTGCTTATCATTGTTTGAAGTTTTTGCCTTTTGAAGACTTGATTCCTATTTTTGTTTCTTATAATCTTCATCTTGTAGTGCCTTGATCCTTTCAACTTCATTCCTTAGGTAGACAATTTCTGTTTCCAATATTTCACATGCTATTTCTCTGGCTCTTAACAGATTTGTTATATCCTGCTCAATATGCTTTCTTTCTTCTACCTTTACCCTGAGTTCTATGAGATTTTATAGGAGTTTTATACTTGTTTCTTCCTCCTATTCAATTTATTCCTACAATATTGAATTATTTTCTCTAATCCTTTCCATTTTTTTGAGAGCAACAAAGAATTATTCTTTTATATCAAACATGGTCTCTTCTTCATTTTTTGAAGTCATGTGTGTTTCTGATGGATCCTCCTCCAAACTTTTAGTCTTTTCATGGAGAGACCCGCTTTGATACCAATTGAAGAACATGTGCTTATATTGAGAGGGGTGGTGAACAGTATAAGATAAAACTTTTTTATTTTTAATCCAAATAATAGCATCACTAATATTAAAGAAGTAAATATTACACAAAGCATCACACACATGAGAGACATGATTTTATGTGGTTCACCCGATGTGGGCTACTCCATGGAGAAAATATTTCTTATAAATTTTTCTCAAATAAATTCTCTTGGGAATCCTTTCCCTACAATGTTTATGGACCTCTATACAAAGGAGACACCAATCCCCTTGATCAAGTTAGTGGATCTTTATCCATAGGAGACACCAATCTACTATCTCTACTCTGGTTGGTGATCCTCTAGAAGACCTCTGCCTCCACTGCCCTTAGCAAATGTAACACTATCCACATAAGACACCTATCTTCCATGCTTTTTATGGAGTTCTCTGTCATCAACTCTATCACCTCCAAATCTCTATTTGAAATTTGTACTAAACACAATTCATAGGTCTAGCACAAATCTATCCTCAATCTCTGTCTCTAGTATAGCATAAATTTGTCCTCAAATTTGTACCAAACTCTATCCTCTGATCTGCCCTCAATATCTGTATTTGGTATGGCACAAATATATCCTCAAATATGTACCAAACTCTATCCTTTGATCTGTCCTCAATCTCTGTCCTTCAAAAATAATTTTGAATGTCGATGCCTTCGAAATTTGAATAATTAATTTATAAATTATTTAAATTCTTTAGAATTTAAATTTTATAAATTAATTCTTAAGTCCTTTTTGGCTTACTAAAGCCCTCTTTTATTTTACCCCTTTGCATAGATAATATTTATTTATAAAATTTAAACTCAAATTGAATTTAAATATTTTATAAAAATAAGTATTAAAACCTCCTTTAGCTTTTCAAAATGCTTCCTTGGATTTTTATGAAAAACCTTTTATTTTGCTTATCCATAAAAAAGCTTCCTTGACATCAATTATGACTTCGTTCCTTGACATAAATGATAATTTGACTCAAATTGTCCAAAAATACCCCCCTTTGTCATTGATGGCAACCCAAATTATTTTTACCGAAAATTGACCTTTCCTTTGTTCTGCTCCCCCTAGATCATTGTTCCCCCTGGCTCAATGCTCTTTTCAAATCTCTCCTCTTTACTCAAATACAAAATATCTCCCACTTACTTAAATCTCTCCCCCTTTGACATCAATGGCAAAGGGTCACCTTTGGGGCTCGGGGCTAAGAACGAGCCTCTTATCTTAGCCCTTCCCCCACATCCTTTTAAGGTTCTTAATTCTGGTGTGGGAGTATTAATCCTAGTTTTCCTTGAAGATACTCAAAATTTTCCTTTGAAAGTGGTTTGGTGAAAATATCTACTATCTATTCCTTTGTAGTAACATATTCCAACCTAACCTGTTTATCTGCTACATGGTCTCTTAGAAAATGATACTTAATCGGAATGTGCTTTGTTCTGGAGTGCATTAATGGTTTTTTTAGATACTTATAGCACTTGTATTATCACATAGTATTGGAATAGGGTGATCATGTTGTATCTTGAAGTCTTCTAGAGTTTGCTTCATTCATAACACCTATGTACAACTGGCTACTGCTGTAATATATTTTGCTTTCATTGTAGATAAGGATACTGAAACTTGCTTCTTACTTAGCCAAGAGACTAAACAGTCTCCAAGAAAGAATGCTCCTCCAATTGTGCTTTTTCTATCATCAATGTTGCCAGCCCATTCTGCATCTATATATGTTGTCAGTGTGAAACTGTCACTTTTGGGATACTAAATCCCAAATTCCATAGTCCCTTTTAGATACCTAAAAATTATTTTTACTATTGCCACATGTGTTTCCTTAGGTGCTGCCTGAAACCTTGCCACTAATCCAATTGAATGTACTATATTTGGTCTTGTAGTTGTAACATACAATAATCTGCAAATCATAGATCTGTATAATCTCTGATCTGCCTTTGGAGATTCATCATCCTTACTCAACTTGCATCCTATGACCATGGGGGTACTTACTGGTTTACAATCTTCTAGCCTGAATTTCTTTAACATTTCTTTTATATACTTGGCTTGTGAGAGAAATACCCCTTATTTCTGATTGTGAAATATGAATTCCAAGAAAAAAGGTCAATTCACCAAGAATAGACATCTCAAATTCATTTTGCATGTTCTTAGAAATTTTTTTACACATCTTATCATTGTTTGCCCTAAAAATGATGTCATCAACATAAACAACCAAAATTAGTAAATCATTCCCTTCATTTTTGATATATAAATTACTATATGCCATTCCTTTTTTGAATACCTATTCTTGAAGATACCTATCCAATATTGAGTACCATGCTCTCAGAGCCTGCTTTAGACCATACAATGCCTTTTTCAATTTGCATACTGGTTTATCTTCTCATATGAATCCCTCTGACTATTAAATATAAACTTCTTCTTATAGAACACCATTTAGAAATGCTGAATTGACATCCATCTGATATACCTTGAAGCTCTTGAAACTTGAGAAGTCTAAAAATATTCTTATGGCTTCAAGCCATGCGACTGGATCAAATGTCTCATAAAAGTCAATTCCCTCTAACTGGGCATAACCTTTGCATACTAACCTTACTTTATTCCTGACCACATGTCCATATTCATTTAACTTGTTTCTAAATACCTATTTTGTGCTGATCATATTTTTGTTCTTTGGTCGTGGAACAAGTTCCCAAGTTTTACTTTTCTCTATCTGATATAATTCCTTATCCATTTCCTTAATCCAAAATTTATCCTCACTTGCATGAGTGAAGTCTTTTGGCTCAATCTTAGATAGCAAAGAAAAAATTGCTTGTTGATATGGTGTTATTATTCTTCTCCTTGTATGTATTTCATCTGGATTCCCAATGATTTGATCTTTTGGATGATGCTTCTGTACATACCTTGATGGAGTTTTGGCAAGAAGCCTTTGTGTTTCTTCTTCTTATTTATCTGATTCCTCACAAAACTCTTCTTGACAACATCCATATTCTTGATACACAATTTGTTGAACTGGTTCTCTTGAATCTATCTTCTCATCAATTGTTACATTTATACTTTCCACCATAGTATGTGTTCTCTTATTGAAGCATCTATAGGCTTTAATCCTTGAGGAATAACCAAGAAATATTCAATCATCACATCTTGGATCAAACTTGCCTAAGTTTTGATCTTCTCGTCTTATGTAACACTTGCTTCCAAAAATCCTGAAGTGTTTTGCAGTGGTAGGTCTTCCTTTCCAAAGCTCATATGGAGTCTTGTGATGATTTACCCTAGTTTGAGACCTAGTTATTATGTATACTATTGTGTTGAATGCTTCTATCCAAAATACATCTGAGAGCTTAGACTCATTTAGCATAGCTCTAGCCATATTCTCAACAGTCCTATTTTTCCTTTCAACTACTCCATTTTGTTGAGGAGTTCTTGCTATTGAATATTCTCTTTTGATTCCATGTTGTTCACAAAACTCTATAAATTCATTTGAAGTAAATTATCCTCCTCTGTAAGATCTTAGATATTTAATCCTCTTGCTAAATTCATTTTCAATTAGTTCCTTAAATGCTTTGAATTTTTCAAAAGCCTCTGACTTCTCTTTTAGGAAATCTACCCAAACCATTCTGGAATAATCATCTATAAAAAATATAAAGTAGTGATCACCCTAAATACTTTATGTTTTGGTAGGACCACATAGATCAGTATGTATTAGACTCAATGACTTAGATGACATATATACTTTTTATTTAAATGTTGTTCTAGTTTGCTTTCCATGTTGACAGGGTGCACAAATTGTGCTTTGAGGTCTTCTTATTTTGGGTAAATATCTGATTGCCTGTTTATTGCTTATGTTGACTATGTTGTCAAAATTCAAGTGACCCAATATTCTAGGCCACAACCAAATCTCATCTTCTTATTATAGGAAGCACTTTTCCCCTTTGATCTCATTGAGCATGTATAAATTGTTTGGATTTCTTCTTGCATTGGCAATGATTTTTCCAGTTTCTGATTTTCTTATCTCACATCTATCTGGATGGAAAGTAACCATGTACCCCTGATCACAAAGTTGAATTACACTTAGCATATTGTGTTTTAACCCTTTGAAATACAACATATTTTCTATTTTTGTTTTCCCATTATCTAAACTTAGAGTTCCTCTTCCACCAATCCTTGCTGATCCATTATCACCAAAACTTACAGATCCTCTATTGGTTTCTTTTAGTACGATGAATTTGTCTTTGTCTCCTATCATGTGACTAGAGCAACCACTATCAAGATACCATTGTTATTATTTAGCGTAAGCATGAAGGGCTGTTTGAACTAACATTGATCTAGCTTTAACATTTTCTATTTCATCTTTCCTAGTTGTTGAAATTATTTTTCTAGACTTAGGAAGTATCATTTTACACCATCTAGCCTTCTGCCCAAAATTATTGTATTTGTAACATATAATATCATCATCCATAAGAGGTGCAAAAGAATTGAAATTTCTATTTACATTGTTTCTTGCATGATTAATATAGTGTACAAGTCTATGACCATATTTATTACAAGAAAAGCAATGACCATGGAAGAAATTATGTAACCTATTTGGATGCCTTGGATTTTGTGGTGAGGTATTCTTTCTCCTATGATTGAATCTTATCCAAGGTTCTTTTTTGAGTTCTTCCTTTCTTATATCCTTTGATTTATTATCCTTTTTTGAAGTTTCTACCTTTTGAAGACTTGATTCCTCTTTTCATTTCTTATATTCTTCATCTTGTAGTGCCTTGATCCTTTCAAATTCATTCCTTAGGTAGACAATTTATGCCAATCTTTCACATTTTGTTTCTCTGGATCTTAACATATCTATTATATCCTGCTCAATATTCTTTCCTTCTTCTACCTTTACCTTGAGTTCTATGAGATTTTATAGGAGTTCTATCCTTATTTCTTCCTCCTCTTGAATTTGTTCCTTCAAGCTTGAATTATTTTCTTTAATCCTTTCCAATTTTCTGAGAGCAGCAAAGAATTCTTCTTTTATATCAAACATGGTCTCTTCTTCATTTTTTAAGTCATGTGTGTTTTTGATGAATCATCCTCCAAGATGTTAGTCTTTTCATGGAGAGACCCGCTCTGATACCAATTTAAGAACATGTGCTTATACTAAGAGGTGGGGTGAACAGTATAAGATAATTTTTTTTTATTTTTAATCCACATAATAGCATCACTAATATTAAAGCAGTAAACATTACACAAAGCATCACACACATGAGAGACATGATTTTATGTGGTTCACCCAATTTGGGCTACTCCATAGAGAAAATATTTCTTATAATTTTTTCTCAAATAAATTCTCTTGGGAATCATTTCCCTACAATGTTTATGGACCTTTGTCCAAAGGAGACACCAATCCCCTTGATCAAGTTAGTGGATATCTATCCACAGGAGACACCAATCTCCTATCTCTACTCTAGCTGGTGATCCTCTAGAAGCATCTATAGGCTTTACTCCTTGAGGAATAACCAAGAAATATTCCCTCATCACATCTTGGATCAAACTTGCCTAAGTTTTGATCTTCTCGTCTTATGTAACACTTGATTCCAAAAATCTTGAAGTGTTTTACAATGGCAGGTCTTCATTTCCAAAGCTCATATGGAGTCTTATGATGATTTACCCTTATTTGAGACCTAGTGATTATGTATACTAATGTGTTGAATGCTTCTCTCCAAAATTTATTTGGGAGCTTAGACTCATTTAGCATAGCTCTAGCCATATTCTCAACGGTCCTATTTTTCCTTTCAACTACTCCATTTTTGTTGAGGAGTTCTTACTACTGAATATTCTCTTTTGATTCCATGTTGTTCACAAAACTATATAAATACATTTGAAGTAAATTCTCCTCCTCTATAAGATCTCAAACATTTAATTCTCTTGTAATTTTCATTTTCAACTAATTCCTTAAATGCTTTGAATTTTTCAAAAGCCTTTGACTTCTCTTTTAGGAAAGCTACCCGAACCATTATGGAATAATTATCTATAAATAGTATAAAGTAGCGAACACCTTGAATACTTTATGTTCTGGTAAGACCACATAGATAAGTATGTATTATACTGAATGGATCAGATGAAATATATCCTTTTGATTTAAATGTTGTCCTAGTTTTCTTTCCATGTTGATAGGGTGCACAGATTGTGCTTTGAGATCTTATTTTGGGTAAATATCTGACTGCCTGTTTATTGCTTATGTTGACTATGTTGTAAAAATTCAAGTGACCCAATATTCTATGCCACAACCAAATCTCATCTTTGTTGGAAATTTTGAGTCCCTAAGGCAAAGTTGTCATTGATGTCAAGATGCCAGTGATAGTTCTTCTTTAATTCAAGTGCAAAGTTTAAAGAAATTTTATAATGGGTTAAAATATTTTTATTTTACACCCAAAAGAATGGGTCAGAAAGTGGTTTCATTTATCCTTTGGAAGCAAATATATTTGAAGCAATGGAAGGATATAATATTATAATATTTATTATAATATTTATCCAAGGTGGTGAAAAACCCAAATAAATTATTATAATTTTAATTATAATATTATTTGGTTTACAAAGGACAATTAATTATTTTTTATAAAAACATAATGTTGGGTTTTTGAGGGAAAAATATTTCAAAGCACAAAGTTTAAAGTAAATTAAACCCAAAGGTTGGGTTTAATAAAAGGCATTCGAAGCCTTTACAACCGACGTCATGGAAGGAAACACATGAGCGCCGACGTCGTTAATGCAATGAAGGAGCATATAAATATGCCCAACAAACCTAAGTTTTATTTACACTTGATCAAATTAATAATTGATGGCATGTGAAAAGAGATCTTGTGCATTTACAAAAGCATTGCAGCAAAGGGATAAAGGAGGAAGTTTTCATCCTCAAGTTTCATTAGGCAAGCATGGCCTAGTGGTAGTTGGGAAAGCACAAAGGCGATGGCAACAAGGTGGTTGACATTTTGAATCCCCACATGCATTATTTGGTGAGTTTTTTGAGGTGCCCAAGGCACACGACATTTTGCTCTTGGCAGAAGGTGACGTGAGATTAAGAAGCACGTGGTGCTTCTTTAATCTTGAATGAGCTCTTGGATCGTGCGACAACTTTGGCCGCGGTTAAGGCGCTTGTGGTGAGATGAGTTTGAGGGTTCGATTCCCTTCGAAGACAAGGTATTTAATTTTGATTTAATTTTTATTAGTTGCCTAATGTTGGAGGAATAAGGGTGCATAATTGATTATTATTATTATACATTAAGGCATGAAGTTTATGGTGAATGTTTGTTGAGGATTATTGTGGAAATTTTGATATTTGAATTTTATGGTAAATGTTTGATGAGGATTATAGTGGAAGGATTGATATTTGAGATTTATTATTTTAGGATTAATAAGGAGTTAGTAAACTCTTAATTAATTTCTTATTAAGACTTTTGAGCATTATTTTTGTATAAGGGTTTTTATATTAAAAGAAGACTATGGTGAATGTTATTTTTGAGTTGGAGTAATAAGGTGTATTTTGGGTCATTATTTTGTATTGTGATTTGATTGAAGTATTCTAATCCTTAATTGAGATTGGAAAAGAGAAATTTGTGAGTGTGGTATATTTGTGAGACCAACTCCTTGTCAAGAAAAAAGGTATGGGCAAATTATTCTTTGGTTGAGTTGGTTGATTGGCTTACTTAAAAATTAAGTTTGGAGTGAAAAGAATTTGATTAGGGTTTCTTTTTCGAAAGTGTTTGAGTTAATGTTTCAAGGTTTTATGAATTGAGAGTTTTGATTAAACCTTGTTTGATAAGCATTGTTGTTGAGACCATTGGTTGAGTGAAGTGTTTTGAGTTAATACTTCAAGGTTTTTTGAATTGAGAGTTGTGATTAAAACCTTATTTTATAAGAATTGTTTTTGAAGCCATTGGTTGTGTGAAAAGCTTGTGTTAGGGTTTGAAAAGATCATGAGTATCATTGTTTTGTGAAGAATGTTTTATAAGCATGGTTTTTGAAGTGAGTTATTATGTAAAGAAATTGAACTTGAGTTAGAAAAGAACATGAGTATCATTGTTATGTGATATTTGTTGTTGAGCATTGTTAGAAACATTTTGAGTGGGAGTATAAATGCTTGGACTAGGATTTGTGAGATTGAGTTGTGAAAGTGATTGAGTCTTGAGAATAGAACATATTGAGTCTCTAAAAATTCTCTTTATGCTTCTATGAGATTGAGTTAAGAAAGTGATTGAGCTTTGAGTATAGAACATATTGAGTCTCTAAAAATTCTCTTTATGCTTCTATGAGATTGAGTTGAGAAAGTGATTGAGCATTGAGTAAAGAACATATTGAGTCTCTAACAATTCTCTTTATGTTTCTATGAGATTGGACAAGTTCTGTGTGAATTTGTTAAGCATATTTGAGGCAAGTCTTTTATAAGACTTGTGGACTGATTTTGTGTGAGCTTTTGTGGAAGATTACAATACAGATTTGAGCAAGTCCTAGAGAGGACTTATTGAGTAGATTTTGACAAGTTCTATGTGAGCTTTTTAAGTAGATTTGGATAAGTTCTGTGTGAGATTATTGAGTAGATTTGGATAGGTTATGTGTGAGCTTGTTGAGCAGATTTGGACAGGTTCTGAGTGGACCTGTTGAGCAGAGTTGTGTAGGTTCTCTGTGGACCTATATTTGAGTAGCTTATGAGTGGACATGTTGAGAAGAGTTGTGTAGGTTCTGAGTGGACCTATTGAGAAGATTTGAGTAGGTTATGAGTGGATCTATTGAGCAGATTTGTGCTAGACCAACTATATTGTGTTTAGTGTAGATTTGAGTGGACTTGTGCTAGACCGATTGGACTATGTTTAGTGAAAGAGTTGAGCAGATTTGTGCTAGACCGAATGGACTATGTTTAGTGTATATTTGAGTGATATTATTGATCAGACGTGTGCTAGACCTACTGGACTGTGTTTAGTGCAAGATATTGAGCAGAGCTATGCTATATCGAGTGGACTATGTTTAGTACAAAATAGAGACAAAGCTTTGGAGGTGACATAGTAGAGAGGACAAAGTCTCCAGTGGATAGAGATCCATCAGCTAGGGCAGTGAGGATAGGTATTATGAGTGGGGATAAGAGTATTCAGTGGAGAGATATCCACAAGCCACTGTAGTGGAGGTAGTAGTCTTCTAGAGGATCACCAACTAGAGTAGAGGAGAAGGAGTTCTCCTATGGATAGAGATCCACAAACCAGATTTAGGGGATTAGCATATCCTTTGGATAGAGGTCCATAAACATTGTAATTGGGAAGGATTCCCAAGAGATTATTTAAGAAATATTTAAAAGAAATATTTTCTCCGTAGAGGTAGCCATATTTGGATGAACCACGTTAAATTTGTGTCTCTATTGTGTATGGTGTTTTGTGCATTGATTTAATTACTGCTATTGATACTACTATCTATTCATTATATAATATTTATTTGAAAATAAAAGTAAAAAGTGCTCTTATACTGTTCACCCCCCATCTTAGTAAAAGCTAGTATCTTCAACCTTCTTGTGATAGGAAGCACTTTTCCCATTTGATATCATTGAACATGTATAAATTGTTTGGATTTATTCTTGTGTTGGAAAATATTTTTCCATTTTTTGGTGTTCTTATCTCACATCTATATGGATGGAAAGTAACCATGTACCCTTGATCACAAATTTGACTTATACTTAGCATATTGTGTTTTAACCCTTTGACATACAACACATTTTTTGTTTTTGTTTTTCCATTATCTAAACTTAGAGTTCCTCTTCCACCAATCCTTGCTAATCCATTATCACCAAAACTTACTGATCCTCTATTGGTTTCTTTTAGTACAATGAATTTGTCTTTGTCTCCTATCATGTGACTAGAGAAACCACTATCAAGATACCATTGTTCTTCTTTATCCTAAGCATGAAGGGATGTTTGAACTAACATTGATCTAGCCTTAACATTTTCCATTTCATTTTTCCTAGTTGTTGAAATTGTTTTTCTAGAACCAGGAAGTATCATTTACACCATCTAGCCTTGTGACCAAAATTATTACTTTTGTAACATATAATATCATCATCCATAAGAGGTGCAAAATAATTGAAATTTCTATTAACAATGTTTCTTGCATGATTAATACAGTGTACAACTCTATGATCATATTTATTACAAGAAAAACAATGACCATGGAAGAAATTATGTAACCTATTTGGATGCCTTGGATTTTGTGGTGAGGTATTATTTCTACTGTGATTGACTCTTATCCAAGGTTCTTATTTGATTTCTTCCTTTTTGATATCCTTTGCTTGGTTATCCTTGCTTGAAGTTTCTGCATTTGAAGACTTGATTCCTATTTCTGTTTCTTATATTATTCATCTTGTAGTGCCTTTATCCTTTCAACATTATTCCTTAGATAGACAATTTATGCTTCCAATATTTCACATTCTGTTTCTCTGGCTCTTTACATATATGTTATATCCTGCTCAATATTTTTTTCTTCTTCTACTTTTACCTTGAGTTCTATGAGATTTTATAGGAGTTATATCCTTGTTTCTTCATCCTCTTGAATTTGTTCCTTCAAGCTTAAATTCTTTTATCTAATCCTTTCCAATTTTTTGAAAGCAGCAAAGAATTATTATTTTATATAAAACATGGTCTCTTATTTTTTGAAGTCGTGTGTTTTTGATGGATCCTCTTCCAAGTTGTTAGTCTTTTCATTGAGAGACCCACTATGATACCATTTGAAGAACATCTGCTTATACTGAGAGGGGGGTGAATAGTATAAGATAATTTTTTTTGCTTTTTAATCCAAATAATAGCATCAGCAATATTAAAGCAGTAAACATTGCACAAAGCATCACACACATGAGAGATATGATTTTATGTGGTTCACCCAATGTGGGCTACTCCATGGAGAAAATATTTCTTATAAATTTTTTCTCAAATAAATTTTCTTGGGAATCATTTCCCTACAATGTTTATGGACCTCTATCCAAAGGAGACACCAATCTCCTTGATCAAGTTAGTGGATCTCTATCCATAGGAGACACCAATCTCCTATCTCTACTCTAGATGGTGATCCTCTAGAAGACCTCTGCCTCCACTACCCTTAGCAAATTGAACTCTATCCATAGAAGACACCTGTCTTCCATGCTCTAGCTGGAGATCTCTATCCTCAACTCTATCACCTCCAAATATCTGTCTAAAATCTATACTAAAAATAATCCATCGGTCTAGCACAAATATATCCTCAATCTCTATCTCTGGTCTAGCACAAATCTATCCTCAAATCTATACCAAACTTTATCCTCTGATCTATCCTCAATATCTATCTCTGGTATGGCACAAATCTATCCTCAAATCTATACCAAACTCTATCCTTTGATCTATCATTAATCTCTATCCTCAAATCTGTCCTCAATCTATATTGTAAGATTCCACAAAAGCTCACATAAATATGTTCACAAGTCTTCTCAAAACTTGCTTCAAATCTGTTCACAAGTCAACACTAAAACTTGTCCAATCTCATAGAAACATAAAGAGAATTTTTAGAGACTCAATATATTTCACACTCATAAATACTCAATCTCCTTCTCAAATAAGTTTAGAATATAGAATGGTTTATTTTAAGGAACTTGAACAATCATTTCACACACCCACTTGACTAGGCTTAACCAACTCTACTCAACCAATCACTCAATGAAATAATCCTTGCTCACAAACCCTAGTCCAAGCATATGAACACTCACTCAAAATGTTTCCAACAATGCTTATCAACCAATATCACATAACAATGATACTCATGTTCTTTTCAAATCCTAGTTCAAGTTCTTCACACAATCAATGGCTTCAACAACAATGCTTATAAAACAAGGTTTTAGTAACAACTCTTTATTCCAGAAAACCTTGAAGCATTAACTCAACACACTCAATAAGGAAACCCTAATCAATTCCTTTTCACTCCAAACTTATTTTCTAGAAAACCAATCAATCAACTCAACTATGGAAGAATGTGCTCATACATTTTTCTTGATGATGAAGGAACCTCAAATATCTACCACAACCACAAACACTTCTTTGCCAAGCTCAAAGGAGTTAGAAGATACTAAACTCTCTCAAATATATAATGCAAAATATCAAAACACATATACACCTTATCACTCCATCTTAAAGAAAGCATCCATCAACATATACAAAAATTATTAACCACATACACCTTATGATCTCCCAATTAAAACAATATTCAATATCAAAAATATTGTCAATACAATATCCTTTTCAAACTAACTCAATGGCAAGAAGTCCTCTTAAATTTAATCACTCTTCAATTCACTTTTTGATAAATAAAAAACATCACAATAACTTTATTTAAAAATAAAGTTCAACACCTTATTCCTTCATTTAATAATCAAAAACTAACAATTAAAATAAGCACCTTTCAAAAACCCCTTATAACTCCCTAAACCTTATGTTTACACCTTAGGCAATTAAAAACAATGCAAAATTTATTACCTCCGCCTAGGTGAGAATCGAACCCTCGACGCAACTTCTCCCAATGCCCTAGCCATGGCTCCAACCACCACATGAGCTAGGTGCTCATTGGGGAACGAAGAGCACAACGTGCTCTATGTTCTTCCCCAATGCATCGAAACCAAAAAGGTCAATGCGTCTCTTCCTCCGATGCCAAAGCACAACACGCCAAAACACTCTCATCGAGAATCGAACGTGAACCACTCTGCACCCTCATGACTTAACTCACGATCGCTTGCCACTAGGCCACGTGCCTTGGTGGATATGAGGGTTTAGCCCTCAATAGTATTTAACACTTTTTCTGGCATCTTAAGACAAATATTTGTCTTCTTCTCCACATGAGTATTCACCACAACACATGCCACTATTATTTCTTTTGAACGAAGGGTAAGTTCTATGCCATTTAGGCATATAGTTTTTATACATATTACCTCCAATAATTTCGAACATCGATGCCTTCAAAATTTGAATAATTAATTTATAAATTATTTAAATTCTTTAGAATTTAAATTTTATAAATTAATTCTTAAGTCCTTTTTGGCTTATTAAAGCCCTCTTTGATTTTACCCCTTTGCATAAATAATATTTATTTATAAAATTTAAATTCAAATTGAATTTAAATATTTTATAAAAATAAATATTAAAACCTCCTTTAGCTTTTCAAAATGCTTCCTTGGATTTTTATGAAAAACCTTTTATTTTGCTTATCCATCAAAAAGCTTCCTTGACATCAATGATGACTTCATTCCTTGACATCAATGACAATTTGACTCAAAATGTCCAACAATCTCCCCCTTTGTCATTGATGGCAACCCAAATTCTTTTTATCGAAAACTTGACCTTTCCTTTGTTCTGCTCCCCCTGGGACATTGCTCCCCCTGGCTCAATGCTCTTTTCAAATCTCTCCTCTTTACTCAAATACCAAATCTCTCCCCCTTTGAAATCAATGGCAAAGGGTCACCTTTGGGGCTTGGGGCTAAGAATGAGCCTCTTAGCTTAGCCCCTCCCCCACCTCCTTTTGAGGTGGTTAATTCTGGGGTGGGAGTCTTACTCCCAGTTTTCCTCGAAGATACTCAAAAGTTTCCTTTGAAAGTGGCTTGGTGAAAATATCTGCTATATGTTCCTTTGTAGTAACATATTCCAACTTGACTTGTTTACATGCTACTTGTTCTCTCAAAAAATGATACTTAATCGGAATGTGCTTTTTTTTGGAGTGCATTACTGGATTTTTTGAGATACTTATAGCACTTGTATTATCACATAGTATGGGAATAGGGTGATCATGTTTTATCTTGAAGTCTTCTAGAGTTCACTTCATCCATAACACCTGTGTACAACTGGCTACTACTACAATATATTCTGCTTTCAATGTAGATAAGGATACTGAAACCTGTTTCTTACTTAGCCAAGAGACTAAAACATATCCAAGAAAGAATGATCCTCCACTTGTGTTTTTTCTATCATCAATGTTGCCAACCCAATCTGCATCTGTATATGTTGTCAGTGTGAAATAGTCACTTTTGGGATACCAAAGCCCAAATTCCATAGTCTCTTTTAGATACCTAAAAATTCTTTTTATTGCTACCACATGTGTTTCCTTAGGTGCTATCTAAAACCTTACCACTAATCCAATTGAATGTACTATATCTGGTCTTGTACTTGTAACATACAATAAGTTGCCAATCATAGATATGTATAATCTCTGATCTACCTCTGGAGATTCATCATCCTTACTCAACTTGCATCCTATGACCATGGGGGTACTTACTGGTTTACAATCTTCTAACCTGAATTTCTTTAACATTTCTTTTATATACTTGGCTTGTGAGAGAAATATCCCTTTTTTCTGATTGTGAAATCTGAAGTCCAAGAAAGAAGGACAATTCACCAAGCATAGACATCTCAAATTCATTTTGCATGTTCTTAGCAAATTATTTACACATCTTATCATTGTTTCCCCCAAAAATGATGTCATCAACATAAACAACCACAATTAGTAAATCATTCCCTTCATTTTTGATATATAAATTACTATCTGCTATTCCTTTTTTGAATCCCTATTCCTAAAGATACCTATCCAATCTTGAGTACCATGCTCTCGGATCCTGCTTTAGACCATACAGTACCTTTTTCAATCTGCATACATGATCTGGTTTATCTGCTAATATGAATCCCTCTGGTTGTTCAATATAAACTTCTTCTTCTAGAACACCATTTAGAAATGTTGACTTGACATCCATCCGATATACCTTGAAGTTCTTGAAACTTGAGAAGGCTAAAAATATTCTTATGGCTTCAAGTCGTGCAACTGGAGCAAATGTCTCATCAAAGTCAATTCCCTCTACCTGTGCATAACCTTTGCATACTAACCTTGCTTTATTCCTGACCACCTGTCCATCTTCATTTAACTTATTTTTGAATACCCATTTTGTGTCGATCACATTTTTATCCTTTGGTCGTGGAACAAGTTCCCAAGTTTTTATTTTCTCTATCTGATCTAATTCCTCATCCATTGCCTTAATCCAAAATTTATCCTCACTTTCCTGAGTGAAGTCTTTTGGCTCAATCTTAGATAGCAAAGAAAAATTTTCTTGTTGAGATGGTGTTATTATTCTTCTCCTTGTTTGTCTTTCATCTGGATTCCCAATGATTTGCTCTTTTGGATGATGCTTTTGTACATACCTTGATGGAGTTTTGGGAAGAAGTCTTTGTGTTTCCTCTTCTTCTTTATCTGATTCCTCACAAAACTCTTCTTGACAACATCCATCTTCTTGATACACAATTTGTTGAACTGGTTCTCTTGAATCTATCTTCTCATCAATTGTTACATTTATGCTTTCCACCATAGTACGTGTTCTCTTGTTGAAGCATCTATAGGCTTTACTCCTTGAGGAATAACCAATAAATATTCCCTCATCACATATTGGATCAAACTTGCCTAAGTTTTGATCTTCTCATCTTATGTAACACTTGCTTCCAAAAATCTTGAAGTGTTTTACAGTGGCAGGTATTCCTTTCCAAATCTCATATGGAGTCTTGTGATGATTTACCCTCATTTGAGCCCTAGTGATTATGTATACTATTGTGTTGACTACTTCTCTCCAAAATCCATCTGAGAGCTTAGACTCATTTAGCATAGCTCTAGCCATATTCTCAACAGTCCTATTTTTCCTTTCAACTACTCCATTTTGTTGAGGAGTTCTTGTTGCTAAATATTCTCTTTTGATTCCATGTTGTTCACAAAACTCTATAAATTCATTTGAAGTAAATTCTCCTCCTCTATAAGATCTCAGACATTTAATCCTCTTGCCGGTTTCATTTTCAACTAATTCCTTAAATGCTTTGAATTTTTCAAAAGCCTCTAACTTCTCTTTTAGGAAAGCTACCCAAACCATTCTGGAATAATCATCTATAAACAGTATAAAGTAGCTATCACCCTGAATACTTTATGTTCTGGTAGGACCACATAGATCAGTATGTATTAGACTCAATGGCTTAGATGACATATATCCTTTTGATTTAAATGTTGTCCTAGTTTGCTTTCCATGTTGACAGGGTGCACAAATTGTGCTTTGAGGTCTTCTTATTTTGGGTAAATATCTGACCGCCTATTTATTGCTTATGTTGACTATGTTGTCAAAATTCAAGTGACCCAATATTCTATGCCACAACCAACTCTCATATTCTTGTGATAGGAAGCACTTTTCCCCTTTGATCTCATTGAGCATGTATAAATTGTTTGGAGTTCTTCTTGCATTGGCAATGATTTTTCTAGTTTTTGATTTTCTTATCTCACATCTATCTGGATGGAAAGTAACCATGTACCCTTGATCACAAAGTTGAATTATACTTAGCAGATTGTGTTTTAACCCTTTGACATACAACACATTTTCTATTTTTGTTTTCCCATTATCTAAACTTAGAGTTCCTCTTCCACCAATCCTTGTTGATCCATTATCACCAAAACTTATTGATCCTCTATTGGTTTATTTTAGTACAATGAATTTGTCTTTGTCTCCTGTCATGTGACTAGAGCAACCACTATCAAGATACCATTGTTCTTCTTTATCCTGAGCATGAAGGGCTGTTTGAACTAACATTGATCTAGCCTTAACATTTTCCCTTTCATCTTTCCTAGTTGTTGAAATTGTTTTTCTAGACTCAAGAAGTATCATTTTACACCATCTAGCCTTGTGCCCAAAATTATTGCATTTGTAACATATAATATCATCATCCATAAGAGGTGCAAAAGAATTGAAATTTCTATTGACATTGTTTCTTGCATGATTAATATAGTGTACAACTCTATGACCATATTTATTACAAGAAAAACAATGACCATGGAAGAAATTATGTAACCTATTTGGATGCCTTGGATTTTGTGGTGAGGTATTCTTTCTCCTATGATTGACTCTTATCCAAGGTTCTTCTTTGCTTTCTTCCTTTCTGATATCCTTTGCTTGCTTATCCTTGTTTGAAGTTTCTGCCTTTTGAAGACTTGATTCCTCTTTCTATTTCTTATATTCTTCATCTTGTAGTGCCTTGATCCTTTCAACTTCATTCCTTAGGTAGACAATTTATGCTTCCAATATTTCACATTCTGTTTCTCTGGCTCTTAACAGATATGTTATATCCTGCTCAATATTCTTTCCTTCTTCTACCTTTACCTTGAGTTCTATGAGATTTTGTAGGAGTTTTATCCTTGTTTCTTCCTCCTCTTGAATTTGTTCCTTCAAGCTTGAATTATTTTCTCTAATCCTTTCCAATTTTTTGAGAGCAACAAAGAATTCTTCTTTTATATCAAACATGGTATCTTCTTAATTTTTTGAAGTCATGTGTGTTTCTGATGGATCCTCCTCCAAGCTGTTAGTCTTTTCATGGAGAGACCCACTCTGATACCAATTGAAGAACATGTGCTTATACTGAGAGGGGGGTGAACAATATAAGATAAAACTTTTTGCTTTTTAATCCAAATAATAGAATCAACAATATTAAAGCAGTAAACATTACACAAAGCATCACACACATGAGATACATGATTTTACGTGGTTCACCCAATGTGGGCTACTCCACGGAGAAAATATTTCTTATAATTTTTTCTCAAATAAATTCTCTTGGGAATCCTTTCCCTACAATGTTTATGGACCTCTGTCCAAAGGAGACACCAATCCCCTTGATCAAGTTAGTGGATCTCTATCCACAGGAGACACCAATATCCTCTCTGCTCTGGCTGGTGATCCTCTAGAAGACCTCTACCTCAACTGCCCTTAGCAAATGGAACTCTATCCATAGAAGACACCTATCTTCCATTCTCTGGATGGAGATCTTTATCCTCAACTCTGTCACCTCCAAAGCTCTATCTGAAATATGTACTAAACACAATCCTTCGGTCTAGCACAAATCTATCCTCAATATCTATCTCTAGTCTAGCACAAATCTGTCCTCAAATCTGTACCAAAACCTATCCTCTAATCTGTCCTCTATCTCTGTATTTGGTCTGGCATAAATATACCCTCAAATCTATACCAAAATCTGTCCTCTGATCTATCCTCAAATATGTCCTTAATCTGTATTGTAAGCTTCCATGAAAGCTCACATAAATCTATTCACAAGTCTTCTCAAAACTTGCTTTAAATATTTTCAAATCAACACTAAAACTTGTCTAATATCATAGAAACATAAAGAGAATTGTTAGAGACTCAATATATTTCAAACTCATCAATACTCTATCTCCTATCAAATTAGTTTAGAGTGTTTAACCCTAATCCTTGCTCACAAACCCTAGTCCAAGCATATGAACACTCACTCAAAATGTTTCCAACAATGCTTATCAACCAATCTCACATAACAATGATACTCATGTTCTTTTCAAATCCTAGTTCAAGTTCTTCACACAACCAATGGCTTCAACAACAATGCTTATAAAACAAGGTTTTAACAACTCTTTATTTCAAAAAACCTTGAAGCATTAACTCAACACACTCAATAAGGAAACCCTAATCAATTCCTTTTCACTCCAAATTTATTTTCCAGAAAACCAATCAATCAACTCAACTATGGAAGAATGTGCTCATACCTTTTTCTTGATGATGAAGGAACCTCAAATATCTGCCACAACCACAAACACTTCTTTGCCAAGCTCAAAGGAGTTAGAAGATACTAAACTCTCTCAAAGATACAATGCAAAATATCAAAACACATATACACCTTATCACTCCATCTTAAAGAAAGCATCCATCAACATATACAAAAATGATTAACCACATACACCTTATGATCTCCCAATTAAAACAATATTCAATATCAAAAATATTGTCAATACAATCTCCTTTTCAACCTAACCCAATGACAAGAAGTCCTTTTAAATTTAATCACTCTTCAATTCAATTTTTTATAAATCAAAAACATCACAATAAATTTATTTAAAAATAAAGTTCAACACCTTATTCCTTCATTTAATCAAAAAACTAACAATTAAAATAAGCACCTTTCAAAAACCCCTTATAACTCCCTAAACCTTATGTTTACACCTTAGGCAATAAAAAACAATGCAAAATTTATTACCTCCACCTAGGTGAGAATCGAACCCTCGACGTAGCTTCTCCCAATGCCCTAGTCGTGGCTCCAACCGCCACACGAGCTAGGCGCTCATTGGGGAACGAAGAGCACAACGTGCTCTATGTTCTTCCCCAATGAACCAAAACCAAAATAGGTCAATGCATCTCTTCCTCTGACGCCAAAGCACAACACGCCAAAATGCTCTCACCGAGAATCGAACATGAACCACTCTGCACCCTCACAACTTAACTCGTGATCGCTTACCACTAGGCCACGTGCCTTGGTGGATATGAGGGTTTAGCCCTCAATAGTCTTTAACACTTTTGCTAGCATCTTAAGACAAAGATTTGTCTTCTTCTCCACACAAGTATTCACCACAACACATTCCACTATTATTTCTTTCAAACGAAGGGTAAGTTCTATGCCATTTAGGCATATAGTTTTTATACATATTACCTCCAATAATTTTGAACATTGGCACCTTAAAAATTTGAATAATTAATTTATAAATTATTTAAATTCTTTAGAATTTAAATTTTATAAATTAATTCTTAAGTCCTTTTTGGCTTATTAAAGCCCTCTTTGATTTTACCCCTTTGCATAAATAATATTTATTTATAAAATTTAAATTCAAGTTGAATTTAAATATTTTATAAAATAAATATTAAAACCTCCTTTAGCTTTTCAAAATGCTTCCTTGGGTTTTTATGAAAAACCTTTTATTTTGCTTATCCATAAAAAAGCTTCCTTGACATCAATGATGACTTCGTTCCTTGACATCAATGACAATTTGACTCAAAATGTCCAACATTATCATCCTTCCTTTCTCACCATTTACCAATGTGAGCCTTAAATTCCATTTAAAATTTATCATCTGCAGTTATTGGGAGGATTTCCCTAAGATCATCCTTCTCACACTTCATTATCCACCACTGCCCAACCTTTTATTCATTGCCCCAATCCTTTTTTTCTGCAACTTGCTCAAAGAAACTGGTTCCTATTCTATGGTCAGGGTTACTTTCGGGATCAAATAACCTCTTATATGAATATGGGGCCCTCCATGGTGGGCACTTATGGAATTGGAACTAGGTAAATAGGACCAGCTGATCATCCAGGAGATTCCTAAGTTGTAGAACATATAGATTTACTTCATTCTCCTGATGCTCAAATGGTCGGGGTTTAACATTGGTGGTGACATTTCTTTTAATGATGCCATCAAGATCATAATGCCATCAAGGAGGCATTCTGGAAGACCCAAAGCATGCAACTTATTATCTAGTTTTAAATATGTGGGCTGATCTCTGAATGGATTACTGATAGGAATATGCAATACTGGAAACTAAAAAATCATTCTCTTCTATACCTCTTGACCATGCTTATCTTTTACTATAATGGATTACCTACAAACCTCTAGGTGCTCATTGGGGAATGAAGAGCACAATGTGCTCTATGTTCTTTCCCAATGCATCAAAACTAAAATAGGTCAATGCATCTCTTCCTCCTATGCCAAAGCACAACACACCAAAATGCTCTCACCGAGAATCGAACATGAACCACTTTGCACTCTCACTATTTAACTCGCGATCGCTTGCCACTAGGCCACATGCCTTGGTGGATATGAGGGTTTAGCCCTCAATAGTCTTTAACACTTTTGCTGGCATCTTAAGACAAATATTTGTCTTCTTCTCCACACAAGTATTCTACACAACACATTCCACTATTATTTCTTTTGAACGAAGGGTATGTTCTATGCCATTTAGGCATATAGTTTTTATACATATTACCTCCAATAATTTTGAACGTTGGCACCTTCAAAATTTGAATAATTAATTTATAAATTATTTAAATTCTTTAGAATTTAAATTTTATAGATTAATTCTTAAGTCCTTTTTGGCTTATTAAAGCCCTCTTTTATTTTACCCCTTTGCATAAATAATATTTATTTATAAAATTTAAATTCAAGTTGAATTTAAATATTTTATAAAAATAAATATTAAAACCTCCTTTAGCTTTTCAAAATGCTTCCTTGGGTTTTTATGAAAAACAATTTATTTTGCTTGTCCATAAAAAATCTTCCTTGACATCAATGATGACTTCGTTCCTTGACATCAATGACAATTTGACTCAAAATTTCCAACATTATCATCCTTCCTTTCTCACCATTTACCAATGTGAGCCTTAAATTCCATTTAAAATTTATCATCTACTGTTATTGGGAGGATTTCCCTAAGATCATCCTTCTCACACTTCATTATCCACCACTGCTCAACCTTCTATTCATTGTCCCAATCCTTTTGTTCTGCAACTCACTCAAATAAACTGGTTCCTATTCTATGGTCAGGGTTAATTGCAGGATCAAATACCCTCTTATATGAATATGGGGCCCTCCATGGTGGGCACTTATGGAATTAGAACTAGGTAAATAGGACCAGCTGATCATCTAGGAGATTCCTAAGTTGTAGAACATATAGATTTACTTCATTCTCCTGATGCTCAAATGGTCGGGGTTTAACATTGGTGGTGACATTTCTTTTAATGATGCCATCAAGATCATAATGCCATCGAGGAGGCATTACTGGAAGACCCAAAGCATGCAACTTATTATCTAGTTTTAAATATGTGGGCTGATATCTGAATGGATTACTGATAGGAATATACAATACTGGAAACTAAAAAATCATTCTCTTATTTACATCTTGACCATGCTTATATTTTACTATAATGGATTACCTACAAACCTCTAGGTGCTCATTGGGGAATGAAGAGCACAATGTGCTCTATGTTCTTTCCCAATGCATCAAAACTAAAATAGGTCAATGCATCTCTTCCTCCTATGCCAAAGCACAACACACCAAAATGATCTCATCGAGAATCGAACATGAACCACTTTGCACTCTCACTATTTAACTCGCGATCGCTTGCCACTAGGCCACATGCCTTGGTGGATATGAGGGTTTAGCCCTCAATAGTATATAACACTTTTGTTGGTGTATTAAGACAAATATTTGTCTTCTTCTCCACACAAGTATTCTCCACAACACATTCCACTATTATTTCTTTTGAACGAAGGGTATGTTCTATGCCATTTAGGCGTATAGTTTTTATACATATTACCTCTAATAATTTTGAACGTTGGCACCTTCAAAATTTGAATAATTAATTTATAAATTATTTAAATTCTTTAGAATTTAAATTTTATAGATTAATTCTTAAGTATTTTTTGGCTTATTAAATCCCTCTTTTATTTTACCCATTTGCATAAATGATATTTATTAATAAAATTTAAATTCAAGTTGAATTTAAATATTTTATAAAAATAAATATTAAAACCTCCTTTAGCTTTTCAAAATGCTTCCTTGGGTTTTTATGAAAAACCTTTTATTTTTCTTGTCCATAAAAAAACTTCCTTGACATCAATGATGACTTCGTTCCTTGACATCAATGACAATTTGACTCAAAATTTCCAACATTATCATCCTTCCTTTCTCACCATTTACCAATGTGAGCCTTAAATTCCATTTGAAATTTATCATCTACTATTATTGGGAGGATTTCATTAATATCATCCTTCTCACACTTCATTATCCACCACTGCTCAACCTTGTATTCGTTGCCCCAATCCTTTTGTTCTACAACTCGCTCAAAGAAATAGGTTCCTATTCTATGGTCAGGGTTCCTTTCGAGATCAAATACCCTCTTATATGATGGGGCCCTCCATGGTGGGCACTTATGGAATTGTAACTGGGTAAATAGGACCAACTGATCATCCAGGAGATTCCTAAGTTGTAGAACATATAGATTTACTTCATTCTCCTGATGCTCAAATGGTCGGGGTTTAACATTGGCGGTGACCTTTCTTTTAATGACGCCATCAAGATCATAATGCCATCGAGGAGGTATTACTGGAAGACCCAAAGCATGCAAATTATTATCTAGTTTTAAATATGTGGGCTGATCTCTGAATGGATTACTGATGGGAATATGCGATACAGGAAACTAAAAAATCATTTTCTTCTTTACCTCTTGACCATGCTTATCTTTTACTATAATGGTTTACCTACAAACCTCTAGGCCAAAAACCTAAAATTTTACATAGTAGGGGAGAAGAAAGGAAAAACCAAAAAAACCATATAACCTAATGAATGTTTCTTCTTCCATAAAATACCAATCCCCCACTTCAAGGAATTTCACCCTTAAAAACTGCACAGCTCTTTGAGATGTGTGGGGAAAATTTTCTTAAACGAATTCCAAGGTAGGACCAAGGAAATTTTTGTTAAATTCTAAATAGGACTAACTCTTTCTAAGAAAATGCATCCAATAAACAACTGGGTGGGAATCATCTTCCATGATTTGTATAGAATGTGTTGTTCTAGGCATAAAGAAAAGAAACAACTAGGCCAAGTAAGAAGGGTAATGAAATTCCATACTTTGTCTGAATTGATAGCTCGTTAGCTACTTTCTTAGGTTCTTGTCCAAAAAATATACCCAATCCATATTTATTGATTTGTGAGCCCTCAACACGACATACACCATGGCTTTTTACTTTGAGAATACTATCTTGTCTATCTTAGCACCCTATAATATGGCTATCATGTACAATACTAGTTGAACATCCTCAAATTTTACCAGCTTCCAGGTCCTTTCTAGATAGTCTTCAGGTAAACTTATTAAGTTTAAAATATTCATCATCCATGCTTTTAGGCCATCCTCCACGAGCTTTCCCATTTGAGATTTTTCCTTAATAATTATAATATGCTTTAAGGATACATCTTCTAGGGAGAGTTTCAAAGTTGCAAACACTTTTCTAATGTTATGGATGGTTATTTTAAATAGAGGTTGTTCATCCTATCCTCTAATCATTCTTGTACTAGCATCATAGAACTTAGACACATCATCTACTATCTCAGGACATGGGTGCACAATAATTGGTAAGAACATAGTCAATTGTGTGTTCCATGGGGCTACCCTGGTGACACTTGAGTTGATTGATTTTACCTTTTGCTTTGCTCCCA
The DNA here is from genome assembly GCA_028583015.1 of Wollemia nobilis. NCBI lineage: Eukaryota > Viridiplantae > Streptophyta > Pinopsida > Araucariales > Araucariaceae > Wollemia > Wollemia nobilis. Next base: position 4,227,866 of record JAQPPZ010002224.1, read on the forward strand.
TTCATGATAACTTTGTTTTGGCCTTAAAGATAATGCATGTGTCTGCAATTCTTTTAAACGAGTCTTCCAGAATTTTCTTTGGCTTTGCCTTGGTCATGTTTCTTAGCTCTATTTTGCTCTCAAGGGCTACTAGACTTAGAACACTTGAAGCTTGTTAGCTAGCAACCACCTCACATTTTAAAATGTATTAGCAATATTGAGCAGGCATTGTATCATCATGGAAATTGAATAGACATCCCCATTTTACAATACCCAAAATGTAGAGCCGACAATATAAGCTATTGGAGCTATTGCACAAAATATTACTCATTACGAGGCAAATATTATTGTAGTACAATATTATTTTCAGATTATCTTCACCAAATCCTCTTGAGTTATGGAACTTTAACCAATCATATGATCTACGCAAGTAGGCATCCTACTAAGAGATTTAAGTTGCTATTTTCCTAGGCCGATCATACTTCAGACCTCATTCTTCTATCATTTATGACACATGCTTATATCATTCTAAAGAGTGTGATTTCACCACTCTTTCTATTAATGCACCTTTTTGATAGGTGACAGCTAGATGACCATGCCGCATTTTTGGCCGTTATGCACTTTGGAGTTTCTTAATATACATTCCCATGATCTTCCTCTTGATTTTATTAGGATGGAGCATTGGCCATTTGTACGCATGCAACTATGCTAATGGGAAATTTTTTCAACTTGATCATTAGTCTTTTTGATGAATCATGGGAGTTTATATTACCACTTGCACACCTCTTCTTGATGACTGAAAATTGTACGTCACAATTCCTCTTTCTTTTCTCCTGTTCAGGTGGTATTTTGGGTCTCGCTTCTCATTTATACTGATCCCATTTTTTCATCCTTCTTTGAGATATACTTTTAGGGTCCTTTCCTGAATTGAATGTTTTCCATTTGCTTGTCCACTTTTGGATTTGAATATTGCATCTAAAGAAATATCTTGAGGACCAAAAAGGCTTAGGTCCCTTAATCATACAACAAAAAAACATAATTACAACTTGCTTCTGTACAAGAAAAAAAAAAAGGATATATACATATATATACAACTACCCAAGGTAGATCAAACATATTTTTTTAGATGCTGGCCATTCATTGGTATCAGAAGCAACTATCCCTCCAAATACCATAACTAGTATTCATTTGAAGTCTTACATTATTTAATGAGATATGGACCTATCCAGAATGAATCAAACTTATCATGAACCCCTGGTTTAGCTAGATTTACATCCTATCTAAGTACAAGATCACCCTTGGAAAATTATTTTGATTTTACTTTCTTATCAAACCAATGTTTGACTAGACTTTGATGCTGGGTTACATTGTCAAATGTATTTTCTTGCTCTTCTTCCAGCTGCATCAACTACACTAGTATTGTTTTAGCTGGAGGGAAGTCTTCATCATCTATCTATTACAAAAAATTTAGTGCTGATAGTTCTAGATTAATAGGAAGAAAAACCTCTTTGCCATACACTAGAGAGTAAGGAGATGTATTTAAATATTTCTTTAGAGTTATCCTGTCTGCCCATAACATCTAATCTAGCAAAAGGTGCCAACTTCTGGGATTGTGCTCAATATTTATTTCAATTATTTTTAATATATTTTTATTTGAAGATTCTGTTGAGCGATTGCCATGTGGATAATAATTTGAGGTTGCATTTCAGTATATCTCGTATTTTCTAGCAAATTCATTTATCTTAGCACCTATGAAAGAAGAGCCATTGTCTGAGATGATAGTGGCTGGGACCCCAAATCTGGTAATTAATATTTCCAAGAAGTCAATGATTGTCTGTTGGTCAGCCTATTTAGTTGCTTCAGCTTCAGTCCACTTATTAAAGTAATCTATTACTATAAGAATATACTTGTGATTGATTTATGAATTTGGATTTACGACCCCAATGAAGTCTAGTCCCCACTGCTAAAAAGGTTCTTTTGCTACTATCAAATTCAAAGGTATGGCATGGTGTTTTTCATTCCCAACAAATATTTGACATTTATCCCATTTTTTGACTAACTTGAATGCATCTGAGAATATGGAAGGCCAATAGAATCCTACCCTCAATATTTTGGCCACTGTGGTTTGTTTTGAATAATGGCCTTCTGAGAATTCAGAGTGAAATTCCTCTAGTAACTCCCTTACTTTTTCTTGGGATATGCATTGCAATAACATACCATCAAAATTATTTTGATAGAGAGTGTTATTGACTAGTGTATACTTTCTAGACTACATCTTGTATCTGTGTCTTTGTGGTGTTGTCAATCCTTTCAAGGCATTTGCCATAATTAAGGTAGGAAGTCAACTGGATGATCCCTGGGTCAAATGATATTTCTATTTGTGTTGATTCAGAATTATCTACTGCTTCTATAGACAAGTTGGAGTCTATCATTGTTGCTTTCATCAAATGCTGACAAAGGGCTCACCCCTTGACCAAATTTGTTGGTAAAATTTCTACATCAAACTCTTGAATATTTGTTGTCCAACTAACCCTTCGATCACCCCATTCTCCTTGGATTATGAAACTCCTAACATCTGGATGTATTGCATATACTACTATCTTACACTATAATATGAAATACCTAAATTTCTTGAGGGATTTCATAACATCATATACTTTTATTTCTATAAAATTTTATCTTTCCTCATGATCATGCAAAGTTTGGCTAAGAAAAGTGATTGGTATTTTTTTACGTCAGAACTGCTGCATAAATTTCTTCTGCTCCAAAGGCATACAAAATAAAATATTTAGAATAATTAGGATTAATGAGAACTAGAGCTCATGAAATAGTTTCCTTAATGCTCCTAAAAGCATCTTTCTGGTCATATATCCATTTGAAATCAACATTCTTCTTTAGCATTTGAGTCATAGGCTTAACTATCTATGCAAAGTCAGACACAAACTTTCGCATAAAGCTGATCTACCTAAATAAATATTGAAGTGCCTTCTTGTTCATGGGTATTGGTAATCCTAATATGGCATTGACCCTATCCAGGTGTATGGCGAGCTCTATTTTTGACACAATATGTCCTAGGATTTTACCTTCTTGCACAAAAAATATTGATTTCCTTGGATTCAATGATATTTTGAACTCTGCATTTCTCAAATATTTGTCGAAGATGCTCCACATGATCCTACCTTTTGTGAGAAAATATAGTCATGTCATCTAAGTAGATAACAATTACTCTATTAACCAATTCATCAAATATCAGATCCATTTCTCTTTGAAAAGTAGCACTAGCATTAGATAGGCCATATGGCATCCTTTGATATGCAAATTTTCCCCATTTAGTTGCAAATGTAATCTTATGGATCTTCATATTTAACCCAAACTTGATTAAATCTCAAAAAGATATCCACTAATGAGAATTGTTCTACTCCTACCACTATATGCAATATTTGATCTATCTGTGGCAGAGAATAATGATCCTTTAGAGAGAATTTGTTTATATTATGAAAATATATGCAAAGCATAATATCTCTATTCTTTTTTCTGACTGGAACCAGGTTAGCTACCCAAGTAGAGTTCTTACTGGGATAAATTATTTTGGCATTCAACAATTTCAATAATTCTTGTTTCTTTAGGGCTTCTATTTTTGTCAAAAAGACTTTGCATCAGGCTCCAACTCAATGGTATGTTTAATCACATATGTACTATATACTTTGATCATTGGTCCACCCCTATCTTCAAGATTTTACCCATTGATATTTAGATTTTCTTATAACCTTTAAAGTCAAATTTTATCTTATGGCATTTTGGTCGATCACTATTGTCAAACAGGCTTTCTAGGGTGATTAGTCCCTTCGAAATGTGATTGTTTTTGAGCTGGATAAACCCTTCCTCTTCCTTAGAATATTTAATTTTGAAGGAGCCATCATTTGAATAGTTCCATCATTTGAATAGTTCATTTTATGAATTATAAAATCCACTATATGTTCATCATTTTCAAATACTTGCCATAAGGTATCTTTATCAGGGATGGATGGTCTACATACCAACCTAACTAATTTTGCTTTGTGAATGGTATTGGACACTGGACAAAAATTTGCTCCTATGGAGGTCAATATATCAACATGTCTATTTTTATCCCTAGGAATAACTTTAATATTCAATGCCTCAAATGTTCCTGTAGGCTTTTAAGTAATGTTGCTTACTAATACATTTTTTAGTAATTTAATTAATAACCAGTTCAAAATACCTAAATATTTGGAGCTACTTGATACCTAGTTTTTCTACCTTTTTTAGTCCCAAACAAAGGGCTTCATACTCTACTGCATTATTAGTACAACTCCATGTTATTCTATATGAGAAAAACTTTTGGATTCCTTCAGGAGAAATCAAGACTATTCTGACTCCTGCACTATTTTTGCATCTTGCTCCATCGAAATATAGTTTCCATAACTGATGGGATGAAGATGGAGGTTCTTCCTGGGTGACTAGCTTTTTCATATCTGGTTTCTCAATTGTATAAGTAACGAACCCTATCTCTATTATAGCATTTATATTTTTTGTAGAAAATTAGTCTTCTATTTGTAGTTCTTCCAAGGCTTCTTCTATAAGATCTTCCTCCTCAATAATAGCATTTACTATAGCTGCTTGTTGGTCCACTTATTCTAAACTTTCTATATGAAAAGAAGATGTTTTTTCTGAATAGATTTTCACCCTCCTTCCTTTACATGGGATTTCCATATGAGAGTAGTCAAGAGAAAGGTATCCTGCCAATTTGGCAGTGAATTCCCTAGAAAGGCACATCCTAAAGTATGGTTCCAGGTATACTACCATAATTTCTTGTATAAAAGTGATATGAGATAATATATGGAGAACCATAGGCACATACTTGATAACTCCAATGGTTTTTATTGGGGTACCGTACAACTGCAACACACTAGGACAAATTTTAGTATATTCCATTCCCATGACATCACACACCACTTTAGGCATGACTGTAGCGACAACACCTGTATCTATCATACAATTATGCACAACCCATCCTTCCATTTCCAAAGAAAGGTAAAATGGTGAAGGTTTGTTCTTTCCACCTCCCATAATAGAGCTACTTTGAACTATATTTTGTTCTAGTTAGACTTTGCTTTGGTCCTTAATCATTGTTAGGTAGGCTTGAAGTAAATCAATCTATCAGGGGATGAGTGAAGCATCATACATACTAGCCCTTGAGGGGGTATTCTTTAACTCTTCCACAATATTGAAGGTAGGTATTTTGGATTGTCTATCCTTATATTTTGGAGGGGTTTCAAAATTACTTATGTACTCATGTGTAGATTCAATCCGATGATGGTTTATCAAGGATGTATACTTAAGCTTATATCTAGCCTCTGTTTGAGTCTCCATTACTTTTGATTGAGTTTCACTAGGCTTAGGATCTTCTTTCTAATGTTGTAGAATATTTTTAAAGGGAACATTTTGAGGAGAATTACTTTTAGATTTATTTTCTCCTAAATCATCAGTAGTAGTTTTCATGGGGTTAGGCTCTTCAGGGTTCACTTGTAATGTTTTTTTTGGCTCTCATCAAGATAGAGACTTGCTCGACTGATGGCACCATGAAATTATGTTCATTATTTTTAACCATGTTGATTTATCCCTTTTGAACTCTTTCTACTCTCTCAATAGCCATTATCTGCATATAATGTTGATGCATCATGCATGTATTTTCCCCATGAGGATCATTACATGTAGAACACCAATAGTTTGAATCAGAAATGGAAGTTGATGACTCACCTCCTTCATTAAAAAGGATTGCATTAGTTATCTCTAATGGCATACTAGTGGAAATAGACTAATATTTTGCCACATATGGGAATATTCTTGGTTGGAAATTTCTTTCATCCTCCCTCCTTTTCATCATGGTGACCTCATTGGATAGATTTTTCATAAAATATTGCATCCCTCGTAAGGTAGCAGCTTGTGAATATGGAGTGGGAAGTGTAGGTATTGCAGGTGGAGTAGCGAGATACTGTATTACAAGAGTGGTGAGGAGTGTTGGCACTACAGGTGTATTAGACCATTGAGAAAAGCCCATGGGAGGTGGAAGTGTTGTATAAGCAGGTACTAAAATAGTTAACTATGATTGACAGTTAAGGAACTTAGGAAAAATGAGTATCAAAGGTTTGGGAGGTAATCTACCGATAGAAATAAGGATTTTTTCTACCTTTGTGGCTTCTAGGAATATCTGAGGGAAAACAAGGATATTTGATTACCTTATCATCAGTCCTAGATCTAAACCGAATGCTCTTAGATAATAATAAACAACTTGCTCATGGATTGGTCTAATACCATCAGGCACTCTTTTCTAGGTATGACTAAACTTGATATTGAAGTCCATAATATCTTCTTGTGGATGTCTCTGTATTAATGTGAACTGAGTGAGCAAGAAAAAGGGGTTTGCTTGCTCATTAAACTCTTCTATTAGTTTGGATGTGATCGACTATAATAACTTACATTTAATTTATCAATCTAAGGGTAATAAAGGTTATATTTAAAGAGTAGAAATCCAGTATATATTATACCATAGTAATTAATTCTAAGCTTGATTCTAATATCTTTTAGTCTTAGGTTTTGTAGAAATTAAAGTTTGTAGAAAATAAAATAAAATAAAATAATGTTTTAACTAAAGATGCAATTTGGACTAAGTCTATATGAGTATGTGTGGATCCACGTATGATTTACTAATGCATTTTTAATAAAGTTTATGTTCTACTTTTACTCTATGTTCTAATTTTATCTACCGTGTTAGTGGGGGGAAAGATATTTAGGGACTAACATTTCGGAGTGGGTCCTACCTCTGGAATGTTAGTGTTAACCCCTTCCCCTTTTTCTACTCTACTTTAAATTAAGTAATCTACTCTCATTTAATTAATCTAATGCTTAATTATTTCATGGTTGCAGGGAAACAAAAGAAATGGAAATTACCAAAACAAGAAAAATGTAAAGAAATTATAAGATATAGTTACCATATTAAAAAGAAACTATTGCTACTTTATTAATAGAAATTTAAACGTACATGGTGGCGCATCCAACTTTCAAAATTGTATCCAGAAGATTACATTAGGAATAGAAGATTACATTAGGAATAGTCACAGATTAGACATTTTCTCCATTAGCTAGCTATACCTTTTCAAAGGTATCCTATGTAATATATAATATGACTTTGACAATGCTGAATATAACTCTTTCATGTATTTTTCCATGTGGTGTTGTGGACTTGATAATGCGACAACTATACACTAACGAAAACAATCTAAACTAATGAAATTCCTCATTTTTCTTGAACTTAGTAAACATCCTAAGCGGTCCAAGTGGCATTTTATGAGCTAACATAACAACATAATACTAACATAAACATTTTGCAAGATATACATATAACCACCTATCCTTTATTATAGGAAAGGACCAAATAATATTATGTCTAAATCTAACCATCCTAATAATATTCCAATTATACAATGTTTACGGAATAAAATTATAACAACTTTATTAATCACAATATCATCATGAAGAATATGTGACAAGTCAACTAATCTAAGTTGACTGTAATCCTTTATTGCCATGTAAGAGCACCATGCTATCACTGATGTGGCGTACGATGTTCAACTAACTTTGATAAACTCTCTTTGGTAATTGTTGGTAAGAATTCTCTTTAGTAACAGTATTTAGTAGCCACCTTCTGTAACATTCTTTAGTAAGCATCTTCCATAACACATGTCAGCTACCACATTCTGTAATAGTAATCTGCCACTTTTCTATCACCGCACCTAAAGCTTCCTTAATATTTTGTCCTTACATCCATCTTCTCACATCCAAGGAATATCCCGAGGCTTGTACTACTGCATAATGCATCTATGGAACACCCTTCAATACTTTCCTGCATAATTATCCATAAATCAGATGTATTTTACATGAAATGCACACATTTGTCAGATTTAACTGCATTCATATTTTTATCGATAATTCATAGAAATAAACAGAAACAACTAACTTAAAATACATTATAATCACAAATTAAATATAAAAATGAAACAATTTACTATGAAAATATGTGCCAAATAATCACTCATAATTTTCACCCAAACTGAAATATATGCATGTCCTCATGCATGGGAAGAAAATGAGACAAACAGAAGCTTACATATTTTACACATATCAACTGTCATCATCCAGATATTTGCAAATAAATGAAATATTAGAATCAATCAAGATTTACGTTTTCTTCCTGAAAATCATTTGCAAGACCATGAAACAGATGTCCCAATTATTTTTTTCAAAAATAAGCAAATAGGTTATCAAATATTATCTCCATAGATCATTGGTAGAAACACTAAGAGATAGACAATTTCAGAAATAATTTAAACATAAGCCAACATATTGCAATATAGCATACAGTTTCAATCAGATATCTACAACAAAAGACAATGTTTCAATTTTTTCCAGAATTATTTTGATGACAACATAAATATTACAAAATATATCAAACAGATCGGAGTACTGATTTCTGTAGTTGAAAATAAGATATTTTAGGTTGTCATATATCATTATTATAACAATACAAAATCTCATAAAACCATTTAAGAAGATTAGAAAATGATGACTTCTAAAATTTCTTATAATAAAAATAATTTCATCAATTAAATGTAGAACATTTGATCATCTTCAAAAAATATATTGTTCATGATTGTTTTCAGAGAACAATTTCTGCAATAGCATAATAACATAACAATCCTTAGTAGAAAAATGATTTTTCCAATTTATTTCACTACAATAATGTACTAAAATTATGATCATAAAACATCAAACACTGCATATACAGACAAGTTCAAATATAAAATACTATTTATAGTATTATCAAAGATATATATGTTATTAAAATATCTACAGACAGAAAACATTGAATATTTTATAGATAATAATAATATACACATCAAATATTTAAGTCTAAAAATCATAAAATATTTAAACAATTTTTTTTTCAGTTCATCCGACTTGTGTCCATCGAGTGAAAATTCTTGATGATGGTTGTCATTATGGTCGCAATTTATTTTCACTTTCTACACCTGCACCTTAGCCTTCTATTCATCAATCAAAGTTTCAACCATAACTACCTTGATATGCTCTACCCCAGTGGATTCTTCTCCCTACATTATGTATTGTGTTTTGGAAGGCAGAGGGATCTCAACTAACACAATTACCTTATTGATGACTGCATCAATTTTTATAGGTATCTTGACGTCGAAGACCAAATTCCTTGGTGCAGTTCCTATTTTTGTGGAGGGATCCAATTATTTTGATCGATTCTGTTGCATTATATTGGCAAGTGGTAGTGAGGTCTCTTCCTTGGAAAAGTCAATAGATTTTTTGTAGGTCATTTTAATCGAGTTGATAGCAATTTGACTGATCCAGATAATGGAATGAACTCGAATCTCCCAACTTATATTTCTCAACTTCTTTTGAAGGTGCAATACAAGAAGATAGAAACAATGATAGTTTCTCTCAGGATCTAAAATTTGGCAAACACGAGACCTTTCTAATAGGTATGTTCTCACAACAGCACCTGATATTCTTCCATTTTTGTTAAATTGGAGCTCCACAAATTTACCAAAATGACTAGAATTGTTATTTCTGATAGATTTTACATTACCAAATGCTTCCAATGTATGTGTAAATTTTATTTAATTCATATCTAGATGCTAAATTTTGTAGAACTCCTGGCTCATGCAAATAAGCAAGTTTTGTCATATCATCCACTCCTCTAGGCAATGTTTTAGTGTCTTTTGGGTATGCATTTGACAAGTTCACAACCACCATTTTTCATGAGTGGTCTGAATTTTAGCTTACTGACCATTAATCTCTAGGAATTCTCCATCAATCTAGACCACTTCATAATCTTCCACCCATACATGAGAACCTACAATAATGTTTGTGGGGCCTGCCATTGCAGGAGGTTGTATTGATTTGATGCCCTAGTCTGATATAGTCTTCTCAAATTTCTACCAGATAAGCCAAAATGTCCTCAAATTATTTATAGATCCCTCGCATTACATAATAATTTTCAATTTGTTCAACTTAAATCTTGATTGCGCAAAAAAAAAATGTTGCAATGGCAAATCCCAAGAATGATGAGACAACAAACTTTGTATAATTTCCTTTCCATATAGTCATATGAGAACTCATTTAGAGCTAAACATGCCTGTGTCTTAGCCTGTATTCCCTAGAAATTTGCCTACTTCACTAGTCAATTCTATGCAGATATTTAAAAAGAAGAAATCGAGGGCTAAAATTCTCTACACACTTTATTCAATGGCAAATCTTCCTAAACACAAATGAAATAATGACAACAGATCTGATGGAAAAATCTTCGCCCTTTTTGTTCTGTGCAATATTTTAACATACTTGTGTAAATATTTTCTGGCTTTTTGAAATAAAATTAAAAATAGGCAATACATGGCACCGTCTTGAGTGTGTTCGTCACATGCTAATGTTTTCCTTTACATATGTGTGGATAGGATTTTCGGCATACTTACGAATGTAAATAATTTTTAAAGTTTAAATTTTAATTTGATGTCTTAGTCCATATGCTAAAAGTGGTAAAAAGGGTATTACAAATGTTCATATATTTTTCTCTCCCTAAACCTTTATTGATAAATTCCTTTTATGCATGGAATTTTAGTTATGCAATAGATCTAGACCATTTGTTTATTCTCAATCAACAGTGGTGACCATATCTGTTGCTTAGAAAATCACAGCCTTCAACTTAATTTTAATCGATGGTGTAAAACATGAATCCATGTCACCTTCATGTATTTTCTCTTGCGTATACGTGTTACATGTACCATTACCATAGTATTTTATGCCTAGATTGCCTTATCTCATGTTGTATTCCATCGTGTCATGAATTGTAGTGGTATCATGATTATTAACCACTTGTGCTTCATGGTTGATGCTTGCATTTATTTTTCTTTAAGTGACTTCCAATCACTGTTATACACATCAGATTAACTTTATTTTCATTGTATATATATTTTTAGCCATGTCATTATTGGGACCAATTTCATGGTCGCGTTCGTTTTGTATTGTCCTCTATGTGTATCAAGTCACTGTATTCAAAATATTTATTTTCAACCATCTTAGGTGTTCATGTCATATGCTAAAAAAATTATGTCTACACCTTCGTGGACACACTTTTTTTTAAAGGATTTTATTAATATTAATTTTACTTTATTCCTTTTTATTTGTTTCTAAAACATTTATATATATCTTTACCACATTTTCCTTATAGTCTTTGTTGAAACGTCTCTTCACACACATTTGTTGTTTTCTGAATTGCCATGTGTCTCTTATACTTGGGGCCATTTGAGTTTTTGTATTTAAGAACATTTTATGGTATGTGTTATGGATAACGTCTATGGATGGCGCTTACAGAAGATTACTATAGAATATTTTTATAGAAGATTATTACAAAATATTGTTATAGACAATGTCTACACAAAATTATTACGGAAAACATCTACATAAGACACCTATAGAAGACATCTACGAAAAACACCTACAAAATACATCTACAAAAGACATCTACATAAGACATCTATGGAATTGTAGTTTTTAGAGTTTAAGAAAATACTTTACCTATTTCTTCCCCCCCAAACTATATTGGGAACTTTTTATACCTCTATTTACTTCCCCTCCAACTATAATTTTAGCTATATAGCCAAAACAAGATGAAGGGTATTTTATTTATATTGGTGGATAATATAATAATAAGTTTTATTTATGGGGGTTTATTATAATTTTTGTGATTGTGCTTCCTGAATTTCATTAAGAAGTTTCCAAGTGAGAGAAAAATGATGATTGTAAAATTTGATATCAATCATAAATATATGTAAAAATAGATTTATATGAAGGTCTTGGGATATTTTCAATCACTTAGAAAAATAGGAATCTAGATGGCTTTTGATAATAAATACAAAGTTTTTAGCAAATACAAGCCATAATTTATTTTTTAGGATATAAATGGACTATGGCACCTTCATAGGAATTTACTTTTAACTTTTGCTTGCTTATGATATTCTAGGGTGTTTTACAAAGACTCAAACATCCTAGTGACTTCAAAAAATTCATCTATTGATTTCACAAATCAATATGATGTTAAAGTGATCCTAATGTTTTCAAGCCTCTCAAGGACCAACTGTGTGTGCAGTGAATGTTCATTTCCCATTATGAGTAAGTATTGAGTAAAAAAATGGTCACTTTTGCCAATTATAGGATGTTTTACAAAGACTCAAACATCCTAGTGACTTCAAAAAAGTTCATCTATTCATTTCACAAATCAATATGATGTTAAAGTGATCCTAATGTTTTCAAGCATCTCAAGGACCAACTATGTGTGCAGTGAATGTTCATTTCCCATTATGAGTGAGGATTGAGTAAAACAATGGCCACTTCTGCCAATTAAGCTAGTTTATTTTGTAAACGTCCATAGGTCTTATCAAGACTTAGCGTTGATGCATAGGGCTTACCTTATTACCAGGAAGGTTTCATTCAACCTATTATTCTAATGAGGATCACCCTATGGTTTTCAAGACACTAAGAGTTCCAAGGATTCAAGCTCTTTTACCCTTATTTGACTTTTCTTTGGGATACTTGCTCATTTTTTGAGGAGCAAGGGATATTTATTGCCTTTTCAGGGTTCTTGCTTATTTTTAGGTGAAGTAAGAAGATACTCTTGGGATACTTGCTCGATTAGATGAGGAGCAAGTGATTGTTTTTTTTTTTGGAGTAAGAACTTTGGGGAGTTGGATTCCCAACCACTCTATCAAAGTTATGATGGGAATTTGATCCTATCCTTACTATTCTTCTCCTTTTATTTATTTTTAGGGGTGAAGGGCGAGCTTATCATTTTGTTAACTCATTAGTACTCTAGACCATGTGCATAGATTGATAAGCAGGGGAAACCTTTTTACTCAATGGCAGTAGTGACTTATGAATTAATCCTTCCAATTCCCATAATGTTTTTATATGTTCCAATGTGTGTGGTCCAAGAGAAAACTTGATTAACTAGGAATATCTTAGAACATCAAAAGATTGCTTGACTTTCAATGAAAATTTGCTCAAAACACTAGTGTTGTTTGAGTAATTGAAAAACACCTAGATTTTACCTAGCAAACAAGGTATTATGCAACATGTGGTAGTCATTTTCCTACAAGATTTTTAAAGAAATATCTTCTTGGGCTATTTTTGAATCATTGAGACTAAAAATTGATGAAAATAAAATAGAAATACTGTAAATATAGAAACTTCATGATGAAACAAAGGAAACATAATCTTTTTGTTTTTTATTTTTTTATTTTTTTATTGTTTTAGAAGTGATAAGATATTATTCAATGGTTGTTGATTGCAGTTTAGAAAGACATTGTAGATTAGCTTGCTGCCTAAGGTGGTGTATGAATTTTATTTAAATAGTGGCTTTTTGTATAGTTAAAACCTATGCCCAAAAATTAATGATTTTCTAGTTGAGTTATCAATAGGCTTTGATATTTACTACACCCTTTCCAAATATTTTCTAATTGAAATTTTCATGATACAATATGTTTGTCCTGCCACTTTATAATTTCATTGGTTCAGTCCTGTATAATACCTTTATTTTATTTCATTATTATTATTTTATTTTATTATTAATATATATACATATATATACTTTTATTTTTATTTTTATTTTATATTTATTATTATTTATTTATTTTATTATCATTTCTAATGATAATATATATATTTTTTGGAATAATTTTAGAGGTTTATTGTAGTAGACTGTCTTAGGTTGTTTTCCACCACCTAGCAACCTATCTTTTATTCTTATTTCTCTCTCTTTGGTTTTGGTTTTGTTTGGGTTCTATTTTTATTTTGTGTTTTAATCCTATTGTTATCAAGTTTAGATACAAATCATAACAATTGAGTTTATAACTATCCTTAATACAACAAGGAACAATTGAAATAAAATTTCACAATAATCCTAATGTTTTGCTAAAATTAGATGCGACTCACATTCCTACGAATCTTTATACAACCAATATTAGCACATTAGGATCAAAATGAAATACTGCAGGAAAAGTAAAATTTACTAAAAATAAAAGGTTAAACTACTACTATTTGTTTGATTATTTAGGAGGGTTTAACTATGACTGTGTCACTCAACCATACCTACTTCCTGCTTCTGACAGGGTCCTAAACTAATATTTAGGTCTATTTCAGTATGTGTGTCTCACTCAGTCATACCTACTTGCTTTTCTCATAGGTCCTAAGTCAAACTAAATAATAATAATCACCCAAATATGGAAAATTTACAGAAAATAAAATTTACTGAAATAAAAGGTAAACTATTACTGTTTCTTTGATTATTATGAGGGTTTCACTATGGTTGTGTCACTCAACAATGCCAACTTACTACTTTTGATAGGGTCCTAAGCCAATGTTTAGGTCTATTTCAATGTATACCTACCTCCTATTTTTATTGCAGGTCCTAAGTCAACTAAGCAATAATAATTACCCAAAGCAGGAAATAAAATTTACAAAAATTGAAATTTGGAGAAGTTGAAATTTGTAGGAAATAAAATTCTAATTAAGAAAGTAGTAAAACTGATTCCTCAAGAGAAATGAACCTAGCAACATCGAACGAAGGAGCTTGTTGGGACCATATAGTGCCGCTTTGACTCATATGCATGCCAAGGACTTATATGTACCTCTTTCCACATACAAGTAAGCCTTACCTTTTTGCACTGCCAAACAACTTTTATGATTAAGCACTACGGTGCTACTCTCCTTGAAAATGATGCCAAAATGATCGATTGTAATAGCTTACATTTAATTTATCAATCCAAGGGTAATCAAGGTTAGATTTAAAGAGTAGCAATCTAGTATAGATTGTACTGTAGTAATTAATTCTAAGCTTGATTTTGATCTCTTTTAGTCTTAGGTTTTGCAAAAATTAAAGTTTGCAAAAAGTAAAATAAAATAAAATTGTGTTTAAACTAAAGATGCAATTTAGACTAAGTCTATATGAATATGTGTGGATCCATGTATGATTTACTAATGCATTATTTATCTAATGTTTCTATAGTTTTATCATATGCAGTTTTAATAAAGTTTATGTTCTACTTTTACTCTATGTTCTAATTTTATCTACCGTGTTAGTGGGGGGGAAGAGATTTAGGGACTAACCTTTCGGAGTGGGCCCTACCTCTAGAAGGTTAGTGTTAATCCCTTCTCCTTTTTCTACTCTAATTTTAACTTCAGTAATCTACTCTCATTAAATTAATCTAATGCTTAATTATTTCATGCTTGTAGGAAAACAAAAGAAATGAAAATTACCAAAGCAAGCAAAATGTAAAGAAATTATAAGATATAGTTACCATATTCGGAAGAAACTATTGTTGCTTTATTACTAGAAATTCAAACGTACATGGTTGCACATCCAACTTTCAGAATTGTATCCAGAAGATTACATTAGGAATAGTCATAGATTAGACATTTTCTCCATTAGCTAGCCAGACCTTTTCAAAGGTCTCCTATGTAATATATAATATGACTTGGATAATTTTGAATATAACTCTTCCACGTATTTTTCCATGTGGTGTTGTGGACTTGATAATGCGACAACTATACACTAAAAAAAATAAACTAAACTAATGAAATTCCTAATTCTGCTTGAACTCAGTAAACATCCTAAGTGGTCCAAGTGGCATTTTATGAGCCAACATAACAACATAATACTAACATAAACATTTTGCAAGATATACACATAACCACCTGTCATTTATTCTGAAAAAGGACCAAATAATATTACGTCTAAATCTAACTATCCTAATAATATTCCAATTATACAATGTTTATGGAATAAAGTTATAACAACTTTATTAATCACAATATCATCATGAAGAATATGTGATAAGTCAACTAAAGTTGACTACAATCCTTTATTGCCATGTAATAGCACCATGTTGTCGCTGATGTGGCATACGACGTTCAACTAACTTCGATAAACTCTCTTTGGTAACTTCTGGTAAGAATTCTCTTCAGTAATAGTCTTCAGTAGCTACCTTGTGTAACATACTTCAGTAAGCATATTCCGTAACACATGTCAGCTACCACATTCTGTAATAGTAATTTGCCACTGTTCTATCATCGCACCTAAAGCTTCATTAATATTTTGTCCTTACATCCACTTCTCACATCCAAGGTATATCTCGAGGCTTGTGCTGCTTCATCATGCATTTGTGGAGCACCCTTCAAGACTTTCCTGCATAATTACCCATAACTCAAACGTATTTTACATGAAATGCACACATTTGTCAGATTTAACTGCATTCATATTTTTACTGATAATTCACAGAAATAAACAAAAAAAACTAACTTAAAATACATTATAATCACAAATTAAATATAAAAATGAAACAATTTACTATGAAAATATGTGCCAAATAATCACTCATATTTTTCCCCCAAACTAAAATATATGCATGTCCTCATGCATGGGAAGAAAATGAGACAAATAGAAGCTTACAAATTTTACACATATTGACAGTCATCCAGATCTTTGCAAATAAATGAAATATTAGAATCAATCAATATTTACATTTTCTTCTTGAAAGTCATTTGCAAGACCATGAAACATATGTCACAATTATTTTTTTCAAAAATAAGAAAATAGGTTATCAAATATTATCTCCATAGATCATTGGTAGCAACACTAAGAGATAGATAATTTTAGAAATAATTTAAACATAAGCCAACATATTTTTAATTAGATATCTACAACAAAATACAATGTTTCAGATTTTTCCAAAATTATTTTCATGACAACATAAATATTATAGAATCTATCAAACATATTGGAGTACTGATATCTGCAGTTGAAAATAAGATATTATAGGTTATCATATATCATTCTTATAACAATACAAATTCTCAGAAACCATTTAAGCAGATCAGAAAATGATGACTTTTGAAATTTCTTATAACAGAAATAATTTCATCAATTAAATGTAGAACATTTGATCATCTTCAAAAAAATATATTGTTCATGATTGTTTTCAGAGAACAGTTTTTGTAATAGCATAATAACATAACAATCCTTAAAAAAATTATTTTTCCAATTTATTTCACTGTAGTAATGTACTAAAACTGTGGTCATAAAACATCAAACACTGCGTATACGAACAAGTTAAAATATAAAATTCTATTTATAGTATTATCTTAGAGATATATATATGTTACTAAAATATCTACAGATAGAAAAAAATGAACACTTTATAGATAATAATAATATACACATCAAATATTTAAGTCTAAAAATCATAAAATATTTAAACGGTTTTTTTTAGTTCATCTGACTTGTGTTCGTCGGGTGGAAATTCTTGACGATGGTAGTCGTTCTGGTGGCAATTTATTTTCACTTTCTACACCTGCACCTTAGCCTTCTGTTCATCAATCATAGTTTCAACCATAACTACCTTGATATGCTCTACCTTAGTGGATTCTTCTCCCTACACCATGTCTTGCATTTTGGAAGGCGGAGGGATATCAACTAACGTAATTACATTATTGATGACTGCATCAATATCTGCAAGCATCTCGATGTCAAAGACCAAATTCCTTGGTGCAGTTCCTATTTTTTTGGAGGGATCTGATTCTTTCGATCGATTCTGTTGCATTAGATTGGCAAGTGGCAGCGAGATCTCTTCCTTGGAAAAGTCAATAGCTTTGTTGTAGGTCATTTTAATCGAGTTGATAGCAATTTAACTAATCCAGATAATGGAATGAACTCAAATCTCCCAACTTATATTTCTCAACTTCCTCTAAAGTTGCAACACAAAGAAGATAGAAAAAATGATAGTTTCTCTCTTTGAAATTTGGAAAACATGAGACCTTTTAAATAGGTATTTTTTCACAACAACGCATGATATTCTTTCATTTTTGTCAAATTGGAGCTCCACAAATTTACCAAAATGATTGGAATTGTTATTTCTGATAGTTTTTACATTGCCAAATGCTTCCAGTGTATGTATAGATTTTATTTAATTCATATCTAGATGTTAAATTTTGTAGAACTCCTGGCTCATGCAAATAAGCAAGTTTTGTCGTATCATCCACTCCTCTAGGAAATGTTTCAATGTCTTTTGGGTATGCATTTGACAAGTTCATAGCCACCATTTTCCATGAGTGGTCTAAATTTTAGCTTACTGGCCATTAATATCTATGACTTCTCCATCAATCCAGGCCACTTTAGAATATTCCACCCATACATGAGAATCTACAATAATGTTTGTGGGGTCTACCCTAGTATGATATCGTCTTCTCAAATTTCTACCAAATAAGCCAAAATATCCTCAAATTATTTAGATATCCCCTACATTACACAATAATTTTCAAAATTTTCAACTTAAATCCTGATTGCGCAAAAAAATAATGTTGCAATGGCAAATCCCAGGAATGATGAGGTGACAAGCTTTGTATAATTTCCTTTCCATATAGTCATATGAGAACTCGTTCAGAGCTAAGGATACCCGTGTCTTGGCCCGTATTTCCTAGAAATTTTCCTGCTTCACTACTCAATTCTATGCATAGATTTAAAAATAAGAAATCAAGGGCTAAAATTCTTTGCACACTTTATTCAATGACGAAGCTTCCTAAATGCAAATGAAATAATGACAATAGATCTGATGGAAAAAGGTTTGCTCTTTTTGTTTTGTGTAGTCTTTTAACAGACTCGTGTAAATATCTTCTGGATTTTTGAAATAAAATTAAAGATAGGTGATATGTGGCACCATGTTGAGTGTGTTCCTCACATGCTAAAGTTTTGATTTACATATGCGAGGATTGGCCTTTTGGTATACTTACCAATGTAAAGAATTTTTAAAGTTTAAATTTTAATTTGATGTCTTAGTCCATATGCTAAAGGTGGTAAAAAGGGTATTACAAATGTTCATATATTTTTCTCTCCCAAAATATTTATTGATAAATTGCTTTTATGCGTGGCATTTTAGTTATGCAATAGATCTAGACCGTTTGTTTATTCTCAATCAACGGTGGTGACCATATCCGTGTCTTAGCAAATCATAGCCTTCAACTTAATTTTAATCGACAGTGTAAGACATGAATCCACATCACCTTCATATTTTTCTCTTGTGTATGCATGTTACATGTACCATTACCATAGTATTTTATGCCTAGATTGCCTTATCTCATGTTGTATTCCATGATGTCATGAATTGTAGTGGCATCACGATTATTACCCACATGTGCTTCATGGTTGATGCTTGCATTCCTTTTTATTTAAGTGACTTCCAATCATGGTTATACACATCAGATTAACTTTATTTTCATTGTATATATATTTTTGGCCATGTCATGATTGGGACTAGTTCCTTGGTCGCGTTCATTTTGTATTGGCGTCTATGTGTATCAAGTCATTATATTCAAAACCTTTATTTTCAACCATATTAGGTGTTCACGTCATATGCTAAAAATTTCAATCTATGCCTTCATGGACACACTTTTTTTTAAAGTATTTTATTAATATTAATTTTTAATTTATCCCTTTTTATTCGTTTCTAAAACCTTTATACATATCCTTACCATATTTTCCTTATAGTCTTCGTTGAAATGTCTCTTCACACATCTTTGTTATTTTTTGAATTTCCACGTGTCTCTTATACCTGGGGCCATTTGAGTTTTTGTACTTAAGAATATTTCATGGTATGTATTACAAATAACGTCTACATATGGCACTTACAGAAGATTACTAGATAATATTGTTACAGAAGATTATTACAGAAGATTGTTACAAAACATATCTACGAAATTTTTTTATGAAAGACAACTACATAAGACACCTGCAAAAGACATCTACAGAAGACATCTACAGAAGAAATCTACAGAAGACATCTATGGAACTATAGTTGTTAGAGTTTAAGAAAATACTTTACCTGTTTCTTCCCCCCCAAATTGTATTGTGAACTTTGTATACCTCTATTTACTTCCCTCCCAAACTGTAATTTTGGCTATATAGCCAAAACAAGATGAAGGGTATTTTATTTATATTGGTGGATAATATAATAATAAGTTTTATTTATGGGGTTATTATAATTTTTGTGATTGTGCTTCTTGAATTTCATCAAGAAATTTCCAAGTGAGAAAAATGATGATTGTAAAATTTGATATCAGTCATAAATATATGCAAAAATAGATTTATATCAAGGTCTTGGGATATTTTAAATAACTTAGAAAAAATAGGAATCTGGATGGCTTTTGCTAAGAAATACAATTTTTTTAGGAAACACAATCCATAATTTTTTTTGTAGGATAGAAATGGACTATGGTACCTTCATAGGCATTTTATTTTAACTTTTGCTTACTTATGATATTCTAAGGTTTTTTACAAAGACTCAAACATCCTAGTGACTTCAAAAAAATTCATCTATTGATTTCACAAATCAATATGATGTTAAAGTGATCTTAATGTTTTCAAGCCTCTCAAGGATTAACTGTGTGTGTAGTGAATGTTCATTTCCCATTATGAGTAAGGATTGAGTAAAACAATGGTCACTTCTACCAATTAAGCTAGCTTATCTTGTAAACATCCATAGGTCTTATCCAGACTTAGCATTGATGCGTAGGGCTTACCTTATTTCCAGGAAGGTTTCATTCAACCTATTGTTGTAATGAGGATCACCCTATGGTTTTCAAGACACTAAGAGTTCCAGGGATTCAAGCTCTTTTACCCTTCTTTGACTTTTATTTGGGATATTTGCTCATTTTATGAGGAGCAAGGGATTTTAATTGCCTTTTTGGGGTTCTTCCTTATTTTTAGGGGAAGCAAGAAGATACTTTTGGGATACTTGCTCGATTAGATGAGGAGAAAGGGATTTTTTTTTGGAGTAAGAACTTTGGGGAGTTGGATTCCCAACCACTCTATCAAAGTTTTGATGGGAATTTGATCCTATCCTTACTATTCTTCTCATTTTATTTATTTTTAGGGGTGAAGGGCAAGCTTGTCCTTTTGCCAACTCATTAGTACTCTAGACCATGTGCATAGATGGATAAGCAGGGGAAACCTTTTTACTCAATGGCAGTAGTGACTTATGAATTAATCCTTCCAATTCCCACAATGTTTTTATATGTTTCAATGTGCGTGGTACAAGAGAAAACTTGATTAATTAGTAATATCTTAGAACATCAAAATATTGCTTGATTTTCAATAAACATTTTCTCAAAAAACTAGTTTTGTTTGAGTAATTGAAAAAAACCTAGATTTTACCTAGCAAACAAGGTATTATGCAACATGTGGTAGTCATTTTCCTACAAGCTTTTTAAAGAAATATCTTCTTGGGCTATTTTTGAATCATTGATACTGAAAATTGATGAAAATAAGATAGAAATACTGTAAATATAGAAAATTCATGATGAAACAAAGAAAGCATAATTTTTTTGTTTTTTATTTTTTTATTATTTTTTATTGTTTTAGGAGAGAAGTTATTATTTAATGGTTGCTAGTTGCAGTTCCAAAAGACACTGTAGATTAGCTTGTTGCCTAAGGTGGTGTATGAATTTTCTTTAGATAGTGGATTTTTGTATAGTTAAAACCTATGCCCATTAATTAATGATTTTCTAGTTGAGTTAACAATAGGCTTTGATTTTACTACACCCTTTCCAAATATTTTCTAATTGAAATTTTCATGATACAATATGTTTGTCTTGCCACTTTATAATTTCATTGGTTAAGTCCTGTATAATACCTCTATTTTATTTTATTTCATTACTATTATTATTTTATTTTATTTATTTTTGATTGGTAGAAAGGGTGTTGAAAGGTCCCTGAACCTTGTACAAGAGAGATTACAAGAAATCCATATCAACCGAGGTGGTCCAAGAAGAAAGGAAAAGAGAGCTGGCAACCTCCACACTAGGGAAGGTGTCGCGAAATCACGACCAAAATGGTGATGTCACGAAATCGTGACAAGTTGCGCCGTTGATGCCAATAGAAGAAAGGAAGTCACGAAATCGGGACAAGAAGCGCCATCAAAGCCGAAGAAGGGAAGAAGTCACGATATCGTGACATGTTGCAAAGTGTCGCGATATCGCGACAAGTTGCTAGGTTGGAGCCGGATGAGAAGAAGAGTCACGAAATCGCGACATGAAAGAAGACCGTGCCCGAGAAAAAAAGGAGTCACGAAATTGCTACAAGAAGTAAGAACGCTGCCGAAGAGAAAGGGTGTCGCGAAATCGCGACAAGAATGAAGACCGCAACCGAAACAGAAAATGAGTCACGAAATCGCGACGAAAGTAATAATATTATTTTATTATTAATATAATAGATATATACTTTTATTTTTATTTTATTTTATATTTATTATATATATTTATTATTATTATTTTTATTTATTTTTATTATCATTTCTAATGATAATATTTTATTTATTTATTTATTATTTTTTTGGGAATAATTTTAGAGGTTTATTGTAGTAGACTTTCTTAGGTTGTTTTCCACCACATAACAACCTATCTTTTATTCTTATTTTTCTCTCTTTGGTTTTGGTTTTGTTTGGGTTCTATTTTTATTTTGTGTTTGAATCCTACTATTATCAAGTTTAGATACAAATCACAACAATTGAGTTTATAACTATCTTTAATATAGTAGGGAACAATTAAAATAAAATTTCACAATAATGCTAATGTTTTGCTAAAATTAGATGTGACTCGCATTCCTACAAATATTTATACAACCAATCTTAGCACATTAGGAGCAAAATGAAATAATACAGGAAAAACAAAATTTACAGAAAATAAAAGGTTAAACTATTACTGTTTGTTTGATTATTCAAGAGGGTTTCACTATGGTTGTGTCACTCAACCATACCTACTTCCTGCTTCTGATAGGGTCCTAAACCAATGTTTAGGTCTATTTCAGTATGTGTGTCTCACTCAAGCATACCTACTTCCTGCTTTTCTCATAGGTCCTAAGTCAAAATAAACAATAATAATCATCCAAAGCTGGAAAATTTGTAGGAAATGAAATTTACTAAAATAAAAGGTAAACTATTACTGCTTATTTAATTATTAGGACGGTTTCACTATGGTTGTGTCACTCAACCATACTTACTTCCTAATTATGACAGGGTCCTAAGCCAATTTTTAGGTCTATTTCAGTGTATACCTACTTCCTATTTTTCTCGTAGGTTTTAAGCCAACTAAGCAATAATAATTACCCAAAGCAGGAAATTTGCAGGAAATAAAATTCTAATTAAGAAAGTAGTAAAACTGATTTGTCAAGAGAAATGAACTTGGAAACATCAAACGAAGGGGCTTGTTGGGACCATCTCATGCCACTCTGACTCATATGAACACCAAGGACTCATACGTACCTCTTTCCACATACAAGTAAGCCTTGCATTTTTGCACTGCCAAACAAATTTTATGATTAACCACTACAACACTACTCTCCTCGGCAACGACACCAAAATGATCGGTTGTAATAGCTTACATTTAATTTATCAATATGAGGGTAATCAAGGTTAGATTTAAAGAGTAGAAATCGAGTATAGATTGTATCGTAGTAATTAATTCTAAGCTTGATTTTGATCTCTTTTAGTCTCAGGTTTTGTAGAAATTAAATTTTACAAAAAGTAAAATAAAATAAAATTTTGTTTAAACTAAATATGCAAATATGGACTAAGTCTATATGAGTATGTGTGGATCCATGTATGATTTAATAATGCATTATTTATATAATGTTTCTTTAGTTTTATCATATGCAATTTTAATAAAGTTTATGTTTTGCTTTTACTCTATGTTCTACTTTTACTCTATGTTCTAATTTTATCTACCGTGTTAGTGGGGGGGAAGAGATTTAGGGACTAACCTTTCATAGTGGGACCTACCTCCGAAAGGTTAGTGTTAACCCCTTCCCATTTTTCTACTCTACTTTAACTTCAGTAATATACTCTCATTTAATTAATCTAATGCTTAATTATTTCATGGTTGTAGGAAAACAGAAGAAATGGAAATTACCAAAGCAAGCAAAATGTAAAGAAATTATAAGATACAGTTACCATATTTAGAAGAAACTATTGTTGCTTTATTACTAAAAATTCAAACATACATGGTTGTGCATCCAAATTTCAGAATTGTATCTAGAATATTACATTAGGAATAGTCACAGATTAGACATTTTCTCCATTAGCTAGCCAGACCTTTTCAAAGGTCTCTTATGTAATATATAATATGACTTGGACAATTCCGAATATAACTCTTCCATGTATTTTTCCATGTGGTGTTGTGGAATTGATAATGTGACAACTATGCACTAACAAAAATAATCTAAACTAATGAAATTTCTAATTCTGCTTGGACTCAGTAAACATCCTAAGTGGTCCAAATGGCATTTTATGAGCTAACATAACAACATAATACTAACTTAAACATTTCACAAGATATACACATATTCTCGAAAATGACCAAACAATCTTGTGTCTAAATCTAACCATCCTAAAAATATTTCAATTATACAATGTTTATGGAATAAAGTTATAACAACTTTATTAATCACAATATCCTTATGAAGAATATGTGACAAGTAAACCAATCTAAGTTGACTATAATACTTTATTCCCATGTAAGAGCACCAAGCTGTTGTTGATGTGGCGTATGAAATTCAACTAAATTTGGTAAAATATCTTTGGTAACTGCTGGTAAGAATTCTCTTTAGTAACAATCTTCAGTAGCTACCTTATGTAACATACTTCATTAAGCATCTTCCATAACACATGTCAGCTACTACATTCTATAACAATAATCTACCACTGTTTGGTCATCGCACCTAAATATTCCTTAATATCTTGTCCTTATGTCCATCTTCTCGCATCCAAGGTATATCCCGAAGCTTACGTTGCTACATCGTGCATCTATGGAACACCCTTCAAGAATTTCCTGCATAATTACCCATAACTTGGATGTATTTTACATGAAATGCACACATTTGTTAGATTTAACTACATTCATATTTTTACTGATAATTCACAGGAATAAAAAAAAACAACTAACTTAAAATACATTATAATCACAAATTAAATATAAGAATAAGACAATTTACTATGAAAATATGTGCTAAATAATCACTCATCAGGATGCGAGAGCATTCCAAGAATTTATACTCCCATTGGGTAGAGTTCTATACCAAAAAAGTAATTTTTATTTCAGAGAAATGATTAATAATTTGACCATCACATCCTCATATAAGATGTTATGCACAACAACCAATGACACTACATCCTGAACATGTTCATATGTTATTTTTCCTGTACCATCATAGGTTGGAAGGGCTTTTAATAATGCTTGTGTAATCTCATGCTAGGTTAAGGGGTCCTGTATGATTCCTGTTGGTAACTCCTAGGTTTTGATTTGGACCATTACTGTTTGATGAAAAATGGATATTTGAGATAAGGGTACTAATTGAGTATCACTCTGATCTTGTTCTTGTTCTTCAGTAGGATTAGAGGCCTCATAATCAACTTAGGAAGTTTCTTTCTAGAGGACAACTTCTAGAACTCAACTGGTTCTTATGAAATACAGGCCCTATGTCTTGTAATCCTGAAATAACTATAGGATCGATATGGTTTTTTGAGTATGTCTTTGACAGAGTCACCAGGTGATGAAGGAATCTAGAGAGATCCAACTATCACCAGTCCCCTTTTTTATCAAAAATATGGGAAAGTGTCCCACTAGTTGTGACAGAAACTATTGGTCAAAATTTTGTCTAATGGTAAGGATTACATGCCCACAAACCTTGACAAAATTTGAATGTCCCCAAGATCATAGATCTCAGGGTCAATCTCTAGAGAAGGCCAACTCCTTTCAGATTCTAACTAAAAGCTTGGGAAAAAGGGAAGGGGAAAAGATCAAGGAAAACATAAATATAGAACATAATTTGGTGCAAATCCAATCACATCAAGATACATGCCCGATAAGTTTGAAACATAAACAACATTCATGGACTACCTAACAGACCAACCACTAATTTCATTAATCATTATGCATATAATTGTACTAAGAATTCTATAATTAAAGAATAAAAAACATGAAATACAAATATCAAAATTAAAGCTACTTCATTCATTTAACTTTAGAAAAAATAATCAACAAAGCATGATCATACATACATGAAGATAATTGAAGGCCAAACAGTAATCCACTTATATTACTAAATACATCAAACTATACATGCAAGTTGTAATGATTGGAGAGCTAACACTAAAACATATATTACAAACATATATATATAGTCCCTTCTAAGAGTGGGCTTTCAAAATACTAATTAATGCTTCATTAATGGTGGATTAGAATGTCAGTATCCAGTTAGTTTAGATGATTTCTTCTATGATCACTCTATAACAGATGGAACATTCTCCACTATGTACAGATAGGAGCTTTAGACATTCTCTGTCTGAGCCTTCATTTGATAATTAATTAACTTGATGCCACAACTTCCTATAGATGTTTTCTTGTGAGTTGAGGTAGCCACAATGCATCAATTCTTCATCTACCATATTTTGTACTCTCTCGTATTAGTTATTAAATTTTCTCATCTACTGTGTCCTTGGATCTAATGCTATGACAACATTGGTCGAAAGAGGAAGTTTAAAATTGGGGAGACCTCTACATGATCGAACCCTTATGCATTTACTATTGGATAGGATGAAAATTTGGGTTGAATGCACACCTTGGTTCAACCCCACTCTTACATTTGGATCATATTTTATTGGGATGGGGAAATGGGGCTCCTACTTATCTTATTTTTCCTTATTTTTATGACTTCATTGTAGCTAATTAAACCTCGGGTGGAACTTTGGGTATACCCACTTCTGCATCTACTTTACAATTCTCTATCCTTATGAGTTTATAGCTTGGGTGATAATCTAGGATTGCTTTTATTTTTGTTGTTCTCTTGATATTCTACTTGATTTCATTCACTTACAGATAGGACTTTGGGCATGATCATGATGAGAATGCAACTTATTCTTCCATCAAGGGCCTCCTTTGACTTTCCTTATTTCATACAGAAGTTCAGGATATTTTTTTTTATTGGTAGAAAGGGTGTTGAAAGGACCCTGAACCTTGTACAAGAGAAATTACATGAATTCCAGATCGACCGAGGTGGTCCAAGAAATAAAGATCAAAGAGCGAGCAAACCTCCACACGAGGAAAGGTGTCGCGAAATCATGACAAGTTGCACCGTTGCTGCCAAGAGAAGAAAGGATGTCACGAAATCGTGACAAGAAGCGCCATCGGAGCCGAAGGAGGGAAGAAGTCACGATATCATGACATGTTGCAAGGTTGCTGCCAGAAGAGAGGAAGTGTCACGATATCGCGACGTGTTGCTAGGTTGGAGCCGAAAGAGAAGAAGAGTCACGAAATCGTGACATGAAGGAAAACCATGACCGGACAGAAAAGGTGTCACGAAATCGCGACAAGAAGTAAGACCACTGCCGAAGAGAAGAGGTGTCATGAAATCACGACAAGAAGGAAGACCGCAGCCGAAGAGAAAAAGTGTCACGATATCGCGACAATTATGGAAGACCGCTGCCAAAGAGAAAGGGTGTCGCGAAATCGCGACAAGATGGAAGACCGTTGTCGAAGAGAAAAAGTGTCACGATATCGCGACATTATGGAAGACCGCTGCCAAAGAGAAAAGGTGTCGCGATATCGCGACAAGATGGAAGACCGCAGCCGAAGAGAAAAAGTGTCGCGATATCGCGACAAGATGGAAGACCGCTGCCAAAGAGACAAAGTGTCGCGATATCGCGACAATATGGAAGACCGCAGCCGAGGAGAAAAGGTGTCGCGATATCGCGACATGATGCAAGGAAGAGAAAAAGTGTCGCGATATCGCGACAAGATGGAAGACCGCTGCCAAGGAGAAAAAGTGTCGCGATATCGCGACAAAATGGAAGACCGCAGCCGAAGAGAAAAAATGTCGCGAAATCGTGACATGATGCAAGAAAGCGCCTGAAGAGAAAAAGTGTCGCGATATCGCGACATGTTGCAAAAATGCACCCGAAGAGAAAAAGTGTCGCGATATCGCGACATGTTGCAAAAATGCACCCGAAGAGAAAAGGTGTCGCGATATCGCGACATGTTGCAAAATCGCGGTCGAAGAGAAAAGGTGTCGCGATATCGCGACATGTTGTAAAACCGTAGCTGGAGAGAAAAAGTGTCGCGATATCGCGACAAGTTGAAAGACCACTTTCGAAGGAGAAAAAAGTGTCGCGATATCGCGACAAGTAGCAACCTCATGGCCAGAGGAAAAAGGGATGTCGCGATATCGCGACATGCTGAAATTTTGTGGCCAACGGTGAAAAGTGTCGCGATATCGTGACAAGTTGCCGAAACGCAGCCGAAGGGGGAGAAGAAGGAAGAAAGGATGCGAAAACTCGACCAGTTCCAAGAGCAAACAAACCCGGTCCCCTGTTAACCACTCACATTGTGCAGACATTGGAACTTGTAGAAGCGTCCCTTAGGCCAATGGGAAAGGAGTCTCTCCAAACATGAATGTCCATTTCGCCAACTCCCTTGTTAGCAAGCCAGTCCGTAGCTTTGTTGCCTTCCCGGATTGATGCTTAATGACTAGTTTTGGGTAAATGCCAATTAGTGCCTTGCATTCTTGGAAGATCGAAACAAGGGCCCAGGGAGGCACAGAAGTCCCATTGAGCCAGTTGATGCAGTGCAGTGAGTCTCCTTCTATGATAAGTTTATTGATGGTCAAGCCTTCCAAGAGAATCAAGCTTTGGAGCAGAGCCCGAGCCTCTGCCATATTGTTAGATTGAATTCCCAGGTTCTGAGCAAAGGCCAAAATAATTTCTCCTCTGTGATTTCTGAGAATTCCTCCTCCGCCAGCCGCTCCTGGGTTGCCTTTGGCCGCACCATCGAAATTAAGCTTGTGCCACCCAGTAGGAGGTAAGACCCACTTGATGACAGACCTGTCAACAGAAGTACGGGGTGTGGCAGAGAAATTGGAAAGATTGAAAAGTTTTGTTAGGTCCGATTCAAGGCCAAGGGGGGGGGGTTTGGAAGACGAGACAAGAGAGGCATTCTCCGCAACAAGGGCCAAGATTTTGGCAACAACAATCTTCATATCAGTGGCTTGGTTTTTGAAAATTTTGGCATTTCTCTCAAGCCAAATCTGCCACAGGAAGATGTGAAGGCAAGCTTGCCACATGAATTTAAGTTGATTGTTCTTGAAAGGTCGGGGCCATTGTTGAAAAAGGAGGGGAATGGAATGAGGGAGGGCTACGGAGATGACGAAGGTGTTAAGAACCTGGTTGAGCACTGCAAGAGAGAAGGGACATTCCAAAAAAACATGCGAAGTTGACTCACAAGCATTTTTACACAGGATGCACCAATTGGGGATGAGTAACCCTCTGATTATCAAGTTGTCAATGGTGAGGATTCTATTTTGGATGGCCAACAAGCAGAAGAATTTGACCTTGGGAATGATCTTGGGAACCCATACCTGATTAGATAAGTCCCGACCATCATTGGGAGTTTCTTGACTGTAGTAAGCTGATTTAATAGTGAAATTCCCTGAATCTTCAAGGTTCCAGACCATGGAATCATCTTTGTGAGAGTTGGGGATGATGCAAGTCCTCAGCAAGTTTTGTAACCACCTGAGCACCTCTGTGATATGCCTAGGCCCATTAAGAGCCAGGTGTTTCCATTCAGGTCTTGTAATACCCGGGTTAATGAAATGACACACCTTATCTCCAAAGGTGGCTTCGGTAACCGTCTTGAGCACCGCAAGATGAGGATCTTGGCTGAGAGGTTTGTCACGGATCCACGGGTCATCCCAAAAATGAATGGTCATTCCAGTTCCAAGACACCACCTTAAGCCTTCCATGATGATCTTCCTTGTTTTGGTGACGCCATTCCAGAAATGAGATCCGCTAGGAAGGTTGTGCTCTCCAAGAAAGGGAACCTGATGGAGGTACTTAGCTTTGATGATGTCAATCCAAGTGACATTTTCATTGGTGGTAAGTCTCCAGGACTGCTTGGCAATGAGGGCCATGTTCATCCGCTTGATGTCCCTAAATCTGAGTCCTCCATCCTTTTTCTTGGAACAAACCCTATCCCAGGCAACAAGGGAAAATTTGTTCTTGTTTTCGTTTCCCGCCCAAAGGAATCTGCGTTGAATTTGCTCAATTCTTTGGCAGATGGAAGCTGGAGCTTTGAAGATAGATAAGAAAAAAATAGGAATACTTTGCAGGCAAGCCTGGACCAGAGTGGCTTTGGCTGCCTGACTGAGCATTGAACTTTTCCAACCTGCAAGTTTCTTGTTGAGGCGATCTAAAATAGGGTTCCACATAGCCGAGACCGATTTGCCGTGGAAAAGCGGTAATCCAAGATAAGTAGTTGGAAGGCTCCCAATGATACACCCAAGGATCTCAGCAATCCTGTTTTGCCTGTGGATGGGAGTATTGAGAAAGTATAGCTTGCTTTTGCGGTAATTGACTTTCTGGCCAGCCGCCTCTTCATAAGAATCAAGAATGTTCTTAATGATTTTTGCTTCGGGAACAGAAGCATGAGAGGATAGAATAGTATCATCCACAAACTGTTGATGGGAAATGGCATTGGTTGTTGAGGCTCGGTTTGATCCCGAAGACGAGTCCACTCATTGCAAGCAGCAGTAAGGGTTCTTCCAAGGGTTTCGGCCAAAATGATGAAGAGGAAGGGTGACAGAGGGTCCCCTTGACGGATGCCTTTGGAACTTTGGAAGAAGCCAGCGGGAGAACCATTGATAAGAATAGAGAACCAAGTAGTAGAGATACATTCACGAACCATCTTGATCCATTCTTTGTGAAACCCAAACTTCTCTAGGACCTCGAACAGGAATTTCCAGGAAACCCGATCAAAAGCCTTGTTCATGTCAAGCTTAAGGAACATACTGGGTTTTTTATTTTTTGATGCCGAATGGGCCAATTCGTGGATGGTTATCACTCCATCAGCAATGAATCTGCCTTTGACCGAGCTCCCTTGGCACTGGTCGATGATGGAGGGAAGGATGTCTCTCAACCTGTTTGCCATAACTTTGGTGATAAGTTTGTAGATGACACTACAGAGACTAATAGGTCTGAAGTCGGAGAGAGAAGCACGATCATTGGACTTGGGAATTAAAACAATGAAGGTGGAATTGGCTTCTCTCGGCATATTTTTGGCTCTCTGGAAGAATTTAACCGTAGCAACAACATCAGGGCCCACAATGTCCCAAAAGTGTTGAAAAAACCGGGGTGGGAAGCCATCGGGTCCAGGGGCCTTATCAGGTTCCATTGCAAACAGAGCTTCTTTGATCTCCTCTTCAGTGAAGAATTGGAGCAATTTCCCATTATCATCGTTAGACACCAACTTTGGTATGTTCTGAAGCAGAGAACTTGCTGTGCGGGGGTGGCAGTCAACACTTGGACCTAAGATTTCCTGGAAGTGGCGCACAACTTCCTGTCTGATAGCATGGATGTCAGAGACAATGGTTCCATCAGCCTTGGTCAACTCAGAGATTTTATTTGAGCCTCTGTGGCGCATGGTGGAAGCATGGAAAAACTTCGTGTTGGTGTCTCCTTCTTTGAGCCAGAGGCTTCTGGATTTTTGCCTCCAGTAGGACTCTTCCTTAGCCAAGGTATTGTGAAAGTTTGAAAGGAGGTTTTTTTCTTCCATGAAAGTTTTGACCCTCTGATCCCCTCCCTGAATCAGATTTTCCACCCTTTTGAGCTCATCCATCAGATGCTTTTTTTCGGTAAAGAGGTTGCCGAAAACCTCCCTGTTCCAGCATTTCAGCTTGAGCTTGACCGCTTTGAGTTTGAGGAACAGATTCGTGAGAGGGTTTGGACAAAGGTTTTGCTGCCACCATTGTCGAATACACCGACCTAAATCTGGATGGGTGAGCCACATATTTTCAAACCTGAAAGGGGTTTTGAAGATTTGTTGGGGGCGAGAACAATCCAGAATTAAGGGGTTATGATCGGATCCAATTTTTGGGTGGCTATGAAGCCTGGCATCGCCAAAAATAGGAATGAGTTCTTTGGATAAAAGAAATATGTCAAGCCAAATTTGGATGTGATGAATGCCCACCCGTCTGTTGCTCCAAGTGTAGTTGGATCCTTGGAGCGGCAAGTCCATTAGCTCGTTGAGGTTGACAAAATCGCTAAAATCTTCAATGCAGCTGCTAGTGATCGGGTTGCCTCCTTGCTTGTCAAACAGGTGAAGGGGAGTATTGAAATCACCACAGAGCATCCATGGAAAGTCAGGAAAGTTATTGCGCATTGCGGAAATGTTATCCCACAACAATCTTCTGTTGATAGGGCTGTTTGGTCCATAAACATTGGTGGCAATCCATTGGAGGTTAGTGACTTTATTAGTGAACAAAATGTTGATGGTTCTGTCAGATACTGAAAGAACTCTCCCCTCAATAGTTGTCGGATCCCACAAACAAAGGAGACCCCCAGATGCCCCTGAGGAGGGACAAAAGGCAAAATTGTTGTTTTCCTAGATTAGCTTGCAAACTTGAGTGCTGCTATTCTCGTCCAGTTTGGATTCTTGAAGAAACATGATATTTGGTTTTAGGTTTTTCCTTACTGATTTGACAGTCCTCTGTTTAGCAGTTCCATTGAGGCCTCTGACATTCCAAGAGACGAACTTCATCGAGTTGACTTGGGGTTTGCTTTGCGACCTCTGCCTCTCCCTTGAGACGGAGTAAGTTTAGGTCTAACTTCATCCAAGTCTTGGTGGGTGGGTTGTTCGGAAATAGGGCCCAAGGAGGTAGGCACAGAGCCATCAGCCGTTTCGATCTCAGCTACTTTGGCAAGCTTTTCTGCATTGGACGGTCTTCCCCTTCTCTGTTCTTTGTTGACGTCAGCTTTGGGTGCGGGAATGGGAGATTTCAGCGGGCTGGATGTTTGGAGAATGTCGGTAGTGTCAGTCCCAGGGGCAGGCCGATGGGGGGATGGAGAGCGGGGAGACTGGCACAGGGCAACAGACTCAGGGGAGAGGGAAAGAGGACGGTTCTGAGTCGGGGGAAGGGGTGGGAAGGGAAGAGGAAGGTGAGAGGGACCAGAATCGGTGGGTGAGTTTGGGAAGGTCATTGCAGCCTTACCTTTGGACAAGGGAGACTGAATCACAGTGGGTGTGGATGAGACGTTTGGATCTATGTGAAGGTCATCGAAGATGTCCTCTCTAGTATGAAGATTATTTAAGGGAGCAAATTGATTAGAACGAGAAGGCAGAGCACTTACATTGTTGGGTTTGCCATGATTTGAAGCAGAGGTTTTAGGAGGGCCTGCAGATCGGCCACGGCCCAGCCAGAAGCCTTTTTCTGGGTGTTGGGGATCTGGGAATCCTTCTTTCGGCCCGAATCACTGGGGATATCTTTTTTCTGGGAAGGGCATTGAGAAGCCAGGTGGCCCTGAGTGTTGCACTCCAAACAAAAAGTGGGCTTGTTCTCGTACTCAACTCCTTGACGTCTTCTATAGCTCCCGTAGTTGATGCCGATGCAGGTAGGCAAAGCCGAATCCAGATTAGCCATGACGCAGACACGAGCATAGGTCATTCTGGTTCTGGCTCGGGTAGCAGGGTCGATGGCGACTAAATCTCCAATCGGTTGAGTGATGCCTTTGAGTGCATCATTGTAGAAGAACTATGGGGGAAGCCCATGGAGTTTGATCCAAATCGGAGCGATGTTGATAGACTGGGTTTCAGGGTCAAAGTCTTCCCCCCATCTCCGCAGAAATAGGCTACGACGGCCGAAAAACCAAGGTCCTCCAGTAAGAATGCGGTGGGTGTCGAGGGCATTGTTTAGCCTTATCATGAAAAACCCCCTAGGAAAGGCCACTAACTCCAAGCTGCCCGAAAGCCGCCATTTGGAAAGAGCCCACTCTCGGATAGTTTCCATATCAGGTCTGGCATCGACAAATTTCCCAACCAGAGAGAGGGACTCTTGGAAGATTAGTGGCTCCATAACCTCACTTGGAAAAGAGACTTCAGTGCCCGTAACAGAGAAGGGCAAAGGAGTTTGGAAAGAAAACGCTCCTGTCGAAGACCTAACTTTATCCGCAAAGGACAAAGACCAAGGTCATGCTTTGGAAGGAGAGGAGGGTGAAACCCTAACGTTATCAGACGCCGGTTTCACCACGCAGTTTGGATCTTCACCGCGACATTTGCTGAGTGGGCCTGCAGTAGGCCCAACACCGTCTGCAGGACCCGAGGACAAACCTGCCAGACCAGCACCCTCCAGCATCCCTCCAACGTCGCCATCGCCATCGCCATCGTCCACAGACGCACCCGCTCCCATTCCCGCCATTTCAAAATCTGAGTTTTATGTATGTTCGAACTTCAGGATATTCAATGTCCTAGAAGTGACTCATTTTTCTGTCCATCATTTTCCTTAGCCATTTTTCAAAACAATTCTCTCTTTTATGGAACAAAATAGGTGGATGCAAAAAACTTACCACACCATGTTTTTCAAAACATTCTAGCATATATTATGGGCATAAGTTATGGAGGCCATATACAAAGTTAAAAAGTCTCATCACATCCCCAAATATGTAAACTCCACCTTCTTGGTTCTCATTCCTAAATTTCTAGGAGATAGATATTTCAAATACTTTAAACCCACTAGTCTTTGCAACACCCTTTATAAAATTTTGAGTAACTATGGCTAACATACTTAAAAAGGTCTTACCTCTTATCATTGATCATTGTCAAGGAAAATTTGTGGAAGGGTGGATTATAATGGATGCCATCATCACTATCCATGAACTCATTCCTTTATGGATAGATGTGGGAAGGTATACCTTTTTCTAAAGCTGGACATGAAAAAATATTTTGATTGAGTCTCCTAGGATTTCTTGTGTAAGGTCTTGTTCAATTTTGTCTTCCACCAATATTTGATCAATATTTCCATGGCATACATGTCCTCAGCTATGTTCTCTATCATTATCAATAGGTTAGCCATTAGGTACTTCAAGAGCTATAGGGGACTAAGGAAAGGATATCCTCTCTCTATCCCTACTTTTTCATCATTTAGGATGAGGCCCTAGGGATATCCTTGAAAGCCACATCTACCTAGGGGGTAATCAATGGCATTAGGATGACCTCCATCCACAACCCAATATCCCACTAACAATTCAATGATGATACAATCCTAGCCATGATCTCCTCAATACCATAGGCTAGAACAATGAAGGATATCCTAAGCCTCTATGAAAATGCTACTCGGAAAAAGTTAACTTCTAAAAGAGAAAACATTTCATCCTAAAAACCCCCATGAAAAGGAAAAGAAATATTGCTCAGATCCTTGGGTGTGAAATTTCTAAACTCCCCTTGAGCTACCTTGGGAGGCCCCTTTTTAAGGGGAGAATGCAATATGGTCTCTAGACCCCTATCCTTGAATGAATTAAAAAAACAACTAGCAGGTTGGAAAGGTGCTCTCCCCAGTTAGGCTAGCAAATCCCAACTTGTCAAGGACACCCTCTAAAGGATTTCAAATTTTTCATGTTCCTTTTTAAACTCCTTGTTGCTATTGGTTAGAAAATTGAGCAATTTTAGAGAAATTTCCTATGTTTTATCTTATAAGCCCATAAAATATTTCCCCTAGTCACTTGGGACCAAGTTTGTTCTAATAAGGAATTAGGAGGTCTAGGCTTCAAAAAATTAGGTAGATGAACGATGCCCTAACACCAAGCAATAATGGAGGTGTCTAAGATATAATGACATATGATGTGTCAACATTCTCACAATAAAGCATATTTGGCAGCAGAAAAATTTCTTAGAGTATCCCTCTCCTCCCAAAGGATCCACATTCTAGAACAACCTCCTCAAATATAGAAATATCATAAAAAATGAGTAAGATGGAAACTGGGCTCTAAAACTAGCATATAATTCTAGAGATATCCTTGGATCTTGGATTATCCCCTTATCTCTTACCTAGAGTTGGGAGTTATTGAACCCCTCACCTACCTTGCCTTTGGACCCAAAGTATCTGATTTTATAAAAATAACTAATGGTAGAAAATTTTGGAAGTCCATCCCTAGTTTGAACCTTAATGACAAAGAGGAGAAGACTCGAAATGAGATATTCAGGATGCTTAGAGATTTTTCATTTAAAATTTTGGTGTTGAAGACTCCATGATTTTAAAAGCAAATAACAATGGTCTCTTCATGGTCATATTTACCTACTTCTTAGAGGAGGAAGGGGGAGGGTTGGTTATTGATTAAATAGTATTGGCTTAACAACCTCATCCCAAAAATAAAAATTTTCTATTGGCTAGAGGTCCAAAACAAGACCCTCACTATCGATAACCTTTAGACTAGAGGGTTGACCATTCATAATAGATGCTACTGAAGAACACAAGCTTATACTAAGAAGGGGGGTGAACAGTATAAGAATAACTTTTACTTTTCTTTCCCAAACAATATTATCTAATATAATCAATGGCAATATCAAAAAAAGTAATTAAAGCAATGCATAAATCATCACACATAATAGAGAAACCAATTTAATGTGGTTCACCCAATGTGGGCTACTCCATGAAGAAAATATTTTGACTCAATTTTCTTAGCAAATCCTCTTGGGAATCACTTCCCTATTACAATGTTTATGGACCTCTATCCAAAGGAGATACCAATCCCCTAATGGTCTGATTTGTGGATCTCCCTCCATAGGATAAACCTTTTGACTCTTCTATGGTTTGTGGAACTTGACCTAGGAGAACTCTTTATCCTCAACTAGTTCATGTATCTCTCTCCACATAAGAACTCTATATTTCTAGCTGCTTCATGGATCACACTCCATAGGAGAACTCTTTCCCCTTGCTCTGGTTTGTGGATATTTATCCAAAGGAGAACTCTTTCTCCTCTACTATGGATGGTGATCTTTTAGAAGAATACTGCCCCCACTGCATTGGCTTGTGGATCTCTCTCCACAAAATACCTTTGTCCTCACTCAAAAGACCTCTATCCTTACTACCTTGGCTAATGGATCTCTATACACTAGAGAGTACTATCCTTTACTCTATCACCTCCAAAGCTTAATCTTAACTCTATCTCATATATGCACCAAACACTATCCTTGGTATAGTACAAATTTTCTCTAACTCTGTCTCAGGTCTAGCACAAATCTGCTCTCAAATCTGCACCAAATCTATCCTCAAATCTATCCTCAAGCCTCAACACAAATCTTTATCCAATCACAAATCAAATCTGCTAAGATCTACCCCAAGTCTTAACACAAAGCTTGAACAAATAACTCAATCAACTCTACTTAGATCTACCCCAAGCCTTAATACAAAGCTTGAACAAATCACTCAATCAAATCTGCTTTCAATGTTGTCTCAAGTCTTCACCAAGACTTACCTCAAATCTGCCTACAAGTGTTCACCAAGACTTATCTCAAATATACCTATAAGTCCTCTCAATAACTTGCTCAATTTTCTCTCAAGTCTTCACCAAGACTTGCCTCAAATATGCCCACAAGCTTTCACACAAGCTTGCTCAAATCTGCCTACAAGTCTTCACCAAGACTTGCTCAAATCTACCCTCAAGTCCTCTCAAGAACTTGCTCAATCTGCTTTCAAGTCTTCAAAAATACTCACCTCAAATATACCTACAAGCTTTCACAAAAGCTTGCTCAAACCTGTCCTTAGGCTTTCACAAAAGCTTACTCAAATTTGTCCTTAAGATTTAACAAAAGCTTACTCAAATATGTCCTTAAGATTTAACAAAAGCTTACTCAAATCTGTTCAAACACATTATTAATTGTTATCAAGTAAGTGTAAACAAATAAAATGTGCTCTTTTAATTTTTCAGTAGCTAAGGTGTCGGTCGTTGCCGAAAATGCACCCTTATAAGTTCCCCCCTTCTTGTTGCAAAACATAGTGTAATTAATTTCTGAAGGAAGTGTGACTAAGGTGTCGGTCAAAGCCGAAAATGCACCATTATAAGTCATCTTCCCTTTTTACAAAAAATTGTGAAGAAAAGAAATGGATATCCCCCCTCAATTGCATAAAGGTATGCAACTCAAGAGTGTTGTGAAGGATTTTACAAATATTGCCTCCTAGACAATGTTAGGCAAGGTAAGTCCAAAACATTAAAATGAACATTAGCTATATTATTCAATAAGGTAGGATTTATATAGTACAAATAGTTAGGATAGATATTAATCAAATATCTTCACTAACTTCACGCTAACAAATAACGTGTTATAGGTAGCCCAAACCTAAAGCTAGCTAACAACTAACCTAATCAATTAACGTAGTCAAATTGACTACAATGACTAACTAGGTAAATAGTAAAAGTAAATACTAGTGTGGTAAAAAGTAACAGACTACTTTTTACCATGCGGTAAATAAAATCTACCTAACTTAGGAAAATAGGTAATTATCCCAAGTGATGGAATATTACTCTAACATCCCCCCTTATTACATTATTTGGGTAATACATACATATCCCTCTATACAACAATATTTGGGTAAAGTATATAACTGCCCCAATACAGTGAAGAAGATGTTGATCTGCTGTTTCTTTTGCTCTGTCACAGTACTCTGGCTGCTACTAAGAAAAAAGTGGGTCATTCCTCAATTTGTCTTCATGCCAACGAATGTCCTTATGGTAATCACATCATCCAATCAAATTGCATGGGTAACCAGCCGCTGCAATTGCTAGGTGTTGTAGAATAGATCACTTCATACAAGGTTCATTCATTTACAATATGAATTTGCAAAAGATAAGGTAGCTAAGGTGTTGGTCACTGCCAAAAATGCACCCTTATAAGTTCTCCCCTTCTTGTTGCAAAACATAGTGTAATTAATTTTTGAAGGAAGTGTGACTAAGGTGTCAGACAAAGCCAAAAATGCACCCTTATAAGCCATCTTCCCTATTTACAAAAAATTAGTGAAGAAAATAAATGTGTATCCCCCCTCAATTGCATAAAGTGTGCAACTCAAGAGTGTTGTGAAGGATTTACATCCTAGACAATTGTACATCACAAAAAGTCACTCCTCTTGTTACAAGTACTTCAAACACTTAGAATTTGCTATTTATGAAGCCTAAAAGAGGTACAAGCTTCTCTTATTTGATGCAGGAGCATCCGGCTGCAGTCGAGCAATCGTGCATCTTACAAAACCTTTTTAGATTTTCTAAGTACTTTGCATTTTATTTTACTGATTTCCAGCTTGGGGAAGGCTTTGTTAAGCAATTTTCGATTTGGAGAAGGTTTTGTAAAGCAAAGGGGGTGGGGTCGCGAAATCGCGACCTCCGTGGGCTGCAATTTAACTTGGGCAAGTTCGTCGCGATATCGCGACGTCGCGATATCGCGACAGTATTGTAAAAGCTGAGGCAAGGGGACGTGGTCGTCGCGATATCGCGACGTCACGATATCACGACAGTTTGTAGAGCAAGGCGGAAGGGGAGAGTCTTGTTGCGATATCGTGATGTCGCGATATTGCGATGTCGCGATATCGTGACAGTTTGTAGAGCAAGGCGGAAGGGGAGAGTCCTGTCGCGATATCGCGATGTCGCAATATCGCGACGGTTTGTAGAGCAAGGTGAAAGGGGAGAGTCCTGTCGCAATATCGCGACAGGTCATGATATCGCGACTAGTCAGAAGTTGCCACGTGGCATATTTCGAAGGTAGCACCAAAGGCTAAAGCAAAGCAAAGATCATAGCAAAAGACTTCGGCAAGGTGAAGACAGAGGTGGGGGGGTCACGAAATTGTGACATGTCACGATTTCGCGACCCCAAGGAACTTCGACATAGTAGAGGTGCTGTTGGTCGCGATATTGCGGCCGGGTAAAAGCACAACAAAAAGTAAACGAGCGGATGGCCAGGCAAGGCCAAATTTGACACGTGGGTAGCCACGTGTATCATGGAAGTTGTGAAAGACACGTGTATCAACTGTATTACGACAAGGAGAGAGAGTGGCCAGATTTACACGCGACCGGCCGGCTACGTGTAAGAAAACAAGGATGAGGGTCAAGGAGGTGGATAAGGGAGTGTCGGCCACACATTTTTTTTTTTCATTATTTTTGGCAACACAGAAATTGCAGGAGACGGATTAATGAAGGAGACAACAGTGCAGAGGACAGTCAGAACAAAGCGGCCGGTGCAGGGAGGCCATCAATGCTAGCGTCATGGTGGATCGGGCAGTTGCCTATTTATGGAAAAAAAAAAATTCGAAAACTCAGCCGGAGGGAAAGTCAAATTTGAATTTTTGTTAGGTGAAGGCATTGATTGCCTAGAGGATCGAGGCCTCGATAAAAACTCAAAATTTGTAAGGGAAAAGGGGATGGTGAGTTCGGGATTGTGGGAGAAGAAGTATGCCTGGAAATTGTAACAGAAGACTGTATTAAGCAATTTTACTACAAATTAATGAGAAGTTTGTTGTTTGAATCTCGACCTTGCCATCAAGTGGTATCAGAGCGGGAGCTCCTGAGCGTACAGCAGACCGTCGAAGGAGAGGCAGTTGTACCAGGACTTGTGGGAGGGCTTGAGATCGGGTGAACAGAATGCCTCCAAGGAGAAACCCCGTTGGTGGAAGAGGCATGGCAGCAGAAGATTTTTGGGCTTTGCAGTGGCAAGTTCAGGCCCTACAAGAAGAACTCGCAGAGGACATGAACCGAGAAGGGATGCAGACAGTGAGGATGAAGCGGATGAAGAATAAAATCAGTTTGAAGAAGAAGAAGAAGCTGTAGATCCGGCACAAGCTAGACAGTACAAGGCCATATCTCAGATCGGGAAGAGGCTAAAGATAGAAGTTTCCACGTATTCTAGGAACTTGAATCCGAAGGAATTAATTGATTTGATAAATGACCTGGAAGAATACTTTGAATATGAAGAGGTTGAAGATCCCGAGCGGGTCAGATTTTCCAAGACTAGACTGAAGGGTCATGCCAGCATATGGTGGAAGGGGGTACAGCTAGAGCGGAACAGAAGAGGAAAAGAACGGATAACAAGATGGGACAGAATGGTGGAGAAATTGAAGAGGCAGTTTATTCCCGTAGATTATGAACTGGATCTGCTAAGAAAAATGCAGAGCTTAAGATAGATGAATAAAACTATCCAAGAATATACGGAGGAATTTTACAAAATCTCCATCAGAACCGGCCATTTAGAAGCAAGCAAGGAAAAGGTGGCCCGTTATATTAATGGGTTGAGACCCAGTGTCCAGGAAGAGTTGAGCTTGGTTCGGGTGAGCACCATTGAAGATGCTTACCAGTTTGCTTTGAAGGTTGAAGAAAAGCTGAACAGGAAGTTTGAGAGCAAGCAAAGAGGAAGAGGGAACGGAGAAAAGACTGGTGGAAAGAAAGAGGAAGGAAAGGAAGAGAAGAAAGAAGAGCTGAGTAGCAGCCGAGGTCAGAAAGAAGAAGGTGAAGAACCCAAACCGCAAGTTTAGAATAATGGCTACCCAAGAGGAAGAGGTAGATCTAGACGCGGGTATGGAAGGGGAGTGTTTCGAGGAACATGTTTCCACTACAGAGAAGAGGGGCATCGGGCATATGAGTGTCCCCAGCACCCCGAGAGAGTAAACAAGAAACAAGTGGGTCCTGCCAGAGCAGTTGTGGCAGTTGAAGATGCTGACTCAGAACATTCTGAAGAAGCTAAAAAAGGAGAAGCAATGATAGTGAGGAGAACCATGCTGATTGAGGAAGACAAACCGGATCAGAGGAGAAGCCTATTCCGCACACGATGCAAAAGTGCAGGCAAATTTTGTAATGTTATTATAGACAATGGGAGTACAGACAACTTAGTTTTCGAGGAGATTGTTGCTAAGTTGTAGCTAGAAAGGAGGAGACACCCGCATCCATACCAGATTACATGGTTATGGAAGGACCACCGATCTTGGGTCTGTGAACAGTGCTTAGTCACGTTCAATATTGGAAGATACCAGGATGAAGTCCTGTGTGATGTTTTCCCCATGGATGCTTGCCATTTGCTGTTAGGAAGGCCATGGCAGTTTGATCGAAATGCAGTGCATGATGGTCGTGCAAATACTTACACCTTGATGAAATATGGAGTGTGGCACAAGTTGAAGCCATTGCAGACAGTGGATGAGAAGGTGTGCAACAATGCCAAAATTTGTCTGGTAAAGGGCAAATTTTTTTTTTGCCAGAAGACAGAATTTGAGCAGGTTGCAGAGGCAGATGAATGTCGGGAGGTGTTGCCGAAGGCGGTGA
Organism: Wollemia nobilis; assembly: GCA_028583015.1. NCBI lineage: Eukaryota > Viridiplantae > Streptophyta > Pinopsida > Araucariales > Araucariaceae > Wollemia > Wollemia nobilis. The sequence continues at coordinate 4,270,150 of JAQPPZ010002224.1, forward strand.
CCGGATAGCACCAAAGTGAAGATCACTTCTCTATTTACCTTGGGTGTCTGATGCAGGAGCATCCAGCTACAGTCGAGCAATCGTGCATCTTCCAAAACCTTTTTAGATTTTCTAAGTACTTTGCATTTTATTTTACTGATTTCCATCTTGGGGAAGGCTTTGTTAAGAAATTTTCAGTTTGGAGAAGGTTTTGTAAAGCAAAGGGGGTGGAGTCGTGAAATCGTGACATGTCACAATTTCGTGACATGTCGCAAAATCGTGACCTCTGTGGGCTATAATTTAACTTGGGCAAGTTCATCACGATATCGTGACGTCGCGATATCGTGACGTCGCGATATCGCGACGTCACTATATCGCGATAGTATTGTAAAAGCTGAGGCAAGGGGATGTGGCCATCGCGATATTGCGATGTCGTGATATCGCGACGTCGCGATATCGTGATAGTTTGTAGAGCAAGGCGGAAGGGGAGAGTCCTGTCGCGATATCACGACAGTTTGTAGAGCAAGGCGGAAGGGGAGAGTCCTGTCGCGATATCGTGACGTCACGATATCGTGATGTCGTGATATCGTGATAGTTTGTAGAGCAAGGCGAAAGGGGAGAGTCCTATCGTGATATCGTGATAGGTCACGATATCGTGACCTGTCACGATATCGCGACCAGTCAGAAGCTGCCACGTGGCATATTTTGAAGGCAGCACCAAAGGCTAAAGCAAAGCAAAGATCATAGCAAAAGACTTCAGCAAGGTGAATACAGAGGTGGGGGGGGTCGCTAAATTGTGACCCCAAGGAACTTTGACATAGTAGAGGTGCTGTTGGTCGCAATATCATGACATGTCGCGATATCGTGACAGTCGCGATATCGTGACCGGGTAAAAGCACAGCAAAAAGTAAACGAGCGGATGGCCAGGCAAGGCCAAATTTGACACGTGGGTAGCCACGTGTATCATGGAAGTTGTGAAAGACATGTGTATCAACTGTATTACGACAAGGAGAGAGAGTGGCCAGATTTACACGCGACCGATCGGCTACGTGTAAGAAAACAAGGATGAGGGTCAAGGAGGTGGATAAGGGAGTGTCGGCCACACATTTTTTTTTTCTTTATTTCTGGCAACACAAAAATTGCAGGAGACGGATTAATGAAGGAGACAACAGTGCAGAGGACAGTCAGAACAAAGCGGCCGGTGCAGGGAGGCCATCAATGCTAGCGTCATGGTGGATCGGGCAGTTGCCTATTTATGGCAAAAAAAATTCGAAAACTCAGCCGGAGGGAAAGTTGAATTTGAATTTTTGTTAGGTGAAGGCATTGATTGCCTAGAGGATCGAGGCCTCGATAAAAACTCAAAATTTGTAAGGGAAAATGGGATGGTGAGTTCGGGATTGTGGGAGAAGAAGTATGCCTGGAAATTGTAACATAAGACTGTATTAAGCAATTTTACTGCAAATTAATGAGAAGTTTGTTGTTTGAATCTTGACCTTGCCATCATTATTGCAAGGTCTTCAAACAAAATACTTATGCTATTTATGAAGCCTAAAAAGAAGAGAGAGAGAATATGGTGCTTTTGCCCAAGGGACACGTGTGTTTTCCCTCTACAATACTATCTTTAGCAATTTTAGCACTCCTTGTGCTATCTTTGAACCAGTAACAGAATCATAATGAGACACTTCACTAGAAAGATGGCTTCTGTGTTGTGCCTTTGCCATTGTAGTTTTGCTTGTTTTGAAACCAACACTGAATGGTGTCTTGGTTTGCATTTTTACAATCTGTGCAAAACTAGTCTTTCTAGGCAATTTGATCAAAAAAGTTCACCAATTTGTCCTTTCTTATTGCAAGTACTTCAAGCATGGTTGTTGTTATGAAGTCTAAAAGAAAAGATATATTTTGTATGATGACTTCTACTTTTCTGAATGCCTTTACAAGTTTTATCTCCCTCTTGTCAAGATCTGTGTTTGAAGGAAGAAAGGAATTATCCCCCCTTAGTGCAAAGGATTGCTACTTTCAAGGTTCCCTAATAAAACTTGTTCTTTCTTTTGATTACCCTAAAAGAGTACCAAAATATAATTCACTCAAACAGATATTTAATCACCTGCCTTAACTCCTTTCAAGAAGGATGAAAAGTTGGAGGAAATTAAGCCAAATAAATAAGAGTGAATTAGGGGTTTTGTTGATTTAGGAGAGAATATCAAGTAATTTTGGCTTTAAATCTGTGCAAATATTTACACAAATTTGTGAAATTTTGGGGTTTAGTGTGTTCTTGATTATATGACTTATAATTGCAAAATAAATAATGCAATAATCAAACAAGAATTCCCACAAAATTCTTATCACCTAGGTGTCGGATGCTATTGAAAATGCACCTAATTTGCCAATAAAGGTGTCGAGTAAAATCGAAAATGCACCTTTTAATTTTGCAACAAAATGTGTGTTTTGTGTTGTGCAAAAAATGATATTTTTATGTCTCCTACTTTGTTTTACAATTTTGCAAAAGAAGTACAATGTTATCTTCCCCCTTGAATTTTGCAAAATGAACAATTTTGAGCACTCCTTCCAAGACAAGTCGACACACGACAAGCATTTGGAAGGCTTCCAGAACTAGTCGACAAACGACTTAGTTTTTAATGGACCCAAGGTTACAATTTCTTCTCAAATTTTTGCAAAAAAGAATGTGCAATTTTATGTCTTATATCCCCCCTTGGAGAAAACAAATGCACACTTTGCCTTTGAATTTGACAAAAAATTTCAGTCTCCTTGTGTTACAATTTGGCAAAAAAGAATTCAGGTTTGAACCTTTATTGTATGCTAAATTAACAAGGTTTCAGAAGAATGAAGGTTCCCTAATTTTGCAATAAAAAGGTGCTCTTCTATGTCTTATATTCCGTTTGATGAGAAAACAAAAGCACTCATTTGTTTGTGTTGCAAAAAATAGGTTTTTAATTCTCTATTTTGAATGCAAAAGTTTAATAAATCTAATCATATTTAGTTAATAATAAAATTTAATTTGGTAAAAAATCAATGTAATTTTTGAAAAAAAATTGATTTTAAACAAAATATATTAAATTATTAAATAAAAAGATAAAAAAATATTAAAAATTACAAATAAAATAAAAAATATTTTACCTTTTTTTTATTTTCTTGGTCCATTCCTCCGTCGTGCCTTGCAAAAGGAGGGGGTTTTGGCACCGTCGGGAGTCGAACTCCCGACCCCGTGATCGTCAGCATTCCTACTGGCACTCCTGCCAGTCGGGCTACGCCGCCCGACGGGAAGGTAAGGGAAGTTTCTTCCCTTTCTTCCCATGGTCTTCGTGAAGCGGGAAGCAAAAACTTCCCGTGGGATTAATCCCACATCGCCCGTGAAGGCGATGCTTCACGGGTTGAAAAGGGCATCCTCGCCCTTTCACTAACGATTGCCTACAGGCAATTGGAAGTCTGTTCGTGGCATTTTGTTGCACCATGTGGTGCGTGGCCTGTCTGCCATGCATCATGTCGTGTCCGATGGCACGTGGCTTGTCTACCACGCATTGCATCCTTGTCTGTCCAGTGGCGTGTGGCCTGTATGCCATGCGTCACGTCCTTGTCTGTTCGGTCTGCCTCGGGTTCCATGCCCAAGGTCTAGTCAGGTCCATGTGTTTGCCTCGGGTTCCATGCCTAGAGTCTGTGCCTGAGGTCACACTTGTATGCCACGTCAGCAGTCCGCTTGTCGCCATGTTAGCTCCTCAAAATTTGTGCCTCGTAGGTCAACTATCCTCCTCGAGAGTCATGTTGATTTTTGGATCCGACGGAGGGCGCGCCTGCCCTCACTGACTGGTCCAAGTCTTTGGGGACTATGAAGGTCAGATCCCTTAATAGGTATGTCCCCCTGTCAGTGTCGGTCAGACCCGAGGGTGCACTTCCCCTCAGGTTGAGGTCTTGTCCCCGCCTGGGAGGGCATGTTTGCCCTCCTGGCTGTGTGCGGCCCCGCCTGTGAGGGCGTGTCTGCCCTCCCAACTATGGGCAGAACCCATGGGGGTTAGCATGAGCGACCGCTGATCGCGATCATCAGGATTGGAGGGCGTACTTGCCCTCGCAAATCCCGATCGCCAGATCTATGTCGACGGTCGACCTGCCGACCTACGGGCATTCTCCCGAGGTCAGGTCAGAGAAAAAAGATCTTTGATCACCGGCAGGGGGCTCCTCGGGTTTCGTTCCTACGGGCGATCGTCTCTCGGGATCTGAGTCTATGGGCCGTTGTCTCGAGATCCATGCCGGTCCTGAGGGCCAACAGGTCCCTCGAAGACCATGCCAGGTCGGGTGGAACGAGCGAAGCTCGTATTAGGCCACCCGACTCTGATACCAATGTTATCAAGTAAGTGTAAACAAATAAAATGTGCTCACAAATAATAAACTTGATTATTAACCTAGGAATAGGTTAGCCTATAGTTTATATAGGCATACAATAATATCACTAACCTATTAGGAGAAACTAACGCTAACTAACGTGCTCAAGGATGAGGCGATAAGATAGAATAGTTACCCTAGGATATTTAGGACTAACCAATAGTTACCATTAGATATTTGTAACAGTAAATATCTTACATGGTAAGTGGTAAAAAAGTAAATGTAATAATTTAACTAATGTAGTATAATGCAATATACTACCTCATTTTACCCTAATGGAGTAAATGGTAATTATCCCAAGGAATGGAATATTACTCTAACATTAATATAGCTCACAAGGTATGCTCAATCAAACTCAAATCTTGCACACAATGCTATCAATTGTTTTGTCTAATATTCAAAGTAATTCCTTTAACTTGAAGAAGTTTAGACATATTCTATTCAGAATTCGTTTAACCTTTGGAACATATAGAGAATGATGTATTCTATCAAAGACTCAATATATTCTACTCAATCATTAAGTCTGTCACTTTCACAAATCTGATTTCTAATGTTTGCACATTCACTTTCAATATCACTCAAAACCAATGCTCAAGAATTTCACTCAATCATTCAACCAATGAAACACAACTTGCTCACAAACCCTAGCCAAGTGTTTCACACTACTTCCAACAACACACAATATGGGTCTCAAACCCTAACTCCAATAATATTCAATATCTATCTCAAATGTTCTCTAAACATTCACCAATCATGCATATAAAAACCACTCAAATATTTCCAACAATGCTTATCAAACAACCCTTTTCACTCCACCTTTGCATTTCACAACATTCAATTCAACCACACTCTAATCAAAGGATGATGTGCCCATACCTTTTGTTTTGATGGAGATATGTCTTCAAAAACCTGTTTCACTCACAATGACTTTTTCCACTATAAATATTAGCACAACACTTCTTTATGAGTTAGCAAACCTTCAATATGTGTGCCCAAATAAATTCCAAACCACTCTCTTGGTTTCTCAAAGTATTGCATCAATTCCAATAATCAAACCCTTCAAAATATTTTAGCAAAACATACACACATTCAAAATTCCTCATACACCTTTTAACTCCCTCTTAACACACTCAAAACATAATCAACAAAGACTCCAATAATTCACTATAACTTCCTTCAGAATTTTAATGCATAGAATAATCAAAATTACTTCCTTATATCTCCCTACTTATCAAAAATGCATTTTCAAAATAATTATAACCACCATTCAGAAATATTCCAATGCACCTTTTAAATCACAATTTAAATCATTCAACACACTCAACTATGGCAAAAATAAAATTTATTTTAACCACCTTATATCTCCACAAAGCGCATACCATACGACTTAGACAAAGGCACAATTTATTAAATAAAAAATTTAAATACCTTTTGCACATGCTACCTCGGTGGGATTCGATCCCCTACCATGCTGCCACCAATGCCTTAGCCATGACCTAACCATCATGTGAGCTAGGTGCTCACTTGAGATGCTAAAGCACCTCGTGCACTTTGTTCTTCCTGCTTGGCGCCAAAACCAAAAATAAAAAACCTTTCTCCCCTTTGCTGTGCCACTGGGACTCGAATGCGAGACCTCCGTTCACCCAACTATTTACGCTGCCAAGGCTTGCCACTAGCCCAACCACGTGGTTGGTGATAAGGCCTTGAGCCCTTGTCATTTTATCCTTCCATGATTTCTACCACTTTTAAAAATTAAAAATCTTCTGTCCTCTTGCGCTCATGAATTCGCATCAACCACTTATCAATACATGCACATGCAATATTTTGGAGACTTGAATTAATGCCACAAACCTTATGGTATAAATACCATACACCTTTTTGCTTGAACGTCGATGGGGGGAAAATAACTTTAATGTTTTTGCGCCCAACCCTAACTTAGGGTTTTAATTAATTTATTTTATAAATTAATTTATAATATAAATATTATAAATAATTTATAAATAACCTTAGGCATTATTTTTAACACTTAATATTATAATAATGAATATTATAATATTATTTCCTTTGGGCCTAGGTATTTTCTTTTTTCAACCTTAGGCCTTATCTTAACACCTTTAATATTATAATAATAAATATTATAATATTATTTCCTTTGGGCCTAGGTATCTCCTTCCTTCAGGGTATTTAGCCAACCTTTTGACCAATCATGTGAAGCTTTAAACCAAATCTCTTGGGCTTAAAATATAAATATTTTAACCCTCATTTTGTCAAATCCTTGCATTGACTTTTGACATCACTGACATTGATTCTTGACATCAATGACAACACAACTACTCAAAATTTCCAAAAATCTCCCCCTTTGTCATTGATGGCAACCCTTTTTCCTTAACCATTCCTTTTTCCTTTTTCCAATTCTGCTCCCCCTGATTGAATGCTCTCCCCCTAACTCAAATCTCTCCCCCTTTGACATCAATGGCAAAGGGCCACCTTTGGGGCTAAAGATAAGACTCTTAGCTCAGGCCCCTCCCCACCTCCTCTCCTTGAGGTGGTTAATTTTGGGGTGGGAGTATCTCTACTCCCAACATACACTACTCTTTTTCTTTGTCCACCTTCTTCCTCAACTGATCCTTCTGATTCTTTTGAGTAACCCTATTCCTGCTTGTCTCTGGAAATTTTGTTCTACACCACTTAGCCATATGCCCAACATTATTGCACTTAAAACACTTAATGTTGTGGTTCCTTGAAGGTGCAAATATCTTGAAGTTCCTCCTGGTGAAGCCATATCCATTCCTATCATGAACCCTACAATTAACTACCTTATGACCAAACTGATTACAAGAGTAACAATACCCTTGAAATAGATACCCATTTTTGAAATTTCTCTTAGTGAAACCATATTCCTATATTTCATGTGTCCTAAACTGCATAGCCTTATGACCAAACCTGTGACATGAGAAGCAACGTCCATTGAAGAAATCTTGCCTTGACCCCATTGGTCTCTTAGTCTCTTCTTCCCTATGATGTTTCATGTTCCATATGTTCCTTATTTGTGCATTGTTTCCTTCCTTGTTGAACCTTCTATTTTTCAACTTATCCTCATAAGTCTCACTTTCTCTTTCACTCTATTTCTGAAAACTTCTTCTTCTTTGGAGCTTGAGATTGACTCCTCTCCTTGTTCTCTTTGTCCTTCTTCAAAACCAAGTCCTATCTTGTTTGATGAAGATATTTGTACCTTGATAATCTTATCCAAGGTCTTTGAGCTTCTCCCAAACTTGTGTAGCTTGTCTTTAGACTCTTTCACTTCCTTCCTTAGTGAAGCTACCTCATGCTCTAATCTTTCACATTCTAAGACTTTTACCTCTAACTTCTCTTTAAATCTCCTTGTCTTAGATATTGAGTTTGTTAGATCTTGTATAAGATTTCATTTCTCTTCATCACATTCTTGAAATTGAACCTTGAGTCTTGAATTATATTTTCTAACTTTTCTTAATTCCTTAAGAGCAGAAATAAGCTCACCTTCTAGATCAACTACTCCTTCTTCTTCATTTTTTGATTCTTCCTCTACCTTTTTGTCTTCAAGAGCATCTTCATACCTTTCAAATTTATCTCCAATAGAAGCACTTCCTTCTTCCTCTATTACCAAGAAGAGAATTTCTTCTTCATCATTACCTGAAGATCTTTCATCACTATCACTTGAACTCTTGCCTATCTTATCTGCATAGAAACTCTTCTTATGCCTCTGGAAAAACTTATTTTCATGCTTGTTTTGTCCATACCTATTTTTCTTTTGATACCTAGATTTTCCTGCTTCCTTATTCCTATGATCCTATTTCTCTTCACCATTGCTACTTCCAGCTTCTAGACAGTTAGATGCATAGTGACCATATTTACCACAATTGAAACACTTAACTATTTTTGTACCTTTGTGCTTTCTTGAGTCCTTGTTCCTTCTACCATAGTTTACTTCTTCTTCACTGGATGACTCATTACTTGAATCTGACTTCTTATCCTTTGTCTTCTTTGCTACTTTGAAGGTTACCTCTATCTTGGGGATAGGATCCTTTCCTATTCTCATCTCAAAAGTTGTGAGAGTTCCATGTAACTCATCCCTAGTCAAAGTTTCAATATCTCTTGTTTCTTCTATGGCTGAAAACCTTTTCACTATACCTCTTAGGGAGTGACATTAAAACATTTTGACAAACATCTTGATTCTTCAACTTTAAACCCAAGTCCTTGCATGGAGTTAACAACTTCATCCACATGAAGTAAGTATGTAGCAATGTCTTCCTCATCCTTCATCTTCAAGTCTTCAAATGTTTTCTTGTGATTTTGCAATTTTTCCATCTTGACCTTTTTGTCTCCCTCATATGTTTTCTTCAACTTTTCCCAAATCTCTTTTGCTGATGTGCAATGCATAAATTTTACAAACTCTGCTTCCCATAAACCACTTAAGATTGCATTCATTGCCTTTGAATTATTCAGATGTAGGAGCTTACCATATTTATCTATAGGAGGTGTAGCTGGCGGTGTGTACCCATCCTCAACTACTTGCCATGTCTCATTTCCTTGTGCCATTAGGTAAATCTTCATTCTTACACTCCAAAATGCATAATTGTTCCCATCGAACAATGGTGCCTTATTTTCTGAAGATCCACTCTAAGATGCCATCTGTGTTCCTGTATACTTTTCCTTCAAGTTGTTAAACTCTTTTGAAGGAACCCGCTCTGATACCAATTGAAGAACACAAGCTTATACTGAGAGGGGGGTGAACAGTATAAGACCAAATTTTACTTTTCTTTCCAAAATAATATTATCCAATATAATCAATGGCAATATCAATAATAAGTAATCAAAGCAATGCATAAATCATCACACACAATAGAGACACCAATTTAACGTGGTTCACCCAATGTGGGCTACTCCACGAAGAAAATATTTCTACTAAATTTTCTCAACAAATATCTTGGGAATCACTTCCCTATTACAATGTTTATGGACCTCTATCCAAAGGAGACACCAATCCCCTAATGCTCTAATTTGTGGATCTCTATCCACAGGAGAACTCTTTCCCCTCTTCTCTAGTTTGTGGAACTTGACCTAGGAGAACTCTTTCTCCTCAACTGGTTCGTGGATCTCTCTCCATAGAAGAACTCTATCTTCCCAACTACTTCATGGATCACACTCCATAGGAGAACTCTTTCCCCTTACTCTAGTTCATGGATCTCTATCCATAGGAGAAATCTTTCTCCTCTACTCTAGTTGGTGATCTTCTAGAAGACTACTACCCCCACTGCACTGGCTTATGGATCTCTCTCCATAGAAGACCTCTATCCTCACTCAGAAGACCTCTATCCTCACTACCCTAGCTAATGGATCTCTATCCAATAGAGACTACTATCCTCTACTCTATCACCTCCAAATCTTACTCTCAACTCTATCTCAAATCTACACCAAACACTATCCTCGATCTAGTACAAATCTACTCTAACTCTATCTCAGGTCTAGCATAAATCTGCTCTCAAATCTACACCAAAATCTATCCTCAAATCTATCCTCAAGCCTTAACACAAATCTTGATCCAATCACAAATCAACTCTACTCAGATCTACCCCAAGCCTTAACACAAAGCTTGAACAAATCACTCAATCAACTCTGCACTACAAAGCTTGAACAAATCAATCAATCAACTCTGCTCAATGTTGTCTCAAGTCTTCACCAAGACTTACCTCAAATATGCCTATAAGTCTTCACCAAGACTTACCTCAAATATGCTCTCAATTCCTCTCAAGAACTTGCTCAATCTACTCTCAAGTCTTCACAAAGACTTACCTCAAATCTGCTCTCAAGTCCTCTCAAGAACTTGCTCAATCTGCTCTCAAGTCTTCACAAAGACTTACCTCAAATCTGCCTACAAGCTTTCACAAAAGCTTGCTCAACCTGTCCTTAAGCTTTCACAAAATCTTACTCAAATCTGCTCAAACATATGCTCAATACAACTCACAAGATATGCTCAATCAAACTCAAATCTTGCACACAATGCTATCAATTATTTTGTCTAATCTTCAAAGTAATTCCTTTAACTTGAAGTAGTTTAGACATATTCTATTCAAAATTTATTTAACCTCTAGAATATATAGAGAATGATGTATTCTATCAAAGACTCAATATGTTCTACTCAATCATTAAGTCTATCACTTTCACAAATCTGATTTCTAATGTTTGCACATTCACTTTCAATATCACTCAAAACCAATGCTCAAGAATTTCACTCAATCATTCAACCAATGAAACACAACTTGCTCACAAACCCTAGCCAAGTGTTTCACACTACTTCCAACAACACACAATATGGGTCTCAAACCCTAACTCCAATAATATTCAATCTCTATCTCAAATGTTCTCTAAACATTCACCAATCATGCATATAAAAACCACTCAAATATTTCCAACAATGCTTATCAAACAATCCTTTTCACTCCACCTTATATTTCACAACATTCAATTCAACAACACTCTAATCAAAGGATGATGTGCCCATACCTTTTGTTTTTATGGAGATATGTCTTCAAAAACCTGTTTCACTCACAATGAATTTTGCTACTATAAATATTAGCACAACACTTCTTTATGAGTTAGCAAACCTTCAATATGTGTGCCCAATTAAATTCCAAACCACTCTCTTGGTTTCTCAAAATATTGCATCAATTCCAATAATCAAACCCTTCAAAATATTTTAGCAAAACATACACACATTCAAAATTCCTCATACACCTTTTAACTCCCTCTTAACACACTCAAAACATAATCAGCAAAGACTCCAATAATTCACTTTCACAATAATTCACTCTAACTTCCTTCAGAAATTTAATGCATAGAATAATCAAAATTACTTCCTTATATCTCCCTACTTATCAAAAATGCATTTTTCAAAATAATTATAACCACCATTCAAAAATATTCCAATGCACCTTTTAAATCACAATTTAAATCATTCAACACACTCAACTATGGCAAAAATAAAATTTATTTTAACCACCTTATATCTCCACAAAGCGCATACCATACGACTTAGACCAAGGCACAATTTTTAAAATCAAATAAAAAATTTAAATACCTTTTGTGCATGTTGCCTCGGTGGGATTCGATCCCCTACCACGTTGCCACCAACACATTAGCCATGGCCTAACCATCGTGTGAGCTAGGTGCTCACTTGAGATGCTAAAGCACCTCATGCACTTTGTTCTTCCCGCTTGGTACCAAAACCAAAAATCAAAAACCTTTCTCCCCTCTACTGCCATCGGGACTCGAACGCGAGACCTCCGTTCGCCCAATGATTTACATTGCCAAGGCTTGCCACTAGCCCAACCACGTGGTTGGTGATAAGGGCTTGAGCCCTTGTTGTTTTATCCTTCCACGATTTTTGCCACTTTTAAAAATTAAAAGTCTTCTATCCTCTTGCGCTCACGAATTCGCATCAACCACTTATCAATACACGCACATGCAATATTTTGGAGACTTGAATTAATGCCACAAACCTTATGGTATAAATACCATACACCTTTTTGCTCGAACGTCGGTGGGGGGAAAATAACTTTAATGTTTTTGCGCCCAACCCTAACTTAGGGTTTTAATTAATTTATTTTATAAATTAATTTATAATATAAATATTATAAATAATTTATAAATAACCTTAGGCATTATTTTTAACACTTAATATTATAATAATGAATATTATAATATTATTTCCTTTGGGCCTAGGTATTTTCTTTTTCAACCTTAGGCCTTATCTTAACCACCTTTAATATTATAATAATAAATATTATAATATTATTTCCTTTGGGCCTAGGTATCTCCTTCCTTCAGGGTATTTAGCCAACCTTTTGACCAATCATGTGAAGCTTTAAACCAAATCTCTTGGGCTTAAAATATAAATATTTTAACCCTCCTTTTTTCAAATCCTTGCACTGACTTTTGACATCACTAACATTGATTCTTGACATCAATGACAACACAACTACTCAAAATTTCCAACAACTACTTGTGTAAGGCCAGTTGAGAGTCTACCAACCATATTTTCTTGACCTTCCCCTTATCCCAGAATGTCTTTCATTTTTTTCTAAGATTCTTTGGCCCTTCTTAGGTGTAACCCAACAACATTATAAAATTATGCTTACAATGGTCCCTCCTCTTTCTTCCAAGAGGTTACATTCTCTTTTGTCCCTTAGCTTATCTCACATACTTTGGGGGGTTTGGAAGAAAAGGAATAATAGATATTTCAATAATGAATATAGAAACCCCCTCTTTTTTGGCATCATAATCCTTGAAATAGTAAAATAAAATACCTCCTTGATCCATACCCAAGCTAAGATAGAAAATATTATAAAATCTTGTCTAGCTAACTCTCTAAGGTTTCCCAACAAGCCTCCTCAAGCTTTGAAACTAGGTAAGGTTGACTGCACTCAAGTTAAATAGATTCCCCCTCCTCTAGGTTGGATACAACTCAATTTTTATGGGGTGTCCAAGGGAAATCCAAGAAGCACCAGTGTAGGAGGTGTTATTAGGGATGACAAAGGTAAAAATCTCTTGGCTTTCATAGAAAATATATGATTTTAGTTTAGTCATTTTGTTGAAGCTAGATCCTTATTCCAAGGAATAATATTTTTGGATAAGATGCCAATTAGAAAGGTTATAATTTATGGAGACTACATTAACATCATAAACTACTTAAAAGGATCTCAACCTTTGACTTGTAGTATAGAAAATGTTTTGGAAGAGGTCAGAATATCCATTCTTCAACTTGATAACTCTCTGATTCAATATATTTACAAAGAATGAAATAAAGTCATGAACTCCTTGGCCAACCTTGGAATCCTTTAGGAGGACCTATCAGAGTGGAGTATAAATTTTCCCCATGTTCTTTTACATGCTTCTAACAATAACACCTTGGTATCTTCTAGTTGACCTCCTTTCTTATACCCCCATGGGAGTTTTTGGTTAAAGCCTTTGCAAGCCCTGTTGGTATCTGTAGACACCAAAACAGCACCAATACGATTATGTGACTGCAAACACTGATCGCTTTGACAAACATAGCCCCCAGGGCAGCCCTCAGAGGTTAAACAGTGGTCTTAACCACTTTCATAGCAATTTTGTGAGGTCAAGGAGCAATTTGGCACACTTGGACACTTTGCCCAGTATTCGTCTCACCCCGGGACGAATTCAAAATAGAATCCGTCCCACCCCAGGACGAATTTTGAATCCGTCCCTGGGTGGGACGAATTCTAAGCTTAACGGGCAAAAGGCAAATGGTGCCAAGTGGCAGCCCGTAACAGTCGGCTAAGGGCTCCTACCTTGCACGCATGTGTAAGTGGACAGAGGGGCCGTTAGAGGACTCGTTACAAGAAGCATTTATCAAAGTTCAAGTCAATTGAGGACTCCCCTCCCTCATGGGAAGACAAGACTGCCACATGGCGCCCATGGCCAACACTTGGCTTTTGTGCTTCCCTCCCAAAAGAGACCCCTTGGGTCTATAAAAGGTGGGACTTTTCTCACCCAAAACATGCAGGTGGAAGGAGTGTTCAAGCAACGAAGTGCTGCCGAATCGAAGACTCACTTGCATCCCCCTTTGTTCACCTTCCTACATCCATCAATCTCTTTTGCAAGGGAGGTTGTTGGGTGGCCTTTGGAAGCTCGAACCTTACTCAAATCCGACGCATGGACATCTGAACCTACCAATTCGCCGACCCCCAATCCTAAAAGGTTTTGGGCCCATCCTTGGTGGATTGGCTCCAAAATCGAGGGCCAACGGTGGGAGGCCCACTTGGGCACCCCCGCACCCCCAAGTTCTAATTTCAGTTTTTGAGCACTTTAGATTAATTTTTAGATTGCATTCTGTGTTACTAGGTCTGATTAGTCTATAATTGCAATTTTGTAGCTTTTGGTCAGAGTTTAGGGTGTTTTGTATTGCTTTATCGTTTCGCTAACTTGCAGGTGTCAAGGTCAAATTCCCGAGGGAGGAGGCCAAATTGGGAAAATCCGACCATCTGGGTCGTCCCAAAATGGCCCCAATTACCTAACCCCCTATTTGCAGGAGTTTTGCAGGTCCCGAGATCCGACATTGGAGCAGCAGCAGGTCGATTTCTCCTATTCAGAAGAATTCGTCCCACCCAGGGACGAATTACGTCAGAATTCGTCCTGCCTGTGGACGAATTCCAGTTTAAGGTGAATTGGCCAGCTGCCTCAGTGGCAGTGGCCTTCTGGTGACTTTTCTTACCTTCTGTCAGATTTTGAAGCAATTTGGATTCACTGTTTTCATGGTTTCAGGCAAATATTCGTATGCATATTTTGTTAGTTTTAGAGAGAGAATGCTTTTCATTTGCAACAGGTGCTACTAACGTCTTGATCATTTCTTTGTTTGCAGGAGAAGCAGCAGAGGCGAAGAACCCATCAACATCAGCGGCGGCATCATCTTAGCCCGCCCAGTGCAATCGTGGGCACGCGGAAGGAGGAACCATTCAACGATTGTAATCAAACCTTATTTGCGCTCCTAGCCCCTGAAAAGGGAGGAGGCATTATTGTAATAGAGATCGAAAGAAATTAATGAAAGGGCTGTTTTTCTTTATCTGATTGCGTCTCTTACAACATGTCTCTTTTCGTTTCATGTAATGTACATTCCTAGGACTTAGGCGTGCTTAACTTTGAATGCAATTGCACTTGGTGTTTCCTTTGACCGAATCTCGTGCTTTCAGTGGCGATCACTATGGGACCCTGTTCCCTGGTTTTTGAAATCACGAAACTAATCAAAGTTTTGTGTTTGTGCTTGACAGTACATATTTTTTTGTTGCAGACTGCTATTCGTCTCTGACAGGGACGAATCCTTTTCTGCAATTCGTCTGACCCTGAGACGAATTCAAATTCGTCTCTGGGTGGGACGAATTCTGTTCTGCAATTTGTCTCCCAGAGGGACGAATTCCTGTCTGTGGATTTTCAGAGCAGAAATTCAGAGACAACAGGAGCAGGCAGAGAAGAGGTAGGGATTTTCATGATCTCTGTTATAATTTTCTGTTTCTTTCGTTTCTGCTTCGTTAATTGTTTTCATTTAATCTTGCATTGCATTAGGAAAAGTCATGTATGCTAGTTTCATTTTGTTGGATAAAACGAATCCCACACACATCACGAAACAACTTTAAACCAAGGAGCCGGTCGTAAGACCCCAGCCCTTGATCAAGACCATTGGTGGATTTAATCACCACCTTGGCTTGATTTGCATCCATTTCCCGATTGTCAACTCGTTGTTAGGCGTAAATCCCGACGAAGACGGACCGAGCGTAGCTGGGGTGATTCCCATGCGCGCGAGGATAAGTTTTCTATGGTAGGTGTCATTAACAGGACAATCCCCCTTCCGTACCGCCTATGTACCACGTACCTTCTGCTCTCACGTACCTATAGTCTCCCTCTCGTAAGGGCGGGTATATAGAGAGGTTGGTATATCGGCCTGGTTGGTATATTGAAGGGGCGACCTTTTTGGAGTTATAAGAGCCTACATGATGCATTTAAACGTTCTACAAAACCTACAAAAACAAAACAAAACATCAAAATGCACTAAACCAGTCTAGGGCACACCAAGAATCCTTAAAAGAGATAATCACGGTTTTGTGAATGTGTGTGTTTAATTCTGTTTAGTGTAGACAAAAAAAATCATTAAAAACAAAGATAAAAATCTACGCATTTTGTCATTTTCTCCAAAAAGCTCCAAGGATTCCCGTAATCGCTTGGTCACTCCAAAATGCCCCAAAGGTGTCCATGAACCCTTTGGTCAACCCAAAATCACCCCAAATGTGCCCATAAGTGATGCAGGACCATCCAACAAAATATGGGAAATCTTGTATTTTTCCCTAAATTTTAGTGCATCTTGCCGGGGCCATAACTTCTCAACCGTAGCTCCGATTGACTTGAAATTTTACAGGGAGTTAGGTGGGATAATTTTAAACAAATAAATTCCCTAGAATTCTATTTGCCCAGAAAAGTCAGTTTTCGGGGCCAAATTCCATCATCTAGTGCCCCGAAATTAGGTTTTAAAATTGGGCACGCAATTCTATGCACTTTTTGAGCTGTTCGGATGTCAATATCTCCTAATGTATTTAGATCTAGGACTTGAAACTTCATTTTTGTCTTATCTACTATAAGAGGGATGCGCACACCAATTTTGGGCCCCATCTGACTCATTTTCAACTTTTAGGGCTTTTTAGAGAGACATCGTCATGGTGCTCACCCATAGCCAAGCCCAATCACGGGCGGATGCTATGGGGAATATCCAAGGAAGAACAAGTCATCTCCATTACAATCCCAAGGATTTGGTCATACCACCTTGGCGACCTAACACACAATGCAGTCCCCTCCACACCTTAAAGGAAAGAGACTACAGGGACACCTCTTCGAGGAGCACTCCTGTTCAACATAGCACTCATCACACACCCTTCCATGAGGGGTACAATCATAGGAGAGCTCCCTTAGATGATCGCTATGAGCGGTCACCGCGCGATGAAGCGCTAGGTCAACATAGGGTTCGACGGGAGGAACCACATCATTACACTACCCGTCCTTCACCCCCTCTAGTTGTCAGGACTACAAAGACAAATCCAGAGCACAAGGCTCCTCAAGGGGCGGGCCAACTCCACCCTTCCTTTTTCATTTATGAAAGAGAGCACGAGGAAGACCTCTACCTTCCTCGAGAGCAATATACAATGCGAGAGCAATATGCCTCCGCACCTGCTATCTATCAAGAACACTCACTGAGGCCAAAGCCTCGAGGGAATGTTGTTACCCCCAATAGAGGGAGGTCGCCTATAGAGATCTTGGATCACTACGACCGAGATAGATATCTAGAAGAGGCATCTAGGCCTTCTAGACATGAAGCAATGAGAGCTCCCTTAGATGCTCGCTATGAGCGGTCATCGCGCGATGAAGTGCTAAGTCAACATAGGGTTCGATGGGAGGAACCACATGATTACATTATCCCTCCTTCACCCCCTCTAGTTGCCAGAACTACAAAGACAAATCCAGAGCACAAGGCTCTTTGGGCAGGGCGAGATAGCTCCGTCCATCCCTTTTTCACTTATGAAAGAGAGCACGAGGAAGACCTCTACCTTCCTCGAGAGCAATATACAGTGCGAGAGCAATATGCCTTCGCACTTGCTATCTATCAGGACCAATCACTGAGGCCAAAGCCCCGAGAGAATGCTGCTACCCCTAACAGAGGGATGTGTCCTATAGAGATCTTGGATCACTACGACCGAGATTTTTATCTAAGAGAGGCGTCTAGGCCTTCTAGACATGAGGCGATGGGACCAACTATCGTAGAATCTATCGAATATATCACACATCTCAAGCAACTCACGCAACTTGAGCTCGAACGACTACCGTTAGAGGAACCGTACCATATTAACGAAGAGCACCTTCAGCGCCAGAAGGATGAGCTGTTCCAACACACTATGCAAGAGAAGACTCCAACCCCTCACATGCATAAGACAAAATATTTTGAGTGGCACAACCCATGGGGGAAGATAGGTCATCGCGACCTCATCAAAAGCTACCCCCAACACCTCCTAGACAGAGCGGGAAGCTACTCTCCCGATTCCCGAAGCACCACCCCCAACGCCTCCTAGACATGAATGGGAGGCCGCTCCTATAACCAATGACGGGTGCCTTCCTCGTACATCCACCCAGTGCTTATGAGCCACCCTTAGAAATTCATCAAGAAGCCTCTAAGGAATCAGAGCGTGAAGAAGAGCGGGATGAACTGCCCTACCAAGGCATGGGGGTGCCATCCGGCCACCCCTCCATAAGCCCCAAGTTCCTCAACAAGAACCAACCAAAGAGGAGGAGTTCAAATCTCCCGATACATGCAAAGCACTAGAGCACTTAGAGTTGGTAGAGACCAAGATTTTGGAGCTCCCAAGGCCCAACTTACATAAGGCTCCTTTCGAAGAGGATCAACCTTTAACCATAGGGCTACCTGATGATGCAGTCCTCCATGTCTCAGAATCTCCAGATTCTGATGAGCTATACACACTAGTTGAAAGGTGAGGATGAAACAGAGATAGCCCACAACAATCACATGCGACAACATCGGCATCCCATAAAATTTGAAGAAGCATGTCAACAGATAAACATAATACTAGGGCATGAGTGGCGTGTTAACCCACCGCAATGGGACCAAGCATTACATCCACAACTTTGGGCACACAAAGAGCAACTTCCACCAAGAGACATCATAGCAACATCAATGCACGGGCGGACCCCGTCCTCATCTCTGTGCATAGGGCTGATCCATTCATGCCCATACCTCTAGAGCCAGATCCGGAGTGCAAAGACCATCAAGTCGGGGTACCTCTATCCCCTAAAGAACCATAATCCAAACCAAAAAGCTCCAAGGATTATCGCAATCACTTGGTCACACCAAAAAGCTCCAAGGATTATCGCAATCACTTGGTCACCAAAAAAGCTCCAAGGATTATCGCAATCTCTTGGTCACCCAAAAAGCTCCAAGGATTATCGCAATCTCTTGGTCACCCAAAAGCTCCAAGGATTATCGCAATCTCTTGGTCACTCCAAAAAGCTCCAAGGATTATCGCAATCTCTTGGTCACCCAAAAGCTCCAAGGATTATCGCAATCTCTTGGTCACCCAAAAAGCTCCAAGGATTATCGCAATCTCTTGGTCACCCAAAAGCTCCAAGGATTATCGCAATCTCTTGGTCACCCAAAAGCTCCAAGGATTATCGCAATCTCTTGGTCAACCCAAAAGCTCCAAGGATTATCGCAATCTCTTGGTCAACCCAAAAGCTCCAAGGATTATCGCAATCTCTTGGTCATCCAAAAAGCTCCAAGGATTATCGCAATCTCTTGGTCATACCAAAAGCTCCAAGGATTATCGCAATCTCTTGGTCAACCCAAAAAGCTCCAACGATTATCGCAATCGCTTGGTCAAACAAATCAAGAAATTCAACAAAAACAAAACAACAAAAATCATCAAAAACAACAAAGATTTGCATCTCAATTCTAGGCATACTCGAATTCATCAAATATACTATTATAAAAAAATTATTACAAAATCAACAAAAACACCATGCATAACTTTTACCACACTACATCATGGTCCTGGGAATGTACTAAGAGTTTCAATGATTCAGTCATCATTTTCCTCTTTAGCCATGTAGTGTACCAAGTCGAACGGATTTTACAAAGGTAGAGTCATACTTGAAATACACCTTGTTACGTAACATCCCAACACAAATCAAAACATTAAAATTCCCAAAATTGTGTGAACGAAAGACGAAACCTCCAAAATAATCTAGGTCACCACAAGCGAAACGGTTATCTTGCTCATCCCCCGGTGCGAATGACCCCTAGAATGCTGAGAGTTGGCAAAAGGACAAGCATCCTCCCTACCCAATTCCCTAAGAATCCCTAAAGTTCTCAATAGTTGCAAAACACAAAAATTTGCAAAATGTCAAAACTCAAAATTTGACAAACTATAGTGCAAACATCAAAAGGCACAAACAACAGTGATTTTCATCACTCCATATCCCCAATCCCTTGCTCAAAAAAAAACAAATCAAAATAAACAGTGATCTCATCACTACAAAGAGCAAGTATCCCAATACAATTGAAAAAAAGAAGGGAGTTGACCTTGAATCCTTGGAACTCTCAGCATTCTGTAGGTCATAAGGCAAGCTTCAATACCAATTCGGTAATAGAAGTAAACCTCCCGCATGACGATATATCTGTCACATTAACTTGCGTACAGATCAATGTTTGCATGTGGATGAGCTAGCTTATGGCATCCTGGATTACAACGCAGATTAATCTTAGTACATACAACAAAGGAATTCGTGGAGCTAATTAGGTGATCCTCAGACAGGTTCGGTTGAAAGCCCATCTGGCACTGGCGGTATCCTAACAAATACCACTAAATGAACTCAATTGCACACACAGGGATGTGAAATAACTTGGTCAAAAACAAGTCCGATTCATACCTTGGTCAAAAGTCTTGTAAGATAAAGTACAATCGTGGCTAGTGAGCTAAAACCGTCTGAGTCTCGTAAAACCTTAGCTACATTTCTAAACCAACTGCGCTACTTTTCATCTTTGCAAATACCATCAAAAAATACAAAAAAATAAAACCACATGTATACATATAGAGTCATACATCACAACAATCGCCTAAAAACAAAATAACAGAGCTCTAAACAGTCTATGGTGCCATAGCCAAACATCACAAACCCCATTCATCCATTTCATATCTGCATATCACATATAAATCAAAACCATTTGCATTCATCATAGCATATGCATCCATCAAAATAAATCAACATGCATACATCCATATTCATCAACCATCATGCACAAGATCAAAGAAAATCAAAACAACAAAAACAACAAATAAATGCAACACAAAAACAAAAAGCAATAAACATTGCTAGACACAAGTGCTCTTGCACTTAACCTCTTGGCATAACAAAACTAATGTCGGGGTCTACATTGTTACTATCCTACTCCCTAAGAAGGCTACCATAGCCGGACCGCTCCACGGGAAGACGGATTTTCGACAATTTCATCCCCAAACGACATCACAAAAGGGTCAAAACCCACTCAAAAACAACAAGAAAATCAAAACACAAACAAAAAGCAATAAACATTGCCAAACAAGAGTGCTCTTGCACCTAACCTCTTGGCATAGCAAAATTAACATCGGGTCTACAAATTATCACTATCCTACTCCCTAAGAAGGCTACCATAGCCGGACCGCTCCACGGAAGACGGATTTTGACAATTTAATCCCAAAATGGTGTCACAAAAACAACAAAAACAACAAAAAATGCAACACAAAACAAGCAATAAACATTGCCAGACACAAGTGCTCTTGCACTTAACCTCTTGGCATAGCAAAATTGATGTCGGGGTTTGCATTGTCACTATCCTACTCCCGAAGAAGGCTACCATAGCCGGACCGCTCCACGGGAGGACGGATTGCCGACAATTCAATCACCAAATGGTGTCACAAAAACAACAAAAACAAGTACAAAATTCAACAAAAACACAGCAAAAACAATGCCGGACATAAGTGCTCATGCACTTAACCTCTAGGCAAAGAAAATCGATGTCGAGGTCCAAATTATCGCTCTCCTAATTCCCCAAGAAGGCTATCATAGCCGGACCGCTCCACGGGAAATAGGTTTTCGACGATTTCACCTCATTATGACATCACCAAAAGGGTTAACACCCACCAAAAATAGGTCCATATGTTGGAAAAATTGCACACGCTTAACGGTAAACCCTCTAAAGGCAAACCTTGCACAAGTCATCTTGGGTCAAGCGACTCGTCGCTTCTCTCACGAAGGTCATTCCCTCATCGATTCGTCGCTTGAGGGGGTAGTCACACTTAGTCACCAATCAACAATCACACACCCAATTAAGGAAAACGACATGCATTCAAAGAATCATTGACAAAGACAATCACGCTCCTGCTTGGGGCAGTAAACAAGCAACAATCAAATCAATCAAACACTTGGCATTTCGTGAATCATGAACACAAGGTTCCCCCTGAGGATAAAAACGCCCTTCACTTGTTCATGACTGATCAATGTCTAAGTTCAAGATTTCGTGAATCATGAACACAAGGTTCCCCCTGAGGATAAAAACGCCCTTCACTTGTTCATGACTGATCGATGTCTGAGTTCAAGTCACACCTCACCAAAACAGGTTAATACTTGAAATCAAATTCCTTAGCTCGTCAGAAGCAAGGATTCAAGAATGCATGCCCTTTCCATACTTGGGGCATCAAAAGTTGGTTAGGTTACCAAGAAACCCTAATCATTAGTGCTTTGGTTATCTATTTTTGCTCAAGATCGCGTCACCCGCAGCGCTTCCCAAAAAGGGGCATCTCGTAGACACCAAAACAGCACCAATCCGATTATGTGACCGCAAACACTGATCGCTTTGGCAAACACAGCCCCCAGGGCAGCCCTCAGAGGTTAAACAGTGGTCTTAACCACTTTCATAGCAATTTTGTAAGGTCAAGGAGCAATTTGGCACACTTGGACACTTTGCCCAGTATTCGTCTCACCCCGGGACGAATTCAAAATAGAATCCGTCCCACCCCAGACGAATTCTCGAATCCGTCCCCGGGTGGGACGAATTCTAAGCTTAACGGGCAAAAAGGCAAATGGTGCCAAGTGGCAGCCCGTAATAGCCGGTTAAGGGCTCCTACCTTGCACGCATGTGTAAGTGGACAGAGGGGCCGTTAGAGGACTGTTACAAGAAGCATTTATCAAAGTTCAAGTCAAGTGAAGACTCCCCTCCCTCATGGGAAGACAAGACTGCCACATGGCGCCCATGGCCAACACTTGGCTTTTGTGCTTCCCTCCCAAAAGAGACCCCTTGGGTCTATAAAAGGTGGGACTTTTCTCACCCAAAACATGCAGGTGGAAGGAGTGTTCAAGCAACGAAGTGCTGCCGAATCGAAGACTCATTTGCATCCCCCTTTGTTCACCTTCCTACATCCATCAATCTCTTTTGCAAGGGAGGTTGTTGGGTGGCCTTTGGAAGCTCGAACCTTACTCAAATCCGACGCATGGACATCCGAACCTACCAATTCGCCGACCCCCAATCCTAAAAGGTTTTGGGCCCATCCTTGGTGGATTGGCTCCAAAATCGAGGGCCAACGGTGGGAGGCCCACTTGGGCACCCCCGCACCCCCAAGTTCTAATTTCAGTTTTTGAGCACTTTAGATTAATTTTTAGATTGCATTCTGTGTTACTAGGTCTTGATTAGTCTATAATTACAATTTTGTAGCTTTTGGTCAAAGTTTAGGGTGTTTTGTATTGCTTTATCGTTTCGCTAACTTGCAGGTGTCAAGGTCAAATTCCCGAGGGAGGAGGCCAAATTGGGAAAATCCGACCATCTGGGTCGTCCCAAAATGGCCCCAATTACCTAACCCCCTGTTTGCAGGAGTTTTGCAGGTCCCGGGATCCGACATTGGAGCAGCAGCAGGTCGATTTCTCCTATTCAGAAGAATTCGTCCCACCCAGGGACGAATTACAGTCAGAATTCGTCCCGCCCAGGGACGAATTCCAGTTCAAGGTGAATTGGCTAGCTGCCTCAGTGGCAGTGGCCTTCTGGTGACTGTTCTTACCTTCTGTCAGATTTTGAAGCAATTTGGATTCACTGTTTTCATGGTTTCAGGCAAATATTCGTATGCATATTTTGTTAGTTTTAGAGAGAGAATGCTTTTCATTTGCAACAGGTGCTACTAACGTCTTGATCATTTCTTTGTTTGCAGGAGAAGCAAGCAGAGGCGAAGAACCCATCAACATCAGCGGCGGCATCATCTTAGCCCGCCCAATGCAATCGTGGGCACGCGGAAGGAGGAACCATTCAACGATTGTAATCAAACCTTATTTGCGCTCCTAGCCCCTGAAAAGGGAGGAGGCATTATTGTAACAGAGATCGAAAGAAATTAATGAAAGGGCTGTTTTTCTTTATCTGATTGCGTCTCTTACAACATGTCTCTTTTCCG
This sequence comes from Wollemia nobilis, assembly GCA_028583015.1. Lineage (NCBI taxonomy): Eukaryota > Viridiplantae > Streptophyta > Pinopsida > Araucariales > Araucariaceae > Wollemia > Wollemia nobilis. The sequence continues at coordinate 4,294,095 of JAQPPZ010002224.1, forward strand.
TTTCATGCAATGTACATTCCTAGGACTTAAGCGTGCTTAATTTTGAATGCAATTGCACTTGGTGTTTCCTTTGACCGGAATCTCGTGCTTTCAGTATCTACTTCCCATCATGTATTTCCCCTCTCATCACATCCTTGTCACCATGTTCATGGGCTGAATCCTTTATTTTCTTTGAATATTTCCTCTTCATACCTTGTGCCTACATGGCATGTCAACACCCTTCCCATCATCTCATGCCTGTGGGACCTACCCTTTCCATCATGTCCCTTTGTGTGGTCAAGCGCTAAAGCATTTTCATTTCTCCTAATGGTTTTGTTTCATTGGCTCATGTCTAGCCCCATTTTTCTTGGGACTAGGAACCTTAAGTTTGGGAGATTGGTCTCCTCTTTCTACTATTGCAACCTAATTTTTCTCCTCACAAGGTAAATTTACTAGCATGGTAGACCCACCAAATCCAAAGAGGACACCTCTCATACCACCGCACTACCTGATTTGACATGGAAGATTTTCAAGCAACGTTGGATTAATATCTTTAAGCTAGAGATAACCCAAGATTTTTTCTTTAAGTGCATCCCTAGGCAAGCTAGAGTGACATGGCACAATTATCCACATCATCCCATGAGTTAGCTCTATCTAATTCACTCTATTCACACTATCATTTGGCCTTAGGACTATGATAAGCTACCCTTGAGCACCAATAATAGCAAAGGTACTAAATTTTTAATACCTTATAGACATGATAGGGTGACATGACTTATTACTATATTTTCTCCAATAAGTATGCTCCTCATAGACATCTATGCTAATATCCCCATTAGGCATGGAAATTTACTTATTCCAATGATAGCAAAAGTTACAACATTTCTATGTCTTCCTCATGTTGCTTGATGAAGCTAGCCTCAAGGTAGATTGCATGAAAGGAGTCAAAAAATTCTCTAGCTCAAGATGTGATATTTCCCACATCTATGGCCCATTTTTCTAGATTTCCTCTACCTAATTTCTCTAGGTATAGATGTTATATGGAGATTTTCTCTGGTATGTTACTTCACATAATACATCCTACTCCTTCCCCTCACCCTAGCTCTCCTTTTTTTTGAAAAGTTAATTTTCAAGTAGAGCCTATCATCCTATCATTGGATAAGACCATTGAGGGAATCCTAGGAGAAGATGATTTTATACCATTATTAAGGAAGTTTTATGGCCATGACAATGCATTTTCAATAAAAATGGTCCACTCCTAATTTTAAGGTAAAGTCAAGGTCAAGGACCTTGATTTTACATCAACATAACTCTAATCATAAAAATTCTAGTCCTCTCAACTATTGGTGAATGCATAAATAGAGAAAAGCATTCCCTCATGAATGAATTGATAATATTTATGGACCAAGAGGAAATCTTGAACAAGTACTAGAATGGCATACTCAAGGAGTCACTTCCCAAGCCTTGAGACCAAGTGGTCATCCATGTTATGCATTACTTTACATTGGATGGGCAAACCTCTATAGTAAGGAGCTTCCATTTTTCCTTCCTAAATCACATCTACAAGAAGAAAAGCATTAATATCATGAATTTATTCTTCAAGTTCATCGAAAAGTTGATGAAGTAAGTGCAAAAGGGAAATTCTTTCTTCTCATTTTATCAAGGGCTTCTCAAGCTTCTTTTCCTACACATGGTGAACAAGGAGGGCTAGAGCACCCTAGTGAGCCTAGGGACAAGCCTTGGGAGCCCTTTTGATGTGGTGATATAGGGTTATCCTCTAATTTCTATAGAGAAATACTCTAAGGAGGTGATACATATTAGAGCTAAACATGAGGAAGTAACTCATGCTAGTGTTGAACCTAAAGTGGCCTCTAAAATCTTTTGCCTAGATGGTAAAAAGGATATTATGAGTGGGGTCACTCCTACTCTACATAGAGGTAGAGTCAAAATTAAAAAATAAAAGGACCAATGTGGTGGAGCTACCACGATCTCCAAAGAAATAACTAACTCCTAGAGAAGGTCCAAACACCCAAAATTTCAAGTAAAAAAAAGGAGCAACCCTCCCATCTAGGTCACTTCAAAGCATAATTTTGATGACTCCAAGGTCCCTTCATCTAAAAAATATGGTATTTTAACGCTTTTGTATTATCCCCCCTTGAAGAAGGCATGTGATGCAATATACCATCGTCTCTAAGATCGTCCTTAAGGAGGCTTGCAGTTATATTTCCAAGCCAAAAGGGTCACCTCCAGTATCTGACCAACCTCATTGGCTCCCAGTATAGAGTTGGCAAGATGACTATCACTTATGTAGAGGAAGCTACCCACCCCTTGGAAGACTATAAGGATAAGTATGATGATTTTAACCCCAACAATATGATGGATGACCCAATAGTATATGATGACTAGGAATGACTCTAGGAGCATCTCCCTCTCTCGCCACCCCTTGGTTTTTGGCCTACATGTTATTTGATCCCTTTTTCATTTTTCTTGTGTTCTCATGATCCTCCTTTTGTAGCTGAATCATGGCTGGTCCTTTCTCATAGCTATTCTTTGGTTCTCCTGCAATCCTCATTTTGAGGCTTTTTTTCAATTGTAAAAGGTTTGAGGACCCTTTCAAAACCCCTTCCTTCAACCAATAAAAAAATCTCCATTATATGGTTTCATTATTATTTCTATATAATCATGTAGTATATGAAATTATTAATATATTTTATAATTTATCCATTTTAGAATTTATTTCTAGTTCTTCCTTTTAATTAATTCTAGAATTTTGTATTGAAAAATAATTTTTTTATCTTCATCTAATCTCACATAGAAATTAACATGAATGTAGTGTCCAATAATTATAACTACGAGTTATATCTTTAGGTGATCTAATATAAATTTAAATTATATAATAAAATAGTTTTTTAATTATTTAATCAAGATTCACAGTCAAAACCATATTTAAACATTTATTTTTCACATTATTGAGAGTTGGAACTATTTTGTTGATATTTGTACTCCCTTAATTACATTTTATATGAACTTAAATGAGGGAGGTTTTAACATTGAGACATCTCTAATTCACCTAAGTATCACTAATTGGATAAATAAATATGTTGATTACAAGAAGAATTTCCCTTATTTATTGCATGTGACACACACATTGGTGCTTAGGATGGTCTATATGGAGAAAAACCTACCATATTAGATAGTAGCACCTTGTAAATTATGACCAAAGTAATTTTGTTATGAAAGCTTTAACCATACTATTCAGCTTAAATTTATCTCAATAATATCACACAAGACAACGTTTCAAAAAGATGTAAATACAAAAATAAAATTAGTAAGAAAAACTCTTATATTAAGTGTTAGACTGTGTTATAACTAGTGAATACAAGGTCATAATATAAGGTATAGAACACTCTATCCTGCAAAGGTACAATAATAGTAAGAATAATGTGCAATATTATAGTAAGCTAGAAAGTTAAATGTATAAACCTCTAATATATATTGTCAATATCAAGAAACAACCAATTATTTATTTCTTATACTTTTCAAATCTACGTCCTAGTTTTTAAAGTGGGCAAGTGATTAACTTATTTAAAATTAGTATAATGGCATTTTTATGGTGATGCATAGATTGGTTATTGGTTATTTGTTGTATTTGTATTGGTTCCTATGATTTTTTTTGTTATTAGACAAAAAAAAAATTATTTACACTAAAGTAGTTAGGTAACCAAAGTGGTTTGGAACTAACACAACATTAACACCAAAAGCTATTGGTATTGATTCAACCCTAGCACCAGAGTTAAACTTAGCATTAAATTGTATAGTGAGGGGTATAGATAGAAACCAAGTATAAAAATATAAAGTGGATTTGACATCATAGTATGAAGTTGTAAAGAGGTTTATCCTCTTTTGTGGAGCAATGGTACCTATTGCATCATCCTCCAACTACAGAAAATGAATCTCTGTTGGTCAAGTACATAACACTTTACTTATTTTAGAAATTTATATATATTTGCAATCCTATAGGTTATGTGTCCCTTTGTGAGTGTTATTTCTAGTGACCTTGATCAACTAGCTTATTAGGAATAGTTCTAACTATGTTGGATCTAAAGCATTTGAATGTTGTCCTTCCATTGTCTTCATTACAGGAGATAGGTATGGCATGAGTTTGGGACAATAGATGAATTCCCAAGTATGGTGATTATTAAATGATAATAGTGTTCTCACATGTATGGTAATGGTGTAACATAATAGTATAGTTGTTTGATCTTCCAATATGGGTTAAAGAATCATTCTTTCTTTATATGTTCTTATCTCTAACCTAGAATGTGTGTGGTCTACTATGCTAATCTATCACTATTTGTAATTTTAGTATTGGCACCCTATGATCTATTGAACTTAAGTACAAATGTTCTACACATGTTGCAAGAACTTCTCTACCTTTCCAACATCCTTGGCTTAAGTTGGTATCATGCATTCATGGAAGGTAACGTCCATAAGGGTGTTAAGTTCAAAACTCAAACATGCTTGAAATGGACTATGGTGGAGTGAGAAATCCTATTACAAGAGTGATAAATATATGGTAAAGCCTCATACCATGTTTGTGTATGGCCGTGTTGTATCTGCATCCTATTAACAACCTCTTGTTTCCCATCAATTTTTTCTTTGAATGTTGTTGAATATTAAATATTGGTATCTAGAAGTGTTTAAACATGGTTCTAAAAGTTGCTAAGGAACTAACATCTATTTAAAATTATTAACGTAAGTAGGATAAAATCAATACAAACCTAATGGAACAACAAAATAAAATTCTCTAGAGCATCTAAGCTTTTTTTGGGGGAATATTACATTATTTGGTACATGCTAATGTACCCCCATAGTACCTATGGTACAATGTAAATATTAGAATAGGGTTTGTCTATAGTTTAGGAGTGTGATTTATGTTTCCCCTTTTATGTAAGTGTGTATGTATAGCATATGCACAAGTGTCATGTAGTTAAGTATGCAAGTGAATAGTATGAGAAAGTGCATAAGTTTCATGTAATTAAGTGTGCAAAAATGTAACGTAAGAAGTGTAAAAGTGTTATGTATTAGGTGTGCATGTAGAAGTGTGTAAGTTTCATAGAGTCAATTGTGCAAGTAAATAGAAATTCAATATTCTTGTATACAAGTGGCAAGATGAGAAGCCAAAAGGACATGTGAGGCTTGTATTATGTAAGGAATATGAAAGGTTACAACTCCTAGATATGTGAGGAGTGCAAGAGTCAAGTATTGAAGAGTCACTTTTCTAAGGTTATATTATGGAGACAAAGCTCCATGTATTGTATCTAAGAAGATCACATTCAAGAATTGATAATATTGAAGCTTGTATGCATATTTTGAGCAATTCTATTGTAAATTTTCTTCATGTAATTGCATGAATGATTTTGTCCAATTATACTTATATTTGTAATTTTCATGAATATTATTATTAGTTATGCTTACCATTTTATATATTGTTTGCTCATATATTTGAGATTACTCAAGATACAAAATATTGGGACCTAAGATAATCTAGCTTAAAATCCAATAGTGGTATCATACATACTTCAAGTAGTCTCTATTGCTAGCAATATGAGGAAGTATTTGGCATGAATTTATATTAAGAGTCACTTGAAGAAAACGTAGACTCAAATTACTGTAAATTTTAAATTTGTAGATTGATATATGATAAAGGTTCCATGTTAGAGTCTATCCACTATTAAGTGAAGACTAGGACTCTATTCAAAGGCTTGAAGAATTGATTGAGTGGAAAAATCAAAATTCACCCTAGATTATTTATAAAAAAAGAAAACCACATATTGAGTGGCCAAATACACCTAAAGGAAAATAGAGCACTCTACATTTTGGGCATATTTGATCTTGAGAGGATAGCACACATATAAGGTAATAATCTTAAGAAGGCTATGAAAGCATTTAAGAACTTAGGTAAGAAATTTATAAGGAAGAAAAATATTAAGGATATCATTCTGAGAAGAAGAAGAAAAAAAGGAAAACCATCAAAAGCTTCTAAAGCTATATTTAGACAAAGGGAAATTCCATTTCAAATGCATCAAGTTTTTGGTGATGGTTCAATCAACCAGAGAACATGAAATAGACTAGATAAAGAACCATAGGCTATGTGAACCACTCCATTTAGGGTGTCATTCTCTAAGAAACCAGTCTAGCTAGAGCTCCATTCTCTAAGCAAACTAGTCCATCCTAAGTGCTATTCCCTAAACTAGTCTAGTCAGCGTGTTATTCCTTAAAGCATGGTGAACTAGTAAAACATTAAGAAGTTCTAGTTGAAGCATCATTCAAGTATCTTTTATGGATTAAATATTAATTGGTGCGATAAGGAAGTTGCAAGAAACCTTTGCATGAATTAAACGTTACACAAAGGTGTAACGTCCCATCAAAGTGCAACACTTATTAGGGGCGCAAAAGCAATTAGAACATGCTAGTTATTATAGTTTGGTATTGTTGTGATTGTTTTGAAGCAATGCAATTCAAACTCCTAACACATCATGGTTAATGTGAAATATTTATTAAGGCAAAAAAATATAAGGAACATTACCTTTATATTGAAAAATTATTTTGGTGCTAATACTAAAGTCCTAAGTAAAGATTAAAGGTGGTAAATTGGAAACTTAGGAACTTTAATTTAAGAGGGATTTAAAAGGAACTCAACTCCTAGGATTTAATATTAATTTAAAGGTGGGAGTTAAAAGGACTTCAACCATATTGAAAAATATTAAAATTTGATATTTTATATTTGCAACTAGTTTTGCAATCTATTTCAAAAATTGGATTTTTGAATTTTTGATATTTTTTAGATTTTGGAGAGAGAAGGATTTATAATCCAAAAAATATATTTGAAAATTTTGGAAATTTGAATATTTAGAAAATTTTCAAATTTAATTAATTTGATAAATTATATGGGAGAGAAAAGGTTTTCTACATCAACAGATTTGAAAATTTATATTTACAAATTTATTTTTTTGAAAAAGGAATTGGAAATCGAATAATTAAAATTAGAAATATTTGGTAAAATTTTGGAGTAATAATAATTTTCAACTTCAAAGAAGTTATTGAAAATTCGATTATTATGGAAGAAATAGTTAAAAATGCATAGATAGTGAAGAATGAACACACTAAAATGTTACTCACAAATTTGATAGATGTTTTTTATGGAAAGAAGGAAAATCCAAATAATTTAAAAAAGAAATTAATTTTATTTCTCAAAAATGCAAAAGATGAAAAGTTCACAAAACTTATAAGCTATCTTCATGAAAATATTTTTAGAACATGGTGGAATTCACAAAAAGCCATTATATTTTCTTCTAAAGAATGCTTAATGATGTATATGTCCTTATTAACCTTTAATATCTTTCAAGAAAAAAGGAAAGAAAAAAATCAATTGTGACACATGATTGAATGAATCTTATGTTAGCTTCAATAAGGAATATTTGAATTCCACAATGTTGTACTATGATGAGTTACTAACTTATTGTTCATAAGTCACACCACTAGTTATATCACAACTAAATATGAAGAAAAGAAAACCAAAGAATAAGAATAAAGGAAAGCACAAAAGAAAGGAGAAGAAAAGACATGAAGCAAAAATTGAAGAGGGATATCAAACTGAAGATCAAGATAAAAGTATGAAGGAAATATATTGAAGACTAAAGTATTCAATAACCAAAGAATGTAATATAAGGGGGTCTTTGAGAATATTGCATTATTTGGTACATACTAATGTACTCCCATGGTACCTATGGTACAATGTAAATATTAGAATACAAATTGACATTTTTTTGTAAGTCCTCTCTCCAATGTCAACTGACTACTACTACATATAGGTTCTCATAACATCTTGATCTAAAATTCAAGGCATATAATGTATTATATAGAGGATAACCTATAGGAACAATTAGTGGTAGCTTATGGACAAAGTGATGTTGTTGCAAATTTATTATGCATACAATTTGGATAAAATGCACCTTAATAAAATCATACAAGATAAAATTATAGAAAGATGTTGTAAATACATAAACATACTCAATAATAGAAACTCTTATGTTAAGCATGTGATTGCAAAATAGATAGTGAATACAAGGTACAAGGTGGAATTATAAGGTCTAAGGTGATTTATTCTTTAGAGGTATAGTAACTATAGTATGAAATGAAAGATAAGGTAAGCAAATTCTTAGATTTTTGGTTTACTAGGTATTTTAGAAGAAGACTTAAGCTATACTTATATAAAAGAAGAATATACAATGTTCTAAGGAGATAGAATGTAAAATGCTTTAGCTTCTAGCACATCTTGGTAGTATAAAAAAAATCAAAAATCAATTTCTTGTGCCTTTGAAATCCATATACTAACACTTGAAGTTGAAAAGTGGTTGACCTAGTCTACAATTATTGCAACAAATTTATAATGATGGCACCTAGCTTGGTTGTGGGTAGTTTGTCATTTTACATGGGTGCCAATTATTTTTTTCATTCCTATATGGGTTTCATCTATATGGGTGCTAAATTTTTGGTGTTAAAGTGGTCAAGACACCAAAGTGATTTGATGCTAACATACAATTGACACCAAGGGGTTTTGGTGTTGATGTAGTCTTGGTGCCAAAGTAGAAGATGGTGTAAACCTATCTAGTGTGGAGTATGTCAAGGCACTTGTTGTGACTCCTTCACAACGACCCCAAAATTGGGGACCCACTTGAAATTTGAAAATTGTTCCAAATTTTGTTTTCGCTTGTTGTTGACTGTTGTCATCATCTAGATGTCAAAGGTCCATTTTTCATTAAAAAATTATCTTGTAATTGGTTTCGACGTTGGATTTTGTCTCACGATTCAATGGGTTTCTTTTGGTTTTGTGTGATTTTGTCGTGGTTAGGTCCATTATGTTATATTGTAGTTTGTTGTATTAAAAGTTTAATTTATTATGTTTTATTGTTTTATTTTGTTCTTTTATATTATATGTTATGTTTTTATTTTAGCATGTGTTGTGTTTTGTTGCTATATTGTTATGTCGTTATTATAATAGATTGTATTATTAATGTCATGCATGGGAAAAATCTTCTTTGGCCTCAAGTATTTCCCAAGGTGTGTTTGGATTCGATGTCGCAAAAAGGCCCTAGCAAGAAATAACAAAGTGTTGGAGATCCCTGACAATGAGGCACCAGACCCCACCATAATAGTCTTGGAGAAGATGACAATTTCATCAACCTCCAACAGTATCAACCAATTGAAGAGTCTCGTCCGGCCTCATCAGGTCAAATTGCTGATTTGTGTGATTCCTTAAATCTTCTCGTTTTATAGCCAGTAGCCTAGGGGCACAAGGAGTCAAAGGCAAAATCTAAATATGATGGCAAGAACGATGATAAGAAGTTAGATGAGGACTACAAGGAAGACTGCTTGGCCTCTTGGCTGTCCATTCTATGGGATGTTTTTTTTTTTTTTTTTTGACCATATTCTATTATTTTTATATGGGCACAAGCTACTCGGCATGGTGCTTGCATGATTAGTTTTTGTCTTTGTTAGTTCTTTTTTGCGTCTTTCTTTTCTCATGGCCATAATATTAGGCTTCCATAGTTTAGTTTGGTCGTATTCTAATGGAAGAGTAGGTCTTGGCCATTTTTGTTGTCGCTTAAACTTTTAGGGCTTGGCCTTTGTCCAGTTGGTCAGTGGACCCTATTTTGTAAAATGGTTTTGGGTCAACCAGTTAAAACCCGGTGTTAATTTTAATATTCTCTTACTTACCAAAAAAAAAAATATATATATATGTTAATTTTTTTATGTTAAGTATTTTTATGTCTTTTTTATATGTTAATGTTATTATGTTAAGTTTCTATTTTCATTTTATGTTAAGTCTTTTTGTTTTATGTCTTGTTTATATGTTAATGTTATTATGTTAAGTTTCTATTTTTATCTTTTAGATTTGTTTTAGATTATGTTTATTTATGTTATGTATTTTTTTTTTGAGTAATACTTCTTATGCACATCCACCATGGGTATTATCCCCGTGAGTGTGGCCTACCGGTAAGGACACCACTTGCATTATCGGTGATGTGACCCGGATGTTATGTATTTTTTTATTTGTTGTTATCCTTTATGTCATATGTGTTTTAGTTTTGTTAAGTTTTTATAGGTTTTATGATATGTCATGTTGTTTTATGATTATGTTGTCTTTGTTATGTTACATAGTCTATTATGTTTATTTTCATTGTGTGTTATTTTTATTTTTTAATTATATGTTGTTTTGTTTTATTAATGTGAGGATATTTTGACTGAAGTTGGTGTTATTTGATTAATAATGTTTCTTTGGGCTGTATTGTGCAGATTTTAATATGTGGTGCAGATGAATACCCAAGAATATAGAATATGGTGTCAGGAAGATGAATGGTGGTAACGAGTTTGATGCAGTGTAATGGTACATGGTGATTGGTAGCAGAAATGCAGGGTTAAAAGTATGGCACTGGCACAGGGTTTGGTTTGAGATATGATGCTAACAAATTTTGATTGTAGGTCATTGGACACTATACTGCTCTCGGTAATAGTGAACCATTTTTTAATAAGAATCATCGGCAATTGATAAATTGAATATATGGTAGATCATAGGCGGGCTACAACTGCAACGAAGTGATAAATTCAAAAATTTTGAGACCACGTCAGTATGAAATGTTGCGATATAAAGTTTATGAGGTCATAAGACACTCCATATGGTGAAAATACATTGATAAAAATTAAATACGATGTGCAACATTGAGGGTTTCAGTGTAGTTTTGTAGAAAGAACATGCAAGGAGACCGCCCTGGACTTGGTCAATGACTGCAATTGTACAGTTGTATTCAGCAAAGGAGCAGGCTTTCAAAATATTTTGTGAAATTCAAACTCGCGTGTGGACTATACTCTGGGCAGCGGCTATAATGGTAGAGTGATCTGAGCATAATTATGGAAATTGAATGGGGAGTACGAAATGATTTTTGTTTGACCTCCTGGTTTAGGATTTTTATATATTAAAATATTATTAATAAATGTGGACGTTGATTTCAAAAGAAATAAAATTTTCATTTAAGATCGAAAGTGAAGTTATCCTCAATATTTTATAATACGTATTGTGAAGGGTATAATATGATATATTATGCATTTGATATCTGAATAAAGTGGATGGTGAATCATACAAATGAAATTATTTTGTGAATACATTATGATCAGCTTGCTGGTGTATTATTTATTACATGGTTTCAATGAAGGAAGCAGTGTGAAGCCTGTTATGAAAACTAACTAAATCAAATCAAGAAAAGTAAAACGAATGGGGATGAAAAGATTTAAATATCCATTTGAAAAGCAAAAAGTGGGTCGAACATTTTTGCAGAGAAGGAGGAAGAAGAATTTGAAGGAGCAAAGGAGGAAAATAGAAGAAGGCTACAAAGAGTTTGAGTTACACAGAGACTTCACGAGCTTTTATTGTAAGATTTATTTATGTCAAATCATTTATGGATTCAAACAAGCGTCAATACGGTGTTTGAATCGTGATTAAGTTATTTGATGTAATTTTCAAGAATTAAATTCCATCGAAGATTGCACCAATTTATTGCTTTACTGTGTAGAATCTGGTAGGCATAAAATTTGGTTTTAGGATCTCTGTGCTTTTCATGTTGTAGTGATTGTCCGAGATATAGATTTAATTTCTTTACCCTAAAACTTTTATAATTTATTTTATATTGAAAATCATTGCATAAATTGGACTTAGTTCATTTATTATTAAGTATAACTTTATAACTAAGTCATGAATAAATTTATTCAAATATTAAATTAATTAATATTTGAATAGATAAATTTAAAAAATATAAATGAGTATTCTAATTTCCAACTTTAATATCATAAAGTTTGAGAAATTAGAACTGATATCTTTTTTAGTATCAGTTTGGGTTCTTTATAATTGAATTTTGATTTATTTGAATATCCAAACTTAAATATTGAAATACATATTTATTCTTCAATATTTAATGCAATAAATGTTGGAAGAATAAATATTGAAAGGAGGAGATTCATATGAACTTTATCTTGCATATCATAGATTTTGAAAGTTCATGAATAAAATTATATTAAACTCTATGTCCATGATTATTAAGGTTTAAAAACCTTATAATTTGAGTTTAATAAAATTTATAAGTTTGTTCATTATTCAAATATGTCAATTTTAATGCCCTATTTGAATGAGCAAATAATCTAAAGTAAATGAAACCTTAGTTTTGTTTATTATGAAGTCTAGAACTTTGTAATTAAGGTTTACATTTCATACAACTATTAGAATTTATAAACTTTGATTTTATTAAAGTTTAGTGAATTTTAATGGTAATTAAAATGCTAAATTAAATTGTTATTTCAAATTCATTGGAAGCATTTTAATTAAGATATTTTGTTGAGACTATAGAATAAATTTGCACAAGTAGATTAAAATCATAAGGTAAATTTATCTATTATTGTTTGGAGAATAGAATTTACATAAAAGGTAAGCAATACATGATGAATTCAAAGTTAACTACCTAATTCCTAGGCCCCTTGTTAACAGTATTTGCAAACCTTTGATATTATTCAAGCACTTATTTACACACATACACATAAAACATTAAGTGAGAACCTTACAGAAAACATACTTTCTTTGCAAGAGGGGATTTTGAATCCTAGTTGTCAAGTGGTTTTTGTGATTGGACAAAATCACACCTCAACAACACTAAGGCTAAATATTTAATGTGAATTTGATATCATTCCTTGAAAACCACTGAGAAATTCTTACTTTTCTTAGATCAACATACCCTTTCAATTTCTATTACCACTTCATAAATATGGAAAACTAATAAACTAAATATCAAGAGTATATTTCTTCATGGATAATTTTATAAAAATATCTATATAAAGTAGTTAATGGATTAGTAAAGACATACCATGTTGGATTATGTATAATCCAACCTTATTGGGAAAGGTTTATAGTGGATTATGCAAGGTTTCATGCAATCACTATGCAATGTACTTTAGAATGATTTGATGTATCTATCCCTAGTAGAATTTGTTAAGTAGTTATTACGGTTAACATTGAACTTGTAATTAATTGTAAAGCCTTTATGTTATATCAACTTGGGTTATATTATTATTCATGTTGAGTATTTAATATGAATACCCATTAATAAACTGATCCATTGCATTATTATGATATCAACATGATATATTGTTTGGTGCTTAAGGGCACCCCACTCTTCTTCTTTTTTCTGTTTTCTATTTTGGTTTTATATTTTCTTATGTAAGGTTTGTGGTAAATGTTACACTTTTACTCATTTTTTGAGAAGTATTTTCAAATACAACATGGTTTCAAATAAGGTATAATGTAAATTTAATCAATCATACAAAGAAATTATTTTGGAAGAATTTTCTTACTAGACAAAATTTCCTCTTCATTGAAAAATGAAGGGGGAAATTGATTAATTTTTAGAATTTTAAATTTTAAGTTTTAAAATTTTTTGGGACCAAGTTTCCACATGTCAATTCTCTATGCTAATGTTTTCTCCAAGGAGGGTGTGCACTATGATGGTTGTTCCATGTCTTGGTCAAGGCCATGGTATGCCATCATCCTAGCTAGGCCCATGGGCATGTTGGTTAGTGCATATGACTTGGAAGCATGTTGAATTAAAGGATGAGATTTTAATTAATATTGTTGCGAGATATTTGTTCATTTTTTAATCCTATATGGATGTATTACATTTATGAAGAGAGGTAAGCCTTTTATTCACCTAGGTGTACATGCTTTGGTGGCTATTGATTGTTGGGTAAATCATTGGACTCTAGATGTTGGAATTTAAAATTCTATTAATGATATTTTATTTAAAAATAATAATTTTTAAGGATCTAGAAGGGTTCTAGGTTCATCTTGGTAAAGTTTTGACAAACACTACTCATATGAATTCCTTACTCTTTTGGCTAGCACATTGTATTTTTCTTGTGGTTTTGAATTTTATTAGTTCAATTCTATTTTGCTCTTATTTTCTAAGGCACGGATGAATTTTCTTATTTATGATCCAATGGTTCATTAAAAAATTACTTCTTCTCCTTTCCTACTAGTGATGTATGTTACAATGGTTTAAACATAGAATGTAACTTCAAATATATGTAGTTCAATTCTTACTATCTTATTTTTGGGTATCCAAGAAAGGTGTTCATGTCTCCTCCCATTCATGATTGAGGATAATTTATTATCAAATATGGGTTGCTTCTCTTATTCCCACTAATGTTATGGGATTTTTTTGATAGGAAATCCTAGTTTAAAATTTATCCTAGAAGCTTTATAAGTTCAATTCTCATTGCTGAATTTTTTTTTTAGGGATAGCATAATTTGGAATGTTGTATTTTCCATTATAAAGGCCCTAGAAAATTTAAATCAAACAATATCCTTCTCACTAGATAACATGAAATAAGTAAAGGTTTAGAGGATTAATGAAACATGATCATATCACTTTGAATATCCTTTTTTGGATTTCTTAGGTGTTCATGCATGTATAGTGATCATGGATATTCCTTACTAAGGTAGGACCTCTTATCTCATTTTATCAATATAGTTATCTAGGACAATCATTAGGTAAATGTGAAATTTTTTCTTTGATGAGATCATAGATTTGATACTTGTGGTGTATTTTTTTACTCTACCTTGTATTTATCCTTATGCACTTGAGTATGTAGGGTTGAAATTATATCCAAATACCAATGTGTTTCCTTCTCCATTGACTTGGAGCACTTTATTTGCTAGGATATATAATGTCAAATCTAGTAGGGTAAATGGTGTAAATTTGAATCTCCTCAATGCCACTATTTGTGGGTGTTTTTTCCTTTCTCTATTTTATGGAACTACATAGGAGTTATTAAAGAAGGGTTCTTGTTTATTTAGTATAGAATTGATAGATTGATGTAATTAATTATTATGTTTATTATATTTACCTAATATGTCCAGGGTTTGATCCACACTAATGCTCATTTTTTGAGGTATTATTTTACTGTGTCCCTTTATTCAAGGAGGAAGAAACATATTATCCTCCCTACATACCTAGATTTGTTGGTTAACAAGTTATATTCAAGGATCTTAGTCATAAAGGTATGTATTTAAGGATTAGGAATGTTATTTTATGAAGCAAATACTTTTGGCTTGAGATTTCTTTAGGTCACATGTATAAATTTATCTCTTGGAATATTGCATTCTATGTTTGACAAGGATTTTGGAGGCTTTGGATGGACCAAAAAGTATAAAACACTCTACTTCACACAAATAAAGGTTTGAATCCTATTATTTTAAATCTTCATTGGAAGTGATGATAATTTTTCAATCCATGATGACTTGGCAACCAACATGGATCCAAGTTGGCATGAAGATATTTGTTATATATGTAAGAAAATATCCAATCAAATAGTTACAAGTGGTATCCAATTATTTATATAGTTCGTAGAGTGGAAGACGTGTAGCAGAGATCCCCTATAACCTTGTGACACATTACAACTTCTAATTCAATGATTATTTGCAAAGGTTTGAAGGGTTTAGTTTCTTATATTTTTATTTTTAGTAGAGAATAGTTTTAAAGGTCACAAATTTTGCATATAGAACCATTTTGAGCCCTTTTTTCCAATTCATATGGGCCTTTGAGTTATTTGAATTTATGGTATTTATTAAAGGAATTGCTACTAGTGATAATGCTACTTATTTCTATGATGGTCTATATGATCTACATTACTCTTATTAATAGAGGAAATGGAATTATTCTAGATAATGAAATATTGAGACAATCTCAACCCATTCTAAAGGAGGAAATAATAGTTTTTTTGCTGAAAAAAATATTCAAATCCATCTCATTAGAGCATAATATAGCCTTCCAAATAGTCAAGGATGCTAGCCTCCAACTCATATCATGGGGATATTAGAATATGCATAATCTGACTATATTGTCCAAGGTCAATAGTGGATGATGTAAGCCTATGGTATATCACCATGTTATGCAATTTTATATGATTTGATGTATCTATCCCTAATGGAATTGGTTAAATCATTATTACAATGAACCTTGTAACATTTAATAAACCCTAAAATATTTGTGTTATACTAGATAGGGTTATGTAACTATCATTATTGAATATAAATACCTCTCAACCAATGGATCCACTGAATCAATATGATATCAATGCAATCTATTGTTAGGTTCCCAATGGTATCCCACTATTCTCTTTCATTTATTTTGTATATTTCTATTTTTAGTTTTATTATTATATTATCTTGCATAAGACTCATGAATATGATATTTTTATTCATTTTTTAAATATGTTATGAAATTTGATAGACCATACCATTGGTTTATAGGATAAATAATCATTTTTATGGGATTTTATGGGCACCTATCTAATGATATGAGAAGATACAAAATTTACTTATAAAAAATATCTCCTATCAATGGGATGTTGAGCATGGTACTTACATCATTAATCATGAGAAGTATAATTTATTATTTTTCTCTACGTTGGTGATTTATATAATCACCAAAAGTGTTCTAGCTTGACAGATGAAGCTAAAAGCTTAAGACTTGTATAGGATGACAATTTTTGATAGATACTTTTTTAATATTTTAGGCATTCACACAATCTAAATACTACCAATTTTATTGTAATGTGAAGCTTTAGGTAAACTATACTACTTCACTGGTTGTTATTTTCTATGTGTATCCTTATTTGTTTTACGTGTATATATATATATATATATATATATATATATATATATTTCTTATTATTTTATTTAAAAAATATAATTATTTCATAGAAATCACTAGAAGTGTGCTAATTAAATTTGGGCCACTTCCAAGGGTTGGTGGTGTAAACTCAGCTACAAGAGACCAATAAAGTGGACTCCAATCACATAACACAAATGCAATAATGGAAGAAAACTAAAAATTGATATTCTTTTCATTCCTGAATTCACACCCCTTCTACAAAATATTACAATCCATCATATAGAAATTGAAAACCAAAGAAACCCTAAAAACGTCTTTTTTCTAAAACTGCTAAAAATAGATCTTTCTAAAAATTGCTAAAAATAGAAATGAGTCGGATTGCATCCAAATTCAGTGCACACGTCCATATTACAATAAAAAACCTTAATTTAAAATATTAGGTCTCAAATTAAGGTATAACAAAAGATAATAAAATTCTAACAGCCAAAAAAATCCAAAAAACCCGGGAACCTATTCTAAAAGCTAATTTTGGGACACTAGATGGAGGAGTTAGGTCCCAAAAACATTTTTTTTGGAGAGTCAGAATAATAAAATATTCACCTAATGCATAACACACACACACAAAACCACCTGTTAAATTTCAAGGCCAACGGGTGTACGGTTCACAAGTTATGGCTCCAACAAGGTGCATCATTCTCCTTTGGTGAAAAAGAACTCAGCTCCTACGAGTTCAGCTGAATTGAAATATTGTAGCTTCTGGTTATCAATTTTCTTTAGCTCTGACTCTGAAACCCAAGTGTTATCTAACTATGGTAATCCTTCCCACTAAACTAGGAATATTTTGTAGCTCCCATGTCTGGTGGTGATCACCTTCTTATTGAGCACCTATGCAACTTTGTATTTTTTCTTCTTAGGCATCTCATGCCCAATTTATTGTATCCTATAATTCACCATCATCGGTAGTACCAAGATACTGAAATAAATTAGAAATATTAAAAATAGGTGAAATATCAAATTCATCAAGCAACTCCACTTTATAGGCATTATCATTGATCTTCTTCAAAATCCCGCATGGTCGAATTTTCTTAAGTTTCAGTTTTTTATATGTCCCCTTAGGAAATATTTCTTTCCTAAGATGAACCATGACCATATCACCCTCTTAAAACACTTTTACCCTTCTATGTGCATCAACGGACTCTTTGTAGTGAGCATTACTACTCTGCAATTTTTCCCTCACTGACTCTTGCACTTTCTGGATATGCTCAGCAAATGCTTTTGCATCATCACTAACTTGCTCCCCAATTGGTAACTCAACCAAATCTAATACACCTCTAGGATTTTGACCATAAATAATTTGAAAAGGATATTTACTTGTCGACTTGTTCACTGAACTGTTGTATGCAAATTCGGCTTGTGACAAGGCTAAATCCCATTGTTTTGGTTTTTCTCCAACTATGCATCGTAAGAGGTTTCCCAAGATTTTGTTCACTACATTTGTTTGCCAATTGGTCTGTGGGTGGTAAGCACTACTAAAATGTAGCCTGGTGTTCAAATTTTTCCACAACGTCCTCCAAAAGTGACTCAAGAACTTAGTATCCCGATCAGAAGTAATAGTCTTTGGAACACCATGCAACCACACAATTTCATCAAAGAATAAGACTGCAGTCCTAGTTGCATCACTAGTTTTCTGGCAAGAAATGAAATGCACAATTTTTGAAAATCTGTCTACCACAACAAAAATTGAATCCTTACCCCTTTGTGTCTTGGGCAACCCAAACATGAAATCCATACTCAGATTGGTCCATGGTCCTGTAGGAACTGGCAGTGGCATATACAACCCTATATTTTGTGCACGGCCCTTAGCCATTTGACATACTCTGCATCTAGAGATAAACTTTATTATGTCTCTCTTCATTTTTGGCCAATAGCACTTCTCCTCTACAAGAGTGGTAGTTTTGGCTACTCCAAAATGACCAGCCAAACCCCCACTATGTAATTCCCTCAAGATGTTCTCTCTCATAGAGCCATTGGGAATGCATAATCGATTACCCTTAAATAAGTAACCATTTTGAAAAAAATACTCTTCAAAAATAGTATGAGACTCGCCCCCTACCACAGTTTTGCACTATTGCACAATATTCCCAAAATCATCATCAGAATCATATAGATATTTAATCCCCTCAAATCCTACCACTTCATTATCCATAGTGGTCAACAACAAGCCTCTCCTACTCAATGCATCAACAACCTTATTTTTCTTTCCTGACTTGTGTTTTATGACAAATGTATACTATTGTAAAAATGAAACCCATTTGGCATGCTTAATATT
Organism: Wollemia nobilis; assembly: GCA_028583015.1. Taxonomy (NCBI): domain Eukaryota; kingdom Viridiplantae; phylum Streptophyta; class Pinopsida; order Araucariales; family Araucariaceae; genus Wollemia; species Wollemia nobilis. Next base: position 4,313,178 of record JAQPPZ010002224.1, read on the forward strand.
TAACCTTTTTTGAGAATTGACATACCTCAATGCCTCATGATCAGTAAACAACACAAACTCATTTGATATTAAGCAGTGCCTCCAATGTTGCAATGCTTGCACAATTGCATAAAATTCCACATCATATGTAGAATAATTCTTACTTGCATCATTCAGCTTCTCACTAAAAAATGCTACAGGTCGGTCCTATTGACTTAAGACACCACCAATCCCAACAAATGAGGCATCACAATCAACATCAAACACCTTACTAAAATCTGGTAATACTATAATAGGGGCTTTTGATACTTTCTTCTTCAAGAGTTCAAAACTCTTTGTTGCTACCATAGTCTATACAAATTGTTTCCCCTTCGTGCACTCATTTATAGGGGCAACTATACTACTGAAGTTCCTAATGAACTTCCTATAAAAGGTAGCTAGTCCATGAAAGCTCCTTACTTCTATTATAGATTGTGGAAGAGGCCATTCCAAAATTGCCTTCACTTTCTCATCATCCATCCTCATGCCATATCTCAAGATTACAAATCCCAAAAACACTAAACTATCTTGAAGAAATCTACATTTCTTCAGGTTGACATACAATTTATCCTTCCTAAGCATGTCTAACACTAATTTCAGGTGTAAAAAATGCTCTTCTTCACTTTTACTATAAATAAAAATATCATCAAAATACACAACCACAAACTTACCATTATATTCCCATAGTACTATGTTCATCAACCACATAAATGTATTGGATGCATTAGACAACCCAAATGGCATCACCATCCACTCGTACAATCCATATTTTTTCTTAAAAGTTATTTTCCATTCATCCCCTTCTCAAATTATGATCTGGTAGTAGCCACTCCGTAGATCAATTTTATTGAAGTATTTAGCTCCAGCTAATCCATCCATCATATCATCCACTCTCAGAATAGGATACCGATACTTTGTTGTGATATTTTTAATGGCTCTACTATCCACACACATTCGCTAGTCACCATCTTTCTTCGGGGTCAGCAATGTTGGAGTCGTACATGGACTCATATTCTCCTAACTAATCTCTTCTTTATCAACTCTGTCACTTGCCTACTCAACTCTACATTCTATGTTGGGTTCAACTGATAAGCTGCCTAATTTGGAAGCGCTGATCCATGTGATGCTAGATATCCCTTTTTGGTGGTAGCCCATTTGGTAACTCCTTTGGTGTGACATATTTATATTCACTTAGCAAATTAGCTGTTGCAGTAGGCATAACCACTTCCTCTGTTTCTAGCTTCCTAGCTGTTAAGGCATAATAGAAGCTAGCATCCCTGATATCTACAAGAAACTCCTTCATCATCAACAAGCTCTCACTCAGTCCATCCTCCTTCAGAGGCACACGAACTACCTTTACGCCATTCTTCCAAAATGTGTAAGTATTCTTTCTCCCATTATGGTTAGTATCCATGTCGTACTGCCAAGGTATTCCCAATAGAATGTGACATGCATCCATCGAGATCACATCACACCACACTTCATCCTTGTAAGTGCTCCCAATTGAAAATTTAATTAAACACCTTTGATCTACTGTTACCTCATTTCCCTTCTTAACCAATGATATGTGATATAGATAAGGATGTTTTTCACATTTTAGGTGCATTTTTTCAACCATGAAATTTGACACCATATTCTCATAGCTACCACCATTAATGATAATGTTACATACCTTCCCTCATGATGTACACCTTGTTCAAAATATGTTCATTTGTAGCCAAGAATCTTCACCATATATGGTCTGCCCCTTTTCTTTGATTTGCACCATCTCTTTCTTAGGAGTAATCAATGTCCTCCTTATCATAAGGGCTTCCCCCATGTTAGCAACAACTTCATCCTCATCCTACTCTTCCATCTCAACCAAATTGATCCTTCCTTGTCCTCCTTGACCCCTTTCTTGGAAATCATGTTGGGGACACTCAAATGCTCTGTGACCCTTCTCACCACATCCATAATAGGTATACAACCTCCTTGGATCATTCCCATTTCATCCACCACCATAACCTTTACCTCGTTGGTATCCTCTTCCTCTCAAATTTTGCCCATATTCTTCTTGTTTAGCAGGTATTGAGGATTATCCATTGAGAAAATTAGATCTAATTTGACCTAAAACTGAAGAGGGCATGAATCCCTTCTTACCTCTTCTATTAATCATTTTCAATTTCTCCTCTGCCTTGAGGGCCATTTGATACGCATCCTCCACTGTAAGAGTGCGATGCATGCTCATCTCATCTTGAATAGCAAAACTTAGGCCATTTACATACCTGGTAGCCTTTTGGTCCTCCGTCTCATTGTGCTCCACTTGAATGGATAGCTTATAGAATTCATTAATATAGTCCTCAATGCTTTTATCCTTCTGTCAGATATTTTGAAATCTATGAAATAGGGTTTAGGAGTAGTCTACAGGTATACATTTTTCCTATAACTTCTTCTTCATCTTTGTCCAATCCCTAATCCTTTCCTTTCCATTCCTCTATCATGTAGTCTATAAATGATCCCACAAAATCAATGTATGTCCCTTCAAATTTGTGCATGTGAGCTTAACCTTCTTCTCTTCAGCAAGGTTACTCCATTCAAAATATTTTCTAGGCTATTAATCTAATCAATCAACTCCTCTGGTTTTAACCCACCAGCATACTCGAGAATCTTGATATTGATCCCATATCAATTCCCCTTAAGCTCCTCTAGAGCTCGTATCAATCGATTTTCAAAACCGTGCCCTTCTTCCTCTGGGCCCTCTGGTTCTGCTTCTGCATGGACCTCAAATCCACATTCCTTAGGTATGTTTTCATCATCAAATCCTTGATATGCACATGCCCTGGGACATCTTTCTCCCATGTGATCAATCACACTAGTTAGTCGTACTATTTTTGCATTCAAACCCTCGATCTGCCTATTCATCTGGGTATATCTTCTAGGTGGTATCTTTCCTTCACTAGCGAGATCACATCCACTCTGATACCAAATGGTGTAAACTCAGCTACAAGATACCAATAAAATGGACTCCAATCACATAACACAAATGCAATAATTGAAGAAAACTACAAATTGATATTCTTCTCATTCTTAAATTCACACCCCTTCTACAAAATATTACAATCCATCATATAGCAACCAAAAACCAAAGAAACCCTAAAAACATATTTTTTCTAAAACTGCTAAAAATAGATCTTTTTTTCTAAAAACTACTAAAAATGGAAATTAGTCGGATTGTGCCTAAATTCGGTGCACACATCCCTATTACAATAAAAAAATTTAATTTAAAATATTAGGTCTCAAATTAAGGTATAACAAAAGATAATAAAATTCTAACAACCAAAAAAACCCAAAAAACTTGGGAACCTATTCTAAAAGCTAATTTTGGGATACTAGATGGAGGAGTTAGGTCCCGAAAACACTTTTTTTGGAGAGTTTGGCCAATTAGATATTTTCTTGATGTAGAACACACACACAAAACCACCTATTAAATTTCAAGGCCAACAAGCGTATGGTTCACAAGTTATGGCTCCGACAAGGTGCATAAATTGGAAACACCTAATTTTGAGCACATTGTCAATCTCCCAGCTTGTTAATCCCTTCATCAATCACCTAATCAATCACCCAAATTGAACCAACCATCCTTGTGCCTATATTTGGAGCATTTATTGCTCTAGAAGCAAAAACACAAGGGTATGAGCAAAAACACCACCAGTGCTTTTGTGCTGTAAGCAATGATTTTTCAAGTTTAAATTTTTGACCATATTTCCCAAATATGACCTCCAACAATCATGTTAGTGAAAGTGTGAGATTAGAAGCACCACTGAAACTTTTTTCTACCAATGATTTTTCTTGCTATAAATTTTTAATTTCATGTGCTAAACCAATAAATCTAACTATTGATACCTTCCAAGCCACCCACCATTAATGGATCTCATCCCTAAGATTCAATTCACAATGCTAGCAAAAATTCTAAACCTAAGATTTTCTATTTAAAATCTTCCTTTGTTAATGGTATTTTATCCCACTTCAAATTCTTACCTTTTTCAATCTTATCAACTTTAATACAATCCTTCCCTCAAGGAGCCATGTATTCCTATAAAACTAGCACTCGGGGTGCTCAATTCACATCATCTTGTATTACAACACAATTCTACCAAAAGCTCTCTAGATTTAATGAAATTCATCTTTATGTATGGTAAGGTAATGCCAAAATATTATCATAGTTTTGTGAAGGATTCCTTAATTCACCTAAGAATCCAAGCACTCAAGCACTCAATCATCTAGGCATTCAAGACTCCAAGCTCAAGCTCTCATGTAACTATAAGCAAACAAGAAATATTTAATCAAGCTTCCACAAACAAGGGGAAACAACATTAACATATTAGATTTTTCTCTTTCCCCTTATTTTTGACACTTTGATTATTTTGAGCATACTAGCTAGATTTACATGTTTCACATGCATCTAATTTGTCATATCAACTTGTCATTGTTAGTATTTTATTTAAGTAGGCAATATTTATTTTTCTATCATGTAGCAAGGTCTCTATACTCATGAGCCTTCATCATAGAAATCATTAAATCATTCAACTTTTCATTTAATATTTTTTGATACTCTTAAGAAAAAGAATTGTTATATTGTAGTTATGATGGCACAATCACTCTTTGGTTTTTACATAGATACAAAGAGCATAAGATTTGGCAGTAATTCAAAAGCATTAATAGAGTTATCACTAACCCTATGGCACTTTTATCGATGGTTATAAAACACATGCATGTACCATTCTATAATTTTTTAATCCTCATCTAAACAAGGGTTCAAAGTTGGCCAAGGAAGTCTAACATTATCCTCTAGTTCAGGTACACTCCTTTAATGCTAAATTCCATATTTTTTGTCTATTTTTTAGGAAGGAAAAAGCACCATTAGAACACAAAATCATATGTGGTGCTCTTGTGGGACCAATAGTGCTTCTGCCTCTATGTAAAAAAAAATATTTTTGATCCATAATATTTCCATATTAGCATTTAGGACTTATTTTTATTTACTGTATGTTAAATAAATTTCTATTTTTTGTTTGCTTGGTAAAATAAGAAAAAAGTAAGAAGGAACTAGTTTATCTTTATAATAATTTAGGGGACCAAGTAAATTTTTAATATTTCATCATTAGATCAAAAATACATTTTGTTGCATCTAGGAATTTTTTGTTACATTCTTCTTGCACCCTTTTCTTAAAAATAATTTTTTTTATTACTTTGTCATAAAAAATCAAAAGCATTTTACTTTTAAACCTTGTTGTTGCATTTGTATGCTGGATTAGGGCTAGATTAGGATCAACCTTTGTCAAATAAGTATATTAAGATAAACCTACGTGTTATTTAGTCAAGTCATCAAAAAATAACCTCTAGGATCACAAAGTTTCCCTATCCTCAAAGTGATGCAAGAGAAGAGAAGGAAGTGTCATGAAGAGGTCCTTTATGATATCTTTTCCATTTTTTCTTCTCACATTTTTGTAAACATGACATGACTGCCACCATTGGTCCCAAGATATTATTTTACCAAGATAATCATTAATCAAGATAAATTTTATGAAACTTTAATCGCGACCACTTAATATTTCTTGTTTAGATTAAATCATATTAAATCTAGATAACAAAAACATAACCAATTACTAGTCATACCAAGGGTCTTCATGATCCTTTGAGTAGTTTTTGTATGAGCTACCATGATATATTGGGTATATAGTAAGCTTAGAGCACTAGTCACCCACATGAGATCTCATGCATGCTTATGCCTAGGAAAAAGTATATTATAATGGGCTAGTAGGAATCATTAGGAGGTCTACTATTACACCTCACATACTATATTGGCCATGTATTCAAGTAATCACTTCCACATATCATTGGAAACCTATGTATCAACTTTATCCCACATACTAATAGGTATATAGATAGGAGTCAAGTATATCAAGACCTTCAATATATCGTGAGGACCTTTAAGTATATACATTGCATTTGGTATATTGAGGGAAGGTGATATAAGGTTGTAAGAACATATTCTATTTCTTCTTTAATAAAATCTATAAAATTTAAAACTTAATAAACCTTTCATTTCCTCTCAAAAATATGGCTAATATAGGATACCTAACTCATAATACTCATCAATTTTTATCAACCATAACCCTCAAGTGGAAGGTCATGATGACAAACCTACTTTTGAGGACCCAACATTGAAGCATGAAGAGGAGGTTTCTACACCTTTAGGTTATTTAAGCCCTATCCATGATGAGTAAGGTAGAGTAGTCTTCTAATATATAACTCACATGGTCTACTTATACAAGCATAGGGAATTTGTGGAGAAATTTCTTAGTTAAGGTCATGAAATCATAGGCATCTATATAGGTGATGGTTTGCTTATGAACCATCCCCAAAAACCTAGATCAATTTCTTTGTCTCTAAATAAATTCAACCACATTTTGGATATATAAATACAAACCTTAACACATTAAATTATAGTTTTATTGATTCAAACCCCCCTGTAATCACTACTTCCATGGAGATCAAGAGGTAAAACATCCCATCATATATGGTACATAATTCATCTTTGCCTACTATTGAGGAAGATGAATTGTTATAGGATAATATAAGTTGTCCCATATATCAACAAGTGGGCATGAGCTACATCCCTAATTAGGGTGTAATGATAGGTGTTCCAATATCTAATTCTCATGTCAACAACCTTCATTATAATATTACAAGCATGAGCATGAGTTTTACACAAATCCCCAATCTTGAAATCTCTCATATTTCATCCTCTAATTCATTCATCTCAAATATATTGGGAACATATCATACAATGCCATGTTAAACATCATAGGTTCAAGTGTATCACCTGCATTTTAATGTTAATTATCAACAAATTTTTCCTATATCTCAACACATATCTTTTGTGCAATAAAATCCTATTTCTTCCAAACTTCAAACTTTAACTTCTCATATAGAGTTATTGAAATAATATATGGCTATCATCCAAAGGTCTTCCTCTAGTCACAAGTACTCTTATAATGATTTGTCCAATAAACCCTTACATACTTTTATTCTAGTTTTCCTTTCCATACCAACATTAGGATGTTGAGCAAGGTGCAGCAAAAGAATTGCAAAATTATTGTCATTGTTGTCAACACAGTCAGATTGATGCAGTTGATGCAGTTCAGAGGTCAGTCAGATCAAGTGCAGAAAGTTTCAAGGAAAATGTAGTGACCCAGATTCAAAAACTGGCAAAAAGAGACAAGGAAGAAAACTGTCGCGATATCGCGACATGTTTTCTGTTGCGATTTCGCAACATGGTCGAGGAGATAGAAGGTGCAGCCGAAAATGTCACGATTTCGGGACATGTCGAGTTTTCACTGAGGAGAGAGAAAATGTGTCGCGATATCACGAAAAAATCGAGGAGAGAGAAGGCGTAGCCGAAAATGTCCTGATTTCGCGATATGTCGAGTTTTCATTGAGGAAAGAGAAAATGTGTCATGATTTTGCGACAAAAAGTAGGAGAGAGAAAATGTACGCCAAATTGTAGCGATTTAGCGACATGGTAGAGGAGAGAGAAGATGCGAGAAAAACTGTCGTGATTTCGCGACATGCTGGCAGAGAAGGAAACAAAGGTGTAGCGATATCGCTACATGTTGAAATGAAAGGAAACAAAGGTGTAGCGATATCGCTACATGTTGAAATGAATGGAAACAAAGGTGTAGCGATATCGCTGCATGATGAAAATACATGGAACTAAGGTGTAGCGATTTTGCTATAAGGTGTAGCGATGGCGCTACATGTTGAAACAAAGGGAAACTAAGGTGTAGCGATTTCGCTACAGGTTGAAACAAAGAGAAACTAAGGTGTAGCGATGGCGCTACATGTTGAAACAAAGGGAAACTAAGGTGTAGCAATTTCGCTACTAGTCAAAAGTGTAGAACTGAAAGATGCAGCAATGATATTACAAGTCAAAATTTCATGAAAAGAGGCAAGGTAAAAGCACAAGGCACAAAGTTGTAGCGATTTCACTACTACATGGAGCAAAGAGCGTACGAAAGACAGAAGCGTCGCAATTTTGTGACAAGCAGGATGATGACGTCAGCAAAGTTGAAAAGTGTCACGATTTCACGACAGGATGAAAGGAAAGCTGCTGGAAGCCGAAAGCGTCACGATTTTGCGATAGCATTGATGATGACATCAGCAAAGTTGAAAAGTGTCGCGATTTCACGACAGGATGAAAGGAAAGCTGCTGGAAGCCGAAAGCGTCGTGATTTCGTGACAGCATTGAGGATGACGTCAGCAAAAGTTCAAAGTGTCACGATATCACGACAAGATGCAGGGAAAGCTTCCAAGAGCCAAAACGGTCGTGATTTCGCGACATGCTTAAGGATGACATCAGCAAAAGTTCTAAGTGTCGCGATATCGCGACATGAGCGGGGGAAAAGCTTTCAAGGCCAAAATGGTCGTGATTTCGTGACAACCTTCAGGGTGACGTCAGCATAAGTCAAAAGTGTCGCGATATCGTGACAGGTAACAGTATGGCAAGTAAAACCCGCAGGAACATGCAAGGTGACACGTGTCAAAAAAAGCCGACAGGAAAATCATGCAGCCAGTTACGTAAAAAGTAACTGAAGTCAGACAGACAGTTAAACTTTGACAGGTGTTGGACATGTAATGCAATAGCCAAAAATGCAAAATTGAAACGCATTCAAAAAGCCGAATATGAAGGATAATAAAAGCATTCAAAAGGTCGTATTTGCAGGCATTCTAACAGACGTATTTGAAGCATACAGAAAAGCCGACATGAAGAATCGAAAAGCTTTTGAAGAATCACATATGGAGTTTCGAAAAAGCATTCGAAAAGCCGTATTCGAAGAAATTGAACAATCGCAGTGCATGAAACAAAATTGCCGTATTGCATGGTTTCCAAAAGACGTATTACAGGGTTTCGAATAGTCGAAATGCATGGAACCGAACAACTGTATTGCATGGATTCGAACAGTCAGAGTATGTGATTCGATTGCATGCAGGATTGAAATGTTATAAAAGAATAATCGTACAGAGAAGATGTTGTCATCGTTAGAGAGAAATTGCTGTAAAAGGAGAGTTAGATAAGAATCAAGAGAAAAATAAGCAGAGCCGTGAGAGTGTGCAGAGTTGGGTTAATTGTAGACCAGTTAGGGTCGTGCATAAAGTGAAAACATTTTTATGTCATTCTAAATTTATCAGAATTGTAGTCCAAGTTGGTGCTTGGTACTAGGAGTTGGTGCTCAATCTGTTGCAGCAGAAAATTACAGGGGTTGGTGCTCCTTCCAGTTGGTGCTGGTAAAGTGTTTGTAAAATTGATTTTGCAAATACTGGATTTGGATTGGAGTCCAAGCAGTCATTTTTGAGGAGTAGCCAAATTGGTGAACCTCGATATATTGAGTGTTGTGGTGTGCTCTCTTGTTCAAGTTGTTTTTCAGTTGTCAAGTTCTCTTTATTTCATATTAAATGCTATAGATATAAAAATTGATAGCTACACTGATTCACCCCCCCTCTTAGTGTCATTGTGTAATCATCAATTGGTATCAGAGCCAAGTTCCTTGTACAAGCTTAATCAGCTAAGGATATCTTGGAAGAAATAATGACAGGTGGTGAAGGATTTTCATCCAACAAAGCTCCCTTATTTGATGGAACAAATTACACCTTCTAGAAACTCAGAATGCAAACATATCTGAGTGCATTGGGATACGATATTTGGGATTCTGTAGATAGTGGATACACAACACCCACTACCCCTTCAACATATACTGCTGAGAAAAAGAAATTTGAAAACAACTCCAAAGCTAAGAATGCCATAATGTGTGGGCTTGTTGACAGTGAACTGATAAGATTCATGAGTTGTAAATCAGCAAAGGACATGTGGGATAAACTGAAGAGCATCCATGAAGGAGACAGTAAGATTAAGGAAGCAAAACTGCAAACTCATCGAGCACAGTTCGAAGCACTGCAAATGAAGGAAGATGAAAACATAGAAATTTATATGCTGAGAGTCAACGAAATTATTAATGCAATCAGAGGACTTGGTGAAGAAATTGATGATGTAGTTGTTGTGAAAAATGTTCTCAGAACACTTCACAAAAGATTTAACTCCAAAGTCTCTGCAATAGAAGAGGCAAAAGATCTAAACAACTTCAGCATGGATGAGTTGCATGGTTCCCTGATAGCATATGAAATGAGAATAGGACAAACCAAGTCTACAAATAGAGAAACAACTTTTAAAGCACACAAGAATGTAAAAGCTGAACATGAATCTGAGGATGAAGGAACACTGGATGAAACAGAAGCCAATTTTGTTCGAAAACTCACCAAAGGAAAAGGAAAATATAGAGGGAAGCTACCTTTTAAATGCTTCAATTGTGGAGGAGTCGGTCATTTTGCAGCCAAATGTCCAATGCAGGAGAGAACCAAAAATGGTGAAGGTTCACACCAAGAAAAAGGTGACTGGAAGAAGAAACAAAATTTCAGAAAGAACAACTTCAAGAAGAAAAGCTTCATAACCAAGAATGTCAGCAGTTCTAAAGAAAGCACAGATGAGGAGTCTGAAGAAAAAGGAGGTGAAGCTCTGTTCATGGCACTTGAAGAACAAAGAACAGAGGAAAATCAGGAAGGTGATGAAAATTCCAAGGATGAAGCTGAAGTGTATTTGGAAGGAGAATTGGTTGTCGCACTTGAAGAGTTGAGTGCAGAAAGTAAGAAGAATAAATTTTTTTCAAAGAAATTAGAGAATGCCACAAACATAATAAACAATTTGAAAATACAGACAGAGGAATTCAAGAAAATGTCTGAAGTTCTTGATGAACAATTAACTGTAAAGACAGTTGAATGCAGCAAGCTAGAGGAAGACATTGTTAAGTTAAGGATGCAGTTAGAAGAGATGAATAGAAAATTGAACTATTTTCATAAGTTTGAAGAAAGTACTGTAAAGCTGGATAAAATGTTAAATAACCAAAGGCCTTCTAGCATCAAATTTGGTTTAGGCTTTGATGAAGGAGAATATTCAAAGGATTCAAAGAACTTGAATATAGAACCCACAAAGAAAGAAGAAAAGATCAGGGTTGAACCAAAAAAACAAAATCATGCAAAAGAAAACAATAATGCCAGATTCAAGAAGAATACTGACAAAAATGGATTCACAAAATTCACACATCCGAGGAAGAGAAGAGTCATGGCTCCTACTTCAAACTGGCAAAGACCGGCACCTGCATTTAATCATGCATTTTCTGGTTATTGTTTTAAATGCAATGCTTATGGCCATAAAATTTTAGATTGCGAGCATAATGTATCTCAAAGGAATTTTACTAGCAGTAAATGTTTTTTCTCCTTTAATGAATTATGCGGTTGAATGTTATAATTGTCATAATTTTGGACATATTGCTAGAAACTGCAGAAGCACTTTAGCATCAAATAATTATCAGGGTAGAAAATCTCAGCCAAATGGGTTGAAACAAAACTAGAAATTTCTTGAAAAACAGGCACATGCTAATGAAAGGACAAAGGCAAAACAAGTAGCAAAATCTGCCATCAAATTAGAATGGAAAGAAAAGGAATATTTGATTGTCCAGACTGCTTTTAAAGCTCAGAACAAATCAGCACCTTGGATACTTGATAGTGGTTGTTCCAGTCACATGACAGGTGACAAGCAAAAGTTTGAGAATTTACAGAATTATGAAGGTGGTTCAGTAAAATTTGGAAATAATGATGGAGCAAAGATTGTTGGAAAGGGATCGACCAAGATTAGTGATGGCAATATAAAATCAAAAGAAGTCTTGTTTGTAATTGGCCTGAAGCATAACTTGCTAAGTGTAAGTCAAATATGTGACAGAGGTCATGATGTAATCTTCAAGAAGGAGGGATGTGAAGTAAGAAAGACAAAAAATGAAAAGTTAATAGCCACTAGACTGAGAACTTCAAGAAATCTGTATACACTTTCAGAAACTACAGAAGGAACATGCTTGATGGGACAGGAAGATGAAAACTGGCTATGGCACAAGAGGCTTGGGCATATTAGTTTTGACAATCTAGCAAAAATCAGTTCAAAAAGAGCAGTTAGAGATATACCAAACATTGGAAAACCTGTAAATAGCATCTGTGAGTCATGCCAAAAGGGAAAACAAACCAGAGCCACTTTCAAAGCAAAATAATACTTCACTAGCAAGCCATTAGAACTAATTCACACTGATCTATGTGGACCCATGAGAACTAAAAGCATAAATGGACACAAATATTTTATGCTATGTATAGATGACTACTCAAGGATGACATGGGTACTATTTTTGAAACTCAAGTCAAAAGCCTTTGAAATGTTTAAAACCTTCAAAAATCTTGTTGAGAATCAATCAGGAAAAAGAATTAAATGCCTAAGATCAGACAGGGGAGGAGAGTTTATCTCCGAAGAATTTGCAGAATACTATCAAAAACATGGGATAAGAAGACAGTTTTCAGCATCTAGGACACCTCAAGTAGAATGGTGTTGTAGAAAGGAAGAATAGAACAAAGGCAGAAAATGGCAAGGACAATGCTGCGCAGAAAACAAAATAGCTGATGATTTTGGAAAGAGGCGATTCATACTAGCTTACATTCAAAACAAGTGCATGCTCGAGACCACATGAAAGCAAAACAAATTATGAGTTGTGGTTTGGCAGAAAGGCAACAACAAGACATTTCAAAGTATTTGGCAGCAAGTGCTACATAAAACAGACTGAAGATAACCTCGGTAAATTTGAAGATAGAGCTGATGAAGGTATCTTTCTCGATTACTCAACAAAAAGCAAGACATACACATGTTACAACAAGAGGTTGAAGAAAATTGTTGAAAGTGCTGATGTAAAAGTTGATGAAGGTAGAGAACAAGAAATTACTTATCAAGAAAACTACCCTATGTATGAAGAAGTCATTGAAGGTGATGATGAAAAAGAAACAGAGAAGAATCAGAAAACTGATCCAGATGGTGTAAAAACTGAATCTGAAGAAGAAGAAAACAAAAAATTTAAAACAGGCAACTGGCAAAAAAAATCATCCAAGTGAATAGATTATTGGGGATCCCATAGATGATATTCAAACAAGAAGAATAGCAGTGAGGAACTATTCTCTGTTATCTAGTATTGAACCTAAAAATGTTGCTGAAGCAAGCACTGATAAAAGTTGGATGAAGGCAATCAATGAAGAACTAGATCAGATAGAGAAAAATAATACCTGGGAATTGGTACCTAGACCAAAAAATAAAAACATAATTGGCACTAAATGGGTTTTTAGAAATAAATTGAATGAAGATGGGCAGGTTGTCGTAAATAAGGCAAGATTGGTATGTAAAGGCTATGCTCAGGTTGAAGGCATTGATTTTGAAGAAACTTTTGCACCGGTAGCCAGACTAGAGGCAAACAAAATGTTTCTGGCATTAGCAGTTCATAAAAACTTCAAAGTATATCAAATGGATGTAAAATCATCATTTTTGAATGGAAAACTGGAAGAAGAGGTTTACATTGAACAACCAGATGGCTTCCAACTTGGTGACAATCCAGATTTTGTTTGCAGGTTAAAGAAAGCTTTATATGGATTAAAACGAGCACCCAGAGCATGGTATGCAAGGCTGGATAATTATCTAATTAAACAAGGGTTTAAGAAAGGTTTGGTGGATAGCAACTTATATGTCAAAATAGAGAAGGGTCATCTTATTGTTCTTGTTGTTTATGTAGATGACATAATATTTGGCAGTAGCATGGATGAATACTGCAAAGACATATCAATTAAAATGAAAAAAGAATTTGAGATGTCAATGATTGGTGAACTTTCTTATTTCTTAGGACTGTAGGTCAATCAAAATGAAAAAGGCATTTTTATTTCTCAAGTTAAATATGTAAAAGAAATGCTGAAAAATTTCACAATGGAAGACAGTAAACCGGTCAGCACTCCTATGACAATAGGTTGCAAGTTGAGCAAGGATGATAAATCCCCAGATATAGATCAAACAATGTACTGGTCTATGATTGGAAGCCTCATTGTATTTAACAGCCACTAGACCAGATATATTACAAGAAGTATGTATGGTTGCAAGATTTCAAGCTGATCCTAAAGAAACTCATGTTACAAATTGTAAAACGAATTTTCAGATATCTTAAGAGTACAATGGAATATGGGTTGTGGTACCCAAAAGGTAAATATTTCACTTTGATTGCATATTCTGATGCAGATTGGGCAGGATGTATTGATGACAGAAAGAGCACAAGTGGAGGAGCATTTTATCTTGGTGACAGGCTGGTAGCATGACATAAAAAGAAACAAGAATCAGTATCTCTATCCACTCGCAGAGGCAGTAATACATTGCAGCAACAACATGTCAGTACTCGGATATTATGGATGAGACAAACGTTGAAAGATCTTGGTATTCATTTCAATGAACCAATTTCAATTAAATGTGATAACACTAGTGCTATCAACATATCCAAGAATCCAATAATGCATTCAAGAACCAAACATATTGCAATCCGATATCATTTCTTGAAGGATAAACTTGCAGAAGGAGAGGTTAAATTGGATTTTGTTCCAACTACAGAGCAAGTAGCTGATATATTCACAAAACGTTTGCCAAAGGAAGTATTTGAATACCTTTGGAAGAAGTTGGGAGTAGTTACACCACCCAAGCACTGACTAGCTATGGGAAACACATTCTCAGGGGGAGCATTCAAACCTTTTAAGTCTGAGAATGTTGTGCATAGACTCAGGGGGAGTCTACAACATCCCTTTGGTATTATTGGCAAAGGGGGAGAAGAAATTAAGCAAGGTTGCAGTGTGTTGCCAACAATTCCAAAGGGGGAGATTGTTGAGCAAGGTGCAACAAAAGAATTGCAAAAGTATTGTCATTGTTGTCAACACAGTCAGATTGATGCAGTTGATGCAGTTCAAAGGTCAGTCAGATCAAGTGCAGAAAGTTTCAAGGAAAAAGAAGTGACCCAGATTCAAAAACTGGCAAAAAGAGACAAGGAAGAAAATTGTCGCAATATCGCGACATGTTTTCTGTCGCGATTTCGCGACATGGTCGAGGAGAGAGAAGGCACAACCGAAAATGTCACGATTTCACATGTCAAGTTTTTTCTGAGGAGAGAGAAAATGTGTCGTGATATCATGACAAAATCGAGGAGAGAGAAGGCGTAGCCGTAAATGTCGCGATTTCATGACATGTCGAGTTTTCGTTGAGGAGAGAGAAAATGTGTCGCAATTTCGTGACAAAAAGTAGGAGAGAGAAAATGTGTCGCCAAACTGTCGCGATTTCGCGACATGGTCGAGGAGAGAGAAGATGCGAGCAAAACTGTCACGATTTCGCGACATGCTGGCAGAGAAGGAAACAAAGGTGTAGCGATATCGCTACATGTTGAAATGAATGGAAACAAAGGTGTAGCGATATCGCTACATGTTGAAATGAATGGAAACAAAGGTGTAGCGATATCGCTGCATGATGAAAATACATAGAACTAAGGTGTAGCGATTTCGCTACGTGTTGAAACAAAGAGAAACTAAGGTGAAGCAATTTTGCTACAGGTTGAAACAAAGAGAAACTAAGGTGTAGCGATGGCGCTACATGTTGGAACAAAGGGAAACTAAGGTGTAGAGATTTCGCTACTAGTCAAAAGTGTAGAACTGAAAGATGCAGCAATGATATTACAAGTCAAAATTTCATGAAAAGAGGCAAGGTAAAAGCACAAGGCACAAAGTTGTAGCGATTTTGCTACTACATGGAGCAAAGAGCGTACGGAAGACAGAAGCATCGCGATTTCGCGACAAGCAGGATGATGACGTCAGCAAAGTTGAAAAGTGTCACGATTTCACGATAGGATGAAAGGAAAGCTGCTGGAAGCCGGAAGCGTCGTGATTTCGTGACAGCATTGATGATGACATCAGCAAAGTTGAAAAGTGTCGCGATTTCACGACAGGATGAAAGGAAAGTGCTGGAAGCCGGAAGCGTCGTGATTTCGCGACAACATTGAGGATGACGTCAGCAAAAGTTCAAAGTGTCGTGATATCGTGACAAGATGCAGGGAAAGCTTCCAAGAGCCAAAATGGTCACGATTTCACGACATGCTTAAGGATGACGTCAGCAAAAGTTCTAAGTGTCGCGATATCGCGACATGAGCGGGGGAAAAGCTTTCAAGGCCAAAATGGTCATGATTTTGTGACAACCTTCAGGGTGACATCAGCATAAGTCAAAAGTGTCACGATATCGCGACAGGTAACAGTATGGCAAGTAAAACCCGCAGGAACATGCAAGGTGACACGTGTCGGAAAAAGCCGACAGGAAAATCATGCAGCCAGTTACGTAAAAAGTAACTGAAGTCAGACAAACAGTTAAACGTTGATAGGTGTTGGACATGCAATGCAACAGCCAAACATGCAAAATTGAAACGCATTTGAAAAGCCGAATATGAAGGATAATAAAAGCATTCGAAAGGTCGTATTTGCAGGCATTCTAACAGACGTATTTGAAGCATACAGAAAAGCCGACATGAAGAATCGAAAAGCTTTCGAAGAATCACATATGGAGTTTCGAAAAAGCATTCGAAAAGCCGTATTCAAAGAAATTGAATAGTCGCAGTGCATGAAACAAAATTGTCGTATTGCATGGTTTCCAAAAGACGTATTGCAGGGTTTCGAACAGTCGAAATGCATGGAACCAAACAGTCGTATTGCATGGATTCGAACAATGTAGTATGTGATTCGATTGCATGCAGAATTGAAATGTTATAAAAGAATAATCATACAGAGAAGATGTTGCTGCTGTTAGAGAGAAATTGCTGTAAAATGAGAGTTAGATAAGAATCAAGAGAAAAATAAGCAGAGCCGTGAGAGTGTGTAGAGTTGGGTTAATTGCGGACTGACCGGTGGTCGTGCATAAAGTGAAGACATTTTTATGTCATTCTAAATTTATCGGAATTGCAGTCCAAGTTGGTGCTTGGTACTAGGAGTTGGTGCTCAATCATGCGATGAGAAAATTACAGGGGTTGGTGCTCCTTCCAGCTGGTGCTGGTAAAGTGTTTGTAAAATTGATTTTGTAAAGACTGGATTTGGATTGGAGTCCAAGCAGTCATTTTTGAGGAGTAGCCAAATTGGTGAACCTCGGTATATTGAGTGTTGTGGTGTGCTCTCTTGTTCAAGTTGTTTTTCAGTTGTCAAGTTCTCTTTATTTCATATTAAATGTTGTAGATATAAAAATTAATAGCTGCACTGATTCACCCCCCCTCTCAGTGTCATTGTGTAATCATCATAGGATTCCTAAATTTCAAATGTATAAAGGGGAGGAAGATCATATCAGTAGAATTAGGTTATTTATAATTTATTGTAGTGATATTTCCCATGATGAAACATTGCTACTCAATATATTCCTTGAGAGCCATAGTGGTCCTGTCTTGGAATGGTGCTACCAAAAATCAAGGTATTTCTTGAAACTATTTAGAGGCTTTGTTGAAATGTTTGTCAAGCTATTCTTTTTCTATATTGAGGAAAAAGTCATGATTAACGATTTATATTAATTCAAATAGTTTAAAGAAGAGAAATTTATAAAATTATTGGTAAGATGGTAAGCCCTAGTGTTGATACTTAAGTATGTCCCTCTAAATAAATACCTTATATACATATTCTTAGGAAACCTTAATGAGAAATTAGATTTCTACATAGAGATAACCAATGTATCTTATTTTAAATATGTGACTGACATGGCTAAGAGAGGAGAGAACACCTTTGTCAAAAAAGGAAAATTGAAAACCAAATACCATAAGGAGGAAGATAAGTCTTCTTCTAACCTAAAAGGATAGGACAAGAGAAAACATGTTGTAGATGATGAAGTCACAAACTTACATCAAACCAATAGTGTTAGTTCTATGAAAAACCTTCAAAATCCTATCTTAGGGAAGCTACAATTATAGAAGACTAGGAGGAAATAATGCTTACTAGATAAATTGCTTTTGACCATCCTATAAAAATTTTAAAATCCAAAACGGAAGAGATTCCACCCACCAAGCCTCTTGAATATATAAGTTAAAAGGCTCATTAGTTTCATCCCAATGAGTAATGTGCCTTCCATATCATCAATGATTGTGCAACTGATAAATACATAAGCCTTTGAAATGTGATTCAATATCTTATTGATAAATATAAAGTTATACTCATTAGCTCTAACTCCTAATCTTCTTCTTATCAAGATATTAGAATTTTTAAAAAAAATTTACCCAATCATAATTAAAATCAAAATACAACAAAAATACATTTGCTATAGGAATGTATCATCACTAAACCAAAGGATGGTTGGGATGCTCTAATCTTCCAATCATACATCCCACATGTTTTCCCTCATGTAAAAGGAAATTCTCTCCTTAAAGGACCTCCAGTAATCATCCAATTAAATGATAAGCCTAAGGGAACTTTATATTTGATTAATCAACTCAAAATTACCCTAGCTAAAATATATTTTCTTAAATTTCTTAAGGCCTCTCTAACCCATAGAGATATCCTACTTAAAATTTTGACTGAACAAGTTGTTTCTCGAGACCTTAATTCAAACGGTATTAATTTTGTAGTAGGATCTATTATAGTCAACCACGCCACTATAAAATTCCATGAGGATGATATCCCTCAAACCTTTATGGTTAGAGATATCCCATTGTATATCATGATCCTGTTGGTCATGAATATGCTTAAGTACAAACTATTATTTGTGCACCCTAGACCTGACCAACATTGAAAGGCCAAAGGAAAGAAATATCCTCTAGAAAAATCTTTAGAGAGGGTTAGTTTTTGTACTAAAACTAATGATCAATTTAAATATTAGGGTAACAAGAAATAAATGGGAAATAACAGAAAAAAACAAGAAATATGGCTATAAGTTGGAAATATAAGGTGGGGATAAACTAACAACAAAAATTCACAATAAATATTAATTAGCATATAACAAAAAGCAAGGCACATGAACCACTCGTAGTGTACCAATATAAGCTCTAAGACAACATATCGGTATCCATTCCCTCACAAGCAGTAATTAAATCCAGATGCAGAATTTAAAATCAGCAAATAATGGACATGAACGTAAGAAGAAATTCCAAGCAAAAAGAGATCAAATACAAAAATATTCAAGGAACCAGAAGCCGAATGTCTTTCTATTTATACAAAAACCTTAAAATATTTTTCTATAGAGTGTCTATCCTTCCTAATTATATTAAAATTCTTAGTATTTATAGAGGATTTCCCCTCTAAAATTAAATGTGAATGAAAATAAAATATCGGCTAGTCAAAGACCGGTAAAAGTAATTCTCTCCTCGGTAATGGCAATGCTCAAATCATAACATTCTTTAGGAAGTGATGATCTAGTTTTATGGAATACGCTTGGGAAATCAGTAGAAGTAGACAGTAGGAAAAACATTCAAAATGTTGGTGCATTGAAACTCAACAATCTCATGCAGAAAATTAGGAGCTTGGATATTAAATTTTGGACACCATTCCATCCCTTTACACCTTAAAATCTTACCCTCACTAGTGGAGACCCAACAAAAATAAAATTTATCTTGAAAAGGGGCAAGATCAGTGGAGGGTTCCTAGAAAATAAACAAGATCGCACCAAGATTCAAGATGTAGCATTTAGTCTCGGTATTTTTTCAACCGAAATTATGGAAATATCAATCTCATTGGTTCTAGAATTAAATTCCACTAGTCTTCGATATTTCCTAAAAAATATCAGAATAGTGATACCTTTAAAATAAAAATTTGCTAAAGGGAGGGGGTGTATCGCTCCAAATTTTTTGCATCCTTACCTTCAGGCTAAAGGATCCGTGCCCGAAAGGAGGATGGGACAATACCTCGGACTGAGAGGCCCTTTGAAGGTCCCGCCTCTCGGGGGAGGGGTATTAAGGTGATTTTTCGACGGATGGTGGGGTTCACCAAGAAACGTTTAGTGGCAGTTTCCACGCCTAGGTTGGGAATGAGTTTAATGTGTTCAATTTTAGCTTTAAACATCCAAGTCCTAGGTTTGGCCAGATGAATCTAAGTTATTCTATATGAAAATGCAAATTAAATGAATACAGAAAATAGATTTGAACAAAAAACAGAGAGAATAAGCTAGATTAAAGAGCCATACCTGATCCGGATGTCTGATGGAGATTCTAATTTTTGAAGCAGTCCAGATCGTCTGGAATTTGATAGGATCGTCTGAGATCCGACAAGATCGTCTGAGATCTGACGAATTCATCGACGAATTCTAATGGAGACCCGCAATTGCAGAAATGGATACAAAATACAAAAACTACAATTGCAAAAGCAAGGGACAATGATGAGAAATGACAAGTATAATGCTAGAATGATAATTAGATAACAAATTAAGTAAAATGCATGGTTTTAATGACAAATTATGACTTTATTATGCATCTAAGCTACATGAGGTGAACTCCAAGATGCATAAGGAATAACCATAAACTTAACTAAATGCAAAGTAAAACAACAAAAAGAGTAGAGAAAATGCAAACTTTGGGCACTGATTGCCCCCAATGTTGACTGCAGTCGAAATCATCTCGGATTGGTACGAAATCGTCTCGAATTGGACAGGATCATCTGCGATGATCTGAGCTTGCTCCGGCTGAAGAATAACAAGGTTCCTGCAACAAAATTTGGATAGGACAAGTGCAGATGGTAATCCAAGGTGTTCTAATGCATGTAAAGGTCAAGTTACAGAAAATCCAGCCAGGGGAATGTCAAGGGGGGTCCTAAGGTTTAAATAGGCTTAGGAGGGAGGTTGGGAGGTTGGAGATCATCCTATTTTGGGAGATCTCCAATGGGGGAGACTCTAACGGTGCAGACGCGTCTCTGCCCGAGTTAGAGAAGCTGTTGAAACAGAAGCTAATTATGAAAAATCAGTTTTGGGACAAGATCGTCTGGACGTCCTAGTCCAGACGAAATCGTCCGATCTGAGGCGATATCGTCTGATCGGCGACGATATCGTCCAACGGTCACAACAAACTCTAAAAATGGCATGGAAAACGAGGAAACGGGTTAAACGGCGGTTTGGGAGCGGTTTTGGGGGTTGAATTTGAATTTGAATTATTACTAAGGTAATTTTGATTATTTGCTAAGTTTTATTGTGCCAATTTTAGGGTGCTACATTTTGCCCCCTCTTTAGCGAATTTTTTGAAGAAAATGCGTTAAAGATGAGTTCTTCTCGATCTACGAGAAAGCAAAAATTATTCCCATTTTTAGGCGACGATTCTTGGTCGAATCGTACGACGACTTACTATGATGCCCCCTCCGTGTTTTTACCCAAATCGAACGTTTGAGGTAAAAACGCGAAAAAGCAAAAATTAAAATGTTTTTAATTGTTTTTGAATAAAATTAAGAAAAATAGGGAAAAACCCTAATTCATTGTTACTGTTCATTTTTACTATTTTCTAGAGCTCTGCAGACAAGATGGTCGAGACAGCACACAGATCGACAGAGGTCCGGCGCGGGCTACGGGTAAGGGTCTAAACTTAGTTTAGAATGCTTGAAATTTTGATTTTCTATGCTTTTTAGATTAAATTTTGATGATTTTTGAGCATCACGGCCGTTTTTGGGCCGTCGACGTCGTCGGGATGAAATCGTCTCGATTTCATCAAAATCGTCTCGATATCGTCGATTTCGTCCAAGGGCGAAATCGGCAAAATGGGGACGATTTCATCAAAAAGGGGACGATTTCGGCTTGCAAAATCGGAGACGAATTTGCTCAAATTTGGGACGATATCGTCCAATAGTGGACGATATCATCATTGATGAAATTGAACTTGCTTTACTTGCATTTTTAATCAATGTTTTATTAATGATTTTTATTGTTTTGTTGTTTATGTTGCGAGAGAGGATTACTAAAGAGCAGAGAATGGAAATACGATGGGTTGAGGGATGACTTGGCCGCTCTATCTCGAGCAGAGCGAGATCGGTTGGCACAAGTCGGCTTGCAAGCATGTGGCGGAGATGCCACAGGTTTCTACAGATATGGGGCTATTGACAGCCCTAGCAGAGAGGTGGTATCCGGGTTCTTCCTATTTTCGGTTACTGACAGGGGAGATGACTCCCACACTAGAGGATGTATGGAGGATTTTGAGGATCCCCATACAAGGATGGTTAATAACTCCCATGGCCAATCAGGGCCACGCGATGATGCGACTGTGCGGAGATCCGAGCTTCGCCCTGGAGAAGGGCGGAGTGAACATCGAGTCGCTACGCCAGATGCCTGGGGCATCTAGACTGACACAGGTTTTGGTTGGGGTTGTAGGTGGTCCGTTGCTATGCCATCAGAGTGGATGCAGAGTACCATGGCTACTGACAGATGTGGTCTACGACATGAGAGACCACGGGTACAGGTTTGCTTGGGGGAGTTATGTACTATGCCGATTGTATAGGATCCTGCATGGGGTCGTATACAAGGGCGGCCGATGTCTGGTTATGACATCACTACTGTAGGTTTGGTGCTGGGAGCACATCATGGTGCGGAGGCCGGTAGGGCTCCCACTGATAGGGATTGATGGGGAGAGGCCCCGAGCTTTCTACTGGTGGCTCCGAAGAGGGTCACAGCGATGGATAGATCTGCCAATGTCCCGGAGACTACTTGATGACCTTGTCTCCGACCAGATCACCTGGAGGCCTTGGAGAGATCATCCAGGGTGGGCCGAGGATGGACAAGAGCTGGCTCACGTCAGGCGAACCTGTTGGCTGAGGATGGAGAGGGGAGAGGTGGAGCTCCACCGCTACGACCGAGTTTTGAGGTAGTTCGGTCTACAACAGGGGATCCCATCTCTCAGAGACTACGAGTTTTCTTGGACCATCCGGGATAACACTACAGCTAGCGGGGCTCCAGATATGCAGTGCTTCTAGAGTCAGGACGCAGATGATGCCCCCATTCAGCCAGTGGATGGGGACGATGCAGGGTAGCCGATGGCTATGATGCCTGGTACATAGGCATCCGCCCTCCTCGGATGATGAGGGCTCAGGGTCTGATTCATGCAGTTGTGCATCGGATGGGGAGGCGATACCAGGTGGCCATTGAGGTGGCACAGGGTCATGGAGGGAGAGAGCAGAGGAGACCATAGGCTCAATAGAGGCCATGACAGTAGGAGAGGAGGGAGGAGAGACCCCCTTCTCCATGGAGAGAGAGACCACCATCGCCCGATAAGGGCAAGGGTGTGGACATAGGAGAGAGTAGTGAGATGGCTACTCTCCGGGGAAGACTGTCCATCTCCAGGCATAGGTGTAGACTCTACAGGATGAGGCTGCATGCCATCGAGCGGAGGCTACACAGCTCAGAGATGAGGTTGCATGCCTCAGAGCACGGAGCGGAGGAGCGAGCACTCAGGAGCTGGCATGGTCGATTGCTCAGACCATGTTCTATCAGGGTATCTACTTCCAGATGGTGCCAGAGGGCTAGAGGGTACAGCTGCTAGCCGACATTGTGGATCCGATCAGGGTTGGGTCATCGAGGACTTCATCCCGATCGACGACTAGGACTCGTAGTACCACACATACTACGATGGGGCCACCTCGTCCACCTCAGGGCTGGGGAGGAGATGAGGCTGAGAGCTCGAGGGGTTCTCGAGGCTAGGCTACTGCACTATACAGATTGATTATATGATTTGAGAGGATTGAGTATGCCAAGATGTAGATTGTGGCATACCAATCTAGTTTTGATATGATGTACATATATTGTTGAGATATATATATATATATAATATATATATATATGATATTTTTGATCATATGACTTGTCTTATGTGTTTGTATGATGCTTTATTGTTGTGGTGTGATTGATTGGATGATTCATGTAATTATGTCGGTTGGAAATATTATGGTTTGAATGTCATGCTTTTTAAAATTTAAATGAAATAATCTGATGTAAACAAATTGGTTGTTTGTGATGTGATAATTTGATAAAAATAAAAGAGGACTTTTAACAATAATTTCAAAGGACATTGTCGCTATTATAGACCATTTCATGGAGTCGCCGCTCACTCGGTCGTCAAGCTAATCCCAAGTATAGAAATATTGTTAAAAGTAAAAGAGTGCTTAAGAGACTGTCTTAAGACTTTGGTGTGATGATGCAAATGATGATGATGATGATGATTTGTTTTCAGATTTCCATGAAAATATTATGCATGAAATATTTTAAAATGACTTTTGCTAGGCATAAATTCCTAAGTGTGATAAATTTTTTGGATAATTCCCTAGGAATTATACCATCATTGCAAAATTGAAGTTTGACATAATGACATGAAAATAGAGTAAGTGTTTGTTTTGTTTTAAAGCATAATTGTGTAACATAATGATTTAAGTCATATGTTTTTATGATTTTGAATAAATGGAAAATAAAATTGGTACAATGGTTTGCGCTAGGCATAGAATATTTAGGTATAGACTTATACCATCATCGTGAAATCCAAAGAAGAAAATAATATAATAGTTTTATTGCATGGTTGATTTTTAATTTTTGAAAATAGTCAGAAAATATGAAGATGAGGACTTGCGCTAGGCATAAAATTCCAATTTTGGTTTTGGAACTATACCATCGTCGTGAAAGTCAAAAGTTATATATAAATGTAACTTGATTGCATGTTTTTGAAAATGATTTTGATTTTTGATAATGCATGTAGTTGTCTTTATACTAAACAACTGTTCTTCAAAGAAGAAAATGAATTTATTCCAAACAATTTGCAAAAATATTTCAAAGTATCTTAAAGACAAAAGTTAGATTTATAAGGAATCCCATGTGCGTAGGTGAGTTCATTACCAATCTTGATTTATCATAATGATACACAAAATCTCTCAAATACAAAATGTGTGTGCAATTGCATTGTTCATTTACCAGGTTTGAGCAAGATACTATGATACAAGTGATTTGAATTAACCAAATAAGTGTTCATTAACCATGATTTAGATGCATATAACCATACCAGACTACTATGTAGGTCGGGTTATCAAGAGCTAGCTAATCCATAAGCAGACATAGGTCTGTACAAAAGAAGGTCGCTAATGTGACGGACATATCACCACGCTAGGGATTACCCAAGGCCAAGCGGGTTGGGCACAAACCACCTGTTATGGGGCTTACCTCACAGTTTTCGAATAATTGAGAATTCCAGGGATTCAAGCTCATCAACCCTTCTTTTCTTTTCAATGGGTAGGGAAAGGGATTTTATTGCTTTTGCTTTTGCTTTTTCTTTTTCTCTTTTTTTTTTTTGTATTTTTGTATTTTGGCTTGATATTTGAGATAATGCTGAAATAACTTGTTTCTTTTTCTCTTTTTCTTGAACTTTTCTTTTCTTCCTATACTAGGGATACTTGCTCGGATTAGCTGTAGAGCAAGGGATTTTTATTCCGGGTAGGGGTGAGCTTGTCCTTTTGCCAATTCTCAAAGATTCTAGACCATGTGCATGATAGGATAGCAGGGGAAACTTTTCGCTCAAGAAACCACTTCTACTATGTAGCATAGCATGGACATTACAAATATAATCATTTTATTGTGAAAAGATATGCTTGGTTTAAGTAAATAACAAGATCAATTCTCTATGCTCAAACTTTATTTAATTGAATTTTGTGGACTTTGATATAAGAGAGATTAGTAATCATGCCAGATAAAATCAAGATATTTATTTTTTGTGTTTGTGATAGTGAGGGATTCCAAATAAATGCTAATTTATCCAAAATAATTTGAAAATATAACTGCAATACTTGAAGAAGAAATATATACAACAAATATTTTTGAGGAGTTTGATAATTTTGACTCTCTCTTTCTTCTTTATTTTTTTATTTTTTGGTTTTGAAAAGAGTCAATAATATTGTTGTTTTGACTTTTTATTTTTTTTCATTTGTTTTTGTGTAAATAGTTTTATATATATTTTTAAAATGAGACAACATGCAAAATATGTACAAATGATGAAATGACCAAATTTTATGCGTAATATCGCTTAAGATGCATAATATTCATAGGTTCTTTTAAATATTTACCATCTAAGGTAGCTAATTTGTATGCTCCTGATTCAAATTTAGCAGTGATAATATATGGTCCAAGCCAGTTGGGCTCAAATTTACCTTTAAGGTCTTTAGTTGCATTAGTATTTTTTTGATTTTCTTTTAAAACAAGGTCGCCGACCTCAAAGGATCGATGACGAACTTTCTTGGCATATGATCTTTTAAGCTTGTTTTGGTAAGCACGAAGATGCTCCAAAGCATTGATGCACTTTTCATCTAGAAGTTCCAGCTGACTGAGTTCTTGTATAAAAATAACCTTCAATAGTTTTTCTAGTTCTCCTTTGACTAGTAAGGCCATTTTGGGATGCATTTTTCTAAGTTTTTGTTTAATAGGTTTAGCATCCGGATGGACTACTAGATGATGCATGACTACAGAAGGGTCCAGACCTGGCATATCTTCATATGTCCAAGCGAAGACATCTTCATATTCTTTAAGGAATGCAATGTATTCATCTTGTTTTTCTTGACTTAATGTTGATCCAATATTGATTATGTGAGGATTATCCTCAGTTCCAATGTTAACTTTAATGACGTTTTCTACTTCCATGTGTAGATCTCTTTCAAAATTAGGTGGGGCGGGTGAAACGCCCAATTCTTGTAATTATTTTAAGGTTAAGTTGGATAATTCGTCTTGATGAGTGGTGGCCTCAAGTTGGGCTATAGTTGGTATAGAACCATCAAAATAAAAACCATTGTGTAACAACTCTTCAATGGAGACATCATGGAAAATATCTCCTTCCAACTCCTCATCGGATTCAGCAATCAATTCAGGGTAAGCTATGGATAGCATATTGCAGGTAAAGGGATTATTCTTTGAACACAAAGAATCTTGTTTATCTAGATAATCTTGATAACATATGAGTTGATCATCATCTTCAAAAGGGAAGGGTTGACCCTTACTAGGAAATAGGCCCACACCACATCGGGCGGGCCATGGCTCTACCTCAATAGGTTCTTTCATACCATTTTGGAAAGGTCCCAAGCCTTTCCCTTTATAGCCCATTTTAAGCATTATGGGTTTAGCTTTAATATATTCATTAGCAAAATAACATCGGGCATATCCCTCATGATGAGTTTTGATATTTCTGGGTATTCTTCCCCAATCATATCCTTTATAAATAAAAGCACAACTCCCGACTTGGTAAGTACTTCCCATAGGTTGTGGGAGGCCCAAAGTACGAGGAGATGGTGGCAAGTTATTTAAAAGAATTGAATCTTGCATAAAAGCATTTGTTTTTTCTGATATTAAGATTGTGGATAAATCCGGTAAAAGTTCATCAGAAAGAGCATAAGATGTAGAAGGATCATTCCCTATATCTTTAGATGTGGAAGGTATGATAGATGTTGATAATGTGGAAGTGTCAATAAATGGGTCTATAGGTTTTGAAATTATAGGGATAGAACATGAAGGATTGGTTGTGGATTGAAGATCTTTTTGAGGTTTTAGTGTGGTTTGTTCGAGAAGATGGTTGAGTTAAATGTATAGGTGTAGTTGATGGAGTAGATGATGTTATGTGTGTGTTTTTCACATGTTTAGATGAAAAATAGGATGTGTGGATGACAGAGCAGGGCAAAATTGCACTCCAACAGGTTCTGCCAAAGCACACATATCAAAGGGTCTAGGGTCACCATGGATAGTGACCAACTGATTTTTAAATTCAAATTTAACACACTGATGTAAAGTGGAAGGAACCGCTCGCATCGCATTGATCCAAGGGTGACCCAAAAGTATATTGTACGATGCTTGGGCAATGTACAATAAACACGGTTGTATCTAGGGTTCTAGGACCAACTTGCAAGGGTAAGGTAATGACTCCACACGTTTCTTGTGTCTCGTCATTGAAAGCTTTGATAATCATGTCAGTTTTCTTCATTTCATCACTTCTAAAGCCAAATCGTTGGTAGAAGTCAAAAGTGCAAATGTTTAGAGATGAACCATTATCAATCAAGACTCTTTTAACAACTACATCTCCAATTAGAGCAGTAATATATAAGGGGTTATCCTTATGTAAACTATGTTGTGGGATATCTTTATCCCGGAAGTCAATACAATCAACTTCTCGAGTGATGATAGTATTGGACATGGCTTCGGGTTGAATATTTTGAGGTACCATCATTTGGCTTAATGTAAGCATTAACTCATCCCTATGGGTAGGAGAAGATCTTAACAAGTCCAAAAGGGAAATTCTGGCTGTAGTATTGGATAATTGTTCATTAATATTGTAAGGAGGTTTTGGTTGAACATTAGACATATGATTCCCTTTATTGGGATTTTTCAAAATAAATGGAGCTGATCCATCATTCTGAGTTTGATCTTGTTGAGAGTTTTGAGCCTGTTGTCTAGTAACGGCTCCGATGGTACCTACAATGTTATATTGAAGACGCTGAACTGGTCTTGGTTGAGCGTTTATGGCTTGTTCATTAGGAAGGAACTGATTAGAAGAGGGTCGAGTAGTAACTCTTCTAGGAAATGGTTCTTCTGGAACCATAGCATCTGTGATGGGTTGAATAGGATCTGATTCATTTTTAGAACTATTCGATTGGTTTGAGGTGATGTCTACTTCACTTTCAGTATCTGATTCTACATCACTAGGATCGGGAGTTTGAATATTATGTAGGGGTCCGGTCGTGACCAGGGATAAGGTTGTGCCAAATATTTGAGGATCCTGAATAGATAATTGTCCGCTAATAGTCCCTACATATCGGGTAGGAGGGGGAACATTATGATGTTCGATTTGATTGGCCACTTCTTTACCATGGTTTGGTAAAGGATGTTGAAATATATCCAATGATTGATTAGCATTTTGATTCTGATTTTGGGGAATGGTCTTTTGAGCATTATTAGGAGCATTTTGTTTAGGTTGGAAGGCTTGCACCTCCATTTCATTATTATCAATCAGATCTTGTATTTTATGTTTCAATATTTTGCAAGAATTTGTAGCATGTCCAGGTCCTCTATGAAAGTCACAATGTAAATCAGCTCTGTATCCGGGTATAGTTGGATCAGGTTCCTGGATAGCTGGTAATTGAATCAAGCCTCGTGCTAATAATTGAGGAAGAATGGTTGATAAAGGTTGATTCAATCTAGTAAATTCTCGAGGAGGTTTATCAGGAGGTTTTAATATAAATTTTTCTGTTGTCTTCGTTGTATTGATATTAGCAACGTTTCTACTATCAATGACTCCGTCACCTACAACTTGTTTGTTTTTATACTGATTTCTAGATGTTTTCTCATCATCTTTCTTTTTGAGCTGACCTCTTCTAATGAGAGCATCTTCTACCCTTCGAGCTAAGTCTATAGCTTGATCGAAGGTAGTTAAGGTGGCAGTTGATAATTCATAAGATATTTGTTCTTGTAAATTATTAATAAAAATGTCCAACATTTCCCTATAAGGTAGCACAAAGTGCGGTTTTCCTATCAACTGCCTCCATCTAGCTAAGAAATCAGCAAAACATTCATCTTTGTCTTGTTTTAAGTTGTACAAATCTTTAATGGTGACATGCCTCTCGATGTAGGCACTAAATTGATGGACAAAATATTCAGATGTTTCTTCAAAATTTCTCAAAGAATGAGTGGGCAATTGATAGTACCACTCTAATGCCATTCCTCCTAAACTTTTCGGGAACATTTTTAGTAATAGCAAGTCATCATGTGATATATCATGACATGCTATCCTAAACATGCGAAGATGCTCTATGGGATCTTCGGTTCCTTTATATATAGGCAGGACGGGCATGGGAAAGTGTTTAGGGTATGGTTGTGCTACAACTATGGGATCCAGAGGTTGACTACATATCTCTCGATAATTGTACGAGGGACGATAGGGATCTATCTCGGTCCATGCGCAAAGCTAACTGTTTCACCATGGCTTCCAGATTACTTGGTTTGCCCACCATATTGGTTCGGTAGGGCATTAATATGGGATTTGTGAGCATATGATGGAGGGACATGGAGATTAGATGCTATATTGCTATTGTGTAAATTGTTGGTAGGAAGGGTGTTATGAAGAAATTTTGAAGTTGTATTATGTTGTATGCCCGATTGTTGAAAATTGGTGTTTGGCTTCATTTTAGGTTTTTGTCTACTTGAAGCATATTGATCAATAGTTTGGCGAAGTAAAGCAGTGAAGGAAGGTTTCTTTTGTGTGGGAATGATTTTAGGCTCAATAACAAGTTCCTTAGGGGGTTGGGTAACCTGTTGTTTTGGCATGTTCTGAATCATAGTGACCATATCTCTATTGGATGGTCCAACTTTATCACTTTCTTGATCAATGAAAGACAAGGGATTAGTGTGTATGTCAAACATATGTTCCATGGCTGCTTGAGTGTCACTAATTTGTCCTTTATCAATACGAACTGCCATATTAAGAGCACCAATGTTATTATTGAAAAATTTCCAGAAATGATCTAAGTTATCAAAAGCAATAGTTCCATCTGGAGCTATTCTAGGGGATGAGGATCCTTCCTCTTTAAGATTTTCTTGTTGTTCATTTTCTTCAGCCAGGTCATCTTCACGGCTGTTCTAGAGTTTCTCCTTCCGAAATTGATTCCTCAGGAAGGACATTTGGGTTTTTTGTTTTGTCTTCTAACCAATCTTCTTCTTCTTGTTCAGTTTGTTTACCATTCCTAAGTTTAGGCATTGTGCTTAAATTTAGATTTCAGCAAATATATATATACTATATATATATATATATATATATATATATATGCAACAAGCTTAAGAGGTATATATTTTAATTATATACCTACTATAGTATTTGAAATAAAATGTTTTTGGTTTTTGTTATGTTTTGGTTTTTTCTTGTTTTTGTAACAATATTATAAAGATAACAAACAACACACTAAATGCAAGAAATAATAATAATGAAAGCAATGATCTAGTTTTCTATAAACAATTTATAAATATCATTAATGGGCTCGAGTTCTTCAGGAGTCATGAAGTGTTCTTCTTCAAATTGAAAATTTTCTTTCAAGAATTTAACAAAAAGTGCTATAGTGATATTATCTGTCTCAGATTCTGGTTGGTAGAAATAAAGTTCATGGCAATACTCTCGATATAACACAGCCCTAGGAACTCTATTCCATATTTCCCTATCCGTAAGAACGACCTCTTGATCTTCTACATGACCTAGGAATTGGTGTATAACAGCTGCGTTCTCGAGGTATTCCTCGAAGGTGAACAATTCTGAAGACACAAGAGCTCTCCTATAAGCTAACCACCTATGGCAAGCTCTCTGAAGTTCATGATAAACAATGAGTTGATGAGGATCCAGGATCCTATCTAGGGCAAACCTCTTGATTTGTCTAAGTTCGGTTGATCTAGATGAAATGACACCTAGCCTCCTATCAAGTTCTTTCCACAAAAGTTGGTTTCTATCTGTTTCAGGCACACTAAGCACAGAATTAACTTCTATGGCTGCTAATTGGTTTTCAACATTTATAGTAACAGCTAATATTTTCTTAGGAGCTACCATCTAGACATGATATGCAACTTAGTAGTTTTCTAATGATTTGAAATGCATCTATGTTTTTTTTGTTTTTTGTTTTTTTTTCAAAAGGTTTTAGTTTCACGTCGGGTTCACCAAAATGTATCGCTCCAAATTTTTCGCATCCTTACCTTCAGGCTAAAGGATCCATGCCCGGAAGGAGGATGGGAAAAGGATGGGACAATACCTCGGACTGAGAGGCCCTTTGAAGGTCCCGCCTCTCGGGGAGGGGTATTAAGGTGATTTTTCGACGGATGGTGGGGTTCACCAGGAAACGTTTAGTGGCAGTTTCCACGCCTAGGTTGGGAATGAGTTTAATGTGTTCAATTTTAGCTTTAAACATCCAAGTCCTAGGTTTGGCCAGATGAATCTAAGTTATTCTATATGAAAATGCAAATTAAATGAATACAAAAAATAGATTTGAACAGAAAACAGAGAGAATAAGCTAGATTAAAGAGCCATACCTGATCCGGATGTCTGATGGAGATTCTGATTTTTGAAGCAGTCCAGATCATCTAGAATTTGACAAGATCATCTCTGATCTGACAGGATCATCTGAGATCTGACGAATTCGTCAGACGAATTCGTTGGAGACCTGCAATTGCAGAAATGGATACCAAGAACAAAAACTACAATTGCAAAAGCAAGGGAAAATGATAGAAATGAAAGCATGAATGCTAGAATGATAACTTTAGATAACAAATTAAGTGAATTGCATGGTTTTAATGACTAAATTATGACTTTATTATGCATTTAGGCTATATGAGGTGAACTCCAAGATGCGAGAAGGAGTAACATAAATTTAACTAAATGCAAAATAATGCAACAAAAAAGAGTGGAGAAATGCAAACTCTGGGCACTGATTGCCCCCAATGTTGACTGTAGTCGAAATCATCTCGGATTGGTATGAAATCATCTCGAATTGGACAGGATCGTCTGCGATGATCTGAGCTTGCTCTGGCTGAAGAATAACAAGGTTCCTGCAAGAAAATTTGGATAGGACAAGTGCAGATGGTAATCCAGGGTGTTCTAATGCATGTAAAGGTCAAGTTATAGAAAATCCAGCCAGGGGAATGTCAAGGGGGGTCCTAAGGTTTAAATAGGCTTAGGAGGGAAGTTGGGAGGTTGGAGATCATCCCATTTTGGGAGATCTCCAATGGGGGGAGACTCTAACGGTGCAGACGCGTCTCTGCCCGAGTTAGAGAAGCTGTTGAAACATAAGCTAATTATGAAAAATTAGTTTTGGGACGAGATCGTCTGGACGTCCTAGTCCAGACGAAATCGTCCAATCCGAGGCGATATCGTCTCGATCGGAGACGATATCGTCCAACGGTCAAAACAAACCCTAAAAATGGCATGGAAAACGAGGAAACGGGTTAAACGACGGTTTGGGAGCGGTTTTGGGGGTTGAATTTGAATTTGAATTATTACTAAGGTAATTTTAATTATTTGCTAAGTTTTACTGTGCCAATTTTAGGGTGCTATAGGGGGCAAGAATTAATTTCACCCAGGCAACTTTGGTATTTTCGCCTGTCAACATGCTTTCGCCTCTCACCTGAGTAATTTCACCTAAAAATAGAGAATTTTACCCAAAAATGGAATGAAAACATTTTTTGCAATAAAATGGGAAAAAATTATTGATTTCACCCCCAAGATGGGTGAAAATGATTTTCACCCCATCCCAGGGGTGACTTTGACTTTGACTGAAGCATAAATATGCTATTTCGGGACTTTCTCTTTGAAACGTCTTCACTTAGAAATTCGCCCTGAAGAAGGGCGAAAATAATTTTTGCCCTCCCTGGGGTGACTTTGACTTTGATCGATGCCTACTTATTATTTTTGCCCCGAAAGTGTCCAAAAATGGATTTTTGCCCCAAAAGTTCCCAAAAATGGATTTTCAGTGGTACATCTTCCCGAAGCCATAACTTTTGATTCATTGACCCGATTGTCTATTGTAATATATTTTTGGAAATCTTGGGAAGAGATATACAACAATGAAATTTATGGAACATCCATTTCATCCATTTTCATCACTCCATGGGGCCTCCAATGTCTTCATATTTGGGTTATTTTTCACCATAAGTCTAATTTTTCAATTCCCCTCCTTTGGGTAAATTTTCAAGTCCATAGGTGTCCGTTTAGGCTAATTTACCAAAAATAGTCACTTTTTTATTTTTGCCTTTTTTGACTTCTGATTGTAGTGTGACAAAAATACCAACACTTTTGGTGGCTCACAAGGTATTCAACTCATTTAGATGCAATCAACACCAAGGTATTTATCCATTGGGAAACAAATTCATAACCACCTACTACATCAAATGTTTTACTGCTTGCACTAGCTTCTTCTTGCACTACCTGATATTTTTTGGTTGTCAGTTTGTATTTTTCACCCAACATGAGGAAATTCTCCGAGCTCGATTGATTTTCCTCACTTCAAGGTTCTCTAGCAAGACTTCAATCTCTAAAGCCAATGACTCTTGTAATCCAAAAAATGGGAAAAAATGGAACATAGGCTGTTGAGGGTTTGGCTCAATGAAAGGAGTATAAATGGATGGGACCAGATTTATGCTCACCCTTAACGAGGTTGGTGTACTAACAATAATTATGAGATTATTAACGAGGGTGGAAGATGAGGTAGATGACAGTGGAATAAAAAATGGTTTAGGGATAGAGGCCAACAAACTAAAATATGGAGGAATGGAAGAAATGAGATTGACGAAAGGAGCATTGGTGATTGATGACTATGAAACAAGGAGGGGAACAGTAGTGGTGGGTACAATGAATGAAAGTGAAATGGAAGGAGGACTACAAAATGAAGGGAAATAGTCACCAAATGCTAATGATCAAGAGAAGAGAAAATTTATACCTACTGGTTTTGACACCATTTGAGCCAATGATGTGGGTGTTTGTAATGTTAGATTTTCTTTTTTTAAACCAAATCACACCATTTAGTGCCCTCATCACTTTATTTATTAGCTAACCTATTTACACAATTTACACAAAATTTTACGATATGATTGGCATGCCGCCACCACAAACTTGGCTTTGGATGCTTATCCGATGAATCTACAATATTCGAACTAGATATGGTTGTACTTTAGTTGATCTTTGAAGTCTGGATGACTTCTTCCCAAAGTTTTCTAGGTTGTGAAAAAGATGCAACATGGTAGATTATCATGCATGCCAATACTCATACAATTAATAAATACTATGGTAAATAGATTTACTACATGGGAGTCCTCTTTGAGTAGTGATTGTGGTGATAGATGGCCCCAATATCACCACGTTTGAGAGTCCACTAGCTATGGGGTCTTGGGTACATGCTCCTCTAACTCCTTAATGTGACAGCATGATTTTTTTGGCGATAGCCTTTCTATTAGGATCTCCTTAGGATCAGCCTCCTCATGAGGTATGCTTATTGGTTTTTAGCTAAATACTTGTGTTCTATGCTTTAGGACACAAAAAGGGTGTAAAAATGTGTTTTCTTTGCTCTCAAAATCTACCACTTGAGCCTATTCCTCTTCTTGGTCCATATCTTGATGGAAACTATAAGCAAAAATATTATTCATTGCTGGAGTAGTGCTTGCATATTCTCTTTTTTGGCCTTGGATGAGATCTACCTCTTGTGCTCCACACAATTACATTTCAGGTCTCCACATAGTCTGAGGGATCTGTAATTGTGAATACTGCACAAGACATATGGGAGCAACAACTATCGGAGAGAGTGATGGAAATGCAGTTTCTCTCCACTATATTTTTTTTGATTGAAGCAAGAGCTACTCTGCTTGTACTACCTCCTAAAATACTTTAGGGAATCTCAATTCCCCATATTGTAGTAGGAGGAGGCTTATGTTCGGGTGGAAATCCTGAACATAATAGAGGTGGGCTTGGGTAGGTGTCAACCAGATTTTCTCTGGAATTCTCCTCTAACTCCTTGAAAATCAAATATTAAAGTCTATGATGCACTCTAGAGGTACCCTCATGATGGTGGAGAGGTGCATCAATAGTTTAAAGGAATTCTGAAAGTCATAAAATATGTTGATGAGTGCTCCCATTAAGTCTGTCCATGAGCATATGCTCTTACACCTGAGAAGTCTGTACCACTGTAACACCTTTCCCTCTAGAGATAGGACCAAAATTTTGATCATGACATCTTCATGGGTTATACCATGGGTGATCACTAGAGAAACAACATATTCAATATGATCTTGGGCCATTCCCTCAGTGCCATTGCATTTTATTAGGGACTTCAGGGTATTTTTGGGAATATCATATCGACTTTAGAGATTCAAAGGGCTAGGATCATCCTAGCTAGGATAGCATACCTATGCAATTATAACAGTGGTCCTCAAAGATCATGGTCCTTACTGTTGAGTCATAGTCACAAGGTGAATATTATTTTCTTCGCTTGTGAGATCAAGGCTGCTCACCAAACCTTGAATCCTTTGGAGTATCTTATTTCAACATAAAAGGCATCCACTGATCATGAGATTCAGATCTTCAGCTCAACAGAGTCACCAGGTGACTTTGCCATATGAAGGCAAGCCAGATAGATATTCACCAAACTTGAGCTTCCTTAAAATATGGAGACTGTTCGTCCCATAGCGCATGCCAAAAACTATTGGCCACGAGTGGGCAAAATCGAATATGTTGTTCAAAGTGGAACTTTTGTGTCCCATCGGGCATGCTAAAAAATGTTGGTCATGAATATGCCTAAGTATAAACTATTATTTGTGCATCCTAGACCTGACCAACATTGAAGGCCAGAGGAAAAAAATGTCCTCTGGACCAATATCCAGAGAGGGTTGGTTATCGTACTAAAACTAATGATCAGTTTGAATATTAGGGTAATAGGAAAGAAATGGGAAATAATAGAAAGAAATGAGAAATATGGTTATAAGCCAAAAATATAAGGTGGGGATATACTAACAACAAAACTTCACAAGTATTAATTAGCATATAATAGAAATCAAGGCACAAGAACCACTTGTAGTTTACCAATATAACCTCCAAAACAACATTCTGGTATCCATTCCCTCATAAGTAGTAATTAAATCTAGATGCAAAATTTAAAATCAGAAAATAATGGACATGAACGTAAGAAAAAATGCTAAACAGAAAGAGATCAGACTCAAAAATATTCAAGGAACCAAAAGTTGAATGTCTTTCTATTTATGCAGAAAACTTAAAGTGTTTTTCTGTAGAGTGTCTATCCTTCCTCATTACATTTAAATGCTTAGTATTTATAGAGGATTTCTCCTTTGAAATTAATTGCAGATTAAAAAAATGCCAGCTAGTCAAAGACCAGCTAGAGCAATTTTATCCTCGGTAATGGTAGTGCTCAAATCAAAATATTCTTTAGGAAGTGACGATCCAGTTTTAATGGAATGTGCTTGGGAAATCAGTAGATATGGATGGTAAGAAAAACATTCCAAATGTCAATGCATTAAAATTAAGCAATCTCATGCGGCAGTCAAGAGCTTAGATATTAAATTTTGGACACCATTCCATACCTTTATGCCTCAGAATATTACCCTCGCCAGTGAAGACCCAATGAAAATCAAATTTATCTTAAAAAGGGACAATATTAGTGGAGGGTACCTAGAAAATAAATAGGATCGCACCAAAATATGGGATGTGGCATTTAATATCGGTATTTCTTTAGCCAAAACTATGGAAATATCAATATCATTGGTTTGAAAATTAAATTCCACCAGTCTTCGATCTTTCCTGAAAAAATATCAGTACAATGATGCCTTCGAAAGAAAACTTTGCTGAAGGGAGGGGTAAGAATTAATTTCACCCAAAAAAAATTGGTGTTTTCACCTATCAACATGCTTTCGCCCCTCACCTGAGTAATTTCACCCAAAAATGGAATGAAAATGTCTTCTGCAAGAAAATGGATGAAAATGATTGATTTCACCCCCAAGAGGGGTGAAAATGATTTTCGCCCCACCCTAGGGGTGACTTTGATTTTGACTGGAGCATAAAGATGCTATTTCAAGACTTTTTCTCTAGAACGTCTTCATTCAGAAATTCACCTCGAAGAAGGGAAAAAATTATTTTTGCCTCCCTGGGGCAAATTTGACTTTTACTGATGCCCACTTATTATTTTCACCCCAAAAGTCCCAAAAATGGATTTTCGCTCCAAAAGTGCTAAAAAATGGATTTTTGGTGGTACATCTTCCCGGAGCCATAACTTTTGATTTGTTGACCCGATTGTCTATTGTAATATATTGTTGGAAATATTAGGAAGAGATATACAACTGCAAAATTGATGTAATATCTATTTCATCCATTTTCATCCCTCTACGGGGCCTCCAAAGTCTTCATATTGTATTTTTAAGTTGTGCTGGAGAAATTTCTCAGGACAAAAACTTTAATATCTCTCAAATTGTTCAGGGTATTAGGGTGATTATTTTACCATAAGTCTAATTTTTCAATTCACCTCCTTTGGGTAAATGTTCAAGTCCATAGATGTCTGTTTAGACTAATTTCCCAAAAATGGCCACTTCCCAATTCTCGCCTTTCTTGACTTCTGACTGTAGTGTGGCAAAAATGCCATCAGATCCATATAGATGATAAGTTTATCAAGTAAAACTCAATTAATAATGGTTTTGGTCCCAATGTTTATAGCATAATATTCATTAATCATTTTGGGCTAACCAAACAAGATTTATTGATGAGGCTAGGAACTATAGTCTTACCCCTTAGAGTTGGACCTTGCACCCTCAACACTCTTTTCTATGCCATGCCTTATGACTTAACCTTCAAATTTTTATCAATGACTTAAATATGAATACAAGGGTAAGAATTACCATATTATAGCCAATTTGAGCCCTTTGCCCACTACTAGGTGATTGAGGTCAAGCCTAAGGCTCATAAAAATCCTTCTCTCATTTCATCCCTTGGATCACCTTCTTATTATTCTCAAATTCCTATAATTTATGCATTAAGGTCTCTCACCTCACCTGATAATGAACATAAGGATTAAAACTCTAATTCAATTAGCATTAATAATTATAATTTATATAATAATCAACTTGTTCCAGACCTAGCCAAGATTTTCTTGCCTCTTCAAATATTAGGCTTACCTTATATCAATAAGGGTAAAATAGTGCAAATAGGAAGTTGATGCTTCATTATGCCAATATTTCTAATAATATGAAAATCCATGGTGGTAACACTTTTTCTATTAAATGGAAATATGTTTCTTCTTGTCAAACCCATATTCCATTCATAAGAAAATTATTTCTAATATGGGACATCAAATTAAAGAACTAGGAATATATAAGCAAGGCATCAAAGATAACTTATAGACCAAATCTTGGCTAGGATGTTGAGGAATAGGTTACATCCCTAGTTATAGTCAACCCTTGTCCTTTTCTTCTTCTTATAACAATGAATATGAAACCCACTTTCTTTATGGGGTTCCCCATGATGAAACCATTTATTTAAATGGATGGAATTAGTATTAGGATGATGAATACAGGTCATTGGCCCTCATAGATCCTATATCCTTTCAATTTACATAATTTATCAGTGTATATCTCTTAACCCTAATGTTGCGGGCCAAACAAGGTTAAAAATTTTCCTACTTTTATCACATGCCCGTGCATTTAATTTATCAACCCAAGGAGCTTCGTAAACTTGCGAAGGGTCTTGAACAAGATTTCTTACAATAACACTTGAGATGAGTCTGCTAGTTCTACTATTGGGAGGTGTTTCAAAGTTCATCAATCAATCATATACTCCTCAATAATTTATGTAAAAACAATTAAATCTACAGAAAGGAAATATTCATGCATTACTGGAAATAAATCTATTGTAATACTAGAAATAACAATGCGATAAACAATCTTATACAAGTGGTAAAATAATATAGAAAACACAGGAAAGATAGGGGAAGAAATACTGGCTTGGAGTGGGCCTAGGCTCCAGCGGCTTCCTCCCAGCTGAACACGCACTTAGAAACTCTTAGAACTGTATTATAATTATCAAAGTATTACAATGCTTCTTCTATATATCTCTCTACATTTACTATAAAAATATTCTATATATCCTCAGAGAGGTCTACGTGTGTTTATATAGCACACCCACAGATCTGTTACAAATAAGTTATAACAGTCGATTCATTCCAGACTAAACTAAGATAGTTTGGTAAATGTGATCGATGTCTGCTAAAATTGGTATTCATTTCTAACGGTGGCATGTTCATTGATTGGTTTGTGCTTCACTTGGCATTGGTAGGACATTATCATACATCGATGCAATCCCTAATTTAACTCTACATGACGTAGAGTTGGAATTGCACCAGTCTCTATTGTCCACGTCATGCTTGTCTGGTCAACGAGTGAATAATAGAGGTGCCTTCCCTATGAGGAATGTGACTAAGTATGTCGGGCACCTTATCTATGTGAAAGGCACCTTACTGCCATTGGCACCTTCCTAGAAGAGGAAGGCACTTATCTTCTATTGGTGCCTTCCTGTGAGAGGAAGGCACTTGCCTTCTAGTGGTGCCTTCCTATTGGTGCCTTCCTTATGAGAGGAAGGCACTTGCCTTCTAGTGGCACCTTCCTATCGGTGCCTTCCTATGAGAGGAAGGTGCTTATTTTCCTTTGGCACCTTCCTAGAAGAGGAAGGCGCTGGCCTTCTATTGGTGCCTTCCTGGGAGAGGAAGGTGCTTGTCTTTCCTTGGCACCTTCTTGGAAGAGGAAGGTGCCTACTTATGCTTGGCACCTTCCTGGAAGAGGAAGGTGCCTACTTATGCTTGGCACCTTCCTGGAAGAGGAAGGTGCCTACATTCTCTGCATTGATTCCGAAAGAAACAAAGTGCTAGGTCCATGAAAAGACCTCGACTGATCCAAATCTGACTAAATCAACTACAATTCCATAAAAACACACTAAAAACACATGAATTAGATAACATGCATAATTTCATCAAATAATTATATAATCATTCATAAACATATGCAATCCTTATTATACAACTGCATAATAATCAAGAAAATGTATACAAAATATGAGCATTTTTGATGCTCATCATCCCCCCATGCCTAACATATGCCACACCCTCGTGGCATCAAAACTGTAGGTAGCCCTATTGACCCCTCATCGTTGCCATTTCTTGGTGGATTTGGCTGTACCTGCGGCCTGTTTCTACCTCTTCTATGCACTGGCATCTAGAGGCATGGCTCCTCCTTTTCTATGCAGGGTTGTGGGTGATTCTTTTGGCTTTGCTTTCCTCATATTGGCTGCTATCAGAGGTGATCTAGCCAGCGTCATCTCTACTGCCTGAAATGCAACTTCTGTAGCTTGCCATAGGTCAGCATCCGGAGGTCTGACCACTGTAATAGGGATATCTGAATTATCCCTCTTGATATGAACTACTTGGGCTTTGTAAAATTGGGCTACTTTAGGAGTAAGCCCTGCGTTCTCCTTTGCAATTGTAGCAGCTTCCAATTCAGGGCCATACATCATTCAAAATACCTTCTTATCTTGGAGGGCCATCCCCGGGATGACCCGTAAATCTCCCAGAATTGGATGTCCTCTATCGGATTGACGTAGATAAGAGAGCCCCCCTGCATCCTTGAGGTTGCCTTCCTGGTCTTCTTAGCTTTTATCATCTCTTTGAGCAACCGTTCAAACTATTTTTGCCTCTCTACGAATGACTGCATATCCCACTCATCTTCTTCTGGCTCAACTAAGGTCACATTCGCCTTCTTTCGAGCCATCCTAGGCCCTTTTCCTTTGGCCTTTGCAAAAAATGCGGTGGCTCAAATAGGGGTTTTCCCTTTCTCCTTGGTGTATGTCTTCTCACTCCGAGGGGCCTACTCTGTGGTCCCTAGAGCGTTCTCTTCACTCTGGGGGACCTGTGCTGACGTCCTTGGGGGTGCTTCTTTGCCCCCTTGTCTATCCTATGCTAACCCCTCAGGTTCTTCTCTTTCTTCCTTAGGTCTAGGGAGTTCTTCCTTATCCCCTGGTCCTATCTACTATTGTTGGCCCTTGTCCTACTCTGTATCACTTAGGTCAATGACAGGGGGTGTTGTGGGACTTCTTTCCCCTTCACTCCCAAAAATAGAGGAATTCTCCCCCTGCCTTTGAGCTGCTCTATTGGGAGTCCGATCAAAATTCTCTCGAAGAGCATACTCATTCTACAGATGTGGGCGAATCCAATGGCACATCTATTTCTCAATCATTTTGGGTTGATGCATCCCTTCTTTCTGTTACCCTATCCTGGAGTTGCTATTTCTCCTCCCACAACTGCTAGACCAGTTGCTCGAGCTGGGTGATTCTTCTTTCTTGTTCTTCCAATTCCCTTCTATGCTCATTCTGGTAGTCCTCCAAAATTTTCTAGGCCATCTAGAAATTGGTCTACCACTCCAGTGCTTCCTCCAAGGCTACGTTGATCTGATAATTGCTCCTGAAAGTCCTTGCATCTTATGGGCTCTGGTTTGTCAATTATCTGAGGGTTTGGGCTACAATGTTGACTTTCGGGTCATTCTCTTCTTCTTCTATCGATAGGAGGAGTCATCGTAGGTGTTTCCTCCTGGGGACTAGTTCTGGCAGTCGAAACTTGGCCTCGCTGCTAATAAGCGGTGCTCCTTCCTCTTCATACTCGAGCACTGGGGAATGCCCTCTTTTCTCTATACATTTGGGCATTGGTGAATGCCCTATTTATTCCATGAAATTAGGTAATTCTAATTTCTCAATACTTGCCATCTCCTTTGTAGGGCTTCCCTCTTCTTGCCCTATTTTGGCAATAGCATCTTGTTGCATTTCTTGGCCACCATCTCCCTTTGCATTGGGGTTATGCCTCTGTGCTTCTGTGTGGCAGACCAGTGTTGATATCAACCCATGGTGGGCCAAGGCAGACGGTACTCCATTCTAGTACCTAGCTGCTTCTTATTTTAGGGCATTTTCCAGGTAGAAGGACGTGTTCAACATCCTTCCATGCACTAGGTGATTCAGAAACTCCACATGGTAGTGTGCAAATGGGTATACTTCTCGGTGCATGTAAAGAATCAAGAAACCTACTCGAATATCTTTCATAGATTCATGGGAAGGCTACTTTTGGGTTACCCTTCCTTATCTATCTACACATTTTCTCTTGGTAGTAGCAATTTGACGTACGAATTTAGCAGTCCACCTTTGAATATGCATTCACCTGTGAGGGGCATTCCAGTCGCCTACGAGATGTATTCGGGGGTGACCAAAATTTCTACCCCTCACACCTGAGCTACGTCGTCCTTGAAGGAGGTATTGAAATCCTTGGCTACCTCCTTATCCTGGCCTTGACTGACTAGGGTACAGTATTCAAACCATCCCTCAGCCTCGAACTATGTTTTTATTGTCCCCATGATTCCTTCTGTATCACTCGACTCATTCTTTTTCACCGTATGATTCTTCGACCTTCATCCCATGGTGCCTTCCCTTACTACTGTGCTTATTTTTTTTTTCTATCCTTACTTCTTCAGGAAGGCACCTTCTTATAGGGAAGACACCTAACCTTAGCATTTAATTCTAGGGTATGCCTTTTGAGCCATATTATTGGCACGTGGTTCCGACCATGGGGGTATATGATTTTTATGACGATAATATTTTTTCGGTACTGCATAATTTATGAATAATTATATAAAGATTTGAGTTAGTATGCACGTACCTTATTTGGTGTTTCATGCATCATGAAGAGCATTTATTCACTGATTTGTGACACGAGGGAGGGGTATTTTGTTTGTGCGGATTACGCTGGACTTTGGTGCTGAGTTGTTTGATGGTTGGTGTTGAAGACAGACTCTTGATTTGCTCAAAAAAATTATTTGTCCATCATATTTAGAACGTGTGTGCTGATCTCGCCCCATAATTCTCTGAGGTTTTTTTGATTGGGGTGGATTTCCATCACATGGGTGATGGTGGTAATCTGATGCCGCTTGTTCGTGTGGTGATTTCATTCCGATCGAGGAATCCATGAGATTTAAGTACTGGCTATATGTGGAAGGCACTTATGTGGTGCCTTCCTAATGTGGAAGGCACTTATATGGTGCCTTCCCGATGTTGTCGATGCTCTTTGAATGGATGCACCTTCCGGTGGTGGAAGGCGTCTCTGATTGGATGTGCCTTTCGATGGTGGAATACGCCCTTTTGATGATGGTGCCTTCTTGCTACGAAAGGTGCTTTTGAATGGGTGTGCCTTCTTGATGTGGAAGGCACTGCTAAATACCTACACCTTCCTGGGGTAGAATGCACCACTGTATACCTACACCTTCCTAGGGTGGAAGGCACCTCGGTCTGTATGCATCTTCCTGATGTGGAAGGCACCTCGGGCTCTTTTTTTTTTTGTGTGGCGCCTTCCCGCCACAAAAGGCACCTATTTTTTTTTTTTTTATGTGTGCGTCTTATTTATAAGGAAGACGCCTTCTTCTGTTGGAACGCCTTCTTCATAAGGAAGATGTCTTATTATGGCAGGGTGCCTTCTTCATACGGAAGGCGCC
The DNA here is from genome assembly GCA_028583015.1 of Wollemia nobilis. Lineage (NCBI taxonomy): Eukaryota > Viridiplantae > Streptophyta > Pinopsida > Araucariales > Araucariaceae > Wollemia > Wollemia nobilis. The sequence goes on from JAQPPZ010002224.1 coordinate 4,357,237, forward strand.
TTCTTCTGGCTAGGTGCCTTCATTATAAGGAAGGCACCTTATTCTGGTGGGGCACCTTCTTTATAAGGAAGGTGTCTTCTTCTACGCCTTCTTGATGTGGAAGGCACTTTATTCTTTGCAATCATGTTGCAATTGGCTAGGAAAGGGTGATCAAGCCTTCTCAGTATCACTTCATGCAACCTCATATTCTACCTACGAGTGCCGGTGTCAGAATGCTAAGTCGAATCAGGCCTGGTTTCCTAGATACCTATTCCTCCTGCTATCAAGTCCTCCACCTACAAAAAGCAAACAAAAATAAAGAAAAATAAAGGTAGTTAGACACATTCCATGCCTGTTAGGCCCTGGATTAGGATGCCTACAGCTTGCATGTGGGTGTCATCCCTGCAAAACACACCATAAGAAAAAAAACTAAATTAACTGATTTTGGTGAGCACCTCCATGCCCATCGTTTCACCTGTTAAGAGTTTGGTCCAGATCTAACAATATGGGGTCTCCCCCACATCTATTTTGGATTCCACCTGTAAGGTTTTGGATGTGTTATAGAGGTGTAGTCGGTGGCCATTGACCGTTAACAGATTATTGCTGCCATCAATTGTTCTAACATGCACTGCCCCATTCTTTATGAGCTTTACCACCTCATACGGTCCCATCCATCTTTGCATTAATTTACCTTTTATTTCTTGGAACCAAGAATCATACAACAACACCCATTCTCATTATTGGAACTACTTCAGTTTAATGTAGCAATCATGCCACCGCTTTCTTTGCTTTTGTCTAGCTGATCTAGTTGTTGAATCCTTTCTTTTTGAGCATCATCCAAGCTCAAGTTCAATTCTGAAGCCATCCTCAATGTCTTGATTTCAAATTCAATGGGCATCATCGCACTCTTCCCATAGACCAGTTGGAAGGGTGTGAAGCCTATGGTGGATTTCCATGTGGTATTATATGCCCATACTACCTCCAACAACCATGTAGCCCAATATTTTCTATGTTGCTACACGATATTCATCAGGATGTTCTCTATTTCTTTGTTCATCACTTCCACTTGCCCATTTGCCTGCGGATGGTAGGGTGTAGTTTTATTGTGCCAAACTATGTATTGCTCCATCAGCTCCTTGATCAACTTAGAGGTAAATTGAGGCCCTTGGTCTATTGTTATCTCTCTAGGGACCCCAAATCATGTAAAAATGTGGGCAAATAAGAAATCGACTTTCTTTTGAATCTCTCAACGCTTGAAATTCAACCCATTTGGTGACATAATTTGTACAGACCAAAATAAACCTTCTCCCTATTGAAGGTGGATTAATTGGTCCCATGAAGTCCATGCCCCACTTATCGAAGGGTTCCAAGTGTACCTAAGGCTAGAGGGGCATTTCATCTTGATGGGTTGGTCTACCCATTCTTTGGCATTCATCACACTTGTTGGTGTACGCAGTTGCATCCTTGAACAGAGTTGGCCAAAAGTACCTAGCCTGTAGGATTTTATAGGCAGTTCCTTTCCCTACAAAGTGTCCTTCGCATGGTTTGTCATGACACACTTTGAGTACTTCTGAGAACTCCTGTTCTGCTATTCATATCCTTATAATCTGGTCACATCCTATTTTGAACAGGAGGCCATCAATCCATAGGAACGATGCACTTTTCTCTATGACTGCCTACTTTTCTCAAAAAGAGAGAGCAAGTGAGGTTCTTCTGGTGGCCAAGTAATTGGCTATATCTGCGTACCACGATATTTTCTCACTAATGGTGAATAAATTTTCATCTGAAAATTGGTCTTCCACTATTTTATGGTCTGTCGATATTAATCTAGATAGAAAATTTGCTACGACGTTGTCTTTTCCTAGTTTGTCGACTATTGTGATGTCAAATTCCTGCGGTAACAAGAGCCACCTGATAATTCTTCCGCAAATGGTTGAATTTCTCATCAAGTATCTGATGGCCACATGGTATGTGTGGAAAAATACCTTATACCCGATGATATAATGGTAGAATTTGTTTATGGCATGCACAATTGCAAGGAACTCCTTCTCCGTCATCGTGTAGTTGAGCTTGGCTCCTACCAAGTTTTTGCTGACATAGTAGATGGCATAAAATTCTTTGCCATCCTTATGTCCGAGGACTGCTCCAATCGCATCGTTGGATGCATCATAGTAGATATGGAATAGTATGGCCCAATTTGGTCCTCTTAAAATTGGTGTAGATATCAGTTTCTCTTTAAGCAACTGAAACACTTCTTCACAGTCTTCTATCCAATTTAACTCCACATCTTTAGATAATAGAGTGTGTAGTGGTTTTGCAATTTTGCTGAATTTGATGATAAATCACTAGTAGTACCCAACTGATCCAAGAAAACTCCTTACCTATTTCTGCGTTCTGGGGCTGGGTAGGTCTCTGATGACCTCAATTTTTCTTTTATCAACCTTTATTCCTTCTACGGAGAGGTGGTGTCCCAATACAATGCCTTCTTGCATCATCATAAAGCATTTCTTATTGCTCAGGGACAAATTGTTTTCCTTGCTTCTTTCGAGCACTCTTTCCAAGTTCGTCATTGCTTCATCAAAGGTTTCTCCATAGATAGTGAAGTCATCCATGTATACTTTGACCACATCTCCCATCATGTCTAAAAATATGCTAAGCACCACCCTTTGAAAGGTGGCAGGTGTGTTGCATAATCCGAAAGGTAATACTCGATAGGCAGACATTCCCCATGGGCAGGTGAATGTTGTATTATATTGATCCTCTTCTCCTATCTGTATCTAGTTATATCCACTGAATCCATCTAGGAAGGAGAAATACTTCCTCCCAGAGAGTGTATCCAAGACTTGATCAATGAACGGGAGCGAGAAGTGGTCCTTCTTGGTATCTTTGTTTAACACTCTGTAGTCCACACAAATTCACCAATTCCTATTCTTTTTAGGGACTACCACTAACGATGATACCCACTCACTGTTAAAAATCAGATAAATGAATCTGACAGTCAAGAGTTTTTGCAGTTCTTCCTTAAAAATGTATTTTATTGTCGGATTCATTCTTCTCTATGGTTTCCTGCTTGGAGTTGCTTGATCATCGAGGTATATACGATGGGTATAGATATTTGGGCTGATACCCTTCATATCTGAGTAATCCCATGCAAATACCTATTGGTGTCTAACCAGGAGCTCTTCTACTTTTGTCAATTGTGTGGGAGTCAACCCACTGCTGACATTCAATGTTCTTCCTAGCCCGACGTGTATCTACTAAACATGGTGATCTTGGGCACTAACCAATGGTGATCCAGGCATGGATATGGAGGTCTCCCCATGGAGGAACTCCACAATAGCACCATCTTCATCTTCTTCTTTCGACTCATCCAACGTCATCACCGGCTGGATCATGGATAGCTTAGGATTTTCATGCTCGATCAACATGGGTTCTCCTAATGAGTCGATGGACTGTACTGGGGGTGAAATAGTCAACCTTTTAACATTTTTTCCATCAAAGATGGTCATCAACCCATATTTATAGCTGATGTAAGTGTCAGCTATTGCTAGCCATGGCATTCCCAAGATGAGCGGGTAACCGCCCAACCTAGTTTTAGATTGCAAGACTAAAAAGTTAGCTGGGTATTCCCACATGCTGACTGTCACTATGATGTATTCCAACATTCCTTTCGGTGCCACGGTCGATCGATCAGCCAGCTGTAGCACTATTATAGTGGGTTTTAAGTTCATGAGCTGTAGCCTTTGCATGGTATCCTGAGGCATTACATTTATGGCTACTCTGAGATTGACCAACATATTTTTTTTTTTGAAAAAATGAAAAACTTGTATTAATACAAAGAGCAATTACAAGCGGGAGAGAACACATCCCAACCAAGAACAGCAAACAACACTACAAGAGTAGAGCACAAAGTCAACCCAGCTCAACACAAAGCAAAGAAGTCAACTGGGCGCGAAAAAGCGACATGTCGCGAAATCGCGACATGTCGCGAGATCGCGACAGTCAACCCCGTCTCCTCCGCAGCGGTGCCAACAGTCACGAAAACGCGACATGTTGCGAAATCGTGACATGTCGCGAAATCGTGACATGTCGCGAAATCGCGACATGTCGCGAAATCGCGACGACATCTCCCTCCAGCGACCCTTCGCCAAAATTGTCGTGAAATCGTGACTAGAAGACCAACTTGCTCCATAACGCCAAAAAGGTCGCGAAATCGCGACAGAGTGCCTCCGAATCATCCAACCATCAAAAGTGTCACGAAATCGCGACGAATTATCCTTATGGCATCCAGATCGCAAAAGCGTCGCGATATCGCGACAGTTTTCTCCATTCTGCTGGTAAGCCAAAATTGTCGCGAAATCGCGACGAGATTTTCTTGCAGCAGCCATCGCCAAAAAATGTCGCGATATCGCGACAAATTATCCACTTTGCACCACATCAGCAAAATGGTCGCGATTTCGTGACGGGTTTTCCTTATGACACCAGATCGCCAAAAGTGTCGCGATATCGCGACGGTTTTTCCTTTCGGCGCCCAGTTCTCAAAACTATCGCGATATCGCGACGAATTTTCCACTTTGCTCTCCATCTGCAAAAGTGTCGCGATATCGCGACAAGTTTTCCAGTTAGCCCCAAATTGCCAAAACTGTCGCGATATCGTGACAATTTTACCATGCGCCTTCCCCGAGGGCCGCGATGGCGCGACATGTCGTGATATCGTGACAAAAACCCGCCAAAGGCCGTGAGGGCGCAACCTGTCGCGATATCGCGATAGCTTCCAACTTGAAGCTGCGACGGCGCTACAGGTCGCGATATCGCGACAGAAATCTTCCTTAGCATAAAAAACACTGCACATCATTTCAGAAATCGTTCAAGGCATTGTCGAATCTCTGCATCCTCCACAGGCATGTCACTGTGCAGCTGCATCCCAACCTCCCTTTCAGCACCCATCTTAGCAAGGAAATCGATCGCCTTATTGAGATCTCGATTCACATAGACAGGTATCACATCATCTAATTCCCTCCAAAGCTCTTTAATTTGGGAGACTAAGATCCGCAACCTCCAAGCTTTCGAGACAAAGTTTCTCATACAGTCAAGAGCACCCACCAAGATTTGGGAGTCAGACTCAATAATAATCTTCCTGTGTCCCTGTTTGATAGCCCAGAAGGAGGCAGATTTAATGGCAAAGGCCTCGGCTTCATTGTTTGTGGCACATCCCAGACCCTACGAGTTCCCAATAGAGCAAAGACCCGGCATGATCGCGGCACACTACTCCAATTCCAGCACTTCCCGGATTGCCTTTAGCGGCTCCATCGGTATTGATTTTGATCCATCCTTCGGGAGGAGGTTTCCAACTACCACTCACCTGCCTTTGTTGAATAACAGCTCCCTCTTCCAAAGGCTCGAAGAGATTGAATTTCCCCCTCGGCATGAATGGCAACCGTTTCCGCCACTTTGCTCCAAATGACTTGCCATATTCCTTCTAGAGAGGAGAAGGTTTCACGGAAAATACGGGCATTTCTCTCCAACCACACCTGCCACCAGATAAAAAATAAACCAAGCTCCCAGCCAATTCGAAGAGCTTTGGATTTAAATCTACCTTTCTTCCAGCTTTCCCATATATTGTTTCGAGACAAGACCCCATTAGCCTGAAGTTTAAAGTGGGAGAACCAGCGTTTCCAGATCTGTCTTGTGAAAGAACATTCAAACATTAGATGATCCGCAGTTTCCTCCTGCTTGTGGCATAACACACATTGAGAAGGGCCAATGATGCCTCTGAGTCTGAGATTGTCATAGGTGAGAATTCCATTATGCAAAAACTGCCAGGCGAAGAAGTTCACTTTCGGCCAGCCCTGGGGATGCCATATCTTTCTCCAATCATGAACCAAAAAAAAGTGTGGGGGGGCTCTGGAAGGATCTCATCATATCCCTCTTTCACAGTATAAACCCCAAGGCTCCCATAGCCCCAAGGCCGGTTCATCCTCCTCATCTCTCCCGGTAAGAAACCGTTACGCCAAGATTTTTCCCAAAGTAGGTACCAACTCTAGAGGGATTGGTATTGGCCACTCATCCGGCCGCTTAAACTTTATGATCTTGTAGTCCCCCAATTGACTAGTGTTAAAGTAGCTCTCAATTTGGATCCATCCCTTATCTTCTATAGCAGATTTTATCGGTTGCAATTCAGGAAACACAACAATAATGGGAGGATTCTGGTCCCAGGAATCAGTCCAGAACCGAGCCTTATCCCCTCTCCCCACTTTCCAGAATAGTTGATCTTTGATGAGTTGAGCTCCAAGCTTGAGCGCCTGCCACACTGATGATCCAAAACCTTCCAGAGGAAAGCGGCCCACATCATTAGGATGGACAGAACCCAAGTATTTGCTAGAGAGGATTCTGCTGAAGAGGGATGTTGGCTGAGAAATCCACCTCCAATACAGTTTGCCAGCCAAAGCCTTGTTGTTAAACTTGGAGCTTCTTAGTCCCAACCCTCCTTTTTCCTTGGGTTGGGTAACCTTGTCCCGGCCAACCAAGGCCCATTTCCTCTCTCCCTTGGCACCTTCCCATAGAAATATTCTAGCCATTTTATCCGGCTCTTTCCAAATAGGCTGGGGAGCGACCGGGATGGAGAATTTATAAATTGGCATGGCACTGAATAACGGCTGCAGAAAAGTTAGACGACCCCCATAACTTAACCATCTATGAGACCAATGGTTCATTCTATCTTTGATGCCATCCAATAGGTCCTTCCAAACATCTATTTTCAGTTTTTTGAAATGGAGAGGGACCCCCAGGTAAACTACTGGGAGAGAGGTCCGAGTGAAACCTAAAATCTCAATAACTCTGTCCTGTAACCGTTGATCAATATTGAAGAAGATCACTTTGGATTTATTGTCATTGATGACTTGATTAGAGGCCCGGAGGTAGACATTTAGAGTATCTCTGATTCTTCTTGCTTCCCTAAGGCTGGCCACTCCCACCAATCCAGTATCATCTACAAACTGTAAATGAGTCAAAACTTCAGCCCCGACCTTAATACCTGTTATCTGACCTTGAAGTCTTCTTCTCAGAAAGAGTCTACCCAATCCTTCAGCCAAGATGAGGAAGAGATAAGGAGAGCAAGGGTCTCCTTGCCGAAGGCCACGAGAGGCACCAAAAGGAGGCGAGGGAAGTCCCTTGATAAGAAAAGAGTATGAAGGCGTAGAAATACAGCTCATGACCCAGTCTGTCCAGTCCTGAGAGAAACCAAAGGCTGTCAACATCTTTGCCAAGAAGCCCCACTCCACCCTGTCATAAGCCTTGGACATATCCAGTTTAATGAACATTCCTTTGTTCCCAGATTGGTGCATTGTATGGATAGCCTCCTGTGCTAGAATCACTCCATCCAAGATTTGCCTCCCTTCAACAAAACCCCCTTGCTCTGGGGAAATTATATTATGCAGGATAGGTTTTAACCTTTCAGCCATAATCTTAGTGATTATTTTATAGATCACATTGCATAAGGCAATAGGTCTAAAATCAGATAAATGAACCCCCCTTGCTCCTTTTGGAATTAAAGTAATGAAGGTATGATTTAGAGCCTTGAGCATTCTTTTATTGGTTCTGGACTCCTCAGTGACAGCCAGAACATCTTCCTCCAGGGTATCCCAAAAGGCCTGGAAGAACTCAATAGGGAAGCCATCAGGACCGGGCGATTTTCCAGTACTCATCCCAAAGACCACCTTCTTAAGTTCATCTCTATCTATGGGTCTAAGTAGGGCCTGGTTCTCTTCAGGAGAGATTATAGAAGGAATGACAGCAATAACTTCATCTTGGGCTTCCCCATCTTGCTCCATACTTTCCTTAAAGAGTTTTGAGAAATACTCCATTGAGTGGGAGTGCATACCGGGAAGAGTGTCAAAAGAGTATCCATTCTCATCTTGAAGGAATTCCATATTATTCGCTTGTCTCCTAGCACGAGCGGAGCGCTGAAAATTTTTTGTATTTATGTCTCCTTCTAATAACCAAGTATTTCTTGCTCTCTGTTTCCAGTAAATCTCTTCTTGATTATCAATATCCTCAACCGCTTTGCGCAAAGCATCATCCTCGGATTTAAGGTGCTCGGAAATGTTTCCTTCCCTGTAATGTTTTTGCACCTCATCCCATCTGGCCAACAAGGGGGCCCGTTGGTCTTGGAAGTCTGATTTGTTAGTTTGCCTCCATTGTTTCGGTTTACACTTGACAAATTGAAGTCTGTTTGTGAAATTTGAACATTGCGGTCCCAAAAGGTGGGCGGCCATCTTCCCACCACTGAGGAATTTTTCTTCGGAGATCTTCTTTTTGCAACCAAAAATTTTCAAATTTAAATGGTTTATGGTATTGCCCTGTCATAGCCCCTCCCTCCAGCAAAATGGGAAAGTGGTCTGAAACTGGGCCTTCCAAAATCTGAAATTTAATATTCCATTTCACAAATGCTTCCTCCGAGACCAGAAACCGGTCTAGTTTTACCTTCCTGTTGTGTGGCTCTCTTCTCTTATTAGTCCACGTAAAATAAGTGCCGGGACCTTTGATATCAACAAGGTGAAAGGCCTGGACTTGAGCAATCAGAAGCCTATCCCCTGGATCCAAAACTGGGATACCACCTTCCTGATCCCTGGCGAGATAATTTGGCATTAAAATCCCCAACAATAATCCAATCGCAATCTTCTCGGGAGGATCTCATTGAATGAACAACATTCCATTGAAGCCGCTGGCCATCAATGCTTTGAGCCCCATAGAAGTTTGTGATTAAAACCTGTTCAACTGTAACAATGTTCTTAAAGAGAGATGTGAGAACACCCCTCCAAGTCTGTATGTTCTATTGCTATCCACACCGAGAGGGTTCCAAAGAGTAACAATCCCCCCGAAGCTCCTTGGGCCGCCACATCCATATATCCGAGCGCCCCTCCATATTCTACTAACGAGTTTTACACATAAGATCTAAAGACATTTTTGTTTCTGAAGGAGCAAAAAGTCTGTTTTGTGTCTTCCTAAAAGTCTTTGAACAACAGATTGATGGGTTCTCTTTGTTTAAACCCCTTACATTCCGAGGATTGTATAATCATTGGAAACCTTGGGAGCAATAAGAGTCAATTGTTCTCACCGATCCTCCATTGATCAGCTTGTCCCCTTGCGCTACTAGTATATCCTTATTGGATTTTCTACCAGCTCCTTGGGAATTACTATTCTTAGACCTCTTTTCCACCTGGTTAATCCCCAACGCTGGTCTTTCTCTATTCTTTTCTGCACTTCCCATGTTGACATCCTTAATAACTGGTTGTGCAGGGGAATGGATTACCATAGCCCCTAGGTTCTCTGGCTGCAAAGTCTCAGGGGTTTCAATCACCTGTTCTAAGACAGGAGTAGATGATAGAGGAGCATGAGAGTGGGTGTTATTATCCTCAGCATTCCCATCCACTCCTTCCATGACTTGGTCTTCTTGGTCTACAAGGGATTTGAAGATTTCATATCGATTGGTTGGCTTGGTTTGAGCCTGCTCTTTGCCATTTCTCTTTTTGTTTTTCCTCCGCTTCTGCTGTTCAAAGCCATATTTCTGGGCATCAGAACCCTGGGGGATATTGAGGGGTTCTTTGACCGGAGTGAACTTACCCTCTCTGGGGCGATTTGGCGCTCCCGACGGAGCTTTCGCTTTTGTGGTCAGGATATTTGGGCAGAACCTAGCCAAATGGCCATGCTTATGGCAGACTCTGCATCTAAAAGGTAAGGCTTCATAGTCTAGCTGCTGTATCCAGGTTAGTCCTGCCAACTCCAATTCCACCTCGGCTGGAAGTGGCTGGCTAATATCCATTTCTACGCATATTCTAGCAAAGACAGCAGTATTTCCCTCAATGGTATCTCTGGAAACTCCCAAATATCTACCTAGAGAATTACCAATCAACTCAAGAATCTGCTCACCCCAAAACTCCATCGGGAGAGCGTACAGCCGAATCCAAACCGGGACAGCCGTGGGCTCAATGCGAGGATCAAAACCCACTCTCCACGGTTGGACAAATAATCCTGCCGGGCCGTGGCTCCTCTTCTCTGATTCAAATGCTCTGTTTCTATCTGCTAAAGAAGAGAAACTAATAATAAAATACCCATTGCTTATAGGCCATAGAGAGTACTCACCAATGGGCTCCCAGTTCTGTCTCACCCAGGTGTGTAGAAAGTTCGAGTGGGCCGGATACCCATGAATTTGCGAGATCGAGATCATGGGTAGCACGGTATATAATCGTATCCTCAACCGGTTTTGGTTCTATGACAATCTTAGGCACGGAGGCGGATTGTGGAAGGCGGCCGTTAACTCTGTTTGCAGGTAAACCCTTTCCAGCATTCTTAAATAGCATTTGATAAGCACTACGCTGAGCTTCATCGGAGGAAGATGCAGGGTTTTCTTTTAATATATCAGCATATGAGCTTTTCTTCCCATCGATAGATCCTGGAGGAGACCCCATTGGGCCCTCCCGAGGCAACGAACGATCCTTCAAAGTAGTGTAGATTCAATCCACCGGAGGTCCTGGAAGAATCTTCCCACCAGAAACCCTGGAGCTTCGCCCGGTGCCCACAGAAGGTTTCCCGCCAAATCGCCAGAGCTCGAAAAAACCTCACCGCCCTTTCGGTTTTTGAGATTGACCAACATATTAGATATGGAATATCCCTCAATATTTATAGTCAGCATCGGGCTGCCCGGGTTTGCATACCTAGGATGACACATTTTGCCCATCATCAAATCTGCTAGTTTACCCATGACATTGATAGTATGGGTTGCCCTTCATCCTAGCTTCCTTAGACACATCTCTCTTATTGCCTTGGTATATATTAGAACATATCGGATGGCTTGAAATAATGGAATTATCACGGTGAGGTTATTCAAGCTAGACAAGATATCGAACTCTGGCTGCATTACTTTCCTCTATTCTTGCAGCTAGTTGGGAAATTGAGCCTTTGCTCTCTCAGGTGTTTCTTCTATCACCTCTTCTACAATATATGTTTCTCCTACCTCTTCATCCTATTCTACTAGTGGAGGTGTTCCTACTCCTAGCTATCTACAAGACCTAAGCTAAATATGGTACATCAGATACATCTCACCCTCCATGTTGTATGCTGGCTGGTTCACCTTGTTATTAGGATTTGCCGTCAGTTGTGTGGGTAGCTGCGTAGGTCTCACTACTAGTAATGCCAGTAAATTATATTGGGGGTGAGCTAGTGCTACATTCTATGGAGCCTCTCCACTGCTGCCCAGGATATGGATATGGCATCCATGGATGTTGGTTTGAGAATGCTACTGGGGGTGCGTTGGACCAGGGTGATGGCCCCCACCACCCCATGTTAGGTGGTTGAGGCAGGCCTTGGGACATGTATGGTCCTCCCCCATATGACGAAATTCCAATTGGCATATTACCCATAAGGGGTTGTGGCCAACTCTTCTGATTGCCTAAGAAATAGGCATCCGTGCTTTCAACATCCTCCTGATTACTGGGCAGTTGTGGGCATAATTGAGTTTTATGGTTTAGCCTACAAACTGCACATACTCTAACTTTTTTCTATGGGAATGCATTCCTTGCATGCCTCCCTCTACATTTTAGATAGAAATAAGCCAATGCTGCTTTGTTTTCTTGCTTATTTTTCTCTAAAAGTAGTGTATCCATCTGCAATGCTAGATATGAGAGCATTTCGCTCTTTAAATCTTCCAGCATGTTACCTATTTCTATCTTCATGACTGAAGCAGTCACTTTCACGGTTCTAGAAGTGGTCTTGCCTCTCCTTCTTGAGTAGTTCCAGCATAGTTGTCAGATGTCTTCCATAGGGTGCTGGTAGACATCACCTCAAGAAATCATGTTAAGAGCCTCCAATGATTCATTGGTAAGTCCTCTAAAAAATATTCTTTTGAGGGACTAATCAGATAGTTTCATGTAAGGAGATCATTGAAGATTGAAGTTGAATCTCTCCCAGTATTCCTTGAGAGACTCATCTTATTTCTGCGTCATGCTTAGGACCTCTTCTATGAAGTCTCTTGCTCTCCCAAAATCTTGGTATTGCTCTAAAAATAGCTTCTTCATTTGATCCCAAGTGGCAAAGTGTTTGTCTCCCAGACCGATGAACCACTGTAGAGATGCATCATCCAATGTGGAAGGAAAGAGTTTCAACTTTTGCGTATCAGATTTGTAGTCCACAGACCTGCATAAGACATCAAAATTAAATAAAAATAGGTCAGGATCCTCATTTGGGTATCCTATGAAGGTCGAAAGGTGAGCAGGGGATATGTTTTTCATTTTGGTATATCCTGCTCCTTCATCAATCAAGAAACTAAATCCAGATGAGACTTCTTTGTTTTCAACCCTTTTTTCAAGAAATACGGTCTCTAATGCAATATTTATGGCCTTATGGTCATTTAAGACTTTCTAAGTCAATGCTCTAAGGTTGTCTGGGGTTATTGTATGATCTTCTACAACTTTCCACAACAGGGCTTTCTCTAAGGGTGTCCTATTAAACTGGGGATTTATGATGATTCATTCTTCCCCAAGTTGATGGGATGAGGAGGCACTTTGCACAAAGTGTGGATCCTCACTCCAATGGATTGCTGGTGGTGGATAGGGTGAGTCTATTTCAAATTTAGAATGTTTGACTGACTCAGGTTCTGGTGGATTGGTTTTTATAAATCGACCGTCAGGTCCTCTTCTTCTCAAAGAACTCATACAAGGTCAGATGGAAGGTTTCTAGGTATTGTAAATAATCTAGTTGAGACGCTTCCCCAGCAATGACACCAAAATGTTACAGGCTAAACAAGGTTAACTTCTTTCCTACTTTTGTCACATGCCCATGCATTTAATTTATCAACCCAGGGAGCTTCGTAAACTTGCGAAGGGTCTTGAACAAGATTTATTACAATACCACTTGAGATGAGTCCGCTAGTTCTACTATTGGGGGGTGTTTCAATGGTCGTCAATCATTCATACACTCCTCAATAATTTATGTAAAAAAAATTAAATCTACAAAAAGTAAATATTCATGCATTCCTAGAAATAAACCTATTGCAATACTAGAAATAACAATGTGATAAACAATCTTATAAAAGCGGTAAACTAATCTACAAAACACAGGAAATATAGGGGAAGAAATACTCTCTTGGAGTGGGCCCAGGCTCCAATAGCTTCCTTCCAACTTAACACGCACTTAGAAACTCTTAGAATTGTATTATAATTATCAAATTATTACAATGCTTATTCTGTATATCTCTCTACATTTACTATCAAAATATTCTATATATCCTCAGAGATGTCTACGTGTGTTTATATAGCACACCCATAGATATTTTGTTACAAATAAGTTATAACAATCGATTCATTCTAGACTAAACTAAGATAGTCTGGTAAATGTGATCGACGTCTGCTAAAATTGGCATTCGTTTCTAACGGTGGCATGTTCACTAATTGGTTTATGCTTTGCCTAGCATTGGTAGGACCTTCTCATATATCGGTGCGATCCCCAATTTAACTCTACATGACGTAGAGTAGGAACTGGACCAGTCTCTATTGTCCACGTTGTACTTATCTGGTCAAAAAGCAAAGAACAAGGGCACCTTCCCAATGATGAAGGTGCCTAAGTATGTCGGGTGCCTTCTCTATGCGGAAGGTGCCTTATTGCCATTGGTGCCTTCCTGGAAGAGGAAGGAGCTTATCTTCTGTTGGCGCCTTCCTGTGAGAGGAATGTGCTTGCCTTCTAGTGGCACCTTCCTGTCGGTGCCTTCCTTATGAGAGGAAGGTGCTTGCCTTCTAGTGGTGCCTTCCTATCGGTGCCTTCCTGTGAGAGGAAGGCGCTTATTTTCCTTTGGTGCCTTCCTAGAAGAGGAAGGCGTTGGCCTTCTATTGGCACCTTCTTAGGAGAGGAAGGCGCTTGTATTTCCTTGGCACCTTCCTAGAAGAGGAAGGTGCCTACTTACGCTTGGCACCTTCCTAGAAGAGGAAGGCACCTACTTATGTTTGGCACCTTCCTGGAAGAGGAAGGCGCCTACCTTCTCTGTGTTGATTTCGAAAGAAACAAAGTGCCAGGTCCATGAAAAGACCTTGATTGATCCAAATATGACTAAATCAACTACAATTCCACAAAAACATACTAAAAACACACGAATTAGATAACACACATAATTTCATCAAATAATTATATAATAATTCATAAACATATGCAATCCTTATTATACAGCCGCATAATAATCAAGAAAATGTATACAAAATATGAGCATTTTTGATGCTCATCACTGTTAGTAAAAAAATGACTAACTACATAAAAACAACTGATGCACCTTTTTGCATATTTTCCAAGAAGACCGAAGTGGCCCATATGCTAAATATCAAAGAAAAAGCAATACCGCAATGAGGTAAAAGTGTCACGATATCGCGACATGTTGCATTTTCGCAAGCAAAAGCAAAAAGAAAGAGCAAGGAGGAAAAAGTGTCGCGATATCGTGACACGTTGCATTTTTGTGGCTAAGAGCAACAAAATAGAGGAAGGAGGCAAAAGTGTCACGATATCGTGACATGTTGCATTTTTGCGGCTAAGAGCAACAAAAGAGAGGAAGGAGGCAAAAGTGTCGTGATATTGTGACATGTTGCATTTTCGTGGCTAAGAGCAACAAAAGAGAACAAAGAGGCAAAAGTGTCACGATATCGCAACATGTTGCATTTTTGCGAGCAAAAGCAAAGAGAAATAGCAAGGAGGAAAAAGTATCGCGATATCGTGACATGTTGCATTTTCGTGGCTAAGAGCAACAAAAGGGAGCAAGGAGGCAAAAGTGTCATGATATCGCAACATGTTGCATTTTCGTGGCTAAGAGCAACAAAAGAGAACAAAGAGGCAAAAGTGTTGCAATATCACGACATGTTGCATTTTCGCAAGCAAAAGCAAAGAGAAAGAACAAGGAGGAAAAAGTGTCGCGATATCGTGACATGTTGCATTTTTGCGGCTAAGAGCAACAAAAGGGAGCAAGGAGGCAAAAGTGTCGCGATATCACGACATGTTGCATTTTCATGGCTAAGAGCAACAAAAGAGAACAAAGAGGCAAAAGTGTCGTGATATCGCGACATGTTGCATTTTCACGAGCAAAAGCAAAGAGAAAGAGCAAGGAGGAAAAAGTGTCATGATATCGCAACATGTTGCATTTTCACGAGCAAAAGCAAAGAGAAAGAGCAAGGAGGAAAAAGTGTCGCGATATCGCGACATGTTGCATTTTTGTAGCTAAGAGCAACAAAAGGGAGAAAGGAGGCAAAAGTGTCGCGATATCGCGACATGTTGCATTTTTGCGACTAAGAGCAACAAAAGGGAGCAAGGAGGCAAAAGTGTCGTGATATCGCGACATGTTGCATTTTCATGGCTAAGAGCAACAAAAGATAACAAAGAGGCAGAAGTGTCGTGATATCGCAACATGTTGCCTTTTCACGGGCAAAAGCAAAGAGAAAGAGCAAGGAAGATACAAATGTCGTGATTTCGCAACATGTCTCATTTTCGCAACTAGAAGTGGAAGAAGAGCAAATTAAGAGATGAATGTCATGATTTCGTGACATGTCTCATTTTCACGGCTAGAAGCGACAGAAGAGCAAAGCAAGAGATGGACGTCACAATTTCATGACATGTCTCATTTTCACGATAGGAGGCAGCAAAAGAGCAAAGTAAGAGATGAATGTCGCAATTTTGTGACATGTCTCATTTTCATGGCTGGAAGTGATAGAAGAGCAAAACAAGAGACGAATGTCATGATTTCATGACATGTCTCATTTTTGCGGTTAGAGGTGGCAAAAGAGCAAAGCAAGGAAAGAATGTCGTGATTTCGCGACATGCCAGCTGTAAAGGAATAAAATGTATTTTTGGCAATCAAAGGTATGCACTGACACCAAGAAGTGATTTTTGACATGATTATAAAAAATATAGGATAGAGCAGGCTTGCCAGATGATTGAAAATGTGACAGGCTCGTCTAGAATCTAATATGCAGTGAAGATATATAATTCATAGAAGACTTGTGTATTATTAGAAATTGCAGATGATTGCTTGT
Source organism: Wollemia nobilis (assembly GCA_028583015.1). Classification (NCBI taxonomy): domain Eukaryota; kingdom Viridiplantae; phylum Streptophyta; class Pinopsida; order Araucariales; family Araucariaceae; genus Wollemia; species Wollemia nobilis. The sequence goes on from JAQPPZ010002224.1 coordinate 4,373,271, forward strand.
AAAATAGTAAGATGTACTTAGAAAAATATACTCTTTTAGGGTATATATAGGGGTGAGCGACTCTAGAAAAAGGGTCGGCTCTTGGACGTTTACAAGACTAAATGCATGTACTTCGAATACAAGCAATAAAATCACATCTCCCATTGGCTTCTGGTTCATATCGTGCAAGTGTATGTATTAATGTTCTTTATTTATGCTTACAATATTGAATTGTAAATTGAGTTTGTTCTTATATATGAACTTTCGTAATACATAAATCATATTTCTGGAATGAGAATCTAATATATATGCATGTTAAATGAAATATTAGAAATCATATATGAAATTATATAATTTCTGCATGGAAATATGTTTAAATGCTTTGGATAGAAGTAAGTAAATCTGTATTCATTGTTGTCTAATATGCACCATATATTAGATCTAGATTTGGCTATATTTACCTCTCTTTCAGTATTACTTCCTTCCCATTTTCCCATAAAAAACTTCAAGGAACCAGCCTTCTCTGGAGATCAGGCGAAAAGTCTCGAACCTTCTTGTCTTTTCAATGTTGACAAAATCTAAGGCGCAACTAAACAACCCAAGGCAGATTTTGTTCCAACAATCACCTAACCTATCTTGAGTTGATTGCTAATGAAGACAATTATGAGATGAAAATGTTCTAAATGATCCTCCCTAACATAGTCTCATGGACTATCTCATGTAAAATTACTTCTATTTTGGTGGATCCTTTTCCAATTTGCAAATGTTGTCATCTCATAGCCAATCAACAATAACCAACTAACTTTATATCGTATAGATCTTAAGAGCCTGGAAGTGCTGCCATCTCCCTCTTGATTGGAAGAAAATACTTGTATTCAAAATTAGAAAATAGTGGATATTGATATTGGGACTCCTAAATATCCTTAATCTAGGAAAGTTCTTGACCCCAACCAAGTATGAGAAATATATCATGCTTTTGATAAAATTCAAGGATACTTCACTTGGTCTTGTGCTGATATACCAAGTCTTAAACTTGCTCTAATCATATACCATTGAGTTGTCACTCAATGCAAAAAATTTAAAGCAAAAATTATTAAAAATACATGCAAAATTTGCTTTGCTAGTCAAAGAGGATATTCAAAAACTCCACAGTGTTGGCTTTATTAAATCCATTGACTATTTTGATTGAATCTCTAACATGGTTTCTATAACTAAGAAAATAGATAGCATTGAAGTATGCATAAGCTTTGAGGAAATTAATAGAGCATATCCTAAGGATTATTTCTCTCTTTCCAACATTGACATAATTGCTAATTTTATTTTAATATGTGGAATGCAATATTTTATGGATAAAATTTCAATCTATAATTAGATCAAAATTACTCCTTAGGACCAAACTAAAATAAGTTTCAACACCACATATGGAACTTTTTTTATCTAGTTATATCCTTTGGAATAAAGAACATAGAAGATACCTACTAGAGTTCCATGCCATAAATCTTTCACAATTTTATGCATGACATCATGGAGGATTATATCAATGATATTCGCGGTTAATATTTAAACTAGAAGATCATGTGTGAGATCTAAGGAACATATTCAAGTGAGTACAAGAGTATATGGTATGGCTAAAGCCTTAAAAATGTATTTTCATGGTTGAATTAGAAAACCTATTGGGATTAATTGTATTCTAATGTGGTATCAAAGTTGATCCTAATAAAATATTAGCTATTGTTAATATGCTATCCCATTGAAATTTAAAATAGCTTAGAAGTCTCCAAGAGGAAATCTAAGCCACATCTAGATTCATCTCCCAACTAGCCAACAAGTGTCAACCATTCACCAAGCTTTTGAGGAAGGATATGGTCTTCAAATAGGAGGCTAACTATCAAGAAACATTTGATGCTCTCAAATCCTACCTTTTGCATCCTCTTGTTCTTATCCATTGAAATCCCTCTAGGCCCTTGTTGTTATATATAGCAGTCATAGATCATGACTTAGAAAATATGTTGGTGCAACATAATGACTAACATTTAGAGTGATCCATTTTTATATCAGTATGACTTTGGTCAATTATGAATTCTACTATATTCCATTAGAGAAGCTTTTTCTAGCTATAGTATTTGCTTCCTAAAATCCTGAACAATACATTCTTAGCCATAATACCTTTATCATCACAAGGGTTGATCCATTATGTTATCTCATTTGCCAGTCTCACCACTTAGGATGAACCACTATGTGGATAATTACAATTAGTTAATTTTCTTGAGTTTTTTAATCAAAATTTTATGAAATGTGAGGTCAATATTAACCAATTAGTAGATGCACCTTTAGAAGCTAGACATCCCTTAGCAATATTTGTTTGCAAGTTAGTATTCACCTCACAAGTATGTAAACCTAACTCTTGGATTCTATACTTTGATGGTTCAATGTGTCAAAGGAGAAGGGGTAGGAGTCATTTTGATCACTCCTTAACAACAACTAATCCCTATATCATTTAAGCTTATATTTTTGTATATCAATAATGCCATTGAGTATGAAGCCCTTATACTAGGGCTATGTGTAGCATTATCCCTCCAAGTTAGAATCCATTTCATATGTGGATATTCCTAGCTTGTAGTCAACCAAGTGGTGTTTATCAATTTAAAGATAAAAATATTAAGCCATATAAAGACTTCATGGATAAACACATGGCTAATTTTGAAAAAATCACCATTGAGGCTATCTCTAGGTCTAGCAACTTCCATGCCAATGCTATGGTCTTGACTACATCCCTCATCCCATTACAACTAGATCATAAATAAGTTATGATTATCATCTAGTAAATTAGGTATCCTTCAACCTTAGAGTCTAGACAACATACCACTAGGATTATTTTCCATAGAAGTATTTCCTTCCCCTGATCCTTGGTACAAGGAAATGTTTACTTTTATTAAGGATGACACCTTGTTTGATGGTTTGAATTACAATAAGCATAATATGTTGGAGAATATTACATTATTTGATACATGATAATGTACCCCATGGAACCTTCATGGTATATCTTGTAAATATCAGATTAGGGTCAAGTATTATATTAGAGTGTGAGTAATATTTTATGAAATGTAATAATGTACAAAAAATGCACAAGTGCTATGTAAGTGTTTATGTGAGTCAATAGCTTTTGGTCTCTAAATATTGGGTAATTAATGCCTAAGGGCTTTTGGACTTTTTGATGATAGATTGTAATTGATTCTTCTATTTGTTGTATTATTGAGGATAGTTGCACAATTAATTATTTATCTTATTTCTCCTAGAATATCCCATTTGGTGATTTAGCGGACATGGCCTCCTTGACTAACATAGGTTGGTAGGGTAGGCTTATGCATATGGTGGATGGTTGAAACATGATTAGATCTAATAGGATAGGCTACTAAGGATAAATTTATAGACTAATGGTAGGTTTCATCTTGAATTCTTTTTTGCATGCCTTCCTCTTTGCATGTGTGACTACCATGTATCGCCAAGTGAGGTAGAAACTCCTTTGGCCAAATGTGGGCCTTCATCATTTGAGCATGAATTTTTTTCTCCTTGGGCTCTCGACTAGTTGCCACATATCTATATTTGAGTCTTGTTGTTACCTTCTCTTCTTCAACCTACTCCCCTATATCAAAAGGAATACATAAATGGTTGGATTGAAAATCAATGGCCACAAGCCTTACCACCCTCAATGTGGCTAGCTCAAGGTGATCAGCTGTAATAACTTAAATTTAATTTTATCAATCTAGAGTAATTAAGGTTAGATTTAAAGAGTAGGAATCCAATATAGATTGTACCATGGGTATCAATTCTAAGCTTAAATTAGATCTCTTTTAGTTTCAGGTTTTGCAAAAAAATAATGATTGTAGTGAACAAAAATTAAATTGTGCAGGAATGAAAATAAAATGCAATTTATGATTTATGCAATAAATATGATATTTACCTATTGATGAGTTGATATATTCATGAGGATAACTAATAATAACTACCTATTGATGAGTTGATCTATTGGTGAGGATCCTCGTGTAGTTAGTTTTAATTATCTATTCTAACTTTATATTTTATGAAAATGCAATTTAATTTATTTTATATTCTAAGGTTAATTAACTATTTCTAACCTATTTTAGGGGCAAGATATTAGAGACTAACTGTAGGAGTGGGTCCTACCTCCTAGGGGACAGTGTAAGTATTTCTCCCCTAAACTACTTTATCTTAGTAACTAAAATGCATAACTACTACTAACATTATTCTACTACATAAAAGAAATCAAGTAGTAAATACAAATGACACAGTTACCATATGTGAAGAATAAAGTGTTGTTTTTATTGCTAGAAATTCAAATGTACATGTTGGCACATTTCTTCAAAAATTGTACAGAGTCATTTCAACATTATTTTTGCATCATACAAATTTTCATTAGAATATTCAGCATTAGACCTTTTCAAAGGTCTCCCTATGTAATATATATTGTGACTTGGTGTAACGACCCAAAAACACACAAACAGAAAAATACAAAAATAGAAAAGTTTTTTTTTTACTAAGGAGAGGGATACATGAACCCTTCATGAACCCCTAACCCAACTAGTATTAACCTAAAGTTTCAATCACCTAAGTTTTCCTGGAAGTTACATCTCACGAAGTACCCTATCACAAGTCCGTCTGTGTAGGCGTAACATGTGTTACTACAGATAAGTCCATCTGTCCCATCATTCTTGATGAGCTAGACCTATCACCCTCAGTCCATCGAAGGTATACACGCATCTCCATACCATACACAAATCATTATGTGTAGGTATGCTACGAGTATTGCGAGTTAAGCTATCTATCTCATCTCCACGATGAGCTATCTTAACTCAGATGTAATCTCTTCACAACTTAGTCCTTTATCTCCCTAAGGGGGTCTCAATTCCCTTAGGTCTCCTATGTTCACCCTAAGGGGTTCTCAATTCCCTTAGGTTACCTATGTTCACCCTAAGGGGTTCTTAATTCCCTTAGGTCACCTCTGAGTTCACCCTAGAACTCTACACTTAGATTTCTATCATCAAGCAACCAAACAATAATACATCTAGTTACTATAACATTAGAAAGCAATCAAACAATGATAGAGAAAATAAAGCAAGCTTAACACTAAAGGAGAATCAACTACATAATATAACTAGATACAAAAATAAAGTAAAAGAACCTTCACTAAACCAATAAACAGCTATCTCATTAAATCTTACATGATAAATCCTTCTTACTTTAAAGAGTATCACATTATTTGCATTGGGGATATCTCCCCACAATTTTAGTCTATTTGATCATAAGTAAATCAACGTAAGATACAATTACCTATACTTTGTTTCCATTGAACTCCTTGCTTCTCCTTGCTTCCCATTGGATCTTTGAGGGTAGTAGGGGATCAGGATACTCATGGTTCAGGATAGGCATACCTTCTAAATGCATCTATTCATTTACTTTACCAAATTGCAACTATACAAAATTCAATTAAGTTTCTAACCATCTAATGCATAATGGATATTATAAAAGAACCTTTACTTTTATTTTCACCTCTCAAGTTCCCTTAGAGAGTCATCCAACATGTACCACTTAGATCAAGGTCTAACTTTAATCAAATTCATTCATGTCTTAAAGCATTAAAGTCTCATACCCTTAACCTTTAAAACAATCCCTTTCTTTTCATTCCCTAAATCAAAGCCCCATAACTTCAATTTAAAGAATAAATCTACATCCTTTTTAATTCACAATTTCCAATCAATCAATTACCTTTTAAAGCATTAAAGTCCCATACCTTTAACCTTTAAAACAATCATTCATTCATTCCCTAAATTGAAGCCCCATAACTTCAATTCACGAATAAATCCACTTCCCTTTTAATTTAAAACTCCTAAGATAATCAACATTAATCAAAGGGGTTCTCTTTTAAATTAAATTAAAAACCTTCAATACATTTCATAAAAATCAAAGGTTCTTTCTAATTAAAAACCTTAAATAAATCTCATATAAATCAAAGGTTCTTTTTAATTAAAAGCCTTCAATAATCCCATATGAAACAAAGGTTCTTTTTAATTAAAAGCCTTCATTATATTTTATATAAAACTAAGGTTATTTCTAATTAAAAGCCTTCAATAAATTTCATAAAAATCAAAGGTTCTTTTTAATTAAAAACCTTAAATAAATTTCATATAAATCAAAGGTTCTTTCTAATTAAAAACCTTAAATAAATCTCATATAAATCAAAGGTTCTTTTTAATTAAAAGCCTTCAATAATCCTATATAAAACAAAGGTTCTTTTTAATTAAAAGCCTTCAATAAATTTCATATAAAACAAAGGTTTTTTTTAATTAAAAGCCTTCATTATATTTTATAAAATAAAGGTTTCATTTTATTTAAAACAAGTTACACAACACCTTACCTAATGTAGGGTCTACAACTAGAGGCCAATGCCTTCCAAGGTGGATGCTAAGCAACCACGACAAAACCTAGCATCTAAGCAACTAGAACCAGGAAATGCTCTCACTTCAGTATTAATAGAGTTCCCACTCTTGGAACATGATGCTCACAATTACTCGATGCTTTCAACTCCACAATGCTCTTCGGACACATAGCCCTCGAACCCTCACAATGCTCCCTTCAACATGATGTGGCCTTCGAACATGCACAACACTCACTATTAATGCTCACTAGCTTCCTCTAAAGCCAATGCTCACTAAAATGCTCACTAGCTTCCTCTAAATCCTGCGCTCACAAAAATGCTCACAAAAATACTCATTGGCTTCCTCTAAAGCCTACACTCACAAAAATGCTCACTGGCTTCCTCTAAAGCACACTCACAAAAACACTCACTGTTTCCTCTAAATCCCGCACTCACAAAAATGCTCATTGGATTCCTCTAAATCCTACACTCACAAAAATGCTCACTAGTTTCCTCTAAATCCTGTGCTCACAAAAATGCTCATTGGTTTCCTCTAAAACTTGTGCTCACAAAAACGCTCATTGGTTTCCTCTAAACCTGTGCTCACAAAAATTCTCACTGGATTCCTCTAAAGCCTGCACTCACAAAAATTCTCACAAAAATGCTCACTAGCTTCCTCTAAAGCCTACGCTCACAAAAATGCTCACTATTTTCCTCTAAGGTACACTCACTAAAATGCTCACTCTGGTTCATGGCACACATTGCTTATCCAAACATGAGGTGGTTTTTCTTAAACATAGTGCACAACACTCAACATAGCATATGGTGGTTTCATTTAAAAACACAATGCTCAACAAGCATATGGTGGTTTCATTTAAAACTAGATTAAAGGTTTGAAGCAACCCAACCTTCAACTTCTATGGAGATGGAAAGATGGCAATGTTTAGCTACCTCTCCTCTTCACTTCTGGTGTGTTCTTCCCTTTCTCCATGCCTCCCCTACATCTACTCTACTCTCGTATTTTCTTCCTTTTGTCCTCCCTTCTCTTTTCCTTGCCTTCCTCCTTACGTGCTTGTCCACCCAGGTGGCCCGTCCGTCGTCTTCTCGAACCCCGAGCCCCCGTCTTGAGCCTCCTTTCTTCAATGCACCATCCCCTATCCTTTATGCATTCTTCCCATAATTTCCACCTTTGGAAATTTAGTAGCCTCATAGGCTATTTCATAGGTTTCACTATATAGGAAAGGGATCATTACATTTTATTTTTTTGAAGAATGGCTCTTTTAATTAAAATATCATTCTCAAGATATTTATAAACCATAAAATATATTTCTTTTATTTACACAATTTCATTATTGCTTTTTAATAAAATATATCTATTATTATATATATACTTTTTTTAAAATGAATTCTCTTTCATTTATTTCAATTAATTAAAGTCTTTTAATGAATTCTCTATTATCATTAAAATGAACACTTTTAATTAATTTAAATGAAAACTCATTTATTATTAATTGCAATGAAGTTTACTAATGAGCTCCAATGAGCCAAACATTATTTACTTGAACTTCATTAATTAATTTAAAGGAATCTTCATTCAACATATAAATTTAATTTGCTTTCTTTCATAAGGATGATGCTCTACTTTCACTTCGACATGATAGTTTACCTTATGCATCTATATACATTTTGCAGTTGTTCTCATATAGAAAACCCAACATTAAACTACTCAAGCCATGATGCAGTAGAGAGCAAACACATTTATACAACAACAAAGAGGGAATCTTTCCATCAACCCAATCACCTATCTTAGCCAGAGATTTTACGATAGCTACTAGGCTATCAACTAAAGCTCAAGGTGATCAACCATCGATGATTATCCCTTCCATCAATGCATACCTATATGAAGGTATCTATCCATGTTACCTTCGAGTACCTTAATCATCATTTCCCCTGATCTTTGGTACCCTCATTGCTGGTGGGTGACTCTGCCTGTTCCACCTACGAGTGTACCTGATCCTGCACACTTGGCAATATGTTAGCGATAACACGCCCTTATAAATCAACTAAACATCATATAGTTGGTTCAATTGTTCAAACTAGGTATCACCACATCATAGGTTAATACATTATTTTCTTGTGCCATAAAGTCAACTAGGGAGGGTCATGACATCCTCCCCCACTAGGATTAAACATCATCCTCGGTGTTTCCAGTTTTCCTTTTTTTTTTAACAGAAATTAAAATTATTACATCATATAGCTTCAAACAAAAAGGGAAAATATTTTCGCATAACCTCCACTTTCTCCCAAGTGGCATTCTTCTCAGAGAACTGGTCCCACTAGACCTTACACTATTTGAGAGTCTGATTTCATAGATATTTAGAATGAAACTCAAGAATCTTCATCGGTAGTACTTCAATGGCCTTTGGATTTGCCATCTACAATTTAGAAACATCCCACACATGTTCAGGGTCAGCAACATATTTCCTAAGCAAGGATATGTGGAAGGTGTCATGGATTTTGGATAGATTAGGTGGTAATGCAAGTCGGTATGCAACCGGACTGATCTTTTCTATGATCTCAAAGGGCCCCACAAAATGTGGATCCAACTTCATGGATTTGATAGCACTTTTCTTTGGCTTAACCCTTAAGAACACCTTATCTCCAATAGAATACTCTCTTGGAGTCCTTTTTAGATCTGCATAACTCTTCTGCCTATCCGCAACTTCCTTAAGCCTTTGCCTAATTTCTTTTAGTTGCTCTTCCATTACCCTAACCATTTTTGGCCCAATCACAACTCGATCCTCTAGGTTATCCCAAGACAATGGTGTTCTACACTTTCACCCATACAAGGCATCGAAAGGTGCCATTCCTAGCGAGGAGTGATGTCCATTATTGTAGGTAAACTCTACCAAAGGTAGACAATCTTCCCATTGAGATTTGTGATCCATGCAGTACATGCAGAGCATGTCTTCCAAAACTTGGTTTACCCGCTCCGTTTGACCATCGGTTTTAGGGTGGTATGCTGAACTCATATTCAATTTTGTACCAACTACACTATGAAGGGATTTCCAAAATTCAGAAGTGAATTTGGAGTCTCTATCTGAGATAATTACCTTAGGAAACCCATGCAATCGGAATACCTCTTTGATGAATCTGCTAGCCACTACCTGAGCATCATCCTTGGTATTTCTTGGTATGAAGTGGGTAACCTTAGTCAATTTTTCGACCACTACAAAGATGGCATCATGTTGGTACCGAGTCTTGGGTAAACCCATGATAAAATCCATAGATATAACCTACCATTTTTGCATAGGTATATCATGCAGATGAAGTTTTCCTATAGGATGCTGGTGTTCTACCTTAAATTTTTGACATTTGAGGCATCGAGTGATAAAATCTGTGATATCCTTCTTCATTCCTACCCAAAAGAAGGCTCTTTTCATGTTTTCTCGCATTTTGGCTCCTCCTGGATGAGCAGAATAAGGAGATCTATGAGCTTCTTGCATTATCAAGTTCCTCAAATCACCCATATTTGGTATGATGACCCTTCCCTTATAACACAGAAAGTCATATTTCACACTAAATTCCTTATTTCCTTCAGGATCTCTATCCATCTTGACTCGAATTCCTTGGCAATACTCATCCTGAGATTGCTCCTGTCTCACTCGATCCATCAAGTCCATGTGAATTCTAGTTATGGTTGCTATATATTTCCTTCTACTCAAAGCATCAACTACTTTATTCTCTTTTCCCTTTATGTACTCAATCTCGAAATCATACTCAATGAGAAATTCCACCCATCTTCTCTGTCTCGCATTGAGTATTGGTTGGGTGAATATATACCGCAGACTTTGATGGTCTATTTTTAATTCAAAGGGCCTTCCCACCAAGTAGTGGTGCCAAACCTTTAAAGCATGCACCACTACAACTAGCTCCAAATCATGCGTAGCATAATTAACTTCATGCTTTTTGAGCTTCCTTGAAGTATATGCCACCACTGACTCCTCTTGTGAGAGTACCCCACCCAACCCATCTATTGATGCATCAGTGCACACTAAAAAGTCCCCTTGAGGATCGGGAACCTTTAGTATCGGTGCAGTAGTAAGCTTATGCTTTAGTAGTACGAAGGTAGCCTCACACTTCTCTGACCACTTGAATTCTTTCCCCTTCTTTTGAAGGTTTGTTATGGGTCCAACAATCTTGGAGTAGTCCTTTATATAACGTCTATAATAGCCCGTTAACCCCATGAAACTTTGCACTTCAATCACATTAGTAGGGGGTGGCCAATTTAGAATAGCCTCTATATTTTCTAGATCCACAACAATCCCCTTTGCTGATATAACATGTCCAAGATATCGTACCTCTAGAACATAGAATTCACTCTTAGCCAGATTCCCATAAAGTTGATTCTTCCTTAACAATTCCAACATTATCCTAAGATGTTTATCATGTTCTTCTTTATCTCTAGAGTATATAAGGATATCATCTAGGAATACCAGGACAAACTGGTCCAAGTGTCTTTGGAACACACTGTTCATTAAGTTCATGAAAGTAGCTGGGGCATTAGTCAATCCAAAGGGTAGAACCATAAACTCATAATGCCCATACCTAGTCTTAAATATCATTTTGTGAGTGTCTTCCTCACGAATCCTTAACTAGTGATACCCTTATCCTCACCTCCCCAAAACCGTTGGTCAAATAAATCCTCAATCCTAGGTAAAGGATATCGGTTCTTGATTGTAGCCTTATTTAGCATCCTATAATCAATACACAATCTTAGTGAACCATCCTTCTTTTTCATGAACAAAATTGGTGCACCCCACGGTGACACACTTGGTTTTATCAAACCCTTTTCCAATAATCCTTGCAATTGAACCTTCAGTTCTCGCATTTTAGTAGGATTCATCCTATACGAGGATCTATGAATAGGTTTGACTCCCATCATAAGTTCAATTATGAAGTCAAATTCCCATACAGGAGGTAGTCCAGGTAGGTCCTCTAGAAATACATCCTAAAAATCTTATAAAATTGGATGTTGTCTTAGTATTTCTCCTTTCTCATGGTCCTCCACTTCATTGAGTTTTACCACATACACTATCCCTCCTCTCTTTAGGGCCTTTTTCAATTGCATAGTGGACAACATTTGAGGTTCAAACACCCCTTGTTTGCTATGAATTCTTAATCTCTCTCCGCCTTCCTCTGAATACTCAATCCATCGATCCTGGAAATTGACTAAGGCTTTATGAGCCTGTAGCCAATCCATCCCTAGAATCACATCAAAGGTGTGTAAGGGAGCTACATATAAACAACATTTCATAGTCCCTTTAGATAGAGTGACTTCTGCCATAGGATAACACTGGTTCACCGAGTAGGTCTACCCAGAACCATACTCAACCTTCCACCCTTGAGCCAAATGTCCAAGCCTTTTCGACATAGTCCTTGCTAGACTAGATGAAATAAAACTATCAGTGGCTCCACTATCTATCAAAATGTTTACTTGCTTATTGAAAACCTTACCTTTCACAAGTAATGGGGTGGCTTGTCCCTCTAGCTTCTGCTTCCCAGTTGTGGCATAGATCCGATGTTCTAGTTCCTTCCCTTTTGCATTAGTTGTGCTAGTCCCTGCTCGATATGGACACTGATTATAGTAATGAGGTCCTCGAAAATTGTAGCACCCTTCCTTGGGTCCTTGCTATTTTTTAGGTTTCTCATTCCCACTCTTAACTACTGGAGTTGGAGCTTGCAACTTCTGTGGTTGAGGTTTCATGTTGTTGGGTTTGTTATCCCTCTTACAAAAGTTCTTCTTGAACTTCTTCTGATTTCCATAAGGTTTCTTCTCAGGATTTTGGGGATTCTTAGCCTTTCGCTCTTGTTCAGCCTCCCATTTTACAAACCCATTACTATTCCTCTTCTTTAGCTCTTGTCGAGCTTGCTTGGGTAGAGTGTCATATTTATAACAGAAGTGTGACTCTACTTTCTTTGCTAGGTCATATACCTTTTGCAGTGATTTAGGCTCCTACATGTCTACATCATGCTTTAACCTAGGTTCCAATCCAAGAGTGAACTTGTGAACCCACATTTTCTCATTATAAATAGGTACATATTTGAACAGTCTTACCAACTTCTTATAGTACACCTCTACTATGTTGGTTCCTTGTCTCAGACTAGCAAATTCTTCAAACTTTAAGGTATAGAAATGCTCTATTAGGAATCTCTTCTTAAATATGTTTATAAATTCCTCCCATGGAGTATCAATGGGTTCAATATTAGTTTCCTCATAGTGGGTTTCCCACCACTCCAGAGCAGCCCCTTCTAGGTTAATCATAGCCCAAAGTGTTTGGGTTCCTGATGAGTAGCCTTTTACCATAAAGTGAACCTCTACTTCTCTCAGCCATGCTTCCACTGCATCCCCATCACCCTCTCCATAAAACTTGGAGATACTAATATTTTTCATGTCCCTAGATATTTTCTTTTCTTCTAAGGCTCTGGCTTGCACTTGTTCTATAGTTAATCCACTATCTAGACCAATATCTAAGCCTCGAACTTGTGAATTCTGATTTGTAGCCATTTCTAGCAACTGTCTTATCTGATCCTGCATAGCAACGACCGTAGTGGTGAGGTCTTCTACCTCCCTATTGGGGCTTGTTGGTTCCCCATCCTAGTTTTCTTCTTTGACATTACTTTGCTAAGTTTATCTAGGTGTAGGCCTCCCTCTTCTAGTCTTAGGTGGCATCTTAACCTGATTCCATCCAAGAAAGAAGATTAGATTATAGTTTCATCTTAAGTTGTATCTCCAATCAAGCCATAATACAGAGTTCTCTTGCTATATGCGTTAACAACCTAACTAGGGTAATATCCCATGCTAGGATGTATCACTAATACCAAAGCCCATACTAAGGCATCCTGACATCCATGCTCCCTTGGGGTTAATTCTTATCAGATTCTAGAAAATAGGGTATCCTAGATCATCCCAACTTTAGCCTTTACCTTAAGCAAGCCTTCATTGGATACATCTAATTTCCCTTTAGCACACATAGAAGCTCTATACCCTCGTACCTAGAGCTATGATACCAAATGTAATGACCCAAAAACACACAAACAAAAAAATACAAAAATAGAAAAGTTTTTTTTTTACTAAGGAGAGGGATACATGAACCCTTCATGAACCCCTAACCCAACTAGTATTAACCTAAAGTTTCAATCACCTAAGTTTTCTTGGAAGTTACATCTCATGAAGTACCCTATCACAAGTCCATCTATGTAGGCGTAACATGTGTTACTATAGATAAGTCCATCTATCCCATCATTCTTGATGAGCTAGACCTATCACCCTCAGTCCATCGAAGGTATACATGCATCTCCATACCATACACAAATCATTATGTGTAGGTATGCTACGAGTATTATGAGTTAAGCTATCTATCTCATCTCCACGATGAGCTATCTTAACTCAGATGTAATCTCTTCACAACTTAGTCCTTTATCTCCCTAAGGGGGTCTCAATTCCCTTAGGTCTCCTATGTTCACCCTAAGGGGTTCTCAATTCCCTTAGGTTACCTATGTTCACCCTAAGGGGTTCTTAATTCCCTTAGGTCACCTCTGAGTTCACCCTAGAACTCTACACTTAGATTTCTATCATCAAGCAACCAAACAATAATACATCTAGTTACTATAACATCAGAAAGCAATCAAACAATGATAGAGAAAATAAAGCAAGCTTAACACTAAAGGAGAATCAACTACATAATATAACCAGATACAGAAATAAAGTAAAAGAACCTTCACTAAACCAATAAATAACTATCTCATTAAATCTTACATGATAAATCCTTCTTACTTTAAAGAGTATCACATTATCTGCATTGGGGATATCTCCCCACAATTTTAGTCTATTTGATCATAAGTAAATCAATGTAAGATACAATTACCTATACTTTATTTCCATTGAACTCCTTGCTTCTCCTTGCTTCCCATTGGATATTTGAGGGTAGTAGGGGATCAGGATACTCATGGTTCAGGATAGGCATACCTTCTAAATGCATCTATTCATTTACTTTGCCAAATTGCAACTATACAAAATTCAATTAAGTTTCTAACCATCTAATGCATAATGGATATTATAAAAGAACCTTTACTTTTATTTTCACCTCTCAAGTTCCCTTAGAGAGTCATCCAACATGTACCACTTAGATCAAGGTCTAACTTTAATCAAATTCATTCATGTCTTAAAGCATTAAAGTCTCATACCCTTAACCTTTAAAACAATCCCTTTCTTTTCATTCCCTAAATCAAAGCCCCATAACTTCAATTTAAAGAATAAATCTACATCCTTTTTAATTCACAATTTCCAATCAATCAATTACCTTTTAAAGCATTAAAGTCCCATACCTTTAACCTTTAAAAAAATCATTCATTCATTCCCTAAATTGAAGCCCCATAACTTCAATTCATGAATAAATCCACTTCCATTTTAATTTAAAACTCCTAAGATAATCAACATTAATCAAAGGGGTTCTCTTTTAAATTAAATTAAAAACCTTCAATACATTTCATAAAAATCAAAGGTTCCTTTCTAATTAAAAACTTTAAATAAATCTCATATAAATCAAAGGTTCTTTCTAATTAAAAGCCTTCAATAATCCCATATGAAACAAAAGTTATTTTTAATTAAAAGCCTTCATTATATTTTATATAAAACTAAGGTTCTTTCTAATTAAAACCTTCAATAAATTTCATAAAAATCAAAGGTTCTTTTTAATTAAAAACCTTAAATAAATCTCATATAAATCAAAGGTTCTCTTTCTAATTAAAAGCCTTCAATAAATCTCATATAAATCAAAGGTTCTTTTTAATTAAAAACCTTAAATAAATTTCATAAAAATCAAAGGTTCTTTCTAATTAAAAACCTTAAATAAATCTCATATAAATCAAAGGTTCTTTTTAATTAAAAGCCTTCAATAATCCTATATGAAACAAAGGTTCTTTTTAATTAAAAGCCTTCAATAATCCTATATGAAACAAAGGTTCTTTTTAATTAAAAGCCTTCATTATATTTTCATAAAACGAAGGTTTTCTTTTATTTAAAACAAGTTACACAACACCTTACCTAATGCAGGGTCTACAACTAGAGGCCAACGCCTTCCAAGGTGGATGCTAAGCAACCACGAAAAAACCTAGCATCTAAGCAACTAGAACCAAGAAATGCTCTCACTTCAATCTTAACAGAGTTCCCACTCTTGGAACATGATGCTCACAATTACTCGATGCTTTCAACTCCACAATGCTCTTCAAACACATAGCCCTCAAACCCTCACAATACTCCCTTCAACATGACGTGGCCTTCGAACATGCACAACGCTCACTGGCTTCCTCTAAAGCCAACACTCACTAAAATGCTCACTGGCTTCCTCTAAAACTTGCACTCACAAAAACACTCACAAAAAAACTCAAAAAAACACTCATTGGCTTCCTCTAAAGCTTGCACTCACAAAAATGCTCACTAGCTTCCTCTAAAGCCTACGCTCACAAAAATTCACAAAAACTCTCATTGGTTTCCTCTAAAGCCTATACTCACTAAAATACTCACTGGTTTCCTCTAAAACCTACGCTCACTAAAACGCTCACTGGTTTCCTCTAAAACCTGCACTCACTAAAATGCTCACAAAAATGCTCACTGGCTTCCTCTAAAGCTTGTGCTCACTAAAATGTTCATTGGTTTCCTCTAAAACACACTCACTAAAACACTCACTCTGATTCATGGTGCACAACATTTATCCAAACATGAGGTGGTTTCTTCTTAAACATAGCGCACAATGCTCAACAAAGCATATGGTGGTTTCATTTAAAAACACAACGCTCAACAAGCATATGGTGGTTTCATTTAAAACCAGATTAAAGGTTTGAAGCAACCCAACCTTCAAATTCTACGGAGATGGAAAGCTGGCAATGTCTAGCTACCTCTCCTCTTCACTTCTAGTGTGTTCTTCCCTTTCTCCATGCCTCCCCTACATCTTCTCTACTCCCATATTTTCTTCCATTTTTCCTCCCTCTCTCTTTTCCTTTCCTTCCTCCTTACATGCCTATCCGCCTAGGTGGCCCATCCACCGTCTTCTCGAACCCCGAGCCCCATCTTGAGCCTCCATTCTTCAATGCACCATCCCCTATCCTCTATGCGTTCTTCCCATAATTTCCACCTTTGGAAATTTAGTAGCCTCATAGGCTATTTCATAGGTTTCACTATATAGGAAAGGGATCATTACATTTTATTTTTTGAAGAATGGCTCTTTTAATTAAAATATCATTCTCAAGATATTTATAAACCATAAAATATATTTCTTTTATTTACACAATTTCATTATTGCTTTTTAATAAAAGATATCTATTATTATATATATACTTTTTAAAAAATGAATTCTCTTTCATTTATTTCAATTAATTAAAGTCTTTTAATGAATTCTCTATTATCATTAAAATGAACACTTTTAATTAATTTAAATGAAAACTCATTTATTATTAATTGCAATGAAGTTTACTAATGAGCTCCAATGAGCCAAACATTATTTACTTGAACTTCATTAATTAATTTAAAGGAATCTTCATTCAACATATAAATTTAATTTGCTTTCTTTCATAAGGATGATGCTCTACTTTCACTTCGACATGACAGTTTACCTTATGCATCTATATACATTTTGCAGTTGTTCTCATATAGAAAACCCAACATTAAACTACTCAAGCCATGATGCAGTAGAGAGCAAACACATTTATACAACAACAAAGAGGGAATATTTCCATCAACCCAATCACCTATCTTAGCCAGAGATTTTACGATAGCTACTAGGCTATCAACTAAAGCTCAAGGTGATCAGCCATCGATGATTATCCCTTCCATCAATGCATGCCTATATGAAGGTATCTATCCATGTTACCTCCGAGTACCTTAATCATCATTTCCCCGATCTTTGGTACCCTCGTTGTTGGTGGGTGACTCTGCCTGTTCCACCTACGAGTGTACCTGATCCCGCACACTTGGCAATATGTTAGCGATAACACGCCCTTATAAATCAACTAAACATCATATAGTTGGTTCAATTGTTCAAACTAGGTATCACCACATCATAGGTTAATACATTGTTTTCTTGTGCCATAAAGTCAGCTAGGGAGGGTCATGACACTTGGAAAATTCTAAGTAATATTCTTCCACGTATTTTTCCATGTGGAGTTGTGGACTTGATAATGCGACACATATGCACTAACAAGAATAATCTAAACTAATACAATTCCCAATTCTGCTTGGACTCAGTAAACAACTTAAGTGGTCCAAGTGGCACTTTATAAACTAACATAACAAAATACTACTAAATTAGACATTTCGCAAGATATAACACATAACTATATACCCCTTAAATCATGGAAAGTACATAACAATATTACGTGGGAATCTAATCATCTTACCAATAAGCTAATTATACAACTTCATGGAATATATTTTACAACAACTTTATTAATCACAATATTCTCATGAGGAATATGTGACAAGTCAACTAACTAAGCTAACTGTAATATTTTATTGCCATGTAAGAGAGCCATTCTATCACTGATGTCATATGCAACATCAATAAACTGACTTGGTCAACTCTCTTTGGTAACTGTTGGTAAAAATTCTCTTCGATAACAGTCTTCAGTAGATACCTTCTACAACATACTTTAGTAACTGTCTTCTGTAACATACTTCAACTACTATATTCAGTAACAATCTTTAGTCATTGTTCTATCACTACACCTAGATCTTTCTTATTCCATCATCCTTATGTCCATATTCTCACATCTAAGGTGTATTTCGAATCTTGTATTGATACGTCATACGTCCGTAAAATAGTCAATCATTTTCCTGTATAATCACTCACAACTTGGACGTATTTTGCATGAAATTCACACATTTTTTAGATTATATTTATCCATCTATTTAATTGATAAATCATAGAAATAAGTAAGACTAACCACTTAAAATATATTATAACCACAATTTAAAGATAAAAATGAAACAATTTACTACAAAAAATATATGTCAAATAATTACTCATCATTTTCCCCCAAACTAAAATATATGCATGTCCTCATGCATGTGAAGAAAATGAGGTTTCAACAAAATATCACAGATATCACAAATATCACACATGTTTTCAAACAGTGTACCATAAATATTCGAGAAATTTTACATTTTTATCCAGAAATCCACAATTGCATAAGATAGGAAAATACAATTATTTTAAGAAATAATCAGATAAATCTATTAGATCTTGTTTCTAAAAATCAGTGGTAGCAGTACTGAAAAGAACAAGAACTAAATATTTTTAGAAGTAAAAATTAAAAAAAATATATGACAATACAACACATAGGTTCTAATCAGATATCTACAGTTGAAAGTACAATATTTCAGATTTTTAAATATTATTTTCATGACAACACAAATGTTATAGAATCTACCAAACAAATTTGAAAATACTAATATCTGCAGTTGTTTGATGAAAAATTGCATGTAACAGTATAATAATTTCAGCAGTCTCTAATCGTTAAAACATTTGTAGAGAAACAAACTATTTTCAGCAGTCTTCATAGAACATCAAACATTGTATACACAAACAAATTCAAATGGAAAACACTATCTATAATGTCATCCTTGGAGATATACATGTCACAAAGAAAATAAATCTACAGATATAAGACATTCAAAACATTCACACATTTTACAGAAATATCAATATATAAATATCAACTTATTAAGTCTAAAAATCATGGAAATATTTAAATAATTTATCAGTTCATCCGACTTGTGACCATCAGGTGGAAATTATTGATGATGGAGGTCTTGTTGGTGGTAAATTCCTTTCACATTTCACCTTTCGTACTTGTGTTTTGGCCTTCTACTCACTGATCGATGTTTCGACTATGATTGTTTTGATATACTCAACCTCGAGGGAATCCTTTTCCTGCATTGTATCTTACGTTTGAGAATGTGGAGGTTTCTCAACTAATGCAACTATGTTATTGATAACTATGTTAATTTCTGGAGGCATCCTGATGTTTAAGACCAAATTCCCTGGTGCAGTTCCTATCTTGGTGGAAGGATATGATCTTCTTGATTGATTCTATTGTGTTAAACTGGCAATGGTTGGAAGATTTCTTCTTCAAGGAGCTTGGAAAAGTCAAAGGGCTTGTTGGTGTAAGTTGTTTTACTAAAATTGATATAATTTTTCTACTTTCTACTGGTTGTTGAACTTTTATTGGGATAAGCATCGATAGGTGGTAGTCAGTTGATGGAATCAACAGGTTTCATCACCTTATCCATTGAAATTTGCTTAGTCATGTTTATCTAGAAGGCAAGGGCTCGTTGGACCAATTTTGAATGCTTTATGAAATCCTCCCTTAGTTTATCAATTTTTATCTATAAGATAATGTTTTGTGCTCGAAGGTGAGACATAGTTTCAACAGCTGGTTCAAGTATGGGTAAGTTAGATTCGTGCCCTAACATATCTCCTTTCTTATGAGTTTTAGGAGTGTGTTTTTGATGCTGAGTCTTCTACATAGGATAGGTTGGTTTAGTAGTTTTAATGGGTTGACATTTACGTTTTGGGGTGTCAGGCTTCTCCTCCTGAATTTCTGACTTATGATCTTCCTTAGACATACTTTCTTATTAAAGCTCATTTTTAGTAGACTCAGAATATTCTGGCAAGTTAGACTCTTTGACTATTCTATTATAGGATACTTTCACTTCATGTGCTTTTTCAAGAATATTAATTTTATAAGGTCATGGTGTGTAATTAAATGCACTTTAGTTTTTTCATGAGATTTTTTAGGCTAAACACAAACAACAATGGATTTTAGAGGTTGAGATAGAAAATACGGTAGGTTGATAACACAATCATTGTTTTTCGAGAATTTCAAGTTTATCAGCATTCAGATATGGTAGGCTGCATAGGTAGACATTCGACCTTCTAGAGTGAAAAACTTAATAATTAGGACGGTGGCTTCCTGCAACATAAGAGGAAGTGAAGAAATGGAGACACCCTTAATCCATCCCTCCTTACAGTGAATAATAGTGCATTTTCACCAAATTTTGCTACCAATTGGGTGACACTTTTAGAGGGATTTTTATAATAAGGTAAACCTACTTCTGGTAAACATAGAACTTCAGAAATAACACTCAAGTTTAGGTCAAACTGGATATCTCCAACTCGGGTGGTCATATTTGCAGGGTTATAGTTCAAAATAAATTTTTTGGCAACCCCCTGGTCGTGCCCTCTAAACTTTGTGAGGGCATCCCACCACCTAGCTCTTTGGAACAATTATTTTATAGAATCACTAGGATTCTATGTTTTGACAGATGGGGGCTCACTTCATTTCTGAAACATAGAACAAGGCATGATTTTAGGGTAAAGGGTAGATATAAATTTTGGTGAGGACATTTCAAAATTTATTTTTAGTAGTTGAGAGACCTGCAAAAGTTATTTCAATCACACAAAAAACATCTTACATTTTGCAAAATAGAAGAATTCATTATTTCCATAAAAGATTATGCGAAAACATAAGATTTAGGAGTAATTTCCATAAATAGTTTAATTTTAATTTCCATAAAATATTGATAGGTTCTTTTATTAGCATAAACAATTTAATTTTAACCTATCCTTCTGTGTAACTTCTAAAAAATATCCATTAATTGTATATGCATAATTAAGGCATTTTAAAATATCTAGTCTTTTACAACTAAAAACAAAATTGAAATAGTTAAAAAAAAAGTTACCTGTCACTTTCGCCTTTTGCCTTGCTAAACATCTATCACCCTACAACATTATTCTTTGAAACATATTTTTTACCCACATTTCCTCTCACAATTTCGAGGTTCCAATATTGCTTCACTGGTAAATATAATAGTGTTTTAGTTTTGTTTCGATTTGTAGAGAATTTTTGATGGTTTTACATGGCCTTCTATGAAAGGAAAGATAATTTTTAGGGTTTATTTTCCTTTGCATGGAGTTTTAGCCATGCAAAGGATCTAAAATGTTTTATTACCCTTATCCAATGGTAGTGACCATTTAACCTTCATCGATAGCAGTGATCACTTGACCTTAATGACCAACAAAGAAAAAAATCATGTCTCGATGAGTCGTATGTGCTATATTTTATCGACATGGTGTTCATCATCGATGCCTATATTTTATGGCCAATTATATTGGTCCACATTCTAGTTTGTTTGTCTTTGCATGCACGTGTATCTAGTAGTCGATGAGTCTTATGTAGTCATATTTTTATGTTTCTTCAAAGGAGGGTGTCTATGTAATATATTTCCAATAGACCATATTTGAAACGATTATTTTCAACCCTAAAGAACATTTGCGCTTTCAAGAGGGGTTTTAAAAATTAGTGGTATGTGGCACCATTTTTGGTGTACACGTCATATACTAGGTTTCTCCTTTACGCCTTCATGGACATGCTTTAAAAAGGGTTTTATTAATATATTTTTTATATTAATTTTTTTCCCTTTTATTCTTCCTAAAATATCATTACCACATTTTCCTTACTATCTTTGTTGACACACATTTATTACTCATATTATCATTTTTTGGATTACCATGTGTCTCTTATACCTGGGGCCGGTTTAAGTTTTGATACTTAAGAACATTTCATGGTGTGTTATGGATAACATCTACGGATGGCGCTTACAAAAGATTACTACAGAATATTGTTACATAATATTATTACAAAAGATATCTACAAAAAATGTGTACAAAAGACATCTACATAAAATATTTGTGGAAGACCTCTATGGAAGATATATATAGAAGACATCTACGAAAGACCTCTATGAAAGACCTCTATAGAAGACATCTACGAAAGACATCTATGGAAGACGTCTGCAAAATATATCTATAGAAGACATGTACAAAAACTCTAGTTGTTAGAGTTGAGAAAATACTTTACCTATTTCTTCCCCCAAACCGTATTGTGAACTTCGTATGCCTTTGTTTACCCCCCCTCCCCAAATTGTAATTTTGGCTATATAGCCAAAACAAGATGAAGGGTGTTTTATTTATATTGGTGGATAGTATAATAATGAGTGTTATCTATGGGGGTTTATTATAATTTTTGTGATTGTGCTTCCTAAATTTCATTAAGGAGTATCCAAGTGAGAGAAAAATAATAATTATAAAGCTTGATATCAGTCATCAATATATGCAAAAATAGATTTCTATGAAAGGCTTGGGATATTTTCAATCACTTAGAAAAAATGGAATAGATATTCTAATATTATGATGGCTTTTGCTAAGAGATACAAAGTTTTGAGAGATACAAGCCACATTTTTGTAGGAGAAAATGAACTATAGTACTTCCATAGAAATTTAATTCTGAATTTTTCTTGCTTATGATATTCTAGAGTTATTTCTCAAAGACTTCAAACATCCTAGTGACTTTAAACAAATTCATCTATTCATTTCACAATTAAATATGGTTTTAAAGTTATCCTAATATTTTCAAGCTTCTCAAGGACCAACTGTGTGTGCAGTGAATATTCATTTCTAATTTTTAGTAAGGATTGAGTAAAACAAAGGTCACTTATGCCAACAAGCTAGATTATCTGTGAGCATCCATAGGTCTTGTCCAGACTTAGTGCTACTACATAAGGATACCTTATTACTAGGTGAGTTTCATTCAACCCATTGGTGTAATGAGGATCACCCCATGGTTTTTGAGATACTAAGAATTCTAGGGATTCAAGCTCTTTTACCCTTATTTAAGTTTTTTTTCTTGGGATACTTGCTCATTTTGAGAGGGAGCAAGGGATTGTTATTGCTTTTTGGAATTCTTGATTATTTTTAGAGGAAGCAAGAAGATATTTTTGGGATACTTGCTTTATTAGATGAGAAGCAAGGGATCTTTTTTTTTTTTTAAGGATGAAGGGCGAGCTTGTCCTTTTGCCAATTCATTAGTACTCTAGGCCATGCACATAGATGGATAAGCAAGGGAAACTGTTCACTTTATGGTAATAGTAACTCATGAGTTAATCTCTCCAAATATCACAATGTTTTTATATGTTCAAATGTGCATAGTCCAAGAAAAAAACTTGATTGACTAGGAATAACTTACAACATCAAAATATTTCTTGAATTTCAATGAAAATTTGATCAAAATACTAGTATTGTTTGAGTAATTAAAAAACACCTAGATTTTATCTAGCAAACAAGGTATTATGCAACATGTGGTAGCCATTTTCCTACAAGATTTTTTTAAAGAAATATCTTTTTGGGCTATTTTTGAAATATTGAGACTAAAAAATTTATGAAAATAAGGTAGAAATACGACAAATATAGAAAATTCATGATGAAACAAAGGAATCATAATATATATATATATATATTTAATGTGAGAGAGAATTTATTATTCAATAGTGGTTGATTGCAGTTCAGAGATGTACTGTAAATCAGCTTGCTGCTTAAGGTGGTGTATGAATTCCTCAGATAATGGCTTCTTGTAAAGTTTAAGCCTATGGCCATTTAATAGTAATTTCCTTGTTGAATAATCTATAGGCTTAAGCTTGACTGTACCATTAATGAATATCTCTTTCATTTCATAGGGTCCTAGCCATCTTGTCCTCAATTTACCTTGAAAGTCTTGGTAATGAGAGTCAAACAACAAGGCCCAATATCCTAATTGGAATGTACATGGTACAATGTGTTTATCATGCCATTTATTTCATTTTTGTTGGGTTATTTCAGTCCTATGTAATACCTCTAGTCTCCTTTCATCCATAAAGTTTAATTTTTCCAATCTAGCTTTATGTGCTTTGTCCAAATTGATGTCAATTTGTACCGCTGTACGAAGAGTTTCTATCTCAAAATTGATGGGCATGATAGCTTGTTTTCCATAGATCATTTCATAAGGTTATAATCCTATGGTAGTTTTCCAATTTGTGTTGTATGCCCATACAACTTATTTCAATATCTTAGCCCAATCACCCCTATTAACAGTTACGGTTTTTGTAATGATTTTTTCAAGTTCTTTGTCCATAACTTCTACTTGTCCATTGGCTTGAGGGTGATATGGTGAGGTTTTCCTATGTTTTATTTGATATATTTCAACAAAATTTTCAATTACTCTAGAGAGAAATTGGGTTCCATGATTGAAACTAACTCTCTAGGTGCTCCAAAGCGTTGCATAATGTTTTTATAAAGGAAATCATCAACTAGTTTAGATTGCACTCGTGGTAAAGCTTTAACTTCAGCCCACTTGGTAACATAATATGTACACACAAGTATGTGTTTATTAAATTATCTTGGAGGGTCTATTGGTCCAAAAAATTCAATTTCCCATTTCTTGAATGGTTCAAACATTACCCGTGGAACCAAAGGCATCTCCATTGAAGGGGTAGGCTTACTAGCTCTTTGACAAGCATCACATCTATCAATAAATTTATGGACATATCTATTCATGGTAGGCCAAAAGTAACCAGTTTGAAGTATTTTACTAACTATCCTTTGGGTGGCATAATGTCCTCCACAGGGTTCTTCATGTGCTTCCCGAATGATGTCATATACATCCTCTTCTTGCACACATCTCCTAATTACTTGGTCAAGACATTTTTTAAACAAGTCTCCATGAATCCACATATAAGGAGTGCTTTGAGGCATTTTTCTTGTTACTAAGTAATTTAAAATATCAGCATACCAAGGAGTAAAAATAGAAAGAGCAAACAAATATTTGTCTGGGAAATTATCAGGAATTAATTTACCATCATCAAAGATTTGCATATGAGATAGGTGATCTGCAATGATGTTATATTTTCCTACATTATCTATGATTGTGACATTAAAATCTTGTAGCAAAAGAAGCCATCTAACCACTCTACCTCCTACTATCACTTTGTTCATTAAGTATTTAATGGCAGAGTGATCAATGTGAATAAATACTTCATACCCTGTTATGTAATATTTAAATTTATTGATGGTATGAACCACAACTAAAAATCATTTTTTAGTAATAGTGTAATTAAGCTTGGATCCATGCAAGTTTTTACTTACATAATAGATAGCATAAGGTATTTTGTTCTCAACCTGTTGCAATACTACCCCTATTGCGTAACCTGAAGCATCACAATGTATGTGGAATGGTTATTCCCAATTTGGTCCTCTCAGGATTGGAGCAGTAATCAATTTATATTTTATAACTTCAAAGAATTCTTGACATGCTTTAGTCCAATTGAATTCACTTTCTTTGGCTAAGAGCTTAAGCATGGGAGCAGTTATTTTACTAAAGTCTTTAATGAATCTACGGTAGTATCCTGCATGTCCTAGGAAAATTCTCACCTCTGTTTGTGTTTTTGGAGGTTGAAGGGATTGAATAACTTGTATTTTTGTAGGATCTACTTTAACATCCTCTTCTGAAATATATATTATCCTACAAAAATGCCTCCTCTCATCATCCTAAAACACTTTTCATGAATCAAAAAGAGGTTTTACTCTTGGCATCTAAACAAAACTTTTTGTAAGCTTGACAAGGTTTCTTCAAAGGTAATACCGTAGACTGTGAAGTCATCCATATAGAATTTTGCACATTAATTGATTAAATCAACAAAGATAGCTAAAAAAACTCTTTGCAAAGTGGCAGATGCATTGCATAATATGAAAGGTAATACTTTATAAGAATAGGTTCCTATTGGACATGTGAAGGTTGTCTTTTCCTGATCTTCCTCAGCTATGTAAACTTGATTATAACCACTAAAACCATCCGAAAAACATAAATATTTCTTTCTAGCCAAGGTATCAAGAACTTGATCAATAAATGGCAAGGGAAAATAGTATTTATTTTTTTCATTGTTTAATTCCATATAGTCCACACAAATCCTTAAATTACCATTATTTTTAGGGACTATCACAAGAGGTGACACCCATTACTGCCAAAAATTGGATATATAAATCCTGCCTTCATGAGTTTAATGATTTCTTCTTGAACCACGTATTTCATAGCTAGATTCAATATTATTTGGGGTTGTCTTACTGGATAACATCCTTCTTGGATAAAAATATGATGGGTACAAATATTTGGATGTATACCTTTCATATCCTCATAGTTCCATGCAAATGTTGATTGATATTTCTTAAGCACGTCTATTAATTGTGATTCTTGTATGCTTGTGAGCTCATCACTGATATTCAAGGTTCTTCCTAGTGTGATATCTATTTGCTTGCATTTTTTCATTTTTGCATTTATCCCCATTATCTCATGTTCATGAATATTTAAGTAATAGTCATATGGTATCATTTGTTGAGACTGAATTTTGCTTGCCCCATTAATAACCATAGTAGATTCAGATGAACAATCATTTTCTTGACCTTGATATTATTTTTTATTTCCTAATAGTAATGGTAATGGTCCCTCAACGCTTAGAAAATTGATTTATAAGGTTTGGATTTCATAAAAATCTTGAGGGAAATAATACCATAATTGCTTTGGAAATTCATCTTCTATTATTGATTTAGGGAATAGGCTAAGGTCTTTAGTATTCTTACCATAAAAAAGAGTCATATTTCCCGATCTACAACTAATGTAAGCATCAGTTGTTGTGAGCCATGGATGCCCTATAATTAAGGATGTCCCCCTAAATTTTTCTTGTGTTGTAAGAGTATAAAGTCTACAGGGTATTCCCATGAACTTATAGAGACTATAAAGTCTTCTAGTTTTCCTTCTGGCTTAGAAGTAGACCTATCTACAAGTTGGAGTATAATAAAAGTTGATTGTAATATATGTACACCTAAATATTCCGTTGTTTCTTTAGTCATGATGTTAATAGTGGCTCCTAAATTGACCAAAATATTTTGTAAGGCTGTCACCAATGTGTACCATTAGTATAGGTATTCTAGTATCTGTGTATTTTGGTAATGACCTACCTCCCATTATTATCTTAGATAATTATCCAATGGCTTGATAAGTTTGGGCTTCGTTCTTATTTTTCCTTCCTAAATTTGTACATATGTTTTTAATTATCTTGGAATAGATGGGTATATCCTTGATAACCTATAAAAAAGAGATCTTGATAGTAACATTTTCTAATTCCTAAAGGAAGGTAAAGGTTGGATTAGATTGTTCTTTTGGTATTGCCACTCTTTGAGGAAACAGTATCTCTACTTCCTTCCTTTAAGGAATTTGGATCTCTTGCTATTTTGTTGGAATGTTTTCTTGTAAATTTTATATTTCCTTATCATTTTTATCCTAATTTTTGAACAAATCTATAGTGGGATTATCAAGCTTTGTGAGAGTTACATTTTTTTTCAATACTTTTCCTGATCTCAATTGAATCTGTTGACAAGGTACTACAAATATAGAACATGTATCACTAGTTTCATAGGATTTTTAAACATTCTTGTTGTTGTTAGGATTAGGGACTGGTTGATATAGAAGAGGAGGTTTCTTAGGAGGATTATTATTATTAACTGGAGGTGGAAGAAGTCTATTTTGAGGGGCTTGTCCCCTAAATTGGTTTTGAAAGTTTTGTTTTTGCGATGGATTTTGAGATCAACAAGATCCTCCTTGATTATATTGACCATTAGTATTCCAACTATTTTGACTTGACATCCCTTTATTCCATGGAGGCATATTTCCATAGGTATTGGCCATAAAGTGGACCCATGGGGTATGTTCCAATATTGATTATTTGAATAAGAGTTCTAATTTGTCTAGTTTGGTGCATTGGATCATTGATTAGGCCTTTGCAAGTTGGAATAACTAGTATTTGACCAATTTGGAGGTCTGTTGAATGGACCATTGCATATTTGATCTACAAAATAAATGTCTTCTGCCTCTTCAACTTTAGGTTCCTTTATGGCAGCTTTAACAGTGGAGATGTATTTGCAGTTTTTAGTTTTGTGATTCTTATCACAAATTTTACAAGCAACAATGTTGGAAATGTTTGTAATGTTGAGAGGGCATTCTCTCAGGTTGTTCTTTTTACTACATTTGTAACAATATATTTCTTCACTATCATGTTCTTTTGGCTTCCTATCCATTAAATCCAAAGATGTAGTCAAGGTACTTAATAAATTAGTTTTTTAACCTTCCAACATTTTTCCAATTTCTGCTCTTGTCACTCCTCCTGTAGATGTATACTTATTACTCCTTAGAGGTTTATTTATTGAATAGTTTCTACAAAGGTTTACAATTTCCTCAAAAATCATAAGATGGATATCTCCTTTGGCCATAAGGTTCAGAACCTAGAGGACATTTTATTTTAGTCCTTTTAGAAAGAGTTATTTTAGGATTTTTTCATCAAGGTCTATATTTACTCTAGACCCAACAAATAGAAATCTTTTATATTCATGTAGAATAACTCAAATTTCTTATCCCTAAATCTATAGTAATATTGATATCATTCAAGGAATAGCTCTTTTAATCCATGTTCTCGATCCCATTGATTACAAATATTTTCTCCTAGATCCATGAACCATATTAAAGCTGCATCTTTAAGAGTAGAGGGAAACAACCTTATATTTTGTTCATTGGTGGTGTAAAAGTAAGCTTGGAACACCACCTCGAATTCAAAAATAAAAGCATATGGATATTCATATGGTTTCCCATGGAAGGTGGGAAATTTAGAAATAGATATTAACTTCGGTTTTCTTATTGTCCCATTTATATGTAATATTGGGAAGGCAAATATATTTCTTTACCCATTTCTTCTTTGGCCCCTATTCTATATTTGTCCATATTCCCTTTGAATCTCTTATACTTCTCCCTACCCACTTTGCTAGTCAGCCATAACTGAATGTAATATTTCAAGAATTGGACCAAGTATGGGTTCAGTAAAAATAGAAGAAGGATCTATGTGATTGTCAAATTCTGGTTCAGGTAATAAATATGAGTTAGGATCTTGTTCTAGGATTTTAGCTTGATTGGTTTATGTTGTTGTTTCAAGTTCTTCTAACTTATAATATCCAGGATGCCTACTAAAGTCTCTTTGGAAAATTCCTTCTAATTTGCTGATCTTTATAAATCTTCCCCTAGTGTCTCTAGGTCTGCTCATGAATTTTCTAAGCTCTCTAGTTTTTGCAACACATCTAATATTACTTGAATATTCTATGAATATCATTTATTGGATCAAGTTGTTTAGGTGTCATGAAGTGTTCATATTCAAAATTAAAGTGGTCTGTCACTAATTAAATCAATTAAACAAGAAAATCTTGTGTTGGAATGGGGTCAAGATTTCCAAATTGTAATTCACAGCGTAAATCTTGACACAAATCTATAAAGCACAAAAATCTAGGTGTCTTGTAATATTTCTTGCTATATTCTAGGGTTACTTCTCTCTTTTCTAATTTTGCAAGGAAGTTGTGAATTATGAGGGAGTCTTCAAAATATTGATTCTAAGGGTAAATTGTTGGATTTACTGTTGCTCTTCTATCCCAAAGCCAACACTCACAACTCTTTCCAAGATCTAGATAAGATGAATGGTAGTTCAGCCCTATATTTTTTTCTATGTCAATCCTTTTTATTTCCTTTGACTCATATGATTTCTCTTTGATAATGTCAATGCATTCACACAAAAAATCCTACTCACCATATGTTCTATTTCCTTACTCAAAAATAAGGTTAACTTCTTGTTTTATCAGTAGTTATCTAAGGTCTATAACTGCAGACCAATTTAGACTATTTTCCATCATCTAGCAACTTATATTTTATTCTCTTTTATCTCTCTTTGGTTTTGGTTTTGTTTGGGTTTTGATTTTGGTTTTCTATTTTAATCCTACTATTGTCAAGTTTAGATACAAATCACAGAAAATGAATTTATAACTATCCTTAATACAATAGGGAAGAATTGAAATAAAATTTCAAAACAATCCTAATGTTTTGCTAAAATTAGGTGCGACTCACGTTCCTATGAATCCGTACAACCAATCTTAGCACACTAGGAGTGAAATGAAATATTGCTGGAAAAGTAAAATTTAACAATCCTAATGTTTTTCTAAAATTAGGTGTGCCTCATATTCCTATGAATCCATACAAATAATCTTACCACACTAGGAGTAAAATGAAATATTGTTGGAAAAGTAAAATGAAATGGAAATAAAAGGTTAAATTATTACTATTTTTAAATTATTTAGGAGGGTTTCACTATGGTTGTGTCACTCAACCATACCTACTTCCTCCTTCTTACAGGTCCCAAATATTTAGGGTGTTTCACTATGACTGTGCGACTCAGCCATACCTACTTCCTATTTTTCTCATATGTCCTAAGTCAAACTAAACAATAATAATCACCCAAAGCTAGAAAATTTGCAAAAAATAAAATTTATAGGAAATAAAATTTGTAGGAAATAAAATTTAAACTATGAAAGCAGTAAAATGATTCCTCAAGAGAAAAGAACCTGGTAACGTCGAACAAAGGGACTTGTTGGGACAATCCAGTGCCAATCTAACTCGTATGCATTCCTACATACAAGTAAGCTTCTCCTGGCCACTCTGACTCGTATGTGTTCCTACATACAAGTAAGCTTCTCCTTGCCACTTTGACTCGTATGTGTTTCTACATACAAGTAAGCCTCTCATTTTTGCACTACCAAATAAATTTTTTGATTAACCACTACGATGCTACTCTCCCTGGTAATAGTGCCAAAATTATCGCTGTAATAGCTTACATTTAATTTTATCAATATGGGGTAATAAAGGTTAGATTTAAAGAGTAGAAATCAAGTATAGATTATACCATGGGAATCAATTCTAAGATTAATTCAGATCTCTTTTAGTTTTAGGTTTTGTAGAAAAGTAATGATTGTAGTGAACAAAAATTAAACTGTGTAGGAATGAAAATAAAATGCAATTTATGATTTATGCAATAAATATGATATTTACCTATTGATGATTTGATCTATTGATGAGGATAACTAATAATAATTACCTATTTATGAGTTGATCTATTGGTGAGGATCCCCGTGCAGTTATTTTTAATTATCTATTATGAATTTATGTTTTATGAAAATGTAATTTAAATTATTTTATATTCTAAGGTTAATTAACTATTTCTAACCTATTGTGGGGGTGAGAGATTAGGGACCGAATATAGGAGTGGACCCTACCTCCTAGAGTACAATGTAAGTCTTTCTCCCCTAAACTACTTTATCTCAGTAACTAAGATGCATAATTACTACTAACATTATTCTATTATATGGATGGAGGAAAATTATAATTACAACTACACAAAAGAAATCAAGCAGTAAATACAAATGAAATAGTTACCATATGTGAAGAATGAAGTGCTGATTTTATTGCTAGAAATTCAAATGTACATGCTGGCGCATTTCTTCAGAAATTATATAGAGTCGTTTCAACATTATTTCCACATCATACAAATTTTTATTAGAATATTCAGCATTAGACCTTTCCAAGGTCTCCCTATGTAATATATACTGTGACTTGGACAATTCTAAGTAAAATTCTTCCATGTATTTTGCCATGTGGAGTTGTGGACTTGATAATGCAACAACTATGATCTAATGATAATAATCTAAACTAAAACAATTCCTAATTTTGTTTGGACTCAGTAAACAACTTAAGTGGTCCAAGTGGCACTTTATGAACTAACATAACAAAAAACTACTAACTTAGACATTTCGAACGATATAACACATAAATATATGCCCCTTGAATCATGGGAAGGACTATGAATCTAATCATCCTAAAAATAAGCTAATTATACAACTTCATGAAATATATTTTACAACTTTATTAATCACAATATCGTCGTGAAGAATATGTGACAAGTCAACTAAGCCGACTGTAATATTTTATTGCCAAGTAAGAGCGCCATGCTATCACTGATGTGGAATGCAATGTCAATAAACTTACTTGGTCAACTCTCTTCGATAACTACTGGTAAACATTCTATTTGGTAACAGTCTTCAGTAGCTACCTTCTACAACATATTTTAGTAACTGACTTTTGTAACATACTTTAGCTACCATATTTTGTAATAGTATTCAACCATTGTTCTATTATCACATCTAGAGATTTCTTAATCCATCATAATAATGTCCATATTCTCATGTTCGAGGTATATTCTGAAGCTTGTACTTATGCATCATACACTTGTAAAATAGTCTATCATTTTCCTGTATAATCACTCACAACTTGGACGTATTTTGCATGAAATGCACACATTTGTTAGATTAACTACATCCATCTATTTAACTGATAAATCAAAAAAATAAGAAAAAATAACCACTTAAAATATATTATAACCACATTTTAAAGATAAAAATGAAACAATTTACTCAAAAAAATATATGCCAAATAATTACTCATCACAAGGTAGAAGATGAGCATAAACCATTGATGGAAGATCCAATCATTGGCATGGATTATGAGATTATTCACTTTTCTCTTAAAATATTTTCCCTTTAATTGAAGGTGTAAGTAACCTTTTTATTGTCTACCCCAATTCCACTTTAGCCTTAGTGTGAAGTGGAGGCCATAGGAAAAAGTTCCTTACAACTTTGGTAGATCTGATGGCCCTTTAATCTATTGAAAAACGAGTGAACATGGACTTCTTGCCTTTTCCTTGAGTATAGAGTCGAAATTAGAAGTTGGTAAATTAACAAAATATATAATTACGTATTGAAATAAAAGGAGAGAAGAGGATGAATAATATTACTACCATAGGTTTGATATCTTGAGTGGGCATTGCATGTTACGTCTAGAATAATCCTTCTAATCATATAATTTTGGGCCCTTCCTTTGAGAATAAAGTTTCTAGGTGGGGATATTTTGCTTCAAAAATATCATAATATATAGATCCCCAGTAGAGTCTTAATATATATTTTATCATATGACCTCTAAAGCCTTTATCTTTTCAATTGGAGTTGCTAGGTGAATTTTGATGATTCAATTTCAAGGTGATGGACTATGACCTACACTATGATCATAGTTGAAACTTTGCAATATTCATGGGTGAACATAGAAGCTCATACCATAGGGCATGCTAGATAAAGTTATCATATCTAAATGCACCTATGCATCTGAGAAAAAATATTGACAATCCAAAGACACCCATGCCTTGTGTAGAGTGAAACAACAAGAAGCATCATGAATAGATGATGGCTTGTCGAGCAACCTTTGGAGGTTTTAATTTTGGAAAACTCCTCATTGGAATTAATCCTTGATGCACATATTTTGTATAGGGAAAGGAATTAAAATAAAAGTAAAAATAGGAAAAGTAAATATTTTGTAGAAAATTCAAATGTAAGCTATAGGGGTGATATGCCAAGAATTAAAATATCTTCTTTTGACTACAACAAGAAGTTATAAATGAAAAAAAATGGGAAGAATGAGAAAACACCTTTTATTTAATGTATTTTTGATTCTTGGCTTATTTGTTATTATGCTTGCACAACATGCCCCAGTCTCATGAACTAGGGACCCATTTTGTTTTGGTGAATTTTCTCTTATTTTCTTGGTATTGTGCAAAATAGCCAACCATCCAAAAATTCAAGTTCTTAATTGAAATTTTTTAATTATGGATGCCCAATATTTGTATACCTTAAACTTGTCTTGATTATCATTGCAATTGTTGTATATGGTAAACTCTTTAAAACAACAAATAACCTCTCACATAATAATAGGCTCAAAAAAATATTTTCTAAGGCCTACAAGCCATTGATACTCAATCCAATGGTCCACGTGGTTCTTTGTAACCTCAATGTATCTAGCTTGGGTTAGAAGGTGAGAATAACCATTGATGGAAGACGCAATGGTTGATGTGGCTTCTAAGATCATCCCTCTTTATCTTGAAGTATTTTACATCTAATTGAAGATAAAAAACACCTTTTGATTGTCTACCCCACTTTTGATTTACCATTAAAGTGAAGCCAAGGCTATAGAGAAACATTCCCTACAACTTTAGTAGCTCCTAGGTCCTTTTAGCTTGCTAAAATGGAGTGAACCCATATTGCTTACCTTGTCCTTCGATGCAAAGTAAAAATTGGAAGTTGGGAAATTAACAAAATGCATAATGACATATTAGATTAAAATGAGATAAGGGAATGAAGAATATTACTACCTCAAGTTTGAGATTCTTGATTGGGAACTACCTATTATATTTGGAATAGGCCTTTTGATCATATAATTTTGGTTCCTTCAAGGACATAGTCACCAGGTGGGGAGATTCTACTTCAATAAGCTCATGAGATAGAGATCCCCAATGGAGTTTTAGTCTATCTCTTATTATATGAGTTTTCCAAAGTCTTTCTCTTTTCAAGTGGAGTCACTAGGTGAATTTTGATGCTTCACTTTCAAGCTGACATACTATGACCTTCACTTGGATCATAGTTAGAAATTTAAGTACATCATTAATATTTAAGCTTGCCAATCCCTTAATCAATTAGCTGATCAATTACTCTAATTGAATCAACCATCCTTGTGCCCAAATTTGGAGTATTTATTGTTATAGAAGAAAATATTCCAATGCATGGGAAAAAGCACTACTGATACTTTTGTGTCTCTGGTAGTGCTTCTTTCAAGTTTAATTTTTTACCCTTCCCACCCAAGTTTAACCTCCAGTGGTCATGTTAGCAAAAACACTAACTCAAAAATACCACTGGTATTTTTTCCTATAAGTGCTTATGATTATCATGGATAAAAACCAAAAAAATTAACTATTGTCCCTTCGAAGGTACAAACTATTAGTGGATTTGTTCTCTAAGATTTGTTTTATAACCCTTGCAAAAATTTAAAATCGAAGATTTTCCATTTACAATCTTCCACCATTAATGGCATCTTGATACGATTTCAATTTATTACCCTCTTCAATGCTAAAAGCTTCAATGCAATCCTTCTCACTAGAAGCCATGGTTTTTTTATTAAAACTAGCAATTAGGATGCTCATTTCATATCATTTTGTATTGCAACAAATTTTTTACCAAACTATATCTAGATTCATAAGAATTCATCTTCATGTATGGAAAGGTTATGCCAAAATCTTATCATGACTTTATGAACTCTTTCTTCAAGCATCCAAGCACTCAAACATCTAAGCATTTAAGCCTCTAGACTCAAGCTCTCAAGCATTTGCAAGCAAACAAGCAAGCTTCAATCAAGTTTTCATAAACAAGGGGAAATAACCTTAGTATATTGGGTTGTTCTCTTTCCCCTTACTTTTTTTTTACACTTTAGTTGATTTCCAACTCCAAGCTTTAATCTTGTATACTAGCTAGCTTTACATATTTTACGTGCATCTAATTTGTCATCTCTTCTTGTTATTTTTAGTATTTACTTTAACCAAGCAATCCCTATTTTTCTATCATCTAGTATGGTATTTGTACTCTTATGTCAAAGACCTTCATCATAGAAATCATCAAATTATTTAGCTTTGCATTTGATCTTGTTTTACTACTGTTTAATATGAAAGCACTAATAAATTACATGTTTGAAGGCACCACCACTCTCTAGTTTTTACATAGATATAAAAAGCAAAATTATTGTCTATCATGTGAAAGTGCTAACAATGCTATCGCTTACCCTTTAGCACTTTTTTTATAGTTATAAAATACTTGCATTTATTATTCTATCATTTTTCAATCCTCATCTAAACAAGGATTTGAAATTGGCCAAGGGAGTCTAACATTCTCTTCCAGCTTAGGTGGGTCCATTTAGTGCTAATCTCATCCTTTATTTTCTATTTTGCAAAAAGTAAAAAGTATCACCAAAATACAAAGGTGTTAGTAGTGCTTGTGTAGGACTATCAGTGCTTCTACCTCTATGGTAGAAATAATTTTTTTTGCTCCATAACCCTTTCCATTTTAGCATTTAAGACTTAATTCTATTTGTTTTTGTGTTAAATCAGATTATTTTTTCTATTTAATTAATAAAATAAGAAAAAGAAAAGAAAGAACTAGTTTAGCTTTCTAAATATTTAGGGAACCAACTAAATCTTTAAGCTTTCATCACTGAATCAAAATTGTATTTATTTGAATCTAGGACGTATTTACTACATTACTTGCACCTTTGTCTTTAAAAGGAAAATCATCATTACTTTGTCTTGAAAAAGCAAAACCATTTTAGTTTTAGGTATTATTTTTGTATTTGTATGCTACATTAAGGCTATATTTGGGTTAAGCTTAGTAAAATTAGTATATTATAAGAAATGTAGATGTATTAGATCTAACTAGTTTATAGTAGAAATCTACTTTGGAATATTTTTTGTAACTCAATTCTCAACATTTTTTTTTTTTCTTGAAATAACATGATCTATATTTATCTTCAATAAAATAAAAATATTATTCTTAAAAACATCTCAATTGTATATAAATGATTGTTATGTTGTTGGGTTTACTAACAAAATTCTCAATATTACATCTTCGTGGTAAAACGAAGATATCTAAATGGTTTGTAAAAATATGGTTTGTAAACCAATATAGTATCAATATACTAAGCACAATGAAAATTATATGCATTAAATTCTTCTATTTATTACTAGAGTTATATTATGCAACTATACATGACTTCGATGAATCATCTTGTGGACATCTTTAACATGGTTATTGTAAAGTTCATCTTAATTAAAATGTAAGATCATCTTTGCATGGAAATTTTTCCAATAATGGATATGTTCCGTAATGTATTCAATATATGGTCTCCGTTAAATTGAAGAAGGGATGCTGACATGTGTTATCGTTAACTAATAACGATGAATAATATTATAATAATATTTTATTATTTTACTTTACCATAGGATAATGTTTACCTTATGGGATAAAATTTGCATTATATTGTTATCTAATAATATATTATCTTCGGTTAGAGGTGTAGACCAATTGGTTATTCCAAAACTAGTAAGGGGTGGAGGTCCAAGGTTCAAATATCGAGCTTCATTTGACTGAACGCTTGTCCCTTTCTTAGTGCTTTCAATGATGTAAAAGATTTAAAATTATTTTAGCATGGTGGTTATAGGGATGGACTCCACGAGTGCCTGGTGTTTTCAATGATGTACAAAATTTAAAATGATTGTAGCAGGGTGGTTATAGGAGTGGACTATAGGAGTGTTGTGTGGCGGTTTTTGAGGTGCTATCAGCGGTTTTTGAGGCAGATAGCACATAATAATGTGGTAGCTATAAAAGATAGCATGGTGGTTATAGGGGTGGACTACACGAGTGCTGTGTGGCATTGGCTTTTGAGGCGGATAGCGCAAAATACTATAACGATCATAAAATATGGACAGCGTACCTGGATTATTGTGGTAGCTACCAATTCTACCATGTAAACTCAAAAAAAATATCATATTAATATCTATATGGATGTTTTTAGATTATAATAAGTGGTATTCATATTCTAATTCACCAATATTTTTTTGTATATTTGTTTGAGGTTTGTTTTATTTTGAATAAGTAATTACTGCTATTTAAGGATACTACATTATACCTTCATGTTCTTTTGTTGTTATGATTATTTTTTATTTTTATTGATTTAAAATTTTAATAATATGATGATTTTATTTCTATTATACATATATTCAATTATTCCTATCTGCCTCACTTGGATCCTATCCCCTACTAATGATAATAAAGAATCTAGAATAAACTTTATCAAATATATATTTATGTGTTTTTAAAATAAAAAGTCAAAGAAAACAAACCAAAATCAGCTTAGCATAACATATTTTATTTTTATATATTTTTTAACATGTTTATATATTTATTTTGAGATTTATTTTTTTAATTTTAAATTAGTTGTAAAGATTTGTACTAGGATCAAATCTATGAATGGTAAAAAATAAAATTTCTACTTTAAGAAATTAAAATAAGTTAATAGATATTTTGGTTCTTTTAATTAAGTGCAACCACTTTTGTAAATATGTTTCTAAAATTTATGGCATACGTTACATAAAATTTTAAATGACACATTGCATATAAAAAATGATTAATGATTAATTGTCTTAGCACCAAAACATGATTATTTTAGTATCACAAGTTGGATATCCTATTCTCAATGTGGCATAGTATATTAAAATGTATGATGTAAATAACTCGTATTTAATAATTATGAGTACAAAAATTTAATGGTTTCACTAACTCCTAAAACAATACCAAGATAATATTAATATTTATCTTTAATCTTATTTGCAATCTTCAAATATGAAACAATTAAGCATATGGACAAATAAAGCTACCTCCTTCCAAGTTGTATCTGGTTATGGAGGTACAAAGTTGGCATACAGCATGACCATGATTTATTCCCTTATGGTTTGGTTGGAATGAATTATGACCCTTCCACACATGGCCTATGCATCTCCATAGAAGTGTCCCTTCCAATAATGAGGTTCCCAATAATTTGATAGTATTACATGAACATATTTGGCAACAAATTGATTTCCAAATCTGCATGAAAAATTTTCTGTGACTTGGTAATCTGCACAATCAACAAATCCTGTGCATGTAGAGCATAGTTGAGAAAATATTTGTAAAATCCTGATTCTAGCCAATTTTTCCCGATTCACAGCTTAGCCAATTTTGCCAATTTTTTGTTAAAATTTTGATATGCATTGAAAAAAAAGCTTTTTTCTAAATGATATTCACCTTTTGAATATACTAATTATGATTTTTGTATTATAATTGATATTCACCTATTGCATCATCAAATTTTGTATTTATACTTTTAAGAAAATACCACTTTCATAAACTATAAGGTTTTTCGAATCTTTAAATATAGAAATATGGAATATTTTTATTTCATTTTTTTTTGTTGTTGAATATTGATCTTATAAGTATACATTTATAATAAATATGATAAAATAATTTACTATAATATTTACAATTTGTATGTATGTTGTTTATAAATTCATTACTAGATTATATTGTTATAGGATAAATTAGAATTAGAAGGTTTATCATACATACACAAATGATATTTTCATGCCAATTACTATTTATCAAATCCTTGATAATTATTTTAATAATAGATGAATATATTAGCATTGATCGTATATTTGTAAGATAGTAGCCTTATTTAAAGAGGTAATGAGAAGAAAGATAAATAGGCACTCTAGAACAAATTAATAATTTTTCTATTAATCCTTTTCTCTTAGGTCAACAAAAATAAAAAATATTATCATCAATTAAATAAAAATAAAGTATAGAATAGAATTATCAAATAATTAATTCGAAATATCTTTTCTATATGAACCACTAACCATAGTTGTAGAAATAACTTCTATTGTGTAAATTGTAGATTTGAAATATATATATATATATATATATATATATATATATATATATATATATATATATATATATATATATATATATATAGATGCAGTTGCCCTAGTGGCTAAAGATGGTGGTTGTTTCTTAAGTGGTCTTGTGTTCAAACCCCTTGAGGGTGGTTGTTGATGTAATTTGTAAACGTTCTCCCGAATATATATATATATATATATATATATATATATATTGATATTGATTTGGTTATTGTGAGAAACCCCTATGATCTATGTATGCAGTCTCCTCCCAACCATGACCCCTTGTAAAACTGAGAGCTATACTTATCAATAAGTAATTTAACACAAAACCACCAACACCCACCCCCTCACACACTTGCCCATGCCATGGTTTGAACCTTGGAATGTAGATTTGAAATATTTAACGTATTATAAATTTATTATTGTTTTTGGACTTGTGATAATGATGATATTTATACTATACAAGATTCAAAGGATGTCATGTGAAAATAAAATAACTTATTAATGACTAATGATATGTAGATGTTTGACATGGGCTTTCAAATAGGTGATGAGGAACAAAGAATTTTATACTATAAAACAAGATTCTAATGCCATAGGTGAACCTTAAATTTTTATCAAATGACACATGCTCAACTTGTTAAAAATATGGAATTCCAATGGGGATACCTAGGTTCAAATGGTATTGGATTTGGTAGTTAGAAGTATGGGATTCTAATGGAAAAACAAAATTTCAAAATATTAAGGTGATGATATAGTATGAATGGAGACATTTTGACTAATAATAATAGTTCTTGTGGCCTTGAGATGTTTGCCTAGTGGTTGGTGGATTTATTTTTTTGAGCTAGAATTTTTTTTGGGTTTTTCTAAAGCTCATCAATGTTATTCTAATTTTGTTTCTTGTATCAAGTTGTAGTTGGTTCACTTGGTGATGGATGGCCAGTTGTAATATTTTATAGTTATTCTTGTCCTTGTATTGTTGGTCTTAAGTCAAGTGTTGCAAGGCTTCTCCTATTATAAAAGGTTTGGGGACCCTTTCAAAATCCCTTTTATATCTAATAAAAAAATTAATTTTCATTAAAAGGGGATAAATCAATCTCTTCTAATGAAAATATTATTGGGTACAAGTGATTACACATAAAATTAACTTTATTTCAACTAGCTAAACAAAATAAATATATGGATCAATTGCTCTTAAGGATCCTTAAGTGAAATATATGTATGACATTGAGGAACTTATTTTTATGACTTTCAAACGAAAATCAATGTAAATAAATATTTAGTTTTGTTATTAATAGACTTAAATATGAAAGGCAATAAAAAATATGTTGAGGTAGCCACACACTATTGGATCTTTTGAGTTAGAAATAACGGCTATGAATTTTAATTTGAAACCTAACTATATTGTATAGAACATGGTCATCTATGAGATAAATAATAAAAAACATGATTTATTATTGAATTACATTTTTTAAAGCTATATACAAATTTTATTATGGTCCACTCACATCAAAATAAAAGAATATTACATTTATTATGAATGGATCATATCTCACTTTTCTTTCTACCTAAAACATTTTCCCTCTCTCAAATTGATAATATTCCTTATAAAGTTTTGATAAATATGTAATTACATCTTAGTTTCGATTAAAATGTATTTCATATTTTAAAATATGAAGGCTAGACTTATGATATCTTAATAGGACTAATAATTGTATAATTACTATATTTAATAATTACTCCAATATTTTGTGATTCTTATAATATGGTGTTTTTAAGGACCATATCAATTAAATATTTGAAAAAAATTTAAGAAAAGTTTCAATATTGATTATTTTACATGATAGAGATTTTGTGATGCAACTACCTTTCTTTCTATAGTCAAGTATAGTTAAAATTTTATCTTTAAAGGAGTTATTTATATCCTTTTTTACTAGGTTATATTTGTGGAAGGGGGGTCTAATTGATTTTATTAGGTATATATTTTTGTTAAATTTAATCCTAAATATATTCATGATACAATTAAGACATTTTATCTTATGATAAACACATGTAACTTGTCATTATCAACATTTATATTTATCTTTTAAATTTTAAACTTAGTATACATCTCAAATTTATTGACTATTTAATAAAAGCCAATATATTATTTTTTCTATTATCAAACATTCTTATTTCCATGACTATATACTTATTTTTTTCTATAAATAAAAATCTATGGCATAAAATAAGAGTAGTTTTTTTACTTTTAAAGTTCATAATCATGGATTTATGCATCAAAATAACCAAAATTACCCTTATGGAAGCAACTTTTGATATTTTTTCATGCCAATTTTTAATAGTAAATTGCAATAGCAATATTATCTTTAAAAAGAAACAATAAATAATGTTTATGTTCTCTCTATTCTAAACAAGATTTTACCAAAACAAAAGTAATGACACATTCCATGGCATATGGTAAAAATAAACTTAGCATAGACAAAGTCCATATAAATACCATAATAAATAAATTTATAATATTACTTCTTGATTATATTATATTTCTTCTAAAAACCATATTCATAATAATCAACATTATTATTTCCATGGTGAACATCTTTAAAAAATTACAGAACAACCAAGTTGTTGAGCAATAAAAAGTTAATGGTTTCTAGTCCAATAAATATTCCCTATCCATTAGTGTATTTGATGTCCAAATTCTATATTGGAAAAATATCTAGAGGTGCTTATCTTTGTGAATGCTAATTGTTAAATTTTTATAATGTTATTTTAGGAGGAAAAAGGGAAGAAATCTACACTAACATTTAAGATCATTGATATGTAAAAGTCTCTCCTAACAAAACACAAACCATAATATAAAGATGGGGAAAATCACATAAAAGCTGAAATGGCTAAACAAAAATTAATGTTATCACCCTAGAATAAGAGGATTAATAGATAATGGTAATCTAACTACAAGAAGTACCTCGGTTGATGCGCATTTCTAAAGGGATAAATTCTTATGCATAATAATGAGTAACATAAATAATATTGCTTTACATTGAACTCATGTCATGGTAAGAATTATACAACAAAAGTACTAACATATAGGAGATGACAAAACAATGATGTCACTATTCCTAATACTGATGTTATATTTATAAGAGGTAACTCATACAACCCATTCAAATAGTGCATAGTCATGGGGGGACTAGCTTCGTACAGAAACATATCATATTTTAAAAAAATATAGTTGAAATATGTATACATATTTTACATCCTATGAAAAAAGGGTTGATCTTACAACAAGGTTTCTCCTTTGAGAATAGATACACATTTGAAGTTTCATGAGAGATTTTTTCTATGTTGTTAAGCACATATATAGCTTACAAAATTACATACCTCTAATATTGTGTGTAAAAGTTCCTACCTAACCTAAATTTCAACCTATTTTTATACCCATGGATGTTTACAATTAAAAAAATAAATATCAAACCTATATACTAACTATCTACTCTACATCAATGTTCTATACTTAACAATTTTTAGTTCCCTATTTCTGTTGTAACATCATATCAATTTCATTTTTATTTTGTATATTTTTCCTTATCAATTAAGTTGAAGAGACTTGAACCTTTAATAAGAAATATAAACAAAATATTATAAGGTTCTAATATAATTACTATTATATTATGCAATTTATGCCTTAGGATTAGTGATTAGGTGTTAATTTTAACGAGGTATAAACCTCTATAATTCTATTTTAGATCCTACATGATTTGTTGCTTGTATGTACTCATACTTCATTGCATTATGGTATATTTAAATTTTACCTATACATATCTTCTTTGTGATGCCACATAGGTGTCATGTGGATGACACATTGGAGGGTACTTCTTCCTTGGTTATAAAATATTATTGTATTTTCTTATTCCTTCCTTATATGTATGGAAATAAGAGCTTTGAAAAATCAAAGCACTTTGGACACTCTAATTGCTTCTGTAAATATTTTTCCTTTGTAATAAGAAAAATGCACTATGAGTTATTGTTAGAAAGAAGTTATCGATGTCAAAAGAGATAGCTTATTGGAATTTTACACCTTAAAAAGGTATTTGATATGGACTACATCCCAAATAAATGGTTGTGTTCTTCTTTTGAGTGATTAAAAATATTAGATCTTGATTTAAGGATGGAAGCCTTTAAATGTTTTTATTTATTCATTAATTGGAAGGATTCTCATTAAATTATAAATGTTGTTCTTTTATTAATCACTTAAAAAAAATCAATCCCTTTTGTACCTAATTGCTTTAGTTGCTTAATTAGAATTGGATGCTTGATATTAACCATTCATTGATTGGTATATAATTTTGTTAATAGGATTTTTGGATTGCTCTCCTATTACTTGTGCTGATATCATTTTCTCATCCTTTTAAATTACATTCAAATTTGTTCAAGACTTGATAGTTCCTTAAATATAAGCATCTAATTTGATAATTATGATGATGCTTGAGTGTTTTATATGGATGTTTAAAAATGTGAATCTTCCCTTTGAATATATCTAGATGTTTTTATTTGTAGATGAGTCCCTTAAAAAACTACCACCTCTTGTATCTTATGGGTATTAAAATAACAATATTTCTTCCACAATTATCACAAATGTCAATATTTTGATTATGATCAATTAGTTTGATTAATTTTAAGTGGATTATATGGTTATGTCAAGGTGAACTA
Source organism: Wollemia nobilis (assembly GCA_028583015.1). Taxonomy (NCBI): domain Eukaryota; kingdom Viridiplantae; phylum Streptophyta; class Pinopsida; order Araucariales; family Araucariaceae; genus Wollemia; species Wollemia nobilis. Next base: position 4,417,658 of record JAQPPZ010002224.1, read on the forward strand.
CATGTGGAGATATTTTTACCTTGTTATTTCTACAATTGGTCATTTTTCAATATTCAATTCTATTTTTCAAAATTAAGGCAATTTGGGCTCTTAAAATAGATAAAAGTTATCAAATATAATATCTCAATATTATTTTATATGAAATAATCTATCAAATGGATTAATATTAGAATTAATCAATACTATGGTGCACAAATTATTCACTATAGAGATAAACCTATAAAATTTTTGAATATTCATTTAATTAAAAAATGAAGGTAGTGAATAAAATTCACTACATCATTGGAGACTCTCTAGGTAAACACACCTACTACGCTAGTAGAACCTAGAAGCATTAATGATTTTAACTAGAGTCATATACAAAGACATTTTATTAAAGAAAACAATAACCTACTATGTACATACTAATACAAGAGTCCAAGGTAGCCAACATTTAATAAATCTATTTATGGGTAGAGTAAAATCATTATCCTTTTTCATTAATGTGATGTAAAATATCATGATTTTTAAATCTTGAACTAAAGAACCAAAAGAAATACAAACTCCCTATAGAATGAACTTTAATATCCAAAGAAACTTCAATCTTCAAGCATGATCCTTTTATCATTATTTAAAACCACTCGTAGCATATTCCATTTTATAGACATATGACCCATTGATTAGTCCTAATCCTACTACTATTTATTAAGAGAAAGATAAATTAAATGAATCTTATCTTTATTTGAACATTTTTTCACAATATTATTGGGAAATAGTTCCTTTAAGGCTTATAAAAATTTGTACTACATTCTATAATCATCTTATTCTCCTATAGTTGACTATCATCCAATATGGAAAGTAAACTACTACAATTATATTTAAAAAAAAAAAGAATGTTTCCATACAAGTATGTCATATGACTTCACACCCCTTAACCAAAACGTTTTGTTGAGTATAATGCTATATCTAGACAGAATCAATTTATTTCTCTTGAAATAACACATTATCACATGCTTTAAATTGTTCAAACAATGTATTATTATATAATTAAATCAACAAGATTCTAAGACTCCTCATTTCCTTTGTTAACAAGGTGCACAATACTCCTAATTTTGAGTATTCTTCTCTATGTTCAAAACTATCCTTAGTGGCTCTAATTGGATCATAATAATCAAATATTTAATATGTAATGTATGAACATAATATTCCATAAACAATTACCTAATAGATGCATTATCACTTATTTCTACTATTGGCTTTACAAGTGTAGCAATGTAATATGTTGCCCTCTTGATGGCAAGCCAGGATTCACACCACAAATTCACAGTAGAATCACGGTAATTTTCATTAACTTTCTTAATACAGTCATACAATAATTCTCCAGGCTCACAGTCTCTCTCCCCAATCCTGACTTCACCATCCGCTCCATTACAAATTTTTGGGTTTTTATCGAGGCCCCGATCCTCTCGGCAATCAATGTCCGCCTAGCAAAATTTCAAAATTTGATTTTTTTTTTCCCCCTTCCTGGGTTTTTTCAAATTTTCAGTCATAAATGGGCCATCTGCCCGATCTACCAGAAAGCTTTCATTAATGGCTTCCATACCCTGCACTGGCCGCTTTGTTCTGATGGTACTCCGTCTGTACTGCTGCTTCTTCCTTACCTTCCATGCCCCATGACTCGTTGTTTGTTGAATACTTCCTCACGATGGTTAACTCGGTTTAAATGCACGCAGCTGTCCTTCAAACATCAATATATGTGGCCTTCGTCCTCATTTTAATACACGTGGTTGCCCGCATGTCCATCTTTGGCCTCTGTCTTCAATAGGCTGTGTTGCTTCCACATAGCTGTCTTTTTTTATTTTTCTCGGCAATCGCAATTCAAACCACGCGGCAGCTTTTAACTTTTCTTAACAGTCTGTCTTCAATTTTAAGTCGCGCGACTTTACTCCACGTGGCAACTTCTAATTGGCCGCGACATCGCGACATGTCGTGATATCGCGACCCCCCACGCATTCGGACCTCCGCAGTCTTCACGAGCCGCGATACCGCGACATGTCATGATATCGCGACATGTCACGGTATCGCGACCCCCCATGCCTTCGAACATCAGCAATCAAAACGGGCCACGATCGCGGTATCGCGGCCCCCCCGCGCCTCAGCCTTTGCTTTGCGCAAAACTATCACGATATCGTGACGTCGCGATATCGCGACGATTTTGGCCCTCGCCCACTACTCGCCTTCGGATCCACAATTTTGCGACATGTCGCGATTTCGTGGCTCCCCTCCCAAACCTATCTTAAAACACTTCTGCCTTCCCTTTGCTCATAAAACTTCGATTTTGGAACAAAATTGGAATAAAAAAAAAAAAAGTACTTAGAAAAATTTAGAGAGATTTGGAGGATGCAAGATTGCTCAAATGTTGCTGGATGCTCCTGCATCAGACACCCGGGGTAAATTGAAAGTGACCCTCACTTTTGCTGTGTTGGGGAAAGACCCAGGCGGTCAACCTCCAATTTTGACAACCAAGTCGCATCTTCAACAGGCCTGCCCTTCCACTTTACTAAGTATTCAGAATACTGTCTATTTCTGGTGCTTCTGCCCTCACGAGTATCTAATATCTCTTCAATCTAGTTGGCGATTGGAGTAGAGGCTGAAAATTGCCACAACTCTGCACTTGGTACCTCTGTACTTTCTCCTTCATGATATTCCACTAGATCTGAAACATTAAAAATAGGTGAAATACCAAGCCAACTTGGTAATTCCACTTCATATGCATTTCCTGACTCCCGTTTTCCCAGTATTCTGCATGGCCCAAACTTCTTCATCTTCAATTTGTTATAAGTCTTGGCAGGAAATCTCTCCTTCCTGAGATGCACCACGACCTCATCTCTGACTTCAAACTCCTTGAACCGCACATGTAAGGTAATGTGGGATGTTTATTTTATCCCCATGAAAGATGTGATTGAGAAAATATAAATGATTAGCATTCAGTGTAGAGAACCTACCAGAACATGTGAAGAAGTAGGCAATATGCTCAAAAACTACCCTCCAAAGCTTGAGAATGTGTTGTTTCAGCAAGCCAATGAACGTTAGGTGCTTGTTTGGTGCTCTAAAAAAATCTCTATGCACAGAGGGTAAGGTTATCCTCCTTGTACATGCACTCCCCTATTAGAGGAAGGCCCGTAACTCTAGTGATATAGTCCTCAGTGATTGGAACTATCGCCTCAAATTCATGCCCCCTCCCTCATTGATGTCGTAAATTCATTTGTCACTATCACCTAACCCTGACAGACCAGTCGATAATAGTCCATCCATTATGCAGCTCAAACTATGTTTGGACATCTGTAGAAATACTCGAGCAGTTGGTCAGCTCATTCTTATTGAGGTCATAATTCTTTTATTTTCCCCCCATGCTTTTCCTTTAGTTCACAATTCACTTAGGGATGCTTTTGATTCCTCTTCAAATTGCTACTGTGCTTCACTTCTCTATTTTTTCTTTCTCTAAAGGTAGCTTCATAGTAGCTGGTAAGCAGATTTTAAAATAACTACTTTCATGCACACAGGCAGTTAATTATCGTAATCAACAGTGATTATGGTTATCCACAGTAAATTTTCTTTGAGCATGTGCCTGATTGTGCGGAGATGATAATAATAAACGGTTGACCAATTAGAGGTATGCCATGCAACACCATGCCAAGTGGATTTGTTCAAGTGGTTAAGGCAATAATGGGGGGTTGTACTTGGTACTTTTCCATAGATACACATGTTCATGAAAAAAATATAGACAAAAAATAGAAAATTTAATCATGCACCTAAATTCATTCGTGGGTGCATATGTGCAGATATACGTGGTGCATCGCTATTGGTTGGCATTTGATTATTGGGAAAACCACAATGGACAACGATGGCCATGGTTCCCATGCAATAAATTTTCTTCGACGTGATTGGTTCTTGGTAGCTGCAATGTGACTTATTTGAGAAATCCTACAAAATTCAAATAAAAAAAAAAACGTATCTTGTTGGGACGACAAACATCCCCTCAAAATTTTCTTGATGTCAACTTTTAATTTTGGTCATGATATATTTAACTTTGCACATGCATGGGGTGCTGACATGGCTTGGGCCACATCCCAATGCTGACGTGTTATTCTTTCAAGGAAAAAAATAGATGCAATAGATAGAAATCAAGTACCTTTTTTGTATGGAAATCAGATGCCTTCTTTTCAAATTATGGCACGCAGGTGCCTTGGAAATTGAAAACAAACACTTTAGGAATTAGACACTTTGCTTAACATGGGAAGTAGGCACCTTATTAATCAAGTGCTCTACTTAACATGGTAAGTAGGCACCTTAGCAATCAGGTGCTCTACTTAACATGGGAAGTAGATGCCTTAGCAATAAAGCGCTTATGCCTAACATAGGAAGCATATGCCTTTTTGCTAATTGTCATGTGTCGTAATTATAAAAAAAAATTTATACAAAAAAAAATTAATTTTTTTTATATATATGCTAAGAATATTTGGTGTCAGTTTCTCAAAAGCTAGAAGTCAGGTGCCCCTTGGAGAAACCAGGAATCAGGTATTGGTCTACCAAAAAGTGGGATGCAAGTGCCATATTCATAACATACTAGGAGTTACGCATTGTGGAGCATATAACGGGAATAAGACACCTTATACTATACAACAGGAATTAGGTACCTTCTATTGTACAATAGGAATTAGGTGTCTTCTACCATACAATGGAAAACAGGTACTTCTATCGTATAATGGGAATCAGATGACTTCCCATTAAACACAAAATGTTGGTGCTTCTCTTTTATTTAATGGGTGCTGACTTTTCTTTGTATATGTGTTATCAGGTTGATCAAGACCTTCAGTGCTTCTTATTGAAAAATAGGAATAAAATTAACATCCACCCTTGAACCAACAATTGAGTGTTTTATTGTCCAAAGAGACCAATCCAAACACTCTTGTGCAGGTTCAATTTTAGTATTCCCCTCTTTGAATGGGGACTAGCTACTCCTATTGCAAGAAAATTCTCCTAGAAATCTTGGAAGGCGCAGGTTCATGGATCATGTGCTTATTAGGCCTAGGTTTCCCAGGCTGCCTAATAGCTGCACAAAGGGCGTTGTTCCTACAAAACAAAAACACAACTAAAAAAAAGAATAATTTGAAAGAATAATTTTCTTTGGGACTATGTGGACTACGTCCACATATTATTGACTCAAGATAAAATTAAAATAAACTAGGGTTTCCCCCATGCCTAATCTAGACTCAATCATGTATGCTTCAGATACATGGTATTGATACAAGCGGTGACCATTGACTGTTAAGCTAATATTATTACCGTCTATTGTTTTAATCCTTATAGCCCCATTTTTGATGACTTCATTCACTTCATATGGCCCCATCCAATGTTGCATGAGCTTACCCTTCCTTTCTTGGAACCGAGAATCATAGAGTAATACCCATTCTCCCACTTTAAGCTCCTTTGGCTTGGTGTGGTGGTCATACCACTTGGCCCTTTAGTTCTGAATGATCTATATTTTCTATAGAGTCTCAATGCGGTATTCATCCAGCTTATTAATCTACTAAATTCTTTCTTTTTGTGCATCATCTAGGGTTATATTCAATTCTATAGCAGTCCTAACTATTTTGACTTCAAACTCTATAGGCATCATAGCACTTTTTTCATAGACTAACTGAAATGATGTGAAACCAGTAGTAGTCTTCCAAGTGGTCCTATAGATCCACACTACTTCTAGTAATATAGTAGCCTAGTCCTTCCTATGTTGTTGCATTGTCTTTGTTAGGATATTTTCCAACTCTCTGTTGATCACCTCAACTTATCCATTCACTTATGGATGGTAGGGAGTGGTTTTGTTATGCTTGATTTTTTATTGTTGCATGAGTTACTGAATCATCCTTGAAGTAAAATGATGTCCTTGATCAGTTGTGATATCCCTTGGGACCTCAAATCTTGTAAAATTTGATGAATACAATAAATATGCTATAGTTTTCTTCTTTGAAACATGCAAAGCCTGTACTTCAACCCACTTTGTCACATAGTCAATACACATTAGGATATACCTCTTACCTCCTAAATGTGGATTAATAGGTCCTACAAATTCCATTCCTCATTTATCAAATGGTTCAATGTGAACATATGGTTGGAGTGACATCTCATCTCTGAAAGTAGGTCTACCCATCCTCTGACATTGATCACACTGGATCACATGCTTGGCTGCATCTTTGAATAGTTAAGGCTAGTAATAACCAGCCTATAACACTTTATATGTAGTACTTTTTCCTACAAAATGGCCACCATAAGGTTCATCATGGCAAGCCTTCAGTATTTCAGTTATTTCATCCCCAGCAACACATATTCTCATGATTTGATGAGGTCCTATTTTGAACAAGCACTCATCAATCCATGAGAATTATACACTTTTCTCAATTAAAGTTTGTTTTTCATGAGATAAAAGTGCAAGGGATACTTTACCAGTGGCTAAATAATTAGCCATATCTACGTACCAAGATATCTTATCATTCAGAGAAAACAAATGCTCATTTGGAAATTGGTCCTTTGTAGCTGCATAGTCTAGAGGTGTCAACTTGGATAAGAAATAAGCTACCAAATTATCCTTTCCTAGCTTTTCCACTATTATCACATCAAATTCCTACAAAAGCAACAACCATCTGATAATTCTACCACTAATCCCAGGTTTGTTTGTCAAGTATCTGATCCTTGAGTGGTCATTGTGTACAAATACCTGATAACCTGTAATATAATGACAAAATTTGTTAAGAGCATGTATTACTACAAGAACCTCTTTCTCTATGACAGTATAATTTAGTTCAGCACATATGAGGTTTTTACTAACATAATAGATGGCATAAAAATCATCACCATATTTCTATCCTAATACTAAGCCTATTGCATTGTTAGATGCATCAGCATATATGTGAAAAGGTATGGTCCAATTTGGACCTCTCAGCACTAGAGCAATAATTAGTTTTTCCTTTAAGGTGTTGAATGATTGTTCACATTCTTCAGTCCAAATAAAATTTGCATCCATAGTTAAAAATGTGGTAAGAGGTTTAGCAATTTTTCTAAAGTCTAATATAAACCTCCTATAGTAGTCAATTGATCCTAGGAAACTGTGCATATCCTTTTGTTTTTTAGGAGTAGGCAGGGTTTGTATGACTTCTATTTTCTTTCTGTCTACTTTGATCCAATCTGTAGAAAGGTGATGTCCTAAAACTATCTCTTCCTATATAAGCATATAGTATTTCTCATTTCTTAAGGATAGGTTAGTTTCCTCACAACATTTAAGTGTCTTTTCCATATTTTATGTGGTAGATTCAAAATTTTCACCATATACGGTGAAATCATCCATATATACCTCCACAGTCTCTCCAATCATATCTAAAAAATGCTAAGAACTACCCTCTGAAAGGTGACAAGTACATTGCATAGACCAAATGGTAAAACTCGATAAGCAAATGTCCCCCATGGACAAGTGAAGGTGGTTTTGTCTTGATCTTATTCCCCTATTTGGATCTGATTGTATCTACTAAACCCATCCAAGAAATAAAAATACTTGTCTACTAAGGTGACAAGGACCTGATCTATAAATGGTAAAGGGAAGTGGTCTTTCTTAGTTGCTTTATTCAGCAACCTGTAGTCAACACAAATTCTCCACTTCCCATTCTTCTTGGGCGCCACCACTAATGGTGATACCCACTCACTATCTAAAATAGGGTAAATGAATCCAACTGTGAGAAGTTTTTGTAACTTTGTTTTGACAAGTTCTTTTATATCTGGATTTATTATCCTTTATGGTTGTCTTACTAGTTTAACCTGGTCTTCCAAATATATATTATTAGTACAGGTCTCAGGAGATATTCCTCTCATGTCATAATACTCCCAAGCAAAGGCATCTTGATGTTTTTCTAATATTTGTTTTAGTTTGATTTGTTGTTCAGCTATCAACTTGTTATCTACATTCAACATTCTACCAGGTGCAACTTCTATTTGTTGAATATGGTGGTATTTTCCTCCCACTAATGGAAACTCAGGAGGAGGATAGGAGGGTTCTCCCTAAAAAAAAGTGAGATATCATCCTATTCTCATCATTTTCATCTCCCAAATCATCAAGTTTCATGACATATTGGATCATTGATAGACCACCAATATTTTGATTCTCATCCTCAGGTTCTCCCAACAAGTCTATAGACTATGCAGGTGGATGTATGATCAATTTATTTAAATTTTGACCATCTGAAATGGTCATTTGCCCATCTCCATGGCTTATGTAAGCATAAACTATTTCAATCCAAGGTCTACCTAATATTAATGGGTATCCACCTAGTCCAGACTTAGATTTCAACACTAAGAAATATGCTAGATACTCCCATGCATCTACTATAATAGTGATATCTTCCAGTATTCCATCAAGGAGTATAGTAGATCTATCTACCAACTACAAAATAGTTTTAGTGGGCTTCAGATTAGTTAATTTTAGTTTTTGCATGGTCTCTTGGGGCATGACATTAATGGCAACCCCCAAATCTACTAGTGTGTTGGGTAAAACACAACCTTCTATTTTTACAGTTAGCACAAGGCTTCTTGGATCTAAGTACTTATGGTTGTAGGTATTCTCTAACATAAGGTCAGCTAACTGACCTACCAAACTGATTTATTTAGCTGGTTTCCTCCCTAATTTCTTGAGGCACAACTCTCTTATGGCCATCCCATAAATAGGTATGACTATGATGGCCTGAAAGAGAGGGATTGTGATTGTTAAGTTTTTTAAACTAGAGAGAATATCAAACTCTATTTGTATTGGTTTCTTGGGTTCCTGTAACCTTTGTAGAAAAGGTGGAACCTCCTCTTTGTTATGTACAAGTGTTGATTCTTCTTCTACCTCCTCTATAAGGGGTGATTCCCATTTCTCTATTTCTATTGGTTCCTCTTCTTTTACAAGAGGAGTTACTTCTACACCTACTTTATTTCTTGACCTTAACTAGATATGATCACAATATACCTTAATATTATACATATAGTACATCTCATTTTCCATATGATAGGCCGGTTACTGCTCGTTGTTTGGGTTTGATGTTGGTTGTGCTAGTAACTGAGGAGTCCTTAGAGAAGGAAGCATAGGCAGACTTGGCTATAGTGGATCTGGAGTAGTATGCTATGAATACTGATTCTAAGCATTTTTATTTCTCCACTACTACCCAAGCTACTAGTATTGGTTCGAAGAATAAGGGTTGTAAGGATTTGATCCTTGGGGAAATGAATTCCAAGGTTGTTGACCATACCAACCCATGTTGGGTGGTTGGGTTTAACCTTGGTTTTGGTAATTACTACCCCCATAGGATGACATTCCTAATTGCATATTGTTACCCATAGGATATTGTTTCCATTTCCTCCTATTACCCATGAAGTATGCCTCTACTACCTCATGTTCCTCTTTAGATTTCACTAACTGTGTATACAAATTCATTTTATGATCCTTCTTACAGACAACACATACACAAACTTTGTTTTTTGAATACTCATTTTTGGGGTGTTTTCCTCTACATTTAGGATAAAATTAGGCCAATGTTGTCTCATTCTCCTGCATCTTTCTCTGAAGCATAAGAGTATCCATTTTAAGAGCCAGATATGATAACATCTCACTCTTAAGGTCCTTTAGCATGTTTCCTATTTCTATTTTAGTGACAATGGTTGACTGCTTAACATTTCTAGGGTCCAACTTACCTTTTCTTCTTGAAATTTTTTGACACAACTATCGAATATCATCTATTTTGTGTTGGTAAACATCTCCCCCATAGATCATGTTTAAAGCTTCCAAGGATTCATTTTTTAGTCCTTTCAGAAAAATATTTCTTAGGGACCTATCTCCTAGTTTTGAATGGGGTGATATTTACAAATTGAAGCTAAACCTATCCTAGTATTCTTCCATAAATTCCCCTTTCTTTTGTGTCATATCTATAACTTTCTCTCTCGCATCTCTTTCGCTGCAAAAATCCTAATACTGATCCAAGAAAATTTTCTTCAACTATTACCAGGTAGTTATATTTTTATCCCCCAAGCTTATGAACCAGTGCAAAGCTGAATCATCAAGGATGTAAGGGATAATTTTAGTTTTTTAGCATCGGTGGTATAATCCACAAATCTACATAAAACATCAAATTTAAACAAAAATAGATTTGGATCTTCTGTTGGTAATCCTATAAAGTTTGGAATGTGGGTAGGAGAGATATGTTTCATCTTGTGATCTCCCCCTATCTCTCCTATTGGAAAACTAAAACTAGTGGATGTTTCCTTTGGATTTTTTCATTATGCCCACTACTGGAGTTTCTACCCTTGCTTCGTTCAAAGAAGTTGTCAATTTTTTTCATTTGTTTATTTTATCCTTTAGAACAATGGATAAGTCAACATTTGAAATGGTTCCATATAATACTACTTGCTAGCATTCAACATTTAGTAGATCTTCCTTAGATTGAAATCTACTTATCTCTAATTTTTGTCTAATATTCTATTGGATTGTTTTAGAATGTGTAGCACCCTAAAATTGGCACAGTTAAACCATCAATAAAAGATAAAAAAAATTGAATTTTAACCCCGAAACCGCCCGTTAACCACTCACCTCGTTTTTCATGCCATTTTTAGAATTTTTTTGAATGTTGGACGATATCATCATTGATTTTATGATATCATCCCAAATCAGATGAATTCATCTGGAACAGAACATCCAGATGATTTCATCCCAAAACCGAATTTTCATAATTAGCTTCTATTTCAAAAACCTCTCCAACTCGGGCAGAAGCGTGTCTACATGGTTGGATATTCCTACATTGGATATCTCCTATATTGGGATGATCCCCAACCTCCTAACCTCCCCCTAATCCTATATAAACTTGGGATTTTCCTAGTTTATCCCCCTGGCTGATCATTTCCCTGCAACTTTAGTTTTTTTTTATGTTAGAACATCCTATCCCATATCATTTGCACTTGTGTTTTCAAGTTTTATTGCAGGATCTCACTGTGTTTCAGCCGGAGGAAGCTCGGATCATCGCAGGTGATTCAACCATAATTTCGAACGATCCTATCAAGATCGATGATGATCTCGTACGATTGTAGATGATTTTGACTACAGTTCATATTTGGGGCAATTAGAGCCCTAATTTTACATTCTCTATCTCTTTTTCTTATTTAATTGTGCATTAGATTAATTCACTTCTGTTCTGCATATTGGAGTTCACCTCATTTAGCATATTTGCATGATAAAATTCAAAATAAATTATTAAAACATTGCATCCCATTTGATTTGATATCTAGATTTATCATTTAAGAATTTATATTCTTATTTCTATCATTTTGTATCATTCTTGTAATTGTATTTTTGGTTTTTGGTGTCTATTTTTATGATTGTAGGTTTCTGACGAATTCGTTGGGTCGTTGACGATCTTGGCTGATCTTAGACAATCTCCTATGATCTAGATGATTTTGTACAATTATAGATGATCTTGTCATATCCAGGATGATCTGGACTCCTACAAGCTATAGAATATTCATCAGACATCATAAATCAGGTGCACTCTTCTCCATTTTAGATATTTTCTGTATTTAGGATTCATTTATGTTTGTTGTCTTCATATAAACCAAAAATTTCATATAGAATAGCTTAGATTCATTTTGGCCAACCTAAGAATCTGAATTATTGAACATAAAATGAACATGTATCACACTTCAAGCTATAGGATCCTTGCCCAGAAGGAGGATGAGAAAAGGATGGCAGGGTACCTCTGACTGAGAGGCCTTGCAAAGGTCCCGCATCTCGGGGGAGGTGTATTATGGTGATTTTTTGACGGATGGTGGGTTCACTAGGAAACATTTGAATGGTAGTTTCCACGCCTAGGTTGGGAATGTGTTTAATGTGTTTAGTTTTATCTTTAAACATTCAAGTCCTAGGTTTGGCCAAATGAATCTAAGTTGTTCTATTATGAAAATGTAGGCTAAATGAAATATAGAAAACAAATTTGAATAGAAAATAGAGAGAAAAAGCTAAATTATAGAGCCATACCTGATCCAGATGTCTGATGGAGGTTCTGATTCTTGAAGCAGATAGGATCATCTAGAATTTGACGGGATCATCTCCGACCTACAGGATCGTCTGAGATCTGATGAATTCATCAGACGAATTCATCAAAGACATGCAAACAGATAAATAGGCATAGAATATAGAAAATACAGCAATAAAAATAGAGGGCAATGATGTGAAATGACAATAAGGATGTTAACAAATAATCTTGAATAGGAATGCAAGCAAATTACGATGTTTTAATAGTTAATCATGATTTCATTATGCAATTAAACTACATGGGTGAACTCCAAGATGCAAAATAATAAAGAATAATCATAAGATTAATTAAATACAAAATAATGTAGCAGAAAATAATGAGGAAATGCAAACTCTGGGCACTAATTGCCCCCAATGCAGACTGTAGTCGAGATCATCTCGAATTGGTGCAAAATCATCTCATATTGAACAGGATCGTCCACAACGAACTGAGATTGCTTCGGCTGAAGAATAACAAGGTTCCTGCAACAAAATTTGGATAGGACAAGTGCAGATGGTAATTCAGGATGTTTTAGTGCATGTAAAGTCAAGTTACAGGAAATTTTAGCTAGGGGGATGCCAAGGGGGAGTCCTAAGTTTAAATAGGCTTAGGAGGGAGGTTAGGAGGTTGGATATCATCCCAATTTGGGAGATCTCCAACAAGGAGGGTCTCTAACGGAGCAAACACGCTTCTGCCCAGATTAGAGATGTCGTTGGAACAGAGGCTAATTGAGAAAAATCGGTTTTAGGACAAGATCATCTGGACGTCCTAGTCTAGATGAAATCATTCGATCTAAGGCGATATCGTCTGATCGACGACGATATCATCAAACGGTCAAAACTGACTCTAAAAATGGCACGGGAAAGGAGGAAATGGGTTAAACGACGGTTTGGAAGCGATTTTGGGGGTTAAAATTTGAATTTGAATATTTACTAGAGTAATTGTAATTATTTAAGGTTTTACTACGCCAATTTTAGGGTGCTACATTTTGCCCCCTCTTTAGCGAATTTTCCAAAGAAAATGCGTTAAAGATGAGTTCTTCTCGATCTATGAGAAAGTAAAAAATATTCCTAGTTTTAGGCGATGATTCTAGGTCAAATCATACGAAAACTTACAATGGTGCCCCCTCCGTGTTTTTAACCAAATTGAATGTTTGAGGTAAAAACACGAAAAAGAAATTTTTTTAAATGTTGTTAATTGTTTTTGAATAAAATTAAGAAAAATAGGGTAAAACCCTAATTCATTGTTACTATTCATTTTCCTAGTTTTTAGAGCTCTGGAGACAAGATGGTCAAGACAACGCACAGATAAACAGAGGTCTGGTGCAGGCTACGGGTAAGGATCTAAACTTAGTTTAGAATGCTTTACTTTAGAATTTCATGCTTTTTAGATTAGATTTGATTGATTTTTGAGCCTCGCGGCCGTTTTTGGGCCATCAACATCGTCGAGATGAAATCGTCTCGATATCGTCGATTTTGTCTAAGGGCGAAATCGGCGATAGGGGGATGATTTTGTCCAATAAGGGACGATTTCCTCATGCAAAATCGGAGACGAATTTTCTCAAATTGGGGACGATATCGTCCAATCGTGGACAATATCATCATTTATAAAATTGAACTTAGTTTGACTTGCATTTTTAATTAATGATTTATTAATGATTTTTATTGTTAATTTTTTTTATGTTGCAAAGAGGATTACTAAATAGTAGAGAATGGAAATATGGCGGGCTAAAGGATGACTTGGTCGTCCTGTCTCAGGCAAAGCGATATCAGCTGGCTTAGGTTGGCTTGCAGCATGTGGCAGAGATGCCATAGGTTTCTACATATATGGGGCTATTGACAGCCCTAGCAGAGAGGTGGTATCCAGGTTCTTCCTATTTCTAGTTATCTATAGGGGAGATGACTCCCACACTGGAGGATGTATGGAGGATTTTAAGTATCCCCATACAAGGATGGCTTATCACTCCCACAGCCAATCAGGGCCATGCGATGATGCGACTGTGTGGTGATCCGAGCTTCGCCCTAGAGAAGGGCGGAGTGAATATCGAGTCGTTGTGCCAGATGCCTAGGGCATCTAGACTCACATAGGTTTTGGCTAGGGTGGTAGGTGGTCTTCTGCTATGCCACTAGAGCGGATGCAGGGTACCATGGGTACTAACAGATGTGATCTATGACATGAGAGACCACGGATACCGGTTTGCTTGGGGGAGCTTTGTACTTTGCCGGTTGTATAGGATCCTTCATGGGGTCGTATACAAGGGCTGTCGATGTCTGGTTATGACATCACTACTACAGGTTTGGTGCTGGGAGCACATTGTAGTGCAGAGGCCGAGAGGGCTCCCACTGACAGGGATTGATGGGGAGAGACCCTGAGTTTTCTACTGGTGGCTCCAAAGAGGGGCACAGTGGCGGATAGATCTGCCAGCGTCTCGGAGACTACTTGACAACCTTGTCTCCAACCAGATCACCTAGAGTCCTTGGATAGATCATCCAGGGTGAGCCGAGGATGGATAGGAGCTAGCTCGCATCAGGTGAGTCTGCTGGCTGAGGATGGAGAGGGGAGAGATGGAGCTCCACCAGTATGACCGAGTTTTGAGGCAGTTCGGTCTACAGCAGGGGATCCCATCTCTTAGAGACTATGAGTTTTCCAAGACTGTCCGATATAACACTATAGTTAGCGGGGCTCCAGATATGCAGTGATTCTAGAGTCAGGACGTAGATGATGCCCCAATTTAGCCAGTGGATGGGGACGATGCTAGGGTAGCTGATGGCTACGATGCCTGGTACATAGGCATCTGCCCTCCTTGAATGATGAGGGATTAGGTTCTGATTCATGCAGTTGTGCATTGGATGGGGAGGCAGTGCCAGGTAGCCATTGAGGCAGCACAGGGTCATGGCGAGAGAGAGCAGAGGAGGCCACAGGCTCAGTAGAGGCCACAGTAGCAGGAGAGGAGGGAGGAGAGACCCCCTTCTCCACATAGAGAGAGACCACCATCGCCTGATAAGGGCAAGGGTGTGGACACAGGAGAGAGTAGTGAGATGGCTACTCTCCAAGCAGAGACTGTCTATCTCCAGGCATAGGTGCAGACTTTATAGGAGGAGGCTGCACGACATCGAGTGGAGGCTACACAGCTCAGATGATATTGCATGCCTCAGAGCATGGAGTGGAGGAGCGAGCACTCAGGAACTAGCACGGTCGATTGCTCAAACCACGTTCTACCAGGGTATCTACTTCCAGATGGTGCCAGAGGGTCAAAGGGTATAGCTGCTAGTCGGCATTGCTAACCCAATCAGGATTGGGTCATCGAGGACTTCATCTCGATCAACAACAAGGACTCGCAGTACCACACATACTATGATGGGGCCACCTCGTCCACTATAGGGCGAGGGAGGATATGAGGTTGAGAGCTCGAGGGGTTCTCAAGACACTGCACAGAGGATATATGATTGAGAGGATTGAGTATGCCAAGATGTAGATTGTGGCATACCAATCTATTTTTGATATGATGTACATATATTTGATATATATATAGATGAGATATTTTTTTGATCATATGACTTGTCTTATGATGATATGACTTGTTTATATGTTTTTATGATGCTTTAATGTTTTGGTGTGATTGATTTGATGATCCATGTAATTATGTCGTTGGAAAATATTATGGTTTAAATGTCATGCTTTAAAAATTTAAATGAAATAATCTGATGTAACAAATTGGTTGTTGTGATGATAATTTGATAAAAAATAAAAGGGACTTTTAACAATAATTTCAAAGGACATTGTCACTGTTATAGACCATTTCATGGAGTCATCGCTCACTCGGTCGTCAAGCTAATCCCAGTATAGAAATATTGCTAAAAGTAAAATGGTGCTTAAGAAAATGTCTTAAGACTTCGTTGTGATGATGCAAATGATGATGATGATGATTTTGTTTTTCAGATTTCCATAAAAATATTATGCATGAAATATTTTAAAATGATTTTTGCTAGGCATAAATTCCTAAGTGTGATAAAATGTTGAATAATTCCTTAGAAATTATACCATCATTGCAAAATTGAAGTTTGACATAATGACATGAAATAGAATAGGTGTTTGTTTGTTTTAAAGCATAATTGTATAACATAATGATTTAAGTCATATGGTTTTTATGATTTTTAAATGAATGGGGAATAAAATTGGTACAATGGTTTGCGCTAGGCATAGAATATTTAGGTATAGACTTATACCATCATTGCGAAATCCAAAGAAAAAGTAGATTGTTTTATTGCATGGTTGATTTTTAAATCTTGAGAATAATCAGAAAATATGAAGATGAGGACTTGCGCTAGTCATAAAATTCTAATTTTAGTTTTGGAACTATACCCTGATCGCGAAAGTCAAAAGTTATATATAGATGTAACTTGATTGTATGTTGTGAAAATGATTTTGATTTTTGATAATGCATATAGTTGTCTTTATACTAAAAAAATGTTCTTCAAAGAAGAAAATGAATTTATTCCAAACGATTTGCAAAAATATGTCAAAGTATCTTAAAGACAAAAGTTAGATTTATAAGGAATCCCATGTGCGTATGTGAGTTCATTACCAATATTGATTTATCATAATGATACACAAAATCTCTCAAATACAAATGTGTGTGCAATTGCTATGTTCATTTACCAATTTTGAGAAAGATAATTTGATACAAGTGATTTGAATGAACCAAATAAGTGTTCATTAACCATGATTTAGATGCATATAACCATACCAGACTACTATGTAAGTTGGATTATCAAGAGCTAGCTAATCCATAAGAAAACATAGGTCTGTAAAAAATAAGGTCGCTAATGTGACAGACATATCGCCACGCTAGGAGTTACCCAAGGCCAAGCAGGTTGGGCACAAACCACTTGTTATGGGGCTTACCTCACAGTTTTCGAATAATTGAGAATTCCAGGGATTCAAGCTCATCAACCCTTCTTTTATTTTCAAATGGTAGGGAGAGGGATTTTATTGCTTTTACTTTTTCTTTCTTTTGTTTTCTTTTGCTTTTCTTTTGTTTTTTTGCTTGATTTTTGAGATAATGCTTGAAACATTGTTATAATGATATAAAATAACATTTTTCTTTTTTTTTCTTTTTCTTGAACTTTGCTTTTCTTCCTACGCTAGGGATACTTGCTCGGATTAGCTGTAGAGAAAGGGATTTTTATTCTGGGTAGGGGTGAGCTTGTCCTTTTGCCAATTCTCAAATATTCTAGACCATGTGCATGATAGGATAGCAGGGAAAACTTTTCGCTCAAGAAACCACTTCTACTATGTAGAATAGCAAGGCTATTACAAATATAATCATTTTATTGTGAAAGGATGTGCTTGGTTTAAGTAAATAACAAGATCAATTCTCTGTGCTCAAACTTTATTTAATTGAATTTTGTGGACTTTGATATAAGAGATATTAGTAATCATGCTAGATAAAAATCAAGATATTTATTTTGTGTTTGTGAAAGTGAGGGATTCCAAATAAATGCTAATTTATCCAAAATAATTTGAAATATATAACTGCAACATTTGTAAGAAGAAATATATACAAATACTTTTTGGGAAGTTTGAGAATGTTGACTCTCTCTTTCTTCTTTATGTTGTTTTGGTTTCGAAAGAGTCAAGAATATTGTTTTTTTTATTTTTATTATTTTTGTTTGTTTTTGTTTTTGTGTAAACAGTTTGATATATGTTTAAAATAAGACAACATGCAAAATATGTACAAATGATGAAATGACTAAATTTTATGCATAATATCGCCTAAGATGCATAATATTCATAGGTTCTTTTAAATCTTTACCATCTAAGGTAGCTAATTTGTATGCTCTCGATTCAAATTTAGCAATGATAATGTATGGTCCAAGCCAGTTGGGCTCAAATTTACCTTTAAGGCCTTTAGTTGCATTAGTATTTTTTTTATTTTTTTTTAAAACAAGGTTGTCGATCTCAAAGGATCGATGACGAACTTTTTTAGCATATGATATTTTAAGCTAGTTTTGGTAGGCACGGAGATGCTCCAAAGCATTGATGCGTTTTTCATCTAGGAGTTCCAGCTGACTGAGTCTACCAGCTCGATATTCATCTCCTACTTAGGTATATTGAAGAAGTAGATCCAAAGAAGGAACTTCTAATTCAAAGGGAAAAATAGCTTCAGCACCATAAACCAAAACAAAAGGTGAAGTTCCTGTGGGGGTTCGAACACTAGTTCGATAGGCCCATAAGGTCGGATATAATTGAATGTGCCATTCACGACCAGATTTATTGACCAATATTTTGAGAATTTTGATTAAGGTTTTGTTAGATGCTTCCCGCTTGACCATTACCCTAAGGATAATAGGGAGTGGACCAGCGATGTTGAATCTTATATTTTTGGCATAATTTCTTGACATCTTTATTTTTTAAACAAGTTCCATTATCAAAGATGAGATTTGCAGGAATTCCAAACCTACAAATGATTTGATTAAAAATAAATTTAGAAACTTGTGTGCCAGTGCAGGAAGCTAAAGGCATAGCTTCAACCCACTTCGTGAAATACTCGGTGGCGGTTATGATGAATTTGTGTCCATCAGATGACACAGGATTGATTTTTCCAATAATGTCTAAGCCCCATTTTGAAAAGGGCCAAGGAGATGAAATAGCCTGTAGCTCTTATGCAGGTGCATGGACAAGGTCAGCATGTTTTTGGCACTTGTTGCAATGGCACACATAATCATGTGCATAATTCTCCATGGTAGGCCAAAAGTATCCTATCCTAAGGAGATTTTTAGCAATGACACTACCACTGAAGTGTCCTCCACAAGATCCTTCGTGGGCTTCACTCAAGGCCGATTTGGATTCTTCCAAATTCAAACATCTTAATAGGATACCTTCAAAAGATCTCCTATACAAAATATTGCCAATTATTACAAATCGACTTGCTTGTCTACATAATAACTGACATTGGTTTCTATTAGAATTGGCAAGGAAAGTCCCATTTTGAATAAAATCAAATATATCTATATACCAAGGTTCAGGAGTAGTTTCATTGATTAGAAACACATCCAAAGGTTCTAAGCATGACTTATTTGAAGCGGGTTCCTGGAGTCAATGAATAATGATAATGGCATATTCGTCATCTAACTCCAAGGGTAGGAGAGATGCAGCTGCAGTCATAGCATCAGTTGCATGGTTGCAAGTTCAAGGAATAGCTTCCAAGGTAACTTGATCAAATAGAGACATTAATTATAAAACATAGGCTTTATATGGGCACAGTTTATCATCTCTGGTCTGATAAACTTCATTAATTTGATTTATGACAAGTTGAGAATCACCAAAAACTAGCAGATGTTTAATTTTTAGCGCCAAGGCAGCTCATAATCCAAGGATTAGAGATTCATATTTAGCAGTATTATTAGTGCAAGAAAATGTTAATTTGAAGGATAGAGGAATAAGATGTTTTTGTGGGGATATTAAAATAATACCCGCACCAGCCCCACTCATGCATCGGGCTCCATCAAAGTATAAGGACCATTGTTCAATATGGTCTACCTCTAATTGAAGGCATTCATCGGGAAACTCAATGATGAGGGGATGGGTAGACTCTAAGGGTGCAACAACTAATTGATCTGCTATGATTTGACCCTTAATAGACTTTTGTCCTATGAACATGAGGTCAAACTCGCTTAGATCAAGAACCCACTTGGCTGTATGACACAATAAATAAGGTTGACTCATGAGATACCTCAAAGGATCATATTTAGCAATGACATAGGTTTTCTGACTGAGCATATAATGGCATAATTTTTGCGTAGAAAATATGACTGCTAGACAGTTTTTCTAATCTTTGTGTAGTGGGTTTCATAACTGATGAAGGTTTGACTAATATAATAATTAGCACGTTCTTTCTTCTCATCATCAAGCTGAGCTAACATAGCTCCTAAGGAAGAATCTGAAGCTAAAATATACAGGATAAATGGGCGATCAGGTCTAGGTGGAGAAAGCACAGGTGGTTGAGGTATTTTTTGAGAAGTTCAAAAGCTTCTTTACATTCGTCGTCCCAATTAAAAGGGACATCCTTCTTAAGGAGCTTAAGAAAGGGACCGGTTTTGTCTGCCAACTTATCGATGAAGCGACGGATAGCTTGAAGCTTACCTTGTAAACTTCATAACTTAGATATATTGGTAGGTGCGGGCATATCAGTGATAGCCGCAATCTTAAGAGGGTCAATTTTGATGCCATGTAAATAAACTATAACCCCTAATAGTTTATCGGACTTAACTCCAAATATGCATTTGGCTAGATTTAATTGAATAAAATATTCTCTTAATCGATTAAAAACTTTTCTCAAATCATCTAAATGATTATCTTCATTAATAGAGTGAGCTATAATATCATCTACATAATCATGTAGGATATCATGCATCATATCATGAAAAATATAAGTCATAGCTCATTGATAGGTTGCGCCTGCGTTCTTTAAGCAGAATGGCATCACTTTCCAACAAAAGATACCCCAAGGGGTAATAAAGGCTATTTTAGCTTGATCTTCAGGAGCTATCCTGATCTGATTATAACCAGAGAATCCATCCATTAAGGACATCATCCCACTCCCGGTAGTAAAATCAATGATTTGGTCCATGTTTGGAAGAGGAAAATCATCTTTAGGGCATGCAACATTAATATCTCTAAAATCTGTGCAAACCCTAACTTTGGTAGCTTCTTTCTTGGTGATTGGAACTACATTTGAGATCCATTCAGCATAATCAATAGCTTGTATAAAAACAGCATTCAAAAGTTTTTCTAACTTCCCTTTGACTAGTAAGGCCACTTTGGGATGCATTTTTCTAAGTTTCTATTTAACAGGTTTAGCATCCGGATGGACTACTAAGTGATGCATGACTACGGAAGGGTCAAGACCTGGCACATCTGCATATGTCCAAGCGAATACATCTTCATATTCTTTAAGAAATGCAATGTATTGCTCTTGTTTTTCTTGAATTAATTCTGACCCAATATTGATTATGTGAAATTTGATTGGCCACCTCTTTACCATGTCTTGGTAAAGGATGTTGAAATATGTCTAATGATTGATTAGCATTTTGATTTTGATTTTGGGGAATGTTCTTTTGAGCATTATTAGGAGCATTTTGTTTAGGTTGGAAAGCTTGCACCTCTATTTCATCATTATCAATCAGATCTTGTATTTTATGTTTCAACCTTTTACAAGAATTGGTAGAGTGTCCAGGTCCTCTATGGAAATCACAGTGTAAGTCAGCTTTGTATCCGGGTATGGTTGGATCAGGTTCCCGGATAGTTGGTAATTGAATCAAACCTCTTTCGAGTAATTGAGGTAAAATA
Organism: Wollemia nobilis; assembly: GCA_028583015.1. Taxonomy (NCBI): domain Eukaryota; kingdom Viridiplantae; phylum Streptophyta; class Pinopsida; order Araucariales; family Araucariaceae; genus Wollemia; species Wollemia nobilis. Next base: position 4,439,125 of record JAQPPZ010002224.1, read on the forward strand.
GTTGATAATGGTTGATTCAATCTAGTAAATTCTCGAGGCGGTTTATCAGGAGGTTTCAATATAAATTTTTCTGTTGTCTTCATTGTATTGATATTAGCAACATTTCTGCTGTCAGTGACTCTGTCACCTATGACTTGTTTGTTTTTATACTGATTTCTAGATATTTTCTCATCATCCTTCTTCCTAAGTTGGCCTCTCCTAATGAGGGCATCTTCTACTCTTCGAGCTAAATATATAGCCTGATCGAAGGTAGTTAAGGTAGCAGTTGATAACTCATAAGATATTTGTTCTTGCAAATTATTAATAAAAATGTCCAACATTTCCCTATGAGGTAGCACAAAGTATAGTTTTCCTGTCAACTGCCTCCATCTAGTTAAGAAATCAGCAAAACATTCATCTTTGTCTTGTTTTAAGTTGTATAAATCTTTAATGGTGACATGCCTCTCGATGTAGGCACTAAATTGATGGATGAAATATTCAGCTGTTTCTTCAAAGTTTCTCAAAGAATGAGTGGGCAATTGATAGTACCACTCTAATGCCATTCCACCTAAAATTTTTGAGAACATTTTTAGTAATAGCAAGTCATCATGTGATATATCATGACATGCTATCCTAAACATGCGAAGATGCTCTATGGGATCTTCGGTTCCTTTATATATAGGTAGGAAGAGCATGGGAAAATGCTTAGGGTACGGTTGTGCTACAACTATGGGATCCAAATGTTGACTACATATCTCTTGATAATTGTACGAGGGATGGTAGGGATCTATCTGGTCCATATGCGAAGCTAACTGTTTCACCATGGTTTCCAGATTACTAGTTTGCCCACCATATTGGTTCGGTAGGGCATTAATATGAGATTTGTGAACATATGGAGGGACGTGAAGATTAGATGCTATGTTGCTATTGTGTAAATTGTTGGTAGGAAAGGTGTTATGAAGAAATTTTGAAGTTGTATTATGTTGTATCCCAGATTGTTGAAAATTGGTGTTTGGCTTCATTTTAGATTTTTGTTTACTTGAAGCATATTGATCAATAGTTTGGCGAAGTAAAACAGTGAAAGAAGTTTTATTTTGTGTGGGAATAATTTTAGGCTCAATAATAGGTTTCTTAGGAGGTTGGGTAACCTGTTGTTTTGGCATGTTTTGAATCATAGTGACCATATCTCTATTGGATGGTCTAGCCTTATCACTTTCTTAATCAATAAAAGACAAGGGATTAGTGTGCACATCAAACATATGTTCCATGGCTGCTTGAGTGTCACTAATTTGCCCTTTATCAATATGAATTGTCATATTAAGAGCGCCAATGTTATTATTGAAAAATTTCCAGAAATGATCTAAGTTATCAAAAGCAATAGTTCCATCTAGAGTTATTCTAGGGGATGAGGATCCATCCTCTTTAACATTTTCTTCTTGTTCATCTACAGCAAGCTCATCGTCTTGCTGGTCTAGAGTTTCTTCTTTTAGGATTGGATCCTCAGGAAGGACATTTGGGTTTCTTGTTTTGTCTCCTAACCAATCTTCTTCTTCTCCTTCAGTTTGTTTACCATTCCTAAGTTTAGGCATTGTGCTTAACTTAGATTTCAACAAATATATATATATATGCTATAAGCTTAAAAGGTATATATTAATTATATACCTACTACAATATTAAAAATGAAATGTTTTGGTTTTTGTTATGTTTTTTAGATTTTCTTGTTTTTGTAACAATATTGTAAAGATAACAAACAACACAATAAATGCAAGAAATAATAATGAAAGCAATGATCTAGTTTTCTATAAAAAATTTATAAATATCATTAATGGGCTCAAGTTCTTCAGGAGTCATGAAGTGTTCTTCTTCAAATTGAAAATTTTCTTTCAAGAATTTAATGAAAAGGGCTATAGTGATATTATCTGTCTTGGATTCTGGTTGATAGAAGTAAAGCTCATGGCAATACTCTCGATATAACACAGCTCGAGGAACTCTATTCCATCTTTCCCTATCCGTAAGAATGACCTCTTGGTCTTCTACACGACCTAGGAACTGGTGTATAGTGGTTGTGTTCTCGAGGTATTCCTCGAAGGTGAACAATTTTGAAGACACAAGAGCTCTCCTATAAGCTAACCATCTATGGCAGGATCTCTGAAGTTCATGATAAAAGACGAGTTGATGAGGATCCAGGATTCTATCTAGGACAAGCCTTTTGATTTGTTTAAGTTTTGTTGACCTAGATGAAATGAAACCTAGTCTTCTATCAAGTTCGTCCCATAAAAGTTGGTTTCTATCTGTTTCAGACACACTAAGCACAAAATTAATTTCTATGGCTTCTAATTGGTTTTCAACATTTATCGTAACTGCTAATCTTTTCTTAGGAGCTACCATCTAGAAATGATATGCAACTTAGTATTTTCTAATGATTTTAAATGCATCTATGTTTTTGTTCTTCTTTTTTTTTGTTTTGTTTTCAAAAGGTTTTAAATGCATTCACATCGAGTTCACCAAAATGTATCGCTCCAAATTTTTCGCATCCTTACCTTCAGGCTATAGGATCCATTCTCGAAAGGATGATGGGAAAATGATGGCGCGGTACCTCAGACTAAGAGGCCTTACGAAGGTCCCGCCTCTCGAGGGAGGTGTATTATGGTGATTTTTTGATGGATGGTGAGTTCACCAGGAAACATTTGAATGGCAGTTTCCATGTCTAGGTTGGTAATGTGTTTAATGTGTTCAGTTTTATCTTTAAACATTCAAGTCCTAGGTTTGGCCAAATGAATCTAAGTTGTTCTATTATGAAAATGCAGGCTAAATGAAATACAAAAAACAGATTTGAACAAAAAATAGAGAGAAAAAGCTAAATTACAGAGCCATACCTAATCCGGATGTCTGATGGAGGTTCTGATTCTTGAACCAGATAGGATCGTCTAGAATTTGATGGGATCGTCTCCAACCTGCGGGATCGTCTAAGATCTAACGAATTCATCAGACGAATTCGTCAGAGACCTACAAACAGAGAAATAGGCATAGAATACAGAAAATACAGCAATACAAACAGAGGGCAATGATGTGAAATGACAATAAGGATGTTAACAAATAATCCCAAATAGGAATGCAAGCAAATTACGATGTTTTAATAGTTAATCATGATTTCATTATGCAATTAAACTACATGGGTGAACTCCAAGATGCAAAATAATAAAAAATAATCATAATATTAACTAAATATAGAATAATGCAACAGAAAGTAATGAGGAAATGCAAACTCTGGGCACTGATTGCCCCCAATGCAGACTATAGTCGAGATCATCTTGAATTGGTGCAAAATCGTCTCGTATTGAATAGGATCGTCCATGACGAACTGAGCTTGCTCTGGCTGAAGAATAACAAGGTTCCTGCAACAAAATTTGGATAGGACAAGTGTAGATGGTAATTCAAGATGTTTTAGTGTGTGTAAAGTCAAGTTACAGGAAATTTCAGCCAGGGGGATGCCAAGGGGGAGTCTTAAGTTTAAATAGACTTAGGAGGGAGGTTAGGAGGTTGGAGATCATTCCAATTTGGGACATTTCCAATGGGGAGGGTCTCTAACAGTGCAGAAACGCTTCTTCCTGGATTAGAGACGCTTGGAACAAAGGCTAATTGAGAAAAAATAGTTTTGGGACAAGATCGTCTGGACGTCCTAGTCCAGACGAAATCGTTCAATCTGAGGCGATATTGTTTGATTGGTGATGATATCGTCAAACGGTCAAAACAAACTCTAAAAATGATGTGGGAAAGGAGGAAACGGGTTAAACGACGGTTTGAAAGCGGTTTTGGGGGTTAAAATTTGAATTTGAATATTTACTAGAGTAATTGTAATTATTTAAGGTTTTACTGCACCAATTTTAGGGTGCTATAGAACACATCAAACCCATTCTCAACCTAGGCGTGGAAACTGCCACTCAAAGTTTCCTGGTGAACCCCACCATCCGTCGAAAATTCACCCTTATACCCCTCCCCCGAGAGGCGCGACCTTCAAAGGGCCTCTCCGTCCGAGGTATTGTCCCATCCTTCTCGCATCCCCCTTCCGGGCACGGATCCTTTAGCCTGAAGGTAAGGGTGCAAAAAATTTGGGCGATACATTTTGGTGAACCCGACGTGAAACTAAAACACCTTTTGAAAACAATCCAAAAAAAAAAACACATTATTAAGAACATCTAGAATCATTAGACAACCATTAAATTTGCATATCATACTTAGATGGTAGATTATAATAGAAGACGAGTTGTCACCATAAATGTTGAAAATCAATTAACGGCCATAGAGATTACTTCTATGCTTAGAGTACCTCAAACAAATAGAGCCCAACCTTTGTGGGACGAACTTGATAGGAGATTGGGTATTATTGAATCCAGATCTGTAGAACTTAGGCAAATTAAGAGGTTTGTCCTAGATAGAATCCTGGATCCTGATCAGGTGACTTTGTATCATGAACTTCAGAGAGCTTGCCATAGGTGGTTAGCAGATAAAAGAGCACTTGTGTCTTCTGAATTATACACCTTTGAGGAATACCTTGAGAATGCAGTTGTAGTACATAAATTTCTATCTCGTATAGAGGATCAAGAAGTCATTCTTACGGATAGAAAAATATGGAATAGAGTTCCTAGAGCTGTGTTGTATCGAGAGTATTGCCATGAACTTTATTTTTACATGTCAGAGTCTGAAATAGATCATATTACCATAGCACACTTTGTCAAATTCTTGAAAAACCACTTCCAATTTGAAGAGGAGCATTTCATGACTCTTGATGAACTTGACCCTATCAATGATATCCATAAACTATTCATAGAAAACTAAGTCATTCTTTTTACTATTATTGTTTCTTGCAACTAGCATGCTGTTTGTTATTTTTATTCTCGCAAAATAATAAAATAATCACAAAATATAAACACAAAACACAACCCTACCACATTTTATAGTAGGTATATAGTAGGTATATATATATATATATATATATCTCATATATATATATATATATATAAGTATATATATTTTCTAAAACCTAAGTTTAGCACAATGCCTAGACTTAGGAATGGAAAACAAACCGAAGAAGATGAAGATTGGTTAGGAAGACCATTAATTGACCAAAATGTCCCTCCTGAGGACCAAGTTTCGGAAGAAGGAACCCTAGACCAGCAAGAAGAAGAGCTTGCTGTAGGAAATGAACAAGAAGAAACTAATAGAGAGGAAGGATCCTCATCCCCTAAAATGTCTCCGGGAGGAGCTATCACTTTTGAAAACATGGAACAATTCTGGAAGTTCATTAACACTAATATTGGTGTTTTTAATAGAGCAGCCCATATGGACAAGGATCGAATTAGTGACACTCAAGCAACTCTAGAAGAAGTATTTCACACATGCACTAATCCCTTGTCCTTTATTGATCAAGAGAGTGATCAAGTTGGACCATCCAATTTGGATATAGTAGTTGTGATCCGGAACATGCAACAACAACAGGTTACCCAACCACCTAAAGTGCCTGTTAACAAGCCTAGGGTCATTCCCGCACAAAAGAAACCATCATTTACTACTCTATTTCACCAAGCTCTTGATCAACATACCTCAAATCAACAAAAACCCAAAACAAAACCAAACACCAATTACCAACAATCTGGGGTACAACATAATACTATTACAAATCCCCTTCATAATACTCTTCCTACCAACACTTTGCATAATAGCAATATAGCATCTAATCCTTATGTCACACCATCATACACTCATAGATCCCATACCTATGTCCCACCGAACCAATATGGTGGACAAACTAGTAATCTTGAAACCATGGTGAAACAGCTAGTTTCTCGCATGGACCAGATAGATCCCTACCATCCCTCGTACAACTATCGAGAGATGTGTAGTCAGCCTTTAGATCCTATAGTCGTAGCATAGCCGTATCCTAAACATTTTCCTATGCCTGTTCTTCCCATATATAAAGGAACCAAAGATCCCATAGAGCATCTTCGTATGTTTAGGATAGCATGTCATGATATATCACATGATGACTTGTTATTACTAAAAATGTTCCCAAAAAGCTTGGGAGGAATGGCATTAGAGTGGTATTATCAATTACCCACTAATTCTTTGAGGAATTTCGAAGAAACTGCCGAGTCTTTTGTTCATCAATTTAGTGCCTACATCGAAAGACATGTGACCATTAAAGATTTGTATAACTTAAAACAGGACAAAGATGAATGCTTTGCTGATTTCCTAGCTAGGTGGAGACAGTTGATAGGAAAATTGCACTTTGTGTTACCTTATAGGGAGATGTTGGACATCTTTATTAATAATTTGCAAGAGCAACTATCTTACGAATTATCAATTGCTACCTTGACCACCTTCGATCAGGCTATAGACTTAGCCCGAAGAGTGGAAGATGCTCTCATTAGGAGAGGCCAACTTAAAAAGAAAGACGATGAGAAAACATCCAAAAATCAATATAAGAATAAACAAGTTGTGGGTGATGGAGTCACCGATAGCAAAAATATTGCTAATGTTAATGCTGCAAAGACAACGGAGAAGTTTGTACTGAAACCTCCTGATAGACCTCCTCGAGAATTTACTAGGTTAAATCAACCTTTATCAACTATTCTATCGCAATTATTAGAACGAGGTTTGATTCAATTACCAAATATCCGAGAACCTGATCCAACTATACCCGGATACAGAGCAGATTTACATTGTGACTTCCATAGAGGACCTGGACACACTACCAACTCTTGTAAAATATTAAAACATAAAATACAGGACTTGATTGATAACAATGAGATGGAGGTGCAAGCCTTTCAACCTAAGAAAAATCCTCCTAATAATGTTCAAAAGAACACCCCACAAAACCAGAATCAGAATGCCAATCAGTCATTAGACATATTTCAACATCCCTTACCAAAACATGGTAAGGAGGTGGCTAATCAAATTGAACATCATAATGTCCCTCCTCCTGCCCGATATGTAGGAACTATTAGTGGGCATTTACCTGCTCATGATCTGGAAATATTTGACACAACTTTATCCATGGTTACAACCAGGCCTCTATATAATATTCAGATACCTGATCTTAGTGATACAGAATACGAGACTCAGAGTGATATGGAAATCACATCAAATCAATCGAATAGTTCTGAAGATGAATCGGATACTATTCACCCTATCACAAGTTATATGGTTCCAGAAGAACCATTTCCAAGAAGAGTCACTACTAGACCATCGTCTCACCGATTACTTTCTAATGAGCTAGCTATAAACGCTAGACCAAGACCCATTCATCATCCGCAGAATAATATTGTGGGTACCATCGGAGTTGTTACTAGACAACAGGCTCAAAATTCTCAACAAGATCAAATTCAGAATGGTGGATCAACTCCATTTGTTTTGAAGGTTCCTAATAAAGGGAATCATGCACCTAATGTTCAACCTAAACCTCCTTATAATATTAATGAACAATTATCAAATATTACAGCTAGAATTTCCCTCTTGGACATTTTAAGATCTTCTCCTACACATAGAGATGAATTAATGCTCACATTAAGCCAGATGATGGTACCACAAGACATTCAACTCTGAAGCCATGGCCAATACTATAATAACTCGTGAAGTTGATTGTATTGACTTTCGGGATAGAGACATACCTCAACATAGTTTACATAAAGATAACCCCTTGTATATTACCGCTTTAATTGGAGATGTAGCAGTCAAACGAGTTTTGATTGATAATGGTTCATCTTTAAATATTTGCACTTTTGACTTCTACCAAAGATTTGGGTTTAGAAGTGAGGAAATGAAAAGAACTGATATGATCATAAAAGCTTTCAATGACGAAACACAAGAAACGTGTGGAGTTATTACCATTCCATTGCAGGTTGGTCCGAGAACCTTGGATACGACTGTGTTTATTGTACATTGCCCTGCATCATACAATATACTCTTGGGTCATCCTTGGATCAACGCGATGCGAGTTGTTCCCTCAACCTTACATCAATGTGTTAAGTTCGAATTTAAGAATCAGTTGGTTACCATTCATGGTGATCCAAGACCCTTTGATATGTGTGCTTTGGCAGAACCTATTGGAGTTCAATTTTGCCCTGCTCTGTCATCCACACATCCTAATTCTCATTATCCATCTAAACGTGTGAAACTTACACCCACAAAGTCATCTACTTCTTCTCCATCAGTTGCACCTTCACATATAGCTCAACCATCTTCTGAACAAACCGCATTAGGACCTAAGAAAGATCCTAATCCCACAACCAATGTCTCTTGTTCTACTCCTATAACTTCCATACCTATAATAGACCCATCTATCGACACCTCTACACCGTCTACATCCACCAAAGTCATATTTTCTACATCAGAAGACGTAGGGAATGTTCCTTCTACCTCTTATGCTCTCACTGACGAGCTCTTACCCGATCTATCTAAAATCCTTATATCAGAAGAAACGAATGCTTCTATGCAAGATTCCCTTATTTTAAATAATTTGCCACCATCTCCTCGTACCTTGGGCCTCCCACAACCTATGGGAAGTATTTACCAAGTCGGGAGTTATGCCTTTATTTATAAGGGATATGACTCGGGTAGAATACCCAAAAACATCAGAACTCATTATGATGGATATGCTCGATGTTATTTTACTAATGAGTATATTAAAGCCAAACCTATAATGCTGAAATTGGGATATAAAGGGAAAGGTTTGGGACCTTTCCAGAATGGTATGAAAGAACCTTTTGAGGTAGAAGAGTGGCCCGCCCGATGTGGTGTGGGCCTATTTTCTAGTAAGGGTCAGCCATTCCCATTTGAGGATGATGACCATCTTATATGTTACCAAGATTTTTTAGATGAACACGATGCCTTGCATTTAATAAATAAGACATTCATATGTAATATGCGCTATATAGCTTATCCTCAGATGATCACTGAATCTGACGATGAGTTGGAGGGAGATATGTTAGCTCAACTTGATGATGAGAAAAGAGAGTGTGCTAATTATTACATTAGAAAAACATTAATTAGTTATGAAACCCGCTACACAACATTAGAAAAGTTATGTCTAGCAGTCATATTTTCTACACAAAAACTACGCCATTATATGCTTAGTCAAAAAACATACGTTATTGCTAAATCCGATCCCTTGCGGTATCTCATGAGTCGACCTTATTTATCTGGTCGCACAACAAAGTGGGTTCTTGCGCTAAGCAAGTTTGAACTCACATTTATAGGACAGAAGTCTATTAAGGGTCAAATCATAGCAGATCAATTAGCTACTGCACCCTTAGAGTCCACCCATCCCCTCGTCATTGAGTTTCTTGACGAATGCCTTAAACTAGAGGTAGATCATTCAGAGCAATGGTCCTTATACTTTGACGGAGCTCGATGCATGAGTGGGGCTGGTGCAAGTATTATTTTGATATCTCCACAGAAACATCTCATACCTCTATCCTTTAAATTAATGTTTGCCTGTACTAATAACACTACTGAATATGAGGCTCTCATCCTTGGATTACGAGCAGCCCTGGCACTAAAAATTAAAAATCTATTAGTTTTTGGTGATTCTCAACTTGTTATAAATCAAATTAATGATGTTTATCAGACCATAGATGATAAATTGTGCCCATATAAAGCATATGTATTACAATTAATATCTTTATTTGATCAAATTACCTTGGAAGCTATTCCTAGAACTAGCAATCATGCGGCTGACGCCATGGCCACATCTGCATCTATTCGTCGACTCCAGGAACCCACTTCAATTAAATCATGCTTGGAACCTTTGGACGTGTTTCTAATCAACGAAACTACTCCTGAACTTTGGTACACTGATATCCTCAATTTTCTTCAAAATGGGACCTTCCCTGAAGGTTTTAATAGAAACCAACGTCGGTTATTACGTAGACGAGCAAGTCGCTTCGTCATAATTGGAAATACCTTATATAGGAGATCTTTTGAAGGTATCCTACTGAGATGTTTGAATCTAGAAGAGTCTAGATCAGCTTTGAGTGAAGCCCACGATGGATCTTGTGGGGGACACTTTAGTGGTAGCGCCATTGCTAAGAAGCTCCTTAGGATAGGATATTTTTGGCCTACCATGGAGAATGATGCACATGATTACGTGCGCCATTGCGACAAGTGCCAGAAACACGTTGACCTTGTCCATGCGCCTGCACAAGAACTACAAGCTATTTCATCTCCTTGGCCCTTTTCAAAATGGGGCTTAGACATCATCGGAAAAATCAATCCTGTGTCATCTGATGGACACAAATTCATCATAACCGCCATCGAGTATTTTATGAAGTGGGTTGAAGCTATGCCCTTAGCTTCTTGCACTGGAACTCAAGTTTCCAAATTTATTTTTAATCAAATTATTTGTAGGTTCGAAATTCCTGCAAATCTCATCTCGGATAATGGAACTTGTTTCAAAAATAAATATGTAAAGAAACTATGTCAAAAATATAAAATTCAACATCGTTGGTCCACTCCCTATTATCCTCAGGGTAATGGCCAAGCAGAAGCATCTAATAAAACATTAATTAAAATCCTCAAAATACTGGTCAATAAATCTGGCCGTGATTGGCACATTCAATTATATCCTACTTTGTGGGCTTATCGAACTAGCATTCGTACTCCCACGGGCACTTCACCTTTTGTTTTGGTTTATGGCATTGAAGTTGTTTTTCCCTTTGAATTAGAAGTTCCTTCTTTGGCTCTACTACTTCAAGATACTGAAGTAGGAGATGAATATCATGCTGGCAGATTTAGTCAGCTGGAACTCCTAGATGAGAAGCGCATTAATGCTTTGGAGCATCTTCGTGCCTACTAGAACAAGCTCAAACGAGCATATCTCAAGAAAGTTCATCACCGATCCTTTGAGATCGACGACCTCGTCTTAAAAGAAAATAAAAAAATACTAATGCAACTAAAGACCTTAAAGGTAAATTTGAGCCTAACTGGCTTGGGCCATATATTATCACTGCTAAATTTGGATCGGGAGCATACAGATTAGCTACCTTAGATGGTAAATATCTTAAAGAACCTATGAACATTATGCATCTTAAGCGCTATTATGCATAAATCTGGTAATTTTGTCACTGTATATATTATACATATTGTCTTATTTTAGTAATTCATATAAAAATTTCAAAAATAGTAATATTATGTATTATCTCAATTCATAAATTAAAATCAAAATATAAAAAAAAAAAATCATCAAAATCCTCAAAAACATCTTTTATTTTTGCACCTGTCAATTCTTGAAGTATTGCAGTTATATTTTCAGTTATTTTGGATAAATTAGCATTTATTTGGAATCCCTCACTTTCACACTCACATGAATAAATATCTTGATCTTATTTGGTATGATTATTAATCTCTCTTATATCGAAGTCCACAGTTGAATTAAATAAAGTTTTGAGCATAGAGAACTGATCTTGTTATTTACTTGAACCAAGTACACCTTTTCACATTAAAATGATTTCATTGCAAATTCAAAACGATGCTACACAGTAGAAGTGGTCTCTTGAGCGAAAAGTTTCCCCTGCTATCCTATCATGCACATGGTCTAGAATCTTTGAGAATTGACAAAAGGACAAGCTCACCCCTGCCTAGAATAAAAATCCCTTGCTCTACAACCAATCCGAGCAAGTATCCCTAGTATAGCAAGAAAAAGAAAAAGAAAATCAAGAAAAATCATGAGAAAAAGAGAAATTATTCAGAAGCATTATTTCAATATCATTTTGTACCATCTCAGCAATATTTCAGCATTATCTCAGTGTCAAGCAAAAATACAAAAAAAAAAAAAGAAAAAGAAAAGAAAAAGCAAAAAGCAATAAATCCCTCCCCCCTACCCTTTGAAAGAAAAGAAGGGTGAATGAGCTTGAATCCCTGGAATTCTCAATTATTCGAAAACCGTGAGGTAAGCCCCATAACAGGTGGTTTGTGCCCAACCCGCTTGGCCTTGGGTAACTCCTAGCGTGGTGATATGTCTATCACATTAGCGACCTTATTTTGTACAGACCTATGTCCGCTCATGGATCAGCTAGCTCTTGATGACCCGACTTACATAGTAGTCTGGTACGGTTACATGCATATAAATCATGGTCAACGAACACTCATTTGGTTAATTCAAATTACTTGTATCAAATTATCTTGCTCAAAATTGGTAAATGAACAATACAATTGCACACACATTTGTGTTTGAGAGATTTTGTATCATTATGATAGATCAAGATCGGCAATGAACTCACATATGCACATGGGGTTCCTTATAAATCTAAATTTTGTCTTTGAGATAATTTAAAATATTTATGCAAATCTTCTGGAATAATTTGATTTTCTTACTTGAGAATATTAGCTTAGCGTAAAAACAATTAAATACATTTTTTCAAAAATCCAAAATTTTCTTTCAAAACATGTTCAAAAATCTAGCAATAAAGTCACATTTATATATTTTCGACTTTCGCAACGATGGTATAGTTCCTAAACCTAAATTGGAATTTTATGCCTAGTGCAAGTCCTCATTTTTATATTTTTTGTTTATCTCAAAATCAAAAATCAACTATGCAATAAAACTATTACATCAATTTCTTCTTTGGATTTCACGATGATGGTATAAGTCTATACCTAAAATTCTATGCCTAGCGCAAGCCATCGTTCTAATTTTATTTCCCATTTATTTAATCCATAAAAGCATATGGCTTAAATCATTATGTTACACAATTGTGCTTTAAAAAGAACGAAAACTTTTCTATTTCATTTCATTATGTCAACATTCAGTTTTGCGACGATGGTATAATTCCTAGGCAATTGTTCAAATTTCTATCACACTTAGGAATTTTATGCCTAGCAAAAATCATATTTTTAATATTTCATGCATAATATTTTCATGGAAATCTGAAAACAAATCATCACCATCATCATTTTTCATCATCACAACACAAAGTCTTAAGAAAGTCTCTTAAGCACCCTTTTACTTTTAGCAATATTTCTCTCATACCGGGATTAGCTTGATGACCTAGCGAGCGGCGACTCCATGAAATGGTCATGTAACAACGACAATGTCCTTTGAAATTATTGTTAGAAGTCACTTTATTTTTCATCAAATCATACCACAACAACCAATTTGTTTACATCAGATTATTTCATTTAAATTTTATAGCATGACATAAAATTATAATATTTTCAATGACATAATTACATGAATAATCAATCAACAATTAAAATATTAAAGCATCATAAAACATATGCACAAGTCATATCACAAAAAGAACAAATAATATATATATATATATATATATATATATATATATCAAGAAGTATATACATCATATCAAAATGGATTGGTATGCCACAATCTATACCCTGGCATACTCAATCCTCTCAAAAATATATGGTCTATGTACAATGAGCAGCTAGTCTCGAGAAGCCCTCGAGCTCTCAGCCTCATCTCCTCTCCCGCCCTAAGGTGGAGGAGGTGGTCCCATCGGAGTCCATGCTGTATCGTGGGTCCTCGACGTCGATCGTGATGATGTCCTCGATGACCCCATCCTGATCGGCTCCGCAATGTTGGCTGGAAGTGGTATCCTCTGCTCCTCTAGAACCACATGATAGTACAACCCCTAGTAGAATGCGATTCTGCAATAGCCCATGCCAGCTCCAGAATCCTCCATACATCCTCTAGAGTGGGAGTCATCTCCCCTATCGGTAGCCGAAAGTAGGACGACTCCAGATACCATCTCTCTGCTAGGGCTGTCAGTAGCCCCATGTCTATAGGAATTTGTGGCATCTCTGCCACATGCTACAATCTGACCTCTGCTATACTGTCTCGCTCGACCTAATCGAGCATGGATAAGTCATTCCTGAGACCCTTGTATTTCCACTCTCGACTCTTTGGCAATCCCCTCTACAAAAAAACAATAAAACAACAAAAATCATTAATACATAATCATTAAAATCAATTTCATCTCATAAAAAAAATGATATCACCCATTATTGGACGATATAGTACCAAATTTAGTTAAAACGTCCTTAATAGGATGAAATCATCTCTGATTTTTCAATTTGGGGATCGCCCCTTATTGGACGGGATCGCCCCTATTTCTTCGATTTCGTCCTCAGATGAAATCAGCGATATAGGGACGATTTTGACGAAATTGGGACAATTTCGTCCCGACGTCGTCGACGGCCTAAAAACAGCCGCGATGCCCAAAAAAAATTAAAATTCAAGTAAAAAATTAAACAAATCAAGCTAAAAACATAGTACACTAGGTTTAGATTCTTACCCGCAACCCGCGTCGAATCTCTGTTGATCTGTGTGCCATTTTCACCATTTCGCCTACAGAGCTCTGAAACAACGAAAGTGAATAGTAAAAATGAATTAGGGTTTTACCCTATTTTTCCTAATTTTATTTAAAAACAACATTTTTTTAATTTTTGCTTTTTCGCACTTTTACCACAAATGTTCGATTTGGATAAAAACTCGGAGGGGGCACCATAGCAAACAGTTGTACGATTCGACCTAGAATCATCGTCTAAAAAATGGAATAAATTTTTGCTTTCTCATAAAGCGTGAAGAACTTGTCTTTAACGCATTTTCCTCAGAAAATTCACTAAAGTGGGGGCAAAATGTAGCACCCTAAAATTGGTACTGTTAAGCCATCAGTAAAAGATAAAAAAATTTGAATTTTAACCCTGAAACCGCCCGTTAACTACACATCTCATTTTTTGCACAATTTTTAGAAGTTGTTTTGACCGTTGGACGATATCATTGCCGATCTGATGATATCGTCCCAAATCGAACGAATTATTCTAGAACCAAACGTCCAAACGATTTCATCCCAAAACTAAATTTTCATAATTAGCTTCTATTTCAACAACCTCTCCAACTCAAGCAGAAGCGTGTCTATGTGGTTGGAGATTCCTACGTTGGAGATCTCCCAGATTGGGATGATCCCCAACCTCCTAACCTCCCCCTAATCCTATATAAACTTGGGATTTTCCTAGTTTATCCCCCTGGCTGATCATTTCCCTACAACTTTAGTTTTTGTTGTGTTAGAACATCCTATCCCGCATCATTTGTACTTGTGTTTTCAAGTTTTATTGCAGGATTTCACTGTGTTTCAATCGAAGGAATCTTGGATCATCATAGGTGATTCAACCACAATTTTGGACTATCCTGTCGAGATCGGCGATGATCTCATACGATTGCAGATTATTTTGACTGCATTTCAGATTAGGGGCAATCAGAGCCCTGAGTTTGCATTCTCTATCTCTTTTTCTTATTTAATTATGCATTAGATTAATTCACTTATGTTCTACATCTTGGATTTCACCTCATTTAGCATATTTGCATGAAAATTTTCAAAATAAATTATTAAAACATTGCATCCCATTTGATTTGATATCTGGATTTATCATTTAAGCATTTATATTCTTATTTCTATCATTTTGTATCATTTTTGCAATTGTATTTTTGGTTTTTGGTGTCTGTTTTCATGATTGTAGGTTTCTGACGAATTTGTCCGATGAATTCATCAGGTCATTGATGATCTTGGCTGATCTCAGATGATCTCCTATGATCTGGATGATTTTGTACAATTACAGACGATCTTGTCATATCCAGGACGATCTGGACTCCTACATTCTTCAGAATCTTCATCAGACATCAGAAATCAGGTGCACTCCTCTCCATTTTAGATATTTTCTATTTTTAGGATTCATTTATGTTTTTTGTCTTCATATAAACCATAAATTTCATATAGAATAGCTTAGATTCATTTTTGCCAACCTAAGAATCTAAATGATTGAACATAAAATGAACACATCAAACCCATTCTCAACCTAGGTGTGGAAACTACCACTCAAAGTTTCCTGGTGAACCCCACCATCCATTGAAAATTCACCCTTATACCCCTCCCCCGAGAGGCATGACCTTCAAAGGGCCTCTCCATCCGAGGTATTGTCCCATCCTTCTCGCATCCCCCTTTCGGGCACGGATCCTTTAGCCTAAAGGTAAGGGTGCAAAAAATTTGGGCGATACAGAAGGGTTTTCTACAAATAGTGGGTGTTCCAGCCAATACATAGGTGGATATTATGACAATGAGAGTTCAATATTAGGTTCAGGTTCTATTGAAGCATAAGGATTCTGAGAAATGACTTCTTTGTTTTTGACAAAACGACCATCTAGTCCCTTGTTCTTAGGTGGACTCATACAAAGTTTCAGATGAAGGTTTTTGGAGAAAACAATCTAAACTACTTATACTTTGCTTCCTTCAGAATATGAAATTATAATGGCTACTCCCCGACAACGACACCAAAATATTGGGTAAAACATTGGTTAGTTTTTCTATGGTTCAATTAATTACCTCCATTTAATTGTCAACCCGGGGTAGCTCGTAGTCTTGTGAGCAGTTGTGAAAAATATATGCTTATAATTTCTCCTTAAAATATGAGTCTCTTAGATCATGGTTTGGGGGATATTTGGTATTCGTTTAAGTTTATATTTAAATCAATAATATCATGCTACGTCTAAGAAAACAAGATTGAAAGCGTTCAAAAACTAAATTACTACCTTGCTAGAAATCACAAAAAACAAGGGAAATAATAGAGAAGTAAATTAATATATGAAAATAAATACATAAAAATAGGAAAATAAGGGAAGAACTATGTTGCAAGTGGGCCCATGCTTCTAGTAGGTTCTACCTATGGTAGACAATCACCAGATGCTTTAGACGATTTTTATAGGAAAATACTCAAAGATTTTATTAACTACAACAAGAATTTATAAGAAATTTTAGGGGGTCTTCTTCAAGGGTGGCCTGCATATTTATAGATATGCAACCACACCCTATTATAATTCTTAGAACAAATCAGAAAATGATTTGTTTTTACAATTGTTTGCTTAAATGAAGGAATCGGGTAAAATATCATGTTATCTTAGAATTTTCTGTTTCCAGAATATGTCTGATATTTATTTGCATGATTTACATAAATCATTCATGTAGCAGCTATAAAATGGGTGGTGAGTCATATTTGACATTATCCCATGTCTAGTTTCAATGCTAGAATTATTTTTATGTTGGTCATTGAAGTTTATTTGTGTTTTATCGGCCATAGAGTCATGCTAAAGTTTGGCATTAGTGGAAATCAGGTGTCGTGTCTGAAGAAGTCAGGAAGCAGACGTCTTGTTTGTAGAAGTCGAGAAGCAGGCACCTAACGGGAAGCAGCCGCCTAATAAAAATATGTGCTTTACAAGAAGAAGATGCCTAACGTGAAGTAGGTGCCTAATGGGAAGTAGGTGCCTAACGGGAAGCAGGCACCTAATGGAAAACAAGCGCCTAACAGTTAAATGTCGAATTCTTCAAAGAAATTTGGATGCCTGACTTCGTACCTCTTGTCGATATTCTGCAAATATTTTTCCTTCATAAAATTGCAAGTGCTAGGTCCGAATGGGACCTCGATGAAAACATGCCAAAATACAACAATATCCACTAAATATACACAAAATACACTTAAAGACAAATATTAGAAAACATGCAAAATAAATTGTTAATTATATATAATTTCCATAAAATATTTATATCTACAAGAATAAGTGTCGCACATTATAGGGAAAAGAGTACAAAAAATGAGCAATTATGTGGCTCATCAAGGTGTAGTTCCAAAAAAGGATAAGTGTAAAAGTGATAACAAGGAGATGAAGTACCTCAAAATGTTGATTCATCATGATGTAGCTATCATATCTCTTCATAGTTCATCACTTTAATATAACCACATAAAAAAATTAACATTTAAAATTGATGTGAAAGGAAGATAGTCATTTTAAGGCCTATGAGTAGTAAAATTTGGAAGTTTTTAGAAGTAGTAGGTTAGCAAATGTTGGCATCCAAATCCATTTAGATGGAAGTTTAGAGATTTAAAAGTCATCCAAAGCACTTGAATGTCATCAGAAAGAACAAACTATATGGATGAAATAGATATAAAGAGAAATATAATGGATGAAATTAGAACAACTAATTGGAGATTAGTTCAAAAATAATGTTAGCCTTCAAAGCATGAAATATTTCAAAAGTTACTAACAACTTAATGGATTGTTAATAACTAGTATCTAGTTCTATTCTAGTGATAAGATTCATTTAATGCCACAAGCCTTGCATTTTTCTAAAGCACTTAGAAGTTAATAAAATCATATCATCTAATGAGTGCCTAGCTTATAAATAAGGAAATAATTTTTTCTTGAAGGATTCCCTATCAAAGGCCCATCCAAATTGTATAATTTTTCTCACATAGGTCTATTGACATAAACAAAATATATTTAGTAGCCACTTATAGACCATTTTGATTATTGTAAAGGAAAAATATTTATCAAAGTACTCACAATATTTGAAATGCTCTAAATTTCCAAAGTGATCATCTTGTCCATCCAAAATAGGAACAAGAATATGCAACAATAGTATACAACCAAGGAAGCAATGCTCTCCAACATGGCACCCACATGGAAGCTATGTGGCATAACCAAGAAGCATAGTGCACATAAACATAAATTTAGAAGTTTTCAATGATGGAAGGAATTAGGATCTAGTAAAAAAATTATGATTATAACCTATCAATCTCATAGAAATTACTAATTTTAGACTACTAGCTGCAAAATATAACAAGTCAATTATTAGACTAAGATAAAATTTTGTGAGATTTCCCATTGAGCATTCAAAACTCAACAACTCAAAAAATAAGGTGGAAAAGAAAAAATAAGAATAATGTTAATTTTATGGTAGCTATATTAGAAATAAGGAGTTAAAAATCATCAATTAAACATGGAGCATTTATGTAGAGTATGTAGTTTTCATTTGTTTATAACATGTAAACAACCACTAATATAAAGTAGGTTAGCATTTTCATTATCAGGTAGGAATTTTTGCACCTAGGCTTAGAGATCAACATTTTTAAGCTATATATATACCTCATAGCATAAAAATTATCTTTCATAGAACTTCTATTTATAGTTATATTCTAATGAAAAACATTATTGTTATACCTACCCTTTTACACTATAAGTGGAATATATATTATTTAATTTATATTTTTTTATCATCCTATGATTGTGTATGGGTTGTTGTCCTTCATGATTCTATATTATTTTATTGATTCATACGAGTTGTATCTCAAAAATGTAGCGTTAGAATTTGATGTTCTATCTCCAAAAATTGGTCCACTCCCTCTTATCAGTCCTTTTGTAGTATGGTTCTCAACTTGTTATGAGTTCAATGAAAGCAACACTATTTAGATTGCTCAATATTATGCATTACATTCCATGAAAACAAATCTCTCTCTAACTCTTCATCCACTATGGTGCTGCTTGTAGCTATAGTATTATCCTCTAATAGTCCTCTTATACTAAGATGATGACATAACTAGTTGTTTAGATATTCCAATTTCTATGTGATTTTAGTTATTTTTCTTATAGTGTATGTTTTCATGAGAACATCTTGTACTTAATAATCTTAAATGTTAGTATAGTTTTCTTCTCCTTTGCTTCTAAAATAACATTGTAAAATATTACATATTAGCATTCATAAAGACATATGTATCTATACTTTGACTAAGATATAATTCAAACATCCAATATAACAGTTATTTTCGCATAGTTATTGACCTAGAAACTAGTTACTATTGATTTCTCAATAGTGCATTTTGTCACATGTTGGATATGACACCATAAATTAGGTTCCAAAATAGCTATTAAATGTCCCACATTTAGAAAGAAAAATATATATATTTAGCTCAATGGTGAATCTACTAGGATTACAACCTTATTATAAAGAGAAGATCTTGTAAGCTAACAATTGTATATGTTAGTTTTAAGTTGATATGAATTTCAAAGGAAATATTTCAAAATATTATTTTGAAGGACATAAAAAACTAAACTATGACTCCCTATAGGAATATTTCCACTTATAAAATTTTATATTCTAAGCTAACTTGTGTGAGTAGTATAGCCCAATCATTCCCATACTAGAATGATACAAACCCTTTGGATCTCCCAATGTATAACTATACCCTTGTTGTAGTAGTTAAGCCATATGCATGTTAAATGGTATAGATGAAAATATCACAAATGATCACCTATAAGACTTTATTATTTTGAAATCCATCCATAATATTTAGCATGAGGATTGTAAAGTTTGTATCTTGGATTGGTATTTAAGAGGAAATATGGACCTATGGTATAAAAATATACTAGATGGTTCATTGATAATTAGAATTGAACTAATAAATTTTAACAATAGTTTAAAAAGGTAGTTGTTTTTCACTATATTTTATTTCTCCTCACCAACATAATAGGCATCCTATGGAAAATACCCATGACTTCAACCTATACTTCAATAATACCTATAACAATATTCTAAGAAACATTAAAACTACTAATGCACATGTCTTGCAACCTAATCTAGTTCTTCCTATAACATAATCAAATTTGAGGTGTTTCCTAATAGTATAAACAAATATGTTAATGATAAGTATATATTCATATAGTTTTGTACTTATCTATCAAGATAGTCAACACCCTTTCTAATGCAAATCAACTATGGGCTTTTCATTCTCTTCATATTAGCAATAAAAAATTTCCTTTGCACCTATTCCATTGGAAGCTTTTCTAGGTATACTTCCAATATAAGAAAAATAAATTAATCAAATATAAGAGTAAATTAGTATATTAATCTCATCTATTGAATTTCATCTAAAAATATCAATTACTAAAAACATCAGAGTCATGAATATTAAGGTTGAACACCTTTAATGACTCAAGAATATTTCTTGAAATCTTCACATGTTGTTTAGGAGTCCATAATATTAAATTTTAATATCAAATAATCTTATATTTCTCTTAAAATTTTGAGATTACTTATTCAAAGGAGAGGTGATGCAGGAGCATCTGGCAGCATTTGAGCAATCTTGCATCCTCCAAATCTCTCTAAATTTTTCTAAGTACTTTTTTTTTTTTTTTATTCCAATTTTGTTCCAAGATCGAAGTTTTATGAGCAAAGGGAAGGCATAAGTGTTTTAAGACAGGTTGGGGAGGGGAGCCGCGAAATCGCGACATGTCGCAAAATCGTGGCTCCGAAGGCGAGTAGTGGGCGAGGGCCAAAACCGTCGCGATATCGCGACGTCGCGATATCGCGACAGTTTTGCGCAAAGCAAAGGCTGAGGCGCGGGGGGCCGCGATACCGCGACATGTCATGATATCACAACATGTCGCGATATCGCGGCCCATTTTGATTGCTGATGTTCGAAGGCATGGGGGGGTCGCGATACCGCGACATGTCGCGATATCACGATATGTCATGGTATCGCGGCTCGCAATGACTGCGAAGGTCCGAAGGCGTGGGGGGTCACGATATCGCGACATGTCGCGATGTCACGGCCAATTAGAAGCTGCCACGTGGAGTAAAGTCGCGCGACTTAAAATTGAAGACAGACCGTTAAGAAAATTTAAAAGCTGCTGCGTGGTTTGAATTGCGGTTGCCGAGAAAAACAAAAAAAGACAGCTATGTGGAAGCAACACAGCCTATTGAAGACGGAGGCCGAAGATGGACATGCGGGAAACCACGTGTATTAAAATGAGGACGAAGGCCACGTATATTGATGTGTGAAGGACATCTGCGTGCATTTAAACTGAGTTAACCACCATGAGGAAGTATTCAACAAACAACAGTTACAGGGCATGGAAGGTAAGGAAGAAGCAGCAGTACAAAGTACCATCAGAACAAAGCGGCCAGTGCAGGGTATGGAAGCCATTAATGAAAGCTTCCTGGTAGATCGGGCAGATGGCCCATTTATGACTGAAAATTTGAAAAAACTCAGGAAGGGGGAAAAAAAAATCGAATTTTGAAATTTTGCTAGGCGGGCATTGATTACCGAGAGGATCGGGGCCTCGATAAAAACCCAAAAATTTGTAATGGAGCGGATGGTGAAGTTGGGATTGGGGAGAGAGACTGTAAGCCTGGAGAATTATTGTATGACTGTATTAAGAAAGTTAATGAAAATTACTGTGATTCTACTATGAATTTGTGGTGTGAATCCCGGCTTGCCATTAAGTGGTATCAGAGCGGGAGCTCCTGAGAGTGTAACAGATCGTCGAAGAAGGAGGCAGTTACACCAGGATCTGTGGGAAGATTTTCTAAAAAAAAAAAAAAGAGAAATATAATGCCTCCATGAAGGAACCGAGGCGGAGGAGGAGATGTGGTGCCGACCGAAGACTTCCAAGCCTTGCAAAGGCAGGTTCAAGCCCTGCAAGCAGAGTTACGCAGAAGGCGCGAACCCGGAGGGGATGAGGAAAGTGAAGACGAAGTTGAAGAGGAAGAACAGTCTGAGGAAGAAGAAGAAGTTGTGGATCCAGCTCAAGCCCGGTTGTATAAGGCCATCTCTCAGATTGGAAAGTAGCCTAAAATGGAGGTTTTTGCATACTCGGGAAACCTAAATCCAGAAGAAGTGATTGACTGGATAAATGATTTAGAGGAATATTTTGAGTACGAGGAAGTTGAGGACCCTAATCGGGTCAGATTTTCTAAGACTAAGTTGAAGGGCCATGCCAGCATTTGGTGGAGAGGAATACAGTTGGAGAGGAACAGAAAAGGGAAGGAGAGAATAACGAGATGGGATAGAATTATGGAGAAGCTGAAAAGATAGTTCATCCCGGAAGATTACGAGTTAGATCTGCTAAGAAAAATGTAGAGCTTGAGACAGACAAACAAAACTATCCAAGAGTACACTGAAGAGTTTTACAAAATTTCTATTAGAACAGGGCATTTAGAGGCAAACAAAGAGAAGGTAGCCCGTTACATTAATGGGTTGAGGCTTGGTATCCAGGAAGAACTGAGCCTAGTTCGAGTAAACACCATTTAGGATGCTTACCAATTTGCCTTGAAGGTAGAAGAAAAGCTGAACAAGCGGTTTGAAGGCAAGCAAAGAGGAAGAGGCCGAGGTGGAAGGACTGGTGGGAGGACCAGTGGAGAAAGATACAAAGATCCAAAGAAGACTGGTGAAGGCAGTAGTAACCAGGAACAAAGAGAAGAAGATGTTTATCAGCCCCGAGATCAGAATAGCTACCCAAGAGGACGGGGTGGATCTGGATGAAGATTTGGAAGAGGAGTATTTCGTGGAACATGTTTCCACTGTGGTGAAGGAGGACACCGGGCATTTGAATTTCCACAACACCGAGAAAGAACAAACAAGAGGCCTGAGGGCCCAGCCAGAGCTACTGTGGCAGAGGAGGATGCTGAATCTGAGCATTCCGAAGAAGCGAAGAGAGGAGAAACAATGATTGTAAGAAGAGTCCTGTTGAATGAGGAGAAGGACACAGACCAGAGGAAAAGTTTATTCCGCACTAGATGTAAATGTGCGGGCAAGGTTTGCAATATCATTATTGATAATGGTAGCACGGATAACCTGGTTTATGAGGAAATGGTTACAAAGTTACAGTTAGAAAGGAAGAAGCACCCACACCCATACCGGGTCGCATGGTTACAAAAGGACCACAGAGCTTTGGTCAACGAGCAGTGTTCTATTAAATTTAACATTGGAAATTATTGTGATGAGGTCCTATGTGAAATCTTGCCCATGGATGCTTGCCACATGTTGCTGGGGAGGCCCTGGCAGTTTGACCGGAGTGCGGTACATGATGGCCGTGACAACACCTACTCATTGACAAATAATGGTGTACGCCATAAACTAAAGCCCTTGAAGGATGCAGATGAAAAGGTATGTAATATTTCCAGAGTCTGTTTAGTTGAGGGAAGAGAGTTTCTAAACGGGTTAAAGCATGAACATTTATGTTATACAATAATCCCTAGAGTTAGGGGGAAGGAATGCCAGGATACCCCAGCAGAAGTTCTAAATCTGCTGGAGGAATTTCCAGACATTGTGTCGGACAATGTACCTGAGGGCTTACCCCCTGTGAGAAAAATTAGCCATCATATAGATTTAATACCAGGATCAAGCCTGCCAAATAAAGCTGCACACAGGATGACACCTGTAGAGACTGAGGAATTAAATAGATAGGTCCAAGAATTATTAGAAAAGGGATTGATTCGGGAAAGTTTGAGTCCATGTGCAGTACCTGCAGTGCTGGCACCAAAGAAGGATGGGGAATGGAGGATGTGTACAGATTCATGGGCCATCAACAAAATTACTATTAAGTACAGATTCCCGTTACCAAGAATGGATGATATCATTGACTGTTTAAGTGGATCTGAGTACTTCACAAAGATTGACCTGAAAAGTGGCTATCATCAGATCCGTATCCGAGAGGGAGATGAATGGAAGACAGACCTTCAAGACAAGAGAAGGCCTGTTTGAGTGGTTGGTCATGCCCTTTGGACTGTCCAATGCACCAAGTACCTTCATGCGGCTGATGAATGAAGTACTGAAAGAATTTTTGGGAAAGTTTGTTATTGTTTATTTAGATGATATATTGATATTCAGCAGGACCCTGGAGGAACACCTGATGCATATCAGGAGGGTCTTTGAAAAGCTGCGAGAAGAACAGTTATTAATAAATTTGAAAAAGTGTAATTTTGTCAAGAAGGAATTGGTATACTTGGGGTTTGTAATATCAGCAGAAGGTCTGAAGATGGACCCCGAAAAGGTGAGAGCCATCATTGAATGGCCTACTCCAAAGAGCACAACAGAAGTGAGGTCATTCCATGGTCTGGCCGTTTTTATAGGAAGTTCATAAAGAACTTCAACAGTATTTGTGCACCTCTCACAGAGACAATGAGGGGAGATAAAAAGGAGTTCAAATGGACATCAGGGGCTGAAAGGAGCTTTGATACAATAAAGATAAAAGTTACAGAGCAGCCTATTTTGGCACTTCTAGACTTCAACAAGGTATTTCAGGTGGACTGTGATTCCAGTGGCAGTGCAATAGGGGCTGTACTGAGTCAAGGAGGCAAGCCAATTTCTTATTTTAGTGAGAAGTTAAATGATGCCCGGAGAAAGTATTCAGTCTATGATCAAGAATTTTATGCTATGGTTCAGGCCCTGAAGAAGTGGAGACATTATTTATTACCAAAGGAGTTTGTACTGTTTACTGACCATCAGGCTTTGCAATACATTAATAGTCAGACAAAACTGAACCAAAGGCACATGAAATGGGTGGAGTTCCTCCAAAGTTATACCTTTGTGCTGAAACATAGAAGTGGGAAGTCAAACAGAGTTGTAGATGCCTTAAGTAGAAGGCAAACTCTGCTGACTAGATTGACAGTAGAAGTAGTGGGATTTGAAGAACTGAAGGGTCTGTACCCTGCAGATCCGGATTTTGCAGAAGCCTGGAAGGCTTTCTTGATACCTATTACTATGTACAGAACAAAATGGTTGGATTTCTTAATCCAAGACAGAATGTTGTTCAAGGGTAGTAAGTTGTGCATTCCCAGAAGTTCCATGCGGGAGAATTTAATCAAAGAAAAGCACAGCGAAAGATTGGCTGGGCACTTTGGTCGGGATAAGACCATTGCCTTGGTTGAGGAAAATTACTACTGGCCACAACTTCAGCAAGATGTGCGGAAGTTTGTGCAAGGTTGCAGAATATGCCAGATGGCAAAGGGTGTAAAACAAAATACAGGGCTGTACCAGCCATTACCTGTGCCTGAGAGACCATGGGAGGACATAAGCATGGATTTTATCCTTGGATTGCCAAGAACACAGAGGGGAAATGACTCAGTATTTGTGGTGGTTGATCGGTTCTCCAAAATGGCACATTTTATCCCCTGCCAGAAGACAAGTGATGCAGTTCACATTGCTAGATTATTCTTCAAGGAAGTGGTACGACTTCACGGTCTACCAAGAAGCATAGTTTTTGACAGAGATACCAAGTTTGTTGGGTGCTTCTAGAGAAATCTGTGGAAGAAGATGAAGACAGATCTAAAATTCAGTTCTGCATACCACCCGCAAACTGACGGACAGACATAGGTGGTGAACAGAAGCCTGGGTAATTTATTGAGGTGTTTGATAGCAGATCAGCCCAAGGGATGGGATTTGGTCTTACCACAGGTGGAATTTTCTTATAATATTTCAGTTAATAAGAGCACCAACAAATCTCCATTCCAAATAATATATGGGAACAGTCCAAGAAATGTGTCTGAACTGAGAAAGTTGGACAAGATAGAAAAGTGCAGTGCCGAGGCAGAAGAATTTGCGGAACACATGAAAAGTCTGCATGAAGAAGTAAGGAAACAAATTATGAAAATGAATACTCAATACAAGACAAGGGCAGACCAGAAGCGTGTCCTTAGAGATGAGGCCAAGTGATACCAGGCAGGCACAACCTCTACCCAGGCTCACAATGGGTTGATTTCAACCTTGGTACAATATGCGAAGTCACATAGAAATGTGATGATTGAGAAAACTATGGGTACTAGTGCATTGACGGGGGCACAAGCAGAGGGGGAGGTGCCAATTTAGAATTAACAGTAAGCCCAAGGGGTGATAGAATGAGAAGAGACAAAAATTGCATCCCAGCCTATAGAAAATACAAGGGAAGCATGACAAGCCTCATCCCTTGTTTTTCCCCAATTTGGAGAGGAAGCAAGACATGCTCTGTCTCCTATTGCTCCTTAATTCAAATATGAGACAACACAAGATTTCATGCCTATTTCCACCATGATGTAAAGTAGAAGAACGAAGGCATGGAGGGTGGTTTCCAACTCATCCAACAAGGATACACCAATCAATAAGCTTAACATGGAAGAGTATTTGGACCAAATTTTATAGGACATTTCTAGTGGGCCAACTCCTCAATAGGAGGTGGCCATGGAAGATTTACCACCAGAATTCTAGGTGAAGGATTTGTAGTAACAACTGCAAGTTTTGAGAGAGCAAGCTTCCACTTGGGAAGCCAAGTTCAAAGAAGAACAAGCTATATTTGAGGAGTCCCAAAAGGAAGCTGCATTAAAAATGTATGAGTTGTATCAAAAAAATTGACAACTATAGAGACAATTGTAGTTACAGGGCAGAACACTAGGAGTCGAGCAGTCGACCAAAGTTGATGCAACAGTGTAGATAGATGAGGCAATAGAGGTACCCCCTACTGATACAAAAATAGATCAGGAAGATTTTGTGGCAATAGAAGCAGAGCAGCCCTATTGCACATCTCCTTCTATAGAAAAAATACCTCAGGAGGATGAAGCTGAGGTTGAGAAACCTTAAAATGTAGAATAGTCTATAAATAAAGGTGATGAGGAGCAAAAGAAGATGGAGGTCAAAGAGTATCAAATTTTAGGCAAGGAGGGAGAGACAAAGCACTCTTTAGTTGATGTAGGGGCTGAACAACCTCAGGAGAAAGACGTAGTCCCTATTGAGCAGTAATTTTCTACAGAGGAAGAAGAGGCTCAACAACCTGAATCTTACGTATACCAGGAAGTAATAGTTACACCAACACACCTTGGGGTACAACAAATAAAACTAAGATCAAAGAAAAAAGCCACAAGGGCATCTCAGCGATGACCCATAACCAGAGTGAGAGTTATCGAGTTGAAGGTATTGGACATAGAATTTGATAAGGAATTAGAGCTGGATTTTGATGAAGAATGAGAGGCAAAAAAGAATTTTTTTGCTGCCCAAAAACAGAAATTTGAGGAGCTTAAGGAGGAAATTAATGTAGATAAGAAGAATTAGAAGAAGGCCTCCAAGAAATCCCTTAAGAAAACAAAAAAAGAGGCTAGAAAGCAATCAAATAGGCCTCACAAGAAAATTCTAGTTGCCCAATCTAAGCAGTTCTACATTTTATACGAGTCAGTAGGTGATGAGCCTTCATGAATGAAGGTATATTTTATGAGAATAAGATTTCTAGGCCTTGTGCAACCTGTACATATGGCATCCAATAATAGAACTCCCTCAGTGGCAAAAACAAAGGTCAAATATGATCTTGAGCTTAACCCAATAGGGGTAGATTTCTCCCATAGCCAGGGTTGCTAAGAAGTCTAGCATCCCATTTGGCGATGAAGAATCAATGCCTGTGGTTGAAGAGTTGTCACTTCACCATGAGTACTAGAAAATGGTTGAGCCTGCATTCTAGAAAGATACCATCAATTTCTCTGGTTATTATATGAAAATTGAAAAAGGTAAGATGGCATGGACTAGAGAACCGCCTAAGAAAAGAGTAGGTCCAAGTTAACCATTTTGGTGTAGGAAACGTTAGAAATAGCAGGGTCAGGAGACAACCGCTCCCAAGGCACCAAAGGGGTGAAAGTCCTGGGACAAAGAAAAAGCCAAGGCCGCTAAGAAAAAGAGGACACATATAAACAAGGCTTACTAGGATGTTGTAAACATAACTAGTAATTACTAGTTCAAAGAGGAATAGAGATGTACCACCCCTTAAGCATGGGGGAATGATGAGCCACATAATTGCTTATTTTTTGTACTCTTTTCCCTATAATGTGCGACACTTATTCTTGTATATATAAATGTTTTATAGAAATTATATATAATTAATAGTTTATTTTGCATATTTTCTAATATTTGTCTTTAAGTGTATTTTGTGTAGATTTAGTGGATATTGTTGCATTTTGGCATGTTTTTGTTGAGGTCCCAATCGGACCTAGCACTTGTAATTTTATGAAGGAAAAATATCTAAGGAATATCGATGAGAGGTATGAAGTCAGGTTCCCAAATTCCTTTGAAGCATTTGACTTTCGTTTGGCACTTAACTATGAGGCACTTGATTTTCATTAGGAACCTGATTCCCGTTAGGCGTTTGCTTCCCATTAGGTGTCTGCTTCTTTTTAGGTGGTTGCTTCTTGTAAAATGCCTATTTTTGTTAGGTACCTGCTTCCCATTAGGTTCCTACTTCCTATTAGGAACCTACTTCCCAACTTCTACAAACAAGGTGCCTGCTTCCTGACTTCTTCAGATGTGGTGCCTAATTTTCACTAACATCAAACTTCAGCATGACTCTGTGGTCAGCAGAATAGAGTGAAAATTTAACGACCAACATATAAAGAATTCTAGCATTAAAACCAGACATGGGACAATGTCAAAGATGACTCAACACCTATTTTCCAGTTGCTATGTAAATGATTTATGTAAATCGAGAAAATAAATATTAGACGTATTATGGAAATAGAATACACTAAAATATCATGATATTTTGTCTGATTCCTTCATTTAAGAAAATAGTTGTAAAAGTGAATCATTTTATGATTTGTTTTTTGAGAATTGTAACAAGGTGTGGCTACATATCTATAAATATGTAGGCCACCCCTGAAGAAGACCCCCCGAACTTTCTTGTAAATTCTTGCTGCAGTTGTTAATAAAGTCTGAGTATTTTCCTGTAAAAATAATCTAAAGCATCTGGTGATTGTCTGCCACAGGTAGAACCTGCTAGAAGCATGGGCCCATTTGCAATAGAGTTCTTCCATTCTTTTCCTATTTTTTTGTATTGATTTTCATAGATTAATTTACTTCTAGGTTGTTTTCCCTGTTTTTAGTGATTCCCAACAAGGTAGTAATTTAGTTTTTGAACACTTTCAGATATTTTTTCTTAGACATAGCATGATATTATTGGTTTAAATAAAAACTTCAACGAATACCAAATACCCCCCAAACCATGATCTAAGGGACTCATCTCCGAAGGAGAAATTATAAGCATATATTTTGCACGACTACTCACAAGACTACGAGCTACCTCGGGTTGACAATTAAATAGAGGAAATTAATTGAACCATAGAAAAACTAACCAATATTTTGCCCAACACACCTTTATTTTTCAACATTGAGGTCTCAAAGATTCAAAAAGGGATCAATTACCATTTTGTAGGATTCTACATATAATAATATTTCCATTAATAAAAATAAAAAGCTAATTGTAAATAAGGTTATAAAGTTATAACCTTTGGGATGTCACTTTGTTAAATTATTGAATACCCATGAAGGTAGTGAATAAAGTTCACTATAAAAATCTATCTATTCAAAAAAATTGTTTAACTTCTATCCATTGGGTTAATTTATATATTAGAAATATTTGATTAATAAAAAATTACTAAACCTTAAACAACCATCTATAATAGAGTATGGTTTACAACCCTAACCCATTATGGATTTAAAACCTTGGTCCTTCTATTCAAAGTTTCAAAGTCTTGACCATTGGGCCCACTCAATTTGTACTTAAATTTAAAATATTTATGTTCTTATTGATGCTAGAGAATCAAAATATCTAATTAACATAATAGATAACAACTTGATTCTATTATTTTAATTATAAAATAAAATTATTTAAAAAGAATACATTTGAATTTCTTGGTAGTAAAAATGAAACTAATTATATATTAACATCTAATCTAATTTAGCCAATTAGACCTTGGTTCAATGGTTGAGGCATATGAATGACACAACCCACACCAAGATTCAAATCCTACCAGCACCAAAAGAGTTGTATAAATTGATGTGACATATTTTTTTTTGTTTTAAGCAAAAAATCTCTTGTGGGGCCGCCTTGGTCTGAGAGACCACGAACAGGGGGTTCTACACCGTCAAAGTCACCCAAGAGTCGCACCCAACCCTGCCCACACCAACATTATCAATTGGATTTTGGGTACCCAATTCAGATTTTTTGGTAGGGTGGAGATTCGAACCTAGGACCTCCCTTGGAGAATTGCCCTCTCCTCTCCAACTTACCTACAACACCTAGGTGAATTGATGTGACCTATTGTAATATGGGAAAATACAACAATTTCACAACCTTAGCTTACCATTAATACAAGAAAAACATCTAATTTATTATCTAATTACACTTATGAGCATTAGGATGGATTAATTTATCCTTTAAATGTGGAAAATTTTATATTTCTCATAATAATATTATTTGATATATTTTTTTAATTTTTTTTTGGGTGACCTATTAATAAAATAAATATTTGAATGAATAATCATAGTATATTTATTAAAATTAAAATTAAGAATCATCCATAGGATATAACTATATTTTTATATTAAATTTAATGTATAAATTTTAATAAAATGTAAAAATTGTTGATAGTTATGTGCTATATGGTAAAAAGTGAGGATATAGATGTTGCTATTATTTTATTACTATAGGATAAAAAGTTAAAATTATTTTTAACACACACACACACATATTGATTAATTAAAAAAATCAGGGTTTTGAAAGGATCCCCACAAATTTTTACATAACACTTCAAAAGGAGTTGTACAACCACCGACCACACCCTAGCCACCCCATTATAAGCAAAAAAAGAATTGAAACTGGACCACCCAACACCAGCTACCCTACAATCCTACCCATAGGATCAAAAATTGTTTGAGTGGGGATAACACCCAAAACTTGATCCAACAGGGATCCACCCAACTAGTAGGTAAAAATAGGTTTCCTACCAATGAACTAGGTCCATAGACTCATTCTTACCTAAGGTGGGATCCTCTAAAATCTGACCCATAAGTTGGTTCACTTCTTTAGTGAATTCCATAATAGTCTTGAGAGTTCCCAAGATCAATCATTGCTTTTCCTCCACGACCTTGATCAATTGGATGTGCTTACATGATCCCCTAGCACCCAAAGTAGAATTCTCATCCACAAGTTTGGCTTTTTTCTTTGCTTTGGTACAGTATTTCAAATCAAAGTGGCCACCATGATCGGTGAGTCTTATTTTTTGATTTTATTAGTAGATAAAATTTTGGAGCATCTTGCATTCCCCCCTCACTCCTCTAAAAGTCACCAAAATTCCCCTTGAACGTTTGCTACTTTTGATCACTTTGAAAGAATTTAAGGGACTCTCTTCCTATTCAAAATCCAAGGAGTTCGAGAGTGACCTTTTGGAGTGATGAACTCTACCTCCTCTTACAACCTTGGGGGAAATAAAGATAACCCATCACCTCCTTTATTTTTCAACCTCCATGGGAGAGGCTAAGAGGTTATATTTCTTGTCTAAGTCACTAGACTCGTTTGACTTGGACAATGATGTCTCCTGAGTAAAGTTGATGGGTGGGGGGATAGGTTAGGATTCAATGCTCTTAATAATTTCCATAGCCTCCACACCTTTCTCTTTAGCCATGTGTTCAAAAATTAACATGGCTAGACCCTAGTGAATTGGGTCTAAGCCTCTCTCGCTCCTCATATCCATCATAGATTTTTTGCATTGAGCGAAAAAGAAATGTTGGGATGTTCATCCATTTTCTCTTCTCAACTGGTTAAGGAACATCACATGGTAGTTCCTTACAACATCTTTAGATGGATCCAGTGTAAAATATTCCATTATAAAAATCATCACTTGATCCCATGGGGTTTTGAGGGCTTTTGCACTGAAATCATTCTACTCCTTAGGGAGGTACTCATTCTCATCCAGGAAGAAACTTAATTTTTTAATGAGGAAGTGTTTGTCCCTATTGTGAATATATCCATCATGGGAAAGACCAGTAACTTTGGCAATAAGATCATCTTTGATTTCAAACACTAAGTCCTCCACCTTAACCCATCCCTCATTCCATGAGTGTGCCATACATTTGGACAAAGTTAAATTATATCCATGGAATTTTTGGATACAACCGAGAAGGCCATGCCTATTCTGAATTCTCTTGACTTCCTCATCAACATTTAGTGAAACTGGTTCCAAATGTAACTTTATAAGTAGGATCCTCAGATTCGATTATTTAGCCTTACCCATTGTAGTAGCAACACCTAGAGAGCAGACTATTCCTCACACAAGAAGCTTTGCACGGAGCTTATTGCTTTGATAGAAAATTTTAGTAGTGTTAATATTATTGTTTCCCTTCAAATGAGAGGAAGGTTAAATCATAGAGACATTGTCACATTGATGACTAGGCCATCCACAATTCAGCATGAGTAGACAATAATGTACTTTTTACCTATGATTAGGATGACGATGTCACATCTACAAGCATCCAATCAAGGATAGACTCATAATCACAACTATTTTTAACACATATTCATTATTATAAATTTCATATTATTACACATTTCAATAATTTTTTTGCAATAACTTAAAAGAACTATAATAAATTAAGAAGTCAACCTTTAATCTTTGATAATGATCATAAGAATCTAATGAAGAATACTATAATAAATCTAATCTAATCCGTAATAATAATAAATGTAGGTAGTCCATATGTATTCTACATATGGTTAATTTTGAGTATATATAGACAAAGATGAGATAATCTTAAAAAAATCATACAATAATTTTCATAATTTAATTTTATTGTAAGACTAACACAAAAATATTATAATTTATTTAAAAGATTGCAATAGATCAAAAAGGTAAGCTCAAAATTTAGAAAATTAATTTATTATTTCTATATAAAAAAATATAACTTATTTTAATTTTTTTGGTAATTAAAAAATAATAATCAACTGTAAATATTTTCAATATATTCTTTTAAATTTTCATAATTAAAAATATTTAAAATGATTAAATATAAGGATTTTATGTAAAAAAAATATAAGTCCATCTACATGTCACATATAATAACAAAATAATTTTATATTAAATATAAGGTTTTTTCATAATATAAGGTTTTTATGAAAAAGAAAGGTAAATCTATGTAAATATTACATATGGTGAAAAAATACTTTTGTATTAAATATAAAGTTTTTATGAAAAAGAAAGGTAAGTCCATCTAAATGTTACATATGGTTAAAAAATAAAGATGCAAGCATTGCTTTCTTTTAGTTTTAAGAAAGACAAAATAATATTCAACAGAGTTAAATTTTTTTTTTATATTAAATATAAGGTTTTTCCATAATATAAGGTTTTTATGAAAAAGAAAGGTAAATTTATGTAAATATTACATATGGTGAAAAAATACTTTTGTATTAAATATAAGGTTTTTATGAAAAAGAAAGGTAAGTCCATCTAAATGTTACATATGGTTAACAAATAAAGATGCAAGCATTGCTTTCTTTTAGTTTTAAGAAAGACAAAATAATATTCAATAAAGTTAAAAAATAATTAAGAAAGAGACAAAATAATATTCAATAAAAGTTAAAAAAATAATTTGAATCATAGTGATAATAATGTCTATTATAAGTCAAAATATTATTGAATATTTTATTATTAATTAGTAAAACATATATTTTTATTTAAAAATTTAATAATTTATTAATATTTAAAAATATTTATAAAAAAATAACACACGCGAGTGTGTTTGGGGTGGGTGTGTGGTGGCGAGTGTGAGGGATGGGTGTGTGGTGGCGAGTGTGTTAAATTCCCTGTTGATAAGTATACCTCTCGACTTTAAGAAGGGTCATAATTAAAGAGCCTGCTCAACCCTATACCTAGAAATTTCTCACTAACTAAATCAATAAATAAAAATAAAAATAAAAATAAAAAAATAACAGTTAAATTCTTCATATACTTTAATTTTTTTTTTTTATTATATATTTTTAAATAAATAAAATAAAAATATTCTTTAATCTAGTAACTAAAAAGATCCAGTTGACTGTCCACTTAACTTTTAGGTTAATCATTTGATGGATGTGATTCGGAGATAAATTCGATATCAGAGTTCTAACTCTTTATATATGGTTAAGCAAAATCGTTATAAAAAAAAATGTTTCAAATCATAATGATGTCTATAATAAGTCAAGAAGTCAAAACTTATACCATTGGCAACAATTGTTAGAGTCCAAGCTTTATTCAAATCAACGGACGTCCTCTTTCTTCTTTTGATGGTGTTGTGATTGGTACATGGGTCGATGGCAAACCACTTATGAACAAACAATAAGACAAGCGAAATGAACATAGAGGAATCATGATTAAGTGGGCCTTACACTATATTGATGGCTATGGCTCACAAATGAGCTTTCATGGCCACTTGCCTGGACTCCATTCTATTCTATTCTCTGTCAACATCTTCTAACGGTCAATTGTCTCTATTCAAAAGAACGTTGCACTCCCCTGGGGCCAATGAGTCGAAGCCTCCGTCATAGTATTGCACGCCTAAGTTCTGTACTGTATTTTTTTTTTGAATGTATGTGTTTTTAATTATAAAGAACAAGGTCTTAATTGGCATCTGAAATGGCCTTTTCATAGAGAATCCGAATAAAATCGCCATTCCTGGTCAGCCCTCAAATATGAATCGAACATGGCGTATAATTTGCGGGTTCAGTAGATTGGATGCTATATCATCAACTGGTAAATTCAAATTTGACAAATTACATGATGGGACAGGATAGGTTTTGGAGCCAATGGGGCAAGAACCCAAGATCCCTTACGAGTAATCTAGTTTGACAAAGAACAGGTGTGCCATGTGTATGTGTTAAGACCAGAGAGGATAGAATTAATTCTAACATATAAACACCTATGCCTGCGTCGAGTCAAACTCAGGACCTTCCCTCTGCAAGCAAGCAGACCAACGTAGTCGGTTGTGTCTGAAAGACCACCTTCCTCCTAAGGCACATACACCATCCAACATAGTGAGAAAAGTGGCTAAAAGATGCTTTATAGGGAATTTAATTGCTGACCAGGGTGCTGGATGGAAGCAGCCCATCCGCTATGCTATTAGCATGGATATGAGAATGGAGATCCCGTTGAATTTTTAGAGCAATGGCAACCTTTTACCAATACCAAAAGAGAACCTACCATTGCACCACTTCCAGTGCAAACTATAGGCCAAGCAAATCCTGGGATAGGTTTCGAACCCTATACCTCCCGAAAGCAAGCACTCAATCCTATCGTTGTGTCTACCGTGCTAGCTCAGCCACTTCGTCAATGCTGGAGAAAGGTAGTCAAACAGGCCCACGAACAAATGGGCCACCCACAAAATGAACAAACCAACCCGTTGAGCAAGAAAAAGGATTCGCACCAGGCCGATTTAAAAATAATTTTTTTTTTTAAAGTCACTTTGGGGACAGCCAATGAAATTATTGGGAGTGAAGTTTTTTTTTTTCTATAATATTTGGGGAATGTGGTTCCCAGTTGTATCATCCCATTATACTAATACTACTACTTTGCATTACTTTTGCATTACTTCAACCAAAAAAAAGAAAAATTAAAAAAAAAGTGTAAACAAAATGGATAAACCACTCATTGAGTAGAAGAAAAGATTGGTGCCAAGCCCATTTAAAACTTTAAAAGGAAGTGTAAACTCGTGCCTTTAATTACTAGTAAATTGATCTCTTTTTCTAAATGAATGATGTAGCTCTGGAACCTACCTTAATATTACGGTTGAAGTTAAAATAGTTTCTAAAAACCTTGTAAAATACCCATTCACCATAATTGCATGTTAAAAAGAAGAAAATACGACTAAAAAAGATAATAATAATAAATAAAGTAAAAAAATAAAGGGAGACGATAAAAGAGTTGCAATTTTACTATAGTGGTAAGGGCTTTGGCCTCTTTTTGAGAGGTCCAAGGTTCAAACCCCACTCAGTATGAAGAGATAGGACCCCTCATAAAAATCTTGCTTAAACTCAGTGAAAAAAAGGGAGATGACAAGAAAAATAATAAGGTGGATATCTATGGGTACCCCAATATATCACACTTTATTCACACTTTTGATATAAATGGATTC
Organism: Wollemia nobilis; assembly: GCA_028583015.1. Lineage (NCBI taxonomy): Eukaryota > Viridiplantae > Streptophyta > Pinopsida > Araucariales > Araucariaceae > Wollemia > Wollemia nobilis. The sequence goes on from JAQPPZ010002224.1 coordinate 4,475,668, forward strand.
TCATTGAGGGTTATTTATAGTGATACCAAATCCCTAAGGAAATGTTAACTTTAGGCTTACATAAACTTAACCTTACATAACTTAATTATAAATTAACATTTTAAAAAAGGCTATTTATAAAGGTAGATTAACCAATACCAATAAGGGTGAAATATGAAAGGGGCCCATAGTCTTATATGAACATGCCTATAGGCTTACATAAATGATAAAAGTTCATAGGCTACATTAATGGTGCTCACAAGCACGTCTTCACAACCAATACCAATAAGGGTGAAATATGAAAGGGGTCCATAGGCTTATATGAACATGCCTATAGGCTTACATAAATGATGAAAGTCCATAGGCTACATTAATGGTGCTCACAAGCACGTCTTCACACTTTTGGTCTTGGCCTAAACAAGATCAGATTGCACAAATTTCAAGACTCCCTATGTAAGATTTTGTCTAGCCCTAAAGAATTCTATCTCTATCTTCTTCAGTATTGTAATGTAATTCTTCATGGAGTGTCCTTTCCTTTTAAAAATTGTAAGTATTTGATTTCTTTGAAACCTTAGACTTACCCTTAGGAACCTGGGCCTTATATTCCTTTGTCTTATAGTCTTTAGGATGAGCTTGTGTATGAGAAAGAGATCCACAATTTTTCATTGCTACTTCATAATGGATTAGAAGCTTAAAAATTCCATCAAGAGATATGGTTTGTTGTTCTTTGATAGTCGTATCATTCACACAAATAACCAAGCCAACTATCTAAAAAGGAGGAGAAATATTAGAAGTAATAAATTTGACATACTCGTTGTTAGTCTTTATCTTACCTCCTACCATAACTACAACAACTTTTAGAGCTTTGAAGTGAGAAATAAAGACTTCAACATTAAACTTTTGAGATTGGAAAGCTCTATCTCTATTTTGCTAACTTTATTAGAACTTGTGTTTTCATAGAGATATTTCAAAGTAAATCATATAGCTCTATCTCTATCTAGTTAACTTCATTAGCACTTACATTTTCATAGAGATTTTTCAAAGTAAACCATATCTTAATAAAATTAATTTTCTCTCCGATGTGGAAAAGTATACCCGGTTTCATTATTATAAAGAAGAGTGCAAGAGCTTCATCATTTCTTTAACTATGTTTATAATCACTAAGACCTTATTTTGATTCATTATTGAAGATGAACTAGAGATTCTTGTTGTTGAGCAATATTACCATTTGAACTAACCAAGTGCTATAATTTTATCTAAGACAAGTAACATATCCTAAGGAATCCAATTTACTAAAAAAAACCTCTAAATAAATCTATAAAATATGTATAAATTGGTGTCACCACTATGTATAGCTCAAAAAATTATACAATATAGAAAAAATGGGATCCAAATGCTTCTATATGCAAAATTTTTGGCCTCTAGAAGATTTGATATATTAGCACTCAAATTAGAGAAAAATAAAATGCCAAATCTTAGCACACTTTTTACCAACTCAACTACCACTTAGAACTATTGGATGGATGTTGCATCATCAACTAGCAAATCCAAGTTTGATAAATTGCATAATGTGATAGGTTGGATTCCTCATCATATATAAATTTAATTTTAGTGGTTTTGGAGCTAATGAGGATTTAACCCTAGACCCTCTACAAGCAAGCAAGGACACTAATTGGTGTGGCATGCATGTGTGCTAAGACCAAAGAGCAGAAAAATTAATTTGAACATGTCACCCTGAGTTGTAATTTCTTGCAACAAAATAAAAAATTATGCCTATGTCGAGTCAGACTCAAGAATTTTCCTATTATGATCCTACTTTCTTCATCCACGGAACTCATTAAAAATTTACAACAATATTACATAAAATATTTGCAACAATTAATTCCACACAATACAATATATGAAATTAATGCAAATTTCTCAAACTCTTTCAATTTATAATTCAAACCCTTAAGGTAGGGCATGTTAGATAAGATTACATTATTTGATACATGCTAATGTACCCCATGATACCTTTATGGTAAAAATATAAATATGTAATAGATTAGGGTTTGTATCTATAGTTTAGATGAGTGATTTATATTTCCCTTTTATGTAAGTGTCTATGTGCAAGATATGCACAAGTGTCATGTAAAAGTGTAATGTGTAGGATATTAATAACTGTCATGTAAGTAAGAGTGCAAGTGTGTATGGATAAAATGTGCACAAGTGTCATGTATGTAAGTATGCAAATATGTAATGTAAGGATGTGCACAAGTGTCATGTATGTAAGTATGCAAATATGTAATGTAAGGATGTGCATAAGTATATTGTATTAGGAATGCATGTAGGAGAGTAAGATTCATGTAGAAGTGTGCAAGTGTCATAGAGTTAAAATATGCATGTAAGAAGAGAGTGAAGAGTCTTGTATACAAATGGCAATATGAGAATCCAAAGGTCAAGAATAGGAAAGGTTGCATCTCTCGGATATGTGAGGAGTGCAATAGATAAGTATTGAAGAGTCACATTACTATGTCTATATTATGGAGATAAAGCTTCATACAATGTAAGGGAAAACGATCTATAGCTATCACCATATATCAAGCATTGATAATAAAGCTTGTATATAGATTTTGAGAAATTTTATTATAAGTATTCTTAATGCATGTACATGAATGATTTTGTCTATTTACATTCATATTTGATATTATAAGTAAATATTATTTAATTATTATATTGGCATGGATATATATTTGATTGTTCATATATATAATTCTACTCTTGATTATTGATATTTCAACCTATAATATTTGGCTTCTTTATATTATTTGGCTTCTTTATATTAGGACCTATAATATTTTGAGATATTAAGGCTTAAAATCCAATATGGAAACACCATACAATGATCCTTATTGGAAGGAAGTCACTCCTTACAATATCTCAATATGATATCCTAACAATACAATATTCTTCTCTTCATATCCTCTCTATATGTCTTTACCCCTATTTATAATTCCCAACTACCTACCACTCTTGCTTATCCATACATGTGAGATAATTATATCTATTAGAATATTGTAATATTAATACAATATTATAATATTAAATACTTATCTTGGGTACCTAATATTCCATCCCCCTTACAAAATGTTTCATCCTCAAAACATGAGAAGAGACTAAACAATATATTCTTTTGAGCCTTGCTATGAATTGGTACAAATATCCATCATTCATCCATCGCAATGAAACATTGACAAGTGGAGGTCTTTGTGGATTTTGATATGCCCTTTTTGCTATTTGAATTTTTAGAAGTAATCACGATGGGTCTATTTTTTACTTGATGTTGTTACACCACTCTAAAAACTAGATTCACTATGCTTTCTTTGCCAAACACTACCATAGTTGGTTACCTTTTGATTCCATATAAAACCATAATATTGTTTCTCGAATCCATACCTCTAGGATTTTTGCCATTCCTGGTGTTGCGGGTGGTGAAATGCTACAATCTTAAGATGAATATTTTGTTAGGTTTAATTATTCAATTTGTTTTTTCTTTTATTCTCCTTTGTCATGCTCCCATATTTTGGTTAGTCCTTGGAGTCTACTTTTGCTTCTTCTTTGATTTCTACTACTGCCTCCTCCTTCATCTCTATTTCATATTATTTTGTTTCTTCTTCAATTTGTTTTATATTTTCCTTGATATTTGGCATAGTTTCTTGGATCTGTTTTGTTATTCTTTTCTAGGATGTTTTTTTCATAGATTCAAATTTTGATCCTTCTATTGGTTTCCCAACTTGTTCCCCTAATGTAATTGCTTCTTATTTTTTCTTGGATTCTTGCTTCTTACATTAGGAAATATCTTGTATTGTTATTTGATTTTTTTACCAAAACTTCATAAAATTATTTTGTATATTAATATTAAAAATACCCAGAGAATTTAACCAAGGATAACCAAGAAAAATGTCTACATAATCCATCTCAATGGCATAAAAATATAAATGTAAAATATATTTGTCCATGATGATCTTCAAATCTTAAAAAATTTGAACATTCATACCTTCAAGTTGTATGTCTTAGCCAAAGACATATTAATTACTTTGTATCTCTACTAGGGCTTATAGAAATAATATTTTTCTTTTGTATACAACCATGAAATTACAAAATATAATTTTTTAAAATTGAACAAATCCTTCTACCCACTCTTTGGCTTATCTAATACCAACGATGTGGTTCTTTCAACTTGCACATTGTCATCTGTATTTTTTCCTTCTATCATGTCCTCTTTATTCATTTTTTTTCCTCCTAAAACGTGTTAAACTATTTTTTAACTTCACATTTTCAAAATTTTCTACACAACCTTTGGTGCTTCCTTCAATCTGTATACTATCATGCTTTTATTTTTCTTTTATCATTTTTTTGTAAATTATTTGCTTGTTTATTTCTTCTATACAATTTTTGGTCTATGTATTTATTTTATTTATTTATTCTATGCATTATGACAAGCATGGATCCCTTTGAATACTCTTTTACTCCTCTAACATCCAAGTTGTGCTTCCTTTTGTTTGCACACTATCATCATTATTGTTTCCTTTTGCTAATTTCTTGCAAATTAACTCTCTCTAAATTTCCTTTTGTTCTTTTTTAGGGCTATTCATTTCTTCTACATAGCCTTTGATGGTGACCTTCAAACTAGTTATCTTGTTATATGGGTCCCATTGACTCAAAAATGCTTGCTCCATTTCGTCCCAAGTGTAATTTTGATTTTTCTTAATAAAACTTACCCACCAAGAAAGAGCTTCTTTGTCTAAAATTTTGCCAAGGTAGGCTTACCAATAATCATCATTAAAATATAGATATTTAAACTTCATCCACCATTCTCAAACATCAATATCATTTTTTCTAATGAATATTGGCAACTCCATAACTTCAAATCCCTAAAAAAATCAAAACTTGGATATTTTTTCCCTAAAATTTTCCAAACTACATTATATATATATATATATATATATATATATATATATATATATATATATATATATATATATATATATATATATAATTGCCACTTTTAGATTGCTACCAAACTATGGACCTTTATTTTCAAAACTGTTACCTAACTACAAACCTTTTTATTTTTATTTTTATTTTTTTTAACTACTACTAAATTGTAGACCGAGTATTTTGGCACTACTACCAAACTATAATTGCTACTCTATAGACTACTACCAAACTACAAGTTGCTACTCTATAGATGTTTTTTACTAGAACTTACTCTATGGACTACTAATAACATCTTGCTCTATGATTTTTTTTTCTTTTTTACTATTACCAAACTACAAACTTCTCTCTCTATTTTTTTAACAAATGCTACTTCTAGATTACTCATAGACTAAAACTGTCTACTCTACTAAAGTTGTGGAACTATTATAGACTATGGAAACTATGCAGAGACTCTTGTTGAAGCTATTGCTGATGGTTATATGACACTTCTATGGAAATCTTGGCAATGAACTAGGCCATAGAATTTTGCTTCCTAGTGGATTAAGGTAAATATCACTAGCCATAAAGGTTTTCTAAGTGAGTATTACTCTCTAATTACCAACAATATTTACTTAGGTAATAATTGATGACAAACTAGCCATAATTTTACTACTAAATGACAAATCTTTGTATACTCTCACAAGGTAAAAATACTACCAATAGGATGTGGTATCATTGATCCTTTTCACTAGAGACACACCCAAAAAACTTACTTTAGGGTTCTTAGGGTACTCCTTAAAATGAGTTTTAGGGCAATTAATGCCTCAAGTACTTCCCCAATTAAGTAGACAATTTTTACACCCGATACTACAACAGGTTATTAGCCTAATTAAGGTGCTTATTAAGCACCAAAAATTCTACATTTGAAATTGATCCTAGAATGTACTCTTCTAATAAAGCTTCTGCAATGAAACATAACCCTAGAAAGCACTCTGATGCCACTTATTACGATCATTATTTTCTCATCCATAGAATTCGTTAACAATTTAAAACAATATTAAATAAAACAACTACAATAATTAATTCCACACAATACAATATATGAAATTAATGCAAATTTCTCAAACTCCAATTTATAATTCAAACCCTTACGATAGGGCAACCTTGTACAATGCTCCTTATTGAAAGAAAACCACTCCTTAAAATATCTCAATATGAAATCCTAACAATACAATATTCTTCTCTTCATATCCCCTCTATGAGTCTTTGCCCACATTTATAATACCCACTTCCACTTTTCCATACATGTGGTATAATTACATCTATTATAATATTGTAATATTAATACAATATTATAACATTAAATACACAACTTAGATAATCTAACATTCCTTCACAACTAAGTAGACCAACCACTATGCCATGTAGTCGGTTGAATCTAAAAGACCATGTTCCTCCCTAAGGCACATATGCTATCTAACATATTGATAAAAAGTGACTCAAAATTATTTTATGGGAATCCAACCATTGACCAAAGCACTACAAGGAAGTAACCTAACTATTGTGCTATCAACACGGATAAGTCTAAGAATGGATATCCTAATAAATATTTAAAGTAATATATATGCACAAAAATAATTGTTGTTTGGTTTCAAAATAAAAAACTCCTATCCATAGTAAAGAAATATTGTTATTGTACCACTACCTTCTAACACAAACTATAGGCCAAGTAGATCCCTAAGAAACCTTGAAACGACATCAAAAAACAAAGAATGCAATAGGTTTCAAACCCAATACCTATTACAAATAAGCATTTAGTCCTACCACCATGTCCACCAATCTATCATAGGCACTTATTCAACCTCAAATCCACGTAGTTGTATAAGGACACAAATAAATAGACCAATAATAAAACTAATAAATTAGTTCAGCAAAAAAAAATATTGATAGAAAACTAGATTTAAAATATAAAATTTTGAAATTTCAAAAAGAAGTGTAAACCTAAGTTTGATGCCTTTAATTGTAAGAAAAATAATCTCTTCCACTAAATGAGTGATATAGCTCCAAAAACTGCTATGATATCATGTCTGAATCTAAAATAGTTTCTGTATACCTTCCAAAATATGCATCCACCACAATAATATGTCAAAAAAAGAATAGGTGATTAAAATATAGGAATACTAAACAAAGTAGAAAAATAAGGGGAGACAACACAAAGAAGGATAAGATGGGTACCCTTGGGAACCCCAATATATCACATTTAACTCACAATTTTTGTACAAATGGATCCTCATTAAGGGGTATTTATAGTGATATCAAATCTCCAATGAGAGGTTAACCTCACGCTAACATAAACTTAACCTTGAGGTTAACCTTATAAATAAATAATAATAAATTGTATGTTTAGTCAAGGTTTTCCATAAATATGGATTAACCAAAACCACTAAGTGTTAAACAAGATTAGATTACATAAATTTAAATGCCTAGTGGTCACATTAATTGCTAGAAAAACTCCTACCCATTTTCCTATAGACATCAAAATTTTTGCTTTCCAAAACTCGAAAGGAAGGCTTGGTAGATGGATCTAAATCAAGGCACTTCGTATGAAATCTAGTTATACATTAAATTCACTTGTCTATAATATAGGGTATAAGCTTGGTTGGCCCCAAAAATAGAATCCCCAAATAAGAATTTTGTTTAAATCTTCCTTATAAGTTAAATAAAATAGTAGAAAATTTCTTGGAAGTGTAGATACACTTGTCTCCCCCTACACTTCTAGTACCTACAAATCCATTTCTATATGAATACCAAGGCCAATGATGCACCTACAAAATTTCTTAATAGGGCATTTGAAAGGTGATGACATGAATGCTTCAAAATACTCTTAGAATAGTAAACCCATCCACTAAAATAATTGATTTTGAGCATTGGGTAGGATCCACTAAATTAGTTAGAACATCTATAAATGATTTGACTTCCTTTGATTTATAATTCCCTATACCTCATTCAATTTTACTCCGTACATGGTAGGGATTTTTTACCTTGGAGGTGTTTAGCCCCACCAATCACCAAATCCTCCCTCGATTGGATAAAAATCCTAACTAGATTCTACACCTCACTTGTGAATATTTCTTTTGGACCTTTATCTTGGTAGGTTTCCACCTATATTTATCCTAAATAGTTAGCATATCCTCTTCCTCCAAAGGAATACTCTCCACTTTCAATACCAAAGACTCCATTCCTAAATACATTTTTTTTGTATGATTTTATTTTCCATATGATCCCATTCTTATTTTTGTTCCTACTTCCTCCATCCTTTAATCCAAATCCTAAAAACACAAGTGAGTTGATAGGGACCTAACTAAGCTTCTAGGGTTTGCATTTGATGAGTACAATAAATTAATAATAACAAAAAGTGATAAGAGCATTACATTCCCCATAGAAATAAAAATCTAAGAAATAAAAATAACTATCTAAAATTTTAAGTATTGAATAAATAATTTCTTAAACCTACTCTAGGCATTTTTGTAAACACAATTAATGTAGGTGATACTTAAAAATCAAGATAAGCATTTATATAATCAAATACAATGTCTACTAAAGCATAATATATTGGAATCTCAAGCCACAATAGTACCTTTAAATGTAACCATAAATATATGAGTGATGAATCATATAACATAATTTGAAATTATATTTGTAATAGGGTAAATATTATTGGATTATGGAAAGGATTGGTGATAACTACTAGACATAAATAGCTTAATATCCAAGAACAAAAATGAAATCATTAAGGTTTATTGGAAATGCATCCTATCTTATTTTACGATATCCTAATAAATTATGAATTTTAGGTTCGTTCCAAATTGGATTCTTTTACATGATGCCACATCTCTTTGTTAGCATCAACCTTGAGATTTGGTTCCACTTCATATTGATGTCAATTTTTATTTTGATTTTTTCTTGTATGATTATGATGATATTAAACTATTTGTATGTTTTTTTAACTACCAATCTCACCATAATATTCCTTCGATATCATATTTTCTTATTTTATGTGCAACCTTTGTTACGGTGCCACCAATACTTTGGGATTAAATCCTTCTAATTCTAGTATTCATATGGTAATATATTATAACACACATTATTATTGTGGTATCAAATACTTTTTTAATACTTTAGCACAAATAATCTAAATTTTCCTATGATTAATTTTACTCTCATCATCTTCCACCAATACTTTGGGATCAAATCCTTCTAATACTAGTATTCATATGGTACTATCTTATAACACCCATTATCCTTGTGGTGTCAAATATTTTCTTAGTACTTTAGCATAAGTAATCTAAAATTGCATAGGACTAGTTTTCCTCTCATCCTTATTCCAATATTTTGAGAATATAATGTAGTCCTTTTGATACATAAGGGTTTCTTCACTATCAAGTCTGATTTATATTAACTTAAGTGGATTGAGTAGATTAATACCTATACTAAATATAGATTTTGTCTTCTTATTATTTCTCATCACTTTTCTTTTTCTTCAACTATGTCAAGTTTTTTTCTTCTCTAATTGTCCTAAGATATTTGTGTGGTGAATGCATATTTATTGTTTGGTCAGTGCTTTACCTTCCATTTATTGTATTATTTTATATAGTTTCCTCTTTATTTCATAGGATTTTATATCCTTTATAAATATTTTACCTATTGGTGATGTACACTCCTATTTTCATGCCAGCTCATACTACTAAGTCCTTAACACCCCATGGTGCATCATGTCAGCTCCTACTATTGCATTATTTCTATTGAAAGTTGTATAATTTGATTTTATTGGCCAAGGTAAAAATTGTAATCATATATACACCTATGGGAAATTATAATGTAAATAATTTATTATTATTTAATCTAATTAGCTTGTGGGCCTATTATTTAATTTTGTCACAATTAACCTTTACTGAACTTTATTCTTAATCTATTATGGACTAGGTTTAGTAATTTTTAATTATTATTATTGAGGATCTATTATTTGGTATACTAGATCCATTGTATTGGTATTATATTATCTTGATCATTTGTGTGAGTAGCAATTGTCACCCTTACATACGTTATATCAATCCATTTTTATATTGATTATCTTAATTTTTCTTGCATATGATCGGAGTTGTTGTTCTACTTCTATTTGTTACATTATATCAATCCATTTTTATATTGATTATCTTAATTTTTCTTGCATATGATCTGAGTTGTTGTTCTACTTCTATTTGTTTCATTAAATATCTCAAAATTCAATATGGTATAAGAGAAGGCATGGAGCATTATTACTCGTCATGTGGAGAATGTTTTGAAGCCTAATGTTCTTCATATAATCATAAGGGCTAATTAATTTTTAGTGTTTTGTAATCTCTTTTGGCATATGAAGAAAATAAAGTATTATGTACTCCAATTTTTTCATTGTTAGTGATTCCAAATTTTTGGAGGAATTGGTTGGTCTTCTTTATGTTTATGTATTTTATGATTACTGAGAACATATTACTCATATTGTGTATAAGTAAATCATAAAACATAAAGAAATTATTATGTCTTTAACCTTCTATGAGGATTACATTGGACTTTCTAAGGAGATTCAGACATCTTCCTTTCATATGGGTGCACTAGCACATTAGAAACAAGGGGGGTGAGAAGATTTGGTTTCATTATATTGTTGATTCAATTCATAAACATTATGCATTGTTACCTAATAAAACCATATTTTTAGGCCATCAAGCATGAAATTTTACTTCAGGGAAAAGGTGCATGTATCCACCAATTTAAGAGTGAGGCTTTGCTAGCTAGACAAACATTGCACATTGTTTATTTTTCTAAAGTTCATAATATTGAGTTTATCACAATTTGTTTAATTATTTACTTAGAATTAGATTGAACAAGGAATAGGTAGACAATTATATTATTTGGTTTTAATATAGAGGTATGATACTTTGTTCATAGTGTCATTTTGTTGGTAGTTGTAGAGAGGTCCCATGCTAAAATCTTATATCCTCTTTCTATGACTTATTTAAATTTACCTATTTGTGATTAGGTTGAAATGTAACCAATATGAATTACAACTTGGATGTCAAGAAAGGATTTTAAGTATAAATATGAGTTTAACCTAATCATTCTAAACCAAATAACAAGCAATGGTTCATTAATGATGCACCATTATAGACAGGTGGACACAAAATGGTATAAATTCCCTAACCACTACGAAATCAGTGACAGATTATTTCTCTAAAAAATTTATAAGGCTTGGATAATTTTATTTATTATTAATAGCTCAAAAATTCTAGAAGCCATAACCTTTATGTATGGAAATCATTTAGGCCCATTTTTAAAAATTGCATTGTTTTTTATAACTTTGCATTGGTGACATTAATTCAAGGATTTGTTCTAATGATAAGTGTTTTTTATGTGAAATTAATCAATGCTATATTTACCCACTTAAATGGGTAAAATTGTAGTACTTTGACCATTGAGATGATAAATTTATTGAGGAATATGAAACTTAGGGGCATATTTAAAGATGATACACCAAAGGATTTTTAATGTAGGACAACATCAACAAAATACAAACCAACTACTGAAAGTAGAGAAAATGCAATAGGAGCCAAAGATTTTCTTGTATTGCTTTTCTAAAAATAGATCTTATAGAGACCAACCCCTTTACAATTTTAAAATTCCCCTAAAATACCCTATTTTCCCTTTTCCCACCTAGGATAATTCTTTTGAAATTTGAATTTTAGGGGCAAACTTCCCAGGATCATAACTCCTCGCTCATTGCTCGGATTGACTATCAGTGCATGTTTTTGGAAATCTCTCAAAAATACCTACAACTATATAATGTCCTAAGGATATTACACTTAATTTTCATCCCTCTACGAGGCCTCTAAGGCCTTCAAAATTAACCTTTAAGTTCTAGTGGCAGGATTTTCACTATTTTGGCAGGATTTTTACCATAAAACTTAGATATATCCCAAACCGCTCATGATATTTGGGTGATTCTTTTGCCATTATATCTATTTCTCCATACTCTAAACAACTAAATAAACTTTAGAACAAAATAAAATAAATACAAATTTGGATGATGCAAGATCACTCTTACACCACTAGATGCTCCTGCATTTCGTGAAGTAATTTTGGATTATAAAAAAGAGGAGGCTATATGTCTATTAGTTATGTTGGTGGAAGCATATGCATTTTTCCATAATAGATAAGAAAGTGATCCCATCGACATACTAAATAATATTCTAAAATTATAGATCTCATAAAATTTAACAAATAAAAAATAGAATTTTGTTCCATTAAGCTATTATAATTTAATAGCATAAAGGCCCATAAAATATGGTTTAAATATCTATATGTAGATAAATAATATTCAAGAGAGGAATTGAATATAAAATAAAATGTGTTAAATTTGTTCTTTCTATCGTAAATGTTTTCTTGTTAATCATACTTTTCTCTTTTAAATTGTTGGACTAGTTACTCATGTGATTTCATTGACGATAAAAAATAAAATTTTATAACATTGGATCTCTTTTTTATCTTCTTATTTACTTTTAAATTTCTATTAAAATTATTGTCGGGTTCCCTAATTATAGGCTTCTGCTAATGACCTCAAAACAACAAAGGCCAAGAGTAAGTCTAATTCCTCAAAGAACTTGTAGACTCATTTGGGTACAATATAAGAGAAGGAAATTCTATAAGAAATTGTTTAATGATACTAAAAAATATTGAATCAAAGTTTTTTAAGACAAGAGGAAGTATTTTAAATGATAAGGAATATCTAAATGGTTTCTATAGTTATTGAAGTGAATTAACCTATTATACCATCTATTTAGAGGGGAAAAATTACTATAACTAACGCTTATCTCCATACACCTATTCAATTTATGGGGGTGTTGAATGTTGTATAATATAAATTTCTTGGACAAGGATAACATTGTAGTTTTATTAAAACTTCACTTTAGTGACATCAATTAAGGACTTGTTACAATGATAAGGATTTTTCTATGTGAAATAAATTTATTAGCCTATTTTAATTTCCTTAATGGGTAGAATTATAGTACCTGGAAAATCCAAATGGCCATTCTATTAAGGAAGAAGAATCTTGGGTGTATATTTAAGAATGATACACCAAATTATTTTCATGAAGCAATTTTGGATCATAAGAAAGAGGAGGCTTTAGGTCTATTTGGTATATTAGTGGAAGTAGATGTACGTTTTTCATAATAGAAATGAAAGTGATGCCATCAAGGTGTGGGACATACTAAAGAATATTTTTGAAAAGGTAAATCCCTCAAAAGTCAACTAGTTGAGAATGAGAATTTCATCCATAAAATTTTCATAATTTAATAACATCGAGGTCTATTTATCATACTTTAAATTTTATAAAGAGATAAAGAATCAAGAGAGGAATAAATGATAGAAAATATTATGATAATTTTTTTCTTGTCAGTCTTAATTTATCCTTTTATATTATTATACTAGTTATTCATATGGTTTCTTAAAAAATGGATAAATATACTTTTATAACCATCAAAGATTTCTTTTCACTTCTTATTTACTTTCAACTTGCTATGAACAATATTTTATGATTCCCTAGGTGTATGCTCATGTTGATGACTTCAAAACAACAAAGGATAAGGTAAATCATCCTAAAGCAAGTATAACTCCTCAAAGAAGTTAAATCACTCATATAAATACAATAAAATAGAAGGAACACCTACAAAGAATAGTTTAACGAGACTACAAAATATTGAACCAAAGTTTTGAAATACGAGTGGACACATTCTAAAAGATAATGGATATTATAATGGTTTCTATAATTATTAGAGTGGGCTAACTGATTAGAGAATTCATTTAGGGGGGGGATATATTATTATAATTAATATCTTATCTCCTTAACTCATTTGTCTAAATTATGTAGGGATGTTTAAATTCATGTAATATAATTTTATTGGACAAGAATGACATTGTATGACATAATAAAGTGTAATCCGACAAGCAATTATTATGAAATATCCCTTTGTGATCAATGTATTATAAGTGAGGATTTAGTAATTGATAATTATAATTGTTGAGCATTTGTATTTGGTATAATTAACCCTCATCCAATTGATACACTGTATCGATTTGATATTATATTGATCATTTATGTGGAGTTCATATAGTCATATTTTTATCTTTTGTGTCAATTGCTCTTACTTTTTATTCTATAAAGTTCTATTGTATATAATTTGACTAGATATTATACTTATATTTATTTAGAAAAAGTATTAAAAAAATACAAGACTTATCACTCTTTAATCATCCAATCCAACTCCTATCAGTGTATCCTTGCTACTTTTGGTGTGATTGCTCCCAATCTCTCTTTTACTCTATCTTGTTTTATCTAATGTTAATGGCTTGTAGGTATGTATTTGTTTCTTGTTATTGTTTATTCAATTGAAGTAAATTTTTATATTTATATAAGCATGTTAAATTATTAATTATGCTTTATTACTCATCAAATATTTAACATATTTTTCTTAGTACCCTTTTCCTCTTAAGGTATCATTATTTATATCATTATATATGCCATCACTCTTCAATTAGCATATTAATGATTCCATAACCTCTTTTACAATAAACATATTTTAATATCAACTATTTAAATTTATTTTCTATGTATTGGTGTTTCTTATTCCTTAAGTAAATTAATTTTTTGATTCTTCCCCATCAATTCAAAAACCTAGGAGACATATTCCACTTTTTCTATTTTCTATCCACTCATTACTCTTGGGTATGGTAAGATTTTGATCTTGATTCATTCATCAATTTTCTAAATTGTTAGTCATGCAACATGTCCATATTAGTTGATGTATTCTCATTAATAGATACCACTTTATAAGGTCCCAAACACCAAACATTCAACTTTACCAATTTTTATTTATAGTGACTATCATATAATAGGACCATATTCTCACTTTATAAAGTTTGATTAGTAAGTGCATTTCATGCCAAGTTTTTTTCCTTTTATTTTTCTATAGTCTATGGAATGTAGCTTTATCCCTAGGTTTATGTAGTCTAATAATTTCTACAATCTCTAATGAAAATATTTAGAAAAATCCATTCAAATGTTTATGCTAATCCTTAGGTTAAGAAGCATATTACTCATTGGAGTAATCATTTTGGCACCATATATAACTTAGAATAACATCAATTTATTTAATAATTAAAATGCAATCCTATATACCCAAATTACTATTGCTCTGAACATTGATTCTAATCCATGATTGCCACATTATACCTCTTGGTTAGTTTTTTATCCAATTTACTATTGAATATATTTAGGGTTCCATTATACTAGAGATGATAAGGTAAATCTCGATTATGTTGTATCATAAATTTTTTTAGAATTTGCTATTTAAAAAGTGTTCTTCTAAGTATCTCACTATTAATTTAGTTTATTCTTAACAAGAAATAATGTGTTTATATAGAAACAAATATAATTTCTTGAGTAGTATACTTCAATATAGTATGCCAAGTGATATATTATAGTATGCCAAATCTAGTGGCATAGTTCTTAGGTGTAAGAGATATAGTTCCTTCAAAAATAATATCTCATTTATCAAATGATTTCAAGGGTAACATTAGATTCTAAGGTTTTTTTTTTCTAGTTAGAAATTCCTATCCTTTGACATATATCATAACTTTTGAATAATTAATGAGAGGCTTTAAATATCGAAGGCCATCATATACATTTAATGAGGACTTTATTTGTAGTGAAGCCTTAAATAAACTATCTTGTTAACCCTTCATAAAACTATAAAACTGCTTTCCTATTAGTTCTTATAATGTTAACTACTCTTCTTTGTTCGATTACATATATCTATTTTATAAAATTACTATTACATATATATATTAAAACATGTGCTATGAACCTTTACTTATCATAAATATAAAGACATCCATAATATTCTAAATATTAAATAAATTGACTGCATTAATTAATCTACACAAGAAAATAAGTGATAATACCCTTCAAATAGGGAAACACCAATGATATTATCAAGCGATTTGTAGCTGTTTTCTTATAAAAGGTTTGGGGTCCCTTTCAAAACCCCTTCTTCCACCCTAATAAAAGAAAATATTATTTTTTAAGGAAGGAACCACCCAACAATATCTCCCAAAATTATCCACTCCCCAAGCCAATACTATTACAATAGAATACTTGATATGATTAATTATTATTACAATGATAACATTATTTCTTTATATACCCATATTCTAATACTACTTTGAAAATCCAACTCCTAAATCCTTATATCACTCATTATTATAATATAATCAACATTGGGCTATGTGTGTCCCACACCAACTATTCATAATACCCTTATGCAATATAATATCATATTCCTAAGTACCATAACATTGAATGCTCCTTACAATTATTTTGTCCTTGAAATTTGAGAAGAAACTAGATAATATGATTTACTAAGAAATGTTGATAGTTGGTACCCATCTTGATCATCCCTCCATTCAAGTGAAATATTTATTGGTAGTGGTCTTCAATGATGCCAAGCTACCATTGTGCCCCTTGGATACCTATAACTACTTTGTTGGCTACATGCTTATATTGCTCTACTTTGATATTCTAAATGATTGGTCCTATTGTTCCATGATGTTTTTGTATCACTCTAAAATCTAGAATTACTATGCATTTTCTACCAAACATTTCCATACTTGATATATTTTAACTCCATGTAGATCCATAATAATATTTATATCCTAAACCCTACCTCTAAGATTATTGCAACTCATGGTGGTACGGGTGGTGATATATTGCAATATTAACTTGATGTTCTATATCATTTTGTTTTTTTACTATTTTAAATTCTTCCTTAAGATATTCTCTCATGTTCCCTTATTTTGGTGCATTTATATTCTCTTCTAACATAGTTTCCTTAGATTTTGTTGTTTTTTTCTTTTTGAGACTTTGCTCTTGCCTATACTGTATACATTGCTCTTGATTCCTCTACTAGTTCCTTAGCTTGTTTCCATACCATAGTTACTTCTTGTTTCTCCTTGGGTCCTTGATCCTTAATCCAAGAAACATATCGTAGTGTTATCTTATTTTCTTGTACCATAACTTCACAAAATTATTTTGTATATTAATATTAATGATACCCAAAGTATCCAACCAAGGATAATCCAGAATAATATCCACATCACCCAATGAAATCTAAATATAAAACATATGTATCCATTGTGAGATTCAAATATTAAAAATATGAACATTCAAACCTTTAATTTGTATGCCTTTAAATATTATTGCTCGAAATTGCAACCTCTTAGCCAAAGCAATATTTATAAAATTATATCTATAGCTAGGATTTATAGAAGTAATAACATTTTCTCTCTAAATGTAGTCATAAGTATGCAAAATAGAAC
This sequence comes from Wollemia nobilis, assembly GCA_028583015.1. Taxonomy (NCBI): domain Eukaryota; kingdom Viridiplantae; phylum Streptophyta; class Pinopsida; order Araucariales; family Araucariaceae; genus Wollemia; species Wollemia nobilis. Next base: position 4,493,071 of record JAQPPZ010002224.1, read on the forward strand.
TTTTAGATTCAAATAAATGTTTTTAATCAGTTTTTGGCCTATCTAACACAAAGTTATGGTTCTCTTAGAATGTACACTATCATCCTTATCTTTCGATCTTGCCAATTTCTTAAAAAAAATTAACTCTATTTTAAATTACTTTTGTTCATCCTAGAGCCTAGTTATAATTTCATATGGGTTCCATTGACTCAAGAATGTCGACTTTATTTCTTCTCAAGTCAGTTGATAATTATGGGCATTAATAAAACTATGAAACCAAGAGAAATATTCCCCTCCTATATGAAAACTAAGCTTAATGTTTCAATAATAATAAATAGAATACAAGGATTTAAATTGTTTCCACGATTCTCTGACATCTAGATCATCTTCTGTAGAATAATTGTAGCCACATAAATTTATACTCCAATAAAAAGATAATGTAAAGTAGGGTTTTATAAACTAAGGTTTCATAAAATTATATATCTCCCTAGTGGTTTGAAGCTAAACTTCTAAAAAAATATCCTTCAAACACAACAATAGATGATTTGCTTACTTCAACTAAAAGACAACAAATTTAATTTTTTTGGAATTAAATGTGATTTGAAACAATATCACTACCTTGATCTAGATGGTTGAATTCATAGGGTCATATCTTCTTCAATACTATTTGAATTCCTTCATATGACCACTTGATTTTAATATCTTCAAATTTTGAATAAAATAGTGCAAAAATCATCTGAATAAAAAAAATTTACATTACGATATGACTCTAAAATTTGAGATATTCTTTATAAAAAATTACCAAAAATATATAATCCATAAAACAATTCTCACTTTTCTAGAATCATTATTTTTATACAACTTGTTATGAAACTTTGCTTATCATAAATATAAAGGCATCCACAATATGATAAATATTAAATAAATCAACCACAGTAATTAATCTACACAAGACAAGATGTGATAATACCCTTCAAGTAAGGAAACACCAATGTTATTCCTTAAGGAAAGAACCAATATATAACATCTTCTAAAATGATATTTTATCCATAAGATAAGACTATTACAAGAGAATACCCTATATGGTTAATTATGATTACAGTGATAGTATCCCTTCTTTATATACTCATATTCTAATGCTACTTTGGGAAGCCAACTCCTAAACCCTTATCCCAGTAATTATTATAATATAATCAACCTTGGTTATGTGTGGCCCATGACAACTATTAGTAATACCCTTATAGAATATAATATCATATCCCAATATTCCTATCCCTAGGTACCATATCAAAATGGAAATTTTCTTATCTTTGAGCATCTAATTTGCTCCTTCTGATGATGTCTAAGTACTTTGGATGGATTTTAAATCTCTAAAATTTCCCTTTGAATGGATTTGGATGCTCACATTTTCTAACCTACTACTTTTAATAAGTTCTATATTTTGCTACTCATAAGCCTTATAATGACTATCTTCATTTCACATCAATCCTAAATGTCAACCTTTTCATCTAGTTCATAGAGTGATGAATTATAAGGAGATATGATCATTATATCATGATGAATAAATATTTGGAGGTATTTGATCACTTTATTGTCACTTTCACACTTACCATTTTTGGAATTACACACCTATTTTTCACTATTGAGGCCTTTTAAATATTAAAATAGGGATCAATTAATATTTTATAGCATTCTACATAAAATAATATTTCCATTAATAAAATAACAAAGCTAATTATAAGTAAGGTTCCCAAGTTATAACCCCTAGGAGGTCACCTTGTCAAACTATTGAATACCCATGAAGGTAGTGAATAAAATTCAATACATAAATTCATGTATTAAAAAAAATTATTTAACTTCTATCTATCTTATATATATATATATATATATATATATATATATATATATATATATATATATATATATATATATATCAAGGTTATGCATAGTGGTGAATATTCGTAAACAGGGCAAATATTAGGATTTCCAAAATTGAAAATTGGTGAATACGAGGATCCTCAACGTCGGCCTATTCGCCAAAATGTTTTAGGATTAGTTTGTTGTTAGGGTAAATTCACCATAATATATATCCAAACATAGGCATATTTGTACTCATTGGAAAGCTCTTTTTGAGCCTAATCTAATGGTGGTGTTTTTATGAAGTTATAATGTGATTTAATATGTCAAAATGTGTCCCAAATATGACCTTACTTTTTAGGAATTCAAATACCCCAAATTTTGGTATGAAGATGATTGATTTAATTTTCTTAGGATTCACCATGATTCGCTTTGATTTCGATTAGGATTCGTCACTTGCTTACAAGTACATTTTGAGTCCAACCCCTTATGCATAACCTTCATATATATATATATATATATATATATATATATTGTTAGAATTTCACAATAATAGACATGCACAACATTACACAAAATATGAAGAGAAGAGTGGAACTGATTGATTTATTTCAAGGATCAACTTTGTATAAATAGAAAAGTTGATCATTGAGAGTCATTGGATTACAACAACTCATCAGACCTTATGAAGACACCACTGAGAGTTCTTTTGACACATGGAGGAGTGGAGACTCAAGTGTGTCTATCCTAGTGGAACTTCAAAGAATATTCTCTTATTATAACACCCCCCCTTAAGTGATACTAGGGGAGATCGTGCAAATGAGTCCCGAAAACAACTCTTGATGAGGTACTCATGTATAGAGACTTTTTTTTAATAGATGGTAAAAACCCAATGGGAAAAAACCATCAATCAAAAGGAAGTAAGAGGCTTGTCTTTGTATGGTGAAGATTGTCCTATTAATACAATAAGAAAGATGAGTCTCGGTAGCATAGCCTAAGGAGGTACTCATTTATAGTTGGTGAAAAAATCCCTATGGGGAAAAACCAACTATGAGAATAAGAGAGGCTTGTCTTCATATGGCAAATATTGTCCTCTTTATACAAAAAATAAGGATGAGTCCCGAAAACTTGGCCTGATTAGGTACTCATTTACATTTTATAGTTGGTGAAAAAACCCTTGTGGGGAAAAACCAACTATGAGAAGAAGAGAGGCTTATCTTCGTATGGCAAAGATTGTCCTATTTATACAAAAATAAAGATGAGTCCCGACAACTTGGCCTGATTAGGTATTCATATACAACATATAGTTGGTGAAAAAAACCTTGTGGGAAAAAACCAACTATGAAGAGAAGAGAATCTTGTCTTCGTATGGTGAATATTGTCCTCATAAAACCAATCAATGCAGTTGTATTAATCCAATATTATCTCACAGCTTAAGGTAACGCAAAGGAGGAAATGACTTTGTGAAGATATAAGCAATTTGATTCTCAGTTGGAATATGTTCCAAGTATATATCCCCATTCTGAATATGTTGTATGAAGTGCATGTGTATATCAATGTGCTTGGTGCACTGATGCTCAACCAGATTGCGTGCAATATGAATTGTGCTCTGATTGTCACACCAAAAATTTATAGGCTTTTCATGGGTGAAACCAAATTCTCTCAAAATTTGATGAAGCCAAAGGGCTTCTTGACTAGCTAAAACTGTTGCCTTGTATTTTGCCTTCATAGAAGATAAGGCTACTGCTTGTTATTTATTGCATAACCAGGCTATTGGTGAAGAACCAAGGCAAAAGACAACTTGAGGTTGAATATCTGTCTTCTATTAAACCTGCCCAATATGAATCTATGCAGCCAATGATATCTATGGAATTTTCCTTATAGAAGATCCCAAAGTGTGTAGTGCCTTGCAAGTAATGGAGGATTCCTTTTGCTGCTTTCCAATGACTAAAATGAGGTTGATGAGAGAATATGAATATGAGGCCAATAGCATATGAGATATCTATGTGAGTATGAGTAAGGTATAACAGAATTCCTACAAGCTGACGGTATAGAGTTGCATCACATAGAGGGGATGAGCAGGAAGTACTAAGATTAATGCCATATTGGAAGGGGGTAGGAGAAGGTTTACAATATGTCATTTTAAATATTTGAATAATATCTAGAGTGTACTTTTGTTTAAAAAATAAAATTCCTGCATCCGTTTGACTTATTTGGATCCCAAGTAAGTAATGAGCTTTACCTAGATCATCCATTTCAAATTTTTTAGAGAGGGAGTCTTTTATAGTCTGAATGTGAGTCAAGTTACTACCAGTGAGAAGAATATAATCAACATATAGAACAAGAATGGTGATTTTGCCTTTATTTCTCCAAATGTATACCGTGTTATCATACTCACAATGAGAAAAACCTATGGAAATAATGAAGGAGTCCTTCTTTTCATACCAATCTCTAGGGGCTTGTTTGAGGCCATAGAGAGACTTTTTGATCCTACAAACAAGAGAGGAGTCTTTAGTGAAACCAGTAGGTTGTTCCATGAATATTTCTTCTTTTAAATACCCATGTAAGAAAGCACTTTTTACATCCATTTGATAGACAGACCACCTATGAGAAGCAACCAAAGAAAGAACCAGTCTAACAGAATTCATTTTAGCAACTAGAGCAAAGGTTTCTACATAATCAATACCTTCAATTTGAGAAAAACCTTTGGCTACTAGACGAGTTTTGTGTTTGTCTATTTCTCCATTAGGCCCATATTTATTTTTGAAGATCCATTTACAACGAACTAACTTCCTTCCTTTAGGCTCAGTTTTGTTTTTTATTAAGGAAGAGAATTCGTTCTCCATAGCATCATCTCATTCTTTAATACCTAAGGTTTATTTGAAGGATTTAGTATGAGAGGAAATATACTGACGAACAATACCAGTGTCTATGGGGTTAGATGATCTTGTTTATGGAATATTTTAGATGTGAGGAGTAGCTTCTTTAACAATGGTGCAGGCCCATTTTGGCACAGTGGAAGGAGTGGAAGGAGTTGAAAGACATTGAGTTGGAGTTAAAGGTTCCTCATCTTGATTATCAATTACCAAGTTAACTTCAAGAGTTTGATCTTCATAATACTGAGGTTCTACTATAGGATAAGGCTCAATGGAGGAAGAGGGTGTTTGAGGATATTTTTGAGGAAATGTTTCATCAAATTGGAAATTGCTATGAAATAAGACCTCATGAGTTGAGGGATAAAGAAGCCTGTAAGCTTTCAATTCTTCAAAATAACCAACAAAGATGAGTTTTTTTCTTTTTTTATCTAGATCCTTTCTTTTCTTCTTTGGGATGTGAGCCCAAGTAGTAGACACAAAAATATTTAAGTAGGAAACATCTAGTTTTGATCCAATCCATGCTTATTCAATAGTTAAATGATCAAGCACTGTAGGAGGTGTACGATTTTAAATATAATTGGAACAATTAATAGCTTCTGCCCAAAACATTTTTGGAAGATCTTTTTAATGGAACATACAATTTGCCATTTCTTTTAATGTGTGGTTTTTCCTTTCTGTAATGCCATTTTGTTGAGGATTATGGGAGATAGAATGTTGATGAATGATACCATGACTTGATAGAAATATGGAGAACTCATTATTGCAATATTGCCCCCCATTATTTGTGTGAATTTTCTTGATTTTGCAAGATGTTTTATTTTCAACTAAGGCTTTAAAAAATTTAAAGTGGGATATAACATCACTTTTATATTTCAATAAGTAGACCCAGGATATTATAGAAAAATCATCAATAAAGGTTAGAGCATACTTTGCTCCTTTGAAAGAAGGTTCTAGAAAGGACATTAAGTCACTATGGATTAAATCTAGAGGGGATGAGGCTTTTAGAGAACTACTTGGATGGAAAGGATCTTGATGTTGCTTTTCAAGAGCACATCTAGGATAAACTGCATCAATAGAAGAGGCTTGGGATAAACTTGTTACCATATCATGGGTGTTCAAACCCTTTAGGTAGTTGTAACTAAGATTACCAAACCTTTCATGCCAAATTTGGCTTTCAATATATCTATGAGCCACAAAATAGGAGGCTCCTTCTAGATTTTGGAAACCTTTGAATTGAAATATGTGGGAGCTATGATCAATATTTCCTTTGGCTATAAGAGAATAGGGATCTTGAAAGTATCTTATCTGAACTCTTATTGGAGAGAGAACAATTTTCCCCTTTCCAAAAGTACAAATATGATAGACGGAGAGGATATTTTTGGCAATGTTTAGAACATAGAGAACATTATTTATAGAGCCATAATCAATGGTTACGTCCCATTTTCCTTTGATAGGGATAAAGGAAGAGTCACCCACTTCTATGCTATAAGTAGAGCTAGAGGAGATAGAAGAAAAGACTTATATGAAGTAGTCATGTGATGAGTAGCTCCAGAATATAGGACCAAGTAATTAGAGGAAGAATTGGAGGTTTTTTCATGAACATTAAGGTCTTTTCCTATTTTATTTTTATTATCTATATTTTGATCCTTCATAGTTGCCTCTAGTTGTTGTAATATTTTCTATAATTTGTTTGTAGAGTGACCATTCTTTTTGTAGTGAGTACAGGTTATGGGGGTCTTTTCCTTCTTTTTGACTTTTTCTAAGGCTTTTGAGGATGAGGAAGAAGAAGAGATTTCATATCTAGCAAGTTTTGTTTCTTCCCTAGTTAATCTATCACAAAATTCTTCTAAATAAGGTATTTTAAATATTTCACCAAGAGCATATTTGGTAGATATAAAGGTGATAGCAAAAATTTGAAATACACCATTTAGCTTAGAAAGGATTAGATAAATGCATTCTTCTTCAATCTTAGTCTTCCCACTGCCTTTGTATTGAGTGAGGACTTCTTTGAACTTGGTGAGGAAGTCAAAAATACTACTAAAATCTTCAGGAGACAAATATTTTAGTGCTGCTTCTAGTTGCATTGATCTCATCTGATCTACTTTCCCAAACAAGGTCTTTAGTTTCTCCCAACTTTTGTGAGGAGTTTTGAAATATGTAATGTCAAACCACAAAATTTCATGAACATTACAGCTAATAATACCCATTGTTTCATGCATCTTTCCTTTATGAACAAAAAATTCATATTCTTTCTCAAATTCTAGTTGCTTTTCTTCTAGGAAATGAGTAAGACCTTTTTGAGAGATAAGATTTAAAATTTTAGGTTTCCAAGTGTGAAAGTTATGACGGGTGAGAGGTTCAATTGAATTCATCATTTTAACAAAAAATAGAAGTTGAATTTTTAATTAACCAATATATCCCCTCTTAGAACTTCAATTTTTTTATTAATGCAATTGTTATAAGGGAAAAAATGAAGCTCTTCAATATTTAAAACCCAATATACCCACCCTAATAAAAGGAAAATGTAGACACCAAAATAGCACCAATCCAATTATGTGACGACAAGCATTGATCGCATTGACACACACAGTCCCCAGGGCAGCCCCCAGAGGTTAAACAGTGGTCCTAATCACTCCCACAGTAGTTTGGAAGGTCAAAGATCAATTTGGCACCTTTTTGGCACTTTGCTCCCTACTTGCCCCACCCTGGGATGATTACAAACTGGAATCCATACCACCCAGGGACGATTATAAGCATTCGCCCTAGGGTGAAGCGAATGGTAGGTTTGACTGGCAAAAAGTCAAACCTCGACAGGTCCGCTAGTTAACTAAAACTTCAGGACATGCAATTGTGAGGAATGACTTCAAATTAAGGAGAGAGACTTTAGTCATGCATGTATTTAATTTTTGAGGCCTCATGCAAGGAGACTCTAAATCAGGGAATAATATTTTTCCCAAAATAGGACATGCAACTCCAGTGGTGCCCTCGCATGTGCATTCAAACAGAGAGACCCTAGGTCTATAAATTGGTGATATTTCTCACCCAAAAGAAGAGAAGAGAGGGAGCATTATGAGCAATGAAGTGCTGCCATTTTACATCCATACACACACCCCTTTGATTTGTGTCTTTCACATCCTTAATCTCTCTTTTGGAGGGAGGTTATTGGGTGATTATTAGAAGCGCAAATCCGAAGCCCAAAACCGAACATTTGGACACAATATCCCACAAAATTTTTTGAAAACACTACATAAGAGGTTTTGGACCTATCCCAAGTGGATTGGTGCTGAAAAAGAGTCTCAAACGGTGGACGTCCTACCCCTGGGCGCCCCCCAAGCTATCGTAGTTCTAAACACCCCACCCCGAAGTGATTAGAAATATGTGGAAGATTTATGTGATTTTTATTTTGCATCTTATTCTAGGTTATTCAAATAGGCTGTAGTTTAAATTTCACTTCATTCTGACAAGTTTTGATCATGCTTTTATTATTTCTCGCTTTTACTAACCTGTAGATGGCATCATCAAAATATGGGTGATAGAGGCCAAATTGGAGAAATATGACCATCTGGGTCGTCCCAAAATACCCCCAATTAGCTAACCCCAAATTTTTAGGTCATTTGGAGCTTCCCGGATAGGACATTGAAGAGGGTGCTTTCTAACAAGTTGTTGCAGGTTTATTCGTCCCGCCCCAGAGTGAATACAAATCTGTGAGGAATTTCTTGATTGTTATTTTTGCAGTGGCTTCCTGGTAAGATATTCATGCTTATGTCAAATTTTTAGGCCATTTTGATCTTATTTTGTTATCGGTTTAATGTTTTCATGCATACACTAACAATAGGCCTTGGGAAACACATGTTCTATTCTATCTGCAGGTGCTACTGATCTTTCCTATTTCCTTGAACATAGGTCTTCAAAATCAGAGGAGAAGTAAGGTGTCAAAACTCATATACACAAGCGACGGTGACGTTTTGGTCCACCCATATTACATGTGGGCATGCGAAAGAAGGATTGCTATCCATGGATGTGATTAGAAACGTACTTAATGCTCCTATCCCCTAAAATAGAAGGAGACGTATTGTAACACGAATTTAAAATCATATCAATAAAGAGGGCTGAATTCCATATTGCTTTTATCTTGTGTCGATTCATTCATGTTCTTTCCTTGCATGCATTTTTCAATACATAGGCTTTTAGCGTTAAGTTTGGTTTTACACGCATCGTACTTGGCACTTTCCTTTTTGTTTTCGTATCCTCATGCTTTCAGTGGAGATCATGGTGGGACCTCTGTCCCTTGATTTTAATATTAAATTTTTGATCAAATGTTGCTTGTTTTTGCTTGTAGGTACCAAGTTATTGAATGTTGGACTGTTGTTCGTTTCAGTCTGTGATGAGTACAGAGCTAGAATTCATCTTACCTAGGGACGAATAGGACTTCATCCTACCCTGGAATGAATACAGATATGTTATTCATATCACCTCAGGATGAATAGCTCTCTATGCAATTTTAGGGCAAAAATTTAGAGACATCCGATTTGGGCAGAGAAGAGGTAGGGGTCCTAAAACACCTTCTGTCATTTTCTGCTTTTTGTTTTCTATTCTCTGGTTATTTGCTTGCATAGGAGAGTTTGAATGCTTGTTTCCTTCATTTATGCAACTTAAAAAGAACCCCACACACCACATGGTAATTTAAAACAACAAGGAGTTGGTCGTAAAACCCCAACCCTTGAGCAAGACCAACGGTGGATTTCATCACCACCTTGGCTTGAGATATTGCATCCATAACCCCGATCGCGACTGTTGCTAGACATAAATCCTGATGAAATCAGACTAAGTGTAGCTAGGGTGATTCCCAGTGCATGAAGATAAGTCTTCTATGGTAGGTGTCATAAACAGGGTGATTCCCCTTTTGTACCGCCTATGTTCCATGTACCATCTGCTCTCACATAACAATAGTTTCCCTCATGTAATGACGGGTATATAGAGAGGTTGGTATATTGGCCTGAAAATGGTATATCGAAGGGGTAACCATTTTTGGGAGTCATAAGAGCCATCATATTGCATTTAAACATTCTTTACAAAATCTTTCAAAACAAAAATCAAAACACACTAAACCAGATTTTAGGGCACACTTTTAATATTTAAACGAGATAATCATTGCTTTGTGTGTGTGATACTGTCTGCTTAGTGTAGCATAAAAATCATAAAAAGAAAATAAAAATCTACGCATCTTTAGGTAAACATCACCATGGTGTACACCCGTAGCTGAGCCCAATCATGGGCAGGAGCTGCGAAGAGTGCAGAAAGGGGCACAAGTCGCCTCCGCCTGAGGACTTGGTCATCCCGCCTTGGCGGACTGACACACAAGATAGTCCACATCATGCCATTACAGAATAGGACTATAGAGGCACCTCTTTGAGAGGCACCCCCACTCAACATAGATCCTTTCAAGAGGAGAACCTACACGTGGCACTCAACATAGACAAGAGGCCTCCCTTAGATGCTTGTTATGAGTGGCCTATTGAGGAAGTGTTAGAGCAACATAGGGTTCATAAGGAGAGGCCACATGATTTCATCATCCCTCCTTTACCCCTTATTATTGTTAGAAACACCAAACAAAATCAAGAGCACAAGGCTCTCTGGGCAGGGCAATCCAATTATCCCTGCACCCTTCACACATACGAAAGAGAGTACGAGGAAGACCACCACATTCCTCAAGAGTAGTACACAACGTGGGAGCGATGCACCTCCACACCTGCTATGTATCAGGATCACCCATTGAGGCCAGAGCCTCGTGTTAATGTCGCTAACCTCGATAGAGGAAAGCAACCCATAGGGGTCTCGGATTACCACGATCGATATAGACTTGTAGGAGAGGCATCTAGGCTTCCTAAACATGAGACGATGGAACAAATTGACTTGGAATTTGCCATACATGTCGCCCACCAAGCACAAATCATGCAGCTCAGGCAAGATAAACAACAGTTAGAGCATCTGTATCGCCTTAACAAAGAGCGCATTCAGTGTCAGACAACCGAATTGCTCCTAAACAATTTTCCTGAGAAGGTCCCAACCCCTCGCGCATGTAAAGTAGAAGTGTATGAGAGGCATAACCCCTTGGTGTGAGGCCACTCCCCGTGACCTTACCATGTGCTACCTTTGAGACCCCCCAGACATGAGCGGGATGCCACTCCCAAAAATAATGATGGGCACCCTCCGCGGGCACCCACCCATGTGTATAGGTCTCGCCCAGGAACTCCTGAAGAAGCCTATGAGGAGTATGAACAAGAAGAAGAGCGGGTTGAAATGCCCAACCAAGGCAGAGGGGGTGCTATCCAGCCACCCCTCCATAGGCCTCAAGTTCCTCGCAACCCACAACGGAAGCAAACTAAGGAGGAATAAATTAAATATTCTGATGCATATAAAGCGCTGCTAGAGCGCTTAGAGTCTATGGAGACCAAGACTTATAGGCCCCAAAAGCCCACTTTACGCTAACTCCATATTCATCATGTGCATCCATCAATGTCAGCACCTCCATACCCTAAACACTTTAAATTGCCCCAGTTGGCACTCTTTAGAGGAGATGAGGATGCCCAAGAGCATGTGACTAGATTCTTGAGCCAATGCTTTGGCATTCAAGACAAAGATGCTTTGTTACTAAGAACATTTATAACCACATTCGTAGGCCCTACCTCGGATTGGTTCACTTAGTTGCCAAAACATAGCATCAGTAACTTGGATCAGCTAGTGGATGCGTTCCTATAATGCTTCATCTTCAACACCAAGAAAAAGGCATCACTAAGCGACCTAGCTAGCCTCAGGAAGTATGAGGAAGAAACCATGGTGGCATATGGGAACTAGTGGAGGACGTTTCTTTCAAAGCTACCCTACCTCCCTCCCATGTTCGACCTAACCCAAATGTTCTCAAAGAGCTATTTGAGATCAATCTTCATGCTATTGCAACTACAACAATATGCCACTTTAGAGGAAGCTCTGGCACAATCCAGAATCATTGAGGAGATCAAGATACAAGATGGTGAGATTGCCAAGCCAAAGAAGAAAGAATGGACTAAGAACACCAAAATAGGGACCATGCAATAGAAACCCGCTATGGTCAATCAGGTTGCTATAAATGTCCCTAAGACTGCACAAGCAACACAGCCCCAAAAGGCCAACTATCAGGCAGTGCCTCCCAAAAATTATGACAGGGAAAATCAGAGGCAAGAACAAAATCAACAGCGTCGCCCTAGGCAACAATTCACACCTTACACAGAGTCTAGAGACTCCTTGTTTGATCGTTTGTTAGCGGCAAACTTGATCAACCTGCCAGAGATTCATACCATAGACCCCAATGCGCCAAAGCCTAAGGGGTATAGGGAGGACTTGTACTATAGGTTCCACAGATGAAAATGAAATGACCTTAAATGCATGTTGGAAGTTTAAATGCTTGGTGCAAGACCTAATTGACAATAATACATTGGCAGTGGACAACCCCGTAGCACCAAACAACCAAAAAATGGGAGTCTTTAGAGACCCCCTTCCTGCCCATGATGCACAGGCAAAACCCCTTCAAGTTAATGAAGTGCAGCAGAATTGCCCCATGCAGGGGTATGTAGGGATGATAAGCATAGTGACTAGGAATAAGAGGTACCCAAGAGCTGCCCCCGCGGTAGCCACAAGAGAAGTTCCATCGACGTCACAACCTCAATAGCACCCTACGCAACCTCCCCCGCCTAGACTAGTGGCCACGATTTGGACTAGACTTACCCAAAGTATAAGGACCACGTCGGCTAGGCTCTCCATATATGAGCTTATTCAACAATCAGTGCCCCATCGGGAGGCTCTAATGGAGATATTAAAAGCCATCGAGCTACAGCCCCATGAAGCAAACTCTTTCAACAACTTTGTGGGACATGTAAAACAATGTACAAAACCAGTCATCACCTTTAGAGAAGATGAATTGAAATCAGTGGCTGGTAATGTGGCAGCTCCACCCCTGCACATCATTGCACGGGTCAACGGGATTCCGTATAAGATGGTTTTGGTGGACACTGGTTCATCCAACAATATCATTACAACCGTAGCATTGAAACATTTGAAGTTGTCGGCATCTCACATTATGGCCTCCACCTATACTCTTCGAGCATTCAATGATGCGATATGCTCGATGGTTGGCACAATTGTCCTACCCATCCAAGTGGGACAAAAGACTATTCATACATTGTGCCACATCTTGGAAGGTGATATGGCCTATAATATCTTGCTAGGCCGGCCTTGGATTAGGGACATGAAGTGTATCCCTTCAATAGCTCATCCGTGCTTGAAATACACATTTGAAGGACAGGTGCATGTAGTCCTCATAGACTTAGATCCCTTCAAGTACTGCAATAAGGTGCAATTCATGTTGCAATCGACCCTTCCATCAACGCATTTGGATTTTCAATTGAATCCATCTCAACAAGGTCCGATTCTGTAGGCATCCCCATTGACAAGTTAGTCAAATCCCCAATCGGGTCCATCTTCCTCATCTGGTCCTTCAACAACGATGCCACCTATGCTGGCCACACCGAAGGACAAGAGAAAGAAATCCCTAGAAGAGGAACCACCCCTAGTCTCAACAATCTCTACAGAAGATATGCCTAGCATAATGGAAGTTGAAATGCCTAGTTCACCCCACATGGAGTGGACTCAAGGAGAACTTCCATTCGCTCCCCCTCAACCACAAACAATCATTGTTGAGATGGCCAAAACTGGATTTGTGGAGTATCTAGTGTGAAACATTGTAGCAATGCCCACACTTGAGTCCATGCAGGACATGGGGAGACCTCGTCTCCCCATCGGCTCTGTGGTTCCTCTAGGCTACCCACCCAAACATACAAACTTTGTTTATGGGGGCCTGGATAATGGCATTGAACCTTACATTGAAGAATACAAAGATGAAGAGCCCTTTGTTGAGGATGTCAACTATTTGTCCAACCCAGACTTCACACTAAGATATCTTGGCCAATGCAATTGGCATGGATATGGGTTGGGCAGGTATGAGTAAGGAGTGCATGTTATTTGTCAACCTAGATATCAAATGCCTTATGACAAGTTAGGAGTAGGGTTTAACCACCCCTTGCCCCTGGACATCTTGGTAGAGAACATGCAAGGCCTAGGGATAGGCAAAAAGGATGGGTTGGCATTAGATCCATATGCCAATCCTAACACAACTTATACATTGGGGGATTATCTCCCATTGTGAACAAACAACCTTGTTGACATTAACAACCCTTTCCCTTCGGTCAAAAAGGGAGAAAGTTTGAGGCCTCACCTACAAGAGAGATGTAGACAAGACCAAGAAGGGTCTTTGGAAGATGAGTCGAAATACGAGGTAGCACCTTGGGATCCTTTTGAGTCTAATAGAAATCATTCACAAGTGCATCCCATGGATGATTATCAGGAGAGCTTCTTGACAATGTTCCCTTTGGATGCTCCAATTAGAAATATGCCACCTCAATGGAATCAGGTCCCCCCACAAAGAGCGGAACAACCCCGATGGGACCACATTAATTTTCTCGAGCAAGATGAGCCTCATATGTAACAAATAGCTATTGGAACCAACGAAGGCCTTTGGATCTCTGACAATTATTATGAATATGAAACTGAGATGGCCTATCTCAATCATATGCGACAACAACAATATCCATTGGACATAGATGACATGTTTGAACAACTACACATAGGGCCAAGGCATAAATGGCACCTAAATCAGGCACAGTTATAGCAATTACTGCACCAGCCACTCTAGGAATATAGAGAACATCTTCCACCTGGAGACCCTATAGAGCCATCAGTACCTCGGGCAGACCCCATATTCTTATTCATACATAGGGCCGATCCATTTGTGCCAGTGCCCACAGAGCCGAATACGAAGCACAAATATCATCTAGGATGTCAGAGTCACCACACCCACGATAATGGAGACCACAATCATTTCATCAACATGATCTCCATTGATTTAACTACCCCCATCCATAATCCATCCAACCCAACACGATCATTGCATCTAGACCTAGATGCTATAGAATGGGACCATGCTGACACACCGCCATCCCCATCAGAGTATTGGCCTTGCGATGAGATGTTCCATTTCACCCTAGGACAGACTCAGGATGTCTTCCATGCTAAAGAGGAACCTAACGTTTTGAATGGCGATCTAAATTCAGTAAATGATATCCACTTGATCCCAACTCCACACCAGTTGGAGGACGAGTCCCACATGTCGGTCAAGGAGATGACTAACGTAGACATTGGCTTAGATCCAATGAATTTGCAAATCATCAAGCTGGGGGTAAGTCTATCCCCCGAAGAGCAAGCCGACTACATTGCCCTTCTCAAATGGGCAAGCAAAGGTGTCAAACAAAATGCTAGTTGCCATCCTCAAAAAGACCATCATAGATAGTCATAAGGATTGGCACATTCAGATCTCGCATGCCCTATGGGCTTATCGCACTAGCATTCGGATGCCCACTATGGCTACTCCATTTTTGTTGGTGTATGGCTCTGAGGCTATCATGCCTCTCGAGTTGGAAATACCTTCCCTATGCATTTCAATGCAAGTGTTCATCGATGATGACACTACGTGGCAGGCCCAGTTAGACCAACTGATTTTGCTCAACGAACGATGCGTCAATGCTCTTGAGCATTTGCATATCTATCAAGAGCGACTTAAGAAAGCATACAACATGAAGGTTCACCTAAGGGACTTTCAGGTTGGTGTCTTGGTCTTAAAAGAGAACCAACAGAATTCTAATTTTTTGTCCCATCTAAGGGACAAGTTTGCAAAAACTGGTTATGTCCTTATGTGATTGACAATAAAATAGGACCTGGAACATACCGGCTCGCCTCTCTTGAAGGAATCAAGGAACCAAAACCCTTGAATATCAATCATTTGAGGCCATTCCACATTTAGAGAGCCATAGTCCAACCAAAAGCTCCAAGGATTTCCACAATCGCTTGGTCAATCCCAAAATGCCCCAAAGGTGTCCATAAACCCTTTGGTCAAACCAAAAGCTCCAAGGATTCCCACAATCGCTTGGTCAAACCCAAAAATGCTCCAAAGGTGTCCATAAACCCTTTGGTCAAACCAAAATCTCTATCGATTTCCATAATCACTTGGTCAGTCCCAAAATGCCCCAAAGGTGTCCATAAATCCTTTGGTCAAACCAAAAGATCCAAGGATTCCCACAATCACTTGGTCAAACCCAAAAATGCCCCAAAGGTATCCATAAACCCTTTAGTCACACCAAAAGATCCAACGGTTACCATAACTGCTTGGTCAAAATAAATATTCAAAAACAAATAAAAACAATAAAATCATAAAAAATAACAAAAAAAATTGCATCTCCATTCCATGCATGCTCGTAAAAATCAAAATACAAAAATATAGGTTGCATTAGGCATTGCATCCATACATTGCATATTTGCTAGGTCATACAAGTCCAAAGCACCATAGACTGTAATTGCTCAACAATTCCATCATTTTCCACATCAAATCCATTTTATCAACGCATACATCCAGAATAACACCATCCCCATTTTTTTAGCATAGTCAGTTGTCTCCTAATGTATAGAGGGTTTTCGTCATTCAGCTGTTTTTAAATTTCTAGCCAAAAACTGTACAAATTTAAACAACTTTTACAAGGGAAAGTTTTACTTGGATCACGCCTCATTATGTAACATCCCTACACAAGTTAAAACACATAAAATAATTCCTAAGTTGTGTGAACGTAAGATGAAAACTACAAAGCAGTCTAGGGTACCATCGATGAAAGATTAGCCTGTTCATCCCCCTGTGCGAATGGTTCAAGAGTGCTGAGAATTGACAAAATGACAAGTTCTTCCCCATCCATTCCCCCTAATCAACAGTGGTTTTCACCACTAGCAAAAAATCCCAATTACCATTGGTTCTTAAAGTCGTAAGGATTCGTACTACACGTCCTTTCCAAGGATGGGTAGTCATCCCCAAGGCCTAAAAGGATCAATGACCATTCACAAGCCAAATCCCCACAAGCCATCATCATGACCATTTCCAATCACCTTTGGTCTCTAATGTCATAAGGATTCGTACTATACGCCCCTAAAAAGGATGGGTAGTCATCCCCAAGGCCTAAGAGATCAATGCCCACACTTCATAATCTCCATAATCCCTTTTTGGTTCCCAAAGTCGTAAGGATTCATACTACATGTCCCTAAATAGGATGGGTAGTCATCCCCAAAGCCTAAAAGGATCAATGTCATTCACAAGCTAAAAACCTACAAGCTCAACCTTACGAAGCTCAAAATGCCAAATCAAATAACAGTGGTTATCACCACTATTCAAAATCCTTGCTCAAAAAGAAAAACAAAAAGAGAAAAATAAACAGTGATTTTTATCACTATGTATACGAGCAAGTATCCTAAACCGTTGAGCAAATAAAAAGCCCGAACTCGAATCCCTGGAATTCTTAGCATTCGAACAACCATCTAGGTAATCCTCATTACGGGTTTGGTGGACAACCTACCTAGCAATGGTGGTCTCCTAAATGCATGATGATATGTCTATCACATTTAATTTGCGTGTGAGAAGACCAATGTTTGCATGTGGATGAGCTAGCTTATGGTACCTTAGATTGTCCCATGGATTAATCTTACTAAATACAACAATGGAGTTAGTGGAGCTAATTAGGTGATCCTTAGTACAGGTTTGGTTGATAGCCTATCTGGCACTGGCGGTATCCTGAAAAATACCACATAAACAAACTCAATTGCACACACAGGGATGTGAAATAACTTGGTCCAAATCAAGTCTGATTTATACCTTGTTCACAAGTCTTGCAAGCTAAATATATAGTCTTGGCTAGTTAGTTAAACTATCTAAATCCCAAAAAATCTTAACTAAATTTTATATCAACTGGTACATTTCATTACGTCCATCAACATCAGATAATACAAAAAATACAAAAACAAAGTTATCACATGCAAAATCATTCCACAAAGCCATCACATAAGTACAGAAAGCCAGTAAATCTTGTACAATCTATGGTGCCATCGACCAGTTATCAACAACTCATTTCATCATGCATACATCATATAATTAGACACATCGCATTCATCATACCACATGCATACATCATCCTAAATAACTGTGCATAAACAGAAAAATAAAATGCACAAAAATTTCAAAAAAAATAGCAAACAATGCACCAAAATGCACCAAAACCAGCAATAAAATTGTCCAATCAGAGTGCACTTGCACTTGACATTTCGGGCATACAAAACCAACGTCGGAGTCACAAATCCTAACTATCCTACTACCTAAGAAGGCTACCATAGCCGGAACGCTCCATGGGAGGATGGATTTTCAAGAATTTCATCCCCAATCGGCATCACAAAAAGGGTCAAACCCCAACCAAAAATAGCAATAACATTGTCGAATGAAGGCGCATTTGCGCCTAACATTAGTGGCATACAAAAAAGACATTGGGGTCACAAATCCTCACTATCCTACTCCCTAAGAAGGCTACCATAGTCGGACCGCTCCATAGGAGGACAAATTTTTGAGAATTTCATCCCCTAAAGGCGTCACACAAAATGGGTTGAAACCCACCAAAAATAGGTCAGAATGTTCAGAAACTGCTTAAGTATTCAATGGAAAACAATTGAAGGCACCCTTACATAAGTCATCTTGGGTCAAGCGACTTGTCGCTTTTCTCATGTCGGTCATTCCCTCATCGATTCGTCGCTTGAGGGGGTAGTCACACTTAGTTACCAATCAACAAAAGCACACCCAATCAAGGAAATGACACGTATTCAAAGGATCATTGACAAAGACAATCGCGCCCCTACTTGGGGCAGCAAACAAGCAATAATCACAAGCTAATAAAACACTTGGCATTCGTGAATCATGAACTCAAGGTTCCCATAGACAAAAGGTTGTGCCCTTTTCCTATTCATGATTGATCGATGTCCAAGTTCAAGTAACACCTCACCGAAAAATATTAACACTTGAATTAAGCTCCTTAGCTCGTCAGAAGTAAGGATTTGAGAATGCGTGCCATTTCCATACTTGGGGTATCAAAATTTGGTTAGGTTACTAAGAAACCCTAATCATTAATGCTTTTGTTATCTATTTTTGCTCAACGTTGTGCCTTGCATAGCGCTTCCCAAAAAGAGGCATCTATAGACAATAAAACAACACCAATTCTATTATGTGACAACAAACGCTAATCGCATTGACACACACAGCCCCCAGGGCAACCCCTAGAGGTTAAACAGTGGTCCTAACCACTCCCACAATAGTTTGGAAGGTCAAAGGTCAATTTGGAACCTTTTTGGCACTTTGCTCCCTACTCGGCCCACCCTAGGACGATTACAAACTGACATTCGTCCCACCCAGGGATGATTATAAGCATTCGCCCTAGGGTGAGGTGAATGGCAAGTTTTACTGGCAAAAATTCAAACCTCGACAGGTCCGACAGTTAATTGAAACTTTAGGACATGCAATTATGAGGAACGACTTCAAATTAAGGAGAGAGACTTCAGTAATGCATGTCTTTAATTTTGGAGGCCTCATGCAAGGAGACTCTAAATCAAGGAATAATATTTTTCCCAAAATAGGACATGCAACTCTAGTGGCGCCCTCACATGTGCATTCAAACAGAGAGACCCTAGGTCTATAAATTGGTGATATTTATCACCCAAAATAAGAGAAGAGAGGGAGCATTCTGAGTAATGAAGTGCTGCCCTTTTACATCCATACACACACCCCTTTGATTTGTGCCTTTCACATCCTTAATCTCTCTTTTGGAGGGAGGTTATTGGGTGATTATTGGAAGCGCAAATACGAAGCCCAAACCTGAATATTTGGCCACAATATCCCACAAAATTTTCCGACAAAACTACATAAGATGTTTTGGACCTATCCCAAGTGGATTGGTGCTGAAACAGAGTCTCAAACGGTGGGCGTCCTGCCCCCGAGTGCCCCCTAAGTTGTCGCAGTTCTAAACACCCCACCCCGAAGTGATTAGAAATATGTGGCATATTTCCTTGATTTTTATTTTGCATATTATTCTATGTTATTCAAATAGGTTGTAGTTTAAATTTCACTTCATTCTGACAAGTTTTGATCATGCTTTTATTATTTCTCGCTTTTACTAACCTGCAGAGGGCATCATCAAAATTTGGGTGATAGAGGAAAAATTGGAAAATCTGACCATCTGGGTTGTCCTAAAATATCGCAAATTAGCTAACCCCAACTTTGCAGGTCATTTGGAGCTTCACAGAAAAGACATTGAAGAGGGTGCTTTCTAACAAGTTGTTGCAGGTTTATTCGTCCCGCCTCGAAGTGAATACAAATTTGTGAGGAATTTCTTGACTGTTCTTTTTGCAATGGCTTCCTGGTAACATATTCATGCTTCTGTCAAATTTTTAGGCCGTTCTGATCTCATTTGGTTATCGGTTTAATGTTTTCATGCATACACTAACAGTAGGCCTTGGGAAACACATGTTCTATTCTATCTACATGTGCTACTGATCTTTTCTATTTCCTTGAACATAGGTATTCAAAATCAGAGGAGTAGTAAGATGTCAACACTCATATACACAAGTTGCGGCAACGTTTTGGTCCACCCATCTTACATGTGGGCATGCAGAAGAAGGATTGTTATCCATGGATGTGATAAGAAACATACTTAATGCTCCTATCCCCTAAAAGGGAAGGAGAGGTATTGTAACATGACTTTAAAAGCATATCAATAAAGAGGGTCGAATTCCATATTGCTTTTATCTTGTGTTGATTCGTTCATGTTCTTTCCTTGCATGCATTTTTCAATACATAGGCTTTTAGCGTTAAGTTTGGTTTTACACGCATCATACTTGGCACTTTCCTTTTTGTTTCCGTATCCTCGTTCTTTCATAAAACTATAAGTATAATGAGGTTTGTAATATTGTTCGCTTTTGAAATACCAAATCCTCTTAGTTCCTCTCAATACATACCCTTAATTGAGTGAAACTTTAAGTATAGCTAAGAATTTGTCAAGGGTTGTAGGCTTGAAATGCAGCGATTTCAATTGGATCTTAATTTGGATTTTCTCAATACTTGCCCATACTAGAGGGAAACTATAAGTGAGAGAGATATACAAAAAAAAAGGTTGAATGAAAAGTATATTCCAGGCCTTTATACCAATTGCCTCTAAAACCCGCCCTTACATGAGGGAAACTATAAGTTTTTAGTGGTAAAGATACATGGAATGTAGGCAAATATATTTTGAAGAAAAAATTACAAGCTTTTTAAGATTTTTGATATCTTATAGAAATAAGTAGAAACTTTAAGAGATAAAATAGTAACACATTTCTAAAAAAATATATCTCTTAAGGTTAAGAATTAAAATTAACAAATATTAATTTTGAAGTTGATTTAAAAAATAGAGAATCTTCTTTTGAAATATTTTAATATTTCAACAATAACATATCTTATTTACTTAAGTAGAACCAAATGATGTTAGAAAAAGATAGATAAAATGTTATATAGCTCTTCCTTAAATATTAATTTAAAAATTTATAAACATATAAGGAGTGTAATTTTTAATTAGAGAGTGTATTCTATATGAAATATATTATCTAATATTTCAACAATTACACCTTTTAAAAAATTACCTAAAAGGAAGAAAAAAACTTTTTAGAAGAAGATAGGAAAATTATACAACCCCCCCTAAAAAGACACAAATGTGCAATAAATTGCACATTAAACCTCCCAAAAAAATTTATATTATAATGGTTACAATATGACTACGTATTTTCAAAGGCTCTTTTGAAAAAATTAAAAGGCTCTTTGAAAAGGAGTCAAATTATATACTTCGAAATTGAAGTTTCTAATAACCTTTACAAAAAAATAGCAAGGAGGAATTTAAATTTTTCTTAAACAACGCCTAATGGATTCTGAGAAAATATATGTGCTCAGAAAAAGGAACAGGATGATAGGAGTAGAGGATATGCTCAGGAAGAAGAAGATTCCTGTGGAACAATCTGCAAGAAAAACAAAAAAAATTGTGTCCTTCCTTCCTTAAGATGCATCGCTGGTTCAAACCAGGCGAAGTCAAAGAAAGCAGACAGGAGGATACGAGGACATCATGTATCACTATAATTACATTTCTATACTTTTTTTGGTGGATAATAAAGGATAGAATTGTATCACTATATTAAATCTAATCTAATTTATATTGATGAAAAATGTAAGATCTAATCTAATTTGTATTGATGAAAAATGTAAGTAATCCATATGATTAAATTTGAGTAAATAGATAGAGAAAGATATGGGGATATAGATGAAATGATTTTAGAAAACTGAATGTAATCAATCTTAGTGTAGGGTTAAAACAAAATGTGATAATTAGTTTAAAAGATGATAATATATTTCAAATATTAAACTTTAAATATATATATATATATATATATATATATATATATATATATATATATATATATATATATATATATATAATTTAATTAAAAAGTTATCAAATATTATTAGTTTTTGAATTTTAGTAGAAAATTTGACATTTAACAATGTTTATAAAAAATGTATATGTTAATTTAATTTTATATTCTATGGGATGGAAATACTTAGCACTAGGCATCATTTTAGTGTTTCTCACACTAATATTAATAAAAAATAATAATGCTACTTGTTTTTATTATTTTTAAATAATATTAAGAAAATGAATTGATCTTCATTTCTTAATTAAATATTAAGATAAATATTTTCAACATATTCTTTTAGTTTTTCATAATTTAAAATATTTATAATTTATAATTACATTTCTATACTTTTTTTGGTGGATAATATGGGGTTATACTCGGGTCTCTCACCCTTACAACTCTCCTCTTTAGAGCTTAAGAGTTAATAAACAAATACACTTATCATCTCAATTGAGATGTTATAGCTAAAAACCTACATCATTTTAGATAAAATGTCTACATTTTTTTTTTTTTTTTGTATGAATACAATTATTCTATAATTTAACATCTTTCTTGGCATTTTCTTATAGTAGCTTTCATAATGCCAAAACTTCACCTCTACTATCTATGTCTTGCATCTTAGTAGAGTAATATTTCCAAAATATCATATTATCATAGTCCGCTTTATAAAATTTGGATTGCTAGTTTCCTTCTTCAATGAATTTCTAGCCCTTCATTGCACTTCCCATCATTCAAACCCTAACTGACAAATATTTGCAATTTCATTTGTTCATGATTTGAAAAATTATCACTATAGACGTTTCGAATGGTTGACTTCACAGGGTTGAATCTCCCTCAATATTGCTCGGATTATTGCATATGACCACTCATTGTAAAACTATTCAAATTCCGTAGAAGTTGCTCTAAGAATCCAATAAATCCGATAACTTTGTGATTTAAAAAATTGTCACGACAGTTGTTCCGAATGGTTGACTTCACATGGTTGAATCTCCCTCAATATTGCTCGAATTATTGCATATGACCACTCTTTTTAAAACTATTCAAATTCCGTACAAGTTTCTCTAAGAATCCAATAAATCCGATAACTTTTTGCGAAGATATGACTCCTAAAAGATAAGATATTTAAAAAAACTAATACTTTGCACATTTTTCTATCGTAAAGAAGGGGAAAAAAATACCCCAATACTTGTGGGTTCCAAACCCATGGAAACACCAAATACAAAAATAGGGGATTTTAGCTGATTCAGCCTTCCACCCAACAACCCGACCTATTGTTGCACTATACTCAACAACCCAACCTACTGTTGTGGTTCCCTCAGCTGATCCTGTCTCAAACAATCCTTCCACCCAACAAAAACTAGCCTTCAATGGTCCTTCAGCCTAAGCCTAAGTAACCTTCCATGCTCCTTCAGCCCTTTCAACCTTCCACTCAACATCCCAGCCTTTCTTTGCATCTCCTTCAATTGACCTAGCCTTCTATGCTCCTTCAACCTTATCATCCTTGCATATCCCTTCAACTATCCCAACCTTCCACCCAACATCATAATATTTCAAGGTCACTCCTTCAACCAATCCAACCTTCCACACTCCTTTAGCCAACCCAACCTTCCATGCTCCTTCAACCTTGACACTCCAAATATCAACTCATCATTTAGCCTTCTACGCTTCTTAAGCCTCCAACCTTCCATGCTCCTTTATCCTTCAATTATACTTCTATATCAAATATAAGGTTGTCATAACTTATGAAAAAGAAAAGTAAATCCATCTAATGTCACATGAAAAAATAGGATGTAAATAGTGTTTTTTTTTTTTTTTAAGAAAATGATTGATAAAATAATATTCAACAAAGTTTAAAAATATATTTGAATTATAAAGTCAAGAGGTCAAACCTTAAATCATTGAAATTAATGTCTAATAAAATATATTTTCTAATTGAAAGCTTTTAAAAACAATTATTTATTAATATTTTATATTTAATTTGTTTTTTAATTAATTACATTTATAAAAGAATAATGAATTAAGTCCTTTGCCTATTCTAGTATTGAAATTATATATATATATATAGATATATATATATATATTAAAAATTGGTCTTATAACAAAATCTATATCATACTACCAATTAAAATATAACTAGCTTAGATATAAAAGATATATATCTAAAAACGTCGAGAGTTATCAATCTCCAGGTACCTATCCCATTTCTTGGGGGTGTGATCTCCAAGATAGGCGTCTTTCTTGGGGGTGTGATCTTCAAGATAGGCGCTTTTCTTGGGGGTGTGATCTCCCAGATAGGTGCTTCGGGATTGATATCTGTAGGCATTTTTAGATATATATCATTTATATGTAAGCTAGTGTAAATGTTTTTGTTAATGTCGATTTTTTTAATAAAATAAAAAAATTGTTTACGACGTGACATGTATGACCTCTTTACCTCCCACCCCTGTCTGCCATTGTAGGAATGCCTCTCGACATAATTATATTATTTATTTATTTATTTTTTATTTTTATTTATTTTTATTATTTTAAGCGAAAAACCCCTTGTGGGGCCTCCTTGGTCTGAGAAACCACGAACAGGGGATTTTACACCATCAAAGTCACCCGGGAGTTGCACCCAACCCTACCCGCACCAACATTATCAATTGGATTTTGGGTACCCAATTTAACTTTTTGGTAGGGTGGAGATTCGAACCTCGGACCTCCCTTGGAGGATTGCCTTCTCCTCTCCAACTCACCTACAACACCTAGATGATATAATTATATTATTATTTTAATTATTATAGGGTAATGAATACCCACTTGACATTTAGGTTAGATCATTTGATCGATGTGATTCCGAAATGAAATCGTTATCAGAGTTCTAACTCTTTATATATGCTTAAGCAAAAACGTTATGAACTCTAACTCTTTACATATGGACCTATGGTTAAGCAAAAGCGTTATGAACTCGAACTCTTTATATATGGTTAAGCAAAAACGTTCTGAACTCTAACTCTTTACATATGGTTAAGCAAAAACGTTATGAACACTATATGGTTAAGCTCTAACTCTTTATATATGGTTAAGCAAAAAAACGTTATGAACTCTAACTCTCTATATAGGTTAAGCAAAAACGTTATGAACTATAACTCCTTATATATGGTTAAGCTCTAACTCTTTATATATGGTTAAGTAAAAACATTATGAACTCTAGCTCTTTATATATGGTTAAGCCAAAACGTTATAATCATAATGAAGTCTATAATAAGTCAAAAAGTCATACCTGAGACCATTGACTATTCAAATCAATGGTCGTCCTCTTTCTTCTTTTGATGGTGTTGTGATTGATACGTATGGCAAACTTCTTAAAAACAAAGAATAAGACAAGCGAAATGAACACAGAGGAATCATGATTAAGTGGGCCTTCCATTATATTGATGGCTATGGCTCACAAATGAGCTGTCAAGGCCACGTCCCTGGACTCCACTCTGGTCTATATCTGTCAACATCTTTGAACGATCAATTGTCTCTATTCAAAAGAACCTCGCACTCCTCTGGGGCCAATGAGTGGAAGTTGCCTCCGTCATAGTAATGCACGCCTTTGTTTTATACTGTAATATAACATCTTTTTAAATATAAAGAACCAAACCAGGTCTTAATTAGCATCTGAAATGGCGTTTTCATAGAAAATCCATTTCTCCTAGTGTGAAATTAAAAAAAAATCCAAATAAAACCGCCCCAGTTTTGTACTGTTTTATATGATCTGTTTTTAAATATAAAGAACCAGGTCTTAATTGGCATCTGAAATGGCGTTTTCGTAGAAAATCCATCTCTCCTACTGTGAATTAAAAAAATCCGAATAAACCGCCACTTCTGGTCACCCCTCAATTTTAATATGACATTCCATATCAAATTGCCGTACATTTTAATTCTTTGAAGCACTTAGTGCGAAAATATCTGACGGTAATTTGGGAGGTTCAGTACATTTGTTTAGCGTTGAAGCACCAACGTAGCTGATTGTGATTGAAAATCAGGTTCACTATTCCCTAACTTGATATGTCTGGTTGACTGCAGCCAGTTCACATCTGCTAACCCTAAAACATGGGAACTTCAATGTTACGTCAGACTCTTGACTCTTGACTGAATCAGACCTTGCTCGGGTTTAGGAGTTTTTGGATTTTTTTTTCATTACTAGAGATTTAGAGGAGAACTATCTATTCGTGTTTAGGGAACTCTGTTTTTAAAAAAAAATAGGTTGGTTTTTTTAGTAATATTTTATATATATATATATATATATATATTTATTATAAAGATTGAACCCACGTCACATCATTTATAATATAAGTGGCGTTCTTACGAAGATAACAAACATCATAATATAAGTGGCGTTCTTAAGGCCAGTTACTAGCCCTATCCGTTAACCTTGTAGTTTGAGAATGACCTTATCCTTTTACAAACTTGAAAATATAGTCTGTTTTTGTTAGAACACTTCGGCAGTAACTTAGTTTTCAATCATGATGGAGGCCATTTGTTGTTATGTCTTAAAAATGTGGTTTTTATTATCCTTTAAAAAATTAAATTTCTTAAAAGTTATTATCAATATAATATAAATTTTATAAGTAGTAATAAAATTTGAAGCACACAATTATCTAGTTTTCTTAAAAAATCGCTATCAAGATAACATAGATTTCGTAAGTTTTAATAAAATTTTAAACACAATTATCTTATGCATAGAGACCGGCTTTAATATGGTTTCCTTAGTTATTTCCCTGTCATGAAGCCAACGAGAGTTAAATATACATTGTTGCAAATCAAAATATTCATTTTTGTGCCACATTCCCTAGTTCCTAGTTTCGTGTGGTTGAGTACTTAAAAGTTCTTGAAGTTCGCGTGGGATATGTTAAATCCAAGTCAATATAGGGGAGAGAAACCTATCTAGCCGTAGCATCAGTATTTGTCATAAGTAGTGTATATATTACGAAAGCTTGAAATTTTTATGATAGATTATATTCTTATTTAAATTTTGAGACGATAACCTGATAGCTACATAGAATTATATATGTTTTTAATAAAAAATGTGTAAGTTTTAGTACATAAATGTACAACTTTTAAGGACATGTAGTTTAAATAAATTAGTTCAATCATGTTTTTAAAAATTTGGTTTAAAATAATGTTTATCATGGTCTAACAATAACAAAATAAAATTTATAATAAGACAATTATAAACATTTTACGTATGACCTTAATAAAAATGGTAAGTTCACACATTTAAAGGCTCCTAAAGTATCATATTATCTTTGGCATCATTGCTTTCTTAAAGTAAAGCAATGATTGCTTCTTCCTTTATTTAATTAACCCTTTGCAACCTCTATAAGTATATATTCATTATGTTATACTCTAGTTTCTATGAAATTGTGACTATAAAGTATTATTTCTCATGCTAAGGTAGATTATTCTTTCTATGAGTATATATTCATTATGTTATACTCTAGTTTTCTATGAAATTGTGACTATAAAGTATTATTTCTCATGCTAAGTTAGCTTACCCTTTGCAACCTCTATGAGTCTATATTCATTATGTTATACTCTAGTTTTCTACGAAATTGTGACTATAAAGTTTTATTTCTCATGCTAAGTTAGCTTACTCTTGTATATATAATGATGATGGTGATGATATATATAAACCTTTGGTGAGAAAGAGAACCATATATAATTATTTTTGAATTTTTAAATAAATTAAAAGAACATTTTTTAAATGTTTTTATAATGTCCTTTTTTATTATTTTAAATTGGTTATGTGGGATTGAAACAAGATTCACTCATATTACATCATGCCCATATGCTCGTATTACAACAAGCTTGACAATTATGCATGTATCTCTTGGCAAGATTCAAACTTTGATCTCCTCCAAAGTCAAGAAATCTAACCAATTGAGCTAATGTTATTTGAAGCCATTATAATTTCCTTTTACTTGTTATGTAGTTATTATTTTCATTCAATGATGAGTAAAATATATTTTTTTGCATTAATGGTAAGGTAGGGTTTTGAAAGGGTTGTCCTTTCCCTTTTACAAAAGAGGTATTTTTCAAAACCAGATATCAACTTTCCTTTTTTCCCTTGCATTGTCAAAGTCCAAGTCTTGGCCTCATGTTAAAAATACCCTATATGAGAACATGCCTAAACTCCTCCCCAACTAACATCCTTTAGGGGTCCCACAAAACCCTCTAATCTATTATATAAAAAAGCAACAAATATGCATGTGCATAAGAATACCACTTTTATTTTTTTACAATATATAACTACAAATTAAAATATAGTCCAACAAGACCTATGTGCTACCTAAATAGGATATATCTTCAAAAATAAATTATATTTTGTATGTAGTATCACAACAAGTTAGATAAAGCACATAAATTTGACTTACAAACAAACACAAAAGGCAATGAATAATGTGATATTCACACAATGACACTGAGAGGGGGGGTGAATCAGTGTAGCTATTAATTTTTATATCTACAACATTTAATATGAAATAAAGAGAACTTGAAAACAAGAAAAACAGATTGAACAAGAGAGCACACCACAACACTCAATATACCGAGGTTCACCAATTTGGCTACTCCTCAAAAATGACTGCTTGGACTTCAATCCAAATCCAGTCTTTGCAAAATATCAATTTTACAAATACTTTACCAGCATCTACTGGAAGGAGCACCAACCCCTTAATTTTCTCATTGCAATAGATGGAGCACCAACTCCTAGTACCAAGCACCAACTTGGACTACAATTCTGATCAATTTAGAATGACATAAAAATGTCTTCACTTCATGCACGACCCTGACTGGTCTGCAATTAACCCAACTCTGCACACTCTCACGGCTCTGCTTATTTTTCTCTTGACTCTTTTCTAACCCTCCTTTTACAGCAATTTCTCTCTAACAATGACAACATATTTTCTGTATGACTGTCCTTTTTATAATCTATTTTTCTCATTGGAACTCTTTGTCTTCCATAGCGTTTCAATCCTGCATGCAGTCGGATTACATTCTCGAGCCGTTCGAATTCTTTTCTCCTTTCCAATGCGGTTGTTCGAATCCTTCCAAATACGACTGTTCGAATGTTGCACATCCTTCTTCTCGAAAGCTTTTCGATCCTTCCTATTTTATGTTTCGAATGCTGCAAATACGTTTATTTTAATCGACTGTTCGAATGCATTTTCAATAGGCTGTTCGAATGCTGCACTGCGGCCGTTCGAATGCTTTTTCGATCCTTCCTATTTTATGTTTCGAATGCTGCAAATACGTTTATTTTAATCGGCTGTTCGAATGCATTTTCAATCATGCATATACATCTGTTCCCATGCATGTCCGACACCTGTCAACGTGTAACTGTCGATCTGACATCAGTTACTTTTTACGTAACAGGCTGCATGATTTTCCTATCTATTTTTTCTGACACGTGTCACCTTGCATGCTCCTGCGGGTTTTACCTGCCAGACTGTTACCTGTCGCGATATCGTGACACTTTTTGAAGTCGTACACTTCATGCCCTTGCTGTCGTGAAATCGTGACCATTTTGGCTTTGAAAGCTTTCCCTCTGTTCATGTCGCGATATCGCGACACTTTCAACATTTGCTGACGTCATCCTTAAGCATGTCGCGAAATCGTGACGCTTCCGGCTTCCAGCAGCTTTCCTTGCACTTTGTCGCGATATCGCGACACTTTTTGACTTTGCTGACGTCATCATCATTCTTGTCGCGAAATCGTGACGCTTCGGATTTTTCGTCATTCTCCTTCATCCATTCTTGTCGCGAAATCGTGACGCTTTCGGCTTCCGTACAATTCTCCTTTGCAGACATCAACGAAAATGGAACATGTCGCGAAATCGTGACACTTTGGGCTTCCGTACAATCCTCCTTGCAAACTTCAGCGAAAATGGAACATGTCGCGAAATCGTGACACTTTGCTCTTCCGTACAACTCTCCTTGCAGACTCCAGCGAAAATGGAACATGTCGTGAAATCACGACGTTCACTGCTTCCGTACACTCTTTGCTTCATGCATGAGCGAAATCGCTACAACTTTGTGCCTTGTGCTTTTGACTTGTTACATCTTTAATTTTTGCAACTTTGAATGGTAGCGAAATCGCTACACCTTTGTTTCCATGCATTTTGTCATGCAGAGAAATCGCTACACCTTCTTGTTTGTGCTTTTTCACTTGTAGCGAAATCGCTACACCTTCTTTGCCCTTCATTTCAACATGCAGCGAAATCGCTGCACTCTTTCGCCTTGACTTTCAAACTTGTAGCAAAATCGCTACACTTCCTTGACTTAGTGCATTTTCCTCCAACATGTCATGAAATCGTGACATCTTTTCACCTTGCTTCCTTCTCTGCCCACATGTCGCGAAATCATGACAAATTTGCTTGCATCTTCTCTCTCCTCGGACATGTCACGAAATCGCGACCATTTGGCGTGCATTTTCTCTCTCCTCGGTTATGTCGCGAAATCGCGACAATTTTTCTTTCTGCTAACGGACCTCTCAACCTGTCGCGATATCGCGACAGAAAACTTGTCGCGATATCGCGACAGTTTTCTTACTTGGTCTTTTCTGCAATTTTTTGAATCTTGGTGACTTTTGTTTTCCTGCAAATTTACTGTACTTGATCTGACTGACTTCAAAATTCTTGTCCATTGCTTCAACTGCATCAATTGTTGTCTGTGTTGACAACAATGACAATACTCTTGTTGTACCTTGTTCAACAATCTCCCCCTTTGGAATTGTTGGCAACACTCATGCACTTTCCTGTAATTCTTCTCCCCCTTTGACAATAATACCAAAGGGCTATTGCAGACTCCCCCTGAGTCTCTGCACACCATTCTCAGACAAATGTTGTTATAGTTAGCAAAAATCATAAGTATAAGCAAAACTATAAGTATAGGCATAAATGCACCCCTTGAGAATGTGATTCCAAAAGATAGTCAGTTCTTGGGAATTGTGACCACTCCCAACTTATTCCGAAGGTACTCAAAAACATCCTTGGGCAATGGTTTTGTGAATATATCAGCTACTTGCTCTGTAGTTGGAACAAAGTCCAATTTTACCTCTCCTTCTGCAACTTTATCCTTCAAGAAATGATACCGGATTGCAATATGTTTGGTTCTTGAATGCATAACTGGATTCTTGGATATGTTGATAGCACTAGTGTTATCACATTTAATTGAAATTGGTTCTTTGAAATGAATACCAAGATCTTTCAACGTTTGTCTCATCCATAAAATCTGAGTACAGGATGTTGTTGTTGCAATGTATTCTGCCTCTGCAGTGGATAGAGAGACTGATTCTTGTTTCTTGCTGTGCCATGCTACCAGCCTGTCTCCAAGATAAAATGCTCCTCCACTTGTACTCTTCCTGTCATCAATACATCCTGCCCAATCTGCATCAGAATATGCAATCAAAGTGAAATCTTTACCTTTTGGGTACCACAACCCATAATCCATAGTACCCTTGAGATACCTGAAGATCCTCTTTACAGCTGTTACATGAGTTTCTTTTGGACTGGCTTGAAATCTTGCAACCATGCATACTGCTTGTAATATATCTGGTCTAGTGGCTATTAAATATAGCAGGCTTCCAATCATAGACCTGTACATTGTTTGATCTACATCTGGAGATTTATCATCCTTGCTCAACTTGCAGCCTGTTGTCATGGGAGTGCTTACAGGTTTACTGTCTTCCATTGTGAACTTTTTCAGCATTTCTTTTACATATTTAACTTGAGAAATAAAAATGCCTTTTTCATTTTGATTGACCTGCAGTCCTAGAAAATAAGAAAGTTCACCAATCATAGACATCTCAAATTCTTTCTTCATTTTATTTGATATGTCTTTGCAGTATTCATCCATGCTGCTTCCAAATATTATATCATCTACATAAACAACAAGAACAATAAGATGGCCCTTCTCTGTTTTGACATATAAGTTGTTGTCCACCAAACCTTTCTTGAACCCTTGTTTAATTAGATAATTATCCGGCCTTGCATACCATGCTCTGGGTGCCTGTTTCAAACCATATAATGCTTTCTTTAACCTGCAAACAAAATCTGGGTTTTCACCAAGTTGGAAGCCATCTGGCTATTCAATGTAAACCTCTTCTTCCAGTTTTCCATTCAGGAATGCTGATTTTACATCCATTTGATATACTTTGAAGTTTTTATGAACTGCTAATGCCAGAAACATTCTGATTGCCTCTAGTCTGGCTACCGGTGCAAAAGTTTCCTCAAAATCAATGCCTTCAACCTTGAGCATAGCCTTTACAGACCAATCTTGCCTTATTTATGACAACCTGTCCATCTTCATTTAATTTATTTCGAAAAACCCATTTAGTGCCAATTATGTTTTTATTTGTTGGTCTAGGTACTAATTCCCGGGTATTGTTTTTCTCAATCTGATCTAGTTCTTCATTAATTGCCTTCAACCAACTTTCATCGAGTGCTTGCTTCAGACAACATTTTTAGGTTCAATGCTAGATAACGAGAGAATAGTTCCGCACTCTTTGCTCTTCTTGTCTCGAATACCATCTTTGGGATCCCCAATAATCTGTTCACTTGGATGATTTTTCTCGCGATTCACTGTTTTAAATTTCCTATTTTCTTCTTCTGATTCAGTTTTTACACCATCTGGATCAATTTTCTGATTTTTATCTGTTTCCTTTTCATCATCACCTTCAATGACTTCTTCATAGATGGGGTAGTTTTCTTGATAAGTAATTTCTTGTTCTCTACCTTCATCAACTTTCACATCAGCACTCTCAACAATTTTCTTTAGCCTTTTGTTGTAACATGTGTAGGCTTTGCTTTTTGTTGAGTAACCAAGAAAGATACCTTCATCATCTCTATCTTCAAATTTACCGAGGTTATCTTCAGTCCGTTTTATATAGCACTTGCTGCCAAATACTTTGAAATGTCTTGTTGTTGCCTTTCTGCCAAACCACAGTTCATAAGGTGTTTTGCTTTCATGTGGTCTTAGCATGCACCTGTTTTGAATGTAAACTGCAGTATGTACTGCCTCTTTCCAAAATCTATCAGCTATTTTGTTTTCAGCCAGCATTGTCCTTGCCATTTCCTGCACTGTCCTATTTTTCCTTTCTACAACACCATTTTGCTGAGGTGTTCTAGCTGCTGAAAATTGTCTTCTTATCCCATATTTTTGATAGTATTCTACAAATTCTTCTGAAATAAACTCTCCTCCTCTGTCTGATCTTAGGCATTTAATTCTTTTCCCTGATTGATTCTCAACAAGATTTTTGAAGGTTTTAAACATCTCAAAGGCTTCTGATTTAAGTTTCAGAAATAGTACCCATGTCATTCTTGAGTAATCATCTATACACAACATAAAATATTTGTGTCCATTTATGCTTTCGGTTCTCATGGGTCCACATAAATCAGTGTGAATTAATTCTAATGGCTTGCTTGTGAAATATTCTTTTGCTTTGAAAGTGGCTCTGGTTTGTTTTCCCTTTTGGCATGACTCACAAATACTTTTTGAAGGTTTACCAATAGTTGGTATGTCTCTTACTGCCCCTTTTGAGCTGATTTTTACCAGATTATCAAAGCTTATGTGACCGAGTCTCTTGTGCCACAACCAGTTTTCTTCTTCCTGACCAACCAAGCAAGCTCCTTATGAAGTCTCTGAAAGTGTATACAGATTTCTAGAAGTTCTCAGTCCAGTGGCTATTATCTTTCCATTTTTTGTCTTTCTTACTTCACAGCCCTCCTTCTTGAAGATTACATCATGGCCTCTATCACAGATTTGACTTACACTCAGTAAGTTATGCTTCAGACCAATCACAAACAAGACTTCTTTTGATTTTATATTGCCATCATTGATCTTGACTGATCCCTTTCCAACAATCTTTGCTCCATCATTATTTCCAAATTTCATAGAACCACCTTCATAATTCTGCAAATTCTCAAATTTCTGCTTGTCACTCGTCATGTGACTAGAACACCCATTGTCAAGTATCCAAGGTGCAGATTTGTTCTGAGCTTTAAAGGCAGTCTGAACAATTAAAGATTCCTTTTCTTTCCATTCTGGTTTGATGACAGATTTGGCTACTTGTTTTGCCTTTGTCTTCTCATTAGCATGTACTTGTTTTTCAGGAAATTTCTTGTTTTGTTTCAACTCACTTGGTTGAGATTTTCTACCCTGATAATTATTTGCTGCAAAAATGCTTCTACAGTTTCTAGCAATATGTCCAAAATTATGACAATTATAACATTCAACTGCATAATTCATTAAAGGAGAAAAAACATTTTTGCTTGTGAAATTCCTTTGAGATACATTATGCCTCCTACAATCTAAAATTTTATGGCCATAAGCATTGCATTTAAAACGAGTAACCAGAAAAGGAATGATTAAACCCGGGTGCCGGTCTTTGCCAGTTTGAAGTAGGAGCCATAAATCTTTTCCTTCTTGGATGTGTGACTTTTATGAAGCCATCTTTGTCAGTACTCTTCTTGAGTCTGGCATTATTGCTTTCTTGGGCATGTTTTGTTTTTTCTAGATCAACCCTGATCTTTTCTTCTTTCTTTATGGGTTCTACATTCGAGGCCTTTGAACCCTTTGATGATTCTCCTTCATCGAAGCCTAAACCAAATTTGATGCCGGAAGGCCTTTGGTTATTTAACATTTTATCCAGCTTTACAAGTACTTTCTTCAAACTTATGAAAATAGTTTAATTTTCTATTCATCTCCTCTAACTGCATTCTTAACTTAACCATGTCTTCCTCTAGCTTGCTGCATTCAACTGTCTTTACAGTTAATTGTTCATCAAGAACTTCAGACATTTTCTTGAATTCCTCTATCTGTATTTTTAAACTGTTTATTATGTCAGTGGCATCTTCTAGTTTTCTTGAAAACTTTTTGTTCTTTTTCCTTTCAACACTCAACTCTTCAAGTGCAGCAACCAATTCTCCTTCCAGATAAACTTCAGCTTCATCTTTAAAGTTTTCATCACTTTCTTGATTTTCTTCTGTTCTTTCCTCTTCAAGTGCCATGAACAGAGCTTCACCTTTTTCTTCTTCAGAATCCTCATCTGAGCTTTCTTCAGAAGTGCTGACATTCTTGGATATGAAGCTTTTCTTCTTGAAATTGTTCTTTCTGAAATTTTGTTTCTTCTTCCAGTCACCTTTTTCTTGGTGTGAGCCTTCACCATTTTTGGTTTTCTCCTGCATTGGACATTTGGTTGCAAAATGACCGACTCCTCCATAGTTGAAGCATTTGAAAGGTAGCTTTCCTCTATATTTTCCTTTTCCTTTTGTGAGTTTTCGAACAAAATTAGCTTCTGTTTCATCCAGAGTCTCTTCATCCTCAGATTCATGTTCAGCTTTTATATTCTTGTGTGCTTTAAAAGCTGCTTCTCTGTCTATAGACTTGGTTTGTCCTATTCTCATTTCATATGCTGTTAGAGAACCATGCATCTCATCCAAGCTGAAGTTGTTCAGATCTTTTGCCTCTTCTATTGCAGAAACTTTGGAGTTAAATCTTTTGTGCAGTGTTCTGAGAACCTTTTTCACAACAACTGCATCATCAATTTCTTCACCGAGTCCTCTGATTGCATTAATGATTTCGTTGACTCTCAGCATATAAGCCTCTATGTTCTCATCTTCATTCATTTGCAGTGCTTCGAACTGTGCTCGATGAGTTTGTAGTTTTGCTTCCTTGATCTTGTTGTCTCCTTCATGGATGCTCTTCAATTTATCCCACATGTCTTTTGCTGATTTACAGCTCATGACTCTTATCAGTTCACTTTCAACAAGCCCACACATTATAGCATTCTTAGCTTTGGAGTTGTTCTCAAATTTTTTCTTCTCAGCAGTATCTGTTGGAGGGGTAGTGGGTGCTGTGTATCCACTATCCACGGAATCCCAAATATCATATCCCAATGCACTCAGATATGTTTGCATCCTGAGTTTCTAGAAAGTGTAATTTGTTCCATCAAATAAGGGGGCTTTGTTGGATGAGAATCCTTCACCGCTTGCCATTGTTTCTTCCAAGATCTCCTTAGCTGATTAAGCTTGTACAAGGAACCTTGCTCTGATACCAATTGATATTCACACAATGACACTGAGAGGGGGGGTGAATCAGTGTAGCTATTAATTTTTATATCTACAACATTTAATATGAAATAAAGAGAACTTGAAAACAAGAAAAACAGATTGAACAAGAGAGCACACCACAACACTCAATATATCGAGGTTCACCAATTTGGCTACTCCTCAAAAATGACTGCTTGGACTTCAATCCAAATCCAGTCTTTGCAAAATATCAATTTTACAAATACTTTACCAGCATCTACTGGAAGGAGCACCAACCCCTTAATTTTTTGCTGCAACAGATGGAGCACCAACTCCTAGTACCAAGCACCAACTTGGACTGCAATTCTGATCAATTTAGAATGACATAAAAATGTCTTCACTTCATGCATGACCCTGACTGGTCTGCAATTAACCCAACTCTGCACACTCTCACGGCTCTGCTTATTTTTCTCTTGACTCTTTTCTAACCCTCCTTTTACAGCAATTTCTCTCTAACAGTAGCAACATATTTTCTGTACGACTGTCCTTTTTATAATCTATTTTTCTCATCGAAACTCTTTGTCTTCCATAGCGTTTCAATCCTGCATGCAGTCGGATTACATTCTCGAGCCGTTCGAATTCTTTTCTCCTTTCCAATGCGGTTGTTCGAATCCTTCCAAATACGACTGTTCGAATGCTGCACATCCTTCTTCTCGAAAGCTTTTCGATCCTTCCTATTTTATGTTTCGAATGCTGCAAATACGTTTATTTTAATCGGCTGTTCGAATGCATTTTCAATAGGCTGTTCGAATGCTGCACTGCGGCCGTTCGAATGCTTTTTTGATCCTTCCTATTTTATGTTTCGAATGCTGCAAATACATTTATTTTAATCGGTTGTTCGAATGCATTTTCAATCATGCATATACATCTGTTCCCATGCATGTCCGACACCTGTCAACGTGTAACTGTCGATCTGACATCAGTTACTTTTTACGTAACAGGCTGCATGATTTTCCTGTCTGCTTTTTCTGACACGTGTCACCTTGCATGCTCCTATGGGTTTTACCTGCCAGACTGTTACCTGTCGCGATATCGTGACACTTTTTGAAGCCGTACACTTCATGCCCTTGCTATCGCGAAATCGTGACCATTTTGGCTTTGAAAGCTTTCCCTCTGTTCATGTCACGATATCGTGACACTTTCAACATTTGCTGACGTCATCCTTAAGCATGTCGTGAAATCATGACGCTTTCGGCTTCCAGCAGCTTTCCTTGCACTTTGTCGCGATATCGTGACACTTTCTGACTTTGCTGACGTCATCATCATTCTTGTCACGAAATCATGACGCTTTCGGCTTCTGGTACAATTCTCCTTCCCTTCTTGTCACGAAATCATGACGCTTCTGGCTTCCGTACAATTCTCCTTGCAGACTCCAGCGAAAATGGAACATGTCGCGAAATCGTGACACTTTGGGCTTCCGTACAATCCTCCTTGCAAACTTCAACGAAAATGGAACATGTCGCGAAATCGTGACACTTTGCTCTTCCGTACAACTCTCCTTGCAGACTCCAGCGAAAATGGAACATGTCACGAAATCGCGACGTTCACTGCTTCCGTACACTCTTTGCTTCATGCGATGAGCGAAATCGCTACAACTTTGTGCCTTGTGCTTTTGACTTGTTACATCTTTAATTTTTGCAACTTTGAATGGTAGCGAAATCGCTACACCTTTGTTTCCATGCATTTTGTCATGCAGCAAAATCGCTACACCTTCTTGTTTGTGCTTTTTCACTTGTAGCGAAATCGCTACACCTTCTTTGCCCTTCATTTCAACATGCAGCGAAATCGCTGCACTCTTTCGCCTTGACTTTCAAACTTGTAGCGAAATCGCTACACTTCCTTGACTTAGTGCATTTTCCTCCAACATGTCGCGAAATCACGACATCTTTTCACCTTGCTTCCTTCTCTGCCCACATGTCGCGAAATCGCGACAAATTTGCTTGCATCTTCTCTCTCCTCGGACATGTCGCGAAATCGTGACCATTTGGCGTGCATTTTCTCTCTCCTCGGTTATGTCGCGAAATCGCGACAATTTTTCTTTCTGCCAACGGACCTCTCAACCTGTCGCGATATCGCGACAGAAAACTTGTCGCGATATCGCGACAGCTTTTCTTACTTGGTCTTTTCTGCAATTTTTTGAATCTTGGTGACTTATGTTTTCCTGCAAATTTCTCGTACTTGATCTGACTGACTTCAGAATTCTTGTCCATTGCTTCAATTGCATCAATTGCTGTCTGTGTTGACAACAATGACAATACTCTTGCTGTACCTTGTTCAACATAATGTAGTTGGCCTAACACTTCCTCATACACATATTTCTAGTCAACAACAACACCAAAAAAATCTTAATCCTCAATCTTAGTTACCATCATACCAGATAGATTAATAGCATATTCATGCACAACAACAAATGCTTGCATAATAGGTGG
This sequence comes from Wollemia nobilis, assembly GCA_028583015.1. NCBI lineage: Eukaryota > Viridiplantae > Streptophyta > Pinopsida > Araucariales > Araucariaceae > Wollemia > Wollemia nobilis. Next base: position 4,531,821 of record JAQPPZ010002224.1, read on the forward strand.
AGCAACACCAATTGTTGACACAAAAAGTGGTTTAGTTGTATCAATCCTTGTATTTCATGGAATAGTTGTTTTATTTTTATGTATATAAAAACCCACATCTACAATTATAGCCAAAGCAATCATAACAACAATATTAGAGATTGTAGTAGCTACATTAGTCACCACCTCACCAATTGCACTAGTTGTAAGTTTAGTAGTTAGAATATTGGGCTAAATAGTTACAACAACATATATAGTTGCAACCATAGACTACATAATTATAATCATAACATTAGTGTATCCAACAAAAACCTCAACAAGTAGGTCCAAGGTGTAGACCAATTGGTTCGACCAAACCCCGTAATGGGGGCAAAGGTCCAAGGTTCAAATCTCGGGCCTCGTCAGACTAATGCTTGTCCCTTTTTTGGTTGTTTTAACTACATAAAAGTTTTAAAATGATTGTGGCATGGTGGTTATAGGGGTGGACTGCATGAAGATATGTTTGGAAGCTTTCAGGGTGGACAACACGAAGTATTATGGTGGCCATAAAAGCCTAATAACCTACCCATATTCATGGCGGCTATCGATTCCACCATGTAAATTATATATAAAAAAAAAACCTCAACAAGTGCAACAACAACAACAAAAATTCCTAAAAACTTATTATCAATTTCATTTCTAGTAAAAATAACTATCCCTCTAGAGTTGACATTTTTAATGTCTACTTGCTTCCAAAAAAAATCTTAATTTTCTACTTTTCACCTCATCTACCTTGATTTCTTGTAATAGTAAAATCTATGGCTAATAATCTATTCTCGAGGATTTAACTAACATATTTTTTAGGAGCATTAATTCCCTTAGCACTCCTACTTATGAATCTAATTTATTAGGCTATTGTGGGTGGATACACCTATCCCTAATAAGGTTCTCTAATTAACCTCTTCTATTTCTATCTATTTGCTTCTTACTTCTAGACTCAAAGTCCTACCTCTTGGTGTATTTTGATTTACTCCAGTGTTTGATATTTTCCTCTTGATTTTACTAAGTTGTAAATTAGTTTCTCCTCCATCCTATTTCTTTGAGGAAGTCCCTTCAATGTTTCCATTGAGGGTCTTCCTTTCTTCTTGGGTTGTTTTACTCCTAATATCAATAAGAAGTCCTTATGTGAATTTATTTTTAATTTTGAGATAGGGTATAGTCTTTCTTATATCTCACACCATTGTCCTTAGGTATTAAAAAACATATTTCTTATCATCTAGTGGTTTAAATGGATTTTCTATGATAGTCTCTAGAGTTCCTTGAAACTAGATTCTAAAACCCCTTTAGTTTCTTGGTCTAGCATAGTTGTTTCTATTATTGATACACCATGCATTTGATTTTATTGGGACAAAAGCTTCTTTGCTACCCCCTTCCATTTTATAATTTTCTCCTTTCTATTTTCCAATTTGAATCTCTTGTCTTATGCCAGTTTTTGCCTTATCTTCTATGTTTTTTTATATTGGTTTGGGGTAAAACCATGGACTTGTGATTTTGGGACTTTTCTTCCTAATATTTCTTGCTCCACATTTTGGACATCATTCTTACTTTTTGATGAGTATTCATCCAAGTTTGCTTTTCTTTTCCATACTCTCTTCTCTCTAGGTTCCTTAATTGGTTGTTTTCTAGAGATTTTCTTATCTAAATAACATATTTTCATTCATACCCTATAGTAAAAAGGTCTTTTCTCATAGGAAGTTTTCTAAATATATTCTACTTTATTGGCCATGAATGTAACTTATTTCTTGCATATTTCATCTATCTTCGAGATGATATAGATTCTAGAAAAATAGATTTTGGATATCATCTTAGTGTTTGAATTTGTATTATCTTTCAAAAACATGCATTCACCATAATTATATGCTAAAAATAAGGAAAGACAATTAAAAATAATAATAGTAAACAAATTAAAGAAACAAAGGGAGACAAAAAGAAGACGTTTAATGTGGGTGCCTATGGGGACCCCAATATATCATATTTTATTCACACTTTGATACAATTGTATCCTCATTGAGGGTTATTTATAGTGATATCAAATTCCCAATGAGAGGTTAACCTTAGGATAACATAACATTAACCTTACAATAAAATAATAATAAATTACCCTTTTAAGCAAGGTTATTCATAAAGGTGGATTAACTAATACTAATAAGGGTGAAATATTAAAGGAACACATAGGCTTACGTAAACATGCATATAGACTTACATAAAAAATGAATACCTATAGAATTACATAATCAAATGCTTATAGGTTACATTAATGTGCTTATAAGCACTTATTCATGCTTTTATTCATGGCCAAAACAATATCATATTACACAATTATCCCTATGTTGTTCCTCCTTCATCCTCATCTTCATAATTAGAAATCTTGTGTCCAGCCCTCAAGAATTTTATCCCAATATTTTTTATCCTTGTAATGAAATTATTTATGAAGCGTCTTCCCTTTTACAATACTTGTAATAGTCTGACTTCTTTAAAACCTTAGAATTTCCATGAGGAACTTGAGCCTTTGACTCCATTGACTTAAAGTATTTTGGATGAGCTTGTTATGAGAAGGAACTCCATAATTATGCATTGCCTCTTCATAATAGATTATAAGTTTTAAAAATTATTCAAGATATATGGGTTATGGTTCTTTGATAGTTATAACATTCGCATAAATAACCAAGCCAACTATATGAAAATAAGGAGAAATATTAGAAGTCATAGATTTGACATACTCTTCATAAATATTTACCCTATCTCCTATAGTAGCTAGATTAGTTTTTAAACATTGGAAGTGAGATATAGTGTTCAACATTACTAAAAATTAAAATTTTGACATTAGAGAGCTCTATCTATATCTTGTTGACTTCACTACCACTTACTTTTCCATAGAGATCTTTTAATGTAAATCATTTTTCAATAGGATCCATTTTCTTTTTAATGTGAAAAATTACATCTAGTTCCACTAATATTAAGAAGATTCCAAGAGCTTCCTCCTTTCTCATACTAACTTTATGGTCACTGAGGCCTTCTTCTAATTCATTATTGAATATAAACTAGAGATTCTCAATTTTGAGTCATATTTCCATTTGAACTCACCAAGTACTATAATTTCATCAATTTATATGAGTAACATATCCTAAGGAACCTATATTACAAATAAAACCCTAAAAAAGATGTATAACCAATTTATAAATTGATATCACCTCTCTGTAGATCTCAAAAAATCATGCAATCTAGAGAAATACTCCAAATACTTCCATATGTAAAAGTTATGGAATCTAGAAGATTTGGTATATTAGGACTCAAAGAAAAAATTCAAATCCCAAATATTATAAAACTTTTTATTGAATCAACAACTACCACTTGGAACCATTAGATTGGATGTTGTTTCATAAATTGGTAAATTTAAGTTTAAAATTTTGCATGATGTGATATGATGGATTCCTCATTACACACACACACACACACACACACACACACACACATATATATATATATATATATATAGATAGATAGATAAAATTATAGTGGGTTTGGGGCTAATTAGGCTCAAACCCAAGATCCCCTATGTGTAATAAAAAACACTAACTTATATGTCATGTGTGTGTGCTAAGATAAAATAAGAGTAGAATTTATTTGAACATGTTTCCCTGAGTTGTAACACCTTATAATAAAATAAACACCTATGCTTACACCAAGTTCAACTCAAGACCTTCCCTTTGCAACCAACTAGACCAACCACTATGCCATGTCGTCAGTTGAGTCCAAAAAACCACTTCTTCCCTAAGGCACATACACCATCCAACATAGTGAAAAATGGTTCTAAAATTCTTTATGGGGAATTAAATTTCTAACTAGGGTGTTACAAGAAAGTAGCCCAATTGTTGCACTATTAGCATGGATATGTTTGAGAATGGAGATCATGTTGAATTCTTAAAGTAAAATATGTATGAAAAAGGGTTGTAATCAAGTTTCAAAATGGAAACCTTTTAGCCACAACAAAGAGATCCTATTATTGCACCACTCCATTTTAGTGCAAATTGTAGGCTAAGAAAATCCCTCAAAAACCTAGAAATGACATCAAAATACAAAGAATATAATGGCTTTTGAACTTGATACCTTCCAAAAACAAGTACATATTCTTGTAGGCTCAAAAAACCACATGTTTTGAAAATATTTAATGATAGCTAAATAAGTAGTGGAAGGTCCAAAATTTTGCAAAATTTTGCTAAATGTTCTTTAAAAAAAACTTTGCTCAAATCTTCCAGCTTTTTCAAATCCACTAATTTCCTCAATTCCATGAAGAATTTTGCTCAAGAAACGCATAATAATTTTTCTCCTTGATTAGTCATTCTTATTTTTTAATCACGCAGAAATGAGGCATACCTAAAAGAAAACCCGAATCTGCTCGAAATGTAATTTCACAGTTAAAAGATGACAAGTGGTCTAAAGTTGTAAAACAATGTGCAACTACCATTTCTCTTTATTAATTGCATGTAATTGAGAAAGTGCAATCTCAAATTCTCTGATTTGTGCCAATCCAAAGAAATTTTGGAAAATCAGGCCACAACATGTCAAAGCACGACCCACCTATTTCCTTTGTTAGCATAGAGGCTAGGAGATGCAAGCTCGAATCCATAAATTTTGGTGAATTCGTGGCTAATATGATGAAAAGTGGCCAAGGTATTTTTGGTACACGATTTTCCAATTCCCTTTGTATGAAGCATGACTGATAGGTGTAAGCTAGACTCCATCGATTTTGGTAAATTTTTGACTAGAATGAGAAAAATTATCTAAGTTTGTAAATAGCGCCAACTAATAGTTTTCCTTTAGTAGTGATGTGGAAATAAGAAAGTTATCCAAGAAGTATAGAATATGTGTAAGGGTTTTCCTTTTCATTTTACAAAAGAGTTATTTTTAAAAACTAGATATCAACTTCCCTTTTTTTCTCTTGCATTGTCAAAGTCCAAGTTTTGGCCTCATGTTAAAAATACCCTATATGAGAAAATGTCTATACTCCTACCCAACTAACATCCTTTAGGGGTCCCACAAAACCCTCTAATATATTATATAAAAACCCAGATTTGAAATGGGTTTTTCTTAAAACCCATATTGGCTGTTTGTTTCATCAAAAAAGGTGCCCTGGTGATGGAGATATATATTTTTAAATATTTAGTTTAAATTTTAAAATTAAATATATTAATTTTAGCGCTGACTAAAGAAATGAGGAAAGGTTATATTAATTTATAGCATCGAAGTCTAAAGAAAGAGGAAAGGCATATATATATACCAACAAAAGCTTAGACTTTATAAGACCCCCAATGCTTATTTTTTTAATGCCTTCGATTGGGGAATGAATTACGAAAAGAGAGAGAAATGTGAATTTGGTCTATTGAAAAATCATTCATAGAGTTTAATAAGACGCATAGGTATCTTTGGCCTAGCAGTTCGTGCACTGTGTGTTACGCAGGAGGTCCTACGATCAAGTCTCATCGTGGTTATTTCCTTTGTTGAAGCACTCGAAGCACTATTAAGTTTTTTGAAGGGTGCAAAAGTTTATGATATAAGTTTTTGTTCGTGTCCCTTTGGACACGTGAGGGCGTGTGGCCCAATGGTAGGCTAGCTATGGTTAAAGAGTTGAGCAAGGAGACGTCACGAGATTGAATCCCATCAAGGACAGAGGCAAGTTAATAATTTTTTTAATATATTTTATTTTTCTAAAGTTGCCCTAGGAGGAATAAGGATTGTGATGCATGTTTAGAAAAAGAGATATTTTTGGTGTTTCTCTTTTTTAAAGTATATCATATTATATATCGTTCGAAAGCTTATTTAAAGGTATATTTGTTTAACTTGCTTAGAGGTAGAAATAAGGTGTATGTAAAGAGATATTTCTATTTTTGTGAAGGGTTTCAAAAGTGAAGGTTGTTTTTTCTTTTTCAAAGGTGATTAATTATTTCACGAAGGGACATGTTGTATTTTATTGAGTAGGAGTGATAATGTGTTATTTGGATATTATTTTTGTGATATTAATCATGATATCTAACCCTTGTTGAAAGTTGAAAAAGAATTTTGTTGAGTGTGGCAGATTTAGTGGACATCCAATAAGGTATCAAAAGGTATAAGCAATATTCCCCATTGACATTGTTTATGGTGGTTGATTTCTGAAATATCATTGGAGAGAAAAGGATTGATTGTGGTTTACTTTTTGAAAGTGCTTGGTTGAATGCTTCAAGGTTTTTTGGTTTCAGAGTTGCGTTTAAACCTTGTTTTATAAGGATAGTTGTTGAAGCCCATTGGTTATGCAAATAACTTGAGTTAGAAAAGAACATGAGTATCATTGTTATGTGAGATTTGTGGTTGAGCATTGTTGGAAACATTTGAGTTGGTTGATACATGCTTGGACTAGGGTTTTGTGAGAAATATTTGTCCCTTGTGGTGATTGGTTGAGTTGATTTGATTGAGCCTAGTCAAGTGATTGTGTGAGGTGATTGTTCAAGTCCCATGAAACAAACAATTCTATAATTCTGATTTGGGTTGAGATTGAGCTTTGATATTAGAACATATTGAGTCTCTAACAATTCTCTTTATGCTTCTATAAGATTTGAGTTGAGTTGAGATTTATTTGAGTTGATATCATTGTGGATCATTGTTGTCATCCATTGTAGAGTGCATTTCCATTCATTGTTGAATTCATCATTGAGCCTTGCCTTCATAGATTTGTGGAGGAGATTTGATTGCTAATTGAGCATGATTGGTTGAGCCTTCGAGAAGGCTTTTGGGACAGATTTATGGATAGATTTGTGGCAGTTTTTGTGGATGATTTATTGAGCCTTTAAGAAGACTATTAGGACAGATTTGTGGACATATTTGGGAAAACATTTGAGCAAGTTATTGGCGAGCTTGTTGAAAATATTTTGAGAAAGTTCCTAGTGAGCTTGTTGAGCATATTTTGAGAAAGTTCTTGGTGAGCTTGATGAGCATATTTTGAGCAAGTTATTAGTGAGCTTGTTGAGAAGTTTTGAGCAAGTTCTTAGTGAGCTTGCTAGAGCAGTTTTGGGAAAGTTATTGGTGAGCTTGCTGAAGCAGATCAGAGGATTGCCTAGCTAAAGCAGATCAATGGATTGCCTACCTAAGTAGATTAGTTTATTGCCTAGCATTGAGTAAACCAAAGTAATCATTTTTATTGGGATAAGGATCCATATTTCTGTGTGAAATATTATAAGGAGATTATCTTGTGGAGTACCCCATATTGGGGGAACCACATTAAATCTTGTGTCTCAATTGTGTGTGGTGATTTGTGCACTTTTTTACTATTGCTATCTATGTCATTAATGCACACTGCTATATTTTGTTATTGCAATTAAGGACACTAATTGATATTGGTTTGGAAATAAAGTAAAAAGTGGGCATTATATTGTTCACCCCCCTCTCAGTATAAGCTTGTGTTCTTCACCTGTCTCCATAGTAATTCAAGGGATAAATATTTATATGATTGCATTTGATGACAATAATTGGCACTAGGGATTCATGGTTGTGAATCTTCAATAATTATTCTAAATGATCCTCAAAACCTCTCCTAATATTTAGATTGTATGAAATATCCCATTACAAGAAAACTTATTCCAAACATCCAGACATCATTGTTACAACCAACAAGTGGGTGATTTCACCAATAATATTAACTACTATTAAGGAGTTAAGTTGGTCGAGAGCAGGTTTTATAATTAAATTATGAAGGATACGTAATGCTTCCTTAATACAATGTGATATGATCATTATCTACAATCAGCTCCAAAATATTATGCATGATTCTCTACGTTTTTCCCTCAATGAGTTTGAAGTAAAATTTCCAGTGAGTGCCTTGTGCAATGTAACAACTATAACACTTCCTTAGAGTGTGCGTCTCATTTACGTATAACCATTTTATGACCATTAGACTTCCTCAAATGGGTCTAATGATTGTGAAAATAATTTTTGTTCGATGGACATCTAATGAGTACACTTCTAGTGGCCATCTCCAATAGGAGTTAGAATGGTACTTCTGCATTTAGATATCTTCTTCAATACATTTTATAACCTTAAAATAAATCAATTGCTCGCAACGTGTTCACAATGTGAGCATAATGCTAAAAAAGGGCAAGAAATGTATCTACCTCATAACCCATGAAACCAAGATCCTCTTTCCAATATTGGTAATGATAGAAAAAAACAAGAAACAAGATAACATGATGAAAGGAAGGCGTGGTATGCTTTGATATGGGCTGTAATATATTCCATTCTTTCTAATAGCAATGTTTGCGTTGACAAAAAAATGCAAATAATATCAACCTAGCATCTTTGATGATCTGCACAATTGTATTGACCTATGATCTTAGTTTCATGGAACAAATGGAGGATGACCTCCAATTCCATTGAAAAGAACCAGATCAATATCATTAAATAGCCTACTATAGTACCAAGACTTGTAGTCTCATATTTCTCACCTAAGTGTTAGTTTGAATACAGTGAAACACTAACAAATCTGATTGAAGTGCTAAGACATAGATGTAGTACTATGGTTCCTCTACCTTATTAGCCACTCGAAGCTAAAGCATCAATGTAGTCAGGCAGTGAAACAACTGCATGAAGGAGATAAAATTAGAAGAAAGTTAGTAGATACAACAAGAGGGGCATTATGAGATTGAAAGAAGTTTAACAAGACAATGATTACAACCATTGTAACTGACAAATAGTACCTATGCAACCATACCTATTTCTTGGGTTGAATCTACAATAATTAAGCTAGTAGAAAGCACCAACAAAAAACCTAATTGACTAAGAAAGTGAGTGTTAAGTGTTAAGTGTTAAAAGGAATCTAACAAAGTATCAATAGTGTGAAAGAAGGATTATTTTGAGTAGTCAAAAACATAAACAACGCCATCTGAGGAGAAACATAGTAGTATTACTATATTCGTTACAATATTGAAGAGAATATTTGGTGTTACATTAGCTAGACATTACAAATCTAGCCCACCATTATACAACTATTGTTGTACTACATGCAATGGTCACGACTATTTCAATGTATCGTTATCCTTGATGAATCCTCCATGAAGTCATTGATTTACACTAGGTATCTCATAGTTCTATTGAATACTTCTTTGAATAATATCCTCTCTAAATCTCACATAGGTACCATTCACATTGTATCTCGTTAGCTTCACGAAAGCTTGGACCATGGCATTATTCACCTCCTTGAGTAATGAACAAAGATGCTTGATCAATAAGCACAAGTTGATCAAAGGAGAAGTTACATGATTTGGAGACGTTACATACGCAACGAAGATAAACATCTCACCACCCACTTGATAAATCCAAGTTCAAAAAGGTCCATGTGGAGGAGATCGCTAAGAACATTAGTGGTGATAGCACACAGGAGGGTCAATATTACATGTAGGCTCATGGTATATAACGTTGAATTGAATACCGCATGATATATTAGTAACATGCCATGCAACATCGAATAATACCTGAAGGAAATCAAAGGAGATTCCAATACAGTATGGAGTGTTATTGAGCTAATAAAATTATCCACTTGGAGGATGTCAAACATGATAGAGCACCAGCCTGTTAGCCATTACATTGAAAGGATAAATCATTTTTCAAGATATGTTATAATTTCTTCACCAGCGAAGATCATTATCCAATTTCATCCTTAAACACAATAGTTATATCCTTGAACGTCATGTAAAAAAATAAATTGGATAGAATGTGTAAAAAATATTAAGGCATTAAACATTGAAAGAAGTCATCATATGTCCACCATCAAGAGAATTTATAGTGAGCAATGCATACAGTGGAAGACCATATCTAGAAATATTTAAGCACATCATTAAAGAGAACAAGCTTGATGACATACGCACTGCCATATCTCCATCATTGAAGGATAATATACAAAACTCATCAGATAGCCATTGACACAAAAGAGTATTAAATGAAATACCATCGAAATATCACAAATGAGACCAATTGATTCATATGATGGAGTCGTTGTGATTACATGAATTAGGGTTTCTCTTAAGTTCTCATGGAGTGAAGACACTAAAAAATTAAGTGGGAAAATTAACATCAAAGAAACATTTTAATATCAAGTAAAATAATAATAAATTGAAGTAAGTTTTTTTCAATTCCACACATTCAGAGAGAACATTGATTCAAAATATTAAGGAAGCGTGTACAACATCGATACACTATCTCCAAGACATACTCAAGCTATGGAACTATGTGAAGGATAAGTCAATAAATTTGATGCTTTATCACTTCGATGTCGATGGCTAACAAAAGATATCACAAATATGAATAAATAATGTGACAATAATTTCCATGACAAAGGACTAAATTTTTGTGCCTGATGCCACCGTTGCTCCAATATTTGCCACATCTCCATCCATCAAACGAAGAACATACCCTGTAGATATTGTTGCCAATACTTGACCTCCTAATCCTATGTAGACCAGTATCTATTAAAAATACAAACACAAACTCAATTTTATAAGGTAATTCAGTTTTGAAACTTTAGGCGAAGGAGTATTGAGAACTTAAAAATGAAAGGAAACTTCGAACCTAAACTAAAGTAAACATAGTTCTGCAAATCTAAATATTATTAAAAAATATATATTCTTAACTGTACATGTGTGGATGGTTCTTATTGGAATTTGAGGATTGAAGATGCTACTATATCATTAATACCTATTCCTATGAAAAATCTTGGGGAATCATCATTATTGCGATGAATTCAATTGGATATTATGGTGCTCATAAGACATGAATTACACAAATTAAACATGCTATTATAACAACATATGACAAGATGCTTACATGTGAATATTCATACATCATTGGGGACCAATTAGGGTTACTCCATATCATTGACATTATCACAAATGATAAAGAAGAGATTAATATTAAAATACACATCTTTGGTGAAACTTCCATTACATCTACAATTTCTTTTATAAACAAAGATATTGTATACATTGGCTCTAGCTATGAGGATTCTCAGATCAATAAATTGATAGATATTCATCTCAACAACCTCACCAGCCAAGGTGTTTCAAGTATGAAAATTCTTCAAAAATGTATCAATCTTGGTCCCATTGTAGACCTATGTGTAGTTGACCATTATAAATGACAATCAATTAGTTACTTGCTCCAAAGCTTGCAAGGATAGACACTTTGAGCATTACAAAATGAAGTTCCAAGATTTGAGTAAAAAGATTTTTTTCGGGAGGGGTGGCATGTTAGGATCCTATATCCTAACCCTCATTATTAATAATAATAATATAATAAATTTACTATACTAAGGTTAGTATTTTTTGTATTGATAAAAAAAGGGGTTGAAGAGCCCCGACCCTTTACAGATATCTCGAAAGATATACAAGAAAAAATAAGAGAAGATCATACAAATTCAAGATAGACCTATATTATTAAAACAAATAAACCTAGGCTAAACCTTTTTATGGAGAAGCTGAAATAATATTCCTCCCGCTATCCTTCTATTTAACATAGCTTATGCAGTGCTCAATGCTTTACATAATTGATAAAGAAACCGGTGACAATAATGTAATTTAGTGTGCTCAAATCCTTCATCACATGATCCCAATAAGTATTTAGCTTTTCTATGTCCTATTTACCTTCTATATTCATTATCAATTCTTATAGTCTCTTCCAACTCCATGGGAGCATATGACTAGACCTTGAAATTCTCATATTTAACTACCATATTTGCCATTTTATCGGTAGCTTTGTTTCCCTCTCTATAAATATGTTTAACTTGAATTTCTTCTAGGTTTCCCAAAATAGTCCTCACATCTGTAATTATTTGTAAAATTCTAGAATTATTTAAATCCCCTTTTTTAAGGAAAGTTATAATATTCTTGGAATCCCCCTCAAGAATAATTTTCCTAACACCCAAATTCACTGCAATTCAAAGGCCTATAAGCATTTCCCTTGCTTCATCTTGGTGATTTGTGGTAATTCATAGATCCTCAGCATATGTGGCCACTACTTGACCTCTATCATTCTTAATGACACCCCTACCACCAGCATGACCTAGGTTACCTTTTACAACTCCATCGAAGTTAATTTTTACCCAGTCTTTGTGGGGACGTTCCCATATGGTATCTAGTCTCACATATAGTATAGTTAGTAATATAATAATTAATTATTAATTAATTATTATATTATTAGGGTTAAGGTTAGATAGTCATAATAATTAAATATATTAATTATTATGAATCGTCATGATGAAGTGACGTAGGGTTAGGGTTAGGGTAGGTATAAAGCATTGTACAATCTATCATTTGAAACTATCCATGAATGAATAATAATACATATATTTGAAACCATTGGAGGGACCCCTTATCAATGCAAAAGTGATTCAAACCCTAAAAGTGATTCTTTTTAATGTTATTTTATTTGTCATTTATTAAATATTAGCTAGAACCTTCAGGGTTCTACCACCTACTCTAGAGGTTGGGTTAAGGTATTTTAATCCTTCCAATGTTTAGTATGGGATATGATTAGTGGGTGCTTGCCTTCAAATTATTTTGTATAATTATTACAGTTGTAGTGTTGTCTTGATGACAAACCAGACTAAAACAATTTTTGACACATCCTTTGGGACCGATTCATGATATATTCACTTACCCACTATAATTTTCTATATTTTTCTTGTAGGAATCAAGATATAGTGAATTGTCTTGACCACACTAATCAATGAAGCCAAATTAACTTGAAAAATTTGTAAACAAGTGAACCCAAATGCCTTGCTTAGAAAGTAGTGTTGCCAGTAAATTGTACCAAGATTGTATTCTTTTAGCAACCCTACTGGTCTTATTGCACGAATCTAGAATTGCAAGATGGTCACAAACCCCAGGTTTTTCATGAATATATAGGTTATGATTTATGGATTATCAAACATATCCCCCATGGTATAACTCTAGCCCTCTCAATATCCCAATTCCAAACAAAATATCTAGGATCACTTTCAAAAACCTTCCTAGTTATCAAGGGAAATAAAAGACTACTCAAGAACATTGTTAAGATATAGCTTCCTTGTTATTTTATAACATTATATTTGGATATGTCATGGTTAGATTGTTGGTTCTATATTTCAAATGCAAGGTACTAATTTGGTACAAATCCTTAAAATACAAGAGCATTGCAACTTGGGTGGATCTAGTTAAAGCTTTCATTGATGAGTTTGATGACCTTGGAGATCCCTTTTTATTGCTCATTCAATTTTCATTCATAAAAAAATATTTCTAGGAGAATATTTCCAAGTTTAATATCTATTTTAAGAGGATGTGGAGAATAATTCCCCAAGAATACCAACCTTCCACCCCTAAGCATATATTTACTACATTCATGTAGTCCATTATGATTTAAGTCTCCTTATTCAACAATCTAAAGAAAAGAAGTTCCCCTATGTCTTGCAAGAGGTTATATGAGCTAAAAATATGTTGATTACAATGAGAAAATTCTCCTCTAGAGAATTAAATCCTTCCTTTGATCCTCATTTCTACTTATCTTATAGCAAATCCCTAGAGTAACTGAAGTCGTAGCCATGACAATGGATCATAAATAATGTTTCATCTAATTATCAAACCAATCATGCTAATGGAAATTAGGAATTAGAAATAATGGTGTAGTACACTGATTGGAAATATGAAAGATAAGAATCACATTTCTTGAATGGATTTGGTGGTGTAGAAGTTCAATAGCAGCAACCCCAATAAAATTGTGGTTTGTATCCCATCAAGAGCAACTTTTATAGATAAAGAGAAGAGCAAAAGGGTCAAGAATATGGTAAAGAGAAAAATGACGATAGGCTTTCCATGACACCGATCACATAATTTAGCTTTGTTCAAATAGAGAGCCTGAGCCAAGAAGGTCTAGGAGGGGTGAAAATCAATAATTTAGCTATCGGTTACCCAAAAAACATGGGAAATGATATTCAAGCTCTACCAATTCAATAAGAAGACAAAGAAGAGCAAATATGGATGCAAAAATAGGTTCCACCAGTGGAGCTACTAAATCAAAAAGTTTTGAAGTTTGTAGAAGCCTATATTTTTTGGTTGTGACATGAGAAGAGAGGAAGGAAATAGTGGGTCAATTTCATAGCTTATTTAAAAACTCTTTTCAAAATAGTCAAGGCTTTAGGGAGGACTTTTTAGTACAACTAAAATTTAATTTGATTAATCTCTCTTTAGAAATTTTGATTAAGGAGAGCAATACAATTTCAATAAGTAGAGCTTTCATTTCTAGAAAAGGGAAGTTAGTCCATGTTATTTGTTGCTCTTTATAGAAAAAGGTATATTGCACAATTGTGTAATAGATTCAAGAGCTAAGGTGTTGATAATACCCCTAAAAAATTGTGAAGTTTTGAAATTGACTATGGGTCAAATGGAACCTAAGTGGTTGAAATTCGGGGAGAAGACTGTAAAATTTGTAGGTGTCTTGAAGCATTTTGTAATGATGTTGTATGGACACCAAGATTTTTTCATGGTTCATGATATGGTGGTGGTTGATATTCTTTATTATTCAACATATATCTTTCTAAATTTGCCATTAGTTAGTCCATATTCCACCTTGAGCAAGAGATAAATTAGATTAAAATATTTGGGGAAGAGAATATTATTAAAGTGTTCAATGATCTCTTTCATCCCTTAATTATCGAAGAACACAAGAAAAATCAAGTCAATGTGCCATATAATATCATTGGTATTATTGAAGCAGCGGTGAACATTTTTCACAATAAAATTAGTCACAATGTTATTGTTGGAGTGACAAGAGGAAACAAATGACTATGAAAACCTCTTTCCCCTACCAAGGGACATCGAGTGGCCATTTTCTTAAGTATCATGTGAGTTATCAAGGAGATGTGATAGGAAAATAAGTTGAGTTGTACTCACACAAGTATGAATATCTTCAAAATGATTCAGTAGCCTGAATGTCTTGTTGGAAGTAGTTAGTCGAAGTTGTCAACCATCAATAGACTTGCACACTAAGATTTTGGAGAGGAGTGTGAAATCAAAGCATTTTTTACCAAGGATAGGATAATTTTATGAAATTTTTGACTAGGGATATGAGGAAAGGTACAAATTTAGCACTATAAGGTCTAGACTTTAAATATTTATGGGATAGTTTCACATATATATCAAAGCCTAGTGTGGGTTTACACATCATAATTTTATGTATATAGCTAGTAAGTAAATAATATGGATGACTATAGTCATGATGAATAAATAGGGTATACTTGTGTCTACATGTATGCCTTACATCACCTTGTACATATATTTCAGATGAGTGAGAGAAAATATGAGGGGTAGACCAAGCAAATCATATTTTAAGGGATTGGGACTTCAGTGTAATTAGATAGAATATTCTCTGTAGCCACCAAAAAAATTTAAACATAGCTATGTCATATGATATTTTATCCTTCATATTCCCATTTTCAATTAAACTTTTCGAATTTTTTACTTAATGGATAGAAGTTTCCTAGAGACAACAAAAGAAATACTTCAAAAATTGAGTCACTAAGTCAAATCACTGAATGAGATTAAAAATGTCATGCCCCGTGCAAATTAAGGTTAGCTAAAACTAGGATGACATGAGTAAAATACTTGGTTGATACATAAATATTAGTTTAAGCAAGCTGAATATTGCCAGATACAAGAGGTATGACTTCATAGTCATCAGTTAATAAAATGCTCACCTTCAGCTCAAACCTAAATAAGGAGAGGTAACAATTAGCAATCAAGAGGAAAAAGTTTTCAATAAGAGAAATGATTTGGATGGTGCAAGAAATAATTTTTAGAGAGTAGCATGAGTGGTTGAAGAAAGTGTTATCCACTTATACAAGA
Organism: Wollemia nobilis; assembly: GCA_028583015.1. Lineage (NCBI taxonomy): Eukaryota > Viridiplantae > Streptophyta > Pinopsida > Araucariales > Araucariaceae > Wollemia > Wollemia nobilis. The sequence continues at coordinate 4,547,732 of JAQPPZ010002224.1, forward strand.
AGGAGAAGAAAATTTAGGAGAGATAGATGATTTATCCCAAAAGGTTTTACCTCATGGCAATCTATCTTCTCTTGAAGAGACTCTGCACCCCAATGTATTACACATAACAAGGTATTTTGTTGTTGTATATTTCCTTAATTTGTGTACCTCCAATTCTCTTATATTATTTCTTCCTTTTCCTAGTCCCCAACACTATAGTGCTACTTCTTATCACTCACCCATGAAAGTATTGTTTTACTTTTATTTTTTGGTACCCTCCTTTGTTTTCTATAGATTTCCATGTTGCATTCTATTCTCATTTGTTTTCACTCACCACCATTTCATGTGTATTATGAGGTTTATTTTATCCCTATCCATCGAACCTCTCTATTTTCCACCCCCCGCTTTTCTTTTGTTGTATATTATTTTTTCCTTTATTCTATACCCATTAGTGTTTCTTCTCCTTTTTATTTAGTCTCCTCTTCCTCCCCCAGTACATCCTTTGGATCCCATTTATACTTCAAAAATTTTTGATATCAGGATAAGGCTATCTGAGTTCTATAACTTTGCAAGCAAAGTCCCTCGAGAGGTGCCATAATGTAGGATCAAAATACCACATGTTTTTAAAATATATAATGGTAGCTAAATAAGTAGTGGAAGGTCCAAAATTTTGCTAAACGTTCTTAAAAAATATTTTGCTCAAATCCACCAGTTTTCTCAAATCTGTTGATTTCCTCAAATACGTGAAGAAGTTTATTCAAGAAATGCATAATCATTTTTCTTTGTGATTAGCCATTCTTATTTTTTAATCACACAAAAATTAGGAGTATGGAAAATAAAACCCAAATCTGCTCAAAATGTGATTCCACAGTTAAAATATGGCAAGTGGTCGAAAGTTGTAAAACAAGGTGCAGTTATAGTTTCTCTTTGTTAATTACGTGGAATTGAGAAAGTGTAATCTTAAATCCATTGATTTGCATCGATTCGTAGAAAATATGATAAATTAGGACATAACATGTCAAATCACAATCAACCTATTTATTTTTTTAGCATAGTGGTTGGGAGATGCAAGCTTGAATCTATTGATTTTTGTGAATCTATAGCTAAAATAAGAAAAATTATCTAAGTTTGAAAATAGCAGTGGCTGACAAATTTTCTTTAGTGATGGCATGAAAATAAAAAAATTCTCCAAGGAGTATATAATATGCGTGTTCGTAGGTCACTTTAGGAATAAATAACCCGAATCTACAGATAAGTATGCTTTCAAGGAAAATGTAAGAAAAGTCTACTTTTTAGAGATCTGCTAAACTTCAAAGGAGATCACGCAAAAGAATAATAGCGATTATGAGGTAAACATGTAGATACAGGTGGATCCTCATATCTACTATTTTCTCCATTTTCATGGCCAAATCTATCAAAATCTTAAAAAGGCAATAATATAGCACGGTTTCCAGAGATACAAAGGTGAAGAGCGACCATGAGTGCTAACTACTCATTCTCAGATCAATGACTAGGGATGAATCTTCCATGATTTTAAATTCTCAAGTGAGTAGAGGAGATTGATTCAAATGCCATGAAAGCCCAAAACACCAAGTTGTAGTCCAAAATTTTCTAGAACCCTCAACTCAACAAACTATGTTGCAGATATACGGTCATGATGACATATCAAGAACAACAAATGATAGAGGATGATTCTTGCTCATAATCTATTGTAACTATTTAAGAATATGCATCTGGATGCCACCATTAAAGGCAAGTTACCAAAATATCAAGAATAAAAAAGATTCCATGTAATGTTCGAAATGAAATCATTGTAAAATTATAAATAGAGGTCAAAATCTCATTTAAAGGGGTCAACTCTAGAGTGTTTGCTTGTGCTGCTATTACACATTCTTTACAATTAATGAAAAAAGTATTACTAAGGGGTGTTTACATCAAACTTGCATCCATATTGATTACTATTATTAATATTGTGAAGTCATTTCTGCTACTGCTACTATGGTTAGTTTATTCTGTTAATTTGGATTGCTAACTTAGAGAAAATTGGAATGATTCATGCTTATATGTATACTTACGAGGATTCTATTTTTGTTAGTCAAGGCATTAATATAATTCTATTAACTTAGATTATTAATGCTTTAGATGTTTGTAATAATTCTTTAAGTATGCCCAAAGCTCTCAATATGGATTGTTGCTAAGTTTTGAATGTTGTTAGTCCTAAACACTATTTTCTAGAAATTAAATTGTTAGAGGATTCTTTGTGGATGCCTATGTTGTTAGATTCATCCATCCATCATTAATTCATTTATTTTCTAACCCTTTCATCCCTATCCCTAAGCTTTTACTATTTTGAGCTAAAAAGAGTCAACATCCATTAAGTTGACAAGGTATACCAACCTACTCTGGAGGTTGGGTTAAGGTATTTTAACCCTTCCAATTTTTAGTATGGGTTGTGATTAGTGGGTGCTCACCTTCAAATTCTTTTGAATAATGATCACAGTTCTAGTTTTGGCCTAATGACAAACCAGACTACAAAAATCCCTACTATCATGTCTAATGTGCTAGCTCAAACACTAATCAAAATGCTAGAGATAGATAGTTGCATAGGGTACAAATAAATAGGCCATGCAAAAAATGTAAAAACTAGTCGATTGAATAGGAAAAGAGATTATCAACAAACCAATTTAAAAAATTAAATTTTAAAATTTCAAAAGGAAATGTAAACTTGAGTATGATGCTCTTAATCACTAGAAAAGTACTAAACTTAATTATGATGCTCTTAATCACTAGAAATGTATACTTGATTATTATTCTCTATTTCTATCTTGTTAAATTCACTCGCACTTACATTTCCATAGAGATATTTCAAAGTAAAGGATACCTCAATAGGATTAGTTTTCTCTCTAATGTGTAAAATTACATCTAGTTTCACTAAAATGAAGAAGATTCCAAGAAATTCCTTCTTTCTCTTATTGAGGTCAAGAGTATTGAGACCGTATTTTGATTCATTATTGAATATGAACCAAATATTCTTTCTTTTGAGTAATCCTACCACTTGAACTAGCCAAGTGCTATAATTTTTTTAATATAATTAACACACCCTAAAGAATATATTTTCCACACAAATTCTCTAGATAGATCTAAAATGGGTCTATAAATTAATTTCACCACTATGTAGAGATTGAAAATTTGTACAATATTGAAAAAATGGGCTCCAACTGCTTTTGTATGCAAAAATTATGGCCTCTATAAGATTTTGTATAGTAGCACTCAAATAAAAAAAAAATCAAATGCTAAACTTGTAGAAAATATTTCATGACATCAAAAACTACTACTTGGTAATATTGGGTTGGATGTTGCATCATCAACTGGTAAATTCAAGTTTGAAAAATTACATGATGTGATAGGATGGATTCCTCAACATATATATATATATATATATATTTAATTATAGTGGATTTGGATCTAACGAGACTCAAACCCAAGACCCCTTATGAGCAAGCAAGCACACTAATTGGTGTGCCACACATGCTTGCTAAGACCAAAAGAGGAGCATAATTAATTTTAACATCACCTTGAGTTCTAATAACTTGTAACACAATAAATACCTACTCTTATGCTAAGTCAAACTTGGAGCCTTCCCTCTACAAGCAAGCAGACTGGCCACTATGACATGTAGTTGTTTGACTTAGAAAGACCACATTCCTCCCTATGGTTCATGCACCATACAACATAGTGAAAACATGGCTCAAAATTATTTGTGGGGAGTGAAACAATTGATTAAGGTGTTATAAGGAAGCATCCCAACTACTATGCTATCAACATGGATAGAGGTTTTGCTAAATGCTTAAAGCAATGCATTTACATCAAATGTTTATTTCTAGGTTTCAAACTAGTAAACTTTCTATCCATAATAAAAATAGCCTCCCATTATGTCACTCCCTTACAACACAAACTATAGGCCAAATGGATCCCTCAAAAACCTAGAAATGACATCAAAAAGCAAAGAATGTGATAGGTTTCAAACCCAATACATCCCAAAATTAAGCACTCATTCCTAATATCATGCCCACCATGTTGTAGGAAATTATTCAACATCAAAGACATGTAGTCACATTGTGGCATGAACAAATAGGCCATGCATGATGAACTAGTCCATTGAGCAGGATACAATATTTGTGGTAAGCCAATTTAAAATTTTAAACTTTGAATATCAAAAAGGAAGTATAAACCTAAGCATGATGCCATTAATTTCTAAAAAATTGATCTCTTATGCTATATAGACTCTATTTCTATCTCAAAATAAGCTTGCTTGATTCCAAAACTAAGAGTTGTGATTAAGAATTCTATGTAAATGTTCCTCATAAGTGAAATAAAATAGTAGAAAATTCCTAGGAAGGGTAGATATTCTTACCTCTTCACTACACCTATGATTTCCAAAAATCCATTTTTGAATGCATGCCAAGGCCACTCATGCATATACAAATGCTCCTAGTATGGCCTTCGAAATGTAGTGAAATGCATGCTCTACAATACCTTTTGAAATATTTATCTTTGCATCCACTAAACTAATCGATTATAAGAAATGGAAAATATTCATTGAATCAATTAGAATGTTTATGAATGATTAGGTTCCTTTCCTTGATCATTCCCTATGCTTTCTCCCCCCTGAAACATAGATATTTTATCCATTTGATTTTGTTGCACACTTAGCATGGTTTTTTAACCTTGTAGGTCTTTAGTCCCCCTAGTCACATAATCCTCCCTCAATTGGGTAAGAGCCCTAACTTTATGTTGTACCCCACTTGTGAATATTTCTTTTAGAGCTCTCTCTAGATAGGTTTCCACATAGGTTTATCCCAAATAATCAACATTCCCTCTCCTCCAAAAGGAAGATAACTTTTGTTCAATATAAAGACCTCTATTTTATAGATTTATACTTTTATAATATTTTATTGGCCATATGATCCTATTTCTGTTTCTATTTCTACTTCCTTCATCCTTTCAACCAAATCTTGGCACCATACCTGAGTTGACAGGGACCTAGCTAAGCTTCTAGGGTCTAATTTTGATGAGTGCAATAACTTTATTCATAAATATATTTAAGTATAATAATAGCAAAAATACTAATAAGAGCATCATATTCCTGATAGAAATAAAGAAAAATAACTATATAAAAATTTACATAATGAATAAATAACTTCTTAAACCTACTCTAGGAATTTTTGTAAATACATTAAATCTAGGTGATACTTATAAAATAAAATAAGACTTTATGTAATCATTTAGAATTCCTACAAAATCATAATCTATTGGAGTGTCAAACCACAACACTTTTAAATGTAACCATAAATATATGAGTTATGAATCATATAGCATAACTTGAAATTTTACTTCTAGGAGGGCAAATCTTCTTGGATTATAGAAAGGCTTGATGATAAGTACTAGAAATAAATAGCTCAATCTCCAATAATGGAAATAAATCATTGAGGTTTGTTGGAAACACATCCTATATTTTTTTACAATATCCTAATAAACTATGAAATTTAACTTCCTTCCAAATTGGATTCTTTTACACTATGCCACATCTCTTTATTAACATCAACCTTGAGATTTGGTGCCACTTCATATTGATGTCAATTTTTATTTAGATTTTTTCTTGCATGATCATGATGATGTTAAACTAATTATAGGTTTTTTTACTACCAATATCACCATAATGTTCCTTAAGTATCATATTTACATAGTTTTATGTACCATCATTTTAATTGTGCCACCAATACTTTGCAACCAAATCATTATAATACTAGTATTCATATGGTACTATCTTATAACACACATTTTATTATGGCATCAAATTATTTTTTAATACTTTAGCACAAAGAAACTAATTTACCTAATACTACTTTTACTCTCATCCTCTTCTGCTAGTACTTTGGGACCAATTCCTTATAATACTAGTATTCAGATAGTGCTATCTTATAACACCCATTACGCTTGAGGCATCAAATATTTTCTTAATACTTTAGCACAAGTAATCTAAAATTTTCTAGAATTTTTTTTCTTTAATATTTATTCCAATATTTTGAGAATATAATGTATTCCTTTTGATACATAGAATTTCTCCACTATCAAGTTTGATTTATATTAACTTAAGTGGAATGAGTATCTTAACCCCTATACTAAATATATCTTTTGTTTTCTTATAATTCCTGATCACTTTTACTTGCCTTCAACTATGTCAAGTTATTTTCTTCTCTAACCTTTCTCCTATTAACATGTTTTTTTACCTTGTCCTAAGAAAATTGTGTGATGAATGCATGCTCCTTTTTCTATCTGTGCTCTACCTTGTATTTCTTGTATTACTTTATGTAGGTTCCTCTTGATTCCATAGGACTTCATATTTTTTATAAATGATTGACCTATTGGTGGTGTATTCTATTATGTTCATGCCACTCCATTGTACTAAGTCCTTCACACCATATAGTGTAATTATGTCACCTCCTACTAGTGTATTCTTACTATTGAAATTTGTATAATATGGTTTTAATGGCCTATGATAAAATTGTATGATGCAATCATGTGTAAACCTATGAGAAATTATTATGTAAATAGCTTATTATTATTTAATGCAATTATATTGTGGGACCATACTTGACCTTTGTCATAAATAACCTTCACTAACCTTTATTCTTAATATATTATGGACAAGGGTTTAGTAACTTTAAAATAATTTTATTATTGAAGATCTAGTATTTGCTAGACTAGTTGATCCATTGTATTGGTGTTATCTATTCTTGATAATTTGTGTTGGTAGCTATGGTCACCATTATAGGCCTTATGTCATTTAAATTTTATATTAACTATCTTAATATTTATTTCATATGATTCGAGTTGATGTTATACTTCTCTTTGTTCCAATAAAATATCCCAAAATCCAACATGTTATTGCTTAAAATATAAAGACATTTGCGAAGTATTTTGTTCTTCAAAAAATCACAAGGGATACTTAATTATTAATGTTTCTATTGTCCTCTCTGATTGTCCCATCTATTATACATGGTGTGGACTAGGTATAGGAGGTAGATCACATTTCCCACATAGAGACATAATAGGGATAGTCCTAAGATTATAGGTTTTGGCTTATTCGAGGGCCTTCAAGATTTTTGTAAAGGTTGGATCCTATATAGTATGATATCTTTGGTTAAATATAAAATCTAACGTCATGGGGAGAAAGGGTAAGATAGAAAAATCAAAAGTAACTGAAAATAAAAACCTAAGCTAAAAAGGTGGTAATGTGCCAAAAATCAAATAAGATCTCCTTGTACAGTAGGTTTGAACATAATGTGCCAATGTGAATGTTTTCCTCTCCTCAATGTAGATGAGCAGAGAAATAACAAGATGCAAATAAATATACATAATAGAAATGGGTCTAGGCATGAGATCCATAGATGGACTTCAAAATAGATGCATGGCCTCCAATGTATTTTTCTTATATATATGTGTGTGTGTGTGTGTGTGTGTGTGTGTGTGTGTGTATGTGTATATATATAAGGAAAATATATTATTAAATTTATACCTAAAGCAAGGGTTCAATTTTCCACAAGATCAATCAAAATTCTACAACCTTCTATATGAAGTGAAATGAAGGGAAAGCTTTATAAACTTGTCAATCCTTTATAAATCCTAAACTACTATTATTTATAGATTACAATCAGGGAGAGTTTCCCTCCAAAATATGTAGAGACTTCAAGAATAATTGTTATTCTACATGTAGGGTCATGCCTCCATTGAATTTATGTCCTTATAAGTTCTCTAGATCCATAATCATCAATGCTATATTTTTTGAGTCCTTAGATGCTCAATTACCTTTGTATTTTTGTCTACCTTTTGGGGATTCTGAGAGTCTGAGCATGGGAAATTAGTGTCTTGGTTTAAGGATTTCTCCTAGTATGGATCCTATAACTTCTACCTTTAATGCACCAACTTCTTCTTTGGGTTACCATATATTATTTATAGAAAGAGGACTATTTATCCCTAAATTTTGGAGTGTGGGTGGTTTTAGCTTTTATAATTCTTATCACCATATGACTTTCATACTTCTAATCCCTAAAACTTTTTATTGACCTTAAAACTTATCACATCAAAAAAAAAAATCTTGCGTCTTTGGTAAAAAATTTATAAACTTTTGACTCTTGAAAATTTTTCTCAATTGTGCCTCATGAATTTTTATATTTTGATTGTTGATCATAACTTTTATTTGCACTTTTTTTTATGCTAAATTTTATTAAGGTAACTTTTGAGTGTAGTGAGAATTAACTAAAATTTTGACAACTCACAAGGTATCTTCATCTTGATGAAAATAGATAACCTAAAAATAAAATTTCCTTATCCATTGGGCACGAGGTCACAAAGAAGCACTTGTGGTAGGAGTAGCCTTTAGATCTCTGTAGCTTTCACAAAACTAGGATTCCTCTCGATCGACAACACCTACCCATAACACATCCTACAATAAACTAAAGCATATGATACATATGTACAAGGGTTACATGGGTGGCCTTTATCCATTGCGTATGGGATCAAAAAAGGCCCCCCAAATATCTGCTTTAGTCCTTAATGTTTTCCTTCTTTGCTAATTAATTTGATAAAATACCTTCACTAATATGAAAGTGGGACTCTCAAGTAGATTTCTTGGAAAAAATTGGTAGGCATTACTAGACACTCTTCTTTTATTCTTGGAACCCTCCATTTTTTTATCAAGCCTTTTGTTATTTCTACACCGTCAGGGATGAAGAGACTCTTTGCTAGGATGAGGTTGGTGGACCTACCTATTGGTTCAACCAATCCATAGGGAACTATATCCTAGATTCCAACCACCCATTGACCCACTTGGTCATCAAGGAGATAGAAGAGTATTAACCCAAACTATCCCTCCATGACATGGGTTGATTGACAATGAATTTGGATGAATAGCTATGTTCCTCATGATATGTGTGAAGAAGCCCCATTGAGATAATTTTTTATTCTTTAGGTACCTCATAGAAATCCTCCTTGGTGTTTTTCAAGATGTCTTACACATCCTAATCAAGTGTAGCCATGGAGAGAGTGCTTGGTTCATTATTCGTTGGCTTTCTCTAGGTACTAAGACCCTATTGATTGATCTTCCCTTGCTCCTCTAGAAGAGATACTCTATCTACCATTTCATCAAATTTATCCATGATTAGGGAAACAAGCTAGTCCTATTCAGTAATTGAGTGTGGGGCCAGAGATTCGTATCCTTGGAGAGCCTTACCTTTTAGTGAAGCCACAAATATTATAATATCCACATCCTTATTTATAATATTATGTATTTGGTATATAAATACCATCACATGGAGGTACTACAATGGGTTGTTGGACCTTCACCAGTGTATTATAGTAAGACTTCCATTATTGATTTTGGTAGCTTTTTGAATATGGTTGGTGGATTAGGAGATCGCAATAGGATTCTATCATCCCAAGCAAGGGATAATATATGTAGTAGAGTTGTGATACTTAGATATTTGGATCATTTGGTTTGTAGTGGAGTTGCTAGGTGAATGCAGCTTGTGCTATGGAAGTTTATGGACTGAGGCTTTCATTAGAGCCTCAATAGGATGATCTTAAGAGTCTCCTCTTGGATTTTTTATTCTTGATTATAGTTTATAGGTGAGTTAGAAGTGCTCCAACAAGTAAAATAGAAAACATCCCATTTTTGTTCCTAATCTAACCTTAATCTATAACATTAAGTGCAAAATACAAAGATACAACACACACACACCTAAGACTAAAATTATTTTTTATTTCAATAATAAAATGAAGTAAATTATAATTTTTTTTTTAGGAAAGGGTTCAAGGGGGATGCAAGAAAATGAGGTTTAACCAAATGTAACTACATGCACTTTTAATTTCAATACCTAATGCTAGAAATATGAAGATATATCCCCTATAAAATTATGACTAAGCTAAGTTCAATATTTCGGAAATGGGAATTGGTGCATTGGGAAACTTTATGCCTTTACAAACATGAAGGGGGACTAGGATTTAGATCAACAATTAAGGACAACAAGACACTAGTAGCTAAGATATATTGGAGGATGTTGAACAACCACAATGCACTATGTGCCCAAAATATTAGAGTTAAATATGCAAAAACTAAAAGTATAGCAGCTATTATTCAACACCAACTACCTAGTAGAGGATACCCCATCTTAGTAGTTTTGAGGATAGGAGAGGAGTTGATAAAGAAGGCACAATGGTCAACATGCAATATTTTGGATAGAATTTTGGGATGGGAACCAATATTTGGTGGCTCAATTTTTAGAGTGTAGACATTTTATGGAATAGCTACATAGAGCAAATTAATAAAAGTATAAAAATACTCTAGGTACTAGACTAGAAATTTTAAATTTGGGAGAAATTGGGTCCCCATAGCCAAATGGCCCATTTCAATCCTAGAGAGGTAGAAGATCAATATCCAATAAACTCTACAAATGAGATCATTTTCTTGGTCTCAAGAAGGATGATTCCCTTGGATGGGGAAACATGAGCCAAGGGGAGTATATAGTAGCAAGTGGATATGTAGTTCTATGTCAAAGTACTCCTAACCCTCTTTGATACTTATTCAAATAAATATGTACACATAAGTTATGGTCTAAGGTCAATTTCTTCATTTGTGTCATGATCCACATTGGTAGTACTAGCTACTCAAGTTGGAATATGTATTATAAAATGACGTTTAATGCTTATATTTGTTGTTTTGATGGATATATGCTTCTAATATTGTATCCATTTTGTATAAGAATATGGTACTACGAATTCTCTGCTTCATTGCAAAACCAAGTACTATCCTGGATGGACAGAAGAATTGGCCACAAGGAATGAGAGACTGTATTGAAGAAGAAATGATGATGATGACTTGTTCATAAAAAAAATCAAGGTAACATGAATGAATACCCTTTCATGTAGGTACATTGTGGTTTTATTATGGTCATGTCCATACCATTGGATCAAGAAAGTTGCTTGCAAAGAGTCTCCTTAACATGAGTTGTTGATAGCTTATGGTTATCTTAAATAAGGAGATACTAATTTAGGGATAAAATTATGGTATGAAACATCGAGAGAATGTATTTGTTTTGCATATGGCTTGTTGGTTTTTATTATCTCCTTGTGTGTTCTTGAAAGAATTAATTGGTTGATAATAATCTTCATTTGCTTAAGGTTGATAAATAATCCTTTAAAAGAATGTGTGAGCTTTTAGTGTGACTGTTGTTTTTGCATGTTTGCGGTGATAATGGGACACCTTTAACCTTGGTGGTAGTGGTGCTTTTAATACCTTGAGATAGTGAAGGTGGACCCACATTTGGTTTATTATATGATGCTTTTAGTTCTTCTCTCCTTTCCGCATTAAGAGGTGCTTGTATAAGGTTTTAATGGACATGGAGGAAATTATTTTTGTGTTACCACTCTAACCTTGTGCATTGCACTTTACATTCCTCCTTCTTAGGACTTCAAGATAGATTTGGTTGGAATAAAGAGGGTGATGGCATTATAAGTCAATAGCAAGAGGAAATGAATGTTGTGGAGGTGCAACGAAGAGACAAAATATTGCATGGAGTAAGAGGATCAGGGACACAAATACCACCAATTATTTTTTTGTGTGCTAGGTATTATCCACAACTTATGGAGATTAAAATACTTGGTGTTACATTGTGCTTCTTCCATTTTTTCTTATTTCTATTACTATTTGACTGCACTTCCATTTTAGCCATTGCACTATGTGTTGGTTTGCATCTTTACATAGGTTTTAGTTTGATTTTTCAACCTAGAATCGAGTGCTTACTTTCACCATCCTGGAACAAGTTTTCTTGTGTGGTGAAGGGCACTAAGGGGGATGGTAGAGTTGGAATGTTCTTTATGCATTCACAACATTGTTGAATATCCCTTAACCTTAGAATTTGAACCCTACCTATTAGTTTATACCTTGGTTGTGTGTTGTTAGCACTTGGATTGTAGTGTGCATGGTGATGTTTTGTTAATATTCTTCTAACATAAAAATAGATGGTATCAATATGTGTGTATACCAGAAGGGTTAGTTTTAGTTTTTAAATCTAAGGTTGAGTCAATTATTAGTTATAGCCTTCCATTGCTTAGTTAGTTGGGATTTTGGGTGTTTTAGCTTTTGGATAAAATTATTGAAATTAATTATTTCTTGTTGCTTTGGATAATTGAAATTATACTTAGCTAGTCAATGGTTGAGAAAAATAATTCTACACTAAGGTTAGATTAATGCAATATTATTTTAGATTTGCTTTGTAAGATTAATATTAATTAATCTAGAGTTTTTGCAAATAATCTAAGGTTAGATTAATGCAATGTTAACTTTAGATTTATGTTGTAAAATTAATATTAATTAATCTAGAGTTTTGTGATAATATAAGGTTAGATTAATGCAATATTACTTTATATTTGCTATGTAATATTAATGTTAATCAATCTATAGTTTTGCAAATGATCTAAGGTTAGATTGAAGCAATACTAACTATAGATTTGTTTAATCTAATGTAATATTAATATTAATTAATCTTTAGTTTTGCAAAAATCTAAGGGTAGATTAATGCAAAGTAAACTTTAGATTGCTATCAATCAAAAGGAAGATTATCATTTAATAATATTCGGTTTCAAATGATAGATTAATTTATTTTAATATTTAGATTGCAATTAATCAAATGATAGATTAATTAATTCTAATATTTGGATTGCAATTAATAAAATGAAATATTTATTCATTCCAATTTCTAGATTTCAATTAATTGAATGATAAATTAATGATAGATTAATTAATTTTAATATTTAGATTGCAATTAATCAAATGATAGATTAATTCATTTTAATATTTATATTGTAAGTAATCAAATGATAGACTAATGATATATTATTATTTTTTGATTGATAAAGGGTTTTGAAATGGAACCAAAAATTTTTACAAGCCGAACAAGGGAGATCCTAAACAGAATCAAACACCCCAATTAGAGCAAACCAAAATGGAGGACCACCCTTGGTGGCCTCAAAATAGAGAAACTAAACACAACAAAGGAGGATAATACCCATAGGCTAACACAAGAAGATGTATAATAGTCAATAGTCAAAAAAGGGGAAGCCCTAAAACATAGAGAGACCATCCACAAAACATCACTCCAGGATGTAATCTTCATGGTCATCGTCCTTGGGGGTGTACTCCCTCGATTGGACAAAATTTTGGATCTTCATTTAATTGATAATATTACCCACTCTCAGCAGCATGGACATAGTCAAAGATATGATGTCATCCAGATCAATCACCTAGTCTACATCACCCACAGGATAGAAAAAGGGTGTACTAGGAGATAGGCCAACCAAATTCTTTTACAATTTGCAAGCAGGGTTAGCAAATTCAAGTGCATAAAAATTTGTAGACAACACATTTTTACCTTTTTTATTAGAATATTTCACCCGATATGAGCGCCTACTAGGAGTCGATGAGAAACACAAAATCAGCCTCTACTTTCCCACCCTTCTAGGGGTTCCCGCTTCGATGTCGATTATTGGGCCATCAGCAACAACATCCATCACCACCAAGGAAGAACTAGGATGCACTTAGGGTTGGGATTCACCATAGGACCACTAGCTACAACAATCCTTTAATCCAGATATTGACTAATATAATTGTAAATTATGAGATGTAAGACTTGATGTTTTGGATAAGTGGACTTCCCCTTACACACATTGTTAATGAAGATTTCTATCGACCAAAATAGATACTCAAAAATATTAATTAGCTTGATGTCCTTCAGGTAATTTAGAAATACCATATGGAAACTATGCAACGGAGAAGACGACTCATCGATTATTAGGTACTACATCATTGAAACTAGGGATATATTCCATGGTGGTGGGAGGTCCTCCTAGATGAATCCATTGTCCTTTTTGGTGAGGAATTTTCATTTGTCCTATAAAAACAATAATTCCCTAGCCATCAAGTGTTTATCTCTATAGATAATATCCCCATCATTAGGATGTTTTGTGATTTCTACAAAAAGGTCAATCATAACCAAATATGTGAGTCCCCTAAGGGACATGGTATCTTTATCCCAAGCCTGGATAAAATCCCTTGATAGCTCTGGGTTGTTTCCTTTAAACTTCTTCAAAAAATTAAGCAGACCATGGGATCCATTATTTCTTCCACCATCAGGTTGAGTTGCATATTGTCAGGCTCAAGAAGCACCATTGACTCCTCAATAGACACTAGCTCACCTCAAGCACGAAAATAGAATAACCCAATCCACTCTTGCTAATTAAACTCGTACACCACTTTTGCAAAGTTCAAATCGCTACTAGTTGAAGGACGGACAACCATGGACTGACTAAAGTTCATGTCGTCACCCTTAGGCCTAGCATTCAATCTAGGCCATTTATGGAAGATCTCATACCTAAAAAGCCTTACCACATGAGATATGTCACACTCAAGAATTATTGGATCCACCAGCTGATCATTGGCCAAATAATGAGGCATGAAAGGAGGATTGAAAATATGATAAAAAACTTTAGAATTGGCAACATAACTTGGAGTGGATGATTCATGAGGTTGAAGAGTGCTTGATGGCATGGACCAATGAGATATTTTTTTGAGGTACTACCATCTACAATGGAGGACAATGAGAAAGGCTCGATCTATCATCCACATGAAGGTGATGCTGGTATCGCTGGTTGATAATGAGGACATAATTAATGATAGATTAATTCCTTTTAATATTTAGATTGCAATTAATCAAATGATATATTAGTTTGGCAATTAATCAAATTATATAATTATTTATCTCAATCTTTAGATGGGCAATTAATCAAAGGATAAATTAGATTGGTATTTAATCAAATGATAGATTAATTTTTAGTCTTGCAAATGAATGACAAGACTTGCTAATGATGGATTGATTAATTAGATATGGTATTGATGTATGGATTTGGACTTAATATTTGTGGAAAATATTTTGGAAAGAAGTATGGGCTTCTTTTGCTTATGGAATTGATGTGTTTGGATTTAATATTTGTGGAAAATATTTTGGAAAGAAGTATGGGCTTATTTTGCTTATGAAATGGATGTGTTTGGATTTAATAATTATGGAAAATATTTTGGAAATAAGTATGGGCTTATTTTTCTTGAGTGTTGATATAATGAATTGGATTGCATAGGAATGCAAGACTTTGGTTTTAAACTATTTGTGGAAAATATTTTGGGAAGGAAGTATGGGCTTATTTAACTTATGATTATGTGTGACCCCGAGAAGCACGCACCCTGGCTACCCTACTTGAGATTTTGTATTTATTACGTATATTAACGCACTTGCAAAAAATGAAAATACTGAAAAAACATGCAACCCAAAAGTAAGAAAATAAATAAATATGCTTTATTTATTGATATATCAATCCTTGATTACAAGTTCATCCTTTTGAGGGATACCCATCATTTTGATACAAAGAGTTACACAATATAGGGTGGCGATTGGATGTATTCCCCACAAGGGAACAATGCGTATATGTAGGCCTCCTGGTCTTACACATGAAACTGTATGGGGGCTTACAAATGCCCATTATCTAGATCTAGTCCTAGAGGGATCTTTGTGCTCCTGGTACTTCAATATAGTCCTGAGGATCTTTGTGCTTAGTAGGATGGGTCACCTCTTCGGATGAGTCCTTTGTTGGTGGATCTGAATATATATGATAACAATAATGAAATATGAGCATAAAAAGAATAATAAATGCATGATAATCTAATGAAATGAAACCAGGTCTAAACTATGATTAAGTCATAAATTGAGTAGTAATGAATCTAAACTAACAACAAAAGGAAATAATGCTTATGCCCTAAGATATGCCTGCGGGCCACTTTTTGAGATAGCAGCCACAATGTGAAGCTCTCCTCCTTGTGAATCAGGGATTTATGTGCTATCTCCCTTGTTACAATTGATGTTCAAGGGTCATCGGGTGTGTCTCCTACACTGATTGGTGGTTGATAATGGTGAATCTAAAAATTGATGCATGGACGTAGCTCAACCGAATGGCGTTCCAATGCTACTCAAAGGGATGTAGATCGATTCTCCATTTTGATAGTGCTTCGTTACTTAAATCTAAAAAAATTGTGGATCCTTTGCTTTTCGTGGGAGAGTCTATATTTAGACTTCCCTCTCAAATCTAGAAATTGGCTTCCTGGAGAAGCCTTAATCTAAATTACATGCGATTGACCATCCCGAATGAGAAGCATTAGTCACAAACTGGCATGGAAGGGGCAGTTAGGAGGAACTCAGGGAGTTCCTCACAAAAATCCACTTGCTAACCATGCAGAGGTGCAGTCATACTATGTTATCTAGGCCCATATTCATGTCCATAATATGTGTGATGTTGGCTGCTATCAGGTTTAGCAGCCAAGTGTGGCCATTGTAGTCTTTAGCGACTAGGTGTGGTCATTGTAGTCTTCAATGACCAGGTGTGGTGGTCACTCCTCTTGAGAGCGACCAGACCTAGATGGGCTAGAACTACCCTTTTTGAGTGGTGAGGACCACTGCTTGCTCTTGGAGAGATCCAAGAGGGTTCATATGGTCTACGAATATGTCCATATGGGTAGTATCCTAAACATGATGTGTTTTAGGTGTCTACAAGTGTTAGGTAATGGAGCTAAATTTATAATAAAGGAATTAATTACCATTAAATATTGTTGGTGGGGTTCCAAGGCCATTAAATATTGTTGGTGGGGTTCCAAGACCATTAAATATTGTTTATGGGCAATGATCAACAATAAGAATATGGATGGGGTTCCAATTTAACTATATTTCTTGGTGAAAAACACTTATCAAAAGAATGTGATAACCGTATGGGTGGTTTCAACCCATGGTTTTGGCCCATTGTATTCTGACACCACTATGTGGTTTTGGGTAGTGGAAAAGTCATGAATATCTATATATTTTGTACTATAAAGGTCATCTTAGATGTGAATGCTCTTTTCTAATTTGGAGGAAGAGAGGGGAGGAGACATTGTACAAGTGGAGAAGATTATTGTATTGTTGCTAATACAAAGGATTGATTGTTTCTCAATGGATGCAGGGTACATTGCTCAAACCATGTATATCTTGTGTCTCTTACATTTGTGTTATTTCTTATTATTTATTGCATTGTTTCCTATTTTTCTTATGAGGGCTTAACTAGGGTTTGAATTGTTTCTTCATTTTTTCTGTTATTATTTGTTTTTTTTCACAGGTTGTGTATTGTTTGTACATGGTAAATTCCCAAAAACTGGTATCAGAGCGATATTGTTGGGAAAGAGAACTCATAGGAGATTTTTCTATTCAAGTGGGATAAATGGGAGAAAGTTTGAAGTTTAAACTATGGAAAACCAAAGTTGAGGATTATCTATATCAAAAGGATGATCTATACTTGGCTCTAAAAGGGAATACTAATGGTAAACCTAGGACGATGGATGATGATGAATGGGATCTTACAGATAGGAGGGCATTGGGGGTGATCTAGTTGAGCTTGGATTATTTTTTTTCATACACAATTAAGAAGGAAAAGACCACCAAAGGATCCATGGATGCACTAGCTAAGTTGTATGAAAAACCCTCAACTTCAAATAACATTTTCTTGATTAGAAATATTTATACTATGAATTTGTAAGAGGGTGGATCTATCCAATAACACCTTAACGAGTATTATGTTGTTATGAGTTCTTTAAAATCTGCAAGGATTTATTTTGATTATGATGTTACGACTTTAGGGTTTTTTTGTTCACTACCAGACTCATGGGTTAGCATTGTAATGACAGTGAGTAATTTTATACCTAGATCTAGAAAGCTGGTGTTTGATGATGTGGTTAGCACAATCCTTAGTGATGATATGAGAAGAAAAACCTTAGGGAAGGTTTCATAATTTGGAGTAGCAATATCTACAAAAAGCAGAGACAAAAATAGAGGAAGAGGAAAAGGCCAAGCTATTTGGAAAAGCCAGAACAAAGAAAAATCGAATGATAGATCTAAAAGTGGAGACAAGAGCAAGATTGATTTTTGGCATTGTGGGAAGAGTGGATACTTCAATAGGGAGTGCAAATATAGAAATAATAATGAGGGCAATAATGGGAATGATGCTCAAGAGGAAAATATTGTAGGTGCAATTTATCAGGATGCTCTAATTCTTGCAGCAACTTGCACGAGTGAGTATTGGGTTATGGAATTTGGAGCTTCTTATCATGTCACTTATCATAGGGATTACTTTGTAGATTATACTCCAGGCCATTATGGAGAGTTTTTTTTGGGCAATAACTATCCATGTGAGATTGTGGGTATTGGCACGATGAATGAATGGTTGAACGAAAATATCTTGGTGCTTAACAATGTTAGGCACATTCCTGATCTAAAGAGGAACATGATTTCAACCAGTGCACTTGATTTGGAGGGATACAACACTAATTTTGGAAACCATAAATGGGGAGTGACAAATAGTTCAATGATGATTGCAAAAGGTGAGTTGACTAGAACTTTGTATTTACTGTAGAACTCATCTTATTGTACATTGAACTATGCTGCTCAAGATGATGCGAAAGGATGGCATTTATGGTTGGGTCATATGAGTGAGAAAGGGATGAAAACCTTTCACTCCAAAAAATTGTTGCCAAAACTCAAGGATGTTTATTTGGGTTTCTGTGAAGGTTGTGTATACAGAATATAGAAAAGGGTAATATTTTTGAAAGTTGGTCCAGAAAGTAAGAAAGAGAAATTAGAGTTAGTACACTCATATGTGTGGGGTACCTCATCGGTACTTTATCTTGAGGGATACTCTTATTATGTTACCTTCATTGATGATTTCAGTATGAAGATATGGATCTACACAATCATATATAAATCTGATGTTTTTGACACTTTTCAAAAGTGGAGAGCATTAGTGGAGATTGAGGCAGGTAAGAAAGTAAAGTGCCTTAAATATGACAATGGTGGTGAATATTGCAGCAAGGATTTTGAGGACTATTGTGCAAAGGAAGAAATTAGGAGAATCAAGACTACTCCTAGGACACCATAGGAGAATGGAGTCTCAGATAGGATGAACATAACTATAATGGAGTATGCCAAAGCCATGAGATTGCATGCAAGGTTGTCATTGTTCTATTTGGCTAGTGCAATTTATACAACAATTTATTTGATAAATAGAGGACCTTGCATTGCATTGGATGGAGGTATTCTATATTATACTTGGAAAGGTAAGCCTATAAAATACTCTTTCCTTAGAGTATTTGGTTGTGAGGCTTTTGCCCATATAGATAAAAAATAGGATTAATCTTGACGCAAAGTCTAGAAAGTACTATTTTCTTGGTTATGGTGTGGATGAGATGGGATATAGGCTATGGTATAATGTTGGATGAAAATTTATTAGGAGTAGAGATGTTATTTTCAATAGAATAGGTTGTACAAGGATAGGCACATACAAGTTGAAGAGGATGCACTTGAGTTTGTTGACTTGGATGCAATTCTAGAGCATGGTGTAAAAAGACAATCTCTTGTTCAGATTGATGAACATGGTGCTCATGAGGAAGAGTAAGGTGAACAGGAAAATGTTGTTACTCCACCATCATCCCCATAGGAAGTAAGGAAATATAAAAGGGTAAGACACACACTTGATAGGTATTCTCCTGCTTTACATTATGTACTATACACTAATTTTGGTGAACTAGAATGCTTTCATGAGGTTTCAAAAGTGGATGCTAGGATTAAGTGGGATCATGCTATGAAGGATGAGATGGAATCATTAACTCAAAAAAAAATTTGGGATTTGTTTGAGCTTCCCAAGGGAAAAATGGCATTGCATTGCAAATGGGTGTACAGGCTGAAGGACGAAGTTTATGGCAGCAAGAGATACAAAAAATACTTGTTGTGAAAGGATTTACACAGAGAAAAGGTATTGGCTATGATGATATTTTCTCACCTATAGTAAAAATGACTTCAATTCGGACTATTTTGAGTATAGTTGCAGTAGAATATCTTCATCTTGAATAGTTAGATGTGAATACAACATTCCTTCATGGGGATTTGAATGAGGAGATGTACATGCACCAACCAAAAGGGTTTGAGGTCAAAGGCAAGAAGAGCCTTGTGTGTAAACTGAAAAAGAGCTTGTACAGTTTGAACCAAGCTCTAAGGCAATGGTATCTCAAGTTTGACAGTTTCATGAGTGAGCATGATTTTACTAGGAGCCAAAGTGACCATTGTGTTTATTTCCAGGATACAAGAAATGGTATCTTCATTATTCTCTTATTTTATGTTGATGATATGCTTGTGGCAGGATCCAATATGCAGGATATTAAGAAATTGAAAAGGGATTTGGCAACTATATTTGATATGAAGGATTTTGGAGAAGCCAAAAAAATCCTTGGCATGAGAATCACTAGAGACAAGAAGGAGAAAACACTAAAGTTGTCTCAGGAGGATTGTGTGGAAAAGATGCTTAAGAGGTTCAGTATGTATGATGCAAAACCAATAGCCCAACCTCTTGCAAAGCACTTTAAGCTCTCAAAGAAGCTATGTACTAAGACAAAGGAGGAGGAAGAGTACATGAGGAAGGTACCCTATGCTTCAGAAGTTGGGAGTTTGATGTATGCTATGGTATGTACAAGACCAAACATTGCCCAAGTAGTGGAAGTTGTGAGCCAATATATGAGTAATCCAAGTAAATATCACTGGAAAGAAGTAAAATGGGTACTCAGGTATTTGAAAGGGACTTCAAAATTTTGTTTGAATTTTGGAGGTTTCAAAGTTGAGTTACAGGGCTATGTGGATTCAGATATGGTAGGTGATTTGGATGGTGGAATGAGCACTACTGGGTATGTATTCACAGTTGGAGGTACAACAGTGAGTTGGATATCCAAGCTACAACATGTTGTAGCTCTTTCTACTATGGAGGCTGAGTATGTAGCCATCACGGAAGGTGCCAAAGAGTTCATATGGCTTCAAATGTTGATTGAGGAGTTATACCGGGAGCAAGAAGATGGGTTACTTTGGAGTCACAGCCAAAGTGCCATTCATTTAACTAAGAAATTTGCTTTTCACTCATGGACAAAGCACATTCAGTTGAGGTATCATTTCATTCGATCAGTAATGGAGGATGGTTTGGTAAAGTTGGGTCAAATTCACACTTCATAAAATTTTGCTCATATGCTTACTAAAGTAGTAATCAGGGAGAAGTTGGGCTTTTTCTCTACTTCGGTTGGCCTTAAGGATTAAGTTCATGAATATGAGAAACTTTTAGTCCTAGGATGCAGGGATTTTGCATCAATATTGTCTTCAAGTGGTAGATTATTAGGTAATGGAGCCAAATTGATAAGAAAGAAATTAATTACCATTAAATATTTTTGGCGGGGTTCCAAGGCCATTAAATATTGTTGGTGGGGTTCCAAGGCCATTAAATATTGTTGATGGGCAATGATCAACAATAGGAATGTGAACGGGGTTCCAATTTAATTGTATTTCTTGGTGAAAAATACTTGTCAAAATAACGTGATAACA
Source organism: Wollemia nobilis (assembly GCA_028583015.1). Taxonomy (NCBI): domain Eukaryota; kingdom Viridiplantae; phylum Streptophyta; class Pinopsida; order Araucariales; family Araucariaceae; genus Wollemia; species Wollemia nobilis. The sequence goes on from JAQPPZ010002224.1 coordinate 4,569,304, forward strand.
GTATGGGTGGTTTCAACCCATGGTTTTGACCCATTGTATTTCGACACCACTATGTGGTTTTGGGTAGTGGAAAAGTCACGAATCTCTATATATTTTGTACTGTAAAGGTTGTCTTAGATGTGAATGCTCTTTTTTGGTTTGGAGGAAGATAGGTGAGGAGACATTGTAAAAGTGGAGAAGATTGTTGTATTATTGCTAATACAAAGGACTGATTATTTCTCAGTGGATGTAGGGTACACTGCCCAAACCATGTATATTTTGTGTCTCTTACATTTGTGTGATTGCTTGTTGTTTATTGCATTGTTTCCTATTTTGCTTATGGGGGATTAACTAGGGTTTGAACTGTTTCTCCATTTTTGCTATTATTATTTGTTTTTTTCATAGGCTATGTATTTTTTGTACATGGTAAATTCCCAACATATGGATTGTTATGCATTAAATCATATAGAATGCATTCATACCTGCATATGAGTTGTTCTGATCCCCACCTTCCTATCAAACTACTATGGAGGCCAAGGAAAGAAGATGTTAGATCATGCTAAATTAATACTTCAATTATTCTTGGAGTACTATTGAAAATCACTCTTGGTAATACAAGATTTATTGTAATATAAGCAAAGACTATTCTTTTGAAATCTAGACACTTAATTGGATGAATATATGGTGTCGTGTTGTTGAATGATTCTATGATTCTTATCCATGCTAATTTTTTGATTTAAAGGTTTGTTAGATTTATTTTGCAAGCTTAAGATAAATAGTTTTGCTTCCATCCTAGAAGGTGCTTTGTTTTAATGCTTGCAGAGAGAGAGAGAAATAAATATTTATCCTTTAGCTTGGGAGTTTCTTTGGGAAGGGCTCTAAATGTAACTTTGTCTAAGATTTTCTTTTTAACTTTGGCTATTATGGGGTAGAAACACCTAATTTTTGTAACCATGAGAAGACAATCATGCAGATGGGTAATACAAGCATGAATTTTAAGGTATCACCATGGAGGTGTAGTTAAACTAGACTAAGGCATTACACTTGATGGATCCAGCATAGACTTACTTATGGCTAGAATATGGAATTGGTGTCCCCCTCTCTAAAGGCTGAGAAGGGATAATCCTAATTTTAAGGGCAAGTAGTTTGTATTTGTGGAGAATACCAAAAAAGTGGGGAGACATTTTGAAAGTATCCTCTATACCACAGAGGTAAATGAAGTAAACCCTAGTTACTGATGGAATTTTGGCCTCTCTAGTCCACTCGAGTGATTTTTACAAAATCTCAGAACCAAAATATGGGTATGTCTAGTAAATATATGTATTTCATGGATAATCTTTTGAACCTTATTAAGTTAAAAAAAAAATCTCTCTTGGGTTAGTTAGCTTTTAGGGTTGTTACAGTTGGTATTAGAGCTCTAGGTCGTAGGACTAGAAGCTTCCTTGGAAAGGACTTAGAGATGTTTTGAATTAATATTCTCTTGAGAGATGGAATTTTATGTGGAGTTAGAATTTCCATAAACTCTATCAGTGGATGATAGTATTTAAATTTTAGTGCATATAGAATATGTGACTAACTATTAGGTAGGAGGCTTGAGAAAAAGAACTACAACCTAACCTAGGAACTTTTGTATGGTTAGAAAACTATGGCACCAAAATTAAGGAGAGGAAGAAGAGGATATTCCATACCTACAAGATAGGATATGCATGATAGTATCAAGGTTAGACCCCCAGGAGAAAGTTTAGGAAATTCTAGCATAGAGGTGGAGAACCTCACTATTATTGTCTCACTTTTACAAGAGAAAATAAAGCAATAGAGAGAAAAAATGGATCAGTAGAGACATATTTTTGAAACCTTTGTGATTTAAAATAGAAATACTAAGGTTATACAGGAAGGAAACCCTCCTTCAGATGAGTAAGAGGTTAGGGCTCTTATAGAGGTAGAATTATCCAAGGATATGAAGAATGAAGCTTGGATAAATGAATTGGAGACCTATTTTTCCATGAAAATCTATTCTTCAATGACCTATATACCTGTTGGGCCACTCTCCATTTATAGGATACTGGGTTGGAATGGTGGAACACTTTTAAATTTGATTAGAAAATTGAGGCTATTAACCTATCATGGGAGGGGTTTGTGGAGGCCTTTAAGAAAATATTCCTTACTGAACAACATTATGTGGAGAAATTTGAGGAATTTTCCACACTTCTCCAAGGAACAATGGTAATAGAGTTTTACTACCAATAATTTGTAAAACTACTTAAGTATATACCGCTCTACAAGCAAGATAAGCATATGAAGGTACATACGTTTGTTTTCAAAACAAATCCTAAGATAATATCGGTAGTAAACATGCATAAGTTGGAGACTCTACAAAAGGTATATGAATTGGATCATTAAGCCAAGTTTAACCTAAAAAAAATAATATCCACTTTAACTATGTGGTATTGTCATAAAGCGATCGAAAATCCTTAATGAAAAGGAAGAGTGCTAGTTTTATGAATTGGGAAGAAGAGAAAAGTAAGAAAAAATAAGATAATCCAAATATGGAAAAAAAATGATGGAAAGCAAGGGAATTCCAAGAAGAAGTTCCAAAAGAGGAAGGATAACGATACCCCTCAAGAATAGAAACAACCTGAACCTTCTCAAACTAAGCAAACAAAGGAAAAAAAATATGAAAGACACCTAGATCCCAAGGGTGGTTGCTATGATTTTGGGGGACCTCACTATGCAAAAAAGTGTCTAAATTGAGTAGGACCAAACAAAAATATTGAATATCCCAACCACAAAATTTATGTGGCAACTTGAAACAATAATTTGGATGGCCAAGCCACACCTATGATTCTAAATGGTAAGTTGTTTAATAAGGTTGTTAAAATTTTATAGATAGTGGAGGTACATATAGTTTTAATTCTTCTAGTATAGTCAAGGATTTGATAAAAAGACCAAACTTTTTGGCACAAGAGTGGAAAGTCGAGTATGGGTCTGGATAGACCTACTCAGTGGATCAATGTTTTTCCATAATTGAGATCATCCTACCCAATAGCTCTACCCTTTGGTACTTATATGTAGCATTGCTACATGCCTTCGACATCATCTTGGGAATGGACTAGTTAAGGGCTCATGAAGCCATAATTAATTTTCAAGATATATGGATAGACTTTTCAAGTAAGGATAAGCAGAGACTAAGAATTCATAGTGAGCAAGGGGCTTTTCACCCTCAAATGATCTTAGCAATATAGCTAAAGAAAGCTATTAGGAAATGTGGTATGGTCTATGTCATCAAGTTGAACCACAAGACTAGGGATGATAGGAAGGAAGAATTATTTGAGGAACACCCAATTTTGTAAGAATTTAGGGATGTTTTTCCTGAAGACCTTCCAAGACTACCACCTAAGAAGGAATTTGACTTCACTATCGAATTTCTACTAGGTTTAGAACCTATCCATCAGAATCCTTATAAGATGAATCCTATTGATATGTAGGAGTTAAAGGTGCAACTTCAAGGGTTTCTAGAAAAAGGGTTGATTAAACCTAGCATATCACCATGGGGTGCACCAGTTATTTTTGTCAAAAATAAAGATGGTTCACTAAGGTTGTGCATAGATTATAGAATGTTGAATAAAGAAACTATTAATAATAGGTACCTTTTACCTATTATTGAGGATTTATTTTATCAACTCAAGGGTGCCACCATATTCTCAAAGATTGAATTGAAATCAAGATACCATCATCTAAGAATCCGTGAGGAGGATACTCACAAGATTGCATTTAAGACTAGTTATGAGCATTATGAATTTATAGTCTTACCTTTTATACTGATCAATGCCTCGATAGAAGCCATGAATCTAATGAATAGGGTGTTCAAGTTGCATCAAGATGATTTTGTCTTAGTATTCTTGGATGATATTTTGATATATTATTGGAATAATAAAGAGCACGATAAGCATTTAAGGATTATGCTTGAGTTGTTGAGAAGGAACCAACTATGTAGGGATCTATCAAAATGTGTTTTTTATGTTCATGAGGTATATTACCTAGGACATATTATATCTATTAAAGGGATAGCAGTAAATCCAAAGAATATATTGGTCATTTTGATCTTCCCATAACCCACTAATGTATCTAAAATATGGAGCTTCATGGGCATGATAGGGTATTATAGGCGGTTTGTTAAGGATTACTCTAGGATAGCCTATTCCATAACTAACCTTCAAATAAAAGGAAAGGAATATAAATGGATAGACAAGTGCAAAGCTACCTTTGAGTTTCTTAAGTGGAAGCTTACTACTACACATGTTCTCAATATTCTAAACCCACAAGGGAATTTTTTAGTCTGTATTGATGCTTCTTTGGAAGGTTTGGGAGGAGTTTTATCCTACAATGATTCAATCATAGCATATGATTCAAGGAAACTCAAGAAGCATGAGGTCAACCATGCTATACATGATTTGTAACTAGAAGCTACAGTGCACACCCTTAATATTTAGTAACATTATATTATAGAAAAACCTTTTGAGTTAAGGATCGACCATTAGAGATTAAGTTATATCTTTAACCAACCAATGCTCAATGAAATCCAAAGAAGATGGATCGAGTTCTTAGCAGAATATAAATTTTGTAGAGTATATCAAAGGTAAGGAAAATAATGTTGTTGATGCCTTGAGTAGGAGAAGACATATAGCCACTTTCACTCAATGTCATGTGGACTTAACAGACCAAGTTAGGGAAATGCAAGCATAGGACCAATTTTGTAGTGAAATTTGAGCCAATATGGAAAGGAACTTTGAACAAAGTAAGTATTTAGCATAAAGGATGGATTTTTATATTTTAAGGACATGGTGGTGATCCCTAAATATGGTTATTTAAGGAAATTGATCATGCAATAGGTGCATATATCTTCTTAATATGCTCACCTGAGAGGGGTAAAGATGAGGGAGAACATGAAAAAGACCTTCTATTGATCAGTATTGAAGAAAGATATCACCAATTTTGTGGCTTAACATTTGGAATGTCAAAAAGTGAAATTTGAGCATAGAAATCTAGTGGTATAGTTGAACCTACATGACATACCAACATGAAAGTGGTAGGTGATATCTATGGATTTCATAGTGGGTTTACCCAAGACCTAATACCAACATGATGCAATCCTAGTAGTGGTCGATAGATTGACCAAGGTTGCTCATTTTATTCCAAGAAACACCAAGGAAAATGCCCTAATAGTGGCCAATAGATTTTCCAAAGAGATTTTTAGGTTGCATGGTTTTCCTAAGATGATCATTTTATATAGGGACTCTAGATTTACATTTGAGTTTTGGTAGGTCCTTCATCATGCAGTTGGCATGAAGTTGAATATTAGCTCTGCATATCATCTAGAAATAGATGGTCAAATAGAAAGGGTGAACCAAATCATGGAAGACATGCTTTGCATGTATTTCATGGACCAAAAGTCCCAATGAGGAGGATTTTTGCATCTAGATGAGTTTGCTTATAATAATGGATACCATGCTTCATAAAAAATTACCCTATTTTAAACCTTATATGGAAGACGATGTAGAACTACCATATCTTGGGATAAACCATAGGATCATATTATCATTGGGTCAAATAAAATCAAATATATGGAGGAGTATCTTAGGGTAATCAAGCAAAGGCTTAAGGAAGCCACCGATCATCAGAAGAGCTATGTTGATTTCAAGTGTTCAGATAGAGAATTATCTATGGGAGATAGAGTCTTCCTAAGAGTAAAACCAATGAAGAGTTCCATCAAGTCTTCTAAGTTAGATTCCCATTTTTTTGTACCTTTTGAGATCACTAAAAATATTAGTTTGGTGGCTTACATACTTGCCTTACCACCCAACCTATCAAATATCCATGACTCTTTCCACATATCCTTACTTAGGAAGTACATTGTTGATCCTAATCATGTGTGGGATATTTCAAAATTGTAAGTGAAAGATCCATCATCCATTGAAGTAATGCCAGTGAATATTTTGAATTTTCATTCCAAGGTGACAAGGAAACAAACTCTAGAATAGTGAAGGGTTAAATGGGACCAATATTCTAATAAAAATGCAACTTGGAAAAAAGTGGATGATATGAAAATATATTTTTCTTATTTGTTTGAATAAAGATAAAATGTAAATTTTTGTAGGAAAACACAACAGACTGTGTTTAGTCCAAGGGGGTAGTATGTCATGACCCACCTTGGAAGTACTAGCTACTCAAGTTGGACTATGTATTAGAAAATGATGTTTAATGCTTAGATTTGTTGTTTTTATGGATATATGCTTCTAATATTGTGTCCATTTTGTATAATAATATGGTATTGTTGATGCTCTGCTTGGTTGTAGGATCAGGTACTCTCATAGGTGGACAAAAGAATTGGCCACAAGGAATGAGATACCATATTGAAGGGGAAATGATGATGATGAGTCCTTCATCAAATGTCTCAAGGTAAAATGAATGAATACACTTTCATGTAGGTGCATTATTTTTTTCTTATGCTCATGTTCATACCATTGGACCAAGAAAGTTGCTTGCAACAAGTCTCCTTAACATGAGTCGATGATATATTATGTCTATATTAAATAAGGAGCCACTCATTTAGGGATAAAATGATGGTATGAAACATTAAGAGAATGCATTTTTTCTTGCATATGGATTGTTGGTTTTTATTATATCCTTGTGCATCCTTGAAAGAATTATTTGGTTGATAATAATCTTCATTTGCCTAAGGTTGATAAATAATCCTTTAAAAGAATGCTTGAGCTTTTAGTGTGAGAATTGATTTTGCATGTTTGTGGCAATGATGGGTCACCTTTAACCTTGGTGGTGGTGGTGCTTTTAGTACCTTGAGATAGCAAAGGTGAATTTTAATTTGGTTTAATGTATGATGTTTTTTTTTCTCTACTTGCTACATTAAGAGGTGCCTATATAAGGTTTTAATGGACATGGAGGAAACACTTTTAGCATTAGCACTTATCCCTAGTGCATAATGCTTTACATTAGTCCTTATTGGGCCTTTAAGAGAGGGTTGGATGGAATGAAGATGGGGATGACACAATGAATTAGGATCAAGGAGAAAGGAATGTTGTAGAGGTGTAGTGAAGGGATAAAATAATGCATGCAGTAAGAGGATTAGGGAGATGAATGCCACTAGTTCTTTTGTTGTGTGCTAGGTATTATTTGTAGCTTATGGTAATTGAAATGCTTGGTGTTATGTTTTTCTTCTACCCATTTTCCTTATTGTTGTTGTTGGTTAACTGTGCTTCCATTTTAGCCATTGCACTATGTGTTGGTTTGTATCTTTAAATAGGTTTTAATTTGATTTTTAAGCCTAGAATTGAGTGCTTGCTTCTACCATATTAGAATAGGTTTTCTTGTGTGGCAAAGGGCATTGAAGGGTATGGCAAAGTTGGAATATTCTCTATGCATTTGCATCGTTACTAAATATCCTTGAACCTTAGAATTTAAACCCTACCCATTAGTTGACACCCTAGTTGTGTGTTGTTAGGACCTATATTGTAGTGTGCATGGTGCTCTTTTGTTCATCTTCTTCTAATTTCAAAATAGATGGTATCGCTATGTGCGTATGCCAAAAGGGTTAGTTTTAGTGTTTAATTCTAAGGTTGAATCAATTATTAGTTCTAGCCTTTCATTGCTTAGTTAGCTGAGCTTTCAAGCATTTAAGCTTTTGGATAGAATTATTAAAGTTAATTCTTTCTTGTTGCTTTGGATAATTGAAATTACCCTTAGCTAGTCAATGCTTGAGAAAAATAATTCTTTAGCTTTAATCTAATGTATAGTTTTGCATAATCTAAGGTTAGATTAATGCAATATTATTTTAGATTTGCTTTGTAAGATTAATATTAATTAATCTAGAGTTTTTGCAAATAATCTAAGGTTAGATTAATGTAATGTTAACTTTAGATTTATGTTGTAAAATTAATATTATTTAATCTAGAGTTTTGCAATAATCTAAGGTTAGATTAATGCAATATTAGTTTATATTTTCTATGTAAGATTAATGTTAATCAATCTATAGTTTTGCAAATGATCTAAGGTTAGATTGAAGCAATGCTAACTATAGATTTGTTTAATCTAATGCAATATTGATATTAATTAATATTTAGTTTTGCAAAAATCCAAGGGTAGGTTAATGCAAAGTAAACTTTAGATTGCTATCAATCAAAAGGAATATTATCATTTAATAATATTTGGTTTTAAATGATAGATTAATTAATTTTAATATTTATATTGCAATTAATCAAATGATAGATTAATTCATTCTAATATTTAGATTGCAATTAATAAAATGATAGATTAATTCATTTTAATATTTAGATTGCAATTAATAAAATGATAGATTAATTTATTTTAATATTTAGATTGTAATTAATCAAATGATAGACTAATGATAGATTAATTCATTTTAATATTTAGATTACAATTAATCAAATGATAGATTAATTTATTTCAATATTTAGATTGTAATTAATCAAATGATAGACTAATGATAGATTAATTCATTTTAATCTTTAGATTACAATTAATAAAATGATAGATTAATTTATTTTAATATTTATATTGCAATTAATAAAATGATAGATTAATTTGTAGTCTTGCAAATGAATGACAAGACTTGCTAATGATGGATTGATTAATTAGATATGGTATTGATGTATGGATTTGGACTTAATATTTGTGGAAAATATTTTGGAAAGAAGTATGGGCTTCTTTTGCTTATGGAATTGATGTGTTTGGATTTAATATTTATGGAAAATATTTTGGAAATAAGTATGGGTTCTTTTGCTTATGGAATGGATGTGTTTGGATTTAATATTTATGGAAAATATTTTGGAAATAAGTATGGGCTTATTTCACTTATGATTTTTATGCATTATATCATATAGAATGAATTCATACCTGCATATGAGTTGTTATTATCCCCACCTTCCTATCAAAGTACCGTGGAGGCCAAAGGACAAAGATGTTAGATCATACTAAATTAAAACTTCAATTATTATTGGAGTACTATTGAAAATCACTCTTGGTGAAAGAGGATTTATTTTAATAGAAGCAAAGACTATTATTTTGTAATCTAGACATTTAATTGGATGAATATATGGTGTCATGTTGTTGAATGGTTCTATGATTCTTATCCATGCTAATGTTTTGATTTAAATATTTGTTAGATTTTTTAGATAAATAGTTTGTCTTCCATCCTATAAGGTGCTTTGTTTTAATCAAATATAGACTAATGATAGATTAATTCATTTTAATCTTTAGATTGCAATTAATAAAATAATAGATTAATTTATTTTAATATTTAGATTGTAATTAATCAAATGATAGACTAATGATAGATTAATTCATTTTAATCTTTAGATTACAATTAATAAAATGATAGATTAATTTATTTTAATATTTAGATTAAATATTAAAATAAATTAATTGGATGAATATATGGTTATATGTTGTTGAATGGTTCTATGATTCTTATCCATGCTAATGTTTTGATTTAAATATTTGTTAGATTTTTTAGATAAATAGTTTTTCTTCCATCCTATAAAGTGCTTTGTTTTAATCAAATGATAGACTAATGATAGATTAATTCATTTTAATCTTTAGATTGCAATTAATAAAATAATAGATTAATTCATTTTAATCTTTAGATTGCAATTAATAAAATAATAGATTAATTTATTTTAATATTTAGATTGTAATTAATCAAATGATCGACTAATGATAGATTAATTCATTTTAATATTTAGATTACAATTAATAAAATGATAGATTAATTTATTTTAATATTTATATTGCAATTAATAAAATGATAGATTAATTTGTAGTCTTGCAATGAATGACAAGACTTGCTAATGATAGATTGATTAATTAGATATGGTATTGATGTATGGATTTGGACTTAATATTTGTAAAAAATATTTTGGAAAGAAGTATGGGCTTCTTTTGCTTATGGAATTGATGTGTTTGGATTTAATATTTATGGAAAATATTTTTGAAATAATTATGGGCTCTTTTGCTTATGGAATGGATGTGTTTGGATTTAATAATTATGGAAAATATTTTGGAAATAAGTATGGGCTCCTTTCACTTATGATTTTTATGCATTATATCATATAGAATGTATTAATACCTGCATATGAGTTGTTATTATCCCCACCTTCCTATCAAAGTACCGTGGAGGCCAAAGGACAAAGATGTTAGATCATACTAAATTAAAACTTCAATTATTATTGGAGTACTATTGAAAATCACTCTTGGTGATAGAGGATTTATTTTTATAGAATTAAAGACTATTATTTTGAAATATAGACATTTAATTGGATGAATATATGGTTATATGTTGTTGAATGGTTCTATGATTCTTATCCATGCTAATGTTTTGATTTAAATATTTGTTAAATTTTTTAGATAAATAGTTTTTCTTCCATCCTATAAAGTGCTTTGTTTTAATGCTTGCAAAGAGAGAGAGAGAGAGAGAGAGAGAGAGAGAGAGAGAGAGAGAGAGAGAGAGAGAGAGAGATGTTTCTTTGGAAAGGGTTATAAAGGTAAACTTGTCTAAAACTCTCATTTTAACTTGGGCTTTTGTGGGGTAGCAACACCTAATTCCTGTGTCCATGAGAAGATAATCACATAGAGTGATTATTGCTTGGATACCATCACAAATATGGGGATGAAAAGCATGAATTTTAAGGGATCATTGCAGAGGTGCAATTAAACTAGAGTGAGACATTACACTTCATGGACCTAGAATAGACTAACTTATGGTTGGAACATGGAATTGACATCTCCCTCTCTAAAGGTTGAGAAGGGATAATCCTAATGCTAAGGTCAAATAGTCTGCATTCATGGAGAATACCAAAAAAGTGGGGATACTTTTGGAAAGCGTCCTCTATACCACAAAGGTAAATGAGGTAAACCTTAGTTACATATGGGAGATTTACCTCTCCTATCCACTCGAGTGATGTCTACAACATCTTAGACTTAAAATGTGGGTATGTCTAGTCAATATATGTATTTCATGGATACTCTTGTGAACCTTCTTAAGTTCAAAAAATAAAAAATCTATATCAGGTTGGTTAGCTTTTGGGGTTGTTACAATTTGGCTTCTTCTACATAAAAGGATACAAATAGGGGAACAACTTATAAAAAGAGGCTACCATGGTCATTTCAGGTGTGATATGTGTGGGGAGAACCTCAAAATGCTCTGCCACTTATTTATTGAATATCATGTAGTCTCAAATTTATGGTATATGATGGTTATCTTACTTGTTTTTAACTAGTCTAGCTTTACCATCCTAGAGCATATCTGGAGGGAATGGAATTCATAGGATAGAGTAGATCGGTATGTTAGGTAGATAGTGTGGGTAGGAACTACTCTTATACTTTGGAACATATGGAAGGAAAGGAACAACCACATATTCAAACAAGAGTATTAGGATATCCACTATATTTTGCAAAATACCACAACTAACATAGTAGATACAGTCCAACACACATTGAAGTATCTCTAGGAACCCCACCAACAATTAGAACAGATCATGAGCAAATTAAAAATAATTCCTAAGGCTATTAGTTAAAAAATGGTAACCATAAGGAAATTTAAAGTAGTTATAAAGGTAAAGTGACATCCTTACCTATAGTATTAGGTAAAATTTAACATATATGGAGCATCATGGGGGAATCTACGAAGAGCTAGTGTAGGAGGGATAGGAAGATAGTCGAATGAAACTCTAATTTTTACCTTTGCATATAGTCTTGGAATTATTTCCAAAAATTTAGTAGAGGGTTGTGGCATCCTTATAGGGCTCTAGGAGGCTATTAAGGTAAGGTAGAAGAAGGTCCAAATAGAATCTAAGTCATAAGCTATGATCAACCATATAAATAATCCAAAGGAGAATAGGAGACTTCACTAGAGACTGAGGATAATTATAGAGAATATTTAGATGGTACAAACAATATTTATATATATGGAATGCAATAACATCCCTAGAGAAAAAATAAAGTTGTAGATGTGATGGCCAATGGTGCTCTAGAGAAAGGCAACCTCACTTTTAATGGCTAGTCCCCTAGATGGTGGGCAATATGGACTAGGGAAGATCTTATCTCTATCCTATCTCTTGATGGTAGCATCATTATATGTATATAGTTTTGCAATTCACTATATTAAGTTGTTCCTATTATACATGGGTTGCTATAGTAGATTAGCTGATAGAGAATGTAACATTTATTCTTTTTCTAAATCTTGGATTAAAACTCTATATCTATGGGAAGATAGACAATGTATCTCTTCTATTTGAATTTTGTAATATAAATTATTTTTCACCCAAAAATATGTTTGAATTACTTTACTATTTATTTTATTTTAATTTCATGATTAGCTCCTTTGCTAGTTGGGGATATTATGATCTATGATATTTTTTGGTTTACTTTTATCTTTATCTATTATATTTTGTTTTTCTTCTATGTCAATACCAATTAATTTATGTGTCATGAAGAAAAAATCCTTAGTTTAAGGTCGTACCATCATCAATATACTATTCTAGCATGAACACCAAGGCAACATCCGTAAAAAATTCTAAAAATATTACATTTTAGTAAAATAATTAAAACTCAAAGACAAAGCTTATTTTTAACCAAAATTTAAATATGTTTTGATCATAGCATATTCCATTCATGGATCCCTTTTGTTTTAATGGAGGCATGTTGATGGCGGATGGGAAATCACACACTCACAGACTATGAATTCTCATTCATTAATCTGGAAAATGCATACAGAAACAGCTCGCAGGCTTTACAATAACCAGCGCTCGGCTTGGTTTTCACTATCACACTCTACATGCGATCTTCCAATCCACCACCCTAATATATTATAGAAATTGGGTTTGTATAGAGGCCCTGACACTCTGAAACCTCCTTCGCAAAAATCAAGACACCAACCCGATTTAATACTCCACTCCGCACGGTCCCTATCACCGTCGCTTCCATCAGATCCTCTGTGCGACCCATCCTTTTTGTTTCCCATGCTTCTTGGTTCCCATCCGATTTAACTACACCTTGGTGCCACATGTCATCCTTGCCCTACAACCGCTGCCTGAAATCTGTCGTCTTCTTCCTCCAGCTGCACTATAGTAGGGGTCACGAAATCGTGACATTTTTCTCTCGTTGTCCGCTCCTCCTTCGGGTCGCAAAATCGTGACATGTCGCGATTTCACGATAGCTTTGAATTTCGCCTTCACTTTCTTGCTTCGGGTCACGATTTCGTGACATATCACAAAATCGTGACAATTTCCCTCCTTGGCTTCTTTCTGCTCCTTCAATCGCAATTTCACGACATGTCGTGAAATCATGACATTTTCTCCTCCTTCCCTTCCAGTCTCCTTTCGGTCGTGATTTCACATGTCATGAAATCGTGAAATTTTCTCCTTTGTACCTTCCTTGTCTGCTTCTATCATGAATTTGTGACATCTTTGGTGTTCTCTCTCTCTTTTCCACTTCGATCGCAAAATTACGACATGTCACGATTTCGTGACATCTTTTCTTCTTGCCTCCTCTCGCTCCTTTGGGTCACAAAATCATGACATGTCACGAAATCATGACATATTCCTCCTTTGGCTCCTTCGCTCGCCCCTTCGTTGTGAAAATGCGACATGTCATGAAATTGTGACATATTTCTTCCTTCACTCCTTCTTCGCCTTCAGGTCACGAAACTACGACATGTCACAAAATCGTGACATTTTCTCCTTTCGTACTCTCCTTCTACTCCTGGGTCATGAAATCATGACATGTCACGAAATCATGACATCTTTGCTTATAGCATTCTCCTTCCTGCTTGGGTCACAAAATCATGACATGTCATGATTTCGCAACATCTTCTTCCTGCTGGCTCCATTCTCCATTTATGTCGTGATATTGCGACACATTTTCTATCATGATATCACGATAGCTTTCTCCGTCTGCTCCTCTCTCCTCTTCGTGTCGTGATATCGCGACACTTTTTCTATCACGATATCATGACAGGTTTTCCTCCTCACCCTCCTTACCTTTTTTTGTCATGATTTTGTGACATGTCATGAAATCATGACGTTCTTCCTCCTTAGGCAATTTTTCAAATGCCTCTCCATCGGATGCTACTAGATGCTCCCTGCATCAGACAATCGGGGTTGGTGGAGAAGTGATATTCACTTCTGCACTATCTGGTTACTACCTTCTGTAGCACCTCCAGACATTCATCTGCCTCTACAGCCTATTCGAACCCTTTCTCCTGGCCCAAACAACTTTTGTCTTCCTCCAGACAGATTCTCCCACTGCTGCACACTTCCTCATCTGCAGCCTGCTCATACTCCTCCTCTTTGCCAATTAAATTTTTACCTTCTTCCAGGAAGATCCTGGCACTGCTGAACACCTCTTTGTCTGTAGCCTTCAATGGCTACAACTTCTGATGAACTCCATCTTTTATCCTTTTTTGTTTTTCCTCACGCTGTCTACATAGCTCCCTTTGTAGGGCTTTCACTTGCCTCTGCAAATCTCTTCGGAGCAGCTCCTCTTGCATGGCTTGCACTTGCCTCTGCAACGCCAAGAACTCTTCCTCCGACACCATATCCTCTTGCAGGGCCTGCACTTTCCTCTGCAAAGCCATGAACTCTTTCATTGTCATCATATCTCCCTCAGATCCTGGTGTAACTGCCTCATGTCCGATGATCTATTACACACTCAGGAACCCTAACTCACTCTTCTCTCACAGAACCCTACCATAGATCCTAGCGCAACTGCCTCATATTTGGCGAATCTGCTGTGCACTCAAAATCTTCTAGCTCTGATACCACTAATGGCGGACGAGAAATTGCACACTCATAGACTACAAATTCTCATTCATTAATCTAGAAAATGCATACAAAAATAGCCCGCAGGCTTTACAATAACCAATGCTCGGCTTGGTTTTCACTATCACACTCTACGTGTGATCTTCCAATCCACCACCCTAATCTATTACAGGGATTTTTATAGACGCCCGACCCTTTGAAACCTCCTTCGTGAAAATTGAGACACCAACCCGATTTAATACTCCACTTCGCATGGCCCCTGTCACCACCGCTTTCGTCAGATCCTATGCGCGACCCATCCTTTTCATTTCCTGTGCTTCTTGGTTTTTGTTCGCTTTAACTACACCATGGTGCCACGTGTCGTCCTTGCCCTGCAACTATTGCTTGACCTCTGTTGTCTTCTTCCTCCAGCTGCATTGTTGCAGGGGTTGCAAAATCGTGACATTTTTCATTCTTGCTATCTGCTCCTCCTTCGGGTCATGAAATCGTGACATGTCATGATTTCATGACAGCTTTGCCTTTCGCCTTCGCTTTCTTGCTTCGGGTCATGATTTCGTGACATGTCACGAAATCGCGACAATTTCCCTCCTTGGCTTCTTTCTGCTCCTTTGGTCACGATTTCACGACATGTCACGAAATCGTGACATTTTCTCCTCCTTCCCTTATAATCTCATTTCGGTCATGATTTCATGACATGTCACAAAATCATGACATTTTCTCCTTTGTCCCTTCCTTGTCTGCTTTTGTCATGAATTCATGACATATTTTGTGTTCTCTCTCTCTTTTCCACTTCGGTCATGAAATCGCGACATGTCACGATTTCGCAACATCTTTTCTTCTTACCTCCTCTCGCTCCTTCGGGTCACAAAATTGTGACATATTTCTCCTTTGGCTCCTTCGCTCGCCCCTTCGTCGCAAAAATGTGACATGTCGTGAAATCGTGACATCTTTCTTCCTTGGCTCCTTCTTCGCCTTTAGGTTGCGAAACCGCGACATGTCGCAAAATTGTGACATCTGCTCCTTTCGTACTCTCCTTCTGCTCCTGGGTCATGAAATCGTGACATGTCGTGAAATCATGACATCTTTGCTTGTAGCCTTCTCCTTCCTACTTGGGTCATGAAATCACGACATGTCACGATTTCACGACATCTTCTTCCTGTTGGCTCCGTTCTCCGTTTGTGTCATGATATCGCGACACATTTTCTATCGCGATATCGCGACAACTTTCTCCGTCTGCTCCTCTCTCCTCTTCGTGTCGTGATATCGTGACACTTTTTCTGTCGCGATATCACGACAGGTTTTCCTCCTCGCCCTCCTTGCCTTTTTCTATCATGATTTTGTGACATGTCACGAAATCGTGACGTTCTTCCTCCTTAGGAAATTTTTCAAATGCCTCTCCATCGGATGCTGTTGGATGCTCCTGCATCACATGTCTTGGTCTCTCTTATTGAAATATAATACCTTAGGTACATAATGATGCATGGATTTCTCCAATATATGTTGGATATGCCTTGTTTTATTGCATAAGAATTTCATGCTCTAGGTACACTATAATGCATATATAACATGTCTTGTTTTTAGGAGCAAGGTGTCTCTTTGTGATTATTTATTCAAAAATATTAATTATGGCCACATTGAATTTCTTTAGAGTATGATATTTTTCTTTGACAAGTGGCTTGCACTCTACTAGGGACATGTATTATTCTCTTTTATTATAACTTCATTATTTGGGTATGTTGTAATGTGTAAACTTGGCAACTATAGTGGAGTCATGCATTATTTTATTCTATAATAACTTCATGCTTCATGTATCTTGTAGTACATATTTATTTCTACTATCATAGTGAGCATGAATCATTCCGTATTATAGGAACTCCACAATCCTAGTATGCTCTATATCCTATCTTAGGGGCATGCCTTATTTTATTGTCTTTTGAGAGAAACATGCTTTTTTTAATTTTCTCATCATGGACTATGCATCTACCCTAAAGAATTATTTTATTATTTTCACATTGCATACCTTTTCCACATGAAATTCTATATAAATTGATTATATATGTTGATCATTTATGGATTCATTATGCTCTTTCATATCAATAAACACATTTTGCACATGTTGGATTTCAATTATGACATATTGTTTTATAATATTATCATTTAAATAACATGTACAATATAAAATGCAAATAAATTAAATGAAAAACTTGCATACATAAAAAAAATCTGAAATCCAAATAGATCATATCATATATATCTCAGTCACTTTCAAGTATAAAATAATATGATATGTATGATACAATATGGGGCACTAGCTTCCATAATCCTAAGATACCTAGCAACCCATATATATAGCCACATGTCCCTATAGACCTAGATACATATATAAGTGTATCATAGTGTCTACAAAATTAATCTCAATAATAAATCTTAACATTCATTTGATTGTGATTTGAGTGCTCATTTATCACTTTGGGAGGTCCTAATGCTATATAAAATCTAATTTGAGATAGAAAAGTGTAGTCCAACTAGCTTACCTTAAACTATAGATAAATATATTTAGGCTTGTATTATTTATTATTATAGTGCCTAGTCTGTAGCATGAACCTAATTCTCTTTCTCTCTCTCATTCCTCAAATGTATTGTCTAGATATATAGTTCCATTGGATAATTAAAAGTGTTACAAGTAAATGGTGAGCATACCTCAATGCTATCCAGATTAAATATTTATATTAGGTTCAATCTATAAAATTATCCAATAAAATATGGAAATACTTACAATGTCTATATAGGAATAAAATAAAGTACATAAATTAGAAACATCATCAATATAATACAAATTAAATTTTAAGCTATGGTGAGTAAAAAATAATTATGTTAGAACAATGTGTAACTATATTATTTGATTTAAAAATTATACCTATGTCCCATACCCTATAGTTCTTGCATTACCCTTCATGGTGTCCATGATAGCCTCAACATATGGTCACTCATCTGAACCAACAAAGGTTGTTTCTAGGTTGGTTGTGTCTACTCCAATATCCACTATTTCCATGATCTCTATCTCAATATATTTATCCTATACTTATCATCATCATCCTCATTACCCTCCTCCTTGGTTATATCCTTGACAATATCCTCCTCCTTATTTGTATCCTCAATTGTGCCTTCCTCGGTTTTATCCTCCATTATGCCCTCCACTTCAAAGACATCTTCTACTCAATTGTTGTATCCTCCTCCTCATACAACCTACATTGCTAGTGGCTAAATCATGTTAACTCTTTTCATCATCCCACATAGTTGGAATAGAAGTATTTATTTATACGTGCAACAACACCATCATGAAATGCACCTACAATTATGGTGTTTGTCTATGGTCACTCCTAGTCTCTAAGTCCTCTATAATAGTAGACCATCATCCCATGCATACCATGACTGTTTCTTGCCTAATCTTGGTGATGCTGAGTGTCATGGTCATGGAGGTGGAGGCCCTCTTACACCATAATTTTTCCTTTCTCTTTGATGACATTGTTTATACTATAGGATTTTCATGGGCCTCTCTAATAATACATCCTTAAACTATATTAGAACTCCATCCACTTGGTGGGGATCTACTAAATATGCTTGATTATATTAAAAATAACTATTAATTAAGGAATTTATATCTCCTTTTGATCTCATAGGCATATGCTAACAAATATAGATAAGTAATTAAAATAATCATGTCTCTTAGTATCAAGGGAGGCACATTAAGATGGGATGGCCCATAAATATGCTCCCAATGATGAATATAAGTATCTCCTAGATGAATCTTGTGACATAATTGTAATGGCACGTACATTATGGATTAATCATAAATCCATGTGTAAGTAGAAACACTAGCCCACCATCCACTAAGGTAATTTCATGATATTCTAAGAAATAATCAAAGGAATTAATAATGAACTATCCACCCCATTTAATTTGTATGTGTACCATCCTAAAAAGCATGCACCTAAGCTATTGCATCAGTGTACCAAAGATTAAAACAATAAAACATGAACAACAATGAATTGAACAAGAATGTAAGGCTTCTTTTATTAAATCTTTGCCAAATATTGGTTACAAGTATGTCCCTCTTGGGGATACAAGATCTTGATACAAATTTGAAGGCCCCTAAAAAAGGATGGTGCAATTCATAGGCTTTTAAAATAGACACGAACTACTCAAGGCCTATGGATATCTTCTTCTCACCTGCTTGGATGAATTTTATGCCAAGAATATCTTGACATTGTCAAGAACCTGAGATTTACGTTCAAGAAACAACATAGAATAATTAAGAACATAGGAGGCCTCTCATGATGAGGCTCTTATGGAATATTTGCAAAGAATATGGCAAAATTTGCAATAAAACATAAATATATGTCAATGTAAGCAAATATATGTGCAAGAATGGTAAACTAATACAAAGTATGCTTAAAGCTAATCATATCTAATTAATATAACATCAAATTTGCATTGAAAGCATGAAATAAGTCTAATCTAAGAAGATTAATGCAAATTGGTAAATGTGACAAAATAAGGACAAAGCTACCTCAAATTCTACTAATTAACCATACAAGTATGCAAATGAGAGTTAATCTAAGCTAGATCTAACTAATTGCATGGTTGGAAATAGAAATCTACTGCTAAAATGGAAGGAAATAAACTTCAAACCCTAGTTGCGGGTCCCAAGTGTAGTTGGCTCTATTAGCAATGGCTAAAAACCATGGTTGAGGTGAAAATATTCTTTTTATTGCAATCAAAGCTTGAATAATGAAATTACTTCAAGGAAATGATGATCAAGGGTCATCTCTATGTTCTAGAATGAATTGGTGGTGTATATTATTCAATTTTGTTGTGGAAGTGGTTCAATTGGGAATGAATGATCTCTTAAAGCTCTTGAAACCTCCATAGATTCAAATACAGACATGATTCTACAAATTGGTAGCATGTAGACACTCCAAAAGGGTTGTAAGTGGCTCTGCAATTCAGTAGGGCTTCACTGCATTCAATTGAAAAGTCTTATCCCTTCTCTCCATAATTTGAATGGGGGTCTTATAGCCTTCTCAATTCCTAATACTAGCTTCCTTGGGAAGCCAAGATCAAGAACCAGGAGGTTGGAGCAGTTGGGAGGAAGAATTCGAAAGCTTCCTCGCTTGAAACCACTCGAAATTCATTTTCAGGGCCATTATAACTAATTTTGGCCTGGCTTGGGATTCCATGACAATTGCAGAGCTAGCCGAAGCTCTTAATCACAGCTAGAATCCTAGCCATGAGTGTCAACTATGGTTGAGATCTTAGTTGTATATGCCATCAATGACTAAAGCTAAGTAGGTTAAAGCTACCTAATTTGAGTAATTAAAACGACTATTTTACCTTGGAATGGTCCAAGATCATTCATATGGTCTGCAAAGATGTCCATATGAGTAATCCCATACACATGATGTATTTTAGGTGTCTACAGATGCCCCTTTTGGGATGTGTTGTGGGAACACAACGTCGAGCAAAAATAGACCGCCTAAATCCATGTTGTAGGTCAAATGATGATCATTGATCTGATCAACATTATATGCCAAGTCCTACAAAAGGACGCACATATTAGAATAATTGCTTCCAACTGAGGGAAGGCTTAAATTTGTAAAGCTTTCATGTGTCCATGACAATCGGGTAGCCAGTGCTATGATTGTTTCTATAGGTGGAAAGCTTCAAGCTTAACTATGATATTTTCTTTTTGCCCCAACAATGGGTATGTTTATGATAGTTTTTAGCAATAATTCATAAGACAAACATAATTTTGACAAGATTGAGTGATATTTTATTGAATTTGATTATGATTGTTGATATTATGACTTCCCCCTCAAGTGATGAGTCACTTGACCAAGATGAATAATTTGGACGATTTAAGACTTTTGCATTTTGTTATATGGCAAGGCCTAATTCAACCATGATTTCAACCGTTAATAGTAATTGTACATCTCTATCCCATAGAGTAGTCTAACCACAATGGCCTTCTTATAGAATCAAAATGATAGCAATTCCAATTAGGCTTGTGTTGAATCACTATTGTCGATGATTTGCTAAAAATATCATAAAAGAAATGAAATGAATACCTCATTCTCGTGGGGCAGTCTGACCACCATGGCCTTCTTTGGGATTGAAGTTACGTCATTTCAATTCAACGATGAATGGTAATTTACTCATCTTGTTGGATTTTATGAAGCATAAGTCACTGCAACACCAAGTGTGTAGGGTAAATAATTGGATACAAGGAACATTTAAATTTTGAATTATGCGATGTTTTTATTATTTTACAATTTTTTGAAGATTTCTGGATTGTTGAATATTTTTAATTTTACCTTTTGAAGCTCTTCATGGTGAAATTTTTAGGGTATTTATTGCTAGCTTCTAGTCGTGGTTGTCAACCACTGATAGTTTTGTCAAATTTCTTAGCCGCATCTGACAATTGCGGTAGGAAAACCCTATTTTTGCACCCATGGTTATCAGCCATAGCTGAGGGCCAACTTGGAAATATAAAAGCAAAATTATGTCATTTTTAATTTCATAATTTCCATTTGCCATTTGCTGATAGAGAGCTCTGAGAGGTGAAGTTGCATTTCTGACATGGAACATTGCCAAAAATTACCACCTACATCGATGATTAACCAACCAAAGGTGTCCACCAGTGTGAAGCCGGTGCTACGAAGGTAGTATTGCAAGCCTCGCTATTTAATTTTACCAAATTTTAAAATGAACCACATTAATTAATGGGCTTAATAAACAAATTAAACTGTTGGCAATGAACCACACCTTAGTTAGGTTTAGACTAGGCTATATTAGTGGGTGGATTTTAATTTTTGGGGTTGCTTATGGTAGGAAATGGCCTGTAAAGAGGTTTTTCCTGTAGTCATGGGTGGCAGTCATGGCTGAATTCAAACCTCAATGGTCATAAATATGATCGTTGACACCGATCGCAAGTGAAAACCATGGCTAAGAAACTTTAGAAGAATTTTTAATTTTTTGATTTTTGACTGGAATTAATTAATTTGTTTTTAATTTTCCAAGTACAATTTTGATTTTTTTGAATTTTTTGAGTGTATTTTTGACTTTTTTTGCCTTTTTGAAAGGAGTTTTTGATTTTTTTTGGCTTTCTAAGTGCATTTCTGATGTTTTTTGTGATTTTTTAATCATTATGCTTATTATTTGACCTTAGACCTTGACTGATAGAGCGTGGGAGTCAGGTCTCCTCTATGAGATCCTTCCTAAGATAGACTATGCCAACTGGGATTGGTTTGCAACCATAGGTTTCAAGTATGTGCTATAGTTATCTTCTATCCGGGCTGACCAAGCCTATATGACTGCATTGGCCCTCCGCAAGGATGTGTAGACCAATACATTCCACCTTCCCACCATTGAGATTATTGTTACATTGGAGGATGTATATTGCATCTTTCGCATATTCATTTATGGTGAGGCCATCATATCTTTACCTACTATGATGAAGGCTACCATATTCCAGTGAATATTTGGTGCCCGACGAGATGAGGTGATGGAGGACACTGACCATGGTGGGGTGCCCATTGAGTACTGGTATCATGAGTAGGTCTTCTCATGGTGGTAGGCTATGCTAATGCACATCATTGTGCAGGTTGTGCTACCAGACACTTTTGGTGTGAGGTTCCCTTGGAACCTCTTGGCTAGGATACAAGACTTGTTGGCCAGCACCACCACGTAGTCATTAATTTTGTCTTAGGGGAGTGCTCTTCTTGTGTAGCTCTATGATGAGCTATATCAGATCACTCAACATAGGAGAGTAGGAGTAGGTTGTAGCTTGTTGCTCTAGATCTGGGTATGGGAGCATATCAGCATTGATTGACCTAGAGGACTGCCCCTACAGATCAACATCATCATAGAGGAGTCGTAGTGCTATACTTATTGCTGGCCTAAAGAGGCCAAGGATTACAGGAGTAGAGCCCATGCAGGGGATCTCCATTATTATATGGACTGATTAACAGTACTACGGGTAGGGCATATCATATAGCACTCGTACATGGACTATCTTGCTTGGGAGGAGGTGGACCACTACCTGAGGTAGGTGAAATATGATATATGGCTCATAGGGCACAAGACCGATGTGCATGAGTTCTTCCACTTCTCACGCATCTATAGATAGTTTTGAATTTATCAAGATATCCCAAAAAACTAGTTATCTACCACCAACTTAAGGCGGAGACTCAGCTAGTCTAGCCTCATGCAACCCCCTTATATGATGAGGATGATGACTACCAGGATTTAGGATTTGTGGACATAGGTACCACGATAAATTATGATTCTTGGTGGACTACCAAGTTATGGCATGGTGGCAGTCCTCTAGGTAGATCTAGAGATGGGGAAGTCGCAGAGGCTGCAAGTGTCGATCCTAAGATATGATGATTTTTCTAGCGTATAGAGGGTGAATGGGACCAAGCCACTATAGTAGAGGAGGAGTCCCAAGATGAGGAGGAGGGCAAGGAAGAGCTTGATTATGAGGTGTCTCAGGTTAGAGCCCATGTGGCTAGGCTACAGTCACAATTACATATTGCATAGATGTAGATTTTTGATAGGGATGCCTCCATTGATACACTATAAGTGCAGATGGGTGCATTGGAGTCTCAGATGATAGTGGAGTAGACACAGTTGCAAGGGTACTAAGAGGAGAGAGCTACATTTTAGGCACAAATTACCACTATAGATACAGAGATAGATAAGATCACTAGGTACTGTGATCTTCTCTAGTCTTAGTTGGACTATAGGACTGCAGAGCGAGACCTACTCAAGATAGTGAGAGGAGATTCCTCAATCTCTTCGGTTGATCCTACCACTCCAACTGTATAGGAACCAATAGGGTTAGACATGGTTGTAAAGATCAAGAGACTACAGGCCCTCATATCTGATAGTACCAAGTAATATGCATCAGATGAAACCTATATCACTCTTCTGGAAGGTGAGGTCGGACTATGCAGTGGTGTAGTGCCAAACAAATATGCAATTTCAGGGTCACAAAGGACCAGGACATGTAATACTGGGCAGTCATCAACACGGACCAATCACAGGACTGGTATATTAGAGAGGTCCATGGGCACAAGCTCTAGGTAGACTCACAGAGAGGGGGAAGATGGTGGAGGAGACCAGCCAGGGGGTGTAGGCCTTGTTTAGTACATATATTCAAGATATGTATCATTTTTGAGTATAAGGTCTGAGGACCTACATAGTTGTAGCATACAGGTATTTTTGATACACCTCTATGTACCTTTTGACACACACACATATATGATATAAATTTTGATGTCTCATTACATGTATTATGTGTTGTTTATACTTATGTTTATGATATGCACATGGATGCAATGTTTAGATGCTATGTTGATTTGATGCTATATGATGTGATGTATTGATGACATGCACTAGCTAGTTGATGGATGTATGACTATATACTATGATCTAGATGTGTATATGGACTACTTATGTATGCATATAGATGCAATGGTTTATTTTAAATGCATGTTTAATTTGATTTAATTGTATGCATTTAATTTATGATGTTATGATATGATGAATGCAATGTATGTAATGCATTATTACATGATGTAATCTAATTTAAATGAACTTGTATGCTTTAATCACTTAAAACATAAGGAATGAATGCAACATGAATTTAACAATCTAATGGATGACACCACATAATGTATAAAAAATCATGAATGAAAATGTTAAATCTTATCATAATAATTAATCATTTTACCATCCATATACGACATGGTGAGTTTGACATATATGTAATGATTTGTGATATGAGATGTATTGTTGCTATAAGGAATTTTTGAGGTATTCCATGAGACTCAAACACCCTAGTTAATTAATCAAAAGTTGTATAATGACTATACTAAAATCCTGAAAGATAAAGTTCTTGTTATGAAAGACCTAGATATTCATTATACCTATGTGTGCAAATGAATATATTAGATGATACATAAGAATACCTCATTTTCATTCAAGATTCATTCAGCCCATTGTTGTAATGAGGATCACCAGATGTCCACCCTGATCCTACGTTTGAACGCAGTT
Source organism: Wollemia nobilis (assembly GCA_028583015.1). Taxonomy (NCBI): domain Eukaryota; kingdom Viridiplantae; phylum Streptophyta; class Pinopsida; order Araucariales; family Araucariaceae; genus Wollemia; species Wollemia nobilis. The sequence goes on from JAQPPZ010002224.1 coordinate 4,594,251, forward strand.
AAACTAGACCACTAGGAAATACAGGCCACCTAAATCTAGTTCATTTGTAAATTTTTTAGAACTACTCCAATGCCAGGAGGGATTAATTTAGCCCATTACTATATTGGAGATTACTCAATGGATTTGAGTATTGAATATTTTATGAATTCAATCTCTTCACCCCCTTATTTTCTTCAATTTTATTGGGATACTTGCTCATGTATAGTGATAAAAATCACTATTTATTTTTCTTTTGTTTTGAGCAAGGGTTTTATTTTATTTTGGATTTTTGCTCATTTTTTAGGCAAGGTATTTCTTGGGTAGGGGGAACTTGTCCTTTTTCCAATGATCAACACTCTAGACCATACACATCACAAAATGAGCAAGTAAAAACCTTTCACTTAAGGTGACTAGGACCACTTTGTAGTGTTCATATTTCCTTGTGCTAATTAGGATTTCAAATATTTTTTATTAGTGATAGAATTTTGAAATATGCTAGGTGCTATCAAAACTAGATCCTATCTTCAAAAGCAAAGCAAGATTTCTACCAACACTAAGAAGATCACTAGGTATGGCTGAATGACTATAAAATCCTAGTATATTCCTCATAATAACAGGAGGGGTTGTGTTGAGAAACACAATTACTTACAAGGGTGATGGATGATGATGATGCATATATGAATGATTGAAATACAAGTGTGGCATCATTTGTAAGATTGCAAACACAACATATCCTAATGCAAGTGCAATGGATGGAAATGCCTAATGCAATGCAATTAAATGAATGCATGCACAAAATAAAATGCATGATGCAAATATGTTTTTAATTTTTGATGTTTTGCAATGTCTTTTTTTTAATTTGATTGCTTTTTCATTTTTATGGATTTTGATGTTTTCCATATTTTTGATGTGTTGATTATTTTGAATGTTTTTGAATTTTTGAATTTATGTGTGGAACGCCTTAAGATGAAGGATATTGAGAGGTTCAAGCTCTTCAACACCCTCAATCAATGTTAGGTGATATGTTCCAGGTCCTATCTTATATGAGATGATATATGGACCTAACTAGTTGGCTATTTATTTATCTCGCAAGTGCGGTGGTAGGTTTGAGTTTTACTAGTTTTCTTTCAGTGCAAGATCACAAACTTTAAAGTCTCTCAGATGGACTTTGTTGTTATAGGTTCACTTTAGGCATTCCTAATAAACACAGATATGCTCAAGGGTATTCATGAGATGTTCATAAAGAAGCATCAGTTTATTGAGGTGAGCTTGTCGCACAGTATCATCATCAATTAACTTTTTCAATGCGTTGCATAGGGTTGGAATATCCAACTCTAAGGGAATAATGGCCTCAGTGCCATATACTAGAGAAAATGGGGTTGTCCTAGTGGGTGTCTGTATACTAGTCCTATAAGCCCATAATTTAAGGGGCAGCTATATATGCCAATATTTGTAGTTCTCCTAAATAATATTTTTCAAGATAGCTACCACAATCTTGTTTGAAGCTTTAGCTTACCCATTTGCTTACGGATAGTATGGAGTCACAAAAATATGTTGTATATTATATTTAGACATTAAATCCCTCACATTTTTATTCTTGAACAACGTTCCATTATTCGATATTATTTTGGATTGTATCCCAAAATGAATAATGATATTGTGAAGTATGAACTCCGTAATACGTGCTACAATTGTCGTTGTTAGCAGGATTGCTTCCATCCATTTTGTAAAATATTCAGTAGCTATTATAATGAATGTATTCCAGCCCTAGATAGGGGAGAGATCTTTCCAATTAGATCTAAACCCCACTGAGTGAATGGCCAAGCCACTTGAATGGGTTGTAATATCTGCAATGGCAAGTGCATAATATTAGCATGATGCTGATATTTAACATATTTCTTGACATACGTGGTGCAATATTTTTCTATAGTGGACCAATAGTAACCCATTCGAAGGATGCGATTGACAATTGCCATGCCATTGAAATGGCCATCACATGTACCATCATGAGCCTGTGAGATAGCCCAAGTTGATTCTTGGGGCTCAAGACAATGAAGGAGAACTCCATCATAGCTTTGATGGTATAAAATGTATCCTAGCAAGACATACTTTGTCACTTTCTATTTGAATGTGCATTTTGTGGCATGCAATAATCCCTGAGGGATTATACCAAGTTTAAGGAATTCATGTAATTGTGACATCCAATCCTGATAAGATTTCACCTTGATAGACAATACGACTTGTTCCCCTTACGGTTAACTATTGCAGACTGGGACACAACCTTTTGGTGAATGGTAGTGCCATTCCCCATAGGACCCTACGATATCAAAGACCCCTAGGGAACCTTCTTGATAAAGTCTCTCATTTTATAGAACCACTCATGGTTTGGTTATATATGAATCATGTTGACTGATTCTTTATTTTCAAAAGCCTCATGCTACATCATGGATTGTGACACGTCTTCACATGAATGGTAGTAAAACCAGTAGATGGATTTTGAGGGATCAAATATTCCAAAGATACCATAGTATCTATGAATTTGTTTGACATACAAGGGATTGCCTCGATGTTGTACCACTCTAGCTAGGCTAGATAAGTGTCAGCAAGATCCTTATAAGGTTTTAGGATAGGACATCTGCATTGAAATAGTCCCTTAACCTGGTTAACAATGAGAAGGGAGTCACCAAAGATGTTTAATCTTTTAATATTCATGGTGATTGTTGTTTGGAGGCCCAATATTAGAGCCTCATATTCAGCATTGTTATTGGTACAAGAGAAGTCTAGTTTAAACGACAAGGGCATTGGAAGAGAAGTCTAGTTTAAATGACAAGGGCATTGGAGCACCTTGTGACATGAAAAAGACAATTCTTGTACCACCCCCTTCCTCACACTTCAAACCATCAAAGAATAAAATCATATCAACTTTGTTATCTCATTATTTAGGTTTGGGATACTTCGATAACACAAATATTGCATCATAAAGAAGTTCTAATACAAGAGGCTTACTATCTTCAAGAGGTGCCTCTGCCAACTGATCAGCTATGACCTATCCCTTGATGGACTTTTGGCTGATGAATTTCAAGTCAAATTATATCAATAGCATGATCCACTTTGCAGTACATGTATTAAGATATGTCTTGCTCATCATATACTGTAAAGGATTTTGTTTTGATATCACATACGTCGTATGACATAGCATGTAGTGGCACAACTTATTAGTCACAAATACCACTACTAAGCACATCTTTTCTAAGTATACATACCCTAGATCATAACTCACCAAGATGTGGCTGGTATAATATATCGCTTGCTCTATGTCTTGCATGTTGTTTTGGGCTAGCATGGTTCCCAATCTAAAGTTAGTTGCTGATATATAAATCAAGAATGGCACATCTGGTCTTGGTGAAGCCAGTATTGGTGACATTGCTAGGTATTTCTTGATTTTAGCAAAGGCCTTTTGATAGTCCTCATTCCAATTGAATGAGACCCCCTTATGTAGCATTTGATTCATGCATCAACATTTATCTTATAATTGTGTGATGAGTCATTTTATGAATGCTACTTTTCCTTGTAGGTTTCTTAGCTCTTTGATATTGGTGGGAGGATGCATTTCAAGTATGGCCTTGAATTTTTCTAGGTCAAATTTGATCCCTCATTTAGAAACGATGAATCCTAAGAGTTTTCCTAAAGTTACACCAAATACACATTTCTTTGGATTCAACCTAACATTATGCTCTATCAGGCGATAGAATACCTTCCTGAGAACCTCAACATGCTCTACACATAGCAATGACTTTACCAATAAGTCATCAATATAATCCTCTAGGATTTTGTGCATGTAGTCATGAAATATGTATGTCATGGCCCACTGATATGTGGCACCAACATTTTTAAGACCAAATGGCATAACTTTATAACAAAATGTTCCCCATGGTGTTGTGAATATGGTTTTGTGCTGGTCTTTGAGCTTAATCCAAATTTAATTGTAACTAAAAAAACCATCCATAAGGGAAAGCATCTCATGACTCGTAGTTGCATATACGAGAGCATATATGTTGGGCAATGAGAATGAATCCTTTGGTATTGCCTTGTTGAGGTCTCTGAAATCCATACAAACACAGATTATTCCATCAAGTTTTCCTATAGGTACCATGTTTAATAATTCCATATAGTCTACGGAGATAATAAACTCTACATACAACATATTTTGCGACACGTATTTAACCATTAAAGCGATATTTCGATGCATTTTCTCGAGATTTTTCTTGAATGTATTTTTAGAGGGATCTAGAGAAAGGTTATGAGTAACCAATTTTGGATCTAGTCTCAGCATATCCTTGTATGTCCAAGAAAAGAGATCCGGTCTCTCTTTCAGGAGAGGGATGAGGTTGGCACACTCATCAGGAGATAAACTTTATCAAAACTTAACCTTCTTAATATTAGTGTGATCATCTTTGATATCCACATCAAAGGTTTCCTCTACTGACATGTGTGATCCCTCCTCAATATGGTGAAGCATAGGAGTTATATGGATGTCATCCGTTGGGTTTAAAGGTTCACCATCAAAATTACCCTCAGTGTGATAAAAATCATGTGCACAGCCTGGTGCAAAGTAAAATGGTTGTAACATTTCTTCATTGGGGAAAAAATCTTCAGGCTCTATAGGTGAATCAACACAATCCCAATCAATAGAATCTAGATTAAGACATAGTGATTTGGAAGGATTGGCTGGGTTGTGGAGTGGAGTGGTCAGATCAATGGAGATCATATTGATAGAATGGGTTAGATCTCCAAGACCATTTGTGTGTCACTCTACATTATCAGTGTGGCTCTCATACCCAATATGTGGCTCTGGGGGTATGGGGATCTTCGAATATGGTCTATGAATAGACTATAAAATGGGATCATTTGGCTCAAGGAGCTACCTATGTGTAGGAGTATCGGGGAAGACTATTCGATAAAGTTCATTTGCATTAGCCGATCTTCCCCTAAGGTGTGGGCTAGGATAAACTCTTCGATACATTTCATCCATGTCGAATGGCTCATTACGGTGATGTAAATTTAGAGGCCCAAAGTAGGCCATATTAGTCTCATCTTTGTAGTCACTATCATAAATGAAGTATCCATCATTCCTACCCATTGGATCCATGAGTAATAGATGGCGTAAATGTCGAGGGCCTAAGTAGGCCAACTCAATCTCATCCTCATATTATTCATTGTTTGAGGAGTCTTCATCATCATCTATTCCAGAATCACATTTTGGTCCATCTCTTTTAGAAATGGATTTTGCTCTTACTTTCTCAGAAGTAATTTTTGATTTAGCATCTATCATTAGATCAACATTCTAGATTTGCATTTCCATGTCATTGATAGCTTCATGGATTTCAATCTCCAAGTTAAATCTTGGAATATATTCTGGATCGGCCTCCATCGAGATGTCATCATGATAAATCATAGGTGGTTCGATAGCAACCATAGTCACTAGCCGATTACCCCTTCGCATGTATGAAGGGTTAGGGTGATAAGGATTCCAATCCACATTATCCCCTAAACTGAGATTTAGGTAATATAGATATGCTGCTAAAAGATCATCCTATCCTTTGATATGGTAGCCCAACCTGAACCTATCAGTTGGAAAATGATATTATGGTTCATAGGGAGTTTGATGCCCTTGCTCGAATAAGCCAAGACCATAACCATGCCAATGGTAATGTTTAAAATATCACAAGGTGAAATTTGGGTTGGATAGATAATGAACATTCATAGTGAATGGTTTATCATCATCTTCATCCATAGGCGTGCGATCCGCAAGTTGGTCCAAACCTCCATAGATAAAATTTGTTTGGTTGGTTGGCACCCCTAGTGGTACCATTATCCCTATCAAAAAGTGATGGGCTTGAGGTCTGCCCATATCCTATGCAGTATTGATAAAAGGTGTGAATATCACATTTTGCATTATATACTCTGCTAGCCCAAGGTTAACCAAATGAATGGTCACCTGTGGTGTAGATTAACCTACTGAAGAAATAGGTGAAGCAGGTTGAGGTACCTCTTTGAATTCATTTTGTGTGTCTCCTTCATCCATGGGACAAGAGACTTTAGCATTGTCTAATTCAGGATTTTATTTTGACTCTTTGTTACTCATTATTGCATTGAGCTTCTATTCATTTCTAAGCATCATCGATGTTGTAGGCTTTGCCAAAGCTGCTGTTGTATGCACAAATGGTCATGGTGCTGATGTGAAAGGTCCAACACACACTTCATTTAGTTTTCCCTCTAGATGTTTGAGAGGTGATGTTGGCCTTATATCCAGGTGTGTTGAAGGAAGTATGAAATCTCTAGGAAAATCTACTTGATTCACATTTTTGAATGGCTCCTCATCGAAAGGAACCACATGCACATGACCCTCATGTACGTACTTGATACATTGATGTAGTTTTGAGGGTATGCATCATATCTCTCTAGATCCAAGATCTTCCTAAGAGGATGTTATACTGCATTGCACCTTCTAGTACATAACACATCATAGGTATGGTCTTCAGTCCAACTTGAATAGGCAAGACTATAGTATCGATCATTGAGCACAATGCATCGTTAAATGTTCTCAAAGTGAAGGTTGATGGCACAATATGCAATTTTGACAGTTTCAAATATGTTAAGGCCTTTGCAATAATAATTTTGATCAAAGATCCTATGTCAATCAATACCCGATTGAAAGGTTTGTGGTTGACACATGTAATTATATGGAGTGGTGGATATGTTGTAACAGTAGAGACCATTTTAATCTCATGACCATGAAATTGAATCATTATCTCTCGATACTGCTGCATATATATCCCATAAAATTTTTAAATGCTTCTAGGTCTTGGGACTGGACTTCAATGGACCTCAGATATCCATTACTATCTCCCAGCTTAGGATATTGTTGTATCAATTCATATATTGATAGCTTTATTGAAGCTATCTATGGGCTTTCGATAAGACTAATTCTTATGGACACCATCGGTCTAGTTGGTGGGCTTGGCATATTGTTTTGTGCTGGCCTTTGTGGGGGCACAGCTTAAACCCTGATCAAATCAAGAGGTGGATATGGTCACTCATACCTCCCCTTTCTTGTGACAACATTTACCATACCGACGAAGCCTTGCGTAGGTGGATCAATTTACACTTGGTTCACTTGGTCAGCATTATTCCTCAAAGGCTCGTGGTTTGGAAGAGGATTTTTTAGTATCCCTATATTTTGGTTATCTAGAGCCTAAGGGTTGTCAATAATTAGCTCACCTTTGTTGATCATGTTTCGTACCATGTGTTTAAAACTATGACATCCTTCGATGCCATGTCCTTTCTACCTATGGTATGAGCAATACTGATCCTCCCTATACCCTCTCAATTTTGGTTGATTAGGGTCTTGCAACTTGATCTCGGGTAGGTTGATAGCCTTATCCTCACGCTATTGATGAAATATTGATGTCATTATCTCCAAAAATGGTGTGAACTAGCGAGGAGGGAATTTTTCCTTATTCTTACATTTTTTCCTATTTTTGCACTGGTTGTATTGTGCAAGAGGAGGTTGGGCCTAATAATTCTGCTATTGTTGACCCTTGTCCCCTTTCTGGAGGTTCAACACTACTTGATTCACATGGACTGGATTGGCCTAGTAATTTTTATTTTAGGTGTTATTTTTATTCCAATATTTTTTGTTCTAAAGCTTCAAGTTACCCTCCTGTAACTTGATGTCCTCAATTACTTTGGCTTGTACCAAAGCCTCCTCAAATGTTTGGTATTGATGTAGCTACAACAATAGATATATATGCTTTGCACAAATATTTGTAAACATCCAAGTAAGTTTTTTTGTTGGAATGGAAAATGGTATCTTTGCCATCAACTTTCTCCATATCTTTCCATACTCCATGATTGGCTCATCATCGTATTGCATTAAAGTGGCTAAATCGGATAAATTTATTTCCTTCTTGATACCGAAGGAGAGGTGTTCAAGAAAAGTGTTGAGGAGCAACACACCCCTACTGAAAACAAAATTTTGACTTCTTTAAAATGATTAATTTTTTATTTCCAATGGAACCCTCTTGAAGTATTTTGATTTTATTTCCAAATTGTGCATTCATCAACGTTTTAAATTTTGTTCGCATCAAGGTCTTGCGATTACTTGCCTAAAGAATTGATCTTAATTGAATTGATCTGGATATTTTCCCTTCAATGATATTATTTTAGATTATTAATTTTATAAAATTAACCTTCAATAGTTTTCCTAAGTTCTAAATTATTAAAATCAAATTTTAGGGTTTTCCTCAATTCTTCATCTTACCATAAATTCATATAAAATTTGAAATCAACATATCTTTTAATTGGGAAATCCATTTGGAGTGATTAAAATTATGGGTGGAATATCTTGATCTCTTCTTTCCAATAGTACCAAATTTGCCTGAATTTAGACATAATTTAATTTCCAAAAATAGCAATTTTTTGTTACAGGTTGTGACCTTATTAATGCAATATATCTTTCTCAAAACTGAATTTTTGTATTTTCTTTACATATTTGGATACCCTTTTGGCTGTTAGACAAGTTTGCAAAATTTCATCTAAATATGAGAACTTTTATTTTTCACCTATTTTGCACTATTAGGATTTGGGAGTAAATTTCCAGAAAATATCAAAGCTTGCTCCATTTTGGGAAAAATCAAAGCTTGCTCCATTCTGGGAAAAATCAAAGCTTGCTTCATTCTGGGAAAAATCAAAGCTTGCTCCACTCCGAAAAAAATGAAAGCTATCTCCATTCTGGAAAAAATCAAAGCTATCTCCATTCCGCTCAAAAGAAAAAATCAAATCTTGCTCCATTTTGGAAAAATCAAAGGTTGCTCTATTTTGGAAAAATCAAAGCTTGCTCCATTCCGAGAAAAATCGAAGCTTGCTCCATTCTAGAAAAATCAAAGCTTGCTCCATTCCGAAAAAAAACAAAGTTATCTCCATTCTAGGGAAAATCAAAGATTGCTCTATTCCGAAAAAATCAAAGCTTGCTCCATTCCAAAAAAATCAAAGCTTGCTCCATTCCGGAAAAATCAAAGCTATCTCCATTCAGCTCAAAAGAAAAATCAAAGCTTGCTTCATTCCGAGAAAAATCAAAGCTTGCTCCATTCCGGAAAATCAAGGCTATCTCCATTCCGAAAAAATCAAAGATTGCTCCATTACGGATAAAATCAAAGCTATCTACATTCTGGGAAAATTCAAAGCTTGCTCCATTTCAAAAAAATCAAAGCTTGCTCCATTCTGGAAAAAATCAAAGCTTGCTCCATTCCGAAAAAATCAAAGCTATCTCCATTCCGGGAAAAAATCAAAGCTTGCGGATTCATATTCCGCATTTTATTTACAATAAGTGTGACATCATCTTAAATATTTTGCAAATTGATAATTCGGACCTCCATTCCGCAACTTTTCTTTGTATAATTATTCCCCTCCACATTGCATAGTATTTATTTCAGATTTGATTTCGCTTGGGCTTATGAGTTAAGAACTTTCAAATGGAATCCGTGGTTTATACAAAGAAAGAAGAAAACATTAGATTTTAATTTTTTTAATTATTTTTTTGCCCTAAAATTGAAAGCTTTTAACTTAGGGTTAATTAAAAAATTAAATAATTAATTAAAAAATTAAATAATTAATTAAAAAATTAAAATCTTAAACCTTAGAAAAATTAAATTAATTTAATTTAATTTTAAATCTAATGTTCTAACATTTGCCTTTTTTAAATTTTTGGAGGAATTTACCGGTGGATGCATTTAATGGTAAAATTGATGGTGAAAGTGATGGCAGAGAGAGAATTTCAACGTGGATCAAGCAAAAAGGATTGTACAGGGATAGAAGGCCCGGGAAGTCAGTGATCCATCAGAGGAATTCATGAAATGCTTTGACAACTTGTCGAAAGATGAAGATACACTTGCATGCAGTCTCCATTTGATGGGGATGAAACCAGATCTTTCTTCGTCATTTATGACAAGATATTCGAGTAAATTTTCAGAAGTGGTTAGAATTGAATGAAACTGTTAAAATATATTTTATCTTGTAAGGCCCCCTTGCGGTGGAATTTTTATGATAAGATTTAGATCTTTGGAAGAAGATATTTTTGAAAAGATCAGGTTTTGTCCTGAGTCTATATATACTTCTTTTGAATATAAAGTCCGGATGTGAAAACTTGGAAATAAAAGACTTCTAGCAAATTTTAACAAGTTTTGTCTTGAATGCTTTCTCCTGTACTTGAGGTTGGTGTGACATCGTTTTCTGAAATAACATGGTCAGGAGCCTAATATTTTTCTAGATTATGATAAATGCATCTTCTTCTATTTTCGTCTCGCTTAAGGATTTATTTAATTTAATTGTAAGTCTGTAATTGTGTAGATTATGTTAGGTTGTTTAGCTTCATTCTATTCTTTGTATGCTTGATGAAATTAATAACTTAAGGTTCAAGCTGGTGTTCTAATTGTTTTGTTCTCACTATACAAGCTATACTGCTGGTGAGAAACACCAATTTTCATTAACCACCCTTATGTTCATAATTTTCCTTTTACCTCTGTGTTGTTCTGTCTCATGCTCAAGGTTGAAAGTGGTCTTAGAAAGCTGGAAACTTTCTTCATTTGATGATTGTCTTGTTGTGAAGCTGAATAATTTGATTGATTTTTTGTAATTTGCAATTGGATTAGACATCCTCTCTTTTCTACCCTAATTTGCTCTCCTTGTTTTATTTCTGAAAGGTTCTCATTTTTACTTTATTTAAAATTCTTTATTCATTTATTCCTCTAAAATGTGAAGAGCTAGATCAAACAAAATATAAATCTGATTGACAAACCAAAAAAAGTGACAAACTGAAGTTGAACCCCTTTGTAGGCATACATGTAGTCCACTTGAAACTATTTCAGAAGTGGAAAATAGCAAAAACGGTCGACCCAACCCTGTAACTCACACCTTGGATAACCAGCAAGATCTTAAAGTGAGAGGGAATTTATTCCCATTAAATTTTACTTGTATTTTTAGTTTACTCTCTGTAGGGTGTGCATGAAAGTCGAGCCAACATAAAATTGGCACTAGAAGGAGGGCTTGAACTTACGTTTGGCATTTTTTTTAAGATAATTAGTTAGGTTGGATTCTTCTTTCAGAGTAACCAGGTCCCACCCAAGAGCTAGAGAGCTCCTTGTGTCTGAGTTGGAAACCCCAAAGAGAAGTAATCTCAGGAAGGCCAAATTCTTGTCTAACATAGTTTTGTCTCCATTAGTGCTTCCTCCAATTGTGACTCAAAATACTACCATTAATAAAATATTCATGGCCAACTAGTTGGGTTCCATTGCTTTGAATGTCCCTGGTGTAGCCCATGATTTATCAAGAAATCCTAAGAAATATTTTCCCACCTACAAACATGATGGAATCAGAACAACGAAAGAGAACTTGGTGGCGTTGAAAAATACTTTAAAATTATTAAATGTGCAGCATGAAGGTGTGGCTTGCAAATTATTCTCGTTCACCACACTTGTAGCATTTGACTTTCTTCATATACTTGTAATTCCTTGAGTCCTTTTTCATTTTGATGAAGTTAGCTTCCTCATCATTATCTAAATCTCTATCTGTCTCTGGATCTTTCCCTTTATTTTTATCTAAAGCTTTGAATGCAATTTCTTTATTTAGAGCCTGATGCTTATCTATCCTCATCTCATAAGCTGTGAGATTTCCTTGTAGTTCTTCCATTGTTAGCTTGTCGATATTCATTGTTTCTTCTATCACTGAATTGCACCATAATTCATGGGAAGTGATCTCAAAACCTTTTGAGTAACATCTAATTCTTTCATCTCAAATCCTAGGCCTCTCAAGGTGTTAGCAATCTCTTTCATTTTCAATTCCTCGAATCTTCTTCTATGAGTTTGTAGTTTTTCCAACTTTACCTTGGAATCTCCTTCATAGGTATTCCGCAACTTGGTCTACATTTCATTAGCTAAATTACATACCATGACCTTTGCAAAATCTGTCTCACGAAGCCCACTTAGAATACAATTCATTTCCTTTGCATTGATCGCAACCAATTTAGTGATAGTCTTATTTGTCTCAGGATCACCTTCAACCTTATACTCTTTTGCAACCGTATGCCATACCTCATATCCTTATGATATCAAATATTTCTTAATTCTCATGCTCTAAAAAGCATAATTGTTACCATAAAATAGTGGAGCCTTACTTGTAGATGATCCATTCTGTGAAGCCATCTGTGTTCTTGTAGAATATACCCTCAAGTTGTTAGCCTTTTCGAAGGAACCCAATCTGATACCAATTGAAGAACACAAGATTATACTAAGAGGGAAGGGGTTGAAGCATGAATATGTGGCTTGCAAATTTTTTAAATCCTACGAATGCCTCTATCACCAGTTGGGATGGTTTGGAAAAGGTTTTTGTATCCTAATTTGGTCAAGTGATTGATCCTAGTGTCCTATATCAGCAGTTTTCTAGCATTAGAAGAGACTCTAGTGAAACTGTTAGGTATTTCAATATGAGATTCTAGAAGGCTTATGGTAGGATGATAGGTCATTCATTCCCAAGTGTAGATTTAGCCCTAGAGATTTATAATAATTCTTTGGATCCGGTAACCTCTATTTTTTTGAAAAGAGATACCAATATAACTAACTTGATAGAGGCTTATAAGGAATTTCTAACTCTTGAAAGGTAGTTGGGACCACAATCAGTGAATAATCCTTTGATACCCTTTATTACACAAAATATACCCATTTTGAATCCCATTCTGCATTAGATGATATTGCCAACATGTCAAACTCCACCCAAGGAAACTCTACTACCCTTGGCACACATTGGGCATGTACAGGTTGAGGAGAAAGAGTGAGATAAGACTATAGTTGAGGGAGTTTCAAAAATAGTCCAAAAATTGGCAAATGATTTCTTGAGTTTCAAGAGGTAAGTATCTACGAGATAAAATTCAAACATATTTCCTTACAAAAAAAATAGATATTCTAGACCTCCTTATGAACCTAACAAATATTATAACAAAGAAAAGGGTTCTAAAGTGAATATTTATGACTTGGCTTTACCTAATTGGTGTAGGATTCATGGAACATCTCAACATGGAGAACTAGATTGCTTGGAATTTTGTAATGCTTTTGAAGATTTATCTGGTGAATTTGGTTATCCTAAAAATAAAAAAAATCTTGATGGTGCTAGTTCATCCAAAAATAGTACAACTATGGTGTTGGATTCATTCACTTTCTCGAATGAGTCTGAAAATATTGCAGAAGTGCCTATGGATGAAGTGCAAGATTTTCAATAGTACATAAGAGATAATTACAATCTTAGGAATAGAAATCTAGAGCCCAACACTACATCTACTCCTCCCAACAACTCTCACAATATTCCTCCTGATCCTTATCCAAATAATAATCCACCTCCACCCAAGGGGGGAGATCCAAAAATGCAATATGGATTTGTTTGTCTGCTCAAAAAAGGGTATAATATAGTGGAGGACATGAAGAAAATCAAGGTTGACATCACCCTTCATGAGCTAGCTTAGATCACTGAATAGAGAGATAATTTGATTAAAAATTACTTTGAGCCCTCCACAAAACCTCCAAAAAAGGGGAAGAAAATAGCAAATGCCAATGTGACCATCTACAAGAAAAATACTGAAGTTTCACCTTTCCTATTGACAGTCCATATATTTGGAAAAAACTTACATAACTGTCTGGTGGACTATGGTGCTTCAGCCAATGTCATGTATCTAGCCATTTGCCACCAATTGGGATTAACTCCTGTGAAGTCCGAGAGGAGAGTCATTCAGCTGGATAAAACTGAGGTCAAGGTAATAGGTGAACTTCAAGGTATACACATCCAATTAGCATCTAAACCGAGAGCACAACACAAAATTGATATTTAGGTGGTAGATATCCCTGTAGGATATGGAATGCTTCTAAGTAGAGATTGGTCAAAATATTTGAATTGGTATTTTGCCACTAATTTTTCACACGTGGTTACCTTGGAAAGGTATAGCAAATCAGTTAAAAATTGATAGGGAATTTCGGTATAAGCTAATGATAAATGAATACAATGTCAAAAATGATACTGTTAATTTTACTGATGCAGAGGTAGGAGTTTATAATCTGACAACTGAATAAAAGGTAAAACTAGTTAAGGCTCTGACTAATCATAATAATGATGTTTGGACACTTCATGTTGATGGAGAAAAATCTAATCAAGGCTCTGGTATAGGGTTTTTTCTTAAAGGGCCTCACAATCAGACATATTTTATGTCTTACCGATTGCATTTTCTTTATACCAACAATTTGACTGAGTATTAGGTACTAATATTGGGATTAAAATTTTCTTTAGATAAAAATGTGAAAAATATCCATGTTTTTACAAATTTCGAGTTGGTAGCCAATCAGGTAAAAGGTAAGTTTCAGTGCAAGACTTATTACCTAAAAAGAATACAAAAATCGAGCTTGGGATCTCATGGAAGATTTCAATGCTTTCAATCTGATGCATATTCATAGGGAAGAAAATTCACCTGCAGATGTTTTGGCTTCATCAGCTACCAATCTAAAGCCCTTGGAGAAATTTAAATGGAAAAAAAAATTAGTGAAATTAATTCTTTGCCCTTCTGTTTCAGATAATGTAGATACATTTCAAGTATTTTATGATGACCATCAAATTATAAATTTCTTACAGAATACAAATTCATTTGAAAAAACCATAATTGATGACGGTCAAAGGGATACTATGCTTGAATATTTTGATGATGATAGGGGAGTAATGAGGCTGAAAGACAATAGGATTCCTAGGGGAATGGTAGAACTTGAGAGGTTGTTTGAAAATGATCGAATTAAGCAAACGATAAATTCTGAGAATTCTGTTGGCATGACAGGGAATAAGACTGAAAATTTGAATGTAGAAACTGAAGGGGATCCCAAGCACATTCAATTAGATAAAACTTGTGACCTTGTAATTAAAATATATCTCATGGAGTTACTGCATAGGTCTAAGGATTTTATGGCCTAGTCTTATAAAGACCTCAATATTTTTGATCCGAAAGTGTATACACATACTATACCCCTGAAATAATTATGTAAACCCTTTAGGCAAAAATAGAGACATGTTAATGCCTTTTTGAAATATCTCATCCTGAAAGAGGTAGAAAAATTATTGAGTGCTGCCATTATTTTTCCTATCAGGCATTCTACTTGGGTAGTTAATTTAGTACTAGTTAGAAAGAAGAATGGAGAAATCCGTTTGTGTGTGGATTTTAGGAATCTGAATAAGGCTTCTGAAAAAGATAATTATCCTTTTCTTTCCATGGATGATGTATTGCAGATTGTGAATGGTTTAGATATGATCTCCTTATTGGATGGATTTTCTAGTTACAATTAGATATTGGTGGAAAGAAAGGATAGAATGAAAACTGCCTTCACAACCAAATGGGGCACCTTTGCCTATAAAATAATTCCATCCGGATTGATAAATTTTTGATCCACCTTCCAACGAGCGATGGATCATGCCTTCAAAGGTCTCATGGGTAAGTGTATTGTGGTATATATGAATGACTTAATAGTTTTTTCTAAATCTTGATTTGATCATTTCAAACACTTGGAGTCTATTTTTGACAAATGCAGAGAATTTGGCATTTCTTTAAATCCAAAGAAATGTGTCTTTGGTGTAACTGAAGGAAAAATCCTTGGCCACTTGCTCACAAAAGACGGTATTTCTATGGATCCTGAAAGAGTTGAGGCCATATCAAATATACCCTTTCCCAACTCTAAGAAAGATTTTAAATCATTTTTTTGGAAGATTAACTTTGTTAGGAAGTTCATTTTTGGCTTTGCTGAAATAGTCAAACCACTCAATGATATGTTAAAGGATACTGCTTATATTTTCTGGTCAGTAGAAGCCAAGGTGGCATTTTAAGAGATTAAATCTGCTATCCAACAAGCCCCAGTTCTGGTAAGTCCAGATTTTAGTACATATTTTTACCTGTACTCTTTTTCCTCTAAACATACACTTGCTGCAGTTTTAACTCAATAGAGAGAAACAAGAGAGCACCCCATTGCCTTCAAAAGAACCAATCTAAATGGGGTTGAGTTGAAGTACTCTCATTTGGATAAGCAAGCCTATGCCTTAGTGAAAGAAGTTGAATAGTTCAGGCATTACATTTCAAGGAGCAAAGTCCATGCCATAGTCCCTGATCTAGCTATTAAATATTTGTTAAGTCAAAATAAATTGGGTGAGCTGAGGGGCAATTGGGCCACAAAATTACTAGAATTTGACTTAGAAATTTTGATCTGCTAAATTAATCAGAGACCTTGGTCTATACCAAAATATCGCTAAAATACCTACAGAGGAAGGGATTAATCAATTGGATTCCAGGCTAGATGATTGGTATGGCGATATCATATATTTAATGAGCTCTGGGAGCTGCCCACCTCACCTAAATAGAACTCAAAGAAGAGCACTGAAGTTGAATTCATCTCATTTCCTATTCAAAGGAGGTAAACTATATAGAGAAAATTATGCTGGTTTATTTTTAAGATGCATTTCTCAGGAGGAGGTGAATGAAGTCTTGTCTAGTTTTCACGAGAAGTTAGGGTCAAGACATCTTTCAGGTTCTGCTACTGCACACAGAATATTGAGAGCAGACTACTATTGGCCTACATTGTTTAAATATGCACATATGCATGTGAGAACTTGTCATCAATGTCAGATTTTTGTAGCCAAAGAGACTAAACAAGCTCTACCATTACAGCCTGTTATAATAGACAAAACTTTCATGCGGTGGGGACTTGATTTTGTGGGAGTAATAAACCCAAATTCATCAGTAGGGCACAAATATGTATTAATCGCCACTGATTATTGTACACAATGGGTTGAAGCAGCAGCCACAATGAGAAGCACAACTCATGAAGTGATTGAGTTTTTGGAGGTAAATATCATAACCAGGTTTGGGGTTCCTTTGAATTTGGTTTGTGATAATGGACCAACCTTTCAATCACTAGAATTCGCATACTAGACATACCAGAAAGGGATAGTCATCAAATTTTCATCTAACTATTATCCCTAAGGAAATGGACTAGCTGAGTCCACAAATAAAATTTTTATAAATGCCATTAAGAAATCTGCTATAGATGAACCCAGACAATGGCATACATTACTGAAGTATGCACTTTGGGCTGATAGGATAAGACACAAAGAGGCTCTTAAAACTTCACCATTTACTTTTTTGTATGGTACTCAGCCTATTGTTCCTGTTTCTTTAAAATTTCCCACATACCAGTTTGCCTTGGATTATTTTAATGATCATGCAGGTGCAGAAGCTCATGTGTTGGACTTAATTAATTTACAAGATGAATGACTTCAGGCTTTGGAACATTTTAGTCGACATCAAGAGACAGTCAAGCGTTGGTTTGACAAAAGAGCAAAAGTAAAAGCCTTCAGAATTGCAGACCTAGTGCTCTTGTGGGACAAAGCCCATGAGAAGAAAGGTAAGCACACTAAGCTACAACCTCTATGGATAGGGCTATACTAAATTGCAAAAATTCCGGGTAACAATGCATTTCGTCTATAGGACCTGGAAGGTAATTTTTTGAACTTACCTATTAATGGTCAATATCTAAAGAATTATTTCTCAGTTGTTCCATCTGATATATCATTTGAGTAATTGAAGGAACATTTGTACATATGTATATATTTAAAAAAAAAATGTGTGTCTATGCTTTTTTTTAGTTTGTTTTTTTAGTTTTAAGTTAGTTTCTTGTAGTTTTCTTTGTTTTCATTTCCTTTCTTCTTGTGGGTCTTTCTCTTGGTTTCAAGAATCAAAGAAGGGTAATTTGATAAAGGGATGTTCTAAGTAGGGAGAGAGTGGTAATGTTTGCTATCTGAATTAATAGTAGGGAGAGAGTGTTAATGTTTGCTATCTAAATTAATAGTAGAGAGATAGTTCAAATTTTGTATCTTGCCTGCCATAATTATTTTAATCGTAAAAGAATTATTATGTTGTTTAGCTGGAGAACTCCTAGGAAATCTAAGAAACGTTGGTCATGAGAGGGAAACTCTAATTCACAAATATCATTTTAATAACTCGTAAGAGACTATTGGTGTTTGAAAACTAAAATGGTTAGTTGATCGATTATTTGGTGAATGAAATATCAAGGTAAATGCAACTTTCAAACCTTCAGTAAGGCTTCTCGGCTATCTAGTCTGTATTTTTCAAAAAGAGAAAGAGAGTTCCAAAAAAAAAAAAAAAGAAAGAG
This sequence comes from Wollemia nobilis, assembly GCA_028583015.1. NCBI lineage: Eukaryota > Viridiplantae > Streptophyta > Pinopsida > Araucariales > Araucariaceae > Wollemia > Wollemia nobilis. Next base: position 4,612,523 of record JAQPPZ010002224.1, read on the forward strand.
AGTTCAAAAAAAAAAAAAAAGAGTTCCATAATAAGAGGGAGATAGCCGAGATTTCTGAAAGAGAAATCTAAGACATGTTCACCAGGGCTATAGATGCTCCATGGTTGTGAACCAAGGTCTTAAAAATAAAGTTCAGAGTAATGTTGTCGGGGCTATAAAAGGCTAAACTAGCAATAGAGCTCTACTCAAATAAACTTTTGCAACCCAACAATCTGGTTAATCCTAAGTAGGAGTTCTAATTCATGGTCATCTTAAGAGGAAGAATTTATGCACTGCAACCACACACTAGAGTTTTCCTTGAGTGATTCAACATAGTATGTCCCTGGGAAATTTCAATGGATGAGCAGATAATGATTAAAATATTTTGAAAATATTTACAGCAAGGTAGGATGCATGGTTTAAATTGTTTTAAAACTAGAGTTCCGGGTTCTAAATAGTGCTACTATTTCCCCGTAGACGTCACCATTTGTTGAGGAGCAACACACCCCTACTAAAAAAAAATAATTGACTCCTTTAAAATGATTAATTTTTTATTTCCAAGGGGACCCTCTTGAAGTATTTTGATTTTATTTCCAAATTGTGTTTTCATCAAGGTTTTAAATTTTTTTCGCATCAAGGTCTTGCGATTACTTGCCTAAAGCATTGATCTCAATTGAATTGATCTAGATATTTGCCCTTCAATGATATTATTTCAGATTATTAATTTTAGAAAATTAACCTTCAATAGTTTTCCTAAGTTCTAAATTATTAAAATCGAATTTTAGGGTTTTCCTCAATTCTTCATCTTACCCTAAATTCATATAAAAATTGAAATCAACATATCTTTTAATTGGGAAATCGGTTTGGAGTGATTCAAATTCTAGGTGTAAGATCTTGATCTCCTCTTTCCAATGGTACCAAAGTTAACTAAATTTAGACACAATTTATTTTTCAGAAATAGCAGTTTTTTTGTTACAGGTTGTGACCTTATTAATGCAATATCTCTTGTTAAAAACTGAATTTTTGTGTTTTATTTGCAGATTTGGATACCCTTTTGGCGTTTTTACAAGTGTGGAAAATTTCATCTAAATATGAAAACTTTGATTTTTCACCTATTTTGCACTATTAGGATTCGGGAGTAAATTTTCGAAAAAATCAAAGCTTGCTCCATTATGGGAAAAATCAAAGCTTGCTCCATTCAGGAAAAAATCAAAACTTACTCCATTCAGGGAAAAATCAAAGCTTGCTCAATTTCGGGAAAAAATCAAAGCTTGCTCCATTGCGGGAAAAAATCAAAGTCTGCTCCATTCCAGAAAAAATCAAAGCTATCTCCGTTCTAGAAAAAATCAAAGCTTGCTTCATTCCAAAAAAATTAAAGCTTGCTCCATTCCAGAAAAATCAAAGCTATCTCCATTTCCCTCAAAATAAAAATCAAATCTTGCTCTATTCCGAGAAAAATCAAAGCTTGCTCCATTCTGGAAAAATCAAGGCTATCTCAATTCCGAGAAAAATCAAAGCTTGCTCCATTCCGGAAAAAATCAAAGCTATCTCCATTCCGGGAAAAAATCAAAGCTTGCTCAATTCCGAAAAAATCAAAGTTTGCTCCACTCCGGGAAAAATCAAAGCTTTCTCCATTCCAGAAAAATCAAATCTATCTCCATTCCAGGAAAAAATCAAAGTTTGTGGATTCCTATTTCTCATTTTATTTGCACTAAGTGTGACATCATATTAAATATTTTACGGATTGATAATCTGAACCTCCATTCCCTAACTTTCCCTTGTATAATTATTCCGCTCCACATTGCATAGTATTTATTCCAGATTTGATTTTGCTTGCGCTTATGAGTTAAGGAATTTCATACGGCTGATTTATACAAAGAAAGAAGAAAACATTAGAATTTAATTTTTTTTAATTATTTTTTGCCCTAAAATTGAAAGTTTTAACTTAGGGTTAATTAAAAAATTAAATAATTAATTAAAAAATTAAAATCTTAAACCTTAGAAAAATTAAATTAAATTAATTTAATTTTAAATATAATGTTCTAACATTTGCCCTTGTTTAAATTTTTGGAGGAATTTGCCAGTGAATGCATTTAATGGTAAAATTGATGGCGAAAGTGATGGTAGAGAGAGAATTTCAATGTGGATCAAGTAAAAAGAATTGTGCAGGGATAGAAGGCCCGGGAAGTCAGTGATTCATCAGAGGAATTAATGAAATGCTTTGACAACTTGTCGAAAGATGAATATACACTTGCATGCAGTCTCCATATGATGGGGATGAAACCGGATCTTTCTTCACCATGTATGACAAGATATTCGAGCAGATTTTCAGAAGTGGTTAGAATTGAATGAAACTGTTAAAATATATTTTATCTTGTAAGGCCCCCTGACGGTGGGATTTTTATGATAAGATTTAGATCTTTGGAAGAAGATATTTTTTAAAATATTAGGTTTTGTCCTGAGTCTATATATACTTCTTTTGAATGTAAAGTCCGAATGCGAAAACTTGGAAATAAAAGACTTCTAACAAATTTTAACAAATTTTGTATTGAATGCTTTCTTTTGTACCTGAGGCTGGTGTGACATCGTTTTCTAAAATAGCGTGGCCAGGAGCCTAATATTTTTCTAGATTATGATAAGTGCATCTTCTTCTATTTTTTTCGTGCTTAAGGATTTATTTAATTTAATTATATGTCTGTAATTATGGATATTATGTTAGGTTGTTTAGCTTCATTCTATTCTTTGTATGCTTGAGGAAATTAATAACTTAAGGTTTAGACTGGTGTTCTAATTGCTCTGTTCTCACTGCGCAAGCTAGATTTCTGGTGAGAAACACTAATTTTCACTAACCGCCCTTATGTTCGTAATTTTCCTTTTACCTCTGTGTCGTTCTGTCTCATGCTCAAGGTTGAAAGTGGTCTTAGAAAGTTGTATACGTTCTTCATTTGATGATTTTCTTGTTGTGAAGCTGAATAATCTGATTGATTTTAATAGTTGTAATTTGCAATAGGATTAGACATCTTTTTTCTGCCCTACTTTGCTCTTCTTGTTTTATTTCTGAAAGGTTCTCATTTTTACTTTCTTTAAAATTCTTTATTCATTTAATCTGCTAAAATCTGAAGAGCTAGATCAAACAAAATATAAATCTGATTGATAAACCAAAAAAAATGACAAACGAATGTTGAACCCCTTTGTAGGTATATAGGAAGTCCACTTGAAACTATTTCAAAAGTGGAAAAGAGAGAAAACGTTTGACCCAACCCTCTAATTCACACCTTGGATAACCAGCAAGATCCTAAATTAAGGGAATTTATTCCCATTAAATGTTACTTGTATTTTCAGTTTACTCTCCGCAGGGTGTGCATGAAATTCGAGCCAACAAAAATCATTAGCCAACTACTCGAAGCTGGTTATGTTGTGCCTTTTTAACTGGTTGAACTATTCCAAGTCAAGGCTTGAAAGGTTCATGATGAAGGTCCTCAATAACAAAGCATCATCACTTTGTATCTAAAAATACATGTTCATGAAACATGTGACATGCTCTTGGGCATCTTCATCTCCTAGAAATTTATCTAGCTTTGGCATCTTGAAGTGATCGGGATACACTAGAGTAGGCACTGAGGGACATAAAGGTGCATTGTGGATTTTTTTCAAGGTAGGCTTATGATAGTCGTACCTTATTTCTCAATGGCTCTTAATTTGTTTTGCCAAGGCCTTGTAGGCCTGCAAAGATAGAATATCCTCTTCCTTGAGAGGTCTTTGAGGAGCTTTTGGAGGTAGATTTTTCTTCGGTCGAGGTAGAGGACTAGGCTCATCCTCCATGTCCACTAAGGAGGTCTTAGGATATTCCTATTCTTGGTTGTCTCCTTCTACTTCTTCATACTGAGTACACCCATGGTTTTCGAATGCTTGGCACTGTAACATGTTTTGATATGTATAATGAGTATGATTTCTAGTATGCTTAAGGTGCAATTCAAGCTACAAAGTAGCTCGTCTATGATGGTGCTCCCTGTATTCACTTTGAGGAGGTAAATTGGTGCGAGCCAATTTATCTTCTCTCTCTACACGCTCCTTTTGGTCAAGGATGCGTTGCTTGCACATGTGTTGCTCATATAGATGTTACCTTACCAACCTCTACCATTCAGTATCTTCATTCTCAATGCACTCATGCTCTATGCATACATATTCCAATTGATCTTGGAAGATATGTTGTATTTTTTGACATCAATTTTTATGATTGATCTATAAGATCAGCAGTATGTGATCTCTAGTTACGCAACTATGTTCAGGAAGCTTTTTTGGTGTGAATCCAAACATAATTGTCTGCCATGATCTTGCATTTTTTTGTATAGATGGTATTCATGTTATGTTGTTGTATATTATCTATGCTCATATTGATAGATGGAGCACGTATTCTTCAAGAATGCTTTGACCATTCTCTTGATTCTCTAATAGTCCTACGTGTGCCTCACTACATATGAGGCTCTACATCCTAATTTCCCTAGAACTCGTTCAATTCCATCAAGCTACCCAATTTTCCATGGTTCAGGTGGTGGTGTAACATTTTTTCCAAGTATAGCCATGTCAATTGTGAACTTCCCAGGTTCATTATTGTTTGGAGTTTACAAGGGCCTATGCTCTAAACTAGCCCTCTCTTCCTACCCCTGATTGGGTAGATTATATTATTGTCTATCCTAGAATGGTGGTGGCCTTGAGCCACCCTTAGATCTATCCCTTGAGGAGTGTGTATTACCTTTTCTAACTGGGGTGTTTAGAACAAAATCCCCACGCATTGAATTATCCCCTCTAATACTTGCCAAACATCGTTCGGGAGGATTTTGTGGTTGAGATTTCAATGCGTTGTTTTGTGTGTCTCCTAGAGCTTTGGCCTCCACCTCGGTTATGCACCGAGGTTGGTCTCTCCATGTATTAACCATAGTGTGAATTATCTCCTATGTAGATTTTAGAGCAAAAAAAGTATACAATTATGATTATCACTTTTAAAAGTTTTTTTTTTAGCCCTAAAATAGGTTTTAGTGTGTTTTAGATGTGTTGAAAACTTAAACTAACTCTCATCGTGTTTGAAAATTTGTTGATGAAATACTTATTTAGTTTAGCGATTTTTACCTGTATGCTCACAACTCGACAACCGATAATGAAAATCATGGTCACGTAAATCCACCAAAGTGTGGAGATGAAGCCCACACCTAGTTAGGGAGCACAGGTCCTATCGATCCTCACCCAGTACACTGTGCATAATGATACACCCCTTCGAAGAGGAATACATGCTATTTTGTATGGATAGGATGGATCTTGGAGTTGGTATTGGCCAATAGAATGGGTTCATGGGATTTGAACCAATATATAGATATGATGCCCACTACTAGTGGTTGGGTGTGAATTCCAATTTACTAGCATTTAGATGTTTTGTGTGTGTGATTTTTCTTTTTAAGCTTGCACAAAAAATAAAAATGCATCACCAAGCAATCATGTTCTTTCCTATATGCTTAGAAAAGGATGTTTTCACTTCAAAAAGATGCATGTCTAATTGCTACCTAATTTTCAGAGAATGCATATTAACATGAAATAACTAGCCTTTGATTGGGCCCCAAGCATACAAAATTAACAATCAAGCTATTTCTTAGCCACTATTCTATACAACAGGTAACAGAGCTAGTCATTGGACAGAGCCACATACCAAAATATTAGCCACTATTGACAATAGCAGCTAATAGTGCTAGTTGTTTTTGTCAGTCGTGGCTAACAAGGAACATAATTTTTTTTATTAATTTCACCTTTAAAATTTTTCTAAGTGATCTAATAATGCTATTGATAGGCATAAATAGAGTAATAAAAAGAGCAACAAAGAAAATCACCTGTAGATCCTTATTTGTTGAAGAGACAGGTTGCTTACTACCTGTTTCTTTGTTCTACTACTAGCTGCAACTATCAAACATAGCTGAGATTGTGGATCATGGTTGTTAAGCACTACTAAGGCCTACAACACAAAAACACAAAGGAATCAAAAAATTACAACATAATATGTGGGGTTTCCACTATGATCGTCATTTGTACCATCCTAAAAAGCATGCACCTAAGCTATTGCATCAATGTACCAAATATTATAAAAAAAAAAACAAGAACAACAATGAATTGAACAAGAATGTAAGGCTTCTTTTATTAAATATTTGCCAAATCCTGGTTACAAGTATGTCCCTCTTGGGGATACAAGATATTGATACAATTGATACAAATTTGAAGCCCCTAAATGGGGATGGTGCAATCCATAGGCTTTTAAAATAGACATGAATTGCTCAAGGCCTATGGATGCCTTCTTCTCACTTTCTTGGAGGAATTTGATGCTAAGAATATCTCGAAATTGTCAAGAATCTGAGATATGCATTCAAGAAACAACATAGCACAATTAAGAACATATGAGGCCTCTCATGATGAGGCTCTTGTGGAATATTTGCAAATAATATGGCAAAACTTGCAATGAAACATAAAGATATGTCAATGTAAGCAAATATATGTGCAAGAATGGTAAACTAATACAAAGTATGCTTAAAGCTAATCAGATCTAATTAATCTAACATCAAATTTGCACTGAAAGCATGAAATAAGTCTAATATAAGAAGATTAATGCAAATTGGTAAATGTGACAAAATAAGGATAAAGCTACCTCAAATTATGCTAATTAACCATACAAGTATAAAAATGAGAGTTAATCTAAGCTAGATCTAACTAATTGCATGGCTGGAAATAGAAATCTATTGCTAAAATATAAGGAAATGAACTTCAAACCCTATTTGTGGGTCCCAAGCGTAGCTGGCTCTATCAGTCGTGGCTGATAGTCGTGGATGAGGTGAAAATCTTCTTTTTCTTGCAATCATGGCTTGAATATCAAAATTCCTCCAAGGAATTGATGATCAAGGGTCACCTTTGTGTTTTGGAATGAATTGACAATGTAGATTCTTTGAATTTGTAGTGGAAGTGGTTTGATTGGGAATGAATGATATCTTAAAGCTCTTAAAACATCCATAGCTTCAAATGTAATCATGATTCTCCAAATTAGTAGCATGTAGACACTCCACAAGGGTTGTAAGTGGCTCTCCAATTTGGTAGGGCTTCATTGTATTTAATTGAAAACTCTTCTCCCTTCTCTCCCCAATTTGGATGGGGGGTCGTATAGCCTTGTCAATTGCTAGTCCTAGATTCCTTGGGAAGCCAAGATCAAGAACCAAGAGGTTGGAGTAGTTGGGAGGAAGAATTTGAAAGCTTACTTGCTTGAAACAACTCGAAATCTATTGCCAAGGCCATTGTAACTAATTTTGGTCTAGCTCGGGAGTCTGTGATATTTGTAGATCTAGTCATGGATCTTAAGTGCAACTAGAATCCTAGTCATGGGTATCAACCGCGGTTGAGATATTAGCTGTGAATTCCATCCGTAACTAAGGTTGAGTAGGCCAAAGTTACCTAATTTGAGTGATTAAAACCACTGCTTTGCCTTGGAATGGTCCAAGATCATTCATATGGTCTGCAAGGATACCCATATAAGTAGTCCCCTACACACGATACATTTTAGGTGTCTATAGTATGATCTTATTACACTCATGTCATTGATTCTCCATCAAATTCTTTAAAATATTGAATTTGTTAAAGTATTCATGCTAGGTCTTAATGGTGTATATCATAAATAATTATAATAATCATCAATAAAAATAAAAAAACACTTATTCCTAGAGATAAAAATATTAGCTATAGGACCATAAATGGAACTATGGATAAGATCTAAGATTTAAGAGGCATTACGAGTTTTTTCTTTTGGGAAAAAACTTGATGATACTTTCAAAAAATGCATCACTAAAAACTGTAACTAATTTAATCAATGGATAGAGTTCCCCCAACTATATGAAGATGACTCATGTGTCTCAATCGTCAATAATTGTCATGTCCAACCAATTTTATGCAATCCTTACTAGTATAACCCGTTTTAGGAACTATAGGAACACACTAAGAAGAAGAAGAAGAAGATAGGGAAGAGGGGCCACACTAAGATTATAAATTGAATTTGATTCATCACAATATCTTGAAGTAAGCATATTAAATCCATCATCAATATTATTAATAACCCATATATATGGACAAATTTATGTAATTTTTATTTTCACAATAGTGTGATAAATATAAAGGATAGTGGTACAATACATGAAAAATAATAATTTCATCTAATTATGAGGATCTAAGAGTCACATCACCACATCTAGAAACCTATAAAGAAGAGTTGTCATCAATAACAACTCAGTCCCTATGATCTTGTCTTTTTTAATTAGTTAGGATACGATGACACTTCATCTTATGTCATATTACTTGATAATCAACAACCCATTCTTCCAAATATGTAGAAGTAAAATAAGTTAAATGTAGTACCATATGTTCCTATAATGTATCTCTCATGCTCATAATCACCCTATACATAAAAGAGAGAAAATATTTTTTTTTGAAGAGAATAATGACTTAACATTTTGACTCTCTTTCTTGCAATAAATATATGTAGGATTCTTAAATTCTTGTAATTCACTCTCTCTCTTATTTTAGCTTCTTCTTATATATCATTTTATTTTCTTGCTTAGGTACCTCTTTTGCATGATCCTAAATAGGTAGAACTTACCTTGGGATACCTCAATCATACTTGATGATGAATAAGATAAATAAAATTAGTTTATAATGAAAATAGTTTATGATGAAAAATATCTAAAACATATTAAAGAATGTGCCTACCTAGTTATATTTTAATGAAACATTGTTGAATACCATGTTTAAGTAATCATGAATACTTTTGTTATTCACTCCTTTAACATGACTATCTTCTTTTAATTTCTTAAAATCATTAGTGTAGTCTTCAACATTATCAAAATTGAGCATCCAACATTGCACAATGTACTTCTAAAAGAATATCTTGTGTTGTATTAACATTATCAAGCAACTTCTTGAAGGATTCTAAAAGTTATGAATTGTAAAAAATATTGGTTACACGGTTTTCTAGATCCTTATTTGTATATAAGGTAATAATTTGGTATTCTTGCTCTATGTTAGACTAAATTAGTTCCTTCAATATTTCCAAATATATGTAGGTGTTGGTGTCTTAGTAATGAACCCCCATAATTCACTACTATAAATAAGAACTTCTATCTTGAATTTCAATAAAGAATATTTCTTTCCTTAAGCATGGGTACTTACAACATTTGGTCCATGAGATTTCTATACAATTTTATTATTTTGCATGTAAAATTGGACAAATATAAAACAACAATATGAAGAGTTAACAAATGATGCAATTTGAAAAATGGGATTCAAACACTTCTGTATGAATGATTTATGCCCTCTATTTTTTTCCCTTTTTTATAACTAAACTAATCACTATGGTCAAAAAATCATTCTTGAAAAATCTCTTCAAGTGTCATCAATTTGTCATGTACCATAAAAACCTTAATAGAGGGTTGAGTCACACATTACCAAGTTTCATTTAACTTTTCTATCAATTTTATTATTTACTAAGTAATGAGAAACCTATATACCAGCAAGTTGTATATTAATATTGGGTAGGACTTCATTTTAATAGCAAAAATAGGTTTTGGATGTTGATATTGGAAGTACCTTGACTATCAAGTTATCCATGTCAACCACCAAATATCTAGGTAAGAAATTCTCTAATTAATGCCAAAGTGATAGATGAAGTGTTTAAATTTTAAACCTCAAGTAAGCCAATTATTTCAATAGCATGTACTAGCTAGGAGGCCCATGGGCCTTGTTTATATTAAAGGATCATAGTGGTAAGAATATTGCATTAAGCACTAGAATTGAGCAAAAAAGACTCCAATAGGGACCCTTTGAAATCAATCCTAGGCCAAAGCATATTTAAATACCTTTTAGAACATAAAATATCCACCCAAATAATCATCTATTAAATCTTGAAATAGAAGAAAATAAAAATATATAGGGTGTTCATGATCCCTAGGATTCAAAACTAGAGTCTTAAAAGAGAAAATTCCCAACAAACATCAAGCCAATAAAATTATCAAAGTTATGTTGTGACTGTTACCTTAGATGCATGGTCAAGAGATAATTTTATAGAGTGTAAGAATATATGAAGCCATAACGCCAACTATAATATCACAAGTTCCTTACATAGAACCTCCTAATCAATTTTGCAATAAATGATAAAACACCTAACAAAAGGATAAGAAGCATGTTTTACCATTGCAATCATCCAATCATAGTGTCTTATCCAAAAAATGATTGTTATTATTTAAATAAAGGGTGAAATATTCCATCTAAATTTAAAAAAAAAAGTATAAAAGAGAATAAACTACACAATATTTTGAATGACTAAAATGAGACCCTAGATGAAGGTAATTAAAAAATGATAAACAATAAATCCCCATTAAATTTTATAAAGAATATAAAAAATCTCATTATTCAATCATATATATTATGATTCATAACAACCAACCATTTTATAAATGACACATATCAATTGATCCTTCTTTGTCAAAGCACCATGAAAACTATTGGAGCTAATTGATATTCAATCTATGGTCCTTGCAATCAAAGGTTTTTGTCATATACTAAAAAAATTTCAAGAACTTCTAGAAGTTGGTAATGAGTATATTTTATTCAACACATTCTTCACATTGTTGGATCTCAAAAAAAATTTCCATCATTTATTATGACTTTGTAATAAAGTATCCATAAAATAGAAGGATATGCATTTTTTAGAAAACTCAAATAGGTTTGTAAAATCACTTAAAAAATCAATCTATCATCTTAAAACATATTGATGCTTTAGAAAGATATAATAACACTAGAACAACACACCACAAACATAAAATAACTAATTAGTGGTCTAAATATCCAAAAGAGATGGATGTGATAAATCGTGTGAATCAATATTTCTCCTAAGTTAATATTCCTTTACTTTGGAAGTTCATCAAGTTAGTTTAATGAGACCATTCAAATATTGTTGGAATATATTATATTCTCTCGTAAATGCTAATGTACCACCTTGGTTAAATATTTAGATTAGGAGTGTGTCTTAGATTAGGATTTGAGTATTTACTTTATGCAATGTAATAAATGCACAAGTATAGTTAGAATGTGCAAAGTACTTGATGATGTAAATGTGCATTTTGTCCATGCGTACATGAGTCCATGGAATAGAAACATGAAGAGTCATAGGTAGATAGAAGGCCAAGAGTCACATCTCATTATATATAGGCCTTTGATAGATAATATGTGTAAGAGAGAAGGTAGAGAGCATAAGGTAGAGGAGCAGTAGATGATATACTAGATACGATGTAGAGCATGTAAGGAATATGGAGAGTATAATACCTCCATTTTTATCATTGAATAATTTTCATGAGACTTAATTAATGGAAATTTTATGAGTAGTTATAGAAATTTCTTATGATTTTTACATGCTTAGTATATTATCATTATATTATATTTAATATTGCATGCTCATTTTATATCTTGTGGTTGATTTCTCATTAAGTATCTAGCATCAAAAACTAACAGTGGTATCAAAGCTCAAGGGAGATTGATATGTGATAGGGAGATCCAAAAGAAATATTTATAGGAGATAGGGAGATTTCATTTTCAGAATTTTTAAAGTTATTCTTTTGCTAGAGTCTTTCCACAGGGTTTTAGGAAAACTTGTGAAGACTAGGACTCAACATAGATCTCATTCCACTAGATTGAAGGATAATTAATCAAGTTTATTGTTTTTTAGAGATCTAGAGATTTATATGAATTTTCTTGCTGCTGTATAAGTTTGTTGTTGTAGAAAATTAGTTCTCAGAAGTTGAGAAGCTTCCTACAATGGATAGATAAGAATTTCAACTTTTACTACCTAAAAGTCTATGTACTTTCCTTGTGCAAGGATTAGTTATTTGTTGTATCAAAATAGAATATTGAAGGTAGAAGATTGAGGAGACCTAAAAAAGAGGTCCTCATAAGAATATTGAAGACTTCAAACTAAATAAATAATAAAGCAACTCTATTGAATATTGAGAAGAGGCCAAGGGAATCCCTATTGAATATTGGAGAAAGAGGAGATCAGAGAGAAGAGATATCATTGAAAAAATTCTAGATTTGGAAGATAGAAGATTGGATAAAGAATATAGAGGAGGACTAAGGTAAAGGTCCAATTGAAGAGTTGCAAAATTTGAATGCCCAATAGAAGAGGTCTCAAGCAAATTTGCAAGGAGAAAGAAGAAGGCTAGAAAAGCCCTATTGAAGAAGTTAAATAAGTGGTCATTGGATATTATTTAAAGAAATATCAATGTAGAATATTGAAAGAAAGGAGAAGCTGCCGAAAACAAGGATTTGGGACATTTATCCCCATCCAAAAAGAATCCCAAAAGAAAAAAGGATTTGGAAATAATTTTTTTAACTTTTAGAAAGGATTCTTGAAAATATAAAGACATTCAGATTCTTAAGGAAGAGATCAGTGATAGAGGTAATATTGAAATACAAAATACAAGAAGAGCTAAGGATGAGAAAGAAGCTAGAAGATGCCACCATATTTGAAAGTTTTTAAGATAACCATAAAGTATTTGAATGCTTATTTCTGAAGGAGAAGATTGCTGATTTTATAGCAGAAGTTGAAGAGTCACAAGACAAAATTGAAGGTGACATATAGTTGTGATTTGGAGAATATTTGGGTAGTATTTGAAGTGACCTTGAAAAACCAATAAAAGGAAGGCTTGAAAACAAAAAAATTAGCAATTTGGAGAAGATGGAAGAGATTCTTGGACAGCAGGATAAGTAGAAGAAATCAGATTTTTGAAGCAGAAATTTGAGGAGGTTTGAGCTACAAATTTTAGCAGCATTAAGGGAAGATATGTGAGCTGCGTTTTGGAGAATTTTGGGACAGAATTGAACAACAAAACAAAGAAGGAATTGGATGCATTTGAAGATGCAAAAATTGTAGAGTTTTGAACAGCAAGAGGGATAGAACTAATAAGTACAAATTTCAAATTTTGAGAGAATGAATGTGGAGGAGAATAGAAGCCACAAAAACCATATTTTAGGGCAGCATTAGAAGGGGAAAAGAGAGCTACATTTTTGGAGAAATTTAGGGTATATTTGAGGGAGATTTGGATAACAAATAAGAGAAGAATTTTGCAGCATTTGAAGAAGGATAATTTCTACAAATTATAAAGACTTTTGGACAGCATAGAAGCTTATTCTTAAACAGCATTGAAAGTTGCAAAATTGATAAGTTTGAGGCAGAAATTAAGTAGAAAGGAAAGCTATAAATTTTACAATTTTGGGGCAGAAAAAAGGTGAATCAAATCACCAATAATATTAGCTAAAAAAGAAGGCCAAAAAGTATGCCACATTGGTGCTACAAAAGTTTATTATTTAAGCATTAAAAGCAGTTCACTTTAAAGTTATAAAAGCACCATATTAGAACTATTAAAATATGCAAAATAAAGAGTCTTCAAGCCAAAGAAGGAGGCAATATCATTGTCTAATGAAATACCAAATAAGTGCTCAAAAGACAACGTGCTCAAGGTGTCTAAAGACACCAAGTAAATAAACCAAAACTTGAAGAAGGTAGCTTTCACATTGGATTAAAATCAGCAGCAAAAAGGAGTTAGATTCACTATAAGGATAGATCCAAAACAAGGATAAAGGTGCAATCTTATTGGGAGATAAATAAATTAAAAGAAAATATTTTACCCAAGTTAATAAGCTTGGATATCTGGTTGAACATCATTTAAAATCTATTGAGCAAAGGGGTGGAAAAATCACCAAGGAAGAATTATTGGAGTGCCACCAAAGGAGGAGCCACCATCATAGAAGAGGATCAACCATTTGCAAAAAAGATCTACCATCAAGCATTAGAAAAAAATAAGTGCTAGCCAACATTGGAGAATTACAAAATACATTAGAGGAAACAAGAGTTGTAAGTTACAACTATCAAGCAATGAAACATATTGTGAGTGTTAAGAAAGGGTAAGCAAGTTTGAGCACCAAAGAAATCTAAGACATTACAAAATTATATGCAAGTGTTGAGAGGAGTGTAGCTATCATTTGTCACTTTGGTTGAGAACATGAAATAACTTGGATACCACTTGGTATAGAGGAAAAGAAGCACTAACATTCATTGAGGGAATAAAATGCTTCAAACCAGCTATGAGCACTCCTTGAGTAAATAAGACACTTGTCAAAGGTAACATCCATATATTCATAATTGGGTAGAGTAATGTAGCAAGAAAAATAACCTAAAGAATATGTTGAGTTCCATGTGGCACATGTGAAGAGGAATATTGATAGGTTGGAGGAGCCCAAATGATCTTCAGCATACATATTAAGCACATTCAATGATTAGAGAATGTAGAAAAAGCACAAGGAGGACAATCAAAGTCTAAAATAGAGAAACATACACAAGGAAGAACATTAAATGCAGTGAAAAGATGTCATCTAGCATTGAATACTAAAAGGTAGAAAAAACCTAAAATAGTGTGCAAATTACATTCACAAGAGAAGGAAACCGAATACGTAGCGCTCCATTTATAATAAGGTACAAAATATTTACATCAATTTACATTTCATAAAGTTCAAGGAGGTATAAGGTATATTAATACTAAAGTTAATATTAGTTAATCTATTATGCTTAAGATTAATTAAATGAATGGAGATATAATTAAGTGAATTGATAAATTACAACCTTAGATGATTTATTGAATGATTTGAAAGACTTTTGAAGTAAGGAGGATTTAATTTGAAAGCTTTTTTGAAATTGCTTTATTTATAATTCAAGCATAGAAATATTTGTAAATAATTTGACTTGGAGGAATAAGGTTTTCCACATCAAAATTGAAATATTGAATTTGCCAATATATTTGTTTTTTTTTAATTTCTAATTAGGGAGTTGTAAGGAATTCATCACTAATATAAATTCTTGAAATTTAGAAACTATATTATTGAAAATTGAGATATATAGGAAACACAACATAGAGTTGTTAGAAAGTTGGAAAACTACATTGGAATTAGTCTCTTATTCAAATTGAAGAGACATTAGGAATCCAACTTAAAGTTCTTAAAGATATAAAATTTTATCAATTGAGATTGCATCAAAATTATCTTTAACCTTCTATTCATTAATAGGGATAAATAAAGTACTTGTCTTTAAGTTGAACATTAGGAAGACAAAAGGGATTCAAATCAAAGGAAAAATTAGAAAGCTAACTAATTTTATCAAAGATATTTTACATTCAAAATACTAGGGAGCCAAAAAGGAATTCTACCTAGATATTTGATACTACAAAACTTGAGAATTAAAAAGATATTATCAAATTTGATCACATATTCAAAACACTTGGGAGATACAATGTATTCTACAAAATTTAAGAATTGAAAATACTATCAAATTTATACTCAAAACTAGGGAGTCATAAGGTAGTCAACCTCAATAGTTTTGAAAGATAAAATATTCTATCAAAAACTATTCTCAATATATAATACTAGGGAGCTAAAAGGAATGTCTACTTCAAAGACTTCAATGGATAATGATATGGAAAACATAATTAGAAAGGAAAGAAAAAATGTCATAAAAATTAGAATAAAAAATTTACTTACAAAGACTTTGTTGGAAATTTTTAGTAGTTGTGTTGTCATTGATGTCAAGAGTCAGTGTCAGTGACCAGTGCAAGGATTTTGTAAAATGAGGGTTAAAATATTTATATTTTAAGCCCAAGATATTTGGTTTAAAAGCTTCACGATTGGTAAAAAGGATGGCTAAATGCACTAAAGGAAGAAAAAAACTTAGGCCCAAAGGAAATAATATTATAATATTTATTATTATAATATTAAAGGTTTAAAAATAAAGCAGGCCTAAAGGAAATAATATTATAATATTAAAGGTTTAAAATTAAAGTCTAAGGTCATTAAAAATTATTTATAATATATATTATAAATTAATTTATAAAATAAAATTATTTAACCCTAAGTTAGGGATGGGTGCAAATTCGTTTTAATATTTCTTTCCCTCGTCGATGTTCGAAGGAAAGTGGTATATGGTATAAATACCATAAGACTTGCCTCATTAAAGCAAGTCTCTGAATATTATGCATGTGCGATTATTGGAAAGTGTGTGGAATGTGAAAATTCATGAGCGCATAAGACAAGAGGATATTATTTTTAAAAACAGTCAAAAAATGTGAAGGATAAATTGACCAAGGCTTAAAGCCTTGTCACCAACCAACTGGTTGGGCTAGTGGCAAGTCATCGGTGTGTAAGGTGCAAGGTGAGTGGAGGTTCCACGTTTGAGTCTCGATGGCTACAAAGGGGTAAAGACTTTTTGTTTTGGTTTTGGCATCATACGAAGGAACAAAGTGCATGAGGAACTTTTACCTCCCACATGAGCACCTAGGTCACGCGACAGCTAGGCCATAACTAGGGCACTGGCGGTAGCTCGATAGGGGATCGAATCCCTTCGAGGAGTGCGCAAAGGTACTTTAATTTTTTGTTATAGTGTGCATGTGGTCTAAGGTTGTTTTGTGAGCGCCTTGGGAGATATAAGGTGATTAAGGTAAATTTTATTTTTACCTTAGTTAAATATTATGAAGGATTTAATTTTGGCTCAAAAAGTGAATTGAATTATTTCTGGAAAGTGGTGTTGATTATTTGATAATACATTTTTTATTATTTGATAAGACATGTTTTGAAGATATATCTCCATCAAAACAAAATTTATGGGTACATCTTCCTTATGAGTTAAATATTGTTGAATTGAATGTTGTGAAATGCAAAGTTGGAGTGAAAAGTATTGTTTGATAAGCATTGTTGGAAACATTTGAGTGAGTTGTCATATGCATGATTTGTGTATGTTGAAAGATCATGAGTATCATTGTTATGTGAGATTGAGACCTTTCTTGAACTAGGGTTTGTGAAAGAACATGAGTATCATTGTTATGTGAGATTGAGAACTATATTGAACTAGGGTTTTTGAAAGAACGTGAGTATCATTGTTATGTGAGATTGAGAACTATCTTGAGATAGGGTTTGTGAAAGAACATGAATATCATTGTTATATGAATTTGGAAATATCTTGAGTCAATATTTGATTTTCATAGTGTGAGTTGTTGAGAGTATAGTGAAACACTTGGTTAGGGTTTGTAAGCAAGTTGTGTTTCATTGAGTGAATAGTAGTATGGAGTTGGTTGAGCATTATTGATTGAGAGTATTGGAGTGACAGCTCAATATTTGTGAAACAAATTATTTTTTATTCTAAATTTATTTTAAAGTGAGTTTGAAAGTGATTTGTGAGTGTGAAACATATTGAGTCTCTTACCATTATCCATATGTTTCTATGATTAAACAAGATTATGAGTGAAACTTGTTTATGTGATTAAAGATGTTTTCTAAAAGAGTTTAAGTTGATTTTTTTATGTAAGTATTGCAGTTGTTTGAGTAAGCTTTTGTGAAAGCTTGTGAGAATATTTGAGTAAGTCCTAAAGGGTACTTAAGTATATAATTGAGTAAGCTTTTGTGAAAGCTTAAGCATAGATTTGTGTAAGCTTTTATGAAATCTTACAAGAAAATTTGAGACAAGTCTTGTAAGGACTTGTTGAGCAGATTTGAGACAAGTCTAGTGAGGACTTATTGAGCATATTTGATTAAACTGGACAAGTTCTAGTAAGGACTTGTTGACCAAACTTGAGGTAAGTCTAGAGAAGACTTATTGAGAATATTGGACAAGTTCTAGGGAGAACTTGTTGAGAATATTTGAGGAAGGTCTTTGAGAAGACTTGAGAGCATATTGAGAAATCTCTTGAGAGGACTTGTGGATAGATTTGAGGTAAGTATTTGAGAAGACTTTGGAGCAAAATTGATTGATTGATTTGTTCAAGCTTTGTGGTAATTCTTGAGGTAATTCTGAGCATAGTTGATTTATGATTGGATCAAGCTTTATGTTAAGGCTTGAGTATAGATTTGAGGTTAAAGTATGGTGCATATTTGAGGAAACATTTGTGCCATAGCAGAGATAGATTTTGGTGCAAATTTGAGAGTAAATTTATGCTAGACCAGAGATAGACTTTTGAGTATATTTGTGCTAGATTGAAATACAATGTTTAGTGTAGATTTGAGACATAGATTAAGCAAATATGAGAGCAAGATTTAGAAATTAGAGGTGATAAAGTAGAGGACAGTAGTCTCCAGTGGATAGAGATCCATTATCCAGAGTAATGAGAAAAAAGGTCTTCTGTGGAGAGATATCCACAAGCCAGTGCAGTGGAGGCATTAGTCTTCTAGAAGATCACCAACCAAATTAGAGGAGAAGGATTTCTCCTATGGATAGAGATCAACAAACCATCAAATAGGAAAGAGTTATCCTATGGATAGAGATCCATGAACTTTATTAGGGTATTGGTGTCTCTTTTGGATAGAGGTCCATAAGTATTGTAATAGGGAAGGATTACCAAGATATTTGTTGAGAAAATTTTAGTGAAATATTTTCTCCATGGAGTAGCCCATATTGGGTGAACCACATTAAATTAGTGTCTCTATTGTGTGTAATGATTTGTGCATTTATTTTATTACTATTTTTGATATTGCCATTTATATTTTGGATAATATTTTTTTGGGAAAGAAAAGTAAAACGTGGTATTATATTGTTCACCCCCATCTCTGTATAAGATTGTGTTCTTCAGACTTAAGGAAACTTAGATCTTACTTCAAAAGTGATCTATAGTGAATCCATAGAATTAAACTTTAAAACTCTATAATATTATCTACATGCTAGAATAATTGAAGCAATTGATAATGGAAAAGATGTTATTATAATTCCTTTAGAAATTGGTAGCATATTATATATGGAATTACTTACATTCAAATATTACAAAGAAGAAAATATGGAGCAAAAGGAATTGATTGAATCACTTAAAGAGAAAACAAATGAATCCTTCTTAGAGAAGATATTTCATTCTTCATGTAGTATTGATACTTCAAGTTATTCTAACTCAAGATCTTATCATGATGCTTTAAGTGATTGTTTAGAAGATTATATACTAAATAAGACTTGTGATAAGAAGGAAAAAAACAAAGATAAATTCTTTTTCAGGGATTTGATGATAGCATGACAGCTCATGAAAGCACAAAGACTAACCCTAATGATGAAGATAAGCAAGAAGAGAAGGAACCTGACCAAGGAGGCATACAATGCAAAGTGAATTAAAGACAATATGAAGACCATATTGAAGACTAAAGTCTTCAATAACCAAATAATGTAATATAGAGGGGTGTTGGAATATATTATATATATTCTAATGTACCAACTTGGGCACATATTTATATTAGGAGTGTGTTTTATATTAGGGTTTGAGTATTTACTTTATGCAATGTAATGAATGCACACGTATTGTTAGAATATACAAAGTACTTGATGATGTAAATGTGCATGTTGTCCATGTGTACATGATTCCATAGAATATGAAGATGAAGATTCATAGGTATATGGAAGACCAAGAGTCACATCTCATTATATATAGGCCTTTGATATATAATATGTGTAAGAGATAAGGTAGATAGCATAAGGTAGAGGAGTAGTAGATGATATGCTAGATACAATGTAGAGCATATAAGGAATATGGAGAGTATGAGACATCCATTTTTATCATTGTACTATTATCGTGAGCCATCATTAATGGAAGTTTTATGAGTAGTTACCGAAGTTTCTTTTGTGTTTTACATGCTTAGTATATTGTCATTATCATATATGTAATATTTCATGCTCATTTTATATCTTGTGGTTGATTTATCATTAAGTATCTAGCATCAAAATCTAACAAATCCAAGCCTTGATAAGGGATTTTAGAAAACCTTAAAATGACCTCATCAATCACAATTAAACATCCATAAAAATTATTGAGCAGTTGTTGGTAATTAGTTTTCTTGACCAATTATTTACACATCAGTCATCAGCATATGGTATGTTTGTAACTTATTCTAGATAATTTCTAGAGATAATTGGATCTAAAACATTTTCCTAATCTATGTTCTTATGGGAAAAGGAAAATAAACTAATAAAAATTTATATTTGATAATATACAAATTATCTAGATATGTGACCTTTTTGTAGCATGGCTTTATGGTCAAAAATACATAAAAATCAATTATTTTATTCGTAATGGAATTGTTAGGGGTATAACTTTGTGCTTAGGACTTTGTTTTAATCCATTCAAGAAGTGTTGGAAATTGTAGACAAAAAAAAAAAATTCCATAGGTAACTTTTTCTAGATAAATTGCTCACAACATTGTGGAAACAAATGCTCTAAAGGCCCTAAAAATGCAAAATAGAATAATTACTAAAAATAGTAATTTTCTATTTTTAGATTTTCATAGCTGAAAGCATTTCTAACTATGTTGGCACATCAGTAGAAGATAAAACACAAAATAATAAGTCACATGTATGTAATTTTCATTTAATATGCACTTTATAACTCATGGAAGGTGAATCACCATATTTCCATATGGGTGACCTAACTCATGGAAGGTGAACCACCACATTTACCTATGGGTGACCTTCCATATTAAATGAAATGGATTTTCAATACAATACTTGTATAAAAATAAATGCACCCCTAAATGCAAAATACATGAGTAATGGATGCAATATTATATCCTAACATATCTTCTAAAAGATAACTTGTATTGTACTCTATTTTTAAAGAAATAAGATCAATTTACTTATATATAGCTATATTATGATTTGTTATGCTCTATTATTTTGAATTGCACTCTTTTATAATTTTTCTTAACTCGAAATTATAAGTATTCAACCATTCAAATTTTTGAGTTTTAGATTAGTGTTATTAGATTGGTCTACCTTTTGAGTTTATGCATATAAACATGGGATTAGTATATCAAACATTTGGATATTATATTTGAGAGAAATATCATTACCTTACTTGTCATTCCAAATCACCATAGGAAAATATAAGAATGGATAACATTCAGATAGTCAATTCTTTCAAGGATATGTTGAACAAATCCCTCACAAAGAGAGGAATGAGATGATGGAATTTTTTTCTCAAATTATTCAACAAATCCATATTGTAAGTTTTCAACCTACTTTGTAAAACCTATCACTACCCTAGAACCATTCAGAGCTCCCAAACCTTTTTAGATACATGTGAATTTTAATATTCCTTCCTTGAGATAAAGAATTAATATTGATTCCCTAGAAAATGAGTTAGATTAGTTATCTTTAGACTTCTATGCAAATAAATTCACTAACAATGAGAAAATTGATTTTTCACTCTTGAAATATTTGTTACCTATTTGAAATTAATGGGAAGCATATTGTAATAGAGTTACAAAAGATAATGAAGATGAAGTAGCATTCACATGGGACAATTTCATGGAGGTCGTCAAGGATAGATATTATCTTGTGAGAACCTAGGAAGAGTAATAAATGTGATGGCAAAAATTACATAAATGTAAAGACTAATCTATTTAAGATTATACTAATTCTTCCCTCTCCATGAAAACAAATATAGGTATTTAAGATATCAAAAGCATTGAATCCTTAAGTACTATAGTGGACTATAATGGTACATGGACCTATTTTAATTAAAGATATTATAAGAGGCATATAAAATTGTTATCAAATTATGGGAGAAGCACAAAAAAATAGAAATTAAGAAGTAAATAGAAAAACAAAAAAACCAAAATACTAGTACCGACCAAACAAAAGCAAAAGTGACACTCCAAACAAAGGTTGAAGTAGAAAAAAGACTCCAAAAGAATACTCCCTCAAAGGACAAGAGTGTAAAATTATGTGATCATAACAAAAGCAACTTACATTCACAGGAGGAGTGTCAAGCAATCCAACCATTGTTTATTGAGTTGCAACCCTCTACATCCTCTACACCATCATATCCACATCCATAGGCTAAGGATAGAAGGAATAAAATCATGAAAATTAGACTAAATGTGATCATTGGCATTGTATATGTTGCACTAGAGGATTAATAATAATAAGAATACCTATGTTTCTCACAAATGTGGGTCAATGGTAAGCTGTTATATTTCATTTTTGATAGTGGGAATGAAAAGAATCTAATTTATACTCAAATGGTCAATGATTTGAATTTACCTATCACACCACACCCATAATAATATAATATTTTATGGTTATAATAAGGAATATATATTCATGTCACTCAATAATGTATCCTCTCTTATGCCACCAAGCCCTTCAAAGATGAATTTTTGTGCAATGTTGTTACTTTGAATATTTATGATGTGATTTTAGGCCAAAACTTTATGTAAAAGAGGTTTAGTGTATATAAGTCTGGTCCTTGAAGTGTTATCATCACTATATAATATCAATGCTTAAGGATACCAAAGGAATATCCTCATATGTATCCATTAATAAATGCAAAAAATGCATAAATATGCTAGCCAAAAAATTAAAAAATATATATTTTGTTGATGATCAAGCCATAAAGTAGGAGGACTATTTATACATGAATTACAATACATTCACTATAGAATAATATGGACCAAATTGCAAAAAACTATGATGACTTATTGAAGTCATCAACTACGGTTCCACTACATTGTGAGGTAAAACAATCCACTACCTTAGTTCCTGGTTCTCCTTAACCTAATGTGCATATTTATCATAGATTTATCCTTTTAAAATATTGAAATCATGAGGTAGATTTAAGAATTTATTTTAAAATGGTATATTAGACCAAGTACTTCACCATTTTGGAGTCCGTGGCTCCAAATAATTATGGAATATGGATCCTCTATATTGACTATAGATCTTTGAATCATAGTGAATAATTGTTATACACTCCTTCAAATAGAAAGCTAGTTAGACTAGCTCTATGGTGTAAAGTTCTCCATAATTGATCTCAATTTTAGCTATCATAAAATACCCATAGATCCCAATGATGTATGGAATACTACATTCAAATACACAAAGGGTTTATTTGAGTGGTTGGCTATGTATTTTGGCTTGACCAATGGACCTACCAAATTCGTGATGATGATGGATGATATATTGTGTCCCTATACAATTTTATTTGTGGTTGTCCACTTAGATGGCATTATATTGTATTGTAAAGCATGTGAGTGACATCTACAACATGTTCAATAGGTACTTTAGATGCTTTAAAGATAAAAACTATATTCTAATTTGGAGAAGTGCTTATTTAGAATGATGAAGATTTAGTACCTTGGGTATATCATTAACAAAGAGGGAGTAGATTTTGATCCAAAGAAGAATCAAGTAATTAGAGATTGGCCTACATTAAATACTCTAAAATATATTTGTATATTTTGGGGTCTTGCCAATTTATATCAAATATCTATATTAGGGTTTGTACACATTGCTTGGCCACTACACCAAGTAACCAAAAAAGGTGTCAAATCCAAGTTCCATTAGGAAGATACATAATATGGGGTATTTGAGAGGTTGAAGGATCAACTGTGTACAACTATTAAAATTTTACTACTTGATTTACATCAACCTTTTGAGGTAATAATTGATACATCAAAGTATGCATTAGGAGCTTTACTCACATAGGATGGAAATCCAATTACCTATCACAATGAAACACTCAATGAAGTAATTTAAAAATACCCCACATATGAAAAAGTGCTCGATTCCATAGTCCAAGCACATAAATAGTGGAAACACTACATCTTAGGCAATGAAATCACCATACATATATATCACAAACCTTTGGAGTTCATTCAAAAAAATACTAAGCTAAGGAATGAAATACATCAAAAGTGGACCACATATCTATAATAGTTTTATTTGACAGTCAATAATAAGAAAGGGAGTGTTAATTTAGCAATAGATAGTTTGAGCTAACCTTAAATTATAGCATCATCACCATTATTTATTCCTATGGGCATGATACTTCTAATTGTTCCACCTTGTATGAAGTAGAATTTGATTTTGTAAATACATACCAAGTTCTTCGTGTGGGAGAGCATCTCTCTCTCTCTATCTCTCTCTTTCTCTCTCTCTCTCTCTTTATATATATATATATATATATATATATATATATATATATATATATATATATATATATATATATATATATATATATATATATATATATATATATCATTTGCAAGATAACCTCCTCTACCACATGATACATATTTATGTACCAACAAGTGATTTCTCAACAATGATTTAGAAAGCACATCGTAGCAAATTAGAAGGTTACTTTGGGGTGGGAAAATATCGGTAGTACTTCAAAAGTACTTCTATGACCCACTATGAGGAATTATTTTAAGGTGTACATCAAGTCATGTACCCTTGCACTACTGGCAAACCAACCAACAATAAGCATGTATTTTATACACCTTTGCTAGTTCCATCCAAGCCTTAGGAATCTATATCCATGGATTTCCTCTTGAATTTTCCCACATTTAATAATGGTAATGTTTGTGTTTTGTAGTAGTTGATTTTTTTTTAAATAGCTATCATGATTCCTTTTAATAAATCTATTATAGTTGAGGGTACTACTAATTTTTATTGTAGTCATGTGTGTCTCAACTTTAGCTTTCCAAAGTCCATTATATCTGATAGGGGTAGTAGATTTTTGAGCATTTTTTAGTCCATCCTATAGAACATGATGGACACCAAGTTGACCATATCCACATTCTTCCATCCTTAGATTGATGGCTAGGTAAAAGTTGTGAATTGATTGATTGTACATCTTCTTTGAATTTACAATTCCAAGCATCCATACACATGGGATAAGAGCCTCCTCTAAATTCAGCATGGATACAATTGAGCTTTTAATAGCTCTACCAAACATATCCCATTAGCTGTTTATTTTGGGTTCCAACCCTTGGCACCCATTTATGTATCTCCTCATGTGCAACCCATGAAGTACTCAAATAATGGAAAAGAACATGTAGAAAAGGCAGCATAATTTATGGAATAAATTTATCACATCTAACAATAGGTCCATGACCTCTTGAAAAAGATAAATCAGAAATACAAGTAATTCCATGACCAAAATTGGCTCCCACATCAATTCAAAGTTTGAGATAATGTATGGTTATGTATTTAGAAATAAAGAACTACAATACCCCATAAGAGGATTAGACCTCTCTAGTATGGACCTATAGGATGATTTGATCAGCTACATTCATAAATCCTTATAAACTAGGTCAAATTGTGTTTTTGCTTAAGTTATATCCTCATTTTTCCAAAGTGTCAACCTGAAAATTAGAATAAGACCATATTTTGTTCCCAATATTAATATTATATTATTATCATGATGAAGATTCAACTCTAAAGTAGAAGTAAAAAGCAAGCTAAAATATTATGGATCAAATCAATTTCCAATAATGTCTAGTTGGGATTAAATTTTATAGCTAAGGTAGAAGAGATTGACACATTGTAGCAATGACGCATTGAAATTTTAGATAAGGCATGAGAATTTGGCATTTTAAAAGAAGGGACTAAACTTTTTGAAGAGCAGACACAAGCACAATAGGACCAAAAGTTTGGCATTCGACATTCATCACATGGCTAGATACAAAAAGTTGACCAAGGTAAAATTGCCTAGTATATTAGTGGCAAGACTCTTTGACCAGTTTACATCATTAGAGGAATATAAGATATCTGATATCTAGCATATCTCTAGATCCAAAATAAGGCTAAGTATGGGAGATACAACTAAATAGAAGGCTAAATTTTTTATGATGTTGAGTTCAGAAAAAAGAAATGAAAGCTTTGACATTTGATATTAATGTAGACCCTTATCAGATGCAAAATTTGGCTAAGTATGAGAGAATGACTAGAATAATTAACAAGCTAACATCATTAGTAAAGCAAAAAAAATGGTAAAATATGTAGATTCTAGACTCAAAATTCTACTAAGGCATAGAGTCTGACACAATCCTAGGTCCTAACATCTGATATAAGGCTCCCCAAGCCTATCCCAATTAGCAAGAATTATGCATGTTAACTAGCTACCCAAAATTAGTATTGTTAGAAACCTCAATGATTGAAGGATTATCCATCACACACCTACCCCTACATAGTTGGATCATGCAAAATAAAGGAGTGGAAGAAAGTGGACTTATCAAAAGTTGCTTAGGATTTGATGGTTTAGCATGTACACTAGTTTCTTGAACAAAATTTAGATTAAACACATCAACATATCATGTTCAAGTTGGCTAAGCTTAGCTCAACTAAAAAGAAGTTCCCACTCCCTAAACTTACCCTATCAATCCTACATGAGAGCCTCCACATTATAATTCCAAGCTAAGTGAATGGAGTATAAACCTATATTATTGAATGAAGCCCATTTCCAAGGGTTAACTCTTTTAGCTTTTACAATTGCATAAATTGTATGATCAAATGCTACATACCCCTTAATGAATATTGAAGTAGTTTTTGGCCTTTGTATGAAAATATTGTAGAACATATATGTATTTTAATTTCATTGTTAAGAATTTATGTTGAAATTGGATGAATGGTGTATTCTGTTAAAGTTACTTACTATCTATATATATCTCCCCAAATTGTTATTTGCTCAATTCTTGGAATGCTTACCTATGTATGTGCTTGTTTGATTAATGCTCTATAATATCAATGATAGTTGGCATATCAAGAAGTTTAGTTTAATTAGGGGAATGAGAATCTCATGCTCTCATGTTTCTTGCTATGGCTAAATTCTAGCTAGCTTTCAATTCTAGTTTCTAGCCCATTTCAATCATTCTTTAGTCTCTATACGTAGTTTTTCTCACACCCACCTATTCTTTGCACCCAAGCAGTGGAGGAAAATTTTAGAAAATGTCTACGTGTTTGGATTGCCAAAAAAATAGGCTTACTATGGGCTCTAGATAAATCCTATAAACCTGCCTTGAATGGACGTAAAATGCAACCAAAGGATCAAGCTTGATGGAGAAGTGAGAGTCTGTCAGACTCTAGACAAGTCCTAAAAATTTGCCATAGAGGTAATATTAAAGAGTGCTTGATGGAAAAATAGGGTATTTTTGAGCTCCAAAAGGGTACCAAAACCTACCATAAAGTTCCAAATTAGGCAGATAAGTGGGAAGCCATTGAACCCCAAATAGGTCCCAAAAAGCTATCATAGGGAATAAAAAATACTAGAACTTGATGGAAAAGCAAGAAGCTATCAGGTTCCCTATATGTTATAAAAACTACATTAATATAGAACCCAAAAATTTGCTAAGTTATAGACCTAGTAGAAAAATGTGAGGCAATTGGACTCTGGACCGATCCCAAAAGTTTGTCACACCCTAGCGGGTAAATTAGAGACAGTTGAACTCTAGACCAATATCAAAAGTCTATCACACCCTGGCAGGAAAATGGGAAGCTATAAGACTTTGATGGGTCCCAAAAACCCATCATAGGTAGGATAAAAGTGGTTCCTAATGATAAAATAGGAAGTAGCCAATATCCATACATACCTTGAAAATCCATCATGGTGAAAGAGAAGAATCAGGGTCTGGTAGTAGATCCTAAAAACCTATCGCTTCCAAAATTTTATTTTTCCACCAAGTCATGCAGAACTCATAAATAATAGAGCAATGATGAATTGAATGTGGCACCAAACTAACATTTTTGATTTGGCATTCCTATTATAGGAAATGGATAATAATATAGTCTATTAGAAGTCAACAATGACAAAATGGAGGCTACACAAGTGATCATAATAACCCACTACTTCCAAGCTTGTGTATGCATATCATGGTATAATAGAATTTTTAGATGCATCAAAGAGATAAGGGTACCATATGTAGTAAAAAAAGGCCCTCTATTGTATAGTATGAGTATTCAACTAAAGTTGTAGGGTTTCATAAGGAGTATGCAGCCTAGCGACTCCCCTACATAGCTGAATTTTCTAACTAAACATCATGATCACTTGTAACTGAATTATTTGTAAGAAGCTATATATATAAATGTAAGAAATTCATAGGGTCAGCTATTTAGCTATTAAAATTCATGTGTAAGGCTTCTTCTATTCAAGAAATACAAGTGGATCACTGTTTGACATTGAAACTATCTCATGTATGTGTGAATATTTTACTGTTTATTTTTTATAAAACTAGTTGAATGAATTAGCTTTAATTTTGAAATCTAAATTCCATGCATTTCATTCTTTAGTTCTAGAATTTGATTTCAAATAGATATTATTAATGTTAAATAATAATAATATTGGCTAGTCTATTAAGTAGTTTGTTTATGTTTCTTGCAATAGTTTAAGTCTAAAAATGCATATACTTTGATGCAGCTAAATCTATGCCCCTTCAAGTTCTAGCTTTAACTCTTATTAATTTCTTTCAACACCCTTTCCCCACATATTTTAGGAATAGTTAGCTAGGATTCACAAGGAACCATCATACTTTAATTATCAACCCCAAAAAATTAGTGTTTTTAAGCCACTCAATGTTTATCAAGGTCTATGGGCACACAAACCTTTCCTTAGATAGATTTTAGACCAATAGTTTTTGGCACACCTGATGGGATGCAATCCCACATTTTAAATGAATAAGAGTTTTGGTGATACTCTATTTTACCCATAATTTTATTAATCACCTAGCAATTCTATAGAAGTAGAAACCTAGAAGACCATATAAACACTACTCGATCTCATTTTTATGATCATGAGACAAGAAACCAGAAGATTAGAGAAACCTATAAAATTCCTAGAGTTGCATATTGGCAATTTTAGGATGTACCCTACTCCATCCTTTGAGTAAAACCCATATTCATCTCTTATAGAAGAGCCAGATAATATCAACTTCACACCTAAAGTGCTTGATCTTCAAATAATGATGGCCCAAAATCAAAACTAAAACTTTCCCCATTGGTATCATACTGGTCCCCTCAATATTGCAAATCAGAATCCAATTCCTTAGGCTACTCTAAAGCTTGACCAACATACGATGGCACTGGGAATATTGTATATGATCACTACCAATATGTTGCTTAATTTGCTACTATTCATAACATTCAGGAGGACATGATGATCATATTGTTGGTCATTTTCTTGAAAGGGAAAATATTGTATTGGTACAGAACCCTACCCAATGGAACCATTGCTTCTTGGGTTGACTTGGTTGGGAAGCTGATAGAAGAATTCAATGAATAGGCATATCATTTTTACTTTCTCACCCATTTCATAGTAATATAAAGACACCCACAAGAAGAAATAGTAGACTTCAACATTAAATTTAGTTTCACCTGGAAAAGAGTTCCTGACAACCTTTGCTTGATTAATGATCAAGTTGTATATTATTATTTGAGAGATTTTAGCTCATATTTGGGTCTATCAATAAGATAATAAAATATTTGGATCTTCCCCAAAATATTCTAGGAGGCTTTAAAGGTAGAGAGGTATCTTATCACTATAGGAATATTGCTTTCCAAACCTATAATGCCCATACTCCCTAAGTTTCCACAAAATTAGTCATAGTCATCTGCTACAAACACCACTTATCATACTATCACACCCCTATAAACTTACCTCCATGGCCTAGTCCACATATAGTAAAATTTTTACCAGATCTACCTACTCTTCTAGTATTACCTACACCTCATACAGTACTTGCACTATCGGCCCTTGATCCACAAGTTGCTGTTATTCAAGAAATGCAAACCATAATGAAAATTTTGACCAAAGAGATCACCTCAATGAAGAGGAGAGAAGATGAAAGAAATTTCCAACCTAGAATATTCCCATATGTAGCCAAGGACCAAGTTGCCTCTACTAGAAATCCTCTTAAGAAACCCAACATAGTCTTCACAAATGAATAGAGAGAAACTTCAACATATGCATTTAAATCATATTATTGGTGTTCCATATATATTGATCCTCATGCAGAAAGTACCTATATGATGCTCCTACATTATGTACAAAAATTAGTAATTGATAAAGCAGAGAGGGTCCAGAAGGGACATATCAATATGATCAAAGAAGTTAGTCATAACTTCATGATGCCATATGTTGAATAGGTTTTTATTTTGACAAGGTTAGGAAATAAACCTTTGCAAGTAAACCCAAAGGAGCTAAACCCTTTGAAAGTCCCTATGGACATTTATGAGCACTATAAATGCTCATATTTTTGCATATACGTCTAATGTTTCATGCAACATTGTTATATCATATTTGTACTTCTTATGAATATTTATATGTATTTAATGGTAAATTGTGTGTATTGCTTAACTTATGTGAAAAGCATGTTTTGTGTGTAGATTTAACTATTTTCATCAGTTTGCATAAATTACATCAAGGTCCCTTTTGGACCTAGCATGATCTATTTTTGAAGGAGTTGAGAAAGGAGTATGGTCTTAAGGGGAAGGCACCTTACTCCCGTATTTTTATGGGAAGGTGCCTTACTCTCATATTTTGATGGGAAGGTGTCTTACTCTTGTCTTCCGATAGGAAGGTGCCTTACTCCCATATTTCGACGGGAAGGTGCTTTACTCCCATATTTTGATGGAAAGGTACCTTACTCTCATATTTCTATGGAATGTGCCTTACTCTTGTCTTACGATGAATGAAGTGCCTTACTCCTTGTGATGTAGTCAAAGGTATTTGACTCCATGTAAGTGGAATGAAGCACCTAACTCCAAAAAAGTAGGTGCCTAACTCCTGTTAATAACAAAACATGTCAGTTGCCATGTTCCACACAAAATAGAGTAATTATTTTCAATACGAAGAACACGGATAACGACAATGATATGTAATGAATAATCTACTATTTTTAGTAAAGATGAAATATGAATGATAATCTGGTAAACCATGGATACAATACATAGTGTAAGAGTGCTTCAAGCATGCCCGAATTGCCTCAATTTGGCATGCAATCATTGTAATCACATATGTAGCTACAAAAAACATTGTAATAGAGAGGTTTGTGTGATTATATAAATGCACATGAATTATACAAGAGAATAGAAGGAGAAAATAACAAAATCATAAAACTATATTGTAAGTCATTGTTATGCAATAAATTCATTCAAAGTTATCTTACTTAATGTTCTGCATACCTAGTTGATCGAGAAGAATCTGTTGGAGTCTAGACCCACTTCTAGCCAATATTCCTCCCCTTTCCTTTATTTTTCTTGCAATTTCATTTTAATTTTTAGTTCTATTTTCCTATATTTGGTTGTTTCCTGCAAATTGATTTACTTACTACTTTATTTATTTTTTGCAAGTGTGGTTTGATTTCCTTTCTAAGAATTAAAGAGGTTTGGATTGAATAAATTTTATATGACCAACACCCCCAAACTATAGAATTTAGGCAGACTCACCTTAGATGCATTTTAATCACATCTCTATCAGGTACATTGTAAGCTTACAAAATCCTTGGCTTGAGAATTAAGTGAAAGGGCTATGACAACAATGTAGAAAGTAACCAATATTTTTACCCCAACATTTTGGTGTCGTTTCTACGGATATAGTAGATATAGTTACAATACTTAGTTCTAAAGAAATTTTGATCTAGTCCGTAGAAAGTTTTCCATCTAATCTTGCATGAGTCCACCAAGAAAAATAAGACCATATGATCATTTTATGAAAGGGAAAGATCCACAGACTAAGTCTATGCTAGCTGGAAATTTTGAACCTGAGGTAGTATCCCCTCAGTCACCCCTAGCCGTGCACTGGATTGAACACCCAAATTTTACACAAAAATATTCTACACCTAAGTACCTAGACTTTAGAGAAGGGTAGATAATATTGAATCCTTTGTTTAGGATAAAAAAATCAGAAGAGAATCTACTATGGGAATCCATTGAATATGAAAATATTCCACTAGCTAACCTAAAGACTCTTGTGTAGAAAACTTAGAATGGCTATAAGTCCCTAGAAATTATTTCAAGGAAAAAAAAGACCACATTTCCTAAAACAATGGTTGAGGGAGAAGATACATCAACCAACTTTATCTTTCCCATAGAAGAGGCTAGGGGAGACACTAAAATAAAAAACATATCCCCTGTCCATCTTCCTACCTTTAAAGGATGCCCAATAGAAGACCTTGACCTATTTTTATTCAAGTTTGATGTTTTGAATAGGTCTATGGATTACAAATTAGATGCCCAAAATTTGAAATTGTTTCCATCTATATTGGATGATTCAGCCTTGCATTGGTTTATCAGCCTAGGGAACAAGTAGATTACCACCTAGGAGGATATAAAAAATATCTTCTTAGAGCAATACCAAGACTTTGGTAGGGCTTGGGATTCCAAAGAGGAGGTCTTGAATATGACATAGAAAGAGGATGAATCCTTGGAGGAATACTAGGATAGATATAGTTTCAACCTGTAGAGATATTCCCATGTGAAGCTAAGCGACAAGTACCTCAAAAGCATTTCATAAGGGGACTGACCAATGAGTCTCTTGAAGTGTTAAATATGATCTTTGGAGGAGATATTTATCAGCCCCAGATGTCAGACATCTAATAATTATGTTGGAATTATTCATGGAGAAAAGGTAAACCAACCCTCGAAGACATGAAGTCGATAGCCTCAATCACAAAAATAGAGATAGGCCACATGTTGGAGGACCTAAAAAGCGAGATGCTTTCATCTCTGGCACTACAACTAGAAACACTCCTAGAAAAAAATAAAATAATAAAGAAACATTGGCCTGCTTATATCCAAAATACATAGGAAAGCACATAAAGAACTCCTATCCTAAATACAAGGTCAAGGTATGCATTGTTTGTCAAAACAATTACAAGACCACTCTTTACCCATAACTACCGACCACTAAGGAAAATGATGAATTTTTAGAAGCTTATTTTATGGGGAACTAGAGAAACTGGTAGCAACCCCCTATGGGGAATATTCCAGCAAGAATACCACATTACGGAGGGGGAAATTACACACCACAAGGGTAGGTCCAACCACCCAATATGGGATGGTGGGGAAAACCACCCTGGATAAATACTTCCCAAGGATTTGTATTCTTGAACCAATACCCATGGATTTCATATCAGCAATAAGGGTAGCAATGGAGAAACTACAGTCCATGGAATGTAGTTCCATTAAATGCAGCCTAGGCTCCACTACAACAAAGCTTACTAGCCCCCCTATAGTGAGATCTACATAAATCACAATACAGACCATGGTCAATCGCAATAATAACAAGACAAACCAACAAGCATACCAATTAGAAGGTGAGGTGTTTCCTATGTAGAATATTAAGAATTGTAATATTGTACAATTGATGTCAGGTAGACAGATAGGAGTAGAGGCTTCACCTCTGATAGAAGAGGAGGAGGATGTACATATTCTAATAGGAGTATCATATCTGATAGAAGAGGTAGAGGAAGGAACAATTGTTGAAAAAATAGAAGAAGAAGCTACTCCATTTCCCAAAAGGTTAAAGGAGTAGAGGAAGCCAGTGCAACCAGAGTTTGACATCTTATCAAGTCAAAAATTTTACTACAATAATTCCATTATTTCTAACATCACCACGGATCGTGCACCTAGCTACTGTATTGATCTATACCATCATAAAAGCATAGGGATTCACACAAGTACATAAATTGAACAAAAACAATGTATGTAAGGTTTCTCGTATTAATATTTGAATGAGCTTTGATTACAAAAATACCCTCTCAGGGTCACTTGAAAGGTGATACTGATATTACAATTGCCAATGCCCTCAATTGAGTAGGTGCACTTATAGTGCTCTATTTATTAGTCACAAACTGCCTTGGGGTGGAGCTAACCCCCTTCTTCATGATGTGGAAGGATTATGACATAAGATCCTCTTGTACCTGTCTCCCTACGAACAAGAAACAACAACACACGATTAAAAATATTGATAGCCTCTCGTGATGAGGTCCTTTAAGGGAATATGTATGCAAATGCCATTAAACTAGTAAAACAAGAAAGCATAAAGAAAGACTTTAAACTATTCTAATTAAATCAAGAATTATACTACAACATGAAGGACATGAATAAGCAAATGATGCATGGATCAAATATCAAGTTAGGAAAAATAAAGTGCATAAAATATCCAATATACTCCTACTTAATACAATGCATGAAACAACTAATTCCTACGGTCAGAGTTTATCTAAAATGTAATTAAACCTTATGAAAAGACTAATATGACTAATCTATGTGGTCAAAAGCAAAGCAAGTAAGGTGATCAGTAACCTATTGCAAACTGTAGCTGTGGTGGGAGGTCTGCACTATGAACCATGACTGACAACCACAGTTTGACCTTTGATAGGTTTACCCTCAGAATTAGGGGTAGTGGGATTGACCTCCTTATCCAAATTGATGTTCAAGGGTTGCATTTGTTGTCATCTGATATATTTGATGATAAAATCGCTATGAAGGGCCTTCGTCTGCCCAGATTTGTGTTTCTTGATACTCCTAGGCACCTAGGGAATCCATGGCTAATTGGTCTTTAGGTGAATAGCAAAGGGGCTCTCAAATGCATAGATTCAGTATGCAATTTGATAGGGCTTCGCTGCTCTCTTTATCAATTAACTCTCCCTATTCTCTCCTTTTGGAGGGGGAATTTATAGCATGCCCCTAGGGCTAGGGGTAGCTTCATGGAGAATCCAAGACCAAGAAGGGTGGTTGTGATAGTTGGGATGGAAGCCTTTAGAATATTTCATCCTTCAATTGCCTTCTTCTAGATCTCTTGGCCATTCTGACTGATTTGGCTCAGATGGAAGGCCTAACTAAACTTCAGTTAAGACCGTAAGTCATAGTTGTGGTCCATACTACAGACCGCAGGTGTCAACTATGGTTTAGACTAGAGACCGCAGGTCTGGGCTGCAGTTCAGACTACTTAGGCCAAAATACCTAAATTGAGTGGTTAGAACCACTGCTCTATCTTGGATTCTATCCAAGATCCTTCATATGGTTTTGTAGCATGTCCATATGAGTAGTCGCCCTCGACGTGACACATTTTAGGTGTCTACAAATGCCCCTTTTGAGATGTGTTGTGCGATCAAACAACATTGAGAAAAAATAGACCTCCTAAAATGATGTCGAAGGTTCTATGATGATCATTAGTCTGATCAACATTAGATGCCCTATGTCCAGCAAAAGGATGCGCATCTTGGAATAATTGCTTCCAACTTAGGAAGGCTTACATTTGAAAATACTGCACTGTCATTAGATGTTTGGGTAGCTTTGGTGCTACAATAGGAGTTAGGCCTATATAACCGAAGGATGAGAGTTACAAAAAAAAATTCATATTTTCTATTTGCCCCAAACAAAGGGGGAAGCCTATGATAGCCGTTAGCAATTATTCACAAGAACAAACACAATTTTGACAAGATCAAGGGATCTATGATCTTCGAGATCTTTTGTTGATTTTGATTATGACATGAAATTATGACTACCCCCTCAAGCAATGAGTCGATGAGGGTAATGAAAATGTATGAAGCAACAACATCGCTTGACCATAATGAATGATCCTAAACAAATTTAGATTCAAGCCTTTTAATTCCTTGGCTAGGCCTTGTTCAGCTTATGATTGCAACGCTTAGTAGTATTTGCACATCTCTATCCCATGGAGCAGTCAGGCTATGATAGCCATCTTAGGGAGTCAAAATAATACAAATGCAAGTAGACTTATGTTGAATCATATTGTCAATGATTTACTGAAAGATGTCATAAAAGAAATGACAATTTTATCCCAATTCTCCTTATGGTGTTTTACTCATCTTGCCGGATTGCATGGATCGTAAGTCGCTGCAACCGCCAACTTTATAGGATAAATCACTAAATACGAGGCACATTTGGTTTTTAAATTTTTTTTTTTTTTTTTGAATTTTGCATTTATTTGATTGATCCTGGTGCTTTTAACATCACCAAATTTGCAATTTTGATCATTGATTTTGAATTTTAATCCAATGGGAGTCATTAATTTATCTTTTTAGACCTTCCCACGATGGGTTTTGAGTGCATTTATTGCTAGCTGTGGACTGCGGGTACGGTCTATGGTTTACATTTCTAAATTTTGGGGATTGTGGGTCAGACTTGCAGGCAGAAAACCCTAGTTCCAGAACCACAGGTGTCAGTTGCTATCCGTAGAGACTAGGAGGACCTATAAATTGAATTCCCATTTGAATTTTTTTATTATTTTCTTGCAACTACTAGCAATTTGAGAGCTCTGAGAGAGAGAACATTCTTTGATACGGAACACTACCAAAATCTACTACAATTACACTCATCTATCCTGATTGTGGATCCTGATCCGCCATCGACTAGCCGGGGATAGGGTGCGGGTAAGGTAACTCGAAACTGAGACCACACACTCAATACCAGTAAAATGAACCACACTAAGAAATGTGGAAAATTAACCTCACTAAACTGCTAGTAATGAACCCCACTAGTCTAGGTTAGCTTAGTGTTTAATTTGTATGCCTTAGTGGTCTAGGAGGGTACCCAAAATGGGTGTCGCTCCTAAACCGTAGCTAGTAGTTGTGGTTCCCAGTTGGAAAATTGGGAACCGCGGGTTTCAGATGCGGTTCACAATTTGCAAATTGGGGACCGCAGGTTTTAGTTGTGGTTCCCAATTTGCAAATTAGGGACTGCAGGTTTCAGTTGCGGTTTGCTATTGCTATTTTTTTTTTTAAATCTAGGTTGTCTAATTAAGAAATTTTTAATTTTCTTTAGCTCTGCTTAGCTATATTTAGCTTACATTATGCTTTTTTCTTTTTAAAATTTAACTTCTAGAGCGTGGGAGCCTGACCTTATGAAGACTCTCCGTGAGGCCTTATTGAATGATGATCGAGCGTGGTTCCGAGTCGTTGGGTTTGGTTACGTCATGGATATACCCACCATTAGGGTAGATCAAGCCTATCTAACTACATTGGCCCAATGTTGGATTGCGTGGACCAACAAATTCCACCTTCCTATCGATGAGATGACCATTACTCTAGAGGATGTCTATAGGATATTCAGGATCCCCATCGATGGCGAGGCTATCATCTCCTTTGCCTCCTTAGCAAAGAATGCTATCTTTGATGCCATATTTGGTGACTAGAGCACTGATGCACAGGATGATGCTAACCACGGAGGGGTGCACATCGGTGACTGGTATTACGATGATGTCTTCTCTGTTCGAGAGGCTCTCTTCATGCATCTCATTGTGTAGATTGTCCTTCTAGACTCCTCGAGCACGAGGATTCCCTGGAACATGTTAGCCATTTTTTTGCAGGTGCTTCAGAGCTCGACAGACGAGCCACTACTATTAGCTTGGGGGAGCACCCTATTATGCTAGCTCTATAGGGAGCTATACTAGATCATAGAGCGTAGCCATAAGGGCATCAACTGTAGTCTATTGTTATAGATCTGGGGGTGGCAACACATCTAGATCAAGCATATTGTAGAGCTACCACTACACGTCACCGCCATAGATGCCGACCATCAGTGTTACACCACATGCTAGCCTTGTGCTGATGAAGGTATCCATAGTGGGGCTCATGCTGGTAACACTGAGCACTACATTATTAGGTTTGCATCACTTGGGATGGGGGACATTTTTTGGTGCCCCTACATGGATTTCCCTGCATGGTGAGAGGCGTACGAGTGGCTACGATGGGCCCACCAAGATAGATGGCTTATCTGGTGTAAGCCAGAGGTTCGAGAGTATCAGTTCTTCTATCATGTCCTACAACATTTCGACATGGTGCATGACATACCAGAGATGCCACTGAGGTATAAATGCTTGGCTTTGGAGAGGTATCTTCCATTGATAGTTCCTTCGCCACTAGGGTATTGTTGGCATTTTTGCCACATTTATTTTGATTGCTGATTATTCATGCTTAAAAAATTGCAATTCTAACACCTCTATAGGTTTTGATGCAAAAAATGACTAAGTCCGAAAGTTGTCACGAAATCGCGACAAAAAAATAGCATGGAGAGCCAAGTCAGAAAACCGTCACGATATCGTGACATGTCGCAAAATCGTGGGTTGGATGAGGAGAGAGAAAACAAACGCCAAATTGTCACGATTTCATGACGTGTCGCAAAATCGCGGTCAACACAGTCAACGGCAGCAGGTGGGCAAAACCGTCACGATATCGCGACGTGTTAGATTTTCGCGGTCAAAATGGTCAATGGAGGCTGAGCGACAAAGTTGTCGTGAAATCGCGACAAAACCAAGCCAAGGGCGATGAGACTCAAAATTGTCACGAAATCATGACATAATATCGTGAAATTGCGACGCATATCATTTTCGTGGCGTGGATGGGCAGAAAAAGTTTAAGGCATGAATATGTCATGAAATCGCAACAAAATATGGCGTATAGCCCAAAAGGCAAAATATGTAGCGAAATTGCTACGTGTTCCATTTTCGCAGTTCAGATAAAGAAAAATGTCTAAGGCACGAATGGCATAGCGATATCGTGACACTTTTGAGAAAATGTTCAAGCAAGGCAAAGACGTCGCGAAATCGCGACAGAAAGTGAGAACCATACAGAAGGCAAGAAATGGTAGCGATTTCATGACACATTGTTGAAAAGAGACTAAGTGCGGAGAAACATAGCAAAATCGTGCAGTGTTCCATTTTCGCGGTTGGCAAACAGAAAAGTCCAAAGGAGGCAAAACTTGTAGCGAAATCATGACATGGTGGAAGTTGAAGAGATACTAAGGCAAGAGTGTTGCATTTTTGCGGCTTAGAAGCAGGGCCGTACAGCATGCAGAAAAGTTGTAGCGAAATCACGACATGTCGGATTTTTGCGATGTAAAAGCCAAGACTGAGCAGTGGGAAGATAGTGTAGCGATTTCGTGCATTGTCTCATTTTCGCGACATGGAGAGAATGATGAAAGTGCCAATGGAAAGATGCAACAAAATCGCACGATGTCATGTTTTCGCGATTTGATGCAGCAAAGAGAACAGAGAGATGAAGGATGTAGCGAAATCGTGCATTGTCACATTTTTGTAGAAACAAAGCAGAGGAAGAGCATAATTGTACGGACGTCGTGAAATCATGCAGCATTGTGTTTTCATGGTTCAAGGTAGCGAAGGAGATAAAGAAGTCGAATGTGTAGCGATTTCGTGACATGGTTGGTTTTCACGGGTTCAAAGCGGCAGAAGCGTACGGAGCAGAAAGACATCGCGATTTCGTGACCTATCACGTTTTCGCGACCAGTCGCGTTTTCACGACAGAAAGCGGTTCAAACGGTCCAATGCAGTTTTGCGATTTTTGATGATTCAAAGCACCCAGAATTAAATGTGTTGCTACTTTTCGATGTGGTCAAGGTAGAAGAACGTGCCCAAGCTACCAGAATTGAAGATTTCTAGGATTCGAAGCTGTTGTTCATGATTTTTCTAACGGTTTTATGCATATTTTCAAGAACATCATTTAATGAAGACGACCGACTCTTCCTTATGGCATTTAATTTCTAATTGTTCCGAGGTTGTTTAAGGATATCATCTCCTTGTTTTCGTTGCATAATTTGTAGATCTCGAGGAGGTCCGTTGCAAGTTTTAAATGCTGCAAAGAGGCAAGACCTCTATATAAATCAATGTAAATCTCAAGAACAAGTATCGGGAGTGAGAGATACTTTTGCTGAAATATTTTCAAGTACTTTGCATGAATATAAGACATTCGGCTCTCTGGTTTCGCAAGCGATTTTCTGTGTATTTTCCCTTCTGCATTCTGCATTCCTAATTTGTGCTCGGATCTTTTATTTGCTGCTTAGTTTTAATTCTGTATTGAGTTTTAACATTTGCTAGTAAGGGAGTGAGTTCTAGAATGTTATTTTGGAGGTCATCTACGCAAGGTTGCGAGTGGATCACGTCATTGTCTTTTGTTATTTGCTATTGTTGCATACTTAGAGTTATCTACTGTTGTTCTTTCTCGATCAGATAAATTCGGCCTACGGCCATATTTCCTGTTTCTTTCTGCATCTTTACAATTTCTTTCCTGTAACTTTGATCTAAAAACAAACTTAGAATAGTAAGGGAACCAACCCACTCTAGAGATTGGTCTGGGAGACATTTCTTTCTCCCAGCCTTTCAATGTTGGTTGGGTCTAGGGTGCATTTTCTATAAAAATCCTTTCCTGTGGCAGATTCGTGACCAACAATTTTTGGCACGCCCGATGGGACAGACTTCTTCTGTCTCAGAAAGATCCCATAGCATTGAAGGTTTAATGTTCGCCTTCATACCGTAAAGTTAGAGCATTTGGTGACTCTGCTGTACTCAAAAATCTCTGGACGTGGATGCAGTGAAAGTTGTACTTCATGATCACGAGATCACAATCTAAAAAAGTTGGAGATCTTGTCGAGTTTTTTGAACTTGACAAGACAAGAAGTGGTGAGCATTCTAGGTTGGTTCCCCCATTGCATCATCTGCCATACCCACACAAATCCTTGGTATTGTTACTAGTTTTCCATCTTCTTAGTTACATACACTAGTTCCAATGGCCTAGTATCCTCCACCTAGGCAGTTTTCAGCTTGGAACAGCTTAGGGGCCTTGAATCTACAGGCTCAAAATCTAGTTCCCCAGGCTGCCTTGAAGGCATTGCCAACTTATGATGGTACGGGAAAGACCGCATACGAACATATTCATGATGTAGCTTCTCTGGCAGCCATTCATGACATAACAGATGAAGATGTAATGGTGAAGTTACTAGTGTTATCTTTGAGAGGAAAATTGTTGTATTGGTATAGATCTCTGCAACCAGGCACTATTGCATCCTGGGATCAGCTAGGAGAACTGTTAGTTAAGAATTTTCATGAACAAAGCTGACCCATTTTCATTGTTGCACCAGTTTAATGCGATCTAGAGGCATCCGCAGGAGGCAATAGCAGATTTTAATGTTCGCTTTACCAGGAGCTGGCAGCGAGTACCTGAAGGACTTCGCCCTACCCCTGAGCAAGCTACGTTTTACTACCTTCAAGCGTTCAATACAGATATTGGCTTGGCGATCAGGCAGTCCAATGTGATGACTTTCCCGGAACTGTTCGAGCAAGCATAGAAGGTGGAGGCAGACTTGATTGCAATCGGTAGGCTTCCCCCAAAGGTAGCAATGCCCATTCTTCCTGATATTCCACAGCATTTATATCCTAGTTCTTTTTCGCAATCTATGTCTACTATGTACCCTGTCCCATCATGGAATTCTAGTGCACCACAAATTGCACCTATCCCAGCTCCTCAGCTGTCTACTTCAGCAAATCTGTAGCTGCCTGCACCCAGCATTTTGCCATTCCCTGCTTCCACCTCATTTCCAGCATTACCGGCACCACCAGCACCTTTGCCCTTACCAACACCTCCTGCACCTGTAAACCTTGATCCTTATACAACACTCTTGCAAGAGGTAAAATCTGCCAATTCGGCAATAAGAGCAATGGGTAACAAGATCACGCTTATTGAAAGGAAGCAAGCTGAGCGAGATTTCTAGCCAAGGAGATTTCAACCCCCGCCAATTACTAGAGACCAAGCTGCTTCAACAAGCAAAGCACCTGAGAAAAGCCTGACTGCTTTGGTAAATGAAGATGCAATCCTTGCTGAAAAAACGTATTGGTGTTCGACTTGTAATGATCCCCATGGCGAAGATACCTGCATGGTCCATCTGAATTATGTGCAGACATTGGCTGCTAGTTCTTCAGGAGGGCAAGTCAATATGATCTCTGAGGCAGGCCATAGCCTAATGACTCCACTAGAAGAGCAGGTTTCAGTTCTCACAAGGACTGGAAAGAAGTCTGTTACAGTAGATCCTGCTGAGTTAGAACCATTAAAAGTGCCAACTGATTTGAAGAAGACAACGAAAACTCCTATGCTAGTTTCAAATCCTGATGCACCTATTTTGCCGAAGGATCCTGTTTCCCACAGAGTTCAAGAAAAGGCTGCAACTGCACCAGCAAGATCAGAAGTAGAAGAGCAAGCTAGAGAAAATTTGAAGTATCCTTCATTGACGAAGAGGCTAAGAGTGGAAGCCACTCAGTAGTATTGAAGCAGATATGAACATCCTGTTGAAAAGAAGGAATCTTTTGCGGTTGCATACAACATTGTTGAAGAACTGAAGAAGACCCCAACTAAGGTTAGTCTTTACGATGCATTGCAATTGCCTGGGCAGGTAGATTTATTGCAAGAATCTTTAAAATCTATGAAGGATAGTGAAAAGGGTCCTACCCAGACAATTTATGCTCAAGCCTTAACCACTTTTGTCACTGGTAAAAATAGACCACCCCCATTTTATCTATCATTGCAAATAGAGGGTTGGATCGTGCATAACTGCATGATCGACTCTAGAGCTGCTACAACTGTCATGCCAAAGGCAATTTGTGAGGTTATGGGCATGGAATACACACGAAGTAGCCCTAGTGTTTTGCAGTTAGATGGTACTCCTGTAAAAATGGTAGGTGTAATCAAGGATGTCCCAATTTTTTTGCATACTATGCCTCAGATTACAGTCATTCAAGAGATTGTTGTGGTAGATTTAGAACCCTATTTTAGTATGTGCTTATCCAGAGAGTTTACTACAAAGTTGGGAGGTTACCTGGCACTGGATTATTCCCACTTAGAAATCCCTTTCAAAGGAAAAAGACTCAGGATCCAGAATGAAAAACCTTCCTCTTTTCACATTGAGAAGCTGGAAGAAGCAAAAAAAAACATGTAGTCTGTTAACATGCTAACCGAAGAGTCAGAGGATTCTAATTTGATGCATGAGGTTTTAGATGAGCTTCAGTTGGACGATCAGTTTTCTATGCTTGATTTCAATGCTATGCTGGAGACTGAAATCGGCTGTTATTCCATCACAAGACCCGAGGGTGGCACAAGGCAGGTATTTCCTAACCAAGATGATCAGAAATTCTGTCATAGATCAACTATGGAAGTTATATTTCGATGGGGCTAGATGCAAAAACGATGTAGGAGCAGGTATTGTTTTGATTTCTCCTTCTGGTTTACAAAGAACATATTCATACCGTCTTACTTGGAATTGTACTAACAATGTTGTCGAGTACGAAGCATTATGCTTAGGTTTGAAAAAGGCAAGGAAGTTGGGAATCGAATAGTTATAGATTTTTGGTGATTCTGAGCTTATTGTAAACCAAGTCACAAACAAGTGTATTTCTAAGCAGCATTATCTCAAAGCATACCGCAACCAATTTTGGGACCTGTTTGAGTTTTTCATAGCTCTGAATATTCAAGCCATTTCTCGAGAGCTGAATAAGCATGCAGATCTTCTAGCATCTCTTGGAGCCAATTTTTCTCCTATTGAGTAGGTAGTGAAGAAACCAAAGACAGTAAGGATGGTGTACAGGCCAAGTGTCCTAGACAAGGATACTTTCTGGCAAGTCTTTGAGGATGATGAGCAAATTGTCAATTTTTTGATTCAAGAAGCTGCCACTATCAAAGGGAGAACCTTGGAGCACGAAGAAGCTGAAGGTCTAATTCAGTTACAGAATAATCACATTCCGAAGGGTCTTATAACTCTGGAAAGTTTGTTTGATCAGCATGATCGGTCCAAGAAACATCAGATTGAGATTGATAAGAAAGAGTACATGGAGATGCAATTAGAACCCAATAAGGTCATTAAGATTGGAACTGATTCTACTCCTGATGAACTGCAAGAAATCAGGCAACTGTGTCAAGAATTTTTTGATATTGTGGCTTGGAGTTATGAAGATCTGAAAGGATATGATAAACAGATTGTGCAACATACTATTGAGTTGGAAGAAGGAGTCAGACCCTTCAGGAAAAAGCAGCGACCAATAAATCCAAAGATTGAGACTCTAATGAGGGCCGAGCTTGTGAAAATGCTGCAAGCCAAAATTATATATCCAGTTAAGCACTCAACTTGGGTTGCCAATCTGGTCCCGGTTCAAAAGAAGAATGGAGACATACGACTGTGTGTAGATTTTTGAAATCTGAACCATGCATCTCTGAAAGATCATTATCCCTTGCCTCGTATAGATCAAATACTGCATGTTGTTGCTAGGGCTCAGTGCTTTTCACTGTTGGATGGATTCTCTGGATATAACCAGATTTGGGTTAGAGATGAGGACCAGTACAAGACAACATTCACAACTAAGTGGGGCACTTTTGCTTATCAGTGAATGCCTTTTGGACTATCAAATGCTGGGGCTACCTTCCAGAGAGCCATGGACATTGCATTCAAGGAATTCTTGAACAAGATTATTGTTATATATCTTGATGACATGACTGTCTTTTCACATAGATGGGAAGATCACTGTTCGCATCTGAGGCAATTTTTTGGAAAATGCAGAGTTTGGTATTTCCATTAATCCAAAGAAGTCAGTGTTTGAAGTGAAGGAAGGTAAACTTTTGGGGCATGTTATTTCAAAGGATGGTTTAGCAATAGATCCAGCTCGAGTTGAAGCATTGAAAAAATTATCACTCCCTGCAAACAAAAAGGAGCTGTAGTCTTTCTTTGGACAGATTAATTTTATCAGGAAGT
The DNA here is from genome assembly GCA_028583015.1 of Wollemia nobilis. Lineage (NCBI taxonomy): Eukaryota > Viridiplantae > Streptophyta > Pinopsida > Araucariales > Araucariaceae > Wollemia > Wollemia nobilis. The sequence continues at coordinate 4,656,954 of JAQPPZ010002224.1, forward strand.
TCATTTTTGATTTTGCCCAGGTTGTGAAACCTATGACTGAGTTGTTGAAGAAAGATGCAGACTTTAAATGGACAACTCAAAGGAAAGAGGCATTCCAAGAAATTAAGGATAGAATAGCGTAGGCTCCTATACTGATTAATCCTGATTATTCAAAAGATTTCATTCTGTATGCAGTTGGGGAAGATGAAAGTTATGCTGCAGTTCTCACACAGAAAGGGGACGATGGGAATGAAAGGCCCATTGCTTTCCTTAGTCAGGTTATTTTACCTCATGAGGCAAAGTATAATTTCATTGAAAAATAGGTGTATGCTGTCATGAAATCTCTTAAAAAATTCAAGCATTTCATATCTCAGAGTAGAACAATTGTCTATGTTATACATCCTGATGTAAGAAATTTCATCATTCAAGGAGAGATGGGTGATAAACACGTTGGTTGGGTCACCAAGATCCAAGAATTTGATGTTGAAATTCATCCAACTAAGCTAGTGCGTGGTAAGGCTTTATGCCAGCACTTAGCAAAGATGGCAGCATCTGGTATAGTTGAATATCAAGCAGATGATCTTGCTAGTGATGACAATCTGATGAACCTCTTAGTTCAGGAACAAGATTGGGCAGATGACCTCATTGATTACTTCACAACTGGTAAATGCCCTTCATAGTTGAATGCCTCACAACGGAGAAGATTTCATCTGCAAGCTCTTAGGTATGTTTTATTGCTAGAAGGATTGTTTTTTAAGAATATTGATGGCATTCTTTTAAGGTGTGTCAAGGAATCAGAGAAGGCTAGACTCCTGGAGGAGTTTCATTCTGGCATATCAAGAGGACACTATGCAAGTAGACCGATGGCTTTAAAAATAATTTGAGCTGGTTACTATTGGCCAACCTTGTTCACAAATGCTTTCAGGATTGCCCAAGCATGTGACAAATGTCAGAGGTATACAGGAAGAGTTAGGAATGCATCATTGCCTTTGCATCCAATTCAGGTTGAAGCACCTTTTCAGCAGTGGGGGTTGGACTTTATTGGGATTATTGATCCGAATTCTTCAGCTAGACACAGGTATATTTTGACAGCTACAGATTATTTTACGAGGTGGTCTGAAGCTATTCCAACCAAGGTTGCAAATCAGAGTGTGGTGATTTCTTTCATTGAAGGGCTAATTACACGCTTTGGCATTCCTGATGCTATTATTACAGATAATGGGACTCCATTTATTGGAGCTGAACTAGCTGAGTTTGCAAACAAGTATGGTGTTTTCCTGAAAACATCCTCTAACTATTATCCTAGGGAAATGGCTTGGCAGAGTCCACAAATAAAAATTTGCTCCGGATTTTAAAGAGGTCTTTGGGGGATAACAAGAGATCATGGCACCTTCTACTGAATCAAGCTTTATGGGCAGATAGGATTTCAATCAAGAAGTCTATCAAGACTTCACCCTATGCCCTGGTTTATGGAAAAGAGGCAAGGTTGCCTGTTCATCTAGAGTTGCCAGTATTGCAGCAGTTGCAGGATTTTCAAGATGATGAAACAGATATAGATTCCTTGGATATGTGGTTGGCTCAGTTGTTGCAGTTGGAAGAGCAACGTTCTGTGGCATATGAAGAGTTTGCTAAGCACACACAGGTTATTTCAAAGTGGTTCCATAAGAATTCTACAGATCGTCCACTTAAGGTGGGAGATTTGGTCCTGAAATGGAATGAAAACAAAGCCAAGCCTGGGAATCACAAGAAGTTTGATGCTCTGTGGGAGGGTCCCTTCCGCATTGTCAGTGTTGGTGCAGCAAATTCGTTTTATCTGGAAGACTTGGATGGCAGCCCACTTCCTATTTTAGTGAACGGATTTCATCTGAAAGCCTACACTTCATGAACTGGCAGTCCAGTATCACCTTGTATATAGTATAAAAAAAAAAAAAAACAAAAAAAAAAAGTATTGTTTTTATTTTTCCACTTCGGCTCTTTTTGCATGCGAGCCATAGGTGCCTGTTTTTTTTTTTGTTTTCTTCTTCTTTCCCAGCAGTTAGTGGCTTTCTAGCAATTTCCTCCTTCCCCTTCCCTTTTTCTTTCCTTCCCTTCTTCATTTTCCTCCTTCTTCTTTTTCTTCTGCAGTAAAGAAAAAGCCACTGCTGTTGTTTCTTTTCCCCTTTCCTATTATTCCCGCTTCTTCTTATCCCTTTCTTCTAAGTTCTCTGTCATTTTTAGCATTTATCACAGTTTATCCATGGTTCACACCTTTCTCATCATTTATTCCACTTCCATTCCATTATTTCATTTACTTCCATTCCCCTTCCATCGCAGCTGGTAGCACAGAAGCATTTTGTTACTATCTACTGTATCGCTTTCACCCATTCCACCATTCCACCATATCACCATTCCATTTGCATTTCACTACCTACGCATCCGCAGGATCTCATTCCATTCATTTCCATTCCATGATCAGTTGAGCCAAATGCAGATTCTTTAAGTTTCAGTTATTCAACAAAAGTTGTTGCAGCAGTCCATCGAGATGAACCCCACAGCTAGCTTTTTGTTCTAAGTTTTCATGACTCTGTTGCCCAATGGATTCAGGCCTGGGATTCTTGCATACAACAAAACTGTATACCCCACGAGCCGCCAAGAATGTTGGCATTTTTGCCACATTTATTTTGATTGTTGATTATTCATGCTTAAGTTGTTGCAATTCTAACTCCTCTATAGGTTTTGATGCAAAAAATGACTAAGTCCGAAAGTTGTCACGAAATCGCGACAAAAAATAGCATGGAGAGCCAAGTCGGAAAACCGTCGTGATATCGTGACATGTCACAAAATCGCGGGTCAGATGAGGAGAGAGAAAACAAATGCCAAATTGTCACGATTTTGCGACGTGTCGCAAAATCACGGTCAACACAGTCAACGGCAGCAGGGGGCAAAACCGTCGCGATATCGCGACGTGTTAGATTTTCGCGGTCAAAATGGTCAACGGAGGGCAGAGCGACAAAGTTGTCACGAAATCGCGACAAAACCAATCCAAGGGCGATGAGACTCAAAGTTTTTACGAAATCGCGACATAATATGGCACAAGGCGCATAAAGCAAAAGATGTCGCGAAATCGCGACGCGTCTCGTTTTCGTGGCATGGATGGGCAGAAAAAGTTTAAGGCATGAAATATGGTCGGCGATTTCGTGCAACAAGATATGGCGTATAGCCCAAGCAAGGCAAAAGATGTAGCGAAATCGCTACGTGTTCCATTTTAGTTCAGATGAATGAAAAGAGTCTAAGGCACGAATGGCGTAGCGATATCGCGACACTTTTGAGAAAATGTTCAAGCAAGGCAAAGACGTTGCGATATTGCGAACCATGAAGAAGGCAAGAAATGGTAGCGATTTCATGACACATTATTGAAGAGAGACTAAGTGCGGAGAAACATAGCGAAATCGCACAGTGTTCCATTTTCGCGGTTGGCAAACAGCAAAGTTCAAAGGAGGCAAAACTTGTAGCGAAATCACGACATGGTGGAAGTTGAAGAGATACTAAGGCAAGAGTGTTGCATTTTCGTGGCTTAGAAGCAGGGCCGTACAACATGCAGAAAAGTGGTAGCGAAATCGTGACATGTCAGATTTTCGTGATGTAAAAGCCAAGACTGAGCAGTGGGAAGATAGTGTAGCGATTTCATGCATTGTCTCATTTTTGCGACATGGAGAGAATGATGAAAGTGCCAATGGAAAGATGCAGTGAAATCGCACGATGTCATGTTTTCGCGATTTGATGCAGCAAAGAGAACAGAGAGATGAAGGATGTAGCGAAATCACGCATTGTCGCATTTTCACGGAAACAAAGCAGAGAAAGAGCATAATTGTACGGACGTCACGAAATCGTGCAGCGATGTGTTTTCACGGTGCAAGCTTGCGAAGGAGATAAAGAAGTCGAATGTGTAGCAATTTCGTGACATGGTTGGTTTTCGTGGGTTCAAAGCGGCAGAAGCGTACAGAGCAGAAGCGTACAGAGCAGAAAGAAGCGTTTTTGCGACCTATCGCATTTTTGTGCCAGAAAGCAGTTCAAACGGTCCGATGCAGTTTGCGATTTCGATGATTCAAAGCACCCCAAAATTAAATGTGTTGCTGCTTTTCGATGCGGTCAAGGTAGAAGAACACGCCCAAGCTACCAGAATTGAAGATTTCTAGGATTCGAAGCTGTTGTTCACGATTTTTCTAACGATTTTATGCATATTTTCAAGAACATCATTTAATGAAGACGACCGACTCTTCCTTATGGCATTTAATTTTTGATTGTTCCAAGGTTGTTTAAGGATATCATCTCCTTGTTTTCGTTGCATAATTTGTAGATCTCGAGGAGGTCCGTTGCAAGTTTTAAATGCTGCAAAGAGGCAAGACCTCTATATAAATCAATGTAAATCTCAAGAACAAGTATCGGGAGTGAGAGATACTTTTGCTGAAAGCTTTTCAAGTACTTTGCATGAATATAAGACATTCGGCTCTCTGGTTTTGCAAGCGATTTTCTGTGTATTTTCCCTTCTACATTTTGCATTCCTAATTTGTGCTCGCATTTCTTATTTGCTGCTTAGTTTTAATTTTGTATTGAGTTTTAACATTTGCTAGTAAGGGAGTGAGTTTTGGAATGTTATTTTGGAGGTCATCTACGCAAGGTTGCGAGTGGATCACGTCATTGTCTTCTGTTATTTGTTGTTTGCATACTTAGAGTTATCTGCTGTTGTTCTTTCCCGATCTGATAAATTCGGCCTACGGCCATATTTCCCGTTTCTTTCTACATCTTTACAATTTCTTTCCTATAACTTTGATCTAAAAACAAATTTAGAATAGTAAGGGAACCATCCCACTCTAGAGATTGGTCTGGGAGACATTTCTTTCTCCTAGCATTTCAATGTTGGTCGGGTCTAGGGTGCATTTTCTATAAAAATCCTTCCCTGTGGCAGATTCATGACCAACAGGTATGCACCCGATGATTTCTAGGAGTTGGGGGTTGATACAGCTAGGACCACACCAGACTATGACAAGTTATGGTTCTTATTCAAATGGCATGGGATAGGGCCTCGAGGCTAAGAGCTAGCTGAGGCAGAGGTAGATGCAGATCCTAATGGGTGTAGGATGCGCTAGCGTATTGAGGGTGGTTGGGGTGCAGAGGTCACCACTGAGGATATTATAGAGATCGACCCTAAGGAGGATGCTCCAGAGGAGGGTGAGGTCCCTCCTGAAATCACAGAGGAACGGTTGCTGGCTCAGGTTGTTGACTTGTAGAGTCAAATCTGGAAGTTTCACACATAGTAGCTTGAGAGAGACACTACCATCGCCACTTTGGAGGTGAAGGTGGATGACAGGGAGTGATGCCTGACTGAGGCATAGGACCAGGTACAGGAGCTCACAACTCAGGATACATATGTAGAGGCCCAATTGTAGAGACTACAGACTAACTTGGAGTTAGCATAGGCACATCAGAATGCAATAGAGGTAGATTAGGATCTTTCTTGAGCATCAAGGGGGGCTATGCTACCTCCCCAAGCTACTATGGGGTCTCCTACAACACCAATAGTAGGTACAACAGCTGTACAGGATCCAACAACTAAGTTAGAGCGACTGCATGGTATGGTCATGAGGACCAATGAGATACACGCAGTCTGACTTGCTCGCATTGATCAGCTAGTCAATTACATAGAGATGCATGGGCTATAGGTTCCTGAGGATCCTTTTGCATCAGAGTCTAAGTGTACCAGGTCTAGGACCTTAGGGCAGTCTACAGCAAGCTTGAGTCATAGGACTCATAGGACTGAGAGAACACATAGGTCCTCTAGTACACACACAACAAGGTCACAAGCTAGGAATAGGGATCCAGGGCATACATCAAGGACCTCCAATCAGAGGACTAGCCTACTATAGTTACCAGTTTTCCATGTGCTAGGTGCTTTAGGCTTTGGAGGTAGGTAGGATCCATAATAGGATCCACCATAGGTTCTAGGTTAGCTAGGAGAGCAGGCTCCAGAGCATAGTGTAGATGGAGGTAATGATAGCTCCAGTACAGGGGGAGCAGCCTAGATCCGAGTTATAGTAGCTACCGACTATAGTTTTGATATATTATTTTATGTGTAAGGTCGAGGACCTACACAATTGTAGCCTGCGGGCATTTTGTACTCCCTATGTACTCTTTTGGACACACATATATATATGATATGAGCTTTTATGGCTCATTATGTGTACATTTTTATTTATTATTTTGATTTTATATTTATTTGATGCACATGGATGTAAAGCTTATGTAAATGCTATGTTTATATGATGCGATGTATGGATGACATGCACTAGATAGGTATTCCACTTTATGATGATGATATGCAGTGTTCTAGATGATTAGATGTGCGATATATGATGTATGTATATGGATGCAATGATCAATGCTTATTTTTAAATGTATATTTACTTGTGGGTATGCATTTATTTTATGCAGTTTATGGTATGCTATGCAATGTATGGTAATGCATTATGTACAGAATCATAATATAATGAAAATGAACTTGTATGCTTTAATCACTAAAAACGTAAGGAATGAATGTAAACTGTGTATATCAATTTTTAAAATATGACACCACATAATGTATAACAATCATGCAAAATAATTGATAATTCTCATTACAAGAACTTAATCAATTAATCACCCATATATGAAATACAATAAAATGGATTGGTATGATGCTAATGAATTATTATGTCATTTTGTATATTTCTTCTTTGTTGCACTATATAGTCAGTGGTCGTCTAAACATCATTTCTGATATTCATGTGGTATCTATCCTATATGTTTGATTGTGCTTTGTAAAATGCATTCTCATGAATGAATTACTCATATTTCTGAATTCTAATGATATTTGGTATCTTGTTGTTATTGGAGCATTTTTTGGCTTTTTGGAGTTTTCCTTGAGACTCAAACACCCTAGTAGATTTCTCCAAAAATTACATACTAACTGTACAAGGCTTATATTGGACAAGGATTTTGCCATGATAGACCCAAATATTCATTATACCTATGTGTGCATGTGAGTATTTTCAAATAGATCATAAGCATACCCCGTATGTCGGTCGAGACTCTTTCAACCCATATGTGAGATGGGGTTCCTCATACGATTGTACCATCCTTGTGTCAACTTTGATTAGACTTATATAGCTATACAATCCTAGGTACCTAGAGCTATCTCATATTGAAAATTAATCAGGGCTACCCCTCCAAATGCATATGGGGCTCTTTCAACCCATTGCTATGTTTGGGGATCACCCAATAGAACTACCCCTCTAATTGCAGGTGAGACTCTTCCAACCCATTGCTGTGATCAGGGATTACTCTATGGTTTTCAAAAGATGGAAAATCTATGGATTCAAGTTCTCACCCTTCTTACTTGCTCATATGTAGTGATAAAAATCTGTTAGTCCACGTGTTACTATTTCATTTGAGCAAGGGATTTTTATAGTGCTTTTGATTCACTATGTCACTTTACATTTTGAACTTGAAATTTGTACTTTTACACTTTGTAATCTTTGGATTTAAAATTTATGACTTTGGGATTTATAGGGTAAATTCTTGTCCTTTTGCCAAAGTACACCTTTCTAGACCAACTATTTGCAAGATAAGCAGGTCGTGAAACCCATCTCTCTAGATATCTAAGACTGCTTTTGTAGATTTCATCCTCTCTCGTCTTAGCAGGATTTTATATTATTTTTCTTAGTGACGGGATTATGATATGTTGAAGCACTATCCCAACTAATGACATTTTCTATAACAACAAATCAAGATTTCTACAATAGCTGAAGAACCCACTAGGTATGGCTGAGTGACGGGAAAACTTAATATACATACATATTTCTCTGCAACAGGTATCGTGTATGAATGCCATGAATTATGATAAATGCAAGGGTGCATGATTGACATACAAACATGTGATCATTTGTAAAATTTTGATAGATGCATTACACTCTACTATGGAATGCAATGGATGAAAAATACCTAAATGCAATATGATGATGTGAATGCATATATGAAAATGCAAACTACAAAAGCAAATGTTTTTGGATTTTAAGCTTTTCCAGATTTTTTTTTTTGGATTTTTTTTGGTTATTTTAATTGATTTTTATGGATTTTTGAGCTTTCATATTTGACCAAACGACGAGTACATGTCCTTGGAGCTTTTAAGGATGACCAAATGGTGAGGAACTGCCTTTGGAGATTTTACTTGACCAAGCTACTCAATAGAGAGCTTGGGGTATTTTGGGATGATCGAGCGATTGAGACAAAACCCTCAGAGATTTTGGGTTGACCAAAGGGCTTACATATGCTTTTGGTGCCTTTACTTGACCAATATTATTAATTAGAGAGCTTGGGGCATTTTGGGATGACTGAGCGGTTGTGGACAAACCCTTAGAGCTTTTGGGTTGACCAAAGGGCTTACAGATGCCTTTGGTGCCTTTACTACACTCTCAAGCATGAATGCCTTAAGATGGATGATATTGAGAGGATCAAGATCTTCTAGAACCTTTAGCAACATTAGGCGATAGGTACCTGGACCAATATTTTTAGATATTATGTAAGGCCCTAGCCAATTAGCCATGAATTTGTCTTACATATCAGGCGGTAAATTCAAGTTCTATTGGTTCTCTTTCAGCACAAGATCCCCAAATTCACATTATCTCTAGTGGACATTGACATTGTAAGCTCATTTTAAATGCTCCTAATAAATGTGAAGATGCTCGAGGGCATTCACATGATGTTAATCGAGCAATGTTAATTGATCAATGCAAGATTGTCGCGTGGTGTCATCATAGATGAACTCTTTCAATGCGATGCGTAGCGTTGGAATTTCCAACTCTAAGGGCATAATGGCCTCAGTGCCATATACTAGTGAAAATGGCGTTGCCCCAATGGGCATCCAAATGCTAGTCCTGTAAGTCCATAGTGCAAGGGACAACTATATATGCCAATCCTTGTGGTGTTCTTGCACTGTATTTTTCAAGATGGCTACCACAGTCTTGTTTGAGGCCTCAGCTTGCTTGTTTGCTTCTGGATAGTATGGAGTTGCAAAAATGTGTTTAATGCAGTATTTAGACATTAAAGCCTGTATAGTTTTGTTCTTAAAAGAAGTTCCATTATCCAAAATTATTTTGGATGGTATCCCAAAACGACATATGATATGCTCGAGAATAAATTTTGCGATGTGAGCTCCAGTGGTCATTGTAAGGGGAATGGCATCCATCCACTTTGTAAAATACTCAGTAGCCATGATAATGAATGTATTTCGGCCTAACGATGGAGGAGAAATATTGCCAATAAGATCTAGTCCCCACTGAGAAAATGGCCAAGCTGCCTGAATGGGTTATGAGGCCTATGATGGCAAGTGCATAAAATTAGCATGATGCTGACATTTAATGCATTTCTTGACATACACATTACAATCCTTATCCATAGTGGGCCAATAATAACCCATGCAAAGGATGTGTTTGACGATATCCATGCTGTTGAAATGGCCATCACACATACCATCGTGAGCTTATGAAATCACCCAAGATGACTCTTGGGGCTTAAGACATCAAAGGAGAATTACTTCGTGGCTTCGTCGGTATAAAATGTCTCCTATAAAGACATACTTATTTGTTTTTTGTTTGAATGTGCATCTTGTGACACGCGACAATCCCTATAGGATCATACCAAGTTTTAGGAAATCTTAGATTTACAACATCCAGCTTTGACAAGCCTCAACTTCGACTGCTAAGATGACTTGCTCCCCTTGTGTATTTAACTTTGCAAATGCAGACTGGGAAACAACCTTATGGTGAATGGTAGTACCACTCCCCGTAGGACTATGAGAAGTCAATGACTCCTAGGGTGCTTGCTTAAGAAAATATTCTGCTCTACGAAACCAATCAGTTGTTGGTTCCACAACAATCATGTTGATTGACTCTTTGTTATCAAAGGTTGCACGCTCCACTACTGGGTGTGAGAGCGTTCTAAAATGGATGGTAGTAAAATTGAAAAATGGATTCTAAGGGATCAAGGACCCCAAATATGACATGGTTCCTGTCAATCTATTTGACGAACGAGGAATTGCCTCAATGTCATACCATTCCAATTTAGCTAGATAAGTGGTAATAAGATCTTTGTAGGCTTTCAGTATGGGACATCGACACTGAAAGAGCCCCTTAACCTGGTTAACTATGAGCAGAGAATCGCCAAAAATATTTAGTCTTTTAATACCCATGGTGATGGTTGCATGGAGGCCTAGAAGTAGGGTTTCATACTCAGCATTATTGTTGGTGCACAAAAAGTCTAACTTGAATGACAAGGGCATTGGAGCTCCTTGTGGTGTGAAAAACACTATTCTTGCACCATCCCCTTGTTCACACTTTGAACTATCGAAGAACAATGTCATATCATCATTATTCTCTGGTTATTTAGGTTTAGGAGCTTTAGATATTACGAAGACCGCATCATCTAAAAGCTCAATGGTTAGAGGCCTATTATTGGATAGTGGTACCTCATCCAGTTGATCAGCTATGACTTGTCCCTTGATGGAATTTTGGATGATGAATTGCAAATCAAATTCTGTCAATAGCATGATCCACTTTGTAGTACATGTGTTATGATATGTCTTGCTCATCATATACTGTAAAGGATTCTATTTCGATATAACATATGTCATATGACTTAGCATGTAATGCCACAATTTCTTGGTAGCGAACACCACTGCTAAACAAAGCTTCTCAACATATGCATATCATGATTCATAACTCACTAAGGTGCGACTGATGTAATATATGGCTTGCTCTTTGTCTTGCACGTTCTTTTGGGCTAACATCATCCCTAATGCAAAGTTGGTTGCTAATATATATAGCATAAAAGGCTCATCTAGCCTTGGTGGATCTAGTACTGGCGATGTTTCCAAGTATTGCTTAATCTCAGCAAAGGCTACTTGGCAGTCCTCATCCCAATCAAATGGGACCCCCTTGTGTAGTAGTTGATTCATGGGTCAACATTTATCTAATAATTGAGTGATGAATCTGAATCGCTTTATAGATGCTACTTTTCCTTGAAGGCTTCTTAGTTCTTTGATATTAGTGGGAGGATGCATCTCTAGGATAGCCTTGAACTTTGTTGGGTCTGCTTCGATGCCTCTTTTAGAAATGATGAATCCCAGGAGTTTACTTGAAGTTATGCCAAATACACACTTCTTAGGATTCAACCTGGCATTATGCTCTATCAGGCGATCAAAGACCTTCCTTAAGACCTCTGCATGCTCTGCTCATAGCAACAACTTAGCTAGTAAGTCATCGATATAATATTCTAATATTTTATGCATGTAGTCATGAAAGATATATGTCATAGCCTGTTGATATGTGGCACCGACATTTTTAATATTGAATAGCATAAATTTGTAGCAAAATGTCCCCCATGGCATTATAAATACGATTTTATGCTGATATTAGGGTTTAATCTGAATCTGATTGTATCTAGAAAAATTGTCCATAAGGGAGAGCATTTCATGACCTACAGTAGCATCTACTAGAAAATCGATATTTGGCAACAGAAATGAATCTTTGGGTTTTGCCTTATTGAGGTCTCTAAAATCCATACAAATACAGACCCTTCCATATGGCTTTCCTACGGGCACCATATTGGACACCCATTCTAGATAGTCGATGGATATGACGAACTCTACGTCTAACAACTTTTGTAACTCATCTTTCACCATTAAGGCTACTTTTGGATGCATTTTTCTAAGTTTTTGCTTGACTGGCTTCTTCGATAGATCTAGCGTAAGGTTATGAGTAACCAATTTTGGATCTAGAACCGACATGTCTTTGTAAGTCCAAGCAAAGAGATCAAGTCTCTCTTTCAGTAGAGGGATGATGCTATCACACTAATCCAGAGTGAGACTCTCCCCAAATATAACCTTCTTTGGATTGGTGGGATCTTTACTGATATCCACATTGAAGGTTTTCTCTACTGACATATGTGATCCCTCCTCAAGCTGGTGAGGCATAGGAATCATATGGATGTCATAAATCAGGTTCATATGTTCCTCGTTGGAAGAACCCTTAGTGTGATAAATATTATGAGTGTAGCCTAGCACAAAATGAAATGGTTACAACATTTCTTCATTAGGGAAGAAATCTTCAGGCTGGACTGGAAAGTTAGCGTGATCCCAATCAATAGCATCCATGTTCAGATGCAGTGGTTTGGACGGATTTGCTAGATTATGGAGTGGAGTGGTCAAATCAATGAAAACCATATTGATGGAATGGAATTGATCTCTGAAACCACATGGACAAAACTCTATATCTAAAGCATAACTTCTATACCCAAGATCTGGTTCGGATGGTACAGGCACAAATGGATCCTCTCTGTGGAATGCCTATATAACTTGATCGTCCTAGTGCACTAGATGCAAAATGGGATCTCTCAGATCAATGAGCTCCATGTACGTAGGCATATGGGGAAAGAGTTCCTGATACCTCTCTTCGAGCTCTCTTCTTTCCCTTAGGTTACGATGGAGATTAATCTCCTGATGTAAACCTACAGCTATAATAGGTGGGGGACCTCAAGGTGGGGGCCTATTACATAAGTGATGAGCTCCCAAATAGGCCATATCCAGTGAGTCATCATCACTGTACAAATACAATTTGTCACTTCCCCCCTCCTCTAAGGGGTGATCTGCCATATGTGGCCCCATGTATCTGATTCTACGATCGCTATCATCACTATCTGGATAAATCTGATAGAACGATTGTATATATGATACTGCCACATAAATTGGTGCTGCTTCTTCCTCAGAGCACTCAGTGTTGGGAGGGACTTCCTCCATAACATGCATTGATTACCTAGGCAATAGATATTGTAGATACACAAGCCTAGAATCGGTCCTCTCATCTACATCATTGTGGTCACTACCACGGATGGACCATTATATTGTGTTTATGCATAGTGGGAGATTATCTGGGTGAGGCTTTAAGTAGGCCTCCTTTGTTTCATCTTCACAAATATATCCTGACTTGAGATTGCCTATTGTAGTGGGTTTATGCCCCTGCATACTAGTATCATCGGTAGCACTATGGATTTGGTTACCCAAGTTACCTCTAGGGTTGTCCTCTAAGGGCCCATCATGTTATGAATCGGGTGGCCCTATGGTAACAAACGATACTGTCTGGCGAGTCCTCTAATAGCTAGAAGGATTAGGGTGATATGGATTAAAATCCACATTGTTCCCCAGACTTAGGTACATGTGATCTACAGATGCTGCAAGAAAATCGTAATGATCCTATACCTATAACCCTAACCCGAACCTATTAGTAGCTAACTGATAATGAGGTTCGAGCGAGCAGAGTCCTACATCCTTGTTTGAAAATACCAAGACAATGTCCATGCCAATGATACGACTCAAAAATATGCATGGCATATTCTAGGTTGGACAAATAGCACATATTCATAGCGAATGGCTCGTCATCATCCTCATCTATGGATATTCTAGCGGGTGCTTGATCTAGCACTACAAAGATGAAGTTTGTTTGGTTGGGTGGATCACCCAACAACACTACAGATCCAATCAAAAATCTATGGGAATGTGGTCAGCCCATCTCTTGTGTAGTTTTTAGGATAGGTATGAAAGTAAAATTTTGCACAAGATACTCATCCAATCCTATGCTAGCCAAATGAACGGTCACCTACAATGCAGATGACCTTGCTGAAGATGTGGGTGAAGCAGGCTGAGGTGCCTCCTTGGCTTTGTCTTGGGGTTATTCCACATCCATGGGAGTGGGAGTCTCATTGGCGACTGGTCTAGGCATATGATATTCTAATTTCTCACCCAATTTTGCCTTTAAATTCTTGCCTTATCGATGCATTGCTGATGCAGTTGGTTTTATAGAAGTTGTAGTCATATGCTCAGATCTGTGTGACATAGATGTTGATGGTTAAGCACAGGCTGATGGTTTACCTCTTGGAATCTTAACTGGTGAAGTAGGCAGGATATCCAAGTGTGTCAACGGGAGTACAAAATCCTCAGGCAAATCTAATAGGTCCATAAAATTGAATGGTTCTTTGTCTTAGGACACTACGTGAACCTGTACCTCGTGAATGTACTTCATGCATTGATGCAAGATTGAGGGGATGCAACACATTTCATGAATCTAAGGCCTTTCGAGTAGAATGTTGTACTACATGGCACTCTCTATCACATGACACATCACAAAGATGGTCTTGAGTCCCACCTGAATAGGTAGGACAATTGTACCAATCTTCGAGCATAGTGCATCGTTAAATGCTCTCAATGTAAATGTGGTAGGCACAATGTGTGATTTGGGTAACTCAAGATGGCTCAACACCTTGGTCATAATTATATTGATTGAAGAACCAATGTAGATCAAGACCCTTTTGAAATGCATGTGGTTAACACATGCGATAACATGTAGCAGCGGGTCAGCCGTCATAGTAGGAACCATCTTCACTTCATGATCATAAAATTGTATTATGGGTTCTTGACACTGTTGTACATGTCCCATGGAATTTGTAAATGTGTGTGCATCTTGGGACTATACCTCAATGGACCTCAGAATGTCCATAAGAGTCTCCCTGTGTCTAGGGGATTGCTGAATAAGCTCATATATTGACAACTTCATAGGAGTTGCCTGTAGGTTCTGAACTAACCTACTCCTTATGGTCACCATCGATCTAGTTGGTGGGCCTATAATGGTCTAAGTTGGTTTTTGATCTGGTGTAGCTTATATTATAATGGAAGTACAAGGTTGATTCGGTTGATCATACCTCCCGTGTCTAGTAACAACATTGACCATGCTTACAAACCCTTGGGTAGGTGGTTTGATTCTCCCTTGATTGACCTGCCCGACATTGTTATGAGGTGCCTCATGATTAGGTAGTGGATTCTTGAAAATCCCCATGTTTTTGTTGTTGGGCACCTATGGATTTCTTGGTACAACAAGCTCTCCTTTTTCTATCATGTTCTGCACAATGTGTTTGAAGTACCAACATGTCTCGATGTCATGGCCTTTCACTCTATGGAATATGTAGAACAGATCGTCTTGATGCTACTTCGAATTTAGCACATTCAAATCTATTAATTTGACCTCAGCAATCGTATAGCCTTGGCCTCACAAAATTGATGGAAAATCAATGTCATTTATTCCGTCAGAGGTATGAACTGGTGAGGTGGGTGCTCTTCTCTATTTTTGCCCTTATAGTTGTTTTGGTGTGTCTCATAACGTGTAGGAGGAGGTTGGGCCTGATAATCAGGCTTTTTTTGTCCCTTTTCCTCTACTCAAAGATTTAGTACTTGATTCATGTGAGCTTGCTTGCTATGTTGCTTTGTAGTACTCTTTTTAAACCCCTCTTTCCTGGTCTTGAGATTCAAGTTGCCTTCTTGCAACTTGATGTCCTCGATCACCCTAGCTTGCACCACAACTTCCTCGAATGTAGTGTACTGCTACAACTGTAATAGTAGAGATATGTGCTTGGCACAAATCTTTGTAAACATTCGGGTTAGTTCAGCTGTAGACATAGGGAATGGTAGCTTTGCCATTATTCTATGTCATCTCTTTCTGTATTGCTCGATGGGCCCATCGTCGTGTTGAGCTAGTGCAACTAAATCAAAAAGGTTTGTCTATTTCTTAATACCAAATGAATAGCATTCAAGAAATGCATCAGATAACTTCTCGAAACCAGTAATACTATGTTTCTTCAGCTGGTTGAACCACTCTCGAGTCGGTCCAGAGAGTGTCATAATGAAAGTGCGCAACAAAAAGACATCATGACTCTCTATATGGAAATAAGCATCCAAAAAACTTGTGACATGCTCTTGGGCATCCTCATCACCCTTGAATTTTTCTAACCTGGGAATATCAAAATGCTCAGGATATGGAGGCGTAGGCATCAAGGGGTCTAGAGGTTCATTATGTATCTTCCTCAGTGTTGAATTTTGAATAGGCATGCCTTGTCCCTCTATTGCTTTGACCTTATCGACCAAGACCTTGTACGCCTTAGAAGACAAAAAGTCATCCTCCCTAAGCTAATGTGGAGGCGGTCTAGGAGGTAATGTCTTCTTTGGGGGAGGTGGAGGACGTGGCTCTTCCTCCTCATAAACTCAGTAACTCTCAGGATATCCTTGATCGTATCCATCTACATCTGCATGTTCATGCTACCTCTATCTAAGATCCTTAAGTGATGACAATCGCTCCTTTTATTGGGCACTGACATGAGTATGAGCGTCTCTGATCTCCTCATGCATATCAACTAGGGACACAACCCTCCTATGCACACACTCTCTATGCTACTCGGGAGGGTATAGGCTAGACCTGGCTAACTGATCCTCCTACTCTATGTGCTATTTTTGAGCTAGAATACGCTCCTCGCACATGCTCTACTCATATAATATCTATCATAGGAGCCTTTGCACTTGAATATTTTCATCTTCAATATGTTGCCTCTCTAGGTAAGCATCATCCAATTGATCTTGGAGGAGTTGACATCTTTGCTCAGACACCAGTCTATGTGATTTGTTGATCTGGTCGACTATGGGAGGCCTTCGATGTGTGTGCTCTGTGTGAGATACCTTATAGGTTTTGTACCCATCGAACAAATGTGTGGATGGTGGACATGTGACATAAGGGTGCTTAGAATCCTCTCCATGCTCTCTAGTGATATTGATACAACTGTCACTATGCTCACTCAGAGCACGAGTGGGCGAAGTTGTAGGCTTGTAGCCTAGCTGCTCAAGAACACTACCTAGACCATCTAACTATCTAGACCTCCACCGCTCATGCGGTGGCGTTCCATTAGCTCCCACCTTTGATATATCAATGGTGATCTTGTGTGGTGGGCCATGCATGGGAGTATGGGTGGATCTATGTTCGAAAGTGAGCCTTTCCTCTTGCCCCCGTATGGGCATATCTCTGGTCCGTCTATACTATGACTATGGAGGGTTAGAACCTCCTATGGACCTAGTACGTATGAGAACCAACTTGGTCCTCTACACAACATATTCTTCGATCGATCTCGTGGATGCGCGTGTAGTGTAGTATTGATAATGGCTTTGGAGTAGAGCATCCTCATTATGAGAAGCTCCACACTTAGTCCTATGCCTAGAGGAGTGTACTGAAGCTCCTCTATTCAAGGTCCACTCAACGGGATCTCCCCATGTTGAGTTGTCACCTCTAATGCTTGTCGAACGTCGTTCAGTTTGCTCATGTGAATGAGGGCTCGACACATGCTACTGTGAACCAGTTGGGGGTTGATCATGGGCATCGATACTAGACCTTTTACAATCACCCTGTGTGTTCACCATTTGTGTACCTACCATATAGATGTGTTTTAATATGCAAATAAGGTATACAAATGATGATTATATCCTTTTAAATTTTTATTGTGAGCCCTAAACTATTTGATGTTGTTTTTAGATGTGTTGTATCGATGTTAGAAACTCTTGCGTGTTTTGAAATATTGTTGGATTTTATACTCAGTTAAATTGACTTTCACCTGTATACCCATAGATCGACAACTTGGTGATGGAACCCAAGTCACGTAAACCAACCTATAATGTGTAGATGTGAAGCCCACACATGGTTAGGGGGCATAGGTCCTCCCAGTTCCTCACCCATTTTCCCCCAATCAGCGTCATACCCTCCAAAGAGGGGTATATGCAAATTTTTTAGGGTACAAAAGGATCTTGACCCGGTCTATTCTAGTAACACAAGGTACGTGGGATTTGGGCCAACGGATGGAAGTTACGCCCACCGTCGTTGACCCCTACTAGTGGTTGGAGATGAAGCCCAAATCACTAGCGTTTAACTACCAGGTGGTGTGTGTGGTTACTTTTACTTTGCAAAAATGAAAAATGCATAAAAGAGCATAATGATCAGTCCTACATGATATGCATGAAAAGAAAGGAACGTTTCAAATTCAGAAAGAATGTATGCTAATGTCCTATATGATATTTTGATGATGCAATTACAATGACATGGCCACTAATTGGGCCTCAAGCATGCTAACGACACACAATATCTATCAAGGTCTCTGTATTTAGGGACGAACTACACTCAGAGGTCCGTTATTCCCAAAAATACCTCTCTAATGAAAGGAAAACGAAAAAAAACTAAGACTTGTTCATTGACTATTTTTTTACTTAAGTTCCTAGTTTGCAAAAGTTTGTTGCTTTCTAGAAATATACAAAGCAAAAAATTCAAAATAGATAGTTAAATTGGGGTCTACCTTAGCTCCTGCATTGTTTCCCACTGAGTTTCCTACTATCTGTATTTTCCTCTATAAACTGCAGGTCCGATCTATGGGCTGCATGAGTGTAGCACCCTAAAATTGGCACAGTTAAACCTTAGTAAAAAGATAAAAATTTGAATTTTAACCCCAAACCACCCGTTAACCGCTTGTTACCCGCTTCCCTTGTTTTCCATGCCATTTTTAGGATTTGTTTTGTCCGTTGGATGATATCATCGCAGATCAGATGAAATCATCCCAGATCTGATGAATTCGTCTGGAACAGAACGTCCAGACGATTTCGTCCCAAAACCAAATTTTCATAATTAGCTTCTGTTTCAACAACTTCTCTAACCTGGGTAGAAAGTGTGTCTGCGTAGTTAGAGTCTCCCCCATTGGAGATCTCCCAAATTGGGATGATCTCCAACCTCCTAACCTCTCCCTAATCCTATATAAACTGGGACTTTCTTAGTTTATCCCCCTGAACCCCCTAGCTGATGGATTTCCCTACAAATTTAGTTCCTTGTGCCTTAGAACACCTTCATACTTTTGTTTACATTGCATATTTCAAGTTTTCTTGCAGGAATCTTGTTGTTCTTCAACTGGAGCAAGTCTTGGATCGTCGCAGGCGATTCCAGATGATTTCGGACGATCCTATCGTAGATCGACGATGATCTCGTACGATTGGAGGTGATCTCGACTGTAATCTAGATTGGGGGCAATCAGAGCCCAGAGTTTGCATTTCCTTATTGTTTTTCTGCATTTCTTTATGCATTATCTTAGTTATTATATTTATGCATCTTGGAGTTCACCTCATTTAGTATAGATGCATGATAAAGTCAAAATAAATTGTCAAATTGATGCATTTCCTTTTAATTGCTATCTGGATTCATCATTTAGGTAAGTTTACTATTATTTCCATCATTTCCCCTTGCTTTTGCAATTGCATTTTTGGTATTTTGTATCTATTTCTGTGATTGCAGGTTTTTGATGAATTCTTGATGAATTTGATCGACGATGATCTCGTCTGATCTCAGATGACCGACTGAGATCTGAGATGATTCTATGCAATTCCAGATGATTAAGTATGATTTGAGATGATTTGGACTGCTACAAAACTCAGAATCTTCATCAGACATCCAGAATCAGGTATGTTCTATTTCATTTAACCTACTTTCTGTGTTTAGCATTTATTCATGTTTTTTGTATCCATAAAAATCAGCATTGGCATATAGAATAGTTTAGATTCATCTTGGTCAAACCTAGGAATTGAATGATTAAAGCACAAAATGAACACATCAAACCTACTCTCAACCTAGGCATGGAAACTGCCACTCAAAAGTTTCCTGGTGAACCCACCATCCATCAAAAATTCACCCTTATACCCCTCCCCCGAGAGGCGGGACCTTCAAAGGGCCTCTCGGTCCGAGGTATTGTCCCATCCTTCTCGCATCCCCCTTCGGGCATGGATCCTATAGCCTGAAGGTAAGGATGCAAAAAATTTGGAGCGATACATTTTGGTGAACCCGACGTGAAAACTAAAAACCTTTTGAAAACAATCCAACAAAAAAAAAACAAAACATAAATGCATTTAGAATCAAAGATTGTATATCATATTTAGATGGTAGATTATAATAAAAGATGAGCTGTCACCATTAATGTTGAGAATCAATTAGCAGCTATAGAGATTACTTCTTTGCTTAGAGTATCTCAAACATATAGAGTCCCACCTTTATGGGACGAACTTAATAGGAGATTGAATCTTATTTCATTTAGATCAACAGAACTCAGGCAAATCAAGAGGTTTGTCCTAGATAGAATCCTGGATCCCGATCAAGTGACCTTATATCATGAGCTTCAGAGAGCTTGCCATAGGTGGTTAGCAGATAAAAGAGCCCTTGTGTCTTCTGAGTTGTACACCTTTGAGGAATACCTCGACAATGCGAGTTGTAGTGCATAAATTTCTATCTCGTATAGAGGATCAAGAGGTCGTTCTTACGGATAGGAAGAGATGGAATAGAGTTCCTAGAGCTGTGTTATATCGAGAGTATTGCCATGAGCTCTATTTTTACAAGACAGAGTCAGAAGTAGATAACATCACCATAGCACACTTTGTTAAGTTCCTGAAAAACCATTTCCAATTTGAAGAGGAGCATTTCATGACTCTTGATGAACTTGATCCTATCAATGACATCTATAAACTATTTATAGAAAACTAAGCCATTCTTTTATTATTATTATTTCTTGCATTTAGTGTGTTGTTTGTTGTCTTTATAATCATAAAAACAAAATAATAAAAGAAAATAAAAACAAAACAAAATCATAACAAAAATCAAAACATTTTTTTTAAGTATTATAGTAGGTATATAATTAAAATATATACCTCCCAAATTTGTTGCAAATATATTAATATATATTTGCTAAAATCTAAATTTAAACATAATGACTAGACTCAGGAATGGAAAACAGACTGAAGTAGAAGAAGATTGGTTAGGAAAAACAATAAATAAACCAGATGTCCTTCCTGAAGACCCAATTCAGGAAGAAGGAACACTAGACCAACAAGAAGAAGAGTTTGTTGAAGCCAATGAACAAAGAGAAATTGTTAGAGAAGAAGGATCCTCATCTCCTAAAATATCTCCGGAAGGAGCTGTTACTTTTGAGAACATGGAACATTTCTGGAAGTTCCTCAATACTAATATTGGCACTCTTAATAGAGCAGTCCATATGGACAAGGATCAAATTAGTGACACTCAAGCAACCCTAGAAGACATATATCACACACGCACTAATCCCTTGTCCTTCGTTGATCAAGAAAGTGATCAAGCTGGACCATCCAATTTGGATATGGCCGCTATAATCCAGAACATGCAACAACAACAGGTTACCCAACCACCTAGAGTGCCTGTTACCAAGCCTAGGGTTATTCCCACACAAAAGAAACCTTCATTCACTGCTCTATTTCGCCAAGTTATTGATCAACATACCTCAAATCACCAAAAGCCTAAAGCAAAACCTAACACCAATTTCCAACAATCTGGGATACAACATAATGCTACAACAAATCCTCTTCATAATACTCTTCCTACCAACCATTTGCATAATAGCAATATAGCATCCAATCCTTACGTCACGCCATCATATGCTCAAATACCACCGAACCAATATGGTGGACAAACTGGTAATCTGGAAGCCATGGTGAAACAATTAGTCTCCCGCATGGACCAGATAGATCCCTACCGTCCCTCGTACAATTATCGAGAGATGTGTAGTCAGCCTCTAGATCCTATAGTTGTAGCACAACCATACCCTAAACACTTTCCTATGCCTGTCCTACCTATATACAAAGGAACTGAAGATCCCATAGAGCATCTTCGTATGTTTAGGATAGCGTGTCATGATATATCCCATGATGATTTGTTATTACTAAAAATGTTCCCAAAAAGTTTAGGAGGGATGGCATTGGAATGGTATTATCAACTACCCACTCATTCTTTGAGAAATTTCGAAGAAACCGTCGAGTCTTTTGTGCATCAATTTAGTGCCTACATTGAAAGGCATGTAACCATTAAATATTTGTACAACCTAAAACAAGACAAAGATGAATGTTTTGCTGATTTCCTAGCTCGATGGAGACAGTTGATAGGAAAATTGCACTTTGTGTTACCTTATCGGGAAATGTTGGATATCTTTATCAATAATTTACAAGAACAACTATCCTATGAGTTATCAACTGCTACCTTGACCACCTTCGATCAAGCTATAGATTTAGCCCGAAGAGTGGAAGATGCTCTTGTTAGGAGAGGTCAACTTAAAAAGAAAGATGATGAGAAAACATCCAGAAATCAATATAAAAATAAACAAGTTGTGGGCGATGGAGTCACTGATAGTAGAAATATCGCTACTATTAATGTTGCAAAAACAACAGAGAAATTTATACTGAAACCTCCTGATAAACCACCTCGAGAATTTACTAGGTTAAATCAACCTTTATCAACCATTCTCCCGCAATTACTAGCACGAGGATTGATCCAATTACCAAATATCTGGGAACCTGATCCAACTATACCCGGATACAGAGCTGATTTACACTGTGATTTCCATAGAGGACCTGGACACGCTACCAACTCTTGTAAAATATTAAAACATAAAATACAAGACCTGATTGATAACAATGAGATGGAGGTGCAAGCATTTCAACCTAAACAAAATCCTCCTAATAATGCTCAAAAGAACATCCCTCAAAATCAGAATCAGAATGCCAATCAATCATTGGACATATTTCAACATCCTTTACCAAAGCATGGTAAAGAGGTGGCTAATCAAATTGAGCATCATAATGTTCCCCCTCCTACTCGATATGTAGGAACTATTAGTGGACATTTACCTACTCATGATCCGCAAATATTTGACACAACTTTATCCATGGTTACGGCCAGACCTCTACATAATATTCGGACACCTGATCTTAGTGATACCGAATATGAGACTGAAAGTGACATGGAAATCACCTCAAATCAATCGAATAGTTCTGAAGATGAATCAGATCCTATTCAACCTATCACAAGTTCTATGATTCCAGAAGAACCATTTCCTAGAAGAGTCACTACTCGACCATCTTCTCACCAATTACTTTCTAATGAACAAGCCATAAACGCTAGACCAAGACCCATTCATCATCCACAAAATAATATTGTAGGTACCATCGGAGTTGTTACTCGACAACAAGCTCAAAATTCTCAACAAGATCAAACTCAGAATGATGGATCAGCTCCATTTGTTTTGAAACTTCCTAATAAAGGGAATCATGCGCCTAATGTTCAACCTAAGCCTCCTTATAATATTAAGGAACAATTATCAAATACTACAGCTAGAATTTCCCTTTTGGACCTTTTAAGATCTTCTCCTACCCATAGGGATGAATTAATGCTCACATTAAGCCAGATGATGGTACCACAAAATATTCAACCTGAAGCCATGTCCAATACTATCATAACTCGTGAAGTCGATTGTATTGACTTTCGGGATAGAGATATACCACAACATAGTTTACATAAGGATAACCCCTTATATATTACTGCCCTAATTGGAGATGTAGCAGTTAAACGAGTCTTGATTGATAATGGTTCATCTTTAAACATTTGCACTTTTGACTTCTACCAAAGATTTGGGTTTAGAAGTGACGAAATGAAAAGAACTGATATGATCATAAAAGCCTTCAATGACGAAACACAAGAAACATGTGGAGTTATCACTATCCCATTGCAAGTTGGTCCTAGAACCTTAGACACGACCGTGTTTATTGTACATTGCCCTGCATCGTATAATATACTTTTGGGTCACCCTTGGATCAACGCAATGCGAGTCGTTCCCTCAACTTTACACCAATGTGTTAAATTCGAATTTAAAAATCAGTTGGTTACCATTCATGGTGATCCTAGACCCTTTGATATGTGTGCTTTGGCAGAACCTGTTGGAGTTCAATTTTGCCCTGCTCTGTCATCCACACATCCTAATTCTAGTCATCCACCTAAACGTGTGAAACACACACTCATAACATCATCTACTCCATCAACTACACCTCTACATATAGTTCAACCGTCTTCCGAACAAACCACATTAGGACCCCAAAAGGATCCTAAACCCACAACCAATGCTTCTTGTCTTACTCCTATCACTTCCATACCTTTAGACCCATCCATCGACATCTCTATAACATCTACATCCACTAAAGGCATACTTTCCGCATCCGACAATGTAGGAAATGTTCCTTCTACCTCTTATGCTCTTACTGATGAGCTCTTACCCGATTTATCTAAAATTCTTGTATCCAAAAAAACGAACGTTGCTATGCAAGATTCCCTTCTTTTAAATAAATTGCCACCCTCTCCTCGTACCTTGGGCCTCCCACAGCCTATGGGAAGTATCTACCAAGTCGGGAGCTGTGCTTTTATTTATAAGGGATATGACTGGGGAAGAATACCTAGAAACATCAAGACTCATTATGATGGGTATGCTCGCTGTTATTTTACTAATGAGTATGTTAAAGCTAAGCCTATAATGCTTAAATTGGGATATAAAGGGAAAGGTTTGGGACCTTCCCAAAATGGTATGAAAGAACCTTTTGAGGTAGAACCATGGCCTGCCCGATGTGGCGTGGGCCTATTTCCTAGTAAAGGTCAGCCCTTCCCATTCGAGGATGATGACCATCTCATATCTTACCAAGATTATTTGGATGAACGCGATGCTTTGCATTTAAGGAATAACCCATTTACATGTAATATGCTATCCGTAGCTTACCCCGAGATGATTGCTGCATCCGACGATGAGTTGGAAGGGGATATCTTCCATGACGTCTCCGTTGAGGAATTGTTATATAACGACTTTTATTTTGATGGCTCTATACCTAGTATAGCCCAGCTTGAGGCCACGACTCCTCAAGACAAATTATCCAAGCTAACCTTGGAAGAACTACAAGAATTGGGCGTTTCACCCACCCCGTATAATTTTGAGAGAGATCTACATATGGAAGTTGAAAACGTTATAAAAATTAACATTGGAACCAAAGATAACCCTCACATCATCAACATTGGATCAGAATTGAGCCAAGAAAAACAAGATAAATACATTTCATTCCTTAAAGAATATGAAGACATTTTTGCTTGGACATATGAAGATATGCCAGGATTAGACCCTTCTGTAGTTATGCATCATCTAGTAGTCCATCCGGATGCTAAACCTGTTAAACAAAAACTTAGAAAAATGCATCCTAAAGTGGCCTTACTAGTCAAAGGAGAATTAGAAAAACTTTTGAAGGTTATTTTTATACAAGCCATTGATTATGCTGAATGGATCTCAAATGTAGTTCCAATAACTAAGAAAGAAGCTACCAAAGTTAGGGTTTGCATAGACTTTAGAGATATTAATGTTGCATGCCCTAAAGATGATTTTCCTCTTCCCAACATGGATCAGATCATTGATTTTACTATTGGGAGTGGAATGATATCCCTAATGGATGGATTCTCTGGTTATAATCAGATCAGGATAGCTCCTGAAGATCAGGCTAAAACAACCTTTATTACCCCTTGGGGAACCTTTTGTTGGAAAGTGATGCCATTCGGTTTGAAGAATGCAGGTGCAACATATCAACGAGCCATGACTTATATCTTTCATGATATGATGCATGATATTCTACATGATTATGTAGATGATATTATAGCTCGTTCCATCAAAGAAGATGATCATTTAGATGACTTGAGAAAAGTCTTTGATCGGTTAAGGGAATATCTTATCCGACTAAATCCAGCTAAATGTATATTCGGAGTTAAGTCCGGTAAATTATTGGGGGTTATAGTTTCTTTACGTGGCATTGAAATTGACCCTCTCAAGATTGTGGCTATCACTGATATGCCCACACCCACAAATATATCTGAATTACGAAGTCTACAAGGTAAGCTTCAAGCTATTCGTCGCTTCATTGATAAGTTGGCAGACAAAACCGGACCCTTTCTTAAGCTTCTTAAGAAAGATGTCTCTTTTCATTGGGATGACGAATGTCAGGAAGCATTTGAACTCCTTAAACAATATCTTCTTAAACCACCGATGCTTTCACCACCTAGATCTGATCGCCCATTTATCTTGTACATTTTTGCTTCAGATTTTGCCTTAGGAGCTATGTTAGCTCAACTTGACGATGAGAAGAAAGAACGTGCTAATTATTACATTAGCAGAACCTTAATCAGTTATGAAACTCGCTATACAGTATTAGAGAAGTTATGTCTCATAGTCATATTTTCTACATAAAAACTATGCCATTATATGCTCAGTCAGAAAACGTATGTTATTGCTAAATTCGATCCTTTGCGATATCTCATGAGTCGACCGTACTTATCTAGTCGCACAACCAAGTGGGTTCTTGCGCTAAGCGAGTTTGAACTCATGTTTATAGGACAAAAGTCTGTTAAAGGTCAAATCATAGTAGACCAATTAGTTGTTGCACCCTTAGAGTCTACCCATCCCCTCATCATTGAGTTTCCTGATGAATGCCTTAAATTAGAGGTAGACCATCCTGAGCAATGGTCCCTATACTTTGACGGAGCCCGATGCATGAGTGGGGCTGGTGCAGGTATTATTTTAATATCTCCATAGAAACATCTTATCCCTCTGTCCTTCAAATTAACATTTGCTTGCACTAATAATACTGCTGAATATGAAGCTCTAATCCTTGGATTACGAGCTGCCTTGGCACTGAAAATTAAAAATTTATTGGTTTTCGATGATTCTCAACTTGTCATAAATCAAATCAATGATGTTTATCAGACCAGAGATGATAAATTACGCCCATATAAAACATATGTCTTACAACTATTATCTTTATTTGATCAAGTTACCTTGGAAGCTATTCCTCGAACTAGCAACCGTGTGGCTGACGCTATGGCTGCAGCTGCATCTCTTTTGCCCTTGGAGTTAGATGATGAATATGCTACCATCATTATTCATCGACTCCAGGAACCCGCTTCAAGCAAATCATGCTTAGAACCTTTGGATGTGTTTCTAATCAACGAAACTACTCCTGAACCATGGTACACTGATATACTTAATTTTTTGCAAAATGCGACCTTTCCTGAAGGTTGTAATAGCAACCAACGTCGGTTATTACGTAGACGAGCAAGTCGCTTCATGATTATTGGTAATACCTTGTATAAGAGATCTTTTGAAGGCATCTTACTGAGATGTTTGAATCTAGAAGAATCTAGATCAGCTTTGAGTGAAG
This sequence comes from Wollemia nobilis, assembly GCA_028583015.1. Classification (NCBI taxonomy): domain Eukaryota; kingdom Viridiplantae; phylum Streptophyta; class Pinopsida; order Araucariales; family Araucariaceae; genus Wollemia; species Wollemia nobilis. The sequence goes on from JAQPPZ010002224.1 coordinate 4,683,982, forward strand.
CCCACAATGGATCTTGTGGGGGACATTTTAGTGGTAGCGCCATTGCTAAGAAACTCCTTAGGATAGGATATTTTTGGCCTACCATGGAGAATGATGCACATGATTATGTGCGCCATTGCGACAAGTGCCAGAAACACGCTGATCTTGTCCATGCCCCTGCACAAGAACTATAGGCTATTTCATCTCCTTGGCCCTTTTCAAAATGGGGCTTAGACATCATTGGAAAAATCAACCCTGTGTCATCTGATGGACACAAATTTATCATAACCGCCACTGAGTATTTCATGAAGTGGGTTGAAGCTATGCCCTTAGCTTCTTGCACTGGAACCCAAGTTTCCAAATTTATTTTTAATCAAATTATTTGTAGGTTCGAAATTCCTGCAAATCTCATCTCAGATAATGGAACTTGTTTCAAAAATAAAGATGTCAAGAAATTATGTCAAAAATATAAAATTCAACATCGTTGGTCCACCCCCTATTATCCTCAGGGTAATGGCCAAGCAGAAGCATCCAATAAAACATTAATCAAAATCCTCAAAATACTGGTCAATAAATCTGGTCGAGATTGGCACATCCAACTATATCCTGCTTTGTGGGCCTATCGAACTAGCGTTCGCACCCCCACAGGTACTTCACCTTTTGTTTTGGTCTATGGCGCTGAAGCTGTTTTTCCCTTTGAATTAGAAGTTCCTTCTTTAGCTCTACTACTTCAAGATACTGAAGTAGGAGATGAATATCGTGCTGGCAGATTTAGTCAGCTGGAACTCCTAGATGAAAAGCGCATCAATGCTTTGGAGCATCTTCGTGCCTACCAAAACAAGCTTAAACGAGCATACCTCAAGAAAGTTCATCATCGATCCTTTGAGATCGGTGACCTTGTCTTAAAAGAAAATCAAAAAAATACTAATGCAACTAAAGACCTTAAAGGTAAATTTGAGCCCAACTGGCTTGGACCATATGTCATCACTGCTAAATTTGGCTCAGGAGCATACAGATTGTCTACCTTAGATGGTAAAGATCTTAAAGAACCTATGAACATTATGCATCTCAAACGCTATTATGCATAAAATCTGGTCATTTCATCATTGTATATATTGTTATTTTGCATATTGTTTCCTTTTAGTCATTTATATAAAAATTTCAAAAAATAGTAATAGTATTTATTCTCTCAATTCATCAATCAAAATCAAAATATAAAAACATCAAAATCCTCAAAATCTTCAAAAACATCTTTTATTTTTGTACTTGTCAATTCTTGAAGTATTGCAGTTATATTTTCAATTATTTTGGATAAATTAGCATTTATTTGGAATCCCGCACTTTCACACTCACATGCATAAATATCTTGATTTTATTTGGTATGATTATTAATCTCTCTTATATCAAAGTCCACATTTGAATTAAATAAAGTTTTGAGCATAGAGAACTGATCTTGTTATTTACTTGAACCAAGCATATCTTTTCACATTAAAATGATTTCATTGCAAATTCAATATGATGCTACATAGTAGAAGTGGTTTCTTGAGCGAAAAGTTTCCCCTGCTATCCTATCATGCACATGGTCTAGAATATTTGAGAATTGACAAAAGGACAAGCTCACCCCTACCCAGAATAAAAATCCCTTGCTCTACAGCCAATCCGAGCAAGTATCCCTAGCATAGGAAGAAAAAGAAAAGTCAAAGAAAATGAGAAAAAGAAAAATATCATTTTGTACCATCACAACAATATTTCAGCATTATCTCAGTCCCACGCAAAAATACAAAAAAAAAAAAGAAAGCAAAAGAGAAAAGAAAAAAGGCAAAAAGCAATAAAATCCCTTTCCCTACCCCTTGAAAAGAAAAGAAGGGTGAATGAGCTTGAATCCCTGGAATTCTCAATTATTCGAAAACTGTGAGGTAAGCCCCATAACAGGTGGTTTGTGCCCAACCCGCTTGGCCTTGGGTAATTCCTAGCATGGTGATATGTCTATCACATTAGTGACCTTCTTTTGTACAGACCTATGTCGGCTTATGGATTAGCTAGCTCTTGATAACCCGACTTACATAGTAGTCTGGTATGGTTACATGCATATAAATCATGGTCAACGAACACTCATTTGGTTAATTCAAATTACTTGTATCAAATTTTCTTGCTCAAAATTGGTAAATGAACAATACAATTGCACACACATTTGTATTTGAGAGATTTTTGTATCATTATGATAAATCGAGATCGGCAATAAACTCATATATGCACATGAGGGTTCCTTATAAATCTATATTTGTCTTTGAGATAATTTAAAATATTTCTGCAACTCTTTTGGAATAGTTTTTTCTTCTTATTTCAGAACATCTGTTTAATATAAAAACAATTACATACATTGTTTTCAAAAATCCCAAAATGCTTTCAAACAACATATTACAAAATCTAGTAAATAAAGTCAAGCTTATATATTATTATTTTCTGTTTATCTCAAAATCAAAAATCAATCATGCAATAAAACTAAAATATCAATTTCTTCTTTGGATTTCGCGATGATGGTATAAGTCTATACCTATAATTCTATGCCTAGCGCAAACCATTGTTCTAATTTTATTTTCCCATTCATTTTAATTTATAAAAACATATGGCTTACATCATTATATTACACAATTGTGCTTTAACAAGAACGAACACATTTTTTTCATTTCATTATGTCAACATTCAATTTTGCAATGATGGTATAGTTCCTAGGGACTTATTCAAAAACTTTATCACACTTAGGAATGTATGCCTAGCAAACAATCATATTTCTTTAATATGTCATGCATAATATTTTTTATGAAAATCTGCAAACAAATCATCACCATCATCATTTTTCATCATCACAACCCAAAGTCTTAAGACAGTCTCTTAAGCACTCTTTTACTTTTCACAATATTTCTATACTGGGATTAGCTTGACGACCTAGCGAGCGGCGACTCCATGAAATGGTCTATAACAGCGACAATGTCCTTTGAAATTATTGTTAAAAGTCCCTTTTATTTTTTTCATCAAATCACACCACAAAACAACCAATTTATTCACATCAGATTATTTCATTTACAATTTTATGCCATGACATAAAAATTATAATTTATTTCCAAACGACATAATTACATGAATCATCAATCAACATATCCAAAATTAAAGCATCATACAACATATACACAAGTCATATCATCAAAAAAACAAGACAATATATATATATATCAATCAAATATGTACATCATCTGGATTGGTATGCCACAATCAATACCCTGGCATACTCAATCCTCTCAAAAATCTATACAATCTCTGTGCAGTCTATAGTCAGCTAGTCTCGAGAAGCCCTCGAGCTCTCCGCCTCATCTCCTCCCCCACCCTGGCATGGAGGAGGTGGTCCCATAGAGGTCCGTGCTGTGTCTCGGGTCCTCATTGTCGATCGTGAGGATGTCCTCGTCGATCCCATCCTGATTGGTTCAGCAATGTAACTGGCAGCTGTACCCTCTGGCCCTCTGGAACCAGCTGGAAGTATACCCCCTGGTAGAACATGGTCTGCATCATAGACCACACTAGCTCCTCCATGCTCGCCCCTCCGCTCTGAGCCCTGAGCCATGTAGCCTCATCCTGAAGTGTCTGCACCTGAGCCCGGAGGCGGACAACCTCAGCCCGGAGAGCCATCGTCTCGTTGCTCTCCCCTACCTCGACACCCTTGCCCTTATCGGGCGATGGTGGCCTCTCCCCCTACTGAGAAGAGAATCTCTCCTCTCTCCTCCCTATCTACTGTAGCCTCTGTGGAGCCTGGCCCATCCTCTGGCATCTCTCCTATGGAGACCATCGCTGCTCTCTCCCATCGTGACCCCACGCTGCCTCAATCGTAGCCTGGCACCGCCTCCCCATCCGTCGCACCATGACGTGCATCGGACCCTATGCCCTCGTCATCCGAGGAGGGTGGATGCCTACGTACCAGGCATCATACCCATCTGTGACCCCAGCGTCGTCACCATCCACTGGCTGGATGGGGGCATCATCCGTGTCCTGACTCCAAAACCGTTGCATGTCTGGAGCCCCGCTCAGTGTGGTACTATCCCGGATAGTCTAGGAGTACTCATAATCCCTGAGAGAAGGGATCCCCTACTGTAGACCGAACTATCATAGAACCCGGTCGTAGCGGTGGAGCTCTACCTCTCCCCGCTCCATCCATAGCCAGTAGACTCGCCTGATGTGAGCCAGCTCCTGCCCATCCTCTGCCCACCGGGTGCTCTCTCCATGGCCTCCAGGTGATCTAGTCTAGGATGAGGTCATCCAGCAACCTCCGTGACATCGACAGATCTATCCGCCTTGTGACCCCCTCTGTAACCACCAGTAGAAAACTTGGGGCCTCTCCCGGTCAACCCCTATCAGTGGGAGCCCTACCGGCCTCCGCACCGTGATGTGCTCCCAACACCAAACCTGTAGTAGTGATGTCAAGACCAGACATCGGCCTCCCTTGTATACGACCCCATGTAGGATCCTATACAAGTGGCATAGCACAAAGCTGCCCCATGAGTATCTGTATCCGTGGTCTCTCATATCGTAGACCACATCTGAGAGGAGCCAGGGTAGTCTGCACCCGCTCTGGTGGCACAACAGTAAGCCACCTACTACCCTGACCAAAACTTGAGTCAGCCTAGATGCCCCAGGCATCTACCTTAGAGACTCGATGTTCACTCCGCCCTTCTCCAGGGTGAAGCTCGGGTCCCTAGTCAACCTCATCATAGCCTGGCCCTGATTGGCCGTAGGAGTCATCAACCATCCCTGTATGGGGATCCTCATGATCCTCCATACGTCCTCTAGTGTGGGAGCCATCTCCCCTATCGGTAACTGAAAGCAGGATGACCCCGGATACCACCTCTCTGCTAGGGCTATCAGTAGCCCCATGTCTGTCGGTACTTGTGGCATCTCTACCACATGCTACAAACCGACCTGTGCTAGTCGGTCATGCTCTACCTGGTCGAGCGTGGCTATGTCATCTCGCAACCCATCGTATTTCCACTCTCGACTCTTTAGTAATCCCCTCTGCAAAACAAACAATAAAACAATAAAATTCATTAATAAACCAATCATTAAAATCAAATTAAAAACATTTTAAACAAGCTTAATTTCATAAAAATGATGATATCGTCCACTATTGGACGATATCGTCCTAAATTGGGCAAATTCATCCTTTGTAGGATGAAATCATCTCCTATTTCACAACTTGGAGATCGCCCCTTGTTGGACGAGATCGCCCCTAGTTCGTCGATTTCGCCTTCAGACGAAATCGACGATCTAGAGACGATTTCGACGAAATAGGGACGATTTCATCCCGACGTCGTCGACGGCCTAAAAACGGCCGCGATGCCCCAAACAATCAAAATTTCAAACAAAAAATTGCACAAATTAAATCCAAACATAATTCACTAGGATTAGATCCTTACCCGTAGCCCGCATCGGACCTCTGTCGATCGGTGCGCTGTCTCAACCATTTTTTTTTGCAGAGCTCTAAAAACAGTGAAAATGAATAGTAAAAATGAATTAGGGTTTTACCCTATTTTTCTTAATTTTATTTAAAATCAACAACATTTTTTTAATTTTGCTTTTTCGTGCTTTTACCTCAAACGTTCGATTTGGGTAAAAACACGGAGGGGGCACCATAGTAAGCAATCGTACGATTCGACCTAGAATCATCGTCTAAAAAATTGAGTACATTTTTGCTTTCTCGTAAAATGGGAAAAACTCGTCTTTAACGCATTTTCTTCGAAAAATTCGCTAAAGAGGGGGCAAAATGTAGCACCCTAAAATTGGCACGATTAAACCTTAGTAAAAAGATAAAAATTTGAATTTTAACCCCAAACCGCCCGTTAACCGCTCGTTACCCACTTCCCTTGTTTTCCGTGCCATTTTTAGGATTTGTTTTGTCCGTTGGACGATATCATCGCAGATCAGACGAAATCATCCCAGATCTGACGAATTCATCTAGAACAGAACGTCCAGACGATTTCGTCCCAAAACCAAATTTTCATAATTAGCTTCTATTTCAATAGCTTCTCTAACCTGGGCAGAAAACGTGTCTGCACAGTTAGAGTCTCCCCCGTTGGAGATCTCCCAAATTGGGATGATCTCCAACCTCCTAACCTCTCCCTAATCCTATATAAACTGGGACTTTCTCAGTTTATCCCCCTGAACCCCCTAGCTGATGGATTTCCCTGCAAATTTAGTTCCTTGTGCCTTAGAACACCTTCATACTTTTGTTTACATTGCATATTTCAAGTTTTCTTGCAGGAATCTTACTGTTCTTCAGCCGGAGCAAGTTTGGATCGTCGTAGGCGATTCCAGACGATTTCGGATGATCCTATCGTAGATCGACGATGATCTCGTACGATTGGAGGTGATCTCAACTGTAATCCAGATTGGGGGCAATCAGAGCCCAGAGTTTGCATTTCCTTATTGTTTTTCTGCATTTCTTTATGCATTATCTTAGTTATTATATTTATGCATCTTGGAGTTCACCTCATTTAGTATAGATGCATGATAAAGTCAAAATAAATTGTCAAATTGATGCATTTCCTTTTAATTGCTATCTGGATTCATCATTTAGGTAAGTTTACTATTATTTCCATCATTTCCCCTTGCTTTTGCAATTGCATTTTTGGTATTTTGTATCTGTTTCTGTGATTGCAGGTTTCTGACGAATTCGTCTGATGAATTCGTCAGATCGACGATGATCTCGTCTGATCTCAGATGACCGACTGAGATCTGAGATGATTCTGTGCAATTCCAGATGATTAAGTATGATTTGAGATGATTTGGACTGCTACAAAACTCAGAATCTTCATCAGACATCCGGAATCAGGTATGTTCTATTTCATTTAACCTACTTTCTGTGTTTAGCATTTATTCATGTTTTTTGTATCCATAAAAATCAGCATTGGCATATAGAATAGTTTAGATTCATCTTGGTCAAACCTAGGAATTGAATGATTAAAGCACAAAATGAACACATCAAACCTACTCTCAACCTAGGCATGGAAAATGCCACTCAAAATTTTCCTGGTGAACCCACCATCCATCAAAAATTCACCCTTATACCCCTCCCCCGAGAGGCGGGACCTTCAAAGGGCCTCTCAGTCCGAGGTATTGTCCCATCCTTCTCGCATCCCCCTTTCGGGATGCGGATCCTATAGCCTGAAGGTAAGGATGCAAAAAATTTGGAGCGATACAAGTAGTAACCATAGGTTATAGCCGCGGGTCAAAAAATAACCGTAGCTAAAAGCTGTCGTTAGCACCTGAGATAAGAAACAACCAAGAAAAGTTAGAACTTAGGGCTAAAATTTTGGGGTTCCGTCATGATCGCCATCTTACCTAACCATGAAGAGTGCACCTAGCTACTGTATTGATTTATACCATCATAAAAGCATAAATATTCACACAAGTACATAAATTGAACAAAAACGTATGTAAGGTTTCTCGTATTAATATTTGAATGAGCTTTGATTACAAAAATGCCCTCTCAGGGTCACTTGAAAGGTGATACTGATATTACAATTGCCAATGCTCTCAATAGGGTAGGTGCACTTGTAGTGATCTATTGATTAGTCACAAACTGCCTTGGGGTGGAGCTAACCCCCTTCTTCATGATGTGGAAGGATTATGACATAAGCTCCTCTTGTACTTGTCTCCCTACGAACAAGAAACAACAACACACGATTAAAAATATTGATAGCCTCTCATGATGAGGCCCTTTAAGGGAATATGTATGCAAATGCCATTAAACTAGTAAAAAAAGAAAGCATAAAGAAAGACTTTAAACTATTCTAATTAAATCAAGAATTATACTACAACATGAAGGACATGAATAAGAAAATGATGCATGGATTAAATATCAAGTTAGGAACAATAAAGTGCATAAAATATCCAATATACTCCTTAATACAATGTATGAAACAACCAATTCCTACGGTCAGAGTTTCTCTAAAATGCAATTAAACCTTATGAAAAGACTAATATGACTAATCTATACGGTCAAAAGCAAAGCAAGTAAGGTGATCAATAACCTATTGCAAACCGTAGTTGTGGTGGGCGGTCTACACTATGAACCGTAGTTGACAACCACGGTTTGACCTCTAATAGGTTTACCCTTAAAATTAGGGGCAGTGGGTTTGACCTCCTTATCCAAATTGATGTTCAAGGGTTGCCTTTGTTGTCCTCTAACAAATTCGATGGTCAAATCACTATGAAGGGCCTTCGTCTGCCTGGATTTGTGTTTCTTGATCCTCTTAGGAACCTAGGGCATCCATGGCTAATTGGTCTTTAGGTGAATAAAAAAGGGGCTCTCAAATGCATAGATTCAGTATGTAATTTGATAGGGCTTCACTGCTCTATTGATCAATTAACTCTCTCTGTTATCCCCATTTGGAGGGGGAATTTATAGCATGCCCCTAGGTCCAAGGGTGGCTTCATGGAGAAGCCAAGACTAAGAAGGGTGGTTAGGACAGTTGGGATGGAAACCTCTGGAATATTCCATCCTTCAACTGCCTCCTTATAGATCTCTTTGTCGTTCCAACTGATTTGACTTGGATGGAAGGTCTAACTAAACTTTAGTTAAGACTGTAGGTCACAGTTGCGGTCCAAACTACAGATCACAGGTGTCAACCATGGTTTAGACTGGAGACCGCAGCTCTGGGCTGTGGTTTATATTGCTTAGGCCAAAATCCCTAAATTGAGTGGTTAGAACCACTACAATATCTTGGAGTCTGTCCAATATCCTTCATATGGTTTTGTCGCATATCCATATGAGTAGTTGCCCTCGACATGATGTGTTTTAGGTGTCTACAATTTCAAGCCATAGAGATGTCCCAATTTACACCAAGTCCATAAGAGAGTTATGTTTGAGAAGGGTAGGCTGTAAGCCTACCCATACAATCAATGTGGTGGGGACATTGGTAGATTTGATGTTTGAAAGGACCTGCCATCTCAAATATGCAGATCTAGGTAGCTCGATCTTGACAGTAAATATTGGTGGCAACTCATTGAAAAACACTTTAGTGGACCTAGAAGAAACTATAAATGTCATACCAAAAGAGACCATGCAGAAGCTTAGGCTCACAGGCCTAAAGTCCACCAAGACTATTCTACAACTAGCCAATAGATCAACAGTCTCACCTGATGGAATATTGGAAGACATCATCATGACAGTGGATGCTTGGGAGTACCCAACAGACTTATTGGTACTGCAATCAAAGTCTATCCTGGGATGTTATTTGCTCATATTGGTAAGGCCATGTCTAGAAATAGTTGATGATTACATAAGCTGTTAAAATGGATAGATGACCATTTTAGATGATCAGAATGTCAAAAATCTAACCATATCTCCACCTGCATAGTTTGTTGATACATTAAGGGAGCCTGATTGGGAAAATTGGGATGATAGAGCACTATCAATGATACAACCCATAATGGCACTAATTAAATTGGAAAAAGAGGTGGATAAGGATCATATTATCATGGATTTACTTCAAGGAGATTCTTCTCACATCACTCCAGAATCACCATTGGTACATAGCCAAGACCACCACATCAGACAGATTCAAATTAAGCCTAGAAAAATGTTGAACATTAGTACTAAGTTGAAACTTATTCAGCTCACTACACTGAAGGATATACTGGATAAAAATTAGAAGGCATTTTCTTGGGACTACTCAGACATGAGAGGAATCACTCTAAAATTTTGTACCCATTGAATTTACTTGGAGAAATAGGTGAGTCTAAGTCAACAACCACAAAGAACAATAAACCCTGTAATGAAAGAGATAGTCAAGGAAAAATTAAAAAATCTCCTATCAGTAGGATTTATCTATCCTATATCTGATAGTGAGTGGGTATCACCTCTGGTAGTGGTACCCAAAAATAATAGGAAATGGAGAATATGTGTTTATTACAAGTCACTGAATAAAGCAACCAAAAAGGATCACTTTCCACTACCATTCATTAACCAGGTTTTTGACACACTGGTAGGGAGAAAATACTTCTTCTTTCTAGATGGATTTAGTGGATATAATAAAATCTATATTGGATAATAGGATCAGGATAACACAAAATTCACTTGTCCATGGGGTACGTTCACTTACAGAGTCCTGCCCTTAGGACTATGCAATGCACTAGCCACCGTTTAGAGGGTAGTGCTAAGCATTTTTCAAATATGATGGGAGAAGTAGTGGATGTGTACATGGATGACTTCACTTTTTATGGTGAGACCTTTGAAAAAGCTATGGTAGACCTAGAACATGTGCTCTAGCGATGTGAGGAAACCAACCTATCCTTTAGCAATGAAAAATATTTTATGATGATGCAGGAAGGGATAGTTATGGGAAATCACATCTCAATAGAAGATATAAAGGTGGATAAGAGAAATATTGAAGTCATTAAGGATATGCCTAGTCCTATAACACATACGTATGTTAGGATATTACTTGGATCTATTGGATACTACCAAATATTTATTGAAGATTTCAGTAAGATTAGCAAGCCATTGCACACCGTCCTATCTAAAAGTGTGGAATTCATTTGGACAAAGGAATGCGAAAAAACATTTTAGATTCTGAAAGAGAATTTGTTAACTGATCTAGTACTGAGAGGCCCAAATTGGACCATCCCCTTCCATATCTATTTTTATGCATCCAATAAAGCCATAGGTCCAGTTCTGTATCAAAAGGATGGTGAATAATTCTATGCCATATACTATGTCAGTAAGCACCTCACTAGGGATGAGCTCAACTAAACTATAACAAAAAAGGAATTCCTTGCCATCATCCATGCAATCAAAAAATTCCACCACTACATTATAGAGTACAAGGTTTTTTTACACACATATCATGCATCCATTAGATATCTAATTAACAAGCCTACAATTAGTGGAAGTATTATCAGGTGGCTTCTACTCCTGCAAGAGTTTGATGTCACAATTGTTGACAAATTTGCAAGGATAATATAGTGGGATATTTTCTATCCAAGTTGATAGCCCTAGATCATTCGACTATAGAGGACCATTTTCTAGATGTACACCTATTTTATCTGAATGAACAAGTACCATGGTATGTGGATATGGCTAACTTTCTAGACACTAGTAAAGTATCTCCTCCACTCTCACCCCATGAAAGGAAGACATTGATAGAGAAGAGTGTGACTTTATCATGGATCTATGGCTACCTATTAAATATAGGGCATGATTAGATTATGATAAGGTGTGTTGCTGAGCATAAATTTCCTAAAATCCTGAGAGCTTGTCATGATGAACCCTATGGTGGCCATTTTGAAGGGAAGAGAACTGCATTTAAAATATTACAAGCTAGGAATTATTGGAATTTATTTTTCAAATATGCAGCTAAACACACCAATTAGTGTGATCAATGTCAACATATGGGTATGCCAACTCTAAGAGATGATATGCCTCTCCAACTACATGTTCACATTGAACAATTTGACAAATGGAGAATGGACTTTGTAGGGCCAATCAACCCACCATCGATAGGTAATAGGTACATTTTGGTATACACTGATTATGTTACTAAGTGGGTTGAGGTCCAGGAATTGAGATAATCCATGGATAATACTGTAGAATACTTCCTATTCTCACAAATTTTTACAAGGTTTGAGGTGCTTAGAGAGATCACCACTGACCAAGGGCCCCAATTCAATTTAAGGTTAATCTAAGAGATCATACAGTAGTATAGGATCAAATACAACAAGACCACCCCATCTCACCCGTAGAAAACTAGCCAAGTTGAGGTTACCAACCGAGAGTTGAAAAATATACTCACAAATATGGTACAGTAGCACACGAAGGATTGGAACAAGAGGTTACCAGAGGTAGTATGGGTCTACAAAACTACATGGAAAACCACCACTAGTTTTACATATTTCTAGCTAGTGTATGGGAAGAGTGCAATGATGCCCATCAAATTCAAAATCAAAACCCTCAAGACTATAGAAAAATTAAAACTAAGCTTGGATGATGCATAGAAATAATGGATTCAGCAACTGAACCAGTTAGATGAACACTGATTAGATGTCTTGCATAGAACATAGGTCATCCATAGGTAAAGAACACAGTGGCATGACTGCCACATCAGGTTAATGTAGTTCAAGGTAGGGGAATGGGCACTATTGTATGATTCAATTTTCCAATAGCGAAAAGGCAAGCTAATGCAATGCTGGATGGTCCCATACGAAGTGATCGAGCTGATCAACAATGGTGTTGTGTGTATCAAGACTATTAATGGCGATAACACCATATTGATAGTAAACGGTCATAGACTACGACCTTACCATATATCTACAAATTTGATGATGGAGTAAAAGATAGGTATGGGGGAGACCCTGTTTGATTAAACATTTTACAATTTCTTAACAAAACGGTGGATACATTGGTGTCCACCAAAAAGATAATTTATTATTTTATTTTTATCTTCTTTGCTTGTGTTTTTGTTTTGCAAGTATGGTGCTCTAATTGCAACCTATAGGTAGCTTAGGAAACCTAGGCCTATCACACACATATTCCACTAACCTTCATTTTTTCTACTTTTAGGCTTTTATTTTTTGCTTTTGCAGGTATGATGCCCTAAGTGCATGTTGTAGGCAACCAGAGAAACCTAGTCCTAATAGGCACAGGATCCATAAACCTGCATAGTTATTCAACTTTCTAGAAGTAGAACTTTATTGCTTCCTTTGGGAGGGAATACTCACAATCTAAATATGTACGTGGGTATCAAATCTTCATAGAGGAAAATGTCCACCTACGTGTTCGAATGCATAGTTGTTGACAAGGTTCAAAAGGAGGAAGCACTGAGGGGTCTGATCAACTAGGAAGCACCAACTATGGATACATTAATAGAAGCTTATTTCTCAACAATAGGGAGGTGACTAAATTTTGAGTATCTCAAGAGCACCTAATTCCTGTTCGAAAATCATGTAGAAGTACATTGGAAGAAGGTGCCTAACTCCTGTGTATTTGGAGTGAGGTGTCTAACTCCTATTAGGAAGGTACCTAACTCCCATGTATTTAGAGCAATGCACCTAACACTCATTAGGAAAGCGCCTAACTCCCATGTATTCAGAGTAAGGCATATAACTCCTATTAGTAAGGTGCCTAAATCTCATATTTTTAAAGAAGGGTGCTCATCTACATTCTAATTAAAGGTACCTATTTCTCAGTGAAAAAGTACCTACCTTCTGTTAAGTGCATGTATGTGACATAAATAATTTGATGACATTGGGAAATGATCAAAGACACATCAAAATCCCACATGATGAAAAGGTCAAATATTTCATGAGAAATTATTGCATAATCCTATGGAGGATTTAAACACATTCCAAATCAATCAAAATAGGGATGTGTGTCATCCCATGCAAACCATTGATACTTCACATTTTTCAGCACGAGACTTTGAATGAATACTATTGCACTATCCAAGGAAAACAATCCAAAGAAAATTCTCACATAGAGAATACGCAGTCACTCCAGTTGTCACAAAATAATGAACCCGAGCACTCCATGATCGTCATCATGTCTAGCATGCATGGATCACCAATAAGGTATGTATATGATTTCCTATTAAATGCATATGACATTCATAATTAGAATATTTCTAGAAATAGTGTCATCACAACGTTGGTAAAAAAACATTCAACCATCATGTACCTGCTCTATCTGACATGATATATCAAGACATGGTTAGGAAATACCACCTTTTTAATCCCAAATGCAAACTGTAAATACCCCTACCTCCATAAATAGGCACCTTCAGGAAGTTACAGTTAAGGCTAGTTACAAAAAATTGAGAAATATTGTAGAAGCAGATAGAAATAAAAAATTCCATAATAAGAGGAAAATCGAAAAACCATAGTTAGAAGAAAAGAAAACCCTACATTGTGGAAATAATGAACGAGGAGGTGCAGGTGCAATTTGAAGTTTTTGGGTGGATGCGCTATTGTCACCTAGTCAACCAAAAATAGGACATGGATGCAACCAAGGAATTTATTGTGTCTATGAATGGGGATATCACTCAACTGTGTGGACTAGAAATCCTAGTCACAGAGGAGTTTATTGTAGTCATGACTGGTCTCTCTAAAATAGAGGGTTGTATCTACAAGTAAGAATCACTGAGTAAGTGTGTAGAAAAACTCCTTGGGCACCTACTGATCAAATTAACATGCTTGGGTTTGCTAAAGCATTGCCTCATAGAACTCTGGTATTATATTTTTGACCAGGTGGAAATATTATTTACTTGCATAGACAAGTATACCCACCTGAATTCCAATCACATGCAGTTCCTGATCCACCTACTACATGGAGTAAAAATAAACATCTCATTCTACCTATCTTATGCATTACAAGATGAGTCCGAGAGGTACCAGGAAGGGACAACCTCTGCCCTAACACATCATGAGCTAATTTCAGCCCTAATTCGGTATGTAGAGGTACACAGAGGATTTCTAGGGGTAGATAAGGAGAATGCTAAGGTGTCTAACTCCCAAAAACATTCAATTGTGGGGGCACATAGATAAGTACTAGAAGTAGAGAAGGAGAAGGTCAAGGTACCTATTTCCCAACAATAGTCAACTACAAAGGCACACAGAGAAGTGCTAGGGGTAGAGAAGAATAGTGCAGAGGCACCTAACTCCTAGAAACAACCAAATATAGAGGAACCTATAGCAGAATAGGCTCCTAAATTCTAGGAGCCATCGACTGCAGAAGAGCCTCTAGTAGAACAAACACCCAACTTCCAATATGATATAGTCGAAGGGTAATAAGGGTAAGACTCATCGGTTGCCTCTCCATAAAATAATGAGTAGGTCAGGTAGAGCATCCCTAGACCTATTCAAACAAATAACTACCCAAGAACTAGGAGTAGGATGAAGTAGTTGGTAGCCTTGGTCGTCCATAACTCATCCAACGATGGCAAGGAAGTTGAGATTATTGTAGAAGAAACTATAGCTTAGTTGCTGCAAAACATGGCCAGTGGTGAGTCCTCTTTCCAAGAAATTCAAGGAAATATATAGGAAAAACTATAGAAGGTAAAGCAATAGGCCTTCATCTGAGAAGGGAAACTCAAGATAGAGGAGGCACTTTTTAAAGTATCCAAGAAAGTAGTTGCAAAAAAGCAGCTAGAACTGGGTAACACCATACACTAGTTGCAGCAAGTTGTGTAGCAGCTTAAATAGGAGAATCAATAGTTGAAGGTTGGCTAGACAACAAAGGTGGATGACACCATCCAAATATACTGGACAATGGAAGTGCCTACAACTTCTTCGAACTCTATGGAGAAAGTTGTTTCTTCTGGCCCATTCAAGTTGGATTCCAGAAATAAGGAAGTAGAGGTAGGGGAACTTTCATCCATATCTATAAAAGCATATGAATAAAAATAGGAGGATCCCATGTTATGAAAATAACCCCCTATAATTGAGGTATCAGACTATGAGTATGGTAAATTGACTCACAACCAACAACTTGACAAAGAAGAAATGAAGCAGGAAGTCAAGGTAGAGACAACATAGAAATCAACACACTTTGCAAATAAATCTACAGACCAGTCACCTGTTGAAACACTAGTGATAAAGTAGGAAGAGCCATAAATTTCTACCAAAGAAACACTAATAGATGAGTAGGAAGATAAATATGTACCTACAAAGGTAGAACTAGGGGATCAGGAAACCACACACGAGGATAAAATTCCCCCTCACACAACAACCCTGGAAAATTTGATGCAATTGAGGTCCAAGAGGAAAGCAACCAAGGCATCCCAAAAGAAGCATAGAACTAGGGCTAGAACCACAAAGGCATAGAAGCCTAATATGGGGACACGAATTATAGAAGTATAGAAGCCTAGAACTAGAGCTAGCATGACAAAAGAAAAGGTCCAACCAACCCATGATTCAGATGAAGAATGGGCTAGGTCCTTGAAATATTTTTCCAAGCAACATGAGCAGTTTAACAAGCTCTGAAAATAAGTCAAGGAGGTGAATATGGCAAGGAAGGCTTTCAAGAATATAAACATAGAGCATAGGATTAGTGTGAATCCTACTCCTAAGAAGTAGTTATAGGAGATATATGGATCCATTGGAGACCAACCCCCCAATATGAAGAGATACCTATAGAAAATGGGGGTAATAGGCCCAATAACAAATATAATCCAAGACAAAAAAAACCAACAAGAATCCACTTTTTGAAGGAAGTACAAAATCACCTAAATATGTTAATATTTCTCCTAAAGTGGTACAATCATAGAAGGTCAAAATAGTGGAGGAATATTGAATCCCTTTCTGGGAAAAATCAAGTATCCTAGACACAGAGCTCTTACTACAATATCATGAGCTCTAGAAGGAGGTAGAGCCTACATTTTAGAAAGGGAACACTACCTTTATAGGGTATTACATGCAAGAAAAGGTAGGCCAAAAAATATACATCACAAAGCCACCAAGCACAAGTATCGGGCCTAGTAAGATAGGCATAACCCACACCAACGAAAGATGCAACAAGAGTCCTGTTGAGTGGTGTTTTCACCCAGTTGTGAAAGCACACTCTCCGGTAGGATCTGAGTCCAAAAATCCTCTACTTGCAAAGAAAAGAACTTTCTCCAAGGTTCCCGTTATGCTTAAATAATGTTGTTCAAATGAAATGCCAGGAATATCTTAGGGTTTGCAAGTGGATGTTAACAAGGGGCACTGGGGTTTATCTAATTTGAAATTACAGTGGACTCAAATTGAATAATTGTACTTTAATCTTGGATTCTGATGGATTTTCGGTTATTTATTTGGATACAGTAATTAAATTGCAAAAAATAAAGCAAGGGTTTGAACAAAAAAGTAAATGAAAAAGAAACTAAACTACAGTCAGAATGCTGCCATCAATTCGATGAAACCGAAGATAATGAGGTTTTATGCATGCAACCTAATCTAATGAACCTGCAAACTCGCACAATCCAAATAAATTAGGTGCTGGTTTCTAGGGTTTCTACTGTAATTCCAGACCTAGGCATTCGTATGAAGCAACCAAGCACACTTGCATTAAACTTCACCTAAAAGCCTCAGAAGCCTGGAATGAAAGATAAAACATTAAATCATGCATGCACAAAATGACTCCTTCTTTCTCATCAATGAGATGCCAATACTCGTATTTTATATTAAATGATATGTCAATTACATTCAAAGAATGTTCCAGGCAAAAATATTCCAGAACAAAAAGAAGGAAATTGCCCAAGTGCGAGCCCGTAATAGCACGAAGCTCTTGCTCTCGCAACTCGCAATCGGCAATTTCCAACCCTTCCTTCAATCTGCACTTCTGGCTTTATACTAATAGAAACGGCTCTTCGATTCTCCCCGTGTCGATTTGTTTCATCTTCTTGCATGTGACCCTTCAAATTCCCACCTTTTCCTTGTCTTTATTCCATGTTTAACGCCAAAACGCCTAAAATCCTTCGCTGCATGTAACGCTTCTGCAGACCTGACACCTGCATGCCACGTGTCACACGCCCTCTCGCGCCTTCTGTAACGCCACTCGCAAAAAACCCGACAAAAACTGCATGCCGCCTGTTCACCTTCTTGGCCGCAAAAACGCGACATGTCGCGAAATCGCGACATGTCGCGATATCGCGACGCTCTTCCCGGCCGTACGTCTCCGGTAGCATCTTGTCGCGATATCGCGACCGTTTTTGCTTTTGAACCTTCTTTCCTCAAACTGTAGCGATATCGCTACCATTTCTCCATCGCTTCCTTTTACTACCATTTCTCCTCGCTTCCTTTTCACCAAGCTGTAGCGAAATCGCTACCATTTCTCCGTCGGGCTTCCTTGGCAACTTTACGTCGCGACATCGCGACCATTATCACTTTCTTGCCTTCTTTCGACAAACCGTCACGATATCGCTACCGCCTTTATCCCCGAACCTGCTTGCCACAAACTGTCGTGATATCGCTACCGCTTTCTCTTTCCGTACGCTTTCCCAAAACACGTCACGAAATCGCTACCATTTTTATTAAAAATTTCCCATTCTTCTATTAAACACGCTCCAAATCGTGACACTTTTCATCTTCCGTACCTTCAAAACATCGTCGCAAATCGTGACACTTTTCATCTTCCGTACAAAAACGTCGCGAAATCGCGACACTTTTCATCATCTGTATAGTTTGCCAAAACACGTCGCGAAATCGTGACACTTTTCATCATCCGTACGCTTCGGCAAAACACGTCACGAAATCGTGACCATTTTCATTTTTTTCCAACGGCATGTCACGATTTCGCGACACCATTTCTTTTCCTCTCAACGACATGTCGCGATTTCGCGACACCATTTCTTTTCTTTTTTCCTCTCAACGACATGTCGCGATTTCGTGACAACTTTCAATTTTTCTTTTCTCTCCTCTTCGGCAACGATGGAGCTACATGTCGCGATTTCGCGACAACTTTCCCGCTTCCCAAATGATGGCCACAAGTCGCGATTTCGCGACATGTCGCGATTTCGTCGACACTTTTCAACACTTAGGCATTTTTTCTCTTTTCTTCAATTTTAGCATCCGGGTCACCGAGATTCTTCTCGGCAAGCCTCGCAAAAAGGTGGGTCCCCAATTTTGGGGTGTGTTGTGGATCACCCACAACAAATGGTGACTCTGCTGTCAAATGCTCTTGAGCATTTTAGTAAGAACCCAACCTGAAACATATCACAAACTCGCAAATATACGTTAGCACATAAGCAAAATAACAAATGCCCAAAGATCAGAAGTACATGAATCATCAGAATCATCAAGTATTAGCTCAGTATGTGCAATGTGCTTTCATTCCCTATCGTTTGAAATTGATCAACATTCCATTATCAGTTTTGCATGAATGCATATATGGGATGGTGACTGATTTGTGTACCCTAATGAATGTGCAAGGAGATTTGCTTCCATAAAAGGCATGGTCCTTCTTCTATTACTATGTACAAGCATTCAAGATTGCCAAACCCTCTTAGGATCCACTAATTCATTACCTTATTGTATCCCAAAGTTGGTTATGAGTCCCTACTATCTAGAACCCATGTGCAAGTGAATGTGAAATCAGAACTTTGGGGAATCAGACTCCCAACCAACCGAGATGAGAGTTTAACCCTATCCTTACTATTCTGATTTAGAGTTCATTACCTCACTTTAAGCAAAATAATTAAACCAGCTATGGAAGAAATGGTCATGCTAGTCTAACCCTCTAGACAATCGGTGGTCTTGTTTTTTAGGCAAGACATGATGCCATGCATGGGCATATCTAACCCCACAATCCAAAACTTATCTCCATTTCTTTGGACCTTGGGGATGACTACCCATCCCTTGCAGAGGACAAGTAGTACGATCCTTACAATCCAAAATAAAGATGAGATGGGAAAAATTTATTTATTATATATTTATTATTTATTTTTATTTTTTTACTTCTTGGACCTTGGGGATGACTACCCATCCTGGCTAGGGACATGTAGTACGATCCTTACAATCCAAACTTTAGATGAGAAATATTAATTTTGTTGCTTAGACCTTGGGGATGACTACCCATCCTTTGTAGAGGACAAATAGTACGATCCTTACAATCCAAGATTTACTATGAAATGAGACATAAGAGCTTTGGGGAATCAGATTCTCAACCAACCGAGATGAGAATTTATGCCCTATCCTTACTACTCCATGTGGGTCAAATCAAAGCTTTGGGGAATTGGATCCTCAACCTAAGTTTGATGAGGATTTAACCCTATCCTTACTACTCTGATTTTAGGCTTTAAGCTCTATGGAAGTGGTCAAAACCACTGTTTTAAGGATCATGTTGCATAAATAGGATAGACATGAAATACTTCTTTCGCCCAACCTTTTCCTCCAAGTTAGGTTTTGATCATTTTGCTCAAGATCCTTTTTAATGTATGAGACGTGCTTGGTTCTAGATATCTCAAGACTCAGTTTCCAACCTTAGGAGCTACTTACATATATGTTATAACACAACCCTAAGAGGATTTGACATACTTTAATGGCTTGTACCTAAGATGCATATGTAACTAAGATGAGATGTATGTAAGGTGAGATGGAACATGAATGCATTATTTCTTGAATTACAAATGGAATGAATTGTCATACAAAACTGATTCTTTCATGCATCCCAAAATCAAACAATATTATTAAACTGCTTGTGTTACTTGTGGAGCTTTTACAAGACAATTCCAATACTTCATATTCTCCTAACCTTAAGCATAAGTTGACATCTCAATTTTTTATTCTTTATTATTTTTTATTTTTTATTTATTTTTTATTTATTTTTATTTTTTTTTCAAAATTAACACACATGTCAATTGAAATCAAATCCATAACCAAAATCCTAGCTAGACTAACAATCCTAAACAATAAAAAACAAAATCTGAAAATCCCCCACCAAGATCAAAAGAATAATATCAAAGTCTCAAAACCTAAGGGCTAAAATAATGCTTTAAAATCTGCCCATTAACCGGTAGCATGAAATCTTCCCCTTCTAATGTTTTTAGCCTGAAGGTATTCTTCCCAAGAATCTCTCGAAATCTGATATGGGCCCAACCAAAGACAATCAAACTTTTGGTGATTCCGTTTTTCCTCATGTCTTTTGTCCCATAGTAATACCAAATCTGAAATTCTCAATGATTTAACTTTGGCCCTTCCGTCAAACCATCTCTTGATAACTCCCTGGTGTTTATTCATGTGATTCATGGCCTCTTCTCTCTTTTCATCAAGGTGCAACAACCGGCTCAACCTCGGCTTCAACTTGATCATCTCGTCCCCAAGTACTCTTGTATGAAATGTAAGGTCTCGCAACTTCAAATTTGCTGGAAATATCGGGTCTTGCCCATAGACCAAATGATAGGGAGTATTCCCTATGGACTCTTTCACTCGGTCCTATCTCGCCCAAAGGGCAAACTTTAGTTGGTCGTGCCAGTCCCACGGGTTCTTTTCCAAAGAACTTCTTAATAGTATTCAACAAATTCTTATTTGAAGACTCGGCCAACCCATTTCCTTGAGGATAGTAATTGGATGCAAACTTTAAGCTCACTTTGTTATCATATGCCCAATCTGCAAATTGTGTAGAAATAAAAGCTTTACCATTGTCACCGACAATAGATTCGGGCATTCCAAATCTTGTTATAATCTGATCCTCAAGAAATTTAATCACAACATCGGTGGTGGCATGTTTAGTAGGAATCGCTCTCGTCCACCTTGTACAAGTAGTCCGTAGCCGTCAAAATGAATTTATGAGAATCGAAGAATTTGGGTTAATAACCCCGATGAAATCTAGTCCCCACTGTGCAAACGGTCTCATTTCGACTACAGGCTGCAACGGCATGGCTGCATTTCTCTCTCTATTTGCAGCCACTTGACAGATGTGACAAGATCGTACATGGGTATGCGCATCCTTGAAAATATGTGGCCAGTAGTATCCTGCTCTCAGGATTTGATGTGCTGTAGCATTGGCTGCACCATGACCAGTTCCATGTTTCCCGTGAAATTCTCGCAACACCCCGGCAGCCTTCTTCTTTGCTCAAGCACCTCGGGTAGATACCTTCATGATTCTTCCCGTAAAGCACACCAGATTTTATCAGATAATTGATAGATTTAAGCCTTAAGGCTCTTCTCTGTGTTGAATTCAGATTAGAAGGACACTTACCAGTCAATAAAAATTGCACAATATCAACATACCAATCGTCCTTAGCCATGTATTCTGTATTTGAGCATTGACCTGTTATTTGCGGATTATTTTCTGCGATCGCCTTCGCCAGTCCTTGTCCTCGAACTAGTTTCATTGATTGGATTTCGAGATCAAATTCTTGGATGGTTGAAATCCACTTTCCTCTCTTCTCACCTAGTTCATTCTGTAAAAACATGGTCTTGACAACAGAATCGGGCACGATGGCGATAATTCTGCTGTGCACGATGTAGTGCCTAAATTTTTTCACAGTTTTAAAAAGTGCGTACATTTGCTTATCAAGGATTGAATACCTTAATTGAGCGTCTTTCAGGGGGCACTTAAAAATGCAATGGGTTTTTCGGCACTATCCTCACCTTTTTGGGTTAAGACACTCGCAAAGGAGTGTTCTGATGCAAAAGCATAAATATAAAAAGGCTTGGAGTAGTCTGGGCTTATAAGGACAGGGGCTCTGGAAATGGCATCTTTGATATTCTGGAAAGCCACTCTACTTTCCTCGTTCCATTTTACATCCACATCTTTCTTGAGCATTTGGTTCAGAGGTTTGGCTATCTCAGCAAAGCTAGAGATAAACTTCCTCACAAAATTGACTTGCCCAAAGAAAGATCTCAATTCTTTCTTACTGCTCGGGAGAGGTAGGTTTTGGATAGCTTGTATCCTTTCTGGGTCGATGGATATGCCCTCTTTTGAAATGATGTGACCCAATAATTTCCCTTCTGTTACTCCGAAAATGCACTTTTTGGGATTTAAGGAAATTCCATGTTCTCTGCATCTTTGAAGCACTTTCTTCAAATCTTTAACATGATCCTCTCTCTTCTTCCAGAAAACCGGGATATCATCCACATACACGATGATGCATTTGCCTATTAGCCCTTTGAATGCGTAATCCATGGCGCGTTGAAAAGTTGCACCAGGATTTAACAGTCCGAACGACATTCTCTTATATGCAAATGTCCCCCACTTGGTAGTGAAGGCCGTTTTCATCCCGTCATCCGGATGTATAAGAATTTGGTTGTACCTGTAATATCCATCGAGAAAGGACATCATTTCAGATCCATTTACCATTTGCAGAATTTCATCAATTGATGGCAATGGATAATTGTCTTTTTGAGAGGCTTTATTAAGATTTCGAAAATCTATGCACAGCCTAATCTCTCCACTCTTTTTCCTTACTGGAACGAGGTTGGCCACCCAGGTTGAGTGCCTAACAGAAAAATGATCTTCGCTTCCAATAATATTTTAACCTCCTTTTCGATCAAAGGCTCCAATAGCGGGTTAACAACTCGCTGTCTTTGCCTAAAAGGCTTGGAGTCTGGCTTCAAAGGAATGGTATGTGTGATAATGTTCTGGTTGTAAGTCTTCAGCTCATTGTAGTTCCAAGCAATACAATCTATGTAATGCTTCAATGCCTGTATTATGTTGCTCCTTTCTTCCTCTGTACATGCCTTTGCTATGTACACCTCCTTTGGATTGTCTCCACTCCCTAGATTAATTGAATCGCATGCATCTTTGGGGAGTGGGACTCTTTTTCTCTTCTTGTTCTTGCATTCCATGTCGAACATCTTTTCTAATGAAACCACGTCTTTAGGAATTTTGTTGGATTGATACGCAGTTTCACTTTCTTCTCGTTTCATCCCCGCCACCTTTGTTCCTCATCAATCACCCGGTTTTCAAAAATACCCGAGTTTGTGACAAACTTGAAGATGTGCCTCGTCACTTTCAAAAACCTGGAAATTCTTTACATTATCATGTATTGATGGACAAGGAACCAGCTCAATGGAAAACTTTTTACATCTTTTTATATCCACCGGGTTTAACATGCCCGCGACGACTGCAAGAGAGTCTCGCTATTCGATTTCCTCTCCTAGAAATAAGGGCTATGTTGAATGCATCAAACTCCTCCATGAGATCCATAACCCTAGTTCTATAAAGGCTCGCATTTTGTCGTGGCATGTATACTCGTCCTTTGATTTGCTTGACAACCAACTCGAAATCTCCCAAAACCTTCAAGCATTTAACATGTTTGCTCAATGCTAGACGTAAACCATAGATCAATGCTTCGTATCTCGCCACATTGTTTGTGCAAGGAAATTGCAGTCTGTAGGCAGCTAGCAATGGTTTACCTCCCTGGACCAGATGAGCTCGACTCCAGCTCCCGCTCCCTGTCTAGACTTTGATCCATCGAACTTGAGCAACCACGTGTAATCATTTTCTTCAGAAGAATGACCATGACACACTTCTTCTTTAAACTCTTCAGCAGCTTCCTCAACATCAAGCGCATAGACTCCTAAGTCTGGCTCGTAAAACCGAACTTCATTCGGCTTGTTAAAATCGTTATAATCTCTTTAAGCCTCGGTTCGTTTTCCACTCTTATTTGATTTGCAATTCCCTTCCATGGTAGCCACATATGCGAGCAGTCTGTTGCAAAATAGCCATTCAACATTTTCATCCAATCCCTAGCAAGTAGCATTCCATACCTACTCGGGATATTAACCACCAAAATGTCCACAACCTGCTGAACCCTGGGTTCAGAATTCAATTGAATCTTGACATCATATAAAGTCCCCACTACATTTACTTCGATCTCGTCCAGCTGCAGGACCGTACATTTGGATGAAACAGCGCTGACCTAGCATTTTGCATATCTCCGTAGGCATGAGGTTGCTCGTGGCTCCTGTGTCCACCAAACAGTTATGCAAGTTCTTACCCGCAATTCTCATAGTCAATAAGAATGGCGGGACATCCCTTCTCTCCTTTCGCAAAATCAGATGGGATTCAGCTCTTTTTTCCTTCCACATCGGATCAGGTGAGTTCAAAGCTCTTATCAACGCCTCCTTTTGACCAGGCAATTTAGCTGCGTCCAAGAATGAAAGGCTAGATTTGGACTTCTTCATATCCTCCACTACATCATAATTTGGTTTTTCGAATTTGACTGTCTTCTCGGACGTCATTAGACATTTCTCTTCTGAGTGGAGGGGGAGGGTTGTTACTTGCCTTTGTATCTCGGAGGAAGAATAGAATTGTTTGGAGGTGTTGATGAGGTTTTAGGGGCTTTAGATTTACTCCTCAAATGGTACCCATGAGTCCCCTTTCTGAAATCTCGAAAAGCTTGCACCTCCCTGTTCCAAAACTTCGTCTTCTTCCTCCTCGCTTTCACCCTCTTGGTGATATACTGTTTCCATCACCATAATATTTTCATCTTGATGATACGATGGATCCTCATTTGATACTAGTTCCAAATCATCAACTTGTGCCTGAAGACAATGAGTGTATCTAGCAATCTCAGGACAATTCCTCTCATTGT
Source organism: Wollemia nobilis (assembly GCA_028583015.1). Classification (NCBI taxonomy): domain Eukaryota; kingdom Viridiplantae; phylum Streptophyta; class Pinopsida; order Araucariales; family Araucariaceae; genus Wollemia; species Wollemia nobilis. Next base: position 4,709,016 of record JAQPPZ010002224.1, read on the forward strand.
GTTCTTTTGTGTTATGTAACCTGCACCCCCTTTCCCATGCCAAATCTGAAAGATTCAAAAGAGAATTAGATTGGCTAGGGCCTGCAGAAGCATCTAATTGATTAGCAATGGGAGCAGGAACTCCCCCATTGTTTGGCTTGGTGTTCCAGTGCCTCCCTCTATTGTTAAAATTCTGATTTGGGTGAGGGGCATGGGAGTCATACTTCTGCTGTTGAACCCTGTCATTGCTTAGTTTATGCACTAGTTTCTTGAGCTCTTCGACTTCCGAAAAACATCCTTCGATGGAATCATATTGTTGTTAACCCCTATTGGATTCGCATAATTAATGGGGTCTTGATTCCACATTTGGGTCGGGTTCTGAGGAATTTGATTCCCATATGGATTAATACCTTGAATCGGGATTGGATTCGGAACAGGAACTATGGCTTGAGGATTGACTTGACTAGTTTCCTACGTAGTTGATTGACTGTTCTGCAAAAATGCAGGAATAGGTGGAATGGCTATGATTGGTTGGATTGGAATGGGTGCATATGCGGGTGCTAGTGGATACGGCTGCTGATATGGGAAGGCGTTCATACTTGGCATTTGTGGTGCCATGAGTTGATTTGCCTGGGGAGCTTGACCATATGGAGCACACTGTCCCATCATAGGCATCTGGGTAAACCCGTAGCCTTGCGGTGTCAATTGCTGCTCAATAGTCATGGCTTCATTATAGGCCAAAGCCAGCATGGTGACCTGAGGATTACGCCTTGCAAACATAGCTGTCATGGGGTCCAATGCCCCAAAATATATCTCGCAAAGCCACTGCGAGATCGATGGCAAAATGTCTAATTGCTCGTTATAGTTCTTTTGGAATCTCTCGATTAAACATTCTGATTGGTTCCCCTTGGCCCCGTTTGCATGTAATAAACTGATTGTAAATAGTTGTGGGATCTAAGGGTGACCTAAATTGATTGACAAAGGCATTTCCATTTGTGTCCAAGAGGTGATTGAACCAGCTGGCAAGCATATATACCATTCATATGCTATTGGATCCAAGCTCATGGGGAAAAGTCTACAGTGCTACATCTTCATGCTGAACTTGCGACCTAATTAAAACATCCCTATAGGCTTGGATATGTTCTTCTCCTATTCTTAGGCCATCTGGCTTGTATTTAGGCAGAAATATTTCAATGTTCTTGGGGATTTCATGGATATCCCCAAGGAATATTCAAAGGAGTATTGTTAGCTCCATACCAAGGAGCTGCTGGAGCTTGAGCCATTTGACTCAGAATTGATGTAGACAGACCTACAATAGTAGTAGAAATATTACTAACTATAGGCACACTAGGAGCAAAGGATATTACTGGCGTAGGTCCACTCGACGTTCCCTGGAGAAAATAGGCCTTTGCGACCGGTGTGCTTACGACTTGCTTGGCTTTACCCTTGGGAGTACCAGTAAGGTCGTGAAAATGGTTTCTCCGGTTGTTTGAGACCCGGTCGCAATACGGCGTGGTGGGTCCAAATTACCTGAAGAAACCCTCGGCTATTTCGAAGAAAACCTGCAACAAAAACAAAAAATGATGTTGCAGTTTAGCCGTAAATAATTTTAGAATTAAATCAAAAACAAAATACTCAGATATGAAAATCAAAATAGATAAACCAATTCGGCCCTCCTTCTAGCGCCAATCTGTTGAGTGGTGTTTTCACCCAATTGTGAAAGCACACTCTCCGGTAGGATCTGAGTCCAAAAATCCTCTGCTTGCAAAGAAAAGAACTTTCTCCAAGGTTCCTGTTATGCTTAAATAATGTTGTTCAAATGAAATGCCAGGAATATCTTAGGGTTTGCAAGTGGATGTTAACAAGGGGCACTGGGGTTTATCTAATTTGAAATTACAGTGGACTCAAATTGAATAATTGTACTTTAATCTTGGATTCTGATGGATTTTCAGTTATTTATTTGGATACAATAATTAAATTGCAGAAAATAAAGCAAGGGTTTGAACAAAAAAGTAAATGAAAAAGAAACTAAACTACAGTCATAATGCTGCCATCAATTCGATGAAACCGAAGATAATGAGGTTTTATGCATGCAACCTAATCTAATGAACCTGCAAACTCGCACAATCCAAATAAATTAGGTGCTGGTTTCTAGGGTTTCTACGGTAATTCCAGACCTAGGCATTCGTATGAAGCAACCAAGCACACTTGCATTAAACTTCACCTAAAAGCCTCAGAAGCCTGGAATGAAAGATAAAACATTAAATCATGCATGCACAAAATGACTCCTTCTTTCTCATCAATGAGATGCCAATACTCTGTATTTTATATTAAATGATATGTCAATTACATTCAAAGAATGTTCCAGGCAAAAATATTCCGAACAAAAAAGAAGGAAATTGCCCAAGTACAGCCCGTAATAGCACGAAGCTCTTGTCTCTCGCAACTCGCAATTGGCAATTTCCAACCCTTCCTTCAATCTACACTTCTGGCTTTATACTAATAGAAACGGCTCTTCGATTCTCCCCGTGTCGATTTGTTTCATCTTCCTGCATGTGACCCTTCAAATTCCCACCTTTTCCTTGTCTTTATTCCATGTTTAACGCCAAAACGCCTAAAATCCTTCGCTGCATGTAACGCTTCTGTAGACCTGACACCTGCATGCCACGTGTCACACGCCCTCTGCGCCTTCTGTAACGCCACTCTGCAAAAAACCCGACAAAAACTGCATGCCGCCTGTTCACCTTCTTGGCCGCGAAAACGCGACATGTCGCGAAATCGCGACATGTCGCGATATCGCGACGCTCTTCCCGGCCGTACGTCTCCGATAGCATCTTGTCGCGATATCGCGACCATTTTTGCTTTTGAACCTTCTTTCCTCAAACTGTAGCGATATCGCTACCATTTCTCCGTCGGGCTTCCTTTTCACCAAGCTGTAGCGAAATCGCTACCATTTCTCCGTCGGGCTTCCTTTTCACTTTCGCTACCATTTCTTCATCGGGCTTCCTTGGCAACTTTACGTCGCGACATCGCGACCATTATCACTTTCTTGCCTTCTTTCGACAAACCGTCACGATATCGCTACCGCCTTTATCCCCGAACCTGCTTGCCACAAACTGTCGCGATATCGCTACCGCTTTCTCTTTCCGTACGCTTTCCCGAAACACGTCACGAAATCGCTACCGCTTTTATGTTCCGAACCTTTGGCAAAACCTGTCGCGATATCGCGACCATTTTCATCATCCGTACGCTTTGGCAAAACACGTCGCGAAATCGTGACACTTTTCATCTTCCGTACAGTTTGCCAAAACACGTCGCGAAATCGCGACACTTTTCATCTTCCGTACAGTTTGCCAAAACACGTCGCGAAATCGCGACACTTTTCATCTTCCGTACAGTTTGCCAAAACACGTCGCGAAATCGCGACACTTTTCATCTTCCGTATAGTTTGCCAAAACACGTCGCGAAATCGTGACACTTTTCATCATCCGTACGCTTCGACAAAACACGTCGTGAAATCGCGACCATTTTCATTTTTTTCCAACGGCATGTCGCGATTTCGCGACACCAAGTCCAGTGCCCCACAGACCACCAAGAAGAGGAAGCCCTCAAACAAGGAAAGAGACAAGGCCACCACCAAGAAGAGGAAGCAAAGGAATAAAGCCTACTTGGAGGTCATAGATAAAATTGAGGACTATCAATACAAGGGGCCATGAGGACGTGACAATACTTAGGCATGGGAGACGATGAGCACCAAAAATGCTCATATATTTGTATATATATCTAATGTTTCATGCAGAATTGTTAAATCATATTTGTACTTCCTATGAATATTTATATATTTAATGGTAAATTGTGTATATTGCCTAACTTGTATGAAAAGTGTGTTTTATGCATAGATTTAACTATTTTCATTGTTTTTTACATAAATTATGTCAAGCTCCCTTCTGGACCTAGCATGATCTATTTTTGAAAGATTTGAGAAAGGATTATGGTCTTAAGGGAAAGGTGCCTTACTCCCATCTTTTTACGGGAAGGCACCTTACTCCCGGGACCCGTATTCTAACGGGAAGGTGCCTTACTCCCATATTCCAATGGGAAGGTGCCTTACTCCTGTATTTTGACAGGAAGGCACCTTACTCCCATATTCTGATGGGAAGGTGCCTTACTCTCGTATTTCAAAGGAAAGACATCTTACTCCCATATTTCGATAGAAGGCACCTTACTTCCATCTTGCGATGAATGAAGCGCATTAATCCCTGTGATATAGTCAAAGGTAGTTGACTCCACGTAAGTGGAATGAAGCGTCTAACTCTAGAATAGTAGGCACATAACTCCCATTAATAACATAAAATGTCAGTTGCACTATTTTCATACAAAAAAGAGTAATGATTTTTGGTATGAAGAATGCAGATAACGACGATGAGATGTAATGAAGAATCTACTATTTCCAGAAAAGATGAAAGATGAATGATAAGTTGGTAAACCATGAACAAAATAGATAGTGTAAGAGTGATCCAAGCACGCCCAAATTGCCTCAATTAGACATGCAATCATTGTAATCATATTTGTAGCTATAATAGCATTGTAATATAGAGGTCTATGTGATTATATAAACACACGGGACTTCTCAAAGAAGGAGTACGTATCCTGGACACTCCCCTGACATTGCCAATTTTTTTGACTAAATATCATGATCACTTGTAACTAAATTCTTTGTAAGAAGCTATTTATATGAGAATTTGAGGCATTCATAGGGTTAGCTCTTTAGCTATTACAATTCATGTGTAAGACTTTTGTTATTCAAGAAATACAAGTGGATCACTGTTTGGCCTCCAAACTATCTCATGTATGTGTGAATATTTGATTGTTTATTTCTACTAAAAATAGTTGAATAAATTAGCTTTAATTCTAAAATATGGATTCTTTGTATTTCATTCTTTATTTATAGAATTTACTTTCAAATAGATATGATTAATGTTAAATGAGAATGAGATTGGCTGATTTGTTAGGTTATTTGTTTATGTTTCTTGCAATAATTTAAGTCTAACAATGCATATGCTTTGATGAGGATAAATTTGTACCCCTTCAAGTTATAGATTTAACTTTATTTTATTTTAGCATCCTTTACCCCACATATTATAGGAACAATTAGCTGGGATTCACAAGGAATAAACCTACTTCATAGATTAGCCCCAAAACCTTAGTATTTTGAGGCCACTCAATGTTGGTCAAGGTCTATGGGTGCACAAAACTTTCCTCAAAATTTTTTTAGACCAATAATATCTAACCCCATTGTTAGTCTAGCTACTACCATATAAACTGACATAATCTAGATATTGATATAGAAGCTATTATGGGTTTTGTAATATTGGTTGAGATATTGAGGGCACATCTCATTCACTTAGATTTTGGACCAAGATTTTTTTGCACACCCGATGGGATGTAAACATTCCTCCTTTAGAATAGTTTACTAAATATCAAAGTTAAATACCCACCATGCCAACAAATATTTTTTGGCATATTTTATGGAATGTAAATATGACCACCCTGATTGAGTAGAATCTTGGTGTAATTCTACTCTAATTTATTTAATTCCCAATGACTTGGTGACTCCATTAAGAAATACAATCTCATTTGGAACTCATTCATCAATTTCCTCATAGGAAACTCTCAATTTCTTAGAGGACTCAAAATTTTGGTGAATAGTCTCAACCTTACAAGTAGAGAGTAAATGTCCACCTGATAATTTTGTTAGTTCAAGAACCTGTAAAGTTATGAATCCCCCCAGTGTAAAAGCATAGAATTAAAAGGTGACAGGACTAGAAATCCAATAAAGCTCACCAAATACCAATCATATAGACTCATAGTATATCTTGCCAGAGCCATGGTAGGGAAAATTTGTCCTACATGGAATAGTTTTGGACCCCTTATTTTACCATATCTTCATGATATTCCTCAAATTGCATTGATGATTTTGCCTAGTTATGGTAGTAGTGAAAAGATAACTTATGGGAATTACAAAGACATTGCAACCTTGGATACTATTTATAATATCATCATTGAATATGTAATCATAATGCTTCTTGCTTAGTCTCTCTAGGACAAATCATTGCAATGGTATAGATCTTTAGAAAAAAATATCATCAAGGCTTGGGATGACTTGGCAAAGCCTCTCATATTAGTATTTGATGACCTAGGAGACTCCTTGTCACTGCTCACTCAATTTTCCTACATTCAAAGGTATCTTCAAGAAAGTCTCATATATTTTAATATTCAATTTAGAACTTGGAATAGAATCCATTGGGATGTAAGGCCATCACAAGCATAATCTTACATCTACTGCATTTGAGCCTTAATTCTATATTTAGGCCTTTAAATTTAGTTGTGAGATGAACAGAGGTTTCTACATGTTTTTCAACTAGATGCCATGGCAAAAAATATGCTCATTTAAGTGGTAAAACTCCCTCCTAAAACTGCTATATTAGAGACCTCTTTGATCCACCATATGAACTCATAGGTCCATATCCCAAGCTTATCATTCTTGTGACCAGTACTATTCATAGAATTAGTCCCTTTATGTCATTCTTTAGAAAGGAATGTGTGTACAATGACCATCCAATAACCTTGAGTAGGTCAATAGCTAAGGGCTATGATACAACACTTCATAGATATGTTCAATAAGGTGAATCAACAAATTAGTGAAAAAAAATATAAAGTATACTAAAAAAATACAATCCCCTTAGAATATCAGATATTGCACATTGATGAGTTCAATAAAAGTATTATGATATTACTAGAGATCACAAATAGGAAGAGTCTCATAGTCTGGATGAGCTTGTGTGTTCAACATTTCATAATTACAAAAATGTTAACACTGATGTAAGATGTCAAACCCAATTCCACCCAAGTATAGTTATAATATCAGAGGAATTTGTGGCTTGTGCAATGAATCTATTTCAATGTTTCAAAAATAAAATGGGTTCTAAAATATTCCCACAAAATCTAGTTGCAAGGTTTGGGCATCTCTCATTCCCATCATATGCTAAAAATACAATGAATACCTAAGACAAGTAGTAGGATATGGGTCAAGAAAAAAGGGGGAATCTAGAAAAGTTAAAGTATCTTAAGAAAAACAACAAAAATATGGATTATCCACAGAGCAAATGTCAAAACCAAAATTATTAGAGATAAAACAACAAATGAAATAAGAAACCAAAAGTTATATTACTAGGTCATGAACAAAGAGAAGAGTATAGAGATAGCTTAAAAATATACAAAATTGTTCAAAGGATCACCCTAGAAGGCTAAAGGTAGCATTACAAAGGAAATTAAAGAGCTAAGAGAAAATTTATTGGTTTTAGGACAAGTGAATCTGCTTGAAATAACTCTAAATGGGTTAGAAGGTGGTAAAATTCTTTTCAGACCATGAATTAGCATTTAAGAAATTATTTCATGGTTGAAGCAAAATCTAACCTCCACCTTTCTATTTTTTTGCGTGCCTAAAAGGCTAGGTTTCAAATAATGTATAATAGGTCTAACAAGTGTTATCATAGTTATACCCTAGACAATCTACAAATCCATAGGATTTAAGTTGCACAAAGCTAAATTTTGGAAAACAATGGTGTTTAATAAGATTCAAGTCCAAATAGTTAGCATCATAAAGAGGGTCTAATATGACTGCATAAATTCTAAGACCTTTTAGGAGTTTAAGATGTGACAATAATTGATCTATCACCCTTTTTTGGGATATGTTTATCCTTGGACATTTTAGAGAAAATAGGTGGACACCTGGTCATGGATCATAGTCACATTGCTATTCCTTACATCAAAACATTTATATTAAAATCTAGTGAAAAGATCAAAGCCATATCATATTAAAATATATGAAGAGAAAAAGGTAAATACAATAGGGGAAGTCCCCAAATACACATATATGAATATATTCACTTGCCAAATGAGAAATAAAATATTTCCTATTATGAGTACTTCATAGATGGCCATAGTCTTGAGATGATAATTTTTCAAACATGGGAAAGCAACAAGACCTAACGACTACCTATAAACAATATCAAATCTTAAAGTGTCAAAGGTTGTAATAGACATGGCTAGAACATTAGAAGACACCAACAAGGAAATCGAGTGTAATAGAGGAATGTGATATGATGGACCAAATGTTGATAATTAAAGTGCTCCTAGGAACTATGCAAATATATATTACCAATTTAGCACATAGATTAATGGGTAAAGGGAAAATGTCTAGCAATTCACAACTAATCACATTAATTCCCAATGTTCTATGCAAGGTAACCTTAGAGTTGGAATACCCATAAGGTCAAACCCATATCATATTCTAACTAATATTAACTACATACCTCATAAGACATCAAAAAAGAAAGCTTAAATTTTGCATCATATGGTTAGGCCACTACAAATTTCGAGGAGAGGGTAAATATTTTTTCCAAAAATATGAAGAATAATGTCATAATTTTATGTAAAATAGTCAATATATAAATAAATATTATAGTAGGTGTGTATAGATAAGTAAAGACCACTTAATGAATAGTACCTATACTATAGAATATGTACCTTGAAAAGAGAATCAGACAATTCATATGTGTGATATTTTAAAGACATGAGTGGATTATATGAGGTGTTGAGTTAACTACATTGGGAATATTTTTTTTAAACATAGTCAAGCATAGACTTAGAAAAGGAGAGGACTAATCAACCAATGGAATATATAAGGTCCTTCCATTTAGTGTTGCATCATCATCCCCAATTCTACCTAAGTTTTGGCAGGCTTCTCAACCTGCAATGAGGCATATTAGAGATGGACTCTCTCTTTTTATGGTGCCCCTTATTTTATTCCTCCTTATTGCTTAAGAGACATTAGAACTATGACAAAGAATCAAAGTTTGAAAGCAAAGGAAAAACAAAAAATATAGGCCATCTGAAGTGTTCTTGAGGTTGATTAGTATAATACAACCATATATGAGGGGAAGTTCATTTAACCAAGTCTAAGGAGTGGTCAAAGGACATGTATTGAAATAATCCTATAAGACACATAGATCTGCACACTCTTTAAAACTAAACAAATCAAGTTTCCTTATAATTTGTGATGTGGATCCTCATCCTTTTGCTTATTTTTGTTTTTTCCCTTGGTGCGGTAACAATGGTTTGAACCTAGGGCCAAACAACAATAAGAAAAATAATTGAGGTTGTATTCCACCAAAAAAAATATAATCTCCTCATTTACATATCATTCCTCCCATTCATGTACCATCTTTCACATTTGCATTTTAATTCATATTATATTGATGTTTTTATCCCAAATAACTCCCTTACCCTTAGTCATTACATGTTCATCTATATTCATTCCCACTTTCCTGACACTACCTTCCACTCTACCCAACTCCATAAGCCTAGTAGATAGTCCAGTTAGAATTCAACAATAATAAAATGAGTTCTAACTAATGAAGAAGTGTAAAATGATACACCAACATAAAGATAAGTTGATGCATTGTCGTTATGCACATCATTAATTCTCAATGAATTTGTCAATCTAGGGCAGTGTACAAGGCTATTTGTAAAAGGAGTGAACAAGGCTATAACTTAGGTCATTTGGGAGCAACAGGTCTTATTGGTGAAACCGATTGTGTGGGGGATTTATGAAATTTTTATCTCTAAATTGCATAAACTGAACTTTAATCTAATTTGCAGGAATAGAAACTAATTACTAACTATAGAAATGAAATCCTAGTTACAATTACAGAATGAAATCTAATTATGTTGCAAAAATAACACCCTAGTTACAGTTTCAAAATTAGAAATCTAATTATGATTGTATAAAGGAAGTCTATTTACTTTTTCAGTAATGGAAACCTGATTATAACATGAAAATTAAGTCTTGTCAATTCTCTGTAATAGAAGGTTGTCAATCTTCTGTGCAGGGGTTGACAAGAAACATAAAATGCAATAAATTGCAAAAAATAGTAAATTCTAGAAATGATAATCTACAATAATTTGAAAGCTTGCTGAAAATGGAGATTACAACCAAACCTATTATTAATCACAAGATCATCCTAATCATGAAATAAACTAAGTTTGCAAATACTGTTAGTTGTTTACAAGGAAATGAAATGACAAGTTTTACAACTTATTCTGCTGTAGCAAAATCAGAATAAAAGCCTGTTGTTAGTCCTCATCCTAGGTCTGGAAGTGGCCAGCCTCCTTGTCCAGAAGAAGGTATGGGTCTTTCTCTCTCTCTAGATCTTACTCACACTCATTCACAACAACATGAATAAAAATAGTGCACTTTATTGATTCAAAAACATAATTACAATATTGCTGCTAAAAACCCTGTTATAGGACTGTAACAGTCACTTTTCTTATTATTATCCTTCTTGCTTATTTTCCCCTACCATTCTTATCTCAACCTATATGGGAGCTATCTATTTATAGATATCCTAAAATATAATTACAAATTAAGAATATCTCATTCTTATCTTACAGATCTATTCCTATTATGCTGCAGCATTTCCTGGGTTTATCCTAAAAGAGGACCAAAATTGATATTTTTTATGAATGGTGGCTTTGGACAGCAAGGACGACAAAGTCATATGGGAGATATTTTCCTTTAACCTTTTTAAAATTATTTCCATTTTTCCATCATCAAGAATCAGTTAAAAACTCAAAAAGCGCTTTTTGTTCTCATTTTGAAGAGACTGTATTTCTCATTCAGAAGATGTCCGCTCATTCTGAAGAGACTGTGTTTCTCATTTTGAAGATGTCTGCTCATTCTGAAGATCTTCGAAATGAACAATTGTCTGCTCTTCAAGTGATTTCATCTGCATTTCTCAGGTGGGTTAGCTCTCAGGATCAGATTGCAATAGCCTTCATCTTTCTCCATGTGTGAATTCCATGCCTTGCCATTCATTGGAAGCTGGCTGGAATTTATATTGGAAAACTAGTTTCTGCTACACATTAATAGTTTGCTTGCACTATTTGCTAGATTTAGATAAAAAAATGCTTGAAACACATAAAAACAAAACTAGTGAAGTTTTGCTATCAACCTAAGCATACTTCTCATTTAGCAAGTCATGACAAAGTAACATAAAACTATGCAAAAACTATAAAAAAATAGAATATGGTATTTCTAACACATTGATCATACAAACAGTTAATACATAGCATATTAAATCAACTTAACTAGCATATCATATTAAACATGAGTTTTAAGGCAGTTTCAATGTTCAAAACATGCTATGATTGAGGTATTTCCAGGCCTCATCATTTTCCCCCAACTTATATTAATGCATGTCCTCATGCATTCTGTTGGGCTATAGAATCACATATATCCATATTCAAATTCCATGATCTATAGAACAATTTGGTGCCTATATAATATCCCCTGTTCTCCTGAAGGTTTATGAGCCATTATTCAAACTGGTCATCAGGTTGAGGTTCTTCTTCAAAATAGAATGGAATTGGAGAAATGATGGTTGGAGGGCTAAATCTGAGACCTATCCAGTGATGTTGCATGATTTCAATCAGTTGTATCACTCCTTCTACCCTTCTTTTGGACCATTCTAGGTAAATGGGGGAGATAGGTTCCCTTTTCTATAAAGAAATGGAAATTTTTGCCCATCTGCTTCTACAAAATGATAATGCTAGAACAAAACTGTTATTACAAAAATTTTGGAATTTGGTCACACAGTCCCTTAAAATTCTCAAGTACATCCTTTTTACATCTTCCCTGTTCATCATGGTGAAATGTTGTCTGGTGATAATTGGATGATTTGGCTGAACTCCTCTGACTAACAATTTAGCTCTTAATTTAATTTCTTTATTTTGTCTTTTCTCCTGATCCCAATAAAAATAATTTTGTAAAGTAGACATGAATGCTATCAGTTGAACATCTCCTATGTAAATTTGAGGGTGAAACTCTACCTCTTATGGAATAAAGAAGCTGTGTAAAAATAATTCACATAAGAGGTTTTTTTGTTCTACGGTAGTCGTCAAAATAGGCTTCTAAGAAATCTACAGTTGTGTCCAATTTGTATGGGAGACCTGAGCTAATCCTCTTAACCTGCCATCTAAGATATTTTTCCTTTAGAATGAGACTATAAAATCTGTCCGATCGTCTGAATTGGACCAAAAACACAGCAATCTAACATAAATCAATCACTTTTTCATTCAATACCTTAATTTTTGTTTCTTTTGCCTCTAACTATTTACCTTCTAATTTAAAATTTTCAACTTTAGTGGAAAGTTTTTCATATCTGATCACCCAACTAGCTATGTCTGTATTATATTGCTCTAGGGATACAGTATTGGGTGGTATAACTACAGGTGGAAATTTGGGTAGCAGATCTACCTAAACCTATTTTTCTGCTACTTCCACTAGTTGATCATCTAATAATAATTCTACTTGTATTTCTTTTTCTGCTATTTCCACTAGTTGGTCATCAGACAACAATTCTACTTGTACCCCCTTATCCTCTACTTTGATTGAAGGTATAACAGTTTTAAATACAAAAATATCATTTGAAGGAGTACTTGAACAATTTCATGTTGCTGTTTAGACTGCTCCTGTGCTGGTGTTTTTGCTGTGACTCATCTCAAATATTCCTTTCTATGCTTTTTATCAATTCTGGAGCATCTTCAGAATGAGAAGGCAATGCTTCAGAATGGAAGGGCACTTCCTCAAAATGAAAGGGTGCTGCTTCAAAATGAGCACCTATGTCTTTAGTCAAAGTTTTAGACGCCTCAATCAAAGTAAAAGAGTCATCTGCCCTAGATAATCCCATAAGTAATTGTTTGTCATCAAATCCGCATAGGAAATGACTTTTGGTGTAAGTGTACGCACCCTGGACCTACGACCAACATTGAAATGCCGAGGGGAAGAGATGCCCCTCGTGCCAATATTCGAAGAAGGCTGACTCCTATGCTAAAATACTTTTGGGGTTTGAGACAAGAGTGTAGGAAAGAGATAAACAGAGTAAGGGTTAGGAAAAGAAATAAAAAGGGGTAAGGGTTAGAGAAATAAATAAAAAGAGTAAGGGTTAGAAGATGATGATTTAAGGTGGGAGAGAATAGGAAGCACGATCGCTAACAAATAACTTGAATAGCAGAAAGGAACACCAAGAGTGAAATGAAAGAAATGTGGTATCCACCTTCCTATGTATCCTCCCGAATGAGTTTCAGGACAGTATCCCCGATCGCACACCGGACGCAGAGTTCAGCATCCAACATATAAACGGAGAGAGATAGAAGAATCAAGCAAGGCATGCAGCATAAAAGAAAGTCAATACAACACTTATATACTCCTATGTAGCCTTCCGAACGAGTTTCAGGACACTATCCCCAATCGCATACCGGACACAGAGTTTAGAATCTTGGTCTACAAACAGGAAGAGATAGAAGAATCAAGCATAGAAGGCAGCATAAAAGAGAAGAATTGATCTCAAAGTCTCTTAGTATTAATCGCAGGACATAAAGTTATAGCAGATTTCTAGCAGATAGTTCCCCCATTTTTTCATTACAATGCCTAGGTTTTTATAGAGGACCCGGGCCTCTGAATCATAATTACATGGCAAATAAGAGTATGCCCTCGAGCTCTAAAAATTTGGCCTTCCTTGGATCTCACGATTGATCTTTCAAATATGTTATCAAAACTGGCAACTATGACCAGGTAAACCATGGAAAGGTGCATTGATGGGTCGTCTGGACGTCCTTAGTCTTCGGGTGCAGTGCTTGAGTGGTCGCAATACTTGTCGGGTTCTTCATCATTGCTTGATACTTCGCTTCTGATTGCCAAAAATGAGTAGTGGGCTTGTTGGGCACAAAAAATTGCATTTATGAGGCACTCGATCGCCTCGGGAAGATACCCAACTTGGAACGTGTGCCCGTGAAGAGCTTTGCCAAGTCTTCATCCATTACTTCGCTTCGCAATGGTTCTGGGCTGAAGAAAAACTCCTCTTTGATATGTACTTCACAGGATTGAGCTTCACAAAACTGCTTTGGGGGTGGGGAGCACCGAAGCATATATCCTTCGCAAAATGGTCTTCTTCATCCTTGCTGCTTTGTTGACAAAACTGCTTCGTTGATGCCTTGGAGAAGTACTCCACCGCGATCCTCTTCAAAATTGTGGTTCAGAGAGATTTCAGCCGAAACACATTCCTACCTTCAAAAATGCTTTGTTTCTCTTGGCTGCCAGAATTTCGGTTGAAAATGCTTTGGGCGAAAACTAGCCGAAGTGAATACTTTGCTAGGTTTTCTGCCAAAGTGGAAATGGTTCGGGTGTGAGGAGGCCCGAAGTAGATGCTTCGACAACTTTCTGGTGAAGTAATCCTTGATGTTCCCTTGGATTCTTCTTCACTGGTGCCTTAGCCGATGTAGTTGTTGGAAATGTTTTGGGCCCGAAGCCTTTTTCGTCGGTCCTCTTGCATTTTTCTTTGGCATAACTACTTCGTAAAATTTTCACCCGAAGTAGTGTTGGAAATACTTCGGGTGCGAAGTAGTTTCATTTTCTTTGGCGAAGCTCTTTTCTCTAGTTTGTTCGGTAGTGAAGCTTTTTCTCTTTCTATTTTTTATACAAAGGGGTGGCTTTGAAAGCCAAAATTGCTGCAACTTTTCAAAGCAAAAACTTTACACAACACTATACAAAACTTGTTTCTTATCTACCCCTTGAGAAATGTGACAAAATTGTGAACATTCTTGGTGGCTCGTGGGGCAATGAGCTTGTCTCGGTGGGAGGACCCTTAGTCTTGATCCATTGGGCCAGAGTCTTTTCTCGATCTTTCTCTTCCTCCTTCCTCCTCTGCTCCCTCATCTGTTGGCGTGGCCTTATGCTGTGATGATGGGATAAGGTGATCATGAATTTTGGTTCTACCTCCTTTTGGGTAACATGCTTCGTAAGGATCCCCTTATAATCCACTTCGCAAGAATGCTACCCGAAGTAGCCACTGAAAGTACTTCGGGTGAGAAGCTCTCCTTTTGAAAACTGCTTCGCAAAATTTTGCCTTTGGTTACCTTCTTCGCAGTGAACCTTTTGTACTTGCTACTTCACATCAGAAGTCTTCAAAGAAGATTTGGAAGTGTTACTAGGCTTTGTGATCTTGGAAGAGAATGTACATGCAAATTATATACACATTTTTTTTTTTTTTTTTAAATAAGAGAATTGTCTTTAGCGATGAAAAGTCTTCAGATGAAGACCATTGACAGAGATCAACAGAGCTTGTCCATCTACATCTTTAAGGATGAATGAATTGGCCGAGTTTACATTCATGATTTCAAATGGCCCATCCCAAAAGGCGTCCATCTTGTCATGATTTCCAGGCTTGGCCTTCCAAGAATCCCACTTCAATACTAGGTCTCCCACATTGAATGTGCGATCGGATGATTTTTTCTTGAACCAATATTGGATGACTTGAGTATGCTTAGCAAAGTCCTAGTATGCTTCTTCACGATCCTCCTCCAGTTGTAGCAGTTGAGCTAACCTATTATCCATTAGACTAGCTCCATCTTCTGCTTCCAACAGTCGCAATGTAGGGATCTCAATATGGATGGGTAAGATGGTCTCCTTGCCATAGACTAAAGCATAAGGTGAAGTTTTGATTGACCTTTTGATAGAAACCCGATCGGCCCACAAGGCCCGATCTAGAAGGAGATGCCAAGTCCTTTTGTTTATCTCTATGAGCTTCCTTAGCATTCTCAACAGAGTCTTGTTGGTGGATTCTGCCAAGCCGTTGCCTTGTGGATAATAATTGGAGGATACTTTATGATATATCCCATACCTGTAGAGGAAATCATTGATTTTAGCACCCATGAATCCAGGGCCATTGTCTGTGATGATTGCTTCGGGGATGCCGAATCTAGTGATCAATCCTTCCAAGAAGGTGACTACAACATCTTGATTTGCATGTTTGGTAGGAATCCCTTCGGCCCACCTGGTGAAGTAGTCTGTTGTTGTTAGGATGAACCTATGTCCCACGGAGGAATTTGGTGATATGAATCCTATAAAATCCAACCCCCATTGTTGAAAGGGTGCCTCTACTTGTATTGGACAAAGGGGCATTGCAACATTTTTGTTTTTTCCAGCGAACCTCTGACATTGCTTGCATTTACGACAAATTGTGAAGGCATCGACAAAGAGTGTGGGCCAATAATAACCTGCCCTAATGATCTTTAACATTTTGGTTCTCCCTGCAAAGTGACCTCCCGATAGTCCTAAATGGAACTCCACCAAGACTCTCCTTTTATCATCGTCCTTGATGCACTGAAGAAGGACACCATCAATGTTTTTGAAAAATAGGCCTTCGGGGCATAGAGTGTATCTGGAGGACCGCATCCTGAAATGTCTTTGCTGCAATGCATTTAGATGCGAAGGACACTTGCCAGTGTTGAAATAGTAGATTATCTCATCGACCCAATCCTTCTCATCTTCTTCATAGTTGGCGAAGCATTCTTCGACTGGTAAGTCATCCCTTCGAGATTTTGTTACTTTGGCCATCGTGCTTTTTGCCAACTCTTGACACAATGCTCGATCGCGAACCAATTTTGTGGGCTTGATCTCAATGTTAAACTCCTATATTTTATTCACCCAACCAGCTCTTTTAATTCCCAATTATCCTTGGATAATGAAGTTACACACATCAGGGTGAATGCCATAAATTATGACTCGGCTCTGGGAGATGAACTGCTTGAACTTCCTTAGTGATTTCATTACTGCATGCACCTGACGCTCAATGAAATTATACTTTTCTTTGTGGGAATTGATCACCTGACTTAGAAACGTGATGGGATGCTCCTCGCCATCTTCTCCCTTTTGCATCAGGACAGTGGGGTAGCTCTCGGGCTCTCCTATGACATACATGATGAAATCCCGACTATAGTCTGGATTGATCAAGACCGACGCCTAAGCAATTCAATTTTTAATCTCTTCAAAAGCTTCTTTTCTTTCTTCGGTCCAGCTAAATTCATCACCCTTCTTCAGGAGTTGAGACTTTGGCTTGATGACTTGGGCAAAGTCAGGGACGAACTTCCTCATGAAGTTAATCTGGCCGAAGAAATATTGAAGTCCTTTCTTATTTGCGGGACATGGAAGCTTCATTCGAGCCTCGGCTCTGTCAGGATCTACGACGAGGCCTTTTTCTGATATCGCGTGTCCCAAAAACTTTCCTTTGCTGACTGCAAATATGGACTTCTTTGGATTAATTGAGATGTCGAACTCTCGGTATTTTTCAAAAACTTGTATATGTTTGGGGTGGTCTTCCCTTCTTCAGGAGAAAACAGTCATGTCATCCAGATAGATGACAATAACCTTATTTAGAAGCTCACCAAAAGCAAGATCCATTGCTCTCTGGAAAGTGGCCCCGACATTTGAAAGGCCAAATGACGTTCGCTGATAAGCGAATGTCCCCCACTTGGTGGTGAATGTCGTCTTGTGCTGGTCTTCATCCCTGATCCAAATCTGATTGTATCCAAAAAAACCATCGAGCAGAGAGAAGCGTTGAGCTCCAGCCACCGAGTGCAAAATTTGATCGATTTGTGGGAGAGGATAGCGATCCTTAAGGGACGCTTGATTTAGATTGTGGAAGTCCATGCACAAAATGATATCTCTGTTCTTCTTTCTGACTGGGACTAGGTTTGCTACCCATGAAGAGTGCTTGATGGGATATATGATCTTTGCCTCAAGAATCTTCAGGATTTCAGCTTTCATCAGGACCTCGATCTTAGGATTGATCGGCCTCTACTTTTATCAGAAAGGTTTGACCCCTTCCTACAACTCGATTGTGTGTTGAACCAACTATCGATTGTATCCCATGAGATATTGATAGGACCAAGCAATTATGTCAGAAAACTTTTTGCATAGATTTCGTATCTGTTCTATCTCCCTCGAAGTGTAGTCAGTTCCCACCTTTATTGCTCTCCCAGGTTCGAGCTCCAAATCTTGATACTACTTTTCATGGACTTTGATCATGTAAGAGAGAGATCGGTCGTTCCAATAAAAGAGACTTTCCAGGGTGATTAGTCCTTTGGAAACATGGTTATTCTTCAATTGAATCAGTCCTTCATACTCTCCTTCATTAGAGCTTTGGTCTTCGACTATGGTGGCTTCTTGGATCATGAAATTTATAATCTGCTCGTTGTTATCAAACACTTTCTAGTGTAGCTCTTTGTCTGGGATAGAGGGCCTGTAGATCATTCTCACAGCTCTAGGCTTATGCACCATTTCTTCTGCTAGAGAGTACCTGGCTGTGATGGATGCTAGAACATCGGCATGTCGGTTCACCTCTCATGGGATTGACTGTAGATTGAGAGATTCAAACTGATCGAACAGGTCCCATACCCTATTGTGGTATGATTTTAGGTAATGCTTCTTTGAAGTACACTTATTTGTGACCTGGTTGCAAATCAGTTCGGAATCTCAAAAAAATTGGAGGTGCTTTATGCCTAACTTGTCAACTTTCTTAAGTCTTAGGCATAATGCTTCATATTCTGCTGCATTGTTAGTGCAGCTCCATGTCAACCGGTAGCAATACTCTTTTTGCTCTCCGGATGGTGAAACTAGAAGAATCCCTGCCCCAACGTCATTTTTACATCGGGCATCGTCGAAGAATAGCCTCCATAGTTCTTCCTTGGGCACTTGTTCTATTCCCTAGTTGGGAGTGATTATTAGGTTTGGCGATCGCATAACACCCTATCTCGGTCTCCACCATGGCATTGAAGTCTGCTAATGAAAACTCATCTTCATAGATTAATTGCGCAAGAGACTCTTCGATCAGGTCCACCTGCTCTATCTCCTCCACTAGTGCATTCACTGGTTCACTATTTTCTTCTTCGGACATCTTTTGCACAAGAAAGGAAGAAGGCTTTTCATTGTAGATTTTTACCTTCTTTCCTTTGAATGGAACCTCTAGGTGAGAGTAATCCATAGATAGATACCCGCCCAGTTTATTCATGAATTCTCTTGACAAGCACATACTAAAATATGGCTCCAAGTCGACTACAACTACCTCTTGTATGACTATGATCTGAGGCATCTTATGTAGCTGAATAGGAATGTCCTTGATCACTCCTACGGTCTTCACTAGAGTCCCATACAATTGAAGTACACCCTGATTGCTTCGCATATACTCCATTCCTATTTCTTCACAGATTGCCCTTGGCATGACTATTATAGCAGCCCTAGAGTCGATCATACAGTTATGTACAATATACCCTTCCATTTGTAGGGTTAGGTAGAACGGAGGTGGTATGTTGTTCCCTATGATAGATGTGGATAGGGTATGCACAAGAGCAAGCGGTGCTGTCCCTTTTGCTTTAATTGTCTTCAATGATTCTTGTAGCAAGTCGACCTGTTTGGGTAGTTGCAGTGCATCGTACAAGCTGATCTTGGCTGGGATCTTCTTCAATTCCTCTATGATGTTGTATGCTGGAGATTTGAGCACTTCGGGTTCCTTTCTGGGTTCGTACCGGGTATGATATTGCTCTGTAGCTTCAACTCTTTGCTGCTTGGTGAGGGAAGGAAACTTGAGCTTTTCCTTAGCCTACTCCTTAGTTTTTGCCTAAGGTGGTTTGATAGAGGCCTTTTGAGCCTTTTCTTTGACTGGTGCAGGTGAAGAAGCTTCGCTCGGGGCCAAAGTAGATGATTGTACCTTCTCAGGCCGAACCTACTCTTTTGCAAGAGCCGTTTGAGTGGCATCCATTTCTATTATCTTCCTTCCTCCTCTGGTAAGTACTGCAATGGGATCCTCCTCGCCGATCACCAGGTTCGACTCATCTGCCTAATGACGTTCACTTGACCACTGTGGCTACTGCTCGCCAGCATTTGTACATAGTGTTGGTGCATGGTGCAGGTATTCTCTTAATGTAGATCATTGCATGTAGAGCACCAATATACATAATCAAAAGTGCTCAGGGCTTCATCAATTACAACATTCCTTGTCGCAGCCTTCCCTTACTGGACTGCTTGGTCTTTGGTAAGTGCAGGCACAGGATAAGGCCTTCTCGGTTGGAATTCCTGCTACGCTTGCTTCTTCTTTACAATGGTCATGTCATTTGACAACATCTGAACCATAGAGTTCAGGGACTGCATCTATTGCAAAATTTTGGTCTGTATATCATCGGCTTTCAGAATGATTGGCAAGGAAGCCATTGTTGGTATTGGAGGTAGGGTGGGGAGTTGAGGTGGTGCTGGAAGCACAGGAAAATCTGAAGTGAACATGGGCTGTGAAGTTGAAAATGTAGGGAAATGGATCTATGGAGCAGTGATTTGAGACACGACAAGATTTGGATTCCAAGATGAAATCGAGAGTGTGGGGGTGGTGGAGATATGTGAAGTAGCTGCACTTGCATACTGGAGTTGTAAGAATTCAGGAAGTATAGGCATCAACATCCTTTGGGGGAGCTTCCCCATAGCTATTAAATCCATCTCTACTCTCTTAGCTAACTCGTACAATTTGGGGAAAGTATTAACATTAGAATATCTTACCATGAGCCCGATATCGGGGTTGAAAGCCCGAAGGAAATAGAGCGCTACAACTTCGTCAGTTGGCTGAAGTCCAACTAGCACTCTCTGCCATGTTCGAGTGAACCACACATTGAAATTTGTGATATCCTCTTGTGGAATTCTTTTGATTGAAGTGAACTAGTGCAGCAGAGAGGTAGGATCACAGGATTCATTGAAGTTTTCCATCAGTTGATCAACTAACTGATCCCATATCGTAATACTATTGAGTGGTAGAGATCTATACCAATAGAGGAGTTTCTCTCTAAGGGAAAGGACCAAAAGCTTTACCATAATCAGCTCTTCAGTAATGTCATGGATCACTACCAGAGATATTATATCCTAGATGTGTTCTAGGGTGGTCTTCCTAGTTCCATCAAACGTTGGGATTTTATTTACGACAATAGGCAACACTTGTCCTTGTCCCACCAGATTTAGAGGTGACAAAGAATCCCATGCTGGAGACAATCTGGGTGGTGGTGGCTGCTGCATGTGCTATTGTTGTTGTTGTTGTTGCTGCTATGCCATATTTGCTCCTAGATTTCTTGAAGCCCCCCCTTGACTACTAATAGGACAACTGATAGGAATAGAGGGGCTAGGACGCTTCGAAGAGTTGGGAGGATTGGAAGGAAAGCTAGATGCTTGATGAGGATTGATGTTAGATCTTTCATATGACCCCTATAGTAGTTCCTAGCTAGGTTTGCATAGTTTATTTCTTGCAAATTAATAATTGTAAGTGAGTCTCCTTCTCACATGCACTTGTGGGCACTAGTTATCTTCTAGTTGTCATTTAGAGTGTTAGTTAGTAAGTGTGAACGCAAAGTAGGAAGTGTGTACTTCAAGATAGCTAAAATGGATCTTCTAGTTAGCAATATTCCTTTCTCTTAACTTAGAAGTTTACGTCATTCTCCTTTGCACTTTTGTAGCTTATGGTTAAGCATATTGGATCAAATCCATGATTTGATGGGTTTGGTTATGTATTTTGGGCCATTAGTGCCTATATATTGAATTGTAAATAATAGAACACTTAGTTGGATTTTAAATCCTTTTCATTGGTATCAGAGCCTAGTTCATGTTTGCACTAGGGCTTGTGAGGTGAGAGGATAGGAGAGAATTTTGTTATGAGAAATATTTTCTCATTGAGGACTCGGTTTAAGCTCAAGGGTAGCTTGAAAACCATTCGGAGAAGGAAGTTCCTTCGACAACAAACTCCTAGTTCCAAATTTTTGCTTATGCTCAAGAGGTATAGGAAAAGTTTGCCTCGGAGTTTTTCGTATTGTGATCCTTGGAAGAGATTGGATCGTAGCTACGGTCCAATTAGGATTAGGGAGCCATTTGACCCTACTACTCCCCCCCCATTTTCGAGTACTGAAGAGCTCCAGGAGGTCATCAAAAACCAGGTCGTGTGTCGACTTGGGTCTGGTTGCCTTTCAAACGCTGGTCATGTGTTGACCGAATCTTGAAAGGAGAGCTACTGGAGGGATCTGGATGCTTGCATTTTTACAAATTAAGTTTTTCAAATTTTGGAATTAACCCCCCTGGTTAATTTTTAAAATTTTTTAGTTTGTAATAGAAAAGCTTTAGTTTTTATTAATATATTATTTTTTTTAATATATTAATTTGCTACATTTGTTTAAAAAAAATATTGAATTTTTTTTTAAATAGTCGAAGGCTCTGCAACAGGCTTCGGCTACATTCAGCAGCACCAGCCAGGCCACGATGGCTTTCGGTAGCCCATGATGCCTATTCGCCATTGCCTATCGACCGTCTGCCGTCGGGGTACAAGCCAATGGCAATCGCTATCCATAGTGACAATGATTGGGGCTATCACCTGACGCAGTTGTTAGGTTAGACAGCAGATCTGACCTTGTTGTCAGACTGACTGTGCCAGGCGAGACAGCCTTGACCGTCGCTGCCTGTCGACAGCGCACTACCCGATGTTGAGTTAGCAGTAGTCTGCAATTTCCGTCGGCCTGACAGCCTGACAGCTTGTTAGGCTTTGGCTTCAGTGTGGCAGGATCAGCCGCTGCAGCGCCTGACAATCTTGTTAGGCATCTGTAGGCTTTGCTGCCTGTGATGCAGTGTCTGACAAAATTGTCAGACGTTTGCAGGGCCTGTTGCCCATAGAGCCACCACGGTAGCACCTGACAGTGCTGTCAGGAATCTATCGGGCCTGCAATTGACAACCCCAAGGCCTGCAGCAATTTGGCCAGGGGCGGCTGCGGCTGTTCAGCTACGGGTTTCTACCCTTTGGTGCATGAAAGTTATGCACAAAAATTAGTGCATGGAATTTTGCATGATTTGGTCACTATAATTCTTTTGCATTGTAATTAGAGTTTGTTGTTGGTTTTTATTTGCTTGGGAAGCGTGCAACAAGAGTTTTGTGAAGTTTTCCTCGCGAAGTGTGCCACAGTAGTAGCAGAATTTCATGCATTGAAATTAAGTTGGAGTGCACTGTAAGTCATCTTGAAGGGTAATTTATTGTAAAATTTTAATTTTTACTATTTAAGGTTGCATGTTAAATTTTGTTTTTATTAATTTAATTTTTAATAACTTGATTAAATTCATTAATCTATGATTAATTGAAATTTAATTTTTAATTAAGTTATTTTTAAATTAATAAATTCTAAATTGCACCTTAGGTTAGTTTAAAATTTCAAAATTGTGAGCTTTAGGAGAAAATTTTCCAATTCAGAAGCACTCCATTGTAACAAGGAAAATTTTCATTTTCTTTCCTTGAATTAGTGCTTTCTCATTTTTACTCCTGGATTATACCCGGGTTCACATGGCTTTTGACTTGGCTGCCCAAGTGGCAGAACTTGCCCATGTTGTAAATGCTTTAGCAGATAAATCTAATGACACTACCATGGTAGAAGTCCTTGGCAATCTTGCCATGAAGGTAAATGACATTTCTTTGCATAATGCTTCAACTTCTGCTCATGATTCTCGTCTGAGAGTTCGTTGTGAAGTTCAATTTTATGATGGATCCAGGAACCCTGATGTCTTGAATAGTTGGATTCTTGACATGAGTTCTTGGTTTTCTTATTCTCAACTTTCAGAAGACGATGTGGTGCCTTATGCTAAGCTAAATTTTTTTGGTTTAGCCAAAGTACTTGTTGAACGAAAAAGAGGACAGGATGCACTCACTTCATGGGATGAGCTTATACATTGTCTTAAGACCAATTTCTATCCTTCAAATTATTCTAGGGAATTGGTTATTAAATGGTTTCGTTTTCGACAAGGTACTAATATGTCTGTACAAGAATATATTTTCTAGTTTAACAGGTTCAAGATACTTGTGAATGTGGAGGATTATGTTCCAGCTTTGATTCTCAAATTTCAAAGTGGCTTGTTAGAGCATTTGTACAAGGAATTAATGTTTGTTTCTATGGAAACGTTAGATTCAATTTTCAACCAGGCGCAACTTGCGGAGGACAATTTTAAGGCGCAATCACAGGCATTTCATGCACCTGTTACTCAAGTGGTTGCAAACTCATCAAAAGGGAAGAATTCTTTCTCACAAAAGAAGATTTTTTCTCAAAATAAGAATGTTTCTTCTCCATCTCCTTCTTCTCCTTCCCCTTCCGCTTCTACTCCTTCTTCTTCTTCTAAACCTTCTTCTTCTTTTTCTTCTTCTAAGAAATTTTTCAATTATTTTAAGAAGAAAGGCCATGAGAAAGTTGATTGCTTTAAGCTTAAAAAGAAGAGTTTAGTAATTACTACTCAAGAGGAGGATGCTCCCAAAGGTCCCCTTGAGTCTGAAGGAGAGAGTAGAGTATACACAAAATTACGAGGTAAGCTTAATGAAGTTACCTTGGTAAATGTAAGTTCATCAGAAGGGGCTCGTGATGCTTTGTTCATCACTCGAGACCATTTGCTTCATAGTTTTGCAACTGATTGTATAGTGGATAATGGCTCGTAGAAAAATCTAATTGCGAGGTCCATTATCGAGCGTTTGAAGTTACCTATGGAGCCTCATCCTCAACCTTATTCTTTGGGTTGGAAGGATAGTGGAAGAGGCTCGAAAATCACTCACACTTGCACATTAAAATTTGCACTTGGCCCACATTTCATAGATCAAGTCACTTGTGATGTGACTCCTATGGATTGTTGTGGGATTTTGCTTAGACAACCTTTTTAGTATGATAGGAGAGTTGTTTATGATGCTTTCAAAAGATCCTACACACTTCAAAAATATGGTAAGGTCTTTCTCATTAAAAGCACCAAAACTCCTAACATCATTCTAAGTTCCAAGCAAACAAAAAGAGTAATTAAAAAAGGTGGTGATCAACCTTGATTGTTCCCCAAAAGCATCAATATCTAGCTCAAAGAACTCGGTTTCCTCTCCTTTATTCTTAACTCTCCATATCATTTGCATGAAGGCACAGACTTTTGGTACTGGTCTTTATGACTTAAATATTCTTGGGTGAACAGAGTCGCCAGATGCTAAGAGTCTCTCGGTAATGAGAGCATCGGTTCTCATTACCACTAGTCAGGTGAGACTGACCAGGTCACACCGGGAACTGGTTAGAACTATTGGCCCCGATGAAATGGGATTATGCATTAAAATATGGGACCTTTACTGGTTATGGATCTTCCTAAGACAAATACAGTCGGTCCCATAGAGCGTTCCAAAAACTGTTGGTCATCAAATCCGCATAGGAAAGGACTTTTGGTGTAAGCGTACGCGTCCTGGACCTGTAAACAACATTCAAATGCTGAGGGGAAGAGATGCCCCTCGTGCCAATCTTCGGAGAAGGCCGAATCCTATGCTAAAATAATTTTGGGGTTTGAGACAAGAGTGCAGGAAAGAGATAAACAGAGTAAGGGTTAGGAAAAGAAATAAAAAGGGGTAAGGGTTAGAGAAAGAAATAAAAAGAGTAAGGGTTAGAAGATGATGATTTAAGGTGGGAGAGAACAAGAAGCACGATCGCTAACAAATAACTTGAATAGCAGCAAGGAACACCAAGAGTGAAACGAAAGAAATGTGGTATCCGCCTTCCTATGTATCCTCCCGAATGAGTTTCAGGACACTATCCTCGATCGCACACTAGATGCAGAGTTCAACATCCAACATATAAAAGGAGATAGATAGAAGAATCAAGCAAGGTAGGCAGCATAAAAGAAATTCAATACAACACTTATCTACTCCTATGTATCCTTTCGAACGAGTTTCAGGACACTGTCCCCAATCGCATACCGAACGTAGAGTTCAGCATCTCGGTCTACAAACAGGAAGAGATAGAAGAATCAAGCATAGAAGGCAGCATAAAAGAGAAGAATTGAGCTCAAAGTCTCTTAGTATTAATCGTAGGACATCAAGTTACGACAGATTTCTAGTAGATAGTTCCCCCTTTTTTTCATTACAATGCCTGGGTTTTTATAGAGGACCCATGCCTCTAAATCATAATTACATAGCAAAGAAGAGTACGCCCTCGAGCTCTAAAAATTTGGCCTTCCTCGGCTCTCATGACTGAGCTTTCAAATTTGTTACCAAAATTGGCAACTATGACTAGGTCAACCATGGAAAGGTGCATTGATGGGGCGTCTGGACGTCCTTGGTCTCCGGGTGTAGTGCTCGAGTGGTCGCCATACTTGTCAGGTTCTTCATCATGGATTGATACTTTGCTTTTGATTGCCAAAAATGAGCAATGGGCTTGCTGGGCATGAAAAATTGCATTTATGAGGCACTCGATCGCCTCGGGAAGATACCCGACTTGGAATGTGTGCCTGTGAAGTGCTTCGCTAAGTCTTCATCCATTAATTTGCTTCGCAATGGTTCTGGTCTGAAGCAAAACTCCTCTTTGATATGTACTTCACAGGATTGAGCTTCGCAAAACTGCTTCGGGGGTGGGGAGTGCCAAAGCATATCTCCTTCACAAAATGGTCTTCTTCGTCCTTGTCGCTTTGCTGACAAAAATGCTTCGCTGATGCCTTGGAGAATTACTTCACTCGCGATCCTCTTCAAAATTGTGGTTCGGAGAGATTTCGGCCGAAACACATTCCTGCCTTCAAAATGCTTCGTTTCTCTTAGCTACCAGAACTTCGGTTGAAAATTCTTCAGGCAAAAACTAGCTGAAGTGAATACTTTGCCAGGTTTTCCGTCGAAGTGGAAATGGTTTGGGTGTGAGGAGGCCCGAAGTAGATGCTTCGACAACTTTTTGGCAAAGTAATATTCGATGTTCCCTTGGATTTTGCTTCGCTGGTGCCTTGGCCGAAGTAGTTGTTGGAAATGTTTTGGGCCCGAAGCCTTTTTCATCGGTCCTCTTGCATTTTTCTTCGATAGAACTACTTCACAAAATTTTCACCCGAAGTAGTATTGGAAATACTTCGGGTGCGAAGCAGTTTCATTTTCTTTGGTGAAGCTCTTTTCTTTAGTTTTTTCGGTAGCGAAACTTTTTCTCTTTCTATTTTTTATACAAAGGGGTGGCTTTGAAAGCCAAAATTGCTGCAACTTTTCAAAGCAAAAAATTTACACAACACTATACAAAACTTGTTTCTTATCTACCCCCTAAGAAATGTGACAAAATTGTCAATAGTAACTAAGCCAAATTATCCTCATCAATTGATATAGTTGGCTATTCTTCAGACTGTGACAACCTCTTCCTCAATTCTACCACTTCCTGCTGTAAATCTGTAATCTTTTTTCCTATATTTCAATGATATTTTATTTTTTTTTCAATCCATTTAGTTTGTGTTTTGATAACACTTTTTGCTGCTCTTAGCTATTTTGTGATGTCCACCTCCTCTGTTTCTAATTCAGAATCATATGCAGACAAATCATCTATAGTTGGTTTCTCAATAGCTATCTCATCTTCTGCTTCAGCTGTCTGCTCTTGTTCAGGAGGTTCCATGAAATTATCTATGATTGCATCCACATCTTCTGTGGCTTGTTGAATCGTAGCAACTTCAAAACTGTCTTGCCCAGTCTCTTACTCAATCATTTGTTCAAGGAATTCTAAAAAATATTTAGGGGCTAGTTGCACTTCTGTAACACCCAGACTGCCTTGTCCACCTTCTTCTTCTATCACCTATTCTTTTATTTCTCTCAAGTTGAATCTTGTAGACCTCCTAGTTCCTGCTGCAATTTTTTTCTTCTTGCCTTGTTTTCTGGTGACAACAAGGGTTGTGGTGAAAGTTTTAGATTCTAGTGGGAGTGCTTCTATTTCCATTTTTGTCTCTTCCCTTATTTTTCTAGGCACTTCACTCCCCTGTTCTGACAGATTAGAAACATCTTCAAAAAAATGAACTTTCTCCTATTTTTATTTTCGACTATCAGTTCAGGCCCTCTATTTTTTTGTTTCTTATCTTGTGAGGTTGAAGGTTCTGGAGAAAGGTGCTATGTTGCTTCTGCTGTGTGTGTTTCCTCTTATGCAATAGCATCTATGGCAACATCTATTTCTTCTTCCTCTACAATAGCATCTGTGATAACATCTGTTGCTTCTTCCTCCCCATCCTCTCTTCCAAAAACTACATCATTCAAAGTAGAATAAAACCTATCAAAGCTTCTAGGGTTTCCTCTAAAATGATTTTGGTAGACTAATTTAATAAGACCATGGTGGTGAGGGCTCTCTTTTCCTTCCTGATATCGTTTTGCCATATTTTTCAACTCCTGGTGTAGATACAGGGGAAGATTTACCCTAACTTATGGTTGTTGCCTACCATGTCTTAGGTGGTTCAAAATTTTGAAATGATGCCCTAATAAAAGTACATATTGCCCTTCATAGGTTAAAAATTTTATTACCCATGTGGCCACTTCATTCCAAGGTTCTTGTAGGTTGGCCCTTTTTACCCCCTTGCATGTGTTGTTGTGCATTAAGTATTCTAGCTCCCTATCATTTTCTTCCAGAAATTGATTAACTACATTTACCAGTGTATTTTTGCCAGTTCTAGAAATTTGAAGACCTTCTAATGGAAGCTCAGTAATTTCACTTAAAACTTTAGGGGTTACCTTAATTTTCATGTTGTTAATGTGTGCCCGATTATTTCTGAATGTGTGAGAGAACATGCTGGCCAAATCTTTAGAGGACCCATTAAATTTGTCCAAAAATGGCATAAGACCTCCGTCTTCAAAAATTTGTAGCACTTCTAGATTTTCTCGAAGGTGGGTGATACCTACTGGTTCCATCTTTGTTTTTTGTCCCATTTTCCTATTTTGGTATGTTAAAAACTGCTTGCCTCTGCTGATACTCTTTCACTGGATCGTTGGTTTCTGGTTCTTGCAAATTTGTAGGGTTTGTTTTTAGGTTTTTAATTGCTTTGTTTAACTTCTTCAAAATGAACTGCAATATTGGCACTATACCTCATAATAATTTTGTGTTAAAAATTATATCTTCAGAAGGAAGGGTGGCACACATCTCTATTTTTGCTCTGAACACCTATCCATTAATGATTGCATAGATGTCCTTGTTGTCAGATATACCTCACTTGTTTTTAGCTCATTTGTTTTACCCGTAGAATTCTCACGTGCATGGTTATCAACATCGAACAATGGTGGCATGTTGTTGATCACTTCCCTATGATTTTAGTACTTCCTTAATGGGTGCAAGATAAGACAAATCACATCTCAACTGACACATGTCATTTATCATATGCAGTAAAAAAAAATTCTATTGATCGTATCTTTTCCCCCTCCTTGGATGCCATGTGGAAATATCCTATTGAATGCTCATTTTGAAGATTATGTTTTATTGCGAAAACAATTCCTCACTCCAAAGATAAAGTTTTCATTCCAAAGACAAGTCCTCATTCCAAAGATCATGCTTCATTGCGAAGACAATTCCTCATTCCGAAGATAAAGCTTCATTCTAAAGACAATTCCTCATTTCGAAGATAAATTTTTCATTTCGAAGACAAGTCCTCATTTTGAAGATCATGCTTCATTACAAAGACAATTCCTCATTCCAAAGATAAAGCTTCATTTTGAAGACAATTCCTTATTCTGAAGACAAAGTGCAACATTCATTCTGCTGTCATTCCAAAGACAATTTCATTCCGAAGACAAAGTGCAATAGTCATTCGAAGACAATTTCATTCCAAAGACAAAGTGCAACAGTCATTCTGAAGACAATTTCATTCCGAAGACAAAGTGCAACAGTCATTCTAAAGAC
Organism: Wollemia nobilis; assembly: GCA_028583015.1. Classification (NCBI taxonomy): domain Eukaryota; kingdom Viridiplantae; phylum Streptophyta; class Pinopsida; order Araucariales; family Araucariaceae; genus Wollemia; species Wollemia nobilis. The sequence goes on from JAQPPZ010002224.1 coordinate 4,738,620, forward strand.
AATACAATAGTCATTTTGAAGAAGATAGTAGGCACTATTTTTGGCATTCTCATTCTAAAGATTAGGCAGAAACCAATATTCTCCTTCTCAAAACATGTTTTAAATATGCCAACTCTTATGGATACCTTTTATGCTAATGGTTAATTGTTATATACTACATACCAATCATTTACAATGAAGAAATGTAAGAAATATATACCTGATTAAAATAAGTTAATGCAAGTTTTGAAGAATGACTGCTTCTGTTGATGTTCTACTGAGATTTTTTGCAATATTTCAAAACAAGTACAGTTGGTGAATTTGTACAATGATGATTTAGAAATTTTCAAGGTTATGCATGCCAGAAAACTAGTTTTCATGCATACCAACTCAATAGTGCCTTAGGAAAAGTTTTCACTGCTAAGCTATTCATTTTTATCTTTTTTTACCTCTCCTTTTCTCTCTGTTTTTTGTTTGATTCTGATTATACCCGTGAAGGAATTCATGATTTCCCTGAAATAATGCCCATGATGGAATTCACAATCAAAATTTATTCATCTTTTTGTTTTCTATTTTTTTTTTAATTTATATTTTTATTTTTTTGCTTTTCTTGAAATCCATGATCATGCTGATTTTATTGAAGTGGAAGAGGGAATCTCTTCCACCATCCAAACTGTCAAGCTACTACAAGAATTCCTCTTTAGTCAGAGGTGTATGGTACACCCTGAGGCGATGTCCATTCACTACCAACTTTCTCCGTGACCCATCAATAGGAGATAGACGAGCTACTCCATTATCAAATACCTCTTCAATCTGGTAAGGTCCAAGCCATCTAGTTCTCATCTTTCTAGGGAAGTCCTCATAGCGATAATCAAACATCAAAGCCCAATATCCTTGCTAAAATTTCCTCTGCTGAATGTGACTATCATGCCACAGCTTCCTCTGCTCCTAAATTACTTTAGTTTGGTGTAGAGCATCCAACCAAAGTTCATCCAATGCATTCAACTGCAGAATCCTATCCTTCTATGCCTGTGACAATTCAATCCCAATTTCCAATGCTGTGTGCAATGTTAGTAGCTCAAATTCAATAGGTAGGAGGGGCTTTTTACCAAAAACTAGTTCATAAGGTGTGAATCTAGTAGTGGATTTCCAAGTAGTATTGTAAGCCCAAACTACTTCAAGTAATTTATCTAGCCATTTTCTCCTATGAAAAGCTACTATTTTTGTCAAGATTCATTCCAGTTCCCTATTTGTTACCTCAACCTAGCCATTTGCTTGTGGGTGGTAAGGTGATGATTTCCTATGTTTGATTTCATATAATTATGTAAAAGCCTCAATGACTTTAGATGCAAATTGGGGTCCTTGGTCTATGGTGATAGACCATGGAGCTCCAAATCTCTAAAAAATCTGAGTATACAAGAAATCAGCAACCTTCTCTTCACAAGCATGTTTGAAAGCATGCACCTCTACACACTTTGTCAGGTAATCAGTGCATACTAGAATATGCACCTTTCCTTGAGAATGTGGATCAATAGGTCCTACAAAATCAAGCCCCAACCTATCAAATGGCTCTAAAACCAATTGAGGCTATAGTGGCATTTAATTTGTATGAGTGGGTTTCCCCATTCTTTGGCATGCATCACAATGTCTGATGTACTTTTTCACATCCTTGTGAAGAGATGGCCAATAATATCTTGTCCCTAAAATTTTTCTAATTGTGCCTTTTACAGAATAGTGTCCACTCGAGGGTTCATCATGACAAGCCCTAAGGATATCATATACCTCATACTTTCGGATGCACCTGCGTAACACATGGTCAGGACTGCACTTAAAAAGCATACCCTTAATCCACTTAAAGGAAGAACTTTGTTTGATCAATTGTTTTTTTGTTTTGAAGTGAAATGTCGAGGAACTTTCCCTGTGACCAAATAATTGGCTATATCTGCAAACCAAGGTGATTGGATAGATATAGCAAATAATTTTTCATCAGGAAAAGTGTCCTCAACTAATTCCCCTTCATCTGTGTTCTACAACTTGGACAAGAAATCTGCTACAACATTAGCTTTTCCTAGTTTGTTGATTATTGTGATATCAAATTATTGCAGCAATAGTAACCAATGAATAATTCTTACACTTACCATAGGCTTATTCATCAAATACTTAATGGCTGTGTGATCTGTGTGAATGAATATTTGATAATCTATGATGTAATGCCTGAATTTGTTGATGGCATAAATTACTACCAAAAATTCCTTCTCAGTTGTGATATAATTTTTCTTAGCTCCTATCAAATTCTTGCTAATGCAGTATATGGCATAGTGTTCACCATTGTCAATTTGTCCTAATGCTGCTCCAATTGTAGTATTGGAAGCATCAACCTGTATGTGAAATGGTAATATCCAATTAGGTCCTCTTAACACGAGTGTTGTTACTAATTTCTCTTTCAGAGCTTCAAATGATTCCTGACACCTTGTAGTCCAGGAGAATTAAGAATCTTTAGTCAATAGGGAAAACATGGGATTGGCTATTGTGCTAAAGCTGGGAATAAACCTGTAGTAAAAACTAATGTGTCTTAGGAAGCTTCTGACATTAGTCTGAGTTTTAGGAGGAAGAAGATTCTTGATAATTTCCACCTTCTTTGGATCAACTTGGATCCCTTGAAGAGAGATGTTATGACCAAGAACTATTCCTTCCTCCATCATCATAAAACATTTGTCTGGATTCAAGGATAACTGGTATGTTTCATAGCGAGTTAAAACTCTATCAAGGTTTTCTAATGTAAAGTCAAAAGTCTATCCACATACTATGAAATCATCCATGTATATCTCAACACTATTGGTAGTCATATTAGAAAAAAATGCTAAGACTGCTCATTGAAATGTTGTTGGGGCATTACACAAACCAAAAGGTAAAACCCTATAGGCAAATGTTCCCCAAGGACATGTAAAGGTTATTTTCTCTTGATCTTTAGGTGCAACCTGAATTTGATTATACCCACTAAATCCATCAAGAAAACAAAAGTATTTCTTTCCAACAAGGGTATCTAACACCTGATATATGAAAGGTAATGGAAAATGGTCTTTGTATGTCACTTTGTTTAGCTCTCTATAGTCTACACATACTCTCATTTTTCCATTTTTATTAGGAACTATAACCAATGGAGAGACCCACCGGCTATCAGAAATTGGGTAAATGAATCCTACCTCTAGAAGTTTTTCAATTTCTTCTTTTACAATATCCCTCAAGGCAAGATTCGGTCTTCTCTGGGGTTGTCTTACTGGCTTGACTTCTTCAGTATAAATATTGTGGGTGCATATATCAGGGTGAATTTCTGACATATCTTTGTAGTCCCAAGAAAAAGCATGAACATGCTTCTGCAAAATAGTTATCAATTTTTCTTCCTCTTCCTTAGTAAGCCAACTGTTAATGTTTAGTAATTTTCCTGGCTGGACTTCTATTTGTTTTGTATTTTGAAGGATTGAATTCACTTCTTCATACTTGGTGATTAAGGAGTTAAGAGGGCAATGATGAGATGGGAGAAAATAAGAAGTTTCTATTTCATTGATTTCTAATGGAAGTATATCCTAAATAGAACAGTGAGAAGGGAAAATTAGGTGATGGTGCCACCCATGTGGTAGTGAAACTGATGTTTCCTATGATAGTACAAATGGCTCACCTTCAAAATTTTGGTTCTCCTCATTCCATAACAACTAATGGATATTTACTGCTTTCTCTTCTAACCCTTGTTCATGCAGAACATTCATTAGGATAGTTTCATTCTCTAAAGTTTTTGTGTAATGGAGGTCTTCTGTGTGTCCCCTTACTACCAAGGTTTCTAGTGTGGAAATAACCTCTTCTGGTTCTTCATCTGAGTTAGGAAACCATAACTGACCTGAAAAATTGTTGAAGGGTCTTGCAGGAGGATACAGAGAGATCTATTTTAGATCAATACCATTTGAAATGGTCATTTTTCCAGATTTGTAGTCTATGAAGGCTGTTGCAATTGCAAGACAAGGTCTTCCTAGAATGATGGGATATCCATGTGTCAAATTTCTTGGCTATAAAACCAAAAAATCTCTAGGGAATTCCCAAGAAGAGACTTCTATAGGGACATATTCAATGATGCCTTCAGGTTTTGCAACTAACCTATCAGCCATTTCTAAAACTATAAATGTGGGACTGAGATGTTTGAGCTGTAATTGTTCCATGATATCCTTGGTCATGACATTTATTGCAGCTCCTAGATCTACTAAGACATTTGATATTGGTACTGAGCCTATGGTAACTATGATAACTGGACTCCTTGGGTCACTATACTTTAGAGGTACCAGTTTTCCAGATAAGAGATCAACTATCTTTCCTTCAACCTGAACAGTCTTGGGAAATGCTTTATTTTTTCTTCCTGCTATTCTAATTCACAAATATCAGATAATAATTTTAATCATTGGTATATCCTTAATGCCTTGCAATAAGGGCAATGATATAGTTAACTTTCTAAGTTCCTCGACCAGGTCTAACTCAGAATTTTCTGCTATGGTATTGAATCTTTCAGGATATGGAATTATCCTCGATGAAGGTAATTTTTTGCTTGTGATTCTATTTTTTCTTCTTCTTTCTCTATTGTTGGTTTAAATCTAACTGGTTCCAAATGTTCTTGCTTTTAATTTTCCTTTATTTTAGTTGAAACAGGTTCAGCTACAACTTTTCCTGAATGAAGTTGGATGTTACTACAATCAAGAACATTTTTTTTAGCATTTTCTTCAGCTTCAACCACATAGATAGGGGATGCCTATCTCATGTTGTTTGGATTAGTGACTGGTTGATCTGGAAGTTGAGGTTATTTCACCTGTTGTGTTTGCTATGGTTGGTTCTATTTTTCTTGAAAATTTTGATTAGGTGCAGGCAAAAAATGTTGAGTTTGACCTTGATTTCTTTGCTACCTTGGATAGGACTGGTATTGCTGACTCCACTATGGTTGATTTTGCATCCAATGTGGATTAGTATAATTCTGATTCCAGGGTGGGTTTTTTTGATTCCATGATGGGTTATTCTAATTGTGATTCTAGGATGGATTACTCCAACTTGGTTGTGGCCATTCTTAGGAATTTGTCCATTGAGAATAATTCCAAGGATGTTGGGGTGGTTCTGATTGTCCCCAAGGCATAGTCCAAGGATTATGCCCCCAATTTGTAGAAAAATGAGGGGGATTTTGGTTCTGAGAGAAATTTCCCCCTTTTTTGGTCCAACATAGTTGAGTTCCTTAGTCTGACTCTCTAACATAGTTTTGAGTTGTGGTAGCAGGTGGCATTTATCAGTCAAATGTTTCTTTGAAGAAATACTACAAATGGCTGAGATAGACGTTTTATTCAAAGGACATTCCTGCAAATCATGTTTATTTCTACATCTTGGGCAATAAATTACCAAAGGTTATGTGGTTTTTTCTTTTGCAAACATTTCTCCCAAAGTTGTGTTCAATTGCACTAGAATATCAGTTTTAAAATTTGCAAGTTCCTCTATTAGGTCCTTCACATCAGTGTCATTTGTAATATTTTTTCTTCTTCTCTGCTTAGTATGAGAGTAATTCTTGCAGAGACCCATAATTTGCTCATTACTGAGAGTATTTACATCCCCTTTTCCCATCAAATCCAATACTTCTTTGGATTCATCTTGTAATCCTCTCAAAAATATGGGTTTGCATAACTCAGGTTCTACAAGTCCACATCTCCTTTGAACAAAGGAGAACCTATCAAGATAGTCTTCTAATATTTCATCATCTTCTTGCTTAATCCTGAATAACTCATCTTTACTATTCCTTACGTGGCAATACTCTTGATATTTTTCTAAAAACATAGTTTCCATTTGATCCCAGGTTCAGATGGAATTTGGAACTAAGCTCATGAACCAGCGTAATGCTGAGTCCTTGAGTTTTGAGGGAAAAACCTTAAGTTTTTTATTGTAATTTACATAGTCATAGGTTTGACACACTACTTTGAATTTAAACAAAAACTAATCAGGATCTTTAGATACAACACCTCGGAAGGTTGGAAGTACTGAAGGTGAAATGGTTTTCATGGGGGAGTTTTGTGTTGGATTCAAACGAATAGGATATTCAAATGTTCTGGAAGGTTGGGGCATATCCTGATCATTTCCTTCATTATGGACACAACCATGTTGGTCATCCCAATATAGATTGCATCTCTTTTCCATAGTTTCATATTCCTTGGGAATAGTTAAACCTATCCAAATTTCACTCTTAAAAGGTCCAGAATCCTCTATTGATGATGAGTCTGATGATTTTTCTTTCTCAGGATGTTCTAATGATGATGAAGCTGGTGATTTTTGTTTCAATTTTTTTGGTAGTTCATACACAGGTGATTCACCCCTTAGGCATGAATATATTCTTACTGGAAAAAGCTAGGGATCCTTTTTAGTAATTCTACCTATTTCATCCCTAGGCTTACTCATTCATGTTTACTCTTGAATGACATAAATTATAAGTTAATAGTTGTTACTTTAACCAGCTGTTGTATTCAGATTTTATCCTAAATTTTCACAACTTAGTCTAATTAATAGATATTGGATTGTTGTCACCTTCTAGCAACACTATTCCTTGGCAACAGTGCAAAAATGATGCATTGTCATTATGCACATCATTAATTCTCAATAAATTTTTCAATCCAGGGCAGTGTGCAAGGCTATTTATGGAAGAAGGAGTGAACAAGGCTATAACTTAGGTCATTTGGGAGCAACGGGTCTTATTGGTGAAACCGATTATGTGGGGGATTTAGGAAATATTTATATCTAAATTGCATAAATTGAACTTTAATATAATTTGTAGGAATAGAAACTAATTACTAACTGCAAAAATGAAATCCTAGTTACAATTACAGAATGAAATCTAATTATGTTGCATAAATAACTCCCTAGTTATAGTTGCAGAATTAGAAATCTAATTATGATTGCAGAAAGGAAGTCTATTTAATTTTGCAGTAATGGAAACTTGATTATAACATGAAAATTAAGTCCTATCAATGCTCTGTAACATAAGGTTGTCAATCTTCTATGCAGGGGTTGACAGCAAAACATAAAATGCAGTAAATTGCAAAAAATAGTAAATTTTGGAAATGATAATCTATAGTAATTTGAAAGCTTGCTGAAAATGGAGATTACAACCAAAAATATCATTAATCACAAGATCATCCTAATCATGAAATAAACTAATATTACAAAGACTATTAGATTTTTACAAGGAAATGAAATGACAATTTTTACAACTTATTTTGCTTTAGCAAAATCATAATAAAAACCTGTTGTTAGTCCTCCTCCTAGGTCTGGAAGTGGCTATCCTCCTTGTCTAGAAGAAATTATGAGTCATTATCTCTCTCTAGATCTTACTCACACTCATTCACAACAACATGAATAAAAATAGTGCACTTTATTGATTCAAAAACATAATTACAATATTGCTGCTAAAAACCCTGTTACAGAACTATAACAGTCACTTTTCTTATTATTATCCTTCTTGCTTATTTTTCCCTACCATTCTTAGCTCAACCTGGATGGGAGCTATCTATTTATAGATATCCTAAAATATAATTACAGACTGAGAATATCTCATTCCTATCTTACAGATCTATTCCTATTATGCTACAACATTTCCTGGGTTTATCTTAGAAGAGGACTAAAATTGATCTTTTCCATGAATGGTGGCTTTGGACAACAAGGATGACAAATTCAGATGGGATATATTTTTATTTAACATTTTCAACCTTCTTTCCCTTTCTCCATTGTCAAAAATTAGTCAAAAACTCAAAAAGTGCTTTCTGTTCTCATTTTGAAGATAAGTGGCTCATTTCGAAGAGACTGTATTTCTCATTTTGAAGATGTCCACTCATTTCGAAGAGACTATATTTCTCATTCCAAAGATGTCTTCTCATTTTGAAGATATTCAGAATGAACAACTATGTACTATTCAAGTGATTTCATCTGCATTTCTTAGGTGGGTTAGCTCTCAAGATCAGATTGCAATAGCCTTCATCTCTCTCCATGTGTGAATTCCATGCCTTGCCATTCATTGGTAGCTGGCTAGAATTTACATTGGAAAACTAGTTTCTGCTACACAGTAACAGTTTGCTTGCACTATTTTCTATATTTAGATAAAAAAATGCTTAAAACACATCAAAATAAAACTAGTGAAGTGCTGCTATCAACCTAAGCATACTTCTCATTTAGCAAGTCATGACAAAGCAACATAAAACTATGTAAAAACTGTAAAAAAATAGAATATAGTATTTCTAACACATTGATCATGCAAACATTTAATACACAACATATTAAATCAACTTAACTAGCATATCAGATTAAACACAAGAGTTTTTAGGTAGTTTCAATGTTCAAAATATGCTATGATTGAGGCATTTTCGGGCCTCATCATAAGTATGGAGCTTTTCATGTGACACCTTAGTAACACAATGATGAAATAAAATGTAAAATATCATTGTGAGAAGGGTAAAGCTAACAAGTGATAGGTGGAAACAACCAAAAAGGAGAGAGAAGGCAGGCAACATGTTAGGCCTTCATCCATGTAACATAGAGACTAAATTATAAAAGCAAGCATGTGAGCAATAAAGGAAAATGTATGGTGTCAAGGGGTAGATAATTGAAAAAAATGAAGAGAATAGACACCAAATTTTCACATGAAGGAGCAAAATATATAAGTAGTTCCAACTCTAATAAAATCCAAAATTCAATTAATTCTCAAACTATCATCATCATCAATAGAATTATATAAAGAGAGATACAACATCAAATCTATTCATGAAGTTTTCACTTCAATCCCAGTGGGCATCCCAAAGACAAACCCTAATGTTGAAGAACTTAGGAATAAAGTTGAGGCATTGGAAAATAAAAAATATCATCTCCCTAACATCATCACTAGGAGCCATGTGAATCTTGCTGAGAGGTCGTCCCGCATACCAGGAGAATAAAGGAAAAAATGAGAATATTTGGATGTAGGGGTGGAGATATGTGAAACTCTTTAGACTAAGGAATATGGCAGTCTAGTTCTGCAACAAATTGCCTCCCCCCAGTTTAGTCCTAAACAAACTAGGAGCACTGTGAAGTCTCCTATAAATTTTGGCACTGAAAAAAGAAGAGTGAGAATATAAAATGCTGAGCATCAAAAAATTAGAAATGATAATGACATTGCCAATGGAAAATAGAGAACCTTGTTTCAACAGGTTATTATGAGTTCTGAAGATAATAAATTAGAAAAACCCCCTCAAGGGAGGGGGAGAGGAAGAAATCACAAACAATCTAAATTAATTTCCTCTCATGGAACGTGAGAGGCCTCAATGGCCTGACCAAACATAGGGAATTCAGTGCAATAAGAAATCAAATGAATCCAACTATTATCATATTGCAAGAAAAAAAAATGATGATATTTAGTAAAAAAAGTAGCAAAAAAAATCTGGAATCAAGGGGAGATGGTTTTCAAATCATCTAGAGGAGCGTCTAGAGGCCTTATGACTTTGTGGGATCCCTGTAGAGTAGAAGGCACCATTATTCAGAAATATGGTAGGGTTCTTAGTGTTTTATTTAAGTACATAAACAACAACAGGTCATGGATCCTTTCAAATATTTATGCCTCGACTTCAATTCAAGGGAGAGCTCTACTGTGGGAGTACTTAGGCAATCTGAGTGAAATATTCCATAATATCCCTTCGATTCTGGCTAGGGATTTTAACACTCCTCTTTACCCTTTAGAAAAAATGGATGGAAATGGACCACCTATCAGGAGCATGGATGAGTTCAATAACTTTGTGAGTGCCAACATGTTGATGGATGTAAAACTTAGAGGAGCGAATTATACCTGGAGTAATCGACGGATAGGGTGTCATCTCATTCAAGAAATGCTTGACAATTTTTTTCTATCAAAGGAGGCTACAACTTTGTTCTGTGATTCTACCCTGCAATCCCTTCCTAAAATTACCTTTGATCATAATCCCATTTTTTGGAGATCCCTAACTCTCTGTCCTTCAAGAAACCTTTCATATTTCAATCTATGTGGATCAAACATTCCAATTTCAGAGATAACTTAATTCAGTGGTGGCAGTAGCCTGTCAGGGGTAGTGCAACTTTTAAAATTATTGGTAAATTAAAGTTTGTTAAGGAAAAGCTTCAAACTTGGAATAAATAGGTCTTTGGGAATCTCTTTGAAAATAAAAAATAGGTTGTTGAAAGTTTGAATATAATTGATCAGAGGATTCAACATGGTGATGCTGATGAAACTATTAGGCAGGAGGAACAGATAAAACTAGCAGAGTTTTATAACATTTTGGCCTATGAGGAAATCTATTGGAGGAAAAAATCAAGGGCTATTTGGTTGAAATATGGATATTCAAATTCCAAGTTTTTTCACATCACCACGCTTAGAAATAGAAGTAATAACAAGATAAAAATAAAAAAAAAATAGATGGTTCTATTACTCAGGACTTTACAGAAATCAAAAAGGAGGTAGTAACTTATTTCAATTCTATCCTTGGTTAGGAATCACAGTGCAATAAGGAGGCCAAATATATTCTATTGCAATCCATTACTAGCATAATAAATGAGGATATAAACCTTAAGCTTCTAGCTCCCTTTTCTGATGAGAAAATTAAGGAAGCCTTGTTTAACATGGAGCCAGACAAAGCCCCGGGACCCGACGACTTTCCCCCTCATTTCTATCAATATTTTTGGGACAGCATAAGTGAGGATGTAATTTTTGTTGTCAAATAATTCCAATCAAGAAATCATATCCCAAAATGTCTCAACTCTACTTTTATTTCTCTAATTCCTACGAAGCAAACCCCTAAATATATGGCCGACTTCAGGCCAATCATCCTATGCAATGTTTCTTACAAGATCCTAACTAAAGCCATTGTAAATAGAATGAGAGATGTTCTACCCCACATCATAGATCCATTCTAGGGAAGATCTATCCAGGGTAGGTCAATATTGGATGGATTTATCACAGTTTATGAAGCTCTGCACTCTGCTCATAAGACTAACAAGTCTGTTTTTGCCCTCAAGCTTGACATGAATAAAGTATTTGATAGGCTAAATTGGGACTTTCTAATTGTTGTCCTCCTTAAGTTTGGTTTTCACCACCAATGGGTTAATTTGATCAAAGAATGCATTTCTAAAGCATGGTTCTTGATTTTGGTTAATGGAACAACTATTGGTTACTTTAAAAGTCATAGAGGAATTCGGTAGGGGGACCCTATCAGCCCCATGTTATTCATCATTGTGGCAGAAGATTTAGGTAGAACCATAAAAAATGCTTGCAGTTCAAGGCTAATATCAAGAATCAAGGCAAAATATCTCACTAGGGTTGTTTCTCATCAACAATTCCTCGATGATACCCTTCTATTGACTAAGGCATTAGTGGTTGAGGCCAAAAAAATTAAATACATCCTTCAACTCTACGAGGACGCTGCTGGTCAGAAAGTTAATTTCAGTAAAAGCAAGTTATATTTCTTGAACACCCCCATTCATAGGTAAGGAAGGATTGCAAAAATTTTAGGGTGTGATATAGCAAACCTCTCCAATTCGTATCTTGGTCTCCCTCTTTTCATTGGTTCTCCGAGAGAGTCAATGTGGGACAGGGTTATTGAAAGAATTCAAAAAAATTTACTAGATGGAAAGGTCATCTTCTATATCAAGCAGGAAAGCTAGACTTCACTAAGGCCTCTCTTCAGAGCATTCCAGTATATTTCCTCTCCATTTTCAAAACCCTTGTGAAGGTTTTCCAAAAAATTGAGAAAATCCAAAAAGAATTTTTATGGACTGGATCAGAGGAGAAAAAAAGGATACACCTTGTAGGATGGACCAAAGTGTGTAGACCCATGGAAAATGGGGGCTTAGTTCTGAGGAGAATTGCTCATATGAATTTAGCTTTACTAGCTAAGCAGACATGGTGCCTCATTTTTGGTGAAGAAAATGAATGGACAACTATCATCAAACAAAAGTATCTTCAAAATATGGAATTTCTAAGTGACTCAGTTCCAATCAGATGTTTTGCTTTTTGGAAAGCATTTCTCAATGGTAAGGAAATCATCAAAAAAGGTTTAAGATGGGTTTTAGTCAATGGTGAGAGGATAAATTGCTGGAATGATAGGTGGGATAAGGACAAACCACTGATGCAATATCCTAACTTAGCCTAAATCAAAGATATCATGAAAGAACTCATTGGCAGAAAAGTCTCCGATTATATGGTTGAGGATAGAGGTAGAATGAAGTGGAAAAAAATAAGTATTTAGGGATTTCAAGTGGAATAAAATGATCTTTGTAACATTCTTAGACAATAGTTTATCCCCATGAGACCCAAGGAAGATCAAGTGACCTGGGCTCCTATAGAAAATGGGCAGTTCACTATTAAATTATCTTACAAGCTTTTTCTTGACGATGAGGATTTTGTCCTCCAAAAGGACTTAGTTTGGATAAAAAAATTAATTCAAAAAATTGCAGTATTTTCATGGCTGGTTATCCAAGGAAGAATTCTAACCATTAATAATATGATGCATAAAGGTATTTGTATCACTAATCATTGTTATCTGTGTAGGACTAATTGGGAGACCATTTATCATATTTTCCTTGAGTGCCCTTTTTCCTTGACTGTCCTAAGTGGGTTTTTTAGGCCTTCAATATTTCTTGGGTTAAACCAGCCACCATACTTGATTTGTTTGTCTAGTGGCCTTACCCCTTTTCAAGCCAAAGACTTAGATACATGTGGAAAATTTGTCTCAATCACTATCTTTGGTAGGTGTGGTTAGAAAGGAACCATAGAGTCTTTAATGAGTCTATCCATGATCATCAAACTATCATTGCCAAGATCCTATCCTTTTCCAATGAGAATGTGAACCTTATCCCTTTTGATAGCCGTAAAACTCATCTTCAGGAGACCATGATTGCTCAATATTTAAGCTTAACCTTGTTAGATGAGTCTATGCCTAAGGTAGTCAACCCTAGAGCCAATGTTAAGTGGTCCCCACCTCCTACGGGTTGGTTTAAGCTTAATTTTTATGGAGCGGCTAAGGACAATCCTGGAAGAGTAGGCACTGGTGGCATTGTACGAGATCATAATGGGAATATGATGCTTGTGTTTTTTGAATATTTGGGAACAAGGACGAATAATGAAGCTAAAGCTAGAGCTATGTGGAGAGGCCTTCAAATGACTCAAGACTTAGAAGGCAATTTGATCATAGGAGACTCTATGCATGTTATAAATATCCTCAATAATTGGAAAAGACCTCCTTGGAGGATTAAAAAAATTGTTGAAGAGGCTAGGATCCTTTTCCAAGGAAGACAGGATAGAAAATCCCAACATGTCTTTCGGGAAGCTAACAAAATTGCTGATAAGTTGGCCAATTTGGGTGTCGATGGTGATGAACTTTTCAAATGGGAACACGGTATCCCAAGAGAAGTATAGGATCTTATTTAATAAGAATGCCAATAATGATAGTAAAATTTACCAATAGGGAAGGCACTATAATTTTGAAGGCTAGGAGTATTCCCACCTCTTTTTTAAAATGGACTCACAATAAAAATTATCTGAGCTGTCAGTCTTCATGGATGCTGCTTGGAAATACCATAAAGACTAATGGTGATAGTAACATGTCAGATAACATGGCTCCTAGTCATATTAGTAATTTGAGGTTGGTTGATAATCACAGGTCAAGAAAGAAACGATAATATAATACTTTGAACACAAGCCACATGGACCACCAGATAGCCACTGCCATAAATCTAGCTAACAGGTTCACTTCTCCAATGTTGAGTGGCCAAGATGGGATGTGGTCCAAAAGCATGTCATATATAGAAGAAAGCAATTACCAAAGAATTATTAAGAGAGACTATCAATACAGAGCTTGTGGGAGTTTTTTTTAGTACTCTGTTGTGTGTTTGCAGCTTTTTGTTTCTCCACTATTTCAAGGAAGGGATCCGTGTCTGTTTCATTTTTGTAATTATGATACAGGTGTGTTTTCTTAGGGTATACCCAAAATTTTATATGGGAAGTTTCTTTTTGATAACATACTATGTACCTTACCATATATAATGGCTTTGGCGACATGTAGATTTTACATATATAGGGTCCTTAGTAAGGACATATTCATCAACAACCCTGGGCTGATTTTTGTAAAAGGTTTTGGGTCAACCTTTAAAACTCGGTATTAATGATATAGTATCTTATCTACCAAAAAAAAATTCCTTTGTGCTATGGTACTAATCTTGATCAACAATGCATACCTCTAGACTACTTAATAATTGCACAGTTGTCTGCAATCTTGAAGAAGAGTACTTGCATAGTTTTGTAAAGAAGAGGGCAACAAAGAGCATGATATTCTAGAGTGCTTGTAATATTTACCTAAGGTGATTTACATGGGTAAAAATTTACCTAAGGCTACTTGTCTAGAGCTAAATTAGTTATTATCTATGGCAGATTATGGTCATGAGGGTTTAAGTTTTGATAGAGGTACTTGTATATAGGTATCTTCAACCCTTTCGATTTCTCTTCCCTTACCTATACTTCCTACTTATTTTATATTTGTTTTCCATATCCTCTCATCCTTCACTTCTCCAATCACCTTCTCTATCCTTCAAGATTCCCTAAACACCACCTTATTCATTTAGTATTGCTCCCACTCCTTATTACATAACTTTCATTTTCACTTCCTACCAGCATTCTTCTATTAGAACATTCCTTCCCCATTTTTTGTAGATAGACCCATATTTTGTAGGTAAATGGGATGGATATGCATCAAGGGAATTCTCTACTGCATATTTTAAAGAATCCCTATTGTAGCTAAAAATTGTTTTTACCCCCTTTACATATCCACTTTTTATACATCAATTTATTATTATGAAATTATTTTATTTTCATGACTTTCATACCTCCATTTTCTATTAGTTTTTCTTCAAGATCTTCTACCTCTCAAATTTTATATTACCACATATATAAGGATTATTAGGTTCTCTATTTTTGCAAGAAAAAAATCCCTAAAAGTAACCAATAATGTAGATGAATTGATCACCTACATTCATATATCCTTGAAAAATAGGTTAGATTATAATTTTTCTTAAGTTATATCCTCATTTTGCCTAAGAATCAACACAATAATTAAAATGAAAGCATATCTTGGGCCCAATATGAAAATAGGATTATTCTCCTAATGAATATTCAACTGCAAAGAAAAATTAAAAAGTAGGATGAAAGACTGTAGATCAACTCAATGTCCAACAATTCCTAGTTAGGATTAAAATTTTTGGTTAAGGCATGATAATATGACATATAGAAACAAGGGAGTAGACTTTCTAAAGAGCTTATGTAAGCACAATGGTAGCAAAAATTTGATATTTGATATTCATCACATGAAAATATATCGAAAGTTGACTAAGGTAAAATCACCCAATATATCAATGGTTGAACTTTTGAAACAACTAACATCATCAAGGGAACATAAGATATTTGATGTTTAATATATCTCTAGAAAAAAAATAAGGCTATGGGAGATCTAGCTAAACAAAAGGCTAGAAATTTGATGATTTTGAGGTGAAAAAAAGGAAAAGAAAGATCTAGTATCTGATATCAAGGCATCCCCTTATCGAACATGAAATGTGGCTAAGTATGAGAGAGTGGACAAACTAATTAAAAATTTGACATCATTAGTAAAGAAATTTTTTTTGGCACAAATATGTATATTTTGGACTTAAAATTCTTCTAAGGCATAGAAGTTGACACAATTCCATGCTTGAATATTTAGGATAAGGCTCGTCAAGCCTATCCTAGTAAGCAAGATTTACACGTATTAACCAACCATCCTAAGTCATTGTTGTTAAAAACCTCAATATTCAAAGGTTTCTCCATCACACACCTACCCATGCATAGTTGGCTAAGTGCAATAGAAAGGAGTGGAAGAAAGTGGACCTATTAGAAGGTGCTCAAGGATCTAATGGTGTAACGTTTATGCTAGTTTATTAAATAAAATTTGGATTAGACACATTAGTGTACCCCATTCAAGCTAGCTAAGCTCGGCTTAGTTGAAAAGTGATGCCCACTCCCTACACTTGGCCTAACAAGCTTACAAGAGAGCCTCCACATAATATTTCCAAGATAATTGAATAAAATATAAATCTATATATACTTGAATGAAGCCCATTTTCAAGAGTTAACTCTTTTAGCTTTTACAATTGCATACTTTTAATGATCGAATGCTATATTCTCTTTAATGAATATTAAAGTGTCATTTGGCCTTTGTTTGAAAATGTTGTAGAATATGTATGTATGTTAATTTCATCATTAAGCATTTTTGTTAAAAATGGATGAATGGTGTATTCTGTTAAACTTATTTTTTTGTCTAGATATCTCCTTAGATCACTATTTGATCAGTTCCTAGAATGCTTTTCTATGTATGTGCTCGTTTGATCAATGCTCTACAATATCAAATGATAACTACTTTGTTAGATAGTTTATTTAAGGGAACATGAGTATCATGCTCTTATGTCTCTTGTTGTGGTTGAATCTTGGTCAACTTTCAATTCTAGCTTCTAACCCATTTTTCTTTCCTTATTTAGTATTTGATCCCATTTTTAGTTTAGCTTGTACAATATTAATCGACCTACTCCAAAGGTTAATCTAGAAGCTATTATGGGTTTTCTAATCTTGGTCAAGGCCTTGAGGGCACATCTCATCCACTTAGGTAGCTTTTGGACCAAGAGAACCTTACACTATCATTAAGAAGGTGGGAGAGGTTTGATTTAAATTGAGTCTTCCATATTATTTTGGTTTACATCCAATAATTAATGTTGAACTTCTTATGCCCTATAATCCACCTCTACTTGACACTTACATAGTAGAAAAATAGTTGGATGTGGAATAACTTAATCTAGATAGCTTATCACTAGTGAAGAAGAATTAGATTCTTGAAACATGGACAAGGACCACTAGAAGGCAGTCCACTTAGATGTACAAAGTAGTCAAGGTAGGACAACTTGGTCACCAATGGGAATGGCTCACAAAAAAATAAATTAAAAAATAATTTCCACATATGATGTCAAAAATTGATGCAATGGCCATCACCTATTTTCAAAGGAGGATGAATAATCTAGGCATGTGATGTTTTACAATGGTTTTTTTCTCAAAATGCCAAAAAATCTATTTTTTCATCCTAACTGCACTATTAGGGGCATAACTTTATGCTCAATACTCCCTTTTAATCCATTCAAGGAGCATTGGAAGGATTAGATATAACACTAATTTCTACAAACAACTCTATATTAGACATAGTTGCTAATAAATTTATAAAAAAATACTCCCAAGGCCCTTGATAATGCAAAACAAAATACTTACTAAAAATAGTAATTTACTATTTTTAGATTTTTGTAGCTAAAATGCATCTTTAGATATGCTGACAATTATTAAGACAACAAAAAAAAACAGATAAGTCACATGTATGTAATTTTCATTTAATATATACTTTGTAACTCACGAAACGTAAATCACCATATTTTCATATGGATGACCTCTTGTATTTAATACAATGGATTTCCAATAAAAAAATTCATGCATAAAGAGATATGCACCCCTAACTATAACATTCATGAGTAATGGATACAATATTATAGCCTCGCAAGTCTTATTAAAGTTTACCTACGATGAAATCATTCTATTATTTTGCTTATATATTTTTCATTATGATTTGTTATGCTTTGTTATTTTTGAATTGCACTCTTTCTTTGTTTTGATAAGTAAGATAGTTATATTATATTTGCATACCAGGTTTTAAGGATCCCAAAACCTTAATACAAAACCAACGCTAGAAGTTGTATCATACTGAAGGAACTACAATTGAGGATTCTACTAATGAGAGCCTTAAAGGAGGTCGTAGCCTTAGCCTTGGAGCTTGTGATATAATTCCTTATAGACATAGGGTGAGGACGCAGCCTCCGGCTTAGAGCCATAAACAAAAAGAGACAGGACTTTAAATAGATCATTGTAACCAAAAATATGGGACTATAGATACCACGGTAGAATAGTATAGGATGAACCAAGAAAGCAACTAACATAAAGGTCCCACATAACAAACCAGGAGCACTATGAAGTCTCCAAAGAAATCAAAATATAAAAAAGGGAACAAAAGATAGAGGAGGGAGGAAATTAGTCCTCCACTTCAAGTTTGTAATCTTCCTTCTTGTCCTCTTCCTTAGCTTCCTTAGGATCGTATTCCTTTGGTTCATTCTTCACATAAGCCACACCCACATCAGCAGGTCCATCACCCTCTTGAGTCCCCTGTCCAACATAGAAAAGCTTATGGAGTCCCTCCCTAATGTCCATGGTACAGTTCATCATGCAGTTCATCATTGTCATAGTAGAGGCAATAATAAAATCCTTGAGCTTCTTGTTCTCCTCATGATCATATTTTATTTTGATCACATTACTCTTGGATGCCATGTTATGGATTCTTTTCGATTTTCTCATTGGGTCTTCAACATTGTCAAAATTAATACTCTTCCTTGCTCTCAATTTGAACATGGCTTCAATAGCCTTTTTATTTTTTTTAGCTTGGGTCAGGCGCTCAGCAGAAGGTTTGGGTTTGGCAGGGTTGCCTGCAACAGGGTTACACTTGGGGCTATTAGTCAGAATGTAAGTGTAAATAACTTTAAACATGCCTTGATGGTGAGGGAGATTATGGCTCTTGTTGTCTCTCCAAGATGTAATGGAATGGTTCATGGAGTTGATAAGGAACAACAAAAAACTCAGAGGGTTGATTTCATGAAAGTAATTGACAAAAGGTAGGTGGTAGGTTTTCAGAGACTTGTCAGGGTCATCCACATAGATAAACTCCATAATTGGCTTCATGACAATGTTCCAAGGGATGGTAAGGTCGGTTATGAATATTCCAGGGCTTTTGGCCTTTTTGAATATTTTTTCATTTCCTTTGAAATGCTCTAATTCCACTTCCCAGTTATGCTTGTGGTGGTGGATGGATCAGCCCTCAGGGTTTTGGCCGATAATGTTGGCAAGCAGGTGGATGTCAACCATAAAATTATGCCCATGGACAAATATAGTGCCATTATCCCAAGAATCAAGGAAAGTTATGGTAATGTCAATGGAATCCCTAGAGAACATGTTTAGAAAGGGGAAAAAGCATTTGTATTGGAGTGTTTTATCAGCCATAATGTCAGACTCCTAGGTGCTTGGTTCGATATAGTCACTCAAAATGGTGGGGGGGATGGGAGGATAGGTGGAGGATAGGGAAAGGTGAGGTGGGGGTAGACGAAGATAGTGGTGGGTAGGAAGGAAAAGGATGGTAAGGGCATAAAGACTAAAGGTTATAAAGGTGAAGGGGGGAAGGGTCTGGAATCGAGGATGGAGGAGGTGATAGGTAGAGGGGGAAAAGGGTTGGCACATGGAAAGAGATGGTTTAGCATAATCAACAAAGGAAGGTATAGGGACTAGTCGAGTGAATAGAAAGGTGGTCAAACAACAACTGATAGGATTGGAGTAAAAAACCACGACCCTTTGTAGTCTTGGGATGAGGATTCTCAAGTACAATGTTCCATGCATACCAGGTTGTTTGAAGAGGTGGCATGCTCTATGGAGTTTAAGGGAAACAACACCTACCATTGATTTCTTGGGCTGAAGAAACCCAAGAAACGAGACTCCAAATAAGCAAGTTCCTTAGGTGAAGTGTCCTACTCATGGATGTACCACACACGTAGTCAAGGGACGTGGAAAGCTATATCAGTGCGACCTTGGGAAGTCAGATAGACATTGGAAAAATGCAACCCATGAATCAAGGAATTTTGCCTCCAAATCCACTGCCAACAGGTGAGGTTATTAGCATTCATCATGTTTTTGTCATTGGAAGCCGCTTTTCAGGATCTGCACAAGTTGAACAAAAGGTACCAATGATTGAAAAAATTGTTAGAAATTATGCCAACAGGATTCTCCCAACGGATCAAGGATGAGCAGTGAGATATGGTAGAGATATGGTGTATGGATAAGGGGTGGTGGATGATAATGATGGCATACTCATGGAGTTTGAAGTGGTGGACACAATAAGGAAGGTGGAAGCTGAGTTGGTGGTGATGGTGATGGCGTTGGGAGAACACGTCAATATGGGAATCCCACTTTTTAGAAAGGTGATCCTTATTGAGATATTGTGCTACTCATGAGGACGACGATGGCTTAGGACCTTCCTCCTTGGTGGGGAAGATTTATTTGATGGTTTTATTGGTTAACAATGGTTTGAATTTCCTCAGGTAATTCATTGTTCCAGATTTGGATATTAGTCATGTTTACCCCTGTATTGGTGAGCTTATCGGTAACCTTGTTGGATTTCTTGAAAGTGTGCTGAAAGGTGACTTCCTGCATGTTAAGGACAAGGTTCATTGCTTCCTAAATGTAATATATGACTCTCCAAGAGGGTTTGGAGTTGGGGTTATTGAGATACTTGATGATTTTGAGTGAATCTCCTTCGACTATCAAATTGGTAGTAATATATCTGACCAATTGTAAGCCCCTCCATATACTTTTTCCTTCAGCTATAGGAATGGTCTGCTCTCCAAGTCCCTCAGCAAAGGCAAGGACAATATTACCTTGATGATTTCTTAGAATGACTCCTACTCCAGCCTTACCTATATTTCCTTTAGTAGCTCCATAAAAATTGAGTTTGGTCCATCCTTGAGGGGGAGGAATCCAGATTGACTCCAACCGAATTGAGGATGGTGGATGAACATCCTCTAAGGATAATCCTAGTTCTTTGCCTAGATCCGACTCAGCTTTGGAAGCAGGTTTGGAAGAAGGGTTAATGAGGAAGGCATTTTCTAGGGCGAAGGCCAAGATTTTGGAAGATATAAGCTTAGGGGCCTTAGGCTTAAGGGAAAAAACTCTGTTATTTCTTTCAAGCCAGAATTGCTAGAGGAAATGGTGGAGGGATATTTTCTAGAAGAACTTGAGGTGAGGATCATGGAAAGGGCTAGGCCAATGATTAAATAGGTCTCCTATGGAGCAGGGTATAGCCCATTGAATGTGGAAAGAGTGGAAAATGGAATTGAGGATGGAAGAGGAGAATGGACAATGGAGAAAGAGGTGGTTGGTGGATTCTAGAGCATTTTGGCATAGGAAGCATCTGTTAGGAATAGGTATTCCTTTTTTAATGAGGTTATCAATGGTGAGGATCTTCTATTGGATGGCAAGCCAAGAAAAGAAGGAGATCTTAGGGATGAGGTGCTTGATCCAAACTTGCTTGAAAGGTAACAAACTTTCCTCGTCACCAATGAGGAGGAGGTAGGTTGTTTTGACTGAGAATTCTCCACTTTCGATAAGCTCCCAAATGAGTTGATCAGAGGGCTTGGAGGAGGGAATAATGGTGGATGAAAAAAGGGAGTTTAGAAAGTTGGATTCAAGGGGAAAGGTAGGACAAATGATCAAATTCCAAGTAGGAGATCTGCTCAAAATTATGAAGTCTAAAACCTTATGTCCTATCCTTGCATCAGTAAAAGGCTTAAGTTTGGACAAAACATGATAATTAAGGAGGGGTTCTTGCCTTATTCAGTTATCATTCCAAAAATTTATGTTGGCACCATCTCCTAGTCTCCACCTCAGACCTTTCACAATTAGGGGCCTAGTACTCTTGATGGAATTCTAGAATGTTGATCCTCTATTGGAGATATCTTCATTG
The DNA here is from genome assembly GCA_028583015.1 of Wollemia nobilis. Classification (NCBI taxonomy): domain Eukaryota; kingdom Viridiplantae; phylum Streptophyta; class Pinopsida; order Araucariales; family Araucariaceae; genus Wollemia; species Wollemia nobilis. Next base: position 4,760,324 of record JAQPPZ010002224.1, read on the forward strand.
AAAAAATAACCATTCTAAAGGTACTTCCTCTTGGTAATTAAGATCCATGCAGCGTTGTCTCCAGATATCAACCCCCATGATTGCTTAGCTATTAGGGTAGTGTTGAGATTATGAATTCTTCTTAGGCCTATTCCTCCCTTGAGTTTAGGTTTGCACACTTTATCCTAGGCAACAAGATGAAATATTTGTTTATTTTTAGCTCTGATCCATAGAATTTTTTTTTGAATTTACTCCATTCTTGAGGTGACCGTGGCTGGGGACCTAAAAATTGAAAGAAAGTAAACAAGAATTATTTGGAGGACAGTCGTGGTAAGAGTGTGCTTGCCATCCTAGGATAGAAGATTGACCTTCCATCCTACAAGTATTTTTTGAATGCGATCAATGACATTCTACCACATTGACACAACAGGTTGGCCATATAACAAAGGAAGGCCCCAGAACTCAAAATTTTGATTCAAGGAAGATCATGAAAGAGTGCAATTCAAAGTCATAAATATTTGAATTGCACTCTTTCATGATCTTTCTTGAATCAAAATTTTGAGTTCTAGGTAAAACCAAAAATTTGAGTTTCAGATCAACAAAGATGCTATCAACAAAATAGAAGATAGAAACAATCATAATTACATCAAAAATTTAAATGTTCATGCAACCACCATGTTAAAAATTTAGATATAAAAAGAATAATAGAAGAGAGAGGACCAATTGGAGAAGTTATAGTCTTAAGGCCTAGTATTATAATAGGAAGATGAATCTAAATCAATATGTAATCAAATAAATATTAATGTCCCAACATAAACAAACATAAAATACAAATACATAGAGGTAAATTCACACTTATGTTCCAAGTTTGTTACAAAAGAATCAATATTACACTGATATTTTCCCAATCAAAGCTTCATACAAGACCTAATACTTATGAGAGTTTTGAGAGTTTTTATCTACCCTAATATATATAAATATACATCACATAATTAGCCTTGATTTGATATTGGGCGTCAATATTCCTGTCTACCAACATAAATGCTAGCCCACAATTACAATTGTTTACATTTTTAAAGTAAACAATATCTAACTACAAAATTAAAATTACCCCTTGATAATTAAATGTATATATACTCTATGTTAATTGTTCATGCTTGGTATATGTGTTAGCTTTTGAAGCTAAATACTTAAGATAAAGTAACCACAAGATCTAAGATAAAGTTGCAATATGAAATATATGATAATGAAAAACTACTAAGCATATAAAAATCATAACTTCAAAAATGACTCATATAAATGGCACTAATAAATTTTCATGAAAATATGATCTTTACTGAATAAAGACCTCAAATACATCATACTTCTTCACTCTCCGTTACAACTGTATATGCCACTCTACATATCACTCTCTATATGAAGTAGTACTGAATCAACAAGACACAAACAATCTACTGAAAAACAGAGAAATGTAATAGGAGCCCAAATATTTCTTGTATTACTTTTCCAAAAAGTAGAGTTACAGAGACCAACCCCTTTACAATTTCAAAATTCCACTATAATACCCTGTTTTCCCTTTTCTTGCCTAGGACAATTCATTTGAATTTTGAATTTTGGGGGTAAAAATTCCTGCGGTCATAACTCCTCGCTCTTTGCTCAGATTGACTATTAGTGCATGTTTTCGGAAAGCTCTCAAAAATCCCTACAATAATGTAATTCATTTAGGATATTACACCTAATATTCACTCCTCTACGAGATCTCTAAGGCCTTCAAAATTCACCTTAAAGTTTTAGTGGTAGGATTTTCACCATTTTGGTAGGGTTTTTACCATAAAACTTACATATCTCCCAAACCGCTCAGGATATTGAGGTGATTATTTCACCATTAGGTCTATTTATCCATCCTCTAAACAACTAAACAAACTTTAGAAAAAAATAAAGACAAATACAAATTTGTATTATGCAAGATCACTCTTACACTACTAGATTCTCTTGCATCACTATATCACTCTATATTTTTTACACCCACATATACACATATATAATGGAATTTGACTCTTCATATGGAGAATTCTTGGCCTTCACTCTTCCTATGACTCTTCGTCTTCCTATTCTATGATATATGTGTACATGGATAACTATGCACATTTACATTGCCAAAATACTTTGCACACTTGTGCATTTATTACATTACATAAAGGAAATACTCTCACTCTAATCTAGGATACTTTCCTAATATAAATATATACCCAAGGTGGTACATTAGAAAGTACCAAAAATGTAATATATTCCAACACCGCCCTGTATTACATTGTTTGGTTATTGAATACTTTAGTCTTCAATATGGTCTTTGTCTTCTTTCTCAAACCTATGCTTTTTCTTTTTGCTTTCTTCATTATCCTTCATGTTTGTATCCTGATCAAGTAAATAATTAGTATTTTCATAAAATACTATATTTGCTGAAAGTGATTTAACTTCATGTTCTTCTGTAGTATCTTCTATTTCTTGTATTTCCTATATATCTTGAGCTAAGTGCCCCTTTTGATTTCCTTCTCTATATTGTAGTTGAGGTTGATTGTATTGATGCTAGAATTATTACTGATGTGGTCTATATTGGTTCTAAATATGTCTAGATTGAGACAACCTATATGGTTGACTTCTTGTGTTTGTTTGATTTCCTTGATACTAATTCCTTGGATTGAATCTACAGTAATTTGTACTGACCTCTCTTTTTGCAAACTTGATAATATCTCTCGTTCCATTTTGTTTTGTTTCTTGAAACTGAAGCAACATTTCCTTGTGAATTATTTTTTGAGACTAATGCATTGTTAGTCATTTCATATTTGACTAAATTCTCTACTTCATATTCTTGTAGTATATTGACTAACTCTTCAAATGATGTATCCTTAAAATTTGTAAGGATGTGACTAGATGCTTGTAGCTTTCTAGAAGTGCTCTCAAAATAACTTGGACAAGAAATTTATCTTCTACTATCTCTCCTAGGGTTAATAAATTTCCTTTTATATCTACCACTTTTCTTAGAAATAGTTCTATACTTTCTCCACTCTTGAATTTTAGAGAATATAATTGAGTTTGTATATTCAAGATAGTGGCTTTATTTTTCCCTTTAAATATCTTAGCTATGGTATTCCATGCTTTTGTAGAAGTTACTACTAAAATGAGGTATGGTTGTATATCATCTATAATTACAAACATTATTCTCATAAGCGCTTTTGCTTCATACTCCTCATATTTTTTAATTTCTCTATCATCTTCAGTAGGTTTAGATTTTTCTCCTTTGACAATCTCCTAAAGCTTTTCTACTATCAGTATTGATCTCACCTTGTTTTTCCATGAGGTATAATTAAGACCTTTGAGTAGTTGAGATTCTAAAAGAAATAACTTATTTGTTGTCATGGGTAGACTACCTTATATCTCCCTAGTTTAATTGATGTAGTCAAATTTTCTATTATTTATTTCTCCTTAGTTTTGAATGATAGACTAAGGATAATTTTCAATTGTTGACAACCTTTTGTCTCCCTAGTTTACAATTTTTTCTTTTAACTTCTAGTATTCAAAAGTAGCAACTTTACTATCAATCAATGATTTGAATGTAATTTCAAATCTTGCAAATATTCAAATTTATGTCTCTTATAATTTTTGAATTAGAGACTAAACTATCAATGAAATTTGTTCTTTGTCAAAAAACTTGAGTTCCTTTTATCTCCCAAATTTAAAAATATAATTTCCAATTTAAAATTTCATAAACTATGTTGATGTTGGATTCCTTATAACTCCAACCTTAGAAATTTAGAAACTCTAAAAATAATATTTGCAATTTTTGTATTCCTAATTTGATGTAGGATACCTTATTTCTCAAAACTTGTTTAATTGCAAATATTTCAAATATTTTTGTAAACTCAAATGGCTAAATTACAAAACTTCAAAAATAAAAGCTTCAATTCTTAAAATAATATTTAATACTTTGTAAGAGCTTTCAAATGACAATATTCAAATTTCTAAGGTTTAAATAATATTCCAAAAGTATTATCTCTCCAATAAAATACTTTTAACCTTAGATTATAATTCTCCTTTAATACTTATAACTCCTACTTAGCATAAATAAATTCCAAAAGTAATAAAATACCTTTAAATATTTGAGGCATTCCCTCGTTGATGCTAAATCTGGAATTTCTTTGAAAATGGGTACTCCACTTAGGTTGGTCAACTTCCTTCAACTTAGTCAAGGCACTTCAACTCCAACATATTCCTTTCTATTGTAGTAAATGAGACTATACCAAATTTTTTCCTCTCATGCAATAAATGGCGCTCCAAAAATATTTGGTCTTCCTTGGTAGCAATTGAAATCTTGCAAGACAAGTGACAAGGGTCATAAAAACTCTTCCTTTTCCTCTTCTAACATAACCTGTATATTTTCAAATACTTGTAGTACTCCTCCTTCCTTGTACCAAGTGGTAAATGAATAATATAACTCTCTTGAACCTTATGGATGAAGTTTGAGTGCTCTTTGATGTTCTAACTCCCTTTCCTATGTTCTTTTATTTCTCTTGACACTTGGTTGTGCATGTAATGTACTAAAAAAACTAGTATAACATTACAAGGAATGTTACACATACTTTTTTATGCTTCCTTTCTTGGTGGTTACAAACCCTAGATCTTTGGTCTCCCTTAATGCCTTTTCACTATCCAAAACTTTGTCTTATTTATTGTATATGTTTTTGGGCTTGCAAATGGCATTTTAACTTCTTAAACGGTGGCTCTTCCACTTAGGTACTCCTCTATAGGTGGATCTTCCATTGTGGCTCTTATCCACTTAGGTACTCATCTACAGGTGGCTCTTCTATGGTGGATTTCCTTCACTTAGGTGCTCCTTTTTGGTGGCTCTTCCATGGTGGTTTTTATCATTTTTATGGTGGCACCTATTTTATTTAGTGGATATTATTCTAGGTAATGTTTGGGAACTTACCTCCTTGTGCTTTTATGTCACCTTTGCACTTTTCTATGGTGCTCAATTTGTGCAACTCAGTGGTGCTTTACTTGGTGGATTTACTACTCTTTTTTGTGGTTTCCATCACCAATGTATTCTAAATGTTGGCAATTTTGGGTTTGAGATCCTAGCTCCTTGTCTATGAGTTGTCATTGATGTCAAAAGGAAATGGCATTAATGTTAAGAGGATGTGTTGGCTTCAAAGGTGAAAGATTCCAAGAGAATCTTCTTAAGAGAATCCGGAGAGATTCCATTGGATAAGGTTTTTGGATAGGGTTTTTATTAAAACCAAGTTAAATGGTTTTTATTAAAACCAATGGAGGTTCTCTTTATTATTTAATTATTATTTAAAACCCTTCAAGGTTTTAATTAATTAATTATTTAATTAATTAAGGGAGAAAATTATTTTTAATTTATTAAAAATATTTAAAGGTTTTTAAACCTTTTTTATTCTTAATTTATTAAAATTAATTAAGGGTTTTTAAACCCTTTAGAAAGCAATTTCGATTAAATTCGAAATTACGTTTCTCTGCCATCGACGTGTTCTAAAGTCCACGATTGGACTATAAATATGGGAAGGATCCTAAGGTTTAACTCCTCTTGAGAATTTTGAATGCATTAATTTTTGGCTGCGATCGATGCTCCGTTGACGCCGCAGAAGAAGAGAGCTCGCGTTTGAAAAACTTACGAAGTGCTTGTTCGTTGAAGTGGTAGGAAGTCTGTCTTAGACTTCGTTAGCCCCTTGTGGGCTAGTGGCAGCATAGGCTGCGTTTGGGCTTTGCGTAGGTGGAGGTCTGCATTTCGATTCCCGTGGAGGGAGCTGTGCATGGATTAAGTCACGTTTTTGTTAAAACGTATTTTGTGCCGCGTTTTTCGGATTCGTCAAAGGCAGCCATTCCACGATTTTCGGATTCGTCAAGGGCAGCCATTCCGCGATTTTTGGATTCTTCAAGGGCAGCCATTCTAAGGTGTGATTAATTTCTTGATATAATTTTTGGCATTGTTTAGCATTGTTTAAAAGACATAGGAGAAATAAGGGGATATTTCTTTGGTTGTATTTTTGAGATTAGTCTTTTGCTATGCTAAAGTTTAAAATGGAGATATAAGGTGTAAGTTTTGGTTGTTGTGTTTTTGACTTCTTTGGTGGTTGTTTTCAAAAGAAGAGAAGCTAAAAGGTGTACTAAGGAAAGTTTTTTATATGCTCATTTATCTTGGTTCTAACCCTAACTTGGTTGGAAGTTTGAGGGTTGTGTGTGGTGACAGCTTTAAGGGTCAATTTTCTTCTACTCCAATAAGGTATGGGCACATTCTTCTTATGAGTATGATTGGTGTATGTTTTCTGAAATAAGGTTGGAGTGAAAAGGTTTTCAACTAGGTTTTCTTTGATTGGGTGTAAATCCTATTTTCTGGTTTGTTGAAGACTACTTATGCATTGTTATCCTTAAGGAGAGTTTTTTGATGAATGCATAATTTTTGGTTTGAGATAGTGGAAGCTTTGTGCACTAGGGTTTGTATTTGTGAGTCAAGCTACTTGCATTGAGTTGGTGGAACCCTTGGTTGGCTATTTTGAGTTTGATGGTTGAGTTGCTTCCATAGAGGTTGTTTGATCAAGTTATTGCTTTACTTGATTCATGATATTGGGCTTACTCCATTGAGTTGATTTGAGCAAGTTATTCTTTGCATTTGGTGATATTGTGTTGGTGGCTGTTTTGTTCAAATATCTTTGGAGGGAAAAGGATTTCTACTTGTTTCCTTTTCTTGTGATGATTGGTTGAATGCTTCAAGGTTAATGTTGAGTTGAATGATGTTGGTTAAACCTTGTCTATAAGCATTGTTGTTAAAGCCCTAATTGGTTGAGAAAAGATATTGGTTGTGGAAAGAACATGAGTAGCATTGTTATATGAGATATTGCATGTTTGGCAATTGTTGGGTTGTGTTTCATGTTCTTGAGAAAAGCATACTACATCTATCTTATTCTTTTGAGATTGAGATTGAGTTGAGATTGATATTGGGAGTTAAGTATAGATCATATTGAGTCTCTAACAATTCTCTTTATGTTTCTATGAGATTTGAGATTGAGATTGGGAGTTAAGTATAGAACATATTGAGTCTCTAACAATTCTCTTTATGCTTCTATGAGGTTGATGAATCACATTGGGTCTCTAACAATTCTCTTTGTGGGTTCATGCTAAGCAAGTTTTTCTTGGTGAACTTGTGAGCTGTTTTGGACAGGTTCCGTTGGGGACTTGTGAGCAGGTTTTGGACAGGTTTCGGTGGGGACTTGTGAGCAGATTTGGACAGGTCCTAGCAGAGGACTTGTGAGCTGAGATTGATAGTTCTATCAGAGAACTTGAGGACAGAGGTACATTGGTTCTATCAGAGAACCACGAGGACAGATTTGGCAAGTCTTTGAGAAGGCTTGTGGATAGAGGATTGATTTGTTCAAGAGTTGGACAGATCGACAGACAGAGGAAGACTTGTACTAGACCGAGTGACTATGTTTGGTACGGGTTGCTGAGCTACTGTGGATGTGATCATAGAAGGCAGAGGTCTCTTAGGCTAAGCATTGAGGACAGGAGGTCTTCGGTGGAAAGGAGTTCCACATGCTGGCAAGAGGTAGAGACAGTTGATCTTCTGAGGGATCATATCCAGAGTAGAGGGGAAGGTATCTCCTTTGAGGAGAGGCTCATAAATTCAGATTGGGGGAAGGTTTCTCCTTTGGGCGAGAGGCTCATAAATTTAGATTGGGGGAAGGTATCTCCTTTGAGCGAGAGGCTCATAAATTTAGATTGGGGGAAGGTATCTCCTTTGAGCCGAGGCTCATAAACATTGTAATTGGGAAGGTTTCCCAAAGAACTTTGAGATAACTTTTAGAGAAAAGTTTTGTGGACGTAGCCCGACCATTCTGGGTGAACCACGTTAAAATTGGTGTCACTTTGTGGATGATTTTGTGCATTGCTTTGATATTGCTTTGGGTATATTGCTTTACTATTTTGAAGTATAAAGGAAAAAGTAAAAAGAGGTCTTATACTATTCACCCCCCTCTCGGTATAAGCTTGTGTTCTTCAATTGGTATCAGAGCGGGTGCCTTCGAAAAGTTTAACAGCTTGAAGGAAAAGCTAGTAAAGAACACAATGGATCATTCAAGTGGCAATGCAACACCTATTCTTGATGGGTCAGATTTTGGTCTTTGGAGTGCAAGGATGAAGGTTCATCTAATGGCACTTGGGAATGAGGTTTGGGAAGTGATTGAAGATGAGTACACTATTCCTGAACATGGTCCTAATACTAAAGAAGAAAGGCTCCTACATCACAGCAATTCAAAAGCAATGAATGCAATCCTGAAAGGCTTACAGAAGCAGATCTCACCAAAGTGATTCACTACAAGACAACTAGTGAAATGTGGAATCAGTTGAAGGTGGTTCATACAGGTGATACAAATGTCAGAAAGGCCAAGTTGAGACACTTCAAAGGTATGTTTGAACAACTCAAGATGAATGATGATGAAAATATTAGTGACTACATGCTTCGTATGGATGAGGTTGTTAACTCCATGAAAGACTTAGGTCTTGAGCTTGCTGAAAATGATGTTTGTGATAAGATTTTAAGATCTCTTCCTAATAGATTTAGTGAAAATATTTTTGCTATTGAGGAAGCTAAAGATTTGGATAAATTGAAAAAGGATGAGCTCCATAGTATACTTGCGGCATTTGAGTTAAGAACTCAAGTGAAGGTTGATGTCAAGAAAGAGGCGACTTTCAAGGCTACAAAAGAATCCAAGGGTAAACAACTTCAAGATAGTGATGAGTCTTCTAGTGATGAAGAGGCATATTACAACAAGAAAGGCAAGTTCTCTAGAAAGCACAAAAGTATGAAAAATGTAAGATGTTTCAATTGTGGAAAGTTTGGTCATTATGCTACTAATTGTACTATTCCCAAGAATGAAAGTGATGAAGATAAACAGGATTCTAAGAGCAAGGATTCTAAAAGGTACAAGCATCACAGGAAAAACAAATATGAGCACAGCAATCAAGGAAAGAGGTATTCTCACAAGCACAAGAAGAGTTTCTACCTAGACAAAGCAAGTAAGTGTTCTAGTAGTGATAGTGAAAGTTCTTCAAGTGATAATGAAAATGAGATGTTGTTCATATCAGAAAAAGAGGAAGAACCAAAACATAGATTCATTATCATGAAATGTCTTAGATGTGGAAATTTTGGTCACCTTGAGGATGATTGCACAAATAATGATTTGGTTTCTAGTATGTATGAGGATGCTTCAGAAAACTATAAGGAAGATGCATGTATGGTTTTTGAAAAGGGTAGCACCTCTAGTGATAAGAAATCTGAAAATGGCTTTGATGATTCAAAAGGAAATCAAATAAAGGATCTTGAGAGTGAACTTATTAGTGCTCTTAGTGCTTTGAAAAAGGAAAGAAAGAAGAATGCTAGACTCAAGGATAAGTTAGATGAATGTTGTATGGAGAGAGATGATCTTATTGAAAATCTTGATTTCTCTATAGCTAAGACACAAGAACTCAAGGATGAGTTAGAGTCTAAGGTTCTTGAGTATAGTGAGTTAGAACAGAAAATGGCTTCTTTGAAAGAGGAAACTAAAGAGTACAAGGATAAGCTTTACGGGTTTCAAGATAGCTCCAAAAAGGTTAAGTCACTCATCAAAGGTCAAAGAAAGACAACAGATAAAACAGGCCTTGGTTTTGTTAAGTCACACAAGGAACAAGTTGGAGAGTCTAGTAAGAGACTCCAAAAGGAAGAGAGTTCTGATGAGGAAAGTATTTCAGATCATGAGTCCTTGAATGATAGATGCACAGAAACAGAAAACAGAATTCAGAATGAGAAGAAGAAGAAGTTTTCAGGACCCAAGAGGTAGATGTTTTGCTTGTCACAGGTTTGGTCACATGGCTTCACATTGCATGGCTCAAGTGAAGAAGGTAAATGACAGTTTCAGAAGTGCTAGTTACTTTCAAGGGTATTGCTACTCTTGTCAACAGTTTGGGCACAAGGCAGTTTATTGCAAGGCAAATAACAGGAACAGATTTGGTCAGAACAGGTTTGGCCAGAACAGGTTTGGTCAGAACAGGGTTGGCCAAAATAGGTTTGGTCAGAACTGGTGGATTCAAAGATCAGGTTTACCATAGAGAAATAACATTGTTACTTGTTATAAGTGCAACAATAAAGGTCACATAGCTAGACAGTGTAGAGCTGAAATTCCAGAATACGAGAACAGGAACAGTGGCATGATCAGGTCCAAGGATCAAGGCATGGACAAGAACGGGGATGAGAACAAGAACAAGAACAGTGACAGGAACAGGAATATGGACAAAGAGTTCAAGAGAAGGCCCGACAAGGAAGTTATAGACGCTGATGATGATCGGTGCCTAATGGGAGTTTTACTCCCACCCCAAAATTAATCACCTCATCGAGGAGGTGGGGGAGGGACTAAGCTAAGAGGCTCATTCTTAGTCCCGAGCCCCAAAGGTGACCCTTTGCCATTGATGACAAAGGGGGAGAGATTTGAGTAAGGGGGAGAGCCTCAAGACAGGGGGAGCTATTTATGTTGAGTTTTTTGTTGTTGAGAAGCATGGTTTGCCATCAATGACAAAGGGGGAGATTGTTGGCAATTTTGGGTTTGAGATCCTAGCTCCTTGTCTATGAGTTGTCATTGATGTCAAAAGGAAATGGCATTAATGTTAAGAGGATGTGTTGGCTTCAAAGGTGAAAGATTCCAAGAGAATCTTCTTAAGAGAATCCGGAGAGATTCCATTGGATAAGGTTTTTGGATAGGGTTTTTATTAAAACCAAGTTAAATGGTTTTTATTAAAACCAATGGAGGTTCTCTTTATTATTTAATTATTATTTAAAACCCTTCAAGGTTTTAATTAATTAATTATTTAATTAATTAAGGGAGAAAATTATTTTTAATTTATTAAAAATATTTAAAGGTTTTTAAACCTTTTTTATTCTTAATTTATTAAAATTAATTAAGGGTTTTTAAACCCTTTAGAAAGCAATTTCGATTAAATTCGAAATTACGTTTCTCTGCCACTGACGTGTTCTAAAGTCCACGATTGGACTATAAATATGGGAAGGATCCTAAGGTTTAACTCCTCTTGAGATTTTTGAATGCATTAATTTTTGGCTGCGATCGATGCTCTGTTGACGCCGCGGAAGAAGAGAGCTCGCGTTTGAAAAACTTACGAAGTGCTTGTTCGTTGAAGTGGTAGGAAGTCTGTCTTAGACTTCGTTAGCCCCTTGTGGGAGTGGCATAGGCTATGTTTGGGCTTTGCGTAGGCGGAGGTCTACGTTTCGATTCCCGTGGAGGGAGCTGTGCATGGATTAAGTCACGTTTTTGTTAAAACGTATTTTGTGCCGTTTTTTGGATTCGTCAAAGGCAGCCATTCCGCGATTTTTGGATTCGTCAAGGGCAGCCATTCCACGATTTTTGGATTCTTCAAGGGCAGCCATTCTAAGGTGTGATTAATTTCTTGATATAATTTTTGGCATTGTTTAGCATTGTTTAAAAGACATAGGAGAAATAAGGGGATATTTCTTTGGTTGTATTTTTGAGATTAGTCTTTTGCTATGCTAAAGTTTAAAATGGAGATATAAGGTGTAAGTTTTGGTTGTTGTGTTTTTGACTTCTTTGGTGGTTGTTTTCAAAAGAAGAGAAGCTAAAAGGTGTACTAAGGAAAGTTTTTTATATGCTCATTTATCTTGGTTCTAACCCTAACTTGGTTGGAAGTTTGAGGGTTGTGTGTGGTGACAACTTTAAGGGTCAATTTTCTTCTACTCCAATAAGGTATGGGCACATTCTTCTTATGAGTATGATTGGTGTATGTTTTCTGAAATAAGGTTGGAGTGAAAAGGTTTTCAACTAGGTTTTCTTTGATTGGGTGTAAATCCTATTTTCTGGTTTGTTGAAGACTACTTATGCATTGTTATCCTTAAGGAGAGTTTTTTGATGAATGCATAATTTTTGGTTTGAGATAGTGGAAGCTTTGTGCACTAGGGTTTGTATTTGTGAGTCAAGCTACTTGCATTGAGTTGGTGGAACCCTTGGTTGGCTGTTTTGAGTTTGATGGTTGAGTTGCTTCCATAGAGGTTGTTTGATCAAGTTATTGCTTTACTTGATTCATGATATTGGGCTTACTCCATTGAGTTGATTTGAGCAAGTTATTCTTTGCATTTGGTGATATTGTGTTGGTGGCTATTTTGTTCAAATATCTTTGGAGGGAAAAGGATTTCTACTTGTTTCCTTTTCTTGTGATGATTGGTTGAATGCTTCAAGGTTAATGTTGAGTTGAATGATGTTGGTTAAACCTTGTCTATAAGCATTGTTGTTAAAGCCCTAATTGGTTGAGAAAAGATATTGGTTGTGGAAAGAACATGAGTAGCATTGTTATATGAGATATTGCATGTTTGGCAATTGTTGGGTTGTGTTTCATGTTCTTGAGAAAAGCATACTACATCTATCTTATTCTTTTGAGATTGAGATTGAGTTGAGATTGATATTGGGAGTTAAGTATAGAACATATTGAGTCTCTAACAATTCTCTTTATGTTTCTATGAGATTTGAGATTGAGATTGGGAGTTAAGTATAGAACATATTGAGTCTCTAACAATTCTCTTTATGCTTCTATGAGGTTGATGAATCACATTGGGTCTCTAACAATTCTCTTTGTGGGTTCATGCTAAGCAAGTTTTTCTTGGTGAACTTGTGAGCTTTTGGAGGTTCCTTGGGGACTTGTGAGAGGTTTGAACAGGTTGGGGACTTGTGAGCAGGTTTTGGACGAGGTTCCGGTGGGGACTTGTGAGCAGATTTGGACAGGTCCTAGCAGAGGACTTGTGAGTTGAGATTGATAGTTCTATCGGAGAACTTGAGGACAGAGGTACATTGGTTCTATTAGAGAACCTGAGGACAGATTTGGCAAGTCTTTGAGAAGGCTTGTGGATAGAGGATTGATTTGTTCAAGAGTTGGACAGATCTGACAGACAGAGGAAGACTTGTACTAGACCGACTGACTGTGTTTGGTACAGGTTGTTGAGCTACTGTGGACGTGATCATAGAAGGCAGAGGTCTCTTAGGCTAAGCATTGAGGATAGGAGGTCTTCGGTGGAAAGGAGTTCCACATGCTGGCAAGAGGTAGAGACAGTTGATCTTCTGAGGGATCATATCCAGAGTAGAGGGGAAGGTATCTCCTTTGAGCAGAGGCTCATAAATTCAGATTGGGGGAAGGTTTCTCCTTTGGGCAGAGGCTCATAAATTTAGATTGGGGGAAGGTATCTCCTTTGAGCAGAGGCTCATAAATTCAGATTGGGGGAAGGTATCTCCTTTGAGCCGAGGCTCATAAACATTGTAATTGGGAAGGTTTCCCAAAGAACTTTGAGATAACTTTTAGAGAAAAGTTTTGTGGACGTAGCCCATTCATTCGGGTGAACCACGTTAAAATTGGTGTCACTTTGTGGATGATTTTGTGCATTGCTTTGATATTGCTTTGGGTATATTGCTTTACTATTTTGAAGTATAAAGGAAAAAGTAAAAAGAGGTCTTATATTGTTCACCCCCCTCTCAGTATAAGCTTGTGTTCTTCACTAAAATTTTGATGCTACCTTCAGTTTCTTTAGAAACCTTAAATATATCTTTTTTAAGGACTATTTGGCCTCAATAAAACTTAGAATAAATCTACACTTTTGTTATATAAAAAAACATATAATAATCTCCTTATCACTCCTTTATATCACTTTGAACTCTAATACTTGTTGTTCTATTTTGCAAATTTTTAAAAATAATAATGGTGTATCTTTTTGGATTTGATACACTTTACTCAAAATTCCTTTTGCTAGATTTTAACAACTCTAAAAATGATACTTTCAAGAACTTATAATAATTACTTTAAATTTTTGTAAAAGAATACTTTGTATAGCATCCAATATACACACCTTTTATGGTTTCCTTTGTGGTTTTTCTTCTTGATATCTTGTTGCCTTGAATTTATCTAATTTTGTAGGTGCATTCCCTTTTATTTTTCTGCTTTAAAATCTTTAACTTGTAGCTCTAGTTACTGCCCAAAAATCAGCTTTCTTGCTGTACCGTTTTCTTCTTATTTGTCCTTCAAATGTATGGTATCAAATTCTAAAAGTTTCAGCTAAAAATGTTGCTACTTCTATGCTACTAAATCCTTATATGCTTTATTGTCCAAAGCTCTTCCCAATATATCTCTAAACTCTATCAAAATTCAGCTCACTTTTCTCTTTCCAATGCTGCCCAATATGTAGCTCAAACCTCTCAAAATTGTTGCTTACCAAATATGATTATTTGATGTCCAAGAATATTTAAATTTTATTCCTTATTTTACTATCAAGCCTTCCTTTAATTGGTTGTCCAAAAATTCCCAAAAATTATCCAAATCGCAGCTCTATGCTCTCTTTAATTTGTTGTCCTATGACCTTTCAACTTCTCCTTCGAAAATCAACAAATTTCTTATTTTACAAATCAGCCTACAAAATTTCGTGGTTGTCCTCAAATTTCTCAAAAAAATTGCCTCTTCAATCCTTCTTCCTTATTCAACATTATTTCCAAATTCTAACTTCAAATATTATCTCGTTCATTGTCTTCTTCCTCAAGAATATGAATGTCTTAAGGTCTTAAAAAACCTTCTCAAAATTTGGCAAAATTCTTGCCAAATCCTTTTTATTTTTGGGCTTGTTTTAGGATGATGAAATTTGTTCCAAATTCCTCTTATCAAGAGCTTCTCCTTCTTGTAATATTTTGACAAAAAAATTTCTTCAAATCTTGTCCAATGGTCATTGCTTCAATTCTACAATGAGGCTTCATCTAGACTTCTTCTTCTTCTCCAAAATCTTCTTTAGACCTTTTCTCTTGGGTCTTCTAACTCTATAATGAGGATTTCTCTAGCCTTATTCTTCTTCTCTAAAATATTCTTGAGACCTATTCTCTTGGGTCTTCTAATTCTATAGCTACTCAACTTCTCTTAATCAATAATTTTAATGAAATCTTACCTTGGTTTCTTCAATATTCCAACAATGGGAAATCTGCAACGAGATATCTTTCATGGATATCCAAAATCTATTACTTCTCAACTATGCAATAGGAACTTTTTGTAGTACTCTATCTTAAATATTCAATCTCCTAAATCTATAAGTTCTTCAATGTGACCTCTTTCTTGGGTCTCTTCAATGTGATATATTTCTTGGGTCTCTTCAATATTCAATCTACAACCTTCAATATTCAATCTGCAACCTTCAATATTCAATGAGGACCTCCTTCTTAGTTCTCCTCAGTATTCAATGGGGATTTTTTTCTTGTACCTCCTTAATATTTAATAGTATCTTGTTTATTGGACCTCTTTAATCTTCAATGTTTATTTTTCTACAATAAAGAATTAATCCCTGCACGAGGAAAGCACATAGACTTTCAGGTAATCAAAGGTGAAATTCTTCTCTATCAATTGTAGGAAGCTTCTCAACTTTTGAGAACTAATATTCTGCAACAAAATCTTAGATAATAATAACCAAATACATTCAAAGTTATATAATTCTAAAATCAATATTCTTCATTAGCTTTTCCCAAAACTAGTGGAACCAAATCTATGTTGAGTCCTAATTTTCATGAGTTTTCCTTAAACCCTATGGAAATACTCTATCCAAAAACTTAATCTGGAATCTTCTTCTCTATATAAAAATTTTCAATAGGACCTTCAAGGGTCTCTTAATATCTTTAATTTCAAGGTCTATATTCAAGACCTGTAAATATCCTTCTATTCCAAATTTACTCTTGGAATAGGTAAATCTTCAACTTTTACTAGTTTTTCTTCAACATAGTGAGAAATCCTATCTTCTCTAGTTTTCTTTTCTAGAGGTAATTTATTCAACTTTACTGGTCTCTCCTTAACCAGTAGAAATCTCCTTTGCAACTAAAAACCTTTGCAAAGCAAAACCTTGTTGTGGCTCTGATACCACTATTAGCTTCTGAAGCTGAATACTTAAGATAAAGTAACCACAAGATCTAATATAAAGTTGCAATATGAAATATATGATAATGGAAAAATACTAAGCATATAAAACTCATAAATAAATTTAGAAATGACTTATATAAATGGCACTAATAAATGCTCATAAAATATGATATTTATTGAATAAAGAACTCAAATACATCATAGTTCTTCACTCTCTATTACAACTATATATGTCACTCTACATATCACTCTCTATACCACTCTATATTTTTTGCACCCATATATACACAAATACAATGGAATGTGACTCTTCATATGGATTCTTGGCCTTCACTCTTCCTATGACTCTTCGTCTTCATATTCTATGATACGTGTGCACATGGACAACTATACACATTTACATTGCAAAAATACTTTGCACACTTGTGCATTTATTACATTGTATAAAGTAAATAATCTCATTCTAATATAAGACAATTTCCTAATCTAAATATGTGCCAAAGGTGGTACATTAGCATGTACCAAATAATGTAATATATTCCAACAATATGATCACTAGCTCATCAAATATGATATAACTACCTATAAATTAGTTTTATCTTCATACTACTTATTTTTCCTTATATATTGGGTTGCGCACTCTTTAATGTTCAAGAGAGAAATATCTATTAAGTTGTATCAAATTCTAATTTAGTCATTGATCAATTTTATGATTGAAACTAAGTTAAGATAAACATTGACTTCAAGTTGTTTGGGAGATTTGATGCCTTGGGTAGAGCATGTACATGAGAAAATCCTAATAAAATATTTTACAGTAGAATCCTCTTTACTTTGTTATCTAATTAAGTAATCGGGCTATATAAACTTGTCACTAATTAATGCATAAAATGCCTTGATGTATTAGATTCTATAACCAATACTATATGATCAATGATATTGTTAGAGTTATAGTTGTCAAATATTTGAATGGATGACCCTCTTCAATTTTAGTTTAAATTATGTGTCCTTAATTTATTTTGACCCATCCAATCCCCCTTTCTAAAGTAATAGGATTTAAACAAAAAATTAGAATTTGGTGTGTTAAACCTTCAAGGATGATATTAGTATATGTGTTATGATATTTCCACATGGATTCAATATTAAAAGAATTTGATGTGTCATATGCTATCTAGTTGTCAAATATAGCATGGCTCTTAGTCTGTTGATGTGTATCCTAATTTTATGCCTTATATGGTTAGGATAAACATCTTGGGTATTCTAAATATCTTTTGAATATATTATTTTCTACTTCACACTAATCACTCTTTGATTGGACATTAAATGATATTTATAATGTTAATGAGCTATGTTAAGTAAACAAAATTGTAAGTCATTTTTCTTACAAATAGATTGGATAGGTTTGCATGTCCCCCCTATAAAGAAAGGATCAAAGCCTTTGAAATTTGTTCGCATTCCTTGATCAGTGGGAATGTTTATTGAACAAAATCATTATATCCATTCACAATATTGGCAAAAATAACCCCACCATTAGATATTTTCTAATATTTGATGTAAGTTGACTACATGATTTAGGTCATTTATTCGAGTAATTGAACCCTTACAAATATTTAACATTTTATAATCTACTAGGAAGACTAATTTGATTCTTTATTGGTTGAGATGACACCACCCAACCTTATAACCTCATAATTTCTTAAAAAAATACAATGGAAACCTAGGATTGGAAAAATTAACTGATTAGTTTACTCTCATCAATATCAAGTACATCAGGTACTTATCTTGTTGTAATATGATGATATAGTGAATGGATCACACTTTTTGAATCAAAGAATAACTTGAGTCTTAAAAATGATTGATTCATCAACATGGTAGCATCATATCTTGAAGCTTCAATGACTTATAATAGTCATATTCATTGTCAAATATATCCAAATATCAATTTACTAATCTAAGTCATTCAAGACAATCATTTTTGAAAAAACCAAATGAATAGCTCATGATGAATTTGCATTTAGATGGTATCTTATCCCTTTTGAAAATTTTTATACTTAGTCATTTTTAAGATTATGCCTCTTTTTTTTTAATATCTCCTTTCATAGTCTTGAAAAGGGATAAAACGTTACCCAATAATGGTCCTACCCATGTTGGGTCTACTCAATAAGACTATGGAATAACATGTGCATGCATAGGATACTAAAGGATACACTATGTTTTATTTCTACCTCCTAGTCCTATATTATTTGTACCTCTCCACATACCTTTTTAAAATTAATATACTCCTTTAAATACATTTTTTTCATGATATTTTTATACATATTTTTAGTTCTATCATTTCTATTACAAATATAGTTTTATTTTCAATAGTTGGATGCATTCTAACCAAAACTTTGTTGAAGTTGATTCAAATAGAATTAATCATAAATAAGATACATAAGAAATTTATTTCTATGATCAATCAATTATATATAATAGAATCACCTAGCTATACATAATTTTTGTAGATCAAATCAAGATCTAAATCATAATATGTAACTCTATATATTGTGCAAAATCTAATAATATTTTGGAATGCGAAATCAAAGGTATAATCACTTGCATTAAATGTGCCTATAACAAGCAACAACCTATAAAAATTGCTACTATTGCCCAACCATCCCTACAATATAAAAAATTGATAATTTTTAGAAATCAACAAAATTCATTGTTAGTCAATAATCTATTTATAAGGAAAGCAAAAAAATTGTTACAGATCTTAGACATTTCTACCTTTATATATTTCTTTTGAAACAAACAAAACCATAGAGAAAATTTATCAACATTAATCTAGGATATATGCTTATGTCTTAAGATAAAATAAAGGCTTGATAATTTGTTATATCCCTCAAAGCCATATATAAGGGGAGAAAAATCCTATCCAAGTACAACAAACATGAAGGATGAAAACTGGAGGAATTTATTTTTGTCTTTCATATGAGCTACCCCCACTTCCTAATGAACCCCTAATACTTTCATGTACCCAATACTTATTAATACAACACTTCCAAAAATAATGGTTAAAATTACTCCCAACATAAACTTGTATACTACGGTATTGACCACAAATTTGACCCCTCATGTTCCTACCTCTTAACAAAGTTACACACAATAAACCTTTTGTTCACACAAAAAAAAACTCTAAGGAATATATAATTATTGGGTGGTGGTAAAAAAAGTGATCCTATCAAAGAAACAATACCCATTTTTGAAAGCTAAGTATAAAAGAATTGTAATAAAAAAAATCACTATAATTGCTTCCTTAAAAAAGGTATACCTTCCATGGAATTTTTTTTAGGAGATCAAATAAAGAATTATGTTGTTGGATTGAGCAATGGACATTTATGCTTGTTTTAATACCATGTTGAAATATATACTATATTTAAGAATGAACAAAATCAGCATATTATCCTACAAAGCAAAGTAAAACACATAAAGAAAAAACACATGTATGAAAGGTATCCTTAGGCACCAATAATCTCACTAAAAAATAAAGAATCATATAAAACTAATGAAAAAAATAATTATATTAAATAAGGTATAAATACCACCACAATATATTTATCCAAGGTCATGTTTAAAGAATAAACCATTGGAAATTATTAATATAAAATAACTACATTGCTTTACACAGTGTACATGGACCCATGGGAAATATGTAATAATAACAAGTTCAACCATAACCTCAAATGAAGATTAACACTTATTTTAGCATTGTTATCCACTATAACTATTACATTAGAAAAAATAAAATGTTATTAAATAAATATGTTTGTAATTAATTTTGGCTCTATTAAGATGATTATCCAAGAAATGAATCAATCCCAATGCATATGTTAATTTCTACAAAGATTTAGAAGAACACAATTTAAAAAATGATCTTAAAAAAATACATTAAACCTTAGTAAATGTCACTAAATATCTCAATGTCCCTATAAGCAAATTCAAATGAACAAACAATACACATTAATTTATTCAATTTTAATCTTAAAATGTTCCATTGAATGGAAGTGTAAATTATGCATAAATTATGCATGGAGAGTCCTATAGGGATACCCTAGTGGTATGTCATTGAACTGTTATCCAAACTAAAAGATAAAATCAAACTAAAATTTCAAATTAAAAGTTCAAATCAAACTAAAAGTTCAAATTAAAAGTTCAAATCAAACTAAAAGTTCAAATCACGGGGAAGGAGGCCCTTGTTGTATCCTCAGTGAGTGTGGTCCTAGTTGTGACATTCGTTGTACTTCACCTTACTTAAAATAATACATGAGAAGGGTTTACTAGCTTCAATTACTAATTGTTAATTTTGAAAAGTAAGATTAAGATGAAATTATATTATTTATTAGAGTAATAATAATAAGGTTTAGGGATAGCACAATAGTTTGGGATTTGGCTCTTCTTCAAAAGGTTCAAGGTTCAAACCATAGTGTTTGGTTGTGTGTTAATTCCCTATTGATAAGTGTATATATTGGTTTCATGAAGGGTCATAGTTAGGAATAGACTTCTCAGTCCTATGCATTGGTCATAGAGGTTTATCACACTATGAAAACAATTTTAGTTGCCAAGGATTAGGTGGATTGGTAATTGTTTATTTGGTTAGGCACTTACCCAAAAGAGACCTAGGTTCAAACCTTAGCTGCATGCCTATTTGCAAAGGTAGTAGTTTGCTTATAATCCTATGAGAGTGTGTCAAACCTATGATGATGGTATGAATATCAAGCAATCAGTGGTCCTCGACCTAGGTTGAAACCTTAGGGGTATGC
Organism: Wollemia nobilis; assembly: GCA_028583015.1. Taxonomy (NCBI): domain Eukaryota; kingdom Viridiplantae; phylum Streptophyta; class Pinopsida; order Araucariales; family Araucariaceae; genus Wollemia; species Wollemia nobilis. The sequence continues at coordinate 4,781,104 of JAQPPZ010002224.1, forward strand.
CTTGTTGAGTGAAAATTATGCCCAATTGCAAAGTTTTCACCATAGTTAGGATTTTGGGACAAAATCATCTCTTGTAAAGAAGTTAGAACAACTTATCCAAGGTTCCTTTTAGCTTAAAAGCATGCACATGTGTATCTAAAATAAAATAAATGAATTACCAAGTGCTAGAACACCTTAGTGGTTTGCAAGTGATTGTAAACAAGGGGCCTATGGTATGATTAATTTGTGTTTTTATTACTTGAATCATTTGAATGCGTAGAAATGCAAGTGCTCTTCTTTATTATATTTTCTTAATTTGACTTGCCCTGAATCCCTCTTAGTGTGTTTATTTTACCTTCAGATTAGAGTTGCAAAGTTAGAAAGTATTTTGGATTTTCCACTTCATTTTAAGCATCTCTGCCTTTAATGTGATATTGAAATTAGTGATTATTGTTAGTAGGTTTAATTTTATCTTGTCAATTTAATGACTTTACTGACTGTAAAGTTAGAAAGTTAGAATGTTAGAAAGTTAGCAACAGGGTTATGCATAGTGGTAAATTTTTACAAATTGGGCAAATACCAAAATTAAAAATTGGCAAATATGAGGACCCTCGATGTCGACCCATTCACCTAAATTTTTTGGGACCAATTGTTTCTTAGGGTCAAATCACCACAATATATATCCAAACATAGGCATATTTGTACTCATTTTTATGAAGTTATAAGGTGACTTAATAGGTCAAAAATTTTCCCAAAGATGACCTTAATTTTTAGGGCTTCAAATACCCCAAATTTTGGTGTGAATATGATTGATTTTATTTTCTTAGGATTCACCATGATTCACCTTGATTTTAATTAGGATTCACCATTTTTTTACAAGTATATTTTGAGTCCAACCCCTTATGCATAACCTTGGTTAGCAAGTTAGCATTCCTTTATTTTATCTACACTTAATCTGATATTGAGAGTTAGTGGAATCAACAATTCCTTTTATCTCAATTAGAAATAAAAAATGAAGTTAGGAAGTGTTGTGGATTGTCCACTTCATTTTCTTATCTTGACTTATATGCAATTTGTAGTTTAGTAACCCTCCATCCTAGGTTAATTTTATCTTATTATGCAAATAAAATCTTATGCAAAAAATAGAACATAATTGAGCTAAACAAAAAGGAAAACTAGAAAATTAATGCAAAAAACCTAGCATAATGCTACCTTGCATAACAAAACAAGATATAGTGAGAAATTTTAAAAGGGTAACTCGACTTAATAAAAACCTGCAAAAGCATAATTTGAGTTAAATCAAGTACATAGCCTCTAAGGAACATAAATGGAATCTACACCACACATATCTTTATGTAGTGCAACCCTTTTAAAGTATTAAACACCAGGTAGAAATACAAGAAAGCATAGAGAAAGAGAGATAGTAAAACACTACCCTTTGAAATTCTCTCCTCCAGTCTTGCTCACAAAGTGCAAGTTTATAGATTTATTTGCATTAAAACAGATTAATGGTCTCTTTTGTTACAAAAATTCCAACCTCTCAAAAATAGGCCTCCATTGGGTATTTAAGGGTTTTAGGAGCCTTTTCATTTTTTCCTTTACAAAAATAGAATCATAAGGTGAAATGAAACACATAAACCCATTAGCCTTCTTAAACTATTTCAACACTCCTGGAAAAAAAGAAAAAGGTAATAACTTCAAAACCAGTATCCTTTACTTATATCTCCTTCTTGATTTGGGCTCCCCTTTGTCCCTATTCACACATATTCTAATATTAAAAATTAAGCTTATGAAGGGAAAAATATTTATCAATTCTAGAAATAGGGCATATGAGCATAGAACACTACAAAGGCCTTAGATATTCACAAAATACCCATAAAAATATTATACATGAAACCTTAGGTGCTAGCACCCAATATAAAACAACAAAAAATAAAAAATCCCCTCTTTTCTTCCTTTGGGAAGTACCAACGTGAATCAAACTAGGTCGATAAGGCACAAGCCTTATCTAGCTTTCCCCTACCATAATACCCAAGGCTTAGGTTGAAACCAAACCTCCATGATGTCGCTTTCATTTTGTTCTTCTTGTGTCTAGCATCCATCGAACATGACTCTATAATATAACACTTGCTACGATACCATAACTTGGTCACTCTATGCATCACTCACAATCCTCTCCTTCCTTCTGCAGTTGATCTGAACATATGCTCAACCCTGGAATACACTCCAAAACTTCATTGTGTTTCAGCATTGTTCTCTCTTTTTGGGAGTTCGAAGATAAACAATGTTTTTAGGTTAGGGTTTCCTAGAACTCAACGAGAATTAACCATGTCTCCCACTATCACTTCAAGCCCTCCTCCACCATGGAACTGCAACCAAAATGCCTCTATCACCCCTACCACTCATTGTTCTCTAACAATTTTTTTTTTTAATAATACTTCTTATACACATACACCATGGGGATTGAACCTGGGTCACATCACCGATAATGCAAGTGGAATCCTTACTGATAGACTACACTCACAGGGATCCTATGATATTTGTTAGGTGGGTCATTATCCCATATTTTTGTGGTAACATATCTTGACACGTCTTAAATTGGATACCTCTACCATTCTAGTAGTGGTCATAATTTATTGCATAGCCTACCCTACAAGCCTGGACAATTGGTGTGCCACGTGTGAGCCATCAATGGACGAAGGTTGTTTTCCTTTGGTGTGGGGAAATCAATCATCCCACATTCATGTTATTTCATCCTTCGAGCACTTCATAAGTCATGTTTCACCTTAGTTTAGTTGAATGCTTGCAGGCAGTATCTCCCCTTTGCCACACAATACGAAGGCCCCTTCGATAACTCGTACCATCATCAACCCTTGTTGGTCGTCTTATGATGCCACATCTTGGTCGTCTTATGATGCCACATCCTCGGTATTGGCTTGTGTCATATCTACACTCCATGTCCTTGCTTTGGATCGTATTTGATCTACATTCCATGGGATTTTATCCCTTTAAAACATAGAAAAACACATTTTAAACACCAATAATAGCTTTGTGATCATGATTAAAACATAGTGTAAATGAGGAATTTAGCTACAAAATTACATCGATTTCCTTGTGGTATATTGAGACCATTTACTAACTGCAACAAAATAATAAATAAAAAAACTTAAAAGAGCATAACTCTAACACCCAAAATAAAATAAATTAAGGATAAAATAAAAGAAGACACACAAACGATTAACATATACAAAAAGGAAAAAAAATACTATAAAAAATTAACAACAACAACAACAATAAAACAAACAAACTATAAAAGGAACAATAAATACAATAACACTAACAACATATAAAAGAATCAATAAAACCAAAAAAAAGGAAACACTCACTTTGATTAGCCAAAATGACCCCTTAATTTTTGATATCCAAGAAGAAACATCATGGGTCAATTGTGAGGAACCAAAATGCATCATGATATCCTATTAGTCCAATTTACTAAAAAATTTAAGTGGGTCCCCAATATTGGGATTAATTGTGATATAGTCACAATAATTGGCGACTTTGCTAGGAAATGCTCTTGAGAAATTTTGATGAAGAACCCATTTTCATAATTGATGAACCAAAGGTTAGAAAAGTATACACCATTTAGAAACACCCAAGGAAATTAAGGTCAACAACTTCATATGAGAACAAATGGATTATCTGGTTCCACAAAGTGTGCAATGTGATTCAATTTGCATCCTTGGGACCATCCAAATTCCCTCATCCAATTAGATTTAGGCTATGAAATGTTGTTCATAATATTTTATTTTTGAATAATATTTTTGCAAAGTCTCTTTTGAGCATAATTTGTTCAAACAGAGCCCCACTGCTAGTCAGACGTCCATAGCCCTAGTGGATATTTTTTGGACTAGGTGACTGATTTGATCAAGTTTTTCAGTGCTCATTTTCTTTATATCAAGCTTTATATAGATAGAGTATCACTACAAGTTAGGCATCTATAGCACCGGTGGATTTTATCTAAACTTGGTGACATATTTGATAAATCTTTACATTGCTTGTATTATTCATTTATAGAGAACTTTACAAACCTCTATGTAACACTTGAATTTGAGCATGTTATAATTTAGCCTTAATCAGTTTACCAAAATAATTTCATCGTTAAAAATCCCAAGAAATGTCTCTTCATATGATTCATTACAGTGAAGCTTTGGCATAATATTCCATTGTTTCACATTCCACCATCTTAGTACACTTAACCAAGGATAATTACTATATAGCTTCATTTTATTTCTCCTAGTTCCGCATGATAGGCCATTCACCCTCCATGACAAAGGAACACAAAAAATAGTCTAAAGGCCATTTATAGTGACCATAAAACATCACCTAAAACCAAGGGACCAACCTCAAAATACAAAACTTGCAAACCAAAACTAACCTAATGCAAACTAACAAGAAAGCAAAACAAAACAAAAAATTAAGGACAAAGCACAAAAATAGCAAAGATAAACAAAATATGAAAACCAAAACTATATACAACAATATACAATAATGTACAAGATAGTGCAAGAATAGGCTATCACTTACCAGGATCCCAAACTTGATTAGCACACTTTAAAAGACAAATAACATGATACACATGCCAAGATTTATAGAAATGCAACCAAAATAATATGGGACCACATAAAACAATTTTTTTTATTTTACCTATTTCATCCCACCATCTTGATTTAGTTTTATTAGGAATCCCATGGTGAAGCTTTAATTCATCAAAGTGATAAAACAATGATTGATTTTCAATTGTTCCTTGTTCATTCATTAAAATGAAGATTTCACAATTCAATTCATGATTTAGAATTAGGCTTTCCTTTTCAAATATGATATCTTGCAAGTAGGAGCCTATTTCTATAAATTTTAAAGCCAATTCATTTTCCATGCTTGTAGGCCAATCAAACTTACATAACGATTTTCAAGCATCTAGGATATTTACTAAATGAGAATCATTATGAGTTTTTATCCTAGATTCGATTGTTAATTGGTGATGAAATTGATTCAAAAATTTAAGTACATCAACTTCTTTTTCATTCAACAAAGCAATATCATTAGTGGTGTGAGTAGAAATCAATTATGGTTCTTCATTCACCTCAAATGACATTTCATCATAAACAACATTTGAATCCAATTAATGATTATACAAATTTTTACCTGAAGCTTGGATGTTTGGATACAAAAGGTTAGATTCTACCTCTTGTACAATTTGATTTACCAACACTTGGTGAGCCATTGTGATCTTTTCTTCTTCTTCATGACCTCCATCATTGTCATCTTGTAGCCTTTCATCTTCATCCATGACCTGTTCATCAAAAAAATTAAGATTAGGCACCCAATCAAAAGCATGTCCATAATTTTCAAAACATAAATTTTGTTGATCAAGGGATGTTCCAAATAATACATCTCCATTATCAAATACTTGATTTGATTCAAATAAGGCAACATTTTCATCATTTGGTTCTTATTCCTTGTTAATAGATTCGATTGTTAATTGTTGATGAACTTGATTAAAAAATTCAAGTACATAAACTTATTTTTCATTCAACAAAGCAATATCATTAGTGGTGTGAGTATAAATCAATTTTGGTTCTTCATTCACCTCAAATGACATTTCATCATAAACAACATTTGAATCCAATTAACAATTATACAAATTTTTACCTGAAGCTTGGATGTTTGGATACAAAAGGTTAGATTATACCTCTTGTACAATTTGATTTACCAACACTTGGTGAGCCATTGTGATCTTTTCTTCTTCTTCATGACCTCCATAATTGTCATCTTGTAGCCTTTCATCTTCATCCATGACCTTTTCATTAAAAACACTAAGATTAGGCACCCAATCAAAAGCATGTCCATAATTTTCAAAACATAACTTTTGTTGATCAAGGGATGTGCCAAATAATACATTATCAACTACTTGATTTGATTCAAATAAGGCAACATTTTCATCATTTGGTTCCCATTCCTTGTTAACCATCCATGGTATTTCTTCCTTAGAATATTCAATACAATCATGAGAATTTGCACCTGAGTTTTTAATATTCTAAAATGATAGAGGAGGATTTACTTCTTCCTGATACAAAAAAAATAAATCATAAGAAACATTTACCATTTCTTTTTCTTCTATTTCAGCCAGGTGTTCCATAAATTCATATTTAGAATGATCGAAAATTTGGAACCTTTTCTATTTATAAAATGGGTATGACATTTTATTCTTGTACAAGAATTATGAGATATTCATGCGAGATAGCTTTTTTAGAATCTTGCATATCAATAGAAGTTTCATCAATAGGGGTGTGAAAAACCAATAATTCTTTATATCTTTCCCAACCATTATAAAAATTGTCATCTAAATTTGTGGGATGAAACTCTATTGTATCTTTGGAAGAATATTTAGATTCTTCTATTAATTCCTCCTTCAATTCACTTTCAACCATTTGTGGTGGGTCAAGGGTCTCTTCAATGGAATCAATTCTTGTATTCAAATTTCTATGATTCTCCCAATCCTCATTCGTAAACAATGACTCTAAGCCTTTTATCTCTAAAGGGTAATTATTTGGAACATGTTGGCTTCCTTTCTCAACCACTTCAACCATTTCATTTAATTCTATGGAATATACCAAACTATCACATACTTCAATAATTTTTAGATGTAGGACTCCTCCATTTCTTGAAATCATATTATTGTGAAAATCATTTATATTTTTTATAGGATCATCAAATGATCACTATGAATATCTTGAAATTGATTAGCACTTAAGAATGATGGATGATTTTGAATGGTAGGTCGAGGTGTACTAATGGTTGGGAGGGTAAGGGAGGGATTAAATGGTTGAGAATTATATGATCTAAAACCCACACACTAATTTTGATAACTCAATTATTGTTCAATTGTTATTTCTTGAGTATAAGCTTGGGAAAAAGATGTAATTTGAGCCATCCCTCACAAATATGTGGAAGTGAATGAGTCAAGAGCATTGAGGTATAGTTGGATAGCCGCTCCATCTAGAAGGACATAAGGTACCACCAATTGAGTGTATATCCCATGGAACCTTTCGGTGAATGACTTCACATTTTCACTTGGTCCTCTACGAATGGTGACAAACTGATTGTACATAAGGATTGGGTCAACTAGATTTTTGTTGAATTGATTGAGAAACATTACCTCTAGTTGAGACAAAGAAGTGATAGACCCTAAAGGTATACCAGTAAACCAATCGTATGCAACCTTGTCCAAGGTGTAAGGGAAACATCATCATACCAAACTCTTAAATGATTCACGTAAATTTTGAATGCTTGAATATGTTCTTTTGCGGGGCTCGTCCCATTAGACAAAAATCGAGGAAGATATGTTTCAAAACTGAAGGGTAAATTATGTTGAACTCTAGGTATATTCAATGGGTTACTTAGAATCCATGGTGTAAACATGGCCATTAGTGAAACTTAAATAATACAACTTTAATACAAAATTTGTTAGTCAAAGAAATATCTTGCAAAGAATCATGAAATGACTAACAATCCTCCAATATTTCACATATAAATCATCATGTTAGCATCATTCAGAAGATAAAAATCAATTATACCATATAATCAAAGAGCATTCTCCAATTTACAAAAAGGTTAGCCTTAATACATCATCAATTAGAGAACATTAGGATCAATGAAAGTGATCAATATGTAAACAAAACTTTGTTAGTCAAGACCAATTCTTTCGAATAAACCTTCAAGTAAACTTGAACAAGATAGCATCCATATAGCAATAAAGTAAACGAATTCAATACCTCCTTCTAGTGCCAATTTTATTGTGCATGAAGGAGGCCAAAGATAATAGTCAAAAGGGACATGAAATATTCAACAATTCAAAGATCTTAAGTACCAATGAACAATATAACATTTACAATCATAATAAAATGAACCACTTTATGCCCTTCTTCTAGTGCCAATTTCGTTGAGTGAAAATTATGCCCAATTGCAAAGTTTTTACCATAGTCAGGATTTTGAGACAAAATCCTCTCTTAAAAATAATTTAGAACAACTTATCCAAGGTTCCTTTTAGCTTAAAAGCATGCACATGTGTATCTAAAAGCAAATAAATGAATTACCAAGTGCTAGAACACATTAGTGTCTTGCAAGTGATTGTAAACAAGGGGCCTGTGGTATGATTAATTTGTGATTGCCTTACTTGAATCATTTGAATGCGCTGAAATGCAAGTGCTCTTGTTTCTTATATTTTCTTAATCCGACCTGCCCTGAATCCCTCTTAGTGTGTTTATTTAACATTTAGATTAGAGTTGCAAAGTAGAACATGTTGTGGATTATCCACTTCATTTTAAGGATCTCTTCCTTTAATGTGAGATTGAAATTAGTGATTGATGTTAGTAGGTTCAGTTTTATCTTGTCTATTTATTGACCTTACTGATTGCAAATTTAGAAAGTTAGATTGTTAGAAAGTTAGAAAGTTAACATTCCTTTATTTTATTTGCACTTTATTTTATATTGAGGGTTAGTGGAGTCAATAATTATTTTTATCTGAATTAGAAATAAAAAATGAAGTTAGGAAGTGTTGTGGATTATCCACTTCATTTTATTATCTTGACTTATCTATAATTTTTAGGTTAGTAACCCTCCATCCTATGTTAATTTTATCTTCTTATGCAAATGAAATATTGTGCAGAAAATAGAATGTAACTGAGCTAAAAAAAAAGGAAAACTGGAACATTAATGCAAAAAACCTAGCATAATACTACCCTACACAGGAAAACTAGAGATAGTGAGAAATTTTAAAAGGGTAACACGACATAATAAAACTTGCAAAATTACAATTTGAGTTAAATCAAGTGCATAACCTCTAAGGAACATAAATGGAATCTACACCCCACAAATCTTCACGTAGTGCAACCCTTTTACAGTATGAAACACCAGGTAGAAATCCAGGAAATAATAGAAAAAAGAGAGATAGTAAAACACTACCCTTTGAAATTATCTCCTCCAGTCTTGCTCACAAATTGCAAGTTTCTAAATTTGTTTGCATTAAAATAGAATAATGGTCTCTTTTGTTACAAAAATTCTAGCCTCTCGAAAATAGACTTCCATGGATATTTAAGGGTTTTAGGAGCCTTTTCATTTCAACTTCCTTTACAAAAATAGAAGCATAAGGTGAAATGAAACACACAAACCCATTGACCTTATTAAACTATTTTAACACTCCTGAAACAAAATAAAAATAATAATAACTTCAAAATAAATCATTCTCCTTTCCTTATATCTCCTTTTTTATTTGAGTTCCCCTTTATCCCTATTCACACATATTCTAACAATAAAAATTAACCCTATGAAAGAAAAAATATTTATCAACCCTAGCAATAGGGCATATGAGCATAGAGCACTACGAAGGCCTTAGATATTCACAAAATACCCATAAAAATATTATACATGACACCTTAGGTGCTAACACCCGATATAAAACAACAAAAAATAAAAATCCCCCTTTTTTTTTTCCTTTGGGCAGCACTGATGCGACTCAAAAAAAGGTCGATAAGATGCAAGCCTTATCTAGATTACCCCCACTACAACACCCAAGGCTTGGGTTGAAACCAAATATCCATGATGCTGCTTTTATTTCCTTCTTCCTGCGCTTGGCACCCATCAAACATGACTCTATCCTTTAACACCTACTACAAGACCATAAATTGGTCACTACATGCATCATGTATAATCCACTCCTCTATTTTATAGTCAGTTCGGGCCTGTGGTCGACCCTCGAAGACACTCTGAAACTTCATTGTGTTTCAACATGTTCTCTCCTTTTGGGAATTCAAAGATAAATAATGCATTTAAGTATGGGTTTCCTAGCACTCAATGAGAGTTAACCATGTCTCCCAATATCATGTTGAGCCCTCCTGTGCCATGGACCTATGATCAAAACGCCTCTGTCACCCCTTCCACTCATTGTCCTTTGATAGTTGTTAGATGGGGTGTTATCCCATAATTTTATGACAATAGATCTCTATGCATCTTAAATTGGCTACCTCTACCGTTCTAGTTGTGATCAATGTTTACTATGTAGCCTACCCTACAAGCCTGGACAATTGGTGTGCCATGTGTGAGCCATTGATGGGCAAAGGTTTTTTAACTTTGTTATGGGAAAATCAATTATCCCACATTCATGATGTTTCATCCTTCGAGCACTTCATAAGGCATGTTTCACCTTAGTTTATTTGACTATCTTCAGGCGATATCTTCCCTTTGCCATTCAATACGAAGGTCTCTTCGATAACTCACCCCATCATCAACCCTTGTCGATCACCTTGTGATGGCATGTCCTTGATATTGGCTTATGTCATGTCCGTGCTCCATGCCCTTGCTTTGGATCATGTCCTATCCGCATTCCTTGGGATTTTATCCCTGTGAAACATAGAAAAACATATTTTAAACACCAATAGTAGCTTCACAATCATGATTAAAACATAGTGTAAAAGGGAACTGTAGCTACAAAATTACGTCAAGGTCCTCGTGGTATATTGAGACCATTTATTAACTACAATAAAATTATAAATAAACAAACTCAAAAACCCAAAATAAAATAAATAAAGGACCAAATAAAAGAAAATACACATAAATGATTAACATAAAAAATAGACAACAAATACTATAACAAATTAACAACAACAATAAAATAAACAAACTATAAAAGGATCAATAAAGACAATAACACCAACAACATATAAAAGAATCAATAACACCAAACAAAAGGAAACACTCGCTTTTGTTAGCCAAAATGACCCCTTTATTTTTGATATCCAAGAAGAAGCATCATGGGTCAATTGTGAGGAACCAAAATGCATCATGATATCCCATTAGTCCAATTTACTGAAAATTTCAAGTGGGTCCCCAACATTGGGGTTAGTTGTGAGATAGTCATAACATGCTTTTTTACAAAGATAGTAGTCTACTCTGAATTCTTTGAGTGCATGCCTATTTGCAAAGGTAGTAGTTTGCTTCGAATCTTGTGAGTGTGTGTTAAAATGATGATGATGGTATGAATTTCGAGCGATCAGTGGTCCTCGACCTAGGTTCAAACCTTGGAGGTATGCCCATTTGCAAAGATAGTAGTCTGCTCCAAATTATTTGAGTGCGTTCTAGACCGATATAGTAGCCTACTCCGAATTCTTTGATGCATGCTAGACTGAGGACAACTGTATGAATCTTGAGCGATTAGTGGTCCACTTCGTGTCGGGTTATAAAATAATGATGTGGTATAGGCTTGTTGGAGGTAGCCCCTATGTTTTGAACCTTGGTCTTGAAAGTTACTAAAAATAGTGTGGATGTAACCAACTCTCTTATGCATCTAAATAATAATAATAAGGTTTTTGGATTAAATATTATGTTTTTATTGTGTGAATTATGAAAGTATGAAAATACTATAAATTAAGTGCTATACTTGAATAGTTGTAGATTTTTTTTTTTTGGAAATATATAGTAACAATTGAAGCAAACTTGGGATATATTGAGGGTCACCCTTACCATGAATCAAACTTGGGTATATATAAAAAGAGCCCAACACTTTTACCATTACAATTTTGTGATAAAGAAATACAATTGTAAAAGATATGTTAATATATATATATTTGATAACATATTATTATATATAAATTGTTGATACAAATATACACATACCTAAACTTAATTAAATTGGAGAAAAAGGTGATCAAAAATGATGAAAACCAAATTTATAAAAAAAAAAATTGATATTAAAACATGAAACTCAATTTATAACTTTTATTATGGCAGGAAATTCCCATTAAAAATAATAAAACTAAAATCATAATAATAACATTGAGAAAGACAATTTTTATATGTTTGACTAATTTAAAATTTTAATAAATATATCAAAATTTTAAACATAATATATAAAATATAAATTTAGAGAAAAAATAAAAATAAATTAATTAATTAATTAATTTACATTACTATTAAAAATAAACCATTAAATAAAATTAATAATTCTTATACGCATATTTAACCTCTTGTAGAAAAACCAATCAATTCTCATCAAATATAAAAATTTAATATTTTTTAACAACTCTAAATAGTAGGTCCGAAGTGTAGATGAGGCCCAAAGTTTAAATTTGGGCCTCACCGGAGGTCTACACTAAAATAATAATAGGTTTTATTTATATGAATAAGTTTTTGAAGTCTGGTTGAGTAGTGGGCGAAGAATTTTGATCTGAAGAGTTCTAAAAGGCGGAGGCCTTGATGGGAGGTCAAGAGTTCAGTGGGAAGTGGAGGCCCTTAACGTGAAGAGCTGAAGGATTCTTTATTTTTTTAACACTCCGCAGTATTCCTCATGCACTGCTTCCTATTGACAACAAATAAAATAGCTTTTAACATAAAATGTATTGGGTAATGTTGGTGCACTAATTAAGATAGTGGCAAATGTAACAACGTATTATTGATTTCCCTATATACTAATTTTTTTTATTGGTAATGTGAACTGCTTCAGTCTACATGCACTGCACTGCTTTCTAAAACAAATAATATAGTTTTTAACATAAAATTTATTGGGTAGTGTGCATCATGAAATTTAAATGACCTGGGTATTACGTTATCCATCCACTAAATATTTTTCCGTCAATTATCCTATAAGAGTTGCCATAAATGTATTAGCATTCGTCACTGAATGCGTTTCACTAATAGTTACAGTTTAATAATATTCATACGACGGCACCGCCCGTCATATAACGAATAAGAAGTGGTCTGAATATTGTTTCCAATATAATGTCGTCAGGTCTTATTAAAAATTTATTACGTCCATGTTTTCCTTCAGCCTGGTGGTTGGCACGCCATTGTTTCTCATCTTTCCTCAAATCATATCCAGTCTTGTTTGCTAAAGCCTCTGTAATATGAAATGTTGATGAAAGGTACCAATTAAGGACAATTTAAAGTCGGTTATGACGGGGTATAACCCTACATAAATTGACCAGAGCATCTAAACAGTGTTAATATATTTATCTATTATAATGTTGATGTCCTTGGGGTTAGGAATTGTTTCTCAATCACGTAGAGGTCATCGTAGGGTATGTATACCTTAATTAAGATTAGAATCTTCCATATTATTCAAATGAAAGTGGGAGGAATGGAATATATTAACCAACGACCTTATTTCTTAGATTTATAAAAGTTCAAGGTATTTATATAGTATTTATAAGGCTTACGTCCTAATCTATTGCAATTATTATTTTACTCCATAGGTTTTATTCACGTTATGGAGTTAAGTGTAAGCAACCATAAAACCTGTAGGCTCATGTCATGCCATTCTAAAAGCGAAGAAATAAATTTATTTTAATCCTAATGTATTTTAGGGGAGGTTTTATCTAATCCGTAACACGGACTTTTATTTTCAGCGCTATCAGTTCTAAGAAAGTACATTATACGTGTTTTTATCCAACTAATCGGAGGTTCCAAAAGATTTTATTATGAAACAATACTAAACTTAAACTTAGTTAAGATTGGATGAATTGATAAATTTTGGTATTTATTAAGAAGAGATTTAAGTTCAAATATTGAAGGTAAGTTTTTTGGTAAAATAATAGATTGTAGAAACTACTTTCCCAGTGAGTTACCTGCCAACCCAACCATGACGGTTTTAATCCCACATCACCTGTGATCTCCTTATACTGGTTTGCTAATAATGAAGTGAGGTAGGAGTTATAGAGGCTGTTCCCGAGCACAGGTTAAGGTTTGAAGAATTATAAAGGGAGCTCCAAAAATTTAAACTAAATCTGATAATAGAAAATGATATATATATATATATATATATATATTTTTTGCATATGAGAGTTGGTCACAACCATACCATATTAAAAAGAGTAAGGTAAACCAAAAACTATTTCCATCAAACTTATTTCCTTATATAAAATATGATATAAAAATAAAAAATTACAATGATATAAGAATTTTTTTGTTCTTACCTCAAGTTTCACATAAAATTATACTTTATAATTAAATTTATTTATTTATATTTGACTGATAAAGCTAGTAAATGTATAAAACTCCAACCTATAAAAACAGGCTTAATGTGCTTCGTATTATGATCAATTAAAGATAATAATCGGCATTTTAAATTAGACCCATAATACATCATTTAAAAAATATATATATTTTATTAAAGAAAAGGCATAGTAATGGTAATGGTAATGGGTATATTAGACTAAATCACCTAGTATGTATATATATAAATATATAATTATAGTATTTTAAAAGATAATATATATATATATATATATATATTTTTTTTTATATTATTTATTTGATATTATATTATTTAATATAAAACATAATTTTTTAATTAATCAAATTTTTTAATTATATATATAAAATTAAAAGGAAAATTATTTTTATTTAAATATATAAATAGTTGTGGTTACTCACATGATGCGAAGGAAAATAATAATTGGATGTTGGAAAATTTTACTTATTAATATTATAATTATATACACTATGATGATTTTTGGTGGTCTTACATGTAAAATAAAATAATAATTGGATGTTGGAAAATTTTACTTATTAATATTATAATTATATACACTATGATGATTTTTGGTGGTCTTACATGTAAAATAAATTTATTTAATTTTTATATGTGTTACGTTTTATGATATATTTTAGTTATTTAATTATTTTTATTTATAATTGTATATATAAATTTATAAATATTTATGTTTATATAATTAAGTTTGTTATTATTGAATGAAGTATAGGCTTATTTATTTAAGATGTTTTATTTTTAAAATTAGAAAATATACAATTTTTTATCATTCCAAAAATTTTGGGGCAGAGTTTTGATAAGTAACTTATAGAAGTGTTATCTCAATATATTAATTATAGTTTTTTTTAAATTAAAAAATTAAGTATTATGTTCGTATTTTTTGAGTGCTTTGAATTATGATTTATGTTGTTTTACATTGCTATATTGCTGCATCTTCTTATTATAGTCATCATTCAATGATTTTCTTATTAATGTAAGAAAAATGAGGTTCTTTAACTCTTTCTATATGTTATTTCCATTGATAATGGAATGTTACCACCTTTTTTTGAGCCACCTGGATAATATTTCTTTCATAACTAAAACATAGTTTTTGAGCGATCATAAAAGAAGGAGCGATAATGTTTCTTTCATAACTCAAACATAGTTTTTGACCGATCATAAAAGAACGCTCCTTGTTCAAT
This sequence comes from Wollemia nobilis, assembly GCA_028583015.1. Lineage (NCBI taxonomy): Eukaryota > Viridiplantae > Streptophyta > Pinopsida > Araucariales > Araucariaceae > Wollemia > Wollemia nobilis. The sequence continues at coordinate 4,796,362 of JAQPPZ010002224.1, forward strand.
TTGAATATTTTGTATTTATACTTAAATGATTTCAAGGATTGATATTTAGTAAGTAGACGCCTATTTTGATAATAAAAATAAGATAAAAAATATTGCATTTAACAAAAGTTTTCTTTTTATTTATTTATTTATTAATTAATTAATTAATTAATTTATATATATATATATATAAAATATGTTTCTTTCATAACTAAAACATAGTTTTTGAGCGATCATAAAAGAACGCTCCTTGTTCAATTTGAATATTTTGTATTTATACTTAAATGATTTCAAGGATTGATATTTAGTAAGTAGACGCCTATTTTGATAATAAAAATAAGATAAAAAATATTGCATTTAACAAAAGTTTTCTCTTTATTTATTTATTTATTTATTTATTAATTAATTAATTAATTTATATATATATATATATATATATATATATATATATATATATATATATATATATATATATATATATAATATGTTTCTTTCATAACTAAAACATAGTTTTTGAGCGATCATAAAAGAACGCTCCTTGTTCAATTTGGATATTTTGTATTTATATTTAAATGATTTCAAGGATTGATATTTAGTAAGTAGACGCCTATTTTGATAATAAAAATAAGATAAACAATATTGTATTTAACAAAAGGTTTTCTCTTTTTATTTATATATATATATATATATATAGTTTTAATCAACAAAATATTTCCACCTCAAGCTAATAATCACAGAGAAAACTACTGTTTTGAGAATAACTTTGTATTTATTTTTATTGTTTAGATATCAAAGTTTAGTTTATATATAAAAAGTCCTTTCAAGTGGCATAAATTATTTTTCTAGAAACTATGTATATATCACATGTGAAGATTTAGGCCTTAATATCCACATTGGGGTCCTATGTTTATAACTAGTTGATCTCATATTGTTTGATACAAAACAATAATTTTATAATTAAATATTTATTTATTTATAGTATAATTAAACTAAATTGTTAACATAAAAATAAAAATTTTAGTCCAAAGCTCGTAGAACTAGACGCTTGTCCCTTTCCTAGCGCTTTAGCACATAGAAGGTTTAAAATAATTGTGGCATGGTGGTTATAAGGGGGGACTGCACAAAGAACTATGTAACAACTTTTGAAGAAAATAACACAGAATAATGTAGTAACCATAAAAGTCAAATAGGTTTCCTGGATTAGTGGCATCTACCAATTCCACCATGTAAATTCAAAAAAAAAATCAAACATTTAATTTTTTAATTTAATTATAAGAATGTCAAATTATAAAAATAGTAGTTTATGGCTTGTAGTTTTCTAAAAAAATAATTTGTGTATTACATGGTCAAATGCAACTTCTACTCTTCTAAAAAAAATGGTTGTTGCTCATTTGAAGTGAAAGAACCCATTAGAATTTTCCTATAAAAGATAATGGAAATTTTTCTTATATATATATATATATATATATATATATATATATATATATATATATATATATATACTCTTTGTGAATGTATGTGCATACACAATCACTTTTATGTCTTTATACATAGAACCTATTTTTGTGTTATTAGTTTTACAATGGTATATTTTACAAGTTTAGTTATCTTAAATTAAGATTTCATGCATGAGCTTATATTTTTAGATGATGGTATAATCAAGTTTTATATCATCCCAAATATTGAATTTATCTCTAGGTTTTGTTATATATGACTCATGGAGGTGGCACACAAGTGTAATAGTTTCTTAACGCAAATAGTATTATGTTGATATAGTGAGTGATTTTGATATTGATATTATAATTCTATGCTATTTTTTCTTCTCAATATTGTCATCATTCCAATAAATTTATTATTAATGTATGTCAAGTGATGTTCTTCCACTCTATTTGTAGGTTATATTTATTTATATTTGAATGTTATCATTATTTATTTAAGTAATCTTAGAAATACTTGTTTCATAAGTTAAACACAATTTTTGAATGATGGCATGAAACTTTTCTTGTCTAATTTAGATACCTCGTGTTTATAAAATTGGCATCATTTTAAGTAATAACATTTTTATATGTAAGAGATATGTTTTGATAATAAAATAGATGATATATTTGTAATGAACTATTTTTATTTTGATAATTTTTATATTATCTAGCTTGAGACATGCTCCAGGTCAAGCTTCACAACCATTGAAAACTTAGTAATAAAATAACAAGTTTTTTATTTTCATTAATCTAAATGACAATGTAAAATAATTTTAGTGACATAAATTATTATTTTTACATTATTCTAATCCAAGTTTAAAGTTGAAGTGTTAAAGAAGATGGGTAGATAGATTTTTTTCTTACAATGTATCAATATAAAAAATCTAGGATAATATTAATATATATATATATATTTTATGAGGAACCTTTTATATACAACATATCCGCAACATGTGAGGGGAGAGATTTGAACCTGGGAGTATATCCAACTCCTCTACATGAGCGGATAATATTAATATTTTTGATATCTTAAAAATAAAATTTCAAATTCCATGAGAATAAAAAATATAATTTAGTGTTTTGAGTGAAACATTTTTTCCTTGTGTTAATGTAATAAATGCATTGATAGTTGAGAGAAGATACCTTATTTTTTATTATACATTTTGAAATTTTATTTATGCTACCATTTTTATTTTGTATTATTTATTTATGAGAAAACAATATTTTTTTTAATAAATATTTTTTCCTTATGACTTTGATCAAAAAATAAAAAATAGAAATATGTACTCATCTACTAAAAGCAAAAACAAAAGTAAAAATAAATTAAATATTAAATAATTAAAGAATTATTTTCAAGATATATGTAATTGTAAGTAATATGTAATTCTAAACAAAAGTAATTAGAATGATTATAAGCTAGAAGTATGAAAATATTTGACATTAAAATAAAAATACTACTTAGTATTGAATACAATCTATGTAAAAAAATTTAATAAATCAACCTAACACAATACCTTTGAGGTACAAAGAATGTAAAAACCTTGTAAATCTAAAAACTAAAAAATATTTTAAATTATCTGTAGATAAAACTAACTTTAATGAAATATGAATATACTAAAATTCCTTAGAACTATAAAAAATATAATCTTTTATAATATTAATTAGATATACTAAGCATGCATAATATTTAGTGTTTAATTTTAAAATTTTAATTTTATTTACACATATGTTTCGTTAAGTTAAAAAAAAAAAAAAAAAATTATAACTTTGAATGTCTTTCTAAAAAAGTATATTCTTTTAATATTAAATAATTTCTAAACAAAATATAAATATACCATAATTTTTTAGAATTGTAAAATATATCACATTTATAAGGTTTAATTAAACCAATAAATTAATCACATTTTAAAATATATATTTTTAAATTTAATTTTTTAATTATATATATATATATAGATAGATATATAGTTAAGTTATTAATTAAATTTAATTAAAAAATTTATAACTTTAAATGTATTTTAGAATAAAGGGGTATAATAAAGGGGTATGTGTATACCTCCTTTGATATTAAATAATTTTTACAAGACAATGTAAGTTTTATAATCAAAATCTCAATTTTAATTTAGTTAATTTAATGTAAATTTAAAAATGTAAGTGTACAATGTTAATTTAATATTAAATAATTTTTACAAGACAATGTAAGTTTTACAATCAAAATTTTAAGTTTAATTTAGTTAATTTAATATAAATTTTAAAATGTAAGTGTATGTAGGATATCATTAAATGAAAATACGGAAAAAATATTTAATCAAAAATATATTATACTTAAGGTGAAAAAAATATTATACAAGTTTACCCATATTTCTTTTATTTTTAACGAGTTGATTCATATATTTTTTTTTTCGATTTGGTTACAACCACATTATTTTTAGTATCCACATAGTTTTAGTAGCTGAGAAGGATTCAAACCACACGTGTTGCATCCACAAAACATATTCCTTCCACCTCATTGTTTTTTCAGCTTGATCACCGAATATGTACCATCAATATGGTGTGCACTCAAAAAATTCAGATCAAACTACTACCTTTGCAAAAGGCTTTCCCCAAAGTTTTACAAAATACCTTCTCCAAAGTTTAAACCTAAGTCTCTTCTTGGTAAGTGCTCAAATGAATTAAAATATATTTGTCATATTCATTAATTTAAATTAAAGTAAATTAAATTATATTTTCTAGGTATAACATTGAATAAATCTTGGCTAAGATTAAATAATTCATACTTACAAAGTAAATAATGTTTTAATACTTTGTTTTTCAATAGCCATTATAGATGTATTTGTAAACATAATAAATTATAATATTTGACTCTTAAGCTAAACATATTGTATGGTAACTCTTTTTGTATTTTCTAAATTTTATCTTGGAAAAAGCATCAACAAGTATAAGAAGGCTAGAGAATAAGATATTTTATATATCATGTTCTAAATTATATTGTATAAACACTTTTTCCCTTGAAATATATCACTTTACAAGTTCATTTATGATTAAAATTTTAATTTAAATTTAACATTTGAATTATTTTATAATTGATTTTGTTTGAGGGAGATATTGTCCAAAAGAAGTGTCTAGAAATTCTTTAAAATCACGTCTAACATAAAATTTTTGAAGGAATTTTATATGTATATTTAAATTAATCAAATCTTTGTTTAACAAAATAATATTATTAAAAAATATAATTAATATTAATATTCATTTAAAAACTAATAATGTTTAAATGTATTTTTAATTTAAAAATATATATTTATATAAGTATGTATAAAAAAACATGTTTAATCAACTTATAATATAGAGAATTTCAACGTTTTTAGCTTATACATGTTTAATCATAATTATGGATATAGAGAGTTTCAATGTCCTTATCTTGCTAACAACGTCTTGATAACACATCTTGTTTCGCTTTAAATAGCACTTAAAAGAACATGTAGTACACCTAATTTTCAGTTAGCATAGAACGAAAGGAAGTAATGCCTAATTTTCTACAAGAGCATATAGGTGTTGCTCTAGTGCAATAAGAAATTCAAGGAATATGTCTGATGCTCTTCTTAGTTCCGATGCTACTAAATTATCATAATGTTTAGATATTGCCAGGCACCAAACAAAAGAAAAGATAAACTAAAAATTCTCTCAGGCACCAAACAAAAGAAAAGATAAACTAAAAATTCTCTTATCTGGCTAAATTAAACAATTGCTTATGGTTGTAAAGAAGAGACAGATTTTTGGAGGTTCCCTCACTTACATTCGGAGCTCACTACTGCTAACATGGTGAGATTGGCTAAACATAATTATAAAACTCGCTGTGATAAGCGTCAGTGATTAGCCGCTAACTCATATGCATCGTATCTTTACTCAATAAAAAACAATACATTATTAATCAAACCAGAGGAGGCTATGAGCAGTCTAGGTCTAGGGGAGGCATTTATTACCTGCCAAGCCGTGAGCATCATGTCCATGTCTTGCTTGATTTTAAAAGGTACAGCATGATTTCAGTGCTCAATCGTTAGCCCTGTAATTAAAACTCTAGGGATGGCACCCCAGGCCGCAAAAATTCCCCATTTTTTAGGATTAGGTAGTAATAAAATAGAAGGGGAGGAGTTCAATATTTATTCTTGTTCTATGAGTTGGCATTTTGAACTGTGCCTCTTATTTAGGGACATTTATGCTTGTGGTCAATTTAAGAAGCTGATTAGTCGTTTTTGCATTTCATGCCTACTTTCCAATGTATATTCTTAGCATCATTCCGCCAAAATTTAAATATTTATATGAGTTCCATCATCCACCTCACAAGAAAAGCCAGATGTGTCGGTTTTGATAATTTGCTCTCTGAACTTTTTAATAATTTGGACATTGCATAAGTCAGTGAGAGCGACAGGTTCCAACTGAGAAAAAAACTAGTAATGATTGAATCAGAAGTGAGGCTGCCGGCTTGAAGAGAGTAAAGAATTATATGTCTTTCAGCTGATTAGGAAATGTCGAGATCTATGGCCCAGCCTATTTCTTCAACTTGTTTGTCGGAGGGGAGCACTGTGCGATGGAAAGGCCTCCCATAAAATCTGAAGCATTGCCCAAGATTTGGTGAGAGACTTATTAGTCCTTTTTGTTTTTGGTCCTAACATGTCACGGTGAGAGCCTTTTTAAAGTTACGTCTTGCTTGAATCGTTGCCGCCTGATCTTTGTTTTGTTTTCTGAATCTCATGTCTATCTCTTCTTGATGTAAAGTACCCACTACGGACAAGCAGGAGCTCGGAGAAATTTATAACTCTCTGATCTGAAGCTGAATCTGTGTCTTGCTACTCACTACCTGGTGTTTTAAGTCGATTGCTGCCATGGATGTCAGGGAGCGTTGGATGGATTTCCCATCGCAATTGTTTTCCGTCGACGAACTCAATGTTGGTAATAGCAGATCGGTCGGCAAGTTCTGGGACCTGCTGCCGGCGCCCTTCACGGCATTGAATTCGAAGTCGTTCAGCAACGAGGTCAGCAGAACTGCCAGCCCCGGATCGGATTTGTCCTACGACGACGACATGGACGTTGTGCCGTATCCCAACTTGATCACCACCACCATGGAGGGCTTGGGGCCCTGTGACAATCACTACTTCAATGCAATTTCTTCTGATTTTGGAGATGGCCGAGAGCTCATGGACTTCACCAGAGCGCCCTGTTCTGGGCAAGTGGAGCCAACCATTAGCGACATTGAGCAGAATCCAAATTGGGGGTTCGTGGCGCCCACGGCTGCAGAGAAGTCCTCGCTCCGTCCAGAGCGCCAGGAAACAAACAAATGGGGGAAATCCGAGGACTCGGTTTTCTCGACTATCTGCTCAAGCCCCAGCGGTGACGGAACCGCGCCTGCGGATCGGGCCACTAGAGGAGTTTTTTCGGCGGCCGTCGAGGGTTTCTTCGGGGTGGAATCCTTGCCGCAACTGCCGGACATTCCGTCGATGATGCTGGATTCGAGCGTGGTCATACCCGATGAGAATTCTAAGGGTGAGGAGGCGGCAGACTACAGGGGCATGCGGCTTGTACATCTGCTGATGGCCGCCGCGGAGGCCGTGGAGGCCCGAAACCGCGACCTGGCTTCGGTGATATTGGTTCGGCTCAAGGCATTGGCATCTCCCATGGGGAACACCATGGAGAGGCTCGCCGCTTATCTCTCCCAAGGCCTCCACACCCGTCTCGAGGGAGGCAGAGGACCGGGCCTGTTCCCGTCGGCGAACCCGGACTCCATTCCGGGCGACGTGCTGGCGTCGTTCCAGGTCCTTCAGGAGATCTGCCCCTACATCAAGTTCGGGCACCTGAGTGCGAACCAGGCCATTCTGGAGGCCGTGCAGAGAGAGCGCCGGGTTCACATCATCGACTTCGACATCATGGAGGGCATCCAATGGCCTTCCCTCATGCAGGCGCTGGTCACCAGGAAGGAGGGTCCGCCACACCTCCGGATAACCGCGCTCACCCGGGCGTCGACGGGCTCGCCGGCCAACCGGCGAGGCCTCTCCACCGTCCAGGAGACTGGCAAACGCCTGGCGGCATTCGCTGCCTCCATCGGGCTGCCCTTCTCCTTCCACCAGACGAGGCTCGACAGCGACGAAATGTTCAGGCCCTCCACGGCTAGGACAGTGAAGGGCGAGGCTCTGGTGGTCAACTGTATGCTCCACCTTCCCCATATGACCCACCGGAATCCCAATTCGATTTCCTCCTTTCTCGCCGGCGTCCGAGACCTCAATCCCCGCATTGTGACTCTCGTAGAAGAGCAGCTCACTCCCATGGACGCCGACCGATCCTACACCGCCCATTTCATGGAAACCTTCCACCATTATTCTGCAATTTTTGACTCCGTGGAAGCAAGTTTCCCCCCCCAGAGCGTAGCTAGATCTCTGGTGGAGCGTATTTTCTTCGGGCCTCGAATCGCCAGCACGCTTGCCTCGAAGCACACCCAGCTCAACAGCAATAATACCATCATTTTCAACGAGAAGAAGAACTGGAGTTCGTTTATTGGTTCACAGCTTGGTTTTCATAGCTGCCCTCTGAGCATGTTTAATCAATGCCAGGCGAAGCTGCTTCTGGGCCTGTTCAACGATGGATACAGAATTGAAGAGGAGCATGGTAAATTAATATTGGGGTGGAAATCGAGGCCTGTAATTTCTGTATCCAGTTGGGTTCCAATTCAAGCCTAGAATTGTCTTCCTACTCTGTTTTCCCCGAACAAAAAAAAACATCCTTCGGGAGTACAAAATGTAAGAGTATTTCTTCGGCATCTTGTCCAATGTCAACTTAAAACTTTTATTTCATTCTGGTGGTGTGAATTGCAGGAGAAACTTTGTTTACTTTCTTAGTGAGTCGTCTGTGTTTAGGAGACAGTAGGCCAACAACTAGATATTCTAATAATTTACAGCCGATAAAAAGAAACATTTGTCTAGATTTTTCAGGGTGAGGATTTCGTCTCCTTGTCAATAATCTTGCTATTTTGTATGTTTGTGTTTTGTTCTATTTACTTAGCTTCAATCAACAGTTGACATTTGCCGAATTGCTTATTTTGTAAACCGATTTGCTTAATGAACATGTTTTAGATTTTATCCACAAATTTCATATGCCCAAGGGCAGTTGGTAGATTGCGAGGAGGGAAATTTTTAAAAATATCACCCACGCCATGCATTTCCAAGGCCAAAATCACCGAAAGCGTGCATCACCAACCACGATTTGGTTGAAGTTTAACACACAGTAATGCCAAAGGCTATTTAATTTTGTTATTTAAAAAACGCTGTATTTATTTTAAAAATTTGTGATAACTCGTAAGTTTATTTTCGAATATGAAGCCGGATATATACGCTTGGGTGAAAGTGATATTATCGGATATGGACTGGTGAAATTCAAGGAAAACATCATCCCAATATCCGGACAGATTGGCTAATAATAGCTGATTGCCTTGCCTTTGACCCGATAACGGTATATGTTTCAAAATATCAAAATATAACCCCGTCAGCTGGAAAAAGAAGTTTCAAAAGATGCATCGAATATTATTAATAAGTTAGAATATATTTAAAATTTGTTGTTATTTTTTTTTGGGTTATATAGAAGAGATGTTCCCAATCATACTATTTGTCCTAATTGATAAATGTAATGTTTACACTAGAGGTGTTGCTTGCTTCCATCAAACTTATTCCGCTGCGTTATTGTTGATTGGGTGTGAAAGGGATCATTGTGGGTCTTGCTCAAAGTACTACCCTTACAAAAGGCTGCCCCCAAGATTTGAACTGGATGTTTTCTTAATAAATATACAAGCACTTATCAATCCACCTACCCTATGATATTTAAAAAAAAAAACTTAAATTTTAAATTTAATTCACAATACATATTACTAATCTTATTAATATATCTATATATCCACATGATATATGTGTCACTGACCTTGTTAAACATATTTACATGTATAAATTATTTATTAAATGGTTAAAATTGGGATGATATGTAGCATGCTACAGACAACAATTGACAAAGAGATGAACCAAATACAAAATAGATTCTTTAAAAAGTTTGTCTTCCTATTGGTTAGCGGATAGCGTAATGAACAAACAAATAGATATAAAAGAAAAAGTTATAATAAATAGTAAAAATTAAAGACACAACAGAGGAAGAAATAGAATAAAAGTTACAACAGAGGAAGAAATAGAAGGAAAGGGGGACCATGGAGAAGGCAAGGGGAGAAAAGTGAAATCCATTATAATATTTAAATTATTAGGATGAGTTATGCTTACAAATAGAGTTGAATGTTTCATGTTTATTACTTTAACCATTTGTATATTGTTTGAATTAAATGTGTATGCATTAATGACATATGAAAATTATAATTTATATATATTATTTTTAAATATAGTTAGTATGTATTCTTATATTTTTTAGCATTATATGATTAGAATATATTTATTTTATTTTATATAAAATTTAAAAAATAATATAATATTTAAATTTTATATATAATGTGAAAGAACATGCATTGTATTTATTCACATGTTTACTTTTTACTTTTTGAGATATGTTTAGTAGTCTTGCGTTTTCTTTTAAGTGGTTCAGTTATTTTATACTCTTAATAGTTGTAGTTGTATTTATTCATTTACTCTTTTGCTATTCTTATGTTTTCTTTTACGTGGTTGAGTTATTAAATACTCGTAAAATTTGTAGTTTAATTTAATATTTGAGAATATTAAAATTAAAAAAATATTTTTCAAAATAAATATAAGTAAATTAAAAGTTATGAAAGGAGAGTACACCCATAATTTGAGGTTATATATTCCTTTTTCTTTTTGTTGTGTTTTACAAATATTAATCAAGAATGCGTTTATAGAAGTTTTGGGTTGTGCGGGGTATTAATGCTTTCATTTTATGAAGATACCTTTTACAAGTTTATATAAACTATAATTTTATTTCATTTAAATGATATAAATTAATATTTTTCTATGTGATTCCTATGCTTCCAATTCCTCTAGTTTCTTGAGAAGATCTATTTCATTACTCAATTCCTATCCATTTAGAAAACAATTAAATGGAATCAAACATTACCTAATATTGTTGAAAAGAAATACACAAAAATCAATGCCTATAATTTAAGGGTGTTTGTGTGCATCAAATAATTTTAATAAATAAAAATAGAATATACTCAAATTGATAACCAAATTGTTTGTCTAGCTTAAACATATAATATAATACAAAGATAGTTGTGGTCTCAAATGAAGGTTAACTATCACATATTTCAATATTTTCCTTAATCTAAACAAGGAGCATGGAGAGAAATGCTTACAAGTTATCCCTCTTGAACATGCAATCTCATGGCAAAAGAATACACATTAAAATATTTACCTCATGTTTCAATGTGGTGTTCACTGATTACAAACCCATTCATAATTCAGCTTACACCATTCGATGGCTTTTAAAATTGAGTTATTATTTTTATTTTGTTATTTAAAATATCTATAATATTTAAAAAAATATAATTAATAATCTATTTGTATTGGTCTGATCCCACTTTAGGAAGAGAGCACACATAAGCATCTCCAAAAATAGGTAATTTTTCCTTAGAAAATATAATTCTATCTAACCTAATATGAACGAGTTGGTCCCAAATTCGTGTTACCCCATGTATATTTATTGCCTTTAAGCTCAAGATCCATTAATTCATTTTTATTCACAAAAAATGCAAAATCCTCCATACCTCTCGAAATGCATGTAATTCCCTCTTTATTTTTAGATTGGAACAATGAAGAGTTGAAATCTCCAACTAAAATTCAAATTTCCCCTTTGAAGGTTTCTCTGATAGCACTCAACGAGTCCTATAGTAGGCTCCTATTAGTATATGAGTTTAAATCATAGATAATAAAAAGTACCCACCAATGATAGGAATCCTTGTAGCAAAAAAGGATGTTAATAATCCTTGTAGCAAAAAAGGATGTTAATAACTCTATCTGAGGATGATAGCATTGAGCCCACTAGTTTCTCCCCATCCTAGAGGTATAAAAGCCCCTTGAATCAAGTTGGCCATAAAATGTGCACCTCTCTAAATAGTTTTTTTTTTCTCGAATTAATCCTCCCATCCTCTAACTTCATTTATTGAAGTAAAAAAGTATTTGGTAAAAAATATTTCCTCAACAATACCATCACACACTACTTTGTAAGGCTAATTCTAGGATAGGAATTTCATTTATGATATTTGGTAGAGGGTTTTATTTCTCCCCCATTTTAATGGGGGGAGAGCAATCCAAGGGAGGTAATATTCAATTATTTTTCACTAGCCTCTTTTCCTTCTTTTGAGCCTAGTAGGAGCTGAATTTCATCCTCTATTTTAGACTCTATCTCCTTCTTCATGAGGTCTATATTAAATAGTTTTCTAGGCTTCCACTCCACCTCCACATCAACCATATTTTTCTTATGGCTATGAGTTTTTGGGCCTGGGAAACCCTTATGCAATCTTACAACAAATTTTTTAACCACAACCAACTCTCCAAGAGGAATCTCTAGACTCAAAGTTATTATCATTTCTAAATCAATTTGGAAATTATATTTTGATCCTAAGTAATCAAAAGTTTTTACACCTTCAACAAGGGAAATGAACAGGAGAGCTAACCAAAGAATAGGTAAAGCCCCTACCTTCCCTTGAAAGGCATTTTGAAACTAGGTTCACAGGAGTGAGAATAGATTCCTCCCACTCCAAGGCAACTGAGTCATCAAAAGGAAGATCCAAGACCAAAGATCCAATAGCCTCCTCTTCTTGAACTGAGGGTCTATCCCCCTTCTCCAAAAGGGGCTTCTTGCCTTTGGGGACAGCCTTAGTTCAAGATTTTTTTACTTCTTTACAAGGCAATTTTTAGGGACATGTCCTAATTTTTTATAGTTGCTACAAAAAATAAATTGATTTTCATAGACAATGGATTGAGTCTAATATCCCAAAATCGAGATAATATTTATGGAAAATGGTAAATCTTCTTCCAAGTCTGCACTAATGAACACACAAAAATCATTTTGAACTTAGATCTAGTAGCTAAGTCAATCAAGACTAGGTACCCCACATATTTTGTTATCCCCCATAGAATGTCATCATGAAAATATCATAATGAAAGACCTAGGAGCCTAACCCAAATGTAAGTAGAGTTAATATTCTAGATATCTAGGTTGAAATATGAATTTCATGGACAAATAAAGAGAAATATTTTTTCAAAAAACCAAGGGCCACTACCTAGAATACGCCTCGATTCTTCCTCACAGTTCAACTTGAATAGGAATAAGGCCTTCGAAAGGGTTATGAGCTCCAACTTAACTAGGGGCCCCCATTTAGCAATAGCCCACCTTCTCACCACATCTATATTTGGCCTTACCCCCAAAAACATACCCACCAAATTTGAAGCTCCTTGGTCCATAGTAAATTTCACTACAAATTCAGGGATGAGAAACTTATTATGCTCTATAGATAAGTTGGATAAAACTTTAGAATCCCAAAGCCTTGAACCACTTGATACAACTGCTGCATAATTTGACCCACCTAGAGCATAAGGTTTGGATCCTAGAAGTGGACCGCCAAAGCTCATGATTCCAAGTGACAACCCATGATCCTCCATAGTGGTGGGAGAACCAACGACACTCTTAGAAGCCAAACCTTGACCTCGAGCACCAGTGGATACAAAATATAGACAAAACACACCAAAAAGAGATAACTTATTGACCTAACTAACTTTTGGAACTCTACCCAAATCCCTAGCTTAACCACCCCTTCATCCTGCTCACCTTTACAATCATGATTATGATTGCTAGCCTACTCACCCTTCTCACCCTGACCAACAACTTACTTGTCCATCGTTAAAAAGATCCCTTCTTTGTAGATGCTATAGATCATGAATTAACTTTTGTTGTAGATGTTATAGTTCATGAATTGACTTGAAGACTTCCATTAACACTAATTAAAAAATTTGGATATGAAAAAATAATTAAAAATCCATTCAAATCAACCCTTATAAAATCTAAAATATTACATTCAACTATTTTCTCTTTATTTACAATAAAGATTGTATATAGATTATATAATTTTTAATTATTTATTTAAGAAATTTAAATCCAAAATAAATTGAAAATTAATACCAGGGTCAGTGCAACGGTTCAGGCTTTGTCACTTCTTCAGAAGGTCCAAGGTTCAAACCGTGGGGTAGGCGAGTGTGTGAGGGGGTGGGTGTGTGTTAAATTCCCTATTGATAAGCATAGCTTTCATCTTTAGGATGGGTCGTTGTTAGAGGGAGCTTTCCCAGCCCTATGCTTTGATCATAAAGATTTCTCACAATAACCAAATTAAAAAAAAATTGAAAATTAAAAATTGTATTTAAAAAATATTTATAATTAATGTATAATTAAATAATATTTAAAGATAACTAAACAAAAATACCTTTCTTTTATTTTTATTTTTAACCATTCTTTATTTTTATATATATATAAATAAATATAAAATTAACAATAATAATTTGTTTTAATAATAAATTTTAAACAAAACTAAATTTTAAAATTATAGAGTTAAAGTGAAAAGTTTGGTTATATATATATATTTTTTTTTTGTTACGTAAGAAAGTTGGTCATGACAAATTTAGGATTCACAAAAGACTCAAAAAATTTAGATTGGTTTACAAACGGGTTGTCCCTAGGTAAACCTAAATCTCTTCTTGATAAGTACTTGATGAAACAAACCCTTACAAATCCACTAACCTTGAGAAACGTGTATATTAATATATAAAAACAAAATTATGACACATACGTACATAACGTTATTTTTTCATTTTGTTTGAAAATTATAAGTGAAGGAGCTAAACGAATCCTCTTGATACTTATATATTCTTTAAAGCCTTTGATAATTCTATACCAGACAAAATTATCTTTTGAAAATTGTGCTCTAACGAGACAAACGGAGTATACATTTCCACCTGCTTCTCTTGCCCCTAGCTTTCTTTGGAACGAGTAACTATCTCGGTAATCACAATGCTGTCAATAAAGTAAAACTACCCAATCGATGCAAATCTCTTGAACAGTCCACTTCCATGCATTGTATTTCATAATCAGGTAGGTGCGAGACAAAATCTGACAGTAAGCAAAACTGAATTAAAAATAAAAAGGTAAAAGCTCAAAAATGTTTTAAAAATTATTAATAGTGAATGCATATAATTATCGAATTAATGATATTGACAACAATTGCAAAATTCTTAGCTGAAATATTGTTAATAGGGTAGAGGAAGTTAGTTAGATTCTCCGTGGAAGGGAAAGTATCAGTGAGAAATATGTATAAGAAAGGTAATAAAGCAGTTGACTTCCCCGTTAATTTGGGATTGTTTTAATTTACGTTATTCATTTAGAGATAATCTTTCAGAAGGTTTAATCTAGATCGATTAATGATGGTTGATTTATGGGTGTTCTGATGGCTTTGTATAGGTTGTTTGTCTTTGTACGATAGCTTTGCATAGGTTGTTTGCATGTTGGATAGTTAAGTGTTTCTTTATTGATCTCTTGGGTTTTACTTTTCGATTGGTTGAGAGAGTTGTAGGAGGAATATTTTCTCTTTGGTTTTTTGTAGAAGCCATTCTATAAGTTATTGTTTTGTCTGGCTCTCTGTTAATTGGTTGAGTGGGTCTAATGTGGTATCTTTTTACTATGCAGATAATGAGTTGGATAGTTTATTTTGTAAGTCGTTGTCTTGTCTGTCCCTCTGTTAATTGGCTGAGTGGGTCCAATGTAACATCTCTTTGCCGCCCAGATAATGAGTTGGATGGTTTCTTTTTTTGGACAAAAGTGGAGGCTTTTCAAGTGGTTTTCAAACTGAGATTTTTGATAGGTTTGTATCACAAGTTACTTGGCACTAATATGATTTTAGATACTTTGAAAGATTGAGGAGCTGAAGGTTGTTTTAGACTCTGACAAGTAGGAGGTCATAATGTCTGATGTATAAGTTATCTATGGGAGGTGGGAATCTGTTTTGTCCTCCTCCTTGATTGGTTTCTTCTTATTCTTCTGTAGCCTGGCTATAGTTAGTGTCTTTGGTTGGTGTCTTCTTGTTGGGCAATTGTTTTTTTGAGTCTCCTTCATTTTCTCTTCAGTTGTGGTTGTTTGGTTTAGTTTCAGTTAATAGTAGTTAATAGTAGGACCCTATGTTAGATAACATTTTGTTATCTTTTTCTGTCTCTTTTAACTGTAACAGTTTTTTCTTTCTAATATTGTAAAATATTTGGAATTCTTTTCAAAACCCTCTTCAATTAATTAAAAAAAATAAAACAATTCAAATTCTAACATAAATATATAAATGGAGGCAATTTTTATTTATATTCATAGACCTCAGTTTTGAATATGTCTAACTAGCTTTGTAAAACAACTGAATTGTTCGTCTTGGTTGAACTAGGACTACTTCTCGACTTTGGCTTTTAACACCAATATACAACTTCCAATTTTATTTTGAATTTATTGGTTATTGATAATATGATAATAAAAGGCTGAGTATCAGATCTTATATATATATATATTTTGTAATTTAGTTATTTACAGTCTTCAATTCTGTTAAAAATACGGTTTAAAAACAAGTGGAACAAATTTGTAGAATACTGCAAATATCATGACATTTGTCAAGGGCTCAAATAAAACAGAATTTTTATTTCTCCTGAAAAGGAGAGCTTAGCTCTCGATCATAACTCATTTTTCTAGTCCATTCGCAAGTGACCAATGCAAATATTAAAAGAAGTTCGAAGATGCAAGCTATGAGAAACCAACACGCGTTGGACGGTTGAAGCCCGTTAATGTCTAAATTTTGGCCCATTTACACTTAAAACAAATATTACAAAATATTAAAAGTAATTTTTTAAAGATTTGTCGTTCAATTGTTCTGTATATTTATAATTTATTTTTTAATTAAAATATTGTTCTTCATATAAATAAAACTTTTAATATTATAAAGGTCAAAGATTTAACTATAATGTTATTTATAATAATAATAAATTTTTAACTTATTACATTTTTTAGAAAAAGATATTATATAATTTGTTTAATAATGTTATTAGTTATCTAATAAGAAAATATTGTCACCAAATATTATATGTTTATAACCCAAACATTACATTAAATTTTAGTTATATTAATTGTATTCAACAACATCCTTGATAATTATATTCAGTTGTCAAGTAATAAATCATTTTCTTAAAAACTTTATATTATTTTAAAAATTCATTTGACATTTAAATTATCTCAAGAAACAAACTTTACATACCTTAGATAAACTAAAATTTCAATAAAAACCCTCGATCTACATGTAAGTTATGTAAAAAAAAATAAATAAATAAATAAAAAATAAAAAATAAAAAAAAATCAAAATCAACATTTCCCCAAATAAAATCTCTATTGATTCTATAAAATTCTTGATTTTCATCATAAATATTTACAATGGTTAATAAAATATTGCTTTTATGAAATTTGAGAAAGCCTAACTTTTTAATTTTGCTTCTTAAGTCTCCAAATTTAATTCTATTCAATTTTCTTTATGACCATATCATTAATTTTCTTCTCTAATTTTTTATATCCATCTAACTTTACTATTAAAAATATTAAAATTTAATAAGTTAGACATTTTTTACCATTTTATTTCAAAATTCCTTTAAAAGATATTAACTAGACCATAAATACTAATAATATAATTCTCACATTTAATATATTCCAATCTAATTACAGTTCAAAAACATAATATGAAAATATAATATATTTTCAAATAATTTTTAATTAAATCAAGTAATTAATAGGAAGATAAATATATTATTAAAATATTAATCTAGGTGTTGTAGGTGAGTTGGAGAGGAGAGGGCAATCCTTCAAAAGAGGTCCCAGGTTCAAATCTCCACCCTACCAAAAAGTTGAATCAAGTACCCAAAATCCAATTGATAATGTTGGTGCGGGCAGGGCTGGGCACGACTCCCGAGTGACTTTGACCATATAGAACCCCTATTCATCGTCTCTCAGACCAAAGTGGCCCCACAAAAAAATTTTGGCTTTAAAAAAAAATATATTATTTATATTACAATTATTTCATAACTTATAAATTTATTTTATTTTTAAAAAATTAAATCATACTTATTCTTATTATTTAACAAAATTATTTTATTTTTCATATTAAAAAAATATTAAATTTTTATTATTTTCTTAATAAATAATTATAAAATATTTTCTATTATTTAAATGAACCTTTTTATAATTTATTTCTATCGTTTATAAAAAACTATATAAAACATATATCTATATCTATTTATCTATCTATAATTTAAACTATGAGCATTCTTTTTTTTTGCTGAGTGGTTAATTTGTTTTTTTAAATTAACAAATTTGCACATACGAAAATCCATTTAGATTTAAGAATAGATAGAAGTTTTGATTTACATTAAAAAAATATTCGCTGTTAACTAAATTAAAAAAAACATTAAAATTAAAATTCTTTGAACTCGTTGGTGATTGTGTGGAAGACAATTGATACTAAAACATATGGTTTCAGCATACAAGTGGAGGGCGGATTCACATTTTTTCATGCCCTTCAACAAACATGGGCGACAATGAAGAGGTTATCAAAGTTTGACTGCGTCGGCCAAGATGAACTAAAATTCTGTAGTACAAGCAAATATCTTGAACAGTTCATACAGATGGGTTGTATTTTCAAATCAGGCTGTGATAAAACGACACTGTTATGTATAGCTGTGACATATCGTAGAAATTTTCGCAAATATTAGCAAGCAAAAAGCCTCACCTAGAACTGTGTAGGCATTTTCTCCTAGGTCGTTTTCCTCTGGCGCCAAATTGCAAACATTGAAGTTTATTTATGTAACCCCGAAGGTAACCATGCCTATATTTGACTGCGAACATCAATTACCTCATTCGTCTTCAATCCTGCATCCGTCTTTGAATGTATTGAAAAACAGCTAAGCCTGGCAATGGTTGAACTGGATTACTTCTCAACCCAGGGTCTGAACAGATAAACAAACTGCAATTCTCTTCTTATGATAAGCTTATGACGGTTAGCGTTCCTTCAATCCGAGACCAAAACACGATATGCTTGACTATAGAACTCTCTGCCATCTTTGGAAATGATTTGACTTAGCGAATAAATATTATACAATTATCAAATAAACAGTCTATGTCAATAAAATCCTAATTCTTTTTTAAACAACTACAAATAGACTTATCCCTTTTAGGTCACATGGACATATATTAGTAATGATAGTAAATGACTTTCATTTAAAAAGGCAATAATGACAGATATAGTTGTTTTGAATTGGAGATAGCCAGTTTTTTTTATTGAACAGTTGTTTTGCCTTTAACCTTTCACATTTCAAACTTTCAAAACACCGTTTACCCTTTAGTCAATTAGTAGTAAGTGTCCTTTCATTTAAAAAGGCAATAACGACAAATATAGTTGTTTTGAATTGGAGATAGCCAGTTTTTTTTATTGAACATTTGTTTTCCCTTTAACCTTTCACATTTCAAACTTTCAAAACACCGTTTACCCTTTAGTCAATTAGTAGTAAGTGTCTTCCAAAAATTATAAAGAAAAAGCTCTGCACAGTTTTAAAAAAATGGAAATTGTGGTCACCTAAATTCCTAATTATTGTATATAACAAGTTATATAAATTTGTAGTGTCCGATGAAGCCATAATATTGTCAACCTTTTTTTCAAAATAGAGACCTATTGTCATTGGAGCTGTCAAATTATCTTTTCGTCTTACAATTTGTAGAAGGTGAAGTAATAATGAAAGTTTTTCCAAAATAACAAGCCACGTAGGGATGAAAAAAATGGAAAAGAATAGACAATATTTTATAGTGATCGGAGATTGAAACAAAAGAAATGATTAAAATTTTGTAAAATAAAAAATTTAAAAAATTATTAAATATTAAATATAAATACAAAAATAAATAATATTTTATTGTTTTAAAATTCTTTGTACGCCTCTTCTACAGCCTAGTTGTGACTCCTGCTCGTTACTAGATTTTTTTAGTCAAGAAATATTAAAAGAAGTCTGAAGGGTCAAGGTATCAAAGCGGCTAAACATCTGACATCCATTGTGAGATTCCAGAATTAAAGTAATTTAAAATCTGAAAATTCAGCACAATAAACCGAACTTTAAATATTAAAGTAGGTGGTTTGGTTCCAATCGTATATTTTAAATTTCAATATAAGTGTGAAAAACACGACGCTTTATGGATCGCTAAAAGAGAGCCACTTTTAAAACTGCCATCTCGCACACGAATTTTTTTTGAACTCCTAGACTTATAGGGATCTTAAAAGAGGGCAAATCCAATGTAGTATTGTAGCTTGAAATCCCATTTGTTAGTTTAGCATAGTAATAATCTGCCAAGGAATGAGGTCGGATACTTTTCTTACATTTTTTATTTGTTTACTTTTGCTTTTGGATTTGAAAAGTTTAGAAAGTTTTAAAAATTAGAAGAAGCATTTAACATGTGATTGTTAGAATATTTTCATGATTAATCACATGTTCACGCATTAATTTTTGAAGAAGGTTAAGGGTCTGGTTTGTTGGTCAAAGTCTTCTCTTTGAAGGGTGGAGATTATTCCAATCTCTCACATCTCATAGACATAAATAAAAGGTTATAGTGGTAGCAAGGAATAAGATTTGAACTCATAATAACAAATTATAAAAATTAATATGATTTTCTTAAATAAAGAAGAGGTAATATTATAAATTATAACAAATAAAAGAAAATTTATTATAATTAAATTTGAATGTCAATCCTTTTGCAAAGGTATAGTTTGATATGAATCATCATACGAAGATAGTATGAATCCTGAGTCCTGAGTGATCGGTGGTCCCCTTCACACTGGGTCAACAATGTTTGCAAAGGTATAATATGATATGAATCATCATATGATGATAGTATGAATCTTGAGTCCTAACCGGTGGTCCCCTTTACACTGGGTGATGGTGGTCCCCTTCACATTGGGTCAACAATGTTTGCAAAGGTATAGTATGATATGAATCATCATAAGATGACAGTATGAATCTTGAATCCTGAGTGGCTGGTGGTCTCCTTCACATTGGGTGATGGTGGTATCCTTCACATCGGGTCAACAATAACGAGGTGAAATAGATTTGGTGGAAGTAGTCATTGTGGTTCAAAGGTAGTAATTTGATCTAAATCATCCGATGATGATGAGGGTACAAATATTGAGCAACCGATGGTCCCCTTCACACTAAGTCAATAATAATGAGGTCCCCTTCACACTAGGTCAACAATAACAAGATGAAATAGGTTTGGTGGAAGCAACCTTTGTGGTTTGGACCCTCCACTTATTAGTTATTAAAAATAATGTGGTTGTGACCAACTCTCCTTTTTAAAAAAAAACTAGAATTAAAAATTTAATTGTCAATCTACACTATATTTATATTTATTGTTAAATCCCTTGTTATAATAAAGATATTATATTTTATATTTGTAATTTTTTCCAACACTACATTATTTGTAGATGTTTGTCACTAAATCTTCAATATTGTTGTTTTTCACCATGTTCCTTCCATAGGTCAATAAATATTAGGCTCTCAATTTTTACACACATGTCCCTCCTACCTTTCATGGATTTTTCCACTAAAAAATAAGTTTGATTCAATATCTTTGAAGATGAATGTGTGTTAGCATTTTAGGAGTTGGAGTTAAAGTGTGAGAACTAGTGCACATGTTCTTGATTTAAATAATGTAATGTTTTTTTTTTGATAGGATAGTTGGTTATAATCATACTATTTTTAGTATATGACAAGTGTAGGGTTCAAACCACAAGGACTATATCCACCAAATCTATTCCACCTCATTATTTTATAGCCCGAAATGAAATGGACCATCGGGTGCTCAAGATTCATACAATTATTGTCAATCTAGCATGCACTCAGAGGATTTAGATTAGACTACAACATTTACAATAGACTTTCCCCAAGGTTTGAACCTAGGTCTCTTCTTAGTAAGTGCCTAGCTAGACTAGTACTTACCAATCCATCTAGCCCTTAAAATTTAAACAAGGTAATGTTCTTTGTATAGATGCCTTTATTGAAGGATTAGAGAGAATATTGATGCAAGAAGTATATGTGATTGCTTATGAATACTTCAAGCTTAAATGATATGTATTGAATTATCCTATTCATCATGTGTTATTACTCATACCATGATACATAGAGAAAGTATCTTATTCGACAAAGCTTTGACTTAAGTTGAAATTATTAAAGCCTAAGATATGTTTTCACACAACTCAATCTTAATGATCTTAAGTGTTTTTGGATGAAATAGTTATGTGAATATAAATTTGAAATGTATTATATTAAGGGGAAAAAATAAGGTGGTCCATGCTCCTATGATATCTATTTTTCTTGATTAATATAGGTTTGTTGTTAATTTCATCCACTTATTTTTATGAAAACTTCTATTATTTTTATTTTCATGGTCATTTAGTTTGTGAGCATTTTCATTAATTTTTGCATTGCTACTTCGATAGAGTTTAATTTTATGTGAAGGTTTATAACAAATTAGCTAGCTATTTTGAATGAAACTAACTAATTACAAATATGTATATATATATATATATATATATAAAATATATATATATATATATATATATATATATATTATCTTAGAGAAAAATTAGGATCAATATCATAGAATTCATAAGCATATGTTTCAAGTATCATTGGATTACATTGAAAATTAATACCCAATAAGATTGATATATTTGCATGTAATTCTTGAAGGGAAAAGAGATGTGGTATTGATGCACTTCAAAATAGGTTTGTATTTAACTCAAAGGATATGCAATTCTAGTAGTTATTAATGATCAAATGAGACTTACTGATGAATGATAAGACGATACAAATGATAGTGATGTAGGATTTAATTTGATAGGTAGTTAATAAAAGTATTAGATTGAAATAATGAACTTTGTAGATTTAATTTTATGGAATATAATAATTATGTGAAATAGGAAGTGTTTATGTGTTGTGTATGTGTCAAATGCCATAATAGATATGACATAAAGCAATTCAAAACATACATGACTTTTATATTATCATTATCAACCAAAATAAAATTGCAATGTTCATATGTTATAGATCAAGGATAGAAACTCTAATATGCCTTGCCATGGTGATGAGAGAATAACAACTAAATAGTTTGAATGGGTAACCAAAGTGCCACTTAATAAATAAATCACTAAAACTATGCAATGTTAAAAATAAAAGTGCCACTAAGACATTCAAGGCAATGCATTGGGTTTGAGAAGAAGGAAAAAGCTATAAAGTGTGAAGAATATAAATAAAATCATATCTAGTAGGATTAACACTAGAACATACTTTGTGGGATGTTGAGGTAAAATATTATTAAACATCTTAATATCTAACTATTAATATGAAAATAAACATATAAATATAATGGGTAATATACTCTAGGATGCTCTCCTTGGACATATTTCTATGATGAGTACTTGTGAAAGTCTGGTATTATTGATGCTTTGAAATGTAGTTGTCTTAGAAGCAAAATGCTATTTAGATAACTTGATTCTTGTAATTTGGATTTCAAATTGAGATGATGTCCGTGATTTAAAAATAGTATGTTATTGAACATTTGATTGACCTTTTAGTCCTTTTGCTTTACAACCTATATGTTTGTGTAATGGCATTGAGTTAACAAGACATGAAGGACACCATTTACTCTTTGGATCCCATTGTTGATCAATTTATAGGTAAATTATGTATTGCATAAGTTGTGGATAATAATTCATTTGGTTTTTAAAAAAGGGTCAATTTCAAGGGTAGTACGACCTATTAACATGAAACAAAATGTAACTTTTCCATAATTAGCATCAATAAGTGAGAAGTGTTTTGAGAGTATCTCTTGTAAATGAATTTTAGAGCATATATAACATCTTTGAGGATGTATAAGGTAGTTTCATATGTTATTATATAGTAAGCATGGCTTATCCAAGGTTAACCCTACTTGTGAGTTTGTTAAGATCTCAAATGCTAGTGTAACTAGGTTGTGCATGCTCTTTTATTTGTTTTGAGTCTATATCCTATGTGTATGACCAAAGGTTTTATGACTACCCTAAATAAGGATATTATCCTTATATTGATTATGGATAGAGGAGGCAAGATCCCTTCTAAGTGGGATGTGGTCCATCAAGTAAACCCTTCAAAATGATAAATTAAAATAAGGGCTACATGTTAAGAAAATTTTAAATTAATTAAGTATTGAGGATGAGGAGATTAATAATAGAAATCAATATAAGGAAGAGGGTTGTATTATAGAAAAATATTAAAGTTTTATAACAAGAGGGGAAATATTTAATAAGGGGTATGGTAGAGTTATTTTATTATTAAAATAAAGGATGGTGGATTGGTTTATATGAAGAAAATAAGAAAAAGTTTAATTTGTTAAAGGTATTGGATTATAGTAAGCAAATAAAGTAAATTTAATCAAGTAAGTAGTTGGTTCATAATACCGTGTTGTAGGTGATTTGAAGATGAGAGGGCAATCCTCCAAGGGAGGTCCCAGGTTTGAATCTCCACCCTAACAAAAATTTGAATTGGGTACCCAAAATCCAATTGATAATTTTGGTGCGGGTAGGGTCAGGTGCGACCCCAGGTGAGTTTGATGGTGTAGAACCCCCTGTTCGTGGTATCTTAGACCAAGGCGACTCCGCAAGGGGTTTTTCGCTAAAAAAAAGAAAATAGTTGGTTCATAATAAATAAATTAAAAAATAATAATTTGGGGTTCAAGGTGGAAGGTAGGGGCATAGGTATAGGACATAGACACAAGTTGTGTTTTAATAATTCTTTCACAAAAATGTATGATTATATGATTTTTTTCACTAATAAACCTTGACCATAAATGCCTATCCCATAAAAATTAGAATATATTAAACTTGGAGCATGCTTGTATGTCATGTTAGGTGTCAAGATTGGGAGAGGTGTTATAAATCTGCTATTTTCTAGAAGTAATAAAATTAGAGAGTAGGAAAAAGGTAAATGAACTAATTTTAAGTAGAATTTATATATTTAAATATATTTATTATAATATAAATTTTAAAAATATTATTTTTTTTATAGGGTTGAGTTGATTTAGTTTTTTTTGTTAAGCTTTTACTAAATAGCGGTTGCTTTTAAAAATTAATACCCTAAACTAAAATAATTGTGAAAGAATAAAAATGACTTCAATTTTAAAAAAGGTACATATTCTTGTGTAATTTCATTCTAAAAAAAAGTGTCTCCATTTATTTTTAGATCGCATAAATATTTAATAAAGGCTATCACAAAACTCTCTAAATAGAAAATAAATAAAAATTTACATATTATAGAACAATTATAAAAATTGTACTCTTCACTATATTTGTTTGTATCAAATATATATCCAAAAACAATTGATCAAAAAATTATCACATATAAAATTTTGTATTATCACCATGATATGTCCTTATAAGAGTTTAAAAAAATAAGGACCTCAAAAAAATTTCAATATTTACAGGGCTACTTATTTTAAAATAAAATTAAGCTCCTCTTATGCTTCATTCCCAACATTTAATTAGTTTATAGATTCTTTAAATTCTCAATGGAACTGAGTTATTAGTTGTTGATGTTGAGCATACTATAAATGTTGAAAATATAGTATAAGCTAAAATGGTAAAATGTGAGTCACAACAACATCCACTTACCCAATCAACTTCTATTATTATTTAATGATGTTGACTTAATTTTAACCTTATTTTAGAACCATAACATTTTGTATATTTATTGACAATTTATTTTACAATTTATTTTTATGCCTTTGTCCTCCTTATATATGTAATGTTAAAATAAAATTATTTCATAGTCTACATGATTGATTCATTTTTATTAAAATTTGATAATTATTTTTTTTATAAATACTTTCAAATATCCATATTACCACATATCCAATCATACATAGCTAGATTCAACTCTATAGATACATGATACCATATGGATTAAAATCTATTAATGTGTTACAAATATTTCTCAATACTTCCAAGTTGATAAGTTATATTTTTAGTCTGGATACTTTGACCTATATTGGAAATATTTTCAAATTATTTGTATTTATGAAATTATTTTGATTGCATGATTTTAAATATATATCACATCTTCACATAATCTTGATTCATTTCTCATTAAATTATTTAATCCTAAACTAATAAAAAATATTAAAAGAATCTAAGAATAATATCAATTTAATCTCAACTTTATTTTATTGTATTTTTTAATGTTCTAATAAATTTGACCAACTTATAGATTAATTATCTACTTTTAGAACTATTATACCATACTTGATCATGCAATTCTTGATAATTACCTCTATTGAATATCTAATATCTAATATAGGTTTCCCATAGGTACTTTATTTTCTAAGTTGTCCTTAACAATATCACTTTTACATTTTTTATGGGAATATTATTAAAGGATTCTATTTATTGAAACTTAGTTTGGTTTTATTAGGATTTTCTATTGTTAGAATTTATTCAAAAACAACAAAAAAAAAATTAATTTATGTTATGCATGTCATGTTATGTTACAAGTTTAATAATATATTTTAATTTGTAACAAGTTTTCCAGAGTAGTGTGTATAGTTCACCATGAAACTTTAGGTGGTGTCAAATTTTTATAGTTTGTTTTTTAATCAAATCAAGATGTTCTATAATATTGTAGTGTGTATAGTTCACCATGAAACTTTAGGTGGTGTCAAATTTTTATAGTTTGTTTTTTTATCAAATCAAGATGTTCTATAATATTGTTCTCATGGTATGGAATAGTTACATATCAATTACATTATTACACTTATTATTTTGATTATCACTTAATCTTAAACTTATGATTTAATTTTTAGATTTAATAATTTGACTAACATTGAAAATATTATTTGAAACATTAAATTCTTGAATCAATGTATTGAATTCTTGTGTAATTATCTACCGGTTTATGGACTATAAGCTTTTTTCCTATAATTTATTACTATCACTTAAGAATATTTTAATCCATGTAAAAAACACTTCATAAATAAGGTTTGACGAGTTACTTTGGTAAGTTATATTTTCCTATAAGAGAGATAAGATCCCTTTTCTTCCTTCTAACTTAAATTTATATCTATTTAAGAGATCTTTTCATGTCTTGATTTTTATATAAGAGGCATGTTAAGGTGATAATTTTGAAGAGAGATTAGGCTATGTCTTTGAAATTCATTTATAAAAGCTTCATTTAAATTACACTATTTATAATAAATTTTATTGAAATAATTTTATTAATTTCTTTCCCAAATTTAGAATCTTTTATATGATTCCAACGTTCCTTTTAGATCAATTGATAGAAGCAATGTACTCTCAACAAACAGAATATATGAAATATGATGAGTATAAAACAATACCTTGAATCAAGAAAGAGAACAATTCCTATTTTTTCTCATATAATATATATAATTTCTTCTAAATTATAACAAGAGATGAAGATATAAAAGTCTATTGTTATAGATTTTCAGAGTTAAGAAATTAACTTATACACTACCATTAACCAAAATTAAAAATAACACTACATTAACTACAACTATAATATAATATCATAATTAAAGGATATTTAATAATTTTTAAGAGATTAATATACATGCTACACTTTCTTATTTTCTTAAATAGATAAAACAATTTACATGAATAATTTTTTTTGTAAAGAAAGAATTAAAAAGTCTGAAAATCTTGGATTGCATTTATATTTCATCAAGGTAATAACAAACCGTGGTTGGTATTCCACCCTACAACATATCACTACATGTCTACCTTATATCCATTTAGCTTGAAAGTTTCACTTAAGAAGGAGCTAAATGAATGAAAATGAATGAATGGTGTTGATACTTTTTAATTTAAAAAATTAAACTAACATAAATTCAATAAAGCCTTTACAAAACTGTCTTTTGGAACTTGTGCTGTAATTAAACAAACGAAGGATACATTTCCACTTGGCTTTCTTGCCTCTAACTAGCTCTCCTTGCAACAAGTAACTGCCTCGGTCGTCACAATGTTGTCAATAAAACAAAAAATTGTAAATCTCTTCCACAGTCCACCTCCGTAGCTTGTTTCCGAATCAGGGTAAGACAGGATTTAAAGCTCAAACATATTAAGTAAATTCTTACTAATGAAAGTTCAATATTATTAAATTTTTTATATTAACGACAATAGCGAAATTCTCACATAATGAAATATACATCCACAATAAGAATTATTTGCGTAGATAAATGGACTCAATTATATAGACCGGCCTTCTTTGTGAAAATATGGAATTGTTCGCATTGGTTGAACTCGGATTACTTGTCAACAAAGACTGCTAACCAACATAACACTTTTTAAATTTTATTTCCAGTTAATTTTTTATTAACTTTACAATTTTTATAAGCTCAGTATTAGATTATGTTAGATGTATCTTTCTGTAATTGACCCCTCCCCAGTCAACTTCTAGAAATACATAGCTACGCAATAACCAGGTAAATCTTCCGTAACAATGACAACGTCTATGAGAATGAAATGAGCTGCACAGCCGGCTCTCCAACAAACAAGTTGAAGAAAATTGGTGAGTAGGCCAGAGTTCTATGCTTGCATGGAATAAAACTAACTTTTTTTATTTGTTCTGAAGCCGACAGCCAAATTGTAACTCTTACCTCTTACTCTTTTTTTTTAGTCTGGTCATTTTTAGTCTGGTCATGAGTGACTTATGCAAATATTAAAAGAAGTTCGAAGGGGCAAGCTATACCAGCTATACCGCTTTTCTCGAGATATTGAAGGGTTGCTACCGCCTTTCTCGAGAGATTGGAGGGTTGAACTCGATTAATGGTTAATTTTTTAGGGCATTTATTATAATATTTAAGTGGGTTGTTGGCTGGTTAGAAAGATTTAAAATAAATAAACCATAAAACTAATTAAAAGCACGTCTATGAATCACTAAATTATAAGCAGAGTAGTTCGAATCGCCATATTGCATATCAAGAATACTTATTGAACTCCTTGCCGTATGCTTTGTCGTTCAATGTGGTATTCACTGCATTAGAAAACGATTGATAGGTTAGCTTACATCAAATCAGTGTTATACATTTTAAAATTCATATAAATTTTTAATTATTTTTAATTTGATATTAAATTTTTTAATAAATTTTGAAAATTACATCTGGTTATCATTGTAACAATTAATTAATCTAAAACCAAGAAACATAAAAGTAGATATTATATATATAATAAATATTTAGTCTTTGAATATTAAAAAAAGTTTGTTCTGTAATGACTTATAATTCAAAAAAGTGAGTCATATATATATATATATATATATATATATATATATATATATATATATATATTTTGCATTTGTAATTAAAATCAATGTTATGCAACGGTAATAAATATTTAAAAATTATAAATGTTTATGTTTAATCTACCATGAAATTTATAATATGATATTTTGTTGTGTTTTGAGTTTATAGAACTTTTAAGTAAAGGCATTTTATTACTTGTTTAATAATAATGTTATTAGTTATGAAGGAATTGACAAATTGTGAGTAAGAGTTAATGTGATCCAAGAGCAAACCCTGGTGTATAGTATAAAAGGAAGATGATATATAAAAGTCTCAATAGGAAGTTAGGATGTCTTACCAAGAGGTATAGATGCCCAAATTGAACATAAAGGGGAGAGTGAATATATGACGAGTTTAATCTAGGGGACAAATGCCACCCCAAAAGTAATTATTAAGGATGAAATGATCAAGCACGATATATTAGTTTTTAAAAATATAAGTTTAATATATAAGTTTCATGGATACTGACTAGGGTCTTTAAAGATTCAAAATTGGATAAAGTAGAAGTCGATATTGAATTCAACTTATACTATGAATTTGCTTCCCAAAGGTTTTTTTCTCATCATTTTTTCTAGTTTAAAAATTAGAGATAAAATAATGGGTGGTGGACTATGGTTTAGGGGGAGATATGCCCTCTATTTAATATGATGGAGTAAAATTTTGCTATTGAAATAAAATCTATTGAAAATCTTGAATGTGGGTTAGGATTTTTGGACTTCCATATCAACTTCTTAGGAATAATGTTTTAAAGATTATTGAAAATATACTAGGGGAATTCATCAAGGAGGAACTAAGTATTGTTATATATTCTTGGATATGTATTGATATAGATATTTCAAATCATAGCCCATGATCCATTAATACTAAATCTAAATGAAAAGAATGAGATTAACAAGTTGATTATGAAGAGAGAGAGAGAGAGAGAGAGAGAGAGAGAGAGAGAGAGAGTAGGTGAATTCTCTTTATTTTCATTAAGTGGTATAGAATATTAACCTAGAAATTATTCCTTGTAGCATAATAATAAAATGATAATGGAAGAAATCCATAGCAATTTAAGAGTTTTTAAAACAGAATAAGAAGGTAATAGTCATGGAGAAACAACCTTGAACTTTATGGTTAACATAAAGAAGAAAAAGAAAGTACCTTTGAATTTATTCCTTGCACTTCAAATCCTTTGAAGCAAGTCAATCCTATAGATGATAAGGGACTAAAAGCATAAATAAAAATGTGATGATAAATTGGTATCTTGGAATATTAGGGGCATGAATAAATACCCTAAACAACATATTCATAGAAATGAAAATTAGGTCACAAATATTTCAGCCATTTGTAGTGTTGATTTTCATGTTGGTAAAATTTCATATTTTAGAAGGTAATTGGATGGGTGAGATTTTACCTCTTAATAAAAAGGATATCAAGGAGTTGATTTTAGAAGCATAAAGTTTGAGGAAGGTGAAAAATAACAATGATACAAAGGCAAGTGAAGAATATCTTTGATAAAAATATAACTTGGATATGGTTGAATCATCTTGATAAAAATCTAATGAGAACCATGTAATAGTTCATTATCTTAATAGAAGTTTCCCCCAATAGAAGACAAACATAACTTATTAAAAAAATTAACAATAATATTATTAGTCATGTAACAAGGAGAAATTCTTGATGTAGAAGCATCCATGTGGAGACTAGATAAAGGATACAAAAGTTGGAAGTTATATGTGGAGACTGGGAAAGGAGGATGAATGTAGAATTTGGAAGATCAACCATAGGGAGTAGTTGTACAATTATTGTTCTTGCTTATATAAATAAAGAGGAGAAAAATGATGAGTTATGGGGAGAAGGATAAGAGAGAACACTAAACAGAGAGGAAGGAAAAACTTCTCTAAGAATATTTTGTGGGATTCGTAGTTAGTTTATGTAGAGACAAGTTCACATATGCCAATGATTAATAAAAATACTTATTTTCATTAGTGTTTTGGAATCATTATGTTTAAATCTTATATGTGTTTAAGATAATTGTATTTCCCGCTATCGATGACTATTATAGGTTATCACATTCAAAACATTGTTCACTAATTCTTGTTGCTTTTGCTATAAAAACTTGTCATCTAAGAACCTATTCATAACAACATCATATTCAAAGGAGGGAGGTACCAACTAGTAGAATTAATCTTGCCAATGGGAATGGATAGTTTTTGACATCATTGGAGGAATTATCGACTTAATATTATCAATTTGAGCCATCCAAAGCTCTAACATTGGTATGAAGTATTGAATTCCTACTTTTCATCATAGTTAAATATTTCCATCATAGTTAGAGTTGGCCATCTAGAAATAGAACATCAAGAATTTCATCGTATGATTCGATGTTGTCATAAATTATAGATGAGAGGGTTGTTATTTGAAAGCTTTTCATCCAAGGGTGTCAATTTGAGAGGAAATTTATATTACCATAAAACCATGAAGTATGTCATCTAAAGGTGTTGTTGTCCCCTTTGTTATTGACAATATATTGCCCCCTATATTTTCATTGCATCATTTGGTATCAAAGCCACATTTTACACTTGGAGTTACAAATAAAGTCAAAGAAGTGATGGCACAATGTGGAATATGGAGACAATAAGGACCCCAACTTGTAGACATAGATGAGGGAAATTACCACAAAACATGATACAATCAAAACCTCCTTAAAGAGAAAAATTCATTTGGAGGAGATTAGTGACAATGAAGAACAGGAAGTTAGTCACAAGGAAGCTTGAGAAGAAGAATGAGAGGACGAACTATAGAAGTGATTTTTCCAAGCAATTTATAATATGGATTGAAAGCCAAAGATATAAAACTTGTACTATAATGGAAGCTTGAATCTAGAGGATCTCATAGATTGTATTACTAAAATAGAGTGTTTCAATTTTTGAATTACTAGAAGACCCCAAATGGGTGAAATTTGTCTGCATGAAGCTGAAAGGGCATGTGTCCTTTTGGTGAGACCATGATCAAAATAAAATATGAAGAAAGGAAAAGGAAAGGGAAGGATTAAGTCATGGGGAAACTGTCCCCAAACTAAAGGTCAAATTCCTTTCGTCAGATTACCAATTAGTCATTTTCAAGAAATTATAGAACTTGAGATACAAATATATGAGTGTGAAAAAATACATAAAGGAATTCTACTGGCCCACCATTTAGGTTAGTCATGTAGAAAATGATGAAGAGGAAGTGTCAAAGTACATCAATGGATCATGGTTGTCCATACAAGAAAAAATTAGTATGATAAGGATAAGGATGGTGGAAGAATCCTACCAATATGCCTTCTTAGTAGAGGAGAACTTATCATGGATGTAACAAAATAATTAGAAAGGATGAGGATGGTTCTCATGAGGCTGAGGAAAAAATAATAATGGAAGAGGACAACAAAAATAGGAAGGAGAAACTAGTACTTCTCATAGTGATTTCAACCAAAAAACTAGAGGACGTGGAGACTCCTCATGAGGAATATGTGGTTTTGGCCAAGGAAGGGGTAGATGATTCTTTGAATGGTGTTATAGATGTGGAGAGGATGGTAATTGGTCATTTTAATGTACAAGCACACAACATAGTGGATATAAGGTAAAGAGATCAGGAACCATATTGCACAAACCAAAGAAGAAAGTATTGCCTCCCCAAGAATCTCTCATGATGAAGAGAGTACTATTGAATCGAGAGAAAGAGAAATGTGAACCTATTCAAAGGAGAAATATTTTCCAAACAATAGGAAAATTATGAGGTAAATACTACAAGGTCATTATAGACAGTGGAAGTATAGATAATTTAGTATATACGATATGGTATGGAAATTGGGGTTAAAGAGGACTAAACACCCGAATCCACAGAAGGTCTCTTAGATATAAAAGAGATATCGTATCTTAGTTAGTGAACAATGTAAGGTAAATTTTCAAATAAAATCATACAAGGATTAGGTCTTATGTGATATTGTGTCTATAAATTCTTGTGATGTGTTGTTGGGGAGACCTTAGAAATTTGATAGGAGGGCAATATATGGTGGTAGGGAAAACACCTATGCCATTGTGAAAGATGGTTAGAAGTATGTACCAAGTATATTGAAGGATAAATATTTAAGAGAGGACAATGGTCCTAAAATATGTTTGATTTTAGAAAAACAAATTTTGAAATAGATGACAAAGAAGGCATGTTTTTCCTTGATTACTAAAATCACAAAGGATGGAATGATAGACACGAAGGAAGATATTCTAAGTGAGGTGAAGAGTTTTTTGGATGAGTATGCAAATTTTTTATTAAAATAATTACCAAATGGATTTCTACCAATAAGGATTATTAGCCATCATATAGGCTTCATTACTAGATCGAGTTTTTCCAATAAAACAACATATAGTTTGACACTAATGGAGAATTAATAAATAAAGAGATAAGTTTAGGAGTTTTTGGATAAGAAGTTGATCCGAAAAATATTGAAGCTATGTGTATTACCATGCATACTTGCACGAAAGAAGGATGGAGAATGGCACATGTATATAGATTTAATGGCTTTCAATAAGATAACTATAAAGTATTTATTCACACTGCCACTCATAAATGATTTGATAGATTGATTGAGTGGAGCAAAGTACTTCATGAAGATATATTTGAAGAGTGGATATCATAAAATCTAGATTAAGGAAGAAAATAAATGGAAAACCATAGGCAAATAACATATTGTATGAGTGGCTATTTATCCCATTCATATTGACAAATGCACCCAATACATTTATGTGGTTGATGAACAAAGTGTTGAAGCCATTTCTTGGAAAGTTTGTGGTTTATCTATTTGGATTATATTTTGATATTTAACAAGATCGAGGACCATATGATACATTTGATATTGGTCTTGGAAAGACTAAAGGAAGAAAATTGATAGTCAAATTTAAAAAATGTACTTTTAAGAAAGATGAATTAGTATACTTAGTTTGTGTGATTTCCCAAGAAGAGTTATGGATGGAATTTGAGAAGGTAAAGGCCATTGCAAATTGGCCATTTCCAAGAAGTATGTTTGAGGCCAAAATTTTTCAATATCTATAAATTTGTTACAGGAATTTTATCAAAACATTCAATGGAATTTATGCCCCAATCACAAAATTGATGAAAGGAGGAAAACATGAGTTTAAGTGGATGACTATACTAGAAAAAATTTGAATCCCAAAGGATAATATAACAAGATAACCCATTCTTGCATTACCAAATTTCAACAAGGTCTTTTAGGTATATTGTGATGCAAGTGGGAAGGTGATAGGAGTATTAAGCTAGGGGACAAAACCATTGCTTGTTTTAGTGAGATGCTAAATGAGGCAAAGAGGCCATGGGAGGACATGAGCATGGATTTTGTTCTTGGGTTTCCAAGGACACAAAAAGTTAATGATTCTATTTTAGTTGTTATTAATTTTTTTTGAAGATGACACATTTCATACCTTACAAGAAAATAAATGATGCTAGACATATTTTTGATTTGTTCTTTCAAGAAGTTGTAAGATTGCATGGTTTTCCAAAGAGCATTATGTCAGATAGAGATGTGAATTTTGTAGTTCACTTTTGATGTATCTTTTGAAAGAACTTGGGTACTAAATTGAGCTTTAGTTTATCTTATCACCCACAAATAGATGGATAAACCAAAGTTATGAACAAAAGTCTTGAGAATCTACTATGGTGTCTAGTTGGCAAGAAGTTAGAGTTGTGGGATACCATATTGGGCACAAACAAAAAAGGTAATATAATAGTTTAGTAAATAGAAGTACAACCAAAAGTCCATTTTAAATTATGTATGAAACTCATCCTAGAGGATTAGATGAGTTGTGAAGCACAACAAAATTTTAGAAACCTAGTGATTTAGTGAAGGATTTTGTCAAATATATGCAATACTTACATAATAAAGTGAAGGTTGATTTTGAAAATAATGTCATGAAATGTAAGCAACATGCTGATCTCAACTGTTAGATAAAGGACTTCTAGGTTGGATATATGGTTTTGGCATATTTATAGAAGGAAAAGTTTTTAAATGCACTTACAACAAGTTCAAATAGAATAATATTGGACCTTGTAAGGTCTTGAAGAAGTTTTCTACCAATGCATATGAAATTGATCTTCCAAGGGACATCAATATTTCCTTGATTTTTGATGTAGCCAACTTGTACCTATACTATGCTCAACCTAAAGATGATGATGAGGATCATGTAGCTGATATTTTAGTAGATAAATTGATAGTGTAGCTACAAGAGAAGAAACAGGTAAAAATGAAGCAATTATAGATTTCATAGTGGTGATAAGGACAAGAGACACAACATACTATGAGTATTTGGTTAAGTGGAAGAATCAAGGAGTTGATGCAACAATGTGGATGAATACTTATGAGATCACCAAATACAAAGTGTCCATTGAGAATTTTAGCATACAATGTGTAATAATGTAGAAGCATCCATTTGGAGACCAAAGTGATGCAAAAATTAGAATTTTCACATGAAGACCAAAGAAGAGGGATTAATACAACTATTAGAAGTTAAATCATTGGAAGTAGCTAGAAAGTCATTGTTATCATTCCTATAAATAAAGAGGAGAAAAATAAAGAGTGGTGGGAAGGAGAAGAGAGAACACTAGACAGAGATGGAAAAACTTCTCTCAGAATGATCTACATGCTTTGTAGTCATTTAGGTAGAGACAAGGCCACATATACCAATGATTAATAAATATATTTATTTTCATTAGTGTGTTGAAATAGTTAATTTTAAATCTTGTGTGTTTAAGATAATTATGTTGTAAGTTATTGATGACTATTACAAGTTATCACAATCAAAACACCTTGACCAATGCCTGTTGCTACCATCTAGAAGATTGTTGTTAAAACTTATCATGTAAGAACCTAGAGAACATCATATTGGAGGGGGGTCATCAAAGTTTAAGGAGGTGTCAGCTAGTAGAATAATTTCTAACTTGAGCCATCTAGAATGCCGATATTATTATGGAGTGTCGAATTACTACCTTTCATCATAGTAAGATATTGTTGTTATAGTTAGAGTTGTCCATCTAGTGTAACACCCCAAGTTTTCCCACATGGTTGTCCATTCATCCCAAGTCTACCCAGTTAGTTGTGCAACATCAAAGGCTTAATTTTGATAAAAAAAAATATTTTTCTTTTTAAAAACATTATTTCATTTTTCTAGTATGAGCATGTTAATTTCATCTTCATGAGTGCCATCTTGATGCAACCGAAATGCTCATGATATTGAGATTGTCCATATCCCGTATAGTTGCCTCTTTTGAACTTCACTCTCCTCTCAAGATTCCAAGTTTAGGAAGTGGGTTTATTTTCCTCTAGGGCCCATAAAACCTAGAGGTGTGATGCATAACTTTCCTGTGTATTTACATGAATTTATGAGTTTGTATCTTTATGTCATGTAAGACTTAGCACATAAATTCTTGAGTTAGATGATCATTCATTCTTTTTGGAGCATCATCTAAGGTCTTACCAATATCCTGGTAGCACCCAAAGTCTTGTGTAGATTAACCAACATAATATCCCATTACATCGCATTTTTGGTCTCACCTAGTCTAACACATTTCACCACTCTTCACTAGCAGGATTAACCTAGAAGAGATGCCCATACAACTCTTCATTACCTCCCGTTATGACCTTTTTTCCATCAAAAATAAAGTTAGAGCCTTGTTCCATGATGATTGCCTACCCATATCATCATTAAAACTTGTTTCCATGGTGATTGCCTACCCGCAACACTAATTATCTTATCTTCTCAAGATTGAAATTCCCACAATATTGATATTTAACAAGGTTTTTCTACCCACAACCTTAGGTTGCGTTTATGGTTTGATCAGTACTCAATTTTGAAATTCACTTTTCACAAAATTAGCTATAGCTAGAATTGACTATAAAGGTTTGACCTTTTAAGAGTTTAATAATCACCATTCTATATTGGTTTGTAACTCAATAAGTTATTGTACACTTTCTAGATTCCAACCTCCTCTAATTGCGGATAAAGCTAATAAAAAATTAAAAGAACTTGAAAGTATAGTAAATAAATTACAAAATCGCAATTCCACATTACTATCTTATTCCAATATTACTATTGAATTATGTTCTATATTCAAATAAAAAATGTCTCTAAATATAATGAGAAGAAAAACATCCTTTCAATCATTATAGTTCCACAACACTTACACCATACAATTTGTGACTAAAAATTTTCTCTCAACTGACTAAGTGTTGGGCATAAGCTCCACAATGAATGGTCTGGAAAGCCTTTAAAAAGAAGACTTATTTCCTTTGATTAAATTAAGGAAACTAAAATCCATACATGAACCTTACTAAATTTCATGATAAACTATCTTCACGCTAATGTTTCTGACTATTGTCACTAATGATTTTATGCTTGGTTTTAATCTGAAAAACTTTTCCAATGAACTCTCATGCCAGACTTTTGTTTAATTGAATATATTTCTATAAGAAAATAAAATTTCATGGTATGCTAAACTGAAACTTCCCTTCTAATTGTTTCAGTAATGTCTATTTTTAAACTATACCATAATCTTGCTATATTGCTTTTGAATAGACGAAGTAGACTACAAATAAAATGTTAGTCCAAACCCGTTATTTTTTCCCCAAAGTTTTACACGGTTTTCCCACTACTACGTAGAGTTTTAAGGTTTATTTGAGGAGTTTTAGATAAACAACCAAATCCTTTAATTTCCAATTTGAACTAGTGTAAACTAGAACCAAGTTTACCATCATAGTTTCCAAACATGTAACATCTCAATTGAATAAATAGAAAAACACATCGTTCATAGCATACTAAATTAAGTTCCCAGAATTAAATTAAGCATTAGATTTAAAATAGAGACTTGAACCTTTAATTTACAAAGTGACATGAAACAATCACATCTTTGTATTCACTCCTCATATCAAATGACCATTTGATAGTTGAATCTAAATATTTATACATAGAACTGATGTATTCACGCTCAACATGACCAATGAAAAATAAGATGCTTTGTACTTAGTATCATATAAAATAATAACACAAGTTACTTTCCTCTATTTCAATATTTATGACTGGAAATAAATCAATAAAAACATCTGAAACTATAATGATTTACAACAGGGTTATGGGTACAACCATGAACATATATCCAGATTTTATGTTCAATATCAAAGAACAATAAATAATATATGTTCTGTTTTCCTCCCATGAGCCACATTTTCAATATTAATGCATGAAATGGGTTAAATGTAACCCTTTGTGATTTAGATATCAATATTTTTCTGAGTGGAGTCTCCAAGTTCTCAAAATAAATTTCACAACATTTCTATCAACTCTATATGCATAAAGCATGGCACCCAACACTGAAGTAGTCTCAAAGGAAATGGTATGCATAAGGTTTTGAAAGCTCCACATAATTCTTTCACATAATCCAATTATCTAGTGAATTCAAGATTCAGAACAATCGTTCTACCATGTAATGCATCTATGACTATATGCACCCATCATTTTCAGAACACTGAACAACATGCAATAGTTTTTATTTTACATTCCTTCATCACTATAAACACTCCATGACACATCACACAATATGCAGTCTTAATTCATATTTTAGAGAAGGTTAAATGATCTAAATTTCCATAATATATTCACACAACAACCTCTTGTTTATTAAATTCATAAGTACATATATCACAGTAAATCCAGAGGATTTAAATTTGATTTTAGTTTTCAATCAACCAGCATGTAGCAACAACAAATAAAAAAATTTAAATTTCATTAAATTTTCATTCAACCAACCTTTAGCCATTCTCCAACACACATATCAAATAAAGAAATGAATATTTAAGAGCATATGCAATATAGGCTTCACACATTTTGATCAATTTTTCTTATTTGCTTTTCCCTGAGTCGTTCATTCAATACACAATTGAAATTTCCATCAGATTTTTTTTTTTTTAAATTTTAATAATATAAGAGCCCTTACTGATTTAGCCTTATATCCAAATCAACTTCTTCTTCTCCCTATTCTCTAATCCCTTCTTTCCTTCCAAATTTTGCTTTCTTCTTTCGTTGAGTGTAGACATGAAAAATTGCTTCAATTTCTTTAGTTTTCCTCATAGAGAAGTAAGGTCATATTTGAGATTAATTTTAACTAAATAAATCCCCTCCAAATTTCCTAAAACCTACACCATTGGATAGGTCTCAAAAATATCTTTCCAACGGTATATTATATATCTAATTTTGACACCATTTGACCCATCAAACTGTCAAAAAACTAAGTACATGTCTAACCTCTTAGCGAGATTAGAGTGATACGATATCTGATCGTACGATATGATCACCAATTGTATGATTCGATAATCAATCGTATGATACGATACCTGATCGTATACGTATGATCTTTCCCAAAAAAAAAAAAATTAATCTAGCAAAACAAAAAATCTAGTTACATCTTTTGTCCTTACGTGTGCAATTGTATAGCAGTTACAGGATCATATCTACTGATCAGCCCAACTTGGAGGAGGTTGCAACCTATTTTGTTTTCTAGCCCATTATTATCATCTTGCTTATCCTATTTAATCAGACACCCTTCCCCTCGAATTCCTCCTGGCACTCCTAATGCATCGATAGAATTTTACATTTTAACTCTGGATATTTTACTATTGCTTACAGGATCGAAGGATATAGTTAATATCAAATTGATATGATCTTCTGTCGGAGGTGTACGATATTGCTCATATTGTATGATCCTACTCAGATTGTATGATCTTATTTAGACTATATGATCTTACTCTAAAATTACTTGGGGGTAACCCCGAGTGTTGGTTTGCATATTCTAGCCCTGTTTCTTTTCAAATATACCATTTTATTTATCATTTGCATCATATAGGTTATAGAATTCAATCATTTAAATTATGGAGTTAACCAATTTTGTATAAAATTGCATATGTAGTTTAAAGTAACTCTCTGTTATATGTTTTCAATTATAACATTTAATAACTGACATTTAGTTTCATTTTGCTTAAAAAGAACGATAGAATATCCTATTTCTTTTTTTTTACACTCTATCCATAAATTTACAGGTTTCTTTCAAGATCATATTGTTCGATCTCTAATCAAACAATAAAATTTTGAATCGTACTCATATGATCTTGATCTGTGCATATAATTTTGCTCTACTACATACGGTCTGGACTGCAATCAAGAATCATAATCTCCATAAAACTTTTGGATACATGTAAGAGCTTTAAATCACTTTTTAAGCACTGCATTATCCATTTGGATTCTATTTTCTATTGTTTGTTGTCTACATATAAATCAAAATTACATATAGCTTAGTGTAGTTGCATATTGGCCAAAACTAGGTGATTGTGAGAATTTAAAAGGAACACATCAAAACAAACTTCTAAACCTAGGTGTGGAAACTACCTTAAAATATTTCCTAGTGAACCCTAAACCAATTCAAATCACCATAAGAAGGCATGATCAAGTGTCTCTCTTTGAGGTGTAGACCTATTATTCACATATTCCCATTCGAGTTGCAGATCCATTAGCCTGGAGGAAAGGAGCATGTGAACTTAGACCTACATTCTTTGGTGAACCCAACGTGAAAATATTAGGCATCTTTCTGATTTATAAAAAATAAATACAAACAAAAAAATTTAACAAAATCATTAGTTATATTTACAAATTTTAGTGAATTTCATAGATGGTAGATTACAACATAAGGAGTCATCCGAATTGATGTAAGTACAATATTATTAACCCAAGAATTTTCTTCACTAGGTAGTGTGCCATACCCTAAGATTTGGAGAAGGTTATAAATCATAAAGACTAAAGAACCTGAACTTAAGAAAATCATAAGGTTTGATTTGTCTAGAATCCTAGATCCCGATAGTGCACATTTTTACTTTGACCTTCAAAGAGCATGTGACAGGTGGCTAGCGGATAAGAGAGCTACCATTTCCCCAAGTCTTTACTCCTTTGAAGATTATCTTGAGAATGCGATAATGGTACATAAGTTTTTATCACACATGGAAAATCAAGAAGTTGTTTTAGACAATAAGAGAAGATTTAATAAAGTTCCTAGGGTTGTGCTTTATCAAGAATATTGCCATGAATTGTACTTTTGCATGTCAAACTATGAATTTGATTGCATCACTATAGCTCATTTCATAAAATTATTAAAATCCAACTTTCAGTTTGAAGAAGAACACTATATGACCCATGAGGAATTGGAACCTGTTAATGATATTTGTAGGCTTTTCCAATAAAATTAAAGTATAATATCTATAATATTATAATTTTTTGTTGTTTGTTGTATTGTTTGTAAGCCAAAAACTACAAAAACCCAAAAACATAATATAATATATTAGTTAGGTATATATATAACATATATACCCCAATAATTAAGCGCATATATATAATTATATATTTGCAAGATAAGATATTTTAATTAAAATTCCTAAATTAAAAAGTGGAAAACAAGTAGAAAATGAACATATAGGAGAACAAGATCAAGGAAATCCTAAATATGAAGTTCGAATTGAAGATTATGTATGATCAGAATTAGATGAGGAAAACCATGATAAAGAAGAAAAAGTCTTCTATCATAGGCCTCAAGTAGATGAAGAAGGTAATATTAAATTTACCTCCACAAACAATTTCACTGAGTTTCTAAAATATAATATACATGTCATTAACCATATCATATAAACATAAGCTCAACTCCCTAAGGGAGATTATTCAACGGAGGCTTTCATAGATGCTACTCTCCAATTGAATGGAAATCCATTAACATACATGAACGAAAATCAAGCTGGTACATCTCAAAATGTAAATCAGAATTTGAATCATAATATAGCATAACTACCACCATTAACAACTTCAAATTCCAAAAAAAAAAACAACCAAATTCTGCCTCACAAAAGGTAGCACAAAGAATTAAGAAGATGCATAAAATTAGTCAGAATTAGCAAAAGGTTCAACAAAAAAAAATTACCTATCAACTTCATAATACTCCTCCTAGTAACACTTTACATAATAGTGTTTTAGTTGGGAATCATTGTACAACAACAACAACTTATTATAAAGGACATAAAACTATGATATAACAAAAC
The DNA here is from genome assembly GCA_028583015.1 of Wollemia nobilis. Lineage (NCBI taxonomy): Eukaryota > Viridiplantae > Streptophyta > Pinopsida > Araucariales > Araucariaceae > Wollemia > Wollemia nobilis. The sequence goes on from JAQPPZ010002224.1 coordinate 4,838,443, forward strand.
CAATTTTGTGGACAACAAGGGCTTGAATTCATGGTTAAATAGTTAGCTTCAAGATTAGATCAAATGGATCCCTATCGTCCCTATTATAGTTATAGAGAGATGTGTAGCCAACCCTTGGATCCTATTGTGGTTGCTCAACCATATCATAAGCGTTTTACTATGCCTATCCTTCCGATATATAAGGGAACCAAAGATCCTATTGAGCATCTTCGCATGTTTAGGATATGTCATGATATTTCTCATGATGACTTATTGTTACTAAAGATGTTCCCTAAAAGTATTAGAGGCATGGATTTAGAGTGGCATTATTAGTTACCTACAAACTCTTTAAGGAATTTTGAAGAAATAGTAAATATGTGCATCCACCAATTCAGTGCTTATATTGAGAGACATGTGACTATTAAAGATTTGTATAATTTGAAGCAAGAAAAATATGAAAGTTTTTCTAAATTCTTGACTAAGTGGAGAAAACTCTTAGGCATATTACATTTCACTTTACCTCACCATGAAATATTGGATATATTTATTGGTAATCTGCAAGAACAACTATCTTATGAACTCTCTCCTGCTACAATAACCACTTTTTATCAAGCCATGGATTTAGCAATAAGGGTAGAAGAAGCCCTTATTAGAAGAGGTTAATTTAAGAAGAAAGATGAATATAAAGCTTATAAAAATTAATATAAAAATAAACTAGTACGTTATGGAGTTATTGATAGCAGGAATACTCCAATTGTTAATGCTGCACAAATATTTAAAAAATTTATATTGAAATTTCTTGATAAACCACCAAGATAATTCGCAAGATTAAATCAACCCTTAACAATGATTTTACCTCAATTATTGGAACAAGGTTTGGTAAGGTTGCCTGAAATAAGACAATCAGATACTACTGTAGCTGGATATAGGGTTGAATTACATTGTAATTTCCATCAAGTAGATGGACATTATAAAAATTCTTGTAAAAGGTTAAAGAATGATATGATTGACAAAGGAAAATTGGAAGTTCAACAATTTCCTACAAAGAATAATACTCAAAATAATACCCAAAAACCAACAAACTAAAATGCAAATCAAAACCTAGATATTTTTCAACATCCTTTACCCAACCATGGTAAAGAAGAAGTAAACCAAGTAGACCATCACAATGTTCCTCATCCAACTCAATATGTGGGAACCATTAGTATCTTTTTACCACAACAAGATTTGCAAACATATTTATTTGTGGTCACAACTATACTAATACAATATTTTCCGTCATCTTTGGGAGAGATTAAAAAGTGATACAGAAAGTGACACAGAAAGTGAAACAGGGAGTGAACTAGAGATTGCTTCAAATAGTTTTGAAGATAAGTCAGATCAAATTGTTCATGTCATAGATTTACTAGTTCCAAAAGAACCCTTCCCTAGAAGAATGACCGCTCGACCCTTATCTCAACAAACTCTTTCAATTGAAAAAATAGTAAATGCTAGACATCACTTTAATCATTTACAAAGTAACAATTGTTAGAATTTCCCAATTAGATATGTAAAGCATTACAAGAGATTGAAGAAGCAAAATATAACTAATTGATTTATTCCAAGGATCAACTTTGTATAAATAGCAAAGTTGATCACTGAGAGCCGTTGGATTACAATAACTCATCAGACCTGATGAAGACACCACTGAGAGTTCTCCTGACACATAGTGGAGTGGAAACTCAAGTGTGTCTATCCTAGTGGAACTTAAGATAATATTCTCTTATTCTAACACCATACAAATATTTTTATCTTAATACAATAAGAAAGATGAGTCTCAACAACTTGGCCTAATTAGGTACTCATTTACATTATATAGTTGGTGAAAAAACCCCTGTGGGGAAAAACCAACTATCAAAAGTGGAGAGGCTTGTCTTCATATGGCGAAGATTGTCCTATTTATAGAAAAAGAAATATGAGTCATGGCAACTTGGCCTAATTAGGTACTCATATACAATTTATAGTTGGTGAAAAATCCCCTTTGGGAAAAATCCAACTATGAGAAGAAAGAGGCTTGTCTTCGTATGGAGAATATTTTCCTCATAAAATTAATCAATGCAAATGTATTACTCCAAGCTTATCTCGCAACTAAAGGTAGTGTAGAGAAGAAAATGACTTGGTGAAGATATCTGCAATTTGATTCTTAGTTAAAATATATTCCAAGTATATATCCCCGTTTTGAATATATTGTCGTATGAAGTGCATGTGTATCTAAATGTGTTTGGTGTGCTGATGCTGAACCAGATGCATGCAATATGAGTTGTGCTATAATTTTCACACCAAAGAGTTATAGGATTTTCATGGGTGAAACCAAATTCTCTCAAAATTTTACAAAGCCAAAGAGCTTCCTGACTAGCTAAAACTACTACCCTGTATTCTGCCTTTGTAGAAGATAAGGCTACTACTTGTTATTTCTTACATAACTAGGATATTGGTGAAGAACCAAGGAAAAAGACATAGCCTAAGGTTGAACATATGTCTTCTATTGAACCTACCCAATATGAATCTGTGTAGCCAATGATATCCATGGATTTTCCCTTGTAGAAGAGCCCAAAGTGTGTAGTGCCCTATAAGTAATGGAGGATTATTTTTGCTGCTTGCCAATGAATGAAATGAGGTTGATGAGAGAATATGGATATGAATCCAAAAACATAATATATATTTGGGTGAGTATGAGTAAGGTATAGCAGACTCCCTACAGCTGACGGTGTAGAGTTGCATCACATAGAGGGGATGGGCAGGAAGTACTAATATTAATGCCAGATTGAAAGGGGGTAGGAGAAGGTTTGCAATATATCATTTTAAATATTTGAAGAAGATATAGAGTGTACTTTTATTGACATAAAGAAATTCCTGTATCTGTTTGACTTATTTGGATCCCAAGGAAGTAATGAGCTTTACCTAGATCAACCATTTCAAAAAATTTATAGAGGGAGTATTTTATAGTCTGAATATGAGTCAAGTTACTACCAGTGAGAAGAAGATCATAAAAATATAGAACAATAATGGTGATACTACCTTCATTTATCCAAATATAAACTATGTTATCAGACTCACAATGAGAAAAACCTGCGAAAAGAAGGAAGGAGTCCATCTTTTCATACTAAGCTCTAGGGGCTTGTTTGAGGCCATAGAGAGAATTTTTAAGCCTGCAAACAAGAGAGGAGTCTTGAGTGAAACCAGTAGGTTTTTCCATGCATATCTCTTCTTATAAATATCCATGTAAGAAAACATATTTTACATCCTTTTGATAGACATGCCGCTTATGGGAAGCAGCCTGAGAAAGAACCAATCTAACATAATCCATTTTAGCAACTAGAGCAAAGGTTTTTGCATAATCAATACCTTCAATTTGAGAAAAATATTTGGCTACTAGATGAGCTTTGTGTTTATATTTTTCTCCATTAGGCCCATATTTTCTTTTGAAGATCTATTTACAACAAACTAAATTCCTTCCTTTAGGCAAGGGAACTAAATCCAAAGTTGTGTTTTTGATAAAGGAAGAAAATTCGTTCTCCATGTTACTATCCCATTATTTAATACCTGAGGATTATTTGAAGTATTGAGGACCAAAGGAAATAGACTGATAGACAAGACCTGCCTATGGGGTTGGATGATCTGGTTGATGGAAGATTTTGGATGTAAGGAGTGGCTTCTTTAACAATGGTGTGGGCCCATTTTGGCATAGTGGAAGGAGTGGAAGGAGTGGAAGGAGTTGAAAGACATTGAGGTGGAGTTAGAGGTTCCTCATCTTGATTATCAATTACCAAGTTAACTTTAAAAGTTGGCTCTTCATAATATTGAGGTTCTAATATAGGAGAAGGCTCAATGGAGGAAAAGGACATTTGAGGATATTTTTGAGGGAATGTTTCATCAAATTGGACATCCTATTAAAGAAGACCTCATGATTTGAGGGATAAAGAAGTATATATGCTTTCAATTCTTCACAATAACTGACAAAGATGAGATTTTTGCTTTTCTTATTTAGAGCCTTCCTTTTCTTCTTTGGGATGTAATACCAAGCAGTACACCCAAAAATATTGAAGTAGGAAACATCTGGTTTTGATCTAGACCATACTTCTTTAGGAGTTAAATGGTCAAGAAATTTATGAGGTGTGTGATTTTGAATATAATTGGCACAGTTAATAGCTTTTGCCTTAAAAATTTTTGGAAGATCTCTTGAATGGAGCATACAATTAGCGATTTATTTTAATGTCCAGTTTTTCCTTTCTGCAATTCCATTTTGTTGAGTATTATGGGAGACATAATGTTGATTAATTATGCCATGACTTGATAGAAATATTGAGAACTCAAAACTGCAGTATTCCCCCCATTATTTGTGCAAATTTTCATGATTTTTCAAGAGGCCTAATTTTCAACTAAGGCTTTGAAGACTTTGAAGTGGGATAGAACATCACTTTTATATTTTAGGAAGTAGACCCAAGTTCTTCTAGAAAATTCACTAATAAAGGTTAGAGCATATTTTTCTCCTTTGAAAGAAGGTTCAGGAAAATACATCAAGTCACTATGGATTAGTTCTAGAGGGGATGAATCTTTTAGAGAACTACTTGGATGGAAAGGATCTTGATGTTGCTTTCCAAGAGCACATCCAGGACAAACTCCATAAATAGAAGATACTTGGGCTAAACCTATTACCATATCATGGGTGCTTAATTCCTTTAGGTTTTTATAACTAATATGACCAAACCTTTCATGCCAAATCTTACTTTCAAGATCTCCATGAGCCACAAAACATGATGCCCCTTCTAGATTTTTGAATCCTTTAAAGTGAAAAAGGTGAGTGTTGTGATCTATATATCCTTTGGCTATGAGAGAGTGAGTATCTTGAAAGTCTCTTATCTCAACTCCTATTGGAGAGAAGAGAATTGTTTTCCCTTTCCAAAAAGTACAAATTTGACAGATGGAGAGAAGACTTGTGGTAATATTTAAAACATAGAGAACATTTTTTATAGATCCACCATAAATGGTTATGTCCCCCTATCCTTTGACTGGGATAAATAAAGAGTCACCCACTTCTATGCTACAGGTAGAACTAGATGAGATAGAAGAGAAAGACTCATCGAAAGCAGTCATGTGAGGAGTAGATCCATAATCAAGAAACCAGTAATTAGAGGAAGAATTGGAAGTTTTCCCTTGAACATTTAGGGTTTTCCCTATTTGCTTTTTACTGTCTATCTTCTGATATTTTATAGTTGCCTCTAGTTGTTGTAATCTTTTCCAGCATTTATTTGCAGAATGACCATTCTTTTTTGTAGTGAGTATAGGTTATGGGATTCCTTTCCTTATTTTTGTATTTTTATTTAGAAGAGGTGGAGGCAACTAAAGCTTTAGAGTAAGAGGAAGAAGACTCATATCTAACAATTTTAGTTTCTTCCCTAGTTAGTTTATCACAAAAATATTCTAAAGAGGACATTTTAAATGTTGCACCAAGAGCATCTTTAGTAGATAAAAATGTGGTTGCAAAAATATGAAATGCACCATTTAGTTTAGAAAGAATTAGATAAATACACTCTTCTTCAGTATTAGTTTTCCCACTACCTTTGTATTGGGATAGGACTTATTTGAATTTGGTAAGGAAGTAAACAATACTGCTAAAATCATTAGGACACAAAGATGTTAGTTTTGCTTCTAGCTGCATTGATTTTATTTGGTCTACTTTTCCAAACAAAGTTTTTAGTTTTTCTCAAGTTTCATGAGGAGTTTTACAATCTGTAATGTGAAACCACAAAATTTCATGAACATTAGAGCTAATAATACCCATAGTTTCAAGCATTTTTCCTTTGTGAATAAATATTTCATATTCTTTATCAACTCAGGTTGCTTTTCTTCTAAAAGGTGAGTGAGACCTTTCTAAAAAATGAGATTTAAAACTTTGGGTTTCCATGTATGGTAGTTATGAGGAGTGAGAAGATCAATTGAATTCATTTTGAAGTTAACCCAAAGTACCCCCCTTTAACTTTTAAAATCGAAGTCAATGGACAAATATGTTCAAGGCCTCAAAGAAATACCAAATTTCCAAAAAATTACTCACCCTTACGAGAGGAAAACTATAAGTAATTAGAGGGAACATGATAATCGATGAGGGAAGAGAAAAAAAAATTGGCCAAAGTTTTAGGAGCAACAAATCGTCAAAAATACCTTTCCTAACGAGAGGGAAACTATAAGTATTATTGATATTTGATGTTAATTTTGATTAAAGGAATACAAATATGCTAGACTTATATATCTTGTCTTCTCAAATACCCATCCTTATGAGAGGGAAACTATAAGTATTGATAAGATTCGATACTTGGAACATAGGCTTATATCATCTAGGCCAATATTGTTTATCTTGATAACTCGCCCTTACTTGAGGAAAACTATAAGTTATTTAGGATTCCCAATAATGGTAAGAGATATTTAATTTGTTTGATTATGGACAAGGAAATCATAATTATGCCAAAAAAAAGTGAACAAGTATTATTAATGCTTAAAGGAAAACATTATGTTGATATTGCTTAAATAAAGGGAAATAAGAAATTTGTTCTAATGTAGAGATATTAAAACAAATTTTAATTATAGACAGTGAAATTTGAGATCACTATTGAATTTGTATAAAAATAAATTGCAATTTAATTAAAAAAAATTATAAAGCAAATATCCAAATATGTGATGACAATTTTTCTTAAAACTTAGTTTTAATGTAGATATATTAAAACAAATTTTCATAAAATATGTTATCACTATAGAATTTGTATAAAATAAATTGCAATTATATTTATTAAAACAAATATGAATTACAAATAAAATAAACAAATGGTGATCACAATTAAATTATAAGGAAATATTTTTATGTTACTAATAATAGGATTTAATCTATTAGATCTCTAACTTAGTAAAGTTAATTAAAATTTCCTTTTTGTTTTAGATATCTTTTAGTTAAGAAATATAACCATTTTTTAAGAGCAAAAATGAAGGCTGAAAAAGCGACCCAAAGAAACACCCCCCCCCCAGATTTTTGATAGGTGCAAGAAAGGCACCTTATCAACCCCTAAAATTTTATTAAAAATTTACAATAATGATTTCCAAGCCAAGGTGGTATGAAACTAAATGGTGCGAGAAGCAGGATCGTTTTTATATTGAATCACTTTTTGATTGTAAAGTAGAAAACCCACAATAGACTTAATTTATATATTTGTTCGATGATGCCTTATTATCATATTTGGATTACATTTAAATACCTAGTCTAATAGTTGTAAGAGTGAAGGGTTGTGACCGTAGAGTATAATTAATAAATAATATAAGTATTAGGACATGTTAGGAGGGTCCTAACATGCCACCCCCCTTAAAGGAGCTTTGTCCTCAAAGCTGGAAATTTGGAAATTGCTGCTGGATATCTTGAAAATTTTCCCACGTTGCGTCTTCTAAAGGTAGACCTTTCCAATGGATTAAAACTTTTGTGATATCGCGAGTACGAAGGTGACGAGAGCGGCGATCCAAGATAGCTTATGGCTTGAATAGAAGTACTCCATCATTGGAGAATTCAGGGAGAGTGGTTTGTGTCATGATATGGGCTCCAACTACGAGCTTAAGGCAAGATACATGAAATACAGGGTGAAGTTTGGAAGAGGGAGGAAGCTCTAGTTTATAAGCAACAGTCCCAATACGTTGGAGAACTTTATACGGCCCGTAAAATTTGGGTGCTAACTTTTGAGAACCTTTTTGTTTAAGAGAGGATTGACGGTAAGGTTGGAGACGTAAGAAAACCATATCACCCTAGTGGAAACTATGTTCACTTCTATGTTGATTGACTTGCTGCTTCATGCGATGCTGGGTAGTGTGTAGGTTTTCTTTTAGGATCCGTAGTATGTCATCTCTATTAGCAAGTTTCATTTCCACCGCATGGACTTTTGTAGTCCCTGGAATATAAGAAGTGAGGGATGGTGGTGTTTGACCATATAGTGCTTCATAAGGAGTCATTTTGATGGACGTATGGTATGAAGTGTTATACCACCATTCCACTAGTGAAAGCCACTTTACCCAATGGGGTGGTTGAGTAGAAACAAAACATCGAAAGTATGTTTCCAAGCATTTATTTACAACTTCTGTTTGGCCATCAGTTTGAGGATGGTAAGCAGAGCTCATATGAAGTTGAGTACCTTGTAATTTGAACAATTCCTTCCAAAATGTGCTAGTGAACGTGGGGTCATGGTCACTAACAATTGTGGAGGGCATACCATGTAATTTAAATATGTTATCTAGGAAGAGGTGGGCTATAGTGCTAGCGGTATAAGGATGAGCCACGAAACAAAAATGGGCATATTTAGATAAACAATCAACGACTACGAAATGGTTGTTTTTCCTCTTGATTTTGGTAATTCTTCAATAAATTCCATATAAATATTTTCCCATGTTTCGGTGGGTATAGGAAGAGGTTGAAGTAATCCTAGAATAGCGAGGGTCTCCCCATTTTGTCTTTGGCAAACTTCACATTATTTTACAAAGTTTTTGATGTAATTTTTCATTCCTACCCAATAGAAGGAGGTAGTGGCTCTTTTATAGGTTTTTAAGAACCTTGAGTGGCCTGCAATGGGTGAGGTATGTAACTCATGAAGAATTTTTTCATGATAAGTTGAATTGGGGGTGAGGACCATCCTCCCTTTGTATCTTAATATATTGTCCTTCCAAGTGTATGGAGGTTTGCTACTAGGATTATGTTGAAGTTGTTGAATTAATGCGTGGATAGTAGGATCATTTATCCATTCTTCATGCACCTCATCTACCCATTTAGGAATAAGGGAGGAAAGAGCATGGAATTGAGGCATATCTTCAAATTTTCTAGAAAGTGCATTGGCTGCCATGTTGTCCTTTCCATTTTTATATGTAATTTCATAATCATAGCCAAGAAGTTTAGTAACCCATTTTTGTTGTTCCGGGGTATTAGTCCTTTGTTTCAAAAAATACTTCAAGCTATGATGGTCAGTGCGTATAATGAAATGTTGGCCAATAAGGTAAGGCATCCAATGTTGAATAGCATGGACAATCACCAACACCTCTTTTTCATACGTAGAGAGAGCTGAATTCTTAGGAGAAAATGCTTTGCTTATAAAAGCTAGAGGCCTTTCATCCTGCATGAGTACGACTCCCACTCCTATTCCTGAAGCGTCACTTTCAATGATGAATGGTTTAGAAAAGTTGGGCATGGCTAAAATAGGGGTGGTACACATTGCAGTTTTCAAGGTGATAAAGGCCTCATCCGCTTTAGATGACCATTTGAAAGCATTTTTCCTAAGTAATGTTGTTAGAGGAGCAATGATTTTACTATAATTTTGGACAAATTTTCTATAATATCCCGTTAGTCCAAGAAACCCATGTAGATATTTTAAGGTTTTTGGAATAGGCCAATTTTTCACCTCCTCGATTTTGGAAGGATCTACCATAACTCCTTCCTTTGAGACAATATACCCTAAGTATTCAATTTCTTGTTTTCCAAATGAACACTTTGATCTTTTTGCATAAAGTTGATTTTCCTCCAAGATTTGGAACACTTGTCTAACATGGTCCAAATGTTCTTTCCATGTTTTGCTATAAATCAAAATGTCATCAAAGACAACTAATATAAATTTACGAAGAAAAGGGTGAAATACATTAATCATTAGACTTTGAAAGGTAGAAGGAGCGTTGGTCAGGCCAAATGGCATCACCAAGAATTCGTAGTGCCCTTCGTGAGTGCGAAAGGTCATATTAGGAATATCCTTTTCATTGAATTGTATTTGGTGGTAGCTTTACCATAAGTCTAACTTGGAAAAATAAGCTCCCCCGTGGAGTTCATCTAATAGCTGGTATATGACCGAAATAGGAAATTTATCTTTGATGGTAATTTTATTAAGTGCTTGAAAATTGACACATAAATGCTACGAGCATTCTTTTTTCTAACTAAAATAATTGGAGAGGAGTAAGGGCTTTTGCTAGGTCTAATGACTCCTGCCTTAAGAAGCTCTTGTACTAATTTCTCTATTTTGGTATTTTAGAGGTATGGATAATGATAAGGTCTAATATTAGGAGGTTGATGCCCTAGAAATAGTGGAATAGTGTGATCGTGACTTTGTTGTGGAGGTAGTCCTTTTGGTTCATTGAATACCGCCTTATGGTGGTCTAAAATATTTTGTAACTCTAGTGTCTCATCTTATTTGTGACTAGGTTGAATTAAAAATAAATGGGTGACCATTCCTTTGTTTCCTTTTTGGATAATTTTCTCCATTCTATGCGAGCTGAGGATTTGGGAAGGTCCTAATTTCAAGCCTTGGATAATATAGGTTTGGTTATTTGCTGTGAATTTCATCCATAGTTCTTCAAATTCCCATTGGAATACACCCAAGGTTCATAACCATTGTATGCCTAGTACAATGTTGCACCCACCTAGGGGTAGGACGTACATGTCGCCTTTCATGTTATAAACCCCCATAGTTAGTTTTATATTTCTACATTTTCCTTTGCATGCAATTTTTCCACCGTTTCCAATCATCACTTTGAAGTAATTGCAAGGGTATATAAAACAATTTGCTTATTTAGCCACCTTTGGATTGATAAAATTGTGCGTGCTACCATAATAGAGGAGCACGGTAAGGTTTTGTTTCTTAAAATACCCTTTTACTCGCATTGTTTGAGGGGAAAAAAATCTGGCAAGGGCGTTGAAGGAAACCTTTGGTGCATTTTCTTCGTCACTTTCAAGTGTGTTGGATAATACATCTACTTCGAGTTCAAGTTCCTCTTCAATAGAATTCCCTTCCTCTGTGGCATCTAGAATATATAATTTTTGTGAGGCACATTTATGATTTCTATCAAATTTCTCATCGTAATGGGAGCAAAGACCCTTAGCTTGTCTTTCATTCATTTCCTCGAAACTCAGACGCTTAATTGGTAGAGCGGGGTTAATTTTGGGGGTTATGTAGGATTTTTGGGTTCGTCCATTTTGCATTGGTTTGGGGTTGGTATAAGTTTTTGATGGTTTCCCCCAAGTTGGTTTTGTGAACCGATTCCATGCCTTGATTTTGTCCTTCACTAATTTCGCCAAGCCGATGGTCTCTAACATGTTTTTAGGGTTATACATTTGCACCTCTATTCAAATTTATTCTTTTAATCTGCTGACAAAACATTCTTGAAAGAAGGCAGCGTCTAATATGGATGTTCGATTAGCTAGCCTTTCAAATTCTACTTAGTATTCGCTTATCGAAGTGGTTTGGCATAATTTAGTGAGGGCCCATATAAAGCTTTGAAACTTGTTAGGGCCGAATTGCACTAATAGATTATGTGTAAAGGTTGACCACGTCAGAGTATCGTTAGTTTTATCGAACCATTAGTACCATTGGATGGCATCGTTTTCCAAGTGGAAGGAGGCGATATGCACTTTTTGCATTTTTGGAATTTGATTTAGTGAGAAATATTGCTCTGCTTGATAGATCAAGTTTGTAGGGTCTCCTCCTTCAAATTTTGGGAAGTCTAATTTGGTCTTCCGTGGTAGAATGGAAGTTTGTGGAACTCCTAACATTGCTCGGTTTGATGACCTATGGGTGGGTGAATTTGCATGTGTTGTTGCCTGATTTTGACTGATGGCATCAAGTTTAACATCCATTGCAAATATTTTCTCAAAGAGTTCTCTTGTGTTACGGGTATTCTCCTCTCTTTCCTATTGAACTTCTTTAGCGAGCCTTTCGTGTTTCTCATGAATGGAATCTAGTGATCGTTGTCCTTCAGCCATTGCGGTTGGTGTAGGTAACGATCAATATGACTTGGTACAGGTGAGCAAAAAAAAAAAAAATTAATTTTTTTTTCCTTTGCATTTTGGACGTCGAAAACCTTGATGCTGCGTTGAAGATTTTAGCTTTTTCAAAATAGCCACCGGTCACCACGCGAAAGGTCAAGCAATTTGGGTGTAAGACAACTTAATTCATACCTTAGGAGAAGGTTTAATTTTTTGTGAGGATTTTGACACGGATCCATGAAGCGTGAATGTTGTTTGCATCCTCGCGAATGTGGACTGGCTGAAATGTGCGATGGGAAAAATTTTTAATGGTGAATTTGCTCCTTGATCTAGCTCTGATCCAGATGGTATGAAACTAAATGGTGCGGGAAGTAGGATCATTTTTATATTGAATCGCTTTTTGATTGTAAGGTAGAAAACCCACAATAGACTTAATTTATATATTTGTTTGATGATGCCTTATTATCATATTTGGATTGCATTTAAATACTTAGTCTAATATTTGTAAGAGTGAAAGAATATAATTAATAAATAATATAAGTATTAGGACATGTTAGGAGGGTCCTAACATAAGGGAAGGCTGAAAATAAAAGAAAAACGTAACGTTTTCCTCGAAAGGCAACATAAGTGCAGATGTATAAAATAAATACAAAATATTAATAGATTTTTTTAAAAAGAGAGAGAATGGGATCACTCTGGTTGCGTCGATAAGGAAAAAATTTGGCATCATAGCTTTGATGAAAAAATGGTTTTGGAAGCCTAAAAACCTATTGCCACAGTCGAATCCTTGCTCGTTTCAATGTTTGAAAAAATGGCGTCGCAGTAGAGATGAAAAAACTGGACCATCAACTCATCTGCACTCAAAGTTTCAAATAAATAAATAAATAAATAAATATTTTTATCAATACCAGTGTAAAAACATAGATGACATCATCCATAGAGCATCGAGTGAAGAGTGATCGAATCTGAAGAGAAAGGTCTCAGAAGGGAATATGATCGGACAAGGGCCCTATGGGTGGTTGTGCAACATACCGCTTGTGATCATGAACACTCTGTTGAATACAACCTGTGCTTAGCACGATAGAAAGACGTAGACTCTAGAACGACGCTAAAAAAAGGAGGCGCAATGGACCTTCAAACTAAAAAATGTGCCTAAAAAAACCTATAGAACATAGAGCTTGCAAAACATATATAGAAGGGATTATAAAGCTTTAACAACATTTTACAGTAGAATGTTAATATTTTCCCATGCCAATGAAGGTGCTTATAAAAAAAAATAGTCGAAGGACTCCCGAAGCGCCAAATGAACTAACGGGAATGAAATCGAGTTAGATCACCAAAAATATTCGAAAAAATAATATAGGATATGTCGTTGGGCAAAGAATCAAGCACACCGAAGATTTACATGCTATACAAGGCCATGTTTCCTCTTAGACGAAATGCTTCTTTGGTTTATTTATTAAACCAATAGTCTATTATTTGATGCGATAAGGGAAATCGATTATTAAAAATTGAAGAAGACTTAACGATATGCAAAATAAAATATTTTAAGATTACCTAATGCAAATAAGGATACATTTTCCACAATATTTGCAGCAAAGGCTATGGAAGCCGAATCGTCTGCAATATTTTGGGAAAAAAGTAGGCAAATATATGAGGAAAAATAATGGCCTCTTAAATGATTGCTAGTTATATTGTTTCTCCTTTGAAATTACGCAAAGTTGCTGCCCTTGAAGAAGGAGGATAAAATATAAACAAATGTAATAGAGGAGGGCATTAAAATATATTTTATTTTAAGAAGCAATATTTGAGATAAAAAAAATTGAATAAATGGTAAAATAGAAGTTAGAAAAAATTTAAAAACAAATTACCATAAGAAAATATCTCAAAAAAAATACATCTAAGATAAACTATAAAATTTTTTCTTCTTAAAAAAATAAAGAAGAAGAAGATTAAGAACCAGTTTGGAAGACTTACTTCAAGAGAGAATGCTAGCAGAATCTATCTTGCTCTGATACCATGTTAGAATTTCCCAAATAGATATGCAAAGCATTACAAGAGATTGAAGAAGCAAAATAGAACTGATTTATTTATTTCAAGGATCAACTTTGTATAAATAGCGAAGTTGATCAATGAGAGCCGTTGGATTACAACAACTCATCAGACCTGATGAAGACACCACTGAGAGTTCTCTTGACACATGGAGGAGTGGAAAATCAATTGTGTCTATCCTAGTGGAACTTAAGAGAATATTCTCTTATTCTAAAAACTATAATGTTGTGGGTACTATTGGAGCCATCACTAGACAACAAGATCAGAATCAAAATTCCCAATCACAAACTCAAATAAGTGATAAAGACATAGGGATATTACAAAATCCCTTACCCAATCATCAACAACAGGAAAATAATAAATTGTAATATCATAATGTACCTCATCATAATGATATTATTAGTTTAGTAGTAGAGACTACAACAAAGCAAGTTCTTGCCCAAATTAAACATCTTGACAAGCAAGAAATAAATACTTCATTCAACTAACCTTCAAGACATTTCTTGGTCTTGAAGAACAATAAAAAATAAGATACAAGCATAGGAAACCCATATTTAGCGTTGACATATCAACCTAAAGTCTCCTTAAATATTCAACCATAATTAGACAATCTTCCAACTAAGATATCCTTTTTGAAACTTTTGCAAACGTCTCCTATTCATAGAGAATTTGTATTCTCTATTCTCTCTTTCTTTATCATCACTACATTAAGTTCTCTATTCTCTTCCAATTTATCACCATTGACACCTTTTGTTCTTCATTTTATCTCGCATTATAGTTATCACATCAATTTATCTATTATTTTCCTCTTTATTATCATCTTCATATTCTATCCATCATTATTTATCACAAAAATTTCAACTATCAACCAATCAACATCAATCACCTACATCACAACCAAATTGTTCTTCAAAATAGCCTTTGATTTTGAAGAAACCTTAGACATGCTATAATAAAATTCACCTTGTATAGTGTATATAGATCGCCAATTCCATAATTAAAACATAAAAAACAACTAAAAGTAGAAAAAAATAAAAAAATATAGAAATTTTTTTGAAAATATTTCAAATTGTTAAGTTCTCATTCTTTACATCAGTGTGTGTTGTTTTCCAAAATTCAAGTTATATTTTATTTTATTTCGGATAAATTCAAAAGTTATCTTGAACCATGTACTTAATTTACATCTTTAATGATTTTGATTTATTTTGATTAGAAATATCTCTTGTATCGAAAAGCACTATTACTTCATTAAATAATTTTTGAGTTTTTGGGAAATGATCTTGCTACTTCTTGAACCAAGAACACATTCTCACATCTTAAAAATGATTTGTTGTAAAATTTGAAAAGGATACTACATAGTAGTCTTGGTTCCTTAAGCGAAAAGTATCCCTTGCTATCCCATTATGCACATGGTCTAGAATACTAAGAATTGGCAAAAGGGAAAGCTTTCTCCCCATAACCGAATAAAATCCATTACCCCACGTCTAATCTGGGCAAGTATCCCAAAAAAAATAAATGAAAAGAAAGAGAAAAAGAAATAAAAATAAAAGAAAAGAAAGAAAAAAATAAGTAATACAATTCCCTTGTTCAAAAATGGACAAAAAACCCTATTCCAAAATTTGAAGAAAATAAAGGGGTAGTGAGCTTGAATACCTGGAATTCCGTAGTTATTTGAAAGCCATTATGTAAGCCCCATAACAAGTGGTTTGTTCCCAACTCACTTGACCTTGGGTAATCCCTTTCGCGTGGCGACATGTTTTTCACATTAGCGACCTTTTTTTGTACAGACCAATGTCTGCTTGTGGATTAGCTAGCTTTTGGTAACTTGAGTTACATAGTAGTTTGGTACAATGGCATGCACAAAATCATGGTTAATGAATATTTCACTTGCACACACATTGGTTCATAAAATTTTAATTGTATCACTACCTTACTCAAAATCAGTAAATTAACTTCACAAGCACACACATGTGATCCTTGAGAGATTTTGTATCATTGTGTAAAATCAATATGGATAATGAATTCACTTATCACACATTGGTTCTTGATAAATTCGACTTTGTCTTGGAAATAATTTAAAATATTTCTTTGAATTTTTTTAGAAAGCATTAGTTTATAACTATTCACATTAATTCATATCACTTCATTTTTTGCAATTACATACAATATATATATTGTCTTCAAACTTTTTCAACACATGACACAATGATTTATTTTTAAAATACAAATTGCATTTTAAAAATCATATATAATCATGCATTACATTTTGACTTCGTGATGATGGTATAATTCCTAGTAATTATTTTTCATCAAAATTCACACTAGGAATTCTATGCCTAGCGCAAGTCATCCTTCCCAATTTTTCATGCTTAAATCACTCTATTTTTCTCACAAATACAATCATTCTCAACTTATTTTCTCAAAATCAATCTCTCTCAACAAATCAATATCTTCTTTCATCATCAGAAGCCTCAAGGTTACTCTTGAGCCCACAATATTTTTGGTATTAGCAATACAAAACTTCCTCACAATAGGATTCACTTCATGATCTAGCGAGCACCGATCTCCACCAATGGTGATATAACAACACAACATCCTTTGAGGTTCATTGTTAATCCATATATTTTATCACCACACAAAAAACTCTTTTGTATTTCAAAAATACTTTACAAAATCATTTTCCTTTTATGTTAAGCATGATCAAAATGTTCAAAATTCAAAGCATGATTACAATAAATTATGTAACACAACCATCATAAGCAAGTGCGAAAAATTCATCCAATAAAACAAATAACACAAAGTCACATAAAACAAAGAAGATCAATCTCTCTATATATATTTTAGAAATTTTTATTTTTCCACCAAACAAAGAATTTGATGTAAAAACTCGAGGGGGCATCCTAGCCAGTAAACTAGTAATTATTTTTCTAAAACATAAATTTTCTATGAACTATTCATTCTAAACCATCTACTCCTTTTTATCCATGTAAATAATAATTACTTCTACTCAAGTGTATACACTTTTATTTGACACATTTATTGTTCATAAATATGCCAAAAAGGGGGCAAAATGTAGACATGAAAAATTGACTCATTTTTCTTAGTTTTCCTCCTAGAGAAGTAAGGTCACATTTGAGCTTAATTTTACATAAATAAATCCTCTCCAAATATTCCAAAACCTACACCATTGGATAGGTATTGAAAAGGTTTTTCCAACGGTATATTATATGTTCAATTTTGACACCATTTGACCCCTCAAACTATCAAAAAATTAAGCACATGGCTAACCTCTTGGCGATATTGAAGTTATACGATCTCTTATCATACCGATATGATCTCTAATCATACCGATATGATCTATGATCATACAATACAATCACTGATCATACAATAGAATCATCGATCATATGATACGATCACCAATCGTATGATACAATAATCATTTATATGATACAATCACCAATCATATGATATGATCCCTGATCGTATACATACGATATTGCTCAAAAATAGAAAAAATTAATCTAGCAAAATGACAAACCCTGTTACAACATATTTTTTCCTTACCTGTGCAATCGTACGGTAGTTACGGGATTGGATCCACCGATCAACCCAACTTGGAGGAGGTTGCAACCTATTTTTTTTTCTAGCCCAATTTTATCAGCTTGCTTATCCTATTTAATCAAACACCCTTCCCCTCGAATTCCTCCTGGCACTCCTAATGCATCGATAGAATTTTACATTTTAGCTCTAGATATTTTACTATTGCTTGTAGGATCGGAGGATATAGTTGATATCGAATCAATATGATCTTGCATCAAAGGCGTATGATCTTGCTCAGATTGTACAATCTTGTTCAGACTGTACGATATTGCTTTGAAATTACTTGGGGGCAACCCCGAGTGCTAGTTTACATATTCTAGCCCTATTTATTTTTAGATCTACCATTTTATTTATCATTTGCATCATATAGGTTATAGAATTCAATCATTTGCATTCTAGAGTTCATCAATATTGCATATAATTACATATTACATGTAGTTTAAAGTAACTCTCTGTTATCGGATTTTAATTATAACATTTGATAGCCGAAATTAAGTTTCATTTTGCTTAAAAATAATGATATAATCTCCTATTTCTTGTTTTTTGCAGTCTATCCATGAATTTACAGGTTTCTATCAAGATCGTATTATTTGATCTCTGATTGGATGGTACAATTTTGAATCGTACTCGTACGATCTTGACATGTGCATACGATTTTGCTCTACTACGTACGATCTGGACTGCAATCAAGAATCAAAATCTCCATCAAACTTTCGGATACAGGTAAGAGATTTAAATCACTTTTTAAGCATTGCATTATCCATTTGGATTCTGTTTTATGCTATTTACTATCTACCTATAAATAAAAATTGCATTAGCTTAGTATAGTTACATATTGGCCAAAACTAGGTGATTGCAAGAATTTAAAAGGAACACATTAAAACAAAATCCCAAACCTAGGCATGAAAACTGCCATAAAATATTTCCTAGTGAACCTTAAACCAATTCATCAAAAAATCACCATAATAAGGCACGATCAAGTATCTCTCTCTGAGGTGTAGACCTATCATTCCCACATTCCCCTTCAATACATAGATCCATTAGCATAGAGGAAAGAAGTGTGTGAATTTTAGACCTAAATTGAGAAACCACACACTATTTTCCCCACTTTCTCCTCTTCGTTTCCCATCAAAATATTGGTTTTTCCCACCACCTTCGTACGTAAGAATTGGTGGCAGTTTCAAGCTTGTTATTCTAACACTTTGCCAAGTGGTCACCACTACTGCCTTCTAACATCCATCTAACCTCTGTTGCTATGTTGACAAGTCCCTACTTGTATTTTGGAAAGAATATCCAAGCTCTCCTATAATGTTCGTACATTATTGCATTCATAATTTTTATTTTTATATTAATTTTTTTAATATAACATTGCTTAGAGCCTTTTGTTTACATTACCTCTAAAACATCCATAAAACAAATATCATAATTTGTTTTTTTTTGTAAAACTTTTATATATATATATATATATATATATATATATATATATATATTTGCATTTATACCATAAATTATATTTTAATATATATAAAAATATAAAAGTATATAATTAAGTCTTAAACAAATTCATTCCTTTTATTACATAAATATATAAGCATATAATTAAGTTTTAAACAAATTCATTTCTTAAAAGAACACACATATGTTTCCTTTAAACCTCAAAATTCTTTTTAATCATTTTCCATTTATTTCATTAATTTTGTTAACTATGGATCCCATGCATTAAGCATCTTCATTACCAATCAACATCAGAGTTTCACAAAATATCAAACATCAAACACTCCTATGAATGCAGTTATATGATATGCATACTTGATGGACAGTTGGCGAATGTGTTGCCCATAGGGTTCATTACCCCTATCAACTGGCAAATACATCACCACTCATCATCTCCCTTGACTTACCTCTCACCAGAATAATTCTTTTAACCTATTAAGGAGACCTTTTTCCTTTGCATTATCTTTCTAGTAATAAAACTTGTCTCTTGCAACCACAAATATATTAGCAGTATCTCATACTTGAAGATAAATTAGGCATATAGGGAATAGAGTTTTGGAGGGTTGTTACATACTCCATCCCTAAGATTAAACACAATCCCTATGTTTACATTCACCATTAAAAACATAAATAAATAAAAAGTTAATGCCATAATCATACAAATTCAATCCATCACATTTTTCCAATTTACATTACTCCCAATGTGGTTCATCATTCATTATCAAAACATGCATGAATACTAAATACATGTATTATTTTGCATAACTCAAGCTATAATAATATTCAAAACAAAACTTAAGAGCAATATGATATGCACAAATATCAGATCTATGTATCACACTTCACAAACCAAGATATGATACTGTTACTATTTGATCAAAATAAAACTATCTCATGATGATCATAATGTTCGAATACTATTCAAACAAAAATGGAAATTGTCTCTTCATAATGGCCACATCTTCCCACATGGCACTATTCTCAGAAAACTGGTCCCACTAGACCCTGCATTGCTCAATGTTTATTTTTCTCAACTACTTGGTACGATATCCAAGGATCCTGACTAGTCGTACCTCAATGCGTAGGGGATCGTCCATATGCAATTGATCAATATTCCAAACATGTGAGGGATCAGGAACATATGTCTTGAGAAGGGACACATGGAACGTATCATGATTTTTTGATAAATTAGGTGGCAAGTCTAATTTATAGGAAACTGGGTTCATTTTTTCAACAATTTCAAAAGGCCCTATAAATCATGGACTAATTTTAGAGGATTTGATAGAAATTTTAGTAGGTTTAACTCTTAGGAATACTTTGTCTCCCACAAAGAATTCCCTTGGCATTCTCTTCAAGTCTGCATAACTCTTTTGTTGATTAGAGCCTTCCTTGAGCCTTTGACAATTTTTTTTGAGTTGGTCTTCCATTTCCTTGACCATATCTGGCCTTATCACCACCTGATCCTCTGGATTACTCCATGACAATGGCATTCTGCATCTCCTCCCATACATTGCCTCAAATGGAGCCATACCTAGAGAAGTATGATAAATATTATTACAGGTAAACTCAACTAGAAAAAAAATAATCTCCCCACTTTGTCTGATGGTCCATATAGTACATGCAGAGCATATCCTCTAGTACTTGATTCACCCTTTCAGTTTGTCCATCTATTTTTGGATTATAGGCAATACTAATATTGATTTTCGTCCCCTATGCCTGGTGTAAAACCTACCAAAACTCAGATGTGAATCGAGAGTCCCTGTCTGATATAAAGGTTTTAGAGAATCCATGTAGCCTTAACACTTCCATGGCAAAATTTTGGGCTATAGTAGGAGCTCCATATTTTATATTTCCTAGCAAAAAATATGCCACCTTAGTCAATTTTTCAACTACTACCAGAATGGCATCATGTTGGAAATGATTTTTTGGCAATCTGATTATAAAATCCATAGTTACCACTTGCTATTTGTATTGTGGAATATCATGTGAAAATAAGCATCCAGTGTAAATTTTCCACTTTCATTTTTTTAATATTCTAAACACTTAGCCACAAATTCAACAATGTCCTTTTTCATTCATGACCAGTAATACTCTTTTTTAAAATTTCATACATCTTTACATATCTTGGATGTGGAGAATATGGAGTTCTATGTGCTTCTTGCAGGATCACATTTCTCATGCTCTGATCATCAGGTACCACTATCCTATTTTTGAAAAACAATGTATCATTCCAGATCTTAAATTCCTTTGATTTTTTAGATTTTTGCTGAACTAAGTCTCGATACTTTTGAGAATATTCGTCTTGAATTTGCAATTCTCTTATTTGGTTGATTATAGCAAATTAAAAATGTGACATAGCATAGAGATGCATTTTTCTACTTAAAGCATCTTCCAATTTATTTTATTTTCCCTTAATATACTCTATGCCAAATTCATATTCCGCCAAAAACTCCATCCAGCACCTTGTCTAACATTGATCATTGTCTGAGTAAAGATATATCTTAGACTTTGATGGTCTGTTCTAAGCTCAAAATATTTATCGAGTAGATAATGACACCATATTTTTAGAGCATGCACCACCACAACTAATTCTAAGTCATGTGTGGCATAGTTTAGTTCATGCTTCTTAAGTTTTTGGGACTCATAAGAAATGACATAGTCCCCTTGCATGAGAACCCCACCTAATCATTCCAAATAAGCATTAGTACATACAACAAATGGTTTCATAGGATCTACTATTTTGAGAATAGGAGTTATGGTTAGCTTTTATTTAAGAATTTTGAAGGCTTCCTCACATTGTTCTGTCCATTTAAATGCTTTTCCTTTCTTTTGGAGATTGATTATTGGATAAGCTATCTTAGAAATTTTTTGAATAAAATGACGATAATATCAAACCATCCCCATAAAACTTCTCACCTCAAATATATTTGTGGGAACATGCCAATCAATGATAGCCTCAATATTCCTTGGGTTAACATATATCCCTTCAGCTGAGATTAAATGTCCCAAATATTGTACCTGGGTTGCATAAAATTCACATTTGAATTTTTTTTCAAAATTGATTCTTTCTAAGTATTTCAAGAATAGTCCTTATGTGTAAATCATGTTCTTCCTTGCTCTTGGAATAGATCAATATGTCATCTAAAAATATAAACACAAATCTATCCATTTGTTCTCAAAACACACTTTTTATCAAATTCATAATGTGTCAACCCAAAAGGCAACACTATGAATTTATAATTTCCATATTTGGTTTGGAAAGCAGTTTTGTAGGTATCCTCTCAAATTCTCAACTAATTATATCCATATCTAAGATCAATTTTGGAGAAAATTGTGGCTCCTTTCATCTGATCAAGAAAATCATCTATTCTGGGTAGAGAGTACTTATTCTTAATGGTCATTTTGTTTAAAATTCTATAATCAATACATAACCTTAATGTCCCATATTTATTTTTCACAAACAACATTGGTGCACCCCACGGTGAAACACTGGGTTTAATATATCCTTTTTCCAAAAGTTCCTAAAGTTGAGTTTTTAGCTCTTGCAATTCTATTGTGGTCATTCTATAAGGTGCTCGAGCTACTAGCATTGCTCCTGGAAAAAATTCTATGGTAAAGTCAAACTCCCTCCTAGGTGGAAGACCAGGTAATTCTTAAAGAAAAACATCATGAAATTCATTTAACACTGGATATGTTTGGAATAGACTTGCTCCAAATTCATTTTCTTCCTTTTTATTAAGTTTAACCACAAATACTCTACTACCCTTTTTCATATCTGTCTTAACTTGAATTTCAGTCATAATATGTGGTTCCACTATTTCATGTCCATAGTGTACCCGAATCCTTTGCTTATTGTCATCAATGAATTCCATCCATATTTCTTCAAAATTTAATAGTGCCTTATGTGCTCTAAGCCAATATATACCTAAAATTATGTCAAAGGTATGCAAAGGAGCTATATATAAATGCCATCGGGTTTGTCCTTGAGGTAGAATTATTTGAGGATCAAATAGACATTTGTTAATAGTATAGGTTTACCCAGACCCATACTCGTATTTCCACCCATTTCCACGGTTCTTGTTCCAACCCTTATCTCCTTTGGTTGGACCCACATTTTTCTTCTTTTGTGGCTCTTCCTTTTCTGAATATTGTTGATAATAAGCTTTCTTGGCTTTAAAATTATCCTCTTCTTGTCGAGCCAAGTCACAAGCAGTAGTTAAAGTAACATGTTTTAACATAAGAATCAGGTGTTCGATCTTTGGATGCAACCCTAGGAGAAATTTATGAATTTTGATTTCATTTTTTTGCTCATATTTAGGCATGTATTTGAGCAATTGCACAAATCACTGGAAATATTAAATTATGGACATACTACCCTATGTTAATCTCAAAAATTCTGCAGTTCTTTCAAGGTAAAATTGTGGTGTTAGGAACCTATCCTTAAATACCAATATAAATGTATCCCAAGGTACATCGACAACCTATACATTATAATTTTTTTTATATGTATCCCACCAGTCAACAACAAATCCAATAAATCGAAAGGCTACCCACAAGGTTTTTGATTTGGATGAAAGGGTCCTAACAACAAAGTATGATTCCACACTACTCAACCACCTTTCATCCTCTTCCCCATCACCTTTGCCATCAAAGTTTGCTATATAAATTCATCCCATATCCTTGTCCAATTATTAACCTACTTGTTTCCTTCTTGGGTCAACAGTTGGCTTATCCTCAACTATTAATGTTTCTTTACTTTTGGATAAATTTTCTATTATTTTTTGTTGATGGGATATCATTTCTTGCTATTGAGCTACCTGATATTTTTGCTATTCCATATGTTCTATCATTTGGACATTTTGTTGTGCCATGTGTTCAACCATTTGAGCATTTTGCTACTCCATTTGTTCTTTCTATTGACTCATTTTCTCCTGCAATAGTTGTATTTTCCAGATCATTTTATCCTCCTTATTAACTACTTCTCTTTCCTTTCTAACCAGTTATTTTTCCTTCCACTTTTCCTAATGATGTTCTTCTGATTCCTTCGATGCCCCAATCCACATAAATTTTTGTATTACCCTTATAGGGTTCTCGGTCAGCCCTTCCCACTGAACCTCCATAGTTATTTTCCAAGAACTAGCTTTCTATCCGGATGCCATTGCCTACCCAGCAAAAACATGAGCCTTGTCAACTTATCAAGTCTCAGGTGAACACATTCATAATGTTAATTTAGTTTTAACATGGCTTTCTAAAATTTTATTATTTAAAATATTTGCAACCTTTGCTCTGATACCAAATGTAACACCCCAAGTCTGCCCACTTGGTTTTCCATTCACCCCAAGTCTACCCACTTGGTTTTCCAACATCAGATGTTGTAATTTTGATAAAAAAATAATTTTCTTTTTAAAAATATTATTTTATTTTTCTAGTATGAGCATGTTAATTTCGTATTCATGAGTGTCATTCCACTATAGATGAAATACTCATGAGATCGATATTGGCTAGATACCGCAAAGTTACCTCTTTTAAAATTCACTCTCCTCCCGAGATTCCAAGTTCAAGCAATGGGTTTGTTTTCCTCTAGGGCGTTTAACACCTAGAGGTGTGATGTATAACTTTCCTGTGTATTTACATGAATTTATGAATTTGTATCTTTATGTCATGTAAGACTTGGCGCATACATGCTCGAGCTATACAATCATCCATTATTTTTGGAGCATCATCTAAGGTCTTACCAATACCCTAGTAGCACCTGACATATTGTGTAGATTAACCAACAGGATGTCCCATACCATCGCACTATCGATGTCACCTAGTCTAACACATTTCACCACTCTTCACTAGTAGGGTTAACCTATAAGAGATGCCCATACAACTCTTCCTTACCTCCCGTTCTAAAAATTTTCTCGTTAGAAATATAGTTAGAGACCTATTCCATGATGATTGCCTACCCAATGGTTTTCGACTATTGTCACTAATGAGTTTATGCTTGGTTTTAATCTGAAAAACTTTTCCAATGAAATTTCGTACCTAATTTTTGTTTAAATTGAATATATTTCTATAATAAAATAAACTTTCACGGTATGCTAAACTAAAACTTCCCTTCTAATTGTTTCAGTAATGTCTATTTTTAAACTATACCATAATCTTGTTACACTGCTTTTGAATAGACGAAGTAGACTGCAAATCAAATGTTAGTACAAACCCATTCTTTTGTTCCCCAAAGTTTTACATGGTTTCCCCACTCCTACGTAGATTTTTAAGGTTTATTAGAGATTTTTAGATAAACAATTAAATCCTTTCATTTCCAATTTGAACTGGTGTAAACTACAACCAAGTTTACCATCGTGGTTTCCAAACATGTAACATCTCAGTTGAATAAATGGAAAAAGATATAATTCACAACATACTAAATTAAGTTTCTAGAAATAAATTAAACATTAGATTTTAAAAAAATACTTGTACCTTTTGTAGACACCAAAACAGCACCAATCCGATTACGTGACTGCAAAAACTGATCGCTTTGACAAACACAGCCCCCAGGGCAGCCCTTAGAGGTTAAACAGTGGTCTTAACCACTTTCATAGCAATTTTGTAGGGTCAAGAAGCAATTTGGCACACTTGGACACTTTTCCCAGTACTCGTCTCACCCCGGGACGAATTCAAAATAGAATCTGTCCCACCCTAGGACGAATTCTAAATCCGTCCCTGGGTGGGACGAATTCCAAGCTTAATGGGCAAAAAGGCAAATGGTGCCAAGTGGCAGCCCAGAACAGTCAGTTAAGGGCTCCTGCCTTGCACGCATGTGTAAGTGGACAGAGGGGCCGTTAGAGGACTGTTACAAAAAGCATTTATCAAAGTTCAAGTCAATGGAGGACTCCCCTCCCTCATGGGAAGACAAGACTGCCACATGGCGCCTATGGCCAACACTTGGATTTTGTGCTTCCCTCCCAAAAGAGACCCCTTGGGTCTATAAAATGTGGGAATTTTCTCACCCAAAATATACAGGTTGAAGGAGTGTTCAAGCAACGAAGTGCTGTCGAATTGAAGACTCACTTGCATCCCCCTTGTTCACCTTCCCACATCCACCAATATCTTTTGCAAGGGAGGTTGTTGGGTGGCCTTTGGAAGCTCGAACCTTACTCAAATCCGACGCATGGACATCTGAACCAACCAATTCGCCGACCCCCAATCCTAAAAGGTTTTGGGCCCATCCCCCGTGGATTGGCTCCAAAATCGAGGGCCAACGGTGGGAGGCCCACTTGGGCACCCCCGCACCTCCCAAGTCCTAATTTTAGTTTTTGAGAACTTTAGATTATTTTTTAGATTGCATTCTGTGTTACTAGGTCTGATTAGTCCATAATTGCAATTTTGTAACTTTTGGTCAGATTTTAGGATGTTTTGTATTGCTTTGTCGTTTCGCTAACTTGCAGGTGTCAAGGTCAAATTCCTGAGCGTGGAGGCAAAATTGGGAAAATCCGACCATCTGGGTTGTACCAAAATGGCCCCAATTACCTAACCCCCTTGTTTGCAGGCATTTTACAGGTCCCGGGATCCGACATTGGAGCAGCAGCAGGTCGGGCTCTCCAACTCAAAAGAATTTGTCCCACCCAGGGACGAATTACAGTCAGAATTCATCCTGCCCAGGGACGAATTCCAGTTTAAGGTGGATTGGCTAGCTGCATCAGTGGCAGTGGCCTTCTGGTAACTTCTCTTACCTTCTGTCAAGTTTTGAAGCAATTTGGTGTCACTGTATTCACTGTTTCAGGAAAATATTCATATGCATATTTCGTTGGTTTTAGAGAGAGAATGCTTTTCATTTGCAGCAGGTGCTACTGACGCCTTGGTCATTTCTTTGTTCGCAGGAGAAGCAGCAGAGGCGAAGAACTCATCGACATCAGCGACGGCATCATCTTGGCCCGCTCATTGCAATAGTGGGCACGCGGAAGGAGGAATCATTCAGCAATTGTAATCAAACTCTATTTGCGCTCCTAGCCCCTGAAAAGGGAGGAGGCATCATTGTAACGGAGATCAAAGGAAATTAATGAAAGGGCTGTGTTTTCTTTATCTGATTGCATCTCTTCCAATGTGTCTCTTTTCCGTTTCATGCAATTTATATTTCTAGGACTTAAGCGTGCTTAATTTTGAATGCAATCGTACTCGGTGTTTCCTTTGACCGGAATCTCGTGCTTTCAGTGGCGATCACGGTGGGACTCTGTTCCCTGGTTTTTGAAATCACAGAAACTGATCAAAGTTTTGTGTTTGTGCTTGACAGGTACATATTTTTTTTTTGTTGCAGACTGCTATTTGTCTCTGACAGGGACAAATCCTTTTTTGCAATTCGTTTGACCCTGAGACGAATTCAAATTCGTCTCTGGGAGGGACGAATTCTGTTCTGCAATTCGTCTCCCGGAGGGACGAATTCTCGTCTGCGGATTTTCGGAGCAGAAATTCAAAGACAACGAGAGCAGCGAGAGAAGAGGTAGGGATTTTCATGATCTCTCGTTATATTTTTTCTGTTTATGTTTTTGTTTCGTTAATTGTTTTCATTTAATCCTGCATTGCATTAGGGAAAGTCATGTATGCTAGTTTCATTTTGTTGGATAAAACGAATCCCACACACATCACGAAACAATTTTAAACCAAGGAGCTGGTCGTAAGACCCCAGCCTTTGATCAAGACCATTGGTGGATTTAATCACCACCTTGGCTTGATTTGCATCCATTTCCTGATTGTCAACTGTTGTTAGGCGTAAATCCTGACGAAGACAGACCGAGCGTAGCTGGGGTGATTCCCATGCATGCGAGGATAAGTTTTCTATGGTAGGTGCCATTAACAGGACAATCCCCCTTCCATACCACCTACATACCACGTACCTTCTGCTCTCACGTACCTATAGTCTCCCTCTCGTAAGGGCGGGTATATAGAGAGGTTGGTATATCGGCCTGGTTGGTATATTGAAGGGGCGAGCTTTTTGGAGTTATAAGAGCCTACATGATGCATTTAAACATTCTACAAAACCTACAAAAACAAAACAAAACATCAAAATGCACTAAACCAGTCTAGGGCACACCATGAATCCTTAAAAGAGATAATCACAGTTTTGTGAATGTGTGTGTTTAATTCTGCTTAGTGTAGACAAAAAAAAAAAAAAAAAAAATCATAAAACAAGATAAAAACTTATTTAGGTAGCATAGAAGCACCGCAATGGTGTACACCCGCAGTCAAGCCCAATCAAGGGCAGAAGCTCCGGAAGGTACACAAAAAGCAGGCATAAGTTGCCTTCACTTCAGTCCTGAGGATTTGGTTATACCGCCTTATCGGTCTAACCTACAAAAGAATCCAATTCAGAATCCTCGATGGGGTATGCCTATTCAAAGCAGCCCCTTTCGGGAGGATGCCTTACATGTAGACCTTGACATAAATAGAGAATCACCTCTTGAAGCTAGGCATGAGTGGCCATCGCGCGTTGAAGCGCTAAACAGGCACACTGTTCATTTGGAGGGGCAACGTGGATATGGCGTCCCTTCTTTACCTATCATCAGAACAAAGAGACCAAATCCGGAGCGCAGGGCTCCTTACATAGGGTGACCTAACTCCGCCCATCCCATTTACACCCATGAAAGGGAGTATGAGGAAAACCATCACATTCCTCGAGGGCAACAAACAATGCGGTAACCTTGCATTTTCGCACCAGCAGGATATCATGATCACCCCTTGAGGCCAGAACCTCGAGCACATACTGCCTACCTTGAAAGAGGGAAGCGACCCCTTGAGATTTTAGAGCATCAAAATTGAGGTAAACCCATAGGAGGAACATTTGAACCTTCTGAACAAAATAGGGTAGATCAAATTGATCCGGCTGTCACCAGATATACCACCCGTCAAGCCCAAATCATGCGGCTTAAACAAAGTCGACAAGAGATAGAGTATCAATACCGCTTGGATAAAGAACGCATGCAACGTGAAGCGGATGAGTTACGCTATGAAATACCTGAGAGGGGGCCAACCCCTCGCATCCAAAGAGCTGAACAGTATGAGAGGCATAATCCATTGGCGCAAGATAGGTCTCCATGACCTCGTCAAGCTCTGCCTCCAAGACCCCATAGATTCGAGAGGGAGGCAACTCCCCGAAACAATGATGGGTACCTTCAGCAAGAACTTGATCAGGGTCATAGGTTTCGCCCTGAGACTCCTCAAGAATTTTACGAGGAGTATGAACCAGAAGAGGAATATATTGAAACTCCTCATCAAGGCAGGAAGGATGCCATTCGGCCACCCCTCCATAGGCCTCCAGTTTACCGTAACTTGCAACAAGAGCGAACAAGAGAGGAAGAAATAAAATCTTTCGATGCATACCAAGCGCTATTGGAGCGTTTGGAGTCTGTGGAGACAAAGGTTGCTAGGCATCAAAAACCCACATTACGTCTACTCCGCAACAATCCGGTGCATCCCTCAGTGCCTACACCTCTTTACCCCGAACACTTCAAGTTGCCTCAATTTGCAGTTTTTAAAGGTGAAGAGGACGCACAGGAACATGTTACACGGTTTCTAAGCCAATGCTTCGGCATTCAAGATAACGACGCATTATTTCTTAGAACATTCATAACCACATTCGCAGGCCCCGCCTCGGATTGGTTCACACAACTGCCCAAACACAGATAAGCAGCTTAGATCAGCTAGTAGATGCGTTTCTTGAACGTTTCGCCTTCAACACAAGGAAGAAGGCATCACTTAGTGATCTTGCTAGCCTTAAAAAATTTGAGGAGGAAACAATGGCAGCGTACGAGAACCGATGGAGAGCTTTGATTTCTAAGTTACCCTACCGTCCTCCCATGTCGGACCTCACGCAAATGTTCACGAAAAGTTGTTTAAAATCAATCTCTGGTCTATTGTTGCTACGACAATACGACAACTTAGAAGAAGCTTTGGTGCAAGCCAGAGTCATAGAAGAGATTAAAATAGGCGAAGGCGCAATTGCCAAGCCTAAGAAGAAAGAGTGGAATAAAACCACTAAAACTGGGACAACGCAACCACAACACGCTGCGATCAACCAAGTTGCGATAAATGTCCCCGCGCATGTGCAAGAAATGCAGCCTCAAAAAGCTAACTACCGAGCAGGTGCCTCCCGCTTACGAAAGAGATAACAGGAGACGAGAACGATGATCGAGCAGCGTCGCCCTAGGTGACAATTCACCCCGTATGCGGAGTCTAGGGATTCCTTATTTGACCGCTTGTCGGCGGCAAATTTAGTTACTCTGCCAGAAATCCAAATTTTTGACCCTAACGTTCCCAAGCCTAGGGGGTATAGGGAGGAATTGTATTACAGATTTCATAGACGCAGAGGACATGACCTAAATGGGTTTTGGAAATTCAAAGAACTAGTCCAGGATTTGATCGACAATCGAACATTGGTCGTGGACAACCCCATCGCACCTATCAACCAACAAATGGGGGTATTCAAGGACCCCTTGCCTGCCCACGAGGCACAAACAAAACCGCTTCAAATTAACGAGGTGCGACAAGATCTTCCCGCGCAAGGATTTGTGGGAATGATTAGCATTGTAACAAGGAACATAAAATACCCAGCAGTTGCCCCCGAGGTATCTGCGAGGGAAGTTCCATCGACATCGCAGCCTCAACAACGCCCAACGCAGTTACCTCCGCCTAGACCTGAGGTCACGATACGAACCAAACTCATGCAGAGTTTGCGGACCACGTCAGCTAGGCTGTCCATCTACGAGCTTATTCAACAATCAACTCCACATAGAGAAGCTCTTATGGACATCTTAAAAGCCATTGAAGTACAACCCCACGAAGCTAATTCTTTCAACGCCTTCGTGGGACATGTGAAACAATGTACGGAGCCTGTCATCACATTCAAAGAAAATGAGGTCAAAACGATATCAAATGACATGCCGGATCCACCCCTGCACATTATTGCGCGGGTCAACGGGATCACGTACAAGAGAGTGCTGATAGATACTGGCTTTTCCAGTAACATCATAACCACTGCAGCGTTAAAGCATTTAAAATTGCCAGCCTCTCACATCACTGCTTCCACGTACACACTGCGAGCTTTTAACGATGCAATTTGCTCGACGATCGGCACGGTTGTTCCGCCTATACGGTAGGACAAAAGTCAATACCCACACTGTGCCATGTTCTGGAAGGCAAAATGGCTTATAACATACTGCTAGGGTGGCCTTGGATCAGGGACATGAAGTGTGTCCCCTCGATCGCACACCAGTGCTTGAAATATGCCTATGAAGGGCAAATACATGTAGTCCCAATGGACTTAGAGCCCTTCAAGTATTGCAATGCGGTACAATTCATACCTCAATCGACCCTCCCATCAACGCATTTGGATTTTCAATTGAATCCATCTAAACAGGGTTCGATACCACAAGCACCACTGGTGGCCAATAAGGCAAAATCCCAGCCAGGTGAGACGTCATCATTGGCTCCTTTATCATCAACGCCACCTATCATGGCCCAACAGAAGGACAAGGGAAAGAAAATCATGGAAGAGGTTAAGCCTCTAGAAGAGGGGTTGCCCACGATCTCAGCAATATCAACAGAGGAAGCGCCCAATGCAACGGAAACCAAGATTCTTGAACAACCAAACATGGAATGGACTCAGGAAGGACTACCGTTTCCTCCTACCCAATCATCAACAATCACTGTTGAGATGGCCAGTACAGGCCTGGGAGAGTACATAGTGCAAAATGTTGTGGCAACCCCCACACTGGAGTCAGTACAAGACATGGGAAGACCTCGCCTTCCCATTGGAAAAATCGTCCCTCTAGGCTACCCACCGAACCAAACAAATTTTGTGTATGGGGGCCTTGATCATGGTTCTGAACCATGCGAACAAAAGGAAACAAATGAAGAACCTTTTGTCGAAAACATCAATTATCTGTCGAACCCAGAATTTGCCCTAAAATATCTCGAACAATGCAATTGGCATGGGTATGGGCTAGGAAGATATGAGCAAGGGATGCGGATCCTTTGCCAACCAAGATATCAGATGCCATATGACAAGTCGGGGGTAGGGTTCAACCATCCCCTGCCATTAGACATCTTGGTTGAAAACATGCAAGGCCTAGAAATAGGCAACAAGGGGGGATTGGCACAAGACCCGTACGCCAATCCAAACATAGAATACACATTGGGGGATTATCTCCCATGGTCTACAAACACCCCTGGTAACAACAATAATCCCTCTCCTTTGCTAGAGAGAGGTGAAAGTTCAGAAAGCAATCATCTTAGAGAACAACAATGGCTTCCAGACATTTTTCTGAAGCTGTTCCCCTTAGAGGTTCCAGATGAAATAACACAGTCTCAAAAGAATCAGGTCCCTCCACTAAGAGTGGAACAACCGCAATGGGACCAGATTAATTCACTGGAACAGGAAGAGTCCTCAATGTTGCAAGCAACGGATGCTGAAGAGGATGAACAATTTTGGATCTATGAAAGCGATTCAGAAGACGAAACTGAAATGGACTATCTCAGACATGCGCGACAACATCACCGCGCTCTAACCCATGAAAATCTAATGGGACAAATGGGTATACGGTTGGGACATGAATGGCACGTAGACCCAATGAGGTGGGACCAAGTGCTAGGCCTATGGCTCCAAATTCAAGATGAGCATCGTCCATCTCGAGACCCCATCATGATAGCAGTGCCAAGGAAAGACTCCGCCTTCCTTTTTACACATAGAGATGAATTTACACCTAGAGAGGATCCATTTGTGCCTGTTCCCATAGAGCCAGATCCAGAGTATAGGGAACATCTGAAAGAATCAAGTCGTCACACCCGTGGTTATGGAGACCAAATTCATTCCATCCACATGATCTCCATTGATTTGACCACACCCATCCGCAATCCGACCGATCCATTACGGTCATTGCATCTAAACATGGATGCCATCGACTGGGATCGCGTCAATTCACCATTGTCACCATCAGAGTACTGGCCTTTCGGTGAAATGCTTCATTTTACCCCAAGGACAACTCAAGATATTTTTCAAGCTGAAGAGGGACCCGAGGTCCCAAACGTAGATCTTAACTCAGATGATGATATCCATTTAATCCCAACTCCACATCAGTTGGAGGACGGATCTCACATGTCAGTCGAAGAGACGACTGACGTAGACATCGACACAGATCCAATGAATCCACGGATTCTCAAGCTGGGGGTAAGCCTTTCCCCCGAAGAGCAAGCCGAATACATTGCCCTTCTTAAAGAAAAGAAGGAGGTTTTTGCATGGTCGTACAAAGATATGCCAGGACTAGACCCGCAGCTAGTCATGCACAATTTAACGCTTGATCCGAAAATCAAGCCAGTAAAGCAAAAACTAAGAAAAATGCACCCAACAGTGGCCTTGATGGTAAAAGACGAATTGCAAAAGCTGTTGGATGCACAGTTTGTCATCTGCGTGGATTATCCGCCATGGTTGTCCAACATGGTTCCCGTAAAGAAGCCCGACGGGAGGATTCGCATATGACCAACTCAAAATGGCATTCACAACGCCTTGGGGGACATTTTGCTATAAGGTCATGCCTTTTGGCCTTAAAAACGCTGGCGCTACATACCAACGTGCTATGACGTATATCTTCCACGATTACATGCATAAAACTTTGGAAGATTACATGGATGATTTGTTAGCCAAGTCCAAATTGTGCTCAGATCATCTCGACGACTTAAGCAAGATTCTCGATCGCCTCATAGAGAATAAGGTCAGACTGAATCCCAAGAAGTGCGTGTTCGGCGTCACATCTGGAAAACTCTTGGGTTTTATAGTCTCCAAGAGAGGCATCGAAGTGGACCCAAACAAAGTCATGGCAATCCTTGAAATGGCTCCCCCAACCACTATCAAGCAGATCAGAAGTCTGTAAGGAAAGGTCGCGTCAATTAAACGCTTCATAGCACAATTATCTGACAAATGCCGACCAATGAACAAACTATTGCACAAGGGGGTCACATTTCATTGGGATGACGAGTGCCAGTCAACCTTTGATGAAATCAAACAATACTTGGCTTTGCCGCCAGTATTGGCACCGCCTAGACCAGGTGTGCCGTTATACTTATACATCTCAGCTACTGAGGTGGCACTGGGCACAATGCTAGCCCAAAAAAATGAACTTCACAAAGAACAGGCTACTTACTATCTTAGCCGCACCCTGGTCAGTTACGAACTTAACTATGCATACGTTGAAAAACTCTGCTTGGCAGTGGTGTTTGCTACAAAGAGGCTACGCCACTACATGCTGAGCAACACTACGTATGTTGTGTCTAAGGAGAATCCATTGCGATACATGATGATTTGTACTTATCATAGTAGCCGCACGGCGAAATGGATCATGTTGTTGACGGAATTTGACATTGAGTTTATTGGGCAAAAATCTATAAAAGGACAAGTCATAGCCGATCAACTAGCAGAGGCTCCTCTTGAAGATGATCAGCCTCTAGTCATAGAACTACCCGATGATGAGGTCTTCCATGTCTTAGAATCGCCAGATTCTGAAGAGCCTGAGTCTCAGGCCGACATAACCTTATTTTTCGATGGTTCTAAATGCGAGCAAGGTGGTGGCGTAGGAATTGTATTCTTCACACCGTAGGGCGCTCCAATGCCCCTGTCATTTAAATTAAACTTCCAGTGCACCAACAACAATGCCGAATATGAAGCCTTGCTCCTAGGTCTTCAGACAAGAATCGCCATGAACATCAAAAGACTGAACATCTTTGGTGATTCACTGTTAATCGTCAATCAAGTCAAAGGGGTATATCAATGCAAATGCCCAATTCTGAAGGCCTATAAAGCCCTCGTGGATAAATTCCTAGAAAAAATTGAGTGGTATGACATCGAGGCACTCCCTCGATCATCGAACCGTTTTGTGGACACAATGGCCTCCTTAGGGTCACTAATCCCGCAAGACCTTTTCGGTGATATAACAACCATTCAGGTCAAAACCTTATCGCAACCCGTGATGGAGCGCGCAAGCTCAGACTTGACGCCAGAAATCCACATGATCCAGATCGAACCATCTTCGGATAAGTTCTTTCGAATCCGAGACTATCTGATACATGCCAACTGGAGGTATTTGTTCTCCCCCACTCCCATTAATAGCAACACAACGCTATTTTTACAAGTTCTCTCCCAATCAACATTTGTCAGGGAAGAACTCCAAAAGGGATTGGTTGTTCAAACTGTCGAGGTATCCGATCAACAGGACTGGTATTTACCAATAAGAGAATACCTCAAGTTAGGTAATCTACCCTTTGGATTGACGCAAGCCGTAAAACGAACATTCAAACAGAAAGCGGAAAAATATGTTTTGATAGGAGACATTTTGTATCGTCGCAGCTACGACGGAATTCTTCTTCGTTGCTTGGACCAGCAAGAGTCCACTTGGGCAGTCACCCAAGTGCATGACGGTACATGTGGCGGCCACTTCAATGGTATGGCCATTGCAAAGCGCATTCTTCGCATGGGCTATTATTGGCCATCTTTAGAGCGAGATTGCTGCGCGTATGTCAAGAGGTGTGTAAAATGTCAACATCATGCCAATTTAATGCACGCACCTTCCCAGGCCCTACGAGACAGTCCGATCTGCTTGGCCATTTTTGTAGTGGGGCCTCGATCTAATCGAAAAGATCTCCCCTGCATCGTCGAGCCGTCCACGGACGAATATTTTACCAAATGGGTGGAAGCAATTCCGTTAACCTCTACGACAGGACCCCGCATTGCGGAGTTCATTTTGCATTACATCATATGTCATTTTGGTATTCCATCCAAAATAATCTCGGATAATGGGCCATCATTCAAGAACAAAGACGTGCATGCTTTAACCACAAAGTACAAAATTCAGCACAGCTTTTCAACACCCTATTATCCACAAGCAAATGGGCAAGCAGAGGCGTCAAACAAAACGCTAGACGCCATACTTAAAAAGACCGTCGCAGACGGTCATAAGGATTGGCACATACAAATCCCACTTGCCCTTTGGGCCTATCGCACTAGCATTCGGACGCCCACCGGGGCAACTCCATGTTCACTAGTGTATGTCTCGGAGGCAGTAATGCCTCTCGAGTTGGAAATTCCTTCCCTCCGCATATCAATGCAGGAATTCATCGATGATGACACTGCACGGCAGGCCCGGTTAGACCAACTTACGTTGCTTGACGAAAGACGCGTTAATGCTCTCGAGCACTCACGTATCTATCAAGAGTGGCTTAAGAGAGCTTACAACATGAAATTTCACCTAAGAGACTTTCGGGTTGGTGATCTGGTTCTGAAGGAAAACCAACAAAACTCTAATTTGCCGTCCCATATGAGGGACAAATTCACGGCAAATTGGCTAGGTCCTTATGTCATTGATAGCAAAATAGGACCAGGAACGTACGAGCTAGCTTCTCTTGACGGTATCAAGGAAACAGAACCCTTGAATATCAGTCATTTGAGACCATTTCATATCTAAGGAAGCCATGTACCAAAAAAAAAAAAAAAAAAAAAAAATTCAACAAAAACAAACAAACAAAAAGCTCCAAATCTCTTGGTCACCCAAAAATCTCCAAGGATTATCGCAATCTCTTGGTCAACCCAAAAAGCTCCAAGGATTATCGCAATCTCTTGGTCATCTAAAAAGCTCCAAGGATTATCGCAATCTCTTGGTCAACCCAAAAAGCTCCAAAGATTATCGTAATCTCTTGGTCAATACAAAAAGCTCCAAGGATTATCGCAATCTCTTGGTCAACCCAAAAAGCTCCAAGGATTATAGCAATCTCTTGGTCAACACAAAAAGCTCCAAGGATTACCGTAATCTCTTGGTCACCAAAAAGCTCCAAGGATTATCGCAATCTCTTGGTCAAACAAATCAATAAATTCAACAAAAACAAAACAACAAAAATCATCAAAAACAACAAAGATTGGCATCTCAATTCTAGGCATACTCGAATTCATCAAAATCAACAAAAACACCATGCATAAATTTTACCACACTACAGTCAGTGGTCTGGGAATGTACTAAGAGTTTCAGTAATTCAGTCATCATTTTCCTCTTTAGCCATGTAGTGTACCAAGTCGAACAGATTTTACAAAGGTAGAGTCATACTTGAAATAAACCTTGTTACATAACATCCCAACACAAATCAAAACACTAAAATTCCCAAAATTATGTGAACGAAATACGAAACCTGCAAAATAATCTAGGTCACCACAAGAGAAACGGTTATCTTGCTCATCCCCCTGTGCGAATGACCCCTAGAATGCTGAGAGTTGGCAAAAGAACAAGCTTCCTCCCTTCCCAATTCCCTAAGAATCCCTAAAGTTCTCAATAGTTGCAAAACACAAAAATTTGCAAAATGTCAAAACTCAAAAATTTGACAAAATATAGTGCACACATCAAAAGGCACAAATTACAGTGATTTTCGTCACTCCATATTTCCAATCCCTTGCTCAAAAGAAAAACAAATCAAAATAAACAGTGATCTCATCACTACAATGAGCAAGTATCCCAATACAATTGAAGAAAAGAAGGGAGTTGACCTTGAATCCCTGGAACTCTCAACGATTCCCGTAGGTCATAAGGCAAGCTTTTGTACCAATTTGGTTGATAGCCTATCGGTAACAGAAGTAAACCTCCCGCATGACGATATATCTATCACATTAACTTGTGTACAGACCAATGTTTGCATGTGGATGAGCTAGCTTATGGCATCCTAGATTACATCGTAGATTAATCTTAGTACATACAACAAAGGAATTCGTGGAGCTAATTAGGTGATCCTCAGTACAGGTTCGGTTGAAAGCCCATCTAGCACTGGTGGTATCCTAACAAATACCACTAAATGAACTCAATTGCACACACAGGGATGTTAAAAAAAACTTGGTCAAAAACAGGTCCGATTCATACCTTGTTCAAAAGTCTTGTAAGATAAATTACAGTCATGGATAGTGAGATAAAACTGTCTGAATCTCAGAAAATATTACATTCATTCCAAAACCATCTGCGCTACTTATCATCTTTATGATACCATCAGAAAATGCAAAAAAATAAAAAAACCATGAAATAAAGAGCTTCTTAAACAATAATGGTGCAATCATCACAAAATGTCATTCATCCACTTCACCGCACATAT
This sequence comes from Wollemia nobilis, assembly GCA_028583015.1. NCBI lineage: Eukaryota > Viridiplantae > Streptophyta > Pinopsida > Araucariales > Araucariaceae > Wollemia > Wollemia nobilis. The sequence continues at coordinate 4,876,517 of JAQPPZ010002224.1, forward strand.
CACATAGACATTTAAAACATTTGCATTCATCAAAACATTTGCATTCATCAAAATAAATAAACATGCATAACAAAAATCAATCACATCATCAAATGTACAAATACAAAAATAAAACCGGTGTATATATATATATATCGTCAAAAAGATGCCCGCAGGCTACAAAACAGGTCCTCAGACCCCGCAAAAATATCCAAAACCCAACCTAAGGCATCGGCCACCATGATCACGTAGGATCGGTGCGACGGGAACTACCCCCCGTGGTGTGGGTCCTACGGGACCCTGCAGGGCGGCTACTGCTAGCCCCCGCATCATGCCTACTACCACCCCCTCATCTAACCCCTGCGGCGAGATGATGTTGACTGCTCAGTCAGACTATCCCTCGTCCGTCAAGAAGATCTGCTGATCGAAGGCTCAGGGAGCCGCCCGCCAAGGCGGATGACCTCCCTCTCCAAGTCTATCCGGTACAGACACCACTCTGCCTCCCGTCGATGATAGATAGACAATGCATCATCGCGCTGTGCCAAAAATCTATCCCGCTCTGCCAACTGAGCCCGCAGAAGATCCCTCTCCAGATCCTACATCCGTAGCAGCTCTGTAAGCCGTGCAACCTCATCACCTACATCCAACCCCACCCCCTCCGTATCTTCCGAATGCATAGGACTCGCGGGGACAGTAGCCTGCTCAGGCTCCAACTGCTCCTCCACATCCTGCATGTCCGGCTGCTCCGGAACACCCAAGTCCACATCCTCATCTCCCGCATCCACCATGTCTGCATCATCCAATGGCCCTCCCCAATCACCCCCTACCGCCTCAGCATCCTCCACTACCGCCTCCACGCCTCCCAGTGGACCCTCACCTCTCCACCGCCGCAAAACCCACCATGAGTCATACTCAGTGGTAGTACCTACGTCATCCACATCCAACACCTCAATCACCGCATCCGATTCCTCGCCCAATGGCACGAGGACCGGTGGCTCCAGATCCCTCTCATCTCCCCGACGGTGATAGCCAACGGGCTCACCAGGCAACCCCTGGCGCACCCCAAACTGTCGTGTAACCCGGCGGTATGGAAAGAATTCATGCTCCGTCCCGTGCCGCCCAGTCAACCATCGCTCCCTTTGTACCCGTCGGAGCCACTCTCCAGCATCAGGCCAAGATGTACAGTCTCGATAGGGACGCCAAAACACCTCCCCTGGAGTGAGCCGTGAAAAGGCATCAATGTAGTGCTCAACTGCACCTGCCCATCGCCGACTCTGCCCCTGCTCGCAGACCGTTGCCACAAAGTTGCATAACCAATCTCCTCATCCTCCATCGCCGCCCGAGTCATCCACGATAACCTGGTAGGCCTCTCAACAGCTATGTGCTACCAACCCCAGCACTGCAACAGAAAACTGCAACTGACACCCTTTCGTTGTCGACAGCGGACCCCGTACAGCTCCTCGTAAAGCTGCGCCAACAAAGTCTGTCCCCATCTCAGGATCAACGGTGCCTCTATCGGGAACTCCGCAAACTGCCACACCAAATCCAGCAGGTTCCACGGGAACCTCGCGCCTGACGAATCGGGGAGAAGAATGTTAGAAATGAGGCCCATCGAGAATGCGTGCCTCACTCCTAACACCCCCTCTCCTTCCACCGACCAACCAAAATCCTGCCCGGCTGGCAATCCGCCTTGGTTTGTCTCCACTGGGTCTGCTACACCCGGCTCCCCCCATGCCCAAAACATCTCATGAGTATAGCGATCCGCGATCAAACGGAGATGTCCTAATAGGCGGACCATCTATCGGAATCCGAAGCAACCGATAGACGTCCTCAAGAGTCACGAGTCATCTCCCCTGTCGGGAGATGGAAAGTATTGGTCCGCGGATCCCAAAGCTTGATCGGGGCCGTCGAGATAGGCCTGATCCGAAACCACGAGCTCCGGTCGAGCCACACGCTTGAGCCCAAGGGCATCAAGCCATTCCCAGTCATCATCAGTCAAGGCCAACCGCGCCTCAGTAAAGGCAGCGGGTACACGGTAGCGGCTCCTAACAACCTGCAAGCAAACAAAAAATAAATAAATAAATAAATAAATAAAAAATAATAAATAAATAAATGAAAAAGATAAAATTTTCAATTCTAGGGTTTCTAACCTTAGTTGTTAAACAAAAACATCACAAAAAATCTTAAAGTTTTGAAAAGCGCAACACAAAAACAATGCATTAAGTTAAAGCAAAATAAACCATAGGGTCACTTACAGGTCTCGCCTCGGCTCCGCCGCTCGAACCAGTTTGTGCACTCATGATGGCAGAGAGAATTCCAACAGCGCTTCGCTTCGCAGAATTACCTCCTCCTCCCAGAGCTCCAAAATCGCAAGAAAAAAATGACACAAATGAGCCCAAAATCAAGTTTTGGCCCTTAAATAGGCCTTTTGCACTGGAATTCGTCCTTGACTGGGACGAGCGCTCTGATCAGCACTCGTCCCACCCAGGGACGAATTCTCCAGCTAGAATTCGTCCCACCCAGGGACGAATTCAGGCCAGCACAAAAAAAAATCAAGAAAAATGACTAAAAATGCACTAAAAACAAACAATAAAACTGCCTGACAGGATTGCAAATGCAACTGACAACATGGGCATACAAAATCAACATCGGGGTCAAAAATTATTACTATCATACTCCCTAAGAAGGCTACCATAGCTGGACCGCTCCACGGGAAGACAAATTTTGACAAATTAATCCCAAAATGGTGTCACAAAAAACAACAAAACAACAAAAAATGCAACACAAAAAAGCAATAAACATTGCCAGACACAAGTGCTCTTGCACTTAACCTCTTGGCATAGCAAAATTGATTTCGGGGTTTGCATTGTCACTATCCTACTCCCGAAGAAGGCTACCATAGCCGGACCGCTCCACGGGAGGACGGATTGCCGACAATTCAATCACTAAATGGTGTCACAAAAACAACAAAAATAGTACAAAATTCAACAAAAACACAGCAAAAACATTGTCGGGCATAAGTGCTGATGTACTTAACCTCTAGGCAAAGAAAATCGATGTTGAGGTCCAAATTATCGCTCTCCTAGTTCCCCAAGAAGGCTATCATAGCCGGACCGCTCCACGGGAAATAGGTTTTCGATGATTTCACCTCATTATGACATCACCAAAAGGGTTAACACCCACCAAAAATAGGTCCATATGTTGGAAAAATTGCACACGCTTAACGGTAAACCCTCTAAAGGCACACCTTGCACAAGTCATCTTGGGTCAAGCGACTCGTCGCTTCTCTCACGAAGGTCATTCCCTCATCGATTCGTCGCTTGAGGGGGTAGTCACACTTAGTCACCAACCAACAATCACACACCCAATTAAGGAAAACGACATGCATTCAAAGAATCATTGACAAAGACAATCACACTCCTGCTTGGGGCAGTAAACAAGCAACAATCAAATCAATCAAACACTTGGCATTTCGTGAATCATGAACACAAGGTTCCCCCTGAGGATAAAAACGCCCTTCACTTGTTCATGGCTGATCAATGTCTAAGTTCAAGTCACACCTCACCAAAACAGGTTAATACTTGAAATCAAATTCCTTAGCTCGTCAGAAGCAAGGATTCAAGAATGCATGCCCTTTCCATACTTGGGGCATCAAAAGTTGGTTAGGTTACCAAGAAACCCTAATCATTAGTGCTTTGGTTATCTATTTTTGCTTAGATCTGCGTCACCCGTAGCGCTTCCCAAAAAGGGGCATCTGTAGACACCAAAACAGCACCAATCCGATTACGTGACTGCAAACACTGATCGCTTTGACAAACACAGCCCCCAGGGCAGCCCTTAGAGGTTAAACAGTGGTCTTAACCACTTTCATAGCAATTTTGTAGGGTCAAGAAGCAATTTGGCACACTTGGACACTTTGCCCAGTACTCGTCTCACCCCGGGACGAATTCAAAATAGAATCCGTCCCACCCTAGGACGAATTCTAAATCCGTCCCTGGGTGGGACGAATTCCAAGCTTAACGGGAAAAAAGGCAAATGGTGCCAAGTGGCAGCCCAGAACAGTCAGTTAAGGGCTCCTGCCTTGCACACATGTGTAAGTGGACAGAGGGGCCGTTAGAGGACTGTTACAAAAATCATTTATCAAAGTTCAAGTCAATGGAGGACTCCCCTCCCTCATGGGAAGACAAGACTGCCACATGGCACCTATGGCCAACACTTGGCTTTTGTGCTTCCCTCCCAAAAGAGACCCCTTGGGTCTATAAAAGGTGGGACTTTTCTCACCCAAAATATACAGGTTGAAGGAGTGTTCAAGCAACGAAGTGCTGCCGAATTGAAGACTCACTTGCATCCCCCTTGTTCACCTTCCCACATCCACCAATATCTTTTGCAAGGGAGGTTGTTGGGTGGCCTTTGGAAGCTCGAACCTTACTCAAATCCGACGCATGGACATACTGAACCAACCAATTCGCCGACCCCCCAATCCTAAAAGGTTTTGGGCCCATCCCGGTGGATTGGCTCCAAAATCGAGGGCCAATGGTGGGAGGCCCACTTGGGCACCCCCGCACCTCCCAAGTCCTAATTTTAGTTTTTGAGCACTTTAGATTATTTTTTAGATTGCATTATGTGTTACTAGGTCTGATTAGTCCATAATTGCAATTTTGTAACTTTTGGTCAGATTTTAGGATGTTTTGTATTGCTTTATCGTTTCGCTAACTTGCAGGTGTCAAGGTCAAATTCCCGAGGGTGGAGGCCAAATTGGGAAAATCCGACCATCTGGGTCATCCCAAAATGGCCCCAATTACCTAACCCCCCTGTTTGCAGGTGTTTTGCAGGTCACAGGATCTAACATTGGAGCAGCAGCAGGTCGGTTTCTCCAACTCAGAAGAATTTGTCCCACCTAGGGACGAATTACAGTCAGAATTCATCCTGCCCAGGGACGAATTCCAGTTTAAGGTGGATTGGCTAGCTGCCTCAGTGGCAGTGGCATTCTGGTAACTTCTCTTACCTTCTGTCAAGTTTTGAAGCAATTTGGTGTCACTGTATTCACTGTTTCAGGCAAATATTCATATGCATATTTTGTTGGTTTTAGAGAGAGAATGCTTTTCATTTGCAGTAGGTGCTACTGATGCCTTGGTCATTTATTTGTTCACAGGAGAAGCAACAGAGGCGAAGAACTCATCGACATCAGCGACGACATCATCTTGGCCCGCTTATTGCAATCGTGGGCACGCGGAAGGAGGAATCATTCAACAATTGTAATCAAACTCTATTTGCGCTCCTAGCCCCTGAAAAGGGAGGAGGCATCATTGTAACGGAGATCAAAGGAAATTAATGAAAGGGCTGTGTTTTCTTTATCTGATTGCGTCTCTTCCAATGTGTCTCTTTTCCGTTTCATGCAATTTATATTTCTAGGACTTAAGCGTGCTTAATTTTGAATGCAATCGCACTTGGTGTTTCCTTTGACCGGAATCTCATGCTTTCACCTTTAATATACAAAGTGACATGAAACAATCACATATTTGTATTCACTCCTCATATCAAATGACCATATTATAGTTGAATCTAAATATTTATACACAAAACTGATGTATTCACAATCAACATGACTAGTGAAAAATAATATGATCTATACTTAGTCTCATATAAAATAATAACACAAGCTAATTTCCTCTACGTCAAGATTTATGACTAGAAATAAATCAATAAAAACATCTGAAACTATAATTATTTACAACAGGGTTCTGGGTACAATGATGCACCTTACCAGAGCCATAACTTGTGAACCATATGCCCATTGGCCTTGAAATTTAATAGGTGGTTCTGTGTGCGTGTTCTACATCAATAAAATCTTTGATTGGCCTGACTATCCAAAAAATATGTTTTCAGGACCTAACTCCTCCATATAGTGTCCCAAAATTAGCTTTTAGAATAGGTTCTCGGGTTTTTTGGGTTTTTTTGCATGTTATAAGTTTATTATATTTTTTTATACCTTAAGTTAAGACCTAATATTTTAAATTAAGGTTTTTTATTGTAAAAGGGATGTGTGCACAAAATTTGGGTGCAATCCAACTCATTTCTATTTTTAGCAATTTTTAGAAAAAGACATTTTTAGGGTTTCTTTAGGGTTTCTTTGGTTTTCGGTTGTTATATGATGGATTGTAATATTTTGGAAAAGGGTTGTGAATTTCAGAATGAGAAGAATATTGATTTGTAATTTTCTTCCATTATATTGCATTTGTGTTATGTGATTGGAGTCCATTTCGTTGGTCTCTTGTAGCTGAGTTTACACCATACAACCATGCACTTATGTCTAGACTTTATGTTCAATATAAAAACACAATATACAATCCATGTTCTGTTTTCCTCCCATGAGCCACATTTTCAATATTAATGTATGTAACAGGTTAAATGTAACCCTTTTTGATTCATATATCAATATTTTTCTAAGTGGAGTTTCAAGGTTCCCAAAAAGAAATTTTACAACATTTTTATCAACTCTTTATGCATAAATCTTGGCATCCAATGCTGAAGTAGTCTCAAATGTAATGGCATGCATAAGATTTTGCAAAGCTCCACATAATTCTTTCACATCATCCAATTATCCGATGAATTCAAGATTCAGAATGGTCGTTCTACCATGCAACACATCTATGACTATATGCACCCATCATTTTTAGAACACAGAACAACATACAATAGTTTTTATTTTACATTCTTTCATCACTATAAAAACTCCATGACACATCACACAACATGGAGTCTTAATTCATATTTCAGAGAAAGCAAAATGATCTCAATTTCCATCATATACTCACACAGTAACCTCTTGTTGCTTAAATTCATAAGTACATGTATCATAGTAAATCTAGAGGATTTAAATTTGATTTTAGTTTTCAATCAACCAACATGTAGCAACAACAAATCAAAATATTTAAATTTCGTTAAGTTTTCATTCAACCAGCCTTTAGCCATTCTCCAACACATAAATCAAATAAAGCAATGAATCTTTAAGAGCACATGCAATATATGCTTCACACATTTTGATCGATTTTTATTATTTGCTTTCCCTGAGTCGTTCATTCAACACACAATTGAATTTTCCATTAGAATTTTTATTTTTTAAATTTTAATAATATAAAAGCCCTTACCGATTCAACCTTACCTCCAACTCGACTTCTTCTTTTCCCTATTATCTAATCCCTTATTTCCTTCCAAAATTCACTTTCTTATTCCATTGAGAAACCACACACTATCTTCCCCACTTTATCCTCTCTGTTTCCCATCAAAATGCTGGTTTTTCCCACCACTTTCGTACGTAAGAATCAACGGCAGTTTCAAGCTTTTTCTTCTAACACTTTCCCAAGTGGTCACCACTACTTCCCTCTCACAACCATCTAACCTCCGTTGCTATGCTGACAAGTCCCAACTTGTATTTTTCAAAGAATATCCAATCTCTCCTTTAATGTTCAGACATTATTGCATTCATCATTTTTTTATATTAATTTTTTTAATATAACATTGCTTGGAGCCTTTTGTTTACATTACCTCCAAAACATCCATAAATCAAATATCATAATTTATTTATTTTTTTAAATAAAACTTTTATATATATATATATAAGTTTTATTTAAAGAAAAACAAATTATGATATTTGCTTTATGGATGTTTTGGAGGTAATGTAAATAAAAGGCTCTAAGCAATGTTATATTAAAAAAATTAATATAAAAAAAAATGATGAATATATATATAGGCATTTATACCATAAATTATATTTTAATATATAAATATACAATTATATAATTAAGTATCTTCAAGGCACAATCAAGTGTCTCTCTCTGAGGTGTAGACCTATCATTCCCGCATTCCCCTTTGATACGTGGATCCATTAGCCTAGAGGAAAGGAGTATGCAAATTTTAGACCTACACTGAGAAACCACACACTATATTCCCCACTTTCTCCTCTTCATTTGCCATCAAAATGCTGGTTTTTCCCACCACCTTCGTACGTAAGAATCGGTGGCAGTTTCAAGCTTGTTATTCCAACACTTTGCCAAGTGGTCACCACTACTCCCTTCTAACATCCATCTAACCTCTGTTACTATGCTGAAAATTCCCTACTTGTCTTTTGGAAAGAATACCCAAGCTCTCCTTTAATGTTCGGACATTATTGCATTCATCATTTTTTTTATATTATTTTTTTTAATATAACATTGCTTACAGCATTTTGTTTACATTACCTCCAAAACATCCATAAAGCAAATATCATAATTTGTTTTTTTTTGTAAAACTTATATATATATAAATTTACAAGTATATAATTAAGTCTTAAACAAATTCATTCCTTTTATTATACAAATATATAAGCATATAATTAAGTTTTAAACAAATTCATTTCGCAAAAGAACACATATGTTTCCTTTAAACCTAAAAATTATTTTTAATCATTTTCCTTTTGTTTCATTAATTTTGTTAACTATGGCTCCCATGCATTAAGCATCTTCATTGCCAATCAACATCACAATTTCACAAAATATCAAACATCAAACACTCCTATGAATGTAGCTATATGATATGCATAATACATGGACTGCTAGCGAATGAATTGCCCATAGGGTTCATTACCCCTATCAACTGGCGAATACATCACCGCTCATCATCTCCCTTGAATTACCTCTCATCGAAATAATTATTTTACCTTGTTGAGGAGACCACTTTCCTTTGCATTGTCTTGCCAGTAATAAAACCTGTTTCGTGCAACCACAGATACATTAGCAATATCTCATCCTTGAAGACAAATTAGGCATATAGGGAATAGAGTTTTGGAGAGTTGTTACATCTAGAAATAGGTCATCAAGTATTTTATTGTCTACTTTGGTTTCATCATAAAATTTCCAATAAGAGGGGTGTCATCTAAGGATCTTGATTTGAGAGGAAATTCAAATTTCCATCAAAGCGTGAAGCTTATCATTTGAAGGTGTTATTGTTCCCTTTTCTATTGAAAACAAATTGCTCCCCACATACTTGATGCATAAACTCTCACTAAAGATTATATGTTTAATGTCATATAATTTTTTCAATGATCTTACATATGTTTTTATTAAGGATCATGGTCCCCTTATACTAAGCGGGGTTTGAACCTTGGACCTCTCAAAGAGAAGCCAAAGCCCTTACCACTACAGTAACCTTACAATTTATGTTTATTTTCATATAATTGAATTCAAACATAGTTATAATTCTTAATTATATTAGCTGTGGTGAATAGTATCCTTGATAATTGAATTCAATTATTAAGGTATTAAGTCAATTTCTTAGAATATTTAGAGCATTTTAAGAAATCTCATTCACATCTAAATTATGTTTTAAAAATATGTTGTTACAAACCTTATCTCAAATAAAATTTTCATGGGAAATCTCAATCTACATCTATATTATGTCTAAATATTTTAACAACATTATATCAAATAAAATTACTAATGTTTTTGCTATACACTAATAAAATGTTACTTTTTTTTTTTTTTTCAGAATATCTTTTTTCTTGAATTTTCCTTTGAAGTGTCATCAAATTTTATTTTTATCCAATTTTCATTATGATCATTTCTTTAGTATTTTTTCTCCATTGTTATAATCTTGTTATTAAGAATATCAAGATTTAATAAGCTTCTATACCATTTTTTTTATCTCTTGCCTTGATTTGCTTCCATACCTCTCACAAGGCATATCCTTATGTATTTTTCAAAGCATATACAAATTATAAATAAAGTTATCTCATTATATTTTTAAAATCTAAATATTCTAACATTTCCATCCAACTTAATATGGAATATTATGGCATTATATTTTAGAAAATATGATATCTAATATATATCATCAATTTATCTTTATAAGGAGGTGTTAGCCAAACAAAAACCAATATCATATTTTCTATGAGAAAGATCAAAAGCAATATTGTGATTGTTTCTTCATCAGTGAAACAAATAGAGCATCAGTTTCTAAAAATATCTTTCTCAAAAAACTACTTAGTTAATAATATTATTTATACAAACAAACCAAAAAATTTTGATGTAAGTGATATTTATCTAATCTAAACAATATTTCAAAAGAGTATCTTCTCATGTTAGGTAATCATGCACACTAACAACAAGAATTACACTAGAAAAAATAATTGATATTGACTTATCACCATCATAAATTAATAAACCCTTTTAAGAAGATAAATAAATTCTAATATTATATATTTTTATTTGAAATATAAACATTATCTAAAATATATATAATGAAATAGATATAACTAGTTTCATTTCAAACTTTCTTTATCAACATTTTCAACCATAATTTTTAATCCTTATAAAAACCAAATCCATAAAAATATTTAAAACAAATTTCTAATTGACTTTTTCATTACACTTAGATATCCACTATAATAATATTATCACTATTTATGAAATGCAAAATGTAGAGTCTAAATATAATATCCTTGAATGGAGAGCCTCCTTGTTCTTCTAAATTATAACATAAAATTTTTAAGATTCATTTTCCCTCATTTTATTAAAAATCTACATACCATATTAAAATATTTATAGGAATAAAAAATTTTAGGCTAATTTATTTTAAGAATGATAATTAAGAATATTCTTAAAAAAATAATTACATATTTTATATTATTGAAAATACTTTTCATAAATTTTGTATTATGTTATATTAAAAAACCATGAATTCAAATAAAAAAACATCATAACACTCATATATATCTCTTTTTTAGTTTCTTTAGAAATCATTTTTAGTATTAAAAAATAAGGGTATATATTTCATCCGAAAAAATAAAATATTTATAGAAATCAAAATTTTTAAGCTAACTTATTTTAAGAATGATAATTAAAAATATGTGGTAATTTTCATTAAAAAAATTAATTATATATTTTAATTTATTAAAAATCCTTTTCATAAATTTTGTATTATGCTATATTAGAAAACCATGAATAGTGTTATCATTGTTGAAAGAAAACAACCTCATAATACTCATATATCTCTTCTTTAGTTTCTTTAGAGATCATTTTTAATATTGAAAGATAAGAGTATATACTTCATCGGAAAATTCTAACTTGGCACAATCATATTGTTTATCCATATATATATATATATATATATATTTTTTTTTAATATCCTTATATTATTCATAAGTTTCAATTATATAGTTGATTTTCTCACCTTTATTGCCTATGATCTTTCTTAGATGATAGAAGGGTCTATTTATAATGTTTGTTGATTTTTTTTCATTAGAGTAGGTACTCTTTCTTAAAACCATATGGGTGGAAAATATGGAGACTTGAAAATTTTTGAATTAAGGTAATGTTCTTTTAACCTAGTTTTCATATTTTTTTATTAATACTATAGATTTTCACCCTATAAGCAATCTCATCTCATTATATCTAATATAGAATATTTCTTAATTTAGTTTACTCAATTTCAATATTCAATTTATTTTTGTTTTGTTTCTTTATATTTTTAATCATTTTTTTAATTTTTATCCAAACATTATTGGTATGATCCATGAAACTATTTCTTTTAAATGTTAGATTAATTTTTTTTGGAGTACTATGAGATTTTGATGAAGCAAGACCCGAGTTTAGTAGAAAATGGTCCTAGTCATTCTCTATTGATCCATAGTCATTCTCTATTGATCCATAGAAGAAGCCTCAATAACAAAGTGTAGAGAGATGGTAGATGACATCCTTTGCCTCTTAATATTAATATTGATGGCTCTTCCAAAGAGAATCTTGGGTATGCATATATTGGTGGTGTTGGGAGAGATAGTAGTGGTGTAGCTATTTTCATCTTCTCCTATTATAAGGGGAAGCAAAGTAATAATTTTATGGAGGCCCTTGCTATTCATTTTGCTTTGAAAAAGGTTATGTTCTGGGATGGTGGGATGACAGAAGATAATCTGAGTCAGACTCTCATATTATTATTAATTTTTTGAAGACTCATAATATTTCTAATGTTTATTTGTAGCTGACATTAGTGGCTCCGCAGATCATTTTAATTTATCGACATCTGAAGTTTATTTCTTTTGTTCATATTCCTAGGGAATGGAATGGTGTGGCTGATTGCTTGGAAAAATGAGATTCTGAGTTTCAGGAAGACTGGAATGTTAGGGAATGGAATCAACTTCCATTAGATTGTTCTTGTCATCCTACTAATTTGTTTATTGTGGAAATGCTTGGTCGAGGTTATTTTTTGTTGGGTGTCTTTTGGTTCGATGCTCGATGGTTTTGGGGTCTCTTTCATCTGGCCCTTACAAAGATTATTGTTTTGGGATTCTCTGTTTCTTATATGGTTTTATTGATTCAATAATTTTTTACCAACAAAAAAAATATCCCGCTAATCTTTGATTACTTTTAAATTAACCTATTCATAGTTCATATGAACTCAAACTTAAATTGTTTAATGTAAATCCTTTCTTTTCTTCATCGTGAATGGTATATATGATTATGTCATCTTAAGTCCATTTTAAATGAGCAATATATATATTAAAAAAATTCCTAAAACCTAAATTTTTAATAAAATAATCAATTTTCAATAGGGATTGAGAGAGTTCCATCAACCTTTTGATTTTTTAAATAAAGTAATTGAATTAAAATCATTATTAATAAAACTCTTATCAAGAATTAAGTGCGTACGTTGATTTCAACATTCTTTGAGAAGATACTAAGTGAACCATGAATAGTAGTAATAAAATTATATTTCTTAGAGGTAATATATTTGAATCCAATAATAGTCTAAACACCACATTGGATTGTAAAAAAATTTTAAACAATTAATTATTTCAAGTAGTTTTTATACCTATACATGGTATAGATTACGGACATTGTTAACACAATTTATTTATAACTTCTAAATACAAATGTTTTCTATCATTATCCATTTTTGTTTCTTCATTCTCATACATGTTTCTATTATTTAATAACAACATTTTACCTAGGTGTTGTAGGTGAGTTGGAGAGGAGAGGACAATCTTCCAAAGGAGGTTCCAGGTTTGAATCTCCACCCTACCAAAAATTTCAATGGGTACCCAAAATCCAATTGATAATGTTGGTGTGGTTAGAACCGAGCATGATTCCTGGGTGACTTTGACGATGTAGAATCCCCTGGTCATGGTATCTCAAACCAAGGCAGGGTTTTTTGCTTAAAAAAATATCTTTATTTTTTTTTTTATAATATCTAAAGTCTAAACACTCTCTTCCAATATATTTCTTAATATATTCTTAATAAATAATCATGAATTTTTTACTGTGTGCCAACCTTTCTTCTCTTCTAAATTTTTCTTTATATTTATAGTTTATTTATAATTTTAATTTCATAATTATATATATATATATATATATATATATATATATATATATATATATATATATATATATATTAATTTCAACATGGCTAAAATATTTTTTTTCTTTATATTATTAAAAGGAAAGAGGATTTTGAAAGGGACCCCACAACCTTATACATCAAAACAAGCCTAAAAGGCAGCCATCAAAATAACAACAAATACAACACCCCACAGGTGGCCAAAAGAAACAAAAAACTAGAGAGGCAAAGACAAACCAGACAAGAGGAACATAAGACAAGAGGAGACAAGAGAAAACCGAGGGAGTTCTACATCAGCAAGTCAATCTCTTGAACAATCATTCTCATCATCCATAACACCTCCTCAAAATAGCCCTCATTCCACATTATCACCATCCATTTCAATACCATATGGTTGTACCCATGAAACTTCTGAACACACTCCAAAAGGCCACCGTTCTTAAGAATAGTTTTAACCTTGTCATAAATAGTCAGAGAGGTAGGCTCTAACCAAGATTTAGCGGACCTTGATACAATTTTACCTTTCCCATATTCAAATATTTGGCACCCCCTACACTCTTCTAAACTGCACTCTTCCACAAAATAGAAGTAATAGAGATAGACCCCAAGCACACGAAATGCCACATAAGACTCCATCATGAAACAAATAAGAAATAGGCATCCACCACCTAGGTTTTCAATTTAGGACCACCGAAGATGCTCTCGAAACTCAACACCTGAGGACACCTAATATCTCCAAGAAAACTAATTAAAAAAATGTAGTTCCATCTTATTCTTGGAATAAAAAAGGTCCTCATGAGAGGAAAGAAGACACTACCCTTCAGAAAGAGCTTAAAAAACCAAGGCTCATGAGAGAAATGACTAAAAACCAAAACCAACCTTCTAAAACTGAGCAAATTCCAAAGCACGAGGGAGGGGATTACGAATAGGGATCCCACCTCAAGCCTCAAAAATCGGTAACCCCAAGGAAATCCACCTAGACCCATGAAACCATTTCCTAGGATAAGTGCAAGTTCATGATAGGAAGTCACAAGGAAATTAGACATGAATACAAAATCACAGAGAAATACCTAATTTTCAAAATAAAGAGCCATCAAAATCAATGAAAATTGCCTTATCTAAAAATCATTTCCTAAAAATGCATCCCAAGAGAAGGAAACAGATGACAACCATATCATCATCCTACGATGCTTCGAAAAAGGCTTCCAATGTCACCATAAAGGCCCAAAGGGAGACACACAGAAGGTCAATCTACGCCAAACTATCAGGAAAGTAAGTTTCCACATCTTGAAGATAGACTTTAGAACTAGACATAGAAAAATGAGGAAAAAGTCTTGACACTAAGATAACTTCCAATGGATAGCAGACACAAAACAAAGAAAGCACAAGAAATGACCAAATTGAAAACACTAAGGGAGGGAGTGACACCAAGAATTTAAAAATTGAAAAGGAATAAGCCCTGCCTGACATGGACAATAAATATAATCCTCCGTGATCCCAAGAAAAGCAAACCCAATACAAAACACAAAATCAAAATCACCTAACAAGAGGAACTAACAATTAAGATTCAAAAAAAGAAATATAACGGCTCCTTATGAGATGGGAAGACATAATAAAACCTTCATACCAACCACTTCCATGATGCACTCCAACAAGGACATCCTTAAGAATCAAACCAACCTCCACAAGAGAAATAATTGTGCAACCTTTTGATAGCAATTAAAGGATCTCATCATTTGAGTGACGAATGACCTAGATCGGGAATTCCCTCTACCAAACTAAGAATCACGAATGAGATGCTCAAAGATTCACCATTAAATCTGCCACTGCATTACCTTACCTAAACACATGTGTGATCAAAACATTATCAAGGGATCAAATGTTCCAGATCGCTTAATCCATTAGATTGGACACCTTTCAACTAGTCTGACAGGTACCCTTGAGCATATTGATCACATTTAAGGAGTCACCCTTGATAATTGCATTACAAATCCCAAGGTCTTTGGACACTTAAGGTCTGAGGTGTAGACTAATTGGTTTGAAAAAACACTGTAAGGGGGGCGGAGGTCCAACGTTCAAATCTCGGGCCTTGTCGAAATGAACTCTTGTCCCTTTCTTGGTAATTTCAATGGTGTAAAAGGTTTAAAATAATTGTGGGATGGTGGTTACATGGGTGAACTATGTGAAGATCTATGTGGCAGCTTTCATGGTGGATAGCATAGAATACTATGGTGACCATAAAAGTCAAACATCCTACTCGGATTCATGGTGACTACCGATTTCGCCATGTAAATTAAAAAACAAAATCTAAGGTCGCTCTTGCTTCCATAAACTGAGAATATTGGAAACCAAATTTTTTTGTAAACACAAAAATAAGACCTCATTTATTGTCATGGATCACCTCCCCACACAATCCACCCTAGGGTTTTCATTTGATGCACCATAAAAGTTTAATTTAAACCATCCTTTAGGAAACAGATACCAACACACAACACTTCTAGGATCAGGAGCAGGTGGAGGCTGAGCCACCTAGCAAAAACCAAGTCTCTCCTCAAGCCTAATTTCACTAGAGAAAAGAGCCGAAGAAGGATTCAAATCCTTGAATACATCCAAAACATTCTCCACCACCTTCCAAATAATTCTAATGCTAATTCGATTGACCTCCCTTTCCATGAATTTGAAGACTCTCGCATTCTGCTCCTTCCAAAATCCCTAGAGAAAGTGAGGTAAAAGGAACTTCCAGAAACACTTGAGTCAAGGCAAGGAAAAGGGTGACACCCATTGAGTTACATAGTCAAAAATTGAATTAGGCAGCACCCAAGACACCCCCAACTAGTTGAGAATGGACGATAGCACCTCCTGAAAGACCTGACACCTAAGAAACATGTGATATGTCGATTCACAATCCTTATTACAAAGGAAGCATATATTAACAATATTGAGGCCTCTTTTGAGGATATTTTCTATGGTCAAAATTTTATTCTAAACCGCGAGCCAAAAAAATATGCTAACCTTAGGGGTCAAATTCTTGAGCCAAATATTTCCAATAGGGAATTGGCCAGCCAAATCAGATCTTAGAAGCTCATAAGCGAATTTTACTGAGTAGGACCCTTCATTATCTCCATTCCACACCAAGCAATCTTCTACATCCTCTTTTCGCACTGCGTAAAGCTTGAGATCCTCCATTAGAGAATTCCACACCCGAAGATAAATGGAATTCCTCACAATCAATGGGGATTAGACCATATATTTTTTTCATAATTAACCACAATAAAATTAGCCACCTTATAAATATCGACAACTCTGGAATTAATCTTAAATCCTTGAAACATTGATCCTTAACCAAAGGATACTCTCTAAGCCACGAATCCTCCCAAAAATTCACAGTCTTGCCATTGTCAATCATCCAATTACGATTAAATTTAACTAAATCATGGCACTTGACTAGGCTATTCCAAAAATCCAATCCATCACTCAGAAGGAAATATGATAAAATTAATTCAAAATTGTACTTGGATTTTAGGATCCTCCACCATAGACAATCAACATTAGAAGCAACTTTCCAATCAAGCTTGGCCACTAGTGCCTTCTTCATCCTAGACACATTCTTAAATTCAATCTCCCTCCCTTATTTATTCTATAAATTTACTCCCATGAGATCAAGTGATATTTCCCTTTCAGCTCAGGGCCAACCCAAAGAAAGGCCTTGCAAATACTATCAAAATTTACCATAACTTTACCAGGGAGATGGAAAAGGGAAAAAAAAAAATATAGGAATACTCTGTAAGGTACTTTACACCAACATGACCTTACCAACTTGGCTTAGGAGAGATCCTTTCCATGACACCAAATTTTATTGGACTCTTTCGATCACCAGAGTCCAAAGAGAGTCTTTAATACGACCAAAAAAAAGCAGGAGACCCAGATAGGAGGTCGAAATAGAAGCAATCCCACAACATAGAATTATAGCAATTTTCTATTGTCAAGCCTTCAGGGTATTAATAAAAAATATGTTACTCTTTAAAAAACTTATTTATTGATTAGCCACCCTCTCATATAAATCCAAAAGGGACTTAACTTCTCTAGCCTGGACCATTGAAGCAACACAAGAGAGAAGGATGTCATCAACAAACTGTTGATACGAAATCAGATTACAAGGCAAGGCTAGACGCAGTACAAACTCATTTTATCTCTAAGAGATAGATCTCCCAAGAGCTTCAGCCATAAGGATGAAAAATAAAGGAGATAAGGGGTCACCTTTATGGATACCATGACTAGAATTAAAAAACCCAACAAGAGAGCCATTGACAAGGATAGAGAAACAAGCTATCAAAACACAGACCTCCACCACCTTTATCCATGCATCAATGAAGCCACATTTCCTAAAATAGTTGAATAAGAATGACCATGAGACCCGATCATAAGCCTTATTAACATCTAACTTAAGAAATAACGTTGCTCTACCACTCATCTGAACAGAATGCAATAACTCGTAAATTACAATAACCCTATCCAAGATTTGTCTCCCTAATACGAACCCACTTTGTGCATTATCAATCAGTAGTGGTAGCAGAGGCTTAATTATATTGGCCATTTCTTTGGAAAGAATTTTAAACACCATATTACACAAACTTATTGGTCTGAAGTCGTTGAAGGAAGATGCAGTCTCTTTTTTGGGGATAATATCCAAAAGAGTCAAATTCAATGCCTTCAAAATCACCACCGAATGTTGGGAGTCTCTGATTGCAAAGCAAACATCTTCACCACAAACATGCCAAAAATTTAAAAAAAAAATTGGAGGAAAACCATCCAGCCCAGGAGATTTAAGGGGCCCCATTGAATTTAATTCTTTTTGGATCTCATCATATAAGAAGAGAGTTGAAAATATATCATTCATATCTTTAGTGACAATCCCTGGAATAGCCTCCAACATCAAATTTTCTGCATGGGTGTCACATTTAAGGACCGAACACAACAAAGAGCTAAAAAAACATATGGTCTCTTCCCTAATTTCCCTAACATTAGATGTAACACCACCATCAGACTTCATAATCTCTCTTATTCTATTCATGCTCCTCTGATGCAAAGTAGAAGCATGGAAAAAATGAGAGTTGTGGTCACCCTCTTTCAACCAAAGCTCCCTAGACTTTTGCTTCCAAAAATGTTCTTCCTCCACATGTTTATTATGAAGGTCAAAGATAATGAACTTTTCTTACCTAAGCAACTCGTGAGAGCCCCCCAAGAATCCATAAAAGCTTCAATGTTCTTGAGCTGTAGTATGAAACTCTCCTTTTATCTGAAGATGTTTCCAAAGGTATACTTGTTCCACATATTGAGATTAAACCTGATGTTCTTTGACTTGTGGATCAATTTATACATCCCTACACCAAGAATGTATTCCCGCCACCAGTCCTTTACATGAGCTTCAAAATTTGGATGGGAGCAGCACATAACCTCAAACCTGAAAGATCACAGAAGGAAAGGGAGACCATGAGGAACTTCAAGCTATAAGGGATTATGGTCAGACCCAATGTCGCATTACCAAACATGTTGATACTAGAATTGGAGACAATAATCTTATCCAATCTGCTTAAAATAATACTATTTCCCACTCTATGATTACTCCAAGTAAACTTCACCCCTTTCAAGTCTAAATCATGAAGTTCAACCTTATTAATAAAATCAACAAAATCATGCAAAATCCTTTCATCCACAACATTACCTCCATATTTCTTAGATGGATATAAAGGGAAACTAAAATATTCAGCTAATACCCAAGCTTCATGTCGAAAGGTTTCCCTCATATCAAGCAAAATATGCCAAAAATTGCTCCTATCAGCATAAGGATTCGGGGCATAAATGTTTGACATCACCCATATCCTTTGAGAAGATTTACACCAAAATAAGATATTAATAAGCTGGTTAGAAAATGAAATAACATGACCATAAAAATTCAAAGAATCCTAAATGAAAAGCAAACCTTCGGTTGAACCTGAAGCTTCACTTGCCATGAATCATGAGTCCTTCCACACAATATTATGCATCAACTCCCAAGAAGAAGCCTCCAATTTTGATTCTTGAATACACAAAAAAATTGGGGATCTCTCCCTCCTTAGCAAAGCTAATAAAATTTTTTAGAGGAGCTATTGAGCCCTCTTACGTTCCAGGAACACACTTTCATTGGAAAAGTTAAAAGGAAAGCTTCTTATCTACCCCATAGAATGAGGATATTTGAAACCCATAATTCCTTCCTTCACCACAATAAGGGCCTGACCACCATTGGCAATTCCCTCCTCCATGGCTTTCTTCCTCTCAGATTTATTCGGGAGTCTACCCAGTTTTTTAGCCATCCCGATATCAATACCCTTTTTGTGATGACTTCTATTTTTTGGGCCAAGTGAGCCTTTCTCCAAGTTAATCTTGGGAGAAACCACAGGACTGTCCATGCCAAGTGTAGGGGAAGCACAAAACTCCCTATGGGAATATAATTTTCTAATAGCCCTATGAGTCAAAAAATCCTCATCCCTTACAAACTGATTGACCTCAGTCCCTTTCGACCCAAGGAATTTAAAATAATTCTTTAGGGAAAGATCAACCTCTTTCTCATATGATGTGAGAGAAGAACAACTTCCAGATTATTAAGGAAATCTGAACCAAGAGCAACCACAATGACCAGATCATTACCCCATGGGGAAGCAATCATAGCCCCTCCATTGACACCCTTTTTCAGCTAAGAGGTAACAATTTCTTTTCCTTTCGAAACCCCTTGGGCCCTTTTATGTCAATTTTTCTATTTCTTATATGGGGTCCTCCTAGCAGCCGATTTAATGCAATTCACCATAGGCGGTGCCCGATGGGAAAAATGCTTTGAAGACTTCTTTTGAGGGCAAATATTTTGATGATAACCACCCATTCCACACACTTGACAAGGGTGGTGTTTATTTTCTTAAATCACAACCTGAGCCCAGATTCCAATGTGTGATACCAGCTCAACGGAACTCGGGAGTTCTTTTTCAATATCTACCATTATACATATTCTAACAAACTACTGTCAGGTAGCCAAAATAGAAACCTTATCAAAGGAGACAAAGTCCCCAATTGACTTCATAATAGCTCTAAAAACATATTCATGCCATACAAACATAGGAAACTTAGGCAAAAGAAACCAAACTGAAACTAGATTAACCCTCTACAAAACTAGATTGAAATCATGGCCCCATTTCCTAAGGAAAAGACTACGCTTATATAAGAACCATGAACCACCCTCCAAAATATTCCTAGAATCATCTTCGCATGAGATTTTGATCAGGAAAAAATTATGAGGGAGAGTAGCAAGATCCAGATAGCCCCTCGGCCTACATCTGGACAAAGCCCATTGTTTAAGAGCATCAAGTTTTGGCCTCCTGCCCACAAAATTACCAACCAAATCCCATAAACCCTTCTCTAAAAGAGAGTTAATCGTACTATCCTGGATGTGGATTTAGAAGGATTCCAACTTAACCTCGTAGGGAGAAAACTCATCACCATAGTCTGAACCAGACACCACCTTGGCATAGGAGAGTGGAGGAGAAGAAACCCCATTCCCCACTATGCCAGATCTAATATTCCTAGGGTCCCAAGAAGGGAAAGAACCTGAAACACCAAACTTACCTGACCAAAATGGATCACCCAAATTTATTTCTTTAGTCTCCACTTCCACATACTCACTAGATGCACCAAGGTACCACATCCTCACCCCATACCACCATTCATTGCATTCAATCTCAAATTTTTTTTTACCCGACTTTTATATTTATAAATATCTTGTTGATAACAACCTCACAATTTCTTAATACCTTTTTATAGGGTTCTTATCCATTCCCATAATATTCCAAGGTATTATTTTCATTGTTATTTTTTTATTTGATTTGTGGGTTTAGCATAGGGTTATGCATAGTGGTGAATATTCGCCAATTGGGATAATATTAGGATTTTCAAATTTGAAAATTGGTGAATATGAGGACCCTCGACGTCGTCCCATTCACCTAAATTTTTGAGGACCAATTTGTTTCTTAGGGTAAATTCACCATAATATATATCCAAACATAGGCATATTTGTACTCGTTGGAAATATATTTTTGAGATGGATCTAATGGTGGTGGTTTTATGAAGTTATAAGATGATTTAATAGATTAAAAATTATCCCAAATATGATATTACTTCAAATGCCCCAAATTTTGGTGTGAAGATGATTGATTTGATTTACTTTGGATTCGCCATTTTTTATAAGTACATTTTGAGTCCAACCCCTTATGCATAACCCTTGTTTAGCACCACTTCTTGTTAGCACATGTGATATTTGCTTTTGTCTTACCATATTCTAGGTTTCTTTTTCTCTTTGTTTTTGCTTCTTGGTTATTCTTTTTTCTTAATTCCTAGAAATACTTTCATCTTCATAAATCTTTTCAATCTCTTCACACTCCTCATAGTAAGATTTATCATCTTTAGGTTTTCCTTGTTATGAAGGGTTTGAAGTGCAAGGAATAATCTCAAAAGCACAATCTTTATTATGTTGCCCTAGAAACCCTAAAGTGCAAGAATTCTCTTATGTAGCAATTACCTTCTTATTCCTCTCTAAGAAACCTAAATTATTATGGGTTTCCTCCATCCTTATATTTATTATGCTCTCTTGAAACCTTGCAGTGCAATGGATAACATCTTCATACTTTTCACTCTTATTACTTGGAGAGGATTCTATACAACTTGCTAAAAATGAAGATGATTTACCCAGAATAAACTAGACCCCTTTCGCTATTTTTGTTTTAGGATTTATCTCCACATATTCTTTTGCACCTTTAATTCCTTTTGAACTTGCCAAATGATATTGTAGATATGATTTCTTTATCTCTTCTTTTGGAGTGAAATATCCTTGATTTGATCTAGCTTCTATTATTGTATGATTTTCTTGCACATCTTGATGTTTATCTCATGGCTAGAATTTTTTGTCTCTTTCCTCATAGTTTTCACTTGGCAAACTCTTGTCATTTGTCCAATCTTATAACAATTGTGGCAATGAAATATGATATATTAATAATAAACTTGTTTATCTCATTCTCTTGATTCAAATTTTATCTTAATGGATTGTGGAAAAGGTTTTTAAATATCCATAGCAACACATATTCAACTATATATAGCATGCTTTTGTTCCTTAGTAGTTATTTCTTCCTTGATGAATTCCCCTAAGGTATTTCCAATATTCTTCAAAAAATCCTTATTTGTAAGTTGATATAGAAGTCCAAAAATCCTAACCCATACTAGAAACTTCTTAATAGTTTCTATATTAATAGAAACAATTTCATTCCATGGTCTCAAATAAAGTGCATGTCTTCCCCTAAACCTTGGGCCACCAACCACTACAAGATAATGATAAAAAAACCTTTATGAAGAAAAGTCACTTAATAATTTGAATTTAATCCCTACTTCCACTTATCCAATTTTGAATATCCAAAAACCCTCAACTTACATATTAACCCTCTACTTTTAAGAACCATTATATCATACTCAATCATTTCATCCTTGATACTCACTTCTAGTGTAACATAGGCATTTGTTTTTTTGCTTATCTCCAACTTGGGCCTCCGTTCTTCCAACTCTTATCTCCAATGTGGCCCTTTGTAATTCCAACTAGAGCATCCTGACTTCCCATTAGGGCTTTCAATTATAATTTTCCTTCCATACTAGCAAATGGAGCTTGCTCTTAGCTTGCACTCTCTCATGCACTAGCACCAGGCTTACACTCTCTTTTAGCTCGCAATAGCCCTTGCCTCTTCTTGCACTTGCTCCCAGCTTGTACTCTCTCCTGCACTAGATTCGGGCTTACACTCCCTCTTGGCTCGCAATAGCCCTTGTCTCTTCTTTTTCTTGGTATTCCTTCCCTTCAACAATTTTTTGGAAACAATGTTCCACACATGGTGATAAGAATTTGAAGCATTGATGCACTCCGGATGAACTCTTCCGCCATGATTGAGTCTTGGATTGCAATCCCTCTTAGATGGCACTTCCTCCTAGTTCATGCATGCACTCCTTCCCAATACACTCACTCCCGGTTCACACTCACACTCTCACTCTCTTCTAGCTACACTCCCTCCCGGCTTGTGCTTACACTGGTTTCCTGCTACCCACTTGCACTTGCTTTACACTCCCTCCCAACTTGTGCTTGCACTCGCTTCCGGCTACATTTCCTCACAGTTTGTACTTGCACTTGCTTCTAACTACACCCCTTGGCCACTAGCCTTTACACTCCTTGTTACACTCTTCCCTCCTCTCCCCTCCCCTCCCCTCTCAGTCCTTGCTATTTTATTTTTTATTTTTTTAAACCGTTTTCTACTGATTAGTAATAATATTTTAAAAACGAATTAACAATTTTACACATACAAAAATCCATCGTAGGTTTTGAATTACTAAGATAATATATCAAATTTATTTGATAGTGTTGTTTTACTCGAATAAAGTTTTATTTTTAAATAAAAATTTAAAAAATCGGTATAATTTCTTTGAAATCTTTGGCAATAATATTGGGAGACAATTATATTTCAAAAGTTTAAATAGGGCAAATTACCACTTGTTTCTTTGCCCTTCAACGTTACTTGCGTGGGAGACGGGAAAAGGTTAACCAAAAATTGACCGCCTTGGCCGAGACAAGCTGTCAATTAAAGGTATTCTATTTAGGTTATTTTAGTTTGAGAAATGCTGGTTGCTAAACTACTAATTATACTTTAAATTATTTATTTGAAGCAAATTTGCTGAAAAGTTCACACAGATGGTTGTGTTTTCAAGGGTATGACATGTAAAGCTAAGACAGATTGTGAAAAGAGAGTATTAATGTATAAATACAATTTATTATAAAATTATGTGATTGAAAAATAATAGTCTATATGGGAAGAATATAGAAAGCTAACTACCATACATATTGGAAGATTCATAGTTACTAACAAACAAAATTAAATGTTTTTATTGAACTAAGTATGTTTATATTCATTCAGGTGTTGTAGGTGAGTTGGAGAGGAGAGAGTAATCCTTTAAGGGAGGTCCAAGGTTCAAATCTCCACCCTACCCAAAAAGTTGAATTGGGTATCCAAAATCCAATTGATAATGTTGGTGCCGAGTAACTTTGACAGTATAGAACCCCTGTTCGTGGTCTCTTAGACCAAGACGACCCCACAAAGAATTTTTTCGCTTAAAAAAATGTATATTTATATTTATTTAAAAAAACAAAAGTCCGTGCCGGATCCGTACCTAAATATATGTAGGTAACATCTAGCTTGTAAAAACTCCTTTAGTTGAGGGACATCTACGTAGTCGTGATTACATAAAAATTGCATGTAGACATCTGGTTCAAGAATCAAAACTACATATAAAATTTACATGTATGTGTGCATTTCCTCACTCTGACAAGAAGATAACTTCTGTTTGAAAAGCTAAATAAAAAAAATTGCAGTGTTTTTTAAAATTGATGTAGGCCACCTTTTTAGTAGGCTTAGCAGTCAACCCAATTTTTTTTATTAAAATGTAGGTTTGAATTTGAGTTATGCTCTTCTTAATTTGACGATAAATAGTACTTTGAAAAACAAAGATAATTAAAAACCTAATGATTCATAAACCCTGACTATAATGCAAGGTCTCTATCTCAAAATTAAAGGTCTTTTTATAATCTGAAGAGTTGTTTTTCCTTTAAACTTTAGTATTTAAAAAATTGGAACCGCATTAAGGAAGAAATATTATGACAATTGTTTTAGTTAATTGCTATCAATGGTGATCAATGTAAAGAATTTTTTTATTGGTAAATGGGTTTTGAAATTATTCGAAACCTTTGGAATTTTTTTATTGGTAAATGGGTTTTGAAATTATTCGAAACCTTTTACAAAGCAAATTGAAGATATGCATTTTAGTTGAGATTATCTTTCAAGGGCAGCTAAAATGGATAAGCAATTTAGTTGAGATTATCTTTCAAGGGCAGCTAAAATGGATAAGCATCAAAGCAAAAGGAATCCGACTATCTCTTCACTATAGGTGACTCTAAAATCTGGATTAATCGGATTAGAGATGGCACAAATAATACAGGTAATAATCTGGATTAATCGGATTAGAGATGGCACAAATAATACAGGTAATATAAATAATACATCTTCCAACACTGACACTTTTGATAAACTGAAAAACATAAACATAGTTTGATGAATATTGATACAGTTTGATAGATTTTCGTTAACATTGCACCGATTTAAAATGACTTTGTAGCACACTCGCTAAAACTCAAATTAATAAGGTTACAAGCCCAAAGAAGAAACACTAACCCTACAACCGCATCCAAACATCAAAGGAAGAGCTTTTCATCGGAATTAAAAAACAATTAAAATGAAGAGTGGTGCACAATTTTTGAAACAGTGGTGCACAAATCCAAAAAGTGAAGAATTTTAAAATGAAGAGTTGTGCACAAATTTTGAAATAGAAAGCGGCCGTGGAACTAAAATCCCCTTGGAAGATGTAGAATGTCAGAGTATTCAGAATAATATTTACTGTATACCTGGAGTAAGATTGTGGTTTCATATTAGGTTATAATACTGTCAACGTTTTTCAAAAACATTAACTTTTTATTGTTTAATTTGAGACACGTTAATTTATATAATAATTAGTAATATTTTATTTAATTTTTTTATAGATAGTTTTTTGTAAAAGGAATTTTTATAAATTCTTGTTTGGTTAGTGAAAATGAAGTTAATATGATCTGAATAAATCAAGAAGTTTATTAACAAACACTTGCTAGTAACTAATTGTTTTTTTTAAATAAAAAGTTATTATTATTGTATCTGCAAATTTCTCTTCTGGTAAAGCAGATTGTTTCCCAATTTTTGCTTTGTAAATATTCTCTTTAGAGATAGTTTTTTTTTATTCTAAGTTTTCTTTGTAAAAAGTTAGGCCAGCTTTCTCAAACTACATTTTTATAAGTTAAAAAAGAAATATATTTTTTTATTCTTTTATTGATAAATAATAAAATTACTGTAAATGTATAACTTTTTTCATTGAATAAAGTACTATTATAGTTGGATTTAAAAAAGTTTATATATATAGATAAATATATAACATTTTTCTAAAATATCAAGCAAAGGATGAAAAAAAGGAAAGTGAATGGTGCTATGCGAAGATTGGAGATTATATATGTTTATGTTTTTTTTTTAAAGAATATAATTCATTAAATTTAAAACAGTTTAAAGGAAGCAAAAGAAAAGTTTTTAATGTAAGTTTTAAATTATAAATAATGAAATAAAAAATTAATACTTTCATGAATAATTTTTAAATAAAAGGGTAAAAATTTATTGATAAAAATTCTGGATTACAAAGTACAATTAAGCTTCCAACCAGGACTCAAATAAATAGTCAAACAGGCTAAAATCACTAGACTAGAATGACATCCGAAAAACACAAGAAGGACAAACCACATTAAGTCTGTACATCCTTGTGGATTAACTCCCACAGGCGTTGAGAGTTCCTAGACAAGAGACTCCCAATTATCGATACTCCAAGGATCCAACAGCTCAAAAGCCCTTTTGGCCAGGTAATCAGCAACCACATTCCATTCCCTTGGAATGTGCACAAAGGATATAAATTCTAACTCTTCACTCATTTTGAGAATTTGAATGGTTACAGAGGCCAGTTACCAATTAAATTCCTCCACCCTTTTACTGTTTAAAATATTAACCACAATTTGAGAGTCAGACTCACAGATAATCCTATGATAGCCAAGAGAAAACCCTCTCTGCAAGGCCTAAAGAATTGTAGGAGCTTCTATAAAATTGTTGGAGTGAACACCTTTATAAATGGAAAAGAAAAAACTAACACCACTAGTAGAATCTCTCCCAACACCACCAATGCCAGCATGTCCAGGATTACCCTTGGATGATCCATCAGTATTAATTTTTAAAACTCCTCTAGGGGTGGCCTCCACCTACCATCTCTCCTAACCTTCTTGCTGAGTTGAGGAACCCTACTAAGGATAGAAGATTTCACACCATCCCCAAAGAGACCAAGGGCTTGTTGTACCTTCTTCTCCCTAGAATCCAAAAGAGGGTCCACATTACATTTGCTATGGATGGTTTCCTGAACCATATACAAGATCTTTTGCTAGATCTATTGAACAACGAAATAAATGCCTTGAAATATGCACCAGTTCTGTTCGAGCCAAATTTTCCAGATGATACAAGAATGGCCCAAATTACAAGCCACCCAAATGAAGGGGGCCTTGGCCGGAGGTTTGCCCAGACTACTCCAAAACTCCACCAGGGACATCACATGAAAACATGGATGGTTCCAGGCGCTCCACAAATGGTGCCAAATGTCTCTAGCAAAGGAGCATTGAAAAAATAAATGATAAGTGTCATCCTCATTCTTACTACAAATGACACAAAAAGAGGGACCCTAAAATCCCCTCTTCCTCACATTATCCCAAGTGAGGTATTTATTACGAGATACCAACTAGAGAAAGAAGTTACATTTTTTCTAGGCAAATTTGTTCCACACCTTTTTCCACCAAGTGACAGGAAGACTCATACTTTTGCTTATCAATAACCTGATAACCATAGGCTACCGTGTAGGTTCCCTTAGGATCAGGGTTCCAAGCCATAATATATTTAGCCCTCAATGAAGAACAAGGTCTCCCTGTAAGAATAAGAGCAAGCACCTCTCTGTCCTTGGCCAGTCCCCCCTGGGGCCATTCTTGTAGATCTTTCCACTTGTACATCTCCATATTTCCAAAAGACTAGATTTTTTTAAATTCCTCCACACGAAACCGACCGGCTTCCATGAAAAAAATGCTTAGGGAATGTAACCTAGGATATTGATTCAAGATAGGAGGGTGGCCATCCCAAGAATCCTCCCAAAAAAGAGCATTTGATTCCTGATTGCAAATCCAAAAAAACCCTACTTGATTAAATTAGCTCTTCTTTTCAAAGTGTCCTATATAATAGAACCTTTCCCAATCAAGCTGACTCTAGAGATATTAGCCTCAGAAATACCTATCAAGTATTTATAGGATAATATTTTACCCAAATCTGATCTTGAGAGGTACATCATCTCCAATAAAGTTTTGTAGCCAAATCCTGCCCAAAAAGAGTTGTCTGTCATAACCCAAGGCCTCCCTCTTGCATTTGCCTACATATATCATCCCACCTAACCAAACTCTATTTAGTTTGAACAAATTTTCCAGAACATTAAAACTATCTTGACAAAGCATCCATGTCCTTGATGAAGTGAGAGGGAGCTATGTGTACAAAACATCTATAAATGGGTAAATCTTGAACAACAAATTTTAAATGCAACACTCTACCTGTAGTGGATAGCCATTTGCAAGTCCAGTGATTCACCTTCCTTCTAAACTTATCAAGCATATACTGCCAAGAAGATCTAGGTAGAGGATGAGATGAAATTGGAATACCAAGATAAATGAAGGGGGGAGTCCCAACCTGGAATCTTAGAATGCGAGCAATCTTGGCTTGAATAAGAGGAGGGGTATTGAATAAAAACATAGAAGACTTGTCCTCAATAATCAACTATCCAGAAGCACCAAGATATATTTCAAGAGACTATCTAATATTGCTAGCTTCCCTGATAGTGGCAACTCCCAACAAAGCAGTATCATCAAAAAATTGAAGGTGGGAAAGAGGTGGCAAACTACTATCCCACTTCCACCCCTGAATGAGACCCTGCATGACTTGAGACTTGAGCAATCTTCCCAACCCTTTCGCCATAATGGTAAACAAATAAGGAGATAAAGGATCTCCTTACCTCAATACCCTTGAGGCCTCAAACAACTTTGATGTCTCATTATTAATAATAACAGAGAATGAGGAAAGAGAAACATAGATCATCACCTACCTAATCCATTCCTCCTCAAATCCAAAAGCAACAAGAAATTTTTGAAGAAAGGACCATCTGACCCAATCATAGGCTTTGGCCTTGTCTAACTTAATGAACATAGTTTTATCCTTCGAAGTTTCCATCGAGTGAATAACTTTTGTAGCAATAACAACCCCATCCAAGATTTTTTGGCTAGCAAAAAATCCTCCTTGCTCCTCAGATATGATTTTGCTCAACCATATCTTCAACCTCTTAGCAATAATTTTTGTGATGATCTTATACACAACATTGCAAAGAGCAATAGGCTTGAACATATCCAAGGAATTTTCTCCCTCTTTTTTGGGTATAAGCACCACAAAGGTAGAATTTAGGGCCCTTAGCATCTATTTGTTCTTTTTGGACTCATGGACCACCTCCAAAAGATCAAATTTGATTAAATCCCAAAACTCTTGATAAAACTCAATCGAGAATCCATCTAGGCTCGAGGATTTTCTTTTTTTCATATTGAATACAACATTTTCCAACTCCTCAAGGGAAATTGGACCCATCAAGTGCCCATTCATATCTTTAGACACAATCACTTGAATATTGTTTAGAATAATCTTTTCATTCTCAGTATCTGTAGGGAGTCCTCGAAGAGAGGAAAAATACTTGTTAGTATCTTCTGAAATATCCTTGAAAGAAGAGAGTAGGGCACCTTGAGAATTCATAAGAGAGGTAATCAGGTTACCATTACGACGAGCCTTAATTGAGTTATAAAATAAGGTTGTGTTCCTATCCCCTTCCTTAAGCCAATCTACTTGAGCTTTTTATTTCCAAAAAATTTCTTCCCTCAGTTCCCATTCAGCAAGGTCTTTCGTAGCCTCAGATTCCTCAACAAGCTCCTTCGTGAATCCCTGATCTCTAATATTCTTTGAAGCTTCTTCCATACTCCTAAGAGCTGCCAACTTAGCCAAGGAAAGGTTTCCAAAATTGAGTCTATTCCATCTCTTCAATTTTTGTTTTACAAATTGTAGTACTTTCATGAATAATATTATGTTAAGGTGATATAATAATTTTTATTATGAAATTCTTAGAATTAACTAATGGTTTAGTCTCCTATATTTAAATAAAGTGAAAAACACACCATCCTAAGGCATCTAGTGAATGTTTGATTTCACTAGATCATAATTTATACTTTAGTTTTTGTAAGGGTTATAGGCTAAGATATGATCCATTCAAAAATAATATTTTTTAATTATTTTTAAGTTATTCCAACTTAATTTAGTTTATATGGAATTTTATTTTGGAAAGTGACATGTGTTGTATGGATAGTCTTCAATATATTTTTTTATTGATAGTAGAAGGGGTTTTAAAGGGTCTCCGAACCTATTACAAGCAGGGTTTTGAAAGGTACTCCCAAACCTTAGATCTAGCAATAAGATATCAAGAAAGACTGAGATAAATTTCATGAATCTAACCCAAAAATCTAATGAAGCAACCTCCTAGCAAATAAGCTACATATTTTTATCAAGAAAATACAATATATTGACATGGTAAAATAATCAACTGGCGATAAGGGCCAACATAGGAGAAACTGGCACCCAAAACAACATTCAAATTCCAAATTTAAAATTAGAATTTGAAAATCTTGCCCAAAGTTACATTCAAATTCAAATTTTAAACTTTGAATATCCCGCATACCACTAGGGCCTTGAATATTGGAACCAGACCTCACCACTGGAACCTAGGGGTAATCAAAGAACTAGGGAGCCAAGAATCCCACCTAAAACTAGAGCAAATCTATAGCAATAATATCTGACCTAACAAACAACTAAATGAAACACAACCAAAAATCACTTGCTAGAAACCCTTCTTAGTGAGGTCTTTGGAGGTCTACCAACCTTGTTTTTGACCCCCAAAGAAATAAATCATTTTTTCAAGAAACATTATTGAACATATTTGTTTGAAGTCTCCATGATTGGAACAACCTCATTCTCTTTGGGATGCAGAGCCTCAAAACTATCCGTTAGAAGGGGTTGTACTCCATTAGCAATTTTAGAGTCAATATCCATTTTCCTAAGTGCTTTGTTGCTAGGTCTCACCACTTTCCTTTCGAACCCTACATCAATACGAGCTTTCCTATGAATTTTGGTCTTCGGACCTAGAGGGCCTTTCTCAAACATAGGTTTTGGAAAGACTATAGAGTTTTCAATTAATTTTTGAAGAGTTGTATCATCCATGTCAAGATAGTCAAAGAAATTTTGGAGGAAAAGGCTAAAAGGACTTACCACTTCTTCACCCTCCCCAAATTTAGGAATTTAAACAATATCCTTCACTATTGGGCTCACTTCCCTTCTCTTCACAGTGACCCTATTCAACTCCTCTCCATAAAATATGTTTGATGGAAAAAGGGCTTCCTCCTATAATTCCTCATTGAGCCCAAATTGAGAAATAGAAATAAGATATTTTACTTTCAATTTTTTAGGGTTTCACTTAGGCACCCACTTTTTACTAAGCTTATTATTGTTTTCCTTATGATCCACTGAAGTACTCTGAGCTTTAGGATTTGGGGGTTATAATATTTTATGGTGCCCACCCTTACCACACTCGTGGCAAACTTGGGGTTTATTTTCATATTCAATGTTCTGAACCCAGGTGCCAAGGTTAGAAAAGAGCTCAATAGAGCTTGGTAGATCCTTCTCAATATCTACCATCACACACATTCTAGCATAGAGAATTCAAGATTTGGATAATACATTCTAGCATAGAGCATTCAATATTTGGATCTAGTATTCTGATCAAAGGAAATCAAATCTTTGATCATATTGATAATAGATTCGAAGATGCTCTCATACCAGAGATGAAGTGGGAAGTCCAGTAGCTTGACCCATAGTAGGACAGTATTAATGATCTGCATTAAGGGATTAAATTATGGGTCCCATGTAAGCAAAAATAAGCCTTGTTTACAAAAAACCATGGCCCCCTTCCAAGATCCGTTTGGAATCCTCCTCACAATTGAGCCTAATAAGGAAGAAAACTCTTGGGATGACCACAATTTCAAGAGAACCGATAGGTCTCCATATTTTCAAAGTCCATATCCTTAGAGCATCAATATCCAACCTCCTACCTTGGAATTTTTCCATGAGATTCCACAACCCATATTTCAAGATATTATCAATCAAGCTATTGAGGATATGGATCTAGTTCGACATAGGAGAAATATCGAAGAGGGTGTTGAATATTTTATTAATTCTAGTGGCAAATTTTGCATACGAAGGCACACTAGGGGGGATGGGGTCCTTCTTGTAGGTTCTACTTGTCCCACCTCTAAGCTTACCAGGATCCCACTCCTCCCATTCAAATGAAAAGGATGGGTCATAGAATTCAAATAGATCTACCTTCACGAACTTAGATTCTTCAGCAATGGGGTCGAAGCTTCTCGAATAGGCATCCACCTTCTCTGCAATGCTCATCTACCTCCTTTGTAATGCTCCTATAAAACATAAAAATCTACATCAATCTACTTCACAACCTAGCTGCATAGGTATGTTATGTTACCTCCACAACCCTAGTATAGTACCAGTAATTTTTTATTTTTCATCTACATAGATATGTTATGTTACCTCCATAACTCTAGCACAACACCCATATACACAGATCTACTTTACAACCTAACTTTTGTAGCACAGTGTTGCATAGATTTATTTTACAGCTTGGCCTCCACAACCCTAATACAACACCCATGATTTTTTATTGTCTATCCATAAATATCTGTTATGTGGTCTCCATAACCCTACTACAACACCTGTCTACACAACTCTACTTCACAACCTAGAACAATACCTAACACAACATCCATCTGCATAGATTTGCTTCACAACCTAGCTTTCGTAACATAGTGTTGCACAAATTCCTCTATTTTTCTAGTCATCAATAGATTTGATAACCATAATATTAAAAATTAATTGAAATATTTAATAAATAAACATTATATTCTAGTTGTTATAAATGTTGAACGTTAGAAAAATACTTTAAAGAATTATTATTAGAGTTTATTTTAATTATTATTTAAAAAAAGAAGGTTTACATAAATTATATTGAATAACCTTGTTACTTTTAAAATGAGTTTTCTCCTTACTAATAAGATTATCCACAAAAAATTTAATATGGAATATTAAGGCAAATAAATTAATCAATCTTGCTAGAATGAATCCTAACCTTTCATATCCGTAATATAATCTTGGTATGACGAATCCTAAATTTTTATCAAAATTCTTCTATAAGTTCACAATAATCTAATTAGTTTTCCAAATTTAATTAATTTCATAAAATCTATTTAAATAATTTTTCTATCTCTAACAATAATAAAAGTTATTTGATAAATTAAAAATTTCACTTTATCTCATTAAATTAAGATGGATTGTACATATAATTAGGATTTGTAGATATATAATTAATTTTGATATGATGATGTTGTCATTCAAATTTACCTTGTTTTATTGATCAATGATAATAGAAAAGACCATAAATAAAATATCATTGGCTTATTATGAGTAATGTGATTCATTAGAACAATTTATTTAATACTATATTGCTTACACTAACAATTTTGGAAAAATAAAAGAGAAATATTTTATGTCATTGTCATTTCCAAAACCATTAATGGAAAATAACAAAAACATCTTCACATAGTTGATGCTAGGAGTGATTATATTGTGAATTTATAATTTAATATCATGTACCATGGATATTAATGTTGCTTCACTATGTTTACCATGGTAGAAGGTTGACTCCATAGTTGAGATAAATATCTTAATTATTTCTTGTAACATATCTTATTCTAAGTTTAAAAATAATGTGCATTCTTAGCACATGAAAATAATAGTGAAATAAATACAATTAATGGAACTACATGGAAACAATGGTAATAAGGTTAAAAAAATCATATATGAGTTTAAACATTAAGTAAGAATGAAATTTGGAAGGTGGAAATGAATGAAGAAGTGTGGAGTTAGCTAGCAATATAGGCATAGAGTGAGCAATTGTTACATGCACAAAAATAGAAATTTGGAAGTGGGAAAATAAAAAATAAGAGTGACGAAAGCAAGGGAAAAAGAAACATTAATGGAGGTTAGGGGGAAGAAAATTCATGGAGGAAGAATAAGAAAGAAGAATAAATGAAAGGAAGAAATATTAATGGGAAAGGCATAGGTCAAAGCTATGTCAACACAACTAAGCC
This sequence comes from Wollemia nobilis, assembly GCA_028583015.1. Taxonomy (NCBI): domain Eukaryota; kingdom Viridiplantae; phylum Streptophyta; class Pinopsida; order Araucariales; family Araucariaceae; genus Wollemia; species Wollemia nobilis. The sequence goes on from JAQPPZ010002224.1 coordinate 4,910,970, forward strand.
AAAACATACCTATTCTCTATAACTATAATTTATTTATATGAAATATTATTTTGAATGTTTAATCAATATAATATTTCTTCATATATAATTTATAATCAAGAAATCACATTTGAATGTAAGCTTATATATGCCAACCTATATTAGATAAAAAAAAAATTATGCATCCTATGAACTTGAAAAGTATCGTGTTATTTGTATCACATGTATACTTGAACATGCAACAAAATATTTATTACATATAATCTCTCTTATGTGTGGATTATGGCTTAAACAATCACAATTAATGGTGGAAAAGTTATTTATGCAAAATCAAAACTTTTATGATTATTTTGCTAAGTTTCATGAATGTGAGTGTAGGTTATAATATTTACAAAGATATTATAAAGGAATGGAAAATATTTTTAGGATAGAGATTTGGAGGCTTTCATTATAGGGAAGAATAATGAGAGGATATTCCTAAATAGTGAGTGGGGAGAACTCCTATTTTTGGTGTATCCTAGAGTATTTTCCCTCCAATGATTATGAATTTGAATTTAATTGGAGTTGCTTTGAGGGTTAGATTTAAGTTGTAGATTCTCTATGGCTCCAATGGGTTAAGATGAATCTTCCTTTTGGCATAGAATGTGGATTACATCTTGGATCCTTCATAAGCATACATTCTAGAGGTATTTCAAGAAGCCTTGAGAAAAGACCCATTTCTATGTTATGAAATATTTATTCTATGTGATGATAACACTTTGGTTTATCTATCATTATTTGTCTCAATATTATTTTTATGTACACTTTGGATTATGAACCTATGTGAATGATTGATTTTGGAATTTTAAGGTGCATGGTAGGTTATATGGTAGGGAATACAACTAATTTTCTCTTGATGGTTGTATCTCATGAATGGTAGAGAATAATAAATACTCTAAAAAGGATAAAAATAAAGTTGTATCAATTGAGTGTTTTATTTTATTGATGAAAGAATGATATGCTTTTTATATTAGTATTTGCAAACCTCTAATGGTTGTGAAGCTTTGTTGGAAAAAATAGTATTATTGTATTGAATAATCCTTCAAGTCATTGTGAAGAATATTGCTTTTCTTTCAATGTGTCATATTTGAAAATAAAATTTTAAATATATTTACTTAACAAAGATGAAAAATTTTAAATTATATTATGGAGTATAATTTTTGTATTCAAGGAGAGAGAAAGTTATATGTTGGGAACATATGATGAGAAATTATTATTTTGTATGGTCATATAAATCAATGTTAACATGGTTGACACATTTTATGAATAGTATGGGAAGAAAGAGAAGAATGGACATTGATAAATATGCAATCTATATGAATTAATTTAATTAATAAAAATGAAATTTCCAATTTAATCAATGAAATTTAGCTATGATTATATGTAATTTAATTATTTCTTATTCTAAAATTGTTACCAATAAAACCTTAAGGAAGAATTGTAAAACAAATATGATATATGTGCCCAAGTGACAAAGGAAGAATTAAAATCAATGGTGCACTCTCTTCCTAAAGATAAAGCTCCATGACTAGATAGTTTTACTAATAATTCCTTTCAATAGTTCCTATACCTAATTGGATATGACTTGTTGTAAATGATTAAATATGTCAAAAAGAAGGGTATGATCTTTGTTGCCATTAAATCAATACTTCTCGATATAATTCCCAAAGATAATAATTCTACTATTATTAATAGATTCAAACCAATATCTCTTTTTAACTGCTCATCTAAAATTATGACAAAGATTATGTCTAACAAGATCAAATGGTTACCTAGTAAGTTGATTTCAAAATAACAAGGAATATTTATCCTTGGAAAGAAAATATATGAAAATAATATGATGGTGCTTGATACTATCCATTCATGCTCCAACATTTAATAATAAAACAAAAAATTAAAGTAGGGTTTTGAAAGGGTTATCCCTTCCATTTTACATCAACTTAGTCACTTCAAGCTACATAGCCTATTGGATGCCACTAGGATTTGAACCTTGGTGTGAGCTATGTCACCCATATGTCTCAACCATTGAACCATAGTCCAATTTGGACTCATGATCAAACATTATATAAAATAATATTACCATCAAATTAGACATGGAAAATGCTTTTGATAGAGTCCACCTATAGTTCTTGAAAAGTGTTCTAACTAAGATTGGATTACCAGCACAATTGGTTCAATGTATAAGATCCCATATCAAAATTCCCTAGATCTCCCATTTTATCAATGAAGAACCTTATGGTTTCTTTAAATCTTATAGGGGAATTCATCAAGGCTACCCTCTATCCCCATACCTCTACATATTACTTGTAAAAACACTAGGAAGAGCTCCTAGTAGCGTGATAAGTGTTATGGACTTACAAGGAATCAAAACTATCCAAGGTGTCAGACCTATCATGCATACCCAATTTATTGATGACACTATATTTCTAGGATAAGCAACCAAATATAATATCAAAAAATTTAAGATCTATTTAAATTTATTTAAAGCAACTTTAGGTGCTTTAATTAATTGTAATTAAAGTTATTTTTGTAAAATTAATACAAAAAAAAAAATAGAGGATTTTCCCAAATACTCATATTCAAGGAGGGACCAAATTAGTATTTGAGATACTTAGGAATTCTGATAGGCTTACACCTCAAACCAAGAAATAGTTGGATGCCAACTTTTTTTTTTTGTAAATAAAAGTCTTCATTAATTACCGGGTTTTGTAGGTTAACCCAAAACCTATTACAATATCTAGCCTTCTACTGAGATTGTATATCCTAGTCATCCTTGAAACTTTCTTACCAGAAATTGTGTTGAATCCCCTACAACACCTTCCTGAAAAAGCACACCCATACCTAAACATAACTGTAAACATTACTTACATTGACAGGAATTGAAGTTTGGAACTTTGCACTTGTGAAACCTATTGTTTTCCCATTTCCTATTCTTTGTCAGAATCTTCCAAGGCTTACACCCTGTTACATTCTTTTCCAATTTGGTATGATTTAGAGGGAAACCCCATAGTTATTACTAGATCCATGGGGAAAGAACACTCATTCATATTTCTCCTTAATGGGTAGGTTTCTTTTCATGACTAATAATGTTTTCCACTTCACGTGGCACACCTTGTGTCCATGTCACCAAACTACCAACATCAACACCTATGTTGGCTAATTTGTCAACTGACCTGTTGACCTCATGGTACACGTGATGAGCCCTCCTGTTCTGTCTTGCTGCAAAAAGGATCCTCACTTCATGGATGACTCCCTCAATTCTCCATGGAATTTTTTTGCCATTGGTTAACAGGTTGTTGATGTTCATAGAATCACCTTCAATAATAAAGTTACCTTGAGTTTCTTGGGCTACTTGCAACCTTCTCCAAAGGGCTCTAGCTTCTGCTTTGTTATTAGTTTTGATTCCTAATGGTTCAGCGAAGGCCTTGACCAGATTTCCTTGATGATCCCTGATTATTCCTCCATCTCCAGCTCTTCTCGGGTTCTCCTTGGCTGCACCATCAAAATTTAGTTTAAACCAACCCTGGGGGGGTGGCTCCCAAGAAATCCCATTTCTGGGATTGGGAAAAGGAATGGAAGGTTTTTCCTCAATACCTAAGTCTCGAGCTAATTATTTTTCTTGGGGAAGAATTGAGTGGTTCTCATCCACTTAGGTTGTAAGGATCGCAAAGACAATAATCCTATTGAGGATGGTTTTGGGTTGTGAATGGTATCCTTAAAGGCTCTATGGTTCCTTTCTAGCCAAATATGCCAGAGAAAATGATGCCAATAGATTTTCCATAGGTACTTAAGTTTTAGGCTAACAAAGGGTTGAGGCCATTGATGGAACACTTCGGACAAAATAGCAGGCTTAACCCACAAGATCCTAAAGGCTTGGAAAAGTTCATCCAGGATGGAATCTGCTACCATACACTCCAAAAACAAGTGTTGGGTAGTCTCTCATCCTGCCCTGCACATGTAGCAACGGTTAGCAACAACCATTCCTTTGGATAACATATTGTCCATAGTGAGGATTTTTCCTTGAATCACCAGCCATGAAAAAAGGAAATTTTAGGAATTAAGCCTTTGATCCAAACCAAACTCGGTTGAAATTATTGACCTTCCACATTGAGAAGCAAATTATAGGTAGAATTAACTATGAAATCACCACTTTCAGTCTCAGACCAAATAATGTGATCTTCATCCTCTCGAGAGGGAATAATTTGTTGAGTTAAAATGTTATAAAGCTCTTTAGACTCCGCTTCAAAACCCTGTACTCTGATGTGTTTCCACCTATTGATATTTATATCCTGCCACATATAATTTGCAATATTCTTCCCAATATGCTGCTCCATATGCTCTTAAATCCTAGCCAAATGAGGATTCTGGGATAATTCCTCAGCTCTCACCCACTGATCCTTCCAAAATTCTATTGTTTTCCCATTTCCTAGAATCCATCTAAGACCTTTCTTGACAAGGTCCCTGCTCATGATAATTGCCTTCCAAAAAGCAGACCCCCTGCTTTCTAAGTTGTCATTAAGGAAGTTCACACCTTGGAGGTATTTCCTCCTAACTATGGCAGTCCATTCATTATCAACCTTAGTCAATAACCACCACACTTGTTTGGCTAACAGAGTTGTATTGAGATGAACAACTCTCCTCAATCCTAACCCCCCATCAGCTTTAGGTTTGCAAACCTTATTCCAACCTACTAAATGGATCCTTTTATTATCCTCAGTCCCTAACCAGAGAATTTTTTTTGAAGCTACTCAATTTTGTGATACACCTTGCTGGGAGCTCTAAAGACTGATAGGAAGTAAACGGGTATACTTTGAAGTGAAGCCATAGTTAAAACTGCTTTGCCTGCTTGAGATAACAAATGTCCTTTCCAACTCTGCTAGCATTTTTTTGATCCTCTCTAGAACTATGTTCCACATTGATCCTTCAGGTTTCCTTGTAAATAGGGAAAGACCTAAATAGGAGGTGGTAAGGGATGCAATCTGACATTCTATGATCCTTGCTATGTTGTTTTTCCTAGGAATGGGAGTATTTATGAAATAAAGTTTACTCTTATCAAAATTCACTTTCTGTCCAGCTGCTTCTTCATACGTTATGAGAATATTTTTAATCCTTCTTGCCTCAACCACAGAAGCCAAAGTCAGTAGCAATGTATCATCAACAAATTGCTAATGTGTCATCGGGGTAGTTAGCGATGTGGCCTTGATACCTGATATGAGTCCAACTATCGTTGTTGCCTTAATGGTTCTTCCCAAGGCCTCAGCTACAATGATGAACAACATAGGACTTATGGGATCTCCTTGTCTTAGACCACATTTGCTTTGAAAAAAACTACAGTAGACCCATTAACCAAAACTGAAAAACAAGGCTTAGAAATACACTCTCTTATTAACTTGACCCATTTCATGTTGAAGCCAAATTTTAATAAAACTACCTCTAGGAATTCCCAATTTATCCTGTCATAAGCTTTTTTCATGTCTAGATTTAAAGCCATGACTACTTTTTTGGTCTGAGCGGTTGTATGAAGAGCCTCATGAATAGTAATAACTCCATCTAAGATTGATCTTCCTTGTACAGAACTTCCTTGACTCGGATCAATGATAATCGGTAGAATTTTCTTCAAACGGTTGGCTAAAACTTTGGATAGAATTTTATAGGATATATTACACAGGCTACCTGGCCTAAAGTTAGCCATAGTCTTGGGGTTGGGGCCTTTAGGGATCAAAGCAATGAAATTTGAATTGAAACCACTTGGACTATGATTTGAACTTTGGAACTCCTTGATTTTAGCAATAACTTCTGCTCCAACAATATCCCAACAAACATGGAAAAACCACGGTGAAAACCCATCCGATCGAGGAGCTTTGTCAGGATCCATGTTAAACAAAGCCTCCTTGATTTCTTCATCTGAAAAATATGTTGTAAGAGACTCGTTAATCATTTCATCAATGAGTTGTGGAATGAATTTAAGGAGAGAGTCCTTTGCTTGGGCATTATAGGCCCGTTCTTCACCCAATAATGAACTGAAAAAATTAACAGCCTCGTCCCTAATCTCCTAAATGTTTTGAGTTGAGGATCCATCCACCTTAGTTAAATTTCTAATATTATTGTTGCTTCTATTTCTCAATGTGGTAACATGGAAATTTTTTGAATTAGAGTCCCCTTACTTTAGCCATAATGCCCTTGATTTTTGCCTCCAATATATCTCTTCACAAGCTAAAATATTATAAAACTCACAAAGGGTTTCCTTCTCTTCAGTCCTTGTCGACTCATCATAGTTTCCATTTTGGATTTTGCTTTCTATTATTCTCAGTTTTCCCCCACTGCTCTCTTATTCTCAAAAATATTTCCAAAGAATTCTTTATTCCATATTCTAAGGTTGTTTTTCACCATCTTAAATTTTTGAGATAGTTTGAAGGAAGCACTTCCCTGGATAGGTTGTTACCACCATTCCTCTATTCGTTTCTTGAAGTCCGGATGTTTAACCCACATTGACAGAAATTTGAATGGCTTTTTAAAGGAGTTAGCCTGAAATGCCTCCCATAGAATAAGATTATGGTTTGAAGCGCATTTAGAAATGGCTTGTAACGTTGAATCACCAAACATTGTTGTAGCTTCCTTTGGATAAAAAAAAACCTCAATAGTTAGATGCCAACTATTGAAAAGCTACAAAAGTAAATACAAACATATATTAATGGATGGTTGAGTTTAACATGAGTAAAGTATTAATAAAATTAATCTTTTCTATGCTTTCAATATATCAACTTTTGGTTTACCATGCTCTAAAATTTTTTCTACAACCACTTGATGTTCTGGTTAAAATTTTCCTTTGGCAAGGAGGTAAACATAATGAAAAGGAGAAGTTTCATTTAGTTATTTAAAATTCAATTTCTATAGGAATTGATCAAAGGGGTAATAGGAATTGTATGAGTAGAAATCATGAGCAAGGAACTATAGGTAAAACTCTTGTGGAATCTTTCTATACCTCTAGACATCCCATAGAAAAGGATTTTGAAAGTTAAATATGTAGAATTAACAATAGGAAAGCACCTAATGAGAAATCTGAATGCACGATATAGAGCCTCTCTAATATGGAAATATATTATGGAAACCAATAAATTAATCCTCAACAAGATATCCTCGCTGCCAAGATATGGATCTTAAATTAACTTTTAGAATTATCCAATGCTTGGAAAACCTCCCTTGCTAAGTAGTTGTAGTTCATCTCTCAAACAAGAGAAAAAAAATTTGCAAATGTCAAAGCTTAATGAAATTCAATATCGGGACAACGACACAATGGAATGGATATATCCTCGATTTTCGTCCCCTTAACAATAGAATGGGATTATTTCAATAAAAATACAACATGAAATTGTTGAGACCAAAAAGATTGGACCTACTTATTTAGGGGGACAACAATAAATTAGGTGAATATACATGGATATGCAAATGCAACTAGATGAATTTCCCAATATAATATTGAAAATAATTTGGAATCTACATTTTCCACCCACGACTCAAGTATTTTCTTGTCTAGTTTAACTAAACAAGATTCCCATAGGTGACAACTTGCAATAGAGGAATATTGTTGATGCCCATGTGTGTTATAAATGTGTGAAGCACAATGAAAGTATACCTAATAGGTATTACTTAAATATTAATCAAACATTAGGTTTAATTATATTTAATTAATTATGTTTTAAATTAAAGATTTTTAGGCTTTAGATTTTTGATATGTTGGGCTCTAAAACGTTTTTCAAGATAAATTATCAAGCCTTATCTATCAGGTTTATCTTCTACACCACTCTTGGTTTTGGGCCAATGGTTTTACCAAATCATGGTTTTATAAATGTATATAATATCAATTCAAATTATTAGGCAAGTTTTGAGGTAGACTTGATCCTCATCACTCATATCAAATTTTAGGTTTTCGGTCTAGTTTCATATCAGTTTGATATTAGAGCACCTTGATCCATCCATGTGTTTCCTCAATTTAACACACCATGCTACCTAATGAATATTCTTAGAAGGATCTCTCTCTAAAAAAAAATAGCACAATGAGCCAAAGAGCTTTTTATTGAAATAAGGTTAATTGTAGATACAATGGAAGGAATGGAAGAGAACCTCACTATTAAGGTTGAAGAAGAGGTTTTTCATGCCAATGAGACATTGTTTCCTAATTAAGTAACACCTAGATCTGAACCATGACCTATGAGCCAAGGGAAAATCTTCTTACCATTATATGATATTGCTATTCATTAGAAGAAGAATGAGGAGACACCTTAGCCGAGAAAAGAAGAGGATTTGATGCCTCACAATGTAGACATTTTTTATGTTGTTCCAACGAACACTATTTTAGTATGTTTATGTCTTGTTTATCGGCTAGATGCTATTATTTTTATTCTCTTGCTCGACTTGTTGTTTAATGATTGAGTTCTTGTATTTTCCATTCTTCTAACTAGGTTGTTGTATATTGGTTAAGTTCTTTTATTTTCCATTATCTTAGTCAAGTTTTTATTTATTGGTTGGGTGCTTCTATTTTCCATTCTCCTACCCTAGCTACTATTTATTAGTTCAACATTCCTATGTTTTGATTGAGCCATTGTATCCAACTATGGTTTTCACCACTCTATTTCCTCTATCTTGGATAGTTGAGATATTTGCAATGGGTACCATTATCTACATTTAAGGAATATATTTGGTAATGTCTAAGGAACTATATTTGGTAGGTCAATTTGGGAAGGACTATTTTACCCTCCTATAGGATGTCTAACACAACTATCACTACAACATCCACACAACCTCACCATTTATACCCACTTGTGTAAGCACCACCTTGCTTACCTCCTCATAACCTGATGTCTAGCTTAGCCTCATCTCTAGCATTGTTGAACCTTTCATGCTAGAGAGTCATTCTTCTAGTTAGCCATAAAAAATTATGGCTATGCCCTATCATCCATAAACTACCATTCCCTCCAAGCTTACCAAGCTCATTGACTACTATGGTCTCTACCATTATACCATGTTAATGTCAAAAAACCACTATTTTTGCTTGACTACTTGTCAAATCTAACCAATATATCATGGTCGGTATCGACATAATTCAACATCGATATCTTTGTGGTCTACTTCTCTTATTGATGACAAATTCTAGAATAAGTTCATTATGGAATCTCAACACCAATTTATAGAGTATCACCGCTAGCCAAGATGCAACAAACATGTGGGTTAGAGATAATAATAATCCAATTAGTGATGTTAATCCATTTCAAATCCTACACGTTCTACAAGCATAGAATTGGAAATCTTTTAGTGTTGTTTCTAGTTTAAAAACTCTAGATTTCCTCTACTCAATCCCATAGCCAACCCTATAATTCCCTATTTCCTATGTTCCCAGCTCTAAGTGTGGACCCACATCTCTTACTTTCACATTTTGTTGTCCCAAAAAATAGAAGTCCCACATCAATCAATGTCTAAAATAATTGAGAGGGCACATGTTTCTTCTTGTGTGCAATACAACATATTTTTCTCTATGTGTGCAACCACACACCACCACCCATTTATCCATGGAAATATGACCTCCATGTACTCCAACTTCCACATCATTGGTTGCCCTTCATCACCACACAACTAGTTTCATCACCATTTGTGGCGTAGGACCAACGAGACATGTGACTCATACTATTGTTAACCATTGATGTTAGCTCATGGCACATCCAAATTGACCCCCTTTATCAATAAATTTTATACCACATGCATTACGCATGTTATTAAGAATACCCTTTCATGTTATATTGTGTTATGTAAAATATAACATGAAAAATGAAGTAGTCCCATAGAAAAAAAAATAAAACAACATATACTATAGATTATTCCTTAATGCTTTAAGTTGTAAAGGGGATCCATTCCCTTACCTTTTCTTTTTCTCTCAGCGAGACTTTATTTTTCTCATAAATTGATGGCTTCATCTAGTCATAAGTATAGGCTTATTTATACTCATTGAAAATCTATTTTAAAGTATGATTAGTGAAATCAATATTTTCAAGTTTTGTGAAAACCTACTTAGGCTACTAAATTGTTGAAGATTAGGTGGCCGACCTTCTAGATCTTATGTTGTTCAAGCCTTTGTCCTCATCTTTGTAATGCATTGAAATTCAATTTTTTTATGATTGGAAGGAATGATAGGGATTAATTAAACATTAATTAAATGTTAGGTTTAATTATATTTTATTAATTAGAGTTTTTTTTTAAATTAATTAGGTTTTAAATTAAAGTTCATTAGGCTTTAGATTTTTAAAATGTTAAACTCTAAAAAGTTGTTGTGAGGCTTTATAAAGTTTATTAGGCTAGTTTGTTAGGACTTATACTACAAAATTTTGTTAGAGACTTATCTATTAGGCTTATATTTTGATTTGTTCTTGGTTTTTAGACAATGTTTTTTCCCAACCATAGTTTTGTATATGTATATAAATGTTTTGATATTAATGCAAATTATCATGTTTTGTGAGGTAAACTTGATCCTCGTCATTGGTATCAAATTTTAGGATTTCCATATCAATACCCTACGTATTATTTGAGTGTAACTCACCCAATACCATCTGGTTAAGGATAGCCTCTTGTTTTGAATATCCCTTATCAAGAACTTTGAATTTGAAATATTGTCTAGTCAATTGGAAATCAAAATATAAATGAGAACTAAAGGGAAAGACATGCTCTTATTTGTTATTTGGAATATTTGGAAGGACATAAATAGATTTATATTTTAATGTAAAGAGGAAAATATAGTATTATCATTGAAATAATAATCATAGACCTACTTACTAATTTCAAAACTATTAGAAATAGGTTATATTATATCATTTGGGTCATGTAAATGTACCTTCCTAGGTACATACTTAGGATATTAGAATACTTAATGGGGAAGTTATTGAAGAACACAAGCTTATATTAAGAGGGTGGGTGAACAGTATAATACCACTTTTTACTTTTCTTTCCCAATCAATATTATACAATGTATCAATAGCAATATCAACAATAGTAATCAAAGCAATGCACAAATCACCACACATAATAGAGACACCAATTTAAAATGGTTCACCCAATGTGGGCTACTCCACGGAGAAAATATTTCACTAATATTTTTTCAATAAATATTTTGAGAATCCTTTCCCTATTACAATGTTTATGGACCTTTATCCAAAGGAGACACCAATCCCCTAATCAAGTTCATGGATATCTATCCATAGGAGAACTCCTTTCTCCTCAGATTTGGTTGGTGATCTTCTAGAAGAACTATTACCTCCACTATACTAGCTAATGGATCTCTATCCACTGAAGACTCATATCCTCACTCAAAATACTTGTCCTCACTGCCCTGGCTAATGGATATCTATCCATTGGATATTTTCATCCTCTATACTCTGTCACCTCCAAAGATTTCTCTTAGCTCTATCTCAAATATGCACTAAACACAGTCCTTTGATCTAGCACAAATCTTCTCAATATCTATCTTTGGTCTGGCACAAACATGTCCTCAAATATTCACCAAACTCTATCTTCAAATCTGCATTAAACACAATCCTTCAGTCTAGCACAAATTTATCCTCTGTCTCTGTCCTCAATTCTTAACACAAATATTGACTTAATCACAAATCAACTCTTCTACATCTGCCCCAAACCTTAACTCAAGGTTTAAACAAATCAATCAATCAACTCTACTCAAAAGTCTTCTCAAAGACTTGTCTCAAATATATCTTGTAAGCTTCCACAAAAGATCACTCTAATCTATCCGCAAGTCCTCTTTAGAACTTGTCCAATATTCTCAAAAATCTGTCCTCAAATCTATATTGTAAGCTTTGACAAAATCTCACACCAAACTGTCCACAAGTCTTCTCAAAGACTTGCCTCAAATTTTCTCAAAAAGCCCTCACTAAAAATTGTTCAATCTCATATAAACATATAGAGAATTGTTAGAGACTCAATATGCTTCACATTCACACCAATGCTCTATCACTTTCAATCTCTCTTTTTACCACAAAAACATATAGAGAATTATTAGAGACTCAATATGTTTCACATTCACAAACACTCAACCTATTTCTCAAATCAATTTATATTATGGAATAATTTGTTTCACAGAACTTGAACTATCACTTCAACACATCCACTCAACTAATCTCAATCACTTCCACTCAACCAATCACTTCAACAACAATTCTTATCAAGTAATAATCACATAAAAATGATACTCATGATCTTTGCAAATCCTAGTTCAAGTTCTTCACTCAACCAATAACTTCAACAACAATGCTTATCAAGTAATCCTCACATAACAATGATACTCATGATCTTTGCAAATCCTAGTTCAAGTTCTTCACTCAACCAATAACTTCAACAACAATGCTTATCAAGTAATCCTCACATAACAATGATACTCTTGATATTTGCAAACCCTAGTTCAAGTTCTTCACTTAACTAGTCACTACAACAACAATGCTTATCAAGTAATCCTCACATAACAATGATACTCATGATCTTTGCAAATAATCCTCACATAACAATGATACTCATGATCTTTGCAAACCCTAGTTCAAGATATTTCACCACTTTACATAACAATGATACTCATGTTATTTGCACAAACCCTAGTTCAAACATATGAAATATTTACTCAATATTTCCAACAATGCTTATAAAACAAGGTTTTTATCATAAACACTCACTCAGAAAAACCTTCAACAATCAAACTCAACAATGCTTGTTAAACAATACTTGTCACTCCAACTTAGCATTTGCAACATTCAACAATCACTCCCTAGGAAGATATGCCCATATATTTTTGTTTGATGAAGAAGATGACCTGAAAACCTATCTTAAACACAATTTTTTTCTTTTCCAATTTCAATGGTTAGATGACAAAAATATCACACTAACTCTCTTCAGAAATATTTCTCAATCACAAAAATAATCAAACTCAAATACACCTTATTACTCCTTATTACTCAAATACAAAAAATTAATTACTCAATTACTCCTTATAATCTCCAACCTTTAATTAAAAACCTCCAAAATCAAACCCTCAAAAATAGTGCTTCCTATTCTTTTATCTCCCTCAAATTCTTAATAATCAACCTTTAAAAAAAATAAACTTTATAACCCTCAAAAACATTTATTTTTATTCAACCTTTAGCAAATCTGAAATATCAATTAACCTTGGAAAATCATGAGCGCATACCTCTCTCTTATGCAAAAGGGCCTTGATAGGTTTTGAACATGGAACCTCTCCAGCCGAGTGCCTTAGCAAGGCGCTAGCCCACCATGTGTGCTACATGCCTTCCCATAAAGAGGAAAGCTAGCGATTTTCCTTTGTTTCTTCCCCAATGGTGCAACACACAACAAAAAAAACCACCCCTTCTTTGTAAAAATTGAAGTCGGTGGGTTTTGAACCTTGCACCACAAGCCTGCCACACTTAGTGCCTCCCACGATTTCCAACTATTCTACACAACGATGTGCGATAAAGAAGGAGCTCCGATCCTATTTTTTTTATTGTCTGCCACCAAAAACTTTGAAAATGTGAATTATCTTCTTCCCTTTATGCACGATTATCGAGATCATTGAACATACGAATGATGGATGGGGTTTTGACAAAGTCTTACCCCCTTTTTATATGCATAGTCCAAGCTTTGAAAACATCGACGGATAATTCAAAATTTTGAATTCAAATTATGAAATAAGCTTTATAATCCTAACTTTAAGATTATTTAATTAACATAAATTAATTTTATAATTAAATTATAATTAACTTAATAACTTAGAATTTAATTAAATTAATTTATAATGAAATTATTTAAATTAATTTATAATTAATTTAAATCTCCCCTTTTAATATTATAATAAAATATTATGATATTATTTTTCTTGGGCATCTTTATTGCTCTTTGAAACTCATCTGACCACCTGGAACTAGATCTGACCAACTGGATCTGGACTTTCCTTTGCACTGATTGTGGAACTGCTTCTTCTTGCACTGCTCACTAAAACTGACTCTTGACATCAATGACAACTCAAATACTCAAAATGTCCAACAATATCCCCATTTTTCATTGATGGCAAGCCAATTACATTTTGCAATTTCCTTAACATTTTTTCTATTCTGCTTCCCCTAGGAAACTGCTCCTCCTGACTCAATGGTCTCCCCTTAAATCAAATATCTCCCCCTTACTCAAATCTCTCCCCCTTTGACATCAATGGAAAAGGGTCACCTTTGGGGCTCGGGGCTAAGAATGAGTCTCTTAGCTTAGCCCCTCCCCCACCTCCTCTTGAGGTGGTTAATTTTGGGGTGGGAGTATTTCTACTCCCAACATGCATTGATCTTTACCTTTGTCCACTTTTCTTCTCATCTGATCCTTCTGATTCCTTTGATTTTTCTTGTTCCTACTTATCTCTGGAATTTTTGCTCTACATCACTTTGTTGTATGTCCATCATTATTGTACTTGTAACACTTAGTATTGTTATTCCTTGAAGGTGCAAATGTCTTGGGATTTCTTCTAGAGAAGCCATATCTATTCCTGTCATGGACCCTACAACTCATTGCATTATGAAAAAATTGATTACATAAGTAGCAATACCCATGAAAAATTTACCTCTTTCTGAAGTTCCTATATTCTTGTCTTTCATGTGTCCTGCTCTGTGAAGCCTTGTACCAAAATATGTGATATGGGAAACATCGTCCATTGAAATTTCCTTGCCTTGAACTCATTGGTATCTTCGTCTCTTTTACCTTGTGATTGTTCTTGTTCCATATGTTCCTATTTTGTGCATTGTTATTTTCCTTGTTGAACTTCCTATTGTCCAACTCATCCTCAAAAGTCTCACTTTCTCTCACATTTTCTTCTTCTAAAGTTTCTTCTTCTTTAGAATTTGAGATTGAATCCTCTTCTTATTTCTTTTGTACCTGTTCAAAACCAAGACCCATTTTTTTTTTTGACCATCTTTATACCTTGATCAGCGTATCTATGATCTTTGAGATATTTCCAAACTTGTGTAGCTTATCCTTATACTTTTATACTTCTTCCCTTAGTATAGCTACTTCTTGTTCTAATATTTCACATTATAAGACCTCTGCTTCTAAATTTTCCTTGAACTTATTTGTCTTAGCCATTGAATTATTTAGATCCTTTATAAGCTTTCCTCTCTCTTCATCACATTCTTGAAACTGAAGCTTAAGTTGGGAGTTTTTATTTCTTATCTTATTTAATGTGTTAAGAGCATAAATAAGATCTTCCTCAAGATCAACTTCTCCTTTATATGATTCTTCCTCTATTTTTTTGCCTTTGAAAACATCTTCATTCTCTTCTAACTTGTCTTCTATAGGATCATCTTCTTCTTCTAGTACCATTAGAATATTCTCTTCTAGTACCTCAAGTGTATCTTCATATTCATCAATGCTGAAACTGAAACCATTCTTTGTACAACTATCTTCAAGATGTCCAAAATTACTACATCTAAAACACTTGAGAATTATTGGTGACCTTTTCTTAACTTCTTCATTTTCATCTGTTAAAAATAGAACTTCATATTTATCATTATCTAAGAAACTATTTTCACTATCACTTGAGTACTTACTTGCCTTGTCGGCATAATAACTTCTCTTCTGTCTTTGAAAAAACTTCTTTCCTTGTTTACCTTTTCCATCCTTACCTTTCTTTTGGTACCTATATCTTTTTGATTCCCTGTTCTTATGATCCTATTTTTCTTCAGCGTTGTTATTTCTAGATTCTTGAAAATCAGTTGCATAGTGACCATACTTTCCACAGTTGAAACATCTAACAAATTTTACATCTTTAAATATTCTTGGATCCTTATTCCTTCGGCCATAATTTGCTTCTTCATCACTGGATGACTCATTGCTTGAATCTGACTTCTTGCCCTTTATCTTCTTAGTATCTTTGAAGGCTACTTCCTTCTGGATATTAGGTTCCTCTTTTGTTCTCATCTCAAAAGTTGTAAGAATACCAAGTAATACATCTCTTGTCAAAATATCACCATATTTTTATTCCTCTATAGTAGAGATATTTTCACTAAACCTTTTTGGGAGATATCTTAAGATCTTATCACAAACATCAGATTCTTCAATCTCAAGTCCAAGTCCTTGCATGGTGTTAACAACCTCGTCTACACAAAGTAGATAAGTACTAATGTTTTCCTCATCTTTCATTCTTAATTCTTCAAATTGTCCTTTGAGATTTTGTATCTTTGCCTTTATGAAACTTTGATTTCCTTCATATATACTTTGCAACTTATCCCAAATTTCTTTTGCTGATTTGCAATGCATAACCTTTATGAACTATGTTCTATGCAAACCTCTCAATATTGCATTCATTGATTTTGAATTGTAATGATGTAGAAGCTTACCATATTTATCTATAGGTGGATTATTTGGTGGTGTGTATCAATTTTCAACTACTTACCATATTTTATTTCCAAGTGCCATTAGGTGAATCTTCATTCTCATACTCCAAAATATATAATTGCTTCCACAAACCACTAGTGTTGAATTATCTAAGGATCCATTCTTGGAATCGATTGTGTTCTTGTAAGCTTTTCCTTCAAGATATTAAACTCTTATGAAGGAACCCACTCTGATACCAATTGAAGAACACAAGATTATACTTAGAGGGAGGTGAACAGTATAAGACCACTTTTTACTTCTATTTCCTAATCAAAATTATACAATGTATCAATAAAAATATCAAAAACAGTAATCACGGCAATGCACAAATCACCACACGCAATAGAGACACCAATTTAATATGGTTCACCCAATATGGGATACTCCATGGAGAAAATATTTCACTAATATTTTCTCAATAAATCTTTTGGGTATCCTTTCCCTATTACAATGTTTATGGACCTCTATCCCAAGGAGAAACTAATACCCTGATCAAGTTCATGGATATCCATCCACAATATAACTCCTTTCTCCTCATATATGGTTGGTGATCTTCTAGAAGAACGATTACCTCCACTACACTGGCTAATAGATCTCTATCCACTAAAGACTCCTATCCTCACTTAGAAGACTTGTCCTCACTGCCTTGGCTAATGGATCTCCATCCATTGGAGACTTTCGTCCTCTATACTCTATCACTCCCAAAGCTTGCTCTTAGCTCCATATCAAATATGCACTAAACATAGTCCTTCAGTCTAGCAATAATCTGCTCAATCTCTGTCTCTAGTCTGGCACAAACCTATTCTCAAATCTACACCAAAATTTATCTTTAAATATAAACTAAACATAATCCTTAGGTCTAGCATAAATATTTCATCAATCTCTGTCCTCAAGCCTTAACACAAATCTTGACTTAATACAAATAAAATCTGCTAGATCTACCCCAAACTTTAACTCAAGGTTTTAATAAATCAATCAATCAACTCTGCTCATAAGTCTTCTCAAATACTTGTCTAAAATATATCTTGTAAGCTTCCACAAAAGCTCACTCCAATATGTCCACAAGTCCTCTTTAGAACTTGTCCAATCTGCTCAACAATCTGTGTCCTCAAATATGTATTGTAAGCTTCCACAAAAGCTCACATCAAACTATCCACAAGTCTTCTCAAAGACTTACCTCAAATCTGCTCAACAAGTCCTCACTAGAACTTATTCAATCTCATATAAACATATAGATAATTTTTAGAGACTCAATATGCTTCACATTCACACCAATGCTCAATCACTTTCAATATCTCTTTTTACCATAGAAACATATAGAGAATTTTTAGATACTCAATATGTTTCACATTCACAAACACTCAACCTATTTTTAAAATTAATTTAGAATATGGAATAATTTTTTTCATATAACTTGAACTATCACTTCAACACGTCCACTCAATTAAGCTCAATAATTTCCACTTAACCAATCACTTCAACAACAATGCTTATCAATTAATCCTTACATAACAATGATACTCATGATATTTGCAAACCCTAGTTCAAGTTCTTCACTCAACCAATCACTTCAACAATAATTCTTATATGGTAATCCTCACATAACAATGATACTCATGATATTTGCAAACCCTAGTTCAAGTTCACTTAACCAATCACTTCAACAACAATTCTTATCAATCAATCCTAACATAACAATGATACTCATGATATTTGCAAATCCTAGTTCAATATAGTTCACCAATTTACATAACAATGATACTCATGTTATTTTCATAAACCCTAGTTCAAGCATATAAAAGCTTTACTCAATATTTCCAACAATGCTTATAAGACAAGGTTTTTATCATAAACTCTCACTTAGAAAAAACTTCAACAATCAAACTCAAAAATGCTTGTTAAGCAATACTTTTCACTTCAACTTAGCATTCAAAACATTCAACAATCACTCCCTAGGAAGATATGCCCATACCTTTTTGTTTGATGAAGAAGATGACCTAAAAACTTGTCTTAAACACAATTTTCTTCTTTGCCAATTTCAATGGTTAGATGACAAAAATATCACACTAACTCTCTTCAAAAATATTTATCAATCACAAAAATAATCAAAATCAAATACACCTTATTACTCCTTTGAAATTAACAATCATCAAAACATACAAAAAATTAATTACTCAATTACTCCTTATAATATCCAACTTTTAATTAACAACCTCCAAAATCAAACCCTAAAAAATAATGCTTCCTATCCTTTTATCTCCCTCAAATTATTAATAATCAACTTAAAAAAAAAAAAAAACTTTATAACCCTCAAAAATATTTATTTTTATTCAACCTTTAGCAAATCCAAAATATCAATTAACCTTGGCAAATCATGAGCGCATACCTCTCTCTTATGCAAAAGGGCCTCGATGGATTTTGAACATGGAATCTCTCTAGCCGAGTGCCTTAGCAAGGTGCTAGCCCACCATGTGGGCTATGTGCCTTACCACAAAGAAGAAAGCTAGCACTTTACCTTTGTTTCTTTTCCAACAACGCAATTCACAACAAAATAAATCACACTCACTTTACAAAAATTGAAGCCGACGGGTTTTGAACCTTACACCATGAGCCTTCCATACTTAGTACCTCCCATGATTGCCAGCTGTGCTACATAGTGTTGTGATATGGAGAAGGAGCTCCCCTCCTCTTTGTTTTATTTTCTACCACCAAAATCTTTAAAAACGTGAATTGTCTTCTTCCCTTTGCACACGATAGTTGAGAGCATAGCACATACGAATGATGGATGGGGTTTAGACAAAGTCTTGCTCCCTTTTTATATGCATAGTCCAAGCTTTGAAAATGTTAGTGGATATTTTGAATTTTTGATTTCAAACTATGAAATAAGGTTTATAATCCTAACTTTAGGATTATTTAATCAACATAAATTAATTTTATAATTAAATTATAATTAATTTTAATTAACATAATAACTTTAGAAGTTAATTAAATTAATTTATAATAAAATTATTTAAATTAATTTATAATTAATTTAAATCTCCCCTTTTAATATTATAATATTATTTTTCTTGGGCCTCTTTATTTCTCTTTGAACCTCATCTGACCACCTGGAACCAGATCTAACCAACTGGATGTGGACTTTACTTTGCACTAATTATGAAACTATTTCTTCTTGCACTGTTCACTGAAACCGACTCTTTACATCAATGACAACTCAACTACTCAACATGTCCAACAATTTTCTAGTTACTTCATGCAATGTTATAAATACATAAGTTTCAATGTGCAAGGTGTCCCTTGCATATCTAGGTAGAGTGTTGGCCAAAGAACCTATCTTCCTATATGAAAAGTGGCTCATTGTAACAAGTAATAGATAGAATCTTAGAGTATATTCATAGGTAGTAGCATATTATTGTGTAGATCACCATATATTGGTGATGGGTGCAATGTAGTCTAGTAGCTTTGTTCATGGAGTGTCCATTTCCTCCATAGCTACAATGTATTCATTTTTGTTATTTATGTTTATAGCATATTTTAGCAATCTTATAGATTTACTTTCTTTCATATTATTCTACATCTTGTCATTGCTATATCCCATTGCATGCTGTATCAAAAGCTAATAGTGATATCAAATCCATGGTAGATCTAGCCATAGTAGATCAATAGGAAAACCACTATTATCATTGAGCCTAAGTTTTTGTCAACCTAACGTGTTGCTAGACTAGCCACTATCAAAAACTCTCAAAAGATTCTAGGTGGTAAAATTAGGAAGAGCCAAAGTGAGGATTGAAAGAAATATTAGTTCTAGAAATATTGATATTACATTTGGCTAGAGTCTTTCCACATAGTTGTAGGAAAAATTTGTGAATACTAGGACTCAACATTCAATCCACTAGATTGACAAATAAACTAGTGAAGATCATTTAGGATATCTGGAATTTGTTAACTATTGCCCAAAGTTTCTTTTGTTGCAAAAAATTAATTCTCAGATGATTGAGACACCTCATACAAAATAAATATATGATACTTCAACTTTATTGCCCGAAGGTTGATGTGCCTTCATAGTGCAGATATTAGTTTCTTGTGTAAGAAAATAATACTGTGAAAGAAGAATTATGGAGAATATTCATGGTGAAGTTAGGAGACTAGAGATATCCATTGCTATATTGAGAACTTCAAAGAATATTAAAATGCCATAGAAGCCTTTATCCAGAAGAAAAGACCACAAAATCCTTAATCTAGAATAAAAATCTATAGAAGCCTTGATCTAGAAGAAAAGGCCACATAAGACTTATTCTAGAAGAAAATTCCATAGAAGCCTTGATATAGAATAAACGATCATAGAAGCCTTGATCCAAAATAAAAGATCATAGTAATATTGATGTTGAAGAAAAGGCCACAAAAGCCTTAATACTGAAGTAAATACCACATAAACCTTGATATTGAAGAAAAGGCCACAAAGCCTTGAAACTGGAAGAAATTCATAGAAGCCTTCATCCCGAAGAAGACTCCAAAAGAGATTATTTGATTCAGAAGCATATTAATATTTTAGTACTAATACTTTGTTGCAGAAAATTAGAATCAATGAGTTGAGAAACTTCCTACAAGAATTTTAGGAAGAGTATCTTTTTAGAATTAATCCAACACCTAGAGAAAAATCAAAGGTAAAGAGATCAGGATAAGATCTCATTGAATAACTTCCAATATTGGAAGTAGAATAAATACTAGGATAATCTTGCTCGAATCTAAAAGTAGCATAATTAGAGATCCAGAAGAAGAACTCACCACCAACACTTCTAGGAGAAGAAGGTTGAAGAAAAGGTCTCAAGGAATACCAGAATAAGCTACAAGATAAAAGACCTTGGGAATATTTCAATGAACATCCAATAAAAGGCTTGAAGAGCCTTACTAAAGAAATTATCAAAGGAAAAATCATTGGAGAAATTCACTACAAAAAATAATGAAATATTTAGGACAATTGTCACCATTTGACAACAAGCCCAAAATAAGAAGAAGAATTTGGCGAGTGCCAAATATCTAAAGACCTAAAGATATTTAGAATATTGAGAAGAATATTTGGTACAATTATCCCCATCTAATAATAAGCCTAAAATAAGAAGAAGAATTTGATATTCACACAATGACACTGAGAGGGGGGGGTGAATCAGTGTAACTATTAATATTAATATCTACAACATTTAAAAATGAAGCAAAGAGAACTTAACATCTAGAAAAGCAAATTGAACAATAGAGCACACCACAACACTCAATATACCGAGGTTTACCAATTTGGCTACTCCTAAAAAATGACTGCTTGGACTCCAATCCAAATCCAGTCTTTGCAAAATACCAATTTTACAAACACTTTACCCAGCATCTACTGGAAGGAGCACCAACCCCTTAGTTTTATGTTGCAACAGATAGAAGCACCAACCCCTAGTACCAAGCACCAACTTGGACTGCAATTCTGAGCAATTTAAAATGACATAAAAATGTCTTCACTTCTTACATGACCCTGACTGGTCTGCAATTAATCAAACTCTGCACACTCTCACGGCTCTGCTAATTTCTCTCTTGGCTCTCTTCTAACCCTCTTTTCATAGCAATTTCCCTCTAACGATAGCAATCTTATTCTCTGTACGACTATTCTTTTATAACCCCCTTTTTCTCATCGAGGCTATTCGTCTTCTATCACTTTTCAAACCTGCATGCAGTCGAATGACATACTCTGACTATTCAAATTCTTTTCTCCTCTCCATAAGCGACTGTTCGAATCCTTGTAATACGGCTGTTCGAATGCTTTTTCGATCCTACCTATACGACTCTTTAAATGCTGCAAATATGTATGTTTTAATGCTTTTTTCAATCCTACATATTCGGCTGTTCGAATCCTTGTAATACGACTGTTTGAATCCATGCAATATGGTTGTTCGAATCCATGCAATACGGCTGTTCAAATGCTTTTTCGATCCTGCCTATATGACTCTTTGAATGCTGCAAATATGTATGTTTTAATGCTTTTTCAATCCTGCATATGCAGCTGTTCCAGTGCATGTCCAACACCTGTCAATGCGTAACTGCCGATCTGACTTTAGTTACTTCTTACGTAACTGGCTGCATGATGCTTTTTCGACACATGTCACCTTGCATGTTCCTTCGGTATTTTCCAGCCAACCTGTTACCTATAGCGAAATACTAACATGTCGTGATATCGCGACACTTTTTGTAGCCGTACACCTTCATGCCCTTACTGTCGTGAAATCACGACCATTTTGGCTTTTGAAAGATTTCCCAACGTTCATGTCACAAAATCTCAACATGTAGTGAAATCGCTATAACTTTTTGACTTAGCTTCTTGGCCTCCAGCATGTCACGAAATCGTGACAGTTTGCCTTGCGTCTTCTCTCTCCTCCGACCATGTCGCAAAATCGCGACAATTTGGCATGCATTTTCTCTCTCCTCGGCCATGTCACGAAATCGCGACAATTTGGCATGCATTTTCTCTCTCCTTGGCCATGTCGCGAAATCGCGACAATTTGGCATGCATTTTCTCTCTCCTCGGCCATGTCGCGAAATCACGACAATTTGGCATGCATTTTCTCTCTCCTCGGCCATGTCGCAAAATCGCGACAATTTTTCTTGCATTTTCTCTCTCCTCGGTTATGTCACGAAATCGCGACAATTTTTCTTGCATTTTCTCTCTCCTCGGTTATGTCGCGAAATCGCAACAATTTTTCTTGCATTTTCTCTCTCCTCGGTTATGTCACGAAATCGCGACAATTTTTCTTTCTGCCTTTGGACCTCTCAACCTGTCACGATATCGCGACAGAAAACATGTCGCGATATCATGACAGTTTTCTTACTTGTCTTTTTCTGCAAACTTTTGAATCTGGGTCACTTCTGTTTTTCTAGAAATTCAGTGTACTTGATCTGACTGACTTCAGAATTCTTGTCCATTGCTTCAACTGCATCAATTGCTGTCTGTGTTGACAACAATGACAATACTTTTGCTGTACCTTGTTCAACAATCTCCCCCTTTGGAATTGTTGGCAACACTTATGCACTCTCCCGTAATTCTTCTCCCCCTTTGACAATAATACCAAAGGGCCGCTGCAGACTCCCCTGAGTCTCCGCACACCATTCTCAGACAAATGTTGTTATAGTTAGCAAAAATCATAAGTATAAGCAAAACTATAAGTATAGGCATAAATGCACCCCTTGAGAATGTGATCCCAAATGATAGTCAGTTCTTGGGAATTGTGACCACTCCCAACTTATTTCGAAGGTACTCAAAAACATCCTTGGGCAATGGTTTTGTGAATATATCAGCTACTTGCTCTGTAGTTGGAACAAAATCCAATTTGACCTCTCCTTCTGCAACTTTATCCTTCAAGAAATGATACCGGATTGCAATATGTTTGGTTCTTGAATGCATAACTGGATTCTTGGATATGTTGATAGCACTAGTGTTATCACATTTAATTGAAATTGGCTCTTTGAAATGAATACCAAGATCTTTCAACGTTTGTCTCATCCATAATATCTAAGTACAACATGTTGTTGCTGCAATGTATTCTGCCTCTACAGTGGATAGAGAGACTGATTCTTGTTTCTTGTTGTGCCATGCTACCAGCCTGTATCTAAGATAAAATGCTCCTCCACTTGTACTCTTTCTATCATCAATACATCCTGCCCAATCTGCATCAGAATATGCAATCAAAGTGAAGTCTTTACCTTTTGGGTACCACAACCCATAATCCATAGTACCCTTGAGGTATCTGAAGATCCTCTTTATAGCTGTGACATGAGTTTCTTTGGGACTAGCTTGAAATATTGCAACCATGCATACTGCCTGTAATATATCTGGTCTAGTGGTTGTTAAATACAGCAAGCTTCCAATCATAGACCTGTACATTGTTTGATCTACATCTAGAGATTTATCATCCTTGCTCAACTTGCAGCCTGTTGTCATGGGAGTGCTAATAGGTTTACTATCTTCCATTGTGAACTTTTTCAGCATTTCTTTTACATATTTAACTTGAGAAATAAAAATGCCCTTTTCATTTTGATTTACCTGCAGTCCTAGGAAATAAGAAAGTTCACCAATCATAGACATCTCAAATTCTTTCTTCATTTTAGTTGATATGTCTTTGCAATATTCATCCATCTTCTTGCCAAATATTATATTATATACATAAACAACAAGAACAATAAGATGGCCCTTCTCTGTTTTGACATATAAATTGTTGTCCACCAAACCTTTCTTGAACCCTTGTTTAATTAGATAGTTATCCAGCCTTGCATACCATGCTCGGGTGCCTGTTTCAAACCATATAATGCTTTCTTTAACCTGCACACAAAATATATATTGTCACCAAGTTGGAAGCCATCTGGCTGTTCAATGTAAACCTCTTCTTCCAGTTTTCCATTCAAAAATGTTGATTTTACATCCATTTGATATACTTTGAAGTTTTTATGAACTGCTAATGCCAGAAATATTCTGATTGCCTCTAGTCTGGCTACCGGTGCAAAAGTTTCCTCAAAATCAATGCCTTCAACCTGAGCATAGCCTTTACAGACCAATCTTGCCTTATTTCTAACAACTTGTCCATCTTCATTTAATTTATTTTGAAAAATCCATTTAGTGCCAATTATGTTTTTATTTTTTGGTCGAGGTACTAATTCCCAGGTATTGTTTTTCTCAATCTGATCTAGTTCTTCATTAATTGCCTTCATCCAACTTTCATCAGTGCTTGCTTCAGCAACATTTTTAGGTTCAATGCTAGATAACAGAGAATAGTTCCGCACTACTGCTCTTCTTGTCTGAATACCATCTATGGGATCCCCAATAATCTGTTCACTTGGATGATTTTTTTGCCAGTTGCCTGTTTTAAATTTCCTGTTTTCTTCTTCTGATTCAATTTTTACAACATCTGGATCAATTTTTTGATTCTTATCTGTTTCCTTTTCATCATCACCTTCAATGACTTCTTCATAAATAGGGTAGTTTTCTTGATAAGTAATTTCTTGTTCTCTACCTTCATCAACTTTCACATCAACACTCTCAACAATTTTCTTTAGCCTCTTGTTGTAACATGTGTAGGCTTTGCTTTTTGTTGAGTAACCAAGAAAGATACCTTCATTAGCTCTATCTTCAAATTTATCGAGATTATCTTCAGTCCGTTTGATATAGCACTTGCTGCCAAATACTTTGAAATGTCTTGTTGTTGCCTTTCTGTCGAACCACAGATCATAAGGTTTTTTTCTTTCATGTGGTCTTAGCATGCACCTATTTTGAATGTAAACTATAGTATGTACTGCCTCTTTCCAAAATCTGTCAGCTATTTTGTTCTCAACCAGCATTGTTCGTGCCATTTCCTGCACTGTTCTATTCTTCCTTTCTACAACACCATTCTGCTGAGGTGTCCTAGCTGCTGAAAAATGTCTTCTTATCCCATATTTTTGACAGTATTCTACAAATTCTTTTGAAATAAACTCTCCTCCTCTGTCTGATCTTAGGCATTTAATCTTTTTTCCAGTCTGATTTTCAACCTATTTTTTAAAAATCTTAAACATCTCAAAGGCATCTGATTTAAGCTTTAAAAAAAATATCCATGTCATCCTGGAGTAATCATCTATTAACAGCATAAAGTATTTGTCACCATTTATGCTCTGTGTTCTCATGGGTCCACTCAAATCAGTATGAATTATCTCCAAAGGTTTCTTTGGTGAAGTATTCCTTTGATTTAAAAGTGGATCTGGTTTGCTTCCCTTTTTGACATGAAGCACAGATGCTATTTACGGGTTTGCCAATGGTTGGTATATCTCTTACTGCCCTTTTTGAACTTATTTTTTCTAGATTGTCAAAACTAATATGACCGAGCCTCTTGTGCCACAGCCAATTTTCATCTTCCTGTCCAATCAAGCATGTTCCTTCTGCAGTTTCTGAGAGAGTATATAGATTTCCAAAAGTCCTAGATCCAGTAGCTATCAGCTTTCCACTATGTGCTTTTCTCACTTCACAGCCCTGCTTCTTAAAAATTACTTCATGACCTCTCGTCATGATTTGACTTACACTCAGCAAGTTATGTTTCAGACCAATAACAAACAAGACTTCTTTTGATTTTATCTTTCCATCACTGATCTTGACTGATCCCTTTCCAACAATCTTTGCTCCATCATTATTCCCAAATTTCACAGAACCACCTTCATAATTTTGTAAATTCTCAAATTTTTGCTTGTCACCTGTCATGTGACTGGAACATCCACTGTCAAGTATCCATGGTGCAGATTTGTCTTGTGCTTTAAAAGTAGTCTGAACAATCAAAGATTCATTTTCTTTCCATTCTGGTTTGATGACAGATTTGGCTACTTGTTTTGCCTTTGTCCTCTCATTAGCATGTGCCTGTTTTTCAAGAAATTTCTTGTTTTGTTTCAACCCACTTGGTTGAGATTTTCTACCCTGATGATTATTTGCTGCAAATGTGCTTCTACAGTTTCTAGCAATATGTCCAAAATTATGACAATTATAACATTCAACTGCATAATTCATTAAAGGAGAAAAAACATTTCTACTGGTGAAATTCCTTTGAGATACATTATGCCTAACATCTAAAATCTTATGGCCATAAGCATTGCATTTAAAACAATAACCAGAAAAGGAATGATTAAACCTGGGTGCAGGTCTTTGCCAGTTTGAAGTAGAAGCCATGAATCTTCTCCTTCTTGGATGTGTGACTTTTGTGAATCCATATTTGTCAGTACTCTTCTTGAGTCTGGCATTATTGCTTTCTTTGGCATGATTTGTTTTTTCTAGGTCAATCCTGATCTTTTCTTCTTTATTTATGGGTTCTACATTCAAGGCCTTTGAACCCTTTGATGATTCTCCTTCATCGAAGCCTAAACCAAATTTGATGCCGGAAGGCCTTTGGTTATTTAACATTTTATCCAGCTTTACAGTACTTTCTTTAAACTTATGAAAACAACTCAATCTTCTATTCATCTCCTCTAGCTGCATTCTTAACTTAACAATGTCTTCCTCTAGCTTGCTGCATTCAACTATATTTACAGTTAATTGTTCATCAAGAACTTCAGACATTTTCTTGAATTCCTCTATCTGTATTTTTAAACTATTTATTATGTCAGTGGCATCCTCTAGTTTTCTTGAAATTTTTTTGTTCTTTTTCCTTTCTACACTCAACTCTTCAAGTGCAGCAACCAATTCTCCTTCCAGATAAACTTCAGCCTCATCTTTAAAGCTTTCATCACCTTCCTAATTTTCTTCTATTCTTTCCTCTTCAAGTGCCATGAACAGAGCTTCACATGTTTCTTCTTCAGAATCCTCACCTGAGCTTTCTTCAGAAGAGCTGACATTCTTGGATATGAAGCTTTTCTTCTTGAAGTTATTCTTTCTAAAATTTTTTCTCTTCTTCCAGTCACCTTTTTCTTGGATTGACCCTTCACCATTTTTAGTTTTCTCATGCATTAGGCATTTGGCTGCAAAATGACTGACTCCTCCACAATTGAAGCACTTGAATGGTAGCTTTCCTCTATATTTTCCTTTTCCCTTTGTGAATTTTTGAACAAAATTTGCTTCTGTTTCATCCAGTGTCTCTTCATCCTCAGATTCATGTTCAGTTTTTATATTCTTATGTGCTTTGAAAGTAGCTTCTCTGTATATAGTCTTAGTTTGTCCTATTCTCATTTCATATGCAGTCAAGGAACCATGCATCTCATCCATGCTAAAATTGTTTAGATATTTTGCCTCTTCTATTGCAAAAACTTTGGAGTTAAATCATTTGTGAAGGGTTTTGAGAACCTTTTTCACAACAACTGCATCATCCATTTCTTCACCGAGTCCTCTGATTGCATTGATGATTCCATTGACTCTCAGCAAATAGGCCTCTATGTTCTCATCTTCCTTCATTTGTAATGCTTCGAACTGAGCTCGATGAGTTTGTAGCTTGGCTTCCTTGATCTTGCTATCTCCTTCATGGATGCTCTTCAGTTTATCCCACATGTCTTTTGCCGATTTGCAGCTCATGACTCTTATCATTTCACTGTCTACAAGTCCACACATTATGGCATTCTTAGCTTTGGAGTTGTTCTCAATTTTTTTCTTCTCAGTAGTATCTGTTGGAGGAGTAGTGGGTGCTGTGTATCCACTATCTATAGAATCCCAAATGTCATATCCCAATGCACTCAAATATTTTTGCATCCTGAGTTTCCAGAAAGTGTAATTAGTTCCATCAAACAAGGGAGCTTTGTTGGATGAGAATCCTTCACCGCCTGCCATTGTTACTTCCAAGATCACCTTAGCTGATTAAGCTTGTTCAAGGAACCTTGCTCTGATACCAATTGATATTCACACAATGACACTGAGATGGGGGGTGAATTAGTGTGACTATTAATATTAATATCTACAGCATTTAAAAATGAAGCAAAGAGAACTTAACAACCAGAAAAGCAAATTGAACAATAGAGCATACCACAACACTCAATATACCGAGGTTCACCAATTTGGCTACTCCTCAAAAATGACTGCTTGGACTCTAATCCAAATCTAGTCTTTGTAAAATACCAATTTTACAAACACTTTACCAGCATCTACTGGAAGGAGCACCAACCCCTTAGTTTTCACGTTGCAATGAGATAGGAGCACCAACCCCTAGTACCAAGCACCAACTTGGACTGCAATTCGAGCAATTTAAAATGACATAAAAATGTCTTCACTTCTTACACGACCCTGACTGGTCTACAATTAATCAAACTCTGCACACTCTCACGGCTCTGCTAATTTCTCTCTTGGCTCTCTTCTAACCCTCTTTTCACAGCAATTTCCCTCTAACAGCAGCAATCTTATTCTCTGTACGACTATTCTTTTATAACCCCATTTTTCTCATCGAGGCTATTCGTCTTCTATCACTTTTCAAACCTGCATGCAGTCGAATGACATACTCTGACTATTTGAATTCTTTTCTCCTCTCCATAAGCGACTGTTCGAATCCTTGCAATACGGCTATTCGAATGCTTTTTCGATCCTGCCTATATGACTCTTTGAATGCTGCAAATATGTATGTTTTAATGCTTTTTTCAATCCTGCATATTCGACTGTTTGAATCCTTGCAATATGGCTGTTCGAATCCATGCAATACGGTTGTTCGAATCCATGCAATACGACTGTTCGAATGCTTTTTCGATCCTGCCTATACGACTCTTTGAATGCTACAAATATGTATGTTTTAATGCTTTTTCAATCCTGCATATGCAGCTGTTCCAGTGCATGTCCAACACCTGTCAATGCGTAACTGCCGATCTGACTTCAGTTACTTCTTACGTAACTGGCTGCATGATGCTTTTTCGACATGTGTCACCTTGCATGTTCCTTCGGTATTTTCTAGCCAACCTGTTACCTGTAGCGAAATACTAACATGTCGCAATATCATGACACTTTTTGTAGCCGTACACCTTCATGCCCTTGCTGTCACGAAATCGTGACCATTTTGGCTTTTGAAAGCTTTCCCAACGTTCATGTCATGAAATTTCAACATGTAGCGAAATCGCTACAACTTTTCGACTTAGCTTCTTGGCCTCCAGCATGTCGCGAAATCGTGACAGTTTGCCTTGCGTCTTCTCTCTCCTCCGACCATGTCACGAAATCGTGACAATTTGGCATGCATTTTCTCTCTCCTTGGCCATGTCACAGAATTGTGACAATTTGGCATGCATTTTCTCTCTCCTTGTCCATGTCGCGAAATCACGACAATTTGGCATGCATTTTCTCTCTCCTCGGCCATGTCGCGAAATCACGACAATTTGGCATGTATTTTCTCTCTCCTCGACCATGTCGCGAAATCGTGACAATTTTTCTTGCATTTTCTCTCTCCTCGGTTATGTCGCGAAATCGTGACAATTTTTCTTGCATTTTCTCTCTCCTCGGTTATGTCGCGAAATCGCGACAATTTTTCTTGCATTTTCTCTCTCCTCGGTTATGTCGCGAAATCGCGACAATTTTTCTTACATTTTCTCTCTCCTCGATTATGTCGCGAAATCGTGACAATTTTTCTTTCTACCTTCGGACCTCTCAACCTGTCGCGATATCGCAACAGAAAACATGTGATATCGCGATAGTTTTCTTACTTGTCTTTTTCTGCAAATTTTTGAATCTGGGTCCCTTCTGTTTTTCTGGAAATTCACTGTACTTGATCTGACTGACTTCAAAATCTTGTCCATTGCTTCAACTGCATCAATTGTTGTCTATGTTGACAACAATGACAATACTTTTGTTGTACCTTGTTCAACAGAATTTGGCAAGGAGTGCCAAAACTCAGAAGACCTCAAGACATTCAAAATATTAATAAGATCCTGCTTGAAGTCAGAATTCAACAAGAAGACTTGAAGACAAGAGAAGCCTACCAAATCTAAGATATGTGAAGATTATCTCTAACAGAAATAAGGCACCATTTTAGAGATAAATACTTCTCCAAATCTACAACAAAAGGAGAAAATTTCTTGAGGATAAAATCATCAAAACCTAGGCTCGTAAAAGAAAGTTCGAGACCACTTTTTGGTGAAGAAGAAACTAAGCAACAAGATCCTAATCAGAGTAGAACCTTGGTAATATTAGACATAAATATATACATCCTCTACATAAGCTAAAAAAGAGCTATAAAATATTTAAAAAAGGTAAACAACTATTGGTGCAAGTAGATTCATTAATTGGATTTCTTATTAGATTTGATAAAGCACATTAATTTGGATTAGAGTTGCAAAAGAGCAAAATTGAATTATAGTCTTCAAAAGTGGAAAAGGGAAAATTTTATTTTAAGGTTCATTTTCACATTAGCTTTGGATTTGAATAGATTAAAATATTACAACTATCTATCAACTACCAAATATCTACTTTGGAAAGAAAAAGAAGACTAGTTCCTACAACTTTGTTTGTAGTGAAATTGTAGAATAACTCTTGAAGATTCATTTCAAATTATTCTTGATTAGTTGTAGTAAATTTATTAAGTGCACTTATAAGTTATTTTGATATTTTATTGGAGTGATAAGGTGTGATTGCTAGTGCATTAAAAGTGAAATATTAGTGGGTTCATTTGCACTACTATATTACTATAAAAAAACCTAGTGTTTGTGTTCTTGAGAAAGACATAAAATAATATTAGCATCAAGTGTCTAAAGACACCATTAGTGCACCAAAATATGCAACACATAGTGGCCAAGGGAAGCCATAAAAAAAGGTTAGAATCCTCCAAATTATGGATAAAATAGCAACTAACTAAATTCAACAAAGGAAGCTTCAAAAATTGAGACTCAGTGAGTTTCAAAAACAAAGCATTACAGGGTTAGTTGCAAGGTGAAAGTGTAGAAAATTACATCAAAGAGAAGCTTCTATCTACACCATTATTGGTATTTTTATCAAATTACCTAAGAAAAAATGGGAAATATATCTATTCAAGAAGACCACCTCAAATTCCCCATTGCATTCAAAATTCTACCATAAAAACCAAAAAATTATTTGTGCGAAAAGTAGTGTAAGAAGATTATTTATAACCAAAAGTTATTACATTATTGTGCATATAATAAGATGTACACAGGTCTTACGGTAGAATCTAGAGTGCCTTAAGGGAACATTATTATAGTAAAGAACAACCAAATAGTAGTCCAATCCAAGCATAGAAAGAAAGCCTCTCAAAAGGATCACAATTCCTCCATTTTGGATGGCTAAAATTGCAAGAAAATAAGACACAATACAAAGTAAATAAAGAGTATTACATCCAAGGTAATCTCATATACAAAAGGGCATAAAAATTAGGTTAAAAAATGACGGAAAGAATAACAATCCATGTACGTCCAAGGAGCTCCATCAACGCACCACCAAAGCTCCACCAAGGCACCACCAGAGCTTCATCAAGGCATCACCAGAGCTCCATCAAGGTACCACCAAAGCTCCACCAAAATATACTCAAAATCCTCCAAAAGCATTAGCTGGGACCACCTCATCGAACGTTCACAACAAAGAAAGAATTGGCCAACGCATATTGCTAATAAGAAGCTTTGCCAAGGCACATTGAGAGAATGTTATGTAAAAGACTCATGCCCAAGGAGGTGATTACACTTGTTATCTAAAGATAACCCTAACAACTCTCACACAAGCACCCACACAAGTGCCCATCCATTACAAGATTAACCAAGGAGTATTACACAAAGGAGGTTAGAATATTAGAAATAAAAAATATACTTGGAATGGAAAAGAATGAGCACTCATCTTAGAACATATCGTTCATTTCAGACCTTATAGAAGGTCTAAAAGTGGCAAGATGTATCTCTACTTCTCTCAAGCACTCAGTAGAAATGGTTGTGACACTTGTCACAAGGTGCAAGATTCCTCCATAAAAAGGTTCCCAAGTCCAAGGAGTCCACATTCATAGCATGGTCAAGGCAAGCCAAAGTGCGACATGGAATCAAGGAGAAGAAAGCATTAAAATATCTGGTTAAGGCAGGTTAAAGACCCCATAGTTTGAAGTGCCAACATTCATGCATTGAAGGCAAGGAGATTCCAAATTTTGGATAATTTTTTAGTGCCAAAGGAGAACAATACATTGCTTTCATATACAGCTGAAAAAGGTATTGAACATTGCAATAATACAATGTTGAAAGGTAAGAAATAACCCTTATTTAATATTGATTTTATTATTAGGGAGATACGGATTGTAAACTAACATCAAATCTTAGAGAAAATATCAATATTGAAAGCAAAAATCAAAGGGTGAAATATAACAAATAAAAATAATATTTGTAAAATAAACCTAGAATAAATAAGGGTTACTACTAGAAAAATCAAATTTATAATATTTTCAAATATTATTGTGTTCTAATTTTCTATATTTGGGAGCTATAAGGATTACAACACCAAATTAGGTTATTGAAAATTAGAAACACTAAAATCAAATCCTAAGGGATATTAAAAGAGGTTATTAAGGTTTTTGCTAAGGTTGGAGATTTATAATATTATTGTATTAAAATTTCTCAAAAGGGACAAAAGAAATCCAACATTAAAACCTCTTTAAAATTGGAAAAATGCTTAGTTCAATTGGAGTAATAAGGTGTTAGAAAAATTGATTTTTGATATTTACAAAACTTTACAAAATCAACCAAAAATTGAACTACATTTTACAAGAGCACTATATCATATTCCAAAATCACTAGGGAGATAAAAGGAAGTCCACAAAATATAAGGATTGATATTAGGAAATTTAAATGTCATAAAATAAATTCTTCCTCTAAAAATCTCAACTACTCAAGGGTCCTAATTATTTCTCTTAGAAGAATAAAGTAAAATCAATCCTAGTATATGAAAAAAATTGGGATATTGTCAAAGGGAAAAAACAGATACCTACCATAGATGCTATTGAAATCCTAAAGTTTGACAAAATTTATTCAAAGGCTTTAATGATAATAACCTTTGCTATCGGTGATGAGATACAACCCTATATCAGTTCAACAAAAATATCTTCAAATGCATAGAAAATCCTAGAAAAAATATTTGAAGGAAACAATAAGGCAACTATTCTTCATCTTCAAACTTAAATTCACTCATTAAATATGAATAATAAAGAAAGCATAGAACTATTCCTAAAGAAGGTAGCATATATTAAAGAGAAATTATTGACCTTAGGAGAAACAATTAAGGATGAACTTCTTACTCAAGTAACCATGAGAGCACTTCCAGAGATCTATAAACATTTGGTAACCTCTTTACAAGTCCTAAGTAAAGATACTTCTTTTGATGACTTAGTCAATATTCTATAGGAATATGAGATGGAAAAAATAGTTAAAGATGAAATGACTAACATTGCATTGTCATATAAAGATAATACACAAGGATAAATTACTTCTTAATCAAAAGGATTAAACCCATGGTAAAAAAGTTATTTTCAAATATGCAAGATAAAAGGCCATAGTACCAGTTATTATAGGTTCAATCCCAAAAATCAGAGTCAAGGAAATCAAATGAACAATATGAACCAATTTTAGCCATGATAGTATCAAAATCCTTGTGAGCAAAAATTTTAGCATTCAACCAATTATCCCAAATTGGAGCATCAAAAAGGAAATCAAAAGGGACATCTAGCTTAGAGGATAGAAGAAATCGAAGACTGGAAGAATCTACAGATGATTATGAATTCAAAGCTCTTTCAGCAAGAATGACAGGTTATGAAGACACTACCTACTTGCTTGATTAGGTTACAAAAAATAGAGAATAAGAATCTGAATCTCAAGATAAAGAAGGAGATTCACATTGAAGACTAAAACCTTCATTATCCAAATAATGTAATACAGGGGGTGTTAGAAATAGATTATATTACATCTTTTGGATCATGTAAATGTACCTTCCTAGGTACATACTCAAGACATTATATTACTTTAGGGGGAATTTATCTAGTTACTTCATGCAATGTAATAAATGCACAAGTGTCAATGTGTAAGTTGTATATGTGTAAGGTGTCGCTTGCATAGCTAGGTAGAGTGTTGGCCAAGGAACCTATATTCCTATATAAAAAGGGCCTCATTATAGCAAGTAATATATAGAAGCTCATAGTATATTCGTAGGCAATAGCATAGTGTTGTGTAGATCACCATATATTGGCGATGGGTACAATGTAGTCTAGTAGCTTTGTTCATGGAGCATACATTTCCTCCATAGCTACATTGTATTCATTTCCATCATTTCTATTGATAGCATATTTCAGTCATCTTCAATATTTAATTTCTTTCATATTATTTTGCATCTTGTGATTGCTATCTCCCATTGCATATTGCATCAAAAGCTAACAAAAACAACCTTAAAAAATAAGAAGAATTAGCAAAGATTGAATGTGCAAAAATTAAATCTTATCAACAAGTTATAACTTTAAGATTTCATCTCAACTAGCACGAATCTATTAGTAATAATTCCACAAAAGATACATTATCCTGGTTTATTATTTGATGGATTTTTAAGTCAAATTCGAGTATAGCATTTGTAGGGGAAGTGATCATGAAATAATATGGAACACTTGCATAGTTAAACTCAAGTACTGTATCAACTTATAAATTGCTTCTAACAATGTGGTAGAGGCATTAACATGTGATATTGGATGCAATTTGGCAATAAATTAATGAATATTAAAGTTGCACATATATAGCGATTCTTCCTTCATTGTAAATTGTCTCTCCAAGGAGAAAAAATTTAGATCATTATAATCTTTTATCATATTAGGTAGAATGAAAGAACTAATTTAAAAATTCACAAATGTGCAATATTCCTATATTCATCGAGAATTTAACAAGATAACATATACACTTATCAATAGTGATATAAGAAGAGATCATTCCAATTTGAGAATCACAAGGAAAAGAGCTCATAAAATATGTGATGGTAGATGAGATAGGGAAAACAACAAATTCGATGGAGATTTTGGAGCCTTTGAAAATTTTGGCATATTTGGAGATCCCTACACTTTTGAACATCAATAGAACATTGGGTGATTCTATATCTTTTGGATTTTTGGTCTTCTTGATGGTTCAGTTACCCGTTGTATTTTTATACCTTTTGTATTAGGATTTCCAACACTTTTTTGTTTGGATTTCCATTGCCCTTTGTACTATGTTGTGCTTTTGGAAGTTTTTAAATTTGTTTTGTTGCTTGTCCCTCCTTTTGATCAGCAATATTGTAACCTCCAAGTCACTTGTTGGATAAACTATTTGTACATTCCAATATTTGTTATCAATACATAACTCCTTTTTTTTTGAAGGGGACACTTATAAAATATTCACCAAGTGAATGGAATGCATGTTTCACCAAATCTAAATAGAATATATAGTATATGATTACCATTCTAAAATGTAATAATAAAGAATAGTTACATGTTTAAGCACACCCATGAAAGGAGACCTGGTATTGTATGCCTCACAAACTATTGGAAGGCCATCAAATCCTGATTAAAAGGTCTAATTCATAAGTCCTTTACCTTAATTTGATATTGTTAACTTTAACTATTTAGCTATGTTATAAAAGAGATTATATTCAATGCTGCATACATGGAGGATCTTTGACAACATGAACACCATATTGGCTTTAAATAATTTGAACTATTGAAACTACAATTTGATTCATGTCCATGGCTGACATTGTATTATGTAATCTTGGATAAGCCTAAGGGAATTTCATTGTACAATGTATTTAATTTATTGTGAAATTTTATTATGAAATCCCTATGACCACAATTAACCTTTATATAATCAAACCCATTGTGTAAAATTTTAATAAACCTTAAAGCTTTTTGTTATGTAGGATTAGGTTAAGTTTATTTTTATAATTAGTGTTTTGTTATTAGTATACATACCCCCATCAATCCATTATTACTTCATTATAGTGTAGTGATTACTATCTACAGATAATATAATGATTATTTATGGTGATAGTGTATGACCTCCAATATCTATGTCATTTTTTATTTATTTTTTCCTTTTATGCTTTCTATATTATATGTGAATGCATGCATTGTTTCTATTAATTTCTATAAAATACTATGAATTTCAACATGGTATTAGAATAGGTATATAGTGGCATGCTTGGTCACACAGAACATTAATTTAGAGACTTGGATCCTCCTTCCAAATTATAGGATGAATTCCTTTTCAATGCTTTATAATTTTATCTACACATACACAAAGAGGACAATTTATCACATTTTACCTCTTTCCTCCTCCCAGCATTTTGGGAGATTTTTGGCTATTTCTACTTTCTAATTTTTTATCATCAAGGTTAGTTTATAGATTCAAAATTGTTTTTGATTCTTATTTCATTATGCAAAAGAATAAATTTCCTTTTAGAAGAAGGATAAGTTTATTTTTTTTAATTTGAATTTTGGCATATATATTGTGGAGGGAAAATACAAGTGTGCCCTACTTTATCTATTCATATGTTGTAGTGATGCATTGTCTAACTTTGTAGATGGGGGAAAAATCAAGATTTTTCAAAAGCAATGTCATAATAGATAGAGTGACACATTAATATCCTACTCAAGGTAGGTCACATATTTGATGCATAGGGTTGCCTTTGCTCACTAATATCCTATAGTAGGCATGTATATAAAACATTTTGCACCTTAGTGAAAAATATGGAAGAATGGAAACTTGGTCAATGGAACAATTGCTTGGGCATAGGGGATAAAATATTATGATTTTGAAGCTGGTCCCTACCTTTTTTACAATTTTTTTACATATTCAAAATGGACAATGGTCTTCAATGAGATATCATAGGTTTTGACAAACATGTGGAGGATACCATACTAACTAGCAAAAGCATCTTAGGAATAGGAGGTTTAGAAGTCAAATCCCACTAAAGATAATATTTTTCTTCTTTATTCCATAGGATGAAGGAATAATAAGATTTATACAAAGTTATTGGAGGATAAGTCCCAATACAAGCATTGGTAACTTAGATAAATGATCCCATGATTCAACCTACCTAGGTTTAATTATCGATGACAATATTTTACACTATCGAAGGATTATTTGAATCTAATAAATGTGTCAATTGATGTGGAATCATGGTGTGAATAATATTACCTTTTTTTCAATATTTCTACATCCTCATCCAATGAAAAAAATATAAGCGATAGAGTTCCAGTCAACCAGAGGTAACCAGATGGTGTAAAATGAGTGGTTGTCACTAATGAACAAGTAGAAACCAATCAATAGATTGTGATTAACTATGGATATTCTAAGGTTTGAGCCTTTATTTTTTGTCTTTGAGGGCTATTTATGCAAATTTTCCTAAGGCCCTCAGTTTTACATATAAAAGAGTTTTGATCCTCCTTTTTGTAAATCATAAAATTTTCTAAGGTCTATGCATTAGTGACATTAGTTGAAAGACTTGTTCTAGTGGTAGCGAATAAATTCTATGGTATAGTCATGAAGCCTTGTGTCCCTATTTTGAAAGTATAAATTTACCATTTTATATGCAATTAGAATCTTTGGTCCACTTCTTTGAGAGATATAGTTGGATTTGTGATAGATGAAACTTATTTTGAGCCCTTTAGAGGTATACAAGAAAATAATTCAAGTTATGATTTTATCAATTCCTCGTATTTATTTGGGTGATTGATTCATATTATTCATTAAAATCTAATCAATCATGATTTTTTCCTTCTTCTATATCTTATTCAGGTACTCTTAAAAGTTTGTAATAACAATTATTTGAAGCGGGTTCATGCAAAGTATTTTTTGGAGACATCAATTATGTGGCCAAAGAATAAGTGGAAGTATTCAAACAATTGGATGTATGTTGTAAAAGGAAAATATATTTATTAAATTCATACTTTATGTAATTATGAATATTAAAGCAACTTATCTTTATATGTGGTGGTTATCTTGACTTCTTTTCTTCATTTAAAGTCTTAGAAAAAGTATTTTTTGGATGTGTAGGAGTATCTAATAGTGGTAATTATGACTATTATCTAGTGTAAAAAGACTATTTTACAAGAATTATTTATGTATTAACAAATTTCATATGGTTAGGGGATTCATCAGAGTCTATCTCAAGAGTAAATGCCCAGTAGAGCATTTTTTATGGAGGGAAGATATTATTGTGACTACAATTTTATTTCATGGGACCCTTAATTCATATTGTGAGGGGGTGTTAAAAGTGTAATCTAATTCGTGGCCAAGTTTTATATTGTATTATGTAATATTAGATAGGACTAAGGGATTTTCATTATACAATGTATTTAACATACTTTAATATTTTATTAAATAGGCCCTATGGGTCATGGTTAACCTTGTTATGACTAAACCCATATTATAAACTTGTAATTAACCTTAAAGCCTTTTTAATATGTTATTTTAGGTTAAGTTAATTTATGTAATTGGGGTTTTGGTATTTTTAATAAATACTCCTACTGCTCCATCATTATTTCATCAAAGTGTAGTGATTTTTATCTACAAATAATATAGTGATTATTTATAGTTAATATGGGCATTGACCAAATTTTGAGTATCCTTTTATTTCTTCCACTTTTATGCATTCTATATAAATCTAATCAAGTTATAATAATAAAAATGTTTCCCCTTTCATTAAGTATCAATAGGTATGTGTTGTGTTTTATGGTCTTGTTATGGACTACAATGGTAGAAATCATAAAATCTTGTCTCTCATCCATTGATTAGTGGATTAATATTGAAGCTTTGAATAGTTTTCCTTAAAAAAATGGATTCTACATTCTCCTCAAGAAAGGATGTTAATTATAATATAAAAATTAAATAAATTATTTGTATATAGTTGATGCAATGGATCCTCATATTTGAATTCACACATACACACACATGTGTACACTTGGTTACTTTGTATATAATTATGAGGTGAGGGGAAGCCAACCACTTAATATGAGATATCATTAGATTTTGCACATGACTCAAATAATGGATAAATCAAATAAATATTAAAACATAAAATCCTAGGCCACAACAAACAAAATTGTGTTTTAGACTAATGTTTAACAACAATGACAAAAATGAAAAATAATATAATTGAGGTGGTATTTTGTTTTTTTATAATTATTTAGTTATGTGGTTGAGAGTAATAGATAAAAAATCAAAATTTACTTAAATAAATACGTTGAATAATAGACACTGTTAATAATATCATATTATAATTTGGTAATTAAATGAATTACATATGTTAAATATGTAATAACAATTTTTCTTTGGGTTACATTACAAAAACATATATAGGGTTACCTTATAGAAATATATATGTATATAAAACTAAATTTACCAAGACACCTATACAACGAGTACTTCTTCCTCCAATTAAATTTACAAGATTTATTTTGTGCCTCTATTTTTTAAAGATTGTTTTTTATAAATTGGTTTTAGAATTGATCCATCATGGATGTAATGTTCACAATTTATTGAAACAAATTTATTTTTGATAGTTGGTTAGTAAATTCAACTAAAAAGGTGAATAAGTCTAGTTATATACTTTTCTAGTTAAAGTTTAATAGCTAGTGTCAAAATTTGATGCTCTTTCTCTAGATATGTATAGTTTTTGTACAAGATTAATAATAATAAATAATGTGTTGATTAAGGTATGAATATATTAATTGTAAGTTTATCTTGGGAAAAGTTAACTTATATTAGTCATAGGGTTACTTATATGCACTAATGATATCACTTGTCATTAATTTTAATAAACATCTTGACTTGATTACATGTTATGTTTAACTTTAAGAAATTTTGCTATAGGGTTTTTGTACTTATTAGATAAGAATAACACATTGAATAAAATCTATTGTAACACTCAATATTTGTTGGATTATTGATCTATATTATTAACATGTTAAGATAACTATATATAATTAATTAAATTATGTGGATATCACCTAAAAGGAAAGTGCAACAAATTACACCTTAGAGAGAGTAGAATTCTCCAAGGAGATGCATTTAGAGATTAGTCATCATGTAACCATTCTTAACAACATGACAAGACTTCTCTCATAAAAATATGAACCATACCTTCGTTGTATGGCTTCATTCCTTTAAACAGTTCAAAACATGACCAACATCATGGTGAGTCATTTTCTAGTGGGGTAAGATGATAGAGTGTAGCTTCAACAAGGGAGATATATTAAAAAAAACCAATCCCAAAATGAATTATTTCAATACATGTAAATTGAGAGATTAAAATGAAAGGACATATTTAGAAAATTAAAGGAAATATAACCATCCAAATTTTTAGATATAGAAAAAAGAATTATCAGAAGATAACGGTTGATTGGGACACAAAGATGTTTAAATATGGTTAGTTTTTCAAACAATGATAAGACCAATATTGTTATATTCAATATAAAAGGAACAATAGGAGTATGGTGGAGGATTAATAGTTGATTAAGGGGTTTGATTAGAAGGAGGTTAATTGGAGTAATTTGAAGGAAAAAAATTGATACACATATATCTCTTATATCTTTATCCAAGGAGGATTTAAAAATTGTATAATTGGAGCAAGAGAATATGTTAATGATAGAATGCAAAAAACAATATTGTGAAACTTTTGATTAATTTTTCATCCATAGGAGATGAATAACTAGAGGTGAATGAATTATTAAATATATTATAACTCTTAGATGATCACATCATAAGAGAAAAATAACCACCAATTTACAAATATTCTTATATACAAGAATTATTGATGGAAGAAAGAAAAATAGGACCATTAGAACCATTGGAGCCAACTTTCTTTCAAATGCCTACAAGGTTTTCTAACACATTTTCTAAATCACTAGTTTCTAGTAGAGTACCCCCATCTCAATAATAGGGAGACAAAAACCCTTTTATTTTTAACCTTATAAACTACAAAATCAAAATAGAGGGTGAGCTAACAAGGCAATATTTATATGAGGATTATCTACTAGATCTTGACCAAAATCTCAATGAAAACTAAGTATTTAACTTACTATGCAAGAACTAGAGAGATCAACAAAGGCAAACCATAATGTAGAATTATTATGATAATTTTATACTTTGGATGACATCATTATGCTATATAATAGCCTAAATTATACTAGAAATCATGAGCCACAAGATCTTAACTAGGCAATAATGCTCCATTGTGACATAAAGTCTTTGTAGTTGATGAAAATATTCAAGAAGAAAATTAAACTAATATTATAGAATCATTATGTATGATTCATAAAATCCTATATCAATTATTATACATCCAAGGGCTTGTACTTATTTTATTAGCCCTAATTATATAGATAGACATTGTATGGTAGAGCAAATATTTGATGAACTCTAGTAAGTTGAAATTAATTTGGACATTGTTTAGGCCATAAGAGTAACAATGTAAAGTTTAAGATTAGTTTTTATTGTTACACAATATGTTAGGATATGCTAGTAATACTACTAGGATCATATGATGCCATCATTGTATTGGTAAACAACTCATCAACCTATGTTGTATTGCCAAACTAAGGATGTGGAGTGTTTGTGTGATAAAGGCAATAAAATATTGATCCATAGTGTGAGTTGACCTATGTCGCATAGAATGGTACCAACAATGGAACTATAGATATGTTTTAAAAATTGGTGTTAGTCATACAATATCATTATTAAATGTGTTAAAGGATAAAATAAGGGATCTAATTTGGATTCACATCTTGTTCTTCAATAATTTACTAGTATATTTTTTTATCAAGATATACCATGATAACCATTATAAATTATGTTGAGCTCAATAGAATTAGTATTTATAATAGAACCCATATTCAATAAATCTTATAAAATTTTAATTTCAAAGTTGTATATACTAAATGTGCACATCTAGTTCATTTTTTGGATAATAGATTGATCTCACCTCAAATGCTACCTTGGGGACCATCAATAATATTTGTTAATAATAAGGATGCATCCATGAGGATTTGAATTGATTTGAGGTAACCTATTAAGGCCCCAGTCATCTATGTTCATTACTCCATATTGATGATTTGATTTATCAAATGCAACAGGCTACTATTTTTTTTAAAATTGATTTGACATTTAGATATAATTAGTTGTCCATCAGGGGCATTTAGAAATATATATGGTTAGAGTATGAGTTCATGGTAATTTCATTTTGTTTGACCAATTTCAAAGTGATGTTTATGGGATTTATGAACAATGTTTTTATGAATTAAATTGATAATTTTGTAGTGATTTCCTTGGATGATATATATGTTTTAAAGAATTAGCAAGATCATAAAAAACATCTAAAAAAGGTATTATAATGTCTTAGAGATAAAATGGTGCATGAGAAATATCAAAATATTCCTTTTTTCATTTGAAAATTTAGTATTTGACACACATTTTATCAATAGAAGGAATATTTGTATATCTAGATAAAATCAAGTTCATTATTGAGTGGGCAACACCCACAAACATAATATTGATGAGAAAATTTTAAAAATTTGTAAATACAATCACCTCTCTTCAAAATACTTTAATGGTCAACGAAATTTTTGTCAAGAATTAAAATGACTATTAATTAGTGCAACTATTTTAGATGTTCTTATTTCAAGAAAGCAAATATGACTTTTATAGATGAATCTACTGAATGTTTGGGGCAATATTATTGCAATAAGGGTATGTAATTGCTTATGAATATTTCAATATAAAATTCTATGAGTTAAATTATTCCATTTATGATATATCCTAATTCATGCCATGATATATAGAGAATTTATATTTTGAGAGAAATTTTTGATGTAGGACCAAATCACTAAAGCGTAAGATATATTTTCATACAAACCAACAATAATGTCTATTAGTGATGTTGGATTGAATTATTAAATGAATATAACTTTGATATATATTTTATAATTAAGAGACATGAAAATAAGCTGGTTCACACTCCTAGTAGAAGACATATTTTTTCTATGAAGATCTAGTACTTATATATTTGAAATATTGAATAAAAAAATAGTAAAATATATGTCATAGAGACATAGATACATAGAAGGATTATGACTCTTTAAGGGTTTTAAAAAAAGAATTATCTAGGATAATCCGTTGACAATGATGAGATGCTTAGATATAATGGTATTTTTTATGCACCTTATCCTATTGGCCTAAGTTAGTTTATTTAGAATGAGGCTAACAACGCATATTATGTCATCCAACATGAAACTAATAAAAATTATATAGATTTAAAGAGGTTATTTTTAGGAAAATAATTAGGATCAATGTCATAGAATTCATATGCACGTGTTTCAAGTATCATTGAATCAATATCGAATATCAATACCCAACAAGATTGATATATCTACATGAATACCGTAAAGGGAAATAGGA
Organism: Wollemia nobilis; assembly: GCA_028583015.1. Classification (NCBI taxonomy): domain Eukaryota; kingdom Viridiplantae; phylum Streptophyta; class Pinopsida; order Araucariales; family Araucariaceae; genus Wollemia; species Wollemia nobilis. The sequence continues at coordinate 4,955,316 of JAQPPZ010002224.1, forward strand.
TGTGGTATTAATGGACTTCATAATAGTTTGTTAGAAACCCATCCTAATATTATTTTGTAATTCTCATATTATTATGTAATGACACATTTCTAATGTGAGGACCCCTTTATAATGATATTTTGTAAATTTTTGTAATGGTATGTGGCAATTGAGGCATCTAGACAAGTGGGGTTATTTCATGCAACTATTATTAAGAATGTAATTGATGTTTGGTGGAAGATTCTAGCTCGAGTGGCACTTTTCATGTAAGCAAACTCTTGATCAATGGTTAGGGTTGGATGAAGTGTATCTTTAAATGACAAGGATTCATAAATGAATGTATTTTTTTACACATTGAATGAAAGTACTAATGGAGGTTGCCACCATAAAGAGACCTATGATTATGTGTTGTGATTGGTGAGATTGCTATATTTCTGCAATTATATTTTGTAGTGCAATATTTTTTTATTTCATGAAATTCTACTTCTATTGCAATATTTATGTGAATGAGCTTATTTTTATGAGAAGGTTCTTAACAAATGGTATCAAAGCACTTTCCAGGATTGTGTTTCACTATGACTATGATTATTCTTGCCCTGCCATTTTGACTACTAGGCATAATTTTATGGTGTTTTCTCTTTTTAAATGTTTTCTTATTAAACAATAGCCCTTTTTTCTACATTAGCTTATTTTATTAGAACTTTATGTCGAGGGTTTTAAAATATCACAAAGGAATTCTTGTTATTAGATAAGATAGATTGCTCATAAATCATATAGTGAAGTGAGGAATGATCAAGCTCTAATATCTAGGCCTCAAAAAACACCCCTATATAGAATTGAGCTCCCACATATCTTTGGGTATATTAGAAGTCACATTAGGATTAGGAGAAATATTTAGCGCTAAAAAGACTTTTGGCCTTGTATTATCCACAATGCACCAAACATAGCATCCAAAAATATCACCCTATCATACTTCTAGAGAGGTAGGTAGTATGCTCAAGGGTATGCATGGAATCCTCCTTGAGTAATGGCCTAAAATATTGGTCCAAAAACTATTGTTCATAATTGTGGTATAATAGAGGGCCTATGGGTAGTACATACACCCTGGATTAGAGTACCATATTTATTTTGAATGTTAAACCTACAACAAAAAATACTACCATACTAAGGAGAGTTCACTATCCCAAAATTATTGCATAAAATAATTTGATTATGAACATAAAATTTAATATAGGTTCTATAAATAATAGTTAGTAACAACCGGGTATGAATTTAGTTAGAGTTAGTAACAATTAGGACAAATTATTCAAGCATTAGTAATAGTTGCCTATGACATTTATAAATCATAATAGATAGGGATTTTGTTAGTGATAGAGTCATCCTAGAAATTCATCAAAATAATGAGCTACAATGTTAGTAATAGAGAGTGTAGAGTTTTATAAGGGGTTGTCCAAACAAAAACTAAAATTTTGAGTGAACCAAGACCCTAAGATAAAATCTGACAATGCTTCCTTTAAAAAAGTCTAGGGTTACCAAAAATAGTGTTGTGATATATAGCTCATTATGACTATCTTGTCAAGATGATCAGTTTGGTATATAGCCTCCTTGCACTTTTTTAGGGGTGTCAAAAAATACCATTGTTGGACCTAGTCCATTATGATCTTCTTTTTTAGATGATCATTTTGATATATAGTACCCAAACACTTTTTTTGGCTCATTACTATAAATAATAACTCTTAGAATAATACTTCTATTTTTAGTAAGTTAGTGGGAGTGGTTCAACTCATACCTTAATGGCTAGAGGAACTAGAGGACACCAAAAGGAGATAGAACAAAACACCCTTCTAGAGAAAATGCATACCACAATTTCTACTCTTACCAATGACTTTAAATAGGTGAGGGATGAATTATCACTTTTGATACGTAACGACATGAGATCCAAAGCTTCATTTGAAGAAAAATTTCTAGAGGATGAGGAAAAATTTAGGGATAAACCAAAGGTTTTTGAGCATCTTTACATTGAAAAACCAGGTGACAATATCGACAATAAAGAGAAGGGAATTCATAAGCAAAAGGAAGGCTATCATTCTCTTTTTTATATAGATACTCCATTTAATATGCCTAAATTATATTTTCCTATATTTAATGAAAAGGATGTTGATGGGTGGTTATGTCAAATAGATAAATTCTTCAAGTTTCATAATATCTCTAAATATTTGTGGGTCACTATGACATCTTTTAACTTTGAATCTGAAGCTTTAAAGTGCTATAAACGGTTACAAAACACAACTCCCAACTCTTATTAGGAAGATATTAATTCATAATTACTCACTCTTTTTAGATCTAGTGAGTATGAGGAATTTATAGGAGCATTAACCAAACTAAAACAAACCTCTATAGTTCATGACTATCAGACCCAATTTGAGATATTGACTAATAGGACCAAGGGATTGAATAAAGGTATTTTTTAAAGATGTTTTATCGGTGGTTTGAAATATGATATCAAGGCTAAGATCAAAATGTTCAAACCACAGTCTATGATGTATATCATAGGATTGGTGAGATTGGTCAAACAATTTTTTTTAGCTCAAAGGAGGCCACCTAAATTTCCATAGACCAAACTCACATTTCCTTCCAAGTTCACACCCAAAACTAGCAATAAATATACCCCATACAAGTGTTTGACTACAGAAGATATGGATGCCCATCATGCACAAATATTATGCTATAATTGTGATGAAAAGTATTCACCAGGGCATAAATACATCCAAAAGAAGTTATTTTTGTTGGATGTACAAGAGTTAGTAAATAGTGAAGAAATTTTTGATTAATTAAAACCATCAGAGGAACCACTTCAAGATGAGGGTGAAACACAAGAAGAACCAAAACAAAAAATTTATATCCATGCCATTGCAAGAATTTTTACCCCTTAGATGATGAAGGTATATATATTTTTCAAAGGACATCTTACAATTTTCATTAATTTAGGAAGTATAGAAAAATTTATTGATACCTTAGTCACCAAGCAAGCTATTTGTTACATGCATTCTTGCAACTCCTTTGAGGTTATGGTGGAAAATAACAGAGCATTGCCTTATAAAAGCAAATATTGTAATGCTAAGTTGAATATAGGGAATTATGAACTCAAAATTGAGATGTTTGCTATTAAATGGGAAGGATTCAATGTTGTGCTAGGAGCTCAATGACTAGGAACTTTGGGAAACATAGCATGGAAATTTGAAGAGTTATGGACACAATTTTCATAGAATCATATTTCCCACCCTCTCTATGGTTTTCCAACAATATATCCATAGATTATTAATTCAAACTATATGGAGAAGTAAAAAAATATCCCCAAGATAGTATCTTAGATATTTGCAATTCAACCACAAACTTAGCATATGACTAGCCCCCAAAATATTTGCAACTCATTCTAACTAAGCATGATGAATTTTTTGTAGAATTGATAGAATTACCACCACATCATTCCCTTAATCATGCAATACCATTGGTACCTAGTAGTTTACCACCTAACATCAAACCTTACCATTACCCCTATGCGCTTAGGTAAAAAATTAAGAAATTGGTACAAGAATTATTACAAGTAGGAGTCATTTAGCCTAGTAATAGTCCTTATTCTTATCCAATCCTATTGATTCAAAGTAAATATGGGTCCTACCATTTTTTTATATATTTTCATGAGCTCAATAAGCGCAGCATTAAGGATAAATTTACTATTCTAGTGGTCAATAAATAGTTGGAGGAGTTGCATGTTGCTATGTTTTTCTCCAAGTTAGATCATTTCTCAGGTTATCATTAGATAAGGCTCAAGGAGAAGGATAATTCTAACATAGAATTTTGAACTTATGAGTGCCATGAGTTTCTAGTTATGCTATTTGGCTTAACCAATGCACCTTTCATATTTTAGATCCTCATGAATAACATATTATGTCCATTCCTTTGCAAATTTATTCTGATTTTATTTGATATTATTTTGTTTTATAGCCACTCTTGCAAGAAGAATCTCATCCATTTAGATCAAACTCTATAAATTTTGTCAAAGAATCAACTTTATGTGAATAGGTCTAAGTACTCTTTTGGGTTGATAAAAGTAGAGTATTTGGAACACATTGTCACCAAAGATGGAGTTAAATTTGACCCTTAGAAGATTCAATTTGTTTAATATTGGCCGAAGCCTCAAAATCTCAAGGTACTTGGAGGATTTTTGGGACTCATAGGGTACTATCACAAATTTATCCACAATTATGGCAAAATCACTATTCCTTTATTGACCATGTTGAGAAAGATTTTTTTACTTGGTTATGCCTATATGATAAGTATTTATTGACCTAAAGCATGCCTTCACAACCACTATAGTGTTAACCATGACATATTTTTTAAAACCTTTTGTAATTCAAATTGATTCTTTGGGCAATGGCATAGGAGTCACATTGATGTAGGAGGGAAGACCATTGGCCTTCATTTTTTTTTTTTTTGAAAAAAAATGAAAAATATGTTATATTTATAGAAGCTGTATTACAAGGTAAAATGAACTGGACAGGCATCAAGGGATACATAAAATCCTCCTCCAATCCCTCCTAGCTCAAAAATTACCCATAAAACATTACCTTACATAATGCAGATATCCATACCCTCAAGCACTACCATAGCCGAATTCCAGCTTTATCCAATTTATCCGAATTTCGTAAACTATCCATTTATCTTCATGTTGTATTGCTCGTGGCCTAACCGTGATAGATTCATTAGACTCACTCGTCTACTCTTCTTGTTCTACTATCTCGCTTGTATCACCTCCCCGCATCCCTTGGATTCTTTGGCACAAGATTATCCGATTTTCCATCCGAGAGTCCACATATTGCCCTTTCTCCGGATCTTTTCCCCATTTTGCTAAATAGTCTGCCACCCTATTTCCCTCTTGCTTTATATGTGTAATAAAAACATCTTGAAAAACTTTCCAGATCTTCTGGACTGCTTCCACCTTCCTTCTCTCTCCAATTCCTAGCACCTAAAAGGGCCTTATAGGATCTAATATTCTAGCCCATACCTGAGAGTCTCGTCTCTATCCACAGCTTATGTAACTGTATATTTGTAGCTATCACCGATGTTGACAAGATCGCTCGTCCTTCCGCTTCATTATTAGTTTCCTCCCCCATGCCTTCTCGCTCTCCAATACACCTCGTTCTCCTTTCCAATTTTGCATGATAATACCAAAACCAGACTTTCCCAGGATTTTTAGTAGAAGCCCCATCTCGTGTTTGCCTTCACCCACTCTTTAGGAGGTGGCCTCAACTCTATGTTATTCAAGGGGATCACACCCGTGTACCCATCCTTAAGTTGTTTCTCTCATTACGCTTATTCCAAGGCTCCGTAGAATAATCACTTCCTCCATTTTTATATTTTTTTCCTCCTGTAATCTGATAAATAGTGTTTATGTTACCTTGCTCATAATACTCTCCCATACTTGCTCCCTTGTTCTGTGCTCTGATCTAAATATGCGTGCATTTATTTCTAGCCATAACTGCCACCATATGAAGCTAGGTCCTAGTTTCCATGCAATTTTCATTGTTTTAGTCTTAAAGCTGCACCATTTCCATTTCTCATAAAAGCTTTCCCGGCTCTCAAAAACTTCCCAATGTTGTCTCATTTGTCTCCACCAATTGATCCATATGTCTTTAGCAAAAGAACACCCAAAAAAGATGTGATTCAAGGTCTCCTCTGCCTTTCCACACAAAACACATTTAGAGGGCCCAAAGAAACCTCTTTTTATCAAATTATCAAAAGTCAAGCACTTTTTGTGGTTAATCAACCATGAGAAAATGTTAATTTTTGGCCATCCTTCGTTTTTCCAGACAAATGTCCATGGAAAGGGTGATGGGGTAATCTCGTATCCACAAACTACCTTGTATCCCTCCTTTGCCTTATAAATTCCCAACTTACTTCCTCCCCATCCAAGTATATCCCTCTTAGAACCATCCTGAATTGGGTGTCTTTGAAGATATCTCCACAGCTTTTTCCATTAGTTCCTCTCGTACCCCTCACTAGCCATTCTTGGGGATGTTTCCACTGTAATAAATCTGGCACATGTTGATTCCATGATTTCATATAGTAAGAGGCTTTCCACCACCCTGCTTTTTGGAGCTTTGATTTCCAGCTCTCCATCTCTGGGAATGTATGAATAATTGGTTGTGATTGATTCCATGAATCCTCCCAAAATAAAGCATCCTTTCCATCCCCTAACCACCAATATAGGTATGGCTTTATTAACTCTTGGCCTACTAACATTGTCCTCCATATGGTAGATCCCTCTCCTTCCACTTTGTATCTTGGAATGTTTTTCTCATCCACTCCTGGGTAATATTTAGCTTGTAAGAGTCTACTCCATAAACCCCCAGTAGCTGTAATCCATCTCCAATATAGCTTCCCAGCTAGTACCTTGCTGCTCTGGAATGCTGATCTTATCCCCAATCCTCCTTGTTTTTTTGGTTGGCATATCTTCTCCCAACCCACTAGTGCTATTTTTTGTTCTTCCCTTGCACCTGACCACAAAAACTTTCTTGTGTGTTTGTCAATATATTTTAGAATTCTCTTTGGAGCCCGAAGTACGTAAAATTTATAAACCGGGAGCTTGTAGCACAGCTTTAATCATTGTCACCCTTCCTCCTAAGCTTAGCCATTTATGAGTCCAAGTTGCTCACCTTAGCTTGAAGTCTATCCATCAACCCTTTCCACTCTTTACTTTTTGTTTTCTTTGCAGATAAAGGTACTCCTAAATACTGTATGGGTAAAGGAGTTTCCATGAATTTCAACAATTGTATAATTTTATCTCTCACCCTCTTCGTTGTATTAAAAAAAACAATTTGAGATTTTTTTTCATTAAAAGTTTATCCAGTAGCTTGAGTATACCCAACTAAATATTCTTTTATGTTTCTTGCTACTATGAGATTGTCTTGACTAATAAGAGCAGTATCATCCACAAACTGGAGGTGATTTATCTCAATTTGAGAACTTATTTTCAAGCCCTTTAACCTCCCCTCTTGTCTCCCTTTTTTTAACAGTCTCTCGAGACCCTCTGCATAAAGGATAAAAAGGTAAGGGGAGAGAGGGTCCCCTTGCCTCAGCCCCCTTCCTGCTGTGAACATGGGAGAGGGACTGCCATTTACCAAAATTGAGAATGATGTAGTTTGTGTACAGGCTCTTACCCAATATCTCCACCCCTCTGCAAAGCCCATTTTTTCTAAAATATTTTGCATAAAGGACCAGTCTACTCTGTCATAGGCTTTAGGAAGATCTAATTTAATAAACATACCTGGGTCATTTTGTTTTGACATTGTGTGTATCACCTCCTGGGCCACTACTATTCCATCTAGAATTTTTCTGCCTTCAACAAAACCACCTTGCTCACTTGAAATTAGATTTGGTAAAAACTGCTTCAACCTTCTCGCCATAAGCTTTGTTAATATCTTGTATACTACATTACATAGTGAAATAGGCCTATAATTATCAAGTATCTCACTAGATGGGCCCTTAGGAACCAAAGTGATAAAAGTATGATTCAAGGCTTTTAACATTTGCTTACTCTGTTCGATTTCATCCAAAGGCCTCCACCACCGCTTGGCCCACAATTTCCCAAAAATTTTGATAAAATTCAATGGGGAATCCGTCTGGTCCTGGAGTCTTTCTTGTTTGCATTTTTTGTATGATCTGCGAGGTTTCTTCCAAAGAAATTTCCTCCATTAATAATTTATTGTGTTCAGGTTTAACTAATTGTGGAATTGCCTCTAGTATCTTCTCCTGCCATATTGCATTCAAATTTTCATTACTGCTAAAAAGTGTATGGAAGTACTGATTTGCTATACTTTTCATTTCACTTCCACTGGTTTTTACCTGACCCATCATATCTGTAAGACCCATAATTCTATTTTGTTGTCTCCTCGGTCGTTGTCGTATTATGGAAGAAAGCCGTATTTTGGTCCCCATCCTTTAACCATGTGATTCTCGGCTCTTTGCCTCCAATAGATTTCTTCTTGTTCCTCCAAAGCTTCCTCTCTTCTAATAATTTCTGCCTCACGTTGTAACAGCTTCTTCCGTGATAGTTCCTTGTCTTATCTCTTGAGCAATCTTCTCCTTTTGATCCTTGATTTCATTCTTTTGGATTCTAGTTATTTCCTTCTTCTCGTTTACTCCACTCCTTTAGTTGGGTCCTTACATATTTTAGTTGTTTGTGGAGTTTGAATTGGGCTGTCCCAAATCTTGGTTTCCCTGATTTCCACCATTCCTTTATACGGTCCCCTAGCTCCTCATCTTTCAGCCACCATAGCTCAAATTTAAAAGTTCCCACAACTTTATGATTATCTTCTTCTATGGTTAAACTTACTGGAAAATGATCTGAAGAAAGCCTATCCATGACCCTTGCTTGATGCTTGGTATGCAAATATAATTCCTCCCCCATGAAGAAATGATCCAAGCAATATTTGACCATCTCACCTTAGTAAAGCACTTTTAGGCAAAAAATTGGACAAATGTATTTATTAAAATAAGAATATCTCTATTTTACATATGGTTAATCATTGAAAACCCTATGCCATTGGGTGTCATTTTTCCTCAAAATAGACCACCAAAGTCTCAAATTCTTCCTAGAGCAATGGTCCCCCCACTTGAACAATAAAAGTGAGTCTCTAAATTAATGGGCCATCACTATGAGATTACATATAAAATTTGAAAGAAAAATATTGTGGTTGATGCCCTCTCTCAAAAATTTGAGGATTAAAGTATGTTATATGTTATCTCTTTTCCCATACCTCATTGGATTAATTCTCTCATAGAGGACATGATCAAGGACTATAGATTGTAAACTTCAATCTCCATACTTCAAATAAATCATATATCATGTACAAGATACACTTAGGATGGACAAGATTTTAGACACCTTTAATTCCTTGTTCTTCCCCAAAATTTTCAACTACAAGAACTCATCTTGAGTGAAATGCATGCATCACCAACCATGGGCCATTATGGGTTCCCAAGACTTATGAAAGGATTAAGTGTACTTTCTTCTGTAAGGGAATGAATAAGGATATTCAAAATTTTGTCTAAATGTGACATATTCCAATATATGAAAGGATAAATGATGCATTCCCTTGGAACTCTTTAGCCCTTGTCCATTATAGAACACGTATGGATAGATATTTCCATGGAATTTATTGAAGGGTTACTTAAGTTAGAAATATTTTTTTTTATTTTTGTGGTATTTGATTGTTTCACAAATATGCTCATTTTTGTTCCCTCTCCCATCCCTACATAATATTAGTAGTAGCCCAAATATTTATAGACTCTACTTTTTGCCTTCATGGCATGCCCGCATCTATTGTTTTTGATCGAGATGCCACCTTCACTAGTCATTTTAGGCAATAATTTTGTAAGTTACAACAAAATTAGATCAAAATGATTTCATCCTATCATCTATAATTGGATGGTCATACAATATTGTAAACAAATATTTGGAGACCTACCTTCATTTCTTTACCTATGAACATCCTACACAATGGGTAAAGTGGATTTCCTTGTATGAATGGTGATATAATACTTCATATCACACTCCAACTAAGGTTACATATTTTGAATTAGTTTACAATCATCCTCCATCAACACCTTGCTCCTACATTCTAGGAAGCTCCAAAGCTCGCGTTGTTGAAAATACACTAAGCCAACATGTCACAGTCATTTTTCAATTGAATATGAATATGGAATTGGCTCAGAACCATATTCACCAATAAAATAATCATCGTTGTTCTTAGTGTAAATTTGAAGTAGGATATATGGTATTTCTCTATCTATATCTAGATAAATAATCATCACTCCAATTTTGTGGATGCCAAAAACTACCTTCCAAAAACTATGGACCCTACTAGGTCTTAATTAGTGCAATGACCTAAAAATTGGCCCTCTTAACTATATCAAAGATTTATCCTATTTTTCATGTCTCATATCTCAAGAAGGTCATAGATAATCAGGTATATATTCAATTTATTTTACCAGAACTAGATGAAGAGGGTTCCATATTGATTGAGAGTAAATAATTGTTGGACCATAGATCATGCACTCTTTGGAACCATGTCATCATTGATATTCTTGTTCAATGGCATGGAATAACTCTAGAAAATTTCACTTGGGAGTCTCTCTAGTAGATACAACATCAATATCCTCATATTTAGCTTTGAGGATAAATATTGTTTAAGGGGAAGGGCATGTTACGACACCATCCTAACATTATTTTTTAATTATCATATTATTATGTAATGACCCATTTCCAACATGAGGACCTCTTTATAATTATATTTTATAGTATTTTGTAATGATATGTGGCAATTGAGGTACCTAGACAAGTTTTATAATCAAGAATGTAACTGATGCTTGGTATAATATTCTAGCTTGAGTGGCACATTGCATGTAAGGCAACTCTTGATCATTAGGTTAGGGTTGCATGAAGTGTATATTTAAAATACAAGGGTCCATAAACGAATGCATTTTTTACATATTGAATAAAAGTATTAAAGGAGGTTTCTCCCTCAAAGAGGACTATGATTTTATGTTGTGATTTGTGAGATTATTATAATTCTGCAATTACATTTTGTATTGAAATATTTTGTTCTTTCATGAAATTCTGCTTTTATTGCAATACTTATGTGATTGAGCTTATTTTTTTTAGAAGGTTCTTAACATATTTTTCCTTTAACTAAAATAAGACATAATATAATATTAGTAGTTTGTAATGCCCACCTTCTTAACCCTATTTATGAACTAAGTCTTGTAAATGAATTATAGGGTATTGTAGACATGAGTGATATATGATTTAATTCAATATATTGTGAATGAACATAGCAGATTGAAACAATGAACCTTATTTAATGATATTTTTATGGAATGAGTGTGATGATTCTTAATGTAGATGTATGCTTACCTTTATAAATTACATCTATATATTAGATCTTACTATGATGATTTGTGAAGTATACTGATGATGTGGAATAGAGCATTTTTATGTTTTGCAAATGTTTAAGGCCATAATTCATATAAGATAATGTAGTCCAAAAACATGTATGGCTTTTGTATTACCATAATATTATAAATATATTATCTTATCAAGTATCTCCAACCAAAACTAAAGTATGATTTGAAAATTTCCCATGTTTTAGGTCAAGGATAATATCTATAATGTGTTTTTCCATGGTGATGAGATGATAATCATAAAATGAATTGAATGGATAATTAAAAGGACATCTAAGTAATTAATAATTAAAATTATGATGTCAAAAGATCAAAAGGGTCACTAAGGCATTAAAGGAAAAAAAATTGATTTAATTAAGAGGAATTATTGTTTTCAATTTCACTATTTATCAAGAATCAGTATTTATCCCTCAGATTCTATTGTCAAAAATAAATATTTGAACCTAAACGAAAGGATTGAGAAATAATGTATAGGTATAAAAAGCGTACCATTAAAAATTTGAGGTAGACATGGGAGAGAAAAGAGGAAAGAGGAAAATAGGGAACACAAACACACATACATACACACACATACTCTCTCACACACACACATAGAGGGAGAGAGGGAGAAATACAATTGATGAGCAAGTAGAAGAGAGAAGCGATAGAAATAAAACATCATAAGAGGAGGAAAGCAACATTGAAGTGTGGAGGATATTAAGGAACCATAAATAGTAAGATATATCATACTTTGTGGAACACTAATGTAATATCATACTAAAGATATTTCTCTTTAAGTGTAGTAAGAAAAGTGAAAAATATAATAGGTAATACTTTGAATTCCTCTCTTTGACCATATTGCTATGATGAGTACTTGTGTTGAATATCATACAATGGTTAATCTACAATGGGTTTATGTTGGAAGCCATGTGCTATTTTGTTAACATGCTTGTTGTGGTTTTAGATTTTATATTGAGATGATGTCTTTATTTTTAGTTGTTTATGAAGCTTCGTGGAAATCAATGATTTATTAAATGCATTATTGACCTTCAAGTCCTATTGGTTGTCAATATTTAGGTCTTTGTAGTGATGTCAAGCTAGCAATATGCAAATGACATGGTTGACTCTTGGATACTATTGTTGGCCATGTTTTAGGTATATTATATGATACATAATATGGGGAATAATTTGTTTGGGTTTTAAACAAGGGTGATTTTGAAGGGTAGTATGGGATATTGAGATGCCAACATGGAGCAAAATATGGTAGCTTATCCATATTGGGCATTAATAGTATAATATTTATTGGAGAGTACCTTCAGTAAATAAATCTTAAAGCAAGCATAACATCCTTAAGGATAGATAAAGTAGTTATATATGACTATGGATTAAGCATGGCTTATCTAGAGTTGAACTAACATATGAGTTTATTAGAATCTCAAATGCCAATGTGGTTGGATTTTGTATGCTCCTGTAATTTTTGGATGTCCATCCTATGTGCTTATGATGAAAGGTAGTGTGATTTCCTAAATGTGTATGTGATCCTTAGATTGTTTATGGCCTATGGAGAGGATACCTCTCTCAAGAGGGATGCAAAAACTAGGAAAATTGTAAATGGCTAGAGAACACAGGGCTTCTCCATATATAGAATATATTGTATACTTGTAAATATCAAATTATGCTCACAAAAATCTTGGCTTTGTGATATGTGATGCAAGTGTTTATTTTATAAATACAACATGGAAAAATCATGTACTTGGTTTGATGCAACATGTATTTTAGTCATGCTTATGTTACTTCATCAATGTGTATGTGATTTTCTTGTTGGCCTATAAGGATAACAAATTTGTGAATACCAAATCCACTATGTAGGTGAATAGTCTATAGTTTTCTATTTTTACTTGATCAACAAACTAATTTAATGTTGATTAGCTAATAGATAACCCATATGTAAACCCTTCAAGATAACAAATTAAAATAAAGGGTATGCATTATTTTTTTTAAATTAGATAAATATTTGGGATGAGATAATAGAAATCAAAATAAGGGAGAGGATTTTATTATGCAAACAATATGTAATGGATGAAGTTTATTTAAAGGATATTTAAACTAATGTATTTTATACTAAAAAACCTTCAGGTGAAAGCCTACCCCACTAAAACAATTGAATGTACTATATCTAGTGTTGTTGGCATTTTTGCCACATTGTTTTTGTTGTCGATGTTCAAGCAAAAGAATGCTCAAAGTGTGAAGATACTCACTCAATTTTTGTAAATGAAAAAGCAAAGGTGTCGTGATTTCGCGACATGTCACGAAATCGTGACCTGTCGCGTTGCGACGTCCGTACCATAAAAAAGCTAAGCCCAAAAGATGTCGCGATATCGCGACATGTCGCATTTTCGTGACCTGTCACGTTTTCGCGGGGTCCAAATCCAAAATGTGCAAGCATGGGAATTTGTCGCGATATCGCGACCTGTCATAGTTTTGCGGTGCCAAATGCAGAAAAGGGCTAAGTCAAGAAAGTGTCGCGATATCGCGACATGTCGCGTTATCGCGGTCAAAGCGGTCAACGGAAGCAAAGCAGTAAAACTGTCACGATATCGCGACGTGTTGGAGTTTCACGGTCAACGTGGTCAACGGAAGCACTAAAATGAAGTTGTCGCGATATCGCTACATGTCGCAAAATCATGACTTATGGTGGCCATAGAGCAGAACAAGAGAAAGTGTCGCGATATCGCGACATAAAGCAGCAAAGGGCAATGTGAATGAAAAATGTCGCGATATCGCGACAGAAAAGCAAGCAAGGAGAAAATGGTACGGAATGTCGCGATATCGCGACATGTCACGTTATCGTGGCAAGGTTGAAAGAAAAACATAAGGCATGAAAGACGTCGCGATTTCATGACATTTTTGGAGATGAAGTCCAGCAAGAGAAACTTGTCGCGATATCGCGACAGGAAGCGGCAACAATAGAGAAAGCAAGAAAATGTCACGATTTCATGACATATTGGGCAAGAAGGGCAAAGTGCGGAGAATTGTCATGATTTCATGACATGTCACGTTTTTGCAAGGTGGAAGGCAGAAATAAGGAGAACATAGAAACCTATCACGATTTCGTGACATGTTGAAGATGAAAGAACCAAATGGAAAAACGTCACGATATCGTGACATGTCGCATTTTCGTGACCTATCACGTTTTCATGGGTTGAGAGCTAAACCGTACAAGGCAAATGAAAAACGTCATGATATCGCGACATGTCTCATTTTCGTGACCTGTCATATTTTCATGGGTAAGAAGGAGGCAAAGACAGCACAAGAGAAAGATGTCGCGATTTTATGACATGTTTCATTTTCACGATAAGGAGCAACGAAGAAGCCAAAGCAGAGGCGAATGTCATGATTTCATGACATATCATAGAGAAGAGCAAAAAGAAGAGAAGATGTCATGATTTCATGACATGTCATATTTTCACGACTGGTGGTGGAGAGAGAAAGCAGCAAGGTAAAAGTGTCACGATATCGCGACATGTCGCATTTTTGTGACCTGTCTCATTTTCATGACCGAAGCAACAACAAAGGCCCGATACAGTTTAGTTTGCATTTTTCTTCAAGATTGCATAGGAGAACGTGCAGAGGAGATAAGGATCAAGTAAAAGCTCTCCAACTATTTTTGAGATCGTGGTCAAAGAAGCGGTTCCAAGATTAAATGTTGTTGATTACCGAGGTGTGCAAGATGGAAGAACCTGAGGCAGTTTTCGATGCCGCCAGAATTAAAGATGCCTCCAATATTCAAAGCTCCTGTTCGTGATCTCTTAACAACTTTCAGCTTCCCTTGATAATGGTCATTTGATGAAGAGATATGGGCCCTCGTTTCTGTTTCATTCTCAGTTGTAATCCATTAAAAGTAGGGACTGTCATTTCTCCGAGGCAGATTAAGGGGATTGTTCTTCGAAATCTGCTTCATGTATTAAATGTTGTAATATGAAAGGAAGAGGACGGACCTCTATAAATACCAATGTAAAACTCAAGCAAAGGGAGGAGGATCTTGTTGCAGAAATTGAAATAGAAATCCTAGATGCAATTGCTTCCATTCTTAGTGTCTTCTAGAGTTGGTGATCTAATTTGTTGTGTATGTTTGGCTTTCTGTGTGATTTACTTCTGTGTAGTCCAGTGTAATATCAGTTGAATTCTGTTATGTTGAATTTGGTTGTATTGGCATTTGAATGTTTGAAGTTTATTTGGAAGTGAACTCATGGCTAATGCGTGATCCAATTTCTGTATATGTATTCTAAGAGTCAGTTGCTGCTTAGCTTTAGGATCTAGTTGAAGTTATTGTTGTTCGAGATTGTTCTCCCCATTAACGATCGGCTTCAGCCATATTTACATCCCTTTCAGTTATTTCCCATTTCTTTTCACATTATTTCCTATTTCTTTTCACATTTTCCCATTTCTTTCCTGCATCTCTAGTCTTGAAACCAGTTCAGATTAGTGTGGGAACCAGCCCTCTCTGGAGATTGGCCCGGGAGACATCTCTTTCTCTCGGCCTTTCAATGTTGGCCAAGTCTAGGGTGCATATACGTATAAAATCCTTTCTTGTGGCAGATTTGTGACCAACAGTTTTTGGCATGCCCGGTGGGACAGACTGTTTCTGTCTTTGAAAGATCCACAATCGGTGGGATAAGTATTATTTCAAATTGACACCCGGAGGAATCAAGATTTTGATGAACTGTCTTGACCTCAAAGCGGAGATTGTAAGTTCATCTGGTGACTCTGCTGAAGGTGATTGTACCTAGAAATTTCTAATTGTGAAGCTGGTGAAAATATTTGCTTCATGATCACGAGATCAAGTGCCAAAGAATCGGAAGATCCAGTCGAATTCTTCGAGATTGATGTTCAGAACTGGAGGGAGCGCTCAAGATTGGTAAGTCCTATGAATCCATCATTTGTTATTTCATCGCAGGCTGCAGGTCAATTTGTGCCATCCCCGACTCCTCCCAGTACTGCTACAAGCTTCTTATATCCAGATCCAGCAGTCCAAATGGCCCAGCATCCTCCACCAAGGAAGTTCTCGGCATGGAATGGTTCGGGAGCTTTGAACTTATTGGCACAAAATCCAGTTCCTCAAGCTGCTTTGAAAGCTTTGCTGACCTATGATGGTACTGGTAAGACTGCTTATGAGCATATTAATGATGTAGCCTCTTTGGCGGCCATCCATGACATAACCGATGAAGATGTAATGATTAAATTGTTGGTGTTATCACTAAGAGGTAAATTGTTATATTGGTACCGATCGTTGCAACCAGGCACCATTACATCATGGGATCAATTAGGAGAATTGTTAGTCAAAAATTTTCATGAACAAGCTGATCCATACTCCTTATTGCATCAATTTAATGTAATTCAAAGGCACCCGCAGGAGGAGATAGCTGACTTCAATGTCAGATTTACCAGAAGCTGGTAGAGAATTCCTGATGGTCTTCGGCCTGCTGATGAGCTAGCTGCATTTTACTACCTCAGAGCATTTAACACAGACATCGGTTGGGTTGTCCGGTAGTCCAACGTGACTACATTTCCAGAACTATTTGAACAAGCGCAAAAGGTGGAAGCTGACTTGATTGCCATAGGTAGGCTTCCACCAAAGGTAACAATGCCCATCTTACCTGATCTTCCTAAGCATTTGTACTCTGGTTCATTTTCATAGCCTATGCCTTCCATGTATCCTATTCCCTCATGGAGCTCAAGTGTGCCCCAGAGCGCACCCATTCCAGTTCCCTAGCTCCCTGCTCCAACTATTCCACAGTTGCCTGCACCGAGCATTCCGTGATTACCAGCTCCCACTTCATTCCCAGCATTGCCTGCACCGCTAGCACCTCTACCTCTATCGGCACCTCCTGCGCCCTCAAATCCTGATCCTTTTGCAATCCTATTACAAGAGGTACAATCTGCCAATTCAGCTATAAGAGCGATGGGAAATAAGATTACGATCATTGAAAGAAAGCAGGCCGAGAGAGATTTCCAACCCAAGAGATTTCAACCTCCGTCGATCACTAGAGAACAAGCGGCTTCAACAAGTAAGGCGCCTGAAAAGAACCTAGCTGTGCTGACAAATGAAGAAGCTGGCCCTACAGAAAGAACATATTGGTGCTCTACATGTAATGATCCACACGGAGAAGACACTTGTATGGTTCATCTGAACTATGTGCAAACATTGGTTGCAAGCTCTTCTGGAGGACAAGTTAATATGATTACTGAGGTGGATCATAATTTTATGGTTCCATCTGAAGAACAAGTCTCAGTTCTCACGAGAACTGGGAAGAAGCCAGTCACTGTAGATCCAGTAGAAATGGAACCATTAAGGGTACCGGCTGATCCAAAAGTGCAGAATGAAAGGAAACAAGTACAAGTGAAAGCTCCCATGTCAGTACCGAAGCCAGATCCACCTGTTCTGTTAAAAGATCTTCTGCCACCACGAGCAAGGGAAAAGTTGCAAGAAAAGGCATCAGCTTCAAAGGCAAGAGCAGAAACTAAGGAAGGAGCCAAAGAAAAGCTCAAGTACCCATCTTTGACTAAGAGACTGAGGGTAGAAGCTACCCAGTAGTATCGAAACAAATATGAGGACACTAGTGAAAAGAGAGAGTCTGGTGCATTCGCTTACAACATTGTTGAAGAATTGAAGAAGGTTTCGGCCAAGGTTAGTCTCTATGATGCATTACAATTACCTGGGCAAGTTGATCTATTACAAGAATCATTGAAGTCTATGAAAGATAATGAGAAGAATCCTACCCAGACGATTTTTGCTCAAACGTTAACTTCTTCAGCCACTGGGAAAAATAGACCACCCCCATTTTACTTGTCACTCAGAATGGAGGGTTGGATTGTGCACAACTGCATGATTGATTCTGGTGCTGCGACAACTGTCATGCCAAAGGCAGTGTGTGAAGTCATGGGTATGGAGTATACAAGAAGTAGCCCTGGTGTCTTGCAGTTGGATGGGACTCCCATCAAAATAGTGGGTGTAATTAAGGATGTTCCTATTGCTCTGCATAGTATGCCTCAGATTACAGTAATTCAGGAGATAGTTGTGGTTGATTTGGAACCATATTTCAGTATGTGTTTGTCGAGAGAATTCACTGCCAAGCTGGGAGGCTACCTTTCTCTGGATTATTCTCACTTGGAGATTCCTTTCAAAGGAAGAAGAGTCCGGATCTATAATCAGAAGCCTTCTACTTTTCATATAGAGAAGATGGAAGAGGAAGAAAAGTCCACACATTCTGTTCACTTGATCACTGAAGAATTAAAAGATCCTGATTTGATGGATGAAGTCCTGGATGAGCTTCACTTAGAGGATGAGTTTTCAATGCTCGATTTTAATGCCATGGTGGAGACTGAGATTGGTTGCTACTCCATTACAAAGCCTGCAGAGGATGCAGTGAAACTGCCTCTTGATCAAGTTGGTCAAGACTCCGTGCCCGATCAATTATGGAAGTTGTATTTTGATGGAGCACGATGCAAGAATGGTGCGGGAGCAGGAATAGTCCTTATTTCTCCTTCTGGCCTACAGAAAACATATTCATATCGGCTGACCTAGAGTTGTACTAACAATGCTGCTGAATACGAAGCATTGTGCCTAGGGTTGAAGAAGGCAAAAAAGTTGGGGATTGAACAATTGCAGATTTTTGGTGACTCTGAATTGGTTGTGAATCAAGTAACAAACAAATGCATCTCCAAGCAGCATTATTTAAAGGCGTATCGCAACAAAGTTTGGGACCTGTTTGAGGCTTTCACAACATTGAATATTCAATCTATTTCATGAGAGCTGAATAAGCATGCTGATATTCTAGCTTCCTTGGGAGCAAATTTTTCACCAACTGAGCAGGTAGTCCGAAGGCCAAAAATAGTGAGAATGGTGTATAGGCCCTCTGTCCCAGATAAGGACACCTTTTGGCAAGTCTTTGATAGCGATGAACAAATTGTCAATTTCTTGGTTCAAGAAGCTGCCACCATCAAAGGAAGGACCTTGGAGCATGAAGAAGCCGAAGGCCTGATTCAGTTGTGGAATAACCATATTCCTAAAGGCCTCATCACTCTAGAGAGTTTGTTTGATCAGAATGATCGGTCCAAAAAGCACCGGATTGAGGTCGATGAGAAAGAATACATGGAGCTTCAGTTGGAGGATGATAAGGTCATCAAAGTTGGAACTGATTCTACTCCTGTTGAATTGCAAGAAATCCGACAATTGTGTCAAGAGTATTCTGACATCGTGGCCTGGAGCTATGACGATCTGAGGGGATATGATAAAGAGATTATTCAGCACACCATTGAGCTGGAAGAAGGAGTCAAACCCTTCAGGCAGAAGCAGAGACCGGTGAACCCAAAAATTGAAGTCCTCATGAAGGCCGAACTTGCAAAAATGTTGCAGGCTCAGATTATATATCCAATTAAGCACTCGACATGGGTTGCCAATTTGGTTTCGGTTCGTAAGAAAAATGGAGATATACGACTGTGTGTGGATTTTCGAAACTTGAACCGAGCATCCTTGAAGGATCATTACCCGTTGCCTCGCATTGATCAGATCCTGCATGTTGTTGCTGGGGCTCAGCGCTTTTCACTGCTAGATGGATTCTCTGGATACAATCAAATTTGGGTTAGGGATGAGGATCAGTATAAAACCGCATTCACAACCAAGTGGGGCACCTTTGCCTATCAGCGCATGCCTTTTGGATTGTCCAATGTTGGGGCCACGTTTCAAAGGGCCATGGACATTGCATTTGGGGAGCTTTTAAATAAGATCATTGTCATATATCTAGATGATATGACTGTCTTTTTGCACAAACGAGAAGAACATTGTTCTCACCTAAGACAGATATTTGAGAAATGTCGGGAGTTTGGCATCTCCATCAACCCAAAGAAGTCCATTTTTGTAGTGAAGGAAGGAAAGCTATTGGGACATATCATCTCAGAGAATGGTTTGGCAATTGATCCATCGAGAGCTGAAGCTCTGAAGAAACTATTACTCCCGGCCAATAAGAAAGAGTTGCAATCTTTCTTCGGGCAGATCAATTTTGTCAAAAAATTTATTTTTGACTTCGCTCGGATAGTCAAGCCCATGACTGAGCTATTAAAGAAAGATGCAGAGTTCAAGTGGACAACTCCGAGGAAAGATGCGTTTCAGGAGATTAAAGAGAAAATCGCTCAAGCCCCTGTATTGATCAATCCAGATTATTCTAAAAACTTCATTCTGTATGCAGTTGGAGAGGATGAAAGCTATGCTGCAGTGCTTACCCAAAAGGGAGATGATGGGGATGAAAGACCTATTGCTTTCCTTAGCCAGGGTATCTTACCCCATGAGGAGAGATACAATTTCATTGAAAAGCAGGTTTATGCCATTATGAAGTCTCTCAAAAAATTTAGGCACTTCGTATCTCAGAGCAAGACGATCATCTATGTCATCCACCCCGATGTAAGGAATTTCATCATTCAGGGCGAGATGGGTGATAAGCGTGCTGGTTGGATCACCAAGATTCAAGAGTTTGATGTTGAGATTCATCCAACCAAGTTGGTGTGGGGTAAAGCTTTATGTCAGCAATTAGCAAAAACTGCGGCCCCTCAGATAGTTGATCATCAAGTGAACAATCCTGCTAACGAAAGGAATTTAGTGAATGTCTCTGCACAGGGCCAAGATTGGACAGATGACCTTATTAACTATTTCTCTATGGGTAGATGTCCCCCACAATCAAATGCTTCGCAAAGGAGAAGGTTTCGCCTACAAGCTCTTAGGTATGTATTGTTGCCCGAGGGGTTGTTCTTCAAAAACATTGATGGAGTTCTCCTAAGGTGTGTTAAGGAACCTGAGAAGGCTAGACTCTTGGAGGAGTTTCATTCTGGCATGTCGGGAGGACATCACGCTGGTAGGCCTATGGCCTTAAGGATTATTTGGGCTGGTTACTATTGGCCAACTTTGTTTGTGGATACTTTCAAGATTGCTCGGGTATGCGACAAATGCCAAAGGTATACGGGACGGATCAGAAATGCACCATTACCCCTACATCCAATTCAAGTAGAAGCACCTTTTCAGCAGTGGGGGCTGGACTTTATTGGGATCATTGATCCAAATTCCTTAGATGGACACAGGTACATCTTGACGGCTACTGATTACTTCACAAGGTGGTCTGAGGCTATTCCAACCAGGGCTGCAAATCAGGATGTGGTAATCACTTTCATTGAAGGACTGATCACGCGTTTTGGCATTCCTGACGCCATTATCACAGACAATGGAACTCCATTCATTGGAGCCAAGCTATGTGAATTTGCAAGCAAGTACGGTATTGTTCTGAAGACATCCTCCAATTACTACCCTCAGGGCAATGGCTTGGCAGAGTCCACGAACAAGAACTTGTTGAGGATTTTAAAGAGATCCTTGGGGGAGAATAAGAGATCTTGGCACCTTCTACTGAATCAGGCATTATGGGCGGATAGAATTTCAATTAAGAAATCTATCAAGACTTCACCATACACCCTGGTATATGGGAAAGAGGCAAGATTGCCCATTCATCTAGAACTGCCTGCCTTGCAGCAATTAAAAGAATTCCCAGATGATGAGGAAAATACGGATCCCATGAACATACGATTGGCTCAATTGTTGCAGCTGGAAGAGCAACGTTCCTTGGCTTATGATGAGTTTGCTAAGCATTCACAGGCGATGTCCAAATGGTTTCATAAAAGTTCTACGGATCGCATACTCAAAGTGGGTGACTTAGTCTTAAAGTGGAACGAAAAGAAGGCCAAGCCAGGGATGCACCAAAAATTTGACGCTCTGTGGGAGGGTCCATTCCAGATTGTCAGTGCAAGTTCGGCCAATTCATTTTACCTTGAAGACTTGGAGGGTAATCCACTTCCTATTTCAGTGAACGACTTTCATTTGAAAGCCTACATTTCTTGATGGAAAACTCAGGGTTACCTTGTACATAGAAAAAAAAAAAAAGAAAAATATATATATTCGTGAACTTCGGCTCTTTTTGCATGCGAGCCCGTAGGTACGTTTATTTCTTTTCCTTTTTCTTTTCCTTCCCAGTAGATAGTGGCTTTCTTCTACTTCTTTCTTCCACTTCCTTACTTCATTCCCTTCTTCTCCTACTCCTTCTTCTGCAAATAATCAAGCCACTACTGTTGTTTCTACTCCCCTCTCTGATGTTCCCTTTTCTTCACTTCCCTTTCTTCTAATTCTTTGTCTTTTGAGCATTTCTCCATAGTTCATACCACCTTCTCCATTTCATCCACTTCTATTTCATTCTCTATTTTCATAGAATCCTCACAGCTGGTAGCACAGTAGCACCCCGTTGCTGTATCTACCACTTCCATTCCTCCATATTTCATCATTCACCATTCCCATTCCACGGCCTGCGCATCCGTGGGTCATCCCTCCATTCATTTCCATTTTTGTAACTCAGGTGCTTTTCACTACTGCCATGGAGATCCTTTCACAGCACCTGGTGATTACCCAACTCATCCGAGCTAGGCAAAGTGCAGTAGTTCTAAAGAAATAAAGGGAGTTCTGCTCTTTCACAAATTTCTGTTGAAGGTCCTATTTTTGAGAGCTGAGTACCAGCAAGAGCTTGTTGTAGTAGCCCGTAGAGACGTCCAACATCAACCAACACTTACTTCTCCTGTTTCTCCTACTTCTTGACTCTGTTGCCCAATGGATAAAGGCCTGAGATTCGTGCATACAGCAGAACTGTATACCCCGCGAGCCGCCAAGAATGTTGGCATTTTTGCCACATTGTTTTTGTTGTCGATGTTCAAGCAAAAGAATGCTCAAATTGTGAAGATACTTACAATTTTTTGTTAAAAAGCAAAGGTGTCAATTTCTGTATTGTATTTTTGCGATGTCCATACCATAAAAAAGCTAAGCCCAAAAGATGTCATGATATCACGACATGTCGCATTTTCATGACCTATCACGTTTTCATGAGGTCCAAATCCAAAATGTGCAAGCATGGGAATTTGTCGCGATATCGCGACATGTCATAGTTTCACGGTGCCAAATGCAAAAAGGGCTAAGTCAAGAAAGTGTCGCGATATCATGACATGTCGCATTTCGCGTCAAAGCCGTATCTGATATCACAGTGTTGGAGTTTCACGTCAACATGGTCAACGAAGCACTAAATGAAGTTGTCACGATATCATGACATGTCACAAAATCGTGACTTATGGTGGCCATAGAGCAAAAGAGAAAGTGTCACGATATCGCGACATAAATTAGCAAAGGGCAATGTGAATGAAAAATGTCGTGATATCGCGACAGAAAAGCAAGAAAGGAGAAAATGGTATGGAATGTCGCGATATCGCGACATGTCACGTTATCGCGGCAAGGTTGAAAGAAAAACATAAGGCATGAAAGACGTCACGATATCATGACATTTTTAGAGATGAAGTCTAAGTAAGAGAAACTTGTCGCGATATCACGACAGGAAGTGGCAACAATAGAGAAAGCAAGAAAATGTCACGATTTCATGACATATTGGACAAGAAGGGCAAAGTGTGGAGAATTGTCGCGATTTCGTGACATGTCACGTTTTCGTGAGGTGGAAGGCAAAAATAAGGAGAACATAGAAACCTGTCACGATTTCGTGATGTGTTGAAGATAAAAGAACCAACTGGAAAAAACGTTGCGATATCACATGTCGCATTTTCGTGACCTATCGCGTTTTTGTGGGTTGAGAGCTGAACCATACAAGGCAAATGAAAAACATCATGATATCATGACATGTCGTGTTTTTGCGACCTGTCACATTAAGAAGGAGGCAAAGACAGCGTAAGAGAAAGATGTCATGATTTCACGACATGTTTCATTTTCATGATAAGGAGCAGCAAAGAAGCCAAAGCAGAGGAAAATGTCACGATTTCATGACATATCATAGAGAAGAAAAAAAGAAGAGAAGATGTCATGATTTCGTGACATGTCATGTTTTCATGACTAGTGGCAAGAGAGAAGGCAGTAAGGTAAAAGTGTCACGATATCGTGACATGTCGCATTTTTGCGACCTGTCTCATTTTTACGACCGAAGCAACAACAAAGGCCCGATACAGTTCAGTTTGCATTTTTCTTTAGGATTGCATAGGAGAACGTGCAGAGGAGATAAGGATCAAGTAAAAGCTCTCCAACTGTTTTTGATATCATGGTCAAAGAAGCGGTTCCAAGATTAAATGCTGCTGATTACCGAGGTGTGCAAGATGGAAGAACCTGAGGCAGTTTTCGATGTCGCCAGAATTAAAGACGCCTCCAATATTCAAAGCTCCTATTCGTGATCTCTTAACAACTTTCAGCTTCCCTTGATAATGGTCATTTGATGAAGAGATATGGGCCCTCGTTTCTGTTTCATTCTCAGTTGTAATCCATTAAAAGCAGGGACTATCATTTCTCCGAGGCAGATTAAGGGGATTGTTCTTCGAAATCTGCTTCATGTATTAAATGTTGTAATATGAAAGGAAGAGGATGGACCTCTATAAATACCAATGTAAAACTCAAGCAAAAGGAGGAGGATCTTGTTGCAAAAATTGAAATAGAAATCCTAGATGCAATTGCTTCCATTCTTAGTGTCTTCTGGAGTTGGTGATCTAATTTGTTGTGTATGTTTGGCTTTCTGTGTGATTTACTTCTGTGTAGTCCAGTGTAATATCAGTTGAATTCTGTTGTGTTGAATTTGGCTGTATTGGCATTTGAATGTTTGAAGTTTATTTGGAAGCGAACTCATGGCTAATGCGTGATCTAATTTCTTGTATGTGTTCTAAGAGTCAGTTGCTGCTGAGCTTTAGGATCTAGTTGAAGTTATTGCTGTTCGAGATTGTTCTCCCCATTAACGATCGGCTTCGGCCATATTTACATCCCTTTCAGTTATTTCCCATTTCTTTCCGCATTATTTCCTGTTTCTTTTCCATTTTCCCATTTCTTTCCTGCATCTCTAGTCTTGAAACCAGTTTAGATTAGTGTGGGAACCAGCCCTCTCTGGAGAT
The DNA here is from genome assembly GCA_028583015.1 of Wollemia nobilis. Classification (NCBI taxonomy): domain Eukaryota; kingdom Viridiplantae; phylum Streptophyta; class Pinopsida; order Araucariales; family Araucariaceae; genus Wollemia; species Wollemia nobilis. The sequence continues at coordinate 4,980,306 of JAQPPZ010002224.1, forward strand.
TGGCCCGGGAGACATCTCTTTCTCTCGGCCTTTCAATGTTGGCCAAGTCTAGGGCGCATATACATATAAAATCCTTTCCTGTGGCAGATTTGTGACCAACAAGTGTATGCTAGTGTGTCATCATAGGGTGGTAAATTATTTTTCTATATGAAAAGTGATAAATTTATAAGGGTAGAAAAGGGTTCAAATGAATTATTTTTGGATAGAAATTATAGATTTCAATAAAAAAATTAGTACAAATTTTAAAAACATTATTTTTTACAGGGGTTTGATATGACTTACAATTTTTTAAATTTACTAAATTTTACTTTAAAAATCAGTACCCTTAGTTAAAACTGTTAAGAAAAAAATGGATTCAATTGTTTTGAAATATATCTCAATGTAAGGTTGCTTGTGTACTTCCATTCTAAAAATAAGTATTTTAACTAATGTTTAGACCACCAAAATGTATGCTCATCAAATATTATATGGAATACCCATAATTATTAATATAATATAAAAATTATACTCCTCATAACATCTTGTGTGGAATGAATGTTAATATATATATATATATATATATATATATATATATATATATATATATATATATATATATATATATATATATATATATATATGCAGAATTTTACATTACTCACCAAGATATGTCCTTAATATTAAAGGTAGGAAGAACCTCAAACAAAACTAAATATTTAGTAGGTATACCATTATTTAAATAAGGTCATACTCTATGCTTCATTCCCAACATTTCATTAGTTTACACCTTCATGTTTTGAATAGAACTAGACTTATAGGTTTTGAAACTATGATATCACTAAGAGAGAAAAAAGTAAGTTACAATGCAATGCACTCATCCAATTAAATTTTGTTACTATGTGAAGATGTTGATTCAAATTTAATATTAGTTTGTAATCATAATATTTTGTATATTTATCAACTATTAATTTTACAATCTATTTCAAGACTTATCCTCATCATATGTGTGATACTAAAATGCAATGATTTCACAGTCTACTTGACTGATACATTTTTGTAATAAAATTTGATAATAATATATTTTTTTGTGGTGTTAAATGATTTCAAATATTCATAACAATAAATATCCAAGCATACATAATTAATTAACCTCCATAAAAATTAACATCATATAGATAAAATCTATTAAGATATTACAAATATTTCTCAATACTTCCATGTTGACACACATTCGAATCCCTTTTAGAATTTATTTATTTGTTTATGTGAATATCTATACAATATATTCACATAGACCATCAATAATTACCCATTATTGAATTCCAAACTAGTGAAAATGATTTTAAAAAGGTCAAAGTAATATCATCTCAAACATAATTTTATTTTAATGTATTTTTTTGAATTTTGAATAAACTTGGTCAACATTTATTTTATTTATAGATAATTTATCTAATGTTAGAACTGTTATAACATACTTTATCATGTCATTATTGATAGTCACCTCTTTTGAATAATATATTGTGCAAATAAGGTTTCCCATAGGTCTTGTCTTTTTAAGTTGTCCTTAACCAGTAGACAAATACTTTGCTCGATGAGGACATTCTTAAATTATTCTTTTATTCACACTTAGGTTGTTATTATAAAATGTTTCCTTCAACACTAGTGTGTAAGTCCACTATCAAATTTCAAGTGATGTCTAATTTTTATGGTTTATTTTTTAGGGCCTTAAATATTGTTTTCATAGTATGAAATGGTTGTATATTAATCACCTTATGATTATTCACTTAATATCATTACTTAATCTTAAAATTATAATTTAGTTTTCATTTTTAGAATTTAATCATTAACATTAAAATATTTATTTGAAATATTGCACATAAAGCCATTGTATTGTGAAAAATAGTAGGATGAAAAGGATTTGTAGGAATGATGGGTGATGAAGCAAGTGATCAAGGAGGTTAGGAAGTACTAGTTGATCTAGTTTATAGGGATAATGAAGGTAAAGGATCAATTTTGGGTCCCATAAACAAAGAGGGACCCTCTCTGGGTTTATGTTTTTCTAGGAGAAACCCTGGGAATATCTCTTTTGTAGATACTTTGAGAAGAAAAGATAAAGCTAATAGATAAAAACCTTCTTGAAACCATTGTTTCTAACACAAAGGACAACTCAAGTGCTTTAAATGGAGTACAACATCCATATGGTCCCATTGGATGAGGAGGACATCCAGGATAAGGTACATGAGTTTAAAAATAGTTTGATTTATAAGTATTGGAGCATGTCTAAGTATATTAATCATTAAAAAATAGATCTATCTAAAATATATACTAAGAGATGAATAGTTTGTAACCCTAATGGCCAAGGGTTTTTTCCTGGTAAATTTTACTCAAGCAAAATATTGCATTATGGTTTTTGTAGATTGACCATGGATTTTGGGTCATTTTAGTTTGTACATGCAGCCATGGGAACTAAGGTTTAACCAAAATCAATAGGTTCTGAACAATATCCTAGTTTGGACCCAAATATTTGGTCTTCCAAAATAATTTTATCTAGAAAAATGCCCTAGAGGGCATTGGGAATGTCTTGGGAGAATATGTTATGATAGCCTTGAAAATGGAAAAATATCTCAAGCAATTTATGTGCAAATATACTTGAAGGTAGATCTTTATTGTCTACTAGTAAAGAAGGTGGAGCTTGATTATATCCTTGGGAATTATAGATATGATATGAACTATGAAAAATTACCCTTATATTGTGATTGTTATCATGCAATTGGACATTTGGTGAATTTCTACCCTTCTAAGGTGTAGGAAAACAAATAAACAAAGCAAAAATAGCCAAAGGAAGTAAAAGGAAAAGTAAATGAACAAGATGTCATAGAAAAACAATAGTTCGATAATAGAAATATTGAGTTGACTCCTATGGAGTATTCAATTACCTCGAAGAAGAAATAAATCACAAGGGAGGAGTATGAAGTAGCAAGCAAGAAAATAGCACAACCAAATGAAGCATAGGAAAATGAAGAATGTCATAAAGATCTATATAAGGATGTTGAGGAAGCAGAAAATAAAACTTTTAGAAGAGGGTGAAATCGTTAGATAAACATAGATAAAAATGAACAAAAAATTATAGGGTGACAATATAGCTAAAAGAAAGGTAAAAGAGCACCAATAATATCTTGAAGGTTCATAGGTGAGTGAGGTCATTGGGAGTAAGTTCAATAGAGAGTATGCAATAGGAAGAAGCTAGAAGACATGGTAGGCTTGAGTAGGGGTATAGGTGTAACCCCAAGTCATATATCATGGACTATAAATATAGAAAAGGAATTAGTGGATGTAATACAAGTCTACGTAAAGGAAGTCTTTAAAAGGGTATAAAAACTCATGGTTAGAGGGAAATTTTGATTTTTATTTCATGGAATGTTAAGGGTTTGAATTCCTTTTGGAAACATACATTATTTAAATCATATATAAGTATAACAGGGTAGAAAAATTAATTCTATAAGAGACTAAGTTAGGAGCAAGTGAAATGAAGAAAATCAACAAAAAAATTTGGAATAGAGGAGAGAGTAGGGTTGTCATAAAAATGATATTCTTAAGGCCTTATTATGTTATAGAACCAAATAATATTCAATGGTGTTTTGGTGGAATGATTTAGACACATCCTTATCATTTTCCTAAAACATTAGATCACTTATTAGTATGGTTTTCTTCCAATATTTACACTCCAGATAGTGTATATCAAAAGAAGATACTTTGAGATTATATTAGATATAGTAGTCAAGCTATCCTAGAGCATAAATGGTTAAAAGTGGGTGAATTCAATATCCCTTCAAGACATAGTGAAAATAAAGGATTAAAACAAGGATTCACTCAAGCCATCAGGAGTTTAGCAAATATTATTATGGAACAAGGTTTAATTGACCTTGTTCTATAGGGAATTCAGTTCACCTAGAATAGTAGAATATTGGGAAAAATGAGGATCTAGTCTCAATTGGATAGAATCATAGTGACCCCAATATAGTTCATGGAGGGCTTCCAACCTAGATTAAAATATGGTGGTAGAATAGATTTAAACCATACTTAATTAATCATAGAGATAGGCAAAGATAAAAATAGTAAAATATACCCATTTTATTTTGGGATGATGTGTACAAAGCATCTAGACTTGGAGAATAGGGTAAGAGTGTGGTGGAACACTATAGTGATAGGTAGTAATATGTTTAGCTCTCCCAAAAGCTCGTAATTCTGAAGAAAAAGTTAAAAAGGTGGAACAAGGAAGTGCTTAAAAACATCTTTCAGAGGAAAGATTTTTTGGAAAGTAATATTAAGTAATTAGAATATATAATACAATTGTAAGGCAATATAGAAGAATTACTTCAAGAAAAAATAATTGATCTATGTCAATTCCATGATCTTCTAGTCTTAGAGGAGATTAACTAGATGTAGAAGTCTAGACACTCATGGATTAATGAGGTTGATATAAACATTTCTTCCATGTATCAACCATGATCAACTACGCACAAAATAAGATACAATGCATAAAAAATTCTCGGGTTGTAATTTGGAGGAATATGAGAGGATTGTAGGGAAATTAATGAATTATTTCAAAAATGTCCTCTTGAAAGAAGGTCAAGAAAATGTAGGAGGAGAGAAATTTTTCTATGTAACATTCCCCAACTGATAACAGAAAAGTAACAAGATTCCTCAACCAAACTACTTGTAGAGGAAGAAATTGATAAGGTGTTGTTCACTTTGGTTAAGGACAAGGCACCTAGGAAAGATGGCTTCTAGGAAAGTTTCTTCCAATTGCTTTTTATTATTGTGAAAATAGAAGTGGTGGCACCTATTGCAAAGGTATATTACAAAAGAAAATTTCTCAAGGAATGGAACAACACTTTCATCACTCTAATCCGCATGAAGATGAAAATAGAGTCCTTTCCATACTTTCAACCAATCAGCCTATGTAAAACAATTTTTAATATTTTGTGCAAGGCTATGGCTTTACACAGGAAACCCCTTCTCCCTAATCTCATATTAGATAACCAATAGGAATTTTTTAAGGGGAGATAAATCCTTTATGAGATAGTAGTAGTTCATGAAATATTACACAAGTACCTAGGTGGGGAGGATCTAGGTCACATCCGTAAGGAGCAGGAGCAATGTAAGCATCCCATTGTGTGGAACCATTTGTTGGAGAGTATAGACATGATCAAGAAAGATATTAGATAAAAACTGGGGTTTAAGAGAGATCATCAACTTTTTTCATGACCTTTGGTTAAGGAATAACCCTTTAAGACAAGATGACATGGAATATTTTAGTAGATTTTATCAACAAATATATGGGTCATAGTATAAGCATGATAAAATAAATATAAGGTGTGTGATTGATAAGTGCACTAGAACTTCATGGTCTCACCAAACTAGCCAAGTCCTCATGATATTAAAGTCCTCATTTATTATGCTAAAATGATAAGATACATACCACTAGGAGAGAACCTTATAGGTGGAGTATATAGTGAAGATAGAGTATGAGCATATTATGGAGTTGAGAAGCAAAGAGAAGACCTGGATGAGGATTTGAGAAAGTTCAACCATACCCAAAATCAAGGCCTTTGGACAGTTAGTGGCACATAAAAAATACTATCGATGGAATAGCTTAAGAGGTAAGAGTTTCAAGGTCCATCATGTCCCTTATGCAAAGAGGTCGAAGAATGAGCAATATCTATTAATGCATTATGTTTTTAGTCCAAAATATGGAACAATCTACTCCAGGACTTCTAAGTCAAGTGGGTTTAATCCCAGGGGATCAAGGACTTACTCACTTAGCAGAGAAGTCCCTTTACAAATGCCATGTTGGAATATCTATGGATAATGATGTCATTGATATTCATGTGGAATGTGTTTCTAGAAATAAACTGATGCACCTTCCAAGGAGAAAAATACAATAAAGCTAGAATCTACAGTAAAATTATATCAATAATGGTTGAAAATTTAGGTAGTATTTAGGAGAATATACCACATGCTTATGAGCATCAATACTTGAACAATTAGGGTATCAAAATTATGCAAGGGATCCCACAAAAATAACTTTTTTATATTGGTATATGGTTAGGTGTAGCTATCCACAACAAGGGTGGCTGAAATTAAACAATAATGGTGCCTCAAAAGGGAAACCAAATTTGGTGGGTGGAGGAGGAGCAATAAGTAATTAAAAAGCTGAATCGGTGGGGATGTTTACAAAAATATTCCACATAATAATTAGCACAATGATAGAAAGTAAGGCCTTGTTCATGGTAATGGATTTGGCAAAGTAATTGAGGGCTAGAAAAATTGAAATAGAGTATTAGTATGATTATGAGGTTTAGGTTAATTGGGTCACCAAGAAGTATGGGTGTAACTAGGAAATACAAGATTCCATATAAGAAATTAGGGACCAAATATGGAGCCCACATAACTATAGGGTACAACACATTTTGAGGGAGGAAAATAGTTTAGCAGACACATTAGCAAATATAGAAGTGACATAGGAAGTAGGCTAGTCTTGGAGATCAAGTGAGCCAATCCCAAAAGCAATAAGTAAAATAATTATAAAAAACCAAGAGATACTGGAAAATTCCAAGAATACTTTTTAATTAAAGGAAAAATAAGACAAGTGGGAAATATTGGAGAGAAGAGTCATAGATTAGACAATAAATTAATCAATTACCTAAGTGGTTAGAAGGATAGTATGAAGTGCACAACAACAAAAGAGGTTTGATTTTTAATTTTGGTGCAACAATGGATAAGTGAGTGAGGTCTTAGATAATTTCTTATGAACAAGGGTTAACCACCAATTTCAAAAAAATACTAGACACATCTCTCTCTTATAGGAAGAGCATGTTGTTGAAGCTTTTATTGACTTTTCCACTGTAAAATGGAGTACAACATCAACAAAGCACACATATGAGTTCTTTGGGATAATATTAAGAATAGAGTATATCCCTCACCATAGAAGTAATGCAAGGTGAGCCTCCACCCTTTGGAAATATTTCATGGCTAATATTTTTTTGTGTTTTAGCTAAAATATTATCTAAAGTTTTATATTATTTTAAGCACTATTTTTTGTTGTGATGGTATTGTAACTTTTTAGTTTTTGTTGTGCAAAGGAGGTAAATGTATCTAGTTAGATTTGATGTATGTAGTGGGAATAAGGGTACCCATTTTTAGGGGGTTTTATAACTAGTTTAAGGATGTAGTAAAAAAACTCGTTTACCATAATTAACAAACAATTGTATTAAATTATTATTTATTTATCTATTAGTTTAAGGACCATAATTTTTTCCCTATAAATTGTTTATATTATTTAGGACCTTTAGAGACATCTAAAACAAACACATCATAAATAGGGATGATTTTATGAGTTAATTTTTGCAATATAAACAATAAATAGGAATGATTTGATGACTTAATTTTATAAATTAAATTTTCCTAAAATATCAATATATATTTATGAGACCAAAACTTTTCTTTAATTTTAATATTCCATATAAGAGGCATGCTATTATAGGAATTTGAAGGGATATTATGATTAGCCTTAGAAATTTGCTTATAAATAATTACCTTACTCAATGATGTTTATGATAAATAACATTAAAATACTTTTATTAATCACTTTTCAAAGTTGGAATCTTTTATATGATCGTATCATTTCATTTAAAAATAATTGGTAGAAGTAAATATGTAGTAAAAAAATAAAAATTGTAGGAGAGGATGGGCATATAAAGATAATTTAACTTTAAAATAGAAAAAATTATATATAATTTGATGTAATATCTAGCTATAGCCTCTAATAAAATAATGAAGAGATAGTGGAGATTAAGACATTTTTGTTGTAGATGTTTAGAGCTAACCAAAAATAAAAATTTTGGAGTTGAAAAATGCATTGATAAATTTATTCATATTAACCATTATGGAAACCAAAATGTTTTTATTAAACCTTTAGATGAAACTTCTATGCTAGCTATAATTTTTTTTAACTAATTCTTCAAGGGTGATGCATTTAAAATAGAGTGAAAATATTTGTTTTAGTTAAAAAATATTTATAATAATATTTTAGACTTATATATAACTATAATTAATAGTATAATTTAATATATAATACTTTACAACAAACATATCAATATCTAACATTTCTTGTCGACTTTTGTTTTAGATTTTTTTTTTAAACATGCAGGAATCTGTAGCCACCATGGTTATCTACGATGTCTACCTCTATGACTATAATGTTGCATCATTTTAATTTTTTTATGCCACTGAAAGCACCAAGAATATGAACAAGCATTCAATCTAATGAGGCTTGAGATTTGTACCTTGGACATCCATCCCCTTTATGGAGTTTTGCCAAACCAATTGGTATACACCTTGAATCTACTTTTGTTTTAATTTTTATTAATAATTATATATACATTTTAATTTAGTTTAATACATTTATTAAATAATATTTTTTTTATTATATGGATGAAGGAGATTTTAAACGAATCCCCAAACCTTTACAAAAAGAGAGAGATCCTGCCCAAAGGAAGGATGCATAAATCAAACAAATCCAAAATACAACTAAAAATAAATTAGAAGACCACAAAGACCATCAACACAAATATATAATTTATGATTACTTCAATCTCCCTCTGCCAGCTTAGCGTGTGGGTCAACGAAGAATGACTATTAAAACTGATTGGGTATTTATTAACCCGCCATGGATTACCATTACCTTTCTTCTTTAAAAATTTTTTGACATGAAGGAAAACACATATATCCTCAAAATTCATCATTTCCAAGTATATAAATGTGATTTGAATTGAAATTTTGGTGCCAAAACGCTCGAGATATTTTCCTCATACTTTGGAAAATATTGTGTCATTAAGACTTTGCATGTTTTTAAAAATGGCATCCGATAAATCTTTGGATACACTCTATAAAATATTTATTTTTATAGGGTTGGTGTTGTTATCATTAGATAAAAGTATCAATTAAAACCCGACCCTACCTCCACATAAATATCGTGTAGTTTCCTTCATGCCACCTAGGATGGGTCATGATCATCTAGAACCCCCACCAATAGATGGTTATGAGAAGCAAAAGCAGTAAAGAGAACATGAGCACCCTGCATTGTATCATGGTAGGACAAAAAATATTTGAATTTGAAAAAATGTGGGGATTCCGAATCAACCACAATAACTTGGATTTTAGGTACATAATGCTCAGAAAAGCCAAATTGAGAAAGGGGGTGAACTACCTTGACCTGGACATATCATCAATAGAGATAATATTCATCAAGAATTTATCCCTCCAAACATTTAAATATTCTTGATTAACCCCTTGGTTAGCCAAGAAATCAACATATCAATTTCCTTCTTTGAAAGTGTGCTGAAATTGGACCTCTCCCAAATTTTGGAGTAACGACTAGACTTGCAAGAGAAGATTCAAGATGGTCCAAGTAGGAGTTTGAATACCTTTTGCCATTTTTATAACATTAAGAGAGTCCCCCTCAATAATTATATTTTTTTAGTCTAAAGAAATAGCCTGAAAAGCACCTTGAAATAAAGCTCTTGCTTTTGCAAAGTGGCTAGTCTGAGTTTCGAAGTTCTTATAAAAGGTAGGATTATTTCTCCATTATGGTTTTTTACAAGCCCTCCACACCATAGGGTCTAAGGTTACCTCTAGAAGCTCCATAAAAATTCAATTTCAACTAGCCATGAGCGGGTGGTTCCAACTTCATCCTGGATTGACCTAGAGGAGCCCTGGGATTAACCAACTATGGATGGGGGATAAATCCTATATATTTCTCAATAAAGGACTCCTTGACCACCGAGACAACTTTTAGATTAAGGCTTTTGATATTATCCATAGTGAACATTATCACTTGTAAAGCAATATTCATGGTTGAATGAGATAAATTCTTAAATGCCCTAGAATTTATTTGCTTCCAAATACACCCCCAAATGTGGGCCAAACCAAAATTCCAAAAGCAGTGAAGTCATGGAGAAATTAAGGGGGATGTCCATTGATCTATTAAATCTATAAGAATACTAGGAGAATCCATTAGAGCCTAGATTCATTGATAAAGAAACTAAAAATATTTTGTGTGAAGGGACAATTGAGTAAAGGATGGCCATGAGATTCTTCTACAAATCTGAACAAGAAACAAGAGTTAGAAAAAATAATACCTCACTTTTTTAGGTCATCCAACGTTAAGAAATTTCCCTGAGTTACTAGCCAAAAAACTATATTAATCTTTGGATCAAACATTTTTACTATATTTGCTTCTTGGGGAACCATGAATTCTGTGACCCTTCAATCAAGAAATATGCTAATTTAATAGAAAACATCCCATTCTTCTCTGGACTCTAGATAAATTGATCGAGGGTAATTCTCCCAGGATTGATAATCCATTTAAGAATATTAGATAGTTATTTGAAATCTAAAACCTCCTCTTGGTGAAGACCTAGAAAATAAAAATATTTCCAACAAGGATGATCATCAAACCTTTCAAAAAAGTCACTTACCTTAGCACCCCAAAATTTATTAGTTATTGGTTTTATCAAATTCATATTTAATATGGCCCCCTTTGATATCTCATCTGCCCAAGAATCATTCCAAAAATTTATGGACCTCCCATCACCCAAACACCATATACCACCTTTAGAAATATCCAACTTTTAATTAGACTTGACCAAAATTCTAAACCTTGAGGAGGGAGTGGGACATTTAGAAATTGGATTATGTTTTTCAAATATTTATCTTTAACAATATCTATCCAACTAATCCTATCATCTTAAACCAACTTCCACTCTTGCTTGGTTACTAGAGCTTTATTCATACTTTTCAGTATTATGATGTTTAACCCACCCTCTTCTTTCTTACTATAAACCTGGTCCCAGGTTACAAGATGAAATTTCTTTTTCTCACTTGCACCAAACAACAAAAATGACCTCTGGATTTGTTCAATATTTTCTAGAATCTTACCAAGAATTCAAAAGAGAGATAAGAAATACACGGGGATACTCTAGAGAGTAGGTTTAACTAGCATTAACTTCCCTGCCTAGCTTAATAAAGAACCTTTCCATCCCACCAACTTCCTTTGGACCCTTTCAACCATCGATTTCCATAGGGATGACTTAGAAGCACCAAAAACCATTGGTATCCTTATTTAAATCGATGGAAGAGAACCAATCCTACATCATAGAATATTCACAATTCTCCTCTATCTAATTTTTGGGGTATTAAAGAAAAAAATTATACTTTTTTAGAATTTCTGACCTATCGAGAGCTCAAAGTCTTCCAAAATTCCTTTAATATCTAAATCCAATGGGACTGAATAAATGAAGGAAAGAAGAGTATCATCAATGAATTGGTGATGGGAAATTGGGTCGATAGAAATAGTTGAATTTAACCCTTTGATTATAGGATTTTATTTAATGTAATAGCCTAGTGATTCAGCCAAAATAAAAAAGAGGTACAGGGATAAAGGGTCCCCCTGATGAATATCCCTGCAACTTCTAAAATATCCAACTGGAGACCCATTAACCAAAACTAAAAACATAGTAGAGGGAACACAAGTTTGAATCCAAAATTATACAATACCCTAAATAAGAAGTCCCATGAAACCCTGTCATATGCTTTTTTTATGTCGAACTTGAGAAGATTCCCTGGATTGTCACTCTTAACTATCAAGTGAATAATTTCATGAACTGAATTCCATCGAAGTTTTTTCTACCAGCAATGAATCCACTTTACGAAATATCAATGATATCTTGGTAGGATATATTTCAACCTATTAGCAAGAGTCTTCATCAAGATTTAAAAATAGTATTATAAAAACTGATTGGCCTAAGCGAAAGATCAATGATATCTTGGTAGGATATATTTCAACCTATTAGCAAGAGTCTTCATCAAGATTTTAAAAATAGTATTATAAAAACTGATTGACCTGAAAGTCATGAATTCCTTAGTATCAACTAACTTAGGGATTAGAACTAGGAACGTATAATTTGCATCCAAAGGGACCAACTTTGTTGATTGGATTTCATTAAGGGCATTACCAATATCCAGGTCCACACTATGCCAAAATCACTGAAGGAAGATTGGAGGGAAGCCATTTGGTCCCGATGCTTTTAGACCTCCCATAGAAAAAGAAACCTCTATGATTTCATCATCCTTGAACGGATCACACAAGTAATTGTTTATCTCTTTAGATATGAGAGATGGGATATTGACCAACAATATATCTTCAACTTGAAAATTTCTATCTAGGGATGAGAAGAGGAGTTCTTTGAAGAAATTAATTAACTCCAATCTAATCTCCACAATTTCATCTATTAAGTCCCCATTAGACTTTCTAATTGTCTTAATCCTATTATTTCTTCTATGTCTCAACATGGTGGAATGGAAAAATTTTGTGTTAAAATCCCCCTCTTTGATCCATAGGGATCTAGCCTTTTTCCTCCACATAATTTATTCTTCTGCAAGGAAATTATGAAGATTAGATAGAATAGATTTTTTCCTATTCCTTAGATCATCCAAAGCATCCAAATATTTAGAATTATATTCCATCTCCTAAAATTGGTTCTGCAAGTCAACTTTCTTAGCATTTATATTTCCAAAAACAATTTTGTTCCATATTTTTAGGTTGGCTTTTATGAATATGATCTTAGACGTAACATGAGCCATACGAGATCCCTAGAAGCTATGATACCACCATTCCTAAACTTTAGTTTCAAGATCCTAATGTTGTAACCACATCACTTTAAACCTAAATGATCAAGGAAATAAGGCCAAGTCCTGCATCTTTTCTAACATGATTGGGTTATGATCTTAGGTCAATTTTGGGAGAGAGCAAAGAGAAGTGTCACTATAAAAAGGGATTCCCTATTTTGACACAAACATTCTATCCAAACTTATTTGAATGTTCTGGTTTTTTAGACAGCTATTACTCCAAGTGAATTTGGAGCCTTTCAAATTGATATCCATCAATTCTTGAGAATTAAAAAATGAATATAAATCCATCATTCTACTGGAGATCGAGGTTCCACATTTTTTATTGGAAGGATACAAAGGTGTATTAAAATCACCAAAAAGAAGCCATGCCTCCCATCTGAATATTTCCCTCATAGCTCCCAAATAATCCCACAACATTGATCTATTCAGGATAGAATTTGGGGCATAGATATTGGAAGTAATCCATTTGAACCCCAAATATTTTAAAGAAAATAAAACATTAATAACCTAGTAAAACATAGATAGGGTTTATCCATCAATATTTTTAGGGTCCCACATACATAACAGGACCCCAAAGGCACCATTAACCGAATTAGCCATAAAATCAACCTCTTTCCAAACTCTTCTTTTAACTACTACAAGACCACTATCCATTTTAGTTTCCTAAAGAATAATAATATCAAAATTAAAGTATTTTCTAATAGATGCCACAGCTCTCTGCTTTGAAATATCTTTAAGACCCATAATATTCCACAAGGGAGCTTCATTTACAAGGTTTGATACGAATACCCCCATCAGGAGATTAGGGGGAATAGAAAAATGAATCAAGTTTAAGATGTTTACCTTTTGAATCCAATTTTTTGAACTTGAGTTGGGTTTGAACTCCATCCGCAACATCAGCCTCCACCTCTTTTAGCCTGTGAGAATTATTGGATGACTTTCCCACTTTATTTACCACACCCACATCAATATAACATTTCCAAAGACTTCTAGTCTTCCCCGATGACTTCTAGTCTTCCCCGATGACTTCTAGTCTTCCTCGAAGACTTCTAGTCTTCCCCAAAGACTTCTAGTATTTTACTAGGAGAGTCTTTCTTCTGGAGAGCCTTCCCCCTAAATGGAATATTTAATTTCACCCAACATTAGAAGAAAAATTCTTAAGGACACTTTTTGAGGAGATCCATCTCCCAAAACCTCCTGAAGAGTCTCAAACTCATCTTGGATTACCTCCTACAAATGAAGGTAGGGGAAAGAGTTTTGGAGAAACTCTTGAGGAATGATATATTCTATGACCAAATATTCATGCTCAAGGAGAGGAAGTCCCGAATAAGAGCTATCCAAGATTACAATTTTTGTTCCATCGAATTTACCATTTGCCTTCAGGGGTTCTTCTACGATCCACTCCATCGCTTCAGGGGGTTCACTTGATGAGAGCACATGCTTAGAGATAATATTTTTCCCCATACTCTAACATTAGCTTTGATGTTTTTCAGGATTCGTATTTGCCTAGATATTTTTAGGAGGGGCATTTTTGTTCTGAATATTATTGGGACAAGATCAAGTAGAATCCAAAGTTGCCACAAACAAAACATTTAACAAGTCTATTCTTATATATAATGGGTTGAGTCCAAGTGCCCTACTTTAATATGATATCAATATAAACCGGTAGTTCTGCTTCAAGATCCATCATCAAACACATCCTAGAAAAAATCATTCGGGACTTAGCTCTGGTCGTAGAATATATCAATACCAAATACCCTATAGCTTTTGCTATCCCCCACATAATATCCTCATGCCAAATATGGAAGGGCAGGTCAGGAAGCCTCACCCACAGAGGAGTCAGGTTAACTTTTTAGGTCCTGGGATTAAAATCTGATCCTCATTTTCACAAAAAAATATCCCTTTTCCAAATAACGAAGGTCCTCCATTAAGGATCCACTTAGAGTCTTCCTCATAGTTGAGCTTGATAATGAATAATGCATTGGGCATCACCACTATGTCCAAATATCCTTTGGGATTCAATTTGATTAATGTCCATATTCTAATGGCATCAATGTCAGGTATACCTCCCTTGAATGAACCAACCAATTTCGACAAGCCTTCCTCCATGGATACAACCAGAAGCTCATACAGAATGATTAACTTGTTGTACAAGGGGAAAATGTCAAAAATACTCTTAGAACTACTAGCAGCTAGACCTTTAGTGGTAATTTTAGCAAAGGAACACATACCTATATGGAGGAAAAGTCTTGGGATTTGGTACCCACCTGAGAGAATTCCATTTGGACTCTCAAACACTTCGATATGGGGAGATTCTCCATCCCAAAACACCACCTTAGTAGATGGACCATCATGAGAAGAATCACCCACTCTTATATCCACCTTTTCATCGACCTGTTGACCTACTTCAGACACCACCACCTGCACAACCACCACATTCCAACCAGTGACTTTAGCCTATAGAGCACCCCCACTAGCACTGACCACATCACTTGAATTATGCATGGTCCCGCCATTCTCAGTTTCAAATTCATTGACTCTCATTTTCTAACCCCTAAGTTTTAAAATAAAACTAAATTTTAAAAATATAATATAATTGAATTAAAAGTTTTAAAATCCTATTTCTTTATTTATAGTGCATTCCACCAACATGTAATAATAATATTGTGGTCGGTATTTTAACCCACCACAAATTAAAAAGATAAAAATCTTAAGTCCATTTTATTTTGGAAGTTCTAATCTACTGAGCTACATGAAAAGTGTTGATGCATTTTACTTAGAAAGTTATATTATAGAAAATTAAAGTGTTGGATGTGTTTATTCTTGTGTGAATGAAAAAAAATGCATGGTCTTATTTATGGGTAGTTTCTTTAAATTATTAGGTATGGGTAGTTTTAGTTCATGGTCTTATTATTGGGCAGTTTCCTTAAATTAGTACGTATGGGTGGTTTTATCCCATGGTCTTATTTTTAGGATGGTCTTATTTTAGTCCATGGGATTTGTTTTGGGTGCTACATATGCTTATATATATTGTAATTACTTTGTTAAAGATGCACCAAAATACGCATATGAATAAGAATAATAAGACCAAAGAATTTGTCACTTTGAGTTTTTGCTAGTTTTCTTGATCAAGATTTTCCAAGATAAATATTCATTTTTATTATGTATGCATATTATTTTTCCTTCTATTTTTCAATTCTATTTGCATTAATATATCAATAATAGATTTTTCAATCTCTTCATCTAGTATCGAAGCATGGTTATTGGCTTCAAGGAGATGTTTTTGTTGCTAGGTTTCAACTCGGTCTGAGAAGAGCAAGGGTATCTTAGGTTTGTGATAAACCTATTTTTGAGTGGGAGTTTTATGCAAGTGAATCTAGTGTGAAGGAAGGATGACATGCTTGTTGCTCTTGTACTTCAAGAGAAAGTTTTGAAACAATCAACGACATGGTTTTGCTACCTTGTTATTATGTTATGCTAAGCATGAAACACTTACCCGTATAATGAGTTGGAGGGATTGTGAGGGTTAGTGTGTTGTGTCCCTATGAGGTGTTGTGTGGGCTTGTTCATGTACCAAGCTAGAAGGGATAATGTGGTCTATTTTTTACCTTGTACTTGTAAAGTATTGTTGGACTGTAACATGGTGGTGCTTGGATAGTGCTAGAGGAACTATGAGGGCATGTTGTTGGATATCCATTTAATGGCATAGACACTTGTGCAGTGAGTGTGTTGTGTTGGAAGGATTCACGTGTTGCTCTTGTGTGGTGGTACGCCATGCTAAAAAGAGTAGTTAGAACTATGTATGCACTTTCTAATAATTTTCTTTCTCTTGTGTGATGGTGGTTTGTGTTGTAAGGGGTAACGAGCATCATTGGTGTTTTGTTCCTATGTTGTGTAAGGATAAAACATTAGATTTGGAGCCATGGGATAGTTTAAGGGTCATGAATCCTAAGGTGTTTAGATTATATAAATGGTACTATGTGGGCAATGTGATAATGTACGATGCTCTTGTGAGGTGAGTATGCTATATTGGAGGGATAGTTGATATTATGGATTGAACTCAAATTCCATTTTCTTGTTGGTATTAGGAGTGCTTAGAGTCAGTTGGCATTGTGGCTTCTCTAGTGTGTGAGGAGTTTGAGTTGTGTTTCTCTTTTATACAAGAGTTTTTAATGAATAGGGAAACAAGAATGAATGAAGGTTCTTTGTTCTTGTGTAATAGGATGTTGTTCTAGAGGAGCAAAGGATCATATGATGGATAGTTTGTTGGGCTCAAGGTCTATGTGCCTAACTAAGACCTAGAGAGTAGGTTGTGAGATGAATCTTGGAGAAGGATTGTCCATGTTAGCTTTGAGTACTCATCGAGCATTATCAATGGATCTCGACCTGGTGTGAGTGTGTTGTAGTCTAGGGATGGTGATGGTAGTTTTTTCATAATAGTAGGTCATAGGGAATGAGCTCAAGATGAATGTTCTTTAGTTTTGTGTGGTAAGATTTCATATTAGAGGAGCAACTAGCATTGATTGTTAGAGTTAGAGATCTCAATGAGGAGATCCTATTTGTGAGAGGAAATATGTCTAAGATATGAAATAGATTGCATGAGAACTTGGTGTCTTTTGCTAAGTTGCAAAAAGAGGCAATTTTGTGTTGAATAGTGTTGTGGGTACTAATTCAGGCATCAAGATCTAGTTCTTCTACAATCAAACTCTCCAAAGGTGAAGGAACTAGACTATTGAGCTAGAGAATGAGACACGTGTCTTCTAGGATATGGGAGAGTGCCTAGAAAGTTTAAGATGATTGCTACAAGTACAAAGAGTTCAAGTAGTAGTAGGGTACTTTAAGTGCATAGTTTGATTTTTGGTGGAGAAACCTGGTTGATGATCTAGTAGCATGTAGAACCAAGGGAAGTGTGGATTCTTGGAAGGATCTTAGAGTGAGAAGTTTCAACATAGTATACAAAGTGTCTAGTAATGAGCCATGGGATTAGGTGGATATCATTAGTTGCAAGTTAGAGGATGTCAATGGAGTTCATTGACTTAAAGAAACTGAGGTTGTGAAGGATACCTAGAACCCAATGGAGTGAGTGTGTATAGTGGGGTGAGTCAATATTCTAGAACATCACAAGTTGAGACTCGTGGTGTGAAGGCTTCAGGGCAATCATCTAAAGAAGGATAATCCATAATTGTTATGTGTTTTGAGGGTTCAATTGGTTGATTTAGATGGTATGGGTGACTAAGGATAGGGGTAATCTATGGACTTAATACCAAGGAATGGGTTGATTCAAGAGTGAAGGGTTAATTTTGTTGAATACTATGGTGGTGGTAATCAAGAGAATGCGAGTCATGATGTTAGTGATAATTTGCACCCATCACAATGATTTTATTATTCAACGAGCCAAAGAGAGTTGGACCTCTAGTTCTTCAAAGGTGCTAAGAGGTTAAAAGTAATTAATTCACCCATTGTAGATATTGAGCTTGATCCACCAATGGTCAAGATGGATGTTTTTGAGCTTATGCTTGTTCAGGAAGCATGGTCCTTAATCCACAAAGTTGATGTGGTGCATGGGATTATGGCACATGGTGGGTAAGGTTATCCACAATATGACCGCTCTTATGTATGGTATGTGTGCATGGAGATAGTGGCAGGCCAAACTCGTATGTCTTCTAATTTTGGTGTTGGGAGTAACTAGAGAGGGTGGTTGGCATTGGGATATCTCTTTGGTGCAAGAAGTGTTTGGAGAGGGAAATCTAAGTTGTGTTTGCTCATGTATATCATGTGCATGAAGAGAATAGGCAAAGCAAGTGTGATTACTTTCTATCCTTGTGTGGTAGGTGTGTTGTGCTGAAAGGGGTAGGGAGTGTTGTGCATGGATCTCTTAGTTCAATGCTAGAATGACAATGACCTCTTCTAGTGGATGCGATAAAGTCTTCAGCAACATTGAGGATGTTATTAATTTTAAGTGAAGGGGGCTATGAGGGATGAGTGAATCAACTTCCCTCCAACCCTTGAGTGCCTTGAGGTTCCAGTGTCATGAGTGGGCACATGGCAAGACTGATAAGGCAAATAGAGATAGGTGGATTTCTAATATTGTAAAGTGAGAGTGGAAAGGAGCGTTGAGCATAGTGGGGAAATTTTATCTGCTTTTGTTCCTTGAATATCATCATAATCTAGTGGTTAATTTGTTGGAAATTTTGAGTAATTGAGTTTTCATTGATTTCAAGAGTCAATTTCAGTGAGCAATGCAGGAAGAAGCGGTTTCTAAATCAGTGCAAAATAAAGTCCACATCAAATTGGTCAGGTCCAGTTTGAGGTGGTCAAATGAGGCTCAAAGAGCAATGAAGAGGCCCAAGAAAAATAATATTATAATATTTTATTATAATATTAAAAGGGGAGATTTAAATTAATTATAAATTAATTTATTAATTAATTTAATTAACTTCTAAAGTTATTAAGTTAATTATAGATTAATTATAATTTAATTATAAAATTAATTTATGTTAATTAAAATAATCCTAAAGTTAGGATTATAAAGTTTATTTTATAATTCAAATTATCCGTCCACGTTTACAAAGCTTGGTCTATGCATATAAAAGCGGGGCAAGACTTTGTCTAAACTCCATCCATGTAATTCTCATGTGCTATGCTCTCAACTATCATGTGCAAGGGAAGAGAATATTTCATGTTTCAAAGGTTTTAAGTGGTAGAGAATAAGACAAAGAGGATCAGAGCTCCTTCTTCAATGTGCAACACTGTGTAGCATAGCTGGAAATCAAGGGAGACACTAAGTTTTATAGGCTCATGGTGTCAGGTTCAAAATCTGCCAGCTTTTGTTTTACAAAGCATAAGTGTTTGTTTTTTGGTGCTACGCCATTAGGGAAGGCATTAGATTTCCTCTTTGTGGGAAGGCATGTAGCCTACGTGGTGGGCTAGCACCTTTCTAAGGTGCTTGACTGGAAGAGATTCCATGCTCAAAACCCATCGAGGCCCTTTTGCATAGTAAGAGGTATGCACTCATGATTTGCCAAGGTTAATTGCTATTTTTGGATTTGTTAAAGGTTGAATAAAAATAAATATTTGGGTTATAAATTTTAGTTTTAAATTTTATTATTGAGTATTTGAGGGAGATAAAAGGATAGGAAGCATTATTTTTTAGGGTTTGATTTTTGGAGGTTGTTAATTAAATATTGGAGATTATAAGGAGTAATTGAGTAATTGATTTTTGTATGCTTTGATGATTTATAATTT
Source organism: Wollemia nobilis (assembly GCA_028583015.1). NCBI lineage: Eukaryota > Viridiplantae > Streptophyta > Pinopsida > Araucariales > Araucariaceae > Wollemia > Wollemia nobilis. Next base: position 5,000,283 of record JAQPPZ010002224.1, read on the forward strand.
CAATGAAGGATTAATAAGGTGTATTTGAGTTTGATTATTTTTCATGATTGAGAAATATTTCTGAGAGTGTTAGTGTGATATTTTGTCATCTAACCATTGAAATCGGCAAAGAAGAAAATTGTGTTTAAGATAGTTTTTTTAAGGGCACTTCTACATCAAACAAAAATATATGGGCACATCTTCCTATAGAGTGATTATTGGATGTTGTGAATTCTAAGTTGGAGTGAAAAGGGTTGCTTGATAAGCATTGTTGAGTTTGGTTTTTTCTGGAATGAAAGTTGATTCTAGAAACCTTGTTTGATAAGCATTGTTGTAAATATTGAATAAAGCTTTCATATGCTTGAACTAGGATTTGTGAAAGAACATGAGTATCATTGTTATGTGATGTTGTGAACTATCTTGAACTAGGGTTTGTGAAATATTATGAGTATAATTGTTATGTGATGTTGTGAACTATCTTGAACTAGGGTTTGTGAAAGATCATGAGTATCATTGTTATGTGAAGTTGTGAACTATCTTGAACTAGGGTTTGTAAAATATCATGAGTATCATTGTTATGTGAGATTGTTTGATAAGCATTGTTGGAAATACGTGAGTGAGTGTTCATATGCTTGGACTAGGATTTGTGAGCAAGGATTATTTCATTGAGTAATTTATTGAGTGAAATTGGTTGAGCCTAGTCAAGTGGATTTGTTGAAGTGATAGTTCAAGTTCTGTGAAATAAATTATTCCATATTCTGAACTGATTTGAGAAAGAGGTTTAGTGTTTGTGAGTGTGAAACATATTGATTCTGTAACAATTCTCTATATGTTTCTATGGTAAATAGAGATACTAAAAGTGATTGAGCATTGTTGTGAATGTGAAGCATATTGAGTCTCTAACAATTCTCTATATGTTTCTATGATATTAAACAAGTTCTAGTAAGGACTTGTTGAGCAGATTTGAGGTAAGACTTAGAGAACACTTGTGCATAGATTGGTATGATTTTTTTTAGAAGCTTACAATACATATTTAAGGACAAATATTGTTGAGAAGATTGGACAAGTTCTAGAGAGGACTTGTGGATAGATTAGTGTGAGCTTTTGTGGAAGCTTACAAGGCATATTTGAGACAAGTATTTGAGAAGACTTGTGAGCAGAGTTGATTTATTGATTTTTTCAAACCTTAAGTTAAGGTTTGGGGTAGATCCAACAGAGTTGATTTGTGATTAAGTCAAGCTTTGTGTTAAGGCTTGAGGATAAATATTGAGGATAGATTTATGCTAGATCGAAGGACTGTGTTTAGTACAAATTTGAGGATAGAGTTTGGTGTAAATTTGAGGAAAAATTTGTGCTAGACCAGATACAAAGATTGAACATATTTGTGCTAGACCGAAGGATTGTGTTTAGTACATATTTGAGACAGTGTTAAGAGCAAGCTTTAGAGGTGACAAAGTATAGATGATGACAGTCTCTAGTGGATAGATATCCATTAGCCAGGGTAGTAAGGACAAGTATTCTGAGTGAAGATAGGATTCTTAAGTGGATATAGATCCATTAGCTAGTGTAGTGGAGGAAGTAGTTCTTCTAGAAGATCACCAGTCAGAGCAGAGAAGAAAGGAGTTCTCCTGTGGATAGAGATCCATAAAATTTATTAGGGGATTGGTGTCTCATTTGGATAAAGTTCCATAAACATTGTAAAATGGAAAGGATTCCTAGGATATTTATTGAGAAAATATTAGTGAAATATTTTCTCCGTGGAGTAGCCCACATTGGGTGAACCACGTTAAATTGGTGTCTTTATTGTGTGTGGTGATTTGTGCATTGCTTTGATTATTGTTGTTGATATTTTTATTGATACATTGCATAATATTGATTGGGAAAGAAAAGTAAAAAGTTGTCTTATATTGTTCACCGACCCTCTCAGTATAAGCTTGTGTTATTCATAAGCATAATTGGTTAGAGTAGTGTTGGAATGGGTGACCTCTTGCGAAGTCTTGGTGGTGCACCCCCTTGTTCTGGAGCTATGAGATGTTGTACAAGAAGGGTGGATGCTCTTGGTTCTTGTGTTGCAAATTTATTAACTAAGCCTATGAATACTGAGAAGTTTTCTTTGTGTAGGGAGACAATAGGTTTAGTTGCCTCAAGTAGCTAAATTTATGATTTGTATAGGCTACATTGCAAAGTATTCGACAAGTTGGAGATTTTTGGATGTGTTGTATCCTTTGTGTGAAGGAAAAAAATTGCATGGTTTTATTTATAGGAAGTCTCCTTAAATTAGTAGGTATAGGTGGTTTTATCCCATGGCCTTATTCTTGGGCAGTCTCCTTAAATTTGCATATATAGGTGGTCTTAGCCCATGGTGTTATTTTTGGGGTGGTCTTATTTTAGCCCATGGTTTTACTTTTTGATAGTCTCCTTAAATTAGTAGGTATGTGTGGTTTTAACCCATGCTTTTATTTTTGGACAATCTTATTTTAGCCCATGATCTTATTCTTGGGGAATCTCCTTAAATTAGCACATATGGGTGGTTTTATCCCTTGGACTTATTTTTGGGTGTTGTAGATGCCTAAATATATTGTAATTGGTTTGTTAAAGGTGTACCAAAATATGCATATAAATAAGAATCCTAAATATATTATAATTGCTTTGTTAAAGGTGTACCAAAATATGCATATAAATAAGAATAATAAGACTAGAGTATGAGATGCTACTCTGAGTTTCTGCTGGTTTTCCCAATGAAATATTTTCAATATAAATATTCTTGTTTATTGTATATGCATATTATTTTTCGATTATGTTTATATTAACATTTCTATAATAAATTTATCAATTTCTTCATCAAAGCTCAAACATAAAAATTAAATTAAATTAATAATATTAACAACAGCAGCCAAAACTCACATAAATCAATAATTAAACCTCCTAAATAAAAATCATTTGACTAAGTAATTTGACTCCAATTTCTATTTATATAGAAGGGCTTCCTCTCGTAGAAATATTGAATATGTATAGCATTTTAAAAATATTATATTGTAGATTGCTAATATGAGTCGATTATGGAGGTTTTCCACAATAACTATATATATAGTATTGTTTGACCCAATAAAAATAAAAATAAAAATAAAAATAAATATAAATATAAATATTTATTTATTTATTGTATTGTTAGCATTGGTTGAATTTTATTTCTTGTTGACCAACATACATATTCCAATTCTATCTTCAATACGATTAGGATCCTATATACATAAGACATTAGATTATATATTTTGCAGAGTACTCTGCAATCCTTGTTTCTAAAAAATTAAAAAAACGGTTTAAAATTAGGGTTGTACATTTTTATTTAAAAAATAATAAAAATATATAATAATTCATAAATAAAATTAAAATTATATATATTAATGTGAAATTATGTATTATACTTTTCCACCGTAGTCTGCTCTCCAACGGACGAGTGTTATACTCACGGATTAGAAACCCATTGATAGCTTAACTCACACAATAACAGTGTACATTTTACTATCATTTAAAATTTAATTATTATTTTATTTGTTATTAAAAAATTATAATATTTTGAAAAACAATTATCATGTAAATGCTTCGGAAGCTGAGCAATGGGCAATGTAACAGAAAGCAAAAAATATATATGATTTGGAGAGTAATTTAATAATTAATTAATATTTAATTTATAAAATATAAATAAATCATATTTGTATATCACATAATATATTTTTATGTTTTTAAAATTAAAAAATATTTTTGAAAATTTTATTATTAAATAATTTATATATTTATAATGTATAATATTTATTAAAAAATATTGATGCTTTGTGGTCTGGTTCCCACCTTTGTTCTGGTTTGTCTGGTTTGCCTCTGGTTTCTTCCAAGGTTGTTTCTGGGTTTTTTGTCCTTGTGGCTTTCTTTGTAGTGGTTGTGGGATCTTGTTAAAACCCTCTTTTTTTAATAGTACAAAAAAAAATATTGTTATTTAATCATGTAAGTAAAAATTTCAATATTATAATTGGTGTAATTTATGTATAATATGTTATTTATAATATGATACAAGCTGATCATCATTTTGGGTTAGGAGGGTTGGCTCTATCTTTGAAAATTTAGGAGATGACCATGGCCAAGCACATCTATCAACTCTAGAAGGGGAGTAATATTGGTAGGCAATATTTTGGAAATATTTTACAAAACTTTGAGTTGTACATGTTCTTTTTTTGCTTGAACTTGCTCTCAAGTCAAAGAATAAAGGAGGGTTTTATCTCCAAGTTTAGTGATCCTTTGGAATGCACATCAACTATTTCATGAAATGCCTCAACGAATAGATAGGTGGCTTAAGTGAACGACATAATCGGTAGGAGATAAAGGATGGAAGTGAAGAATAAATAGAGTGAAAATAAGATGCTAGCGGATGTAACTTGAAGTGCATAGCAAAAAGGAACCCTTTCACCTCTTTCTTAGGTTTGGAATGCAACAGGGACCCATGTGGATTGAAGTACTTCTATCACTCTAGAAGATAATAGAACCATGTATCGAAATATACATTGAGGAAGTTGTACATTAATTTTTTAACAAAATGTCTCAATGAGACTGTAAAACTTTGGGGCATGTTGCAGCAGGAAAGCATGAAGCTTGTTACAAACTTCAATGGTTGTAGTGCACAACAAGTGTTTGACCAAATGCCTCAATGAGGTTGTAAATATTGAGCCCATTACATCATGTAGGCTTAGAGCACAGGGGATTTATAGACTTTAGTGGTTGTTGTGCTCACCAAGTTTTTTACTAAAAGCTTTGATGAGGTTGTAAAACCTTTGGGACAATTTGTAACAAGCAGATAGGAGGATCAAACAATTTACAGATTTTAGTGTTATTTGACCTTGGGAATGCTTAAATGGTCATGGTTAGGGTAAACATGTCCTTTATATTACAAGCGGAGACCTAATATTGATGAAAAATATAGTACTCATGTACCAAAATATAAAATGTTGAATATGCTCTCCAAGTTTTTGAAAAAGTGCCTCAATGAGTTTGTTTAAGTTTTCGGCACGTTACAATAGGTAGTATTAAAGGCCATGGAATTTACCAATGTTATTTGACCTTGGAAAATTTTACATTGCTTAGGGATGGGGTAAACAATTCATTTGCATTACCAACCAGGATCTAAATTTGTTAAACAACATAGTTACCATGCACAGAAGTAGACAATATTGAAGATGTTCATCAAGTTTTTGAAAAAATGCACCAATGAGGAGGTTAATATATGGGCTTGTCGCATCATATTGGCATGAATCCCAATGAATTTACAAAATTTGGCTTTATTTGTCCTTGGAAAAGTCTAATTGCTCAAGTAAGCCAAGATACCTAAGGTACATCCATGGATCAAGATTTTTAAATATTGGTAGTGCTCATCTGGAAAAATCAATAAGATCCAAGAAATATTAAGTTTCCAAGGAATGAGAGTAGTTGAGGGTGGGGACTACATGATGGAGGATATGGTAGAACTAATGGAATATACACCAAATCTCGTGATAGATATATTTATTTTCCCTGCAAAATATTTTATAATAGCAAAGTGGAAGTCAAATAGGGAGACTACTCATATTTTTGATACTAGCCTTAGTCAAAAATCAAAGAGGAAGCCCATGGAGGACTCACTTCTATCTAGATCAGAGACCTCTTCTCAGAACCAATTACTTTCAACAATGGTTTTTGTTAGGAATCACAATGCTGAATTTTCCTTGTGCCCATATTCAATAGAGGATAGTCTTTCATATCCATTAGTGGACAGACATCCCAATTCTATGCCAAAAGAGTACCTGATCAAGGAGGTGGTACTTCAATCATAAATTCCTACCCTACCAACATGATAATAGATTTTTTACCTCACCCCATGGATATGTGCTTTTTGGATGGTGATTTAGGCTTTATGGTAGTGTGATCTTGGGAGGTTTCTTCAAAGAGAAGTACTAAGGAGATTCTTGGTGGGGAGTCTTGAATTTATTTAGGTTCATGCTTCTTGGAAGGGAACATGGAGGGAGGAGAGTGGTTAGCTAGGGAAAAGGTGGAAACACTAGTTACTTATAACATATACCACACATAAAAAAAAAGGAAAACAAAGTGTGTAAATCTCAGAGGGTAGAGTAAATTATTTTATTGTGAAGACATATTGTTGGATAGGGTTTTGGAAATGAAAGGGATATAACTAACAGGGAGGTTCTATGGTAGATTATACTCAAAAAAATCATTGGTGCAGTGGGAAGAGAGGGTGTGGAGCCCTCTATTATGATACACTCTTTATTTTAATATTTTGGTTAGAGATTGGTTAGCTTCTTCCTTCAGATCAATGAAGGATGCAAATAGAATTCTATAGAGAATATGGTATTGCGGTACTTATGCTCTATATTTGAAATGGTGGTCCCCTTATTTTGATCCAAGAAGGTAGTCTAAATTGATTCAACCTATATGGTTCAAGCTATAACGTTTACCCTTGGAGTTGTGGAATTTTAGAATTTTGAAAGAAATTGGTAATTAAAGGACGTGTCGATTTGGACCAAGCATGTCTAAGTGGATCCTCTTGATCTATTTCTATGATACTAGTGGCATTATATCTACGGGAGGTTCTGTTAGAGATAATAAATATAAATATTGGAAAGTGGCATTATGATCAAACACTTGACTACATGAAGATACCTTTTCGTTGCTCTCGGTGCCATGTGTATGGTCATCTAGCAGAAGATTGTGGGTTAAAATTCATAGGAAGGGATGGGAGAAGAAATTTTGATGAAAATCATAGTTCTAGTGGGAGAGTGGATGGTTTGGATGGTAATATAAAGGTAGGCATTAGTATACAGGAAGGTGGTGTTTGAACTCCTTTAGATGACAATGGTGTATAGGAGAAAGGTCATAACAATGTTGTAGATGATCTTTATTTCTTAAATGTTTTAAATATAGGGGATAGAAGGGATTTAATCAATGGGCAAATTGAGGGTTTATCTATACATGCTCACATAAGGGAGCTTGGTATTTAATCGAGGTCAAAAGTGGTTTTCCAACAATATAATGGTTCTCTTAGTTCTTTAAATCACACCTTTGACTTTAGGAAAACACCTGGGGAGGAGCCAATTACCCCCTTTTAGTCCATGATTATGGAGGGATGGAAATAGAAGGATCTCCTGAATGGAAATGGTACTTGGAAGGAAGACATGGATAAGCTGCCAACTAGTCTTCCTTCTATATTTCCTAAAATCTCTTCATTGTCAAAGTCTACATCTCTACTTTCATCCACTTATATAGAAAATAGTCTTTTAAGAGGCATCATAGATATTGTTATAGATGACAAAATCATTAGCTATTCTTGAGGAGTGTGAAATTTCAGGAGGACTTGGCCTAAATGTTGGTACCACTCATATTTTGGGGAGAAAATCATATATTCAACTTGCAAAGGACAAATATTTGAAGGATGTTAATAGTGGGAAATAAAAATATATATTTCGGGTACTTAGAGCATACCATACCCAAGAATTGGTTAAATAATGTTAATCCTTTCTCATAATATTTGAGGTTTGGATAGTGACTTTAAAAATACTACCCTATGTAGGTTAATGCAACTACATCAACCAAATATTCTATTACTTCAAGAGACTATGGGAGTGGGTACAAAAGTGGAAGGCATTCTTCACACTTTTTTAAAGGAATGGGATTTTCTCTCTTTGTATTATGAGGGTAGATCTAATGGTCTAGTTTTGGGCTAGCAGAAGAGGGCTTTTAGGGTTATCGATTCTATTTTTTTTTACCTCTAGGATATGAGTTGTACTTTTCTCAATGGGGCTTGAAAAATCCTTTGTGGTGGTGAACATCTATGGGTCTTATGAGAATATAATATAGTATTGGGATACACTCTTGGCAAATGATATTTTATAGGGAAATATAATACTAGGGAGAGATTTAATTCTACTTTGAATAGAGCTGAGATATGGGGGACAACAACAAGAAGCGACTCACATGTTGGTTTTTTTAAACATAAATTTGAAGTGGCTGAACTGGTTGATGTGGAGCCTATCAAAATTGTTCCTACTTGGAGTAATAATAGGGTGGGTGATGATTATGTGGTAAAAATATTAGAAAATTTTATGTCTTTGGTTCCCTACTAATGGCTAGTGAGAGAATCATATCATGGGTGGACCTTGGAGGTATCTTAGACCATTTTTCTATCTTCCTTCAAGTTGGCAATCTGGACAAGAAACCTCCCAGCCCTTTCAAGTTTAATCCAACTTGGTTGAAGGATAAGGATTTCCAAACACTGGTTAAAGAAGAATGGAGCACCTTTGATGAAAATTTAGGAAGCTCAACTTGCTTCCAATTTGCAAGTAGTTTAGGAAAAGTAAAACCTAATGCTTCTAAGTGGGCTTACAATAAGTATAGACAACAAATGCAGGAACTTACTCTCTTATAGAAGTAGATTTTTTATTTTTATGAGGTAGTGGATGATGGTTTCTCAGAGGAGTCCAAAGTTTCCATTAGAGAACTAGAAGAGAAAATAAGTAATATTTTTTTATCTTAGGAGGTCCAATGGAGGCTTAAAAGTAGAGCTATCTGGATAATTTAGGGGATAAAAATACAAATAAAAATTCACAAATTTTCCAATCATAGGAGAAATATTAACACCATTTTGAAAATACACAATGGAGATGGGTCAAAAGCTAGGTCCTTCAAAGACCTTGCAGCTCTCAATATAAAGCAATTAAAAAATTTGTTTAAAGAACCTACGAGGGTAAACTTGGCTGAGATTCTAAAACTTACCTCCTTCTTCCCTAGATTTGCTAATGATGTTAATGAGATGCTTCTAGAGGGAGTTTCTATAGAGGATTTAAAAAAAGTGCTTTCTACCTTTCAAAAGAACAAAATTCCTAGGCCAGATGGTTGGGGGGTTGAGTTCATTTTGGGTTTCTTTGAGCTAATTGAGGAAGATCTGCTAAGAGTAGTGGAAGAAACTAAAGCTACAAGGAAGATCCCAGTGGACATAAACTCAAAATTTATTGCATTGATTCCAAAGAAGGAAACTCCAATCTTTTATGATGATTTCATACCTATATCTTTGTGCAATTGCCTTTACAAAATTATTGCCAAAATCATTGCTTCAAGGTTAAAACAATTTTTTTTAGACTCCATTTCTAGTGATAAATTTGGGTTTCTTAATGGGAGATAGATCCATGATACGGTGGGAGTGGTTTAAGAAGGCTTGCATACAATAAACACAAGGAGACTTTCTATTTTCATTGTAAAATTAGACCTTTCTAAAGCATATGATAGAGTAAGTTGGTTGTATTTGAGGATCATGCTTCTTCACATAGGGTTTAATCTACAAATTGTAAATTGGATTATGGGATGTGTGACCTCTATGTCTTTTTCTATACTTATAAATGGTTTTGCTTCTAGCTTATTTTCCTTAGAGTGTGGTCTTAGACAAGGTTATCCTTTATTTCCTTTTTTGTTTCTTTTGGTGGTAGAAGGCTTGAGTAGGGCTACTAGGTAATATAGAAGAATGGGTTGATTAAAGGGATCAAATTGGGTACATCACTCTCTTTAACTCATATTTTATTTGTGGATGATGTTCTTTTGTTCTATGATGGTTCTCTTAGGGATGTTAACAAGTTTAATGATATCTTAAGGAGTTATTTTTTTGCTACTGGTATGGAAGTAAATTTGGAGAAGTCCACCATGTCTTGTTTTGGTCTTATGAATGAATATGCAAGTCTTTTTAAGAGTATTATTTTCTTTTCTAGGATTGTGTTTCAAGTAAGGATAAAATATCTAGGGTTATGTTTGAAGCCAAATAACTATGACATTCGGTACTAACATTGGTTGGTTGATAAGATAGACAAAATAATATCTTTGTGGTGCAATAGGTGTCTATCAATTGGGGGTAGAATAAATATTTTTAAATAAGTTTTGGAGGCTATTCCTAACTAGTGGCATGGGAAGGCTTTCATACCAGTTGGGGTGTTGGAAAAAAATAGAAAAAAATGTTTTAAATTCTTATGTACTGGGAAAAGAGACAAAGTAGCCATAGTCTTACCCAAATAAAAATATATAGAAAAACATAAGAAAGAGGGAGATTGGGGTATAAATAACATACATCATTTTTATAAAGCATTGGATGCTAGGAGTTTATGGAGATTGATTACACAAGAAAATATTTGGTGTAAAGTCATTAAGATCAAATATATTGAACCTCTTTCTATGGAGGAGTGGATAAGGAAACCTGACAAGCCTATCAACAAGGTGTCCATATTTTGGAAATTAGTTGTTCAAACCTTTCCACTTATAGGTAATTGGCTAGCTTGGAAAGTTGGTAATGGTGCTAAAGTGAGAATTGGTGCAAACCCTTGGGTTGGATGCAGTAATGAGTACAAACTTACTAAGGATATTTTACTATATATAATATGCAAGGCTTTTTACTCTCTCACAGGTGGCAAACCATGATGCTACTACTTTGTGGTAGCAAGGTTGGAAGAGTGTGTAACAACTTGGTCTTGAAGGAAGGAATGGTGAGTTATGGTATGCTTATGTGAGGGTACTCATCACCAGTCATGCTAGGATCAAATTGGAAGAGGATGATGAGTTGGTTTGGACTAAAAATACTATGAGGGGTGTGTATACGACTAAGATGGGATATAAAGCAATGTTTGCACATGACATGTAGGGGGAAAATATATGGTGGTGGAAACCTATTTAGAAGGTAATGATACCTTTAAAAACCATTTTTTTTTATGGCTAGCCTTCAATAATCGACATTTAATTTGAGATGTTTTAATGAAGTGGGTGTTTAAAGGTCCTTCGTGGTGTACTCTCTATCATGAGTTAGAAACTATCAACCATTTATTGGTTGGTTGTAGTTTTACTAAGACTATGTGTATGGAGATAGAGGTGATAACTGGGAGTACAAGTATTTGGCAAGGGGACACATTGGAAGAGTGTTTGAAGAAGTGGTTTTACAAGAATGATATAAATTCCTTCAAATATCTTCCCTTTGTGGTGGCATGGGGAGTGTGGTTAGCAAGAAATTTAGATATTTTCCAAGATGAATCCTTGCCAGTAATTCAAGTTGCTACTCAGATTTGTACTTTGCTTGTTGGCCTTATGAAATTGACTATGCCTAAATGGCCAAGATTAATCAAATATGTCAATGTAAATAAAATAGTTCCTTGGGGATATTTTGATGGTGCTTGGCAAGGTTTCATCTTATGTGTGGGTCAGGAAGAATACTCAATTTTAAGGATTTGCATTTCATAAAGTTCAAGGTATGCTTGGTTGGGGGCACAAATAATTGTATTGAATTAATTTCTTTGAAGTTGTTCTTGAAAACTGCAATCGACCATAATGTACAACAACTCTAAGTTTTGGGAGACCCTTTGGTGGTCATCAATTAGATGAAGGAATTGTTAATAATGCATAACTTACCCTTTCAACCTGAATATCTTAACGGTTTTTTCAACTTCGTATCCTACAAACATATTTATAGAGAGCACAATTCTCTTGTCGATGATTTGTCAAAGGAAGGTTTGATTCTGGCATTGGGGATATGGGAACTGGTGGAAATTAAAGATAATGGGACTGTTTGTGAGACAAGGATTTCAATTTATGATAATAAAAAAGAAAAAAAAAAGAGAAGAAAAAAATGTGGTTGTTCTTTATTATGAGATTTTCCCCTTGATAGTGTCTTTAGTCCATTAACTAGGCACTATTATCTTTTCACTTCATATCAAAATAAAAAACAATGGCTATTTTTTATTCTAAGATTTACCTTTTAACAGAGTTGGTCCATTAACTAGGCACTATTATCTTTTCACTTCTTTTTTTGGTGGTGTTGGAAAAATCTATGTTGGGGTAATTACTACTATTCTTTGATTATCTTGGTTTACCTTGGGCAACTACACTATGTAATCTTATTTTCTATTGAAATAAAAATTATGTTTTTTTGAGGGAAAAAAATGGTATAAGCTAATTTTGGAATTTGTAAAATTTATTATATTAATTGTTCAATACTATTATTGTCACCAAATATTATATGTTTAATGATATATAGTTGAAAAACTCGATTCATAACTAAAAGCAATAAATCATTTTCTTAAAATTTGTATATCATTTTAAAACTCTCATTCTATATCTAAATTAAATATAATAAAATGCTATAAACCTTATCTCATCTAAAATTTTCATTGAAAATATCAATCTATATATAAAATATTTTAAAAAATTTAACACCAACAATATCTCAAACAAAATTACTATTTTTTCCATGAGTTTCTTGATTTTTATCATAATTCTTTACATAAGCTTGTAAAATATTACCTTTTTATATATTTTGAGAACACCCACCTTATTTTCTTTGAAGTTCCTTCAAAATATAGGCTTTATCCAAATATAGTTTTAACCATGTAATGCATTTTTCCTCTAGTTTTGCATGTTGTTCTAATCTTGTTATAAGGATGTCAAGATTTAATAAGCTTGGCTAATGTGAGGTCATTTAATTTATTTCATTGATTTCCTTGAATACCTCAACATCCATGTCGTTATATAGTTTTTAAAGCACATAAAAGCTATAAACAATTTTTTTTTTATTATCTTTTTTAAATCTAAACATTTGAGTGTTTATATCCAACAATATAGTCTAGCAATTATTAAAGGATTTAATAACATTATGTTTTAGCAAGAATTATATCAAAAATATATTTTTTGTTTCATCAATTCATTTTTGGAAGAATATGTCACCCAAATGAGACAAAAAATTTACAAAAATTAATTCCATATATTCTATGATCAAAATCAAAAGGAACAAAGAAGTGATAGTTTGTTCATAATAAAAATCAAACATATCCCTTATTTCTTCTTTCTCAATAAAAAATTAGTTAGTTCATTCAAAATAAACTAATGTAAGCAAGACATATTTAATAAAAGTGATAATTATCTTTTCACCATTGATAACTTGATAATAAGAGGGTTACTCATTCCCAATTGGTGTATCCTATGCAAAAACGTATGTGAGTCAACTTCGCATGTTTTTTTGGAATGTCCCTTTTCTCTAGTAGTTCTCAACCAGGTTCATAACACCTTTGACATCTCCATAGTCCTCCCACATTCCATTCCCCTCCTTATTAAGCAATGGCCCCAACCTTTCAAGAGAAACCAACTAAAATTCATGTGGCAAGCTTGCATCCACATTTTCCTATGGCAGATTTGGCTCAAGAGGAACGCTAGAATTTTTAAAAATCAAGCCACTGATAAGAAGATTATCATTGTCAAAATCTTGGCCCTTGCTGTTGAGAATGCCTCTCTTGTTTCATCTTCAAACCCCCCCATATTGGTTTAGAATCAGACCTAACCAAACTTTTCAATCTGTCTAACATCTCTACCATACCCCGTAATTCTATTGACAGATCTGTCATCAAGTGGGTCTCACCACCTACTGGGTGGCACAATCTCAATTTCGATGGTGTGGCTAAAGGCAACCCAAGAGTGGCGTGCGGAGGAGGAATTCTTAGAAACCACAGAGGAGAAATAATTTTGGCCTTTACCCAGAACCTAGGAATTCAATCCAACAATATGGCAGAGGCACGGGCTCTGCTCCAAAGTTTGATCCTCCTGGAAGGGTTGACTATTAACAAACTTATCATCGAAGGAGACTCGTTGCACTGTATCAACTGGATCAATGGTACCGTTAAGCCTCCCTGGGCCCTTGCTTCGATTTTCCAAGAATGCAAGGCCCTAATTGGCAATTACCCAAAATTAGTCATTAAGCATCAATACCGGGAAGGAAACAAAGCTATGGACTGGCTTGCTAACAAGGGAGTCGGTGAATCTGACATTCAAGTGTGGAGAGACTCCTTCCCCATTGGCCTAAGGAACGATCCTATAAGTTTCAATGTTTGCACAATGTGAGATGTTACCAGGGGATTGGTTTGGTATGTTGATGAAACTTGTCACGATATCGCGACACCTTTTCCTTCTTCTCCTTCGACAACAAAAATGCAAAATGTCATGTTATCGCGACACTTTTCACCTTTGGCCATGAAAATGCAACATGTCGTGATATTGTGACATTCCCTTCTCCTTTGGCCGTGAAGTTGCAACATGTCGCGATATCGTGCCACTTTTTTCTCCTTTTTCCATGGCGTTACATCATGTTGCAATTTCATGACACTTTTTCTCTTTCGGCCGTAATGATGTAACTTGTCGCGATATCGTGACACTTTTTCTCTTCGACCGCGATGATGCAACATGTCGCGATATCATGACACTTTTTCTCTTTGGCCATGATGATGCAACATGTCGCGATATCGTGACACTTTTTCTCTTTGGCCACGATGATGCAACATGTCACGATATTGCGACAGTTTTTCTCTTTGGTCGTGATGATGCAACATGTCGCGATATCGCGAAACTTTTTCTCTTCACCCACAATGATGCAACATGTCGCGATATCGCGACACTTTTTCTCTTTGGTGGCGATGATGCAACATGTCGCGATATCGTGACACTTTTCCTCTTTGGTCGTGATGATGCAACATGTCGCGATATCGCGACACTTTTTCTCTTTGGTCGCGATGATGCAACTTGTCACGATATCGCGACACTTTTTCTCTTTGGCCACGATTATGCAACATGTCGTGATATCGCGACACTTTTTCTCTTTGGCCGTGATGATGCAACATGTCATGATATCGCGACACTTTTTCTCTTTAGCCGTGATGATGCAACATGTCACGATATCGTGACACTTTTTCTCTTTGACCGCGATGTTGCAACATGTCGCTTTATCACGACACATTTTTTCTTTGATCACGATGATGGAACATGTCGCGATATTGTGACACTTTTTCTCTTTGGCCGCGATGGTGCAACATGGTGTGATATCGCGACACCTTTTTCTTCTTTGGCCATGACAATGCATCATGTCGTGATATCGCAACATTTTTTATCCCTTTGCCGAGACGATGCAACATGTCATGATTTCGTGACACTTTCTCTCCTTTGGCCACGATGCTGCAACATGTCGCGATATCATGACACTTTTTTTCCTCTAGCCGTGACGATGCAACATGTCACGATTTCATGACATTTTTTCTCCTTAGGCCACGCTGATACAACATGTCGCGATATCGTGACACCTTTTGTCTTGTGGCCGCGGTGGTGCAACATGTCACAATATCATGACACTTTTTCTCCTTTGGTCACGACAATGCAACATGTCGCGATATCGTGACATATTTTCTTCTTTAGTATCGATGATGCAACATGTCGCGATATCGTGACACCTTTCCTCCTTTGGCTGCGACGACGCAATTTGTCACGATATCACGACACTTCTTCTCTTCTAGCAGCGACATTGTAACTTGTCATGATATCGCGACACTTTCTCTCCTTCGGCCGTGATGTTGCATCCTGTCACGATATCGCGACATATCTTCCTCCTTTGGACACGATGGTGTAGCATGTCACAATATTGCGACACCTTTTCCTCTTTGCTTTTTCCCTATGCTTTGGACCATAAAAATGCAACATGTCATGATATCGCGACACCTTTCTTCTTGTGGTGTTCTGCATTTTCTTTGATATTTAGCTCTTGGGCCTCTTCGGTTGATTGGAAAACATGTAAAAATTATTGTACAAGGTTCAGGGACCTTTCAACACCCTTTCAACCAATCAAAAAAAAATTATTGTTTAAAGTTTATCAGGACTCGCCATTGTGGAGCTTCCACTTGACATTTCTCAACCACCTCAAGGACATAAAGTTTATCAATGTCCCAGAGTACCTCTACTGCTCTATGGAGTTATCTTTTGCTAGTGTTAGGGAGGGGAAATCTTCCCACCTCAGGCATCAAGAGCTTCATATTATTATTTTCAAGCACACAATGCAGCACCAACCTCCTACTCTTGCACTCCCTGTTATGGACAAGGTCCATCCCGATGTTCTTGAGCAACTACTAGACACACCTAACATGAAGGAATATAGCAACTATGAAGCTAAAATGGACATTGTCAGTTCATCCAAGGCAAGAAAAAAAATTACTATTTTTTATGGAAACTACTCCCACCCCCTACAGGTACTCTTCCCATAACATCTCGATGGGAGACAAACGTAAAGGTGTTGTGGTTCTAGACTAAGACAATTTCAATTCTAGCATTCCTTCTGCCAGTCGCAAGAAGATTTTATGTGAGGTGATTCATCAATCTGTGCCCCCCTCTGGTGGGTTGAACATCCAATAATTTTCATCTAAAGAGTCTGAGCTCTTGACTAACTTTGATGACCTAGTCAGCCTGGCCAATTCCTTGCTTACCCAAGCTGGAAAGGTCATATCCAAAATTATGAATTTGAAGGCGATCACCTATTCCATTGAAGCAAACCAACAATTTGTGTCCACCCAGCTCACATCGACTTAGAGCAGGATGGCCCTGAGCGGTCCATCCCCTTTTGGGATGAGCCTTCACACACCTGTCTTGATCATGGAGCTAAACCATGTTGTGAAGGCTTGCTATAACCTTGAAAATAGGAGTCAAGATCATCCCACCATAATCTCTTGGTGGGTTTCCTTCTCGGTTGTGCTTCCCCCTTTCCTTTTTTGTTGTTTTTCATGTCCTTCTATGGCTTCTTGGTTCCAATTTGTCTCTCCTTAGGGTTTGTATGGTTTGTCCCTTTTTGGTCTCTGTGTGGGATTCCAGTTATGGATCCCCTTTTTGGCTTGCATTGTAAAAGGTTTGGGATCCCTTTCAAAACCCCCTTTTATCAATAAAAAATTGTTGTTTAAAAAAAATTGTTTAAGATATTTGTTTTTTTTTACACAAGTGAATGACAATATTTTCCATCATGTTATTATCTTCGCTATCACATCCATGGTTCAAATATGTCGAATATGGAAATCTACAACTATAACCTCTACGCCGCCTCAATTAACTTTTACTCCAAGTGAGGGGAGGGGCTTAGAATTGGAATCGTGAACCTCATGCTGATAAAAACTCAGTAGAAACCAATGAATCTACTACTTCTACCCTATTTTAGATAATTATATGCACTATCAACAAGGATTGATATTGACTTATGACCATCCTGAATTATTAAGTCATATTGAGAAGATAAATGGATTATAATATTAAATATATTTTTATTTCAAATATAAACATCATTGAAATATCTAGATGAATAAAATCCTATTTTTATTTCAAATTTTCTCTACTAGTCAACCATGCAATTTCTAATCCTTATAAAAAATAAATTTATAGAAACATTTAAAAAAAATCTTGTTAATTTTTTCTTAACAATTATTCATGCCAATTCCATAGTCATTGTAAAAATCCTAACACTATATAGGAAATGCAAAATTTTTAGCATTAAAAAATGATATAAACATAATATCCTTAAGCAAATTCTATTCCTCAAAATTATAATAATAAGTTTTTAAATATGGTTTTCCCTCATTTATTGTTAATATTACATACTATATTACACAGACTAAAAGCTTTATAGGAATCAAAATAATTAGGGTAATTTGTTTTGAGAGTGAGAGTTGAAGGTATGTTGATTACCTTAAAAAAATCAAATAGATATTTTAGATTTGTATATATCATTTTCATAATTAAAGTTTTATGTCATATTTTACTATTCTTCATTAAATTTTGTAGTAAATTATTACACAATAATGAATCCTTAGAGTTATATATTCTCAAAGAAAATAAGAACTCATCAATATTTTCTTCAATTTGTTTAAAAATTTCATAATATGTTTTTAGAAAATATGATCTCATGAATCTCTTCAATTTCTTTGGAAATAATTTTTAACATTGAAGGATAATAGTAGGCATTTCATCCAAAAGTCTAATCTAGACATCATAATTTTATCTTTATAAAATATTAGTGTCATAGTATTCTTAGTCTTCCCTTTTAATCTTGATTATATAATTGATCTTCTCACCTTCAATACTTCTGATCTTTGTTACTCCATAGAAGGTTTGATTGATGGTTGGTTAAAGTAGGTGCTCAACATAGGGTAGCTATCATATCAACCTTTGTATGATAGTTAAATAAACATAGTTAGAGTAGGTGCTCAACATATGATAGATATCATATCAACATTCATATGATAGCTACAATTTTTTCATAATTTATAAAAAGAAACATCGTTAGAGTAGGTGTGCTCAACATATGATCCTTCATATGTTACCCAAAAAAAAAACATGATTTCTATAATTATTTATTTTACTTTCTTACAATAAAAATATACTTAATCATATTTATATCCTTGTGTTTAATAACAATATTCTTGTTTTTCATAACTTACCCCTCCCCCCTCTCCCAAAAAAAAACATGATTTCTATAATTATTTATTTTAGTTTCTTACAATAAAAATATACTTAATCATATTTATATCCTTGTGTTTATAACAATATTCTTGATCTAGTTAAAATCATAAGATTACTATGTTTTTTTCATTGTTATTGTATGAATGTATAATCACAAATTCTTTTATTATCTATATCAACATTTCTTCTCTTCCTACTTTTTTATTTTTTAAAATTTCTACTTTATTTTAACATATATAAATTTTAGTTTTAATTTTTAATTTTATTTAAATCAATTCTTCATTATTTGTTTTCTACTCGCTCTTCACAATTTATTTAACCACCTTTTACATATAAAAGTCCATATTCAGATTTAAGAGTAGGGCAATCATTTATCAATTTTAATTGGAAGTGTTGATTTTACTGAACTAGAGTCTTCCCTTCTTTTTTTGTGGAAAACATCCTAGAAGGGATGCCACTTTTGGGTAAGAATCAAGGAGGCAGGGGTATCTCTTTCGCAAAAAATACCCAGGGCTTGCACCTAGCCTACCACCTTTGACACACACAAGTAGCATTGAAACAACACAAAAAAATAACACACAAAAAGATAAAACAAATAAAGCATACTCCTTGAGTGTGTCGACAAGAAAAAACACAAACAAACACATGCACAAAAATATTACAAAAAAAACACTAACCACATTCAACAAACACACACAACATAACAAAACACAATCAAATAAAACACACAAAAAAAATAAAATAAAAATAAAATAATAAAAAACAACAAAAATAAACAACACCAAAACACGAAACACAAAAAAAACCACAAACATAGCATAACAAAACACTACCATAACAAAAACAACAAAAAGAAACAAATACACCACAAAAAAGAAACCACAAAACATGAAACACACAGAAAAACCACAAAAACAACATAACAAAATAGATCCAAAACAAAAACAACAAAATGATTCAAATACACCACAAAAAAAATCAAGAAAAACAAATACAACAAAAACTAAGTCAAAGGAGCAATTGACAAATCAAACAAAATACAAAAACACTAAAAATAAATCAAAGCTTAACCAAACACAAAAAATATAAGAAATTGCTTAGCAAAATAGCCAAACCTTCCAACATTACCATAAAGAAACTGATTATAAACCTTAGGATTATGGCATCCTTATCTTTTTGTTTGTATCTTGCTTCATTCCAGCTGGGACTAGGCTGGTTAATTAGAACCATGACATTACTATTGGAATTTGTATGGTTTTTTTAGGATCCATTTGTTTGTAGTTTGAAATTGTCCTTTTGTTTTGCACTTGTGTTGGTTTTCTACATTGTACTTTTTTTTCTTTTACTATTATTACTCAACATCAAGGTAAGCTCTTTTAGTGATTTCTCATCATGCAATATTTCTTGTTCCCTCTCTTCATAAAATTATATTTTTATAATTGACCATTCTCATCATCTGTGGAGAGAATTTCAAAGGTGTTAGGTGAAATTATTGTTTTCTTTTTTTTTGCTATTTTTCTTTGTGTTTTTTGGTTTAAGGATTTGAAACCCTTCAAGTCCCTATCCTATTTCTCTTTTTTAGGGACCTTATGTGGACAATCCTTGGCTAGATGGCCATATTCATGATAGGTTCTGCATCTAAATGAAATATTCCTATCATTTAAAGGAAATATTTTCATAATCTACTACTTGCTCCCATATTTCTTCCCCATATTGTAAAGTAATATTCTCTAGAAGAGGTTTCTCAAAATAAATCAAAACATAAATCCTTGCATAAATCATATGATCTTAGTTTTTGGTGCTATCAGAAGTCATCATGAAAACTCCTAAAGAATTTCCAATTGTTGTGAATATATTTGGATGTCAGTATTCTATCGGAAGACAAAATAAATGGACCCAAATAGGGATAGTTAATGGTATTTCTTCCTCATCTTTGAACTTGGTATGCCATGGCTTCATGAAGAGCCATGCCCTACCAAAATACCATGATCCCCCTTGAAAAAATTTCTCCCTATCTTCTTCATTAACAAAAATAAATAAAAAAGAAGCCATTACGGTAAGTATAAATTTGGAACTTACCTTTAGTGCTCCAGTTTTTGGCAGCCCATTGCTTGAAGGTAGCAAAAGTCGGTCGGAATTCCATGAATCGACAAATTAGGCCTTTCGTCTCCCTCTCTGTAGCATCTATTCCTGCCTAAAAATCTGTTATTTCCAACTTCACTAATGAAGATCCATTAGTTGCTTTCATGCAACCCATCTCTGTTTTTGTTGAATCGACCTTTGACACCCTCAATGGTTTCGTTAGATTGTGTTCCCCTCCTGTTTGAGGTGGTTCTCCTTGGATTGTTTCTTTAAAATTTATTTTGTTGAAACCCTCCATTCGAAAATCAAATAAACCTTCCATCCAAGCAAACAAACCCTAATTTTGTTTAATGAAACCCCACACCAGGAGAGGAGCAGTATAAAACCCATCCCAAATAGATAAATTTGAAAGAACTGCATAGAATCTAAACCCAGAAAACTCTAGGTGAAAGCACGAGATTCCAGGCAAAGGAAACACTAATTATGCAATGTAAGACGAAATGTAACGCTTTAACCTTATGCACCAAAACAAAGGAAAGAGACAATTTGGAAAGGAAAGAAAAGATGTAAAGAAATCACAGCCCTCTTTATTCAAATATCTTATCCTCGGTTACATAGACGTCTCCTCCCTTTTTAGGGGCTAGGAGCGTTAAATTTGTCATTGTTACAATGTGTGACTTAGTCTTCCTCCTTCCGCGTGCCCACGATTGCAATGGGCGGGCCAAGATGATGCCGCCGCTGATGTCGATGAGTTCCTAACCTCCGCTGCTTCTCCTGCGAACAAAGAAACAACCAAGATGTCAGTAGCATCTGCCGCAAATGAAAAGTGTTTGTTCTCTAAAACTAACGAAATATGCATGTAAACATTTGCCTGAAACAGTAAATACAGTGAGTCCAAATGGCTTCAAAACTTGACAGAAGATAGGAAAAGTTACCAGAAGGCCACTGCCACTGAGACAGCTGGCCAATCTACCTTCAACTGGAATTCGTCCCTGGGCAGGACGAATCTCGACCGCAATTCGTCCCCGGGTGGGACGAATTCTTCTGTGTTGAAGAAACCGACCCGTCGCTGCTCCAATGTCGAATCCCGAGACCTGCAAAATGCCTGCAAACAGGGGGGTTATGTAATTGGGGCCATTTTGGGACGACCCAGATGGTCGGATTCTCCCAATTTGGCCTCTACCCTCGGGAATTTGACCTCGACACCTGCAAGTCAGCGAAACAACAAAGCGACACAAAACATACTAGAATCGACCAAAAGTTACAAAATTGCAGCTATGGGTTAATCAAACCTAATAACACAAAATGCAACCTGAAAAAGTAATCTAAAATGCTCTAAAACTTAAAATAGGACTTGGGAAGTGCGGGGGTGCCCAAGTGGGCCTCCCACCGTTGGCACTTGATTTTGGAGCCAATCCACTAGGGATGGGCCCAAAACCTCTTAGGATTGGGGGTCGGCGAATTGGTTGGTTCAGGTGTCCATGTGTTGGATTTGGGTCAGGTTCGAGCTTCCAAAGGCCACCCAACAACCTCCCTTGCAAAAGAGATTGGTGGATGTGGGAAGGTGAACCAAAAGGGATGCAAGTGGGTCTTCAACTCGGCAAAGCACTTCGTTGCTTGAAAACTCCTTCAACCTGTCTCTTTTGGGTGAGAAAAGTCCCACCTTTTATAGACCCATGGGGTCTCTTTTGGGAGGGAAGCACAAATGCCATGTGTTGGTCATAGGCGCCATGTGGCAGTCTTGTCTTCCCATGAGGGAGGGGAGTCCTCCGTTGACTTGAGCTTTGATAAATGCCTTTTGTGACAGTCTTCTAACGGCCCCTCTGTCCACCTACACACGCGTGCAAGGCAGGAGTCATTAACTGACTGTTCTGGGCTGCCACTTGGCACCATTTGTCTTTTTTCCCGTTAAGCTTAGAATTCGTCCCACCCAGGGACGGATTCAGAATTCGTCCTGGGGTGGGACGGATTCTATTTTGAATTCGTCCCTGGGTGAGACGAATACCGGGCAAAGTGTCCAAGTGTGCCAAATTGCTTCTTGACCTCACAAAATTGCTATGAAAGTGGTTAAGACCACTGTTTAACCTCTGAGGGCTGCCCTGGGGGCCGTGTTTGTCAAAGCGATCAGTGTTTGCAGTCACATAATCGGATTGGTGCTGTTTTGGTGTCTACAGATGCCCCTTTTTGGGAAGCGCTGCGGGTGACGCAGAGCTGAGCAAAAATAGATAACCAAAGCACTAATGATTAGGGTTTCTTGGTAACCTAACCAACTTTTGATGCCCCAAGTATGGAAAGGGCATGCATTCTTGAATCCTTGCTTTCGACGAGCTAAGGAATTTGATTTCAAGTATTAACCTATTTTGTTGAGGTGTGACTTGAACTTAGACATTGATCAGACATGAACAGGCAAAGGGCGTTTTTATCCTCAGGGGGAACCTTGTGTTCATGATTCACGAAATGCCAAGTGTTTGATTGATTTGATTGTTGCTTGTTTACCGCCCCAAGCAGGAGCGTGATTGTCTTTGTCAATGATTCTTTGAATGCATGTCATTTTCCTTAATTGGGTGTGTGATTGTTGGTTGGTGACTAAGTGTGACTACCCCCTCAAGCGACGAATCGATGAGGGAATGACCTTCGTGAGAGAAGCGACGAGTCGCTTGACCCAAGATGACTTGTGCAAGGGTGCCTTTAAAGGGTTTACCGTTAAGCGTGTGCAATTTTTCCAACATTTGGACCTATTTTTGGTGGGTGTTAACCCTTTTGGTGATGCCGTAATGAGGTGAAATCATCGAAAATCTAACTTCCCATGGAGCGGTCCGGCTATTGTAGCCTTCTTGGGGAAGTAGGAGAGCGATAATTTGGACCTCGACATCGATTTTATTTGCCTAGAGGTTAAGTGCAAGAGCACTTATGTCCGACAATGTTTATTGCTGTGTTTTTGTTGAATTTTGTACTATTTTTGAGTGGGCGTTAACCCTTTTGGTGATGCCGTAATGAGGTGAAATCATCAAAATCTAACTTCCCGTGGAGCGGTCCGGCTATTGTAGCCTTCTTGGGGAAGTAGGAGAGCGATAATTTGGACCTCGACATCAATTTTATTTGCCTAGAGGTTAAGTGCAAGAGCACTTATGTCCGGCAATGTTTTTTTGCTGTGTTTTTGTTGAATTTTGTACTATTTTTGAGTGGGCTTTGACCCTTTTGTGATGTCGTTTGGGGATGAAATTGTCTAAAATCCATCTTCCCGTGGAGCGGTCCGGCTATGGTAGCCTTCTTAGGGAGTATGATAGTGACAATTTGTGACTCCAATGTCGATTTTGTATGCCCTTGTTGTCAGGTGCAGTAGCAATCCTGTCGGGCAATTTTATTGTCTGTTTTTAGTGCATTTTTAGTCATTTTTTTTTATTTTTTTTGTGCTGGCCTGAATTCGTCCCTGGGTGGGACGAATTCCAGCTGGAGAATTCGTCCCTGGGTGGGACGAGCGCTAATCAGAGCGCTCGTCCCGATCAAGGACGAATTCCAAGTGCAAAAGGCCTATTTAATGGCCAAAACTTGATTTTGGGCTCATTTGTGTCATTTTTTTCCTTGCGATTTTGGAGCTCGGGAGGAGGAGGTAATTCCGCGAAGCGAAGCGCCGCTGGAATTCTCTCCGCCATCATGAGTGCACAAACCGGTTCGAGCGGCGGAGCCGAGGCGAAACCCGTAAGTGTCCCTAGAGTTTATTTTGCTTTTATTTAATGCATTGTTTTTGTGTTGACGCTTTTCAAAACTTTAAGATTTTTTTGTGATGTTTTTGTTTAACAGTTAAGGTTAGAAACCCTAGAACTGAAAATTTGATCTGTTATATTTTTTTTTTTTTTATATTTTTTTTGTGCTTGCAGGTTGTTAGGAGCCGGTACCGTGTACCCGCTGCATTTACTGAGGCGCGGTTGGCATTGACCGATGATGACTGGGAATGGCTTGATGCCCTTGGGCTCAAGCAGGTGGCTCGACTGGAGCCTCGTGGTTTCGGATCGGGCCTATCCCGATGGCCCCGATCAAGCTTTGGGATCCGCGGACCAATACTTTCCATCTCCCGACAGGGGAGATGACTGTGACTCTTGAGGACGTCTATCGGTTGCTTCGGATTCCGATAGATGGTCTCGCCTATTAGGACATCGCCGTTTGATCAGCGGATTGCTATACTTACGAGATGTTTTGGGCATGGGGGGCAGCTGGGTGTAGCAAACCCAGTGGAGACAGCCGAGGTGGATTGCCAGGCTGGCGGGATTTTGGTTAGCTGGTGGAAGGAGAGGGGGGTGTTAGGAGTGAGGCACGCATTCTTGATGGGCCTCATTTCTAACATTCTTCTCCCTGATTCGTCAGGCGCGAGGTTCCCGTGGAACCTGCTGGATTTGGTGTGGCAGTTGGCAGAGTGCCCGATAGAGGCACCGTTGATTCTGAGATGGGGACAGACTTTGTTGGCACAGCTTTACGGGGAGTCAGACGGGGTCCGCCGTCGACAGCGGAAGGGTGTCGCTGTAGTTTTTTGTTGCAGTGCTGGGGTTGGCAGCACATAGCTATTGAGAGGCCTATCGGGTTACCGTGGATGACTCGGGCGGTGATGGAGGATGAGGAGATTGGTTATGCAGCTTTGTGGCGACGGTCTACGGAGCAGGGGCAGAGTCGGCGATGGGCAGGTGCCGTTGAGCACTACATTGATGCCTTTTCTCGGCTCACTCCAGGGGAGGTGTTTTGGCATCCCTATCGGGACTGTCCAGCCTGGCCTGAGGTCGGAGAGTGGCTCCGACGGGTACGGAGGGAGCGATGGTTGACTGGGCGGCACGGGACGGAGCATGAGTTCTTTCCGTACCGCCGGGTTACACGATAGTTTGGGGTGCGCCAGGGGTTGCCTGGTGAGCCCGTAGGCTATCGGCGTCGGGGAGACGAGAGGGATCCGGAGCCACCGGTCACCGTGCCATTGGGCGAGGAGTCGGATGCGGTGATTGAGGTCCCGGATGTGGATGACGTCGGTACTACCACTGAGTATGACTCGTGGTGGGTATTGCGGCACTGGAGAGGAGAGGGGCCACTGGGAGGCGCGAAGGCGGCAGTGGAGGATGCTGAGGCAGCAGGGGGTGATTGTGGGGGCCGTTGGATGATGCAGACATGGTGGATGTGGGAGATGAGGATGTGGACTTGGGTGTTCCGGAGCGACCGGACATGCAGGATGTGGAGGAGCAGTTGGAGCCTGAGCAGGCTACTGTCCCCGCGAGTCCTATGCGTCCGGCAGATACAGAGGAGGTGGGGTCAGAGGTAGGTGTTGAGATTGCTCGACTTACAGAGCTACTGTGGATGCGGGATCTGGAGTTGGGGGATGCGCGATAGGAGAGGGATCTTCTGCGGGCTCAGTTGGTAGAGCGGGATAGAGTTTTGGCGCAGCGCGATGATGCATTGTCTATCTATCATCGACGAGAGGCAGAGTGGTGTCTGTATCGGATAGACTTGGAGAGGGAGGTCATCCGCCTTGGCGGGCGGCTACCTGAGCCTTCGATCAGCAGATCTTCTCGACGGACGAGGGATAGTTTGACTGAGCAGTCAGCATCATCTCGTCGCAGGCGGTTAGATGAGGGGGGTGGTAGCAGGCATGATGCGGGGGCTAGTAGTAGCCGCCCTGCAGGGTCCCGTAGGACCCACACCATGGGGGGTAGTTCCCGTCGCACCGATCCTGCGTGATCATGGTGGCCGACGCCTTAGGTTGGGTTTTTGGATATGATTGCGGGGTCTGAGGACCGGTTTTGTAGCCTGCGGGCATCTTTTTGACGATATATATATACCGGTTTTATTTTTGGTTTTGTACATGTGATGATGTGATTTTTTTTGTTATGCATGTTTATTTATTTTGATGGATGCAGATGTTATGATAAATGTATATGTTTTTGATGTCTATGTGATATGCGAGGTGAAATGGATGAATGACATTTGTGATGATTGCACTGTAGGCTGTTTAAGAAGCTCTTTATTTACATGGTTTTTCTTTTTTTTTTTTTTTGATGGTATCATAAGGATGATAAGTAGCGCAGATGGTTTTGGAATGAATGTAAGATTTTCTGAGATTCAGATAGTTTTAACTCACTATCCATGACTGTACTTTATCTTACAAGACTTTTGAACAAGGTATGAATCGGACCTGTTTTTGACCAAGTTATTTAACATCCCCGTGTGTGCAATTGAGTTCATTTAGTGGTATTTGTTAGGATACCGCCAATGCCAGGTGGGCTTTCAACCGAACCTCGTACTGAGGATCACCTAATTAGCTCCACGAATTCCTTTGTTGTATGTACTAAGATTAATCTGCGGTGTAATCCAGGATGCCATAAGCTAGCTCATCCACATGCAAACATTGATCCCGTACGCAAGTTAATGTGACAGATATATCGTCATGCGGGAGGTTTACTTCATTACCGATAGGCTATCAACCAAATTGGTACCGAAGCTTGCCTTATGACCTATAGAATGCCGAGAGTTCCAGGGATTCAAGGTCAACTCCCTTCTTTTCTTCAATTGTATTGGGATACTTGCTCATTGTAGTGATGAGATCACTGTTTATTTTGATTTGTTTTTCTTTCGAGCAAGGGATTGGGGATATGGAGTGACGAAAATCACCGTTGTTTGTGCCTTTTGATGTGTGCACTATAGTTTGTCAAATTTGGAGTTTTGACATTTTGCTTTTGTGTTTTGCAACTTTTGAGAACTTTAGGGATTCTTAGGGAATTGGGTAGGGAGGATGCTTGTCCTTTTGCCAACTCTCAGCATTCTAGGGGTCATTCGCACAGGGGGATGAGCAAGATAACCGTTTCGCTTTTGGTGACCTAGATTATTTTGCAAGTTTCGTCTTTCGTTCACACAATTTGGGAATTTTAGTGTTTTGATTTGTGTTGGGATGTTACGTAACAAGGTGTATTTCAAGTATGACTCTACCTTCGTAAAATCTGTTCGACTTGATACACTACATGGCTAAAGAGGAACATGATGACTCGAATCACCGAAACTCTTGGTACATTCCCGCACCACCGACCGTAGTGTGGTAAAAGTTATGCTTGGTGTTTTTGTTGTTTTTGTAACATAGACAATGGGACTATCAGCTTCTTTTAATTTATTTTATTTATTTTTTTTTTTTTTGAATAAATAAATTTTTTTTGATGAATTTGAGTATGCCTAGAATTGAGATGCAAATCTTTGTTGTTTTTGATGATTTTTGTTGTTTTGTTTTTTTTGAATTTCTTGATTTTTTTGACCAAGAGACTGCGATAATCCTTGGAGCTTTTTGTATTGACCAAGAGATTGCGATAATCCTTGGAGCTTTTTGGGTTGACCAAGAGATTGCGATAATCCTTGGAGCTTTTTGGGTTGACCAAGAGATTGCGATAATCCTTGGAGCTTTTTGGATTGACCAAGAGATTGCGATAATCCTTGGAGCTTTTTGGGTTGACCAAGAGATTGCGATAATCCTTGGAGCTTTTTGGGTTGACCAAGAGATTGTGATAATCCTTGGAGCTTTTTGGGTGACCAAGAGATTGCGATAATCCTTGGAGTTTTTTTTTTTTTTTTTTGGTATATGGCTTTCTTAGATATGAAATGGTCGCAAATGACTTGATATTCAAGGGTTCCTGTTTCCTTGATACCATCAATAGAAGCTAGCTTGTACGTTCCCGGTCCTATTTTGCTATCAATGACATAAGGACCTAACCAATTTGCCGTGAATTTGTCTCTCATATGGGACGGCAAATTAGAGTTTTGTTGGTTTTCCTTCGGAACCAAATCACCAACCCGAAAGTCTCTTAGGTGAACTTTCATGTTGTAAGCTCTCTTAAGCCGCTCTTGATAGATACGTAAGTGCTCGAGAGCATTAACGCGTCGTTCGTCAAGCAACGTAAGTTGGTCTAATCGGTCCTGCCGCACAGTGTTATCATCGATGAACTCCTGCATTGATATGCGCAGGGAAGGAATTTCCAACTCGAGAGGCATTACTGCCTCTGAGCCATACACTAGTGAAAACGGAGTTGCCCCAGTGGGCGTCCGAATGCTAGTGCGATAAGCCCAAAGGGCAAGTGGGATTTGTATGTGCCAATCCTTATGACTGTCTCGCGACGATATTTTTAAGGATGGCGACTAGCATTTTGTTTGACGCCTCTGCTTGCCCATTTGCTTGCGGATAATAGGGTGTTGAAAAGCTGTGCTGAATTTTGTACTTTGTGGTTAAAGCACGCACGTCTTTGTTCTTGAATGATGGCCCATTATCCGAGATTATTTTGGATGGAATACCAAAACGACATATGATGTAATGCAAAATGAACTCCGCAATGCGGGGTCCCGTCGTAGAGGTTAACGGAATTGCTTCCACCCATTTGGTAAAATATTTTGTGGCCGTTATGATAAACGTGTGACGGCTTGACGATGCAGGGGAGATCTTTCCGATTAGATCGAGGCCCCACCGCAAAAATGGCCAAGCGGACCGGACTGTCTCGTAGGGCCCGGGAAGGTGCGTGCATTAAATTGGCATGATGTTGACATTTCACGCACCTCTTGACATACGCGCAGCAATCTCGCTCTAAAGATGGCCAATAATAGCCCATGCGAAGAATGCGCTTTGCAATGGCCATACCACCGAAGTGGCCGCCACATGTACCGTCATGCGCTTGGGTGATCGCCCAAGTGGACTCTTGCTCGGTCCAAGCAACGAAGAAGAATTCCGTCGTAGTCTGCGACGATACAAAATGTCTCCTATCAAGACATATTTTGCCGCTTTCTGTTTGAATGTTCGTTTTGCGGCGTGCGTCAATCCAAAGGGTAGATTACCTAACTTGAGGTAGTCTCTTATGGGTAAATACCAGCCCCGTTGATCGGATACCTCGACAGTTTGAACAGCCAATCCCTTTTGGAGTTCTTCCCTAACAAATGCTGATTGGGATAGAACTTGTAAGAATAGCGTTGTGTTGCTATTAATGGGAGTGGGGGAGAACAAAGACCCCAGTTGGCATGTTTCAAACAGTCTCGGATTCGAAAGAACTTATCCGAAGATGGTTCGATCTCGGATCATGTGGACTCCTCGGCGTCAAGTCCGAGCTTGCGCGCTCCATCGCGGGTTGCGATAAGGTTTTGACCTGAATGGTTGTTATATCACCGGAAAGGTCTTGCGGGATTAGTGACCCCAAGGAGGCCATTGTGTCCGCAAAATGATTCGATGATCGAGGGAGTGCCTCGATGTCATACCACTCAAGTTTTGCCAGGAATTTATCCACGAGGGCTTTATAGGCCTTCAAAATTGGGCATTTGCATTGATATACCCCTTTGACTTGATTGACGATTAACAACGAATCACCAAAGATGTTCGATCTTTTGATGTTCATGGCGATTGTTGTTTGAAGACCTAGGAGCAAGGCTTCATATTCTCGCATTATTGTTGGTGCACTCGGAAATTTAATTTAAATGACAGGGGCATTGGAGCGCCCTCGCGGTGTGAAGAATACAATTCCTGCGCCACCACCTTGCTCGCATTTAGAACCATCAAAAAATAAGGTTATGTCGGCCTCGAGACTCAGGCTCTTCAGAATCTGGCGATTCTGAGACATGGAAGACCCCATCATCGGGTAGTTCTATGACTAGAGGCTGATCGTCTTCAAGAGGAGCCTCTGCTAGTTGATCGGCTATGACTTGTCCTTTTATAGATTTTTGCCCAATAAACTCAATGTCAAATTCCGTCAACAACATGATCCATTTCGTCGTGCGACTACTATGATAAGTACGACTCATCATGTATCGCAATGGATTCTCCTTAGACACAACATACGTAGTGTTGCTCAGCATGTAGTGGCGTAGCCTTTTGGTAGCAAACACCACTGCCAAGCAGTAGTTTTTCAACGTATGCATAGTTAAGTTCGTAATCGACCAGGGTGCGGCTAAGATAGTAAGTAGCCTGTTCTTTGTGAAGTTCATTCTTCCGGGCTAGCATTGCGCCTAGCGCCACCTCAGTAGCTGAGATGTATAAGTAGAATGGCACACCTGGTCTAGGTGGTGCCAATACTGGCGGCGAAGCCAAGTACTGTTTGATTTCGTCAAAGGCTGATTGGCACTCGTCATCCCAATGAAATGTGACCCCCTTGTGCAATAATTTGTTCATTGGTCGGCATTTGTCGGATAATTGCGCTATGAAGCGTTTAATCGACGCGACCTTTCCTTGCAGACTTCGAGCCGCTTGATAGTGGTTGGGGGAGCCATTTCAAGGATTGCCTTGACTTTTTTTGGGTCCACTTCGATGCCTCTCTTTGATACTATAAAACCCAAGAGTTTTCCATATGTGACGCCGAACACGCACTTCTTGGGATTCGACTTGACCTTATGCTCTATGAGGCGATCGAGAATCTTGCTTAAGTCACCGAGATGATCTGAGCGCAAGAGAGACTTGGCTAACAAATCATCCATGTAATCTTCCAAAGTTTTGTGCATGTAATCATGGAAGATATACGTCATAGCACGTTGGTATGTAGCGCCAACGTTTTTAAGGCCAAAAGGCATGACCTTATAGCAAAATGTCCCCCAAGGCGTTGTGAATGCCGTTTTGAGTTGGTCTTCAGGATTGATACGAATTTGATTGTATCCTGAGAAACCATCCATTAGGGAGAGCATTTCGTGACCTGCTGTAGCGTCTACCAATGCGTCGATGCTTGGCAAGGGGAAATCATCCTTAGGACTCGCTTTGTTTAGGTCTCGAAAGTCGGTGCATATGCGAATCCTCCCGTCGGGCTTCTTGACGGGAACCATGTTGGACAACCATGGCGGATAATCCACGCAGATGACAAATTGTGCATCCAACAACTTTTGCAATTCGTCTTTGACCATCAAGGCCACCGTTGGGTGCATCTTTCTTAGTTTTTGCTTTACAGTGCTTGATTTTCGGATCAAGCGTTAAATTGTGCATGACTAGCTGCGGGTCTAGTCCCGGCATATCCTTGTACGACCATGCAAAAACCTCCTTCTTTTCTTTAAGAAGGGCAATGTAATCGGCTTGCTCTTCGGGGGAAAGGCTTACCCTCAGCTTGAGAATCCGTGGATTCATTGGATCTGTGCCGATGTCTACGTCAGTCGTCTCCTCGACTGACATGTGGGATCCTTCCTCCAACTGATGTGGAGTTGGGATTAAATGGATATCATCATCTGAGTTAAGATTTACGTTTGGAACCTCGGGTTCCTCTTCAACTTGAAAAATATCCCGAGTTGTCCTTGGGGTAAAATGAAGCATTTCACCGAAAGGCCGATACTCGATGGTGACAATGGTGAATTGACGCGATCCCGGTCGATGGCATCCATGTCTAGATGCAATGACCGTGATGGATCGGTCGGATTGCGGATGGGTGCGGTCAAATCAATGGAGATCATGTGGATGGAATGAATTTGGTCTCCAGAACCGCGGGTGTGATGACTTGATTCTTTTAGATGTTCCCTATACTCTGGATCTGGCTCTACGGGAACAGGCACGAATGGATCCTCTCTAGGTGCAAATTCATCTCTATGTGTGAAAAGGAAGGCGGGGTCTTCCCTTGGCACCACTGTCATGATGGGATCTCGAGGTGGACGATGCTCATCTTGAATTTGGAGCCATAGGTCTAACACTTGGTCCCACCTCGCCGGGTCTACGTGCCATTCATGTCCTAACCGTATACCCATTTGTCCCATTAGATCTTCATGAGTTAGAGCGCGGTGATGTCGTCGCGCATGTCTGAGATAGTCCATTTCAGTTTCGTCTTCCGAATCGCTTTCATAGATCCAAAATTGTTCATCCTCTTCAAAGCATCTCGTTGCTTGCGATGTTGAGGACTCTTCCCTGCTCCAGTGAATTAATCTGGTCCCATTGCGGTTGTTCCACTCTTAGTGGAGGGACCCGATTCTTTTGAGACTGTGTTATTTCGTCTGGAACCTCTAAGGGGAACAGTTTCAAAAAAATGTCTGGCAGCCGTTGATGTTCTCTTTGAGTATTTATCTCTGAACTTTCGCCTCTCTCTAGCAAAGGAGAGGGATTATTGTTGTTTCCAGGGGTGTTTGTTGACCATGGGAGGTAGTCTCCCAATGTGTATTCTGTATTTGGATTGGCATACAGGTCTTGTGCCAATCCCCCCTTGTTGCCTATTTCTAGGCCTTGCATATTTTCAACCAAGATGTCTAATGGCAGGGGATGGTTGAACCCTACCCCCGACTTGTCATATGGCATCTGATATCTTGGTTGGCAAAGGATCCGCATCCCTTGCTCATATCCGCCGAGCCCGTATCCATGCCAATTGCATTGGTCGAGATATTTTAGGGCAAATTCTGGGTTTGACAGATAATTGATGTTTTCAACAAAAGGCTCTTCGTCCTGTTTCCTTTTGTTGGCATGGTTCAAGACCATGATCAAAGCCCCCATACACAAAATTTGTCCGGTTCGGTGGGTAGCCTAGAGGGACGATTGTTCCAATGGGAAGGCGAGGTCTTCCCATGTCTTGTACCGACTCCAAGTGTGGGGGTTGCCACAACATTTTGCACTAAGTATTCCCCAGTGCCTGTACTGGCCATTTCAACGATGATTGTTGATGATTGGGTGGGAGGAAACGGTAGTCCTTCCCGAGTCCATTCCATGTTTGGTGGTTCAAGAATCTTGGTTTCCGTTGCGTTGGGCGCTTCCTCTGTTGTTATTGTTGAAATTGTGGGCAACCTTTCTTCTAAGGGCTTAACCTCTTCCATGATTTGTTTTCCCTTGTCCTTCTGTTGGGCCGTGATAGGTGGCGTTGATGATGAAGGAGCCGATGATGAAGTCTCACCTGGCTGGGATTTTGCCTTATTGGCCACCAGTGGTGCTTGCGGAATTGGACCTTGTTTGGATGGATTTAATTGAAAATCCAAATGCGTTGAAGGGAGGGTCGATTGAGGTATGAATTGTACCGCATTGCAATACTTGAAGGGCTCTAAGTCCATTGGGACTACATGTATTTCTCCTTCATAAGCATACTTCAAGCACTGGTGGGCGATCGAAGGGACACATTTCATATCCCCGATCCAAGGCCGCCCTAGCAATATATTATAAGCCATTTCTCCTTCCAAAGACATGGCACAGTTGTAGGTATTGACTTTTGTCCTACCCGGATCGGCAGTAACGACCGTGTCGATCGTCGAGCATATTGCATCGTTAAAAGCTCGCAGCGGTGTACGTGGAGGCCGTGATGTGAGAGGTCGGCGCCTTTAAATGCTTTAAGGCTGCAAGTGGTTATGATGTTACCGGACGAGCCAGTATCTATCAAGCACTCTCTTGTACGGAATCCCGTTGACCCGCGCGATAACGTGCAGGGGTGGATCCGCCATGTCATTTGATATCGTTTTGACCTCATCTTCTCTGAATGTGATGACCGGCTCCGTACATTGTTTCACATGTCCCACGAAGGCGTTGAAAGAATTTGCCTCATGGGGTTGTACTTCAATGGCTTTTAAAATGTCCATAAGAGCTTCTCTATGGGGAGCCGATTGTTGAATAAGCTCGTAGATGGACAGACCTAGCCGACGTGGTCCGCAAACTCTGCGTGAGTTTGGTTCGTATCGTGACCTCGGGTCTAGGCGGAGGTAACCGCGTTGGGCGTTGTTGAGGATGCGATGTCGCCGGAACTTCCCTCGTAGCCTACCTCGGGGGCAACCGCCGGGTATCTTCTCGTTCCTTGTTACAATGCTAATCATTCCCACAAATCCTCGCGCGGGAAGATCTTGTCGCACCTCGTTAATCCGGAGCGGTTTTGTCCGTGCCTCGTGGGCTGGCAAGGGGTCCTTGAATACCCCCATTTGTTGGTTGTTTGGTGTGATGGGGTTTTCCACGACCAATGTTCCGTTGTCGATCAAATCCCCGGACTAGTTCTTTGAATTTCCAAGCACCCATTTAGGTCATGTCCTCTGCGCCTATGGAATCTGCAATACAATTCCTCCCTATACCCCCTAGGCTTGGGAATGTTAGGGTCAAAAATTTGGATTTTTGGCAGAGTAACTAAATTTGCCGCTGACAAGCGGTCAAATAAGGAGTCCCTAGACTCCGCATATGGGGTGAATTTTCGCCTAGGGCGACGCGGGTAATTTTGCTCCTGTCTTCTATTATCTCTTTCGTAAGCGTGAGGCACCGCCCGGTAGTTAGCTTTTGAGGCTGCGTTTCTTGCACAAGCACGGGAACATTTATCGCAACTTGGTTGACTGCAGCGTGTTGTGGTTGCGTTGTCCCAGTTTTAGTGGTTTTATTCCACTCTTTCTTCTTAGGCTTGGCAATTGCGCCTTCGCCTATCTTAATCTCTTCTATGACTCTGCTTGCGCCAAAGCTTCTTCTAAGCCGTCGTATTGTCGCAAGTAACAATAGACCAGAGATTGATTTTAAGCAACTTTTTGCGAACATCTGCGTGAGATCAGACATAGGAGGATGGTAGGGTAACCTAGAAAGCAAAGCTCTCCATCGATTCCCGTACGCTGCCATTGTTTCCTCTTCAAATTGCTTGAGGCTCGCTAAATCACTTAGTGATGCCTTCTTCCTTGTGTTGAAGGCAAAGCGCTCAAGAAACGCGTCTACTAATTGATCTAAATTGCTTATGCCTTGTTTGGGCAGTTGTGTGAACCAATCCGAGGCAGGGCCTGCGAATGTGGTTATGAATGTTCTAAGCAACAATGCGTCATTATCTTGGATGCCAAAGCATTGGCTTAGAAATCGTGTAACGTGTTCCTATGCGTCCTCTTCACCTTTAAAAACTGCCAATTGAGGCAACTTGAAGTGTTCGGGGTAAAGAGGTGTAGGCACTGAGGGATGCACCGGATTACTGCGGAGTAGACGTAATGTGGGTTTTTGATGCCCAGCAGCTTTTGTCTCCATAGACTCCAAACGCTCCAATAGCGCTTGGTATGCATCGGAAGATTTTATTTCTTCCTCTCTTGTTCGCTCTTGTTGCAAGTTACGGTAAACTAGGAGGCCTATGGAGGGGTGGCCGAATGGCATCCTTCCCGCCTTGATGGGGAGTTTCAACATATTCCTCTTCTCGGTTCATACTCCTCGTAAAATTCTTGAGGAGTCTCCGGGCGAAACCTATGACCCTGATCAAGCTCTTGCTGAAGGTACCCATCATTGTTTTGGGGAGTTGCCTCCTTCTCAAATCTATGAAGTCTTGGAGGCAGAGCTTGACGAGGTCGTGGAGACCTGTCCTGCACCAACGGATTATGCCTCTCATACTGTTCAGCTCTTTGGATGCGAGGGGTTGGCCCCCTCTCGTGTATTTCATAGCGTAACTCATCCGCTTCGCGTTGCATGCGCTCTCTATCCAAGCGGTGTCGATACTCTATCTCCTGATGACTTTGTTTAAGCCGCATGATTTGGGCTTGACGGGTGGTATATCTGGCGACAACTGGGTCAATTTGATCTACCCTATTTTGTTCAGGAGGTTCAAATGTTCCTCCTATGGGTTTACCTCGAGTTTGCTGCTCTAAGATCTCAAGGGGTCGCTTCCTCCGTCGAGGTAGGCGGTATGTGCTCGAGGTTCTAGCCTCAAGGGGTGATCATGATATCAAATGCAAGGTTCCCGCATTGTTTGTTGCCCTCGAGGAATGCGATGGCTTTCCTCGTACTCCCTTTCACGGGTGTAAAGGGGGTGGGCAGAATTAGGTCGCCCTATGTAAGGAGCCCCGCGCTCCGGATTTGGTCTCTCTCGTTCCGATGATAGGTAAAGAAGGGACGCCATATCCACGTTGCCCCTCCAAATGGACGGTGTGCTCTGTCTAGCGCTTCATCGCGCGGTGGCCACTCATGCCTAACTTCAAGAGGTGATTCTCTATTTATGTCAAGGTCTACATGTAAGGCATCTTCCCGAAAGGGGCCGCTTTGAATAGGCATACCCCACCGAGGATTCCTGAATTGGATTCTTTTGTAGGTTAGACCTATAAGGCGGTATGACCAAATCCTCAGGACTGAAGTGAAGGCGACTTGTGCCTGCTTTTTGTGTACCTTCCGGAGCTTCTGCCCTTGATTGGGCTTGACTGTGGGTGTACACCATTGCGGTGCTTCTATGCTATCTAAATAAGTTTTTATCTCGTTTATGATTTTTTTTTTTTGTCTACACTAAGCATAATTAAGCACACACATTCACAAAATCGTGATTATCTCTTTTAAGGATTAAATGGTGTGTCCTAAACCAGTTTAGTGCATTTTGATGTTTTGTTTTGTTTTTGTAGGTTTTGAAGATCGTTTAAATGCATTATGACGGCTCATATAACTCCCAAAATGGTAGCCCCTTCAATATACCAACCAGTCCGATATACCAACCTCTCTATATACCCGCCCTTACGAGAGGGAGACTATAGGTACGTGAGAGCAGAAGGTACGTGGTACGTAGGCGGTACGGAAGGGGGATTGTCCTGTTAATGGCACCTACCATAGAAAACTTATCCTCGCGCGCATGGGAATCACCCCAGCGACACTCGGTCTGTCTTCGTCAGGATTTACGCCTAACAACAATTGACAATCGGGAAATGGATGCAAATCAAGCCAAGGTGGTGATGAAATCCACCAATGGTCTTGATCAAGGGCTGGGGTCTTACGACCAGCTCCTTGGTTTAAAATTGTTTCGTGATGTGTGTGGGATTCGTTTTATTCAACAAAAATGAAACAAGCATACATGACTTTTCTTATGCAATGCAGGACAAGATGAAAACAATCAAAGGAACAGAAACAGAAACAAAAAATATAACAGAGATCATGAAAATCCCTACCTCTTCTCTGGCCTGCTCCAGTTGCTTCTGAATTTCTGCTTTGAAAATCCACAGGCAGGAATTCGTCCCTCTGGGAGACGAATTGCAGAACATAATTCGTCCCTCCTAGAGATGAATTTGAATTCGTCCCAGGGTCAGACGAATTGCAGTAATAGAATTCGTCCCCGCCGTAGACGAATAGCAGTCTGCAACAAAAAAATGTACCTGTCAAGCACAAAACACAAAAATTTAATCAGTTTTTGTGATTTTAAAAATAGGGAACAGGTCCCACCGTGATCGCCACTGAAAGCACGAGATTCCGGGCAAAGGAAACACTAATTATGCAATGTAAGACGAAATGTAACGCTTTAACCTTATGCACCAAAACAAAGGAAAGAGACAATTTGGAAAGGAAAGAAAAGATGTAAAGAAATCACAGCCCTCTTTATTCAAATATCTTATCCTCGGTTACATAGACGTCTCCTCCCTTTTTAGGGGCTAGGAGCGTTAAATTTGTCATTGTTACAATGTGTGATTTAGTCTTCCTCCTTCCGCGTGCCCACGATTGCAATGGGCGGGCCAAGATGATGCCGCCGCTGATGTCGATGAGTTCCTAACCTCCGCTGCTTCTCCCGCGAACAAAGAAACAACCAAGATGTCGTAGCATCCGCCGCAAATGAAAAGTGTTTGTTCTCTAAAACTAACGAAATATGCATGTAAACATTTGCCCGAAACAAGAAATACAAGTGAGTCCAAATGGCTTCAAAACTTGACAGAAGATAGGAAAAGTTACCGTAAGGCCACCGCCACCGAGACAACTGGCCAATCTACCTTCAACCGGAATTCGTCCCCGGGCAGGACGAACTCGACCGCAATTCGTCCCCGGGTGGGACGAATTCTTCGTGTTGAAGAAACCGACCCGCCGCCGCTCCAATGTCGAATCCCGAGACCTCGCAAAAATGCCTGCAAATAGGGGGTTATGTAATTGGGGCCATTTTGGGACGACCCAGATGGTCGGATTCTCCCAATTTGGCCTCTACCCTCGGGAATTTGACCTCGACACCTGCAAGTCAGCGAAACAACAAAGCGACACAAAACATACTAGAATCGACCAAAAGTTACAAAATTGCAGCTATGGGTTAATCAAACCTAATAACACAAAATGCAACCTCGAAAAAGTAATCTAAAATGCTCTAAAACTTAAAATAGGACTTGGGAAGTGCGGGGGTGCCCAAGTGGGCCTCCCACCGTTGGCACTTGATTTTGGAGCCAATCCACTAGGGATGGGCCCAAAACCTCTTAGGATTGGGGGAATTGGTTGGTTCAGGTGTGTCCATGTGTTGGATTTGGGTCAGGTTCGAGCTTCCAAAGGCCACCCAACAACCTCCCTTGCAAAAGAGATTGGTGGATGTGGGAAGGTGAACCAAAAGGGATGCAAGTGGGTCTTCAACTCGGCAAGACTTCGTTGCTTGAAAACTCCTTCAACTCTGTCTATTTTGGGTGAGAAAAGTCCCACCTTTTATAGACCCATGGGGTCTCTTTTGGGAGGGAAGCACAAATGCCATGTGTTGGTCATAGGCGCCATGTGGCGCTCTTGTCTTCCCATGAGGGAGGGGAGTCCTCCGTTGACTTGAGCTTTGATAAATGCCTTTTGTGACAGTCTTCTAACGGCCCCTCTGTCCACCTACACACGCGTGCAAGGCAGGAGTCATTAACTGACTGTTCGGGCTGCCACTTGGCACCATTTGTCTTTTTGCCCGTTAAGCTTAGAATTCGTCCTAGGGTGGGACGGATTCTATTTTGAATTTGTCCCTGGGTGAGACGAATACTGGGCAAAGTCGTCCAAGTGTGCAAACGACCGCAAAGTGTCCAAGTGTGCCAAATTGCTTCTTGACCTCACAAAATTGCTATGAAAGTGGTTAAGACCACTGTTTAACCTCTGAGGGCTGCCCTGGGGGCTGTGTTTGTCAAAGCGATCAGTGTTTGCAATCACATAATCGGATTGGTGCTGTTTTGGTGTCTACACTAGGTCTGTTTATTTTATTCGTGATAGCAGCTATCGAATCGTTTCGCACATTTTCAACTGTCCAATCCGTTCGCACATTCTCCTATCCGCCTTGCCATGGCACTTATAGTCCATGTAACGTCCTTGTCATGGCACTTATAGTCCAGGTAACGACGACTGTTACATGTAGACGTTAGGGTAGTAGTTGTATCTATAGACTACAATAATCTTATTTGTCTCTCATTTCTCATGTACGCCACAGATGTATGCAGAAGCTGCCCAGGATGTACAACCTAGAGTCTTCTCTTTTAACTAAATATTAAAAAGGCGATATAAATTCTTTGAAGTCGTTGCCAATTATAGTGGGAGACAATTATATTTTAAAACTTGTGCTTTAAGAAGACATGTGGAGGGCAAGCTGCCACTTGCTTCCTTGCCTTTCAACGTTACTTGCATGGCAGATAATGAAAGGTTAACCAAAGACTGACTGGCTTGGCCAAGACAAACCTGTAATTTAAACTATAAATTTGTAGTCGAAGCAAATCTCTTGATAACCTTAAGGGTTCTGTTTTCAAAACGGGCTTCCTAAAATATCCAGTGCTACTAACGCTGGGCCGTTATTTTCTGGCGCCAAATTGTTAACAGCTAAGTTTATATATATATAAACTCGCAGGTAACCATGGCATCTTTTGACTGCAAATCAAGCTGAAATAATATTCTAGTTGAAATAAAAATAGCAAGTGAGCAGCAACGAGAATCATTCTTTTCTTCGCAACGAGAAACTTCCTCGGTAGTCACAAAGCTGTCAATAAAATACAAGCATGTAATCTAAAAGCAAATCTCTTGAACAGTCCCCTTCCATGTCGTGTGGTTTCAGAATAAGGTGTAAGACAAGATATGCGTGTTAAATGAAACTGAATTAAAAAGAGTAGAAGCTCATTGTCTATAATTAATATTATAAAATTAATGATATTAACAATAACAATGAAATTCTCACGTAAGTAAATATACGTCCAAAACTGGAAATATTTGCCTACTTAAATAGACTAAATTTCATTGGTTATAGAGCGGCCTTCCTTTAGAAAAATCGAATATGCCAGCTGTAAAAATATTGAATTGTTCTTAACCGAAGCTGTTAACCAATATACACATACTAATTTGATTTTTCAAGTGAGCGTTTACAAATTACATCGACAACCATTTTTAAGGGTTTGAACACAAAACCATTTAAAAAAAACCATCATCATTTTAACCACTAAGATTTACACATACTAATTATATTTTCAATTAACTAATAATACGTTTATAGACCTTATATAAGTTCCACATTAAATTATTATATCTGTAATTACTCCTCTGCAGTCCTTAATCCTGAGAAAGGTCTAAAAATAGGTTATAAACCGAAAAACTTGTATTAAAAATTAACACCAACCAGTATAAATCTTCAGAAATGATGACAAAATATGAATGAAGTTAGCGGTGTGGGGATAAACGTACAAGTCTATTCTGCCCACAGTCCGCTCTCCAACAAACAAGTTGGTAAAGCAGGCCAAACATCCCGACATATGTAAGGATTTCGAATAAAACATATATTAGTAAAACTAATATTATTTGATGCCATGAATTGGAACATTACTATAATATAGTATAATTTCAATTATATATTAATTTTTTACCTTCGCTATCTTATAAGCAATTCCTTTAGATTTGATCTTAAATATATTATAACTCTAATTCAATTGAATTTTTTTTTTGAAATATTGTACCAAGGACACTTCTATTACATTTTTTTTATATTTTTAAATATTTTTAGTTGTTGATCAAACAAAAATATATTTAATCTAAATATTAGATGATATTGTCATTTTTCTATTTTTTAGATAAACCTATTCAAAGTTCATTTTGAGTGGTTTAATATAAACTTTTTTTTATTTAAATTAAGAAAATTGATTAATTATTAAACTAATTCAAAGAAGAGTGATACATAAAATTTTATCATGTTCAATCTATTTTGTACTAAGAACATATATATCTCATCTTTATGGCAAAAGAAATAAAAAATCATGGCTACTTTTGTCTCAACTATAAATTTTATTTTTGTCATGATCTCCTAAAACCTATATTATTAATCAAATAATTGAAATCCAATATGGATGGAGAGTTCCATGATTCTTTTAATGTCTCTCAAATAAACTAATGAACTAAAATCATTATCAACAAACAACTTCTTATCAACATTTAAGACCTCAATATTGGTAACTTGATTTCAACATTCTTTTGCTTTTGGAAAATACTAGGTACACCATTAATACTAATAATAAAAACATATTCCAGCATATATTGCATTGGTTTATGAAATACTTTCAAACAATTTATTATTTCAACTCATTATTATATCTTTAGCGGGTTAAAAACATTAATAATACATTACAATTTTTTAACAAATTATGAATACAAACATCTTTCCTATCATTATTCATTTTTCTTTCTTATGATAAAAGCATACTCTCTCATACATAAATCTGTTATTTAATAAAAGTATCTTCATCTTCTCCCTTAATTTTAGTTAAAATATTAATATTTTCCTTCTATAATTTTTCAAAAATTATCTTCTAAAAAATAATCATGAAATCCTTTTACTATCTATACTATTTTTTTTAAATTTATTTATTTATATAAATTTAAAAATAAAAATATATATATTTTTTAATTTAAATCTATGGGAAATATTTTTTGCTCTCACTAGTCACAATTTTTTTTAAATTAAAAACTATGCATGTACAAAAATTCATTTTATATTTAAAATTACAGAGATATTGTCTCAATTACTAGTGGATTGGTAGGTTCTGACTGCTTACCAAGAAGAGATCTAGGTTTGAATTTTGGAAGCAAGCTTGGTTTGAGGTAAAAGTAGTAGACTAACCTGACTTTGCTGAGTACATGCCAGCCTGGTGGCGGTTCTAATCTAAACCACCGTGGTCTCCCTCACTTCGATAGAGATTATAATGACAACTGTAAAATTTAAACCCTAAGGTGTTACTAATTCCCTATATAAAAAACAAAATAATGATATAATTTATATGTTTTATTTGAAAGTTTGTATTTACTTAGTATTCGTTCTTAATCTCTCATATCTTTGTCAATTAAACGGCTTGTGCTTCAAGCAGACAAGTTGAGGGCAAATTGCCACTTGCTTTCTTGTCTTTCAACGTGCCTTGCCTGAGACAATGAACGCTTGTCAAAGATTGGCCGCGATTGGCCGAGAC
Organism: Wollemia nobilis; assembly: GCA_028583015.1. Classification (NCBI taxonomy): domain Eukaryota; kingdom Viridiplantae; phylum Streptophyta; class Pinopsida; order Araucariales; family Araucariaceae; genus Wollemia; species Wollemia nobilis. The sequence goes on from JAQPPZ010002224.1 coordinate 5,042,739, forward strand.
AAAGCTGCCAATAAAACTAAAAATCTGTAATCCAACAAATCTCTTGAACACTTCACACCGATGGACTGTTACTTCAAGAGACATTATTCAACCTGTCATATAATTTTACCACCGTAAATAATAAAAAATATTTAAAAAAATCTATTTTTATTGGCATTCAATTAAACACCATATTGGATTATCAAACAAGCATTTAATATATATATATATATATATATATATATATATATATATATATTTTGATTGGTTGAAAGGGTGTTGAAAGTTCTTGAACCTTGTACAAGAATTTTTTACATGTTTTTCAAATCGGTCGAAGAGGTCCAAGAGCTAAAGATCAAAGAAAAAGCCGAACACCACAAGAAGAAAGGTGTCGCGATATCGCGAAAAGTTGCAATTTCGCGGTCCACAGCATAGAGAAAAAACAAGGAGGAAAAGGTGTCGTGATATCGCGACATGTTGCACTATCACAGCCAAGGGTGAAATAGATGTCGCGAAATCGCGACAAAATGCAGCATCGCGGCCGAAGAAAAGAAATTGGCGCGATATCGCGACATGTTGCAACACCGCTGCCGAAAATGAAGAAGTGTCGCGATATTGTGATGAGTTGCGTCATCGCGGTCAAAGAAGAAAATATGTCGCGATATCGCAACATGTTGCATTGTCGCGACCCTAGGAGAAAAAATGTCACGATATCGCGACATGTTGCATTGTCGCGACCCTAGGAGAAAATGTGTCGCGATATTGCGACATGTTGTATTGTTGCGGCCAAATGAGGAAAAGTGTCACGATATCGCGACAAGTTGTATCGTCGATGCCAAAGAAGAAAATATGTCGCGATATCGCGACATGTTGCATTGTCACGACCCCAGGAGAAAAAGTGTCACGATATCGCGACATGTTGCATTGTCGCGACCCCAGGAGAAAAGGTGTCACGATATCGTGACATGTTGTATTGTTGCGACCAAATGAGTAAAAGTTTTGTGATATCGTGACATGTTGCAGTGTCGTGGCCTGAAGAGAAAGAGTGTCGCGATATCGCGACAAGTTGTATCATCACGGCTTAAGGAGAAAAAATGTCACGAAATCGCGACGTGATGCATCTTCTCGGCAAAAAGATAAAAAATGTCGCGATATCATGACATGTTGCATTGCTGCGGCCAAAGAAGAAAAAGGTGTCGTGACATCGCGACATGTTGCATTATCATGGCCAAAGAGAAAAAGTGTCGCGATATCGCGACATGTTGCGTCATCGCTGCCATAGGAAAAAAAGTGTCACGATATTGCGACAAGTTGTAGCATCATGGCCAAAAGAGAAAAAGTGCCACGAATTCACGACAAGATGCATCATCTCGGCCAAAATATGAAAAATGTCACGAAATATATTGACCTCTTTATATACATGAAATTATCTCGTACTATTTTTTTTTAATTTTTTTTTTTATTATTTTTAAATTTATATGGTGGAATTCGTAGTGGCCATGAATTTAATTGTCCATATTTTTATGGCTGTCACAGTATTCTGATTTGTCCGCCTCGTAAGCCGCCACGCAGATCTACCTCGGAGTATATCCCTGTAACCACCAATCCACAATCATTTTAAACATTTTACGCTGCTGCAAGCACCACGAAAGAGATAGAGTTTGATTGAACCTATGAAACTATAATTAAATAACATTTTTAATAATTAAATTTAATTATTAATATATATTATATCTTTTTGTTGCATCTTTATTGTACTTATTTATTACCTTTCTATACATGTAAAGGAATATAATTTGTTTTTCTAGTACCAACTTTATCTCGATAGAATTGCCATTATATCTTCAAAATTATTAGATTTTTCACCATATGCTTGCCATATTCTTTGCATAGGCTAGTAAAATATTACTAACATTTTAATACTTTCTCCAAGTATATTAAAAAGGTTGATTTAAAGATCTCATACATTTTCAATTGTAACTTGCAAGCACTTTATTATTAGTCTACCTTAATAAATATCAAAATTTAGTAGAGTTGCCCTTGATATTGTATTACTTTTGTTTTTTTTTATCCCTAGAGATGCCATTTTTTAATACTTTCCTTAAACATGTTAAAAATGTTGATTTAAATATCTCATACTTTTTTCAATTGTAAGCATTCTAGCTAGAAATTGATTAAGAGGTAAAATAAACATATTATTCTAAGAAGATAATATTTAAAGGATAATCTCAAATTCATCTTTTAATATTTTAGAATAATTATTCAACCTATACAAAAAAAGAGAATAAAAATCAACTCCAAATTTTTATTAGTAGAAGCAATAAACCAATTGTTCAGCTATTGTTTATTGACCACTTATACATAAAGAGCATAAATTAGGTCTCAAAAATCCTCACTTTTAGTGAATTGTTAGATAAAAAAATTTATAATACAAGTTAACAAAAAAATGAATTCGGAAAAGATTTATTTAATAACAATTACCTTCCAATGAAAGTCTTCTTCTTGATTATACTTTATCACATATAATATCATAGTAGATGATTTCCTAGGTTGTGTGTTTGATACTAAGAATGCTCCTAAAATCTTATCTATTAATCAATTTCAAGATCCATTAAAAGTGAGGAACATTTCTTGTAAGTTTTGTTTTTATTTTCTTTTGGTAAAAAATAATTGTATATCAAGTTATTAAAGGAAATTAGGTACATCATCTGCATTTATAGGTAAATAGGATTTTGATCCGAGATCTAACAAATGATATAGTGCTATAATCTCTATCAGTTGATCTATTATGGTAACCCATGTTTACCAAAAATAGACTAGTACAATGAATTATAGAACTAAATACATCTAATGCTACTACGCTTAAGGGATATGATAGAAAGAATAACTTCCATGATTTGTGTTGCCCACCATTTAGGGGGATAACCATAACAAGTGATATCATTGTTTTCTAAAGCCCAATTGGTCATCACATCTACAAATCTATTCTATTATCTACATATGTGATTGTATTCTATTAGTAGGAATATTTCCTGTACCATATGAGTCTTCTCTATGATTCTCCTTAGTCTTTAATAAAGCTTCTTTTTCACCATTGGATTCCTCATAATGTTGATCATGACTTATGAGTTAGATTCTATCTAGACCTTCTTCTAGCCTACCTTTGATACTTCTTGGAGCTCTCTAAGGATGTCACAACCCTTTGCTAGGTTGTTGAAAAGTAAGCCAAGATTCACTATGAAGGTGAATATTGTGGTTCCATTTGATAGTATTTCTATCCCTCTTATATTAGATCTTCTTTGATTCTATTGTAAGGCTCCATCTATGTTAAATTGTTTTCAATATAATGATGGGACTTCCACTTCCCTTATTTGACTACTTTTAGGTACCTTATGGTTGCAATTTGTTGTCTACCATCCATAGGTGTAATTTTTAGTTGATCATGATCTATTCCCACCATTGGTGTGGTTTTGTAGGGATACTTCAATATATGTTTCATTGTCTCTTCTATGTTGGTTGTGGTCCTTTCCCAGATATAGTGGATTTCCAGAGACTCTTGGTTCAGGATGTGTTTATTACTTTCTTTCCATATTTTTGAATGTAGGAGAATGGTTCCTACCCATACTATCTTCCTAACATATTGGTCTACTTCATTCTGTGTAGTTAATTCCCTCAACATATGCTATAGGGTGGTAAAGCTATATCGATTAATTCCAAGTATGGTAGCCATCATATTCCACAAATTTGATGTTGTAGGACACTCAATAAATAAGTGGTAGAATATTTTAGGGTTCTCCCATCATATCTCATATTGAAAAGGACCATTACAACCTCTTTTCATAAGTTTTCCTCTATTAGTATATTTTTATGCAATAGTATCCAGATGTAGAATATTGGCTTAGTCCATGATTATTGTACCCATATTTGCTTGAATAAATATCAAATCGGGTTATGATTGCTTTGGTATAGGGTTGCATTTCATCATGCTACTATATACTCCCCTCTAACTTGTGTTGCCCTATCCAAGAGAGTCCTCTATATGAGACAATGAAAGTGATTCCATTTATAGAGTTTGTTGTCCATATTTTACTTCTTTAGAATTCAAATAGGCAGTTCAATTGTGGGGACCTAGTTTCTCCAAACTTCTAAATTTATGGTCTAGTACCTATAGTATTTTGCTACCTTTATCCAATTTGCTCTGTGTAAGTTCTCCATGAAAGGTTTCCACTTTGCAAATTGAACCACCAATGGTCAATGTTTATCCCAATAATATATCCACAATTTTGCATGTTAACCATTATAAATTATCCAAAAGAGCTTCTTCTTTGTTAACTCCTCTCCTATCCTCAAAACTACTAATATGAGGAATCATCTATTAGGGAGTTGATGGCAAATAATGCCTATCAAAACTTTATTTTTTACATATTTAGCTCTCATATATTTGGGCCATAGTGTATTAGGGTTGTTCAACATCCTCCACTATAGATTAGTTTCTAATGCCTTATTGTTCTTGAATATCGATCTAAACCCTAATCCCCCTTCATGTTTGTGTAGACATAAATTTTTCCATCACACCAACACCCATTTTATTTTTTTCTAAGTGCCTATTTAAAGAAACTAATGATTTATTTCATCCATATCTCTCAATACTAGCTTGGGAATATCTAAATCCATGGAAAAAAATATTAGTGTAAACTTTAGGAGTAAATAAACTAGAGTTACTCTTCCCCTTGATAATGGACATCGATAAGTCAATTTTTTTATTTTCCTTTTACTTTATCCACTAGCCAAGCCAAATACTTATTCTGTCTTATTGTTTTAAGTGGGTCACCTTAATAGGTGATTGGGAGGAAGTTCTTATGGTATCATAATTTATCGATAATTATCATCTCCTATCTAGGTAAGGAGTAGAAGAAAATGACTTTAAACTTTTTTCTCATTGATTTGTTACCATGTGGCTCTTAATAAATAAAGTATGAAATGTTTAATTCTAGAGGCTTCGTTAATTTTTGCTTTCCCTAATAGAGTACAGTCATCAAAAAACTGAAGATAAATGATTTATTTGGCTCCATTTGCAATAGGGATTCCTATTAATGTTTGGTTTTTCCTATTTAGTCATTGTCCTTCCTAGGCATTCAGTGAGTATGATGAATAAATATAGGAAGAGAGAATCATCCTATCTAATACCTCTAGAAACTATGAACAATTATGAAGGGCAATCGTTGATTAGTACTAAAAAGGACATCAATGGAATACATCCCTTGATTTAGTTTACCCATTCGTATGAGTGTTAGAAATTAGATTATATTCCATCATTTGGGTTATGTAAATGTATCTTCTAAGGTACATACTTAGGAAAATAGATTACCTAGGTACATACTTAGTACATAATATATTAAAAGACGTTATTTAACCTGTCATATAATTTTACCACCGTAAATAATAAAAATATATTTTAAAAAAATATATTTTTATTGGCATTCAAGTAAACACCATATTGGATTATCCAAGCAAGCATTTAATATATATTTTTGGTAGGTAAAAGAAATTTTATTTACTATACTTGTTAAAGGGACCCTCCCCTATTAAAGTAGTCGTAGGTAGATACATCATTGCCCAATAGTGGCAGTAAATCAAAAACCATAATGGGTTCTACCCATTTCAACCTGTTCCAACATAGAACATAACCAACAAAAATATATTTCATCAAAAAATTACAAAAAACGGTAGTCTCGTTGCCTAGGAAACACTTTCCAAGGCTACTAGTAATCATTGCTCCTTTCCTCCTTTGCATTGGAATTCTGATTGGGGGATAGAAGAGCCTTGAACATAGTAGGGAGATCCTTGAGCTCCTAGATGGCACTTTCAAGGAAAGTACCTCCTTCTCAGTAGACGTTGGTAGCAGAGGATGCATAGGTGGATGGAACAAACCAAAAATTTTGCATGAAAAATCATACTAACATCACGTTGAAGAATGATGGGAGTAGTGGAGTTCCAAATATTTATGATTATGATATTAAATACCCTAGGTGTTGGTGAATCATCCTAGTGGTGGTAAGAGCCACCTTTTTTAATAATCTTCTGAGAAAAAATGGTGTTAAAAAAGAACACCTTTGGTATTAAGAAAATACCATCATAATGGCTAGTGCTACCTTTCAATTTCTTTCTCCACATCCTGATTGTCTATTGTGGTAACATCCTAGTGGAAGTCTTCTTCCCAGATAGACAATGTATTTTGGTTGACAGCTTTGTTGGCTAAGGTGTCAGTGACCTTATTTGCTTTCCTATACACGTGGTTGATCTTGTATTAGAGAATGCAGGTAACAGAGGCTTGGCATTCCTGGATAATTTTTTGGATGTTTCTACCTCCTATGCTCTTATTGATGATGTTGCCAACTAAAAATACTAAATCCCATTCGAAGATGATTGGTTTGGAAAGGGATTTACTCGCATCGATGCTTCTCCATAGTGCTCTGGCCTCTGCATAATTGTTAATTTGGGTCCCCAATTTTTTTGTGAAGGCCTTGATAATGTTTTCATTGTGGTATTTGATGACTCTGCCTACCCCTGCACTACCTGGATTACCTTTGGATGCTCCATAGAAGTTATCCTTGAGCCAATCCTGGGAGGACGGACCCATTTGGAATTTGCCCTGGGGTTGGGGGAATTCTGGACTTTGGTGCAGTCTGAGGGAATATCGATAGAAGAGAACAAGAAGGATTCAAGACCAAATTTTGGAACTTCAGTACAAGGAATGAGGCTATTGTTCTCAATAGCCAAGGACAGGGTCTTGATGGTAACAACATCCAAATTTCTGGGGGTCTCATTGAAAATATGATTATTGAATTTTAGCCATATTTTCCAAGTCACATGGTGGTGCAAGGAGTTCCATAAAAAGTTGAGTCTTGAATTTTTAAAGACCCTAGGCCATTAGGTGAACAGATCTGCAATGGACTTGGGCCACACCCAGATGACCTAGAACCTACTAGTCACATAGGAGAAAACATCCCATGTGAAGGAGCATTCCAGGAGAATGTGTTGGGTGGACTCCCAAGCTTGGGTGCAAAGGTAACACTTGTTGGGAATAATGACTCCCCTATGGATCAAATTATTTGTATTCAGGATTCTGTTATGGGTAGCTAGAAAAAAAATTGGCCACCTTTGGGATCAGGTGCTTGAGCCAGATGCTTCTAGCTAAGGCGTAGCTATCTCTATTTTTACAAGACATGGGAGGAATATCCATCATCTGAGAAGTATATTTAATAGTAAATAACCCATCATTGGACCCTTTCGAACAACGTTCATCTTTCCTCTCATATTACAAGATGAAATTCGCTCGAAAGATGTCTTGAAGAGTGGTTATGGCTTTGGCAATGACATCATTCTTTATTATGAACTGGACTTGTTTCCACTTTCGGATTCCCTATTATGTGGTGATAAAATCAATAACTTTAGAACCAAATTTACTATCTATAAGATGCTTGATAGTGGCCACTTCAGGATCATTGATGAGGGGTTATGATCTGGCCCAAGTTTCCTTATAAAATTCAATGTGTGTGTCATTTCCTAGCTACCACCATGACCCCTGATGTAGCAGTTGTTTGGTGTGAGCTAGGTATTTCTAGAAGTTGGAACCAAAATGGGGAGTCTCCATATCCAAAAATGATTGGTGCTGAAGATACTTTCTTTTGAAAATGGACACCCATTTTAGGTTGGCATTGATGATAAACTTCCAAGCTTGTTTGGCTAGGAGGGCCTTTTTTGTGATGCTTAATAGTGAAAGGCTAGACCCCCTCTAATTTTAGGAGTGCAAACCTTATCCTAGGTGACCAGGTGGAATTTTATCTAGATATCATTCCCAACCCACAGGAAATGATTTTGAACTTTTTCGATAGCTTCTCCCACCGAAGCAAGGATTTTGAATACCGACATAAAATACGTTGGAATTATTTGAAGGATAGATTTTACCAAAGCTGCTTTGCCTTCTTGGGACAGGAGGACCTCTTTCAAACCTACCATATTTTTGTGGATATTTTCTATGATATTATCCTACATGGCCTTAAGAGGTCTTCCTTTGAACATTGGAAGGCCCAATTAGGTTGTAGGGAGTTTTGCTATGGTGCAGCCCAGAATTCTTGCAATTATACTATACCTTTTGATGGGGGTGTTGATAAAGTAGAGCTTACTCTTCATGAGGTTGATCTTCTAGCCAGAACCCTCCTCATAGATATTGAGGATGGCCTTGATAGCTTTGGTATCCAGCAATGTGTCATCCACAAATTATTGGTGAGTGGAAGGAGGGAGCCTAGTGGCCGCCTTGATACCAAAGATTTAATTCCTGGAACAAGTGCTTTTGATGGCTCTTCCCAAACTCTCATCTAGGATGATAAAAATAATGGGGGAGAGAGGATCTCCTTTCCTTAGTCCCTTTGTGCTGAGGAAGTAGTCGATGGTTGACTCGTAACCAGGACAAAGAACCAAGAAGAGGAAAAACAGTTGGAGATTAGATTTACCCATGATTCATGGAAGCCATACTTGAGGAGGATTTTGGTCAGGAAATCCCAGTTAACTCTGTCAAAGGCTTTGTTCATGTCAAGCTTGAGGAAGAAGGTAGAGGATTTGGAGTTATTCGCAAAATGGATCAACTCAAGGATAGTAATGACACCATCAAGAATGTTTAACCCCTTTACATTGCTACCTTGACAAGGATCAATGATGGTGGGAAGAATCTCAGTAAGTCTGTTAACCAAGGCTTTGTAAATAACTTTGTAAATGACATTGCACAGGCTGATGGGATGGTAATCTAAAAGGGACTAGGCATTTTCCCCTTTGGGGATCAGGGTGAGCAGGTTGAGTTGACATCTCTAGGAATGATTTTGGACGATTGCATATCAATGATGGCTTGGCACAGATAAAGGCCCATAATGTACCAGTAATATTAGAATAATATGGAGGGAAAGACATTTGTCCTAAGGGCTTTATTCAGATTCATATAAAATAGGGCTTGGTGAATTTTTGGGATATGGGGCTGAGGAGAAACTCATTAGTAGCTTCAGAAATGGTTCTAGGGATGTTATGTAGGATATATTCCATGGCATGGTCTATGGGGAGATAGGGGGTGTGAGGAGATATTAAAAGTGGCATATAGATTCACTCCTGATTTGGTGAATGTCAGAGGTGAAAGACCTATCTTGTTTGGTGAGGCCTTTAATTTTTTTGGTTCCCCTATGCCTAAGAGTAGATATGTGGAAAAACTTGGAGTTAGTATCACCTTCCCTGAGCCAAAGTTATCTGATTTTTGGCACCAAAACATTTCTTCTTTGTGTAAGGTGTTGTGATAATTAGAAAGCAAACCCCTCTCTTCATTTCAAAGCATGTCATCCCCCTGCCCTTTTTGAAATTTATCCTCAATATGATCAAGCCTAGTTTTGATATCATGCTTAGTTTCAAATATGTTCACGAAGGTTTCCCTATTCTAAACTTTCAAATTTTCTTTAATCAGCTAGATTTTTTTCATGACTTGATTTGTGGCTATCCCAAGGAATATTTTTCCCCACCACTCTGTAATCTAATTCTTAATATCAAGGTGTTGAGTCCATATTGACTCAAACCTGAATGAAGTCTTAAAATAAGGTCTTATAGCTATTTCTAATAATATTGGGCAGTGATCAAACCCTATCTTCGAAAGGGTCTAAAGAGTGGCATCTTTGAAGAGGGGGAGAGCTTCTTGGGACAACAGAAAGTGGTCAAGGCACTCTTGGATGAGATTGTTTCCCCTTATTTTGTTACTTCAGTTAAAATGGGATCCCCGCAAATGGAAGTCCATGAGAGCATTCAAGTCCACAAACTGTCTTAAATTGTTTTTTGATATGTGAGTGATGGCATTCCCTCCTCTTTTATCAGAAAAGTGTAGGAGATAATTGAAGTCCCTTACCAAAATCCATGAGATATTGGCAAACTCTTGCCTCATCTGAGTGATGGTGTTCCACAAAACTATTATGCATTGAGAAGTTTTGGGAGCGTAGACATTAGTCATGATCCAAGAGGTTTGGGAACTAAGTTCATGGAAAATAATATTTTACAATCTATAATGACTAGAGATGAATCTGCCTTCGAATTTAGCTAGTTTCCAGAGGCATATAAGGCCACCTACAGATCTGTTAGCTAGGAAGTAAACAAAGTCACAATTTTTCCAAATTGTCTTAGCAACCATTGCTGACCAATGATCATCTAATTTGGTTTCCTAGATAAGGAATATTGTGGGGTAAGAATCTTTCCTCATGGCAACAACTAGCCTTTGCTTAGTTGCCTCGTTCAGTCCTCTCACATTCTAGGAGAGGACTTTCGTTTGGAAATTTTGGAGGGTTTTTTTTCCCCCTTTACCTTGATGCATGGAAGGTTTGGGTCTTCAATTTTCTTTCTTAATGGTGTTTTCAATTTCCTAGAATAGAGTTTTCAGGGTTTCATTGGCTATGTCCACAGTAGTATCTCAATTTATTCATTTGGAACCATAAGGTCTACCTTTCTTTATATCTCCACCTACATCCATATGGTATTTTTTGAAGCTTTGAGTTTTCTTGGGACTCCAAGATTCTAGGGATTCATGGGCCGACTCCTCGTTGTCAAAATTGGTAAAGTTTGTGTTAGCCGGGGAGGTAGGGAATTTAGACCCAACGAGGAGGGACAAGAGGGACGAGGGGGACGGTGAACCTGGGGGCTTCAATGGAGGATTTTGACAAGCAGAGCTAGTGATAAGAGGGTTTGAATAGCATGGTGGGGGAGGGGGATAGGGAATTTCCTAGTAGGAGTTGGTATTTTGGCGTAGAAGGGAAGTGGGAATAGGAGCAAGGGGGTTTTAGCAAGGATTTCTCCTTCCTCAATCTCCTCAAGGATACCAAAATAATTAATTAAACCAAATTCATTAGATATAGAGACCAAGTTACTTGCCTTTTGCATCACTCTAGCTAGCGGTGGTTGGTTCTATTTCTTTCTCATGATGTTCAAGATCTGTCCTGCTTTAGAGATAGTCTTCTAGCTATCAGCTTGATCTGGATGCACTATATTTTGGTGATAAATTCTAGGGTTTCTATGCTTAGGGCATTGGGATGGGAGGTGCCCCTGATATTGGTACTTCAAATAATAGGTGGGCTTGTTTTCATATACAAGTGGTTGTCTTTGTTTGTAATCCCCATAGATTAGATTGAGGTGGTCTAGTAGTTGTGATTCGATATTGACATTGACACAGATGCACACTTGAGTTAGGTGGGTCCTGGCATGGGTGGCTGGATATATAACCACAAGCTCCCCGAGTGCTCGAGCTAGACCATGTAATGCATCCTCATAAAAGAAGTGCATAGGGAGTTTAGGGAGTCGAACCTAGATGGGAGCATAATTTATGCTTTGTGTTTTTGGGCTGAAAGTTGGCTCCCACTTCCTTAGGAACAAGCTTCACCTTTCGAAGAACCACGGACCTCCAAAAAATATGCATTATGCATCATCCCTTGTATTAATTTGTATCATAAAAAACCCCCCAGACATTGAAGAGATTTCTAGAATCCCTAGGGTTTTCCATTTTTTTGATTCCCAACGTTGGATTGATTCCATATTCTACTGTCCTTCGATGAATTTTCCCACAAGGTAAAAGGAGTCATATGTCGCATAGCCTTCCATGATCTGTTTAGGACACAACACATCAAATCCCTATGTGATGAAGCCACTTGAATTGGTTATGGGTTGTCTCCATTTTTTTTGCAGGAGCTCTGCAAAGGACTATTGGCCATGAATTTTCCCCCCATGGTCTTGTTTTTCAGCAGGGTCTTTCGCCTTGTTGGTTCTAGTTTGATTTTTTCCACTTGTGGGGGAGATATGCTTTCATCATGGTTTGTCATTGCGTGGGGGATGGGATTACCGTGTGATTGTGCACAACTTTCCTCCTGATCGAATGCTATACTCTACTTCTCACCTAAAATGTCACCCAATTTTTTGATCACCATCCTCGCAAGTCTAGAACTATTCAATTTTAAACCCTAATATATCCATCAACAATTAATATATTGACCTCCTTGTATACATGAAATTATCTGAGACTATAATTTTTTTATTTTTATTTTTTAAACTTATATGGTGCAATCAGTAGCTACCATGAATCCGATTGTCTGTATTTTTATGGCCATCACAGTATTTTGTGTTGTCCACCTCAAAAGCTACTACATAGATCTTTGTGCAATCTGCCCCTATAACCACCATGCCAAAATCATTTTAATCCTTTTACACTATTGAAAGCACTATTAAAGGGACAAGCGTTCAGTCCGACGAGATCCGATATTTGAACCTTGGACCTCTGCACCTTGGACCTCCGCCCCATTTATGGGGTTTTGTCGAATCAATTGGAGTACACCTCGGACCTACTATGGAGACTATAATTAAATAACATTTTTAATAATTAAGTTTAATTATTAATATATATTATATCTTTATGTTGCATATTTATTGTAGTTATTTTTTACCTTTCTATACATGTAAAGGAATATATTTTTCTAGTACCATCTTTATCTTGATAGAACTGCCATTATATCTTCAAAATTATTAGATTTTTCACCATATTCTTACCATAGGCTAGTAAAATATTACTAGCATTTTAATACTTTCTTCAAGTATATTAAAAAGGTTGATTTAAAGATCTCATACATTTTTAGTTGTAACTTGCAAGCACTCTATTATTAATCTACCTCAATAGATATTAAACTTTAGTAGGGTTGCTCTTGATATTGTATAACGTTTGCTTCTTGATCCCTTCCTATACAGACGCCATTTTTTAATACTTTCCTTAAGAATGTTAAAAATGTTGATTTAAATATCTCATACTTTTTTCAATTGTAAGCACTCTAGCTAGCAATTGATTAAGAGGTAAAATAAACATATTATTCCAAGAAGAGAATATTTAAAGGATAATTTCTATTTCATATTTTAATATTTTAGAAAAATTATTCAACCTATATAAAAAAAGAATAAAAATCAACTCCAATTTTTTATTAGTAGGAGCAATAAACCAATTGTTCAAAAATTGTTTATTGGCCACTTATACATAAAGAGCATAAATTAGGTTTCAAAAAGCCTCACTTTTAGTGAATCATTAGATAAAAAAATCTATAATACAACTTAACAAAAAAATGAATTTGGAAAATATTTATTTAATAACAATTACCTTCCAATAAAAGTTTTCTTCTAGCTTATACTTTATCACATATAATATCATAGTGGATGATTTCCTCTATTGTGTGTTTGATACTAAGAATTCTCCTAAAATCTTATATATTAATCAATTTCAAGATCCATTAAAAGTGAGGAACACTTTCTTGTAAGTTTTGTTTTTATTTTCTTTTGGTAAAAAAGAAATTTATATCAAGTTATTCAACGAAAATAGATACATCACCTGCATTTCTAGGTAAATAGGATTTTGATCCAAGATATAGTAAATGATGTAGTGCTATAATCTCTATCGGTTGATCTATTATAGTAATCCATGTTTACCAAAAATAGACTAGTACAATGAATTATAGAACTAAATACATCAAATGCTACTACCCTCAAGGAATATGATAGAAAGAATAACTTCCATGATTTGTGTTGCCCACCATCTATGGGGATAACCATAACAAGTGAGGTCATTTTTTTCTAAAGCCCAATTGGTCACCATATATACAAATCTATTTTATTCTCTATGGATGTGATTGTAATCTATTAGTAGGAATATTTCCCGTACCATATAAGTCTTCTCGATGATTCTCCTTAGTCTCCAATCAAGCTTCTTATTCACCATTGGATTCCTCATAATGTTGATCATGACTTATGAGTTATATTCTATCTTACCTTTGATACTTCTTGGGTTCCTCTAAGAATGACACAAACCTTCACTAGGTTGTTGAAAAGTAAGCCAAGAATCTCTATGAATGTGAAGAATGTGGTTCCATTTGATAGTTTTTCCATCTGTACTACATTAGCTCTTCTTTGATTCTATTGTAAGGCTCCATCTATGTTAAATTTTTTTCAATATAATTATGGGATTTCCACTTCCCTTATTTGACTACTTTTGGGTACCTTATGGTCGTAATTTGTTGTCTACCATCGATAGGTGTAATTTTTAGTTGATCATGGTCTATTCCCACCATTGGTGTGGTTTTTAGGGATACTTCAATATATGTTTCATTGTCTTTGTTATGTTGTTTATGGTCCTTTCCCAGATATAGTGGATTTCTAGAGACTCTTGGTTCAGGATGTGGTTGTTACTTTATTTCCATATTTTTTAAGGTAGGAGAATGGTTCCTACCCATAATATCTTCCTAACATATTGTTCTACTTCATTCTGTGCAGTTAATTCCCTCAACATATGCTATAGGATGGTAAATATATATCGATTAATTCCAAGTATGGTATCCATAATATTCCACAAATTTGATGTTGTAGGACACTCAATAAATAAGTGGTAGAATATTTTAGGGTTCTCCCATCATATCTCATATTTAAAAGGACCGTTACAACCTCTTTGCATAAGTTGTTCCTCTATTAGTATCATTTTATGCAATAGTATCCAAATGTAGAATATCGCCTTAGGCTATGATTATTGTACCCATATTTGTTTGAATAAATATCAAAGCACATTATGATTTCTTTGGTATAGGTTTGCATTTCATCATGTTACTATATACTCCCCCCTAACTTGTGTTGCCCTATCCAAGAGAGTCCTCTATATGAGACCCTGAAAGTGATCCCATTTATAGAGTTTTTTTCCATATATTACTTCTTTAGGATTCAAATAGGTCATTCAATGTTGGGGACCTAGTTTCTCAAAACTTCTAAATTTATGGTCTAGTACCTATAGTATTTTGCCACCTTTATCCAATTTGCTTTGTGTAACTTCTCCATGAAAGGTCTCCACTTTGGAAATTGAACCACCAATGGTCAATTCTTATCCAAATAATATATCCACAAGTTTGCATGTTAACCATTATAAATTATCCAAAAGAGCTTCTTCTTTGTTAACTCCTCTCCTATCCTCAAAACTACTAAGATGGGGAATCATCTATTGGGGAATTGATGGAAAATAATGCCTATCAAAATTTTATTTTTTACATATTTAGCTCTCATAGATTGGGAACATAGTGCATTAGGTTTTTTCAAGTTTCTCCAATATTGATTAGTTTCTAATTCCTTATTGTTCTTGACTAACAATCTGAACCCTAATCCCCCTTCATGTTTGTGTAGACATGAATTTTTCCATCACACAAACACCCATTTATTGTTTTCTAAGTGCCTCTTTAAATAAACTAATGATTTATTTCATCCATATCTCTCAATACTAGCTTGGGAATATCTAAATCCATGGAAAAATTGATCAGTGTAGACTATAAGAGTAAATTAACTAGAGCTACTCTTCCCCTTGATAATGGACATCGATAAGTCAATTTTTCTATTTTACTTTTTACTTTATCCACTAGCCAAGCCCAATCCTTATTCTATCTTCTTGTTTTAAGTGGAATACCTAAATAGGTGATTGGGAGGGAGGTCTTATGGTATCATAATTTATCAAGAATTATGATCTCCTATCTAGGTAAGGAGTGGAAGAAAATGACTTTGCACTTTTTCTCATTGATTTGTTACAATGTGCTCTTAAGAAATAAAGTATGACATGTTTAATTCTTGAGGCTTCCTTAATTTTTTATTTCCCTAATAGAGTAGATTCATCAACAAGCTGAAGTTAAATGATTTATTTGGCTCCATTTGCAATAGTGATTCCTATTAATGTTTGGTTTTTCCTATTTAGTCATTGTCCTTCCTAGGCATTCAACTAGTATGATGAATAAATATAGGAAGAGAGAATCCTCCTACCTAATACCTCTAGAAACTATGAACAATTATGAAGGACAATCATTGATTAGTATTAAAAAGGACATGAATGAAATACATCCCTTGATTTAGTTTACCCATTCGTATGAGTGTTAGAAATCATATTATATTCCATAATTTGTGTTATGTAAATGTATCTTTCAAGGTACATACTTAGAAAAATAGGTTACTTTAGGGGGAATTTATCTAGTTACTTCATGAAATGTAATAAATGCACAATTGTCAATGTGCAAGTTGTAAATGTGAAAGGTGTCACTTGTACAACTAGATAGAGTGTTGGCCAAGTTCCCTATTTTACCTTTATAAGGAAGACCTCATTTTTAGATAGATATATAACAAGGAGAGTTGGTGACATAGTAGCTTAGAGCATCTTCGTAGGTAGTACAGTAATAGGTGGATCATCATCCAATGGTGATAGGTGAAATGTAGTACAATAGCTCTATTAATGGAGTGTTCACTTCCTCCATAGCTAAATTGTATTCATTTATATTATTTCTATTTATTGCATATCTCAGTCATCTAGCAATTTTATTTTATTTCATATTATTCTACATCTCATGATTTTTTTCTCCCTTTGCATATTAAATCAAAATCTTGCAATGGTATCAAAGCTATGGTAGATCCAGTCTATGCAGGTCTACAATAAAATCACCATCATTATTGATCCTGAGTGTTTTGTCAACCTGACACACCATTAGACTAGTCATTGTCATAAGATATCAGAATAATCTAGGTGGTAGAATTAGGGAGAGTCACAAGTGAGGACATAAAGAAATCTCAGTCCCAAAAATACTGAGATTGCATTTGACTATTTTCTTTCCATAGAGTTATAGGAAACTTGTGAAGACCAGGTTTCAACATTAAATCCACTATATTGATAGATCATCTAGTGAATATCTAGTATATATAGAATTTTCTAATTGTTATCCAAAGTTTCTTTTGTTACAAATAATTAATTCTTAAAGGATTGGTACTTCTCATATGATAGAAATCTAGAAGACTCCAACTTCGTTACCCAAATGTTGGCATGCCCTCATAATGCATATATTATTTCCTTGTGTAGGAGAAGAACATTATGGAAGAAGACTTCTAAAGAAGAAGCATGGTGAAGTTAGGAGACTATAGATATCCAGTGTAGATTGAAACACTTCATAGTTGAATAACAAGCCATAGAAGCCTTGACATAAAAAGGCCATAGTAGCCTTGAAGGTCAGGCAATAGAAGCCTTGACATAAAATACCATAGAAGCCTTGAAGCAGAAGCCACATAAGTCTTGATACTAAAAAGGCCACAAAAACCTTGATATTGAAAAGGCCATAGAAGCCTTGATACTAAAAAGGCCATAAAAGCCTTTATACTGGAATAGATAGTAGAATCCTTGATCCTAAAGAGGAATTCAAAAGTAATATCCAATTTAGAAGTAGATTAATAGTTTTGTGTTAACATTTTTGTTGTAGAGAAAGAATATTCAGTGAGTTGGGAAACTTCCTACAAAATATTTAGGAAGAGTATCTTCTTCAGAATCAATTTAGCACCTAAATCAAAAGATATCAGGAGAATATCTCATTGATGGACTTTTAGAATTGAAATAAGGGCTAGGAGATTCCTACTAAAATTTAGAAGTAGCAAAATTAGATATCTAGGAGAATATCACACTACCAACTATTCTCGGATTAGAAGGTTGAAGAGGTCTCAAGAGAAGACCAGCAGAAGCTATAATATCAAAGATCTTAGGAAGGTCTCATCGAGCATCCAGGAAAAGGCTAAGAAATTCTTATTGAATAAATCATCAAAGGAGATCTCATTTTAGAAATCCACTACCAAGGATAAGCCCTTGATATTGAAGGACTTGGGACAATTGTAGTCATTCACCAAGCCCAAGATAAGGATATTTTGACAAGGAGTACCAAATCCAAGAAGAAGAATTTGGCAAGGAGTTTCAAATTTTAGAAGAATAATCTAGTGAAAAACCTTAAGACATTTAGAATATTGAGAAGAAGATCTTGCTTGAAGTCAAAATTTGACAAGAAGACTTGAAGACAAAAGAAGCTCATCAAATATAGGATATTTGAATATTACCTCTCATAGCAAGAAGGCACCACTTCAAATACAAAGACCTATTCAAATATATAGTAGAAGGAGGAGATCGCAGGAGGAGAACAAGCCACCAAATATTAGGTTCATGAAAGAAATTTTGAGACCATCATTTGGTGAATAAGGAGTTGTTCAAGATAATCTACAAAGAGCTACAAAATTATACTCAAAGCAATAAATTGGTGATCTTAGACACCAATATCCACATCCCCTATAGAAGCTACAAAAGGAGCTATATAAAATATGTATGAAACTATTGGTGGTAACTACCTCATTAATTAGACCACTTATCAAATTTGTTAGAGCACCTTATCTAGATTAAAGTTGCATAAAAAAAAGTAGATTTCAGTCTTCAAAAGTCCAAAAAAGGAAAAGGTTGTTTTTAAGGTTCATTTGCACATTAATTAGGATTTGATTAGTTTTTCATAATTATATCTATCAACTACCTATCATCTACTTTAGAAAAATAAAATAAGACTAAGCCCTAGTTGTAGTGAATTTGCAGAATAACTCTTGAAGATTCATTTTAAGGTTATTCTTGATTAGTTGTAGTAAATTGATTAAGTGCATTATATTGAGAGTTAATTGGAGTGATAAGGTGAAATAGTTAGTGCATTAAAAGAAATTCTATTAGATTTATTTACACTATTATACTACTCTCAAAAGAAATTAGTTTTGTTTTCTTGAAAGGCACAAAATCTAATTTGTATCGAGTGTCTAAAGACACTATTGAAGAATAGAAATATGAAACTTGTAGTGGCCAAAATAAGCCACCCAAAAATATTAGCATCCTCCAAAACATGGAGAAGAACACAACTAACCAAAAACAAAAATAGAAGCTTCAAATATTGAGACTTGGTGAGTCTCAAATCCCAAGCATTACAAGATTGGATGCAAGAAAAGAAAAGGGATAAATTAAAATATTATATCTACTATTATCTAATATTGGATTTGCAATCATAATGTCCAAGAAAAAATGGGACGGTGTCTACTCATAAAAGATAACTTCAAATACCTATATTGCAGGAGCAAAATCTACCAAAAATCCAGAATTTTAGATCTAAAATAAGAGTTCAAAATAAGGAGTTTAATGTACAATTTATAGTACATTTCATTGCACTACTTCAAAATGGTTTTATACATCCCAAGAGCAGATTCGAATGTGTCCTCAAAAGACAATATATATAGAAGAAATTAATCCAAGAAAGGTCGAACGTAAGCACTCTTCAAGTGCCACTTAAAGGGCTCATCTTAGATGGACAAACCTAAAAATACAAATCCCATAAGAGGCTATCGTCAAAGCTACATTTATGTCGATAAAAAAGTGCAAATATATCAACTACATACGGGCATCATATAAACTACAATAGAAAGCATCTACTTCTACTAATGTGATACAAACAATGTTTACACTACAATAGAAAGCATCTACATCTACCAATGTGAGACGGATAACATTTACATTGCAAGAGAAAGCGTCTACATATACCAACGTGAAACGGATATCATCACATTACAAAGATGTACATAAATTAATATGTTGGATGTATAGAAGACAAAGAGAGGATTTGTATTCAAAAACTCAAAATTGGTTAAGATCATCCACCAAAGGAAGCCCTAGAATCGCTATACAATATCCATAGCGTATCATCAATCCACCTGTAGAAGGTAAGCTTACTTGCTACTCAAGAAATGTAGAGAAGTAAAGGAATGGTTTTTGAAAGAAACTAAGGAGTTATAATAATATCTTTGGAAGATGTTATAGTGAAGGACTTCATGTAGAGAACATGAATGCCACTTGGCATCAATCTTCTAAGACACATATTTTACAATAACCTTTGACTCTCAATGCCCAAGCATACGTGGTGACACTTATTATTCTTCTCAAGTCCCACACAAGTGATCATATATTACAAAGTGATCAAAATCATTGAACAAAAAAGAGTTATGTTATAAAATTGATAAGGAGCACTCATAGTAACGAATGTGATATGTGTCACAAGGCACAAGTTTACTCCTCTAATAAAAGGTGTCTAAAGTCCAAAGATCACAAAAAAGTGAAACACAGTCAAAGCCAGTCAAGCACAACATGGAGGGAAGGAAGAAGGAGCATTATAGGCTCCTGGTCTTGGAGGTCAAACCCTCCCTATTTTAGCAGTGTCTACATTCCAACATTAAAACCTAAGGGTTATAAAAATATGTTATTAAATATTTTTTGATAAGGTTGGAAATTTATATTTATATTGTCTCTAAATTTCTCAAAAAAGGACAAAATTAATCCAACATTAAAACCTCTTCAAAAATTATAAAAGTTCTTAGTTCAATTAGGAGAAATAAGGTGTTAGAAAAGTTGATTTTTGACTATACAAAATCAACCATAAATTAAACTTTATTTTACAAAAATCACTATATCATATTCCAAAATCACTAGGAAGATATAAGGTAGCCTAAAAATATAGGTTTGATATTACTGAGATCTAAATGGCATCAAACAAATTCTTCCTAATAGAATCTCAACTACTCAAAGGTCCTAATTATTTCTCTTGGAAAAATAAAGTGAAAGCAATCTTAGTGTAAGAAAAAGATTTGGATGTTGTAAAAAGGAAGACATAGAGGCCTACCACAGGTGAAACTGAAACCCTAAATTTTGAATAAAATGATTCAAAAACACTAATGATAATTACATTTGCTATCACTAATGAGATTCAACCTTATATCGGTTCACCTAAAATATCTTTAGATGCATGGAAAATCCTAGAGAAAATATTCAAAGGAAATAATAATGCAACTATTCTTCATATCCAAACTCGACTTCATTCATTAAAAATGAATAGTGGAGAAAGCATAAAACTGTTCCTAAGGAAGGTAGAAAATATTAAAGGGAAATTGTTGACCTTAGAAGAAAAATTCAAGGATGAAATTCTTACTCAAGTAACCATGAGAGCACTTCCAGACAACTATAAGAATTTGGTAAAATATTTACATGTCTTAAGTAAAGATACTTATTTTGATGACCATGTCAATATACTTCAAGAATATGAAGTAGAAAACACCTTGAAATATGAGATGACTAACACTACATTGGCATCAAATAACAACCCACATGGAAATATTGCTACATAAAAAAGAGGATGAAAAGCATGGTATTGTCATATATGCCAAAAGAAAGGTCATAGCTATTGTAGATACAATCCCAAAAAAAGGAACCAAGGAAATCATATGAATAAAGGAAAATAGTTTCAACCACAACAATACCAAAGGATCCCTCGTCAATAGTAATTTTAGAAACCAACAAATTATCCTCAACTAGAATATCAAAAGAGAATCATGGAGGTCACCTGGTTAAGAGGATAGAAGAAATTGAAGAACTAGAAGAACTCGTAGAGGATTATGAAGTGAAATTTCTATCAGCAAATGTAACATATTACAAAAATACTCACTATTTGCTTTAACATGTTACAAAGAATACAAAGGAATATTACAAAGCTCAAGATGAATATGAATATCAATATTGAAGACTAAAAGTCTTCAATACCCAAATATTGTAATACATGGGGTTTTAGAAATATATTATATTCCATCAGTAGGGTTATGTAAATGTATCTTCCAAGGTATATGCTTTGGTAGGAACTTGGTTCATTGTAGCCTTGATGGATGAGAAATGAATGGATTGGGATGCAAAACAATGAGAAACAATTAGAATTACCTTTGAAATTGAATTATGGTTACACTAGAGGAGAACTTGCCAATGGATCAACTATAAAACATAATCTTATAAATTCTTGGATGATTACTTACACCTATTTGGATGATTATATATATCTAATCTAAAGTTGTGAGTGAAGGGACACAATGGTCCATAAAATTATAAGAGATAAGTTAATGGTTAAATGTTAGAATTAGGATCCTAACAGGCCACCCTCCGTAAAATAACTTTGTCCTCAAAGAATAAAGTGAGGAAATTTTTGCTAGATGTGATGAAGGGTTTCCCATGTAGCATATTTGGAAGGTAGGCATCTCTGTTGAATCAAAATCTTGGTGATGGTGCGATGTCAAAGTTTATGAATGCATCGATCCAATATAGCTTTAGGTTCAACCATGAGTGCTTCATCCTGTATGAACTCAGGTAGTTGAGTTTTTGTGGTAATGTGTGTGTCGACTACTGGTTTAAGGTAAGATAAGTAGAACACAGGATGAATTTTGGAAGAGTCTAGTAACTCTAGTTTATAAGCAATGATCCCAATGCGTTGAAAGAACTTGTAAGACCCATAGAATTTTGGAGCTAACTTTTATGGACCCTTGATTTTGAGAGACGTTTGACGATAAGGTTGAAGATGGAGAAATACCATATCACCTTCTTCAAATGATTGTTTGATCCTATGTTGGTCTGCTTGTTTCTTCATACGATGTTGGGCAGTGAGTAAATTATCCTTAGAAAGCAAAGAATATTAGCTCTAATAAAAATTTCAAAATCCACAGCTAGCACATTAGTATTTCTTGGAATATAAGAGATGATGGAAGGTGGTACTTGGCCATATAAAGCTTCATATGGTGTTATATTAATGGCAGTATGGTATGAGATGTTATACCACCATTCGGCTAAAGGGAAGCATTTAAACCAATGAAGGGGTTGAGAAAAAATAAAACAACATAGGTAACTTTCCAAACATTTATTAACAACTTCTGTTTGACCATCAAGTTTAGGATGATAAGCAGATTTCATATGAAATTGAGTGCCTTGGAGTTTAAATAATTCTCTCCAAAAATTACTAGTGAAGGTGGGATCATGATCACTTACTATGGTATAAGGCATACCATTTAGTTTAATAATATTATCAAGAAAGATTTGGGTGATGGTACTTTCTGTGTAAGGGTGGGCCAATAGCAAAAAATAAACATATTTAGATAAGTGATTCACCACAACTAGAATAGTATTTTTTCTAGAATATTTCAAAAGGCTTTAATAAAATCCATGGAAATATCAGTCTATGTTTTAGTTGGTATAGGAAGAGGTTGAAGAAGGCCAGGGGTACCTACTATATCTCCTTTTTTTCTTTGGTAGGTCTCACATTCATTCACAAATTTCTTGATATCTTGTTTCATTCCTACCCAATAAAAGGATCGAGCCACTCTTTTATAAGTTTTGAGGAATCCAAAATGTCTTGCACTAAGTGTGGCATGTAACTCAAGGAGTAGTTTGGTTTGATATGAGGAGGTAGGATATATTACAATATTCCATTTGTACCTAAGTATGCCTTTGCTCCAAGAGTAGTGAGGCTTACTTGTGGGGTCTTTTTGGACTTGCTGAATTAATGTTTGCATTGTAGTATCATTAAACCATTCCTCATATACTTGGTGTATCCATTTGTGAAAGGGCATAGGTGGACATGTTATCCTTTCCTTTTTGATATATGATCTCATAATCATATCCTAATAGTTTAGTAACCCACTTTTGTTGTTCATGAGTTGATATGCGCTACTCAAGAAAATACTTTAAACTATGGTTATCAGTCTGAATAATAAAATATTGGCCAATAAGGTAAGGTCTCCAATGTTGAATAGCATGAATAATAGCCAACATATCCTTATAATACGTAGATTAGGCCAAATTCTTCCTAGAAAATGCCTTGCTAGTAAAAGCCAAGGGTCTTTGATCTTGCATGAGAATGGATCCTATTCCTACTCCAGAAGCATCACTTTCAATAATGAATGGTTTGAAAAAATATGGCATAGCTAACAAATGAAGAAAATGTGCTTATACTAAGAGGGGGTCTGAATAGTAGAAGATAAAAAATTTTACTTTTCAATCCATATAATAACATTAGAAATATTAAAGACGTAAATATTACACAAAGCATCACACACATGAGAGACATGATTAATGTGGTTCACCCAAGGTGGGCTACTCCATGAAGAAAATTTTCCTTATACAATTTTCTCAATAAATTTTCTTGGGAATCCTTTCCCTATTACAATGTTTATGGACCTCTATCCAAAGGAGACACCAATCCCCTAATAAAGTTTGTGGGTCTTTATCCATAGGAGAACTCCTTCTCCTCTACTCTGGTTGGTGATCCTTTTAGAAGACTACTACCTCCACTACACTAGATTTTGGATATCTCTCCACTGAAGACCCCTATCTTCACTCAGAATATCTCTATCCTCATTACCCTATATAATGGATATTTATTCACTAAATACTACTATCCTCTACCCTATCACCTCCAAATTCTGCTCTCACTCTATTCTATATCTATCTTATATCTGTACTAAACACTATCCTCTTCCTTCCATAAATTTTCTCAATCTTTGTGCACTAAACACTGTTCATCATTCTAGCACAAATATGCTCAATATTTCTCTCAAATATGTACAATAAGTCCTCACTATAACTTTTCCAATACACTCAATAAGTATTCACCAATACTTACCTCAAATCTAATCAATAAGACCTCATTAGAACTTGTCTTATCTACTCAACAAGTATTCACCAAGACTTATCTCAAATATGCTCAACAAGTCCTCACTAGAAATTGTCCAATCTGCTCAACAAGTCTTCACCAAGACTTACCTCAACTCTGCTTGTAAGTTTCCATAAAATCTCACACTAATCTATCATTAATATTTCACAAAATATTCCTTAATTCTACCCTTAAGTCCCCTCTAGGAATTACTCAAATCTGCTCACAAGCTTTCACAAAATCTTGTTCAAATCAATTGTAAAACTTGGATACAAAAACTCAACTCAATCTCTCAAATAAAATCTATTCAATCATCCAAATAAGTTTCACACAAAATCTTGATTAACTTACAGAAGCATATATAGAATTGTTAGAGACTAAATATGTTTCACACTCACAATACTCAATCAATTCCAAACTCTCTTCAAATCAATTAAGAATAAAGAATAATTTGTTTCACTCAAACACTTCTAATCAACTAAGATCAATCAACTCCACTCAATCACTCAATAAATGAAACACAATTTGCTTAAAAACCCTAAACAAGTGTTTCACAATGCTTTCAACAACTCACACTATGGAACTCAAACTTGACTCAAGATGATTTCAAACTCACATAACAATGATACTCATGATCTTTCACAAACCCTAATCCAAGATAGTTCTCAACACCTCACTCAAATGTTCTCACAAACATTCACCAATCATGCACATGAAAGCTTACTCAACAATGCTTATCAAACAAACCTTTTCACTCCAACTTAGCATTCAAAACATCCAACTCAAAAATATTTCACTCACAAGGATGATATTCTCATACCTTTTGTTTGAAGAATATTTGACCTCAAAACTTATCTTAATCACAATCAACCTCTTTGCCAATCTCATAGGTTAGGTAGCAAAAACCTTCTCAAAATTTCATACAAATATCCGCTCAAAATATTTTACCATACAAAACATTAAATCTCAATTACACCTTCTAATCTCCACACTTCAAAAATGATGAGAAAAAATTAAACAACACACTTCAACAATTAATTTTCCTTTTCACCTTATTACTCCTTCCAAATTCTAATCATAAAAATCACAATATAATATTTTAATTTTTATAAATATTATATCTCCCTCCTAACACAATACTTCATGCCACATTAAAACCTTAGGAGAAAAATTTAATTTAAAATTAAATACCTCTTTTGCCCTCGATGGTATTTGATCCCCATTTGTGCTACCACTAGTGCCCTAGTCGCATCCCAACTGTTGTGTGAGCTAGGCGCTCACATTGGTAGGAAAAAATGTCTTGTGCACTTTGTAGCCTATTCTAGGTGCCAAAACTAAAAATGACGCCAACAAAACACTCCTAGACCTGTCGTCGAGATTCGATCGTGGGACTTCCCACTTGTTAGCACTTCAATGCATAATCGCTTACCACTAGCCCAACCACCAGGTTGGCAATGAGGCTTTAAGACTTCATTATTTTATCCCTTCGATGGTCACCAAATAATAAAAAGTTTATCCTTTTTTCTTTGCACACAAATCACAAAAATTCACAGGCACTCACAATATTTTTCTATCGAAGGTAAGACCTTAGGAAACCAAATGCACATGGTATTTATACCATTATGCCATAACCCTTTGGAAATCAGTGGAGGGGGAAAATAATTTTGACGTCGGTGCTTTAAATTAAACCTTTTGCCCTTATAACCCTAACCTTAGGGTTAATTAAATTAAATTATAAATTAATTTATAATGAAATTATTATAATTAATTTATAATTAGCTTGATAACTTTAGGTCTTAACATTTGACATTTAATATTATAATAAAATATTATAATATTATTTTTATTGGACCTTCCTATTGCTCTTTTAGACCTTATCTGACCACCTTGAATATTATAATATTATTTCCCTTAGGCCTATAAGCAATCTTTATCTTGCACTGCTTATTGAAACTGACTCTTGACATCCTTCCTTTTGCACTACTCATTGAAATTGACTCTTGATATCAATGACAACAAAAATTGATCATATTTCCAATAATCTCTCCCTTTGTCATTTATGGCCACCCATTTACCTTTTACCATTTCCTTTACCTATTTTTTTTTTGCTCCCCTTGAGAAACAACTCCCCCTTACTGAATTCTCTGCCCCTAACTCAAATATTTCCTCCTTTGATATAAATGGCAAAGGATCACCTTTGGATCTTGGGGCCTCTTATCTTAGCACCTCCCCCACCTCTTCTCTTGAGGTGGTTAATTCTGGGGTGGGTGTAGAACTACTCCCAATTTTCTTCGAAGATACTCATAAGTCTCTTTTGAAAGTGGCTTAGTGAAAATATCTGCAATCTTCTCCTTTGTAGTAACATATTCCAACCTAACTTTCTTATCTATCACTTGTTCTTTCAGGAAAGTATATTTTATCATAATGTGCTTTGTCCTAGAATGCATCACTATATTCTTTAAAATATTTATAGCACTTGTTAGTCTTACAATGACACTGAGAGGGGGGTGAATCAGTGTAGCTCTTTAATCTTGAATTTACAGCTCTTAAAGCATCAACAATTAAAACTTATTATAAGATACAACAAGAATAAAAAAAGAGCATCACACAACACAAGATTTAATGAGGTTCACCAATGTGGCTACTCCTCAAGAATGATTGCTTGGACTACCATCCAAATCCAGCCTTTGCAAAGCAACAACTTTACAATAACTTTACCAGTACCCGCTAGAAGGAGCACCAACCCCTTATTTATCTCCACTTTTACAAGACCCCGACTAGTCTACTTCACCTTTGTGATCTTTGCGCACTCTACTCTCTCTAAAAAATTACTTTGCACAATCTACTGTGTCACAGTCGAACGATCATCTTCTCCCTTTTGCGCACTCTGCTTCCTTTGCAAATTTTGCACTTAGCATGATTCGATACAACTTGCACTCTATGCTCTGCGACTGAACTTCATGCACTTCGACAACCTCAAAAATCTCCAAACAGCCCTCCTTTTATAACAGAATATTTGAGATGAAAACCCTAATCTTAGTCGGCTGCAAATCCTCATCTTAGTCGATTTTCATGACATCTGTAAACCCTAATTTTAGTCGGTTGTTCATCGGTCTTCGTCGACTTCAACTTAACCGTGAGAATACAACATGTGATATCGCAACACTTTTTCTCCTTGCTCTTTCTCTTATATTTGGCCCGTGAAAATACATGTCGCGATATCGCGACACTTTTTCTCCATGCTCTTTCTCTTAGCTTTGGCTTGTGAAAATACAACATGTCGCGATATCGCGACACTATTTTCTCTCTCCTCTTTCTCTTTGCTTTGGCCTACGAAAATACAACATGTCGCGATATCATGACACTTTTTTCTCTCTCCTCTTTCTCTTTGCTTTGGCCCATGAAAATACATGTCACGATATCGCGACACTTTTTTCTCTCTCCTCTTTCTCTTTGCTTTGGCCCGCGAAAATACATGTCGCGATATCGCGACATTTTTCTCTCTCTCTCTCTCTTTCTCCTTGTATCGGACCGTGAAAATGCTACATGTCACGATATCGCGACACTTTCACCTCTGTACACTTCGTCTTTTCTTTTGTCATGAAATCGTGACACTTCTGCCTTCGAAGTCATCTCTGCTTTTGTCATGAAATCATGACACTTCTGCTTTCGTACTTAGCTTCTTAGCTTTTGTCACGAAATCATGACACTTCTGCCTTCGAAGTATTCTTCTCTGCTTTTGTCATGAAATCGTGACACTTCTGCTTCCATACGCTTCCTATCTTTATTTTGTCACAAAAATGCGACATGTCGCGATATCGTGACACTTTTTCTTTCTCTTCCTCCCTAGCCTTTCCTAGTCATGAAAATGCGACATGTCATGAAATTGCGACACATTTTCTTTCTTTTCCTTCCTAGCTTTTCTAAGTTGCGAAAATGTGACATGTCATGAAATCATGACCCATTTTCGTTCTCTTCCTTCCTGTCCTTTTTGAGTCACGAAAATGCGACATGTCGCGAAATCATGACACTTTTTCTTTCTCTTCCTTTTTGTGCTTTCCAAGTCGCGAAAATGTGACATGTCGCGAAATCGCTACACTTTTCAAATTTACTTTCTCTCTCCTATTTTTTTCGTGAAAATGCGACATGTCATGAAATAGTGACACTTTTCAAACTTTACTCTCTTTCTTCGAACTTGTCACGAAATCGTGACACTTCTTCCTGCTTTCTCTTTTTCTTCCAACATGTCGCGAAATCGTGATAGTTTTTCCACTTGTCTTTTTCTCAGCCAACATGTCGCAAAATCATGACAGTTTTTCCACTTGCCTTTCTCTCTTCCAACATGTCATGAAATCGCGACAGTTTTTCCACTTGCCTTTTTCTCTTCCAACATGTAGCGAAATCGCGACAGTTTTTCCACTTGCTTTTTTCTCTTCCAACATGTCACGAAATTGCGACAGTTTTTCCACTTGCTTTTTTTTCTGCCAACATGTCACAAAATCATGACAGTTTTTCTTGCTTCTTCTCTCTCTTCCAACATGTCGTGAACTCGTGATAGTTTTTCCAACTTTTTCTCTCTCTTCCAACATGTCGTGAAATCGTGACAGTTTTTCTAGCTTTTTCTCTCTTCCAACATGTCGTGAAATCGTGATAGTTTTTCTTGCCTGTTGTATATGTCGCGATATCACGAAACTTTTCTTACTTGTCTTTTTCTTTGATCTTTTGCAAATGGGCCACTTCGGTCTTCTTGGAAACTTATTGTCCATACTCTGAATAACCTTTGAACTCCTGTCTTCGGCATCTGAATAGCTTTTGAACTTCCTGTCCACTACAACAACAGATCTATTTGACTGTGTTGACAACAATGACAATATTGTTGCTGCACCTTGCTCAATAATCTCCCCCTTTGGAATTTTTGGCAACACATGTGCAATTTCCTGTAACTCTTCTCCCCCTTTGACAATAATACCAAAGGGCTACTACAAACTCCCCCTAAGTCCATGCACAACATTCTTAGGCAAAATTGATCACACTTAGCAAAAATCATGAACATGAGAAAAATCAAATACTTAGATGCTCCCCCTGAGAATGTGATCCCTGTAGCTAGTCATTCTTTGGGAAGTGTGACCACTCCTAATTTATTACGAAAGTACTCAAAAACTTCCTTGGGCAATGGTTTTGTGAAAATATCTGCTACTTGCTCTGTAGTTGGAACAAAATCCAACTTAACCTCACCTTCTGCAACTTTCTCCTTCAAGAAGTGATACCTGATAGCAATGTGTTTTGTACGTGAATGCATAACTAGATTCTTGGAGATGTTATTGGCACTGGTGTTATCACACTTAACTAATATTTGTTCACTGAAGCAGATACCAAGTTATTTTAGGGTTTGTTTCATCCACAATACCTGTGTACATGTTATCGTTGTAATATATTCTGCCTCTATTATTGATAAAGAAACTGACTCTTGCTTCTTACTGTGCCATGCAACCAATCTATATCCAATATAGAATGCACCTCCACTGGTACTCTTTCTATCATCTACACATCCTGCCCAATCTGCATCTAAATATGAAATAAGGGTGAAGTCTTTACCTTTTGGATACCATAACCCATACTCCATAGTACCCTTGAGATATCGAAGAATCCTCTTTACTGCTGTCACATGAGTCTCCTTGGGATTGACCTAAAAACGTGCTACCATGCATACTGCTTGCAAAATATCTGGTCTGGTAGCTGTCAGGTACAGTAAGCTTCTAATCATAGATATGTACATGGTTTGATCAATAGGTGGAGATTTGTCATCTTTGCTCAACTTACAACCTGTCGTCATGGGAGTGCTAACTGGCTTACAATCCTCCATTGTGAACTTTTTCAACATCTCTTTTACATATTTAACTTAAGAAATAAATATGCCATTCTTACTTTGATTAATTTGCAAACCGAAGAAATATGACAGTTCACCAATCATTGACATTTCAAATTCTTTTTGCATCTTATTTGCTAAATCTTTACATGACTCATCTTTGTTACTGCCAAATATGATATCATCTACATATACAACAAGAACAATAAGATGCCCATTTTCTTTTTTGACATATAGGTTACTATCCACCATACCTTTCTTAAACCTTTTTTGAATGAGATAGTTGTCTAGTCTTGCATACCATTCTCGGGGTGCCTATTTTAAGCCATATAAAGCTTTCTTCAACTTACAAACAAATTTGGGATTATCACCAAGTTGGAACCCATCTGGTTGCTCAATATAAACCTCTTCTTCAAGTTTCCCATTCAAAAATGCTGATTTCACATCCATTTGATAAACTTTGAAATTCTTGTAGACTGCTAAAGCCAAAAACATTATGATTGTCTCTAGTCTAGCTATTGGTGCAAACATTTCCTCAAATTCAATGCCTTCCACTTGTGCATACCCCTTGCATACCAATCTTGCTTTATTTTTGACTACCTGTCCATATTCATTCAATTTATTATGAAAGATCCATGTAGTCCCGATTATATTTTTGTTCGCAGGTCTAGGTACTAACTCCCAAGTTTTTTTTTTCTCGATATGGTCTAATTCTTCATTTATTGCCTTCATCCAACCTTCATATTTGCTTGCTTTAGCAACATAATTGGGCTTAATGTTGGATAATAGAGAGTAGTTACTTACTACTCTTCTTCTTGTTTGAACACCAACTTTGGGGTCTCCAATTATTTGATCTCTAGGATGATTTTTCTCGCAGTTGCCTGTTTTGAATTTCTTATTCTCTTCTGCTTCTGAATCACAACTTACATCATCTGAGTCAATTTTCTGTATCTTTTCAATTTCATTTTCCTCATCTCCTTCAATAACCTCTGCATAGATTGGGTAATTCATTTCATAGCTAATTACATGTTCTTTACCTTCATCAAACTTAACATTAGCACTATCGACAATTTTCTTTAGCCTTTTGTTGTAGCATTTGTAAGTTTTGCTTCTAGACGAATAACCAACAAAAATACCTTCATTTGCTCTATCTTCTAACTTACCAAGATTATCTTCAGTTCTTTTGATATAGCACTTGCTACCAAAAACTCTGAGGTATTTTGTTGTTGCCCTTTTACCGAACCACAATTCATAATTTCTACTTATCAAATTTTTGTTTGTTACCTGTCATATGACTGGAGCATCCACTATCAAGTATCCATGGTACATATTTATTCTATGCTTTAAATTTTGTTTGTACAATTAAGGATTCCTTTTCTTCCTTAAGTTGTTCCTTTTCTTTCCACTTCGTTCTGATAGTGGTTTTGGGCTCTTGTTTTGCCTTTCCCTTATCAGTAGCTTATGCATGTTTTACGGGAAGTTTTCTATTTTGTCTCATCCTGTTTGGTTGAACTTTTATTCCTTGAAACTAATTTTATGAAAATGTGCTTCTAAAGTTTCTTGCAATGTGCCCAAAATTATGACAGTTATAACATTCTACTGTATAAGTCATCAGAGGAGAAAAAGCATTTCTACTAGTGAAATTCCTTGGTCTAACATTATATTTGCAGTCTGAGATTTTATGTCCATAGCCATTGCATTTAAAATAGAAACCAGAGAAGGGATAATTGAACTTGGGATATGGTCTTTACCATGTTGTCGTAGGAGCCATAGGTCTTCTTCTTTGATGCGTGACATTGGTGAATCCATCATTGTCAGTTCTCCTTTCGTGCCTGGCATTATTGCTTTCTTTTGCATGAGACATTTTCCCTTGATCAACCTGTTTCTTATCTTCATTCTTTGTGGATTCTACATTTCTAGCCTTTGATCAACTTGATGATTCTCCTTCGATGAAACCCAGACCAAATTTGATTCCTGCAGGTCTTTGGTCATTTATGATCTTATCCATCTTCATAGAAATTTCTTCACGTTTGTGATAACAACTAATTTTCTTATTCATCTCTTCTAGCTACATTCTCAAACCAATAGTCTCTTCTTCTAGCTTGCTACAATAGTCTATTTTCATGGTTATTTGCACTTCGAGATCTTCAAATATTTTTTTGGATTCTTCTATCTATACTTTCAAACTAGTTATGATTTCATTTGCATCCGCAAGCTTTCTTGAAATTTTCTTATTCTTTTTCTTTTCTATCTCCCACTATTCAAGTGCAGATATCAACTCACCTTATAGATCTACTTTAGCCTCAGGGTTTTCACCACATACTTCAGAGATCACTCCTTATTCCTTTTCTGATTTTGCTTCTTCAAATGCCATGAAAAGAGCTTCGCCTTTTTCTTCTTCAGACTCTTCTCCGGAACTGTCTTCTGATGAACTAAAATTCTTGGAGATGAAACTTCTCTTCTTGAAGTTGCATTTTTTGAAATTCATTTTCTTCCAGTCACTTCTTTCATGGTGCAATCCTTCATCATTTTTTTTCTACTCTTTAAGTGGAAATTTGGTCACAAAATGCCTGATGCCTCCATAGTTGAAACATTTAAATGGTAGCTTCCCTCTATATTTTCCTTTTCCCTTTTTTAGTTTTCTAACAAAGTTTGCTTCCATTTCATCTGATGTCCCTTCTTCCTCGGACTCTTGTTTAGTGTTTTTATTTTTAAGGGTTTTAAAATTTGCTTCTCTGTCTGTGGGTTTAGATCTTCCTATCCTCATCTCATATGCAGTTAAAGAACCATACATATCATCTATACTGAAATAATTTAGATTTTTAGCTTCTTTTATTGCTGAGACTTTGGAATCAAACCTTTGAGGAAGAGATCTTAGTACTTTTTCTATGACGGTAGAGTCTCCAATATCCTCATCAAGTCCTTTGATCGCATTAATGATTCCATTGACTCTCAGCATATATGCTTAAATGTTTTCATCATCGTTCATTTTCAATGCTTCGAACCGAGCTCGATGTGTCTGTAACTTGGCCTCCTTGATCTTATCGTCTCCTTCATGAATTCTCCTCAGTTTGTCCCATATCTCTTTTGTCGTATTATATTTCATGATCTTCACTAGTTCACTATTTGGTAATACGCACATGAGAGCATTTTTTGCTTTTGAGTTGTTTTCAAATAGTTTCTTTTCATCAGCCTCTTTTGGAGGAGTGATGGGAATTGTGTATCCACTAACTACTGAATCCCAGATGTCAACCCAAAGAACAGAGATATGTTTGCATCCTTATTCTACAGAATGTGTAATTAGATCCATCAAACAATGGTGCTTTGTTTGATGAGAAACCTTCACCACCTGCCATTGTGTTACTTCCAAGATCACCCTAGCCGGTTAAGCTTGTATAGGAACTTGGCTCTAATACCAATTTTTAGTCTTACAATGACATTGAGAGGGGGGGTGAATCAATGTAGCTCTTTAATCTTGAATTTATAGCTCTTAAAATAGCAGCAATTAAAACTTATTATAAGATACAAGAAGAATAACAAAAGAGCATCACACAACACAAGATTTAACGAGGTTCACCAATGTGGCTACTCCTCAAGAATTACTGCTTGGACTACCATCCAAATCCAACCTTTGCAAAGAAAAAACTTTACAATCACTTTACCAACACCCACTGGAAGGAGCACCAACCCCTTATTTATCTCCACTTTTATAAGACCCCGACTAGTCTGCTTCACCTTTGCGATCTCTACGCACTCTGCTCTCTCTGTGAAATTACTTCGCATAATCTTCTGCATCATAGTTAAACGATCGTCTTCTCCATTTTTTGCACTCTACTTCCTTTGCAAATTTCACACTTAGCACGATTCGATACAACTTGCACTTTGCACTCTACGACCGAACTTCACGCACTTTGATAACCTCAAAAATCTTCAAACAGCCCTCCTTTTATAATAGAATATTTGAGATGAACACCCTAATCTTAGTCAGCTACAAATCCTCATCTTAGTCAGTTTTCATGACATCTGTAAACCCTGATTTTAGTCAGTTGTTCATCAATATTAATTGGATTCAACTTAACCATGAGAATACATGTCACGATATCGTGACACTTTTTCCCCTTGCTCTTTCTCTTAGATTTGGCCCGCAAAAATACAACATGTCACGATATCGCGACACTTTTTCTCCATGCTCTTTCTCTTAGCTTTGGCCTATGAAAATACAATATGTCGCGATATCGCGACACTATTTTCTCTCTCCTCTTTCTCTTTGCTTTGGCCTACAAAAATACATGTGATATCGCGACACTTTTTTCTCTCTCCTCTTTCTCTTTGCTTTGGCCTACGAAAATACAACATGTCACGATATCGTGACACTTTTTTCTCTCTCCTCTTTCTCTTTGCTTTGGCCCATGAAAATACAATATGTCGTGATATCGCGACACTTTTTCTCTCTCTCTCTCTTTCTCCTTGTATCGGACCGTGAAAATGCTACATGTTGTGATATCATGACACTTTCACCTCTGTACACTTCATCTTTACTTTTGTCATGAAATCATGACACTTATGCCTTCAAATTCTTCTCTGCTTTTGTCACGAAATCATGACACTTCTGCTTCCGTACTTAGCTTATTAGCTTTTGTCACGAAATTGCGACACTTCTGCCTTCAAAGTCTTCTTCTCTGCTTTTGTCATGAAATCGTGACACTTCTACTTCCGTACACTTCCTCTCTTTCTTTTGTCGTGAAAATGTGACATGTCGCGATATCGCAACACTTTTTCTTTCTCTTCCTCCCTGGCCTTTCCTAGTCACGAAAATGCTACATGTCACGAAATCGTGACACATTTTCTTTCTTTTTCTTCTTGGCCTTTTTGAGTCACAAAAATGTGACATGTCACGAAATCACGACACTTTTTCTTTCTCTTCCTTCCTGGCCTTTTCAAGTCACGAAAATGCGACATGTCACAAAATTGTGAAACTTTTTCTTTCTCTTTCTGTGCTTTTCGAGTCACAAAAATGCGACATGTCATGAAATCGCGACACTTTTCAAATTTACTTTCTCTCTCCTATTTTAGTCATGAAAATGTGACATGTCATGAAATCATGACACTTTTCAAACTTTACTCTCTTTCTTCGAACTTGTCATGAAATCATGACACTTCTTCCTGCTTTCTCTTTTTCTTCCATGTCACAAAATCGCGACAATTTTTCCACTTGTCTTTTTCTCAACCAACATGTTGCGAAATCATGACAGTTTTTCCACTTGCCTTTCTCTCTTCCAACATGTCATGAAATCGCAACAGTTTTTCCACTTGCCTTTTTCTCTTCCAACATGTCATGAAATTGCGAAAGTTTTTCCACTTGTTTTTTTCTCTGCCAACATGTCGCGAAATTGCGATAGTTTTTCCACTTGCTTTTTTCTCTGCCAACATGTCATGAAATCATGACAGTTTTTCTTGTTTCTTCTCTCTCTTCTAACATGTCACGAAATTGTGACAGTTTTTCTAGCTTTTTCTCTCTCTTCCAACATGTCGTGAAATCGTGACAGTTTTTCCAACTTTTTCTCTCTTCCAACATGTCACGAAATCGTGACAATTTTTCTTGCCTGCTGTATATGTCGTGATATCGCGACACTTTTCTTACTTGTATTTTTCTTTGATCTTTTGCAAATGGGCAACTTCGGTCTTCTTGGAAACTTACTATCCATACTCTGAATAACCTTTGAACTCCTGTCTTCTACATCTGAATAGCTTTTGAACTTCCTGTCCACTACAACAACAGATCTATCTGACTGTGTTGACAACAATTACAATACTATTGTTGCACCTTGCTCAACAGCACTTGTTTTATCACACAATATGGAAATAGGATGATCATGCTTTATCTTGAAGTCCTCTAGAGTTCACTTCATCCATAATACCTATGTACAACAAGAAACTACTTCAATATATTCTGCATCTATTGTGGATAACAATACTGATGCCTATTTCTTACTTATCTAGGAGACTAAACAATCTCCAAGAAATAATGCTCCACCACTTGTGCATTTTATGTCATCAATGCTTCCAGCCCAATGTACATTTGTATATTTTGTGAGAGTGAATCTGTCACTTTTGGGATACCATAGCCCAAAATCCATAGTCCCTTTTAGATACTTGAGAATCCTCTTTACTGCTACTACATGTGTCTCCTTGGGTGTTTCTTGAAACCTTGACACTAATACCACTGCCTACATGATATATGGTCTTGTAGCTGTGACATACAATAAGCTGTCAATCATAGATCTGTATGATTTCTAATTTGCCTTTGAAGATTCATCATCTTTAATTAACTTACATCCTATAACCATGGGAGTACTTATTGGTTTGTATTCTTCTAAATTAAATTTATTTAGCATCTCTTTTATATACTTGGTTTGTGAAAGGAATACTTCTTTCTCTTATTATGAAATCTAAATTCCAAGAAATAAGGACAATTGACCAAGCATAGACATCTCAAATTCATTTTGCATGCTCTTTATAAATTTTTGACACATCTTATCATTTTTGCATCCAAAAATGATATCATCAACATAAACAACCACAATTAGTAAGTCATTCCCATCATTTTTTATGTATAAGTTATTGTCCACTATTCCTTTCCTGAAACCCTTTTCTTGTAGGTACTTCTCCAATATTGAGTACCAAGCTCTAGGAGCTTGCTTTAGTTCATAAAGTTCTTTCTTCAATCTGCATACATACTCCGGTTTATCAG
Source organism: Wollemia nobilis (assembly GCA_028583015.1). Taxonomy (NCBI): domain Eukaryota; kingdom Viridiplantae; phylum Streptophyta; class Pinopsida; order Araucariales; family Araucariaceae; genus Wollemia; species Wollemia nobilis. The sequence goes on from JAQPPZ010002224.1 coordinate 5,079,793, forward strand.
TTAAGTTGAATCCTTTTGGCTGCTCAATGTAAATCTCTTCTTCTAGAACACCATTTAGAAAGGTTGATTTAACATCCATTTGATATACTTTGAAGTTTTTGAAGCTTGAGAAGGCTAAGAATGTTTTGATAGCTTCAATTCATGCAACTAGAGCAAATGTCTCATCAAATTCAATTCCCTCTACTTGTGCATAACCTTTGCATACTAATCTTACTTTATTTCTGACTACTTGACCATCTTCATTTAGATTTTTTTTGAATACCTATTTAGTGCCAATCACATTCTTGTCCTTTGGTCATGGGACAAGTTCCCAACTCTTAATTTTCTCTATTTGATCTAGTTCCTCATTTCATGCCTTAATCCAAAAGTCATCTTCACTTGCCTCATTGAAATATTTTGGCTCAATTTTGGATAACAAAGAAAAATTTGCTTGTTGATTTGATGTTATTACCCTTCTCCTTGTTTGTCTCTCATCTAGATTCCCAATGATTAGATCTCTTGGATGATGTTTCTATACGTACCTGGGTGGAGCTTAGGAAGAATTCTTTGTTTTTCTTCTTCTTCTCCTTCTGATTCCTCACATAACTCTTCTTGAAAAATTCCATCTTCTTGATACACAATTTCTTGAATTGGTTCTCTTAACCCTATATTCTCATCAATTGTTACATTTATACTTTCCATAATAGTACGTGTCCTTTTGTTTTAGAATCTATATTTTTTTCTCTTAGTGGAATAACCAAGAAAAATGGCCTAATCACATCTTGGGTCAAAATTTCCTAAGTCTTTATCTTCTCGTCTTATGTAAAACTTGCTTCTAAAATTTTTGAAGTATTTCACAATGGTTGGTCTTCCCTTCCAAAGCTCATATGGATTCTTGTGATGGTCCACTCTTATTTGAGCCCTATCAATGATATAAACTAATGTGTTAACTACCTCCCTCCAAAAACCATCTAAAATATTGGATTCATTTAGCATAGCTCTAGCCATATTTTCAATAGTATTATTCTTCCTTTCAACAAATCCATTTTGTTGAGGAGTACTTGTAGCTGAGTATTATATTTTGATCCCATGTTGTTCACAATAGTTTACAAATTTATTTGAGCTAAATTATCCTCCTTTGTTTGATCTCAAACACTTAATACTTTTACCTATTTTATCTTCAACCAAATATTTAAACGCCTTGAATTTATCAAGTGCTTCTGACTTATCTTTCAGTAATGCTACCCAAAAAATTCTAGAATAATCATCTATAAACAATATGAAGTAACTTTCACCTTGAATACTTTGTGTTCTAGTAGGACCACATAGATCAATATGTATTAGTTTCAATGGCTCAGATGACATAAATCCTTTTGATTTGAAACTTGTTCTAGTTTGCTTTCCATGCTAATAAGGTGCATAGATTGTATTTTGTGGCCTTTTTATCTTGGGTAAATCTCTGACAACATGTTTATTGCTTATGTTCACTATGTTTTCAAAGTCCAAATTATCCGTTCTTCTATGCCACAACCAAATCTCATATTCTTATGATAGAAAACACTTTTCTCCTTTAATCTCACTTAACATGTAGAGGTTGTTTGTAGTTCTATTTGCATTTGTAATAAGTTTTCTAGTTTTAGAATTTCTAATCTGACACCTACTTGGATGAAAAGTAACCATGTGCCCTTGATCACAAATATGGCTCATACTTAGTAGATTGTGCCTCAACCCCTTGACATACAATACATTCTCTATTTTTGTTTTCCCATTATCTAAACTCAGAGTTCCTTTCCTACAAATTTTTGTTGATCCATTATCACCAAATCTTATTGATCCTCCATTAGTTTCTTTGAGAACTAGAAATTTACTTTTTGTCTCCTGTCATGTGACTAGAACATACACTATCAAGATACCATTGTTTTCCCTTATCCTAAACATGAAGAGCTATTTGTACTAACATTGATCTAACTTTCTCATGCTCTTTTTTCTCTTTCCTAACTATTGAAGTTGTATTCTTTTTACTTGACTCAAGCAATAATACCATTTTACACCATCTAGCCTTATGACCAAGATTATTACACTTATAACATATGACATAACTATTCATAAGAGGTGCAAAAGAATTGAAATTTCTATTGATATCATTTTTAATATAACTAGTGCAATGTAAAAATCTATGACCATATTTATTACATGAAAAGCAATAGCCATGGAATATATTATGTAATTTGTTTGAATGTCTTGGAAAATATGGTCGAGTGCTCCTCGTTTTGTTGTGATTAACTTTTATCCATGGTTCTTATTTTCTTTATTCTTTCCTGATGTCTTTTCCTTCCATATTATGAGTCACTTATCTTTGTTTGAAGTCTCATATTCTTGAAGGCTTGACCCCTCTCTATGTTTCCCCAAATTTATATCTTGTAGTAACTTGGTCTTTTCAACTTCATTCCTTATATAAACAATTTCTACTTCCAATATTTCACATTATGTTTCTCTTGCTCTTAATAGATCTGTCATATCATGTTCAATTTTCTTTCCTTATTCTACCTTTATTTTGAGTTATGTGAGATTTTGTAGAAGTTCCACCTTTACTTCTTCACCCTATTGAATTTGATCCTTCAAAATTGAGTTATTTCTAATGTTTTCCAAGTTCCTAAGAGTAGCAAAGAATTCCTCTTTTATGTCAAACATGGCCTCTTCTTCATTCTCTAAAGTCATGTGTATTTTTGATAGATCTTCCTCCAAGTTGTTAGTATTTTCATGGAGAGACCAACTCTGATACCAATTTAAGAACATGTGCTTATACTAAAAGGGGGGTGAATAATATAAGATAAAACTTTTTGCTTTTCAATCCATATGATAACATCAACAATATTAAAGCAATAAACATTACACAAAGCATCACACACATGAGAGACATGATTTAATGTGGTTCACCCAATGTGGGATAATCCACAGAGAAAATGTTACTTCTAATATTTTCTCAATAATTTCTCTTGGGAATCCATTCCCTATTACAATTTTTATGGACCTCTATCCAAAGGAGACACCAATCCCCTAATCAAGTTTATGGATATCTATCCATAGGAGAAATACTTCTCCTCTGCTCTGGCTAGTGATCATCTTAGAATACTACTACCTCCACTACACTGTCTTTTGGATCTATCTCCACTGAATATCCCTATCCTCACTCAGAAGACCTCTATCTTCATTACCCTAGCTAATGGATATCTATCCACTAAAGACTACTATCCTCTATACTGTCACCTCCAAAGTCTACTCTCACTTTCTTTTGTCTTTGTCTTAGATTTGTACTGAACACTATCCTCTACCCTCCACAAATTTTCTCAATATCTATCTCAAATTTGCACTAAACATTGTCCATATATATAGCAAAAATATGCTCAATATCTATCTCAAATATGTACAACAAGTCCTCTCTAGAACTTGTCCAATCTACTCAACAAGTCTTCACCAAGACTTACCTCAAATTTTCTCAACAAGTCCTCACTAGAACTTGTCCAATCTGCTCAACAAGTCTTCACCAAGACTTACCTCAAATCTTCTCAACAATTCCTCATTAGAACTTGTCCAATATGCTCAACAAGTCTTCACCAAGACTTACCTCAACTCTACTTGTAAGCTTCAAAAAAATCTCACACTAATCTATCTTTACGCTTTCAAAAAATATTCCTTAATTTTGCTCTTAAGTCCCCTATAGGACTTACTCAAATTTTCTCACAAGCTTTCACAAAAGATTTTTCAAATCAATTGCAAAAATTACATACAAAAATTCAACTCAATCTCTCACAGAAAACCTCTTCAATCACCCAAACAAGTTTCACACAGAATATTGTTTAACTTACATAAGCATATAGAGAATTGTTAGAGACTCAATATGTTTCACACTCACAAACACTCAATCACTTCCAAACTCTCTTCAAATCAATTAAGAATAAATAATAATTTGTTTCACTCCAACACTTCCAATAAACTAAGCTCAATCAACTCCACTCAATCACTCAATCAATGAAACACAACTTGCTTACAAACCCTAAACAAGTGTTTCAAAATGCTTTCAAAAACTCACACTATGAAACTCAAACTTGATTCAAAATGATTCTAAACTCACATAACAATGATACTCATGATCTTTTACAAACCCTAATCCAAGATAGTTCTCAACACCTTACTCAAATGTTCTCACAAACATTCACCAATCATGCACATGAAATATTACTCAACAATTCTTATCAAACAAACCTTTTCACTCCAACTTAGCATTCAAAACATCCAACTCAATAATATTTAACTCACAAGGATGATATGCCCATATCTTTTATTTGAAAAATATTTGACCTCAAAACCTGTATTAATCACAATCAACCTCTTTGTCAATATCATAGTTTAGGTAGAAAAAAACTTCTCAAATTTTCATTCAAATATCCCCTCAAAATATTTTACCATACAAAATTTTAATTCTCAATTACATCTTATAATATCCACACTTAAAAAATTATTAGCAAAAATTAAACAACTCACTTCAACAATTAATTTTATTTTTCACATTATTACTCCCAAATTATAATCATCAAAATCACAATATAATATTTTAATTTTTATAAACCTTATATCTTCCTCCTAACAGAAAAATTCATGCCACATTAAAAACTTGAGAGCAAAATTTAATTTAAAATTGAATACCTCTTTTGCCCTCAATGGGATTCAATGCCCCATTGTGTTACCACCAATTCCCTAACCACAGCCTAATTGTTACATGAGCTAGGCGCTCACATTGGTAGGTAAAAGTGACTTGTGTGCTTTGTAGCCTATGCTAGGTGCCAAAACCAAAAATGACTCCAACAAAACACTCTCAGGTCTACCGTCGGGATTCGATCGTAGGACCTCTCGCTTGTCAATGCTTCAATGCATAGTCACTTGCCTCTAGACCAACCACTAGGTTTGCAATGAGGCATTAAGCCTCCCTTATTTTATCCCTTCGATGGCCATCAAATAATGAAAAATTTATCATTTTTTATTTGCATGCAAATCGCAGAAATTTGCAGGCACTCACAATATTTTTCGATCGAAGGTAAGACCTTAGGCAACCAAATGCACATGGTATTTATACCATTGTGCCATCTCCCTTTGGACGTCAATAGAGGGGGAAAATAATTTTGACGTCGGTGATTTAAATTAAACCTTTTGCCCTTATAACCCTAACCTTAGGGTTAATTAAATTAAATTATAAATTTATTTCAAATGAAATTATTATAATTAATTTAATAACTTTAGGTCTTAACATTTGACATTTAATTTTATAATAAAATATTATAGTATTATTTTTTTGTGGGCCTTCATATTGCTCTTTTAGATCTTATATGACCAGCTTAAATATTATAATAAGATATATTCTAATATCATTTCCCTTAGGCCTAGAAGTAATCTTTCTCTTGCACTGCTTACTGAAAATGACTCTTGACATCCTTCCTCTTGCACTGCTCACTGAAATTGACTCTTCATATCAATGACAACAAAACTTGATCATATTTCTAGAAACACAAGAGTGGAGCACATGGCATTTTTTAAAGTGTTGAAAGCATCGTCAACCTTTGGAGACCAAAGAAAAGCATTATTCTTGAGTAGCACTATCAAGGGGGATGTAATCTTACCATAATATTTAACAAATTTATGATAATACCCCGTTGATACTAAAAAACCGTGTAAGCCTTTCAAGGTTTTTAGGGTAGGCTAATTTTTTACATATTCAATCTTGCGAGGGTTCCACCTTAACTCCTTTGGAGATAAAATATCCTAGATATTCAATTTCTTGTTGTCCGAAGGAACATTTTGATATTTTGGCATATAATTGGTTGTCCTCCAATATTTTCAATGTTTGGTCTAAATGAAGCAAGTGATATTCCCATGTTTTTCTATAAATCAAAATATCATCAAATAAAACTAAGATAAATTTTCGAAGGTAAGGGTGGAATACCTGGTTCATTAGACTTTGAAATGTCGAAGGGGTGTTTCTAAGGCCAAATGGCATAACCATAAATTCATAATGCTCTTCATGAGTGTGGAAGGCAATTTTTGGAATATCACTTTCTTTTACTCAAATTTGATGTCAACCTGATCCTAAATCTAATTTTGAGAAGTATGTAGGCCCATGAAGATCATGTAACAACTCATCGATGAAAAGGATGGGAAATTTATCTTTTATGGTGAGATTTTTAAGGTTGTGAAAATCAACACATAGATGCCACGACCCATATTTCTTTCAAAATAATAAAACTGGAGAAGATTAAGGACTCACACTAGGTATAATAAAACCTAGTTTTAGTAATTCTTGCACCAGTTTTTCAATTTCTATTTTCTGGAGATAAGAATATTGATAAGGTTAGATATTAAGGGGTTTATAGCTTGGAAGAAGTTGAATTGCATGATTGTGGCTACATTGAGGGGGTAACCCTTTTGGTTCATTAAATACTTGATAATGTTGTGCTATAAGTTGTAATTTAGGCATATCTTGTTCTTCATTTGCAAGTTGGATGAAAAATAATTGTGCAACCATACCCTTATATCCTTTTCGAATAATTTTCTACATTCTATGAGAACTTACTATTTGGTAAGGACTTGATTTTAATCCTTTAATAGTATATTTTTTATCTTTCTAGGTGAATTTCATCCATAGGTCTTCAAAATCCCATTGGATTATATCGAGTTTTCGTAACCATTATACTCCTAAGATGATATCACATCATTCTAAGTGAAGTACATACATGTCCCCTTTCATATTATAATAACCCATAGTGAGTTTAATATTTTGACACTTTCCCTTGCATGCAATGGTTCCTCCATTTCCAATCATGATCTGAAAGCTATTACAAGGATGTATAATACAATTGGTTTGTTTTTCCACCCTTGGGTTAATAAAATTATGTGTGCTTCTAGAGTCCATAAGCACAATGAGATTTTGTTTAAAGTACCCTTTGAATTTCATAGTGTGTGGGGAGGAGAAACCAACGAGGATGTTAAAATATATTTCTGGTGTATCTTTAATGTTATCCTTGGGTGTATCCGACACCACTTCCACCTCAATATTATCCTCTTCTTTTGAACCACAATGATCAATCGTATCTAGAAATTACAGTTTTGGCATAATACATTTGTGTTTGGGGATAAATTTCTCATCATAATGAAAACAAAGACCCTTTTCTCTTCTTTCCTTCATTTCCTTAGGGCTGATACATTTAATTGGTAAGACTTGATTAAGGTGTAAGTATTCTATGATTTCCCCATAGGCAGTCTTCCTAGTCGATGTTGGTTATTGAATTTTTCTCCTGCCATTTTGGCTAACACAATAGTTTGCATCATGTCAGTGTTATTGATAATTTGTACTTCTAATCGAATCTCTTCCTTTAAGCCACTGATGAAACAAATTTGGAAGAATGAGGTATTTAGCCCTTATGTAAGATTTGTTAGTTTTTCAAATTGAGCTTGGTATTCTCACACTATAGTGGTTTGGAAAAGTTTTGTAAGGGCTCCCATGAAATCTTTAAATTTACTAGGGATGTATTGTACCATTAGGTTTTCTATAAATTCTAGCCATGTAAGGGTGCCATTCATATTTTCGAACCACTGGTACCATTGGGTGGCAATACTTTCAAGGTAGAAGGATGCAATGTGAACCATCTGTGCCTCAGGGACCTAATAGAGGGAGAAGTATTGGTCAGCCCGATAGATCCAATTAGCGGGGTCACCTAATTCAAATTTTAGAAAATCCAATTTAGTGGTTCTAGGTAGGATGGACGTTTGTGGCCCCCCAAGTAGTTTTTGGTGTGTTGGTCCCCCTATAGATTGGCCAGCTTGGATTAGTGCCATTTTTTGATGTACCATATTGTTGGAGTGGTTGTAGGCATCAATTTTTAAATCTAATTCTAATATTTTATTTTCATATTCCACCCTTGGTATAGTATTATTTGTAATTTTGTCCTTCCATTTGTGGAACTCCTCCTTTTGTATAGTCTTATTTGTAAGTTGTTCCTTCCACTATAGAACCTCTTGCATGAATTATTTGAGGCCACTGTCCTTCGATATCCTATCGTAAGCTATTATAGGGCTGGTTTGTAAGATGCAAGTTCTCTTAAGTAAATGAAATTAGGTTTTCTAAAATAATTTGCAAAACTTATGCAATTTTAGCAAAACAATTGTGTAATTTTGATAATTTTTTTGCCAAAAAATTGGTTTGTCAACTAGACCTCAACGATCAATTTTTGAATTTTGAAATTCAAATTTCTTATAGTCGATAGTGTAGACAACAGTCAGCGGGTGAGATATGATGTTAGCGCTGGCAGAAACACAAGGTAGTATAGGTGGGTGGAATATGGCGTCAGCATTGGTGGTAAAGAACATGAAGCAGTAGTGTCGATTAGAGGTACAATGAAGCATCGAGCAGGTGGTAGGTAGTGAGCACAGAGTACAAAGTTTATTTATAGGGATAGCAAAGCATGAAGTAGGTGGTAGGTAGCAAGCGTAGAGCATGGAGCACAAGGTGCAGTGATCAAGCAGTGGAGAGTACAAGCCATGGGAAAAATCAAGTTCACATGAGAGGTAGATAGGAAGCATGACCGAAGTCACATTTTGTTATATGTGCATCAATAGTTTTAAACCAAATAATTCTTGCCTCTTCATCCATATGGGATATTTATCCTAATATATTTTAAATGATATTTTCTTTACGATATCCGATGTTGTAATTTGTTAAATATGATGTCGATAATACTTTTTTTAAACCTATTTTTTTGTAATTCCTTTTATCGATTATTTGTGATGTCTTTTGTGTCACAGAATTTTAACTCTGACCACCAAAATTTTAAAAAAACCTTAGCTTCACTTTTAATTTTTATATTTTTGATCTTGTCGATTTTTGGATATTGTCAATTTTCTATAATGCTTGCCAAAATTTGCCTTCATACCGTAGATTGAGTTGATATTTTTTTTAATTTTTATTGCTCCTTTCAATTTGGAATCATATATAGAGCCCCATCAAGGTTTGGAAAGGATATTGAAACTTGTCCCTTCATAGTTTGATTTCCAAAATAATCACAGAAAATATGCCAATGCCTGTGACCCTTGATTTCTACTAGTATTGATATTTTGGATTATGAGGTGAGTAATGGTAATGAGATTATGCTAAGGCCAGCATTGATGAGCATCAATAAGGATAGAAATCAATCAAGAATGGAATGTTTGGTGAATTGCACAATTTGTACTTGGATCTCTAATAGATGAGTGGTGAATATGCATGGGGGTGGAAATGAAACTTCTCTGATATGAGATGGTAGGAACCTGGTTCCTAGCAGCCTTTATGGATGAGAAACGAATGGATTTGGATGAAAAAACAATGAGAAACAATTAGAATCACCTTTGAAACTGAATCACGGTTACACTAGAGGAGAACCTACCAATGGATCAAATATCAAATATATTATTATAAATTATTGGATGCTTACACCCATTTGGATGATTATATATATCTAACCTAAAGTTTTGAGTTAAGAGACACAATGGTCCATAAAATGATAAGTGATAATTTAATGTTTAAATGTTAGGATTAGGATCCTAAGATACTTAGGATAATAGATTACTTTAGGAGGAAGTTATCTAGTTACTTCATGCAATGTAATAAATGCACAAGAGTCAATGTGCAAGTTGTAAATGTGCAAGGTGTCACTTGTACAACTAGATAAAGTGTTGGTAAAGTTTCATATTTTACCTATATAAGGAAGGCCTCATTGTTATATAGATATATAATAGGGAGATTCAGTGACAAAGCAGCTTAGAGCATCTTTGTAGGTATTACAGTTCTGGGTGGATCACCATCCAATGGTGATGGGTGCAATGTAGTCAGGTAGATTTATTAATGGAGTTTTCACTTCCTCCATAGCTAAATTATATTCATTTATATCATTTCTATTTATTGCATATCTCATTCATCTAGTAGATTTAATTTCTTTCATATTATTCTGCATCTCGTGATTGTTATATCCCTTTGCATATTACATAAAAATCTAACAATGAGAATCCAAATTGACTCATTACTTTGAATGGGGAAATACCAGTCCATCCTATATCCTTTGGACAAGTCTAAGTGGATGAATATGGATGAGGATTCCTATGCTTCCATGGAGCAGATAGCCTCTTGAGCCAATACTATTTTATCCACTCTTTGTTTGCCTTCCACAAAACCACCTTGTTATGGTAATATCATCTTATTTATAAGTGGTTTGGACCTCTCTATCATTATCATGGTGATTATTTTGTGCAAGAAATTATATAAAGCTATTGGTTTGAACTCAAAAATATGCTTTGCATATTTTTCCTTTGGGATCGATGTCATATATGTTTTGTTTATTTTCTTCAACACATATTTAGCTTTCCTATCTTCCTCTACCACATCTAGAAGGTCTTCATACACTATATCCCAAAATTATTTGTAGAATTTGATTGGGAATCCATTTGGACTAGACGTATTTTATTTTTGCATTTTTAAGACTATGTATTATAACTCTTTGATAGTTATTGGTGTAGTCAAAATCAAATCATCCTCCTCTATTATTATTACAAGTATCTCCTATAACACTCCCTACTGGGCTTCAATATCTAGAGGTTTTATGATTAATAGACTTGCAAAAATTTTTACCATAATAGACCGTATACCTTCCCATATGTGGATATAATATCCTACTTCTATTCTCAATAAGGGGGTGAAGTTATGTGATCTATGGACTAGAAGATATTTATCAAAGGATCCCATGTTCTAGTCCCCCTACTAAATCCTTTAGATCTTAGATTTCTACTTCCATAGTAACTCTTCTTTTTTCCATTTTTTGAGTTGGAATGTAAGTTTCATCTTTGCCATAATCTAACCCTTTATGAGGCCATTCATGCCTATCTATTCATTCAAATATTTAAGTTAGGATATAACTTCCAAATTTTCCTTCTTGACATCTCCGAAATCTTCCTAGTTATAGATCCTTATCCTAGATCTGATGTATTGAAACCTCCTCACAAAGTAGTATATATTAGTTTTATGTTAAGGTTTATCTTCTTTCCACAATTGATGCACTCTAGGATTAAAAGAGTTGTATTTAAGCCACATTTATTGGAATCTAAATGGCAAGTGTCTAGCCTTATATTTCCATAATTCTATCATGACCAACCAATGGTATGATCCTATATTTTTTAGGATCTTCACCTTGGGAATGTGCCCATGAATAAAAAAATTATCTAATAGTAAGAACCTATATAATATTTCCAAAATGTAGGCAAAGCCTTACTTCATGTTAGACTAAGTCATTAGGCCATTATTTGGTGTAAAATCCATAAAGTGAAGGTGTTTAATATATTCCTTCATAAGGATCGTGCTCTCATCTAAGCTATAATTTCCCCTCAAGTTCTCTTCCAAGAAAAGTATGGTATTGAAATATCCTCCTACCAAGGTCTATGCTTTAGGGAATTGGGTAATAATATAGTTTATTTTATTTAACTATCTCTATTTATCTTTGAAGGTAGTAGGTGCATAGACATTCATGTAGATCATAACTTGGTTTTATTGCCTACTCTATGCTACTACTGCTAGGATAACCTAGCTACCCACCACATGGTGTATAACTACATCTTGAGGATCTTAAAGGTATGCAATATCTCTCAATATCCCTTAAGAGTTGAGGGGTTCCACTCTTCTAGTAGGCCATACCTTCCTTACAATTGTCTCCATCTCTTCCATTGATACCTTCATCTCGTAAGGAAAGACAAGTTGTGGTTGACTTGTTTGTATCACTCTTATATTTTCATTATATTATGAGGGACTCCTCTCAAGTGATCTTATATTATAGGATATGATCTTCATCAATATTAGGGACTAAAGATATAGGTAATAAAATTGACATTACCTTTTGCTATAATATTCTCCTTATCTTGCCACATGGTGCTAGTTAGTTTTTCATCCTACCTTTTGATTATAGTCCTTTTCATCTTCTTACTTGTATCTATTAGAATATATTACATTATTTATGTACATGTGCCACCTTAGGTACATTAGTAGAATAGGGGTTACTTGAAGAGGATGAAATCGTTCCAAGTATCATGTAAGATGCACCAGATATCATAGGAAGAGTAAGTAACAAGAAAGCTCTCTTCCTATATAATTAATTTATAGATCCATTATGATTGTATAATTCAATCCTATCAATAATAAGTAATGCGATTTATTATCTTGATATGTTGGATTAGTACAATGCTATCACTCTTTTTCACTTCTGGAATAGTTTCAAGTGGACTATTTGTATACTTGCAAAGGGGTTCAAATTTTGTTTGTTGTTGTTTGGTTTATTAATAAAATTTGTATTTGTAAATAGATCTAGCTCTCCTGGACTTAAATATATTAAAATAATAAATAATTTTAAGAATCATATGAATGTATCACCTTTAAAGTAAAAATAGAGACTGTAAGGTAGGGCAGAGAAGAGGTGAAATTCTGTAGTTTTAATTTTTAATTATTCTTTCGACTTGGCATATTGTCATGTTTTCCAATCACAACCAATACAATAATAAATTTTCTAGATTTCTAAGATCAATTTATTATCTAGCAAGGGGTGAAACAAGTTTATAGAATAGACCAATCTATTTAAATCATAATTTTCCTTGTAACTAATAGGATATATTTGTGGATAACAAATGCTCATGCACATAGACTAGAGCTATCAGTTCCAAATCCTTAAAATAGATTTAGAAACTCACTTAGGATAGTTTAATCATTCTAAAGATTCAATCTTGCTAGGATTATTTTACCAGTAGCATAGCACACGCAAAAAAAACAAATCCAGTAGGAAAAGAACTAAATTTTAGAATGAGTAAACCTCAATGAAGCTCTTCACATCAACAACATGCCAAAATCAATTAAACTCATAACGATTATTATCACATACATTTAAATGAAATCAAGAATAATGAAGGAAAGCATCATCAAAACTTAATAAGAGGATTAAGCACCTGGCTATGCCACTTAAAAGTAAAAATACCACAAAATATCCCATGTCAATAATAGATGAGTTCTTCAGAAAAATAGTTTAAAAAAAAATACTTTTATTATAAATTCTTGCATCTTGATTTTACATTCAAAGGAAGTATATATAGACTCAGGACATGCCCTGATCTTTTTTTTTTAAATATCTTGCTTCCAAAGATTTAAACCCTAATATAAAAATCCCACCATCGGGGCCTTACATAATAAAACATATTTTAATAGAGTTCTATTCAAATCCAACTACTCCTAAATGTCTACCATGTATCTTACCATAAATGGAGAAGATAAAATTTGATCTTATCTTTATTAAACAATTACTATGTACAAATATTTTACTTGCAGTTGCATTTCATTAAATGGGCACTCCTTCGACCATGCCTCATCAAGTCTTTGTTTACAGTGAGCTCTTCAAAATCTGGGTGGATTATTAACTTCCTACATCTTCTACCTCTTTCTACCTCTACATAGTCGTATTGGCCCACTTTTGCATTCAAGTTTTATTTTTGCCATCACATTTGCCATTACTATGATTGGCAATAAATTTCCTACAAATATTAAAAAAGAAAATATTAAAACTTTAATAGTATTATTAAATTATTATTATTTTTTAATTTTCCTAAGGTTTGCTCTTTTAATTTAGGGCAAAAATTATATTCAAAAATTAATTCTAATACCTTTATTTTTTAATAACGGAATGGAGAATGGGGCAGAAAAATGAGTGGAATGAAATGGAGTGAAAAAATTTGGAAGAATGAATGGGGGAAAATGAAGTGGATAAATCTGGGAGAATGAATGGAGAGAAATGGAGATGGTGAAATCTGGGAGAATGAATGGAGTGAAATGGAGATGGAAAAATATGATAGAATGAATGGAGTGAAATGAAGATGGAGAAATCCGAAAGAATGAATGGAGTGAAATGGAGATGGAGAAATCCGGAAGAATGAATGGAGTGAAATGGAGAAATTAAACCCTCGCAAAAATCCATGACTTTACCTTGGTTCCAAATAAACTTGATTTCTTCCTTGGCAAAAATCCATGATTTAATTTTTCGAGGAGCAAGGTTGACAAAATTGATCATGGAATTTTGCAAGGGGCAAAAAATAACAAAGGCTTTGATGCGAGAAAAAAATAATAAAGGATTTGAGATTTTTATTTCTTCCTTGGTTAAAATCTGTGATTTAATTTTTCGAGGAGCAAGGTTGACCAAATTTATCATGGATTTTTTCAATGGGTGGAAAATAACAAAGGACTTGAGATTTTAATTTCTTCCTTGGCAAAAACCCTCGATTTAATTTTTTGGAGAGCAAGGTTGACCAAACTGATAATAAAATTTTGCAAGGGGTAGAAAATAATAAAGGATTTGAGATTTTTATTTCTTATTTGGTTGAGATCCATGATTTAATTATCCAAAGAGCAAGGTTGACCAAATTGAATACAAAATTTTGCAACAAAGTCCCCGTAGTGCAAAAATTAGGTGAAAAATTAAAGTACCCATATCTTTATGAAATTTTGAACACATCTAAATAAGCCAATGAGTATCCAAATATGCAAATAAAATGCAAAATTTCATTCCAAATAAAGAGATATAACCTTTAGAAGTTTGTATTATGCAATTAGAAACTGTTATTTATGGAAAATAAATCATGCCCAACTTCTAGAAAATTTGGTACCAATGAAAAGAGGAGAACAAGATCTTTCATCTAGAATTTGAATCACCTCAAATGGATTCTTCTACAAAATGTTTTGATGATTTCTAATTCGAAGAAATTTTAGGGTAAGATTTTAAATAATCCTAAAATTTGATTTTAATTTTTGGACATTAGGAAAACCATTAAAAATTAAATTTTATGAAACACTTAATTGGAATTAATGTCATTGGCATGCAAATATCCAAAAAAAATCAATTCAAATCAATGTTTTATCCAAGCAATTTTCACACCTTAATGTGGGTAGAATTCAAAAACCTTGATGGTAGCAAATTTTAGAAATAGAATAAAAAATACTTCAAGAGGGTCCCCTTGGAGAATAAATTCATTTATCAAAGGATCAAAATTTTATGATCAGAGGGGTGTGTTGCTTCTCAACAAATGGTGATGTTTGCAGGAAAATGGTAGCACTATTTGGAACCCAAAACTCTAGTTTTAAAATAACTTAAATCATGTACCATACCTTACCATAAATATTTTCAAAAAAAATTAACCATTATCTACCAGTCTGTTAAAATTTCTCAAGGACATACTAGGTTGAATCACTTAAAAAAAACTTTGGTGTAATTGCAAGTGTATAAATGTTTCCTCTTAAGATGACCATGGATTAGAATTCTTACTAAGCATTAACCAGACTGTTTGGACTGCACAAGTTTATTTGAGTAGAGCTTTGTTATTAGTTTAGCCTTTTATAGCCCTGACAAAGTTACTCTTGACTTTCTTTTTAATACCTTGGTTCACAGCCATGGAACATACATAGTCCTAGTGAACATGTCTAAGATTTCTCTTTCAGAAATCTCAGCTATCTCCCTTTTACTATGGAATTCTTTTTTTTTGTGAAACTCTCTTTTTCCTTTTTATTTTATTTTATTTTTTTATAAATACTAGATAGTTGGTAAGCCTTACTAAAGGTTTGCAAGTTGCATTTCCATTGATATTTTATTAACCAAATAGTCAATCAACTAATCATTTTAGTTTTAGGACACCAATAGACTCTTAAGAGTTATTAAAATGATTTTTGTGAATCATAGTTTTCCTCTTATGACTAAATTTTATTGGATTCCTTGAGAGTTCTCTAGCTAAACAACATAATGGTTTCTTTATGATTAAAATAATTATAGCAGGCCAGGTAAAAAATCTAAACTATTTCTGTACTATCATTCTAGATAACAAGCATTACCACTTCCTTCCCACTTAGAATATCTTTTTACCAAGATTACCCTACTTAATTTGAGAAACTGAGGAAAATATCCAAAAGAAGAAAGAAAACGAAAACTTGGAAAAAAAAATCGACTTAATACCAATAAAATTGACTAAACACGCTACACGGACTCACTTTATTTTTTCAAACTTTCATATTAAAATATACATATGTACAAAATGTCTTCACAATTACTCAAATAATATAGTAGATGGAAAATTTGAGAAACAATGCTTCAAATATTGACTGTTAACAGGTAAGTTCAAGAAATTACCTTCTAGGTCCTATAGATGAAATGCATTATTACCTAGAATTTTTGTGATTTGGTATGGCCCTATCCACAAAGGCTACAACTTGGTGTGTTTACCTTTCTTTTCATGGTATTTTTCCCATAGAAGCACCAAGTTTGCAAGTCTAAATGCCTTCACTTTTGCTCTTTTATCAAACCAAAGCTTGACTGTCTCCTGATGCCGACTGAAATGTTCCAAGACCTAAAGCCTTTCATATTCCAAATTAATCAAGTCTAATACATGAGCTTCTACATCTACATGATCATTAAAATAGTCTAAATCAAACTAATAAATATGAATTTTGATTGATATTAGAACTATTGGTTTAGTCCCATATAACAAAGCAAATGGTGAAGTTTTAAGAGCTTCATTGTGTCTTATTTTATCTGCCCAAAGTGTGTACTTCAGTAATGTATGTTATTTCTTATGTTTGTCTACAACAAACTTCTTAATGGTATTTATCAAATTCTTATTTGTGTATTCATCCAACCCATTTCCTTGGGGGTATTAGTTGGATGAAAATTTGAGAATTATCCCCTTTTGGTATGCCTATTCTACAAATTCCACTGATTGAAAAGCTAGTCCATTATAACAAACTAAATTTAAAATAACTCCAAACTTGGTTATTATATTTGATTCCAAAAATTCAATTACCTCATGGGTTATACTCCTCATAGTGGTTGTTGCTTTAGCCCATTGTGTATAGTAATCAATGGCTATTAATACATACTTGTTCTCTGCTAATGAATTCAATTTCATCACTTCCACAAAATAATGTCCCCATTGTGTGAAAGGTTTGTCTATTATAACAGGTTGCAATGGCAGAGCTCAGTTAGCCTACTTGGATACAAATATTTGACATTGGTAATAATATCTCACATGATTATGTACATATTTAAACAATATAGGCCACTATTATTCTGCCCTTAATATGTTATGTGTAGTAGCCAAACCTGAAGAATGTCATAATCCTAACTTCTCATGAAAACTAGACATTACTTCATCCACCTCATCCTGAGCAATACATCTTAAAAATATGCTAACATAATTTTCTCTATATAATTTGCCCTCTTTGACTAAAAATAAGCAGATTTGACTTTAGTGCTCTTCTGTGAGTTCTATTTAGGTGAGGTGGGAAATTGCCAAAGCTCAATAAATGCATGATATTCTCATACCAATCATCCAAATTGGAGTCCAGTTGGTTAATCTTGATCCTCGTAGGTATCTCAGCCATATTTTGGAATAAACCAAGTCCTTTAATCAATTTAGCAGGTCAAATATCTAAGTCAAACTCCTACAATTTTGTAACCGAATTACATCTTAGTTCACCCAATTTATTTTGACTTAACAAATACTTCATGGCTAGGTTAGAAACTGTGGCATAGACTTTACTATTTAAAATATAATGCATAAATTGTTTAACTTCTTTCACTAAGGAATAAGATTGCTTATCCAAATGAGAGTAATTTAACTCAACACCCTTCAGATTGGTACTTTTGAAGGCAATGGGGTGCTCCCCTATTTCCCTCTATTGAGTTAAATCTACAAGTGTATGTTTAGAAGAAAATTAGTACAGGTAAAAATTTGCACTAAAATCAAGACTTACCAAAATTGGGGCTTGTTGGATAGCAGATTTAATGTTTTGAAATGCCACCTTGGCTTCTATAGACCAAAAAATCTAAGCAGTCTCCTTTAACATATCATTGAGTGGTTTGACTATTTTAGAAAATCCAAAAATGAACTTCCTAACAAATTTAATATTCCCAAAAATGATTTCAACTCTTTCTTAGAATTGGGAAAGGGTATATTTGATATGGATTTAGCCCTCTCGAGATCCACAAAAATGCCTTCTTTTGTTATTAGGTGACCAAGAAGTTTACCTTCAGTTATACCAAAGACACATTTCTTTGGATTCAAAGAAGTGCCCAATTCTCTACATTTGTTAAAAATAGACTCCAATTTTTTGACATTATCAAATTGAGGTTTAGAAAAGACCATCAAGTCATCCATGTAAACTACAATACATTTTCCCATAATACCTTTGAAGGTATGATCCATTGCACATTGGAATGTGGCTCCAACATTTATCAATCCAAATGGCATTCTTTTATAAGCAAAGATCCCCCATTTGGTTGTGAAGGCAGTTTTCATTATGTCTTCTCTATATACCAAAATTGGTTGTACCCAAAAAATTCATCCAAGAAATACATCATCTCTGAGCCATTTATAATCTGCAGTACATCATCCATGGAAGGCAAAGGATAATTGTCCTTTTCGAAAGACTTATTCAAGTTTCTAAAATCTATGCAAAGATGGATTTTCTCATTCTTATTTTTAACTAGTACTAAATTAGCTACCCAATTAGAATATCTAATACAAAAAATGATTGTAGCACTAAACAATTTTTCTACCTCCTTCAGAATGATAGGTTCCAACAAGGCATTAACATGTCTTTGTTTCTGCTTGAAGGGTTTACAAAGCTCCTTAAGGGGTATAGTATGCATAAAAAAATTTGGATTGAAAATATTCAAGTCTTTATATGACCATGCCATAACATCCTTAGACCTATGAAGTAACTCAGTAAGATTTTCTTTTATTATGGGGTCACGGGCTTTAGCTAATTGAATGTACTAGGGATCCTCGTTACTCCCTATATTCAATTTATTGATCTTATTTCTTGTTGTACAAACAAAATTTTCAAAATTTTCTCTTTGATTAATTTGATAATTGTCAAATAGACTTTCAATTTCTACCATCCCCCTATGAATTCTATTGTTTTTAGCCTCATTACTCCCCTAGCATCATCAAAATATTCAAGCATAGCATCCCTTTAACTACCATCAATTATAATTTTTCAAATGTATTTGTATTTTGTAAGAAATATATAATTTGTTGTTCATCAGAAAATACTTGAAATGTATCTACATTATCTAGAATAGAAGGACAAGAGACTAAATCTATTGAAATTTTTTTCCATTTAAATTCCTATAAGGGTTTTAGATTTGTAGTTGATGAAGTTAAAATATCTACGAGTGAATTTTTTTCCCTAGGGATGTGTGTTATATTGAAAGCATCAAAATTTTCCATGAGATCCCAAGCTTGATGTTTGTACCTCTTTAGGTAAGAGGTCTTGCATTGAAACTTACCTTTAACCTCATTAGTTAGAAACTCTAAGTCTGAAAAACTTGGATAATTTTCACATTTTTTTCTAAAGAAATTTTTTATCTTAGTATCAATGCTTCATACTCAGTCAAATTATTTTTGTGGGAAAATTGCAAGTGATAAGACATGAAAAATACCTGATTGTGAGGTCCTTTGAGAACCGCCCCTATTCCATAACCTTTTTTAATTTTAGATCCATCAAAATCAAGTGTCCAAACATCATTATCAAGTGTATTTAGAGCTCTAATTGACCTCACCCCTTTGCAATTATCAAATTATAAACCCCAATATCTGCATCAACAAAATTAACAACCTTATTTTTTACATTATATTCAGTTATCATGTATTTACACCTAGGATCTATATCAATCCTTAACTTATTTGCTACACCTTTCCAAGGTAACCACATGTGTGAAAAATCAGTGGCCAAATATCTACCACTTGGATTTCAAATTCTATGTTGCACTCTTGGTTTGGATGCTAGCTAAATATGTATACCTTGAAGTTATCCTACCACCTTGACCTCAATTTTATACAACTAAATGACTCTCCTATTATATTTCTTAGGATTTAACCCCAATTGTTAACAAATGGCTAGAGGTATGATATTAGTTGAAGCACCAGAATCCACTAGACAACTATGTAATTTTTTTTTAATATACAAACTATTAGCAGGAAAGGTGGAACTTTAGTCTTTTCCTTGTAGATGGTCATATTGGCATTTTCTATTTTCTTCCCCTTTTTTAGATCTTTGGTAGAGGGCTTAGAGTAAGTCTTAATCAAGTTATCCCTTTGTTTAGTAATTTGTGCCTACTCATGGAGGGTTATGTTAGCCTTAATTTTCTTCATGTACTCCACTATATTATATCCTTTGTTGATTGGATAAGCAAATCCATCCTACACTTTTGGATCTCCCCCTCTCGATGGAGGTGCATTATTATTCGAGGATGAATCAGGAGCAATACTATAAGAGTTATTGGGATGCGTGGATGTGGTGTTGGGCTTTGGATTTATGTTCCTGAGATTGTAAGTATATGTTTTAAAGTTTTGAAAAGCTTGCATTTCATCCATAGGTATTTCCACAATATTTTTTGACTCATATGGGAAAGTGAATGAATCCAGAACCATAAAAGCACTATGTTTGGATGAACTAGAACCATCAATATTTCTATGATTTAAAAAAAAAATGAATTCACTAGATAAAGCTTCAAAATCATTACAAAATTCCAAACAATATAATTCTCCATGCTAGGATGTTCCAGGAATCCTAAACCAATTGAGGAAAGCTAAGTCACAAATATTCACTTCAGGCCCCTTACCTTTATTATAATATTTATTGGATTCATACAGAGGTCTGGAGAATCTATTCTATTGGTATGAAAACCGATTTGAATTTTCTCCTCCAAAAGACTCTCTTAAAACTCAAGAAGTTGTTTGCCAATTTTTGGACCATCTTTGAAACTTCCTCCACCATAGTTTTATCTGATTCTTTCTTTATAGTTTGTGCATGCTAAGTATATGTCAAGGGTAATGGAATCTCTTTAGGTGGATATTGTTGTGTTGGCATTAACATCTGATGTGGAATGGAATTTAGAATAGGTATGTTCTACATAAAAAAGGATATCAAAGGACCATTCAAAGGTTGAGGTCCTAACTGGTTTTCAAGAATTAGAGCCTCCTTGTAAGCTTATGTTAAGTTTGTGACATTGATGTCTCTTTTAAGGAAAATGGAGGTCACTGGACCTAAGATATTTTTATAGATCTATAAGGCTAAATTTATACTTGGTATGTAGGGACCAGTCATTCTACCATAAGCCTCTAGAAATCTCACATTGAAAGATCTGATAGTTTCACTGGTTTCTTTCTTAATAAGGGAGAATTATTGATACAACACACTAGGATCAATTACTTGACCAAATTAGGATATAAAGACTTTTTCTAAATCATACGAAGAGGTGATTGAGTCATTCGTGAGATTTAGAAACCAGTCATATGCCTCTTCCTAGGGAGTAAAGGGAATAATCTATAGGACACATCCTCATGTTGGACATTTAATAATTTTAGAGCATTCATAAAGGCTACCAAGTGTTATTTTGTTGCCCTGATTACATCATTATTGTAGGTGGGAAGATATTTCTCAAGATTTCTGGGTAAATCATGTGCTACACTAGGGATATTCAAGGTGGTATAGCCAAAATAGTTGGCCATGACCATCTGATTAAAGGTAAGATTCTAAGTCATAGTTTGAGGAAACACTAATGGAGATAAAACTATGTTGGACAGAGATCTATATTTCCTGATATTACTCCTCCTTGGGGTTTCCAACTTAGGCACAAGGATATCTCCAACTCTTGGGTGGGTCCTGGCTACTTTAAAGGAATCATCCAGTCTAACTGATTATCTTAAAAAACACCAGATATAAGTTCAAGGGCCCTCTTTCTAGTGCTAATTTAAGTTGGATTGCATTTTGCTATTTAGGAAATACTCAAAAAAATAGGATTTTAAATCTAATGATAAGGGAATGAAACCACTAGTTAAAGATAAATTTGTACAAACCTCAATAGATAAAACATAGTACTTTAAACACAACATACCATTATATTTCTCAATTTAAACACACCAAGAATGCAAGTTCGTTGGCCCTCCTTCTAGCACAAATTTATGTTGGCTCGTCTTTCATGCACACCCTATGGAGAGTAAATTGAAAACATAAGTAACATTTGAATGAGAATAAATTCACTCTCACTCTAAGATCTTATTGGATATCAAAGGTGTGAGTTACAGATTTGGTTGAAATGCTATCACTCTTTTCCACTTTTGGAATAGTTTCAAGTTGACTGTGTGTATACTTTCAAAGGGGTTCAAATTTCATTCTTTGTTTTTTGGTTTATCAATTAGATTTGTATTTGTAAATAGATCTAGCTCTTTTGGACTTAAACAAATTAAAAGAATAAAAAAATTTAAGAAACATAAAAATGGATCACTTTTAAATTAAAAATAGAGAGGGTAAGGTAGGACACAGAAGAGAGGTAAAATTCTACAATTTTAATTGTTAATTATTTTTTCAACTTGGCATATTGTTATGTTTTCCAATTGTAACCAATAGAATAATAAATTTTCCAACTTTCTAAGATCAATTTATTATCTAGCAAGGGGTGAAACAAGTTTATAGAACAAACCAATCTATTTAAATCATAATTTTCCTTGTAACTAATAGGATATATCTATGGATAGCAAATGCTCATGCACATAGACCAGAGCTATCAATTCTAAATCCTTAAAATATGAATTTAAACACTCACTTAGGATAGTTTAATCATTCTAAAGATTCAACCTTGTTAGGATGATTTTACAGTAGCATAGCACATGCAGCAAAACTAGATAGGAAAAGAACTAAATTTCAGAATGAGTAAACCTCAATGAAGATCTTCACATCAACAACATGCCAAATTCAATTAAAGTCATAATAATTATTATCACATATATTTCAATGAAAACAAGAATAAGGAAGGAAAGCACCATCAAAACTAAAGAAACATATTAAGCACCTAGCTACGCCACTTCAGAGTAACAAAACTGCAAAATATCCCATGTCAATAATAGGTGTGTTCTTCAGAAAAATATTTTTCAGAAAAAATACTTCTATTATAAATTCTTGCATCCTAAGTTTACATTCAAAGGAAGTATATATAGTTTATTTCTTCCTTGGTTAAAATCCACAATTTAGTTTTTCATAGAGCAAGGTTGACCAAATTAATCGCATATTTTTGCAAGGGGCGTAAAATAACAAAGGATTTGAGATTTTAATTTCTTCCTTAGAAAAAATTTGTGATTTAATTTTCTGGAGAGCAAGGTTGACAAATTGATCGTGGAATTTTGCAAGGGGCAAAAAATAACAAAGCATTTGAGATTTTTATTTCTTACATGGTTAAAATCCATAAATTAATTTTCTAGAGAGAAATGTTGACCAAATTGACTGCAAAATTTTGCAAATATGTCCAATTTGATAGCAGATTTTAACAAGGAACTCCTGTAGTGCAAAAATTAGGTGAAAAATCAAAGTACTTAGATTTTGATGAAATTTTGTACACATCTAAATAAACCAAATGAGTATCCAAATATGCAAATAGAATGTAAAATTTCATTCCAGATAAATATATATAGCCTTAGAAGTTTGTAGGTTGCAATTTGAAATTGTTATTTCTAGAAAATAAATAATGCCCAATTTCTAAAAAAAATTATACCAATGAAAATAGGAGAACAAGATCTTTCAGCAATAATTTGAATCACCTCAAACAAATTCTTCTACCAAAAGTTATGATGATTTCAAATTCGAAGAAATTTTAGGGTAAGATTTTAAAGAACCCTAAAATTTGATTTTAATTTTTGGACCTTAGGAAAACCATTAAAAATTAAATTTTATAAAACACTTAATTGGAATTAATTCCATTGACATGCAAATATCCAGAGAAATTCAATTGAGATCAATGTTTTATCCAAGCAATTTTGACACCTTAATGTGGGCAGAATTTAAAACCTTGATGAAAGCGAATTTTGGAAATAGAATAAAAAATACTTCAAGAGGGTCCCCTTGGAGAATAAATTCATTTATCAAAGGATACAAATTTTATTATCAAAGGGGTGTGTTGCTTCTCAATACAAATCATCCCCTAGCTATAATAAATAGTACATAGGAGCCATCATTAGAACTAGTAGAAAAGAAGCTTACAAAAGAGATTTGGAGATCTTAGGTAAAGGTGCAAAATCAAAGTATTTTATTCTAATTATTGTAAAAATATTTACATTAGTATCTTGCACAATTATACATAGCAAAGAAAGGACAATGATCAAGTATCTTAATGATACATTAGGTCCAACAAGATCTATTACAAAGAATCTAGAGGAAGGGTTCATTTCGAGCAAGAAAGAAGAGTTAACATAAAGCTCTTAATATGGTGTCTAAAGGCACCCTTATAGGCATGAAAGTAGGTGCATCCAACATATTGATAGCATAAAGGAAAAGTGCATACATCCAAGAAAAATGAGCTATACTCAAAATCTAACTTGAAGAATATGTTTACCGAGTAGGATCACTCATATTGACACTTGGACCACCATAGAACCATATCCAAGCTCCTACGACATCCACCAAACCAAGAGCCAACCTTAAATAAGCATTGAAGAACAAGAACCAACTAGATGTTCATTGGCAAATAGAAGTTTATATAAGAATAAATGCATTGGAGGGAAAATACATGCAAAATTCCACTTTTCATCTTTGACACGAAGTGCTCATTCTTTGAGCAAGGAAATGCCTAAATGTTAGAAGACAAGCATTACATCATCTTTGGAGAATTATAGCATCAATCGAGCCACTTGGAGAAAGTGTTAGAAAATCCCAAGCATTACTCAAAAAAGTATCATGCATGTTGGAGCTCATAAATCCACTTGGACATCACTCAAATAAAGCATTAGATCAACCATGAATGTTACCCAAGGTGCACATGCCACTTCGAAGATACCAAAGTTCTGAGAGGAGAACAAAATGAAGCTTACAATGAATAAGAGGAAATATTTACTTAGGGTTAAACTATCATATATAGCAGCAGTAAAGAAGAGTGTTAAAGGCTCATGTTCGTAAGCACCCATTGAAGAAAAGACCAAGCCTCAATAGCATTGGGAAGCACACAATTTAAATAAAGAGCACACAGGCCCCTTTTTGGATAGTAAGGTCAAAGTAGTTTTGAATGAATAGTTGAAATGAATATTCACCCAACCATCAAAGTACGTGGAGCTACTCAAGGATACATAGAGCAACAAGCCTTGCTAAGGCAAAGATTAAATTTACTTGCTTTAATTAATTATTGGAGTTATAAGGTATATTGGTTGATTATTAGAAAGAAAAAAAGGAATCCTAATAAAAGAAATAATTAATAGATATTTGTAAATCAAGTAGGAGATATAAGGTTGACCACCTTAGTAAATATAAAATACTTTACAAATACTATTATTGCTATTATTTTCTAATATTTCAAAAATAGGGAGTTATAAGGCATGCTACATCAAATTGTAATATTTTAGAATTAGAAAATTAAAGATTAAATTATTGAAGGTAGTAAAGAGAATTTCATTAAAGCACCACATAGAGTTGGAATTGATTAAAAGAAACTTCAAATTTATAAAGTTTCATAAGTTATGGATCATTGATATATAGACTTAGGAGCAAGAAAACATATGACCAGAAACATCCATTCGTTTAACTCTCTACAAAAAGTAAATTAAAATCGAGTTGCTATAGTAGACAGTAAAACATATGAAGTAAATGGGATTGAAAATATTCTAGTGGATCTGACAAGTGAAAAAGGTATAATAAAAAATGTATTGTATGTCTTAGGATTAACTACTAATATCCTTTTAGTCTCTCAACTCCTATATCGAAATATAATTATAGAGTTCAAAGTCTATGCGGGAAGAAAACAATGTCATATTCTTAAACAAGGGATAAACATAGCATCGGGATCCTATAAAAGTGGTCTATTTGTCCTTGACATTGCCACTCACTCAAATATTTTAGTTTCATATCTATGGAACAAGCATCTAGGACATACCAGTGAATCCTCGATGAAATAATTACTCAAGTATCAAATGGTTGAAGGAATACCATAATTGTCCCTAGAATATACTCTGTGTCCAAAATGTCTAGCAAGGAAACAACATAAAATTCCTTTTGAACTTCATCAACATAGGTGTCAACAACCACTAGAGATAATATATACATACTTATGTGAACCAATGAAAATTGATAGTATCAGAGGACATAAATACTTCTAATTTTTTGTCGATGATCACAACAAAACAATGTGGGTGTATTTCATGAAATATAAGTTAGAAGCATTTAGTTGTTTTAAACAATTCAAACTTCAAGTAGAAAAAGAATCAAGAAAGACTATAAAGGCACTCCGCTCATATAGAGGAGGAGAATTTATCTCCAAATAATTTGACTCATTCTTAGAAGAAAATGGAATTAAAAGACAACTTACTACAACATATTCACCACAATAAAATGGAATTGTAGAAATAAGAAATAGATCAATAATAGAAATGGTAAGATGTATGCTAAAAGAGGCTCATGTTGATCATCAATATTAGGCAGAAGTAGTACAAAAAAAGTCTACATAAAAATTAGATTACCAACGAGGGTACTCAACCATATTACTCTAGAATAAACATGGTTAGGACAAAAACCAAATCTATAAAATCTACATGTTTTTGGGTGTAAATCTTACATGCATATTCCAAAACATAAAAGAAAAAAATTAGATGATAAAACTATGGCAGAGATATTTGTTGGGTATGACATTGAATCTACAAGATACATAATACTATATACACATACAAAGAAAGTCTACATTAGTAAATATGTAATATTTGATAAAAAAGTCAAAATTGATACAAAATATTCTAGTAGTGACACAAAAAAAAATTCTAAACTACTATGAAGAAGACACAAGTGAGGAATCAAAATATCAAGAAGAAGAAGATAGAGAATGCACATAAATATCTATATTTACCCCTAAGAAATACCCAATATAGCTTAGAGATACTTGTAGCAAGTGTGAACAGGGTTTATCTTTAAACGGCTTAGAAAAATCTAGTTTTTCTAAGCAAGTGTGAATTCTCTTACCTTTTGTCGGCTAAACTTGTTTGATGGTCGGCATGATATTTTATTATGTTTTTTATCCCTCGCCTTATTCTTCTCCTTATCCCTCCATTGTCCTTCCTCCTTTCCTGCCGTCCATTTTCCCTTATCACTCCACTTCCTTCCTCTCCCCACGCCCGCTGCCACCTCCCTCTCCACTTCCTACTCCTTCGTTCTCTCTAATCCTCCCGATCTTCCTCCAACCTCCCTTCCCTACTCTTCCGCTTGTATTAAGCCTATATAAGGTTTAATTATTGTAAGGTCTTTTTAGTGGGTTAATTTGTTTAATTAAATATTATGCTGGTTATTTTACTGTGTTAATTTTATCTCGGCCCACATTAATCTAAGTCTACTTTAATCTAGGACTTACACTGGTATCAGAGCTCCAGGGGGGCACGAAAGTCGAGGGCCGAGGTGAGGCACGAAAGTCGAGCATAGCAGACTGGTCAGCGATTGGGGCACGGATCTTGAGGAGCGCATGGATCCTGAGGAGCGACTGACATAGAGGAGGATGCATCTCGAGGAGCGCATGGATCCCGAGGATCTGACTGGATGTAGATAGTAGGCTGACATGGTGGTAGCGACAGATCCTGAGGATCTAATTGGACACACATAGCAGGCTGACATGGTAGGCGCTGACGTGGCAGGTTGAGTCGGCAAGGCGATAGCTGATGTGGCAGGCGATGACGTGGATCGAAGCTGGCAAAGTGTTGACTGGGCAGCACGTGGATCGAGGCTGATGTAGGGTGCTGACATGGCAGAGGCGAGCAGGGTGCTGACGTGGGCGAGCAGAGTGCTGACATGGGTGCTGACGTGGTAGAGGCGAGCAGAGTGTGCCACGTGGTAGAGGTTAACTGGCTGAGGTTGGGCAAAAGGTTTGGCTGGTCGATTGCCCGAAGGCAATCGACTTACTATGTGTTCGCAGGCTTTGATAAAGCCTGAACACACCCACCTCCCACTGCATGTGGGACTAAATTTTTTTTTTTAAATTGTTTTAGCCGCCCAATTGATATATATCCTGTTTCTTTCTTCCTCCCGTCCGGCTAGCTTGGTCTAGCGGTCAAGACTCCCGCTTGCAGAGAAGAGACCCGGGGTCGAATCCCGTCGAGGTAAAAATACAAATTTTTTTAATTTTTTTTAATTTTTTTAATTACTTCGCCAAAAAGCAAGGGTTTAAGTTCATTTTTTTGACAATGTTCTACCATAGCAGCTGTGTGGTGTAGCGGCTAAGCATTCTGGGTAGACTGCAGAGGTCAGCTATTTGAATCTCATCGGGGATTACACAAAAAAAAGGTTTATTTTTATAAAATTTTTATTATTTAGTTTTTTTTAAGGTTTTAAAAAATTAATTTAATAATTTCTATATATATATATTTTTTATTATGTTTTTAAATATACATTTATTTAAAAATAATAATTAAAAAATATATATAGGAAATTGTTAAAAAAAATTAAAAGGCCTTTATTAAAACAAATTTTGAAATTTTTTTATAAAAATAAAAGGGTGAAAAGATATTTTGAGGTAAAAATTTTTTTTGGCATCATAAAAATTAAGTTGTAACCCAGTTCATGCGGTGTGATTATGAGTAGATGATCCGGTCAGTCGGATGCTATAATGCATTACTCTCTCTGTTGAGAAGAGAGACACCTGATTCCTTTGACGAGAAAGTCCAGTGGTATGGACTTCATACAATATTTTGCCAATTAGAAAACCAAGTGATTGCTCATCTGAGGAAACCGATTCTGGATACGAGGTGGATTCTGAAGATAATATCTTTGGGCAAAGGATAGTTGAATCCGAGATGGTTGAAATAGTACCTGAAGGACAATCAAGTGACAGTTATACACCTGTAGTGCCTGAAGTAGAAACAAGTGAGAGCTATACACCATGCTCTCCTGATTCAGAACCAGAAGAAGAAGAAGAAGAAGAAGAAGAGGAAGAAGAACCAGTGGAGGTGAAACCTGCAACTGAAGAACGAGATGTTCTCAACAGACGTCATGAGCCAGCAACAACACAAGAAGTCATTATAATTAGTGACGACGAAGCAGACAACTTCACCTTTCCAGTTTTGGGTGATCCTCAAGAAGAAGAATGCCAAATCAGTGAGCATATTAAGAAAGCTAGATTTGATTTAAATCAGTGATCTATTTTGTACTTCTTTGTACTACTTGTTTGAAGTTGAAATAAAGTTTGCTTTCTGAAATGGCATCCAATACTAGTCTACCAATCCCTGAGTTCAATGGTGGTGATTACGAGTATTGGTCAATTAAAATGAAAACTCTTTTGATAGGCAAAGGTCTTTGGGATGTGATTGAAGAGGGATATACTGAACCTACTGCTGCTGATTGGGCAGCTTTGAATGTTGCTGATAAAAGGGCTAAAAAGGAAGCCTAGAAGAATAATTCTTCCACCCTTTATCACATCCAAGCCGCCCTTGATAGAAGTATTTTCCCTAGAATAGCTTCTTTTATAACAGTTGAATCTGCTTGGAATGCTTTAAAAGAAAGTTATAGGGGTAGTGACCAAGTCAAACAAGTTAAACTACAAACCTTGAAACGAGAGTTTGAAACTCTTAAAATGCAAGAGAGTGAAAAGGTTGGTGATTACTACGTGCGTGTGAAAGCCGTAGTAGATAAGATGGTCACTTTAGGAGAAGATGTAAAGCCTGAAGTTATAGTGAAGAAAGTGTTAAGGACACTTCTTCCTAAGTGGAATTCAGTTGCCATAATTATAGAAGAATCCAAAGACCTAACTTCTCTATCTTTTGAAGCCCTCATTGGCTCACTTCTCTCACATGAAGAGAGGTTACAACAAACTCCTTCCACAAGTTACGGAGGAGATGATAAAGCCTTTGCTTCTCATGAAGGCAGAGGTAGAGGCCGTGGCAGAGGACAATATAGAGGTAGAGGCAAAAATAATCACAGAGGAGGAAATCAGAACAGAGGAGGATTCTCAAACAGAGGTGAACAACAGAATAGAGGAGGACAACAAAATAGAGGGAAACAATCAGGCAGAGGCAAAGGAGGAGATAAATCAAAACAAACTTGCTACAATTGTGGCAAACTTGGCCATTATGCTCGTGATTGTTGGACAAAGCCTTCACAAGGAAGCAGTAGCAACCAGAGCGATCAGTTTGGAAATTTTGGAGAAGAGGAAGAGGCCACAAATCTCTTTCTCTCATATGGTCAGGCAGATCAGAACATGAATGATACATGGATCTTGGAAATTGGGTGTTCAAACCATATGAGTGGCAAAGAAGAACTCTTTGCTACTCTAAACTCCTCATACAAATCCAACATCAAATTGGGAGATGATAAATCATTGGTAGTTGAAGGCATTGGAGCCATGGCAGTTCCAACTAAAGAAGGCATCAAACAAGTAAGTGATATCTATTACACACCCCATCTCCAACACAATATTTTAAGTGTTGGTCAAATGTTAGAAAAGAACTACAAGTTGCTTTTTGATGAGGGTAAATGCACTATTTTTGATAAAAATAATAGTAATAGAATCATTACACAAGTGCCAATGTCAAAGAATAGATTGTTTCCTTTAAAGTTTGGCCAGCCAGGGGGAGATAAGTTAGCAAATGTTGCTATTTCCAATCCAAGTGTCCTATGGCACTTGAGATATGGTCATTTGAATTCAGCTAGTTTGAAAATGCTAACTTCACAAGCGATGGTAACCGGACTTCCTAAAGTTCAGGATAGTAAGGAAGTCTGTGAAGGGTGTGCTCTGGGGAAACATGCCAGATCAAAATTTCCTCATGGACAAGCATGGCGGGCCAGCTATCCACTCCAGCTAGTGCATACAGACATCTGTGGTCCGATGCAGACCAAGAGTCTTGGTAACAACTCTTACTTCCTACTCTTCATTGATGATTTTACTAGAATGTGTTGGATATATTTTTTGAAACATAAGGATGAAGCATTTGAATGCTTTGTCGATTTCAAAACAAGAGTTGAAAGTGAGAGTAGATATTTTGTAAAATGTCTTAGATCAGATAGGGGAGGAGAATACTCCTCTAATGAGTTCTTGAATTTCTGTAAGCAACATGGCATTAAGAGGCAGTTCACTACTGCCTACACTCCACAGCAGAATGGTGTCGTAGAGAGGAAGAATCACACCATTGTGGAGATGGCAAGGTCTATGCTTCAGACGAAGCATTTGACTAATTCATATTGGGCAGATGCAGCCAGGACCAGCGTACATATCTTGAACAGAAGTCCTACTTCAAGTTTGGAAGGGCAAACACCTTACCAAGCTTGGTATGGTAAAAAGCCAAATGTTAAGTATTTCAAAGTGTTTGGCTCACTGGCATATTCTCACATTCCTGATGAGCTGAGAAAGAAGCTCGATCCAAAGAGTCAGGCATGTATCTTTGTAGGATACTATGAGAATACAAAAGCTTACAGACTCTACAATCCCAGGACTAGAAAGTTTGTGCTTTCCAGGGATGTGATTTTTGATGAAGGGGGAGAATGGGGTAAGCCCCAAATATTCAGTGATGATGAATCCAATGATGTAGTTTCTAAGCAGGTGCAACAACAGACACCACGAAAGGTAAGCAGTCTCCTCCCACAAACCCAAGTTCATCTTCCTGATTCAACTTCTTCACCAAGTCCTTCTCCGTAGAGATCAGTAAGTTCCTCACCAATGGACATCGATTCTCCATCCAGAGGTAAGAGAACTCTACAGAATCATCCATCATATCAGATGTTGGATAAATTTTTTTCAAAAAGATACACTAGGAGTCAAGCTAGTGAAATGAATTATGTTCTACAAAGATTAGAAAATATGCACTTGTATGGTGATGATGTCTCCCAACAGGAACCTAGGGGAGATCTAGTTAACTATGCTTTGTTAACTAGTTCACAGATTGAACCTTCTAGTTATGAGAAGGCTTGTACTCAAAATATTTGGCAAGATGCCATGAAAGAGGAGATCACCTCTATAAAAAACAATGACACTTGGGAGCTGGTGAAGCTTCCTAAAGGAAAGAAACATGTTGGATGTAAGTGGGTCTACAAGACCAAGTTTAATGCTGATGGTAGCATCGAGAGGCACAAGGCGAGATTAGTTGCAAAGGGATTCACTCAAAAATATGGAATTGATTATGAAGAGACTTTTGCTCCTGTAGCCAGACAGGAGACTATCAGAACAGTTCTTGCCTTAGCTGCACATAAGGGATGGAAAGTCCAACACATGGATGTAAAGAGTGCATTTCTAAATGGTTACTTGATAGAAGAAGTGTATGTTGAGCAACCACAGGGATTTGAAGAGAAAGACAAGGAACATCTTGTTTACAAACTGAAGAAGGCTCTTTATGGCCTCAAGCAGGCACCGAGAGCTTGGTACTCATGCATTGATGGGTACTTTAAATATTATGGGTTCATCAGAAGCAAAAATGAACCCACGCTCTACTACCTGAATCAAGGAAATGACATCCTCATAGTTTGTTTGTATGTGGATGATCTCATTTTTATGGGTAGTAATGAAAAAGTCAATATGGAGTTCAAGCACTCCATGATGCAGGAATTTGAGATGAAGGATCTTGGCTTAATGAAATACTTTCTTGGAATGGAAGTCCATCAGACAGATTCAGGGATCTTCATCTGTCAACTTAAGTATGCTCGAGATATGATTAAGAAGTTTGCTATGGAGCAATGCAAATCAGTTGCAACTCCAATTGGACATGGGATCCAATTAAGCAAGGATGATGGAGCACCGAAAGTTGATGTGACCACTTTCAGAAGCATTGTTGGGAGTTTGATGTTTCTCGCCAACACCAGACCAGACATTCAGTATGTTGTATCTCTTGTTTCTAGATTTATGTCTAATCCATCTGAGCTGCATTTGCAGGCAGCTAAAAGAATTTTGAGATATGTGAAGGGTACATTGGATTTTGGAATCCAATTACTACAGAAGTGATACTATCAAGCTTGAAGGCTTTAGTGATAGTGATTGGGGCAGCAATGTTGATGATAGAAAATCCACATCGGGTAACTATTTTAGTCTTGGTTCGGGACTAATAACTTGGAGTTCCAAGAAGCAGACAGTAGTAGCGCTATCTTCAACAGAAGCTGAGTATATAGCGGTCACTCATGCTAGTACTCAAGCTCTATGGCTACGAAAGGTATTAGAAGAGATTGGAGAGCAGCAAAGTGGTCCAACTAGAATATTCTGTGACAACATTAGTGCCATTCAGTTGGCATACAATCCTATCCACCATAGTAGATCAAAGCATTTTGATATGAAGTACCACTTCATCAGAGATATGGTGGAAACTGATACTGTTGAGCTTCACTATTGCCACACTTTGGAGAACGTCACGGACATCTTCACCAAGGCGCTGGCCAAAGCTCAATTTGTAAAGCTGAGAGACTGTATAGTCAGTCCTCTCAACTTTAAGGGGGAGAATGTAGCAAGTGTGAACAGGGTTTATCTTTAAACGGCTTAGAAAAATCCTATTTTTCTAAGCAAGTGTGAATTCTCTTACCTTTTGTCGGCTAAACTTGTTTGATGGTCGGCATGATTTTTATTATTTTTTATCCCTCGCCTTATTCTTCTCCTTATCCCTCCATTGTCCTTCCTCCTTTCCTGCCGTCCATTTTCCCTTATCACTCCACTTCCTTCCTCTCCCCACGCCCGCTGCCACCTCCCTCTCCACTTCCTACTCCTTCGTTCTCTCTAATCCTCCCGATCTTCCTCCAACCTCCCTTCCCTACTCTTTCGCTTGTATTAAGCCTATATAAGGTTTAATTATTGTAAGGTATTTTTAGCGGGTTAATTTGTTTAATTAAATATTGCGCTGGTTATTTTACTGTGTTAATTTTATCTCGGCCCACATTAATCTAAGTCTACTTTAATCTAGGACTTACAATACTCTCATAGAATCAAATCTAGAAAGAATGCCAGATCTTACCACTATTAGATCTCAAACTCACAGTAAAACCATAATAATTAGAGGATTACTGAGAAATATAGTAGAACCACCATTAACACTTCAAGAATTGAATGAATCACAATGGAGGGCAGCTATAGAATCTGAATATACATCACTTTAAAAAAATTAAACATGGGATCTAGTGAGATTACCTCCATAAAATAAAATAGTGGGTTACAAATGGGTTTACAAGATCAAATATAAATTTTATGGATCAATTGACAACTACAAAGCTTGGTTAGTAATTAAAGGATATACTCAAATAGAGGGAATTGACTGTGAAGAGACATTTGCACCGACAACCAAAATATCTACTATCAGAATAGTATGTGATTTAGCAGCTCATCAAGGTTGGAAAGTTCATCAAATAGATGTAAAAAGTGTCTTTCTTAATGGTGACTTAGAATAAGAAGTCCACATGTCACAACCATAGGTATTTGTTATTAAAGGACAAGAAAATATGGTGTGCAAATTAAACAAATCCCTTTATGGCTTAAAACAATATCCAAGAGCATGGAATATAAAGATCAAAAATCATTTGTTAGAACATAGCTTTGAAAGAAGTACATCCGATCCTAGTTGGTATATAAATAAAATTGGAAACAATATAATGATTCTCATAGTGTATGTTGATGATATAGTAATTATTGGAAGTTCTAAAAGCCTAATAAGTGGCATTAAAAAGGATCTAGAAAATGAATTTGAGATGATATATCTAGGTCTAATGAATTATTTTCTTGGTCTAGAGATTCATCAAGGTGAAGACAAGATTACAATTACTCAAAAAAATATGCAGAAGCCCTACTTGAAAAATATAGAATGAAGGAATGTAATCCCAAAGATACACCAATGGAACAAGGGATTCAATTATCTAAAAATGATCAAACACCATTGGTTGCAACAACCACATATCATCAACTAATTGGTAGTCTTCTATACTTAACCAATAGTCAATTTGACTTAGCTTTTGCAGTAAATTATCTCTCATGTTTCATGCAAGAACCAAGAGAAAGTCATTATAAATCAACAAAAAGGATATTACAATATATCAAGCAAACTATTGATTATGGACTAACATATATGAAGAATGTCAAAGACTTTTGTCTACAGGGCTACTCTGACTTATATTATGTCGGATCTACTGATGATGGAAAGTCTACTCTAGGATATGTCTTCTATATTGGATAAGGATATTGGATAAGGACCTATATCTTGGCATAGTAATAAAAAATATGTAATGGCACAATCTTCAACAAAACTAGAATATCAAGCAGCCATAGATGCAACCTGCATTATGGCTACAGTATATACTATCAGACATGGGCATCAAAATAATTCCAACCATGATATTTTGTGATAGTCAAGGAGTATTTAACATGATCAAGAATTAAATTATACATGAAATAAATAAACACATCAAATCCTAATGTCATTTCATCAGATATAATTTTTAGAACCGTCATATCATCGTCAAGCATGTTCCTACAAAAAATCAGCTAGTAGATATTTTTACAAAAGCACTTGGAAAAACCAAGTTTCAAACATTCAAAGATCATCTATGTAGTGCAAGAAAACTTCATACCAAATAATGTAATATAGGGGGATGTTAGAATATATTACATTATTTATGTACATGTACCACCTTAGGTACATTAGTAGATTAGGGGTTACTTGAGGAGGAAGTAATCATGCCAAGTGTCATGTAAGATGTACCATATGTCATAGGAAGAGTAAGGAACAAGAAACCTCTCTTCCTATATAATGGATTCATAGATCCATTTTTATTGTATAATTTAATCCTTTGAATAATATGTAATGTAGTTTCTTCTCTTGATATGTTGGATTAGTGCAAAAGCCATCAGTCTCCTAGCTCACCCCTCAAGATTTTGTAATAATATCCAGACCTAGTATATATATTTACATCACTAGGGTACTAGTGGTGGATCCAATGGGGTCTTCCCTATGCTCTACATTTTTTTTATTCCTAACTTTAACAAACAATTACTCTTATTCTTATTTCTCCCCTTGTTTTTCATTGGTAGTCTATTTTTGGCTAGTTTACTCCTTGTTTTTTGCTCTACGAGACTAGGGTGGAGTTAGGGGTGCTATTTACCTCTAATATCATGGATTAATTTCTTCCACCATGGAACTATATATCTAGAAATATTTCATATATAGTATCATCCTCATCCAAAAGATCATTAATGAGATGATTACCAAACATATTGTTCGACACCATTATTTGTTTCTTCATTATAAATTTATTTTGAATATTCTTTGTTTTGGAAAATTGAAAATATTTAGGATTTACTTCTTCTTTTTCTTTCTCTATGATATTATGTATGTAGTCTCTTTATAAATGGCCATATTCATGGCATATTCTATAGTGGAAAAGTATGTTCTCATAATCGACCTCCTACTCCATGTATCCTCCCTAAACTATAGTGTGATATTTTTGGTAGAGGTTTATTAAATTCTATTAGGACACATATTTGAGAATAAATATTTTTTTCAAATCTATATGTACTATCATAAATCATCATGAATATTCCTAGGGTATTCTTTATTGCCAATAATACTTCCAAATTACGAGATTTTGCTAGTAGGACAAAAATTCCCATCCAAACTGGTCCTATGGATGGTATCTCTTCTTCCACATTGAATTTAGTATGTTATAATTTCATAAAGAGACCCAAAATTCCAAAAACCCATGGCCCCCATTGGAATTTTTCTTCCCTATCTTCTTCAGTAGCAAAGATAACAAGGAAATAAGCATTGACTTAAGCATATATTTAGAACTCACCTTTTGTTCACCATTGTATAGTAGCCCACAGTTTGAACACTAATAAAATTAGTATGAACCCCCTAAATTACCATACTAGACCTATCTTCTACATGCATTCTATTCCATTATGGATATCCTCCATGTCCACCTTCACTATAGGGGAACCATCCACTACCTCTAAACATCCCATCTCAGTTTTCCTAGGATCTTAGGTATCCTCAAAGGTCTTTGTGGTTCCTTTGAGTTATTGATTTCATCTAGCTAATAATTTTACCAATGGAGGGAATCCATAAATTCATTTTTTGGGGTATCTCCCCCAACTCCTTTCCCATATTGGCATTCATATAGTCATCCCCTTTTGGTGGTATGCCCTCAAATCAGTTCTGCTCAATTTTTGGACCATATCAATTCTTCCTACTTTAGATTCTCTTATATGATCTGCTCCATGTATTTTCCCCTAGTTTCCTTTAATCCTTGGCATCATTTTCTTGGTAGATTATGATATCCTATCTCTTTTTGTAGTACAAATTAAAAGTGCTTGTTTTTTCCTCTCTATATGTGGCTTGTGAAAAATGATTGTCTACTACATTTTGATTCGAATGCATTTCCTCCAACTACATACTTTCCTTATTATAGTCATCCAATTCAAAATATTCCTATTGGCCACTAGGGCCAACAAGCCCCTTTCTCTATATTTTTCTTAACATTTTTTCTGAAACCCTTCAAAACCATTGAACATAATTTTTTCTTAAACCCTCATCGTAAGTTCCAAATTATAGAATAAGATAAAAACTTACATTTTCATTATTTTAATTTGAGGTTGAAACTATTTGAGAGATATTTATATGTTTTTTAAAACATATAGAAAAAGAAAAAACAAAGAGGTCACAATTAAGCTTTATTTGGATCCTAACTAGATATATTAATTATTAGCCTTGAAGTGTAGCCTATGATCAATTTACTATGATTATCTAAATTCTTAATTTAGTAGTTGAAAATTTTCAAAAAACAAATGAAGGCTACTTCTCAATCCAACATGTAGAAAGATAAACACACTATACTTCTATTCTTAGCAAAATTGTTGTAAGTTTATAATATTATTATGATGGTTAGTGTTTTAAAAATATACCAAAAGAAGATAAACTTAATAAAATAACTAATTATTGTATGAAAAGTAAACTTGTATAGTTAAATATTCTATAATAAGGGTGGAATTTATGAACAAAATAATAGAAGTGAGAATATCTTCACAAGTAAGAATGCAAGTTTTAATTTATAGGCTAATGAGAAGATGGGTATGGTATTTTAGTTAGCCATAGATATGAGATGAGGAAAATATATGAATTATAGAGCCATATTATTACTATTTTAAACATTTTTTTGTTATGAGGACTCAACATTTATACAAAAAATAATAAATTTATTAGATTAAGATTGACTAGGAAAATTCTAGAATCTTCAAACCTTCTAGATAAAATCGTATAATTATATAGACCACTAATTCTCTAGATAGATTATTCTCTAGGAACATTGGTGTGACATAAGCAAAATGGCATGAAACATTCCTATTTATAATTAGAAATTTTTATGATAAGATCTATACATGTTGCTAGTATTTTTACTAAACAACCATGCATAAATTGTATGACGTTTAAATTTTCATAATATAAATTATTTTTTCCTGTTTGGTTTATTTTAACGGATGATGCAAATTTCTTAAAAAATAATTCATTCTATTATGTCAAACATTTCTTAAATATTTTATAGTCATTTCACTATATCAAATCTTTTTTTTTTATGCATTAAGGAATTAATTAGATTGCTTAGATATTTTTTTAATATTTTGCATAATTTCATTAATGTCTTTGGTTGTAGCAATATTGAATTTGTCCAAATTTGATATAAGTGGTTTTTTGCATTGTAAGCTTACAATAAGAGATTTTCTTAGAGATATAATATTATCTAGTATTATTAATAAATAAATTATAGATCTTGAGAAATTGAAATAGGAAAGGAATTGTAAAAGAGAACCTAAACATGCAAGAAGAATTATTGGCAATGCTTTAACCATAAATCTTAGACAATTTACTAATTTATATTACCTAATAAAATTGTGAGAAGTTTTGAAGTAATATTTTGAAGATAGGTTGATCCTACAAATGTGTCTAACATAGAAGAAAAATTTTTGCATGTAAAACATGTTGATTTTCAAAAATAACTAACTAATTAAGTGAGGTTACATTATTGACTAGTAAATTATCGAAACTAGGGGTTGATTGATGGAAAATATAATTTTATTTGATTGTAATGGTGGAAAATAAGCTTCTCTCATCATTTAAAATGTACAAAAAATCTAGCAGAAGGGGATTTAGCTGAATTCAAAATCCCTCTAGCATTCTTTTGATTAATGTTATAAGTTAGTTTTTGATAAAGAATGTCAGCATGTTAAAAGACACATTAAAAATTCTTATATATGTTGTCAAGCATAAATTATTACTTAAATTTTTTATAAGAATTTAAAAAATAACTTTAAGTCAATTTGTAATGGACTAAAAATTTTAGAATTTAAATAACATTTTAGAAGTAATGATATAACAAAGTAACATGAAAAATCAAATTTGTTATAGGTCCTATAACAACAAGAATCACATGTAAAAAACAAATCTAAGTAATAACTATCAAAGTAATATTGGAATATCAATAATCTAATCTTATTATCCAAGGTCCCTTGTAGAAATATGGTTTAGGATATTTGGCTCCAATGCAGATATTATTTTATTGTTGTAAATAGGTGTTCTCGTCGACTAAGGCTGGGAGGAGTCTCATCCCAACTTGTAAATGATCTTTGTTTTAATATAAAATTTTCAAATTCTTTTTCAAAAAATAAATCTTATTATCCAAGGTTAAAAATATTGGTGTAAGCCTATGGAAACTCTTGATGTAAGCCTAAGGGCATGTGGAATGTAAGCCTATGGATAATATTAATGTATTCATACTTAATAATGTTGATAGACTAGTATGGTTAACCTCAGTTACACGTTTAATATAGTATAAATTAACATCTAAGCCAATTATGTCAACTTGAGGTTTGTAATAATTGAAGATTAAAAATTTGCTTTAAATACCCCCATCATTGGTCCAATATATAAGCTTATATAATGTGATATCATAGGTGATCATATGAGCATCCACCCCTTCTTTTCATTTCAATTATATATGTTGTCCTTTTTGTCTATTTGCTTTTTTTATTTCAATTCTATACACTTGTGCATCTAAATGTGATGAATTCTATGTTTTAGGATTTTTTGAAAAGTATTGTAGAATCTAATATGGTATCTGATCCAACATGAAATAACTTTAGTCAATCGTTTAGAAGGGTTATTGTTGCTCAGTAATTTATTGAAGGAAAATAAAATAAAATTCTCTCTATTTTATTAGAAGGTAAATTTTAAAATTTGAATTAAAAATATAGATTTTGATGTCAAAGCATTTGGGCATCAAGCTATTTTATGAAGAAATTTTATGTATTATTTTATGCTTATTTAAGCCTTTTTTTCAAATTTTAGAGGGGAATACTTATCTCCATCATTTTATTTTTGTACAACATAGGTGGATGATTTGAAAAATATATTATTTATTGAATGCTTCAAAAAATAAAGATCATAAATTTAATTCACATTGTGCTAGTATTTTATTGTGATGTTATTACTTTTGCTAAATAGTACCTTTACTAATGGATGGTGGCCTATATGCAAGAAATTACAATATAGCATGATAGATTTTAAGGATTTGTGGAAATTTTCTAGAATATAGGAACCCATGGATTCTTGGGTCCTATGAGACTCTTATATGTGAGTAAATTCATTTATGATGTGAACCTCCTAAATTATTTTGAATTTGATCATGTCTTAGTTTGAAATCCCAAGTCTAAGAGGCCATACACAATGAGATAATTGGAAACCAAGATAAATTGATAAATTATTGGTCCACTTTTACTAATTCATTATATCTTCTCTTCCTCCTAAATTATATTCATAGTATTCAATCACCTTTCTCAATATTTTGCTTGAAACTTTTATTAGTAAAATGATTGAATTGGACAAAAATTTATGGTGTGACTATGAGGTATTGATGACCTATTAGATGTATTATTTCATGGACAACTTGGGGTTGGTTAGTCCAATGAAGTTTAAGGCATCAACCTTGATATTAGGAGTTTGAACTGATATTGCTTCTTTTTTTCTTTGAGGCATAGATCCATCTCTCTCATCAAGGATATCATCAAGGTTTGTTTTTATTAGGAGATGATTTTCAATAGAGGGAGGATATTTTATTTATTTTTGATAAGTTAGATGTATTAGCAATGGTATCACATTAGGATATAGGTTCTAATATATAATATGGCCAACATTAGTTTTTTCTATTGCATAATGCTAATGAAAAATTTGAGGAGGAACATTTATTATGAAGATAACATATTCCCTTGTTACCTCAACCAATGTAAAACTTTTAAAATCCTTCTCAATTGATAAGGTCAAAATTTTAAGTCTTCCCCATCATATTATTCAAAAGCATTTTATGATCTTGGACTTGAGTCCTCCATAGCCTCATCCCTTCAAATTTCCATGGACCCTTTTAGATTGACTATTTACACAAATAATAGATCTAATGCCAAGTGGACCCCCCATAAGGGTGGTTAAAGCTGAAATTCGATGGATCCTCTAAATAAAATCATGTATTGGATGGTGGTGGGGGCGTTGTTATAAATCATGAAGGCAAAATCATCTTGGCCTTTGCAAAAATCCTTGGCACCCTAACCAATCACATTGTTGAGGCTAAAGCCCTTTTTTGTTGCCTTTCCATTACAAGCAATATTCATTGCAAGCTTATTGTTGAGGATGATTACCAAAATGTCATAAACTACGTCAGAAATAACATGGCTCCTAATTATAAAGTCAACAACATCATCTCTAAAGTCATGAGACTCCTCCTCATCCACCCGAAGACCATAGTCCAACATTTTTTTAAGAAATCCAATAGGATGGTTGACTCCCTCACTAAATTGGGTCCCATGCAGTAGTCCATCAGTATTTATCTTAATGATTTCCCCTAAACCCTTATTGATATAACAGTTTGTGATTAGCCAAGATCCTTTTGAAACCAGCTACTTGTGCCCTCCATTGGGTCCTTTTACTCCCATTCACCTTCAAATCCTTAGTCTCACCAAATTTCCTCTACACCTTCCCCCACCATGCATCCCTCGTACTCACCTAGTCCACCTTGTAAGCCTCCCCCCTCCATTTCCTATTTCCTGTCACCCATTGCCCTACCCAACCATCCACCACATTTCCACCATTCATGTGTACCCCCTTCACCTCACCTCCTTTCACTTCCCAAAAACCTCCCATCCTCGTTACCCTCCTCTTCACGTGTTTGGCCTCCCAATTTACTCGATTTCCTCGAAGTGAGCATCATTGCCACCCACAACCATTTTAGCTAAATCTATTATCATGAACTTAGCCTTAATAATTTTCTTGGTCACCCTAGTGTGATCATCTATGCCACCTCTTACGTGCATGGCCTTAATATCTTGCTTGAGTCTCCTGATGTGATCATTAGTGCCACCTTGGAAATCTTTGACAAATTTGCCACCTTGAGTGTTGTTCATTTATAAAATGGTTTTTTATCTCATGCCACTATCACCAACCCTAATCCATTGGTTCCTTCTCAATACAAAAGTTCACTTTCGATGGTTGGCGCACAATGCAAGCATCCAAAATAACCAATAATCCCTAGTAAATATTCAACCATCTTCTTCAGCATGCGAGATGAACATCCTTTTATCCCCTATCGATGTTCAAGGTCAAACCACACCACCTACTCCCACACCCTTAGCCTCCACTTTAGTTCCCCAACTCCCATTCCTGTCCCTCCATGACCTTTATTGAGACCTCTTCACTTCAGATCGACCCCATTGTTGATGAGATTTAAAGGAACCAAAATTGTTTACCCTTCCTAAAGAATTTTTTTGGTAATTATGATGAATTTTTTGATGAAATCATCAAATCTTGGAATGGGGGCCAATTCACTATCAGGGGCCTTGATTTTTATTGATGTCTAAATGCTGGTCGAGGTTACCAGCTTCCATATTGAGAGAAAAACCATCAAGTGCAACAAGCACACTATGGCGATGGATAAGGATTTATTTTCTAAGAAATATAAGGAATTGGTTGTGGTTGATAGTGAAATAAATAGAGCTTCT
The DNA here is from genome assembly GCA_028583015.1 of Wollemia nobilis. Taxonomy (NCBI): domain Eukaryota; kingdom Viridiplantae; phylum Streptophyta; class Pinopsida; order Araucariales; family Araucariaceae; genus Wollemia; species Wollemia nobilis. The sequence goes on from JAQPPZ010002224.1 coordinate 5,122,914, forward strand.
CTTCCTAGTACCTAGTACCATGTTATGATTCCAATTTTATAGTATTTTACCATTGACAAAATCTATGTCCCCCTTTGTAGTTTCCATATAGCCTTACTAAACCATCTCAGGGGTATAAAAAAGATCAACATTCCCAATTATCTATTCAGGTCCCATGAGCTATCCATAAATATTTTCAGGAGTAAAAAATATTCCCATCCCATCCATAAAAACCTACATATTATATTGTTTAAGCATGCCCCCAAATTTTACTTCAACAAAGTTGTGATCTCTTCCTACCCTGCCCCTCCCAATCTCACTCAAAGCCCCAATAATACCACCCATATTAAACCCACTAAAAGTAATATCTTTGAAAATCCCATCCATGAGGTCCATAGTGATGATAATTATCATGATGTTTCCTCTCCTTCTACCCTAAAGCAAACCCCTAGTTTTGAGCTCGGGGAAGTATCTTCATATGTTGAGTTCAAGTTCAAATGCAGGCTTGTCAAGCACTCTTCATCCAAGTTTTTATAGAATACTAACCTATATTACATCCATGCTTCCCCTCACCTAAATAAATTTAATATGAATATGGACTCCCTTGGAAAGGCTAGCAATTCAATTCCCCCACTAGGAGCCAAAATCAAAGTGCACTGATCCTTCTATTGGTGTTCTTCATAGCTCTATCCTCAGCAACATCGCTAGCATGATGGCCACCTTGTTAGTGGTTTATAATTCATCCAAGGCAATATAGATGCTCTACAATCAGGTGATGAAGGTGATGGAAAAAAATTATGGCCACCTCAAGACTATCTTCAAATAGGTTGATGATCCTTCGAATGTCAACACTGGAAAATATGTTGCAGTCCTCTACTTTATAGGGTCTCCCTCCTGGGACCACCCTTGTCCCTCATTTTTGTTTGATTAGGATTGTCACCATGTGATCTCCCCATATGGTTGTCTATTTTCTTGTAAGGCTAGTTTTCCCCTCATGCGCCACCCTTTGTTCTGTGTTGTGGGTATGTTGACCTATTGGTTTTGTCCATGATATAATGGTTTTGGGGCTCCTTTTAAAACCCACTGTTAATTAAAAAATGTATTTATAAAAAAACACATTTGATGATCCTTTTTAAACCACCATATAATAGGATATGTCTAGTTTAATCCCTTAGCATTCTATATCCAATTTAACATGACACTATTCTAGCTAGCACATTACTTTTGAATCTCTCTTATTGAATAGTCACAAGTTAAAATCCCATGAGGATTCACTCTCTTTCAAATTTGGTGTACCAAATTTTACATGCATTATTCTATGACCATAATGCTTCTTTACTTGGAAAAGTGTAGGACAAATTCATGCCCTCATTTACACATCCTATTTTTGCCAAAATATTGTAAGTTGAACCATAGGGAAAAGATCTAAATTATCATACATTCCTTTAAAATAGAAGGTGGATAATCCCCTAAAGGAGTTTTAGGATAACACAAAGCAAGGATGTAAAAAACCCAAACTATTTTTGGTGATGACATCAACATGACATCCCAAAATTCTAAAAATGCATAAATAAACACCACGGTTGAATAAATTCAAATGCCCAAAAATAGACAAGTGCATATTTGGCTCCAATAAATAATACAATGCCATAATGGAACAAAGCTAGAACATGTCGGGCCATGATGTTAGCACTTTCATGATAAGGTTTGAAATCATGTAAAAGAAATCATGGATTGCACAAAGCCAAGGTTCTTCCAAGAGTGACGTCATCAAAGCATCTCTAAGGTCCAAATTCATTCCAAGAGATTTTCAAGCTGAACAAAATCTTGTCTTTGATACATGATGCTCTAGAAATTAATTTTTAGAGTTGCAACTACCTTAGTGCCTCCTATTGGTCAAAATGACAACATGCAGGGAAATAAAGATATTCTCCTCAAAATGTAGCTAAGGAGAATCATCATTATGGCATGACATTTTGGGGGGTCAGTGGTGAGCAAAGAAGAATTGTCATGATGACACGACATTTTGGAAGGCCAGTGGTGAGCAAAGAAGAATTGTCATGATGGCACGACATTTTGGAGGACTAGCAGTGATCTAAGGAGAATCGACATGATGGTGTGACATTTTGGAGGACCAAAAATGAGCTAAGGAGAATTGTCATGATGGCACGATATTTTGGAGGGCCAATGGTGAGCAAAGAAGAATTTTCATGATGGCGTGACATTTTGGAGGGCCGATGGCGAGCAAAGAATAATGGTAATGATGACATGACATTTTGGAGGGCCGATGGTGAGCAAAGAAGAATGGTCATGATGACGCAACATTTTGGAGGGCCAATGGTGAGCAAAGAAGAATTATCATGATGGCACGACATTTTGGAGGGCCAATGGTGAGCAAAGAAGAATTATCATGATGGCACGACATTTTGGAGGGCCAGTAGACCATGATTTCTAAAATAATATGGAGAAGATCTTTGTAATGAAAATATCTTAACTTCTTTTAGTTAGGAAAATAATGATCTGATAAATATCTCTGTAACAAGAATATCATGACATATAATCAATCTGTTACTAGGATAAGCCTGTGGGAAATTTGTTGTAACAACTTAATTTTTTTATTTATGAAAAACTCTATATATATGATGAGCAACCTAAACACTAGGTCGGCTCTTAGATGTTTACAAGGCTATGTATTCAGACTTCTGAAAGATAAATAGAGATCATCTATCTTGGTTACGGGCTCAATTGGTGTACAAGTATGTATGTGTTTGTTTATTGCTAATTTAGTCTTTTCTGAGCGTACCATGCATTAATTCTTAAAGCTGAATTTTTGTGATAAGCGTTCTATAAGATCTGCAATTTACTTCACATAGAAAATGCTATAGAAATATACATTGAATGATATTAGCTTTCCATGTGTCGGTTATCATTATGTTTTTTTGCAAAAGCTTGAAGTAGTCCTATGTTGTTGCTTAATCTATACCTTATTATATCTTAGATTTGGCTATATTTCTCTCCTTTTATGCATTCCTTTCCCTTCCCATTTTCCTATAAAAAACAAGGAACCAACCTTCTCTAGAGATTGAATCAGGCAAAATCTAGTTTGTCCTGGTCTTTCAATGTTGACGAAGTCTTTGGTGTAAATTATTACCTAAGGTGGATTTCGTTCCAACAGTTTTTGGCATGCTTGGTGGGACACAAATCCAACACATTATATACAGATCAAAATCCTGGTGAAGCCTTTGCCCTGTCAATATTTTATTATCACCTGGTGACTCCGCACCAGAAAGGAACCCTGAAAAAAAGCCCTTACCCAGATTCTGGTTATGAATCATCCTTATGATAACCAGATCTAAAGAAAAAAATTTAGAACCCATAGAGTTATTTGAGCTACATCTTGGTAGCCTCTGAGCTAACCCAATTTTAGTTGTAAGAATGTTTTCTATTCTCAACAGTAATCCAAGACAAGTTTACACTCCCTGTGCAACCTCCGTTAGCACTGCTACTATCAAAACCTCAGCTCTAGTTACCAATACAACTACAATGGTTGGAAATCTTCCAGATCTACCTTATCCTCTATGGAATCATATAGGAACTTTAAATATTGTAGTTCAACATCCAATACCATCAGTGGCTCTGAAATCACTACCTCAGTACGATGCTACTGGGAATACAACTTATGAACATTTCCTAGATGTGGCTGCATTGGCACCAATATTTAATATCACAGAGGAAGACGTAATGATCAGGCACCTAATTATTTCCATCAAAAGAAAAATGCTCTACTGGTACAGAGCTCTTGACTACCAGGCTATATCTACCTGGGCCCAACTTGCTGGTAAACTAGTGGAAGAGTTTAATGAACATGCAGACCCTTTTTTATTGTTAAATTAGTTTAGTGTCATTCAAAGAAGCCCATAAGAGGAGATGGTGGATTTCAATATTAGGTTCGATCGAACCCGGAAGAGAGTGCCCTATGATCTGAGACCAGCCCTAGAAGGAGCCATATACTACTATCTAAGAGCTTTTAATTCAAAAATTAGTATGGCAATCAGACAATCCTAGGTGACGATGTTTCATAAAGAAACCCAAAATTCCAAAAACCCATGGCCCCCCATGCAATTTTTCTTCCCTATCTTCTTCAGTAGCAAAAATAACAAGGAAATAAGCATTGACTTAAGCATATATTTAGAACTCACCTTTTGTTCACCATTGTATAGTAGCCCATAGTTTGAACACTAATAAAATTAGTATGAACCCCCTAAATTACCATACTAGACCTATCTTCTACATGCATTCTATTCCATTATGGATATCCTCCATGTCCACCTTCACTATAGGGGAACCATCCACTACCTCTAAACATCCCATCTCAGTTTTCCTAGGATCTTAGGTATCCTCAAAGGTCTTTGTGGTTCCTTTGAGTTATTGATTTCATCTAGCTAATAATTTTACCAATGGAGGGAATCCATAAATTCATTTTTTGGGGTATCTCCCCCAACTCCTTTCCCATATTGGCATTCATATAGTCATCCCCTTTTGGTGGTATGCCCTCAAATCAGTTCTGCTCAAGTTTTGGACCATATCAATTCTTCCTACTTTAGATTCTCTTATATGATCTGCTCCATGTATTTTCCCCTAGTTTCCTTTAATCCTTGGCATCATTTTCTTGGTAGATTATGATATCCTATCTCTTTTTGTAGTACAAATTAAAAGTGCTTGTTTTTTCCTCTCTATATGTGGCTTGTGAAAAATGATTGTCTACTACATTTTGATTCGAATGCATTTCCTCCAACTACATACTTTCCTTATTATAGTCATCCAATTCAAAATATTCCTATTGGCCACTAGGGCCAACAAGCCCCTTTCTCTATATTTTTCTTAACATTTTTTCTGAAACCCTTCAAAACCATTGAACATAATTTTTTCTTAAACCCTCATCGTAAGCTCCAAATTATAGAATAAGATAAAAACTTACATTTTCATTATTTTAATTTGAGGTTGAAACTATTTGAGAGATATTTATATGTTTTTTAAAACATATAGAAAAAGAGAAAACAAAGAGGTCACAATTAAGATTTATTTGGATCCTAACTAGATATATTAATTATTAGCCTTGAAGTGTAGCCTATGATCAATTTACTATGATTATCTAAATTCTTAATTTAGTAGTTGAAAATTTTCAAAAAACAAATGAAGGCTACTTCTCAATCCAACATGTAGAAAGATAAACACACTATACTTCTATTCTTAGCAAAATTGTTGTAAGTTTATAATATTATTATGATGGTTAGTGTTTTAAAAATATACCAAAAGAAGATAAACTTAATAAAATAACTAATTATTGTATGAAAAGTAAACTTGTATAGTTAAATATTCTATAATAAGGGTGGAATTTATGAACAAAATAATAGAAGTGAGAATATCTTCACAAGTAAGAATGCAAGTTTTAATTTATAGGCTAATGAGAAGATGGGTATGGTATTTTAGTTAGCCATAGATATGAGATGAGGAAAATATATGAATTATAGAGCCATATTATTACTATTTTAAACATTTTTTTGTTATGAGGACTCAACATTTATACAAAAAATAATAAATTTATTAGATTAAGATTGACTAGGAAAATTCTAGAATCTTCAAACCTTCTAGATAAAATCGTATAATTATATAGACCACTAATTCTCTAGATAGATTATTCTCTAGGAACATTGGTGTGACATAAGCAAAATGGCATGAAACATTCCTATTTATAATTAGAAATTTTTATGATAAGATCTATACATGTTGCTAGTATTTTTACTAAACAACCATGCATAAATTGTATGACGTTTAAATTTTCATAATATAAATTATTTTTTCCTGTTTGGTTTATTTTAACGGATGATGCAAATTTCTTAAAAAATAATTCATTCTATTATGTCAAACATTTCTTAAATATTTTATAGTCATTTCACTATATCAAATCTTTTTTTTTTATGCATTAAGGAATTAATTAGATTGCTTAGATATTTTTTTAATATTTTGCATAATTTCATTAATGTCTTTGGTTGTAGCAATTTTGAATTTGTCCAAATTTGATATAAGTGGTTTTTTGCATTGTAAGCTTACAATAAGAGATTTTCTTAGAGATATAATATTATCTAGTATTATTAATAAATAAATTATAGATCTTGAGAAATTGAAATAGGAAAGGAATTGTAAAAGAGAACCTAAACATGCAAGAAGAATTATTGGCAATGCTTTAACCATAAATCTTAGACAATTTACTAATTTATATTACCTAATAAAATTGTGAGAAGTTTTGAAGTAATATTTTGAAGATAGGTTGATCCTACAAATGTGTCTAACATAGAAGAAAAATTTTTGCATGTAAAACATGTTGATTTTCAAAAATAACTAACTAATTAAGTGAGGTTACATTATTGACTAGTAAATTATCGAAACTAGGGGTTGATTGATGGAAAATATAATTTTATTTGATTGTAATGGTGGAAAATAAGCTTCTCTCATCATTTAAAATGTACAAAAAATCTAGCAGAAGGGTATTTAGCTGAATTCAAAATCCCTCTAGCATTCTTTTGATTAATGTTATAAGTTAGTTTTTGATAAAGAATGTCAGCATGTTAAAAGACACATTAAAAATTCTTATATATGTTGTCAAGCATAAATTATTACTTAAATTTTTTATAAGAATTTAAAAAATAACTTTAAGTCAATTTGTAATGGACTAAAAATTTTAGAATTTAAATAACATTTTAGAAGTAATGATATAACAAAGTAACATGAAAAATCAAATTTGTTATAGGTCCTATAACAACAAGAATCACATGTAAAAAACAAATCTAAGTAATAACTATCAAAATAATATTGGAATATCAATAATCTAATCTTATTATCCAAGGTCCCTTGTAGAAATATGGTTTAGGATATTTGGCTCCAATGCAGATATTATTTTATTGTTGTAAATAGGTGTTCTCGTCAGCTAAGGCTCGGAGGAGTCTTATACCAACTTGTAAATGATCTTTGTTTTAATATAAAATTTTCAAATTCTTTTTCAAAAAATAAATCTTATTATCCAAGGTTAAAAATATTGGTGTAAGCCTATGGAAACTCTTGATGTAAGCCTAAGGGCATGTGGAATGTAAGCCTATGGATAATATTAATGTATTCATACTTAATAATGTTGATAGACTAGTATGGTTAACCTAAGTTACACGTTTAATATAGTATAAATTAACATCTAAGCCAATTATGTCAACTTGAGGTTTGTAATAATTGAAGATTAAAAATTTGCTTTAAATACCCCCATCATTGGTCCAATATATAAGCTTATATAATGTGATATCATAGGTGATCATATGAGCATCCACCCCTTCTTTTCATTTCAATTATATATGTTGTCCTTTTTGTCTATTTGCTTTTTTTATTTCAATTCTATACACTTGTGCATCTAAATGTGATGAATTCTATGTTTTAGGATTTTTTGAAAAGTATTGTAGAATCTAATATGGTATCTGATCCAACATGAAATAACTTTAGTCAATCGTTTAGAAGGGTTATTGTTGCTCAGTAATTTATTGAAGGAAAATAAAATAAAATTCTCTCTATTTTATTAGAAGGTAAATTTTAAAATTTGAATTAAAAATATAGATTTTGATGTCAAAGCATTTGGGCATCAAGCTATTTTATGAAGAAATTTTATGTATTATTTTATGCTTATTTAAACCTTTTTTTCAAATTTTAGAGGGGAATACTTATCTCCATCATTTTATTTTTGTACAACATAGGTGGATGATTTGAAAAATATAATATTTATTGAATGCTTCAAAAAATAAAGATCATAAATTTAATTCACATTGTGCTAGTATTTTATTGTGATGTTATTACTTTTGCTAAATAGTACCTTTACTAATGGATGGTGGCCTATATGCAAGAAATTACAATATAGCATGATAGATTTTAAGGATTTGTGGAAATTTTCTAGAATATAGGAACCCATGGATTCTTGGGTCCTATGAGACTCTTATATGTGAGTAAATTCATTTATGATGTGAACCTCCTAAATTATTTTGAATTTGATCATGTCTTAGTTTGAAATCCCAAGTCTAAGAGGCCATACACAATGAGATAATTGGAAACCAAGATAAATTGATAAATTATTGGTCCACTTTTACTAATTCATTATATCTTCTCTTCCTCCTAAATTATATTCATAGTATTCAATCACCTTTCTCAATATTTTGCTTGAAACTTTTATTAGTAAAATGATTGAATTGGACAAAAATTTATGGTGTGACTATGAGGTATTGATGACCTATTAGATGTATTATTTCATGGACAACTTGGGGTTGGTTAGTCCAATGAAGTTTAAGGCATCAACCTTGATATTAGGAGTTTGAACTGATATTGCTTCTTTTTTTCTTTGAGGCATAGATCCATCTCTCTCATCAAGGATATCATCAAGGTTTGTTTTTATTAGGAGATGATTTTCAATAGAGGGAGGATATTTTATTTCTTTTTGATAAGTTAGATGTATTAGCAATGGTATCACATTAGGATATAGGTTCTAATATATAATATGGCCAACATTAGTTTTTTCTATTGCATAATGCTAATGAAAAATTTGAGGAGGAACATTTATTATGAAGATAACATATTCCCTTGTTACCTCAACCAATGTAAAACTTTTAAAATCCTTCTCAATTGATAAGGTCAAAATTTTAAGTCTTCCCCATCATATTATTCAAAAGCATTTTATGATCTTGGACTTGAGTCCTCCATAGCCTCATCCCTTCAAATTTCCATGGACCCTTTTAGATTGACTATTTACACAAATAATAGATCTAATGCCAAGTGGACCCCCCATAAGGGTGGTTAAATCTGAAATTCGATGGATCCTCTAAATAAAATCATGTATTGGATGGTGGTGGGGGCCTTGTTATAAATCATGAAGGCAAAATCATCTTGGCCTTTGCAAAAATCCTTGGCACCCTAACCAATCACATTGTTGAGGCTAAAGCCCTTTTTTGTTGCCTTTCCATTACAAGCAATATTCATCGCAAGCTTATTGTTGAGGATGATTACCAAAATTTCATAAACTACGTCAGAAATAACATGGCTCCTAATTATAAAGTCAACAACATCATCTCTAAAGTCATGAGACTCCTCCTCATCCACCCGAAGACCATAGTCCAACATTTTTTTAAGAAATCCAATAGGATGGTTGACTCCCTCACTAAATTGGGTCCCATGCAGTAGTCCATCAGTATTTATCTTAATGATTTCCCCTAAACCCTTATTGATATAACAGTTTGTGATTAGCCAAGATCCTTTTGAAACCAGCTACTTGTGCCCTCCATTGGGTCCTTTTACTCCCATTCACCTTCAAATCCTTAGTCTCACCAAATTTCCTCTACACCTTCCCCCACCATGCATCCCTCGTACTCACCTAGTCCACCTTGTAAGCCTCCCCCCTCCATTTCCTATTTCCTGTCACCCATTGCCCTACCCCACCATCCACCACATTCCACCATTCATGTGTACCCCCTTCACCTCACCTCCTTTCACTTCCCAAAAACCTCCCATCCTCGTTACCCTCCTCTTCACGTGTTTGGCCTCCCAATTTACTCGATTTCCTCGAAGTGAGCATCATTGCCACCCACAACCATTTTAGCTAAATCTATTATCATGAACTTAGCCTTAATAATTTTCTTGGTCACCCTAGTGTGATCATCTATGCCACCTCTTACGTGCATGGCCTTAATATCTTGCTTGAGTCTCCTGATGTGATCATTAGTGCCACCTTGGAAATCTTTGACAAATTTGCCACCTTGAGTGTTGTTCATTTATAAAATGGTTTTTTATCTCATGCCACTATCACCAACCCTAATCCATTGGTTCCTTCTCAATACAAAAGTTCACTTTCGATGGTTGGCGCACAATGCAAGCATCCAAAATAACCAATAATCCCTAGTAAATATTCAACCATCTTCTTTAGCATGCGAGATGAACATCCTTTTATCCCCTATCGATGTTCAAGGTCAAACCACACCACCTACTCCCACACCCTTAGCCTCCACTTTAGTTCCCCAACTCCCATTCCTGTCCCTCCATGACCTTTATTGAGACCTCTTCACTTCAGATCGACCCCATTGTTGATGAGATTTAAAGGAACCAAAATTGTTTACCCTTCCTAAAGAATTTTTCTGGTAATTATGATGAATTTTTTGATGAAATCATCAATGGGGGCCAATTCACTATCAGGGGCCTTGATTTTTATTGATGTCTAAATGCTGGTCGAGGTTACCAGCTTCCATATTGAGAGAAAAACCATCAAGTGCAACAAGCACACTATGGCGATGGATAAGGATTTATTTTCTAAGAAATATAAGGAATTGGTTGTGGTTGATAGTGAAATAAATAGAGCTTCTCTTCCTAGTACCTAGTACCATGTTATGATTCCAATTTTATAGTATTTTACAATTGACAAAATCTATGTCCCCCTTTGTAGTTTCCATATAGCCTTACTAAACCATCTCAGGGGTATAAAAAAGATCAACATTCCCAATTATCTATTCAGGTCCCATGAGCTATCCATAAATATTGTCAGGAGTAAAAAATATTCCCATCCCATCCATAAAAACCTACATATTATATTGTTTAAGCATGCCCCCAAATTTTACTTCAACAAATTTGTGATCTCTTCCTACCCTGCCCCTCCCAATCTCACTCAAAGCCCCAATAATACCACCCATATTAAACCCACTAAAAGTAATATCTTTGAAAATCCCATCCATGAGGTCCATAGTGATGATAATTATCATGATGTTTCCTCTCCTTCTACCCTAAAGCAAACCCCTAGTTTTGAGCTCGGGGAAGTATCTTCATATGTTGAGTTCAAGTTCAAATGCAGGCTTGTCAAGCACTCTTCATCCAAGTTTTTATAGAATACTAACCTATATTACATCCATGCTTCCCCTCACCTAAATAAATTTAATATGAATATGGACTCCCTTGGAAAGGCTAGCAATTCAATCCCCCCCCAAGGAGCCAAAATCAAAGTGCACTGATCCTTCTATTGGTGTTCTTCATAGCTCTATCCTCAGCCACATCGCTAGCATGATGGCCACCTTGTTAGTGGTTTATAATTCATCCAAGGCAATATAGATGCTCTACAATCAGGTGATGAAGGTGATGGAAAAAATTTATGGCCACCTCAAGACTATCTTCAAATAGGTTGATGATCCTTCGAATGTCAACACTGGAAAATATGTTGCAGTCCTCTACTTTATGGGGTCTCCCTCCTGGGACCACCCTTGTCCCTCATTTTTGTTTGATTAGGATTTTCACCATGTGATCTCCCCATATGGTTGTCTATTTTCTTGTAAGGCTAGTTTTCCCCTCATGCGCCACCCTTTGTTCTGTGTTGTGGGTATGTTGACCTATTGGTTTTGTCCATGATATAATGGTTTTGGGGCTCCTTTTAAAACCCACTGTTAATTAAAAAATGTATTTATAAAAAAACACATTTTATGATCCTTTTTAAACCACCATATAATAGGATATGTCTAGTTTAATCCCTTAGCATTCTATATCCAATTTAACATGACACTATTCTAGCTAGCACATTACTTTTGAATCTCTCTTATTGAATAGTCACAAGTTAAAATCCCATGAGGATTCACTCTCTTTCAAATTTGGTGTACCAAATTTTACATGCATTATTCTATGACCATAATGCTTCTTTACTTGGAAAAGTGTAGGAAAAATTCATGCCCTCATTTACACATCCTATTTTTGCCAAAATATTGTAAGTTGAACCATAGGGAAAATATCTAAATTATCATACATTCCTTTAAAATAGAAGGTGGATAATCCCCTAAAGGAGTTTTAGGATAACACAAAGCAAGGATGTAAAAAACCCAAACTATTTTTGGTGATGACATCAACATGACATCCCAAAATTCTAAAAATGCATAAATAAACACCACGGTTGAATAAATTCAAATGCCCAAAAATAGACAAGTGCATATTTGGCTCCAATAAATAATACAATGCCATAATGGAACAAATCTAGAACATGTCGGGCCATGATGTTAGCACTTTCATGATAAGGTTTGAAATCATGTAAAAGAAATCATGGATTGCACAAAGCCAAGGTTCTTCCAAGAGTGACGTCATCAAAGCATCTCTAAGGTCCAAATTCATTCCAAGAGATTTTCAAGCTGAACAAAATCTTGTCTTTGATACATGATGCTCTAGAAATTAATTTTTAGAGTTGCAACTACCTTAGTGCCTCCTATTGGTCAAAATGACAACATGCAGGGAAATAAAGATATTCTCCTCAAAATGTAGCTAAGGAGAATCATCATTATGGCATGACATTTTGGGGGGTCAGTGGTGAGCAAAGAAGAATTGTCATGATGACACGACATTTTGGAAGGCCAGTGGTGAGCAAAGAAGAATTGTCATGATGGCACGACATTTTGGAGGACTAGCAGTGATCTAAGGAGAATCGTCGTGATGGTGTGACATTTTGGAGGACCAAAAATGAGCTAAGGAGAATTGTCATGATGGCACGATATTTTGGAGGGCCAATGGTGACCAAAGAAGAATTTTCATGATGGCGCGACATTTTGGAGGGCCAGTAGCGAGCAAAGAATAATGGTAATGATGACATGACATTTTGGAGGGCCAGTGGTGAGCAAAGAAGAATGGTCATGATGACGCAACATTTTTGAGTGCCAATGGTGAGCAAAGAAGAATTATCATGATGGCACGACATTTTGGAGGGCCAGTGGTGAGCAAAGAAGAATTATCATGATGGCACGACATTTTGGAGGGCCAGTAGACCATGATTTCTAAAATAATATGGAGAAGATCTTTGTAATGAAAATATCTTAACTTCTTTTAGTTAGGAAAATAATGATCTGATAAATATCTCTGTAACAAGAATATCATGACATATAATCAATCTGTTACTAGGATAAGCCTGTGGGAAATTTGTTGTAACAACTTAATTTTTTTATTTATGAAAAACTCTATATATATGATGAGCAACCTAAACACTAGGTCGGCTCTTAGATGTTTACAAGGCTATGTATTCGGACTTGAAAGATAAATAGAGATCATCTATCTTGGTTCTGGGCTCAATTGGTGTACAAGTATGTATGTGTTTGTTTATTGCTAATTTAGTCTTTTCTGAGCGTACCATGCATTAATTCTTAAAGCTGAATTTTTGTGTTAAGCGTTCTATAAGATCTGCAATTTACTTCACATAGAAAATGCTATAGAAATATACATTGAATGATATTAGCTTTCCATGTGTCGGTTATCATTATGTTTTTTTGCAAAAGCTTGAAGTAGTCCTATGTTGTTGCTTAATCTATACCTTATTATATCTTAGATTTGGCTATATTTCTCTCCTTTTATGCATTCCTTTCCCTTCCCATTTTCCTATAAAAAACAAGGAACCAACCTTCTCTGGAGATTGAATCAGGCAAAATCTAGTTTGTCTTGGTCTTTCAATGTTGACGAAGTCTTTGGTGTAAATTATTACCTAAGGTGGATTTCGTTCCAACAGTTTTTGGCATGCTTGGTGGGACACAAATCCAACACATTATATACAGATCAAAATCCTGGTGAAGCCTTTGCCCTGTCAATATTTTATTATCACCTGGTGACTCCGCACCAGAAAGGAACCCTGAAAAAAAGCCCTTACCCAGATTCTGGTTATGAATCATCCTTATGATAACCAGATCTAAAGCAAAAAATTTAGAACCCATAGAGTTATTTGAGCTACATCTTGGTATCCTCTGAGCTAACCCAATTTTAGTTGTAAGAATGTTTTCTATTCTCAACAGTAATCCAAGACAAGTTTACACTCCCTGTGCAACCTCCGTTAGCACTGCTACTATCAAAACCTCAGCTCTAGTTACCAATACAACTACAATGGTTGGAAATATTCCAGATCTACCTTATCCTCTATGGAATCATATAGGAACTTTAAATATTGTAGTTCAACATCCAATACCATCAGTGGCTCTGAAAGCACTACCTCAGTACGATGCTACTGGGAATACAACTTATGAACATTTCCTAGATGTGGCTGCATTGGCACCAATATTTAATATCACAGAGGAAGACGTAATGATCAGGCACCTAATTATTTCCATCAAAAGAAAAATGCTCTACTGGTACAGAGCTCTTGACTACCAGGCTATATCTACCTGGGCCCAACTTGCTGGTAAACTAGTGGAAGAGTTTAATGAACATGTAGACCCTTTTTTATTGTTAAATTAGTTTAGTGTCATTCAAAGAAGCCCATAAGAGGAGATGGTGGATTTCAATATTAGGTTCAGTCGAACCTGGAAGAGAGTGCCCTATGATCTGAGACCAGCCCTAGAAGGAGCCATATACTACTATCTAAGAGCTTTTAATTCAAAAATTAGTATGGCAATCAGACAATCCTAGGTGACGATGTTTCATAAAGAGACCCAAAATTCCAAAAACCCATGGCCCCCCTTGGAATTTTTCTTCCCTATCTTCTTCAGTAGCAAAAATAACAAGGAAATAAGCATTGACTTAAGCATATATTTAGAACTCACCTTTTGTTCACCATTGTATAGTAGCCCATAGTTTGAACACTAATAAAATTAGTATGAACCCTCTAAATTACCATACTAGACCTATCTTCTACATGCATTCTATTCCATTATGGATATCCTCCATGTCTACCTTCACTATAGGGGAACCATCCACTACCTCTAAACATCCCATCTCAGTTTTCCTAGGATCTTAGGTATCCTCAAAGGTCTTTGTGGTTCCTTTGAGTTATTGATTTCATCTAGCTAATAATTTTACCAATGAAGGGAATCCATAAATTCATTTTTTGGGGTATCTCCCCCAACTCCTTTCCCATATTGGCATTCATATAGTCATCCCCTTTTGATGGTATGCCCTCAAATCAGTTCTGCTCAAGTTTTGGACCATATCAATTCTTCCTACTTTAGATTCTCTTATATGATCTGCTCCATGTATTTTCCCCTAGTTTCCTTTAATCCTTGGCATCATTTTCTTGGTAGATTATGATATCCTATCTCTTTTTGTAGTACAAATTAAAAGTGCTTGTTTTTTCCTCTCTATATGTGGCTTGTGAAAAATGATTGTCTACTACATTTTGATTCGAATGCATTTCCTCCAACTACATACTTTCCTTATTATAGTCATCCAATTCAAAATATTCCTATTGGCCACTAGGGCCAACAAGCCCCTTTCTCTATATTTTTCTTAACATTTTTTCTGAAACCCTTCAAAACCATTGAACATAATTTTTTCTTAAACCCTCATCGTAAGTTCCAAATTATAGAATAAGATAAAAACTTACATTTTCATTATTTTAATTTGAGGTTGAAACTATTTGAGAGATATTTATATGTTTTTTAAAACATATAGAAAAAGAAAAAACAAAGAGGTCACAATTAAGCTTTATTTGGATCCTAACTAGATATATTAATTATTAGCCTTGAAGTGTAGCCTATGATCAATTTACTATGATTATCTAAATTCTTAATTTAGTAGTTGAAAATTTTCAAAAAACAAATGAAGGCTACTTCTCAATCCAACATGTAGAAAGATAAACACACTATACTTCTATTCTTAGCAAAATTGTTGTAAGTTTATAATATTATTATGATGGTTAGTGTTTTAAAAATATACCAAAAGAAGATAAACTTAATAAAATAACTAATTATTGTATGAAAAGTAAACTTGTATAGTTAAATATTCTATAATAAGGGTGGAATTTATGAACAAAATAATAGAAGTGAGAATATCTTCACAAGTAAGAATGCAAGTTTTAATTTATAGGCTAATGAGAAGATGGGTATGGTATTTTAGTTAGCCATAGATATGAGATGAGGAAAATATATGAATTATAGAGCCATATTATTACTATTTTAAACATTTTTTTGTTATGAGGACTCAACATTTATACAAAAAATAATAAATTTATTAGATTAAGATTGACTAGGAAAATTCTAGAATCTTCAAACCTTCTAGATAAAATCGTATAATTATATAGACCACTAATTCTCTAGATAGATTATTCTCTAGGAACATTGGTGTGACATAAGCAAAATGGCATGAAACATTCCTATTTATAATTAGAAATTTTTATGATAAGATCTATACATGTTGCTAGTATTTTTACTAAACAACCATGCATAAATTGTATGACGTTTAAATTTTCATAATATAAATTATTTTTTCCTGTTTGGTTTATTTTAACGGATGATGCAAATTTCTTAAAAAATAATTCATTCTATTATGTCAAACATTTCTTAAATATTTTATAGTCATTTCACTATATCAAATCTTTTTTTTTTATGCATTAAGGAATTAATTAGATTTCTTAGATATTTTTTTAATATTTTGCATAATTTCATTAATGTCTTTGGTTGTAGCAATATTGAATTTGTCCAAATTTGATATAAGTGGTTTTTTGCATTGTAAGCTTACAATAAGAGATTTTCTTAGAGATATAATATTATCTAGTATTATTAATAAATAAATTATAGATCTTGAGAAATTGAAATAGGAAAGGAATTGTAAAAGAGAACCTAAACATGCAAGAAGAATTATTGGCAATGCTTTAACCATAAATCTTAGACAATTTACTAATTTATATTACCTAATAAAATTGTGAGAAGTTTTGAAGTAATATTTTGAAGATAGGTTGATCCTACAAATGTGTCTAACATAGAAGAAAAAATTTTGCATGTAAAACATGTTGATTTTCAAAAATAACTAACTAATTAAGTGAGGTTACATTATTGACTAGTAAATTATCGAAACTAGGGGTTGATTGATGGAAAATATAATTTTATTTGATTGTAATGGTGGAAAATAAGCTTCTCTCATCATTTAAAATGTACAAAAAATCTAGCAGAAGGGGATTTAGCTGAATTCAAAATCCCTCTAGCATTCTTTTGATTAATGTTATAAGTTAGTTTTTGATAAAGAATGTCAGCATGTTAAAAGACACATTAAAAATTCTTATATATGTTGTCAAGCATAAATTATTACTTAAATTTTTTATAAGAATTTAAAAAATAACTTTAAGTCAATTTGTAATGGACTAAAAATTTTAGAATTTAAATAACATTTTAGAAGTAATGATATAACAAAGTAACATGAAAAATCAAATTTGTTATAGGTCCTATAACAACAAGAATCACATGTAAAAAACAAATCTAAGTAATAACTATCAAAGTAATATTGGAATATCAATAATCTAATCTTATTATCCAAGGTCCCTTGTAGAAATATGGTTTAGGATATTTGGCTCCAATGCAGATATTATTTTATTGTTGTAAATAGGTGTTCTCGTCAGCTAAGGCTCGGAGGAGTCTTATACCAACTTGTAAATGATCTTTGTTTTAATATAAAATTTTCAAATTCTTTTTCAAAAAATAAATCTTATTATCCAAGGTTAAAAATATTGGTGTAAGCCTATGGAAACTCTTGATGTAAGACTAAGGGCATGTGGAATGTAAGCCTATGGATAATATTAATGTATTCATACTTAATAATGTTGATAGACTAGTATGGTTAACCTCAGTTACGCGTTTAATATAGTATAAATTAACATCTAAGCCAATTATGTCAACTTGAGGTTTGTAATAATTGAAGATTAAAAATTTGCTTTAAATACCCCCATCATTGGTCCAATATATAAGCTTATATAATGTGATATCATAGGTGATCATATGAGCATCCACCCCTTCTTTTCATTTCAATTATATATGTTGTCCTTTTTGTCTATTTGCTATTTTTATTTCAATTCTATACACTTGTGCATCTAAATGTGATGAATTCTATGTTTTAGGATTTTTTGAAAAGTATTGTAGAATCTAATATGGTATCTGATCCAACATGAAATAACTTTAGTCAATCGTTTAGAAGGGTTATTGTTGCTCAGTAATTTATTGAAGGAAAATAAAATAAAATTCTCTCTATTTTATTAGAAGGTAAATTTTAAAATTTGAATTAAAAATATAGATTTTGATGTCAAAGCATTTGGGCATCAAGCTATTTTATGAAGAAATTTTATGTATTATTTTATGCTTATTTAAGCCTTTTTTTCAAATTTTAGAGGGGAATACTTATCTCCATCATTTTATTTTTGTACAACATAGGTGGATGATTTGAAAAATATATTATTTATTGAATGCTTCAAAAAATAAAGATCATAAATTTAATTCACATTGTGCTAGTATTTTATTGTGATGTTATTACTTTTGCTAAAGAGTACCTTTACTAATGGATGGTGGCCTATATGCAAGAAATTACAATATAGCATGATAGATTTTAAGGATTTGTGGAAATTTTCTAGAATATAGGAACCCATGGATTCTTGGGTCCTATGAGACTCTTATATGTGAGTAAATTCATTTATGATGTGAACCTCCTAAATTATTTTGAATTTGATCATGTCTTAGTTTGAAATCCCAAGTCTAAGAGGCCATACACAATGAGATAATTGGAAACCAAGATAAATTGATAAATTATTGGTCCACTTTCACTAATTCATTATATCTTCTCTTCCTCCTAAATTATATTCATAGTATTCAATCACCTTTCTCAATATTTTTCTTGAAACTTTTATTAGTAAAATGATTGAATTGGACAAAAATTTATGGTGTGACTATGAGGTATTGATGACCTATTAGATGTATTATTTCATGGACAACTTGGGGTTGGTTAGTCCAATGAAGTTTAAAGCATCAACCTTGATATTAGGAGTTTGAACTGATATTGCTTCTTTTTTTCTTTGAGGCATAGATCCATCTCTCTCATCAAGGATATCATCAAGGTTGTTTGTTTTTATTAGGAGATGATTTTCAATGGAGGGAGGATATTTTATTTATTTTTGATAAGTTAGATGTATTAGCAATGGTATCACATTAGGATATAGGTTCTAATATATAATATGGCCAAAATTAGTTTTTTCTATTGCATAATGCTAATGAAAATTTTGAGGAGGAACATTTATTATGAAGATAACATATTCCCTTGTTACCTCAACCAATGTAAAACTTTTAAAATCCTTCTCAATTGATAAGGTCAAAATTTTAAGTCTTCCCCATCATATTATTCAAAAGCATTTTATGATCTTGGACTTGAGTCCTCCATAGCCTCATCCCTTCAAATTTCCATGGACCCTTTTAGATTGACTATTTACACAAATAATAGATCTAATGCCAAGTGGACCCCCCATAAGGGTGGTTAAAGCTGAAATTCGATGGATCCTCTAAATAAAATCATGTATTGGATGGTGGTGGGGGTGTTGTTATAAATCACGAAGGCAAAATCATCTTGGCCTTTGCAAAAATCCTTGGCACCCTAACCAATCACATTGTTGAGGCTAAAGCCCTTTTTTGTTGCCTTTCCATTACAAGCAATATTCATTGCAAGCTTATTGTTGAGTATGATTACCAAAATGTCATAAACTACGTCATAAATAACATGGCTCCTAATTATAAAGTCAACAACATCATCTCTAAAGTCATGAGACTCCTCCTCATCCACCCGAAGACCATAGTCCAACATTTTTTTAAGAAATCCAATAGGATGGTTGACTCCCTCACTAAATTGGGTCCCATGCAGTAGTCCATCAGTATTTATCTTAATGATTTCCCCTAAACCCTTATTGATATAACAGTTTGTGATTAGCCAAGATCCTTTTGAAACCAGCTACTTGTGCCCTCCATTGGGTCCTTTGACTCCCATTCACCTTCAAATCCTTAGTCTCACCAAATTTCCTCTACACCTTCCCCCACCATGCATCCCTCGTACTCACCTAGTCCACCTTGTAAGCCTCACCCCTCCATTTCCTATTTCCTGTCACCCATTGCCCTACCCCACCATCCACCACATTTCCACCATTCATGTGTACCCCCTTCACCTCACCTCCTTTCACTTCCCAAAAACCTCCCATCCTCGTTACCCTCCCCTTCATGTGTTTGGCCTCCCAATTTACTCGATTTCCTCGAAGTGAGCATCATTGCCACCCACAACCATTTTAGCTAAATCTATTATCATGAACTTAGCCTTAAGAATTTTCTTGGTCACCCTAGTGTGATCATCTATGCCACCTCTTACGTGCATGGCCTTAATATCTTGCTTGAGTCTCCTGATGTGATCATTAGTGCCACCTTGGAAATCTTTGACAAATTTGCCACCTTGAGTGTTGTTCATTTATAAAATGGTTTTTTATCTCATGCCACTATCACCAACCCTAATCCATTGGTTCCTTCTCAATACAAAAGTTCACTTTCGATGGTTTGCGCACAATGCAAGCATCCAAAATAACCAATAATCCCTAGTAAATCTTCAACCATCTTCTTCAGCATGCGAGATGAACATCCTTTTATCCCCTATCAATGTTCAAGGTCAAACCACACCACCTACTCCCACACCCTTAGCCTCCACTTTAGTTCCCCAACTCCCATTCCTGTCCCTCCATGACCTTTATTGAGACCTCTTCACTTCAGATCGACCCCATTGTTGATGATATTTAAAGGAACCAAAATTGATTACCCTTCCTAAAGAATTTTTCTGGTAATTATGATGAATTTTTTGATGAAATCATCAAATCTTGGAATGGGGGCCAATTCACTATCAGGGGCCTTGATTTTTATTGATTTCTAAATGCTGGTCGAGGTTACCAGCTTCCATATTGAGAGAAAAACCATCAAGTGCAACAAGCACACTATGGCGATGGATAAGGATTTATTTTCTAAGAAATATAAGGAATTGGTTGTGGTTGATAGTGAAATAAATAGAGCTTCTCTTCCTAGTACCTAGTACCATGTTATGATTCCAATTTTATAGTATTTTACCATTGACAAAATCTATGTCCCCCTTTGTAGTTTCCATATAGCCTTACTAAACCATCTCAGGGGTATAAAAAAGATCAACATTCCCAATTATATATTCAGGTCCCATGAGCTATCCATAAATATTGTCAGGAGTAAAAAATATTCCCATCCCATCCATAAAAACCTACATATTATATTGTTTAAGCATGCCCCCAAATTTTACTTAAACAAAGTTGTGATCTCTTCCTACCCTGCCCCTCCCAATCTCACTCAAAGCCCCAATAATACCACCCATATTAAACCCACTAAAAGTAATATCTTTGAAAATCCCATCCATGAGGTCCATAGTGATGATAATTATCATGATGTTTCCTCTCCTTCTACCCTAAAGCAAACCCCTAGTTTTGAGCTTAGGGAAGTATCTTCATATGTTGAGTTCAAGTTCAAATGCAGGCTTGTCAAGCACTCTTCATCCAAGTTTTTATAGAATACTAACCTATATTACATCCATGCTTCCCCTCACCTAAATAAATTTAATATGAATATGGACTCCCTTGGAAAGGCTAGCAATTCAATTCCCCCCCAAGGAGCCAAAATCAAAGTGCACTGATCCTTCTATTGGTGTTCTTCATAGCTCTATCCTCAGCCACATCGCTAGCATGATGGCCACCTTGTTAGTGGTTTATAATTCATCCAAGGCAATATAGATGCTCTACAATCAGGTGATGAAGGTGATGGAAAAAATTTATGGCCACCTCAAGACTATCTTCAAATAGGTTGATGATCCTTCGAATGTCAACACTGGAAAATATGTTGCAGTCCTCTACTTTATGGGGTCTCCCTCCTGGGACCACCCTTGTCCCTCATTTTTGTTTGATTAGGATTGTCACCATGTGATCTCCCCATATGGTTGTCTATTTTCTTGTAAGGCTAGTTTTCCCCTCATGCGCCACCCTTTGTTCTGTGTTGTGGGTATGTTGACCTATTGGTTTTGTCCATGATATAATGGTTTTGGGGCTCCTTTTAAAACCCACTGTTAATTAAAAAATGTATTGATAAAAAAACACATTTGATGATCCTTTTTAAACCACCATATAATAGGATATGTCTAGTTTAATCCCTTAGCATTCTATATCCAATTTAACATGACACTATTCTAGCTAGCACATTACTTTTGAATCTCTCTTATTGAATAGTCACAAGTTAAAATCCCATGAGGATTCACTCTCTTTCAAATTTGGTGTACCAAATTTTACATGCATTATTCTATGACCATAATGCTTCTTTACTTGGAAAAGTGTAGGAAAAATTCATGCCCTCATTTACACATCCTATTTTTGCCAAAATATTGTAAGTTGAACCATAGGGAAAAGATCTAAATTATCATACATTCCTTTAAAATAGAATGTGGATAATCCCCTAAAGGAGTTTTAGGATAACACAAAGCAAGGATGTAAAAAACCCAAACTATTTTTTGTGATGACATCAACATGACATCCCAAAATTCTAAAAATGCATAAATAAACACCACGGTTGAATAAATTCAAATGCCCAAAAATAGACAAGTGCATATTTGGCTCCAATAAATAATACAATGCCATAATGGAACAAAGCTAGAACATGTCGGGCCATGATGTTAGCACTTTCATGATAAGGTTTGAAATCATGTAAAAAAAATCATGGATTGCACAAAGCCAAGGTTCTTCCAAGAGTGACGTCATCAAAGCATCTCTAAGGTCCAAATTCATTCCAAGAGATTTTCAAGCTGAACAAAATCTTGTCTTTGATACATGATGCTCTAGAAATTAATTTTTAGAGTTGCAACTACCTTAGTGCCTCCTATTGGTCAAAATGACAACATGCAGGGAAATAAAGATATTCTCCTCAAAATGTAGCTAAGGAGAATCATCATTATGGCGTGACATTTTGGGGGGTCAGTGGTGAGCAAAGAAGAATTGTCATGATGACACGACATTTTGGAGGGCCAGTGGTGAGCAAAGAAGAATTGTCATGATGGCACGACATTTTGGAGGACTAGCAGTGATCTAAGGAGAATCGTCGTGATGGTGTGACATTTTGGAGGACCAAAAATGAGCTAAGGAGAATTGTCATGATGGCACGATATTTTGGAGGGCCAATGGTGACCAAAGAAGAATTTTCATGATGGCGCGACATTTTGGAGGGCCAGTAGCGAGCAAAGAATAATGGTAATGATGACATGACATTTTGGAGGGCCAGTGGTGAGCAAAGAAGAATGGTCATGATGACGCAACATTTTTGAGTGCCAATGGTGAGCAAAGAAGAATTATCATGATGGCACGACATTTTGGAGGGCCAGTGGTGAGCAAAGAAGAATTATCATGATGGCACGACATTTTGGAGGGCCAGTAGACCATGATTTCTAAAAGAATATGGAGAAGATCTTTGTAATGAAAATATCTTAACTTCTTTTAGTTAGGAGATTCATTATATGATAAATATCTCTATAACAAGAAGATCATGACATATAATCAATACATTACTAGGATAAGCCTGTGGGAAATTTGTTGTAACAACTTAATTTTTTTATTTATGAAAAACTCTATATATATGATGAGCAACCTAAACACTAGGTCGGCTCTTAGATGTTTACAAGGCTATGTATTCAGACTTCTAAAAGATAAATAGAGATCATCTATCTTGGTTCTGGGCTCAATTGGTGTACAAGTATGTATGTGTTTGTTTATTGCTAATTTAGTCTTTTCTGAGCGTACCATGCATTAATTCTTAAAGCTGAATTTTTGTGTTAAGCGTTCTATAAGATCTGCAATTTACTTCACATATAAAATGCTATAGAAATATACATTGATTGATATTAGCTTTCCATGTGTCGGTTATCATTATGTTTTTTTGCAAAAGCTTGAAGTAGTCTTATGTTGTTGCTTAATCTATACCTTATTATATCTTAGATTTGGCTATATTTCTCTCCTTTTATGCATTCCTTTCCCTTCCCATTTTCCTATAAAAAACAAGGAACCAACCTTCTCTAGAGATTGAATCAGGCAAAATCTAGTTTGTCCTGGTCTTTCAATGTTGACGAAGTCTTTGGTGTAAATTATTACCTAAGGTGGATTTCGTTCCAACAGTTTTTGGCATGCTTGGTGGGACACAAATCCAACACATTATATACAGATAAAAATCCTGGTGAAGCCTTTGCCCTATCAATCTTTTATTATCACCTGGTGACTCCGCACCAGAAATGAACCCTAAAAAAAAGCCCTTACCCAGATTCTGGTTATGAATCATCCTTATGATAACCAGATCTAAAGCAAAAAATTTAGAAGAACCCATAGAGTTATTCGAGCTACATCTTGGTAGCCTCTGAGCTAACCCAATTTTAGTTGTAAGAATGTTTTCTATTCTCAACAGTAATCCAAGACAAGTTTACACTCCCTGTGCAACCTTCGTTAGCACTTCTACTATCAAAACCTCAGCTCTAGTTACCAATACCATCAGTGGCTCTGAAAGCACTACCTCAGTACGATGCTACTGGGAATACAACTTATGAACATTTCCTAGATGTGGCTGCATTGGCACCAATATTTAATATCACAGAGGAAGACGTAATGATCAGGCACCTAATTATTTCCATCAAAATAAAAATGCTCTACTGGTACAGAGCTCTTGACTACCAGGCTATATCTACCTTGGCCCAACTTGCTGGTAAACTAGTGGAAGAGTTTAATGAACATGCAGACCCTTTTTTATTGTTAAATTAGTTTAGTGTCATTCAAAGAAGCCCATAAGAGGAGATGGTGGATTTCAATATTAGGTTCAGTCGAACCTGGAAGAGAGTGCCCTATGATCTGAGACCAGCCCTAGAAGGAGCCATATACTACTATCTAAGAGCTTTTAATTCAAAAATTAGTATGGCAATCAGACAATCCTAGGTGACGATGTTTCCACTTGCTAATCTTCCCAAGTGGAATGGACAACTCAGTATCCCACTTATACCAATGCCATCCACTCTTCCAATGCTTCCTCCTATTCCTGCTAATTCCTCAATGGGAAATATGTCTACTCAAGATGCCCAACTGGTGATCTTGTAAGATATGCAAGCCTCTTATAAGACTCTATCAAAAAAAATTATCTCTATGGAGTGAAGAGAAGCAGAAATAAACTCTCAACCAAGATGTTACCCATAAGTAACTAGAGATCAAGCATCTGCCAGTGCATAGAATTATGAAAAAACTAATACAATCTATGCCAGTAAGGAAGGTGAACCTAGTAATGCCTCACCCAAATCATCCTACAAGTGTTCCACATGTAATGATCCTCATGGGGATACCGACTGCATGGTTCATCATCATCAAGTATAGCAAATGACTATCAAAAAAGCAGAAATATACCTTAAAGGTCAAGTGAACATAATTTGAGAATATGACTAGAATGTTTTATTCCCTCCCTAGAACAAGTTTATGTCCTAACAATATTGGGAAAGAAACCTTTTCAGGTGGATCCTAAGGATCTTAATCCTTTAAAATTACCCATGACTACAAAGATTTCTATTGAGAAAAGGCCTCCACAAAATCCAAATCCAAAAGGAGCTGAAATCAAAGAGAAATACCTCTAGCTAAAGAGATAGAAACACAAGAACAGGCTAGAGAAAATTTTAGGTATCCTTCACTGACTAAACTCCAGAGATTTGATGCTACTCAAGGTTACAAAAATATGTTTGATACAGTAGTAAAAGAAAAAAACATAGATGCTCTTCCTTTTAATATTATCGAAGAGATGAAAAAGACTCCTTCCAAGGCCACTATGTATGAAGCCCTATGAATTCCAGGGTAGATTGATCTTTTGCAAGAATAATTTATGTCTATGAAAAACAAAGATAAAGACCCAATTAGATTGAGTTCTACCCAAGCAATTCTTACTTCCACTTCAAGAAAAAATAGACCTCCCCATTTTTATTTATCTCTCCAAATGGAAGGATGGATAGTCCATAATTGTATGATCGATTTTGGAGCCGCAACTACTATTATGCCCAAAGCAGTGTGCGATATAATGGGGATGGAATACACAAGGAGTGCTATGGGGGTATTACAATTGGATGGGACTCCTGTAAAAATGGTAGGCATGATAAAAGATATTCCTATAGTTTTGCACAGGCTTCCCCAACTCACAATCATACAAGAAGTAGTAGTAGTGGATTTAGAGTCTTATTTTGGTATGTGCTTATCTAGAGAATTTACGGCCAAAATAGGATGATATCTCTCTCTTGATTTCTCATACCTTGAGATTCCATTCAAAGGAAAAAGGGTAAAAATATTCAATGAAAAACCTTCCACCTTCCATGTTAGAAACCTTTGAGAAGAGGAAAAAACCTCTACTACTATAAACATGATGACAGAGGAACTAATAAACTTGAGTATGATGGATGAAGCCTTAAATGAGTTACAAGAAGAAGATCAGTTTTATCTTCTAGATTTCAATGCTATGATTGAGATAGATCTAGGGAGTCACACTATTCTAAAACCTGAAAAGAATAAATTTACACCCCCCACCAATTGTGTCATCTAAAAATCAGTTGTGGAAACTTTTCTTTGATGGCGCTAGATGCAAAAATGGAGCTGGAGCAGGTATTGTCCTCATTGCTCCGACTGGTGAAGAAAATATTTTCTCTTACAGGCTAACTTGGAGCTGCACCAATAATGTAGCAGAATATGAAGCACTCTGTTTGGGACTAAAGAAGGTGGAAAATATGGGTATTAAACAACTACAAATTTTTGGTGACTCTAAACTAATAGTAAATCAAGTGACAAAAAAATGCATAAGCAAACAATATTATCTAAAGGCCTACAGAAATAAATTTTGGCACCTGCTATAATATTTTGAATCCCTGAACATGAAAGCAATCCCTGGGGAGAAAAATACGCATGCTGATTTTTTGGATTCGATAGGAGCAAAATTTTTCCCTATAAGCAACGTTATCCAAAAATAAAAAATAGTCATACTGATATACAGACCTTCAGTACCTGATAGAGATTATTCCTAGTAGATCTTTGAAAATGATCAACACATTATAGATTTTCTAGTTCATGAGATGAACTGCTCTAGCAATAGAGAAAGTGAAGACGAAGAGGAGTAAAATGTCATCCAGTCAAAAAATAATCACATCCCTAAGGGGATAGTCACACTTGAGTCTCTTTTTGATAACAATGATAGGTCAACAGGTCATAAGATGAAATTTGGCAAACATAGATATAAAGAGGCAAAAATATCACCTGAAAAGGCCATCAAAGTAGGGGTGAATACTACAGATAAAGAACTAAATGAAATTAGAGAATTATGTGAAGAATTTCTAGATACAATGGCCTGGACCTATGGAGATTTAAAATTATACTCAAAGGAAACAATTCAACATACGATTGAACTCCAAGAAGGCGCTAAACATTTTTGTCAAAATCAATGCCTAGTAAATCTAAAAATAGAAGCTTTGATGAAACAAGAGTTGTTGAAACTACTAGATGCTAAGATTTCATATCCAATTAAGCAATCGACATGGGTCGTTAATATGGTTCCAGTAAGAAAGAAAAATGGAGATATCCAACTGTGTGTTGACTTTCAAAACCTAAACAAAGCTTCACTCAAGGATCATTATCCTCTCCCATAGATCGATCAAATTTTACACACTGTTGCAAGAGCTGAGAGGTTTTATCTATTGGATGGTTTCTCTGGGTATAATCAGGTATGGTTAAAATATGAATATCAATTCAAAACAGTGTTCACTACCAAATGGGGAACATTTGCATATCAAAGGATGCCTTTTGGGTTATCAAACACTGGAGCAAATTTTCAAAGATCCATGGATGTAGCTTTTGGAGAACTTATAAATATTATTATAGTGATGTACCTGGATCATATGACTATATTTTCTCACAAAAATGAGATCACATAACTCACCTGAGGAAAGTGCTAGAAAAGTGCCGAGAATTTGGAATATCCATAAATCCAAAGAAATCTATCTTTTCTCTAGAATAAGGAAACTTCCTTGGTCATGTAGTTTCAAAATTTGGCCTAGAAATAGACCCCAGCAGAGTGAAAGCCTTGCTGTAACTCTCCCTTACACTAAAAAAAAGGGTTTGCAATCATTTTTTGGTCAAATTAATTTTGTACGCAAATTCATAGCAAATTTTGCATAGATTGTTAAACCTATGACTAAATTGTTAAAAAAGGATGTCATTTTCAAATGGATAGATGCAAGAAAAGAATATTTCAAATATATCAAGGAGAAAATAGCTCAAGCTCTAGTCTTGGTAAACCCAAACTACTCCAAATATTTTATCTTATATGTTATAGGTGAACAGGGAAGTTACGTTGCAGTACTTACCCATAAGGGAGCCGACAATGAAGAAAGGCCTATCACTTTTCTAAGTCAAAACATGCAAGAGCATGAGAAAAAGTATAATTTTATTGAAAAATAGATTTACGCTATCATGAAGTCTCTAAAAAAATTCAAGCACTTCTTATCACAAAGCAAAATCATAGTTTACACTATTCACCCTGATGTATGAAGTTTCATTATGCAGGGAGAGCTCGGTGATACAAGAGCAGGTTGGGTAACTAAAATACAAGAGTATGACATGGAAATACACCCGACCAAGCTAGTTAGAGGTAAAGCATTGTGCCAAGATATTGCAAAACAAGCGGCAACAAACTATGTATCTTGCCAGGCTCAAGGGCAATACTAGAAGAAGATCAAGCTTCAAAAAAACTTGATTGGGGATATGAATTAATTAGGTATTTCTAGAATAGAATATGTCCAACGAACTTGAATGATTCACAGAGAAGAAGGTACAGGATTCAAGCTCTAAAGTATACTTTATTATCTTAAGGGTTATACAGAAAAAACATGGATGGAGTATTGCTTCGATGTGTTTTGAATGAATAGAAAGAAAGAATTTTAAAAGATTTTCATGGAGGTCTATCAGGAGGACAATACTTCAGGAGAACTACTAAACTAAAAATAATAAGAACAGGGTGCTATTGGCCTATAATTTTTGTAGATGCTTTCAAAGTTACGAGAGACTATGAAGAATGTCAGAGATATATAGGAAGGAACATAAATGCACCATTACCTCTAAAGAATATTCAATTTGAATAACCGTTCGAGCAATGGGGGCTACATTTCATAGGCATCATAGAACCAAATTCATCGACATGGCATAAATATATTCTCACAGCCACTAACTATTTCACAAAGTGGTCCGAAGCAATACCCACAAAAAAGAGTGACCAAGAAGTAGTGATTGAATTCGTAGAAAGTTTGATTACAAGGTTCGGCATTCTAGATGCCGTGGTCATAGATAATGACCCACAATTTGTAGGAGCAAAGGTAATTGACTTCACCACTAAATATGGAATATATTTAAAAACATCGTCAAATTACTATCCTCAAGGTAATGGGTTAGCTGAATCCACGAACAAGAATTTTGAAAAGAACACTCAAGGAGAATAAAAGGATTTGGCATACTCTGATAAACCAAACACTTTGGGCTGATAGGATCACAATTAAAAAATCTATCAACACATCCCCTTATTCTCTAGTTTATGGAAAAGAAGCTATGCTCCCGATACACATAGAAATACCAACTTTAAAGTTGTTAGATCTAACTGGTACAGAAGAAGTAGAACCTATGGAAAATAGGTTGATTCAGCTCTTACAATTGGAAGAAAAGAAGGAACAAGCTTATGATCACTATCAAAACATGCAGTTGCAAAGAAGGGGTGGTTCGATAAAAAGACAATCTTAAGAAACTTCAAGGTAGGAGATTTAGTCCTTAAGTGGATTACTAAGAGGTCGAAACCAGGAAATCATGACAATTTCGATACCTTCTGGGATGGCCCTTTCAAAATTATTGAAGAGAAGCAACATAATTTCTTCTAGCTAAAAGATGAATATGACAAGATCCTACCCATTCCTGTTAATGGTTTCCACCAAAAGCTATTTTACAAGTAATGGGTTCCGATCTATCCTTGTATATATTTTATTGTTTTTCGTATGTATACCCTTGTGAATATGTTACTTTTCATGATTTTTTATGTTGAGGGAAAATGTCACGATAGCACGACTTTTGGGCATTCATGGCCTTATTTCAAGGAAAATGTCATGATAGCATGAATTTTGGGTATTCATGGCCTTATTTCAGGGAAAATGTCACGATAGCACGACTTTTGGGCATTCATGGCCTTCTTTCAGGGAAAATGTCGCGATAGCATGACTTTTGGGCATTCATGGCCTTCTTTTAGGGAAAATATTGCGATAGCACGACTTTTGGGCATTCTTTACGTAACAGGTTTCAAAATTATTATGATACCATGTCAGATCCGACTTTTTGTATATCAAATATGATGTCAAGTCTAATTTTCTATACAGCTAAAATCCATGTCTGAACAATGATAAAAGTACGTGCCTCAGGAGCCTAAAAGGCACCATTATTAAAAAATGAAAATCATACCCAATGATCAAATCAATAGATGACATTGTCTTGTTGGCTCGATACCATGGTGGTGGTTTTTATTGGTCTAAGATAAAAACATTAACTCGAGGTAGTTGAGATCTTTTAAAGTTGGCACACTAACTAAATCTCCCACCTATATTTAAAATTCATTTTGAAATACGTGTTGCCCATTGCATTTAATCCATGTCACCTGAGCATTTTAATTGTGTATCTTTTTGGCATAAATATACATAATGCGTTATTTTGAAAGAATTATTTCACATTCCCTCCTCCCATTTTTTGCATCTTGCTACATGAGTTCCGAAGTTCTTGAAATTTTTGTATTCTCAGATGACATCCCTGTGGTAGTATCACAATGACCACCTCTGTAGGTTCGGGCTCCACATCCAGGTTTTCAAATAAGAAGAGGAGTTCAATTTTTAAGGTAGACATCTTTGTAGATCCTGATGCCCACATAGCAGACACGAGGCTGACATGGAGAAGCCCTAGACAAATTC
Organism: Wollemia nobilis; assembly: GCA_028583015.1. Taxonomy (NCBI): domain Eukaryota; kingdom Viridiplantae; phylum Streptophyta; class Pinopsida; order Araucariales; family Araucariaceae; genus Wollemia; species Wollemia nobilis. The sequence goes on from JAQPPZ010002224.1 coordinate 5,153,778, forward strand.
ATAAAGACATAGCCACCAGGTTGGTCTCAGATAGTTCACCTTCAAATCCAAGTAACTTCCCTTACTATTCGATGCTTTACTGGTACGTATGCCCTCATGTTCACCCTTGTCCAGAGTTAATTAGGGAAATGGCCATGATGTACGATGCAAAGAATAAGAGTGTAAAAAATTATAAGGGAGAAACACTTTTTATGATTGATCCAAACAAAATTAGAGTGGTCTTCGCCCTAGGATACAAGTCGCCAATTCCTCCTATCTTGTTTGATCCAGCCAATTCTATGAAATTTTATCTCAATACTCTAAACATTAGGGATTTTCTCCAATAGAATATTGAAGGTGAACTCCCCAAAGGTTCCATACCCCAATATCCCATTCCTTCGTCCAAATTTAAAAGAAAAACACTTTTCTCCATGCTGGCCATGATAGAAGGGCTAGAAGATGATTCTCAGGTTCATGGATAGCAGGTTGCAATGGTGCAATGTATTTCCATCTATAAATTTTATGATAAAGCACGCATGGATCCAAACAAAGTACCTATTTTCTTCTATTGGCAAACTTTTTTAGCTCAGCAGCTACACTTGGGACTCTTGAAATTACACATAGAAGCTCCAAATATTTTTAGATATTCTTCTTATTTGGTTTGGCTGTTCTTTTTCTTTCAATCAAAGCATTTGAAATCAATACCTATAACTTAGAAAGATGCACAAGGATAGAGTTTGTATTTATGTTAATGGACTTCACTACTCTTGAGTGAGAATTCATACTATCAGTTCAATAGATATTTTATGGGCCCTTCTTTGCAAATCGTGCTAGAACACACAACAAGAATTCCTAAAAAAGTGGAGGAAACCCTAAGGCGATCTCAAGATGAATAAGAGGAATTTTTTTTACTGACCCAAGGGGTAATCATAAGGCTCTATAGCTTCATAGGGAAGCCCTTCCTATTGCCTTACTACATCACCAACCAAATTTTTGCCTTGGAGTATGTAAGGCAACAAGAGTTTATAAATTACACATTTGGGACTGGTGCCCAAAAAACTCACACCTACCTTATGCCCTTCTAGTTCGAAGGGGTTGTCATCTCAAAAAAGGGATATCATCAAAAAATTACCGAAGTACTAAGAAATATGAAGCTGGTGGAGCTCCCGCAAAGGTGGAAATATGATCCTGATGATGTATTCGTTGAAAGGCAGGCCGCTCTGAACAAGATTCCTTTCTAGCAATTTCATGACTCTGATAGAATCATTAAACATAATAAAAATAATATCGAAGGATATCCCCTAGAAGGGCATGTGGATAAAATGCGGCCTCTAGCTCCATGGCATGATTTTTACGAACACCTAGTGGACTATGACCCAAAGACTCATCCGGCCCACAACATCCCCACCAAAATAGTCAATAACATGAAGAAGAGAGGATATGACTGAGATGCGCCCAAGATTGAGGCTTGGTGGCAGATGTGATGTCATCATAATACTTTCTCTAGGTATGGGCTCAAAATAGATAACAATTTTTTTACCAAATATGATGAGCACCATAAGAATTGGTCTGTGACACCGTTCAACGAGGTCCCTCTTAAAATAGGTGGTATTCCCCAAGAGTGTATATTCCAAATGCTGATAAAAAAAAAGGAAATGATGTCGTGGTTGAAGAACCAAGGGAAAAAAAGCAGAAGCACAGGGTGTACATTTCGCATTCAGGATCAGACACAGAGTCTAAAGATATGGCTCCACTTGAATGGAAGAAGCCGACACAAACACAAAGAAAGAGAAAATCTGAGCAAGGAAAAGCTGAGAGCCAAAAAAAGACGAAGATACAAGAATCATATTTTGAACAATATGAAGGAGAGGATCAAAAGAAACAATAATATGTAAAGGTTTTGAATGAAATATCTGAAGGCGTATCAGAACGTATGCAACAAGAAGTATCTGACCATATGCAAGAAAGAGAAGTTCAGCAAGAAGAACAGGTCACCAAGGAGCATTCAGAAGTGCAGGTGGAAGAGCAAGTAGTAGAAGAAGTAGAAGGGGACCCTTAGAAATATTATTTAAATCAGAAGCAGACTCTCCCGCTAATGCCAGATAGCATGGAAATTTCCTATTTACATCACTTAGCGAAGGTTTATTCAGAGGAATCACTAGAAAATGAAGGCTCCAATCCACAAAAGGAGCAGGAAAAATCCCAAATTAATCTTGATACTCCCTCCTCTTCCCCTCATCCTCATATAGATTCTCCTCCTCAATAAAAATACAAAGAGGTTTCAAAATCATCCTCCTCCCATAATTCTCTACAAAGTTTTCCTCCTAGTACCCTGATCAGATCTCCCTATCAGTAGATAGGCCTGGAATCTACCCTATCACATGCTCCCTTTTCTATTTCCATAAATATTTTGGGTCTTCAATCTTTACAAGGCACTTCCTTTGCAAACAAATCAACCATCACCAAGATTAAAAGGATAAGGAAAGCCACAATGAATGCTGCGACATGGATAAAGTCACAGAATCCTCAAAGTGACACTAATATGGACCAAGTGAGAGAAGGGGAAGTTTTGAATCCAATCAATATGCAGAGGTCTACTATGAGGATGACTCCTCTAGTACAAAAGTCAAAGAAACAAATGACTTTGGACGATTATCAGACTAAAATAATCACTGAAGACATGACTCAGCTACCAATGAATGATGAGTGGAAAAAGGCTCAGACCCACATGGGTATGATCTATTTGAATGCGAAGCATTACAAAGATAAGTTCCTTAGAATAGAGTAGGATCGACAATGATTGGAAGAGGCCTTCAACCAACAAAAATTTATCGAGAAGGCTCTCAAGAATGATGTTAAAAATTAGGAGCAAAAGTTCAAAAAGTTTGCATCTTTCTAGGAGAAAGCAGCCAAGGCCGAGGAGCAAGTACAGGCATTGCAAAAATAGGTAGAAGATCTGAATCAACAGTTATTGATAGCTTCAAAAAAGGTTCAAGGCTTCTCTAAAGAAAAAGTGATTGCAATACAAAGAGAAAAACTCATAGTGGTTAGTAAAATAGTCCTTAAGGCTAGACCCACCCTAGTTTATCTCTCCAAAGTAAACAAAATGATGAGCCAGGTAGAAAAGGAGTTTGAAGCTTCAATTTGTTAGAGTTAAAGTGCACTATGCCTTCACCTTGACACTTGTCAGTTTCACTTGACAAGTGTCATGTGTTGAATATAGGCTTATGCCTATATATGTAACCTATTTTTATCAATAAAATAAATCCCATAAGTTTTCCCTCCCAACATTTGGTATCAGAGCGGGCTTTCCCTGCCTGTGAAACCCTTGAGGGGGGATTTCCCTCATGGAAATCCTCCCTCCCCCTCATTTTTTTCCCTTTGGCCATTTTTTAAAACTGAGGGAGTATGCTCTCCATCTTTGATGGATCAGAAACCAGAAGTTTTCATGGCTGCCAATTTTTATGTTTTTTTTTTTTTTTTTAGTTTTAGTTTTTTAGGGCTTGGATTTCAGGAAATTGCGGTTGACAAGGTTGTTCTGGTATAAAATTGTCAACCAAGGCTTTATACAAGAACCTGTTTTTCGTTTTGGATGAACAGAGATGCAGAATCGTTGGGGAGGTTTGCAACAGATTTCGGATATGGTGTAATTTTTTTCTTATTTGTCTAATCATTGAAGAGAACGTGACATAAGCTACAAAGAGAATGTCAGCCCAAGTGGTTTTCTGCTCCCAGGTTTTTTGAGCATATTGCCATGCTCATTGCTGAGCAACCATGCCGATCTGCCATTTTTTCAATACTGACTGCGTTCATGGCATCGTCGTCTTCGACGACCTCGTTAGTTGGCAATGTGTTAGGATTTGAAGCTGGTTCTTACAGCAAATAATCCAACCGTGTAATTTTTTTTGAATTTCAAACCCTAAAATTTGCTGCCAAACTGCCTGTGTTTGTTTGAGAGATTTTTCAGGTCCTGTGACGCAAAAAATTCAATGTGTATGCGCTACTGGAACGCTGGGCTGCGGCTAGAAAAAGGAGCCATTGCTACGTTTGTAATCCCGCCGAGCCAGCCGCCGTCCTGCATCTGCTTCATGGCCTTTGTGGATACGGCATCCGTTGCTACTGCTGCATCGGTGAGCGTATACAGCAAACCCTCGGCTCTGTCCACGAAGCTCTGCGCCAGACCGGCAAAGGAATCCAAGTGCTCCGGCTGGGGGATCTGCCCGAGACTCGACCTTACGACCTGCGCCCTCCGCCGTTTGTTATTATTAGCCAGAGGGTTCCAACACACACAACAATTGCAGTCAGGCGGCGAGTTAACACATTTCCGTGAAATGAAAGCCCCCTCGTTTGGGTTCGAGCGGTGGTGATAACTTCGAGAGGAGGCTGTCATTTCTGAGGAGCGGCGGAGCGGCATGAGGAAAACTGCATTTTTTCTCCTTTTTTCGGTGAAGATTGACTGTGTTATGAATTAATGGCGATTGCTGCTTTTATTTTCATTCCGCCAAGCGCCCGAACGACGCAAATTAGCCGTTGGAGAAGCTGTGAGATTTTTTTATTATCTGTGATTATTTTTCGGGGTATGGTAAAATCGATGTCACCACCAATGTTGTCGCTGGACACCCTAAATTTCATGGTGAATGGCAGAAAAATCAGTGAAGCGACGGCCGGGAGATGCGAGGACTCCCCCCACTCTGATGCGGTCTCCAGCGTGGAGAGGCGATGATCGAAGGATCCCAAGATCGAAACCATGTTGTCCGTGATCGTTTGGCTTTTCTGCAGGCTGTCCCGCATGAACTATGCGCGTTCCGTCAGGGTCTCCATTGCCAGGAGTGTGACTGGCATGGCGGAGGAGATCCGGTAACAGTAGAAACCACGGAAATCACTCTAAGAGAAAGAAATCGCATTCCCAACGGGGAACTTTATTTTTATTTTTTTAAATTGTTTTGTTCCACATGGCAAGTGAAGTGGAAAAGGCTAAAGGTTTTAAACTTTTAATATTTTATTAAAGTGGGGAGGACCACTTAAATGTATATGCATGGGGAATTGAAATTTTCAAAGTGGAGGGCCATTTTTTACAAATTGTAAGGGAACTTGTCACGTGAGGCTGGGGAATGATTGTAAAGAGTGGCCGACAACATGGCCTCATTGTATTTGTTTTTAATATTTTTCCACATAGGAAGTGGAAGTGAAAGGACGTATGGCCTATGTAAATCCCTTGTAAGGGAAAATTGAGACTGTTTTTTATTCCGCCAGAGAGCGATGCCGCCACAGTGCGAGGTTTTAGTTGCTGCCTTAGAGAGGCATGTTGTTTTTCATTATGATGAAGGCCCTTTTGATGGTGAAGTATAGGGGTATTTATAGTCGTTGGAAACGGTTTTCCGCGACGGACACAATGGTGGTGTCATATTGTAATTTTGAGGCTGTTTCAATTGATTTTTTAGCCTCAAAGTTTTTCTACCTTGGAGTGCACTCTCGGTTGTACCCGAAACTCCCAAGGTAATTTTATATGTGATCCTTGTACCTAGTGACCTTTTCTATACACTTGGCGAATGCAGCGGCTGGTTACCCATGCATTTCGATGAGATGACATGGTCACCATAAGGACACTTATTCTAGGGACTACAGACATAGACACCCTAGAATCTATCCGAGGTTTTTTCGGATCTACTTCTGAAGACTACAGATGAAGACACTTCAGAAGATTCTCTTCTTTTCTTCTTCTCTCCTCATATTTTGATCTATGGCTCATTTTATTGTATTGAGTGCATTTTCGGCAAAGACCGACACTCTTATATGGCTCGTTTTTCCTTTCATTAGGTGCATTTTCGGCAGAGACCAACACCTTCTAGATTGAGTTCACCATGAGGAGGGATTTCATACTCATGGTGAATCTAGTCAGTGACCTACGAGAGGCAACATCCTCTCGAGGATGACCTGCGGAGGCAATAGACCCGAAGTGGTCGACCCCGAGGCACCCATGATGACCCCGAGGCACTTAGACGGCTGACCCAGTGGCAACAGACCCATGGAAGTGGCTGACCCTGAGGCAACAGACCGAGATGTATACACAGTGAATCTAGCATTATTCATAGTTGGAGAGCCAAGCGCAAAGAGCACGAGCCTAGACAAAAAAGAGGATGATAGGTTATTTTTTTTAGAGAAGTCAACATTAAGGGGGAATGTTACCTAATGTTGACTTGCTTTGTTTTTTCTTTAGTTAGGATAGTGCACTTTAAGGGGGAATGTTAGAGTTAAAGTGCACTATGCCTTCAGTTTGAAACTTGTCAGTTTCATTGACAAGTGTCATGTTAATCATATAGGCCTTCTGCCTATATATGTAACCCATTTTTATGAATAAAATAACCCCTTCAGTTTTCCCTCCTAACACAATTAAGCTCCTAAGACCAAGGATGTCTATGGCTAACAATATTCAGGTCCTAGAAAATAGTATGCAAGTAATGGTTGGCTACAGAGCTCAGGATGAAATTTGGTCTCAAGCAAAATCAGTCACCAAGAACTTTTTCAAGAGGCATAAGCTAGTGACAAAAACAGTGAAGATATTACAGGAGTTGAGGGCGAAGGAAAAGTCTATCTCTAAACATATTAGTATGGCTAAGGACTAAGGCATGCCTAATTTTTGGGATGCTCAGTCTAACCTATTGACGGAAGAGCAAATAAAGAAAAATTGACTAAATTTTTACAATGATGTATCTGAAATTGATGGATGGGAAGAACCTGTGCAAGAGGACTATATTTTTGGTATCACTCAAAATATAACTCAAATGAATTCTAGTCTCAATGAGCTCTATCTGAAGTCTAAAATTGTATATTACAATACTATAGAAGAACTAGAATATTTGTATGCTACTTTCAAAGAGAAATCAGATACAGACGAAGAAACCTGGAAAAAGGCCTGTGCCACCTATAATGAATCCATTCAATCTAAGGAGAAACAAGCAAAGGCCAAGACGGTCCCAACAAGTAGTATAGTGTCTTTGGGACAAGGGAAAAAAAATTTTGAAGAGGAATCTCCAGAAGGATGATTATTCCTAAGTTTGATTCTTTATTTTTTGATGAATCTTAGTAGCATTCCCTTTATTTCCCTTCCTTTTTTTCTTTTATATTTTTATATTTCTTTTTTGACTCCGTTTCCCAGTGGATAAAGGCCCTAATTTCTAACATTTAGTTAACAGAATTCCCCCAGGAGGCACCAAGAATGTTGGTGAAAATGACAACATGCAGGGAAATAAAGGTATTCTCCTCAAAATTTAGCTAAGGAGAATCATTGCGATGATGTGACATTTTGGAGGGCCAGTGGCAAGCAAAGAAGAATAGTCGTGATGGCACGACATTTTGGAGGACCAGTGGCAAGCAAAGAAGAATTGTCATGATGGCACGACATTTTGGAGGACCAGCAGCGAGCTAAGGAGAATCGTCATGATGGTGCAAAATTTTGGAGGACCAGCAATGAGCTAAGGATAATCGTCGCAATGGTGTGACATTTTGGAGGGCCAGTGGTGAGCAAAGAAGAATTGTCATGATGGTGTGACATTTTGGAGGGCTAGTATCAAGCAAAGAAGAATGGTCACGACAACACGATATTTTGGAGGGCCAGTGACAAGCAAAGAAGAATGGTCACAATGTCACAAAATTTTGGAGGGCCAGTGGCAAGCAAAGAAGAATCGTCATGATGGCATGACATTTTGGAGGGCTAGTGGCGAGCAAAGAAGAATTATCGTGATGGCACGACATTTTGGAGAGCCAGAAGACCACGCTTTCTAAAATAAGATGGAGAAGATCTTTTTAACGAAAATATATTAACTTCTTTTAGTTAGGAAAATCATGATCTGATAAATATCTCTGTAACAAGAAGATCATGACATCTAATCAATATGTTACTAGGATAAGCCTGCGGGTAATTTGTTGTAACAACTTTCATTTTTTTGTTTATGAAAAACTCTATATATAGGATGAGCGACCTAAACACTAGGTCGGCTCTTAGGTGTTTACAAGGCTATGTATTCAGACTTCTAAAAGATAAATAGAGATCATCTATCTTGGTTCTGGGCTCAATTGGTGTACAAGTATGTATGTGTTTGTTTATTGCTAATTTAGTCTTTGCTGAACATACCATTCATTAATTCTTAAAGCTGAATTTTTGTGTTAAGCATTCTATAAGATCTGCAATTTACTTCACGTAGAAAATGCTATATAAATATATGCTGAATGATCTTAGCTTTCCATGTGTCAATTATAATTATGTTTTTTGAAAAATCTTGAAGTAGTCCTATGTTGTTGCTTAATATGTACCTTATTATCTCTTAGATTTGGCTATATTTCCCTCATTTTATGCATTCCTTTCTCTTCCCATTTTCCTATAAAAAACAAGGAACCAGCCTTCTCTGGAGATTGAATCAGGCAAACTCTGTTTTAGCCTGGTCCTTCAATATTGAAAAAGTCTTTGGCACAAATTATTACCTAAGGTGGATTTTGTTCCAACACCTGCCAACTATTTGAACTAGAAGATAAAGTTTAGATTTTAAGTTTTTATAATGGTTTGCCTGTTAAGTATCATTGGTCTTTAATTTCAATGGGCTATTAAAGGTGCATCCAATGTTATGATATACCCCATCCACCATTTAACATTTTTTTTATAAACCCTTACTCTCTCTTAACCCTCTATTTTATTATGTTTAAGTTAAACCTATATTTTAATTTTACAAGTATACCAACAAACCAACCTTCTTTAAAGGTTGAATTGAGAGAAATATCATTCATCCAAAATTTTGGCTAAAGTATAGGGTGTATTCTATAGACTAGGTATATTTTAAGCCAATATTTATGTATTGGCATACCCGATGGGATGAATTGTGATAATTTCCCACCTTTTTGATTGAGAAAAATCTTGGTGAATTTCTGCCCCATAAGCTCATTTAATTTTTTCACCTAGCTACTTCATTGATTTATGAGTAATTATCAAATACCCACTTTCCACTTCATTCTAGCTTGATGTTTTTATTATGATGATGATATCCGCAACTGAGAATCTAGAAAACCCATTACCATTTTTTGAATTACCCTTTTTATATAAAAATGAACTAAGTCTCCACCTCTAGATTCTTTATCAAAAATCATAGATTCCACATATTCCACCTCCCTAAAATTCTTAGGAGCATCCAATTCTGAAGTTGTGGCTCAAAACCAATAATAGGTCCTTCAAAATTTCTCTGAATGGAATACCATTGGACCATTAGGTTTGGTACATCTTAATGATATTTCTCAGGTGGCAATTAAAGCTTTTCCCACTTACAATGACATAAAAAAATTGTATATGAACATTACCAAGATTTGGTTTAATTGGTTTTAATTCATAACATAAGGGAGGAAGATATTATGGTTAGGCTCCTTGCCCTATATTTTATAGGAAAGATATTGCACTAGTATCATTCTCTAAAATATTAGAGTATATATTCATGGGATGATTTGGAAAGGACCTTTGTTGAAGAATTTAATGATCTAGTTGATCCCTTTTCACTACTCATTCTATTCATACTTATTCAATGACACCCTCAAGGGGTCATAATTGATTTTAATATTAGGTTTAGTAGAACTTAGAAAATAATCACTCAAGATATTAGACATCTTGCCCCCTTGGAATACATTTACTATATCAAAGACCTAGGTCCTGATCTGGGGCTTCAAACACAACAATATAATGTGATGATCTTCCCTCAACTCTATCAAGCCACTGTTACTATGGAGAATATATTGATATTTTTATGAAGGTTACCTCTTAGTGTGGTAATTCCATATTTTTGAAAGATTTTTCAACCCACTCAACAAAATGAAACTCCATTCATAATCACACGCCTTACTTCAATTGCTCCTATTCATAATCCTAAGGTGTTACTTCCAATACTAGTTTTACTAGCATTACCAGCCCTAAATCCAAAGGAGTCTCCAATAATGATAGAGTTATTAATTACCTTGAAGACATTGAATAACAAGGTAACAACTATTAAAAAAGAGAGACCAAAAGATACCAACCTAGGATATTCCCCTATGTTGTTAAGATCCAAAGGCTTCCACTAGCAATATGATTGAGAATTTCAATAATATTTGCAATGATTAGGAACCAAAATTAGTAGTATCAAATTCAAAAGGTCATCCTTGATGCATAGTGTGTAGTTATCCTCATAATTTTGAACTTGCAAAATATACCAACACCACGCGTAGTTGGATGTCGTTGAAAAGGTTGAGAAGGCATAGAAAGTTGAGGTAAATATGTTGTGGGATCCAAAATATATTATGATTACACAATAACCTTTGTAGGAGTGCATATCAGTATTGACCAAGTCTAAAAATAAGCCATTATAGATAGATCCATAAAATTTATGACCCTTTCGAGTCCCAAATCAACCACAAAGGTCCAAAGAACAAACATTGCATGATTCTAAAAAAATCTAGTTTAGTGAGAGCCAATAAAGATTCCTCCTTTGCCTGAACCACATGAAGGGTGACCAAAGCTAGAACAAGAAGAGAAGACAAAAGAAACTTTGCCTAAGTTAAAAGAGAAAACCCAAGAAAAACAAAAATCCTCATCTATAATTAAAATATAGAGGATAGAATCCACTCAAGAATATAGGAGGAGATTCAATTAACTAGAGAAAGAAATATAAACAACTAAAATCATTTGGATTCAACATTTTTGAAGAGTTAAAGAAAACTCCCTCTAAAGTGAGTATGTATAATGCCCTAATTATACCAACAAAAAATTACCTACTCAGATATTCATTAAAAATGACCAACCTTAAAGGTGTGATAAATTTAGAGTATATTCTTATCCAAGATTTTTTTGTTAGCTTTTGAGACTAGAAAGAATCGGCCACCACCCTTTTACATGTCCTTAAGAATGGAATGGTGGATCATATATAATTGTATGATTGATTCTAAAGTACATAATTTCATAATTGCCTAAAGTAGTATTACACCCACTTGTGCCCTAGATTTTTATAATTAGATGGCACTCCTATCAATATAATTGACATTATTAAGGATATTCCTATGATTCTATATAGGGAACCAAATATTACCATGATACAAGTAGTGGTGATTGTAGACCTTAAGCCATATTTCAAATTCTATCTCTCTTGTGAATTTACAATTAAATTTGGAATTTATATGTACCTAGACTATTCCCATATGATAGTCCCACATAAAGCTAGAAGAATTAAGATCTTCCCCAAAAATTTGACACCATATAATATGGAAAAGTAGAATAAGAATGCATCAACATGATCAATGAAGATATAGATCCTCTTGAATATATTCTTGAAGAGGTGCAACCTAAGATGAATTCTATTTGAAATATTATAATGCCATGATTTAAACTAGAATTGGTACATATCACATAATGGAGCTAGAGAAATAAAAAGTCCTAGCCATGTCGAACCAAGAACTCTAGGAAATAGAGCTTTGGAAGATTTACTTTGACAGGGCTAGATGCAAGAATGGGGTTGGAGCTAGAATATTGCTAATATATCCTTTAGAAGGAATCAAAATTTTCTCCTACAGGTTAACATGGAGCTACACAAAAAATGTAGTAGAATATGAAGCTTTGTGTCTTGGCTTGATGCAGGCATAAATACTGGGCATTAAGTTACTTTCTATATATGGTGAATTTGAACTTGCAGTCAATCAAGTAACTAATAAATGTAATAGTAAACATCATTAATTGAAAGCATACCATAACAGGGTATGAGACTTGCTAGAGAGTTTTGAAGCTTTAAGTATAAAAACCATCCCTAGGGAATAGAATGAGCTAGTTGATGCACTAGCTTCTCAAGGAGTGACTTTTACTCCTTTTACCAATTATGGAAAAAAATTAATAAAGTAAAGATGATATTTAGGATAGCAATCCTATATAAATAAATATTCTAGCAAGTGTTTAAATATTATCAACAAATCATATATTTATTAACCAGAGAGGCAGTCTACACGATGCAACATGGATAGATGTTATTTGAAATTAACCAAGAAGAAGTCATTTAGCTAAAAAATAAGCATATTCTGAGATGGTTGATCACCTTAGAGATCTTTTTTTACAATTATGACTAAAATATAAGGTAAAATATGAAAATAGAAGAACAAGACTACAAAAGGTCCAAATTGAACCAACCAAAGTTAGTCTTAAGATAAAAATACATTTCTCTATGGAAGAGGTAGATGAATTCGTGGTGTTATGTAAACAATATCAAGATATAACAACATGGGGATATGATTTCCTTTGGATTTATGATAGAAGTTTTATCCAACATACCATAGAGATAACACCTGACACTAAGCCATTCAGGTAGAAATAGAGGTTTGTTAATCCCAAAATAAAAGTAGTGATGAAACAAAAACTTCTCAAACTATTAAATGCCAAGATCATTTATCTGATCAAACACTCTACACGGGAAGGTAACCTAGTACCAATAAGGAAGAACCTAGATATTTTCCTTTACATCAATTTTAGGAATCTCAACAAAGATTTTCTAAAATATAATTATCCTTTGCCATAGATCAATCAAATCTTGCAAGTTGTAGTAGGAGCAAAAATATTTTCTCTCCTCAATGCTTTTTTGGGATATAAGCAACTATGGGCTAATGATTAGTATCAACGCAAAACAATGTTCACCACCAAATGGATAACATTCGTATACTAAAGAATTTTGTTTGATTTTTCCAATGTTAGAGCAAATTTTTAGTATGCAATGGATTTTTTTTTGGTGCGTTGGTTAACAAAATTATCCTAATTTATTTATATGACATGACAATTTTCTTTCATCACAAGAAAAAGCATTTAGAGCATTTAGATATTATATTTCAAAAGTTCTACGCGTTTAAAATATCACTAAATCAAAAAAAAAAATCAATATTTTTTGTGCATGCAGGTAAGATTTTGGGACATGTCATCTTTAAAAAAGGAATGTCCATTGATCCAAAAATAATTCACACTATTCTAGTGTTACCACTCCCCCTTAGTAAGAAGGCTTTGTAGTCATTTTTTGGGTAGATCAACTTCATCCAAAATTTTATTTTCAACTTTTCATAGATAGTACAATTGTTGGAAATATGAGCAAGATTTGTTGTCATTGATGTCAAGAGTCAGTTTCAGTGAATAGTACAAAATGAAGGATGTCAAGAGTTAGTTTCATTAATCAGTGCAAGAGAAAAATTGCTTCTAGGCCTAAGGAAAAATAATATTATAATATTCCTATTATAATATTCAAGGTGGTCAGTTGAGGTCTAAAGAGCAATAGGAAGGCCTAAGAAAAATAATATTATAATCTTGTATTATAATATTAAATGTCTATGGTTAAGACCTAAAGATTTATATTAATTATAAATTAATTATAATAATTTCATTATAAATTAATTTATAACTTAATTTAATTAAATTTAATTTTATTAAATTAATTATAAAAAATTATAAATTAGTTTAAGATTTAATTTAATAACCCTAAGGTTAGGATTACAAGGGCAAGCAACTAAATTAAATGGAACTGACGTTGAATAATATTCTCATCCATCGACGTGCCAAGAAGGACAACACATTGGTATAAATACCATGTCCTTTGGAAAACCCAAAGACACCTTCGATCAAATCTTTGAGAGTGCATGCAAAAATTTAAGAACTGCATGGAAGAAGAGGACAAGGTTTTTTCTTACGTGGCAGTCATCGAAAGCATAAGAGGAAGGAGGCTTGGAGCATCATAGCCAACCGTGGTTGTGTTGAGTGGTAATTTTTTTCAATTGCAAAACCACACTCACCTTAGGATTTTGATCACAACATCCTCTCTTGCAAAGAAGTTAAAACAAAACAACTTCTCCAAGGTTCTACTTTATAAGCATTGCACATGTGTATTAGTAATCTCAATGAAGATATATCAAATAAGTGTTAGGAATAACTTAGTGATTGCAAGTAAATATTAACAAGCGACATGTGTTGGTTTATTTTATCAAGCTATACTAATGATTTTTCATAAAATGTAAAGGAAAACAAATGTGAATTGGCCATCATATGACCATGATGTAGAGCATTGATTCCTTTTATCTTGAAATGTTTTAAGGTAGATTTTATCTTCTCTTTATTAAGTACATTTTAAAAAAGCTTTACCTTGCACCACTGAACCCTACTTTGAACATGAAAATGAAGATTAAAATATATTTATGAATGTGAATATGAAATGATGAAAATATCCATTAAATGTAGCTTCTATCATGAAGATAAATATAGCCTTTGATATAATTAATAAATTATCCCTCTTTGATGAAATTAATTTTCATAAAGAGACAACAATTTATTGCTTTAAAATAATGGCCTTAAAATGTTATCATAAATTATCCCTCTTTAATGAAATCGTAATTTTCATAAAGAAGAAATAATTAAATGCTTTAAAAAAATAGCCCTTTTGATGTTATGTATAAATTTGCTCTCTTTAATGAAATAAGAATTTTCATAAATAAAGGCAAATTTATTGCTCCCAAAATGATAGCTTATGGAATGCCATTAAAAGCCACCCCATTTTATGAAATTAAAATTTTCACGAAGGGAAATTCATTTATGCTTGCAAATAAAATGTAAAGTTGACAAAAATCTGATTTGCCTACAAAATGTGAAAAAATAAAATTATGAAATTATAAAAATCCTTATAAAACAGTAATTTTCAACAATTTTTATAAAATTGGAATGAGTTCGAATCTATTTTAGATGAAATATTGTACCTCATTATTCACACCCATGTATTTATTTTTGTTATTTTATTTATTTATTTTTTAATCATGGAAGTTTAAAAAAAAATGCAAAATGAAAGTTAGAAAAATAAAAAATAAAAAATCTGAAACAAACTTGAATGCTAAAAATGTAAACATTCAAATCTTTGTCAGTTTGATGGTACTATCCTTGCAAAACTGAAGATGTGAGAAACTCATGCATGCAACCTAGTCTATTCCAACTTGCATTTGCACAATCAAAATAAGCTAAGTGCTAGCTCCTAAGGACACAGAAAATAAATTTCAGACTTCAAACATTCAATGGTGTGACCATTAAATGCATCAAACATCATCTATAAATCTAACATATGAAAGAGGAAAGATAAAAAATTAAATCCAAACATGCAAAAAAATTTCTTCGCCTATTTTACTAAAAAAAGTCCAAATTTTCTGAAAAGTATTTGCATTAATATAATATTTTTCTTTTACAGTCAGATTTCGACAACATTTGGCCCTTTCTAAGAAGAACCATCCCTGATTATGCCTTTCTCCACCATATATGAAAACTTCCAAAGGTCCCTTAATTTTCCTTTTCCACGTCGTCTTTCTCCCTGCATTCTGTTTGTTTCCTCTTCCTTCATAAAAGTTTATTTTCCATTTACAATGGGTGCATCATTCTTAGCTTTAGCTTTGTAACCGTCGCTCATAGGACAGCTTCAATAGCTGCACCATTACATTTCTTTTTCTTTTATCATGACTTTAACTTTGTAAATATTATGGATATATTAATATTCATGTTTACCCGTAAATACACTAACCATAACATCCGCCAGGGTAACACTTTTATTAAATATGTCTTTTGTTTCATATTTTGAATGCTTCATTTTGGACAAAATTTGGATAACTTTCTATTTTGGCTTCATATGGACATTATTATGTACACCCCTTATAAATAAAATGTTCCACCTTGGCATGCACACAAATCCATCTCCTAACTGAACGTATGCCTATCGCCTTTAGCGGACACCCCTGTCTTGCGGTGGCCTCATATCGTCCCCTTGATCATTCACGTAGGAGGTGACTAGTATTCTTTGTACCTTCGTCTACACCGTGCTGGAGTATGAGCTTAGTCCTGCTTTGGTGATGCTGCCTTAATTTCTATTCAGGTTGTCTGCTCTCACTGGCATCCTCCAATCGGTCGTCACCCTCAATTACCCAACTCTGCACAACCAGGATGGCTCCTCGCTTGTATTGCGATCGCAGTTTCAATTTATTTGAAACATACTCTCGAGAATGCTCTGCCATGCCATTCATTTTTTATTCCCTTGATTTATGTTGTTATTATCTATAGTACAATATACAGTACTATAGCAAACATTGTTTGTGTCCTTGAACATATCCATCGTGGTGGCCTGTGCAATATCTCAATAGCCATGAACCTTCCCTGCTGATATTCTTCCTGTTAATAACTTATGGCCAAATCGCATAATGAGGCAGCTATCATGAACGTTTACGTTAGAGTGTTGCAAAAGGCTTTCGGTCTGCGAGAAAATGGCTAGTCCTCCACGTTTACCAGCGTCTGTGATTCCATTCATATGCACAATTATATTTTGGGTCTTCGCTCACATTCATTGAAGCTTGCGCTTATCGCGTTATGGTAACCCAAACTATTTTTTCATCTCATCTCAATCACACTGCTCCGCTATGACCACATACCAGAGTTGGGAAGTGGAATTGCATATTTGTCATGCCCAATTCATCTAAACTGTCATTCGATTCCACTGTTATACCACACTCACCTTGTCACCACCAGTGTCGTCAGCCTCGTTGTTCGAATCATCCGAAATGTCCACCTATCTGCCCACCACTGTACCATCTGTTGGTCGCGGTCTTCATGAGACCTGCACGCATAAGATAAAAAGGTCATGTGAACCACATATTAAAACATAATACAATGAGCATATAAAGGCGATATAAACAATTGTGCTTTACCTTTAAAAAATTTCTTTTTTTTTTCATTTTATATATATATATACTTTCCTTTATCATATATATATATAGAAATATGAATATTTATTATATATATATAAATGTAATGTATACATATATATTTAACTTTTTATTTATTTATCATTTTTTATTGTCTTTATTATTTTAACACATGAAAGAAAACACAAAATTTAACAATAAAACCGCTAACAACAAAATTGACGATAAATATCTTGAGCAACAAATTGACGATAAAAAACATCAACAACAAATTGATGATAAAAATCATCAGCAACAAATTGATCATAAAAATCATTGACAACAAATTGACGATAAAAATTGTCAACAATTGCTAATAACAAATTAACAAAAAAAAAATACATCCTAAAACCAAACAACCTACTAGACACTCAAAACAAAACAAAAATATCCAAACATGAAAAATGAAAGGTGGGTCCCCAATTTTGGGGAGAGTTGTGTGATAGTCACAACAGGTGGTTGGGCTAGCAACAAGCGGTTGTGTGGTTAAGGAGCTAATAGGTGGGAGGTCCCACAATCAAAGCTCGACGATGACACTTTTGGTGGAAGATTCATGTTTTGGTTTTGGTGCCAAGGCTTAGCAATAAAGCGCACGAGGCGTTTCTTGCTTCTAAGGTGAGCACCTAGCTCACGTGGCACGTGGGCCATGACTAGGGCATTGTGGAGGCGCAAATGGAAGTTTCTATCCCGTAGAGGGCAAAGGTATTTAATTTTTGTAAATTAAATTTCTCTAAGATTTAAGGTGGCATGATTAATTTTTTCTAGGAGGGAGTTATAAATTTTTTGAAAGGTTAATGTTTTATTGTGATTTTTGATAAATTAAAGTGATATAGGAGTTATAAGGCTGAAGTGAAAATTATAATGGGATAAGCCATGATGTATTAAATATTTTGAGAAAAGACATAGAGTGTTTTAAAGAAGACTATTATGAATTTTGTTCTTTAAACAAATTGTTGGCTTATATTTTGAAGTGTGGAGATTATAAGGTGTGATTGAGATTTAATGCTATGTAATGGTGAAATATTTTGAGGGATCATTTGAGTGAATTTTTGAGAAGATATTGCTACCTAACCTTTGAGATTGGCAAAGAGTTGATTGTGATTGAGACAGGTGTTTGAGGTTAATTCTTCATCAAACAAAAGGTATGGGCACATATTTGTGAGTGATTGTTGGATGTTGTGAATGCTAAGTTGGAGTGAAAAGAATTGTTTGATAAGCATTGTTGTTTTTGGTTTTGAGATATCCAATATTGATTGATGTGGGTTTTCTGGAATGAAAGTTGATACTAGAAACCTTTTTTGATAAGCATTGTTGGATTTATTGAGTAAGATTTCATATACTTGACTAGGGTTTGTGAAAAGATCATGAGTATCATTGTTATGTGAAGTTGAGAACTATCTTGAACTAGGGTTTGTGAAAATATTATGAGTATCATTGTTATGTGAAGTTGAGAACTATATTGAACTAGGGTTTTGAAAGATCATGAGTATCATTGTTATGTGAGGTTTGTTTGATAAACATTGTTGATTATGTTTTCATTGAGTGAATGGTTGAGTGGAGTTGATTGAGCTTAGTTAATTGGAAGTGTTGGAGTGTTGAGCTTTGTGAAACAAATTTTTCTATATTCTGATTTGATTTGGAAGAGATATTGAAAGTGATTGAGTATTTGTGAGTGTGAAAACATATTGAATCTCTAACCATTCTCTATATGTTTATGTGGTTAAATAAGAGAGTTTGAAAGTGATTGAGTAGTGTTGTGAGTGAGTAACATATTGAGTCTCTAACCATTCTCTATATGTTTCTATGAGTTAAACAAAATTTTGTGTGAAACTTGTTTATGTGATTGAAGAGGTTTTCTATGATAGATTGAGTTGAGTTGAGTAAGATTTTGTGGAAGCTTACAAGTAGATTTAAGGCAAGTCTTGGTGAAGACTTGTTGAGAATATTGGACAAGTTCTAGTGAGGACTTGTAGAGAAGATTTGAGGTAAGTCTTGGTGAAGACTTGTTGAGCAGATTGAACAAGTTCTAGTGAGGATTTGTAGAGCAGATTTAAGGTAAGTCTTTGAAAAGACTTGTGAGTAGAGTTGAGTGATTGATTTTTTCAAACCTTGAGTTAAGGTTTGGGACAAATCTAGCAAAATTGATTTGTGATTGATTCAAGCTTTGTGTTAAGGCTTGAGGATATATTTGAGGATAGATTTTGGTTCAGATTTAAGGACAGGTTTGTGCCAGACTAGAGATAGAGATTGATTATATTTGTGTTAGACCAAAGGATTATTTTTAGTGCAAGTCAAAGACAAATATTGAGTAGATTTGTGTTAGATTGAAGGATTGTGTTTAGTAAAAATTTGAGATAGAGTTTGAGCAGATTTAAGCTAGAAAAAAGGACTATGTTTAATATAGATTTTAGACATATTTTGAGTAGATTTGTGCTAGAACAAAGGATTGTGTTTAGTACATATTTGAGATAGAGCTGAGAGTAAGCTTTGGAGGTGATAGAGCAGAGGATAGTAGTCTCTAGTGGATAGAGATCTATTAGCCATGGTAGTGAGGATAGAGGTATTCTGAGTAAGGATAGGAGTCTTTAGTGGAGAAATATCCACAAGCCAATGTAGTGGAGGTAGTAGTCTTCTATAGGATCACCATCTAGAGAAAAGGAGAAGGAGTTCTCCTATGGATAGAGATCCATGAACCAGCTAAGGATATTGGTGTCTCCTATGGATAGAGATACACAAAATTGATTAAGGGATTGGTGTCTCCTTTGGAAAAAGGTCCATAAACATTGTAATAGGGAATGGATTCCCAAAGATATTTGTTGAGAAAAATTTAGTGAAATATTTTCTCTGTGGAGTAGCCCACATTGGGTGAACCACATTAAATTGGTGTCTCTATTATGTGTGGTGATTTATGCATTACTTTTATTACTATTGTTGATATTTCCATTGATATATTGCATAATATTATTTGAGAAAGAAAAGTAAAAGGTGGTCTTATACTTTTCACCCGCCCCCTCTCAGTATAAGCTTGTGTTATTCAAAAATATATGAAAAATATCCTAAAGGAGAATGCATCATTTTAATGGAACCTTTAGAGGAGAAAAGCATTCAAACAAATCAAACAGGTATAACAAATTCTTTGATTTTGATCAACCCAATGTTTATAAAAGACTTTATTTTATATGTATATGGGTTTGAATACAGCTATGCTGCAATTTGAATTCAGAAATATGATAATCAAATAGAACACCCAATGTATTTCTTAATTCAAACATTACATGACTATCAAAATAAGTATAATTTCATAGAAAATCAAGTGTTCATCATCATGAAGCCATTGAAAAGCTCAAACACTATGTATCTTAGAGTAAAACTATATTCTATGTAGTTCATTTTAAGGTCAAAAATTCCATCCTCCAAGGAAAATTAGGAGAAAAACAAGCTAGGTGGGTTACTAAAATATAAGAATATGATATCGACATACTCCCTACTAAACTGGTAAAAGGTATAGCCTTATGTAAACAACTATTCACTACACAAAAGGATAATCACAATATGTATATAGAATACGACATTGACGTACACTCCAAGAATGATCAACATAAGAAAAAATCTAATTGAGTGAACAAGTTAATAAATTATTTCCAAATTGGTATATTTTTAAAAGGATTAAATGCTTCACAAAGGCAAAGGTATAGGTTATAATAATTGAAATACAACTTATTACCAAAAGGATTATATAGGAAGAATTTTTATGGACTTATGTTCCATTGCATAAAGCCAAAATAAATCAAAAATGTGCTAAGAGAATTTCATTTGGGCTTATCTAAAGGATACTTCTTAGGACAAACTACCTCCACAAAAATTCTTCAAGTTGGATATTATTGAGCCACCATATTCGTAGATGCTTTTAAGATAGCCAAAGCATGAAAAAAAAATTTACAATTTGTCAAAAGGAACAAAAACTCCATGCTCCTACATGGTAATTAGACTTCATCATAGTTGTAAATCCAAATTCAACAATAGGACAAGTACAATTTAATTATGACTAACTATTTCACCAAGTTAATAGAAGAAACAACCATAAAATCAACCAATCATGATATAGTGATTGAATTTCTAGAAAGGCTAATCATAAGGTTAGATATCCCAAACACTCTAGATATTGACATCAAATATACCTTCATAGAGGAAAAATAAAGTATATTTGCTAGTAAATATGGAATTTTCATAAAAGTATCATCAAATTACTATCCACAAGGAAATGGGTTGGCCAAATATACTAATAAGAATTTTTTAAGAATTATCAATAGAACTATTGATGAGAAAAAAAAGTTGGCATCTATTACTATATAAAACATTATGGATAGACCGAATAATAGTAAAAAAGGCACTACAAGATTTTCATTACTCAGATTATGGAAAATAAGTTATTATTCCATTACACCTTGAATTGCATGTAATGAAACTAATAAACCAAGAGGAATTATAGGATATTTGGTAAACAAAGGCTTGAATTGCACAACTTTTTATCTTGGAAGAAAAAAGAGAAAAGACATATAGTAATTTTTAAAAATATTCAGTCATAATGAAGCATGGTTTTGACAAGAAATCCATATTTTGTGATTATCAAATTGGTGACCTTGTACTCAAATGGGATGAGGACAAGTCAAAACCTAATAATCATCAAAAATTCAATTTATTTTGTTCTATTCCATATTGCATAGCTGCAAAACATGAATTTAATACATATGAGCCATTAGATGTCAACAACCAAATTTTGTTGATACTGGTAAATGGCCTACATTTATGTTTAGGGTGTCACCACCCTTTGTATTATATGTACATAAAAATGTGAAAAATTAAATAAGCTATGGCACTTTGAAATGATCTTAAAGTTGATTAGCTTAAAGCAAAACCAACTAACATCAATTTTGAAATATTACATGTTCATTCATCAAATAATTGTAGCAGCCACAACCTAACTAAGATGCAAAGTCTTCTACACAAATATGCAAAACATGAAAGTTTATTCTCAATAAGAGGTAATAGCATGAACCCTAACCAAAATATTAACTAATCAAAGGTTATGTTCTCACCAAAAAAAAATAAATACTCAGAGCAAGATATTAGTTTACAAAGTTACTAAAGAACTCACGAATTAACAAAGCATTCTCAATGAGAATTGTGCAAATTATGACAAATAAAATTAACTTAGTGCCAAAGACACTAAGGTATGATATTAGTAATAATAATCAATGAAACAAAGGCTTCTACCTAGCAAGAAGTAAGAACCCTAAATATGCAAAAGGAGAAAAAATACCACAAGACTATACTTGTAAAATTAGAGATACAAAAAACTATTTTGTGGGCTAAGCAAAAAAATCCTAGAGAAGTCATCAATCAATGAGCACAAGTGATGTAATCTAGTAATCCAAGTTCATTTTATTGGCACTCTTTTCTATCTTCATATATTTATAAGCTAGTGCACCCCTATCCCAAACTTATATTAGCTATCACCCAACACTATAACCCTCAGTTGAAAGCTATCCAAAACTATAAATACCATATGTTATTCTACCTTATTTTTAAACTCCTCATTGATGCATTTACCTTAGGAGTTAAACCTAGGATATCTTCCAAATCCTTCACTAGATAAGAGCATAAAATATACTATGACCTCAAAATGCATAAGGATGGGAGTAGGTTTCTCAAAATCTGGCTAGACTAGCAACTACTTCATCCTATGTTTGGTGATAACCTCCTCGAAACCTCAATTCATATTTCATAACTAAAATTCCTAGACATGTTTTCCATGTTGGGTATTATATTTGGGTTTCCCATAGATAAATAAGTCTATGATTATCAAATTACCATGGTATATGCTATCTCCAATCCCAATTATTACAGTGAAACTCATTCTAACCAGCCAATTAACCTCCTTTTCTTTGATTAGGCCAAGTTCATATGTGAAAATACATGATTATCTCATGCAGTTGTAAATCATAAAATATGAAATTGTCATGACCCTCCCTTTTGGATCTTAGTACAAATGAACGAAGTATTGTTGGATGTCAACTTGTGTGAAGTTCGATTTCAAGAATGCAGTTACAATGTATAGAATCAACCCTCAAAGAGTATTATACATGTATAATAGTAGGATAAGATATTATAATTAATAGGATATAATTATAATATATGCTATTATATATAATAATAGGGAGATAGGATATTATAATTAAAATGGTTTAATTATAATATAATCTATTATATATAGTATAATAGAAAAATAAAAGATACCCAGGTGTTGTAGGTGAGTTGGAGAGGAGAGGGCAATCCTCCAAGGGAAGTCCCAGGTTCAAATCTCCACCCTACCAAAAAGCTGAATTGGGTATCCAAAATCCAATTGATAATGTTGGTGCGGGCAGGGTTGGGTGCGACTCCCGAGTGACTTTGACGGTGTAGAACCCCTGTTCGTGGTCTCTCAGACCAAGGCAGCCCTACAAGGGGTTTTTCGCTTTAAAAATAAATAAATAAATAAAAGATATAATATATTATTTATTAAAGGTTATAAATAATATATATCTATATTATTATAATAGGAGATTGTTATAAATAAATTATTATTTATAACAATAGATTATTTATAATAGAGGGTATTATAAATAAAATAAATATATATTTTATGTTGGTAAATATCAAAAGAATGATATTTTAAATTTAAAAGAGCCATCATTCATTTTTAAGAAAATGTAATCATCCCTTTCCTATGCAATGAACCCTATGAAATATCCTACGATGCTACTAAGTTTCCAAATGTGGGAAATATGGGAGAAGTGCATAGAGGATAGGGGATGGTGCATTGAAGAATGGAGGTGGATGATGGAGCTCAAGGTTCGAGAAGACGATGGATGGGCATGTTAGGGAAGAAGGAAGAAAAAGTGAGAAAAGGGGGAGAACAGAGCATATGGGAGGATACGAAGAGGCAAGGAGGAGAAACAAAGATGCAAAGAAGAGACGAACATAGTGGGAGCAATGCGTTAGAGGATGAGAGGAGAGCCTACCAGACGACGTCATATTTCCAATCTCTGCAAGAGTTAAGGTTGGGTTGTTTTGAATTTAATATTAGTTTTAAATTTATGTGGGATTATGCTATGTAAGCATTGTACACCATGTTTAAAGAAGAACCTTTATGATATGAAAGTGTTGTGCACTACGTTATTCAGTGTTATGGGAAAGAAAACTCTTTGTGTAGCCATGTAAGTGTTGTGTGCTACATTGTTTTGTTTGGTGGAAAGAAAACACTCCATGTTGCTTGTAGAAGCGTTGTGCGCTACATTACTTTGTTTGGTGGAAAGAAAACTCCCCATGTTGCTTGTAGAAGCGTTGTGCGCTACGTTGCTTTGTTTGGTGGAAAGAAAACTCCCCATGTTGCTTTGTAGAAGCACTATGTGATATGTTACCTTGCTTTATGGGAAAGAAACCCTTTGTGTTGCAAGTGAGCATCGTGTGCTATGTTTAATGAAGAATCCTGTAAACATCTTATGTGTGTGTGGCTTTAAAAGTAATCTACCTTATGTCGGGTGAGTGTTGTGTGGATGTGTAATCACCCTAGGCTACGTTGAGAGTTATGCATGAGGTCTAGGAAGGAAACCATCTCTTGTTTGAAAGTGTTGTGCACTGTGAAAAGCCACTAGCTCTAGTGAGCACTTAGGAGAGAACCTTAGCGAGCGTTTCAGAGAGAGTAAACACTAAGGAAAACATTGGGCATTGATAAGGAATGTTGTGCATATTCGAAGGTCATACCACACTGAAGGGAACACTATGAGTGTTGTCGCGTCTATTTTGTATAAAGGCTAGGAATACCGTGGTAGCCCAGTATTTGTTTATCTTTAGTTGTAAATTCCCGTTGTAGAAAGGGTACTATGTAACGTGATCAAAATAAAGACAAAAACCTTGTTCTTTGGAAAAAATGAAGGGTTGAATTGGAAGGAAGACCTTAGTCTCCTGAAATATATTGAAGGCTTTTATTTAAAAGGAACCTTAGATTTTATGAAATGCATTTAGGGTTTTTAATTAAAAGGAACCTTTGATCTTTATAAGATTTATTTAGGGTTTTTAATTAAAAGAAACCTTAGATTTTATGAAATGCATTTAAGGTTTTTAATTAAAAGGAACCTTTGATATTTATGAGATTTATTTAAATATTTTAATTAAAAGGAACCTTAGATTTTATGAAATGTATTTAGGGTTTTTAATTAAAATGAACCTTTGATATTTATGAGATTTATTTAAGGTTTTTAATTAAAAGGAACCTTAGATTTTATGAAATATAATTAGGGCTTTTAATTAAAAGGAACCTTTGATCTTTATTAGATATATTTAAGGTTTTTAATTAAAAGGAACCTTAGATTTTATGAAATATATTTAGGGTTTCAATTAAAAGGAACCTTTGATTTATTAGATTTTTATTTAAGATTTTAAATAATAGAGAACCTTAGATTTTATGAAATATATTTAGGGTTTCAATTAAAAGGAACCTTTGATTTATTAGATTTTTATTTAAGATTTTAAATAATAGAGAACCTTAGATTTTATGAAATGCATTTAGGGTTTTTAATTAAAAGGAACCTTTGATCTTTATAAGATTTATTTAAATTTTTTAATTAAAAGGAACCTTATATGAAATATAATTAGGGTTTCAATTAAAAGGAACCTTTGATTTAAAAGAGTTTTATTTAAGGTTTTAAATAATAGAGAACCTTAGATTTTATGAAATGCATTTAGGGTTTTTAATTAAAAGGAACCTTTGATCTTTATGATTTTTATTTAAGGTTTTTAATTAAAAGGAACCTTTGATCTTTATGAGATTTATTTAAGGTTTTTAATTAAAAGGAACCTTTGATATTTATGAGATTTATTTAAGGTTTTAATTAAAAGGAACCTTAGATTTTATGAAATATATTTAGGGTTTCAATTAAAAGGAACCTTTGATTTATAAGAGTTTTATTTAAGGTTTTAAATAATAGGGAAACTTTAGATTCTTATGAAATGTATTTAAGGGATTTAATTTAAAGAGAGAACCCCTTTGATTAAGTTGAATATCTTAGGAGTTTTAAATTAAATAAATGTGGATTTATTTGTGAATTTAAGTTATGGAGCTTCAATTTAGGGAATGAATGAATTTTGTTTTAAAGGTTAAAGGTATATGACTTTAATGCTTTAGAAAGTGATTGATTGATTGAAAATGATGAATTAAAAATGATGTATTTTTATTCTTTGAATTAAAGTTATGGGGCTATGATTTAGGGAATGAAAAGAAAGGGATTGTTTTAAAGGTTAAGGGTGTGGAACTTTAATGCTTTAAAACATGAATAAATTTAATTTAAATTAGACCTTTATCTAATTTATATATGGGGGATGACTCTCTAAGGGAACTTGAGAGGTGAAAATAAAAGTATAGGTTATTTATGATATCCATTGTGCATTATATGGTTAGAAACTTAAATGAATTTTTTATAGTTGCAATTTGGTAAAGTAAATGAATAGATGCATTTTAAAGGCATGCCTATCCTGAACCATGAGTATCCTGATCCCCTACGACCCTCAAAGATCCAAAGGGAATATTGGAGAAGCAAGGAGTTCAATGGAAATAAGTATAGGTAATTGCATCTTACGTTGATTTATTTATGTTAACATAGATTATAATAAGAACAATTATGATTATGTTATAGATGTTAACATAGATTGTAATTAGAGCAAATATGATTATGTTATAGATGTTAACATAGATTGTAATTAGAGAAATTATGATTATGTTAGAGATGTTAACATAGATTGTAATAAGAGCAATTATGATTATGTTAGAGATGTTAACATAGATTGTAATTAGAGCAATTATAATTATGTTAGAGATGTTAACATAGATTGTAAGAAGAGCAATTATGAGTATGTTAGAGATGTTAACATAGATTGTAATAAGAGCAATTATGATTATGTTAGAGATGTTAAAATATATTGTAATAAGAGCAATTATGATTCTGTTAGATATGTTAATATAGATTGTAATAAGAGCAATTATTATTATGTTAGAGATGTTAACATAGATTATAATAAGATCAATTATGATTATGTTAGATATGCTAACATAGATTGTAATAAGAGCAATTATGATTATGTTAGATATGCTAACATAGATTTTAATAAGATAAATTATGATTATGTTAGAGATGCTAACATAGATTGCCATAAGAGCAATTATGATTATGTTAGAGATTCTAACATAGATTGTGATAAGAGCAATTATGATTATGTTAGATATGCTAACACATATTATGATAAGAGAAATTTTTGATTATGTTAGAGATGCTAACACAGATTGTGATAAGAGATTTATGATTATGTTAGAGATGCTAACACAAATTGTGATAAGAGCAATTATGATGATGTTAGAGATTCTAACATAGATTGCGATAAGAGCAATTATGATTATGTTAGAGATGCTAACACAGATTGTGATTAGAGGAATTATTTTTATGTTGGAGATGCTAACACAGATTGTGATTAGAGAAATTATGATTATGTTAGAGATGTTAGGACTTAAACTGAAGGGGATAATATTATTGATAAAAATGGTTACAATATATAGGCATAAGCCTATATTCAACATATGACACTTGTCAAGAGAAACTGACAAGTGTCAAGGTGAAGGCATAATGCACTTTAGCTCTAACATTCCCCCTTAAAGTGCACTATCCTAACTAAAGAAGAAACAAAACAAGTCAACATTAGGTAACATTCCCCTTTAATGTTGACTTATCTAAAAAAACCTATCATCCTCTCTTATTTTGTCTAGGCTCGTGCTCTTTGCGCTTGGATCTCCAACTGTGAATAATGCTAGATTCACTGTGTATACATCTCGATCTGTTGCCTCAGGGTTAGCCACTTCCACGGGTCTGTTGCCACTGGGTCAGCCGTCTAAGTGCCTCAAGGTCATCATGGGTGCCTTAGGGTTAGCCACTTCTAGGTCTGTTGCCTTTGCAAGTCATCCTCAGAGTATGTTGCCTCTCGTAGGTCACTGACTAGATTCACCATGAGTATAAAATCCCTCTTCATGGTGAACTCAATCTAGAAGGTGTCAGTCTCTACCAAAAATGCACCTAATACAAAGGAAAAACGAGCCATATAAGAGTGTCGGTCGTTGCCGAAAATGCACTCAATACAATAAAATGAGCCATAGATCAAAATAGGAGGAGAGAAGAAGAAAATAAGAGAATCTTCTGAAGTGTCTTCATCTGTAGTCTTCAGAAGTAGATCCAAAAAAAACCTCGGATAGAGTCTAGGGTGTCTTTGTCTGTAGTCCCTAGTATAAGTGTCCTTATGGTGACCATGTCATCCCACCAAAATGCATGGGTAACTAGCCACTGCATTCGCCAAGTGTATATAAAATATCACTAGTTACAAGGATCACATATGAAAGTACCTTGGGAGTGTCGGGTACAACCAAAAGTGCACTCCAATGTAGAAAAAAATTGAGGCTAAAAATATCAATTGAAATAACCTTAGAAATACAAATGGACACTACCAATGTGTCTGTCACAGAAAGCCATTTCCAAAGACTATAAATACCCCTATATTCCATTCTCAATGGGGCCTTCATTTGTGGGAAAAACAACATGCCTCCCTAGGCAGCAAATAGAAAACATCGCTCAAGGCGGACTTAAAACATCATCTCAGCAAAAAATGGCCAATGAGACCATACTGTCAGCCATAACATCTCGGGCACTTAAATTCTCCATAGCAAAAAAACAAAGTGGTCCCCTTCCACTCCACTTTGGCTTACTATTTTAAAAAACATAATATGCGAAATAAATAAAGACTATCCTATCCAAAGTGCCCACTTTAAATTAAACCTGACGGGGACAAATTTATTTCTTCAATGGAATATGCATATTTTAAAGCCTGTCTAAAATCAGGAAAAAAAAAAGGCATCATCTCACGAAAATATATTGCGTTCATAACTCAACACGACGAACAGTTGGAGTGCAGAATGATGAACTATCATCAGCATCGCATCGTGCATGTCATTGGTCCAACCCCTTTGAAGACTTCGGATCTGAAAAAATTTGAGGGTGAATCATAGTTTCATCACCAAAATCTGAGGGCGAATCATTGTTGGCCAGCATCAATTTTCAATGTCCACCGTAATGAAGGGCGTGCGAGCTGGGCTCTATCTACATTTCTCAACTTAGTCCATTGGCAATCTCCCATAGATCGTGCTGGATTGTACAGCCCCAATCGCCTGCCATAACTCAACTACAAGAATTTACTGTCGGTGCCTCCACTAAGTCCAGAGGAGTCGGCATGGAAACAGAAGTCCAAAACCAAACCTCCCTGCTGCCAGTGCCACGTCTCCCTATGCCAGCACCGCCACTCTCAATACTAGCACCGCCACTCTTGGCAGTAGCAATGCCGCTCACCACATCGCCTTTCACTGCTTAAACCTTAAAATTGAAAGGGAATTTCTCCATGTTCAAAACTTTTATCTTACCATCATTCATAAATGCAGACCACCTCTGAGAGCGTGGGCCAAGAAAAATAGCAGATAGGTCTAGATTTTGCTTGAAAGCTGCAAGAAGGTTGGGATGTTGTTACTTTCTAGTGAAACCATCCTACGTGGATGTTCCTGAGAAGAATACCTCGCTCGCTTCGCTCACCTGCAACAGATGAAACCCCATGTCAAGAGCTTTCTCTATGTCTCTGACAAGATTTTGACGGAGGCCACAGAAATTCATGAGAAACTCATGAGAAATGAGGTGGGGCTCCTGGCGGGATGGCTTTCAAAGATATGTGGTCAAATCTGACAGTCGCACAAAAATGGATTGAACCCCGAAAGTATTTCTTCAATCCAAAGCCTTCTCCCCGGCCCGAAATATCTTCCCTAGGATCCACCGAATCAAATAAAAAAAATGCCAATTTGCAGAGAATCGATAGCGGGGGACCTCTAGAGGTTTGCAGAGAATAGAAAGCGAGACCTCCCGAGATTTGCAGAGAATCACATCGTCATAAAAAAATTGCAGAGGTGGGTTGTCTTCACGTGGTAGAATGCGTAGCAATAGCTCCCACGACTGCAATAGGGAGCACGGCTCTGACTGCTGCCAGTCGGGGGACAAATATCCGCAATACAAATGCTCGCCTGCTGTGACAGACAGCACCGCGGCCACCTTGACATTGAATGGGTTCGCCAAGAATGAAGACGGAGGAGGGCCTTCCGAGTGCGATGGAGACTACCACGACGACAACGAATTGGTGGTTGCTCTTTCCACTGGCTGGTACGCTGGAGGCAGAAAACCGTTGGGCTGACATGATGATGCCAGAATGCCCATATTTGTATTCCTCACTCTCGCGCATTCTACTCTCGCTGTCATCGTGATGCTGGTTGTGCCAACCAGCATCAGTAATCCAAACATTAACAAAAAAATTTCCGTTTTCATCTTCATCACCCTTCTTCAGCTTCCCTCTACTACGGACGACTCTCGATGCGTTAGCACTTCACCTCCAAAATGACTGCCACTTTAGATTAAACATTCGGCTGCTTCGTCATCATCAATTCTACCTCCGATGTCGCATAAAAGAGGTTGTTGTGATCATTGAAAATAATGGTGAAAGATCACAAATCAGGACATTCTGAGAATAGTGCGCACCGAGAATTGAACATGAACATCGTTGAGGCTTAAAATGGGCCCTCACTCACGAATACCATATTAAAAAATCCCATAAAAAAAATTGCAGCCATTAAAAAACTTTTGGTTTCTAATCCATTAAATATGGAGAGCATACTCCCTCAGTTTTTAAAAAATGGCCAAAGGAAAAAAAATGAGGGGAGGTAGGATTTCCATGAGGGAAATCCCCCCTCAAGGGTTTTCACAAGGCAGGAAATCCTTCTCTAATACCAAATGTTAGGACTTGAAACTGAAGGGGATAATCTTATTGATAAAAATGGTTACAATATATAGGCATAAGCCTATATTCAACATATGACACTTGTCAAGAGAAACTGACAAATGTCAAGGTGAAGGCATAGTGCACTTTAACTCTAACAAAATATGCTAACATAGATTGTGATTAGAGGAATTATGATTATGTTATAGTGTTAACATAAATTGTAACTAAGAGCAACTATAATTGTGTTATAGTTGTTTAACATAGATTGTAGTTAATGGTTAAATTATATTGGAAGAGATATAGATTAGAATGATTGAGTTATAGTGAAAAATATATAGCTGAATTTGGATTATGTTATGAGGTGGATAACATAGTTGTATTTTAATGATAAGTTATGTTGTTAGGTGAATAACATAGCTCTATTGAATACTTGAATTATGTTAAAATGGAAGTAACATGGTCTATATTGGGAAGTATAGATGTTATAATGGTTTAGCATCTAGCATTGGATTATTAAATTATCTAAAGGTATGGGACTTTAGGTAATTTAGTAAAGGAGAAATGGATTATTAAATTATCTAAAGGTATGGGACTTTAGGTAATTTAGTAAAGGAGAAATGGATTATTGAATTAGCTAAAGGTGAGGAACTTTGGTTAATTTGGTAATGGATTATTGGATTAACTAAAGTGTGGAAACTTTAGTTAATCAATGTACTATGTGGGTTAAATGAACTACCCATGGCTAAGTCATATGAACTATGTGTTCTACGCATTGTATTGGATACTTTTGGGAACAAAGGACTATTGGTCCTTGTATTTGTAACAGATCAAATTTATGCAATAAAATGGAACATATTTGAGGTTGGGTTTTCCCATAAGGGTTTTCCCCATGGTATATGAACATGTTATGGATATTGTTATCTCCTTGTATTTGCTTTAACGTGTCTTGTTGATGGATTCTTATGTTTATTTGAATGGATGTGTTCATATTATTCGTTGCTTGTTCTAAATTAGATTAACTTTGTAATTGTTAATTAGTTTAAAAAATATATTAGTGACATCCCTCATCCCATGGTTGGGAATTTTGGGTGTTACAGAAAATTTCTAGTATCCCTCACACCTAGCTTGGCTATTCTTGTATAGCATGATAGAAAGTATATCATTGATAATCATGAACAAGATGAATTATCAAGGAAGACAAATGGTTGTAGTGGATAGGACAACATTGATTAAGACTTCTAAGTCTTATCATGATTTCAATAGAGAATTTTTAGGGCCTGCATTAAAGTTGATGTATGGAAATATTCCTTTGTTACCCCAAAAAATAATAGAGAGATTGTAGATTCATAAAATGGAAGGAGGGTATTGATATTTTTTTACTAAAGGAACCATGATAAGGCTATATGGCTTTGTAGAAAAACTATTTCTATTACCATATTATTCGCTATGGAATATTGTTGACAAGTAGATGATATAAATATAGATTTTGGATCAATCATAAATAAGGTTGGTACCTATGAACATTCATCCACTTGCAAACCAATTATTGTAACAACAAAAAGACAAGAAGATATTTTAAAAGTAATCTCAAAAATTTGATATTATGAGCAATACCACATAAGTGAAAATATGACCCTGAAGACAAATTTGAGAATAAATTAATGGAGTTGAACAAAGGCAACTTGCCAACTTTCAAGAAAGTTAGTTGATCTAATATTGAACAACTTTAGAATTATTTTAAATAGAATGAATTGACCTAAAAAATTAGTAAAATTTAGGAGTTTCTCCCTTAGAGGAATTTCTATAAGCCAAAATGTGTTTATGACCTTGTTAAGCACAAATATAATAGGATAACTCAAGATAAAATAGACCTATGGTAAATAAAGCAGGCTACAGTGCAGCCAATATTGTGGAGTGGTGGATCTTCAGATGTGAACGTGGCATATAAATTTCTAGGTGTCCACTATCAATGGATAAAATATTCTCCAATAAATATGATGAGAATATAAAGACTTGGAAGCCAAGGGAAGATCTGATCAAAGCCAAAATTATTAATATCAAATGTTAAGAGGTACCATAAGAGGAATATCTAACATGAGAGGAAATATAAGAAACACAACTTGAACAAGCAATTCCCAAGTAAATGCCTACAAAATAAGTTATACCAATGCTAAAAGGAATGTAAGCATGTGATATTATGGTAATAGAATCAGTTAGCCAAACACTTAAACAAGAAACTCTAACATCATGTCAAAATGCTCTAAATTTTATCCCAACTGAAATTCAATAAGAGATATATCTAAAAGGGGTTAAAATAATTGTCAAGATGGGGTACACTAGAGGAGGATTAAGGAAAGAAGTAATAGATCCCCAAGAAATATTACAAGTACAACAATGACATTAAAACTTAGTCTTGGGAGCCCTATTTCCTATGTCCCCCATCCCTAAAACAAAAGAAAAAATATGCAAGTAGTCTATGCCTAAACATCCATTAGGACCAGTGCCTAAGTTTGTTCTAGGGCCTCTGAAACACCAAAACTACCCAAAACAAGAATTGTCGGTGGAGACTATGCAAGGAGTGATCCAAACTATTGAAAGTAATGAGGATTTTGATAAGATCATACCTACAAAAAATACCGAGGACACAATAGTACAATCATTCAACTCTAATGAAATAATAAGGGACTAAAAAGAGAAAAATAAATAATTTCAAGAAGTTACAAGAAAAAGCCAACAAAAATGCAAGACCCAAGGACCAACCCCAACAATTGTACTAGTGATCCAACCAGCTATATAACAACCACAAATTATAGAAAAAGGTATAATTTTTCACATATCTACAAATACTTCTTCTCCTCATATAATTCTCATTGGTCTTCCCTCCTCTTCTTTACCATCACAAACCCCTCCACTATAAATCATCACTCAAGATACTATAGTGCCTCAAAACCCTTCAATCATATCCATCACATAAACACAAATACCCATGAACATTGTCATTTTAACCATTCATAAAATTATCCCATCTTCGTTTCCCATTCTATAGTCCATCCTCCCAATATTACCACCACCTAACCATCCATCCACAACCACTATCAATAGTCTCAAATATATTAGCCAAAATGCACAAGAATGGTGGAAACACAAGACACCAAGGTTGGAAAAAATGTAAGCACCTTATAGTATAATTACTATAGTTTATTCCACTACTTATCAGTAGTTGAGAGTCATAGTTACCCCAAAGGTCAAGAAGCTAGAATCATATATAATGTTAGATGATTATCAAATGGAAACACATGCAATACCTGGTTGACATTAGAAACTCTTTGTTTAGTGCATAGACCCATGTTAGCACCATATACCTTCAAGGTGATAGGCTAGTGATCAATGCAAGAAGTTGGAGGAGAAAGTAAAGAATATAGAAACAATGGCAAAATAAGAGCAGTATGTGAGAAAATATTTGAAAAATGAAAATAAAAAATTAAAATGAAACTCTACAATCTTCAACATATGTATCAAAATGAGGATATGAACTAAGTGCTAATACAACAAGTTTAGGATATATACTAGTAGCTAGAAATATAAAGGAAAATATCTCAAACCTCACACTTATCCTAGGAAGCATTGAAGCAATTAAGAAAATATAGTTGAAACAAAATCATTCTAGGTACTCTTGAAGCATATCCAATTATGAACTACTTGATTTTCAGTGTAAAAGTCATAGGTTATACAAAAAGAGATTTGGAACAAGTTCAAAATGGGTTGGATAATAAATTGGAGCAAGTCAAGAACATAATTAACTTAGCTAAAAGAATATTCGAGCCAGCTATGAAATTTATACCAAATAGGAAATGCAATGAATATTTATCAAAATATAATGACAAGGAAAAATTTAGTCCATCAAGGGTTGTAAATGATAGATAGGCTATAGATAAAGTAGAGAAAATAATGGACCCAATAGATGAAGCCATAGATCTAGGATTTTTTGGGTTTTGAGATGAAAGATCACAACTTTTTATTAAGGAAGATCTCCAAGTGCAGACATTATTAGTGGCTAAAAATGAATAAGATATATATCAATGTTATAAGGCTATCAATGATGCTTAGGTGCTTTAGTTCTTAAGCAATATGCCTACCATACAATCTAAAATACAATATATGGCTAGGAGATATAGGGACCCTTATAAAAAATCCTAACTAATGAAGATACACAAAAACATTATAGAAATCAAATATTATACTCCACAAACATGAATGATGGTTTTTCAAGTACTCCTAAGAGAAAAAATCATCATAGCTAAATAATAATATTAGGGGAATAAGCAAGAAGAACAATATATTGCTACAAAATCCCCTACCTCTAAGAGTATAAGGGTAGAAGAAGTTTGGGAAACACTTGGAATAAAATAATAGTAGAAAAATAATGGACCAACGCATGATGCCTTAGACTTTTGAATGGAAAGAATCAACCTACACATATTTTTTTAAAAGAGTGCCATCTCAAAAGAATGGACCTCCTATAATGTCCATAAAAAGTATAGGTTCATCTCAATATCACTCTAATATCCACCTCACCTCATGGCTTAAATCATATACCCCTTTCCATAGCATCCAACACCATTCATACATTATGCCTTTAACCCCCTAAATGTTTGTTTACCATAACTACTTCACTTACATTTTCATGAATATTTTTAACTCCCTATCCAACCGAATAAGGTTTTCTAGGTTCTTAATTTTTATGAGTAGAAATACCTGAGAGGTGCGAAGAATGTAGGACAAATCCATGCCCTCATTTACACATCCCATTTTTACCAAAATATTCTAACTTAAACCATAGGGAAAAGATCTAATTGATCATACATTCCTTAAAAACAAAAGGTAAATAAGCCCCTAAATTAGTTTTGGGATTGCACAAAGGTAGGATGTAACAAAATTATACTATTTTTTAGTGATGACATCCCAAAACTTTCAAAATGTATAAAGAAACACCATGTTTGAATAAATTCAGATTCCCAGATTTGGATTTTGGCAATTGCACAAAGATGGAATGGAACAAAGCTAAAATATATTGGCCCTTGATTTTGGTATTTGTAGCACCCTAAAATTGGTGCAGTAAAAACTTAAATAATTACAATTACTCTAGTAAATATTAAAATTCAAATTTTAACCCCAAAACCACTCCCAAACCGTCGTTTAACCCGTTTCCTCCTTTCTCATGCCATTTTTAGAGTTTTTTTTGACCGTTTGATGATATCGTCGCCGATCAGACGATATCGCCTCAGATCGGACAATTTCGTCTGGGCTAGGACGTCCAGACGATCTTGTCCCAAAATTGATTTTTCTTAATTAGCCTCTATTCCAATGGCATCTCTAATCTATGAAGAAGCGTGTCTGCGCCATTAGAGACCCTCCCCATTGGAGATCTCCCAAATTGGGATGATCTCCAACCTCCTAACCTCCCTCCTAAGCCTATTTAAACTTAGGACTCCCCCTTGGCATCCCCCTGGCTGAAATTTCCTGTAACACAAGTTCTACGTGCATTATATTGTCTTAAATTATTATTTGCCTCCATATTTGTCCAAATTTATTTGTAGGAACCTTAGTATTTTTCAGCCGGAGCAAGCTCAGTTTGTCATGGATGATCCTGTTCAATTCAAGACGATTTCACACCAATTCGAGATGATCTCGACTGCAGTCTGCATTGGGGGCAATCAGTGCCCAAAGTTTGCATTTCCTCATTATTTTTTGTTGCATTATTCTGTATTTAGTTAATCTTATGATTATTCTTTATTATTTTGCATCTTGGAGTTCACCCATGTAGTTTAATTGCATAATAAGGTCATGATTAGCTATTAAAGTGTTGCAACTTACTTGCATTTCTATTCGAGATTATCTGTTAACATCCTTGTTGTCATTTTACATCATTATCCTCTATTAGCATTGCTGCATTTTTTGTATTTTGTGTCTATTTCTCTATTTGTAGGTCTCTAACGAATTTGTCTGATGAATTCGTCAGATCTCAGACGATCCTGTAGGTCGGAGACGATCCCGTAAAATTCCATACGATCCTGTCTGCTACAAAAATTAGAACCTCCATCAGACATCCGGATCTGGTATGGCTCTTTAATTTAGCTTTTTCTCTCTATTTTTTGTTCAAATCTATTTTCTATATTTCATTTAGTCTGCATTTTCATAATAGAGCAACTTAGATTCATTTTGCCAAACCTAGGACTTGAATTTTTAAAGATAAAATTGAACACATTAAACACATTCCCAACCTAGGCGTGGAAACTTCCATTCAAATGTTTCCTGGTGAACCCACCATCCATCAAAAAATCACCATAATACACCTCCCCCGAGATGCGTGACCTTCGCAAGGCCTCTCAGTCCGAGGTACCATGCCATCCTTTTCCCATCCTCCTTTCGGGACACGGATCCTATAGCCTGAAGGTAAGGATGCAAAAAATTTGGAGCGATACATTTTGGTGAACCCGATGTGAAACTAAAACCTTTTGAAAACAAAAACAAATATATATATATATATATAGATATAAATGCATTTCAAATCATTTAAAACTAATAAGTTGCATATCATGTTTAGATGGTAGCTCCTAAGAAAAGACTAGCAGTTACTATAAACGTTGAAAACCAATTAGTAGCCATAGAAGTTAATTTTGTGCTTAGTGTGCCTGAAACAGATAGAAACCAACTTCTATGGAAAGAACTTGATAGGAGGCTAGGTGTCATTTCATCTAGATCAACCGAACTTAAACAAATCAAGAGGCTTGCCCTAGATAGAATCCTGGATCCTCATCAACTCATTTTTTATCATGAACTTCAGAGAGCTTGCCATAGATGGTTAGCTTATAGGAGAGCTCTTGTGTCTTCAAAATTTTTCACCTTCGAGGAATACCTCAAGAACGTAGTTGTGGTACGCCAATTTCTAGTTCATATAGAAGTCCAAGAAACTGATCTTATGATAAGAAAAATATGGAATAGAGTTCCTCGAGCTGTGTTATATCGAGAGTATTGCCACGAGCTTTACTTCTATCAACCAGAATCTGAGACAGATAATATCACTATAGCCCTTTTCATTAAATTCTTGAAAGAAAATTTTCAATTTGAAGAAGAACACTTCATGACTCCTGAAGAACTTGAGCCCATTAATGATATTTATAAATTGTTTATAGAAAACTAGATCATTGCTTTCATTATTATTATTTCTTGTGTTTTTTGTGTTGTTTGTTATCTTTATAATATTGTTATTAAAACCAAAAAAAAAAAAACAAGAAAACCTAAAAAACATAACAAAACCCAAAACATTTCATTTTAAATATTGTAGTAGGTATATAATTAATATATACCTCTTAAGCTTGTTGCATATATATATATATATATATATATAAAAAAAAAATATATATATATATTCTGAAATCTAAGTTAAGCACAATGCCTAAACTTAGGAATGGTAAACAAACTGAAGGAGAAGAAGAAGATTGGTTAGGAGACAAAACAAGAAACCCAAATGTCCTTCCTGAGGATCCAATCCCGAAAGAAGAAACTCTAGACCAGCAAGACGATGAGCTTTTTGTAGATGAACAAGAAGAAAATGTTAAAGAGGATGGATCCTCATCCCCTAGAATAACTCCAGATGGAACTATTGCTTTTGATAACTTAGATCATTTCTAGAAATTTTTCAATAATAACATTGGCACTCTTAATATGGCAGTTCGTATTG
This sequence comes from Wollemia nobilis, assembly GCA_028583015.1. Lineage (NCBI taxonomy): Eukaryota > Viridiplantae > Streptophyta > Pinopsida > Araucariales > Araucariaceae > Wollemia > Wollemia nobilis. The sequence continues at coordinate 5,192,224 of JAQPPZ010002224.1, forward strand.
ATAAAGGGCAAATTAGTGACACTCAAGCAACCATGGAAGATGTGTTTAATATACACACTAATCCCTTGTCCTTTGTTGATCAAGAAAGTGATAAAGCTGGACCATCCAATAGAGATATGGTCACTATGATTCAGAACATGCAAAAACAATAGGTTACCCAACCCCCTAAGGAACTTGTTATTGAGCCTAAAATCATTCCCACACAAAATAAAACTTCCTTCACTACTTTACTTTTCCAAACTATTGATCAATATGCTTCAAATCAACAAAAACCTAAAATTAAGCCAAACACCAATTTCCAACAATCTGGAATACAACATAATATAACTTCAAAACTTCTCCATAACACCCTTCCTACTAACAATTTACGCAATAGCAATATAGCATCTAATCTCCATGTCCCTCCATCATATGCTCACCAATCCCATATTAATGCCCTACCAAACCAATATGGTGGGCAAACCAGTAATCTGAAAGCCATGGTGAAGCAGTTAGCTTCCTACATGGACCAGATAGATCCCTATCGTCCCTCGTACAATTATCAAGAGATGTGTAGTCAACCTTTGGATCCCATAGTTGTAGCACAACCATACCCTAAACACTTTCCCATGCCCGTCCTACCTATATATAAAGGAACTGAAGATCCCATAGAGCATCTTCGCATGTTTAGGATAGCATGTCATGATATATCACATGATGACTTGCTATTACTAAAAATGTTCCCAAAAAGTTTAGGTGGAATGACATTAGAGTGGTACTATCAATTGCCCACTCATTCTTTGAGAAATTTTGAAGAAATAGCTGAATCGTTTGTCCATCAATTTAGTGCCTACATCGAGAGGCATGTCACCATTAAAGATTTGTACAACTTAAAATAAGACAAAGATGAATGTTTTGCTGATTTCTTAGCTAGATGGAGGCATTTGATAGGAAAACTGCACTTTGTGCTACCTTATAGGGAAATGTTGGACATTTTTATTAATAATTTTCAAGAACAAATATCTTATGAGTTATCAACTGCTACTTTAACTACCTTTGATCAGGCTATAGATTTAGCTCGAAGAGTAGAAGATGCCCTCATTAGGAGAGGCCAACTTAGGAAGAAGGATGATGAGAAAACATCCAGAAATCAATATAAAAACAAACAAGTAGTAGGTGATGGAGTCACTGACAGCAAAAATGTTGCTAATATCAATGCAATGAAGACAACAAAAAAATTTATATTGAAACCTCCTGATAAACCTCCTCAAGAATTTACTAGGTTGAATCAACCATTATTAACTATTATACCTCAATTACTCGAAAGAGGTTTGATTCAATTACCAGCTATCCGGGAACCTGATCCAACCATACCCGGATATAGAGTTGACTTACACTGTGATTTCCATAGAGGACCTAGACACTCTACCAACGCTTGTAAAAGGTTAAAACATAAAATACAAGATCTTATTGATAATAATGAAATTGAGGTGCAAGCTTTCCAACCTAAAAAAAATGCTCCTAATAATGCTCAAAAGAACATTCCCCAAAATCAAAATCAAAATGCTAATCAATCATTAGACATATTTCAACATCCTTTACCAAGACATGGTAAAGAGGTGGCTAATCAAATCGAACATCATAATGTTCCTCCTCCTACCCAATATGTAGGAACTATTAGCGGACATTTACCTGATCATGATCCTCAAACATTTGACACAACCTTATCCATGGTCATGACTAGGCCCCTACATAATTCTCAAACTCTAGATCCTAGTGATATAGAATCAGATACTGAAAGTGACATGGAAATCACTTCAAACCAATCGAATAGTTCTAAAAATGAATCAGACCCTATTCAACCTATCACAGATGCTATGATTCCAAAAGAACCATTTCCTAGAAGAGTTACTACTCGACCCTCTTCTGATCAATTCCTTCCTAATGAACAAGCCATAAATGCTCAACCGAGACCAGTTCAACATCTTCAATATAACATTGTAGGTACCATTGGAGTCATTACCAGACAACAAGCTCAAAATTCTCAACAAGAACCAAACCAGAATGATGGATCAACTCCATTTGTTTTGAAAAATCCCAATAAAGGGAATCATGCTTCCAATGTTCAACCTAAACCCCCTTACAATATTAATGAGCAATTATCCAATACTACAACTAGAATTTCTCTCTTGGATTTATTAAGATCTTCTCCTCCATAGGGATGAGTTAATGCTTACATTAAGCCAAATGATGGTACCACAAAATATTCAACCTGAAGCAATGGCCAATACTATCATCACTAGAGAAGTTGATTGTATTGACTTTCGGGATAAAGATATACCACAACATAGTTTACATAAGGATAACCCCTTATACATTACTGCCCTAATTGGAGATGTAGCCATTAAAAGAGTTTTGATTGATAATGGTTCATCTCTAAATATTTGCACTTTTGATTTCTACCAACGATTTGGGTTTAGAAGTGATGAAATGAAGAAAACTGACATGATTATCAAAGCTTTCAATGACGAAACACAAGAAACGTGTGGAGTTATTACCATCCCATTGCAAGTTGGTCCTAGAACCTTAGATACGATCGTGTTTATTGTACATTGCCCTACATCATACAATATACTTTTGGGTTGCCCTTGGATCAATGCAATGCGGGCTGTCCCATCAACTTTACACCAATGTGTTAAATTTGAATTTAAAAATCAGTTGGTCACTATCCATGGTGATCCTAGACCCTTTGATATGTGTGCTTTGGCAGAACCTTTCAGAGTTCAATTTTGCCCTACTCTGTCATCCACACATCCTAATTATTATTTTTCATCTAAAAATATGAAACACACTCCCATAGCTTCACCTATTTCTCCTCCATTAATTTCACCCTCATATATAGATCAACAATCTTCTAAACAAACCACTCTAGAACCTCAAAAGGATCTTCAATCCACAACCAATCCTTCATGTTCCATCCCTATAATTTCAAAACCTATAGACCCATCTATTAACCCCTCCACTTTACCTACATCTATCATACCTTCCACATCTAAAGATATAGGGAATGATCCTTCTACATCTTATGCTCTTTCTGATGAACTTTTATCAAATTTATCCACAATCTTAATATCAAAAAAAACAAATGCTTTTATGCAAGATTCAATTCTTTTAAATAACTTGCCACCATCTCCTCATACCTTGGGCCTCCCACAACCTATGGGAAGTACTTACCAAGTCGGGAGTTGTGCATTCATTTATAAAGGATATGACTGGGGAAGAATACCTCGGAATATCAAAACTCATCATGATGGATATGCTCGATGTTATTTTACTAATGAGTATATTAAAGCTAAACCTATAATGCTTAAAATGGGATATAAATGGAAATGCTTGGGACCTTTCCAAAATGGCATGAAAGAACCAATCGAGGTAGAACCATGGCCCGCCCGATGTGGTGTGGGCCTATTTCCTAGTAAGGGTCAACCCTTTCCTTTTGAAGATGATGATCAACTCATATGTTATCAATATTATTTGGATAGGTGTGATGATTTGCCTCTAAAAAATCAGCCATTTACATGTAACATGATAGCCATAGCTTACCCTAAAATGATTGCTGAATCCAATGACGAGTTGGAAGGAGATATCTTCCACAATGTCTCCGTTGAAGAAATGTTACACAATGGATTTTATTTTGATGGTTCTATACCAACTAGAGCCCAACTTGAGGCCACCACTCATCAAAACAAATTATCCAACTTAACTTTAAAAGAATTACAAGAATTGGGTGTTTCACCCACCCCACCTAATTTTGAAAGAGATCTACACATGGAAGTAGAAAACGTCATTAAAGTTAATATTGGAACTGAGGATAATCCTCACATAATCAATATTGGGTTAGAATTAAGTCAATAAAAACAAGAGCAATACATTGCATTCCTTAAAGAATATGAAGATGTCTTAGCTTGGACATATGAATATATGCTAGGTTTAGACCCTTTTGTAGTCATGCATCACCTAGTAGTCCATCCGGATGCTAAACCTGTTAAACAAAAACTTAGAAAAATGCATCCCAAAGTGGCCTTGTTAGTCAAAGGGGAGTTAGAAAAACTCCTAAATGTTGTTTTTATACAAGCTATTGATTATGTTGAATGGATCTCAAATGTAGTTCCAATCACCAAGAAAGAAGCTACCAAAGTTAGGGTTTGCATAGATTTTAGAGATATTAACGCTGCATGCCCTAAAGATGATTTTCTTCTTCCAAACATGGACCAAATCATTGATTTTACTACTGGGAGTGGGATGATGTCCTTAATGGATGGATTCTTCGGCTATAATCAGATCAGGATAGCTCCTAAAGATCAGGCTAAAATAACCTTTATTACCCCTTGGGGTACCTTTTGTTGGAAAGTGATGCCATTCGACTTAAAGAACGCAGGTGCAACCTATCAATGAGCTATGACGTATATTTTTCATGATATGATGCATGATATCCTACATGATTATGTAGATGATATTATAGCTCGCTCTATTAATGAAGATAATCATTTATATGATTTGAGAAAAAAATTTAATCGATTAAGAGAATATCCTATTTGATTAAATCCAGCCAAATGCATATTTGGAGTTAAGTCCAGTAAACTATTAGGGGTTATAGTTTATTTACATGGCATCGAAATTGACCCTCTTAATATTGTGGCTATCACTGATATGCCCGCACCTACCAATATATCTAAGTTACAAAGTTTACAAGGTAAGCTTTAAGCTATCCGTCACTTCATCGATAAGTTGGCGGACAAAACCGGTCCCTTTCTTAAGCTCCTTAAGAAGGATGTCCCTTTTAATTGGGATGATGAATGTAAGGAAGCTTTTGAACTTCTTAAACAATACCTCCTTAACCCACCTATGCTTTCACCGCCTAGACCTGATCGCCCATTTCTCCTGTATATTTTAGCTTCAGATTCTGCCTTAGGAGCTATGTTAGCTCAGCTTGATGATGAGAAGAGAGAACGTGCTAATTATTATATTAGCCGAACCTTCATCAGTTATGAAACCCGCTACACAGCATTAGAAAAACTATGTCTAGCAGTCATATTTTCTACGCAAAAATTACACCATTATATGCTCAATCAAAAAATGTATGTTATTGCTAAATATGATCCCTTGCGGTATCTTATGAGTCGACCTTATTTATCGGGTCACACAACCAAGTGGGTTCTTGCTCTAAGTGAGTTTGAACTCACATTCATAGGACATAAGTCTATTAAGGGTCAAATCATAGCAGATCAATTAGCTGCTGCACCCTTAGAGTCTACCCATCCCCTCATCATTGAGTTTCTTGATGAATGCCTTCAATTAGAGGCAGACCATATTGAACAATGGTCCTTATACTTTGATGGAGCCCGATGCATGAGTGGGGCTGGTGTGGGTATTATTTTAATATCCTCGCAAAAACATCTTATTCCTCTATCCTTTAAATTAACATTTGCTTGCACCAATAATACTACTGAATATGAAGCTCTAATCCTTGGATTATGAGCTACCTTGGCACTAAAAATTAAACATCTATTAGTTTTTGGTGATTCTCAACTTGTTATAAACCAAATTAATGAAGTTTATCAGACCAGAGATTATAAATTGTGCCCATATAAAGCATATGTTTTGCAATTGTTATCCTTGTTTAATAAAGTTACCTTGGAAGCTATTCCTCGAACTAGCAATCGTGCAGTTGATGCTATGGCCGCAGTTGCATCTCTTCTGCACTTGGAGTTAGATGACGAATATGCCACCATCATTATTCATTGACTCCAAGAACCTACTTCAAATAAGTCATGTTTAGAAACTTTGGATGTGTTTCTAATCAATGAAACTACTCCTGAACCTTGGTATACGAATATAATTGATTTTATCCAAAATGGGACTTTCCTTGCCAATTCTAATAGAAACCAGCATCGATTATTACGTCGACAAGAAAGTCGATTTGTAATAATTGGCAATACTTTATATAAGAGATATTTTGAAGGTATCCTATTGAGATGTTTGAATCTAGAAGAATCCAAATCAGCCTTGAGTGAAGCCCACGATGGATCTTGTGGAGGACACTTCAGTGGTAGTGTCATTGCTAAAAAGTTCCTTAGGATAGGATACTTTTGGCCTACCATGGAAAATGATGCACATGAGTATGTGCGCCATTGTGACAAGTGCCAGAAACATGTTGACCTTGTCCATGCACCTACAAGAGTTGCAGACTATTTCATCTCCTTGGCCCTTTTCAAAATGGGGCTTAGACATTATTGGCAAAATTAATCCTGTGTCATCGGATGGACACAAATTCATCATAACCGCCATCGAGTATTTCATGAAGTGGGTTGAAGCTATGCCTTTAGCTTCCTGCACCGAAACTCAAGTCTCTAAATTTATTTTTAATCAAATCATTTGTAGGTTTGGAATTCCTGCAAATCTCATCTTAGATAATGGAACTTGTTTCAAAAATAAAAATGTTAAGAAATTATGCCAAAAATATAAGATTCAACATCGTTGGTCCACTCCCTATTATCCTCAGGGTAATGGTCAAGCGGAAGCATCTAACAAAACCTTAATCAAAATTCTTAAAATATTGGTCAATAAATCTGGCCACGACTGGCACATTCAATTATATCCAGACTTTTGGGCCTATCGAACTAGTGTTCAAACCCCCACTAGAACTTCACATTTTGTTTTGGTTTATGGTGTAGAAGTTGTTTTTCCTTTTGAATTAGAAGTTCCTTCTTTGGATCTACTACTTCAAGATACCAAAGTAGGAGATGAATATCGAGTTGGTAGAATCAGTCAGCTATAACTCCTAGATGAAAAGTGCATCAATGCTTTGGAGCATCTTCGTGCCTACCAAAACAAGCTTAAAATATCATATGCTAAGAAATTTCATCATCGATCCTTTGAGGTTGGCGATCTTGTTTTAAAAGAAAATCAAAAAAATACTAATGCAACTAAAGACCTTAAAGGTAAATTTGAGCCCAACTGGCTTGGACCATACATTATCACTGCTAAATTTGAATCGAGAGCATACAAATTAGCTACCTTAGATGGTAAATATTTAAAAGAACCTATGAATATTATGCATCTTAGGTGATATTACGCATATAATTTGTCATTTCATCATTTGTACATATTTTGCATGTTGTCTTATTTTAAAAATATATCAAACTGTTTACACAAAAACAAAAACAAACAAAAATAATAAAAATAAAAACAGCAATATTCTTGACTCTTTCTAAACCAAAACAAAATAAAGAAGAAAGAGAGAGTCAACATTCTCAAACTTCCCAAAAAGTTTTTGTATATATTTCTTCTTACAAATTTTGCAGTTATATATTTCAAATTATTTTGGATAAATTAGCATTTATTTGGAATCCCTCACTTTCACAAACACAAAATAAATATCTTGATTTTTATCTGGCATGATTACTAATCTCTCTTATATCAAAGTCCACAAAATTCAATTAAATAAAGTTTGAGCACAAAGAATTGATCTTGTTATTTACTTAAACCAAGCATATCCTTTCACAATAAAATGATTATATTTGTAATGGCCATGCTATACTACATAGTAGAAGTGATTTCTTGAGAGAAAAGTTTCCCATGCTATCCTTTCATGCACATGGTCTAGAATATTTGAGAATTGGCAAAAGGACAAGCTCAACCCTACCTAGAATAAAAATCCCTTGCTCTACAACTAATTTGAGCAAGTATCCCTAGCATAGGAAGAAAAGCAAAGTTCAAGAAAAAGAGAAAAAGAAAAATGTTATTTTATATCATTACAGCAATGTTTCAAGCATTATCTCAAAAATCAAGAAAAAATACAAAAGAAAAGAAAAAAAAAGCAAAAGAAAAAGCAATAAAATCCCTCTCCCTACCCATTGAAAAGAAAAGAAGGGTTGATGAGCTTGAATCCCTGGAATTCTCAATTATTCGAAAACTCTGAGGTAAGCCCCATAATAGGTGGTTTGTGCCCAACCTGCTTGGCCTTGGGTAACTCCTAGCGTGGCGATATGTCTGTCACATTAGCGAACTTATTTTGTATAGACCTATGTCTTCTTATGGATTAGCTAGCTCTTGATAATCCGACTTACATAGTAGTCTGGTATGGTTATATGCATCTCAATAATGGTTAATGAACACTTATTTGGTTCATTCAAATCACTTGTATCAAATTATCTTGCTCAAAACTGGTAAATGAACAATACAATTGCACACACATTTGTATTTGAGATATTTTGTGTATCATTATGATAAATCAAGATTGGAAATAAACTCACATATGCACAAGGGATTCCTTATAAATCTAACTTTTGTCTTCGAGATACTTTGAAATATCTTTGCAAATTGTCTGGAATAATTTCATTTTTCCTTTCTTGCATAAAGACAACCACATGCATTAACACAAAAAATCAAAATCATTTTCAAAAATATGCAATAAAGTTACATATAAATTTTGACTTTTGCGACGATGGTATAGTTCTAAAACCAAAAGTGGAATTTTATGCCTAGCACAAGTCCTCATCTTCATATTTTCTATTTATTCTCAAAATTTAAAAATCAACCATGCAATTTATTTTCTTCTTTTGGATTTTGCGATGATGGTATAAGTCTATACCTAAATATTCTATGCCTAGTGCAAACCATTGTATTAATTTTATTCCCCATTTATTTAAAATCATAAAAACCATATGACTTAAATCACTATGTTTCACAATTATCTTTTAAAACAAAGAAGCACACCTATTCTATTTTCATGTCATTATGTTCAAACTCAATATTGCAACCATGGTATAATTCCTAGGGAATTATCCAACATTTTATCACGCTTAGGAATTTATGCCTACCAAAAATCATTTTAAAATATTTCATGCATAATATTTTCATGAAAAATCTGAAAAACAAACCATCATCATCATCATTTGCATCATCACACCAAAGTCTTAAGACAGTCTCTTAAGCACTCTTTTACTTTTTTAACAATATTTCTATACTGGGATTAGCTTGACGACCGAGTGAGCGGTGACTCCATGAAATGGTCTATAATAGTGACAATGTCCTTTGAAATTATTGTTAAAAGTCCCTTTTATTTTTTATCAAATTCACATCACAAACAACCAAATTGTTTACATCAGATTATTTCATTTAAAATCTTACAGCATGACATCAAAATTATAATATTTCCAAATGACATAATTACATGAATCATCAAATCAATCACATAAAAACATTAAAAGCATCATAAACAACATGCATAAGACAATTCATATGATCAAAAATATTATATATATATAAATATATATATATATATATATATATATATATATATATATATAAAAAAAAAAATATATATATATATATATATATATCTCAACAATTATATACATCATCTCAAAACTAGATTGGTATGCCACACTCTACATCTTGGCATACTCAATCCTCTCAATCATATATCATCTGTGCAGTGTCTTGAGAACACCTCGAGCTCTCAGCCTCATCTCCTCCCTCGCCCTAAGGTGGACGAGGTGGCCCCATCGCAGTATGTGTGGTACTGTGAGTCCTAGTTGTCGATCGAGATGAAGTCCTCGATGACCCAATCCTGATCAGGTCAGTAATGCTGGCTGGTAGTTGTACCCTCTGACCCTCTGGCACCATCTGGAAGTAGATACCCTAGTAGAACATGGTCTGAGCAATCGACCGTGCCAGCTCCTGAGTGCTCGCTCCTCCGCTCCGTGCTCTGAGGTGTGCAACCTCATCTCTGAGCTGTGTAGCCTTCGCTCGATGTCGTGTAGCCTCCTCCTGCAAAGTCTACACCTATGCCTGGAGACGGACTAGTCTCCGCTCCGAGGAGTAGCCATCTCACTACTCTCTCCTGTGTCCACACCCTTGCCCTTATCAAGCGATGGTGGTCTCTCTCTCTATGGAGAAGGGGGTCTCTCCTCCCTCCTCTCTCACTATCATGGACTTTTTTGAGCCTGTGGTCTCCTTAGCTCTCTCCTGCTGTGACCCTATGTTGCCTCAATGGCTTGCCTGGCATCACCTCCCCATTCGATGCACAACTGCATGAATCGGACCCTGAGCCCTCATCATCCGAGGAGGGTGGATGCCTGTGTACCAAGCATCGTAGCCGTCGACTACCCTAGCATCATCCCCATCCACTGGTTGAATGGGGGCATCATTTGCATCTTGACTCCAGAATCACTACATATCTGGAGCCTCGCTAACTGTAGTGTTATCCCGGACAGTCCAGGAAAACTCGTAGTCTCTCAGAGATGGGATCCCCTGCTGTAGACCGAATTGCCTCAAAACTCGGTCGTACCGATGGAGCTCCACCTCTCCCCTCTCCATCCTCAACCAGTAGACTCGCCTGATGTGATCCAGCTCCTATCCATCCTCAACCCACCTTGGATGATCTCTCCAAGGCCTCCAAGTGATCTGGTCAGAGACAAGGTCATCAAGTAGTCTTCGGGACATTGGCAGATCTATCCACCGTTGTGCCCCTCTCCAAAGCCACCAGTAGAAAACTCGGGGCCTCTCCCCATCAATCCCTATTAGTGGGAGCCCTATCGGCCTTCACACTACAATGTGCTCCCAGCACCAAACCTGCAATAGTGATGTCATAACCAGACATCGGTCGCCCTTGTATATGACCCCATGAAGGATCCTATACAACCGGTAGAGTACAAAGCTCCCCCAAGCAAACCTGTATCTATGGTCTCTCATGTCGTAGACCACATCTATTAGAACCCATGGCACTTTGCATTGACTCTGATGGCATAGCAGTAGACCATCTACAACCCCAGCCAAAACCCATGTGAGTCTAGATGCCCCAGGCATCTTGCATAGCGACTCGATATTCACTTCGCCCTTCTCTAGGGTGAAGTTTAGATCACCACACAGTCTCATCATTGCATGGCCCTAATTGGCCGTGGGAGTGATCATCCATCCTTGTATTGGGATCCTCAAAATCCTCCATACATCCTCCAGTGTGGGAGTCATCTCCCCTATCGGTAATCAAAAATAGGAAGAACCCGGATACCACATTTTTGCTAGGGCTATCAATAGCCCCATATATGTAGAAACTTGTGGCATCTCTACCACATGCTGAAAGCCAACCTGAGACAGCTGATCTCGCTCTGCCTGAGATAGAGTGGCCAAGTCATCCCTCAACCCGTCGTATTTCCATTCTCGACTCTTTAGTAATCCTCTCTGCAACATAAACAACAAAATAATCAAAAATCATCAATAACAATCATTAATCAAATAGTGATTAAAAATGCAAGTAATACAAGTTCAATTTGAGCAATTTTGTCTCCGATTTCGCATGAGCCGAAATCATCCCTTATTTTGACGAAATCATCCCCATTTCGCTGATTTTGCCCCTGGATGAAATCGGTAATATCGAGACGATTTCGTCTCGAAATCAGAAATCGAGACGATTTCGATGAAATCGAGACGATTTCGACGAAATCGAGACGATTTCGTCTCAACGACGTTGACGGCCCAAAAATGGCCACAATGCTCAAAAATCAGTCAAATCTAATCTAAAAAGCATGAAATTCTAAATTAAAGCATTCTAAATTTAGTTTAGACCCTTACCCATAGCCCGCGTCGGACCTCTCGTCGATCCAGTGCGCTATCTTGACCATCTTGTCTCCAGAGCTCTAAAAACTAGGAAAATGAACAGTAACAATGAATTAGGGTTTTACCCTATTTTTCTTAATTTTATTCAAAAACAATTAAAAACATTTCAAAATTTTTCTTTTTCGTGTTTTTACCTCAAACATTCGATTTGGGTAAAAACACGGAGGGGGCACCATAGTAAGCTGTCGTACGATTCGACCTAGAATCGTCACCTAAAAATGGAAATAATTTTTGCTTTCTCATAGATCGAGAAGAACTCATCTTTAACGCATTTTCCTCAAAAAAATTGCTAAAGAGGGGGCAAAATGTAGCACCCTAAAATTGGCGTAGTAAAAACTTAAATAATTACAATTACTCTAGTAAATATTCAAATTCAAATTTTAACCCCAAAACCGCTCCCAAACCGTCGTTTAACCCGTTTCCTCCTTTCTCGCACCATTTTTAGAGTTTGTTTTGACCGTTTGATGATATCGTTGCCGATCAGATGATATCGCCTCAGATCGGACGATTTCGTCTAGGCTAGGACGTCCAGATGATCTTGTCCCAAAACTGATTTTTCTCAATTAGCCTATGTTCCAATAGCATCTCTAATCTAGGCAGAAGCGTGTCTACACCGTTAGATACCCTCCCCGTTGGAGATCTCCCAAATTGGGATGATATCCAACCTCCTAACCTCCCTCCTAAGCCTATTTAAACTTAGGACTCCCCCTTGGCATCCCCCTAGCTAAAATTTCCTGTAACACAAGTTCTACGTGCATTAGACCGTCTTAAATTATTATTTGCCTCCATATTTGTCCAAATTTATTTGCAAGAACCTTAGTATTTTTCAGCCGGAGCAAGCTCAGTTCATCATGGACGATCCTGTTCAATTCGAGACGATTTCACACCAATTCGAGATGATCTCGATTGCAGTCTGCATTGGGGGCAATCAGTGCCCAGAGTTTACATTTCCTCATTATTTTTTGTTGCATTATTTTGTATTTAGTTAATCTTATGATTATTCTTTATTATTTTGCATCTTGGAGTTCACCCATGTAGTTTAATTGCATAATAAGGTCATGATTAGCTATTAAAGTGTTCCAACTTACTTGCATTTCTATTCAAGATTATTTGTTAATATCCTTATTGTTATTTTACATCATTATCCTCTATTAGCATTGCTGCATTTTTTGTATTCTGTGTCTATTTCTCTATTTGCAGGTCTCTAATGAATTCATCAGATCTTAGACGATCCTCCAGGTCGGAGACGATCCCATCAAATTCCAGACGATCCTTTCTGCTACAAAAATTAGAACCTCCATCAGACATCCGGATCAGGTATGGCTCTTTAATTTAGCTTTTTCTCTCTGTTTTCTATTCAAATTTGTTTTATGTATTTCATTTAGTCTACATTTTCATAATAGAGCAACTTAGATTCATTTGGCCAAACCTAGGACTCGAATGTTTAAAGATAAAACTAAACACATTAAACACATTCCCAACCTAGGCGTGGAAACTGCCATTCAAACGTTTCTTGGTGAACCCACCATCCGTCGAAAAATCACCATAATACACCTCCCTCGAGAGGCGAGACCTTCGCAAGGCCTCTCAGTCCAAGGTACCACGCCATCCTTTTCCCATCCTCCTTTCGGACACGGATCCTATAGACTGAAGGTAAGGATGCAAAAAAATTGGAGCGATACAGTATTTTCTTGATAACGTCTAGAATCGTGTAAAATAAACTATGGTTTGCACAAATTTAGAATGGTACAAAGCCAAAATATTTTTGGAAATGATGTCAACACTTCTATGATAAAGTCTGAAATCATGTAAAAGAAACTATGGATTGCACAAAGCTGAAATATTTTGGGCAATGATGTCAATACTTTCTTTATAAAGTTTGAATTGTGTAAAAGAAATCATGGATTGTACAAATTTGGGGTTCTTCCAAGAGTGAATCCATCAAAGAATATCCAAGGCTTGAATTCATTCCAAGAGATTTTTCAAGCAAAACAAAATTCCAAAGTCATTACATGCCACTTTAGAACATAATTTCTAGAGTCATAAATATCTTAGTGTCTCCAAATTGTTTTAATTAACACCATCAAGGTATAAAAATTATATCTATGACAAATAAATTGTAGTTGTTTGCCCATTTGTAGAATATTGTTATAGATCTATGGAGAAAATTTCAAACAAGTTCAAATTTCAAGCACAAGATGAAAGTAGGGCAATCCACATCAACAACAAACTAGCATGATGTGAAAATAACTAACTCTCTAGAGAATTTTTACCAGGATCTTTTTTATAATAGACCTATAGTTGTATTGTAAATCTAACACTACAAGATTCAAGAGAAACTCATAAATAGAGAGATAGAACTCTAAATGATGGTCAATTCTATAGAATTTTCCTAGGTGTATGTTGTATTCTTTCTATTGTTAATTAATGAGAAGTGATAGCTATTTAGCCTTCATTTCTAGTGTTATCACAAGTTTTTATGAATGATTTTATGCTTTGATTCAATTTTGTCACACTTTATGAATAGTTTATTTAGGAAAAGTAAATTTTGCTATTTGGGTTGCTATTGGATTACTTTTCATTAAAGTATTTTGAATGATTAATGAATATAATTATTAAATTGGCTAACTTTGTTATACATTTGACAATGGTTGATTTGTTAAGTATCATTGGTCTTTAATTTCAATAGGCTCTTATAGGTGTGTCGAATGTTGTTACACTATAACCTATCCACCATTTAATCATTTTTCTAAACTATTACTCTCTCTTAACCTTCTCTTTTATTACCCTCAACTTAAACCCATATTTTAATTTTGAAAGTATACCAAGAAGACAACCTTATCCAAATTTTGAATTGAGATAAATATCATTCATCCAAAATATTGGCTAAAGTCTAGGGTGCATTCTATAGACTAGGTATATTTTATGCCAACAAAAAGGTCTATTGGTTTTTTTCCAATGTATAATTGGGTGTAATGACTAAAAGAGAAGTGAAGAAGGATATTCCTTTGGGAGGGAAATGATTCAAGTAATTGTAGCATTTCAATTTTTATGTTTCATTTTTTATGAAGGGACATTGTAGGTTAACACATCTAATCACTTCAAGGAGTGTGTGTGCCTTTGTAGTTCTAAAAGGAATAAAATGTTCACCTAACTAGCCTAGTGAGGCTATAGGACTCCCCATACATGGTTCTAGGGTTAGAAATTTGTCACTTTGAATCAACATTATCTAAAGTCAATATGGAAATATTATGGCAACATTATATATATATATATACACACACACATATATGTATTTGTGTATATGTGTGTGTGTGAGGATATTATCTAATTAGAACTAGACACATGTCATCCCCCTACTCAACTAAGACGCATAGTGTCAACCCATATGGTAGAGTTTATTTGTACGAACATATGATATGTGGGAAGCCTTAATTTGTTGATTCACTCTCTAATATTTGATATTTAACTTTCTATGAATTTAAATTATAATTAGACAAATATTTGGAAGGCAATAAATTTTACATATAAAAACAAAATTATACCTATTTTTTAGATTTTATAGTTTTTCAAGCTCTATTCATTAGTGACATTAGCTCAAGGATTTGTTACAATGCCATGAAATATTTTTTTGTTTCAAGAGTATTCATTGGATGGTTAGTGCAATATATACCTTATTCCTATGGTCTCAATCAAATGATAATTATTAATAGAGTCCTACATATGTTTCTTGATGATTCAACTACTCATTTTTTAGATTGGAGGATAAATTATGGTCACCATATTGCATATCAAAAAATTTCTCATCAGAAGCTCAACATTTTTTATTTATAAGGTGGGTTCGTGATTTTATGTTTGTGGAATTTTTGATCAATTCTATGTATAATTAACAAGATTATATAGTAGAATTCATGATTAAGTTTCATTATCCTATTTGAGCATTCATTATGGGGGAAATGTTACCTTCTTTAATATCTCCTCTCCTTGACCCCTTAGCTTATACTGATGTAATACTATAGGTATGTGCAATGTAAGGCTACATGTATTGTATATGTAAGCCTACAAGAAATATTAATGTAATCATCCCTAGTGATATTAATCAAACAATTTGTATGATTAAACTTAATTATTGTTTTAACATATTATTAATTAAACTTTAAGCCAAGTTAGTCCAACTTGAGGTTTGTAAGAATTAGAGATTATGTACTTGCTATAATACCCCCAATCACTTATCCATTGTATAATTTTATGTAATTGGATATCATGAGGGTGTCTACAAGCATACACCCCTTCTTCCTATTTTAATTATGTATGCTATCCATTTTTTCTACTTGCCCTCTTTATTTTGAATCTATTCTCTTTTGCATTTGACTATGGTATTTTTGTAAAGTATTATAAAATCTAACAAATAGTATAAAAATAAAATGCAACCAAAATATAAGTAAAATGAAGGAACAATCAAGTTGATAAATATTGTTCTTTAGCATTTTCCTTCAAGAAATAAGAGAATATACCCATGAACTATTCTATGGAAATTTGATAATGGAAGGTTGATTCTATTAATAAAGGAAGTTACATTGTTTCTAATTGCAATAAATTGTGGATGCAAAATTCTATTTCATCTTGTTATATGATCAATTATGGATTCTTGTTTGTTGTTTTTTAGAGAAAGAAGTTTATATAAGCAATTATCCTTGGCAATTGAGGGAAAATTAGTTATTTTGATTCTTGAAACTTTTAAATTTAAAAAATAAACTCAAAATTATTTTGATAAATGATGGACTAGGGGTTAATTTTATCATAATATACAAATGTATACATGTGGATTATAAATTTATTCATTTAACTAATCTATAGATACTATTATATAGAGGAAATCCTTAGATAAAATAATTGGCATGAGTACTATTGATTATAATGTTAATATTTTTATGCTTTTTATTTTTCTAATGATAAGTGATGCAATTATTTGATTGCATATTTTTAATATACAAGAATTACATGCACTTGTAAGGTTGTATTTCAAAAATTGGAATAAATAAGGAATCCTTTTCAACATATGTTAATCTAACTAATATAAATGAAAAATAAATAAATCATTTAAGGTAAGGATATGAGGAATGAATGTAAAGTGTAAAAAGTAAAATATGAATAAAATAATGGCAAAGCTAGTGTATGATCAACTAAACCACAAAGAAATTACCAAATAATCACAACATGGTTTTCATTCATTCATTATATAAAATCAGTGAAAATAGGACAAACAAATAGATGATAATGCAATGCCATAAACACCATCAATTCATGCATCAAGAGGTATAAAAAATTGTTGAGAAATAAATTCCATGTGCAAATTTTCATTCATATAAAAAAAAATTACAATCACAAAAATGTAGCATTGGTATCTCTAAAAATGGCCAAAACAATGTTTCAATGAGCCGAAGGTTCTAATTTATAGCAATGAGGCAAAATTTCATATTAAAATAATTTATTTTTACCACTACATCACAACTTGATGAACAATTAATTTTTTTATGGATCATCACTTTTTTATAGATCACAAATTTTTGAAGGGTTGTTAGATGGATTGTAGCTTACTAGAAATGGTTGATTTTTAGGTTCTCTTATTTTTCACTACCTAGTGACTATAAAATAACTCGTGTGTATTATTGAGTCCTATCAAATATTTAACTTCCATTCTCTATTACTAATATAATTCTCCTTTCTCACCTAACACCCTCTATTCAACCACAAGTTCTAAATGTTTGTATCAAATATAGTATCTTGTATTCAATTTTTGGTCACTTAAAAGGAAATCAACTTTGATTGATGATGAATCTAAAATAATACTTCATTTATTTTGTTGTGGAGTTGAAACAATTATCAAAATTATAAAACTAAAGGTGGAAATTGTAGGTCAAAAGTTGCCCTCATAAGTAAATCTTGATAAATAAATCCATCTTTTCAGTTTTGCAAACAATCTTGCCAAGGTAATCAGCTTAAAATTTCCTAAACAACATATGCAAAGGGCTCAAAGTCTTGAATACATCAAAATAGGGCTATAATCAAAGGTGCACAAATCATAGTAATAAATATGAGGCTAGAATTAGTGCAAAGTGTGAAGTTAACTAAGTTATAAATTTTTTGGTAATGTACAAACTGAGGATTATTCATTGCTAGACCTAACATAAACTAAGAACTCCAAGCAATGCATAAATATAGAATTGATTTATTTTGGATATTTGTGAAAAGTGATGTCATCCAAGATATAAAAAAGTCTAAAATAGAGAAATTTATAGCAACATAGCTCTAATTTGGCACAAACCTAAAATAGAACGAAGTTGGATCTTCTAATTAGTGCACCTCAATAGTGCATAAAGACAAAGACTTTATAATATTGGGCCCCACATGTTTTGAAGGATTGAGTATGCACAAGATCAAAAGAGGCATAATCCCAGAGTTTGCTAAGCCATGATATTAGTCAAACTTCCCAAAAGTTTGAATTTGATACCAAAGGCTCTTGAATTAGCCATGTAAGTCTACTACTATTACAATTTTTGGCATTAATATTTGATCTACTCAAAAATGTGCCCTTCTAAAAGAATAATTTCAAGCTCAAAGGATTATTGAAAACCTTTACTTAAGAACACCATCACATACATGAACATAAGGAATAAAACATCTATATCATTCTGCTCAAACCAACAACCAAAGCACATGCCATAGCAACAAACAAGCTTAACAACATTTAATTAAACTAGCAATGCATTCCATAAGGTATACCTTGATGATATATGTTTTCCAAATATGCAAATTGCACTCGTTGTCCCTCTCTAGTTCGTGTATCCTCCACGCTCTGCTATGATTCTCCTATTTACTTCCCTTACTTTCTCTGTTATCAATCCTCCTTTGTTTTGAAATTTATTCTCCTCGAAAATTATTCCCAACCATCTATTTGCTAATAGTACATTTTAATTCTAAATGACCGAAGCATTGGCCACTTGATTAATAAAAATATTTATAATATAAATTATTAACATTATAAAATATCCAAAGCAACCATATAACATTATTTCTTATGGAGTGAAGACATAATATTATTATTTTTTAAATAATTATTTCTTTTCCAATGTTATCTATTAACATTTTGAAATAATCAAATCAATTTATTACCTTCTAAAGAATTTAATTTCTATTCATATCACAAGCTAATATTACTTACTAGCCCTAGTATTTGTATGAAGGTATTATTAATTACCCTTAATTAATAATTCCTTCCATGGTGGCTCCTTGCCAAAACCAAATTAAGCAAATACATATAACTACGAATGCTTATAGGTAAAATAGTTAAATATGCTATACCATAAAGGATATTATTTATCTTTTCAAGGCATCCGAACATAAGAAGATAAACATTAGGTAAAGCATATACAAAACAAAGAAAGCATTCATCCATAGAATATTTTATGATAACTTCCATATTATCAACTTTGTTTAAGGTGACTCCATTACCCCTATGGAAATTTCCTTGTCGATGGAATGATTTTAAATAAGCATATTATGAGATGTAACTATATGTGGTAACCACTTGTTACTTGGTTAAACCTTACCTTAAATTCATTGTCACATAATTTCCCTTTTTTTTAATCTCATTATTGGTGGTTGACTTGCTCACCCACCCACGAGAGCACCTGGTCCTACATCCAAGCACAACATCAATAGTATGATATCCACATATCATTTAATCAAAAGAACAAGTGCATAAAATCATCCAAATGCATCAAAAATAAGTACTAAATCATCATTTATAAATACACAGTTCATCTCATAAAATATTCCTTCCAAGGTGGGTCATGATAGTATCAGAGCTACCATTAGCTAATTATTAGCCACCATTGGCCATTATTGGAGAGTATTGGAGTATTTGGAAGAAGAACAATGTTAGCAAAAAGAGCAATATTTATAGAATAAAAAATATTATTGAAGTAAATGGTAAGGAGATCAATGTTAGATTTAAGAGCAATTCTTATGGAAGGTGACTAGATTATCCATATGAAAAAATGCATGAGGATTATAGCCACAAAAAGTGAGCATTGAGAAGGAGAGCATCATTAGCTAGAAAATCAATGTTTATAAGAGGTGAGGATATTTTCCTTGTGAAAAATATATGTGGGGATTATATCAAAACAAAATGAGTGTTAGTAAAGCATATTAATTAAATATGTAGAGATTACCATCCATTGGATTTAGAGTAGAGTAAGATAAGCAAGAAGAATTGTAGAGGAGAGAAGCCAAAGTTAGAGTTGAAGTGGAGGGGAAATACTAGAAATATTGAATATGTAGGATGGACAAGGAAGACAAGTGAGAAATGTAACATTTGGAGTAATAATTGCAAGGATTATTAATGTAGAAAAGAGTGATAAAGAAAATGCTTTGAGTTGTGGAATTGTATTTCCAATTCTAGTGTGAATGTCATAAAGATAGTGCATGGGCTAAGGCAAGCACAAGCATTAAGGTAATATTTGAGCTACTTGATAAATTAAAGGATTAAATTTAATGCTTGACATATATTCATATTTGATAATTTATAAGGAAAGGATTATATAAAGAGTTTACGATAAATATTTTGGGAAGTTATATTATTTGGAATTATATATGGAGTGAAGAAGTATTTAAAGGAAGGAGATATACTATTAATTGAGGAGAGAAAAATTAATTAATTGGAGGAATTTATAATAAAATAATTAAATATTTAAATTAATATTCGAAGAATATTAAAAGAGAGATAAAATAGATAAAGTTGATTTATGTTTACAGTTGATTATTGATTAAAGAAAATTATTAATATATTTGAAAAAAATATTTTATTATTTCAAATTATTGAATGAAATTAAATTGAGTTAAATATTAGGGATGATGGTATTGAAGAGAATTGTTGAAAAACATTAATTTTAATATTAAAAGAAAGAGAAATAATTAAATTTGAATACTAAAGGAAAATTTGAAGAAGGAAAGACTTTTTTAATATTAAATTTGAAAGTAACAAGGAATTCTACCATGAAGGAAATTAATTATATTTATTAAATTTGAAGAAGTATTTGAAAGAAAAAATGTTTGAATAGATTACTAAATACAATATTTTCAAAATATATTTGAGAAGAGAATATTAAACTAAGATAAATAATTGCATAATTATTCAAAGGACTATTGTTGAAAGGAATGTCTAATTATAGATATTGCTAACGAGAAGTTTTCTATCATGGTAATTACAAAAAGAAAGCAAACAAAAAGGTAAACAAACAATCAAAAGTATGTGTCACCAAAGGTTAGTATGGATGAAGAGAAACAAATAGAAATACAAGGACATGAATTATCAAAAACAAATGAAGAAGAGAAACAAGTTAGAAATTCATATTTTCAAGAAGTTGAAAATTTCTTAAATATTCAAAAGCAAGATGAAGATTTTTCAACACTTAAAGACTATTTCAATAATGTTATCAATGAAGTTGATGATTGCTTTGAATATGTTATTACATTACCTATTGATATGGGGAAGATAATACTATATATATATATATATATATATATATATATATATATATATATATATATATATATAACAAATGAAGAAGAGAAACAAGTTAGAAATTCATATTTTCAAGAAGTTGAAAATTTCTTAAATATTCAAAAGCAAGATCAAGACTTTTCAACACTTAAAGACTACTTCAATAATGTTATCAATGAAGTTGATGATTGCTCTGAACATGTTATTACATTAACTATTGATATGGGGAAGATAATACATACATACATACATACATAGACATATATACATAGACATATATATATATATATATATATATATATATATATATATAAATTAATAAGGTGAAGCGTAAAAAGCAAGAAAATATTTTGCATGTCAAATCCATAATGAAAAATACAAGTTGTGACACAAAGGATTTGAGACCCATAATGATATATGCATGTTGCAACACTAGTGATCTTCATCAAAAGAAAATTTTTAATACATGTAACAATTTTTACAATACAAATTATTCAAAATATATAAAGACTCTTGTGAGTTGTGATTTGAGACCCATAATAGTAGATATATGATGTGAGATAAGAGTTCAAGGAACATATATAACATGTGAAACAAGGCACTTAGGCATTGCTTGTGAATACAAAGAGTTTACAAAAATTATGTGAAAATAAATATCATAATGATATCAATAACAGTGATAGGAATATTAGTATAGAATTTTTGATAGGGTATAGTGACACAAATTCAAAAAAAATGGTAAATAATAAAGCCAAAATATGAAGACTATGAACAAACAAGTCATAATGAATAAGGGATTAACAAAAGTAATTGTGAAATAAAGAATGTTAGGAGAAATATCAATGGAACTAATTTTGATACAAGAAAATTTGAGACAAGTAACAAATGTAGACATTATGATAGGCATGTGCACAAGATAGAAAGATGTTGGGATATCCATTGTTGTAAAATTTGAGGTAACAATCATCCTCAAAGATATTATTGGTATAAAATTTAATAATAATATGAATTATGGATGACTAAGCATGCATGAATGGGATAAGGTTAAAGAAATGATAACAAGGATAACACTAATTGTATTTTTTATGAATGTTTTCCAATTCTAGATATGGCTAGAAAAAAGGTTTGAATATTTTCAACAATTGATCTAGAATGAACAAAATAATTACCAAAGTTAAAATAATCTAGAATGCTTCATCAAAGTTAGATCAATAATACCAAATCACATGAAGAAAAATAACATTCTTACCAAATAATTTAATGGGTGTTATAAGTATTACATTATTTTATACCTTTCAAGAATATTGCAAGTACCATGTAAATAGTTTAGTTTAATCATGTAAATATTTTTGTATATAGTAGGTGTCATGTAAGTGAAGAGTTATGTAATTATTTTTCTTTTAGTATGTGTAATAATTAATTTTATTTTCTTATGTGGATGTGTGGAGTCAATAAGATATTTTTATTATGTGGAGTCATTAATATATTTCTCCCATGAGAAATATGAAGAGTTAGATCTCTTGTGTATTTGAGGAGATGAAGAGTTTATGTAAGTAGAAAGGTCAAGAGTTATGAATGTGAAGAGTCTCATATCCATGTTGTATATATACTAAATACAAATAATTGTAATTAGTAAGATAGTGAGAATAACCCTTGCATCACATGGTATTTGTATTGTCTGTATTAAAATATTCATCAATAATATTTTTCAGTTTGTTATTGAATGCATGCATTTATGTGAATATTTTATATTACTAAATCTTGTGAGAGAATAGTTGGATTTCTAACATAGAATAAGGAGCTAAATATATTATGACCAAAAAATATAATGTGAAAGGACATCCTCGTGAGGTAGAACTACCATTAGATACATAACTATAGGTGGCATCCAACCTAGCACATGATATAGAAAACATTGATGCCTATGTGGACCCTTTGCAAACCCTAACTCACATGTTGTTTTAAATGGTCATGTCATCAACCTCATATGGTATGAATGTGCTACATAATTACCTATAGAAATTTCAAAAGGTATTTGATCAAATATTAATAAAGGTATTTCTATCAATAGACTAGTTTCCCACTCTCAAAATATAGGTGGATGATAGAGGGAAGAGAATGTCATTTGATAAACCATATCCTACAAATCCAATTGATCATGTAACAACATAGTTAAACTATGTAACCCACTCTTCTTTCCTAAATTAGTAATGGTTGAGCCATGTAGGGTTGAAACTATTGATTCCCAAAAGTGGCATGTACTCACAAAGTTGCATTTCAATAATTAGAATTAAAGGATGTATCCTTTCCAATCTCTACATTAAAAATAAATAAAATATGACAAATTTAATAATTCACAATATTTTCCAAAAATAAACAAAATCAATCCATTCACCCAAATATTATACAAAAGGTATAAAAGGATAAATTAAATAAAAAGAGATAGAGATATGGAGGCATATTTAGGCACCATATACAATAACTATATTATCCATTGGTAAGATTTATAACACTTTTATGATGAAATGAGTAGTAGTTGGGGGTACTTATACCAATACCAAATCCCCAATTACACAAATGAACTTATCCATAAACTAACATAAAAAGAAAGGATTTAAGCTTAATTACAAGTTTATAAGATGTTTTTAACCATAAAAAGATTAATTGTGACTTGTAGGACTTACATAATAAAATATTACAATAAATACAATATATTGTACAATTCTTGTGCTTATGCCTATCCATTATTGCATCATACAATGTTGGCCTTGGCCATGAATTAGATTTCACTTTCAATACCCCCTCATATTTGAACTAAGGAACCAAGGAGATAAGACATTAGTAACAATAATATCTCCCAATGAAATGGATGCTCTAGTGGGACTCCACATTTGTATATATTTATTTAAATCCCCCTCATAATCTAAAATCCACTACTATAAAAGTGCTTCCTACAAAATATTGTCCTTAGGCTAGACCATATTCATCATTGGCACTATTAGAAACTCCCACATGCATCCAAAATACACATTCACTATGGATTCAAATAAAGAAGAAAATTCAACTTCACCACCTCCTCTAAAGATACTCTCTAATTTTCCATAGTTTCATTATGAATTGAAGGTAGATATTTTATTCTTTCAACACACATCACCCTATTTGAACACTTCCTCTTGCCCTTGGGCCACCTAATTTCAATCACCAAGGAAAGACTTTGCATAAACCTACTTAAACAAAGAGCTAAAAAAAACCTAATACGAGTACAAATATAAGAAATAGAAGGAAGATATCTTCATGAACAATCTTAATCAATTTTCCAAAGGAGGAAGATATATTGACTAAAGCACATCCAAAATCCTTTTCTTGTAAGCCTCTAAAAGACTTAAAATTTATTGAAACTATATTAAATCCAACTATATCTCACAAAATATTAGGCCAAATATTTGGAATACATGTACTATTATAAATCTACCCTTACAAAATAAAGTAATATGATTTAAGAATTATTCTATACAATTTAGTATCTAATATTAAAATTGGCCCATAATTTGATGTCATTAATGCATAGATCTTGAAAAGTCATGGTATTTGAAAAATGGGCTCAAAACAATTTTGTATGCAAAATTTATGGCCTTCATAAGTTTTTTCCTAATAATGCTAAATTGAAAAATTTAATTTATTAAACCTTAGGAAAGAAATGTCAAGTCACCATTTGTCGCATGTCCTCTACTCATTCATTAATGGTGACCACTCATTATTTGCCACCTAGGATCCATTGGTATACTAAAAATCTTAAATCTACATTTTTATGATTGGTTGAAGAGGTTTAAGTATTTTAAAAAGTAGACACATAAGAGTGCCACATTGGTCTTTAGAGAGCTAAGTGTATGGTTTCTTTTCAAAAGAATACTAGAGAGACTTGAAATCAGGTATACTAAGTTCTAAGAACAAAGAGTAGGCCATCTTTCCACCATTGTGTTTGAGAGTAAAATCCAAGCCCCATCTATTCATATTCTTTTTCAATAGCAAAAATAACTTCAATTTAGTTTAGACATGCAACATATGTATCCTAGTTTCTTATTGAAGGTCATATTGCCTCTACATATGATTATCTTTTTTTTTTTATTGGTAAAAAACTTCATCAAAAGTGGGTTTTGAAAGAGGCCCCAAAACCTTATTACATCAGGTCAGCAAACCACACATACGGCCAAATGATAGGCCAACTAAAAAACACATTAAAATAACATCCAAAATAGGAAATTTAAAAAATCTCGCCCAAGAAGGAAATTTAAAAAATCCCACCCAAGCAAGAAATTTAAACTAGGAAATTGAAAAATCCCACCCAAATTAGGAAATTTAAAAAATCCTGCCCAAAGCAGGAAATTTGAAAAATCCTGCCCAAGAAGGAAATATAAACTAGGAAATTTAAAAAATCCCACCCAAAGTAAGAAATTTAAAAAATCCTTCCTAGGCAGGAAAAATCTACAAATGACTATCTTAAATGCCTATGATATCCTTTGTATTACCTACAACTCTTGCAAAAAATAATGGGATAAATCAAACCTATACCCTCCTCATCACAAGTCATCAAAAATACCATGCCATTGGGACATACCATAGCAATTTCAAGGTATTAAAATATATTTTTTCTTTATTATCGTAAATAATATTAATGCTACATTCTAGCAAAAATGTTATTATTACCCATGGATCAAACCTTGATCTTCCTTGACTAATGTCTTAATAATCATTCAGCTAGCCACAATAGTGCTCTTCCTTTTTGGTGTGAGGTGTGTTCCTTCTCCTTTAAGAGGGTAACTAGGTTCCTTTGAGGAGGATGCTAAGTCAAAGTGTGATGCTGGAGCATCCGGTGGTCATGGAGCAATCTTGCATCCTCCAAATCATTTAATTGTTCGCTTTTATTTCTAAGTATTTGTGTTGGGTTTGTTTCAAATCTTGGCCCAAGAGGGAGTTTTCGTAAGAAAAGAAAAAGAAGGAGAAGTTTTAGAGTAAAGGGCTCAAGTTGCGTTGGGGTCGCGAAATCGCGACCCCAAGGCGTCGGAAGGGCAATGGCCGGTTTGAGTCGCGATATCGCGACATGTCGCGATATCGCGGCTCCTTTTTGCCTTGGTGAAGGCAAAGGGACAGTGGGTCGCGATATCGCGACATGTCGCGATATCGCGACATGTCGCGATATCGCGACTTGTTCCGCCAAGGTGAAGGCAAAGGGACAGTGGGTCGCGATATCGCGACATGTCGCGATATCGCGACATGTCGCGATATCGCGACTATTTCCGCCAAGGTGAAGGCGAAGGGACCGTGGGTCGCGATATCGTGACATGTCGCGATATCGCGACAAGTTTGAAGACAAGCTTGTGACACGCGTCAAAGCAGAAACGGAAGTTAATTAAATGCAGACACGCGTCCTCCACGTGTATTAAAGTGACACGGTCAGCCGAAGACAAAGCAGAAAAGGAAATTAATTAAACGCGCGGGCTGCCACGAAGATTGAAATTGAATTTCGCGACCGCGTGTATTAAAGATGGGGATGGTCTTCACAACAGTACAGAGCATGGACGTTATGGGCGAAACAGAGGCGCGGAAGGACGATCTGACCAAGGCGGCGTTTGCAGGTCAGAGAAGAGCTTTAATGAGGGTTTCATGGTGGGTAAGGCAGGGGCATTTATTGTGAGAAAATTTGAGGAGTTCGACCGAGGGAGAGAAAAAAATTATTAGAATTTGAATTTGTTAGGCAGGGCATTGATGGCCGAGAGGATCGGGAGCCTCGTTAAAAACCCGAAATGCTGTAAGGATGGGGATGGTGAAGTTCGGGATTGGGGGGGAGAAGTGTGATACTGGAGAGAATACTGTAACCCGTATCATGCTATTTTTTTTTTAATGAAATTACCATGAAATTACTGTGAAATTGTTTGTGTGAATCCCGGCTTGCCATCAGTGGTATCAGAGCGGGAGCTCCTGAGCGTGTAACAGATCGCCGGAGAGAGGCAGTTGCACCAGGATCTGTGGAAGAATTCTTGAAAAAAAATAAATAAATAATAAATAATACAGAGACAAAAATATATATATATATATCATGCCTCCACGAAGGAACCGTGGCGGAGCAGGAAATGTGGTACCGGCCGAAGACTTCCGGGCCTTGCAAAGACAAGTTCAAGCCTTGCAAGCAGAGTTACGCAGAAGGCGCGAACCCGGAGGGGAAGAGGAAAGTGAAGATGAAGTTGAAGAGGAAGAACAGTCTGAGGAAGAAGCAGAAGCTGTGGATCCTGCTCGGGCCCGGTTGTATAAGGCCATCTCTCAGATTGGAAAACAGCCAAAAATGGAGGTGTCTACCTACTCGGGAAATCGAATCCGTAAGAAGTGATTGACTCGGATAAATGATTTAGAGGAATATTTCGAGTATGAGGAGATTGAAGACCCTAACCGGGTCAGATTTGCTAAGACCAAGTTAAAGGGTCATGCCAAGGATTTGGTGGAGGGGAATGCGATTGGAGAGAAACAGAAGGGGGAAAGAAAGAATAACAAGATGGGATAAAATGGTGGAGAAGCTTAAAAGACAGCTTCATCCCGACAGATTACGAGTTGGATCTCGCTAAGAAAAATGCGAGCTTGGAGACAGACAAACAAAACCCGTCCAAGAGTACACTGAAGAATTTTACAAAATTTCTATTAGAACAGGGCATTTAGAGGCAAATAAAGAGAAAGTAGCCCGTTACATTAATGGGTTGAGGCTTGGTATCCAGGAAGAACTGAGCCCGGTTCGAGTAAACACCATTGAGGATGCCTATCAATTTGCCTTGAAGGTAGAAGAAAAGTTAAACAAGCGGTTTGAAGGCAAGCAAAGAGGAAGAGGCCGAGGTGGAAGGACTGGTGGGAGGACCAGTGGAGAAAAGTACAAGGATCCGAAGAAGACTGGGGAAGCCAGAGAGTAACCAGGACCAAAAAGAC
Organism: Wollemia nobilis; assembly: GCA_028583015.1. NCBI lineage: Eukaryota > Viridiplantae > Streptophyta > Pinopsida > Araucariales > Araucariaceae > Wollemia > Wollemia nobilis. The sequence continues at coordinate 5,220,413 of JAQPPZ010002224.1, forward strand.
GAAGATGTTTATCAGCCCCGAGATCGTAACGACTACCCAAGAGGACGGGGTGGATCCTGGACGAGGGTTTGGAAGGGGAGTATTTCGTGGAACATGTTTCCACTGTGGTGAAGAAGGACACAGGGCATTTGAATGTCCACAACACCGAGAAAGAACAAACAAGAGGCCTGAGGGCCCAGCCAGAGCTACTGTGGCAGAGGAGGATGCTCGAATCTGAGCATTCCGAAGAAGCGGAGAGAGGAGAAACAATGGTTGTAAGAAGAGTCCCGTTGAACGAGGAGAAGGACACGGACTCAGAGGAAAAGTTTATTCCGCACTAGATGTAAATGTGCGGGCAAGGTTTGCAATATCATTATTGATAATGGTAGCACGGATAACCTGGTTTCAGAGGAAATGGTTACGAAGTTACAGTTAGAGAGGAAGAAACACCCACACCCATACCGGGTCGCATGGTTACAAAAGGACCACGGAGCCTTGGTCAATGAGCAAGTGTTCCGTTAAATTTAACGTTGGGAAGTATTGTGATGAGGTCCTCGTGTGACATCTTACCCATGGATGTTTGCCACATGTTGCCGGGGAGACCCCGGCAGCTTGACCGGAGTGCAAGACATGATGGCCGTGCCAACACCTACTCATTGACAAAGAATGGTGTACGCCATAAGCTAAAGCCCATGAAGGAGGCAGATGAAAAGGTGTGTAATATTTCCAAAGTCTGTTTAGTTGAGGGGAGAGAGTTTCTGAATGGGTTAAAGCATGAACATTTATGTTATGCAATAATTCCAAGAGTTAGGGGGAAGGAATGCCGGGATACCCCAACAGAAGTTCTAAATCTGCTGGAGGAATTTCCAGACATTGTGTCTGACAATGTGCCTGAGGGCTTACCCCCTGTGAGAAAAATTAGCCACCATATAGACTTAGTACCAGGATCAAGCCTCGCCAAATAAAGCCGCACACAGGATGACACCCGTAGAGACCGAGGAGTTAAATAGACAGGTCCAAGAATTATTAGAAAAGGGATTAATTCGGGAAAGTTTGAGTCCATGCGCAAGCACTCGCAGTGGTCGGGCGCCAAAGAAGGATGGAGAATGGAGGATGTGTACGGATTCACGGGCCATCAACAAAATTACTATTAAGTACGGATTCCCATTACCAAGAATGGATGATATCATGGATCTGTTTAAGTGGAGCCGAGTACTTCACAAAGATTGACCCGAAAAGTGGGTATCATCGGATCCGTATCCGAGAGGGGGATGAATGGAAGACAGCCTTCAAGACAAGAGAAGGCCCCGTTTGAGTGGTTAGTCATGCCCTTTGGACCGTCCAATGCACCAAGTACCTTCATGCGGCCGATGAATGAAGTACCGAAAGAATTTCTCGGGAAAGTTTGTTATTGTTTATTTAGATGATATATTGATATTTAGCCGGACCCTGGAGGAACACCCGATGCATATCGAGAGAGTCTTTGAAAAACCGCAAGAAGAACAGGTTATTAATAAATTTGAAAAAGTGTAATTTTGTCAAGAAGGAATTGGTATACTTGGGGTTTGTAATCTCAGCAGTAAGGCCCGAAGATGGACCCCGAAAAGGTGAGAGCCATCATTGAATGGCCTACTCCAAGGAGCACAACAGAAGTGAGGTCATTCCATGGTCTCGGCCGTTTTTATAGGAAGTTCATAAAGAACTTCAAGCAGGATTTGTGCACCTCTCACCGAGACAATGAGGGGAGATAAAAAGGAGTTCAAATGGACATCATGGGCTGAAAGGAGCTTTGACACATTGAAGAGAAAAGTTACAGAACAACCTGTTTTGGCACTTCCAGACTTCAACAAGGTATTTCAGGTGGACTGTGATGCCAAGTGGCAATGCAATAGGGGCGGTACTGAGTCAAGGAGGCAAGCCAGCTTGCTTATTTCAGTGAAAAGTTAAATGATGCTCGGAAGAAGTATTCTCGTCTATGATCAAGAATTTTATGCTATAGTTCAGTGCCCCGAAAAAGTGGAGACATTATTTATTACCAAAGGAGTTTGTGTCGTTTATCGACCATCGAGCTTTGCAATACATTAACAATGTACAAAACTGAACCAAAGGCACATGAAATGGGTGGAGTTCCTCCAAAGTTATACCTTTGTACTAAAGCACAGTAGTGGGAAGTCAAACAGGGCTGCGGATGCCTTAGCGGCATGCGCACTCACGACCAGATTGACAGTGGAAGTAGTGGGGTTTGAAGAACTGAAGGATCTATACCCTGCAGATCCGGATTTTGCAGAAGCCTGGAAGGCTTGCTCAATACCTCTTACCATAGATAGAACAAAATGGTTGGATTTCTTAATCCAAGACGGGATGCTGTTCAAGGGCAAGAAGTTGTGCATTCCCGAAGTTCCATGCGGGAGAATATAATCAAAGAAAAGCACAGCGGAGGATTGGTTGGGCATTTTGGTAGGGATAAGACCATTGCCTTGGTTGAGGAAAATTACTACCGGCCACAACTTCGGCAATATGTACGGAAGTTTGTGCAAAGTTGCAGAATATGCCAGATGGCAAAGGGTGTGAAACAAAATACGAGGTCGTACTCAACCATTACCCCGTGCCTCGAGAGACCATGGGAGGATGTAAGCATGGATTTTGTCCTTGGATTGCCGAGAACACAGAGAGGAAATGATTCAATATTTGTGGTGGTGGACCGGTTCTCCAAAATGGCACATTTTATTCCCCGCCAAAAGACAAGTGATGCAGCTCACATTGTCGGGTTGTTCTTCAAAGAAGTGGTACGACTTCACGGTTTTCCGAGAAGTATAGTTTCATACAGAGATACAAAGTTTGTTAGGTATTTCTAGAGAACTCTGTGGAAGAAATTGAAGACAGACTTGAAATTCAGTTCAGCATACCATCCACGAGATAGATGGACAGACGGAGGTGGTCAATAGAAGCCTGGGCAATTTACTGCGGTGTTTGATAGTGGATCAACCCAAGGGATGGGATTTAGTCTTACCACAGGCAGAGTTTGCATATAACAGTTCAGTTAATAAAAGCACAAATAAATCACCGTTCCAGATAATATATGGAAACAGCCCGAGGAATGTGTCTGAGCTAAGAAAGTTGGACAGAAGAGAAAAATGTAGTGCCGAGGCAGAAGAATTTGCAGAGCATATAAAAAGTCTGCATGAGGAAGTAAAAAGACAGATTACAAAAATGAACAGTCAATATAAGACAAGGGCATACCAGAAGCGGCGGTTCAAGGAGTTCGAGATTGGAGATGAGGTTATGGTGTATCTCAGGAAGGAGAGATTTCCTGCCAAGACTTACAATAAATTGAAGATGAAAAAGTTTGGGCCATGCAAAATACTGGGAAAGCGGGAGTCAGGAAATGCGTATGAAGTGAAATTGCCGAGTTGGCTTGATATTTCACCTATTTTTAATATTTCAGATCTCGTGGAATATCATGAGGGAGAAAGTACAGACATGCAAAGTCCAGAACCATGGCAATTTCCAGCCTCTACTCCAAGCACAGATGAGGCCGAGGAAATATTAGATACCCGTGAAGGCCGGAGCACCCGAAGCAGGCAGTATACTGAGTACTTGATCAAGTGGAGGGGCAGACCAACTGAAGATGCAACTTGGTTGTCGAAGGCGGAGGTTGACCGCTTGGGTCTCCCCTTAGCCGAACAAAAGTGAGGGTCACTTTTTTTATTCTACCCCGGGTGTCTGATGCAGGAGCATCCGGTGGTCAAGGAGCAATCTTGCATCCTCCAAATCATTTAATTGTTCGCTTTTATTTTCTAAGTATTTGTGTTGGGTTTGTTTCAAATCTTGGCCCAAGAGGGAGTTTTCGTAAGAAAAGAAAAAGAAGGAGAAGTTTTAGAGTAAAGGGCTCAAGTTGCGTTGGGGTCGCGAAATCGCGACCCCAAGGCTTCGGAAGGGCAATGGCCGGTTTGAGTCGCGATATCGCGACATGTCACGATATCGTGACATGTCGCGATATCGCGGCTCCTTTTTGCCTTGGTGAAGGCAAAGGGACAGTGGGTCGCGATATCGCGACTGTTTTCGCCAAGGTGAAGGCGAAGGGACAGTGGGTCGCGATATCGCGACATGTCGCGATATCGTGACTGTTTCCGCCAAGGTGAAGGCGAAGGGACCGTGGGTCGCGATATCGCGACATGTCGCGATATCGCGACAAGTTTGAAGACAAGCTTGTGACACGCGTCAAAGCAGAAACGGAAGTTAATTAAATGCAGACACGCGTCCTCCACGTGTATTAAAGTGACACGGTCAGCCGAAGACAAAGCAGAAAAGGAAATTAATTAAACGCGCGGGCTGCCACGAAGATTGAAATTGAATTTCGCGACCGCGTGTATTAAAGATGGGGATGGTCTTCACAACAGTACAGAGCATGGACGTTATGGGCGAAACAGAGGCGCGGAAGGACGATCTGACCAAGGCGGCGTTTGCAGGTCAGAGAAGAGCTTTAATGAGGGTTTCATGGTGGGTAAGGCGGGGGCATTTATTGTGAGAAAATTTGAGGAGTTCGACCGAGGGAGAGAAAAAAATTATTAGAATTTGAATTTGTTAGGCAGGGCATTGATGGCCGAGAGGATCGGGAGCCTCGTTAAAAACCCGAAATGCTGTAAGGATGGGGATGGTGAAGTTCGGGATTGGGGGGGAGAAGTGTGATACTGGAGAGAATACTGTAACCCGTATCATGCTATTTTTTTTTTTAATGAAATTACCATGAAATTACTGTGAAACTGTTTGTGTGAATCCCGGCTTGCCATCAAAGTGTTAGTTGTGCACCAAAATATAGACACTTAATATCAAGGTAGAGCATATACAAAATAATATTTTTGAATTAAAAACTAGTGGGAAAAATAACAGGCCAACATAAACCTAGATAAAACTTGAGACTCAGATCCCTCCTTGATAGAATTTGTCCTCCAACAAATACTTTAATATGTTGTAGCTTCTATAAATATAAACATTAGGCATCACAAGAGCATGTGCAAAATTTCTAAGTAAATATTATCAAAATATCTATTGATATTCAAATACAATCTCACTGAAGCTCAATCAAGATTTTAATTGAAGTATTAGGAGCACAACCATTAACATATCATTGATAATTCAAAGTATATTTGTACATTGTACTTAGGCTAAATATAGTCGAATATTTCTATCAAATAATATCCCCTAAATGATAGCTAACAACTGACAAGATAGCTAACCATAAGATATTCACTAAACAAATATATTAGCAAATAATTAACATAGGATAGAAACTTACCACCTAGGAGAATTTACATATTACCAATTAAGGTAATAGTAATAATTACTCTCACATAGTAACTCTAACACCCCTCTTATTATGTTATTTGGGATAATGTATATAACTCCACCTTAATGTGAATGAGATATAATGAAAGATGCTTTTATGCTAGCTCTGTCTTTGGCTCCAACTCTAGCTCATGGCTCTGGGTCTAGCTCTAAGGTTACCTTTGGAATAGTACCTCTGGAACTATGACTGGATATGCCTATGGAACTACCTCTGGATCTGCTTGTAAGTCTACCTCTAGATCATTGTCGCTGGGTCTACCTTTAGGTCTATCACTGGGTCATTGCCTCTGGGACTTCCACTCGATCTATCACTGGATCTGCCTCTAGGTCTACCATAGGTTTTACCTTTTCTGTAGAAGCCATACAATATTTCTTTCATCTTGGTCCATTGTGTGAGATTTTTCCATCCACAATCAATATGAACCTTGTTGGCCATTTTCACTTTGTACCAACAATTTATAGAGGAGTGATTATTACATCCACAAGAATCACAAGGATGTAGTTTCCAACACCTAGCTGCTACATGTCGTGTTCTTACACAATGACTGCAACAATGCTTTATAGGAGTTGTAGGAGATTTAGGTTTTACAAATATGGTTTTACTGGTACTTGCTTGTCCATCCTAGCCAAGGCCTTCATTCTTTGGCCTGACTTATGGCATTATAGAAATTTTAATGCCTTGCCTATGTTTACCTAATCCTTCACCATTGAATCCCATTTTTTTCATTAGTTTGGATCCAATGACTTTGATGTGTTTTTCAAAACATCCAAGTTTATCTTCATCAATGCTTTTAACAATATGGTATTTGTCACTATTGATGAGAGTATGGAGCTCATTTTGAGGATTTTTAATTTTTAAGTCACTAATGTCGTAAGCAAAATATGCTTTTGTGATGAGATCACCTATGCTACAACTAATATCTGCCCTTATAGGCAGGAGGTCACCTATATCACAACAAGCATTGGCTACAATGGACTTAAGGTCACTTGTGTCACAACAAGCATTCGCCACCATGGGCTTAAGGTCACTTGTGTCACAACAAGCATTCACCACCATGGGATGAAGGTCACTTGTGTCACAACAAGCATTTGCCACCATGGGCTGAAGGTCACTTGTGTCACAACAAGCATAGATCATTAAGAGCATTATCTCTGATTCCTCACTGATTTCCCTTTTCTTTTTATATTTGGTAATATCAAGTGAAACAAATGACATGTATATTGCCCTTAAAATGCCAATAGGGATTAGAGCACCATTGTTTTGAAGATCTTCACAAGACTCAAAATATTTGAGAATGGCTTTTACACCACTGCATAGTGTGAGAAATGTGTCATCCTCATAAAAATCCATTCCTTCCATCCTTGCTGGAAAGTAAGGATCTTTAACTTATTTTGCAACATCATCAATTGATTTTAGGGCATTTTTCTTCTTTGATCTACCCATTTTACAATGGAATTTTGCAAGAAGTTTTACTAAGGTGTCGGTCTCTGCCAAAAATGCACCCTTACAAGTCTTCCTTCCCTTTTTGCAAAATATTCTTTGATGGAGTAAAATAATTACCTCCCTTGAGTGCAAAAAAAATTGCTACTATGAAGGTTCCTTATCTCACCAAAATGGTCTCCCTTTTGATATACTACAAAGAGTATGTGAAAGGGAATTCACTCAAATTGATATTTAATGGCACCTGCCTAAAAACCCTTCCAAAGAAGGATGATCAGTTTGAGGAGTTTAAGCCAAACAAGAAGAGTGAATTAGGGTATATGATGGAGTGAATATCAAAATAAAATTGGCTTTCCTTATTTCTCCTCGACAACTTATAGATAACAATATCAGACATCATCATTGCAGCTATATTAGGTATTAGATACAATAGCCACAAGGCACGACAACATTACCTGTAAGTGTGGGTTAGAGGTACCATTTATATCGAATGGTGCTATGCAAATAAATTGCACAAAAGTGTTTTAAAATTTGGTTTCATATGTGCTTTTGAATTTTAATTTATGATGTAATTGCAAAAAATAAAAAATTAAATGCAACATACAATCAAAAGTACCCACAAAATTTTAAAACATAGGTGTCGGATTCCACTGATGCACCTATTTTTCAATGCTAATTTTTAAAGGTGTCGAATGCAATCGAAAATGCACCTTATTACAATAATTTTTGCAAGAAATTTTTTATTTTTGTGTTTGCAAAAATTTGATATTCACAATTCCCCCCTTGTGTTACAATTTTGCAAAAAAGAATACAATTATGTTTGTCCCCCCTTTTGTTTGCAAAATAAACAAGGTTTTGGAAATTTTTAGATCACCTCTTCAGTTTGCAAAAAATGAAATGTGCAATTTCTTGTGTTATATCCCTCTTTTTGAGAAAACAAATGCACAATTTCACTTTGTATTTGCAAAAAATATTGATCTCCTTGGAATTTTTGTATTTGCAAAGTAAGTTTTGAAGAATAAAAATTAATATAATTTCAATAAGTAAAATATCTTCCTAAAAATCAAGTGTTTTGATTTAAATAAAAAATATTAAACTTATAAATGAAAAATATAAAGTTTAATCAAAAAAATAAATTGTAAATTAAAAAATGTTGCCTTTTGCATTTGTTTTGTTTTAGCAAAACGTTATATATGTTACACAATGAGGTTTGACCTCGGGATCTCGTGCATAGAAGTTTAACTTTGATGGTCCTACTGTCTCGGCTATTGCACCAGACGGAAACAAAGGTGCATGATGGAAAATTTAGTTATGTTCTACGTTGTTAGTGTTTTTTTTAAACAAGACTTTTAACCCACATTTATCCCACATAGAATTTTGTGAGGATTTAAAATCATGAATTCTCACCTTCAAAATTGATTACCTACAGGCAATCGAAAGCTTGGCCATCCTTTTTGACACCCACACCAACCAACAAGAAGTTACCACATCAACAAAGAGGAGGGCCAATGCAACAGCAACATGTCATCACATCATTGTACTTTGCACTACCATGTTAGTAGCTAACCAGTTCACACCATGTCAACTCCTCCTCGATCCACATGCTCACCATATCAATGCTTCATATTTTGCACGTGTCCCTCAATCCACATGTCTTCCACCTATAGGGTTCCACATTAGCACCTCAAGATTCGTGCTTGAGGTGACGGTGGTCCTCGGGATCCATGCTTGGGGATGTGCATAGGTGATCGTATGGTCAGGTTAGATGACATCATAGGTGGTCAGAGTTTGTGTTGATTGCATCAGTGATTATCAGAGTTCAATAGATATTCCAATGATTTTATGGATGTCAAAGAGTGCAATTTCAAATAGTTATCTAAAGGTACAGTACCCATGTGCAAGTATGGATCTGTAGATGGTCTACAATAGATCACGTTGATAGGAACCATCTAGATGTGAGCGCTAGTAGGTTGCATCTAATGTGTGATGTTTGTTAGGTTCCCATCAAGGATCTATCACCATTAGATCACTAAGGAATGCATCCAGAGATAGAGCTCCAGAGTCATGTTAGTCCCACGTATGTCTAGAGTCTGGTGTATCAGTCCAAGATCCCATATTAGGATTTGTTTTGAGGATATCCAAGTGCAAATAAAAAATCACTGCCTTATTTGTAGCTCCTTCTCAAAACCTACTCTGATACCAATATTAGGATCACAACCATTAACATATATTGATAAATTAAAGTATATTTATACAATGTACTTAGGCTAAAGATAGTCGAAGATTGCTATCAAATAATATCCCCTAAATTATAGCTAACAACTAACAAGATAACTAACCATAAGATATTGGCTAAAAAAAGATATTAGCAAATAATTAACCTAGGATAGAAACTTGCCACCTAGGAGAATTTATATATTACCAAATAGGGTAATAGTAATAGTTACTCTAACATACTAACTCTAACATGAAGAATATTTAACTAACTACTACAATTTGTGTGGGAAATTTTTACAAGATCTTGTTTATCTCATGTCAACTTTAAAGATATCCAATAATTGCATCTACGCAAGCATCATAGTGACTAGTCTTCCATAACAAGAATTTATATTTTCCATCTAAACCCTTTTTTATTCATCGTATTTTTATTTGTTTCATCCATTTTATTTTGTCTTGATCGCTTATATTGATAATATTACTTACTATTTAATTTAGTCATCTTTGCATTGTATGTAGACTTTTGCACTTGTATTAGTTAGGATTCTAAATTTTGGTCATTTTTGTAGGCTCCTAAATCGAGAAATTTATCCTATCGTACTTTTAGATGAAAGCATTATCATTTAGTAGCACTATCAATAGTCTCATTGAAACTTTTATTACTACCATATTTTACAACACTTCTATAGTTTTGTCTAAATCCCAATATTGTTTATTCATTTATATATTATCATTTTACTATATTTTTCTACAATACGGATATAACTAGGGAAAAAAACTTAAAAGCATAACCCATTATTGAGTTTTTTATATGTACGTGTCCCAAGGTGTAAAACATGTGAACCAAAAAATGGAAACGTGCAAATTGGAGTAAAGAAAGACCAAGAGTGAAAAATACACCTTAGTTGCCATTAACCTTTTATTTTTCATTTTTAAATTTGTTAGCTTGCATAACTACATTTGTAGGTTTATTTTCTTTGTTTGTAAGTGTTTTGAAAATAATAAAAAGTGCACATAGTCTAGGGAACTTATTTTAGTAGTCTTGTTGTTTAGGCTTGATACTTAGATTAGTTACTACATTCTTAAGGAAAATTAAATTACATGTAGGATAGGTCTTATTTACTACTTAAAATTATCCTTGCACCCTTGTCTTGATTAAAAAATAGTCTTTTTGTTTGAAACATCAAAATAAAATTGCATGTGTCATAATGATCTTGTTTGCATGCATTTTTTTACCTCGACATCAACATCCTAAGATAGAAAAATTAGTTTAAGTTTAGTTTTCTTATATTTTTTAGCTTTTTATGCTTAATACTTAATGATAGATCAACCACAAGGTATAACATGATCATCCAATATTAAGTATATTATAATGACAATATTCTAAGCATGTAAAACTCATTAGAAAATTTTATAACTATTTATAAAACAACCATTAATGAAAGCTCACAAAATTATTACATTGATAAAAATGGAGATCTCAAACTCTCCATATTTCTACATGCTTTGCATTGTATATACTACTACTCTATTCAATGCTCTCTACCTTCTCTCTATGTCTCTCTCAAATGCTCATACAAAGATCAATATATAATGGATGTGACTCTTGGCCTTCCATATTCCTATGACTTTTCTTCTTATTCTATTGACTCATGTACACATGGACAACATGCACATACATCATTACAGAATATAATAATACTTGTGCATTTATTACATTGTGTAAAGTAACTACTTAAACCCTAATCTAAGATTCTCTCATAATATAAGGATGTACCCATGGTGGTACATTAGCATGTACCAAATAATGTAATATATTCTAACACCCCCTGTATTACATTATTTGGTTATTGAAGACTTTAGTCTTCAATATGGATCTTCATGTTCTTCAACTGGATCAGGTTCATGTTCTTCTTGGTTTAGTCTTCATCTTGTTCTTGGAACTCATGTTGTATTTTCTTGTTTTCTTCATTTCATCGCTTTTTTGTGTTTCAAGGTTTTTAATATGATCTTCATCCTTGAATTTTATAAGTAGCCTTGATGAACAAGAGATCTCATTATCTTACAAGTCATGAGTGGATCAAAATTAATCCATTTTCTTTCCTTTGGCTCTTTAGATGACCTATTCTCTTCAAACTCAAACTCATTGTTAGTAGATGCTTCAAAAATAAGAACTTGAAAGAGACAATCTAGTCTGAATATTAATATCTCTTCAAATATTTTGTAGTACATGTCTTTATAGTAGTAGAAAAATAATAAGTGAGATTTTCCTCCATAATATTTACATGGATGGAGGTTCCAATAGTTTGCTTTCTTATGACTTGTTTTATTGCAATAAGTACAATATGAAGATGTCTCTACTTCTTTGTTACTTGTCTTTGAAATTTTGAGTTCATCCATTTCCTTGATGAAATAGTAAAACCATTTTTGTACAACTAAAGCTATTCTATCTTTACTTATTTTGTAAGTCTGTAAGTCATCTTTTTTATCAATATCCTTTCCTACCTTTTGAGAATGATTTTTGAGTTTATTCTCCAAATTTCCATTAATATGATTGCCATCAATTTCTTCTATCATATTGTTAGAGGATGTTTCTATAGTATCTACTCTTGCCAAACTGTCAATTTGTGATTTTCCAAAAAAACTTTTAAGCCATATTGGTTCTTCTCTTTTGCTTTTCATATTATCATTCCTTGAATTAAGTATATCTCTAAACAATTTTGGTTCCTTGAATAAGTTCTTCCATTGTTCTTCTAAGGTAAATATTTGTTGTAACTCAATTTTGATGTAAAAAACTCTACAAATTTGAGGTTGGCTACCTTATGACTCCCTAGTTTTGAGTATATGATCAAGTTTGATATGATATTTTCAATTCTCAAATTTTGTAGAAACCATTATATCTCCAAAGTATTTTGAATATAATATGGCTTTGATGATTTATTTATATTTCTAAGTTTTTCTTTTGAGTTGAATCCCTTTTGTCTCCCTAATGTTCAACTTCTATTCTTCACCTTATTTCTCCCTATTTATGAATAGAAAGCTAAATATAGTTTTTATGCACTTTCAATTTTGATAAGGTTCTCTATTTTCAATACATTTAAGTTGGATTCCTTATGTCTCATATAATTTATGCAAGAGACTAATATCAAATGTAATTTTCAACTTGTTTATAACTTTATTTAGTGCGTCAATTTTTAATAGTAAGATTTCTTAATTTCTAAAACCTAAATTGGTGTTGAACTCCTTATAACTCCCTAATTGGAAATTTAGAAAATATAGGTATTTGCAATTTTAATATTTCAATTTTTATGTAGAAAACCTTATTCCTCCAAGTTAAATTATTTGCAAATATTCCTATGTTTTAATTCCAAATAATGCAATTTAAAAAAGCTTTCAACTGGAATCCTCCTTACTTCAATAGTATATCAAATCAATCAATAAATCATATAAGGTTATAATCTACCAATTCATATTCTTGTATCTCCATTCATTTAATTAATATTAAGCATAATAGATTAAATTAACCTCAGTATTGATAAACCTTATATCTCCTTGACATTTATGAAATACAAATAGATTGAATATTAATATATCTTCTTAGAGATGAAGCGCTACGTAAGGGTCTGCTACTCCTTTGACTACAACTTGCACTCTAATTTTGGAGCTATTATCCTTTCAATTCAATGCTTTACATGATGTCCTTTCACTGCATTTATTGCTCTCCCTTGTAAATGATGTTATTTTAGACTTTGATTGTCCTATTTTCTATGCTTTTTGACTCGTAAATGTTCTTATTATGCACATTGTAGATTGTTTGGTATTATCCAACCTAGCTATATTCTTATTTTTATGTACCACATGGCACTTAGTTTCTTCTTTAGGAATTTATTTTTCTACATTACATATACCCATTTTGGTGATGTTATGACAACATGGGTGTTACCTTTGAAAAGTTTCTTCCTTCCTTAAATGTGCTCCTAATTTGCTTGAAGCATTTTCTTCCCTCAATGATTGTTGATGCTTCCTTTCCTCTATGCCAAGTGGCATCCAAATTCTTCCAAGTTCTTAACCAAAGTTCCAAATGGTGGCTACACTCCTCTCAATGCTTGCATCTGATTCTATAGTGTCTTTGGTGCTTAAAATTGCTTACCCTTCCTTAATGCTCATGATATATTTTGTTACTTGATAGTTGTAACTTCCAATGTACATACTTTGTAACTCTTCAATGCTTAATGGCCCTTCTTTAATTCTAATGCTTGGTGGTGGCTCTTCTCCATCAATGGTTTCTCCTATTTTACGATGGTGGCTCCTCCTATGGTGGCACTTCAATAACTTTTCCTTGGTGGTATTTTCATTCCTAGATTCTCAATATTGTTTTTCTAGATATCTAAGCTTCTTCACTTGGGTAAAAACATTTTATTTATCTCCTAAAATTTTCACCCTTATCCTTGCTTTGGCTATATATTTTCCAGCACTTTATCTTTTTTGTGTATGTCCCTTCAATTTCTTGACTACCTTTGTTTGAAATTGCATTGATGCTTTGCTTTCCTTTGTCCTTTGTGAAGATTGGTTTCAAGCACTAAATATGGTGCACTTAACTTCCCTATGCATGACTCATAGGATTCCTCTTATTTGGATTGTCTACATAAATTACGCTCTTTGTTTCTTTGTTCAACTTGTCTTTGTAAATGACACTCTTCTAGGTGCTTAAATTCAATAGAGCTTTGTGCTATTTTGCTATCACATTTTATTGAATTAATGTTACGCTATTGTGACTTCCTTGACATTGGTAACGGCCCTTTTTACCTTTGCAATGGTATTTTCTCCTTCGTATGGTGCTTTCTCCCTTTTGCAATGTTGCCTTTACTTTTAGGTTATAGAGTATAACGTTGGATATCTTCCTTGCACCTTAAGTGAGAAATAACACTATTCAATAGCTCTAAAAACCAGATTTTTGTTGCACCTTAATGCTTCTATTTCTATATTCAACATTCACTATGTTATATCTCTTTATTACTCCTTTCAAGCAATAATTTTAACTCAAATTTGTGTTGTTTGTGTTTTGCAAGTTCTAATATAATAATGATGTCTCCTTTCTTAGCCTGGAGATACTTAAACTCAAACTAGATTTTGCTCCTTAAAAAAATATAATATGGTGCTCCAAAAAACTTTATAATAATACTTAAATAATAAACTTTCATAGCACCACTTTTACGCACCTTTTTACCTTCTTTGTAGCTAGTATTATTGGTGATTTGGTTCACCTATTTGCTTCCCTAAATTTATGAAATTTGCAGCTCTTCCTTTCTGTTCAATTGTTGCTTCAGACTTACCAACTTTGTAGCTTCAATTCCTTTTGCTTTGTTGCCCTATTTCTCATTCAACTGTGTTGCCCAAGAATGTATATTTTGCAGATATAATGTTGTTCAATATATTACCTTCAACTTCTGAAATTTTCAGCACCTTTATTTGAACAAACGATTTCCAATGCTCCTTGAAAATATGCCTCAAAATTCTCCAAAATGCACCCATATTTTCTCATTTTAGTGCTTCCCAATATTGCATTCCATATATCTTTATTTGCTACTCTCAAAAATCTGATTTCTTCTCATATTGTTCTCCAAGAATCTCTTCTAACTTCTCAAAATTGCTGCTTTCTTTTTCTATCAAGCCTTCCTTCAATTTTTTGTTCAAGGGATCTTTGAAATCTGCCCAATTCTTCTTCAAATTTTAGTTATTAGTCACCTTTAATTTTCTAACTGGTGACTCTTCCATTTATGCTGCAAAATTAGAAATATTATCTTCCACTAATCAACCTTCAAAATTTTAATGGCATTCTTCAAATTTCTCAAATATGGTGGCCCCTTCTAGCACCTTTCTCCTCAATATTCTTTTCAAATTTTGACTTTAAATATAGCCTCTTTTACTAGCATCTTTATCAAGAATCTAAATGTCTTGAGGTCTTCAAAAATCCTTTTGAAAATTTAACAAACTTCTTGCCAAATCCTTCTTCTTTTTGGGCTTGTTGTCAGATGATGATAATTGTCCCAAATTCCTTTTTTTAGGATTTATTCCTTCTTGCAATATTCTACCTTGATATTTATTCAAATATTATCCAATGGCCACTTCTTCAACTTTTTCAATAAGGCTTCTTCTAGCGTTGTTCTTCTTTCTCCTTCCAAGTTTACTTGAGACCTCTTTTCTTGGGTCTTCAAATTCTACAGCTTCAAATATTCAATAGGAATTTTCCTATTCTTTATCTATATTCAATATTCAATATTCTATCTTCCAAATCTAGAATTTTGTCAATGAGACCTCTCTCTTGGGTCTCCTCCTAAAGTTGCTTTCTTCTTTCTACAATTTGTAATTTGTTGTCTTCAATATTCTATGGGGATCTCCTTCGTAGAACTCCTTAATCTCCAATATTCAATAGGGCTCATTTGGAATCTTCCTCTCTTCTCAATCTTCAATCTTCAAATTTTCAAATTCTACAATGGAACCTTTTTTCTTAGGCCTCCAAATTCTTCAATTGTTGACTTGTTACTACAAGTATTGGATTAATTCCAAAGAAGATATTATTTCCATATCTTGTAGAAAGCTTCCCAAATTTATTTGAATCAAATATTGTATACAACAAAATATTATAATATAATAATACAAATTCTTCAAATCTAAAAATAATGAACTTCACTAGTTGATTTGTCAAACTAGTGGAATTAATGTTGAGTCCTAGTATTCACAAGTTTTTCTACAACTATATGGAAAGACTCTAGAAAAAAGGTAATTTCAAAAAAAATTAAAATGAGATCTTTCTATCTCCTCTCAATCTCTCTTGCGGCTCTCCCTATCTCCTATCAATCTACATTGTGCTTTGATACCACCATTAGCTTTTGATGCTTAATACGTAATGAGAGATCAACCACAAGGTACAAAATGAGCATGCAATATTAAATATATGATAATGGCGATATTATAAGCATGTAAAACTCATGAGAAAATTATATAACTACTCATAAAACAACCATTAATGAAATCTCATGAAAATATTACATTGATATAAATGGAGGTCCCAAAATCTCCATATTTCTTACATGCTCTACATTTTATCTACTACTACTCTACTCAATGCTCTCTACCTTCTCTCTATATCTTTCTCAAAAGCTCATAAAAATGTCAATATATAATGGATGTGACTATTGGCCTTCCATATTGTTATGACTCTTCATATTTCTATTATATAGACTCATGTACACATGGAAACCATGCATATTTACATCATTGCACAATATAATAATACGTGTGCATTGATTACATTGCATAAAGTAACTACCCAAACCCTAATCTAAGATTCTATCATAATCTAAGGATGCACCCATGGTGGTACATTAGCATGCAACTCTTATAATCTAAGGATATATCCATGGTGGTACATTAGCATGTACCAAATAATGTGATATATTTCAATAATATTTCTCCATGAAAGGGAATGTAGGATGGGATATTCAAGAAATATAGGTGACCTTAAAATAAAAACATAAAACTTAGATCTTACAACGTAATCTACCTCCCTATATCTTTTAAATGGTGAATGAACCTAACACAAGAGGGATGATAGAGGATCAAGCATACCTCTCTCCCTATATACTTAGAATTTTTTTACCCCACAACATTTAATCCCTTTAAATTGGAAAATTATAATTAGTTATAATAAAGCATTTAATTTTTCATATTTTGAGTTATTTTGTGATTAGTGATAAAATTAATTGTAGCATCCCATATTTATTATAAAAAAATTTCTTCTTGATTTAAAAGTAAGCATAGTTTTCTATATTTTTACCCTAGCTACAACATTATTGATTTATATTAAATTGGCTAGTAGTATATACTTTTGCAATGAATATATTGTCTTCATGATGACAATAAAATTCTTTACATGTGACCATTAGACTCATCTTACATTGATAAAATTTTATTTTATCATTATATTGCTAAAGCATGTTTATTGTCCTCTTTAGTATGAAGTCATAAATCCTTGGTACACTTTTAGTGAAGTGAATTTTTCAATTTATTATATTCACTCCTTGTCACATCATATTGGTAGAAGGGTTATGCATAACAATGAATCATCGTTAAATCATGAATATTAGGATTTTTAAAATTTAAAATTAGTGAATATGGGGACCCTTGACCAAGGTCCATTCACCCAAAAAATTTGGGTTGAATTTTTTTGGGTCGGTTTGCCCCATGTTGATAATAATTTCTCCCTTTTTTAAAATCATCAACACTCTCACCTAAATCATGGACCTTTTTGACTTGAAATTATAAATTTATCTCACAAAATTCACCTCTTACACCACCAATATATATACCTAATGTGAAAACCATACCCATACAACTAAAACATTCATTCTCATTGAAAATGAACTATAGTATCAAAAAATAATATGCAAAAACCTGATATGATCGGTTCAAGATAGACAATATGATTGATTGAGGAAAATAACAATCAATTGTATAATATTAGTGGATCAAAAAAGGAATTGATCAATTATAAAGGAGCAACTAATCATCAAAATATTCAATTAATTATATATTGCTCCTTTGTAACTCCTCTACAATCGATCGATAAAAGTGTTAATAAGTTACACCCCTACAATTGATCGACACTCGGTTGTAGACGTGCAACCAAGTGTGGATCAGTTTTAGGAATGTAACTGACCTACAATCAACTACAAATTTACATCCAAGTGTGGAGTGATTGGACTTTTGCATCTAACCCACACTCGACTACAAAGTTAAAGTCGAGTGTGGGTCGAACGTAAAATTCCAATCAACCCACACTCGCATGCAACTCTACAATCAAGTGTAGGTCATTTGCACCCCTACAACTAACCCACATTTTTATGTAACTCTATAGTTGAGTGTGCTTCAGTTGCACCCCTACAATCGACCCACACTCAGCTACAAAGTTACATTCAAGTGCGGGTCTGTTGTACTTTTGCAACCACCCTACACTCAACTACAACTCTACAACCAAGTGTGGGTTGGTTGTAGGGGTGCAACCTATCAAAAATTTTGTTGATTTATTGTAGAAGTGCAATAAATTGATAGAAGAGTTGATTGTTTGTAGAGAAATAGTTGATCAGTATAGAACCTTCTAGGAGGTGTAACTACAGATCTACAACTTCATTTTTAATTTATTTTTTTGAAACCACCTAGCTCGATGATATATTTTTTGATCTAATCTATAATCAGTTTGGAACTTGGTAAAATCCTCAAAAAACCCTTAGAAGACCTCCAAAATGAGCTCCAAAGTTGCTAAAGTGTGATACCAGAGAACAAAAAGTAGATATCTAGTAAGGATAATGTGTAGAAACCCTTAAAGGATGCTAGATCTAGGTAATCTAAAGGAATGAATTTGGTAAATATTATTTTCTTATCACAATAATATATGAAAAACAAGTGGTAGAAATATTTTGCATTTGATTCACCCTATTTTTATAATTCTTGATGAAAAATAAAGGCAATTCACCATGTTTTCTACAAGAATTTGGACATGATTCACCTTATTTTTATAAATAGATTTTGGTTCTGACACCTTATGCATAACCCTGCTCGATAAGAACCTTTATTTTGAGTTGCAAGTAATATTTGTGAAGAACATGTGCTTATATTGAGAGGGGGGTGAACAGTATAAGATAATTTTTTTTGCTTTTTAATCCATATGATAACATCAACAGTAATAAAGTAGTAATCATCACACAAAGAATCACACACATGAGAGATATGATTTAACATGGTTCACCCAATGTGGGCTACTCCACGGAGAAAATATTCCTTATAAATTTTTTCAAATAAATTATTTTGGGAATCCTTTCCCTATTACAATGTTTATGGACCTCTATCCAAAGGAGACACCAATCCCCTAATATTTGTTTCAAATTTGTACTAAACACAGTCCTTCGATCTAGCACAAATATGCTCAATCTCTATCTCTGATATATACTAAACACGGTCCTTCGATCTAGCACAAATTTTCTCAATATTTGTCCTCTAATCTACACTAAACACAATCCTTCGATCTAGCACAAATTTTCTCAATATCTATCCTTTTATCTACACTAAACACAATCCATTGGTCTAGCACAAATCTATCCTCAAATATGTCCATAAGTCCTCTCTAGAACCTATCCAATTTGCTCAACAAGTCTTCACCAGGACTTGTCCAATCTACTCAACAAGTCTTCACCAAGACTTGCCTCAAATATGCTCAACAAGTCCTAACTATAACTTGTCCAATATCACATAAACATATAGAGAATTGTTAGAGACTCAATATGCTTCACACTCATCACAATGCTCAATTACTTCCAATCTCCTTCTCAAATCAAATTAGAATATAGAAAAATTTATTTCATAGAATAAGAACTATCACTTCAACACTACCACTTTACTAGGCTTAATCAACTCCACTCAATCAATCACTCAATGAAATACTCCTTGATTACAAACCCTATTCCAATCATATGAACACTCACTCAAATATTTCCAACAATGCTTATTAACCAATCTCACATAACAATGATACTCATGATCTTGAAAATCCTAATTCAAGATATTCCACAACTTCACATAACAATGATACTCATGTTCTTTCACAAACCCTAATCATGCATATAAAGGTTCAACCAATGTTTCCAAAAAATGCTCATCAAACAGGGTTTCTATCTTCAACATTTATTTCAAAATACCTTGAAGCATTAATACAAAACCAAACTCAATAATGCTTACCAAACAATCCTTTTCACTCCAACTTAGCATTCATAACATACAAAAATTACTCACAAAAAAGATGTGCCCATACCTTTTTGTTTGATGAAGAAGTGACCTAAAAACCTGTCTCAATTATAACCACTTTCCTTGCCAAGAATAAAGGTTAGATGACAAAAATATCACTCTAACACTTCTTCAAAATATTTCTTCAATACAAAAAAAATAACACTCAAATACACCTTATAATCTCCAAATTTAAAATAATATTCAACAACCTTCAATATCAACAATAATAAATTTCTTTACTATCTTATAACTCCTTAATCACTTAAAAATTCAACACATAAATTAAATTTTTGCATTCCCATTTTAACTCCCCTATATAACTTATAAACCAAAATAATTATGCAAAAACTTTAATTAAAATAAAACTTTGAAAAAATAAAATTTATTTTCCCCCTTTTAATTTTTCGCAAATCAAGTCAACCACCAAACAAAGTGCATACCTCTATTATGCTACCCAAAAGGCCTTGGTGGGATTCGAGCCACCGATGGCTCTTCCCCAAGTGCTTTCATAGCGCTTGCACCCACCAACTAGGCTATGTGGCTCCACATGAACCAAAATGCATATAAGCACCTTTGACTTCCTCCTCCTCGTGCACCATAATGAAAATGATCCTCCTCTTTAGCAAAATGGAGTGCACGTGGTTTGAACCCGCGTCTAGCATTCCCCGAACGCTCTAACGTAGCCTCTAGCTTCCAACTAGACTACAAGGGCTTTGAGTATTTTCATTGTCCACAAAACCTTGTCCTCTTCATGATGCTAAAACACATGCGAATTTCACATAAATCTCTCTCTTGGCACACATTTTTGAAATCATTCGCAAGGGTAAGTTAATGCCAAAGGTTTTGGAATTATATATATGCAATCCATAGGTTTCTCCAACGTCGGCGGAAAGTAATTCAAATTTATTAAAATTCGAATTATAATAAAATAACTTTGGACCTTAATTTATATATTATTTAATTTTAAATTTTAACCTTAAGGTTAAATTATTTAAAATTAAATAATTAAACTCTTAACCTTTCAAACTGCCACATGGGTTTTTTAAAGCTCTTATAAGATGACACCTTCTTGTATTTAAATTCCATGAATCAACTCTGGATATTATAATATTAAATATTATAATATTAGACCTTTTCTTTTGCCTTGCTGAAAACCACTGGAGAGCATTAACCTGTTTGACATATTAGACCTTTTCTTTTGCCTTGCTGAAAACCACTAGAGAACATTAACCTGTTTGACATCAATGACAACAAAACCACTCAAAATGTCCAACAATCTCCCCCTTTGTCATTTATGGTAACCCAATTACCTTTTATCATTTATTTTGACTCTTTCTACTTTGCTTCCCCTAAGAAACTGCTCCCCTAACTGAATACTTTCCTTCTAACTCAAATCTCTCCCCCTTACTCAAATCTCTCCCCCTTTGACATCAATGGCAAAGGGTCACCTTTGGGGCTTGGGTCTAAGAATGAAACTCTTAGCTTAGCCCCTCCCCCACCTCCTCTTGAGGTGGTTAATTCTAGGGTGGGATTATTACTCCTAGTTTTCCTTGAAGATACTCAAAAGTCTCTTTTGAAAGTGGCTTAGTGAAGATGTTTGCTATCTACTCCTTTGTAGTAACATATTCCAACCTGACTTGTTTATCTATCACCTTTCTCTTAGAAAATGATACTTGATCAAAATGTGCTTTGTCCTGGAGTGCATTACTAGATTCTTTGAGATACTTATAGCACTTGTATTATCACATAGTATGGGAATAGGATGATCATGTTTTATCTTAAAATCCTCTAGAGTTTGCTTCATCCACAATACCTATGTACAACTAGTGACCACTGCAATATACTTTGCATATGTTGTAGATAAATAAATTGATGCCTATTTCTTGCTTAACCAAGAGACCAAACAGTCTCCAAGAAATAATGCTCCTCCACTTGTACTTTTTCTATCATCAATGCTACCAGCCCAATCTGCATTTGTATATGTTGTGAGTGTGAAACTATCACTTTTGGGATACTAGAGCCCAAAATCCATAGTCCCTTTTAGATACATGAGAATCCTCTTTAATGCTACCACATGTGTTTCCTTAGGTGCTATTGAAACCTTGCCACTAATCCCACTAACTGCACTATATCTGGTCTTATAGTTGTAACTTACAACAAGCTACCAATCATAGATATTTATAATCTCTGATCTGCCTCTGGAGATTCATCATCCTTACTTAACTTACATCCTGTAATCATGGGGGTACCTATTGGTTTGCAATATTCTAACTTGAATTTCTTTAGCATATCTTTTATATACTTGGTTTGTGAAAGAAATACCCCTTTCTCTGATTGTGAAATCTGAAGTCCAAGAAAGAAGGACAACTCACCAAGCATAGACATCTCAAATTCATTCTGCATGTTCTTTGAAAATTCTTTACACATCTTATCATTGTTTCTCCCAAAAATGATGTCATCAACATAAACAACCACAATTAGTAGATTATTCCCTTTATTTTTGATGTATAGGTTGTTGTCTGCTATTCCTTTTCTGAATCCTTATTCCTCAAGATACTTATCCAATCTTGAGTACCATGCTCTAGGAGCCTATTTTAGACCATACAGTGCCTTTTTCAATCTGCATACATGATCTGGTTTATCTGTTAATATGAATCCCTCTGGCTATTCAATATAGACTTCATCTTCTAGAACACCATTTAGAAATGTTGACTTAACATCCATTTGATATACCTTGAAGTTTTTAAAACTTGAGAAGGCTAAGAATATTCTTATGGCTTCAAGTCATGCAATTGGAGCAAATGTCTCATCAAAGTCAATTCCCTCTACCTGTGCATAACCTTTGCACACCAACCTTGCTTTATTCCTGACTACTTGTCCATATTCATTTAACTTGTTTCAGAATACCCATTTTGTGCCGATCACATTTTTTTCCTTTGGTCATGGAACAAGTTCCCAAGTCTTGCTTTTCTCTATCTGATCTAATTCCTCATCCATTGCCTTAATCCAGAACTTATCTTCATTTTCTTGATTAAAGTCTTTTGGCTCAATCTTAGATAACAAAGAAAAAAATTTCTTGTTGAGATGGTGTTATTACCCTTCTCCTTATCTGTATTTCATCTGGATTCCCAATGATTAGATATTTTGTATGATGATTTTGTACATACCTAAATGGATTTTTAGGAAGAAGTCTTTGTGTTTCTTCCTCTTCTTCATTTGATTCCTCATGAAAATCTTCTTGACAACTTCCATCTTCCTGATACACAATTTTTTGAACTGGTTCTCTTGAATCTATCTTCTCATCAATTATTACATTTATACTTTCTACAATAGTGTGTGTTCTCTTGTTGAAGCATCTATAAGCTTTACTCTTAATGGAATAACCAAGAAAAATTCCCTCATCACATCTTGGATCAAACTTGCCCAAGTTTTGCTCTTCCCGTATTATGTAGCACTTGCTTCCAAAAACCTTGAAGTGTTTTACAGTGGCCTATCTTCCTTTCCAAAGCTCATATGGAGTCTTGTGATGGTTTACCCTCATTTGAGCCCTAGTGATTATATATACTATTGTGTTGACTGCTTCCCTCCAAAATCCATCTGAAATTTTGGACTCATTCAACATAGCTCTAGCCATATTCTCAACAGTCATATTTTTCCTTTTGACTACTCCATTTTTTTGAGGAGTTCTTGCAGCTAAGTATTCTCTCTTGATTCCATGTTGTTCACAAAAATATACAAATTAATTTGAGGTAAATTCTCCTCCTCTATCAGATCTCAAACACTTAATCCTCTTTCCAGTTTCATTTTCAACTCATTCTTTAAATGCTTTGAATTTTTTGAATGCTTTTGACTTATCTTTTAGGAAAGCTACCCAAACCATTCTAGAGTAATCATCTATAAACAATATGAAGTAACTCTCACCTTGAATACTCTATGTTCTAGTAGGACCACATAGATCAGTATGTATTAGACTTAATGGCTCAAATGACATATATCCCTTTGTTTTAAAGCTTGTTCTAGTTTGCTTTCCATGTTGACAAGGTGCACAAATTGTGCTTTGTGGTCTTTTTAGCTTGGGTAAATCTCTGACAATCTACTTATTGCTTATGTTGACTATGTTGTCAAAATTCAAGTGACCCAATATTCTATGCCACAACCAAATCTCATCTTCTTGTGATAGAAATAACTTTTCCCCTTTGATCTCATTAAGCATATATAGATTGTTTGGAGTTCTTCTTGCATTTGCAATGACTTTTCCAGTTTCTTATTTTCTTATCTCACATCTATCTAGGTGAAATGTAACCATATGACCTTGATCACAAAGTTGACTTACACTTAGCAGATTATGTTTTAACCCTTTGACATATAGTACATTTTATGTTCTTGTTTTCCCATTATCTAAACTCAAAGTTCCTCTTCCACCAATTTTTTTTGATCCATTATCACCAAAACTTACTGATCCTCTATTGGTTTCTTTTAGTACAATAAATTTATCTTTGTCTCCTATCATGTGTCTAGAGCAACCACTATCAAGATACCATTGTTCTTATTTATCCTGAGTGTGAAGGGTTGTTTGAACTAACATTGATCTAGCCTTTTCATTCCCATGTTTCTCTTTCCTAGTTGTTGAAATTGTTTTTCTTTTACTAGACTCAGGAAGTATCATTTTACACCATCTAGCCTTGTGCCCAAAATTATTGCATTTGTAACATATAATATCATTATCCATAAGAGGTGCAAAAGAATTAAAATTTCTATTGACATAATTTTTCGCATAACCAATGCAGTGTATAGCTCTATGACCATATTTGTTACAAGAAAAGCAATAGCCATGGAAGAAATTATGTAACCTATTTGGATGCCTTTGAGATTATGGTCGAGTGCTTTTTCCTTTATGATTAACTCTCATCCAAGGTTCTTATTTGCTTTCTTCCTTCTTGATGTATTTTCCTTTTGGAGTATACTTTACTTGCTTATCTTTGTTTGAAGTTTCTACTTCTTGAAGACTTGGCTCTTCTTTCTGTTTTCCATACTTTATATCTTGTAGTACCTTGGTCTTTTCAACTTCATTCCTTAGATAAATAATTTCTGCTTCCAATATTTCACATTATTTTTCTCTTGCTCTTAATAGATCCATCATATCCTGCTCAATTTTCTTTTCCTCTTCTACCTTTATCTTGAGTTCTATGAGACTTTGTAGAAGTTCCATATTTGCTTCTTCATCCTCTTGAATTTGTTCCTTCAAGCTTGAGTTATTCTCTCTAATCCTTTCCAAATTCCTGAGAGCAGTGAAGAATTTCTCTTTTATATCAAACATGGTCTCTTCTTCATTTTTTGAAGTCATGTGTGTTTCTGATGGATCCTCCTCCAAGTTGTTAGTCTTTTCACAGAGAGACCCGCTCTGATACCAATTGAAGAACATGTGCTTATACTGAGAGGGGGGTGAACAGTATAAGATAAAACATTTTGCTTTTTAATCCATATGATAACATCAACAATATTAAAGCAATAATCATCACACAAAGCATCACACACATGAGAGACATGATTTAACGTGGTTCACCCAATGTGGGCTACTCCATGGAAAATATATTCCTTATAAATTTTCTCAAATAAATTATTTTGGGAATCCTTTCCCTATTACAATGTCCTAATCTCTATTTCAAATATATACTAAACACAGTCCTTCGGTCTAGTACAAATATGCTCAATCTCTATCTCTGATCTGCACTAAACATAGTCCTTCGGTCTAGCACAAATATGCTCAATATCTATCCTCTAATATACACTAAACACAATCCTTCTAGCACAAATCTGCTCAATATCTATCCTCTGATCTTCACTAAACATAGTCCTTTGGTCTAGCACAAATCTATCCTCAAATTTGTCCACAAGTCCTCTCTAGAACCTTTCCAATTTTCTCAACAAGTCTTCACCAAGACTTTTCCAATCTGCTCAACAAGTCTTCACCAAGACTTACCTCAAATCTGCTCAACAAGTCCTCACTAGAACTTGTCCAATCTCACAGAAACATATAGAGAATTGTTAGAGACTCAATATGCTTCACACTCATCACAATGCTCAATCACTTCTAATCTCTTTTTCAAATCAAATTAGAATATAGAACAATTTGTTTCACAAAATTAGAACTATCACTTCAACACTTCCACTTGACTAGGCTTAATCAACTCCACTCAATCAATAACTCAATGAAATACTCCTTGCTTACAAATCCTAGTCCAAGCATATGAACACTCACTCAAACATTTCCAACAATGCTTATTAACCAATCTCACATAACAATGATACTCATGATATTGCAAACCCTAATTCGAGATAGTTCACAACTTCACATAATAATGATACTCATGTTCTTTCACAAAACCTAATCATGCATATAAAATTTCAACCAATGTTTCCAAAAAATGCTTATCAAACAAGGTTTTTATCTTCAACCTTTATTTCAAAAAACCTTGAAGCATTAATATAAACCCAAACTCAATAATGCTTACCAAACAACCATTTTCACTCCAACTTAGCATTCACAACATCCAACAATCACTCACAAGGAATATGTGCCCATACATTTTTGTTTGATGAAGAAGTTCCCTTAAAAACCTATCTCAATTATAACCACTTTCCTTGCCAAGCATAAAGGTTAGATGATAAAAATATCACTCTAACACTTCTTCCAAAATATTTCTTCAATACAAAAATAATAACACTCAAATATACCTTATAATCTCCAACTTTAAAATAATATTCAACAACCTTCAATCTCAAAAATAATAAATTTCCTTACTACCTTATAACTCCTTAATCACTTAAAAATTCAACTCAGAAATTAAAGTTTTGCATTCCCATTTTAACTCCCCTAAATAACTTATAAACCAAAATAATTATGCAAAGACTTTAATTAAAATAAAACTTTGAAAATAAAAATATTTTTCTCCCTTTAATTTTTTGCATGCAAAGTCAACCACCAAACAAAGCGCATACCTCTATTATGCTGCCCAAAAGGCCTTGGCAGGATTTGAGCCACCGATGGCTCTCCCCCAAGTGCTTTTGTAGTGCTCGCATCCACCAACTGGGATGCGTGGCTCCATGCAAACCAAAAGGTATCTAAGCGCCTTTGACTTCCTCCTCCTCGTGCACTGCAATGAAAATAATCCTCCTCTTCAACAAAATGGAGTGCACACGGTTTGAACCCACATCTAGCATTCCTTGAATGCTCTAACGTAGCCTCTGGCTGCCAACTAGACTACAAGGGCTTCGAGTATATTTCATTATCCACAAAACCTTGTCCTCTTCTCGATGCTGAAACACATGCAAATTTCACACAAATCTCTCTCTTGGCACACATTTTTGAAATCATTCGCAAGGGTAAGTTAATGCCAAAGGTTTTGGCATTATATATATGCAATCCATAGGTTTCTCCAACATCGATAGAAAGTAATTCGAATTTATTAAAATTCAAATTATAATAAAATAACTTTGGGCCTTAAATTAAATATTATTTAATTTTAAATTTTAACCTTAAGGTTAAATTATTTAAAATTAAATAATTAAACTCTTAACCTTTCAAACTGCCACATGGGTTTTTTAAAGCTCTTATAATATGACACCTTCTTGTATTTAAATTCCATGAATCAACTCTGGATATTATAATATTAAATATTATAATATTAGACCTTTTCTTTTGCCTTGTTGAAAACCATTGGAGAGCATTAACCTGTTTGACATATTAGACCTTTTATTTTGCCTTGTTGAAAACCACTAGAGAACATTAACTTGTTTGACATCAATAACAACAAAAGCACTCAAAATGTCCAAAAATTTGATATAGTTGGATTTTGCATCTATATCTTATATGATATAATGGTTCTCCTTCTAATACCAACATTCCCTTTTGTCTCTTCTAACTTAATAGGATAATGATATTGTACTTTTACTTTTATTTATTTAAAAAGGAAAAGCATTTTTATGACTCTCTAACCTTTATCTAATTTTTTTAATAGGACACAACTTCTAATTGGATGTGCATATTTTTAAAACTTCAGTCTTAGTTCTGCATTTAGATTTATCTAGACTTATTTGGTATTGATGCATATAAATATTGTGTACCTCCTCTTATATGTATGTATAAAATCATAATACTTATTACCATTATATTTTTATTTTTGTTATTTTAATTTTCACTTTATCTTAACTAGAAATTTTTTGAAAAGAAGCTAAATTGATTTATACTCTATCTCTATATATTGCAAAAAAGCAAAATCATCTATAAATAAATAATAAAAAAGCATACCTTGCAATGTGCACTCATTTATTATTCTTATTCCACACATCTAAATCATGTATAAACAAAAATAATAATAGAGGTTGAAGTGTTATAATATACTTTACACCAATAATAATATTGTTTATGGGTTTTGCTTCAATTTCTATTATTTATTTTAATAACTTAATTCTAGCAAAATATTTTCATTTAAGTGTGACATTGATTGTTGCCACTTGTTTAAAAAATAAAATGTTTGCATTGTTTTTTTATATTTTTATGACATCAAATCCTTAGCAAAAATATATAAAATATATGGACATGTTTCTTCATGAATATTTGTGAGAGTGGTCTAGGGCTTAATGTTAGTCAAATATTTAATTTAAAATCAATTTATTTTAAGAGACATTCAAAATAAAAGGTCACTAAAGGATAAGGTATAGAGAAAAGTGCATGGATTTTTTAACTTGAAGTTCCTTTCTTTTTTCCATTGACAAAATCATAAAAGGTACATCTTGTAGGCATTATCAAGTCGATATATTCAATTTTTTTGATGTGTATATAGTTTATGCTCTCAATTTCATATAGAAACTTTGTATTCATTCTAAAATATTCAGCTTTAATTTCCTTTTAATAATATGATTTTTTTTTTTTTGGTAAGTAACAGTATATTTACAACGGGTTTTTTGTTGAAGGATCCCAAAACCTTAGTTACATAGGAAGCCGTGGCTACAATTGTGATTAAAAATTGGGGCTGCACCCTTGGGCAACAGTCCGGGGCCCAGGGCCCTGGTGCCTACAAAAAGATAGACTAGCTATGAGACCAGCACTACAAAATTTGGTCTGAGGCCACCAAAACCTGGAAAAACCGCAAAACAACAAGTGCCAAAAATGCAAAAACCTGCTCGCCGTCGCTCCGGGAGGCCCTATGGCCGGGCCTGGCCTGGACGGGGCCCGACCTGATAGATCAACTCCTCTCCCTGTCAGGGCCATCGCCCAGCCTGCGACGGAGTTTGGCCAAGGCATTGGCCGCTGAGGAAGCCGCTTTGGGAGCCAATCGTAATGTCAAGGAGGGCCCTAGTCATCAAATTCTGCATCTTGCTGCCGGAGTCAGAACTGACTTCGGTGGCCTCCGGGGCCTCCACCTTGGCCTTCTTGGAGCTGCTAGTAGCCCTGCTACTGCCTGGGGCCGGGCCTTTGTGACTTGAGCTGGCACCAGGAGTCGGGGCCCCGCCTGGGCCCTGGACCAGAGTTCTACATTTTTGGGTGGGCCTGCGCCATTTCGGGGAAGGGGAGCCTTCGGGGGAGGGGGTCTCCTTGGATTTGGAAGCTACAGGGGAAGCACGGGGCACGACCACGCATCTTCGGGGCCCCGAAACGGGGCGGGCTAAGCGCCTGGGCCCTCATCGATGCTAGAATTGTCTTGCGATACTATTTGGGCCAGAGCTTCAGGGAAGTTCGTGGTCCAGGTAGTGAAATCTTCTGCTACGGTGGCCTGGTTGGCCATGAAGTCGGCTGCCCTGTTGCCTTATCTGTACACATGCCAAAGGGCATGATCAGGGAGCCCTTGGAGAATGGTGTGGAATTCCCGGATAGAGTTATGAGTGCACCAAGAGCAACTTCTCGGGCTGTAGGCAGCTTTGATTATAACTTGGGAATCGCCCTCGATGATGAATTTTGGGGCGGACTCTTTGAGGGCAGTCAGCTCATTGAGGAGAGCTGCTGCTTTGATGAAGTTGTTGGTCTGGATACCAAGCAGAGCAGCGTACGCCAAGATCAGGGCCCCGTGACTGTCACGGATGACCCCGCCCACACCAGAGGGCCCGAGATTTCCTTTAGAAGCTCCGTCAAAGTTAAGTTTGACCCATCCAGGAGGGGGGGCAGTCCACCTAGTCGTAGAACGGTGGGAGGGGGGGAGGGGGGCTGGGGGGGAAGCTGGATTTCGAGGGAGGAAAGAAGGGTGGCCTCGCCCGGCCGTCGGGGTGCCTCGGTTAGAGGGATGGAGCAAGAATTCTCAAGGGCAAAGGAAACCACCTTGGTCGCTATCCACAGGGGGGAATGGGCTAGGGAGGAGAAGGCTCTGTTGTTGTGCTCAAGCCAAAGTTGCCAAAGAAAGTGAGGAAGGTAGGAGCCCCAGAGGAAGCGGATGAAGGGGTGGGCGAAGGGTTTGGGCCACTGAGACAGGAGGTCAGAGATGGAATTGGGGGCCACCCACTAAATAGAAAATTGGGAAAGGATGAGGCCCAGGACTTTAGAAGAAAAGGGGCATCTGAGAAAGAGGTGATTAGTGGACTCCCAAGAAGCACAACAAAGGAAGCATCTATTCAGGATCTGGAAGCCCCTCCTGATTAGGTTCTCAATGGTTAGGATCTTGTTTTGGACTGCCGCCCAGACGAAGTGGCTAATTTTGGGGATCAACTTCTTGGCCCACACCTGAAGGGCTGGGAAAGGGGCCTCATCAGGGACTCTTTGGAGGTTGTAGGCAGATTTTATAGAAAAGACATCGCTGGGAGTGCCATGCCAAACGCATCTGTCATTCCCCCCGGAGGACGGGATCACTGTCACCTTGAGGAGGCGCTGAAGCCTGGAGGCTTGGAGCGGGTGCCTGGGATTCAGGATGGGCTTCCAAGTAACTCGCCCCTGGTTCTGGGAGAGATAGGTCGACACACTGGGCCCTCTACTCACCAGGCCCGGTCTAAGGATGAGGAGATCGCTGTCAGCAGTCAAGGCCTCATCTTGGATCCACCTGTCTTCCCAGAAGTCGATCTTGGTTCCATCCCCGAGGATCCATCTGGTCCCTTTCCGAATGATGTCTTTAGTGGAAATCAGGGATTTCCAGAAGGCTGATCCATCTCTGGGCTAGGATTCGCTGAGGAAGGGGTGGAGGTGGTAGTATTTCCTGAGCATGATACTGACCCACTCATCAGGGGTGTTGGTGAACACCTTCTAGGCATGCTTGGACAAAAGGGCCTTGTTCATCAGGGTCACCCGCCTGAGCCCGATCCCTCCCTCACCTTTGGGGTGGCAGACCAGGGGCCAGGAAACCAGGGGAATCCTCTTCTTATCTTCGTTGCCCGACCAGAGAAAGTTTTTCTAGATTTGTTTGATGTGAGCTACAATGGAGGCCGAGATTCTGAAGACCGACATGAAATATACCGAAATGCTTTGAAGGACTATCGACAGGAGGGTGGCTCTGCCAGCCTGAGAGAGGAGGTGGCCTTTCCAGGGGGCCAGCTTCCTCTGAATCCCATCCATCATCCTGCTCCATAGGGCCTTGGAGGATGCACCTATAAATAGGGGAAGCCCGAGGTAAGAGGAGGGAAGGGAATTAGGGGTACAACCCAAAATCTGCTCGATTCTGATTTTCCTAGCCAAGGGGTGTGGATGAAGAAGATTTTGCTTTTTTGAAGGTTAATTTTTTGCCCAGCCGCCTCCTCGTATAGGGTCAAGATGTTCTTGAGGGCCTTTGCTTGAGGGATCAAAGCTGAAGTGGCAAGAATGGTATCGTCCATGAACTACTGATGGGACACAAGAGGTAGGCCCGACGTAGGCCTAATGCCCAAAATGAGTCTACAAGAAATAACACTCGATATGGTTCATCCTAGGGCCTCAGCTAGGATGATGAAGAGGATCGAGGATAGGGGGTCGCCTTGGCGTAGGCCTCTGGAGTTGGGGAAGAACCCGGTGGGGGATCCATTGATGAGGATAGAGAACCAGGGGGAGGACACATAATTGTTGATGAGCCTGACCCATGAGGGGTGGAACCCAAACTTGAGGAGGACCTTGAAAAGGAACTCCCAGTAAACTCTATCAAAGGCCTTGTTCATATCCAGCTTGAGCAGAAAGGAGGCCTTTTTGGATAGGAAGGCCGAGTGGATGGCCTCGTGCATGATGATAACTCCATCTGTGATCAGCCTTCCTTTGACCGAGCTCCCCTGGCAAGGGGCAATGATCAGGGGAAGGATATCCTTGAGGTGGGAGGCCATGGATTTGGTCAGGATTTTGTATAAAACATTGCACAAGCTGATGGGGCAAAAATTAGAGAGGGATCTGGCTGCCTGAGACTTGGGGATCAGGGCAATGAAGGTGGAGTTAATACCTCTGGGGATGGAGCTGGCAGTCTGGAGGTCCCAGATGGCTGTGCACACTTCTTGACCAAGGATGTCCCAAAAGGATTGGAAGAAGTGGGGGGGAAACCCGTCCGGGCCCGGGGCCACCTCAGCCTTCATGGAAAACGTGGCAGCATGGATTTCAGAGTCAGACAGGGGCTGCACGAGCATCTCATTTGCCAAGGCCGAGACTGAGGTAGGGATATGTTCCAGCAGGGAGTCTGCCGCTTCTGGGGACATGAGAGGACTGTCACCAAGGAGCTGCTAGAAGAAGTTGATGGCTTCGGTCCGAATGTCCTCTTCATCCTTGATAATTCTGCCATCGCTACTCACCAACTCGAGAATTCTGTTAGAGCCCCTATTTTTGAGAGTCGACATGTGGAAGAACTTTGTATTAGCATCGCCCTCTTGGAGCCATAGGGCTCTTGACTTCTATCTCCAAAATATTTCTTCCCTGGCCAGGATGTTATGGTACTCGCTGAGGGCTGAGCGTTCCTCTTCCCTGATCCCCGGGTCTTGGGAGCCTGCCTGGAATCTGAGCTCAAGGTCTTCGAGTTTTTTCTTAACTGCCGCTTTATTTTCAAAGATGTTGCCAAACACCTCTTTGTTCCATACCTTGAGTTGCTCTTTGAGGCATCTCAGCTTATGGTAAACTTGTTCAGCGGGGCGCCCAGGGACTGGGGGAGCCCACCAACAGCCAACCTGGGCCCTAAAATTGGGATGATGCAGCCACATGGACTCAAACCAGAAGGGTCGCTTGAGGGAGGAGCGATGGTCGGTTTCGAGGAGGAGGGGGCTATGGTCAGACCCAATTTTAGGGAGGCCCAACAAGGTTGTGTCGATAAACAAGGGAATGGCTTCCTTGGAAAGGAACACTCTATCCAACCTGACTTGGATATGGCTTGCTCCCGATCTTTTGTTTGACCAGGTGAACATGGCTCCTTCAAACTAAAGTCCATGAGCTCGTTGAGGGAGGTGAAGGCACCAAAGTCCTCCATGATTTTTCTCGGAGCCGTTGATCCCCCACTTTTGTCAGAAAGGAATAGGGGACTATTGAAGTCCCCTACCAGGATCCAGGGGAGGGGGGCAAAGGCTTCTCTCATTGAGCTGATATCCTTCCATAAGGTGGCTTTCTCAATCGAGCTGTTAGGAGCGTAGACGTTAGACAAGATCCACGACCGCCTTGTCTTCACGCAATGGACCAGAATGTTGATTATTCTGGGAGAAGAAGATATGAGCCTCCCCTCATAAGATCGGGGATCCCACATGCACAGCAGGCCCCCGACTGAGCCAGCCGTAGGGGTAGACAGGGACTCGCAGTTGCGCCAGGTAGCTTGGGCGACTCTCTGGGCAACGACATCATCTATTTTGGTCTCCTGGAGGAGGAGGAAGGACGGGCGATGATCCTTGCGGAGTTGGCCGAGGATCCTTTTCTTGGGGGCACCATTGAGCCCCCTAACATTCTAGGTGATGAGCTTCATTTGACACCCTTATGGGGTCGCTTGCCCCCCTTCCCGGCCTGAGCGGGGGGTTTGGGTCGAAGGGCTTCTATTTTGGAGAAGCTCATAGCAACGTCGGAGAGGGTTGCCTGGGAGCCATTGGCTATGTCGTCTTTAGTGATCCTCACTCGTTGGTCGCCCAGGGTGGGCCGACCTCGCTTGAGTTTGCTACCAAAGTCTATGGCGAAAGTCCTACTGTGGGTCATCTTGGGGCTGATTTCATCGGGCCCAGATGGAGAACTACCCTCAACCTCTTTGTCAGACCTCTCAGAGTTGCACTCTGAAGGGGGGAAGCCAGCAGGGACCACCGGGAGGGGTGGGAGGGGGTCAAGGGGGGGATAGTGAGGGTGGGGGGGGAGGAGGAAACCCTGATAGAGGAAGGCGAGAAGGTGGGAGCCGATGGGGAAGAGAGCCCGGGTGGCTCACAGGTCTGGGGGGGTGTAAGCAGGTGCCTGCAGGGAGGGATTCACATTGGGCAGGGGGGAAACCTAGGATAGAGGCACCGAAAGAAGACCCAGGGAGGGGAGCAGGGGAAGGGGAACCCTGGGGAAGACCATCCACCAGGCCAAGGCCCACATGGGGTTCCTCTAGGACAGAAGGGGGAGCCTCCTTGGTAGTCCAAGCCTGAGATCCATGGCCATCATGAGGGGGCCCTCGGGAGGGGGCCCGACCTAGTCGGGAAGGGAGTTTGGGGAAAGGGCCATCAACCTTCTTGGATCCAGGGCATTGGTGGGGGAGGTGGCCCTGAGTGCAGCAGAGAGGGCATAAAGTAGGTTTGTTTTCATAGATCAGGGATTGGCACCAAAAGAAGGACCCGAAGGAGATGGTCACAGAAGAGGGGAGCTCAGATTCTAGATTTGCATTGACACAGAATCTGGCATGAACCATACGGGAGCCTGCCTTGGTAGCGGGATCGAAGGCCACCAGTTCCTTGACCGACTAGGCAATAAGCCTTAGGATGTCTTCATGCCACAAATGGAAGGGAAGCTCAGGGAGCTAGACCCAGACCGGGGCGAAGTTGATGCTTTGAGTGTTGGGGTGGAAGTCAGCTCCATAGCGCCTGAGGAAGAGGCTTTTGCGTCCCAGAAACAAGGGCCCGCTCGATAGGATCTTTTTAGTGTCATCGTTGTTATTCAATTTGATGATGAAGAATCCCTTGGTGAGGGCCACCAGCTGAATATGTCCAAAAACTTTCCATTTGGTAGCCACCCATTTGCGAACGGTTTCCATGTCCAGGCGCCCTCCCAGGAACTTCCCAACCAGGGAAGCAGAGGATCCAATGACAAAGGAGGAGTAAACATCCTCTTGAATGGAGATGTGGGTGCCCTCAAGGGAAAGCCCTAAACCCAGGGCCCACGGTTTGGCCCTGGTACCAGCCAAGATCTATTGGTAGGAGGGTTTGGGCCCGCCTGGGGTAGAACCCTGCCCAGGATCTGGAGGCTTTTTCCCTAGGCCTATGCTTGCATCGAGGGAGGGAGGGGGTCCTGGGCCCAAGATACCATCCCCACCCTATTCGCCAATCTGCATAGCCTTTGAGCCCTCCTCTGGGCCCGTCGAGGGTCCTGCGGGCCCGGGCCCGGGCCCCGACGTGCCCGACCCCGATCCCGATCCAGCTCCCACCCTGGAACTTGCACCAACATCTAAACTAGTGCCCAGTCCCGCTCCCACTCCCGCTCCCATTCCTGCTCCCGCTCCCGCCATCACCATGGACTTCAAATTCCCTTTTAATAATATAATATATAACCACATGTTCCTACATATTTTCTTCCTAGAGGGATTTCTCCAATGGATCATTGGGTTTCTTATGATTCTGGCATGTTTTTCATCACAACTAGTTGTTTCCTTTGCTAGTATATTTCTATGTAGTTTCTACACAATTTTTCTTATGCCTTGATGCACTGAACAAGGAATATTTAGTTTCTTTAATTCATATGGAATAAGTTTTTCTATGAGTAAATTTTTTAAGGGCCATACAAATTACATTCATATTAGAGATAGTTTTTCAAATGCTCTTATGAGGATTGTTTATTGTTTTGAATTGATATGTGAAAAATTGCATACTAGATTTTGATGATATTCTTATGCATTATTTTTCTAATATATGAAAAAATATAGTAGAATCTAGTATCACATAATCCAAGACAAAAAGAAAAATAGTAAAATTCATTAAACATGACCTTGCAATATAGAAAAAATATTACCATGTTGAGGGAATACAATAAAAAGTTGAATATTTAATTTCTAAATAGGTATTGCAGAGTTACATGTTAAATGCAAAGAATTTACTCAACATCAAGGATATAATATTCTTCAATTAGTTGTGTTATTGATGGCATAATACCATAACTAAAAAATAAATGTTTATAAGAAATGGAGATGATGTAATAAGAGAACTTCTAAATACGTATTATTGATCCAACCACAATAATAATACAAATACTAGATCAATATTATATTATTCCTTCTTCCACTAAGGAATCTAGGTCCATTGTTGAAACATGTATACAAAATAAAAATAATTTTAATTTTATGTCCTTTCAAAAAATACAATCGTTTACATGTTGATTTTCACATGCTTACTAAGGGGATCTATCTTATAAGCCTTTACAAAATATAGGTTATCAAGTCCAATTACTTTGTAATAATGGCCAATTAATCATTGATATTATTTATTCTATCAAGTGCTCAATATGTATGTTCTTAATATTTAAAAATAGTATTTTCCATAAAGAATGTAGATGGGTCTTTTAATATGAATAAGGTACCACCATTTCACCACAACTGGCACAAAACAAGAAGTAAAACCATTAAATAAGTCCATGAGAGGTATTATTGTTTCACTTAGGACATAATGGCCATATATGACAATAGTTGGATGCATCGGGTTTCCATGTCATGTAGAGAGTGTATAGTCCAAAAGTCTTGAGAGTATGGGACTCAAAATAAATGATAACCTTTGTGTTTTTCTTAAGGTTGGCTCCTTATTATATGTGATATTTTATGCTCACTTATCCTAAACTATCCTATTAAATGGATCTTACCAAGGAAAATGGAATAGAAAATGTAAAACAAACAATCCTAAGCTATGGGTGGTGATGCACCAAGATCATAAAACCTTTAGTATATTAGTGGTATGAATAAACATATGCATAATTCATGAAAACTAAAATGAACATGATTTCACTATAGCATACCCATTTATCCATAAAACATATATAAGAACTAGGGAAAATACTAGCCATAGCTTCCCATACAAATCAACATACACAAAGATCAATATAGAAGGAGAGTAGTCAAAATTCCTTGTATATATATATATATATATATATATATATATATTATACTTTATATATGCATGTCAAAAAGGAAGAGGATTAGGTATTGTACATAAAATAACTTAAGTCTCAAGTCCAAACTATTACATAGAAGAACTTGAAAACCATACACAAGGAAAGATACTAGGCATGAACATAAAAGTATTCTTCCTTTCTTTCTAGGATCTAATATGGGCATTTATACAATCAATTTAAAATTCAAAATTTTAAAAATTAATTTTCCTTGAGATAGGTGGGAACCTACAAATTCTAGTGCTCCTTGGATCAAGGTGTTGTCCTACATATATTCATGATAGGCTCAAGGCTAGTTTGGATTCTTTTCATATTAAATGCTTTGTAGACTAGAAGTTCCATTTGAAAACCATGTTTATGAACCTTCCCTCCCTTGAAAATATAGATTATTAAGATAATTGAGGAAATTTTTGCTTTTTATAAAATTTTACTACCAATCCCAAGGCTTGTGTTAATTGTGTGGAACACACTATTTGTCTCCTCTACTTCTATAACATCATCTCCCACTAGATCCAGTTGGCACTTGTTCCCACTAACCCTTTGTTCACAATCTTGATGATCATTGTTTTACACATGACGTGGCCCTAAATTTTTACTATAACTTTTGTTTATGTTGTCTTATAGTTATATTTGTCTTTCAAGGTATGGCTACCTTACTTTTGCATTAGTTCTTAAAAAAATTTCCAAGAGTTTGGTTTTTCTTGTTTTGCACTTTTATCACTTTGGCCTCTCTCTAAAACTATATTTTGGGCTATTTCTTGGGTGTTTTGACCTTATAGTTAAAATTGGTTATTTTCTCCCCTTTCATTGATATTAGTTGGATCTCATATATATTGAGAATTTACTATAGCTATGGTGACACATGGGGATCTCTAGCATGCTAGTGATGACAGACCAAAACATATTAGCCTTATTACTTGGGTATAGAGTCATTATGGAGGATCTAAACATAATTTGGGTAGGTTACTAAAGTTTATTCACTATTTTTAGAACCTCTTACCATTCACTTTGTGATGGTAATATTAATTTGATGAGTTAAAGGTAAATTTTCTTGAGCTTCCATTAGTTGTCTAGATTAATGTGGACAATTTTTCCCATGAGTTTTTGGAGGTGCATATTTATCTTAATCATTGGTTCCATGACATGTACTACCTTATTCATGATGGGTGAGTTTGACGGTGTCTCAATGCTCATTTTATACCTTAAATTTTACTAGAACTCTTGCTTTGGAAGGTGCTGGAGAATATTATATTATTTAGTACATGCTAATGTACCTTCATGGTACACCTTGTAAATATTAGACTAGGGTTAAATATTAGATTAGAGTGTGAGTAAATATTTTATGTAATATAATAATGTGCAAGAAATGCACAAGTTTCAAGTGTGCAAGTGTGTAAGTGTATTGTGAGTATATATAAATAAGTGTCTTTAGATTAGATTGTGATAAGTGAAGAGTAATGTCTAGGTGTGCATACAAGATAGATTCATGTGTATGCAAATGTCAAATAAAGAAGCCAAGAGTCATGAGACTTGGCATAATGAAAGGAAGAGTCAAGTAACAAAAAATTCATTCTACATGGCTATATATTACTCCATGGAGGAACATCTCACATATCTCATACATAGCGAGCATAGTGATCATAGAAAGTATTGTGAGTATAATTTTCCTTATTATAACAAAGTCTTATGATACATTTGTAAGAAAAAGAAGAGTAATAAATATTGTATACATTTGAGCAACTAATATTGTAAGTTGTGTTACATTCTTTGTACATGTATGATTCAAGCTACTACATTCATATTGTTTCTTATTAATGAATGTTAGTTGATTTATTAAAAGCATTGATTTACATGTATATTTTTTGATTAGATAGAAAAAAAGAGGTTTTAAAAGACTCCCCAAAACTTTTACAAGAGCATAACAAATCCAATCTTAAAGATAAATTAAAAAGAGCTTGCAAATAATAGGTCGATAGAAAGAACCAACTACAAACTACACTCAAAGCCACCTAAAGAGATGGGTCGATAGGTGAATTAGCCTAATAAAGGAAAAACAAGCATTGAACATCTAGGGTAAACAAGAAAATATGGCATCATTAATGCCCTATTCAAAATTCAAACAACCCATATGTTTGCCAAAAGGGGCAGTGAATTTACCAGATCAACAAGGAAGATCAAGAAAATAAATAAATTTGTACACAAATTAAAGAGAAGAGTCAAGTGAACTTGAAAATTGAAATTGGTTCTAGGAAAAACCACTCGAATTCCTACCCATCGAATCAACAAACTGCATTAGAGAATTCTATGATGTCTTCCACCTCTAGGATTTTGGGATGGAGAGTATTGGTTGGACTTTTTTGCAACCTTGATACCTACTTGAGGAGGGCTTCCCTTACTAGTTTTCCCTTGATTTAATAGTCCAAGAGAGTCGTTAATGGATTTTCCTTTTTGAAAGGCTAAAATAGATTTCATATAGCCTTGATTTACATATTAGTTGGCTCATATTATTATGTTTACATCATTATATTTATCTTACTATATTGTGGCTATCATATATTTGATCTTGTGATTTTTAAATTAATATCAAGGTTTGAAAAGACATAATAATGGGTTCACCATTTGAATTACAAGGAAAAGGAAAACCCTTCGTAACAAAGATGTAATACATTATTTTCATTGCCCCATAAGCTAGTCTATTGCATCATCCCAATCCTTGCAATGGCATGCATCCTACTTTGCCACCAAGACCTTAGTTAGTGGATCATCACTTCTTGATTACTAATCCTTACTACTACCCATTGCTAATTGTTTGACTAGATTTTCCAAGGTTTGAATGCTTATGCTTTAGTAATAAGGGATCAATAGTTATCAATACATGGTTAATAGCTTTGTTCACTTTGGTTTTCTATGTGGCTATCATTCATATGTACTCAAGTACTAGGATTAGGTCCTAAATTGCTTTTTTGACTCCATTCCACAATACCTATATTATTTTAGATATTTGCTCTACTTCACTTGCCTTGTGCACTAGCTAGAATACTTTATTTTTTTGCTCTTCTAATTAGTTATTTTACTACTTTTACCTCCTCTAATTGCACCATGAGAGAGTTAATTTGAGCCTCTATTACTTGGACCTTAGCTTGGGAGATCTTAATTGTCTACTTGGTATTCTCTAGCTCCTTCTCTTTCCTTGCCATATTTCTTGCATAACTCAAGTATTCATGGCTTATAAATTTATGTGCCTATTTGAAAAATTTTACTTTATGCTATGGCTTTGCATAATTGAGGATGATTTTTATGGTAGTCACATAATAATCCTAAACTTATATCTCCTATTTTACCTTGGAGACAATGGAAACAAATATACCATACACATCACAATATTTTGATAATGATAGGTAGTTCTCACTTATGTGGTTGTGGGATGCTCTGCTTGCTTTGGTACTTCTTGTTATACATGTTATATTTTCTCCTAGACTCATTGAAAATGGGATAATAGATCAAAGATACAAATTATGACCTAAGTACTAGATAACTAAAGTTGTTCCTATAGGATAAATGCTAAGGGTTTCAAAAATGGAAGAGAGATTGATTGACTAGTGAAAGAGAGGATTGTAGAGGTAGATTAAATGTTCTAGGATGGGATAGAGGGTACTATAGATTGAATTGGTTGGGATATAATAAGTGGTGGAGGATTGGATGGGATGATCGATATGAGGAAATGATAGAAGAGGCACTCAAGAGGATGCTACAAAAATGGAAGTAGTAAGTTTAATAGTACTTCGATCAATGGGGTGACCTATTCCAAAACCAATAGAATTAATTTAGAGGCTTCCTTTTAGAGGTAGTAGGAGGGTTTCCTTTGACTAGGACTTACTCCTCTTATTTTTTATAGAAGCTATAATATTAATGAATGGATTTTAGTTCCTTTTAGATACTTCACATTGGCCTAACTCTTCTCATCCTTCTTTTCAGTTTGTAGTGTTTGTTAGGTTGGGACTATTGAAGTGGGAGGCTTCTAAATGGAATTATTAATGAGGTGTGCCCACAATTATAATAATTATCTATAGGGACCTTGACAATAGATTGATTGGATCTATTTATTCTCATTGAACAATGTGATTCCTCACTCAAATCTCCTTAAAATCCTTCCCAAGAATATTTTATTTCCTCCTTATGCTCATAGTTATAAATCCTATTGAATTTTTCATATTGGTCTTGACAAAAACTCCACCAATCCTTTATATTTTTATCCTTCCAAATTAAATCTTCTATTTTTTCCTTTTTATTTTTGGAAATATAGGTTCTTGGGGTTCACATTGTCAATCACCATGTAGAAATCAAAATAGGGTTCTTGTTGCTTCTCAAAGGATATAAAATCTACCCTTTAAAGTAGTAGTAATGTCCTCTCCTTGGTTCTCTAGTATGTATCTATTTGTTGCCTTGGTGTGTGTTTGAATTTCTTGGAATATTTTATACTTTACAACCAATTTGAGACCTTGTCTTTCAGGTCATAGTGCTAAGACTCATCAATTTATTGAGACATATATCTTTAAAATTTTCTTCTAGGATGGTGGATGCCTTATTATTTTGTAGATATATCCTTTCTAGCTTCACTAGTAGCTTGTAGAAACTCACTTTGCTCTACCTTCTACCATAGGTAGTATCAATCAAGTCTAGCTATCTTAACATCTAAAGAGATACTATCCTCATAGTTGCATACCATGCTAGTAGATAGATCGATTTTGAAAACATATGCATGAAAATTATAGTAACATCTTCAAGGAGAAATAAATCTCCTTTGAACTAGAAACATAGGTGTCTATAACTATCCTCTAAAATGTGTTGTTATTTACTACCCTAAAGTGCACTTAGAGTCAGTTTTATAAAATCATTAACAAAAGTGCA
This sequence comes from Wollemia nobilis, assembly GCA_028583015.1. Taxonomy (NCBI): domain Eukaryota; kingdom Viridiplantae; phylum Streptophyta; class Pinopsida; order Araucariales; family Araucariaceae; genus Wollemia; species Wollemia nobilis. The sequence goes on from JAQPPZ010002224.1 coordinate 5,262,376, forward strand.
ATAGGATAAATTTTGGTAAAGGACTCCTATCCAAGAGGATGTGGGCTACTTGTGGCCATTCTTGTATCTCATATTTAAACCTAAATGATCATTTAACTTGAATGTTGGGATTTCATTGAAATTTTGTATCCATTCATGAATTTTATCAAGTATAAATGCATTAAAATTAAAACAAACATTTTATCCTTAGGAGTGCACCTCAACATATGCAATATACCTTGTTCCTCTTGAAATACCCACTTATCATCATCTACACTGAAGAAAATTTTTATCATGCTCAAAATGTCATAGGCATCATTCTTAAAGTTCATTTAGATTAGGGAAAATTTTGACATGGAGTTATTTGCCTACTGGAGATCAAAGTTTAAGTAGCTCAATATATCCTTGAGAGTAAAAGAAGTTAATAGTTTTTTGGTTTACTATGAGCCCCTTAGGCACCATTAACATTTTCCACATGGCATCAACTAAGATGGTAATTTTAAAATAGATGTTGTGTCCCTTTAATTGCCTATGCTAAGAGTCATAGTGGGAGTCACATGCTACTACCAGCTCATGGTAGGTGTGCACTTAAGGTGTAATATATTGAACTATATATCTCATAAAAATCCTTGTAGGGAAGTATTTGGCATCATTTCCAATGCTCCTTTGATAAGTAACCTCTTTTATATTGTTTGTGATTCTTGAAAACTTTGGGTCTACCCCTCTTTCAGTTGTATCAATTACAAAGCATGGGATTTATACCTAATCATGCTTCACGTGGGTGATTTTATTATAATTGGAGTGTTTTTCCTTAGCAACTAAAATCTTCTTCTTGGATTCTATGGCTATTGCAAGATACATTGCAACTTTTTCCTTCCTTTTTGGCCATTTAATGGTATTTTATGCTTCAGATATCTTGGTGGTCTTGACTACTTGACATACTAAGAAATATTATGGAGGAGGTAAGGCATTAATAGCCCATTTTTTACCATTGTATATTATTTCACATGTAATCCTCCTTTGACATGGTTGGATAGGGTAGACAAAGTCTTCTTCTAGGTCCTCAAGGCTCCTTGGAATGTGTGTCCCTTCATTATGATTGTTTTATTTTTTTGTTTTGTTTTCAAGACATGATCAAACTTTATTACAAGTCTTCCATGATGGAGGAGCCTTAAATCTCATTCATCGAATATTTTATTAGATATTTTATACTTTCCTTACCCACTAATCCATTTGGAAGAGATATGTAGGGTGTTTGGTGTCCTCTTTAGGATGCTTATTTTGATGTTTTTTATGGGGAGAGAGGTTGGAAATTTCTCCCAAGATTTACGTCCTTTCTCTTAGATGGAATAGAGTGGATAAAAACCTTCCTAAGAACTTTTATTATTGATAATATAATTTTAATAATATTTTCTAGTTCATCTAGGCACACACCTACTATGGAATACCGTAGATGGCTACTGAATTCTATGTTTCTCAATGTTTTACAATCACATGGATTTGAGTAATGGGAATTATTTCTTAAGGTTGAAGTAATTTCTTTATCATGAACTTATGGAAACTAGATTCACTCATGGATTTTAACCTCTATGGGATATTTGGTATGCTTTGGCATTCTATCTCATGTATTTACTGATGAAAGTTGTGTTAATGCCACCTCTTAACGTCTCGATAATGTGTAGAGCTTCTTTGGCATTTATAAAAGGAAGGTAGCCTAATTTAAGGATTTTTATTAATATATTCCCTTCCTAAGGAACTTGGGCACTTTGTTTTTCTCATAGTACTAGTATAGATGAGCTCTTGCAAGAATTTTATGATACAATTATAATATTCCTATTCAAGTTCCTTGAAAATTGCAACCTTATGAGATAACCCCACCACCTATTTAGTTTTTGAGAAAAAATTAAGTTGGTTGGGGGGGGGGGGTCACCTAATTGTTCTCTTAGATAACATAATCAATGGGATTACTTTATTCTCTTTTCATGGCATAGGCCATGAGATAGTTTGGTCAAGCTTTGAGTTCTTTCTCAACTATGCCAACTTTGTACCTCATTCAATTATGCTTGAGCGAGGTGAGAGCTAGTGTAATTTTGGAAAGTCTAGTTAAAACCCCATGTACATAACTCTCTTCATAGAAGTAGATTATGACATTGTACATTACACTTTATATGAATATTTCCTTACCTACATGCAATTTTGCATATCGTTTAGTTATGCTTGAATGATGTGTGAGCTCATGCACTTGAGGGAAACTTAGCCAAGACCTATCACACAAAGTTCTTATTTTTGGCACAAAAGTATGTTGGCAAAAATTCCATTCAAGACATCATGGCCATCCATTGTAATAGTCAGGTGTGACTAAAGCCTACTCCACATGGAGAGCATACAATTTAGAAGTCCCAAAAGCATGGGATATGGATTTTCAAATAAAAATATTCAAGGAGTTTTCTATGTTTGGATCCTTGTTATATGTGATATTTGATGTTAACTTCTCCTATAATATCATATTATACCAAATATTACCATAAAAAAGGGAAGAGATAAAACATAAAACAATGCTAAGCTATAGGTGGAAATGCGTTAAGATCACAAAATATTTTGTATATTAATGGCATGCATAAACATATGCATCATTCATGATAGCTAAAAGGAACACAATTTTAGTCTAGCATATCCATTTTTTCATAACACTTATAGAAACAATAGGGTATATACTAGAAATAACATCCTACACAAATCAACATACACAGAAAGACTATGATAAAAAGAGTAGTCACAACTCCTTGTCTATATATATATACATATATACATATATATATATAGATAAATAGATATATTTTATATATGCACACCAAAAATAAAGAGTCTTAGGGCCTATACATAAAATGACTCAATGCTTGAGTCTAGACTAATACACAAAATAAAAAAGTGTAAATTATACACAAGCACCAAATACTAGTCATAAACATATAGTTCTCCCTTCTTTATTCGTAGGCTCAAATCTAGACAATAAAAAGAATCAATCCAAAATTTAAAATTCAAAATTTCCCTTCACCTTGAGATAGGAAGGAATCTATTAATTCCATTGCTCCTTGGGTTGAGGTATCATTTTGTATTTATGCCTAATAGGTTGAAGGATGGTTTGGATTTCATATTAGGTGCTCTAAAAACTAGTAGTTCCTTTTGAAAATTATATTTATAAGCCTTACCTCCTTTGGATATATATATTATGATCATTGCTAAGGGAAATTTTATTTTTAATAGAATTTTTTTGTCAATCCTAAGTCTTGTGTTGATTATGTGGACCCTACTCATCACCTCCTCTATTTCCAAAACATCATCTCCCACCATATCCGGTTGATGCTTGTTCCCATTGACCCTTTTTTTTACATTCCCTTTATTATTATTTTTAATATGATATGGCCCTAGATTTTTATCAGGACTATATTTTATGTTATTTTATGGTTATCTATCTTCAAGGGTCCTACTACAACACTTTTGCACTAGTTCTTACTTGAGCCTTTCCCTGGGAGTCTGTTTTTCCTTGTTTTATATTTTACCAATTTAGCCTCTCTTTAGAACTCTAGTTTGGGATATTTTTTGGGAATTTTGAACTCATGGGTGAACTCGATCACTTTCTCCATTTTCATGAGATCTCACATGTAGTGAAAATTCATAAGTATAATGAAATTTGTAAAAGAGTCCAACCTTTCATAGAAGAATGATTGATGAAAACTACCACTATGGTCAAGTGTAATGCAACCTCAAAATAAGGAAAACATGCATAACTCTACATCCATGGCATGATATACAAATATAACCATTATAGGTTTCCATTCTATTATGATTATTATTGAAGATAATGCCATACATCTAAGTTCCTTATTGTAGATATCCAATTTTGACACACCTTAATAGCTACATCTGCCAACAAGGCACAAAATGACATATCATTAGTCAAAGACATTAATCTAGGCAATTTGGACATCAAATTTGGCACTTTTGTAGAAGCACCATCTTTTGTAAAAGTGCTACTGACACTTTTGCTCTATACTAGCACTTTTGAAAAACATGTATTTTTCAGCATTTTGATCAATCAATAGGACCATTGAACAGAAGCACTACTTGGGAGCAAAAGCACTACACTAGAAATTTTGTAAATTTCAATGCTTTTACAAACACAAGTGGAATCTCTATGAGTAGAAGCATGTGGATTCCTTCTTCCCACTCCCTATTCTATTCATGCATGCTCCATCCTCTCTTAGGCCTAAAAATTTTGAATTCCCTATCATATCCAAGTGACATATTTGATCTCTATTTCCCTTCAAGGACCAACCCTCTCAAGATATTTAAATAGATATCCTATGATGGGAATTTAATAAGGAATTCAGAGCTATCAAAACTCTATCAAAATTTTCTCTCATTCTCTTTGACTCTCTTAACTCTTGCACTTGAAGAATTTGAATCAATATTTTGGGCAAGTGAAGCAAGCCAAAGGGGTCATTGAAGCAAGGATACCATCTTGGTGTAAGGAGGAGGACCAGCTAGGTTGTAACATCCCTAACTTCTTCATATTTTCCTCATCTACTACTTATTTTATGTATTTCCCTCTTGTTAAACCTTTCTAATGCTTTGTTTTGTATTTTATAGATTTTAATACTTGCATTTTTCTCTCTCACAATCCTAGATACATTTTATAAATTTCTAATAGTGTTTTGTATTGATATTGCTTTTTATTTGCAACAATTTATTCTTCTTTTATGCTTATAATCATTGTTTTGTAGGTATATTTTTTTCGTTATCTTCCTAATACCCACTATTACTTGTATCCATGTTATTTGGATTGTTAATAATTATTTGAGCACATATTTATTAAATTTTAAATATATTTTCATTTATTTTAAACACATATTATTATTGTAGGTATAGTACATTTATAAGATTAATGTAACCTACATATCTCCCTTCTTTGAGATTTTGTAGCAACTAATCTCCCTTTTGTATATAATTCCTCTTCATTTGCAAGATATTTTCTCTAATAATTACCTACTTATTCATATTTTGTTGCAGGCACATTATCCTCACAAAAATATTTTAATATTTGTTACTACATTGTAGACATGGAAAATTGACCCACTTTAGTGGGCAATATTCCCTGAGCCCTCTTGGGGACCCCTTAGACTTGCCTAGGGCAAGGGTAAGGCTCCTTCCCCTCTTTTTTTTCCTTTTTTCCCTCTCTATGCGAAATCATGCCCGATCCTTGATGGGGCGTGACTTCGCATTGCGAAATCGTGGTCGGCCCTAACGGGGCGCGATTTCACCTTTTTAGGGTTTGACAAGTTGAAACCCTAATTTTTTGGGCTTGGCATGTTTTACGTTGGCCCTCCTTGGTTTTCCCACTCTTTTCACCTTCAAATCCACTATATAAGGAGGGTTTGAATTCACTTTTCACACACACTCACATAATCAACATTCTAAGGATTGATGATTTATTGCTCGCTAACATTTGATTTCTCGCAAAGTGTTTTATTCGGTCTGCATCCTTCTTCTTCTTTCACAAGCAACTTAGAAGTGTGGAGTTTGATTGATTGTTCTGTTGTTGTTGCTCGCTCTTGGTGGATTGTTGTTGAAGCCCTAAGGAGAGATTGACTACCTGGGAGATCTCAAACCTTTCTACTTGCTTCCTCACTCTCTACCAGGTGAAAGTATTCTATTGCATGTTTGATTTCATTCATTGCATCTTAGTTTCATTATTTCACTTCAATCTGAGATGTTTCATCTCACTTCTACGAAATCATGCTCGATCTTCTATGGGGTATGATTTCACATTGCATTATCATAGTCACCTATTACAGGGTATGATTTCACCTGAGCTAAATATGGGGGTAATCTATTATTCCAATTTTCATCATTGCATTCTAGACTGCATTTAGAGCATAGTGGTGTATTATGTTTCTATGATTTCATCATTCTTTTCTGCTATATTGTATTATGTTTATTTTCCTCCAAAGGTCAATTTTCACTTTTAATTATCAAAGGTCAGATAAAAGGACCTAGGGGGCTTGACTATTGTACCTCCAAGTATTTTTATACAATGGCCTAAGAAGGCCCCCTAATGCTAATCATATTTTCAAGTGTTTGTCAAGTTATCTTGTAGGAACAAGAATTATTGATAGCATTGGATAAAAGGATAAAAGAAAGGATAAATCATCGGATAAGATAAGTGTTCTAATTAGTCTTTAGGTTATTTGTTGAATGCTTTATATTTCTATTATAAAACCCTAGATCTAATTTTATTAAATACATCTAATTAATTTCTAGGTATTTGAAAGATAAACAACATATAGTGTGCATTTAGGGTTAATTATGTTTGTGCATTACTTCTTGAGCCCTTGCTTAAAGGTTGTTTATTTAGAACCCTAGGTTAGAAAAGCATTCAAAGAGAAGAATCATTCTAGGGTTAGCTCTTGTATTCTTGCATTCTATATTTCTACATTGTCCTTTATCTTTTATAGCATAGATCTAGAAAGGCCAAATCTAGGTGTTTGTCTTGAATCTCATACATCAAACATTCTTGAAAACCAGAGGACTTGGAGCGAGTCCTTAAACCATTCCTGGTGAACCCTTCCCCCCTAGCACCGAGTGTAGAGAACAACATAGCCCTCATGGTTCACCCCAAAGGCTTCTCTCTTGTGGATCTAACTTTTGGGAATTGTACATGGTAGGGTTTTCCCCTCTACATCTTTGGTGAACCCGACGTGAACACCTCCTTTATTTTAAAATTTTTTTAAGCAAGATCATTAAATTTGTTTGTGTGGTTGAAGAACCTTAATAACATCTTTAAAAATATTTTTGTTTCTATTGTTAGCTTTCTCTTCTATCCTTTCACTTTTCTAATGGCTCATGTCCTTAGAAGTCAGTGAAAGCATCTTGAATCTGATTGTATTCCTTCGAAAGATGATCAGATTGATAGAGAGGATCCTAACATAGATCTAGAAGAACAAGATAACATGGATACTAAGATGAGTTTTGATCCTTATGAGGGACCTAATGGTAGCTTTATCTTTTCATCATTTGAGCATATTTGGGGCTTTATGAAAGCTAATAGGGATAGGATATTGGGAGGTATGGAGTGAGAAGCTCACCTCGAAAGAGATGAGACTCCTCCACCTCCTCCAATAAGCTCCCCTATGCTTAACCAGGAAAATCCCTTGCCTAAATCAGTGCATCTTGATAATTTGAACTCAATTGTTAATACTACTACAACCACCAACATTGGAAGGAATATGCAAGCTCCTCCAATTAGTAGTGTTACTCAAAAGTGTTTTCAATTTCTTCCTCAATCTTCTAATATCAACACTTTTGCTTCTATCCCACTGTTAGCTATCCATTTTCACAAAATGCAACATATAACAGTAGTATCCATACATCCAATATGAATCAGGCATTGATCCCTCAAAACACATATGTTCCATATTTAGGGAATATGGGAACAATGCATAACAATAATCCAGAAGTGCAAAATTTAACAAATATGGTGAAGCAGTTGGTTTCAAAAGTTGAGATGATTCAGCCTTCAAGTTTTACTTACAGTTATAAGGAAATGTGTAATCAACCATTGGATCCTATTGTTGTTGCTAGGCCTTATCCTAAGCATTTTCCTATGCTAGTTTTACCCATTTATAAGGGGATAGAAGATCCAATTGAGCATTTAAGAAGATTTAGAACAAATTGCCATGATCTCATTTATGATGATATGTTGCTACTTAAAACATTTCCTAAAAGTCTTGGTGGCATGGCATTAGAGTGGTACTATCGATTGCCTAATTATTCCTTAAAGAGTTTTGAAGAGACAACAAAATTATTTGTTCAACAATTTGGTGCTTACATTGAGAAAGAAGTGACAATGAAAGATGTCTATAATTTAAAACAAAATAAAGAAGAAAGCTTTTCAGAATTTTTGGCTCATTGGAGAAGTTTAGTTGGACGTTTGAGATATACTTTACCTCCTAAAGATATGCTTGAGATATTTATTGGTAATTTACAAGAACAATTATCTTATGCATTAGAGACTACTACTATTACATCTTTTGATCAAGCAATTGATTTAGCAAGAAAAGTAGAACAATATCTCATCAAGAGAGGCCAACTCAAGGTTAAAGAAGAAAAACCTACTAAGTCTCAACACAAGAATAAACACATAGGAGGTGATAGTGGAATGGATAGTAGGCCTATTAACAATGTTACTAACAACCTACAAAAGATAGTACTTTAGAAACCTCCACAAAGGAACTTTACAAGGCTTAATATGTCTATGGAAGTAGTTTTGAAATAACTTTTAGAAGCTAAGGTGATTGAGTTACCTCATATTAGACAACCAGATACTACAACTCATTGGTATAAGGTAGGTCAACATTGTGCATATCATAGAGTGGAAGGACATTGGACAAATTCTTGCAAGAAGTTGAAACATGTAGTTCAAGATTTGATTGATGCAGGACGTATTGACTTAAGTAATTCTCAAGTAGTGAATAGTCAAGTACCTATCCAACAAAATGTGACTACCAATCAAGATATGGGAATATTTAAAGATCCATTACCAAAACATAACCAACAGATAGCAAATCAGGTGGCTCATCAGAATGAGCCTCCTCCCTATGGTAATATGGTTGGCATGGTTGGGATAACTACAAGAAGGCAAGCTCAGACTCAACATCCTCAGCAAGGATAAAATTTTGTATTACAACCTAGTTCAATATTGAAGAATAATCAAGGAAAATTTGTAGATATGGGGATTCCACCTATTGTATTGAGACCACAACCTAAGGTTTCATTTGATCTCCAAAAGTAGTTGGCTAGTACTCCAGCAAAGATATCAATTTTAGAACTCCTCCAAACTTCTCCCAACCATAGAGATGCTTTGATGGAATTTTTAAAGCAACAATCAGTTCCCTCAGATATTTCACCCAATGCTATAGTTGATGTCGTAGGTTCTCTTGGGATACATCATATCTCATTTTTGGATGATGATAAACCTTCCTCAAACTTACAAGAAGATTCTTCACTTTACATCACTGCACTTATTGGGGATACTTTTATCAAGAAAATTTTGATTGATAATGGTTCTTCCCTCAATTTGTGTACATATCAATTCTTTCAAAAATTTGGATTAAAAGAGGAAGACTTAACAAAATCTGATATCATTATAAAATCTTTCAACAATGAGTCCCAAGAGGCATGTGGTGTCATATCCCTTCCTCTCAAGGTTGGGCCTAAAATATTGGATACTTTGTTTTATGTGGTACATTGTCCTTGCATATTTTAATCTTCTCCTCGGACATCCTTGGATTCATGCAATGAAGGTCATCCCTTCTACTCTTCATCAGTGTCTCAAGTTTGAGTTTAAGAATCAAGTTATCACCATTCCGGGTGACCCTCGACCATTTGAATTTTGTTCAAATGTAGAGCGAGCTCAATCTGAGTTCAACCTATGTCCCTCAATATCTTCAATGGTTTCTCCATGTTCCTCATCTCAAATATCAGAGCAATTTCAAAATTTTAAAATGAGTGAGGAACATATCTCAAAATTTTCATCTCAGGATCATGATAATCAGTTTCTTCAAGAACCTCTTCTGGATCTAGCCAAGCTACCACCATCACCAAGAACCATGGGTTTACCCCATAAGAAAGGTGATGTTGTACACATTGGCACATGTACCTTTGTCTTCATAGGAACTACCTTCGAAGAAAATATACGTGGTAGCAACCCCTCTCCCATTGAGCATTCTTTTGCTCATTGTTACCTTTCCAATGATTACCCACTTTCTAAACAGATCCTATCTAGTATGGGATATGTAGGTAAAGGTTTGGGGCCACAACATAAGGGCATTCAAGAGCCTTTGGATGTCGAGATCTAGCCTGGGAGATGTGGCATAGGTTTTATACCTAGTAAAGACCAACCTTTACCATTTGACAATGATGATCATCTTATGACTTATGTTGAATATATGGATTATCAAAAGTCAGGAGTGGGTGATGAGGATGATGGTCCCCCTTATTCTTCTGATGTCTTGTTTTGTAATATGATTGATTATGTGTGTTCTAAAAGTAAGCCTTCTATTTTAGAAGAGGACCCTACTTCATTGTCCTATAGTGACCTTGCGAAGTTAGGAATTGCTCCTCCTTATGTTAAAAAGAATGGTTATGTTCGAGAGTGCATTGATTATCATGCTATGGCTACCAAAGAAAGAGCTATGAAGGAGCCTCTCCATAATTTTAATTATCGAGAAGGCTTACCTTTTAGAGATTTCTTTGATAAAATAGTCCATGGTACACCTGTTATTTTTGTTAAGAAAGGTGGCACACTTAGATTTTGTGTCGACTTTCATTCTACTTGCTTAAATTAATCAATTAAATTAATTAAAATAAAAAAATAAATAAATAAAATAATAAAAATTGCATCAAATCAATTAATTATCATTTAGTTGTGCATTGGCATTTCTATTGCATCCATCTACTTGTTCATATTACATTGTTGCTTGTCATCCTTTTGCATTGCTTGCCTGACATTTAATACAACTTGCATGCTTGAATGTCATATTTTGCATGATTGCTTGTTCATGACTGCTTGATCATATAGATTTTTAGGGATCTTGCAACAATGGCATGTGATGATACCTAGTTAGGTCATAGCTCACATGCATTGCACTCTCTCTAGGGTTTTGATGCCTAGTAAGATCCCCACCTAGGGCTTTCTTCTTTAGTCTTCTTTCTTGATTTTATTTGCTTCTTCAAGTATTTTCCTTGATCTTGGAAATAGTGAGAGTATCTCTTAGATCAAGGATGATAGTTCATTAATATTTCCTTGTCACTTTTTCATTGCCTTATTTTTCTTCTTTGGCTTCCTTTGCTTTTGACAAGGAGATATGTATGCTTTATTTCTTTAAGGTGTCTTCTCTACACATTTGCACACACTCACTTGTGTTCAGTTTTAAACCCCTATCAGGGGTAGCACTCACCTAATATATTTTATCCTTATATATTACACCCCACATGGGATAATTATACATCCTAGTGGGTATCTTATCGGATATGATCTTCTATAGGGTTATACTCCCTTTTGACTCAACGGGCTCAACACCCCATTATAGGATAAGCTCCTTGGCCATTTTTAATAGGCCTCAACATACATCCTAGTGGGTAATCACCCCATAATAGTCAATAAGTGAGCAACCACCCATAGTGGGTCAGACTCCAACACCTCATCCTTTACGATGAGTACTATACCCATAGCGGGTTTAGCTCCCTCTTTCCTAGTATGATTCATAGTATTTAATCACATTGGTCCCTTGTGACCTATACTGATTTCAATACTATGTTTCACCCATCCTTCTCTATTTTAGATGGTTGACCTTTGGATTATCTTCTTCTTTATCTTCTTCTTCGTCTTCCTCTTCATCTTCTCTCTCTTCTTCTTCTTCGTATTGTTGGTCTTCTTTCTTTGTCTTTATCTCATGTTTTCTTTCTTCCATCCATTTCATCCATGCATTTCATATAGCCTTGCATTAAGATAGATTGCATGCATAAAACATCAAATTAAAGAACATCTAAATAAAAATTGAATCACATGCACACATTCACAAAATATAAAAAGAAGCTATGTATTACTCGATGAAAAGAGAGATACATTAGTGTCTGGTTGGTGTACCATAGTCTAGTCCTAGTACACTCAACCAATCCCTAGGGGTGCATGCCACAATAAAAATTGGCATGTCATCCTGATCCCTAGCCCTAGCTCTGAGAGCCTATCTCCTCTACTCCACCCAGAGGAGGAGGTGGTCCAAGCAGCCGCATACCCATGGATGGTGATGCCGAGAATGTTTATGATCGAGATCATGACCTACTAGCTGATCAGAGAGATGAAGGAAGTGTCACTCTCTACTCTACTAGTACTACCTAGTAGTACACAATCTCATAAAAGGTAGCCCATTGAATGGCCACCTCCAACCTCTCCCCTACCCTCTATAGTTCCACCTATAGAAGGTGGATCCCATCACTAGCCTAGCTGCTCCTGATGATAGCCATCCCCTCTACCTAAGCCCTCTAGTGCTCTATGTCTAGATGGCTCACCTCTCCTCAAAGATGATCGACCTCTGCTCAAGCTACATCCCTCTCCCTCTCTATGGTGCTCAATGAGCCTTATAGTCCCTCAATCCTCTTGGACCTATCCTCCTGGAGTAGGTCCACCTACCTCTATAGAGTCACCACCTATGCCCATAGCACCTCTACCTCCTCCCTCGGATCCCCTCATCCTAAAGCCTAGCCTCAACTAGCTACTACTGATGTGGAGGCCTCTCTCGATCCTCCACCTAGTAGTACCCTAGCCTCTATAGGGGCAACTCTAGATGCCCCTACCTCCTTGGTCCCTACAACGCTAGTGTCCTCTATCACCAACTCAATCTAAACTTGAGCCTACCTCTATCTTAAAGCTATTGGTCCCTACTAAGCCCTCTCTATGGCTCTATAAGCTACCTCCTAAAAAATTGCTACATGCTCAGGCCCATCACCTAGTGCCTCTATATCAAAACTAGTAGGGAGACCCTATAGGGCATGACTCCTCTATACCACCATTGATAGTCGAAGGCCACTCCCGCATCATCCACCCTAGGATCCATGTAAGGAGGATCATCTAAGTCCTCCTCGACCCACTTAGTCAAGTCAGGTCCACCTCCTACCCCTACTGGGTCCCGGTAGACTCTTCAATACCAATAATCCCCCAGGTTTGAGATGCCTTACAAGATCTTAAACTACCTTAGGACTCGATCAAATTGGAAGATCTCTAGCTCCCCCTTCTCTATCATCAACCACCTAATCCTCCTGATCCTCACCAGCTCTATCCTATCCTCAACCCATCCTGGGTGTAGATGCCAGGGCCACCATACTATCTTGGCCTCCCTCAGCTCATCTACTATCTACCTCACTAGTGGTAGATGCCCAACATAGGTCCTCATGACCTACTCTAGGGATCTAGACCATCTATATGTTATTGGTCACTCTAGAATGGGCAATGGTCTTGGTAGTGCATCCAATATCTGCACCACTATGTGCTCCCAGCTCCATACCTAGAGCAAAGTCATGCACACTATACCTATATGCTGCTTGTACATGATGTTGTACAATATCCTATACAAGCGGGCCAACACATATGGACCCCATGCGAACCTAACTCTCTGGTCTCGCATGTCTGCCACTACACCCACCATCACCCATGGTAGATATTACCTACTAGTATGGCACATCAACATACCCACAACCACCCCATAGAGCATGATCATCAATGGGTCCACCCCATACCACCCCACCAAGTCATCTATGACTATGGTGCTCTCATGCACTTGGTGGGTCCAACCTCTCAAAAATTGTTGCAAGGTCATTGGTCTCCCTTGCTCTATGTAAACTATTGTCCCTCTGATAGGGATGCATAAGATGCACCACACATCCTCCAGTGTGATGATCATCTCTCCCATGGGTAACCGAAAGGTAGATGACTTTGGGTACCATCTCTCTGCTAGTGTTGTCAGTAGAGCCCTATCTACCTCTACCCGAGGTAGTCTAGCTAGGTGGTCTAGTCCCACCACTCCCAGTGTGTCCCTCTCTACCTGTTCGAGTGCCTCTAGCTCCACCTCCAAGGAGCTAGCTCTCCACTCGTAACTCTCGAGTACCCTAAGCTGCAATAACAACAAAAAAGAAAAAAAATCATTAATAAAACTTAAAAATTAATTAATTAATTAATTAATTAAATTAAATAAAAATATTAATCATTGCAAAATTAAATTTCACATCTCCTAAGTTGTTTGCTTGCATCCTTTCTTTCTTTCCCTTCTTTTTTTTTCTTTCTCTCTTTTCTTTTTCTTTTTTTCTTCTTTTCTTCCCTTTTTGGTGAAATCATGCCTAGTTTTTCAGGAGTGCGATTTCATCGAAGCGAAGTCATGCCCCATGTCCATGAGGTATGATTTCATGAAATCATGCCTAGTTGTTTTTTCCAGGCATGATTTCACCACTACTACCTAGGGAAAAATCGTGATCGGGCCACGAGATCGCGCCTAGGTCGTACATGGCAAAACCATCAATTTTGGTAGAAAACCACCCAAAAATTGCAAAAAAATTTGAAAATTTCAAATTGCAAGTGTGGTTTTCGACCCTACCTATGCTCGCTTCACTTTCATGTTGGCTTCACCCCTCACGATCGCTGAATGGTGTATCGGTAGCGCCATCTCCCTCATTTCTCCAGAGCTCCTTTTCTACTTTCTCATATAATTAAAATGAATTAGGGTTTTGCCCCCTTTTCACTTTTAACCCTATTTTCATGCACTTTTTCTCCTTTTTGTTTCTTCTCTTCTTCTTCTAAGTCTACATTTTTAAGTTTCTATGAGGAATGTGTCCCTCATAAAACTCGAGGGGGCACCCTGGCCTTAGAGGTATTAATGTCCCTAATGCCTTGATTTGCATGTAAAACATGAAAGTGTTTGGAATAACACCATTTTTGCACCATCCCTTTCTTCTAAACCAACCACCCCATTTTTGCTTGTTGTCTTTTGTTTGTGAGTGTTTACACCTTTTCTTTGACACATTTATTAGGCCATAAATGCGTCAAAGAGGGGGTAAAATGTAGACACGAAAAATTGACCCACTTTAGTGGGCAATATTCCCTGAGCCCTCTAGGGGACCCCTTAGACTTGCCTAGGGCAAGGGTAAGGCTCCTTCCCCTCTTTTTTACCTTTTTTTCTCTTTATGCGAAATCGCGCTCGGTCCTTGATGGGGCACGACTTCGCATTGCGAAATCGTGGTCGGCCCTAACGGGGCATGATTTCACCTTTTTAGGGTTTGACAAGTTGAAACCCTAATTTTTTGGGCTTGGCATGTTTTACGTCGGCCCTCCTTGGTTTTCTTACTCTTTTTACCTTCAAATCCGCTATATAAGGAGGGTTTGAATTCACTTTTCACACATGCTCACATAATCGGCATTCTAAGGATTGATGATTTATTGCTCGCTAACATTTGATTTCTCACAAAGTGTTTTACTCGGTCTGCATCCTTCTTCTTCTTCTTTCACAAGCAACTTAGAAGTGTGGAGTTTGATTGATTGTTTGTTGCATTGGATTGTTGTTGCTCACTCTTGGTGGATTGTTGTTGAAGCCCTAAGGAGAGATTGACTACCTAGGAGATCTCAAACCTTTCTACTTGCTTCCTCACTCTCTACCAGGTGAAAGCATTCTGTTGCATGTTTGATTTCATTCGCTGCATCTTAGTTTTGTTATTTTGCTTCAATCTGAGATGTTTCATCTCACTTCTACGAAATTCATGCTCGATCTTCTGCGAGGCATGATTTTACATTGCATTATCGCAGTCACCTATTACGGGGCATGATTTTTCTTGAGCTAAATCTGGGGGTAATCTGTTATTCTAGTTTTCATCATTGCATTCTAGACTGCATTTAGAGCATAGTGGTGTATTCTATTTCTGTGATTTCATCATTCTTTTTTGCTATATTGTATTATGTTTTTTTTCCTCCAAAGGTCAATTTCTACTTTTAATTATCAAAGGTCAGCTAAAAGGACCTAGGGGGCTTGACTTTTGTGCCTCCAAGTATTGTTATACAGTGGCCTAAGTAGGCCCCCTAACACTAATCACATTTTTCAAGTGTTTGTCAAGTTATCTTGCAGGAACAAGAATTATTGATAGCATTGGATAAAAGGATAAAAGCAAGGATAAATCACCGGATAAGATAAGTGTTCTGATTAGTCTTTAGGTTGTTTGTTGAATGCTTTATATTTCTATTGTAAACCCTAGATCTAATTTTATTAAAATACATCTAATTAATTTCTAGGCATTTGAAAGATAAACAACATATAGTGTGCACTTAGGGTTAATCATGTTTGTGCATCTCTTCTTGAGCCCTTGCTTAAAGGTTTTTATTTAGAACCCTAGGTTAGAAAAGCATTCAAAGAAAGAATCATTCTAGGGTTAGCTCTTGTATTCTTGCATTTTGTATTTCTGCATTGTCCTTTATCTTTTATAGCATAGATCTAGAAAGGCCAAATCTAGGTGTTTGTCTTGAATCTCATACATCAAACATTCTTGAAAACCAGAGGACTTGGAGTGAGTCCTTAAACCATTCCTGGTGAACCCTTCCCCCTTAGCACCGAGTGTAGAGAACAACATACCCCCGTGGTTCACCCCAAAGGCTTCTCTCTTGTGGATCCAACTTTTGGGAATTGTACATGGTAGGGCAGTTTTCCTCCTCTACACTACACTTGTGTGTTACATTGGTGTAGTTGTAAACTCATTTACAAGGGAAATTTTTGTTTGATCCCTATCATAGGTATTTCTTTTGACATTCCCTAGATGTTTTATCTCACTTTGCATTATATCTCTACTATATTATCTTATTTATGCAAAAATTCAATTCTAATTAAGATTGTATTCTTTCATCTCCTTTGGTAATCCTTTTAGGTATTTGTTCTCCCCTTTTAGACACTCGTAGATCCTATTTGTAAACAATTTAGATAAAACACTATAATTTCTCAATACTTCCTAATTCTCACTATCCCAGCAAGTTTTGGAAAATTATGAATTGATTTTGCAATTTTTGTGAAGCTCCAAGCATCAATGCATCATAAATAGGATTCTCACCCGTCTTATCAATATTGGATCACATTTAGGTCATATTAGCCTTCAAATGCTTCCTAAAATTTTCTAAGAAATAGTTGTAGGTACAAAATCACTACTATATTTAGAAAATCAACACTTTTTCCTCTTTATTTTACACAAAGGAAAAGCACCACTTGCAAAATTATTGGTAACACTTTTGATTGCAACACTTTTTCATGAGTTGTTTCTCCTTCCAAATTTTTGACAAATTCTAATTTTATTTTACAAAATGGGGTATGATTAGTCTAACCAAATACTAGATAGCCTAGTATTAACCTATGATCATACAAACCCCCTAAAACCAAACTATTTTAGAAAAGGGGGTATGATTAGTCTAAAAAAATACCAGATAGCCTAGTATTAACCTATGATCATACAAACCCCCTAAAACCAAACTATATTTAATTTTCCCATTAGTTTTTTAGGATTAGCAAAAGTGCTAGCAGTGCTACTACAAACTCCAATACTTTTGTACAACCTTTAGAAAATAGGTATTTTAGCTTCAAAAACCCTATATTTGCTCTAGATTTACTATTATCTATTTTCTATAAATTAGGTTTAAAACACATTCATTTTGGGTAAATTAAGGAATCATTAGAATAGTTTAAAATTTTCAATTTGAAGTATTTAGACTAGAAACCAAAAGTCATATATTACATTTTAGGGTAATCATGTATGTTGCATCATTCCTTGTTTTCCTTGAAAAGAAACAAGATATATATTTTATTTTATTAGAAATATTTGGAAATTAAAATCCATGCTAGTTAGATACAATATTTTATACATCTTGCATTATTACATTTGTCTTCAAAATTTATTAGTGATCTTCCTTAGTTTTAGAGACAAAAAATCGTAGGTGATTGACAATTAACTCATCACATCTTATGAACATAAACATATACATGTACATGGAGGTAGGACAACCCATATGAAAGTGAATAACACAAGCTTATACTGAGATGGGGGGTGAACAGTATAAGACCTCTTTTTACTTTTTACTTTATACTTCAATTCAAAATTATGTAGTGTATAGATAGCAGTATCAATACCCGTAATCAAAGAAATGCAAAAAATACCATCCACAATAGAGACACAATAATTTACATGGTTGACCCAATGTGGGCTACTCCATGGATAAAATCATTCACTAAATTTTATCAAATCAAATTCTGGGAATACCTTTTTCGATTACAAAGTTTATGGGCACCAACCCAAAGGAGACACAAATCTCCTAGATCTGCTCTGACTGGTGATCCTCTAGAAGACCTCTGCCTCTATTGCCCTTAGCAAATGGAACTCTATCCATAGAAGACACCTATCCTCCCTGCTCTGGCTGGAGACCTCTGCCCTCAACTCTATCACCTCCAAAGCTGGTCCTCGAATTTATACTAAACACAGTACTTTGGTTTAGCACAAATGTCCTCATTCTCTTTCTCTGATCTGCACCAAACACAGTCCTTAGGTCTGGCACAAATGTCCTCGAATCTGCACCAATATTTGTCCTCAACTGGTCCTCAAATCTGGTTCACAAAAGTGGTTCACAAGCTTTCACTAAAGCTTGCTTTATCTTCACCCAAGTCTTCACCAAGACTTGTCTTAGATCTGCTTTGCAAATTCTTACTAGAACCTGCCCAAATTGCTTCACAAGCTCAAGAAAAACTTGCTTAAATTTGTGCAACAATCCCTCTTAATGACTTGTCCAAAACCATCAAAGCCTACGCACTATCACCGAACATCGCAAAAAAGATACACCCCACAACTTTGCACTTTTTTACTCTCTATGTGCAAACACAGTAGCACCATCTTCGCATACTCTAATTCCTTATGATCTCTCTCACTTAGATGATTTGACAAAATGCACTTTGTACACTACTATCGAATTTTGCACTCTGCTCTCGACGATCAAACTTCTCCCCCACACTCTATCTATGAATGTCGCACTTTGAACACACACACTAAATCGATACTTTAACTCTTCGAACAACCCTCCTTTTATACTAATACTTTCAAGATCAAAACCTTGATCTTAGTTGGCTGCACAACCCTAAACTACGTCGACTACAAACCCTAATCTTCATCAGCCCAAATTTAACTTTATCGGCCTCACTACCTCTGCAACTCTTTTGTATCTTTTGCTGCAAAACTACAACATGTCGCGATATCCCGACAACTTTGCAACCGTACACTTTCTTTTGCCTTTTGTCGTGAAAACATGACACTTTAGCCTTTAACGACTTCATCTAAGCTCTTGTTATGATATCGCGACACTTTTTTCTTTTTCAGCATCAACTTTGCTTTTGTCATGAAATCGTGACACTTCTACCTCTGCAGACTTCGACTTCACTTCTATCATGAAATCGTGACACTTCTGTCTTCATAGTTCACAACTTGGCTTCTGTCGTGAAATCGTGACACTTCTCCTATTGAAGACCTGCTTTGTGTTTCTATCACGAAATCGCAACACTTTCTCCAACCGAACGCTGCCATCTCAATCTATCATGAAATCGTGACACTTTCACTGCCTTGTGTTTTTCTCTGCCTTACGCCACAAAACTGGAACATGCCCCAAAATCATGACGCTTTTGCCTTCGAGCTCTTCCTTCTTGAATTCATCATGAAATCATGACGCTTGTTCTATTTAAGACTTTCTTACTGTCTCTGTCATGAAATCATGACTCTTTCTACATCCATAAGCTTTCTCTTCAACCTATCATGAAATCATGACACTTTCTGCATCCGTACGACTTCTCTTGAACTCTTTGCCCATATTCCTATTCCTGTTCCTGTTATCATTCCTATTCTTATCCATGCCTTGATCCTTGGACCTGTTCATATCACTATTTCTGTTCCTGTACCTTGGAAGTTTAGCTCTACACTATCTAGCTGTGTGACCTTCATTGTTACACTTATAACAAGTAACAATGTTATTTCTTTTATGCATACCTATTCTTTGAATCTGCCTGATCTGGCTGAACCTGTTTTGATCAAACCTATTCCTATAATTAATCTTGCAATAGACTGCCTTGTGCCCAAACTGTTGACAAGAGTAGTAATACCCTTGAAATAAAATAGCGCTTCTGAAATTGTCATTTACCTTCTTCACTTGAGCCATGCAATGTGCAGCCATGTGACCAAACCTGTGACACGCAAAACATCTACCGTGAAATTTTCCTTTAATCGACCTCTTGGGTCCTAAAAATTTCTTCTTCTCATTCTGAATTTTGTTTTCTGTTTCTACGCATCTATCATCCAAGGACTCATAATCTGAAATACTTTCCTCATCAGAACTCTCTTCCTTTTGGAGTCTCTTACTAGACTCTCCAGCTTGTTCCTTGACAAAACCAAGGCCTGATTTATCTGTTGTCTTTCTTTGACCTTTGATGAGTGACTTAACCTTTTTGGAGCTATCTTGAAACCTGTAAAGCTTATATTTGTACTCTCTAGTTTCCTCTTTCAAAGAAGCCATTTTCTGTTCTAACTCACTATACTTAAGAACCTTAGATTCTAACTCATCCTTGAGTTCTTGTGTCTTAGCCATAGAGAGGTCAAGACTTTCTATAAGATCATCTCTCTCCATACAACATTCATCTAACTTATCCTTAAGTCTAGCATTCTTATTTCTTTCCTTTTTCAAAACACTAAGAGCATTAGTAAGTTCACTTTCAAGATCCTTTATTTGTTTGCTTTCTGAATCATCGAAGCCTTTTTCAGATTTCTTATCACTAGAGGTGCTACCTTTTTCAAAAACCATACATGCATCTTCCTTATAGTTTTTTGAAGCATCCTCATACATACTAGAAACCAAATCATTATTTGTGCAATTATCCTCAAGGTGACCAAAATTTCCACATCTAAGACATTTCATGATAATGAATCTATGTTTCGATTCTTCCTCTTTTTATGATATGAACAACATCTCATTTTCATTATCACTTGACGAACTTTCACTATCACCACTAGAGCACTTACTTGCTTTGTCTAGGTAAAAAATCTTCTTGTGCTTGTGAGAATACCTCTTTCCTTGATTGTTATGCTCATCTTTGTTCTTTATGTGATGCTTGTGCTCTTCAGAATCCTTGCTCTTTGAATCTTGTTTATCTTCATCACTTTCATCCTTGGGAACAGTACAATCTGTAGCATAATGACCAAACTTTCTGCAATTAAAACATCTTATAATTTTCATTTTTTTGTGCTTTCTAGAGAATTTGCCTTTCTTGCTGTAATATGCCTCTTCATCACTAGAAGACTCATCACTCTCTTGAAGTTGTTTACCCTTGGATTTCTTGGTAGTCTTGAAAGCTACCTCTTTCTTGACATCAACCTTCACCTGAGTTCTCAACTCAAATGCTGCAAGTATACTATGTAGTTCATCCTTTTTCAATTTATCCAAATATTTAGCTTCCTCAATAGCAAAAATCTTTTCACTAAATCTATTAGGAAGAGATCTTAAAATCTTATCACAAACATCATTTTCAGCAAGCTCAATACCTAAGTATTTCATGGAGTTAACAACCTCATCCATACGAAACATATAGTCACTAATATTTTCATCATCATTCATCTTGAGTTGTTCAAACATACCTTTGAAGTGTCTCAACTTGGCCTTTCTGACATTTGTATCACCTGTATGAACCACCTGTAGTTGTTTCCACATTTCACTGGTTGTCTTGTAGTGAATCACTTTGGTGAGATCTGCTTTCTGTAATCCTTTCAGGATTGCATTCATTGCTTTTGAATTTCTATGATGTAGGAGCCTTTATTCTTTAGTATTTGGACCATGTACAGGAATAGTGTACTCATCTTCAATTACTTCTCATACCTCATTACCAAGTGCCATTAGATGAACCTTCATCATTGCACTCCAAAGACCAAAATTTGACCCATCAAGAATAGGTGCTGCATTGCCGCTAGAAAAATCCATTGTGCTCTTAACTAGCTTTTCCTTCATGTTTTTAAACTTTTCCGAAGGAACCCGCTCTGATGCCAATTGAAGAACACAAGATTATACTGAGAGGGGGGTGAACAATATAAGACCTCTTTTTACTTTTTCATTTATACTTCAATTCAAAATTATGTAGTGTATAGATAGTAGTATCAATAGTCGTAATCAAAGCAATGCACAAAATACCATCCACAATAGAGACACAACAATTTACATGGTTCACCCAATGTGGGCTACTCCACGGATAAAATATTTCACTAAATTTTATCAAATCAAATTCTGGGAATACCTTTCCCGATTACAAAGTTTATGGGCACCAACCCAAAGGAGACACAAATCCCCTAGCTCTCTCTCGATCGGTGATCCTCTAGAAGACCTCTGCCTCTAATGCCCTTAGAAAATGGAACTCTATCCACAAAAGAAACCTGTCCTCCCTACTCTGGCTGGAGACCTCTACCCTCAACTCTATCACCTCCAAAGCTGGTCCTCGAATTTGCACTAAACACAGTCCTTTGGTTTAGCACAAATTTCCTTGTTCTATTTCTCTGATTTGCACCAAACATAGTCCTTCGGTCTGGCACAAATGTCCTCGAATCTACACCAATCTCTGTCCTCAACTGGTCCTCAAATCTGGTTCACAAAAGTGGTTCACAAGCTTTCACTAAAGCTTGCTTGATCTTCACCCAAGTCTTCACCAAGACTTGTCTCAGATCTGCTTTGCAAGTTCTTACTAGAACTTGCCCAAACTGCTTCACAAGCTCAAGAAAAACTTGCTCAAATCTGTGCAACAATCCCTCTCAATGACTTGTCTAAAACCATCAAAGCCTACACACTATCACCGAACGTCACAAAAATGATGCACCCCACAACTTTGCACTTTTTTGCTCTCTGTGCACAAACACAATAGCACCGTATTCACGTACTCTGATTCCTTGCGATCTCTCTCACTTAGATGATTCGACAAAATGCACTCTATACACTACTATCAAATTTTGCACTCTGCTCTCAGCGATCGAACTTCTCCCCCACACTCTATCTATGAATGTCACACTTCAAACGCACACACTAAATTGATACTTTAAATCTTCGAACAACCCTTCTTTTATACTAATACTTTCAAGATCAAAATCTTGATCTTAGTCGGCTGCACAACCCTAAACTACGTTGGCTACAAACCCTAATCTTCATCGGCCCAAATTTAACTTTGTCTGCCTCACTACCTCTGCAACTCTTCTGTAGCTTCTACTATGAAACTACAACATGTCGCGATATCATGACACCTTTGCAACCGTACACTTTATTTTGCCTTTTGTCATGAAAATGTGACACTTTAGCCTTTAACGACTTCATCTAAGCTCTTGTCATGATATCACGACACTTTTGTCTTTGTCAGCATCAACTTTGCTTTTGTCATGAAATCACGACACTTCTGCCTCTGCAGACTCCGACTTCACTTTTGTTGCAAAATTGTGACACTTCTATCTTCATAGTTCACAACTTGGCTTCTATCGTGAAATCGTGACACTTCTCCTGTTGAAGACCTGCTTTGTGTTTCTATCATGAAATCGTGACACTTTCTCCAATCAAACGTTGTCATCTCAATCTGTCATGAAATTGCGACACTTTCTCTTCCTTGCACTCTTGTCTGCTTACACTAGCAAAAACGAAACATGTCACAAAATCGTGACACTTTTGCTGCCTTGTATTTTTCTCTGCCTTACGCCTACGAAACTAGAACATGTCACGAAATCGTGACGCTTTCGCATTCGAGCTCTTCCTTCTTGAATTTATCGTGAAATTGCGACGCTTCTTCTGTTGAAGACTTACTTATTGTCTCTGTCATAAAATCGTGACACTTTCTGCATCCATAAGCTTTCTCTTCAACATGTCATGAAATAACGACACTTTCTGCATCTGTACGACTTCTTTTTAGCCTGTCACAAAATCATGATGCTTTTATCTTTCGTACGTCTTCTTTGCAACCTGTCACAAAATCATGACAGTTCTCATTTCAGACTCTTCCCTTTGCTTCATGTTGCAAAATCATGATAGTTCTCACTTCGAGTTCTGTAGCATGTCATGAAATCATGACAGTTCTCACTTTGACTTCTGTAGCATGTCGCGAAATCATGACACTTTTTCTCCTTAGCACTTTTCTTTTCTTCGGGTCGTGAAAACCCGACATGTCATGATATCGCAACACTTTTTCTCCCGGACTCTCTCTCCTGCATTATGTCACAAAATCATGACACTTTTTCTTTTAGAATCTCTCTCCTGCAACATGTCACAAAATCGTGACACTTTTTCGTCCGACCAACTTTCCTTGCAATATGTCGTGAAATCGTGACATTTTTGACTCAAACATTCTCTCTCCTCTTTGAGTCACGAAACTACGACATGTCACAATATCGCGACACTTTTCTAAAAAGCTTTCTCTCACCTGCTCATGTCGTGAAAATGCGACATGTCATGATATCGTGACACTTTTCTAAAAAGCTTTCTTTCGAACCTGTCATGTCGAACCCTTCATCAAAATAGATTATTTTACATAAAATCAAATTCCTTCAAAAGCTTCTTGACATCAATGACAACTTAAACACTTGAGCAAAGACAATGCACCCAAGGTACCCAAAATTGCCAATAGAAAGTGTTCAGGTTATCATCCCATGTGGTAAGATACAACTACATTTTTGTGAACTCGATTGGAAACACACATTTTCCTGAAATACAAGAATTCATTCAAAATTAAGTAAGAACAATTTATTTGTTTTTATTTAGTTAGATCATATTAATCAAGGCTAATAATTGATTCCTCCAATTACTGTTAAAGTATAATTATTAAGTCACATATCTATGTGTGATTGATACTTATACCATTCCTTGTTCATGTACCTCAAGATTAACCCTCATGTATGACCGCATATATCAAGGGAATAAATTCCAATACTGATGAATATATATAAATGTAGGTATATCAGGAAATTTAAAGTATATCATGATGAAGATCCCTCTCTTGGTCCCATGAAAAAAATTGTTTTGGATGGAACAACACTCCTAAGGGTGAGTATTCAGTTGCTCAAGGTTATTTGACCTTATGCCATAATAATACCAACCATTCTTCTAACATCTTTTCTTGACTGTGGGCTCAAAATCTCTAGCCTAAGGTGAGGTTCTTTAATTGGATTTTATTGCATCGTAGGGTGCTTACTGGTGAGCAACTTATGAAGCATGGTTTTCATGGCCCTTTTAGATGTGAAATATGTGAAGAGAATGTAGAAACTCTCAACCATATTTTTATTGAGTGTACTTTAGCCTCTAGGCTATGGAGAATGGCCACTTTACTTGGCTTACAGTGGTCCAATTTTTTTACTTTTGAATAGCTTTGGAGGGATTGGCCTAATCGAGAGGATGTTGATCATTTTATTAGGCAGATAGTTTGGATGGGTTCTACCATTCTTCTTTGGAATATTTGGAATGAAAGGAACACCCAAATTTTTAATCAATATAGGAAGGATATTCACTATATTTGGAAAAATACCATAGCCAACTTAGTTGAATCAGTCCATCAACTCCTTAATCACCTCCAAAACTCCCACCAAAGATGGGATCAAGTGATGCAAATATTGAAGATTAAATCATCTAAGGGCAACCAAATTAAATGGAATGTGAGTATTAGTAAGATGGATAGGACAAGAAATTGGCAACCTCCTCCTAAGATTTTTGGAAAAGTCAATAATGATGGAGCCTCTAGAGGGAACCCTGGAAAAGCCAATGTGGGAGGAATTGGTAGACTTTCAGATGGCTCCCTCATTTTTACTTTTGCTGATAATTTGGGTATTCTTTTCAATAACCTTGCTGAGGGGTATGGTATCCTCAGATGCCTTCAAGAGGCTACTAAGGTTGGATGGGAAAAGGTGTTAGTTGATTCTGAATCTCAACTTATGATTAATATCTTGAAGACTCCTAAGAATCATAAGGTGGATTGGAGAATAAAAATAATTATTGAGAAGATTCAATTAATCTAGATGGGATTTTTGAAAGTTGATTACAATCATGTGGTCAAAGATCAAAACAAGAGTGTTGATGCTTTAGCTAATTGGGCTTTAGACAAAGGTGATTTTACTTGTTATGGCCACCCTCCTATATGGTGGGCTTCTCAAATTATGGAAGCTCTTATTTCTATCATTTCTTTGGATGGCTTCAGTTCTGAAGGTACCTAGTTTCTTTTTGTTTTTTATTTTTTATTTTTTTCTTCTCTTTGGTTCATTCAGTTTTTTTTAGTTCCCTAGCTCATTCTATTCTTTATTTTGTTTCCTATGTAGATTCTTGCCTTAATAGTCTTCTGGTCTAGATAGGTCATTGTTATGTTCAATTTTTTTTTCTTTTTTCTTTTTTGTTTTTTTTGTTTAGTTTTTTAAGGCAGGTGGGTTCGTTTGTTTTGTTCTGTTTTGTTTTTGTGTTCTTTGTGTTGTTTTTGTTGTTCTTGTGTTCTTTGTGTTGTTTTTGTTGTTCTCGTGTTTTTGTTGTTTTGTGTGTTTTTTTTTAATGTTTTTTGTTATTATTCTTGTGTTTTTTTCAATTTTTTTCTTGGGTTTCTCTTTGTTTGTTTTAATTTGTGTTTTTATGTGTGAGTGTTTTCTATGTTTTTTGTTTTTATTTATTGTCTGATATTGGTTTTTTTTATTTTCAATTTTTTTTATTTTTTTTATTTTTTTAGGTTTTGGTTGTGTTTATTTTTCATGTTTTTTTTGGATTGTCTTTGTAGTGTTCTGTTGTTTTTGTATTTTTTGTATTTTGTTATGTGGTTCTTGTGTTTTTTTATGTGGTTCATGTTTTGGTTTCTTTTATCTTATTGTGCGTGTTTGGTTGTGCTTTTGTTTTTGACACACTCAAGGAGCATGTTTTTTATTTTATTTTATTATTTTTATTGTTATTTACTTATTTATTTACTTATTTTTAAATTGGGTTTGTGTGTTTGTTTGCTCCTTGAGTATGTCAAAGGTGGTAGGCCAGGTCCGAGTCCTGGGCATTTTTGGTAGAATGGATACCCCTTCCTCCTTGGGTCTTACCCGAAAGTGGCATCCCTTTTGGGATGTTTTCCACAAATAAAAAAAAGAGTATATCATGAGGTCCTTTTAAGGTATATCAACTAGTTGATTGATATTCATAGCATTTATTACATATCTTAATCAAGAATTAATAAAATTAATATTTCTACTCCTTTATCCAAAACATTTAACCTATGGCTGAAAATCAATGCAATACTCATAACAAAGGCCTATCATCAATATTTTATCCTCCTCCCACACATTCAAGAAGAAGAAGAAGAAGAAGAAAATTTATTCGTAAATCCTAACTTTAGAGAATTAGAGAATATTTTGGAAAATATAACATTTGATATAGTAGATCACATTAGAGAATATGTAAAAAGGAATAAAAAGATTTTTCTAGATGTTCTTAGAATTCCAAAATATAAATGTTAAACTAGAACACCATTAGAAGGAGGATTCCAAATTTGAAGAAATATAACATCAAATTAACTCTTTTCAAGAAATAATGCCAACAAAAATTATTATTTTGATGAATTTTATAGTCAACCTTTAGACCCCATAATCAATAGTCACCCTTTTCCTATTGAATGTGTCTCATCCTTTGCAAAGGAAGACCTATACAAAAAGCCCTCGTTTAGGGTGTGCTGATCGTGGGTGAGTGGCACGGGGTCCAAGGGGGGGACAAAGCCCTAAAGGGGGATTCGGGGGGGCATAACCCCCCCAATTTATTTATTTATTTTTGGATTGATTTGCGGAGTGATTTTTGGGATTCCTGTGGTTGGTGGTTATGGGTGGTTTTAGCCCATGGTATTGTGCCCATGGTATTCTAATACCACTTTGTGGTTTATGTTTGTAAGAGTTTCCTTTATATTTATTATAATGTCCCACTTCGGGCAAGGGGTGAATAATAATATCAGAGGAGGTGTGGCTCTTGTTTGTTGGATTAGCCCATATTGGATGAACCAGGGTAAATCTCTTGTATTCTATATGCATATTTATTGTTATTTTCTTCTGTATCATTTAGTTTATGAACTATTATTCTAGAATAATTTTGAGTAAATCTCTTCATTTGGTATCAGAGCCAAGTTGTTATCCATAGAGGGATGCCTTTATTGGTAGGGTTTCATTTTATTTGAAGAGGATCTAGGATTTCTAGGAGTTAGAGAAAACCTATTTTGGAGTGAGAGTTTTACGTAGAAGGAGCTTGAAGAAAAATTATGGGAAATAAATCAAGGATAGATATTGAGAAGTTTGACAAAAAAATATTTGAGCTATGGAAGTTAAATATGGAGGATATGCTCATGGATAGAGATCAGTGGGTTGTTATAGCTAAAATAAAACCTACCAGTACATCTGATGAATATTGGAAAAGTTGAATCAGAAAGCGAGGAGTCTAATTTGATCGTGTCTTGTATATTTAGTCTTAATAAATGTTTCTATAGAAGCTACTACAAATGATCTCTAGGAGAAGTTAGGGTCTCTATATAAATCTAAGTCCCTGGTGAACAAACTATTCCTTTGTAAGAAACTATATAATCTCAGGATGAATGAAGGGGATTCAGTAGCAGATCATATAAATGCATTCAATATGGTGGTAAGTCAACTTATATATATTAAAATTAAGTTGAGTGAGGAAGATAAATGTATTACTTTATTATGCTCTTTACCAGATTTGTGGGATAACCTAGTTGTATCAATTGTTAATACAACTTCAAACATAATAAAGTTTGAATATGTTGTGGCATCTCTATTATCAGAGGATATGAGAAGAAAATCCATGGAGGGCACATCAAAGGATGCCCTAACAGTGAGAGGACATGCCAAGAAAAAAGATAAAATGATATTTGGTGATAAATCTAAGTCTAGAGGTAGATCTAAGTCTCGAGGAAAGTTTGAGAGAAAATTTTGAAAATATGGTAAGCCTGGATACATGAAGAATTATTGTAGATCAAATAATATTGATTCTAGAAAGATATATGATTAATACACTTCCACAAATATAAATAAATCCACTAATTAATGAGGGGATGTATATCTGGAATCTTGCTCCACATTTTCAGACAAAAATGATTGGTTGATCAATATTGGTGCCTCTTTTCATATGACTCCTCATAGGGGGTGGTTCAATCAATATGAAAGATATGATGGAGGGAGGTACTATTGGGAGATGATTCACCACTTATAATCATTGGTCGTGGAAGGGTGAATATACTATTGTAGTATGGTAGGATTAAAATCCTTCCAGATGTGATGCATATTCTAGGCCTTGCTAGAAATTTAATTTCTATAATAAATATTTTTGATGCAGTAGTAAACATCAGTTTTATTAAGGATTCATGAAAAATAGTTCATGGATATATAGTTTTAGCAACAAGATTTCAGATTGGAACATTGTATAAGCCATTGGGAAGAACTATGACAAATGAGTGCAATAGATCAACTATTCCTGAGGCTAAATCAGATAAAATTTCAACACTCTAGCATTAAAGAATGGGAAATATTGAAGAAAAGGGATTGTGTACCCTATACCCAAAAGGTATGGTTCAATGTATCCCTAATTTCTCAATGTGTTTTAATTTCTATGAACATTGTATTTATGGAAAGAAAAATCGTTTGAGTTTCCCATCTGGTGTTGCAAGATAAAAAGCGGTGTTAGATCTGATTTAAAGTGATATCTTTGGTCCTGTTCCTATACCATATCTTGGAAAATCATTGTACTATGCTTCTTTTGTTGATGATTTTTCAATATATGTATGGATTTATTTTCTTAAAAGTAAATATGAAGTGTTTTATAAGTTTATATAATTTAAAGCACTTGTTGAAAATAAAACTGGTTAAAATATTAAGGTGTTGAGGTCTGATAATGAAGGAGAGTATTGTTCAAATAAATTTGAGGATTTTTGTAAGCAATGTGGTATTGCAAGACAAAATACTAATCCATATACACACCAATAGAATGGATTTGTTGATATATTGAACAGATCACTCATGGAAAATCCTAGAAGTATGCTCAGTGGTGCAAGTTTGGCATAGGAATTTTTGGCAGAGGCAGTGAATGCAGCATGTTACTTACAAAATTGATCTCCTACATCAACATTTTTGGATCAAACTCCATTTGAAGCATAGTTTGGTAAGAAACCCTCTATGTCACATCTTAAATTTTTTGGTTGTGATGCATACATGCATATTCCAAAGGAGAAAAGAAGTAAGATTGATAATAAGGCTATTAAATGTATCTTTATTTGTTATAAAGTTGGTGTTATAGGATATAAAATTTTGAATATAGAAACTAAAAGTATATTTTACAGTAGAGATATGGTGTTTAGAGAAATGAAAAGTGATCACAAGAACAAAGTAACAAAAGAAGATCCTAAAATGGTGCAATTTTATCTCATGGAAGAAGAATCCTACTCAGAAGAAGAAGAAGATGATGAACTAGAGGTTCATACACTTGTGGTAAGGAGATCAACATGAGAAAGAAGGCAACCTGATAGGTATAGTCCACCTGCTTTTCCTTCTTCCTTTGTTTTATCTGTTACTGATGAAGATCCTAGAACAGTTAGAGAAGCTATTAATTCCAAAGAGGCAAACCTTTGGGAAGAAGTCATGAATGAGGAAATGATGACCTTGAACAAGAATAAGATATGGGATCTAGTAAAATTACCTGGTGGGAGAAAAATAATATTTTGCATATGTATATTCAAGAAGAAGCAGAATGCTGAAGGAAAAGTGGAGAAATATAAATCTTGTCTGGTTTCTAAAGGCTATTCTTAGGTAGAGGGAATTGATTATGGTGAAGTATTTTCTCCTGTTGCAAAGCTAACCTCAATAAGATTTCTTTTATCTGTGGTTTCTTAATTTTATTTTGAAATAGATAAAATGGATGTAAAAACTACATTCCTTCATGGGGATTTGGAGGAAGAAATATATATGAGACAGGCTGAAGGATTCAATGTTGAAGGAAAGGAGGATTTTGTATGTAAGTTGAATAAATATCTGTACGGACTAAAACAGTCACCTAGAATGTGGTATCAAAAATTTGATACTTATGTCTTAGGACTTGATTTTATTCGTAGTAATGCTAATCATTGTGTATACTCAAAGCACATTGTAAATGTACTTGTCATTATTGTTTTGTATGTTGATGATATGTTACTAATTGGAAACGGTAAGGAAATGATCATGGAAGTGAAGTCTTAGTTAGCATCATAGTTTGACATGAAAGATCTTGGCCCTACAAATTTTATTTTAGGTATGCAAATAAATAGAGATCGTTCAAACATAAAATTATGGTTGGATCAGAAAAATTATGTTGAGACAATTTTGAAGAGATTCAATATGCCTGATTGCAAACCAATGAAGGTACCTATTCCTCTGGGTGAAAATTTGCATGTTGAACAATATCCTAAAATAGAAGAAGAGGTAGAAAAAATGTCCCATGTTCCTTATGTTAATGTTGTAGGGATTTTTATGTATGCCATGGTGTATACTAGACCATATATTACCCATGCAATGGGATTTTTGAGCAGACATATGTCTAAACCTGGTAAAGAGCATTAGACTACTATAAAAAGGATTTTTATATATTTGTGTGGTACATCTAATATTTCAATCTATTTTGAAGGTACAAGTAAAGAAAATAAATCATTGGATATAGAATGTTTTGTTGATGCAGATTGGGTTGAAGATCTTGACAATATAAGATCCACTAGTGCATATGTATTCAACTTGTTTGGAGGGGCTATTAGTTGGATGAGCAAAAGGTAAACTGTTGTTGCTCTTTCAACCACTGAAGCTGAGTACATGGCAACCATTGATGCAAGTAAGGAAGCAATATGGCTACAAAGACTATGTGTTGAAATTGGGTTTTGTCAAGGAGATGTGAAGATAAATTGTGATAGTTAGAGTTCTATATTTCTAGAAAAGAACCCTAATTACCATTCAATAATGAAGCACATTGATACAAAGTACCACTTTAGTAGGGACATGATTGAATAAAATAAAGTGTTGCTGGAAAAAGTGGATACCAAGAAAAATATTGCAGATGCTTTAACCAAGGTAGTTAGCATAGAAAAGTTCATGTTTTGTACAATTGAAATGGGTTTGGCAAGACCAAGTGGTGGAACTAAAATTTATTACAACCTTTATGCAAAGTATTTAACAAGTGGAAGATTTTGGATGTGTCTCATACTTTGCAAAGGAAGAACTATACAATAGGCCCCCGTTTAGGTTGTGTTGCTCATGGGTGAGTGGTACAGGGCCCAAGGGGAGGGGGGGTGAAGTCCCAAGGGGGGGTTTAGGGGGGTGTAGCTCCCCTAAAAATATTTCCCTTTTTTTTAGAGCAATTTGCAAAGTAGTTTCTAGGATTCCCATGGTTGGTGGGTATGGGTGGTTTTATGGTATTATGCCCACATTCTAATACCACTTTGTGGTTTAGGGTTGTAATATTTTCCTTTATATTGATTGTAATGTACCACTTTGGGCAAGGGGTGAATAATAATATCAAAGGATATGTGGCTCTTGTTTTCTGGATTAGCCCATATTGGGTGAAACAGGGAAAATATTTTGTGTTCTATGTGCATGTTTATTGTGAGTCATTATTTTCTTTTGTATAATTTAGTTTCTGCACTATTATTTTAGAATAAGTTTGAGTAAATCTCTTTATTTTCAACAAATTTTGAAACACCTAAATTTTAAATGTATAACAGTAAACATGATTCCATTAATCATTTATAGGTATTTCAAATTTCTTGTAGTTATATAACCCATGAAGAAATATTACTCCTTAATATATTACCTAAAAGCCTTTGTGACTTGGCCTTAGAATGGTACTTCCAAATACCCTTCCCTTCCATTAATAATTTTAGAGAACTCATGGAAGCTTTTCTTAAACATTTTTTAGTTTACATCAAATAAAATATCACCAAGAGCAAGAAGCCAAACCACAAAACAACCTACATAGCCATTGTTAGTTCTTCCTCAAAATACTAAGATAAGTATATTCAACAAGTCACTATTGGTTTTTGGACTTCCTAAATATAGTGAAAATTATTTTAACCTTTAACAACAATTATAAAGTATTCATGCCAAGATCTCCCTCTTAGAATTGCTAAAAAATTCACCTGCTCATAGGGACATATTTTTTTTTGGTAGATAAGATATTATAGCATTAATACCAGGTTTTACAGGTTGACCCAAAACCTTTTACAAAAATCAACCCAGGGTTGTTGATGAACATGTACTTACTAAGGATCCTATATATGTAAAATCTACATGTCGCCAAAGCCATTACATCCGGTAAGGCACATAGCATGTTATCAAAAAGAAACTTCCCATACAAAATTTTGGGTATACCCAAATAAAACACACCTGCATCTTAATTACAAAAAAATAAATACACATGGATCCCTTCCTTGAAATAGTGGAGAAACAAAAAGCTATAGACACACATAGAAGAGTACTGAAAAAACTCCTACAAGCTCTGTATTGATAGTTACTCTTAATAATTCTTTGGTAATTACTTTCTTTCATATATGATATGCTTTGGTACCACATCACATCTTGGCCAATCAGCCTTGGATAAGTGAACCTGTTGGCTAGATTTATGGCGGTGGCTATTTGGTGGTCCACATGGCTTTGGTTCGAAGTATTATATTGATGTTTCTTTCCTACCCTGTGATTATAAACCAACCTCAAATTACTAAGATGACTAGGAGCCATGTTATTTGACATGTGACTTTCCGCATTAGTCTTTGTGGTATTTCCAAGCAGCATCCATGAAGACTGATAGTTGGGATAATTTTTATTGTGAGTCCATTTCAAAAAAGAGGCGGGAATACTCCTAGCCTTTGAACTTACAGTGCATTCCCTGTTGGTAAATTTGACTATCATTCTTGGTATTCTTATTGAATAAGCTCCTCTACTTCGCTTGGGACACCGTGTTCCCATTTGAAAAGTCCATCACCGTCGACACCCAAATTAGCCAACTTATCATCTATTTTTTTAGCTTCCCGAAAGACATGTTATAACTGTTAAGTGAACAGTAAGTCTCCCAATATTTTTTTCCTAAGGATTTTAACAATATAGTAGGCTTCATAGAGTAAATACTATTGTCCTATAATTTTATAAAATAGACGCACCTTTAAATAAAATGCTATGGGATCTACTTCTTTATGTAACAATCCATATCAGAGACACTTATTAAGAGGGTCTTAGTAGATAAAAAGTCAACACTCAATGTGTATAATATAAAATTTCTTCAACACTTTAGATTGATTAAGGAATATTTACAAGAATATGACTTCATCAATAGGGCTTTTGAAAATGAATAATGAGAAGTCACTAACACTATAACCTTATCTCTCAAATTAGGATCTTGAATTCTCAACACACTCTTTTATGCCATCCCATGTGATTTAAATTATAACATACTACTTGGATGACTTTGGATCCACACCATGAATGCAATTCATTTCACATTGCATCAATTTCTAAAATATGAATATCAAGGAAGGATTATAAATATCCCTACTGACCTAGAACATTTCACTTATTATTGAATAATAGAAGAAAAAAAAATTGGACTCAATATTTTTCCATCACGTCAATCCATGTTATTGTTGCAATCAAGTAAAAATAACAACACATCTAAAGAGCCTATTATTTATTTGAATGATGAACTCAATTTCTAGCAAAGGAATAGATTAAGTTAATTAATCAAAATAAGGATCCCTTTGTAGATCTAATTAGCCTTTTCTTTTCCCCTCATGTCATAACTTTAAACTAACAAAGAGGGGTTTAAAGTTCAAATAGGAATTTATTCCTATATTTATGTTGGTACTACTAATGATGAAGATATTCATGGTGGAAATTCTCTTCTAACTGAATGATTGCATGCTTTATGTGAAAGCCAAAATTTTGAACCATAAAATAGGAAAAACAATGCGTAAAGCAAAAAAAATAATTTTTTGTATTAATTTGCGTTCAAGGTTACAATAAGAGTCCTCTTAAGAGGATATTTTTAGATGATACAATGATTACACAAATTATGACAATATATCCATTGTGCAATGTAACAATATCCTTGCCAATGTAGTTCATGAGGGAGCGGGTTTTCCAGGACCGCTGCATGAGTATTATATATTGAGTCTTTCACTATCCTCATACCTGTAACTTGCACTTAGAGAAATAATAGCAAATTAGTAGCATGTGCAGGGCCCACAAAAGTTGGACCCATGTTCAATAAAAAACTATCAAAAAAATAAAAATTAGGTGCATGTATGTGATGAAAGAAATCTAAACTATTGTAGAACAGTAAAATAAATAGATATATCCTGAAAATGCATTAAAAAATGTAAACATATCACCTAACCATGATCATCTCAGGTCGATATGGTTTCATCTGTGGACCACCTCAGGATGAGATGATCATTGTCACAAATGTGCATTCCTTTATCACCAAGCCTGAGTAGTGTTTGGGATGACCTAGGGAGTATTGTCAATGGATTTTTGTGGTGGGAAGGCAAGTTTAAGGAACTCAAACAATAATTGGAGTGAGGGTATTGATTATTTAGATGATGAAATCATGGCTTCAAATTCTTTGTGGTAATCCAGTAGCATAGTATTAGCAGAAAAAAAAACTAATAGATTTTGGGTAGCACTTCATTGCTTGTGTATTAAAAGTTGGGGTTCAAATTTGGTAGCACCTCATTGCACAAATTTAAAGGTTTAAGCTCTTCAAAACTGAGGGGTGAGTGTCATTTTATAGACCTCTTAACCAGAGGCTAGGGCACTTTGCATGAAAAAGCAAAGGGGTAGTTTGCATTGAGAAATTAGATGCATACCCAAAAATAATTGATTGTATGTGATTGATTCAAAATTACCTCATGCAAGGCATCCAAAAATAGGTGTGAGATCATGCACGAAACTAATAGTCAATTTTGACTACCAAATTTTATTTTTATTATTTTTATTTTTGATTTTTTGTGACCATCTCGGGTCGAGATGGTCATGGTTATGAGACCATCTCGGGTTAAGACGGTTAGGCAACTTATAGGGAAAGTTGCCCAATGTTGGTAAAAACCATCAAATTAGCCCTAAGGTTGCCCAAGGTGGACTATGGGGGGTAGTAAGGAGGCCTTTTGGGGAGTCTCCTTAAAAGAACATATTTTAGGTGTCTATAGATGCTTCTTTTTGGGATGCTTTGTGTGTAAGCACAATGCGAAGCAAAAATAGATAATCTAAAATGGTTGCATTGATTATGGATGATGTTATTTAAACAAGTCAATGTGAAGTACCCCAATCATGGAAAGGGCACACATCTTTGAGTCATTGCTTCCAACACATTGATGGACTTAGGTTTGATCTTGGTGACTTTTTCAGCCATTGATAGACATTAGGAGTCTACATGGCTAGGCTTTAGGTACACCATTGATCTAATCTTGATACACTTTTAACCATCAATAGACATTAGGAGTCTATGAAGCTAGGCCTTAGGTATACCAAGGGTATGTTTGATTAAGGTTTTTGTTTTTTCTCCAAAAAGGAGGGTGTATGATCATTTTTGGATATTATTATTGGATAAACATGATTTGCACTTTTGAGTGTTTAATTATTGAATTGATTTTGAAACATAAATTTTGCATTTATTGACTACCCCCTCAAGTGACGAGTCGATGGAGGAGATATAAATTTATGACAATGACAAGTTCCTTGACCAAAATGTTATTTTTGGCTTGGGTACCTTTCAAAATTGATGATTTTATTAAGATCATCTCAACCTAAGATGATGGTAGTTGAACTATTTTTTTTGCAATATCATGGCCATCCTAGATGATCATGTGGCATCACATGATCATCTTGGATGGTCACAGTCGTGCATGGCTATAAATAACAAATTCCATCATTTTAGGGTCATTCTCACCACATGAGACAAGGAGCAAGAGAGATGAAGAGGATAAGAGTGATTTTGTGAAGTTAAGCACTACCCAAAATTCAAATGACCAACATGACTAACCCATTATACACCTCGATGAGTGGAGGATCCAGTGTTAGGAGAGTAAGGACAATAATCTTGACTTTTCATTTTTAGTAAAATGAACCCAAATTAAGATTAATGGTAAATGAATGGGTGGGATGGGTAGCCTAGGTGAATGAAAATATGGGTAGATAGATTTTAATACTTTTTCCTTTCTCCTATCTCACTTTGCATGCTTGCAATTTTTTTTGCTTTTCTTTTGTTGATTTGTATTTATTATTTTATTTTTTTATGCTTTTATTTGTGTTTTGGTGACCATATCAGGTTGATACAGTTCAATTTTTTGACCATCTTAGCTTGATATGGTCACACTCAATGATCATATTGAGAATAGATGGTTGAATTTAGTGACTATATCAGGAAGATATGGTTGAATTTGGTGACCATCTCGGCCTGAGATGGTCATTTGTAGGACTATTTTGATTTTGAAATTGTTTTTTATCATGTTTTTATCCTTGTATCATATTATTTGAGCCTGGAATTGCTTCATGAACATATTCAAGTAGGCTCGTGTGGCAGTTTTTGGAAATGAATATGATTAGACATGGATGAGGGACTTGGGACTGCTACACATAATTCATATAGAGTCTATCCATGCTGATCAAGCCTATTTTATGATCCTAATAGATATATGGGACCCACAGATGAACACCTTCATTATGTTGACCAAGGTGATTACCATGACTTTAGAAGATGTATACCAGATTTTATGGGTCCCTATTAAGGGAGATCACATTGTGACTTCCTTGACTAGCCAACGAGAGGCAACACTGTAATGATTCTATCAATATTAGTGGAGACATGTAGACTATGACTTGGATAGTGTTAGGGTGAGGATTAGTGTTGGATATACCACTATATTATTGATGGTGAGGCATGTAGTGCTCATGTCATTGATATAAAACTTCATCATGTCATATTTATTTGGTGTAAGGTTCTCGTGGAACCTATTGGATCTTGTACATTATTTCATAGAGTATCCTAGGATCATGGCCTAGGGTACTACACTACTGGGATAGCTCTACTAGGAGATTTATAATATTTTTAAGAGAGGCTAACTGGGCTTGGGGTGTAGCTTCCTTATACAGGTGTGGGGATGGGAAAAATTCATTTTTTATAGGTTAAATTGGCTATCATGGATGTGCATAAATACATGGTCTATTGAGAGATTCATTATGCCATGAGCCATACCTTTTAGGGCATCCTTGAGCACTAAAATTGTTTTGATGGTTTACATCTAGGGGAGGTGACATAGATATATTGGAGGGGAGTTCCAACCTAGAATAAGGAGGGTGTGCACTTGAGGTGGGTGTGATAAATTAGATGGCTCACTGGTCGCCATGGTATAGAGCATGAGTACTTTTAGTACTCTTAGGTATCCCACCAGTTCAGGGTGATATAGGTTATTCCTGAGGGGATAATTGTATACAAGCAAAGGACTAGTGAGACACAACTAGCATGGCCTCTACCTGATCCTATTGGTGATGACTCAGATGCTCCATTGATAGATGTTTATGTAGAGGATCTAGGTACAATTTTTGATTACAATGCCTATCTTGTGGCCCAACTTTTTTAGGAAGGAGTAGTGACTCGAGAGGAAGGGTCTAGAGGAGCTAAGGCTAGTACTTCATAGTGATGAGTACATTCTCATGTGGATGTAGATGTGGGGGTAGTAGTAGCACATAGGTGGTAGTGCAGACTCTTATGGAGGGTGATGGGGTGATGATGAAGATGAGGATGGTCCGTAGGAGAAAATTGATACCTTGATTGACTAGGTGTGTATCCTCCAGGGTTAGCTCCCTGATAGGGACTCTACCCATGCTATAACTCATAGCTAGTGGGACACTAATAGAGAGAGGTGATAGGTTTTGTTAGAGGAGAGAGACATCTTACAAAAATAGGTACAAACCATAGGAGGATATTGCTATACTCACAATAGAGCAAGATGCTCTACGAACAAGGTAGGATTCTCTTTAGGCTACAAGGTATTAGAGGCCATTAGGTAGTCATGGGTCGTCTCCCTTGATGGTCCATTTGGAGTGAGAGAGAGACTACATGTGGCTATTGGAGAACACCCTATTACTTAATGATATTTCTATCCTCACACATCCATCTAGTTCTCATTCATCATAGAGCAAGCATAGTGTTACCTCGGGAGGGTCATCAGTGGCACCTCCCATTCCATAGTTTTTAGAGTTAGGTGTATCTTATAGATCTAGGAAGCCTCATAGAGATGAGATCGAAGGTAATGATGAGAGTGGTGATGCACGGCTATCCTGAGCAAGGGTTTTTTGCAGTAGCTTATTATTTTTTGATGTGAGGTCTGAGGACTCACTATTGTCACCTATATATATTTTGTATCATTGATGTATTTATTTCATGATATATACATATGATATGGTATGACTTTCTTTGGTTCCTATCATGTGCTCATTGTTTATGTAATGATGTGTAATTGTAGATGCATGGATGTATGATAGATGCTTATATATGTATGCCTATATGTATTTATGTTAAATGAATAAATACTTTTGATGATGCATAGAACTAGGTATGCCTATGATGTACTAATGACATATGATAATTTAATTAATGCAAATTGTGAATGTATGCTTAACTAATAAAACATAGTGGATGATTTTATGATGTAATAACACACTAAGTATATGCATTATAAAAATGTACTAGAGTCACAAATCAAGATGTAAACAACCTCATCAAGAGCATACACCTGAATGGGAATCCAATGAGAAATGATATGCAATGAAGGATGGATTTTGAATCGCAAGATGACACAAGGGAACAATCAGACTATTCATGAGACTCAAACATCCTAGTTGACCAATCAAAAGCCATGTAATGACCTTGCAAGTGTTTTAAAGAGAAAAATATACTAGGAAGACCAAGATAATCAATATCCCTATGTGTGCATAATGAAGTTCATTACCTCGACTGTGGACTTGGTTGGACTTAACTAATTTGTAATGCAAGCCACCAAAAGCTTACTCAACCACAAGCTAACATTGGTCTATACAAAATAAGTTCTCTAATGTGATAGAAATATCACCACACGTAAGGCTACTCCACTTCCATGTCAAAATATATAGCCTATTGTTGGCAATGG
The DNA here is from genome assembly GCA_028583015.1 of Wollemia nobilis. Taxonomy (NCBI): domain Eukaryota; kingdom Viridiplantae; phylum Streptophyta; class Pinopsida; order Araucariales; family Araucariaceae; genus Wollemia; species Wollemia nobilis. Next base: position 5,302,218 of record JAQPPZ010002224.1, read on the forward strand.
AGATTACCCCATGGTTGTCCAAAATTTGATAATTCCATGGATTCAAGCTCTTTTTCTTCTTTTTGTTTAGAATTTTTTCTTTTGTATACTTTGGTGGATACTTTCTCATTTTATGAAAAATTAAGTGTTTTTATTACTTTGTGATGCTTTTGGATATACTTTCTCATTTTGTGGGAGATCAAAGGATTTTATTGTTTTCTCTTATTTTTTTGGGAGGGTGGGGAATGAACTTGTCCTTTTGTCAATTCTCAACTTTTTAGACCACGCACATAATAGGATGAGCAAGGAAACTATTTGATTTTGAGGCAAAGCTTACATTGTAGCATCATATTTCCTTGTCCAAAATTATTTTTAAGAGTGTGATGATGTGTTGTTATTTTGAAACATGCAAGGCACAATCACGACTAGACCCCATCATAAAACATAAATATGGTGTACAAATACATCTGAAAGACCAACTAGGGATGGTTGAATGACTGAAAGACCCTATTGGACACCTTGTAACCACTACTTGGGATCAAGTAAGGGGTGAATGGACATTATGGATATATGGATGTATGGCCAAGATAAAAGATATTAAATCAAGGCAAGTTATTCTCTTACAAACATGGTGTTATACAAAATTCATAATGCAAGACTAGATGAAAGCATCTATGGTAAACATAATGCCTAATGTAGCATAACAAAACATACAACTAGCCAAAACCATGACTAATCCTAAATGCACAATGTTATGTATAATACAACGGTGATGTGAAATGTAGGACTATTTTTTTTTCTTTCTATAATTTTATAAAGTTTTTTTGTTTTTTGTTTTTTTGTTATGCATAAATTGCCCACAGGTGGAGAATATTGAGTGGTTTAGGTTCCTCAACACCCTCAAGTGAAGCTAAATGATAATTTCTAGGACCCAACTTCTGTGTTATGATGAATGGGCCTAACCAGTTTGTTGCAAATTTGTTGTGCAAATGTGGTGACAAGTTAGAATTTTGTTGGTTTTATTTTAACACAAGATCACTAACTTGAAACTCCCTAGGATAAACCCTTGTATCATAGGCTCACTTAATACAATCTTGATAAATGCAAATATGCTCAAGAGCATTAATGCATCGTTCATCAAGAAGTGTAAGTTGATATAGGTGAGCCTTTTGCACAGTGTCATCATCGATGAACTCCTATAAGGAGATGTGCAACAAAGGAATCTCAAGTTCCAAGGGCATGATGGCCTCCTTGCCATATACAAATAAAAATGTAGTTTCCCCAGTCGGTGTTTGAATGCTAGTTCTATAAGCCCAAAGTGCAAGAGGTAATTGAAGGTGCCAATCCTTGTGATTATTGTTTACTATTTTCTTAAGAATGGCAATGATCATTTTGTTTGATGCCTTAGCCTACCCATTAGTCTACGGATAGTAGGGAATTGAAAAGTTGTGTTGGATATGATACTTTTACTACAAAGCTCTAACATCCTTATTTTTAAATGGTAGCCCATTATCTGAAATGATCTTGGATGGAATACCAAAATGATATATGATGTTATGGAGTATGAACTCTATAATGCATGCACCTATCATAGTGGTAAGGGAAATAGCTTCCACCCATTTTGTGAAGTACTTTGTGGTTGTTAGAATGAATGTGTGTTAGCCTGAAGATGGGGACACAATTTTACCAATTAAATCAAAGCCCCATTGTGAAAAAGGCCACAACGAATAAATTGGTTGTAAGACCTATGAAGGTATGTGTGATATATTAGCATGATGTTAACACTTAACACACCTTTTGACATAAGCACAATAGTCCTTCTCCATTGTAGGCCAATAATAGCCCATTTGGAGGATGCACTTTGCGATGGCCATGCCACTAAAGTGGCCACCACAAGTACCATTGTGAGCTTGGTAAATTACCCAAGGTAGATTCTTGGGGCCATAATAGCTTCAAAAATATAGTATATCTCCTATAAAGACATATTTTATAAATTTTTTCTTAAATTTATGTTTGGTGGCATGCGACGATCTAGAAGGAATATTTCCAACTTTCAATAAATCTCTGAGTTTCCAGAATCAGTTTTAATATGTCTCATTTTGGACTAAATGAACAACTTGCTCCCCTCGAGAAGAATCTCACACAAATGTAGATTGAGAGAGAACCTTAAGATAAATGGTTGTGCCATTATCAAAAGTTATCTTTGGGACTAGGGAGTCCCAAGAAGCAAGTTTCAAAAAGTCTTGAATTTGAGAGAACCATTCTTGGTATGGTTCAATTTGTACCATGTGGATACTTTGCTCTTCTTTAGAATTATCTCATGAGATTTTTTATTATAATGGCATTTTGACATGAATGGTGGTGACATTATTTGATAGTTTATATGTAATTAAGGATCCCAAGGAAGTCATTTTATCTATAAAATGATTAGAATAATGAGGTATAGTTTCAATGTCATGCCATTCAAATTGAGAAAGTACTTTGTACATAAGAGCCTTGTAAGATTTCAGGATTTGGCACTTGCATTGATAAATTTCCTTAACCTAGTTTATGATGAGCAAGGAATCACCAAAGATATTAATATTCTTGATATTCATGGCAAGGGCTATTTGAAGACCCAAAAGGAGGGCTTCATATTCAAAAAAATTATTGTGCATGGAAAGTCAAGTTTGAATGAAAGGGGAATAAGAGCCCCTTGTAGTGTGAAAAATATAATTCTTGCACCATATCCTTGCTCAAATTTGGAATCATCAAAGAATAGCATTATATTAGCTTTGTTCTTAGGTTCATCTGGTTATCCCGAGTCTAATAATGCAAAAATTGCATCATCAGATAACTCAATGGTAAGAGTCTTATCATTGAGAAGAGGCACCTCTACTAATTGGTCAGTGATGACCTGACATTTAATATATTTCTAACTTATGAATTCTATACCAAATTCCATCAAAAGCATGATGCATTTTGTGGTATGATGATATGTGTGACTCATCATATACCACAAAGGGTTTTCTTTATATATAACATACATGGTCTGATTGATCATGTAATGATGCAATTTCTTAGTGGTAAAGACCATCGCTAAGCAGAGCTTCTCAACGTAAGCATACTTAATATCATAGCTAACCAAGGTGCAACTAATGTAATAAATAGCTTGTTCCTTATTTACCTCATTCTTTTGGGCCAACATGGTCCCTAAGGCAAATTCAGTGGCCAAAATGTATAATAAAAATGGTACACCTAGTCAAGGAGGAGCTAATACTAGCAAAGATGCTAGGTATTATTTTATGTCCTCAAATACTTTCTAGCATTCTTGGTTCCAATAAAAGGTGATCCCTTTCGTAGAATATGATTGAGTGACCCATATTTATTTGAGAGTTGTGCTATGAAGCATTGAATGATCTTAATCTTCCCTTGTAAGTTGTGGATCTGCTTAAGGTTGGTTGGAGGAGGCATTTCCATGATTACCTTGACCTTGTTTGGGTCTACTTCGATGATTTTTTTAGAAATAATAAAGCCTAAAATTTTCTTATAAGTTACTCCAAAAAACACTTTTTAACATTTAATCATACATTATGCTCCAAGAGGTTATCGAAGACCTTACGTAACACATCGATATGCTAAATACGTCATAAATATTTAGCCAATAAATCATCAACATAGTTTTCAAGAATATTGTTCATATAGTCATAAAAGATGTACATAATAGCCTACTGATAAGTGGCCCCAACATTTTTGAGTCCAAAAGATAGGACTTTGTAATAAAATATCCCCCATGGCATTGTAAAGGTTTTTTTGGGTTTATACTTAGGGTTAACATGAATCTAATTATAGCCTAAGAAACCGTCCATAAGGGAAAGCATTTCATGACCTACAATTACATCTACTAGTGCATCAATTTTAGGGAGGGAAAAATCATCCTTAGGACTCACTTTGTTAAGGTCTCAAAAATTGGTACATATGTGAATCCCCCCATTCAATTTCCTAACAGGTACCATGTTGATGGATTGGATGAATCTTGCATACAACAATTTTTGTAGTTCATATTTAACCATTAATGCTATTGTTGGATGCATATTTCTAAGGTTCTGCTTGACTGACTTGACTATTGGATTGAGCTTTAGGTTATGAACAACTAAGTTGGGATCAAGACCTAAAATGTCTTTGTATAACCAAGCAAAAACTATCTTATATTATATTAGAAAAGTAGTGAAATCAGCACACTTTTTAGTTTAGAGGCTTTGTCCCAATTTGATTATATACATATTTTTAGGATCAATTGTTTCTTCAATTTATATATGAGATCCATCTTCCAATTGGTGAGAAGTAGGGATAAAATGAATGTAATCAACTAGATTAGAAGAATCAAATATGTCATTAGGTTCTATATCAACTTGAAGAACATCTTCAGTTATACATGAGGAAAATTGAAATGGTTGAAACATTTCCTTTCAAGGAACTTGAAAGACAATGGTGGGAACACAACGTGATCAAAATAAATGGGCTCAAGGTTGAGGTGCAAATATTGTGAAGTATTGCCTAGATAATGAAGTGGTGTGGTGAGGTCAATGGAGATCATATGGATGGTGGTGCATGAACTCCATGCTTGAGTGATGGTGGGTGGTTGATGACTAGTAGGCTCAAATGTGTAGGAGGTGGATGGGATGGAATTAGGATGATCGAATGGGCACAAGGCAGAGAAGAGATGACTAGATCCTCTAGTGGAAGTAGCCATGGCCAAATGGGCTGATGCATAGGAAAAATACAAAGATAAAATTCATCTATCTTCCTAAGTAGAGCAATGGGGGACTCCTCCAAACTATATGAAATGATGTATAGAGTTTCTATAAGGTTGGATTCATATTCCTCATATGATGAATTAATGATATCTTCATACTCATAATCTAATAAAATGAAATCATTTTTGCAATCATTATTGGATGAATCATATAGATCCATTAATAGCATATTAATTTTAATATGATCACTAAGTAAATGAGCATAGCCTAGATCAGAATAATTGTTGATGTCAATATCCCCCTTGAAGCCTAGGGTAATGCATTGGAGAGAATCTATTAGTCTCTTGTCAATTATTCTTACAAAATATCCTAATCCAAATTTATCCGTACGTAGCCGATAGCATGGCTCTAAAGGGGTTGGGATACCTTGTTCATATCACCCTAGGCCATTCTCACACCAATGGTAATTATCAAAGTATCATAAGGAAAATCATGAATTTGACATATAGTCGATATATACCTAAAATGGTTCATCCTCTTCTAGTAGGAGAGGTGTATCTATGAGAACATCAATGCCCCCTTAAACAAAATTTGTTTGGTTTGGGGGAATTCCCAAGGGAATGATGGTGCTAATAGGTAATGATGTACTATGAGGTTGACCTAAATATCTAACTAACTAGATAAGGAGGGTAAATATGATATTTTGTACCAGATACTCACTGAGGCTCAGGTTGGTCATGTGGACAATGATTTATGAAGGGGTGGATGATGATGATGGAAATATAGGTTGTGATGGAGGATTTGTGATAAATGATGGTGCTTCTCCTATATAGGAGTTATTGATAGATGTGGTAGTTATTGTTAATATTGAAGGTGTAGGAGGAGGCCTTGATTATTATGATGCAGATGTGATGGATTATGATGTTGTGTCTAGGGATGATATCATAGGTGCTTTCGATGGGTTTTGAGTGGAGAATTTGATTCAATGGGTTGAGATGGAACTTTTGATGAAATTTATGATAAATGTTGGGGTAGATGTGGTGGTGATGAAATTATGGATGATGGTGGTAAATCTAGAGGTTGTATGGGGTTTTTGGGTCAGATATCTAGATGGATGAAAGACAAGGTGTACTCCTATGACTGTTGAACCACATTGTAAAACTTGAAGGGCTTTGAGTCTGTTGGGATGCAATGAACATGGTCTTCATGTATATACTTGATGCATTAATGCAAAATGGATGGCAAATATCTCATGTATTGAATCCAAGGTCTACTAAGTAATATGTTATATTGCATAGCACCTTCCAAGATATGGCATAATGTATTAATGGTATTTAGTCTAACCTAAATAGGGATGACAACCTTATCCTTGGTAGAACACAACACATTGTTAAAGGTACGAAGGGTAAAAGTGGAAGTTGCAATGTGTGATAGTGGTAAATTGAGATGTTGGAGGGCCATAGTGGTAATGATGTTGATCAAGGAGCATATATCTATCAAGACACATTTTAAGGAATCTTATCTACACTAGCAATGATGTGCAGTGGTGGGTAAATTGTTTCTATGGATATCATCTTGATATAATGATTATGGAATGTAATCACAAGATCTTTGCATGTTTTTAAATACCACACAAAATTGATGAAAGAATTGGGGTCTTGATGTTGTAGTTCAATCAATTTCAAAATCTCCATCAGAGCTTCCCAATGTGTGGATTGTTGTATAATATCATATATGGAGAGTTTTATCGATGCCATTTTCAAAATTTGTGCAAGTCTACTTTGTAGTGTGAGAACGAAGAGGTGGATGAGGTATGATCGATGTTGGTTGTAGTGGTCCTTGTGATGTTGAAGGCATATTGTAGGGATCCATAATTTGTGTGGGTTGTGTTGGGTATATTCTATTTCTCATCACTATTCTAATCATCCCCACAAACCTTGGTTAGGTGGGATGACATAAACTCGATTGACCGGTTTTGGTTGCTCTACTATAGCGATCGATGCTATGTTTGGTTCACGTTGAGGTAGAGGGTCTTGATAGACCCTCATGTTTTGATTATTTGTGGCAAAAGGATTATTAATTTGAATTTATTGCCTTTCAATCATATATTGCACTAGATTTTTGAAGTTGTCATTGTAGCACCCTAAAATTGGCATAGTTAAACCCTTAGTAAAGAGATAAAAAATTTAATTTTAACCTCAAAACTGCCCATTATCCACTCACCCCATTTTTTGCACCATTTTTAGGAGTTGTTTTGACCTTTGGACGATATCGTCGCTGATCAGACGACATCGTCCTAGATTGGACGAATTCGTTTGGAACAGAACGTCCAGACGATTTTGTACCAAAACCAAATTTTCATAATTAGCTTCTATTTTAACAACCTCTCCAACTTGGGTAGAAGTGTGTCTATGCAGTTGGATATTCCTCTGCTAAGGATCTCCCAGATTGGGATGATCCCCAACCTCCTAACCTCCCCTTAATCCTATATAAATTGGGATTTTCTCAGTTTATCCCCCTGGTTGGTTGATCCCATGATTCCCTAATTGATTTTACCCACCATTTAGTTTTGTTGTTTCAAGACATCCTATCCACCATTGTTTGCACTTGAAGTTTTAAGTTTTCATTGCAGGTTTTCACTGTGTTTCAGTTGGAGAAATCTCGGATCGTCGTAGGTGATTCCAGACGATTTCGGACGATCCTGTCATAGATCGGCAATGATCTCGTACGATTGGAGGTGATATCGGTTGTAGTTTACATTGGGGGCAACCAAAGACCTGAGTTTGCATTCCTCATTTGTCTTATTTATTTTACTATGCATTAGTTTGATTTATTTTCATTCTGCATCCTAGAGTTCACCTCATTTAGCGTAAATGCATGATAAAGTTAAAATAAGTTATTAAAACAATGCATTTCCTTTAATTTTCTATCTAGATTTATTAGTTAGGCATTTATACTATCATTTCTATCATTTTACATTATTCTAGCAGTAGCATTTTTGTTTTTTGGCATCTATTTTTGTGATTGCAGGTTTCTGATGAATTTGTCTAATGAATTCATCAGATCGACGATGATCTTGTCTAATCTCAAATGATCGCCTATGATATGAGATGATTCTGTTCAATTGCAGATGATCCTATCATATTCGAGACAATATGGACTCCTACAAGCTTTAGAATCTTCATCAAACATCCAGAATCAGGTGCATTCTTTCTCATTTCGTATAATCTTTACATTTAGGATTCATTCATGCTTTTTGTATTCATGTAAATCAGTATTTTTATATAGAATATATTAGATTCATTCTGGACAACCTAGGATTATGAATGATCGAGTATAAAATGAACACATCAAAACCATTCTCAACCTAGGCATGGAAACTACCACTCAAAGTTTCCTGGTGAACCCACCATCCGTTAAAAATTCACCCTTATACCCCTCCCCCGAGAGGCGCGATCTTCAAAGGGCCTCTCAGTCCAAGGTATTTTCCCATCCTTCTCGCATCCCCATTCCAGGCACGGATCCTATAGCCTAAAGGTAAGGATGCAAAAAATTTGGAGCAGTACATTTTGTTGAACTCGACATGAAACTAAAACCTTTTGAAAAAAATCCAAAAAAAAAAATTATTATTAACATCTAGAATCATCAGACCAACAATTAAAGTTGCATATCATATTTAGATGGTAGATTATAATAAAAGACGAGCTGTCACCATTAATGTTGAAAATCAATTAACAGCCATAGAGATTACGTTTGTGCTTAGAGTACCTCAAACGAATAGAGTCCAACCTTTATGGGATGAACTTGATAGGAGATTGGATATTATTTCATCTAGATCAACCAAACTTAGGCAAATTAAGAGGTTTGTCCTAGATAGAATCCTGGATCCTAATCAAGTAACCTTATATCATGAACTTCAAAGAGCTTACCATAGGTGGTTAGCAGATAAAAGAGCACTTGTGTCTTCAAAATTGTACACCTTTGAGGAATACCTTGAGAATGCAGTTGTAGTACATAAGTTTCTATCTCATATAGAGGATAAAGAAGTCATTCTTATGGATAGAAAAATATGGAATAAAGTTCCTAGAGCTGTGTTATATCGAGAATATTGCCATGAACTTTATTTATATAGGTCAGAATTTGAGACAGATCATATTACCATAGCACACTTTGTCAAATTAAAAAAAAAACCATTTCCAATTTGAAGAGGAGCATTTTATGACTCTTGATGAACTTGATCCTATCAATGATATCCATAAATTATTTATAGACAACTAAGTTATTCTTTTATTCTTGTTATTCCTTTTGCAACTAGAATGTTATTTGTATATATATATATATAAATAACACACACACACACACACACACACACACACACACACACACACACATATATATATATATATATATATATATATATATATATATATATATATATATATATATATATATATATATATATATATATATTTCGAAATCTAAGTTTAAGCACAATGCCTAGAATTAGGAATGGAAAACAAATTGAAGAAGAAGAAGATTGGTTAGGAAAACCATTAAATAACCTGAATTTCCTTCCTGAAGATCAAGTTCAGGAAGAAGAAATCCTAGATCAGCAAGAAGAATAGCTTGCTATAAGAAATAAACAAGAAGAAAATAGAGAGGAACGATCCTCATCCCCTAAAATGTCTTCGGGAGGAGCTGTTACTTTTGAAAACATGGAACAATTCTGGAAGTTCCTTAATACTAATATTGGTGTGCTTAATAGAGCAGTCCATATGGACAAGGATCGAATTAGTGACACTCAAGCAACTCTAGAAGATGTATTTCACACACGCACTAATCCCTTGTCCTTTATCAATCAAGAAAGTGATCAAGCTGGACCATCCAATTTGGATATGGCAACTATAATCCAGAACATGCAACAACAATAGGTTACCCAACCATCTAAAGTGCCTGTTAGCAAGCCTAGGGTCATTCCCGCACAAAAGAAACCCTCATTTATTGCTCTATTTTGCCAAGCCATTGAGCAATATACATCAAATCAGCAAAAACCCAAAACAAAACCAAACACCAATTACCAACAACCTGGGATACAACATAATACTTCTACAAATCCTCTTCATAATACTCTTCCTACCAATGCTTTGCATAATAGCAATATAGCATCTAATCCTTATGTCACACCATCATAAACTCATAAATACCATACCTATGTCCCACCAAACCAATATGGTGGACAAACTAGTAATCTTGAAACTATGGTAAAACAGTTAGTTTCTCGCATGGACCAGATAGATCCCTACCATCCCTCGTACAATTATGGAGAGATGTGTAGTCAACCTCTAGATCCTCTAATTGTAGCACAACCGTATCCTAAACATTTTCCTATGCCTGTCTTGCCCATATATAAAGGAACTGAAGATCCCGTAGAGCATCTTCGTATGTTTAGGATAGCATGTCATGATATATCGCATGATGACTTATTATTGCTAAAAATATTCCCAAAAAGTTTAGGAGGAATGGCATTAGAGTGGTATTATCAATTACCCACTAATTATTTGAGGAAATTTGAAGAGACTGTTGAGTCTTTTGTGCATCAATTTAGTGCCTACATCAAAATGCATGTGACCATGAAAGACTTTTACAACTTAAAACAAGACAAAGATGAATGTTTTGCCAATTTCCTAGCTAGGTGGAGACAGTTTATAGGAAAATTGCACTTTGTGTTACCTTATAGGGAGATGTTGGACATCTTTATTAATAATTTACAAGACCAACTATCTTATGAATTGTCAACTGCTACCTTGACCACCTTTGATTAGGCTATAGAATTAGCCCGAAGAGTGGAATATGCTCTCATTAGGAGAGGTTAGCTTAAAAAGAAAGATGATGAGAAAACATCCAGAAATCAATATAAAAATAAACAAGTTGTGGGTGATGGAGTCACTGATAGTAGAAATATTGCTACTGTTAATGTTGTGAAGACAACAGAGAAGTTTATATTGAAACCTCCCGATAAACCTCCTCGAGAATTTACTAGATTAAATCAACCTTTATCAACCATTCTCCCACAATTATTAGAACAAGGTTTGATTCAATTACCAACTATCCGAGAACCTGATCCAACTATACCCGGATACAGACCTGATTTACACTGTGACTTCCATAGAGGACCTGGACACACTACCAACTCTTGTAAAATATTAAAACATAAAATACAGGACCTGATTGATAACAATGAGATGGAGGTGCAAGCCTTTCAACCTAAGCAAAATCCTCCTAATAATACTCAAAAGAACATTCCTCAAAACCAGAATCAGAATGCCAATCAGTCATTGGACTTATTTCAACATCCTTTACCAAAGCATGGCAAGGAAGTGACTAATGAAATTGAACATCATAATGTTCCCCCTCCTACCCGATATGTAGGAACTATTAGTGGGCATTTACCTGTTCATGATTTGGAAATATTTGACACAACTTTATCCATAGTTACAACTAGGCCTCTACATAACATTCAGACACCTGATCTTAGTGATACAGAATATGAGACTGAGAGTGATATGGAAATCACCTCAAATCAATCGAATAGCTCTGAAGATGAATCAAATCCTATTCTCCCTATCATAAGTTATATGGTTCCAAAAGAACCATTTCCAAGAAGAGTCACTACTCGACCATCGTCTCACCAATTACTTTCTAATGAGCAAGCCATAAATGCTAGACCAAGACCCATTCATCATCCGCAAAATAATATTGTGGGTACCATCGAAGCTATTACTAGACAACAGGCTCAAAACTCTCAACAAGATCAAATGCAAAACAATGGATCAACTCCATTTATTTTGAAAGTTCCTAATAAATGGAATCAGACACCTAATGTTCAACCTAAACCACCTTATAATATTAATGAGCAACTATCAAACATTACAGCTAGAATTTCCCTTTTGGACCTTTTAAGATCCTCCCCTACACATAGAAATGAATTAATGCTCACATTAAGCCAGATGATGGTACCACAAGACATTCAACCTGAAGCCATGGCTAATACTATAATAACTCGTGAAGTTGATTGTATTGACTTCCGGGATAGAGACATACCTCAACATAGTTTACATAAGGATAACCCCTTATATATTACTGCCTTAATTAGAGATGTAGTAGTTAAACGAGTCTTGATTGATAATGGTTCATATTTAAACATCTGCACTTTTGACTTCTACCAAATATTTTGGTTTAGAAGTGATGAAATGAAAATAACTGATATGATCATAAAAGCCTTCAATGACTAAACACAAGAAACGTGTGGAGTTATTACCATTCCATTGCAAATTGGTCCGAGAACCTTGGATACGACCGTGTTTATTGTACATTGCCCTACATCGTACAATATACTCTTGGGTTGCCCTTGGATCAATGCAATGTGAGCCATTCCCTCAACTTTACATCAATGTGTTAAATTCGAATTTAAGAATCAGTTGGTTACCATCCATGGTGATCCTAGACCCTTTGATATGTGTGCTTTGGCAGAACCTATTGGAGTTCAATTTTGCCCTGCTTTATCATCCACACATCCTAATTATCATTATCCATCTAAACGTATGAAACACACACCCACAACACCATCTACTCCTTCTACATCAGTTCCACCTCTACATGCAGCTCAACCATCCTCTAAACAAACCACATTAGGACCTCAGAAAAATCCTAATCCCACAACTAAGGCTTATTTTTTTGCTCCTATCACTTCTATCCACCAAAGGCATAGTTTCCACATCCACCAAAGGCATAGTTTCCACATCATAAGATGTAAGAAATGTTCCTTCTACCTCTTATGCTCTTACTGACGAGCTCTTACCCGATTTATCTAAAATTTTTATATTAGATTGAACGAATGCTGCTATGCAATATTCCCTTATCTTAAATAATTTGCCACCATCTCCTCATACCTTGGGTCTCCCACAGCCTATGGGAAGTATTTACCAAGTCGGGAGTTGTGATTTTATTTATAAGGGATATGACTAGGGTAGAATACCCAAAAACATCAAGGCTCATTATGATGGATATGCTCGATGTTATTTTACTAATGAGTATATTAAAGCCAATCTATAATGCTTAAATTGGGATATAAAGGGAAAGGTTTGGGACCTTTCCAAAATGGCATGAAAGAACCCTTTGAGGTAGAACCATGGCCTGCCCGATGTGGTGTGGGCCTATTTCCTAGTAAGGGTTAGCCCTTCCCGTTTGAGGATGATGACCAACTCATGTGTTACCAAGATTATTTGGATAAACATGATGCTTTGCATTTAATGAACAATCCACTTACATGTAATATGTTATCTATAGCCTACCCTGAGATGATCACCAAATCCAACGATGAGTTGGAGGGAGACATCTTCCATGATGTCTTTGTTGAGGAATTATTACATCATGAATTTTATTTTTATGGCTCTATACCTAGTATAGCCCAGCTTGAGGCCACAACTCCTCAAGATGAATTATCCAAACTAACCTTGGAAGAATTACAATAGTTGGGCGTTTCACCCACCCCACCTAATTTTGAGAAAAAACTACACATGGAAGTAGAAAATGTCATACAAATTAACATTGGAACTGAGGGTAATCTTCACATAATCAACATTGGATCAAAATTGAGTCAATAAAAATAGGATAAATACATCGCATTTCTTAAAGAATATGAAGATTTCTTTGTTTGGACATATGAAGATATGCTAGGATTAGACCCTTCTGTAGTTATGCATCACCTAGTAGTCCATCCGGATGCTAAACTTGTTAAACATAAACTTAGAAAAATGCATCCTAAAGTGGCCTTACTAGTCAAAGGGGAGCTAGAAAAACTCTTAAATGTTATTTTTATACAAACCATTGATTATGCTGAATGGATATCGAATGTAGTTCTAGTAACTAAGAAAGAAGCTACTAAGGTTAGGGTTTGCACATACTTTAGAGATATTAGTGTTGCATGCCCTAAAGATGATTTTCCTCTTCCCAATATGGATCAGATCATTGATTTTACTATTGGGAGTGGAATGATATACTTAATGGATGGATTTTTTGGTTATAATTAGATCAGGATAGCTCATGAAGATTAGGCTAAAACAACCTTTATTACCCCTTGGGGAACCTTTTGTTGGATAGTGATGCCATTCGGTTTAAAGAATGCAGGTGCAACCTATCAACGAGCCATGACTTATATCTTTCATGAAATGATGCATGATATACTACATTATTATGTAGATGACATTATAACTCATTCTACTGGAGAAGATGACCATTTAGATGACTTGAGAGAAGTATTTGATCGGTTAAGGGAATATCTTATCCGATTGAATCCAACCAAATGTATATTCGGAGTTAAGTTCGGTAAATTATTGGGGGTTATAGTTTCTTTATGTGGCATCGAAATTGACCCTCTCAAGATTGTGGCTATCACTGATATGCCCGCACCCACAAATATATTAGAATTACAAAGTTTACAAGGTAAGCTTCAAGCTATTCGTCGCTTCATCGATAAGCTGGCGGATAAAATCGGACCCTTTCTTAAGCTTCTTAAGAAGGATGTCTTTTTCCATTGGGACTACGAATGTCAGCAATCATTTGAACTCCTCAAACAATATCTTCTTAAAACACATGTGCTTTCACCACCTAGACATAATCGCCCATTTATCTTGTATATTTCTACTTCAAATCTTGCCTTAGGATCTATGTTAGCTCAAATTGATGATGAGAAGAAAGAACGTGCTAATTATCATATCATCAAAACATTAATCAGTTATGAAACTCGTTACATAAAATTAGAGAAGTTATGTCTAGCAGTCGTATTTTCTACACAAAAATTACACCATTATATGCTTAGTCAAAAAACCTATGTTATTGCTAAATTCGTTCCTTTGCATTATCTCATGAGTTGACCTTATTTATCTGGTCGCACAACAAAGTGGGTTCTTGCTCTAAGAAAGTTTGAACTCATGTTTATAGGAAACAAATTTGTTAAGGGTCAAATCATAGCATATCAATTAGCTGCCACACCCTTAGAGTCTACCCATCCCCTCATCATTGAGTTTCCTGATGAATGCCTTAAACTAGAGGCCGATCATTCAGAGCAATGGTCCTTATAATTTGATGGAGCTCAATGCATGAGTGGGGCTAGTGCAGGTATTATTTTAATATCTCCATAGAAACATATTATCCCTTTGTCCTTTAAATTAACATTTGCTTTTACTAATAACACTCTTTGAGTATGAGGCTCTAATCCTTGGATTACGAGTTGCCTTGGCACTAAAAATTAAGAATCTATTAGTATTCGGTGATTCTCAACTTGTCATAAATCAAATTAATGATTTTTATCAGACCAGAGATGATAAATTACGCCCATATAAAGCATATGTATTACAATTAATATATTTATTTGATCAAGTTACCTTGGAAGCTATTCCTCGAACTAGCAATTGTGCGGCTAACGCTATGGCTGTAGCTACATCTCTTTTACCCCTAGAGTTAGAGGATGAATATGCTACCATCATTATTCGTCGACTCCAGGAACTCGCTTCAAATAAATCATGCTTAGAACCTTTGGATGTGTTTCTAATCAATGACACTACTCCTAACCTTTGGTACACTGATATCTTCAATTTTCTTCAAAATGGGACTTTCCCTAAAGGTTTCAATAGAAACTAGTGCCGATTATTACGTAGATGAGCAAATCACTTTGTAATAATTGGCAATATGTTATATAGGATATCTTTTGAAGGTATCCTACTGAGATGTTTGAATCTAGAAGAATCTAGATCAACTTTGAGTGAAGCCCACGATGGATCTTGTGGGGGACATTTTAGTGGTAGCGCCATTGCTAAGAAAATCCTTAGGATAATATATTTTTGGCCTACCATGGAAAATTATGCACATGATTATGTGCACCATTGCGACAAGTGCCAGAAACATGCTGACCTTGTCCATGCACCTGCATAAGAGCTACAAGCTATTTCATATCCTTGGCACTTTTCAAAATGGGGCTTATACATCATTGGAAAAATCAACCCTGTGTCATCTGATGGACACAAATTCATCATAACCACCACCGAGTATTTCATGAAGTGGGTTGAATCTATGCCCTTAGCTTCTTGCACTGGAACCCAAGTTTCCAAATTTATTTTTAATCAAATTATTTGTAGGTTAGGAATTCTTGCAAATCTCATCTTAGATAATGGAACTTATTTCAAAAATAAATATGTCAAAAAATTATGTCAAAAATATAAAATTCAACATCGTTGGTCCACTCCCTATTATCCTCAGGGTAATGGCCAAGCAGAAGCATATAATAAAACATTAATTGAAATCCTCAAAAAACTGGTCAATAAATCTGGCCAAGATTGGCACATTCAACTATATCATGCTTTGTGGGCTTATCGAACTAGCATTCGTACCCCCACAGACACTTCACCTTTTGTTTTGGTTTATGGTGCTGAAGCAGTTTTTCCATTTGAATTAGAAGTTCCTTATTTGGCTCTGCTACTTCAAGATACTGAAGTAGGAGATGAATATTGTGCTGGCAGATTTAGTCAGCTATAAATCCTAGATGAGAAGCGCATCAAGGCTTTGGAACATCTTCGAGCCTATTAGAACAAGCTCAAGTGAGCATACCTCAAGAAAGTTCATCATCGATCCTTTGAGATCGGTGACCTTGTCTTGAAAGAAAATAAAAAAAATACTAATGCAACTAAAGATCTTAAAGGTAAATTTGAACCTAACTGGCTTGGGCCATATATCATCACTACTAAATTTGGATCGGGAGCATACCGATTAGCTACCTTAGATGGTAAATATCTTAAATAACCTATGAACATTATGCATCTTAAGCGCTATTATGCATTAAATATGGTCATTTCATCATTGTATATATTGTTATTTTGCATATTGTTTCATTTTAGTCATTCATATAAAAATTTCAAAAACAATCACATTGTGTATCTTCTCAATTCATCAATCAAAATCAAAATATAAAAACATCAAAATCTTCAAAAAAAAAAACATATTTTATTTGTGTACCTGTCAATTCTTGAAGTATTGCAGTTATATTTTTAGTTATTTTGGATAAATTAGCATTTATTTGGAATCCCACACTTTCACACTCACATGCATAAATATATTGATTTTATTTGGTATGATTATTAATCTCTTTTATATCAAAGACCACATTTGAATTAAATAAAGTTTTGAGCATAGAGAATTGATCTTGTTATTTACTTGAACCAAGTATATCTTTTCACATTAAAATGATTTCATTGCAAATTCAATATGATGCTACATAGTAGAAGTGGCTTCTTGAGCGAAAAGTTTCCCCTGCAATTCTATCATGCACATGGTCTAGAATCTTTGAGAATTGACAAAAGGACAAGCTCACCCCTGCCCAGAATAAAAATCCCTTGCTCTACAACCAATCCAAGCAAGTATCCCTAGTATAGGAAGAAAAATAAAAGTCAATGAAAATGAGAAAAAGAAAAATATCATTTTGTACCATCTCAGCAATATTTCAGCATTATCTCAGTTCCAAGAAAAAATACAAATAAAAAAAAGAGCAAAAGAGCAGCAAAAGCAAAAGCAATAAAATCCCTTTCCCTACCCCTTGAAAAAGAAAATAAGGATGAATGAGCTTGAATCCCTGGAATTTTCAATTATTCAAAAACTGTGAGGTAAGCCCCATAACAGGTGGTTTGTGTCCAACCCACTTGGCCTTGGGTAATTCCTAGCGTGGTGATATTTCTGTCACATTAGCAACCTTCTTTTGTACAGACTTATATCTGCTTATGGATCAGCTAGCTCTTGATGACCCAACTTACATAGTATTCTGGTACGGTTACATGCATATAAATCATGGTCAACGAACATTCATTTGGTTAATTCAAATTACTTGTATCAAATTATCTTGGTCAAAATTGGTAAATGAACAAAACAATTGCACACACATTTGTATTTGAGATATTTTGTATCATTATGATAAATCAAGATCGGCAATGAACTCACATATGCACATGAGGGTTCCTTATAAATCTATATTTTGTCTTTGAGATAATTTAAAATATTTTTGCAACCCTTTTTGGAATAATTTCATCTTCTTATTTAAGAACATCTGTTTCGTATAAAAACAATTACATACATTGTTTTCAAAAATCCAAAAATTCTTTTAACAACATATTCAAAAATCTAGCAATAAAGTCACGTTTATATATTTTTTCTGTTTATCTCAAAATCAAAAAACAATTATGCAATAAAACTATTATATCAATTTCCTTTTTGGATTTTGTGATGATGGTATAAGTCTATACCTATAATTCTATGCCTAGCGCAAACCATTGTTCTAATTTTATTTCCCATTCATTATTATTTATAAAAACATATGGCTTATATCATTATGTTACACAATTGTGCTTTAAAAATAACGAACACATTTTTCTATTTCATTTCATTATGTCAACATTTCATTTTGCAACCATGGTATAATTCCTAAGGAATTGTTCAAAACTTTATCACACTTAGGAATTTTATGCCTATCAAAAATCATATCTTTAAATATTTCATGCATAATATTTTTATGAAAATCTGAAAACAAATCATCACCATCATCATTTTCATCATCACAACACAAAGTCTTAAGACAGTCTCTTAAGCACTCTTTTACTTTTAACAATATTTCTATACTGGGATTAGCTTGACGACCTAGCGAGCGGTGACTCCATGAAATGGTCTATAACAACGAAAATGTCCTTTGAAATTATTTTTAGAAGTCCCTTTATTTTCATCAAATCACACCACAAAACAACCAATTTGTTTACATCAGATTATTTCATTTAATTTTTATAGCATGACATAAATTTATACTATTTCCAAATGACATAATTACATGAATAATCAATCAACAAATCCAAAATTGAAGCATCATAAAACATGTGGACAAGTCATATCACAAAAAATATCATATATATATATCAACATATATGTACATCATATCAAAACTGGATTGGTATGCCACAATCTATATCCTGGCATACTCAATCCTCTCAAAAATATACAATCCAGTCTATGTCGCTAGTCTCAAGAAGCCCTCGAGCTCTCAGCCTCATCTCCTCTCTTGCCCTGAGGTGGAGGATGTGGCCCCATCAAAGTTCGTCCTGTGTCACGAGTCCTCGATGTCGATCATGAGGATGTCCTCCATGACCCCATCCTGATTAGATCCACAATGTTGGTTGGTAGCTATAACCTCTGGCCCTTTGGAACCATTTGAAAGTATACTCCCTAATAGAATGCGGTTTGAGCAATAGACCATGCCAACTCCTGCATGCTCACCCCTCCGCTCTGATCCCTGAGTCGTGTAGCCTCATCCTGTAGAGTCTGCACCTGAGATCGTAGGTGGGCATTCTCATCCTAGAGAGCCACCATCTCATTGCTCTCCCCTACCTCGATACCCTTGCCCTTATCGGGTGATGCTGGCCTATCCCTCTACTGATAAGGGAGTACCTCCTCTCTCCTCTCTACCTGTTGTGGTCTCTCTAGAGATTGTGGCACTCTTCAACGTCTCTCCTAAGGAGACCATCACTGATTCCTCCCCCCATGATCCCTCACTACATCAATAGTAGCCTGGCATCACCTCCCTATCCATCACACCATGACGTGCATCAAACCCTGTACCCTCATCATCTGAGGAGGGTGGATGCCTGCATACTGGGCATCATACCCATCTATGATCCTTACATCATCCCCATCCACTGGCTAAATGGGGGCATTATCTGCATCTTGACTCTAGAATCATTGCAGATCTGGATCCCCACTCAGTGTAGTACTATCCTGGATAGTCTTGGATTACTCGTAATCCCTGAGAGAAGGGATCCCCTACTGTAGACCAAACTACCATAAAAATTGGTCATAGCGGTGGAGCTCTACCTCTCATCGCTCCATCCTTAGCCAGAAGACTCACATGATGTGAGTCAACTCCTGTCCATTCTCTCACCACCTTGGATGCTCTATCCATGACCTCTAGGTGATTTGTTCTAGGATGAGTTCGTCTAGCATCCTCTAAGACATCGGTAGATCTATCTGCTACTGTGACCCTCTCTGGAGCCACCAATCAAAAATCTAGGGTCTCTCCCAGTCAACCCCTGTCAGTGGAAACCCTATCGGCCTTCGCATCGCAATGTGCTCCCAGAACCAAACCTATAGCAATGATGTCAAAACTAGACATCGACCTCCCTTGTATACGACCCCGTGCAGGATCCTATACAAGTGGCATAGCACAAAGCTGCCCCAAACAAATCTATAGTCGTGGTCTCTCATATCTTAGACCACATCCAAGAGTAGCCATGGTAACCTGCATCCACTCTGGTGGTATAGAAATAGGCCACCCACCACCCCTACCAAAACCCAAGTCAATCGAGACACCCCAGGCATCTACCATAATGTGTCGATGTTCACCCTGCCCTTCTCTAGGGTGAAGCTAGGATCTTTGCACAGTCGCATCATGGCATGGCCCTGATTGGCCGTAGAAGTCATAAATCGCCCTTGTATGGGGATCCTCAAGATCCTCCATACGTCCTCTAGAGTGGGAGCCATCTCCCCTATCGGTAACCAAAAATAGGATGACCCCGGATACCACCTCTCTACTAGGGCTATCAGTAGCCCCATGTTTGTCGATATTGTGGCATCTCTGCCACATGCTGTAGTCCGATGTCTGCAAGTCAGTTTCACTCTGCCTGGTCGAGCGTGGCTACATCATCTCTAAGTCCCCCATATTTCCACTCCTAACTTTTTAGTAATCCCCTCTACAAAATAAATAATCAAACAATAAAAATCATCAATAGATAATCATTAAAATCAGTTAAATCAATTTAATCTTCTAAAAATAATGATGATATCATCCACCATTGGATGATATCGTCCTAAATTGGGTCAAATCATCCTTGGTAGGATGAAATCATCTCTGATTTCACAACTTGGGGATCACCCCTTGTTGGACGGGATCGCCCCTAGATGAAATTGACGATCTAGGGATGATTTCGACGAAATTGGGACGATTTCGTCCCGACGTCGTCGACGGCCTAAAAACGGCCACGATGCCCCAAAACAGTCAAAATTTAAATAAAAAATTACATAAATCAAATTAAAAACATAATTCACTATGTTTAGATCCTTACCCACAACCCGCGCCAAACCTCTATCGATTTGTGCACTGTTTCTACCATTTTTCCTGCAGAGCTCTAAAAATAGTGAAAATGAACAGTAAAAATGAATTAGGGTTTTACCCTATTTTTCTTAATTTTATTTAAAAACAATAACATTTTTTTTAATTTTGCTTTTCCGTGCTTTTACCTCAAACGTTCGATTTGGGTAAAAACACGGAGGGGGCACCATAGTAAGCAGTTGTACGATTCGACCTAGAATCGTCATCTAGAAAATTGAGTAAATTTTTGCTTTCTCGTAAAACGGGAAGAACTCGTCTTTAACACATTTTCTTTGGAAAATTCGCTAAAGAGGGGGCAAAATGTAGCACCCTAAAATTGGTGCAGTTAAACCCTTAGTAAAAATATAAAAATTTGAATTTTAACCTCGAAACCGCCCGTTAACTGCTCACCCTATTTTTTGCACCATTTTTCTGAGTTGTTTTGACCGTTGGATGACATCGTCGTCGATCAGATGACATTGTCCCAGATCGAATGAATTCATCTAGAAGAGAACATCCAGATGATTTCATCCCAAAACCAAATTTTCATAATTAGCTTCTATTTTAACAGCCTCTCCAACTTGGGCAGAAGCGTGTCTGCATAGTTGGAGATTCCTTCGTTGAGGATCTCCTAGATTGGGATGATCCCCAACCTCCTAACCTCCCCCTAATACTATATAAATTGGGATTTTCTTAGTTTATCCCCCTGGTTTGTTGATCCCATGATTCCCTGATTGATTTTCCCTACCATTTAGTTTTGCTATGTCAAGACATCCTATCCACCATTGTTTGCACTCGTAGTTTTAAGTTTTCATTGTAGGTTTTCACTGTGCTTCAGTTGGAGAAATCTCGGATCGTCGCAGGTGATTCCAAATGATTTTGGATGATCCTATCACAGATCAGCGATGATATCGTACGATTAGAGGTGATCTCGACTGCAGTTCAGATTGGGGGTAACCAAAGCCCTGAGTTTGCATTCCTCATTTATCTTCTTTATTTTACTATGCATTAGTTTGATTTGTTTTCATTCTGCATCTTGGAGTTCACCTCATTCAGCGTAAATGCATGATAAAGTTAAAATAAGTTATTAAAACAATGCATTTCCTTTAATTTTCTATCTAGATTTATCAGTTAGGCATTTATAATATCATTTCTATCATTTTGCATTATTCTAGCAGTAGCATTTTCATTTTTTGGTATTTGTTTCTGTGATTGCAGGTTTCTGATGAATTCGTCTAATGAATTCGTCAGATCGACGATGATCTTGTCTGATCTCAGATGATCACCTATGATCTGAGATGATTCTGTACAATTGCATACAATCCTATCATATTCAGGATGATCTGGACTCCTACAAGCTTTAGAATATTCATCAGACATCCGAAATCAGGTGCATTCTTTCTCATTTCGTATAATCTTTACATTTAGGATTCATTCTTGCTTTTTGTATTCATGTAAATCAGCATTTTCATATAGAATAACTTAGATTCATTTTGGACAACATAGGATTATGAATGATCGAGTATAAAATGAACACACCAAAACCATTCTCAACCTAGGCATGGAAACTGCCACTCAAAGTTTCCTGGTGAATCCACCATCCATCGAAAATTCACCCTTATACCCATCCCCCAAGAGGTGCGACCTTCAAAGGGCCTCTCAGTCTGAGGTATTATCCCATCCTTCTATCATCCCCCTTATGGGCGTGGATCATATAGCCTGAAGGTAAGGATGCAAAAAATTTGGAGCAGTACAGTCACAAGATTGAATGTCATGCACTTTTTGTCTATGGTATATGCAATATTTATCCTCCTTATACTATTTAGGTTTAGAATGATTCAGGTCTAATGGGTGAACCTCAGGAAGGGTTATTTCTTGTGCCCCACACAACCGATGAAATATTATCACCAAGGATTCTGGAAATGGTGTATATTGGTGTGATGGATGCCTTGGTTGAGTGAGTTATTGATTTTTTTGGAGTTGTTGGGTTGGTTGAGTATCATATTATGTGGGTGGTAGTTGGGCCTGATAGTTCTATGGTTGAAGTGTATTTTTATTTGAGGATTCATGGGCATTCAAAATGATTTTATTTACCAGAACTACCTATTTTTGGGTTTTATTTTTGACCCCTTTAGCATTCTTGCTAGAACATTATTTCTTTTAGAGATTAATTTCTCCTTCTTGGACCTTAATGTCCTCAATTACTTTGGCCTAGGCTAGGGCTTCCTCAAAAGTCCTATATTGTTGGAGTTACAATAAAAGTGATATTTGTTTCAAGCAACTCCTTGTGAACATCTGAGTAAGCTCTATGATGGGTAAGGTGAAGGTTAATTTTGACATAACTGTTCTCCACCTATTACCATATTCCATGATTGGCTTATTTTCAAATTTATGAAGGCTAGACAAGTTAGTCAAGTTTACATTTTTCCTAATGCCAAATGCAAAAAATTCTAAAAATGCATCTACTAATTGCTAAAATGTGTATATGCTATGGCATGGTAGATGATTATACAATTCCAAAGCACCCCAAACCAATGTTATAAGGAATGTTCTTGACATCAAGGAGTCATTATCTTGAAGAAGAAATCACATATTTATGAATCTAGTCACGTACTCTTGCGCATCTTCATCACCTTTGAACTGTTTGAGTTTAGGCATCTCAAAATGTAGTGGGTATGGTGGTGATGGCACTGAAGGATGGGTAGGTTGATTTCTAAGATACCTTAGTGTGGGTTTTTGATAACCCAAACTTTAAGTTTGTTTCTCTAAAGAATTTATCTATTCAATCAACACTTTGTATGCCTCTCGCGAGATGATATGATTTGCTCACCTCCATCCTTGATTAGGTGTAGTTGGTAGGTTTTAATGTTGATGTGGTGGGTTATAAGTATGATCAATATGTACCTCACCATAATTTTTATTCAAGGTATTCATAAACTTGTTCTTGATATTACTCTTGGGGTTCTCCATAGAGTTCATCCTCCTATCAATATTGGTATTGTTGAGGCATAGGAGATTTTTGATAATGAACGTTTGGAGGTCTCTGATGTTGGGTGTGAGAGGGATTTAAGCATGCACAAGGAGAGTGGTTCTAATTTGGTCACCATGGATGTTCATGATATTGAGTTTAGTATTTTGGATGATGTTGAATTTGTTGCCTTTGATGTGTAGGTGTTGGCAATCTGTGTTGCATCACCCTTTGTAATTATTATTGGTATTATAGGTTTGGCCTAGGTACCCGATGAGTTCCATTAACCTATTCCATGGTGTAATCATGTGTTTTGGTAATACGAATAGGTGTGGCTTGCTCTTCAATCTTGTAAATATCAATGACTTGCTTTCTATGGTCCCGAGAGACAATATTAACTTGATACTAATGTTGTAGGGTAGGCTCTATGTAATCAGGATGTGCTAAAGTGCATCATCCTTACCCATGCTATCTATCATAAGGTGTAGTGGAAGGATCAAAGTGATCATCCATGGGCCCACAAGTCAACATGAAAAATGCATGAGCAGATGTGGTGATTTTGTTATGACCCTAAGTGGTGTACACATTCATAAAATCATATTTGTGGGTCATATTGAGGTGATCAGTTGGAGTGGCTTGAACATACCTATATTTTTGGGAAATATACTCCTGATACTTATCTAAGGGAGTTATAGGTTGAGTTAGGATATGAATGTGGTGTAGGGACTTCCTAGATTTTTCAACTTGGAAATAGTTGTCTCTATACATGGCATGCAAGGATTCTTGATCTAGATAATCTATATCTTGATCGTACTTAGGAACCATAAGTTAATCTTGAGAAATGCCACTCGATATGCCAAGGTTAGTTAGATGATTAGCAATGTTTACTTCTTGCGGGTCATGTTGCCACTCAGGTATTATAAGGTCTTGCAGATTAACTCAAAAGTAATCCATGTTTTCTTGTGTTGATTTAGCAGTGTTCACTTGTAATTGAGTTTAAATGCATGTTTCCACCATAAGTTAAACAAATGGTGTGTTCATTTTAAACCACATATACAATGCAAAAAAAAAAACAAGTGATTTTTTTATTAGTTGTTTATATTACCCATTTGTGCAATCTTCTTTTGTTTTTTATATTTTATATTTTAATGCTTCTTTTTATTTTGTGTGTTTTTTTTAATATAAACCTAGAACTATAGATGATACGATGGAGTGCAAGCTAAATAGGTGTGTTTATGTCCACCTATCTAAGGAGAAGCAACACAATAATGGTTAATAATGGTTTTCTAAATGGATATGGATTATGATAACCTTATGGAAAAAATATACCTAAAAGGGGTTGCACTATCAAGTGCCTTGCTACTAATCCATCTGGGCTTTGCTTCACTCTTGTGTGAGCTTAGGTATAAATGATAGTTGTGATTCCACAAATTATTAAGCCTTGGGAATGAAGGGTGTCTAAACCTATCCTACTTCAAGATACACCCAAAATTAGAGGATGTTTTTGGTGATGAAGTCCAAAAATCCACTCCTAGAGGATACTAAGGTGTGTAGGGGGCCAATCCGTGGTGGGATATGAATACTCACATCACATTATTGTTGTCAATCATTGGTGATGAAATACAAGTAACTTATGTTTTGTATACCTCATGAATGTGTGTGTAGGTTCCTTTTAATTTTGTGAAAATGAAATCAAATAGCAATGCATGCTCTTTTACTAATGCAATATTTAACCCTAGAATGTAGTATTTCCTATATAATGAACAACCTTTTAGTAGGCAACACCACAATAAAACTAGAAAATTGTATACAAAGACCATATCTCAGTAAGATGGTTGTAGATAGGGAACCGTCTCAACCTAATATGGCCATAGGTAGAGACAACATTGACCTAAGATTATTGTTGCCTAACTAAAAATTGAAAGCTTTGCAAGTATGCTATAAATGAATATTTTTTTATATTTATTTATAGAAGTACGAAATAAAAATATAGAAAGCTAACCTTGAAATTCTAAGTCTGATGGATTTTGTAGATCTACCACTCTTTAGCCTCTGATCAGAGACCATCTCAACCTGATACAGTTGCAACACAGGGACAATCTCAACCTGATACAGTTACGTCTGTGTAGCTACAAATCACATAATTAGAGAGTCAATCAATCAGAAAACCTGCCATAGTTATAAAAGAACTTGGTCCCACTGTGATAACCATTTGAAACCCAAAAATTTGCACCATAAAATAGAAACAACAATGCATAAAGTAGTAAAATAAATCTTTATATTTATTTGTGTTCAAGGTTATAATAAGAGTCCTCTTGAGAGGATCTTTTCAAATGATACAATTTTTACACAAATTATGACATTATATCCATGGTGCAATGCAATAATCTCCTTGCCAATGCCGTTCGTGAGGGAGCAAGTTTTTTGGGACCATTGTGAGTGTTGTATCTTGAGTCTTTTGCTATCCGCGTACCTATAACTTGCACATAGATAAATGTTAGATTTTGAGGATATATGCAGTGGGATACATCTAACACAGGTCCTAATAAGATGTTAAAAATATTAAAGAATATAATTATGTAATATGACTGAAATATAGTATAAATAGAAATAACAAAAATACAATGCAATATGGAGGTAATGGTCACTCCATTAATATCAAATAGAGAACTACATTGTACTCCATACAAGAGTTATACTTCTATATACTATGCACTTGATAAGAACATGATATGAGCTTCATTACAATCTATCACTATGAGGCCCTTTATATAGAAAGATAGGTTCCTTGGCCAACACTCTACCTAGCTGTACAAGTGGACATATTGCACATTACAACAAGAACATTGAAACTTGTGTATTTATTACATTGCTTGAAGTATTTATCTAGTTTCCCCTAAAGTAATATCCAATTCTAACTATGTACTAAAGGTGGTACATTTACATGACCCAAATGATGTAATATACTCTAACTCTAACACTCCCTGTATTACATTATTTAGGTATTAAAGATTTCAATATTCAATATTGATATTATTTCTTCAGATGTTCTTCAGCTTGATGTGGTCCTTTGTATCCTCTTTAATTTGCATTGCATCGTATGCCTTATTGAATTGGTTCTTCTTCTTCTTCTTTATTGGAGTCAAAACTGGAACTTGTATTCTTCTTCATTGCTTACTGTAATCTTATCTAGCAAGTAGTTAGTATCTTCATATGATGTAAAGAGAGTCATAGCTAAGGGTTCTTCAGTCTTCTAAAGATGTCTATTTGGTTCAGTATTTATTGTTTCTTTGGTATTCATATCTTCTTTGTTGTAATCTCTTTTAGCATGTCTTTTCTTCCTTTTCCTCCTTCTTCTATGATTCAACATTAATACTAGTGGAATTTCTATTTCATGAGGAGTTAGTCTATCATAACAATAATATTTATTTGTATTTCTAGTTTTCTTCATGTTTTTAGTGAGTACAAACACAATTAATGACAAGTAAATTATCAAACACTCCTTGGATGTGAATATGACTATGTTTTGTGAATTTCACCATGCCCTAAAGAGTTTTTCATGAAGATAACCAATTAATACTTCAAAGCTACCATATTTTGCTTCTTTAAGAAATAAGGAGAATCTCTCCTTATCGATAGTTGATAGATTCTCATATCCTTCAAGGGTATCTATCATATTTTGAGAATACAATTACATTTCATGAAATAATTATTCATTAATAAAGGTATTTCTTATTATTTCATCTATATTCCTTCTTGAGCATTTCTTTCTATTCCTTAGAATTGTAGATATGGATTTGATAGAAGTCGTTTAAAAACTCTAATTTGAAATTTTTAAGTAGTCTACCTTATGAATCCCTAGTTTAGAGTATGTGGACTTGATTTGATTAAAACCTTTATAGAGCTTAGGTTTTGTAGGCTTCCTTATATCTCCCTAGTTAAGATATGTGAATTTGATTTAATTCTTGAAGAATTATTTTGTAGAGGTCCTTATGACTCCCAAATGGATTAATTACTTGATAATATTTGATGAATTCTATTATTATCATGTTTTATAGAATGCCTTACGTATCCCTAGTGATTTTGAATATGCTCTATGATTAATATAGTACTTTTGAGAATAATAGTTTAATTTTGAGTTAATTTTGTAATGTTTTGTAAGTAGCAAAAATTAACTTCTATTACACCTTATTACTCCTATTGAACTTAAGAACTTTCTAATTTGATGAGGTCTTAATGGTTGGATTTCTTTTATCTCTGTAATGTGTTTTGAGATAAGTATACCAATTAATTTCCAACTCTTGATATTCCTTAATAAACCTCCTTTTATAGCCTTTAATAATTTGATATTTAATGTTTCTAAATTCCAATTACCTACTTTGATGTAGTATTCCTTATAAATTCCTAATATTGAATATTAGAAAACAATAATATTTGAAATAATAGAAATTCTAATTTTTTGAAGTAGAAATCCTTATTTCCATTATGTTTTTAAATATTACAAATATTAGGCTATTTTGATATATATTTTTCTTTTAATATTGCTTTCAAATATGGTTGATTTCCCAATAGTTTCAACCTTATATTATACCCTTATAACTCCTTTTAATGAAATTAAATTAGACAAGGTAAATTATTACCTTTTTGACACTTCAAATCTCTATGTATTTCGCAACATATTCGGACGTGTATGGCAATAATATTCAACATTTCTCTTGGGAACTATGAGCAATGATAGAATTCAGTTCTTCCTTGACTTTAATGCTTGAATAATGGTGCCTCAATTTTGGCCTTTTTGACCTAATTTGAATACATTGATCGGGAGCTTTTAATGCTCTTCTTACTACAAATCGTTGCTACTCTGAATGTTTTTTCCTCCTTGGTTTTAGGTGCATTAAATAAGAGGATGATCTTCTTGATAAGGACAAGTGTCACAACCTTTTATTTCAACACTTGAAAATGCTATTAGACACTTCAAATTTTCTATAGAAGGGATACATTACAATATTTATGTAAATGCTTATATACCTTGGTTACAAGTGTCATCTCTTCTCTAATACTCCCAATGCTGACCTGCATAATGCTTCTTCAGATTATTCCTTTCACACATGTGGAATTTTGAACATTATTTTGAAGGTGTTAGGGTTTCTTCTAAGGTGACAAGTGGCACCTTCTTTCCTTTGCATGTCCCAACCTTATTAACATATTCTTGCAAGCTTCTCCAACATATGTTTCCACCTTTTCATTTGTTGTGTTTTGATGGCACTGAGTTGGTTCCAACTAAGCAATGCTATGAGTGGCTTTGAGAAGCACTTTGGTGGATCTCGAGTGGATTTGAGAAGTGATTCAGTGGAGCTTGAGAGGCTAGAGTGATTATTAGTGCTTTAATGGAGACTTTGTGATGTTCCAATGATAATATGGAATGCTCCTTGGATGTACATCTAATTTTAGTATTGCTTGTTTTTATTTTCTCCTGCTTCTAAGTTGCTTGGTTTCTTTTTTTTGTGAATGATATATCTCCTTCCTTGTGCTTTTCTTTATGTGTTTGCAGGTTACCTATTTTGGATGTCCAAACCATGGGTGATGTGATCCTTTTGATGTCTCTTTTAGCCTTGCTTTGATGATGCTTTTCTACGGTTGCTTTAAGATGCTTCTTCCTTGTGAATAATGTGTCTTTGTGACACTGAAGCTTTGTCATTTTTCCTATGTAGGATAGAATATCATGGTGTAAGACAATGTAAATATACTTTGTAAATATAAGACCTTTTTTTTTTTGCACCTGCTTTTGCAATCTATTTCTTCTAGTTTTAATGACAACTTTCTTGTAGGAAAGGGCTGATTTGATATTGTCTCCTTTGCTGGACAACTCTCTCCTTTTGCTTCATTAATTTGGTAATAACCACGCAGATAAAAGATCTTTTAGAATTAATTTATGCACTAATTTTCACCTGTATAAAAACTTTATTACACCTCGAATGTGAGATTAACCAAGTCTCGATTTGTAGCTTCTTTTACTAATTTTTATGGTGGCTTTCTTCTCCACTCCTTGGAGGAATTTGATCTGATTTTGGTGGCTTATTTGAGCCATGAAATTTTTGTAGGTTTTATGCACCAAATAGTGTCTCTAGACACTTTGAAAATCTGCTAGTTTTGTGCACTTTATCTTTAAAAATCAAAGAACATAAACTAATCCTTTTGAGAGTAGCTAGTTAAATATCAACTAGTATAGTGCAAATGGATAATATATCCAACTTAATGCACTTTTAAAGGTAACAATAATATCACCTTGTTTCTCCTATAAATAATATTGCAAAGTAATTTAAAATGCATTTAATAATCTCTACAAATTTTAAGAGTAATATGTAAAGAACCCTTAATAAATAATCTACAACTTTCACTACAATCAATATTGTAGGATGTAGTCTTCCTGCTTTCTAGATAGATAATAGGTAGATGATAATTTTATTTCTTTCAAAAAATATCCAAATCCTATTTAATGTGCAAATGTATCTTAAAATGAATTCTCCTTTTTGCACTTTCTTAAATACTATAATATGAACCATTCTTCTTATAACTTTAATCCAAATATGGTGCTTAATGGAATTTGATAATGAACCCTAATTTGAAGTTCAACTAATTACACCCTAGTTGCTTACCTTTGATGGCTTCTGTAGATGATATAGATCTTGGTGTTTTTTATTCACCAAGCTACTACCTTGTAGTATATGAATTTGTAGCTTCGTGTTGGTTTTCCAAAACAACTTCTTGCTTCACCAAACTATGGTATTGAACTTTCTATCTTGAGCCTTGAGTTTGGTGGATTTATCCTTCCAATTATCTTTGATCTTCTACTATAGATTCAAAGAACTATTTTCTTTGAACTATGCCTTCTTCATATAAGAGGTAATATCCAAATCTCCTGGATTTGGTAGGTTTCTTCTATCTGAATCTTCCTTCAATATTCTTGTTGAATTCTAAATTCAAATAGGATATTCTCCTTCTCAATATTTTGAATATCTTGAGGTCTTCATCAATTCTTATTCCGGTATTTGGCACTCCTTACCAAATTCTTCTTCTTTTGGGCTTGTTTTCAGATGGTGATTATTATCCCAAGTCCTTAATTATTAGGAGCTTCTCCTTGGTAGTGGATTTCTCCAATGAGTTCTAGGAACTCTTTTGATGATGCTTCTACAAGCTCTACAACAAGGCTCTCCAAGCCTTCTTATTTTTACTCCTCGAGACCTCTCCAAGGTATTCTATATTATAGCTTATTTGGTATTTCAACTAAGATTTTTTCTTCAACCTTCTGCTTCTAGAAGTGTTGGTGATGAGATCTTCTTCTCGAATATCTAAAATCTACTACTTTGGATTTAAATTGGACTCTCCTAGTCTTTCTCTTTCTTCCAAGAATGGAATTTCTTAAATGATATATTCTCCTGATATCTTCAAATTCTTCTAAAAAAATTCTTTAATCAGTAAAGGATATCACTAATATCCTATTTAGTAGACTTTTCTTTGGATTCTTCTTCAAGAACTCTTCTTTGGAGTGTTCTTCAGGAACTCTTCTTTGGAGTATTCTTTAGGAACTCTTCTCTAGAGTTTTCTTATGAATCAGGAAATCTTCTCTAAATTCTTCTTCAATATTAGGGCTTCTGTGGCTTTCTTCTTAATAAAGGCTTTTATGGCCTTTTCTACTTCTGCACTTTATAGGTATTTCATCTTGAATGAAGATCACAAATCTCCTATCTCCTCCTTGACTTGACTTTTGGAGTCTTTTCTTCCTTGAGTCTACTAAAAGGCTACTATGGTATTTTTATTTATCTCTACAATCTATAGGAGTGCAACTCTTGTAATGAGATCTTTTTCTAGGTATTTGAAAACTTTAGTCTTCTCCTTGTTGCTACAAGCACTAGAATTATACAAATAAGATGTTCTTCCTAACTCTCTTGGAATAAGATTACCAACCTTCTATTGAATCTCATTTCCTACAAGCACTTTTTAGAAACTCGAACAAAATAATTTATAATTCTGGATATAATAATCTTCACTAGTTGATTTCTCAATCTAGTGGTACGAATGTTGAGTCATAGTCTTCACGAGTTTTTTTGTAACTCTGTTGAAATACTCTAACCAAATATAATATCATAATTTTTATAACTAATATTTATTTCAGTCCTCACTTGTAACTCTCTCTATTGACTATTGTGGCTCTCCCTATTCCTATTGACCTACTGGACTTCTCTTATGATGATTTTTGTAAGTAATGGTGCACAATGGCGAGTCTGGTTTACAAAAACATAAATAGAAACTATGATGGATATAGGTCCTCCTATTCCTATCTTAATTCATCATGGATCTAATACCACTATTAGCGTTTGAGGATATATATGCAACGGGAGAGATCTAACACAGGTTCTGATAAGATGCAAAAAATATGAAATAATAGAATTTTGTAATATGACTGAAATATACTATAGATATAAATGATAAAAATATAATGCAGTATGGAGGTAATGGTCACTCCATTAATATTAGCTAGAGAACTACATTGTACTCCACATAGGAGTTCTACTCCTATCTACCATGAACTTGATAAGAACTTGATATGAGCTTGATTATTATCTATCACTGAGGCATTTTATATAGGAAGATAGGTTCCTTAGCCAACACTCTACTTAGCTATACAAGTGGACACCTTGCACATTACAACATGCACATTGAAACTTGTGAGTTTATTACATTGCTTGAAATAACTAGCTAACTTCTCCCTAAAGTAATATCCTATTCTAACTATGTACCAAAGGTGGTACATTTACATGAACCAAATGATGTAATATACTTTAACTATAACAAGAAATAATAGGAAATTAGTAGTATGTATGGGGCCCACTGAAGATGGACCAATGTTCAATCAATAAATATCAAAAGAAGAAAAAGCAGGTGCATGTATGCGATGATAGAATCTAAACCATTAGAGAATAGTAAAATAAACATATCTATCCTAAAAATGCTTTAAAAATTGTAAAAAAATCACCTGACCATGACCATATCAAGTCAAGATGGTTTCATCTACAAACTATCCTAGGGTGAGATAGTCACTATCACAAACCTGTGTTTCTTTATCGCTAAGCTCGATTAGCATTTGGGATGACCTAGGGAGTATTGTCAATAGATTTTTACAATGGGGAGATGATTTTAAGGAACTTGAACAATAACCAGAGTGAGGGTATTTATTTTATGGGTAATGAAATAATGGATTCAAATCCTTTGTGGCAATATAACAACATAGTGTTAGCAGTAGGAAAACCTAGCAGATTTTTGGAGCACTTCATTTCTTGTAGAATAAAATTTGGGGTTCAAATTTTCTAGAACTTCATTGCACAAATTCAAAGGTTCATGATATTCAAAACCAATGGGTGATTTTCATTTTATAGAAATTTTGACTAGAGTCTAGGGCATTTTGTATGAAAAAGCAAAGGGGCAGTTTGCATTGATAAATTAGATGCATGCCTAAAAATAACTAGTTGTATGTGATTGATTTGAAATTATCTCATGTAGGGCATCCAAAATAGGTGAAAGAACATGCACAACACCAACAATAAATTTTGGCTACTAGTTGTTCTTTTATTTTTATTTTTTAAATTTTTTATGACTATCTCAGGTCGATACAGTTAGGCAACTTATAGGGAAAGTTGCCCAATGTTGGTAAAAACGATCAAATTATCCCTAAGGCTGCCCAAGGTTAAATATGGGGGGTAGGAAGGAGACATTTTGGGTATTATCCTTAAAATAACATATTTTAAGTGTCTACATTATGTTACATGTATCTTACATACTCTATTTCTAAACAAATGTTAGCTAACATGGGATATGAAGGAAAAGGCTTGGATCATCTTGAACAAATCATTAGAGAACTAATAGAAATTGAGGTATGTCCAAGATTTTATGGTATAGGATATATTTCTAATAATAATTAACCTTTACCTCCATCACTATTGAGGGGAGAAGATGATGAGACTAGTTACACAAAATATTTGCATGGGGTGCAATGTGGAAATAAATATGAGAATGAATTATGGCCTCATTAGTACTAAGACTCAAAAAAACTTACATTTTTATAATGTCATTTTTTAACCATAGTATACCATGAAATATTATCTTAAACTAATGAAGTTGAGGAAGAATAAAACTCCTACAATACTTTTGACCAAGATGATAAATGCATCAAGGAATTTCTCACTCGAATATTTAATCATGCTTCCTTGCAACTACTCAAGATAGAATAAACATCACTACATATTGAAGAATTTGATGATCTAGGAGTGTTACATGATCCCTATAAATTGAATATAAGTCACAAATATTAATTGAAGAAACCATAGACATCAGCATTGGTACCAAAGAAAATTCTCCAATCCTAAAATTAGGTAAAGTCTTCATAGAAAATAAATACATAGAATACACTAATATCTTAAAATAATTTATTGAAATATTTTCTTGGACATGTGCAAATATGTCTAGGCTTGACTCATATTTGGTTTTTCATCACCTTGTTGTACAATGTAATGCCAAGCCATTCAAGAAAAAATTGATGAACAAAATTTTCCCTTGTAGTAAAAGATGAACTCCAAAAGCTTTTAGAAGTTGGATTTATTAAAGAAATAAATAATTTGGATTGGATCTCTAATATAGTTCCTATTGCAAAGAAATAAGGAACCATTCAAAGTTATATAAACTTTAGGGACATAAAAAAAGCTTCCCCAAAGATGATTTTCCATTACCAAACATTGATAAGATAGTAGACCTTACTGCTAGGTCTGAAATGTTATCCATAATAGATGAATTTTTAGGGTATAAACAAATAAAATTTTTTCCTAAAGAATAATCCAAGATCGCTTTCACTACACCTTGGGGTATGCTTTATTACCAAGTCATGCCCTTTGGTCTAAATCATGTAGGAGCAACATATCCTTAAATTTTCCATGACCACATGCATAACATTATAGAAGATTATATAGATGACCTTCTATAACATTCCTTGAAGGGTGGAGATCACACATAATACATGCATAATATATTTGAGTGATTACAAAAGTATAAAGTTTAGTTGAATCCTTAAAAGTGTATCATTAGAGTAATGTCAAGAAAACTGTTAGGATTCATTGTATCATGTCATGGAATTGAGGCTGATCCCACTAAAATTATAGTAATTGTAGAAATGCTACCTCCCATGATTCTTACTAATTTTTATAGTCTTCAAGGAAAATTTCAAGCCATTTGAAGGCTTATCTCACAACTTACTAATAAATATCAATATTTTTCTAAACTCCTAAAGGACACAAAGTTCAATTGGGATAATAAGTGTCAAAATATATTTTAAGTCTTAAAGACATAACTTTAGACACCTCCCATTCTCATTATTCTTATCCAACCCAAACACTATTGTTATATTTAGCTACCACCACTCATGCCCTTGGAGCTATGCTAGCTCAGTATAATGATCAACATTGATAAAGTTCTATCTACTATATCATTAGGACATTGGTTAGCAATGAAACTCATTAGACATCATTAGAAATTTTATGATTAGTAGTAGTATTTTCTTATTAAAATTTAAGACACTATATGCTCAACCAAAATACTTATGTTATAAAAAGAGTAAATCCTCTATGTTATCTAAGGTCAAAATCATATATCTTTAAACAAATTTCCAAGTAGGTCATTGACCTTAGTGAACTTGATCTTAAATTTGTGGGTATAAAATTATTGAAAACACAAGTAATTATAGATCAATTAGTTGCAACCCCTTAAGATTTTTAGTATCCATTAAATATAAAATTAATCAATGAGGTTATTCTAGTCATAGACACACAAGAACATAAGTCATGGATTCTTTACTTTGATGGTGCTTGATGCGTCAAGGGAGTTGGAGCTAGAATCATCTTATTTACTTCATAAAAATAACTTATACCTTTTCTAGAGTCTCCTACTAGTTATTTTTAGAGTCGTATGGGTATCTTCTAGGGATATCCTCTATCCCCCTATCTCTTTATCTTGATAGCTGAAGTGTTGGGCAAATCCATTAACGTGGCTTCTATTGTAGAAGACATTAAACTTGCATTGAACCTAGATTCTATTTCCCATCAAAAATTTATAGATTAAAATATCCTATGCTTTATGGCCTCTATTACCTAGGCTAATATTATCAAATAGATATTTTCTTCCTTCAAAAAAACAATGGGTCAAAAAATAAATTTCCATTAGAGTAATATTTTTTCATAAACACCACTCCCAAAAGGTAGAGAAATATTGCTCAAATATTGGGGTGTGAGACTACTAATTTCTCATGTGTGTATCTTGGGATACCCCTATTTAAAGGTAAAATTTAAGAGAACCTTTGGTACCTAGTAGTAGAGAGAATTTATAGGAAGCTTATTGGTTGGAAATGTGCCCTCCTCAACCAAGTAGGGAAATCTATGTTAGTGAAAGCTACTCTTTAGAGCATTTATATATTTTTCATGTCTCTCTTCAAAATCCCCAGTAAAATTTAATAGAAATTTGATCATATCTAGAAGATATTTCTTTTATTGGTCATAGATGAAATAAAGATATTCCTTCTAATCTATTGGGAGCATGTTTATAGCAAAAATAATAATGGAGGGTTGGGTCTCAGTATTCTAAACCAAATTAATAAAGCTCTAATGGATAAGAAAGTTTAGAATCTATTTTGTAAGGAAAACTTGGGATGGGTTCATATTATCTAAGAAAAATATATGAACCATAATAAAAATTTCTTAGTGGATCTACTTCCCTTTTCAAGATCCACATTTTGGGTCAACATCCTCAAAACAAGATCTACAATCCTTACGGGATGCAGATGGAACATTAGAAATTAAAAAACAAAAATTGGGAGGATCCTTGGATTTTGAACTTCTTTTTATCCCATTATTTAAATTTAGTAGTGGTGGAACCTAAAACTAGAGTTTTCTTTGAATCAAAAGTGGTAGATTTTATTGAATATTTCAATGGTAGGAAAATGTGGAAATCTCTTTTTATCCTTGAATTGAATTAGGATGAGGAATGGGATATGAAAATCATATCTAATAGTTTGAAAATGTAGGTTATCAAGAACTTAGATGAAT
Source organism: Wollemia nobilis (assembly GCA_028583015.1). Classification (NCBI taxonomy): domain Eukaryota; kingdom Viridiplantae; phylum Streptophyta; class Pinopsida; order Araucariales; family Araucariaceae; genus Wollemia; species Wollemia nobilis. The sequence continues at coordinate 5,339,271 of JAQPPZ010002224.1, forward strand.
ATGATTATATATTCTATAAAGGCGAGAAGGATGGAGCTTTCTCTATGAAATCAACCTATTTCTTGGCTAAAGATAATCCCAATTTGTAGCTTTCCAAAAAAAAAAATTGGTTGAAAAGCTTCACTCCTAAGGTAAAATTTTTCTATTGGTTGGCCATCTAGGCTGATATCCCTACTATTCAAAATATCCAAAAAGAGGATTGTGTATCCCCAATAGGTGCTATATTTGTGGTCTTTGTGATAAATCTACAAATCACCTATTTTTTAGTGCTCCTTTTCTATGGAAGTATTTTACTCCTTTTTGAGTGCCTTGGGGGTCTATTGGGTTGTTCTATATCTCCTTTCTAATTTTTGTGACCATTGGTATTCCTCCTTCTCAACCCCTAGACTATAAGCATTATGGTATTTTAACCTACCTCATTTATTTTGGAATATCTAGAAGGAATAAAATAATAGGACCTTTAAAAACTTTAAAAGTGATGTTGCCTCTATGTCTTCTCAGACTATCTTAGCTATTGTGGAGAATGTTTCAAACCTAAACCTGGATGTTGGTAGAGGCCTTGATAAGGAGGTTTATCTCAAGGTGAAATTATATTTTCAACCAATAATCAAATATTTGGAGTAGTCAAGGCTCAAACCAAATGAAACCCCCCCTCTTGAGTGGATCAAGCTTAACTTCAATGGAGCATCTAAAGGAAATCCTAGAAATTTTGGGACTAGGGTTGTGGTTAGGAATGACATAGGAGAGATCATATTGGCCTTCTCCAAAAATTTGTGTGTTCATACCAGTCACTTTGCAGAGGTTGGGGCCTTATTCCATGGAACATCTCTACTTGATTTTTTTTATTGCAAAACATTAGTCATTGAGGGGGACTCAAACATTATTAATTCAATGATTGGTTCTAAAAATCCTAGTTTGAGCATAGAAAACATGATTGAGGAATTCTAAAGTCATCCATTATTTTGAGGAAGTTCACATTAAACATGTTTTTATAGAAGGTAATAATTCTACGGACTTCCTTGCCAACCTGGGTCTGCAACAAGAAGGGATTTTAATTTAAAGGGAAGACTTCTCTCAAGGCCTTAGTTAGCTGAGTAATGATCTATGAGCTTTATTTGAGTTTTTATTTTTATCTCTTTATGATATTTTCCTTTTTGAACCTTCACCTTACTTTAAGAAGGAGATAGAATTTATTGTTGGTTCGAGTTCTCATTTTCCTAGTCCCCTATAGAGTTCCCTGAGAAACTCTAAGTCATATTTTAAGTTTGAATTCTCTCAAAGTGGCACCAATATTTTTAGCCTAGGGGCCCTTGTTCTTGGTGGCAGCAATGGAAGGTTAAATCTAGTGAAGAGATCCTTTAGAAAAAAATTTAGGGGAGGTCGAGTGTTATGGTGGCATGGGAAATAAAATTGAAAGCTTGATACTTAAGTGGATCCTATTCAAGCATTAGAATATGCGAGGGTGGTGGATTTTATTCATGTTCCACTTTTTAAAATATTTTCAATGGTTTGTGAGCCATATTGAAACTATCTATAACAATTCTATCACTATGGTTATCAAGCCATAAATTCAATTATGGGAAAGTCTCAAAAAGATAAAAGTTAAAAACCTATAGGTATGGCTTTTAGTGTTAGGTGGTAACCCCATTTTATCCTTTCATTCAACTTGCATGGGTTGAGATGGTAGTTCAATACGTGGGGTGATAGTGTGTGCAACTGAAGTCATGTGTCTAAGGACCAAAAAAATTCTTCATCTAGTCTTGAATATTTTCCCTAATCATTATAGGGATGGGTTCCAAGCCACTAGGTGGCTTTTATTTTTTGAAAGGATGAATTTTTGGATCCTCTTCCTTTGGACCATTCCCTTTGTCTGTGAAGATCTTTCAAAATCATGAGGTGGAGGCTATTTAGCATGCATGATTATATTATAGTCCATTCTATTTTTATAATTTTAAGTGATCCTTTCCTTGGGATGGGTGATAGGCCTATTATTATCATTATCAATACTATTTACTCTATCTTGAGGCCTTTTTTTGGGTCTCACCCTATATGATGCTTCTGCATTCTGAGACCTAGGCTTTTTTCAAAGTGAAAGATCCCTATGCTTAAAGGTATCCTTATTTTTTAATCTAACATTCTTTGTATTCTCTATAGTGTTTTAGGAAATAAACCTCTCAATTTGCTAATTCATTGGAGGACCCTTACTATTGATTTATGGAATATGGAAGGGGTTTTAATTGAGCCTAATTTCCTTAGTGTGGCTATGGAGGTCAAGAAGATTTTTAAAAATGGTGGCCTTCTTTAGTGTTTTATTAATTTTAATGGGTTTTATAGAGAATATCGAAGCAAATGGCTTACTCTTGGAGGAATAGGATGGTGAAAGTTGGTAATTTAGAGTTCAAAATCACTATACCTATAAATGCAGAGGCTACTGGTCTTCCCTTGGATAGTGTTTTTCTGAATAGGGAGAAATACTTCCTTTCCAAGGAATTTAAGACCTTATTAGGAGAGGATGAAGAATTGGTAAAATTAAAAATTGTTACCTAAGAAGCTCTATTGAATTGCCATGCAAGAAGGTGGTTTTTGTCATAATGGAGTACTGTATGCTAGATGAGAACCAATATATTTTTAGGAGCTACCATTTTTCATTCTTAAATTAGATTTTTTGTAAGATAATTTTGAATATTCCATCCTTCCTATTCATGTTCATGGAGAAGTCCGTGTTATAGGTTAAAATAGGTTAGGTATTGGACGTGATTCACTAGGGCCTAGAAAAATGATATTTGAGCATATGGTAAAAAAGGTGGCTTCTCAATGGAGGTGAATTTGAATTGGTAGACATACTCTGGAGCATCCTACAACTAAAGATTCCCTGAATTTATATTAGTTTAAGTTCAACAACTCTCAAGCCTTGAATTCTAATCTAACCACCCTTGCTTCCACCCTCGATAAAAAAATTCTGAAGATGTCGAAGGGATGGAGAGAATCCTTTGAAACCTCTAGAGGGACTAAAAGAAGCAAGGAGAAAGCTAGACATTCTAAATAGTTGTTCAATAAAATGGTAAAAGCTATTGTTCTATGTTTGAATGATTTAGGTTCTATTAGAAATAAAGTTTAGAAATCCTTTAGGTCATTGGGAAGTAAGAAGGTGAAATTTTTAGTCCTTAGGATCCCTCTAAAACCTCAAAAGCATGCAAAATGATGATGCTTGAGTTCATGATATCCCTTATTGGTACCTTGAATGTGGCTATTTAATGTAGTAAGGAAATCAAAACTATAATGGAATGGTATCATTGGGATCCAAAAACCTCTAATATGGTTAAGGATTTGACTAGGGAAGGTGAACTAGAGGAGTGACTTTTTGTATCAGCTCTATTAGTGGCTCTTTTATGCTTTGGTGCATTCTCCTATAGTGCAAATAGATTTTTAGCCTTTGGTATCTATGGTTAGGTTCTCTTTAGGACTCTTAGTTTGTAGTCCTTTGCCTTCTTTGGCTTATCTATAATTCCTTTTTGTTGTCTTCTTGTCCCGTTGTGGTAAATGTAATTATGGTTTCTAGTATGTTCCACTATTTGGGATAGTTTTATTCTCTAAAGTATTTGGGTACTCCCCTAGGGTTTTAGTTTCTTTGACTTTGCAAAAGGATTGGGGATCCTTCCAAACCCCTTTATTTCACCTTATATAAAAAACAACTATACTTTTTTCATTCAAAATCCAATTCTTATGCACCACTAATACAACAAAATATGATCTTATTTTAAGACTTTGATCCACATTAAGTTAAAAAATTAAGATATTAGTAATATTTAGTAATTCCCAACTAATAATAAACTAAATTAATGGTCCTTATTAGACCAAAAATGACAAACTAAAACCATATAAGGACATTATGGATAAATTATTGGTTTCCTTTGATAAGGTCATAGTAGATGCCATTCCATAATCTAGAAATCATCATGTGAATTCCATGGTTATACTTGCATCCCTTATACATTTAAAGTTAGAATATGAACAAGCCTCCATCATCATACAAATAATAAAAGAGCCAACAATTTTTAAATCAATTCAATGTCCCCTAGATATTTTTAGCACTGAAGCATCTCCATCTTAAGAGCCATGGTATCAAGACATATTCAACATTTTGAAAGATGGTATATTTTCCAAATAATTAAACCTTCATGGATGAAAGCATTTCAAGTAATGAGCCTATATGTATTTCATCATAGGATACATTTTATATTGACACTCCTTCAAAGGCATACTCTTCAAATCCATTGGATCAAACAAAACATAAATAATCATTAAAAAATCCCATGATGGATCATGTACAGGACATTTTAGTGGCTTGTCTACAACAAAAAAACTCCTTCGCATGGGTTACTATTAGCCATCTATGGAAAATGACACTTGCAATTATTTCAAGAGATATGATAAATGCTAGTGGCATGATAATATTGTTCATGCTCATTCTCAAGAATTGCAACCAATAACATTGCCTTATCCTTTCTCTTTCCAAGGTTTGGACATAACAAGTAAAATTAATCCATAGTCATTAGATAGACATAAGTTCATTTTTGTTGCCACTGAATATTTTACTAAGTGGTTCAAAGCCATGCTATTATCTTCTATCACTTGGATTCCAATATCAAAATTCATAATTAACCAAATTCTTTGTTGCTATGGTATATTATTTGTCTTGATTTTTGACAATGAAATACCATTTAAAAAAATAAGTCCAAAATATCTATGCTAAATATAAGCTTTAGAAAAAATGGTCAACACCTTATTATCCTCAAGGAAAAGGTCAAGTAGAATCATCCAACAATATGTTGATCAAAATCCTTAAGAAATTATTCAATAAAAATGGTCAATATTGGAACTTACAATTATATCCTACCTTATGGGTGTATTGTATTAGTGTTTCAACTCCTATAGATCCAACACCCTATGCATTAGGTTACAGTACTGAGGAAGTTTTCCATTTTGAGATTGAAATCTTGTCTTTAAAAATTTTCCACCAAGATCATTTAGTAGGAGATGAATATTTCTTAGGTGACATTCATCAGTAAAATATTTTATATGAAATATGCATCAATACCCTAAAACACATACAAATTTACCATCATAGACTTCAATGTGCCTATAAAAACAATTATGGAATATAGATCCTTCAAAATTAGGTATTTGGTTCTCAAAGAGAATGAAAAGAAAACTAATGCTAATGCCATGCTGAAAGGAAAATTTGAACCCAACTAGTTAGGTACCTTCATAATTACTACTAAATTTGGATTTAGAACCTATCACCTAGCCATGCTATATGGAAAAGAATATAAATAACCAATCAATATAATACTTATTAAAATATACTATACTTGAACCTAAATGATTTATTAGATAATGTGCCTGATCGCATCCTTACCTCTATGCAAGATGGACTAAAATCCATATCTACTTGTGCTTGATTATATGATTACTTGATATTACCTATCATACCATTGAGTCAAGAGACTTGTGATGAGGTAATTCCGATCCTACTTTATAAAAAAAGAGTAGTTGCATTGCATTTCATTTGGGAACCTAATGCTAGTGGTCCTCCTTGTCCTATAATTTACTTGTCATGAATTCTTCTATTACATCTCCTTCACCTTATATTTGATCAATGATCTTCTCTTATCTTCCCTTTATTGGGTTAAGTGATATATGACATGATTATCCATGACCTTGATTACCCTACTATTTCCCTTTATTTTATCCCATTGACATCATATTGAGTCTCCAAAATATAAACAATAGATTATTTTCTCTTTTTATATCCTAAATCAATATACAATAACTCCTATTTTCAAATATGAAGTCATATCTTTGGACCTTGGTTTGGACTATCAAATAAAAACACAAAAGCATCCAATCAATAAGAAAACATGTCTTTCATCACTCAGTTAGGGATAAGTTCTCAATGTTTTTTACAACATTGAGTTACTAAAAGATTTACAAGCTACCAATTATTTAATGCTCTTGAAACTATTAAAACTCTTGGATCAGAATCTTCCTATCATGATATCTTCTCTTCATGCTTATCAAACAATAAAACATATTTATTAATGATTACCTCTATCTAGCTTGTTTAATAGACCACTCAGGGAGCCTAGACTTATTAATCCACTATCTTGTAGATGTGTAATCCTTTGTAAGCCTACCGTGCAATGGATTAATAAGGTTAATATTTTTGGATTAGATTTTTAAATGAGCATAGGATTTATGTAAATATATCAATCGAGTTAATTGATCTAGAACAAACATATACACCTACAATTGAGTATGTTGCCTAGTGTATCAACTAGGCAAAGAGAATAATTGTACCTACAATATATTGTAGCCTTGTAATTTCTAATAAAGTGTGCCAATTAGTTGATACACGGTTCCTCCCACCATGGTTGGTACCCTTGACAACATATATGTTATGGATTCTTTGATAAATCCAATATCTATAATCTAATCTTGTGAGACCCAATGTACCATTCAAGAAAAGTGGGATATTATATCCAATTTCTTGTAGACTCATAATTATATTATGTGTATGCCAGTTAATGAATATGAGTTTCCAATAACCATGGATGACACCTTTAGCAATACTAATTGACTTATATATCAATGAGGGAATCATATACTCGTGTCCAATATCTTGCATATCTACAAAATGTTTTGTATATGTGCCAAGTAATGGATAGTAGGCTCTAAACTTCTTATCAATATACTACACAATTCATGACACCCTCATATTTCTTGTCTAAATAAATCTAGTTAGTTGCCTCTTACACTATTGGGACACAGACCATATGCACCTATGTCTTTCAAAACTATAATCACTCACAATATCTACTACGTAGTGGTGCATATGGTTTGATCCTTTCAAGGGTCTATCAAGCAATCAAACTCTAGAATCAACTATATATTCTCAAGTTCTTACAAGTCTTGATTGTATATATTTCATCCAAATTCACTCCACCTATTTATAGAACAATGAGAGCATGGGGACTAGATGATCAGTATTTTGCATACCCATAATAATTTATGAGTGCATCGAGTAGTTGATTATTTAGTACCAAATCTCCTTGTTGGTCTAAAAATTCACTAGGGAAAATCTTTCAAATTTTAACTCTATCATGTTGAAAATGAGAAATTGGTCATCACACCTCACTAATGCATATGATCTCTAATAAAAGATGATATTTATAGCCAATTTTCTATGCATGTGCATTTTTTGGTACATACGCTAGTCAAAGGTAAGGGATATCATCTCTTATCAAACTTTCATGCAATAGTGGGATGTGACCTCAAATACACGTTGTCATATTTAATCAATTCATATACAAATGTATTATATCATTAGGGGAAACTAATTTCCTCCAAGTTTTTATCTATCTCATCATCCACTTTGCATTTCCTCCTTCCCTAATAAGGGAGGGGAAAAATATTCACAATGAATACAAATATATACATATAACTATATATATATATATATATATAGTTATATATCTAGTTCACTCTTTTACATGCATTCTTTTACATACATGCATTCCTTATACATCTTATATCATTCATATACATCATACATAATGCATATACATTATCTTAGACATTTTGCATCAGATCACATCAATACATCTTGTACTAGATCATTTTAGATATTATTGTACACCCCTTATGTCATAGATCACTAAATTCCTTTATAAATACACCCTATAACATATATCATTAAAGTCCTTTGGGAATTCCCCCTATGAAATAAATAATTAAAGTCCTTTTGATACACCCATATGACATAGATCACTAAAGTCATTCAGGCATACCCTTTATGATATATCACTAAAGTTCTTTGGGCAATACCCCTTGTGGCATAGATCACTAAAGTCCTTAGGGAATACTCCCTATGGCATAAATCAGTAAATTCCTTTGAGCACATCCCCTACGATATATATCATTAAAGTTATTCAAGCACACCCCTTGTGGCATAGATCATTAAAGTCCTTTGGGCATGCCCCTTGTGGCATAGACCACTAAAATCCTTCGTGCATGCCCTTTATGTCATAGATTACTAAATTATTTTAGGAATACCCTCTATGATATAGATCACTAAAGTACTTTGGGAATACCCCCTACAATGTAAATTTGTAAAGTCCTTTGGGCATGCCCCCTATGACATAGATCACTACTAATAGAAGTCCTCCTTGGGAATTTACTAACACAAGTCCACATTTGACATTGCTAACACTTACTTATTACAATATTATATCTATTTTTATATATTACAAGTACTATACCATCATTATATAAGTTCTTTTCCTTTATATGGCTTTATAGAACACCACTTAGATCTAATGTGTCTTATTTCATCCTTTAAGTATTTTTTCTTTATCTTAGCTAATAGACCACTACTTAAGGATAAAATAATGATTCCTAATTCATGAGTACTTATCTATTATCATGGCATATAGACCACCACTCAAGCATGGAACTATTTTCATGAGCACTTGTCCACTATCAATCTCTTAGGTCATTGCTCAATTATAAACAAAATCATGTTTTTACCCATAACAAGTGTTTGTCCATTATCTAATTTTTAGACCATTTCTTGGGTAATATCTATTTAAATTCTTTCTCAAATCCTAATCCTATTCACATGTTGACCTTGTATCTCCACCTCCTAGTGTTGATTATGGTGATGGAGGAGACCATAAACCAACTGATCTTTCTGAGGACCTCATGATAGATTTGGATCTAGTATCAGATATCAAATGAGTCAATGATAACTCCCTTTACAAGGTAAGAATTTTTATATGATAAATAATTCAATAGTATCTATACCAATACCTCTCCTTCTCATCCTCTAACTCAACTTTCCTAACCTTCATCCATAGCCTATTAACTTCCCCCTCTAGCTGAGTTACTCACTATTGTGATGGACTAAATATCACATATATCAACTCTATGTTGAGGCATCTAGTGACCACTTGAGAACAGTCTCCATCCCTCTCCCATATAAGCTGCTCATTATCCCATTACACCAAATAAAACTTATCCTATATATTATTTATACCCTCATATCACAATAAATCCACTCTTACAATATCCTTTTGAGCCTTAGTTACTTCCTCCTACCTATATGCATACACACTCATTAGTTGTACCCTTAATTTGTGGAAAATCTATATCAATTCATCCATATTACCTTGCATCAACTCCTTTATAAACTTGGTAGGTCTAGCCCATCTATATTTCCCTAGAACTAGGGGCATGATGGCCAATGGATCCACATCCAAATGATAATACACACTCAAACCAAGAGTGTTGTCTTCCCTAGTCATTCCTTCTCCCTTGCCCCTAGTAGTATATCTATTGGTTCAATGCATTGCCACATCCAATTATGGTCTACATCATAGATCCATTAATATATTTTTTATCTCCTCCACCACCTTAGCCCTATCTGGAATATGCTAGTTTTTGGAGCCTTAAAATTAAAGGAAATATGATCACAAGTATAAAAATAAGCATGCAATATTATAACTATGATAAAGGAAACTTAACATGCATGAAAATATGATAAAACTTGATACAAATCTCTAGAAATATTCATATAAGAAAACTCATGAAAATTGCAATGCTCATCTCATAGAGTTTACAACTCCTCCATGATATCAAAATGGAGCTACATTGTGACTATTACTAATCAAACCTATGCACTCCAAAAACTCCCTCTCAAACACTCACAATGAGACATTTATATAGAAATATAGATTCCTTGTCTCTCACTCAACCCTAAGACTCATGTACATGTGGAATACATGCACATTTACATCATTGCACATTCTAACACTTGTGCATTTATTAAAATACTCTAATAAACTATTTATTTCCTAATATAATCCTAAGCTAAATATGTACACATGAAGATACATTAGTAAATAACCAAATTATGTAATATATTCCAACATCCCACTATATTACATTATTTTCTTTTGAAGACTTTAGTCTTCAATAAGGATCTTTCTCTTTTGGGTATCCTTCATATTGATGAGGTTCTTATCCTTATTTGATTTGTTGATAGCTGAATAGAGTGTAGTTTTGTTGTCCTCTCATTCTCTTAATATTGAGTCTTCTATTTTTCTATTTGTTCTTGTGATATGCCAATTCTACATATGCTACATCTTGTTCTTCAACAAATGTATTAGTATTGTTTTGAAATACAACAATATCTTGTGATGTTCCCATAAATTCCAGAGCATATATATTTTTATGAATTGATATAGTAGCTTCAATTTCTCCTTGATTTATTATGAGGCACATGTTGACTCCATTTGAGTATTTGAAGTCAATTTTTCTTTTTCTCTCTACTAAATTTGCTACTGAAATGAGATTGGATGATAAGCCTGGAACATACATGACATTATGTAGTATAAAGTTTGGAAATAATTTTCTAGGAGCTACACATCCATAACCATGTATATGGTAGAATTTTCCATTTGTAATTCTTAGTCTGTAATTGTTGGTGACTTCAAGAAAATCAAACCATTGTAAATTTCCAGTCATATGATGACTTGCACATGAATCTATGTACCAAATATCATTTTTATTTTGATTTACGAGATTATTTGAGTTTGTATCAATTTTATATCTTTTATAGGATATATTGGATGTATTTTGATCTTGAGTCTTATTATAGTGATGATATGCTCCTCTTGTCAATCTATCCATATTAATGTGATTTGATTTATTTTCCAAGCTTGGACTTAATTCTCAAAAATTTCAGGCTATGAACTTGATGCTTATGCTTGACTTTCTAATATTGAATTTTGTCAAATCCCTTTTGACTCCCTAGATACTGAGGTATGCTATGATATTAATGAGATAAAATATTTTAGAATGAAATTCAACTCTAACACTTTTATAAATTTTATCTCTTCTTGTAGAAAGTGTTTAGAAATGCAACTTCAAAGATAGGAGTTCAATAATTTTAGTTGGATTGTCTATGTCATTCTATCTTAATATTCCAACTATAATTTTGATGCACTCAATATCTTAATCTCTTCAATTATGATTCAATACTATATTAAGTTTCTAAAATTCTAGAAATTCAATTGAAGTAGGATTCCTTATATATCCCTAATTAGAAGTTTTAGAAATACTAAGTATTTGCAAACTAGATTTTTCTAATCCTTATATCTCCTTGTGTTTTTAATGTTTGCAAATGTTCTTTAAGCAATGGAAATAGTTTAAATGCTTCTAGTTCTAATACTTTCTTTCATATAACCAATATCTTCTCTAGATATTCCTTTTAACACCTTATTACTCCTATTACTAATATCTCTAGAATATATAATGCACTTGATATCAAACTTGCAATATGACTACAAATATTTCTCACCTTCTTGATGCTTGATTCTAGTTTACAAGTTGCTTGGAATGTATGTTGTTTGCAAGGCTGATTACTCTTGTTACTCTTCACCTTGCTTGTGCACTTTATCCTTCTTGTAGATAGGTTGGTTTGTCTTCCTTTATCCAACCGAATACTTGTTGAATATGTATTGTAAACTCACTCTTTTCCCTTGACTGTTACGTGTGATGTATGTGCCTTGAACTCATGTCAAAGGTCATCCTTCTCTGGTGAGTAATCATGAATCCTTTGATGGATTATCTATCACTCTATGTGCTCTTAGAAACAATGATTTTCTACTTTCTTTCAATTCTTTTTTGTTATGGGTACTTTCTTAAACTTGGTGTATTATGGAATGGAAGTTCCAAGTCGTGCTTGTCTTTTCTATCTTCTTGAAAATGATTCTTATTGCACCTCCTCCCAATGCCTATGATTCTTATTGCACCTCCTCCCAATGCCTATGACATGTGGCACTTTATTTCTTCTCTTTTGGTTATTTTTACCTTCTATCAATGCTTCTACTTTATTTCTCCATGTTGGGCACTCATATATGAAGCATTTCAATGTTGTTTTCATATTTTTCACTAATGTTGAGTGCTCATTTCACTTATATTTTTTGGAATTTCATATATGAGACATTATGATATAATGTTGGGCATTAAAACTTGCTCTTAAACATGGCACTCTTCCTCCAAAGTGCATATAACCACTTTTGTCTTCTTTTCAATTGCTTTGGACTTGTCCAATTTCCTTTTTTATGCTTTTCCAATGCTCATTCCTTGGTAATATTTATTGTTGTCTATATATTTTCCTTGGGAATAATACTCAGGTTATCTTCAATGGTTCTATTGGATGTCAATACTTGTTCGTTTATAGCTTGCTTCAATGGTAATCACTCCTCCTTGGTGATGATAAACCATTTGCAATATGATGTCTACTCTATCCTTGTATTCTTTCACTTGTATTGGCTCTTTTGTAGGTCTGATTTTTGTGCTCCATGTAGGTGATAACTCAGACGGCAATGGTGATTCATTAGGTGTCTTTAACTACATTTTTGAGCCTTTTTATGGCTCTTTCTAATGCTTACCAAGGATTTATTTTAGTACATTGTAGGATGTCCACTTAGATACCTTGCTACATTTCTCTATTGTTGTCCAATATGCCTCTTAACCATGCTTGTAGAGTCCTTTTTGGATGACTCTTATACATATATTATGACTACCCCCTATGCTTGTAAGATGAGCCTTTAACTCACTCAAACTATAGGATTCAATTGGATGGTTTTTCTATTCGATTGTGTTGTCCAAGATAGCTTTCAAAAATTGGCTTACTCCTCTTCGAATTTACCCAAAGAATGCTTTTGGAAATGTGGCCTTTGATTGCACCTTAGACTTGGATTTTCTTCTACCTTAAAAGCTTTTATTTTGCCTTAATATGCTGACTTTATTCTCCAACTTTTGAAGGTAATACTTAACCTTTTAGGTGAATACTCCTTTGCCATAATATTTTGCAAGTAACTACCTTCAACTTCCTTGTTTGGCTAAGATAAAACTGATATATTTTTTTGATCGGTTAAATATATTAGCATATATCATATGGGTTTTGACAGGGTCCCAAAACCTGAATACAAAATGGCATCAAATGCCAAAAGGGACAAAGAGCAATAGAAATAAAATAGAACTAAATTACAAAATACAACTAGGGCAGTCCTCAAACTGCAAACATAAGTACAAAATTACCAAACATAGGTCTGCCCTCATTGACCATGAAGAAAGGATAAATAAATTCAAAGTATTAACAACCACAAAGACCATAGAAGAACCACAAAACCAAATAGTAAGAGTCCCCAAAGAACACTCAGGTCTCAAAATTAGGCTTAGCACAAATATCGTGGATGCTCCCAGAAAAACGTCCAACTCAACGCCATTATATTTAGTAGGGGTGCCCTTAGCCTTGACAGTCATCTTATTAGGATTTGTAGCAGACACACCTTCGACCTTTTCAGTGAAATATTTCCTAAAAAAATATATATTAAAATTATTGTGAAGATCAATAAGTTGAGCAATGTTTTTTGATATGGATTTGATGATATAATCCTGCAAATAGATATTTGGGTCATCCTTAGTATCCTTGTTAGACTCAAAGACCAAAGACTCTTTATTCTTGGTTTTATTTTTTAGGTACACTGAGGAATGAAGTGACTTTTGATCAGGTTCAAACTCAGTTTCACTGTTAGGATCAGGAGAAGCACTTTTTGGCCCTTTCCTTAATTTTATAAATTTTTCAATGTTATTTTAGTAGACAATTTTGGAGCATTAGAAGATTGGGGTGTGGTTTGGGAAGAGCTAGGCTTCAAAGAACTCTGCTTAGGCTTTGGGGGAGGGGTTAAGACAACACATTCAGGGTAGTGAATCAGCCAATGTTTGTAAAGAACATTGAAAATCCCATGGTGTGAGGGTAACTCAGACCCATTTTTCTCTCTGGCATCCTCAATAGTATGACTGATGGAATTAAAAAGAAATTGAGGAATATTTATTGCCCTAACATCACAAAAATTATTGTAAAATGAAAATTGTGTAAGGGCTTATCTGGGTCATCAACTGTAACATATTCCATGATGGGTTTGAGGACGTTCCCCCAGGAAAATGAAAGCTCATCACGTCACATTCCTAAGCGAGCTATTCTGGCAAGGTATTTATCAGTGATATCCTTTAATTTTGCATCCCAATTATGCTTCTCCCTTCTAATGGACCTTCCCTTAGGTTGTTGGCTAGTCAATTCAATGAGCATTTTGATGTTGAGGACATAGGATTTGTGAATAATGATTGTCCCCTCATCCCATGACTCCATGAAATCCAAGGTGATTTCAAGATCTTCCCCTTAAAATTTTTGAAATAAGGGAAGAAACTTTCTACCCATCAAGATACCTTTAGCAATGGTGTCAATGCACAACTCAGATGGCTCAACAAAGGTGTTCATGATGACAGAGCGAGGGGGACACAATAGAATGGGAAAATTCAGAGACAAAAGGTTTTGATAGTAGCACAAGACATGGGCAATATGAATACCAAATGCAAAAATATTAATTTTGAAAATGCTCTTCCAGTGAAATTGGTACTCATGATGCATAACAAGCCAACATATTCCAATGCAATCTTAGCTGACAAGGTAAGTTCGATCACCCATATGAATCATGAGACAATCTAAGAAACCATTTCTCAAAATGGGAAAAACAAAGGGGGAGACCAGACTCCTAGGGAAGACATGTAGGGGGATGATGACATGGAAGGGTGAGGTGGGAAGGTGGAGAGGTGGAAGTGTGGGAAAATTAGGAATTATGGAATGGGAGTGGCAAAAAATAATGGTGTTGTGGTAAATGTGAAATTGAAAATAAAAAAAGAAATAGATGAAAAATGCTAATATTCTATCTTGAAGGTGGAGAAATCGACAATCAAGGTTGACATCGCAAAGAAACACGTGAATCCTAAGACATGATCTAACATGAGGACTAGAAAAAAGGGAATTATGGCACTCTAGCATGATAAGAACCTTGAAAAAAGTTGACTTGCTCCACGTCAACAAAAGAAAGACCTAAAGTCAATGAATCTTTGTCAATAACCTGGATTAAAAACTGAGGAGGATCAGAAGTCCAGGTCATCAACTCGATTGTAGTAGTGCCAAAATTAGCCAGATCATCTATGACTTTATTGTTTTCTCTGAAGATATGTTGAAAGATAATTTCTTGAAACTATTTACTTAATATTCTAGCTTCCTCTATTCAATTTTTTACTTTCCACGAGGGTATTTTGGTATTTTTGAGGTAGTTTATGGTGCTCAAAGAATCACCTTCAACCAAAATTTTATTGGTCACATCCTTTGACAAAATTATACCATGCCAAAGAGCCCGAGCCTCGGAAATTTTATTGTACTGAAGATAAAATTGATATTATTATTGCCTTTAATCCTTGGCAATATCTTCCTTGCTTGGTTATTCTTTAACTTATCAATCCAAAATTTTCAATGAAATATTTTGCACTATAGATTATGCAAAAACTATAGTCTTATTTTCTTAGAATTAAAAATAGAATTTTGATACGTTTCTTTCTCTCTAAATATACCTAACTTCTATTCTCTTCTATGTGTAGGTTTGATCCTTGTAAACTATAACTTCTGCACTAATTTTGAAGACTTGAAATAAATTTTTTGAAGTCACCTTTAAACTTTGTAATTGGTGCTTTAAAACTTTAATAGAAATCCAAATATATAAAGCTCAACTAATGAACTTTTGCACCTTCTTGTTGCATACCTTTTTCCTTGTATATGATGATGATGATAGTGACTTTAGTCACTTAAATTTGATAGATGTTATTGTAGATCTTCTATGCTGTCCAAAATAGCTCACTTTCTCACCTTTTTGCAGCTTCAATACTTGACTAATATTCTGCCCAATACTATAACTTGGTGGCTTAAATGCTCCTTCAATATGTACCTCTAAAATCTGATATTTAGAAGCCACTAATGCTGCCCAAATTTCTGCCTTTTTTTGTCCTCAAATCTAAAAAATTTTATATTGTAAAGTAGTCAATACCTTCACTGAATAACTGTCCTTAAATCTAAAAAAAATGGTAGGATCCTTCTCCAAATCATAGCTAAGATCATTCAAGAAACCTTTAATGATGCCCCCAAAATCTCTTATATTTGGTGGTTTTTCTATCTCCTTTTCTTTGCTGAATTCAGAATTTAAATTAGATCTCCTCCTCAAACAATTGTTAGCGTACTTAACTTTGTCTCTATTTCATTTTGGCATACTGTTACAACTACATAACAGAGTTCTATTTCTCTGTTTCATCCGGTGTGCTATTCTCGGAGTTGTAACCTCTACTTAAACAGTTCCGAATTCTTACATGGCATCAGAGCCAGATTGCCAGGGCAGTGCAGCGTGAGAGGAGAGGCTGGGGAGACTACGTTTTTTTTCTGAAGGTAGCCGCGTTTTCTGCTGGGAGGAGGAGCTGCGTTTTTGGACGCAATTTTTTTTAAAAAATCACGACATTGCGTGATTTAAAAAAAAAAAAAAAATTTGTCGCACGCAGACGCGCGACAATCGTCGCGCATCCACGCGCGACCGAGTGCAGTGCGCAGACGGCCTACACAGGTGGCAATTGCGCCCAGGTTGCGCAGAGCGCAGATGCCAGGACGTCTGCGCCCAGCCTGCGCAGAGCACAGGCGGTGGACGCCACCTCCCCACCCCCCGTTGAAGGTAGGCAACGTCCACGGAAGGGCGGACGCATCCAGTTCGCTGTCTGCGACGTCTCTGCGGGCAGACACCAGGCGGACAGCGAGGAGGGAGCGCGACCCCCCCCTCCAGCGCTGACGCGACAGGAATTTTAAATTCCCCCCTACCGCGTGCAGTGCGGGAGGTTACGGGGTATAAACCCCCCCCCGTGCAGAACGGGGAAATAAAATTTCCCCCCCGCGCGCAGGTCGCGACAGGCGGGAACGGGGAAATAAAAATTCCCCCCCACGCGCAAGTCGCGACAGGCGGGACGCCTGCGTGAAGATTAAAAAAAAAAATAAGATTCCCGTTCGACCCCCCACCCCCCCCGGCGGTCGAGCATCTGGATACGCGGCCGAGCAGTGCGCTGGAAGAAAAAAAATCAAAAACGCACGGAGGTGCAGCCGAGAAGGAGAGGACGAGAGGAGGACGGGCAGACCGAGGAAGGACAAAGGAGAGGAGCTCCACTGTTCCTTCCGGATCAGCCCGCTAGCTCACTTGGCAGTGAGCTGTGCGGTAAGGCTCAGGGAGCCTACAGGTCGGGGGTTCAAATCCCGCCGACTCCCCCCAAGGTATAAATTTTTCAAAGTTATTTTTTAATTAAAATTTTTAATTTTAATTTTTTTATAGTTTTTTAACTTTATAAATTAAAATTTTAATTTTAATTTATTTTTTTATAAGTTTTAAAACTATATAAATTAAAATTATTTATTTTAATTTTAAATATATAATAATTATTAAAAATGCTTTGTTAATGAAAGCCTTTTAAGGGGGGATATTTTTTTTCAAAAAATCAAAGGGGGATTGTGAGTAATTTTTTGAAAAGGCAATTTGGCAAATTGTAAAAGGTGCATTTTCGGTAGTGACCGACACCTTGTGGGTTATTCTTGTGGGCATTTTTTTTGTTGTATGTTGCATATTTCATTTTTGCACTATAACATTAAAAATTAAAATCAAACCCTCCTTAAGTCCCCGGAATAATTAAAACCCATCCGTGCAATTTATTGCACTACAGTGTTCGGTATTTGTGATACCTCTGGCCAGCACTTACAGGTAAAGCTATCATGATTTGGCTACTATATCCATCGCCTAATATAGCTGCTACAACGACGTCTGAGCTTGTTCTCTATAAATCGTCGGGGAGAGATAAGTTAGCCATTTTTGCATTTTTTACTCCATCCACTACCCTTTATCGCACTTGTGTTTAGGCGTAAATCCTGACGAAGTATTCTTCATAGTGTTTAGGGAAGTTACGCCCCACACATGAGAAGAATATTCTATGGTAGGTGCCATCAACAAGGCGATTCCCTTTCAGTACCGCTTATGTTCCACGTATCGTATGATCTCTAAAACTCACCTATAGTCTCCCTCACGTAAGGGCAAGTGATTTTTTTGTTGATATTTTCTAAATACCTATAGTTTCCCTCACGTAAGGGCGGGTATTTTGTACTGTATATTGGCCTAGCAAAATGTATATCGAAATGGGTACCAATTGGTGATATAAGGAACCTTCACTATGGCCGCTGTTGCAAAGTTGATGACTGATCCGCATCAGTTATTGAAAGGTCCAAATTATACACCATGGAAACATAAAATGAAGGCAGTTATCCAAATGGAAGATCTGTGGGATATTTTTACTGGAGTAGCAACTAGGCCTTCACCAACAGCAGGATCCACAGGTCCTTCCACAGATCAAATAGCTTTTGACAAGAAAGACAGTCGAGCAAAGGTGCTCATTTTGTTTGCTGTTTTAGATGAAGTGCAACCTCATATAGCTGACAAAGCAAGTGGTAAAGAGGCATGGGATGCCCTTCAAACCATCTATGAGGGAAAGAATGATTCCACCATTCTTCATCTTCAACAACTTCATAACCTGAGTTTGAGGCAGGGTGAAACAGTTGAACTCTTTTTGTGTAGAGTGTCTGAATTGAAAGAGAAATTGAGTTCTTTGGGAGATATTGTGGACGAAAAGCTTCTCATTTCACTTGTGATGAGAGCTTTACCTTATTCATTTGATATGTTGATAACCTCCATCCAGGTGTCTCAACGACAAATTACCTACATCGAGTTGGTCAATCTGCTTCAACAACAGGAGGCACGCCAACTTCACAAGGATGATTCTTCCAATACAGCCCTATACACCAACAGGCAGGGTTCTAAGAAGAAAGGTAATTGCAAAAAGGAGGCAACTTTTAGAAAGGAGGAAATTCTCAACAGGATACGAAAGGAAAAGGCAAACAACCTCAACAGAAGAAGAGGTGGTGCAAGATCTGTGAGAAAGACAACCATGACACCAACGGTGTTGGCATAAGAACAAGCAAAAAGGCCAAAACAAACCACAAAATAAAAACAAGCAACCCCAGGTGAATGTTGCTATTGAAGAATCTGACTCAGATTCTGAATGGGCACACAAGGTGCTCATGACTACCACAGATTCCACATGGAGGGATCCCGTGCGGTATGTCGATTACGGAGCTAGAAAACATATGACTGGCGACAGATCGTGGTTTGAATCATTTGTGGCCAAGGAGGGCAAACCTGTCACCATTGCTGATGATAAAACCTATAGGGTTCAGGGAGAGGGTATAGTTTCAGTCACTCTTCCTGATGGCAAGTGTCAGATTGACAAAGTCCTCTATGTTTCGGGATTGGCTAACAATTTGTTGTCAGTGACACAAATCCTAGACAGAAATATGGTTGTCAACTTTCGTGTTGAGAATGGCAAGAAGTGTTGTACTATTACCAGGAAGGGTAAGCAGATTGCAACAGCTTCATATAAGCACGGCTTATTTGCACTAGATGCTATCTCTACTCCACATGTTGCCATGATTGTCTCTACCAAGGAGGCAACTTCCCTATGGCACAAGATATATGGGCATCTTAGTTCTGGCTACTTACTTGAGCTCAGAAAGTATGAGATGGTAAAGGGTCTTCCTTCCCTTTCTGCCACATTGCCAGTGTGCTCTAACTGCTTGGTAGGAAAGCAGCATAGAGTACCATTTGAGAAGAGCTCAACAAGAGCACGAAAACCTTTGGAGTTAATTCACACCGATCTGTGCGGTCCTTTCACACCCAAAATTTGTGGAGGGAAGAGGTATTTTCAGTTATTTGTAGATGACTACTCACGAAAGATGTGGGTTTTCTTTCTCCAACTGAAATCTGAAGCTTTTGCATTCTTCCAACAGTTCAAGAAATCCGTTGAGGAGTCAGGAGCTTCTATTAAAACCCTCCGCTCATATCGAGGGGGAGATTTTACCTCTAATGAATTTTTTGCATTCCTAGATAAGCATGGAATCAAGAGACAGTTAACAACTGCCTATACTCCTCAGCAAAATGGAGTTGCTGAGAGAAGGAACTATTCTATCATGGAAATGGTTCGTTGTATGCTCACAGGAGCTACTCTTGGGCAACAATATTGGGCAGAAGCTGACACCATTGCAGTGTATCTATTGAATAGGGCACCCACAAATTCCCTAAAAGGAATGACTCCACAGGAAGCATGGAGTGGTCGAAAACCCTCCATATCTCATCTACGTATTTTTGGATGTCACACTTTCATGCACATACCGAAAGAGAAAAGGAAGAAGCTAGATGAGAAAACACTGAGATGTATTTTTCTTGGTTATAGTGAGCACTCTAAAGGATATTGGTTGATAGATCCTTTGACCAAGAAAATTCATATCAGCAGAGATGTTGTCTTTGATGAATCTTTCACATCACAAAGCACATCTAAAGTACACCAAGATATTGTGGAATCTAAGGAAGAGAAGATTCCTTTGTCAACACAGACAGGAGGTCCTTCTACATCTTCTTCAACTCCACTGAAAAAGAATCCTAAATGGTGTACAAATACAATCAGAGATGCAAATTTATCCACTCCTCCCAATTTGAATTTGGATAGACCTCGTACACGCAGTATGGCTCAAAAGGAGAAAGAAGCTAGAGAAACTGGTGAGGTTGATGATATTTGTCAATCTTTTGAGGAACTTTCTGTGACTCCAAGTACAGAAGTAGAGGATATGGATATTGATGATGACAGGGCATTCATGTCTACCATAGATAGTCTTGAACCTGCATCAGTGCAAGATGCTCTCAGTGAGCCTCAGTGGAAGGCCGCTATGGATATAGAGTATGAGTCTTCGATGAAAAATAAAACTTGGAAGCTTGTTGATCTGCCGCATGGAAATAAACCTATTGGCTGCAAATGGGTATATAAAGTCAAGTACAAGGCAAATGGAACAATTGATAAGCATAAGGCCCGTCTTGTTGCAAAGGGCTATGCTCAAAAAGAAGGCATTGACTACGAGGAAACTTTTGCACCTACTGCTCGGATGACCACAATTTGGGTTATGTGTGCTATGGTAGCATAATATGGGTGGAAAGTTCACCAGATGGATGTCAAAAGTGCCTTTCTAAATGGTGATCTCCAAGAAGAAGTCTATATGACTCAGCCTGAAGGATTTGAAGTGGAAGGCCAAAAGCAGAAAGTTTGCAAATTGGTCAAATCCTTGTATGGTCTAAAACAAGCTCCTCGAGCTTGGTATATAAAAATGGACAATCACCTTATGCAGCATGGATTTAAGAGATGTCCGTCAGATGCAAACCTCTATTTCAAGAAATAGGGTTACGAGATAGTGTTGCTTGTACTCTATGTGGATGATCTGCTCATTACAAGGAGTTCAGAAACTATGATCTCTACTGTCAAAAGAAACTTGTGCAAATATTTTGAGATGAAAGATCTCGGACTTCTCCATTACTGTCTTGGTCTGGAATTCAGCCATAAGGAGCACTCCATCAAAGTGTCTCAAAAAAGATATGCCAAGACATTGCTGGAAAAATATCGCATGACTGATTGCAAGCCAATGGCAACTCCGATAGAGAATGGACTTCAGTTATCACGATATGATGATTCACCTCAGGTAGATGGTACTCTCTATCGACAGTTTATTGGGAGTCTCATATATCTACCAATACTAGGCCGGATCTCGTATTTGCTTGTCAACTATCTTTCGAGGTTCATGCGGAAGCCTAAGACCACTCATTGGAAAGCAGAAAAACGTGTTCTTCACTATGTCCGTGGTACTATGGAATATGGCCTAGAATACAAGAGGAACAACAAATTCTTCTTGCAAGGATACACGGACTCCGACTATGCCGGATCATTTGATGATCGCAAGTCAAATTCTGGATACATTTTTCATCTGGGATCCGGTCCTGTCTCTTGGCATAGCAAGAAGCAATAGGTGGTTGCTATTTCATCAACAGAGGCAGAGTATCGCGCCGCACGTGAAGCTGTGTGCGAAGTGTTATGGTTACGTTGCATTCTGACAAGTATGGGCCATCCATAAAAATCTCCAATACACTTGTTTTACGACAATCAGGGTGTTCTGAACCTCGTCAAGAATCCAATCCATCATGAAAGAACAAAGCACATTGACACACAATGTCATTTCATTCGAGATGAAGTTCCAAAGCACCGAATTCAGCTTCAGCACATTCCCACCGATGCTCAAGTTGTAGACATTTTCACTAAGGCACTTGGACGTGTCAAATTTGAATTGTTTCGCAGCTCACTTTGTATTGCAAAATAATGTAAGGGGATGTTAGTAGTCTAGTATAGCTATTAGTTATTACATTACCCAAATAATGTAATAAAGGGGGATGTTAGCGTACTTAACTTTGTCTCTATTTCATTTTGGCATACTATTACAACTACGTAACAGAGTTCTGTTTCTCTGTTTCATCTGGTGTGCTATTCTCGGAGTTGTAACCTCTACTTAAATAGTTCCAAATTCTTACAACAATCTTGTCAATATTGAGATCTATTCCATACTACCTTGTGATTTTAAAATCTTCTTGCCAAAACTTCTACTTTGGGCTTGTCATTGGATGATGACGATTGTCCCAATTCCTTAGATTTTTCCTTGGTAGTAATTTCTCCTATGAGTTCTTCTAGGAACTCCTTCAATGAGGCTCACCAAGACTTCTTCTTGTTTCTCCTTAAGACCTCTCCAAGGTCTTCAATCTTACAGCTTCAAAATATTCAATGAGACCTTCCTTGGCCTCTTCAATCTTCAACTATGGAAGTTTTGTAGTGAGATATTCTCCTTGGATCTTGTAAATTTTTTGCTATTGAAACCTATAATAGAAATTTTGGTAGTTCTTCCCAATGTTCATTCTTATAATATGGAAGTTATTTAATAGGGCTTTCAATGGAAATCTTCTTCAATGTGAAGTTTTTAGTCTTCAATGGAGATCATTAATCTCCAATATTTTCTAGGACTCTTCTCCTTGAGTCTCTTCAATATTGAATAGGGTCTTCTTTCTAGGATCTCCTTTCTAGATTTGCAATATTCAATGTAGCTTCCTTGGCCAATATATCTTCTCCTTAATATTTCAACTAGGAGTCTTCAATATGTAAATATCTCAATGGGACCTTTCTCCTCAGGCCTCTGAATCTTCAATCCTTATTTTTTTGAAGAAAAGAATTAAAAAATGCACAAGGAAAGTAACATCAACCTTCAGGTAATGAATATGGAGTTCTTCTCTATTTGTTGTAGGAATTTTCTCAACTTTTGAGAGTTAATATTTTTAAACAATAAAAACTTAGATGATAGTAACCCAATGGTTTTCTTGAAAACTTCTTTTCTCTATCTCAATGAAATATTAGAGATAATAAAAATTTCTATGAATCTAAAGAAAATAATCTTCACTAGTTGGATTGCCAATCTAGTGGATGTAATGGTGAGTTCTAGTCTTCACAAGTTATTAAAAATTTATGGAAAAACTCTAGCCAAATCAATCATGTGGATTTCTCTACTTTCTATTATTCTATCTAGAGCTACTTCTATCAAAAATCTATTGTGATGGTATTTGCATGTAGTGGTGCACTATGGCTGATTCGGTTTGCAAATACTCAACAATAGAAATGGTGATCACTTTATGATTTCCTTTGATCCAATGTGGCTCTCATACCACTGTTAGCTTTTGGAGCCTTAAATGAAATGTGATCACAAGTATACAATAAGAATGCAATATTATAACTATGATAAAGGAAACTTAACATGCATGAAAATATGATAGAAAACTTGATACAAAGCTCTAGAAATACTCACATAAGAAATCTGACAAAAATTGCAATGCTCCTCTCATGGAGTTTATAAATCCTCCATGATATCAAAATGGACCTACATTGTGACTACTACTACTCAAAACTATGCACTCTAAAAACTCTCTCAAACACTCACAATGAGGCCTTTATATAAACATATAGATTCATTGTCTTTCACTCAACCCTAAGAATCATGTACATGTGAACTACATGCACATTTATATCATTACATATTCTAACACTTGTGCATTTATTAAAATACTATAATAAACTATTTATCTTGTAATATAATACTAAGCTAAATATGTACCCATGAAGGTACATTAGTAAAGAAGCAAATAATGTAATATATTCCAAAAAAATAGGTGTCGTCAGAGTCTCTTGACTTGCACACAACTCATATATCCATCAATGACACCAAGGTCATCCATATTTGACTAAAAAATGAAGCATCACTTGCATCCTCCTCAAAAAAGGATAGAATATTAGGAGGTCCTTCAAATTCTCTCTTGAGTATTCCAATGAAACTAGATCTCACCTGAAACTAATATTTATTGCACATCGTCAAACTATTGAACCAATTTCAAAAAAGTAAAGCTCATACTCCTTATATCTATCATACACCCATTGAGTCCTCCTCACTCAGGCCAAATCCTAGTCATCATCTTCCCACCTAAAATGGCCTCTCCATGGTTGCCACATAACTTGGGAAGCCTTGAGATCATCTATAGCCTATTGGGAAAGGGCCAATGCCCCTCTACCTACTCTACTCTTCCCATACATAAATATGATGTAGGACTCCTAGGTGTTGTGACTATATCACAACTATCCCCAAAATTAGGAACCCACCTTTAAATTTCTTGTTTTGGAAGTTTTGGGTGTTATGTGAGTGATAGTTTAATTATGATTGTAGTGTAATTTGTTTTTGGGTTAGTGTATCTTTTCAAATTTTGTTTAGAGAGTCTTAGGTTCGGTTTAGATTTATGGTATGCAGTTTTTTTTGTTAATTCGAATGTTAGTCAGCCTCATAATGTTGGTTCTTTAATTTAAAATATTTTGAAATTCAATAATTCCAACACCTGATATTAATAAGAAGAAAACAAATTTAAACAAATAAAAGAAAAGAAGGTAAAATAAAAATAAAATCTACATACATATATATATATACACAATATATATAGATAAAATAAAAAATATATAATAAAGTGAAACAATATATATTTTTTATATATAAGAATAATAAAATCAAACTTAAAATAAGTAAATAAAAAAAAAATTTGTTAGCATCGTGTTTGTTCTTATATTCTCGTGACAGTATGCCTTGTGGTTCAATTTTATGCATTTGGCATGGTGTCGTAGGTTGAATTTACGATGGGGGTACTTTTGGTCTATATGGTGAATGTGGATTTGGTTTAAAAGGTTATTTTAATGTTAAGTGTGCCTATGGTTGCAAATTATTACTCGATGGATAGAATACAAGGATAATGGATAGCCATGCGTAAGACGATGATCAAAACATTGTCGGGATTTGGAATATGATGTAGATGAATACACATAGATCAAATAATTTGATGTGGAGGTAGTCTGGACCCTACCGGGCCTATGGTGTGGGATGGTTCAAACATGAGCTAATACAATGAAGATATCATGACAATGTAGATGACTATGTGCTAGGAGACTAATAGCATGGTGGGTACAAATTTGTGTGCACAATTCTAGACTTGATGTGGATGAATTTTGAGGTGGGTAATCCAGGCAGATGCCACAATGAATAGTAAAAGCAATGCAGGCATCGATGTGTACATAGGCTATTTTGTGATGAAGACTTCGACATGGCCGCTGCGACAAATAAAGCTTTATGATTTTAAGTGACTATGGTAACATGCTAAAATAAGAGATTGCATAATAATTTTTGGTTCCAGGTTGATAATTAAACAACAAGCATGATTTGGAGCACTGCACATTTGGCACGGACATGGATTCGATGCAGTAGAAAAGGATGTCAGATCATTCCAAAATGTTCTTAGTGAGGGATTCAATGGAGATGTCTCCACTATGACTAGGTAAGTAGTCAGTAGTTCCATGAAATTAGTTACCAAAAAGACCATGAATTTTTTAGTGACATAGGAGACATAGCATTGTTGATGGTGATCTATCATGATAATTTTAGAAACAAAAAACATCGCTAAGATGGAAACATCGTATATGTCATGGTTTTAGAAGCAACAAATGGATGGATAAGCTGAATATGTTGGGATAGCTTGGATGCACCATGATTCGAATAGTTAAATCACACCACATGGATATTTAGATGTGATACTTGATGCAGTAGAGGATGCAGATTCATTCGGGTTCACCTGGTGTCTTATCCCATTGTAGGTACAAGTGTATTATTATGGAGTAATTTGTGCATAGATAATAATACTTGAAATAATTCCAGTTTCAAATTGCTTGTGCCAGTTTTATATGTAGGAAGTGCATAGGACATATAGCAGGAGTCAAGGGATTTGAGCAACGTCCATGCTAGATGACCATGTGGACAAAGCAAAAACACATGGCACCCAGTGGCTACCAAGGGTCCTTAGCTTTAGACCACATGGATGACATTCACAAGGTGATTATGGAGTCCCTAGATGCTATAGCTAGTCAATATAGTGTAAGGAGGTGGAATATATCTAAATTTTATACCTAGTGAATGGATATTAGTAAAAAGTATGCATAATGTGACAAGTGATCACAATGGATAAAGGTATCTCCATAATGGTTAAATTGAAATGATATTACGTTATTAAAACCATAGCCATTACAAAGGATGAACGGAATGGTTACGAGACATAATGAGAAAATAGTAAAACCAAGGACTTCCATTTGAAATAAAAGGAAGGTGAAGATAAAATTTTTGAAATCCAAAAGGGTGGAAATGTAGGCAGCAAAGGAAGTGAAAAAGTTGAATGGATTATTTTAAATAGGAGATGAAAACATGTAACAGGGGATGGAATTTTTTGTAATCAAAGATATATAATTTTGATATTTGAATGCATACAAATACAGAAGCTTGCACCTTGTGAGAAAGACTAGAGGAGATTTATTTCTGAGGGTTCTATGTTTAATTTTTAACCTTTTTACTGCATTTTGTGGACTTATATCTAGTGTTAAATGGTCTAGGAGGTTGCACTACATGAAGTTTTATTTGAATGTAGGGTTTTTTTTTCCTTAGAGTCTAGCACTTGATTTAACCAAATTATGTTTATTTAGGTTTTTTTAGATTAGGTTACCCTTAAGATTTTCTCATAATCTCTGGTTTTGTAGGGTAGGGGAGCATGACGTCGTATTGTGTTTGCACTTATATTCCAGCTTTATATTAGCTTAGTTGTAGTTTTATTTTTTGTAAGCCCCATTTGTTTAAGTCTTTTAGTTTGAAACTCAGAATCCCAAAAGGTCTCATTTGATTCATAAATATGATCTAGGAAATCTGAAGTGCACATGATCCAAATAATTTAATTCACAAGCACTTACATACACACTTATTTGGATCACTTTTCAGGGCATTAAAAGGAACATTTTTGCACAACTTTTCATTTTGCATAAACAAGATAAAATCAATCTAGGAGGGAGGGTTACTGACTACTATTTCACATTAAATCAAATATAAGAAATGGAGTGGATAATTCCACAACACTTATTGATTTCATGTACATAATCAAATATAAAAGGAATTGCTAACTCCACTAACCCTCAAACTCACATTAAGTGTAGATAAAGCAAATGAATGCTAACTTGCTAACATACTAACTTGCTAACTTGCTAACTTTCTGACTTTCTAACTTTGCAATTAGTAGAGCATTAAATTTGAAGATAAAATTGAACCTACTAACTACAAATGAATCTCACATTAAGTCACCAATTTTTAAAATTAAATGGACAATTCCACGCACTTTCTCACTTTGCATTTTAATCTGAAGATAAAATGAACCTAGTAACAGGGATTCAGGGTAATACAAATTAATGCAAAGATAATCAAAGAAGCAACACTTCATTTTATCAATTTTCACAAAGGCACATTCATTGCAATTTAAGGAAATCAATCACAAATCACAAATGAATTAAACCAGCAGGCCCCTTGTTAATAGTTACTTGCAAATCACTGGGTTGTTTCTAGAACTTGTTATTCTTGATTATTTTACTTTCAAATACACATGTGCAATGCTTATATAGTGAAACCTTGGAGATTTTTTGTTTTGTTTTTAACTTCTTTGCAAGAGAGTATTTTTAGATTAATACCCTGACCGTGATGGGGATTTTGTAATTTGGTAAGATATCCACTCAAAAAAAATGATGCTAGGAGGGCCCTTCATTTCATAGCTTTGTGATTTATTTTCTTAAGATAATTTTTATATAATGGTACTTTTAGTTGCAGAAGCCTTTTATTTTTTGATAGCTAACGTGTGAAGTTTTGTTTCCACTATGCTTTGTTGCAGGAATTTTGTTTTACAAGTTTTTTGTATTTCTTTTGTTTATTGTCTGAGTTGTTGTGAGTTGTGAGAGGTCTTATAGAACAAGTGTATTCCCAATCTGGACCAACCCAAGTATATCATTGTTGGCAATATGAGTTATTTTATGTTGTCATTGATGTCACATGGATCATTGATGTCACATGGATCACATTGAGTTTTGGTGGCAAAAGCACTTCATAAATAATCATTTATGATATTTTGGAGAGCATGGATATATACAGGATTTTTATGAAAACCAAGGCAGGAAAAATAAAAGGTTTTATTTAAAACTATGGATGGCAGATTTGAAATGGGTTTTTCTTAAAACCCAAGTTGGCTTTTCATTTCATCAAAAAAGGTGCCCCGGTGATGGATATATTTAATTTTAAATATTTAGTTTAAATTTTAAATTATTTAAAATTTAAATTATTTAAAATTAAAATTAAAATTTTAAATTTAAATTTTAAAATTAAAAATAAAAGTAATCCGCCGACGTCATCGAATATGAGGGAAGAAAATATATAAAAGGATGCCTAAGGTTCATTAATACTAGGCTTGCACTCGTGAATTAATGTGATCGTTGGAAAGCGAAAAGAGCTCGTGCAAAGAGGGTTAAGTGATGGAAGCGAAGAATAAATCAGACGGTATGTGAAATACTATTCACCTTGGGAAGTGTGACACATTGGAAATTGACTTTTGGATAAGGAAAGTGGCAGAACGAACATCAAGGTTTTGAATCTCATTGGCTGCATTAGAAGGCATTGGAAGAAAGAGCGCGCAAAGCATTTTTGGTTTGTGTGAGAGGGAGGAGTGTTTTGAAGCAAGTGGTGCCTTTTCCTCCCAAACAAGCCTATAGCTCGTGTGACAGCTTGGTCGTAGTTAAGGAACTGAGTAAGGAGGCGTCAAGGGATCGAATCCCATCAAGGACAAAGGCAAGTTAATATATTTTTAATATTTTATTTTTCTAAAGATGCCCTAGGAGAAATAAGGGTTGTGATGCACTTTAGGAAAAAGAGAGATTTCTGGTCATTTTCATTTTGGAAGTATATCATATTATATATCATTGGAAAGCTTATTTCGAGGGATATTTGATTAACTTTCTTATACGGAGAAATAAGGTGTGTGTAAATATATATTTCTAATTTTGTAAATGGGTTAAAAAGTGAAGGTTGCTTTGTTATTTTTCAAAGGGGATTAATTATTTCATGATGGGACATGGTGTATTTTATTGAGTAGGAGTAATAAGGTGTTATTTGGATATTATTGTTGCATTATTAATCAAGATATCTAACCCATATTGAAATTTTTAAAAGATTTTTTTTTTAGTTTGGCAGATTTAGCGGAAAACTAATAAGGCATCAAAAAGGTATGAGCATTATTCTCCATTGAATGTTTTTATGGTGGTTTATTTCTGAAATATCATTGGAGAGAAAAAGATTGATTGTGGTTTCCTTTTCAAAAGTGGTTGGTTGAATGCTTCAAGCTTTTCTCATTTGAGAGTTGTGATTAAACCTTGTTTTATAAGCATTTTTGAAGCCCATTGCTTGTACAAAGAACTTGAAATTGAGTTAGAGGAGAATATGAGTATCATTTTTATGTGAGAGTTATTTTTGAGTATTGTTGGAAATATTTTGAGTTGATTGATTCATGCTTGAACTAGGGTTTGGAAATATTTTGATTTGATTTAGCCTAGTCAAGTGATTATGTGAAGTGGTTGTTCAAGTTCCATGAAAAAAACTTCTATATTCTGATTTGAGTTGAGTTTGAGTTGAGAAAGAAATTGAGTTCATGAATAGAACATATTGAGTCTCTAACAATTCTCTTTATGCTTCTATAAGATTGAGCTGAGTTGAGATTGATTTGATTTGAGTTGAGTTGATATTGATTTGAGTTGAGATCATTGTGGATCATTGTTGTCATCCATTGAAGAGTGCATTGTCATTCATTGTTGAGTTCATCATTGAGCCTTGCCTTCATATATTTGTGGATGATATTTGAGTGCTACTTGAGCATGATTGATTGAGCCTTTGATAAGGCTTTTGGGATAGATTTCTGGATAAATTTGAGGCAGATTTTGTGCATGATTGATTGAGCCTTTGAGAAGGTTTTTGGGACAGATTTTTGGATAGATTTGAGGCAAATTTTGTGCATGATTGATTGATCCTTTGAGAAGGCTTTTGGGATAGATTTGTGGACAGATTTGGGAAATATTTGAGAAATTTATTTGTGAGATTGCTAAGAATATTTTGAACAAGTTCTTGGTGAGCTTGCTAGAGAATATTTGAGCAAGTTCTTGGTGAGCTTGTTGGAGCATATTTGAGCAAGTTAGGGTGAGCTTGCTAAGAAAATTTGAGAAAGTTCTTGGTGATCTTGTTGGAGGATATTTGAGCAAGTTCGTGGTGAGCTTGCTGGAGCATATTTGAGCAAGTTCTTTGTGAGCTTGCTAAGTATATTTTGAGCAAGTTCTTGGTGAGCTTGCTAGATCATATTTTGAGCAGGTTCTTGATGAGCTTGCTAAAGTAGATCAGTGGATTGCCTACCTAATAAGATCGGTGGATTTCCTAGCTAAGAAGATTAGTGGATTGCCTACCTGAGTAGATCAGTGGATTGCCTACTTGAGCAAATTAGGATTGCCTAGTTGAGCATATGAGTGGATTGCCTAACTGAGTAGATTAGTGGATTGCCTTGCTGAGCAGATCAGTGGATAGCCTAGATTTGAGCAAATCAAAGTAATCATTTGTATTGGGATAAGGATCTTATCTCTCCACATTGGGGGAACCACGTTAAATCTTGTGTCTTAGTTGTCTGTGGTGATTTGTGCTCTTGCTTAGTATTGCTATCTATGTCATTAATGCACAACTACTATATTTGGTTATTGCAATTAAGGACACTAATTGATATTGGTTTGGAAAGAAAGTAAAAAGTGGTCGCTATATTGTTCACCCCCTTCTCAGTATAAGCTTGTGTTCTTCAATTGGTATTAGATCAGGTTCCTTCAAAAATACTAACAAGCTTAAATGCAGATTCTACTGGGTTATAGGATGGATAGATGGTATATTGACAGTGGGTGCTCTAGTAATATTACTGGGTATAAGGATAAGTTCATTTCTCTAAAAGTGAACAACAATGGATCTATGAGATTTGGTGATAATGTTCTAGCTAAAATCAAAGGGAGAGGATTCCAAGCATTGAACAAATGGTATCTTCAGGAAAAAGAGCTGCGGATCGTGAAAATAGGATTAGGGTTCTGAGGAAAAACTAGGGCATCAGTTGGGTAGCCGAAGAGATTTTTGGTTACTGTGGATTTGAAGACAAGATTTCTGCCCTAGGAGGGTCCAATGGGGACACCTCTGTATCCTCTTCTAGAGATACATAGTTCTTATGCAGATTTTTTAAAGGATAAATCTCCATCAACGACTGAAGAAGCACAAAAAATTGCATTAAAAATGCTCTTTACGGCTGCTGGAAATAGATCAACATATCAACGAGTTAATGGATTCTTACCACAGTCAGAATCAAGGCCAAATATTTTCATTGAGCAAAGGATGGTTGAAGAAATAGTTTTAAATAGAGCCAATCATGATTTGATCTGTAAATTCATGGGTATTTGCCCTAACCTGAATTTTTTGCATTCTTGGGTCTGACAAAACTGGGAGCCTCTTGGTGAGTATTCTTTATGGTTTATTAGCAATGGATATTTTATTGTTATTTTTTCTTCACTTGCCGATAGAAATAGGGCTTTCGAATAAAAAAAGAGGAATCATGGTCCGATAGGATTATTTGTTCAACCCTGGAGAGTGGGATTTGATCCTCAAATTGAACCCACTGCTATCCCGGTTTGGATCCATTTGTATGCACTTCCAATGGAGTTTTGGAGTGAGCAGGTATTGGAAATTATCAATAATTCCCTTGGAAGACACTTGGGTGTTTCCAAAGACACAATAGAAGGAAACACAGCTATTTATGCAAGATTATGTGTGGAAATGGATCTTAGTCAGCCTCTACCGACATAGGTGGAACTTGAACTTGTAGGACTATCTTGGATTCAATAGCTGGATTATGAGGCATTGCCCTTTAGATGCAGAGTTTGCCAAAAACATGGGCATTTGGCCCGATTTTGCCCAAATAATATGAACACAAAAATGGAGGCTCCTCTAGGAATGTCAAATCTTCCTAAGGAGGGTAAGTCAACATTAAACAAAGAACCAACCAATATTTCTCAGGGTAAAGAAGCACGGAGAGATGGTTTTGAACAACCCAAAAGAAGGAGAAGGCAAAAGAAAAAATATGGTAAAGAGAAAACCCAACTCAAGCCCTCCAATAGGTATGAGATATTTAAGACACTAATGGACCAAGAAGAACAATTCATGGAAGGAGTGGATGGGAATAATGAAAATAATAACATCCATGTTCAAGCTCCTCTTTCATCTCCCCCCATCATAGAGTAGGTAGTTGAGTACAGTGAGTTACCATAGTCAGAGAGTGTAGGGGCATTGATAGTGCATAACCAAGAGCATCAAAAAATTAAGGATGTCAGCATGGGAATAGCAAAAAAGAACAGAGAAAGGCCAACTTTAGGGATAACTCAGGTGGAAAAGAGATCAAAAAATAGCAACTCTCAAGGAGTGGGTAGAAAATAAAATAAGGAATTGATAGCAGCTCAAGGAGACAAACTGATCACTGGAGGATCGATGAAGTCAATAGATTTTTACTGCTCTCAAGGTAACCAATGATTATACAATCATGGAATGTTAGGGGTTTAAAAAATAGAACCCATCAATCTATTGTTTGAAGACTCTTAGAAAAATGTAAAAAAGATTTTTTGCTTATCCAGGAGACAAAAATGTCGTTAGATCTTATGTGTAAAACAGTTAACAAAATTTGGAGGGGTTCTAGTCATATGGAAGTGGCTGCCCAAGATGCCTCAAGGGGGATAGTTACTCTTTGGAACTCTCTTGAATGGACTACAACAGAACATATAGCTTGGAGGGGTGTTCTCACATCACATTTTAGAAATAATGTCACAGCTGAACATGTTTTAATCATAAATTTTTATGGGGCTCAAAACCTAGATGGTCAGATGCATCAATGGAAATTTGTGCATAACATGAGAGTCTCAAGGGAAGATTTATACTGGATTATTGCTGGAGATTTTAATGCTAAATTATCCTCTCGATATCAAGAAGGGGGAACCCCAATTTTGGACCCAGGGAATCGACTTATGATTGCCCAAGTCCAGGAATTACACTTGGTGGATATTAAATGCCTTGGAACCAATTATACTTGGGCTAATAAGAGGAGGAAGCCACATAGCAGGAAGGTGAAGTTAGACCATTTTTTGGTTTCAGATGAGGCATTTGTAAAATGGAATATAAAATTTCAGATTTTGGAGGGTCCAGTTTCAGATCACTTTCTCATTTTGTTGGAAGGAGGGATCAAGACAGTGCAGCATCACAAACCATTTAAATTTGAAAACTTTTGGTTACAAAAAGAGGAACTTCGAAAGAAAATTCCATAGTGGTGGGAAGAAGGTCGCCCAACATATGGGACAACAATGTTTAGATTCCACAAACAACTTTATTATGTCAAAGTTCAATTGAAACAATGGAGGTGAGCTAACAAGACAGACTTCCAGGTCCAAAGATCTCCATTGGTGGCCAGATGGGATGAGGTTCAAATACACTTTAGGGAAGGAACAATTACATAGCATCTCAAAGAAGAGGATGATGCATTGCGTAAAGTAGTTGAGGTCATTGAAAACCAAGAGGAGACCTACTGGAAATAGAGAGCAAGAACCACTTGGTTATTAGAAGGTGATAAAAATACCAATATTTTCCATCGGATTGCTTGTGCTAGGAGACAGATGAACAACATGGAAGCTCTTCAAGATGAGAATGGACACTCCTTTGATACACTTCTAGGCATGCATTTCTATTCAATGGATTATTTTTCTAAACTATTTAACGAAAGTATGGTGCAAGATGAAGAGGCTCAAAAAGAAGTTATTGTTGTCATACCCTCTGTTATCTTTGAAGAAGAAAATTAGACCCTACTTAAACCCATTGATAGAGAGGAACTGAAGAATGTAGTCTTTGGAATGAGCACCAAAAAAACACCAGGTCCAGATGGCTTTCCAATTGAGTTTTTTCAGGCCTTTTGGAATAACTTGGAGGAGGCTATAATGGCTATTATAGAGGAGTCCAAAGGTAGTAAAATAATGCTTAAAACATTAAATCACACTTTCATTACCTTAATTCCAAAAGGGGAGGAGGGGGTACATATTTTAGATTATAGACCTATTGCCTTATGCAATGTCATAAATAAAATAATCACAAAGGTAATGGCTGAGCGGCTAAAACCTCTTCTACATAACATTATCTCCTCAAAGCAAGGGGGTTTTGTAGAGGGTAGGAAAATATTGGATGGTGTGGTTCTATCTCAGGAGGCAATCCATTCAATGCAAACATCTGGTAATAGAGGAATGTTCATAAAATTAGATATTTCAAAGGCTTATGATAGGGTGGAGTGGAGCTTCTTGTCAAAGATGATGGCAGCCTTTGGTTTCTCTCAAGATTGGATAGAATGGGCCATGAGTTGTGTTTCTACTCAAACTTACTTAGTGTTAATCAAGGGTCTTCCCTCGCAACCATTTGGAGCTACTCAAGGCCTTCTTCAAGGAGATCCCTGCTCTCCCTATCTTTTTCTCATATTGGTTGAAGGATTGGGTAGACTTATCTTGAGGAGAAGACAACAAGGTTTGCTAACAGGTATCAAGGTGGGTGAGGAAGTTTTGACTCACCTACAGTTTGTGGATGACATAGGATTGGTGGGAGTGGCCAACTTTAGGGAAGCAAGAATGATTAGAGATACACTTAATGTCTACCTCAGGGCTACAAACCAAGTCATCAATGATAAAAAATCCAAAGTGGTTTTTTTCAATCTTGATCAAAGGCTTCAGGATAGAGTTTTAGAGATCTTGGGATTCATAAGGACTTATCTCCCAGTGGTATACTTGGGGGTCCCTTTGCATTTTAAAAAACTAAAAATAGATATCTGGAGGAATATTTTGGATTGTATCAAGGATATAATTAATCATTGGTCACACAAATGGTTAAGCTATGGGGGTAGATTAACTTTTTTACAGTCAGTCATTCAGGCCATGCCAATTTATAAATTTTCTATCCTTGCTGTCCCACACACTATATGGAAAGAGTTGGACAAGATGGCTAGAAAATTTTTATGGGAAGGAGTAAAAGGAGAGAGGAAATGGGCCTTAGTTTTTTGGGATAAAGTAAGTCAACCCAAGGTAAAAGGAGGTTTGGGACTGAGAAGATCAAAGTTAAATAATAATGCTTTGGCTGGAAATATTTACTGGAGGTGGATTTCCCAACCAACTTCTTTATTTAGTAGAATCTTAACCAGTAAATATTTGGGACATGTAAACCCAAATGAGGTGGGTTGTTTCCCTTTGGATGGTAATGGATCCTTAGTGTGGCAGGATCTCAAGTTAGGATCTCAAGTAGTAAAAGATAGATTATTTTGGAAAGTGGGGAGAGGGGAGAAGGCATGATTTTGGATAGATTCATGGGATCAATACCCACCTATCATTGTTGAATTTCCTAAATTGCAACCAATAAAAATAGCCATAGAAACCAAAGGATGGGTCCAAATTGAAAGTTATTTCAACACTAGTTAGCTGGGGGATTATAAGTTTAAGCAGTTTAAGAAATTGGATGAGTGGCCAACTATAATCCCTCCGAATTTGACACCCATCATGACTAAAATCTTGGCAGAAAGATTTATCATAGGTAGAGATGAGGAGGATGAATTAGCTTGGGGCTATGGGAGCCTTGGTGTCTACATAGTGAAGGATGGATATGATAAGATCCTTTCAGAGCCTCCTCCTCATACATATCAGGTTGAGGATTGGAGAAATATTTGGCAGTCCAAGGGTTGGCCAAAAGTAAACTTTTTTGCCTGACAGTTCATGCATAAAGGAATTCTTACTTTTGATAATCTCATATGTAAAGGAATCATTGGTCCATATCAGTGTGTTTTATGCTACAAGAGTGAGGAAACAACTGATAACTTGATGTTTGAGTGCCCATTCATGCACCAAATTTGGGAGAGATGGTTTTTATATTATAAAATTCAAGTTAATGGTGATTTGAATCGGATTAATATTTGGGAAAGATGGAAGAGGGGTAGATTTAAATCTAAAGATATTTGTATTGGTTGGGAGCTTGGATTAAAATTTATTTGGTGGCAAGTGTGGTTGGAGAGAAATGCTAGAATTTTTAGAGAAACTTTTTCTTCTTTAGATGGAGTTTGGCAGGTCATTTGGAGTAAAGTCACAGAAACTGTGGCAGTCTATGCTAAAGAGGAAACTCAGGTTGTTATTTGGGAAATGGAAAAGGAAGTTGAAGTGCAAGAGGGATAGGATAGAGCTAGTTGGAAACCACCCCCAGAAGGTTGGATTAAAATTAATACTGATGGAGCTGCAAAAGGCAATCCGGGTAGAGCTAGAATTGGAGTGGTTTGCCGAAATCATGTTGGAACAGTGCTCTATTGGGAACTACAAGGCTTGGGAAGAGCCACAAACAATGAATAAGAAGCCTTAGCTATCAAAATTGCTTCTATTTTGGCAGTAAAACAAGGCCATAGGAGGATAATACTAGAATCAGATTCTCAAATAATGGTTGGAGCTCTAGATTGCATG
Source organism: Wollemia nobilis (assembly GCA_028583015.1). NCBI lineage: Eukaryota > Viridiplantae > Streptophyta > Pinopsida > Araucariales > Araucariaceae > Wollemia > Wollemia nobilis. Next base: position 5,376,297 of record JAQPPZ010002224.1, read on the forward strand.
AGGAAATTTGCTTTGAAAACATGGAGGTTGAGGATTCTTGTCACTCAAATTAAGGAATTATGGAGGGAATTAGATGATGTGATTCCATTTTATGTGAGTAGATATCTAAATAAAGTGGCAGACTTCCTGGCTAAGATGGGTGCTGAGAAGGAGGTAGGGGTTTAGTTGCACAGTGACATGGCTATTGAGGATGAGGTGATTAGGCAGGGTGTTGAAAGGTCCCTGAACCTTGTTCAAAGTAGCCATGGGCCTCTGAAGAGGGAGGCAAAGGGGAAGAACATGGTAGCAGATCGATATAGCCTAAAAATAGTAAGGGCCACCTAAGGTAAAGGCACCCAAAGAAACCAACTAGAAGAACTAACTTTTTTTGCATGTTTTCCAAGAAGACCGAAGAGGCCCGTGAGCTAAATATCAAAGAAAAAGCAAAACACCACAAGGAGAATGGTGTCGCAATATCATGACATGTTGCATTTTCATAGTCCAAAGCAAAGGGAGAAAGCAAGGAGGAAAAAGTGTCGCGATATTGCGACATGTTGCAACGTCGCGGCCAAAGGAGGAAAAGATGTCGTGATATCACGATATGTTGCAACATCGCTACTAGAAGAGAAGAAGTGTCACGATATCATGACATGTTGCTTCATCATGGCCAAAGGAGGAAAGGTGTTGTGATATCATGACATGTTGCATCATCATGGCCAAAGGAGGAAAGGTGTCGTGATATCGCGACATGTTGCATCGTCAAGGCCAAAGGAGAAAAGGTGTCGTGATATCGCGACATGTTGCAACATTGTGATATCGTAACATGTTGCATCGTCATGGCCAAAAGAGAAAAAAGTGTTGCGATATCATGACATGTTGCATCATCATGTCCAAAGGGGGAAATGTTTCACAATATCGTGACATGTTGCATCATCGAGGCCAAAGGAGAAAAGGTGTCGCAATATCACGACATGTTGCATCATCACGACCAAAGGAGAAAAAGTGTCACGATATCACGACATGTTGCATCATTGCATCCAAAGGTGAAAAAGTGTCACGATATCATGACATGTTGCATTGTCACATCCAAAGGATAAAAGGTGTCGTGATATCATGACATGTTGCATCATCACGGCCAAAAGAGAAAAAATGTTGAGATATCGCGACATGTTGCATTGTTGTGGCCAAGAGAGAAAAAGTGTCGTGATATCATGATATGTTGCATCATTGCGGCCAAAGGAGAAAACATGTCACAATATCATGACATGTTGCATCGTTGCAACCAACGAAGAAAAAGTGTCGCGATATCACGACATGTTGCATCGTCGTGGCCAAAAGAGAAAAAGTGTAACGATATTGCGACATGTTGCATAATCGCGGCCAAAGGAAGAAAATGTGTCATGATATCACAACATGTTACAACATCATGGCCAAAGGAGAAAAAATTTCACAATATCGTGACATGTTGCATTGTCACGGCCAATGGAGGAAAAAGTGTCAAGATATCGCGACATGTTGCTTCGTCGCGGCCAAAGAGAAAAAGTGTCGCGATATCACGACATGTTGCATCATCACGGCCAAAAGAGAAAAAGTGTCACGATATCGTGACATGTTACATCGTCATGGCCAAAGGAGGAAAAACTGTGCAATATCATGACATGTTGCAACATCATAGCCAAAAGAGGAAAAAGTGTCGCGATATCGTGACATGTTGCATTTTTGCGGCCAAAAGAGAAAAGTGTCGCGATATCGTGACATGTTGCATTTTCACGAACAAAGGAGAAGAAGGAAAATGTGTCATGATTTTGCCACAAGTTGCATCAATAGACCAAACCAATCCCCCTGGCAACATCTCACATTGTGAAAACATTGAAACTTGTAGGATCGTGCCTTAGGCCAATGGGGAAGGAGTCTCTCCACACTTGAATGTCAGATTCACCGACTCCCCTATTAGCTAGGTAATGGTTTAAGATATTTGGCTCCATTGCAAATCTTCTTTTACTATTGTAATCTTGTGTTCTCTCTAACTAAGGCTGGGAAAAGTCTCATCCCAACTTGTAAATGTTCTTTGTTTTAATACAAGTTTTTTCAAATTTCTCAAAAAAAAAATCAAAGGGAGAGGAAATTTAAGTTTGGATTATGGAAAGACTACTACATAGGGTGCACTCTATGTTGAGGGTCTAAAATACAATCAAGTGTAAGTCAAATTTTTGATAGAGGGTACATAGTTACTTTTCCTCTATAGGATGCAAAATCAGGGAAACAAAAACAAGGAAGCTTGTTGCAAATGCAAAAAGAACCAATAACAATCTCTACATGCTCAGTGAAATAAAAGAGAAAAATGTCTTCTATATAAAGAATAATAAATTTGGTTATGGCATAAAAGGTTGTGTCATTTGAACTTTGACAACATAGTAAGGATAAACAACACACAAATTGTCAGAGATCTACCAAATATAAAAAGACCTTCAAATACAATTTGTGCACAATGTCAGTATGGAAAGCAGACAAGATCAAGTTTCAAGGTAAAAGAATATTCCTCTTCCAAAGTTTTAGAATTGATTCATACTTATTTATGTGGTCCTATGAGAACCAAGAGTCTGTAAGGTGAAAGCTACTTCATGTTGTTCATAGATGATTATTCTAGAATGACTTGGGTTTTTTTTTCTGAAATAAATATCAGAGGCATTTGAGCATTTCAAAGTATCCAAAGAAATGGTAGAAAATAAAATAGGAAATAATATCAAGTGTTTGCGATCATATAGATGAGGGGAATTCATCTCTACATAATTCATCAAGTTTTGTGTAGAACGTGGAATCATAAAATAATACTCAACAACCAGGACTCCTCAACAAAATGGAGTAGTAGAAAGAAAGAATAGAACTCTTGAGAATATGGCCATAGCAATGCTAAATGAATCAAGATTCTTAGATGGTTTTTGGAAGGAAGAAATAAGTACAATAGTATATGTTATGAATAGAGCTCAAGTTATAACAAAGCAACATAAGAATCTATATGAGTTTTGGAAAGGAAGACCTCCCACAGTAAACTACTCTAGAATTTTTGGAAGTAAGTGTTATATCAAAAGAGAGGATAAGGACTTGGGCAAGTTTGATCCTAGATGAAATGAAGGCATTTTTATTGGATACTCTACAAAGAGTAAGGCCTACAGATGCTACAATAAAAGAACACATACCATGGTGGAAAGTATAAATTTCAGAGTTGATGAAAGAATAAGAATAAATGAGCCATCTCAGGAAGATATTATTGAAGAAGAAGAAATATGTCAGGAAGAAATGGGTGAAGATTTAGATGAAGAATATTTGTAGAATATACCTTCTAAAACCTCATCAAGATATATTCAGAAAAATCATCCAGAGGACTTGATCATTGGCAGCCCTGATGTAAGGCAAAAAATAAGAGAAATCATAGGCTCAATAGAACAAGAAAATGTTTCACTACTATCCAAGATAGAACCAAAGGATTTCAGAGAGGTAGAAAGTGATGAATATTGGATTAAAGCAATGAAGGAAGAACTAGATCAAATTAAAAAAAGTAAGACTTGGTAATTAGTTCCAAGACCAAAGGAAAAAAATGTAATTGGTACCAAATGGGTCTACATGAACAAAATGAATGAATATGGTCAAGTCATCAGAAACAAGGCAATATTAGTGTGTAAAATATATGAACAAGTAGAAGGAATTTATTTTGATGATACCATTGCGCCAGTTCCAATATTGGAAGCTATACGGATGTTTCTAGAACTTTCAAACTATAGGAATTTCAAAGTATATAAGATGGATGTCAAATCAGCATTTCTGAATGGTCACTTAGAAGAAGTTTACATTGAACAACCAGATGGGTTTAATCAAGCAAATAAGCCAGATTATGTATGCAGATTGAAAAAGGATCTTTATGGCTTAAAGCAATCTCCTAGAGCATGGTATTTAATACTGGATAAATATCTTCGAGAGTAAGATTTCAGAAAGGGAATAGTTGATAGCAATCTACATATTAAAAATAAGGGAAATGATTTGATGATTATGGAAGTTTATGTGGATGATATAATTTTTGGGGGTAGCAATGACAGAATGTGTCAAGAATTTGCAAGAAACATGACTAATAAGTTTGAAATGTCTATGCTTGGTGAATTAACCTTTTTCCTCATACTAAAAATTTCACAATTAGAAAAAGGGATATTTCTTTCACAAACAAAGTATATAAAAGAGATGTTGAAGAAATTAAAAATGGAAGATAGTAAGCCAGTTAGCACTCCCATGGTTACAGGGTGCAAATTAAGAAAATATGATGAATATCCTAATGCAAATAAAACTCTATACAGATCTATGATTGGTAGCCTGTTATATGTTACATCCACCAAACCAGATATAATACAGGCAATTGGTTTAGTGGGAAGATTTCAAGCAGCTCCAAAAGAATCACATGTGACAGCAGTGAAAAGAATACTCAGATATCTCAAAGGAATAATGGAGTATGGTATATGGTATCCTAGAAGCAATAAGTTCACTCTCACAGCATACACAGATGCAGATTGGGCAAGAAATATTGATGATAGAAAAATCACAAGTGGAGGAGCATTCTTTCTTGGTGATTTCCTAGTTTCTTGGCTAAGCAAGAAACAACCATCAGTGTCACTTTCCATAATAGAGGCATAATATATTGCAGCGGTAGCATGTTGTTCATAGGTTTAATAGATGAAACAGACTCTCAAATATTTTAGTATAGAACATGATCATCCCATTCCTATTATGTGTGATAATACTAGTGCTATAAGTTTTTTTGAAGAATCTAGTAATGCATGCCAAAAAAAAGCACATTCCAATCAAGTATCACTTTTTAAGAGAACAGGTTATAGAGCAACAAGTAAGATTGGAATATGTTCCTACAAAAGATCAGATTGCATACATATTTACAAAACCATTACCAAGAGAAATGTTTGAGTGTTTGAGAGAATAGCTAGGAGTAAAAGTACTCACACCCCAAAATTAATCACCTCAAGAGAAAATGTGGTGAGGGGTCTAAGCTTAAGAGTCATATATTTTAGCCCCATAGGTGTCCCTTTTGCCATTGATGTCAAAGGGGGAGAAATTTGAGTAAGGGGAAGAGCATTGAGTTAGGGGGAGCAGCCTCCAAGGATAGAATTTAGATAGGGGGAGCAACCTCCATAGAGAGTATTGAGTCAGGGGGAGTAGCTTTGATTCTCAAAGATGGTTTTTGTAGTGATTATGGTGATTTGCATTAGAGGTGTTGCCATCAATGACAAAGGGGGAGATTTTTGGCAATTTGAGTTATTTTATGTTTTCATTAATGTCACATGGATCATTGATGTCACATGGATCACATTGAGTTTTGGTGGTAAAAGCACTTCATAAATAGTCATTTATGATATTTTGGAGAGCAAGGATATATACAGGGTTTTTCTGAAAACCAAGGCAGGCAAAATAAAAAGTTTTATTTAAAACCATGGATAGAATATTTGAAATGGGTTTTTCTTAAAAACCAAGTTGGCTTTTCGTTTCATTGAAAAAGGTGCCCCGGTGATGGAGATATTTAATTTTAAATATTTAGTATAAATTTTAAATTATTTAAAATTTAAATTTAAATTTTAAAATTAAAAATAAAAGTAATCCATAAACGTCATTGAATATGAGGGAGAAAACTATATAAAAGGATTCCTAAGGTTCATTAATCCTAGGCTTGTGCTCGTGAATTAATGCGATTGTTGGAAAGTGAAAAGAGCTCATGCAAAAGAGGGTTAAGTGATGGAAGTGAAGAATAAATTGGATGGCGTGTGAAATCCTAGTCACCTTGGGTAGTGTGGCACATTGTAAATTGGATTTTGTCTAATGCAAGTTGCAAAATGAATGTCAAGGTTTTGAATCCCCTTGGCTGCATTAGAAGGTGTTGGAAGAAATAGTGCACGAAGCATTTTTGGTTTGCGTGAGAGGGAGGAGTGTTTTGAAGCACGTGGTGCCTTTCCCTCCCAAAAGATCCTGTAGCTCGTGCGACATCTTGGTTGCGATTAAGACACTAAGCAAGGAAGTGTCGAGGGATCGAATCCCATCAAGGACAAAGGCAAGTTAATATTTTTTTAATATTTTATTTTTCTAAAGTTGCCCTAGGAGAAATACGGGTTGTGATGCAATTTAGGAAAAAGAGATATTTCTGGTGATTTTACTTTTGGAAGTATATCATATTATATATCATTGGAAAGCTTATTTTGAGGGCTATTTTATTAAATTGCTTAGAGGTAGAAATAAGGTGTGTGCAAATATATATTTATGATTTTGCAAAGGGGTTCAAAAGTGAAGGTTGCTTTGTTCTTTTTCAAAGGGGAATAATTCTTTCATGAGGGGACATGGCATATTTTATTGAGTAGGAGTAATAAGGTGTTATTTGGATATTATTGTTGTATTATTAATCAAGATATCTAACCCCTATTGAAAGTTGAAAAAGAAAGTTTGTTGAGTGTGGTAGATTTAGTGGACAACTAATAAGGCATCAAAAAGGTATGAGCAATATTCTTCATTGAATTTGTTTATGGTGGTTGATTTTTGAAATATCATTGGAGAGAAAATGATTGATTGTGGTTTCCTTTTCGAAAGTGGTTGGTTAAATGCTTCAAGGTTTTGGTTTGAGATTTGTTATTAAACCTTGTTTTATAAGCATTTTTGTTGAAGCCCATTGCTTGTACAAAGAACTTGAACTTGAGTTAGAGGAGAACATGAGTATCATTTTTATGCGAAAGTTATTGTTGAGTATTGTTGGAAACATTTTGAGTTGAATTCTTCATGCTTGAACTAGGGTTTGTGAGAAAAATTTGTTACTTAAGTTGATTGGTTGAGTTGATTTGATTGAGCCTAGTCAAGTTATTGTGTGAAGTGGTTGTTTAAGTTCCATGAAACAAACTTCTATATTCTAATTTAAATTGAGTTTGAGTTGAGAAATAAATTGAGTTTGTGAATAGAAAATATTCAGTCTCTAATAATTCTCTTTATGCTTCTATAAGATTGAGCTGAGTTGAGATTGATTTTATTTGATTTGAGTTGATATTGATTTGAGTTGAGATCATTGTGGATCATTGTTTTCACCCTTTGAAGAGTGCATTGCCATTCATTGTTGAGTTCATAGTTGAGCCTTGACTTCATATATTTGTGGATGAGATTTGAGTGCTACTTGAGCATGATTGATTGAGCCTTTGAGAAGGCATTTGGGATAGATTTGAGGTAGATTTTATGCATGACTTATTGAGCCTTTGAGAAGGCTTTTGGGACACGCTTTTGTGCATTATTTATTGAGCCTTTGAGAAGGCTTTTAGGACAGATTTTTGGACAAATTTGAGGCAACTTTTGTGCATGATTGATTGAGCCTTTGAGAATGCTTTTGGGATAGATTTGTGGACAGATTTGGGATAGATTTGAACAAGTTCTTTGTGATCTTGCTAAGCAAATTTTTAGCAAGTTCTTGGTGAGCTTGCTAGAGCAAATTTGAGCAAGTTCTTGGTGAGCTTGCTAAGCAAATTTGAGAAAGTTCTTGGTGAGCTTGTTGGAGTATATTTGATCAAGTTCTTGGTGAGCTTGCTGGAGCAAATTTGAGCAATTTATTTATGAGCTTGCTAAGTAGATTTTGAGAAAGTTCTTGGTGAGATTGTTAGAGTAGATTTTGAGTAGGTTCTTGGTGAGCTTGCTAAAGAAGATCAATGGATTGACTACCTGATCAGATCAGTGGATTGCCTAGCTGAGTAGATCAGTGGATTGCCTACTTGAGAAGATTAGTGGATTGCATACCTGAACAGATCAAGATTGCCTAGATGAGCAGATGAATGGATTGCCTAACTGATTAGATCATTGGATTGCCTTGTTGAGAAGATCAGTGGATAGCCTAGCTTTGAGTAGATCAAAGTAATCATTTGTATCGGGATAAGGATCCCTATTTATTTATGAAATATTATAAAGATATTATCTTGTAGACTACCCCATATTGGGGGAACCACGTTAAATATTTTGTCTCAGTTGTGTGTGGTGATTTGTGCTCTTGCTTACTATTGCTATCTATGTCATTAATGCACACTGCTATATTTAGTTATTGCAATTAAGGACACTAAATGATATTGGTTTGGAAAGAAAGTAAAAAGTGGGTGCTATACTGTTGACCCCCCTCTTAGTATAAGCTTGTGTTCTTCAATCACTACTAGGTCTAAAAGCATTGGGGAAACCATCTCTCAAAGCCTTTCTCCTAATTATAGGAAAATAAGGAACAAGACTAAAGAGGTTGAAATACCACCTAGTTTACTTTATCTAGAGTTACCTTTTGTGTCAAATACATATAGTGTATCTACATCTATTATCTCTATTGTTGTGGGTACATGTTGGTCAAAATGACCACATCCAGGGGAATAAGGAGTAGTCTTCTTGAAATTTCACTAAGTATAGAAAATGGTCATGACAACACGACATTTTTGGGTCAAGAGGCCAAGTGAAGAATAAAAGTTGCGACAGAATGACATTTTGAATATAAAGACGAAGCTAAGAAAAATAGTTGTGACAATGCAACATTTTGAACCTAAAGGCAGAGCTAAGAAAAATATTCATGAAGGCATGACATTTTTGGCTCAAGAGGCCAAGTGAAGAATAAAAGTCGCAACATCATGAAATTTTCAAGATAAAGACGAAGCTAAGCAAAATAGTCATGATAGCATGACATTTTGAAGTTGAAGGATGAGCTAAGGAAAATAGTCACAATGACATGATATTTTTGGGCCAAGAGGCCAAGTGAAGGAAGAATAATAGTTGTGATAGTGCAAAATTTTGAACCTGAAGATGAAGCTAAGGAAAATAGTCATGATAATGCGACATTTTTGGGTCAAGAGGCCAAGTGAAGAATAAAAGTTGCGATAGCACAACAATTTGAAGATAAATATGAAGCTAAGTAAAATAGCCATGACAACATGACATTTTGAACCTGAAGGTGTGACATTTTTGGATCAAGAGGTCAAGTGAGGAATAAAAGTCATGAAAACGTGATATTTTGAAGATAAAGATGAAGCTAAGGAAAATAACCATGACAACATGACATTTTGAACCTGAAGGTGAAGCTAAGGAATAAATGTCATGACAACACAACATTTTTGGGCCAAGGGGCCAAGTAAAGAACAAATGTCACAACATCATGACATTTTGTGACCTGAAGGTGGAGCTAAGGAAAATAGTCATGATGGAGTGATATTTTCAAGTAAAAAGAAAATCGGGCGACGAAGTCTCCAAGGAGATAAAGGAAGATTGCTATAACAATAAGATCTTAACTATTTCCAGTTGAAGATCCATGCTATCCTAACTGCCTCTCTACCAGAATGAGCCTACGGGCATACTGTTGTAACAACTTTCAATTTTTCTATTATGTAAAACTATTATATATAGGATGAGTGGCCTAAAAAAAATGCAGCTCTTAGATGTTTACAAGATGATGTACATAGACTTCTGAAAGCTAATAAAATATCATCCATACTAGTTTTTGGATCATTGTTGTGTTCTCAAGTATGTATGGATTGTTGATAGCTATTTAAGGTTAGGTTGAATGTAACTTGCTTTAATTCTTATTCTAAATTTTTGTGGTAAAGTTCTACTAACTCTGAAATTAACTATTCCATTAGGCTTATGCTTGAGTAGATTTTTACCAGAGGATTAGTTGCTCTATTTTGATGTTTCAAATAGATGCTTTTCTAAAAAAAGGTTGTTAAATTTGCTTTGCTATTGTCTAATATGTACCTTTAAGTGCTTCTAGAAATAACTATATTTCCCTCTCTTTATGCATTTACTTCTCTCCCTTTTTTCCCAAAGAAGCAAGGAACCAGCCTACTCTGGAGATTGAATCGGGTAAACTCTATTTTAGCCCGATATTTCAATGTTGGCAAATTCTTGGGTGCAAACATGACCAAAGGTAGATTTTTCTCCAACAATTTTTGGCACGTCTAGTGGGACCCAATCCCATGTAGTATACAAATCAAAGTTTCGGTGATTACTTTTGCTCTGTTTATTTTTTATGAATCACTTGGTGACTCCGCCCAATAAAGGAACCCTAAGAAAGCCTTTACCTACATTTTGGTTGAATACCATCTTTTATGATAAATAGATCTAAAGTAACAAATTCTAAAGAGCCCATAAAGTTCTTCAAACTACACCTTGGTAGCCGTAGAATTAATCCTATGTTAGTTGCCATAACAACATCATATACTGTCAATACATGACATGTAAATCTTTACCCTATAGCATTCCCTAGTACTACTTCTAGTGGAACATTAACTCTAGCTACCCATATACCCATAATATCTAATAGAACCATAGCTACAATGGCCATAAACTAGAAAAATCTACCTTACCCTTTATGGAACCATATAGGCCCCCTAAATCTGGAAACTCAACACTCGATTCCAATAGTGGTCTTGAAAGCATTATCCCAATATGATGATACTAGAAATATGGCCTACGAACACTGCCAAGATGTAGCAGTTCTTGACCCGATATATAACATCATTGAAAAATATGTTATGATAAGATTTCTAGTTATCTCTTTGAGAGGAAAAATGCTCTATAGGTACAAAGCCCTTGGCAACCAAACTATATCTACTTGGGCCCAACTTGCTATAAACTAGTGGGAGATTTCACTGAACATGCAAATCCTTTCTACTTGCTAAATCAGTCTACCATCTTCTAGAAGCACCCCCAAGAATAGATAGTCGAATTTAACATTAGATTCAGTCAAAATTGGCAAAGAATACTTGATGGTCTGAGGCTGACAGATGAACAATAAATGTATTTATATCTAAGAGCCTTAAACTCAAATATAAGCATGGCTATAAGGAAATCCCAAGTATTTACCTTCCCAAAAATTTACCAAGAAGTTCAAAAGGTGAAAAAATATCTGATTGATATTGGGACGTTCCCTATGAAAATGATAATGCATATTTTATTAGATCTACCACAAGCATCAATTATTGATTTCCCAACTCATGCTTCCACTCCTAATGCTAGTCTCCATAAATGGACTGGTCAGCCCAACATCCCAGTAATACAGGTACCTCTTGCTCCTCTAATGCTTCATGCTATTGTTACAATATCTATAGTGACAATTTCATTGACTCTAGATCCTCAACTTGCATACATGATCTGCAAGCATCTTCGAAAACTCTGATGAATAATATGACATCAATGGAAATGAGGAAAGTAGAAATAAATTTCCAACCAAGAAGGTTTCCATAAGTAACTAAATATCAAGCCTCTACAAGCAATAGAAGCTATGATAAATCTAACATGGTTTACGCCAATGAAGATAGTGAACCCACTAACACTTCGATAGAGTCAAAATTATGGTGTTCCACATGTAATGATATACATGGTGAAACTTCTTGCATGATTCATCAACACCATGTTCAGAAGGTAGCTATCAAAAATGCTAAGAGAACCCTCAAGGGTTAGGTTAATATGATCAGAGAAGAGAATCATAATTTCATGATGCCTTCTATTGAACAAGTAGCTATTAACCTAGTGGTAGTGGATCTAGAACCTTCTTTTGGTATGTGCCTCTCTAGATATTTCACTGCTAAAATAGGAGGATATTTATCATTAGATTCCTCACACTTGGAGATTCCATTCAAGAGCAAAATAGTAAAAGTATTCAATGATAAAACTTTGACTTTCCACATTGAAAAGCTCAAAGAAGGTAAATCAACAACTACAGTGAATATGATTATAGAGGAACTATGATATTTGAACTTGATGGAGGAATATCTAAACATGTTGTAGGAGGAAGACCCGTTCTATCTCTAAGACTTCAATGACATGATAAAAAAAGATATGGGGATCTACACAATTGTAAAACCTAAGAAAAGTGACCCCACTCCTCTCCCTCAGGTAGACCAATCTATCGATCGACCAACTATGGAAACTTTTCTTTGACGGTTCTAGATACAAAAATGGAGTCGAAGCATGTATTGTTATAATCTCTCCAACAAGTGAAGAATTTTTTTTCTTATCAATTGACTTGGAGTTGCACTAACAATTAAAAAGAATATGAAGCACTATTTTTAGACCTTAAGAATACTGAGAAGTTGGGTATCAAATAGATTTAGATATTTGGAGACTCTAAATTAATAGTAAACAAGGTCACTAAAAAATGCGTAAGCAAGCAACACTACCTGAAGGCTTACAAAAATAAGGTTTGGGATTTACTTGAGTCCTTTGAATCTTTAAACCTCAAAGCAATTCCAAGATAAAATAACACTCATGCTGATTTATTAGCTTCAATAGGTGCAATTTTTTTCCCTATAAACAACATCATATAGAAGTCCAAAATGGTTAGGCTAATCTACAAGCCTTCCATGCTAGATAGATATACCATTTGACAGTTATTCGAAAATGATCAATAGATAGTATACTTTCTCATCCATGAAATGAATTGCTCAAAAAATAAGACTTCCAAATATGATGAAGATATAGACATGATCTAGTTAAAAAATAACCACATCACAAAAGGGTTGATCACCCTCAAAATCCTATTTGATAACAATAACATGTCAACTAGCCATAAAATGAAAGTTGACAAGCACATATATAGAGAAGCTCAAATGGGACCCGATAAATCTATTAAAGTGGGAGTTAACATTATGGAATAAAAACTTTACCAAATATGGGGGTTATGCAAGGAATATCCCAACATCATAGCTTGGACTTATGGTGACCTTAAAGTTTACTCCAAAAATACTATCCATCATATGATCAAACTTGAAGAAGGTGCAAATCCCTTCCTGTAAAAGCAAAGATCGATGAATCCTAATATTGAGGCTCTAATAAAGCAAGAACTACAAAAAAAATTTGAAGCTAATATTATCTACCCAATCAAGTATTCAACTTGGGTAGCTAACCTAGTCCTGGTTAGAAAGAAAAACAGAGATATCAGGTTGTGTGTAGACTTCCATAACCTTAATAAGGCTTCATTAAATATCATTACCCTCTCCCATAGATCAACCAGATTCTGCATACAGTAGTAGGAGCAAAAATATTCTCACTCCTGGATGAGTTCTCTGGTTACAATTAGGTGTGGATTAAGGATGAAGATCAGTTCAAGACTACATTCAAAACCAAGTGGGGGATATTTTCCTACTAGAGGATGCCCTTCAGATTATCTAATGCTAAGGCAACCTTTCAAAGAGTAATAGACACGGTCTTCGAAGAACTTGTCAACAAAATCATAGTGATATATTTATATGATATGAAAGTGTTCTCCCATAGAAAGGAGGACCACATTGAACAACTTAGGAGAATGTTCAAAAAATGCAGATTTTGACATATTTCTAAACCCAAAGAAACCCAAATTCACTATAGAAGGACTCTTACTCAGCCATGTCATTTCTAAGTTTAGACTAGCTATAGACCCTAACAGGGTGAAAGCACTGTTAGAACTCCCTCTATCTCCTAAAAAAAAGGCTTACAATACTTCTTCGGAAAAATCAAATTTGTGCACAAATTGTCAAACCATGACCAAATATTTGAATAAGGATGCTGAGTTCAAGTGGCCAAACTCAAGGAAATAGGCTTTCCTGTAAATTAAGTAACAAATAGCCCAAACCCCATATTGGTAAACCCAAACTACTCTAGGGGTTTCATCTTGTATGTTGTAGGTGAACAAGAGATTTATGCCACAGTAATCACTCATAAAGGGCCCAACAATGAAGAGAGGCATGTAGATTTCCTAAGTTAGACTATGCAGGAACATGAAGAAAAGTATAACTTCATTGAAAAATAGATTTATGCAATAATTAAGTCTCTAAAAAAGCTTAGGCATTTCCTTTTGTAGATCAGGACTATAGTTTATGTGGTTCACCCCAACGTTAGGAAATTTATCATACAAGGAGAACTTAATGATAAAAGAGCTGGCTAGGTGTCAAATATACAAGAATAAAATGTTGAAATACATCCAACCAAGCTGGTATGAGGTAGAGCATTATACCAAGAACTTGCCAGGAAAGCCTCATTAGAGTACGTAGCTTGCTAAACTTAAGAAGAAGCCTCAACCAATGATCAGTCCTTAGAGCAGCTTGACTGGGCTGATGAACTAATCAAGTACTTCTAGAATGAAAAGTTTCTAGTAGGTTTGAATGCTTCACAGAGAAGAAGATACAGGATCTAGGCTTTAAAATACACTTTGTTACCTAAAGGGTTGTACAAAAAAAAATTTGATGGATTATTGTTGAGGTGTATAAGGGATGATAAAAAATAGAGGATATTGGATGAATTCCATGGGATTCCATCAGGAGGAAACTACTTAGGAAGAACCACTACTTTGAAGATCATAAATACTGGATGTTATTGGCCAACCATTTTCGTAGACACTTTCAAGGTAACAAGAAACTATGAGAAGCTCCAGAGATACATTGGGAGAAATAAAAACATTTCAATACCTCTAAAATTCATTTAGGTTGAAGAACCATTTCAACAATGGGGTTGGATTTCATTGGAATAATAGAGCCCAACTCATCCACTAGGCATAAATACATCTTGGTAGCTACTGATTATTTCACTAAGTGGGACGAAGCAATACCCACTAAGAAAGTAGACCAAAAAGTTGTGATGTAATTCATGGAAAGTTTGATCACAAGGTTCGGCATCCTAGACGCATTGGTCATAAAAAATGGTATGTCTTTCATAGGTTCAAAAATGATCAAATTTACATGTAAATATGAGATCTACTTGAAAACATCCTCGAACTATTATTTACAGGAAAATAGATTAGCTGAATCAACGAATAAAAACTTGCTCCAAATTTTTTTGAAAAATAATTTGAAAAAACTTGTATTAAAACAAAGATCATTTACAAGTTGGGATGAGACTTTTCCCAACCTTATTCAGAGAGAACACGTGTTTATAATAGTAAAAGAAGATTTGCATTGGAGCCAAATCTCTTAAACCATATTTCTACAATGACTGTTCACCTGTTTACAACTATAAAAGAAGATCTACATTGAAAAATAAATCTCCTAAATAGTATTTCTGGAATGGTTATCCAAATTAGCTAAGCACTGGATTTTCTCACCAACCTGCCTAATCATATGATCCTCAATAACCATGTCATTGTGCCACTGAACACCTACCTCCTTCTCAGTACCCATATTAGCCAGGAAGTCTGCCACTTTATTTAGATCTCTACTCACATAAACTGGAATCACATCATCTAATTCCCTCCATAATTACCTAATTTGAGTGACAAGAATCCTCAACCTCCATGTTTTCAAAGCAAAGTTCCTCATTCAATCTAGAGCTCCAACCATTATTTGAGAATCTGATTCTAGGATTATCCTCCTGTGACCTTGTTTTATTGTCCAAATAGAAGCATATTTGATAGCTAAGGCTTCTGCTTCATTGTTTGTGGCTCTTCCCAAGCCTTGTAGTTCCCAATAGAGCACTGTTCCAACATGATTTCGGCAAACAACTCCAATTGCAGCTCTACCCGAATTGCCTTTTGTAGCTCCATCAGTATTAATTTTAATCCAACCTTATGGGGGTGGTTTCCAACTAGCTCTATCCTATCCCTCTTGTACTTCAACTTCCTTTTCCATTGCCCCAATAACAACCTGAGTTAACTCAATAACCACATCTAAATGACCTGCCAAACTCCATCTAAAGAAGAAAAAGTTTCTCTAAAAATTTTAGCATTTCTCTCCAACCACACTTGCCACCAAATAAAGTTTAATCCAAGATCCCAACCAATACAAAGAGCTTTATATTTAAATCTACCCCTCTTCCATATTTCCCAAATATTAATCCGATTCAAATCACCATTAACTTGAATTTTATAATATAAAAACCATCTCTCCCAAATCTAACGCGTGAATGGGCACTCAAACATCAAGTGATCAACTATTTCCTCGCTCTTGTAGCATAAAAAACATTGAGATGGACCAATGATTCCCCTACATCTGAGATTATTAAAATTAAGAATTCCATTATGCATGAACTGCCAGGAAAAAAGTTTACTTTTGGCCAACCCTTGGATTGCCAAATCTTTATCCAATCCTCAACCTGATATGTATGAGGAGGAGGCTCTAGAAGGATCTTATCATATCCATCCTTCACTGTGTAGACACCAAGGCTCCCATATCCCCAAGCTAATTCATCCTCCTTGTCTCTACCTATGAGAAATGTTTCTACCAAGATTTTAGTAATGATGGGTGTCAAATCCGGAGGGATTGAAATTGGCCACTCATCCAACTTCTTAAACTGCTTAAACTTATAATCCCCTAGCTAACTAGTGTTGAAATAAATTTCAATTTGGACCCATCCCTTGGTTTCTATGGTTGTTTTTATTGGTTGCAATTCAAGAAATTTAACAATGATAGGTGGGTGTTGATCCCATGAATCTATCCAAAATTGTGCCTTCTCCCCTCTCCTCACTTTCCAAAATAATATATCTTTTACTACCTGAGATCCTAACTTGAGATCCTACCACACTAAGGATCCATTACCATCCAAAGGGAAATGCCCCACCTCATTTGGGTTTACATGTCCCAAATATTTACTAGTTAAGATTCTACTGAATAAAGAAGTTGGTTGGGAAATCCACCTCCGATAAAGCTTTCTAGCCAAAGCTTTATTATTTAACTTTGATCTTCTCAGTACCAAACCTCATTTTACCTTGGGCTGGCTTACTTTATCCCAACCTACTAAGGCCCATTTCCTCTCTCCTTTTACTCCTTCCCATAAAAATTTTCTAGCCATCTTGTCCAACTCTTTCCATATGGTATGTGGGGCAGCAAGGATAGAAAATTTATAAATTGGCATGGCCTGAATGACTGACTATAAAAAATTTAATATACCCCCATAGCTTAACCATTCGTGAGACCAATGATTAATTTTGTCCTTGATACAATCCAAAATATTCCTCCAGATATCTATTTTTAGTTTTTTAAAATGCAAAGGGACCCCCAAGTATACCACTGGGAGATAAGTCCTTGTGAATCCCAAGATCTCTAAAATTCTATCCTGAAGCATTTGATCAAGATTGAAAAATACCACTTTGGATTTTTTATCATTGATGACTTGGTTTGTAGCCCTAAGATAGACATTAAGTGTATCTTTAATAATTCTTTCTTCCCTGAAGCTGGCCACTCCCACTAATCCTGTGTCATCCACAAACTATAGGTGAGTCAAAACTTCCTCACCCACCTTGATACCTATTAGCAAACCTTGTTGTCTTCTCAAGATGAGTCTACCCAATCCTTCAGCCAATATGAGAAAAATATAGGGAGAGCAAGTATCTCCTTGACGAAGGCCTCAAGTAGCTCCAAACGGTTTCTAGGGAAGACCCTTGATTAACACTGAGTATGTCGGAGTAGAAACACAACTCATGACCCATTCTATCCAATCCTAAGAGAAGCCAAAGGCTTCCATCATCTTTGACAATAAGCTCCACTCCACCCTATCATAAGCCTTTGACATATCTAATTTTATGAACATTCCTCTATTACCAGATGTTTGCATTGAATGGATTGCCTCCTGAGCTAGAACCACACCATCCAAGATCTGCCTACCCTCTACAAAAATCCCTTGCTCTAAGGAGATAATGTTATGTATAAGAGGTTTTAGCCACTTAGCCATTACCTTTGTGATTATTTTATATATGACATTGCATAAGGCAATAGGTCTATAATCTAAAATATGTACCCCCTCCTCCCCTTTTGTAATTAAGGTAATGAAAGTATGATTTAATGCTTTAAGCTTCTTTTACTACCTTTGGACTCCTCTATAACATCCATTACATCCTCCTCCATGTTATCACAAAATGCCTGAAAAAACTCAATTGGAAAGCCATCTTGACCTGGTGTTTTTCGATGCTCATTCCAAAGACTACATTCTTTAGTTCCTCTCTATCAATGGGTTTAAGTAGGGTCTGATTTTCTTCTTCAGAGATAACAAAGGGTATGACAGCAATAACTTCTTTTTGATCCTCTTCATATTGCACCATACTTTCCTTAAATAGTTTAGAAAAATAATCCATTGAATGGAAATGCATACCTGGAATTGTATCAAAGGAGTGTCCGTTCTCATCTTGAAGAGATTCCATGTTGTTCATCTATCTCCTAGCACAAGCAATCCGATGGAAAAATTTGGTATTTTTATCACCTTCTAATAACCAAGTGGTTCTTGCTCTCTATTTCCAATAGGTCTCCTCTTGGTTGTCAATGTCCTCAACCACTTTACGCAATGCATCATCCTATTCTTTGAGCTGCCTGTAATTATTCCTTCCCTAAAGTGTTTTTGAACCTCATCCCATCTGGCCACCAATGGAGCTCTTTGGACCTGGAAGTCTATCTTGTTAGCGTGCCTCCATTGTTTCAGTTGATCTTTGACATAATGAAGTTGTTTGTGGAATCTAAACATTTTTGTCCCATATGTTGGGTGACCTTCTTCCCCAAACTGTGGAATTTTCTTTTTAAGTTTTTCTTTTTGTAACAAAAAGTTTTAAAATTTAAATGGTTTGTGATGTTGCACTATCTTGATCCCTCCTTCCAAAAAAATGGGAAAGTGATCTAAAACTGGACCCTCCAAAATCTGAAATTTTATATTCCATTTTACAAATGCCTCCTCTAAAACCAAAAAATGGTCTAACTTCACCTTCCTGCTATGTGGCTCCCTCCTCTTATTAGTCCAAGTATAGTTGGTTCCAGGGCATTTAATATCCACCAAGTGTAATGTCTGGACTTGGGCAATCATAAGTCGATCCCCTGGGTCCAAAATTGGGGTTCCCCCTTCCTGATCTCTAGAGGATAATTTAGCATTAAAATTCCCAGCAATAATCCAGTCTAAATATTCCCTTGAGACTCTCATGTTATGCACAACTTTCCATTGATGCATCTGACCATATAGGTTTTGAGCCCCATAAAAATTTGTGATTAAAACATGTTCAGCTGTGACATTATTTCTAAAATGTGATGTGAGAACACCCCTACAAGCTATATGTTCTATTGTAGTCCATTCAAGAGAGTTCCAAAGAGTAACTATCCCCCCTGAGGCACCTTAGGTAGCCACTTCCATATGACCAGCACCCCTCCAAATTCTGTTAACTATTTTACACATAAGATCTAACGACATTTTTGTCTCCTGGATAAGCAAAAAAATTGTTTTACATTTTTCTAGGAGTCTTTGAACAACATATTAATGGGTTCTACTATTTAAACCCCTAAAATTCCATGATTGTATAATCATTTGTTACCTTGAGAGCAGTAAAAATCTATTGGCCTCACCGATCCTCCAGTGATCAGTTTGTCTCCTTGAATTGCTATCAATTCCTTATTTGATTTTCTACCCACTCCTTGAGAGTTGCTATTTTTTTATCTCTTTTCCACCTGAGTTATCCCTAAAGTTGGCCTTTCTCTATTCTTTTCTGCTATGCCCATGTTGACATCCTTAATTATTGGTTGCTCTTGGTTATGCACTATCAATGCCCTTGCACTCTCTGACTGCGGTAACTCACTGTACTCAATTACCTGCTCTATGATAGGGGGAGATGAAAGAGGAGCTTGAAGGATAGGACAGAGCTCTATCCTATCCCTCAGTAACTCCCTATTATTTTCATTACTCCCATCCCCTCCTTCCATGAATTGTTCTTCTTGGTCCATTAGTGTCTTAAATATCTCATACCTATTGGAGGGCTTGAGTTGGGTTTGCTCTTTACCATCTTTTTTCTTTTGCCTTCTCCTTATCTTGGTCTGTTAAAAACCATCTCCTTGTGCTTCTTTACCCTAAGAAATATTGGTTGGTTCTTTTTTGATTGTTGACTTACCCTCCTTAGGAATATTTGACATTCCTAGAGGAGCCTCCTTTTTTATGTTTATATTATTTGGGAAAGATCGGGGCAAATACCCATATTATTGGAAAACTCTGCATCTGAAGGGCAATGCATCATAATCCAGTTGTTGAATCCAAGATAGTCCTACAAGTTCAAGTTCCACCTCTATCGGTAGAGGCTGGCTAAGATCCATTTCCACACATAATCTTACATAAACAGTTGTTTTTCCTTCTATTGTGTCTTTGGAAACACCCAAATGTCTTCCAAGGGAATTACTAATAATTTCCAATACCTGCTCACTCCAAAACTCCATTGGAAGTGCATACAAACAAATCCAAACCAGGACAACAGTGGGTTCAATTCGAGGATCAAATCCCACTCTCCACGGTTGAACAAATAATCCTGCCAGACCATGATTCCTCTTTTTTTATTCCAAAGACCTATTTCTATCGGTAAGTGAAGAAAAACTAACAATAAAATATCCATTGCTAATAAACCATAAAGAATACTCACCAAGAGGCTCCCAGTTTTTTCAGACCCAGGAATGCAAAAAATTTAGGGTAGGGTGAATACCCATGAATTTATAGATCAAATCATGATTGGCTCTATATAAAACTATTTCTTCAACCATCCTTTGCTCAATGACAATCTTTGGCCTTGATTCTAACTATGGCAAGCATCCATTAACTCGTTGAGATGTTGATCTATTTCTAGTAGCCGTAAAGAGCATTTTTAATGCAGTTTTTTGTGCTTCTTCAGTCTTTGATGGAGATTTATCCTTTAACAAATCTGCAAAATAACTATGTCTCTCTAGAAGAGGATCCGAAGGTGTCCCCATTGGACCCTCCTAGGGCAAAAATATTGTCTTCAAATCCATAGTAACCAAAAATCTCTTCGACTACCCAACTGATGCCCTAATTTTCTCTCTCCGTCATCATTCTACTCCAAATTTTGAAGTAAACTTTGAAATACAGTAAGATAAGTTGGCACTCTCTTATAAATCAAGCATTATGGGCTAGTAGGATAACTATCAAGAAGTCTATCAACACATATCCCTACTCTTTAGTCTATGACAAAGAAGCAGTTCTTCTGATAAACATATAAATGCTAACTTTGAAGTTGTTCATTCAAACTGGTATAGAGGAGGTAAAGCCAATGGAAAACAAGTTGATCTACCTCCTACAGTTAGAAGAACAAAAGGAACAAGCATACGACTATTACCAAAAACATGTGATCACCACAAAGAAATGGTTTGACAAAAGGGCTAATCTGAGAAACTTCAAAGTGGGAGGCTTGGTTTTGAGGTGGAATGAAAAGAAAGAAAAACATAGAAAACACCAAAAATTTGATGTATTCTAGGAAGGTCCCTTTGAAGTAGTTGAAGAAAAATAGCAAAACTCTTTCCAGTTGAAAAATGAACAACGTCAAGTTCAACCCATTCCCGTAAACCACTTCCACCTAAATTTGTACTATAAGTAAGATGTTTTCCTCTACTTTGAATGTACTATGTGTAAATAGGTTCTTTTTCTTTCCAAAAGCCACTCCAAGATAAATTTTTGTGATGGCACAACATTTCAGCACACAAAATCCACCTCAAAGTAGATTATCACAATGGCATGATGTTTCAGAGTCCAAGGGCCACCTTAAGGTAAATTGTCATGATGGCATGATATTTTAGCTCTCAAGGGCCACCTTGAGGTAAATTATCATGATGACATGGCATTTCGATGCACAAAGGCCACCTCAAAGTAGATAGTCATGATGATACCACATTTTGGCTCTCAAAGGCCACCTTAAGATGAATTGTCATGATGATGTGAAATTTTAGTGCCCATATATTTTGGAAAAAAAAAAATAGTTTTCTTCAAATATTAAACTCCCTACCTATCAAGGCATGGTTGTACCAAGTTATTGGCCTAGAGAAAAGGTTACATGAATTTATTAGTCCATAATTATGGTGAAGCAGCATCGTTAGCCCTAACAAAGTGGTAATGCATGATGATTTTTTTCTTGAAGGTGGCACACAAATCAAAGCATTCAAAAATATTTGGAATTGTTCATGAGGTGTGAACCACAAACCGCATTTAATGCATGACACCTTGGCATGCACATACATGTCCACTTATTTTGTAGAAGTTTTTCCATCACTTCTTTATCCTCTACATTTTTTTCCTTTTTCTCACTATGCTCCTTGATTTCCCTCAAAACCTTTAAGCTCTACTAAGAACGTTCCATTTTTTTTTCTATGCCAAAATCATAGTAGGCAACCATGACAGCTTCTCCTCTAGTCACCAAATGAAAGCACACGTCGACTAAGAGTGAAAATGGTTTCATAGATCCAGACACGCATATTACTGATACCAAGGTAACATGGAAAGACCCAATGTAAATTCAGAAGGACGTATTAGCCAGGGTCACCAATAATGCCACATCATCATGCCCAAGCATGTTATCCTATCATGCCCTAATATCTTGGTACTTATGCACCTAGGTCCACCCCTACCCAAAATTGATTAGAGCTATGGTCGAATTCTATGATGTAAAACATAGAATTGTAAGAAATTCTAGGGGAGAGATCATATTTACTCTCGATGCCGACTCGGTTAGGGTCACCTTAAACTATGATAGAAGGCCCTTGGTGAAACCTATTCCTTTTTATCCCATAAATTTGGCTAAATTATGCACTCCTACCCTCAACATCAGATTATCTCTGCAAGAGCATTTGTTAGAACCTCCTCCTAAGGAAATCATGTTGAGATCTTTGATTCTCCTATCTAAATTTAATAACAAGGAGATTTTTCCATGTTGGCCATGGTGGTAGGGTTAGATACCGATGCACAAGTCTATGGATGGAAATTTGTGGTGGCACAATGCATATCGAATCCCAAATTCTATGATGCTACATGTGTAGACCAGAATATAGAGCCACTCTTCTTCGATTGGATAATATACCTAGCCTAGCAGCTACATGCAAGCCTATTCAAGATTCAAAGACATCTTCCTGATGCCTTCAGGTTTTCTTCTTATCTGGTATGAATTTTATTTTACTTTTAGGCAAAGAATATAGATTTCATCTCTACTAAACAAAGACACCAAAATGGAAACAACTTGCCTGTGTATGAGTGGACATCGTTCCTCTTGAAAGTAGAATCATACTACCATTTCAATATGGAATTATTGGGTCCTGCATTAAAAATCATGTATAGCACTATGTCGAGAATTCCCTAAAAAATACATGATACTCTACAACACATTCACACAGAATAAGGGGATTGGTTTATTTTGACCCAAGGAGTGGTCGTCAGATTATACGGCTTCACAAGGAAGTCCTTTTTGATACATTATTATGTCACTGAATTATTATTCACTCTGGAATATGTGAGGTAAACTGAGTATGTCAATTACAAATTCAGCATAGGTTTTTATAAGATGAGTACATGCCTTATTCCCTTCCAGTTTGTAGGTGTATCGGTGTCGAAGAAATGGGACCATGAGCAAATTGCTCGAACTCTAAAAAATTTGAAGCTGATTGAGTTACCATAGAAATAGAACTATAATCCTATAGATAGATTTGGTCAAAAGTGGGTCACCCTAAATCAAGCTTCCTTTAAGAGATTTCATGCATCAAATAGGAAAATTGAGAGACAAGATAGGAAAAATGAGGAGGATGAACCGTTAGAATGGAATATGGAACATATGTAGCCATTACCTCTGTGGTATGATTTCTATGAACATCTAATAGACTAGAACCCTGATGTGAACCCAACCCATAAGTTGGATGCAAATTTTATTGATAGGATGAACAAAAAGAGGACATATTGGGATTATGCCAAAATATTAGCATGGTGGCAAATGAGATGTTAGATACAAACACATACCATATATGGGACAAATATCCATAAGTTTTCCAAAAGGTATGACAATCACCACACCACATGCTCCAACACTCTCATGGATAAATTACCTCTAGGCATCAATGGTATCCCCATTAAGCCCATTGCATAAAAAATAGATGCTAGCAAAAGCAAAGGAAAAGAGATTACCACCAAGCAAAAAAAAGCTCCAAAAAAGGTGTAGCACCTATCCAGGATGAAGCAGAGAAATCCACAGGAGAAGACACTCTAGATGAATTACTGCACAAAGTAGGAATCATATTTTTGCTTGGTATCATTCCCCTTTCTCCCCTTCTTTTATTAGTTGTTCTTTTTACTCTATTACTCAATGGATAAAGGCTCTATTTTATAACATTCCATTAGAAGAATTACCCCAGGAGGCACCAATAATGTTGGTCAAAATAACCACATATAGGGGAGTAAGGAGTAGTCTTCTTGAAATTTCACTAAGTATAGAAAACAGTTGCGATAGTGCAACATTTTTGGGTCAAGGGGCCAAGTGAAGAATAAAAGTCGTGAAAACGTGACATTTTGAATATAAATATGAGCTAATGAAAATAGCCATGGCAGTGCAACATTTTGAACCTGAAGGCGAAGCTAAGGATAATAGTCATGATGGTGCAACATTTTTGGGTCAAGAGGCCAAGTGAATAATAAAAGTTGTGACAGTGCGATATTTTGAAGATAAATACGAAGCTAAGGAAAATAGCCACAACAACATGACATTTTGAACTTGAAGGCGAAGCTAAGGAAAATACTCGTGACGACATGACATTGTTGGGCCAAGAGGCCTAGTGAAGAATAATAGCCATGAAAGTGTGACATTTTGAACCTGAAGGTGGAGCTAAGTAAAATAGTCATGACGATGCAACATTTTTGTGCCAAGAGGCCAAGTGAAGAATAAAAATTATGACAATGTAACATTCTAAAGATAAAGATGAAGCTAAGGAAAATAGTTGTGAAAATGCGACATTAAGGAAAATGAAGATAAATATGAAGCTAAAGGTACAGTTAAGTAAAATAGTCATGACGACACAACATTTTTGGGTCAAGAGGCCAAGTGAAGAATAAAAGTCATGACAATACAAAATTTTGAAGATAAATACAAAGCTAAGTAAAACAGTTGCGACAACGCAAAATTTTAAACCTGAAGGTGGAGCTAAGGAATAAACATCATGACAACACAATATTTTTGGGCCAAGGAGCCAAGTAAAAAACAAAATTCATGACAACGCAACATTTTGAGACCTGAAAGCAGAGCTAAGAAAAATAGTTGCGATGATGTGACATTATTGAGTAAAAATATAGTCAGGCCATGACATCTCCAAGGAGATATAGGAAGATTAATGTAAAAAGATCTTAACTATTTCTAGTTGAAGATTCCATGCTCTCCTCGCTGCCTCTCTACCAGAATGAGCCTACAAGCACATTATTGTAACAACTTTTAGTTTTTATGTTATGTAAAACTATTATATATAGGATGAGCAACCTAAAAAAATTGTCAGCTCTTAGATATTTACAAGGTGATGTACACAGACTTATGAAAGCTAATAAAATATCATCCATTCTAGTTTCTGGCTCACTGGTGTGCAGGGTTATGCATAGCAGAGAAAATTTGTCATTGGAAGTGAAAATTAGCATTTTCAAAAATTCAAATTTGTAAAATTTTGGGGACTCGGATGTCGACCATTTAGCCAAATATTTTTGGGACAAATAAATTTTAGGTGTCGATTCACCGTGCTTTGATAAGATTATCATGGTTATTTTGAAAATTTTACAAGCAATCCTGCCTAAATAGAATATTGTTTTTGCCCTAAATTTTTTAAATTTCTAAATTATCCTACCCAACTCACCAAGTATACCTCTATATATAATTAACACCCTAGGGATACATTTTCATTTTTGGACCTTGTTCTACACCCGATAGATATATTGACCTAGTTCTGCACAAGACTAAAACCATTTTAGCACCATACTAGAACCTTTATAGATCAAGGCAATATCTGATCCATTTATGTACCATACCAAAACCTTTTTTGCAATCGTATGAGACCAGTTTTGTAACCGTTTGATAATAGTTCTATAATTAAAAGGAATCATTTCTACAACTAGAAATTGTTTCACAACTAGCACCTATTGTGTAACCAATTAAAATTATTTTGCAATAGGAATGTATTCTACAACCAGTAGGAACCACTTCTACAATCGTTCAAAACCATTTTGTAAGCAAACCCTACTTTACAACTAGTAGAACCACTTTTGCAACTAGCTAGAATCATTTTTTAAGCAAACCCTACTCTACAACTAGTAGGAACCACTGCTACGGCTGTTCAAAACCACTTTTGCAATCGACTGAGACCATTTTGCAAGTAGACCCTAGTTTGAAATTGGTTAGAACCACTTCTACAACCGTTTGGCACCTATTATGCAACCGAATGAAACCATGTCTGCAACTAGAACTTGTTCTACAATTGAAACCTTTTTTGCAATTGGATCCTATTCCACATCAGATCACCGAGCCTCTTTTTGCACTAGGTTGATTTTTGAAACTTGTTCTACATCCAGACCTCATTCTACACTAGGTTCTCTTTCACTGCTCTACCTTCCATGTTTTTCTCTATTTTTTCATGTTTTGCATGTTATCCCCCATTTTATATCTTTCTGTTAAAAGTCTTTGATTCTTTATGAATAGGTGAACCGAAGACATTATGATTCTCTATTTTTAGTCTATTTTGTACCATAATATTATATTTTTTGACATGTATCTTTAATGATTTTTCAATCCTATTTTGAACCAAACCAATATCTGAGCCCTCTTCTACATCCATATGGTCATTGCTCTATTCCCATGTTTTCTTTGTTTTGCCCTATTTTGCATGTTTTAAAACTCTTTGATTCTTAGTTTCTATTCAGATATTTTTTCCTTACTAATATTATACATGTGTAAATGCTTTGGTTTTCTAAAGACATATTGCTGCTCTGTTTCTCCGAATAATGATATTGATGCTCTAGTTCTCCAAATATTCTTCTAAAAAGAATATCCTCAAATATTTTATCCAAAATTTGAAATGCAATGAGCCAATGACATCCATGCAAATTCAAGGTACAAATGATTTTTGACTTCCCATTATGTGCTTTATTGACAATATGTATATTTTTCTATATATTTTGTTTAATCCAAGAATGATAAAAAATATTATGGTATGCTACTATGTAGAATACCTTGTCGATCCTGATATGGCTCCACTTGAATATATTCCCCAACAAGAGATGCCTTCTAATGAAAATCCCCTTGATAATGAAATCCAACAAACACTTGAAGACAACCCTCAAAATGTCATTACAATTGAAAATGAAAGTGATAAATCAAAATCATTACAAGCTTCATATGAATCTTCAAGCAAAAAGTCTAAAAAAAGAAAAGCATCTAACTGGATAATTGGAAGGGGATTTAAGAATGAATGGGAATAAATATTTCCTTGGCTTGAGCCTATCCTAACTGAGGATAACCAAATTGATGAAAATAATGTAGATGCAAAATTTGTAGTTGGAGACTTGGTAAGGATCATAGGTTGCAAAATAAGATTGATACAATTGAAAAACATGCTGGAAAAGCTTATGTAAAAGTTATAAAAAGTAATTGTGAAGTTAGTAAAGAAGTTAAGTGGAAGGATGCATCAAAATGTATGCATTTAAGATATGTTATAGAATATGACAATCACATAAAGAAACAACAATATCTTGTTGAGAAAGGTGGAACAATTGCATCCCAATTTCATAAAATTTAGAAGACCATCTTAGCTTCAAAAAGTATGCAGTTTTTTTGTTGTTTTTAGTATTCTCAAGAAAGGTATACCAATGTTCAATTTTATTGATTATAAGTAGCTATTACACCAATTTAATTTGCAAAACCTTCCTAATTCCCATTGGTCAGATCGAAGTGGTTGGGAAATGGCAAAATGTCTATCTTTAGTTGAGAAAGATAATATAAGGGAGCAAGTAAAACTTTCTAGATTCATTTCACTTTCTATTGATGAAGTAACGGTTGTGGACAACATATCTTGGATTTGCATGCATGTTTACACATTTCAAAATCATATAAGGAGACTTATTTTTTGGGAATACAAAATATTTTTGAGAGTTCAAATGCAAAAAATATTTATAATGTTGTTGTCAATAGTTTAAAGAATATTGTAGGAATGAATGATATAGACAGCAAAAAAGTTAATTTGCGTTGGATCTGATGGTGCTACTATTATGCAAAGGCACAAGTTTGGTCTTTGTGTTTGACTACAAATCACAATTGCCCCATATATGATTCCCATTCATTGTATGGCTCCTAGAGTGAATCTTGCATATAAAATCGCGAGCACATTTGCAAATATTTCTAGAGTGGAAGACCTTATTTGTGAAATTCATTATTATTTCTCATTCAACCCAAAAATATTTACAGAGTTTCAACAGTTTGCACTAGGAGTTACAGAAGGAAAAAAATGTTAAAAGATGTGGATACAAGATGTATTTCACTGTATCAACCTGCTCAAAGAGTTTTTGTAGAATATCAATCATTGATGGGGTTTATGCATGCAAATCGTAGGATAGTTGATAAGGTAAAATATATGTTGTTCCATTTGAATGACTTGGAAACACTTTTGATATTATGTGGTATTATTCCAATGTTATAAAAAATGAACATATTAATTAAACTTGCGCAAGAGAGATCCATCTATATCACTAATTTCATAAGGATGAGACAAAAAATATGCGTGCTTATTGATACATTATGTGTCTAAAGAAAATTTTACAAAACCTTGGTTTGATAGATGGAATAAATTGATAAACATGAACAATCCAAAAAGATTTTTGAAGTTAGATATCAATGATAATATTTGTATTAATGGTCATGAAAATATGGTACCACTTTATTGTTTTGAAAGGCAATCAAGTATAGTTGTGGAATATTTTGAAGAAGTTCCTGTAACACACAATAGATTTCATGTTATTGTATAGAAAACTAAGTGTAATTTATTAAAAATAGCAAAATATTTGACAGGTGAGATAAGATAACGGTTTTAGAGAGATGAGTTGCTTGAGGCCATGGGTGTGGTTAACCCCATGTTTTGGGATCCTTGTACTGAATACAATTATGCAAATGAGTTGTTTATTAAATATATGGGTAACCTCATTAACATTTTAGTAAGAGTGTGGAAGTTAATGGTGTTGAAGTTAGAGGTATACTCAATAGTGATCTTTTGAAACAACAGTCATCACATTTTGGAAGAAAATTGGTTGTGCAAACATCACTTATGATAGGTGTCCATGAGATTGGTTCCAGTACACGTTTATGGTTAAAATTGTATCCAAGTACTGTCTTATAAGATACAATAACTGAATACTTTAATTTATATGAATTATGTGAAACAATGATTTTGGGGATAGTCAAAGAAGAAAGAGTTTTCAGTGCCCTTTATTTTGTTAAATCTAAGCTCCATAATAGAATTGGAAAAAATTTAGAAAATTGTTTAAGAATTTATGTGTCTTCATATCAATTAGATAATTTTTTGTATGACAAAGCTTTGGTACATTGGAGTTCCTTGGCAGACAGAAGAGGTACGACGAATACGATCGATAATGATGATGATGATGCTTTCAGTGATCAGATGGTGGAGACACAAATTTTTGCTATGCTTCATAATTATTCTGGACAAGCTAATATGTTTTAGCTACCTTAATGATAATTATTCCATGATTATCAAATGAATTCTTCTCCAAAATTATCAAAAAAATTATTTTCCTCTATGAAGAAGTCTGCCAAAAAATCAATTTCCATAAAAGTAAATTGTATTTCCTCAATACTCCTTTGAGAATACAGACACTGATTGCAAGAATTATTCATTGTTCCATAAGCAGTCTACCTTATTCATACCTTGGATTACCTCTTTTTACTAGAAATGTCAAGGATAGTTTATGGGATAATGTCATTGAAATATTACAAAAGAAGTTGTCCACATGGAGAGGGAATCTTCTATCACAAGCTAGTAAAATAAATTTAACCATGGCCTGTATTCAAAGTATTCTTATCTATTTCTTATCCTTATTCAAAGATCCTATTTCATTTTACAACAAAATGGAGAGAATTCAAAAAAAATTCCTTTGGATAGGATCTAAGAATAAACACAGATTTCATATGGTGG
This sequence comes from Wollemia nobilis, assembly GCA_028583015.1. Taxonomy (NCBI): domain Eukaryota; kingdom Viridiplantae; phylum Streptophyta; class Pinopsida; order Araucariales; family Araucariaceae; genus Wollemia; species Wollemia nobilis. The sequence continues at coordinate 5,406,221 of JAQPPZ010002224.1, forward strand.
CCTGGGACAAAGTGTGCAAACCTAAATATCAAGGAGGCTTAGGACTCAAACGGATTTCACTTCTTAACCTTTCACTCCTCGCTAAGCAAGCTTGGAGACTTATTTCCAATGAAAAGGTTGAATGGGTCAAAATTATCAAAAGGAAATATCTTCAGGAATTTGAGTTTCTTCACGACCAAGTACCTTCTTGTGGATCGGCTTTCTGGAAATCCATTTTTGAAGCTTGTTCCTTGGTGCAAAAAGGAACCCAATGGAAATTAGGTGACGACAAGTCAATTTATTTCTGGGATGATAAGTGGTTAGGTGATAATACTCTCAGCCAGATTCCTATGTTCCAAAGGATTATCAACATCACCAAACAATTATATGGTCCTTTACTGGTAAATTTCATGACTTCCACTAATGGGATTATGAGGTGGAAAGAGGTTAATGTCCCAAAATTTGACAATGAAACTTTATGTTTAAACACCCAATTGTCTTCCATCATAATACCTGTGATCACTTCTGAGGACTAGCCCATTTGGGAACCCACTGATTCAGGGGCCTTTTCTGTCAAATCTGCTTACTTACTTTCCCTCAAAAACCATGATAATTCCATACCTTTCAAGCTTATGTGGACCAAATATTTGACTCCCAAAATTGCTTCCTTTTCATGGCTTTGTATTCAATACCACCTCCTAACCACTAAAAATATCATGAAAAGGGGTATTATGCTTCCTAATAGATGCTACATGTGCCTCTCTGATTGGGAGTCCACTTCTCACATTTTCTTGTTTTGTCCTTTTTTAATATTAGTGATTAATAAGCTTCTTCAAAGCTTTCAGTTGGATTGGGCCTAACCTCCTTCCATTGTTGAACTTTTCCATCAATGGCATAACACTTTTAAAAATCATGTGCTCAAAGGACTATGTAAATTTAGTCTTCAGCATTATCTGTGGCAAATTTGGTTGGAGCACAATAGAAGGATTTTTGATAAAAAAACTACTCAGGCTGACCTTATAGCCAATAAAATTATCCTTTTTTCCAAATAAAATTCTCTTGCTACTCCTTTCAATCCTTATCCTTGTCCTCCCACTGAGAAAGGTATTCTCAATTCTTGCCATATCTTCCTTGATACCTCCAAATTTGCAGGTCCTTCAAATCCAATAAGTAATGTCAAATGGATTCCCCCTCTTGTTGGATGGGTCAAATTAAATTTTGATGGTGCTACCAAAGGAAATATTGGCATGGGAGGCTAAAGGAATTCTCTGTGATCATCTTGGAAATCCTATATTTGCTTATTTAGAGCCTCTTGGTGTTATAACCAATCACTACACTGAAGCTAGATCATTTTGGAGAGGCCTCCAATTTGTCAAACATATTCTAGGAAACATCATAGTGGAAGGAGATTCTCTAAATATCATTAAGTACTTGAAGACATCAAAGCCTTACAGTTGGAGGACCAGATCAATGGTTGAATATTGTAAGCAAATTCTTCAGTGGTAACATAATTACATTATACAACATGCTTACAGAGAAGCCAATACCATTGCTGATAGACTTGCTAATATTGGGGTCAGTGCCCAAGGACTTCTAACGTGGACGAATATCCTACCTTTTGAGGTGGATGATCTTCTTAAATGGGACCAATGTCACATTAACAATGCTGAGCCCTAAAAATTATTTCAAGGTTTTTCCTTGTCATTCCCTATTTCATGAGAAGTCCAAGGTTAGCATTTCTATCCTTTGGATGAGTCTTAATTCTACCACCTTTATTTACATTGGAAATTGGCTCCACGAAACTTTTTATTCCATTTTCCAACCCCACACCACCTATACTAAAATTTACAATATTTTTTGGGTAATTGATTGCTTTTGTTACCCCAAGGTGAATTTTAGCACGAATTTTAATCATTTGATTTTTGTATGCCTTGATATGTGTAATATCCTATCCTCGAGATCCATCTTTAACCTTTTTGGCAGTCGCTTATTCCCAAAATCTGGGTCTCATGTCAAGGTTTCTTTTTGGTTAAGCTTCCTTTGCATATCGAATGGCCAAACTACTTTTTTTAACCTCCTAAGCTCTATTGGCTGGCCCAACAACCAACACTTAAATTTTTGTTATGACCTTTGCCCTAGCCAATCCTTGCATGGTGAAGGTTTCATTTCATTTTCAACGTCGCCTTTCTAGTTTCATATCAGGAGTCCTGCCAATAGTGCCACCCTGTAATTTGATTTGTCACATGCCTTGTTCACTATTGAGCCTTTTCCTTCCTTTCTTGTCTTGCCCATTCTGATCCTTTTGCCTAACCTTAATTTGCACCATTTCTTTCTAGCCACCATGAAAGACAACAAGCCTATCTACATCGAACCAGTTGTTCTCGAGCTTAACCCTATGATTAGAGATTTATGGAAAGACAAAACCAATAGCGCCCTGATTGAGTTCTTCAAGTTATTTACTGGGGTTGATGACAAAATTATGAAGGCCTTTGTTGAAATGTGGAACAAGGTTTTCATCACGATCCATTATGTTCAATTCCACATTTCATTTGAGTTGATGGAAGATTTAACAGGTCAACACTTGGAAGGCAAAGTCATCCAGCACAACAAACACAACTGGGACACGAAGCTGATATTCTTCGATAAGAATTCAAAAGTTTACAAAAACCACAAAAAAGGTTTGCTTTGTGAACATATCTCCCCTCCTTTGCAGCAAATCCTTGTTCCTGTAATGCAATACTTAATGTGTGATAACCTCGACTCACAACTGTGTTGTTTCCACCTAGCTTATGTCAACCATTTTCATGATGCCAAGGCCATGAATATTCCTGCTATAATTTTTTGGTCTATTGATTACACCATTGTGTCTACCCAAAAAAAGGAATATGTCTTACCCAGCCACCAAGGGCTTTTCAAGGTCCTATATCATTATCTCCTCCTAAAATTCCCTAAAGGTAATATTCCCACCCATGACTCTGAGTAGGAGAACTCTTCCTCTAATCTGAGCCCCAAAGCCTCTAATTCCAAGAGGAAGTACAAAAATGATAAGCCCCATCCTGTTACTAAGAAGAAGATTAAAATTGAAACCACCCTTGTCAGAATTTCCCAGATATTGAAGCTCAAAGAATTATCTAGAACCCCACCTTCAATTTCAGGCAAACCTTCTAAAGCTCAATCTTCCTCCCCTGACCTAGTGGAAAAATTTCTTCACAAATTGGTTGTTCATGCCACAACTACCTCTATTATTCATTTGGAGATGGCTCATACTGCTATTGGTAAGGCTATTGCTAGCCTTAAATAATAGAGGCATAATATTAGCCTTTTGTTCTTCTGTGATAACTTCAATGAGACCTCCATGATTTCTGCTGCTGAAGCCCCTTCTGACACCAAAGGAGGCATCAAAGATGAAGATGTGGTTAAATATGATGATGTCATGGAAATTGCTAAGGAAGCATGCCTTGAAGGTCTGAAGGACAACCCAAAAGACATCCTGAAGGATGAAGCAAAGGACATAGCTCTAGAAACTGATGATAATTCTGCTCTACAAATTGACGTCAATCCTTGATTGCGTCTGTGACTCTTTGCTATTTTGGATTTTTGATCATTCCTTTTGTTTGAACAATGCTCCTCTGCTCCGAAGGACTGTTGGTTTTTGTTAAAGGATGAAGGGTGTCAGTATCTATTTTTTATCCTCTTTGTTCCTCTATCCCTAAGGATGTCCTCTTTTGGTTGTACTGGCCTTTGGCCTTCTAATTTTGTATTGTTTTGATCAGGCTAGTTTTGTTGTGTTCTTCTTGGATCCTCTGATGTAAAAGGTGTTGGGGTGCCTTTCAAATACCCTTTTTGAAATAAAATTAATTAACCTACCAAAAAAAATAATTCCATGATTTCATTGACATTGATAAACATGAATTGATTTGATAACATATTTCACAATATTGTTCCAGATTTATAATATTTCAAAGAATTGTTGATTTATTTCACATTATAGTTTTAAAAATTACATGTCTTATATCTTATTGTGGTTTTTAAAATTGTATGTTTATGTCTTAATGTCTCAACTCTCTTAAAAATATTTATGTGTCATTTTTGAAATCTTATTATTGGTATATTATTGTTGATCTATAATGTTATCTATAATGCTTTTGTTGTTTGATATGAACATAGTGAACAATATTAGCCAAAAATAAACTAAAATAGCAACACAAATTTATAAATGCAAACAAACTATGAATGATGGAAAACACAATATGATAAAATATCATTTTCATTAGTTTGAATAGAAATATATTACATCGTACAAAATTGTTGACTACAATCAACTTGATAGCATATTACACTATCAAACATTTGATTGGTGCTTTGTTGCTTCACTATCAGTTGGAGTTGGTGTTTCTTTTCCTTTATCTGCTTATGTGATAATATCTTCTGGAAATGCTCCAAATCTGACTAGGTCGTACTTTCACAATACTCACCACCAATGTTGCTTCTTATTCGTTTGGATCTTCAAGTATTGTTGAAAGCGTTTCTTTTGTTTTATCAAGCACCTTATTCGGATCTTCTTTGATCCTATCCTTGATGTATTTTTTTAAACGATTATTTTCTAATATTTTTGCTTGCATTTTATTTTTCATTTCCATTGCATTATTCAAAAATGTCTTCGCCCTATTAATATTGACATCCATGCTCTTAACCTGTATTTTTTAGTTTTAAAAATTTGATTGCAAAAACAAAGTGAAAACATAATTCAAAAGGGTTATATTGAAATTATTACATATTTTCAAGAAATATAAAAATTTAACTGCAATAGAAAATTGAAACATAAAAAACTTTTTTACCTCGACCATTTCCCTTGCAGCCTCAACAACTACAACTTTGTCCTTATCAGAAGCCCAATGGTCATAAAATGCTTGGGCTTCAGCATTAATGTTATCCAATCTACCAACAACAACATTTAAAAAATTATAATCATAAATAAAATCAGACTTTACTGTTCCTGATGTGGCCTATTTTAGCAGGCCATCAAGCATTTCTGGTTCATATTTAACCAAAGAATATAAAGAATCTCTTTTTTGCATAATTTTTATATCGGGTATTAATTTTCTTTATAAGGACCTTTACTCGATATTCCCATTCCTTCATTTCCTAAAAATATTTAAGCACAACCTACTTAATAGTTGCTTCAGTATTTTCAAACATTAGAATATTTTAATTAAAATTTACAATATCATCCTCAAGTTGAGGACCCTAAGGATGAGGGTTGTCTCCTTGAGATGATGACAATGATGTCTGCTCAACTACAGGGGTAGGGGATTATCATTTTTCTGCTTGAACCTATGGTTCATAAAACACATCTATTGCCTTGAAGCCTATAATGTTGCCCTATAAAAGAAAATCATCATCAAGATGAATAGTATCCAATCCCTCGGTTGAAAATTTTGGTGCCTATGAATTTATGGTAAATGTAAATGATGATCAACCATACCCAGAACCTGGTGTTGGCATATGTGATCTCTGTGAGTGTGATAAACCATGCCCAAAAATTTATGCAGTCCTTTGTGATCTTTGTGAAAACAATTATTTTCCAACACAGACTTACCCTCACATTAGTGAAGGTTGTGTCTATCGTTGATGTGGTGTAATTGGTGGTTATGGTGCAAGCGGTGGGTGTGATGCAAATGATGGTTGTAATGGAGGCGGTGGTGGCATATGGCATCTCACTTGTGATGTTTGTACTTGTCATTGATTTTGAGAATCAACTAAAAACAAACAAAAATATTTTGTTACAATTTTTTAAAAAATAAAATAGAACAAGTTCTTGATTTAAATTATCTATACATAGATTTACATGAAAACAATGAAATGTGTTGAATTTGAGTTTCAATGGGGGAGTGGTTGGATACACTAGATTCAGCCTACACTTTTTTTGCATACCTAGATCTACAAGAAACCCTATAAGTAGTGGCTTGTCTATAATGTTTATGCAGCCTTTGCAATAGTGTCGCTTCTGATCTTGTGTCTTCCTAATCACCAATTTGTTTTGGCATGTGACCCCTATTGGTAGCATCATGTTTACTCTTTGTAATGGATTCCTTACCCTACATATAGATGAAAATAAAAATTTAAAAAAGGAAATGTGATAAAATATAAAATAGTATGTCAAGGTCAAAGATGCAGTTATTACCTTCAATTCCTCTATTGATATTGCAATAGCCTGTAGTGTTGCATGCACTATAGTTGGTACAAGAGTTGTTTGCAAATTATGAAAACACTCATAATAGAGTGCTAAAAGGAAATTAATAGTTCCCAAAATGGGTTTTATTGCTGGTTTCCATTTGTATGGTGTGTAACTTGGCCTTGATCCGATCCGAAATATAGGTGAACCAAACAAACCTTTGATTATGCTAATATTGAACAATATAAGCCAGTGCCTAAAACAGAATTTCCAATCTTCCCATCAAAATTAGTCTAGCATGGAAGAACTAAATATTGACCTTCAGAGTTTTATGGTTAACATCATTGATTGATAACCCTCTTTTTGACTTGGTGGCAGAAGATGCAAAAACAAAATTAGATGACAATTTACAAATTTGAAACTTTGGATATTAATAGAATATAATTAACAAGAATTACACCTACCAAATACCCTGATGATAAACTATATTTGGTTTTGATGTGTGATTTTTCATATGGATATAGTTGCAACCTCATCGACAATTTAGGAAAATCAATGAAAGGAAGACTTGTCAATCTGTTGATATCTATAGGGGTGATGGTGAAAATCATATTTCTATTTCATACTTTTATTCTCACTATAGCCCTGTCATGGTCATAACTAGCAATGATATATTGAAGGACTTTATCTATTCTAAATTGTGGCATTGAAAGCAAGGTTGTCAAACTTGCATTATTGAGCCACGTAAAGTCCATACTTGGGGTTGTCATTAAATTTGAAATCATAAGGCAAGAAATATTATTGAATTTTGGTGCAAGGGTGGAAGAGGTGGCCATAGTAAGAAGTTGAAATCCAAAGAAAAAGGATTGAAAATCATAAGGTTGATTAGAAAGGTTAGCGCTAGTTGTTGTAGTCAGAAAAAAATGGAAAAAATGATTGTTGATGCTCTTTTATAGATTGAATAAATAGGGTTGACACATGGTAGCATTGTATTGTACATGCAGTTTTGTTGAATGAACTTATGAAATGTGGAAGTTAAATCTACATCTAGTATGATACCAGACCAAAATTTGCATTAGGCTCGATACGGGATCAGATTTTGCATCCAGTATAATGCTAGACCATATTATGCATCTGATCGTGGATCGGATCATATTATGAATCCGATGTCAAATCAAATGTTATTATGCATTCAGTCGGTGATCAGATCATATTATGCACCTGGTCTGAGATTAGATCATATTATGCATCAGGCCCAATACCGCACCAAATTTTGCATCTGATACAATGTCGAACCATAGTATGCATCCGGTATCAGATCAGATATTATGTATCTTGTGTTAGATTAGATCCTATTCTGCATCTAGTCAGTGATCGGAACATATTGTGCACCTGGTCTGAGATCGGATGCATAATATGATCTAATCCGAGATCAGACAAAATTTTGCATTTGTTCTAGGATCGGATCATATTATGCATTCGATTGATGATTGGATCATATTATGTATCTGGTCGAATATCGGATCATATTATGCATTCGTACCGAGTTTGAATCATATTATGCATCCAGTTTGAGATCGAATCATGATTTGTAACCTGGATGATGTCATCGAAACTCCTTTTTCACCTAGTCCAGTAAGAACTTTGAAATTCACCATTTTTTGCCAATTTGTTTTGAAAAATTCAGGTCATTCGCCATGCTATCATACATGCAGTTGGACAATATTTGTCGAGTTTTCACAATAGATTCATCATTTTTACAAGTACCTTTCAGATCCTACCCCTTATGCATAATATTTCTACTATGTTCTCAAGTATGTATGGATTGTTGATAGCTACTTAAAGTTAGGTTGAATGTAACTTGCTTTAATTCTTATTCTAAATTTCTACAGTAAATTCTGTTAAATCTAAAATTAACTATTCCATTAGGCTTATGCTTGAGTAGATTTTTACCAGAGGATTAGTTGCTCTGTTTTGATGCTTTAAATATATGCTTTTATAAAAAATGTTATTAAATTTGCTTTGTTGTTATCTAATATGTACCTTTAAGCACTTCTAGCAATAGCTATATTTCCCTCTATTTATGCATTTACTTCTCTCCCCCTTTTTCCAAAGAAGCAAGGAACCAACCTGCTCTAGAGATTGAATTGGGTAAACACTTTTTTAGCTCGGTCTTTCATGTTGGCAAAGTCTTGGGTGCAAACATAACCAAAGGTATATTTTGCTCCAATAGTACACCAAGTGTATCTGCACCCATTACCTATACTATTTCTACTACTCCTATAGGGCCACCACCATTGAACATCATGGCCCAACCACCACTAGCTGTATGGTATGGAGTATGTAATATTTCCTTGAACATAGCTAGAGATATTCATGATATACCCAAAAACATTGAGAAATTCTTGCCCAAGTTTAAAAAAGAAGGTCTTAGGAAAATCGAAGAGCATATTCAAGCTTACAAGGATTTTTTAATTAGAATACAAGTATATCATGAATATATCACTCATATACTATTTCCTATGATTTTGGATCAAATATATTATGAATGGTACATCAATTTACCTAATGGATCCATTATTTCATGGGTTCAACCTTGAAAATGCTTTTGTCAATAAGTTTAGGTTGCCTTTTGATCCCACTATAATTTACCATCAATTTGTGACTTCCAAAAGGGTACCTAATGAGCTTATTAGAATGTTTAATCAAAGATTTCAGAAAATTTATTCTAGATCGACTCGCCATTTTAACATAGATGCTACATTTTCTTTGTAAATATACTTTGGGGCGTTAGACCCCATGACTACCATGTTCGCTAGGATAAATCATCAAGTTACTAATTTAGCCCAAGCCTACACAAAATCCATGGTCATAGAACAACAAATGACACCCCAAGGTGTTGGGATACCCCAACTACCTATGGTAGGACAATTTGGTCCTTATAGTCAGTTTTCTATGATGAATCAAGTCAGGGCACCTCAAATGCTAATTATGAATGCCCTACCATACCATAAATATTATCCATTAATGCCCACTCATCAATCCATTACCACCTATACAAATACATCCATTATGTCTATCACACCATTGCTCTTAGATAATCAGATGGCTACACAAGGATTCAATGCGATCAATGCTCAGGCTTTGGCAAAATTTCCTATGACCACACCACTTTAGAGCATGAATCCTTTTTTGAGCTAAAACATTCATAATAAAACCTTGATGCCAAGTCAAGATACTTCTAGTATTGGAAATCCTTTTGGACCCAGTACCATAACACCTCAGCCAAAAGAATCTAATTCCAAATTTGAGAAATTAAAGAAAATGTGTCTCAATTTGAGTAATGACATGGTATAGATGCAGAAGCACAATTTAAAAACTCCTCATTCTAATAGAAATTTCAATAACCAGAGGAGGTCATGGAATACTAAGCCTAACAATTGGGGTGTACCTAACCCCATATCCAACCAAGCTAACACTTTTGCAAGCCCTAGTAGATCTGATTCCATTATCATTCTTTTCGATTTTGCTTGGGAAAATGGATGTAGGTTGCATAACACCAAGGACCATAGTGATAAGGAGTGTCCAAATATTTCCAGATACACAAACTGCTTGTAATATCAAGTCGATGACTTAGAGTTAGTGCCAACTAAGGGTCCACATTATCTTTCTAAGGGGAAGGAAACTACTTTAGTAGCTAAAACAATTCACTATCAATAAAGTGAGGAAGAAGAAGAGGATAATAAAATATTAGGAGAGGATGATGATGAAATCATAGAAGACAAAGTCCAAGTTGTTAGGTATTTTAGGAAATGGAACCATGGTTATTACATGAGAAGTAAATCCAAGACCCCCAAAACATCCTCCACTACACCAAAAAATTTCATTCTTCCTCCTGATACCAAAGCTGATAACAATCCTCCTCCCCCACCTGCTATTGAGTCATCCAAATCTATGCAGAAGGTGCAGAATTATGAGAAGCCTACCTATGACTTAGTGGAAGAGCTGAAAAGTACTCAAGCTAATGTCTTTTTATTAGAGGTTGCTAGATTTCTAGGTTAGAAGGAAGACTTGATAAAGGTATTATACCCATAAATCCAAACCCATGAGGTCAAAGGTGTTGAGTTTCACTTGGTTTTACGAAAGGAGAAATGAGAAGTGCCTCCTTTTATTTTGATAATTAGGATTATAAGCAAAAAATTGCATAATTATTTAGTGGACTTAGGTTCCTCGAGCAATATCATGCCCCTTGAGATTTTCCAAAGGTTAGGTTTAAAGCCAATTCCTTTAAAGAGCAAGGTGATATAGTTGGATAGAATAATAGTAGATGTGATAGGAACACTTTACGATGTCCTGATTCAAATTAATTTAAAACCTAGAATTCAACATCATGTTGATATTCTTGTGGTCAATATTCCTGTCAAGTGTGGCATGGTGTTGGATAGGGATTGGATTAAGAACCTTAATGGTTACATCATTACTAATTATTCCCACATGTGGCTACCTTGGAGGGGATTATCAAACCAAATTCAGGTGGATAGTGTAGGTATAAAATTATTGCACTCATTTCCTCTAGGCTAATGGATCTGTTCCTCAAAGGAGAATGGGATAATAGTAGGTCTACACCTCGAAAGAGAGGTACTTGATCATGCCTTCTTATGGTGAGTTTTTGACGAATTGTTTAGGGTTCACTAGGAAACATATTGTGGTAGTTTCCATGCCTAGGTTTTGAGATTTTTTTTGATGTGTTCCTTTTATCAAATCTCGCATACATCTAGTTTTGGCCAATATGAAACTACTTTTATCTATATGTAATTTTAGTTCATATGTAGACAACAAACGACATAAAACAAAATCTAAATGGATGATGTAGTGCTTAAAAGTGATTAAAAACTCTTACCTATACCTGATAGTTCTATGGAGATTCTGATTTTTGTTTGTAGTCCAAATCGTATGTAATAGAGCAAAATCATATGGATAGAGCAAGATCGTACGAATATGATTCAAAATCATACCATCCAATCAGAGATCGAACAATATGATATTGACATAAATCTCCAATTTTATAGGTAGAATGTAGAACACAGAAAAAGGCAAATATTCTATTGTTCTTTTAAGCATGAATGAAACTTATTGTCGGATATTGAATATTATAATTGAAAGGAAATGATAGATGAATGCTTAAAACTATATGAATCATGTAATTAAATGCAAATCGGTGAACTTCAAAATATAAATCCTTGAATTATAGATTCTAAATTATGTAAATGATAGCTAGAATGACAGATATAAATAAAACAGAGTTGAAAATATGCAAACCAGCACTAAATATTTCCCCCAAGTGATCTTAGAGCAATATCGTACAGTCTGAGCAAGATCGTACGCTTTCGATGCAAAATCATATCATACAATTACCGATCGTATCCTTCTGATCCTACATAAAACATAAAAGTGCCTAGGTCTAATGCAAAAATTCTATGATTTGAATGCAAAAATAAAGTAGGAATGCTAATTATGCTAGGGATATTTAGGGGGGAAGGGTGCTTGATTAAATAGGCAAGGTAAGTTGGCTAAATGGGCTACAAAAAACTTGGTTGCAACTCCTTCCAATATGGGCTTGATCGGACGAATCCAATCCCACAACCATCGCACGGTTGCATAAATAGATGCAAAAATTGTTAAAATAGAATTTTTTGCCTTGCTAAGTTGAGAATTTCAGTTTTGAGAAAAATCGTACGTGTACAATCCTGAATCGTATCGTACGATTCAAGATCGTATCATACGATCTTGTCCAGATTGCCAATTTTGCCAAGAGGGCATGAAAATCGAGGCAACCAACTAGAGGTTCATTTTTACAGGTTGTTTATATTTAGTGCAAATTATAATGGATCATTTTTAGGGTGCTACATTTTGCCCCCTCTTTAGCGTAATTTCAAAGAAAATGAGTTAAATAAAAGTACAACATGCTTTACGAGAAACAAAAGTTTATTGCAAATTTTGTTGGTGATTTCAAATTTTTATGTAAGTTGTTTTGAGATATGCTACTAATGATACCCCCTATGATTTTTTACGTCAATTTGGACATCTGGGTAAAAACTCAAAAATGATGGGTAAATGAATAAATAGTAAAAAGAAAAAAAAATACAAAACCAATTCATTTGCATTTTACTCTTTTACTTATTCAGAGATTTGGAGAAAAACATGGTGGATGCTCCACATAGCGTGGATTTGGTTTGATCTAGTGATGGTTCACTCTAGGTATGAATTTCTCACTTAATTAGTTTAGATTTTTCCTGTTTTTAGTTGATTTTTGAGTTAAATTTGAATTTTTAGGGCACGAGTACCATGCGCGTCCCTAAACGCAAACTCGTATTGATTTTGCAAAAGGGTATTGATTTTACGATATCGTATAAATTTTGTGATATCATACAGTAGGATATTGACCAAAATCGATGTGATCGACCGATATCGTATCAAAACGATATTGTAAAAATTGTTATGATTTTGACAATTTTATTCGATTTTGCAATTTTTAATATTATTTTGCAATTTTTAATACAATTTACTGATAAAAAAATGTATTTCTTTGTTTTTATTGATAGATATCATAATTAAATAATCGAGAGTGGAGACATTTGACACTCGGGATAAATTTGGGTGCTCTCATAGAGATTGAGAGAACCCGCTTGGAGGCAGTGGGATTACAACACGTGGTGGAGATGCCACCTATCCTAATATATATGAGGGTATTGATGGCTCTAGTAGAGATATGGTATCCAAAGTCATCCTACTTTAGAATACCCAAAGGGGAGATGGAACCCATGCTAGAGGATGTCTAGAGGATCCTATAGATACCACTATGAGGTATCCACATTCTTCAAGGCTAGGCATTGACGAGATTGACAGGAGACCCTAGCTTCTTGTTGAAGCAGGGTGGGGTTGTTATAGATAAACTAGAGGAGATAAAAGGTATCTCCCACTTTACAGTTCTTCTAAGTGGCATTGTGGGTGGCTTACAGGTGAGCCACCTTAGTGGACAACATATGCCTTGGACTTTGGTAGAGATGGTGTGTGACATGCATGACCAGGAGGTAGGCTTTGCTTGGGGACCTTTCTTTCTTTGTATATTATACTTATTCCTATATCGAGTAGTCTACAAGGGCAGAAAGGGACTCATTTTGACTTCCCTCCTATAGGTGTGGTGTTGGGAGCACATTTCTATCCAATGGCCTATAGGACTTCCTCTAATTTGAGCCATAAATTGTTAGCCTAGGGTAGAGGAGGATAGACCTAGGGTTTTCTATTGGCCACTATTGAGAGGGCATAGGGGACGAGTTGACCTTGATGTGGCAAGGCAACTCATAGATGATCTACGACCATAGGAAATCACATGGAGACCCTAGAGGGAGCTACCAGGGTGGGATGAGGATACTTTTGAGTTGGCCCACATCAGGTAGACCATCTGGCTATAGATGGTCTAGGGAGAGGTGGAGTTGCACTGCTTTGATTGGGTGTAATGATAGTTCAAGTTACAACATGATATCCCTGTGTGGGGGGATATTACCTATTCTCGGGTGACTCGAGATCACATTACCATAAATGGTGCATCGAGTTTGTCTAGATTTTTGTATCAAGCACCAGATGATGTGCTAGTATAGGAGGTAGATGGGGATGATGTTGGTATGAAAGATAGGTACTAGTAGTGGTATGTTGGGGTTTGCCCAGCTAGATTGACTTAGCCACAAAGTGCTATAGAGAAGGTGGCACATCTAGTTATTCAACGGTGATAGAGGACATAGGTACCCCCTAGAGAATGAGGATATTGCACTACAAGTGGTCATAGGCCTCAGAGGAGACATGACTGACTAGAGAGGAGACATAAGGAGGAGATGAGAGCATCACATTAACAAGAGGGGAGAGTATCTCCTCATCAAGAGGAGAGGCCTGACACCCAAGAAGAGCAATGGAGTTATGGAGGAGGGGGAGAGTAGTGATATAGCTACTCTAAAAGAAGAGGTTATTAGTATGAGGGAGGATAATGCCTCCCAAAATACTAGGATTAAGACTCTATAGGTAGAGCTCACACAAGTGCGGGCTCAGACACTGGTGGGACCGGGAGGTAGGGATCCAGTTCCTACATATTCTCAGTTAGTGCACTCAGGGAGGAGTGACTCAAGGAGGGCATTAACTTAGGAACTTTAGCTAGTGGTTTTATATAAATGTTTATATCATGCAGTAGTGCCTGTGGAGTAGTGGCAGCCAGAGCCTCCGATGCTCTACATATCAGAGACTTTGATTTGCTCGAGGTCTTGATCGACTACCCAGATGGCTACTACCATAGGAGTAGGAGTATTTTGAGTACCATGACCCCCTGGTAGGAATGATGATACTCAGATTTCTAGGGGATCTAGGGGGTGATCTTAGACATTTTGTATATCTATTAACTGAGTATACCGATTTTTGAGGATTGTGGCATACTAGTCTAACTTTACCTTGTATATGGACTTTTGAGATATATATATACCTTATTTGTATTATGTGATTTGGTATGATTTGATTTGTTTTGAAGCTTTTATGGTATTTTAAATTTCTTATAATCATGCTTTTAATTTAAGTATTTTGATCATGCTTAAAATTTTGTAAATTTTGTAAATGTGTTTTTGGGATGATGTGCTTGAAAATATGTTTAGGAAGATGATAAAGTAAATAGATTAGAAATGTTCCTCAGAGTATGTTGTGCTTTTATATGACCGTTGGTGGATATTTGTGCTCACTAGGTCACGAAGTAGATCCTATTGTGAGAAACGTTGTATTGCTAGAATAGAGGTGTTTTTGTGATGCTCAAGTATAATCTTGAGGCTTATGTAGAAGAAGGTGTTTGATTTTGTGATAAAATTTTATTTTTAAAGGATATTTTAATGAGATTTATTGGTTGTGATTAAGCATGAAAATTTTATGAGGATGACTTGGCCAGGCATAGAATTCCTAGTGGGGATTTTGAGAAAACAATTACTAGGAATTATATCATCATCGTGAAGTCAAAGTGTAATGCATGATAATATGAAATTATTCTTTTAAAATTCAATTAATATGAAGCAAACCATCATATCACATATTTTAAGAAGATTAATATTGAAAATATTTTTAGATCTAAAATTGAGAAAGATGACTTGCGCTAGGCATGGAATTCCTAGTGTGAAAATTTTGAGACAAATAATTTCTAGGAATCATACCATCATCGCAAAGTCAAAAATGCAATGCATGATGATATGAAATTGTTTATTCGTAGAGAAGTAAATTAATGTATGAAAATCCTTGTGCTCATATAAAATTATTTAAAACATAAAAATAAGAAAGATGACTTGTGCTAGGAATAAAATTTCTAGTGTGAAATTTTAGAAAACGGTTACTAGGAGTTATACCATCATAACAAAATCAAGATGCAATATGATAGATGATTTTTGGATTACAAGTTATTTTTGAATTTTTTTTTGAAAGTTATTTATATAATTAAGGAAATAAAATTTATGTAACAAATTTCAAAGAAATATTTTAACTCATTTCTAAGACAAAATCAAATTTATCTAGAACCAGTGTGTGATAAGTGAGTTCATTATATATTTTTATTTGACATAATTATACAAAATATATCAACGATCAAGTGTGTGCTTTGTGAAATTTATTTAACGATTTTGAGTAAGGTAATTATACAAAAAACTCTTATGAACCAATGTGTGTGCAACTGAAATGTTCATTAACCATGATTTTGTGCAAGCCACTGTACTGAACTACTATGTAGGTCAAGTTACCAAAAGCTAGCTAATCCACAAGCGAAAATTGGTATGTAGAAAAGAAGGCCGCTAATGTAACAGACATATCACCACACAAAAAGGGATTAACCAAGGTCAAGCAAGTAGGGCACAAACCACATGTTATGGGGCTTACCTCATGGCTTTCAAATAACTGAGAATTCTAGGGATTCAAGCTCACTACCCCCTTATTTTCTTCAAATTTTGGAATAGGGATTTCTTGCTCATTTTTTTTTGAACAAGGGAATTTTATTGCTTTTTATTTTCTTCACTTTTTACATTTTCTTTGTTTTTCTTTCTATTTTTCTTTTTCTTTTTCTTTTTATTTTTCAGGATACTTGCCCAAATTAGATGTAGGGCAAGGGATTTTATTCGGGTAGGGGGAGCTTGTCCTTTTGCTAATTCTCAGTATTCTAAACCATGCACATGATAGGATAGCAGGGGAAACTTTTCGCTTAAGGAACTAAGACTACTTTGTAGTATCATTTTTTAAATTTGCAACAAATCATTTTAATATGTGATAGTGTGTTCTTGGTTCAAGAAGTAGCAAGATCAGATCCCAAAGCTCAAAATTTATTTAGTGAATTGATACTGCTTTTCGATACAAGAGAGATTTATAATCAAAGTGAAAAAACCAAAATTATGAATGATGTAAATTAAGTGCATGGTTCAAGATAAATTTTGTATTTACCTGAAATAAAATAAAATATAACTTAGATTTTTGGAAAATAACACACTTATGCAAAGAACAACAATTTGAAATATTTTTAATTTTTTTAATGTTTTTCAATCATTTTTTCTTTTTTTTATTTTGATAATATGGGGTTTGCAAATGATGAAGAATTTTATTTACAATTATGTACAAAGATGGAACTTTTTGATTTTATGCATAATATCATTTCAAATGCATGATATTCATGGGTTCCTTGAGATCTTTCCCATCCAAGGAAGCTAATCTATATGCACGTGGTCTGAATTTAGTAGTGATGACATATGGTCCAAGCCAATTAGGTTGAAATTTTCCTTTGAGATTTGCATTAGTATTTATTTTATTTTATTTTAAGACTAAATATCCAACTTCAAAGGATTGATTATGAAATTTCTTTGCATATGATCTTTTAAGTTTGTCTTGGTAGGCACGAAGGCGTTCTAAAGCATGGATGCACTTTTCATCGAGAATTTCCAGCTGACTAAATCTACCAATGCGATATTCATCTCCTACTTCAGTATATTGGAGTAGAAGAGTTAAAGAAGGAACTTCTAATTCAAATGGAAAAACTACTTTGGCACCATAAACCAAGATAAAAGGTGAAGTACCTATAGGTGTACGAACACTAGTTTGATAAGCCCACAAGGTAGGATATAATTGTATATGATAGTCATGGCTATATTTATTAACTAATATTTTTAAGATTTTGATTAAGGTTTTATTTGATGCTTCATCTTGGCCATTACCTTGTGGATAATAAGGATGGGATCATATATATTGGATTTTATATTTTTGACTTAATTTCTTAACATATTTGTTCTTAAAATATGTTCCATTATCAGAGATGAGATTAGATGGAATTCCAAATCTATAGATGATCTAATTGAAAATGAATTTAGAAACTTGAATTCATGTGCAAGAAGCTAGAGGCATAGCTTCAACCCACTTTGTAAAATATTTTATTGTTGTTATTATGAATTTCTGACCATAAGATGAAATAGGGTTAATTTTACCAATAATATCTAAACCCCATTTAGAAAAGGTCCAAGGAGAGGATATGGCTTGAAGTTCCTGAGCATGTGCATGGATAAGGTCTGCATTATTTTGACACTTATCACAATGACACACATAATCATTAGCGTATTTCTCCATGGAAGACAAAAAATATCCCATTCTAAGGAGCTTTTTAGCAATGACACTTCCACTAAAGTGTCCTCCACATGACCTATCATGAGCTTCACTTAAGGCTATTTTAGACTCTTCTAGATTGAGACATATTAATAGGATACCTTTGAAAGATATTCTATATAAATTATTACCGACAATTACAAAGCGAAAAACTCACTTACATAATAGCCTACATTGGTTTCTATCTAGTCCTTCAGGGAAAATCTCTTTCTGGAGAAAATTAAAGATATTTGTATACCAAGGCTGCAGGGTAATTTCATCAATCAAAAACACATATAAGGGTTCTAAACATGATTTAGAAGAAGCAGGTTCTTGGATTTGGTGAATAATTATGGTAGCATACTCATCATCCAACTCTAAATACAACAAAGAGGTAGTTGCAACCATAACATCGACAACATGGTTGCTAGTTCTAGGAATAGATTCTAAAGTTACTTTTTCAAATAATGATATGATATTGAGGACATATTATTTATAAGGACAAAGTTTATCATCTTGTGTTTGATAAATTTTATTGATTTGATTTATCACAAGCTAATAATCTCCAAAAACTAACAAAATTTTAATTTTTAAATCTAAAGCAACTTGTAACCCAAGGATTAGAGCCTCATACTTTGTAGTATTATTAGTACAAGAAAATTGTAACTTAAAAGATAAAGGTATAAAGTGCTTTTGTGGAGATTTCAATATGATACGAACACCTGCACCACTCATACATCAAGATCCATAAAAATATAAAGACCATGTCTCAGAATAATCTTCTTCTATATTAAGGTACTCATCAAGAAATTCAATGTTCATAGGATGAGTAGACTCTAAAGGTGCAACAACTAATTGATCAACTATAACTTGGCATTTAATATATTTTTGGACAATAAATGTGAGTTAAAACTCACTAAGATCAAGAACCCACTTAGTTGTGTGTCCTGACAAGTAAGGTCTACTCATCAATTACGTTAATGGATTAGACTTAGCAATAACATATGTTTTCTGACCAAGCATGTAATGATGCAACTTTTGCATAGAAAATACAACCATTAAACAAAGCTTTTCTAATGGAGTATATCAGATTTTATAAATTATTAAAGTTCTAATAATGTAGTATGTGGCTTGTTCTTTCTTTTCATCATCAATTTGAGCCAACATAGATCCTAGTGCAATTTCCAAAGCAGAAATATATAAAATAAATGGGTGATATGGTCTAGGAGGAAAAAGCACTAGAGGAGTAAGAAGATACTATTTAATACTCTCAAAAGATTATTGAAATTATTTATTCCAATTGAAAGGAATATTCTTCTTAAGTTATTTTAGAAAATATCCTGTTTTATTCATCAATTTATCAATGAAACAATGGATAGATTAAATTTTTCCTTATAGAATTCTTAACTTTGATATGTTTTTAGGAGGTGGCATATCAAGGATAGCATTAATATTTACAGGATCTACTTCTATGCCACATATAGAAACAATAACCCCCAATAATTTTCTGGATTTAACTCCAAATACACATTTGTCAGGATTTAATCATATAACATATTATCTTAGTCTATCAAACACTTTTCTATCATAAATATGATTACCTTATTTTGATGAACGAGCTATAATATCATCCACATAATCATGCAGAATATTATACATCATATCATGAAAAATATATGTCATGGTTATTTGATATGTTGCTCCCCAAGGAGTAATATAGGCTATTTTAGCTTGGTCTTCAGGAGCTATTTTAATTTGGTTGTATCCTAAAAAACCATCCATGAGAGATAGCATCCCACTCTCGGTTATCAAATCTATTATATAATCCATATTAGGGAGGGGAAAATCATATTTAGGGCATGCAACATTTATGTCTCTAAAATCAATGCAAACCCTAATCTTAGTATCTTCTTTCTTAGTTATTGGAACAATATTTGATATCCACTCAACATAGTCAATAGCTTGTATAAAAGTTACATTCAAATTTTTTTCTAATTCATTTTTGACTAATAGTTCTACTTTAGGATGCATTTTTCTAATTTTTTGCTTTATAGGTTTAGCATCAGGGTGTACTACTAAGTGGTGCATAACTATAGAAGAATATATGTCTGGCATATCTACGTATGTCCAAGCGAAAACATCAGCATATTCTATGAGAAATTCAATATATAAATTCTATTTTTCTTCACTTAATTCTGATCCAATTTTGACTATGCGAGGGTTATATTTTGTGCCAATATTAACTTTTAAAGTATCTCCTACAATAATATTTAAGTATCTTTCAAAGTTAGGTGGTACGGGTGATCCACCCATTTCTTGTAATTCTTCTAATGTGCATTTGGCTAGTTCCTCTTGAGGAGCAGTTGTCTCAACATGGGCTATACATGTCATAGATACATCAAAGAAGAATTCATTCCTCATAACTTCATCAAGAGATATCTCATGAAAGATATCACCTTCTAAACATTCATCCGGAGAAGCAATCATTTATGGATAAGCTATAGTTAGCATATTGCAAGTATAAGAATTTTTAAAGAACTCTTTTTATTCCATATATTCTTGATATGTTATAAGGTGATCATCATCTTCATATGGGAATGGTTTTGTTTTTATGGGAATATATCTAAGACCACATTGAGCAGGCCATTATTCGACCTCTAAATATTCTTTCATACCATTTTCATGAGGTCCTAAACCTCTTCCTCTATAACCCATATTACACATCATTAGTTTTGATTTTATATATCCTTCAGAAAAGTAACACTTAGAAAATCCATCCTGATCAATTGTGATTTTTAAAGTTGATATTTTACCCCAATAATACCCTGCATACACAAAGGCACAACTCTCAATATGGCATATGCTGCCCTTCTTTGGCAAGCCCAATGTTCGAGGAGATGGAGGTAGTTTAGATAACACCAAGGAATCTTGCGTAGCAAAATTAACTTCTTTTGTATTTGCAAGTACTGAAGATAAGTCCAATAATACTTCATCCTAAAGAGCATATGAAGTAGACATAATATCTTCTTTAGATGGTTCTTTATATTCTATGAATTTAAACACTATAAACTCAGGAGGTGGATCTGATAATTTGGTTTTAGGAAATGGATTAGATATGGACTCAAAATGTGATTATGATAATGACTTAGAAATTTTTAGTGATTTAGATCACACTTTTGATGATGTGGGCTTAGAAGGTGATGATGATTTAGATTTAGAAGTTCTTGATGATGAATGTGGACTAGGATGAGAGAAAGACAAAGTTGAATAAAACGGAACCCCTATAGGCTCTGCCATAGCACACATATAAAATGGCATAGGATAATTATGGATGGTAACTACTTATTTTTAAACTAAAATTTGACACATTGATGTAATGTGGAAGGTCTTGCTCTCATTGCATTGATACAAGGTCAACCCAAAAGAATAGTGTACGATGCAAAACAAGGTACGAAAAACATAGTTGTAAACAAAATTCTTGGGCCAACTTGCAATGGGATCATCATTACTCCACATGTTTCTTGAGTTTCATCATTAAATGCTTTGATAATCATTTCAATACTTTTCATATATTATTTTTTAAATCCAAATATTTGAAAGAAATCATATGTGCAAATATTTAATGATGATCCATTGTCAATTAGAACTCTTCGGTTCCCTTATATATTGATAGGATAAGGATAGGGAAATGTTTAGGATATGGTTGAGCAACCACAATAGGATCCAGGGGTTGTCTACACATCTCTCTATAACTATAAGAGGGATGGTAGGAATCTATCTAATCTAGTCTTGAAGCTAACTATTTAACCATGGCTTCAAGTTCTTGTTGTTGTCCACCAAATTGGTTTTGTTGCACCATATTGTTGTGTCTTTGATAATAAGTTGGTGTTGTTGTATAATGATTCCCAACTGAAACACTATTATGTAAAGTGTTACTAGGATGATTATTATGAATTTGATAGGGAATTTTATTTTGTTGAACCTTTTGCTGGTTTTAACTAAGTTTATACATCTTAATTCCTTGTGCTACCTTATGTGTAGTAGAAGCTGGTTGTTTTTTTTTAGAGTTTGAACCTGTTACTAGTGGTAGTTGTGCTACATTCTGATTCAAATTCTAATTTGTATTTTGATATGTACCAACTAGATTTATATTTTTGTTCATGTATGTTAATGGATTTCCATTCAATCAAAGAGCAGCCTCTATGGAAGCCTCCATTATATAATCCCCCATAGGGAATTGAGCTTCTATTTGTATCACATGATTAATGACATCTATATTATATTTTAAAAATTTGGTGAAATAATATGTGGAGGTAAATGTAATATTGCTTTCTTTATCTACTTGAGATTTATGGTAAAAGACCTTTTCTTCTTTATCACGATTTTCTCCATATGATTTTGATGATACATAATCTTCATCTTGAATTTCATCTTCAGGATTTTCTTGATCTTGTTCTCCCATATGATCAGGTTCTACTTGTTTTCCACTTCTTAATTTAGGCATTTTACTTAAAATATTTTATCTTGCAGATATATATAATTATATATATGTGCTTAATGTTTGGGGTATATATGTTATATATATACCTAACTAATATATTATATTATGTTTTGGATTTTTGTAGTTTTTTGGATTGCAAACAAAAGGGCAAATAAACAGAAACTATAGTATGATAAATATTATATTTTAATTATCTTGGAAAAGCCTATATACATCATTAATAGGTTCTAATTCCTCAAGGGTCATGTAGTGTTCTTCAAACTAAAAATTATCTTTTAAGAATTTTATGAAATGAGATATAGTGATGCAATAAACTTCATAGTTTGACATATAAAAGTACAATTCATGGCAATATTCTTGATAAATCACAATCCTAGAAACTCTATTGAATCTTCTCTTTTCATCTAAGACAACCTCTTGATTTTCCACATGTGATAAAAATTTATGTACCGTTATTGCATTCTCAAGATAATATTCAAAGGAGTAAAGACTTGGGGAAATGATAACTCTCTTATCTGCTATCCACCTATCACATGCTCTTTGAAGGTCAAAGTAAAAAGGTGCACTATCAGGATCCAGGATTCTAGACAAGTCAAACCTTATGATTTTCTTAAGTTCAGGTTCATGATATTTTATGATGTCTAATATTTTCCAAAGTTCATTCCACTGTTCTAAGGAGAAAGTGTTGGAGGGTCCAAGTATTTGAGAAATTTCTTGTGTGTCTAATAATAATTTAACATTTATAAGTACAACTCTTCTACTATTGTAATCTACCATCTATGAATTTCACTAAAGTATGCAAGTTTAACTGATGGTTTTTTTTTGGATTTTTGTTTTGTTTTGTAATTTTTATGCTTTTTTTATGTTTTTATGAATTAGAAATATGCCTAATGTTTTCACATTAGGTTCACCAAAGAATTTAGTTCTAAAATTCTCACACTCCTTTCCTTTAGGCTAATGGATTTGTGCCTCAAAGGGAAATGGGAGAATAGTAGGTCTACATATCGAAAGAGAGGTACTTGATCGTACCTTCTTATGGTGATTTTTTGATGAATTGTTTAGGGTTCACCAAGAAACATTTTGTGGTAGTTTCCATGCCTAGGTTTTGGGATTTATTTTGATGTGTTCCTTTTATCAAATCTTGCATACACCTAGTTTTGGCCAATATGCAACTACTTTAATCTATATGTAATTTTATTTCATATTTATACAACAAACAATAGAAAAGATAATCTAAATGGATGATGCAATGCTTAAAAGTGATTAAAAAATATTACCTGTAACCAAGAGTTTTATGGAGATTCTAATTTTTGATTGTATTCCAAATCGTATACAGTAGGGCAAAATCATATGGACAAAGCAATATAGTACGAATACGATTCAAAATCATACCGTTCGATCAAAGATCGAACAATATAATCTTGAAAGAAATGTGCAATTTCATAGGTAGAATGCATAACACAGAAAAATGTAGAGATTCTCTTGTTCTTTTAAGCATGAATGAAACTTAATGTCAGCTATTAAATGTTGTAATTGAAATAAAATGATAGATGAATGCTTAAAACTATATGAATCATGTAACTAAATGCAAATCGATGAACTCCAAAATATAAATGCTTGAATTATAGATTCTAAATGATGTCAATGATAGCTATAATGACAGATATAAACAAAATAAAGTTAAAAATATGTAAACCAACACTCGAGATTGTCCCCAAGTGATCTCAGAGCAAGATCATACGGTCTGAGCAAGATCATATGCTTCTGATGCAAAATTGTATCGTACAATTACTGATCGTATCCTTTTGATCTGGCATAAAACATAAAAGTGCCTAGGTCTAATGTAGAAATTCTATTATTTGAGTGCATAAATGAAGTCAGAATACTAATTGCACTAGGAAGATTCAGGGGGGAATAGTGTCTGATTAAATAGGTAAGGTAAGTTGGCTAAAATGGGCTACAACAAACTTGGTTGCAACTCCTTCCAATTTGGGCTTGATCAGATGAATATGATCTCGCAAATATCGCATGGTTGCATAGATAGAGATAAAAATTGTTAAAACAAAATTTGTCACCTTGCTAAGTTGAGAATTTTAGTTTTGAGCAAAATTGTATGCGTACGATCTTGAATTGTATCGTACGATTCAATATCATATTGTACGATCTTGTCTAGATTGTTGATTTCACCAAGAGGGCACAAAAATCGAGGCAATCAACTAGAGGTTAATTTTTATAGGTTGTTTATCTTTAGTGCAAATTATAATGGGTCATTTTTAGGGTGCTACAAATAGTGAGCTAAGACTTAAGGAAATTATTACTAAGTATAATAGGTCCAATGAAATCCAATTTGCATAATTTGATTTAGGGATCTATAACTTGGATATAGAGGAGGCTACTGAAGAAACTCAAAAAGAAATCCTTTCTTGTAGCCCTATTGAAAAGGATATTCTAGTTTGTATTCTCAGATTTGATGGATCTAAATCAAGACAAGGTGTTGGATTTGGTATCAAAATTACATGTCTAGGAAGTAAGCCTTTGCTTATTGCCTATAGATTATAGGTTCCATGCACTGACAATGTGGTAGAATATGAAGCACTTATTTTTGGACTACAACTAGGTCTGAGTAGGAAAGCCAAGTGTCTCAAAGGTCTTAGGATACTTTGAGTTAGTTGTTAAACAAGTCAAATGGAAATATGCATGTCATGACAAAATATTGAGCCATTATAGGACTAGAGTTACAAATTTGATAGATGAATTTGATGATTTTAACATTTCCATTATCTATAGAAAAGGTAATTAGATGGCCGATTATTTAGCTGTTGCAGCAGGTATGCTCAAACTGGTTGACAATAAAAAATGCAAAAAGTTTTCAATTGAACTAGTTTCCTGTACTTCAATACCAGATAATATTACAAATATTCAGGTATTTGAGAGTGATAGGTACATTTTTAATTTTGTTACTAACTCTGGTATTTTTAAAAATTAAGTGATAGATGAAGACCATAGGTGGCAAGAAGAAACAAATCAGGATAGTGAAATAGCTCAAAAAATGAAGAAGATTATGAAAGGGGTTATTTCACTAGAAAAATTATTTGATATTGGATATCAAGCAAAAAGAGGTAAAAAGGTACCACTACCTAAAGAAATGTGTGATGTAATTAGCTTAGGGAGTGCAAAACATCCACAAGAGGTATTCATTGCCAATGCATGTACAAGTCAAGAAAAAAAATCTATCACTCATGCACTAAAGGAATATGTGGATTGTATAGCTTAGAGTTACAAGGAGCTAAAAAAATATGATCATAATGTTATAATGCACATGATTCCATCGAAACTTGACTCCAAGCCCTTTAGATAGAGATAACTACCTATCAATACATTGTTAGAGCCCTTAATAGAGAAAGAAGTGAAAATATTGCTAGATGCAAATATTATCATTCTTGTTAGGCACTCTACATGGGTTGCCAACCTAGTTCCTGTAAGAAATAAAAATGGAGAAATAAGGTTGTGCATAGATTTTAGAAATATGAAAAAAGCATCTCAAAAGCAAAACTACCCATTGCCTTCCATTGATGAGATACTCCAAATGGTAAATGGTTCAGAAATGATTTCATTTTTATATGGCTACTATGGGTACAAATTTTTTTTCATTCACCCATGTGATAGGATGAAAACAACCTTTACAACCAAAGAGTGAATATTTTCTTATAGGAGAATTCCCTTTGTATTATTGAATGCAGGTGCAACTTTACAATGCACCATGGATTACGTATTTAAGGGACTCATAGGAAAGTGCATTATTTTATGTGGATGATATTCCTATATTCTCTAATAATAGATAATACCATATTAAGGATTTGAGAAAAGTCCTCAAAAGGTGTAGGGAACATGGGATCTCCCTAAATCCCAAAAAATGCATCTTTGGAGTAATAGAGGGTAAGACTTTGGGTCACATTATTTTGAAAGAAGGAATTTCTATTGATCCTGAAAGAATAGAAGCTATCCAAAAAATCCCTTTTCCCCATAGCAAGAAGGATTTAAGATCATTTTTTGGAAAAATTAATTTTGTAAGGAAATTCATTTTTGGAGTTGCCAAAATTGCCAAACCATTGAATGATATGCTAAAAAAGGATGTTGAAATTAAATGGAAAAATGAGAGTAAGGATGCTTTCTAGAGCATTAAGGATGCTATTTCTAGGGCACCTATTTTGGTAAGTCCATACTACTCAAATCCCTTTTACATTTATGCGTTTGCTTCAAAATATTCATTCACAAGTGTCCTAACTCAAAAGGTGAAGGTAATGTTGAAAATCCCATCGCTTTTCTGAGTTCTCCTTTGAAAGATGTGAAGTTGAGGTATTCTATTTTAGACAAGCAAATATATGCACTTTTTAAAACTATAAAAAAATTCAGACATTACATTGCACATAGCAAGGGTTTTGCTATTGTGCCTGACCCTGTTGTTAAAACTATATTTTTGTAGAACAAACTAGGCAAGAGAAGAGGAAAATGGATTTCTACACTCCAAGAATTTGATATTGAAATCCAACCTATGAAGCTAGTTTGTGGACAAGTATTGGTAAAATCAATTGCTAAAAATGATCCTCTAAACTCATGCCAACATTATACTGTAGAAGATATTACTAAATATGATTGGTATGTAGATATTGTATATTTTTTGAAGTGTCCTTCACATCTCAATTCTACCCAAATAAGAGATTTACATCTGAAGTCTATAATTTTTTTTATTAAATTTGGTGTTTTGTATAGGCAAAACCACAAAGGGATTTACCTTCGTTGTGTGAACCAAGAAGAAGCAATCCAAGTGCTCAATGAATTACATGGTAAGTATGGAACCAGATATGGGTAAGCCAACACAACAACACACCAGATTATCAAATGTGGATAGCCAACACATCATCTTTCTAAGGATGCACATGCTCATGTGCGATATTGCCATACATGTTAGGTGGCAACCAATAGAGAGAAACACAACCATGCCATTACAATCTGTAGTGGAGGTGAGGCATTTTGCACAATGGGGGTTGGATTTTGTTAGGGTTATCAATCCCAACTCTTTTTATTCTCATAAATTCATCCTCACAACTATAGATTACTACACTAGTTGGAAATAAGCAATCCCTACAAAACATGCTACTACTAATGTTGTCATTAAGTTTTTAGATGATTGCATTATAACTTGTTTTGGAATGCTTAATGCAATAGTAAGTGGTAAAGGTTCTACATTTTATTCTAATCAATTTGCAGATTGGGTATACGATAACAAGGTGAGCTTGAAATTTTCTTCCAATTATTATCCACAAGGTAATGGTTTGGTAGAATCTCCTAACAATAACTTGTTGTCTATCATAAAAAAATTGCTTGAAAAGAATCCTAGAGATTGGAATGGTAAATTAAAGTTGCTCTTTGGGCTGATAGAACTAGAATAAAAGAATCAATTAGGACATCTCCATATCATCTAGTCTATGGGTAGGACCCCATTTTTCCCACTAATCTAAAATTGTAAACTCTTCATTTTATGAAAGAATATCTTGGAATGGATAATCATATTGAAGCTCGATTAACCCACTTGATGCATCTTGATGAGAAGAGAGGGGAAGCCATGATTCAATTTACTAAAATTAATATGTAGTAAATAGGTGGTTTGATATGAGAGGTACAATTAAAATATTCAAGATTTCTGACCTAATTTTATTGTGGGACAAGAAATATGAAAAAAATGGGGATCATGACAAATTCAATTGCTTGTGGTTAGTTCCTTATTAGATTTCTGAAATCCTAGGTGAAAACACTTTCAAATTAAAAACCTTGGATGGAGAGGAATTATATTTTCCTATTAATGGGCTAGATTTAAAGCATTATTTAAACCCATGAAATGTGTGATATTGTGTATTATATGTACATAGGTGTGTTTTTTCTTTTGGTTTTGTGTGTTGGTTTCATTTTTAGTTAGGTTGGTTTTTATTTGTTTTATTAGAGTGTTTAAGAGTCTTCTTTGTGTGTTGAAGTCATGTTCATGCTCCCATATATTTATCTTTTGAGTAGTCCCATTTATTGTGGTTTTGGTTTTGGGATTGTTACTGACAAAATGGTATGTTTTTAAAATAGATAATACAACCCACAAATAAAATAGAACTAGAGAAATGAAATGAATCTATATTGTGATTATCCTTTGATAAGTGTACTAAGATGGTGGAGTGTGAAACAATGGAATATTATGCCAAATATTCACTCTAATGAATCACATGAAGAGGCATTTCTTGGGATTTTGAAGGATGAAATCATTTTGGTAAACTGATTAAGGCTAACTTCTAACATGCTCAAATTCAAGTGTTACATAGAGGTTTGCAAAGTTCTCTATAAAATAAGAATACAAGCAATGCAAATATTGATCAAATCAATAACCAAGTTTAGATAAACTCACTGGGGCTATAGATGCCTAACCAGTAGTGGGGCTCTGTTTAGACAAAAGCTTGATATAAAAAAAATGAGCATTGAAAAGCTTGATCAAATTAGTCACCAAGTTTGGATAAACTCCATCGGGGCTATGGACGCCTGACTAGTAGAGGGGCCCTGTCTGAATAAATTATGCTCAAAAGAGACTTTACAAAATATTATTAAAAAATAGAGTTTTATGAGAAACATTTCATAGCATAAAGGTAAACCAGATGATGGAATTTGGATGGTCCCAAGGATGCAAATTGAACCACATTACACATACCATGTGGAAGCAAATAATCCATTTGTTCTCATATGAAGCTATTGACATTACTTTCCTTGGATGTTTCTGAATGGTGTATACTTTTCTAACCTTCATCAAAAATTCTTAA
Organism: Wollemia nobilis; assembly: GCA_028583015.1. Lineage (NCBI taxonomy): Eukaryota > Viridiplantae > Streptophyta > Pinopsida > Araucariales > Araucariaceae > Wollemia > Wollemia nobilis. The sequence continues at coordinate 5,435,412 of JAQPPZ010002224.1, forward strand.
AATAATTTCCTAGGAGAGTCTCCATTTGTTGTGACTATCTCACATCTAGCCCATAAATTGGGGACCCATCTTTAAATTTCTTGTTTTGAGAGTTTTGGGTGTTATGTGAGTGATTGTTTAATTATGATTGTAGTGTAATTTGTTTTTGGGTTAGTGTATTTTTTCAAATTTTATTTAGAGAGTCTTAGTTTGGGTTTAGATTTGTGGTATGCAATTTTTTTTATTAATTCGAATGTTAGTCAACTTTATATTGTTGGTTATTTAATTTCAAATGTTTTGAAATTCAATAATTCTAACACTTGAGATTAATAAGAAGAAAAAAAAATTAAAGAAGTTAAAATAAAAATAAAATATATATACATATATATATATATATATATATATATATACAATATATATATAGATAAAATAAAAAATGAATAATAATAATAAAGTAAAATAATATATATATTATATATATAAAAGATAAATAAAATCAAACTTAAAATAAGTAAATAAAATACTTGTTGTTATCATCGTGTTTGTTCTTATATTCTCATGATAGTATACCTTGTGGTTCATGTTTATGCATTTGGAATGGTGTCATAGGTTATATTTATGGTGGGGGTGTTTTTGTTCTATATGGTGAATGTGTATTTGGTTTAAAAGGTTATTTTGATTTTATATGTGTAACTATGGTTGCAAATTATGACTCGATGGATAGAAGATAAGGATAACAGATAGCCACATGGAAGACAATTATTGGTACATTACCGAGACTTGGAGTATGATGCAGATGAATACACATATATTGAATAATTTTATGTGGAGGCAGTCTGGACCCTACCAGGCATGTGGTGTGGGATGGTTCAAACGTGAGCTGATACAACAAAGATATCACAATAGCGTAGATTACTAAGCACTAGGAGACTAACCATGTGGTAGATACGAATATGTGTACCCAATTTTGGACTTGATATGGATGAATTTTGAGGTGGGTAATTCGGGCAGATGCCATAGTGGATAGTAAAAGCAATGCATACATCGACGTGCACAAAGACTATTTGGTTACAAAGACTCCAGCATGGCAACTGTGGAAAATTGACCTTTATTATTTTAAGAAACTATGGTAACATGTTAAAATAAGAGAATGCATAACAATATTTGGTGCTAGATCAATAATTAAACATCAAGAACGATTGGGAGCACTACACATTCAATATGGATGTAGATTCGACTTGGTAGAAAAGGATGTCAGATCATTCTAAAATGTTCTCAACAAGGGATTTAGTGGATATGTCTCAACTACTGGGTATGTAGTTAGTAGTTCCACAAAAACAATTTTCAAAAAGACCATGAATTTTATAGCAACATAGGATCCATAGCGATGTCGATGGTGATCTATCATGACAATTTTGGATATAGTGAACATCATTGAGATGGAAATATCATAGATGCCATGGTTTTCAACATAGTGGATGGACACATAAGCTGACAACATTGGGATAGCTTGGACGCACCATGATTCGAATAGTGAAATCACACTACACAAATATTTGGAGGCAACACTTGATGCAACAGAGGATGTGGATTCATTTGGGGTCACCTAGTGTCTCATCCCACCATAGGTACAAGTGTTTCACCATGGAGTAAGTCATGAGTAGAGAATCATACTCAAAAGAAGTCCAATTTCAAACTGCTTGTGCTAGTTTTATACATAGGATGTGTAGAGGATGTATAGTAGGAGTCAAGGGAGTTGAGAAATGTCCATGCTAAACAACCACATGGATAAAGTGGAAATACATGGTGCCTAGTGGCTACCTAGGTTCCTTAGCTTTGGACCACATGGATGACGTTCACAAGGTGATGATGGAGTCTCTAGATGCTACAACTAGTCAATATTGTGTAAAGAGGAAGAATATGTCTAAATTTAATGCCTAGAAAATGAATATTAGTAAATGATATGCATAATGCGAAAAGTGGTCACAATGGATAAAAGTATCTCTAAAATTGTTAACTTGAAATGATATTATGTTATTAAAACCATAGCCATTACAAAGGACGAATGCGACAATTACAAGACATAATGAGAAAATAGTAAAACCAAGGGCTTCCATTTGAAAGAAAAGGAAAGTGAAGAGAAAACTTTCAGAAGCCAAAAGGGTGGAAATGCAGCCAGAAAAGGAAGCAAAAAAGCTGAATGGAGGATTTTAAATAGGAGATTAAAACATGCAACAAGGGCTGGAATTTTTTTTATAATCAAAGACATATCATTTTGATATTTGAATGCATACAAATATGGAAACTTGTACCTTGTGAGCAATACTGGAGGAGATTTATTTATGAGGGTTCTATGTTTAATGTTTAACCTTTTTACTACATTTTGTGGATTTATATCTAGTGTTAAATGCTCTAGGAGGTTGCACTATGTGAAGGTTCATTTGAATGCAGGGTTTGTTTTCCTTAGAGTCTAGCACTTGATTTAACCAAATTATGTTTATGCAGGTTTGTTTAGATCAGGTTACCCTTAATATTTTCTCATAATATCTTTTGCAGGGTAGGGAAGCATGACACCATATTGTGTTTGCACTTATATTCTAGCTTTATATTAGCTTAGTTGCAGTTTATTTTTTGCAAGTTTTCTTTTATTTTTGCAAACCCCATTTGTTTAAGTCTTTTAATCTAAAAATCAGAATCCCAAAAGGTCTCATTTGATTCATAAATATGATATGGGAAATCTGGAGTGCACATGATCCAAATAATTTAATTCACAAGCACTTACATACACACTTATTTGGATCACTTTTTAGGGCATTAAAAGGAACATTTCTGCACAACTTTTCATTTTGCATAAACAAGATAAAATCAATCTAGGAGGGAGGGTTACTGACTACTATTTCACATTAAATAAAAGATAATAAATGGAGTGGACAATTCCACAACACTTACTGATTTCATGTACATAATCAAAGATAAAAGGAATTGCTAACTCCACTAACCCTCAAACTCACATTAAGTGTAGATAAAGCAAATGAATGCTAACTTGCTAACTTGCTAACTTTCTGACTTTCTAACTTTGCAATTAGTAGAGCATTAAATTTGAAGATAAAATTGAACCTACTAACTACAAATGAATCTCACATTAAAGGCACAGATTTTAAAATGAAGTGGACAATTCCATGCACTTTCTCACTTTGCATTTTAATCTAAAGATAAAACAAACCCACTAATAGGGATTTAGGGTAAGACAAATTAATGCAAAGATAATTAAAGAAGCAACACTTCATTTTATCAATTTACACAAAGGCACATTCATTGCAATTTAAGGAAATCAATCACAAAGCATAAATGAATTAAACCAATAGGCCCCTTGTTAACAGTTACTTGCAAATCACTGGGTTGTTTCTAGCACTTGTTATTCTTGATTATTTTACTTTCAAATACACATGTGCAATGCTTATATAGCAGAACCTTGGAGAAGTTTTTGTTTTTAACTTCTTTACAATAGATAATTTTTTGATTAATAGCCTTACTATGATGGGGATTTTGCAATTGGGAAAAATATCCACTCAACACTAGGATCACACCTCTTCCCCTTGTACACATATGATCACTCGATCACTATGTATTACCAAGGCCACTCTTGGATAAGCGTGTAACATACTAGACTCTTTCCACTATGGTAGATTATCCAATGAAGAGTCTTATATAATATTTCCAAAATAGTTTATCCCTAGGAAAAAATAGTTTATTGATATTACAACCTTACAATCACTTCTCCCTATCCCAAATACAACACTCATTGACTAGTGTCTAACATCAAAATTCCAAATACTATCACACATAGTAAAGCTATGAGATTATCTAAATGGCCTCCTTGGTATGCATTGTTAATACATTCCCCTAATATGACTTTAGAATACCATCTATATTCTATCAATATCTCCATGCATAACCTATAGTCACTCCTCATATGAGTGGGAACTCCTCAGATCAAAACTTAGAGGATCTACAAAACATCCTCTAGCAGAAAAATCATCTCTCCTATTGATAGTTAAAAATACTTATATTTGAGTACCATATTGCTTCTAATTCTATGAGCAATGATCGATCAAAATATACCATTGGCATAGCTAGCAAATGGTACAAACCGGTCATAACTAACACTCTAATACCTATATTATTGACTAGCTACATTATCACACCAAGGCCCTAGGTTGTCACTTTTGGAAATATAGCACTCATAAACCCTGCAAACCATGAAAAGAGATGATATTAGCACAATTTATCATATTTTCTAATATTTTAACTTATATCTATTAAAAACACTAATATTTGCAAAAGCATTCTTTTTCAAAAATTCTAGCCTTTGCAAAATTAAAAGTGTTACTTATAGAAAAATCACAATTTATATAAGTGTCATAAAGAGCAAAAGTGCTACCTTTGGAAAATATACACAACAATGACCTAAAGTAAAAATTTTAAAATAGGATTTTAGGGCATACCAATAAGAGATCTACTAACACCCAAGTCAACCCTCAAACTAGATCTACATGATGTAATAGTCTCCTAAAATTTACTTAATTTTTGAGCATTAATATAAATACTCATAACCAAGACTTATGAATAATAAAAATGAATCCATTTTTACCTCCTCCCCTTCTTTATATTGTCCTTACCTACATTGTAATTTTTTTCCTTTTATTTATTTTTGTCATATTTTTCCTTTAGCCATTTCATTGTCCCACCTTATCATGTTTTCTCTCAAAACTATTATTTTGATCCAAATATCGAGGGGGGACCCATGGGGTACCAATTAAAAGGCATTCATTCAATTATGACACTATTTAATCATCCATTTTTTAATCAAATTTTTTGTACTCATTTCTTCAACATGACATATTTTAATATCAAAAAATATGTTGGGGTCAAAATTGGATTCTTATGACATATTTTTGATGCATTTATTATACAATAAACACAAAAAAATAAGGGAAAATGTAGACACCAAAATTTCATATGCTTAGTTAGCTATATATTTAAGAAAGAAAAAAACAACATATCATTAGTCAAAGACCTTGACCTCGGTAATTAGACATCAAATTTGACACTTTTATAGAAGGGACACCCTTTGTAAAATTGTTGCTATTATGTTTGCTCAATCCTAGCACTTTTGCAAAATAAGTCTTTTTTAGTGTATTAAAAATTTAATAGGACCATTGAACAAAAGCTCTACTTGGTAGCAAAAGCACTACACCATAGTTTTTGTAAAGTCCATTTCTTTCACCAACATGGGTGGAATATTTGTGCCACAAGCTAGAAGCACATTAATTCCTTATTCCCATTCTTTGGTTTTATCACACATGCTTCATCCTCAAACCTACAAAATTTTAATTCCCTACCTTATCCAAATGGCATCTTTGACCACTTTTTCCCTCTAAGGACTAGCCCTCCCAAGATCTCTAAATAGAGCTCTTGAAATGAATATTTCATTGGGAATTCATAGCTATCAAAACTCTTTCAAATTTTGCTCTCATTCTCTTTCACTCTCTTCACTCTTGCATTTAAAGAATATGAATGAAGATTTTTAGCAAGTGAAGCAAGGAAAAGGGGGTATTCAGGTAAGGAGACTATCTTGGTGCAAGGAATAGGACCAACTAGGCTATGACATCCCCAACTTTTTTTTTTCCTCCTATATCACTTATTTTATGTATTTCCCTCTTGTTAAACATTTAAAACACTTTGTTTTGTATCTTGTAACTTCTAACCCTTTTCTATCACAATTCTAACTCTTTTTTCTAGGTTTATAATAGTTTTTGTGTTGATCTTGCTTTTTTTTTAAGCAATTTATACTTATTTTCTATTTATAATAATTGTGTTGTGTTGGCATTTTTGCCACATTATTTTTATTGTTGATTATTCATGCATAATATGTTGAAGTTATCACTCCTTTACAGGTTTTGATGCAAAAAAAATCTAAGTCCGAAGACTGTCGCGATATCGCGACAAAAAACAACATGGAAGGCACAATTCAAAACCGTCGCGATATCGCGACATGTCATGTTATTGAGGGTCTGTTGAGGAGAGAGAAGTCAAAAGCAAAGTTTTCACGATTGCATGACGTGTTGCGTTATCACGGTCAAAATGGTCAACAGGGGCAGTGCAGTAAATTGTCACGAAATTGTGACATGTCGTGTTTTCACGACTTACAATGGCCATGGAGCAGAGTAAGAGAAAAGGTCACTAAATCATGACATAACTAAACAAAGGGTGATGGCAATAAATCTCATCGTTATTTCATGACAGAATAATGAACAAGACACAAAATGCGAAAGATGTTGCGAAATCGTGACTTGTTGCGTGGTCGCGACAAAGATGAAAAAAAATCGTAAGGCATGAAAACCATCACAATTTCGTGACACTTGTGGAGGTGAAGTCCATCAACAATGAAACATCATGATTTTGTGACATATTGGGGTAGAAGGACCAAGTGCAAAGAATCATAGTGATTTCAAGACATGTCACATTTTCGCGAGGAGGAAGCAAGGAGGTAGCCAGATTGTATGGAATGTCGTGATTTCGTGACATGATGAATTTTCACGGTTGAAAAGCAGTCAAGTCCAAGGAGATAGAACCTATCATGATTTAACGACATGTTGGAGATTAAAGAACCACTTGAGGCAAGAGTGTCATGTTTTCGTAGGTTGAGAGTTGGACCGTACAAGGCAAGAGGAAACCGTCATGAAATCGCAACATGTTGCAGTTTCACGGGTATATAGAAGAGAAGGGCATAGAAGGTAGAAGAAGTCACGATTTCGCAACATGTTGAAGTTTTCATGACATGGTGAAGAGTGTTGCATTTTCGCGACATATAAGTAAGACAAAGCCAAAAGAGAGAAAAGTGTAGTGAAATTGCGCCTTGTCATGTTTTTGCGGTTCGAAGCAGCAAAGAGACAAAATTGGGAAAGAACGTCATGATTTCGTGATAGGTCATAGTTTCATGAAAACAAAGTGGAGAAAGAACAGAATAGTACAGAACGTCGCGATTTCGCAACATGTCACGTTTTTGTGAGCTAAGGTGGCGAAGGAAACAAAGGAGCTGAAAATGTCACGATTTTGTGACATGGTTGGTTTTTGCGGTCCCAAAGTGATAAAGTGTATGGAGCAGAAATACGTCACAAAATTGTGACATGTCGCATTTTCATGAACCATTACAGTTTTGTGCTAGAAAGCATTTCAAACGGCTCGATGAAGCATTGTGATTTTCAAGAATTAAAAGCACTCCAGAATTAAATTTTTTGCTGCTTTCCAATACAAGCAAGGTAGAAGAACGTGTCCAAGCCACCAGAATTGAAGACGCTCATTATTCAAATATTATGTTCGTGATTTTCTAACGGTTCAAGCATGTTTCGAGAATGACCATTTAATGAAGATGACCGATTCCTTATTTCAGTTAATTTCTAGTTTCTCCGAGGCTGGTTTAAGGGGATCATTTCCTTATTTCTGTTGCATATTTTGTAAATCTCGAGGAAGTCCATTGCAAGTTTTAAATGCTGTAAAGAAGCAAGACTTCTATATAAATCAATGTAGATCTCAGAAAGAGGGATGGAGAGAGAGAGAGAGGTTGCATGAAAACTTTTCAAGTTCTTTGCATGAATGAAAGATATTTGGCCTCTAATTTTGCAAGCGTCTTTCTGTGTGATTCCCTTCTATTTCATGCATTTCTTAGTTATGCTCATATTTCTAATTTGTTGTTAGATTTCAATTATGCATCTAAGTTTGAATATTGCAAATGAGGAAGTGAGTTCTGGAATGCACTCCTGGATGTGGTCTATGCAAGGTCGTACGTGGATTATGTTGTATTCTATTATTATATGTTGTTTATACACTTGAGGTTAAATTCTTGCTGAGTTTATTTCTTGATCATACAAATTTTTCCTGTGGCTATATTTCCCATCTCTTTCCGTGTATTTCCTGTTTCTTTCTGCACATTTATAATTCCTTTCCAGTAACTCTAGTCTTCATCAAGCTTAGATTTAGTAAGGGAACCAGCCCTCTCTGGATATTGGTCTGGGAGACATTTCTTTCTCCTAGCCTTTCAATGTTGGCCGGGTCTAGGGTGCATAGACATAGAAAATCCTTTCCTGTGGCAGATTTGTGACCAACAGTTTTTGGCACACCCGGTGGGACAGACTGTTTCTGTCCCAAAAATCCATAATCGATGAGACTGATTGTTTTATTTTTTAACAACTAGAGGTATCAAGATTTTTATGAGATGTCTTGACCTCATAGCGGAGATTTGTAAGTTCATATGGCGACTTTGCTGAGCTGAAGATCCAAATTTCTTGATCGTAGATGCCTGCATTTTAAAGTTAAAAGAAGATAATGGCAAGGGTATGCTGTCCCAGATGGGATGATCCTAGCCCTCTGAATCTCCAAATTCAGCACGAGATTCCCAAAAGTGCCTTGAAAGCCCTAACAAAATACAATGGCACCCAAGGAATGGCCTGAGAGCATGTTGAATATATTTTTGCTTTGTCGACCCTACATGATATAGTTCACAAAGATGTTATGATCAGACTTCTGGTTCTGTCTTTGCAAGGAAGGGTGTTACAGTGGTACAGACTGCTCAGGCCTCAAAGCATCAGCTCATGGGATGACTTAGTGGGAGCGCTAATTAGAAGATTCGACGAGGATCTCTTTAACAACTCTCAGGATCCCTTTCAATTTTTTATGTATATCACAAGAGCACCTCTAGAGAGCATCATAGACTTTAATGTTCGATTTAGCAGGAGTTGGAAGAGAATTCTAGAGATGATCCGACCAACACCCACCCAAGCCCACTTCTTCTATGTTCGAGCTTTCCATCCGGACATAAGCCTCCTCTTGCTGTAATTAGGTGAACGTAGATTCCCTCAAATATTTGAGGAAGCATTACAAGCAGAGCAACTTTTGCTCTTATCAAGAAAATTACCATGGGGAGAAGCTCCATTACCTTATCCGATAGTCACCACTCTTGTCTACCCTATGCAGTATTCATCATGGCAGATCCCACATACTGTGTAGAGGCCTGAAATGCAGTTGTGTGGAACTCAAGGGGCAGATTTCATCCAAAGCCAACAATGGGAATATGCAAGTACTTTCCCAGTAATGAAAAATATGGTTGCTTGCAATGTCTATCAGGAAATGGGCCAAGGAGAGAACCAGATTCAAGTTACAGAACCTGCGCACAAAGAGGGCATAACCATGCACAACACTCAAGTATTTAGCCAGAATCTATTGAGCATGCCTCACCAAAAGGTTGAGTCTGAGGAGATCCTGGAAGTAGATTTATCATCAGAAAGGTTCTGTGATCACACCAAAGGATTGGAGGAACCTGTCCTCAGTCCACAACCAGGGAACCCTTCAAGATGGTGGTATTGGCTTCAGTCATTACTACAACTGGTACCTACAGGAGCCCTCCATGTGGCAAATCTCTTTGCTACATTATTTGTCGATTGTGTGGGTACTGGCATGCAGGATAACTTGCCCATGTCTACAACATGGAGAACTTTAGGAAGAGGTCATCCCAATTTCAAGGACCGACTCAAGTATGATTAGATCTGGTCGGGACACTACAGATTTACCAGATAACCCCTTGAGACTGGGTTTGTGGTGGCGACATGCCAATCATGTCGTAAACTATTGTATATAGTAAAAAAAAGAAAAAAAGAAAAAGAAAAGAAAAAAGAAACAGAGAAAAAAAAAGTATTGTTTTCCTCTGTCAACTTCAGCTCTTTTTGTATGCAAGCCCACAGGTACGTTTATTTCTTTCTTTTTTCTTCTTCCTTCCCAGCAGTTAGTGGCTTCCTCTTTATTTCTTCCTTCCCTTCTTCATTCCCTTCTTCTCCTATTCCTTTTTATTTTGCAAGTAATCAAGCCACTGCTGTTGTTTCTTTTTCCCTTCCTACTATTCTCGTTTCTTCTTTTCCTTTTCTTCTAATTTCATTGTTGTTTTAGCCTTTATCAGTTCTATCTACCACTTCACTCCTTCATTCCCACCATCCCCATTCCATTCACTTCCATTTCCATTTCATAGTAGCTGGTAGCACAGAAGCACTCTGTTACTGTATCTGTCGTTGTTGTTCCACCATTCCATAATTTACCATTTCCATTCCATAGTCCTCACTCCACTTATTTCATTCATTTCTGTGAGTCAGTAAGAGTTGTTGTAGCAGTTTGTCGAGATGTACCCCATCAGCCAGCTTTCTATTCTCAATTTTTTTTGACTCTATTGCCCAATGGATTTAGGCCTGGGATTCATGCATACAATAGAACTGTATGCCCTGCGAGCCACCGATAATGTTGGCATTTTTGCCACATTATTTTTATTGTTGATTATTCATGCATAAGATGTTGAATTTCTCACTCCTTTACAGGTTTTGATGCAAAAAAAAGCTAAGTCCGAAGACTGTCACGATATCACAACAAAAAGTAGCATGGAAGGCACAGTTCAAAAATGTCGTGATATCATGACATGTCACATTATCATGGGTCTATTGAGGAGAGAGAAGTAAAAATCAAAGTTGTCATGATTTCATGACGTGTCACGTTATCACGGTCAAAATGGTCAACAGGGGTAGCACAGTAAATTGTCGCGAAATCGCGACATGTCGCATTTTTGTGACTTACAATGGCCATGGAGCAGAGTAAGAGAAAAGGTCACGAAATCATGAAATAACTAAACAGAGGGTGATGACAGTAAATATCATCATGATTTCATGACAAAATAATGAACAAGACACAAAATGCGGAAGATGTCACGAAATCGCGACGTGTTGCGTGGTCGCGGCAAAGTTGAAACAAAAATCATAAGGCATGAAAACCATCGTGATTTTGTGACACTTGTGGAGGTGAAGTCCAGCAACAATGAAACGTCGTGATTTTGTGACATATTGGTACGAAAGGACCAAGTGCAAATAATCATAGTGACTTCATGACATGTCGCATTTTTGCGAGGAGGAAGCAAGGAGACAACCAGATTGTACGAAATGTCACAATTTCGTGACATGAAAATTTTTTGCAGTAGAAAAGCAGTCAAGTCCAAGGAGATAGAACCTATCGCAATTTCGTGACATGTTGGAGATTAAAGAACCACTTGAGGTAAGAGTGTCATGTTTTCGTAGGTTGAGAGCTGGACCATACAAGGCAAGAGAAAACTATCACGAAATCGCAACATGTTGCAGTTTCGTGGGTATACAGAAGAGAAGGGCACAGAAGGTAGAAGAAGTCATGATTTCGCAACATGGTGAAGTTTTCATGACATGGTGAAGAGTGTTGCATTTTTGTGACATATAAGTAAGACAAAGCCAAAAGAGAGAAAAGTGTAGCGAAATCGTGCCTTGTCGTGTTTTCACGGTTCAAAGCAACGAAGAGACAAAATTGGGAAAGAACATCATGATTTTGCGACAGGTCATAGTTTCACGAAAATAGAGTGGAGAAAGAGCATAATAGTACAAAACGTCACGATTTCATGACACATCATGTTTTCGCGAGCTAAGGTGGCAAAGGAAACAAAGGAGCTGAATACGTCATGATTTTGCAACATGGTTGGTTTTTGTGGTCCCAAAGTGATAAAGTGTACGGAGCAAAAATATGTCACAAAATTGTGACATGTCGCGTTTTCGTGACCCGTTACAGTTTTGCTTCAGAAAGTAGTTCAAACGGCCCGATGAAGCATTGTGATTTTCAAGAATTAAAAGCACTCCAAAATTAAATGTTTTGCTGCTTTCCAATGCAAGCAAGGTAGAAGAACGTGTCCAAGCCACCATAATTGAAGACGCTCATTATTCAAAGCTTCTATTCATGATTTTCTAACGGTTCAAGCATGTTTTGAGAATGACCATTTAATGAATATGACCAGTTCCTTATTTCAGTTAATTTTTGGTTTCTCCGAGGCTGGTTTAAGGGGATCATTTCCTTATTTTCGTTGCATATTTTGTAAATCTCGAGGAAGTCCGTTGCAAGTTTTAAATGCTGTAAAGAAGCAAGACTTCTATATAAATCAATGTAGATCTCAGAAATATCGATGGAGAGAGAGAGAGAGGTTGCATGAAAAATTTTCAAGTTCTTTGCATGAATGAAGGATATTTGGCATCTGATTTTGCAAGCGTCTTTCTATGTGATTCCCTTCTATTTCATGCATTTCTTAGTTATGCTCGTCTTTCTAATTTGCTGTTAGATTTCAATTCTACATCTGAGTTTGAATATTGCAAATGAGGAAGTGAGTTCTAGAATGCAATCCTTGAGGTGGTCTGTGCAAGGTCGTACGTGGATTATGTTGTATTCTATTATTATATGCTATTTATATGCTTGAGGTTAAATTCTTGCTGAGTTTCTTTCTCGATCATACAAATTTGGCCTGTGGCTATATTTCCCATCTCTTTTCGTGTATTTCCCATTTCTTTCTGCACATTTATAATTCCTTTCCAGTAACTCTAGTCTTCATCAAGCTTAGATTTAGTAAGGGAACTAGCCCTCTCTGGAGATTGGTCTGGGAGACATTTATTTCTCCTAGCCTTTCAATGTTGGTTGGGTCTAGGGTGCATAGATATAGAAAATCCTTTCCTGTGGCAGATTCGTGACCAACATGTTGCAAGTTTTTTTGTTTCATTATCTTGCTAGTCCCTACTATTTCTTTTGTCCACATTTTTGGATTGTTAATATTTATTTGAGCACATTTTTATCAAGTTTGCATGTATTTTCATTCATCTTAAACTCATCTGCTATTACTATAAGTATAGTACATTTATAAGATCAATCTAACCTACATATCTCCCTTGTTTGATATTATGTAGCAACTAATCACTCTTTTGTATATATTTCCTTTTCATTTGTAATCTCTTTTCTTTAATAATTACATACTTATTCATATTTTTTTGCAGGCACATTATCCTCAAAAAAAAATTTTAATCTCTATTATTATACATGAGTGTCTTACATTGATGTCCTTGTAAACTAATTTGTAGGGTAAATATTTCTTCAATCCCTATCTTAGGACTTTATTTTGAAATTGTCTAGAAACTTTATCTCACTTTGCATTAGATATCTACTATATTACCTTCTTCTCATCAAAATTCAATTCTAATTAAGTTTGTAGTCCTTCATATCCTTTGGAAAGCCTTTTAGGTCTATGTTTTCCCATTTTAGATATGCACAGATCCAATTTGTAGGTATTTTAAACAACCTGCTATTAGTTCTTAGTCTTACCTAGCTTATTTCACTATTCCAAAAATATTTGGGACATTTTGAATCAATTTTGTAAATTTTTGTTAAGATCCAAGCATCAAAGCATCATAAATATGATTCTCACCCCTTGATATTTAGTCACATATAGGTCAACGTAGCCTTTAAATTCTTCCCAAATATTTCTAACAAGTAGTTGTAGGTAAAAACGTATTGCTATTTCCAAAAAATTAGTGCTTCTACATCTTTTTTTACATAAAGCAAAAGTGCCATTAGCACAAGAACTACCAACACTTCTGATTATAGTGCTTTTGCATGAGTTGCTTATCCTACCAAATTCAAGGCATATTTTAATTTAATTTTATAAAAGGTAGTTTGATCAATTTGACTAGAAGGCCTATTGTTTACTCATGAACATATAAAACCTCGTAAAATAAAACTACATATAATTTGGCTTTCTAGCTAGACCTTCATAGGTCCCAAATATCTAGGATCTTAAGTAATGTAAAAAATTAGAGCATCTTGTATATATATATATATATATATATATATATATATATATATATATATGTGATAATTATAGAAGAGGTGTTGAAAGGTACCCAAACCTTTTACAACAAGAAGAAATCCAAACCTACAAGATTATCAAAAGGGGCACAAAAAGAGAGCAATCCATGCATGGACTTAAAACTAGCCAACCCACCAGGGTATAATGGAAACAAATTAATAACATAAAGAAAACCCACACTAATAGATCCCTTACCAACCTAGCTAAAATAGAGAAAATACATCCTTAAAATAAAAGGAACATAACCATACAGATAGAGAGAGATAGAGATAAAAAAACCACCCTACAATCTCACTATATGAACCCACAACTAAATCTGCTCTTCAAAAGGCACAAGATCATGGGTCTCCCAATCAATAACTACAATGGGATTCAAATTCCAATAAAACATGGATCTAGCCATAAGAATGTGTAGACCCCCCATAGAAAAAGGCTCACATTATCAATAAAACTCATCAAATAAACTGTTTAACTTCTATGAAAAAATACTCCCTCCAAATAGAGATATTATCTTGGTTTAACCCTAGATTAGCTAATAAGTCTCCACTCTTGTTACCTTCTCTAAATGCGTGACTGACTTTAATTCCATCCAAATTCTAAAAAAGTATTTGGGATTCCTTAATTACATTGAAGATGTTCCAACTAGGATTTTGATCACCGGAAAATGCCTTAACAACATTTAAGGAGTCCCCTTCAATAATATTTTTTTTTACAATTCAAATATTCCATTAATATAGTGCCTTGATACAACGCCCTAGCTTCAAAAAAATGACAAGTTTGTGGACATAGGTTTTTTGCAAAGGCAAGAAGAATATCCTCATTGTGATTCCTTAAGAGGACACCTACCCCCGCCATCCTTGGATTTCCTTTTGACGCTCTGTCAAAAATAAATTTAATCCAACCCTAAGGTGGAGGTTACCATTTAAAAGAGAATCTGATATCTGGAATATCTATCATTATGGCATTGATTAAAGAACCTATTTTTTTCAAAAAAGCAATATCTACTACCCCTCCATGACTAAGAACTAAATTCAAATTCCCCACATGTTCAACAACTGTTGCTAACACTCTAAGCCATACTGATTCAACATTTCTATCCATGCTTTTGAAAACTCTTCTATTTCTTTTCTTTCAAAAACCCCAAAGGAGATGTGGGACGTTGAAGGACAAAAATGATCATAATATAGGGTTTAAAAATGGATATTTCCACTTCTCAATAACATCTTATAACGAGCCAAGAAACACCCATGAATTTCCCAAAAAATCCATTAGCAGAAAAAATACTTCCCTCAAAAAAGGGCATTGGAAAAACAAGTGATTAGTGGATTCATAAATATTTTACAGAGGAAATACCAATTTGTAATTATCATACCTCATATTTGTAAATTTTCCATCGTGAGAATTTTATTTTGATATGCCAACCAAAGGTAAAATTTCACTTTTGGTGTAATATCTTTAACCCGGATCATTTTCTTGAAAATAGGGACTTCCTCCATGACATCAAAATCAATATTATAGGCTGACTTAACATGTAATAACCCATCACTTTCATTCTTCCAAATTAAGTTTTCTTCCTATTATGTGTTCTTTATAACTTCTAGACTTAATAATTCTTCAATGAGGCTAAATATTCTTTGTTCCAGCATATTCAGATTTTGCATTTTAAGCGGTTTCCAACTTTTAACCCCCTATTGAACCTGCATATAATAAACCACCTTAGTACCAAAAATAATCATGGCTATAGGTTCATCTTCAACCAATTACTAGAAAAATATTAGAGGTTGATTCAATATTGAAGGATACTTCCAAAAATCAATAGTATTCCCACTACCCATAATCCATCTATTCCCTCTATGAATGATTTTTTTTAAATACTAAGCCAAAAGGTCGATCCTAAGGCCAATGAAGGATCATTCAGGAAATTAAAGCTGGTAGAAATATATTTAGCCAACACAATATTCACACAATCAAATTTTTCTTTCTTAAACAACTTCCATGCCTACTTTACCATTAAAGCTTCGTTCATCCACTTGACCCTTCTAAAACCTAGATCCCCACATTTGATTTCTTTACAAACTTGTTCCCATGATACAAGATGAAATATTTTCTTACTCTTTAAATGAAACCATAAGAAATACTTGTAAATCTACTCAATATTTTGAACTACTTTCATCGAGGCTTTGAAAATAGAGAGGAAATAAATTGGTATGCTCTACAAAGTTACTTTAACTAACTGTGCCTTTATAGCCTAGCTAAGAAGAGCCACTTTCCAACCACCAAGATTTTTTTAAAATATTATTTAATACTGGGTCCCAAATATTCTCTTTCATTCGACCACTAAATAGGGGCATCCCAAAATAAGAATATGGCAAAGCTACAATCTCACAACCCAAAATTATAGCAATCTTCCTTTACCTATCAAGGGGGTATTCAAGAAAAAAATCTACTCTTGTGGAAACTAATCATCTAACCCATCATGTTTTCATAAAAGGTCCAGATTTATTTAACCTTTTTTACTTAGGGAATGGATGCCATAGTGGATAGAAGAGTACCATCTACAAAATTGGTTATGAGAAATACGATCAGAGTGTAAAGTCAGACTAATACCCTTAATACCTGACTTAGATTTTATGGCTCTACCGAGTGCCTCAAAAATATGGATGAATAGAAAGGGGGAGAGAGGGTCCCCTTGGTGAAGCCCATTTGGATCTTAAAGTACCCAACTGCAGACCCAATCGCTAAGAATGAAAATCAATATGTTGAAATGCATTCTTTGATGAGATTGAACCACTGTTGGTGGAACCCAAATTTATGCATGAATTTTATCAAAAATTCTCGGGAGACATGGTCATAAGATTTGTTCATATCTAATTTGAGAAAAAACCCTATATTTCACTTTTATCCACAGAATGAATGATCTCATGCATAATAATAATTCCATCCAATATTTATCTTCCAGCAACAAAACTTGCCTGAGCTAGATCAATGATCTTAGGGAGGAATTTTTTTAATCTATTAGCAAAAACCTTGGAGAATTTTTTTTACACAGTGTTGCATGGACTAATAGGTCTAAAATCATTAAAATATTTTATCATGTGAGACTTAGAAATAAGTGTCTGAAATGTGGAATTTACATCCCTTAGAATATGTCTGGTTCTCTAAACCTCTTTTAAAGCATTTCCAATATCTCTCCCCATAATGTACCAATATCTCTGGAACAAGATAGGAGATAATTTATCTAGTCCCAAATATTTCAACCCTCCCATGGAGAAGGCTACCTTATAATTTTCAATATTTAAAAGGGTTGATCAAAATAGTGTTCATATCTTCTATAACCAGTTGTGGAGTGCTAGATACTAACTTTATTTGTTCTTGTTCATTCCCACTTAACTTCTCCTCCAATAGGGATTCAAAGAAGTTTATCACTTCTACTCTAATTTCATTAATATCAATAGATTCTTGGCCATTTTCTTTTAAAATTTCATTAATCTTGTTAATACTCCTACACCTCAAAGTGGACACATGGAAAAAAATTGTATTCCTATCTCCTTATTTTAACCATAAGGCTAGAGATTTTTATTTCCAAAGCATTTCCTCACATGCCAAAATGTTGTGCAGGTCTACCAATAGTATCTTCTCTTTCAATCTAGCTTCCACAAAAAACTCTCTAGTCCTAATCTTAGTTTTCGAAGTTTTAAGCTGAGACTTCAAGGATTCTTTTTTTACATTCACATGGCCAAAAGCCTCTCTATTCTTTAAATTAAATTTAACATACCTTAATTTCTCAACCACTTGAGACATTAATAGTCCATATAATTTTTGAGACCACCACTCACTGATATTATCTTCCAACCCTTGGTCTTTCAGCCACATTACTTCAAATCTAAAGGGTTTAGAAAATTTGAAAATACCTTGAGGAAATTTAAAAACCAGAGGGTTATGGTCCAAACCCAGTTTTAGGAGGGATGATAAATAAGCATATCCAAACAAAAACCATGCTTCTTTCAATATAAGGACTCTGCATAACCTTATATGGATGATTTGGGTGCCAATCCTTCTATTACTCCATGTAAACTTGCTACCTTTAAAGTCAGTCCATAATTTTATTCGTATTGACAAAAGAGGAAAAGTCTTTCATTTCTCTCAAAGTGTTAGCAATGCCTCATCTTTTATCAACATGATACAATGGAGAATTAAAATCTCCAACTAGGATCCAAGCTTCACCTTATATACCTTCTATCATAGTGATCAAATATTTCCACAAAAATACCTCTATCAACATATGAATTTGGGACATATATATTGGTCAAGACCCATCTACTATTAGTCTTTTTAAAACAAAATAAGATATTTTTTATTATATCAAAATTTGACAACACTAAACCCACCATTTTGTTTGAATCCCACAAACATAGAAAAACCCCTAATACCCCATAAACAAGGCTAGCACAAAAACCTGCATTCTTCCAAATAGTTGCTCTAACAAAATATACTCTTTCACCTTGGTTTGTTGCAAAGAAATAATATCTAGCTTATGCTTAAATCTAAGAGAAGTCACTAACATTTGTTTTGAGTGACCATTAAGGCCCCTCACATTCCATGAAATAAACTTCATTTACCATGATTAAAAGAGAATTTATTCCCACCCCTCAATGTGTGAGGAGAAATTTTATTAAAGGACATTATCTTTAGTTGTTTTCTTCCTGGAACCATTCCTTCATCCCCTCCTAACATCAATTGAGTCCCATTGGCTATATATCAGAGTCTATCTCCTTTTTTCGAGATTATTTATTTGGGGGCTTCCCCACTTTTTTCTCAATCCCAACATCCATAATATATTTTTTGTGGCTTTTGGTTTTTGGACTAGGATACCATTTCTTTAAATTAACGGTAGTTGGAAATTTAGGAGGATAAAGCATATCTAGTGATATATAATCTAATAATTCCTCCACTCCATGGTTTTTAAGACAATCAAAATAATTTTAAATAATAAGGAGGGCTAAAGAAGGTAGAGCAATTACCTGTTCAACATGCTTATGAATCCCACATTCAAGGATTGGATCGGGCTCCTCCCAACTTACAACCAAGGGTTTTAATGAAGTTTTCAAAATTTGCTCTAAATTTTACCCCATGTGCTGAATAGATCCATCTAGGGATCGAGGCATTTCCAACCCTTCTTTAGAAGCCACCCTTTTTTAATTTTTAGGCGCAATCTAGACTAATTTTTTCTTCATATCTACCTTAGTCCAAACTTTCCTTGCTGATATCTTTGTCAAACATTGGCCTGAGATATGTCTTGAAACTTTACACTCACTACAAAAACTCAAATTATTTTAATATACAATTGGTTGTATTCGAGTACTAGACTCAAGACTAGCTTAATAGAATCTCACAGATCTGCTTCAAGGTCTACATTAATACACATCCTAACATATATCAATATTGACCTGACTCTTGTCACTACATCAATGAGAATGAGTTCACCCACTCATTTGGATATACCCTATAACACATCATCATGCCAATACTAGAAAGGCAAAGCAAGTAACCTAACCCATAGGGGGGCTATGTTTATCCTCTACATATCAGGATAAAAGTCCAAAGTCTGCCTTCAAAGGAAGAGACCATCGCTTCCCAAAGAACCATGGACCCCCACTAAGCACATTCTTGGAGTCTTATTCATGATTAAATTTAAATATTATGAAGGCTTTAGGGAGAGCCACAATTTCCAAATGGCCCTAAAGCCTCCATTCAAAAAATGCCCATCTACGAACTACAATAGGATCAGGACAAACCCCCATAAATTTTCCAACCAAGTTAAGTGCACCATAATCCATTGTAATTCTAATTAGATCCTCTAAGACCCTAATATTATCTTATTCTAAGGAAATATCAAACATAAATTTTGAACTAGGGTTCCTTCAACTATATGAGACCATCGTTGTAAAGGACACAATAGTTCTAGGGTTAAATAGCTTATGAAAAGTCCCCCCAATGGGGTCCCATCACATACAGGATTCCCTCCAAGCTTACTTCCTAGAAAAGGCTGAAACCCTACCCTTGATCATGGGTAATAGTATTTGTCCTGCCATCTTCCACACAACCAAACCCTACAACACCATTCTCACCCTCATCACTTCCATCACCCTCACCATCGATCCCACTCACAACACTATCATCACCTGTAGCATCGTGCCCGCCCATTGTAGCATCATTCCCACCCATTATAACATCATTCTAACTCATCACAACCATACATGAGAAACTAGAGTTTTGGTGCACTCCACAATAAACTATTTTTTCACAAAACCCTTTGACATTGTTGCTTATATTTGTTTCCCATAGAAACCCTCTAACATCGTTGTTCAAATTTTTTCCATAGAACATTGACACAGCTACTCAAATTTTTATCTAAAAAACCCTTTGATGCCACTACTCAGATTTTATTATGTAGAAACCCTCTAACACTGCTACTCATTTTTTCCCTACAAAACCCTCTATCATAGTTGCTCATATTGTTTTCCTGTAAAAGCCTCTATTGTTGCTTCTCATATTTTATTCTATAGAAACCCTCTAACGCTACTACGATTTTTTTCTTGCAAAACCCTGTGTCACTGTTTATTAGATTTTATTCTATAGAAACCCTTTGATACTGTTGCTCATATTTTTTTTGTAAAATCCTTTGTCATCGCTACTTAGATTTTTTTCCCTGTAAAATGCTCTATCACCACTACTCATAATTTATTCCATATAAAATCTTTGATGCTACTGCTCAGATTATTTTTTGGTAAAACTCTTTGTCTTCATTGCTCATATTGTTTTCCAACAAAAACCTCTATCATAACTACTCAAATTTTATTCCGTAGAAACCCTCTGACACTGCTACTTAGAATTTTTTCCAAAAAAATACTTTATTGATATAGCAACATTATATTAATGAAAATAAAAATAATAAGATATAAATAGCCAATATCATTCATGAAATAACATGAAGAAAACTTATAATAATATTGCTCAAAATTTGTATACAAGCTTTACTCAATCTTCATTCAATATCCTAATATTCTTCGATACAATACATGGAGCTTTGCCTCCATAATATAACCTTAGAAAGATAACTCTTGGAATATTTATTGTTGTTATCCCGACATATCTAGGAGATACAACCTTCCCTATTCCATGCATATGAGAAACCTCTCATGCCTTTTATCTTCTCATATTACCACTTGTACACATGACTTGAATATCTATTTACTCTTGTGTACTTTATTCTATGATACTTGCACACTTTACTATATGACACTTGTGCACACACTTACACACACTATTACATAACACTTGTGCACATTCTCACTCTTTACACTTGCACACATAATTACATGACACTTGTGCACATTCTACACATGAACACATACATAAGGGGAAATATAAATCACACTTCCTAAACTATAGACTCATACCCTAATCTATTACATATTTAGAATTTTACTATAAAGGTACCATGATTGTACATTAGTATGTACCAAATAATGTAATATTCTCCAATACCCCATGTATTACATTATTTTGTTATTGAATAATTTAATCTTCAATACCTAATTCATGCATGTGTTCTCTTGCTATGACCCTATCACTAAATATTTTGATGCTAATCTATCGACCTATTCCCTATAGTATTCATTAGACTTTATTTATGACAATAAAAGCATCTCAACATAATCATGATTCTATTCCAATATGATTTTTTATCCATCCATTGTGAACCTCAATTTTATTTTTATAATATGTCCTTAGTTTAGTCCATTTACAAAATATACAACTCAAAGGTTCCCTAAATTTTATGTAAGATATTTCATTTGTATTTATAGTCTTGAATTCTACTTTCATTTTATCATTTGCATTGTTGGTGCCAATAGGAAGTTTTGAAAGTTTTTCTTTTTTATTCTCTTCATAATTATCTTGATCATGAATTATGATTTTTTTTTTTTTAATTTAGTGAAAAATCCTTTGCGGGGCTGCCTTGGTCTGAGAAACCATGACCAGGGGGTTCTACACCATCAAAATCACCCAAGATTCGCGCTCGACCCTGACTGCACCATCATTATCGACTAGATTTTGGGTACCCAATGTGCATTTGGTGGAGATTCCAACTAGGGACCTCCCTTGGAGGATTGCCCTACCCTCTCCAACTCACCCACAACATGTGGGTATCATGAATTATGATTCATGTTGTAAGGGCTCTAATTTATTTTTCTTCTATTTCTTGTATATGTCGTATTTCTTCAACCAAATTACCCTTTTGAATTTCTTCCCTATATTGCAATTGTTGTTGTTGCCCATACTAATACTAAGGTGGATATTTCCTTGGCTAGAAATTATGAGAAAATCTATTCATATGATTTCCTTGATTCACATTCATTTGATTTCCTTGTCTCAATGAATTATATCTACAAAAAATTGTAGAATGACCTTTTTTTGCATATGTGACAAAATCTCTATTTCCATCTAGTTTGAAATTGTGATGATGTTGAAGTATTACTTGGTGTATTTTATTTTGATATCAAAGAATTATTAGTCATCTCATCTTTGACTAAATTACCCACTTCATATTCTTGAAGAATATTTACTAATTCATAAAAAGTTGTTTATTTATTTATAACTTGAAGTGAAGTGAGTAAATGCTTATAATTTTATGGAAGTGCTTTTAATATAATTTGGACATGAATTGTCCTCTACTTTTTCTCCCATATTCAATGGTTTAGCTTTTAAATAAGCTATTCTTCTAAGAAAGAGTTATATTCTCTCTCCACTATTAACATTCAATGAATATAATAATGTTGTAAATACATTATAGTGGCTTTGTTCTTCCCTTAAAATATATTACATAAAATATTTCAAGCAACCTTAGAATTTTTGCATCACTTATATATGGCTGAATTTCATCAATTACATCAAATGTAATTAACATAAGGGATTTTGCATCATCGTCTTCAATTTTTTGTTTTTCATTTTCATCTTCTAGTTTATCCTTTGTTCCATTAACTATTTCCCAAAGATTTTCTACAATAAGAATTGATTTTATTTTGTTTTTCCATGATGCAAAATTAGGTCCTTTCAGAAGTTGAGATTTAGAAAGAAATTTTTTGTTATTTGACATAATGGAACTCATTTAAATCCCCTTATTTCTCCAATCTTTAGAAATTTTTATTTTTATCAAATTACAAATTACAATTGCCATTTTATAAATAGAATATTAGAGTTGACTTAATTTTAACTCGCAAATTTAGCCAATTATAATTTTCACTTTCCCTAACTTTCAAATATTTTCTTTCTCAAAAAACTCAAATTGAAAAAAAAATCCAATTCACCTTATCACTCCATATTTCTAAAACTTTCAAAATTTTAATTAAGTGTTATTTTTCACTTGATAAATAAAAAGGCACTTGCTTTCCCAAAAAATAACTTTTTCTCAAAATTTAAATTGGATGCATACCATTCACCTTCCATGTGGTCATCAACGTAATATTTCATCAGGGCATATGTCAGGGCCAACAATACATAAATAAAATTTGAAGATATATATATATATTTTTTTTATTGGTGGAAAGGGTTTTGAAAGGTCCCTGAACCTTATACAAGAGAGATTACAATAAAATTTGAAGATATTACGCCTTCTTGTGCTTAACATTTATATTTGATGCATGCAATTTAATTCACCTTTGTGTTGTTGCTTTCAAATATTGTTGTTGCTCTCTCAATTTTGAGGATTTTTTCCTCTTTTACCAAACACTTATGCTATCAATATTTTAAGGATTATTTCCTCATTACCAACCATTGTTTCTAGATGAATGAATCATCATTGCTTGAAGTACCAAGTGTTACTACTAGAAAAACCATGTGTTATTGCAACTATTTTAACCTTCTATTATTTCTTTCCCTTAGAGTTATGGCCCATGGATAATGATGTTACCTTTATTTTATCTTTAGAATAATAAATCCTGGATAATGGCACCACATTTTCTTCTATTAAATCCAAACTTGGCTCAATATCGAAAGCTTGGATGACCTCTATTCTTCCTTAAATATTTGGATGACCTCCAATGTAGTTCTTCTAATGGCAATTGAATATTCAACGTTCTCTTGGAATATTCCTATAAGCTAAAAAGAGATGCACCCAACAAATAAAATGCTACAAGGAAATTTTTAGTGGATAATGTAAAATTTTGTATTGAATTTAGGAGCACTGATATCCTCTTTTACAATGTTTACCTTGAAATTTATAGGGGTTACAATAGAATAATATTATTTCAGATTATAATGGGAAAAAGGTGAATGACCCCTTTTGCAAAATCAAGTGTACTTTCAGTATCTTGAATCTCCCGCTACAATCATCATTTGAGTAGGCTTGTATATCCTGTGGTGATCCACTCCAGCTTCAGCAACTCTTCAACAACCTATTTTATGCAACCTATATGAATGCAAACACCAAAGAGGGATTAGTAAAAATTTCTTGACATGTGTGAAAGAGGCTACAAGAAACCTTCATCTGAATGCTTGGAAAATGTCAAAAATATGTAGAGAATAAAGAAACAAAAAAATTACAATACCTTGTTGTTACCTAACCCGATATGTGACTATCATCGACTTCTCATGAGCAAATATGGAGCCATGTTTGGGGCTGGATAAATTCAACTATGTTTTTGAAAATGAAGAGCCACATTTATCTATATGTAAATTCCCTACCATGTTTGTGAATGAGTTGTAGAATGGCAAGGGTTCGACCTGAGACCTCGAAGAATTGATATCCATAGATGATGATGACCTCTTGTTTCTATTTTTGGAATATTGACGATATGTTTTTTAGCCTCCTTTGTTTTATGAAGTTATGGTACCTTTATAGGTCTTTGAGTGTTTTGGAGGAAAAGGATAGGTGGTAATCCAAGGCTACCAAGTGGTAGGGACTAGGCAACCACCTATCCTGGGTAGTTGTAGTGAGTCACTTAGAGTGTCCCACTTAGGTGGAGTGGTGGCATGTGGGTAGGTGCAAGTGGAGTGATGTGTGTGAGATGTGGTAAGGGGAGGGGTAGTGGTGGTTAGGACACATGTCAAGTGGAGGAAAGGATAGGTGGTAAGCCAAGGCTACCATGTGGTAGGGACTAGGCAGCCACCTATCCTGGGTAGTTGTAGTGAGTTACTTAGAGTGTCCCACTTAGGTGGAGTGGTGGCATGTGGGTAGGTGGAAGTGAAGTGATGTGTGTGAGATGTGGTAATGGGAGGGGTAGTGGTGGTTAGGACACATGTCAAGTGGATAAATAGGGTATCCTAGGGGATATTTTCCATATTTTACAAAAAATTGGAAAATAGATTAATGTGTAGTAAATTATGCCTAAGTTAAAACTTAGACATATTATTTTATTATGCAGGCTTGGTGGTGTAGATAGGTTGTGAAGGGTTAGGTTTTGGTGTCTACAAATGTCCCTTTTTGTACCTATTGGTTACAAATTTGCCATGAGGAAAGGATTTGTTGTTATTGCGCCCAGATTCGCCCACCAAATTGAAATGCCGAAAGGAAGGAATGCCTTTCGTGCCAATCTTCGGAGAAGGCCGACTTCCTATGGGGTTGGTGTTAAGATAAGAGTGCAGGAAAGAGATAAAAGGTATAGAAAGAGATAAATATGTAGAAAGGGATTCCAAATGTGATTGGAGTTGGGTTGGGGGAATAAGCAGCATGATAACGAATCAATAACCACTACTAACAACATTCATCTATAAACACATATTGAAACTATAGCTATCAGCGATCCCATGTATCCCCTATCTATGCATTCCAGGAATACCTGGCCATAAAAAGCTGGAGTCCAGAGTTCAGTACAACAGCAAGCAATGACACAAGAAACATGAGGCATAAATGACAAGGAGAGGCAACATGCAAGATAAAATACAGTAAGCAGAGTCAAGTGTATGTTTATATTTGAGGCAAACGCATAGCTACAATTGTTCCCTAGCAATATATTCCCCTTCCACCACTTACAATGAAAATGTGGTGGGTATTTATAGCCCAAAATTCCCCCTGATTACATTCATGGGCACGGAGTCCCAGACAAGACAGTAGCTGACACAAGCGGCTAAGGGGCTACTGATGCTGACTTCTATCGAGCTGGACTGTCCTTGCAGCATGGTATCCTGAAGATGGTACAAAACGTGGCAGCGCATTGGGTCGAGTCTTCAGTCGACAGGAATGTGGGTAGGTGCGGCAGATGGCACTTCACATCGGCTTAAATGGTGATAGATGGCATCGGTAGTGTAGCCCATGCTTTGTCCTTGCACGGTCAAGTCTTGGCTTGAATCCTAAAGATGGACACTTGTTGGATGTTGAAGTGTGACACATGTCTACCTTGAAAGGTAGCTTATCCAATTTTGCCATGAATTCGAGCGCTATCAGGTTGCGCAGGAGGAAGACAACGCAGTTGGAAGGCCTTCTTGCCTTAGTAAATTTTTGAGTTGAATTTACCCAACTGTGCACCGATCAAAGGGTGCACTTCGACTTTGCTATGAAGTCAGGTTGCGCATCGATGCTTGGCTGTCTTCGTCCATTGTTTGGACTACACACTGGAATAGGGGCGCACTTTGACTTTGCTGTGAAGTCGGGTGTCTCCCCAGCACTTAGTTGCTTTTTTGATAGACCATTCCCCTAGTGTGCCTAAGAAGAAGGGCACACCCTGACTTCACTGCGGAGTCAGGTTGTGCCCCTGACACTTAGTCAGATTCTGCTTTGATGTTGCCTATTTGCGCACTTTGGGTTCCATAATGCGCTCTACTTGAGGGGTGCACTCTGACTTCACAGTGAATTTTGGTGTCGCCCCAACACTTAGGAACTTTTCAAGGTACACCTGCTGAAATTTTACTAGGGGAAGAAAGGGGAGAAAGAAGAAGAGGGAACGAAACTACGAGGAAGAGGGAGAAAGGGAGAAATGAAGGAAGGGGGAAAATGAGGATAAGGAAGGGAAAAGAGTAGCCTATATGCAGAAATAAAAAACATGGCAATGTGTGCAAAATGTGGCAACATTCCTAGTGGCTCGTGGGGTGTTGAGCTCACCTCGACGCAAACAACCATGCCTTTATCCATTGGGTTTAGAGGAACTTCCTTCACCTACCTTCTACTACTTTGGCCACTTCCCTTGGGGCAACTGTTCTTCTGATTCACTTTCACCAGTTGCCTCCTCAGTCTCACCTTCTAAATATGAAGGCTCTTCACTTTCTGCCTCTTGCTTGCTTATGCGTTCGAGCGCATCCCTAGCTTTATCCCAGACTACAGATTGGAAGGGAGTGGGGTCGTTGATCTCTTTGAGTATTGCATGGAATGCAGTGACCACATGTAGGTCAATGGTGTTATATCTTTTGCCCAACTCTTCAAGAGAAGAGTTGACTTTTCAGTACTTCACCACCATTTGAGCGACCCGCGCTTCTTGAAATGGCTCTATCCAGCTATCAATTTCAGCTGTATCTGCCTCGAAGGACAACCAGTTATTCTTTACCTGCTCAAGGGTGAGGAACTCGTAATTTTTGACATATATCAGAAACCCGTGCTTGAACAGAATGTGAAAGGGTGCCAAGAGAATATGTCTATCATGTTCCAAGGCGTCCAATGCCTGCCTGGATATTCTGATCTTTTTTGTCTGGAAAAAATAAGTGTGCAAGGTTACCCTTGCATTTGCCCATTCTGAGGCAAGATGGGACCTGGGGGAGATTTTGAAGCCTTTGCGCTCTAATTATTCAAGTTTCATAGCTAGGTCTAGCCATTGCCTCATCTGGTGTTTGGCTTCCTCTACCACAGGTTTTCCCTAGGCAGATACCTCTTCTATCCTGGATACGAAATCCAGAACTGTCAAGGATTTGACAAGGTTGGGCTTGCAAACTTGTAGCAGTTTTGCATGCATCTCCTTCACCTTGTTATTTGAAAAGGCTGTCGCTTGTGATACTTTCTTGTGAGCTGCAACTGTGCCTATTTTAGCAAATCTTGTAGTCGTGAAATCTTCTCTAGCACTGCTTTTCTATCTTGCTCAGCTGTCTACTGGGAGGCGACCAGCTGAGCCTTAAAATTTTTAACTTATTGTTGCACTGATCCCAATTGCACGATAGCCCTAGCCAAGTCTTCTTCAAGCTGCCTTGTGGTATTCTATAGTTGGAAAAGCACTTCTTGGGTCTCGAGAAGCTTGATAAAGAGGTTGTATGTTTTACGATGAATACCATGGATCTCGTATTCTTCGTTGATATCATCAAAGTTCTTCTCCTTCGTCTGAAGCTCATAGTCTTCCTCAATCATATCATGGAGAGGCTTCTTCACCTTAGGAATCAACTTTTTCATTGTAAGCACTCTCTGATTTAGGTCAAAATTTGTGCGCTTGACTGGGGTGGCTATCTCTTCAGTCCTTCAGCACTTAACTCCTTGAAGAAAGTAGGCAGACCCTCCCATGGCTCTTACTGCCAGAGGCTGGTCCTCGGTGATGCTCATGAAATCAAGGTCCTCCAGCTCCTGGGCTTGCTGCAGCATTTTCCTTGCAAATAGTGAAGTAGGAGGGATACTAGAGGGGGTAGTAGCTTTCAAGGGTGATTGGGTCTTAGGAGTGACAAGCATTTGGGTAGAAGGCACTGATAAGGTTTTGAACGACTAGGGCAAAGGATGTAGAGATGAGGGAGCGACTTTAGCACTAACTATGGGCGAAGGCTCTATGGTTTGAATCAGGGATTGAAAAGCATTGGGATCTTGAGCAAACTAGTCAAATGAGTGGAGGTCGCTAGATGGTGGAGTGGCTTGAGATGTGGAGGATGCAGCTATGGCTTGCCCTGATGGAGTGGGAGTTGGGGTTTTTTTAGGGCCGATGCAGACTTGGGAAAGTGAAACAGAGGATGTACCTACGGGCTTCGCCTGAGCTGATGTTGAAGGGATGGTCATAGCCTAGATGTCTGCTTCTGGTTCGAGGCTGCCTAAAGAAACATCCTCCGATGCTGCTGCTTGCGGCTACTCTGTGGGTGATTACAGCATTGGCTCCTTAGGTCGATTGGTCCTCTCAACCTTTTTATTTTTCTTTTCTGTCGATGTTGTGGCTGGTACAGAAGGAAGTGACAATAAAGGGGCGACAAACGTTGATGTACCCATGGTAAATTTGTACTTGGGTCACACTGGGAGAATAACTATCGCACTTGGTCCGCTGGTGGGTGGTACCAACGCTATTTCTACTTGAGGGGCTGGCTCAGGAGTTGATCGTTATCACCTTTGCACTGATTCGAGCACTATCGCAGGAGCTACAGGCTGCATCAAGCCCACTTGACTGCTAGATGGAGTTGCGCTGGAAGTCACTAGGGTTGACAATGACTAAGGGGTAGCCCTTATTTTATACCTTATATTTGCACCTCAGGGAACACAAACATGAAATTCAAATGGCTGCCACGTGTCGACATGTTGATCATAAAGTGCCAAAAATTCATCATCAATGGCAAGGTTCCTTCGGCTTGATTTGTCGTGTTGCATGCAACACCTCATTTTCCAACATTCAAGGATTTTGTCCTTATGCCAATTGAGCAGTGCCACCTTAGCAAGGAACTTCTTGAATCTAGCTGACTCCATTCGATGGTTCGAGTTTCGATCAGGATCGTAAGTGACCTCCTCGCAGTAAAACTCATGCCATGGTGGCCATGACTACATTAAATGAATGCACCAATGGAGGTCTCCACCTATCAAATTCCTTCTCTATTTCATGATTTTAGGTCTCGAAAAGATGTGCATGAACTTTCCCCGAACCCTGATTGGGTCATATTTCCAATGTTGGGGTAGCATAATCAGGCCCATTTCCATCAGCTCCCGCTCGAGATAAATGTGTTGCCCTATTTTGAAGACTTGAATATTGGCCCAGGTCATAGGATATTTGAATATGTGACCCCTCTTCTTTCCCTGGCCAAATTATTCTTTGATGTAATTCATTTGCCATGCCACCTCTATCCCGAACTGATGATCTGTGCAGAAGTAGGGCAGCAAACAATGCATTCCTTTGAATCCATAGATTCGGACAACAATGCCCTGAGTCAGCCCAAATGTATCACCAAGCTCATTGTCCGACAGACACTTTGTCATAGCTATTGGTGGGCAAGTCATGTCACAGTTGAACAGTCCCATTGCCTGGCCTAGAAATTGAACATTAAACTCATAAAATGAGCCCTTTCAATACAAGGCCTCAGTCCATTCGTACACGGGGAGTGGCTCTCCTTGTTCGTTCACTTTCCTCAGGCTAGGGATGTTCATCCGATAAAGCATATGGTACAGGCATAGCCATGTGAGGAATGAGAAAAACTAGAATTTCGTAGACTACCTTTGTTGCAGTCGCACCAAGATCACATGAATTGCATAGGCTAACTAGTCTTCCCAGTCATAGAAGATTGGGTGCTTCCCGCTTCTCTACGCCATGGAGTCGTAGAACTCCCTGTGCAGGATACATTCAGCCATCACCAGCTGAAAATGCTGCACCACTCTATCTGATTCACAACTGAGGACCCACGCCAGGATGATATAGATATATTTGTTTTCGAATAGGTCCAGCGGTATGGGGCCAGTAGGCCACTGTCTAGCATTTAGCGGAGTCTTCAGCTCTGAGTCTAGGAAATCTCTCATCCGTTTCATCTGATAAAATCTTTCGGTCTACTCTTCTATGTTCACCCTTCTGATAATTATGTATGGGCTATACTAAAGCCTTGGGATGAATGTCGGCTAGATGCTCTCTTTGAAAAGAGTGAACAACACCCTTCCTTTGTTATTTTAGACCTGCCGTGTAGCTTGTTTGTAGTATTCAACAATCACTTCAACTAGCTTCGGGCACCAGTGAGTTGGAGGACACATAAACTAGTGAAGATTTGAATTATATGCAGCTTCGATATGGTGAGAATGTGAAACCTTACCCATCCACTTTGTGATAGTCAGATGCAGCTTCGTGATGTTGATGGAGAATGAACCATCCTTGTACCTGAACAGATGATTTTTTGGCGACGACGGAGTCTGGCCAACTACGCACCTTTTTGTTCGAGATTTCACTTTCTTGCCCTTCTGAGGCACTGCACTCTCATGGTCACTAGAATTAGGAGACTTGTCAGCTTCACACGGTTCTACGCTTGATTGTGCCTGTACGGGTGTTTTCCCCTTGTCCATTCTTGTTGAAACAATCAAATATGGGGACAAATACTTCTAAACTTGTCAGGCTTATTCTCTGCAGTCCGGGAGTCAGCTCGAACACTATAAATTTTTTGGCTGGCACCAAGGTATTTTGTAGACGGGGACTGCTCATTAATGGACTGATGGAGGAAGTTAAAGTAGTTAACTCTGGGATGGTGGAGGTGCTGTGATTTTGGTGGCTGTGCATGGGCCCTTTTTAGAAAAACATGCTTTGTTGGCCTAGGACACACCTTACCCTTTAAATGCATCATCCTTGTTTATTGTGCAATCATTTAAAATTCCTAGGGCGTTGTGTCATTGTTGATGTCTTCGCCACCATTTGGGCACATTTTTTGAAGGGCCTTGCAATTAATCAACCCAACTTTGCCATGTGCCAGACTTCGCATTGGGCCCACACTTATAAAATTTTGGTGCTTTTCGTAATGAGTCATTTTGAGTCTGCTTGAAATTAGGGGAATGGTCCGACTTCACCCGAAAAAGGGGCGCACTTCGGACTTCGCTCAAAAAATGGGCGCAGCTTGGGTTTTACACTTAATCGTTTCAATTTTCTACGCCAGCTTACCCAGGGTGTGCCCAAGAATGGGTGCACAGCTCGAAATTCACCTAGAGAATGGGCACAGTTCGATGTTCACCCCAAGAATGGGCGCATCACGGACTTCACCCCAAGAATGGGCGCAGCACGGACTTCACCCCAAGAATGGGCGCAACACGGACTTCACACTTTTCACTCAGCTTTCCATGCCAAATCTTCTAGGGTGCGCCCAATCATGGGAGCGCACTTGGACTTCACCTAAAAAATGGGTGCAGTCTGACTTCACCCACCAACGTGGGCACAGTTTGTCACTAGGCACTTTATTTGTAGTCTGCTACCTATCTATGTCCTTTGGAGAACACACAGCCTGACTTCGCTGTGAAGTCGGGTGGGCAGCCAGACATGGACATTTTAGCTCTCTTTTTTTTTTTAATTGCTTTCTTCCCTTAGTTGCCCCATTTGATGAGCATTGACAAAATTCACTGTGAAGTCGGGCATTTGCCTCAGATCTACTTGGGATTCTTGGAAAACTAAAGTAACTGAAATATTTACAGGCCGAAAACCTTTTTTGAAGAAAATACGAAAAGGGAAATCTGTACAAGGAAGGGCCCCTTCGGGCGCCTTCAGTGGTGGTACAATTTCAGGTGGAACCCGTTGACAGGAATGGGGAGAGGATGTCCCTCCATGTCTCGAAGCACATATGCATTGAATTGATTGACCCGAGCAATCTGATAGGGGCCCTCCTAGAGGGCGTCAAACTTTCCATGGTTGTAGGGTTTAGCCTTGAATGAGTCCGATTTCAGCACCAGGTCCCTGATTTTGAAAACTCGAGTAGTGGTGCATTTCACGAACCATCCTTGAGTTGTTTTAGCATGTTTAGCGAAGTCTTGGTACACTTTCTCTTTGTCTTCCTCCAACTGCAATAGTTGGCAAAGTATGTCGTCCAATGGATCCCCACTGCATTTCTCTTCATCAAGCATCTAGGGAGTGGGCATCTCAAGGTGATTTGGCAAGACAACTTCTTTGCCATACATGAGCGCATAAGGGGACATTTTGATGGACCTTTTGAATGAAACTCTATCCACCCATAGCTCCCGATCTAGGAGTAGGTGCCAAGTCCTTTTGTTTTTCTCCACTGTCCTTCGGATGATCTTCAACAAAGTTTTGTTGGTGGACTCGGCAAGACCATTCCCTTGCGGGTAGTAGTTGGAAGACATATTATGGTAGATTCCAAATTTGTTGGTTTACTCTGTGAGTATAGCGCCTACGAACCCTAGACCATTTTCCGTCACTATTGACTCGGGGACCCCAAAATGGGTAATCAGGCTCTCGAGGAATCTGATCGCCATATCTCGATCAGTATTCTTTATGGGGATCACCTCTGCCCACTGTGTGAAGTAATCGATGGTGGTTAGGATAAACTTATGGCCCATTACAGAGTTTGACAAAATCACCCTGTTGAAGTCGAGACCCCATTTCTGAAACAGAGTCTCGGCTTGGATCGGTCGGAGGGGCAGGGGTGATTTTCTGCTTCTGCCAGCAAATATATGACATTGATCACACTTGGTACAAACTGCATGAGCATCTATAAATAGAGTGGGCTAGTAGTACCCAGCTCTGATTATTTTCAAGGCCGTAGGCCTTGTAGAATGATGACCTCCAAGCATCCCAAAATGAAATTATCCAAGGATCCTAGACTGGTCTATTTTTCTGACGCACCACAAGAGGATGTCGTTGATGTTTTTAAAGTAAAGCCCCTCGGGGCAAAGAGTGTACTTTAGAGTGCCTAGTCGGAACCTCCTTCTTTGTGAGGCATTCATGTGGTCTGGACATATTTCGATGTAGAAGTATCTTACCAGGTCATTTGTCCAGTCGCACTCCTTGGGTAAGGAGTTAGCTAGGTTGGTGCGTGTTACTGGATCCTCCCACGCGTAGGTGGATATCTCGGCTGTTGTGCTTCAAACTAGCTCCTAGCATAAGGCTCGGCCTCTGATTAGTTTGGTGGGCCATACTTCGATGTCAAACTCCTAGATTTTGGCAATCCATCCCGCTCTCTTGTGACCCGGCTCTCCTTGAATGATGAAGCTTCGGACATCTAGGTGGATCACAAAGATAGTGATCTTGCTCTGGGAGAAAAAGTGCCTAAAATTTTGAAGAGATTTCATGACAACATGAACCTGCCACTCTATAAAGTTGTACTTTTCCTCGTGTGGCTAGATCACTTGACTCAGGAATGTGATGGGGCACTCCTCGCCATCATCTCCCTTTTCGGTCAGGACTACGACGTAACTCTCTAGTTATCCCACCACGTACAGGATGAAATCATTGGAGTAATCTAGGTTTATCAACACCAATGCTTGTGCAATGTGAGCTTTGATCTCATTGAAGGCTTGCTCCATTTCTTTAGTCCACAAAAATTATGTATTCTTTTTTAGCAACTCGGCCATGAGCTTGATTACCTATGCAAAGTCTGGTACGAACTTTCGTACGAAGTTGATTTGGCCAAAGAAGGACTATAGCCCTTTATTATCGATTGGGGTGGGCAAACAGAGGATATCCTCTGCCCTATCAGGGTCTATAGCCAGGCCTTTCTCAAAGATGACATGCCCCAAAAACTTTCCTTCTTTCATCGTGAACACATATTTCTTTGGGTTTATGGAGATGCAAAATTCATGACACATTTCAAATATTTTCCACAGGTGGGGAACATGGTCTTCTCACCTATGAGATAAAATAGTCATGTCATCCAAGTAGATGACGATCACTTTGTTGAGCAGCTTTCGAAAGGCCAAGTCCATGGCTCTTTGGAATGTGGCGCCAGCATTGGATAAGCTGAATGGCATGCACTGATAGGTGAATGTTCCCCACTTGGTGGTG
The DNA here is from genome assembly GCA_028583015.1 of Wollemia nobilis. Taxonomy (NCBI): domain Eukaryota; kingdom Viridiplantae; phylum Streptophyta; class Pinopsida; order Araucariales; family Araucariaceae; genus Wollemia; species Wollemia nobilis. The sequence continues at coordinate 5,469,810 of JAQPPZ010002224.1, forward strand.
AACGTCGTCTTATGCTAGTCCTCATCCTTGACCCATATCTGGTTGTAGCTAAAAAAATCATCTAAGAGAGAAAATCTCTGGGCTCCAGCAACTATATGGAGGATCTGATCGATCTGGGGAAGCGGGTAATGGTTCTTGAGGGAGGCCTGATTTAGATTTCTAAAATCCATGCAAAGACGAATGTCTTTGTTCTTCTTCCTCATAGGAACTAGTTTTGCAACCCAGGATGAATGCTTGATGGGGTAGATGATCTTGGCCTCCAGCATCTTCAAGAGCTCGGCTTTCATCATGGCCTCAATTTTTGGATTGACGACCCTCTGCTTTTGTCAAAATGGCTTGGCACCATATTCTAGCTCAATGGTATGTTGGATTATTTCTCTGTCATACCCCTTCAAGTCTTGGTAGCTCTAGCCTACTATGTCAGGGAACTCTCGACATAATGCTCTGATCTGCTCAAGTTCCTCTATGGTGTAGTCTATCTCAACCTTGATTGATTTGCTAGATTCCAGCTCCAGGTCAGCGTACTACCTCGGGCCTACTTTGATCCTATGAGATATGGCTCTGTCGTTATGATCAAACAGACTCTCTAAGGTAATCAGTCCTTTTGGGACATGATTGTTTTTCAACTATATCAACCCCTCATATTGCTTGTCATCAGGGTCTCTACCTTCAATTGAACAGGCTTCATTTACCAAAAATGTGATGATTTCCTCGTCACAACCGAACACCTGCTAGTGGGTATCCTTATTAGGCACAAAAGACCTGTAAATGGTACAAACCGACTTCGGCTTCTGGATAGTGTCATCAGCCGGAATGTACCTAGCTCCAACAGACGCTAGAATTTCAGCATGCTTATTTTTCTCACGCAAAATAGCCTTGACATTCAACGATTCAAAAGACTCCATCAGATCCTAGACCCAATTTTGGTATGCCTTGAGGTAGTGCTTTTTGGAGGTGCACTTGTTCATGATTTGGTGGCATACCAGCTTTGAGTTTCTATAGATCTGTAGATGCTTAATCCCTAAGCTCTCTGCATTTTGCAAACCCAAGCACAGGGCTTTGTACTCTGTCATGTTGTTGGTACATATCCAAGCCAGCCTATAGGTGTAATCCTTTTGGATCTCAATTGGAGAAACCAAGAGGATTCTAGCACTGGTGCCATTTTGCATCATGCACCGTCAAAGAAAAGCTTCCACAGCTTCTCAGGTGCTGGTCCCACTTCTCTCCTGGCTGACTTGTCAAGCCTCTCAGGTTGAACGATGGTGTAGCAGCCTTGCTCTATTTCAATCACGACATTGAAGTCCCGCAAGGAGAATTCATATTCTACTTGCAGTTGCTTGAGATCTCGCTCTGTCATGTCCACTGTCACTAGTTCTTCCTTCGTTAGCTAGACCATGCAATCCTCAGGCTCTTCTTCGGGTATCTTCTCTACTAGGTATGTGGAATGCTTTTCATTGAAAATTTTTAATCTCCTTCCTTTGAAGGGCACTTCCATGTGTGAGTAGTCCAGATAGAGATATCCTCCCAACTTCATAGTGAAATCCTTGGAGAGACACATGCCGAAGTAGGGTTCCAAGTCGACGACCACAACCTCTTGGATGACCACAATGTTGAGAGCTTTGCACATCCGAATGGGGATGTCTTTTATGACACCAACTATCTGAAGAACACAAGCTTATACTGAGAGGGGGGGTGAACAATATAAGACCTCTTTTTACTTTTTCCTTTATACTTCAAAATAGTAAAGCAATATACCCAAAGCAATATCAAAGCAATGCACAAGATCATCCACAAAGTGACACCAATTTTAACGTGGTTCACCCAGAATGGCTGGGCTACGTCCACAAAACTTTTCTCTAAAAGTTATCTCAAAGTTCTTTGGGAATCCTTCCCAATTACAATGTTTATGAGCCTCGGCCCAAAGGAGATACCTTCCCCCAATCTAGAATTTATGAGCCTCTGCTCAAAGGAGATACCTTCCCCTCTCCTCTGGAAATGATCCCTCAGAAGATCAACTGCCTCTACCTCTTGCCAGCACGTGGAACTCCTTTCCACCGAAGACCTCCTATCCTCAATGCTTAGCCTAAGAGACCTCTGCCTTCTATGATCACGTCCACAGCAGCTCAACAACCTGTACCAAACACAGTCAGTCGGTCTAGTACAAGTCTTCCTCTGTCTCTCAGATCTGTCCAACTCTTGAACAAATCAATCCTCTACATACAAGCCTTCTCAAAGACTTGCCAAATCTGTCCTCAGGTTCTTCTCAAAGAACCAATGCACCTCTGTCCTCAAGTTCTCTAATAGAACTATCAAACTCAGCTCACAAGTCCTCTGCTAGGACCTGTCCAAATCTGCTCACAAGTCCCCATCCGAACCTATCCACAACTCAGCAAGCTCACCAAGAAAAACTTTCTTAGTAGGAAATCACAAAGTGAATTGTTAGAGACCCAATGTGATTTGTCAAACTCATAGAAGCATAAAGAGAATTTTTAGAGACTCAATATGTTCTATACTCAAATCCCAATCTCAAAACTCAACTCAAATCAACTCAGCTCAATCTCAATCTCAAATCTGAAAACTCAACTCAATATCTAAAATGGATAGGATAGAATGTTTTCTTTATCAAGAACATGAAACCCCAACAATTGCCAACTATGCAAAGAATCACATAACAATGATACTCATGTTCTTTTCACAATCAATTAGGGTTTCAACAACAATGCTCATCAAACAAGGTTTAGTCAAACAACACCATTCAACTCAACATCAACCTTGAAGCATTCAACCAATCATCACAAGAAAAGGAAACAAGTAGAAATCCTTTTCCCTCCAAAGATATTTGAACAAAATAGCCACCAACACAATATCACCAAATGCAAAGAATAACTTGCTCAAATCAACTCAATGGAGTAAGCCCAATATCATGAATCAAGTAAAGCAATAACTTGATCAAACAACCTCTATGGAAGCAACTCAACCATCAAACTCAAAACAGCCAACCAAGGGTTCTACCAACTCAATGCAAGTAGCTAGACTCACAAATATAAACCCTAGTGCACAAAGCTTCCACTATCTCAAACCAAAAATTATGCATTCACCAAAAACTCTCCTTAAGGATAACAATGCATAAGTAGTCTTCAACAAACCAGAAAATAGGATTTACACCCAACCAAAGGAAACCTAGTAGACAACCTTTTCACTCCAAACTTAGTTTCAGAAAATACACCATCAACAATATACATGGAAGAAGTTGCCCATACCTTTACTTTGATGAAGAAGGAGGACTCAAAACCTATCACAACACTTGGCCAACCTTAGTTCTCCAACCTTTGGAGAAAATGAATAACACCACCACACATGCTAAAGCGCTTTCATTGCTGCTATCCTCGTGCATCACGACCAAAACGAAATTGCCCACAACATGGGTCAAACTTGGCACCTCTGCCCAACGCTTCTTCACTCAACACACCACCACCATTGGAGCACAAGTGCCCAATGAAAAATATAATGTAATCCTATGTGTTGTCTTCCTTCAATCGCCAAGGATCTGAAAACGTAAACGTTTTCCTCAAGCCACCACAATCATCATGAGCGCTGTCCAAAAACGTAACTCCCAGAAAACATAGTTCGCAGTCTTATCAAATGTCAGAGAAACGCAATCTGTCGGACGTCAAGCGCAAGAAAATCTTGAGCAATTCTATATGGATGGACAATGAAATACAATGAAAAACATCGCTTTTACGGAGGACACAGAGCTACGAAATTGCATCGATCGAAGGTACCATTACTTTAGAAAATCATCCCCACTTATATAGCCATTTCTCCTTAATTGTTTGACGTCGGCGCTCCTCCAACGATGGCAACACGTCGGCGAATGAATTCTTTATCTGCATCGCTTAAGGGTTAAAAGACCCTTTAATAATAATTAAAATAATAATTATTATTATTTTATTAATAATAAATTAAACTTAGACCTTTGTCAAAGGTTTGAGTTAATTTAATTATTAATAATAAACATGGACCTTCAAGGTTTTTCAAGAAAAAACCTTTGCATTAAGTTAAGCTTGGTTTTAATAAAAACCCTTAATGAGTCCAACTGGTTTTAAGAAAAACCGTCACCATGGTTTTAATAAAAACCCTTTAACATTATGAAGCTTCTCAAGATATTTTTGACATCACACTCTTTTTGATATCAACACAAAAATGCCTTTTGACATCAATGACAACTTATACACTTGAGCAAAGGCAATGTACCCAAAGTACCCAAAATTGCCAACAATCTCCCCCTTTGTCATTGATGGCAAACCTTTACTGAAAACACTTCTCAAAAGCCAAAACTGAAACCAACTGTGCTAACAACTGAGAAACTGTGCCCATAACTGAGAATCTTCCTTTGAAGTTTTGCTCCCCCTGACTTGAAGCTTTCCTCTTCACTTTGAAGCTCTCCCCCTTACTCATATCTCTCCCCCTTTGTCATCAATGGCAAAGGGCCACCTTTGGGGCTCGGGACTAAGAATGAGCCTCTTAGCTTAGTCCCTCCCCCACCTCCTGATGAGGTGATTAATTCTGGGGTGGGAGTAAAACTCCCATTAGGCACTGATCATCATCAGCGTCTATAACTTCCTTGTCGGGCCTTCTCTTGAACTCTTTGTCCATATTCCTATTCTTGTCACTGTTCTTGTTCTTGTTTTCATCCCTGTTCTTGTCCATGCCTTGATCCTTGGACCTGATCATGCCACTGTTCCTGTTCTTGTATTCTAGAATTTTAGCTCTACACTGTCTGATTATGTGACCTTCATTGTTGCACTTGAAACACTTGACGATGTTGTTTCTCTGAGGTAAACCTGATCTTTGAATCCACCAGTTCCGACCAAACCTATTCTGACCAAACCTGTTTCAGCCAAACCTATTCTGACCAAACCTGTTTTGACCAAACCTTCTTCACTTGAGCCAAGCAATGTGAAGCCATGTGACCAAACCTGTGACAAGCAAAACATCTGCCTTGAAACTTTCCTTTATTTGACCTCTTAGGTTCTGAAAACTTCTTCTTCTCATTCTGAATTCTGTTTTCTATTTCTGTGCATCTATCATTCAAGGACTCATGATCTGAAATACTTTCCTCATCAGAACTCTCTTCCTTTTGGAGTCTCTTACTAGACTCTCCAACTTGTTCCTTGTGTGGCTTAACAAAACCAAGGCCTATTTTATCTGTTGTCTTTCTTTGACCTTTGATGAGTGACTTAACCTTTTTGGAGCTATCTTGAAACCTGTAAAGCTTATCCTTGTACTCTTTAGTTTCCTCTTTCAAAGAAGCCATTTTCTGTTCTAACTCACTATACTCAAGAACCTTAGACTCTAACTCATCCTTGAGTTCTTGTGTCTTAGCTATAGAGAAGTCAAGACTTTCTATAAGATCATCTCTCTCCATACAACATTCATCTAACTTATCCTTGAGTCTAGCATTCTTCTTTCTTTCCTTTTTCAAAGCACTAAGAGCACTACTAAGTTCACTTTCAAGATCCTTTATTTGATTGCTTTTTGAATCATCAAAGCCTTTTTCAGATTTCTTATCACTAGAGGTGCTACCCTTTTCAAAAACCATACATGCATCTTCCTTATAGTTTTCTGAAGCATCCTCATACATACTAGAAACCAAATCATTATTTGTGCAATCATCCTCAAGGTGACCAAAATTTCCACATCTAAGACATTTCATGATAATGAATCTATGTTTCGGTTCTTCCTCTTTTTTGATATGAACAACATCTCATTTTCATTATCACTTGAAGAACTTTCACTATCACTACTAGAACACTTACTTGCTTTGTCTAGGTAGAAACTCTTCTTGTGCTTGTGAGAATACCTCTTTCCTTGATTGTTGTGCTCATATTTGATTTTCCTGTGATGCTTGTGCTTTTCAGAATCCTTGCTCTTAGAATCCTGTTTATCTTCATCACTTTCATTCTTGGGAACAAGTACAGTCAGTAGCATAATGACCAAACTTTCCACAATTGAAACATCTTATATTTTTCATACTTTTGTGCTTTCTAGAGAACTTGCCTTTCTTGCTGTAATATGCCTCTTCATCACTAGAAGACTCATCACTATCTTGAAGTTGTTTACCCTTGGATTCCTTGGTAGCCTTGAAAGCTGCCTCTTTCTTGACATCAACCTTCACTTGAGTTCTCAACTCAAATGCTGCAAGTATACTATGGAGCTCATCCTTTTTCAACTTATCCAAATCTTTAGCTTCCTCAATAGCAGAAATATTTTCACTAAATCTATTAGGAAGAGATCTTAAAATCTTATCACAAACATCATTTTCAGCAAGCTCAAGACCTAAGTCTTTCATGGAGTTAACAACCTCATCCATACGAAGCATGTAGTCACTAATATTTTCATCATCATTCATCTTGAGTTGTTCAAACATACCTTTGAAGTGTCTCAACTTGGCCTTTCTGACATTTGTATCACCTGTATGAACCACCTTCAACTGTTTCCACATTTCACTAGTTGTCTTGCAGGGAATCACTTTGGTGAGATCTGCTTTCTGTAAGCCTTTCAGGATTGCATTCATTGCTTTTGAATTGTTGTGATGTAGGAGCCTTTCTTCTTTAGTATTTGGACCATGTATAGGAATAGTGTACTCATCTTCAATTACTTCCCATACCTCATTACCAAGTGCCATTAGATGAACCTTCATCCTTGCACTCCAAAGACCAAAATCTGACCCATCAAGAATAGGTGTTGCATTGCCACTTGAATAATCCATTGTGTTCTTTACTAGCTTTTCCTTCAAGTTGTTAAACTTTTCGAAGGCACCTGCTCTGATACCAATTGAAGAACACAAGCTTATACTGAGAGGGGGGTGAACAGTATAAGACCTCTTTTTACTTTTTCCTTTATACTTCAAAATAGTAAAGCAATATACCCAAAGCAATATCAAAGCAATGCACAAGATCATCCACAAAGTGACACCAATTTTAACGTGGTTCACCCGAATGGTCAGGCTACGTCCACAAAACTTTTCTCTAAAAGTTATCTCAAAGTTCTTTGGGAATCCTTCCCAATTACAATGTTTATGAGCCTCGGCCCAAAGGAGATACCTTCCCCCAATCTAAATTTATGAGCCTCTGCTCAAAGGAGATACCTTCCCCTCTACTCTAGAAATGATCCCTCAGAAGATCAACTGCCTCTACCTCTTGCCAGCACGTGGAACTCCTTTCCACCGAAGACCTCCTATCCTCAATGCTTAGCCTAAGAGACCTCTGCCTTCTATGATCACGTCCATAGCAGCTCAACAACCTGTACCAAACATAGTCAATCGGTCTAGTACAAGTCTTCCTCTGTCTGTCAGATCTGTCCAACACTTGAACAAATCAATCCTCTGCATACAAGCCTTCTCAAAGACTTGCCAAATCTATCCTCAGGTTCTTCTCAAAGAACCAATGCACCTCTGTCCTCAAGTTCTCTGATAGAACTATCAAACTCAGCTCACAAGTCCTCTGCTAGGACCTGTCCAAATCTGCTCACAAGTCCCCATCGAAACCTGTCCAAAACTCAACAAGCTCACCAAGAAAAACTTTCTTAGTAGGAAATCACAAAGTGAATTGTTAGAGACCCAATGTGATTTGTCAAACTCATAGAAGCATAAAGAGAATTGTTAGAGACTCAATATGTTCTATACTCAAATCCCAATCTCAAAACTCAACTCAAATCAACTCAGCTCAATCTCAATCTCAAATCTGAAAACTCAACTCAATATCTGAAATGGATAGGATAGAATGTTTTCTTTCAAGAACATGAAACCCCAACAATTGCCAACTATGCAAAGAATCATATAACAATGATACTCATGTTCTTTTCACCATCAATTAGGGTTTCAACAACAATGCTCATCAAACAAGGTTTAGTCAAACAACACCATTCAACTCAACATCAACCTTGAAGCATTCAACCAATCATCACAAGAAAAGGAAACAAGTAGAAATCCTTTTCCCTCCAAAGATATTTGAACAAAATAGACCACCAACACAATATCACCAAATGCAAAGAATAACTTGCTCAAATCAACTCAATGGAGTAAGCCCAATATCATGAATCAAGTAAAGCAATAACTTGATCAAACAACCTCTATGGAAGCAACTCAACCATCAAACTCAAAACAGCCAACCAAGGGTTCCACCAACTCAATGCAAGTAGCTAGACTCACAAATATAAACCCTAGTGCACAAAGCTTCCACTATCTCAAACCAAAAATTATGCATTCACCAAAAACTCTCCTTAAGGATAACAATGCATAAGTAGTCTTCAACAAACCAGAAAATAGGATTTACACCCAACCAAAGGATACCTAGTAGACAACCTTTTCACTCCAACCTTATTTCAGAAAATACACCATCAACAATATACATGGAAGAAGTTGCCCATACCTTTACTTTGATGAAGAAGGAGGACTCAAAACCTATCACAACACTTGGCCAACCTTAGTTCTCCAACCTTTGGAGAAAATGAATAACACCACCACACATGCTAAAGCGCTTTCATTGTTGCTATCCTCGTGCATCACGACCAAAACGAAATTGCCCACAACATGGGTCAAACTTGGCACCTCTGCCCAATGCTTCTTCACTCAACACACCACCACCATTGGAGCACAAGTGCCCAATGAAAAATATAATGTAATCCTATGTGTTGTCTTCCTTCAATCGCCAAGGATCTGAAAACGTAAACGTTTTCCTCAAGCCACCACAATCATCATGAGCGCTGTCCAAAAACGTAACTCCCCAAAAACATAGTTCGCAGTCTTATCAAATGTCAGAGAAACGCAATCTGTCGGACGTCAAGCGCAAGAAAATCTTGAGCAATTCTATATGGATGGACAACGAAATACAGCGAAAAACATCGCTTTTACGGAGGACACAGAGCTACGAAATTGCATCGATCGAAGGTACCATTACTTTAGAAAATCATCCCCACTTATATAGCCATTTCTCCTTAATTGTTTGACGTCGGCGCTCCTCCAACGATGGCAACACGTCGGCGAATGAATTCTTTATCTGCGTCGCTTAAGGGTTAAAAGACCCTTTAATAATAATTAAAATAATAATTATTATTATTTTATTAATAATAAATTAAACTTAGACCTTTGTCAAAGGTTTGAGTTAATTTAATTATTAATAATAAACATGGACCTTCAAGGTTTTTCAAGAAAAAACCTTTGCATTAAGTTAAGCTTGGTTTTAATAAAAACCCTTAATGAGTCCAACTGGTTTTAAGAAAAACCGTCACCATGGTTTTAATAAAAACCCTTTAACATTATGAAGCTTCTCAAGATATTTTTGACATCACACTCTTTTTGATATCAACACAAAAATGCCTTTTGACATCAATGACAACTTATACACTTGAGCAAAGGCAATGTACCCAAAGTACCCAAAATTGCCAACAATATATTGACAGGGGTGGCGTCCAGTTGCAGCATGCCTTGGATGCTCCTTGTGTACTCCATCCTGATTTCATCGTAGATGGTTCTCGACATTACGGTCGTGGAAGCTCCAAAGTCCACCATGTTGTTGTGTACTATGTACCCTTGCATCTATAATGAAAGATAGAAGGGAGGTGGTCTGTTCTTCCCAGTGGTTGAGACTGTCAGGGGTTGCACCAAGACAACGGGTTGTATCTGCTTGCCATTCTTCATGGTATATAGGAGATTATTGCAACAGATCAACCTGGAATAGGAGCTGAAGAGCATCGTACATGCTGATTATTGCAAGAGTTCTCTTCAAATCGTCTACTATGCTATAGCCTGAAGTATTATCTCCTTTCGCTTCTTTTGCCAACTCATACTTCATCCAGTACTGTTGAGTGGCCTCAACTCTCTGCCTCTTGGTTAAATACGGATATCCCAGCCTCTCTTGAGCTTGTTCTTTTGTTTCAGCTAGAGGCTGAGCAGCGGGAGCTTTAGCTAGAAGAGCTTTGGCAATAGGAGGCTTGACTACGGGAGTCTTCGTCAGAGAAGTCTTGTCTTTGGCTGTGTAGGGCCATAGCCTCTTGTACAGTGGTATCTCCTCAGGTTGTGCCTTATCTCTTCTAGCATACACTTTTAAGGGTTTGGCTGTAGCTTTGGCAGACTTCTTGTTATCCTTGGCAGGAGGCGGCATTGGGACTTCATTTGAAATGGCAAAATTGCTTTCATCACCTAGGATCATGTAGAGCTCTTCGTCCTCAATGGTGCTGCCAGCCAAAGTCTGGAGGTAGTGCTGATGTAGTGTACAGTCATCCTCGGCATGTGGCTCATTGCAAGTGGTGCACCAATTGACCTGGTCAGAAGTACCAGGTTCATCTTCTATGGTAGAATTCCTCGGAGGGGGCCTCCATTGTAAATGTTGCTCAGGTGGCCGATCTTTCATCAACGTCGAGGGTGGATATGGCCTCCTTGGATCCAGGTACATCTTGGCCTACTTATTTTTTAGAACATTCATGTCGTTAGACATGGTATGATAGCCAGAGGTCAGAGCCCGTACCTCCTATAGAATTTGATTCTGAATATCATGGTCAGGAGGCGACGACAACTGAGCTAGGGGAGGCAGTGTAGCCAATGGAGGAGGAGTTGAATATTGTGCATGCTGTAGGGGAGCAGTAAGTGTTGGAAAACATAGAGGATGGGGAGGCAGATAATGAATTTGCAGTGGGCCATAAGGGTTCATGACCAACGCTGGATTCCATTGTTGCTAGGGTTGCTATCTTGAAGTGGACGGCTCCGAACCAGAAGATGATGGATACTACGATCGGGGAAATTTGGGGTAGATGGGCGATTGTACTCTATGTGGAAACCTACCGATGGAGATGATGTTCATTTCAGCTTTCTGGGAAGCTTTGTACAAAGTAGGGAAAGTGTTGATTCTAGAAACCTTTAGCAGCAGGCAAATTTTTGAGTTGAAGGATCTCAGGTAGTAGTAGGCAACCTGACCTACTAATGGTCTGAGTTCGTGAGGCACTCATTTCCAAGACCTCGCAAACCATATATTGAAGTCTGACACCTCCTCTTGGGGTGTCTCTAAATACTTTAGAACATATGCAACAAAGAAGAGGGATCAACAGACTCGTTGCATCCTTTCATGAGTATATCGACTAACTGTTGCCAACCTATGATGGATCCCTCTGGCAGTGATCTCCACCAGTAGAGAAGCTTTCCCCTTAGGGAAAGGGACAGCAGACGGGTCTTCACACTTTCATCAATAATGGAGTGAAGCATAGCCAGGGTAAGAATGTCTTGGATGTGTTCATACATCGTCTTGTCGTAGCCGTCATATGTAGGGATAGAATTTAAGGAAGCAAGGGGCACAACTTGTTGTCCGACTAGGGCCAAGGGCCCCGTAGAATCCACCATCAGGAAGAGGTCATCCTCATACAGATGTTCAGCCATTTTTGCTTCTGACCCGATAGTGTACTCGGTATGAAAACTATCCAAAGATGTAGATTCTTCTTCGGCCTCAACTTGTTCAATCTCAGCCTTGGCTTCTTGGATTTCGGCCTCGGCTTCCTAGATTTCTTCTTTGCGAGCTTGATAATCAGCTAGCCTGACGTGCTCGCCTAGAGCATCAAGGTCAAGTTCGTAAAAGTCATGCGGGTTCTCCAGATTCCTTGCTCGCCACATTCTTATTTGCATGAAGGCGTTAGGGCCAGTATTTTTAGACTTAGAGAATATTTAGATTTGCAGAGTCTCTAGGTGCTCTGATTTTGAACAACAATGAAGTGAGCACTAGTACTTCGATTCTGTCTGGGGGTGGGAAACTTCCATGTCCCATCGGGTAAAACCAAGAAACTGGTGCAAGTGGGTTTATTAGACTGGAATAGTACGCGTCCCACCGGGCGTGCCAGAGAAACTGTTGGTTACAAATCTACCATGAGGAAAGGATTTGTTGTTATTGCACCCAGATTCGCCCACCAGATTGAAATACCAAAAGGAAGGAATGCCTTCTGTGCCAATCTCTGGAGAAGTCCGGCTTCCTGTGGGGTTGGTGTTAAGATAAGAGTGCAGGAAAGAGATAAAAGGTACAAAAAGAGATAAATATGCAGAAAGGGATTCCAAATGTGATTGGAGTTGGGTGGGGGGAATAAGAAGCATTGCAACGAATCAATCACCACTACTAACAACAATCATCTACAAACACATATTGAAACTACAGCTATCAGTGATCCCATGTATCCCCTATCTATGCATTCTAGGAATACCTGGCCATCAAATGTTGGAGTCCAGAGTTCAGTACAACAACAAGCAATGACACAAGAAACATGAGGTAGAAATGACAAGGAGAGGCAGCATGCAAGATAAAATACAGTAAGAAAAGCCAAGTGTATGTTTATATTTGAGGCAAACGCATAGCTACAATTATTCCCTAGCAATATATTCCCCTTCCACCACTTACAATGAAAATGTGGTGGGTATTTATAGCCCAAAATTCCCCCGATTACATTCATGGGCATGGAGTCCCAGACAAGACAGTAGCTGACACGAGTGGCTGCGAGGCTACTAATGCTAACTTATATTAGGCCAGATTGTCCTTGTAGCATGGTTTCCATGAAGATGGTACAACTATGTGGCAACATGTTGGTTCGAGTCTTCAGTCGATAGGAATGTGGGTAGGTGCAGCAGATGGCACTTCACATTGGCTTAAATGGTGACAGATGGCATCGGTAGTGTAGCCCATGCTTTGTCCTTGTGCAGTCAAGTCTTGGCTTGAATCTCGAATATGGACACTTGTTGGATGTTGAAGTGTGACACGTGTCTACCTTGAAAGGCAGCTTATCCAACTTTGCCAGGAATTCGAATGCTATCGGGTTGCGCAGGAGGAAGACAACGTAGTTGGAAGGCCTTCTTGCCTTAGAAAATTTTTGAGTTGAATTTACCAAACTACGCACCGGTCAAAGGGTGCACCTTGACTTCGCTATGAAGTCGAGTTGCGCACCGATGCTTGGCTATCTTCGTCCATTGTTCGAACTACACACTGGAATAGGGGTGCACTTCAAATTTGCTACAAAGTCGGGTGTCTCCCCAGCACTTAGCTGCTTTTCTGATAGACCATTCCCCTAGTGCGCCCAGGAAGAAGGGCGCACCCCGACTTCGCTGCGAAGTCGGGTTGCGCCCTAACACTTAGTCAAATTCTGCTTCGACGCTGCCTGTTTGCGCACTTTGGGTTCCATACTGCGCTCCACTTGAGGGGCGCACTCCGACTTCGCAGTGAAGTTGGGTGTTGCCCCAACACTTAGGAAATTTTCAAGGTACACCTGCTGAAATTTTACTGGGGGAAGAAAGGGGAGAAAGAAGAAGAGGGAACGAAACTGCGAGGAAGAGGGAGAAAGGGAGAAATGAAGGAAGGGGGAAAATGAGGAGAAGGAAGGGAAAAGAGCAGCCTATATGCAGAAATCAAAAACATGGCACTGTGTGCAAAATGTGGTAAAAGTATCGTGTTTCAAAAAGCACAATGTGATGCAAAAACAAGAGACACCTAACTTTATTGAATGGAAAAATTAAAATTTTTGTCCCAACGTAAGGATTAAATGACCATTGAAACATTTTGCTTTTTTCTTACCCCCTCAAGCAGTGAATGGGTGAAAGATAAAATAGATGAGACCCAAGAGCTACTTGACCAAATTTTGGATGATGAAATGTTATTTTATGTATGCAATTATTCAAAATGAAAATGAATTTGATTACCCCAAGTCTGATTTGGGTAGCATTGTCAAAACTTTGCTCTTGGTAGAATGATGAGCATTTTGATGTTGTAAATGGACCAAGCAATGTGGTGTGTGTGATACTAGAATCATTGGGATGATCTATACACTTGATTACAATCACTGCACTCATACTTATCCATTGGCATGGTGCATACCAATTTGAGATATTTCTACTTTGTGCCCCTATGGAGAGGGTTTTTTATAGATTTGTACAACTTTTCTTGAATGCAATTGCATTCCAAATTTGCGATACCAAATCAATATGATTTGAGACAATATGAGATTGGATAATATTTTGGATGCATGGATGAGTTGATTTGGTGATTTTGTGGAGTTTTTTATTGTTTGGAGGCTTTTAAATTCATTTTCATTTGAAATGAAGTTGTGTAATATGATCACAAATAAAAGTCAATGTGGGTTACCCCAATCATGGAAAAGATGCACATCATCAAATCATTACTTTTGACACATTGATGGTATTTTATTTTGGTAAAATTTTTAGCCATGGATAGACACTCAGGTGTTGGTTTGCACTTTAGTATTTAGGTCTACCTGCACTTGATAACCTTTTGGCCATAGGTAGATGTACAAGGAGAGGTCTACACTTTAGACTTTAGGTATACCAAGTGTTTGTTTGATTGAGATTTTTTCTTGTTATTTGTCCCAACAAAAAGGGCATATGATAGTCTTTGGTAATGATTCTTGAATGAACATAATTTTTAATATTGAGTGTTTTGAGTATTGAATTGATTTGAGACTAGAATTTGTAGATATTGTCTACCCCCTCAAGCGATGAGTCAATGGAGAAGAGATGAAATGATGAAAGCAAAAAAGTAGATGACAAAGGTGAAAATGATTAGAATGAAATGGATGTTTCATATTTTTTTTGAACAAGCATCCTTATGGTGATCTACCCATCCTATTAGACTGCATGGATAACCAATCGCTACAACCACCAAGTGTCTAGAGTAAATAATTAGATACAAGGTTCACTTGAGGATTTAGGTTAGCTAGTGCCTTTGGAGCCTTTTGAACTGAAAGTGATCAAAGGGGTCTCTCCTTTGGAGCCTTTTGAATTGAATTGACCAAAGGGGTGTGTTCCTTGGATCCTTTCATATTGATTTGACCAAAGGTTTATCCCCTTTGGAGCATTTCGAATTGATTTGACCAAAGGCGTGTGGTTCATTTGGAGCCTTTTTGAGTAGACCAAATGTGTTTGGTTCCTTTGGATCCTTTTGAATTGAATTGACCAAAGGGGTGTCTCCTTTGGAGCCTTTTGAATTAAGTTGACCAAAGGATTTTGGTTCCTTTGGAGCTTTTAAATTGATTTGACCAAAGGGATGTCTCCTTTGGAGTATTTTAAACTAAAATTAGTTTTTTTACTTCATTGCAAATTGCATGAATGACAAGATAAAAAAGGGTCCCAACAAATAAAACACCATATTATAATATAAAAAGAGATGCACCCAACAAATAAAATGCTGAAGCAAAGAAATTTGTAGTGGATAATATAAAATTTATATTGAATTTAGGAGCTTTGATATCCTCTTTTACAATGTTTACCCCAAGTTTTGTAGGGGTTACAATAGAATAATATTATTTCATATTACAATAGGCAAATGAGGAATGATACCTTTTGCAAAATCAAGTGGAATCTAGGTTTTTTGAATCTCTTACTACAATCATCATTTGAGTGGGCTTGTGTATCTTGTGGTGGACCACTCCAGCTTCAACGCCTCTTCAACAACCTATTTCCTACAACATGTATGAATGCAAACACCAAAGAGGTATTAGTAGAACATACTTGATATGTGTGAAAGAGGCTTCACAAAAACTTAATTTAAATTCTTGCAAAATGTTAAAAATATGCAAAGAATAGAGAAATAATAAAAATTATAATGCCAAATTGTTACCTAACATGATCTGTGACTATAATCGATTGAAACTACTCCTGAGAAAACTTGGAGTTGCATTTAGGGTTGGCTAAATGAAGGCTTGCATTTATGTAAATGCAAAGACACATTTGTCTCTATGTAATTGCCCTATCACATTTGTGACTGAGTTGTATAATAACAAGGGTTCAACCCAAGACCTTGAAGAATTGACCTCTATAGATGATGATGACCTCCTGTTGCTATTTGGTAGAGTGACGATATGAATTTTAGCCTCCTTTATTTAATGAAGTGATGGTTCCTTTATAGAACTTTGAGGATTTTTTAGGGAAAGGATAGGTGGCAAGCCAAGGTTACCAAGTGCTAGGGACTAGGCAACCACCTATCCTGGGTAGTTATAGTAACTTAGAGTGCCGCACTTAGATCGAGTGGTTACATGTGGGTAGGTGCAAGTGGAGTGATGTGTGTGAGATGTGGCAAGGGGAGGGGTAGTGGTGGTTAGGACACATGTCAAGTGGAGAGATAGGGTATCCTAGGGGATATTTTCTAGATTTTACAAAATCTAGAAAATAGATTAATGTGCAGGAAATTATGCCTAAGCTAAAACTTAGGCATATTATTTTATTATGCAGGCTTGGTGGTGTAGATAAGTTTTGTGAAGGGTTAGGTTTTGGTTTCTACAGTTCCTTTTGCTATCCAATTCTACTTTATATAGGAAGAGTTTAAATCTTCTTCAACTTGGATGACTTTTCCTCATAGCTCTCCAACTTGGGAAACTTCTTTTCCTTTATTTCTCTTACTTACAAGCTTTATTCAATTTTATCTTCATACATAGATTTATAAACAATGCTATACTTCAACTTATTTTTTATCAACGTATTCTATCTCAAGGGTAGAACTAAAACATTGGCTCTTTTCCACTCCCAACTTGTTATTCTCTTCTAGATAATAACCTCTTCAAAGTTGATTTTTTTTCTTCTCAATATTTTAGCCCATGTACTTTTCAATCGACTCAACAAATTATGCCTACATAATATCAATTATTCAAAAATAATGGTAGGGTTTTAAGGAACCCAAAATTTATCTTGATCTACATTTTCTTCATGTGGCTCTTCCTCCAAATTCACACCAAAGTTTGATGTTAGCTTATCAATATTCACACAAAATATTAAGTTTTGGTGCTAGCTTTAAAAGAAAAATTAAAGGTAGCTTTGAATATTATCACTCCTGAATTCAAAATTCACACCAAATTTTTTTTCTTGATGCTAGAAATAGACACTACTTGAAGTAGCTCTGAAAAAGTCTACATAATGTAGCTCTGATACCACTATTTTATTTTTAGCTAGATTATCACAAGTCCCAAATATCTAGGATCTTGAGTAATCTCAAATATTAGAGCAACTTAATATTAATGGCCAAAATAAATGAACATAATATTCATAAAAATAACAATAATAAGATATAAATGACCAATATAATTCATACAATAACATGAAGAAAACTTATAATAATACTGCTCAAAATTTGTATACAAGCTTTACTCAATATCCATTCAATATCCTAATATTTTTCGATATAATACATGGAGCTTTGCCCCCATAATATAACCATCGAAAGGTGACTCTTGGAATATTTTACTATTGCTCTCCTCACACATTCAAGAGATACAATCTTTCTTATTCCATGCATAGGATAAACATCTCATGCCTTCTAGATTTTCATATTGCCACTTGTACACATGATTCTTGACTCTCTATTTACTCTTACACACTATATTCTATGACACTTGCACATATTATTATATTATACTTGTGCACACCACATATTACATAACACTTATTCACATTCTCACTCTTCATAGTTGTACACATAATTACATGACACTTGTGCACATACTACACATGAACACACAAGGGGAAATATAAATCACACTTCTTAAAATATATACTCACACCCTACATATTTACAATTGTATGATAAAGGTACCATGGGTGTACATTAGCATGTACAAAATAATGTAATATTCTCCAACAATAATTTTCCCTTAATTTTGTTGTAT